>OX376316.1:5035000-10035000 GCA_947369225.1 Hofmannophila pseudospretella
AACAGTAGAGTGGAGGGAGAAAACATGTAGAGTCCGTAGTTTTATCAAAACAAAATTAGGTGAGATGTTCTAATAGAAATACCTAATTCATATTATATGCACCGGGTATTATTTCGTGTATTATGTATTAATATTTACCATGTATGCGAATCGCTTCTAAGGCGAGTATTTCATATCAACAACGAGTAAACTCTTAGTAAACTAAACTGAAAAGAACGTTTTTTCATTTTTTTCTAATCTGTTACAAAGCATTTGCATCATTTTGGTCGGAGTCAGTCTAATCTTTTACCTATTTTTGCCGCAATGCTGCATTGCTGTGGTTCGGTTTGAAGAGCCAGTGTAATTACCGGTAAATGAGGCAATCCAACAAGTCCTCAGACGGCAGCAGATCGAAAACTCTCTAATGCCGACCCCGCTCGGAGACGGAGACGGAGACGCCGGGGCGCCGGTGACGCGCGTCCTGGTCCGTCAGCCCTGTAGTCTCGGGCGAAGAATAGAGCCACGGTAACTCTTGCCTGTCGTAAAAGGCGACTAAAAGGAGGGATCAGAGTCGCGGGCGGTCAAAGTGGGGGCTTTGACCGTTCATTGGCGGGCGACCCTGGGGAAGGCAGCAACGTGCTATGGCCGCACGCTGCTGTAACGGGAGGACCCGGGAGGTGGAATGTACACCTCCCAGGAGGAGCTCAAGGCAAATGTTAGGAGGGCGTTCCACTGGAGATCCCGGAGTCCTCCGATTAGCACGAGGCCGGCCATCGAGGGGGTTTTAGTGAGTGGAAATCTCATATAACCCATTCTTTCCACCCCGTTACCAAAAAAAATAAATGGTTACTGGCCAACCTATTTGTCAGAGTTGTTCAAGCCGCCTGTAGGCATCTGACATGGCTTAACGATTGCTGTCGAACGACAACAACCGGGACCGACTGCTTAACGTGCTCTCCGAGGCACGGAGGAGCTCAAATGAAATATGTCACTAGCGGTCACCCATCCACGTACCGACCACGCCAACGTCGCTTAACCTGCACGATCACTTTCGGACCGTGCTCGCAACTAGGCTACGAGCTCCTCTAATAACATTATATTGAGGTGAGATCCCTTTTAAATGGGCGATGTAATCAGATGACCGGTTTGCTCGTCAGCTCTTATACTTACAGTTAAAAATTGCACTTTTGTTGAAAATTTTAAAAATGTATCCCTTTACCACATATTAATTAACATTTCACATTAAACTATAACCTCCACACTAGGCGTTACCTGTGTTGTGGAGATTACATAGGTACACACATTGACCACTTTACAAGCTATGTGTCAATCAAATATACAAATTACAGAATTACAACTTAAAATTACAATTTAAGTTAAAGCTTATGATGTTTATTTTATACCATTAAACATGCAACATTAAAGGAAATAGGAAGTATGGGATGGTGTGACTATTATAAATTTATAAAATTTATTATATTATATATTTATGTATATTTATTTAAAATATATTTATAATATTACCTCTTTCTCGATATCATTTCCTCTGCCCGAAAGTTGCCTGGAAGAGATCGCTCTTAGCGATAAGGCCGCCTAAATTGTAATTCACTATTTCCTTTTCTATCTCATGTTTGTTGTTTTATATTTGTGCAATAAAGTGTACTATACTTTACTTTACTTTAAAGCCAATTATGTACCTATACATACAAATACGGGTGGACCAAAAGTCCGTTAACATTTAAAATGGTTATAAAAAATACAAATGCTACTTTAGTGAAAAACTGTTTATTTAATAATAAAGTAGACAAATTAGGATTTCACTTTTTAAAAATAACATCATTCAAATGTGACCCTTGTTCATCCTGGCACACCTGTAACCGGGAACGGAAATTTTGCATGACCGCCCGACAAGTGGTTGGTGAAATGTTCTGCATTTCCTCGCGTATATTTTCTTTTAATTCCTCAATAGACACTGGGTTGCTGATGTAAACTTTACTTTTGAGATATCCCCAAAGGTAAAAGTCCATTGGAGTTAAATCCGGGCTGCGGGGTGGCCAGTGAATGTCACCTCTTTTGGATATGACTTTTTGGCCAAAAATTTCACGAAGTGCTGCTATAGAGTCATTGGAGGTGTGACATGTTGCCCCATCTTGTTGGAACCAAGAGCTTCGATTAAAGCCTGAGAAGTCCTGTAATGCTGGAGCAAAAAAATTCTGTAGCATCACAATGTATCGCTCTGTATTAACGGTGACGGCGCGGTTTCTCTGATCTTCATAAAAATATGGACCAATGATTCCGCTGGCTGACAATGCGGCCCATACAGTAACCTTGGGCGAGTGTAAAGGTTTTTGGTGCTTCAAGTCCGGGTTAGTGTCACTCCAGTATCTGCAATTTTGTCGATTGACATGTCCATTTAGGTGGAAGTGTGCCTCGTCTGAGAAAAAGATGTTATTGAAGCTCGTAAACCTCTCAAGCACTTCGTTAGCAAACTGCAGTCTCTGAGCAGGGTCATTTGGCTTTAAAGCCTGTACAATTTGAATTTTGTAAGGATGTAAATGTAAATCTTTGTGTAGAATGCGATTTAGAGATGTTCTGGGCACATCTAAAGCACTAGACCGCTTTCGAGTAGAGAGACCAGGTTGTTCTCGAACAGACGCTCGTACACGCTCTATGTTTACTGGATCGCGCGATGTCCTAGGTCGGCCGGATCGTGGTTGACTTAAAGTTGAACCTGTTGTTTCGAACTTCTGTACCCATTTTTTAATCGTTTGAATTGTTGGTGCTTGATTTCTGTTCCGTATATTGTAATGATTACAAAATTTCCGTTTAGCTTCGGTCGTAGAATCGTTGTTTCGATAGTACTCGCGTACGCAAAATGCGCGTTGCGCTCCGCTGAATGACGCCATGGTACTAAATCCCTATTAGTAGCTCTCGCTTGTAGTAACACCCCCCGCGCCAATACCCCGCCCGCGCCGACGCAGCGACCTATTCAAATGTTAACGGACTTTTGGTCCACCCTGTATATGTATAAATTAAAATATAATGTCCCTTAGATAAGATATTTGTACTCAAAAGCGGATAGGAGCGTACCTATTCTAATAGTTTACACATAGTTGTGTTATACGTAATGGTTGGATCCCGGAATCTGTACAGTAGGCTCATAATAAGAAACACAGAAAAACATGGTATATTTTATTTATATCTTCAAGTTATCTGTTAAAATGAATATTGAATGTACATGTATCACCAAAAACCGAACATTATCTGTTAGTTTATCTACATAATATGACAGATAAGTCATATCGTATAGTCAGCGCCTATACGAACAGTCAGTTACTGTTTTCTTTCTATAGAAATTTGGTAGGAAATACGTGACTTTTGATGGTTTGAAAATTGTAGGGAAGTTAGAGTAAATATCACAATGCAGCAACCTGGAGATCAGGTGATTTTAGAGCAGCCAAGCTCTCAACCGGCAAACACGGAAAACACAAGTAAGTTTCTAAAAGCTCTTGTAGGTTATAAATAATATTTAACTATTTCTAAAGAAAACAATCACATTCTGGACGCTTCGGTACCATTCATGAAGATTCACAAAGTATGGATGAAGGATGGTTTTGCAGTGAAATAAGAAGGATCAAAGAAAGAGAAAAAAATAATGACGTAAGAAGTGTGTTTACTTATTGTGATTGATTAATTATAGAAGTAACAAGTGAGTGTACCTACATTGACGAAAGTTACGGAAATATATAAATGTCAATTAAACAACTGTCAGGTTTTTCTGTGAGGTAGAGGAACGATTTAGGCACACGCATATACAAATCCTCCGTGTCTATGATTTACAAATGAATTCGATCCTTAGGAAGATACATATAAATAATACTTTAAATCTGAAACTTCCAAGATATAATAATCAATCATACAGTTTCTAAAGTATTGTCATTAAGAATGAAAACAGAAAGGACACTAGTCACTATACATTTTTATGGTCTGGCACAGTGACTCACATTATTACAAGTAAAGATTAGAAGTAAGAAACGACTACGATATAATTATTTGTTTTACCTGTAATTTCAGATGACCCCAGTAATTTGGCAAGCCCAGACAATGCGCCAATCACAAGCCAACCAACCGAACTTCCTCCGCCGTACACACCTCATCCCACATCTTTCGGGGAACCCGGGGCAATGCCTCGGCCCGGCGAAATGGGAAGGGCCCCTATCATCGTGACTCCAAACGTGGGCACAAAACCCACAATGGTGGTTTGTCCGGCATGCAAATCGGATATTATGACCAGGGTTGAGTTCAGGCCCTCGATGCGAACACATTTGATGGCTGCGATGTGTTGTCTCTTAGGGTAAGTTAAAACATACGTATAACTTAGAGCTTATAGGATTTCCTTATGACTAAAGGCCGCAATAAGAAACTCTGGTGCCGCCCATATCTAGTTTCTAGCAATATTCTTGAAGAAAATCCAGACTGTATCATAATTCGATGTTCAGAATAGAATTAATATTTTTATTTACCCTATGAATTATTGCTGACAGTTTGTTAAAACTAATTAAGTTAAAAGTCGGCATTCCCAATGTTGCTGTTCTATCAGTAGGTAATGATGATTGGCGCTTTAGCATCTGTCCCGATAAATTCAGATATTTAATTAAATCACCAAATATATCTCAAAAGCTAGTAAAATGCAGTGATTGCCCAGTCGATGCACGCTTTGCTTACTGCAAGTTACAGCAGCTATTGCCCTTTAAAATTCCGAAAACTAAAATACTCGTAGTTACTGTTTAGTTCTACTTCTAAGTCGTGTTCCTCATTTCTAAGGAATTAAATCGTAGAACGACTCTTGTGGCAGATTTAATGGTGGTTTTCCATTCCCCATTTCACACACTATTTATCTCAGTGTACAGACTTCCTCACGGATTTCCTTCACCGTCAGAGCAGTCGGTAAATATACGTAAGTCTTTCGAAAAAACCGAAAAACTCATTGGTACATGGCAATGCCTCGTTTCGAACCCGGACCTCCCGCATTTGAGTCCGACGTAGTAGCCACGACGCCACCAACGCTCTACTACGAGCTTAGTTCTTCTACGAGTGTTAAAAGAGTTCGAACAAATACTAACCCGGTGAGTTTTGCTTCGCGTGGCAATTTTTTGTCGGCTGGCAATAATAATCTTGTTTCCCTTAAATATTTCGTAAAAAAAACTTTATCTGTGGATACTCAATTAACAATACGTCTTTTACTTTCAGATTTTGGTGTTTCGTGTGCGTACCTTACTGCATTGAAAGCTGCAATAGCGTAGATCACTACTGTCCACATTGTGGAAATTATGTCGGCACTTTCCGCAACTAGTGTCTACCATAAGCCAGTTATATTTGTGTAATTATCAAGCAATAAGGATATTACAGAATTTAAGAGGTATTCCAAAGGCTTCTGGTAAGAACTTGCAAATTGTTGAAGGCGTGTAGAGTCAGCCTGAGGTGGTACCACTTTTTTAACTATTTCTGCCGCAAAGCAGCATTGCTATTTTTTGGACGAAGGGTAGGAGAACCAGCGCAAGTACAGGTCAATTATCTAAAGCTGGCACGTTCACAGTACTCACACCAATGCAATTTCATTATACAGCGTGTAGTAATTAGTTGGGTGAGCTATGTATAAAAAAAACAATGGGATAATTGTAGAAATATTATATTATTATATTATATTATTGTGATGCATCAAATACTTAAAACATTATATACAATTTCACGACATTGTCCTCTTAAAGTTTTGCCAGATCTAATTGTTTCAGAACACATTGTATTCTAACCTCAAAATAAACATCACAATGTCACTGTATTTCTTAATAGTAGTAAAAACAAAACAATAACAATCTCAATTACGCTCATAAGCTTAGCCGCGTGCGAATGAGACAGAGATACTTTACATGTTGCGTATGCAGTGTGACGTCATGCCGCGTGCTTATTCACAGACACTACACAAACACAATGTGTGAATGTGTTACACGTGCCAGCTTTAGATAATCGATCTGTACTGGCACATCAGATACTCCAACAGAGCATTAAAACCCTGTAATAACATTATAGTGAGTAATAATATTATGTCTATGGTTAACGGTGAACACTAACAGTCTGGTGGCCCGTTTACTCGTCTGCTCTTCTTAGACAATGAAAATAGTTATAATAGGTGATTGGTAACCAATATTTATTATCTTTATATTTGGGAAGCTAAATTAATATAAGTAATAAATAAATTATGAAGGTTTCTCTATGTGTTAGGTACTTAAATAAATAAATATTCAAGTATACATTGTTACTTTTTATTAGCAATACAGAGGAATACTTGAGGCCATGAGAACCAAGTAGCCTATCTATAAAACATAGAATTAAGTTATAAAGGAAAATTTGGATGCTATGATTATCATTGTGATTTTTTAAAATCAAATTCTGTTTCTTTATCATCAACAGCCTACTCTAGTCTACTGCTAGACATAGGCCTCTCCCGGGGCGCGCCATTGAACCCGATTTTCGGCTCTTCCCATCCAGTCGCTGCCAGCCACCTTGCGCCAATTCTGTTTCTGCCATCTGTTATTTCTTGAGAAAACTAAACATAGGTCACTTTAGTTTTTAAAAACACCCTACCACTAATGCATTTTAGGCCAAAACTCTATTTTAAAAATATTGGTTAGGCCCCACTGGTTCTCATGGTCTCATTTCAAATCATGTTGAATTTAGTTTTAGGCTACACTTTATAAAATGGAGTATTATACTGTAGAAGTTCATTACGTTATTTAATTTCTACCAATTTCAAAGCTACAAACTACCAGCTGAAAACTAAATGGTCGGTTTGTATTTCTCGTGTATATTTAATGCAGTTCTTTTGAAATCTAAAGTATTACCTATTAAGTACGTGGGCGGTTCAAAAATTGTAAGTCGACTTGTTATCAATCTCATTGTTTTACTTTTATTATCCCTTGGATGCAAATTTTATTACAAACTCTTTGGCCAAATATCACTGGCTGGCGAACTTTAGTTATTTTTTAATTAATTGTTAAAAAAATATGTCTGTCACTTTTCAATCGCTACGATGGATGTAACGCGGGAAGTATTTCGTGGTATGATCTATTATGATTTTAAACAAGGGTTAACATATAAGGACTCACATGAAAATCGAATCAGTGCTTTTGGGGAATTGGATCCATCACTTGCCACCATCACCTATTGGTTTCGTGAGTTTAAGCGTGGTCGGAGCGACCTATAAGATGAAGTTAAGACTATAGGCCGATGACCTTAGACCGGGGCGACCACCAACGGCAGTCACTCAAGAAAACGTCATCAGGATGGAGTGGCTAATAAAGGAATGTCGCAACATTACCAAGCGCGAAAGTCCGACGTGTAGACTGGTCCGACGTGTGATTTCTTTTTGTTTCCCACGTTGAAGAAATCTCTCTGCGGGGAAGGAAATTTACGACTGCGGATGAAGCAGTAGATCAATTTAGGCGGCTTTTTTCGACATTCCGCAAGAACAGTTTTTCACATGTTTTGAAACCTGGTTCAGTCAAATGCATCAGTGCATTGATGCCGTAGGGGAATACTTGTAAATATTCATTTATTAATAAACATTTAAAAAGTTGCAAATATTTTTTCTATTTAACTAAAAATTTATGGATCGCCCTACGTACGTACATACTGTAAAATTTAATGAACGAATATTTTTAAATGTGAATGTTATTGGATAGTAAGATTATGTTATAGATTTAAAATATATGTTTACAATGAATGTAATATTTGTACCTACCTATATACAATTTAGTTATTGGTAATTATCCTGTACGAATTTTAACTACTGAAGTACCTATACCTATTATACTTAGGTACTTATATGGGTACTAATAAAATGGAACTGTAATATGCATCTTACGTGGCTTTATTTTCCAATAGGATCCACACTATCACACACGTAATTACAGCCATTGAAAAATGAGATTTTAGTTTTTGATACGAGCGTAGCAAGTATCAAAATAGAAAAAAAACGACTTTTCAGGGCCACAATTCGATCTACATTGTTTCTTTACGATTACGTCTAAAAATCATTTATCAAGATATAATAATCCGCATAAACAAAAACAAAATAGTCTTATTCAAGCTAAAAATGAGATATTATTCGTATATCCATATCGATATGCACGTCTAACATTCTTACGCACATCAATCAATCAATCAATCAATCAATCAATGTTTATTTGCAAGAATACGTGATATATAACATGGTCTTACAAAGGGGTTTGAAACAGTATTCAACCTGCAAGCAGGCGTGCAAATATTTTACCTATTCATTCCTTAAACTAAAAATTTATATAATTCTAATGTGCATGCAATTTGTCTAAATATTCACTTATGTTATAAAAACAGTTCTCTAAAAGCCACTTTGTTAAATTAGACTTAAATTGTGACCCATGTTGTAACTTGATTTTATCTGGCAGGTTGTTATACAGCAGCACACACATGTTATAAACATTTACTTTATAAATATATTTCTTACAAGGAGGCTGATACAGTAAGTTTATATATTGACTTCTGGTTCGTTTTGGATATACTTCGGTATATTTTTTAAAATAATCTGGATGTGATTTTACAAACCAACAAACATCTCTAATGTAAAGACACGGCAGCGGGAGAATGTTATATTTTTTGAACAGAGGCTTGCAACTATCCAAGAACCAGGCTTTGTCAATAGCACGAATACATCTCTTCTGCAATTTGAACACCCTGTCCATGTCCACAGAGTTGCCCCACATTATGAGTCCATAGCTGAGCACTGAAGAGACGTAACCATGGTATGCCAGAAGAGCAGCCTCAATTGAGACTGTTTGCCTTAACTTTTTAAGAGCAAAAGCAAAGCGGTCGAGTCTTAGGCAAATTGAGTCTACTTGCTGTTTCCAATTAAGATGACTGTCTATATGTAGTCCAAGAAATTTAAATGTGTCAACTTCGTCAATTTTTATGTCATTAAATTTAAAATCGGTTGTTAAGGGTTTGGTATTATAAGAGCGAAACTGTAATATTTTTGTTTTATTTAAATTAACGCTAAGGTTATTACGATCCATCCAGTTTATCATATCCGACAGTGCTGTGTTTACGGTTGCTTGAAGTGAGTGTTTTATATTACTTTTAACAATAAGAGTAGTGTCGTCTGCGAAAAGTAGGCACTTATGTGGACTGGCACTGGGAAGGTCGTTAATATACAAAATGAATAGTAAAGGGCCAAGAATACTGCCTTGTGGCACGCCAAAATTATTTATTAAAAAATTTGATCTGTAATTTGCCTTTACTATCATCTTTCGGTGTTGCATAATTTTTACAATTTCTGTGCATTGTTTCCGACCCCCCAGATAACTTTCCAACCAGCTATGTGCATTTCCTCTGATACCATAGAGCTCTAATTTTTTTAATAAAATTGAGTGGTCTACGAAATCAAATGCTTTACTCATATCGAGAAATGCTGCTATTATTGGAGTGCCTCCATTTATACTCTCGGTAACCATTTTAATTAGATTAAAGCAGGCAAGTGTGGTGGAACTTTTCTTACGAAAGCCAAATTGCTCATCTCGCAGTATATTATGTTTAGCTATGTACTCGTCTAATCTAGCTAATAATGCCTTTTCAAAAACTTTAGAAAGAATAGGAACGATGGTGATAGGCCTATAGTTAGAGGGATCTTGTTTGTCTCCTTTTTTGAATAGCGGTTTAATAATTGAGAGTTTCAAGCTTTCTGGGAACCGCCCTTCATTAAATGATAAGTTTATTATATGAGCAAGGGGAGAAGATATGTAATAGGCCACTAATTTTAAAACTTTGGTAGTTATGCCATCGTATCCGCTAGCTTTACTATTGTTCAAGGAATTGATAATTTTGTAGATTTCGCAATCATCTACTGGTTTCAAATAAATAGTATTGTTATGTTTCGCCAAATTATTGAGTTTTAAATTATTTTTATTCGTATTCGTAACTTGTTTATTAGTCAAATTTATAAAATAATTATTAAATATATTACAAATGTCAAGGGATTCAGTATAAATAGAATTGTCAAAAATAATTGTATCGATGTCATTGGTAAATAAATTATTGGATAAGGTTGACGATATAGTAGTCCATGTTGCTCGGCATGTGTTTCTACTATTACGTATATATTTAGTGTTATTTATTTTTTGCGACCTCAAAATACATTTTTTGAAAATATTATTGTAGCGATTGAATTTTTGTTTATGAATATGTTTAGTTATACCTGATCCTCTGCACTTCATATAAAGAATGCGTTTAGTTCTACTAGATTTTTTTAAACCGGTGGTAATCCATTGTTTGTTACGTGATTTATTATTTATTTTGACCCTAATAATTGGAAAACACAAGTTATAAAATAAACACAAATTATCATAAAAGCAATCAAATGACTCCGCCAGACTACTTGATTTAAAAACGTCTGAAAAAGAAAGAGCTGAGATACAATTACAGAACTTCTTGATGTTTTCAGTAGCAAAATCACGTCTGTACTCAAACCAAGAAGTATAGGCTTTTTTAATTTGGGAGTTCCACACTATGGATTGGGCAGTGTCATGGTCCGACAATGCAAGATGATGTATCTCTGACTTTACGCCCTTTATATTGCTTGTAATCTGGTCTATACAAGAGTTAAGTCTAGTCGGTGTTTGAATGTGAGTATCGAAATTGTAGTTATGTAAAATGCTTAATAGATCTTTAGTTGAGGAGTGGTTTTTAAGTAAATCTATGTTCCAATCGCCACAAATAACAATTTTTTTCTTTTTAAATTTTTCAGTAAGATAATATAATAATTTGTCAAGTTTATGTAAAAATATATTAATGTGTGACTTTGTTTGTTCCGGAATTCTGTAAATATTAAATATGATAAGGTTCAGACCTACGACCTCTGTACCGCAACATTCAAAGTAAAATTTATTTGGTAGATCATTGGGAATGGGCAGGGGTTTACTTTCAAATGTGCTTTTTATTAAGATACAGGTGCCACCTCTACTTTTATCTCTACAAAATGATGCTGCCAGTTTAAAACCGTCAAGCTTTACATTAGACTCTGATCCTTGTTTTACAAAAGTCTCAGTTAAACACACAATATCCACCTCCTTGTTGTCGTCAGATAATTCCTTCAACGTTAAATCTAATATGTCAATTTTATTACATAGTCCTGCAATATTCTGGTGCATTAGTCTTATTTCATTTAATTTAATTTTTTTGTTCAAATTGCTTGGAGAAGCAGTACTACTCTCATTATCGTCAAATTTTATACAATTAGGTTCCTGAATGTAATCCTTAATACTGGACGTTACTTTTGATTTGGCCACGAAAAAAATCTATTTCATTAATGAGATTTTTTAGGTCATCGAATATAATTTTCATCCCTTTTTTATTTATTATACCACTAACGCGTGCAAACATTTCATATGTGTATTGTAAATTTTTGTTAGTATCTAAAATAAACGCATATTCATTCCTTAGATTGTCAAAATATAAATAGTGGTTGAAAGACTCTATTCGTTTGTTGAATATGTTTACAGAGTTTGCACATTTATAGGTAGGAACACATATGATAATGTTTGTATTCCGTATACATTTAATAGCGCTCTTGAGAATTTCGACAGATTTAAAATAATCACAACTGGACTCGAAATCTGTTGGACCTACGAATAATACACAGTAGTCGTTCATTGTAAATCCTTTGAGTTTACTTTCTAGACCATTTACCAGTTGAGGAATTCTTGCATGTGATAACTTATAATGGCAGATATTATCATTAGGGAAAACTTTTTCTGCCATTTGAAGAGTTTCTTTGTACGATATTCCGCTAATAATACAAATTTTTCGAGTATAAACACTGGGGTTGCAGTCGATAGTTTGAGTTTCAGAATCCTTCATGGAACTCATACTCTCTTTAGCTAAGTCTGAATTAGAAGCACTTTTCTGTGCAATGCTTTCTTGTCCATCGCCTAGTACGCTCTCTCGACGGGAGTTATTTGAATCTCGATTCGATGTCGTAGCCTGCTGAATATTTAACAAGTTAAAACTGTGGTCCGGTACATTACAACTAAGTTGCTTTGAAGAGTGAGTGTACTTGTTTAAGGATTGCTTTCCTTTCCCTTTCTTGCCAGTGGACGTAGTTTTCTGCGTTGAGTTGCATATCCGAGTGAGGTAATTAATTTTCTGTTCATAGCTTTCAAGTTTCTTTTGTAGACTGCTATTTTCTAACATCAAATTTTCAATTTCTATGTCAGATGCTTGCAATTTTGAGTGTAATTCACTATGCCGCTCCATAAGACCTGTAAGTGCGAGCGAGAGACAGATAAAAGTGATTTAAGACCCCACGAGTCAGTTGATAACGCGCGTACTATTAATTTAAATAATGTAGAAACAGCTGATAAATTCAAAAATTGCGAACCTAAATAAATGAAATAAAAAATAGGTAGGTACTGGTTTTTGTCACTAATTCGCTATCATAATTCCCAGATAGTGGATACCTGTGAT
Source organism: Hofmannophila pseudospretella (assembly GCA_947369225.1). Lineage (NCBI taxonomy): Eukaryota > Metazoa > Arthropoda > Insecta > Lepidoptera > Oecophoridae > Hofmannophila > Hofmannophila pseudospretella. The sequence continues at coordinate 5,047,532 of OX376316.1, forward strand.
AAAGAGTTATCTGAGATATTAATGTTATATACCAAGTGTCGCATTGCTAGTTGATTCATTGTAACGGGAACCCTGCTGAAAAATTCGACGTGACAACTTAAGTTCAGTAGTTTCGTAAAAGTGATTCAGAATGGCTAATCCAGAATGTAAGTATTTATTACGATACATTTTAAAAAGAGATCCGGGTTCGAAAACAGAGTTTATTGGTTTATTCAAAAGCTGTAGGTACCTACATTTACCGGGCTCTGACGGTGAAGGAAAATAACGCGAGGAAACCTGCACACTGAGATGACCAGTGTTTGACATGGGGAAGGCAATGGTGAATCACTCAATTAAATTTGCTAACAGAGTCATTCTAAGTGATGAATACCATAGATCGAATCACGACCGTCACTAGTGAGGAATACGACTTAGAAAACAGTTTTGAAGTCAAGTATCTACTCTTCATATTATTATGATTGCAGCTTATAGTTCTTGCTGATATTTGAAAATACAAACTTAATCAGCAAAAACGTTACAAGGACTGATGTCCCTCATCATCAACCTATTAATGTCCCCACTGTTGGAGCACAGGCCTCCCCTTGCACAAGGGGGTACGGGCCATGATCCACCGAGCGGGCCCAGAGCTGATTGGTGGATTTCATACCCCTTCGGAAACTTTTAATTTCCTCAGACATGCAGGTTTCCTCACGATGCTTTCCTTCACCGTTAGAGCAATCGGTAAATATACGTAAGTCTTCGAAAAAATCCGAAAAACTCATTGGTACATGGCATTGCACGGTTTCGAACCCGGACCTCCCGCATGGGAGTCCGGCGTCCTAGCCACCAGGCCACCGACCGACGCTCTACGCTGATACGTAGTCCCAGCGTATGATGTCCCTAATTCAGTATATTCAGTTTTAATTACATTACAATTTTGTTTGAACGATTATCCTTACTATTGTGTATTTCCCTAAGTACTGATTAATTATTTTAGTAGGTATTAAATTTTTTCAAACTGTAATTCGTTTCAATTCAAGTTAATTTGTTATTTTGACTTTTTTGTCTGTTAAATAAATGAATTTAATATTTAATTTTAATTTAAAAAAATATACTAAATAAATATAACTGTTACTTACGTTAGAATAAGTCAAAATCAAATCAAATGCTTGGCATTGGTACATACCTAATTCATCGAGGCCGTTCGGCCTGTTCTTAAGGAATGGGTCGACAGGCGGCACGGGGTCCTGACCTTCCACCTTGTGCAGGTCCTCTCGGGACACGGTTGTTTCGGGAGGTACCTGTGCAGGATCGCGGGTCGGGAACCGACGATGGCGTGCCATCGGTGTGGCTGTCCGGAGGACACGGCGCTGCACACCGTAGTGGAGTGTCCTGCATGGGCGGAGCCGCGGGCAGACCTAGCCGCGGCAGTAGGGTCCAACCTGTCGCTGCCGAACATAGTCAAGGCCATGGTCGGCAGCGAGAGGGCGTGGGACGTAATGGTGGCGCCTGCGAGCATGTAATGGCGCAGAAGGAAGGTGAGGAGCGGATCAGGGAGGACGACCCTACGTCCGACCCGATCCGCCGTAGGAGAACCGGGCTGGCTGGCTCACGCTCGCCACCTTCCCCCTTAACGAGGGCCTCCGGGAAATGGACACGGGGAGTCCATTGCCTGATAATAGGTCCTCGAGCTGGTCTGGCGTGCCCGTGTTCCGGCACGCCACCACAAGCCGAATGGGGACGTGAGTCCCCAGAGTTGAGTCCGTAATGCGGACACCCGCTGGCGAAGTCGCGGAAGTTATGCGCAAGCGTTCCCGTGGCTTCGCCGTCTGGCGGTGCGCAGGAACACCGGGGGGTTTTTGGCCGGTAAAAGTCCGGCATAACGCTAACGGGGGAACGCTCATGCTTACCTCTTCGCCGCATGGGGGAGACGAAGAGGTAAGCATGAGCGTCCCCCCCCCTCCCCCCAAATGGTACATACCTAATTAGTTTTATTTTTATTTTCTTTATGTACTCGTAAGTACCTAAATCCTTTGACGTCTACGATAAAAGTAATTAGGCAATCGTTATCAATTGAATTGCGATTTGCACCAGTCATTCGATGAATCATTCACTAAACATTAATATTCTTTGTTTTCAGATAAAAACTACCAAACCCCTGGTTTCGACGACTCAGCAGCTCCAAGTCATATGCACGTCCCTCCCCCTGGTCAACCTCCAGCATATCCCGGTCCGTCATACCCTGATCCGTCATATCAAGGGCCGCCACCTCCCAACTACGGAATTCACCCAGTGGTCCTACAACCCCACTATGCTGGTACAACATTCCAACAAACCACTGTGCTCCCGGGTCCTAGTAGTGTCACGTATGTCACACAACAGCCGGGTGTGGTCACAGGGGGTGTAGCCACGGTGTATGTTTCCAACTCCATGGGAACCAGCCCTACACCGATGAACTGCCGATCCTGCGGTGTGCAGATGGTCACCAGAGTTGAGAGCAGGCCTACGTGTACGACGCACGTAATGGCTTTGCTTCTTTGCCTTTTCCTGTAAGTCAACAATGTTTACCTATATTGTTCATTTCGGTACGTTGTTGTTATACGTATCAATTCCTTTTTCTCGTGTATAGTATCTCTAGTAGCCTCCACTAGACTAAATACTTAGATATACGGAAATATAGGGTGTTATAAATAGCCGTTTTGCTCAATCTCTCAGATCTATTAGTGCAGAATTTTTCTTAATAGTTTTCGTTATATTTTTCTTTGAAACTTGCATTCATTCCAAACTTCCATTTCATCGTTCGAATTTTTTTTTTTATGTATAATTAAACCCGCATTTGACCTCGATCTCGCCTGATGGTAAGCGACGATGAGGTCGACGATGGAGCATGCGGGTCCAGTAAATGCCTATTCACTCTGGCCTTAAAGATCCCAAGGTTGTAGTTTTCGGGAAATACAGACGCCGGCAGGCTGTTCCATTCCTTAGCCGTTCGCATAATGAACGAAGAAGCAAATCGCTTCGTACGAGCAGATGGGATATCAACAACATAAGGATGGAACGCCTCCCCGCGCCTGGTAGTCCGAAGGCGGAATGGAGATGCTGGAATTAGGTCGTGCAATTCCGAAGCAATTTTATTTTAGGGGATTTATTTTTAATGAATTCACTGTATGTCAATGTGATTTTTATTAAATCTGCTATGCTGGAATAGGTACTAATGCATTAAAAAAATATCCTTTTTTTAAATTAAAATTAATCAATATATTAATATTGATTAAAAAAAGTAAACTTTATAATAAAAAAAATTAAAAAAAGTATAGGGTACACTCAATTGTCTGTATAAAAACAATTTTTCTGTTAGAAGTTGAGTTCAAACTTATTTTTATTCTTTCAGTTGCTGGCCCTGCGTATGCGTGCCTTACTGCATTGACTCCTGCATGGCCGCAGAACACTACTGTCCAAACTGCAATGCCTACGTGGGATCCTCACTCTAATTTGATATTGAAAGAACTGTGATTACAATATATGGATGACTGATTATGAAAACTATTTGTTACGACATCGCGATGCATCGTCGAGAGATTAAAGTGAAAGCGCGTTTTGGATCGGAAATTATAATTACACTAAAAAGTTTTGAGCTTAACAGAGAAGGATGATGGATTTAGATTTATAAGGATGTTTTATTTGATATACACTAATAGATGCTAATAGACGTTGGTTGACATAAACTAACCCGTTACCAAGACGGTTCAAATGGAAACAAGAGAATTGTTAAATCATACAAATAATTTTGTCAGTATATTGAATGAACTTGTAGTTTCGAAGTTATTCGATAGTTTTATTGTTGTGAATGAATAAAAGCGTTAAAAATTTTAAAATTCGGATAAATTCGGCGAAAATTACAGAAATTCGATAAATATTCGATTTTAACGAATTTCTGTAATTTTCGCCGAATTTATCCGAATTTTAAAATATTTGACGATTTTATTCATTTATTTCAATTGTTGTCATATTTATCTAAGTGAAATCGTGATAGGTGGCAAGCCTATCGCCGTCTACTAGGTGTAGAATAGTATGCACCAAGGCCCTTAGTCGCCTCGTACGACACCCACGGAAAGAGTTGTGGTGGTGCTATTCTTTATGGCCACGGCACGGTTTTTTAACTGATTTACAATGTACTCTTATTTTTCTTCAAAACGGCATCTCTCTGATCGGCAATTTTGTCAACTGGGCATCCATCATGCATTGGGGTATCAATCCTGACAAAAAAGAGTTTTACTTACAATTTTTAATTACATTAAAAGTATTTTATTATATTTATACTTATTTTATTTATTCCACGATCGCATAAAATATCAAGTGTATATGAGATCAGTCTCTGCTTTCAATACTTCTACTTCCCTTCAAACTCAAGAGAACGATCCTTAGCATCAAATACAGGTCTAATTCATCTAGTATGTTATAATTAGGTAGAGAATAGATGAGTCCAATGCTAAAGTACATATCCCCTACAATTTATCTTTTTAACCGACTTGAAAAATAAGGAGAAGGCTCTCCATTCGTCTATGTTTTTTGTATGTATGTATTCTCTACAGATATAAAACATATAAAAATTGTGGTGATCCCATAAAAATTTGATGCATTTCTGAGATGGACGACGGAAGTCCTCAACGGATGACTTGTAATTGTGAACCATTCCGAGGGCCAACCTCGGGGTGTGAATGAATGAATGAAAGAATACTCTTTATTGCACAAAATTAGTGTGATACAATGCGTACAAAATGATTAATACAATGAAGACAAGGTGTGTGAAGACCTTCCCTCTGAAATTAATCAATTTTATTAAAAAAACCGATTTCAAAATACTAAAAATTATAATAATAATAAAAACTTAAGTAAGTACTTACCTATAATTACTACCCAGAGTTGCACATGGCAACGCGTTGCAATGTCAAATTTTCACGCGTCAGTGCAACAGCTGCGGATTGCTGGGCACCGGCTCTAATAAATAGTTATACAGGTGGAAACGTTAAGTGTGTCCAGCCCATTATTTCGTTGATTTAAAAGATATTGCAAAACTTCAAACTAATATAGAATCTGCGTCGTTTAATGCAGATAATGACAAAAAATATTCAAAATATTAACGCCATATGTGTTCAAAATTTAAACTTTTGCGGCACCCATACATTTACTATAGCACGATTTATCGACTACTTAGAACTCTTAGATGTAAAGAATTTAATTAAAAGAAAATGAATGCATTATACACACACACACAATGTCACAAAATAATACTAATAATAATTAAATATGTTAAAATGTTTATCATGAAGTGCGTTAATACGTGCATAAAACTCTAATGCGTTTGATAATCATTCTCGTACTACAATGAGTGCTACAGTAAATGTATGGAAGTCACAAAAGTACAAATTCTGAATTACGTTAATTTTTTTAATATTTTTTATGTCGTTTTCTGCAATAAACGACGCAGATTCTATATCAGTTTAAAGTTTAGCAGTATCTTTTAAATCGACGAAATAATAGGCTGGACACACTTAACGTTTCTACTCTGTATACTGTATAGGACTTCCTCGTACCTAGGTTTTAATTTATATTATAATTATTTATAGCTTTTAGTAATTTATAGGCCTTTTCATATTTTTATTAAAATTAAATTATTCTGTTTTATTCCGTAGATACAGACTGATTTTACGTCACTATCAATATTTTGAGATAGTGATAGAATAGCGTAGATAAAGGCTTATCAGACATATTGCTACCAAGCGTCCATTGTTAGTCGATTCATTATTACGAGGAGGCTGGTGGAAAATTGGACCATTATCAGACCTAGTGAAAGAAGTTGTAAATTGTTTTACTTATTTATACCTATATAATAGTTGTGAAACATAATGTATAACCCAGAATGTAAGTATTTCAATGTTATTATTACTTTTTACATGGCTCTATTAGAACAATTATAAAGTCTTATTCAAACCATCAATCATGTTTTTAGCGTAATTTATTATACTTGTTTGTACAGGGTGGACCAAAAGTCCGTTAACATTTAAAATGGTTATAAAAAATACAAATGCTACTTTAGTGAAAAACTGTTTATTTAATAATAAAGTAGACAAATTAGGATTTCACTTTTTAAAAATAACATCATTCAAATGTGACCCTTGTTCATCCTGGCACACCTGTAACCGGGAACGGAAATTTTGCATGACCGCCCGACAAGTGGTTGGTGAAATGTTCTGCATTTCCTCGCGTATATTTTCTTTTAATTCCTCAATAGACACTGGGTTGCTGATGTAAACTTTACTTTTGAGATATCCCCAAAGGTAAAAGTCCATTGGAGTTAAATCCGGGCTGCGGGGTGGCCAGTGAATGTCACCTCTTTTGGATATGACTTTTTGGCCAAAAATTTCACGAAGTGCTGCTATAGAGTCATTGGAGGTGTGACATGTTGCCCCATCTTGTTGGAACCAAGAGCTTCGATTAAAGCCTGAGAAGTCCTGTAATGCTGGAGCAAAAAAATTCTGTAGCATCACAATGTATCGCTCTGTATTAACGGTGACGGCGCGGTTTCTCTGATCTTCATAAAAATATGGACCAATGATTCCGCTGGCTGACAATGCGGCCCATACAGTAACCTTGGGCGAGTGTAAAGGTTTTTGGTGCTTCAAGTCCGGGTTAGTGTCACTCCAGTATCTGCAATTTTGTCGATTGACATGTCCATTTAGGTGGAAGTGTGCCTCGTCTGAGAAAAAGATGTTATTGAAGCTCGTAAACCTCTCAAGCACTTCGTTAGCAAACTGCAGTCTCTGAGCAGGGTCATTTGGCTTTAAAGCCTGTACAATTTGAATTTTGTAAGGATGTAAATGTAAATCTTTGTGTATAATGCGATTTAGAGATGTTCTGGGCACATCTAAAGCACTAGACCGCTTTCGAGTAGAGAGACCAGGTTGTTCTCGAACAGACGCTCGTACACGCTCTATGTTTACTGGATCGCGCGATGTCCTAGGTCGGCCGGATCGTGGTTGACTTAAAGTTGAACCTGTTGTTTCGAACTTCTGTACCCATTTTTTAATCGTTTGAATTGTTGGTGCTTGATTTCTGTTCCGTATATTGTAATGATTACAAAATTTCCGTTTAGCTTCGGTTGTTTCGATAGTACTCGCGTACGCAAAATGCGCGTTGCGCTCCGCTGAATGACGCCATGGTACTAAATCCCTATTAGTAGCTCTCGCTTGTAGTAACACCCCCCGCGCCAATACCCCGCCCGTATTATTGCCATTTCTGACATTTCTAGTACGTAGGTACCTCAGTTGATCTGATTGAGTCATTTGTTCCATAGCCAAAATGTAATCGATTAGCATAAAAATAGAAAAAATGAAATTTTTACTTTTCATGCTGACTGCACCATTTACAAACTGTAGTGTAAAATGACTCTAAAAATCAGAGAAGTAGTTTTGGTAGTGCCCCATCAAAATTTTACAACCTGTATTTATTTTTTACACCAATTTTTTTTCTTGCAGTCCTATTTAAATGAAACGTAACCCATGTTATCCCAGGTCCTACATAATCCAGCAGTAAAAACCCCATAAAAATACCTTTAGCAGTTCTTGCGTGATGCGCGAACAAATAAACCGAGAGACAAAAAAATCTAAAAAAAACAACTACTAAAAACAACCACGTATGTTTTTGTATTCTGTTACATCCTACATTATTTCTTCTTGAATATCTTCAATGTAGAGACACTTCGTTTGTACAATTTTATTATATATGTATGGGAGGTGGGGGCACAATCGCCCCCGTAAGATTCAATTAATTAAACTGTTAATAAATTTTAATAATTATCGAAATGAAAGTCTTTATTCTACTACTGCAATAATTAGTCTTTATTTAAGTAATTATCTTAACATTTTAAAACGGCATAGGAAAAAGATACGATATTTTTTTTAAAATTGGGGAAAAGAACGGTTTTGCCCCCACATTGGGGCACAATCGACCCAGCTTATTTTAATGGGGGCATAACCGTTTACTCACAAAAATCGCCGTTTTCGTGAGCCCATACAGAACATCCCGTGCATTTAAGCCAGTAATCGATAATTTATTTCAAAATTTAACGTAAATCTATTTTTGAAAAGTCGATATTAAAACAATTAGCGCTTTTTCTAGAAGATTTATATTTTTCGGAGCTCTGACTCGGGGAAAAACGAAAACCGGCGGTATGTAGTGGCCAGAAGCGCTGACACAAATTTCAAATGTGATCGACTTTCCTCGTTCTCCTGATGTCAAAGAACCAATCTGCGCTTTTCCTTTTCTAGCCAGTACTTTCGATATTTTTTTCGGTACCGTTGAAATACCTGTCTCATCGACATTGAATATTCGGTCGGGGGTGAACTGATATTTGTCCATCGATTCTGTCAATAAGTCAAAAAAATTATTCACGGACACTTTATTAAAGCCCATGGCTCTGGCTCCAGAAGTTCCTTCTGGTGTACGTAGGCTTATAATCGGATTTCTATTCAGAAAATTTGCAACCCATTTGTATCCAGCCATACCGGTCTCTTTATCAAAGTTATGCTTAATGTTATTCTTTTCTGCCAACTGAAATGCAATTTCTCGCAAATCTTTAATTGTAATGGGAAACAGTCGGCTTTCAAGTTGAAGGATATGGTCTACCATACTTTTTTTTACCCTATCTCTGAGAGTGCTGGTAGGCACATTATTATTTTTGGATGCTGTTTTATAACCCATCTCATTCTTAGTAACAGCTTCAACGGCGCTTTTCATAGCTGTTTCGTTCCATGACTGTCGCTGTGTACGACGAACGTAATTCCGAACCATTTTGTGCAGATCACAGTGACACCTAGAATAAAACACATACTTTAACGATAAAATTATGTGGGGGCACTACCGCGCCCATATGCGGTCATGCCCCTATGTGGTTTTGCCCTAACAGCTGACAACAGCGAATGCTCTTTATAATTTCTACAAATTTGAGGTTATTTTAATCACTCGCAATGTTTACAATACCTGAATGAAGGTTCTTCGGTGATGAATTGACACAAAACTCATATCTAGGCGTTTACACTGAATACTGAAATTTTTAAAATCACTTAGTAATTATAAGATTCTTACCGAAATTCATTTAATTTCACATAACTTTGTTCTAAAACACTGCAGCGATTTCCGAACAATAAGCACGAAACCGCCATATGTCAGACTCACGTTTGACAGTAAAACTGTTGCCAGTGGATTAAATAAACCTAACAAAATGGTAGTAAACGGTTGTGCCCCCATATGCGGTTTTGCCCCCAGATCCCCTACGTGACCTATGTTATGTATGTAGGTTACAGATAAATTTAATGAGTCACTCAACAAAACAAAATATGAGCGTATTTACCTATCAAATCGTCCTGTAATGATAAATGAGAACGCACTTAGTTATAAATTATAAATAATTCATTATTTTCAGCAAAAACCCACCAAACACCTGGTTTCAACGACTCAGCGGCACCAAGTCACACCTACCCTACTCCTTCTGATCAGCCCCCAGCATATTCCGGACCATCTTACCCTGGCCCGTCATACCCTGGTCCGTCATATCCGCCGCCACCTGCCGACTACGGAGTTCACCCAGTGGTCCTACAACCCCAGTATGCTGGTACAACTGTCCAACACACTCTGGTACAGGGTCCCGGTGTCACATATGTCACACAACAGCCGGGTATTACAGGGGGGGTTGCCACAGTGATTGTCCCCCGAGCCATGGGAATCAGCCCCGTACCGATGACCTGCGGATCCTGCGGAATGCGAATAGTCACGAAAGTTAACAGCAGTCCTACAATGCAAACCCATCTCTGCGCTGCGCTTCTTTGCATCGTGGGGTAAGATACTATATTTACTCGACCTTTACTATCCAAAAACTTAACTCAATAATTGTATGACTGGATTTAAAGATTTTGATTGAATTTATTGATTGTACATTAAGCTCAAAGAGCGTGAGTTTAAATCTCTAAGAGAATTAGCGGTGTGAAGGGGCAAGGGGGCAGCCAAAAAACTCGCAGCCTATATATAACCTGACCAAATTAAGAAGTCTTCGTTTTTATTTATTATATATAAGGCTGTGGATAATAGAATGGGGGGGGGGGGGGGGGGTTTGAGGCGCGGCTGCGTGAAGTTTAAAGAGAGTACAAGAGTTCCCAGGTAACAAACCCTAATAATAATGAATGCGTGATAGCGCACATATTAGATGCAGCGTGTCTGAAGTTGGTCCATCAGTATAATACAGTAGAGAACTATGGTATTATACTGATGGACCGACAAAGTAGACCCTAGCAAGTGACAAGTGTAAATAATGTCAAGAGACGTAGCAGTGTTAACATTTTGATTAAACCGTCCTTGTCAAAAATCGAAATAGTAGTGCCTACGTTCGTAGTGTAGGTATACGTTCCTTTCCACCAAATCGTTTTTTATCCTTCAGACTCGCGCCACGCTGTCTTATCAGATTTTTAGGTTTGCTATTTTGAAATGGCCATATGAGGCCATGATATCACCACAATATTACTATAGCTTTAAGAAATTATATTAAATTCACCCAAATAACGAGAAATTTTTGATATCTTTAAAAATAACGTTTCGTTTTACTTTTCTGTTTAAGGAGTATGCCAGTGGCTCCATCTACGCAACGCTAAGCGTTTTATGTCCTATTGGCAGACGCAGTTTCCGTATAAAACTTCTCTAACAAGCAATTTCAATATATCTGGTCCTCTTATTGCTTTAATCTTACTTTTGTTTTTTCCAGTTGCTGGCCCTGCGTTTTCCTCCCGTACTGCATGGACACTTGCACGAACGCTGAACACTACTGTCCAAACTGTAAAGCCTTCATTGGATCCTCACTATAAGACTTATGGACTTACGAATCAATCTATAAGTATACAACGTGTCCATCACCGTTGGACATTTACTTAAAAGCTGGGTGTTCTACCCTTTGTCTCCAGGGTTCTATAAAATATAAATTTTAAATATTAAGGCATAATCAAAATATAAAATTTTTTGAACTTTGTTCACTAGAAATCAACAAGAAATAGTAACTATACCTACAGGTTATTCTGAGATGAATAAATGAAAAAAAAATATTCCACTATAAATACTAATACGATTTTGATAAAGTTTCGCTAATCGTTCGTACATGCAGTAATGAACATATAGTGATGATAAGGAATGTCCAACGGTGATAGACATGTTGTATATAAAAAATAATGTTTGTTTGTGCTCTATGCTTTTATAAACAATTCATCCGATTGCGATGAAACTTTGGTAAGTTGTTGTGCGCACGCCCGGGAATGTTTCTGTGGAAAAAAAGGCCACGGGAGCGAAGGCGCCGCGCCGGGGCGCAGCTAGTGAACTTTTATTATTATTATCGTGCCACATCACTTGGAGCTTACAAAGGTCTTATTTTTTATGTGATTGTGTAAACTTTAGGGAAATACGGTGCTAGTTCATAAGACTAGTAAACCTATGAGATTTATACTTATTGTTATTTTTCTTCTTTGGTATCAATGTATTTATGATTAGACTTAAGAAGAAGAGAAGGCAGTTCTCTGTTTGTCTACGAGTATATTGTTGTAATATTATTTTGTAACAAAGTAAAGTTCGTAACTTTATATATTTCAGTTGTCCTCTCTTTTACATTTGTTTTTATTTAAATAGGGTACAATTTATGTTAGATCTTAAAAGTAAATTCATCATCATCATCAGCCTATTAATGTCCCCACTGTTGGGGCACAGGCCACCCCTTGTCCAAGGGGGTACGGGCCACGACCCACCGAGCGGGCCCTGTGCTGATTGGTGGATTTCACACGCCTTAGAAAACTTTTAATTTTTTCAGACATGCCGGTTTCCTCTCGACGTTTTCTTTCACCGTTAGAGCAGTCGGTAAATGTACGTAAGTCTTCGAAAAAATAGGAATAATCATTGGTACATAACATTGCATGGTTTCGAACCCGAACCTCCCGCATGGGAGTCCGGCGTCCTAGCCACGACGACGCCACCGACGATCTTAACGACGAATTAATAGTAAATTACCTATATAATATCGATACCATAAAGTAACAGTGAGATAATTAATGGAAATGACGTTTTGTGATAATTTTACTTTAGTTCGTTATTCCCAAAAATGTGACACCAGAATGTGACGTGCCTGAAGATGCTATCACTTTTTAGGTAGATATTTCGACTCCGATGGTTATCTCAAATTCGACTTAGGTGGAACTACTTGTCTCAGTGTTACTTTAGGGTATCGATATCATGATTTCAATATAATATATATATATATATATATATATATATATATATATATATATATATATATATATATATATATATATATATATATATATATATATATATATATATATATATATATATATATATATATATATATATATATATATATATATATAGACTTAGAATACATAGATAAAAATATGCTAATAATAAATTTCCACTTATAAATAACAGTATAAATATAGTACTTAAAAAGAAGTAATTATTACCCACTTATATAATAAAAATATATAAAAGAGAAGAGAAGTATATATATATATATATATATATATATATATATATATATATATATATATATATATATATATATATATATATATATATATGTAGTCGTCCTCGTCGAAACCGTCGAATGTGGCTGGCGAATCTGTAGAGTTGTCCGGCACTGTTGTATGTGTAGTGGTAGGAAGGCTTTGGACGGGTTTTCCTTATATGGCGTTTTGTATCAAGATCAGCTAGACGGGCCTCTTCAAACCGGGCTACACTTTTCCTGACACGCGTACGCCACTCCGATCTCCGTGACGTGAGCTTCCCACCGCTCAGTTGGTATGTCGCAGGCATTTAGGTGTCACTTCAGCACGTCCTTATAGCGCAGGAACTGTCCATCAGATTTGCGCTTCCCGCTTCGCTCCGAGTAGAATACGGCTTTCGGTATTCTACAGTCATCCATGCGCTGAACGTGGCCCATCATCTTAATTCATTTCTTTATTTCAATATACCTACCATGTATGTACCTATTTAATAAAGTAGTTAGGGGAACGCTCGGAATCACCTGAAGCTACTCGAAACGCTGTATAGTCGATGTTTTTGGAACTACTATGGCCTTAGTAAAGTTGTCTGTCCCGTGCCCTTGACCATCGCTGTGTACCGCAGGCGCGGAAGAGTTTGTTGTCTGTTGTGTTTTTATGTCATGACGTCATGAAGGTCAACCCGACTGCTTCCATGTACTTGTAGGTACATTGTTATATCATTGTGTAATAGATTCGGAAACCAGTTGTTTGATTGTTTAGATTAAGACTGCCTTTCCTAGATATGCTTAATTACAGCTCAGTATTCCCCATACGAGTATGTACTGTGAAAGACACATCAGGCTTGTGGAACCCCGTCGCAATGTTTTTGTTATGATTTCTTGACATTCGTTAATAATGTGTCAAATAAGTAAAAGCGAAGAAGTATCACAGGGTAAAAGTATCCCTTGATGTGTTGGCTACTCTACGTACGTACATACTCGTACATATCCATCGATTTGAACAATAATATACAAGTAATTATTTGTCAGTTGTTCGATGCAAATATTTTCAATTTTTCAATTAAATTAAATCAATTAAAAATACTTATACTTACTTACTTATACTACTTACTTATACTTACATATTTACTTACTTACCTATCTAACCTTACCTACCTAATTACGAGTAATTTAAAATAAGAATAATGTTTTGCTAAATATTATTTACTAATATTTACTAATACCAAATATATTTTTGACATTTTTGAACTGCTTGTTTCACTAAGTATAAGTATTATATTTCGTTGCTTTTACAATTTTTTCCAGTGAATACAACCCTGTTTCACTCATGTCACACATGACAGGAGTGAAACAGGGTTGTTTGCTTTCCCCACTGTAATTAATCTAGTGCTGGACGATGTTATGTGCCGTGTTACCTGCAGTCGGAGAGGCTTGCCTTGGTGTCAAGATGGATCCCTGGAAGACATAGACTTCGCTGACGATCTCTGCTTGCTCGCGACCACCCGAGCCAACGGCTGAACACGCCCGATGCTGAACCCATACTGTTTAATAGACTTCGATAGGCAGTGGATGGAGCTGATCTGGTTCTTCTATTAGGCGTTTTCAGGCATTACAATAGACCCATAAGAAATATACTGCTCAACTTGACTGGATTTGAGCTGCATCTCATGGAAAGTAGCTAGGCCACGTGGTGTCCAACAGGCACATCAGTTTTCTCACTAATCACAAAGTTTTGGCTAGTCAATTTATTACAAAAACATAGTTATTGAGTGAGAGTGAAATATTGAGAAAAACCACATAAACTGACATACCACCACATAACCGATTTTTTAATTGTCCGCCGTTGATTTCGTGTGGTCGAGGCAAGATGGCAGCCAACCGAGAGTCTCCCACCATTCGCACGCCCGCATGTCGCGGATATTGTAGTATATCATCTTCTGTGCCCCTGTCCTGGTCCACCACGTTTCCAAGGTAACAAAATCTGGTAACGGATTCAAGGGGTTTTCCTTGCACTGGTATGTGTTCGGGCATTATAATAAAAGGGCTTCAGCGCTATGTTTAATATGCTATGTATTAAAACTAAATATTCTAAAATACATACAAATTATTCTACTCGCACATAATTTAATTATGGTGTAGGTAGTAAGAGGGTAAGAAGTATGTTTTAGTGCTAAAATAAATGTTAAAACAATTCTTTCTTCAATAAACGCAAAGAAATTCAATGCAACGTATAGGCGCGCAACGTATGTACTCAAGGCGCCAGAATTCGAATTTCTTAAAAAAATACTAATAGCTACGTCAATACATCGGGCTCTCCTACCTATATTCCGTCGGAAATATGACTAAAATAAATAACTTGTATTCTACAAAATATTACACATTTATGTATGACACATTTCGTTATCGAAATTCTCAGATAGGTAAAGAAGATAAAGGTTTATTGTATGATAATAACCGTGTGCAGGTTCGTTGTTTGTGCAACAGTAAATTGAAACCGAGTGAACGTTTACAGTTTAAAAAAGTATTTTGTTAAAAAGTGTATAAAGTATACCTATAACAATGTCTTACCCAGAAGGTAAGTGCAGTACTTATAGTCAGATATTTGTGTTATGTTTAGGTTAATAATGTTTATTTGCATCACATTTTGATCGCATTATGATAAATTGTTTTTACTTGGAAGACTTATCACTTATTAGGTCTAGATCTGATCTAGATTTTTTTCACTAATCTAGCAGAAATACCGTATTTACAAGTTATTGTATTTGTACTTCAGCCTAATGATTAATTCTGCACAATTTGAAATATTTCTGTTGAGTTTGAAGGGAGTTAGAAATATCGGCAGTGTGTCCGCCAAATTCCAAAACAAAAAGCGACGCATTGACTGTTTGTGTGTAATCGCTACGATTTACACGAACTATTTCGAGTTATTTTGGACCCTCTATTAACACAAAATCTATTTGTCCTACACACTTGTAATTTTGTCCGTCTTTTAAGGCCCACACACACAGCCAAAGACGTTTTAATAGATGTACTACATACAGTTTTGTTAAATATAAAACAAGACTGTATGTTTTTTTTTAATAAAACCACAATATTCATAAGACGCTGATGCTAATCATCCAACCATCTTTCTTTCAGCTAAGGTCCACCACGACTCCCCAGCATTCGGCTCATCCAGCCAACAAAATCCGTATCCCACTCAGCCCTCTACTTACCATCATGGCCCCCCACCACCCCAGTATCAACAACCCCTGATTCAGCCTATGCCGGTAATGGCTCCTGGGTCTGTCACCGTGGTATCACCAGGTGGTGGGACAGCTTTAGTCACAGGTGGGTAGTGTTGTGAGAACCTAAAAAGTTTATCGATGGTCTATATCGGTATAGTGTCGAAATCTTTCTATCATTCATACAATCGAGAACCTAAAAAGGGTCTAAAAAAGGAGCTCGTAGCCTAGTTGCGAGCACGGTCCGAAAGTGATCGTGCAGGTTAAGTGACGTTGGCGCGGTCGGTACCTGGACGGGTGACCGCTAGTGGCATATTTCATCTGAGCTCCTCCGTGCCTCGGAGAGCACGTTAAGCAGTTGGTCTCGGTTGTTGTCGTTCGACAGCAGTCGTTAAGCCATGTCAGAGGCCTACGGGCGGCCTGAACGACTCTGACAAATAGGTTGGCCACTAACCATACGATAAGCAAGCAAGTAATAAGATCGATACTATCGGTAGTATTGCTTTCTATAGTATCGATAATATAGCAAGTTATGTGTTTTGAGAGCGGGTTAATGATTGAGTAATCGATAAACATAATGGCATAACACTCATTCATAGTTACATATAACTACCGTATTTTTAATTATTTTTGTGCGCATTACTGCCGATAACGATGACCTATTATTAATTTAACTTTCACCCAAGGATTCCTGGAAGAGAATCTGAGCGATAAGACTGCCTTTGCACACCTCAGTTTGAAACTGTATTTTCCTGTTTGTATATCTCGCTTGCAATAAAGTGTATATCTTTATCGGGTACCACTCACTCAATATTATATTGATATCACTGCCTGTGTTCTATCGATACCATTGCTGTCTTTGAGCTGTCAATTGTATCAATAGCATCGTGATTAATTTTAAACTAATAAGTGAAATTACATCAATTGATAAATTATGAAGAGTGAAAAGGGAAGATCGTCCACCAGACGGAATGTGTGCCTGGTGGCCAGTAGCGCTGGACCACCAAAGGATGCTTGGAACTCGTATATAGGCGAAGTCCCATTAAAATAAATATCAATCGCGTGTTCTATGTTTATTTTCCTACAGGTGGGCTCGCTACTGTGTATGTCCCCGATCCCGTTGGATCAAAACCCACGGCAATGTCCTGCCGGAATTGCAATGCGGAAATAGTTACCAGGGTTGAGCGTAAAGCCTCATTGAGGACTCATCTCTTCGCTGCTCTACTGTGTCTCTTTGGGTAAGATTTTCCTCTGTCAACCTTTTGTTATTCAGGGTTTTCATCTTCTTAGATCCTTGGTTTTTTTTTTTTGATTTTCATATCAGTAGGTAGAGAAAATAAAGATGTATTTTTCTGTATACATAACTGATTGTTTTAACTGTCATGGGCGATATGCAGCGTATTATATATTTACCATTGAGTTGAGTCAGTAGGTATGGGGAATTCTGAAACTATAATAAATATTTTATAAGGAACCATGTCGTCGATTTTAGAGTTAATAGATTCCTATCGCTCAGCACCTTGCACTTTGTGATGAAAGCAAGCCACTTTATCCCAGCGAAGGTCGTGCAGGGGGGGGTCAAAGATTAATTCATTTTCGGTATTAGTTTTTAAAAACTAATATCTAAAATGAATTCATTACACTTCATTTACACGAAAGCGATACCAAATATTATGACCTAGTAGCTATAAGAATAGACGGCGGAGGGTATCTTTGTCGTCGTCCCAGCCACACGACCTTTCCCAGTGGCTACCGGGCTAAATCAGTTTAGATTAACCCAAGGAACATCTGTGTATAGTGGCTTGCTTTAATCACAAAATGCAAGGCTCCATACAAGCGTGAAAAATTGTTGTGTTAAATACATTACCTTACATTATGTAAGATTCGTTGGTTTGTTTGCGATAATATAACATGTACGATTTCATATAGTATTACTATCATAAAGTAGATATCTTTTGTGTAATTTAAACCCTGATAAAACATGAGGCGTCTGTTAGTGCCTGTTTCATGTAAGATTCAGTAATCCTTTACTGCAGCCATGTTTTTTTAATTTAACATCTTAACTTTATTTTCAGATGCTGGCCTTGCGTGTGCATCCCATACTGCGTAGATTCCTGTATGAACGCCGAGCACTACTGCCCCAGCTGCAACGCCTTTATTGGAACTTACCAGAATTAAAACAGATACTTATTACCATGAAGGAACGAACGCCCGCCACTATGGATACTATACTTTAATTCATCCACAGATACCACGAATAATTCTAGACCAAAAATTATTAAATTAACTGTCAGGGGTGCAAAACACATACTCGGTTCGGAAAGTTCGGGTCGATTTTAACTGTCCAACGCCATACTGATTTGACAGTTAAAGCCGACCCGACCGTGCCGAGCCGAGTATGTGTGTAGCGCCCCTAAGTGGCCTAGATGAACTGTCTTAAAAATTCAACCGACATTATTAAAACTACCTATGTGCCGTTGTACCTCAATAGTTCTCATAATATTAAGGTTGAGATTTAATCCGAAGTTTGACAGATCGTACAGTCAGCTTTACTTAGTGGTCGACTGTATACATAGTACCTACTGTCGTCAAAAATCTTCATCTTGGCTTGATGTGGTCCATTGTACATTCATTCTTGTCTATGAAGACAAGAAGTAAGACACTAAGATTGTGATCCAATAGAAATAGATAAAGAAGTTCCCCAGTTAATTTGTATTTAAGTGTTGAATTTTTATAATAACTTTTTTTAATACATACACATAACTCTCGTTCATAATTCCTGAAGGGGTAGATAGACAGAAAACCACCTTTTGAATAAAATGAACATTTGTTCATTCTTGTCATAAAACAAGTGAGGCAGTCGTTGTTTAGCTTAAGTTAAAAGTAGGTTATAGATTAGACATTTATTTTTATTACTGTATGTTGAATTATTTTCGAATGTTAAAATCAAAGTATTATTTTGTTTTGATTCTCTTCTAGAGAATCAAAAACAAATATACGAGTTCTTATTGTGTGAGTAATATTGGTGTATTGGTATGATTTAAAAAATCATTTAGTTTTACAAATAGAGACACCAATATTACTCACACAATTCCACTTCATTTAGGTACAAATCACAACACACACTCCCCACCACAGCGCCCACGACACAGGATTACCTAGTGTGGGTGCTAATCGTAGGCTCGGTATTAGGAAATATGTATAATTTTTTTAAATTTAATTTTTTGTAGTATTCATTGTACCTTTCCGTTGTATAGTGTTGTCATTAAATAACTTTATTATTTATTTATTATTATTATTATGTTATCTTGTTTTTGAAATAAATTAACGATTATGAATTATCAAGTGTATTTTTTTGCCCATCTAATCTATCTAATATAGACACGAGCATCAATATTTATTAAAGAAAAACTGGTGTTAATAATGTAGGTTTCATAAGTTACTCATAGTGAAATTTCGCCCTTAAAAATACACCATACTTAACCTTAACTTATACCAACTTGGATTTCCTGAGGATATTTACGCACAGTAACCATATGCAATGACCACTCTCAAACTAAGGAAAAGAAAGAATGACTACATACTCCCAAAATATGAAAAAGAACGAAAAGATGAGGAAGTGTAACAATTTGATATGTACTTAGATTTACGAGTACATTATCGAACAACCAGGAACTCTTAGCATTAAATACAAGTGCATTGTTGGTTCGATTCCTCGGGAAATTATGCAAGATCGTCTGAAGATAGTTTAATTTGTCTTTGCTCAGATTTGTCGTATGTATTGGACTTGTTCCAAAGATTTCCTGAGATGACCTTCAATGAAGTAGTTTGAGCTTTCGAGGAAGCAGACAAAGCTGCGCAGACGGATTCTTTCCTTATCAACCATCCGTTAGGGTTTAATTTTTTTTATTGTATAGGAGAACAGACGAACAAACGGACCACCTGATGGTTACCGGATGGCTTCTTACTTCACTATAATGTTATTAGAGGGTTTTCAATGTGCTGCATACCTTGAGAAACTTAGATGGATGTAGTGCCTCATGTGCCGGTAATTACACTGGCTCTCTTATACACCTTCAAACCGAAACAACACAGCAATGCAAGCATTTCTTCTTTGATACTAAGGAAAGAAATAGCTCAACACTAAAACAATAATAATAATGAGGTAGATCTTATTACTTGGGTACTTCTAAAACATACCTGAATCATGTCTCAAATGATAGTAGTTTTTTTAATAAATTTTTCTTTTGAAATCGGAGAATTTCAAAAAGATACTTAATGAAAAGTCGATTTACTTGAAAATGTCGAATTTTCGACAAGCATACTGGGCCTAATTTACTCCAAATTAGTCCTCATTTCACAACCTGAGAGGAATAGGTCGAATATCCGGTCATCTGTATATACAGCGAAACCCGACTCGCACTTGGCCAATTTTAATAGATTAAATTGGAAAAAGTAACGTGATCTATATCTACCTATGCTACAAAAATATTATAATATGATTTATACATCTGAGTTTGGAGGTACTAAAATTAAACGAAGTCGGTGATGTAGTTACCGTAATCATACTCACTGTTTGTTGTACTATACAAAGTATGCGTCATCACGGGCTGTCCATGAAAACAGCGATTATAGCCTGTCTCGCCTCTGTACCGACTACGCCTAGTCGCTAGTGAAAACTGCGCGTGAGAAGTCGCCTGTGAATAATTTTAATAGTGTCCGGAAGTTTGGATTAAGGTATTTATCTACATTTTATTTCCGTTTTGAAATAGCAATTCCATTTATTATTATTTATACTTTTACAATTGATTACGTATGTTAATTTTTAAACAAAATCATTGTGTAATGTTCAGATTAAAATAGATATCCTTGACGTTCAAATTGTAATTTTAGATAGAAAGACACCATTTTGTTTGAAAGCCCGGTAGAATCAAATAGATTATAGGAATTCAGTGTCATTACTAAATCTAAATTTAACCTTGGTTGTCCCGTTTACTCTCATTTATACAAGCGTCTATGTGAGCGAGTCAGCGAAATTCAACAGGATTTTGACGCCTCATTGAATCGAGCCCATTATTATTAGGTACTACTCGCATTTATGAGGTATTTCCAAATGCGGGGTGTTGTCACATCGCCCAACCTACTAGATCCAAACCTTGGGCGTGGGCCTTGACCGGTTTTTGCAGCAATTTTTGCTAATTGTGATAGTAACCACAGTATAAAGAAGACTAGCTAGATAGTAAAATTGTGTACCTAGTAACTTTGTAACTTTTCATTTTCATTCAACTTTTCAGTTCATTTTCATTTATTATTAATATTTTGG
The DNA here is from genome assembly GCA_947369225.1 of Hofmannophila pseudospretella. Taxonomy (NCBI): domain Eukaryota; kingdom Metazoa; phylum Arthropoda; class Insecta; order Lepidoptera; family Oecophoridae; genus Hofmannophila; species Hofmannophila pseudospretella. The sequence goes on from OX376316.1 coordinate 5,068,662, forward strand.
TAAGATTTTTATCCTACGACGACTTTCGAAACTGTGATAACGTGACAGTTTGTTTTTATATTTACCTAACAAAATTAAATGTTCTTTTTATACCCACTTTTGCTGGTGTAACCTTTTAAAGTTGACTTGTAGTAAATTTGGGTTCCGTTACATAACCATTTTGTCTTTGTCGAGTAAAAAGTGTGTTTTTGAATCGGGCATTTATAAACGTGAAACAATATTTTCACGTTGACTTTATACCCGGTTCCAAAACACATTTCTTACCCGACAAAGCTTAAGTGGTTGTGAAACGGAACCTTAAGCATTTTAAGCATGAAGGAACGAAAGAACTTGTAGTATTTTTTAAGCAAGGTTTACTGGTGTTAAAAAGTACTAATTTCACAAACGTTCTAAATCACTTCGTATGTTTATAAGATTACCCAATAAAGTATCTATCTAATGGAATTCAAAAGTTAGGCAATAGTAAGGTGTGAATCAAATAATAATTCAAAATAAACATCAAAAAAATACTTATTGTTTGCAAGTTGACAATCGTTTACAAGTCTCTAGAAGTAATGTAACCAAAAGTTAGCCATAACACCCATTACTCCACCAAAATGTTGTCTGTAAGAGATCGCTTTTAGCAATAAGACCGCCTAGATTGTATTAATCGTTTTGTACACATAGTATCACACAAATTTTGTGAAATAAAGAGTATTCTTCATTCAGCCATAACAACACTCGGTACTGGAATGCGCAACATGTAATTTTCCGAATGCTAATGCGCATCATAAATCCAGTACACATTATTATGAGTATTGATGACAAATACATCAACGGAATCAAATAACTTACATTTTCAAGCTATAATTGCCAATGTTAGGTATAATGAGATCATAGCTGGCTGTCGCAATAATAATATGTGAGTGTACTCGTATGTGTGTGGTTTTAATATTTCTAAGCCGCGGGCCCGACTGCTATAATTCATCAACATAAAAATGTTTCGTTCCCGATTCGTTCAAAAATTAAAAATCACATTTTACGAATTTCGAATCATCATTAGAACGTCTTCAATGTTGGCCTAAGTAGGCCTAAGTATGTTCTAACGATAGAGTTGGAAAAAAAAAAACAAATGATCCCACGAGAGAACCCAGTGCTAATTGGCGGACTCATTTTGAAAGTTACCTACTTGTTTGTTACCGAAACGTCGGAGCAATAATAATTACTTATTATGTTTCCAGCATCAAAATGAACATCGCCCCAGTCGGTTCTGACCCCACCAACCTGGTGTGCCCCTCCTGCCGAGCCACCATCGTCACCAGGGTGGATCGTAAAGCCACCACCAAGACCCACATCATTGCATTGCTTCTATGTTTGTTCTTGTGAGTACTTATATACCTATCTATATTCTTTATCTTATGCTCTTCTACTCTTTGTTGTCTGTTTTCTTTATTTGCTAAATCAATGGATTATTTTATTTACAAGACATTATTGCTATACTACTGTGTCAGTTCTTGTAGTAACTTCTTTTGGCATTAACAACTGTGTGATTTCAATTTGCTATAGCTATAAATAATCGTGTTTAGGTATGATATATTATGAACAAGAAATAAATAATTCTGCACATATCCTGAAGTCGATAGATCTACGTGTAGATTGTAATTTCTAGTTTTCGTTCTTATGAAGAATAAAAATATTTATTGAACCAAACAACATTCAAAATACAATCATTTAACAACAAAGTAATTACAATGTACAACAATAAGTAAATATCGGTCTGTACTACCTGCACTAGCCTTATCGGCCATCTTGCAGCATAGTAGATAGCAACAATATAATGGCTTGGGGATACACTTCTATAAAAAACGTAAGTATTTATCCATTCTATTGTTGTTCATACCTGTTGTGAGATATATTGTTAGTACTTTAGGTCAGTTTGCCGACAGGTGTCACTATACATCTATACATGGCGGCATCGTTTTGTGACCTCGGTTTTATATAGTGTTTTTAAGGATTTCTAATAAATTGTACTCTCTGAAAGTTAATTAATAGCTTTTATCTCTTTTTGATATTGGCGCCCTCTGCGCATCCAATAAGAAAATTTATTTATTATTTCTTTATTAAGAAAATTTATTAGTATTGGGGGGTACACTTTTCCACATTTCCATCTCATTTATCCTCAACATCCATGTCTTCGGAAATACATAATATTATATTCACCAGTGGTTAGTCAGTTAGAAAATTATCAGTAATTGTGGATGACTCATTGCACTTTTATAGCTATACCTATCGATTTGTATCCTTTCCTCACCTGACTGGAGTAATTTTCTGATTAGGTTGAAGTATTTACCTACTTGATTCCGTTGAATTTGTCTTATCTTATATTTAGATACTTATACGATTTCATTGTCTTCTTCCGATTAATGACCCATTTAATCCATAGCAACCTATGACGGGGCCATTTTAACTGCCATCCGTACACAGCGGTATAAAAAATTAACAAAAAAAATAAAAGATTGTCCATCCGCCACATCGCCCGCCTGCTTGACACTCTTGTCTTTTATATACTTACTTATATTATAATGATTATAATAACAGTGAAGTTTGATTAAATACCTACCAGTTTTATTCACAAATACCCTGGGGAGGTACCACACATTAACGTATTACTGCCGCAAAGTAGCAATGCAATGCTGTGTTTCGATTTGAAGGGTAAGAGAGCAAGTGTAATTACAAGCACATGAGGCACGTTACTTCATCTAAGTCCTCAAGGTTAGGAGCGTTTTGATGCTCAGTGTGCCCTCAGTGATGCCCTCAGTACATTATTCTGAGATGAGATATCTATCGGCAACGCTGACTACTTACCATCAGGCCCGTTTGCTATCCTTATTCAATAAAAAAATACAATGATAGAGGGCAATGTCTTTATCCTAATTTTATGACAATAGTTTGGAAATATCAAATATTCTTAGTATTGCTTCAAATAAAATAAAAAAAGTAACCCTTTTTCAATATCGTCTCGTCTAAGGATTTTTTCGGTTCTCCCATTGGCTTACACTATTATACTCATGGATGAAAGACCAATTATCTCCCTCTCCAACGAGTGTGGGGTTTTTACCTTCATGATTATACTAGTTTATACCTTCTACCACTTTATAACGGGTGCTCATAACACTCAACGACTTGAGAAATATTGTTATCTAGGTAAATATTTAATCTCAGTAATTCACCTCCTTTTAAATAATAATATTTAAGAAGATTTATTTAATTGTCATTCCGAAGGTTATGTAGCAACGTATGTCGATAACATCTAAGCACTTAGCAGCGTATACGCATTACGCAGGTATATTTAGACTTGTTTAGAATTCTTTGGTAAAGAAGAATCGCAGCTTCCTATCCGGTGATCTATCTTTAGTTTATTTTGAAACATGTTTATGATAAATAACTCTTTGAGATTTTGTTCATCCTTATACCGGAAGACTTTTTAGTCAGGAAAAATGTATTAGGTATTGTCAATTACCGGCTATGAAATTGTACTAAAAGATAATGTATTGAAACGATTCTCTTCTTTGCCAGGTGCTGGCCGTGTGTATGTATACCATACTGCACGAACTCATGCCAGAACGCCGACCACTACTGCCCGAACTGCAACTCCTACCTTGGCACCTACCAGCAGTAGCCAATGTTCAACTGTAAGCTTACTATGTTTTACCGTCGTTGCACGAAAGTCCTTTAAGTTAGGTCTTTATTAAAATACGAGACACTAAAGATGATACGAGACTTAAGGAAGTGTTGACACTACCTAAGGACGTTTTTTGCAACTCATTACTTTTATAATTAAAATAAGATTTGAATTTGAATGCTGCACTAGTTTTGTAATAACCTCGAGTTGCTAATTTTAAGTACCTAATCGAAAAATACTATCGTCCAGAAAAGTAATAGACGAATTTCGAATTCTATTTATCTATTCTTTCGTTCTACTTTTCATGATCTACAATTCTTAAAACGGTTTCGACTACATTTTTCTCTGATTGTATAAGAGTGTAAGCATTTATGCCATTTGCACATTTTTTAAATAGGGAAGTAGGTAATCGTTTAGTCGCCGAATATTACTGTATTATACATTGTTTGAAGCGAATGAAAATTGAATGTATGCCCTGGCTATAATAGGAACTAAAAAACCCTTTCGAGATTTATATATATTTTTTGCGCCATTAGTAATTTATAAAAAAATAAAAATATTGTCAGTGTTATGGAGTTCGCTCGCAATATGCCGAGGGTTTTTTAGTTTCAGATCAGGCTATAATTATTATGAATGAGTTTCATTTCTTCTGTACTAAAGTGGAACATCATTTAGAATGTCTTCATTTCAGTTTTCCTTTGTACCTAGTTCTTTTACGAGAGTCCACGCTATACCTATTATAGGTAGGTAATTATAATATCATAATTTCTGCTGGGTATCTGAAACCTATGTAACAAATGTACACGTGAAAATCTTAACCCTAATCTTCGGTCGGAAGGTTAAAAAAACAGATGGTTATTTTATTGGCTAGTGGTTCCATGAATAGCCAACAATACACCAGGCTTTTATACCTTTTAGTACTTTGTCGTTTTAACTTACGTCCCACATTTATACGAATGACAAGAAATCGTAATAAATATTTATTGATGTGTCTTCCATTGTACTGGATCAACGGAATTATCAGGCTAATTGCCGTTATTTAAAAAAAATCGTGATATACTTAACTTGCCCAGTGAAAAATAATACTAAAACAATAATGAGGGAAAGAATATATGGTGTCAAAGTAACTGCAAAAATTAAACGATCTGGGATAAAATAAATTCTCAGCGCATTTGCTGTTTTGCTTTAAGTAAATGTGCAACGGTTAACTTATATTTTACCAAAATAGAGAGACAACATAGTGAATTAATCTAAGTTTTGTTATTTTATTTGTAATTTTAGCACTATTCATGGAATAAATTGAAGGAAATTGACCGCAACTATGTGTTAAACCTATCGTTTCTCAACCTTTTTAGTGTTGCGGCCCACTTCACAGTTAAGTAAAAAAACTTTGCGACCCCCTCACTATAATATTTCAAAGTAATTTAACGTTTATCAAAGTTTTACATTACTAACGTAACAAAGAATACTTAACATATAATATAAGTTACGCTTGCCTCAAAATCCGAACTTATAACTACAAGACATGTGCAACCCCTTGTTCTCTTCTCTCTTAGTTTTCGGACACCTTGCGACCATATTCCTAACCGCGAGCCCACTAGGGGTCGCAACCCCCAGGTTGAGAAACGATGGCCTAAAGTAATTAGGTGTATTGATAAGCAAGTACCTATAGTAGATTTTTATTGTTAGTATGTCCATTTTAACTAAAAACTCGTGGATAGGCACCTAAATACAGTACATTGTAAACAAAAAAATTGTTTAAAAACAGTGTCAAGTTCACTGCCTCCGTTTGTTATTCATACACTTACAGGGTGATAAATGATTATATAATATTTTAAAAGGGGTGACTTCTTTCCTAAATCGATAACCTAAAGCATAATCTTATGAAATTAACTGGGAGTCTGGGACTGCACCAGTATGGTAAATATGTACAATGGAAGACACATCAAGCTATACTTTATGGAACTCTGTCGCAATAACTATTTGTTGTGATTCCTTGACATTCGTATGAATGTGTTAAATTAATGAAAGCGACAAAGTACTAAAATCTGATGTGTTGTCCACTGTACATACATAATAAATAATGAACATAAAAAAAATCATTTCTGCCCGAAATTGGCCTAATATTATTTATCAGTGTGAAGTGAAATAATGAGTTCACTTGTTACCATTTATATGATTAATTGTTAAAGATATCTCCAGCATTTTATCTCATATTGTACGCATTTTAATATTTATTCCGTACCACGTAAGTAAGTCGGTACATCGCCAAAACTACACCTGTCAAAGTAACGAATTTCGGAGAAATTATTTGTAATCCAATGGTCGTTGACATTGGGTGTTATTACAAAATAATATAAACGACTGCCGATCAACCTTATTTCATTTTAATATTGCATATAATTACGCTTTTGACGATGACTGTACTTACTTACAATTTATTTTTGTAAGGATTTACTATTTAATATTGCTTTTTGTATTTTATTGTAGCCTATAAATTGTATATTAAACCAAGTTTCGACTCTATTAAGTACCTACCTTAAGAATTTGTACCTACTTTGTAAGTAGGTGGTAGGTACTTAATTTAGATCCTAGAGACTGTAGGTAATATTTAATTTTTTTATACTTAGCTTAAAAATACACATTTAATTATCGTATTCAAAGTTCACAAATATTGATATAGACGTTATGGATATCGGAATTGTGTATTTCACATTACTACCTCTTATCAGTTTCAATAAAAAAGTTTTGTAAAAGGAAATCGTTCTTGGCTGTTTTATTTATTATGTTATCGTTATACACAATTATAATGGGTAGAGCAAAGAAAAAAATCTACCCAGCAACTTCAAGCTGTCACTAGTACTATCAAAGTCTCCGCGCCTCGCATCAGCGACATTTTACCATGTACAGTGCTACAAGAATCTTTTGACGCGTGGCAAAATCGGAACTAACGCCGCGCCGCCATCCTTGTACAAACGTCACTTAATGACAGTTCGCTATACAAAAAAGTGATACCAACGCCCCCGTGTTAATGTCATCCACGCGCCAAGATCCTAGTCGAACTGTACTTACATTTCGGTGGACAATCTTTCTTTCACAAGTGAATTTCCGACTATTTTTAATCAGTTTATTTCTAATTTTCCTCGTTTCTTAATTATTGTTGCATATTTTATTGTTTTCGGATTTACGTGGTTGTTTTTAAACATTTTATCGCCAACTTTATCGCCGGGACCAGCGGTGGGGTCATGGAGTGACGCCTGAGGAATGGGGAGGCAGGGAGTGACTTTTGAAGTTGCTGGGTATTACTAGAGTAACACTTTAGATTGCATGAAGACTAATTTGCACTTGTCAAAAAAAGTTTTTTTTTTTAAGAATAATTCGCATGGCAGAAGTTTTTAAATGGTTACTGCCGCCGCAGAAGTAGAAGAGTTTTTGAACGCAGACCACTATGTAGTATGTAGTGTCTAGAAAACCTCCTAGATTGAGCTCATTTATGCTATTTCCCAGAGTTCGGCTATTTTCCTGCGACATATAGGTGCTTTGCGCCTACCTATGCCTATAGGATGCTGATGACGAGTAGCTATTTTGAAACTAATCTGTCTTATCATAATACTCATTTTCCGTTGGAAACAATCATAAAACATTTATGACATGAACACAATGACAAAATGAGGGCGATTCCGACATAAACTAAAAATATCTTTCTGATGCCGGCCGGCGCCCGGCGCCACAGTGCAATATTCTTACAAACAGTATAACAACTCATGCGGGAGTATAGAGTGGGAATCATGATGAAAGTCCTTGCAAACTTCTTCTTATTTCCTTCCTGTTATACACTCCCCCCCCCCCCCCACCCACCGCTGGGGTATAGGGCTCGAACTATCGCTTTCCACTTTTTGCGATCTTGTGCGGGCTCTTAAAGTTCATGCCAGGACATTCAGATTGATGCTGGCTCGGTTTCCACTGACCGGCGACATGTGGATTTTGGACGACCAGGCTTACGTTTACATGATTGGTACCCTGTCTGCGCTTCTGAGCACATGACCTAAAGCTACCTCCACTTGAGAGTGAGGATCTCCTTGCAATCATGATTACTAAATATTACGTTCTTCTTATCATGTGATTAGACCTATTGTCAGAATTGTTCTGTCCCAATTACAACAATTGTCGTTTTTTTCAATTGAATAGCGATTACTACATTAATTAGATAAATGTTTAATGTCCATTCTTTATTAGGGCGATCCTAGATTTTTCAGTGCACTTTCTGTCAAAAATCATCACTGAAAACGTAGAATGACAGGAATTAGACACCTCTCGTGGTTTCGTGAATTAATGAGAATTTAGTTTCAAGGCTTTCCGTCAATTTGATTGAACATAAGTAGGAAGCTAATTGGCTTAATTGCTGAACAGAGAGGACCAATTGGTTATCCACAGTGTTGATTAATTTATTGTTAGTATAATTTTTTTAAAAGGCTTTGGCGCCATATCCAGCATATACAACAGGTTATTTAACAGGATTTGTTCTTTGCACGCCATATAGGCTTTTGGCGAAAGTAATGGTCACGTTGTATATATTATGATAACACCAGCGGCACTTCGACCCTCAGGGATCTTTCGTGCTCACCCGTTACCTAAGTATCCTTCCTGTTCCTTAAAAATGCTTTGCATCAAGGACGCTGTACAGCTTACAGGAAGGAGCCAATAGTCCTCTGGTTTCGGGTAGGCTATCCCCAGAAGACTCATACAGCCAGCGAGTCACATTCGCACAGCAAGTGTTCCATTGACTCAACGGTGTCACCACAGGCTCTACAGGTTTAGGTGTATATAAGTATTATATATATTTTTAAACGGGCGTTGCAGCTGGTAGATCTTGCTCTAATTTCATGAACTAGATGCTAGTTTTGTATAAGGCCCATACCTACATAATAATGTATTATTAATAATAATAATCAATTAATATGAATTAGTTTATTTTATGAATTAATTAATTTAATTTATTCATTTACTTATATTAATTGAATAAATAAATAAATTAATTCATATTAATTGATTAATATTATCCATTTAATCAATCAATATGAATGAATTAATAAATGAATCACAAACTTCTCAACCAAACTGCTGAGTTAATATCTGTTTCCATAATTTCGAATTTACCCTTAGTAAATTATTAGACCGGTATTGAGATTGCATACATGGATTATAATAATAATTATCAATGAGATAAACAACATTATATTAAAATGTATTATGCTGTGATAATATTATTATAGATAAAGAGGATTATTTGTAAAAGCAATTTAAAATAGTATAAAATTCTTAGAATCTGTGTGTAAACACAAAATAAAAATTTATCGTAAACTTATCAGAATTTAAGTACATCTTTATGGAATTGTGTAAGCCTGACATAAATTAATAATTCGTTTATACCTAATCGTAACTCATTTCAGAAAAATAGTTGTGACATACAGACGGACGGACATCGAAGTTTCACCATAATAAGGAGGGTTCCTTTTTTACCGTTTAGTAGTGATAAGAGAAAACATTAGACTCAGTTTTTTTGAAAATTACTACTCCTGCTAAAATTAGTCACACGTTGCATTTCACCTTGGATTCTTCATACTTCATACTTACGTAATATTTGTTTAACAGCTGCATCATACAAGTACGATTATAATACGTGTATCTATATTATAATCTGTTATCTCTATATGCATCTATGTCATTATGGCACTATATGGTTTAAATTTATTTTGTAATATGTCGAACTTCAAAATTGGCTGTATATGTTTATGATATATGTGTAGTTTTAATTTTTTGATGACAAAGACATGGAAAGGAAAAGAAGGGCTCTGGCTGTGCGGTGTAACATGCTCGCACGACGGTTTTCTAGGTGTAACGATGACGTTAAACTTTATACAAATACATCCAAACATACATACATACATACATTTTGCAAACTGCCAAAGTTTCTATACATGCCAGTTATGGGCCAAGTTCACCAGACGCTCGTACAGTGCCATCAGGGTGCAATACAATAACGCGTATCGCATCCTGATGAAGCTGCGGAGATATTGCAGTGCGTCGGGCATGTTCGCCGCGGCCAGAGTTCCTGATTTCTACGCGATCATGAGATCACGTGTTGCCTCCTTTTGGCAACGTCTCGATATGTCTCACAACAATTTACTGGCTTATGAAATGAAAACAAAACCACTTATCAAACTATGCCAGAGATAAGAAATATTACAGAACGTATGTACCTAAATGCTAAGAAACCTTAGATAGGCGTGTTAAAGTAATAGGTAAATATATTTACACTTAACTGAATTCAGTAAACGAGTTAGTATACTATTTACTCGTAGTCGACTAGTTAGGCTTGTGTTTATACTCGTACCTATGCTGTAAATCGTAGACTAACGTACATAATTCATTCAGTCTGAATTCAGTCAAGTGTAATAAGCCCATTATTGTAGTTTTGTGTACAATTTTGCGTGTACTGGTAAAAAGAGTCGCTGCATGTATTGTCAATATATTTGTACTGTGCAATTTTGTTAATCTTTAAGCTTGCTTCACTGACTCTGAATCTCGAATGGGACACTCTAAGTAATTAATTTACTGCACATACACGAGTACAAGTTCTTGCGTATAGAAACTGTTAGTTAGAATAACATTAGTACAAGCAACACAGCGAGATCTAAGTCGGTTAGTGATAAACTTCGTCCATTGAAAGCAGGCGAGCCTGGAACCCGGGTTAGCGGTTCGACCAGACAGGCGTGTATTCAGTAAAGTAAAAGTAAAATACACTTTATTGCACAAATAGAAAACAACAAACAAAAGATAGAAAATGAAATAGAAAGCAGGAAGCAAAATCTAAACATATCAGGGTCTGATTGTTTAACCAATCAACAATTTGACGGAGTTATCTCTTAGAAAAGGATTCGGGTATCGGGTAAAATCGGCTTCTGTCTCTGTCTTACTACAGTCTAAGTCATTCGCGTATCGTTAACAATAACCGAAGCACACCGAAGTTTTCAAGACCCGAATCTTTTTCCCACTCAATTCATAAAAGAATTGGAAATTCGGCAAAATAAGACATCTTATCTTATGATAATATAATAATATGCCGGGAATAACCCCAGCGGCACTTCGACCCTTGAGGATCTTTCGTGCCTACACCATTTTACACACTGGTTATCTCAGTGTGTAGGTTTCCTCACGATGTTTTCCTTCACCGTTAGAGCAGTCGGTAAATGTACGTAAGTCTTCGAAAAATACGAAAAACTCATTGGTACATGGCACCGCACGGTTTCGAACCCGAAACTCCCGCATAGGAGTCCGGTGTCCTAGCCGCTGTGCCACCGACGCTCTAAAAAAGACAGACGCTCAAATAAGAGCGACCTAAAATATGGGAAAAAATTATGAACCATACTTACCCTACGTACTTTACTCTAAAGTTGATGACTATTGTAAATTAGGGTCCCAAATTATTCAACTGATTACGAACCTGCAACCAGCCTGATGCAAGACGTTCCAATTAAATTATTGCCGGTTCAAAGGCGGAATGCATAACGGCCGATGTACGGACGGACAGACTAGAAATAGCAAAGCCACAGCTATGGAAATCATTTTAGCAAGTTCAGTCGTGGCTCTGTTGGGCTCAATTCCTAGCTAGGGTCTGTTAACAGGGTTGCTTCAAAAGCAATGCAGCCATTTTCCAGAACACTATATTCTTAGCACAATATATCTAGGTACACTAACAACAATAAGGATTTTTAATTACAGTAATTACGTACGTATATGTATATGACCTCGTTGAACTCAAAATTACTTATAAAATGTTTGACAATTCAGATGTCATGGTGTGTTGTGATTTGAGCGCGTTCATTGAAATTATTTTACTAATTTATAATTACCAAAGTTTATTTACATTCTCTCTGATTATAAACACAGAGATGCCTGTAGCGAGGTGATGGGTTGGTGATAGGTAAATTTAATTGCAATGGAAGCAAACATCTATTCCTGATTACCTGTTTCAGGAAAATATTAAATTTAAACTAATTTTTGTTTAGGCAAAAGATTTTATCAATAAAAAACTTTCGCATTGGCGATTCTCACACAATGAAGCTGTCGGAGCACATGCGTCCATTCACCTACTATATATTCCAACGTCATAGCATGCGTCGCAGAGTTCTATTGCTATGCTTTGTATGGAATCGCATGCAAAACATAGTGATTACCTTCTCTCTGTTGCATGCAGCGTCTCAAGCGATCGATGAAGCTGCATTCGAAGTGCAGATGCTTGTCGTTCCTACATTCTTCATGGTGTGGGATTCGCCTCAGTTCTGCCTAGGTTTTGATGGCCGACCCGCTTGGTAGCAGCGAAGGAGCCGGCGGAGCAGCATGGAGGCTGGATACTGCACTGCGTTCTAGCTCGAAGGCTAGTTGGTTTTCTATAAATAGGTTCGACGGGCAAGTATATATACGATTCAAGCTTATCAACATCAATAACATTGAAGTCGTCTCAGGATGTACCAAACCTTGCGAATCTTGGGACTAGCTTTTTGTTTTTATTGGTTATAAGGGCGGACAAGCCAATGGGCCATCTGATGGTTAGTGATCACCGTCGCCCATAAACATAACAATAGGAAAAGTGTGTTGGTTCTATATTTACTCTATCAATGAAATAAATAAATAAAAAATAGTCAAGTTCGAACTGATCCATAATGTCTGCACGAAATTTTGTACGACTCTTTTCTAGGACCTGGAAGTTGCCTTGAAGAAGCTGTTTTTTTACCCCCGGGGCAATATTAGATCTCACGGCCAATGTGTTAGGTAACTGACAAAGTTTCTTATTAAAATCTGCCATGTGTCGTTTGTGAATATTCCAACCACCACATCTGCAACTTTGTTTTTACCAGGATTCCAAGATATCTATGGCCGAACTGGGTCCTCATCCAACTTCTTTATGCTGTCCCATTTGCCACCACAGAATAGTTACTAGAATAAAGTATATGCCGACATGGAAGACTCATCTCATTGCAGTCATATTCTGTCTACTTGTGTGAGTAGAAGCTTTCTATACATGTTGGGTAGATAAGCATATTTCTCCACCTGATAAGTAGTTTTCAATGCATTTATGCTTACTCACCATAACTGGCGACAACCCAGTCAGATTCTGTGTTTTGTACCCCCAAGGGGAAAAAAGAGAACTGTACCTATATTGCTTATTGCACTGTTAATTTAAATTTCATACTTACCTGCACATCTACGAACTCGATCTCTATTGTAAAACTGGTGCTAATGTTTAATCGACTTCAAAAAAAGGAGGTGGTTCTCAATACGACTATATGTTTCATTTTATGTATTTTATCGCATATCTCCGGTATTTATGTACCGATTTTGATGATTCTTTTTTTACTGGGAAGGGTATACCTCTAGAGTAGTTCCATAATTTTTTTGTCAAGATCTGATGACGCCCTTCGGAAATGGACAGCGGAAGTCCTCAGCTGATGACAGCAAGTCACTTGTAATTAGACAAATGTAAACCTTTCTGAAGGCCCAACGAGGGGCGCGATACGCCCCGAGTAAGTCGAAGCCCTCCTCACGTCCACCAAGACCAGGCCCCTCATCATTAACACTAAAAATTGTGAAATAAATAAATTATATAAAAAAATACCTACAAATCACTAAATTTAGAAATAATTATAATACAAAAAATGGAACTTAGGTGTCGGTACCTAATATTATTTGGAGTCGGTGCTAACGACCGTGCAACGCGTTGCACTGCCAGATTTTATTTAAAACTCGTTCGCCGTGCTGTGCGACGCGTTGCGTCTGGTTGGGACCAACTCCAAATAATATTAGGTACACCTAGGTTTCATTTTTTGTATTATGATTATTTCTAATTTTTAGTGATTTGAAGGCGGTTTTTATTTTTTATTATGTTTACAGGTGTTTGCCATGTGTGCTGTTACCATACTGCCTGGAATCTTGCCAGGGCGCTGACCACCATTGCCCTCACTGTGACACCTTTATTGGAACCTATTAATTATGACGTTTATGACTTACGCTTGAATGGTTGAATGAGTCCATTGTTTTTCTATTTTTTGCTTAATATAATGTTTATTGTAATAATATCGTGTGTTAATGTGCGTACATCATTACCAACAGCCTATTCTAGTCCACTGCTGGACATAGGCGGTCTTCAGCTCTTATCATCCAGTCACCTTGCGCCACCGCCGCGACGGTAAAATGAGTTCAACAATTTAGAATTGTTTTGGAATCCACATTACTCAAGCAATAGACATAACTGGTAGCTAAAAATGATTTCATCACTTTCTTACAGTACCTACTTAATTCATAAATCGTTCATAATACGATAATATGTAACTTACAAAACTCTGGGTCGAATCATCGTTCGATATTTCATCGTAGACAAACCTCATTAGTATACAATACAAACATACTAAGACTCTATGCTACGAGATGATAGGATGAAACCACAGACATCTAAGTATAAGTATAGTATTCTACTTCTATTTGTATCTCTGTGGATGATCACTATTTTGCCATATTTTGCTATCAAAGCATTATTTATTTTTATTACATACCGAATATACATAAACCATTTAAATATTTGCAATGCCATAATAAAATCAATCAATTATCGAAATATCAGCACCACAATGCATCCACAGAAATGATTCTAAAATGAAGAAATATCCAGGTCCTGGACTTGTTTTAACTTGTATTTTTTATGATTCCTAAAATACCTGTCTACAAATCTAAAATGAATAGGTATTTTGTAAATATGAACTTAAAAAGACAAGCATTTTAAAGACCAGGACATTATAGTCCGTGGGAGCCCAGTTTAAAGTAAGTAAATATAGAACCACTTGTATTCATCTATGGGGCCGTGTGCCCCATGGACTGAAAGTCAGCATGTTGATGCGATGATGAAATATATTATATAGAATTTGCGATGATGAAAGGAAGAGGAGTGACAGCGCGAGTAAGAGAAAAGCGGAGGCGATTGTTTTGAGACGTCAGCAGCGCGCGCAGACAGCACAGCGCGCATGCGCCGTCATTGTGGCGGGAAGCCACCACATCACCCCCCCTCGGAGAATGGAAGCCAGAAGTCAGGGAGTAACGTTGAGCTTGAGTTCTCTTGATCCAGATGATCACGTCACGTAGAGTATCGACGTCTTTGGCGAGTAGCGGGAACAGTCGGTCGGTGCGTTGGCGTAGAGAGTCTGTGAGCGACATCGTGCCATGTGCCATTTGCTTGCTGTCTACGGTGAGTCGAGACGAGCGAGTTGCTGCTGTATTCCACAGTGAGTCGGGAAGAGCAGATGTTCCCCAGTCCGCGGTGAGTCGGGACGAGCAGGGATTGGCTCCTGTCCACGGTGAGTCGGGACGTTCCGTCCACGGTGAGTCGGGACGGCCAGAGCGCTTGGTGCGGCACAGCGCGTGCGACGGCGAGCGGGCGTGCCACAGGCTGGCCACGGCGAGCATGCGGGTCACGGCGGAGTATTTGACTCGACGGCGTGAGATGCTGGCCGAGCGTCCGTTGGCTGTCGCAGACAAGAAGCGCAGGGCCAGGAAAGCCTTGAGGCCTGCGGTGGTCCTGATTTTAACCACTTGTCTTGTGACTGCTGCTACTGTTCGTCATGTCGTACCTGGCGAAGGATGCTGATGAATGTTGCGATATGTTCATGTCGGACGAATTAAATTATTCACACATATCGTCCGACGCTGTAAGAGTCACTGATTATGGGTGATGCTTGCTTCAGATGGTTGTTGCGTGTTCAATGTCGAGGGTCACCAATTATGGGGCCGTGCGCCCCATGGAATGAAAGTCAGCATGTTGATGCGATGATGAAATATATTATATAGAATTTGCGATGATGAAAGGAAGAGGAGTGACAGCGCGAGTAAGAGAAAAGCGGAGGCGATTGTTTTGAGACGTCAGCAGCGCGCGCAGACAGCACAGCGCGCATGCGCCGTCATTGTGGCGGGAAGCCACCACACATCTAACTCATTGATAAACTCGTCAATAAAGAAAATCCACATAGAAATCAAACTAGTAGTGCCCTCAAGATCTTTGGTTGGCCTTAAACCTTAATCTTTGATCTGTTATGACGACAATAAGAAGACGAGAGTGAACGAAAACTTAAATTAGTAGCCTATATCTGGATTTTTCTTTACTATCTTTTTCCTCTTATTCTCGCATCTTCATCCAGGAGAGTTGCGATTATTCTATGAAATATTAACCACATAGAACGACTTTCTGATTCAATGAGGTGGTTCCTTCCCCATTTCATACACTGTTATCTCAGTGTACAGGTTTCCTCGCGATGTTCCCGATAAATTAATTGGTAATTTTGTACAGTCGTCCACAGCTCACCCTACCCAAAACGTCAAAATTTGAGAATCTGAAATATACCATATTGCACAGGCATAAGGTGGGGATTTATTCGAAGGTTTTTGACAGATGTATACTTTAGCTAGTGGTTGACTGTACTGTTTTGATCTCGGACCTTCCGCATGGAAGCCTTGACGTCACCGATGCTCGCCGGGTCTAGGTAGATTGTCATAATGCACCTTTGGGATTTCATCACAATGTTTTCCTTTATCTCAGGATATCTGCATCTCCCTTTCCATTCTACTGACAATGAGTCTATTCCTTATATTCATTACATTTATGATAAGTACCTAATTTACTCTAGTAACGTATTAAACGTATTTTCCTTCCAGGTTCAACTAAAATATGACCCCAAACAAAAGAAGTAAAAGTATAGTCAATTCTTGTATGCCTCTACCACCCGCTAGTTGCAATTCCTGTAAATACCAGCCGCCACCACTATCAGTCCCGAATAAAGTTCCATCAAAGATAACAACCCGATCAGGAAGCGCTGATAAAGGTTTTTTTAAAAGTATTTTCATTAATAATTTCACCGTTCAATATACCAAAGCCAGAGGAATCTTTGTAATATTTATTTTATTTGTCTAACGTTGTCGCCAAAAACGTGAGTTGTCTTTAACGGTGAATAAAAACTTTGAAGGTTTTTCTAGCCTTGACCGTCAACGACGAAAGGCGTGACTAGCTAGAGAGAGTCAGTATCTCTAACAAAACGAGTTATTTGGAAGAAACTAAAGACTAGATATGCTCAAACGGTCGATCGCGATCGACCAGTAGATCGCAAGAGCTTTACGATTCGATCGCGGATATATGTTCAAGAGTTTTGGTTACGTAATAACTATTAGATAATCTGTGGTTTTGGTTTTGGCGTTTTCTGAAATGAAAATAATTAAGTTGAAATATCGCAATCGGATAACTGAGGAACATTATGTCATCATGCTTGCGGTTGGCACTTAGTAATTATGTACTTACCATCCTACGAATAGTACGCGGACGCGATGCATCGACACCCTAAAATCAGTAATTTTATAACTAAGTTTTATTATAGATATTATTTTTGATTAAGCTGAAAGTACATTTAGTTATGTGGTATTTTTCTGTAGATACCTTTTTTGGGTAGTGGCCTTACCTACCTACGACATAGACACACACTACAGTGCCTTACACCCCGCATATCTGCAGAATCGATAGACTAATGTCTATAGAAAGAACTGGAACTAGAAATAAATGGATGAGGCCTTAGTCCAGAACTTAAAAAATGATAACATAAAGGCCGGAATGTATGTATGTATAGACTAATGTGCTAAAGAGAAAGTAAAAGAAAACGTTTTCGAAATCACGGTCCTCAAGGACTAGAGAAAATAGACACTTTAGACACATGTGCTCCATCATTGACCTCGTTGTCAGTTACTATCAGGTTGAGGGGTGAAAGGGGAACGGTATTGAAATATAGGTCCACTTAACGCTGGTTAGGTCCTTAATGAAACCTTTATTTTTCTAGCTCCAATGCCAAATATGGCTTTAAATATGGCTGCGGTAGGCACGAAACCATCGACAGTGACCTGTCCTTCGTGCAATCAGAAAATATTGACCACAATAAAATACACGCCATCCATCAAGACACACGCGATCGCCGCTCTACTTTGTGCGCTTTGGTATGTATGGTATATGAACTAGTCAAGGTTCTGACTGCTGACGTTTTTATTTAGAAAAAGCTTTCAGACTAGGTCACTTGATCATATCGTTATTATCGACTACCTGTCAAACATAACCCTAAAATATATTACTATCATAAAAGCCTATTCACGTCTACATTATAGGGACCCTATGTCGGCGCCTGGAATTAAGCACCGGACCTTTTTTACGGCCTATGAGTGTACGACTGCACATTGCTCTAGCCACTACGCTACCGAAATTCTCTATTATTTGGTTAGACTTAAATAATATACTGTTTCACGGTATTTTAATATAATTTTAATTACTAACTAAATTGCAAAAACAAAACGCAAAGTTGTATTTATATACCTACATGTAGTTAAGTTTGTTTTAGAGTGGAGACCGCATACAAGAAACCGCAGTGTGGGACCCTGCCCGGTGGACCGACGACCTGAAGAAGGTTGCTGGCGATGGTTGGATGAGAAAGGCGGAGGACAGAGTAATGTGGCGCGCCCTGGGAGAGGCCTGTGTCCAGCAGTGGACAGACACGGGCTGATAGATAGATAGATGTAGTTAAGAAAATACCTGAAGATGTGTAAACTAAACCGGTTGTAATTTATTAATTACAACCGGTTTAGTTTACGATATTTTTATTGTATTTTATTAAATACAATAAAAATATCGTGAAACTGTATATTATTTAAGTCTACTCATGTATTACAAGTTTCACCAAGTACGAACAACAGCAAGTATTAACCACTCTATTATTTGCACTTATTTTATAATGCATTTTGGTTACAGTTGTTGGATTATGGTTCCAGTACCCTACCTCGTAAACTCGTGCAATGCCGTTGATCACTACTGCCCTAACTGCAACGCTTATGTTGGAACCTATAAATAGTGCTGATATTATCGAAACAGCTAAAAGAAACCTGTACAAAATGCAGTAACAAAGTCGTCAAGGATTCGATTTAAACACCAGTCAGATAGATGAATATCTGAAGTTGGACATGAAAATAAAGAATTTTCTTATAAAAGAGTCTAATGGAAAATATTAATAAACATCTCTATGTACGGCTTTGAAATCAAGAACTGATATGAAAGTTTGCTGGTGTAGATCGTTATTCTATTATGCTTGTGTAATTATTAGAATTAATAATATTATATAACCTGCATTAAAGATATCTTATTAGAGCCTTTTGGGAAATATTAATAAACATCTCTTCTGCGTTATGATCTTCTTCTTTTCGTGTGATAATGGCAGAGTTGTTCAGGCCTTCCTCACGAGTTAGACACGAAAGTTTTTGTTACATCTGCGAAAATATATATTACTAAAGCCCTACATATTTTATTTATCCGGTAGTAAATTGCATCGCCTAGTGCTCCTTCGACAATATCTGGTGGAGTAGGTATTAATTTCTTGCCTAATTTATGATTTCATGGTCGTAAATTTAAACAACAATACATAACCACAATGGGAATCACTATGACTGAACTGAACTTACTAAAAATTAAATGGCGTTCTTTAGAAGTGACCATCGTCAATAAAAATGTTAATAAATATTTTGTAACTGTACTTTCAAATAAATTCACTTTTCTTTTAATTAAAATTATTGTTATGATTTTTATCATTTTTAGCCATTTTTAAATAATTGATAACGCGCCAATTCATACCACTTGGTTAAATTAACCATAGCGCCATCTATCGACGACAATCAAAACCATCTCCATATTTCCTGTTTTAAGTAATAACAACATCTTTAAATACTTAAAACTGTATTTCTGTAAATAAATTGAGATTTTATTTTATTTAAATATTAGTCATGAAATATATCATGTATCTGTATAAAATCTATCGATTAGGTCTTGTTTGTTTATATTCGTTTAAAATAGTTAGCGACTTGATTGTCAGTACTTCCGATCGTGGGTAATGGATTTCCATACAATATTCCCGCACTAGTGTGGCAATGTGGCATTTGGCGCAGAGTTTTATGTAAAATATAGGTACATTTTTGAGCAGTTGTAACAAAAATATTATTCTTTCAGGTTTAAAGCTTTTAAACATGTCCACTCAACAGACTGGAGGAGCTGGTTCGGAACTGTGCCGTAGATGTAACCAGAGTGGCTGAGTGTCGGAGTGCCAGTGGTGCCGGTAGTGGAATACGAGATTTGTAAGAAAACACACATCGCGGCAGTCATTTTCTTCTTATTCGGGTAAAGTGATTCGTCTAGCTAGAGTGATTCTTCACATCTCACATTCTTATGTAATTTCCATAGCATATTCTTAGTACTTATTAGCAAATTTTTAGTTCCTTTCATTTTCGAACAAAAAGAACGTGCCATGGAAATTACATAAGAATGTCCGATGTGAGAAACAACTCTAAAACACCCCTTGCATTCCAACCAAACTTCTGACTTAAAGGTCGGGGCTTAAAAATTAGAACGTGATTGAAATCTTTCGTAATTGGAGATGAGACCCGATTATTCAGTTTCATGTTAAAATTCTCTCCTTGGACCATAACTAAACAGTTGCACTATTTATATTATTAATATTAGTTTCACAATAGTCCAGTGCCGTGTCGTGCCGTTTGAATAACACCACCCCAACTCTTCCCGTGGGTGGTTTTTATGTATACTATTCTATACTTAGTAGACGGCGATAGGCTCGCCACCTATTACGTTTGCCCACCAAATTTTACCGCTAAAACTGGGAACTACCTATGATGAAGGTGGTTTCTCTGTCTACCCCCTCGGGGATTATGGAAATGAGACTTATGCTTATGCCAATAATCCAACTTATACAAGCGATGAAAGTGTATCAATAAGTAACGTTAATAAGCTAAACGTGGATAAAAAGGCTACATATTACTCGTGGCTAGGACGTCGGACTCCCATGCTGGAGGTCCCGAGTTCAAAACAAGGCAATGCCATGCACCAATGTATTCGGTTTTTTCGAAAGCTTACGTACAGATACCGACTGATATGACGGTGAAGGAAAACATCGTGAGGAAACCTGCACACTGAGATAATCAGTGTGTGAAATGGGGAAGGCAATGGCAAACCACCCCATTAAATCTGCCACGAGAGTAGTTCTATGTGTTTAATTCCTTAGAATGATCACGAGCTGCAGCAATGAGGAATACGACTTAGAAGAAGAAGTCTATAGGTATAAGGAGGAGGTCAGCGCCTATAGTAGGATAACTGGTTGCTCACTAATTTTATTAAGTTTAATGTAACATATGCTTAAGTTCCTACTCCACTGTAATCTTACCGCACAAATAAACTATTCTTATTCTTATAAGCGAATGTATGTTATACAGTGCGCCCCTACACTTGAGTTACTGTTGTACAATACCGACCTAATTTACACATAGTTCGTATGCAGCGGTAGAAACTAATCAATTAGTGATCAGATCAATACAAACGTATTGACTTTATAATTGTTGTAGTGCCGGCATAATGAGGCGAATGTCCCACAAATTGGTTTGCAAATCCAATTAGGCTGGCCGTATACGCATTAGTCACGAACACCTCATTATCGATTCATAATGAGAATGACCTATCGTCTGAACCTGTCCTATACTTTAACGTAGTACATTATATATTCTTTGCCTATACTATCGCAAAACTTTAGCTTCCTTAATGCAAAGCATCTTTAAGGAACAGGAAGGAGACTAAGGTAAGGGGTGAGCACAAAAGATCCCTGAGGGTCGAAGTGCCGCTGGAGTTATCCCTGGCATAAGATGAGATAAGATCGCGAAACTTTTCATTATTGTACAGTCACATACAGTTAATATGGTAGCAAAAAGGAGCAAAAATATGTTCTAAATTTTAAAAAAACTTCAGTATCGATTCTTAAAATTCTACCATTGTTTCATAGATGAAAATTAATACTACCATGGTAGTAAGATATCTTTTAGAATTGGTTCAGTAGTTTTTGAAAAAATCTTGGTTTTGTGAAATGGTATATTTCGTACATGTGTCTGTACTACGGTGAATATTATTTATATATTGGAATCTTACATATTTTGTAGGTTTTCTTGTGGCTCCCAAAAATCTCCAGTTATTAATAAATAATGATTCGTCTCATTCAGAGAGTCTATGGCGTTTTAGCTAGGACGAAGAACTTCCATGCGGGAGATGCGGGTTCGAAACCATACAATGAGTATATTACGTACATTCACCGACAAGGAAAACGTTGCGAGGAAACCTGCATATGTGAGATAATCAGTTTATGAAATGTAGAAAGCAATGGCAAACCACCCAGTCATTCAATAATGATCATCGCCGATGTGAGAATGCGACTGTAAGAAAAGAATAGATACGCGTCTCATTCATGTTTCGTCGGCAACTGGAGGTAAATCATTACTTACTAAACAAATATACGTAGGTAAGTGTCAATTTTACTTAGGTATCCTTATCGCCAACTTATTCACATTCCCCCTTCTCACAGTTGGGTACAGACCCATTTGCACAATGCAACTGACTGCTAAAAAAATTGAATCTGAAATAAAAATGTTTTTTATCTGTCTTTTAGAGGCGTGTACCAAACACGACAAAGTGACCATTGTTTTTCACTAATCTCCACAACCAACATAGGCATCTGAAACGTGCCTCTACATTCTCCAGCGTAGCAAAACCGTAGCGGTTCGCGTAGCGTGGCGTTGCTCAAACATCGCAGACCGCGTAGCATGATAGAATAACTTGTGCTGCCAGCAGCAAATATTATTATTGGCTAACCAAACAGTATGCTTGCTCATACGCCGCGTCGGCTCTATGCACTAACGTGGACAAGTTTTAATTGAAAATTTTAATTCGGATTCCTACTACTTAAAATTTCCAAACGAACTTGCTTACTTCGTCGTAGGATGGATGGCTTTGGAAGGGGAAGGTACAGGGTGGACCAAAAGTCCGTTAACATTTGAATAGGTCGCTGCGTCAGCGCGGGCGGGGTATTGGCGCGGGGGGTGTTACTACAAGCGAGAGCTACTAATAGGGATTTAGTACCATGGCGTCATTCAGCGGAGCGCAACGCGCATTTTGCGTACGCGAGTACTATCGAAACAACGATTCTACGACCGAAGCTAAACGGAAATTTTGTAATCATTACAATATACGGAACAGAAATCAAGCACCAACAATTCAAACGATTAAAAAATGGGTACAGAAGTTCGAAAAAACAGGTTCAACTTTAAGTCAACCACGATCCGGCCGACCTAGGACATCGCGCGATCCAGTAAACATAGAGCGTGTACGAGCGTCTGTTCGAGAACAACCTGGTCTCTCTACTCGAAAGCGGTCTAGTGCTTTAGATGTGCCCAAAACATCTCTAAATCGCATTCTACACAAAGATTTACATTTACATCCTTACAAAATTCAAATTGTACAGGCTTTAAAGCCAAATGACCCTGCTCAGAGACTGCAGTTTGCTAACGAAGTGCTTGAGAGGTTTACGAGCTTCAATAACATCTTTTTCTCAGACGAGGCACACTTCCACCTAAATGGACATGTCAATCGACAAAATTGCAGATACTGGAGTGACACTAACCCGGACTTGAAGCACCAAAAACCTTTACACTCGCCCAAGGTTACTGTATGGGCCGCATTGTCAGCCAGCGGAATCATTGGTCCATATTTTTATGAAGATCAGAGAAACCGCGCCGTCACCGTTAATACAGAGCGATACATTGTGATGCTACAGAATTTTTTTGCTCCAGCATTACAGGACTTCTCAGGCTTTAATCGAAGCTCTTGGTTCCAACAAGATGGGGCAACATGTCACACCTCCAATGACTCTATAGCAGCACTTCGTGAAATTTTTGGCCAAAAAGTCATATCCAAAAGAGGTGACATTCACTGGCCACCCCGCAGCCCGGATTTAACTCCAATGGACTTTTACCTTTGGGGATATCTCAAAAGTAAAGTTTACATCAGCAACCCAGTGTCTATTGAGGAATTAAAAGAAAATATACGCGAGGAAATGCAGAACATTTCACCAACCACTTGTCGGGCGGTCATGCAAAATTTCCGTTCCCGGTTACAGGTGTGCCAGGATGAACAAGGGTCACATTTGAATGATGTTATTTTTAAAAAGTGAAATCCTAATTTGTCTACTTTATTATTAAATAAACAGTTTTTCACTAAAGTAGCATTTGTATTTTTTATAACCATTTTAAATGTTAACGGACTTTTGGTCCACCCTGTATTAACATTAGACGATAACGATATCGACACGATATCGATATGTAAGTATATTATTATCGTGGACGACAGTATGAAAGCGTCTAGTAATAAATGTGACGGCGTAGAATAGGATCATGCTTAGTGTTGCTAGTCAGGTGCAGGGGTTATTGAGCGCACGGCTGTGCCGGGACCGCATTCAAGCTTCAACCGTCGTGAGGGAGTCATCATGGGACGTCATGTTGTCCGATAGGCTGTCGGTTGTTCTGGTAGTTATTCCGTTATTTGAAGGCTTTTTATTACAAACACAATTATTAAAAAGACAAGAGTTTGCTCGAGAACCATATAAGGTATCGATGTTTTGCAACTTTGAAACGGAAGCGGACCGACACCACAGAAATCTAGAAAAACGGAAAATCTATTTCTAAGGGTGCGGTCCGATTCATCATCTTTAGGACATTATTAACATTATAACATATTTACGTTATTCTGAATAAAGAAATAAAGAATAGTTTAGTCCAAATTATTCTATCCATTTATTTTTTGATCCACTTATTCAGTATTAAAGGCAATTTTCAAGTAATTCTACTTAACATTCATACCCAATGATGTCGTTAAAGATAATAAGGAAAACAAACAAGAAAATTATTATGCATTAAACTCGATAATAATAGTAAAAGCGAGTAAGTATAGTATCAAGATGTCCCGGTATAATAAAACTTTTCTTATTGTCGGGTGTCAAATTAGGTGGAGAAATAAAAGTCAGTGATGCGGGTAGACGACTAAAGTAAGTAAATATAATTAAGGAGGGACTCACTCGGTCGATTTCTGTGACTATTTGAGTTTATATCCGCTCTTATTGTAATGTAATAGCCGATGAGACTACTCGTGACGATGTTTGCTTCTTTAATAGCATATTCGGTTCTCCTGCAGATATAGATATCTCGTAAAAAAGAAAGTTTGGGCCAAAGCATAAGAAAGAAAATTTTACTCACTCTCTGTTCTCAATTTTTGACGTGAAACGCAGGTGGAACGTCTTTGTTTTCAAAACGGGGATTGCAGCGTCGATAAAATTGAAGCAGCGTCACAGCGATTGATACAGCGTCGGATATTTTTTATGTTCCACACATACTTAACGGCAATATCTAAGATACTACATACGCCATTTTCAGTATAAAGAAAAATACTGAGACTGAAACATTTCATGAATAAACAGAGCAGAAGATTACAAGTGAAGCGATAACATCCGGAGCGAGCTAGAGAGCCCAACTGTTCAGTATAGAGCACACAATACCAACACCGCAAAGTAAACTAAAGCGAGGTTTCACTGTTTTGGTCTACATTACACTGATGCTTGGATTAATTTACAAAGGGAACTACGAACAGTCCAAACTTTCATGCAATAACCTTAATGGCGCAGAAGTTTTTCCACTATCCGTGAACATATAATAGAAAACCAATATCTCGAATGTAATACTAGAAAAAGTTTGTATTATCATATAAAAGTTACTCGTAAATGACTGGACTTGGACGTAGAGTTTAATTACAGATATTGTGAAATCGTGTTATTTTTAGAAAAAATTAGTTCGTCAAGATCTGTTTTTGTAACATCTTGGTATATCAAATCATTCTGCAACTTTTAAATAAAGTAAAGTGGACACCGGCCGAAGAACCTTCTATTTTAATGCTTTTTAATGCTGAGTACTTTTCTTAAAAAGCGTCGGTGGCGTCGTCGTGGATAGGACGTCGGACTCCCATGCAGGGAGGCCCGGGTTCGAAACCATGCAAATGTAATAAGCAGCAATGAGTTTTCGGTTTTTTCGAAAGGCTTATGTACATTTATCGACTGCTCTGACGGCGAAGGAAAACATCGTGAGGAAACCTGCACACTGAGAGAGAGTGTGTGAAATGAGGAAGGCAATGGCAAACCACCCCATTAATTCTGCCAAGAGAGTCGTTCTATGTGATTAATTCCTTAGAATGATCACAACTTTCAGCAAAGAGGAATGCGACTAAGAAGATATTTTTCTTATACTTTTTATGAAATGTAGTCGTTTATTAACCCTTTGCAGCTCAAGTAAATACTTTCTGTGTTTAAGAAACAAGGCTGTAGGGAAACGCGGAATGAAACAAAAGCCTTCAAAGTCCCGCCTTGTCGACTACTATACAAGTATTAACTTACAACGAGTACGTACCGTCATAAAGTCGCCCTCACAATAAAAATGCAGACACACTTGACGTTTACTGAGCTCGAACGTTTATTGTGATCAATTGACCAAAAACATGATAAAAAACTACTATTTCCTATAACTGCAATTTAATATCGGAACTTTTTAAATAAACAAAAATTTTTTTTTTTATTTTTTTTTATTTACTTCTAAACCCGCATTTGACCTCGATCTCGCCTGATGGTAAGCGACGATGAGGTCGACGATGGTGCATGCGGGTCCAGTAAATGCCTATTCACTCTGGCCTTGAAGATCCCAAGGTTGTAGGTTTCGGGAAATACAGACGCCGGCAGGCTGTTCCATTCCTTAGCCGTTCGCATAATGAACGAAGAAGCAAATCGCTTCGTGCGAGCAGATGGGATATCAACAACATAAGGATGGAACCCCTCCCCGTGCCTGGTAGTCCGAAGGCGGAATGGAGATGCTGGAATTAGGTCGTGCAATTCCGATGCGCACTCTCCGAAATGTATCCTATAAAATACCGATAGACAGGCGACCTTGCGCCGATGTTCCAGACTTTGCAGTCTAGCTTCCACCAGCGATTCGTCACCTATAAGGCGCTTAGCGCGTTTCTCCACTGAGTCAAGAGCAGCCAGTTGGTACTTAGCTGAGCCATCCCACAGGTGGCAGCAGTACTCCATGCACGACCGGACTTGAGCTTGGTAAAGGTTTAAGAGCTGTCCCGGCGTGAAGTACCGCCTAACCTTACTCAGGATGCCCAATTTTTTGGCTGCGGTCTTAGCTTTTGACTCAATGGAGCACCCAAAGTTAAGATTGGAAGTCAGATCCAACCCCAAAAGGCTAAGGTGGTCGGTAATCGGTACGGATACATCCCGGAAAGTCGGAGTCAGGTGGAAGGGACTCCGTTTAGCGGTGAATAGACACGCCTGCGTTTTAGTGGCGTTAAACTTGACCAAATTGGCATCGCCCCAATCGGCCACGGCCTTTAAGGTCAAGTCGATACGCTCAACCATGGCCTCTCTTTGAGTCTGGATCTCACCAGCACCAGCGCGCGCAACAGGAAGATATCTCTCCGTAACCGTGCTGTCGTCTGCGTACCCAAATACAACTAGGTTAGGCATAGAATATACCGGGTGAAAATTTAGTCCGTCTGAAAAACTTTGGTTGTTTTTTTGTGACCGGCTAGTGATACCCAAAGTGGTCTATATAGACCCCCACGGGTTGACTACAACCTGTAAGGGGTGCATCTCAGCGAAAAAAATAATTGAGTAACTGTCAAAAACAGAAGTTGATAAATTTGCAAAAAAAAACAATATTAGGTAAGTTGGTGGTCTACACAAAACCGAAAAACATGGCAAGGGGTCTACGAGAAAACAAGTTAGAAGACCTCTGATCTAGGCATTAGAATAATTACTAAACCTACAGAAAACTAATATATAATCCCACAGCAATATAGGCTTAATAACCTTCACACGAAGAACGAACGGTCACAGTAACTTTTTACCTTATAACTAGGGACGCAGTAAGTGACACGGGCAGACGTGGGTTCGTGTGGTCACCCCGCCTGTCGCTAATGAAAATTCTTTCCTACAAATATTTGAACACCCACTTTTAAAGCGACACGTAGCCCGAACGTTTTTGTGGCGCTTGGGCGGAAAGTTTGAGTTTCTCCCGCTTCGGAATTCGTTAGATATTTGGCGAGACTGATAGTGATAATGATTTAATAATAAGTTATTTAGACCTTCGCGACGCTGCTTAAATCGTCTACAATAGACGTAACAGGCCTATGATGATGATGATGATTTAGGTCTACTATATTATAATCATTGAAGTTGTGGCGACGCCCGACGCGCGCCACTACGATTAGTACTTACTCACATTGGTGTAGAACGCGCTATTGAAATTTTCCTGGGACATCGTATATATACGAGTTCCAAACATCCATAGGTCACCAGGCACAACACTCCGCCTGGTAGAAGATCTTCCCTTTACCCTTTCATACAACTGACGTTACGTCATCCATGTCCTTCACATAGCGCGTTCCTACAAGATAAATAAAACAGTCATTGTAAACATAGGTAACACGAAACGTAACACTAAAAGCTTTATGAGATTTTAAACTTACACGATTTACATTCCTTATTTAAGTACGAAAACGGGGTTTATCTTATCATAGGGGTCCGGGAATAATCCCAGCCAATACTTAGACCCTTGAGGATCTTTTGTGCCTATTACCTCATTTTACTAGTCATCTCAGTGTGCAGGTTTCCTAACGATGTTTTACTTCAGTACGCTAGTGCAGTCGGTAAATGTACATAAGTCTTCGTTAAATACGAACAACTCATTGGTACATGGCACTGCACGGTTTCGAACCCGGACTACCCGCATGGGAGTCCGGTGTCCTAGCCACTGTGCCACTGACGCTTTCAAAACGGGGCTTAATCGCGTCGGTATTTAATTAGCCCCGTTTTCGTGGTTAATTTGCCAAGCTTTAGCTTATTAAAGATATATTCTCTTCTTTTCTGTACAACTATAACTGTGTACTCGTATGGCAGCAATGAAAGCATTGCTGTGTTTCGTTTTGAAGGTTAAGAGAACCGGCGTATTAACCTTCCAATAACATTATTAGTGACATGAGATGTACAAGATGTATACACATCTTGATGTATATACATACCCCATATGTGGTAATGTAACCACTTACCATAAAGTGGCCCGTTTGCTCGTCAGCTCTCCTTATAAAATTAAAATAAAAACTTAAGAAAGATGCATGTGCAACATGTTTATTATTACCCATACCTTCTTGCACGCATAGAGGACCACTTATGAGTCTAAATGCTGAAACAGGAGCCCACAATAACCCAACGTACTTAAATTTCCGAGTTCAGATGGGTTCAAAGAAACATTCAAATGCCATCCAGTCTCTGAAAAGAGGCTAAAATAAATTCATATCATGTAAATCCAAACCAATTAGAAATCATGTTTCTTTGACTCTAGATTATTCACTTACGATGAAGGAATAAAAAATTATCTATCAGAATGACATAAGATTTAAGTAATAAATCAAATGCATGTATAAACATCATGTATTCGCGACCCAAGGCCTCTATTCCTAGATCCTCGTTAAACGCTTCAGAGGCTGACATCAACCGCCCCCTCGATCGAGTTGCGCTGACGTGGCATCTAGTGCCTGCACTGCATAGGCGAATGATCCCTCCGTAGCTATCATGTCAAGTGTTTTGAGAATATGAGCCTGGTTTTTATTGCGTTTCTTGTTTGTGATATTTATGGTTTTGTTTGGGTGAATTTTATAATGTATTTCATAACAAATATGGGTCTTTTCAAACATTGCAGGTGGTAGGTATTGATATTTAGGACCTGACTAAAATCTGGTTTAGTTTTAAACATGCATTCAGTAATGAATTAGTGAGCGACTTTGAAAGCGACTCTATGCACTTAATGTTATGGAGGTTTATTTTAAAACTAGTCATTTTGGGAACTGGTTAGGTATGTAGGGAAATGAACATTCTGTACCCAATTAAACCAACTTAATTAGATTCAGGACTACTAACTACATCAGAATCAGATTCTCACTGGGGCAGATTATGAAGGTCATAGAAGTTTAGTACAGCTGAAGCCGTAGAGAAATACTCGTAGTATTTTAAGTGTCCTAAATAATATAATACGAAATACATTCAAACTATCAAAAAGGCAAACTACAAAACAAACATTATGAAAACGATCTCTAAAACCTTGTCCCTTCAGCTGCCAGTGACAGATAAAAACCGGTTCGAACTGGATATAAGCGGCTAGGTGAACAGGCGCCTTCGTCAGCGTATTTACTTACCCCGGAGCTGTTTGCTCCTCTACCCTCCGTGTAACCTTTGGGGTTAGGGATGCTAAGTCTTAAGGAAGTGGCGAATGGCTGGTTTAATTCAGCAGAGCTACAAATTCAAATGTTGTACGGAAATCTATTCTTCGACTATTCGAGGACAGAACTTGGCTGAAGTTTAAAAAATTGGTGATAATAGTTACAGCGGGAGAATGTAAATACATACAATCACGAAAAGGTTTAGCAGAGGCAGTAGTAGGTAATTAATAGTATTGCAGAGGCTAGAAAATTAGCCATTATTGGCCGAGGGTTATTTTGAAAGGCTGAGCCAAAGGCGAGACTTTTTAAAGATACGAGCCTAAAAATGCTATTTCCGCCGAGGCTTATACGTGGGACACTCAGAAAGTTTTGTGAAAATAAAATAAAATATTCTACGACTTACAGTTTCATTATTACATCTTTTCAAAGTACTCTCCAACAGCGCCTATATAAAGTTTCATGAGTCTAAACCAATTTTCAAAACATTTCTTCCAGTCCGAATCAGACACCTCTTTTACTGCCTGCTCGAATGCAGCTAGTAGTGAGTGTATTTTTTATTTTGGGGAATAAAAAGAAGTTACACTTCACGATCCAATCTGTAATATGTGCTGTTTCTCCTCATATGTAATTCGCCTATTTTTTTCTATTAATTTTTTCATTGCTAGCACGTTTTCTTCCGTAACAGCCGCCAAAGGGCGACCACTTTTTTCTTCGTCCGCCAGAGTTACGAGTAGTCAACCGCGCTTATATTCGTTATACCAGCGG
Organism: Hofmannophila pseudospretella; assembly: GCA_947369225.1. Taxonomy (NCBI): domain Eukaryota; kingdom Metazoa; phylum Arthropoda; class Insecta; order Lepidoptera; family Oecophoridae; genus Hofmannophila; species Hofmannophila pseudospretella. The sequence continues at coordinate 5,099,405 of OX376316.1, forward strand.
TACACGGTTGCATTGGAAAGACTTTTGTCCTTAAATGCCATTTTGAAGTTTTACAAACGATTCCTCCGGATTTAAGCAACATTTAAAATCGTGAAACATCATAGCGCGATAATGTTCCTGATTCCAGACACGATATTTCTATTTAAGTCGTAAAATAATGTGGAGGGAAATTTGAATTTGGAATGTTCGTATTGTTTCTTTTAAATAGTTGTATTTTAGAACTATGTAACAACCAGCCAGTGCCTCATACATAAAAACTTTTTTTCGCATAACTGTCTGAGTGGTCTCGTATAGTGTTTTCTCAAAGAATGCGAGGAAATCGAAAAAAAGTATCATTCCAAATACTGCTTCCAAGTTGAAAGTAACTAGGCTTACAAAAATGGAAAGAAATGGCGTTATACATTAGGAACTGGAGCTATCCATGTGGAAGGGGGCGGGTGCGGGTGAGCACTACAAATCTCATACTTGTAGTGCATATCATATACATGCAAATCACATTAGAGACACGATTTTTTCACAATAATATTTTGTCACAACTATATTTCTGAGGACTTGTTTCTCTGTTCGTGTCTCGTGACTTACGCTAAATATATTTACGTTAAAACGCTTCACGCTTTTCACTTGCACTAAATCTTTGCACCTCGCACCGGCCTATATTGATTTCGCTCAGTCTCCAACACTTTACATATTGCTTATTTAGCATTATTTCATTTCGGCACGTCGCTATTTGTCTTGCCTTCCGCGGGTACTGTTATCTTACTCGAGGTATCTCACGAACGCTGACTCCATTGTAATGTTGACATTATAAATTAAACGTTTATTTGAATGGAAATTATGAGAATTTGAAATTATCTTTGAATGAAACAAGAACTTCATTAATCCTTGATGCTATCGTCTCTTCATTTACAAACATTAACATTACAAATACTGTAGTGCATCGGGGATGTTTGCAGAAGCCCGCGTTGACTTTCACGCAATCATCCGAAAAATTGTTGCTTCCCTGATGCACCGTGTACATAGCAGTCCCAGCAGCATCCTGTTGACGTTTGCCGAGGCCCCTGACTCCCCGATCCTGAGGCACTAGATATATCTACATGTCAAAGCGAAGTAGTCGTGGACGACTACTTCGCAAGCACTGGAGTGCTTTGTGGTCGGTACCATGCCTTGGTATTATTTCTTTAATATTTTTTTTACTAACATAGCTTTGAGTAATATAATATACTAACTTTATTTGTATGGACCCTGTCTGATTTAAATATATAATAATAATTTACATTAACTTCTGAAAATATACTTATTAACAAGTAATAGTTTGAAGGTGGTAGATCTCGATGTGCAGGGTCGCCTAGCTTACCATCCTCTTATCTATTTCTGCCGCTAAGATATAAAGCTTGCATGTTTGTTTTCCGTGTTGAGGGGTTATTAGTTATTACCAGCCAGCCTAGTGTAATTATGGGCTAATGAGGTCCTCAAGGCATTTGCTAGGTTGAATAATTTCCAAAAGAGAAATCCAAACAGTTTCAAGTGTCAAGTTTTTTATAATATCTCTTGGGAAAAATCACAAGCCACAACGTAGAGTGGCAAACTAAAATTAACATGGTTCTACATCAAAAACTAATGTTTGGCGCTGTTAGAGTTTTGGGATGGAAAGAATAATAAAAAATAAAAATAAAAACTATCAAAATAAAAACACAGCAGGTAATAAAATATTATCTACGAAAAGTTAGATTAGAATTTCATTTGTACTTCTCGTAAATCGTTGTTGTCCCTTTAAAGCTTCAATTTAAAAACCACTAATCGTAAAAACATTACTCGGTATCCACGAAAGTGACACAGAAAGCGAAACTTTTAGCCGGCGTGGCTGCGAAAGTAAAAACGTTCCGAGGGAAGGCTCAAGGGATTCGTCGCGTCTCCGTCACGCAAAGCCCGCCCGCGAAATCTTCACTCTTCGGATTCCATCTGTCATAATTTTCCGGCGACGAAAAAGCTTTGGCTTTTAAATAATGCCGTCTCCTGAATATCGGGCGTCGTGAAATTTTACTGTCGCAAACAAAAATGTGTTTTCTTACAGTTTCACTTTACGATGATTTTTTACGCCGCCGAACACAGTTACTGTCGAGCGATATGGGTATTTACGAGGTTGCACCTTTTGTTCTAACTCATATTTTCGTGGCACTAGCCCTTTATAGGTAGCGTGTGCTTTTTGTAACTTGTTTATGGGTTTTATTAGGAGGTAAAATTTGAAATGATACCTTCTTATATAGATTTTTAAAGACAAGAATAGCTTTTATTTTTATTCTTTGCGGCTCCGCTCCGATGCCAATGTATGGTAAATGGTTAAAGTATTGGTTTCTCTTATACACCAAAACCACGAAGCGAACAGTCACTGATCAATAGAAAAATTTGAAATTGGAAATCATGAAAAGCAGTTATTTTATTGGTACGTAGTTCTTTATTTTTTAAAGCGGATAAGTCAAGATTCCAGTGCGAAGTGCGAATTAGGTCATACGACGCGTAAAGCAATCGCTAGGTAATCATCGATTTAGAGGCCAACACGTGTAACGTATCCAAATCGATATCCAATCGGTTCTACATGCGAAGGGGTACCTATTACCTCGTTATTCATTCGAGTCATACATTACGGACTAAGGGAGGCATGTCCGTGTCCAAACCTAACTGATTACTCGTGAGCCTTGAATTATGGCCTTCACCCGTCCTGAGTCGACCCTATGCTTTTTGTTGTCCCTTTCTACATGCGACAGTTTTTTGGGCGTTGCTCTAATGGAACAAAACAGTATGTGCTAACATAGAATAGGCAAAAAGATTAAATATTGTAAGCAGAAGGAACATGATTGACATACACTATTTGAACATCAGTGCGTTTAAATTTACTCAATATCCCAATTCCGGCCCAAATATTTTCTTTCTGCTATGAGTTTTTGCCACACATAATTTACCCTCATTGTTCTTTGGGAATAAGCAACTTCTTGTTTGCTTACTTCAGATGTCGATATATGTAAAACCATAAAACGATGTATAAAAAAATGCCGTCCAAATTCTAATAGCAAAGACTACCCACCAAAGATTTTGAAATTCACCTCAGAGGAGAGGGCGCCACTAGTCCGATATTTGTGCTACTCACAATATTGTCTTACCTACATAAGAATAAGGCGGTGTGTTCATTAGTTAGACAATTTTAATGATCTCACATTTCACATAGGTTTAAAATTTCAGAAATAAGAAAAAAATCTGTGGTCAGCATATTCGTGCACAAATTAATTCCTGTCAAACCTTACTAAAGCCGGCATTCATTACTACTGAATGCAGTCCATGTTTCAGCGTGGCCTGCAAGGGGACGACCCTTTTGTAATTTTCCTTTTTTGCGCAACCCTAAAAGCAACGGGTCCGGAATTCAATGCAAGCCTTCCATGGATATTTGCGCTGTGCATTCCTTTAAAAAGATTCACATGACGAGCCTGTCATCCCATTATTTAGAGACATAGAAAGTAAAATACTGATGATATTTGACTATAGATATGAATTTTCTAGAAAGAAAATGGTCTACTTTATTTAATGATTTGAAATTGATGTCCAAAATTACTGAGTGTAGCATAGCAGGTCTTATTTTACGGCATATTCACATACTAATACAACCACGCGGTTGGACCTTGGGCCATTATTATGTGATTTATTTTTATAGCGATCTCCAAAACGCAGATTTTATACTTACCAGTAAAAGTACCAGTGGTACTCGTACACTCCTAATAATCTTGTTGGTCGGGAAGTCAAAATATTGAAGAATATTTAATGACTAAAATAATGAGTCATTCAAAATAAAGCTTTAAAGATATTTTGGTAAAAACCACGTGTTAAAAATAATCACTCTCTTAGCACATATACTCTTTTATTATCATTTATCACTCTACAGACACAACCTCTCAATCTCCTCTTCCGATCCAGGGGGTTGCCAGCTTCTCTTCTAAAATACCACCAGTCCACAGTGTTACTATCATTATGAAGCTTGATAACATATTATATATAGATCTAACACAAGGTTTCAAAAACATTACAAGATTTCAAAATAAACTTTCAAACGCAAGGATAAAAATAGGGTTTCATAAATTAGAAAAATATAGAAAAACCTGTTTGCATATTTCGAAAGAGCAACGGTTGCGTCGACAAACTAAGAAAAGAAAAAGTGGAAAGTTGGTTGCATTAAGTAACTAAAGAAGTTTATTTTCTTGAGCAAATACTGGTTAAGTGCGCAATCAGAATCCATCATTTCGCTGGCTTGTTAGGGCCAGTTACGACTTCTTTGGACGGGTTGTTTACATGAAATTTATTCATACTTTTATGATGATTGGCGTAGTAGGTTTCATTCATCGTTAGAATGGTTGCAATGATTAAATAGGTATTTTAACGTTGGCCTTGTTACTTATCGGTAGATACTCGTTCTTATTATATATTACTCAAGTAGGTATGATTATTTTATGAAGACGTAAATGTCTGGTTGATATTCTGAATTTCTTAAAATTAGTTGGTTAGTTACCTTTCAAATGTTCGGTTAAGATTTCTGAATCGTTATCATATTTCTATATTTCATTTTATTCACGTGGGCCGTAACGGACGACGCGACGTCCGGTCGGACGTCCCAGATACCGCTGGCGCGATGAAGTGGAGAAGGATCTGCGGGAGCTCCAGGCGCCGGACTGGCTCGAGACTGTGCACGAGAGAGAGCGGTGGCGCTCTTTGGTATCGGAGGCCAAGATCCACTTCGGGTCGCTGCGCCAGCGGAGTAAGTAAGTAAGTATTTTTTGTCACACTTATGTTTGTGGTATTAGCTTCTTTCACTATATCATTCTCTACATTGGTATCTTTCCAGATAATGCTACAGTTACTGCAATACACTTTAAACAGATGTTACTCTTATTTCTTTACCTTCTACTTCTTGCGGTTCCTCTTCACTAACTGAAGGTTCGCCGTCAACTCCGCTTTTTTTGAACGGCACAAACTCGCGTCGCTTTTCTTCCACTGTAAGCCAGGACAGTGGTACTCTGACGTGCAAACAACGCAGTAAAGTACAGGTGAAGGGAAGGGTGAGGGGTATAGGAGGTGGGTCCCTGTTTCTACGCTACCTTGGGCCTCAAAGGGGTGTTAGAAATAGAGGCAATTTGGAGTGTAGTATGACACAAAAGACCTTCATGGTCAGATAAAAGAGGATGGGAAGAATTTGTGGTCATGAGATACCTGGCCATCTAAAACACTATTGGATCAGCGCCAATATCGCAGCAACTCCGTTTTTCTTCTTTTTTTTTGGCAGGCGGAACAGCTCCTCTAATGGTTATCTGCGTCCACTCTCTAATAATTCCCAGCCACGATTTTGCCTTCTTCTAGCATTTCTTTCTCATTTCATTACCTATACGTAATTAATAGGCATTTATTTTTCTTTTACATCTCGTAAGGGATTTCGCGAGAAGATATGTATGTGTTATAAGTACTGGAACTAATAAGAAATTGAATGCAGACGTTGTATAGATGTCAGAATCACACGTTAACACGAATTAATATGCATATGAAATTGAAATTCCGTTTGCAGCTGTTGAAGCAGTAAATAAGATCCGGTGCAAATATCCGGTTATGACTCTACCTGTTGTATGCTCTGACACTTTCAGACGTAGCGGGGTGTGAGGAGGACAGTTGTATTAGTGAAATCCCGAGGTATGATATAAAAGGGTGATTGACAGCGTAATTGTTGCCTTGGTGCATTTAAAAACGAGCTTCACACTGAAACAATGAATTAATATTGAAACTATAATTTTACTGAAACTATTTTTGATAGCATATTGCAAAAAAAATACTATTAATAAGTACATAACTCATAGAGCTCAAATTTTCACGACGTAACTCTTATAACATAAAGGCAAAGAACTTTTATATTATCTATAGGCGAAGAAGCACCACTAGGGTAAATTTTATGCATGGCAAAAATGCATAACTTAGTTTATTAAAAGTTATTTGCTTACTCTATGATGTTGAATAATAATTTATATTAAATTATAGCTGTTCAGTTATATGCAAAGTATTAAATACATGCTACGTACATTCACGACAAACTATGTATTGCAGAGGAGGTGTTATCTCAAACTAGTAATTAATTTTATTAATATCGGAGCCGAGGTGTCTGCGGCACCAATCTAAGCAGACCCGCAACCCGCAACACACCTCGCTACTTCCAACAAAATTAACTATTACCACCTAGTGATACTTACTAGCATAGCTCTACATTAACTGGTCCAATGTTACAGGTGACGCATAGTGATTTAGGAGCAAGCAATAAATCGGTAATGATCATTTATTATTCCTAGATCGACATAGATTATTCCGTAAATTTGCCAACGTGCTATGTAATTGAGTTTAATTAATATGTAAACTAAGATAAGATGAATCATGGCTAATTTGGTTGCATTAGAATGTCATAAATAAATTACCAAAATTGTCAAACAATTGTTGTTCTAGCATAGTGAAAATAGCATAGAGCATCTAGAAAATTCAAAAATATAAGATGATGATGATTACACTATCTTATCTTCTTATCTTATTGATTAGGGGGCCGGGAATAATTGAGGATATTTTGTGCCTACTCCATTTTACACACTTGTCATCTCAGTGTGCAGGTTTCCTCACGATGTTTTCCTTCACCGTTTTTCGTTTACGTAAGTATTCGAAAAATACGAAAAACTCATTGGTACATGGCACTGCACGGTTTCGAACCCGGACCTCCCGCATGGGAGACCGGTGTCCTAGCCAATGTGCCACTGACGCTCTTATGATGATGCTAAAATGTTAGTGAAGGAAATTATTCCTCATGAAAGTGTCCAAGACACCTCTCTTTTCCAGTTATTTCGCGAAAAAACTCCTTGTTCTAAAGGAGATCGGCCATTTTTACAACGGAACATTATTCTCAGCGTGTAAGCGCAATATCTCGGCAAGTCTTAAGCGGTGTTTATGTCTAAATTGACAAAAAATCCCTGCGCCAGTGCCCGCCCCCTATACTTAGGGGAGCCTGCAACACCTGCTGCCAAGATGTGCGCTGATGTGCTAAGGCTTTCATGCTTTCGAACTTATATTTGTTGACTGGCAAGTAGTCTGAAGTTATAATAAAGTGAGGTTTTGAATTAGTGTGTTATTTACGTAAATGAAAATTCTTGTGATACTTAAATTTGCACTCAATTTAAAGTGTATCGTTGAAGAAATTAAATTAGATTTATAAAAAATAAATAAATAGATTATTTTTATGTCCTATAAGTTAGTATCAATCTGATCTAAGTGTGTAATTCGTGAAACATTTCAATGTTAATTGTTCATCTACGAAAAAATTTCAGAACATCTACTTAAATTTCAAGCGGTTTGACTAGACGTTCCTTATTTTGTGACCTAGATAACATTAGCAAAAGTGGTACGAGTAAGTACCTACCTATAATAATGAATATTAGTTACTTATTCTTAATTCGTGAGCAAGCACGTTCTTTATCAATAAGGCTGTTCTATTCTACTAAATATATTAAATGAAATCGTCGCATTTTCTTACTACATTCATGTAAAAGTGTGAAAAAAATTATGTGTAGCGGATGCAATTGCAAGTTCCCCTCATCCCCTACGTGCCGACACCGAGTGCGATGTGAAAAATTACTATGAATAAGTGCTTGTTATTATTGCAACACCATATGATTTACGCTGCAACACAGCGACTGGTAATTTGCGGGTTTTTGAGTTCCTGTAAGAATCGCTTCGAGAGAAAATATTTTTTATACCTATCTAATATGTTCCGTTGTTGCGTGTGACTTTTCAAAGTCGTAGAAGTGATGTTAAATTATCATGAAAATTATGGACAGTAGGTCGATCATTTTTCTTACATCACGGTACTTATACTGAAAATTTCAATTGTGTTTTATTGGTCATTCAAAAACTGTCGTAATAACTAGTAAACATTTTAAAATAAGACGTAAAAGCTAAAACAAGCGATTTGTACGACGAATTCAAAACCAAATTACTTTCCCTGACGGTTTTATGGCGACAGTAATGGCGGCCGCGATGCAAGCGTAGCACTCGCTACGCGGCTACGCCGTAGTACTAACCGCCAGACAGTTTATTGCTACTATAACACGCGGTTTGTATTGAAATATTGGAAAGCTGTTCCTGTTCATGGAGAAAATTGTATCAAAAGCTTTAACTTCAATGTCTTTAACGGTACAGTCGGTCATTTCTACAATGTTCGTATTGTAGTTTTAACGTCTGTGACTAGTATAGTGATGCACAGGTGTGTATCTATTTGTGCTAGACTGTAGGTAATTAGGAACCTCGTCCGACCTCATCCGTCGGGCTCACGCCATCGCGCCACTGCGTCGATTCCGGCAACCCTCGAGCCATGCGGTCTGTCGAGAGATGACGGAAAGAGGTCTGATGGGGCTAGTTCCGTGGAGCCTATGACACATTGGCTGCGTCACACACCCAAAGAAACGCACTCAGGACAAGCGCGGCCGCGGAGCCCAGGTCCAAGCACTCAAGCGCCGCAAATACTCAGACCTGACTGTCCACCACGGGTTTGCGGCGCTCGCGGTCTAAACAATGGGCCCGTGGTCATCCGACACAAAATAAAAATATTTAGCAACCCGGCTGGTCCTGGCCTCCAGTGATTTCAGGGCCGGCGCTTACCTCGCTCAGGGACTCAGTCTTGCCATACAGTGAGGTAACGCAACCAGCGTCCTGGGGATTATGCCATACTCCGGGGATCTGGACGACGATGTTGGTCTTATAGTTCAAGTAGATTTCAATTATTTTAGTAGTTAATATAAGTGTTGCACATATGTTTACAATATTAAATATAATATCCTAAAAAATTGAAATAATAGATTTAGAATAATGTATACTGACATATTTGAAGGTCTCTCAGCCTGGGATAGTACCACCTTTTCACCTATTTCTGTCTCGAAGCACCAATGCTTGCATTACTGTATTTCGGTTTGAAGAGTAAGAGAGCCGGCGTGAGCGTAGTCACAGGCACATGAGGCACTCCATAAGTCTTCAAGGGTAGCAGTGCATCGAAAACCCTTTATTAAAGGGTATAAAAGCGATTAGCTTCATTGTGAGGTAAGATGTGGCGTGGGATGTAGTATGAGCGACAGTGACCACTTACCGTCAGGTGACCTACTACTCGTCGTCGTAGGTTGCTCGTCTACTCTCATTAAACAATAAAAAAACCATAATTTAGCACAACACTAAATTACACAGACTTGTCAGTGTAGAGCAAACAGTTTATCAGGCTATATCGTCGTTTCCTGCAAATATCTGACATTAGTGCGTGGAGGGGGAAGAACATGGATGTAAACTAGTTCGTGTAAAATAAATAAGATTTGCAATGTTAAGTGAAAATAATACTCGTAACTGAGAAGTACTTACAGTGTAAGGGCGAAAACAAATTAAATCTTCTGCAATATTTTACTATAGATAGATACGTCGAGAAATGTCAAAGTCGTAAAATATCAAGACTTCCAACTCGGAGAATCTCAAGATCGCAAAATGTCAAAATCGCAAAACAGCGACTATGCCATACAGCGATTAAACTGTATTTTCCTATGAGGCTGACATGGTCCTATTGTAACGATGTCGACTTCATCGTCCATATCAACCTCCTTGCCATCAATTTCAACCTCTTTGTTAGCGTTTATCTCACCGCATTTCGTGTTGGCATTTTCATTTCTTCATCTATATTTTCAAAATTCAAATCATATTCCCATTCCATTTCTAAATTCCATTATTCCATTAATTTCATTGTTTTTACTTATTCTCTCTGTATTTTTGTCCTGAACTGTATAAAATTGTCTCCTACTACTACCTATTTCTACTATTGTGTTGTTCTGTTCCTGATAAATATAATATCTACTATTACCAAGTTTCTTCTATTACTTCATCTGCACACTGTCCTACAACCCTGCTAGTCGGCACCTAGAGGACATATTGTAGCACTATAATTAGAAAAAAAAAACTAGTTGAATGAGTTTATACTAAAAGTCTATACAATACCGTTTGTGTAATATTCAGTTGCTTTCAAAAATGTATAGTGGGTCACTATACAAAAATATTAGAAGAACGAGGTAAATGTTAACAGACTTTCAAAATGACAGAATATGAATCTAAGAACGGATATTAATAAGCCTTGTTAGTATTTTCAGTTAAACAGGTTGTTTACTTTACCGAATCCTAAATGAATAATACTAACCCTTAATTATCAAGGAAAAAATATTGTTCGGCCCGAGCTTAGCAGTTCCTTTCTTCAAACGTAGGTAGGTACTGTTAGAATATTTCCAAGGAATTACTATATAAGTACTTGTACCTACCAATTTTCCTTGGTTATAGAGACTACGACATTTCCAGTGTTGATATATTACGAGTATGTCTACGTATAACAAGATTTACGCGCTCGTTCGAATTACGACACGCTACCTTCAGCGTGCGAGGCGATGCGCGAATAAATCAAGCGCACCCGTTTCAACCCGTACCTACCGTACCTATTGCGATCTCATGAGACCAGTACCCAGAGTATACTCAATAGCATACTCATAGTGTAGTAAGTACATCTAAGGAATACATGTTATTTTCACATTGTACTAAAGTACAAAAATGTTTTTTTCTAATCCCATTTCGTAATTTGTTCAATAACTTGAAGAGGTTCATTCGTCATGGTCGTGTGAAAACAGTGTTTTATTGAAATATTAAATAACAGTTTTCGATTGTAATATGTAAATTTTTCTTTGTTGTATGGCACTGCATACAAGAACTCTTTCGTATTAAATGCACTACATTTCACTCGTCAACTACTTGGTACAATAGCTTAAAAAAAGGACACCCGTGCCTGCGCGATGTCGACAATACGTCAAACATGTCTACGGTTACCATAGTTACCAATACCATGTCAAAATGTCATGGCGTCTGTTGAAGTCTCCGCAATGGTTTGTATTTTCTGTTTATATATTTCATGGTCGTAGAAAAAGTATAGTATGCAACGCACGTAATGGCGATTTCAACACCCGAATGACCTATTAAGAAACTTAGCTTTGCTTCGTTTCATTAGCAATTCTCATGTTAAAATCGCTATCATTACGTGGCCGTTGCATAAACTATTATTTATTAATATACCTATATGATATAATAATTAATTGTATCTTAATAATAAATGTAATTCCATTTGTAAACTCTAATTTACCTATCAATGAATATGAATTATACCCAGCACATCATTATAATAATATGGTGAACGATTCTTGTCACCTAAACAGGCAAAGCGCGAATAAGTCAAGCGCACCCGTTTCAATCTGTAACTACCGGTGTACCTATATATTGTGTTCTCATGAGAACTGGACTCATGAAATCGCAACCCAGACTTTATTCAGATCCTCACTCAGCATAGTACAAGGTGTAAGGGTCTGAGAATAGCTTGGATCCAGCACTTAAGACACACCGAACGAAGATAGCTACTTAATTCATAACAATCACCCTTACGTACGTTTGGACAGAAACTTACCTACAACTCGTAGTAATGTTGCGGCGTCATTGTTTTTTCGTTCAGTGCATGATTCTTCCCACTTGAGCTATTCAGAACATGATTATCATGAAGTAGTATGGGCATGGGATAATTAACATAACTCCAATACTCTCAATTTGCTGCGAAAAACACAGTTTCTCAGCCATTAATAACGCCTAAACCTTATAAGCTCTCCTAAGAGGATGATGTTCATTTTATTATTCAACACCGATAATCCAGGCTTTCCCAACAAAGTGCACCAACAGTGCTTGCAAAGTTTCAAACTCTACCTGTCCGCCATTTTGATTTTCGTGCTCAAATTAATCCTGCGGCGTGTCCGGCCCGCGAAAATTATTTAGACTGACGAACGCCGTAAATAAGGGATTAAGCGAAAACGCTAAATGTCCGTACATTTTGTATTTAGCCCTCGACGCAAAGGGTTCTGCAGCACCAATAACGTAGATTTTACATCCAACCCTTTTATTTGAACATGTAGACTTTGTAGACGTCTGATTGGGGTACGGTACGGTCTCGGAACGATATTTTTGCATTAGAAACAATAAAATGCGGCTGATTAAACAGAGCAAGTTTGAACAGGGGTTAAATACTGGAAAATTTGTTTGTTAAGTTTGGAAAGCTTTGGCCCGAATGTCAAGGTTAGTGACCTCGGGGGGTTGAAAGCAGGAAATGATGCGCAGAAAGAGCATTGTGCGTTAGCCCAAATAACTCATAAATAGCAATAGGTAATCGATGGCGGCTTTGGGATCCAACCTGTAAACATATTGGGACTCAACTCAGATGGCCAATTCGGTGGATTGGGCCCCCCGACGAATGGCACAGAAGCAGGACAGTTTAGCTTTTATTATTCGACTCATAATGCTTATCATAAGTCAATTTTCACTTTTCTTTTAGTCGGTGAGCTCATAATTCAGTAATTTTACAGAATGCTTGTGTAAAAATCGTACTAACTCGAGCCGAGCCGAAGGCGAGGCTTTTTAAAGATCGGAGACATATAGATTGTTAATATAAGCAAATTACCTTCCAATAAATCTAAAGTCACTTTAGCCCTACGGTTTTATACAATTAGGCAAATTGATTTTTAACATCATTCGACATATTTTATTTTCTATAGATCATAAAATAAAAGCATCAGCAGCAGCCAAAATACGTTCTTGTATTTACGACTATGAATAAAATAAAAGCCGCGTAGCCATATTCTTCCCTAAAAAGCCTGTTTGCTATCTTTAATATTGTCATTCAGTGCACATTCAAGAGTCGAGTCACATTCGTCATCGGGACGGCACAACGTCGAAGGGAACCAAGTAATGGGACGCGAAAAGATTTGGTTGCGTCCCGGATGGTATGCCCTAGTGAAGGGCAATGCAAGACTTAGAAAGATTACAGTGATATTGGTATTTTTCGTATTATAATGAATTCCTCAAGATATTTTTGGTTTGCAAAGTAACATAGGTACTCGATAAGCATATGAGAAATATTTCAATCTTTGTTGTTGGAACACGACTTTCACAGTGAGCTTAGTTAGATTTTCTGTTTCATTATGTAGGACATTGTCGGATTGGTGAATATTTAGGCTTAGATAAAATACAGTTACTTACTTGGCATTGCAAAAAATGTTACAAAAGACGCAGATAGAATAATCTCGGCGATGATCTTACAAAGACCACTAAACTGTTGTACTTAGATCTCATAACACGACATCGATTTGTTAATTCCTTCAAATCGATATATGATCGTAATTACTTACTAAGGTAATGTGACAGAGGCTCTATGGAGACATAAATGTGGCTAAATGTGACCAGTGGTGAATTGAAATAAAATTAAAATGTAAACGATGCTTGCTTGCTTATCGTATGGTTAGTGGCCAACCTATTTGTCAGAGTTGTTCAGGCCGCCCGTAGGCATCTGCCATGGCCTAACGACTGCTGTCGAAAGACAGAAACCGGGACCAACTGCTTAACGTGCTCTTCGAGGCACGGAAGAGCTCAGATGAAATATGCCACTAGCGGTCACCCATCCAGGTACCGACCGCGCCATAGAATAGAAAAACGTTTATTTGTTATCTGCAGCACCCATGCATTTCCACGATGACGACTGTGCTGTCATAGATGTCTAGATAAGCATCTTTGACATTAAGCAGAGTAAATAGATAAAAGTCTCGGCATAGTCTGGGTAAGTAATTTTTTTAAATTGTGTTTTATTGACTACTAAACCCGCATTTGACCTCGATCTCGCCTGATGGTAAGCGACGATGAGGTCGACGATGGTGCATGCGGGTCCAGTAAATGCCTGTTCACTCTGGCCTTGAAGATCCCAAGGTTGAATTGAAGGGGGTAAGACTGAGAACGGGTCAATTACAATAAGTGAAGTAAGTGTAGTGTAAGAAAAATTGGTCCTTTTAATTCTGACCCCCTTCAATTGGACTTACAATCAATCATCTGTTGTAAGTACTGGATTTCTGGTTTGGTCTTGAAGTCTTGATAACGTTTTATCTTATCACTAACTTCTTCCGAATGGAATAGAGCCGGCAATCCCTTGAGCCGAATCGCATGATGAATGGTGTTATTCTTTTCAACGTCGCATTACGAGTTCGTGATCTCTTGTGAAAACGATGCTTGTAATGGCCTTTCCATTACTTTTTTCATTCATAGAGGTTTTCTTTGTGACTACATTGGTAATAGAAAATAGAAAAAAAAAATATTCGTTTACAAATTATTAATTAACATTTAACATTAAACTATAACCTCCACACTAGGCGTTGCCTGTGTCGTGGAGATATATACACACACTAACCAATATAAATGTGTTATTTTTCTCGTTATATAAAAGTCTATAAAGAAGACTAAAAATAACACCAATCAAAAAGTTACCAACCCCCGACTTAACATTGCGGAGATCCACTTACTTTTTCCTGGTCATCATCAGGTCCTCAAGGTTCCAGATGTAGATTGCACAATAGTCCTAAACAATTAAGCTCAAACTGAAACCACTTACGTTCCAGAGATCCTATCTGACGTCAAATATACTTCTATTCATCATCAGCCTATTAAAAAGTTCCCAATCTCGAAAAACAACAAACTAAACATTAGAATTTTCATCTTAAGATAACCATTGACCAGTAAAGCACACTGCAGCAATTTTGAAACGGAATCGAAAGGATAGATTACTTTATCTAATAAATTGTAATATTTATAGATTTAGTTTGGGTGCTTCTATCCGTTTCTTTGCAGGACAGGCGTAAATCGCTACGAAATCTACCTACCTATAGGTAACATTAAAAGGTCGTAATACTAGCATGACTCGAAAAATGTGCCTATAAATATCCCAGCACGACGTCTCAGCCCTCTGTCCTCAATGCCTTGAGGGCGCTGCCATCGATTGCCTGTAATTGTATTAGGCTACCCCAAGGTGCAGGCACCTGACTGTTAATCTTTGTAAAAGTAATTCGGTGGGGTGTTACGTTTACATTAAAAAATAAATGTTGTTAGTCGTACTTTCAAGCTTTTTAGATTTGGCCGATTGTGGTATTATTCGAAAAGTTGCGCCTGCCGCTCCCTTTTAAGTGTCTTAAGCATTAAGCCATAAATACTTTTTGTTATAGTATAAGGAGAGTAGACAAGTTAACGGACTACCTGGTAGGTAGGTAGGCACCGTCGCCCATAGACATTTCACTTCACTATAATATTATAAGGTTTTCTATGCGCAGTTAACCTTGTACTACCTAGCTGCCTTTTTTTATTTTTTATACAGTATAATATATATACCGCCAAACTGCTTAGTAGTTTATCGGCGGACATGTTTCTCCCTTATTTTATTATAAATAATCATTATATTTTTATACTTTTTGCGCCTTTTTATTCTTACTTACATACTTAATAGATGGTCACATAACCTACATCACAAATAAAAACACCCTATTACCTACCGTCAAACTACAAACTACAAAGTAACTGCGTCTCGTAAATTAGGTACCATGGCAAAAAACACATTAAAATCCCTAATATTAACGAACCTAATATATTATATAATTCGATCAGTACATGTTCAATTACGGGGAGGGTACCTAACGGATACGACCCTGTTTATAAAAATAGGATAGATATAGGAGAATCAACGGTCGAATGTATGTAATGTACAACTATATCATAGCAAAATAAAAACTCTCACATCCTCTCTCTCTCTCTCTCTCTCTCTCTCTCAATAAAGATTTTAGCATACTTTTGAAACCCAAATAAATAATTTACCGATTAAATCGCACGAACGCATAGTTAATTATTCATGTAACGCAAAAACAAAGTCGTTTAATCCTGTTAGAGGTACTGGTGCTCGCGGGTTTATCTACTCTGCACTACCTCTGAGGGAGATAGAGGGATCACTTCGTATTAGTGAGGTCCGAGTAGGGCTGTCAGACTTGGAGAGCCTATTTCAGAGTCTCAAGCAGTTACAAATCTACTACGTGCAACTAAACCTTCTGCTAATTATGTTTCTCGAGTGTTAAATACCAGTAACAATGCAATTATTGGACCGACTCGAAAGTAACCTAACCTAACCGCTTCTTACACGATTGGTAGTTATAAATTATACAGACCTCCTTGGCTAGGCGTCGCAAAAAGTTGTGGTATTATTTATGTAAATATCTGTAATGTAGCCATTCCCACTACTTCGGCGAAAAGTGGGAACTATCTGTGATTGAAAGTGATTCTGGTTCCTCTGTCTGGTGTGTGAGAGTTTATATGTATGTATGGTAGCCATTGGAAATTTTGGTTGGTATTGTACCTTGTTATACCTAAGAATCACAAAAAAATTAGCCAATCAACGTTTTTTTTAATGTCTTGTTTCATGATAATTTAACAGTTATTTATAGTAAGGGTCAACCCTAGGTGAGTTCGTATGGGACAGATAGAGCCACATTAATATTCTAACTTGGTCGAACGTGTTTCGTTTCTGTGACTGGGTGTGATTGTGTTTTTGGTTTAATTATGTCCGTTAAAACGGGTTCTTGGAAACGAAGGACATTATTTTTCCCAAACACTTCTGAAATTTTATTGCGTTGCTGGTTTTCCTCTATTTATAGTACTTACTATTTAGTAAAAAGATTGAGATAATGTTGTGTGATCTTATTTTATCCGTATTTTCAGCCTTCATTTGGTCCAATTTTGGTTTGATGCGCTACCATAGTCCGATTTCTGTGATCACAAGCTTTTGTTATGTTACAAGATAAACTTATTTCTAAAAAAACACAATGGTAACTACACTATAGTTTACCAAAATTAAATACCGACGCGATTAAGCCCCGTTTTCATAGTTAAAAACTTATTATCATTTAAATGACCATCAGACATGATTTCAATATGATTTACCTTTGACTACATAATTATTTTATCATAATTATAATTGTTTCGGTCTTCGGTTACTTACTTACTTACTTAAATGTTCAGTTTTGACTTTGATCACCATTGAGATTTCCCATTTTTAGCTTGAGCAACGCCTCATCGTTTTTACGTATACAGAACCATTAAAAAAGAAAACACTCAAACGCTTATACAGCTTTAGCGTATTTAAAAAGATCCTCTAATTGCGGTGTCGGGCCGGTGGAGGCGATAAACATGAATAATGTCGTCCGATGTCCAAGACTTCTGTACCAACTTTATTTTCTTACTTTGTCACCTGCTAGCGCGAGATAAACGCTCTGGCAGCGGGAATTTTCCCACTGAATTCACTGGAAAGTGGAAAGTTAGGTGTTCCACTTTGGAAGATATTTAGATTAATTTTGACGGTTTCACTTCGAAAATGAGGCAGCATACTTTTGAAATTCTGTTGTTGTTAAACCCTAAAAATCGTTTAGTTTCGGATTGTAAATATTTTATTTCTGTGTATAAAACAACTCGGCAGATTATAGAAATAACAATAATGGATGGTTTTCACTTCTGCATAATTATTTTATGTTTCTATAAAAACAAGTCGTAATTATTTAGAATGGCAATTTCATCTAGTTTCTATAAAATATGACTTTTCCATACGTTTCATAAAAAACTAAAGAAAAACTAGAAAGTGCTCAGGGGTGCTCACCCTTTTTTTGGCCGCCATCTTTATGAGTTATGACGTGATACAGATAAGATAGGTGTCATATTCGACGTTCAAAGGGTTGTATAGTTAATCCACAAACGTGGAAAAGAAAAGCAGGTTTTTTCTGAGTTCAAAAGTACAATTTGTATACTGACGTGAACAAAACATGCGGACATTCAATATAGATCTCAGTTATAGTAGTAGTAGTAGTATCTATTATATGATTTATCCATCACCTGAAGGTTGCCTGGAAAATATCGCTTAAAGCGACCGCGGCCGCCTTCTGCACATTGTATTGTACCTCTCTTTATGTTGTATGTTTTGTTTTTGTCCCGGGTGTGCAATAAAGTATATTTGTATTTGTATAGGTCTCAGTTATGATACCACCTGCACGCGGCAGGACCTTTTCAAGGCCAACCAGAGGGCTATCCATGTGGCTGCCTTCTGGTCGGGAAAAATTTAATTCGGATCATCAACACGAAAGAAGAAGTTATGATATTCGACTCTGCAATAAAGTTAATAAAGATTACTAAGAAGCAATAAATTAAGGTGTCGATGAAAAAACAGCAATGTAATATTATCAATATAAATTTGTGTTACAATTTATTCAGATTGCATATTGTTCGCCACACCTCGCCCAACAAAAAGCGGAAGGAAGCTCGTAACGCCTGTTTAATGGGCCCCCGACGACTTCCAACGCTATAATCCCTGTAATTGCTGCGGGCCTCCTGCATGCAGAATACAGAGCAGACGCAGATGTTCCCAAATTAGCATTGTTTAGAGTCTACGAGAAACAAATTTGAAATAATTACAGCAGTTTGTTACAGTTTGTCGCCTTTGGTTTGTTTGGTGATGGGAGTTAGAGTTTAGGTGATTGAGGTAACGTGTTGCGGCTGTTACGTGGTGACACCGGAATATTCAAACTTCGATTATTTGTCAAGTTATTACCAAATTTAATTTGAACTTTTGTGAATTTTTGACACGTGTTACGATTTTGTATTCGGATTTAGATTGCAGATTGCATATAGGATACCTAATATGTATGTATTTGTTTGCGTAGGCTTATTGTTGTAATTTATGAACTGATTGAATATGTTAAATGGCCTTAGAACAGCTCATTATGTATTAGCATTTGACTATTCAATTCCATATAAAGTAGATACATTATGACTTTGATGATGACTTATAAAAGGTTCATGCCATTATGTCGATTTTATAAAGAGGAGATCAACCTAAAAGGATTTGAGTTCTATAGAGCTAGAGGTAACCTACCTATCTAATATATCTAAGTCACTATGCTCTATTATGCATTACCTTATTACCTTATATTATTCGGGTCAGTGATCTATCACCACAGAATTATAGTCTATCACAACAACTTGACCATAAACAAACCTACGTGACTCATTCATAGTGCACGACGTTGGTAAATAATCCAAAATTAATGAGCTCGTAATTAAACCAGCGTTTAGACAAACATAGGGTTCACATCAAAGGCAAGGGGATGTACATTAAACACGGATGCGTCTACGCCACGTGCCGGCATTATAGTGCTTAGTATTACCAAGATAGTTCTTGTAGCTCCCCTTATGATTTTTACCTTATACTTCATTTATTTACGGTGTAAATCCGTTTGGTTTTTTGGAAAAGTAACTTTGCATTGAAGTAAGAGTTTACACTGCAACTAGTCGCAACTATCAAGGGATTTGCTTTGTAATGGGCTATCTCTTGAAGAGATAAGGTTGCAAAGTCGCACACAGAATTGGGTTTTTAATCCCACCGAAGCGAATTCTTGTTTGCAATTGTTGGATCGGGCGGTGTCTTCGAATAGTATCACGGAATGGAACAAAGTTTTGCGTCAGGTGTAGCTTTTACAATTTATTTCCTAAAGTCTGTCAGATTTTTAAAAGTTTTATGGTACAATGAAAGTTTTATCCAAGCATCTAATTTTTCTACAGAACATTAGCGGTTACAGAATGTGTGCATCCGATTTATTTTTGGTCTACGTAAGTATGACCACAATTATCTGAGTTCCGTTCCAAATTAAAGTGGCTCCCAATACGTCTCCGGCGTAATGCGCACATTCTGTCAACTCTGTATAACGTGCTCCACAGTCCCGTGGCTCCAGAGTACCTGAAGGAAAGGTTTAGCGTGCGCGCTTCCATCAGTGGTCGGCAGCCTCGGTCGAGCACACGACTGATGCTGCAATATCCATCACACTCCACCGAATTCTATAATCGCTCTTTCACAGTCCAAGCAGTTAGGCTGTAGAACTCCCTCCCGTCATCTATCAGGCAGGCCAAATCGCTGCCAATATTTAAAAATCTCCTTCGTCAACATTACGAATTGCAGTGTATCCAACACTGCCTAATTGTTCTAATGCACTTTCATTTTAGCATATGATTTGTATTATTTATTTATTTATTATATTTTTGATTATATTTTAAGTATTATATTTCTGTATATATTATAGTATTTATGTAATATTATTGCTACTGCTTTGCAGCTTGCAAAGGTTTGCATTTTTTATTATTGTTATTTATTTATTTGAGGGTAGTATCTATTTCATACGCCTTTTGCACCCGTATATTATGTACCTTATGATTTGTCCATCACCTGAAGGTTGCCTGGAAGATATCGCTTACAGCGATAATGCCGCCTTCTGCACATTGTATTGTACCTCTCTTTATGTTGTATGTTTTGTTTTTGTCCCGGGTGTGCAATAAAGTATATTTGTATTTGTATTGTAATATTTGTTTCTACGCAGGTTTGAACTCGCTGTAAGATGTAAGGCCATCGTACTTTATAACGACTCAACGCACCAACTCGGCTCTAAATTAAGCATTGATATTTAAATCGTGCTACGTACACTATATAGACAGTATACTCCGTATAAATAAGTAACTTATTTTACTTTACTTAGGATACACGTTTCTCGTCGTCAAAACGGAGAAATCTAAATTCTCAATCTGTCTGCAATTGCAATAAAAGTTCATTCGTATATTTTTATAACCCGACAAACAATTTGGCAATCAACCAAATCTTTTTTCCGACCACCAGTTCCCCATTTACGCAATCCACGATAAAAGCCTCTGCTATTCGATACTGCACGTCAGCTATCGATTTCAGCTCTGTTATAGCACAATAACCTAGATGCGTGCCACTTAAGGTTATGGCGAACTAAGGAGGCCACGTCTACGACAAGGCTTGGATAAGCTCCAGGAGACACGCGAAGTCGCGAACTTAGAAGCAATGCATACGTATTTGTATTTTTGCAAATGCGATGTGTATGTAAATACAAATGGTATATACGCTTATTGACATAATGTTTGCGTTCGTTTAGATCATCTCATAGAAATAGGACTTATCCTACTTCAATGGTCCCTCTCCTTATTTCGCAGATTGGACTAGCACAGAACACTTTATGCAAATGACAATCTTACCGTCAAAATCACCGTCCTATTATGTACATTATGTACTTTGCACGTAGTACCTAATTACTAACTTTATGGTAATTTGATAAATAGTACCACTGACCAATTGTTTGATTGCTTCTATGATACATAATGTAGGTACATATTTAAAATAATTTAGAAAAACGGTGAAAAAATGTTCCCGGGGTAAGCCGCGATAGCTCAGTTGGTTAGAGCAGTGCCACGTAAATGCTCTTGCTCTTGCTCCGCAGGTTCAAATCCCGCTCGCGGTTTTTTTTTCATACTATTTCAAAATTAATTTGAGTACGTCTAACATGGATAATTGCTTAATAAACAAAAATTGGTACATATTCCATTATAAGTAACCTAGCGGTAACGTCCTCTGTTTTCATGTGAACTTTTCTTGTAAAGCCAATATCATATCACTATTGAAACAGGTACCGGAAGTATGATAGGGGAATGATTCCTGAAATTAGTATTCGGTTCAGGTTATTCTGCGTCCACTCTGTCTGGACAGCCGACCGACGGTACGATTATATTAATCCTACGTGCGTTTGGGCAGGCCCCGATGAAATCACTCTGAGGTTCATTATGTATGCGGATTTTTTTTGTACAAATTCAATTAGTTTAGCTTTGTTTGCTCTGATGTTTTTCCTATGTGTATTTCCGGTAGACGTGTAATCTTTTATCTCAACCATGTTGTGTGCTTCTTCAACAGTTCTTTTCGTTCTTTCGATATTCTTACCTAGTTCTTGAAAGAAGTGGGCCGTCATATATTAGTCTTCTAGTTATGAAATGTTTCGTTATCCTATCAACCTGATGCTTACTCAGGTCTGATATCAAGGTTCCCCCATGACAAAGTTTGTATGTTAACAATGTTTATCCATTTTGTTTCGTCATATTGTTTTACTTATCTCTTTACAAAAACAACAAACCTACGGTATGTAATACTCGTATTTCCAATACGTCGAATTGTGAACAAAGAGCACTAGTCTATCTGCGAATAACTTCCACCTGAACTCTCCCATTCCATTAATAAAGCGAAATTGCTTACATCCGATGCGAATACCGTTGCATCGGATTCAATATGAAAATAAACAGACACGGTCCACTATCCGCCTATTTGGAAAGTTCCCATTCATCCCGGAGTTAACGTTCAACTAAGTTTCATTCTCTTTTTACGGGCTCGATCGAATTCGCGAAAAACTGCTTCATTTTTACGTCCACTTTCTGAAGAGCTGCAGCTCCCCTCGCTGTTTTATACAAATAAGGGATGAGAGATGAAAAGTTTATGGTTTAGATATGGCAGGTGGGGTTGGTTATGATGTAGTGGAAGTAGAAGCCGACAATGTGTATAAATAGGCAATCCCGATTGCGATCACGTAGCATTAACGAGGCGTCGCGACGTGTGGCCGCCGGTAGCGATCGATCCAAACTGTATGTTACTAAAGAATTCGTTAGTGAATTCTATATAAAATATATGTGCAATTTGTCAAATTTGCTTTATGTATATTGAAAAAGAACGATATGGTTCGAATGACTCTCTGCTAATGACCACTCGTTGCATGCAGACGATAATGCGAGAATAGCAACAAGTCGCGTCCTTCGATATCCGCCATTTTTTTCGATATTTATATCACTTCGTGAGAATAGACCTCCTGATCTCAGAAGTCCTAGTTCCTCAGTAAGTCCTTTTTCCTGATACACTTTACTGGTCGTGTTACATGCGTTTGAAGTTTAATTGAATATAATTTATGCCATCATCATCATTATCTTCATTCACAGTCTGAATCACTGATAACCAGATTCCCTGTTCTCTGCCCACTGTGGGGTAAAAGGTTTATCTCTTTTGTGTCATTTCTTTCGGTCTGGTAGGTACTAGCCTCATTTAGTCTTCCCTGCGACCCTGGATATGTCTTCCCTGCATGGTTAGAGGACAGCCGACTTTTATTCCTAAATGAAATGAAACAAAACTGATAATAATATTCTGCTATCGACATCCGAAGCTAGTCCTAGAGTTCTAGGCCACTCCTAGCTTGGTCTAGATATCGATAGGTAGATACTTGTAAATAGAGGACACTCCAATTACAAAGCCTTAACTTCAAGTGGAGATGGATGGAATCCTCTCCTAATGAACATGATTGATACAAGTGCCATCGATTACTGAGAGGTGAGAAGGTGGAGTCAAGTGTACGTTAGATTATCTTGTGATAAATTATAATTACCAGATTTGTTTATTGGTTGGTTGGTTTGGTTTTTTTATCTCAATAATAAAATATATGACAATACTTATTCAAGATTCAGGCTACATCTTTGACTAATAATTCTAATAGTATAATATTAGAATTATTAGTCAAAGATGTAATAACTCGACTTCTTAATTTGTAGATCCGACTGTGGGTTGATTTGATGTAATACATATTTGCGACTGTAAAAAAGATTTTATTAATTTTTTTATGTATTTATTAAGGAAAACAAACAGCTAAAGTAGCACATAATAATAGACAATATAAATAACACAAAAGCCAGTGAAGTTTTCACAAAAAGTACTAAAAATAGCTAATATGTCACTCGCGTAAATACTATTTTAAATTGTATTTTAATTTACGTATTAATAACTACATCAAAGGTGCACAGGTGCAAGATGCAAACATTATCTACGTTACAAAGATATATAATGTACCAAACGATGAATACTGCCATACCATATCATATTTGGTTAGGTAACAGTAGGTAGGCGCTGTATAAGATCCTACTAATACCGATGGCAATATTGTGTACCTGCTTACAAGTTTTGTCAAATCTTCAGATAATCTTGTACCTACTCGTACCTATAGCAAGAGCACACAAACCCGTAGCATTCTATGACTAAGCTCAGCACAAGTCTTGTGCTAACCCTACAAAGCAGGTGGTGATCGGTTCACATCCGTTTTCCATTAGTGCAACAATCCGAGACATGCCATCGGTACGAGTAATTTGCCCCGAGCGATATACTCGATGTGAACACGTTATACCGAGTTATTTGGCAAATATTTAATGAAATTAAATTCATGTTTTACGCCGTGAAAATGCTTTGGGCAATATAGTTCTCATGTTAATATAGTTTCGTATTATTATTATTGTGGTAAAAATAGTTTTTAACCGACGACAAAAAAAGGAGACGTTCTCAATTCGACGCGTATGTATATGTGGATTTGTCTCGAAATTTTTCGGTAACTAGAGGGCCTATGTCTAAGGAAATTAAAAAGTTTCCGAAGGTGTGTGAAGTACACCAATCAGCACTGGGCCCGTTCGGTGGATCATGGCCCGTACCCGACTTATGCAAGGAGAGGCCTGTGCCCTGACAGTGGGGACATTAATAGGCTTATGATGATGATGATGAGTACGCGACACCCCAGAATGCCGGTTTCTAGTATTCTAGTATATACCGTCGTTAGCGCCGTGGCTAGGACGTCGGACTCCAATGCGGGAGGTTCGGGTTCGAAACCATGCAATGTTATATACCAATGAGTTTTTCGGTTTTTTCGAAAGACTTACGTACCTACATTTACCGACTGCTCTGACGGTGAAGGAAAACATCGTGAGGAAACCTGCGAGATAACCAGTATGTGAAATGGGGAAGGCAATGGCAAACCACCCTATTAAATCTGCCACGAGAGTCGTTCTATGTGATTATTTATCTAGAATGATCACGACCCTCAGCAATGAGGAAAAACAACTTAGAAGAGAGAGTATATACCGTACAAGAAACCGGCATTCATGCCATTCTTCCATTTAGTAGCTTTCTAAGTTCATAACCAAGCCATTCTGTAATGTTCAAAATAAGAATTTTACAAAGCCATAGATTTGACTATACGAATCAGAACAGATTTTAAGCTAACAAAGTATGGATGCTTAACATTGTCTTTTATCATCTCAGAATATTATACATAACAAATTAAAAATATATCGGAAAATAGTTACAAGAAATACATTCAACAGTTTCAATAAACTCAGTTTAATTTCCAATAAAGCATTTCCCGGGGGCAGTATTGCAATTTAAAATTCCGTTCATATGAAACTTTTTCATATCTGAATAAATATTTGAATTCCACATAGCCAAGCGGAGTTGAATGCCGGTAAACTTAATTTTAAACAATACACGGTGCTGAGCTTTCAGTTATGTAATTAATCGTTTTATAACAGCTTTTGCCGAATTTGTAAGGAGAAAACCTGGGTAAGTTTTAGTCGAAATTTTTTTTTTTCATTTATTGGACTATATAAGTTAAGTACAATGTTATTAACAAAGAACAAGTTCCACCCTCTGAAGCCTTGTGGGTTTTTATAGGTATGAGGACGGATAGTAAATTGTAAACAGGATCGAAATAGCAGTAATATACGAGTACTTATTTACGATTTACGTTGTAAAAATTAGTATTTAGCTAATTTCAAACTTAAATTGGAGGAGAAGAGCCGAAGATCGGGCTCAATGGCGCGCCCTGGGAGAGGCCTATGTCCAGCAGTGGACTAGAGTAGGCTGCTGATGATGATGATGAAACTTAAATTAATTATGTTAAAAATTAAGAGTCTAATTACAGGTGGGCCAATTATTGATGTCGGAAAGAAATATCTAGATTCCTCGAATCAGATATAGTCCAATCTCCACTACGTACAGTGAGGTCAGAAAGTGGTTACCAGTGGCAATTTCTTCTTCTTCTAAATCGTATTCCTCATTGCTGAGGGTCGTGATAATTCTAAGGAATTAATCACATAGAACGTATCTCGTGGCAGATTTAATGGGGTGCTTTGCCATTGCCTTCCCCATTTCACATACTGATTATTTCAGTGTGCAGGTTTCCACCGTCAGAGCAGTCGGTACATGTACGTAAATCCTTCGAAAAGCCGAAAAACTCATTGGTACATGACAATGCATGGTTTCGAATTCGGACCTCTCGCATGGGAGTCCGACGTCCTAGCCACGACGCCACCGACGTTCTAGTGACAACTGACACACGCGCAAATCTCTCTAAACCTACTGAATTAATGAAACATGATTTCACTAGCTATTAGAACTACAAAGATTCTGTTAGCTGGTGAAAGCATATTTAATTCAATTCAGTCGTTTCAGAGAAATTTGCGATTGTGTAAGTTGCCGTGGTAACCATTTTATAACGCCCACTGTACACCTACTTAAAGTTATGTAATTATTTGTAGTTTCTTGCAGCAGATAGATCTCTACAAAGTACGAGTACATACCCAGTTGTGAAACTTTACTCTATGAAACTATAACAGTGCATTTAATATTGTAAGTGTAGTGTTATATCGTTTCAGAGCGGTTGAGCTCCGACATTTCATTACAAGTATTTGATATATGGAGCAAGCACCAAAGTTCAAGTACCTACGGCAGAATGGAGACTAGAGAGCACGTATCGTTCTATGTGGCTTAGTTTATAGACATTGTATTAATTTTATTAAATTTATAGTGAACATTTTTAATAATTTTATAGTGAAATTTTTTAATAAGTTTATAGTGAACAATTTCAATAAATTTATAGTGAACAGTTTTAATAAATTTATAGTAAACAATTTCAATAAATTTATAGTGAACAGTTTTAATAAATTTATAGTGAACATTTTCAATAAATATATAGTGAACAGTTTTAATAAATTTATAGTGAACATTTTCAATAAATATATAGTGAACAGTTTTAATAAATTTATAGTGAACAATTTCAATAATTTTATAGTGAACAGTTTTTATAAATTTATAGTGAACAATTTCAATAAATTTATAGTGAACAGTTTTAATAAATATATAGTGAACAATTTTAATAAAACCTAAACAAACTATGGCAAGCTAAGAATTTTCGATAAAAAATTATGAAAGTATCACCCGCACAAGTTCACCGCTGAGATGTAAAATACATAAGGTTGTGGTTTGGGATAAGTATATATTATTCTGTAACATACAATTATTTAAAAAAATACTTTACTCATTTATCTATCACTTTTTACAATATGTAATAGATATAGATATATACTCGTATATAGAAAATTGAAAAAGTCGTAGATATTTTAGCGGAGTATCGCTCTCCCTCGATATAAATTGAAACAAATTATTAACTAGCAATAAATAACAGTTCGAGAGGCTTTCAGGCACTGGCTCGTTTCCAAAAGCGCTTTAGATAGGAAAAAGCTCTTGTTCAGTAAAGCTAGAAATCACAGGTCATAGAAACTAGAAAATTATTCTACGAGGGAGTTGTACTCAAATTCACACATTTATACCTATAATTCTCTTTGATATTGTCAAATACCGATTTTGAAACCTTATAAAATTGTCTTTTAGAGGGGATCATAATTATAAATAAAAATATATTTTTCTACTTGATCGAAACTCTACTCATTATTACGTCCAGTTTTCTTTGTTGATCCACACGATAAGATTAAGGCAAGGTAAAATTAGTTGTATTAAAGCAAATACATGAAATCAGGTGTTACTTTGCGGAAAACTATTATTATTTATTTTAGGTATTGATATTTAAAGGTAAGTATATATTAATATATTGTTAAAGATTAAATATTTTAGTGAATTGTTTTCAGTAATAGTATATAAAAATAATACACATTAAAACCTTTAATGTAATTATTTTACAGATTTTAAAAATGAAAAAATATAATTATTTAGGCCACTCAGCCTCGGATTCGCCCTCCCCAACGATACCAAATCCAGAAGGATTTACAATCGCAAAGGATGATAAATCCGACCTCCTAAGGATGTGACAAGGATTGGGAGAATGTGAAATGAATGGAACCCATGAATAGCTAGTATTCCGCTAGACTACAACATAAATTAAAATTCGACACGAGTTTCGCTTCTAAACAAGGCATCATCAGGCCAAGAGGACAAGTGGACAGCACTGATGTCAAGAACGAAATAATTCTTCTATGGATAAAGTAAGTTGAGTAGTAACTATTTGTTACTCGGATAGGAATAATTCAATAGTAATAGTATATTTACCCATTTGTATGATCATCGATATAGGTACTTCTATATTAAAGGTATTCGGACATCGTTGTAATGGGATTCCCGTGATTGTATCGATAATTTATGTTTCGAGATTTCTATAACAAATAGATTTTGTGATTTATCGCTTTTAAATATTAATATTAGAAGTATAGAGTCATACGCTTCAAAAGAAGTGTTATTTAATGTTTTCATTTGTTAAAAAGCTTAAAATGGAAAGGTACA
Source organism: Hofmannophila pseudospretella (assembly GCA_947369225.1). NCBI lineage: Eukaryota > Metazoa > Arthropoda > Insecta > Lepidoptera > Oecophoridae > Hofmannophila > Hofmannophila pseudospretella. The sequence continues at coordinate 5,127,729 of OX376316.1, forward strand.
GTCAGCTACAAAAGTTGCTGAACATGACCAATTTTGCCTGACATTATAATACTAATAATGCCCATCTAATTCTGCTGCTGACTGTATCTACTCAAAAAACAACAGACATAAGTACCTACCTACTTAATAACTTTAAATAGCAAGATTCTAATAACTTGTTTTTAAGTTTATAGTTAGTTACTAGATTCTAAGAATCACTCAGTCATACAGGATTGATTTGAAGTTTCTGACTTAGAGAATTGAAAATAAAACTTCCAGACGTGTTTGAAAGGCTTCAGTTAATAAACCATTCTGTTTATAAATAGCTAAGTACACTGAGTTCAACGAATCATGAAAATACTTCAAATGCCTAACCCGCTTGAGTTTTCGAAAGCGTCGTCGGAGCTAATAAAGCTATACAGGATGTCAGCAAAGAGGGCATTTTTCACACGTCATCGTTCGCGTCGCGTCAGCCGTCGTCGTCCTCAATGGCCCGGAAAAGCCGCCAGATAGTGCCCTTCCTCCTTTTTCAACTCATCCTGCATTATGGAAAATATTATTTTGACACCTGCCGCGTCGTGAGTTTTAACCTCAGGGTTATTGAGGGGTGTGTGACTTTTGAGCGCGACTGTGTTTCTTGAAGTAATTTTACAGATTGTATTGTAGAAATTGAAAATTATTGTTGACGTGTAATTAAAAACGATAGCTATCTATGACGGGGCTATTTCAACTTCAATCCACGGCCAATAAAAAAAGCCATTTGTTTCATTGTTGCACATTGCTTTATTATAACGGGCAGCTTGATGCTTAGACTGTTAGTAGAATTTTGAACCTGTGCAATACAAATATTTTCATATAAGTGATATTTATAATTTTATCAGTCTTAAAAAAACTTATAATTAAGTAGATAATAGATTTAAAAAAAATTAATTACTTATCCCACTTTTGACGTCGGATCTCGCCTGATAGTAAGCGACGATGAGATTGACGATGGAGCACGCGAATTTGGTAAATGCCTATTCATTCTGGTCCCAGTGTTGAAACATAAATTATTTCGATTTCGAATTAAAAAAGCTTTGACTTCGGATACAATACAAACACCGACTAGATTTTGCACCTATAGAACCTAGTTATATAGTTTATATATTGCTAAAATTAAAAAAAAAAATAAAGCTCGTAGTAAATAGGAGCTCGTGGCCTAGTTGCGAGCACGGTCCGTAAGTGATCGTGCAGGTTAAGCGACGTTGGCGCGGTCGGTACCAGTATGGGTGACCGGTAGTGGCATATTTCATCTAAGCTCCTCCGTGCCTCGGAAACCACGTTAAGCAGTCGGTCCCGGTTGTTGTCGTTCGACAGCAGTCGTTAAGCCATGTCAGATGCCTACGGGCGGCCTGAACAACTCTGACAAATAGGTTGTCCAGTAACCATACGATAAGCAAGCAAGTAAGCATAGCTCCAGCATTGTCAAGCCCTTACTTCATCAGGTTTATATACCCCGTGATATGGGCCGGAATAATCTCTCAGGGTCCGACCCAGTCCACTTATCCGTTACGGTTGTCGTCGTATCGCGATGCGGGTAGAATAATTCCTAGTCGCTCAGCAGTTAGATAAAGTGACATTAGGAAAATGAGAATCGTTTTAGAGTAGAATTAAGGCGGAATGTGGCAGTATATACAATCATACTTACACGAACACAAACACTCTTTTCTCGTACTTTTAATAAATTTAATTACATATTAGTAAATAGGTACATAAATAAAGAGTTATGGAAGAGCGTGGCCCTCTGACACAGGTGTCAGGTGTGTCCCTAAACTTTTCTAGTGTTATAGAAGAACCAATGGAGTTTCAAATACATAGTGCCATCGCAACGTCATTTAAAAAATCAACGACTTAGTAAAAGTCTGTAATATATCTCTAAAGTCTAAAGTCAGAAATTCGAAAGTAAATTATAATAATTGTTACCGCAATATTGCATTTTCGTAAATACATTTTTACTTCGAAAAGAAAGGAAGGAAGGAATTCCTCAACTTACTTACTACCCAAATATAAATTTGCACCTCTGGAACTAACTCGGCAAATTGAGCAAAGAATCGTCGTCGTCGAAATAAATCGTTCCCAAGAGCAAGGTAAAGATACCAAAATGAGACTAGAATTTTATCTTTTACTACTTAAAGGGGCCTTGTTATCTAGAATTTCTAACAAAGACCTATAGGTACGCAGAAAGAACGTATTATTTTATGTTTGTGTTCATTCATCTAATATTTGATAATATAAAAATAATAATAAAAGATTGATTAATTAATTGAATTTATTTATTGTAATTTAATTTAATGTAATTTAATTTAATGTAATTTAATGTAATTTAATTTAATGTAATTTAGTATAATGTAATTTGATAATATAATGTATTATTTGTTTTATTCTATGGCACTAGTGCCTGATAATAAAGAGATTTTAATTTTAATTTAATTTTATATTGTTTGGCTTTGAATTACATTTTGTGCCATCAATTTATAATATTTGAATCTTGTTTAAATTACTAACATACTTAATCCTCATGATCAGAAAACTTAACTTACAGAACGTCTTTGAGCATTTCAGATTGTTTGAAATAATAATTCACTTATATTTGTAGAGGTGTACAAAATAATTAACATTACAATGTGTCTCGTCTTGAAAGTCGTCTTTCATTCTAATCTACTAAAGCGGAATTAACTAAGTATAAGTAAGTCGGCCTCGGAATTCTAAATCTCGCCTCAAGTATTAAATCTGGCGCGATCCTGAGGCCATCGACTGCCAATAATGCCTGTAATTACGGCTCCACAGCCTCCAGCTGTTAATCTTACTTAGGGTATGCCCCCGTGCCAAGTTTAGTTAAAAATTATTGCCGGTATTAATCGTAAGGTTGGCTTAATGATTTCACATGTACATGGAGTTTTCTAGGTAGATTATTTTAGGGATTGTAAGATGTACTTTTTTGAAATCTTATATAACAAACAAGCTTTTAAATGTTACGATGTTGAAGTCTGACAACATTCATTTTATTATTGCCTACTCAACTATAATGGCTGTATATATCTTTCTACATTTGTATAAACCAATGTCTGTTCTTTTGAAGGCAATAGATTTAAGAACCCGTTTCCAGGCATGCGGAATGTTAGACGTCGAATTCTTGAAAACTGAAAAAGAACTAGAAAACTATTTTCCTCTCACGAATAGTTTTGGAGGCTGGTCACGTGGTAGCGTTCAGTTATACTAGCGTCAGCCCCCGGCTGCGGTTTGATAATGATAAAGGGTATCGTACAGCAAATTGATACAAAATTTACTGAACCGTTTCGAAGCTAGATGGGAACAGACACATGCACACACAAACAAACGTATATACCTTCTCCTTTCCGTCGTGGGTAAAAATGGGTATTTTCGGACAATTTCTTTCTGTGCGTTATATAGTGCTACGAAAGTTTATTTTGTAGACGATACTACCACCGAATATACACTATACAGATACAGAAGGCCCACCCCGGGCGTCCGCGATTTTAGACAAACAGAGGAACTATCGTCAATAAAAAGTAATTCCCACTTTTCGCCGTAAGTTTTGATGGACAAACGTGACAGGTGGCGAGCCTACCAAAGTATCCACTAAGATCCTTAGTCAAATACTCATTTATTGAACCTTTGGGGAACTTATAAGATCACTAGGTTAAGTCACTTTTTAGTATAAATACAGGTGATCGTACCATGGCTGGATGCGCACATTATTAATTGTAAGTACGTGGTACAATGTAATACAATTAAAATTACACAATACCCAATGTATACAAAACAAAAACAAAGTAAATAACATTTAACAAAATATAAAACATAGGTTAGATAATATACTTAAAAAGATTAATATATAGCTGCTGTAAAGGGGCATTGTCAAATAATTATTATAATAAATACAATTTGGATTCAATTTGAATAAATTAGAAAGCTGCTGGGGCATTGTCATGAAATAATATAACCTATTGAGGTTCTTGAATGTCAATTTTTTTTTTTATTAATATAAAATGACAATATACGTTATAAATCTAAGGAAGCTGTGTTTCTAAGACATTGTCATCATTGAATATAAATTATATTATTTATAGTATCATATAATAAATATGTCAATAGTAAATAACGAAAATATTTATAATAACGAAAATAAATACAATGTTAAAGGTTACAAAGAAAAAAGAATATATGTCACATCGTACGACACCCAACGGGAACAGTTGGGGTGGTGCTATTCTAGGGCCGGCACCACACAGCACTGTGAAGCTATTGCTGTAAAGATTCTGCTCACTATCCGTCTTACCTTACGGTCTCGTTACGTAGTCGGCTAGAACGCAGATATAAATGTCTCTTCTGTCTTGGGAACGGCATTAGTAGTCAGGAACAACTCAACGCAATAGGGCACGGTCAACCCAAAGGTTCTCCTTTGGATGTCGCTAACAGGTGCATCCTGTATGTAAACAAATCTTTGTCTACCTGTAACGTGAAAATAGTAACTACAAAACTATCCCTGGCCATCATTTGTGAAACAACTGCTGTAGAGATTCTGCTCACTATCCGTCTATCCTTACGGTCTCGTTATGTAGTCGGCTAGAACGCAGATATAAATGTCTCTTCTGTCTTGGGAACGGCATTAGTAGTCAGGAACAACTCCGCGCCGTCAGAACACGGCTCAGTCCAAATGCCTAGCCATTGCTTGGAGCCCAGGGCGAAGGCATATTGCGCGATCCCTATCAAAGATTGTAAATGGTTGCTACGAGGTGTTATCGTCCTAACTAACTCATGGGAATATTTTGAATATTTGTGCGCAAAAAGTTCTGTTTTTTATAAATACAAATATACTTTATTGCACACCGAGGACAAAAACAAAACATACAACATAAAGAGAGGTACAATAATGTGCAGAAGGCGGCCTTATCGCTTTAAGCAATATCTTCCAGGCAACCTTCAGGTGATGGAAAAATCATATGGATACATAATGTACGGGTGAAAATTGCGTATGAAATAGATACTACCCTCAAATAAATAAATAACAACGTAATAATAATTCTTTTTTAATTTAAATACTGTCATTTATTTTTCGAAAATAAATAAGTAGGTACTTCTTCTTTCGTGTAGTAAATAAGAAGGTACTAAATACGGCGGATAAAAATTGGGGAAAATAATATTGAAAAAAATTTGATTGTCTGTGGAAACATAGGCATTGATACTAAAACTTACCTCATGAAGGTACTAAAAATGCTTTCGAATGAACTGAATGAAATGAAATTAAATAAACATGAACAATTCACACGTGTGTCTCTTGTTGCGTCAATTACGGTAAATATTGGCATTTATATCCCTAATAGACAGACAGAGACGGTCAATGTGACACCCGACTGTTCCACCCCAACGAAATCAAATAAAAGTATTATATCATTGGACAGATCCGTAGCTTGTCCGTGAAGAAACTGGGGTCGGAATTGGGGACAGTTACCGCAAATTTAAGAATGCAATAAACAACATTAATGTTGAATGACGTCTCATGAATAAAGTTGCAACCGAGGGTTGATGAGGAACGTTTTACGGTGAATTACTTATTGATTTTGAAAACAAAACCAGCGATTAACCTCAATGTCACCGCATTTCTAAAAGACGATGAAACCAAGGATGAAGTACGCGAGCTTACAGAGGACTAAGCTTCCAGGCTTCATTAGGTATAATGATTCGGGGAAAAACTTCTTGCGTAAATTAATAGTAGTAGGTACTCTTAGAACTAATAATTAACAAGTTTGTAACTAATTTAAATATAAACCAAGCTTAGCTCAGACTGGAGGAGAAGCCCATCAAATTTCCACAAAATCAAATAAAATCCAACTCCATGTCACGCAGCTGGGTACCACCAAAAAAATTACATTCCCCACTATTGTGTTAGACATCAAAGAGTTTGCGGGGTGATGGATTAAGTTGGTATCGGCGCTCACGCACGTGCCCACCAGATAACCGTCCGAGATACCCCGTGTAATGCTAAACGATAGTTTGGCCCTGGGGTATGATACTCTGTTCTTTATATCCCAATGCCTTGTAGATTTGCAATTGGAGATAAGTAGTACTTTGGTACAGATTACGCTTGAAATGAGGGATGCGAAATTGTATTTTTTGTTTGAAGCGGGTTTTCGGGGATATAGTTTGATTTGTATGAGTCCAATCTAAGAATTTGTAATTACTAATTGGATACGATATCTATATTATGGTTCAGTCTCTAGTGTTGGTTTGGATAATTCTCGGTTTACTGTTTATTGTTTGAAGTCTTTTAGTTCAATGAGATACGTTTTCAAAAGACAATTTCTGCTTGATTTGTTTCTTATCCAAGGCTATCCTTGGATGAAAGAAAAAAGTAGATCTCTCTCCCCGGGTGTTCCTTCCTTCATGGTTATAACATACAAAGGTTTTCTTAACATTCTGTTTGTATGTAATTCAATATCACAAAGAGAATAAATGAAGGAAAAATGCTCGTGTTCCATCAGTCATTAATATTGATGCCCATCGATTGTTTGGCAGAAATTAATTCAATTTTTTGGGGGAAATTGCTTAGAGTCGGGCTCAGGAAGCAAGGGGAGCATTTTATCATATTACCGATTGCGCGTTACAGAAAGCGCCCTCGTTTATATTAATAGCTTGCTGTGCAATTTTACTGAATTATAAATATAAATTAGATCGCTTGCGCGGGAGAAAGGCTGTGCAATTAATTCTGTTTTGCTTTTTTAAGTTTAGCTTGTAAACATGTAATGATTTTGTTAATATCCAGGTTAAACGAGTACTGAAGTAAGTTTATGGAAGGAAACCGCAATGGCACACTTCTTTGTAGTAAAGTAATGTAATTCTAATGTAATGTGTTTCTCGCCATCACTGAAGGACGAGGGAGAAATTAAAGATAGGTAGATTGTCCCAGGAGGCGGCATAACCAGAAAATAAATGGGCATCGGTTATTCAAGTTAGTCAAGGCGTACTGCCAGTGTTTTTACACCTGCCAGCTCTGGGTGAACTTCAGAAGAGCCTCCATGAGCGCCATGAGGGTGCAATACAATGATGCGTACAGCATCCTCATGAAGTACCCGCGCTATTGCAGTGCGTCGGGCATGTTTGCCGAGGCGCGAGTGCCCGATTTCTTTGCTGTTGTGAGGGCTCGCATTGCGTCCTTCTGGGACAGAATGCGAAGCTCTCACAACAGCATCCTCAGAGCCGTCAGTCCGATATTTAAATATTGGTTGTCCGTGCACCAGCGCGCAAACCGGAAATGACATTTATTGTGCAGTTTTATTTTTTAGTTTTATGGTTTATTTATTTTATTATTGTATATATTGTTTGATGGGTTTTTTGCCTGAATAAATGAATTATATTATTATTATTATGTTTGGAGAGGATAAAGCAAGTAAAAATGAAATTCAAATCAGAAAATAGAACTGATGTGGTAGATGCGCCAGTGATGTCTGGCACTGGCAATAGAACAGAAAATAAACAAAGCAACATAGGCTACGTAGGCACGTAACATACGTGAAATCTAGAAGTGTCTAATGTTTCGTAACGAATACCTAAAATGGCTATCATATCATATCATATCATTTATTCATAAACAATTATAAATTGTGTTTGAATATTTACATGCCAAAAATAATAATTAATCTCTTTCAGTGTCAACCTTAGCTAAGTTATAAGCACGTTATTAAATGTCAAAAAAAATACAATAAATGGGAATAGTGGTCAATTATATACATTGTTATGCTCCTATAAATTCAGTAATCGTGTAGAAACACCTCTGCAATAACAGTAACCTCAACTATCTGGGATAAGTATAGGTAATACGTATGGTTAGACTTTAAAAAAAAGTTTAGAGTTAATATTAAAACAGTGTTGCTGCATGTTATGGACTAATACAAATATACTTTATTGCACACCCAGGACATAAACAAAACATACAACATAAAGAGAGGTACAATACAATGTGCAGAAGGCGGCCTTATCGCTTTAAGCGATATCTTCCAGGCAACCTTCAGGTAATGGAAAAATCATAAGATACATAATATACGGGTGCAAAAGGCGTATGAAATAGACACTACCCTCAAATAAATAAATAACAATAATATTAATAAAAAAAATAAAAATGCAAAGCAGTAGTAATAAGATTACATAAACACTAATGACATTTTTAAATTGACAGTAAAATAAATCACAAAAAAATATCTGTTACGTACTTACCTCTTGCTCAAAAACTTTAACCCCTTGGCGAGTATTCCAATATCTTTGAAAACTAAGAAAGTTTCTTCCGTTTCTTCTTTCTTCTATTTAATATTGTTGAAAGGGTACAAAAAGTGTCGGCGCCAAAGTGACTGATGTATTTTTTTTGCATGGATAATGTAATAGGTTTCGGGAAAGAACACACCGTATGTATCTAATGATATTGCACGAATAAGATTTCTATGTCACAGCTACCGCTAAACTTTATTTTTATCAAAATAAGGTAGGTTGCCAAACTTTGATTGAAAAACGACTCAGGATTTCTACCATTTTTCCTAACCGTACCAAATCGCCTGAAAAAAATTTCAAAATATCCTACTAAAAATGAGGACGCCTTCTGTGACAATTGTTCTGCTTTTCAAGTTTTAAACAATTCCAATCACGTTACCATTGACACTCACCCGTTTACGAACTCGCATCAATCACGAAGCTCACCTAAGCTAAGCAGTGTTTTAATGAGATTATTTCCTAATTCTGAATGACAATTTCCCGTCTAACCATATTACGAGGCGCGTGTTCGGGAATCGATCAACATGCTCGGGGATTTTCAAACTGTATTACCGGAGAGCCGCTTTAGTTAACTTCTTTATTCCCATAAACGTTTTCTGCTTCTGCTTTCAATGATGCTCTATAGCTAGCATTTCAGAAACTCTACTAATATCTTTTTAGATCAATGTGTCATTGATGACTATTAGATTGGGTATCATCATCGTCAGCAAATTAACATTCCAATTGTTGATGATTTCTCTTTATATAAGATAAGATAAGATTTATTGTGTAAAAGTTTAGGTAATAATAATTACAAATATTGCGGATATAGTTGCATAAACATGTCACACTAAACTCCACCTTTACAGGCATATACACCAAATTCACAAATTAATAAAAACATACATTTATACAGATTATGAAAATTAAAAAAAGAAATTAAAAAAGTATAAAAAAGATAATGTCATTAAAATTTATACAATGTCAATAATATTACATTTACAAAATGTCAATAATAATCCAAATTAAATATAAATTGGCAATCCAACGTTTATCGTCCAAAAATTCCTTGCCGCTATAAAAACATCTTTCTACAAGCCATGATTTCAGAGTAAATTTAAGTTTATGAAGTTTCATCGTTTTAAAGTCATCCGGAAGCTTGTTATAAATTTTGACGCTCATTATGAACGATTTTTTGGATACTAATGTTAAGTTACATGGAGGTTTATATAATTTTTGACAATATTTTTTTTGAACTAACTTCAACTTAAGGTTTTTATGCTTATGGACGAAATATCCTAACAGTTGGAACGTTACGTTCCTTTATACAAAAGGCTACGATAAGGGGCATGATGGTTTGGGAAGCGCTTGTAAGTAATTTTAGTTAGGGGATTACAGACCATGTTAAAATTTAAAACGGACTTTTATCGAGACACGTACCTAGTTAAGTCGTTGATAGATTGTACTAATAACAATAGTTAGAGGCAAAAAGTGATTATAAATCTACTTACTCTGATTAGGTTCTACTTAGGATAAGAACTTGAAATATTATGTTAGATGCCAAGGTAAACTAAAATGTCTTTATGCTATGTCTGTTGCGGGGTAGGTAGAGAGAATGGAGAGCCATGAATCTCATTTTAACAAATTTTTTTGCTTCCTCTATAAATAGTCATTCATCGCTTACATAGAACGTTTATATTTCCTACTTAGTATATTAAAACTTATTACCTAGGTACTTAGTATATTAAAACTTCATTGCTTGCTTCACGGATGCTCGTGGGGTGTGAGTAAAGTATTTACAGAATATTTCATTATTTTCTTCTAACACTAAAACTAAGGATATTTTCATCAACATATATTCAAGGGAATGTTTACTGCACATTTTCCTACGCGATGAAATTACCGGGACCCCTACAGTACGCAGCCAGGAGAAAAATTATGCACCGGAAATCTGCCGGGCTACGTTGCAGCACCGGGAAAAACGGGATTTTGTTTGCATGCAGATGACTTGGAGATATTTTAGAATATTCTACTACCTACGCTGTGTTGTATCTGTCCTCATAAACAAATACTTAAGCAAATGCATCGACTGTCCTCTTATATACAAATATATTTGAATACGGAGTCGATATGTTTGGAACATTTTTCGTTGATTTAATTTTTTGTATAGTGAATTGGTTCAATCACGGTTGTAGCCAAGGTGGTGGAGGTTGGATCCCGCCCCGAAATTCCAGAGTTCCATACAAAATTTTCGATGCTATTAGTATTTCGTAGGCAGAGTACAAATCCCCAAGAACCAATAATATCTGTACCTACCTTGATAATGAATCTGATCTATGGTGACAAATAGATCTACAATTTATATTTATTATTCACTGGCACGAAGTTAACTTAGAAACAAACACCAGATGTACAAAGCAAGATACGAGAATGTCGTCGAAATAATCACTGAAAATTACAGTAATATGCATACAATTTCATACACGTCCTAGGCACTCAAATTAGTCAGGAAGCCATTCGTGAATCTGACTGTCGGTTGCAGCAAAACGGCATGTAAACTGGCAACGTCTTCATTTCATTAAGGGGGCTGCGCCAACTTAAGGCACCCCTAGTTTCTGAGAGTAAAATGCGAAAAGTCAGATTTTCTCATTTCTATTACATAATGTTATTTTAAAAGTTGTAGAGTTTCTTTTTAAAAGCTTGCATGTCATACATTAAGAAAATCTTTGATGGGTATCACAAAGTGAGGTCTTTCGGTTTACGTTTCAATCCTATTTAATATATAAATACTATGTGTTTGTTTAAAGTGACGGCTAAACTAATCTCACGTTTTGACAGCCTTCTGTTTTCTTAAACTCATTCTCTGAATTCTCAAATCACGAGTTATTCACCTTCTCCTCAGAGCAGCGTTCATCGAGTGGCTTATGTTTGCCTCGCACATTACATTAGGGCTTTTCCTGTTCGCGACGAAAGATCGGAGAGTTTTCCTCCATCTTGTTGTTTCTTTCCATCTAATGCAATTTGATGCACTTGGGAATCCCCTCTGTGAGCGACATGACAAGTCATCAATGGCTTTAAGGTGCACGTACTTATCACCTTATTATGTTGTGTGTTTTGATACTTTATAGAAAAGCTAAGGTCTATCAAACACGTAACGTATGAAAGATCTTGTGGATTCGTCTTCTGATTATGAAATAATCGAGTAAAATGTAGTGTGAATTTAAGTGCAACAAAATTCTATTTTTTAAATAATTTTTTTTGGCTTAGGCATCGGCCGCGATGATAGGGTCTATTCCGTTTACCGTCATCGTTTAGACCCGTGCAATATCGGGGTATTATGTGTGGACTGCCGTACCGGTCTTTTAAATTTCTAATTATTGAAGCGAAATATTAGAAATGCGCGCTTCCTTAAAATCCGGACCACCTTACATCTCTTTCTAGATCTGTAACGACGGATAGAGACGGATTAATGCAGGTTGAAATCACAGGACACTTCGAGCAATTGAACGGCAATCGAATCGAATCGCAAAATTGAATTGCGACTGAATTCCAATGCGAGAATTTTGACAGTTGTGCCGATCAAAAAGTGTAACACATCTGAAGTACTATTATTGTCGTGGCATATTAAAGGTAATTCTTTTACCTTTTTTTTCTACAAAATACTTACAATTAATTCTTTACTTTTCGATATCTATGTTATTGATCGTTCGAGTCTAGGACGTGTGATAGCCCGTCTAGTAAATAACGATGCTAATTTCATTTCAACTCGACTAAACGAAGCCAATTGAGCTCCGATCTCAATTAAAAGGGGACGTTACTTCTTTAAAGTCTTTAACGATCCCATTTTTATCCGAAGTAAATTTCTATTGGAATTTTCGAACGTTCATTTAAGGTTTGCGTCGTAAAGAGTTTAGGACTTATATTTGTTCTTTCTGCTTGGTGCCTTTGAAAAAATGATAAACGTTTCAATATTGGGTATACAATTAAAATAGAATTTAATTATCACTGAATAAGACGTATTTGGAATTCTACATAAAATAGAACGATGTAAAGATGGTACTTTATACTTCTTCTTCTATTTTGTTTATTTTAGTGATAGCAATGAGGAAAACACGCGGCGCGAGACTTTCATGAAAATAACGATTTCGGAGAACTGATTTAATCACTCTGAAGAGATAGTCATTAGCAATGTTTTTTCAGACATTTAGGAAAATATTTATACAGGTACAAACCCCCGAAAGGGTTTGTAGACAGAGGAACCACCTTCATCATAGGTAGTTCCCACAAATACAAATATACTTTTTATTTTTATAAATTGGCTACGACAAACAGGCAGACGGGACCACCTGATGGTTACTTTTGTACGATGGTTATTGCACACCCGGGACAAAAACAAAACATACAACATAAAGAGAGGTACAATACAATGTGCAGAAGGCGGACTTATCGCTTTAAGCGATATATTCCAGGAAACCTTCAGGTGATAGAAAAATAATGTGATACATAATATACGGGTGCAAAAGGCGTATGAAAAAGATACTACCCTCAAATAAATAAATAACAATAATAAAGAATGCAAACCCTTTCAAACTGCAATGCAGTAGTAATAATATTACGTAAATACTATAATATATACAGAAATATAAAAATCCCACTTTTCGCCGTAAGGTTTGGTGGACAAACGTGATAGGTGGCCTATCGCCGTCTAGGTACACACAAACAACAACTCTATATGTTAAGGTTATAGCAAAAACACAAGGCCGCTGCCAAGGCAGTATGTACGAGTACACGGGAGTAAAAACACAAGGCGGCTGCCAAGGCAGTATGTACGAGTACACGGGAGTAAAAAGCCACAACTCCGCGAGTTCCGGCGCTCGGGGCTTGTCGCTTGCAAAAAGTTAAATTGAAACATCCCTCGCCTGGTACTGGACTAACGCAGCCATAATTTGTGCACCGAACAATGTAGGTGCTCATTTAATTTTAGTCATGGTTAGGGTTTTTACTAGTGAACTTAAATCCACAGGCATTTATAACGTATACGTATGGTACGAGTAGGTACCTACGGCTTAATATCCATACTGAAAAAAGAGATCTTGAGTTGTTTTATATAGATAGATTAATACTTTATTGCACACAAGAAATTTACATAGGAAAGGAAACAGAATAAGTGTACAAAGGCGGCCTTATCGCTCAGGGCGATCTCTTCCATGCAACCTAGGCGATAGAAGAATTATTAATAGGTTACCGGCAGTATAGTGTAGAAGAGTGAATTATGAAATATTTATTGGTTTATATACTTTTAATACATAACGTAAGTAAAGCTCGGTACGAATACCAAAATACTATGGCCCAAGCCATAAAACAATACATTAAAATGAATTGAATTGAAATGAATTCTTGAATTATTTTACTGCATCAAAGTAAGAAAGAAACGTAAAACGTTTAAACGTATTACTTACTTACTATAGATACTTACTCGGGCAATTGAGAAAAACCAAATTGGCAAATCAATTAAATACTTATATCTGGAAATCGGATTTTGAGAGAGAAAGTAGGTGGGGAAGTAGATGAGACTAGTATAAGGCCGTTATATTGGATTCTACAAAAAAAATTATTGGATAATGATGAAGTAAGTATACCTACTTACTTTACCCACATACTGGAACATGGAACAGCCTGCCGGCGTCTGTATTTCCCGAAACCTACAACCTTGGGATCTTCAAGGCCAGAGTGAATAGGCATTTACTGGACCCGTATGCTCCATCGTCGACCTCATCGTCGTTTACCATCAGGCGAGATCGAGGTCTAATGCGGGTTTAGTAGTGAATAAAAAAATAATTTAAAAAAATACTAGTACTTCCAAGGTTGTTATTATTTTTATAAAATTCTTTATTAAGCAAACTTATATAAACAAATGCATAACTAACTTAAGTTATACAATTACATACGATTTTGTTGTTAACTTCAACAGGCAAAATAGACACCTTCTAAAGTAATTTAAATAATTAATAATTGCTCATTACATCTTGAGATGTGTGAAAGTTAAGTAGGTACTAATTTTACGTTATCTTATGAATATGTAAGCTGTTGTATAGTCTTTGCTTTTTTCATGTGAAGGTTCAAGGGTGAAGGGTGAAGCTTCCAAGGTAATAAGCTTGCAATAAGTAACAGACGAGGAGCTCGTAGCCTAGTTGCGAGCACGGTCCGTAAGTGATCGTGCAGGTTAAGCGACGTTGGCGCGGTCGGTACCTGGATGGGTGACCGCTAGTGGCATATTTATTATAATCTTTATTACACACCTAGACAAAATACAAAAAAAAACTTAATAAACGAAAAACTTTATATATAATATATCATATTTCATCTGAGCTCCTCCGCGCCTCGGAGCGCACGTTAAGTAGTCGGTCCCAGTTGTTGTCGTTCGACAGCAGTTGTTAAGCCATGTCAGAGGCCTACGGGCGGCCTGAACAACTCTGACAAATAGGTTAGCTACTAACCATACGATAAGCAAGCAAGCATTATATGGATTACTGTCGAAGACAATAGGTTAAACATACACGACTGAATCCCAAACCAGTAAACAAAGGAAGTAAAAAAAATCTCGAATTTGTAACAAGCCTGAAGAACAATTAAAGTTTGTCGTCGAAAGAACCAGAGAGCTCCGGCTAAGTGCTTCAGTTGATTTGTTTGACTTTTAAAATGGATCCACCGGCGGGTTTGAATGAATGGAGAACAATTTGATTAAGCTGCAAGAAATCCTCCGTACCTTTAATTTCGTTCTCTTATAAATAGTAACTCTTATAACTTTTTAATTTGTTCGTCTTATAATCTTATTAGACTGCCGAAGAGTTTCTGAGAAACGTACTTTATATAGACCACGTCGCAGATCAATACAGACAGCGTTCGCATAAACATACCTCGCATGTTTTTTAATGAACTTATTGGAAACGGGCTCAGGGAAAGAAAACAGTCTGCACGATTCGATGGTCGTATATTGAATGAGAAATGATTATGGAGGTAAATCCCTTTTATAGAAGTGAAAAGGAACAAATAAATGTTTTATTTTGTCTACCTTCATTATAACGGACTTGGATATTTGTAAATACCAATAGAACTGTTCCAAGTTCTTTGCTATCAGCTGCGTATCAGACAGTTGCATGACAGATTATCGCTGAACTTGTGCAATTCAGGACTATTGCTATGCTCATAGATACTGAGGATATCTACTAAAACAAACTAAAGTTGTTCACATAGGTGTTGCACTTTGCTGAATAGTGTGTCACGAGTTGCTTATAATACCTACATATCTAAATATAACAATAAACATAACCGCAATTATATCTAACCTTTACAATAAAATCTAATGTTTCAGGATAATTAAGTTAGCTTTTTTTTCAGACTAGGTAGGTAACTTTCACTTTCTACGTTTTGCCCGCAGCTCCTTTGAAGAAAACAAATTACACTTCGCAAGTGAAAAATTACTAAGCAACGTTTTAAAAATCACCTTTCCAACAGTTTTGTAACAAATTCATTGTGTAACTTTGCAACCTATCTTTGTAAAATTTCGAAGTCCATTACGAGCAACAATTGACTTCACTTTGATACACACTGACACGGGATTTAGCGAACCGCCAAGTTACAGACAAGTACTCTGGAATAATTACAAATCTGCAATCTGACAGCAACGCGTTTCTTCAAGAATTAATGTAATTTTATTTATTTATTAGGTAAACACAACAGAATACAACCAGATAAATTACAGAAAAATCAATATAAAGTTATGAGCTAGGTCGTAACCCTTAACGTGTAAACACAGGATGTTTAGGAAGTAGAAAATTGGTTGTTGTACAAAATTGAATTGGGTGTAATGATTAAAAAAAACCTATTAAAAAATAAAATTAATACAGTAAAAATTATAAAGTAGGTGCGTGGATAGCTTACTTGATGACATCCTTAACCTTGAATGATAATAAAACCTCTGAGGGTAAACCGTGGATTAGTTAAAACGTGCAAGACGTTTTTATTCGTGGGTTATATACATATATGAACTGGTAGGTAAATGACAATGAATGCAACATAAATTCCCATACAAGTATCATACACTATGCACCAAGTGCGTTCCGTTGTTTCTAATGAAACCCTTCTATAGTGAGCGTTTGAGTATCTAGACTTGAAGAAGTTTATCAGCTCAGGAAGGTGAAGAGCAATCTTCTTTTCTCCAAAAGTTTTAGGGTGAATATTAACTTAAAAAAATTGCGGAAAATATGTATCAACGGTCTTTAGTAGCGGAGTTGACTTCTTAGATGAGGAGCAAAATTTTCTATTACTGGAGAAAATTTTGCTCATCATCCAAGAAGTCAAAACGTCTCAAACATAAGGAAGCATTATTCAAGCGTAATGGCGACCTCGTAACTCCGCAACTTTAAGTGTTCTGCGGCTTTCGTCTCTATAAATTAAGGTGATTTATAGGCGAAACTCAAAAGAGTCGACAAAACTTTTGTCGTTTGCAAGAAAGAAACAGATTTCGCGCGGGACTAATGAAAGAGGCTTTTTGTCTTGGGTGCCACTTGGGTGCTACTTTGCAAGATTTTTGCTTCGAGTTGTCGTTGATTGAAGTGAAGAGAGTGAAGTTGAGATAGCAAAGGTTAGATCACGAGAGAGACCAGCAATGCCGGATCGATTCTACCATAATATTTTGAGTGATTAATAAAATATTGGTATTATAACTTTTTAAGCTTTCATGGTTATTGTCAATATCACAGAGTACTATATATAGTACTCTGTGATATTCAGTTTATAAACTGACGTCAATGAGTAATTTTTTTGGAAACGTGCACATAGTGTTTTTAGCATGTCCCACGACTTTGATGACAATTTTAATATCATTTAGCGTAAAAAGTAGTTGTGGTTTCAAATTATTTATCTTTAGAAAGCAAAGGGACTAATTAATTTTTATTTGTAAAACAATTATTTAAATTTAATTCCAAAGGTGATGCGCACGTTTCAAAAAAATGACTACAATATCATAGTTAGGTACAGTCGATCACAGGTCAACCTACCAAAAACGTCAAAATTTGAGAATCTGAAATGTATCATATTGCGCAGTCACAAGGTTGAGATTTAATCGAAGGTTTTTGACAGATTGGCGCACGAATTTGTGCCGAAATACTGGGAGTTCAAAATAATCCCAAAACGTGGTAAGTACTATAGTGGTAAATATTAGTAATGTGAAATTGAAAAAAAATGAAATTGAAAACGTTTATTTAGCGTCGTAAACACCAGAATATAGAACACAATACAGAAGTATACAAAGTTTAATACATGCTGCACAGAACATTTGGTGTGGTACAGTTCCAAAAAGGGTACACCAGCTCAGCATAATGCTGAGGCAAGCCACAGCGCTGATTTTCAGCTGGCCCTCAGTGACGGCACGGACGAAGAAAGCAACAGTGTGTGCGTGTTGTGTTGTATGAGTGTGTTTGTTTTTATGAATGAGGATATTAGTGTGTATGTGAGGTACTGAGTGTGTGGGAGGGTGATGGCATGGTGCGGGTGTATTTACATGGTATTATGTGCAAAGCATTACAAATATTTAAAAAACACATCACGGTAACCAAATCAACAACACCGGTATAGACATACTATGGTTTACAATCTAAGGAACGGGATGGACATGGAAATTTAATTCGAATTGAAATAAATTCTATTTTATTACAGTAGTGTCCATTTTAACAAGTTCTCTTATCGACGCTAAAAGACTTAATACGAGGAAAAAGACTTTAAAAATATAAGAGACCGTGCACACTTTGAAATATTCTCGAACTTATTACTAGTTTGTTTTTCTGTTTTGTCAAGAATATGTTTAATAATTATATCAAGTTTTATGTCATACGTATTAACCATGAGTAGACCAGTCCATTTGTTTAAACAGTAGATACAAATGCAATACCTAACCTACGCCTGCAAATTAAACGTGTAAAATTTACGTAGAGACTTCACTTTAGAAACTTTTACAGCATTTCGTTTAACGATCCTTAAGTATTTCTAGTGCTAAAATAAAAGACTATCAGAACTAACACCTGTCTGCATCGAACCTTAATGTATCCTGGGGCAATTCACGCTCACCTGCGAAGTAGGGTTCCGTGTCGCAGGATCTACAGATAAATGGAATGATCAAAGGAAACAAGCACGAACGCTGTCGCGTTAGAGATAAAACAGCTCCAGGCAAAGTGACAATGTTTAGTTGTGCCAGTACATTTTATGGGACAAACTGTTGTATAATGTAGAAGTTGTTTTATCTTATAAAATGTTATCTGAAATTACTTGGTTACCTTGTTGTTCAGTGTGTAATAAAATGGTGTTACATTCGAAATCCGGGATGATCAAGATTTCTGTATTACTTATCATTCATGAATTTCCAATTTTTCACAAATAAATCATTGGCGTTGGTTCTGGTGGACACTCACTAAATCTAATCTAAATAATACTGTCACTCTCACTCATGTACAGTTTCTGTAAGAGTGAGTGTGACGTTTCGTTTAACCATATTCTAACTTAGCGACTTAGACCAATGCCGTTGCACCATTTTGGGACTACAAAGTACAATAATAAAGTTAGAGTCTGTGGATTTTTAATAATCATTAACATAGGGCTATCTTATCTTATCTTATGATAGCGGGCCGGGAATAACGACAGCGGCACTTCGACCCTTTCAGGATTTTTTGTGCCTACCCCATTTAACACACTGGTAATCTCAGTGTGCAGGTTTCCTCGCGATGTTTTCCTTCACCATTAGAGCAGTCAGTAAATGAACGTAGGTCTTCGAACTGCACGGTTTCGAACCCGGACCTCCTGCATTTGAGTACGGTGTCCTAGCCACTGTGCCACCGACGCTCTCAAGATAGGGCTATATAATTGTGAATACACTTAACCGTAATGAAATTTAGTACTGTCCTCAATCAAAGCTATATGGAAGCTCACAAAATGCCTATTGCTTGGGACAAAATAAGTTGAATACACTCGTATTTTGTGATTTTGTTTATATGTCGCATAAAATTTTCTATGAAAAATATTTCGTTCATAATTTGTAAGCCTATTTCACCGTTGGCTCTCGACTCGGAGGCGGATGTCTTTTGTGCCTTAATGGTATCACCGTATTATGCTCTATTATGCTAAACAAGCCCGCAATTGCAGCGGGGTTGCATTCGTGCCAGACTATTTTCACTTCAGTGGGAAATTACGTCGTTTATATCAAAGGGGGTTAAATTGAGAGGTTCTGTTATGATTTAGAACTATTTTAAGGAAAAAGTGTGCATGTTTTCGGTAAAAATTAGCTTTATCCAAGGTACTAACTAGCACTAAGAACTTCCTAGACTTTATACATAAAGGTAGTTTCTACCTAGTACTTATTAGTACTTAGAACTTCTTTGGCTTTATCACAATTCTCGTTTTTAAATGCCTCAAGATTTCCCATTATGACGAATTCAATTACTACGGATACATAGCATTTTAGATTTACCAAACATACGTACTTACCTACCGCGACGTCAGAATTCCATAATTTCAATTCTTTGTCTTCAAGATATATTTGGAACATAGGTATTATACAGGGTGGGCCATGAATTAGTTAACAATTGAAAAAATCATATAAAGAAAACCATTTGACATATTTTTAAAATTGTTTATTTACAAGAAAGTTAGTTATTTGGAATTTATTTTTTAAAAATAACATCATCTAAATGACCACCGTTTCGATTTTTGCACTCTTCTAAGCGAACACCGAAATTTTCGAATACTCGTCGACAAAGAGACCGCGAGATCGCTGACATTTCTTCACTAATTTTTTCCTTTAGTTCACGTAGTGTTTTTGGTTTATGGGTGTAAACACGACTCTTCAAATAACCCCATAAAAAGAAGTCTGCTGGCGTTAAATCTGGACTCCTGGGTGGCCATGGGATGTCGCCTCGTCTGGAAATCAGCTTTTCCGGAAACATTTCTTTTACT
The DNA here is from genome assembly GCA_947369225.1 of Hofmannophila pseudospretella. Classification (NCBI taxonomy): domain Eukaryota; kingdom Metazoa; phylum Arthropoda; class Insecta; order Lepidoptera; family Oecophoridae; genus Hofmannophila; species Hofmannophila pseudospretella. The sequence goes on from OX376316.1 coordinate 5,148,009, forward strand.
ACCGGCAGGGACTCGTTGGATGTGTGACAAGTGGCTCCATCTTGCTGAAACCATGTGTTACGGTTGTAGCCAGCAAATTCCAGTAGCTTCGGTGCCAGGAACTCCCGTAACATTTTCACATACTCAGCAGAATTCACAGTAACCGAACGGCCGCGAGAATCTTCGAAAAAGTAGGGCCCAATAATTCCTTTTGCTGAAATTGCAGCCCATACCGTTACCTTGGGAGAATGAAGTGGCCTCGCGTGTTTAGATTTGGGATTTTCGCTGCTCCAATACCTGCAATTCTGTTTGTTTACGTGTCCGTTGAGGTGGAAATGGGCTTCGTCGGAAAATAAGAGGTTATCAAAATTATTGAATCGATCTAACATTGTTTCGGCATACGACTTGCGCAAATTTAAATCATTAGGTTTTAATTCCTGCACTAACTGGATCTTATATGGATGTAATTTCATGTCTAATTTCAAAATACGGCGCAATGATGTTCGGGATAGTCCTAATTCAGCCGAACGTTTGCGCGTCGATAAATTTGGATCACGTCGAACTGATGCGGAAACTCGCTGCACGTTCTCTTCGCTCCGAGAAGTCCGTGGGCCGCCGGTTTGCTTCACGTTTAGTGTAGATCCCGTCTCTTCGAACTTCTTAACCCATTTCTTTATTAATGGAGCACTCGGACACTGATTTAAATCGTGTAAGTCGTATTCAACGCGAAATAAGCGTCTCACTGTAATGAGCGAACTGTTGTTTAAATAAAATTGTTTCACACAATAAGCGCGCTGCGGCCCCGTGAAGCGATACATTGCGACTAAATTTCCGAGAAGCGAGCTAGTGGTAACGCCCCTCCCCGCTCCCCGCGCGGCTTGTATTAGCGCGGGGTGTTAGGTTTAAATGTTAACGAATTCTTGGCCCACCCTGTACAAAGATTTTGAAATTCACCCCTCTGTAGATTGTTCGCTACAGAAATTTTGTAAGGAAATCGCGTCTGCCAGTTCGCGCATGCGATTTGGGCATTTTCCCATACATTAGTCGGGCACTAAAACGTCAAATGTGTGAAAATATGACCTATGAGTCAATTCCGTGGCTCGCTGTCAATGCTCACTTCATTGTTCTTGAGGAGAGGGCGCTAGTAGTCCGATTTCTGTGGTATTACACCTCTTATTATCATCACAGCATCATATTTATTAGTAATCGTAATTTCTTATTTAAAAAAACTCTTATCTCTTAAGAAAGAGATAAGAGTGTTTGAACAAGAGTTCGTTGAAAATGAAGAAGGATAATCGCCTTCTAAACAAAGTATCAATTACCCCTATTGGCGAATTTATGTCTAGCAGTAAAGTCTTTATCGCTTCATAAAATTCCCCACCGAAGCTTTATCACACCAAAACGTTTTGAAGATTACTTTTATCGATTAAACTATCTAACCAATTAAAGGAATCAGGGCGTGGGTGCATAAACGAACGTAGATAAGATACGCTTGAGCAAGTAAAACGAGTAAGAATAAAAATGCTTTTCAGACTCTGTTGTGTTTGTTATTGGACTAGCTTGGAGCAAATAGAATTGTATCCAGTTACGAAGGATTTAAAGATGAGCTTGCTTTTTGAGATGAGGTGGTTTTGTAGTCTCTAGGCTCCAATATAATCTTGTTGTAAGCTCTGGACTGGCTTCATTTGCATTTTTGTCAGTATACTCTCTCGGTTATAGGAGCAGGTCCCCGGATGCTAATTTATTTCTATTGCTTCTTTTTAACTTAAAGACTCTTCTATATTTTTTGTAAATCATAAAAAGCAAAGTAAAGGCTCAATGTTGACCTTCGTTTATAATTTCCATTTCAAACAAACTTTGTAAGATAATAAAACATTACGCGGTGTTAGCACATTAGGCAAGTACTGTTTAGAGACTTAAACACACATTAATGCCATTTAGCTTGGCAGTTTCATTACAGTCCTCCTGGATTTATTCACACCAGGGTCATCTCAGAAAATGAGAATGGGCGTGAGCCAAGCCAGAGGCATGTTTGTGAAATTTACAATTTCTATTTTGGACTACGCCAGCCAAGATCCTATGCGAGCTACGATGTACGCTGACAACATAGAATAATCTAGAAGGCACAACAGAAGCTATACTTAGTTTTCGAAGCCATGCCGACTTTACTTTACTCTTATAATAAATAGGAAGTTTTTCTTTTCTATTTACTACCAAGCAAGCTATTTACTGCCAAGCCATACAATACATTATGTACTGCGGTACTGTACTGGATTTTAAAGGTAGGAGACTTAAAAATATTTTTTAATCCAACATCGCTTTACTTTCCAATTTTCCAAATATTTCAATCTTATGCTGTTATCTCTCGGTAAAATTTAAGTCTCATGCATTTATCCTTAAACTAATTTGTTGTTAAATACTAATTTACAACTGGGGTAGGTATATTTAATGCTAGGAACTAGTTTCAAATTAAAATGAATAGTACGGAGTCTCGAAGTTTCTGGATTATTCTATAACCTAAGGATGCATAACAATTTAACGGATTCATCTCGGCTCTTACTTGATATTCAAGGATCTTTGAACGCGAACGTTGAGACATTTATATGCATTTAAAACAGGATTGTGGAAATCGAAATTTGAGATAAAACTGAAATAAGTGTATTCCGGGTGGAGTCTAATGTGATTCTGAACTCTTTTATTGCAATATGGAACGTAGTAAAAGCAAACCCGCATCAGTGGTAAAATAACGAATCTCTCCGTTGCTTTTCTTGTTACAATTTTATTTTATGGAGGTAAATATGGATGTCGAAAAATATCTTGTTTCAAAACCGGCTCCAGCGATTGGCAATCGCCGATTGCAATATTTATTTAACACCAAAAAATAAATACTTAACAGACAAGGCTAACATTCTCATCCGAATGTTTGCATCGAATTTTCAGCCCTGTTGTCTTCCCAACTTATTATTCGCTCCAAACAGAGGGTGACTCGAACACACCACTTAGACACCAAACAAGGGTGTATTAAGTGTGAGTTAAAATTTAAATTGATTCCACCCTCCCTTAGGAGAAAATTCAAATAGTGCACGGTGTGATCTCGAGCGAAACACAGTGTTTGTGGGATTCTTTTTCTGCAAATTGGACGCCTCCGGCCGTTTAGTCGCCAAAGAAAGGGGGTTTGGACGCAACATCTTCGTGTCTATGTGTGCAATGATTACACGGTTCATTTGTATGGGGAGTCTAGCAAGCTGCTCTTTGCAAATGCCGCCTAAAATTCTTTAGATGTCAGAATCTTCTGAAGACAAACAGTACACCATTTAAATAAACAAGGATTTATTTCTTAATTCCTTAATTTGAAAAGGAAAATTTTGATTTCTGACTGATGCATCGTTTACAATGATTGTAGGTACCTACATAAAAATCTCTCTTGAAGCGGATGAGCAGTAATATAATGCAAATTTGCTCGGGTTTAAGTATGAAATTCATTTTATATTTTTCCTTTCGTTTCCTTCGGGTTTCGGGTCGCGTCGTAAAAAAGCTTTTACATTCGTCTCGCTTACAATGTTAACAAAAGGCGCGACTGTTTTCAAAACAGAATATTTAATTGACCGAGAATTCTAGACCCATTATGATTGACTTTTAGGGAAAGTTCCGCAAGTGTACAACCAAATTTTAGTGGAAATGAAACGTCAGAGATGGCCTTAATACCTAGTTCGAAATGAATTAATTTGTTCTGAAGCTTGATAAAACATTTGCAAATCAAAGTCCCTAATTTGAACATAAGTTTTACAATGTATTAAATAATAGTTTTGTAAATAGGAAGGATGAGGTGATTTTGTCAGAGTAACTGAAAACATGTATGTCCTTATCCAAGGCAAATCCAAAGCTTTTTCTTTTTACGAAAGCATTTCTCTATTCTGCTATCTCAATAGTTAGGTACATGAGTTAGGCAAGTTCTTTTTACGACACGTCGGGTTTGCCCTTCAAACATCTGCCAAAATCAATCTAAAATATTGAATTTGCCTCGTAATCTGATAGAAAGTTTTACGGGAAACGAGTTTCTATTACATTTTAACGCAATTTGTTTCGAGTTTTCACCTTCCATCGTTCAGTATGGGTGGAGACGGTGGTCCTTCAAACTTGTAAGCAAGGGGAAATTTGAAATTTTAATCGAGACTCGAGGATGGGCGTGAATGAAAATTGCATGTCTTTTTGTTTATCAGTTCCTATAGTATCTTATCTTATGATAGGGGGCCGGGAGTAACCCAGCGGCACTTGAGGATCTTTTGTGTCTACTCCATTTACACACTGGTAATCTCAGTGTGCAGATTTCCTCACTATGTTTTCCTTCACCGTTAGATCAGTCTGGAAGAGATCGCTTTTAGCGATAAGACCGCGTAGATTGTATTAATCGTTTTGTACGCATTGTATCATACTAATTTTGTGCAATAAATCCATTCATTCATTCATTTAGTCCGTAAATGTACGTAAGTCTTCGAAAAATACAATAAACTCATTGGTACATGGCACTGCGAGGTTTCGAACCCGTATCTCCCGCATGGGAGTCCGACGTCCTAGCCACTGTGCCACCGACGCTCTTTGTATCTATAGTAAGCATAAGACACTAAAAATAAAATACAATGTAATTAAATTACGGAAAAACTATTTATAAATAAGTATATAGGAATTAAAATGAATTAAATCTTACTAAACTATAAGAAGAACACTTCGTCTAGGTCCATGGCGGCGGCGTGTGGCATTAGTCCCCAGGACGCTGGCTGCGTTACCTCGCTGTATGGTGTAATATGAAGGTAGTTATTATTTGCATGTACCGACAATTGGGTAAAACGTCAGTTAATAAAGCGGTTGTCTACAATACGGTTATTTGATTGCTCGCTCCCGAATTCCCTGAAATAGGGATATTGCATATGGCAAGACCGAGTCTCTGAGCGAGGTAAGCGCCGGCCCTGAGGTCACTGGATGACAGAACCAGCCGGGTGGACAAAGTTAGCGCCGCAAACTCGTGGTGGGTAGTCAGGCCTGAGTATTTTCGGCGCTTGACAAAGAGTATAAAACGATTTAAATAATAGCAACCCTTACTGATATGTTGTTAAAATCTTGTGGAAATGTCATTGTGATTTGAGATCGATGTATGGAAAGTTGCAATTCTACTGACTGCTACTAAATCTTTAAAATCGGACTACATGCAACCATATTATAGGTTAGCGCAATTTAAAATTTGAATCAGTTGCTATTGACCGCGTGTTGACCCGTATAACTTTCAGATTGCGGTAAGCTGAATTTTCAACAGTCCATAAACTTTTGCAGGTTTCGACGTTTACACCATGATTTTGAATCTTTATCACAAAACTCTATTCTAGATGCTCAATTTACTAATTAATTACTTCAAAAAGTTTTATAATCTCGAGTTTCAAGAGGTACTCATTGTTCAAACTTTACAATTAGGAGTGTCTTGTTTGAAATAAATGACGCCCTTAGTTTCGACCTCTCAGGCCTCTTGGATTTGCCTTTTATTTTGCAGAAGACTTCATTGTAATACTAGATTTGTAGAAGACTATATACACTGCCAAGTACAATAGTGTTATGATTTTAAATATTGATTCTTATCTAAAAGAGCCTTTACACATGGCGCCACAGGATCTAGAATTCCTTAGATTTGTTTGGGCGCTTTAGGAGTGTCTTGTTTGAAATAAATAACGCTCTTAGTTTCGACCTATCAGGCCTTTTATTTTGCAGAAGACTTCTTTGTAATACTAGATTTGTAGAAGACTGTATACTCTGCCAAATAGAATAGTGTTATGATTTTAAACATCGATTCTCATCTAAAGGAGCCTTTAAACATGGCGCCGCACGCGGCTTACCACATGGCGTGCGGCGGCCGGCAACCATACAAATCTAAGGAAGTCGAATCCTGCGGCGCCCGCACCGCGTGCTGTTTATGTGTAAAGGCCCTAAGTACCGTAATAATTTAGGTGTTTATACATAGAGAGTGTTCCATGTAATAGTTATATATTCTGGTGATGACCCATCACAGTCATAAATACGACTTACCATTTACGGTACATCCTATACTATTACACTCTTGAACTCCTCTCTTCTCCTCTATTATGAATGACTCGCCAAGTTAAGCTAGCATTAATATTTCTTTTTCCAACAATTTAAACAATGTTACATATTTATGTAGGTTTGAACTTAGTTGTCAATTATTTTATCAGTGAAACCAAGAGATTCGTTCATTTGTACCGAACTTGGCCTTTTTCACCATTTATGTTTTTGGTGGTGAAATTAACACTTAATTTTTTATTTTATTTTATTTGGGTAGCTTACAGCTGCACAAGTTACATATGCATATATAAAATTAAAAGCTATTTATAAAGCTTCCATAGTTAATGTAAAACTGATAACAAAATAACTCTTAATCTAGTTACGATGTAGGTACTACAAATAGACAGAGGAAAACTCGTTAGTGAGTAAGGATTTTACGGAATCAGGACTACTATTGAAAATATCTATAGTAGGGTTGTTGCTTAACTGGTTAAATGCTGCACATGCTAAGGTAGGTAGGTAGCTATTCTTTCTGTAATTAGTGTGATACTTAGGGACTTTGTCAACCCTTTGACGAAGAATAAAAGAGTTTTCATAATTTAATTGATGAGGTCCTTTAAGAGCGTGAAATACGCTGCCCGAATGAATGTTATCAGAGAGAGTCACTTTGAAATCCCGCACCGCAGAAAGAACATTCGTCAACTGATAGCGCAAACAATTCACAAAATTAAATCCCAGCGCTCGCCAAATGTATTCCACACTCAATCCGTAGCGTCATTGGAGGAAACGAGTCTCTCTCTCCGTCCCGAATGGATATAGTATCACATGTTTTTTACAGAGGAACCGGTGCGTCTGAATTTTTGTCGGTATAGGTAATCCACAGAAATCGGACTACTAGCGTCCTCTCCTCTAGAACAATGATGTGAGTAATTTTTTTTCAATTCTATATCTATATTTATCGGATAAGTTGATCCATTGTGCTAGTGTACTTAAAAACTATGTTAGTAGTATACATTTCGGCAAAAAATACGAGTTTTTACACTTCGATCAGATGCTGATCAAAGATAACATCATTCGATCAGCACTCGAACGGAGTGTTTAAGGATTAGGGAATCGTATTTATCCGCTATCATATTCAGGATGCTGTTGGAGCTGCTCCGAAGCCTGCAAAGCAGAGACGTAGTTCTCTTGCGCATAATGGCATATGACGCGTATTGACAGCGAGCCAGGGGTTTTCCTAATATATTAATATATTTTGATACATTTGATATTTCAATGCCCGACTAATGTACGGGAAAATGCTAACAGCGCATGTGCATTGGCACACGCGGTTTCCATATAAAACTTCTCTAGCGAGCAGTCCACATAGCTGAATTTCAAAATCTTTGGTATAATAACTCGCTATCAGTCAAAAGGTAAAATAATATGGGAGACGTGTTATTGAAATGGTGTCTATTTTCATAGTTTCACCACGATCTTAACTCATACTTTAAATAGATACGTCTTGCTGCTGCTTTCGTCCTCGTGATTCAAATGGCGATCGACATCTGCGTCAGATAAAGATTCATAATCTCATTATCTTCGCATGCCAATAAAAATAAAACTATTCAATTATTCCATCATTGAGTGTGTTAATCCTGCTGTCGAGAAAAAATAAAATGTAAGTAAGCATAGATAGCTGCTAAAATGTACTTAATTCTGCCTCCATCGTGATGGAGCGGCGGGCGGGAAGGGCTTGTTTGCTCCATGGTGTCGTCATTCTTATTTTGCCTGTTTTCCCGCCATAAATCTCGCGTTATCTTTCCACGGCTTTCCATTAACATTTCCAATTCACAGATTTACTTTGGTGAGTCGTTTTATATTCAATTGTGTGGTTTTTAATCGTTTAGTCGGATCTGTGTCTTTTATCAAAAACTGTAAAGGGTTAATTATCTTTTTGCACACGTAATTAAATTTTTGTCACTGGTTCTTTTGTCGATTTTTGTGAACGAATATAATGGAATAGGATAGGCTTTACCTTTAACTTACACACATAATTAAACACATATAAATTAATATTTTACTGTAAATGTAAGTATTATATATAATGTAGAGCTAGAACATTAGGCGAGACCTGAAAACCAGCGTATCGCTGAGGTCTCGACCATTTCATTAAGACACATAGGGCAATACTTGTTATAGATATATTTAGTTTATAGGTAAAGAACTAGAATAAAATAACAGTGTTGTACCTTTTTACTTTAATGTGTGAATGAATAAATACTCTTTAATTTAATTTTTATCTATTATTTATGTTAGAGGCCTACACAACTCAGACAATAGGTTAACCACATGACAAGAAAGAAATGTCCCGTCAAATGATTTGGAAATGTCGAGTATCCTTTACGCTGAAGGAAGTATTCTTTGTCGTCTCAAACAAACAGCCGTTTCATGTTCAAGTCTGAAGTTAAAATATTGACAATTGACAATGATTATTTCTCCATAAATGTACAAAATATTTTAAAAAAAATACAAAAAATATATACGTACATAATATTTTACCCTAGACCACCAAACAAAACTACCAACAAAATTCCCGTAAAAGATGGCACCAATCCTCACACCACTGTGTGCGAATTGAAAATAATTGAACACATTTCTCACACAATGAAACTCAAATTAATATTTGAACAAAAATAGATCTTAAGGCGATGTCACAAAAGCGAATATCCGTCTACTTAACTCTTACATAGGATCGTATGATGCACAGATCGATTTCAAAATTCGAAGTCAAACGCAAGGCGCGATTGATTCGCCGCTCGCACACCGTTTTAAGCCCCGCCCACCTGAGTACACATTTAGTGGCGCCACTCGCGTGCGTCTATTACATTTCTAGGGTATAATATAATATTTCCCCGCACTAAGTCGGGAGTCAGGGCCGAGAGCAAATGGATTGGGTGTCACGGCTGAAAACACACGCGGCTTCATCCTTCATCCGCACCGCAGACCGGGGAATGAAGAGAAACAGTCACGAATTGTATTTCAGTTTACACTATAATCCAATTTGGCTTGGTTATATAAAAATAACTTACATTTTAAGTACGTAAAGTTATTTTTGTTAATGTTAATGTTGGTTTACAAAAATCATGCGATCAGACCCTGATATGCAATATTTACTTTTACTATTTGTATTATATACCAACACATCTTGCCTATACCTAGGCATAGGCTTTTTTACCATATGGTAAAAAAAGGCGGCGGCGAAGTAACTTACGCTTCTTTCTTTCTTATTGCAATATTTTTCATTATATCTTTCCTAAATTATTTATTTATTTCATCAGCAACCTAATAATGTCCCCACTGTTGGGGCACAGGCCTACCCTTGACCAAAGGGGTACGGGCCATGATCCACCGAGCGGGTCCAGTGCTGATTTCACACGCCTTCGGAAACTTTTCATTTCCTCAAACGTGCAGGTTTCCTCACGATGTTTTCCTTCACCGTTAGAGCAGTCGGTAAATGTACGTAAATTTTATTTATTTATTTTATATTAATCCGACACATTACACAGGTAAGAAAACTGGCAAGATAACAAACATGTAATTATTGTTATAACAGCATTAATTTTAAAAAGCCAAGTGTTACGCTTCGGATGTTGCCACTTAAATTACTTTCATTGAATTTAAAATTAAATGATTTTATATATATATATAAAATCATTTAATTTTAAATTCAATGAAAGTATATAAAAAAACACACACACACACACACAAAAAACATACACACACACACACATACTACACATACACTAAAATACATACTTTAGCTAAAATTGAAATTTTTTTAATGGTAATGAAAAAATATCTTATCCTTACTTAATAAAATAAAATAAGTATTTTATTGTTCGTTCTCGTTAGCCAATACAAATAGTTACTCTGTCTGAAACTAAAACGTTAAGTGCTAACAGCATTGTCTCCCATAGAATGCATGGTGTTAATTTTTTCTAGCACAAGGCTTTTAGGGGACATTGATTAATAGTCCACCGTAACACATGTATCTCTCTTTTTGTGCTGCGTCCAGACGAAGAAGACCTTTTGTGCCGGGACTATACTAGAGAGCAAGAGATCAATATAAGCTGGTGATGATATGTTTTGAAAAGTGCGTTCACTACAGGAAGAGTGAAAGGAAATCGGTCGTGTCACTGCCGCATTATTAGCTTTAATGGAGTCGGATTTAATTAATTACGTGTTTGAGAGTTGTATTGAGGACTTGTTTACATTTTTTTGTAAGTGGGTCAGGGCCGTAGTCAGGAATTGCTACTTTCGGGGTTAGTTCAAAGAGAGGCGGAGTTTAAACTTTTCAATGGCTAGTTATAATTTAAACGTCCTTCAAATTAATTTTTAGACCCCAACACAACGTACCATATAAAACAGATAGACTCTCAATAAATTAAATTGATACCTAAATAAGGACCAGAAAAGAACGCATTTAGTTCCAAAATAAATATACAAGAACCCAGGAATAATTGTGTTTTTGACAATAAATCCTTTTGATCCCCAAAATGGATAAATCTTCATCAAATATGGTTATACCAAAATGTAAACAATAACACCAAATGCTGTATTCATATATGTCAGCGGAAACAACAAGTGACGTCATAGTGCACGTGCAATACCCACCTGCGCTTGCGACGAAACAAACACGCAGCAACAGCCGATACGACGTCATGCCGCCCGCCACTACCTGGCCTCTATAAAAGCGGGCGCCCGACCCAAAGTAGCATCATTCACTTGCGAGTCGTCGACGAGGCAGTCGGACTAAACTATCAGGGGACTCTCGCATGGCCGATTACTATCGAATGTCTAACCGGTGACTAGTGGTTGCTATTGATACGGTTGACCCGTGGCTAGTTAGTGTCGAGTAACTAGGCTGTAACTAATTTGCTGGTAAATAACACTAAAATAAGTTGATTGAGTCAATATAGTTATTAAATTATATTTCGCTGGGTTTTTAAAAGCAATAATAGAACCACAGGGTGAGGACAACCCGGAGAATGATAGCGGGCCATCTATGCCCTTACCCTCAGACCTGACATATATAATAGCTTGTGTTTAGTCAAGTTATATAATCGTCATAAAAAATTATTACCGACTAGCTAAACTGACATTCCCCACACGGCTACGGCTATGACTGCCTATCCCTGTCGCGTCTCCCTCCCAGCAGTGTTAGCCGGCCAGAACCGTTTAGAATCGGTCGCAATTAACCGGTCTGAACCGTTCAGAACCAGTCGCAACGGTCGGAACCAGTCAGATCCGATCACAACCGGTCAGAACGAAACGAAATAAGATACAACAGGCCATATAAGAGCCTTTAAATTAATAGCATAATTATAGTCTGTTCTACATAAACTTATATAAACGATCTCAAGTCTAGTTTTACGCGTAAACAAAGTAAGAACCTACCTAACCGTGACAAAATAAAATTACATTAAGCACGTTTCTCCGAGATAAACCGTAAGTAAGCAAAAAAAAAGCAGTTACGTAACATCCTCGAGAAAATAAGGAAAACGATACAAACCCTCCCCATTAAAAACCTGGAGATAAGCGCAGCGCTGTCAACTCTACATCGTTAATTTCTCCGGAACCTTAAGTTTTTATTGTGCGTAATTTTTCCTTACCCCCGAAATGTATTATCCACATCGGTGGCATGTGACACAATGAACGCATTTATCTTTTCTCTGGAGCAAATAAAACTACTTTAGCCGCTACTGCTTTCCCGCTTGGCAATAAAATTTATTAAAACCTACTTTATTTTCTTTTTCATGGACGTTTCTGATTACTGTGTCTTGGACTTTTGGGCGCCTTTGGTGCTTTGTTTTTATTTTATTATTTAGTAGGTAGTTCAGTACGTTTTACGTTTTGTAATAACGGATTATTATCAACGTCGTAATCAAAAATAAATTAGGTATGTAGTGGCGGCGGCCTAAAGAAAAGTTTCAAAGGAAGATTTTGAAGCTAGTTTTGAACTATTATTATCAAGTAAGTTTTTTTGATATATCGACCCTGGTTTAAGTTTTAATTCGAATATATCTTCTTTTATAGTCTTAATATTAAGATTCTTGTATAGTCGTAAAAAATAAGAAGCTGATTTTTTTTTTTTATTTAATTTATTTATTATTTTATATTAATCCGACACATTTTCACTATTAAGTTTGTCCCAATTTCATAATTCTTATCGTAATCATGTATAATTTCACCGCGTGCAGAAAATGGTACATTTATATCCCGTGAAAGTAAAATGTTAACAAGTTAATCGGATAACCTGTCTTTAAATGTTTTAGTTAACTGGCCGGTTACTATGTAGTTCAAGTTGATATTTTTATCATGTTAACTATATATGGACATTATAGTTGCTGGGTTTTGCGCAAACCTCGTCAAATAATCAGAGGAGTCGGCAGGTGAGGTTGGAATCCTGTTAGTTTGTTAGTTTAGGACCTTTTACCTCTAAACACACATACATTACTACGTTTTCCGTATACATTTTCACGAAGCTAAGGTATAGTTAATGTGTTCTCTTTTGTATTGAAAGGGTTTACTCGTACAGTAACAGTACGGTACAGTTTTAACTACCGAGGTAGTTATAATGGACTGTTATAAGGAACAATAAGGCCGGGGCAAAACATTGGTACCAATATTTGCTCCAAGGCTTTAACTAATATTGATTTCAACGCTGGGTCCAACATTGAGCCCAACTCTGGGTCAAACATTGAGCCCAACATTGGATCCGTAGGTTGCTCCAAGCTTGGGACCATAATTGGTCCCAATGCTGTCCCAAGTGTTTGATCCAAAGTTGGGCCAGCCTTAGATCTAATGTTGAAACCAAGCTTGGAGCAAACATTGGAACCAATGTTGAGACTAATGTTGGGCCTGCGTTGGACCCAATGTTGGTACAGTGTTGGAACCAATGCTGGGCCCAGCGTTGACGCCAATCTGCAAGGTCAACATCGCTAACCGACTGATAGTCCGACTGTATAGTCCGGCATAGGTATCTATGTAACTACATTTAAACACAATTGCTCATAGCGTAAATTATCCGTGATTTTCAAACACAAATTAATTTGATAATGATGAATAAGTAACGTAAATACTAAATTGAAAGTGTGTGAAAGTTTATCCTACTCTTTGATTAAGCATATTCCGCCCAGGAATTGTACACCGTTACGCATTCTACCGAAAGGCAAGCGCTCTAGCTCTACCGACTGTGCCACGAGGTCGTTTCCTTAATATCATTTTCTCAACTTCATCCCTTGAAAACCATGAAACCATATTATGATTCAAAAACGTAAACCCACTTGAATTTTACGCCCGCAATAATACCCTTCTTAACTCGGCAATGCTATACCTGCTACCAATATTGCAGCTGACATATGAAGTTACCCCTATTTATGTAGGTATAGAGTGCTTAAGGTATGGGATGCGCGCGTCTGTTCGAAGCCTCCCGGACTCCCGGAGGTTCATCCCTCCCCTCAGTGGAGGTTTGAATAGCAGGAAGGGTGCACGCGTTTTGGGCGGCCGGCACTTTCCGCCTACGGATTTACGTAAGACTCTGGCAATGCGATTTTGTTAACGGCTTGTGTTTTGAATGTGTTGTGTTTAAAAGTGAATTGGACTTACTTGCCTGTTTCTTTGACATGGATTTGTGAGGTATGTATTGAATAAGCGCATTTTTGTGAACTAGAAATATTAAACAAATCTTTTTTTTATAAAAGTATGTTTTAGTGAATCCCTTCGGTATCAGTATAGTCTAACTAACAACAAGTCTAACTACAAGTCGCACATTTGTAGAAGTCGGGAATTAAGAATTTGTAGAACATGTTTTTTGGAATAAATGCACTGAGCCTCAAAATGTATGGAACGTCGCGTCGCCTTTGATTCATACAACTATAAACCACGACAAATAAGAAGTTTTATTTGATATTTGCAACTTCAATTAGTTAGAATTTTGCAAATTCCAAGTATAAACCGCTAAAATGGCTCTTAGGCTTTTTAACTCATAATATTTTATGTTTAAATTAGATTTCCTTGAATTAACCCCTTAAGCTTTCCTCACGACAAGTCTCAGATGTTCAGTATAGTGGACTTAAGTTTCTGAAATTCAGTGAACCAATCAATATTAAAGTATTAAAATAGAATAGTCTAAGATGCCTGTCGTATAACCCATAGGGGTTACGACAGGTATTATTGGAATTATTACTAAAGTTATAAGTAATCATCATCAGCCTATTAATGTCCCCACTGGGCACAGGTCTCCCCTTGCACAACGGGGCATGATCCACCGAGCGGGCCCAGTGCTGATTGGTGGATTTCACACGCCTTCGGAAACTTTTAACTTCCTCAGACATGCAGGTTTCCTCACGATGTTTTCCTTCACCGTTAGAGCAGTCGGTAAATGTACGTAAGTAAGTCTTCGAAAAAATCCGAAAAACTCTTTGGTACTTGGCATTGCATGGTTTCGAACCCTGGCCTCCCGCATGGGAGTCCGACATCCGAGCCACTAGACCACAGACGCCTATAAGTAATAAGAAGTAATTATTACTCAGTTAACCAAAGTTTTAAACAAATTGTAGAAAACTAATTATTTTTTTAAACTCGGTAATGTAACAATTTCATAATGCTGACTTGTATAAATGTATACTAGACTCAAACAGCTCAAAAGTCTGTTTATCTGTGGTATCATAACTTAATAACCGATGATCCGATTTGGAAGCGTAGGGTACATATTACAAAGAGTCGTGTGCTCTGAAAAAAATTGAATCAGGAGTTATTCTCCGACCCTACACTCTCTACATTTGCTTAATTTTTGGTATGTTTATTTGTTTTGGTATGTTTACTAGTTTAGGCCTGTAATGGTAGCAACGTAGGTATATACACTTTCTTCATTACAAATCAATAAAAACAATCATTATAAGTAGTAACATAGGTCATCTTGAACGTCGGTGGCCTAGTGGCTAGGACACCGGACTCCCATGCGCGAGGTCCGAGTTCGAAACCGTGTAGTGCCATGTACCAATGAGTTTTTCGTATTTTTAGAAGACTTACGTACATTTACCGATTGCACTAACGGTGAAGGAAAACATCGTGAGGAAACCTGCACACTGAGATGACCAGTGTGTAAAATGGGGTAGGCACAAAAGATCCTCAAGAGTCGAAGTGCCGCTGGGGTTTTCATAAAATAAGATAAGATAGGTCATCTTGGAACGAAATGATTTCAAATTTCGTCTCTATTATTCCTCGAATATTATTCTTGCCCTCGGTATTTCGAACATTTGTATCAACAGAAATCTAATAAAAAACGAACATAAATTACTCCAACGCTTTTTGGATACATAACAATGCCGGACAGAGATGTCCGGAATAAAGTCATTTGAATCTATTGTCATCTTTCGAAATTTTTTTGGAGTTCAGAGTTTCTCAATGTTTGGTCTTTGACATATGGGGATGCCTTGAGGAGTTAGAAGTGGTGTGTTGTTAAACTACGAGTAAATAAGAATTATGCGTGATATTGTTATAGAGTAGGTCTATTAGATGTTTGAACATGCACTCGTTAAAAGAAATAAGAACAAATTACTAATGTTATGGATGATCACCACTGATCGGTGTAGGTAGGGCTCATTCGGGTCAATGCCCTCAAAGGTTATATTAATATGGATATGATTTCGGGATCCCGTTTTAAGTTATCGAGCAAATGTTGTAAATTACTTTTATAAACCTCGCCCTTACAAGGCGGATTACGATTTTTAAAAAATTGTGAACTTACGAAGAAGTTAAAACACTACCATAGGTACACTATCGCCATGAATCTTAAAAAAAAATATTTCGCCACCAATCTTAAATGTGTATCAAAACAAATATAACGTTAAAAATCTAAATAATATATTTATTCAATCCCGGAAATCCCGGGATTATTGGGCATACTTATCCATATTATGACCGTATGTGGCAAGTACCAAAAACAGCCCTACCTACTCCGATATATTACCTTTGGGCATTTTTGACAAGGTGCCGGTTATTTTTTTATTTATTAAGGAACACAAACAGTTTACAAATAGATAAAAATACATATAAACTAAAATTTTAACACAGAAACAAAAAGAGTTCACAAATATTATATTTTGACTAATTGTTATTAACATAACTATTTATTTAGATTTTGACATGTACTTAATTGTATTGTCAGATTCATTGAAAAAATCAAGTAGTAAGTACACACCTATACGTATTAGAATCTTAACCCAAAATTATTCTTGCATGCAATCATTGTAAGAATAATTATGGGTAACGCAACTGTAACAAAACTATTATTCTCTAAAGATTGAGAACCTCTAGGTTCAGCAAACAACGTTATAACCAATATTACCGCCACATAAATAATTATTACACAAAACTCAACTTTATCCACTTATGTTTGGAACAATTTGGAAAATAATAATCGTAAAGCAACATTTGTCGTAAAGCACAAAAGCAGCGATAAAACACAGATAACAGCAGGCGTTACAAAGGTTGTAACAAGCCGTTACAAAAGATTGTAACAAAAGGTATTATTACGTATAAACACGCAGCCTACGCATATTGTTACAAGCTTGATACATGGAGCTTGGAAGTCATGTGTGATCTTTTAATCGAATTCGGATATTACTTACTGGCATGATAAAATTGAATTATTATGTTGTTATTCTGATTTATGTTCGGATTTAGTAGTAATAATTATCACCTATTTAATAGATTTTGTATATTTATAATAATTATGTACAAAGTGTCTTACCCGTGGTCTTATATACATTATTTAGTTTTACGACGTGTCTACACTATCTTAGTTTCCGGATGAAATTGATATTTGATATTTAATTATTGAATGTTATGAGGGCTACTCAAGCCGAACAATGAAAATTTCATCATGACTACTTATTCATGACATGGAGCGATAAGAAAAATCAAATTCATTTAAACAAACAATAAAATTCTTACGAATCGAATAGAAAAAATTAATCCCGACTGAAGTCCAAGGCGTGATTATTTAACAATTTTTTATTATGCCAAAGTTTAACAGATAATATAAGGTACTATTGTACTATTGTCATGTCCTGTCCTTAGTCATATAAAAAGTAAATTAAGTAAAATCGTAGTAAAATACACTTTATTGCTCAAAAGGTCTCGTCAAATAAATCACAGCGACATTTCCCAGAAAAATAATTTCAATTTAACAAAAACAATCTTGGACAATTTAGGTACTGTTTTATCTTCTGTCACATCAAGCATCTATTACGAAATTGCAATTTGACAAATCGCCCAACATTATTATGGGCGGTGAAAGAAATGGGCCTACTTTACTCCAAGCGATACTGTGACTACACCTTCATTTATCACGAGAAACACTTCTATTTATAGGACGTAAAGTTGGTTTTTGATGTGGACGTTGGTTTAGGAAAATATATATAAGTAAGTATTATTAAGCCGTAAGGAAATATAATGGATACTATGATGAAAGCGAGTCTTTTAGTAAATTGACCAGACGGGCATTATTACCTTGGGAAAAGGGAGGAATCTAAGTAATTTAGGTTTCTAAGTAATAGCAATTCACGTTAATTTTTTGCACTCTGTTCTACATAAGAAATAATCTATGAGTATTTATTACGTAACTAATAATGGGTATTTGTCAGCTTTTTATTCCCAGGAACTATTGAAAAAATTCAAGCCGCATTCAAATGTAGCTTTAAGCTTTAAGTAAATAAGTTTTTGCATTTGGTGGGAAGAGTTGCGTCACCGTTTTGTACCAACTGCAACAAAGTAGACGACCTCACTCACCTCCTAATGGAGTGTGACCTGGTGAAACTAGAGAGAAATTTGGCCTCAATAGGCTCCAAAATGAGAGGCTCAATATTATTATGAGTCAGCCCTTATCTGATAATATGGCTCTTAAAGTGAGGGCTGCCTCTAATAATACTTGAACTACCCTTCCTTTTCCTTAGTGACACTAACGAGCCTGACATGGTCACCTTGTCGTGTACTAAAGCCTCTAAAGTGAGATTTAAAAAAAAAGCTTTAAGTAAAAGTCGCAGTATAAGGATTCATAACGTTCTTACAAAATTCATGCGGATGAAATCTCAAATTTTAAAACTCTGTTTAAAAATAAAATAAATAGACTTGATCATCATTAGGAAGTCCGTGAAACATCCCAAGTGTTATTAGGCTCTGGCAAGTTTTAGTAATGCTATTCGATATTCTTCATTTATTTCATTATTGTATACTGTTAATAGAGCTTACTTTACATCCCTCTGTATCTACTCTCGTTTTCTTGAAATTGAAATCGTTTATTTAGCACTGTAAACACCAGAATACAGAATACAGAAGTATACAAAGTTTAATACATGCAGCACAGAACATCTGGTGTGGTACAGTGCCAAAATGGGTACACCAGCTCAGCATAATGCTGAGGCAAGCCACAGCGCTGATTTTCAGCTGGCCCCTCAGTGACTACACGTTCTTTTCTTTCGTTCTTTCTTTTTCTACGTTTCTTCGTTATCTTAATTTGATTATGACTGGATAAATTTCGTTATTTTCTTTCAATATTAATTTCTAAAAAGTACTCAGTACTACCCACACATTAAAATAACCTTTGGGTCAGTTACCTTTATCTCAACTTTAAAGGTCAATCTATCTAAAGTTATACAAACAACCGACAACAAAAATCATGATCGATTTTTGAATTTTGAATTACTTACTCAAAGTTTAAACAGAGTTAAAATTGCTAATAAATAACAATAGGCGCATCGAACAACAAAGAAGAAACGGAAGTGTTTCCGCATACCAAACACGCACGGATCCGCTAGCAAGTTCCATGGGGTAGAATCATAGAAATCGGACTAGTAGCGCCTTCTCCTCTAGAATGATGTTGTAAGCACTGATAGCGAACCAAAGGGTTTGTGCAAAATGCACATGTTTTTTTAAATTTCCATATATTTTCAATGTCCGACTAATGTATGGGAAAATGCTCATATCGCATGCGCCAACTGGCAGACAAGGTTTCCATATAAAACTTCTCTAGCGAGCAATCTTAGCAGGGTGAATTTCAAATTCTTTGGGTAGAACGGGTCTTATAAGGAAAGTTTGCATGTTGGGTTTGAGTTCGCATTGATTTTGACGGAACTTGCTTTGTTAAATGTTATTTTAATATTATTATAATTACTGAAGGGATCAGGGTTACATTACCTTCTTAATGTAATTTAATTACACATTCTACAACAGATTTTATTTAAAGATAATACTTCACGTAGACGTATTTTCAAAACGTCTTGTATTGTCATTTACCTGCTTTTAGTTTTCTTATATGTAGACGCATCATCACGATAAAAGTCGCCAATATTCTATGGAATTAACTACAGAACTGAGTGGTTAACCATTGCCATCCCTATATTTACCTACCTAATACCTGTTAAAATATAACTAGGTATGTAAATGTAAGAAGTAAAAAGTAAATGTCTTTGTATTACTTACCTGTGTCTTCTAACAAAAACAACACATAAAACAGTGTACGACAAACCCTTTGTCCTCTATAATCTAAACCTCAAAACACCGTACCACCTGTAATAACCATGCTAACAGTATGTGCTCGGTTGTCTACAGCGCCACCCCGCCCAACGGACTTTCCAAGAACCATCGCGTGAGCGCCCTGTCTGTTGAGCCCGCCCTTCGCACGCGATGCCTAAATTTTCTAATATACTTCGCAGATTACGTCGCAGAAATTACTCCCACGCTCTCGCACGATATTGTGTCGTCTTGGCATAAGAAATTGTTAACTTATACATGTACTTTGTAGTGTATAGGTAAGGTAGGGAACTGTATACTTCAATATAAGTAGGTAAGTAGTAAGTACTTACCTAGTACATTCATATGTAGAAAATGGTATGCAGGGCCAACATAATATGTATATTTGAGATTTTTCAAAAACTATTCGACCGATTCTAAAAATACTTTCACTGATTTTTTGATTGATTTGAAAAGATCTTTATGCTGCAATGTAATTAAATTGAAATTGAAAAAACGACTTGATGTTAATGACTTGATGTCGCATTTAGAAATTAAATTAGATTGTATACAAAAACACTTAAAAGGGTTGGACATTTCGAAGGGCGCTGGCAGTGATATGATACCTCCAGTT
This sequence comes from Hofmannophila pseudospretella, assembly GCA_947369225.1. Classification (NCBI taxonomy): domain Eukaryota; kingdom Metazoa; phylum Arthropoda; class Insecta; order Lepidoptera; family Oecophoridae; genus Hofmannophila; species Hofmannophila pseudospretella. The sequence goes on from OX376316.1 coordinate 5,168,242, forward strand.
TTCTTTACGAGGTGTGCAGCATCCTTATCTCTTCCAGTGACATTAATATTTAATCGTTGTTTACGTGAAGGATACTTTCCGCCTGTTTGGAAAACGGCGCTTGTCGTTCCAATTCATAAAAAGAGTTTGAGATCTTCTATTGAAAACTACCGACCGATTTCTATATTGAACGTACTAAGCAAACTATTTGAACGTGTTGTTCATCAAAACGTATATCCCGTCATATATAATTCACTTCCGCAACAACAGCACGGTTTTATTAGGGGTAGATCGACAAACACTAACCTTGCCATTTTTTCTAACGATGTTCTGTGTGGCATGGATGGGGGTGGACAGGTTGACGTAGTCTATACGGACTTTGAGAAGGCCTTTGACCGTGTTGATCATATTATACTCTTGCAAAAGCTACAGAGCCTAGGTATCGGTGGGAGCTTATTGCGGTGGGTGGAGTCCTATCTCCGTAATCGAAGTCAGGCTGTTGTTATTGGTGGATATCGCTCGAACTTCATTAATATTACGTCAGGGGTACCCCAAGGATCAATTTTAGGTCCACTGTTATACGTATCCTATTTATATGACATAGAGAGTTGCTTCCATCACTCAAAGTTCCTGATGTACGCAGATGACACTAAAATATATGCAACTATTAAAAATATATTAGATTGTGAAAGACTGCAACAAGACTTAAATAGACTCAATGATTACTACAATATTAATCGAATAGCAGTCAATGTTAGTAAGTGTCAGGTCGTTACTTTCACGCGAAAAAGAAATGCTGTAATTTTTAACTACCACCTAAATAACGTATTAGTCAATAGAGCAGACTCTGTTAGAGATCTAGGGGTCCAGCTAGATTCAAAATTAACATTCGCTGATCATATCTCTAACATAATCAACAAGGCTTACAAGAATTTGGGCTTTGTTCTGCGTGTGGGTAGACCTTTCACTGATTTGAATTGTATCAAAATACTCTACTATGCGTATGTCAGAAGTGTACTCGAATATTGCAGTAGTATATGGAACCCCCAATACGTAACTTATAAACATGACATCGAATGGATACAATCGAAGTTCATCAGACATCTTAACTTTCGAACTTTTCGCTTAAATGCGGATACTAATTATAGCGAATCTTGCAAGATTCATCATCTTATGACTCTTGAAAACAGACGCTCCCTACTTGACATGTTGTTTTTGTATAATGTGTGTAACGGCTCTTTCGACTGTCCGGAGTTAACCTCGATGACTCTGCGCTTTTGTGTCCCTAACAGACGCACAAGACACACATCATTATTCTATGTGCCCTTATCGCGAACTAACTATGCACAAAATTCTATTATCCGTCGCATACACAGGTCATATAATAAAGAATTTTCATCGTTGGACTTGTTCAATGGCGGTGCCGCTGCCATCAGGAGAGACATTGTAACAATAATAAATAATACGTAGATTGTACTACTACAGTAGCATTGTAGCTGGATACATGTAGAAAGACTCGAACAAACACATACAAAGGTACACACCCCTTTCACTCTTACACTCTCTTCTACACAAACACGCTCACACACATTTCCAATAAACACATCCATATACACACACACCAAAACTTATTTCTCCCTATAGGCGTTGTCTTAAAATAGGAAATCATTAATTGGCAATATGTTTTTTTTAATAGACTTTTTATTTTTTAATCTAAGTGCTGTTGATTTTGTAATAAATAAATAAAAAAAAAAAAAAAAAAAAAAAAACGTTTTTTTAGCACTGTAAACACCAGAATATAGCAAGTACACAATACAAAAGTATACAAGGCAAGTATGCAAGTTGAGGCCCTTTTCACAACAACAGTCAGACTGACATGATTTAGATATGGTTACCTCTGACTACATAATTATTTTATTATAATTATAACTGTTTCGGTCATTGCTGTGTGTGAAATAAACGTATTACTTACTTACTTTTTTTTACAAGGATATAATACATTCAGCACAAAACATCCGGTGCGGTACAGTGCCAAAAAGGAAACACCAGCTCAGTATAATGCTGAGGCAAGCCACAGCGCTGATTTTCAGCTGGCCCCTCAGTGATTGCACGGACGAAGAAAGCAACAGTGTGTGCGTGTTGTGTTGTATGAATGTGATTGATTGGTTGATTAATACTGAATGTGTTGTTTACTTAAACTTATGTTCACAATTCAGTATTAAGGCTAAATTGGAACTAACTAACTTAAATGTTGTTTGTCAGACTAAATAAGCGTCTATATCAAACTTTAAACAACAAACTTATTAAGTAAATGGTGTACTAAATAATACAAACTTACAATTAAAATACAGATTATGTAATCATTATTACATTATGTAATCTTTAGTACTAGAAATCATTTATTAATTTTCACTAGTAAGAATGTAGTATTCATTTTCATCACTAGATGAAAATAAGGGGTAGGTGAGTCGGTCTAAGTTTCACATTTAATAACATGTTCTGTATTGTGAAAGCGTGTTGTTATATTGTCAGTGGGGATTTTTTACTGTATTGTGGTTATTGGAAATGAAGCCTTCCTTTTTAACAACCACCATTACTTTGGCTCTATAATTATTAGGTATTATTCAGTAATTATTCTCAAAGTCATTACAGTAACAGCTAAGCGACAATGATAAAAAATAACCCATTTGAAACAAACAAGTTTCAAGATTTATTTCGGTATCTACGATTGTTTGACTGTTTCACGTTCGCGGTGGAGAAACTTTGTAAGGTGTCTGAAACTTTGTAAGGTGTCTGAAACTTTTTATAAATAATAAAGTTCTTCCACGCAAAAGTTTCCGAGCGAAAAATAATAATAAGGGTATGAGACGCCGTAGTAATGTTTGTTAATTACTTGTGGAAGAAATAAAGTTATATTTTGTACGCAGAGAAATCATAATCGATAAAGTTTTTCAGTTCATAATTACTCTATATGAATCGTTCCATATAACACGGATCCAAGTAGGTACCTACGATAGTTTTGAGATAAGTATTAGAAAAACACTGTCACATCTAAAAGAAACAATGAGTACAAAAGGTTAACGCAACAACTAAGTAGCCATAGCAAGCTTTGGTGAGGTCATTTCAAGTCCCATCTACGGTCATTAAAAAAGTAAAAAAGAGTTAGCCCACCCACTCCTCCGCCCGCTCATCTACCAGAGGTACTTATGTAAGAAATAATACTCTCAGAAGATCCCTTTACGACGAACATTTTCATGTAGCTTTAACGGTGTTCTGGTAGCGGCCCTGTCAAAAGAGTCCACTGTATAATTTTACTTCACCTCCCTGCAAGAATTATAGAAAAGAGCAAACATGACTACCTCACAAAGAAATCTGTCAATTATTACCCTTACCATGACCACCGTGAGTTTTCCCCAGGTGGAAAACTCGACAATTACCTACCTACCGTAATAACGTGTGTATTGTGTATGGCAGGGAGGATGGACGTGTTAATTTGTCCTGTCATGCGATGAGTAACAACAGTTTAGATTGCAGGGGTGCGATGAAAGGAACTATCAGTTAAAGGACATACGGAATAATCATGGATGAGTTTTACCTTCGCATAAAAATTGCATTGTAGACTAGATGTTTTGAATTAGAATACAATTTTACAAGACATTGCGTATGTAATGGTGGAATACAATATAGGCAGTATTATCGCTGATAACCTTTGTTGTTTTGAATTATATATTCTTTACAAAGGAAAGCAAATCGAAACCAAATCAAATGATTTTTTAAACTTGTAAGTAAGTACCTTAAAGTACATTTTAACAACGTCATTTTTTACTCTACCGCCGCTTCGTAAGGTGCTGTAGCGGCGCAAGAAACTTTTAGCAGTACATCTTTTGTAAAAAAATATATCTTACAATAATTATGAATACAATCGACAATCGATGATGACAATTACAATTTGGTTTAGTTTTAGATTTGGTGGCCATTGGGGATACAATCATACTATTATATATGTACACAATGTGCAGAGCTGGAGCTGTAGTTAGGACCAAGCCTCTTTATCATTTAAGTAGTCATTTATTTTATAATAACCCTTATTTTTAAGCAGACGGACGAACAAACGGAACCTTCATCCTTTTTTAAATATAATGTAGTATAGAGTCAAAAAAATATAATTTCAGAACGCTCACATTTACCTATGTACACGAGAATGTAGGTAAGTACTTATTTTATACATGTTTATACATGTCCCCTCTTACCAACCTCACAAGTTCTGAAAATTAACGAAACAAAAATAGCTACAAACTATAAAGGTCTTTCTTTACTAAGGTCAAGGAAACTCCAAATAAACGTGAAAGCCGCAATTAGATTAGCTTGAAACGTTCCGCGCCCGTAAATTGTCCAAGGGTGTCTATGGGTTCCCCCGTCACTGTCTGGTTTCTAATGAGGGAGGGAGACGAAATCACCGCAAGGTAATTAGGGCTAGACGTAATGTACGATATCTATGGTTTGAGGTGAATAGTTTTAATGTCTTTCTTTGTAAATATTCTCCTTTCAGAAAGATTCTAATTATATGAGGAAGTTATAGTCAATGCACCTTCAGAAATGGTGGTCGGTATGTCTCCAAGAACCGTTGGTTCCTATAATGTGAAAAAAATCTTATAAGGCTTTAAAATTATTGTTATGAAAAGACTTGTTGAGTAGATTCGGTATGATTTAAGAAATTCTGTTTCAGTTAGAAACAAGTCTTCTGACTTTTTAAGTTAGTGTACTCGTAAGCATGCGTACATACTTGGACTGTTTCTTATATTTAACTTTTCGTTTTTATTCCTTCACCTTATTGCTTTAGTAATCCCCGCACGATTCTTATTACGCCTACCGTGGCAGGTAGGTAAATACGCGGAACAAGAAAAATAAAGACGCCGAGGCATTTATAATATACATGTTCTTCAGAAACTTTTTTTTAGAAACATTATCATCAGAACAGCTCTGTTCAAGCAGTTTTCAGCTCACTAAAATTTATGGTTGCAAAAAGCCTTTTAATTCAAGTTGGGTTGTCTCTCAAACGGTCTTTTTCACAATCAATCCGTCACGCGTCGCGGTTACAATATTTTGTCCATTTTCGACAATGTCCACCCAAAGTCCACCCGTATAGAATGCGAGGGTCTTTAACACCCATGATGGACTTTTCGGAATTATTCGAGCAACAATACCCCTGTGATTGTGTCAGTGGTCGTAAAGTAATAATGTTAACATTGTTAAAGCGACTATTGTTTACGTGGAAGTGGTTAGTGTTAAATGCAGCAATTTTAAAACTGCATCCTTTAAATGAAACTATATTTTAACGTACATCTTTAAGCTGTCGTGTTAGGGTGCATTTTATGAAAAGTTATGTTTGTTGAACGATAAATGGTAGTGTTGTTTGGGATACCAGGGTATGGTGATTTATATTCGTCTTTTGTTTTTGGCTGTTTAGCTAGTATCAATGGCACACGGTCTCGGAAGGTCGTTATTCTTGCATTGTGCCACTAGTATTGTCTATGGAACGACATCGTTAGTAAGTTGGTAGGTGGTCGTGTGCATTGAAATTCTATTGGTGACATGATAAATCTTCACCGTGCTGGTAACCATTCAGATAATTGTTTCGATTATAACAGGTGACTTTTTATGTAAATAGACATTTATTTTAAACTATACACAGATGTTCAAGAAATCAAATGCAGTAAAAAGCATTGGAAATAGGTGGATATTCACTATTGTATAATTTTTACGTTTATTGATTTACGTTTTTTCTCGTTTGGATAGAATTCTATTGACACTGTTCCAAATGTCGTGTCTCCGTTGATATATGGCGGCAAAGACAACAATCCGTTTGTCAAAATAAAATATCTACCTACGCGTAACATTGGACATCTAGCTAGGGCGTATGCTATACAATTCTATCAAGTTATTTGTATGAGGTAACAGCAGTATTTCAACTTGTCACCAGTGAATGTTTTAGTCTGTGTCCATATTTGGAAAAATGTCTAGGTTTATTGTTATATATAGATATCACCAACATTACAACAAAATCGAAGTATTGTTGCACGTTTTTACTAAAGAAACAACGTTATGTCGTATAGTGCTATAGCACTTAATGGGAGGTTTTCTTTTTTGTTTTTTTATGAGTTCGTTTTTGTTCCCATAGATGGCTCTCGCACCTAGGGGAGATCTGTCACTGTTAGTCAATAATAAATAATAATTCACGCGTCACGCGTTCAAATTGTTTCCAAAATTTTCATTTTAATTTTCATTTATTTCTGAATGCGTAGATAAAAAGGGATAAAACCTAATTTTCTATAGTGCGATCTCGCTCACACATCTAAAGGCTCTCGTTGAACTTCGTTATGCAACACTAAACGTTGGCAGTTTTACGGCACTGGCTACCAGCCACTTTACTTTACATTTAAAAAAAAAACCTCCATAGAGCGCCATCTAGCGAGCCTCATGGAACCAATCGGAAAACCTCTCATTGAACCTATCTCTTTTATATTTCTTTCTTGAATCAAAAAATCATAATTATTTATTACACAATTTAAAAAAAGTTCTAACTTCCATAGTTTCTTTAAAAAAATATCAGTATTATAAAAATAGAGACACTCTTTCTCGGCGACGTTACCAGATAACACCAATCTAATTTAAAAATTCATAACCAAAATTTTTACTCCAATGAAAAGTTTTTTACAAAAATCCACCGACATCACAACACCAATAGAAAGCTTCACGGCAAAGCTGCCTTCTATAAGAATAGATCGTAGTCCTACATACGCAGAGACGGGTGATCTGTAATGTTGTCTATATTGTACTATGGTTTTGAACAATGAGGCAACCATTCGAAATAAGCCTTTGTTGGCGGCAGCTGAATGTTTTTATAGAGTACGACTTTAGGAGAGTGAAGAGGTATAATGTATTACTATAAGGATAAAGGATAAGATAGTGAAACATGCTAGAGGAGTACCTAATGAAAGGCGTCTATAAAAAAAATGTAAAAGATATTTCTGATCTTGTCCAGTGGCAAAGGATACAAAATAATGATTTGCTTGACTGACTAAAAGGTGAACAAAATTTAAATTTCTTGTCGAAGGAAAACTGACAACAAATAGAACGACAAGACTATAAAATTAAGAGAGAGATAGAATATATATAAAGTACATATTAGTTTTATATTGAGGTAGAGTTTTAGTAGACTCATTAATATTGAATTAAGGAACAATTTTAGTACACGAGTATATGATTATATTAATGGTTTTAGCTTTAATTTCTGATGTAGTTGCAACAACTTTCTCATTACAAAAGGCCCTAAAAGTTAATTAATGACCAATATTCCAACTGTTCGAACAGAAAACAACAGCCAAATAAACTCTCAACTCTAACGATGCCCAGGCGGATGCGAATAAAACGTAGCTAGTAAAGTACCCTCTAAAAATTTTCACAATTTTCAAAATTTTACTGCAAAAGTATAATCATATTTTATCTTTAACTTCTGATGTAATTGCAACTACAGCTTCCTCATTAGAAATGGCAGTAAAAGTTAATTAATGACTGCTCGAACAGAAAACAACAGCCAAATAAACTCTCAACTCTAACGACGCCCAGACGGACACGAATAAAACACAGCTAGTGAAGTACCCTCTAAACATTTTCACGGACAGTTCGCATTAACACTACAGCTTTAATGAGGGTGAAACTTTTTAAATGTTCCAGATAATCTTGTAAACATTCGGGATAGGTTGAGAGAAGTGGAAAGTAATTTTCCTGTCGTTACAAGGCCTCGGAGAAAGGGAAATGATGCTATTATGTTAGATGTTAGGACCCTACAAATTGCTGTGTTGTAAGATGCGTCACTACATATAAATAGGGACTTCATCCCTATTTAGAATAAAGATTTCTTCAGTGACCAGATTTAAAAGTAGACAATATTAGGAAAGGTAAACAATAAAAGAGACCAGAAAATAGACATTAGCGAGTAATATACCAATAGATATTATTTTATTCGTGTGAGTGACTCACACAATATATTTGATTTCTAAGTTAATTTACTGTACAAACAATTGTACAATTTTCTTTATCTAAAACATTAGTTAACAATTAATTTTGATTTCGCCAGACAAAAACGTTACTACGATACCTACCATGGAAACAAAAGCCACGTATTTGTCGCTTAAAAGATTGTGGTGAGAATCTAATGACACGACCATGGAGATTGTTAAATTCCCCGTGCTTCAGTTGTGGAATTAACGTAAGGGGTAAATTACAGCTCGGCTCGAGCCGTGGAGCTCGAGTGCCTTACCTTCGAGCACGATCTAGCTTTAGGTAATAAGTTCAGGCACGTTCGCGTTCGTGCCGCTTACGGAATCGAAAGTGTCTGAATTTGCATAAAAAATATCCGTATAGCTGGCTCTTCATAAAAGCTCGTTGATAAAATATTTGTTCAGTTTCATTACTAATGATTTTATAAATTCGTCTCTACTTTATCCTCTTTTCCATTTGCTTAGTCTTCATTTTCTTTTCTTCTTTTTTCCCGCGGCGTTAACTTAGTGTCCGTTTTGACCTACTAAGAAATATACATTCGCCATTATTCCTAATTTAGGAATTGGTCATATTTCTTTATTTCAACAGTTCTAACGATGTCACTTATTGACTTTTTGTTACCATTGAAAAAGGTTTCTCTATTTCACTTTCTGGGTATTTGTCTTCCGTTACTTATGTAAGTGTTACGGAAGAAATCTAGTTTGATAAATAGCTACCATGTATATAACATACAGCAAGTCTAAAATCTTATTTAGTGCAGGTTCTAGTCTAGTCTAGTATCTGATCAGATAATAAAAACAGAGCGGAGCGGGGCGCGGCGGCGGCGCCACCCGGCAAACAGTCGAAAGCTCTATCTAGTCGGAAGATTTTGAGAGCTTAACGCGGCGCCCGGGATTAACTAGCTCTCTATGACTTAGTTCCACAAACTTTACGATTACCCAGTCTTTTTGAAGTCACTTCACGTGTTTGGGTAGAATTAAACATGTCTGGATACTGGGGGACATGTTCGTGGAAAGCGGAGCTGTCAAAATACTAGCGAGCGATTATACACTGTGACAGGTGTCATAAATGAGGATAAGAATTTCTTGTTAAAGGAAATTCCGATGAAGTAAGATTAGATAATGATGAAAATTCTCTAATTAATTAGAGGATTAGATAAGTACGTATAGTGATTAGCGACATACATACTGAATAGTACTAGTAGATCCAGCTTTATCCACTTGACTCCGTGCAAAGGCGCGCTACTCGATTTGTCGACGATTCCATGTTCACGAGCGGTTTAGAGCCTCTTAGTTTAAGGAGAGACATTGGCTCTCTCTGCGTTTTCTATCGTGTATATAATAGAGTGATCTGCGGAACTTTTTGACTTGGTGCCTTCGTCCACCTTCCTGAATCGCACCACTCGTCGGTGGCTCAATTTTCACCCGCACTTTCTGGTGCCTTGGCTTTCTACCACGACCCGTTTTACACGAGCGTTTCTACCACGTACATGTAAAATGTGGAACTCTCTTCCATCCGACGACGTTTTCCCGCAGCGCTACGAAATGGGATGCTTCAAGAAGAACATCAAAAAAGTCCTATCCCGCCACGGCCGGCAACACACAAGCAATACCCCTGGTATTGTATGTACGCAACGCACGTAGTAGCGATTTTAACACTCGAACGATCTATTATGAAACTCAGCTTCGCTTCGTTTCATAAACAGTTCTCATGCTGAAATCGCTACATTACGTGGCCGTTGCATAAACTACTATTATAGGTTCATAATAAACACTTCCCTTCCCATAATGACCACTTACATACACAAAATGGCTATAATATCAAAATAATTTAAAATATATTTTATTTTTCATATTATCTTAACACTAAGTATATTTAATTTCTTTAATGTTCATTCAGAGTTTGTTTGGAAGGATTGCTCTAAGCGATAAGACTGCCTTTGTACATATATAGTGTTACTGTGTTTCTATCTATCTATTTCTTTTATAAAAATACAACTACAAATTCTAGGCGTACGGTAGTGCCCCCGCCAAGTCGAGCATGACTATTTTCCCACTTAAAACTCAAAGCCAATCTGTTAAAAAATGAAGTTGGCTTATTTGCATAGGAAGCCGTCGTAAGCATTTCTTGCTCAAGCGTGTTAAGCTGTTCCATGTCCTGCGTAATCCTCTAGCAGTAGCTAATTTGGTTCTCACGCAGGTTCTTCACTACGCGTCTCTAGAATACACGAGGCGCATCTATTTTACCGAGTATTTAATCGTATTAGATTTCATAACCTTACAATGTCAATTGTTACTTACACTGTTTGTTACTTACTTGTTACACTGTCGTTAAAAAGAGAAGTACTTGTAATGTAAGTACTTACCTATAATAACAAAGCAACATACCACACACTTGCACCGTCATCATAACTCTATTATTCAGTGCCACTTTAAACAGTGCCACGAATATTAAAATGACGCGTCATAGGAGCATCAATTTGTCATTTCACCCGCATCTTATATTTTGAAGGATAACATGGGATTGGTATACCTAATCCGCTGTAATAAGTAAGACACGAGTAGCTCTAGGTATTGCCACTAGCTTTCTAAGACTCAAATCCAGTATTTTCAGTAGTGATGAAACTAATAAGATAATCTGAAATCAAGGTATAAAGAAAAGATAACTATAACATTATTAATGTTACTATAGGAAAGTTTCTAAAATAATGAAGTTGAAATAGTAAAGACATAAAGGGTTTACAATAGAAACCACCGAATATTTGCAACATTGTAAGAGAAGAAAGAAGGAAGAAAGAAGAAGGAAAGCATAGAAGCATTGTAGGAGAGCATAATAAGATGAAGTTTGGAGATACACTACTTAATATCAATAAATTAAAGACTCCATAATACTAGAAGAGATAATGATTATTTAGAGTAAAAGCTGGTCGAATCCAATACACAAAAAGATAATTTTGGATAAGATGAGCAATTGCTCTAGAAAACTCTCGTTGATTATATTCTGACTAAATCCATTCGAGTCTGCGCATCTGAATTCTCTCAGAATGTTTCGGACTGGGCTAAAATTAAAGTAGATCAATACGAAATAAATGTATTCAGTGCAGTGGTGATGCAGTTGTTTTATTAATAGCATCTCAGTACAATATGTTATTATTAACATTATCCACACTTAGTTTCAAAGATTTTTCTCAGAGGTAAGTGATAAAAATGACACGCTCGTAAAATATTTTCCACTTCTAAGTTAGAATTAGCTGTACCAATGGAATACCTAACGGAACATTAATAATGGAGTTTTAGTGCAAAAGCTTAAATAGCCATTAGATATAAAATATAAGACTTCATAAATTTCATTTAACTTAACTTTATTTGAAAGGTAAAATCAAATAAATTTCCCAAACTGTCACGCTCCGATGATAAAATAAATTTTCAGGTCGCAACTTTGCCTTCTTTGCCGAGAGCCTTTCCTCTGATTTTCAAAGTGTCTTAATTATCTCCCTTCACCTTGAATCGTCTTTATCAATTGAATCTTGGCAGATTTGGACATCACGTTTGATTTACTTAATTGATGTTCAGAGTCGCTATTATTATTAACTCTTTAATCGGCTACTTCCTCAAATTCCTCATTGATGTTTAAGCTGGTAGTTCTGGGCAAACGTTGGTTGGGGGTTGATTCTCCCCCGCGATCACCCCTTGCCCCTCAATCACCTCTACCCATCTGCCCTCGTCTAGACCGAAGGCCAGGCCAAACTTCACTTCAGTTGATTTCTAACGTTCGCGCGGGAAGGGTGTCGCTCATTTGCTCCGCATGGCGCGAAATTCAAACATCATTGAGCACGTGTGTGACTTTTAGTATTGGATTTTGAAAAGTGGATTATATGTTCTTGTGCATTGGTAGTTTGTACGGAACTTTTGTTTCATTATGGAGTTGGATGTCTGAATAATGTGAGTCACTATTTTGTTTACTAAATAAGCTTATTAAATACGTGATATTTTAGTAAATTATGTACCTACATATAAATACATTAGAGCAAAACATTTGATGTTTTGTTGCTTTGACGCTAGCTCAGCGCGTAATAACATTTTAAAATCTTTGGTAAATTATAATTGTAATAAGGATTTACTAAATGTTAGTCTACGTTCGTTCATGGTACATAAAATTGGGATGATTTTATAACGAAGCTTAAAACTATAATGCCGATAAGAATTAAAAATACGGTACGTTTAAAAGATATATTTTGACAACTTTAAATCTAAATTGAAATTAGGGCAGCTAATTATAAAATCACGAAATAATCTAGTGCAAATTGCAAACATAAGCGCAATGCGGGAGAGCTTTTAAGTGCTATACCATTGCAACCATTGTAAAAAAATACTGCGCAAAAGGGATGTCAAAATGTACTTAAGAGAGAAAAAGTCGTTTTCGAAGACATTTTGCAAAGCTCTCAAGAGTTTGAGAAGAAAAAAGCGACTTCCGGGCGTACCGTCCGCCACTTATCGTCGCCGTCGAGAAGAGATGAATTATCAATTATCATAGTGAAAAGTACTGTTATGAATATGATACTTATGTATTAGAAAGCAAAGCATGATGGTTAAAATTGATAGGTTATGTATGGTAAACATTAATTTTGTCATCTTGTAATTAAATTACACCCTTTGTTGATTTTAAATTGACGTAAATTTACATAAAGCATGTATATCTCTAACACATTTTCTGTCCATTGGTCACTTGCAGTATGTTCAGTAATACTCAGTATCCATTTTTTTTAAATCCACCTAAAAAAATCCATCTAGTATATGTATTTACATAAACTGAAAATGTTATTCACATAGAATCGCATTTGTTGTAATTGTAAGTACAACTTTTAGAAATTTGAAACAAAAATGTTACTGTAATCGAAAGGTTTTTGAGAATAATTAAACCACATAATAAAAGTTGTTTAGGTATTAAGCTGAGTATTAAAAAGTTGCTTTGTAAGTACTCAAATACAGGATTATGTTACACTCTTTCATCTAAAACACCTAATTTGATTTAATCAAACCCTCTTGGGAATATAAAAAGCCGGAAACACCATAAAGAGTTACAAATAGAAACATTAATTCCTGCAATCGGGTCATTTGATATAACAGCTTGAGTTACATTAACTTAGTTAAGAAAGAAAGTAAAAAAGGTTTTCTAATACAACAAATACAAGATACAGTATACTAAAATAACGTAGACATAAAATAACTAAAACATAGAACTGACAATGGTGACGGTGATGACTCTGATGACAAACAAAACGAAGTAAAAGCAATTAATGAAATTGAATATTGCGTATAATGTCACCACGTTGTTGACGTTGCTGCTGATGGATTTTGACAGGAAATAATATTAGTGTAGATTGTAACTACAACAAATATTAAAGAAATATGAATCTCGTATTACAAGTTCCTTAAAAACACCAATGAAACAGAATGTATTCTACGTACTAGAGAATGTATTCTATTTTCAAACTGTTACATTGAACAACGAGAAACGGTTAATGCTTCAGATCCTGTGTCGCCTAATGCAGCAGTGTCGGGGGTCATCGGTTACCGAACGGATACATCTCATCCCAAACGTTATTTGTGAACGCGTTTAACATACAATACTATACAAATATGCGCATATTTACAGCACATGCCTGCCACCTCCCATTAAGGAAAAGACACCTTATTTTAGCTCTTCTGTTGTTTGCGAAATGAACGGGAAGCTGAAAAAGCTTAATGTGTCCGTGTCCTTTATACTTTCATACATATTTATGCAACCACACATGTCGCACCATATTCTTTTTTGAAATAAAATAATTTAACCTTTCATCCTAAAGTGTTCCTTTTAGGTTAAGGTAAAAGAAACCATAATAAAAAGACTGTATGAAATTATTGCCTTAATAAAATCGAGAGTTGACATTGTCAATTGAAACTTTTATTATCGTTACGTTCGAACTTACGACTATAAAACTGACTTATCTCAATGTCATCTAAACCCCAAATAATCAAATCGAATTCGACTTTCGAAACCCGATATCGCAACAAGTAGACTTTGGAACAAATAGATCAACCCGATGAATCAGGAATTTCCAATTCGAGGAGGTCACGTAATTATTATTCCCCCCACTGCTATCGGTCGCTCCCTCTCCTTTAAAAGCCTATTCTTGTTCAGATAAAGCAAAGATATCTGGTGACCTCGGTATATCTTTCGGTGCCAGGATAAGAAACAATGAATTTTAATTCCGAGCGCAACCCGGCCGCCGGGACTCGTAAATAAGTCCCTTATCGAATAGGTAATTGGTAATGTGGGCGATCGCTTCCAAAACTCACGGGTAGAGTCACTATCTAATAAGTAATAACTGTGTCTATAAATTAAATTACAGTGTCTTAACTTGATCGTTTTAAAAGACAAAGTGATACAAATTAGATCAATTAAAATACAAGTGAGACCGAATGAAAGTTTTATAATTTCAGTGATTATAAAAAGGTAGTTGTTAGATATCATTAGATAGAGGATAATTACTCTACAAAATGATCTGTGTTCTTAATTTGTGCTTATGTTTATATCTAAACTAATCAAATATTTGACTTATCTTGTCATAATAAAAGTCTTATCTGTTTTAGAACAAATATATCAAAAGCTACTTCAGAAGTTCTGTGTAACTAAGATAACACTGCTAACAAAAAATATTGTTCTTAAACTTTTACTTCGAGAGAGCCCTAACTTTGATACCTTGTTTCACTTTATCTTTAGTTCTCTGTAAGAGAGAAAAGTATTTCAATCATATAAATAGTGAATTTCTATGGTACTTATAAGTATTAATAAGTATTACTCATAAACTGTTATATTATTTTCTTAGAAGCAAAAAATTGTTGTTCATTTTTGCCAATATTTTCTTCACTAAACGTTGAATAAGTTATGATTTTATGAAACCGGGAAAATAATCACGAGGCAGCTCGTAGAACCCTTGAGTGACAGCGGGATCTAAATCCTCCATCAAGTCTATCAAAATCGAATAAAGTACAATTTTCCCCCATTACCGCCCTTCATATCTTTCGTCATTTTACGTATCGCTACGGAACCCGAAAGAGGGTAAGATGTTAAGACGAAAATAATAAATCCGTATCGAATGCATGCACGGACGGAGCGAATGAAAAAATTCCTTCCGCGAAATATGATATTCTGAGCCCATGAAATTCGCCTGTCGGTGCTCGAGCGATCCATCACCAATTAAATGCTGGGTTGTTGGCGATACATTATCAACCGTATTGCGAATGGTCTCTGATTGATCACGCTGGTGCCATGAATCCATGGTGTTGGTGTTACTGCTCGATTGGCTCTCGTCTACGGAGACCACTGTCCGGAGTGACAGATCGCCGCTTAGCTTTGTCCGACATTCAATCAATGGCCTATGATCCAACTGCGCCGTATTTACCACAAATTGCAGCAACACAATTCATTTCAAACTCACAGCAACCGACGTCATTAATTTAAAAGATAACAAAGATATTAATTATAATCTTGAACTTGCAATAATTTTCCACACAGGGGCGCCCTTGATGAAACTCATCCAATAAATTTACACGAAGCAAGCAGATAATAGCCTTCATTTAGTAAACAAACAATGCACCTGATATTAATATTTTACAATAGGCTGCTTTAATCACGGCCTCGAATTCGAGCTTAATTATTCCATCCGTTGGATAATTAATTAGACAAAAGACGGCACGCAGTCTCTCTCCACTAGGTATTGCAGCTCCTATTGTTGTTGGGATAACAGAGAAAAATCCGCAGAGCTTCCGGCTGCGTAGCTTCTTTATTGTTCAGCCTTCCACCTCGTTCCAATTTACGCAGTTCTTTCATCGCGTGACTGATGTATTTATCACTTTATGTTTGGGAAATTTCTTTAGCCCTATAAATTGTTTATTGATAGGCGTCTCTAATCGCAGTTGGAACGTCTCCCCGATGTCTTTTTGATTTGAATCCAAACGCCGGATTTGTAGGCATTTAGCGCGAGGTTGTGGGGTCGGGATGGTCCTCCGTTCCCATGGCATTTGGGGTGTTACGCTATTTTAGTGCGTCGTCGTAGGGTAATTTATGGGCATGCAATGCACACAGGGACGGCTCTTAGTGAGATGGCTCGGAATAACGATTTTTCTGTGAATTTATGTCGCTTTAAAGATAATAGCCTTATCTACTTATAGAACACAGAGTAACTTTATGATATAAAGATCAATGTCAATTTAACGTTGACATAAAAGGCCGTTCATATCATAATACAAGACAAGGATTATTCACAGAATAAATGAAATATAGATTGAAATAATATACACTTAAGTTTTATTTTAATTTTTGATTAACTGGTTCTATTAGATAGTAAATTAGTATCTGGCCATTTAGTATGTCAGCTGTTTGACTGTCAGATAATTTATATTATGTCTTTTGTTCAATAACTGATCCTGTCAAGTAAACACACTGAAAACCTTGATTCCTGTGTTTCCACTCTTTCATCATCTACCTGCCAATAATCCCAACAGGTTCCACATTCCTTTTAGGTTTAGAATATAGTTACAGTAATGTAATGTATTAAATTGTAATTTGCTTGCACGGAAAGTGCGACGGAGTCCCGACTTCCAAGATACAGGTTTCGACCTAGTTTGTAAGTCGGAGGTCCTTTTTTTGTGCCTTGTATATTCATTCGAATAACTTCAAGCAACAGGTAGGTGCCTAATAGGTACTACTGAAGCTAATAAACAAATTGTAACTAGTCATTAACTACAAGTGTAATTGCTCTTTCCAAATTACTTTGTAACAATAATTACAGGCCATGTTTACCAACCTTAAAAGTTCAAGAAAACATTTATTAGTGGTTTCAGGAATAGGATTGAGAACATTTTAAATTTTATTACTAAAGTCGATGCCTTTGCCTTGCGGCGCGTCAAATATTTAAAGACTTAACAAGCCTATTGAAAAGGGAAATTGTTGGACCAATTTGTTCACGAATTATTTGTCAAGCGAGTTCATTCCGAAAATTGTTTCCAGATTTAGCTGTAAAGGGGTTTGCCGTTGAGAATACGCCTACCACGTTATGGCTTGAGACAATGTCGATTTCTATAGATTTAATAATCTCTTAGACGTGACATGCCAGTCATACTATGAATGTACCTAATAACACTAATAATAGACATTCGATGACTTTTCATTAAATTTTGTTGAATACGTGTTAAAATTAAATTAATATTGGATAACAGTGCTGTATTTATTTTAGCAGAGTAAAAATTAAAGAAAGTGGAATAGCAAACTTACATTTAAAGTTGTGTAGTTGTAAGTGTGTGATAGTAGATCCAGTAAATCACTTTAGTTACTTTAATAACATTACAAAACTCAATATCTTTTATAGCATCGGGCAATGTCACGGAAAAAGCAATGAGGTGTAAGCGGCGCGCAGCTGCCGGCATTATGTCGATAATGATACTGTTTGTGCATACAGCAACTGATTTTGGCCAATATTTACGACTTCCATGGTGAATTCTATCATTGAATAAAATTATTTGAATATTAAATTGATTGGATAATGCAAATGAAAGTAGGTACTTAATCAATTTTATGACATGAATGTAAACTGGGAACGCAGAGATATTATTTCAATGAGTATAATTTCAGCCCTACATTTTCTTCTTTATCAAAGTGCTACACGCTTTCAATATTTATCGCTGAAACATCGTTGAAAAGAATATCTTGATTGACTTCCTCCAGACTGTCTTTCATGTGCCAGGTCTATAATTACCGTTGTCTATGGGCATCCCTACGGGAATAGAACAGTAAGTTGAGTATATAAATTAGCTGTCAGAGCCGCTAATCGCTCAGACAGGCCGCGATGAAACTTTAGAGTCCATCAGTGGTTGTCTAAGGCCGATGTGTGCTACAAATAGATACACAATAACCAGGAGTTATTTATTTTGTTATCCTTTTAGCGAAAGCTCAACAGGGCTCGTTATTTTTAATGAATATTGTATTCGCATTTGTTTGCTCAAGTTTGTTGTTTATAGCGAAATATTTGTTTACTATCGCTCTGTTATCGAACGGATTATTGGATAAGTCGAATAAGGTACGGCTTGAACGCAATGCTTGTTATCGTTGGGCAAAAGATAGTAGTATCTGTCTAAGTTTGTAAGCTTCAAAGCTCAGTGTTTAGACGTAGGTATTTTTATACCTCATTTAAACAAATCTGTTACAGTCGATCAATAATGAATGAATGAATGAATGAATGAATACTCTTTATTGCACAAAATTATTGTGATACAATGCGTACAAAACGATTAATACAATCTAGGCGGTCTTATCGCTAAAAGCGATCTCTTCCAGACAACCTTCTGGTGGAGTAAATAAATGCAATTCGTTTCAATTTCAACTTCATTATCATAGTAGGTGCATGTTCGACATAGGCCTCCTACAAAACACGTTGAACATAATATTTTGGAATTCAAAATGACAAATTTCCAGAACTCCGCACTCTGCAGTCTCTGTCAGTTAATCTGTGGTTGCCTTATTCGTACATGTTGTCGTCTCAACATCTCTAACAGAAAGAAGGCCTACACAAAGTCACTTTCTTCCTTACTTATTGATTATATTGCTGCTTTATAGTGCTGATGCATTCACGACATTGTTACGTACAGCATAAAATTCAAATATCCTATCAAAATAGACGATTAGCAATTAAATAAACTGGAACTCCCTCAGAAAAACTCAGCAAAAACTCTGTGTCACGCGAATCTCGACGACCCCTCTGTCCCAAATTCACACGGTTCGCAGAAAAATGGCGACCGTGGAGAAGAGTACAATAGCGCACAATTACGTCGGCCGTCGTAATGAGCGCGCCAATGAGATAGCAATAAAATTTCGTTTCACAATACGGCCATAATTAGAATTAACTGTCTCATTCCCGCCCACATCCCATGGTCATCTCTATTTTGTCCCATTGATGTTGGCCAGAGATTTCTGGGAGCTTTCGCGATGTACTATTGAGTCGTCTGTATTCTGTAAGGGCTCTTGATTTTGAGTAACGATGACTTATAGTCTTTTCATTGGATTCATTTATCGTTATCGTCAATTTGGGAATTATCTATTAAATTTTTGTGACATTTAAATTTAAACTAATTTTTGTTATCCCATCACATTCGTTTGTCCTATTTTATGAATAAGTCTTCTTCTTATAACATCGTCGTATTACTCATTTATTATATCACTATCGTACTGTTCAAGTAATACATATATAGGTTCCTGGCTTCCTGCAATGTGCTTTCAATTAACTAATTTCTTCTCTCATCTCTCTTCTTTCTCTCTAATTAATTCTCTATTAATTCAGTTGTCGAAAAAACCACGAAGGCAAATGACATCCATGAAAAACATGAGGGAAATCTAGTCCTTTACGACCACCCCAGCTTGGAACAAAAGGAAATATTGTACAAAACATCATAAGTGCTTAGCTTTGTGTTCACATTCGCACAGCTGTTGTTATTACTAAAACAGACCTTTGTTATTTTTTCCTTGGCGTCTATAGTTTCTGTTTACACATTTTAAACGATACTTTCTTTGGACCGTTATTAAAATTCGTAGATTGCCTCTCAAACTTTAGAGGGATTTTAGTAGAATTAAGAGAGGAATGAGCGAACAGTGCACGCATTGTGCCAAGGGTTTGGGAAACAATGCTCTATTATACGCTGGTACTTAAATATTAGCGGCTTTCTGTTTGATATAGCGGTTTAGAAATGCTATCTGGAATTTCATTTATGGCACATTTTGGTTTGTGTTAAACGCGGTGTATAGAAGCATATGTTTGTATCTTTATCCGTGTTAATTATTTGCCTAAGTGCTGACTGTCTCTTGCCTTCCAGTCTATGAATTTGAGTTTCAATAAGTAACTAAGTGCTGCGCCCGTATCACGAGGTAGTTGTCCGGTTTATTACCTCCCCTGTACGTACCGCTAAGATACGCAAAAAACTAATATTTAATTTCCTGTACTTTGTCTCTTTTATATATGAGTTGTTACGTTTACACTTTACTTACGTAAGAATTATTAAAAAGCCTCAAAATTATAATTAGTGCATTTCATCACACTTAATTACAAAAACGTAATTAAATGAATGACGAATGTGGAGCTCGTAGCTTAGTTGCGAGCACGGTCCGAAAGTGATCGTGCAAGTTAAGCGACGTTGGCGCGGTCGGTACCTGGATAGGACCGCTAATGGCATATTTCATCTGAGCTGAGTCGGTCCCGGTTGTTGTCGTTCGACAGCAGTCGTTAAGCCATGTCAGATGCCTACTGGCGGCCTGAACAACTATGACAAATAGGTTGGTCACTAACCATACGATAAGCAAGCAAGCATTACAAAAACAAATATGGTAAACGCTAACGAATGTTAAAAAGAAAAAAAAAATTTAACCATCTCTAAACCTGTATATGTCGCAACTGAAACAATAAATAACTTTATAATGACCGCGTAATCAGCAACCGAAGCTATTTGTTTACTATTTAGTTTAAAACCCAAAGGCGAAGCCGAAATTATCGCTGTCGATAGGAAAACAAACACTAAAATGCAAATGCTTTGTAATTAGTTGTGCCATAAATATTAGACGTCGATTCCGGGTACTATAAATAACCTAATGGAATCTCTAAACGAAATTCATAATATTTTACGTTGTGAAATCGGAGCTGTGAAGTAGCATATTATACGATTTAGGTCTGATTTCTGAAACTCTGACCTACAGTCGCCCACACTGGACCTATACCTTTTTGTGTTTGTAACTTTTGTGTAAATGGCTTTAAAGAGGTATAGGCCTAATGTGTAATGGTTGAAAGACTAATGATTTCATAATACATATTATACAGTTAATAGTATTACATTTAATTTTATTGAAAAATTGAAATTGAAAAACGTTTATTTAGCACTGTAAATACCAACTACGTACCAACAGCAAGTACACAATACAAAAGTATACAAGGATATAATACATTCAGTACAAAATATCCGGTGCGGTACAGTGCCAAAAAGGGTACACCAGCTCAGCATAATGCTGAGGCAAGCCACAGCGCTGATTTAATTTTTTTGTTTAACTACTTACTTAATTAATTTCGTGTTTAAGGTGGCCTACAGTAGAGATATTAATTTGAATTAAGTAGTACTTACTACTTACTACGCTCTATAACTTAGGTACCCTTTAATTATCATAGATTCTAATATCTTATAATTATTGAATACTTAGAGTCTAAAATCTTAACGGATCAACCAGCTTTTGTCTAACAGTTAGACCAAAGATGTTTAGGCCGTTAAGATTCAGTTGATGTCAGAGGATTACATTATCTGTCTTTCTTAAAATAAAATCAATCACTTTTATTAGACCTTTGGCGGTCACATTACCTTAATATGGCTTATGGTAATGAGAATGAGCGCAATAAATACCGGAATTTCGACATAAACCATTATCAGAAACACTACGCTTACAGAAAGCTATCAATCAAACTTTGAAATTCAATCTGTACTTTTTAGACCTTCCAATTAAGCATAATTTAAGATAAGCCTTTAATTTTAACGTCTCGGGTGGGCTCAAGAACAGTGTAAGCCGGTCATTAGGCACCTTTTATAAACCGAGTTTTATACCTTTTGTTTTAAACTACCTCATATTTCTCGAAGATAATCCATAATACATGAGATATTGTGATCCTCATAGCAATTATGTGTAATAAATTTCACGTTAGATCAACAGCTGATGCCTAAATTTATCCTCGGTGCACGTTAATCAATCACCATTAAAATATTCACGAACCTTTATCCATTAAAAAAAGTATTCGAGCAATTTCCGTGAAGTTTATGGGATTTCGGATACCAAATCCATTTGTCCACCAAACTGCCACTCCAGTGACCTAAAAACACTCGCAACTCAGTGACTGGCGTTATCTTCGAAAAATAAATGACCAATTAAACAATCTAATTCATTTCGGTCGGGTCCCTGTCCTCGACAGGGATGTGTAAATCAACATGCCGTCGAGTGGCGATAAACATTTTGTGACTTCCAACCCAGGTGATAAAAAATTGTCCTCTTTTTTTGGACAACTGCACCCGTAAAAAGCCTTTGAAGGGGTGACATTTTTTACTCTAACGGCTACTTAATTGTTGCAATGGCCACCCTTTAAGCTCGTCCCTTTCCACAAAAAATGAGCTTAAATAAATGACCCGATTTTTCGATGAAACAAAAAAAGGCCTGTAATTGGTCAATAATGTAAGATTGATAAGACGAAATTCCTTGTTGACTCTCGATGCCTCGCCGCTCGCTGTCAGCCACTTGTGTTAATATTTTTTTAATGCCGCATGCCTAAACATTAAGTGCTAGCTAATGGGGTAAGCAAATAAAAAGGTGCACACACTTGTATGTATTAAAGTGCCACAATGCAACCTCGATGCGGATAAGAGCGTCAATATTTTGATAGTGCGCGTGGTAGGAGTTAGAAACATGTGGTTAAACATTGTGCAATATCTACGAGTATGTGGCTGTTTAATCGTTGTGGCGTCTCTAACGGTGTGCTTCGGCAAAACAAATTTAACCGCGCTTTCGCCACGCTCCAATAGTCCATAAGGAACAGAAACAGGCGATGGTGAAGCCAAAAATAGCCCGCCAGCATGAATCAACCGCTAACTCGAGAAATTCCCCATCAAAGGCGAGTCTTTTCCCGAACATGGCTATATTTCTTCGTCCTTATCACATTCTCGATTTTAGTTATCTTTGATCTGTCTTGAAAATATTTGGCATGAGAATTATGTTGATAAGTACCAAAGATTTATCTTACGTCTGCATCTTTCCATCTTGTGTAATTCTGGCTGGTGTTTCAGAGAACATATCCTGGCAATTACGAATTTAGATTTGCAAAAAAATAAGCAGCAAAATGAAGATCGACGCCTCGGAGCGAAGCTAAAAGTCTTGTAAATTTTTAAGACCGATTTTGAAGTTAAAGGAACGTTTAATGACGTGGAAAATTTGACACTTCGCCCACGGCGCGGGTCGAATTATTCTGTTTTATTGACGGGCCGGCGAGATTTACATGCGCAGCTGGCAAAGTGCATCAGAAGTCTCCTGGAAACATGCTCTTTATTACTTGTAAAACAAGAGAATCACTAATTGATGTATGCAAGAACACTGAACGCTAACACTATTTTAGAAATATTTTTTTGCAGAAACAAAACGGAATTCATTATCAACAATAGGTACCTTCAAAGAAACTTTAAAGACAATGGGTCTTAAATTCCTAAGGTTTATGGTTTTGGAAATATTTTCGATATTTGCAGACCGCCTCGTCTGTGCTGTATGTAGCTTATATACGTAGCAATAAAAATATATTTTTATATTCATTTTTATGCAGTTCGAATGGAGATTGTGTCCTATTTTTATGTAAATAATATTCATCTGTGCTGGTTTACTTCCCATTCAATCGTTTGTAGTTTGACATAACTATTTTAAGAGCACTTTAACTGTCTCGGCAAGTATGTATACTTATTGCTACGTGAAAATTCTTAAGTTTGGCGCAGAATTAGTATTCAACCAACAAATGTGAATCGATTGGTTTGTTTTATGCTATATCGCTTCGGTTTTTTGCAAAATTCCTGATATCCCACTGGTTGTAATAAATGAGTAAGAGAATTCTGTGACTACCTATCTTACCTACTTAAATTAATAATACCTACCCAAAGAATTTTACATACTTATGTAGGTATAGCTGAAATATATGACTAGGTACATAATAATGAAAAAAAAGTACATGAAAAAAAATAATTAAGAATTCCTGAGGCGGAAATACCGTAGTCTGGTCCGGAACGGACCAAATACAAGTACAAATATTTATTAGTTTGTAAGAATATGGTTACAATAAAGGTGGTACATTATATACATGGCATAGATTTAGTTCCTTGCATATTGTGTCCATAAATGGATGCAAACATTGTAGTAGCAATATTAAGTACATTGCACACAATTAATTTCTTTTTACAAAGCTAAATAATACCATAGAAATCGGTAAATAAGTACCTATTGTTTAAAATAGGTAATAAATTACTTACAAAAACACATAAAAATGTCACATTATGTCCGAAAAGTATTCAGTTATTATTATAATAGCATTTATTGACTAGTAACTTAAATAATTTCCGTTTAAATACAGAGATTGGAGCATTTTTCATATCTTCAGGCAATTTATTATATATTTTGGAGGTCATACAGAAAACACTCTTATGTAACAGCGCAGGCAAAGTTTATCATATCTCTTATGCAAAGGTTATCTGTTATCCTCCTTAATTATATATAACTAATTTATTAATTAGATTGTCTACCCCACACAGAGCATAAAGATGCATTTTGTTGCCCGACCATTAGACTTAGATGCCTTTGTCCAGTTCAGGGGTGTGAAATCATTCATCCAGAATGTTGGATAAGATACAATGAATGAGTGGACATAGAATGAAAGAGCATAAACATTAAAGTCGATTGAATTGAGTCATATTTTATCAGTAGGTAAGTAATTAATAATGTCGTGTCGACCATCAAGAATGACTCCTTTATATTATTTCTTAGGCACAGACTTTCAGTATTAACTTTTTTATCATGATACAAGAGTAGTACTAAGTACATACTATGTCTATTCTACGAGGAGCTCGTAGCCTAGTTGCGAGCACGGTCCGAAAGTGATCGTGCAGGTTAAGCGACGTTGGCGCGGTCGATACCTGGATGGGTGACCACTAGTGGCATATTTCATCTGAGCTACTCCGTGCCTCGGAGAGCACGTTAAGCAGTCGGTCCCGGTTGTTGTCGTTCGACAGCAGTCGTTAAGCCACGTCAGATGCCTACGGGCGGCCTGAACAACTCTGACAAATAGGTTGGCCACTAACCATACGATAAGCAAGCAAGCAAGCATGTCTATTCTTTGTTTTCTCCTATTTGTGCAATAAAGTGTATAATACGGTATTAACCTTATTTTTTTATTGCATCAATCAACTTGCATGATGGACATACTCGTACAAAAGAAGGATATAAAAATAGTTGTTCGATATCTCAACTAACATCAGATATATTAATGGTTAAATTTAGTTTTAGTATTGGACATATGCTCTGTCCCTTTCTAGCCAAACAGTCCTTCATATGCAGCCAGGACCTGCTTGTATGGCGCTAGAGAACAGTTACGTCATAAAACTTATTGCCGTTTATTTCTACCGTTCTGATTTTTGATTGCCTGTAGCTATTTTATTTTTCAACGAATTATAATTCTGTTTTCACATTTGACCACCACTTTATGACTATTTCTTAATTTTTAAGAAATGCATTTAATATTTTATACTACCCTAT
Source organism: Hofmannophila pseudospretella (assembly GCA_947369225.1). NCBI lineage: Eukaryota > Metazoa > Arthropoda > Insecta > Lepidoptera > Oecophoridae > Hofmannophila > Hofmannophila pseudospretella. The sequence goes on from OX376316.1 coordinate 5,193,676, forward strand.
TACCTACATATTAAAGAACCGTGATTCTATGTATTTTTTCTATTATTTTGTGTAATCCATAAAAGGTAACTGCCTACTTTTAACTCTGTGTAAAATAAATAAGGTCGAAAAGTAGTCCAACACAGGATCTTGTCTTGTGAACTACTTTGTAGCAATAACTTCGATTTTTGCCTTATAAACTTAGAACCTTTTTTATGATCTTCGCCTCAAAGATGTCATAAATAAAAAATTTATAACTGTTGCACAACCCTGCTGCGGACGTCGCCAAGCTCAGCTAGAAGTTCCTTCAAACCGGCGCGATAGCAATGTGTTTAGTTTTCATTTAAGACAAAAATATTGTAAATTATTGTAAATAAACAGGCCTTGCTAGACGAACAAAATTGCAAGTGTGTGTGTGTGTGTGTGTATAGGTCAGTCAAAAAGATTTTGTATCATTCATAAAATTTGTGATTCTGGGTAAGTGGGCAGGCCTTACTTGTTGAACAAAATGACAAGTGTGTGGGTCACATAGATTTTGAATTAAAGGGTAAGTAGAGTTCGAAAATAGCTCGACAAGGTTCATGTCACACCGTCACTCTTGGTTTTTGAACTCGGCAGACAGCCAGACACTGCCGTGTGTCTAGATAATAATGATAATGATGATGGAGCGAACCTTTGATCGCTGTAGTATACGATGTATAAAGAAAGAAATAAAGATAGAAAGAGTTTATTTCCAATAGCGCACACATTCAAACAATTATGTAATTTAGTTTGATGACGGTGTGCAGCACCGGAAAAAGGGGACTGTATACGATGTATGCTCGTCGTCGTCTCTAAAATTGAAAGAAGCAACCGCCGCCGCATCGCTCCTTCGAGCCAGTATGAGGCAAATCTAAACATTGATGGCTAGCCGCCACCGCCGACCGCTAGGCTATAAACTAAACTTTTGCTGCTCTTTTGAATTTTTTGACATCTCTATTTGTAACGACTTCTAAAAGTTAGTGTGCAATATAAATATAAGCACCTACTTATTTATAAATAAAAAAAAAATGTTTTGCCTTGCGGTTATGGTGTGGCACGAACGTGGCGAAATTCAAAACAAGTGTTGATTTAAAAAATATATTTTTGCTCACGAAATGTCAAACAAGTCATATATCCTGTGGTTTAAAGCTTAAAGTTTTCAGAAGAATTGATTTACAGGATGTTTTGGTTAGATGACTCAACACGTCAGGCCCTTTAGTACTTTGACGCTGTAAGTTATATTTAATTTAATTTATTTATTAGGTAAACACAACAGATTACAACCATAGAAATTACAGAAAAATCAATATAAAGTTATGAGCTAGGTCGTAACCCTTAACGTGTAAACACAGCATGGTTAGGAAGTGGAAAATTGATTGTTGTACAATATTGAGTTATGAAAAAATACTATTGAATGTAATGACTAAAAAAACTTATGCCTATTTGAAAAATAAAAATAATAAAGTAAAGACTATAAAGTAGGTGCGTGGAAATCCTCAACACGTCTTTTAAAAACTAATGTCCTAGGATCAAATAAGTCTATCGATGGCTTATTGTTTCTGTTCGAAGAGATTTCGTTAAACAATCTACACATTCGCACTATAGGGTTATAGAACGATGTGTAGTTCTTAAAAACATTTAATACAAATGTTTTAGGATTGCGAAGTTTAAAGTTTGTGTTGAAGTTTAGACAGGACAGCAAGGAAGGTGAATCTATGGTGGAATGAAGAATTTTATGTAGGATTATTAGGTCTTGGTGTTTGCGCCTAAGATGAAGCGGGGTGACTTTAAATTTTGCCAGTCTATCATCATACGACGACAGCTGACGGCCGAAACCATACTTATAGCTCATTATTCGAAGGGTCTTTCTTTGGACTCTCTCTATGCTGTCGGAGTGGACCTTATAACAAGGAGACCAAATTATTGAGCCATATTCAAGGACTGTCCTGATTAGACTCTTAACAAGTTTAAAAAACTCGAGGGTTTTTTAAAGTTTTTGACAGTTCTTGTTATAAAACCCAGCAGTCGAAAGGCCTTGCCCGTGATATAGTCATAGTGATCACGGAAAGTTAATTTACTATCAAATAATATACCCAGATCCTTATATGACACATTCATACGAATACCAAGGAATCATGAGAACAACTTATTGCAACAGGCTTCCACAGAGTATAGCTTGATGTGTTTTTCATTGTACTTAGTTCCTATAAGAACTTAGTGTCGATATTTCGTCAGTATAAATAAAAATAAGTATCTATTAGCTGTAAGATTATATAAGCAAGCACGAAGTTGAAATCATCTTTATTATTATTATTATTGTTACTATTATATATTAACAGAGAGGCAGCATATATGCTGATGCATCTAACTCATAGTGTTGGAAAGTTATAAGTTCTTAATTACATTTTATAGATTTCACAGTTCACAGTTTTTACACAGTCAGTCATTGTTATTTATTTGAATTAAATGTTTGCACTAAATCATTGTTACTTACATAATAAACATAGAAATTTTTTTTTTAAACTTAAAAAAAGGTTCTTGTAATATTTGTTTCTACGTCCGACAATGAGTACATTATAGGCTCAGTACATAAACCTAAATATGATAATGACCGGTCCCAGGTGCGACATGGACTGTCTTTTAGTAGATTTTATTGCGCCAGTTCATTCCACGCGAACATCACCAGTTTATTGTGACGATAAATCGGGGGTGTTAACTTGGATACCGCCTTTTATGTCGATTCTTTTTTTGTTGCAACTTAGAGACTTTTTTGTGAAGATACCTCTAAAAGCTGAGATGTTCTTGTGACTATGACTCTAGCTGGTTAGCACGATCTCGATAAATACACAAAATAATAATTTTAAGACGTTTGGAACATGTATAATGTCCGTTAATCATTCATTTATTCCATTACAATATCCGTACGTGCACTGAGAAAAATGTTTGCAGTATGTAAACTAACTAACTGATGGAGCATATTTTACTGTATGTAGGTAACCAAAGCTATGTCTACCTGCAACCTGTAAGTAACATCAGTGAATTGGTACAAAATGTACCAAAGTACTAAGACAAAGTTTTGTTATTTGTGAAATAACCGAAGTAGTTTGGTTGTCTCTTTTTGTCTATCTCTACGTTTCAGCGTAATAAGAATTTAACCCCTAAATTTATATTCTTTACTCAAACAATAATAAATCACAGCTAAGCTAATGATTCGCACATTTATATAAATACCTATTGTACTTCAAATCCTTCATCGGAATCGGAGGCATCATTCATAAGCTCCAAAATTCTGCCTTGACAATAATCTCTTGGCCGCTTTGTGCTGCCGCTTCCGCTGTGTACAATAGATGCATGCAAACTTGGTGAAACGGGCAAAAATAATCCTCTGCCCGGACCCAATACATCACGCGAACTGTCAGTCGAGACCGCACGAACAAAAATACACCATTGTGCGAGGCGAGCCATGGCTTTGTCGGAACTTTCCTAAAAACTTGTGCAATTTCGACAATAGGTACACGCACCGACGCAACACCCAAAAAAACTTAATCCTCCCCTGTCAAACATGTTTTCACAAGTGACGTCTATCTTAAAAACCAAGGCCTTTTCAGTTGTCCATTAAAACGATCGTTAACCCGTAAATCAAGTCGTCCAACGATTAATGATTCCTGCAATTAAAAACTAGCTTTACTGTCGACAAATAAGCATCTCAGACGGTTCTTAAATTGGAACGTAAAAGAGTCACTTCTCGGCGTCACAACTCACAATTAATCAATTCCGAAAGTAGAGCGCATTCATATTTTACAAGTCTGGAGCGATCAATCGCGCTTTGTGTGGGTCTAACACACGTCGACACTTCCCTCTCTACGGCAACGTAAATATGGTAGCCCTCGTCAAAACAAACATTATTCAAAATCATGTTTTCATTTATTTTTGTAATAGCACCCACGTTTAAAAAAGCTACCGCGTCTGATCTCGAGCGTGCAGGTTTCGTGAGAAATTCTTGTGAACTTATAAGGCTACAGTCAAAACATTTCCACATGATTGTTATTATGGTGTCAGTCACCTAAAAAGCTCTGAGGTTGGTGACAACAAACACTGCGCTCAGGAATTTTCAGTGCATTTTCACTACTACAATCCGATCTAACTTTAATGGTAGAGTAAGTGTTAATAATCTTCCTAGATATATTCTTACTGGCAATAATATTAACCAGTTCTGTATACAGTCTTGAAACGTTAATAAACTGTGTTGACGAAGCAGTATGTGAAAAATAAACACCATGAAGACCAGCTTTAGTGCGTTTGCTAAAGTTATCTCTAACCGCGCCTTGAAAGTTAAAAGTCAACAGACATTATTATACCTTGGAGTGTGTGTCGCTACATTTCTAATGACTGTTCGTAGAGTAGAGATAGATAAGTACTTACCTGACTTCATGTCCAAATTTGGTACTAGAGAAAGCTAAAACCTTTTATAAGGCCATTTACACAAGCCGGCGCTTAAAATACACTGCTGTTGACGACAAATATTTTAGACGAAATTCGACGTTCACAGCAATCTCCGAATATGTAAAACAGAGTGCTTTAAAACTTGGCTCCACTTCTGCCGTCCAGTTCAATTATGACATGTTTCGTATGCTATAATGTTTAGAACTTTATAGCATTTTTGTGCTCCGACCTCTTGCTTTGAAAGACCCCATTGTTTATATTGAGCGTTATTTTCGGTGCTGTCATCGTTCAAGTGGCAATAAATTATAATCTTAACCTTGGCCGCGTTTGTTATGGTTACCAAAGCACCTACTAGACGCATATGTGCATCGTGAGAACCATAGAATTAACGTTACGTTAGGTTAGTTATTAAAATAAGCAGTTCGAACCCTGTTGTCATAAACAATGAAGAACAGAGATATACAGCTATGCGCGTTCAATTTAAAATCAACTAGCAGCGTTAATTTGGATAATTTTACCAATCATCGATTTCAAATGGATGAAGTTTCATTACTGTTAGCATACAGAATAATAACTGGCTAATGACACATATTAAGCTCATGAAACTAGCTATGTTTAGTATGTTTATCTATTTCGACACGATTAGCTTTACTGGCTGTTAACAGTGTCCCTTCGCAACATTGTGTATCATAAACATGAAGCAGTGAATCACATCCGTTATCATTATGGTATTTCCATAATATTTATTGGAGTCCCATAATCCGTTTATTTATAACATGTGTCGTGGATATCTTATCTTGTTACGGCGGCTACTGGCATCTTATTACACTGAATATCTTTATCAATTTTGTTATGGAACATAAAAGTTTTAAACAATGTTATGAATAGAGCTTTACAAAATTTGTTTAAACAAGATAACAGTGAAAGTTGCAGTTTTATATGAAGTTGTAATTTACAATAACTTCTAGATACGAGTATGATAGACACATTTTCTGGTCATAACATGAAACTTTACTCACGGTGAAAATAAGTAAATATGTTTGATGATTGATTGTATATGATTACATTCTTTTGACTACTTAGTACTTTTGACTGTTTTTGAGTTGATTAGATATATTTTTATATAAAGTCCCGTTTAAACATTACAACTAAAGGCTAAAATGATCCACCACAACCACAATGGGCCAAAGGGGTATTCGATCCGGCGACGCTTGCGCCGAAATCTCGTGCCCTAGCCTAGCCTTTAGTCATTGTCACTTTGGTACTTACTTTAATATTATTTGTTATACACTTGGTCATCATCACCCACACCACTCGAAAGACGGAAGCTTACATCAGGAGTAGTTGTGTTAATTTAAATCGTAGACATAAACTGGAAGGCAACATAGGTTCGAACAAACCCAACTAATCTAATTCAATAAGGGGTTACTTGCGGTTGCCATGAGGATATTACCCGCACGTTCGGAAACTTATTAAAATGCTTTGTTATTTTGTTGAGGGAATCTCAATATTTTTGTAGTGTTTAACTATGCTTTAGCCGCTGTTCGTTTCAAGAGTAATATGTACCATGTTTGCTTTAAATTAAAAATATCGATTGTTATTGGATCAATGGACAGGCTGTCAGTCTTAATTGAGACATCCTTGTCAATTATATTTGACAAACTCATGCATGTTTCATGTTATTTCGAAACATTGTTATGATTTTTTTTCTATAAAGATCGTGTCGTCAACCTTTCAGATGCTAAAATTTTTATTAATAAATTCGATGATCTCATCATCTCATTTCATTTCAACACACATGTCTCCTTCCATTTGGGCGTTGTAAAACATGACAGTATTTTTTTCAATTTCATGTCTTATTTGATAAAATTGAAATTAATAATAGTTCTTATATAACTGAAATGTAGAGTTTAAATTATAAAGGCTTGAAAGATTAAGACGAGTTTCGAAGAAGCTAAAGCTGAGATAAGTGTAAGAGTTTCAAATCTCTATTTGACAGATATTTACGGTGTCCGTAATAATACAAATAAATATTTGAAGTTGGTTACAGTAATGCTAGTCCGGGAAGTGTCACCAGCAGTGCTTCTGGCGCCTACGGCTGTTTGTTTATATAATTTGATTATAAGGGCCTGCTTGCCTTTCTGAAACATTTAATGTATGGAGGTGCTTATTTACATTACCTAGATATCTACCTTTGAAGTTGTTTAAATTCTCGTTCAAATATATAAAAATTATCTGCCTTTTTCATTCTCGTATGACGATTTAAACATTTGTTTTTACTACGATAGAAGCTATCCACTGTTATAGTAATTTTATATATTCATTTAAAAAAATCTACCTTTTCTGCTCTTCTACATATACTTTTTTGTGGGATTCCAATGAATTCTTGAAATTGTTGAATTTTAGTCAGATTGTATTTTATTTCATTCCAGTTCATTGTAAGTAAACTTGACAACTCTTGTTTTCTCATTCTATTCTATAAGTGACTCACTTAAATTATTTATCTCCTCGTTAGTAGAACTCATATTCATAGTAAGGGTATTATGTATATATAGAAGAGAGCTCTCATCTCAACCCTTAAGATGAGACCACAACCACGGTCTCGTTAACTCGCTATGTATTATTGAATAAGGGATAGGGTTTTATGAAAATCTACGTGAAACTCAAACTGGGTTACATTGAGGGCCGTAAACCAATAAAATGTTTAAACTTTACCCTTCTGAAGTGTTTAACATGTTCTGTTGATTACATTTTCGGAATACCTGCATAGTCATGAAATACATAAGTATCTATTTAATCTGTTCCTACCCTCTACTTGCTTATTTTATGTAGTCTATCTCTGTACCATACCTATTATATGTATTATAGTAGGTACTTTGTGTTTCTAATAACAAGTAAACTCTGTAGTTTAAAAAAAACTTTATAGACTTTCATAGTAATATAGTTAATAAATTAAATAAATTCTGGCAATTTTGAAGGTTTTATGTTTATTTTTACCTATTTCTACCTAAGCAGCAATGCCTTCTCGGTTTGAAGCAGCGTAAATTACCGGCACATGGGGTAATCCATCTATGTCCTTAAGGTTAGCAGCGCATCGCAAACCTTCTAATAATTAAATAGATAGTAAGTATGTATGTATGTGATTATAGTGACCACTTACCATCAGGTGGCTCCTATGCCCGTCTGGCCTTTTACAATAAAAAAAAACGAAGAATATTTCAGTAGGTATTAGAAAGAGTCCTAGAGTGAAGTTGCTAAATTAATTTGATTTTTTTTCTCATGTTACAGATGAAAGGAAAACGCAGAGATGGTGAGAAGAATCTGCAGCAACCATCAAGAGATTCCAACCTTGCTTTGAAGATGGGGTTGTAGACCATCAGTATGGAAACCTTGGCTGTGGTGACGTCTTTATTGGGACTCTTCTGCTTATGTCCGGGTAAGTTTATTTCTTCAAGGCTTGGTGTTATGGTAAAATGTGAAGATGGTATAATTATATGTAGTCAGCCTGGGGAGGTATTTACCACTCTTTTACCTATTTCTGCCGCAAAGCAGCAATGCTTGCATTGCTGTATTTCGGTTTAAAGGGTAAAAGAGCCAGCGTAATTACGGGCACATGAGGCACTTTGGTCCTCAAGGCCCGTACGGGTCATGCATGATGCACCGTGCGGTCTCAGTGCTGACTGATGGATTTAACATGCCTTCAAAAAGACTTTTTTCCCGAACATGCAGGTTTCCTCACATTGTGGACTACATTGTGAGAACGTCGGTAAATGTAGGTAACGTATTCCTGAGAAATAAAACGATGCCTTATTGGACAGTATTGCCTTATTGCATGGTTGCGAACCCAGACCTCCGAGTCCGGCCTCCTTGTGATAACGCTCCATTCTCAATCATACTCTAATTATTTTCACAATATTCCTGCGACATTTAGGTAAGTATATACCTAAATCCAGAGAGTCATGAAAACCCCACCATAACTTTTATATAAAATACTCACAGACTATTTGTTTCTTAAACATGTTATTTCTGCCATGAAACAATTTATAATGTACGTAAGTTCCTATCTAGTACTAATATTTTACGTGGGAGAGCAGTTACTATCTTACCCTAAAAGAACTAAAACAGCAAAAGAATTGTAATCGTTCTGCCAGAGTTCAACCAGCTAATAGCCTGGCAACACCCTCCCAAGGGGGCGAATTTCCCCACACTGCTTGATATTTAGTGCCTTGTCGTACCATCTTAGATTTGTGGCAACACTTAGCTTCGACGAAAATAACAATATTGCTGGAATTTGTCTTTGGGCGTTAAATTATTGGGGTTAAATTAATTGAAGTAATTTATTTACCCCATATTTTTAGTCACCACGAAAGTAAAGTTGATAGATGGGTGTACTTTAAGTTGAAGACTGTAAAATAATATTATTATGAAACTGTAAATAATAAACTTTAACCACGACTTTGCTTACTTAGTCTTACTTAGTAAGTACTTACGTAACATAAGTTTAGGCCATATATTCGATTTTTTATTGCTACAGGATATTTGCTATGTTAAGAACATACCAATATTAACTAAAATGCAATGTTTCGCTCTTTCACATTAAAATTGCGCCCTTATAGTTAATAAGTAAGAACCTCATCAATGTTTCCCTTGCCCTTGCTACTCGTACATCGTTACTTCCTTTAAACAACACAAAAAGTCACTTATAACCCCGTAAAGAGCCATAAAAAACCTTAACTGCGCTAAAAACCGATGTCTTACAAACAAAACAGCGTGAAACGACCCACCAGAGACCCATAATACGCAAAGGAAAGCGTATCTTATTGACGGAGCTCATTAGGATAACAAAACTCACATGCGTAAATTTACTCCCGCATCTGTCTATAGCACGTATATATTTTACCATCAACAGAATGCAGAACAGATAAAAAAAGTTCACTTCTTGATGTATACCAGGCCCCTAGTAAACGATGTCACCGCGATTGAATTATTTTAGTCTGTGGTTCGTGTCGATGCGTACCAAAATGCACCCCGGGCGACTATCAAAGCGTAAAGAAGTTAAGCTAATGTTAAACGACGCCTATCTTTTGTGTCTAATGCGTGATGGATGCTGCGTAAAATGCAGCAAAAAAGATATAATAAAAATAAACAGAGTCAATCGGTGCCGGGACGCGACAATGGGCGTATGTATAGTGCGAGTCATTGTAATCGAGCGGTGGAATTGAAAAATGGTTCGTATCTCACATCTTACAAACAAAACTGTGACTTTTATGAATATTGACGTTTGTGTGACCCCTATAAAGTACGAGGACATTTATGTTCGACGTATCACAATGCTTTATAAAATTCTTTGGATCAGAGGCGGAAGTCAAAAAAAGAAAATAACAAGATCTATTTCTATTCTACAAATGCTTCACTGATTTTTATCCAAAAATCTTGTTCCTAAATGAAGACGTTAGCGCTAATCAGTATATTATATCGGCGTATCATCAAGGGCCATCGCCAAAAACCTTTTTTGTGTCGACGGTCTCAAAGGAGCTGCGATCAGATAGCTTTCAGTTTGCAAACTATACCTTTTTATTTATTCAGGTGACTGTCCCCGTGTGCCGTGTGCCGATATGTCTTATTATTAGCTGGGGATTGGAATACAAATTAAAACTGACAGACAACTCCAGATTCTAGTTATTACGAATATATTGGCCTGTGCCTGTGAATATATTGGGCAAAGGCTTCCCCCTGCTCTTTCCACGTAACTGTTTCCATGGGCGTAGTCAGGTACAGGCGGGGGGTTGTTGTTGATTATTAAATATTGGTGAATAGGTGTTAGATCTTTTCAAAATTCTGTAAGCACTGAACGTGACCTTGAGAATGTTGGGCTGCGACCGCGCCTGTCGGCCTACCTTCCCCCTCCCCTGAACATATTCCTGACTACGCCCTCCAAGTCTAGTCCAGATAGTTATAAATGCATCCAGGTCGTTTTTAGTGTCGTGTCGTGCCGGCCATAAAGAATAAAAGCTGGGTGTCGTACGAGGCGACTAAGGGTTTTGTGGATACTATTCTATACACCTAGTAGACGGCGACAGGCTCGCCTCCTATCACGTTTGTCCACTAAATCTTACGGCGAAAAGGTGGAACTGCCTATGATAAAGAGGGTTCCTCTGTCTACCCCCTCGGGGATCATGGACGTGAGAGTTTTATGCAGTTATGCATCCAAGTCGTCTAGCCATCTTCGTCTTGGACTACGCGATGTCGCGATTCTTTTGCTGGGGTAGATCCATGACTCCGTAAAATTCTGCCTGTCTGTAGTATTTAAGATAAGATAAGATAAGATAAGATAAGATAAGATAAGATTTATTGTGTAAAAGTTTAGGTAATAATTACAGATATTGCAGATATAGTCGCATAAACATGTCACACTAAACTCCACCTTTACAGGCATATACACCGAATACACAAATTAATAAAAACATACATTTATACAATTATGGAAATTAAAAGAAAGAAATTAAAAAAAGAGAATGTCATTAAAATTTATACAATGTCAATAATATTAAATTTACAAAATGTCAATAATAATCCAAATTAAATATAAATCACCAATCTATCAACGTTTATCGTCCAAAAATTCCTTGACGCTATAAAAACATCTTTCCACAAGCCATGATTTCAGAGTAAATTTAAGTTTATTAAGTTTCATCGATTTAAAGTCATCCGGAAGCTTGTTATACATTTTGACGCTCATTATGAACGAATTTTTGGATACTAATGTTAAGTTACATGGAGGTTTATATAATTTTTGACGATATTGAGAGCGTAGGTTTCTTGAACTAACTTCATAGTTATGTTGAAAAAGGTTTTTATGTTTATGGACGAAAATACAAATGTCTAAAATATAGATACAGGGTAGCGTCAATAACCGATAGTTTTTAAAGAAGGTCCTACAGGAGTCCATTTGATCCAATCCGAAAATAGCACGGATACACTTTTTTTGCAACAAGAATGCTTTAATATTGTCACTTGAACTACCCCATATAATAACTCCATATCGTAATGCTGAGCCGACATAGCCATTATAAGCAGTGATTGCAACCTCCCTAGAAACCACTTGGCTAACTCTTCTAAGGGCATAAATGAACTTGTTTATTTTTGAACAGAGATTATGTATGTGTTGTCCCCAATCACAGTTACTATCCATAGTTATACCAAGGAATTTAGTGGATGTTACCTGTTCTACATTTTGTCCGCTATTTCGATAGTTTTAAAACTTTTCGATTATGTTGCCGATACTTAATTACCTTGAGACATTTTAATATAAAGAGCCCATCCATGTTTAACATTGTGAAACGTTTCCTTTATACGTTTGGAAAATGGAGTTACTACAAATGACTGTTTTTCTACAGAACCCTAAAATGGAAATTATTTCATAATTAACAAATACAAATATTCTTAAACAACAAATTGACTTAACTTCAAATTAACTTGGAACACAACAGAAACGAAGCGTCGGTGGCACAGTGGCTAGGACTCCCATACGACTCCCATGCGAGAGGTCCGGGTTCGAAACCATGCAGTGCCATGTACCAATGAGTTTCTAGGATTTTTTCGAAGACTTACGTACATTTACCGACTGCTCTAACGGTGAAGGAAAACATCGTGAGGAAACCTGCATGTCTGAGGAAATTAAAAGTTTCCGAAGGCGTGTGAAACCCACCAACCAGCACTGGGCCCGCTCGGTGGATCATGGCCCTTACCCTATTATGGAAGGGGAGGTCTGTGCCCCAACAGTGGGGACATTAATAGGCTGATGATGATGACAACATACTAACTGAATACTGAATGAGGTTAATGCTTAGGTACTGCGTGTATCTGCCTATCACAGCAGATACAGACCTACATATGTATAAGTAAGTCTATGTAAAATGATGGTGTCATCTGCCCACGCGCCGAATCGTTGCGACAACAAACCGAAAGAAACGTCACAACTGTCGCCGACACATTTCCGTAAACTCCAACGGAGAAATAGCTACAATTTATATCACCGAACAACGGTTACTTCCGAAATACACTGCTCACAGCACAGTCAACTTTATCACGAGGTGTTAAGCGCGGTATGGCAGAATTTCAACCCCGTAGAGCAGGGTTTGTGAAGTCCATATGAATGTTTACTGTAGGCTGCCCCATTTCTTGCAGGTACGTCGGGCCCTATGAAAGATGACACTGTGTCAACAATTTGTCCCTGCATTAGAAGAACGCCTTACAAGACAAACATAGTAACTCACGAAATTCATATTAAGCTAATCCGACCATCCGTCGAGCTAATTCTTAGCACATGTGCGAGCGTGTTTCGTTCCGTTTTTTGCACCGTAAAGTTAAAGTGCTATTTCATTAACCGTGACATTTCATTGCTGTTTGTTTCTCGTTTCTCGTGCTCGCTCGGTGACTGGTGTTCGTAGCATTCATTTGTTATGAAGCGTCAGTTTCATATGTGGGTGTGAAGTCAGACTCGTATACAACTCAAAGTTATTCGCAGTTAGCCAAGCAATTTACGTGATTTTAAAAGCTAAAATGAAACTGAAAATCACTTGATAGGACCTATATTTGTTCAAAATTGTGCCACAATAACAACCAAACTCTAAAAATCTTGATAGCGCGCGTAATGACGGCTTGGTCGCGGCGCGGGAGTCGCATTGCAAACAGGGTCCCAAAATTGAACACGTGTTCCAAATTCGAAAAATCATGATTACCTCCTAAGGGAGCCAATCACTGCCATTAGAATTAGATATTCGAAATTCAAACAGCTATCGTGTTACTTGGGGTGACAGCGCCGAAACTCTTGATATTTCATGGTGCCTTGGCTTGCGCAATTACTTGAGTGATATTATTAATTTTTATTTCTGCGCAACGAGTGCATGTTATTTGCTGATCAAAGGGCATCTTGCAACCTACATCACTTTGATGTTACCGGTTTTGACAAGTTTACAACATAACATATACCGAATCGAATATCGCAATACCAGATTTGAGTCAAATTAAAATTCTCGTTCTCATATCAAAGAGAACGCCACCTAACAAGCTCGTAAACCCAAATTCCCGCGTTGACTGAGTGCAATCGAATGTTCCTAAGTTTATAGTTCACGGACTTCTGAGGGCTATCAATTTCAGACCGACAAAAAATAAACGACTGAACTTTGAAACATTCTGTGAGCTGCGAGTCGGCCGGCCGCGTGGCCGTCGACTTAAATGCGAAACCCATGTCTATGACCGATTTTTTATTTATTTTTTCTTGCGACGCGTGTCAACATGTGCCAGTAGTATAAATTAGCAGGGGGACATGTCGCACCCTCGCAAACTTTTTTTAACAAAGATCTATGAACAATAGCGCGTAACTACTCGACGTCGACGTCGCGTGCGAGTTGAAAAATCACTTCCAATGGCGTGTATACTATGCCAATGTTCTCCGCGTAACGATACTGGGTCTGCATCATTAGTTTCAGAAATAGAAATCCCTAGAAAATAATGTAGTTTCTATATGAAACAAATTAACCAGTCAACTAAACTAAACAGTCAACTGATCTTGTATGTCTATGACAGTTTGGAATTCGTGCTCCAAATATAATTAGGAGCTTAGGGAATTGAATGAAGAATTTATTTTGTAACAACATTTATTGTATGTATTTACCGATGAATGAGTATTACTAAGCTCGTGTGCTTCATCTTCGGTCTCATCGTCATTTACCAAAAGATTGAGGTAAACTCTACCTGTTAATTGATTCACTAATTATTTGGAATCACAGAAAACAACATTTTCGTATAATTAGGAATGAAAAAAGTTATTTCATAACTCTTCCTACACTTTTATTCACTAGGAATGGATATTTCCCGTATAAATGCCAATAATCGATCGGCATCAATCAATAATGGCACAACTATGCAGTAAAGTCAGTTTTATGCGCGATAAAGTAACGTCTCCGGACAAACATAAACAATATTTTATGTTCTTCGCAATCTGCTGAATCTTATTTTTATCTATTTTTGTCTGAAATAGGGTTATACAGGACGTTTTATTTAAAAGCAATAGATCAAAGTGTCGTGATAGTTAGGGAGGTATAATAGGTACTCGTACATACTCTATATCTAGGAACATTGTGAAAAGATCATGGATTATCTTACTTCCAGGTCAAAAATACAATTATCAATAGAAACCCCTGACTTACCATTGTGGAGATGGCCTTAATTTTTCCTGGTCATCATCATGTCATCAAGATTCCAGATGTGAGAAGGGCACCATTGTCTTAAACATTTGAGCACAAACTCGAACCATCTAACAGTTACTGTCCCAGAGATCCTATCTGACCTCAAAGATACTTCAAGACCTTGGAAACCCCTGATCCAACTTTTATCAGACATGGCTCAGAACACTCTCGACAAAATTCTCTAATGAAATCTGATCATCATCTTCATCTATTCCAAAAGTCGATTCACTTGATATAAGAATTTTTTTACAGTCTCTATCAAACTATATCCATTATGGGGTCGACATTAATTTATGGCTATCACATGTAGCCGTTGTATGGTCACAATTTTTTGCGGACTCTTGCGTGGTATCATTCATTCATGTGCCAGGCCATGGGTGTTATCTATTGATCATTTTGTACACAATGCTTTTATGGAGCTGTTGTGCTGCGATGGGAATTGGTAGCCCAATTCTTGCTGTAGAAATATTCTTATACTTACTTTTTTTGTATAGAGTTATCTAACTTTATTAGGTTTAAAGTAAAGACCCTGTATTAAAGATTTCGCTCTTTTTTCGTACCTATTTATTTTGATGTTTATTAACTCGTCTTTGTTTCACGTTGTTTAGTAAAACCTTTAGCACATTGCAGCTTTTTTGCAACGGCTAAAGGAATCGGATCGAACCCATAGAAATCTATGAAATCGAAAAATAGATTTGTATAGGTATCTACGGTTCGATTCGGTTTCAAAATCGCTGCAGTGTGCTAATGGCGTAAATGTTGTCATTTTTAGTTACAGTTCAATATGTAGGTATACTATTTTACATAAATATAAATATACATTTGAAATTGGTAATTTTGTTATTAAAATAGATAGAATAATAATAGCTCGCCATAAAATTGTAATAGCAAAAACTGGGGTTTACGCACAAAAATCGAACGATAGCAAATCCAATGGAGATTCAATTATAGATTAGCCCTTGTATCGCACCGCATTCGCAACGTTGGGACACACGTGAATAAATAAACACAATTACATCCAACAAAAGAGTAATCCCCATTGATTTTATACAAAAACAAGTCTGTCTCAAAAATATAGTCGCAGACCATTGCCGAGGTTTAGTTCATTTTGCCAAAGTCGGACACCGTATCGAATTTTTTCTAGTGATCGATTTTTACGTCGCCATAATAATGGCAAGGCACAACAATAGACATACATCAATTCGAGTGTCAAAAACTAACATCTGCGCGTTTCGTTGTAAACAGAGTAAAATAGTGGAGGGGACCCAGTCAGGATCCTTTAGGGAGCCCTGCTTTAGCAAGCCTGTATTTATGGCTCATTATTATTGTGCACCGCTTTAGAGTAACTGCAAATGACATACTCCACACATTATTAAAATAAACCGTTGCCTCTAAAAATCTTTTGTTAGGTAAATTTAAAATGAAGCTCGTGCTAGTGGGAAATTGCTGTGGGTGGGTCTATGAGAGAGTGCCTTTCATTAATCCCGATAGTCGCTCCATAATATTTCTAGTGTTTAGTTTATAATCAATATTAAAAGCTCCGGTGGAAATAGCCTATTGTCACTATTGTCAACAGGTCCTGTCAATGGAGGCCTGAACGATGATTACTCCAGCAGTGGGGAAGCGCCATACATCATAGAGCAGCCAATAGACGTCACCGTGGCGCGACATCAGCCTGCAACGTTAAACTGCCGAGCTGGTGGTTCGCCATCTCCGACCATAAGGTGGTACAAGGGTGGAGTGCTGGTCGTATCTGATACTCACAGAAGTCTTCTACCAGCTGGCGGGCTCTTCTTTCTGAGGGCAACCCATGGAAGAACTCATTCAGATGCTGGAGTGTATTGGTGTGAGGCTACCAATCCTTATGGAACTGCAAGGAGTAGAAATGCTACATTGCATGTTGCTGGTAAGTTTCTATGAGCATAAAAAATTTATTTCATGATTTGTCTTGATCTGATGTTTCGGTCATTTTACATTAGGTACCTACATATTTTGTCTTTTGTACAGTTCTTCGTGAAGACTTCAGACTAGAGCCAGTGTCTTCACAAACAGCACAAGGAGAGACTGTGATCCTGGAGTGTTCTCCGCCAAGAGGATCACCAGAACCTTCAGTTTACTGGAAAAAGAATGGCCAAATATTACACTTCGATGGTGACACTAGGTACCTATGTTCTTTATTTTATATTACTTTGTATATTCAAAGCGAGGAAAGTTTTAAGTCTGCATGATATTTTACATATTCCGAACTGCACATGCCACTGAATCGGAAGAGGATTTCAAATGCGAAACTTATGATAGTTCAAACTTTTGGGTAGCAAAGATCTGCCAAACTTGGCAGTTACGATATTAAAATAAGAAGTTTTGAGCTATCCAAGTTAGCAGCGAATGGGTTGCCAGCTTGATAAAGCGCAGTTTGAAGCGAATTTGAGGGTAGTTCGTAAGAGCTCTCGTGAAGCTAAGTGGGCAGGCAGAAACGCGATAGTCTTGTGAATAGCTACTAGGATAGAGTCGTTTGATATAGGATATTGCTTGCTGCATAAATTTTATCTGACTTTTCTTGCTACGATTTCATGGTCAAGCAAAATCTAGAAATACTAATACTACTATAGGCATTTACTGGACCCGCATGCTCCATCGTCGACCTCATCGTCGCTTACCATCAGGCGAGATCGAGGTCAAATGCGGGTTTAGTTATACATAAAAAAAAAAAAAAAAAAAACTATCACACATCATCATCCTTAATTGTAGTTCTAATGAAATGTATAATGATGTAATACGAGTACGTGTATTGAATATGTGGTTCTAATGAAATGTCTAAAGTGATGAACGAAAGTTCTTTACTTTTTAAATAAACTTTTTCAGTTAAAATCACATTATTATCGTATCAATATTCAGATTAAAATAATTATTATTTATTTAGTTACAACAGAATAAACATGAATCTACTAAGTAAAATTGAATTTCGCTCCAAAGTTTCATTGCCAATTTATTTCACTTGGTTGTCTATGAATTTTTATGAGCCACGTTTGGTATCTTGAGGGAGTGTTGTTGCGTATGGTGAAGCATAAAAATAATTAACAGTCATAGGGAGGG
The DNA here is from genome assembly GCA_947369225.1 of Hofmannophila pseudospretella. NCBI lineage: Eukaryota > Metazoa > Arthropoda > Insecta > Lepidoptera > Oecophoridae > Hofmannophila > Hofmannophila pseudospretella. The sequence goes on from OX376316.1 coordinate 5,211,462, forward strand.
TACATCAAAGTTATAAAGGAAGGGGATATTTGAAGAGCTCGGCAAGCAATCAAGTAAAAATCTGAATAGTTCTGACTCACCAGACCCCTTATTAAATGTTAATTTCCTATTGAATTATTCCGCCCTACATTTCAATGACTTTGTTACATTGCACTTTGTTCAAAGTAATGAAATGCATTGATTATGAGTTTATAAAGATTCTTTTCTTTGAAACGTTATTCTAATGAAACATGTTGTGATATTGTTTCAGAATGCATTTAGTCGATGGAGGCAGTCTCGTAATACAAGACGCCAGACAAACCGACGCTGGCAGGTATCAATGCATTGCGAGGAATGCTGCAGGCACTAGGGAATCAGCCATTGCCACGCTCAGAATACACAGTGAGTATGCAATTCCATACGCGAATTTCGCAAATTTGGTACGTTTCTCCCTCCGCTATTCACTAAAGATTTGGCACAGTCTATTCATAACTGCGCGTCAAATAGCACTAATTTCGAGTAGTAATTGGACTAATTTTAAGCCGTTTCTCGACGAATGCCTCTTTTGTCATGTAATTCAGAGGACATTTCTCATTTCACAGTTAAGCCGTACTTAATCACGGGCCCCGAGGACGTCGTAGCGCAGACCGGTGGAAGCGTGACTTTCCAATGCCGAGTGGGTGGAGACCCCCTCCCTGATGTGTTATGGCTGAGGACCGCTGGCGGAGGAAACATGCCTCTTGGTCGAGTTAAAATTCTAGATGATAGGAGTCTCCGGCTCGATAATGTTATTCTAGCAGATGAAGGTGAATATAGTTGTGAAGCTGAAAATTCTGTCGGTGCTGTTAGTGCCACGGGATACTTAACTGTATACGGTAAGTAATCTTGTAACTTTAGTAATTTCTTACAAGTTTATCCCATTTTTTCAAGGTCAGAAGTTAATTGTTTTGTTTTTCTGTCATTTATAGATCCTCCGTCAATTACACTAAGACCTACATCTGTAAACGTGGAAAGTGGATCAACCGCAACTTTCACGTGCACGTCTTCAGGTAGACCCGATCCAACAATGTTTTGGAGCATTGAAGGGAACAGAACAATAATATTACCCGGGACTTCAAGAGGCAAATATCACGTTTCACTAGTACACGATGGAGTTACTGTACTAACAATCAACGACACAAATAAAAACGATAGTGGAAATACAATAGTTTGTTCGGCTGTAAACTTCGCTGGGAGTTCGTTTGTCAGAGGGAAACTAAGCGTGACGTCAGACGATGACCGCCCACCGCCAATCATAACAAACGGTCCCTCTAACCAAACGTTACCTATAAAATCGATGGCAGTTTTCCCCTGCACAGCTATCGGCACACCTGAACCAATCATCGCCTGGTATTTTGAAGGGGAAGCATTAATACAAAATCATAGAAGGAATGTGTCTAATGACGGAACTCTAATATTGAGGGATTTAGATAAAAATGACAGCGGCACGTATACGTGTGTCGCTTCATCACATCATGGAAAATATGTGTGGAGTGGGGTTTTACTCGTAGATAGCCCCACAAATCCAAATATACATTTTTTTAGAGCCGCCGATGTATCTGCCTTACCGGGGCCTCCCACGAAGCCACAAGTGTATAATGTTTCAGACTCTAGTATCACTATAACATGGAATCAAAATAATAAAATCGGATCTTCTTCCATACTTGGATATCAAGTTGAGGTGTTTTCTAGAGAAACCCTATCTGGCAATAGTACGCCAAGGAATTCTCGAGGATGGTTGATATTAGCTAAAAAGGTTCACCAAACGCAATTTCTGGTAAAATCTCTAGTGCCTGGCGTTACGTACATGTTTATTGTAAGAGCAGAGAATTCTCATGGACTGTCGTCTCCAAGTCCAGTTTCTAATGCCATAACTATTGGTGAAGACAGTCATTCAATATGGGACAGTGGAGTGTTTTCTAATAACACAGACTTTAGAAACAATATTATGACCGACAATATTGTAGAACTGATCGAGGCCACACCTATAGATTCCAAAACGATAAAACTAATGTGGGAAATATTGAACTTTTACTACTTGGAAGGCTTATTCATATACTTCAGGCCCCTAGACAATACGACGACTGACTATGAAATGAAAACCATTCTGCATTCCAACGACGTTTCTGGTTATGAAATAACATCTTTGCGGAAATACACGAAATATGAGTTTTTCCTCGTACCTTTTTATAAGAAGTTTGAGGGAAAGCCGTCCAATTCCAGAGTGGCACAAACTTTGGACGATGGTAACTATAAAATTTTGTTTGTTTTACGTTTACATTTACTTTTTAAAATATATTACGTATCTGTAACTTTCATTACAATTTATTTCAGTACCTGACGGACCACCAACGAATATAGAAATATTTATTATTAACGCAACAACGGTACATTTAAAATGGACTCCTCCAGAACCACATTTACAAAATGGAGCAATTATTGGCTACAACGTGGTAGCTAACTGGTTAGACATACCTGCAAATAAATCAACAGTTGCTATAAACACGACTGTGCAACAAGCTAACAGCCTAATAATGACGAATCTCACATCTGGAATCACATACTGCGTTCAGATAGCTGCTGAAACAATTGTAGGATTAGGTCCATTTAGTATGAAGGTATATCTGAATACTGACGCTCACGCTGTTGGATTGAATCCTCTGTCAAGGTAAATAAAAAGAACAATTTGAAATGAAACACCAATAAATCAACAGTAAACATAATTTTACGATTGTTACGCATTATTGTTTCAGATATCCAATAAACGGGGAAGTGTCTATCGTAGCTGGGGACTTCGTGATGGAAACATGGTTTTACTTTTTGATTGGAGCGATTGTTCTCTTCAAAATAATTGTGATTGGCGGCATTATTTACGTTCGAAAGCACAATATTTTTGCAAAAAAGTCCGCTCTACCCAATATTTACGGTAAGCCTCAACAGCTTCATTTTATTATAATACCGTTATGACTACGAAGAGATGATAATAGCCGTGATAATAGCGTCGTAAATCTCATGTGTGTTATAACCACGTAAAGGCCGACACAGAATTGTAACATAGCTCGAAAATAAACAGTTATTCAGCTTATCTCGAAACGCCTACATTTTTTCCGTGGAATCAGCATCAGAATTTCAAAATTAAAAACATTCCTCGGGTGTCGTGGGGTGGCACGGGGCTCCGAGCGTTTGTTTGATGGAGGCTTTGCCATGCGACTGGGTGGGAGGGGTGCTAGATTACTTTCGAGTTGAAAGGTAGCACGAGCCCTCTCGTGAGCGCAGTGGATCTCTTTCACTTTACATTCACGTTCGGGGCACAAAGGAATGATACAAATCCGAGAAATAAAGACCCAGTAAATGCAAATGTTTTCTATTTTGTTTTCTCGAGGCGATTCGTTTGTTGATTCACCCAGTTACCTTTAAGCCAATTTCCCTCGCTTTGTTTGTATTGTATCGCGTTTATATCTTTTAAGCTTTCGGTAAAGGGGATGATTTGCATTTGAATTATGAAATTGATATAAGTCGCATTAATGTCACAACTGAACAAAGTTGTAATTGATTATTTACTTTTGTTTCAGACTCGAATGGGACCAGTTTAGTGACTCAAATGAACATAAAAGCGGCGGTGTCGTTGTCACATCCACTTAGTAGCTGTTACAATAAAAACACCGTAACAAAGACTGAGTCATTACTTTGGATGGAAAATCAACCTGGTTTGTGTATGTCTAGCACTCAAACGAACCAGAGTAAAGAGAAAACTAATTCTGAGTATGATAAAGTCGCTCAGCCACTACCGGAATATGCAGAAGTGACATCAGCTAGAGTCAACGCAAATGAATGGAATACGAGTAAGACTGCGACATCGCCAGCTGCTTATGCTTCTGTTACTCTAGTTGCCAATACTCGCCAATGCGTCAGCTCATTGGTAAGTATTTGATGGACTAGTTAGTAATTTTTATTACCATATGAATAAGTGGTCTAACCACATCTGATGTAAGCACACTTCCTGATCTATTTTTAATTCACAGGGATGGTTCCCGCCAGCAAGCAAGAACGTTGATAACCGATATCCCCCGGATGAAGAACTCTATCCAGCTAGCAATGGCGGATATTATAACAGAAACGTTTACAGCGAAAAGTATTTCCAAGGACATCCAAATGTTTTCAAATTTTACGATCTACCATCATTAGAGAAGACGCAGAAAGCACAACTGCGCTATAACCAGAATTTAGAAGAAAGGAAAGGCGATAAAAATGCAAAACCAGATGTGACCCAATCGCTTATTGGTCGTACATATGGGATCAATTCGAGAAAGAATTCTGAAACCGATACAACGTATAGAGCATTTGGGGAGGATGAATCAGATGATGAGAACTATACAGAGGATGGTGGTTATGATGAATTGCAAGCGATGCAGCCGCATAGGCAACGACCTCAGCACCAGTACGAAAGGCCTAACTTTGACAACGATGCGACACGGACGCTGGCTAGGTTCACGTCCTTCAGACATGGTCAGGGGAGTCACGGTGGAGCGTCTCAGCTGTCCCTTGCGCCGACGCATCCCCCTCCAGCCCCGCATCCCCGTGTGGACTCCGTCACACGGTAGTATCACGCATTGCCGGCATTCGGCGATTTGTGCCAAACGGACGTATAGACCGATGTTTTTCGTTTACTAGTATAGTGACGTCACTAAAAGAGATCGCAGTTCTTCCTCACGTTGTACAGTGCCAGTGTATCGTGTGTAAAGGGCAGGATTGTTTTTTATAAACTGGGAGTGATGTTTATTGACATTTTTGTACTTGGACGAGAGATAACAATTTGGCCTACTTATAATACTGTTTTATTTATCAGCGCACAAGTAACGCAGTATATCTTGATTTGAAGAGATATTTTATTTAGCTATATTTTCTCTTTGTATGAAACTATTCCTAGTCTTTTGTATAGTATCTATATTCATTGTAAATGTTGTAAATACTATGTATTAAATAAAAGATCTGAAAATTACGAATCTCGATAGGTGTTATATCTTGTGATTCAATTCTAATGAATGTGTCTAATGTTAGATAATATTGGAATTGATAGAATTCAATTGATATGTCCGTCTGAACATCAATAAACGAATTTGTAACACAATATCATTAGTTTAAGCACAAATAAAGGATAGATTCAGAAACAAATTAACGCTTGGCAATAATTTGAAATAACTTGTAGTGTAAATAGTACCATAGCCTTGAAATAATAGATTTCAAAAGAATTTCTAGTTTATTATCCTGTATATGTTGTGCATCGCCTAGAGTTTTAATTCTTACTTACAATTTGTTTAATTTCATATAATTTACCTACTTACTTATTTAGAGGCAAGTACGTTAAGGGGCCTACAGTCGCCAATTGAAGGTTTTTTTTTGTCAAGCTCTATTGACGACACGGTTTGATCCTATAGGTTAATATTTTGCACATACGTACTTCAAACCTCTATCAAGGTCTATTTGAACAATTTTTGTTCAATTATTGTTGTTCAGTTAAAAAGCTCCTCACAGCAATAGTTAAGTTCAACTTTACAATTATCGCGTGTTTCTGTCTCAACAACAATTTAATGTATTTATGTTAAACTAATTAAGGTCCGAGTTTTATTTATTTATTTTTATTTTGAAGTTTGTCTTCGGCAAGAGTCCAAAGCCGTAAACTTCTAGACGCTGAAGGTCAATTGACCCTCAACGTCATTGGCGACTGTACAAGCCTTAAGTAGTGTTCACAGTATATAGTATTTTATTACTTATCTGTAAATGAAATGCTTAATTAATTTCTCTGAATTATAAGTTCTTTAGTTAAATGTAATTAGTTATTAATTTATGGAAATGTCTGATTAATTATTTCTTACTTAGTTTTATTTATTTGATGTGCCATAAGAATCTTAACTAAAATATTAATATAAAAGTAACATTGGAGTTGTGAAATGAAATTCAAATGAAGCGTTAACAAAAAGTTATTATCTACGTAAGATAATGTGATATGATATGAGTTAAATATAGCCACTTGTTATTATAACTACATAGCACAACTTATATAGTTGCATATCATCCTGTATTAGGTATGTAATTAATAGTTAAAAAAAATCGTTATACAATTTGGACGTTAGTATTCTATGCGATCAATAGGACCTCCGCTGTGTTACGAGTGCCCAGGCGCATGCGGTTGATACCGTCGTACATTGCTTGTTTTGTTTTCATTCTTTGAAGTTTCAACTTAATAACCAATACATGCGTCGCGTGCGCATGCGTGCCACAGCGGAAACCCTAAGCCCTGATGGATTATCGTCCTCATTTATCATTTTGTAAATATGTAAAATGACCTTGGTCGCCTTTTGTACTTCAACTTAAAAACTGACTATGCCTTTGTTAACTTGCTATGAATTTCTAACTTAGATACCTTGCTTGGTTCATAATGAGTGCCATATTTATGTATATTAGATTAGATGCGCCCAAACAATCTCCTTTTAAAATTACAGAATAGTTCCTATTTTTGCACTTCACTGAAATAGGATTGGGCGCCTTTATTTAGTTTCATCACTGCATGCAAACTTATAGAAACTCTTTGAGCTTTTCATATTATTTCTATAGCAATTACCTACCTATATTTGGCAAAAACGTAATATACTGTTATTCAATGTTCACTTTTTAGGTTTATATACTTTCCAATGTAATCACAAAAAATGAAATAATAAAAATAAAAATAATTAGCAAGGTGTCTACAAAGTATTATGGTAAAATGCAAAATAATAGTATTTGAAGGCCTATTTTTATGTGCGATATTTTGTTAGGACCACAAGATAAATTTACGAGTACCATTACAATTACAACAATAAATTAAAACCCTGAAACAATTTTAATTTTGTATTAGTCTTTGAATACCTATTTTTTAATAAAATCATTTGAATTCCTATAATTTCTGCGTTTTAATTACTCTTCATGTTTTCTGCTAAAACACCATCCAATTAATTTGAAATAATAAGTACGTTAACTACCAGGTTTAACCATACTACATTAGAAGTTAGGTAAACTGAAAGAAAAGATTGTTTACTTTAAACAAGCACTTGTTTCAATATGAGCATAATATAATGTCGGCTTGTTCACAATCAACCAAGGAATTGTTAACATCAATCAAGATTTAGTTGAATCTATAGTGTGTTCAACTGAATAAAGTTTCTTTATACGTTCTAAATCAAACAAGTTATTTTTCAGTATAGAAGTTTAAAATAATTGGTAGGCCGCTCGCTACGTAAGAAATAATATTTAGCCATGTACAGTGGACAACACATAAGGCTATAGGTATACCCTTTAGTACTTTGTCGCTTTAACTGATTTGACACATTCAATCGAATCTCAAGGAATCGTAAGAAAAACTTATTGCGACACGGTTCACTTGATGTGTCCACTGAACGTCATGCGAAGCAGAAGTTCAAATCTAGAAAAATGTGAAAAAAAAACCCGAGAGCAACTACCGCAACTAGCCATTCCGGGGTCTATCGCCTATCGCCGACCGCAGCGCTGATAACGATATTTAATTTATTACTAGCGATACAGGAACAATTATATGTTTATAATTTTTTAATGATTTTTTCTTGTTTAACAACAAAACTATAAATAAACATGAAGTAAACAAACCCTGATGTATCATACAAAACACAACACACTATTTATATAAATTTTACATACTTACTTCATTTAATTTTACTGAACCGAAACGGTTTCACAAGTCTTTGTCTACACAAATTAGAGCAATACGAGTACAGTGAAATTTAATGTAATTTAATTATTATTTTATTTTATCACAATATTTTGACAGAAACGTCAGAGTCCACAAAGTTACGAACGCTTGGTGGCACTGAAGTCATGCACCTAGCTAATACTATAAGGACCGCTATAGCTTAATTGGAATAGAGCAGGCCCCGGAAAGGCTACGCTCAGGATCGAATCCCGAAAGCAGCAAAATTTTTCGCCTATGTACACAATTGCAAATTTCTCTGAAACTACTGATTTGATTTAAATATGCTTTCACCAGCTTACGCAATCTATGTAGTTCTAGTAGGTAGTGAAATCACATTTAAATCATTTCAGTAGTTTTAGAGAAATTTGCGGTTGTGTAAGTTGCCAGTAGTTACTACTTTCTGACCTCCTCTGTACATCAAAATCATTAAAATTGTACATACTTTACCATCATCCTAATCATTCATCAAGTAGACATAAAGAGAAGGTCTACTTACATTAATTAGAGCTCTCCATCTTATCCCTTTTATTAAAAAAATTACCCCGCTTTTATTTTATATCACTTCATAATGTACCTAACACTAGGATCTAGAATAGAATCCAGACTGGAATGACATGACAACGACTTGGCACGAATGCTGTTTCAATAACATTTTCCTGGAACTAAACTAGGATTCAGATTGACGTACTTTCAATAGAACGAGAATTCTTCATTAAATACGAGTACTTACTTTTTCTAACATAATGTAAATCCCCCACAATACAGGTAAGTATCATTTTATAGCGAGGCCAGGTGAGATATGTTTATAGGAGATGGTGACCACTCATCATCAGGTGGCTCATTGCTCGTCTGCTCTTTCCTTATGCCGTAAAATAAAAATTAGGTAAGCAGAATCCATTAAGTTAAATAAAGTTCTTACCAATGTTTCCGCACTAATAATTCTGATACCATATATTTTCCAGACGAAATAAAAAAAACTTCTGACATAGAACGAAACGTAATGAACTTACCAAACAAAAATTTTAATTTAAATCGCACCACACAAAGGTACAAGCGGCATTGTCGACAGCGCATTCAATGTAGCCTGCAATTCATAAAGCAAATCTCGCGTTGACACTCGCCGTAATACGTTATTGGCGGGTGTTTAGCATCGGCTTGCGGTCCGGCGGCTCGTCTGTAACTGCCTGATAACCGTATATTCAACCCACATCAGCATTAGAGCACAGAATACACCAGAATGTCCGCTCAATACAAACGTGCGAAAACGGCTCACGCACACCCGCGCTCCGCGTACAGGCGATCTCAGAGGAAGTTAAAGGAAGTCGGGCGCGAAATACACGCGCTGTGGCGCAATCGTGTGGTACGTCTAACTTTTTGAGCTTTTAACAAACTAAATACATTGCCAGAAATAAATACAAAAAAAATATACAAATACAAAAATATTTATTGAACCAAACAACGTAAATATCGGTCTCTACTACCTGCACTGAAATAAATGTTACTAAATTAAAAAATCAACTAAAAAATATTTAATATTGTTCACAAGCCTTTTTTTAAACTGGAAATTATTACTGCTCTAGTGCTACGATCGAGTGACGTAATCAAAATCGCGTACGCCCGGAGTGGACCTTCTGGTGTATTTTGTGCTTAGAGTTCCAACATTAGAACTTAGCTGAAACCGATGCCGAAGTCCCGTACTTGCGACCATAGATTTATAATACAACAAGTCTGTTGTGGACGTGGTGGGCCTAATGGGTACCTGGATTGTCTTATATAGTCATATAAGACAGTCCATACATTTTACACAAAAATTCGTTGGAAACTAATCGAATCGAATATCTGAGGTACTAATGCCAACCTAGTAAATATAATGTCTTTGCTTGTGAATAACTCAGGAATAGAAAAAGTAGTTTTTGCTCCTTTGTCAAGTTATAATAGGGACTCATTTTTAATTTAAATTTATCTTTACAGTTTTTTCAATTTCACTTTGTATAACTACTGTCACTGTCTTAGAGAACATTTTTGTGCAATGCGAGTAAAGTCTAATTCTAAGCCAATTTTTAAACTTTTGATTCCAAACGCAAAAAACTTACTATACCAAACCAATATAAACTTTGATTATGAGATACATTTTAGCATCGAGCGAGAGAGCTGGCGTTAGAAGAGAAAGCAAGAAGGCGCTTACACTTCTCCCTTTCTTCTAAACTTCATCTCTCTCAGTTGGCTCTTTGAGGCTCTTTAAGAATGCATTTTGAGACTGAAACCGAAACTTGAGTCCCTCGCTTTCCAACTCTAATACTACCTATTCATAACAGCACGGGCGCATACATACCGATTGGATGCCATTCCGCTTTGTCTTGCTAAGCATGGGGTAATGGGCAGGCGAGATTTTCAGCCGTCCAACGTCGAGTGTCATTGTCGGATAAACCCGACATCGCACGCCCCCATGCGACACAAAAATCCAATATTCGGGATTTAGTAAAATACCTTTATAGCGAAATCGGGCCGCGGTCGCTGCAAAACTGCATTCGAATAGGAAATAAAATCCGTTAAACTCCCGTTCCAGAGACCGATAAAGTTTTTTGAACGAAGTAAGCGTATGAAAAAACATGCTGAGTTCTTTCGCTTCAGTTTTGCATATTTTCCCGAGCGCGGTGTATGGTATGGCGCTCGTCGCCGCGGGTATCGTTTTAATTTTCCGCCAGCGTAGAAATTTACACGATCTGAATGAACCATCTATTTTAATGAGCTTTAAAAGTTAACTGATCAACGGTCTCGCCGGAACACGGGCCAGGGACTGTCAGATAATATATCTCGGAGAGAGGGTTCAAAACAAATTTTGAATGAAAAGTCACGTACGATTTCCTCTTTAGGGCTTTCCTCGAAAGTATAGAGCAGAACAAGTAATTTTATATATCTAAGCAAATACCTATTTCAACACGTCAACATTCACAGTTGACTTTCTAAAGAACTTATTTTAACACAGATTTGCCATACTGTGTACAGCTAGTAAATTAAAAAGTAAAGATTGATTATTAATTTACACTCCATCATCGTGCGTAAACCGTACCTATTTTTCTTCTAATTTGATTTCGACCACTCGTAAAATTCGTATAACCACTCGATATTGCTTACTGAAATTCATCCATCACCACCCAGGCATCCAGGTACCCATTAGGCCCACCACGTCCACTCACGTCCAATGACGGATGTAATTCAATTAGAAGTTAATTGCTAAATTAAGTTGTGCCAACCCTCGACGCTGGTTTTTGTTCCGAAATATGATTTCAGGTAGGTGCGGTGTTTTTGGCGTCAATTTCGTTAATGGACGCTGTTTTCGCCAAGCAATTTTTATCAAAAACGATGGGTTTGAGTGACACCTTGACTGATTGAAAGACGTAATCGCTGTTGATTAATTATTCGCCAAATACAGTTCATTTCATACGGTACAAGTTAAGTAGACAGACAAAGAGAAAATCAGCAATAAAGAATATAAGCAGCATCATCTTGGCTCATATTTTTCATAATATTCAACACAAAGACAAGCATCCTTAACTTTTACGTTATTTCTCTTTTCAAGGTAGAAAACGTATAAAGGAAAACTTAGAAAGCGAACTAATTTTCGAAACATAAAACTGCATATAAAATTTTCCACTGGCGGTGGAAAAGGCCGCGATAATATACGGTCGCCCTTAAGCCCAAAGTGCCCTTAATACTGTGCTTAAGTGGGCGAGGTTCAGAGATGTTCAGAGGCTTTTCAGGCCCAACACTTCTAAGCCTTTTAATATCGCACCCTCGGTAGACGCGGGTTTTTATCGGATCTCTTACATAACGTTACCTTTTTTAATGGCATTTGGAGTTGAAATCGTTACTTATTTTCATTTAGGTCAGCAAAATTGTGGGGAGTTTTTGTAAAGGCATTTAAATACCGAGGTACTTGAAATTAAGGCTAAGGTTTTTAGGTTCCACAAGTGTTTCTCTATGTAATTTCAATCGACTTTGTATATCCTTACACATAGAGGTCCTACATGAGTAAATGTTACCTATTATTAACCATACACAGTTTAGAGTAAGCTTTAACTGACTCAATTTACGGATAAACGCAACCTCACGCCTGCATCACGCGATAAGCTCATCACGACAAACGTGATTCAACTTAATTCACTCAATTCACACATCGGGGTCATTGTCAAACTGTAACATCCTTATAAAGTAGCGATGACGATTGCCCAAATGTAATTAAGGCGACTGCATTCAACCCTTCGGACGGCCGGGAGAAAATGGGCTCTAAATTTTGAGTAGAGCGGCACATGGGGCCAGAGTTTTGTAATTTTATTAATGACGTAATAACAGTTCTGTCAGACGCATGTGTGTGCCCATGAGCGATAGTGAAGTCGTTAGTTCGGACGGGTTAATATTGGAGGGTAGAATTGGGGATTATCTGTGAACATGGTATTTTCTGCGGATATTAAATATGAGGTCGATTAACTGTTTTCGGATCTATAAGTAGACTAAAACAGGAAAACTTTGCCAAAGAGCCTCGCTATTTACAACGTGATGGACAAATTGCCACAATTTACAAGTTGAAAAGCGAACTTTGGAACTAGCAACATCACAATAAATGGGCTAGGTTTTGTCCCCGTCGGCGGATTAAACCAGGCAGCGTTGGCAACAAGCCTCTATTACTCACAAACTTGATGGCATTAAAGTTTTCCGACGGCTGCTCTGAAATATGAGGACAGGCCTCATGCCTAGGGCGAAGTTTCACACAGATTTTGAGAGCACAAGATTCGTCTAATTTACTTAGGTAAGCTACTAATTATACATGTTTTTGGTAGTGGTAGTCCTTTTTAGGGATATCTCGAAAGAGAAAACGAAACCCTATGATGTCGCTCTGTCTCCGTCTGTCATGCATGTCGTAAACAAGACAAGATACAGACTTCCCACATGTCCTATAGTATATCCTCTTGACCCAATTCGTATATCGATCGACTTTAAAACGTTGTTAAATTATATTTCAGAGAGTGGCTCATAAAAGTAAAGGGAGTCGATAAAAATATTTGTATAACCTATCGTGTGGTCGTTACTTAGTTAGAGCTGATGAAGTAGAGTACGAAAACATTTTTTATTATTTTTTCGTAGAGAAATAACGACGTAAGCGCCCATCAAAGTTGTCAAGTTTATTATGGTTATAAATTAATAAATAAAAAATTTAGAACTCTTTTGTCATCAAGTCTATTTCATGAACGGTGTTATCTAGGAACTTGAAAATCGACTAGAAACTCGGTCCCATACTCTTAAACAATAGTTTTTTCTTAAAACTTACAAAAGGATCTTAAAATATGGATCCCTGTAAAAACAGAGCGAGGCTCGACTCGCACTTGGTCGGTTTTTTTCCGGAAGAATGATTTTGACACTGATTTAGAAAAGTTATATAGTAACTTTGACGACGTTAATAAATCAGAATTCTATATCAAAGAACTATATTGACGTCTGTATGTATAGTATAGTAACGAGAAAGAGGCTTTTGAACATCAAATTTGATCTACTCTGTTGCAAAGTCATAATATAAACTAAGATAAGAAGACATTACTCTACACGACTGTAGTCTTTGATGTTTCCGTTTATACAAATGAGCCTGAAAATCGGAAAGCATTAATATCAAAGACCCCAAAACGGTATCTATTCACCATCGCTCCGTCAGCCGACAAGGATCTGCGTGCACGCCACTAATAAATAGGGACACTATATCTTTGGTAATGCAACTTTTAAGGGAGAAGTTTGTCACAAGGGCCGCGGCGCCCTTCCCTATGACGTTTAGACACGAATATATCGCACACATGCGATCATAATAATCCTGAAAACAATTTCTTTAAACAATTAACCTATACTTATATTATAATTAAGAGATAATTATAATACATATATATTGAACATTAAATACTACGAAAAATAGAAGTAGAGCAGTAAAAGGAATGAGGCATGTATAAGAGGCAATGTAACGGGAACCATGTTGCAATATGAATATAGTTAATGAAATTTTTCAACCGAGTAGGGTTTGTGATAAGATGGCAGCTAGTTCAGCTTTAGAATTTTATTTATAGTTTATACTTTATAACTAGTGTACCTACATGAAGCTATGAGTCATCTAACAATGAGATGTGTTTATAGTAGATCGTTATAGAAAACTTTTTAAATCCGATAATGGTAACTATTTACAGAAATACTAAATTGTGTTGTTCTAACTTGTTCATCTCGTTACAAATTTTTAAAGTTATCTACGAGTACCATCAGCAAAGTCAGTTTAAAATACATTTTCACCTAAATGCTTTTGGATAACAAAGGAACTGGTGAAAATGAGTGTTTACAGTCCGGTCAGCGATGTCGCCGACAGATAAGTGCTTTGCGATCCATCATTGCATTAGAGGGGACGTATTTATTGATTTTCACCAATTTTTGCTCCTCTACCACCGCCAACGGTGTTGATTTATAAAATAAAATTTGGGCAACTGTTTTCGTTACCTGGAACTGCGATTTTCTGTCGCAGACCCCAGAAGAGTACAATGAGACCTTTAGAAACAAGATTTCAGATTATAAGCTAATAAGCCAATTAATAAACATCTATTTAAAAACAAAGAGAGTGAGGTAGAAAACACCAAGCAGTAGTGTATGTACCTACTCACAATATACAGTAAGCCTGGTAGATAATTCCACTATATTTAACTTTATTTGTCATAAATTTGCGTCCATTAATTCATGAAATTTACTATCTATGATGTATGTTATTGATGTCCTATTTATGTCAACAAATGATATATCAAAACACTTCCTCATACTGATTTATCTCACGAAAATACTATAACTGCACTCATCTTGAGCTCAAAATAAATACAAAATCCACTACACATGTCTCTGCTCGTTCAAATTAAGCTAAAATTTACTGTTGTCTAAAATAGTGCGGAATACATTAGACCCAGCTGCTAATTCTTAATAGTTTATGCAAATCCATGTCAAATACAAACATATGAAGTACAAAGGACAATTTCAGATTTCTCCGTACCTAACGCTAAATTAGAGACCCTATAGTGTGGTAATTTTTGAGAATAAGTTACTCGAAGTCAAAGCCAAAGTAAAGTCGAATAAAAAAATATATTTTTATGACCTATGTTTGACTACTACAATAGTAACTTATTTAATAGTATACATACCTATTCTAGTAAAGCTGCTAGAGTTTTAATATAAACTAGAATTACGCCTCGGATAAGATTTTAATAAAGTTAGGTTAAACCTCTTATTGGACAAAAGTGTTAGAAGCCGAAACCGAAAATTAAACTTGTGGAGCTCTAAAACACCATCTCATTTCCAGATGAAAACAAAATGCTGATTTGCATGTGCAAATAACAGTGTAGAGAAATCCAAACAGCAATTTGGCAGACAATGGCGAACCAGCTGCGATCGCGGCCCGCCTGTAGAAGGGGACAAGAATTAAACAATAATTTCTTGCCGTCTCCTGAAATGTACTAGATGACAGCCTGACAGGGATTTGCCTGAATTTGATACAATAGGAGGAAACAAATGAATATTGCAGAAATACAAACAACAGGTAAAGTGAGATAAATAATGAAAAATGTATCTTGCTTGAAGAAATTACTTTGCTGTACAAAATAATACATCGAATTAGTTGAATAGTCATAAAATAGTCATAGGTTATTAATATACTTCTCAGAGAACGTAAGAACACAAAATATAAATACAGTGGATCATCTGCATAAATAAAAATTTAAAACAATAGTAAAAGAATAACAGACTGATAAGAAGTTCAAACGATATTATGTATAGTGCCACGATATTTTGAAAAAGAAAATAGAATCACTCGATCCACATTCTATTTTGTAACAAATAATCTATAAACTCATTTCTCTCAAACTCAACAACAGAATGAAAAGCAATCCATGTACAACAATACTCCATCCGCTATCAGCGCAATGCCGAAAACATAAAAATGTCACGTGCATAATGCACCCTATAAATATTAATCCCAGTAGATATAGCTAATGCTACTTAGTCTCTCTCCAGAGATGTAGGTTACTATGTTATCCATCCCTTTGTATCCAACATTTTATTTGTTGAAGCTTAGGATATTAGAAATAGAGTTCCAAATGACTTATTAAAACTCAGCGAAAAGAAAGTTGTGCTTCGGCTTCCGTGGCATTAGTTTTGAATGAAGGAGGATTTCTTAATTTAGAAACATTTTTAATATGTCAAACTTAGCGAAAAATGTTTACAAATTACAATTTTATTGAGGACGGATTCTGAATGATAGTATTTTTCACAAAGCAAAACGTTTTCTTTCACACTATGTATTCTGTAGAATGACATATACGTAAATAATTTCTTGTTGGGAAGTTAAATGTTCATAGTATAGAACCCTAAAAATTATGTTCAAGGGGTAAAGTGATTTGTGCATGCATCTATTGCATTTGGGGCTTCTAATGGTCACGACATGCGTTCGTTCTTTCGCGAGTGCATTTAATTTATGACGTCACAAGAAAGGGTGCGCAGGATTGCGGGATTAGCCACTGTCAACATTATCTATGCTGCGTGGTTCCGGCAAAGAATAGACCACCCCATTTCTTCCCGTGGGTGTCGTAAAAGGCGACTAAGGGATTATTATCCGGGCGGAAGATCAAAACCCGAAGAGGCGGCCCACATGCCTGGATTACTCCAAAAGAGTGGATTCACCAACGAGCACTGGCCAGCACGGTGTCTTAAGGCTATCAACCTTCATGGAAGCACAAAACATAAGAAGGCCCTTAGTCCCCAGCGGTCCTGCGAGGACTGATCACGGCAGCGGTCAGAGCACCAGCAGGACAGAGGGTGCTAAGAATCACTGGGTAAGATCCGGCTGCCTCAAAACAATGTACTTGGCTACGTTCAACGTTAGAACTCTACGCACTGACGACAAATTATACGATCTGGAAAACAGTGTCCTGAACAAAATAAAATGGACAGTAATGGGACTTTGCGAGACTCGACGGCGGGGGGAAGACCTTACAAAGTTACCGTCGGGACACTTATTCTTCCACAAGGGGTACGACACGAAATCGGAAGGTGGGGTAGGGCTACTTATCAATAAAACCTTTAGCGATAAACTTAAGTGCATCGTGGGAATTTCACCTAGAGTCATATACGCAATCTTTAACATCAACAGTAAGACGAAAATAAAGATAATTCAAACATATGCACCGACAAGCACTAGTAGTACTGCGCAGGTCGAAGCATTCTATGGCGACCTTGAGAAAGCCCTACACGACAACCCATGCTATTACACATTTGCTATGGGTGACTTCAATGCTAAGATCGGTAAAAAGACTGCCACGGACTGTGAAGATTGCATTGGATGTTTTGGGTTGGGGACGAGGAACGACAGAGGACAGATCCTGATCGATTTCCTCGCAAAGCACAACCTTTTTGCGATGAACACCTTCTTCCAGAAAAAGGACCAACGGAAATGGACATGGTCAAGCCCAGATGGATATACGAAGAACCAAATAGAATTCATCATAACAGACAAGAAACATATATGCACCGATGTTAGTGTCCTGAACCGTGTAAATATTGGCAGCGACCACAGAGTAGTCCGAGCTAAGATTAGTATCGATCTTAGAGCCGAACGTAAACGGTTTATCCAGAAAAGACCTTGCAACTTGGATTACACTGCCATTGAAATACAAAAGGAATACTACCAGAAACGTATCGAAGAACTGATACAGGACCAACCATCAGGGAATGTGGACGAGCTTAATGATCGTATAACTATGGCTGTCAGGAAGGCTGCTGAGGAAGTTGGTAGGAACAAGCGGAAGAAAGAATCCATTCTTTCAACTGACACAAGGCGTCTTCTTGAAGACAGAGAACGACACCTCTCAGACCCTAGCTCTAAAGAACTTACAGATATCAACAAACGAGCCAAAGCAGCTATCAGAAGAGACCTCAGACGCCACAGACACAGAACGATTGTTGATACTATACAAAAACATCGCGGGCCAAAGGTATTCAGAAGGAAATTGCAAGGAGGTACGGCCCAAATATACAAGCTGAAAATTGATGACAACAGTGTTACAACGGATTTGGAAGAAATTATGCAAATAATAGAAAATTTCTATTCTGACTTATACCGCTCGAGGACATCAGAGCTGAACCCTTCCATTGCAGATCCGAGAGCTAAACTCATTCGTCATCTTACTGAAGACCTACCAGAAATCAGTTTGTATGAAATAAAGCAAGCTTTACGTCAAATGAAGAACGAAAAGGCACCTGGTGAGGACTGTGTCCCAGTCGAATTACTTAAGTCTGGTGGCGGCGTAGTTTTGAGGGAACTACAGACACTGTTCAATATAGTATTGACTGAGGGCGCGACACCGAAGAAATGGAAAAACGCTATAGTTACACTTATATATAAAAAAGGCGACAAAACAAACTTAGCCAACTATAGACCCATCTCTATCTTACTTCACACATACAAAGTCTTTACGAAAGTACTCACAAACCGTCTCACCGGTAGACTTGACGCCGCACAGCCAGCGGAGCAGGCGGGCTTTCGAAAAGGGTTCTCCACAATC
The DNA here is from genome assembly GCA_947369225.1 of Hofmannophila pseudospretella. Taxonomy (NCBI): domain Eukaryota; kingdom Metazoa; phylum Arthropoda; class Insecta; order Lepidoptera; family Oecophoridae; genus Hofmannophila; species Hofmannophila pseudospretella. The sequence goes on from OX376316.1 coordinate 5,229,861, forward strand.
GATCACATATTTACTGTAAGGCAGCTGATCGAGAAAAGTGTCGAATACAACCAAAACCTGTGCGTAGCCTTTATAGACTACGAGAAGGCATTTGACACAATTGAACATTGGGCAGTATTCAACTCTCTGAGAAGGAGCCTAATAGACACTCGATATGTGGAAGTGTTGAGGGAGATATATAGAGGTGCTACACTGCAGGTCAGACTTCACGAGCTCTCTAGACCGGTGAGGATCGAAAGAGGGGTAAGGCAGGGGGACACTATATCGCCAAAGCTGTTCACAGCCACTCTAGAAGACGTCTTTAAACTAATAGACTGGTCGGAGCAAGGTGTGAACATAAACGGCAAAATTCTGTCCCACTTGCGATTTGCGGATGATCTCATGATTTTCGCAAAGAACCCCGAAGAGTTATGCGCTATGCTAGAACAACTACATGACGCTTCTCTCGCTGTTGGACTGAAAATGAACACATCTAAAACAAAAATAATGTGCAATAAAGATGACACTACCACCCGTCACATTTTAGTTCACGGCAGGCCAATCGATAGGGTAGACCACTATATCTATCTGGGACAGGTAATCACGTTAGACAGATTCAGCCAGACTAAGGAATTAGATCGACGAATCCAACTAGGATGGGCTGCATTTAGTAAATTGTCTGACGTGCTAAAAGACAAAAAGATCCCTATCTACCTAAAAAGGCGAATGTACGAGCAGTGTATCCTCCCAGTTATGACATACGGAGCGGAAACCTGGACACTAACTGAACAGGCCATTGAAAGGCTCCAAGTGACACAAAGAGCAATGGAGCGTGCCATGATAGGCATTTCCCTCGTGGACAGAGTGCCAAATATCGAGATCCGGAAAAAGGCGAGGGTGCCGGATATAGCCAGTATAGTGTCCAGGTCTAAGTGGAGATGGGCAGGACACGTGTGTAGAATGCAGGACGATAGGTGGCCCCGAAGACTGCTCGAGTGGCGACCCCGAGTTGGGCGCAGAAGTGTTGGTAGGCAGCCCGCGAGGTGGACCGACGACATTGTAAAGACGGCGGGGAGGATGTGGATGCGAACGGCTAGAGATCGAGGAGAATGGCGTGCACATGGAGAGGCCTATACCCAACGATGGGTTACGTTAGGCTGAAAAGAAGAAAGAAGAAGAAGAACATTATCTTAAATATTTTATGCTCAATTAAGGCGCCTTTTATTTTGGTGGGCTATAAATTTCGCCGCAAGTCAAGATATCGCGTTTAGGGATCGTACGAGTATACTAACCCCTTACGTTCTTTGTCCCCAATATAATATATGGTGGAGCACAATATTTTTTAATTAGAAAGATATAAGTATTATAAATTTTGTGGTCGTCGAACCTTATTCGCTTTTGGTTAACTTTTCTCAACGCTCACAACAAACAAATGGTTAATTAATGTAAATATTTTGAGTAAAGATATCACTAATAGTAAAATGATAGGTATTTTTATCATGTTCATACTCTTCTCTAAAGAAATAACTTAAAAAGTGACGTGAGTGCTCTATTTAATGTTTTTTAAAATATTAATTTTATGTAATAATAGACATTGTCCTAAACTCATCTCCAGCTCTGGACATCGTGTATAATAATTATTGTAAGTTAAGTTATATTTATTTAAAAAGATGTGCTGCTGATTGTTTCTTGCATCGCTTCTTTTCTTTCAGCAATTATATAGCGAAGCGGTGGTGGAGAAAAAAATGTGAAGTTATACAAATGTACTTTATGGTACTTACAATAAAAAAATATCTGATTTCTGACACTCCTATTATCGAATACTTATCATAATATAAGTGCAATTAAAATAGATGTAAAACTTTATGTATCAGAGTAATACGTCACAAGCCCTTCAATATACGATGCTCTGTCCCAATCCCAGAGGCCAACAACCCCTGTGCTGTTTGCACAGTAACCTACATTACATCGCATGAGGGATGGCATCATTAATGATCAAGGGATCATTCTGGGGAGGACATCCCCTCCGTGACTGTGAATGCATTGAGGACGTCACTTCGTAGATTTGACGGAGACAAGAGAACCTGGTAAGCTTTCAAAGTAATTTTGGAAGTGTCAAAAGTTTGAACAAACTGAGACGGGTTTAGATGGGTAGACACGTTTAAGTGATGATGATTAAAAATGTATACCTATAACTTTCCTTGAATTGGAATATAAGAAATATCGCTAAGTTACTAAAAGAGTTATTATTAATTAGAGTTTTCTATACGTTGTATCTCTATGGTTACGTCTGTGTTGTTAAATGCACCTATGTTACATTACATTCTTACATTTACTTATGTAATTTTACATTAATGTACGTCCAAAATCAAAATTGCTACTTTAAATATGATAGGTACTTGCATTTCAATTAAGTACGATTTAAATAAAATAACCAACCACGCAGTATAATTCAGAATTTCAGGATTTCGTTTTGTCCATTTTCGTAAGCATTTTCGTAAAAAGTTACTAAAATGGAGGATTGTCTCCATTGGACGAAGAGGACTAAACGTAAGATTTAATCACTGACCTAGATATTCATACCGCAATAATTCCTTGTACTCGAACCTTGTAACATAAAATTTCAAACAACAGTATAAAGTACAAGAGAAAAAAATCATATTCCTTAACTTTAGCTGATTGGATTTCGTACTAAACCACAGCGGCAACAAAATGAAATCAACGTTGGTCCAGCTCCAATTTCAATATCAGATCGGGTCCCATTGTGAACAGCGGCCGAGTGGACGGAAGCATGCCCGATGGGCGTCACCGGGGCCTTTCATTCGTCTAGTTGGAGTACTATGAGGACTGCAGCAGCACTGGTGAACTTGGTACAGGACTGTTTTAAAAGTCAAGTCGGATGTGGATTTTTATTTTGATGGTCTTTCTGCCGGCGACATTGTCCGAGCCGTTCGTCCGCTCGTTTTCTTCGAGAATAATATACGTATACGGTATATACCTAGACTACAAATGTATTTAATTGAAAAGCACAAAACAAAGTATTTACAAAAATAACAGGAAAGTATGATAGATAAAGCCAATATAATAATAAATAATAATAAAGCCAATAACTTTGTAACAGTTTGGTTTCATAATTGGCATGTATAGATTGTTTAATTGTTTGATTCATATATTTAATGTTATATGCTGTGAAACTGACAAAAAATATATATAACTTAAAAATTAGGAGTCTCTATCCAAATGCTCAAGAGTGTTTGGGTTGACTATACGCTATAGTTTTCTGAGTCCCAAGGGTTTATATAGTAAACATTAAACATAAAAAAATATACATGGTATGTTAATGCTAACCCCAAACTCAACAATTTTTCCACTAAATTGTTCAACCTGTATGTTCCTCACGTGTAGTACGTATTCAATTCAAATTTTTCCCCTCACCGTCCGATGGTGGAGTGGTCTAACGTCCATTCAGCGATTCAGAGCGATTTGATGAAGCCAACGCGATGCATGCTATTGACTGAATGGGATCTACCACAATGACGGGCCTTAATAGGACCAAAATACGGGTGACCGTGTTATGCTGGCCTTTGTTTTGATGGCTTCAATCTAATTGGATGTTAGCGATTGAAGGCTAAATGGATCCAAGTCCAAAGTTTTATGTAAATAGTATAAGCAAATTTTGTATCGGACCTAGAGATTTGGATTATATAAAATTTCGTAGCACACAATAAACCTTAAGAACGATTTTATCCACAGATCCAGTGAAGTACAATCAATTACTTAGTGTGACCACTATAAACATATTTTAAAAACTGACATTACTAAACTACAAAACAAACCACAAAGCTACAATGCAACCACCAACAATATGACAACGAGAGCATTTAAACTAAATTTCACTAAACTAATAAATCTGCCAACGACAAACAACTAAAACTGAGTTATAACAACTAAGTCAAATTACCGAAGGAGTTCACCGCAGGGGGAGAGGGGTAGAAACCGACACGGGGGGAGAACGCGAGGTGAATACTGATGGAGCCTGGAGACTCCTAACTCTCCCAAGATTTTCAGATCGGGATTTTCCTTTCTTTACAATGGGCCTACTCCTGGGGCATATCAATTGCACGCGGTTATGTCGTTAGAAAGTTTCTGTGAGGGGTATACGAGACGGCCCCATCGATTTTCGAGTTTAACGCTTGTGGAATGCAAGCACCTTAGAATTTGAGATATTTTTCTTGTCATGAATAAGCATTGTTAGAGTTCAACCTAAACAAAACTAACAACCTAAGCAGTGGAGTTTAACAAACCTAATTTACCTTTAATCCTGTGATATTATCGCGTTACAATCAAAGGAAAAAGTAAATAAAAGTAGTCATGATAATAATTATATGAGATAATCTTTTATGTCATGTAACTAGAGATGGGCCTTGGATTATGTTTTTCTTGATTAATATGTCTATGTTTATATTTTAGTTAGTACTCGTTATTACTCGCTGTAACGTATATACTCGTATAAGTGCTGCAAGATTTCACAATTCTGATGATGGAACAAAATGTTATCGATTCGATTCAAATTAATGTTCCAGAACATTATTATTGGCACAGTTGGTAAGATTAAAAGATTCAGATTCATTTTCCTAGAAACCTATATCCCTTCACTTATCTAGGATATCGCTACATACGATCCCCTGATTCAATTTACATAAAAGTCCGGGGTATTGTTCATTTTTCTATGAAGGGGATTATCCGTACTAAATAGTGATCCCTTGGGCATTATGCTATTGTGATATACTCTTAGCCACCCACATTTAGGTCATTGTGTTAGGGGGGCATATCGAAACGATTTATCGAATAAGAAACTTTGTAAATATAGGTTGACGCAAGTAACATCGAAGATAAGGAAAGATTTGTTTAGTGATCGATGTACGTGGAATCACAGAAAGCTTAAAAAATATAGATAAGATAGAGAAATATTTCCTCAAGTGCTCACTTGACAGTTTTCTTTCCAATATTTAACCAAAATCAAATACGTCAAAATAATAAATGGGTTTTATGCGTCTTTGGTTTGGGTTTTTGAGAAAGTTCTACATAGAGCCCTATATAGGTTTGAAGATAAATACCAAAAGCGTAGTTCCATTGGAAAATACCAAAAGCGTAGTTATTACTTACTCTACTCTCTCTCTCTCTTCTTTACTCTCCCTCTCTTACTCTTCCTCTCTTTATGTTGTATGTTTTATTTTGTCCTGGGTGTGCAATAAAGTATATTTGTATTTGTACTTAAATGTTGTAAGTCGATTCTTCAACAATGTCACGCTTTATATCTTATGTAGATATCGTAACATTTGTACCTCCTCCAGTCCTATCTCTTAACATAAGGGTTCTAGCACAATGCAAGTCAGGTGGTAGTTAGGTAAGACCGGGATCAGAGCGGGCCCCGCCTAAACTCTGTTCACGGAGTTGGAAAATTGCATTCGTTATCGCATCCCGTATCCGGCTGCGTACTTTTCTGCACTCGTGTTGGGTTAGACGGGATAAGGCTATTGGTGAATTGGAATTAAACAAAACTTTTATCAATTTATACTTCACTGGATTATGGATTTAGAACAATAAGTCAAACCATATTGATAATAATGGCATCGTCTTACAGTTGCGCTAAAAGTAATCACATTGTGTCCAGTAGCAGAATAATAACAGCATTGGTATTTCATTAATAATCATTATAGTAGCCAAATATTTTTTCTTGGTTTCGTTTGGATATTTGTGTTATGCATTATTTTTTTATGGTTGTATTATTGTTCTTTTGTTATATGGGTTTTTATGCCTGAAATAAAGATTTATTATTATTATTACTATGTAGACCAAAAGCGTTGGACACCGGTTATGGGCACAAAACACTGCCCTGTGGCACACCGAAAAAGTTCATAATAGGATTTTCAGTTTCATCGTAATTGTGTCACATCAATCAGTCACATCCATATTATGTATCACGGTTCCCTACCCAATGTCACGAGGAGTTACAAATGTCGCCTGGCCAACGTAAATAAATTCCCGGACAAATTGATTTATGGCCGATCGCGCCTCCAATCCGCTGTAATGTCCGACAATCAATACAGAGAGCTGTCGTTCTGAAAAAAGCCTAAATACTGATTTGTACAGCAGCATTGAAATGTTTTGATATTTCATTAACTAGATCTTTATTATGTAAGGGAAATATTTGACTTGGTTTTGAGTCAAATTGAATTTCAAGGATATTATATGAATAATGACCAGGAAAGTATCCTAATATTTGTACTAGTTTACAGTAAAGTACATTCGTTGAAAAGATAGTGATGATTGATAGTAAGTGTGGTTGTAATGTTGTGACTTAGATTTATGAAAGTACAAGTAATAATGTCACCGAAATTTCTGATAAGATTTGGATGGGGTATGCAGAAAAGCGAAAAGGGTTGCACAAAATATAAGACAAAAGTAATTAATAATTAATTATAATTAAATATTTATTTGTTTGTTCATCATAAATCATTAATAAAATAATAGAATAGAATAGAAAACTCTTTATTCAAAGCTACGTACAAATTCACACACAGAAAAGAAATAATAACAAAAATCACAAAGATTTGGCAATCAGCGACACTTCAAGCACAACACTTAATACATAAGTACACGAGACGGATACAATTATAAAAAAAAAAAAAAGAGATAATTTCCTTTAGAAAATAGGTCTAATTAAGATGACGACTCGATCCTGTCTCAGTCAGTGCCTTGTTCACTTATGTGCTCTAGTACTATTAAATTGATGAAGAAATACCACAGTGGCCACAATGCGAAAGACTTACTGAGTCATTCCCAAACATAGTTCATTTGTACTCGAGAAACGAAACGTGAAACACCAACGTCCTCCCCATCTCTTACCTTCATAGTTCATAGGGGACAGGGGGTTGCTTGCTATAGATTGATATGTACCTAGGTATAAATTAAAGACTGGGAATCATGGTGTAGCTTTTGTGTTATGTTTTGGCTGCAGAGAATTTCATGATATCCAATTATCACATAAACCATCTACAACCATAGCAGGAGTCTCACCCGTGTCACTGTATGGGCGTTCACAGGTCATTTTGGCACTAGGAGCCTCCTTATACAGGATGAGACTGGCAGACGATCCCACCTGCAGAGCCTGTGGTGACACCGTTGAGTCAATGGAACACTTGCTGTGCGAATGTGACTCCCTGGCTAGAAAACGTATGAGTCTTCTGGGGGTAGCCTACCCGAAACCAGAAGACTATAGGCTCCTACCTGTAAGCTGTACAGAGTCCTTGATGCAAAGCATCTTTAAGGAACAGGAAGGAGACTAAGGTAAGGGGTGAGCACAAAAGATCCCTGAGGGTCGAAGTGCCGCTGGGGTTATCCCTGTCATAAGATAAGATAAGATAAGATAGATCACATAAATCAGAAAGTAAATAACAGGCAGTAGATTTTACATATCTCATCGCGTACATATTACTATGTATGTATGGTCTTATGACATGATAAGAGGGCTGAGTTTTATCCAATCGCTACTTCGACTTTTTGAGCTCTATATATTAAAAAAAAACTATCGAAATAGTTCTTTTAAATAATAAGTAGTTCTTTTAGTTAGTTTAGTTCTTTTTTTTTCTTTCGTTCTTGTTATTCTTTTCTTTTTTTTTCTTTTAATTTTACTCCGAAGTTAGAACTTTAGAAGCTGACACTACCAAATCGCAAATCAAAATCAATATTCTTTATCAATATCAATAGACCGATATAACACTACACATGCTAGAAAAGAACTATTAGTTTATTTTATGTTGATTTATTTGCAGTTTATTGACCTCACCTCTCAGTTTATGGTCTTACCTTGTTTTTGATAACTTCAATCGTACTTTTTGTAAAGCGGTATTTACCAGCACGGCTCCCATAACTGCAGCATTCCCTTTACTCACCTACACTCTTTTTGTGACAGTCGACATCTCTTGAATGACCCTATTCAACGTCGGTGCTCATTCTCCTAATGGAGTTGCCTTTTTAAGCTTCAAATAAATACTACTTTTACTCATAAGTCAAAGAGATTGTCCTTATTGGAGTGCCGCTATAATTAATTAAGAAATTGTTTAGTGAACGACGCTTTTATTATTTTCAATTAATTTACTACCAACTTACCTTTGATATTTTATTAAATAGCTCGAGTATTAAAGTTTATTCTGATTTATTTTACTTATTAAAACTGCTGCGTGCCGTTGCTTATTACCTAATAAGGATAGGTATTTCAAATATTCTTGTAGCTGGCTGGGTATTTTGCTCTCCGATTTAGACAAGACGAATTACCGATCTTGTCGCAAGAACCGGTATCTTCCTAACAATCATTGTGTAGAGAAGTTAATCGTCAGACTAAACTACACAGGATCATAGAAACAAGATAGATGGTGGTCACAATATTTTTTTTCCTAGAAAATCAAATTAGAAAGAGTTTTATAGCACAGCACAAACCCTACCCACGGCGTAATACGAGTAAGTAATGTCTTACTATAGGTAATGGCGTAGTTGCTTGCTTGCTTATCGTATGGTTAGTGGCCAACCTATTTGTCAGAGTTGTTCAGGCCGCCCGTAGGTCTCTGACATGGCTTAACAACTGCTGTCGAACGACAACAACCGGGACCGACTGCTTAACGTGCACTCCGAGGCACGGAGATGCTCAGATGAAATATGCCGCTAGCGGTCACCCGTCCAGGTACCGACCGCGCCAACATCGCTTAACCTGCACGATCACTTTCGGACCGTGCTCGCAACTAGGCTACTAGGCTAGGCTACGAGCTAATGGCGTAGTAGTAAGTTATAGCTTATTTAAAATTCTTGTAGCTTATTTAGAAACAAGTACCTACTTATGCAAAAAAATCGCTAAGCATTGTAGAACACGCCAATCTCGTTTGGCAGCCAAGGCCAGCATTCCCGATCATCCGGCAGGAGGCCCTATTAGCAGACATCGTTTTCACATGCCTAAGTAATTGAACATTCTGTCGGGCCTTAAAATATTTCTCGATAAGCCGGCAATAAGATGCTCGTTGCCAGGGATGTTTCTAGGATTAAGTAAGAGATTGAGGTATTGTGTGGCACTAAGATTTTATTCTAATGTTTCTAGGATTAAGTAAGAGATTGAGGTATTGTGTGACACTAAGCTTTTATTGTTATGTTTCTAGGATTAAGTAAGAGATTGAGGTATTGTGTGACACTAAGCTTTTATTGTTATGTTTCTAGGATTAAGTAAGAGATTGAGGTATTGTGTGACACTAAGCTTTTATTGTTATGTTTCTAGGATTAAGTCTTGTAAGAGATTGAGGTATTGTATGACACTAACCTTTTATTCTATTAAGATTTTAGTAAAACCTGCAATAGTTGAGATTTATTTATTTATTTTTATTTTAAAAAACCACAGCTAAATTATACATATCAACTTGGTTAATCATATTAAGTAACAACTTAGCCAATTACAGTTTTTCACAGTTAACATAAAAATATATACTTAGCTTTTAGAAAGTTAATTACACTCTCAATATATTATCAATCAATAGATTAACAGCCTCTTTAGGTAATTTTATATTTGGCACTTACTTATATAAATTGTGTTTCTAATAATGACTCGTTATTGCATAACTTTACTAATGGCAACTACGTCTGCCATTCTAGGAAGTAACCGTAGCATTTTACTGTCCAAAGCATTCTTCCATGAAAACTTACAGCTTCCTTTCTATAACCAAAAAATATATACATTGCATTTTATTTAACTGTCCCTACATTCAAAAACCTTTAAAATATTTAGCGAATGTAAATTATGGCAAACTAAACTAAAATTTAATTGAAATAAGAAAATATATTGATTTTATTACGGTAGTTTTGAAAGTCGTCAGTTTAGGTACATACAAATAAAAAAATTCCTACGCCCGATCCATATGATTGAGCCTGAAGAAATTTATATTATGTTGCTTATATGTGTACTATTTCATGAATGGTCGGAATCGTTAGCAGTAGTAAAATTGGTCAAAAACAAGGGATTTGTCAAGATGGATAATCTACTCTGATGATGCGTTGTCTGTTGTATTACATATGCGTTAGTTTTCCGTCAATAGTCCATCAGTTTCAGAGGCGGTTAAAAACTAGTCTTCTTAATCCAGTCCCTGTTCATTCTTGCATTTATAATCTCGCCCTCCTTGTAACGTTTTTCCTTCCTCCCCTCCATAGCTCGAGATATTGGTAATGAAAATTCGAGACGTCTAGCCGCGGATTTGCTATTTATTGGGGGAACCCGATCGCTCCATAAGTAGAGAATGAAAGATAATGAAATTTAAATTGGAATTTTCAGTAATTTTCTTTTTATTCTTAACCCCGTTTGAAAAATTCTTGCAAATTAGATAGGTAACAATAATGTAAGTACTTAAATAAGACTTAAATAATATATTTAGTAGTAGTTTTTTTATTTATAACTATGTTTTTTGTTTTTTTATTTAATATATTTATTTATTTATTTTTATATCATTTTTATTAATTACGACCGGTTTCGTTTATACATCTTCAGGTAATACCTGAACATGTGTTAACGAAACTGGTCGTAATTAATAAAATACAATAAAATCCCGTGAAACAGTATATTTTTAAGTCTAATCGTAATATTTAAGTCTAATCGTGTACTACAACTTTCACCAAGTATCAACAACCGCAAGTATTAACCAATAATGTAAGTATCATACAGCAAAGACAATTATTTATAGTTTTTAATAATATTATTATAAAAATTTCGAAAAGAATAACGGTGTGCTATCGCATAACATATATTTTCATTATTTCATACCACCTTTTACTGTCGTCTGTGATATCCTGTTTGTGGACGATACCCATGCGGAGCAGCTATATTCGCACGCAGGGCAAACAAAATCCTCCTGACATGAAATAGGCTCTTAGTTTTTCTTTTCTAAATTAGAACAAAATTAATAAGAGCAAAGACAAAGACAAAAACCTTATACGAGTATACTCGTATTACTAGCCTAATACTTCTTTATATCAATAGAGCTGAAAGTCCAATTTTTGTGCAACACTTTCATATACAGTATTGAACTAGACAAGGTGACAAGAATAGGGTCGAGGGGGCTTCGGGATTTTCTGGTGCCGAAGTGCCATGAATGAGTAACGGCTGAGGTCATGAATGTTTTATAAGTCGCTTGCATGATCCGCAAAACCGATGCCGATGTGTTTTAGAGACCGGACTACCGTTCGTGAATATCTCAAAAATAAATCTGAGCTTGAGACATGTTGAAGAGTTAATTTAAGGCTAGTTATTACCAAAGTAAGCGCTATGAAATTATTTTAAATAAAGGATCAGGTATCGTACGTACAATTCAAATAATTTCTTATTTTCTTTTTTGAGTGAGCAACAAGTAATTATGCCTCCTCATAGTAATTTTGTGTAAATGTGTAGCTGTAGGTAACTTACTAGAGCCCCTGCATTGTCAAGTAAAATAATAATTATTTAATATTTAGCAAACCTTTTACACCCAATTCAAGATTTATCACCAATTCTAAAGCTGACTTACGTAAACTCGGGTCCAATGAAACTTCTTCATAATGTAAACAAACCACCATACTGGCGTTTTATTAATATTTCATCGTATAATGCAGTTAAGGATACGAAAAAAGTGAATTCCACGTGAATTAAACTGTGGTTGATCGTCTAATGCAGGGATGCTCAAACTTGTATTGTCGGCGATCTACCAGAATATAAATTAGAGTACAAGCGATCGACTCTGCAGATATGCGTGGTGTAGGGCACTGTAGGGTGTATCTATATCAACAGAGAAATACCATTTAACGAAAAATAAGTTTTTATTGTAGGTACATTCAGCTTAATTAAAAATAATATCTAATGAAACTTAGTTTTAAAATTACTGATCTTTGGATGTCCATGTATGGCACTGCATGTCGTTCGCGTACTTTTCGTCGTATAGAAATTGAAACTACGTAACTATTTCTGCGATCGACTCGTAAAGCTCTGGCGATCGACTGGTCCATCGCGATCAACTGTTTGAGCACCCCTGGTCTAAAGTGATAAATAAAAAAATCTAATATGTTCTTCATTTTAAAATAATCGAAAGTACCTACCTCGTGCCCATAAAAACAAACATGGAGTGAAGTTCGGCGGGTAATAAAAGATTCACATTCCCTCCAGATGGAACTGTGGCAGTCAATGCGTGACATTCTTTGGGTTTACAAGTTTTCCACTTGCTTACCTGTCGACAGTTCGCGCTGATATTTTTTGTTCAACATTAAAAGATTTACTTCACCACCTACAATACATAGTTTATTGCTTTGAGTACTGGGTGTAAAAACAATAGGTATAATGTATACTGTCAAAGATACAGAATGCGAATTTTCGTCCGCATTTTACATGGTGCCGCAGGTACTTTGTGTACTGAAACATGAGCTGAGCAATACTTACCTACTCGTATTTCCTCACTCTCGCATAAACAATAATAATCTTTACGTTATTTCTTTATAACATTAATGATGTATGATGTTACCTCTTCTGTAGGAAAGACAGAAGTTCCAAGAATGTCTGTGTTTCTCTCTCCTCATAGCTATTATACTTACATAATAAATACTTACTTAATTAGTTTTTCAGGAGTGATACTGAAAATTACGCAGCGGTGGTAGAGTAAAAAAGAATGACGTGGTAAAAATAAGGTTACTTACTTAGGTACTTACTTACAATAAAAAAACATTTTGATTTTCATTTTTAAATCGTTTTATAGAAAACTGAGATTTTTTGTGAAGTCCCAAACTGCTTTGCTAAAAACATTATAATTTTAGACGACTAACCGTGAGTTGCAAGAAACACCTTTAATGTTAAGGGTTTCTTAAGTCTCGTGTTATTTCTATCTGAAGTTATGGTGTAGGAAAGGAATAACATGTTCAATCTCGTTATGGAGTCATTTTTGTAAGCTTGTATATCACCATCAGCCACTTCACTAAGTAAGTTGCACATTACAAATTTCATGACTGCTACTTTCAACTAACTACTGCATCCAGACGGTAGTTTATAACAAATTCACAAGTAAAATATGTTTTTGATATAAAATACAAGGGCAATACGTGCAGTCTGACAGGAAGATTTCCCGGATCGAAGCGAAGCCCGGACATCCTTACCCCATCCGATAATGGTGGCGGATTTATAAAATATTCAACGACTCCAACCTTATTTATGAGTACCTTTATGCTTACAGGAACAAAAGCCTTAGTTGAATCTCTGTAGGTTAGTCGTTGGGATGTTTTGCTTGAATCCATCTAAAAATAATGAGAGGATTTACGAGTCTGTAAATAAATTCTGGCCTCATAATTTCGTCATTATCTAAATGAGTAAAAATGTAGACCTTTCTTAATAAAAGGGCAAAATGCATTGCATGCATGCATGCATGCATACATTCAAAAACCTATAAAATATTTAGCGAATGTAAATTATGTGTATGGCAAAAACAGTATCGAAAAGGTTAAAAGTACTCTGTGTTTGTAAACTAAATTAATTTTTTTATAGAAATAAGAAAAAAAAAATTATGACCCACGCCCGATCCATATGTTTGAGCCTGAAGAAATTTATATTATGTTGCTTATATGTGTATCTGTTTCATGAATGGGCGGAATCGTAGCAAGGCAGTAGTTATATTGGTTAAAATATTTGATATTTGTTTTTCTGATCGTCTTTTGTTTTCTGTTTGTCTTTTGTTTTCTGTTTGTCTTTTGATTTAAGGCTTATACAGTCGCCAATGACCTTGAGGGTTTGACCTTCAGCGCCTAGAAGTTTACGGCTTTGGACCCAATTTTCTTTAGTAGGTACTGCCTGCCACAATGTAATCTTACGAACTTTCTGGTGGACAACAATATCGTTCGGGTACAAAAGGTATTTACTCGTATGGTACACCAACTGAAGTACGTGGGTGGACCACGGGCAAAAATCCGAATTTGAACCCGCGTTGACCACACCCGCGTTTGACCACAATCTCACCTGGTGGTAAGTGACGATGAGGTCGAAGATGGAGCACACGGACTTAATAAGTACGGCCGTACTTATTCTAAACGTTCTAAAGTTCGGGCATGTAGAAAGAATGAGTGATACACAGGTATACGAAGTGAGTGGAAGGAGACGCCGGGGTCGCCCTAGACTGACCTTTAAAGATCAGATTCACAGAGTACACTTAGGTTTTAATATACAGCACAGAGCAGACGTAGCAAGTAGCAGATCTACTCCGAAGCAAGAGAAGCGTGCCAAGACCGAGAATCGTGGCGCTTTCTCTCTGCCTACCCCGCAAGGGATATAGCGTAAAGGTATGTATGTATTATCATGTTATTTATTATGTCATTAAGTATTATCGAGTAAACTAAATATGCATTTTTTGTGGCAAAAGTGTTTTTCTTTTTTTCTTATTCTGAACGGCGCGGCTGCCTTCGTAAGCTATATTACACCCGTGCCAAACACTAAACATACCGTTTTATAAGTAAGTAAGTACCTATAGCTTTCACAAAATTCATTTCTATTTCAGAAGCTTGCATTATAAAATCCAAAGTGTGTGTCCACACAATCGACAATTCACAAAACAATGAATCAAACTTCGCAACCGACAGAGTCCGGAATCATACGTTTTGTGTGGGTGCAAGTTCGATTCAACGTGTGATTACGGGTTTGATATTCATACGGAGTTTCCTGTTGAGTTGCAGGGCTTATACACTCCACGTATAGTTTGAAAGTTAGGCATATTAGTTTCATTCACTCGTTAAAAATTACGAATTACATTTTTACTGGCGTCATTTTTAAGGGTATGTCTGTGTAGAGTCAGCCAAGGCCACTGTTTTAACAATTTCTGCCGCAAAGCGGAAATGCTGGCATTGCTGTGTTTCGGTTTAAAGGGTAATAGAGTTAGTAACTTAGCAACAGCCTGTGCTACAACCAATGACTCCATTACATATTTTATTACTAATACTCTTTATTTAAAATGATAGGAACACTATAACACTTAACTACGTCATTAGTTCATTACACATACTATTGCACATATATTATATGGTTGATCAATTTGCAAAGAACAGACCAGAACATTTATCTTGGTTTAAATACTTATAACAAAATTCATATGAACAATAATTATAATAATAAATTAATTGTAGCTGCTGTAAAGAACAAGTTTGTTGTAAAGGGGCATTGTGATACAAAAATTTAATTAAAAATATATAAAAAATAACTAAATACTAATATTAAATTATTAATGTTCTTATCCAAATTATTTTTCCTCGGGTATTGCCCGTGCGTGATCCACCCGCTCTCGACTTAGGTTGAAAACGGGCCTCTTTTGCCGCCAACTTGTTGTTAAAATAAATATCTATGAAAGGTTTTTATTACACTGAGTATAAAAATAAACGATTTACAAGCTATCCATTATATTAATGAAGTAGGAATAGCCAAAGAAAGTAATAAGATCAAGCGGCGTACAGTGTACAGTAACTCTAACATTGTAGGAAGGAAACAACGCCTTACAAACTGAAATGCAATAGTAATTACCGACTTCCTTCTACAAGAGAGGGTGATGTTTTGAACACAGCAATTCCTTTCCTATAATACATAGGTAATTAGTACGTAGATTGAGGACTTGGATGGAGAGATGGAGGATTGTAAATTGAGGTCATCAAATATGAGTGAGTGGTGTATGACCTATACGATTATTGCTATATAAAAAAATTGACTGTAATAACTTAATTAATTAATAATTAACTGCAATTATAATCGGGTAGAGTCACAAAAACCAAAACCAAAACAAACGCGAAAATTTTGGATCACTTAGCATTCCCGAGGCAAAACTAGCGCCTCTATTAAAAAAGTGGTCAGTAGAATTGTTCCGGAGACAACAATGCTATAATATTATAGTGAAAAAACAAGAAGTAGAAAGCGAATGTGTCACAAGTGGCACATTTCATTTAATTTCATTTATAAATAAATAAATCGCGTGTACTTACATTGTGGGTCTTATAAATATATACATACGTTTCAACACGAGTTTACCCAATGGGTGTAGCAAATAAAAATATAATATTGATTATTAAAATTAAATTATTATATTAAAATTAAATTTAAATTAAGTACAAATACAAATACAAATATACTTTATTGCACACCCGGGACAAAAACAAAACATACAACATAAAGAGAGGTACAATACAATGTGCAAGTAAGTAATTATATCAAATTCAAATATACCTAATGAATATTAAATTAAATTATGTATCCAAATCAAATAAATCGCAATAATTTCTATTTATAAAGCCAAATGTCAAATCATATTATTAATTACCATAATGTCAATTTTATCATAATGTCAATCATATTGTAAATTCAAATTTAACACACACCACACAGAACAAAATGTCATATAAAATGATACACTTAATAAAAAAGTTACTGAGAATATTATATTATAATGCAATTTCAGTTGTCAAATTAGTGCCCAGTAATAGAATGTCATGCTTGTAGGAATTCATTTAAATCATATGGACACTTTTGTATTAAATACTTTTTTAGTTCTCTCAAGAATTTATTATAAGTAAGGTTTTTGATGTAAGATAGTAAGTTATTGTAGACCCTGACAGCATTATATTTAACACTACGCTGAAAAGTGGTTGTTCTTGCAGAAGCAATTTCGGCTCGTGTTTCGCGTTCACTTTAAGCACTTTCGTTTTTTACTTCTTATTGGTTTACTATGAGGATACAAACAAAATATTTTAAAAAGTCATTATTCGTGGAACAATGCTACTGTCCACTTTTTTATTAAATGTTTAAATTCTTGAGAAAAGTTTTTTTTTCAGAAGTAGCGCTAGTTTCGCCACGGCGTACGCCTTAACCAAAACCACAGTTGAGTCAGCTTGCCTTGCCCCTACCTTGCTACACCCATAAGGTCACCTAAAATAACTGAAATCAATTATGTCGGGATTAAAAATAAAAGTCACCATGTCCGAGTCCAAGGGGAAACTTTCACGAGATTAATTCTCTTGATAAAATTTCACGGTTCAAGAAATCCAACTACCGGTTGCGTGGGGCGATGAACGATACTGATTACGTTCGTCTCAACATCGGCTTAGAAATGTGTTAGAAAAGGAAAAAAAACGTTCGAAGAAAATAGTTTGAAAGTAAATTCGCTTACCTTTAGAAAGTAGCTGGCGATGGATGCACAACTTTTTAATTTCTCAATAGTTAGGCTGTTGAAGTAGTCATAAAGTACTGGAATCTAACTTAGTAGTGTCAGATGTAGTATAATTAAATCATTTAGTAGGAGTCATCAAAAACCGTACAACCAACTCTTATACTCCCATGACTAACTCGTCATTGGCAGAATTCGTATCTTTGAAATTGCCATTAATTGAAGAGAAGATTAACCGAGGGAAATTACTATGAAAGAAATGGAGAACCTTTGATGTAAGATCCCTTACTGGCGACAACATTTTCGTAATACGAGTATTGTTTGTCGCCACAATATCTCTTGATAGTGAAATATTTGCGAGGGTTGAACCGTCTGCTTATCTGTCAAATATAAAATATTACTTAAACAATAAGAAAATATTTGTTTAATTTACCTTATCGTAGATTATTTCATCTTTCCATATATACCTGTATATTTAATTTACTGTCCTAAAACTCAAATGTCCATTTATTCTTAATTTAGAAGAAAACCTCAGTGTAACTGTAAACATTTCTATCCGCATCGTAGGTCTATGTTCGTTACCGTAGTCGCTACGTCTGTGCTACGGCTACGGGTCGTAGCTGGCAGCTACGACTCCCTAGAGATAGAGGCCTTCGTACCCCGTAGAATACTCTGCCTTTACAGCTAAGCTGCCATCTTATTATTTCCTATATCACTTTTCTTATTGCCGCTTATTTTCACTTTAGAAATACGACAATTGCTTTCTCTGACTAAAATTAAAGAAAACTCCTAAATATAGAGAGCGTCGGTAAGCCTAGTGGTTAAGACGCCGGACTCCCGTGCGGGAGGTCCGGGTTCGAAACCATGCAATGCCATGTACCAATGAGATTTTCCGATTTTTTCGAAGACTTACGTACATTTACCGACTGCTCTAACGGTGAAGGAAATCATCGTTAGGAAACCTGCATGTCTGAGGAAATTAAAAAGTTTTCGAAGGCGTGTGAAATCCACCAATCAGCACTGGGCCCGCTCGGGTGGATCATGGCCCGTACCCCCTTGTGCAAGGGGAGGGCTGTCCCCCAACAGTGGGGACATTAATAGGCTGATGGTGATGATGATGATAACTCCAAAATTCATTTTTCCATCCTTCGCTCTTCAGATGTTATCTGAAAATATAAAAAAAGATATATTTCTTTTTATTTGAAAAAAAATTATTAATCCAAAATTGGCCTAACAGCTGTACTAAAGTATCAATAGTATCTTGCAAATAATTTCAAGTACATTCAGTTAACCATTAATGGCCAACGGTTAACGAACTTACACCCATTATACATTTTAGCGGAACCAAGTCCACTCCACTTCAGGCCCATAAAGTGCGCAATTGTAGATAAACTATCGAATTAAGCACCAAATTGAACCGCTAACTGCGGACTACAATTTCAAGACATTATTATTCGGGTTATTGGTCTAAAGTGTTTCTGGAATCGTCACTAAAGTTCGACGTATCTACTCGTTGGTTACTTTAATGTCTCTACTGATAAGGAGAATTCATTACACATATATATAACCTGGAGTAGTGCCACTCCCGAAAACAATTTTCTCCTAATTAAAAAAAAAGTGGGCTTTAGAATTGTTTAACGGATGGATTTTAAAAAAAAAAAATACATAAACGAAACACACACACACACATACACACTAATAACCTCATTCATACAAACAAACACATTCATACAACACAACACGCACACACTGTTGCTTTCTTCGTCCGTGCAGTCACTGAGGGGCCAGCTGAAAATCAGCGCTGTGGCTTGCCTCAGCATTATGCTGAGCTGGTGTACCCTTTTTGGCACTGTACCACACCAGATGTTCTGTGCTGCATGTATTAAACTTTGTATACTTCTGTATTCTGTATTCTGGTGTTTACAGCGCTAAATAAACGATTTCAATTTCAATTTTTCAAACACTAAGAACTGGGACACTTCCTGCAGGGAGCGACCTGGGCCAGGTATTTTACTTGTAAAATAGTTCGTTATTTTGTAATTTTGTATATTAGTGTTAATTCAGTATTACTTTATTTTACTAAGAAGTAGAAAGCAAAAGTGCTAAACGTACAGGTCTCTTTGTTTGACCACGTTAAGCACTTTGTTTTAGATGTTTCTGTTTCACTATATGACGATAAATCAATAATAAAAATTATTTTTATTACCTCCGAAGAATAAATTCTACTGCCCACGTTTTTTATAAAGGGCTTCATTTAGAAGTATGATTTTTTTTTCAGAAGTGGCGCTTGTTTCGCTCGTGTTGACCTTAATATAAAAAATTATCCTGACAAGTGAAACTCTAAACTTAATACTATCCATAAAGCTTGCCGTCTAAACTGGTTTTATATAGCCAGCTCATCAAGTGCCTTAACTAAGGTTGTTACTAAGCGGGGTAATGTCTCGCAGCCATTCTGCACCGAGGGCTCGACAAGCCTTAATTTACGTGGCAGGGTGGCGGCCCACGGAACATCTGGTTCCCTTCAGGACACTCTAACTTTGCGATATTTTGGAGTAGAGTCGACTACAAATCGCATTTGTGTAGCTTTCTCGTAGCTTCTTTATGGTTACTATTTTCATATTCAATAGGTTTTCTGCAGGTAAATTATGTAAGTACTTATTTATATAGGGCCAAATGTATTATTGAGATTATTTCCAATGCTAAAATGGTTTTTATTGACTGGTTAGTGTAGAATTTATACTGTGTAACAATGAAAGACTTTTGAGAATCGTTACAGAAGTATATGATAAAATCACAATCATCTAAGTATTATGTTGTCCTCCCTTTTCTCTTCAAGTTCAGATAAAAACGTCAAAATCGGAACATCGAAGAACTTTAGATTTCCCTAAGAATAAGGAAAAGAACTAATAAGAACTAATATTAGATCTTATTGAGTAACTACTTCCATTTGTAATTACTAATTTTGAGTGTTTTATAGAAGTAGGAACCATTAAATACAAAATAAAATGTAATGGGCGCCTGCTAAAAAAGTTATAGCAACATTTTCTTGTACGCGTGTATTTATAATTACAATGCTTCAGGCGTTCCTAAAAATAATTCAAGTTAATTCAACAGTGCAGCGGATGGTTTTATTTAGAAAAGAGTAAAAAGGAAAAGCTAAATAAAAAATGTGGAACGTGCTTTCTATTTCTATAAATCCTCGTTCTAACAGCAGTTACAAGTAATTTAAGAAGAAATGAGATTGTACTCGTTAATTATTATTCATGTTTCGCTACCTCTAGCGTATTTCGGTTAAGTTTTGTAATGGAAAAACTTTTTTTAACTGCCGAAATCTCGGGGACTGCCATAAATAACGTTTCAGCAAGCTGTTACGCACGGCCGGAGTTGTTCTTTCTTCAGGATTTAAATGAAGGGTCAGCCCTCACGTAGGTAATTATTTAAGACAGTGTGCCCTATAAAATATTTTGAGGGGTGTTTTTGTAGGCATAAAACGTGAATGGAATGAGTGTTGTTTCGGGTAAAATTGGGAAAATTTAATTAGATTTTCTGTTCAGTTGTTCAATATTCCCTTTATTTGAAAACAAATTTATTTAACGTAAGTACTTACATTTTTCATCATGTCGATGTTTCCATTTATTTCGAGAATTAATTTTAATTTGTTTGCTCGATATTCGCCTAAGTATACTTTTTGTACCCTTAGAATTTCAATTGTAGATATTTGCTTCGGATCCTACGCTCATTGTCAAAATTTTGCAATGCATTGTGCCTATAAACGCATTTCCCAATAATAATTATCCGTAATAAAAAAATAAAAAGTATGTTTAGTTTAGACACGTAATAATCTAAATAATTTTTTTTTAAATAAAAATTAAATGACATTATTTTTTCAAACCCATCCCACTGCTGGAAAAGGCCTCTCCACGTTAAGATACATGTATAAAAAACTCACCATTCTTTTCTGTCTCCCCTTTATCGAAAAGCTTTTAATAACACCAAAGGTGATTAAAATATCCTTTAAAAGGAGTTCCACTTCAGCCGAATTTGGTCTCTCTCTTTATCAGACGAGTACCGGACGCCTCCCTCTTTGAGTTATGACCGACCATATCCGGTGAATGTATTTCCTGTGTATGCCCAACTGCCCACTGCCCATTGGTCAGATAATTGCCAAATGAATCATACATAACGTTGGTAGCTAATCAGTAAGGTGAAAACCATAAAATACACTTTATCAATGAATGTATGGAGAACCGTGATTCGGGGGTCGGATAATAAGGGATGGATGGATTCCGTTTTAGAAGCGTTTTAGAATTGTCATCGTAAGAGGTAGTTAAAAGTTCCTGTACCTACCAATAGAGGATATTTTGAGGAAATATCAAATTAAAAGTGCCGTGTCTTGTGGGTCATAAAAACTGGCACCACCCCAATTCATCCCGTGGGTGTCGTATGAGGTGACTAAGGGATTTTGTGGAAATTATTCTACATCTAGTAGACGGCGATAGGCTCTCCACCTATCACGTTTGTCCATCACCAAATGAAAGTTATGCTATGCTATAATGACGTGAGATATAATGCTATGCTATAAATAAATAATATTAAATTGACAAAATAGCAAAAGTTTGGATTCAATAAGCAAAAAACGTACAGCTTTTACACAAACACTAAATACCAGTGTACAGATTGATTTTAAAGAGTAAGTAGATTTCAAATACAGACAACCTTCACTTCAGTGTATTTTGCTGACGAAACCTTTACTGAAATAATATGGAAACGGCATTGCGAGCTGCCGTTATTTAAATTCTACTTTTTTAAATCAGACTGTACCTACGAGTACATACAATTTCCTACGTTCCGATGTGGGTAATAAAGTATAGAAATATTTTGTTTTTATGGGCAACTTACTTACCAAAAGATTTTATTAAAAAACCTCAAACTCCTTTTCAGAATAAACAACTAACCTAGGTCTTTTATGAAGCGCGCTATTCAACTTAATTCGATTTACATTCCAATGCTATCGCACTAAACTTCACCTATTATGATGTAAAAATTCATTTCTTTATTTACATGTACGGAATATTTAAGCGTTCATTAATGTTTGACTTTCTTTCAGCGATCGCTCGACTCGACTCTCTGAAACGAAGCTCATAAATATGGAATGGTGGATGGTGGCCTTCTGACACCATACAATTTAAAAGATATATAATTTCAAACAGTATTATTTTGATACAGTTTCTGGATAAAATAAGTTTCTGTTCTAATTCAGAAACGATTCCAGTTTGTGATTCTAAAGTGCCTGCAAAAGTACAAACATAATCAAAGCCACATTTACATATTTGGTAAACCACTTTTGCTTCTCGTAACTTGACAAAGTTTTGTTATTGTTGAAAATAGTTTGGGAGTCAGGTTATTGAATGATTCATATGCATTGCCTTTTTTCAATAAAGTTTTATTTTATATTATACTATTTTAATTTCTTTTTTTCAATATATTTTGAACTTTTAACCTAAAATTTTGTCGTTTAGTTAAAAGATAACTATTCATAATGACCAGAAATTTGCTACATATAGTGCTGCTAGAGTTCTGGGGACACTACCTCGATGTGACACCCTGGAAGGAATCTTTTATCTTTAATACTTATTTCCCATTAATTGTAACACTTTATATTTTAATTATTCTAAATAAAACTATTTGTATTATTAGTATTATTATAGTATAAGTATTATATATGTTCATATGAATGTATTCAAAAAATTTGTTTAACTTATGTACAATATTGTTCTTGTGTTAAGAATTGAGAGTTTATTAGTATCTGCATTTTGTTTTCCTCTTAATAATTTGTACACTTATATTATATACTACTAAACTCTCTTATAACAATATAAATAACACTAAAATAATACTAAAGCTAAAACTAAACTAAGGCTAAGAAAACTAAAGATAAAAAATTTGGGTTAAGTCCCCCACATCCGGACTATATTCATTAATTTTTTAATAAAATTCATACTTATAGAATAGGTTCATACGTATAAAACATTATTTTAAATAGATTGTAATGTGTGTGGCCTAAGTTTTGCTTGCATGCTGCAGTAATATGCACTAAGGCCTCAATGTGCATATCAGGCACAGGCCTACACGCAAAATAGGCGCTTAAGACGTCAAGTTGGGGAAATCAGCCCGTTATTACATTACAAGGCCTCAATGTCATATTTCCTATTTTTCGTGTCCTGCGATAACGCGGGCTATGCAAAATTTCAAGTCGCTTATAACGTCAACTTCAATTTAACATTTCATAGATTTGAATCTAAATCGGATTTAGGCAATGATGAGGACGAAATCAAACAAAAGATCTCAAAATGATAACTTTGTGAGTCCAAACGATAACTTCAAATGACCCTAAGATTGTATAAAGATCAAAATTGCAATCTTTGTTACCTTCGAAACGGTATTTATTAAATTCCACGTTCCTTTTACGAAAAAGAAATTTAATATTAAAATGTATTATAAGGTATGCGAGAAATGACCACCGTTTGGTATGCGAGAAAACATCTTAGAATTTAATTTATGCCCAGCAAAAAAGGATCCTAGCAATTTGTTTGTAAGAAATATTAGCATAAGTAGGTAGGTATTTCAAGTGAATGAATGGCATAACTCTGCCTTTAAGAATGTTATGGCATTTTTGTTTTTACTTTCTCCCCATGACGAAGGAACCGAGTAATAAAATAAAATCGATTATTTTCTTAATAGGTAGGTGCTGTCTTCCTTCGTATAAGTACAGTTCCTTTCCTACCTACATTTTCTTGAAAAAATGTTACTAATAAATACTTAAGCACCTAAATGATAAGAGCGTCGTCGGTGGCGTCGTGGCTAGGATGCCGGACTCCCATGCGGGAGGTCCGGGTTCGAAACCATGCAATGCTCCAATGAGTTTTCGGTTATCGAAAAAAATTCGTAGGTACATTTACCGTCTGCTCTAACGGTGAAGGAAAACATCGCGAGGAAACCTGCACACTGAGATAACCAGTGTGTGAAATGGGGAAGGCGATGGCAAACCACCCCATTAAATCTGTCACGAGAGTCGTTCTATGTGATTAATTCCTTAGAATGATCACGACCCTCAGCACTGAGGAAAACGACTTAGAAGAACACCTAAATACTTAATTGTACAAATTTCCAAAAAGTGCTTGAAAAATGTTGTTCAGATATCGATATACTGTTTCGCCCTTCAAGAAATCACTCGGCTAGTATTTTGTAACACACTGTTACTAAAAGTTTTTTGTAAAATCACTAATTTAACCCCACACATAGACGCAAAAAACATTTCCGTCACGAATCGAAATAAAAACACCCCTTCCGCTTGACCTCGGGTCGGTCCTCATAACTTGACTCGTCCAATAATATCGTCATATTTTTTCTAACATTGCGAAATTGGAATAAAAGGAAGGAAGGGAAAGTTCCGCATCGAAATTGCGAGGGTCGTATACGCTTGCCATAAATAATAGACGCAATCTGTGACTTGCCAGGAACGTTACCGAAGGACGTGCGCGCTTGGACAATGGCTAGACGACACGGTTTAACGAGTAAATTGGCCGGTTATGTATTTTCTTTTCAGTTTCTTGGGACGAAGCTAAAGGTTGAAATATTTTTGGATAAAATGTGCTTGTTAGTTATATTCCCTTTGATAACTTTTCTCAGTAACTTAGGCTGCCTTTCCACCAAATCTGTGCGAGAAAGCGAGGCGTGTGCAAATCCACCAACAGAATCGCTTCATTATCACATCACGAGTAAAATAAAGCAATCTTTTTGGTGGATTATTTCCTTACTGTAATTTTCTTCTGTCTACCGTTGTTGTTCCCGTCGTCAGTATAGTATCCGCTTCACAGTTACTGAAGGGTTTTACCTAATAAATGACGTAATTTATCTACAAGTATTAAGTTTCTTTTCTTTCAAGTATTAACGGTCATAATTCCTACATTACTTTAAAGTAGCAATTATTTTACCTTAGTAATTATAACTTCGAAAAGGGAAGAAGGGTTTTTGAAAAGGAACTCTTCTAGAGTTATCCATGATTGAGGCAAACATTGGACTGGTAAGAGTACATACACATATAACTTCATGGTATATCCCGTGCAGGATAGGCAGCGCGATTGGAGCGTCACGATTCTCTGTCTTGGCAAGCCTCTCTTGATTCCTTTAGAGTCAGTCATTCGTCGTTTCACGCATAGTAAGAGTATTTTATGAAATTAGTATTAATTAGTAATTTTATGAAACCAAAATCTAAAAAGTACTTTTCTAACAACGTCACCCTCTTCATTGCCGGTAACTGGAAAAACTTGCAATGAAGGAGAGGTAAACTTATCGTCAATTATCGTAAATAAATAACAACACCGAACGTTAGACGTTCGCCGTCCGATCCGCCTCTTCGCTGTCTGCGGGAAATGAGACGGGACCCTGATGCACCCCTGCCAAGTTGAAGATCCTTTGGGGCATTGCAAGAGACGAGCGGTTCCGAGACTGTAACAATGAATGTCATGCGAATCCATAATCTTGTACAATGATATTTTTTTCGGTAAATGAAATAATAGGTATTCCTGAAAGAAAAGCTTGTTTACTTCAAACAAGAACTTGTTTCAATACGAGCATATAAAATCGACTTGTTCACTTCAGCCAAGATCTTAGTCGTATCTATGAATTAATTTGTTCAAATGAATAAAAATTACTTTATATGCTCTGAATCTAACAAGCTTCCTTTCACTGCCACGATTCCTGCAAACTTAAATTTAAGTTCAGTCCGTCTTTCTTTTTCGTTATCAGTAAGAAAAGGACAGAAAGTATCATTTTAGGTTTAGAGCCTACAATTTTAGACGGCACGTATTTTGTATCCTAAGTAAATTTCTATGGAGCTGTCTTAATTTGACAGCTCTAAAACTCACACCATGTTCTTCTTCTGTCCTTTTCTTACCGATAACGAAAGAGACAGACGGAATGAACTTATATTTAATTTTAGCGGCCATGCAGGAATAGTGGCCATACTTTCTTCTTCTTCTAAGTCGTATTCCTCATTGCTGAGGGTCGTGATCATTCTAAGGAACTAAGTACATAGAACGACTCTCGTGGCAGATTTAATGGGGTGGTTTGCCATTGCCTTCCTCATTTCACACAGTGTTTATCTCAGTGTGCAGGTTTCCTCACGAGGTATTCCTTCACCGTCACAGCAGCCGGTAAATGTACATAGTCCTTCGAAAAAACCGAAAAACTCATTGGTACATGTGACATTGCATAGTTTCGAACTCGGACTTCCTGCATGGGAGTCCGACGTCCTAGCCACGACGCCCGCCACCGACGCTCTTTTAGACGGCATGTATTTGTATCCGAACTAAATTACTATGGAGCTCTTAATTTGACAGCTCTAAAACTAAAATCCCGCCATCTTCCTCTTCTGTCCTTTTCTTACCGATAACGAAAGAAACAGACGGACTGAACTTAAATTTAGCAGGAATAGTGGCCATACTTTACTTGTACCTATATCGCTTATGCTTTTAACTTACACCAAACCGTAAAAATAGTGGGTTTCACCAGTTGATAGGGATCTCCAATTCCCTACCTCTTCAAATAATCATCCATTGACATTTTAGAGAACTCATTACCATTCAACTCATGAAATGAATTCAATCAATTTTTAGCAGGTAAGTACCTATATTCGTAATGTTACCAAATTAACATGATTTATAAAAAATATATTTAAATAATATAATTAAATAAATAATACATACATGGAAAAATATAGAATTGATAATTTAATAATTTAAAATCGCAAAATAAAGGCTTTTTTTATTATTTTTATATAAAAAATACAGGTTTTAATACGTTGAAAGTATTATAACTTACAAATAGCTGATAGATCCAACCACGGAGTCCAAGTGGACAACGGAAAATATACATTTTCGACGTTTCCTCGAGAGTTTCTACTCTACCTAACCATAATCGCAATTTATTAATTATTAAAAATATTTTGATTAGTTAAAAAATATAATTCAAATTCCTCTCTAAATTAAACACAAAGATATTGGCAAAAAGATAACATTTTATTAGGTAAGTCTTGCCTTTTTACACAAAAAAAACCTAAAACGTTTATTAACCCAAAACCACACGTACATCAAGTAACATCACGCACGAAAGTTAGTATAAAATAATACTGTGTGTGCACAGAATTAGCATAATGCTGAATAACAGTAGCGCCCCATGGGAACCAACATGTGGACTAACACCGGGACAAACGGTGTGCCCTACTGTACCGCCTTTACCGGCCTCTGTACCGGAAAATATTGTTACGCAACAAAAATATAGAATTGTAAAAATATGAGCTTTTGTGAATATGCCTCTTTGTTTTTGTTCGTGAAAATATACGGCTTAGGGATAACGCGGCTTTTACGTGAAACCTTATGTATGGGCTTGTAAAATTTAATCGCCGATTTATATTTGAAATTGATACTAAAAATTGGTCTTAAAAATGCCAAAGACGCATAATGACAAGACGTCACAGTCCATCAAAGTCGCAGGACACAATGACGAGGATGGCTTTGAATGTAAAAAAAAAGACTAAAGGGTTTTTGACGTAAAATGTAGTCATATAAAACAAAGACGGTCGCATCTCTAGTACCTAGCGCTTACCTAGGATCTAGAAATTCACCCAATGTAGGTTGCACGGTAGAGAAGTTTTACACCGCGTCTGCCAGTTGACGCATGCGCTGTTAGCATTTTCCCATACATTAGTCGGGCATCGAACTGTGAAATATATGACCTATGGGGTAAACCCGTGGCTCTATGACAGTGCTCACATCATTATTATAATGCATAGTATTATTAAAGGCATTGACGAGTTTCCCTCCCCTAGGGATGGGCGCGCGTTCTTTCCTTCATGTAGGTTTGTTTCGGAATTAAATATTATTGGAGAAAATCCGTTAAGTTCAGTAAAACCTACCTATGATACAAGATAAGATAAGATTTATTGTGTAAAAGATTAGATAAGAATTACATATATTGCAGATATAGTTGCATAAACATGTCACACTAAACTTTACCTTTACAGGCATATACACCAAATTCACAAACTAATAATGTTTATACAGATTTTGAGAAGAAACAAAAAAGAAAAAGAAGAAATGAACTAATTCAATGACAAAAAACCCTTGGGTCGTTCTTATTTTCTAATAATTTTCAGTGTCACCGTCGTCTCCAAACAATATTATAGTCTCCAGACCAACAGAGCCTTCTAAAGCCATTTATTTAGACAATGACTTTAACAAACCGACTCCATAATTAGCCCTTTACCCGGCTTATGTACTTTAAACGTAAGTAAGCTACATGAGAGAGAAAGCGACTCGGTCTCTGTTCACAAATTGTGAAATTAAGCCAGACTTGAGTAGGGACAAATTCGAGACCAATTTTAAACTGGTTGCAAAAAAAATGCAAAAAAAGAAGCAGTTTCTCATTCAGATCATTGTTTACTTAATGTATCTACTTATAAGTAATTAAATAAAAGAGTATTTATTCATTCACAATGAATTAAATAACTTAAAATACTTCTACTTATAACCTATTTATAACACAATTTACAATCTTATATAAGTAAATAATAACAATAAAATAATAAATCGTTTATTTCAGGCAAAATGCAACCCTTACAATTAATAAATACAAATGTAAAAAAAAACTAAACATACAAGTAAAAACTGAAATCGGTAAAATTGAAATCTGATTTACTAAACTTATCCATAGTTCTGTTTCCCATCTTTAGCTGCCGAAAGTAAATTCTGTCTTACTGAATGAATGACTGAATTATAATTTATTTGCACACACATTTAAGTAGTGAAATGTAATTATCGTGTTATGTACACGATAATTACATTTCACTACTTAAAAGAGTTGCTTTTTTGACTTAGAGACTCAACTCTAAAACAACTACTCAACTCTACTCTTCCTAACTCTGCTGTCCTTTGGTACAGTCAACCACAGGTCAAACTACCCAAACGTAAAAAATTGAGAGTCTGAAATGAATCATATTATGCAGACACGTCGCAGACATATTAAGGTTGAGATTTAATCGAAGATTTTTTATAGATTGTATACTATAGCTTGTGGTCGACTGTACTTTGGGACTTTAAATTATTTGACACATTCATACGAATGTCAAGAAATCATAACAAATCTTATTGCAACGACGGGGTTCCACAGTGTATATAAAAAAAATTAAAATGAGAAAAATATTCGCTCCGTCCACTTGGATCCACAGCTCGGATCCACATGTATCCACATGTGGATCCGAGCTGTGGATCCAAGTGGACGGAGCGAAAATATTTACTTATACAGTAAGTAAGTATAAACTAAACTTGTAATGTCTTCAAGCTATATGTACACCATGGAGTTAATAAGTTTTTGTAAAGATTCCTGACATTCATATGAATGTGTCAAATAAGTTAAAGCAATAAAGTATGGTACATTGGATGATAAAGTATGGTACATTGGATGATAAATCTTAAATCTTAAATATTAGGTCTCACATATTTCGCCAGCTTAAATAATAACTTGAATTAAATAACTTATAATATTTCTACTTATAACCTATTTATAACACAATTTGCAATCTTATATAAGTAAGTAACTCATCTATAGGTAAAATTGAAATCTCATAGATTTACTAAACTTATACCATAGTTATGTTTCTCATCTATAGCTTCCGAAAGTAAATTCTATCTTACTGCTGTCCTTTGGTCCTTTCTTTTGTCTACCACAAGTCAACCTACCCAAAACATTAAAATTTAAGAATCTGAAATGTATCATATTGCGCAGGCATAAGGTTGAGATTTTTGACAGATGGTATAGGTACTATAGTGGTCGACTGTACTAAAGGTTATAGCCTGATTCGTTGTCCAGTGTACGAGTACATATTGGTTTTATTTACTACAAAGCCGAGACAGACATCGCTCCTCACTAATTAGAGCCCTTGTAATGAGCGGACGAAAACATCCGACTCCGTACGTAATGTTTTAATTACCTCCTCCTTATTGTCTTATAACTTTGGGCATTGTGCAGCCCTCCAGCTAATTAAGGAGTCTTTAATTAGTGCCCTTTCAAAGCACTCCTTGAAAGATTCACATGCGTGTTCTATAAGGTAAGGCGTAATTGTTTAGGTAATTGCATTCCAAGTGCAATTGGAGGTTAGGTTTCCGGATCCATACCGTCTGTAATATTTCACTCCCATTTCACTGTCTTACATAACGTTCACTTAACACGGGCGATTTTTAGATAAAATACACTAGTTTTACGAAAAAATTATCACTGTAAACGGCAGACTACATTTTACGTATATGTAAGCGCAAACAACAAGTGACGTTATAGTGCACGTGCAATGCCCACCTGCGCTTGCGACGAAGTAAACACGCAGCAACAGCCGATCCACGTCATGCCGCCCGCCACTACCTGGCCTCTATAAAAGCGGGCGCCCGACCCAAGGTGGCATCAGCCCACCCGATAGTAGTTCACACACAGCACCTACATACCCGCGCCGGCGCGGGCGGCGACCCGCTTCTGGCGCTTACACGCGCTATCGGCGTATTCCAGGCCGCTTCTCCCCGACCCCTCCCTCCCCAGCGACGTCCTAAGCCGAGGTCCGTACCCACCTGGGTGCCCTTAGGCAGTCGCTTCTTATAGTAGTTTTTAAGTCCTCCTCTAGGCTGGAGCGCATTTAGCGCTCGCCCCAAAAAACCCGGTGAAGCTGTAAAGGTCATTAGGACCAACAGCAATTATCAGTACGAAAAAAAAAGGTGGCATCATTCACTTGCGATTCGTCGACGAGGCAGTCGGACTTGATATTTTATTCGAGAATTTTGGATTTCCGAATAATTAACCGTAAGTGGTTGCTATCAAGGGACTCTCGTATGGCCGGTTACTATTGAATGTGTAACCGGTGACTAGTGGTTACTATTGAGGTGACTGGACTGCGACTAGTTGCTGTCAGCTGGCTGAGCAGTAACTGGTTAAAGTTAAGGTTACTCCGGAAGCTATTGGTTGCGGTTAAAATGATTAATCCTTGACCGGTTACCGTTGAGGGATAGGACAGTAGCCTATTGCTGTTAAATAACTCCAAAATAAATTGATTGAGTCAATATAGTTATTAAATTATATTTCGCTGTTTTTTTAAAGCAAAAATGGAACCACAGGTGAGGACAACCCGGAGAATGATAGCGGGCCATCTATGCCCTTACCCTCTGATCTGACATATGATATTATTTCGATTAGAAAGTAAAGTAATTGCAGGGTTATGTTGTTGCGTTCATGCTGTCATGGCGTTTTCATCCTATTTTATTTAATAATTGTATTAATTATGACAAACATGTAATTATACATAAAATGTAGTCTGTCGTCAAGATGTCTGCTCCGGCGTTGATGTGTTTCGGCCAGTTCCTGCAGTGTTTATTGAAGAGCCTTACTGAGTTTACTAATCGCGCTTGCTCCATCTTCGGTCACTAGTCACTCACCACCAGGTGGGATTGAGGTCAAACGTGGGTTTAGGTGTAAATAATAAAAATGTTTTATAATTAAGTAAGTAATAAGTTTTTCATCTAAAATAATCATCAATAAAATGTTTACGAATATGACAGGTCAATGTTTCCGCTGTCAGAAAATATTTTCTTACATCCTTGTTACTAAGTACTTAGTAGGTACGAATTAGTACGCGAGTAGATGAATAAGTAGTAGTAAACACATAAGTAGATCTTAATAACATCACAAGAACCTACATACGTCACCAGTGGCTGACACAAACATCAGACAACGTGGGACGTGGGTCAAACGGAATTATAAATCATACAGGCACACTCCTGGCCAGTCTCTGCGTTTAATGTAATATTCATATGAGTAATGTATGTTGTTCATACTGTTAACGGTAGAACTAGGTCGCATTTACATATGTTTTACGGGTTTGTGTTAAGAATTCTGGTACAAGCTTGAGCTTTGTAATGGGAAAGAAAAATGTGGTTTAGTATTTCTGTAATATCAACTTATCATAAATAAAGGAATAATTAGTCAAAGCTGAATAAAGATTATTCTCTAATAGATGAATTCATGAAGTATATAATTTCATAGAATGATTACAAACTTCTTCAATAAGGAATACGACTAGATAGAAGGACTATAATAGGATCGTGCACTTTAGTCATTTTGTTGTTGAAGGTTTCTCAGATTTGTCTATAGGGTGAATTTTAAAATATTTGGAATTGACGTTTCGAAAAAGAGGGATTAGAAGTAATTGAATCAATTTAATTACCCAACCTTGAGTATTGAATTAATTGGACGAGAGTTAGCTTACATTAAAAAGCATTAAAATTGTGTAATTTGAAATCGAGAGCTGCTATTTTTAACCGACGACAAAAAAGGGGGTTTTCATTGCGGCGCTTATGTATGTGGATTTATAAAAAAAAGTGCTGTAAGTAAAGACTAAACAATTGGAAAGAACAGGCAACGAGCTAAATATCACGTAAAGAAAGAAAGGAAATAAATTGAAAAATTACAGACTAAGCGTAACTACTGATTCCACAGTAATTGGAAAATAACATTTTCTTGAGGAAACCATGTGCAAAACTTACCCACGGGCAAATTAAAGGTCGATCACCCGGGGAAATTGATTTTTACCTCGTTGGAAAGAAAAATGTAACTGTCATTTAACGCATTTATCGGAACTATCACAGAAACCCTATAACATCATAAAACTCCTGATAAAATGGCGAAACTATCGTGACCATCTTGTACTTAAAAAATAGACCCATTACTTACAGAGTTAAACAAGTATTTATAAAGGGAAGAATATAAAAGTTAAACACACAAATGGAATCGGAACTAAGTACTGAGCCAACCTAGTAACTTTATTCAGTTGGATATACTGTATATATTAATCAATAGACACTAACCGACAAGATGTTAGTTACAGTAAACTGTCTTGGCAGGCTAAAATGGAAACAAGAGTTAAAAACAAGTTTTTCAAAAAATTCTTGGTAGATTTCTGGAGATTAAATTGAGTCTATAAGTAGACGACTTTTCTCTGCAGTCGACGGAAAATAGGAGATCCTTTTCTTTCTTCTGAATTCAGGAGTTAGCTCAATAAAAATGCTATTGAATTTATTTTCCTTTATAATTATAAACAAAAAACCTTTTTCACTGGTGAAAAATTTGACCATAATCGTAAGATTTTTCTTGCGGGTGTTCTGTGTAATTACGTCATTGTTCAGGAGTCGGCGGCCTTTGTTTGAAAGCAACGTTGGAATAATAACAATGGCGGCAGACAAGGGAAGCAAACAATGATGTCTGCTAACTGAAGCCGGGAGAATGGAGGGGTTTTTCATTCCCGTCATCAGAAATCGATGGAAACCTTATAATTCTAATAAATCTTTTAGTAAATTTAGTTGTTGGTAAAAATATTTATTGATAATGTGTAAAAAAGGTACCAGCATCATGTCATCAGGTACTACAACAAATTAAAGTTTTTGGTACCTTGCCAAGAGAAAGCAGCGAGTGACTACAGACAGTATAATATTAAAAGTATATATATAAATAAATAAAAATATAATTAAAAAATATAAATAAATAAAAAATATAATTATATAAATAAATTTAAAATTATATCAATTAGTTTATTTTATCTTTTAGCTTTTTCTTTTCTTTCTTCTTTTTTATATATCAGTTTATAGTTATAGTTCCTACAGTAAAATTATATTATATATAGTTACTTTGTAATATGGGTGTATGCCTGAATTAAATACATTTATTATTATTATTATATATTTATATTACTGTTTTTCTCCCATTATTGGGGTGAGTTTACCATACTGTCGCGAGCTTTTGGCCAAACGACAGTATAAGTGAAAGAAGTATTAGAAGTAGAGTTAATTAGAAGAAATAAAGTGAGTTGATCGGTGTATGAGAGTGTTGATGATGAGTGAATGTGAGACGTTTATGTGTCCATGGACAGGAATTTTCGAACAATCCTGCAAGTGTTTAGAATGGTGTCCATGGACAGGAATTTTCGAACAATCCTGCAAGTACTTAGAATGGACAATCCTGCAAGTGTTTAGAATTGTTATTATTATCTCTTTTTACCCCCGACCGATCGAGTGAGGGAGAATTAAGTTTGACACGTTTGTCTGTCGGTCTGCTTGCTGTATGTCTGTTTGTCTGTGGCATCATAACTTAACAACGGATGGTCCGATTTGGATCCGGTTTTTTTTTTTAATTCATTCATTTAATTTTTTAATAGAGATTTTTATCGAGAGGGTTCTTAGCTAGGTCTGATAAAAATTGGGCCAGTAAGTTTCCAGGATCTTGGAGTATCTTTGATGTCAGATGGGGTCTCTGGAACGGTAATAGCTAGATGGTTCGAATTTAAGCTCAAATATTCAGGTTCATGATGCATGTCCGACATATGAAACCTTAAGGATATGATAACCAGGAAAAAGTAAGTGAACTTCAATTTTACAATATGAAACTAGAAGAATTGGAAGATTATCAGCCCGCCGAAACTATAATAGTTAGATGGGGTCTTATCGAACTAAAGTTGTAGGGAATACTGAGACAATAATTATAATATATATTTTTTAAGACCAATTGTTATACATGAAAAGCAATAAATGGTAGAAGTATGAGTATTACAAGAGAAAAAAATCTTTAAAGATGGCGGCCAAAAAAATGAAAAGGATGTGGAGATAGGAATTTTAAGATAGACGAAGCCCGGAGCGTTTCCCCGCCTTCAGACGCCGCAGGCCTAGCCTGTTAAATATTCTTAGCCATGTCAGATGAAAATTTGATCAGTGGTGATCTTGGAGTATTTTAGGGTGTTGGAGTATGATGGGATCTCTGGAACGGTAACAGTTAGGCGGTTCGAGTTTGAGCTCAAATGTGACCTTCCCACATCTGGAATCTGGAGGAACTGATGATGAGCAGAAAAAAGTAAGGGGATCTCCACAATGGTACGTCGGGGGATTCTTAATTTTTTAATTTAGAGTTATTAGTTATTTAGTTTAGTTATAAAGTGTATAGTATTATATTGAGTTATAAAGTGTATTTTACTTTTACTTACTTACTTTTACTTACTTTGGATAGGATTTTACGTAACGTGACGTAAAAAAATTAAATACTTTCACAAAATGTTAGCTATAAGGCATAAATTAAAACAAAACAATTGATCCAATTTAGGCGTTATCTTTGTATATTAAGTAAACTTCAGCATAAAGTGTAAATAAATAAATAAAATAGATCCTTGCTTATATCAACATTAACTCAACCTACTAACTAAATTATTTATGTTACTGCGTCTAACTTGAGAATGAGCTCTCTAAATTATTAGCGAGAACGGTTCTCCGCAGATAGTTTTTCATGTGGTAGACATAATGCTCGATTAACACTCCATAACGGTCAACCGGAAGTGTGGATGCCAGCATGGCCCGAGATAGAGGAAATATATTGGCGGAAGTCGCCGCCATTATTCAAGACAGGAGGCCCTCTGTTGTCACTTCATAAGTGCTCTTATTTTGGAGTCTCCATGGTTCGAGTAGGTGTAATGAATTGTTTGGATTGTGTAAAAAACTGTATGATTATTTTTTTTCGAAAGCAGCTCGACTCCGATGGCTCAGAAACATCACTAGGATGAGGGAGGATCGGGTAGTTTAACGAGCGTATGTGGGACGCCCTAACGAACGACGTCCGGTCTGACGTCCCAGATACCGCTGGCGCGATGAAGTGGAGAAAGATCTGCGTGAGCTCCAGGCGCCTGACTGGCTCGAGACTGTGCAGGAGAGAGAGCCTTGGCGCTCTTTCCTATCGGAGGGCAAGATCCACTTCCGGTCGCTGCGCCAGCGGAGTACGTATATAAAGAACTTCTCTTTGCGATTATACCCGGCACTATATGTGGTATCAATAAAAGTATTGGAGACTTGTGTTTCTGGATCACATATCAAAGATTAATGTTGTGGATAAGACAAAATTTACGCGTTATAGAAATAGAATATACACTGATAAATCAAATAGATGATCAATGTTTTTAAGACCCCGTAAATTAGTTCGTAAAGTAATTTATAAGTTTTAATTTACTAAATTACAAAGTGCAGGGTGTTCTCCATCCATTGCAGTTGAAATTCAAAGCATTTGAAAGTTTCCCCTTCTACTCAGATGTACGTATTATAGGTATAAAGTGACAAATGATAAGCGACAATCAATTTGGATTCGAGAAATATGTTTTCAGTGTATTTTGAATGAAATGAATTAGGCGGAATATAGAGAGTCATACAGAGTCGAACAAAATAATTTCTTTTCTCACAAAATGACTTTTAGTATTGGGGGCGAATTCAAAGAGCGTAGATTTTGAAAGACCCTGCTCCAAAACTATACCTGTCGCAGGAAAATAGACCAATTCAGGGAAATAGCTGCAGCTATTTCTAAGTGGGCAACGGTGCTCGTTGCTCTGACGGTCCGAAAAACCTTTGGCGAAAGTGGAGTGTATGAAGGGAGGGCGGGCGGATTCCCGGGATTCATTTCTCCATACTACCTACTCTTTAAAAAGGTAAAGGACTGTAATTACGCACGCAATATTAACAGCCCCCCCCCCCCCCCCCCCCCCCCCCCCCCAACTAATCTCACAACTTATTATTACATGTTATACAGTTTTAATCCACCATCCGTCACTACTGACGAACAAAATACCCCAAATCCCTCTTCGGCTGTTTCCCTGAATTCGGTTATTACCCCGCGAGATATCCATAGTTTGGTAACAATCGCTTGTAAATTGAGGAGGTGTATGATAAAAAATCTTAGCCACTCCCGCGAGACGCGTTGGGAAGCTAATGACGTGTTCCTACCGAGACACGTGGCTGGCACGTGCCAGTGCAGCCTTTAAAACTTGTTATAACTACCTAAGCTATATACAAACCAATGTAAACTGTTAAAACAAGTGCGAACTTTTCCAACTATATTTTTATAGCTTTGCCGTCAAGGAAGGGTTGCGTTATAATTACGCTAGTAAGTTATACATTGCGTTATTGATTGTAATACCAGTATAATAAAGATTTTATTAAAGTACAAAGAGATTACATAAAGTTCCGACTCTCGAAAACTAATACTAAAGAATGTCAGAGGCACAAGGATTAGTTTCCCTGGCTTTCACTATCATCGGCTACTTGCTCATGAGGTTCAAACTTGATCATCATCAACAAACTGACAGAATACATCACACACGTGCTGTCAACAGCTCCTTCCTTCAGATTAGGAGTCACTGCATCAAGGTTTCACTCCAGATAAAATAAGCAACGACGAACAGAAATACAAATACTTAGGTCGAAAACCATAGAACAGGACGCCCACTAGGGCATTTTACTAAAAATGGAGGATAATTTTCGCAAATTACAGCTGATAGTGACTGGATATGGAGAGCTGAAAATAGGGCCAAAAGGCATGCCTTAGCAGAACCTATGATGAAAAAAAAAGAGCGCGCGTCTTTTCAACAAGAAATCAAATTTAAAAACTCTTGCAAAGAAGCTAGGTAGACAACCGACAAATCAAAGACAATACTGGGCAACTAATGGGAATCGTAATAATGTTTAAAGTCCATTAATTCAAATGAATCGACGGAAATACTTGGAGTTGTTGACATTACAGTTGCTTATCGGCCACAGATCAGAGATTGATTGATAAATAAGCCAGAAAGCCGTAGTGGGGAGAAAAAAAAAAAGGGAGACATAATTGAGCGAATTTCCTCACTTTCCCCACAGAGGGTGTTGTTATCGCACATGCTAACAATTGTCACATACAGCTATGAAGGATGGTGAACAAAAAGACAGTATAGATTACGGTAATAAAAATGATTGAGCATAATGTTTTCATAGAAAATTTGGGAATCGTGTTCATAAGACATTGTAAGTAAATGATGATGTTACAGGTGCGCTAGGAGAAGATATGGAATTACATGACAGTATGAGGAGTCGAAGATTAGAATCAACGCCGCGCCCTGGGAGAGTCACTGCTAATGCCACTGCTGGCAGTGGACTAGAGTGGGCTGCTGCTGATGATGATGTGGGAAAGGGATGATCTTCCACCAGGCTAGGTGAATTACCTGGTAATCAGTTGTCCTGGTCCATCAGTGGATAGGTGGAACTTGTAATAAGCGAGACGAAGTCCCATTGAAAATATCGATAGCGCGTTCTAGATTTGTATGGAGTAGGAACAAGTAGCGGTATCTGTCGGAGAGTTGAATGAAGCAATCGTAGTCGAATAAAAACCGAGCAAAATCACTGTCTGAATCATATCAACGGTTGTGTGTATGAATATTAGGGTGTGCATCGTTCCGTGCGACATATCTGAAATTAATTCATGTTTTGTCATTCCCTCACTTTATATTCAGGGTTTAGTGACGTAGCACTATAAAACGTCACCAGTCTATGAACGGGATATCGTAGACGTGCGTATGGCAGTAAATGGAAAAACATGGGTTTGCTCTTACTGGACGTTGCGACGAGCGACAAAAACCAATATTTGGAAGGGGTTGGGGGTGCCATTGAAACGCACCCTTTGCTGCGTAAAAAACTAGATGTCTTTTGATTAATGTGTTGAGGATTTGTGTAGATAATTAAGGGTCGTTCCTAGCTGTTCTACTATATGTTCTATAAGGCTGAGTTTTAGACTTACCAATTTGACCCACTTTATCATAATAACCGCTAAATTTTATAAAATAAACCTACCCACATATTGATTTAAATAGCGATCATAACCGGAAAGGTATTGCATGTCCTATTTGACTTTGGTACTAAAGAGTTTTTGAAAAAAAAAACTCTAAAAAAATAATTATTCGTATCCATCATAAATAACAGATAAGGATGCATGAACTGATGAGTGATGATGTTTTTATATATGAAAAAGTTTATGAATTCGTGAAAAATGTTAAAATATTTATATTTTTCATAATTACATTTTCTCTGCGAATTTAGAGGTAAATTATATAATTAAAAGTTACCGTAATTTACTTACATCCATTTGACTATAATGACTCTAACTATTTTTTTTGTTTAAGTAAGTAATATTTGTGTGAAAATGTGTTATTTAAATAGGTAAGCATAAATAGTGCCTGTAATTAATTTTGAATGCAACTTTTAATCAACCGGAATATGTTGAAAATTTGTGGTCAACATTCATTGAAATATACATACATCGAAAATAACCTCTTTTAATTATTCACCGAGAGCAAACTGGAATTGTTAACAAAGTTAAACCGAATGTTACGTTTCATTTACAAAATTCATATTCGTCGAGTACATTACATGTAATGTTATGTAAATAGGAATAAAACCACAGATACAATTGAGATTTTCCCAAATGTAGGTACATTTTACCAATAAATGCTTTATAACTGTGACGTAAATATTGTAACAAAATTGCTAAATAGAGCTACTTATTTTGTCTGTTATTGAAAACTGAACTTCTTTTGAACTACTCTATAGGCGTTGGACATATTTTGTTTTTGATAGCCCACCGCTGGGCAAGGGTCTCCCGAAGTGATCGAAGTTTTTATTTATTATTTTATTTACTACAATTTTACACCATACAAATATACATAGATCCAACAGCATCATTAAATCTTAAACAGTTTGTCTTGATACTGGTATTCCTCGTACACGGCTAAATTATTACTTACTACCTACAGCATTACATACTCTCAACATCTTGTATCATTCACAACATATACTCGTAACATCGTGTCGTCTTTCTAGCTTCGACTTGGCCTGTCTCGACGCCCCAGTATCTATCTTGTGGTATCCATTGCAAAGCGATCTTTTCCCAACTTTCAGGGTGCATGTGCATACGTGGTTAGTCAGTTCCACTTTAAGACAGATGCTTTAGTGATTACATCGGTAATGCTTATTTTTGAAAGCTACTGGGTCGTTTTCTAAATGTGATCCGACCTTTTTAAGTCTAGTACTCGTATGCTGCGCTTCCATTGCACGCTAGCAAAACTTGAGTTTGGACATTTGATGTTTTGTCAGCGATCATGTCTGAGTCTAGTTTGATATAGTCTTAGTGCTGTTTATGATGCCTTGCAATTTTACGGTTTACGGTTTAAGACGTTTATTTCTCTAAATAAAGAATACAATCCACTTAATTAAGGCAAATTCAAGATAAACTTATTGTAATTAACAATGTGTACGGTAGACGTGATTTTAAGGTTATTACTTATAAATTTCTAGTATATAATACTCTGTTATTATATTAGTTATAAACATTACATTCTGTTATTAAGGTTAATCTATCTAATTGAAGAGCTGTAATTTTTCTGAGCTGCGTGTAACCAGAAGACGAATATTATAAATAATATATAGTGGCTTCCGGTGGCTATGAATTTTACCGCAACTATGTTTTTACATTATAATTAGTGCCACTGACTGGCATCCCTTATTTCATACGGCAGGTAGAAAAACTGGAGTTCCGAAGACTTTTCCCAATTGATAATAACGAAAGACGTATGAATATGTTCTCAAGTTTTGGAAGATTTATTAGATATATTACAGGGAAATGGGAGGCGTTATTCACACGCAGGTGTGCTGACGATTTGCTAACTTGCCATATTTTCTGCGGCAAAATTGAGTTGGGAACAATTTCGCGATGGCATGTAATGTATTGTGCTGGAATTTTATCTTTGCATTTATTTTATTGCAGAGAAGGTTTAAAATTATTTTGAAAGTGGAATATATTCACACTAAATAATAAGCAATTTGTACCAAGTAACTTAATTTAGTTGGATATGTTATTTGATAGACGCATGATAGATGCTTTGAAGGTGGTATGACTCTGTATAATCAGCCTGGGGTAATATCACCCTTTTACCTATTTCTGCCGCAAAGCAGCAATAGTTGCATTACTGTGTTTCGGTTTAGAGGATATGAGAGCCAGCGTAAGGCATATGACCTCATATATTACGTTACTTGGTAAGTGGTAAACATAGATGGAGTACCTACTCCATCTATGTTTACCACTTACCATCGGGTGATCCGTTTACACGTCTGCTCGTATTATACAATTTTAAAAATATGTTTATCGCTTTACGCTCCTTTTTTTTCTGTAACTTTTCTTACATACTTACTACATTCTAGTAGTTTCTAGTAAAAGCCATGAAAAACTATATCGGCGCTTGCTAATAGCCAATATGCGAAGCCGAAATTGCTTTCCTAACGTTGTTTTCCCTGTAACTAATATTGGCTTAATCCCATTATCACCAACTTCTATTACACGAGCATCGATACTGTGTATTTCCTTTTTTATTATTCTCTGAGCTGTATTTTCATTAAGCTTCTAATGGTACGAAGCGTTTGTATCGAGAGCACAATTTTGCTTTTACAAAATGTTTAATTAAAAATCTTTACCGATATTTACTTCGCAAATGTAGTTGTTACCATAGGTACATTATTTCATTATTAATATGCAGGGTGCAAAAAGGTTCTTTTTACGTGTGTTATTAATGGAGTATCAGAATAACAGAAATGTATGGGATTTATATTTTTATAGGTACAGTAAAAAAACGTAGTTCGAAAGCGAAACGGAAGCGGATCGACACGATAGAAATCTATTCCTTATTCGATTATTCGGTTTTCTAGACTTTTATAGGTAGTTGCGGTCCTCTTCGGTTTCTCTTTCGCTGCAGTATGCTAAAGGCGATGTAGTTACGCAATTTAGGTTTCCTTTCACATGCTCCATCGGCGACCTCATCGTCGCTTACCATCAGACGAGACTGAGGTCAAAAATGTGGGTTTAGTTGGTAATCAAAAAATATTAAAAAAAAATATCTAATAAACCATAGGTGACTCAATACTCAAGTATATTCTATTCTGTCCTATTCTACTATCTCATAGTTTTTAGCTCAAAAACTTTTGGAATCAAACGACAGGCAGGCATCTTGTTGAATAGTTACTTAATTTGGACGTTTTTCCGTAAATGTCTAGAATGAGACTAGTCATGCCTCATGACTCGTGAGTCAAGACATCGGAAGACACTAGACGTCTAAAACAAAAATGCATTCTAACCAAAACATAGCGAACAACGCTTGTAGCGCCGCATTCTAATTTTAAAATAATCGCGATTTCCGATTTTAAACCGCGCGCAAATATTGTTGCCTAATATCAGTAAAACCAACCATCGCTCTATTCTCCGCAAAGTCTACGCTACCCCTTAGACCCAGACGACACGAGCCAGTCTATTCACCGGACGGTTTCTCGTTTCGCTAATGGCTCTACGACAACGTGCTTTTCGATTCCCGTTTTTGAAGAACTCAATTCTTTAAATTCTAAGAGAGGGAATGGTTTGATTTATCTAGAATGAGTATTTACTTATACTGTTGTTGATCGTTATGTTAAGAACTTGAATATCTATTGGGTTGGTTTCTTTTTGTTCAAAAAAGAAAGAAATATACACCAACTAGATCTATCTAGCTAGCGTAACCATTCAGTACTCCCTCACCACAACCACACTAGACCGCATTCGATCGTGACTGGATTTTGAAGGTTAATATTAAATAATCAAGGTGGTAAATTCAAAAACAAAAGAAATATGAACGATTTATCCTGCGCTGGGGCCGCTCTGACCCCACGCGAGTAATTAAGGGTTAAGTATATTTTATTAATATTATCTCATTTATTCTATTACATACCTAAAGCATGTTGTCTTTTTGGTAGGCGGACAGACTTTTGAGTGGATTAGCGAGCTTTTTTTAATTTTAATGGCTGTAGATGGGAGTTGAAATGGCCCCGCCATAGCTTACTAGGATTTCACATTTTTGAAATAAAAAAACATAGATAGATAGATAGAAACACTTTATTGTACACAAAATCAGGAAAAGTCAAAACTACAGGAATGAAAGATATGTACAAAGGCGGCCTTATCGCTTAAAGCGATCTCTTCCAGACAACCTCTGAAGTTAATTGGACATTAAAGAGATTAGCGACAGTGTAGTGTGAGGATATGAAAATGGTTATTATTACTTAATATACAGTAAATATAGTATAATAAAAGTAATATAATATTCATAAATAAATATGTAGGTATACTAAAATAGTTAAATGCATAGATATACATAAAATAAATAAATAAACATATATAATAATTAAACAATAAATAGGTAAATATACATAATAATGAAAATAAAATGCACAACTACAACGACAAATAATGATGAGTGAGACCCGTTTTAAACGAAGTCAGGGATTCTGAATGCCGAATTAGACGAGGAAGTGAGTTCCATGGGTGTGCTGCCTTGACAGCAAAGGAGTCAGACATACCACAGGATGTTATTCATTTTTGATATAACACCAAAAAAATGTTTGATCTAACCGGCGGTCGATCGTTATGTAGACTTCGGCAAGTTATTTTCTATTACAAAATTCTGTCTGAATATCTCAGCGTATAGCTTCAATATTAAATTCTTGATGCAATATTCACATTTCAGTCTACGCGTCTTGTAAACCACCAACTGTAGCGAGATATTTTATTTCTGTATTTTTATTGTGGTAACCACTTACCTACTCGTATTTATTATTTTATGTGAATTTATCTTTGTGTAATATAAAGTAAGGGCTATTTTATTACAAAAAAATAACTAAAGTAGTTATCTGAAAGTACTTACTATACGTACTAGGTATTGTTCAGAATTTTTTCTGATTTTTTGTAACCGTATTTCAAAAGTTACAGGCCGCTACTGGTGAATTACAAATAGAAAGACGCACAGTCACGACACATGACGAGACTACATGCACCATTTCCAGCGACGGTTGGGATCGCTACAGCCAATCACAAGCGTTGCGTTTTACCCCCATTTAAAGTTCGCGCCTCGTCTCGCGTCGTGATTGGCTGTAGCGAATCGAACCGGCGTTGGAATCGTTGTCGTATAGTCCCAGCCTAAGGGTTCATATTTGATTCTTCCTTTACCTATCAGCATACTAGCATACCACTCTTTATACAACACAAATTATGTAGGTTAACCAACCACTCAAAATATAAATTATAAATATTTACCTACCTAAGTAGATACATACGCCAAACTTATTTATTTGAACACTTGGAATATGGCAACATACCGCTGCTTAGGTTTTAAAAGAAAACCGAAACCGAGGGTAAATAATTATACAAGTATAATTCCTCGATAATCACGAAAATATTTTATAATATATGTACTTACTTAGTACAATCGTGTCTATGTTATCTTACATTGAAACAATATTCAACACTTAACTTCCCACACTCACACACCCACTCACCCTACACTACATATGCACACTTACATCATTACACACTCCCACACAACCTAACACAC
Source organism: Hofmannophila pseudospretella (assembly GCA_947369225.1). Lineage (NCBI taxonomy): Eukaryota > Metazoa > Arthropoda > Insecta > Lepidoptera > Oecophoridae > Hofmannophila > Hofmannophila pseudospretella. The sequence goes on from OX376316.1 coordinate 5,274,453, forward strand.
CCCCACCCATACTCACTCTTACCATTATCTTTACTAAATTCCTTTATGATTAAATTTTCCAAATTCCTTTTAGGTTAAGAATATAATTTGTAATTTGCTTGCACAGAAAGTGCGACGGAATCCCGACTTACAAGATACAGGTTTTCGACCTAGTTTTTAAATCGGAGGTCCTTATTTGTGTGCCCTGTAATAAGTAAATAAACTTTTTCATTTTTTTTTTCATTTTTTTTTCATTCTCATATAATATCTTTGAAAGAATTCCTTCAAATACAGAACTAGATCTAGTATGTTTACAAAAAATTATGGAAAAGCAGACCATTTAAGCCGCAGATAGCTGAAGCCTATCAAAACATTCGAAGAAATTAGAAACCAAAGCCTAAATATTCGATCCGTTTCCTAAAACCCTTAGAAATAGAAGCACAACCTTTCCCCGCAACATTACTTCCGAGATGAAATGTAAATATATGCTGATATGAATACAAATGCCTTTTAAGTAGGCATGGTGGGGCCGTGTGTTATAAAACGGCCAACCTCAGCCTTTACCTATAGCTATTTCCTGCATGTTATCCTATAGATTTGGGGATAAATGAACTAGCTACTCGTAGGTTATAAACAATAAAAAAATGACTTGATTCTGGGTAGGTTGTCCAGCAGCTAGACGGACATACAAATGTGTAGAAGATTGACGTAAAAGTAAAGAGGATTATAGCCTGCAGTGAGATTAGATTATGAGCTATTATATAATGATGACTCAACTTCTGGGATGTCAATAACTGGAAGTTATAATTAATCATGATCAGTGTTTGTTTGTAAACAATTTATTACACAAGAAATACATTAAAATTAAAAATGTAACTTATTCAAAACATCAAATGAACTACATAGTACAAAGGGTTTATCCCATTGGATCTCTTCCAGCCAACCTTTGACTGTTGAACTGTCAAAGTGGGTACAAGCTATAGTATACCAGCTATAAAAAACCTTCGATTAAATCTCAACCTTAAGTCTGCGCAATATGATACATTTCAGATTCTCAAATTTTGAAGTTTTGGGTAGGTTGACCTGTAGTCGACTACAACATTGTAACACTATTTTACTTGTGATGAAGTATCTAAGCCTTAATAAATTAATAGCTATATATGGTAAATTAAAGTTGACGCGTGGATTTAATCAGGTATAGAGCTGATAATACCACCTCGGTATTATCAGCTCTATACCTGATTAAATCCACGCGTCAACTTAAACTTAGCATCTATAGCTTTATTTCCCCAAAAATGGACTGAAAGCTAACTTTAGAGGTTATAATCCGTGAATAACAAACAATTAAACTCGTGTAATTTTGGCAGCACTCATTAATATTTACTGTCTGCAAATTAAAAACTTAGATATGTTGTTGTTATTTTCATACTTCCAAATATATATTATGTAGGTACGTTATTAAATAAAATGTCAACAACCATACTAAATCCTTCCATGTGTAAGTATGTGCTTCCATAAGACCATGCACTCACGTACGAAGGGAGCGGCGAGCGGTGAATATGCATATTGTCTGCGAAGAGGGCCCTCACCGCGTACCGTAGACGGTAACAATGGCCCAGTGTAATTCCAAGTTTTTATAGCCTTATTGCTGTACCATGCTGGGACAATGACTTTGTATATACGTGGTGATAGTTAAAAGGCTTTATTTGTTATCATAACATTGTATACGAGGATATAAACACAAATCTTTTCGAAGAAAAATTACTTATAAGTCAGGCGAGGCATTGCGCACACTAGCGCAAATGTGGCCACTTTTGACAGTTTCGCTTTTTGTTTTTTATTGTTTTAATATGAGAATACAAAACTATTTTTAAAAATTTATTCTTCATTCGTGGAACCTTAATACACACACTTTTTATAAATGCCTTAATTAATTGATATGATTTTTTTTTCGATTGGCGGTGCTAGTGTGCGCAATGCCTCGTCTTAATTTGGTGTTGCCAGAATTTGGGTTTATGAATAAATGCTTAGGAATTATATTTATTCCGTCTTTTTCTGCTTCTAAGTTTAGTTCGACTCTGCTGCTAATCCATTTTTGTCAACTCTTTCCATTTTGTTGTTTGTTGTGTCTGAATGAAATGAAGCTCTCAGATCCCGAAGACTCCGAAATGACACACCGAACTTCAGAAGACTGATTGTATTGAAACAATTAACATAACTCGTGAAAATACACATTAATAGAAAATTATTTACAGAGCTTAGCTCACCCAGACTCGCCGTCCAAAAACAAACATGGCGGATCCCGCGGCCCGCGCCGCGCTCCCACTCGACAAAGAAATTGGAAATCAATTGACATACTAGTTTAAAATTGTAATTCGTTTAGTGTCTCATTTCGATATGATAATAATCTTTAAATATTTATATTAAATTATTTACCACTTTAACCGTTTTGCTTATAGTAACATCTACAAAACTAAAATGACCATCCCTTGACTACACAAGATCTTTATGGGAAATATAGTGAAAATATTGGAAATATTATTCCCTACTTTATTCCTTGACTTCCGCCATCTTGCAAGATGCAGTGCCTTACACTTACTAAATACATACAACGTGCGACACAGCTCCTAAACTTCCTCTAGAGCTTATATAACAAAGTCAGCATATTCTGTGCTGTACCAGATTGCGTTAAGCTACATTAGAATCCTAGTATCTATCGTCAGTGTCGTGGCGCTACTATCCTTGTAAAACCAAAAATCAAACCGAAAACTTGATTTAATTTTAGACAATGAACACTCGTTGGAGAAATCAATTTGTTTAGGATTTGATAAAGTAATTTTTTGGCGATTAAAATCAGGTGCTCTCAAATATATTGTAACTCGGTCTTTCGTTTTCTTTCTAGTTACTCTTGACACAGTTTTCATGGACTTGGGCTGCTTCAATGATTTAAACACTGTCTATCTTGGTAATAGTTAGGTTTAATTGAGTTTAGACCAAGTGTGCCTCATCGATAAAGTCAAAGGCGTTTATTGTTTAATAAATTATATTCATTCACAGCTACTCGTATATCTTACCATTCTCTTCGCATACAATATAATAATAGTAATTTCATAGTTCATTTCTTTTCAATAAACATTATTATTTGTAATTATTAAAATAAAGTAAGATGTGACGTAAATGTGTGATGTGAAGCGTCGATGGTCTAGGCTAGGACGCCGGCCTCCCATGCGGGAGGTCCGGGTTCGAAACCATGTAATTCGATGTACATTTACCGACTTCTCTAACGGTGAAGGAAAACATCGTGAGTAAACCTGCATGTCTGAGGAAATTAAAAGTTTCCGAAGGCGTGTGAAAACCTCTAATCAGCACTGGGCCCGCTCGGTGGTTCATGGCCCGTACCCCCTTGTGCAAGGGGAGGCCTGTGCTCCAACAGTGGGGACATTATTAGGATGATGATGATGAAGATGTGACAACCAAATTTAACAAGCAAGGTTGCACATTCAATTCATCCAGTATCTACTATTTACCTAATTGTTAGTAGCAATAGACCAAATCTTTGACATCCCTAACTCGAAATATACAGTATGTTCAAGTTTGAGAAACGTGGTTGAAATTGCAAAAGCGTGCGAACCACGATATCGGAGTTACATTGTTAACACCAAACACGCCTGTGCAACGAATTTAATTATACCACATTACAGTAATCGCGGTGCTAGACTGAACCTGTGCTGATTTACTGCTTTCAGGTCAGCCTCTAGAAAATGAGCTGAAATTTTATGTGGGGTTTTTAATTACAGGAACTGGAATAAGTGACAACTGCCTAATTAAGGTATGCAAAAAGGGTAATTTATTATGCAACACATTTTTTGTGAAGTGAAATTTCAGAAATATTTAAGTAACTAAGATTATTTTACAGAATAAAAGAACTCACAGTTAGTGGCTACGGTTTTCCAATTGCTCGTTTTTGCACTGTAAGTACTTACCTACTTACACAATGAGTAGGAAGGAATCTTTGTATAATTAAAACTCGAGAAAATTTTCAAATATTCATCAATCCCTTCTCTCTATATAAACCGAAATAAAGTAAGCTAATTACCATTAAAATTACTGTTAAATCCGAACTGGTATAACCGTCTCAACGTAAAGCCCGTTGCACACGATGCGCAGTCAGTATATAGGAACTAGGTACTTGCGCAAGGACAAATGATTAGTGCTTGCACTGTATCTTTAATTAATCTTTATAGCAAAAACAATTAAGGATTGTTCGTACATACTAATCTCGTCCGCAAAGAAATACTTTTCATACGTTCTTGTTATTTACTTTACAAGGTTTAGTGTAAGAAATTTTAATTTCATACGGTCTTTTAGATTGAAATATTCAATTTCAATTTCAAATGTAGTTCTTCGCGGATAAGATTAAGAATGAGCATGAGATTAAGATTTGCTCAGATAGTTGTCTGCGACTAGATTCTGGTTGCAAATTTCAAACTGTTTTAAAACCTTCATGGTGTATAAAGTAGGTACTAACTACTAGGCCTGTTGAGAAAAACGGGTGTTAGTTAGTGGCTACTAAACGCATTCTCTGTTTCAGGACCATAACGTTTAATTTACTAAAATACCCAAGCAACCGAACTAACCGTTCAAAATAATATCTAATATTAGCACAATACAATATACTTTATTGCACACCCGGGACAAAAACAAAACATACAACATAAAGAGAGGTACAATACAATGTGCAGAAGGCGGCCTTATCGCTTTAAGCGATATCTTCCAGGCAACCTTCAGGTGATGGAAAAATCATATGATACATAATGTACGGGTGCAAATGACATATGAAATAGATACTACCCTCAAATAAATAAATAACAATAATAAAGAATGCAAACCTTTTCATGCTGCTATGCAGTAGTAATAATATTACGTAAATACTATAATGAATACAGATATATAATACTTAATATATAATCAAAAATATAATAAACAAATAAATAACACACATCGTATGCTAAAATTAATCTGCATTAGAAAACAGATGGTTAGGCAGTGTATCCACGCTGCAATTCGTAAACTGTAATGGCAGTACTTGCACAAGTACTGGGCATCGTGTGCAACGGGCATTATTAACTCTTTCACATCGTTCGTCAACTCTCTAATGAAATAAACTTTCAGGTAAGAGCAAGGTAAGTATTAATATTCATGCGGCGCTCTGTCCCGGCCCTTGTAAATGTTTTATTCGTTAACGAGTCCGTTGGATTAGGGAAATCATGTCACGTCGTGTGTTACCGAGGCTTCGCAATTAATTCGCGGGGTAATCAATTTCAGTTCCGTGATGGAATCAGGCCCGGGTTTGTAGCGGAAAGTCTTGGCTCACTACCTTCTGCGGCTTTTGGGGATGAATTTACACGTAGCAGCTTTGACTTTGTAAGGAAAGTCTTACTACTTTCTTACCTCAAACTTGTCTTAACGGTTCACGGTTATGGGTAGTGACTTTTTGAAAGTGGCATTATCGTATACTTGTGAGCCATTCTCCGTTATTTTATGGTTCATTCTTTATATGGAAAACAATATTGCATCGCAGATTATATATATTTATTTATTTACTCTTAGGGAAATTTACTGACAAATACATAACTACAACAGACTTAGAATATATAAATAAAATATGCGAATAATAAATTTCCACTTGTATATAACAGTATAAATATAGTACTTAAAAAAGAAGAAATAATTATTATTCACTTATAAAAAAAAGAAGATTACAGAAAGAGGCCGGTTGTAAAATAAATAAAGATATAAAAGAGAAATATAAATAAGAATAGAACATTATGTGACACAGAGTGTAGGAAACTAGTCATCCTTAAAGTAATTTTGTGTCAGGATTCGTCTAACTGACACACACACCAAACACGCTTTTACACAAAATCCTATTGTAATTTGGTTTTCTTTTTATTTTCTATATTTTGGCCCCTTATTTCTTTTATAACTACCTAGCTGTACATAAATTTACTTACCGTACATGGATCTGGAAGGGGAGACCTAGTGACTCAAAACACAGGTTAATCCTAGTTTGAGCATCAGTCTTCCACTAGCTAGATGGTCAAAACCTATATTATGTATTCAAACTTTGTTACCTTAAGTGGAAGAAAAAAAAAATAATAAACTTTAACTTTAACTGTAGTGGTGCCGGTGCAGAACAAGTCCAGGTTATGTTCGATACATATTTTATTAAAATTGATGCAACTGCGGGGCAAGAACGCATTTCGTCTATAGTAATAATACAATAAAGTACAGAAAGTTTTTATTTCAAAATAAATTCTTAGTTTTCAACAGACATTTTCATTTCACTAGAATACTCGTAATAGTAGAGAATGGATGTCATTTGTCTCCAATTTGCTTATTATTCCCTCTCACAGTTAACAGGCACCCGGATTATCTGCAACAGACGTCTCGCCGTTATCGTCAGCGTCTGTAGGCTTAAATTTTCATTATGTTTATTGGATAATTCCATCCAGCAGCGTGAGCCTCACAGATAGAGAGGATTGTCAATGCAACACTGAGCAATTCCATTTCCCTACTCATTATCTGAACCTTTTTGTCTACCGACGCCACAGTTTAAATTAAATAAGGTTACCTTTTTCATGAAAGATGCAGTAGCTAAATGGAATTTAAGGAAATTCAAAGAGATTTCGTCGGCATTCTGCAAGAGATACTCAATATTTGTTCGAGAATTTCTTGTAGAAACAATAACGAAATAAGTCCAGACGGGATGTGCAATTACGTTGACAGCTTTTCGAAGAAGCATTTTAATAACGACCAGTTTTACGCTTGACTGTCTTCGAAAAGAGGGAATTATTGAGTTTTTTGTACCAAATGATACTTATTGAATTAAATAATGGCATTTTTCTTGGTCCTTCTCTTTTAAATTCGTTGCGAGTTTATTTCAACAAAGTAATTTATTTAGATTAGCCTAAAATATTTAACTTCTGTAACCCTTTTCAGCAACCTACATAATAATATGTGTATAATATGGAAACATTTTGAAACTTAGGAATATGCATCCTAAACGCTTTGTCCCAAATGATAAATCTCCTTAAACAGTTGTGAGGTCGCAGATGTTCCGGATATTTTAGTAAATGAGGCCTACATTTAGATTTCCGGAGTTACGAAGTACATTTTTAGTGTTTGGTCGGAGAAGGTAAACACATAACACCTTCTAGAATAAAACCTTTCTTCAAATTATTCAGTTTCTTATTTATTTGTTAAGTATAATTAAAATATAAACAGTTTCTTCCGTAATATCTATGACTCTTCTATATTATAGAATCGATTCTTGACTATCCGTGTTGACCAGTTTCAGAAAATGAGTTTTCTGATGAACTGCATTGCTGAAACTAGTTTTTAGCTTTGCCTTGTGCCAACCTCAAACTACCCAATATGGATTAATATGGAAGATCATTGCAAAAGTGGCTGAGGTGCTCTTGTCATTGTTATTATATATGTTATATTACCGTAGCTTTGGGCCACAATAATGGCTGCGATAACAAGATCTATGTGTAAATTCTTGCCAAATTGTTGACCGAATAATGTTGATCTTCAGCTTGTTTTTCTCTCTCTCTCTTTAATCTTCCCGTTACTGCACCGAGAAATTTAGGGGTAGTAAAAGTTATCAATGCTTCTGTTTTGCACCAGCCGCTTGCATTCCTGACGTCTGCACCTCCATCACCAGAACGCTTCCAAGTATATCTTGGGCGCCCTAGTTTTCTCGTGCCATCGACAGTTTCCATTCTACCTTGTTTCATAATTATCAGGCAACCTCTCCCAGGGCGCGCCATTGGGCCTGGTCTTTGGTTTTTCTCATCCGGTCTCTTCCAGTCTTGTTCAGATCGTCGCTCCATCTACCTTGTATACCGCATCCAAATGTCTTAATCCAACTTTCACAATCCGGTCAGCCCGCATGCGACACGACTGCCCATCTGTCACTGTGGAACGGGGACGCAGTAAATTACATGCCTTCATCATCCCGCGGGAAACTGACCTGGCGCTTTGGAGTTATGCCGAGGATCCCGGAGGCTTTTATTTAACATGAGCAATGGCCGACGGGTAATGAGTGCGCTGACACTAACGGACGGGTAAATCGAGGAGTGGAAACATTTTGGATAATAGGTGGAGATAATCTATTTAGTTTAGGTTGAAGATATAAGTAAGAGATTATATGTATGATGGTACAGTTAATGAAGATGAAATTAAATATTGCAGTACAGCATAAGTAAGTATTAATAGACAATAATTATTTTCCAGTTATAATAACACCAAAAGGCGTTTGTCTCTAATTGTTCAACTAAACTAAACTTCGTAGAATACAAAAATCGTCGACGCGAGTTGATAGCCATTAAAAAGATCGAGACCCCGGAGAGAGATGTGGTCTTACTCTTACCACCAAGAACTAATTATCATATCCTAGAATTCAGGAAATGGATATGAAGAGGAACTTCACGAAACCATGTTTTCATGCAACATCCCAAATGTAATCTTGTAGACGTGAAGTTTTCAGTTTATTTTCTCTTGCAATTTCGTCAGAGCACCGGCGGCTAAGGTGTCTGACGCAGGCTTACAATCTTCGTGAAACACGAGAAGTGGTTGCAACGAGCTTTTGAATCGAATCAAATACCTAATCTAGCTTGAAAATAATTCACCTCGATCTCGCCTGATGGTAAGCGACGATGAGGTCGACGATGGAGCATGCGGGTCCAGTAAATGCCTATTCACTCTGGCCTTGAAGATTTTAGGTTTCGGGAAATACAGACGCCGGCAGGATATGAATTTGATAACGATAAATATCAAATGTACTTTTAATTTTTTGTGGTTTTCTCTGCCAATTTATTATTCTTTGTACCTATCTTAATTATTCTAACAACTAAGTTTCTATTTAATTAATAAAAAATATTTTAAAAAAATCTCTGTCTCATTGTAAATCTAAAATCTTCCCTTTGTCGTTTTCCTTTAATGTTGTGCCGAATTGAAGATCCGTATATCCCCAAGCTTAAACCAGCTTTTAAGTTTTCTAGCAGTTTTACGCTGGAAACTTTGTTTTTAAAATTTTCGAAGTTTTCTTCAGGTGCTGTTTTGTTTTTCTTTCATTGTTGTTATTCTAAAATAAACATTGGCTTCAGAACGGATCGTAGGGAGCATACGAATGCCAAAAATGGCTTTATGCGCAAACCAGAGTTTGATAATTCTCAAACTAAACCATAGTTTACGTAGACAGGGTTTTATCTAATAATATATTGGTTCTTCTAGGATACACTTATGTTTGTCAATATACAACTTATAAGTTATAACCATTATCCTCGTTAATATTTTTCACTAATTATTTCATTTTGACATAGACATTATTAACCAACTTCAACGAACTTCTGGCATCATTTATACTTATAATTATATTCAGTCGTTATAATCTCATAGAGAGGATCATTCAATGCAGTGGATAATTCTCTACCTAAACCGTAAGAAGAAGGGTCAGAAAGCCGATTACCAGGTCGCTTCTAAGCGGGAAAGCTTTCGCTAGTAATCCACTAGTGTGACTGGCTTATAAGGGATACCGAACTTATGATAATTCTATCGATAGATTGACAATGTGAAACGGGTTGGTTGTGAGTTAAGTAAGTAGGTAGTTTAAAAGTAAACTAAATTATCCCGCTTCGCATGTTTTGGACCTTACTAAATATGTTGTTATAAATTGCAAGTCCAATTTTTCAATCAAACTTACATGGTGTTTCACCCCAGTTTCATGATGGTAAATCAAATTCTTAGTTTGTGTCACAGGTTTGTGTTTCATTTAATTTAAGGTTCAAAAATTGTATATCTACTCGTAGTAGAAACTAACGAAGATAATAATAGATGTAAATCTATTCTATTCTATTCAATCCCTAGTCGATGAAACTCCTCTGGTTACATTTGTCTCTCCTGTAGTTTCGAAACTACCCCCACATACATGTTTTTGTTCTACCCCTGCAAGAAACAGTGGTAAGAGATAGTTTAAACACGTTTCATTTCACGCAGTAAATTACTGGATAGCACCTAAATCTGGGCATGCAATTTATGGACTTGGGATATTACTTTAGTGTTACGTGCATGCATGGACACACGTATTGGTATATGAATGTAAATGTTTTGAGATATACAGTTACGCCTATAAGTATAATTTGAAAATAACTTTTTTACATTGACTGAAAAGGCTCTTCACCTTTCCCTAGGTAAGTAAAGGGTTTTCTTTCTTAGGAACTTTTACTTCCAATTTACAGAGAATATACAACGTTATCTCCGATAATGCGAATGTCTAAACTAGATACCAAAAGGACAATGCATCTCATTGACTTAAAATCCTAAACTTTTTGCTCACGGTGGAATCGATAGATTTTATCGCTGATAGTACTTTTATTGTAGTACCTACCAGAAAAATTAAACACGGCGAAAAAAAATGGTGTTAAGAACCTTTCTAATTTGTCTAGTGCATCTAAACTCATCTACACACAAAAAATAACTAAGCAGATCGCAACTATAGGGACTATCGATCATGCTTACCTTATTTTAGTCCAACAACAGTTTCTTTATGACGTGACTGTCGCAAAGCCGAGCCTCATCATCCTGTCCCATAAGCGCCGTAACCCTCGCTCCTCCGGCCATATCTCGAGCAACTTTACGAATGGGCAATTGTATCCCAGTTCATTGCCCCCGCGAGCCCACTGTACCCCCATCCGGACCGTACTGAGTACTCTTAACACGAGTTTGTTTCCTTAATTCAGTCCTGTTTTTTAAGGTCACTTCATGGAGGTTTTACTGTTTTATTTTTTATGATATTTTATTGTTGGTATCTTCTAAAACAACATTCGTGGGATCCCTGGTTTAGGTTTAAGCAAAAACATGGGGAACTCTATTTAGTGTTCCCCATGTTTTTTCTCGAAAAAAACTGTCAATATTGAAAATTGACATCTGGACTCAGAAAAAAGTGTTGTTTGCACTTTACCCGAACAAAACTTAAACCAGGAATCCCATACGAAGGTATTTTAGAAGATACCTACAATAAAATATCATTAATCCTATACAAGATGTCAGGAAAAACGCACTTCAATAACATACTCTACATCTATTAATATAGAATAGTCATATTATTATACGTTTTCATAATTATGCTCTTGTACCGATGTAAACCGTACTCAACTTTGTTCCGTGTCACTATAGATAAAATATTGAACGGATGACCACCAAAAACCATAGCAATGGACAATAAATATTCACCATGTTGCGCGTATCGTGTATGGATGTAAATTCAGCGCTGAAACATTTAGACCACGTACCCGCCCCCGGGCAGGGATAGTGTCGGATCCCCTTTCGGATGCGCTCGGAATGCGTTAAATACTACCCTGTATCAGTTGGTTCTGTTTTTGAAAATCATCATGGGGTTTGCGTTGAAAAGGTTAGTAGGGAACCCCGGTGTTTTCGTATTATGTAAATTTGAAACGTAATTTGCTGAAGTTTTGGACGAGGACATTTTGAATTCTCTATACGTGTACGAAGTACAGATTGTTACGAAGTGTATGAAGTTTTGTGTCTCTCATTTAGTTTTGAGAGTAAATTATTTTTATACGGATATTATTTTTGTAACAAATCTAGATACCATTATCGCATTGAGAAGTATTTTAAAATAAAATAACCTTAAGAATTATACAGTATGTTAAATCTTAGATAGATTTAACATGTACGTATTTAATCTTATCTAATGTAGGAAAATCTATTAATGGTGTTCGCCTGTATTTACCTAAATAATTAAACAATAATGGAACTGAATGTCTTTATGTGTATTCTGTGTCATTAATCATTATTGTATAAACATGCTGCAGGTGTACTAATTTTTCGGAAACTTACGTATATTTACCTCCTGCTCTAATCACAGAAATAAATTGAATGATTTCTGTGGCTCTAATAGTGACGAAAAACATTGCGAGGAAATTTGTCTATTTAGATGATTTTTTTTCTAATTCCACCATCAGCACTGGGCCCTCATCGTGGATCTGGGCCCATAGCCTGGTGCCCCAACAACGTTAATAGGCTGATGGTGATGATAAATCCTAGAGGGGTATATGTTATTATTTCCTGAACTGAACAGTACAGTACAGTAACACTTTTGTACAAAATAATGAATTTTTGTTTAATAGAACAGCGTTATTCATAGCTAAATTTAAGTACCTTTAACCCGCGACCAATTTATTTGGTCGACAGTCGGGTAATCGCCATGATGTTGACAAATAGACTCGTCGGTCCGTCCCGCCTCTTCGCTGTTCGATCTTTTAGCTCTGGATATCGAGCGATACAATAACTCATTCGATAACACAGGGACATTGCCGTGATAAATTTGCTAGCGGTTTGTAAATCGGAATAAGTGGTGAATTTTGGAAAATTAGCGTAAATCCGTGCTATAAATTAGAGTCAAACGCGTACGAAATAAATATACGTAGGACTATATTAGTATAACATTATAGATACTAAACTAGCGGTAGCGATTGATGATGCTTGTAACAGCACATAATTTTTTTAACACGTTCGCGTGCGGTTACGGATATTGCCGTTAAATTGAGTTTTAAAAAATTACAGTACGGTCATCGCCGGCAAATCTTTACACCTTTCTTAAAAGCACTACGGTTATAGGTGACGATTTTTTATGAACTTGGTTCGTAGACCCCTCCCACTGCCATTCTGCAAAGAGTGCATTTTGTTTCTACTGGCAAAACTGCGGGATTTATAGGTGTTCCTTTTTGGACATGACTCACACATACACAGTTCCTTACACATTGACAGTACGGACATGACAGCTAATCTATGTATCGTATTACGGCACCAGCAGTTAGTGATGGTATGCAATAACTAACTTACATTAATTTTATGCAGTACGGCAGTGAAGATTGGTACTGCCAAAATGAGAAAAAGTACCGCGCGCGAACGTGGTAATATAGCTCGGTAAAATTTAAAATTGCTACAACGAATATGTTAATATTAATTTCGTCACACGCAACTTATAGTTACTTTTAAAATATAAGTGCTGAAATAAGTGCCATCACTCACTGCTGTTACTCATGATGCCAGCGCTCTACCCCATCTTCAGTCATTTTTAGATATTGAATCAGGATTGTTTATAAATAATAATAAACGGCGCAATAATAATATAAACTTTTGCTTTGAAAAAAAAGAGAATATTTTTAATGTCTTGGGCCGGAGGATTAATTTCTGACATCTGGCCTCGCCTTTAGCTCGACCTTTCAGAAGGTCAACAATGGCTGATTTCTCGGCCTCTTCAGCAATGTACTATTTTGTTACACCTGCTCAAAAATGGGCCTATTTATCGTCTGAAAACGGTGTCATAAGTGCCACATTGCAGTAAATTTGTCATAGTGGCTAGGCGGCGAGGCGTAGCAAATCGTAGCGCATAGTTTGCTTGTAGTAGATGTTACGGAAGTACTACGATGCTTTGATGGGATTAGTTCTGATAAATGTGTTTTTATCAACTTCTCAAAAATGGGCCTATTTATCGACTAAAAACAATACCAATCGAAATCGATTTATCGTTTTTTTTTATATCTCGCTACAATACTCTCTTACTACTAAGAAATAAAAAAGAATCACAGCACATAGGTTACCTCTCACCTGAAACCAACACGCTATTTCCATTACACCAAGCGATACGGGCGCAAGTTTTTCTCAACCTATTCTGATTTCCAACAATCTCATCAAATCACCCATGCGTTCAACGAACTTATAACACGTGGAAGTGTTAATTCATTCAACAAATATCGCTAGCGATATATTACGATTCATAAAGGAACGAATGCTCGCCGAGGGAGACTATTTTTTCATCTAATTTACGATTATAAAACTCTAGCAACGCTAAAAAGTGCCCAAACTTCGACCGTCTTCTATTTTCATTGTTCTTTATATTATTGTTATTTATTGTTTTTTTTTGTTTTTGTTGTTTTATCGAAATCGTTCTTAAGAGTTTTTAGTTTTCTAACGAAATTTTTCCGAGCTGTATACATTTTATTTAGCCGATGACTCAATTACCACGGCAACCCATATCATACCCTGTCTGCTGCATCATTCTGATAAACTCGCGACAGCTGATAGGCCACAGACAGCATTTCCGTATGTTTGGTCAATTAACAACGCCTATTACTTTTCGCACTAATCTCAAATATAGGCGATATAATAAATACATAGTTATTAAACTCTGCACTCTGCACTAATGTTTAGTGGGTGCATTTTTTGTTATCTTTCCATAACTATAAGTCCGCTGCCTGCAAAAGGCACCTAGGGACCTGATTGAATTGAATCCGAGCTACCTGCCGCCATATTTCTTTGCCGGTTACCCCAAATTGAACTTTTACCGACAGTTAAATGTACTTTAATCTGATTGAACTTGCGACTTAGATAAATCGCTTGGCGACATTTGAAGTTTTAGGTAAAGTGAAGGTTTTGTTAGGTAGAGTGATTAATAGTACCAAGCACTTAGTGATGCCACTTCTTTTCGCGTAAAAAAGCTTTGCGGCATTAATAAAGTTGATGTATAATGAGATTTCATTGAATTTGTATTTTAAATTAATTTTCATGCCGTGTCCTACAATCGCGAAAATTATTTATAATTGGATCTTATTAGGTAAGTACCCACAATTATTTGGAGTTGGTGCAACGCATTTCAACGCAATGCAACGGGTTGCATATAGTTGGCACCGACTCTAAATAATTATTAATTTGTATCTTCCATAGTAGTTTGAAGGCGATTTTTTTTTATTATAATCAATTTTATAATCCAAAAAACATTAAACAGTGATAAATTAATGCCAATTTATTTCACTTGTATTATTTTGAATGTATCGTCTACAAAAAAGTCAATATGGTCATGCATTATGTGGTTATGCGTTATCTAAAGATTGAACTTCCAATCCCAACGATGACGTTTTCATAGTGAAATCGATAGTTTTTGTAACCCGCTCGCGCCACAGCTCGTCTCATAAGAAATGCATGCTCTTCCACTTTATTTATTTACATGGGGCCAGCCCGATAAATCCGGGACTTCCTATCGCATGGGGGACTTTTATTGGACTTTATATTTAGTACACACCCTGTGGATCAATAAAGTTGGACGTTGCCGTAAACTTTTGTTGCAATGTCTATTGTTTTGATTGCTCTTTGATTTGTGACAAACTTTCATAGGTTTCTGGTGATCTAGAGATATAGGTAACTAAGCGATTTTCTCGCGGGTTTTTTTAAATGTTTGGGAAGAACATTTTAATACCTACTCCGCTAGCGCAGCGACCTGAAGTGGATTTTGGCCTCCGATACCAAAGAGCGCCATCGCTGTCTCTCCTGGACAGTCTCGAGCCAGTCAGGCGCCTGGTGCTCACGCAGATCTGTGTAGTGGAGAACATTTTAATATACAGGGTGTAACATTAAGAACGGTCAGTATGGGAAAGTCTGAAACTATAAGACATACGAACATCTGTTCTTAGGAACCATGTCATCAATTTTAGTAACAAGAAAAACTGTATTCATACATTTAAAAAAAAACCTGTACTCAGCCTGGGAATCGAACCCGGTTGTTTGAAAAAAATATCCAACACTATTTCTATTTGGATATCGACTGTGTAGGTGTTAAGGAATAAATGTTAGTATGAAACGTGATGTTTAAAATTAATAAAACGCATTGTTTCCGTATCTTTTAATTTATTTTAGACTAGACTATTAATTACTATCTTTTAATTTATTTTAGACTAGACTATTTCTTGTGGGGTTACGTTAAGGATGAAGTGTACAAAACAAGCTACGACACAATTGAAGACCTAAAAGCAGCCATAGAGACAATTTTAACGCAAATTCACCACCTGAAGATACAAAATTCAATAGTAAGATCGTTACCTAAACGAGTTGAATGCTGTATTTTACAAAATGGTAGTCATTTCGAACACCTACTAAAATAAATTAAAAGATATGGAAACAATGCGTTTTATTAATTTTAAACATCACGTTTCATACTAACATTTATTCCTTAACACCTACACAGTCGATATCTAAACAGAAATAGTGTTGGATTTTTTTTCAAAACAACCGGGTTCGATTCCCAGGCTGAGTACAGGTTTTTAAAAAAATGTATGAATACAGTTTTTCTTGTTACTAAAGTTGATGACATGGTTCCTAAGAACAGATCTTCGTATGTCTTATAGTTTCAGACTTTCCCATACTGACCGTTCTTAATGTTACACCCTGTATACCTATTAATTTAAAAAAAAACAAGGTATAATCTATTCGGAATAACAATGTTTCCTTCCACATAGAATAAGACAATGTTGTAATTTTTTTCTGTGTTTTTTGTCCAAAGCCTGCGATTTGCGTTACATTTATCGCATTACAATTTCTTATGGTAAAATTGTTACATCTTTTAGTATATACAGGGTGTAACATTAAGAACGGTCAGTATGGGAAAGTCTGAAACTATAAGACATACGAACATCTGTTCTTAGGAACCATGTCATCAATTTTAGTAACAAGAAAAACTGTATTCATAATTTTTTTTAAAAACCTGTACTCAGCCTGGGAATCGAACCCGGTTGTTTTGAAAAAAAAAAACAACACTATTTCTATTTAGATATCGATTGTGTAGGTCTTAAGGAATAAATGTTAGTATGAAACGTGATGTTTAAAATTAATAAAACGCATTGTTTCCATATCTTTTAATTTATTTTAGTAGGTGTTCGAAATGACTACCATTTTGTAAAATACAACATTCAACTTGTTTAGGTAACGATCTTACTATTTAAATTAAAAGATATGGAAACAATGCGTTTTATTAATTTTAAACATCACGTTTCATACTAACATTTATTCCTTAAGACCTACACAATCGATATCTAAATAGAAATAGTGTTGGATTTTTTTTCAAAACAACCGGGTTCGATTCCCAGGCTGAGTACAGGTTTTTAAAAAAATGTATGAATACAGTTTTTCTTGTTACTAAAATTGATGACATGGTTCCTAAGAACAGATGTTCGTATGTCTTATAGTTTCAGACTTTCCCATACTGACCGTTCTTAATGTTACACCCTGTATACTAGAGTACAATAATCGGATACGGTATCTTGTTCTTCACCTCATATAGCGACTGAAGAAAATTATAGATAGATACTTGTTTTAACTAAAGAATTTTTAACAATTAAAACCGCACTTCAGATTTAAAAAAAATTTAATCCATGTCCAAATTGCACAAAATGTGATATGCAATTTGTGATTGTGATATTTAGGAGATCTAATTAACGAAGCCGGATGCATGCAATTTGTCATTGTGGCTAGGCGGCGAGGCGTAGCAAACCGTAGCGCGTAGCTCGGCTGTAGCGGGTGCTACGGAAGTACTACGCTGGTTTGATGGGATTAAATTTGATAAAGGTTTTAATTTGCAAAATGACCATATTGTGTTGTAAAATCTTTGTGGGGGGCTCGTAGCCTAGCTGCGAACAGATCATTAAAGTTAAGCAAAGCTGAGTGCGGTCTATACCAGAATGGGTGACCGTTGCAGGCATATTTTCATCTGAACCCCTCTGTGCTTCGGAGAGCGTGTTTATCTATTGATTCCGACAGCAGTCGTTAGGCCATCTCAAAGGTCTAACTGCTGAAAATCTCTGACTATAAGTTGGACAAGAAAGAAAGATTGTAAAATCTTTTTTTGTCTTTATAAAAGGTCTTCCTCTTATCTTTAATGAGATTGGCTCCAACTCGAAGTCGTTACTTTCACCATTTAAGTTAGTTCCTAGTAAAGTTCTAGAAGAAAAACTAACACAGTTTGCGTTTTGCCTTGGAATAATTATTACCTACCTATCTTACTTGCCTAATTAAACTTAACTAGCCTATTCCCTAGTTCCGGGACTTTGTTAGCGCTAAAACTTGATGCATAGGTACTCCAGGAACTCATATTAGGAAACCATTCTTGTAATTAGATGTCTAAATGGCAACATTAATAAAAATCCCCATACAGAATAGTGTCAAAGTTGTCTTTTAAGACTTCTAATTACAACGATAATTACTTCGTGAAGTACTCCTTTTTGTTGTCAAGTAGTATATCTATTAATGACAATATTATCTCCTTCTGATAGTTGATCAATTTGTTTCAAAAATCTTATTCAATGAGCCACTTCATCTAAGGCCTCATCGAAAACCCTCTTAGTAAAATCATAATGAGGTTAATGGGGGACGGTGAACACTTATCATCAGGTGGTTCGTTTCCTCGTCTGCTCTCCTTATCATCTTCATCATTTTCAGACGATTTCCGGCCACTGCTTGAGTATACATAAAGGCCTATACCCAGCAGTGAGTCTTCTTCTACGGCAACAGGCTGACGCAATCCCCTTTTTCCGGTGCTGCACACCACCTTCATCAAACTTAATTACTTTTGTTTATTTATTTTTATAATATATTTGTTTAATATTATTTTTATCTTCTGTACCTAATTGTTTGTATGTGTGTATTGGACATTAATTGTCTCTAAAGAATTCTCATTAATTATCTCTCTCTCTTCTATTATTCTATTAAGTAATAGTAACCTTTTTCATATCCTCACACTACACTGTCGCTAATCTCTTTAATGTCCAATTAACTTCAGAGGTTGCCTGGAAAAGATCGCTTTAAGCGATAAGGCCGCCTTTGTACATATCGTGTTATTATTCCTGTAGTTTTTACTTTTCCTGATTTTGTGTACAATAAAGTGTTTCTATCTATCTATCTCTCTTTCTTTCTTTCTTAAACATTAAATCTAATTCAATGTTTTATTTCTATACCCGAAATCTCAAAGGGTGGAAATAATAATATGCCTCATTTCATAATGCATGTACAACTACTGTCCACATAGTACGGACGCAGCATTACACCGGAAGCACTGTCCGATTGTTGCGGTATGCCCGTAATGGGCTTAATTCTGATGCGGCTTTCAGCTTTTAGCCATTGTTTACCTGCATACAGTGCGTCCAGCCCGCCATAAATCTGCACTTGTATGTTACATGCGCCTATACAGGTTTTAAACGCATTGTGACGTGGTGGTGGTGTTTGTTATTTTATATTTGTGCATTAAAGTGTATTTTACTTTACTTTACTTCAGTCGTCGAAGCGTGTTAGTCCATTTTATAGTAGAATGGAGCATTCTATAGTAGAAAGGAGCGTTGGTGGTCTAGTGGCTAGGACGCCGGACTCCCATGCGGAAGATCCGGGTTCGAAACCATGCAAATGCCGTGTACCAATGCGATTTCGGATTTATTCGAAGACTTACGTACATGTACCGACTGCTCTAACGGTGAAGGAAAACATCGTGAGGAAACCTGCATGACTGAGAAAATTAAAAGTTTCCGAAAGCGTGTGAAATCCACCAATAAGCACAGGGCCCGCTCGGTGGATCATAGCCCGTACCCCCTTGTGCAAGGGGAGGCCTGTGCCCCAACAGTGGAGACATTAATAGGCTGATGATGATGATGATAGTAGAAAAGAATGAATCAAAAAACAGAGTACCATTTAAAAAAATATTAAATTGAATTGCTTCGCTATACAGCGGGGTAACACCGCCAGCCTCCTCGGGACACTCCCTGCAGGGAGCGACCTGGGCCAGGTCTTTTTCTTGTAAAATGGTTAGGTAATTTGTATTTTTAGCATGTGTTATTGTTATGTGTATTTTAGTATGTGTTATTTTAGTATTACATTATTTTATTAAATTAAATTGAATGAATAGTAGAAACCAACTTTACTAATATCGGCATGTGTTATTTTATTGGTTGCCGATTTCAGTAGAATTGGTTGCTATTTTAATATTTTTTTAATTTCACGCTCTTCACTTATCTTTAACACACGTATTAGGATATGTGCCTAACTATATTCTAACTTTTGCCTACGAATGTATGGGAGCAAACAACTTATAACTTTTTGTTAGAGCCATTATAATTAGCACGCTTGGTATTTTAAATGGAACATCAAGCAACGTTTGAAGACTTAACTCGAGCCGTGTTAAAGTTTTAATGCTAAGCCATATCACATAATGTACAGCGGTTTTTAGTACAATTTCAACCATTTTATGCCGTCATGTTTCTCTGCTTCTAGGACGATTCTCGATTTACCACTGGTTTCATTTAGTGACCTTATCATTTCTTCTAAATCTCGCTTGCCTAATATTTATCATTATAATTTAATACACTACGGAACTTGGTCGCATTTACAACTTTGAAAGTATTAATGAATACATAATTATCGGTCACTGCTGTGTGTGAAATAAACATATTACTTACTTACTTATCTTTTCTTAATTGATACAATTTTAATATGATCGTGTGTGTGAAATAAACATATTACTTACTAACTTATCTTTTTTTTAATTGTTAAAAAATTTATATGGTTGTTTATCAGTAACATTCCCTCCCTGTATAAATAAAATAATCCAATAACATTTTTCTGCATTAGAATGCCTAATACAACTTTGAAAAAAACAATTTAAAGCGACGCTCAAGGATTCATTCTCATCTCACTGATCCTTCTAGGCCTAAAACGGCGATCCAGTAAAATGGTTGATAATACGCAATTGGAATATTCACGTACTAGGAGCAACCTCACGAGACTAGTCCAAAGTTAAATTGAAACTGGTTGGAAAACCGCACTCGCATGATTTACGAGTCGCCAGTGAATACGTAACGCTCAACCAGTGTTTCATGCGTTGGTGTAATTGAGACCGTGGCTTAGGTTCATTTGAAGTTTGGTGCGTCGGTATAACTGAGGACCAGTTTTGGTTTGCTACTTTTGAAGTTGGGTACAATTTTGGATCATAGAAAAAGTAATCTCGCTCCCCAAAGGGGGATGTTCGTTTCTTCATAGGTATAATCGTGTGCGGTGAAATAAGTTTCATGCAATCGGCTGGTGCCGAGTTCATTAGAAGAGTGCGCGGCGACTTACTTTGATAACAATGGCAGTCATGCTATTTTAATCTATATCTTAGAGAGTTTAAGATTTAGTTTTTGTTATCGAAGTAGTTTATTATGAAAAATCTGGAGTTTAGAAATAGGTACTTAATTAACTTTAAAATGAATTTTGCAATATGCATGTACTTATAACTGATGTATATTATAAAGATAATTTAAAAGGCTTTTTTTTAATTGGTCTCCTTGTCGTGTACCAAAGGCTCTAAACTGAGATTAAAAGGCTTTCGGTAACCGATGATTTCACTTCAAACATGTAAGTTGTAGCTCTGAATACAAAATACATTTTACCTTTACAATAAGCAATTCAGATTGAGAATCCTATATTAGTAGAAATAAAAACTAAACGCTCCATACAGTGATTACAAGTCAGCGGTTTTACACTGCTTAAATACCTGTAGGTGATAGGTAGGAGTGGCGCAAAACGTTACTCCGGTAGTCATAAGAAGTAACTTATGGAGGGTACTTTGAAAATAAACTTTGAACTTAGCTGTGAGTGGAGTCTGGGCCGTGGGCAAAGGTGCAGTGATAAGTTTCACAGGGGCGGTAATCCACAAGAACAAAGCGGCCGATCCGCCAGTCGTGTCTCGGGGCAGTCACGATAGAGCCCTTTGGAGCTATTCTAAAACCAGAAGTTAGTATTTTCGTGTACGTTTCGGCCGCGTTTAATCGAAGTTTCACCAGAGTTTCTTCCTGAGTTTTTCGACAGGCTTCGAGTACTAAAATGTTTGAGTACATTCACATATTTTTGTCGATTAAAAACGGGCCAAGAGCGTGTCGAGCACACACTTGATAGGGTTCCATAGCTATTCTATCACGAAAAATAGTTTGCAGTCGATTTTATATAATTTTAATTATATGATATTTCATACAATTAAATTAGTCGAATATTGTAAATATGGGTGATGTAATGTAAATTGTGTACAGTTAATTAATTTCAGTAAAGGTTCCCATTATTTATTACAAATACAAGTACATTTATTTTGCAACTTAAATTAATACAAAAAGTGATTGATGCTCTTAAACCCGCACAAACCCTGTGTCGCGGGATTTAGGCTCTTCTATGTAGGTACAATTTTGATTTATAAAGGGAAAAACAAATAAATAAAATAAATGATATTAAAATTTGTATACAATTTTAAATTAACATAAGATACGAGATGTAAACATGGAATGAAAGTTTGTGTGCGTATGTGTGCGTATTGGTGAGGGGGTGTGGAAAGGTGAGGGTGTGTGGGGGTGTCTTGTCATTGTCGTTATATTGTTTATTTTAATCCTATTTTTGAATCGTAATTATTCGTAACTTCCAAAAGTTTTTTTCCTATTTTAAGTACAGATGCAGATGAAAAGATATTTTTTTTATATAAAATCTTACACCCACCTAGACTAACGTACCCGACTTTAGGTGAAATCTTAAATATCGCACGATACCTACAATAGCCACCCAACAGCCTAAATCCTGTCGGTAGCTAGAGCCCCGTCGGCGACGTCTGCGCCTGAAACGTTATTATCTCTCAAAGGGCCCAGCTTCCGTTCCGGTGATCTCGACAAGTGTTTCTTTTTATGTTTCTTACACAAGCTATCGGTACTTACTCTCTCTCTCTACTCGCGATCGGTTATTAGAGGTGGGCAATGAATAACCGATAATCGCATTAGGAAGTGAATACTGGGGCAGAGTTAATAAAACGGATTCGTGGGTTTACTCGTACATAATACAGGTGAACACAAAAGGGAGACAATAGGGCAATTTACAAGTATGAAATATTAAATATATTTCTTAAAAATTAAAAAATAATCATAAATTGATGGACAGATGTGAAAACAGAATTAAAATTCGTTAAAAAATAAAATAGCTACATGCAATAAAAAATCAGAACGGTAGAAAGAAACGTCAATAAGTTTTATGATGTAAGTGTTCCCTAGCGCCATACAAGCAGGTCCTGACTGCATATAAAGGACTGTTTTGCTAAAAAGGGACAGAGCATCTGTTATATACTAATTTTAACCATTATATCTGATGTTAGTTGAGATATCGAAAAACTAATTTTAGATACATATTTAGTATGTCCATGTAAGTTGATTGATGCAATAAAAAAGGTTAATACCGTATTTTTTAAATTCCGTTCTCATAAATAACAAAATAATCTTGTGGATTACAGAAAAAAGTGTCCCGCGATGATGGATTTCACAATAGATACAGGTTTTCAACCTACGTTTTTATTCTTTTCTTTGGTCTAGTTCTAGTCTTTTGTTTTGGGTAAAACTAAGGGATATAGACATTACCGCTTAAAATATAACTTTATTTACACCAATATTATACCTTTTATATAGTTTAATAAGCGATAGAAGATCTAGGTAGATACTCGTAGATACCATGTCTAGATTTTTTATTAACCTAATGACTTGTCAACAAAAAGGATTTTTGCGCATGTAATTAGCAATCACTATAACGTTTACGAGTATATTTTAGCTTTTGCACTTTGTGGCTGCGGTAGTGAGCTTAGTGCGCGCGATGGGGAGTTACTGAATGAACTTCCGAAGGCTTTGTCTTGCCTGTCTGGCAGATTCTTTGCACGTTGGAAATATTCGAGAACTTTCTGCCTACATAATATCGAAAGTGTTATGAAACTACATTGTATAAAAAATAATTATGATTTGTGGACGCGACTTGCATTGACCCCGTCGGACCTCTATGGATTTTAACGTGTCACATAATAAAATCTCAATTTCGATGTTTATTCAACTTCGTGTAATCCATTTTACAACAAACATAAAACCCAATACTAAACTTAACATAAACATTAGAAAAGGGGATGGCGATTTCTTTTATATTTTCCCAATCTTTCAAAAGGTAATTGGTACGACACCACCACCACCACCTTACAAAATAACATTGAAATCCATTAAGGTATTACTTTTTCTTTACACAAAGTTGGAATAGGCGTGATGCCAGCACGACAGTGCATTGTCCGATGACAGATTAAGAATGAAGCGCTCCCCAATCTTCCCAAATCGCAAGGAATAATCCATTTCTCTTCGAATAATGCAATGTTTACAAAAGAAGATAATATTATGGGAAATTGCGTTTTTTTGTAAAAGTAATATAAATTAATGTGAAAGAATAAGCAATATTTCCTAGGTATTATAATTAAAAATTAATGTAGGTTGGATTATCTTTGGAATTATTGCGCTGATTTCATAAAGACAAGTATTAGGCTTACCCTGGATTTGAAAGTTACGAACAAGGTCGCTGGGGTTTTGGGGAAAATTCGAATAGTGGACTGTATTTGGGGTTTTTCGAACAAAATGCGAAATAGATTATGGTAGTTGCACAGATGACCATACAAGCCCTTGATCCATACAACCTTACAACCATACAACAACCTTTGATCTTGTTGTCGACTCCTCTTCTTGCGTCTGATGAGATGGCGGTTGGCGTCACAGATGCAGTACAGCTTGCACTGAGTGTGGGAGTTCCCAAAATGTTCATGCGTCACAACAGATTTAAGCAGACACCAATTTAAATACAACGTCACATAAATATTAGCAAAACAGTCAATGTTCGAGCAATTTCTTTGTCTTAGGAAAGGACGAAATAAAAAGGGTTGTTTACATATTTGCGAAAATACCCCTTTCAAAATATTTTAGCAAAGGCGTAGGCTGCTACGCGTGCTACGTCGTAGAAAATATCAAAAAGTTTAAAAGACTAAACATTATTTATAAAATATCAAGAAGTAATCTATATTGATCACTTGCAAGGTAAGGACTCTTCGCGTGAATTTTTTCGGTATTCGAGAAAGTGTTGTGTCCCTCAAATATACTAATTAATATGGAAAATCGAATTATTTTTTTACGAAAAGACTTCAGTAGGCATCCTGCAATGTACTTACAGATTGTAAAATTCTATACAATTTCGAACTCTGAGTAACTTTTAAAAAAAGGAGTGTATTTTTAAAGTGTAGGTATACCATTACGTAATCATAATATACTTTAGTTACTTTGTCAGAAGAAACACACAACAAAAAAAAAGAAACACACAACAACAAAAAAACTTATCCAAAGTTAGGCCCCCTGGGACCAGCACAATTACGTTCCACGTCTAAACAGGGCTAAGCTTAATTAATCTGAAAAATCCGCCTTATTTCTCCACGCGTTTGCTAAAGTACGTAGATGCTTATTTTACTTAACATGCAATATTAATTTCCTATTAGCTTAATATAATGCCTCTCGATTATGTTATATCGATTATAAATATGATAATGTCCGATGGTTATTATTCAACGGTTTTTTTTCAGGCCTCAGCTTTAAAACCGAAGGAACGATATTCAACGAAAAATTAATTGATTTTAAACTTGGACTTAACATAACATAACATCTGCTTGATTTTTTAATAAGTGACTACTCTTTCTAGACATAGAAATAGTACCAAGGTTTTAGTCTATCTGGATTATAATGCCTACGGTTTACGGGCGGCCTGAACGACTCTGAACTACACCAGAAGAAGAAGAAGAATATGTCTGGAAATTAAAAATTTATAGCGCGCCGTTCAATAATTTAAAAAAAATATATGACATACCTATACAATCCAAACAACTTTATGTTGTATATTGTTATTAATGCTTGTGTCAATAATTGTAAACAAAGTTTAAGCGTACAGTTTATTATTTACAACCAATGATTTTGAAATGGACACTACTAATCCAATTTCCGTTTCTACCACTATGTCTCAGCCCCATCGGCCGTCTGAAAGTCACCTCCACTGCCCCTGGAACGAGGGATCATTCCCATAACAACCCAAGACATTCCTAAAGGCTAACCGGCGTGTACATACTCGTAGTTACAGTGGAAACATCTCATTACCACGCGTTTCGTTCCCGGGTTAATTTCATTAGAGCGCGCCCAACGAATCGTGTGATAACTTTACTGATGTAACGCGAAAGGGCGCCCTAGGGACACCCTGTGTTTGTATGTTCTGAATAGTTTGATGTGTTTGTTGGCTGTAACATGCGTTTCTAATTAGGATATGTATATCAATAAGTTGTAAACTTGGAAGCTGTAATATCGGGAAAACAATATTAATCTCAAATAGGTATATAGTTCAAAGACTTTCGAATTTTTCAGTAAAGATGCTCCGTTTTACATACCAAATGATGATCATTATATTGTATGACTCGGTGCAGTCATTAAAGGTGGTATGACTCTGTATAGAGTCAGCTTGGTGGGAATTTCACATACCTACGGAAACTTTTCATTTCCTCAAACATGCAAGTTTCCTCACGATGTTTTCCTTCACCGTTATAGCAGTTGGAAGTCATTACTTAAGTCTTCGAAAAAGTCCGAAAAACTCATTGGTACATGGCATGGTTTCGAACCCGGACCTCCCGCATGGGAGTCGTCTTTATGACAATGTATTCACCAAAAAAACAAATAATCTCATCGCCAATAAATCTTATAAATTTTAACACACAGTTTACTCTGTAAACCAGAACCTCGATTGATACACTGACATCATTACCATAACTGATTGGACACGGGGATTTTCCTGAAATTCACGTGACAATCAATGGACACGTCCCCTGGACGCAAAGGCTTTGGCACTGTGTAATTATTGCACTGGGACCAAAAGTTGCCATAAAACTTTGAAGGTAAACAGTACATGCCTGTCGCCGCCGGTAAAGTAAGCACAATGGAAGTCACATCAAGCTATACTCTGTGGAACCCTGCCGCGATAAGATTTAGTTATGATTCCTCGACATTCTCATGAATGTGTCAAATAAGGTAAAGCGACAATGTTGGTACATTTCATGAGCAGGCCGTGGCAGGTCCCAACCTAACCTTTTTATTAGTGGAGGGGGTGGGGGGGCTTAATTAAATACAGGAGGCTTATAATTAGGGAGAGGAGGTCAAATCTTCTCCTTCTTATCATGTGGTTAGATTAGGTAAAAGTAACAACCTTATCAGTAACAGATATAACGTAAAGGGTCTTTCAAATAAAGCGGGTCGATGTTAATAATTTGTGGCGGCCATTTTGTTTTGGCGACATCTGTCAAATCTGTTGTTTCTTATTCAGTCACTGATGCCAAATCACCATGGCAAGTTACACGGTTCAGCAGCATGTGCAAATGATAAAACTTTATTATCAAAATGAGTGTTCGTTAGTGCAAACGTTGCGCGCATTGCGCCCATTTTACGGCATACGCGGTGTAGTACTGTATTATTTTGAACTGGTATTTTAGTAGCACGAGTCATAAATTCCTATAAGGTTAAGATAATAAAACATGTGTCCACTTTGTCCCTAAATTTCGCGCAATAAATCCGAAGATCGATTATCTCGTATACTGAAAAAAACAACTCAAAATAGTAACGAGAAATTTTGTAGAGCAGGGACAATTATTCATAATTATAGTAACCATTACAATATTTTATAAAACCATTATCCATTACAAAAATTGTAATGGATGTAACTAATAATATAGTGACCATTAAAATTTTTATGTAATGGATGCTATAAAATATTGTATTAGATACTATATGAACAGTTGTCCTGATTTCTTGTTACTATATTAAGAGATATTTTTTCCGTGTATTATCATCTCCTTCCAGGACGGACGGGCTTCTTTCCTCCTAGCATAAAACACTGGGGTCCGTAGACTGTTAAATTGAAATACTCAATGAGAGTGACAGATTTCGACACAGCTCACTAATTGGCTCATTCAACTGTTTGATTTCACTTAATTTGCAATTTAAAAGGTGGTGTTTTAATGCCGGACGTCTTTAATCGTGTTTGTTCTTGTGCCAGACAGGAGAGGTTTTAGACGATCGCAATTTTCTTTCTTATCCATAGTTTCTATATAAATATGTCCCTATTCTAAAGTTAAAAATATTTTTTCTATAAATATCGTTTACTCAAAATCATATAATAATGATTCATGTATACATAGCCCGCATTGAAAATTCCCATGGGAATAGAGTAATTCCCACAGTAAAAAATAGCCTATGTTTGACTCAGCACTATGTATATGCATTTGCCGTACTTGCATGTTCACCCATGACGTTAACATAACGTTCTTAAAGTTATGTCTTCAATAAAATACACTCCTTTCTTCCTCAAGGAAGCCTTAAGATTAAGGACGTTTCTTGCAACGCACATTAAGTAACTGACATATAGACAGGTATCTTGCATATTGGTTTTAAATTTTCTACCTTCATATCACTCTACCGCTGGCTATACCCTAACATATGGGTAATTCTGCTCTTATAATCCCTAAAATAGCCGAGCAATTTTGTAGGTTTAAAAATTAGCGGTCAGCTCACGTCCTCGGGCCTTAATTAAGAAGTTAATGAGTTCGGGACCTGACCTCCTTGGCGGTAATCAATGCCGGCCACTATATTACAATGTAAAATATCCTCGTAGGACTCTTAGAAACATCAGATTCAATTAATTTTTTCAGTAGTTTCAAGTGCAAGCTATACCTAAATGAATGTTATCGAATTTGTAACTTTATTGGTAAGATAGGTATTTTTTCTTCAAGTGAATATTCGATAATTTTATATGAGGGCTCAAATAATAGTTTAGAAAAGAGGTTCTGAAAGAAATCTCGCGCGATATTAGCACTCCTTCAAAGTCATTTCTATGGATTCCATCTTCAAATATCTTCGACTCCGCGGAGCACTGAAAAAACAACTTGTTTTATTTGAGTTTACAAAGTAGGTTAATAAATTGGACTCTTTGTTTGATAACACGATGTAAGGATCTTGGTTGAAGTGAACAAATTGACATGATAGGGTCATAAGCAAACAAGTGCTTGTTTGTAGTAAACAATATTTTTTCTTTCACTGACCAGGTTCAATAGAAATTATTATCTTCTCAAGGTCAGATATTGCTGATGTTTATAACTTATAAGCCACTTGACGTTGGTCACAGTTACAATCACGGTGTTTTCTTTAACCCCATAATCTATGGTAGCTACACTCTACTGTTGTAGTACATAGTGTTCCTGTAGGTAGAGTTAAGAAGCTCTGTTATATTGTCATATTAGATTAACCTACTTTCATGATTACACTTAGGTACTCTTAGAACATAAGGACAAAGTACACAAAAACTCGGAGTTCACATTATTCTCTTGTATTCGGTTTAAAGTTAATTTCAGTAATTACATAAGTTTATTTAGCGAAATTCACATTACCATACGTAATCCACGGAAATTCGGCTTAACTAACCTCAAATATGCTTAAGTTCAGGTCATTATACATGAATATCGGGGAGACATTACCGCGTAAGCTAATAGCCAATATCGGCCGAAATTGCCTCCCTAACGATATTTCTGGTGCAAGTAATAAAACCCCATAATCCTATCACTGACTGAAATCGTTTCCAATCACGTGGGCGTATGACCGGATCATCTTTTTGGTTAATATCTAAAATCCAATGATCGAGTGAAAAATTCTCACAAATAGTTTAAGACTAATGTAGGTACTCGTATTTAGCAGTTACGTATTCAAAAATAATTAAGTTGCTGTAAACACCTATCATAATGCAAATGAATTATCTATCTCATGAGGTATTCTAAAGCAAATAAATGATAATCAAGTCTTGTAGCTAAAGTAGCTATTCCGGAAAATTATAACAAGCATGGTTATAGCTCTCCGCGGATTAACAAAGAATGTCAATTTTGATTTAAAAAATCGATATTGGTCTAAATCAATTCGGTGTGTTACTGAATATGAAATCCTAGTCCTCCATCGAGGGACGAATGATTACCCATACACTATTCAACGGACACCCTATGTATTCAATAGACAGCTACACCCTTGGCCCCATGTTAGAGCAAAACATAATTTTATTATCACTTTATCGCTTTACATCGAACTAAGTGAAGGCGTGTATCCAATAACGTCGCCGTTAACGATGTTCGCTGCGCAAACAAAAGCCTTAATTTTATTAACCGCGACCCGCATCGCCATCGATGTTAGCTTTACCTACTCGGGACTGTCAACATGAATATACACACAATACAGGTAAATGTAGAAAATAATGGTTTTTATATTAAAATTAAAAATAAATATGTTTTGTTTTACGAGTGAATAAAATACTAGAGTTTTGTAATGACCTCTTGAATAGGCTTTGCCTGTGCCTAGCAGTGGTCCAACTGTTTGAATCGACCTAATGACGAATCGACCTATTAAATATTCGGCGAATCGTGTTTCGATCTAATGATGCATCGACGTTTTAAACTGTTGGCCAATCGTCAATGCCCTATTGAAAAATTCGACAACTATATAGAATGTAGGTATAGCTTTTGAAAATCAGACTGTAAGTATAAGGTATATATGGTATATATGGTACCCGCCGAGTATGTCAGTATTTGCTGACTTTCCCCCGTTTTGCCAAATATACATAGAGTATCTGCAACGATATTGTCTTTTCTGAATATTTGTAGAAAATGTATTATTTTTCTTTTTGGCAAAAAGTGTTTTTCTTTCTTTCTTATTTCAAGACTATGTAAAGTGAATTTCCAAAATCCAAAATAAAAAAAGTAAAGCTGATTAGTGATTACCTCGATCCTACCTACCAAATATGAAAAAATATTTTATTAGGTGAAATAAATTGGACGTCAAGAAAATGATGTATGATCTTTCGCAAAAAAGAAAACTTCCCTAATATTGTCCCGGTTAAGGAGGCGCTTCTTGATAGATGACTATTGTTTCTTTGTAATAAAAACAACACGTGGCAATAGACAATATTTCTTGAGCACAACCTATACAGGATGGAATGTTATAATGGGGCGCTAAGTCAGTCGGAAAGAAATAAAGAAAAGAGAGACTTTCCATTTTTAAGTTTTCACTGCGGTTCATGAGTTAAACCTTACAAATACAAACTTAAGGGTTTATCGCCAAAAAATATCGAAACACCCTCATAATTGGCGAGACACTATGTGTGCTCCACTGTCAGATCGAGACCATCACAATGAGAATTTTTGGAATTAGTGCGAAAAAGTGAAAAATGGCGCATTTCTCGCTGATTTAAGTAATTATTGAAGAACTATGAATACATGTTTAAATAAATCAAAATACAAGGAAGTTCCATAACAACATAATATTCTAGTTCTGGTGGCTGCCGTGTGTGCTCCTGGAAAGTTATTCAACTCTGTAGGGAAATGCTTGGACATGCAAGGGAAAAATATTCTTTTATCCACGGAAATATGTTCAGGAGAGGAATTTAATATCAATATCATAATGGAGTTGACCGAAGCCTTTGGGAAAATAGTTTCAGGGGTTGATTTAATTATGTATATTTTCTTAAATATACATAATTAAATATCAGCGGTATTATCTTCGCCATCACTTCAAAACCAGTACTGTTCTTCAGGCCATATCTTATAAGTTTACTTATAGGCATTCATTACCATAAGCTTTTCAGAAACAGATATATTAGTGCGCGGTCTTTTTTTCTGCGGTGACAGAATGTCCTTGTTGGTGGTTCTACATCCTTACTGCGTCTGTTTACAGACGCGAATACCAGAAAACTTAAATAAAACATAAACTTAACAATAAACAAAAAATCAACAACGCAGTGTCACTTATTCTTTTTCTTTTTTTAATTAATGGCCTTTGGTATTGTGTTTAAGGCACAATAATTTCGCCAATTCACGTTGTAGGGAGACACATCGTGAAAGTGACCGGTTATGAAATTGGTTTAACGAAATTTAGAATTTTGCACATTTTGTCAAGATTGTCCAGAAACTCTACCTACAACAAACACAAAACGGCACATAGGTACATATGGACGGACGAAATAATATTAAACAGGTGAAAATGTGGGGAACTTATACATATAATAAATATTTATATATAAACTATACAGAAACCCAGTGTCACTTATTCAACACAGAATGGAGCACATTCAATCACGACAAGCGTCAGGAACCGAATGAACAAAATAGCGGAGTCGCGCGTCATAGTGACGTAATCATAATTGGGGAATAACCATAGACGATAGCTACTTGGCACTCTAGAGTATCTATATCCATATTAATTATATTCATTTAGATGGCAACAAATGTATATTCCTCTACTTCTTCTTCTTCTAAGTCATTACAAGTTATATTTTTATTAATTTTATTATTATAGGTACAAACATGTAAAGCATGTTCTAGAATCCAAACAGAACGCGGTCCTCACATGTCGAAGCGACTGATTGGAGACTCAAATAAATTCCCCGTCGCTGCCGAGTCGGCGTGTTCCACATACGACGACGTGATCGGAATCTGTCTAAACGGTTGGTTTGTTAGAGCTGGAATATCAGTTCAGGAGCCCGATTCCACAACTTTACAAACGTTTATCATTCTTTTTCAATTAAAAAAGAAAAGCAAACAAACAAAAGAAAACCAACAACATTAAAGTATTACCATTACCATTGTACTTCACTATTTCCTTTTCTATCTTTTGTTTGTTGTTTTCTATAGTGCAATAAAGTGTATTTTACTTTTACTTACTTTACTTTAAAGTGATGTGAGATGTCCATGTACCATAAGGTGGCCCGTTTGCTCATCTGTTCTCCTAATGCAATAAAAAAAATTAAGTAGCGATTAAGTACGTCTCCATATCGATCTTACTTTAACTACAAATCAAATTCTGCTAACACCACAATAACACATAATTATGAGTGGACTGAACGATCGTTGGCTTGATCGCAACGTAACGTTAATTGAACGGTTCCTCCTGACTAGTGGTAAGTATGCGAAAAACGTCAAGTCGCTGCAATGTAGTTCTTGAGATTACGTTATATTAGTAGAATCGGGCCCCAGCTCCTGGTTTGCGACAATTCGTTATCAAAATAAGGAGACTCGTGTTCCCTGAAATGTTGTTTTATACAAGTTAGTTTTTAGGGGACATCCAAGGCAATAGAATTGGACCCTTATAAACCTATGTATTAATTTAAATTTCTAATAATAGAAGTAGATTAACTGATAGAACCGCTTTATTGTACCTATATTTCTAAAGAAAAACTTTTAGCATGTAAGTACTCGTATGTAGAACATTTCAAGTTACTCGTAGACATTAAAAATTAATGTGTTCTTATCAGGAATTGCTCAACCTAAAGTTTGAGTTTGATGCAAACATGGGTTACGGAGTTTCCAGCGGTCAGGTTTAAAATATGAATATAAATTGAGAAAGTTTAGGGTTGCTCAAATCCACAAGGAACTTTAAAATTATTAACACGACAACATTGCGGAGATTTACGGACCATAATTCAATTTTGTTATCTGCACGAAAAATGTTTGTTACTCAGTTTTCTTTTTTGCTACAGGATATATAAAAAACATGGGACATAAGTTTCAGTTACAATAAAAAGTGTATAGGTATTTTAAAGCTGGTAATCAGGAAAAGAGTCGCCAAATTGAAGTGGCGGTAGGCAGGATATGATCAGACGCGCGGTGACGGCTGGTGGAGCAAAGCCCTGGCCGAATGGCGTCCGAGATTTTGGAGAAGTTGGTCTATCAATGGATCTAACCACGGGATTCAAGCGGACATGCTGATGGGCTAGCACAGGGCCGAGAGGAATAGCACGAAAGGATGGTGGTTTTTGGACTTCTGCAACTAAGCGAATACAAGCTTGTAAATGATAAATACCACAAATAATAGAATCTATAATAATAACTTAAATGGACGATAAAATAGACATAAACATATTTTATTGATAATGTTCATTACACGGCAAAATACACTCAGGTATTATTTACTAATTTAATATACAGAATATACCAAGGTATACACAGATAAAAACAAACACACTAACTCCCGGAGGAACCACAGATCAATTATTCATTATTTAACAATGTCAATTATAATATTGTGTAAATTAAATTAAATTAATCATTGTTACATTTAATTTCTAAAAAAAACATTGAATGAATAATAGGATTGCTCGATAAGCCATTTCTTTAAATTCTTTTTAAAAGTCCACTCGCTCGGAGCTTTTTTAATATACCCGGAGATCCTGTTATAAACTTATAATAGTAACTATAGTTAATAATACTGGTAGAAACAATGGAGACGGGTACACAAACATGTTCCATCTATTAACGATCGCTGTGAATATCGAGTGAGTTGCAGGTGAATTTCAAGCGGACTTCACAATTGATTTCAGCAGCACTTTTATTTGCATAGAACAGGATAAGGGCGGTACATTGTAGACGACGACGTGCTTGTTCTACGTGTTTCTAGATTTCGAGATATTTAGGTCAGACAAGAACGGTGCATTTACCTTTCAACGTTCTTTAGAAACCAAAACTAAACTTCGGTTTAATTTCGACAGCATGGCAATAATATACAACTTGATTGTTTTTATCTGCTTGCTTTTTGAGGCAACGTCTCATTATAAGACCATGCTAGCCTCATAGAGAATACCAGGGTTCTCAGTTGCAATTTGCACAACTTATTAAAATTGACATTGACCTAGAAGACCACGCTTTAAAATAAGAATATAACTTTAAATTAAAAAATTAAGAAAACCATTTAACTCGAACCACCTACCTGTTACCGTTCCAGAGATCCCATCATACTCCAACATCCCAAGATACTCGAAGATCTTAGAACCACTGATATAATATCTGACAAGCAAGACAAGACAAGAAGGCGGACGCTGCGCGACGCGGCTTCGCCCTACGCGCAGCTCGGCCTTCGACCTCACCATGGCTATAGCTCCACATAATTTCCATTTATCTTATGGCCGCCATCTTTAATTATTTTTTCTCTTGAAATGCTTCAGGATTCCCTACGACTTTAGTTCGAGAAGACCCCATCTAATTATTATAATATTCGGCGGGTTGATAATGTTCCAATTCTTCAAGATTCATATTGCAAAATTTAAGTCCAGTTAATTTTTCCTGGTCATCATCAGATCCTCAAGGTTTCAGATGTCGAAAACGCACCATGAACCCGAATATTTGAGCTGAAATTCGAAAAAACCCTCTAGCTATTACCATTCCAGAGATCTAATCTGTCATCAAAGATACTCCAAGGTCTTAGAAACCACTGGTCAAATTTATATCAGACCTAGCTAAGAACACTCTCGACCAACTTCTGTATTAAATTAAAAAAACCGGGACCAAATCGGACCATCCTTGTTCAGGTTATGATGCCACAGACAAAACACAAATAGACTAACGTGTCAAACTTATAACACTCCCTCGGTTAAAAACCGGGGGTTAAAAAGAAATGAATTATTCAAAGATGTGATTAGATAGGTACTTAAATGAACAAAACTCGATTCAAAGTTTTATTCCAATTTAAATAAAAATACTTTTTTCTGTTTCCTTTCGGCGAATTCTTTCCGCTCAAAGCCTGCCTCTTATACTTATGAATGAGATTAAGCATACCTACTTCAAATAGGTTCAAGAGCTAACGTCGCAAAAAAATAAGTATTTTTATGTCGATTTATGTCAATTATAAATATAATGACCTTACTTTAAGTTGCATTAGTATGGTAAGTAAACTATTCGTATACCTATCTATATTTAATGTAATACAAGAAAATTTCAATAATCCGACTATCATATCCGACCGAACCATAAAAATCTGTTTGTCAGTTTTCTTAATTTCGGGTAGGTAATATGGGAAGAGCATCGGTGGCTTAGTGGCTTGGACGCCGGACTCGAAACCATGCAATGTCATGTACCAATGAGTTATTCCGATTTTTTCCAAGACTTACGTACATTTACCGACTGCTCTAACGGTGAAGGAAAACATCGTGAGGAAACCTGCATGTCTCAGGAAAATAAAAGTTTTCGAAGGCGTGTGAAATCCACCAATCAACACTGGGCCCGCTCGGTGGATCATGGCCCGTACCCTCTTGTACAAGGGGAGGCCTGTGCCCCAACAGTGGGGACATTAATAGGCTGATGATGATGATAATGAAGATGTGACAACCAAATTTAACAAGCAAGCTTGCACTTTCAATCCATTCAGTACTATTTACCTAATTGTTAGTAGCAATAGACCAAATCTCTAAACCAACCAAATCCGATTTTATCATTTCCTCTGCCCGAAGGTTGCCTGGAAGAGATCGCTGCTGACTATTCATGAGCAGGACATGGCTATGGCTAGTCAATTCACGACGACGACGCTCACTTTTCGCATTAGTCACAAGGTTACAAGACATTTCTATCTCCATCATCCTGTTTGAGCGGTGCCATTTTCAGTTTGATTTTTAAATGCCTATTTAGTCACTCTTAGCGATAAGGCCGCCTAAATTGTATTTCACCATTTCCTTTTTATCTCATGTTTGTTATTTTATATTTGTGCAATAAAGTGTATTTTACTTTACTTTACTTCGTTTTAAAATGTGTGTATGCTGTTTAGATTTTTAAAAGTTTTTAATAAATGCCTGATTCCTCGCCAAAAGAGATTATCTTTGAAATTATCCCATCGAGCACGATGACAATCCAATAAGAAGGCCGTAATAAAAAAATTCTCATTCCGGGCCCCAAAGCCAATCAAATATTTTCGTAACGTCGAGATGTTATCGTTTAATATTAGACGATAGTCGATATTTCTGTTTGGCAGACAGCATTTCTCTTTCTTATTCTCGATTTCCAATAGATAGATTTGGGTAGCTATGTTGGTTGGTATAAAGGCATTCTTTCATGAACTTATAGGTAGGTTACTTATAGGCACCATCTTTTTTGCTAATACGAGTATTTATAAGACATATCTGTAAGACAATAAGAAAATAAATAGTTTTTGGCAGAGGTGAAGTTGAACCAAGAGAAAACTTTTGCTCTTGTTTTGCTTTAGCGTAATTACCGGCACATGAAGCAATCCATCCAAGTTCTCAAGATTAGCAGCGCTTGAAAACCATGTAGTAATTATAGTGAGGTAAGATGTCTTTGGGTGACCACTTACCGTCAGGTGGCCCGTTACAATTTAAAAAAAAAACATGGAGAGGGATACCTGGAGTTGGGAGAGGCCTATGCTTACAATTTACCTCATCTAGCTGAATATGCCTACAAAGTGTTTCCCTCTGCTCCTACCAACAGTCCTTCATAAAGACTTGTCAAACTGAATTACTTACCAACATCCCTTGTCAGTGTCTGTTTCAATACGTAAGCAAAGAAGCACCCGTGCAGATATACACGACTTTTTTCCTCTACTCAACCCACGGGTTTCCTTCATTTTCCGCGGTCGTGACGGATGCCTGCGGCAATTAGTGTCCGGAAATTACACAAGAAAACACAGAGCAATCCATCACCTGCCCCAGAAAAAATAAAGCTCCGAAATCTGCGTCGGCCGCATCGTGCGAACCTAAATACAAAACGTCATCCGCGTTTAGAGGCGTCATTCATGTTTAGGAAGCATGACGGTGCCGAATTTTTCGCTTATATAAGATTTTTGGACGTGTTATGTTATTGTCTATCACATTTTTTCGCATCTATTCGGAGCTGTTGCTAGCAGGTTTTCGTTTTTTATTTTCTAGTGAATGTTAAATAGTGTTAATGTCTGTGTATCCGGTAGTCGGTAATGGTTGAGAAATTATTGCTTGACTAGTCTTTATCTACCGTATATACATAAATATACCTCTACCACGGTGATTATATTTATGCAAAGTTGTACCTATGTAAATCGTCGTCGGTGGCGTATAGTAGCTGTAGGACGCACTCTCATGCAGGAAGTGTGGGTTCGAAACCAAGTAATGTATATGTCATGATTTCATTCGTGAAGGAAAACAAACAACACGAAAACAACCTACACACTGAGATAACCAGCGTGTGAAATGGAGAAAGCGTTGGCAAACCACCCCATTAAATCTATAAGAATTTACTTACAATCGTTCATTACTGCAATTTTTAAATCTGTATCTGTAAGTATCTGAAAGATAAAATCTATTATAGGTACGATTACATATAAAGCATGAGTGTGTTTTAGGTAGGTAGGCGGACGGGTCAATGGGCGAAGTTTTTTAATTTTGACGGCTTTGAATTGAAGTTGTCGTAAATGGTCCCGCTATAGCTTGATATGACTTTCAACTTGTACGTACAATAATTGTGTACAAAAGAACGTGTTAGTTGATTCCTATTTATATACCTTTTTAGTAATTCACAAAGGAAAGACATTCCCACACGAAAACCAATTAAACTTGTCTATATTCCTTCCATGTAAATAAAACAAATACAGGGTGGGCCAAGAATTCGTTAACATTTAAACCTAACACCCCGCGCTAATACAAGCCGCGCGGGGAGCGGGGAGGGGCGTTACCACTAGCTCGCTTCTCGGAAATTTAGTCGCAATGTATCGCTTCACGGGGCCGCAGCGCGCTTATTGTGTGAAACAATTTTATTTAAACAACAGTTCGCTCATTACAGTGAGACGCTTATTTCGCGTTGAATACGACTTACACGATTTAAATCAGTGTCCGAGTGCTCCATTAATAAAGAAATGGGTTAAGAAGTTCGAAGAGACGGGATCTACACTAAACGTGAAGCAAACCGGCGGCCCACGGACTTCTCGGAGCGAAGAGAACGTGCAGCGAGTTTCCGCATCAGTTCGACGTGATCCAAATTTATCGACGCGCAAACGTTCGGCTGAATTAGGACTATCCCGAACATCATTGCGCCGTATTTTGAAATTAGACATGAAATTACATCCATATAAGATCCAGTTAGTGCAGGAATTAAAACCTAATGATTTAAATTTGCGCAAGTCGTATGCCGAAACAATGTTAGATCGATTCAATAATTTTGATAACCTCTTATTTTCCGACGAAGCCCATTTCCACCTCAACGGACACGTAAACAAACAGAATTGCAGGTATTGGAGCAGCGAAAATCCCAAATCTAAACACGCGAGGCCACTTCATTCTCCCAAGGTAACGGTATGGGCTGCAATTTCAGCAAAAGGAATTATTGGGCCCTACTTTTTCGAAGATTCTCGCGGCCGTTCGGTTACTGTGAATTCTGCTGAGTATGTGAAAATGTTACGGGAGTTCCTGGCACCGAAGCTACTGGAATTTGCTGGCTACAACCGTAACACATGGTTTCAGCAAGATGGAGCCACTTGTCACACATCCAACGAGTCCCTGCCGGTAGTAAAAGAAATGTTTCCGGAAAAGCTGATTTCCAGACGAGGCGACATCCCATGGCCACCCAGGAGTCCAGATTTAACGCCAGCAGACTTCTTTTTATGGGGTTATTTGAAGAGTCGTGTTTACACCCATAAACCAAAAACACTACGTGAACTAAAGGAAAAAATTAGTGAAGAAATGTCAGCGATCTCGCGGTCTCTTTGTCGACGAGTATTCGAAAATTTCGGTGTTCGCTTAGAAGAGTGCAAAAATCGAAACGGTGGTCATTTAGATGATGTTATTTTTAAAAAATAAATTCCAAATAACTAACTTTCTTGTAAATAAACAATTTTAAAAATATGTCAAATGGTTTTCTTTATATGATTTTTTCAATTGTTAACTAATTCATGGCCCACCCTGTAATTCAACCTTAATCACCTTTCTGCGCTAATGTACAACACCGCTAATCCGGAAAAATCCGTCCCAATTTTATCCCAGTTAATGGCGTTCGTAAACAGGTACGATCAGTTCGACAGGTCCCGGAAATCACGTGTAAAATCTCCATTAAAGACACCTACCCGCCGATTGATCCGGGATGAGCAGCCATCTATCGGACACGGCCCATAGCCGGAACTCGTGACCTGAATCGGAACAACCCGGAACGACCCAAGGTACGGTCGCTGAAGACATTGATAGTAAAATAAGAAGACTTAGTAAAACTATGGTGCGGTTTTTAAAGAAATAACACAGGTACCTACTGAACTCGATAGATTTGAACTTTCTTTGTCCTTGGTAATATGAGTAGAAGAAAATCTTATTTAACATTTTGAACACGTTTGCTATTTATACAGCATATTTATTTACATATACGAGTTGAAAGCTACAGTAACGTATTCAATGCAAAATTAAAAAGAAAACTCATCCATCCGCGCATGCCTATATATATCATCTACTTAGCTACCCACGCTTGTCTTTTGTATACCTTATACGATGAGTATCGCATATAAATATTATATACTGGGACGCAAAAATAACGGGTCACCATCATATCTCCCAAAGTTATAGAGATAGATCGTTCGTATAAATAGTATGTTATCATGTTTTTTTATGTATTAATAAATCATCTTCAACGTACTACAATTTCAGGAATCAATCTCATATATTTAAGGAAATATCATAGTTTATTTAACGTATATAGTACATAGTGACCCGTTATTTTTGCGTATTTAACAATGATGTCATTATCTCATAATATAGGGGCATATAAGGCAGTTGTATACTTACTTAGCTATTTACAATAAGAGTGTTAGCAGTGTTTGAGGGTGAATGGAAGAGGGAATGAAATGTAAAGATTCCGCGTATTTCTGTAGGAAATTGCAGTGCGCGTCTTTCGTGCAGGAAACAACTTCCTCGCCACCGTCTCCTAATCGCTTCTACGCTTGTTCTTAGACCACTCAACTCCATCATTGCTTCGCTCTTAGCGACATTGACGAGAGGTGATTTTTTTCAACGGTCTACCAATTTATCAAACCGTTTCTTTTCACCTAGGTATCTTGGATGAAGTAAAAAATTGTGTCCTAAAAGGACCGGCGGGGGCGCGCGGATTCCTTCTTTCATGGTTGTAATTGTGTTAAAAAAAATTAAACATTGGTATGTATTACACATTACTAATATTCTTCACCAACAGGCTACAGTGCCTACAATGGCTGGGCTAGGAGTAGTCCACCACAATGTTCCAAAGGTGGATTCCATCTGGCGACGCTAGCGCCAAAGTGTCTGCCCTTTTAGCCATTGTAGCTTCATACTTTTCCAGATATAAAGTACTTACTTATATGCAGATAACAGTATCTACAGTATAAGGATTATGCATTATGATAAAAGTGAGCTAGCTTTACACTCGAGACGGATTGCATCCCGAGCAGAAGGCGAGGGTGTAATGGAGCCGAGAGTGTATAATGAATGACCAATGCTCACGTGTTTCATACGACGTTTTTCGATAAAGTTGCGAAGAAAAAAATCATAAACATATTTTTAGACTTTTAACTCTTTACTGAGATTTTTTTAAAATAAGTAAAAAGCACTAGTGCGGTAATGTGAAGTAAAAAGCACGCTATTTGTTAAGATTTAAAAAAAAAAGTAAAAAGCACTAGTGCGGTAATGTCAAGTAAAAAGCTCGCGTGTATATTAGCTGCATTATGATATGAACCTAAAAACGGTGCAATAAGAGCTACTTTACGAGGAAGTGTGATGATAAATATGTAAAATGTAGTATTCTGAGGTTTATTTAAAAAAAATGGAGTTTGTACTTGAACACGACAACTTGTTACCTTAATTTTATGATTATTATCAATTTATGATTCTAATAATCCCTGACATCAATCTAGAGAAGTGGTCACACTTGACCAATTCATGGCAGGGCAGGACTCAAGACTTTTTATCTTGGAAAGGGAATGGTTCGCGTTATGGAGCGTGAACTAGGTGATCCCCTCAGAATCGCTTCATTCAATTGGAAGATGATAGCACCGGTGCGGGTAAGTAATCTACAAAACATGTTGTATTTGACCCAACTTGACTTTCAAGGAGGTTTTTGGTAATATGGTTAAAATCGAATTATTACGGACTCACCAGTTTCTATCCACTCCTACACAATGAAATTAACTTGTCATTTACAGACTGTGCATGAAGTGTACTGCGGGTGGGCGGTGGGGCAGGACGTGCGGAGAGCGATAACTTTCAGAGTTCAGATGATAGCTTGGAGTTACTGCGCTAAACACTCGATTAAACGCACATTAAACGTCATCGATGAAATGGGTAGCAACAAAAAGTTTGCCGGGTTATGTTCTTGCGTTCATGCTGTCATGGCGTGTTCGTCCTATTTTATTATTTAAAAACGGTTTAAAGCGGTTATTTTTTCGTAAAACTAGTGTATTTTACCTAAAAATCGTCCGTGTTAAGTAAACGTTATATAAGTGAAATGGGACTGATATACTGCAGATGGTGTGGATCCGGCAAGCTAACCTCGAGTTGCATTTGGAATGCAAGACACTAGGCATTCCTAGTGCACACGACTCTCCTTTAATCTCGACGTTTGCAAACTGTTTTTTTTTTTTCAAAACAGACGCTAAAACGTTCGAGTGATTTTCAAGATTCTAACACGGTCATTGACAAAATTGCAGAGTGTAAATCACTAGCAGGGGCCAATCATTAAAGGGAAAAAAAGTTTTCGAAATGGCGTAGGTAACCCCAACGTGTTTCTAAATCACTGAACAAGAGATAAGTTCACCCTTTGTACAATGTCTCATTTTAATTGTTTTTATTAAGTGTATTGTCGTACAATAAAGTGTAAATAAATAAATAAATAAACAAGTTTGGGGAATTGATCGCAAATGTCAAAATAGGCATATCACATATGGCACGGTATTAGGAATTGATATGGCACGGATGAGGAAATATTCGTAGCACTTTTGAAAACCTTCGATTTTTCAAAGGAGAACGCAAAATTTTATATGTATGGACTAGCTGAGAACAAAAATGTGAATTGTACAGAAAGCTCACACTACGACTTAGGCCTAGGTCTTATCATGAAGTTGTACTGGGTACCAGTACTTAGTAATTCCATAGTGTTAATAATTCGTTCCTGCTGGAGAAAAATGCTCCCAATTCCGTCGACAGCACATCGTACCAACGGATCCATTCTACGCGAACTCAAAATCACCTCACGACTGTCCTTCCAGTGCCTTCGTAGAATTCTCGAGTACTTCGGTCACATAGCCAGGAAAGACTGTGACAACCTTGAAAAACTTATTGTGACCGGAAAAATGGAAGGGAAGAGGCCTCGAGGACGTAGTCCGATGCGCTGGTCCGACCAAATCCGCACCACCCTTGACTCTATAGTTCACTATGCTATCCACACCGCCGGGGACAGAAATAAATGGAGGAAGATCATCCGCCAGATGGTGATACCTAAAGGTGGTCACGACCCTCAGCATTGAGGATTACGATTCGAGGAGGAGGAATAATTCGTTGAAAAATATAAACGTTAAATGCATGAGTAATATATAATATAATTTTCATCATACATACGAGTACTTTATTAAACTTTTTGCGCGCTTTTAAAACGTCTACAAAACTACCTCTGAAGCATGAATAATTCACTTTAAACGAGACCCAACGCCACGGTTTAAGCTCAGGGCAATTCTAATGATTAATATGTAGAACGACAAAGCGAGTCCTCCGGTTATCTAACCCGACAAAGTAAGGGCACGTCTATTCATATATCACATGCAGACTTGACCCTTCCTTCGCCACAATTTTGAGTGAGTTTCACTAGAAACGACAAGAAAACGCTAAGTTTATGGTGGCACAATGTTTTAGTTTTAAGCGCAACTTATTTAATATGTCTCACCTCACGTCTCATCTGCTATCTGTCCGTTACCTATAATTCGTGCATCTAATTAAAAGCGCAGCGCGTAGCGCTACCCCGCTTTCTATTAAAAATACGGATGCACTATGAATCGCTCGACCTATGCAAATCATCGGTCGTTGTCAAATGCGACGCTCCGCGCTCTGCCGTGTTAAATCGCTAAAGTCATAAACCAGTGTCGTGGAAGCCTAAACTAAACTAATTTGTGGCAACAGGAAGCGTGTTCAGCTTATGCTATGGACGGAGTCCACAACGCTGATTTTCAACACGTCCCTTTGTCACTTGGAAGACACAATAATAATATTACGAATACATGCAAAATGGTATACTGCATCTATATACTTATGCCTTCTAGTTCAAACATTATATCCATGTAAAGACCTTTCTCGTCTTCCAAAACTGTTGGATATTTGTATTGAGACGTCTAAAACATTCGTTTAATGAAGACAGTGGTTCAGCAGGTTTCTAATTATTTATTTATGTAAATAATGTTCGTTTCTTCGTTTTTGAGTGACTTTATTTTCGATGTGAGTAGATATCGAATATAAGTAATAATTTGTAATTTATGGAAATTATTTTAATTTTAACAGATATATTTATGGTATTTCTGGTTTATGTTTTCTAAGAAACCTTACAAAGATTTGTTTCCAACAAAGAAAATTACTTTCGTAAAATAACTGACCTCCTACAGTATTATGTAGGTAGCATTACCAAGAAGTTCGTTCAATTTTCTTACTTCGCACAGCGTTCTTAATTTTCTTGAAAGACGCTTCTCTAAGAAGGTAGTTAATAAACTTGCGGTGAACAAAGGTAAGATACACCGCTTCAGGTCATGGAATAAACAAGCAAATAAAGTAGACAAAGTTTGAGGAAAATGTAGCATTCGTAAACTAAAAGTGTTGTTCTACATGGTAAAACAGAATATCTACAATATAATTGTTAAAGGAGAACAAAGGACACGACGGAATCGAGGTCAGGAAGTTAATAAACTATACTTCAGATCTCCAGTACTCTTTTCCAGATAGCGTGCTATAAACTCTCTTACTTTCCTATCAAGCGCACAAATTACTCATGTTGTAATTAAACTACATACCCTGGGGGTATTCCTGCTAAATGCATTTGTTTCACGTCAGGATACCCAATTGTAGTTAGA
Organism: Hofmannophila pseudospretella; assembly: GCA_947369225.1. Lineage (NCBI taxonomy): Eukaryota > Metazoa > Arthropoda > Insecta > Lepidoptera > Oecophoridae > Hofmannophila > Hofmannophila pseudospretella. The sequence goes on from OX376316.1 coordinate 5,319,107, forward strand.
CTAAACAAGCCCGCGTGTTGCGGTCGCTGGTCGGCCAATACACTAGAAATTAAAAACAGTAACGAATCTCAGTACCAGCATTCATACATTCGTAAGCAGCCGCCGGGTCAAGGCGGCGATTGTTACGCGATTGATAAAGCTATTAGAAAGAATACCGCCGCCATCACTTTGTGGAAGCTGTGGCGATCGCGGTGACGTAGCGTGGCGATTAGCGACCCGGGGAGCTACTATAACGCTTGCGGATTGTGAGTTCGGGTAATGATTATCATAATAACAAAGTCTGCACACGTCGATGAGAAATGGTGTTGCTCAAGCCGCTGTTATAGTCAGTTTTCGATGAAATAAAAATAGTGAAGAGTTCAATCACTGACCAATAGTTCACCAATTAAAGTATATTTCATTTTCTTCTGTAATGTCGTGATTATTTCAGTAAATTAAAAAGTTAAACACTGGGCCTCACTTTGTATGGGAGCGAAATCCATCTTCGTTTAATAATATTATAGTTTAACGTTACCTTTTTGGCTCACTGTTTGGGTGAACTAAGGAAACTGATTCAGAAGAGAACTGAACGCATCACTGTTACATTAAACATGGCAACATTATTTTACAAAGTGACATTAGCACTTGTCAGTTAAGTCCATCTAAATAAATAAATCTACTTTTGGAGAGCGTTATATAACCCGTTGAAATAATTCACGTTGACAACTGTGCATCTTCCATTACTGCGTTAACAACTGAAAATTTGACATTTTTTTATTCAAAACAAGCAATGAAACGTGTACAGCGGTCAATGTGAATAATTTCAACTGGTTTTGGAACGCACATTGAGAGTGCCTACCGCGGCGAAAGCTGGTACTGAGATTCTTTACCTACTGTTCTAATTTATAATAATGTACAGCCGGTCCATTTGGTTGCGAAGCCGCGGCAGCGCCCGCGGTCCAATTCAGTTCCAAATGCACTCTAATGTCTAATGTGCCGCTTTGCTGAATAAACAGAATAACCAGAAACGTTTATTGCGGACGACGTGTTCGAGGTTTAGTTGTATAGTGTTAGATACAAGACCAACGTTATGTACCCACCTATTCATACGTATCATGTTTAATGTAAATTAGATTTAGATAGGAAAATTCGAGAGAAGTAACCCTGAAGTTCATTCATTAAACAGACGCTTTAAAGTAAGTAACTAACGTTAGGCTAATTCTGCGAATTTCATTCTTGTTTATTACTTTTTATGGCTCCTTAAAACACTAAGGTCAGTAACAAAGGTCAATATTTTCATCTTTTACCATCAGTTATGACTACCTTTTAATTTAATTTTAGATAGGTACTTATCAACTTACTTACTTATCTTACTTACTTACCCTTGCGCGTAAATTGAGGTATTATTATATCATGTCTTATTAAAATTACATGTAAAAAAATTAAATAGGTAAATGCATGAAGGAACCTTCGTTCCTTCATGCATTTACCTATTTAATTTTTTAAAGGTTTTAAATTACTCTGTCGTTTTTTAAATTTATGTACGACTAAACCTGCATTTCTTTCGTTCCAGAGCCCTTCAGACATCGAAACCCACATGAAGACCTGGACAAAGCTCCAAGAGCTGTGATCTTCATCCTGGGCATCGAGGCTTCGCCGGGCCTTCGCCCGGAGTCTATTTTTTGTTTCATCCAAGGGTAAATGTCAAATTATACATTATACAAATAATGTACAGTTTATATTCTGTGGTACACTCATTTTAATACTCCTGACCCTGAATCGCTTACGTCCTTGTTTATTTATGGAATCCTGCGCCGTATTCCCACGAGCAAATTAAAAGCCCTTGGATAACATGACAGCGGAGGTTCGTTAATGAAATTAAACATTTTAAGTGCACATCACTCGAATATGGGCTGGAAATGCCGCGAGCGAGTTCCAATACAAAAGAGCACGGCTGCGTCAATATACTCGTACGAACATTTACGGGAGCGGTCATGAAACAGTGGCTTGTTTTTTGTGTGGACTAGTAATTGGATTGGCAGAGTTTACGATCAAAAAACTGAGCGAATAAAGCTGGCGTTGACATGACCGGTATCATTTTCTATGGTCGAATATTTTGGAAACGGTTTATCGCAATTTATAGCAGTGTCCTCTAGTTTATGTATTATCTGTGTATTTTAGAATCATTTGTAAGTAAGCAATTAGATAAATCAGACTTTGCGGCAGGTCATCAGCAGGGTTAACTGTAGCACTATTTTTTACTTCTTAATTCTAGATTTAGCGCTTATTTGAATGATTTCAGCAGACTAATTAGACAGAGCCACAGGGCTTGTGTTCACAGGCTGTAAATCACAGGCTATATAACAGCACTGAATGTATTTACACTTGACTAAATTCAGTCAAGTGTAGGTTAGGTTGTTGGGCTCCTGTTTCCGCATTTAAACGCGTAATTGGTCCTTTATGCGTGCAGATATGTTGTTGAGATCGAAAGAAAAGATACCAGCCCCCGTGCCTTGATCCGTCTATATAAATTCTGACTTAGTCAGTTCCAGACTGGTTATTCTGGAGTCTCTTTCAATTCTTTAAAAATGTGTTGGCTCTGAATTCGATCACACGGTGCATTAATGAGAGCCTCATACTTCTTCGCCTCCTCAAAAATTGCCGCGTGTTGACTCATTAGGTTGGTGCCCCACAGCCCCAACAACCTCAGTCTGATCGCTGAGATCGTCGTTTCTTGTTGAATCTTCTTCTTCTTCTTCTTCTTCAGGCTTTATTCATCCACTGCTGGATATAGCCCTCTCCTATAGATTTCCATGTAGCCCGATTTGCAGTGCTTCTGAGCCAAGTCACTCCAGCTCTAGCCCTGATGTCGTCTGACCACCTCGCTGCTGGACGTCCCACACTCCTGCTGCTTGTGCGCGGTCTCCACGTGAGTACTCTGTGGGTCCACCTGTTGTCGGTTCGCCGAGCCACATGTCCCGCCCATTGCCATTTCAGAGTCGCTATGCGTTTAGCTACATCTGTGACCTTTGTGCGCAGCCGGAGGTCTTCGTTTCGCACTTTGTCTCTTCGGGAGACTCCGAGCATAGCTCGCTCCATGGCTCTTTGGGTAACTTTGACTTTATGGATGGCCTCAACCGTTAGGGCCCACGTTTCCGAAGCGTATGTCAATATTGGGAGTACACACTGGTCGAAAATTTTAGATTTCAGGCACTGCGGGATGGACGACTTTAACACCCTCTTTAGCTTTCCAAATGCAGCCCAGCTCAACTGTATACGTCGATCTATTTCTTTTTTAAGATTACATCGGCCCAGTGTGAGCAATTGACCTAAATAAACATACTCTTCGACCTGTTCTAGAGTATGGCCCCCGATATTAATGGGATCACCCCGCATGTCGATCGTAACCATGACCTTGGTTTTATCCATATTCATTCCAAGACCGACAGTAAGAGATGCATCGTAAAGGTCTGTTAGCATCTGTTGTAGTTCTTCTTTGTTATCGGCTAGGATGACAATGTCGTCAGCGAATCTCAAATGACTTAAGTATTCTCCATCAACGCATATTCCAGAGTTGTCCCAATCTAGGATTTTAAAGATGTCCTCTAAGGCATTTGTGAACAATTTAGGGGATATTACATCCCCTTGCCTAACACCCTTCATTAGCGGGATGGGATTCGTAGTCTCATGGAGCTGAACCTTCATGGTCGCCGATTTATATAAGCTTTTGAGTACTTGGATGTATCTATAGTCAACACGGCATCGTTGTAACGAATTCATGACCGCCCAATGCTCTACGGAGTCGAAAGCCTTTTCGTAATCCACAAAGGCCAAGAAGAGAGGTCTGTTGTACTCTTCCGATTTCTCAATAACTTGTCTCATAGTGAAAATGTGATCAATAGTGCCGTATCCGCGCCTGAATCCTGCCTGTTCTCGAGGTTGGAACTGATCTAATCTCTGAGCAAGTCTGTTAGTTAACACTCTCGAAAAGGTCTTGTATATTTGACTCAGTAGTGAAATCGGTCTATAGTTTTTAAGTTGTAGTTTGCTACCTTTTTTATGGAATATTACTACGATGCTTTCCTTCCAGCTGCTTGGAACCTTTCCCGAGAAGAGACATTCGTTGAATATCCACTTTAGTTCCTTTAGCACCGAGCGTCCGCCCGCTTTCAAAAGCTCTGCGGTGATGCCGTCTTCACCTGGAGCCTTAAGGTTTTTCAAGTCTTTTAAAGCGTTTTTTATTTCGTATGTGCTAATTTCGGGAAGGTCCTCTGTGAAATGTCGTTTTAGTTTTGCCCGCTTATCATGGCTTTGTGTTGTGGTTGGTTCGGGAATTTGAGAAGAGTATAAGTTGCCATAGAACCCTTCTACAACACGCAGCATTTCCGCTTTATCTGAAATCAGGGTGCCACATTCGTCTTCCAGTGCAGTTAGGATATTTGTTCCTTTGTCCCATATTTTAGCGAATACCTTAGTTCCTTTATTTCTCTCAATTAAATCTTGTACTAGTCGGGTGTTATGTTGCCTTATGTCATGCCTAATGGCCTTTGTTATTGCTTTGTTAATTGAGCGATGTTCAGTGGAGTTTAAGGTATCGGGTGTCATGTTGCGGCGTGCTTCCATAAGTCGTAGTGTGTCCTCGGATATCTTTTTGTCTTTGGAGATGGTGCGCTTGGAAAAGATCCCGCTGGCTGTATCCGAGAGAAGTTTCACAAATTGGTCGTATCTAGAGTTCAAATGTTTATTCTCATGTAACACTTCTGATTTGTTTATCAATTCTCTCTCCAGGTCTTCATTTGGGTTACCATGTATCATAAGTTTGGCCAAGGGTTTCCTAACTAGTTTTTTCCTTTCGGCTTTAAAATTGAATTGAAGAGTGGCTCTTACCAATCTGTGGTCGCTGCCTGCATTGAAGCGATTTAGAACAGTTACGTCTGAGAAGATCGATTTTTGGCTACCAATAATGTAATCGATTTCATTTCTGGTATTACCGCCGGGACTGACCCAGGTCCATCTTCGTTTTAGCTTCTTTTTGTAAAAGGTGTTCATTATATGCAGTTGGTGTTGTTCAGCAAAATTTACGAGATCTTGACCTCGGCTATTTCTTATGCCAGATCCGAATCTTCCTGTAGCCGTTTCTTTCCTATCGACAATGCCCACCTTAGCGTTAAAGTCGCCCATTATCACTTGATACTTAACTGGTTTCATCTCAAGTGCCTTGGTCACGTCGTCGTAAAATTGTTCTCTTTCATCATCCGAGCTGTTGCTTGTTGGGGCATACACCTGAATGATCTTCATAGTGTACCGTTTAGTTAGTTTGAGCCACATGCAGATAACTCGCGAGGAAACGAAGTTTATTTCGAGGACATTATTCACCATATCTTTGTGAACCAAAAATCCAACACTACTGTGTGATGATTTGACATCTCCTTTGTAACAGAGTAGATTTCCCGAGCTCAGTTTGAGTGTATCCTCCCCACTCCTCCGTACCGCACTCAAGCCTAAAACAGTCCAGTTAATATGACTGAGTTCCTGTTCCAGTTCTTCTAGTTTAGCGTCTTTCGACATGGACCGGATATTGTACGTAGCCAAGTATAGTTTTGTTTGACAGCCTACCGTAGCCCAGAGATTCTTCGCACCCCCTGCTCTGCCGTTACCACGACCGCTGCCTTGGCCGGGAATAGCAGAGCCGCTGGGAACTAGGGGCCTGGGTTTATATGAACTATTCATAGGAGGTTTGTAGCCTACTAAGCCGTGCTGGCCAGACTCCTTGGCAAAGGGTTTGTTACTAGTTTTCCTTCTATTCGTACAGGTTTCTCTTTAGAGTTTGGAGCCTGTGTCACCGTACCTGGTTATACCGCCAGTATTCGGTCGCCATTTCCCCGTCCGTTGTCTAGCAGGATGTACCACGTGCAGGTGAGGTTGGCAATTGGGCCGGTAAGATGTCATTCCGTTCTCCCCTTACATCTTGTTGAATAAGCGGCAAATTTAGCGGAGGGAGGTTCAGAATGACCTCAATGCCATCTGTGAGGCCTGTGGGTGTTGTCTGCATGCAGCCACTTGCTGCAGAACATGCCAATCTTTGGAATTTCTGCAATTTGGCTACACTAGTGCTGAGTTTGGTTTTAGACCAAACTCAGCACTACTACTACTACTACGGCTACTACAGCGCCATAGGTGAGCATAGGTCTTGTCACGGCTGAATACAGCCTCAGTCAAGCAAAAGCAGTAAGCTCTTTACTATTTATATATTGAGATCGTCTCACTTTGTCTGTCCCTCTTTAGTACTTCTATCTTTCTTCAAATTCAACAGAAATTTTTGAAGAGTTAATCCTTAGAGTCAAATAAGGGTCCAGTTCGTATTTGATCCAGATCGGATAACGTGAAAAAACGTAGATACATAACCGTACCAATAAGTCACATGCTAACATCTATAAGTACGAGTACATATAGTTTGTAAACATTTATGAAAGGAAGTTAAAGCCCCGCTGCAGAATTCGAGACCAGATTATCTACGTAGAAATCTGAATCTAACAAAGCATCTCTATTCGAATCCCATCCAAGCATAAACTCAATCCGAAACTTCAATTTGCGAAACAAAACATCATTACGTTTCGGAGAATTTGCGGGAAAGTTGGTAATCTGTTCGTAATTCTTAGTTTTCTCATAAACGTGGGAAACAACACACGGTCCTTCTGAACAATAGGTCCTCCTCGGGGTCTTACGTAATGGTTGCACAGGAAGTGTTTAAAGAAACATTAGGGAACCGGATAAGTTTGGTCATTAGGATGCTCTCGTACCTTTTGGCGAGCGTGAAAAACGGCCGGCTGACGAACGTCGTAAAATAATGTTTCTCCTCATTTCAGGTCTAAATAAAGATGAGATGCTGCTTTTACGTCTTTGCTTGGACTTTTTATGATTTAGAAAACACAGAATATCTTTTCTTAAGAGAAGGAAATAAAATTATCCAAGTGGGAGTCAAAATAGCGCCCCGAAGTTGTTGTACTCAAGACCTTATGTGAAAATAAAATTATTTCCAAATTTATTTTACATAGGATACAGGATAGATGCGTTCTACCATCTGTGCCAAATTTCAAGTCGATTACATCAGTAGTTGCTGAGAAAACAGCATTGGCATACAGGCAAACGGACGGACACCGAAGTCTCACCATAAGGGTTCTTTTTCACCGTTTAGTTACGGAACCGGTTAAAAAGACATTGAAAATTAAGAAACTACACAAAATATGTCATCCCAAAAGTATAGACAACTTTATAATATAAGCAATTGAAATTAATTATTAATTGCGATTTATTAATTCGAATTTATAATATAAGCAATTGGACATCTTTTTCATACAAAAACAAAATTCAAAAATAAAATTATAAAAAAAACGTAGTTTATACCGTTCGTTACCTTTTTTTCTGCATTTTTGTATATTTTAAAAAGTAATTGTTTTAGTTGTTATTTTAATGCTTAATTATTATGTTTGTATTGTACTACACCTACTTAAGAATAACATAATATCAACTTACTTACAAAGTTACTCGTAGGTCTAGTACCTTATCCGATGTTTTAGTTAATGCTATGTATGCCTTTAATTGGAACCTATATCAGTTAAAGTATCATTTTATTAACATTATTTTGAAATGTATAACGTATGTGCTGTTGGCATACCAAAATAAATAAATAAAATTAAAAAGTACCATAGGTAATTGACCTCAGAAAAACTATAGGTCTGTCTATTGCCCTGATAATTCGGAGCATCATTTAATGTGACAAAGTTTATTTTGAAAGTCAAATAAACAAACCAAACTGCTGTTAACTTTAGAAATAATATATGCAATAAGGAAGCCTAATAAAAGACAGCGTGTTTACGGAATGGTGCTCACTTAAAAAACTAAGGATATAAAAAAAGTTTTCTAAACTTTTTGGACAACTCTGTTTAATGTTTCAAGTTTAGCTGTTTTAAATCTCTTGGAAACAATTTAGACTTTTTTTGTTGTTTAAAAGGTGGTATTTTCCTTTTCTTTAATAGGAACGAGAATCTGTTTTGTTGATTAAATAGACTTAGTTAATACCTTAACTATACCTTCTGTGATCAAACGAAAATAACAAAACAGATTCTTGTTCGCATCCTTATGTCTGTCTAGTTTATAATTAGTACTTAATTGCATAGTTTCAATCCCTAAAGAGTTTTAAAAAGAAGTAGGTACTAGCAGTCTAGAATAAGACACTTAAAGTAGGTACTTCTTTTACATTAATAAATATTTTTATTCTTTGTTTCTCTCACTCATAAATAGAATGTAATGTAATACCACAAACCTAGTAAAACCTAGCAATAAACATTAAACAATATTCAATAACCCGCAAACAGGATTCATAGATGTCTTCAGACACAAAAAGAAAAAGATCCAATAACCGTTTTCAAACCGAAAAGCGTTGGAACCACCAAATGATTACGATCCTCACAATGAGAAGCCGTCACGTGATCCCACAGGACTTTCCTTTTTTCAGGAGAAACGATACATCAATCCGGTCGACAGCTAATTTTAGCAACAATAACTTCTCGCACCTTCCTTTCAGGAGGCTCAGCGCTTTGTTCGTTCAATAAAAGGATGGTGTGTAATATGTACGTTATTGTTGTAATCAGAGGTTTTATTTTGGGCCCCGCTGTGGGAGATGATGGCAATGAATCTGTTGTTGGATGGATGGGTTAAAAGATTTTTTCAGTGGCATCTTACATTTATTTCGATTGCGATACTTGCTTACACGATAAGTGGTTCGAGATTATCTATAGTGTTGTTTATAGTTTTTATAGGTGATATAATTCAAATATTTCTTGGAGCTAAAATATACCGAGTGTAACAAAAATTACACTCGGTATAGGCGGAATTGCGTTGTGAGTGACTTCACAAGTTTTTATTAAAATAATGCCAGAAATATTAATTAACAGGCCTCTAGTCTCAGTTATATTAGATTTCAAGTTGGTTCACATTCTTTCTTGAAATAAATCCTAATCAGAAAAGTACAAATGCAGATTTCAAGAGAACGTGAAACACAATTCACAAAACAAGGAACTTCTGTTTCATTTAACCCATTATTGCATTTTCTAAAAAATAGTAAGATAAAACATCGCTAGAGAATGGCACGACGAAAAAGAAATAACATAAAAACTCAATGGGTGCTCGCTGTTTACAAAAAGAGAAAAAAAATCACAAAGAAAAGAATTCAATTAAACAAATTGATAGATCGGATTTGTATCGATGAGAGAGCGGGAGGTTGCCCCCATTTCTCTGTCCCTCTTTGTAATCTACACATCTTGGCCTATCGAAGACCAGTCGAGCATACAAAGGATTTCTTCAAAAGCTCTGTGATTGTATTGAAGATGCTTAGTCTTTGTTGCTCTCTCTTGAAAGTATCAAATAAATTGCAAAAAGTTATCAATAGCTTTTGATTTGTTTGCAAGCAGAGTTTGAATATTACTATTATGTTCAAAAGCTCAAAAACCTAATAATTTATAAAAAAATATTTATGACCTCACTCACCTCATAATGGAATGTGACCTGGTGACAATTTGGCCTCCAATAGGCTCCAAAATTGGAGGATTTGAGTCGGCCCTCATACGATAAAAGGAAAAACTTATAAGTAGTTATTTGCTAAATTAACTCCTTGAACTTCCTATTTGTTCCCTTAGTGACCCTAACGAGGCTGACATGGTCACCTTGTCGTGTACCTAAGCCTCAAAAAGAATAAAAAAATGATGACTTAATTATAAAGAAAGCAAAGCAGAGTACTATGTTTGAACCAAGTTAAATTTAAAAAAAGGTGAGACATCAAAAGAAATAAATACATCAACACGTATCGATTTGTTTATCAATTATCATAAGTTTTTAACGACACCCTCTAAAGTGATGATTTTCAAGCCAATTTTCCTACTATTTAGCGGGCTGGTGTATACGTTAACATTACAGGGGGAGACTGAAAAATACACAGCGAAACATCTGTCGCTAGTAATATCATCAAATTACCCCCTCGTGCGCTGACGCCGCGGTACGTGATCCTATAGTGAGATGAAAGCCGTGAAAACGTTTTCCGTCGCTAGTCGTATGGCAGTATTGGCTGTGTTCAGGGGAATTAGCTGTATTCTGTCTCAGACGCTATTCAACGCCGGGGTTTTCGATGTGTAAAGGATTTACTTTGGTGAAAGAAAATATATTTTAGTGAAAACACAGATTATTGTGGACCCGAAGAAACCAGTGGCATGCATAAAATTTTCTTTTTATAAAATATTTAGTTTTGACCGACTGTAGAACATTATTCATTCCAAAAAAAAGTAAGTAAATACTTTTTCTGAAACATCAATCTTGCTCAAAGGAAAACTTTTTAAAATAAGGTCAAACGGTTTTCCGCGAAAACGTTGCTGCCAACATTTTAAAGATTCTTTCCGGAAAATCGCGAGGAATGTTGCAAACTTCTAAGTTCGAGCTTTTAACCATTTGGTGGCCAAATGGTGCCAGACTTTGGACTTCGAATTTAAGACGCTCACAAACGTTCTTAAACGAACAAAATGCAAAAAAATAGGACGTAATCCCATTAGAGTCCTAAAAATGTTAAAACTGTGTCCGCGATTTTTAAAAATGACTTCATATTTATTTATTTAACACTTTAATGCACAAAAATAGTACATGAGGCGAGCTTAATGCCATGCGGCATATACACACATTCTGTTGGAAAAATAAGTTCTCTGTCACTTGTTTGGCGACTATCTCAAATCAACTACTGAATTACGAACTTACATACCAATTAGGGAAGTTGCAAGCCAAATTATTGATGGTTTATAGTAAATTAAACATTTCTAAATTAACTGCAATATTGCTATATAAACTTATGCTTTTAGATAAAAACGAAGCCTAATCTGAAAGAAAATTTACCTAAATACTTTCTTCCTCTGTAGTCTTTCAAAGATAATAAACACACTTTTTTCTATTATTTTATGTCACATCAGTAAATTGTCTGCTCCACCATTCGTTATAAAACAACCACCCGCGCGCAAAAATATTACAACCCATATATCGCAAAAAATGCGTGCAGATAGAAACGGACTGAACTGAAGCGTGACTGAAAAATGGGCAACACCTTGCTGTTTCCGAACTGGTTATCTTGGAATTGTGTCGTTTTGAGGCCATTCTTTATAAAAAAATAATGGCAAGAGATTTCTACGTGGCCATTACCAGCTCTGCTGAATGTGGGCGTGGAATGAAATGGCGTCTCCAGTCTCAATTTTATAATTCTTTTTTTTCTTCAGCAACACAAAATGACTCATGATCTAATCTTGTTACAAATTATTGCAAATTATTGTATTATTGTATCAAAGAAGCAAAGTCCATCCTTTCATTCAAAACTAAATTAAAGCACCACCTTTTGAGCCAATTTACAGAGTTTAAATAATTGATAGTAATTGCAATATCTATCACCAAACCAAATGGCATCTGCAAGTCGATACTTAATTGAATCCTAATTATACCTATTTTGTGTGTTATTCGTCTTCTAGTTACCCGCAGCTAAGAAAAACTATAGATTATATTATACACTAGTAATTTAATTTATAAGCATTATGTCTACCGTACACTGTTAATTACAATAAGTTTATCCTGTATTTCCCTAAGCAAAGTGGATTATATCCTTTTTTTAGTGAAATAAATGTCTAAAACCGTAATTATCTAGTGGAGAAAAAGCGTAAGTCCCTATTTACAATATACATACATATACACTTCTTCACGCTATGTCCCTAATATAAGGTGTTTTATTTTTCTCAGAAAATTATAAAAGATGATATCAAGAGCTGCTATTATAACAAAAAAAAATCCTACGAAAACAAAATATCACTCATTGTTAGTTTTTTTTTACAAACGAACACATTTTCTTGAAATCGCAAAACGAGAAAAATAAACACGAGAGTACTAAAACTTGACAAGCAAGATGAAGAACTGTGGAAATCCAATTTAGTACTCTCTGGAGTAAGTTGAGAAACGAGTGTGGTCCAAATTAAGTTTCGCTACAAGTGAACTTACGTTTCCCAGATCAACCGACCAAGTAAATAATATAAAAAGGAAGTTTAAGTTAGGTATTTTGAAGAGAGCCAGCGTAATTACCGGCACATGAGGCACTCCATCCAAGTCCTCAACTCTACTACAGTGAGGTGAGATGTCTATGGGCGACGGTGACCACTTACCATCAGATAGCAAGCCCGTTTGCTCGTCTTTTGTCCTTATACAATTAAAAATAGGTAAGTACTTCTTCTTTTAAGTCGTATTTCTCATTGCTGAGGTTTTTTTTTAATTTTTTAATTTACTTCTAAACCCGCATTTGACGTCTATCTCGCCTGATGGTAAGCGACGATGAGGCCGACGATGGAGCATGCGGGTCCAGTAAATGCCTATTCACTCTGGCCTTGAAGATCCCAAGGTTGTAGGTTTCGGGCAATACAGGGAAAAAGGATTCCTCTCTTATTTATCTACGTTTAGTATAACGTAGGTAAATCAGAGAGGAATCCTTTTTCGCCCAACATTTCACAGAAAACGTGCACGTTTCCCTTTAAAACGGACACATTAAAATTATAAATACATTTTAAAGGGAAACGTACACGTTTTCTGTGAAATGTTGGGCGAAAAAGGATTCCTCTCTGATTTACCTACGTTATACTAAACGTAGGTAAATCGGAGAGGAATCCTTTTTCGCCCAACATTTCACAGATAACGTGCACGTTTCTCTTTAAAACAGACACATTTTGCTCTCTTAAAAAGGTAAATGTCAAACTATACCCAGAACAAGTCATGACGCGGTCTTTTTGGAGGAAAATCCAATAACACGGTGTAACAAGTTCTTAGCCCGCGGCATAACGTGCCGGGAAACTTGAAGGCTTTTCGGGTTAATTAACCATACAAGCTCAAAATAAATAAGTACAGAAAGGACCTAGTACTACCATTCGTCGCGCGAGGTACTCAGTAATCACACCCAGCACACCGCACCGTGCGCCGTTGTTTCACGGACATGATTTTCTTTAGTTGCGCCATTATATAATATTACACGACGCGTGGTGTGGCGTGATGCATTGAGAGTTTTTGAGAGATAAGAATAAGAATAAGTTTATTTGTGCGGTAAGATGACAAAGTATTCATACTCCATACACCAGTAGGAACTTAAGCATATGTTATATTAAACTAAATAAAATTAGTGAGCAAAAAGTTACAATTAACGCTGACCTTCGAACTAGGAAGTTCCTGTATCTCGGTGGACAGATCTCTTCTGTGACCAGTGCAAATGAACATGTAACAGAACAGACGTTAGCCAAGCCAAGAAAATATAAAACTGACAAAATTTGTAAGAAAGACAAAAAAGAACAATAATAAAGGTTAATGTAAGGGGTGGTGGGAATGCATTGTGTGTGTGTTAGATAAGAACGAAAGTTTCTCTTCTGAACTAATTTATTTAGTGATACAACTTTGTGTGGCTCAAGATAAAACCTCGCGGTGCCTAACAACTCTACGGAAAACACAAACATTTACGTGCTTCAACTCCAAAATAAAGTGAAGCGAACAGAAACAACTGAAACCACTTCCGAAATAGGGTGAGTATTACATAACAACTTTTAAGATAATACCTATATAGATTATTAATCTCTACATACGAGGTAAGAACCGAATATAATGCGGCTTAATTTCGTCAAACAATTAATAGCAGAGCTGAAGGCAACAACGAATATGTAATTACGCATCAGGTTGCACATCTGACGTTGCAATTAACTGTATATTAAATGAATGTACGCATAATATTGAGCCTCTAATTACTTAATTGAAACCTGAACATTAAATTAATTTTTCTGTGACGAAATTATTTACGACTAGATGTTAGCCATTGACCGTGTTTTTGTATGCTCTAGGTTTTTAGAGTTCCATACATCGAAGGTCTAGAGCGTCGGTGGCGTCGTGGCTAGGACGTCGGACTCCCCTGCGGGAGGTCCGAGTTCGAAACCAGGCATTGCCATGTACCAATGAGTTTTTCAGTTTTTTCGAAAGACTTACATACATTTACCGACTTCTCTGACGGTGAAGGAAAACATCGTGAGGAAACCTGCACATTGAGATAACCAGTGTGTGAAATGGGGAAGGCAATGGCAAGCCAACCCATTAAATCTGCCACGAGAGTCGTTCTATGTGATTAATTACTTAGAATGATCACGACCCTCAGCAATGAGGAATACGACTTAGAAGAAGAAGATATCGAAGGGAAAAAGGAGCCCTTGCAGTCATTAGTTCTTACTACCTTCTGACTAATAATTAGTCAATTGCTTGTAAATGTATTCCGGGTCAGAGTTGACTGTATAATATCGTCAAACGACAAACAATAAATGCATTGAAGGCTGTAAAATCACAATTATGCATAATTATAATTAAAGCTTGTACTTACGCAGAACCGTAGCTTAGGTTACTACTTAATAAATTATTTTAAATATTTAAAATAAATAAATTAATAAAAATAAAATGAAGCTCTAGCTCAAGATAAGTAGTTAATAATTAATACTATTACGTAAGGTATCCATATCATTAGGTAATTAAGATACTATATGTCATTTTAAGACACAATTATCATATTTCTCAGAATTAAAAACAAACGATTTTGCAAAGAATCCCTTTACCTTATGTCGATAAAACGATTAAAAATATATTTTACTATGCGATATAAAATCCGCTGTAAGCCCCTTTTAATCGGGTAATAAAATAAATTGTCCCCGTGGCAGCGGTCGGCAACAAGCTCGCTACAAAATGTCAATTTTAATTTCATGGTAACGAACAACAGTTTATTTTGGAGAAAAGCATCAACAGCTATAGGTAGGTACTGATAATGAAATCGGGTATACATTTTTAACAACAATTTAATGGACACGTTAGTCATTAACGCTGTGTCACTATTATATAAAATATATTGGTAAGTGCTTAGTATAGTTGACTAATGTTGACATTTTGATCTTTTACTTAAGAGATATTTTAAAAATCTTGCTTTATCACTGCGCTGAATATTAATAATTTTAGTAAGCGGCTATGTAAAGCGATGTCGATTTTTTTATATGTAGTATATAAGTGTGTGAAGTGGCATTTATACAGGATGTACCATTGAGATGTGTCAGTATGGGGAACTCTGAAACAGAAGATACTCTGATAGATAAGATAACTCTGAACAGAGATAAATATATAATATATACAGAAAATATATTCTAAGGAACCATGTCGTCGATTTTAGAGTTAAGATGAAATGCATTCATAGATTTACAAAAAAACTCATACACGACTCGGGAATCGAATCCGGTCATTTTCAGAAGAAAAAAACTTATTTATTTTATTACAAAAATTGATAGTGTAGGTTGTAAGACATATTTTTTTCTAAAAGTGAGAACGCTCTTAAAGTGAGAACAGACCTTAATGGCTGGTTTACTTTTAGTCAAGTACAGTGGCGAGTCAACTTGGCTTTCAAGTCAAGTTTGGAGTCAAGCTGCCTTGCCAGTGGATCCAAATATTGTTTGACTGGCCAGGCACTCGACATTTTATTCGCCACTGTACTTGACTAAATGTAAACGGGCCATTACGTACAATGACCAACACATAAATATTAAGAAATCAAACAAAAACTTATAGCTCGATGTGTCTCCCACTGTACTCAATAATATAAGTTCTACGAATAAACAAACTCATACGAATTCTCAGAAACTAAACTAAATGAAATTGGGTATACAAATTGTTTGACATTACTATTTCCACTCTGAAAATTTTCGAACAATCACATCGTCTACTTTTCATAAAAGAACTCGATATCCTCCTTTTAATAAAAGCATTAAATTATTAATTATTCATAATAATCTCATGCATTCCTCAATGAGGTGGTTCAGGAACTTTTAATCTGCCTTAAGAGGGGTCCCTTAGAATTAATCAAGGCGGGGGGCGGGGCAGACTTCCTTTGAAGAGTCTTGTCACTTCCCCTGGATCCGTCTGGGTGTCTATTGTGGAAACAGTGGAGATATTGTCGCATACGAAATCGCAGGCTACGTGTTGAATAGTAGAGAGAGTAAGTCACCTATTAGAGTTAACATGTCCATAGTAGATGCCAAAAAGCGTTTCTTGTTTGAAAAATGTAGCAAGAAAATACAAAAATGTTTATTTTTATTATTACCTACCACACATTTTGATAGGTTGTCATCTCACCTAAAGGATTATTTGTATAAAAAAGAGTAATCCGCCTATAGTTTTTTCTGCTTCTTAGTCAAAGTTTAGTTTTAGCTTTAGTATTATTATAGATTTATCAATGTAAAAAAAAGCCTAAAGTTGATTTGTAGATTTTTATTTTACTAACCGCTATGTACTAAACAATTTGAAAACAAATCATAAGTACATGTTCCGATTTCATATTTGAATATAACTATAATAGTGATAATAAAATCATCAATGGACAATTGATGAAAATAATCTCTAATGACACAATGATCATAATTACCTTCGTTTCTCGTGGCCTGAGAATACTTACCCAATGCACTGCAAATAAGCATTCCCTTATACTTCATTAATCAGTTCTTTTTGCTAAGAAAGGTGTTTTGTCTTTGATTTCATTAATTATTACCTCACTTTATGCCCTCCCTTTTAGTCGAGGTAATTTATTATGGAATGCTTTATTATGGAGAAAATAGGGGAAAACCTTGATTTATTTATAATTTGCTTATGATTAGTATCATCTAAAGTACGCGTTACGATACGTATATCGTACGTACGTATTTCTTATAGCATGGTAGTCTTAATATGAACTTTACATTTAAATCAAAAGGATTACAAATCACATAAAATTGGAATTTAATTAAGTAATTGTCACTAAATTCTTGGGAACCCAGAGATTAACTTTGATATTATTTTACTTTAATAATTTAACGTTAAGTTTAACTTTTTTACTTTAAACTTAAACTTTAACTTTAATTTAACGATTTAACTTAAATTTAAAGATTTAACTTTAACATTATTTCGACGTAAGGATCCACTGAAATACTCTACATATTTATTTTCGATCTTTTCAAGGTTTTTATGCAAATATAATTAATTACTACAATGAACCCTAACGAAACTAGCGTAGTTTTATCATAAAGCTAAATTAACAAGAAATAATGAAGCACTTAAGCAAAAAAAAACAGTCCGGAATGCAATTAAAATGAATTACGCCGACTACGAGTATGAACTGCATAATAATAGTTTCCGTTTATCCATTTTAAATAAGTTTCATGAACTTTCGACTAAATTATAAGGCTATTCGCTAAAATGGTAAAATGGTTTTCTCTTTACGTATTCATTGAATTAAAATGCAACCCGGTCTGGTCGGTAAATGTATTGGAACCACGACTAGTGATGACAGGGGCTAATAAAATATTTCTTTTGTTCGGTGAATCCCCGGCGCTTGTCAATCAACAGCCTTATTAAGGATGTGAAAGGAAATATTAAAATGGAGCGAATTGAACTTTGTTCTGAAGTTGCATTTGAAACCGGATGGCAGGTATTAATTTAGAGTTGTGGTAAACTTATGGGCAAGTGGTCTGGAAATAAACTTTATTAACTGTATTTGTGACAGTTTTGGCTATTGATTTATTTTTTTAAATAAAATATAGCAAAAGATTCTACTGAAGTCGGCGACCAAGAGAATAATACAACATTAATAAGTTTTTGGGAACATAGGATACATAATATCCAACAATGTAACAATAGAGCCGAAAGACCCAAACTTACACGATCGAAATGTATGAAACAGCTGGTTTTTTCGCGATTACAGAATCGGCCCCGTAGTGAAAGTTGTTCATTCAGTATCCATAACAATGGATACTGAATGAATACCCCCCCCCCCCCCCCTTTTTTTTTTCTTTTTTTTTTGTTGATCCCATATATTATGTTATATTATGTTCTCAAAAACTCAGTTAGCTTTATTTATGCCTCGTCACATATGTTTCAGCGGGGTTTCAGGATGTGTCGCAGGATGATAGCGCTACATTATTGCTGGGGCTCGGCGGTTAACGGCGGAGGAAACTCATTAAATACCCTGGATTTATGACCCGAAGGGGTCTGACGGTCTCATGTTTAAGATATATAAGTAGATAGGTAAAGTACATTTATTTGCAAATTATTTTTTAAAAATGGGAAATATCTAGGTTCAGTCTTCAGTTAAATGCATAGTGGTATTAAAACGTTAATGATTACAATTTTATTTTACAATAGTGTATTTAAATAATAATTATTAATTATCTTCTTGAGTCCGCCGTTGTTTATGAGAATCGCTAAAAGTTTTTCGCGACAGAAATTGGACTAGGTAGTAGCAGCGCCCTTTATTCTAGAATGATGATATGAGCACTGCCAGCGAGCCAAGGGTTTAGGCAAATATGCATATAATTTTGACAATATAAAAATATTATTATTATTTTATTATTATAATTTTAAATATATATTAATTTATTTTTTATTTAAAAAATAAAAATAATCTTTCTTTCTTTCAATGTATGTGGAGATGCTCTCAGCGCTTGCGCCAACTGACAGACGCGATTTCCATAGCAATCTACACAGGGTGAACTTTCCCGTCTTTGTCAGTGTTCTTACAACTTTAACCATTGAACTGTCAATAAGTCAGCCTTGGGTATATGTTCGCATCTTAATCCGCAGCGCCTTAATACAATCTCAATAGCCATCTTAATGGGGACCAAAAGTCACAGAACTCAATTACATTAACGAATTAATTAACGAAAACTTTCAATGAAGACAAAAGCCCACCAGGATTGAAACGTTAAATCTGAAAAACTCGAGCCGTCTGTGAAGTTCAACAAAAATCGAATTAATTCCGAAATCCACTTTCAATCTGAATTGCGTAACAGCCAACTTTAAAATTGCCATTGTGTACCCAAATTAAACTTCCTTCTTCGTTGGGAGTTCAAGTTTTCAATGACAACATTCATGTCTGAACTCTTTCCTTTGGAGTGTAAAGTGGCCATTTCAATTCCGCAAGAATACCCTTTTTGTTGCATAATTGGTCGTACTGAAGTTTGCATTTTCCATATTGTAATACGAATTTGAATTAACATGAATTCGAACTCGTATTGATTATGAATTATCATTTGTTTTATAATTAGATGTAAGTTACGTAACAGCTCTACACTGAACGTAGTTAAGTAGAAGGGCACCATACCATGGTCCTAAGAATTTGTGCTCAAATTCAAACCATTAGCCATTACCGTTCCAGAGATACCTCTGACATCAAAGATACTCCAAAATCTTGAAAACCACTGGTCCAGTTTTTATTAGACATGGCTAAGAACACTCTCCATAAAATTCTCTGTTAAACACTTGTGGATGTAAAAGTTACGAATAGGTCGCTGGGGTTTTGGGGAAAATTCGAATAGTGGACTGTATTTGGGGTTTTTCGAACAAAATGCGGAATAGATTATGGTAGTTGCACAGATGACCATATAAGCTCACCTGCCTTTGATCTTGTTGTCGACTCCTCTTCTTGCGTCTGATGAGATGGCGGATGGCGTCACAATTGCAGTACAGCTTGCACTGAGTGTGGGAGTTCCCAAAATGTTCATGCGTCACAACAGTTTTAAGCAGACACCACATTAAACACAACGTCACATAAATATTAGTGAAACAGTCAGTGTTCGAGCAATTTCTTTGTCTTCGGAAAGCACACGACAAAACACGCAGCCAAGTTCAATCGAGTTCTGGTTGGTCGATGGCCGGTAGCAGGCCAGTGTGGTGCGACGCTCGTCGAACGTAAACAAAGAAAAAAGCAGGTAAGACTATATCGCGATCCGGCACAGTATTAATCTACCTACATTTTGCTCGAACGAAGAAATAATTAGGTTTGTTTACATATTTGCGAACAACTTATAAGAAATTATAAAACTCATTATGTAATACAAAAATTGAGTGAAATGAGTTGGTGGACCGACCCCGTTCAACGATCGGTGTGCCGGAGATAAAAATCTTTTATCCGCCTAAATGGGATGTTTGTACCATAATTTCAAAGAATAATTTCACCTAATTACTACGGCTCATCCCTGGGGCAAAGAATTTTACCTCTTCAAAAGAAACCGGCCAAATATTTCTTGGCCTTAAAACGAAGCAACATTGATTTTGAGGATAATATTTTCCTGAATTAATAAGCGGGTATTTTGTGTTTAGAAGCTTTTAAAAAGTCGACTCTAATCACAAATATATTGAGATAATAAAACAAGATAGCATTAAAATTTAAAGCAATAATTATAGTGACGATGATAGGAATGGTCAGTTACTGTTACTAGATTGTGTGAAAGACTGGGCTGGAAGTATCGTTTAGCGATCATAGCTAAATTTTGCAGCCATACGGAATGGAAACCATAGTATCAATTCCGGTTTTAGGTTCCAGCCAGAGTCAAACCCCTCCAGGCTTATACTACAACTGATAATATGGTCTCCAGGACGCTATGTAAGAAAGCTTATTTAAATCAATATTTTGGTTAAACATAGAATATGTAGTTTTTAGTATATAGATGTAGTCATTTTGGAAAAGGCGTCATTTTGAGAAAGTATTCATTTTGGGAAAGCAGTCATTATGAACCTAAACGAGTAATTAATTAAAGTGCTAATTATTTGAGCTCATATTTGTACCTATATCTATCTCCGTCACAAGATATTCAAGAATCGGATATGTTCATTAAAATTTACAGTGCCTTTTCTACCTTCGAATTCGGATCCAACGGCCGTGAAATTTCCAACGGCTTTTGAATACCCCATCCATTCTTTACCCATAATCTATCCCTTCCATTCTAACGACCTGACTTATAACGTGGCACCTCGTCCCAAGTTCATGGTGGCTTAAAGGCTTATGGGTCACGGCATCTCAATAGCCTCCAATGGGAAGCCATCAACGTCTCGACTCAATAATAATGGCGACGAGCCAAAATACGGGTTCCATTCAAACGAAATGATCGTATTGAATGGCAATTAGCATTTTGGGTAGATATCTCTGTTTATTGGCTAAAGACGATTTTGATAAATCAATGATAAAATTTATTACCTATTTTTAATACTGCTTGTATTTGCTATAGGTACTTTACATGAATAGGTAATTCTTACTGTCTATTATGTTATGTATAATGACTGGATAAAGTAATTAATTTATCACATTAACTAATTACTTTGGATGTTACATATACACACACGCCTCCGTATTAAATCTCTATTTAGCATCAAATCAAATCAAATCAAAATACTATCGTCATATCCTACCTCTTTATACCCTCTAATTAATCCTACTAGTCCCGTTGAGTAGTTTTTCTGTAATTTTGGTACTTTCAGGCTATTTATACTGTTACAGTTACAGGAAATGATGCTCGTTACATTCAAATTATGTTGTTAAATAAACGCTCATTTGCTCACTAACTGTTGCTTCTGTATCCAATTCAATGCCTTTTCGTACGAGTGAGACGTTCAAAAGTTAAATTGCACTGATTTGTGCACCTTATTGCACCCCTTCGTTTGAAAGCTACTGCACTGAACAGCGATTTCGGTTAGTGTGGGGCAATTGAAATATCGATACGAGAAATAGGTTTTCTTAATTATTTTTCTTATTTTCTGCTTTATTCGATTGATTAATCGAACTGCCGTTAATTGCTAAGGATTGATATTAACCACTTAGACCAAAGTTTTGTCTAACTGAAACGTAAAACAGTGACCACAAAAACACTGGGAACATGTAACCAGCTTCGTCACATTTAGTAAACCAAGTAATTCATTGCCTTAATGTGATATTTCTAAAATAACTTAAGTGCCCTGTTTAGTAATTAAGGGATTGGACATTTCGCGACGAGTCTTTTTCATCAGTGTACTTTTGAATAATAACTGCAAGGATTAATTTCATTACCTGCTTGTCGATAAAACGGCTTTTCTTGCTTTCTTCTCATCTCTCAACCGCATCTAAGCGGATGCGTTCGCATTTTTTCTCCCTCTTTCTATTTACGAAGTTATACGCCTCGTTTTGCTTGTGAAAGCGCATCTCCTTTGAACTTTCCTTGAATTATTTAATCATTTAATAGAATTACGGTGCTCCGAACACAGCCCCTATCTATTGCGCCGTTACTCCCACTCTGCCTTAATTGGCTCTCTATAAAAATATTTATCATTCACTTGCCTTTGATTTCGATGCAACGTCGATAAGTGTTTCAAGATATTTTCTACTTCAACGCAAAGTTTATTGAATGTAAGTTATGCATTTAATTTTGTAGGCGGTCGTCGGTAAATTCAGCAAAATTATTCTCGATGAAGAAAAATATCTTAGGGAAAACTGCATACCTAAAAAAACAACAAAACTATGGTTTTTCAAGGCCAGCATCAATCCGCAATACCGTACTGAATCAGGGCAATGGAGATGCAAATGAAATGATTTCGTACAGTCGACCACAGGTCAAACTAACCAAAACGTCAAAATTTGAGAATCTGAAATGTATCATATTGCGCAGGCATAAGGTTGGGATTTCATCGAAGGTTTTTGACAGATGGTATACTATAGCTTGTGGTCGACTGTACGATGACTCGCAAAACAGAGACAGTGCTATCGCGTTGGTTTAGTGCTGTCTCTGTTCAGCACGCCATCTCATGATATCATTTCATCGTTTTGAAAACGGTAATAGCTACCTGTATAATTCTGATGTAGATTGATGGAAGATAAGATATAAGCACTAAGGCCGCCTAATCTTTAATTGGACTAGGTAATTAGTGAGTCTATTAATAATGTGCTATCCTATTTCTGGATGGAAATTGTATCAATGGCCGTTAAACGTAAAGGCAGTGTTGAATTGAGACATAAAGCGTATTGACGCGACCACTAATTGGAAGCGAGCACGGGGAGTGAGGTGAGAGGGACAAATTAGTAGTAGTGATAGGCAAAACCGGTCTTGGTCTTGAAAATAAATTGGAAGACATAGACAAACAAGGGCCAGAGAGCGATATTTCTATCTTACAAGTTTTTTTCTTATCTTTTTCTAGGTTTTCTGATCTTAATGGCCCTGGCATCATATCCCTTTGAAACTATACAATAATTACTGATTTATGATTTAAATTCGTTGGAAACTAGCCAGGCACAACTCTAACTCCGCAAAGCAAAGCAAAGGCTTTCTCTTTATCTATCTCTCTCTTATACAATTTTATATATATTATTTATATTTTATATTTCTCTAGGGGATATACTTTGGAGGACTGTATACTATGGTTACCATTGTGAAAATAATATATTAACACATCATGTTTCATATGCGCTTCTTTGTTCTGCGGAATTAAAATCTCCTGAAGTGGTCGATAGTAGAAATGATAAAAAGTTTTGATTGTTTGATAGGAAATGAAACTTGGCCCGACTTACCAAAATTTGTAAATCAAAAACCCGAGACCAACAGACTAATGAAATTTACTTTCACTAGAAAATGTTTTAGGGTGACAATAAATTGATATGGGCCGAGGAAATTACCATACTGCCCCGAACGTATTTCACAATTGCTTTAATTACTGATGCCCCTTGGTGCCAAGTGACAATAATGGGTCCCCCTAATTTGAAGGAAAACTGCCTGTTAAGGTGACCGTGTTTTCTTTTTAATTGATTTTAAGGTTTAAGGTTTCTGTATTATGGATGCAAATGACAATAGATGCCCATGAAAAGAATCAAAATTTTTTCTGCGCAAAGTATAACAGTTAAGAGTTCTTTGTGCACCATATTTATCTAAAAAGATACCTTCTGAAATTAAAACACAGTCCTGTAAAAGTGCAGGGTATTATTTAAAGAGTTATGTAGTATGGTAATTTCCTTAAATCACAGTGTTTTTCTAGAGCTATGACGTACTTATATTATTATATAAGTAACCGACTACAATCTCTCACTAGAGATGAGGACTTTTGAGTAACTTAACGTAGCTAAAGTTATGGTTTTTCGAGTATATACAACATTGTAATGGCAAGATATGTACGTGTAATATGTATGTGTGTGCAATAAATGGTTTTGAATTGAATTGATTTGAATCTATTTTTACCAGTTAGAAACCTCTTGCCCTAATTACCACCAAAATTACCACCCACACTGAAATTAACGCCCCTAATCCAAAAATAATACCAACGACCGACTACAAAAGCACGAAAACCTAGACACTACGATTACAACGAGGGTTCGCAGAAAATTGGGGTTATTTCATCGTGACTATAAATTAATTTCTGTGCAGGGCACTGCAGTTAAACCTCCATACATTTTAATTGCCTCCATTATCGGCTATTCTGCAAAATGGCGGCCCCATGACAATGGGAGTCCCCGACGCCCTAATGTTTTGACAGGACAATTAGACTCCAGTTTATTAGGATTAATCGCCTTGGATATGGCAAAAATTAGACTTAAATTACTTATGTACCTATACCTACATACGTAGACTCACGCCTCTTTCTCGTAGGGATACTCGTAAGCAGAGAATAAGAAGTTCCAGCCGCCTCTCATCCATCATATCATATTATATAATATTTCTTCCATCGTAGGCCTAACGCACACCGCTGGAGTGACGGGGCGCGGCGTCTTTCTTCGATAACAGTTGAATTAAACCTTAACTACATTGAAATACGTTTTAAAATGGAATTTCGAAGCGAATCGGCGTGGTGAAGCGGCTCGGAGCACGGCGGCGCGCGGCGGGACGCGGCGACTCTCGGCGGCTCCAGGCGTAGGCGGCGGCTTGCGAATGTATTGTAACGAGTCGCGCGGCGTCTCCAATCGCGGCAGTGCTACCGTAAGAGCGGAATCCGCGCCGCGCCTTCACTACACTCCACTCCGCCGGTGTGCGTTGGACCTTATTCGACATTCCACCGCTTACATTCAAGGTCACAAAGCAGCTCTCCTCGTCTGCTGTTCGCTCCTGCGTGGACCTAGGCGTATATAAAAAGTAATCCCACTTCCATAATCCCCGAGGGGGTGGTAAGAGGAACCACCTTCATCACAGGTAGATTCCACTTTTCGTCGTAAGATTTGGTAGATAACGTGATAGTTGGCGAGCCTACCGCACTCGTAGATGTAGAATAGTATCCACTAAGATCCTTAGTCGCCTCGTTCGACGCCCACGGGCAGAGTTGGAGTGTTTCTGTCTATAACCCGAGTTGGGTGATGCTATTCTTTATGGCCGGCACGACACGGCACAACATTGAGTCCATATTTCCGCGCTCTATCGATATTTTCAATAGGATTTCGCCTACCTATATACGAGTTGGTGGACCAGGACAACTGGTCACCAGCCACAACACCCCCGCCTGGTGGAAGACCTTCCCTTTACCCTAATCACTCCATCTGACATTACGTCATCCCCTCTAAGTACCTTACGTTTACCTTACCTAAATATGATTTGTCCCAATCTACTCGTAAAGGAACCATTACTATCGGTGCTCTAATAGCTAATTATTTTAAAATTATCGCAATATATTAAACTTACGCTATTGAACACTGTGAATTTATGCAAAATGGGGTAATTACTGAAGCAAAACTGAAATTCGTTCGCGATTGAATTGATGATTTTGTTTGTTCACGTGCTCTTTCACAAGAAGTTAATTTATTCGATATGATATGATAATTAGAGTTGTTTTTGATTTGTTTGGGTAAATGCGTGTAATGTAATGAAAATAGCTGAATGCTAGTAAAATATTTTTTTTATTATTTCAAACTAGCTTTTGTCAGAGGTTTGTAATTTTACAAATTATCAGAAATTTTAATTAGGTAATGCTTAGTTTCAAAATACATATTATAAAAACCGCAGTGTATAAATCAATTTACATAATTATAACAAACTTTTCATCGTAACTATTAATTTGCGGAAATACGAAATTTGCGGAAGCCTTCAAAATCAAAACCATGTATAGACAAGCTTGTGGGCTGCTACACGAGCATTAAATCATGAGTCCAAGCACAGTCAAAGCTAAGTATTTTACTACAAAGGAATAATTAAAACTAGAGGTCGGCGAAGTAATCTTTCGCGGCGATTTTTGTTTCTCTATTCCCGTTGCATAATTCCAGCCTGAGGCTGACAAAGTAAAATCCAATCCTCATTTTCTCATTACGAATGTGCTTTGCTGTCTGTTCGCCTTTGTTTCCAGTGATACATTAGAGAGAACACAAAAATAATACCAGTCGAACAGGTCTAGACTGAGACATTTAATGACTTATAAAATAATTTAAAAGTAGAAATTAATTTATACACTGACTGTTGTAGTCAGTGTATAAATTAATTTCTACTTGTAAATTTAGGTTACATAATAACGAAACATTTTACCCAGTCCAATGTGACTCGTGGATATGATTATAAAAGACAGTGAAGAGTTAGTTTTTCTGTATATTTTCCAATTAAAATGTCTAAAATTTAAGTAAATAAAAGTAAAAATTCAATATTAATATTATCATCATCAACCCATTAATGTCCCCACTGTTGGGACACAGGCCTCCCCTTGCACAAGGGGGTACGGGCCATGATCCACCGAGCGGGCCCAGTGCTGATTGGTGGATTTCACACGCCTTCGGAAACTTTTAATTTCCTCAGACATGCAGGTTTCCTCACAATGTTTTCCTTCATCGTTAGAGCAGTCGGAAAATGTACATAAGTCTCCAAAAAAATCCGATAAACTCATTGGTACATGGCATTGCATGGTTTCGAACCCGGACCTCCCGCATGGGAGTCCGGCGTCCTAGCCACTAGACCACCGACGCTTCTTAAATATTATCATGATTTCATAATAAGTATATAGATATCACATTCCGGGAAATGTAATTGGATCAAAAGGGATCTCAAGATCGTTCAACAATCTTTCGCACAGCATGCTACCATTATATCCAGATTTATGTACTATAATATAGCGTTATTATTCCTTTGATGATATCGATACGACCAGCACGATACGCCTCTCCGGCGCCAGCACCCCACTAATTTCAGTTGACCATCCCTTCTCTAATAAAATATACTAACGTGGCCCCTTTTCAGCTATATTATATTTTTATTCTCTCTGTAAACGTCACATTCATCGTTGTACCGCTCCTTTATAAGCTCAAATGTCTACTTAATCCGGATGAGCGGAAGAACTTGATAAAACTGGGATGGATTTATCTTTTTCCTCTATCCGAAATGTGTCACCGACTAAATGAACCCTTTTATGGGAAGACAAACTAAACTAAAAAAGATAAAATGTTCCTTAACGGACATTAAAGCGATGTTGCTGTGAAAGAAAGCCATAAAAGGCGGAGTCCCGGGGTCCCATGGGACCTCAGGTCGCCTTGTCTACCCGCTCTGAGCCAAATTAATGCGTAGACTTAATAATCCGATTACAGGTACAGTTCTGATTAAAATGACAACAATTTCTCGAATTATTGTTGTTATTCTTACGTAGGATCAGACTAACATAAAAGTAAGGGAAGAAACAGCGTAGAAAACGTTTAAAGAAATGTGAAAATGCAAAAAAGAAAGGGAGTTATGTTGTAAATGTCTATAGAAACTAGCTGTACTTATACACCTAGTATGATGACTTCATGACTATAAAAATATACCAAGTGTTACTATTCCAAAGCTTTATGGAAAGTACCTACTTACCTACTATGTATTGGATCTCTATTATCAACATCCATCATACATAGCATCGGTGGCCTAGTGACAAGGACGCCGGACTCCCATGCGGGAGGTCCGGGTTCGAAAACATGCCGTGTACCAATGAATTTACCGGATTTTTTCGAAGATTGAGGTACATTTACCGACTGCTCTAACGGTGAAGCAAAACATCGTGAGGAAACCTGCATGTCTGAGAAAAAGAAAAGTTTCCGAAGGTGTGTGAAATCCACCAATCAGCACTGGGCCCGCTCTCGTTGGATCATGGCCCGTACCCCCTTGGTCAAGGGGAGGCCTGCGCCCCAACAGTGGGGACATTAATAGGCTGATGATAATGATGATCATACATACAAGTCTTGTAAGTGCTTATATGCGTACATTGATAAACTTGCAGTTAGCAAAATCGATATGTCAAACTCTAGTAGTTCTCAACTCTATGAAGCCTTACAGATATCAGCTCTCCTCCGAAGGTAGTTACAGCATTTCAAGCGTGAAATTTTATCGAGAGAATTAATCTTCAGAACTTTCCCTGCCATGCCCTTTTGTTTCTTTAGATTGTCCACAATAAAATTTATTTCCCTTCCTAATCGGAAACAGATACCAAGACGAAAGGGTATTTTCTTTTTTTTTTCAATGTTCAAATGTTTTATTGCTGATTATTACAGGTTCCATTGTTCTTATGATTAATAATTTGATCCGCTAAAATCTACCTTGTTAAGGCATGCAATGTATTTTATTTACAAACATATTATATTATGTCCTTTATAATTATTAATTCACTATAATTATGTCAAAATATACAATAATCGAACGTTTCTGCCACGTACCTGCAAAATGTGGAACTCTCTTCCACCATACGTTTTTCCACAGCGCTACGACATGAGATGCTTCAAAAAGAACGTTAAAAAAGTCCTCTCTCTCCACGGCCGGCAACACACAAGCAATACCCCTGGTAGTGCATGTGTCTCTAGGCGACGGTGACTACTTACCATCAGGTGGCCCGTCTGCCTGTTTGTCGAGGCTAATTTATATTAAAAAAAATATAAAAAAATAATGTAATAATATTTTACTTGAAATCCCTAATCTAAAGTTAAAGGCAAGATGGTGAGTTTACCACATCGTAGTTAGGTTCGGTGAATTGATTTAAACACTGACCAGGAATTAAAAAGCATGTCAAGAGGGCGCCATGGTAGTTTTAAAATCTGTGTTATGAAGTTCGCTATGAAAAAAATAGTAAATATCTATTAATTCCGCCATATGGCGAAAGTTTTTAAGTTCCTAGTCAGGGTATATAGGTTATTTATTTTATATGGTATTGAAGGTTGCCTGGAAGATATTGCTTAAAGCGATAAGGCCGCCTTCTGCACATTGTATTGTACATCTCTTTATGTTGTATGTTTTGTTTTTGTTCTGGGTGTGCAATAAAGAATATTTGTGTTTGTATAAAGTATGTGTTTATCTTTGAATGAACAACTGTAAAGGTAAACCTTCCACACATTTGCATCATTAATTGGAAGATTTCGATATTAGATTTTTCGTGAATGTTATTTTCATTCCAATTTCATTAAAATATGCTGTGGATAGAGTAATCATTCATCTACATAAGTACCTAAATTAAAAAATAACTAAAACTAATTGGCACACGTATTTCCCATTACTGAAGTGGAACCCGAAAATGCTAAAGGTACTGCTGATACTGCTGACGAGGAAGTGCAAGAAGTCTTTATATGTATTCTAAGGCATGGTCAACTGTACGAACCCCTCTGTCAAAATTCAAAGCGAAATCCTACTTATTTTAATATTAATAATCGAGCAGAGTTTAATTGAGAATAACAGTAAAGCGTTGTCGAAATTAAACTCATTAATGTGAGCGACATCGCCGCAGCGTCGCAGCCAACCGCAAGCTTTTTGTAATTTCAGTGACAAATGAACAGCGGGCCGAGAGCGGCGGCGTGTCGGATTGGAGAGAGTTGATTTTCAAACGTAGAACATGCAGATGTAGATGAACCGTTGTAGGTATTTAGGCTGGCGTTGTAGAGCCTCGGAGAGAGCTGACAATACTGGACTGGAAATTAGAAAGGAACTTAGGACTTAAACAAGAAAGAAAGGGAGGAAGTTTCAAACGTAAGTACTCTAAGGACTAGTTTGCTTTTGACTACAGAACACTTTCAGAAACTAACCTACTTACATCGTCAGCCTATTAATCTTCCCACTGTTGGGGTACAGGCCTCTCCTTGCATAAGGAGGTACGGGCCATGATCAACCTACTTACAACCATAGGTAATTTTTTTAAACCATAGGTAATTCTCAGTTGAGATATCTGTACAAAAGGGCCACTTTTGAAAGATTCGCTTTTTGTTTCTTATTGTTTCAGTACGAGGATACTAAAATGTTACTAAAAAATCCTCTTCAATCATAGAATAATCATAGTAAACCGTTTTTTTAATGCCTTAAGCAATTGATATGATTTTTTTTCGATTGGCGGCGCTATTGTTGCTCATGCAGCCCCTTAAGAAATTAAAAATATAAATGTTTCCGTTTCCGGAAAGAATTCAATGTCTGTCCGTCATCGTGTGTAAAACATCGGTGCAGAAAAAATTGTATAGGCTTTGTCTAAATATTTGTTCAATGCTTTATATTCATTGAAAAGATTGTGACTATAGGCGATTAGAAGTTGTTAATATACATGGTGGAAACCTTAAGTGTGACCAGCCATTTATTTCGTTAATTTAAAAGATATTGCAAAACTTTAAACTGATATAGAATCTGCGTCGTTTAATGCTAATAATGGCATTAAAAAAATAGGAATAACTCCTCTTTTGCTATAAATGTAGTCTAATCGTTTTGGACATAAATGATTGTCTGATAAGAAAGATAAGATGAATGTTGGGACATTGCAGGATTTACTGTTTAAAAGTACCTAAATTGTTTTATCATAAATACTTACGCCGACTTAAAAAGTTATTGATATTATCTATTCCTATAATCCACTGACCTGTAATATCTATGTGTCTATAGAATAGATATTACAGGTCAGGGCTATAATCACTTCGGGACCAAATCGATAAACTTTTGACAATAACTATTGTAAGCGTCGTGAGTCAAACTTTCAGGAACGTAAACGCCTTATTTTTCCAAGATGTTTTTACTTAGTAACCCAGAATATAAGTAGAAAAGTCTTTGATTTTTAGAAACAATTGCATAAATCAAATCAAAATCTATCAGAATGATCAAATCTGCATAAAAGTTGTTGATTCTATAATCTTTGACAATAAATGAGAGGCGTCGGAGCGCGTTTCCGTACTTTACACAGAGTTGAGTTAATGCTCTCTTACAGGGACCTATTCTATGGAGGAAACAAACATGCGCTCCTGAATGGAGACAGTATAATATACTACAGTGTCGTAGCCAGAAAAAAAGAGGTTTCTTGTGACCTAACAGTTACATTTATGTAGGTAAAAACGCACCTTTATATATCATTTTCACTAGTTGAAAAAATAATTGAATAAACTTATTCCACATATAAATTAACATTCCACATTAAACTATAACCACAACTATAATCCACACTAGGCGGTGCCTGTGTCATGGAGATTACATAGATACACACATTGATCACTTTACAAGCTATGTAAAATAATATGTAAATATTCAAATTACAGAATTACAACTTAAAATTACAATTTAAGTTAAAGCTTATATAGGACATGATTCGATTTTTTACGGGATTGTAGGATTTTGATGTCCCATTAGTTTTTACAAAGAAAGCGTGGTATTCTACTTTACTGCGGGATATTCGGATGATTGAGGGATAAAGCGGAATCATTTAAGCAAGTGGGACGCCCCATGCTAGATGGAGCGCAATAGATCTGCGCAAGGTGGCTGGCAGCGACTGGATGAGAAGAGCCGAAGATCGGGCTCAATGGCGCGCCCTGGGAGAGGCCTATGTCCAACAGTGGACTAGAGTAGGCTGCTGATGATGATTTAAGCAAGGTGTACGTCGTTCTTAACCCATATCTTAGACAAAAACAATGACTTTGCTTTGAGTCATTGATTTCAATAAGACTTTGAAGTCATGCCAATAAAAAGAAAATTGTACAACCGTCAGCTGCTATTGACAAGGCTTTTCATTGTCAAGAAAAATGTGTGTGTGTGTGTGTTGATAACTTTGTGTAACCTCAGCGCCATTGCATACTTTATCCATTCGGCGTTTTGGTTTTCACCTTCAGGCCTATTCATTTGGAATTTAACAACGTGTTTCGAGTTATAACTCTCGCACGTAATAAATAACGCCCTGATTTCACTTCTCTCACTAATTCCCATAATTCGCTGAATATGCTCACTGAATTTATGGGTCCGATTGTGCAACGCATTCAATGGTTTAACTGTTTCAAACTATGATGGATGGCAGTCTTCGCTCGTAATAATGTTATCTTGAGTGTTATGTTACGATAACTAACATTGTTAGTAACTAACATTGTTATTTATTTGTACTTTTATTATTTGTACTTTTAATATATTTTTGGTTTCGTCTCTGACCTGCTGTTTCGCCCGCGATGTCTTCGCCCTGGCACAGCTGAAAACCAGCGCTGTGGTCTGCCGTACCGGTCGAACCACAGCACATGCTGCGCATGTGTCCTTTTAATGTTGTGTTGTTTTTTTAAATTCAAATAGTTTTAAGTTTAATTATGTATGCCTTATGTATTATGTATCAGTCTTCAGAGTGTTATAATCCAAAAAAACTGTTGTTATTTGCCTATTAATTACGTGAGCTCAAAATGGGGGGAGGGGTCCGGAAAAATCTCATTTAGGGGGACGTGCGTCAATGAAAATCTCACGTCAACTTTGTAATTCGGATAATAACGTACCTACATTTATTAGAAATAAAACTTAAAATTATTTGAAATCATATTAAACCTATATAACCTAAGTGGCATCATTAAAAAAAAAATATCAGAACATTTCTTGAGCTAAAAGTTAGTGGTACCCGCCCTTAATCTTTACATTTAGTGGTAGGTGAAGCAATCGTCCAAAAATATTTTTTTTAATTATGGGGGAAAATCTCACGTGCGGGCGAGGGGGTCCCTCGAAGAATAAAAATACAAAGTTTTAAAAAAGCACCTCACGTAATTAATGGACGGCCCCTTACAGGGTTCACTAAGAGAACGATTATAAAATAAATTAGGATCTTAAAACAAAAAACTAATTGACTAATTGCCCCAACTTTTGAGACACTAGGAGGTAATGGTTTATGTGAGTCCAGTGAATTGTGGATTTTACAAGTCTTCGAAAACTATCTAACGATGCTGACTGTTTAAGCAGTCAATCGTCAAATAAATCGAGTTCCTTCCTTTCTGCATTACCTATCTAATTATGGAAAAATTGATTAAATTCGTAATGAAATCTCGTTTGTCCAAAAAATAAATTATTACCAAATAAAAATGCATATGAGGACAATATTTTACTAAGAATTTAGGTAGGGTAGGTAGTCATATATTCAAATTCAACTCTTTACAAACCACGTAAGCTAAACACACCTCCCTGCAAGTATAGAGTTCTATTACCGCACCGCAGCCGCACTATTATACTTCTATTCCCACTAACACAACGCAAGCACTTACCATAAAAACATAGTACCAACCCTCGTACCTACGTATTCAGATCACACTTTAACATCTCGCCACTTTTCCGAAATCAAAGTGAAGCTCAGCGCAAACACTCGTTGAAAATGCGGTGTAAATAATAAAAAGGTACCGGTGAGTACCGGTGTGGTAACGGTATGGTACCTGGGAGGTTTCTACGGCCGAAGGCAGTGGTGGGAAAAATTGGTCTTGCGGATAATCCAGTAGCTAGGTACCATAACCAAAACCTTATCAAGATGCTATACGAAACGTATATAACTGCGGTTACAGTAAGTTTATGTACTTATTAAACAATTTTTGGGCCTCAAAGTCTGGCCTACAGAAAATTTCTACCTTTTATACCCTGACCAAAAACTAAAAAACCCTGTCAAAGGGGCGCCATTGGTAGTTTTATAATCTGTGTTATGAAGTTCGCTGTGAAAAAGTAGTAAATACTATTGTCGGGGTATAAATTTCTAGATCTCATAAAATTAAATATAAAATAAAATAACAGCAATTTTTAAAATTATTATGATAAATCCCTCTAATCCCAATGTTAAAAATCGAGACATCCTTGATATTGAAATTCCCATGAAGAAATGAATGTCCGCTTACTTTTTCCTTCATCCAAAGAAATTCACGAAAAGTTCTTGCAAACTTTTGATCGAGCCCAATGCCAAGGCATTTGAAGACCAAGACCTAAATCAAGACCAAATCTTTAAAACAGACAGTTCAACTCTACTCCTATGAGGTTTCTCCGGACGAGGCTGTCATTTTCACCATTGTAGCCACCCATTTTCCCCTCGGCGGCGGTTTATTTCAGATTCAATATGCACTAGGCGAACGGAGGGAAGCCATGAAATATGTGGTACATTGACATTCAGCAGAGCCTATTCTTCAGATGGGTTTTGAATAAATTTTATTGTTTTATGATTATGATTAAAGTGCGTTATGGATGGCACCTGAAAACTATTGGCTTCATAGGGAAATATTAAAAGTTTTATGGGCAATTCGCTTCAATATTCAATATTTTTAGTCATTCTTGACATCGAGAATCGCGCATTCGCCGGTAAATCGAAGACGAGACCGAGGAATCTCGTACCTGTTTCCTAATCCTGTTTCTTTACTTTGTTACAATGTACAGGTAAAGATACAACATAATCATTTTCAGTCCGTAGTTCTGAGAACTGTATTTTACGGCATTTTCAGTGTTTAAAAACGGTCGCATTTTGTGGGTAAAATCATTCCGCCAGCACTTTCGAAATGAAATCTGAAAATAGGGCAAGTCCATTTAAAAACATGTTACAGTTGTAATCTTTGAAGACAGTTACGAGTACATTTATTTTTAACCCCTGACCGATCGAGGGAGGGCATGTTATCGTGTTATAAGTTTGACACGTTTGTCTGTCGGTGTGTTTATGTGTTTGTGGCATTATAACTTAACAACGGATGGTCCGATTCGGACCCGGTTATTTAAATTTAATAGACAATATTGTCGAGAGTATTCTTAGCTAGGTCTGATAAAAATTGGATCAGTGGTTTCCAAGATCTTGGAGTATCTTTGATGTCAGATGGGATCTCTGGAACGGTAATAGCTACTCGTAGATGGTTCGAATTTGTGCTTATGGTGCGTTTCCAACGTCTGAAACCTTAAGGATCTGGTGATGATCAGGAAAAGTATGCGAACTTCAATTTCACAGTATGAACTGTGGAGCTAGGAATTTTATGTTAGCCATGGCGAGGCCGAAGGCCCTGTTCCGTGTAGGGCAAAGCCCGGAGCGTCCCCCCGCCTTCAGGAGCCGCATATGTTGAATGTTCTTAGCCATGTAAGATGTCAGAAAATTGGATCAGAGGTTCTAAGATCTTGGAGAATCTTGGGATGTTGAGTATGATGGAATCTCTGGAACGCTGACGTTCGTGGTTCGAGTTTGAGCTCAAATGTTTATGACTATGGTATCCTTCCCACCTTGAGGATCTGATGAAGACCAGGAAACAGTAAAGGGTTCTCCACAATGGAAAGTCAAGGGTTTCATAAATTATTAATTTAAAGTTATCTTATAAGTACTCTGCCCATATAGTTTTTGAGAACATCAAAAAAAAACATATTGCTTCGCTATTGGTAAATATCGGCCATTGCTCATGGTTGAACTAATGATCGCTACAGGTTCTAAATTCATGGGCTGGGTATATTTTTAACACGTACAGTCATTGTACTGATTATTACTGATGCATCAACTAGGGGGCGTCAGATAACCATGGGAACTGACTGTACGTTTTTTTTAAATTTTTCGACTAAACCCGCGTTTGGTCTCAATCTCACCTGTTGGTAGACTTTACATAGAATTCTGCTAGTTTACGTAAGTACATAGAAGCATTTAATTTTAAGTAACATATAGTATAGTAACATAACATATAGTATTTGTATGTCAAACGACGGAGCATAGTGATACTTACTCATTTAAACTGTATACTAACATCTAGTTAGGTACTTATTATTTCCTATGTAACGATGTCGACTTCATCGTCCATATCAACCTCCTTGCCATCAATTTCAACCTCATTATTAGCGTTTATCTCACCTCATTTCGTGTTGGCATTTTCATTTCTTCATCTATATTTTCAAAATTCAAATCATATTCCCATTCCATTATTCCATTAATTTCATTGTTTTTACTTATTATCTCTGTATTTTTGTCCTAAACGTACGTATGTCCGTTTTATAAAATTGTCTCCTACTACTACCTAGTTTCTACTATTGTGTTGTTCTGTTCTTGAAAAATATAATATCTACTATTATCAAGTTTATTCTATTACTTCATCTGCACACTGTCCTAGAACCCTGCTAGCCGGCACCTAGAAGGCAAATTGTAGCACCTATGTTGATTGATTGATATGATAGATTGACAGGAAAAAAATACATCTCAACTAAATTAAATATTAAATTAATTAGGTAATAAATATTATACTAACTATTAAATACTTGTATAAGCAGACATAACAGAGACGGAGCAGATAGCGAATCGATGACTTGTAATCGGCTTTTCTATCCCGTTTCCACCGGCTGGAGTCCCGCCTAATTGCAGCTTCTCCCGCGGGACGTTAACATGTTTTGTCTGGAGGAAACACAGAAATAATATTTTCTACGACTATGTTACCGGGAATAGAGAATTGTTAGCATTGGCCCTATCTACGAATACATATTTTATGTAAATACAGTATGTAAAAAAAAATCTCTTATATAACGTTTTCCTTAAAAACCTTGCACACCTACTACCTCTTTCTCGAAATCATTTCCTCTGCCCGAAGATTGCCTGGAAGAGATCGCTCTTAGTGATAAGGCCGCGTAAATTGTACTTCACTATTTCCTTTTCTATCTCATGTTTGTTGTTTTATATTTGTGCAATAAAGTGTATTTTACTTGACTTTAGGTTTAGGTATTGGGTGTTTTCACCTATACACAAGGAAGCGAAACCATTCCCTATCAGCTTGTAGGTAAATGTAACCCTGGTTATAAACAAGCAAATAAATATAAATTACCTACCTATCTAATTTGTAATTTTAGCTTAGGTTATCATCAGCCTATTAATGTCCCCACTGTTGGGGCACAGGCCTCCCCTTGCACAAGGGGGTACGGGCCATGATCCACCGAGCGGGCCCAGTGCTGATTGGTGGAGTTCACACGCCCTCAGAAAGTTTTTAATTTCCTCAGATATGCAGGTGTCCTCACCATGTTTTCCTACACCGTTAGAGCGGTCGGTAAATGTACGTAAGATTTCGAAAAAAATCGAAAAACTCATTGGTACCTACATGATTGCATGGTTTCGAACCCGGACCTACCGCATGGGCGTCCGGCGCCCTAGCCACTGGCCACCAACACTCTAGGCTAGCTTGCTTACGCTTAGCTTAGGTATTTCAGTGTTATTTTTTTAAATAAACAACAGTATGCACTTACTTAAATTAAATATTACAAATTGGACGGTCCATTCAATTAAATTTTCCATCAAATAAGAGAAAGGTTTGAAATACTCAGAGGAAGCCCATAAGATATTTTTCAAGCCTATTCTTCATTATGCTGAGCATAGCTTAATGCTTATCAAAAAAAGTATAAACCCAGTATAATTAACTACTTAGCTATACCTACTTGTAATTATTATTATACCTCTAAATATGTGTCATGTCTGAGTTTAAACTATGTACTCTACTCATACACATGGTTCATGGCTCCTCAACGGAAATTATGGGCTTAAGGGCTTAAGGTCCAGCAAGCTAATCTCGGCTCATGTAAGCCTACCTTGATAAGCATAATTACATCTAACCACTTAAAGACCTACTTATGCAAATATAAATTGTAATAATCTCCAACAAAATTTAAATAGTTAACTAAATTGAAAATAAGGCAGTATAGATACGCAGCTGTAATACACTCAGCTCACAAATCCTAAATGAAAAATAATATTTCAACCATCTCACGCCCGTAAATTGAATGCAAACATTATTAGCCAGAACCTTTTAGATGAAATATTGTTAAAGTCAATTTTAAAAGTAGGTAAATTTTATCGAACGCATTTCATGGCAATAATATATAGTTACGAGTAGACACGGGATTCTTACCACGGTTTGCGGTTGTTTTGAGCCCCGATATATCGGCACAGTTGCATGCGCCATGATCGCGGGTAGACTAACGTAAGCTGCGAGTTGTTGTGGGTAGGTAGACATCGAAGAATCTATCTACCCTCCTCCTGATACGACTGCGACCACTACCATTGTCCGTTGTCACCATCTCATTTCATGTCTCTCACTTTATTTGCTGGTGGCACCTGTGGCACTGTGCAGAGTTAACTTGGGTATGTACCACGCTTTTGCTTATTTCTGCCGCAAAGCAGCAAAATTTGCTGTAAATACTAAGATAGATAAACCTAAGTCTCAAAGCTAACAGCGCGCATCGAAATGGTTGCGACGACATTCGTCACAGTGAGGTATAAGAATATGTCTGTGGACGCTGATAACTAACTTACTATCAACAAAATAAAAAAAGGCCCTGGTGACCTGATTATATTGGTGTGATTTTCTTTAACACTAAAAATATATAAATAAGTATTATAAGTAGGTCGCACAGGCGTCGGAGGCACAGTGGCTAGGACACCGGACTCCCATGCGGGAGGTCCGGTCCGGGTCCAGAAACCATGCAGTGCCATGTACCAATGAGCTTTTCATATTTTTAAAAGACTTAAGTACATATTTACCGACTGCTATAACGGTGAAGGAAAACATCGTGAGGAAACCTGCACTCTTAGGT
The DNA here is from genome assembly GCA_947369225.1 of Hofmannophila pseudospretella. Taxonomy (NCBI): domain Eukaryota; kingdom Metazoa; phylum Arthropoda; class Insecta; order Lepidoptera; family Oecophoridae; genus Hofmannophila; species Hofmannophila pseudospretella. The sequence continues at coordinate 5,357,704 of OX376316.1, forward strand.
GCCCTGAGTGTAAAATGGGGTAGGCACAAAAGATCTCTTCAAGGGTCGAAGTGCCGCTGGGATTATTCCCTGCCATAAGATAAGGTAAGATAGGTAGGTCTGTACTAATTATTATTATTATAACGGTTGTTATTCACTTCACAATTATAGCGAAAGTTACCTGACGTTTCAGTACACTCAGGACACCTTTTTCAGGAGCAGTTAGAGTACCACTCGCGGTGGGGTCACACTTTAAAGCGTCTCACTTGAGTTTTAGTTCTAAATTAAACTTAATATATACATCTTATCGTATGATGGGAGGCCGAGAATAATCGTAGCGGCACTTCGACTCTTGAGGATATTTTGTGCCTATCCCATTTTACACACTGGTCATCTCAGTATGTAGGTTTCCTCATGTTGTTTTCACCGTTAGAGCAGTCGGTAAATGTACGTAAGTCTTCGAAAAATACGAAAAACTCATTGGTACATGGCACTGCACGGTTTCGAATCCGGACCTCTCGCATGGGAGTCCGGTGTCCTAGCCACTGTGCCATCGACGCTCTTTGGCTTTCTATGTAAGTATATGAAGCCATCATCAGTGCTTAGAACAATCTGCATACGCGAACGATTATCGCCTCGACTGCTGTAATCTAACAAAGCCTGGATATTCATCTCAAGGGACGCGTTCTACTCCGTTCCCATCCGTTGTACCAGTGTGTTACACAGTAATTGTTGTTACACTACCTACATACACTGCTATTACACTGTATTTCATTATGCAAATTCTACTGTTAAATTCTCTCTACACGTACGAGTATATCCTTCCTTAAATAAAGGTTATCCTTCCTACTCCAGCTTTCCCTAATCAAAGTAAATATTAGATGAATACTTTTCTATTTATAGATATTTTATAAGTAATCCAACCAAAGGTTCCTTGGGACCTCTTTGTCGTAACGTTTTAAGCCATTTCAGTGTCGTTAGAATTTCATTTCGCGTAAATTTGTTTTAAATTACAAATTAATGATAAAAAGCGGAGCGAGTCCTACGATTCATACAGCTTTTAGCGAAATAAAAATTCGGCGAAACAGCACACTCGACTCTCCAAAAGACTCGACCAAAAGCCTATGACAGTGAACTGCCACAAAAAAGGCTTATCCTATTCACTTATCCCACTTCGATCGCTCTTTCTAAAATATCCACTGCAATTAATAAGGCCTACGTATATTGCAAAAGTGGTAGAAATGAGATAACTTTTTATTTCAGGAGTATAACTCCAGCCCTGAGTGAAACAAACCTCCGGGGTGATGACCGTAATGGCGGCGATGATGAGTTCAATAACCGTTATGAGTTCCGAAGTGTTACGACAGCGCACATCTGCGCCCCAACGCTCACGTACTCGTATTTTGCTGTCGTATACGTCGATATACGTGTTTAAGCGTAATAGCAATAGATGTAGGTAATTCGGCTGACAAGTGTACCCCAAGGTGGTTTAAACTTGTTCGGGAATTTTGTCATAAAATGTCCTTAAGGTAAACTAAGAAACGTAGTAAGTAGTTACATATAAAAAATATTCAGACCTCAACAGACTAAATCCACAGACCACAGAGCAGTATCACCCTGTAGTGGAATGTCGTAAATAAACTATTTTGTTGTATATTATTGTACCGTAGGTACATAAACTGAGATAATTTCAATAATTAACATTTACAAGTTACAAGGGACAAAAGCAGACCCAAGTAATAATAATATAGTTAAACTCTATCACGCATATATACAGGCTGTAACATTAAGAACGGTCAGTATGGGAAAGTCTGAAACTATAAGACATACGTAGATCTGTTCTTAGGAACCATGTCATCAATTTTAGTAACAAGAAAAACTGTATTCATACATTTTTTTTTAAAACTGTACCCAGCCTGGGAATCGAACCCGGTTGTTTTGAAAAAAAATCCAACACTATTTCTATTTAGATATCGATTACGTTAAGGATGAAGTGCACAAAACAAGCTACGACACAATTGAAGACCTAGAGACCAGCAGCCATAGAGACAATTTTAACGCAAATTCACCACCTGAAGATACAACATTCAATAGTAAGATCGTTACCTAAACGAGTTGAATGTTGTATTTTACAAAATGGTAGTCATTTCGAACACCTACTAAAATAAATTAAAAGATATGGAAACAATGCGTTTTATTAATTTTAAACATCACGTTTCATACTAACATTTATTCTTTAAGACCTACACAATCGATATCTAAATAGAAATAGTGTTGGATTTTTTTTTCAAAACAACCGGGTTCGATTCCCAGGCTGAGTACAGGTTTTTTTTTAAATGTATGAATACAGTGTTTCTTGTTACTAAAATTGATGACATGGTTCCTAAGAACAGATCTTCGTATGTCTTATAGTTTCAGACTTTCCCATACTGACCGTTCTTAATGTTACACCCTGTATAAGATACATTTTGAACAAGTAGTACCTATATACTTTGAACAAGTACATGATATAACTTATGAATCTTTCGTGGTTACGAGTCTTGTTAGCTCAAAACAACCCCAAACCGTGGTAAGAAGAATCCCGTGTCTAACTATAGTAAGATTCTTTCGTGGTTACGAGTATTGTTAGAAAAAAACAACCCCAAACCGTGGTTAGAAGAATCCCGTGTCTAACTATAGTAAGATTATTTCGTGGTAACGAGTATTGTTAGCTCAAAACAACCCCAAACCGTGGTAAGAAGAATCCCGTGTCTAACTATAGTAAGATTTAGTACATTATATGGACGAATCCGTATTAACCTATCTACTAATCCGAAATACTGCCTACTGGTACTAACCTTTAACATAATATAATTAACAATCCAGTAAAATAGTTGCATTTAAATTTATTTTAATATGTAAGTACTGTGAAGTCAAAGAGCTTTTTTTTTTTAAAAAATAATATTGTAACAAGACCAACGCTGCTGGAAACAAATACTACTCTCTACTGAGAGTATTCTGGGTGCGCATTGCGATACGATATTTTTAATTGATTCTCATATCCATGAAAAGGTTTAATCCTTGCGATTTAAAAGTTTAAAAAGAATTAACTTTATGTGTATTTGAAGTTCATTACGTAGACCTACACTACACCTAGACCTTGTATATACACTTTGATAAACTTCATTAGTACCTACGCAAAAATAAACGCAAAAGCTTGGAAATTATTAGAAAAACTTCATAATCGAACTTGGTTAGGTAACAAGCATAAATCCTGACCCTTTCGCGGCAAACAGCTCGTTACTCAAACATAATTTTCAGTCATCACGATAAGAACGATTTCCGCAAACTCCTCCTAGAATACGGCGGTGTCTCGTTTCGTTATTCCAACCTTTTTCACAAACGCACAATATACCGTGAGCACCTCAGCGGTTATTACCTCCACGGCAAGTCGGCAACGGAACCTTTGTTAGCGCAAGCAACCCTCGCCCTCCTGAATTTAAATGGAGAATTATTTTCAAGTATTTTTCGGAAGAGAAGTTTTATTGTATTGTTTGATTGCGTGTCACTCTGATAGATGAAGGAATGGCTTCCAAATGGTGCCTCCGTGGTGCCTCCTTTGTCGTTCGGAGCCTGTACGTAATGTCATCGGGCTCGGATGGATGAATTTATTAAAAACTTCACGGTGACAGAGCTCTCGTAAAGTTTAATAGTCGCTCCAAGTTTTAGGATGAGTGCTAAAGTTGCAAAACTTAGACAATAGACTAGGTAATGCGTTTCCTTTCGGGTTATTTACGTAAATACTTTAATATTGAGGAGGTTTCCACCGCGAAAGCAGATTGCAATAAGTGATTGCCTTGCTTAACAATATCACTGGATTCACCCTACATTTTGGAATTAACTTACGAATAAGTTTAAAAACTTGTTGTTTTTTTTTGCATTTATATTTTAGACATTCATCATCATCATCAGCCCATGTCGTCCCACTGCAGGGTATAAGCCTCCTCTCTTTTGTGCCACCCTATACGATCCTGTGCAAGCCGCATCTAGGTCTTCGATGCGACTTTGGTGATGTCATCCGCCCATCTAGCTGCTGGACGACCTCCATCCCTCCTCTGCTCTTTTCCCTGACCTTGGTCACTCCGTCACCACGTCTAAAGTGTCCCGCCCATCGCCACTTTAGCGTTTTGACATTAACATTACATCGCAACTTTAGTTTTTAGACACTACTTTCCACCAACTTTAATTTAAAACAACTACAGCAAAACACCTTACCATTGCCAACAGAAACACAAAAGGTGCACTCCCATGAAAACTTTAACGAAATTGTGTGCAAACGTAGCTCCAAGGAGATCCACCCCTCGGTACGGAATAAGACAAACACAATTTGGGTAACGAGTGTTTACCAACTGTGGTCGGATATAAAAATTAAAATAAAATTGGCCTCGTAACCGAGTTTGTTCTACTCTTTTTAAGGAAAAATAGACGATCTGATGCTGTTTGGCATTATATTTTTACTTGGAATTCTTTTGTGTGGGTATGACAAATGATAATTCATTTTGTTTACATGTCAGTGTCACTTTTCTCCTTATTAGAATAGAATAGAATTACATTTATTGCCAAATATTTACGAGTATATAATGTTTTTACAAAATCATTAAAATTAACGTAAATGTAAATACTTATCCACTATGTAACTATTACATGTTAGGCTCATGTTGCATGATAGACTCGCCACCACTATTGCTAATCTATTTTCCATGTCCGAAATCTTATTTCCTATAATAGTTGATACCAAAAATAGTTCATATCAAAATAATAAACAGTTTGCATGAAATTTAAAGTAGATCATACTTTATCCGTCACGGAAAACTTATAACTTAAAATATTCATATTATATTCTGAAAGTTTTTTCATAAAAATTATTACAAAATGTCGTGTCATGATTAAATTCCAGGAAGTTTAAGCGGGAAACTATAAAAGTATAGCAACGAGGGACGTCTGGAGAATGGCAAATGAGATCTTCTAGAAGTTAAGTTCAAAAGCTCTTTGTCTGTTCTAAACTAAGATTATCAATCAACTTCATCAATTTTATCGCAGTTGTTTAAGGATTTTTTGAATTTACAAATCTTAGAAAATAAACAACAAAAATAATAAAATATAAATTTATTTTATTACCTAAGAAAGAAAAAATGTTATTATAAACTCAAATATAAGCCATTTAATTTTATAAGTTAAAATACTTTTTAAAAAAACAACATCGTCAAATTTGATAAATTATGAATTAATTAGGTACATTTTGTTGGTCATGGATAACCGTAACCACAACTTAATAACTCTAAAGTATTTTTCCACTCCCATTTCGTAGTTTGTTCTTTAAAAAACCATAATTAATAACATAAAGAGGTTCATTCTTCATAGTTGTGTGAAAATAGTATTTTAATGATATTAAATAACAATTTTCGATTGTAATGTGTAAATTTTTCTAAGAGTTTTTGTATTACACTGCATACAAGAACTCTTTCGTATTACATGCACTACATTTCACTGGCCAACTACTTGGTACTATAGCCATAAAAAAAACTTGACACCCGCGCCTGCGCGATGTCGTCATACATATCTATTCCATAGTTACCAATAACATGTTAAGTTGTCATGGCGTCTGTTGAAGTGTCCGTAATGGTTTGTATTTTCTGTTTATATGTTTCATGATCGTAGAAAAAGTATTTTATGCAACGCACGTAATGGCGATTTTAACACTCGAACGATCTATTATGAAACGAAGTGAACATGTCAAAATCGCTATCATTACGTGGCCGTTGCATAAACTACTATTAATGTTAATAAATATATAAAAGTAAGTCATTAAAACTTACATAGAGGTATTCAATTAATTTGAATTTAATTACATGTTAACCTTCTCATACTATACCAAAAATCATAGTATTATACAATACACTTGCCCTAATTCCACCAGCAATCGTACGGTATAACCGTACCCAGTTAACCTGAAACTCGGCTCGTCCTGGGACCAATTGTAACGTTCGTTACCCCAACCGGGCACGTGTGGGGACGAATAAACGAATTTAAGCCAACAATTTTAACCCGTGTTTAACTTTCGTGCAAGAGTGTGTATAGAAAAGTGGTTGGGGGGTTTTGACCCCCCGTAAAAGTTTAGAATTTAGAGGGAATTCTGATCATGTCGTCATAACCTGTAACTTAAGTTTCGTTTTCTGACCATAGCGGGGTTTACGCAATGCTTTATTTTGATTTTATACCTACTTACCTATAGATACCAGGTGCAGATACTAGATACTTACGTACAAGCATGAGTTTTTAAGTTTTTAAGTTGAAACTATACCAAATCCATTGGATATGTACTTACCTGCTCGGCTCTTTTTATAAATTTACCGAGTATTTCTATACAATTATGTATTTGACTTTTTTTTTAATATTCCATCAATCAACTTACATGGACACCCTGAAGAAGTACGAGTATCTAAAATTCGTTTTTGGATAACTCTACTCACATCAGAGATATTAATGATTTAAGTTAGTTCTAGAGAGATGCTCTGTCCCTTTTTAACAAAACAGTTTTTTATATGTAGCCAGGATCTGCTTGTATGGCGCTATTACACAGTGATGTCATAATGTAATATTGCCGTTTCTTTTTATCATCTGATTTTTGATTGCATCTAGCTATTTTATTTTTCAACGAAAATTAATTCTATTTTCACATTTGACCATCAATTTATGTCTAATTCTTAATTTTTATGAAATGCATTTAATATTTTTTACTTGGAAACTACCGAGTTGTCTATTTTTGGTATGATTTTGATCTTTCGTTCCCAGTCGCCAACATTGTTTTCTCAAAAATAATCTCTTAGTTAGTCTCCTAGTAAAATGGTCTTATTATATCGCTTTGTAACAAGTACGTCTCTGTATAGTTCCACGGGTGGTGGTATGGCCCCTGAAGGAAAGGTGGAATTTTTGCCTGTTAACTACATTGTCGTTTATAATGAAATAAGTTTTGTTTTAATGTTTGAATTTCCCTTGATATCGCTCCTCATTAAGAACTTAACTCTATTATAATGGAATTTTAACTAGTAATTTATTAAAGCTTTTTTAAATAAATTAGTTACTATCGTTATTTCATTGCATCCCACCTGATGGGAAGTGGTCACCATCGCACCTTCATCCCGCACCCGCACATTTTACCATATAATGTCATTATAGGGTTTTCGATGCGCTGCTACCTATGAGGACTTAATAAATGCCTCATACGAAATGCATCTCTGCGGCATTAAATTCGAGTGAGTGAGGTAGGAGCCTTTGGTTATAATTTTTCTGGCGAATATAACCTTTATAATTATCTAGATTAAATTTTGCTGAAAACACGGGAATTTTCAGAAACACCTCGTATGAAAACGTTATAACTTATAACCGAAAAAGGCTCCTAATAAGCTCACGCGAGCCTTTAACGCCGCCTGCAGAGATACATTTCCTCGAACCTTTATCTAATTTACACGTTCAAATTGAAGTTTATGCCTTTACGTCGGTACAGTGGGCCTCAGGTGCGTGGAAGGAAGTTTTCAATCAAATCAGCGGGTAAGGAGGAAAGCGGAAAAGGAAACTCGTACACTGGCGGTGACTGATTGACAACATTGTAACGGAAAAATGTGCCTACATTTACTTTCAGGGAACTTGCGAAATCCAGTAATTTATTACGATTTATTATTATTATTATATTTATAGACAGGCAGCATATATGCTGATGCGTCTATGTCATAGTGTTGGAAAGTTATAAGTTCTTAGTTTCATTTTATAGATTTCACAGTTCACAGTTTTTCCAGTCAGCCATTGTTATATTTAAATTAAATGTTTGCACTAAATCATTGTTTTGTCATTAGATTAAAACTAAGGTTATTTATCACTGCTTTTTAAACCAGTTGTCTAGTCTATTTTTAAAGGAGTTCACTGAAGGGGCAGAACATAATAGAATATAATTTACCGAAAATAATATCGAGTTTTGAGAAAATTTTGATATTTAATGTTAGATAACACCGTTAAATACTTATTCAAGGAGTTAATGAAAACATTGGTCAAATATTTACCAAATATTTCACTCATTAAAATATTCTGTAAATTAATTACGTTATTCGCAAAAACATCGTCGATTTACATTAGATAATAATATCAAAAAGAGATGCAAAATTTCTAACATAGTAACTGTTTGTTGATGATGTTGATTGTTTTCAAAAACCCTTTTAAAATTTAATTCTGTAAAGGGTCTCTCAAAAGGAGATTTATTTACTAAATTGATTAAATAAATAAAGATAAAATATTAACTAAACCGTTTAATTCAAGGGACCTAGACGACGTGTTCGTCTTATATAGTTCAGGTAGATTTTATGCATTTTAATTCTTAGTGTAAATGTTGCATTACATATTTTTATTTATTCGTATGGCAGTTGGAATTATACACACTAACAGTACTGTGACATGTCACATATTTACAATGTAATAAAGATTTAATTCATTACTCATTACAGCGGATCTCAAACTTGGCTCACGAAACCCAGCAACAATAACTAAGCAGACAAACATAAGGCCCGTGTCACGAAACTTGGCGCCACTTGGCGTAACTTATTGAGTTTGGACGTGGTCTACACCACCAGTTAGTGACAAACTTGGCCAACTCCTCTCCTCACAAGTTCTTGGAACGGTTATTAGAAAAACTTTGAATTTATTGGCGGAATTATTCTGTAATTAATCCTTCAGCCTGGAGAAATTTTTGATGTTTAAAAACGTAATATAATCCAAGGTAACTTTTATTTGAAACCAAAACTTGAGTTTCGGATGATGTTTTGGTTTAGTTTTTAATTATTATACTCAACGTTTCTTATCCACTATTGCAGCTGGAATTGACGAATAGGATAATTGTAAGTACTCTTATTATAGTGTAACCGCGTAACAGACGGATCGCCCGCGACATAAGAGAGGCGCGGGGCGAGATGACAGAGGGCGGGCATGCGGCCTGCCGGAAGTGGGGCCTGCCGCTCGCTGCCCCCCGCTCACCCTCTGTCGTCCCGCCCCGCGCCTCTCTAACGTCGCGGACGACCTCGCCTGTTACGCGGTTTCACTATATTAGAAAATAGTATCGCTGCGGGGTTACTCCCATTGACCAGATGGGTGATCTGATTAACCTGTCTGGTTTTAAATTCTTCTCTTTATTTCAATCAATCTGTAGTGTGCCTTGATTTTTATTTATAAATCTAAATAGCTTAATATATCGCTATTTCATAGACAAGGAATTAAACACCTCATTTATGGGTCACTGTGTACGATTTTATAATAAGATACCTGATACTGTAATAAATAAATATGACAGAGATAAAATTTAAGACCCATATAAGGCTTATACCCATATTAACCTTATGTAAAAAAAGGTTATTATAAAATAAATGACTACTAAAATGATAAAGATGCTTGGTCCTAAATTCAGCTCCAACTCTGCACATTGTGTGTATATCATTGTATTCATAATTATTGTAAGATATATTTATTTCAAAAGATGTGCTGCTGAAAGTTTCTTGCGCCGCTTCTTTCCTTTCAGCTACAGCACCTTACGAAGCGGTGGTAGAGTAAAACATGACGTTGTAAAAATGTACTTTAAGGTACTTACAATAAAATAAAATAAAATTTATTCAAAAAATGCTTCTTTAATACCTATACGTGTAACAGTGGTGATTCATTAGTCAATGGCTTCTAATCTCCTCTAAAACTCTCACTACATTATAATAATATTCCCCATACTTTCCACTTCCCCATTGCTGCCAACTTAATAATTAAAATTTGAGCGCAAAGCCTGCCCGAAGCCTCACACTTGACTCTACGTGACTGCGAATAATTTAGTTATGGGGATTCTCCTGTCTATCATAGCTCCGACGGCATGATTACTGACTTGACACATAAAATATAAAAGTAACAGAAAACACGTTTCCTACTAACATTCTGGGGCGTCAGTCACACACACAATCGCTCGCCGCGTGGCGCCACAGAATACACACAGAAGGTCCGCTTCTGGCGTCCGCGATTTTGATTACGTCACTCGACCGTAACGCTATGACAGTTATAATTTCCAGTTTAAAAGAAATAGCCTTGTGAAAAATGTTTCTGGCAATGTAAGCACAAAAAATTCGATACGTGTGTATTTCGCGCCCGACTTCCTTTGAGACCGCCTGTACGCAGTGCCCGTGTGCGCATAAGTCGATTTCGCGCGGTTGTATTGAGCGGACCTTCTGTGTGTATTCTGTGGCCGTGCGCTTTTACAAGTTGCTTAGAACCGTCCACTATGTAAGTAAATTATTTATTTCACACACAGCATACTTACAAAAAGCGTTAAAGAAAGATAGAACTGGTAGAACACATGTGTATGTCGATTTGACTAACATATATTCGTTGCTAGTGTTCATTTCTTCATTTTAACTAGCAATTAATGTAAGTATAATATAATGTAACGTAATGAATATACTCGTACGTACGTACGCGTGGTATAGCGGACGGATTATGGCCGGACGAATGCATCATATCGCCAGACTGCGTGCCGCGGGTAAATGCCTCGCACCAGACATCGAGTAGGGAGCTTGTTTTCTGTTACTTAGTGTATATTTTATGCTTGAAGGTTTCAGACGGTATGTGAAACGAAGAAAATAATGAGGGAAATGTAAATCCGGTGGGTGTTAGCATTGCGTTAAATGTCTCACGCGCTTTGGAGATGAAAGGAATACCGTTATTTTATTTACATAATACTCGTATAAATAAATTGTTTGAACGTAATACAATTATGCTCGATTGAGGATTTTTATTCTTATAGTACCTACCTACAATGACCTACAAATGTCAATTTATAGGCACAACACACTGATAATGCGTGTAGAACGATTTAAGTACATAATATTTTCAACGTTGAAACCTCAGTGTGGTTTAAAATGAAAAGGTTTGAAAATTACGTTTATATGCCTTGATTTACGTGTATTACAAGGTATTAACTACGGTAAGTACTTACATAATCATACATAAGTACTTAATTCTACCAAATTATTGCTTATTGAGCGTCGGTGGCCTAGTGGCTAGTGACTCCCATGCGGGAGGTCCGAGTTTGAAACCATGCCAATGAGTACCCATGAGTTTTTCGGATTTTTTCGAAGACTTATGTACTTTTACCGACTTCTCTAACGGTGAAGGAAACCTGCATGTCTGAGTAAATGAAAAATTTCCAAAGGAGTGTGAAATCCACCAATCTGCACTGGGCCCGCTTGGTGAATCATGGCCCGTACATCCTTGTGCAAGGAAAGGCCTGTGCCCCAACAGTGGGGACATTAATAGGCTGATGATGATGATGATGATTGTTTATTTATTTTTGTTAGGTATTTCGTAAAAGATACCTTTCATAGCATGTTTCAGTCTCGTTTCAATCCAATAGGGATGTGTTTATCCAAAGTCATTAATCGTCCTGTAGATTAATCAGTTATTTTAACCGAGTCATTTTAATCCCGGAGTAAAATAGTCGTGTAATTTGTAGCCGGAAAATGGAGAACAATGCTTTTAATAAAACCGCAAATGATGGAGTATTTTATATAATAAATAGCAGCGGATTGCTGAAAGATACGCCCTGGCGGAGTCTTTGTCATGAGCACAATGGGTACTCTGCGAGAGATTTGGAGGTTGGTGAGGACACTGTCAAAGTTTTTGTGACGGAAAACCCTTGGAAAATAATATTTTTTGTAGACATCATAAGTACCCACATAGTCTGCTTGCAGTTGAAAAACGTCTACAATCTATATTTTTTTGAGAGCAGACGAGCAAACGGGATACTTGATGGTAGGTGGTCACTGTTGTCCATTGAGAGCGTTATCAATGCGCGCAAACCTTGAGAACTTGAAGCCTTGAAGTCCTGAAGTCTTGAAGCTTTGAAGACTTGAAGCCCCGAATGCCGTCTTCTGTGGAATGAAAATAGTTTCAATATCAGCCGCTCGACCCCATAGAATTCCGTAAGACATTATGCTGTGGAAATAACTGAAATATACTAGCCGTGCGGTTGCTATATCAGTCAGTTGTCTTACCTTTATTAGACTTCAAGACTTCAACTGAAGTCTTGAAGTCAAGGCAAGGCTTTAAGGCTTCATTTCGTTTTTCATAATGTAGAACAAAACCAGTTAAATTAACCTCTACTAATGTTTCCTCATTTACGGTGTTAATTTTCCCATAAAAATAAATTAAACGAGAATTAAAATAACCCTTTCGTATTTTCCACTATTTCTGGTACATATATTATCTGTAGCAGAAATAGTGGAAAATACTAAAGGGTGCTACTAGTATTATCAACTACAAAAATAACAATAACTCGAGAATAGCAACAATGGTTCACATTAAGCTATTGTCAGACAGGAATAGGCTTCTGGCAATAAACACGAGTTCGCTCTCAACAGGTATGGAGACACAATGCGGCTCTAGCCGTGTCGGGAATGTAATCCACCTTCACACACTTTTGTATATAGTTATAGTAAGTAGATACTTATTTCAAGAGCACTTGTTACGGCCCAAGTCTTGATTTTGTTAGTATTTTTGTAACAAAAAGTGGACGACTCCATAGAATTTTGGAAACATAATATGAATTCAGAAATACTTACTTCCAAAAATAGTATTAAAGGTTGAGTCTTATTAATCTATGACAAGTTTAGAAAATCGTACTACCCGTCGGAAATATCTGTGGACCTACACATTCTTGAGTCTTTTCAAGTAAGCACTACGTTGAAATAATGACTTTATTACCACTTTTTGGCCACTAACCACAAGACAAGAAATTCTTTCTCATATATATGTCGCAGTTCGATTGTATAATCCGCTGTGTTACCAGACAGCTAGACATTTTAAAATCGTAACGTAAAAATTAGACCTCCAGTGATTTTCAAAATAGATATTCTATTTTCATTGCAATACATATTGATGCCTGAACTACATATTGGTCCTGGACCTCTGCAGGTGCTAATAAATTAATATTAACATTACTACAAAATAAAACGTTAAATAGGTTTTATTAAAAATAAAAACCACTACCGGAGATAAAAAAAAACGTTTTACCCAAAATTATGTAGTAATAAGTTTAGAAAGCTTGTTTTATAGACAGATCAAATTACCTTTTGCGATGTTAGTGTACCCTCATAAACGTCAAACGTGGGCTGGACATGGGTCCGCATCGGGTTTCGCACTACCGTCATTTTATATTAGAACTACTTACATAAATGTGGAAGGCTTCTCTAATATCCTGGGGCACTTAATTCATTGTCTAAAGAGCAAGTTGCTGAGAGAAATACTGAAGACAAGACAAAATGGATTTATAATGTTGGATGAAGAAAAAAAACCAGCGTTCTTTACTCTATGTTGTTATTTAGATAATAGACTTGACAGAAGAAGAAGCCCTTCGGCCGGTATACCCTTTGAAATGGTGGAAAATTATAGTTAACGTAAATGATACCACACGTCTTAAAGATATACCTAAGTTTAACTTTATTGTAAAAAGACTAAACATCTAGGAACTGCTGGAATGCAGGATAATGTTAATTGAATAGGGACTTATATTAATTTTGATGGTTCTTTGATCATTCATATTCAGAGTATGGATATAAGTGGAAGGCGCAGTCATGCTGACATACATTACCTGATATGTGATCCAAATACGTGCTTAGGCTTTCATTAAATCACACTTTATAAAAGCATTTGCGACCTCTGAAATTTTATGTGACTCTAGAAATCATACTTCCCGACACATGAATATACGTTTTCCACTACGAACCGTGTCGTAGCCACAGATGGTCATAGGAAACCGAAATATAAAATTCCAAGTAGAAAATAGTCACATCCAAGCCCGTGCTTCATTCGGTTCTGCCCTAGCGACACGGTGCTTCATATGTTGCAAGTTGAGGGCCTATTACATACTCTATCGAGAATGAGAGATAAAGTATGAGAGACATTCGAATATTCAAAATATTCATGATATACGAGTACTTACATAACTATAGTTTTTATAAGAATGGATTTGCTTAGAAAGGACGAGAGAGACTGACAATTAAGTCACCGTGAGTTGCAAGAAACGTCTTTACCTTAATAATAAGGCTTCATTAAGTCTCGTGTCATCTCTATCAAGAGCTATGGCGTAAAAAGAGTTGAATGCATTTTAATGAAAACTTAACTTTAAGGACGTTTCGTTCGACTAGCGGAAAGTAACAAAGTGTACGAAATCGATTATATAAATTAGCTACGACAAACAGGCAGACGGGCCACCTGATGGTGAGTAGTCACCGTCGCCTAGAGACACGTGCAGTACCAGGGGTATTGCTTGTGTGTTGCCGGCCGTGGAGGGAGAGGACTTTTTTAACGTTCTTTTTGAAGTATCTCATGTCACAGCGCTGTGGAAAAACGTCGGGTGGAAAAGAGTTCCACATTTTGCAGGTGCGTGGTAGAAACGTTCGTGTAAAACGGGTCGTGGTAGACACCCAAGGCTTTAGAAAGTGTGGGTGAAAATTGAGCCGCCGACGAGTGGTGCGATTCAAGAAAGTAGACGACGGCACCAAGTCGAATCGATGCTTGTAACAGCGTAAAAGAAAAATATTTGAAGTCGATAGAACAGATTGGCGTTCTAGACGGGACTATTCTAGACGTTGTAGATCCGTGGAAAAATAACACAAGATAGACATGAGGACATTGAGGTATTGCTTACTCTGAATATTTTTACTTATACTGTAGCGACTGTGTACAAAATAGTCCCCATCTTACAACACCCACACCCACATGCGACTCAATTTGCCGGTTTGGGTTACGGCTCGTAACTTACGAGGCGTACGAAATGCGCGCAAGACTAACATGTCAGTAAGTATAAATAAATAAAAGAGTATTTATTTATTGACATACATCAACGTAATAAGGTACAACACAGTTATTTTATTCTAATTCTTAACCTATAAACAAAATATACTTACTTACTAACTAACGCCGCTGGCGCAGCGACCCGAAGTGGATCTTGGCCTTCGATATTAAAGAGCGCCATCGCTGTCTCTCCTGCACAGTCTCGAGCCAGTCAGGCGCCCGGAGCTCACGCAGATCCTTCTCCACTTCATCGCGCCAGCGATGGGACGTCCGACCGGACGTCGTCCGTTAGGGCGTCCCACATACGCTCGTTTAACTGCCCGATCCTCCTCCATCCTAATGATGTGATAAACAAAATATACGATACGATATCTATAACATGTATTTCCCTATGTGTCTAATGAAATGGTCGAGACCTCAGCGACATGCTGGTTTTCAGGTCTCGCCTAATATGCTAGATGGAGCGCTGAAGGCGGGATTACTATAAATACAACACGATTATGTGGTCAAATATCTATAATGTAATTTTATATTAAAATGAATGGCAATACAAGTAGTTATATGTATGGCTTTAGTTTCCTTCTGATGATAACATAATTGGGTTTCTGTGTCTGAGAGAGTATCTATACCATTCACTGAGGTCAGCTAACAGAGACTTTACTGTATGTACCTAATAAATTATCTTAAAAATAACCCCTATCGCTGAAATAGAACGTTCAAGTCCTGTCCACTAGCCTAGACAGTAGGAATTTGTATGAACTGTCCTTGCCACTTGCAAAGGTGTAAACAAGCCCTCAAATATAAAAGGCGCGTAAGACTCCTGCATGTTAGTAAGACTTCATCACCCCTGAAGTATCGACAGTGCACATAATAGCCCCCGTCGTACGACACCCACACGCGACTCAATTTGTCGGTTTGGCGTGAAGCGTGACGCGCACAACGTTTACGTTTCGTACACGCTGGCACGTAAACGAAACGTCACACCCACGTTACGGGGAAATCAAGGCACAAGGACTGACAATGTTTGCTTGAAAATATGGTTTAGGGTCTACAAACACAGATAATTAAAAAAAAAATATCAGACACTAAAATTAAATTAAATCTTATTATGGTGTCCTAATATATTTGAGAACGCTACACACGCCCGTTCATGAACAAAATGTATAAAACATCATAACAGAAATAATTTTAAACGACTCCCTCTGCCAAAGCACTAAAAATTCAATTATGTTATAGATACACTTATGTGACTATAAGTCAATTGAGATGAAAAGGAGAAAGACCTTCTAACAAGCGAAGTCTAGGGAATATATCGATAGGGCGTTCTATCTATAACTTGATGTAGTATGTAGCTGAACAGCGCCATCTATTAGCGAGTTGAACGAACTAAATTTTATCACGTGTTGAAAGTAATCTTGCAATTTTGATAAATGATTTAAAAATAGATTAATTTATATGTATAACGAATAATACTACAAAAAATATCATAATAAGTAGGTACTTAGTCGTAAACGGAAAAAGAAATTGAAACGTGAAGAAATATAGATTCCACGCATGTTGTCGAGTGAAACGGTATAAATTGCATTTGTTTTCCGAGAGCCAGCCATTGTCCACTTCGCTGAAACCTGGTATCCACTTCCAGATGTCTCCCTAGCATTTTCCCCTGAGGAGTGATCCGTTCGTCGAGGAAAACATTGGACAAAAATTACATAAATACTTATTCTGTAAATCCTATACAGCAGAAAAGTGCAACCATAACTGTATAGATAGATAGATAGAGGATTTGTAGATTCAAACTTCCCCAAAATCCACAGCGATATTATGTATTTACCTATAAGTCAAGATTTGGTGCTTGTTGGAGATAATTCTTGAGTACTTCCGCATTCCTCAGAACCCTACTTCAACTCCAACCCTCAAAACCCTTCCCCCGAAACCTGAGAATCTCCCCTCCTCCCAAAAAAATCCAAGCTACGGCCTTTTTTCTACTATAATTGTATCCGTGATTCGCGGAGTTAAACCCCAAAATAAAGTCGTCCAGTAAGTTAATGTCTAGTCGTATCTGATGTTATGGCGGTGAGTAGATCCAGCGGTGAGGGGTACCCCGTTTATCTTGTTTCCGCGATATAATAAACACCACACCAGTCACTTTGTCGTATTACAGTATCAGTAAAGTCAATTCACTCAATAATCCGTGAAATAAATGTAATTCCCGTTTAATTATAAAGCACACGGTGCAAAGTGCATGTACATCGCGCGGGAGCGAGCGGCCGACTAAAAATGACAGCGAGTTTATCAAATACCCTCCGATGTAAAATGTTAAAAAAGTAAACAAAGCCGAAACACTAATGTTATAAAAGGATTTTCGATTTGGTAATAAACTTGATGGAGTGTCTCATGTGCCGATAATTAGGTACGCTTGTTCTCATACCGTTCAAACCGAAACATAGCAATAAAAGCATTACTAAAAAGGAGGTACCGCACAGTCATACCAGCTTCCAAGCCTCAGTTACAACTAAACAAATTAAAAGTACGTATAGCAGTTGGGTTAGTCCAAGTCGTTTCACAGTATAATTGGAAAAAAATCCAGTTGAAGCAATGGAATATCACTGCGAGATTGTTCTAGGTACATTTCAAAAGCAGAAAACGCTCCGCCATTTCGAAAAATGGGAGGTTTAATTTTTACTTCACTAAAATCTGGGACAGCAATTTGCAGAAACAATATTGTATGCTGAATTTCTGACACAGATGGAGGGATTACTGAAAGTGGTAACTCACGAGTAGGTTTTGGGCGATAAATAGAAACATTTTTCATAAAATCTCAAGTAGATGAGTAAAGAGCTATAAAAGTATATAAATATAATAAATACCCACGTCATGCAACTAATTTTTATCTATTAATTTATCATAACACCCAAAGGAAGAACAGAAAATCGTAGTTTTTTAACAGAATGCAACTGAACCACAGAACTGAACATTATGTAAGAAATAAAAAAGTAAGTAGACGAAATTCGAATTACTTTTTGTGGCGTTACGGAGTGCCGTAACGCCGCAAAAAGTAACACGAGATTTAACAAAGTGATAGTAATCGAGTCCTAATGATCTACTGAAAATTCTATGTAAAGAATGATCAGGAATACGAGTATAATATGTTGAGGAATTTTATGTAAACTAATTTTTGATCATAAAAGTACCAATGACACGCTTTTGACAACTCAATTACAATCCTGTCGGGCTTTATCTTTATGAATCTCTCTCAAAAACTATGGAAATGCAGATGGTTTAGACTCTCAGAGCTGTGAAATTAGAATAATAGTCCAGATAGGTAGATGGAATTTAAGTTTCATTCTCTATGCCTGAAACAAAATGCCTTATCTAGTTTAATCTTTTCGGGTCCACATCCCACGTATTTCCAAGCACATTCTCGCAAATGAAATGTAAATAAGTATGTAGGACGATACCATTCGCCGCCCGAGCTGGCATCTCGCTCTGTTTTTAACAACGAACTTATATTTTTGGAAAGCTAACTCTTATTATAAGATAAGTAAACGGATTAAATTTACCGCTGAACCACTGTTCCATTGTGGTGAACATTACTAATTAGCCACTAGCCATAAACAGCCCGGCCCTATGTTACAAACATTGTCATCGCTGCTGACTATTCATGAGCAGGACGTGGCTATGGCTAGTCAATTCACGACGACGACGCTCACTTTTCGCATTAGTCACAAGGTTACAAGACATTTCTATCTCCATCATCCTGTTTGAGGGGTGCCATTTTCAGTTTGATTTTTAAATTCCTATTTAGTCGCTCTTAGCGATAAGGCCGCCCAAATTGTACTTCACTGTTTCCTTTTCTCTCTCATGTTTGTTGTTTTATATTTGTGCAATAAAGTGTATTTTACTTATATTTCACTTTAGTCAAGCTTTGTAGATCCCAGATTGTATGTTTCGAGAAACACAAACTGTATATTTAGTTAACTTTCCATACTTTACCATTCGTTGGTTTATTCTAACCCAGTTATACTCCGCGACGTCGTCTTAGTTCCGAGTATAATCAAATTTAAATTAATTGTGGCTCCGTGGACCCTTTAGTTTAGAAGTTTACGAAGGACAACTATGGGAAAATTCGGACGTGAAGTTTAAGCCAGTACTGTATTTTAGTTTGTTTGTTCCATGGACCAGCATCAGAAACATTGTTAATTATTATGTCTGGAGCTTTAAACGCTTATAATTTAGGACTCAAAGCTCTACTTTATAAGCAGAATACCAAACCATAAAACTTAAGGAGAGAAGAGACCCAACCCAGTATCGTTAGGAAAACTTAATCAGATGTCTCAATTTAATTTCCGAGGTTTTGGGGTCACCCTTCCACCCCTCCCCCTTACTACGACCCGGCAATCAGGACCCAAACCCATTAAATATGATTATTTTATTTTCTTATGCAAATCAATGCGTATATAGTAGTATGCTATCGCAGTCGGCATTCTGCATCCTTCATTCTGTTTTACTAACCGAGTTATATCTGACAAGGAAACAGTCTCGGTTTGAATATACTTAATCAAATATAATAATATCATAATATCAGCGCTGTGGCTTGCCTCAGCATTATGCTGAGCTGGTGTAACCCTTTTTGGCACTGTACCACACCAGACGTTCTGTGCTGCATGTATTAAACTTTCTATACTTCTGTATTGTGTTCTATATTCTGGTGTTTACAGCGCTAAATAAACGTTTTCAATTTCAAATACAAATTAATTATGCTTCCGACGAATTTATGATGGAAGGAATATTACTAAGATATGACTTTTTGTAGGGATGCCTTCCGGGTTTCAGGCGGATCAGATCAGTTCTTTTCAGAGCTATTTCACCAAGTTCTCTCTGCGGAGCATCGATTACTGATTGTAGGAACACGCTATGGACGACATGAGTGTGGACAGGAGTGACCAGATGTCCTGGTCCAGCTATGGATGTTTGGAACTTGTATATATACGAAGCCCCTGGAAAATTTCGATAGCGCGTTCTACACCGATATAAGTAGGTACTAATCATAGTAGCGCGTCGAGCGTCGCCACACTGATATTCCGACTGGTCTCCTCCGTTCCATCTTGTTACTCTTCTTCTCCTATGCTGTCCCTGCCATAGGATTCCCACCTCATGATGATGATGGAAGGACAGTCAACGGAAACTTGCTGAGCTATCTCGTTTCGGTAAAGTATATAGGTAGGTATATCTTCCCACAGACCCCACGGCCATGACTTTACATAATAGAATTAACTTTAGTCAATAAACGAAACAACAACCACAAAATACTTGACAAAGGTCGTTTATTCAAAACGCTAACGAGTTTCTTGCGATTACGAATAAGGTAAGGTTTTAGTGATGGATAAGTAAAAGCTTATTTTGGTCTCATTAAATCTGATACGAGTATCGGGAATAATTATGTTTACTTCCAAGCATAAGTGCCCACACAAGATAGGACGATACTGGTAAATGGTTTTGTGATGGTTTCCGTAAGAGATCGGCGACTGTTTCTTTTTCTTTTTGTCTCTCCTTCGATAGAGACGAAGCGACAAGAAAGCCAAGCCTTGTAAGAATGTCCGAGATATACCAAGTATGTCTCAGATATCGTATTTCGAGAGTCAAGAGCAGATCTACATACTATGATAGGTCTACAGTTACTTTGATGAATATTTGACATGGGGTCAAACGGATAGTGATGACAACAATATATACTCGTATCTACGTATATCTAATATTAAAACACAAACAAACTCTAAAAAAATTAAAACAAGTCAAATCAAACAAATTCCTCTCACTAACCGTATTTTTTTTAAATTTACTTCTAAACCCGCATTTGACCTCGATCTCGCCTGATGGTAAGCGACGATGAGATCGATGATGGAGCATGCGGGTCCAGTAAATGCCTAATACCTGGGTTGTCAGAAACATCCTGAATGTGAAGGCTTCCTTAAGTATCTTGTCGCCTCTATCTAGTGATATGGCATAGAAAGCGATAGCATGTATTTTAATTAAGACTATTTGACATTTCGTACAAATGACTGACGGTAAAATCACCAAAACCGTAGTAGAAAAAATAATAATGGCCTTAGTTGAGACCAAGACCAAACGTTGCTCTTCACAACTTACAGAGATAATATTAAAATTCCGTTTGTTTGCAGCAAGCGGCGGAAACGGAAGGGCTCCTCTAATGAGATAATAACATTTTGCTCGCAGGTGGGCTTCGTCGTGAATATTCGAGTTTACCTGAGGCACCCTGAGGCTACGGACTCTTGGCAAACGTAGGTAGTATCAACCGTATTGTTGCCTATATTTTGGCGTAACAGGAAGGGGATAACATCCCCTTAGATCCCAACTAGAGTCGTATCCCCTTGAAATCACAAAAAAATTTAGTAATTTTTTATTTGAGTACGCGACTTATCCCAACACCCGCATTTAGCACACTGCAGCGGTTTAGAAGTGAACCGAAAAATAGATTTCTATGGGTTCGGTCCAATTCCGTTTCAAAATAGCTGCAGTATGCTGAGATATAAAAATTCTCTAAAAATATAAAAAGTCTAAAAGCATTTTCGTTTGGTTGGCTCCCATCTCCCCTCTCATCCCCACCCGTAGCGAGAAACTGGGTATCTCTCGTGGTTCTGGATGTACGAGTACCTATACATAACACACATATACCAATTACAAGTACATTTTGATCTTTAGGTTGCTTACTTTACTTACCATTAGCATTTCTATATTTAGTTCATGTATAAAGCAAACATGTAATATATAACATACACCTATATCTGATATGCCTCAAACTGTAAACGAACGTAAACGTCTATAGAAGTCGAACTCCTAATAATAACTTTAAGGTTTTTCTTTGTTTGACGCTTTCTATTCCTTTTGAAACCAGTTAAACAGTCTCTAGACACGTTTAGTCGAAATACCTACCTAACGTCACCTACGCCAGATTTAACGATAGTATCCACGAGCACGTAGAAGGTACATCGTAATTCAGTCCCCAGGTGCGCCGACAATTCGAAGACTCGGCTACATACTGGGATTTAATAAAAACTTGCCCGGTTTACTGCGCCGCAATCTGCCATTTGTCAAAATCGGTCATGTAAAATATTGGTTGAGCAAAGAAATCTCGCTGCTTTATTATGTGTTATAGTAAACGCCATCTTTATACGAGTATACTCGTATATGTGTCAGGTAGAGTCAACAAGACAATATGACAACTAAAAAATTTAGGTAACACCAAGATTCGAAAGTGGTCATTTATTAAGAGAAGGAAGGAAGGAAGATTCGATAGAAACCATTTTACTCTAACACAACCGTATTTTGATCTGAGCATTAACCAGTAACCAGTCAGCACCTATTTATCACAATACATAAATCGAAATCGAGACCCGGAATCCATTACGCACAAGATGGCGTGTACAATTTCTTTTTTTGTATGAAAGCCTCCCAAGGGCCGGTAATGGAGAAAGTTTTTCCTCGCCGTAATCGGGAGGGCCGATGTGAAGCCATAAATAACCGAACTCTGTGGCCCTCTGATTGAACCTGTTAATGAATGAAGGACAAGAAATTCGGATATCGAAACATTGCTGACGAATTCGTTCAATATGCGGTGTTTAGCTGCTTGAAAAATTGCTCAAGTTTTTACGAGCGAGCGGGATTTATTACGTAGGTCTATCGCAATTTATTGTTCACGTAATTGTAGAATAAAGCTATTAAACCGATAAATTGTGAAATGGTTAAATTAAAGAAAAATCCTCTGCGGGTATTTATTTCAAATCTTCTGAGTAGGCACTTAAAAATAAATAAGTAAAGACAATCTTTTTCCCACAACAAAGTAATTTATCAATCTTACAATTTATGAGAAATACAATAAAAGTATGATTGTGAATTTCAAAAATCTTCATTAAAACCTAGCCAAAATAATAACTTCTGAATATTATTTTTGAATTGAATTTTTGAATTGAGCTTATATATAGATAATCCTTCTTAAAACACCTGTTTTTTAAGCTACAATTTAAGCTTTATGACAAATACAAGTGCTTAGCTCTTCTAGAAAAATCTATAACTAAGCACTAGAGTCTTAAAACTTTACAAACTTGTCTTCTAAATATAAACTACAATTTGTACAATGTCTATTGTCCATTTGTTTAATATAACCTATGCTTACGTTCCTACTGGTGTATGGACTATGATTACTTTGTAATCTTACCGCACAAATAAACTTATTCTTATTCATACAATTATAAAATATATTTTTAAATAAATACTTACTTACAACATAAATAAAAGTTATTTTCAGATTACCAGTGAATTTCTCTGGGCGTCGCGCAAAAATAATGAATGACCCGAGTTGCGGCAATTGAATGGAAAGTTTAAAAAGTTATGCGAACTTGTAATTGTATCGACACAATGGATTGTTATTCAGTTCAACAACGTAACTTTAAGGCTTATTTTGAAAATAAATTGTAAAACAGGTTTTCTATATATAATAATATGATTTGGGCGGGGGATGTCAGATCCTAGCTGAGTCAATTGAGCTATATGTCGGATTCTGAAATTGTTTATTGCAGATTTAAGTTAATTTCGGGTTAAAGTCAATTTCTGAGTAGGTCAGATTCTTAGTAGAGGGATTATAGTATTACGCCGGATTAGCTAAAGGTTAAATTCGGAGAAATGCAGTACAGGCGAAGTCATAAATGGGCATTACAATCTCTATGTATGCACTTACTTGCCACTTGAAAATACTGGCCACTAGAAAAACAAGATAAAACAATTTATCTCATCAAACTCAAATTAGACTTTAAGAAAAAAATATACAGAATACGAGTCTTCTAGATAAATATACTTAAGGTAGTTCATTTGAACCGTACATGGAATAAAATCGTTTCTTCGAAACGATTCGTTCAACCCTGCGTGTTCCCTAAGAGGAAAAGCAGCAAAAGAAAATAACCAAAACAATATTTACGAGACAAGAAGTCAAAGGGAAAATCAGTTACCCGGATCAGATGTAGTTATCAATAATTCCGTTCGAGATATGCATTAAAAAATCGCTCTTGCCTATATCAAAGGACGGGCGGTGTTTTCCTAACAAAGTGAGTTCGTGATCTGAGCACCAATGAGCCGATCTGGAGAGAACCCTTGTTTTTCTTTGCAACAACTCACTCAAAACATTGACCGGAGGCGGAGGACTGATACGGCAGGGATACCCGACTTTCTGACTCAACATTTGTAAATAGTTGATTATATAACTATTAGGGAAAGGGCCACATTCTCGCAGCGAGTGAAATTTTGCAACACGAGTCATAGGCGAGTGTTGCGGATTCGATCGTGGGTAAGAATTTTGAGTGGCACCTCCCGCATAGTTTTCAGTGAATAATTAGGTCCATTTTTGAGCAGCTGTAACAAAAACAACATTTATCGTACCTTAAACGGGTGAATGTCAACAAAAGCTATAAGCTAAGCTGTGCGAGAAAAAAACCCGAAACACGATTCTGATCGTGCCTATACTTTTAGGCAGGGAACCCCGTATGTATTCACAGTTAGCCGATTGCAATTGTTTCGACACCCGCCGTTGCGATACCGCCCGTTCTGAATAGGAAGACAGGGTTCTCTGTCAAAATGCACTAATAGGATCACTTCGTTTTAGTCGTGACATGACAATTAAGCAACCCCACTCGCACTGCTCAGTTTACATATCGTCCCCCTCGAGCAAAAACTCACCAACTACATTTTTGGCAAAAATGAGTTTTTTTCACTGGCAATCATGAAATTTTGAGATCTATCATGGAAAAAATCACCAAAATTCTATCTTCATGTTTAAAAGGAGAAATAGAATAACAATATTAACCAACTGCTAAGACTCAAAATATTTGACGAGCAAAAAGTCACCACATTGATTTGGTGAGTTTTTCCACGAGTCCGGGCACTCCTTCATGGAATGTGATAGCATGCATTCAGCAATAGAAAGACAAAGCAAAAACAAGTGCGTTTATGGAATGAGTGGCTGGCGAGAAATAATGAAAAACGCCAGAGGAAAGACTTCGACTCTTGAACCGTACCAGGTTCAAGAGATAAAATTTAATGAAGTCTTGGGTTTGCAAACTTTGGCAAATGCGCTCATCAAGAATCGTTTGAAAGACGAAGACGGTGATGTCGTAAAATGGGTCAAGATAAAGTCCATGCGATATGATAAAAGTCTATCAGGCACCATTCAATTCCGTTACGACCATAAAAATCCCTACAAAGTTCTACGAGTGTGTGGAAGAGGAAATTTTTCAGTACCTTCAGAGATCAAGAAAGCTTACACACAGATATTGCCCATAAGTATTCAGAAGAAAAACGATCTATGGAGACTTTGCACATCAAATGCAATTCCCGAAGAGTATCATGGCTGGTACGCACAGCTTCCTACATCTAAACAAGTACCGGCTAACGACCCAGTGCCTGAAACTGACGATTCAGATGAGGAATGATGAGAAGATTTATTGAAATAATATTATCCAATGATTAATAAAGAAAAATGATTCTAATGTGTATTGTATTTATTGTATTTTCCGTTCAAATTCGCAGTTTAATAACAATTAAATGTAAATTAAAATAGTCACCATTTACAAAATTCATACATCACTATGTTGTGGAAAAACTCACCAAGTACGAAAATCAGTTTTTCTCAGTTTTCTGCATGAAAAACCTTATTGTCTTAATTATTTAGTATACCATACATAATTTAGTAAAGCAATGAAATACACCATGTCCTTCTATGTAATTTAGTTTTTGAGTAGTAATAATTCGAAAGTTAAAAAAATTTGTAAACGCTTTTCCCAACATTTTGATTTTGTGAGTTGGTGAGTTTTTGCTCGAGGGGGACGATATGGTGTACAGGGACTCTTACAGTCAACTGAGCCACCATTTTTATCTAGAGCTACGATAGATTTAGAAAGAGACAAAGTGCCTACGTTTGGCGGCTGAACTCTCAAGAGATTTGACGGTTACCTTAGTTTTTAAGACACGCAGTGATGGTAAAGTGGTCGGCTTTAACACCAAATGGACATTTGGATACACCCCACATTGTTACGCATTAGTTCATGAAATCCAGAACTCTTATCAACCATATACTTATAGTGATCTAGTATAGGTAATTTTTGCATATGAAATCCACCTTTCCGCTTGTAAATCCCAATTCAAACATTTAACCTTTATCAGCTAGGACGGTAAACCGTCACACCTCCGTGATCGTACCAAATGGAGCATAAAATATTTTGAATTTCAATTAGGTTGGGAATAACCCTTTGCGGGGTCACGTCATATTACAAAAGGACAACGGGGAAATGCCCGTTATTCCGTACCCGGCCAATTAAATATACGTACCTGGGTGCTGCTACAATGGTCGCATATCTGAGGATACCTTTTTAGTAGAAATTGGTTTTGCAATTTATGAAAATCTATTGTGGTATCCCCGAAGACTGACTAAAAGATGTTAGAGAATTATACTTATAATAAACATAATTTAATTTCGACTACATACATTTCTCATTAACATCATCATAATGCTTGGTATATGTCAAAATAATATACCTACCTACTTTTTCGTTTTAGTATCTATAATTTTTAGAGTGTTTAGAAGATCCCAGTCCTTTTTAAACCCGTGTGGTACTCTCCTCGTCACTACATATCGTTGTCTGCCTTTATATTACTAATAGACGTATCTGACTTTTGTAAAAAATAAAAACTTAAACGTAACATGTCACATTCTATGGGACATGTTACGTTTTTTTTTTCAAAAGACATATACGCGACGATACAGCATTTCGAGTTCTCTAAAGAATTCCACACAAAATTCGTGAGGGTTTCAAATGCAAAAGTGGTCTTTATTAAAAAGAAACCTGGGTAAAAGCACTACACGATACTAACAAGGAAAGTACCCCAAGTGTCCAGCTCCGACTTGATTCATTTTAAGATATATTGCAGAGCATTGAAAAATAACCGACCCGTATTTTTTTATCGGCTCAAATTCATATTTAGTAGGAGAAATCGCCCTTCAAAGTTTTCGAATTTATAGACATAGTGAAATCAGTGATTTCTCCCACTAAATATTTATTTAGGTCGATACAAAAAATACGGGTCGGTTATTTTTCAATGCTCTGCAATATATCTTAAAACGAATCAAATCAGAGGAGTCAATTCTGCAACATGTACCAAACCGATTTCACTATGTCCCATACATTCGAAAACTTTGAAGGGCCTTTTCTCCTACTAAATAGGAATTTGGGTCGATAAAAAAATACGGGTCAGTTATTTTTGAATGCTCTGCAATATATCTTAAAATGAATCAAATCAAACTTTTACTTAGTATCTTTAATTTTTAGAGTAAACGCGAGAAATACTTTGTAACATTGGGGCCCATGTGGAAAATGAACTCAGTGACTAGATAAAATTGCATCGGATTAATTTACCTGTTCGAGCGATCCGACCCCCTGTCGGTGACAGCCTTTGTACCAGTACTCCCAGATAGGTATGTCTGGACTTCATTACTAAGCCGTACCCCCCGATTGAGGATATGCTGAGCGAAAAATTAATCTCTGATCCATTTGTGGACGCATGGCTTCATTTATTTTTTATTAGGTTAATCATCCGAGCCCTGGGATTATAATGCCTTTGAGAGCTGGTGATTTTTCAATTGCGATTAGAAGCAAATCGTAAAAGGTAGGTACTTACAAAAATCCTTATTGGCCCGTTACGTCTATTGCATAATTATGTAGGAACGTTTTAAGAGGCGTTGCAAACGCGTAGTATTTCGTGGCTATATACAAGATACTTTTAGGTAGATTAATTACATACCTACCTAAAAAAACATTTTTTTTCCTATTACATTTTTAAGAAAAACAAAGGGCAGGATGAACGCGCTTTTTTCCTCTTTTTTATTTTACCATTAATAAATACTTCTATATATTCACAGCTTAAAATTATTTATATTATAATTACAGAAGGAAAGAACGTACCTTACCATTAGATACGTGAAAGGAGTACCAATAATTGTTGACACTACTCCAAAAAACTAGACCCTATACTTAAAGATACCACCGATGACGATGTCACGTACCAGATTATTACAAAATACACTGACCTACATCATACAAAATCCCGTATAAACTTCCTCTACCTAAATGCGCGAAGTATCTGTAATAAATTTGACGAGCTGCAATGCATAATAAGTTCAATTCCTACCACAACTCATGTAATAGTACTTACCGAAACATGGATAAAGTCCGAGGAACAAGCCCAACGCTTTCACCTTCCCAACTATACACACCACTTTAACATCAGAACAGACAAACCAGGAGGTGGTGTGTCGGCTTATGTCCACAATGATTTGAAGCACAATCTGTTGGAATCTGTATACTCTGGAGGAAACAACTATCTATGGATATCACTGGAAAGATGCTCCGTGGATGTTGGTATTGTCTACTATCCTGGTGACACTAACTTTGAGGAATTTACGGCTACACTTGAATCCCAACTTCAACAACGACATCGAACACTACTCTTCGGAGATTTCAATACAGACCTCCTAGAGAAAAGTAAGCGGACGCAGAAATATGTCAACCTTCTGAATGCTGCAGGACACAAACTATTGAATAAAATTGACAAAAAGCACTACACCAGAGGAACGGCGACAAAGAAATCAATCCTAGACCACGTCAGTACTAGCCTGAGGAATGACAAATATAATCTTACCCTTATTGATTCGTCAATGTCAGACCACAGACAAATCTATCTCACGCTCAAGAAATACAGTTCACCACCGAAACAACGTACTACTTACAAAAAACTAAATTATGAAAAGCTATATAATCTGACCGATAGCGCTCACATCAATGATAATCAAAACTTTGAAGAACTTCATGGCACAATAAAGAATCTAATAGAACAAAGCAAAGAAACAAAGTCAAAAATTTTGAACTTACCCCAAAAGGACTGGATCAACAAAGATATTACTAATAACATTAATCGAAGAAATGAGCTGTGGGCTGAACTACAAAAGGATCCAGATAATGATACCCTGGAGGGCAAATATAAGGAACAGAAGGATGGTACGGCTAACTTGATCAAGGTGACAAAAGAGTCCTATTACTATAACCAGTTCATAAAATGCAGTAAGAAACCTAAGCAGACGTGGAGTCTAATAAACTACCTTTCTAAAAACAAGATAAAATCTAGTTGCGCTCCCCCGAAGCTTATAAGCGAAACAAAAACGATCACTGATCCTATCGAAATCTGCAATATATTTAATCAATACTTTTCCACAATAGGATCAATATTAGCTAAAGAAATACCATTACACTATCACAACATTATTACAAAAAGTACACCACATGACAATTTGAACATACCGAAACTTTCTACACTTTTACCTACCACCAGTGACGAGGTATCAAAAATAATTGATAACTTAGACCCCAATTCAAGCACCGGACTGGATAGCATAAGCACTAAAGCCATTAAATGTATAAAAACTCTTATAGCGCCTAGCCTCACAAAATGCTTTAATAAATTACTATTCGAAGGACACTTTCCCAACTCACTTAAACTCGCGAAAGTTAGCCCTATTCACAAATCTGGCGCCAAAACTGAGCCAGGAAACTATAGACCGATCTCTGTACTCCCGGTATTATCAAAAATCCTAGAAAAAGTACTGTATAAACGACTTGAATCGTATCTCAACTCATTCAACTTTATTTCGGCACGACAATTTGGGTTTAGGCCTAAAAGTAATACTCAAGCTGCGACGGCAGAATTAATTACTAAGATTAGACAAAATATTGACAAAAAAAATATTGTATTAGGAATATTCATCGACTTAAAAAAGGCGTTTGACACAATCAGCCACAATCTTCTACTAAAAAAGCTTAACCTGCTCGGAATTGACGCCAGTGCATTGAATATGTTTGAGTCTTACCTCAAGAACAGGCAACAAGTAGTAAAAATAAATGAACACCAAAGTCAATCCCTACCTATATCCTATGGTGTCCCTCAGGGATCAATTTTAGGCCCCCTACTATTTTTGATCTACATCAATGATATCACCGAATTGGGGCTACACGGACACATCACCCTATATGCGGACGACACTTGTTTGTTCTACTTTGGGTCCTGCATACGTGATCTCATGGAATTAGCACAAAAAGATCTTGATCAGCTTTATAACTGGCTACAATCCAGTTTGTTAACTATAAATATTTCTAAAACTTCCTATATCATTTTTAAAGCCAAAAACAAACATATACCTGCATATACTCCCTTAACTATAAACAACACACCAATACAAGAAAGGCGTACCGAAAAATATCTAGGGCTACGAATAGACAGTAGGTTGTCATGGGATGTGCATATCGATTATATTAAAAAAAAGTTATCTTCAATAATGGGCTCCTTGCGTGGTATAACACGTTGTATACCACGGAGGGCAAGAATGACAATTTATAACTCTCTAATAAAGTCACATCTTATCTATCTAATTGAAATATGGGGCAGTGCAAATAAAACTAAACTATCCCAATTACAGGTAACACAAAATATATTGATTAAAATGCTTTTCCATTACCCCTATTTAACACCAACCACCACAGTTTACAAGAACACAAATTTAATGAATGTAAAACAGCTATACTTCTACCACGCGTGTATTCTAATTCGTAAGATACTGACCAAAGTCATTCACACATCAATATCACTTACTCAAGTAAAACATGTAACTAAACGCAGCACGAGACGTGCTAGTTATTTAGTTCTGCCAAAGACGAGAACGAACTATGGCAAACGAATGCTTACATACGAGGGTGCGCGCTATTATAATAATCTACCTTCACCAATTAAAAACACAAATTCCTTAAATGCATTTAAGCAAAAATTAGCGCAGTTTGTTTTTTTGAAAGGTGGTTTGCTCCCGTCATCATCATAATACCAGCTTTGGTACCACAATTTTAGTGCGGTGCGTTCCACTAACTATATATAGTGTAAGTGAATAGTGTAGCGAACATGCATCTTTTTTAGTCTTTTTCACATGTAAGTGGCAATATGTTTTTAATGTGAATAAATATCTTTAAACCTAAACCTAAAGAAAATGAACACAAATAAAAATTAAATTAAATATAAGTTATTAAATGTCTTAGATTAGGCCCGTGTGGTAGGGTACCAAGGATGCTGCCGGCGTTGCCTCGCTGGATCGCTATGCTAATATTAATAAATGGTTTGATGGTATTAAAATAGCCATAGCTTGATAAGGCTTTCAACTCGTAAAATATATTATACGGTTTACCAGTACTATACCTAGTATCTACATATGTATAGCATTGAATTAGCTGGTATAAAGAAAAGATAAAGGCCATTAAATGACAGAAAGACCCAAATTCTATAGTAAATAAGACAGTAATTGGCTAACAAACATCTCATACAAGACAATAAGAGACAATACAAAATAGTCCGCTATAACAAGATCGTTCTATCTTTGTGTACAACAAAAATATTGCCCAACTAAGGCAATAACGAGGGTCGTTAGTTGGCAACTTTGCCAACTTCGTCAACTTTGGCGACTTTCGCCAACTATTTTTGCCCATAATAATAGCCCAAGTTCGAGGCGAGACGTGGCTGGACAATCTGCTCGCAATTTTCTGTGGTGACTCTAGTTTATCGTCGAGAAAAAGGACAATTTTTGTAAAACTTTTCCTTTATTGCCTGTGTAAATGGTGTCAATTGAGTATAGGTAGACCCTAATAATTAATAGACGATATCTTTTTTAAATTTTATGGAGAGCAGTCGAGCAAATGGGCCACGTGATGGTAAGTACCTAAGTAGTCACCGTCGCCCAAAGGTATCTCTCACTTCACTTTAATGTTATTAATAAGGTTTCAATTCGCTGCTATTCTTGAGGAAGGATTATTGCCTCATGTGCCGGTAATTATACGCCTATATGTACACATGCTAAGTTAGAGATGTATCGAAATTTCAAATAGCCTAAAGTAATAAGTGACATTTCAATCAGCCTAAAGAATAAGATAAAGTTTGTAATATATTTTGTGTGCATAATAAAGAGTTATAATATCAATGTCGTAAAAAAATAACCAAAAATTGGAAAGACAATTTTATTTTACACATTTTATTACTTTCCCATTAATAAAAAAATATTGCAGATGCAGCGCTTTAGCAGCAGCGTAAGTGTTACAAAATAATACAAAAGTAATACACCAGAACCCTAAAAATACTTTCTTATATTACAACAACTCAAAACTCCTGTCTTCCGTTTTGTATACATTGATTTTTACTATCTTTTATATCTCTTAAAACCGAGGCTTGCAATAAAATCGCTATCCACTTACTTCCATACAATTGCTCCGCTAACCGATCGGTCTGCAGTAAAGCCAACATTGTTGTCGTCATAAAAAGACCGCAATCGAAATCATAACTGTAAGATTTCCTCTGTGGAATTGGTGGATTCAATTTGGCCTCAATTTTGTAAATTGGTGAACCCAAGCGCCTCTACGATGTAGCTCTACTTAGGCTTTTCTATTAGGTAGTTCTAAAAATTTTAGGATCTCACCTCAATCAGATATTATGGACCTCACTTACTACTCTAACAGTACCTACAACAAAATTTTAATTTTATTATTGGGTTAATCTTAAACAAAACGAGCTCTCGTTAATACAAATTCAAAGGAAAAGTTCCGCTGTTGATTCTTGTATATATAATTAACATTATTACTTAATAGTTTATTTCCCTCTATCTATAGTTTCTTATGTTCAAATTTCACTCGTAATTTTATCTAAGTTTGATTTTTACTAATATATCCTAAACGGCTTCACGGTTCCAATAAGACCACTATCCACTTTATTCCATACAATTGAACTGCTAACCTATCGACGTGCAGTAAAACGGACATTGTATGGTCATCGTAAAGAAGCGGCCATCGGAATTGGTAGCAGATATCCTCTATGTAATGGACGGATTCAATTTCGTTCTTGTAGACTGGTTTTCAATCGCACATCACTACACATACACATACACTATATAGCGATATGCCTTAGAATAAGATTTATTCAATATTTTATAAAACATTTGCATCTAGCAAATTGGTTTATCATTATATGGTTCTCATCGTAGTGATGTCGACACACCTAGCTAGTGTTGTACACCGTGTTATCGTATCTCTAATGAAATCGATCTACCAGTAAAGGAACATGGGGGAAATCGGATAGGGGCAAAAACAAATAGCATTATATTTCATGCTTTCAGCTACCGCTGTATCATTCTAGTAGTTTAGAAAGCATTTGTAGATGGTGCTTATCTCGTGTACAAATGGAGATCAGTCTGGTGTTGTTTATTGCGTCGGCGTTTGAGAAAATTAAAAAAAACACGTAAGTGAAGTAATTTTCTTACTTATTTCAGCAAATATCAAATTCGCTATTAATTATGTGAATGTGAATAATTGACAAGTTATTAAGGTTTTTGTTTCATAAATTGATACTAATATAATGTTTATTTGAAAATAAGTACATGTGGGGTGCAACCGGATGGGGTGAAATCGGATATCCGGTTTCATAAGCCTAAAATATCAATATAGAAAACCACCTTCCTGTTTGGATACACAGTTTATTTAAAATAAACATACAAAGCTTGTACTGACTGTACTACACAAGAACAAGTGTCTCGCGGGTGTTGCTCTGCAAATAAATTGCTATCCATATTTAACCCACCTTTGGAAATGTGGTATCTGGTTTAACCCACATAAGGGGTGAAAACGGATTTTCCAAATTTTTGTAATTGTTGATTAATTTCTAAACTTAATGTTTTTTTATATTTGCTATTGTTTACCGTTAGGGGTTGATTATTTGCTAAGCGTTAACTTCAAAATAAATATATTTGCCACCATTAATAAAAAAATTCTTAACTATCCGGTGTGTATCCCCACCTTCCCCTACTTACTTAGCTTTAGTGTATAAGACTTCCACAATAAGCATTATATTAGGTAAAATTATATTATATAATATATATTAGGTAATTTAAATAACGATAGAAGAAGTTCTATTAAAATTGGAAATCACCGAGGTCGGGTCGAGGAAAATTTGCGTGGCTTATAATTACTTTCTTTGACCCAATAATCCGATTTTTTTCTACCTAGCTACGATTCTAATATAAAAGATGCCAGTATACCTTTTCTAAAGCTATAATATTCCACCCACACAAGAGCAATAGGTTACGACTTACAACATAACAACTGAAGCACTTGATTTACAACGTCGCATCCTTCCGCGACCCGCGTCACTCAATTTGTACAATAAATAATAGTGCGGCGTGACAACTGGCGTACCGAGGATATTTGTAATAGTGACCGGAATATAGAGCGAGGCTTGGAAGATTTGCCCGTCAGTTGCAAAGCGTCCTGAGTTTCAACCACCATTAAAACATACTTTGTCCCTTACTACGTCATAGCGCTAGAAAAAGATGTCGATAAACAGAAAGGTAGAATAGAATTACAAGCTATGACAATAGGGTAAGTACGTGACTACTTTTTTACATTATTACATTATTAATATTACATTATTTTTACATTATTATAAATTAAATATGTACAAAGGCGTGTATGTAAAAAAGTAAAATAATATGTATTTTACTTTTTTACATACACGCCTTTGTACTTATTTTAATGTTTTTGTTTTCTGTGTATTTTTTTGTGTACAATTAAGAGACTACAACCAAACAAACAAACTTTTAGTACATAGTACTTACTTATAGTTTCCTTTGTTAGTTAGTCAATTCTAGACCTTTCATTTCATGTTAAAATTACAGTGGTATCTAATATAGGTATATGGTCATATGGTAATCGTTAAAGTAATACTTTCTACGGTTTTAACGTGCTATGTAGCGTAGCATATTTCATGGACAATATGGACATAATCTTGGCTCAAAAAAAGTAGGGGTAGTAGACGTCCATTCCTTCATGGGCAATAATGCCACTTCAGTTAATTTCCATAAAATGTCTGGAACACAAAAAGTATCAATCTATGGCTATTTCTTTCTTATGGATAAGAAGTATACCTTGATTTCAATAATATAAAGTATTGATTGATTAACTTGTCATTAGTATCTTGTCATTAGCGATTTGCTTCTTCATTCATTATACGAACGGCTAAGGAATGGAACAGTCTGCCGGCGTCTGTATTTCCCGAAACCTACAACCTTGGGATCTTCAAGGCCAGAGTGAATAGGCATTTACTGGACCCGCATGCTCCATCGTCGACCTCATCGTCGCTTACCATCTGGCGAGATCGAGGTCAAATGCGGGTTTAGAAGTAAATAAAAAAATAAAAAGTTGTACTTACCTATATAATAGGTAATTTGAAGAAATGAATGCCGTAATTAACCACACGCAGATACATCCTCCTTCGATAACTACATTTTTTAGGAACAGATATATATTTGAGTAGGTAATGAGGAACAGAATAACGAAAGTTCTCACGTTAACCGACAAAATAAGAGTAGTAATGAGCTACTTAGTAAAACAAAAGGAGGAAACATTT
This sequence comes from Hofmannophila pseudospretella, assembly GCA_947369225.1. Classification (NCBI taxonomy): domain Eukaryota; kingdom Metazoa; phylum Arthropoda; class Insecta; order Lepidoptera; family Oecophoridae; genus Hofmannophila; species Hofmannophila pseudospretella. Next base: position 5,393,182 of record OX376316.1, read on the forward strand.
TGTAAATCTCTTTCTTATTACCTGTTTGTGGTGGTAGTCCCAGCGGCGAATGAGTAATTATTTCCCCATTACTCGGCCAAAGAGAGCTAGAGTACCACCGCGGTGAAAGATTTTGAGGCCACAACCGAAGCTGGCTAGAAATTTCGATTACAAATGCGGGTTTATCTCCTTCGTCAACATTACGAATTACAGTGTGGATACATTGCCTAATTGTTCTAATGCAGTTTCATTATAGCATATGATGTGTGTTATTTATTTATTTATTATATTTTTGATTAAATATTAAGTATTATATTTCTTATAGTATTTATGTAATATTATTACTACTGCTTTGCAGCTTGCATTTTTTTTAATTATTGTTATTTATTTATTTGAGGGTAGTATCTATTTCATACGCCTTTTGCACCCGTATATTATGTATCTTATGATTTTTCCATCACCTGAAGATTGCCTGGAAGATATCGCTTAAAGCGATAAGGCCGCCTTCTGCACATTATATTGTACCTCTCTTTATGTTGTATGTTTTGTTTTTGTCCCGGGTGTGCAATAAAGTATATTTGTATTTAGTAGTCAATAATATTTTTTTAAACATTGCTTATGCTTACGTAAATAGTTAATTTACTACCGTAAGCCGCATAAATAATAATTTATTTTTTTACAGAAGTTATTTAATTACAGTTATAACAAAACATGAACATAAAGGGCGCGGTATGAAATTGCAAGCATATTTGACTACTACCAAAAAACTCAGTTTCAAAAAGTTGATGATGGTATCCTATTCATATTCGTAAAGTAAAAAGTGTTTCTGGTAGGTGGGCAGCGATTAGATGGATGAACTTTTTTTTAAACGGCTGTGGGTGGAAGTTGAAATGGTTGCTCGCTTCGCCATAGCTTGCCATGGCTTTCAACTTGTTTCCCAATAAACATCCACAAAAATAGGTACTAACTTAATAAGTAATTGAGCACTAAGACCACTTTTGTTTATAAATGCGGAAACAACCTACTAAGTTATTCCTACCGATGTATTCAATCTATTACCTAAAATAATCTATTATCTAAAACTTTCTTACTCAAAGTAAACAAAAAATACAGTCAAAAGAGTCTAAAACCAAGACTGAAACCGAAGCTGAAGAAGCCACCTTCGGCTCCTAATAGGAACTGTAAATAAATCGGCGAGGAACACTCATTATGTCGTTTCACCTGCTTCGCCGAGATTAATATTTACTCATTTTCTTTCCTTAGAAGCTGTAATGCCTAAAATAAGGTATGAATTAGGGTTTGCACAGATTAATCATTATTATTCTTGAACCAGAGAACATAATGTATGAGGTCGTAGACGGATGTTGTAGATTTATATGTAGGAGCCTATTTACTCAATCCTTTTCACAGCTTTTTCATCATTTTCAGAGAGAAAAAGAACCGTTAATAGTAAGTAACACCTGTTTTATTTTGTTGGACCATAAAATTAATTATACCTTGTAAAGGAAACCTATTCCACGAGATAACATATAACAAATAAAGATGGTTTTGTTGTCAAAATAAAAAAATAAAATTCACGATCACATTTCGAAAACGTTTACTAAAATCCAAATCCTTAAATATGAATCAACATGCTCACAACTCAGAGCATAAGAGGCTTAAGAGGCTAGCAGAATGGAAAAGTTAATTTTAATGCGCCGCTCCCGCCCACTATCTCGTTATCCGGCCCTGGGCTCACAAAGTATTTATATAACAGAAACGAAGCTAAGTAACAGAAGCGAGCCACTTAAAGCGCGTATTCACCTGGAACATTTTTGCATGCATAATGAGCATCAACTACGCGTATTCGGGCAGTGAGTACGTTAACTAAGTCGAGCATTACACACTTCGCACGCGAACGCACCTTTTTTACCTCAGCCGGTGCTTGTTTCGACATACCTACTCACCGAAGAAAGTTCGTGCTCGCTTGCGAGCTTGTGCGTGTGACCCAATCCTCATTACGCACAAATTTTCCAGTAAGTATACGAGCTGGGCCAAAAATGAAGTTCCTGGTATAAATGCGCGTTTCCATTAAACATGTACAAGTTAGAACCTGCGCGCAGGTTTTGACGTTTCAACAACAACCAACAAAACGCACAAACAACTTTCAACCTATACCTAGCATATAAGTGTACCTTTTCACTACGCAGAAAAATGCTCGCAAGATCGACGTGTAAACGACGGTGTGCGATAGTGTGAGTGCACGCGCCAGAACGCTTGTATCTAGAGTTTCTTTTCTGTTAGCTACTTCTATTGTGTGTTAGGCTGGATCTCGAATTTTCTAAAGGGATTTCCTAGCAGCTAGGCTGCCTCCCCAGGCCCCAGGTATAGGTTAATATGGAAGAAACTTTCTTGGAGTTTACTCGCTCTCGTTTAAAGTTGGAAGTTGTCTAGTAAGTTTGTTGTTTCATACAGTGAAGTGAAAATAGAGATCCGGAACTGCTTGGGTTTGGATCTCTTGTAAGGATTTATCAGCGATGTAGTTTGAAACTTCCATCCACATAAATTGTATTGTGATCTCACTGGATGCATTTATACTGCCAGGTTCTACAAACAGTTTGTGGCTACCCATAGATATGCGTAAAAAAAAAATTGAGCTCTATAATGTACGCATTTAATCAGAGCTCTCAATTTTTCTAGTCTCAACAGACTAGAAAAATTGAGAGCATCAGCTCTAGAATTCTTATTAAAAGTAGATTAAGGGACACAAATTTTGTATAAGTGACTTTACTTCTTCTTCTTTCGTGTTGATGATCCGAATTAAATTTTTCCCGACCAGAATGCAGCCACATCGATATCGTCCTCCATCTGTCCATATCGCCCTCTGGTTGGCCTCGAAAAGGTCCTCCGGCGTGCAGGTGGTCGGACACGCGGGACAGCTGAGCAAGTGCTCCATGGTTTGAGGGGAGACACCACACTCACACTTTACTTGATTGCTGGAAAACCCCCAGTTGTGAAGATTATTATTATTATTAGTGACTTTACTAGAAATATAAAAACCCTCGCTATATTGCGGAATTAAATGAATTATTTTTTTTCATTGCGAACACAGATCAAAAAAGTACCATATACATTTATACCTATGTACGAACTAAATACTTGGTTAAAGTTCATAGATTCATAAAGAAACAGCTATTGCAACTATCGCATTTAACTACAAACCCAATTTTGTATTTGTGTTTATAAATCACACTGAGAACTAAGTATTTTAAACATCACCATCTCCAGATATGTCCATGTTAAGGGAACGCAGTGCAAATCTCCCGCCGCTATTATTTTCTCATCATGGCAGGTTTTTGTGTCTCTCGTGTATCGCCACAGATAATTAAAATACTAGCAGACAGACGGACCGACAGGCGATGCAAAAACTCCTATTGTTTTCAATTTACCCTGATGCGTCTTATTTTCCTTGAATCAGTTTCTAATTGCAAAAAGTTTTTTTCTTTACCGCGTCCGTAGCGCCTTCTAGTCGTAGCTCGACCAGCGTAGCAAGGACTAAGTTTAAATTCACAGCAATGAAGATAATATTCAAATTTCTCCCCCATTCCGCCTTCCATATCTCAAAAAACGATGTTTACAATTTTTTTATAAAATTGCACTCCCTTGAACCAGTAAGGTTTTTTCAGTCTACAACACTGATAGGAAGTTGAAATTAAAAAGTAAAGCAATTGCTGAAGTTTTACCAATTTGCCAGAATAAAGAGAGAGTTTCAATCAAACTCACTGGAAACACAAACTAAAAGAGTTACGACCGCGCACACCTTGTACAAACATCGTTGCTTTACTTACACACGACGTCGTTTGTGTGTCACTGAATCAAACTTTCTAAATAAAATTGTAAAATAGTACTTACGTATTAGAATAATATAACTTTACTCTCTTTGGTTAAAATCTCTTTAGTCGTTAATCGGTGGTAACTGGCCACCAATCCTGAAAAAAATATTTGCAAACGCCATATAGTTTTTCTTTTCTTTTTAAGGTATCAAATGGCGTTTGTATATATTTTAGTCGCTTTTGGTGCCAGTATTCAATGTAATTTAAAAAAATATTACGAGAAAAAAAATTCCTAGTAAATAAAAGTACGATAATCCATTTTCAAATCTTCTGTTTAATTTATACTGCAATGAATATTTTAAATTATATATGTGGTTAATACTGGCCACCAATGGCGAAAAAAATATTTGTAACGACCAGGCATTTATTATTTATTGTAATTGTAATAAATGACTTTTGATTATTAATCTGTGTAGTTCGTATGTTGTTGTCGTTGTTTCGAAGAATAATGCACACTATAGGAAACCGTAGAGCTAATTGTCTCGGCCACATAATGTTTTAATTAAATCCATAATAGAAGAGAAAATTGAAGGAAAACGACAGAGAGCTCGTCCCAGGTAGTTCGTCGTACCAGGAGTTTAAGGAGAAGGCGGGGGACAGAATCGTACGGAGACTGCTTCAGGGCCTGCCCCTTAGTGGAAGAAGAAGTTGTTCGTATTGGTAGTTCATGATGTTATTATCCAAGTATCCTAGGAGTATCCAAAAGAAAACATTTATTAGATGAGACACATCTGCGGCTGCGTAGCGAAGCGGACATTTTGAGTGGGTGTTGGACGCACATTTTTATATTACTAAAATCGATTTACAATATTCCGGAAGCGTCCCAAAATAACTCGTTTTATTTTCCTCAATGTTTTTTAATTATTATTCGTAAATTATTTATGGACTAAAAAACGATAGATTTATTTTCACTAAAGTAAAAACCATCGACCTCTAATAATATGGCTAGATACTTGCTACTCTATCTATAATGCAATATCTCTAACAGTGTAGAACGACGTTATTAATTCAATAACAATTGCAATCCACGGCGGTAATCAATCGCATAATCACAGCAATTAATTGAATTTGACGCGAACATGTTCCCCGCATTGATAAGAGGACACGATTAATTGAATTAATCAATAATAATTATACCTTCCTACATCATAGAAGATATAGGCCCTCCAAAACTAAAACACAGATGATAAATTTTAAAATTATTAATAGGTATCATACATATTTACCACGAGTATTAAATAACATTTAATACTCGTGGTAAATATGTATGATATATTCATGTTAATTCTACATTAGTAGTCTTAAAGTTAACCGCGTTCTGTAGGTATACAAGTCATATATAAACGAGGAAATCTGTAATTGGCCTTCATTAAGTTTAATACATATGTAATTATATAATTGTTAATGCTGTAGATTTCCCTTATAAATAAAATAAAATAAAAAAATAAAGTAGCACCTACTCGTATAATGGGATCACTTACGAGTATAATATATAATTATAATAATTTAGAATCTCCATAACAATGTAAAGCCTGACCAGTAAAAACAAAAACACTGTCAAAAGATCCCTATTGGTACTTGTATATGTTAAGGAGTTCGCTGTGGAAAAAAATATTTCATTAAATTCCGCAGTACTTTTCCTGTATTTGTATACAATAAAGTGTTTCTAATCTGTCTATGGCGATAATCTCTTTTGGCGGCCACATCGGAATTATTATTATAGTTAAAAGCGATCTCTTCCGAGAAACCCTTGAATGGTATAGGCATTTGTTTATTGAAAGGAAAAGGTAGGGAGTTATGTATCAAATAACCAGATAGATATTAAAATTTTAAATAAATGAACTCATTAACTAAGTGCTATATTGAATGAACTATAATACAGCAGCTTATTTAGATATGGGTGTATCAACTATGAGCGTCGGTGGAGTGACTAGGACGCCGGACTCCCATTCGGGAAGTCCGGGGTTCGAAACCATGCAATGCCATGTACCAATGAGCTTTCGGATTTTTTCGAAGACTTACGTACATTTACCGACTGCTCTAACGGTGAAGGAAAACATCGTGAGGAAACCTGCATGTCTGAGGAAATTAAAAGTTTCCAAAGGCGTGTGAAATCCACCAATTAGCACTGGACCTGCTCGGTGGATCATGTCCCATGCCCCCTTGTGCAAGGGCAGGCCTGTGCCCCAACAGTGGGGACATTAATAGGCTGATGATGTATCAGATATTTGCTGCCTGCTCATGTAAAGCCAAAATATTACAGGACGTAAGGCAGCCAAGAAAGGTAGGGTAACAAATCCATCAATATAATGGCATCAAATAAATATTTTCATCAAACTAGAAGTTGCCCGTTAAACGTGTGTACCCACCACATGTACCCCATTCCCCCATCCTGTTACATTAATTTGGACGTTTATAACACGGAGCTACGAACATACTGAAGTAGACAAAAAAATTAATAGGTTTATTAATAAATAGAACACGATATACTCGTAGAATCAATTAGTTTTTTTATCTGTCTGTATGCATCTGCATAATCAGATGGAATAAAGGCGCACTTCTCCAAAAGCGTAGTAGGTAGGTATTTTACAAAATCCTAAAAAGTTTGACTTGTATTGTACCTATTAGTCGAGGTCTACAAAAACCGTCTAAGATTTTTAGACTCTTCGTGAAATGGAAATCATTAGTTAGCACACAAGTACACAGCGCAATTGTATTGAATTATTCAATGGCATAGTAATTGGGACATTGGAATCTCAATACCAATATTTCTGGTACAGTCTCGTACCAATTATTTTTTATATTATACAATAAAGTAAAGTAAGTAAAATAGAAAACAACAAACAAAAGATAGAAAAGAAAATAGTGAAGTACAATTTAGGCGGCCTTATCGCTAAGAGCGATCTCTTCCAAGCAACTTTCGGGCAGAGGAAATGATAAATAGATCTGCCTTTTGTTCCTCTTGGCACGCTCTAAGATTCAACAGAAAAAGTTTGCTACGCTTCGACTACGCCGACACTTCGTAGCTCCGTAGCCGCTACGACACGCGACTGCCCTTCATTTTCCGCGGCCGGCGCCGCGCGACGTCCGGACGTGTTTATTTTTCATTTCCGGCCGGACCGGCCGAACCCTCCGGCTCGGTCCGCCCGTCCCTCGGGCCAGAGGTCCAAAGGATAAGATTCAGATACCGTGGTTGTAAGAAAAGAAAAGTCCTTAGTGTTAAGGCTTCCTTATGTCTCGTGTCATCTCTATCTAGCTAGAGCAACGAGTATGTACGCCAAGGAAAGAGAACATGTATTTTAGTGAAAACTTAACTTTTAGGATGTTTTGTGCAACTTAGGTAAAATTAATCTTTAAAGTCGTCGATAGTAACAACTGTTAATTAACTAAAGTACCTACCAGTACCTATAGAGTTCTCATGTTATTGGCTAAAAGAAAAAATCTACGCTTTCCTTATTTCCTCAAACCACAGAAATAGAAGCAGTACTGTGCGATCCCCAGGGATTCCAGGGATCTTTCGAGGGCTAAATAAACGAAGAGAAGAAAAACGTATAGTTAAAACTTCCTACAATAACTGTCGCTAATGTAAACAAAACTTATGAACTAGGTATGCGTGGTACGGATTGTACAAGTACCTACCTATAAATTTGAAAATATTTGCCTCAGACCAACGAAAATGATTAGGTACCTAAAACCGCTCTTTCTCAACCCTCGCACCAAACGCTACCTCCGCTGCAACGAGGCTGGTTGTAGAGCAATGTGGGGATGGAACGGGCTGGAACAATATTTTAATAAGGTCTGAATTCGCCCCTTCAACAACAATATTTTGTTAATTGCATGTTAATTTCCCAGTGCCCCATTTAACGCGGGGTTACCTGCTGCTACATAACGATTACATAGGTACCTATTATAATGAACAAGTACATAATGTAGGCAATCGTAATTGGAACTTATTAGGCAGGTATTTACTTAGAATGAGTATTTAGTTAACGTTAAAAATGTCCTCTCCCTCCACGGCCGGCAACACCCAAGCAATACCCCTGGTATTGCACATATCTCTAGGCGACGGTGACTACTTACCATCAGGTGGCCCGTCTGCCTGTTTGTCGTAGCTAATTTATATTTAGTGTGGTTTCGTCATGAACTATAGATGTTAAGTTACCCTTCATTTAAACCTGTTGTAAGTATATGAAAGTGAATAATTACTGCAACTACTTGTAAGTACATGCATAATATAGCCTGTTGGTACCCACTGGTTATACAGGGTCTTATATCTCTACTATAAATAAACCGGAACATTCATGAGGATGATTAAAGTAGATCTAGGTTTAGATATGAGGAGCCTAGATTAGATTGTAAGTACTTACAAAAAAATTATACTTATGTGACAGGGTGGTCGAAATTGTGACGTCAAAGGAAAATCTAGCCTCCTCATATCTAAACCTAGACCTACTTTCATCATCCTCATGAATGTTCCGCGTTTTTCGTCATAGTCTCTTCACCTGATCTCATCAGAACCAAGTTCTATTCCAGTAACGAAAATGCTCTCAACTCTTTTAACATCTGCGAGCAAGTCACTCTAAAACTACATGTAGGTGCTTATATGTACAGATGTACCAACAAACGTTACATTTCCACATACTTTGTAGGTAATGTTTAGGTAGGTATAACGACTACCTACCTATCAAGGGAATTCAAGACCTCTGATGTGAGATGATCAATATCAGAAGATCCCGCCTCAATGTTTTTGAACGTATTTTGTATTATGTACCTAGTTATAAGATGCTTATCAACACAGTCATGTCCCTATTCCTCCAAATGGTACAACCTAGATACAAGAAGTGTTGTCTCGAAGCAATGTGCCAGTTCGTTTATCTCAATATCGCAGGCGCACGTGCCGAATGCTGAACCGATGTACGAGACTGAAATAAAATCTGAGATAACACCGCCGCTCTTGTTATGTCTGGTCTGTGTTATTTTAAATCTGTTTCCTTTTCATTTCAGTGTCTCATCGTGATTAGAAAACTGGTCTAGATTATTTTTAACGGTTGCAGGTATCTAGCATGTGGGTGTAAAAAACTAGGTGCCACGTTCAATTAAATTTATTTCTAACTTACCCTACAGAAATGTTTAAATTGTTTAAGATTAATATTATTGCCTTACCTAGGTACTGAATCTTTAACTTGGTAAGTTTTGAATGAGCCATTAAATTCCTAAGTAATTAGATTTCAATTGCGTGTGTATTAGAAGATCATTTGTGCTTCTGGAAATAAATATTTCAATTCAATTCATCGGCGAAGCTGACAGACCCTTGTTTCTTGTACCGAACATTTCACGTTTTTTTTTGTGGATAACACTCAAATATGAGTAAGTATGAAAATTATACAATCTTATTAAAATATTTTAGTCTTTATTAAAATAAAAAACAACCTTACTTAACAATGCTACCTATAAAATGTAACAGATTAATAGTAAGTATTAGAAAGAGAGAGCGAACGCCTCATACAATCATCACATTTCGCAAACAATAATATGGAATTCCAAAAAATATAAATTTTATACAATAATTTATCTACTCTCTCGTCTATTTATCACAGTCAAAAGCTTAAAGTTGTGATAAGAGGTCAAAATTACGGAATAAACGGTGAATCTGAAATACTCCCATGCATTGTCACTACTCGTACAGCCAAAGAAGAAAATAATAAAGTATGTAAAATGAAAGAGGCTTGATTAGGGTCGGTAACAGAAAAAACAATTGAAGGGTGTACAAAAACTCTTAGATTATCTATGCCCTAGATAAAACCGTAGTGTTACGACCAATGAGACAGCGATAATTGTGTACAATGTTGCCACTATAATCAAAATTCCCTTTTACACCGTAAGGGAAAAATAACAGTTTATAAACTATAAATAACTATTGAAATTGAAATCGTTTATTTAGCGCTGTAAACACCAGAATACAGAATACAGAAGTATACAAAGTTTAATACATGCAGCACAGAACATCTGGTGTGGTACAGTGCCAAAAAGGGTACACCAGTTTGAACATTTGGTATAGTATAATATAAGGGATAGTCGAATGATCGTTTTACTCAAATTGACATTCCCCATTCCTCCCCTTTACCCTTTCAATTGTAAAAAAAAAATCGAAACTCGCCATACAAAATGTACATGTACAGCTGATTATCATAATTATTATTGTAATGGAACAAATAGGTACTTAAGTACTTACAGTCCGATTTTAAAGAGAATGTAAATAATGGCAACTTTCCATACATTGATTTCAAATCTCAATTACTCCCTGACCAGGAAATAAACTCTCGCCATATATACTTAAATGGTACTATTTTTTCATAGCGAACTTCATAACACAGATTATAAAACATGGCGCCCTCTTGACACGATTATTTAGTTCCTGGTCAGAGTTTACATTTCAACACGATTTCAGTAACGGTTGCCATTACCTATTTAAAGTATATTCTTTAAATGATCAAACTCTACCTACTTCATGCGAATTTCAAGTCTCACTTTAGAACACAACTTTAGTATCCTGATCAACTCTTTCGGATTTTACAGTCTCTATGAGTAGTATCGTGCGATAGAAAATAATACAGTCGACCAAACGTCAAAATGATCAATTCGAATCAAAGTAATTATATATCAATAAAATAATGGAAATAAATTATACCTTTACGGGAGTTACATTAAGTCATGCCTATTAAGGCATGACTGCAAATTAATAGACTAATTTACACCATGTTGCAAGAATTTGGTAAACATTTGGACAAGCAATGGACGTAGAAAATAATTATATCTACTTGAGATTTATACCACAAAAGACTATTGGTAGTTTAACACATTCACAGTACAGTACCTGCCTCCACGCTGTGACACCCAAGTGCCTATACAAGGAGGCCATGCCTCCCTTGTTGGGTCACATAACAATAGATTTAAATTAGTTGGCCTTGTGAAGTTGTCAAACAATTTTATATGAGGACTGTGAACGTGTTAAATAGAAATACGTATGGCTTATTTCGGTCAGTTTTTCCGGTTAGTTAGAAATAGTTGGACTAACCCACTAACTAAACGGAAAAACTGAAAAAACCTGTGATTCACAGGTCAACCTACCCAAAACGTCAAAGGCCATGGAACCTTATTGGCACTCCTACTTCCGCCATTTCGAAAAAAAATACAATTTCTTGACGATCGATCCTAGCTTACTAATTCGATAGAGGACATCAATAGAAACATAAAACATCTCTTGACAAATACTCCTAAAGTATCTCTGAACCCAGGTATTTGACCAAGGAATCTATTTTTTTAAATGCTAGTTTGAACGTCTAATTTGTGTGCCAGGCTCCATAGTAAAATGTTCCATGGCGTTTATGAACTGAAATAAACCATTTTACGCGGACATGAGAGTTAATCGGTTTTTTAAGGTATAGGTCGACTGTTCCTTGTTGCTATACCTTATTTAACACATACGAATGTTAAGAAATCATAGAAAAATGACATCGTTTGTGACAGGGTTCCACAGAGAATAACTTGATGTGTCTTCCACTGTACAGTGGAGGTCAGAACCACCTGCAACTTACACAATTGCAAATTTCTCTAAAACTACTGAATTAATTTAAATGTGCTTTCACTAGGCTAATAGAACTACACAGATTATCTAAGCTGGTGAAAACATATTTAAATCAATCGTCTTAGTTTTTTTTTTCGTCTATGGCAGCTGTTATACAAGTCTTAGTCTATCAATGTGCGGTGTTATAAGCGCTCATACTCCATACAAATTATTTAGACATACTACAGTTATAGCCTAGCAATGCATTGGAGTTTTAAACAATTTTTCAAAATAAAATTTACATTTTCAAAGCAAATATAAAACATATCAATATGCATCTATTACATATCAATATGCATCATAGTCAAGAGTGAATACAGTTGGACCACGAGTCATAAACGAATTACTCGTGGTCCTACTGGTTGTACATGCAGTTGGACCACGAGTCCGCAGAGAAAATTACTTGGAAACTTCCCGTACAGCGGAAAGCTTCTTTTTTTAGTTTAGCTTGTGTCAAGCTAAACTAAAAAAACTATTCTTGTTCTTTTACTCTGTGGAATCCTGTCGCAATAAGTTTTTGTTATGATTCCTTGTGCAATTAGGTAGAAACAACTTCGAGAAAGAAGCCGACAGAAGAATTCAGCTGGGTTGGGCAGCATTTCGGAAGTTACGTCACATCTTCTCGTCGCCCATACCTCAATGTCTAAAGACAAGAGTCTTTAACCAGTGCGTCCTACCAGTAATGACCTACGGAGCCGAAACGTGGACACTGACGGTGCGACTGGTTCACAAATTGAAAGTCGCTCAGCGTGCTATGGAAAGAGCTATGCTCGGAGTATCTCTGCTGGATCGAATCCGAAATGAGCAGAACCGCCATAGAACAAAAGTTATCGACATAGCTCATAAGATTAGCAAGCTGAAGTGGCAGTGGGCCGGTCACCTCTGTCGCAGAACAGACAACCGCTGGGGTAGACGAGTTCTGGAGTGGAGACCGCGTTTGGGCAAACGTAGTGTGGGACGCCCCCCTGCTAGATGGAGCGACGATCGGGCTCAATGGCGCGCCCTGAGAGAGGCCTATGTCCAGCAGTGGACTAGAGTAGGCTGCTGCTGATGATGATGATTCCTTGTAATTCAACACTTGTTCAACTTCAATTCTTCAACATGTGTTTACACGTTAAGGGTTACAACCTAGCTCATAACTTTATATTCATTTTTCTGTAATTTCTCTGGTTGTAATCTGTTGTGTTTACCTAATAAATAAATTAAAATCAAATCAAAATTCGTTTGTGTTATAAGTTATAGCGACAAAGTACTAAAGGATACAGCCTTATGTGTTGTCCACTGTACATCGATGTCAAATCGCAATGACATTTCCATACGATGTCAGCAAAGGTTGGTATTATTTTAATTTTTATTTTCAAACTACAAAAAAGTAATCGCACAAAAAATAACAAAGCCGTTTTTTGCATTCATTTGCGTTTTGTTCCATATACAAAACGGCAGCATGTTGTATGGAATGGTTAGAAACTTATGGCACTTTTGTAATTCCTTGTCCAATAAAATTAAAAGTTACATGTAAACACAATTCTAAACCTTATCTAGGTATTAAAATTGCATTAATGTTAAAGAATATTAACTTAAAAACTATATTAGTTGACAGACAACAACAAGAAGCAGATCAGATGCGTAATACAATCAAAATTATAAAATTATACTCAAATAACCACAACGCTGAATCCAATAGGACATAAAACGCAAAGGGTTGCGTAGATGGAGCCACTAAGCACACTCCGTAAATTGTTATTGAAAGCAATAAATTATTTTAGGTTATGTTTAGAACGTACATTTCCTGACTGCTCTAACGGTGAAGGAAAACATCGTGAGGAAACCTGCATGTCTGAGGAAATGTAAAGTTTCCGAAGGCGTGTGAAATCCACCAATCAACACTGGGCCCGCTCTCGGTGGATCATGGCCCGTACCCCCTTAGTCAAGGGGACGCCTGCGCCCCATCAGTGGTGACATTAATAGGCTGATGATGATGATGTTTAGATCAAAATCATATTTAAGTCGTCCACGATTTATATTTTTTTTTAATTTAATACGTACCTATTTCATTAAAATCTTCAGGATTAAAGTGTGTTGCATATATTATTGATTGTTTTAATGCTTATAAATATTTGTTTACGTATTTGTGCTAGTGGCGCCTCTATTGGTTTGCAGGATTATCTCCTATTACATCAATTCATTACCCAACTTGGTTTGACCCAGCTGAACATAAATAAAAAAATAATGTACATAAAGTACCTTTAAATGCTATAATAATAAGTCGCTTTCACTGGTCTTTAATTTTGTTTTAATTAAGTATTTAAACGAGCGTATGTGGGACGCCCTAACGGACGACGTCCGGTCGGACGTCCCAGATACCGCTGGCGCGATGAAGTGGAGAAGGATCTGCGGGAGCTCCGGGCGCCTGACTGGCTCGAGACTGCGCAGGAGAGAGAGCGATGGCGCTCTTTGGTATCGGAGGCCAAGATCCACTTCGGGTCGCTGCGCCAGCGGAGTAAGTAAGTAAGTAAGTATTTAAGTCGAATACTTAAACTTCGAATTCGAGAGGTCAAAAAATGTTCAAGTAACAACTACCTAAGATTTGTAAGTGAGGTACGTAAATTAATGATAATATTACAAGTATAAAGAAACGGATTTTAACATAAAAATATTAGATAAATGGTTAGTGGTTGCTTTTAAAAAATTTAAATTATTAATTGGTTATTTACAGCCTAATTCTAACAAAATACTCATAAGTATAAAATAGATCAATGATCCTAAAACATCAGTTCTTGCAAATCATTTTTCATAAGGCATACCAGATCAAAACTAAAAATAAACCTTAACAGTTAAATGCGAATCCAATTTCTTAGTTACCATGACGTAAACTCGAGAGATCATTTCTGATTGCCTTGCTTATTCAAACCTTTGATAACATTGTATGCTTTCGTAAAGGCCATATGACTAATAACCACAAATGCGTAGAAACAGAAACGTAATGTTTTGAATACGTTACGCGTTTTGTTTCAAAGATATCCAGTTATTTAGAAGTAACAGTGCGATGGTTTGCAAACTATAAATTATTGCAATATATTAGAAGTTATTACATCATGTATTGCACGTTTGACTGCTAATTCCTAGGTCATGAATATGATTGCTGCCTCGTTACATTTCATTTCTATACTGTGACAAAACAACTCTTGTTCACGTGGCCTTAATTCATAAATAAATAACATTTTTTGCCTTATCTACATAGCTAGGTGTTACAACATGAAACTTTACTTGAAACTATATCCGAACTAAATAAATCAAAATAAACCCTTGAAATTATTCCAAAATTGATATTTAAATGATTCCTTGTCCAATATTACTTTAAGAGGACAAACATATCAATGGGTTTTCTTTGAAAGTCAAATCGAAAATTTATCCTTGAGCTTGTGCATGTGGAAACCATACAATGTAGTCTCACTTCTGTAAAACTGAAGTAGTAAGTACTGGTAAGAACTGTTCTCATACATTGGTCTGGTCAACCTAAGTACATAGCTTATTTCACAATTTTTGGTCAGTCAAATTGCAGTAAAGTAAGGCAAATATATTTGCTACGCTACTGTTACTATTTTATTCACCTATGAAAAACCCAGTATTGTTCTTAATAACCTACATAATGCTTCGGGTGTCTGGAGTGTATTTGGCTCACAATACGTAAATGCAAATAGAAGACATTTAGTCGATAAAGTAAAAAAAAGACAAGCTTCTGCCTCAATGCGACCATGTGGAAGAGTTAATCTCTACAATGTGCATGTTATTCATTGCAAACTGAGGCCTCTACATGTTTTCTCATTTGTACCCAGCAAACTATCTAAATGGCAATTATAATATTGATTTATTACCACTATTAGTCCAGTTGATCAATGTATCAGAAGTTCCGTCCTCGATGTCTAATAAAAGATTGTCTTTATCTCTACTGTCAGTAGAGTTATCAAAGACGACATCTTCATCATTTGTTTGAAGATTCACATATGACAGTGACTTCTTTTTCTGTTCTAGGTCGAATATCTCCAGGTCATCATCCTCATCATCATCTGACTCCATGGTCAAGGGAATCCGTGATAGTTCCAGGTTGTCTCTCCGATCATCTGACTGGAGGACACCATAGCGGAATTGGTTGGTGTCGTTAAGGTTGTGCAGATGACTGGCGTCGCTTTTACCACTTTTCTTCCTGAAAATTAGATAATTGTTTGTTTAGTAAACACTCAATTATTTTGATTCAATTGATTTTATTAGATTCCAAATTATGTATTCATTCATAAATATAGGTTGTACAAGTTGGAAATTAAAAGAAGTGATCACTACGTTTTGCTATACTAGTAAAGTGTTGGAAAAATGTTTTGCTACTTGGAAAACTAGATAGTAGAATTATTAGAGATTATAGAGAAATAGATAATAATATTATTTATTACTAAAAGAATGATTTGGTTGAAGTGTCTATGTCATCATTAAAAACACATAAGTACAGAAATTAAGCAATACCTAATGTATTTTTAATAGCATTTTATTTGCTATATGAGTAAAAAAAATATACACAGTGGTACTATTATAATTTAACTTAACTGCAGTAGACAATGTATTTTATTTCAGTGTGAAAATAGGTAGATATTCATTTTGCATCAATGAGTTTAGCAATGGAAAATTAAGAATGGCCAAAAACTTACCTATAAAATATGAAGTAAGCAACAGCTAACAATAGAAATCCTCCGAACACTATAAGACCTCTCATCATAACTCCGGGTTTGTTCACGTCCATCTGCGGTTGATTTGCGGTTGGAGCTATAGTGCTGGTTGTTGTCTCCGTGTCTTTTGGGGGAGCTGGAAATTTTATATAAATATTTGATTATTATTTCTTATTGCTGACAAAGGCACAGAGAACCTAGAATGCACTTATCACCATGCCACTAAATGAGAAGTCTGATAACTATGTAGCACACTTACATAATTTAGGCAGCCAAGTTAGGGATAGCATTTACCCATTATCATAGAGCATAAACATACTGAATTGACAAAATAATGCCAGTCTAAATATGTGTATTGCATCCCTTTCTTCTTCTTTGCACACAAGTAGGCTATTTCCCTCACAATAAGGCAGCCTTTCTATGTGAAGGATAAATTCCTTACTGCTTTCAAATTTCTCGACAGAATAGTAAGAAGTCTAGTTAGTCTCAATGCAGACTACTAATCCAGGTGGAGTTCCATGTTTATTTACCCGACAATTACGACTCTATCCGGTTCCGAAACACAATGTGAATAAAAAATCACATAACACAACTGGAACTGACAGATGAAAACATCTGTCAGTTCCAGTTGTGTTATGGAACAGGACAATCGAGTAATATTTCAAATGTCAGATGAAAACTTTTTACCTAGAGAAATCAGAGTAAATTTTTACTCCTATCAAAGTGAACAGGTAGGTTAATATTTGATTTATTCACATTGACAAGTTTGTGGCCATTCCACCATGTCTCTAAACGGTCACTTTACCCGAGAATAATTGTCGGATAAAGCGAAAAGCGAATTGGAATGTAGCCCTAGATCTCAAGCTATAGAATAATTGTCACTGTAAAAAAACAATATTTACCTTTAGTAGGCTCTGGTTTGTCATTATTCTTGTCATCTTTAACATTCACTGGCACTGAAGTGGGTGCTGATGTAGATACTTTAGGCACTGCTGCTACCGCCGCTGGCACAGCCACCGAGACTGACGATGGCGCGGATGGCACTTCTGCTGGCTTCCCGGCGGCTGGCAAACTTTCTGGCGCTGGCGCTGTCACCGCCGCTGGCTCTACATGAGCATTTCCCTCGCTCTGTCCCACCGGCACTTGACCCTGAACTTGAGCCGCCCGCTTCCGAAGCTGAATTATCTGCGCAGCGTTATGCACCGACGGCCAGAAAGAAAAGGTCTCGTCGTACCTCGTATTCTTCTCCAATCCATTGTCGTGACCGTACGTCCTCACACAGCTCGAAAATAATAACAATAAGCCACAATGTAATAACATGTCGTATGACGCACTTTACAAGAAACTGCGAAGGTCTAATTCAGAATTACGCCACTGATTTCTTACTGATGGCTTTCTATCATCTCTGAGAACGCAACACTTGAGTAATTCTTTTCGAAATTTATCTTAATAGGATAAAAAACACGAAAAAACCATGAGGAAAACTGATGAAATTGTGAAAAATATTTAATGAATGAATGAAACATTGACAAATCAGTGACAGAATCGAATTGAACTGGATTGATAGAATTGACTGACAGAGAATCACAGATGCATGCATTGATTGACAAATAGTGATGCCCAACCGATTCTAAAAGATCAGATTCTCAAAGAAGTCTCAAATCGATTAATAAAATCATCAAAAGTTCGTAACTGACAGGATGGCGATTCTCGTATTGGAATGTCGAATTCGACATTAGTCCTATGTCATTCGCTCACATTACATGTGTGAGCGTGACAAAATGTTCGTAACGCTCGACTTTTGTATGTCGAATGCTGCGAGAATCGCCTTCGGGCGGAGTCGCTGGGTTGAATCGATAGGTTTCGTTTTGGCTAGAATTGCCTTACGTTAGCTTAAGGGGTTATCCAAGAAAAGTAATGTAACGAAAAGTATATACTTCGGGAGCTTACAGAGTAATAGTTACACCATCATAAAGATCGGTCTGACGACAAGAAAAATATATATGCTCGTCCCCCTCTCGGCTCCCTCTGGTGGCGTCATAGACCGCGCAAGTGAACACTGAAAATGAGGTGTTACGCCGTTAGCGCTCAGTTTAAAGTGAACTAGCGCAAACTACTCGACGGATTTGGACCAAATAAAACCCACAATCACATATAATTAAGTATTATTTGATTTATTCAAATAGACATTTATATTAATCATAATATACTTTAATTAATGTAGAATTTCCAAATTTTTGGTATCTATTTAACACTGATTGAGTAAGTAACCACATAAGTAGGTAGGTATGATATTTATTAAACCTAAAGATACAAATATGGGTACATTTTGTTCCAAACATTTAGGTACACAGTAAATATCACCTACAAAATTGAACAAGTTAGAAATAGTATAGGTTTTTATCAAAGGACTTACTTTAAATCTATACTGTTGTTAAAAATATCGGCAGTGATAAAACAAGCCTAACACGCAGTTGTTTTGTTCCTCTATTTAACAATAAACATTCATCTTAACCATAGAGTGATTTACGAAATCAATACAGTTGGAATCCCACGGGTCGTTATTTCTTAGTTTCACAGTTATTCTATAATAAATTACGAATTTTATTTTAACATTTAAATATATTACTTAAACCAGTCAAAAACTCTACATTCACTCGAAATCTCACGTATGTAAGCACACATTCATACTCTGGCTGATCGCAGAGCATGTTAAAATTAAACTACATTTACCTTACAAGTTATTTTACAAAATTAATAAATATTTATAAATAATTGAATATGAGCTATTTTATACAAAATCTATAACATCGAAATGATATCACGTATCAGCGACGCGTCCGTAACTCCATACAAATAGAGATAAAATTACTCAGCCTATAAAAATAGATTGCACGTAAAGTTATTACGAAAATATTTCCAATTAAATTTTCAATGCAAACAAAATAACACGGATGCCGAAGAAAATTTTGCGAAAATGTTTTATCATGAGGTGTCTCTTTGTAATATTATGATCATTGTTGTAACAAGTTCCTTTCTCACTACACTATTTATAGCTACAAAATCTATTGTTATGTTACCTTCATCGATGTGCTAATTACATAGCTATTTAGGTGCGTATAATGTTACATAGGTAGGTAGGGTACTAGGGTAGTCGACTTTTGTTCTTATGGCCCCTTACAATGACGTTTTCAACTGAAATACCCAAATGATCCGATAAAGCCTTAGGACAAAGCAGTTGATTGTAGCTCAAACAGTACAATAGGTACCTACTTTACTCTAAAGTTAAGTACATTTTAGGTGTTTTTTGACACATTAACTACTCTCTTACGACTATATTTTATCCGTAATCCGTATGTATTTTAAACTTCCAATATAATTCTACTTGCTTAATTCAAATATTATGTTGGCTAATAAATCTTCTGAAACTTTAATATAGCAATTAATTTAGTTTTAACTCTAAAAATATAGGTATTCAAATACGCAAAACGCTTGTCAGATACGAGTACATACTTATATCGTAAGAAATAAATATTTCTGTCATTTTGTAGATTGTTCCAATAGATACGAGTATCATAATGATCTCCTTAGCCACAACAAAGACGATTTCAGATTCAACAGTGCCTCCCAAGTCAAACAGAAATGTAAAATATTGTCGAATTTTAATTAAGCCTTAATCCTAAAACCATGGCACACAAATTATTTCTAACAAAGGAGGGAACTCTTCACAACTGGGAATTAACTTCTATTATCTTGTTTCGTTCAAATTCTCTCATCAAAATATCTAAATTAATGTCCAATAAGGTAAGTACAGAAATCCAAAATCTGAGCAAATTGGGCTTACGTATATTAAAGAAAATGAGCTGAAAATATGTATGTTTGGTCACGTTAAAGTCTCCACGGTCAGTCTTCCAAGAAACCTAATTTTATTACAAAGCTGAAAGTTATATGGAATGTGAAGAAAAGAAAGTAAAAAGTGAAAACTGTGGCAAATAATAACCAACACAAATTATGCAATGATTTGCAGATACAACCAGGTGCGTTATATGTTACGTAATAGATACGCGTGTCAACTACAACTCCGGGAGAGCAATTAATTGAGTCTTCGCTACTACCGTATAAAAACTGAATCAGCATCCTAAATTCGCAACGTCCTATTACTATATTAAAATTGAATTAGCGAGATAACTTTGACACTAGCAACAAATTGATTCGATCTAACTACAAAATTGCTGCCCCGGATTAGGACGAAATCAGTAGTTTTCTTCCCAGTTCGTTCAGGATGGAGATGACGTTAACGACTGGTTTGAAATTTTCCAATATTCCCTGTAAGCCAACGATGCTCACTCCAGACGCGCTTTGTAGCTGGTCTTCCAGATCTCGGCGAGGGTAACAGCCGAGTGGAAGCGATGGAAGATGCAAAGCGGTAGAGTGAAGCGCTGGACGAGTGACCAAGCGACGAAACCGTAGAAGTCCAGTTGCACCTGAAAACGAGCGTATAAATTACATTTATAAAGAGCCATGTATGCGAGGATTTGCGTGGTAGCTAAGTATATTTAGAAGATGCTTCAAAAATGAATCTATGCATAATAAAGAAGATTACCGGATTAGCCAGCACTTTCTGTGCCTCAAAGGTGTAGATGAGCCACATGGTTACATTGCAGATGAGAAGGAAGGTAACAGCTTGGCGAGCGGGCTTGCTGCGCTCCTGTTCTGGTAGATGCACGCGACGACGAGACACGTCCGCGATAAATAACAGCTGTAGTACCACCTGAAATTAGTGATGCAAGTGTTGTATGGTTATCGTTAGCAAAACGTCTATTGTGTCTGATAATAATCACATGAAAATTACCTGAAGTACACTCAAGCATCCAGTAATCATGACCAGCAAGTTTGGCTCATGGGTGAAGGCGCCCATGCCTCCAGCGATGACGCTGAAGACAGCATACACGAAGAGACCGAACGCAGAGACACGCAGCAAGATGTCGTTCAGGTCAGAT
The DNA here is from genome assembly GCA_947369225.1 of Hofmannophila pseudospretella. Classification (NCBI taxonomy): domain Eukaryota; kingdom Metazoa; phylum Arthropoda; class Insecta; order Lepidoptera; family Oecophoridae; genus Hofmannophila; species Hofmannophila pseudospretella. The sequence continues at coordinate 5,414,372 of OX376316.1, forward strand.
TGTTCTTCGGAGCGGAACTTTAGTGATTGCACCCTGCGAAGAGGCTCGGTACAGGAGGGAGGGTCTGAGCTCCATCTTAGTAATCGGCCACTAGTCATTTCATTATAGAAGAACCAAAAATGGTAAACGAAATGGGACAAAGTAAATTAAAATGAATTGGAAGGAACACAAATTGTGGAAAAGGGTACAATTAAAAGAAAGATTACAATAAAATTAAAGACATTAAAAATAATAAATTGGAAGTTATTAACACAATGAAATGTGCATGAAATAATAATCATTGGAGCAAACGAAAATATGGGATATGAAGGAAAAAGGTTGATATAGAAATGGTAGGGGAAAGGGAAAGAACAAAAATAAGGATATTAAAGATAATATAAAATAAACAACATGCAACAAAATATATTCAGTCATAAGATGAGTTGATTAAATCTTTTCAAAATTCTATGAATAAATGTAACAATATACAAAATAGTAACTTACCGTATAAATCCAATCAAAATGGCTAGTATAGACAGAACCATCAGAGCACAGTGGGACACATCAGCCAAATAGATCGATAAACGCTTCAGCTCTTGGTGTCTAATCAGAACGAAGAAGAGAATCAAGCAGATCAGAGAGGCGACGAGCAGTAGTAGTCCACAGAAAAGTCCCTTGGAAGCGCCAGCGCAGTCGACGCGGTTGCCGCGCTGAGCCGCCGCTAATGCCGCCGCCCTGCGGGAGAGAACAGCCTCCAGACGTCTTTCCAGATCCTCGTCGTTGGTCACGCTGCAACCAAACGCGGCAAATCAGTTGCGTCTGTGACGCTATTCTAACTTTCTTCGCTACTCATGCACTCGTATATCACTACCACCATATCTAAAGAGTCTACTTTACAGTTAATTTGTTAGGAATTATTTTGTGCTCATAATGATTATAGATTATTGGTAAGTTTATGTGACATTAATTGGTGATTGGTTGCATTGAGAAAAGGATAAATATTATAGAAACTTCAGGATTCTTAATTTACTCAAACTAGAAAAAAATATGATGTAAAGAAACTTTACCTGGGATAGCGGCCGATGTGTTTCCACATTACATAAATGACCGCAGCACCGATGAGAGAGTACTCAATGATGAACGGATAAAGATAAGGAGCCGAGTCAGCAACGATAGTGCCCATAATTGGGTTCCTTCCGCACACAGTCGTGTTATCGATATTAGCGATCAGGGCAGCGGGGTTCAAGTTGTCAAATGATTCGAAGATCTCGGTCGAATTGTTAGCTGAAAGTAGAAAATACATTATCGTCAATTTTGTGAACAGCTGTTATAATAATATTTTATTAATGTCATACATATATTAAACATTGAGGCTATCTAATTACATCAAATAAAACAATAGCCTAATTGGATCCATGCTTTTAAAAATGTTACAACGAAGAGAATACAAATTATGAATGACAATTGTGATTCCTAATATCTGGACAAATCCTACTAGTGAAATGAGAGGAAACAAAACACAAATAGACGCAAAACAACCCGCAAATAAAAAGTGCAATGGCGTAGAACCAATTTTGAAGACTCAAGACGACACTCCAACGACAAACCTGGTGAATGTGGTGGTTCGTCTACGCGATATGTTTCGATACTATTTCCCCATTCGTCTCTATCAGTAACATATGATCCAGAAGGCGAGCTCGGCACCAATGTCGACATGGTGCTTACAATCGGTTTCAGTGTCGAAGAGAGCCACTGAAATACTTCCAACATGGCTGTCTGAGTTTGAGTTACTTTTTCTGAAGTTAGTGGTGCAACAGTGGAGGTAGTAGTAAAAGGGTTATCGTTCGGCCAAGCATCTTTAAATTCACGACCGTATCCCATCCCATTTCCGTACCCTATAGTACTCTTTATAGTGTCGATGATTTTGGATTTAGGTTGGAACCCACCACCCATATTATAATATGGTGAAGGAGTGGTCGCTGAAAAAATTAGTTCAAAATGCATTTTAGTTGATATACATGCAAAAGTTTGATACAAAGGCAAACTTTCCACACGGACATCGATTGTGTTAGACATTACATTAGATAGCATAATTATTCAAATTAAGTGATTATTTAAAATAATAAGAAACTAACTTGTGGTGGAGGTTGTGGTAGGAGTGGTTGCGGTGGTTGTTACAACATTTAAAAGCTGCTCGCCAGCATTTTTCGCAGTTGTCACTGCAGTTGAAGCTATAGTAGTAGCAGCTGTAGTGGCAGCACCGAAAACTTTGCCCGAATGCCTCAAGGTATGCTTACGGATGACTTCTGAGGGGTCAAGAAGGAAACGTGCCTTTATATTTGAAATCCTAAATTAAGCAACATCAACATTAAATTCTATAAATGTCTTACTTCCAAGTACGCCTTCTCCAGGAATTCCTAGAGGATTCCTCACATGATAATCAGTGATTTCCTTTAATGATTCAAGTACCAGCGTTCTAATCCAAACGCAGATATTAGTGGCCACCACGTGCATCAGTCCAAACCTCGCAATTACTTTGAATCGGTGGATGTTTAACTGGAATACAGATTGAAATGTAGAGAAATAAACAAAGTAAATTGTATATAAAATACGTTTTCTAAATCTTAAAGATAGAGTAAGTTAGATAAATTTTAAGATGCTTACTCTAGAATTCATGAAAATAAAGTACATCTGCATAAAGGTGAAAACCATTTGTAGCACCGGATTGACACCTTTCAAGATGAGATAGCAAGGCGATTCAAAGGGTAACTCGAAGAAGGTGCCAAACTCCAAGCCATTATAAATCATAGTACCAAGACCAAACGCTGTAAAAAAACATAGAATTAGTCGCATAATCGGATTCAATCAAAGTAACTATATATGAGTTTGTATACATGCTTACCAATAGCACCAATCCTGAGGAAGAAGCTGCCATGACTATGTTCGTTTTGTGAAGTCTTGCGCCTTCGAACCGGTCTCGCCACTGGTGCTGCTTCCATTTCCACAATATCTTGCTGCTGTGTAGCGAAATAATAAAATTGAAACAATGTAAAGTCTTAAAAAAACTTGACGTAGTTCTTTGAGCTATAAAATCATTCTATGAGTTTTATTTACGAACTAAATGTTTGAATCAAACATTTGCTATAATCAATCGTCAATCTTTTGTATACTTGTAGGAAGTATTCCAAAGACTCCAGTTTATTATAGAGAGCTTTATTACTTTTAGCTCCAACCATTAATCATAGATTTCTTGCCGAGTTGACTGAATATTGGTGTTCATAATATCTGGCTCAAATAGCATAAATCAAAATTAGTAACTCTAGTTGTCGGTGAAAAGGTACATGTTATATTTCGACGTGCATCGTTGATACGATCCCTAAGAACTTGGGAGTCAAGCCGTAAAAGTTTATCATCCAATTGAATACACAAAGCCTACAGGCGATATTGAGGAAGCAAGGTGGAGAAGTAGCACACAAAACAAGCACTAATGGCAAATGAATGAAGAGTCACACTACAACAGCACATCCAAAGCTCTCCGCATTGTATGGTACACGAGTGTTCAAGCGAGATCCGACAACACATGCCTCACCTGTTCGGACGCATACAATTGCGCCATTTGAATTTGCAATTGCTGTTGACGAACTTTATCACGCATCTTACGGGGATACACCTCCTGCCCAAATGATATGGAAAAAACAAAAAGTAGGCAGCGTAAACAAAAAGGAATCATGCGGGTTGTTATGTTCCTGACGAAGCTTCGTTATGACCTGTACTTTTTGGTGAAAGGCAAAATAATAAGACGTGTGCGAACAATTACAAAAAGATACTGAAATCACGTAATTCAAATTAATAATAAAACAAATGTGTGGTTAACTAACACAGAACGACACGGGAAAGCGACAAAGATAGTGTGTAAAATAATGTTAAATACAAAAATAACGGATGTGCTGTGTGTGAACTCCATTAATGTCACTCACCTGGAATTGACTTTGTTTCTTCGACTCTTTGGTTGGCTTCTCTTTCGCGGCATCCTTTTCCTTATCCTTATCCTTGTCCTTTGACTTGCCGTCTTTCTTGCCATCTTTCTTTCCTTCTTTTCCCTCCTTAGTATCTTTTCCTTCTTTTCCTTCTTTATCTTTGGTTTTCTTTTCTTTTTCTTTTTTGGGTTTCTTCTCCTTTGGTGGAGGCTTAGGTTTGGGAGGGCTACCACTGCAGCACGCGCTTTCTAAACATAACCATAAAATATTAGACTATAGTCTTCGCGGAATATGAAATATTTTCCAGTTTCGATTTCACTGAAAACCATCTCATACTGACCTTGAAGCAAGAAGCAGAAGACGTATAACAAAAACAATATGCTCATGCCATATAGGTAGGTGAAGAAGCCCTCGTAGTAGTAGAGAGGCAGGTTGTGGGTGATGACGTCGCTTATGACGTAAGCAATGCATACGACTACTAGAAGCTTCGCGTAGATGAAACTCGAAATGATGAACAGCGAGGTTCTGTAATAGAAACAAAAGACGCTCGTTACATAACGCTGCGGGATCATTAGAGTTGTTGTTGTGGATAAGCGGGATCAAATAATAAGAACAATTTGTGTCTCTAAAAACCATTCGTATGATGTGAATTTATGTAATGTATGAATGTGCTAAATAAAATTATTAGTGTTGGTAAATCTAAAATTAGGTTTTCTATTGATATGTCAAGGGCTAACTAGCAGTTAATGTGGAGGAATTTTAAACCAACATTTTATTACTCCATCGTGCATTCCGTGGTCGTGTGAAGTTTTTATAGGGGTACGCCGCCGTCGATGTAAGTACGTACACATTTTGTTTATAAATTCTTTAGTTTACTGATTTTGATATTTTAATATTGGTAAAATAGAGTGTAAGTAAGTAATTTAATTTAGTCTATATACGCGTAAGTACATTCCAAGAGTGAACTAACAGTAGGTAGGTACCAATAATTTTGAAAGACAATAGTAAGATATTATTTTATTAGTAAAGTTATCATTCGAAATAATTGCTGTTAATTTGTCCCTTATAAAATGAAGTTCAGAACAAAGTTCTCTAGATATAACTAGACATACTTCTTCGACGGCTTGGGTTGTACGCATTTGAGCTCCATCTCTTTGTTAGCCGTATTGTGTTTCTCGGCGATGGCGATGTCGCTCCCTTGCTGCCTGTGCTGTCCCACTGGCAGCGTCGCCATATTGTCCACCGCCTCCAGGTCCACTGTGGCCACCTTCACCTCAGCCTCCATGGGCTGGTGCTTGTCCTTCCCCATCACGATTCACTTCACTGGCGGAGGGTGGGAGTTCACAAGGTGCCCATGGTAGAGCTTCAGGGTTAAGGATAAAGGTGAGGGCAGGGCCACAAGGAGCTCTAAAATCTCCGGGAGTACGGAGGTGCGGCAGTACCCTGCCTCCGGCTACAATGCGCGGAGAGTTGCGCAGTACTGGATGCTGCGCGGCGAGCACTCTCGCTGTAGGGGCGGCACCGACCCTCCTAACGCACCCTATTTTGTTTTAAATTGCACTCCTAAATGGCAAGAGGGTCGTATTTTTTGTGATTGCGATTGTTCTATTGTGCCAGTTATGGAAAGGGACCGTGGAAATGCATTTTGATTGTCGTAACGTCAGATGCGCAGGTAGAATCCTCATCAAATATGTACATTTCAATTTTTCTGTGAAAGGGGGTTACTTTTATCGTATCATTCGTGGCTTAGAAAAGGAATGCTTTCTTAGTAGGTATAGATTGCTGCTATTGCTATGATAAATATTTTATCTATTTCATTGAAAATTTAAAATACAAAATACATATTCGATAACGACTCTGCCTGCGTATCCAAATTCCAAAGTAAACTAATAAGTACTCAAGTGGATCTAATAAGAAATCACATAGGTTCTTATAAACGTTTGATTTAAAGAGTAGGTTGATAACATAGGTAAATATTGCTTATCTGATCGCTTATACTTAATTATAAAATTATTATTGATGCGGTTGATACTTTTGCGTAAGTAGATGTTTAAACAAACAGTATTAGACCATTTTGTGTTCTATTCTGTCATACTGGATATCAACTTCTACTTTAAGAAATCCTTATTGCATTTCTCCTATTATCTTTTCGGTTTATTTTCTTCTTTCCTTTACTCTTCTTTCTGTTTAGTAGGATAGCATCTTTTACGTCTGTAATTTCTGACCCATTCCTTCAAATTATACTGCCATGTTATTGTCCACATTGCTCTTTTCATCTTTTATCTACTCTCTTTGCATGCGATGCAATATACATGCTTAATTTGGTATTTCGATGAAATTTAATAAGTACATTTTTTAAAACGTCAATTCTAGAACCATTTTTTAAGCAACCCCGCTTCAAAAGAAGCTTGTGCTGAAATAATAGATGCGGTGAAATAAACAATCAGCAGCACTTTTAATGATGAAACAGGTACCAATAATATTAAATTGAAATTCTAAAACACCATAATCGACAACCCTACAAACTGGCGACACGCGGTCGATAGAGGAGCGTCTCTCCCGGAACGCTGCGGAGGCTGCGCGAGCGACCCACTGACCCGGCCCCTTCTCCCCCCTACCCCAAATCACCCTCCGAAACATACCCTTAACAAACCATACTACGCACTTTCAAAAAGTGACAACCTTAATGCACACGCATACGCAATCATCACCATTCTAAAAGATGGTAAAGTACTTATTCAAAGAAAGGAGTCTGACAACGGATAAGTACGTGAAGATGAAACGCCGGCGCGCATGCTCGATCTGATTCCAATGCTAGCCGACCTTCTCGGATCGGGTCAACGAACTCTTGTAAACTATAGTGTTATTGTGCTAAGCCCTGACTGGGCATTGGCTTTTGTTTTAGTTTAGAGTAGACAGTACGTTTTGCAAATGTTTAGGGATATTTCGTTCCATCTCGATGTTGACAGACCTTATATTGGTTTCGTAGCTTTGATCATGTTTACCTATTAAGAAAAACAAATACAATTGCAACACAAATAGAACGTGCCGTTAATATAGATTAAGGAATCCAATGACATACAAAGTAATTAAATAAAACGCTGTTAATTAGCGTTGCGAAACGCGTCTTACTTACTGACAGTTGAGACATAATAATTAGGACGACAGTGCTACAGTTCAGGGGCTGTTAAAATCGTCATCTGTATTCTAAACAGAACTAACTTATTACGTAATCTTCACGTTTAGCGCTACTCTAAACGCTCCCCTTTCATGTCCAGAATTAACATCAACTGGGTCTTTGTTTAAAAAGATAAAGTCAAAAGTTTTTGAAGATGCTTTGCTCTGCGGATTTGATAAGCTTTCCCTTTGTTTATTTGAGCGATTTCTTAATTTCTAATACGCTTACCTCAACCCAAAACTTTGCCTCAAAATTAATTTCAGTTACAGACTAACTTATCTCTACCTATAGGTACATTCTTCTGCAATAAATGTATGTATTGTATTCTAATGTGTCTATTGGATTGCAGTATTATATTTCTACTTTATATGGATTCAACTAATGGGTCAATCAATATACTCGTAAATAAATACTTCTTCAAGTGGTTGGCGCGGCGTCGTAGCAATTTTAATTGAATGTTAATCTGCCAATGACATAATGTTTACAGCTCGAACTTGTGGGTTGTGGGTTAGAGTTAGTGCCCACAATGAGAACATACATTAACGTTATGGAATGGCAGCTTTTAAAGCTCCGTAAATGGAACCCAGGAAACAGCTGTTAATAGCGTCTAGACCGGTCCGTATAAAATTACGTTTTAAACTATTTGTATTACCTATATTGAGGACAAGATGCAGTTTAGTTTCGTTATTATTATCTAGTCATTTATAGTCACTTCATCTAGTGGTAAAAAGAAGAGACCTATTGCGGTTCGCTTTTGGGGATAGATACCAAGTCGTAGGTACTAACCCGTGGGTTAAAAACTGTATGTTTCCTATCTCATAAGGAAGAAATCTATATTTGAAGAGGGGTGTGTGGGGGTGAGACTATTAATAATTACAACCTTTATCCTATCCTCCAACATCAGAGGCCTGCCTACCCTCACCCAACGCCCAACGGACGAATGCCTTCTGACCACACTCAATTGCGTTACCTCAGCTTGCTCTTTTTCAACATTGAACCCTATCGCATTGCCTGAAACCTCGTTTTCGAGGACCCTTATCTCTACACGTGGGGTCATCAGACATTTATAAAGGTATGCGTACGGGACCATTTAATCGATTGTCCATCCATGCGACATGGAAGTGCTTTGATTACAGCTTCCTCCCCTTTATTTATTTTTAAATTGTTCGTTGGCTTTTTATCCTGTGACCACGATGTCATTTTCGTCCATTATTGGTTTAATGGACCAATAAACATTCTCATATGGGCTCTACGTCTGAGTGATCCGATCTATTATTTGCTCGTTTCGTCTAGTGTCGATACATCATCTTTATTTGCTCGTAAATGGTGTGACTGTTTTTATTACATAGTATTGTTTATGCTTCCATTGCAGTGATTTATTACAGGATCAAAATATAAATTATTCATCAGCGGATCTCAAGCTTTTACATTTATTCATGGGTCTAGGCATCTGCGAGGCCGCTTCCATTGTTTCTAGTCCATCATCTATTAGTTCAGGGCTTCGAATGACTAAAAAATCGTTCAACGTTCAATCCAATCATATAAGTACTCTTGATTAAATCTTTTATAGGTACAAGTGATTCTCAGCTTTAAAGAAAATTTGTCTCCTAGAGATATCATTGATTTTGTCAAACACGTATATACGTCCGTTGAACTCTCAACGACTTCTTAAGAAATAGGATTCTTGGAAGCCTTTCAATCTGTGCCTCATCGTCCCCGCTATTCAGTGCATAAAGGCTTAAGCCGTCTACAGGTATGAAATAGTTCTTTAGGTCATTAATGTGTCTTGCATTCAAACAAGTTCTTCTTTGCATTCTAGATTGTATTTTGATCTCTCTTACCTGTCCAATTTGATTAGTTAGTACAATTTAAAAGACTTACTTGGCATTTTTAGGCTTGGATTCAGGTTGACAGCAGGCTCGGTACCGCAACACTGCTTCAGTAGGAGTAAGGGCATCGGTTTCATCTGCCGGCGCATCGCACTCGTCTGTGACGAGAGGCGCACGCGCCGGCGATGTGTGGTACCCGTCGGAATTCAGCTGAAACACAGATACAGACTTTTAGACTTTTTATTTATTTTAGAGTTATCACAAATCTCAGCAATTGGCAAAACAGAAAACAATTATTGGTGGCAGAAACCAAGATCAACTTCGGAACGCTGAGCCAGCGGAGTCAGCAGGTCAACATCAAACATTTTGGCCAGAGAATTTCCATCAGATTTTGTACTTAATTGGTTATTCAGTGTCATTATTTGAAAAAACGTACCTCTTTTCAAAGTATAAGTAACCACTTGTATAGTAACTTCTGACATTGTGACTCCCCTACATCCAAATTGCTTAATGCCACGTAATATCCTACTTAATGCTTTGCTCCCTACCCCGAACTTAAATAAATTATGATCTTGCTAGCCCAAATTGTAGTTTCATGGATTGTGTCTTTACATTTGCCGTTTGTTCTTGTTTTAGGGTCTTTGTTCCTGCTCCGTTTGTTAATTTGTACCTACTTATTACCTTATAGTACCTATATCTACTTTCTAATCCTACCTTACCAGTTAATGTCAATGAATAATGTGGATAATGTAATGAATAGTAATGATAGACGGTACACAGCTTTGGGACTTACAATCCCATTTCAGGAATGAATTGAAAACACATACAGAACAATCTTTGCTTCTTTTTACGAAACATTATGATGAATTTTAGAAAGAACATTGTATAGAAAAATGAAAGGAGCCACGCAGAAATTTACAAAAGTGTTAGTCAAGGTATAATCCAGGCCTCCTATTTACTGTAATATTATGTCCAAGAGTTGGGTCGACTGACTTAACTACAGAGCGGACAAAAGTCTGATCTTGACTATAGTATACTGCAATTTGAAACCTCGCCATCTTCTTTCGAGCTGATCTTACTAAACATTTTTTTAAAAGTTGTGCAAAAGATGGTCTGTACCTACCCCAACGGTGGGGACGTTAATAGGCTGATGAGAAGAAATACTTTTCCCAACGATAAGACGGTTACTTCAACAGCCTTCTTGAAGACTTCCAAAATTTATCACAGTCAAGAAGACCGTGGAACTAAGAAAGATAATTGTATGATAAATCGTCTTACTCCGTCATATCGCTAGCTGATGGAGTAATACATACTTTTATCACTACTCAGCCACTTGTCACTTGTCATCTGTCACTTATCATCTGTCACTTATCACTTATCACCTGTCACTTGTCACTCAGGATCTTACACGCACAGTTAATCTAAAAAACAGCTTCAGCCTTAGTCAATTATTCTATAATACCGCCCCGAGTTGCACCCGGTGGGAAGGTGCCATCACGCTGGCAGCGTTTCCACGCTAAATCGCCAGTGAGATGCGCTGCACGAGGTACAACTCGGCGCGGCGGTCACCTGAGCGCTCTCTCAGTATTGTATGATTGTTTGTACCATTTCAATTGCACCCTGCAGCATGAAGGTTATGAGGATGTATGTAATGGATGATGATGACTCACTTTCACGATAGTGCCGACCTGAGAGTCCTGCAGGTGGTCGAGGCGGTCGCGCGGCGGGAGGGGCGGTTCCCTCTCCCGCTCCCCGCGCTCCGCCCGCTCAACCCCGTCCGCGGGCGCGCCCAGCAGCCGCTCCTTCATCTCGTGGATGTAGGGGCAACGCTGCATCGCGATGTAGAACTCGCGGACGCGCACCTGCCAGCAATAAGGTAAATTTAGTTACGGATCCAGGAGGGACATTCTACGAATAGAGGGGCTCCTGTAAGATCCCTAGAGGGCGTGACATTCGACACGCATTTGAGCATTTTTTTTAGTACTGAACTGTTCTGATTCTCGCAATTTCTTTTTTCAAGATCCGCCTCTGTTTAACATGAACAAAAGAAGGGAAACATTCAGTAAGGCAATAGAAGAGTGGAGACCCTGGGAGTAGTAAAGGCCGGGGCTGACCACAATAAGTGGAAATGGATAGGAAGCGGGCAGATTGCTGCCGAAACAGAATGCCATTACTGGAAGGACCCTTTATAGCCATTGGCTATGTGGAAGAGATGACGTTATTTTAACGATAGTTTTACTCGATCTAAAAGTAACTACAGCAATTTTTTTATTTTTTTTTTCCTCTTCTATAATCATAAGTTCTAGTCCGTAATTTCCGAATACCTACCTACATACAGTCCACCTCGCCTTTACTGGGCATGATCAATCAATTTATTACATTCAAGATCGGAGACTTCAAATGAGCAGTCAACAACGTCTGGTATTCGGCATTTGAAAAATGCATTTGTTTTAACGATCATGACGCCAGCGTGCACGCATTCGTGTCAATAGCAGTCCAGTGGCAATGTTCCGTTACGTTGATGGACTGCCGATTAGCCGGCTCGACCGGCATATTTCTGGACTATTGTTTAAATTACCTCTACTTTGGACTTTGGAGCAAGAACCTTTTTAGGAACCGTCAGAATTATTGGCAACTGACGTGACCTGGTTTTCGATATACGCATACGTACCTATTGATTGTTTTACAGGTATGTGTGTGTAATGTATGCAAATGATTCTCTATTCATTTCGGGGACAATAAGGTGCTACCGACGTCGGGGAACTTTGTTGCCTGACACTTGAATGACATCTACGCCTTTCATTCTGATAAACCCACGCATCTTACCTGTAGAAACAGGCTAAAAACCTTATGATTTCAGAGAAGAGATAAGAAATTTCTACAGAGACATCATTTTAGAATTTGAATTGAATGAAAAGTATTCATAAAAGTATCCACGTGAATTCAGCACAGGAAATATTTCCAAGCATTCTATGGCACAGCAATGGGAATTAATTCAGACCTCGCGGAGACTGCAACGTTGAATGCGGAAAGCTTTTTGTCGAGTGAAACGATTCTATTATACACTGGGAAAATAAAATACCAGTGCAGTGGTACGGTCCCGTCTCTCGATGTGGGTGGTTTAACTCGTTTGACCATAAGAGTCATAACTGGGTTGAATCACGTCTGTGACAAATGCCCCAGCTCGAAAGTAAAAAGAGAGATCATCGCAGCACGTCTCTTGGTAGATAAACTATGTTGAATTATTTCTTTTTATATGCGTTTTAATTATTATTTTGTAGTAATAGATGGACAAAAGAAAAATTATGTAAGATGCTAGGATGTAAGGTTGCATGCACTTCGTTTAAAGCCAAAACTTTAACATGTTCAAAGATCTTTGTTTGGGTTTTCTTTTCACATGTCGACCAAGAGCCCGTCGGGCATGCACGTGATAGGGTTCCGTAGCCTTTCTATTACTAATAGTAATTACTTTACGGTCTATTTCATACAATTTAAGACTTGTAATAGACTTTTGGCTGTTTGGCCGGAGCTTAGTATTTTCCCCGAGTGCACCCCTTTACTTTGTCAAGTTATATTTCACAACGTAACTTTGGTAGCTATTGAGTCCGTTAATTGGTAATGTTTATAAATTGCCAATATTCTATATTAACCACTCCAATTAGGCTAAAATAGTCGCTTCAATGTTGGCTTCGGAACACTTAGTTGATACGAGCACAAGATACTACAATGGCTTCGATTCCGCCAAATGTAAAGCCAAACCCAAATGAAATTGTGACGCTTATGTTTCGTTTAGCGATAATCGCAAAGGCGACCAATTCGGAACCGATGACGATTTGACAATATTACCTCTGAAAATACATGGCCTGAACTATAAATGGGAACTGGTTTTCAATGGACAGTGACAATTACTTGTCCACAAAAAGATTTCACCACAATCACCAAGTCACTTAACATTTAAAAGGACTGGAAAAAGGCTTTGTCTATTCACTAGGAGGTAAGTAATTATAAAAGGACAACGCTACAATCGATTCGGTAGAATGAGGTTATTAGGTCACTGCACGCAGTTGACATGAAACTTGAGTATTTGCTCTGTTAGACAATGATCTCTATTAAAATATCGGTCTAGGCTGTCTGAAACACTACCTTTGCAACTGTTGAGGAAAATTGCAATGCAATGTTTTACATATCAATGATTGGAGAAGAATAAGAACAAACTCAACAAATAGGGGGTAATAATCACTTAAAACTATTGAAAACTATATTCTCAAACAAATATTCAACTTACACCCATTTTTAATACACCATTTATCTTAATCTCATAAACATTGTAGGTATAGCTTGTAAAACCTGTTTACCCTATTACCGCTGTTTCACGAGTTAACAGAGAAAAGAACGGAAACAAGGTTTCTAGTCCTCTTTTTCATCCCAAGTGTCGTTGAAGTACAAAACGTTCCTCGAGCCACATTGCTGCGAGTTTTGTCTTTTTGCGTAACACCTTTAACCTTAGAGTAGCTTTAAGTCTTAATGCAGCGATTTTAAAACCATTATAAACCTAGAAATGAGGAAAATAGATAGATTCCGTTTGAAAATCGCTGCATTAAGACAAAAGCTTTCTAATAACAAAATGTCAGTGTCAATATTTAACTTATAAAAATCACTAAAATATCAGTGGTAAACCATCCCATTAAATTAATCCCAGGTAGTCATGAACGACCGCGATCTCATCAGTATGAATGCTACAAGAAGTTTACTAAAAATGTTGTTGTGAAGAAGTTTGTCTGTTGTCAAATAAGTGGTTATTGAGTAGGTACCTACTCATAGCTACGTATGATGCTTTGAGAACTTTACGATTTAACAAAGCTCTTACATCAAAATAGAGGCTAATAAAAATATACGATAAACAATAAGGAAAGTAGGCCAGCGGCGGGCAGAGTAATTAATTAAGACGATGGATATAGGTTGATGGCTTAATTCTATGGGGATATTTTCCTCTACGTTGTTAGGGGCCGAAGTTGACTACTCACATGTACAGTTTTTTTTAAAGTAACCTGTGCTTTCTCAACAGATTTGTCCGACAAATAAGAAGCCTTCTAAATACCGGTTGGGTATTTGGACACGATGGATATAGGTCGATGGCTTAATTCTATGGGGATATTTTCCCCTACGTTGTTAGGTGCCGAAGTTGACTACTCACACGTACAGTTTTTTTTTAAAGTAACCTGTGCTTTCTCAACAGATTTGCCCGACAAAAAAGGAGCCTTCTAAATACCGGTTGGGTATTTGGACACGATGGATATAGGTTGATGGCTTAATTCTATGGGGATATTTTCCCCTACGTTGTTAGGTGCCGAAGTTGACTACTCACATGTACAGTTTTTTTTTAAAGTAACCTGTGCTTTCTCAACAGATTTGCCCGACAAATAAGAAGCCTTCTAAATACCGGTTGGGTATTTGGACACGATGGATATAGGTTGATGGCTTAATTCTATGGGGATATTTTCCCCTGCGTTGTTAGGTGTCGAAGTTGACTACTCACACGTACAGTTTTTTTTTAAAGTAACCTGTGCTTTCTCAACAGATTTGCCCGACAAATAAGAAGCTCTAAATATCCAACCCTAAAAATGGGTTAACTAATCTCAAACATCCTATAGAAAACCACATTGTAAACATTAAGGTAATAATAATTTTAACACATAGGAGCAAGCTGCTCAATGGCTATCAACGAACGGACCGCTTACTCCAGCGGTAAAAATATCTGTGCCAGATTACCTAAATCTGAAATATTTTGTATATATGCAAACATTGTATGAACAATAAAACATTACGAGACGGATGTTTCTAAATAGGTACCTAAAGGAATATATATTGTTTGGAGATTTAAGAGAAGACAGCTATGAAGAAGATTATAAAAACCTTTAAGAAAGGGAGAAATGTAATTATGTATATAACTAACTATACTTATAAATGTAGCTGTACCCACAGAAGAAAATGCATAAGTAATTATTATCCATTAGGTGGGAACTTAGGATGGTATAAGGACGCCTAGGATTGGGAAAATAGAAAGGAGGAGGGGAGGGCTTTGCCCAGCAGTGGGACAGCCTATAGGCTATTTTTTTTAAAAGTGGGAACTACCTGTCGGTGGTTACTCTGTCTACCCCCCTCGGGGATTATGGACACAAAATGTAAAATATCTATATATTTTGTGTCGTAGATGTGTTTATGTATGTATGTAACGTTGCATGCAGGAGCTCAAAATACCAGAAAGATGAGTATTGATTATTATTCCCTGTACAAACTAACATTCTCGTAAAATAGCACAAGGCAATACTAACCGGAAACTACAACCGGGTTTGTTTTTCAACGCATGCGTTGAAAGAGACGAGGAGAATGTTAGCGTTTTCCACACAACCGGGGATTGATGTTATATGGACGACGTTTTGATGAGCATTAAATTTGTTTTTGTATAGTATAAATTGTTTTGATATCAAACGTTGGCTTAGGATTTAATCACAGACTGACCTAAAAACTGTTTAAAAAAGGTTAATATAATATAGGGTAATGCGCAATGAACAACGAAGCGGACATTCTGGATTTAAAGATAGACAGGTAGAAGATATATTATGTAAACATCACAAAAGTTTGCGGGAATGCATTTGCGGGAAAAAGTACAGAAGCAGAAGATAAAAATTAGATGAAAGAGGAAGGAGGCATCGAAATCTAAGGCAAACCACAAAATAGACGAAAAGTATGCTGAATGACACCTCATAACATGGATGAAAGAAAAGGTTGAAGGAAAAGTGGCAGGCGTTCGTACCTTCATGCGTCATAAGGACACGAGTACCTATACAACACTATTAGAATAGTATTCGTAAACTAAGATATCCACTCTTCCAAAGGATAATAAGATTTACTAGTAACTACAATCACAAAACGAATCAGGAAAATACCATTAGTTTGTCATCGGAACTATTATGAAATCAATAAGGAAGTTATAAAATTGAAACACAAAATGCATTCTGCTCTTGGAATAACAAACCTAAGATAAGATGCCCTTCCTTAGCAAAACCAGAGCAGGCTGTTGGTACCGATAATGTGATTCACGACGTACCGATGGATCGAACCCCGAAGCATTTGCATAATAACAAGATCGAATATTCTATAATTTGTGAGCCCGTGCCCGATCGTGTATCGACATAACATTCCCGTATTGTAATTTGAAACGCATTTGAATGGCTGCTTTCTAAAACGTAACTTTATAGTCACGTAAAGTCATTGATTATAAGGACTTTTCGTGTTTTTTCTTCGGTTGTCTAGAGTTAAAATAATGCATTTTACGATTGTCTTAACTGAAGTTGTCGTTTTAATTTCAAGCTTTTTAACCTTGCTTGCTACGATTTTTTATTGCATGTTTCCTACAGAAATAATACTTAAAACGTTTAGTGTTATTACTACTATGAACATAAAGTATTATTAGGTCTAAGTTGATTACCTTTTCGAAGAAATTATTTTGTAACTGAACTGCATTTTGTCCTGTAATTCTTATGCTGGACTTCATAAGGCTTTTGTAATTGCTGTAAAACCTTTTTTCAATAATGATGTTGTTATTACCTACTAGATGTTTTGACAAATTTTTACATTTACAAAAAGATACCCTCTGCTGTATTTATGGTTATATTTAAAAGGAAAAGATGCCCAAAGGGTAGAATATTCAATATCATCTGTATCTAAATTGGGTATATTTGATCAAGTCGTTTCGTCCTTGGGGACCTTCATGTAGCCTCGATTACTTTAGGATAGCGAGCGTTTTCATTTTTTCTGCTCACTCCACCGCACCCCTACTAAAGTAGATTTTTTCAACTGACTGTTGCTAATGTCATTTTGTAAAATAATGTTGCCATGTTTAATGTAATAGTGATGCGTTCAGTTCACTTGTGAATCAGTTCCCTTAGTTCACTGAAACAGTGAACAAAATCAGTGAATTTATCTAACGTTAAATTATATATTGAAAGTAAATGTATTTCGCTCCCATACAAAGTGAGGCTCAGCGCCTTAACTGTTTAATTTACAAAAAAATCACGACATTACAGAAGAAAATAAAATAGATATATTTCGATTAGTTAACTATTGGTCAGTGATTGAACTCGATCTTTGGTCACAACACTATTTTTATTTCATCAAAAACTGGCAACACAAGAAACGTCAGATTAGTCCGTCTAATAAAAAAATACTACATTAGGTACATGTTTGTATAACGCTATCTTGTATTTCTATTCTAATCAATGCTGTTGCCTTTTCATCTGACATCTTCGACACGTGCTTGCTTTTAGTAATCTAAAAGAAGCGTTACCATTACCAGTCACCCCGTTTAATGACGCCTAAAACGGTAAAAATAAACTGCTGAAAGGTGATATCATATACATGTATATAGTCTGTTTGTTTGTAACCGGGTTACTTCAAAGGGTTACCGTAGCTATGCGTGTCTCAGTCAGTACACCACCTAAATCTCTGTTTTAATTAAAATTTATATGTTTGTTGTATTTTACATAATGAACTAGAAATTATCATATTTACGTACATATGTATACTTATAGTTGAATAACAGGGACACAAAAGACATTTTTCAATTCCCATAGAAATAAGCTTAAATGCTACGCGACCTCTTATTTATGACCACCAGCCCTTAATGTCAGTCTCCTGGAATTAACGGCCATAAAATAGACTGCGTCTATATGTATACAGAGAAATAATCCATAAGTTAACGCTTTAAACCGTGCTGAAATTGAGTCAAAAATTATAAGTACAAGTTAGAGTCAACTTCTTGCATTCTTCTCTCAACATAAAGATGAAAGGTATTACTGGAAAGAAACGTGTCAGGAATCCCCCCCCCCCCCCCCCCAACCCCCCGCCCCCCATTAGACCTTGGATCAAGAATGATCTATATTAAAAAAAATCATGCAAATGCGTTCAAGGGACACAAAAACGGCGGCGGCGTTTCACTTTTATAGATATAGAGATTTCACATATGATTGCCAACTCAGTACTGTTACAGTTTTCTCTGCTTATAATTATTATAACAATGAAAAACATATTTCATAAAAGTATTGCCATACCCGTTCAAATAAGCTCTACATAGGATTTTAAAACTCATATCCGTTTCATGAGCGGAAAATATCTAGTTTTTCACAAACTTTCACGTTTCACCTGCCTGTTGCTTGCCCTTCATTGCAATTTCTATGCCATGCTGTTTTAAGCTTTAACGCTGTAGCTGTAAGGCTTGCATTCGCATTTATAACTGGTGGCATTTTTTTCTTTAAAACGCTGTAAAGCTACTTCTATCATTTTGGTTTGTTTTTCTTTAGTACACATGGTAATTGTTTCCTGTATTTATTGAAGCACTTAAAATCTTAAAAGCACTTAACTAATTTAAAAAATCATATCTTGAACACAACAAAAATAGGTAGGTGAGGCAACAATAGAAAAAAATATCCATTTTCTTTTTTCAATGATTGATTTTTTTGGAATTTTTTTGCAAAAAATTCAACCTACCTATACAGTATTTATAATAAGTAGTGAAAAACAGAGTTTTTTTCTGCCACTACAAATCTGAGGTAAAATTCGTTTTTAAGTATCCTAACATAAAATAATGTTGTTCCCAAAGGGTGTTTAATACAAGCTTTGCTCATTGGCGCGTCATTTTACAACCGGAGGCCAATTTTCCGCCTGTTACGTCGTTAGCTGATTCCAGCCAGTCTGTCTGAAAGTTGTTTAGCTTAGGGGCAGTAACATTACACCCTGTACATGTCTACTAATATCTTGCTAAATAAAACTGACTTTTATTCCATTGAAGTGCCGAAGGAATATTGTCACTTTTGGAATATGACTTATTCCGGAATAAGTCTTATTTCGACCAAAAATCAGCTTACATGTTTAACTAACCATTTATCAATTTTTCCATCACCTGAAGGTTGCCTGGAAGATATCGCTTAAAGCGATAAGCCTCTCTTTATGTTGTATGTTTTGTTTTGGTCCCGGGTGTGCAATAAAGTATATTTGTATTTGTATCGACCCTAGCTGTACCTAAAATAGGTGCCTACAAAAAGAACAAATCAAATCGTATTCTAAAACATGTAAAGTCTAGACCTTAAAGTCTAATGAAGGTTGCATTAAAATAACTACCACTAAAACAAGCTAAAATTTTAATACTTTCCTATCTAAAAAAAATATTTTATAATTATTTTTTTATGGTTCTTGCACCCGCGTCGCTTACGTTATATTCTATATAAAGTCCATCATCCAAATAAATAAAGGCAACCACAAAAAAAATTAGATAACATAAAAAAATGTACCTAGGTGATGCACATATATAATGAAAATAAGTTTCATATAAACAGAAATGAATACGTCGATGAAGTGAGTTACAAGGATCGTGTATAGACTTGAGCAAATGGAAACTTCGAAGTTTAAGATGGCAAGTAAGTTACTACATTGATGTCAACGTTGTAGAAATTGATATAGAGTAATCATTTATGATTTTGCATAAGAATATCATATGATTAGCAGGTAATAACTTTCACGTAAGCCACCTTACACTACTTATATGTATTAAGTCTGTTGCGTTTGAATCTGTTAAAATCACTATTTCATCATCATAAAACACAGCGCTTGATGTCATCGATTATCTAAACCTATGTCATTTACACTTTTGCATATAATGATGATATCATCGATTTGTCTATATCTGTGTTAGCATTGAGTTTACTATTAGGTACATAGGTATTTCTGGGGCATGACATATATCCCTTGGCGTGATTTGTACTGGCTCGCAATTTATACTCTTCCACAGAACGCATTACCGCAATCTAATTTCGGTTTAAGACGCGAAATGTGGGTCACAATTTCTCTTTATACGAGTCCTAGATTTGTAAACACTATTTTGATGGTCTTTAATGTCTGATGAAACCATCATTTCACGTTTAATAGGATGTATTCAAGTCATGATACGCGTAAATTTAAACCCTATTCATGGGAAATCTTGTAAAAAGATCCTGAGAGTTTCTAAAAGCTCTTTGCAATATAGCTGAGTCACGCTCCTCAACTTAAAAATATTTTGCATGAATCTAAGATGAATTGTAATTTATTATAATTAGGTAGGTACAATAACGACCGGAAATTAACTGAAGATAAAAAATTCTGGACTCTATCTAGTCCTAATATGTGCTTTGGGATTTAAAAACACGCTGAAGCTTTAAAACTTACCTACTCTCAGTCAGCTTTTAATTAATCAACTTTTAATTAATTAATAAACAAACTTGAATCATTCAATGACAACTAGTTGACAATAGAAAAAAACTAGTTGTGATAGCAACTTTGGTCTTAATCGGAAAACTGATTGAACGTTTCGGGTTTGGTAGGTAGGTAGTTAATATAGGTAATAATTACAGAAAAACAAACAGTTGAGGCCTACGCTATACCCCAATTCGATACAATTCAATACGTTTGACATTTGCGGCGCACGAGGAAATTACGACGGTCACACAGCAAAAAGGTAGATGTCACCTGCTTCCGGAAAAGTAGAGCGAACCTTCCGCCCACGCTTTTGGGTAGATTTTTGGATGCACTGCAGCGAGGTCACCAACCTTTTGACACTGAATTTCAGTCACGGTGGCAGTGTTGCCGTCTTCGGTCGATTCGGAAAACGTGACGCCGCGTCGAGCGCGGCGCGTGGCGGCGAGCGCCAGGGCGCAAGCGTCGCGGGGTGCTTCGGCGCGCGGCCGGTCGCACTCGCGGCCTTAGACTGCCGAGCGGTTCGCGCGCGTTTTCCCTCCCGCGCTTTCCCGGCGGCGTGCGCATCAAGCCTGCATTGTTCTGCAAATAGCGAGCGGCCGAGGGCTGGGCCGCTATTCAACCGAGATGAGCGCCTTTCAGCGGCCTCGCACTGGACTGTTGCCGCTCGTCTCTCGAGGCGAGTGCGGACAACATCGCTGGTTCACAAAAAAGCAGTTTAGCCTCACATGTTGCGTTGCTCAATCGTATCGGCTGCATGCATGATGGTTGCTATAGCTAGTTTGGTTATACGGTTGTAATTTAAAACTTCGAAGATTGCCTCATTGAAACGTCTACACTTCACGATCACGATAAGTCATGAAGGTATGTGGGAGTGGGACGATCGATCGTGAAAGGATGCGTTTACGAAGGTATAGAGCATACCGTATCAACTCTGTATGTTTGATCCGAGTTATTACACCACACAAGCATAATTAAGCGTGCCTTTTACATAATCGGGTCAAGCAAACAAAAGGCATTCCGACTTGTTGCTATTTCAGGAACGCGTAAAAGGGTGCAGTCACACAGAGCCGTTTGTAAACATCAACAGTGTGGATGTCGTTCGTCGGGCCGACACCGCGATGCGAATGTCGATCGGCAAACAATCGACTTTCCGAGTAATGGGCTCTGCGTGCTCCCATTGCACTTAACGTAGGTACCTAGGACATAGTTAGGTATCGTATCGACCAATTCATACTGGACTAATCATAGCAACAGATTACAACCAGAAAAATTACAGAAAAATCAATATAAAGTTATGAGCTAGGTCGTAACCCTTAACGTATAAACACAGCATGGTAAGGAAGTAGAAAAAATAGTAAGTTGTAGTAAGCCACTGACACGGTCTGACAGTACACTGATCTGACATAATCCAATCGGAAAAAATATCCGATGAACCGGTCCAACCCGGTTTGGCGGTATACATTTAAGAGTGTTTTAGGATTCTAATTTTTCAATTTTCCATCAGTGTTTACTACTAGTTGAGTTATTTAAACACCCGAAGTCATAATAGCACAGAATGAAACCACAACTTGGGAACGGAATAAGAATTGAGATAATGTGGTTTTAATTTCCCTATATGTCAACTTAGGCGCTAAGATTAAACGAATAGATAGAGACATTTTACACTACATATAAATAGGCAAAGTAGTTACTCTCATTGAATGACCTGAGTACTTTATAAAACCTATTCGAGCTAACAGTAAAACGGATCCATTATAATTTTCCATCACGTAATGTGAATAAATTATTTCTCTACGGCATAGCCACTATATATAATATATAGGATGTAACAAAACCCACATCAATATAGGGTGATTTAGTGCTGATAACTAAACGACTAAACTCACAAAGAAAGTTTGTTTGTGTGAGGAAGTGTTTTTATTTTGGATTTCCAAAAGTTATTTCGCAATTGTTCAGATATCCATCAACTTTGAGGTTGGTCAATAGAGGTATTTACTACAGTTTAAATAAAATGTTGTAATATTTGCAGGAATATGGTTGGTACTTATATACGATTACATTTCTGGTTACCAACACCAACAACATAGCCAGTTACACAGCAAACCGTGTATATAGAGTCGCTGCAAACCACAGTTAACTGGGTAGATAATCATGTTATCTGGCATGGCAGCCAAACTGCACAGCACTCAGAATGTAGGTAACTGAGGAAGTCGGCATTTTGCCAAATGACTCCAATTAGAGAAGCCGTTTGCTGGAGAAATGATGAGCAACTGTAATTATCACTTTATCTGCAACGTGGAATTTGGAATTGGGATAAAAAGGACGGAGTTAGGTAAGTAACTCCGTCCGTAAAAGTAGTTTTAGTAGTGGTTGATCCTAAAGTGAAGGATCGCCTGGGGTGGTACCACCCTCTTATCTATTTCTGCCGTGAAGCAGAAATGCTTGCATTTCTGTGTTTCGGTTTGAAGGGTAAGAGGGCCAGCATCTTAGTCCTCAAGGGTAGTAGCGCATCAAAAACCCTATAATATTAATAAAGTGAGGTGAGATGTCTATGGGCGATGGTGACCACTTACCATCAGGTGGCCCGTTTGCTCGTCTGCTCTCCTTATTTAATAAAAAAATATATTAAAAAAAGTAAGTATTAAGTTTTGTAAGTTTTCTATTGTGTTATCACTGTAGATAAGTACTTACCTAATTCTCAAATATGTTCTAAAATGTGCGCATTAAGTAGGTAACATGCACGGTTTAGGGGTCATCTTATCTTATCTTTGAATGGGGGCTGGGAATCCCAGCGACGCTTCGACCCATTGGGATCTTTTGTGTTCAACCCCCTTGTACCTATCCCTTGACCACTTCACCGAATATGTCACGCATGGGCAAGACGCATCTTAGTGGGAGGGATTTGAATTCCCTTGGGTCTGGATAGGCAGAGCCTAGCAGACCCTTCCTTTTTGCCGCGAAAGCATCACATAGGAGATGCATGAGGGGTCATGGTCTCCAGCTCCTCATATTAGTCCAACTAGGTAGTTGGTCCGCAAACCAACCGTCCAAAATTAAAGTCAAATGTCAAAGTAACAGGCAAAACAAAAGACGAGAAATAAAACAAAAGATAACCGAATATCACAATAACAAACATCATAATGACAACTATCGAAATGAAAAATAAAATAAAAATGGAAAATGTCAAACACTTTCGTATCTCTAACACGAATGGATTGTACCTATTTCCTCTCATTTATTGAGAAAAGCACTGTCTCGGTGGAAATTGAGCCATTGTTGGCCTCGTATTTTGAAAAGTGCAAGCCGGAGCTCGGAGGCGAGACTGATTCCCGCCCAACAATGTGTATGACCTCTGCAATAATGTACCTTAAACGAAATAATTGTTCGAACGAACGACACAAAAAACGAACGAACAACGAAAAAAATAATCTCTACACTATTAAACAAGTACCTACTACTCTAAAAGTAAAAATTTATTTATTTATTTAACACTTTCATGCACAAAAATAGTACATGAGGCGAGCTTAATGCCATGCGGCATTTTCTACCAGCTAAGGTCATACATATATTGTAAGGTAGGTGCATATAAATTAAGTAGAAGAGATTTGCTATTAATTTCTCTTTTAATTGTACAAAATGTATTATAAAATTTAATTGTACTATATTTAAAGAACATTTACTATGTACAATTTTTTAATGCTGTAAGATTTCCTGCAAAACAGATAAAAAATACTATAAAATACCTACTCGTATAATATTATATATAAAATATACCTACACATATGCTTCTACATAACAAATTTAAGTACATAAATACAAATACTTACATATACCAGCCACAAATACATATATAAAATAGAAATTGCTCTTAGAAAATAAATGTCAGTTGCTCTTAGAAAATAAATGCCTCCTTGTTAGTGCGAAATTAAATGTCGAAGGGTGTAAAATACGACCCGGCTTAAAGCTTAAATGGAACGTGATAGAGAGAGGTCGCGAACGACCATCCATTTCTTGCAATGAAATAAGCTTTTACCCTTTAAATAAGTACTTATTAATCTACCTAGAGAACTTGATGATTTAGTACTTATTCCTCATTAGAAAATGTAGATAGTTTATTATGGACCTTCTAGTACCTAGTTACGAGTTATTGACAAGTAATTATAGGATATCATGTAGGCATGTAAAATCGTAAAATTAATCCAGCCTAAACAAAACATTTTTATTATTATTATAATCTTTATTACACACATAGACAAAATACAAAAAAATACTTAATAAACGAAAAAATAAAATATGTATAAATGGTGTAGCATAACTCGTTTCGAGTTTTCTCCCTGCTAACCATCGGGATAGAGAAAGGTGATAGATTCGAGCAGGCAGAGTATGTGTACATGTATTTTTCAATTTTATTCTGGACAATTTGTATGTTTTTCAAAAATTATACTAAATAATGTTTTTACCCAACTACCCCAGAAGGAGGGCAATTTTTTTGCGATTGGTAGGTATATTTATTTTATAATTTCAATTTAAGTATTAACTATACATAATAGTTTTAAGAAATTCAAATAATATTTCAAATAAAATGTGACCAAAAATTATTTTTTCTATTAATATAGGGTAAGTTAATTTACATGACATAAAAGTAAGGATAAATATTTATAATATTATTGAAGGAACACTTTAAAAGTTTAAATGTACTTACATTGTAAATCCCATAAAACGTCTACTAATTTTCAAAGTTTCCTTCCACACAACAAATAGGCAGAACACCCGGAAAGTTTCTATAAATTACTTCAACACTATTTCCAATATACACAAATAAATCGCAACATTGTCGATAACATTAATAACCAACAACTCAAAAGCTTAAAACACGTTCGCTTTCCGACACAGTTCAGTATTTGAAAGCTTCGAAGCACCGAGCGTGCTTAGAGCTTTTGATGGTGTTTTTGTTGGAATGAAAGAGCGAGACAGAACAAAAAACAACATAAAGTTTCGGCCGACTTCGGTCTGTTCCGTGACGTACGTAGTAGTCTGTTGAGCAGTTAAGTTCAAACATTGGAATTGTAAGGATTAGCCATAGACATAATATTTTAAAGACCACGAAATCTAAGACTGAACATTATTATACTTGATACATGAAACTGAAGATAAGCTTGCAAGACGTGCTTGATGGTAAACTTACTATTAATGTCAAAGGTACAGTAAAAGTTAATGAAGGTAACGATACTTATACCAATAAGAATATACTAAACATTGAACTACCTAATCTAAGAGCGAGCAATAAGGCCGCCTTTGTATACCTTAATTTGTAACTTTTGATTCCTATTTGTGTTTCTTGTGTGCAATAAAGTGTTTATTTATATATATATATATATATATATATATGTATATTATAAAACTAATCTAAATAATTAATTAGGTGAGTATCATTATAATGAATGGTAAAATACCGAAACAGTAATACAGGAATAATTACAATACAATACTATATTATATCCTACTTTTACGAACCTACATGTAAAAGTTTAATAACTACTAAGTGTGTTAGCAAAGAAAGACTTACAGGGGATAAACTGGCCAATCCAGTGGACGCCACCCCAAACCTTTTAGCTGAAACAATAGATTGTTACGTCCTTCCTGACGCCCCCGCTAATACCCTATTATTGTCCTCCCTGATTGTGAATCAGGAACCATTACTGGAAGGAAGGGTGTCATTACCCTTTATATAAAAAATAGCCCTACTTCGAAGGGTTCAAAGTCGTTTTCAAGATGGGTTTTTAAATCCACTTCAAGTTTTTTTTTCCTAGGATAGGTGGTTATCGATTAAAGAAGTTGATTTGTCTTATATTCAATATTTACAACTATTTGTGTATGTTTGTGTAAATAAATAATTTCTGACTTATTAAAAAATAGATGCATTCAATGCAATGTATCTAAATCTTAGTTCATATCTGTATAAAAACTTATGTTTTAAAGTTATAAGTTCTTACTCTTATGTACGTAGCAACCCTACAGCGTTTTTTTATCAAAAGACAAATTTTGATTTGTTACGTGCCCATTGCCAATCGATCTGTTTGTATTCTAACTACTATTGATCGATCCATACTATTCTCACGGCCGTAAGACGTTGAATGGCCGGCATAGGAAACAGATGGGGGCGGGCGTAGTGAAGTGTGGGGTTCGAATTGTCCCGTAGTCGTGGTATTTCACACCATTGTGTTATAAATACATGCGTGTAGTCATATATCATCGTTCCGGATTTATGAAATCAGTTTCCGGCCGTAGAAAGCCCCCATAGTGACTGTAGTGACTAATATGTCCATCCGTCTGTTTTATATGGGCGAGGCGACGTACACTATCAAAGATTTATGTTCCATTTTGTAGACATCACCTTTTCAAAGGCGCGCTGCAATCGTTAAATCAAGTAAAAGCAGAGTCATAGAATACAGGAGGCAGACGGTAGAGGCCATCTATGGTAGCGGCTTTTATTTTATCTGATCTTTTTTTTATTTTAAAAAAAAATTTTTGACTTCTATACCCGCATTTGACGTCGATGGTAAGCGACGATGAGGCCGACGATGGAGCATGCGGGTCCAGTAAATGCCTATTCACTCTGGTCTTGAAGATCCTAATGTTGTAGGTTTCGGGAAACACAGACGCCGGCAGGCTGTTCCATTCCTTAGCCGTTCGCTTAATAAACGAAGAAGCAAATCGCTTCGTACGAACAGATGGGATATCAACAACATAAGGATGGAACCCCTCCCCGCGCCTGGTAGTCCGAAGGCGGAATGGAGATGCTGGAATTAGGTCGTGCAATTCCGATGCGCACTCTCCGAAATGTATCCTATAAAATACCGATAGACAGGCAACCTTGAGCCGATGTTCCAGACTTTGCACTCTAGCTTCCACCAGCGATTCGTCACCTATAAGGCGCTTAGCGTATTTAATCTAGAAAGAAAGAAAGAAAGAAAGAAAAAACATTTATTCAACATTGCACACATTATTATAAGTACTTAAAACAATTTTGGATAAAATAAAAACAATGCAATATTGAAAGGGCACATGCTCAGCATGTGCTGCGGTCCGACCGGTACGGCAGAACCGCAGCGCTGGTTTTCAGCTGTGCCAGGACGAAACGAATCTACAGTACAGGAGAGTGCTTGCTGGAGAGTGTAGAACTCTGCATATTATATCTCTTCGTAATCGTAGGTATTCCTCATTGATGATGGCCGTGAACTCGTGATCATTATATGGAATTAACCAATGTAGAATGATTTTCTTAGTAGATTTTAATGGTTTGCAATTTCCCCATTTCACTTCAAACACTGGTTATTCAATGTGCAGGTGATCAGTGTATTCTTTCACCATTGGAGCGGAGCAGCTGGTAAAGGTACGTAGTTCTTCGAAAAATCCGAAAAACTTTGATGCACGGTACATTGCTTGCCGGGAATCGAACCCAGACCTCCTGTTTTCCACATATCTACATCCGACGTTGTAACCATTTCGCCACCGATTCTTATGCAGCTTTTAGTATGACGATAACAAGTGTTTCTATCTATCTGTGAGGCGGGCGCATATTCCCTTCATTCTTATTTGATAACAGTCGACTGTCTTCATTTTTTTATGGAACATTCTTCCTCTAGTCCAATCAAGATAGGTTTTACACGACTACTTGAATCCCACACTTCCAAGAACCACCGCTGAACCTTTGCCCAGCGTCGGTAGATCCAAACAAACATTATCGCGACGCCTGCGCACGTCTCTTACAGTTTACGTGACTGGCAGCTGTCATAACATAACAACAGTAGCCGCGTATGACTCGACCACTTCAAATTAATTTCGTGAGCTTTTACGGTTCTAAACAATGCGCTGTTCTAAGTATTGGTGATAGTTTGTGGGCTATTGTTGTTCGTTTGAAATGAACTACATAATGCATGTGATGAAAACCTTGTCTCTTGTCACTTTAAATAAACAGATTTTCTATTTCAATTTACGCTTAATTTTACTTAGATTAATTTTTTAAAGTTTCACTTTTTCTCATTGACACCTAAGCGACCACAGCGTTTGCGAAGCGGGAGCGTTCAGTCGCGCAGCAGACGCTGCTCATAATATTTATATGTAGCCATGCACACCTACGCGTCGGCGACGCGGGAAGGCAACGTCAGCAAAGAGGGACGGACGCGACCATTGCTCTACGAAGAGATGGGATACTAAAGAGTATGTGTAACATTGCGTAGAGTATTTGATATCCTAGCTTCTTAGAAAAAAAATTATTTTTCTTGAAGTCGCCGACATTTCTATAAAACCTGACGTGAATTGACGTTTGAGTGTGCCGCGACGCGGCCGCTCAGGTGTGTGTGTATGACTAGTTTCGCGTTGTAGACGTTATCGCATCGCTACCGCTTCACAGTCGCTTGGTCGCATAGATGTGAGTAGTCCTTAAGTAATGTTTCTTTTCGATCGGGAATTGTCAGTCTTATGCAGATATTAAATGGCATCGATTCCGGGGTGGTCGCTAATTTTAGCGATAATCGATAAACGAAACGCCCCGACCACTCGTACACAATATACATAGTAAGAAGGTATATGAGTGACAGTTCCATTTTGGTTAAGCTTTAGAATTGACGGCCACAGTTACGGCGAATCGAAGCCAGTTAGTATCTTTTTTCGTTTTGTCATATTTTATGCTGAATTTTTGTGTGTGTCATGATTTTAAAATACCAACAATACAGAAATGCCTGTTACAATGTTATTCAACTGGAACTTACGAGTAGCACAGTGTTCTTTGTTCCATGAGAAAACTCACATACGAGAGAAGCGAGAATCCCAGGTTTTTTATCATCAATGATCTCAGTCACTACTATATTTCGCATCACAGACGTAAGTAACAATGGCTATGCAATAAATGGTCAATAAAAGTTGAATGTTGACAAGAATCATTAATATTTATGGCAAAATTAATAATCAATTTTATGATTAATCTTGTGACTCATTTATGTATTTAATTAATGTTTATAATATAGGTGATTAAGTGCTTATCTATATGCCTTCAAAGTGCAATTAATTAACGATTTCATCAATATTTATAGAACAGAAAAGATAATACTGGCATACGTCTATCAAACACACATGCGTTTCTGGTAGGTGGGCAGCGAGAGGACGGGCGACTTTAAAAAAAAATTAACTACTCTGGGAGTTGAAATAACCTGGCCATAACTTTCTATGAATTTCAAATTTTAAACTCGATAAAAAGACCGTTCTTCTTGTTACTAAGGGCAACAAAGTGTTCGATGAGTGACGACATGTTGCCTTTTATATCCGAAACAGGAAACAAGTTCAGTGTCCGTTTAAAATAATCGTAATCGTAATGCAGGTCGCTCGGTGCGCACATGCTGATAATTTTGATAGGATTTGAACTGCTCGCTCAATTTTCGTAATTAGAACAGGTTTTATCCAAATTGAGCTCACGATTTAACATAAAAAAACCTTACGAGGAGGCAAAATGTAGGACTGCTTTACTTTTACATTATTTGGTCTCTATTCATTTTAATAAGTACCTATATTATATTAATTATACCTCATAAATACCCTGAAAATTAGAATCTTATCGACTCAATAAAAGTTGATGACTAACCTACATACGGCGCTTACGTTACGTACGATTTTGATAACTTACCACTTTGTACGTTTACAAATTGAAAGCCATATTAGCCATAGCTATGTTAGCTATGGCGGTGCCATATCAGCTCCCATCCACATCAGTTAAATATATTTTTTAAACTCGCCCATGCTCTCGCCCTGAAACATACTTGTGTGCATTGTATAATAGGACAATAGGATAATATAACTTGACTTTCCTTAAAATAATCCGAGAATTTACTTTAAAGACTCCTACTCCATCAAGATACTACTCCATCATAGTTTGCTTGCATTTTTTATATTTCTATGCTCAAGGATAGGATACTGCTAAGAGCTACATGCGTGAAAACAGCTGTACTGAGTACTTACCTTTTTCTTTATTGACTGGTGGAAATCTTCACAAGATACCCGGATTCTCCCCCAGGAGACCGGGTATCTTATCCGGGTACTCGGTCTCCTGGGGGAGAGACCGGGTTATGTGGTATTTTTATCCACTAAAACCCCCTCGATGGCCGTCCTCGTATATGTCGGTAGGGCTCCGGGATCGCCAGTGGAACGCACCGATGCCCCACTTAGCACTTTGCCATGGGTCCCTCCTGGGAGGTGTATTGTATATTCCACCTCCAGATGCCTCCCGTCACAGCATGCGACCATAGCACGCTGTTGCCTTCCCCAGGGTCGCCAGCTTATGGACGTCCAAAGCCGCTACTTTGCCCACCCACGACCATTTCGCCTGTCGCCTTTTACGATAGGCAGGGGCTACTGTAGCTTTATTCTTCGCCTAAGACTAAAGGGCTGACTAAGTACTTACCTACACTAAAATTCGCTCTCGGCTCCATCTATCACATTTGCACTATCTACGCCTGTCTGCGCTTTCCATGCAGTAAAATAACTCCAGTTAAATGTAATGTTTCCAATAAAATAACTCGAAGATTTTTTCCTTTTAACTTCAAACTATAACTCCTGTATAATTTTGTTTTCTCATTTCCCCATAGAAATAATTTTAGTTATTTATTACTTATCTATACAAAAAACTTTTTGTTCCACTATATATTTTATAGGTAGGTATGTACCATCACACAAAAAATTATCTCGCCACTTTCGACCTCATTATCTTTAATTTCAAAAGGACATCAATAAATAAATGCTATGTTACATAATAACCTTGAAATCTAAAAGAACATTCTCAAACTTTACTCCGACACTATCATGTTCTCCATAAATGTCTTTCTGATCGTAAAATATGACAGCAGTAAATTTTAAAAAACCTTTCAGTTTCCATATCCCATACGGTTTCCCATCAAAGGGCACATTCATTATGCAATTCGTCTGAGAACCCACGCCTACACCGGATATTGCGAAGAGGCCACACACATACATGTATGTAGGTTCTTCCATATTTAACAGGAAAGCGCCGAGAGAAACATGCATCATGCATTTCTCGATCCCCGGACGGATTAACGGTGACTGACAGTCAAAGAAATTGGCATTATCTATGCCTTGATCTTACGGAACACCTGATTAAGATGTACGTATGGTAGGCATTACATGTTATTTAGAATGAATGGGTAGTTTAATTATTCAGTTTTGTAGGTTTTCCTTCTGATGCCGCTAATGAAACATAAATAATAAATTAAACCAAATTCATAGGTTTAAAGTTTGATGTCGAATAGTTGTTTAAGGACGGTGAATAAAAATATGGAGTTTAGTTAAGAAGTCCAAAGAAAAAGTGAGCGGCCATCACAAGAAATAGTGAGAGTGTGAAGGGCTTTATAAGACATAAATTATAATACAGTAGTATAAGCTGCATAAGAAAGCTGAAGAACAAATTTTTCTTTGGCAGAACCGTGGCAGAACCTATCTTTTAAAAGTTAAAGAAAAGTAGATAAATTAATGGATAGTTAGCCAACTTATAGCTGAAAAAATCAATAGATAGGTACATATTTGATACCCTAAATATAAAAGGAAACACTTCTCTTCAAGATACTAACCCCAAAAACATATTACGTGATAAGATTTCAAATTGCACCGCCAAAGCGCTCCATCCCTTGCATTTCCTTGGCGCATGCTCGTGCAAGCATATGCGAGGGTAGACGGCTTGCCGCCCTGGCTTGTTTATACTCTACCCCTCTTACTACCCCTCCGGGGCGAGGTCGATGAACGCGCCAAAACAAAGACCCACGCACCTGTAGCCCGCCACTATCTGACATCACGATCGATATAAGTAGTTAGCATAATGGCCACGATTCTTGCATGGCCGCTAAACTTAAATTTAAGTTCAGTTCGTTAGTCTCTTGCGTTATCGGTAAGAAAAGGATAGAAAATGGAGTAATTTTAGGTTTAGAGCTGTCAAATTAAGACAAATTTAGATGGGATACAAATAACGGATAACATTGTAGGTATAAAATTGTAGGCCGTCGCTTAATTTCACAGATCTAAATTTAAAATGACACGTTCTGACCTTTTCTGGTATGGTTGTTTTTATTTGTGTGACTATACTTACACGGGAAAGCGCACTTAGTTTATGTTCACTAAAATGAAATATTACCAACACTTTATTGTAAAAAAACTAGTATTGTGCAGTCTGGCCAAAAAGAGTAGAAATTAAATAGTGGCAACACTTACTGAAATGTCATTGTGATTTGACATCAATGTATGGCAAGTTGGGGAGTTTCTCCCGCGCTTTTGTTGCTTCCACACCAGCTTTTTTTCATTGTTTTGCATATTGTTTTACAGTAGTGCTTTTCAAGTAAGAATGGTGTTTTTTATTCGAAGAACGTCTACTAAATGTGATTAATGTGTGGGACAGTGAAGTAAAGTCAAATAAGACGCTGCAGCCCGATCCGTACTTGTCTGGATTTTGAAGAGCCATACTGCGTCCGGGACGCCTTCTTCTTTGGTTCGGATGGTGCAGAAGCGTGGAAGATTCTCCCAGATAGCATTGAAATGTGTCACACCAGCATTTTAATGAAGACTTGAAAGAGTTGTTTACATCAGACATGGCTGTATGGGCTCAGTTCCCTTTGCCTTAAAAAAAAAACAACTGTTATTTACCGTACAATCATCCGTGCATAGAACTGCCATCTTTTGATAAAATAAAATAACATTTACTCTCCACTTTACATAGAAAATGAGTCCGTACAAGTATGCGAATAGATTGCGTTATCTATTAATTAATATTAATACGATATCGAAACAGCGTTTTTTGGTTATAAAACTACAACAGTATGGAAAGTTGCCATTATTTAATTTCTACTCTTTTTTGCCAGACTGTAGGTAAGTAGGTACTTTATATTGTAGGTAGACAATTTATAATTAAACATACAATTGTATTTTATGTACCATTTTAACTTTACAAAAAACCTGAAGAACAAAAAGTAATAAACAAAATATGATTTCATAAAAAACAGTCTCAGTCGGTTTTATTACCACCTCCAGACAAAAGTGTAATAAAATGGGCGCAAGTTTTCTTTATCACACCATTGTTCTCCTTCGACAACTTAAAAGTTTACTTGACTTATTTGTGTGTTCAAATAAAAATAAAAATTATACTTACGTATTGTGTTATGACAAAAACCATCATACATAGGTTATCGTTGTTTCGTTATCTTAAAGTATTATGGGAAGCCTTATTTACGAGACGTTTAAAAAAGTCCTCAAAACTATTAAGCTACTTTTAAGTCATGTCTTCAAAGATTTTTATTTCAGAAACATACTAGTATGACGACGAGTTGGTCATGCAGAAATACATATCCATAGTAACGTAATACACACACACACACACACACACACACACACACACACACACACACACACACACACACACACACACACACACCGTTAGCACTCAAACATATCGTAAAGCCTGTTTTATTTTCTGTTTTATTTTATTTTTAATATTTTCTCTTTTATTTTGTAACTACTTGCTCAATTACCTTTTTTTAATAGCTTTGTAACAGTTTGATTTCGTAACTGGCATCTATAGATTTTTAATTGTTTTATTTATATATTTAATGTGTAATATGCTGTGAAACTGACAAATAAATAAAATATAATATAATATATACTTACATACATACCTATTTGGGAATGTCATCAATAGTAAGAACCCCAAGCCTTACGAACATACCACAACAAAAATAATGAATAAATAACAGTTATAGCATGTGACTACGAGTATATAGCTAGCCAGCTATAGATAGTGTAATAAATTTATCAACGCTGAGAGTTCCGAAAATAAAAACAAATCGTAACTTATTCCCAAGTGAACTCCCCTTTCGGAGAGTAAGCCAGATTAATTAGATGGCTTCCTGAGATCGTCACGCTGCACCATGGAATAATGGGGCGCACTTGCATTCAAAATGGAGGGCCGGATCGCCTTTTTAATTGGTTTTTATTCAAAATACACTAGCAACAGTGCGTTACCATAGAGTTTATTCATTATTAAATATTATGTACTTAGACTATAATTATATATATTGCAAGTTAGTACCTATCCCAGTGGTACCTAGTAAGTATAACAATAGATAGAAGTACTTATATATTTTATCTACACCTATGCTTAAAATAGCTGATTGCTTATCGTATGGTTAGTGGCCAACCTATTTGTCAGAGTTGTTCAGGCCGCCCGTAGGCCTCTGACATGGCATGGTAAAATAATGATAGGTTTAAAGAATTAGGTAATTATATAAATTAGAAATATTTTGGGAAAGCTAAGCCGATATTCATAAAAATTCTGGCTATGGTACCTACAAAGGATGCAGTTAATGATGAAAAAACCTAAAACAAAGGGAATGAACTAACTACAACTAATTTTCAATATAAAGAGCTTTTCACTGACTCTTTGTAAATGGTTTAGAATAAAGTACATAATATACGTAAAAACAAGAATCCGGATAGATAAGTAAAGCTGCGATTACACTGACCGCAAAATACTGTTAGCAAAACAACATTGCTGTTATTATGTCATCGAACAAGCCTTGAACTCCACCTCCACATAATTATGTAAATAGCATCTAAAGACTTGTAGCGAAGGTCTTATAAACGAACTCTGTCTTGCAATTTGATGTGCAATTCAATGAAAATATAATAAGTAGGAGGGAACTAACATATCTGTGCATCGGTAATTTAAGTATTACAATTTCCTGAAATTCCTGTAGGTATTAGGATATGAGAATCTACTTGTGCTATCGTAATAACTAATAATATACATGTTACTATGGGGAAGGGGTTCCCAAAGTTTTTCAGTTCGCGGCGCACTTACAGGTTTAATATATTGTCCCGGCGAGGCGCCCTATTCAAAATATGTGTATAATGATATGAAAACAACTCTTTAGTTAAACCTCACAATGTGACGTTCACATAATTACCTGTAAATTAAAATTTACTCACAAGAATATATAAATAATGTCAATTAATTAATAACTAAATAATTATAAATAAACCTCCCCCCTTGCCGCTCCAGATGCAAAGGTGCCCATAACGCTTGCGGCGTTACCGCGCTGGATCGCTATGGACAACCTTTGCACCAGGAACGACCCGGAGCGAGGGTCACAACCCCTCTCCCTAAGGCGACGGCCAATCTCACCCACAAATGATTTTGCTTCAGCACTCCAGCAGCCCGTAGTAATATAAAAAAATATATATTAAAATTGACAGAAAAATGATAGAAAATAAAGTAACAGAAAAATATGCTATATACGAGTATATGTAACAGAAATATATGATTACTCTCACGTGAACTGTCGACTTGCTTTTTTAATAATTTATATATTCCATTTTGGGTAATAAGTAATTTTAGTTCCGGAAGAGAGAAAACAGGAGTGCCTCGCGGCGGTGTTATTCACCACGGCGCGACGCCCCGGGGCGCCGCGGTACACTTTGGGAATCCCTGCTATAGGGGTCAACCAGGAAGGCGGATAGATTAGTACCCTGATGGCGTCGCTAGTATCGCTACGAACACCGATTTCAAATTTAGTTTCCAAACTCTACAATACTTAAAATATGATTCGCATCAAGTTATTTAAAAAAAAACATAAAAAATAATTAAAGTGCACTCTATGCACGGATGATTGTACGGTAAATAACAATAATTATCAAGAGTCCAAAGCCATAAAATGAGAAAAAAAAAACAATTCTGTCGTGGCGGCTGACGCGTGAATTTCTTTTCGTCTGCACTGCAACTTGAACATATATGTAACAAGTGACATGTGACAAGTGACAGGTGACAACTGACAAGTAATATGTAAGTGACAGGTGACAGGTGACAACTAACAAGTAATAGGTAAGTGACAGGTGACAAGTGGCTGAGCAGTAGGTAATAAAAGTACTTAGCGATATGTAAGTATTTGATATGTTACTAAGGTTGATGATACAATTTTACTGCTACTGTTTTCTAAAATTTTTTTGTTTTTCAAAAAAAAATTATGTTTTTCAAAAAAGTTGCGACTACATTTTTGATTTAGAGTAAAAAACAAGTTTTAGGCAAGTACTTATTTACTTAGGTACCACTTGTAATACTAATGTATTAACTTCTGCTGCTTACGACGCATTTCGAGAATCTAAAAATCTTGTCAATGCAGACATATTGACGAAACAATCGTTGGGAACTCCCGCACACACTGCTGAATGTCGTTTATCAAGAAGCCGTCATCGTCATGCCATAATTCAGCCTTGTGGGAACATCAATAAGCAAGCGGTATCGGCGATTATGTGCATGCGCAGACCTTGAATCGGAAGTGACAATGCGCCATTTTAGTGAAGCGATGTGTTTGATACTCAATTTTAGTTTAGTAAAGCGATGTAAGCAGGTATGTACGAGTATCTCTTTGTATTTGATCTATGCGAGTTTGGAATTCGTTGATAAAAATTGTACTGTGAACTCCTAAAACCTGACAATTCCAAACTAAATAAAAATAAGTACTTCATGTACTTACCTAATTAAAAATGCGATCTTTTCATCACATGTGTTGTAAAACCTAAACACACTTGAAGTTACAAGTTTATAGAACTGCTGGAACTCATTAGAATTTTGATTACCCAACGTCAATAAAATCAAAACATAAATTGTGTATAACCTGACAATAAAGACATTTTACCAGCCACTTCTTATAGAGCCGGCTCTGCGGCCGCTGCTGCAGAAACCCTCAAACGGCGCAAATATACCAATCTGGGTGAAACATACATATTTGAGCCGTTTGGGGTTGAAACATTGGGACCCTGGGGCCCGGGAGCGCACCGCGTCTTCAAGGACCTCGCAAAGCGCCTGGTCGACGCGTCAAAAGACCCAAGATCTGGCTCCTATTTGGCCCAGCGGATTAGCTTAGCTATCCAACGGGGCAACGCAGCCAGTCTCTTGGATTCACTGCCGGATGTGGGGGACTTAACCCAAATTTTTTATCTTTAGTTTTCTTAGCCTTAGTTTAGTTTTAGCTTTAGTTTTATTTTAGTGTTATATTATATTGTTAAAAAGTAAATAAAAATAAAAAAATATTTATTTATTTATAAACGTAAAGTCTAATCTGTAGCTAGTTTCGGGAATACAGATATACATATTTTTTCTCCATGCTATGTCCCTTGCCTTTGAATGGAGTACCACGAATGCTTTTGTTTTTTGTTTCCTCTACAGTCATTCGTCATTTCAGGATCATTTTTATTTAGCCTCCTATATAGATCATATCCCATATCATTCCGAGATCGCGTTATGTAGGTAAGTACTTTATTAGAGTTATGAATTTGCGGTAAGTAGAGCAGCGTCCGCGCACTGTTACGGCAACCGCAACGGCAATCTGAGCCGAGACCGGACAAAACAACATTCAGTCATACAAAATTCGATAATAAACACACATAGAAGTCACGATAAATTGCATTTAGTAAAGTAAAAAAAATATTGGATGAAAGAAAAAATAGTTTCCCTGAACGCGTGTTCGTTCCTTCATTATAATAACTATGTAGGTATTTGCCTTTTATATTTTCAAAACTGCAACTGGAGAGTCTCAAATTAAAAGTCTAGATAAAAGAATACTAGAAAGCTGATAAGTACTATATAATCTGTTGAACTTCCATTAAAATTATTACAAGTACCTAAAATAGGTAGGTACTTAATTTAGGTACTTAAATGTCAAATTAAAATTATACCTATTATACAATACTG
The DNA here is from genome assembly GCA_947369225.1 of Hofmannophila pseudospretella. Lineage (NCBI taxonomy): Eukaryota > Metazoa > Arthropoda > Insecta > Lepidoptera > Oecophoridae > Hofmannophila > Hofmannophila pseudospretella. The sequence goes on from OX376316.1 coordinate 5,452,415, forward strand.
TCAATAAATAGCAAACTATAATTGGTTACCTAATACGTACAGTCGACCTAATGTATACTTACCTTTGTCTCTGTGCAATCTGAAATGAATAGCTAAAGACCGACTGTATATAGCTTAAGTATAAAATCCTTTGCTTAATCGACATCGATGATAAATCTTCGTCCTACAAGTTAGAAATAGAATGGCCCAGAACCTGCCCAAGAGATGCTAAGAGATCACTTTTAGCGATAAGACCGCCAACATTGTATCAACTATTTTATAGCTAAAGTTTCTGAGCCATTAAGAGTCTGTTTCTGAACAATGTTCAACTAAAACTATTAGGTATCAACATTAATAATTCATATCTTGAATCTATTCGCATATCTAAATATGTAATTCGCGAATGAATAAAATATTGGTTTATGATGTTTCGAGCAACGTCGATAGTTAAGCAAGATTTGCTACTATAGAGTAAAATTGCTGCGGAGTTTCTCGTCTCTATCCATAAATATATTTCTCTAGATAGAGTGATAGTCATACATAACATTGCCCCAAGGAAGTGCCATACTAAAATAAAGTACCTGTGTAATATATAGAAAATCGTTGCATTGCCCATTGAAAAACTTGTCGCCGAAAATCTAGCAGGCAGTTGTTTTATTTAATAAATAAATAAATAAATCTCTTTATTTATTTATTTATGAGCATGACTTGTTACTATAGAGTAAAATTGCTGCGGAGTTTCTCGTCTCTATCCATAAATATATTTCTCTAGATAGAGTGATAGTCATACATAACATTGCCCCAAGGAAGTGCCATACTAAAATAAAGTACCTGTGTAATATATAGAAAATCGTTGCATTGCCCATTGAAAAACTTGTCGCCGAAAATCTAGCAGGCAGTTGTTTTATTTAATAAATAAATCTCTTTATTTATTTATTTATAAGCATGACTTGTTACTTTAGAGTAAAATTGCTTCTGAGTTTCTCGTCTCTATCCATAAATATATTTCTCTAGATAGAGTGATAGTCATACATAACATTGCCCTAAGGAAGTGCCATACTAAAGTAAAGTACCTGTGTAATATATGGAAAATCGTTGCATTGCCCATTGATAAACTTGTCGCCGAAAATCTAGCAGGCAGTTGTTTTATTTATGGTATGACAAATGATATCCCTTGTCGATTATTTAATTTATTTATTTATTTTTATTTTTTGCAAGAAATCTTACAGCGTATAATATATTTTTTCTATTTACTCGTACTTAAATTTTTTGCATTGTTTATGTATAGGTATGTAGTATTAATGAATTTTATTGAAAATAAAATCATCTGCATTGTCATCGACAGATACCCCATTGGCTGGAAAATTTTAGGCTTCTTCGAAATCGGAAGTTTCTTGACTATATAGGTACACGATACCTATTAAGGTCCTGTAAATCTGTCTATAGAAGTCAATGTCTCCAGTCTCTACCTAACTATAAATTTCTATGTTAGGTAGATACCTCTAAGTCTAGAGTATGCAATGGAAGTATAATTATATCAACATGCGGTTAAACTGAGCCGTGGGCCAGTGCTTTTAACTCCAGGATGTAGTTACATTGTAATTAGACATCACTCTGTCTACATAAAATATAATTAACATCGCAAAAATTCCAAGTAAGCATAGAAATACTAGATATGTAGACAGATAGATAGATTTGTTTATTCCCTCACACATAATCTTTATAATAATCTTATTAAAAAAAGAATTATTGGTGCGTTGCGTAGATGGAGCCACGAGCACACTCCGTAAACAGAAAAACAAAATGAAACATCATTTTTGAAGATATCACAAATTTCTCGATATTTGGATTAATATAATTTAATTTTCTTAAAGCTATAGTAAAATTGTGATGATATCATGGCATTATATGGCCATTTCAAAATAGCAAACCTTAAAAAACTAATGTGTAAAACCGGATATTAACACTATAAATAACAAATACCATGATCATATTTACTGACATTCAAAATAGCAAACCTAAAAAAGCTAATGTGTAAAACCGGATATTACACTATAAATAACAGATACCACGATCATATTTACTGTGCATCAGTTTTTATTCTACTATGAAAGTATGCAACTCCATCGAAGAATAATGAAAATATCTACTCACCTACACAAAATATACCTACTTAAATGTAGTTATAACAAAACGAGGAGCTTACGTTTTCATTTTCTTGCGACGAATATTACTAGCAGAGATTTGTGCCTATTCAGTAGCTGTTGAAAAGACCTGCACTCAAAAACCTCTTCATAAGCAATGTCCCAAATCCAAGTTCTGTCAACAGTTTATCACTTTCAAAACGTACCTTCTAGATTTTTTAATATCGTCTTTTTACACGAAAAGGCACTCGCGAGTTTTTTTCTGCTCTTTTTTGTTACTGGCAATGGAAAAATAAAGAAACAATATTTACGTTCGAAATTCAAACGCGAACGCGCGATCAAGTCCAAAGCTCGGCGCAAACTCGCCGACAACACGGCGGGCGAACGATTCGTTTCGTTTGTTAGTATAGAACCATAACTACGAACCACGGGGTCCTTTGTGCCATGGTTGGAATTGCCAGACACGCCAACCCTCCTCTCCCGTAGCTAAAAGCCTAGCTAGATACCGTGTACCTATAATAACTTTGTTTACTTTTTGGTCGAACACCTCTTTTTGTTGTCGTGTTATTTGAGGTGTAAATAAATTACCTCAGTAAAAAGGCTGTCTAGACAGTTACCTGCCTGCAGCAGCTAACTTTCCTAGAAAATTCCTAAAATAATTTGTTGATATGGCAAATGTCTTAATAAATCGATCGTGGGAGGAAGCGTGGGTTAAATTTTTCTATGTAAGTAGTTCAGTGTAGGTGGAATGATATAAGTACCTAAACAAAATTCAAGATTATACATTGAAATGTTATGGACAGCTAATTATGAATGCGTATTGTTGGCCAATTTAATGGAATACCGTTATAAATGATATTAACACTTTCTAAGCACTTAACTATGCTAAAAATACGCGTGTTCTGTGACCTACAAATCGAGCAGTGAAAGTGTAATGTCATTGGCATGTTTATTAGTAGCTAATCTATTCCAATCTAAAAATAAAACAGATTCGAACTGTTCTAAATCGGAATTAGAGCCGAATTCTTATTTATAATTATAAAGAATACATCCATGCAATAACATTAGATTGTTTTTGTTATAGAAAGGAAGTAGGTACTGGAGGTAGGTATATATCTATGCAGAATATGTCGGTAGAAAAGGGTGGCTAAATCTATTTAATGGTCAAACAGTGTTTGTCAAAGTTTTCGCTGTCTAGCTTTTTATATGAATTTATCAAAATCTCAACGGCCAACCTCTTATACCGACCTACTAGGAAAATGGTCTTAATGGCATTGCAAAGTTATTTTAGGTTTAAACAAAGTAGAAAATCGTGACAAAATAGCGTGATATAGGGTAGTTAGGTTACCTTTTTTATCAGCGATAAAATACAGTATATGGGTTGTATATGTCGCAGCGGAATTGTCAATCTCGTTTAATTATAATAACACTAGCGAAATTATAATAAAACGAAATATTGTCAGTCTTACCTTGTTCTCACAATATGACGAGCCAATTTTAGTTACATTATAATACCGCTAGACAATCCTAGAGAAATTGTAATAACGCTAGTAACATTGTCAGTGGCCGAAGAACGGCTCCGAGGTGGGGGATCAAGACCGCACTGATTGGTCAATTTTGCTTGATTGCTCAGACAGATTGATTGATTGACAGCTAAGTACAATTGACCAATCAGGGTTACTTTCACAATGTGACTAGAAAGCCGATTCAGGAGTATTGTCAAAAAATATGACGCTTCACAATTTCTCTAGCCTTGGCTAACGAAATAATAAGGTAACTAAAATTTGCTGGTCATATTGTGAGAACAACGTAAGACTGACAATATTTCGTTTTATTATAATTTCGCTAGCGTTATTATAACAAAACGAGATTGACTATTTTGCTGCGACATATACAAGGAAAACCCATTCCCGAAATCCCAGATGTCCATACAGCCACTTAGTAGGTACTAACCTACCCAACTTTTCGTAGACTGCATGCCCCCTCCCCCATTTTTCTCTTGTATAATCCATGGGTTTCTTTTCCCACAATTTGAGAACCATTATTAGACAAGCTATTAGTTGCATCGCCCGCACGCGTCGCGCCGAGGGGAGTCTGCGATCAAAACATGGTGCAGTTGGGGTAGAGATGCACCCGAAGTCGAGACTGGCGCCCACTGATGTACCTACAACTTTAAATTCAGATAAGGTATAATTCTTAGTCACTGCTTCATAGCTGTAGGTTGAATCCACAATTGCATATCACTTTCCTCCACTGGTCACGGTCACAGTAGATCCATCGGCCAGATCCATGATGGATCTAGTAAGGTTATTTTTTCTCTTCGGATCTCTTTAGATCCGGGAGAACTTCTTAATTTGGTTCGACGGTCGTGTTTGTGTTTGTCCTTTAAATAAGGATTATAGCTTAATGAGTTTTGGCGGAAAAGTCGATGGAGAGGTTCTACGGTGTTTATTTTATTGCTCAAAAATTGTTTTCTGGTGCTTTTGATAGCTAAAATTGATGTAGTTTTGTCTAGCAAACGTGAGTAACAGTGACAATGTGTTGAACTCTTAAAATAAACTTCTCGTTAGTAGTTCGTTGTGTAGTTTCACTCTGTTTCAGTGTTAAAATATGTCTACACTACAACATTTTGATGCTGAAAAACTAAAAACTGTTTTAAATCGCTTTATGTTTAGGCTGATGGCCTGTGTTGCCAAAGACTTGTTAAATAATAATAAAAATTATACTTTACCACGGATGCTTTACGACGCCTTAGGTAGCGATAGACGTGCGGGCGGAGGGAAGCGGGCGAGCGAGGAGAGAAAGCGGGCGGGCGCGGGCGGGGGGCGGGCCTCACAGAGTGTAGCCATAGTGTAGCCTCCCGCGTCTCGCCGCGCAGGTACCTAAGGCGTCGTAAAGTACCCAACGGAAATATCTGTGGACCTTGGGGTAGTAATTAGGTATGGCACGTATCAATATACAATAATCGAAACTACAGTTTAATCCTTCTCGTTCACTCACTGAGACACGAACATAATGTGTGATATGTGTAAATACAACATATTCCATAGCTGACTTTGCATGTCGAATGTGCCACCGCCTCACTTAGATCCAAAGACCGCCGTGTTATATAAGATAAACCAGGATTAAAAAAATCAAAAAAATCTTAGCTAATGTGTTTTTGTGTATAAAAAATGTACGAAAGTACAGCACTAAACGAAACTTCATCCTCACTCTTACAAAATCCTGGAAAAATGTAAGCATGACAGTTTCAAATAAGTAGTTTTAATTATAGCTTTAAAATAGATTTTATTTTCCTGGTCAGGGTATACTTATCTTTTTTTTTGTAGTTACGCTACCAAATAAAGTGTCTGCATTCAAAATAACAAATTACCACATTTGTAACTCGTAATGTTCGTGGCAAGTCGGTGATATCATGATGCTAAGTCGTTAAGGAAATTGAGGATATAACGCCTTAAAATTCTGCAGTGAGAAGGAAACCCACTTTAAGGCCCGGACTACACGACGACGGTTCCTAGGCGGGTCCCATGGAACCGGTACAACGGTTCCACTTGGAACCGCTTGAGCACAACGCATGAGTTTCTATGCAGTCGACTACAGGGCCGGTACCGGTACCTGAACCGAACCGTCGCTGGAACCGTCGTCGTGTAGTCCGAGCCCAAAACTATATACTTATATATGTTTAGTTAGGTAAGTACCTACGAAGTTTTTTAAATACTAATACTTCTTTCCTTTACTTACATTGTGTTTACTTCTAGGTATGTGATACTAAGTATAACTAAGTACACGGAAAACTCCTGTCAGACACATTTTCGTAAGTAAGATGATAAGATTTCAGTTCAACTAATTCATTTCAGTTTAAGTAACACGCCACTTTGGATCAACAAAATACCTTGTTGAATGAAAAAAGTTCAATTTGGATCGCTAGATATTTTCGTAGCTCTATGGCGAACTGACGCCCTGCACTTCCTTTTTGCACGTAGATCGATAGTAAAGCGAGGGCAAACCTCCAAAGTTTCGTATTATGACTAGTCACATGACCACGATATTATAAATCTACAGCTACCGATTTACAGTTTACCCACCTACTGGCTTTTAATTCATCTATAGGTAGAACGTGGTGATTTTGGAGATTGCTATATAAGAATAAGAATATGTTTATTTGTGCGATAAGATGACAAAGTATTCATAGTCCATACTCAAGTAGGAACTTAAACATAGGTTATATTAAACTAAATAAAATTAGTAAGCAAAAAGTAACAATAAACGCTGACCTCCGAACTAGGAAGTTTCCGTATCTCTATAACTGTTCTTTTTTTTAAAATTAGAGACCACCAAAAGGAAAAACCTTGGGACTAATAACTTTACCTCTGAAGACCGTTAATTTGAGCACTGTTATAAGTTACCGTTAAATTAAATAAATATGGTAATTAATTTAATTTTTGCAAATACCAACTTCGTGTCTAAAGTAAATGTGAAGATGAGACCTTCATTAGTCCTCAAGCAAGATAAACTTTTAATAATTGTAAGTAGGTATTTATTGTAAACGAATTACTGAACTGTACTTAACTGTACATTCCACTAATTAAAAATTAACTAACTGTTATACTGGTTATACCTATTTATTACTTAGGTAGTTTATAAGTAAAATGCAAAGATAATAAAATGAAGTGGAATTAAAATCGATCCAGTTGTAACGATGTCGACTTCATCGTCCATATCAACCTCCTTGCCATCAATTTCAACCTCATTGTTAGCGTTTATCTCACCTCATTTCGTGTTGGCATTTTCATTTCTTCATCTATAATTTCAAAATTCAAATCATATTCCCATTCTATTTCTAAATTCCATTATTCCATTAATTTCATTGTTTTTACTTATTCTCTCTGTATTTTTGTCCTAAAACGGACGTATGTCCGTTTTATAAAATTGTCTCCTACTACTACCTATTTTCTACTATTGTGTTGTTCTGTTCCTGATAAATATAATATCTACTATTACCAAGTTTTTTCTATTACTTCATCTGCACACTGTCCTAGAACCCTGCTTGTTGAAGGCAGATTGTAGCACAGTCAGTAATATCACGCTCAAAAGGCGTTTGACACTGACATCGTTGTTTGTATGAGCAGGCGCATTTATTTCGCTTCGACACGGTTCAATTGGATAATGACAAATTATAAGTCGCTTTATAGTACCTTGTACGTATTCATTTATGGAATAGAGTAGTAGTGAATATAAGTGTAATCGTAAAAATTTAAATACATAAAAAATGGATACCCACTTTAGTGAAATATGGCTCCTTTGTGTTATTTTGTTTGTCGCCGACTTTAGTAAATAAGATTTTCTTTTTTATTAACAATTTAAAAATTATGGAATAATTTTTTAAGGTAAGTACCTAAACTTTTTAATACGCGGCCAAAAGGGATAATATTAAAAATAAGTGTTGCCATAAGGCATAAGGCTACTGCACAAACTTCAGCTGAAGGAGGCTTGTGCTGAAGGAAGGAAGCATTATTTTTACAAGGAGAACTGTTCTTCCTTTGTTTTCTTTCCTTGGTCTCTCTTGTTATATACTTGGATATAAAACATTAAAAATTTAAATAATAACCAACATGCAATTACGTTTTCATAAGAACCCCTCTCTGACCCATTTAAAGTGAAACACGTGCGGATATTGAACCACTGTGCGTGTCTTTGTGTTGTACTACGACTGGTCGTAATTATCATCAGTAATATAAATTAAATGTCCAATTGGCACGAAAGTTCGATTAAAACTCGAGTATTATCCAAGTAGGTAGGTTGACTATTTTTTTATTGTATAAGGAAGATATCGACCACTTCCAATAAGGATGGTATAAGGCCGCCGAGGATAGGGCAAAATGGAAAGGAGGAGGCCTTTGCCCAGCAGTGGGACAGACTATAGGCTATAAAAAAGTTAAAAAAATAAGGAGAGCACGTCTGCTCTAAGCGGTCACCGTCACCCATAGACAAAGATATCTCACCTTCGATGCGCTGCTAATCTTGAGGATCTAGTGGAGTGCCTCATATGCCGGTAATTATGCTGGCTCTCTTACCCTTCAGACTGAAACACAGAAATGCAAGCATTGTTGCAAAGCAGCAGAAATAGATAAGGTGGTACCTACTACCTCGCTAGGCGATCCTGCACATCAAGATCTACCTTCTATTGACTAAACATACTTACTCGTAATCATTATGTTATATTAACTTTGACGTTTCCTTTGATGCTCCAGGTGTTCGAGGTTCAAACCATCGAAGCTAATTCTTTGTTGGAGGTTATGTTGTTGCGTTCATGCTGTCATGGCGTGTTCGTCCTATTTTATTCTATAATCTAGTTGTGAAACTAGTGTATTTTACCTAAAAATCGTCCATGTAAAGTGAACGTTAAATAAGACAGTGAAATGGGAGTTAAATACTACAGATGGTGTGGATCCGGCAACCTAACCTCCAATTGCACTTGGAATGCAAGACACTAGGCATTCCTAGTGCACACGACTCTCCCTTAATCTCGACGTTAGTAAACTGTTTTTTCAAAACAGACGCCAAAACGTTCGAGTGATTTTTAAAATTCTAACACGGTCATTGGTCAAATTGCAGTGTAAATCACTAGCAGGCCATTCATTAATAAAAAAAAACGTTTTTTTTCTTATAGGTTCTTGTTATAAGCTGTTAACTCGTATTGCAGAGATACTCGTATCACCAGGCCGGTGTACAATAGTGTACATTGTAATTAACGAGCGATCATTTCACTCACCCTCTGATCATTAAGTGGACGTTAAGCCGTAGATACCAGTCTGTAATTGCATCACGTATCTGATTTGCCCACAGATCTGCTTTCTATGGCGAGGCTGCCAGTTATGGGGCTTACCATGTACGTACAGACAAACAGTATGCAATAAACGACGTTCCCACTAAACCACTGGCCATACCAAACAGATCGGGCGACGAGGGGACGACGCGGGCCGGCCATCGAATTTTGAACTGCATGTGTAAACGACGATAAAGCTCATTTTTTATTATCAACCAGCATTATAGCGCCTGTTCTGCGTCGCTTTAAATGTATAGCGTCAATTAATAGTTTTATAGGCATTTATATTACTTACAGTTTAAGACAGTTAGAAATTCGAAAATCGCGGTGGAAAGTAACGTGGTCTAACTGCAAACTTAGTACTGAATAGTGAATCTACCTACAGTATAAAGAATTTCAAGACCAATCAACATCCTTGACACCATTATTTTTGTCAAATTGACGTGCTCCGTTGCGCTCCTCTGCGCTATGTCTGGTCTGATTCATACATAAAGGCTTGGACTACATGAGCCGGTTCCAGCGCCGGTTCGGTTCGCTGCAGCCAATCACGAGGCTCTGACTTCAAGTGGGGGGGAGGGCGGAACGCTTGTGATTGGCTGCAGTGAACTGCACCGGAACTGAACTGGAACCAGACGCGTATAGTCCAGCACAAAAGGTAAAGTATCTATACTTGGATTTATCTTCCCATTATTCTTTATCTGTAGGTAAGAATGATATTTTCACCTATCACGTTTTAAGGTAGATACTAAAACACGTTGTTTGTTGTGCATAATTTTGGAATTGGTAAATTAGCATTACTTTAGTATAGTAGGTAGCTACTATACCTACCTACTACGTAATTAGGTACGTACTAGTATAATTTATTTGATGGTATGGCGATGGCGATTATTTATCATTTAGCTAAAAGTTAACACACCCAATCAATTAGGTCTTCTATTTCGGACGCAACTTAATCATATAAAAATCACCTGTTCGGATCCTTGTCCATACGTCAGCCCTCATACACTGCACTCAACCTGCAACTAACACGTTCTTAATTGAATTATCGAAGTCACTGAATCTTGATGGTACCAGCGCCAGTGGCAGGCAGGTATCACTATAATTTATAGGCCTGGTGGAAGAAAGTTAACCGATTCCATCAATAAAAATAGCACTAGTGCTTGCAGTAGGTAATGCAGCCATCAGATATAGTCTTGCGTCGGTAAGAGTTGCTGTCTCTAAATATGGATAAGTGGTGTTTATCTAGAAGTGATTATGTGTACATATAGACACCTATTATAGGAACGTAAAATATACTTTTCTAAGTCCCTAAGAGATAACTCAACATGATATGTTTTTGTTGATGTCGAGGTTATCAAGGAATGAAAAAGTTTATCGTTTTAAGACGAAAGCGACGTTATGAAAGATTTTATTATCTCTATGCTATACTATAAATACCATAATAGTGATAAACTTTCACAAGAAGATCTTTTTGGTATATACTTTTAAATCGTGGTTTATACAATCGTAGGCCAAAGGCGACCAAATAAACGGTATTATTAACGGTAACGGGACCTCCATATTTTCTATGGATTTAGGGGTAGGTACGAGCAAGGCCCTGTACTAGCCCTTACCTATTCAATGTATAGGTATTGATATTAAGAGAGCGTTCCATACCCAGTTGAAATAATTAACGTTGACAATTATTAAACTTTTATTTGATACAAGCAAAGGAATGTGTACAACTGTCAACGTGAATAATTACAACTGGTTTTGGAACGTACTCTAACTACCTATATGTGCGTTATACATTTAAGTGAGTTTATAATACTCGACAAAACTAATCGAACTACCAAGGTACACAAACAAAGTTTCTTCTGTTTGGCTGCTGTTGAGACATCGGCATGAATGTCCCTATGCCCTTTTGTATCGTTTTTTATATTTACAATCGATTACCATACGAAAGGGAATCGAGGGCAATGTCTCGATTATACAAAGTAGGTGTCAACTGTCATGGACACCGGCTGCGCTTGAATGGGAAGGCGTAGGCGCATTCATACGCTCACGTTCAACCAACGCGAAGGTTTAGAATAAATGGATCAACGCTAAGGCAGGTTTAAGACTACTAGGTAATTTATATTGGCTCTACAACCGCGCTAATCGTTCCTCGTCGGTGGCTTAGTGGCTAGTTAGTTTGTTTTTTGGATGGATAAGGCAATGACAATCCCATTGCATTTTCCCAGGTAGCTTTAAGTACCCACATAAACCTATGCAAAATATAATATATTATATTTATGTTCCAGAATTACAGTGTGACCGAGTGAAAAATGGAGAATAAAGAATAATAAGTTTGTTTTGAGGTTTCAAGGGGGGTTGCTTGTGAGGTTTCATGAAGGAAGGGGGTGGCGGGAGTACTAAGGATAAGTAAAAGGCAACACCCCCTTCAGGGGGAAGGGGGTGTTGCCCTGCCTACGTCTACGGTCACGACAGATCAAAGATTAAGGTCACTGATGTAAATGTACAAATACAAATATACTTTATTGCACACTCAGGACAAAATCAAAACATACAACATAAAGAGAGGTAGGTACAATACAATGTGCAGAAGGCGGCATTAAGCGATATCTTCCAGGCAACCTTCATGTATTGTGTGTTGAGCTAATTTATCTGCTGCTTTGACCTCTTAGTCTTATTTGACTCTTCATCCTCAAGTTGATTAAAAAATACACGTAAGTACTTAAGTTATTTGTGAAATAAAATAATAATAACCGTAGGAGAGTTTCAAGAAGGTTTATTTGCTTGTAAACGTTAAACATCCAAGAAGACAATCTTAGAGCTATCCACAATCGCACCTAAACGTAATATAAATAGGTTCACAAATATAATAATTATAAATTAGAAACATTACTCTAGTATCACTATTTATTTTACAAACTGTCTTAATGGACTTAAAAATATAGAATGCATAACAAATATTTGGTGTAAAATGCAATAGCGTCAAAGTAATGGAGATGATTATTTAACGTGTAAAAATATTGTCTTAATATCCAGCATCTCGAAACAAGATGGAGATTGATGACTCATCACTTATCAGGTTTAATCGTTTGAATTTTAAAATGTAGGTATTACTGATGGTGACATACTTAAAAATTCAAACTAGCGAAAATTGGAAGCTTTAAACTGGGTATAATTAGGACATGACTTAGCTTTTTTAAGTTTTTTTGTATACCTATAGAGAGCAGACGAGAAAATTGGTCATCTGATGGGAAATGTGGTGATGTGGTGTATTTAGACATCTCATCACACCTCACTATGTTATTAGAAGGTGTTCGATGCTAACCTTGAGGACTTAGATGTAATGTCTCATATTATACAGGTAATGATGCTGGCTCTCTTAAAATCGAAACAACAATGCAAGCATTGCTGCTTTGCGGCAGGATAGGGAAAAGGGTTATATCACCCCAGGCTGACTGCACAGTCATACAAGCTATTGTAAATAGCAAGAAAGTTTACATTTACAAGACAGATTAAACACAGAAATAGAGACACAGAGAAAGATGAGAGAGCATATGCAATACAGGTTACCAAGTTAGCGACGTACAATTAGGAACCGTGAGTAGGATACTTACTAAGTAAATATGACTCGGATAACAATAAAAATGTCTATCCGAAAATGAACGGTTTCAGAGTTTTTTAATTGTTTATTTTTATAAAGAAAGAAGTTCAGAAAGATCGCTACTTTTTCTCGTTTTTTTGAGCCGTAGCCACAAATTCTGGAGTTTTAAATTTTTCTGTAGCCTTTTCATGCATACCTAAGTTATACTCTCTAGTAGAGAGTAGAGTCTCTACTCAGTTTCCGTTTGGACGTCACTAACTGGAACAACCCGTATAATATCTTAGAGTTACTGTTCACACCCAACTATAGAAAATTGTCTCTTAAAAGTGGAATACAAGTGGGTAATTTGTATAAAAAGTAAGAGTGTGTCAACAAAATATTAAATAGCCAACCTTGGTTTAAAATAAATCCCTAGGAAGTTATTGACAACAACGAAGATTAATTATAACATTTATAACTTACTTTATTTGAGCAGCTGGAGCTCTTCTCTGTATTTAGTCACGCTTTTTTTACCAACATTTGAAAATGGAACGAAAAGAGCGTGATATGGAGCAAGTAATCCTTTTTACCACTAGTGATAAGATACAAGTTAGAGCCATTCAAAATGATAGGCGGATGCAAAGGCGCGGCGCTAGCAAATTTTAACCCTTGTTTAAAATGTATTTCAATTTATTATCAAATAACCGTGACGTGTTTCATAATTACAATCTAAATCATATTCATAATCATAAGTTAAGGAAACATAAATTACAGTAAGGTAATTATCTTAATTAATTCACTCTCACAATGAAACACTTCACTGTAAATTTGGTATTTCAAATTCCGTCATAGATTTAAAGCCAAAAGTTGACATATTATTTGAGTATTTTAATTTTTACATAACTTATCTATACAACTTTACATTCTAATATAATAAAAATTGTATAATGAACTACGACTATAATGTATAATAATATAAAAAGTATCAAATCACTTCGTTTTCTGAAGCCTCGTTCAGAAACTGGGGCAAATAATCAACTTAGCTAACTTTGTACACAAATAACATTAAAAAAAATTAATTCTACAAAAATATCTAGTAAATTCTAGTACTATAGAGTATATAGGTATGAGATTTTTGTATTGAGGTATTATTATGTATACGACTGTTATGTTGCAAAAATATTGAAATAATAATTAATAATTCCATTTGTGGCGATAATTTGAGCAATAAATAATATGACAGCCACAAAAAAATATTTCTTTAGGAAACAACTATTGTATACTATTATAGCGATTAGAGATTAGAGATTTTCGTCGCCATTGCGTCCTATAAGAAACTAAAACGAAATATGATTGAGAACACTGGACAATATCGCTACATCTATGGACAATAATAAATTATTTATCTTTCATTCATTTGGTGTCTTTTGGCGAGTCTACCACGCTCTAAAAGCGTAATCTACTGGACTCAATATACGTAATAAGCTCCAAATATTATCTACTCACAATATAAAACTTTGGTGTTACTTTTGCCTAACTACTGGGTCCTCTGTACTTCTGTATGCTATTACTTAGTTTAAACACTTTATATTTTTATCCAAAATACTGACACTACTTTTTTATCGCAAAAATATGGCTACAAAATTTCTAAAAATTTGATCAGACTGTCTTATTACGCCTTTTTTAGTTATAAAATTCAAGCCCAAAAACTCTAGAAAAAATATGATTAGGTCGATTTATTGTTCCCGCTGAAACACTATGTAAATAGGTAGTAGATTGTATTACGAGGGACTAAAATAGTATATTTACGGCGAGGGCGCTATATTAAATCCAGAGTGGAGCGAAATATTCTAGAATAGAAGCACGAGCGTAGCGAGGGATTTTAAAGTAGAATCCTGAATCCTATATGATAGGATATAACGGGTGTTACTCACTTCATAACTATCGCGGAGGTTGCTCCGACGTTGAAGTATGACCGAACCGCGAGTGGTACACTTGCTCCTTGAAAAAGGTATCTCGTGTACCGCGATAATTATGAAGTGAGTAACACCCGTTATACCCAATAATAATTAAAAAATATGTCTCTTTAATTTTAGTTCTAGAAGCCAGAGTGTAATGAGGGATTCAATCTATGTCGCATGAGATGAAAATAATTTTGGTCCCAAGTGACACACTCTGCTTTTCCTTCCTACTTCCCCCTAGGAAAAAGGAAAATAAAACTTCCCCGAGGAACATAAAATATATGCCTTCAATTTTCTAACAATTTCTTCTTTCGAACTTTCGATGGGATTAAAAGACCCTTTTTTGAGTAAATGGAGTGAAAACTACATTACTTATACACTGCTATATTGGTGTTTGATAAATAGAAAAACAAAAAGTGTCTAAAATAATGTAACCTATTGGAAGACATTTAGTTTGAATCCGAGTGCTTTTTCAATACACGCCACAGCAAAGATATTACAAAAGTGGAATGCAAATTCATGTAAAAGTTATGTCTATTGTAACTTTTACAACTTACTGTAACTCTATGACAACTTATGGTTTCAATAGGATGAAATATGAACACAAGAGCTTACATAATATTAGGTTCACAAATATTAACAATAATTTAAACACTACGATTGCGTAAATTAACATATGAACAAAAAAACATTAAAATCCAACCCGTCTAATTGTGAATACTGTCGTCAGATATCATTATCAACATATCGGTAGCACTATGATAGTTAAAGCGTTTAATAAAGCTACAAATAAATAACACTTTAAAATATTTAAATACAATAACTTAACATTAAAGCAGTCAACTTCAAAACTAACACAGCTTTAAGTGCACACCGGATATACAAACATGGATTAAGTAAGATAAATATTGGAAAATCTGGGTAATGCTCTATAATACAAGCGTATATAAAGATAGCGTTATACAGTTTACATTAATAGATTATTTGAATCCGGTATTCACTCGAATTACTGGAAACTATGGCACTATAACACCCACTACTCCACAGTTCTACATTACTATCGAAAAGTACCATAGTTCATGTGATCATTGTCGGTGCACCTCAGTACCTCCGCGCCGGTCGCTACATGTAAGCTGGCTTCATTTTGTAAGCCCGTTTCCAGATCTCACACAAGCACACTGTTGAATGGAACCTGTAGAATATAGCCAGCGGCATCGACACGTGCGTTATTATAGTCCAAGCCCATAACCCGTAGAAGTGCAGCTGCACCGGGTGTGACTCTGCCCTGGACTTCTCCAAAGTATTGATGGCCCACATCGCAAGATTCGTCACTAGGAGGAATGTTACAATTTCTCTTCCCGGCTTCTTTCTCAACTGCTCTGGAGTTTTGGCAGATCTTCGACTAGCGTCTAATATGAACATCGTCTGGCATGTCGTTTGAATTAACGACGATAAAGCTGTGATTAATATGAGAATTGTATTCTTCTCTATAGTAAAATGTCCTCCTATGATAGTGAACGTGCCGTAGATGAACATTCCAGTCTGTGCTCCAACCAGCAATATATTGTCCAACTCTAGGTTACGATTGCCGTCGTATTTGAGATTCCGTACACACACCATTCCCGCTAGACTAGCAAAGGTTGTCATGGCGTAAAGAGCCAACTCGCACACGTTTACCTCCACCACCGCTAATGTCGCGTAGTCTTTTTTCGATATGAGGACAAAGAATAGGATTAGCGATATGATGGTGAGGACTAACACTAGAATGCCGAAAAATAGGCCTTTGTGAGCTCTCGCGCAGTCGACGCTGTATAAATGTGGAGACTTTTTGTACGCTAGGCCTTCTAGTAAGCGAGCTTTGGCTATCGCTGCAGCGATGTCTTTTGAGGGGTATTTGGAGATGTTCTTCCACATGACGTATAGGATGGCGGCACATATGAGAGAATACTCGATGGTGCAGGGAAAGAGGAAGGGCGAGGCGTCTTGGACCAGAGAGCCCATGATGTTGGTTCGGCGACACTCGAAGATGTGGTGAGGGCCCTTCAGGCCTCGCGGGACGCGCAGATGGGCTGCTGCCGGGTGCGATGGCGGGACATCCGTCGCAAAAGATGCGAAGGCCTTTTGAAAAGCTGGAATGCAGAGAAATAGGTGGTTAACGATTGGCATATATATCAAAGCGAAGTAACCCCGATCTTTTAGTAAGACTTTATACAAGTAGGTCTGCATCTAGGTATTTTGGAACTATCGCTTTAGTTTATTCGATAGGTACCTAGGTAAAGATTAACTTATTATTATTACACAACAGGAAAGGAAATTAGTCGAGTTTCATAATCGTCTTCGTATTCGTATCCTCATTGATGAGGGTCGTTATCATCTACGGAATTTACCACATAGACCGAATTTCATAGAGTCGTGTTAAATTTCTCCATCTGTTTACGACATTTTGATAACTTTAACATGTCAAACTTCGGAAGATTAGTGTAACTAATACGTGAACCCAAACCCAAAGGTCGATAAATTATCGCCTATCGCCTGCAGGCCGGGTATTCCAGAATTCGGGTCAAATACCTTCGGGGGAGGTCGCTGATAGGTACCTAATGGGGACGCAATCGACATAACTTCATGACGTCTTTCGACACGCCCTGGGGCACGCTAAATTAGAACAGTGCGATGTTGTGCCTCTGTAAACTAAGCCCAACAACCCTCTAAAGTAAACTGATGCCTTTGAAAAAGGTATACGAGCGAGTGTGCAGCTTTTTATTATTATTGAAACTTGATTATTCACTACTTAAAGCACAGAAATCGGACTATAACGCTCTCTCCTCTAGAACAATGACGTGAGCAACGACAGCGAGCCACGGAGTTGACCCATAGGTCTCTTACTTTCATACATTCGACATTTCAGTGCCCGACTAATGTCGGGAAAATGCTCAAATCGCATGCGCGAACTGGCAGACGGGGTTTCCTTATAAAACTTCTCTAGCAAGCAATCTACAGAAAGGTGAATTTTAAAATATTTGACTTAAAGTCATTATTTCGTACACGAGTATAATAGACAGGAATATGTTAAAAGTCGATAAAATCTTCAACTGTATTATCAAGTAATTTCACAGAAATCAAATATTATATTGGTACGTACCTCTGTGAGTAATTTACAATAAAAAAAACTCTACCTATACTATTGTATACTAAGTATATTATGAAAAGTCCTACCGTTACGCATCGTCAAAACAAAACCAGATAAAAACCAACATTAGATTAAAAGTGGGGTCAAGCGAAGAATACATTGGATAAAGGGAATTTCTCGCCAAACAAATTATGCGGGTTGAGTATAAAAACGTGACTAGGGGCTCCTCGGAGAATAAAATAAAAAATTGGTCATATTAACATACAGCGTACCAAGTGAGAAAATTGATGATACTCCATCAAAAGTAGGTATACTTACACTGTAAATGGGAATGGAAAATTATACCGATCGTTTTGACTTTTTAAACGTGGTTGTATATTAAATTGTCAAAACGGGATCCTTGCCATTATTTTGAGTTTGTATTCTGTACGAGAACTCAAAACAAAACAAAGTCGTGTACGAATTTCTTTAATTAAATTAAATTTAACTTTCATTTAATATCCTTTCTTTGTTCAAGAAAAAAAATTGAACATAAGTTACACATAAGAACTAAACGCAAATACTACACTGAAAATTGAACAAAACCATAATATTCCGATTTTCAGGTCCTTCTAAGAACAGTAACATTCTGAGAAATTGGGATTTTCATACTCAGATCATTATACAGCACGGATAGGGGTAGATATAAACCAATTGATGCTAGCAACACAGGGGAGCTTCGTGACAATATCACTGCTGTCCCAGTTGAAGCAGTGCTCAGTCAACTCACAATAATTAATCCAATTAGCTGCGCAGGGAGCAACTATCGGGAAACTGTCGCCACCGGATGCGGAAGCACAATGTTACACAGATTACACAGACAGAACTCGGAATCTGTTCCTGGCTGGACGATATCTAGGTCGGTTTGAAATTAACTAGGGATCAGACTTCAAACTTTACGGGTCAATAATTTTGAACTCTATGGGTATTCATTCGGTATTTTTATGTAGTTTTCATGTAACAATCATAGATACCAAATCCATAGTCAGTCCCCTCCTTGAAGAGCTTTTCTGAAAGGCTGTTTCTCTATTTTACGTAAGTAGGTAATATTATCTATAAATACAGTTGCAGAATATAATCCTACTACATCATACATCGTGTCTCACTCGGAAGTATATATTAATCGAAGTTATAAACTTATAACTTTTGTTAAAAGATTATTTGAAATATGTGTGAAAAGATAGAAGATTTTTGATTATCTCATGTAATCCTTACCACAAACTAACTTACCTATGTAAAATGTAGTGTAGTCACCATTTTTACTGAAACCTATATAAAATGTTTCTAACTTTGTTGTTGCTGGTAAACATCACCGGGTAAATATACCTAATGGACCTCAAACAAACTAGCCAAAACAACAAAGGACACATTATCGATTAGTTCCGGGTTCCGACGCACTGTTGGAAGGGCACAGTGCGGGCAGGCAGGGGCGAATTTATTCATCGCCTAATTGTAGCGAAACCACATTTAAATATATCTATTTACAAACTTTTTTGTGCATTTAATAATGATTACAGGCGACAATTATTTTAAAAAAACGTATATGCAGCCATCTTTAATATTTAAAAATAATAATAAAGAAAAAGAAATTGCTAATGGCGTTCAAAAAAATTTCTTCAGAATCTTATGTGCCAGTCGTTAAAATATCAACATTATGAAAAATATGAAGTTTAAATACTGTCTCTTTGTAAAATTATCCAATTACTTTCATTATGAATAATAAAAAATGAGTTCGAATACTGTCTCATTGTAAAACGATACATTCATTAACTAAACTGGCCACATCTGTTCGAAAAATTAATTCGGGTAGCCATTTAACTCGAAAAAGAAATAAAAACATAAATATCTAATGGCATTTACAAAAAAGATTAACTGCCAGTTTAACTAAAAAGATCGCTTTCATAATCGATTTACATACGATTTATTGTTTAATTTAGGTGCTAAATTTTTATTATTAAAATTATTAGCTTACCTAATCGGTGCGATATGCCGATGGTCTTGTTCTCTGGGTCGTAGAAGGTGAGGATCTCGTGCTTGGTCTCCTGCACGAGGACATTCAGCCACACGCTCAGGTTGGTGCCCACCATGTGCATCAGACCGAATCTCGCCACTATCTTGTGTTTGTATACTTTCATCTGTAACGGGATTAATTATTACATTGACTAGATTGTTTTATGACCTGCTGGTAAATTAACTAAACGTTATTGATTCAATATCTTCAAGTTTGGTTTTCTTCATTTTATGCCTAAATAAATATCCTTTTATCATAAACGAATATTAAAAACATACCCTTTCCGAGAGATAAATTGGGCCGCACTCTCGATCGACCCACCGAAAATTTATAAGACATTAAGTAAGTATGGTATAGACATTAGGGACCTAGACTTGGTGTATCAATAAACTTCCAATTTCGAAGAAACAGTATTACAATTTTCCAGCAACTTGAATAAAACTAGATTAGGGCACTTCTAAAGATCTTTATCTATAGCCTGTGAGTGAGATTATGGATTAGGTAGGTTACAACTCGAGCTTACAGTTAGTTGCACGAAACGTCCTTTAAGTTAAATCAAATACATGCTATCCCTTTCTACGCCATAGCTCTAGATAGAAATGAAACGAGACACAAGAAAACCTTAACATTAAGGACGTTTCTTGCAACTCACGGTAAGTTTGTTTGTTTTATAAACACTTTATTGCACTAGAAATACAATAAGTACTTAACTAAAAATAACACTTATTTCAAAATCATCTAATGAACTAGTACAAAGGCGGGATTATCACATAGGGATCTATTCCAGCCAACCTCTAAGTAAACCTGTAGCATGTCTATCTTATGTTTCTTATTCTTATATATCTTGTATTTTCATGTTATCTTATGTTTTATCTTAATAAAAAAATCTCATGAAACAAACCTCATTGTTAAGAAAGATGAAGTACATCTGAATGAAGATGAAGGCCATCCTGGTGGCAGGAGTGAGCGCGAGCAGCACGTTGTGGCAGTTAGTGTTTCTCTCCAGCTCCCAGTATTGGCCGAACTCCAGGCCGGAGTAGATCATGGAGCCGATGCCAAAGGCTGGAAATTGGAACGATTTACTTAAAATTTTCCTGGTTTAATACCGAGACTTCTAAATAAACTATTGGACGTTGTTTACTAATCTCTTTCGCGTTAGTCAACTTTTGAATCCACCAAAAGGGAGAGTTGGGCAAAACCATGGAAAAACAGAATGAGTTGTTGTATGTTGTTCAAAATGCACAGCTTATGTGAATTCTTTTCAACATTTTCTTTGATTAATTACGCTAAGCTACTTAAATATCAATTTTTCCCATTTATTTTCGACGTATAAGAATTTTATTTTCACTCTTGTTTTTTCTATTCGACAGTAAACTCAACATCTCAAATGTTAGGTACTTACGGAATTATCATAACATAAACATAAAGACAACTAATTTTATTCCAGTTCCTCAACAACGGTGCCTAAGGGTACAATTTATCTAGAAAGGAAAAACAACACTTTGGATACATTTGAGAGAGCACAATTTTGGCACAATGCCATTCATTGGAGCGATGTCCCTCTCAACCCCTCTATAAGTTGCAGCTGTGACGTTTTTACTGCATGTCTTCCTCTTCCGACGATATAGTCTGAATTTCTTGTAAATGTAGCAAAGAATTTTTATAAATTGCGAACTGTTCCGCTTCATAAAACTTTGTTTACTATATTGGTTCTTACAAAATTTGCTACTATTCATTTTGTTATTAAACTTTCTTTACGATTCCTCATGACTATAACGGCAATATAATATTTTTGTGACCTCTTCAATTAGCAATAACTCCCAAAATAACGACCAATAATTTTCGTTTTCATAGAAATAAAATGTAACCGCCACCGGACATAATGCAACTTACGAATAAGGTTTATTGTAGGCTACATTGCTACAAAATTGGAATAAATTCCTGTTCGCTGTCCTAAAATCTATTTAGACGCATTACGACAGGTTCCGAAATTAGATAAATTAACTGAGCAAATAAAGATTTGCTCTAAAGAGAACTTAACAAATTGGAAATCCCTAATTGCCCCCTCAAACAAACAATGGCGATTATCTCGAGCATCAATAGACTCACTGATCCATATTTAAGGCAAATAATAGGATTATCTTGAAGATGGTCGAACGTTCAACAGAATTACACAGGCGTGTTCCTTGCCCGAAACGGAAGTTTGTTTAGAACTGGGAACTAATGTAATAAGCTCGCTCGTACCTACTTAGCAAAGGAAACTCCAAGACTTGAGGTACAAAGTTATGTCAAACTTGTGGTCTGTGTACCTCCGAAATTCGTGTCGTTTTGAATCTGACATTTCGGGGAAGTTTTGTCAATTCATAAAATTAATGTGAATTGAATAAAATTATAAAAGGTTCTACCAACTAACACTAAAGATCTCATTATTAACACCTTTCATCGCTCGGTAGCGACCTGCGGCGCCGTGTGCGCAGCCGTCGCCGTGCTGCGCTGTAGAGACAACAGTAGGCTTACCGACAGCGCCCATGCGCAGGTAGAAGCTACCGTAGTGGTGCGTGCGCGTGGCGAGCGCGAACCCGAGCGAGAGCCGCTTGGCAGCAAGTTGCGGCGTCGTGTGCGCAGCCGTCGCCGTGCTGCGCTCCGTGCGTGATGAACAGGAATCCGACTCCGATGGCGATGACGATGGCTCCGATTCTGTACGGCCCGGTAACCAATTTATTTTAATAATAGTCAGTAAGGAATCTTTTTTTTCTCTTTTGGATCTTATTATAGGTACCTAATCGAAAAATTTGGGACAGGTTAAAGGGCATGTCCACAAAAGTAAGTTAAACTAACCTCAAACTTATTACTATATTTCTAGGCGATTTTACTATCAGCTGTCATAATATCATAATGTCACATGACATCTGAGCGATGGGTTCACGTTCACGTAGGAATTTAAAAATTATTGTAACCACAGAATACTATGTAAGTAAGTATATGATGTAACGAAATAATTAAAAACGTTCTGTTCAATGTTTCATAGAGAGAGAAACTTCAGTTTAACTATGTTTGCAACTATTTCACTCCCTTTTACAAAAACAGACTACAAAGGGGTGTAGTGTAGCAAAACTGCTTTTAGTTCTTACTTTTAATTTAGTAGCTACATACTTAAACTTCCTCTAACTAAAAGTACCTACCTAGTATTACATGTTTACTAAAATAAGAATATAATAATACATAGTATAATGAAGATGGTTCCTCTGTCAGCCCCCTTGGGGATTTTGAACGTGAGAGTTATGCTAAGCTATTACATCTTTACTAAAATAAAATATTATTATCCTACGAACGGAAAATAGCACTGAATTAAATAAAAACTCTAGGTACGCGAACAAAGTGTTAGTTGGCTATCCCGCTGGGCTTTCCGCATCATTTAAATAACAAATGTACATTCGCAGTCGCACAGAAGCAAAAGAAAGCGCCACTATCCCAGAGGGGGACTGCTAACTAACCGTACATAAGGGCCTTTTCAGAAGAAACAAAAATCTGAGCGTGAAAAAGTTTACTGTACCTACACAACTGTGAAGGAACTGAGCTAAATCGACTTTATTTTATCCTAAGGAACACACAAACACATAATAAATCTTCTTGGACTTCTTAAACATGGGATACAATTTACTTTGCAAATAAACAATCCTAATACTGAAACACGGTATTTACATAGGGAATACAGATTTTGACTGGATAAACAAATCTCCGAAGAAAGCATCCCCTGGACATCGCTGCGAAAGTTTTACCAACAACGTTTCCTGAGTTTCAAGAGCAAAAGGAAAGAAAATAAAAAAACGTGTTAGTTGAGCGACGAAAATGCTCGAGGCACTTGCCAACTCTTCTTATTACACCGCCGGTGCCTGGCGCGATCTTTTTGAGCCATAATGGTGTAATTTAGAACGGACTTTTTCAAAAGCAGCAACGGAATGAAAGCATTAATTTATTCAGTTTTAGCCGCTTCTCTGGAGAACCGGTTGAGGCTTAAATTAAATTATTAAATTGTGAAAATAAAATATGTTTCACGTTCCTTTGCGTCTTAAAAACTACGTCAAGTAAAAAAGAAAAGGTAAGTCTTTAAAAGTGCTAAAATACTCACCAAAGCTTAGGTTTGTCGAAAAATTATGATCATTTGTGTTACTATCCCGCATTTGAAGGAGACAACTCGGAACATTTTGTGTTACTTGGAGCGTTAGATAACAATTTATTCCCATACAACATAATGGCAAAAGAAGGGCAATATGCTTGACATAATAATAATAATAGCATAATAAATATACTGACTGTTGACTACGGTGGTGTCAGCCGCCGATCTGGACCTGTCCCTCACGAGAGCAGCATACATGTACAGAAGGAAGACCATGCTCCCAATGTACAAGTACAAGTAGAATCCCTGTTGACGACAACAACTAGTTAATACTTGTTTTACTATTCTTACATAAGTTAAACAATGGTTTAAGTTATCATTTATCATTCAAAAGATTCAATGGTAAATAAGCAGTTGTTTTGCGATGTTTCGACGATAATCACTAAATTATTATCTAGCCCGTTAAACAGTGTTTAGCTAAGCCACAGTTTAAGTGGTTTTTAAAAATAAGAGCTCCAATGTCGATATCCCATACTTACGAGTACTTCGATGCAACAACTTGTACGTTATCAAATTTTTCGTTCCGAATTCTAAAAGTCGTGAAACAAAGTTTTACCTACGTCGGAACACACCGCAAAGTTCAATACTGCTAAAAATATAACTTTCAAACCGAACAAACTTATAAACATCGGTGTTTATAAATAAAAGGTTCAAATAATGTTGATGTTACCTCATAAAAGGAGGGTGGAATGTAAGTGGATATGACTTCGGCCATTGGAAAGGCGACTCCCATCACGACCAACAGCTTCCCGTAGAGAGCCGAGAGAGTCGTCGCCAGGGCATCTCCTCTGTTAACAAAGAAATTAAGAATCATCTTTAACCTTTCTCACCTAACCTAAGTGCCCACTTTATCATTAATTATAAATTCTATGGACTTAAGGCTTTTATGCGCGAAAAAATACGGGTCATGATCCAATTGCAAGTTCAGTGCTGATTTCACGTGCCTCATAAATAGACTGTCAGTCGTGCAGGTTCTTTGCGATAAATTACCCAAGGATAATTTCGTCATTTTTATCTTTATTTTATCGTAGTCTTAAAACATTCCCTTTTTTACTTCTACTTTTAATTTAATTTTCTGTTTTCTGTTTATTTTAATTTCATTTCTTTTCAATTTTATTTTAATTTTATCTTATATTCTACTTTTAATTGTCTTTTTACAAAACTAGTAGGTAATAGGGGTATATAACCTAAGAATAAAAAAATATATTTTATTTATTATTTATTTTATCGACTTAACGGTGATATAAAAAATGAATGATTACCTCTAATATCCCTTACTGCAGAGCATCTACATAAGCCCATAACTCTGAAAATTAAACCTATATGTACATAATAAGTATCTAATACCAACCTAAAAAGCTTTGACATGTAGTTATGATACACAATAGGAGCACTTACTTATCTATTTACCACACCAAAAGGTAATAAATAGATATTGAACACCGAACAATGGCGAGATAGAATCGAAAACAATGTGAGACCAGACATTTCCCATTTGTTACCCGACCGAACGGCCCGGGTTCCGTAGGGAATATCTTCAGCGACCTTATCAGGCCTACACACATGGCGTCAATAGAGTTAGGTGAAACGGGTAAGTTGTAAAATGAACCCATTTTATACGGTAACCTAATAAAATAAACCCCTGAAATATCTTTTTCGCAGATAATGATCGAGAACTGCTGATTCGAAATGGATGGGATTATTTCTTTTTTCATAACAGATAAGATTTCCCTGAAATCTGTTAAATGACGTTTGGTTTTAAATGTCGAAGGCTGTAAGTATTATTATGGGCATTTGTGGGTTCATTTTCCGCTTTTACTTATATCATTGTTTAGTTTATTTTTATTTGTCGGTGTAATATCATCTCTACCAAATATACTTGGAGGTAAGTATTTAAAAACATTCGGTGAAAATAATTACAAACGTTCTATCATTGTGTATATGATTGTATTCATAATTATTGTAAGATATACGTATTTATTTTAAAAGATGTGCTGTTGAAAGTTTCTTGCGCAGCTTCTTTCCTTTCAGTTATAGCACCTTACGAAGCGGTGGTAGAGTAAAAAAATGACGTTGTAAAAATGTACTATAAGGTACTTACTTACAATAAAAACATTTTGATTTGATTTCATTTGATCTACTGATCTCCACAAAATGCGGGTATCGAGAATTCAAGATTTCAAGATTCTCGTGGTCCTTACTACTGTAGGACCACACGTTTTGACCTCTATGATCGCTGGATACACAAAGGACCACAAAGGGACTTAACAAACAAATTAACAGTTCTTAGCGACTCTAACAACAGGTTAAAGGGGTCACACTCAAGTGCCTCGCGCTCTATTTCGGGACCTTACAAATCCGAGTAAATCCGATTAAATCCAGCACCGTGGCTCTACATAAATATGGAGCAGCCTCGACGAGTGGGAGCTGGGAGCAATCACGGCTAGGATCTCTAGCTCTATTGTAATTACAGTAAGTCTACTGCATCTATTGTATTAATATGATTTATGATTAAAGTTACGGACTAATTTATTTATACATAAGCTAGAAGCCGACTGTACGGTCTCTAGCTTATTATTATAATATATTATAATATTATACTATACTATAATATAATATATTATTAATATATTATGTATACCATCTGTCAAATTTCTGTAATCTGAAATGAAACCTAATGCATGCCTAATTGAGAATAATTATTTGAAAAATATGAACAATTTATGTACCAGGATTATAAAAACCCGACTTAACCCGAGCCATATTAAATGGTACTAATTTTTTCATGGACGTGACAGTTATGTTATGCTATTTTTTTTCA
This sequence comes from Hofmannophila pseudospretella, assembly GCA_947369225.1. Lineage (NCBI taxonomy): Eukaryota > Metazoa > Arthropoda > Insecta > Lepidoptera > Oecophoridae > Hofmannophila > Hofmannophila pseudospretella. The sequence goes on from OX376316.1 coordinate 5,479,074, forward strand.
TATTGAAACTCCACAGCACAGATTATAAAACTACCAATGGCGCCCAGGCGCACAGGGTTTTATATACAGGTCAATTTATTTTGATCTTTTTACAAAAAATTGCTAACAAAAATGTTCTTACCTACATTACTTTTCAACAAGCTTTGTTACTTTAAAACTTCGACAGTTTTCAAAACAACCCAAATCCGATCGTCGATAGTTGAGACACGATGCCACAGACAAACAGAGAGACATGTGCGTCAAACTTACAACACCACCATTCTTTTGAATACTACTTTTGTATGTACTGTAATTTTCTTTACAATCGTGAAATTTCGAGCTTTATTTACTGTAACATTCCTTTCAGACCTGGATACACCGGCTTCCAGGGTGACAGTGTCACTGGGACCTCGTTAATCTGTGGGAATAATGCTCGTGTCGACTGAGCTCTCCTTTGTTCCATCGACAGGATCATTTATTTTATTTTTCCTTTCCTCTGCGGCGGCGGCGCGGTACATAGATTGGAGCCTTGGTGTGTTTGCTTTGATAAATGTTTCAAGTATAGATATTGATTGATCATATGTATAGACAGATAGTATCATTATAATATATTTAAAAAATAAGCTTAAACTGTGTAGCAAGTATTTACGTTTTTTTTTTAATAAATATAGGTAGGTAAGCTACGATATACTCATAAGTGAACAGAGACATAGAACTAAGAATAATAATTTAGTTATATATTTAATCGCATGATTCTACATTTTTCTGTAGTTCTAACGAACCGCATAAATATATGATGCTATTTATTTTGTAAAAAATACCTATCAGAAATCAACTTTATAGGTACTTAAAAATTACGCGTAATTTTCGGTAACTTTTACGTATGTAAGTAATTTAAGTAGCTAGGTAACTAGGTACCAACTTTCATTTCAGCCTCATATTTCAGAGTTTTCTCTTACAAGCAATATTAAAGACTATAGATTATTAAAGCTTACGGAACATTAACAAAATTACAAACTTCCTTGTTTCAGCACTCATTAGAGGAAAAACCAGAAACGTTATCGCCCCTCTGATTACTCGCTGGATTGATTACACAATCAATCTCGTTAAAATTTTACTTTCATCCGCAGAAGCTAATTTTTGCCACCAATTAATTTCACTCGCTCTGGTGCCTCGCTTAACTAAATGTGACTAAATTATGTCGTCTATGTAGCTGTAAAATGTTGGCAAGTCGAATAATTAAGTAAGCAATTGCTTAATTAAGTAATTTATTAAATTAATTTGTATTAACATTAGAGATTTTTTGACCCTCGTCATACCTCGTACCTAATTTAATTAAAGTATTCAGTACGTACTAACTAGTAACTGTTTTTGAATATTTTTACCGATATAGCCGATATGTTACTTACTTAATGGCAGGAATTCCGAGAAGCAGATGGCGCTTGAAAAGTTGGAGGTCTGTTACATTATTTTTGGTTAAGTTTTGCCTTCCGGCCACGTAGTGTGTAAGGAAGTTTTGTTTGACTGTCAATGAAAAAAAGTGTGCGAGAAAATTAATAAAATATGACTGAAAAGTGTGCTGTGCCGAAGTTTTCTAGATACTATCTATAAAACTATTTTCTATTTCTATTTACTAGATACTAGCCACGTAATAGTAAAAAGCAAAGTTTATAGGTGCACTGCAATAAAAATACAACAATTTCAATGAGAAGGCTGTGTCTGTTATTTTTTTAATATTTTGTCGAATCGTGGTTCTATTTTTGAGATGCAAATAACCAAATCAGTTTCTAATTGGAGCCTATTTCTCTTCATAGTTTTTATGTTCACACCATGTTTTACGAGAGCGTTAGTTCACAATTCAGATAGATAGGAAGTGGCGAATGGCACTAATAGTTCGCCAGAATTTGATTTACTTGTGAAGGGGTCGCGTATTCAAGAAGTTTGAAAATCACTGATGTAGTACATCCGGTTCCCGATAGACAAAAGCTTATGTTGCAATGGCTGCCATGGCTGGTGGCTATGAAACAACCATTTATATAGGTAGGTATATAAGCCGATGGAACATGTTCGATATTTCCGTACAAATAAGCTGGCACTATTTGATCTGCAGCTATTCTACTGCCGCAGTAGGAGAAATAGACGAATGGTGCCTGCCACCCAGCATAATAATAAAGAAGTATCTAAGTACGCAGGCAAATATTTTTAGTTTCTCATTCCAATCCGTACAATTTTATGAAAAAATAAATATTTTTGAATTACGATTATATATAAATATTATTACCCAGAACTAGGGTTTTTTTTTACAATTTTAAAGTAAGGGTAGTTAGTATCCATACATGCTTTCTTACTACCTACACCTTAGTATTGATCGTTTCTGAGAAAGTCTCTATAGAAAAATTTCGGCTACCCTGTCACAAAAATGTTTCCTTTTTCCGCCATGGGATACGTCAAGACCTCACCTAAACCTTCCCATTTATTAAATGTCCAAACACGTAATGGTTTTTATTACCTTTTTGTGGCGCAAAAGTATTATTAGTAGAGTTTTGGCACACACTGTGAGAGCCGCTTCACTCATCAACTGTACCTGTTTTTTCAGTAACTATTAAAGACCGAAGAAAAGGTGAAGTGAGTCACCTGACAACGCTTTCAAGTCTTCTAGTGAAAGGGCCAAATTGTCGCTACGAGTGTTATTTCCAACACGAGCCGTGGGCGAGTGTTTTGGATACCGAGTGCGACACTTTCCCGCACTTGTTAAACAATATACATACATAAGTAAAATAAATATAATTTTCTGTACATTGTAAAAGTACAGGGAAATGTTCGACGTAGAAATGTTGACAATTGCATTAATAATTCAACATTGGCTGCTTCCCATCCTCAAAGAGATACTTAAAAACGCTTCCGGAGAAATAAGTACGTCACATCAGTTCGGGGAATATGGACATGACAGCTATGCTTATACATCAGTTCAATGAAGTAAGAATTATTCGTTTTACTGCTTTCGGTTTTATACGAAAATGTGAGAGACATATTGGATTTGAATTACATTGAATTTGTCTGAGGAAGGAAATACGCATAATCTTTGATCATATTGGTACATTTTGGTATACAATTTAAATGAAAATTATAGGAGGCAGCAAGAAAAAAAATATTTTGAATTTAGGCTTATTATTAATTACAGTATCGGATGCAACCTGGTGAAGTTTCGAGTTAGTAGATCATTGTCTATCGTCGTAAACCTAGAAAAAATTGGGCCCACTCTAACTAAAGTTGGATAAGGACATGACCATGAAATAACCATAGGTAATCATATTGTCCTGACTGAGGTGATTTAGTATTAATGAAAAGTGCTTGAAATTGCAGAATAGGATCATTTTGTTCTTATCTTACGGAACGGTCCAACGCAATGTACTTATCCTTTGTACCAATTTCACTCACGCCTACCCATCCTTCTATACTTACAATGATATTAGTTAACTATATGACACACGCCTAGTGATCTTGGCATATTGATTTCACTTAGACCCAATTCAGCCACACCCGTCCCAATTCTGCAATGAATATTGTACTTATCGCAACCACAACATTTATTATCAACTCTATACAAAATAAACTATATATGTAGGTAGTAGGTTAGGTACTTACACTGAAAGAAAGCTTGTTTGTTTATTCATTTGAACAAATTACTTGATAGATACGACTAAGATCTTGGTTGAAGTTTTCGTTTGAAGTAAACAAGTTTTTCTTTCAGTGTAGTTACTTATATATAATCCGAAATATAATGCTTTGTATTTTTCTTAAATGCTATAAGTACTTGTTACTGGCGTTTTTCCTATTTCAGCCGCCAAGCAGCTTTAAGGATAAGAGAGCCAGCCATTGGCACATGAGGTATACTCTATCTAAGTCCTCAAAGTTAGCCTCGCATCGAAAACCCTATGTTAACATTACAGTGAGTTGAGATGTCTATGGGTGATGTGATGGTGACCACTTACCATCAGATGACCCGTTTGTTCGTCCTTATACAATAAAAAAGTACTTACCTAATTCTGAAATAAAAAAAACAAAGACCGGAAACGTACAACAGGGTACCTAAGTAGTATCAATCCTCTTTAGCCAACAACAATCCACTTTAGCCAAATGGAACTTTGAAATTCGGATACAAAAGATTCGACTTTCCAAACAAAATGTAACCTCTACTTCGAACTATGAAATACAATTCCGATCTTTTTTTCTAAAATTGTTCATCCCTCGCTCGTTACTAGTACCTTAGAAAATCCTAAACGAACGAGTCTATAGTTCCTGACAAAGCTATTTTAACAGTGAAATCATATTTGTGCCGGCAAGAAAGGTTTCAATACAATTTCATTTTAGCTCGTACCGTCTCCCCCTCACAGGAAACTATGACTGGGATTCCTATGTCAAGGCTACACAGCACCAGACTAAAACAAGTTACAAATTGGAATTCTTCGGATCATCTGTAATTTTCATCTGACTTCAGGAACTCAAGGAGCTTAAAACAACCCCAAACCGTGGTAAGAATCCCGTGTCTAAATACAGCATTGACTTCAGGAAGTTTCAAACCATAGTAGTGCCCTTATATAGGGTGAATTTCAACATCTTTGTTTCACAATAAAACCAAACTGACTCGACTTTCCATATAACATCCGTAATGAACACAAAACACTGACGACAGATTGTTCTCAAACTGAATCAATTTCTGACAAATTGCTATCTGTACAATATCAAAAGTACTGCACCAGGAAGGATACTACCAAAAAGCACTAAATAATACGTGCCCAAAATTCTAAGACCCCTCAAATTCTTCCACACGAACGTAAATTCAATGAGATGTCCAAAGTGGTTCAAAATTAGAGGTGTCTCTGTTGTTGGTTTCAGTAAGCCTTCGGTTCTCCCTCTAGGAAGGGTCCCCTCGACCCGCTCTGTTGTCATGGCAACCGCGTGTTATTGGCTCCCCACAGCGGGTCTAACGATACCTACTTACAGTTGCAACGGAACCTGTTTCCCGACAATGATATGCCTGTTTGTGAGCTGACTTCACGTTGTGACGTCATCGTTAAATAGACGTGTTTGACAAAGGAAAGTTCTCCATTATCAAATAAATGGTAGCAAAGCTATATCTGTTTTAGAAAATCAACTGTTATGATTTATAGATTCCAAAGCGTAGTTGGTAAGTATTTTACCTAAGTATTTTGCCTTTTCTTTGTGTTATCACTTTTCACAATAATATTATTAGTAGATACAGAGAAAGCATTCTTCAATTTGATCTGAGCACAACGGAAACAATTTCAGAAAGTAAAAACTTGAAAATTCAATAACATCACGTATTTGCAATAAGCACTTTTCAACAAACTTTCGGCTTCATGAATAATGCATTAGCTTACGAAATATTTATAACGGAGCACAATGGTGACCAGTTATGGCAGTTTGTCTAACTTGCTGGAAGTCAGGAGGTAAGACATAATTGCAGAACTTTGGCCAACACCCTCTTGACTTAGGGTTGTGGTTACAACTTCGCTGCCACCGTGAGTGTACGTACATAACACTGAGCTTTACTTCTCTGGCTTAATTAAAATGACTAATATTTTTTGAAAAGGTAAGACGAAGGACGTTATGGTATATTGTAGCGTCCATACGTGGGCACTAACCTAACCTAAAGAAGATTGCTGGCTATAGCTGAATGGGGGAGACGGAGGATCGAATGATGTGGCGCGCCCTGGGAGAGGCCTATGTCCGACGGTGGACAGTCACGGGCGTCTCTTCGAATCTATGTCTATTTTACGAAAATATAGGTAGTTTTTCAGAAATAAAAACTGTTGTAATGTGATCGATCACTGATAAAACGAGCGTGATGATAAACTGGGAATTTTGACAACGATTCTTATTTATAGCCAACTAACTACAAAATGCAATTATTGTTGGAATAATCAATATACAATACAACTGCACGACTTCATGAAATGATTAACGCGTGGTGTGGTTATAATGACCAACCTATTCTCGGAGTTGTTTAGGCGCCCGCAGGTCTCTGACAAGGCCTAATGAAGTAAAGCGACGAATTTGTTTCTCGAAACACCAAAGGAGCTTTATAATAACACAAAACCACCCCTTTCATTCAAATGAGTTGCTTATAGACATTAATAGGCACCTAATTTTAAAAACAAGAGCCTAAAACACCCCGGTGAATGAAGAGATTAATTGCCTCTCAACTCAACTGACAAAACTTCGCCTGACTTTTGTGCTAAAATAACACAACATTTCCATTATCATACTTAACTTACCCGACGAGAATTTGTTCTTAGAGCTTGCAACGCTGTGCTCTGCTATGGCAAGGCTTATTAAGCACCTAGTTTCAGGGATGACTCTACATTTATAGCATTGTCATTATAGTTGTCATACAGTATAATTACTGCACTGAAAAAATTAACTCATTTGATTTAGAGCACATAAAGTAACTTTATTCGTTGAACACATTACTTGATAGATGCGACTAAGAATTTGGTTGAAGTGAACAAACCGACGATACTCGTATGCTCATATTAAAGTGCTTGTTTGAAGTAAACAATCATTTTTCAAGTAGGTAAGTGGAGGGACATTGATCGATAAAGTATTCTCATAAATTAAAAATAGGTACTTATCCATGGAAACTATAGTTAGTCCTTAATTATAGAGATTTTTATTTAGACTTTACAGAAATACATGGTGCACCACTCCTATAGTGGCATAGCATTTTTTTTTCTACTGACACTCTATTGGAAATTATACCTATTTCATAATCAATGTGTATTTTTAAGACGATTCGTGAAAATCTCAATTTATTTAGCAATGTTCGTCACAAATTAAGGTCGTTGTTACGCCTCTATTTGCCGAGCACAAACAAAAATAGGACAGGCTCAAGATTGCGTCGCTAGCGGCAGGGACTCAGGCGCACTTGTTAATTCCCCGGCGCACTAGACTACATTGTGTCACCGTGCTGAGAGCTTTTCATTATAGAGTATTCAGCACATTCAGGGAAAATGCAATTTCCTTCGCGAGTGCGAATTGTGACACTAGGGATGGGATTGACACTTTATAATTGATGTCGATAAGGTTTCCTGTGAAGATAACTGAATACATTCTAGTCCAATTAAGCAGACTTTTTAAGATGACTTTGTTTTTTATTTTAGTGTCGTATACATGGTGTCCCAAAAACCAACGTCAACCCGCCAAGACGTGATGGTCCAACTCATGCCTAACCAGAATAACTAAACTTGACTTCAGAAAAACGTCGCGGTTTTTGAGCAATTGGAATTTTTCAAAATTCGGTAAATTTCTGCCTCCAGTAACTGTTTCGGTTGATACAGCTACAAATGTAAAAAAATTCTGTTATTTTGTTGGATATCACAAAGGATGTTGCTTGATAAGCTTGAGATCATCGTATTTGTTTTAGTAGGTACTTATGTCCAGTATTACCATGTAAGAACTAATACCCGGGAGAGAGACATTTTTTTCTTTCATCCTACACATCATCCACTTAAGGACAACGTCCAATCGAATTATAAGTAGGTAGTAAATATCTTTTGATATAAAACATCAGAGTCGATTACACCACCTGAATTTCCCTTCTCTCAGCTCCTAAAGGGGAGGACCCTGGGTTGTAAGCTTTTACGTTTCCTTGTAATTTATTACGCTGCGTCTGCAGAGCAGCCGCATTTTTCACTGTGGCAATTTTACCACCCGGCCAATCATTGGCCCGACTATATTTTTTATTCGAGTTCACCCATTTCAGTTGCAATTTGTTAGTTAAAATGGGACCCGGATGCAGCTATTAAATTTCACATTGACTCTTATTCTTTTAAATTAAATGACTATACATTTCTATAGAATTTCAGATTTGATATCTGATTTTTCATTAAAAGGGATATTCTTATTATCGCATCGTTCACTGCTGCTTTAAATTGAGATAATACAAGTTCAGTATTTAATTATTTACCTACTTAAAGTTAAATTTTGACTTTTACGACGAAATAAAACAATAATTTCCGGGAAACATAAACTTTTACGAGGCACATACCCCACCATACCGCTGTATTACTTGCGCCGACATGCGTCCGCAACGCACTTAATACACCGTATAGGGCAAAATGTGAGCGAATTATGCGCCCGTGAAATGAGCCCGATAAAACTTCATATAGGAGAATTTCCTCAGGCCCATGGAACGAAAGTGAAACGGAAGCGAAACACTCCTTCAGTATCATGCAATGTTACATTAAAAGTATTTGGTAACTACAGCTTTGTTGGCGTATTGCCAAGGAGTTAGTAGTAACATTTATTTACTGGTTGTGTAGTTACATCTAGGGACAATGTTTTCTTATTATGTCTGCGTTGGAACGTGGTTGGAAGACACAGAGATAGAGATTTAATAGATAAATATAGCTTTCAATAGTCTAGCAGTCTCCATATTTCCTGTGCACGGTCCGGCGTCGGATGAATTCAGCAAAAAATATCGACAAAATATCGACGCTTGTTTACAACGGACCAACAAAACAGATTTATGCTGAAAATTAATATGCGAGACGTGTTCGATGCGGTATCGAATATTTTTTACAGCTACCCTAAACAAGAATCGATAATCCACCAATTTATCACAATAGGTCCGTGGAAACAGCGTCATTTTGTGAAACGGAAAACATTGACAGCAAAAATCATCCCCTGTTTTTGCGCGTATAGCCGAATTTTAATCAATATCGAAAGAAGATGAAATAGATATGTACCTTAGTATTTTTGTGACCAGTAGAGTTACCTAAATCAAAGGAGAATCCGCTTCTTACCGTTCTACTGAACGGTAATCGCGCTGTTGCGCTACTCCAGATATTCGATTGGTCCTACCTACGTACCTCGCGTACCTATCAAGTTCGTCCAGTATGATTCCTAAAAATAAAGTAGAAGTAACTTGATTCCAAAAATTATTCTCAACCCGACTCTTTTACGAATCAAGAAATCTCTACCCCAACCCGAAATCTGGGTTTCTCTCATGGGACCACCTCCCATCCAGCTGAAAAACTATAGAAGTAAACATGCTCATGATATAATCACAAGATAAAGGTACTCACGCGCTGATGACGTGCATGTGCTGTATCGAGGCGGAGGTGCGCGGGGGATGTCGAATCGGCGGCAGCGGCGCGTGATGGCCCCCCACCGGCCCGTACAGCACCGGTTGCAGGGAGAGCGACCCCCCGAGTGACAGCGATTGTGGGCTTGATAACCTGTGAGAACGAAATACTAGATACAAGTACTCTGAAAGATTTTGTCAGTACATCATTGAGAGTTTGGGACAGGCCTATTCTATTTCATAATCCATTATTCTTCCAATACAAATGGAAATTATAATATCCAAAGGAAATTCAATCTAAAGTACAAACACAATACTTGTCTATAACGCTATTATGCTATATTATAGTGATAGAAAATGCATAGATTGATATAATGGTTGCAGTTATTTAAACTAGGGGTATAAAAATACGTTATAGAGTAACGTAAAGGAAAACTCAAATTGTTGAAACCCCCACCGATCTCTATCTACGTCCCCGAAAGTTTTAATACTGCGTTTTAAGTTTTACACAAAATCCAACTAACCGAATCCCAGGTGTAGAGTCTGTAGAGTTAAACTTTCAAATAAAACGGCGTGAAAACGTGACTGCCCTCAAGTAAGTAGCGAAACAGCTATGTGTCAGGGATAGAACTAATTATCCGTACGGATACGGCGAGTACGGCTTAGCCTCGTAAATCCGACACAGAAATACGACTTTCAGAAGTAAGCGCGTTCCGGAACGCCGGATTACTCGTACTTACTTCACTGAAAATGTTATCTACGAAATTGTTATTATTTTTTTGGGCTTTCGTTTCAGTATTGCCAGCTTAGGTATTTGTAATCGGATTATTAGTTTTCGCTAATTGCACTCGATTGTCATTTTGAGATAATGCGAATTTAATTTTTATAGCCTCATACATTTTGTTTCCTGTATACAGTTTATCTTAGTGACTAATTTATGTTTTATGACTTATTACGGCAACTTAGAAAGGCAATTTCTACAAAAAGATGATTGATATGGTTCTGTTCTTGTGGTCTTCAAAAGATAAGATTTATTTACTCACTTACATATTAATAGAGTCAGTGTCCAGTTGGATTGGCGTAGGTATCGTGTAAATAGAGAAGGGTCTCATGTTTGCAAATTGTGCTCCATTGGAGTCGTAATTTCGTTTTTCCGTGTCCCCGGGGGCCTATTCAAAGTTCATTACCTTCATGTCGGGTGTTCGCTACAACAGTGAGCTGGGAAATTATCAAGTAGAACGTTTGACACAAACACTAGACATGGTTCATTACGCTGTAATTTACTAGCATTATTAATAACGTTTGTAATATGAAAACGTAAATTTAATAATAAATAATGCGCTTCATGTAGGCACATTAAGCATAGGAGTAGCAATGGCAAACACGGCACAATTAGTAAGAGTAAGCAGATAAGTTATTTATGTAGATATTCATTTCAATGGTTTCTCATTAAGGCGCTTCAGGTAGCGCGAAATTAGCGTCGCCAATACAAAAAAATCATATCAAATGATTTTATTTTGAATAAAAACTCAACATTTATTAAGGCATTTAAAAACGAACGAAGAAGACACTTTTAAAAATAGCTTTGTATTCTCATATTGTAACAATAAGATACAAAAAGCGAATCTGTCAAGTGACAACTTTTGACAGATTCGCGTTTTGTTTCTTATTTTTTCACTACGAGGATACTAAAATATTACTAAAAAACTCCACTTCATTCATGTAATAATCATGTAAACCATTTTTTTAAATGCCTTAATTCATGATATGATTTTTTTTCTCGATTGGCGACGAGTGTCACTTATGCAGCAGCCCCTTAATTTATGAAAGTTGAAAGCAACTAAATTTTTAAATGATGATAATGACAACCCTCATTAATTGGCCTTAGAGAATGGTGCATTTTCAAAACTCCAAGATCATGGAGTCGGTGCAGGTTCTGTCACCCTCGTTTTAGAATTAAAAGGGTGTAATTTCTAACAAACCTTAGCGGCGACTCCATGTGCACCCGATGCGACGAACACGACGGCGCCGGCTGCTGGTGCTGCGGATGCGCCGGCAGCGGCGGCGGGCTACTGTGCCGGCTCAGCGTCTCCGGCGACACCAGCGCGGCCCCCGCGGATGCCGGGCTCGGCAGCGGCGGCGCGCTGCCCCCCGAGATCTCGGACTCCCCGAACGTGCCGCGGGACACGTGGGAGCCCCCCGACATGTTGTTGGCCGGGATGGAGTAGCAACTGTAACAAAGAGAAGGGTTGTTGAAATCCTGTAGCTATGCATAAGTCCTTACTTAGGTGCGAAAGGGTAAATCGAAGGTAAGGGGTATATCGTGGAGTGAAAAAGTTGGGGGTCTGATCTAAGATTGGTAGGTACTTATTTAATTAATAAAGGTGCTCTGACGACTTCCAATTCTTCTATACGTAGGTACTTAATACTTTCAGGAAGGGTTAATTTAAGTTACCTATTAGTATGTCCAAAAAAATTACCTACTAGGGGGAAACAGTTATCTGATTTGATTACTATAATATATAGCTATAGAAAAATATATATATTATATAGCTATAGCTATATAAAACTCTTAAAATGCGATGGTAATTAATTCTTAGAAAAGTGGATTAATTGTAAGTCTTAGTTTGTGTGGATTTGTTTCGTATTAAAAACCCACTCTTCGTTTTACAGGATATAAATTCAGAATTTCAGAGAATTAGAATCTCAACACCCAGATACGCAAATAAAATTAAATTTGGCACCACTCTGCAAATTGATTACGTCTACGTACCTACTCTAAGTAAAGAAGGGCTCTTAAGATACGCTCTACGCTTTTCAATATTGCTTAAGACTTATAGGGTAAGTACTTACCTTAATTCTAAGTTCAATAGGTCGAACAATAACAAAATGTCTCCATTTTCAAACTTTAAGTTTTAAAAATAACATCCTATCAGATATTAATTACCTAATAGGTAAAGTAAACTACTTATTATAGATTGCTCACATATGGAATAGCCACAACAAAGTATACTTAAGTACCTACATTATTTTGTTCAGGTAAGTATTTAATTATTTAACCAAATCTGTATACTACTGCTGTAATACTGCTATTACATACCCAGATTAATAATAATACACAATATCTACCTGCGTGCAACTATGATAATGTTTCCCCCTACTTATCTAATTAATGATTTTTGAAAAATATTAATTATGAAAGATTCAATTCCCCTTCAGGAAATGCCTCCATTATGAATGATGATTATATTCGCCGTTACCTTAGAACCCTTTCCCCTCTCCCACTCACCAAATAAAACCACATACCCACACCATTTCCCGAAATTACCTAAATAAATACATTCGATAACCTTGTTTGAGATACAATTCCATTCTTTTTTTTTGTGTTCTTTTTTAGATATGTATTATTTTATTATGCACAAATAGAAAATATAATATAATATAACACTAAAATAATACTAAAGCTAAAACTATTCCATTCTTTACGAAATGAAGTTATTTCAAAATGACTGTTTCGTTTAATGCAGTTCAATCAATAAGGCCCTACAATGCAACTAATTCCGGCACAGCACTACCGGATACGTGACAGGAATACCGGTAATTCCGGGAACTGGCCGTATTAATAGTTTACAAGGCAGACGCTGTGAATACTTAATTAATCTGAAACATCTCTTTGTAAATTTAATAAATATGTTTGTAAAGCATTAATTAATCTGTGGTGCTATTGTTTACAATAATACTCAGGGTAATTGAAAACTGCTTTGAATATTTTCAACAATGAATGAGAAAATTGTTCCATAATTTTCAAGTGGCATTATTTAAAAAAATTATCACTTTTGACATGAATTTTGCTAACCAAACCGGATTAATAAATCATAAGTAAGTAGGTACTTATATATTATGTGCTGTACACAATTTAAACGCAGATTTACCTATCTTTTAAGTAATTGACAGCTATAAAAAGGAATCAGCAACGTAAACAGAACATAAAATTACTGCATATTGCTTGCTCTCTCCCATAATTTTTTTCTCTTGTAAGTAAATGGAAGTAAAATTTTCCCCGAATTTCACGTGAGGGAAAAATGGCTTACTTTTTCCACAGCTGCCGTACGGCGTGTTAAAATTATAATAATGGACATGATCGTAAGCCATCGCGTCGTTATTTTAAAATATATAGGTAGCAATAAAAAAATAACATGTCTTTTTATGATGCTCGAAATAACAGAGCTATTATAAAATATTTTGATTTCCTGAAAAAATAAATGGAATTAAGTATATTAGCCGGTCATATTTTAAAGATAGACCATATATTTTTATGTATGTTAATTTAAAGTGTTGTCGTTAAAAATAGACTTTGTGGCCCAGTTATGATGCAATCTATGAATGTGACCTATAATGATAACATAATATTTTAACAATTTTTAATGGATGTTTCTTTAGACTTCTTTCAGCTGATTGAAATAGTATTTTCTGAAAATGTAACGATATCTGTCTGAAACAGTCAGTAGGTAAAACTTACTACCTAGTGCATATTAGGTAGGTAGGTAGGTAAGGTAGGTACAAAGCTGAAACCATACTCTACCATCAGTTCACACTTATACATAAGTGGTAGAGTCCGGAACAGTAATTTTTATGACGATTTTTATGATTAAACAAGTAACATTTTCAAATAAATTAGTAAAGTTTTAAAGTTATCGCAAGTAAAAAGTTATACCAGGATAGTACTAGAACAAACGCTTTCGTTCGCGAATTTTGTAGACGGGGAACAAACCGGAATTAATCAGGGAGAGAAATTTCCTGTAAGTAACTGAAAATGACAGCCTTTGTTCTTTATTTCTACTTTACTCATTTTCCGAAACTGTAAATAAAATCTAATATTATATCAAAGGCTTTGCATATTCCTAAAGTAAGCGAGTTAGTTAAAGTTTCTATACCTTTACCAACAAGGCAAACTCAAATGTTCTTTCTGTTACTCTTTATAAAATAGGTATAAGTGTAGCAATTATTTATACTTATACAATAAGAATAAGAATAGTTAATTTGTGCGATAAAATTACAGTGGAGTAGGAACTTAAGCATATGTTACATTAAACTTAATAAAATTAGTGAGCAACCAGTTATCCTACTATAGGCGCTGACCTCCGAACTAGGAAGTTCCTGTATCTCGGAGGACAGATCTCTTCTTTGACCAGTGCAAATGAACATGTAACAGAACTAAAAGTGCAAAATTTGGAAGAAAGAAAAATAAGAACAATAATAAAGGTTAATAAAAGGGGTGGTGTGTGTGTGTGTGTGTGTGTGTGTGTGTGTTGGTTGTTTATAAAACTTTGTCATCTTTTTCAGTGCCAATTATAATGTTACAGAAAGTGACTTTAGTGCCTCCTGACAAATAAGAGTAAACTGTCCAAAAATATCAAATACGTAAAGTATTTGATACGACAACAGGATTATTTAGAGAAGAACAACTAAGCACAGACTACAGACAGATCCACAAATCAAAACGGAGCCGGTCGACATCGCCATTTCCGCATCCAATATGGCGGCGTTCGATTTCCGGATTCGTCTCCCGCGTAAACCGTTTACGCGGGATTACATGCAGCGTTTATTTTAATCAGTAGAATGGCCGTTTGCGCAGGGAGCGGTGAGCAGAGATCATTGGATTAATGCAACTGTTTGAATTACTTCAAATGTTTCGATTTATTGTGCTTTTGACAGTAACAAAGTGCATTGAAGTGCGAATGCGCCGATTTTAAATCTAAATTTATTGAAAAAAAGGAACGTCCTAAGCAAATAAGTACTTACAGATTGTCGATATGATTTATCAAAGCTTTTTATCAGTAAAGACTTGCAAATACTTTTTTGCTTATTCACTTTGCATGGAGTGTCTCACAGATACGCGGCAAATAATTGTTATCAGAAGGCCGAGTCATCTGAGACCTAGACATTTACCAGACTGAGGTTTATACGATAGTCATAGGTACCTAATTACTGTGTGTTTTATTATCTGTTCATTCAGCTTGATATTGCCTGCAATTAATCAAAGTTAATTATCCGGATAACCCATAAATTATGTACCTACCCTTCTCATTAATTATGTCGTATACAAAGAAGAGAGTAGGTAATATTTACTTTCCTAATGCCATTCTCCTATCTCATTACTTACGTAATTTAGTAAATATCTACTTACTTATATTGTAACGAGAAATAGGAAATATAATTTTGTGACAGGAAGTTCACACAAGATTTATTGTTTGTGTAGGTAATTTATGCGTTCGCCAGAGACCGTATTCTCGCTAAATAAGTAGCTATGTGTTACCAAAAGGTTCGGGAATGAACTTTTACATATTCAGAAGGGGATAAGATAGGCAAGACACGGAATTAATAACAAAATGTCGATACAATTTTACGAGAATAATGTGACATCAAGAGAGATTACATTTTCTTCCAAAATTATGTAGGTAAGTAAGTTTTTTTAAAATTTACTTTATACATAAAACAAATATCTTTACAATATACAAAACATGCTTTTAACAATGAAACCTGTAAACACAACAAGGACAACAATCCTAAATTTTGTTCCGAATAGAACTTTATAGATTATTATTATTAAATAGGTAGGTATAGAGGACAGTTACAAATAAAGGGTAATAAAACATTAGGGTGGAAAAAGTAACCAGAAAAATTAAAAGAAACTTTTTTCTAAATAAAATTACAAGTAATTTGTTTGTGCTGCGCAGACGGCACGGGAAGTACCTAAGTACTCTTACAATGTGAAATTATTCGCGTGATGTAACTTCCACTTCTAGCTACAAGTACTACCCTTTGTTTTAACTATCCCAGCTTAATTTCTACCATACTAAAATATGTGGGCAAAAGAAACTCACTGTTTAAGGCAACGTAACGTATAACTCTGCTGAAAATTACATCTCCACATTATTTTAATATTTAATAATGAATTTGCGCATTGCAACGCCTGATTCAACAATTTGAACCTTTCTTTTGATAATTACCATAGCAGCTAGTTTTCTTTCGTTTGGCCTCTGTTTAACGTACTAATAAGATTTCATTTTAATTTAAATTCACACGTTTATAGTTATTTATATTATATCTTGATATATGAGTTGGTATACAATAGGTAAGTACATTCGTAAGGGAAGGTACAATCAACATTGTCGGGTAATATCATTTGCCATCGATTTTTGCAAATGGCTTTCTGGCTCTTTGACGTTGAATTTCTGAGTGAATTCAATCATTGATTCCGTTCGTGTCCTACTTACTACCTTAGGTCTTTGATTCTTGTTTGATCAATAAACAGTAAGATTTTGTCTTGATTTTTAGGTTCACCTTCTCAAACAAAGTAGACAAAGATGAATCTATAATACCTAAATATACTAGTTCATCTTCAATGCTATAGTTTCGAGTTGACAGATCTAAAATAGGAATATTTAACATTTCGTATAAGTACTATAAGAATTAATGTTACGTCATAAATACGAGTATACTCTGTGCTTATAATAAGTTACAATCCAAACGTCGCTTTATTAAATCGATTTATTAATCCTACTGTAATAGATTTTCTGTGACCATTAAAGAATTTCAATCAATTTTCAAAGTTCAGGTTGCCATTATAAGTAATAGGTACGTTCCTAATCTAAGGAAAAAATGCTTTTACGAAGCAAATGAACTAAGAAATAAGTAAAGGCGATAACTATTTCAGTTTGGATACTCTAACAGGCTGCGAACATAGTATTTTGGTCACAGCTCTCAGGAGATTCGCGCTCAAAGAGAACGTGAATCATAAGGCGATGTATGATTGGCAGTTTGACGAAATAGAGACGTACGAGTATGCCAGGATTTTTCTCGCTGTATCCCCTGGGTACCTCTATTATGTGTAGCGTAAAAATAGAATATACTTTCAAGATGTAATAAAAATGGTGTCAGATTCGAAATCAGAGTCGATAGCTGAACAGCCTTTGGTCTAGTACATATTGGTTTGTTCATCATTCAAAATTATCGCCTGCTTCCGAGTTACCGACATGATCTACTGGATGTTTCCCGTATAAACTGCCTCATATCGTCCGAATCGAGATTTTGGTCAGCCATGTTATGTAAGCATAATTATTATGAATGTATACGTTTGTAAGCTATGTTCAAAACAACCCGTTCGTTTCACACCTACGCGGTACAGTGATAATGCAGCTTCCTCAAACATTCCTAACGACCGCCCCTCATTAGTGCGTGGTATGTAGGTATGTAATTAAGCCTCGCGCCGGACTGAATGACCTGGCTGAAACAATTTGTGTTGCCATGCTAAAAGTTAATAAGCTTACTAATGACTACACCTATATACCGTTACAAGAGCTACCACTTTCAGAAGCTGTGGAGATGCAATTGTAGGTTTTGGCTTGCTGAAAATAGAGTTTAATTTTTATAAAAATTAAAATCATTATTTTAATAAACACAGCAAATGTGACTGGAAGATATCGAGAAAAGGCCTACCTGTATTGACTACAGTATCATCCATCACAAACAAATTGAAATGCTCTATACAGCAGAACGACAATAAGGAAAATGAAACCGTGGTGAAGTTGCATGCAGGAGGTCCGGGTTCGAAACCGTGCAGTGCCATGTACTAATGAGTTTTTCGTACTTTTCGAAGACTTACGTACATTTACCGACTGCTCTAACGGAGAAGGAAAACATCGTGAGGAAACCTGCACACTGAGATGACCAGTATGTAAAATGGGGTAGGCACAAAAGATCCTCAAGGGTCGAAGTGCCGCTGGGATTATTCCCAGCCCCTATCATAAGATAAGAAGTTTTGACAACTTGCATACACTCAAAGATAATTATTATAGACTGATTAGGATATGAGCGTCCCAAGGTTTTGAAGTAAAAGAAATCTATTTATGTTTACACGCAAAATGTCCAACATCAAAGCAAAACAAATCCTTACAACAAGAAAAATTTACAGCATACTTACTAAGAAAACCATAGCGTAATACTTCCATTCGTATGGTACAATATTTTGGTAGTATCCCAATAAGATAAACCAAGAAGACCCAAGCGCCATTAGCGCGTAACTGAAAATCAAACCAATTTCAATGGCTTTAGAACTAAAAATACATTGTGGTTTGCAATATTCGACTGGGATACACTAATCTGTTTCATGAGGCAGGGAAAAACGGATTTTTCATATATTTTTTGTTTGTCTGTCTTGTTTTGTTTACCTTATAGTAGAGAGTAATAAAATAGTCTAATTTATTTTAGTATTTGTATCAGATTTTATATTTCATTCAACAAAGTTTTGCTTTCTTTTCGGATCGTTTCGGATAAAGACGTAGTACTCTACTGGCGTTACCTACCTAACCTGATCGTTTTCGGTGTTAACCGAACTTTATATAAAATAATACGTGATATAAAATCATAAGTAAGTTGGTACTTTTTTATTTTAAAACTTAGTCATAGTAAGTACCTACCTACTTATTGTAATAATTGCAAAGGTAGAGCTTGTTATTTTAATATTTTTCGGACTATAAGATTGTAATGTGACAAATAATTTACCAAAATTTTTTCTGATTTGAAATTTTACAAGATTTGTATTCATTTTTAAACTATGGAAACGGAACTTAATCGCGTCGGTATTTACTTTTAGTGATCTAGACTGCAGTTACCTTTATTAAATATTAAAGCGAAGCGATTAAGCCCCGTTTTCGTAGTATAGAAAATTTTCCGATTTGTACCTACCTACGACTAAACATTATTCGACGAATCAGAATTCAGCAACGAACTCAACACTAAGTTCAACCGCTACCTATTTTACTTTTACTTGTTTAATCTGTTTTTCAGACAACTTAGCCAGACGCTCGCGTTCGCTTTCGTTGGCACAGGGCTGCCCGCCGCTCGCCGCCGCGCCGCCCGCCCTCCGGGATCAATGGGCGTCTGCCTGCACTACTATCTACTATGTAGTAGACTACTTTCACGCTTCTCGTTTCATAAAACCTTTCCTCTTATTCCGTTTGAGTAAGTGAGAGTAATCAGGGATTTGTAAAACATGATGTTAGTTGTATCTTACGCACGTGAATTAACATCTGGAATAATACTGCATAGCAATAATCTTCGTGGAATGCAGTCAACTTTGCTATTGCTAATTAAATATGCGGTAAAATAATCTTGTAAGTATTTTCCTATCATTGACTTTTAGAACAATACTTTTGTGATAAACTCGAAGTCCCATTCTATTATTCTGGATGGATTACGGGGATAACAGTATAATTCATACAGATATTATACCTACACTGAAAGAAAAACTTGTTTACTTCAAACAAGAACTTGTTTCAATACGAGCATATAAAGTCGGCTTAATTTCAACCAAGAAATTGTTCACTTCAACCAAAATCTTAATGGTATCTATCGAGTAAATTGTTCAAAAGAATAAAAATTATTTTGTATGGTCTAAATTAAACAAGCTTTCTTTCAGTGTACAGAAAGTACACGTAGGTGAATCACCACCTATGGTAAGACGTAACGGAAAGATTAACGTGAAACACGGAAACGTACTCCAGTACGAAAATGCGAATACTCCCAAATAAGGCCTAGAATCTCACGTAGCATTTATTTATTTTCCAATAGATAACGGAAATCTCACCGACCCTTAACACAAAATCAGATAAGTATGTCTGAACACTGAATAAATTGTTATTGCCATTTGGCACTTACAAACTAAGTTTTATTTGTAGCGTCTCGTCTGCACGTCGCGGAAATGAAAAAATACCTCATACTGGATGACAAACAGCCGGGTTCGTGTTTGCGACAAGCCGTCGACGAGCGAGACTTTCACACATTCTTCTTTCAGTTTCGAAATTCCTTATTTGTCGCGAAGATGCTCCAACAAAGAAAACTTTGTTGAGGAAACAACGCCTTGAGATGAATACTACTTTGCTCCCTCACAGACCCTGCGTGTACACATTTTTACTTAAGAAGCACTATTGTGTCGTGTATGAAAGATTTTGCATCATATAGGTACCTATTCATTCACATGAACAAATACGTAGACATAATCTAATAGTTTTATAAGAATTTAGGGTTTAATGTTCAAGTTCAAGGTATTCTTCTGCAGGGTCTTCAATGATACTCACAAATTAGGTTAATAGGGAATATATGTTATATTTAAAATCAAGTTTACATAGTGACTGACGGCTTAGGTGCGACAGACGATCGCGGGCGCAGCCGCGTGCCTTGACTTAAACTGTTGACATCGGAAGACGCACTGTAGAACACAGTGTGCATTGTGTCCATACATTGTGTCCGTACAAGTACCTAGCTAAAAGTAGAGTTAGGTCCAGTTTTTTTAAACAGATTCTACCCACCCAGTTACTTTGTGAACACTAAATATTTCCTTTCAATTGATTGTCGGTTGGATAACCAGTCTAACCACACGACAAGAAGAATTGATTGTCGCATAGATTACTGAAAAGTTACTTCATGTTTCATGGATTATAGTGGGGGATAGGTACATACCTTCCAAAGTCCCAACATAAGCCAAGAGTATTAAACAATCAAAGAGCTGTACATTTACTGCTTTTCGATAAAAAGGACTTAAGTGATTACGTATCAATTTATTTATCAATATACGTACTAAATAACAAAGCCTACAGTGATAAATGTATGTAATTTGGTTGTTAACAGAATCATTTTAAAGAATGAAATTGCAACTCAGGGCGTTACGTGGCATTTTGAGGCTCTTTACCGTTATTGATTTTTAAATTACAAGGCTTAATTGATTAGATGACAAAATATAACAATCATCCCAACAGTAATCATCAATCCGTTATTACCGGAATTTTCTAGTTTATAAATTAATACTTGTAAAGTTGTAACACACCTGTAAGTAACAAGTAAACCTCAACCCAATTTAGCGGATTAAACTAAAAAATACGTAACGCGATGTAAAACAAAACCCATTCCGAAACACCTTTCAGCATTTGATTACCTTTGCGTGCGGAATCCACATACCATTGCATTTTATAATTAATAGAAAGCCACCCTTGTCAACGGGCGGCATTCTAAAGTACGGTAACCGTTCATCGACCCCGGGTATTTAGGCCGACCAGTGTTTATGTCATTCAAGGAAAACAGTGGGAAGTAGGGCGAGGGGCTGAAGCGCGAATGGTTCGCGCTTGTCCGCGACTTCCTGATTACACTTTGTCATATCGCGATTCGTGACAGATTTCCGAAAGGGTTGACGTCAGTTGAAGTGGCAACAAGTGTAATTAGCACGTGATGTGTTTGTTGTGGCGAATCGATGTTGTACAACATGCCGCGCGCATGTAGAGATTAATTTAGAGCGTTTGATGGTGTCGGCATGCGTGAATGTCGTCGGTAAGATCGATTTATGATATAATTTCGCATTTATTATGATTTATGTCTAATGTTGATAAAGCCTCACCTCTACTCGTAATCAAAGTAATCGAATTAAATGATATGAAACTTCATAGAATCAATAAAATTAATGACATTTAACGCTCTACTGATTTCTTGTAGATCTCATCCGATTTCGGTATGAATAGACAACCCTGAAAAAAATGCTACTATTTTTAACTTTTGTCTGACCCAGGTGCAAGTAATTTTAAATAGGTTTTTAAATTTTAATATGACAATGCAACATTGCGTACCCTTCCTCAGTTGCCTTGACAGTGACTGCTTCATCGTCGTCAGTCGTCGTGGGCTCCGTTATCTTCATTGCTACTAATTGTCACTCACACCTACCTAACCTACACAAATATTTCACTGCTTCGAAATGTACACGTCCATTTTAAGACACCAAGTGCATTATTTTAAAGCAAAATTGTATACGAGTAGGTTTTGTTTATGCAAAAAGCACGGAAGAGCGGCGCGCGCGCAGGACCCTCACTGAATTAACCGTCGACGCGACACTACTTTGGATTGAATGGCCTAACTCGATGATACCCGGCTGGATGCAGCAATTTCGTACTCCATTACTGCAGACATGAGGGCGGGCAGGACAGGAGGTGGCTCTCCAGCAAAATTGGTAATAAGCTTCTGATGACATCAAATTGACGTGGTTCAAAGTTCACAAACCATAAAAGGAAAAACTCTGTCATTTAACTGTTTTAGGAGATTAGCTTTATTGGCATCATTTTATGTGAAAACCCTTGTTTGCCATATCATCATACAGAGAGCGCGCAGTATAAAATGCTGCGCGACTAACTCTAATGCTATTTTCTGTATAATTATGGTACTATTAACGAACATATATGCGGAGAAAATCGGAAAAGAAGAAATAAGTTCCAATTTCATTCCATAAATACCTATTTACCATATCAAATGAGTAAATACCTAAATAAAAATAGCAAGAAATAACAACAATAAGTAACCACCTAAGTACCTACCAATGCAGATATCTACAATATCTACATCGCTGATTTCTAAAGAGTAATCAAGTTGTCGAAGCTTATCACAAGTTCAGTAGTCTCACTAATCTCCTTGTTCCAAGATGTTTTCCATGAATTCCCAAATATGGTCAAAGTTTCCATTCAGATCTTTGTACCGATAAAATTTTGAGAAATTTGTGCTTCGCATCATGTGTTTTAGAACTGTATATTGTGTATTTTAATTTTAAGATGACGTAGGTAATAAAAAAACGATCATTATCTGTTTATGATAAGTAGACGTCAATTGGATATAATGGTACGCACATGGATCTTATCCGGTTAGGTAGGTAAACTATGTACTTAATTAATAATCTTGTTCTAGATCGAAGAGTGAAAATAGGGTGTGTACCTGTGTTTATGGTTGGTTTATTTAACTGTTAACACAAGGTCAGAGTTAATGAGAGAGCAGCGGCATCTCTCGAAAAACTTCTGAAGATGACTTGAAATGGTAAATGGTTTTGTGATGGTGGCGTGAGACATCGGTGACTGGGTGTTTTTTGTCACATGCTAGACAATAGACACGAAGGGACAAGAAAGCCAAGCCTCCAAAACCCAGTATATCTCAGACCTCGTTTTCCGAGAAAGATTTTCGTTTCGTTAATGTCAAAAAAATCATACGGGATAAGTCTTCTGATCAATCGAAAAGCAAAACTAAATCAATAGGTAGACGTTATATAGCATTAAACACTCGCGTGATTTCCTTACTATAATCTATATCACGTGTATTGAAACGTTTGTAGCATCCATTACATCTATCACAACATTGAGTTTGATATAAGAGGGGCCTCTAAAGTAGAATACACACGTCAAATATGGCAATCCGTTCACTACCTACTCTACGGTGGGAAAGTTCGTCCATACGATGGGAAAGTTAATGTGTACCAACTTATCGTCATGTTACGAATTCATTGAATACGAATGCCCTAATCGTATCTTCGATTACTCTTATATCGACAACGTTTTGATCGCAAGATGGGGCAGATATACTTTCATTTTCTAGAGTGGATTTAAATCAAATACCCACTGAAGAAAAACAAAAAAAAGTGCAGTGAATAAACAATGTTCACTTTTGATAATAAGAACGTAAATTCTCTTGTGGATTTTAGTCCAACCATTCACCTTGCATAGGAGTAGGTATAGAATGCAGTAGCAGTCTATAAACAATGTGTACCCAGCCTAAAGCATGCCAGAGGACGTGGGGGACCATTGAGAGGATATTGTCGATTTGATTGCGCCGGAGACAGTGTGGAGTGATGCGCAATCTGGTGGCCGTGAGCTGCGTTTTACTTATGTAATGGAATTCTAAATACTATCTGTTCCAGTACATAATTCGAATAGCCAATTTCAGGTTTTAGTCTGCCTTGAGATCAAAATGTGCCAAATAAATAATATTCTATTCTACTCTAAAAATATTTAGTTAGGCTAAAAGTTGAATACCATGGCCTACAATCTTTTGATACAAAGGACCAACACGTCCCCAAAAACCTGCAAGATTAGGCAAGAGGCTCGACTTACCCATGTCCATTTGTAGTACTATTTTCCGATTTCAATAACCTACGCCCCCAATTTTTTTTCTTGTTCCATCCCTATATGCGCATACGTAGGATTATTTAAATAATATGTGATATTAAATTAAATTATTTTATAAGGCACTGTAAAATGACCGCGGTAAATACCAATATTAATGGCGTGATTTTGATTAAAAAATATATTATATCGCGAATGGCAAAAGCGTGAGAAATATATCATGAAGTTCACATTTGCGTGCTTGGATAAGACACGTCATATTATGTACTTAGTTAGGGCGATATTCTAAAATCATTTCTCCGTCTCATATCTCAATTTGTTTCGATAGCAACATAATGAAACAATATTATAAACATCGATATTAATAAAACGTATAAATAGAGAACAATAAAAAATTTAAACCTTATCAGTTAACGATCGACTCATTTTTCTTACGTCATTACATAGTGGAAAAAATGCATTTTTTTTTCATTTTTTAATACTGCTCGATGCGCAATTCGGTCAAACTCTTATCGGTACATTGATCTTGGACATAACTGTGACCTGTTTTGAGAAATTAGGGGAATTCTTTCGGAACAAAGGGATTATTGATTCACTTATCTAATAGTGAGATTAATAGCTGTTAAACCCTAATAACTTACGATTTTATATAAATCAACGATTTTGATAATGTATCTTCCTTCTGATGTTATTTATTGGCTATTGTTTATATTAAATTCGATAAGAGAGTCAATGTAAATCGATATTAGGATAAGATATTCCGAAGGCTGGGCTAACAACTATAGATAATGTGAACATTTTCGCATGGAATGTACATGTACGTAAGCAGTATGTGTACAAACACACGGACCCCTTGCACCAAAATGATCTACCGTACGGGTGTAGTGCTCACATGCCTTTGCAAAACCTATTTTTTTCTCATATACCTATGCAAGTTTCCTCACGATGTTTCCAATCGCAGTCAGTAAATGACCGTAAATTTTCGAAAAAAATCCGAAGTGCCCATGGAATGTAACCCGACTCCCGCATACTGATATTACAGACTATATACGGCCTTGGGTGGCTACCCACAGGCGACTAGCAGTCTCGCTCTGCACCCACCATTCTTCCTACGATATCATCGCCCCTATTTCTATCCACTAAAGACTATTATTCCAGTGAGCAAATCACCAAATTCTCCATAAATCGCACATTATGTGCCGGAGCAGACGGATATTTAGTACGGAACGTAAACGGTTTGCATAATACCTAAATACACAACTTCCTGACAAGGCGTGTTACGGAATTTACTGATGCCTTCAAATGGGTCTTGCGTGCTTCGTATTGACTTTGACAGCTATTTCAAATTAAATGACATGTTTTGGAACGTGCTCCGAAACGAAAAGTGCTCCGATGAATTTCTGCAGGACCTTTGGTGAAAGAAAAGTCTCCCTCCCCCCTAGGGCGCGCGTTATTTCCTTCATGTACAGGACTTTTTGTAACAAGAGCCCGGAATAAAGGAACGAGCCCTGTCAGGTAAAAAGAGAGGTGTCAATTTATTCAAGAGGTTCAAGACAACGAAGAGTTGTTGCTGACATCCGCTAGTGCTCCTTCAGGGTACCTCCCTACCATAAGCATAGATAAGTGTACCTATGTAAATAATGATTTAAAATAATTAAATATATACAATTTTTAGTTATATCTAGGCCTAGGTCGCTTATATGTCTTCACTTAGTATAGAATTCATCGTCCGTTTTACTGCCGTAAAAGTCTTTTTTTATTCACACTACATGTATGTACGAGTATGTATCCTGAAGCCTATGAACCCCATGCACACCAATACCCCATAAGCAACTGTTGTAAAGCCACTCTCGTGCCATAAGCTGCGTAGTCGACAGACGTCAAGTGGCGGTGAGACCTCTAGGGTGCTTACTACAATGCCTGCAACGCTTCAAACAGCTAGACGGTATTATGCATCACACGTAGACGCTAGCTAGTAAAGCGCTAATTAGCAACATCACTCTTATCTAATTAACGTTGCGCGCCTTGAAACAAAAGATGAAAGGGTTCTAAGAAATTATGATACGTACCTACTCGTAAAAGCAATTACTTTGGGTATATCACCACATCATTTCAGCAGAAACTGGAATGAAAAGGGTGTTTGTGTGTAAGTGTGTACCTTGTTAAATTTTATGGTAAATGGGGCCGTAAACTCCTTACGTAAGTAAATATGTGATGTGAAGGTACCTTATTTAAATTAACTCTCGCAAGAAAGATACAGGATCCCCAATCATCAAATTCCTAATTCCGTGAATTATCTAGTTGATATAATATGAATAAACAGCGTATCCCGGTTTCGGCTATCTTTGGTTTTTATAATAATTATTACTTATATATTCTTTATAATGTATTGAATTTGACGAGCCGCAATATTGCTTTTGTTGTGATACTACCTACCTAATCTGATTTAACTAAGTACCTAGTAATTTAACTTAGGTCCACAACCAACCGAAAATATTTTTCTTCGTCACGGACACTGCTTTTTGTACCCAAAGAAACTCTGCCACTCTACTCGACATTAAACGTGATGTTGGTTGACTCGTACAACACTCCATAAAGAAAGAGCAACGTGTGGTTGACTGTTATTAGAAGATTAAGTAATGGAAAGTAGCCTATTATAATTAGGTACTTTTTACTGCGCTGGCGCAGCGATATGAACTGAATCTTGGCTTCCGAACCAAAGAGCACCATCGCTCTCTCTCTCCTGCGCAGTCTCGTGCCGCCTTGGGAGAAGATTAACCTGTCTTTGAGACTATTTAAAGGAGTGGACCGGATTCTGTCCTGCTCAACAGAAGATCAAAGGAAAGGAAGGAAGGAATTCTAAAGAATGTTTGCCGACATCCGTTAGGATATGGCACACAAAAAGAAGATCGTAGCATAGAAGTCGTTTACAAAACTTTTGTAGTAACAGTAGAAATCTTATTATCAAAACTTTAATAGCTCTCAAGAGGAATTGTTTTACAGCGACAACGAAAACAGGACGACGATTCTCGTAGTGGAATGTCGAATTCAACATTAGTCCTATCTCATTCGCTCACATTACATGTGTGAGCGTGACAAGACTTTTGTATGTCGAACGCTGCGAGAATCGCCTTCCAGAGGTTTAAAATAGAATGGCTCTACCAATCTATCTTACTTACACTATCAGTCGTCTCCCTCTAGCTAGGCCCTTCCCTTCGCCCTTATTTCTCACGTGATCACGCGACGAGTAAAGATACCGCATCTGTGACCAATTAATCAGATGTAGGGAAACGACTTCCAAAAAAATCTCAATGTAAGTATCTTTAATTTGAATGTTTTAATCAGGTAGGGTTGGTATCCTTCTAAGAAGCGTTGAATAAGTAAGTACATATAAGGTCGGGGAAAAAGTCTTTTCGCATATTGTATGTATAAACTTGTAATACAATTTCTTTGGCTGTGCTATTTGTATCTGGCTGGTTTTGATGACATTAAAAAGGTTACATTGACAAACAAAAAACAAATTAGTAAAATGTTGTTACCAGCTATTTTTCATTTGTTTTTCTTTCTGTCAAAATGAGTGAATCTAATGAAGAAATTCGATACATTTTGAAATTTTATTACAAAAAAGGAAAAAATGAGACGCAAGCCGCGAAAAAAAATTGTGACGTTTATGAACCTAATGCGGTGTCAGTAAGAGTAGCACAAAGTTGGTTTAAGCGTTTTCAATCCGGGAATTTTGATGTCAAAGATGCACATCGCTCTGGTCACGGATAAAATGGACGCCATTTTTGAAAAAGTGAAGCAAGATCGGCATATCAGTAGTTACGACGTAGCTGAAGAACTGGAAATTGACCACAAAACAGTTTTGACCCATTTGAAAAAAGCTGGGTACACAAAAAAACTCGATATTTGGGTGCCACACGAGCTCACTGAAAGAAACCTAATGAACCGCGTACTCATTTGCGATTCTTTATTGAGACGTAATGAAACCGAACTGTTTTTGAAGAGATTGATAACTGGTGATGAAAAGTGGATCACGTACGAGAAGAACGTGCGAAAAAGATCGTGGTCAAAGGTCGGTCAGGATTTACAGACTGTGGCAAAGCCCGGGTTAACTCGCAATAAGGTGATGCTGTGTATATGGTAGGATTGGAAGGGCATTGTTCATTATGAGCTTTTACCGCCGGGCAGAACCATCGATTCGGATCTCTACTGTCAACAACTGATGAGATTTAAGCAAGAAGTTGAGAGAAAGCGGCCGGGATTGATCAATAAAAAGGGTGTGGTCTTTCATCACGATAACGCTAGACCACACACATCTTTAACCACTCAGCAAAAATTAAGAGAGTTTGGCTGGGAGTTGTTAATGCATCCACCATATAAACCTGACCTTTCACCTTCAGATTTCCACCTGTTTCGGTCTCTTCAGAATTCTTTAGGCAGTGTCAGGTTAACATCAAGAGAGGACTGCCAAACTACTTGTTGCGTTTTTTTGATCAGAAGTCCCAAAATTTCTGCAACGGGATCATGTCACTACCTACAAGATGGCAAAAAGTCATCGAACAAAATGGCACATATATACTATAATTAAATGTAAATAAACTTTGAAAAAAATGTCTTGAGTTTTCATATAAAATGCGAAGAAACTTTTCCCCCGACCTTATATTTAACTTAGGTAGGATTAAAGTACTATATATCGATAATGAGTAAGTAGGTAGAGTGCGCGTCAATATTTACGGCGGATCTGAATATAGGCACAAGTCGCGTTCCAGTACAAGTTTTTAGGTGTTAGCGGGGTGTAGAAGAGCGATGTAGCGGGGCATGTCCTCCTGCATACCGCGCGGCGGCCCGTACTTATCCCTAGTTCTTCAACATCCCTCTGACACCTAAAAACAAATACTTAAACGCGACTTGTGCCTATATTCAGATCCGCCGTAAAGACTGACGCGCTCTGTACCTAATATTTCCTTAGACCAGCCCTCGAAAAATCGGGTATGAGCTTCGAAGTTTATGTAATAATTTAATTTAAATAGTTTCAATAGGTAATAGCTAAGAAAATCTTCCATCAGGGGATCCCATTATTGAAATGGGAACCAATGGTATTTTAATTCACCTGGGTTCGCGTTTCACGTAATTACATTCCTGACCTCATTCAGCTGAACACTTATTGAACTTTTCAGACAGCTCTAGGTATAGGTAGCCAAATATTTTCCATTTACTTTTGATTTCACTATAATAGGTTTTCAAGACAAGTTAGTAACTAACCTATCAATGTTTAACCCAAACTTTAGACCTAAATATCTAAGTACAATTTCGCACAGTTGGAATTTGGTACCTCGGTCTAACTAGCCATGAATGCACCCAAAATATAATAAGTACTTATAATTATAGTTTCTAGATTTTCCTAAATAAGTATAATATTATGTCCTAAGGAAGAAGGGATTCGGTATTTGACTAAGTTTTTTTTATTCCACACTCAACTTACATGGACATCCTGAAGAAAGATCTAAAATTAGTTTTTTGATATCTCAGCTAACATCAGAGATATTAATGATTTAAGTTAGTACTGGAGAGATCCCTTTTTAGCAAAACAGTTCTTTAAAATGTAGCCAGGATCTGCTTGTATGTCGTTATTACACAGTGACGTCATAATGTAATATTGCCGTTTCTTTCTATTGTCTGAATTTTGATTGCATGTAACTATTTTATTTTTCAAATACTTTCAATTGATACAACTTGCGGGTAGTATGTACGAGTAGGTACTTTACTACAGATCCAAGACAACATTGCGTCAATGGAAACATCGTGAACAGACCACACTGAAATAACCCTAAATAATGTGTGTAAATGTAAATAAAGTCAGAGAAGAAAAATGCGAGTAACAAAAAAACCTAACCTACTAACAAAAATCAGTAAAAATCCCTATAGTAGGTATGTCAAACAAATATAACGAATATTAATGAAAAATTAATTAATTAATGCCCTGTAAATCTCCTTTGCCCTGATAACGTTCTTCGTTGAAGCTTAGACTAGGTAACAACAATAAGTAAGAGACAAACAAACAACGTGCAAAAGGTGGCAAAGAAAACAAAGTGGATTGTTCAATAAATACGTAAGTAGGTGTAAGTAAGCACAAATGAAACACCCGTATTGAACTATCTCTACCAGAACAGAACAATGAGAGAAGGAAGAACAAGCAATCCCTCAAGTCGAATCGTAAAGCGCTTCAATGCAGCAAATCGATTTAGCCGCTCAGGTGGAAATCACAGATAAAGAATTGAGACAATATTCAATATATTGTCTTTTCAATCAACGGAGGGTAGTAAAGTCCCCGGGCTTGAAGGTATCAATCTAGAGAGACTAGCGAAATATTCATTTTAATTAATAGAGGCGAACATACAGCTACACAAAAGTGCATGTAGCAATAAAGAATAAATAGACCATAGACATAGAGTCGATAACATCAGTCAAGACTCAAGAAGAAGCAAACTAGCAATAATAAATTGTGTCTATTTATATTCCGAGATCGCTAAGTCCACTTATCGATATAATATCGAATTTAACTATGACCGCAAGAACATCTCTAGTTTTATCCGTATATACCTGACTATTAACATCGTCGGTATTATTGTATTATTTTTTTACTATTACTTCGCCCACGTGAAATTACATTCTGAACCGTAGAGGCTAACAATCCTCTACTTAGGTACCCGATGATCTATATCAACCACTTAGGTACTTACGAGTATATCTACCATAATAATATATTATATTATATCCGGTTCATAAGTTAAAACTCCAAAACATGATTCACATTCTTAACTGCTTAATCCGCTCTACCTCTTTAAGTTTTATCGTAATCATTACCAACACAACGTCACAAGCAACCTTTTTATACATATAAAATATGTCTAATCAATAATTGAAGAAAAAAATTCATCTTATTACCTAGATAATCGGATTTGATTAGATAAAATAGGCAATAAGAAGCGCTGGCAATGAAAAGTGCCTCACTTAATGTTTAATAATCATCTCGCACTATGGGTCTCCTACAGCTAGCGCTTTTTCTGGTGCTAGTGGTCACCTTCGTCGCCGGTAGTGACCGCTACCATCCCGAAAATGTCGGTCGTAACACTGATGCGTTCAACCCCCAAGAACAGACAGCGGAATATTGGAAGGAAGAAGCAAAATCGGCGATTGAAAATCGCCTAACCCGTCTGCAGAACAAAAATAAAGCACGCAATGTGATCATGTTCCTTGGAGACGGAATGTCAATACCGACTCTAGCTGCTGCCCGAACTCTCATGGGTCAACGCCTCAACAAGACGGGAGAAGAATCACAACTATTTTTCGAATCCTTCCCTACAGTTGGACTTTCAAAGGTAAATTAATTATTTTAAACACGTAATATGAATTACAATTTGACATAAACCCTGATTAAATCATAATGTGACAATATTACAGACATACTGCCTCAACCAACAAATCCCTGACTCAGCCTGTACAGCCACAGCATACTTATGTGGTGTGAAGAATAACTACGGCATGATAGGTGTGAACGGCAAAGTGCCGCGGCACGACTGCGACGCTTCTACCGATACTTCGACGCATTTGGAGTCGATTGCAGCGTGGGCCCTCGCTGATGGCAAAGACGCTGGTATAGTGACCACTACAAGAATTACCCACGCATCGCCAGCTGGAACATACGCCAGAGTAGCGAACCGAGGATGGGAGAATGACAATGAAGTTCGCAGAAGTGGACACGACCCCACCGTATGCCGCGATATTGCTCATCAACTCGTTCACGAATATCCTGGAAAAGAGTTCAAGGTAAGTAAAATTCACGCAATATTATTACTTTTTTTTATTATTATTTATTTTTACATTAGGTACTTAAGCATATTATTTATTCTATAAATTCTTAGGTATTATTTAAAATAAAAATAATCGAGTCACATATTGTTAGTACAAATAATAATACTTTTTCTTAATAATCTTTTCTTGCCAGGTCATATTAGGAGGTGGAAGACGTGAATTTTTACCAAATGAAGAATCAGCTGATGAATATAATCAAGGTCGAAGAACCGATGGTCGTAATCTTATTCAAGAGTGGCAGCATGAGAAAGAAGCACTCAATGTTAGTCACCGATACATCTGGAACCGTTCAGAACTTATGAGTCTGATGACGTCGCCACCGGAGTATTTGCTGGGTTTTTTTGAAACAAGTCATTTGCAATATCACATGCTGTCAGATAAGGCCACCCAGCCAACCCTCGCTGAGATGACTGAGATTGCTATTCGCTCACTGGATCGAAGCGAACAGGGATACTTTTTGTTTGTCGAGGGCGGCCGCATAGACCACGCGCATCACGACAACTTCGTGGAGCTCTCTTTGGACGAGACCCTGCAGTTCGACCTGGCAATTAAACGCGCGACAGAACTAGTCGATGAAGAGGAAACTTTGATTGTGGTAACCGCCGATCATGCGCATGTGATGTCTGTTAACGGCTACACCCAACGCGGCACTGATATCCTCGGCGTTTCTGATCAAATTGGTCGTGACGGCATACCCTACATGACTGTCTCCTACACCAATGGGCCCGGAGCTCGTACTCAAGAAAACAATAGCCGTATTGACGTAACTCAGGATAGCAATTTCCGTAAGTAATATATTGACTGATCCAATTTTGAACTACTACACTCACTGTTATTTTACAATCACCATTTTCTAAACTTGTTTTCAGGTGACTTGGAATGGATGGCGCATGCAGAAGTATATTTGGGATCTGAAACACACGGTGGTGATGACGTAGCAGTATTCGCCATCGGCCCCTACCACCACATGTTCACGGGACTGTACGAGCAGACTCAGATTCCGCACCTGATGGCTTATGCGGCCTGCATCGGCCCAGGATTGCAGGCATGCAACAGTGCAGTACTGAGTCAACCACTGGCTTTGCCTATCTATTTACTAGCTTTAATAATAGTACGCACACTCTTGAGGTAAAACTTTGCATAATTTATCACATGAAATTGCGTTATAAGAGTGGATAACTAGATCTTCGGTAAATAGTAAATTTTCATTTCACTATGAATTTGTTAGAAATTCATTGTCAAAATTCACGTTTTTATTTTATGTAAAATAGCAGTCTCCAAAACTTCGTGGATTTTGTACTGTCACAAGTTACCTAATAATGTAGTGTAGTTATTAGGCACCTATGTGCCTAATAACTTATTTATTTATTTATTATAAATTTTAATAATTTATAAACTGAATTTTTGACTTTCCGGTACCCAACACTTATTACTGATTCAAAATAGGTGATCCTACATAGAATTATAAGTACTGTACTCAAAAACATGTCAAAAAACAGCCCAAATTACGTCCAAATAGTTGTCGTTTGTCGACAAAACAAAGGGTAAGTAGTTTCGAGGGGCAACTGTTTCCAGTACATAAACCACAGTAGAGGGCGCCTACATCGATCGCGGTAAGTACTCGTAGTGGAAAGCGAAACACTAGCCGGTGCTGAAATGTTATACCCTAACCAACGCGTAATGAGATTTTGCAGTCTAGTTCCACCGCTCAAATCTGGTCTCTGGAAAAAATAAATGTACATTTAGTGTCCTGTCTCTACCTACACAATTATCACACAAAATCGTTATCAGTTATTTCAAAGAGATTCAGTGCAAAATTAGCAAATCGTGTAGGTCACTGATGTAGGTTATAAATATTAAAAACTGAATCACATTAATTTTGAATCCAAAATTTCTATTAAAATGTATAAGACGTGGCTAGAGCTTCTACAACGAAGAAGTTGCCGCGACGCGATTTAGTTTTTTTAATTAAATAATATTCGACTCGTCATTTTTCCGATAAAAATAAATGTTAATTATGACCTCAACACCTTTAGTTTAATCAATGGTAAACTTCGTGGAACTTCAAACGAGAATTTCGCGAAGCAGCTATCCAAATTTTCGATCACAGTTTCAACAAAACAAAGCATTAATCTAGTAATGAAATTAGCTCTATAACTTAAGCTAGACAAGGCTTGAACAAAGCTAGAGATAGTATGATAGGTATATATCTCACGAAGATGTTTAATGGATTTGAGATTGATACAATTTTCAACTTTATAATATTTGTTGTACACACACTACACAATGCAATAATAAACATAACTAAAGAAAGCATCGAATAAATAGTGATGTGACACGTATCAAGCTTTTGATGCCATATCTTTTGTTATAATATGTGGTACTTAATACTTATGTTAAAGTTGGCGTGCAAAACTTTATTAGCATAAAACAAACTCAGTTTGAGCGTTCGTCGTAGACGGCGCTGCACTGCATAATATAATCACGGGAATACTTAATAAGTTATGCTAGACCGTACAACGCAACTAGGTATATCCAGGGTGAAATAAAATACCTTAGATAGATCTAAGACATATAATCTTCAATAGCTTAGGTAATCACACGCGATGGACGATAATGATTATGATAAATCAATACTTTCATTTGGTAAAAATATTTCAGTTCTCTCATTTAGGATCTCTACAAAAAAAATATTATTAAAAATTTCGAATTTCAAGACACGTATTTACTACTCGACCAAGTTCACTACACATGTCAAATTCACAAAGACATGAAGGGACGAACGCGCTCAAGGAGACTATTTTTTCTTTCATCCAGGCACCAAATGCTTATCTGTAACTATGTGAGTTTTTGAAACTTATAAAATAAAAAATAAAAGAAAATAAATCTTTCAGTGATTCTTTTGCGTGCAATCCGTACGCGGAGCATTTGCGGTTTTCGTATGTTTGACAGGTGTATAGATAACTTAGGTCGAGTAGTACCTACGTTATATTACAATATTAAGACCATACCCGATTTTTTTCTGCTGTTACGTTACGACACCGAACTATATCGATTTCTAAGTGAAGAACATGCAATGACTGAATAGCAATAATGATCTAAATGATTTCATAATTCCCACGAATCATTCCCAATGCCCGTTCTGCCGAATCACTTTGTATAAATAGACGACTTCCTTACTTTAACTACGACGACGTTAGAATGTTGATTTATGAGACGCGATAGTCGCTTTTGAAGCGGCGGCGTCGGATTTGGGGTTAGGGGGAGGATTCCCAAACCAATATCTATAGTGATGTTGAATTTAGGTAAACTATCGCAACTAACACAGAAACTAATATTATTATTTATTGAAAAACTATTACAATTCTATAACAGGATGTCCCAAATCAAAATTGTAGTCAACATTCATAATACTATATATACATTATTAAAATATTTGAAGCAATTGAATTCCTTTAAATGTCAAACTACTAAAAACATAAAAACTACTACAATTAACCACTGTCATAAATGTTTACACGGACAACACAAAACTAATTTAATGCATGTTTGACAAACATCGGATTGTATATGTAATATGTATGAAAGTACAACCTACCTACTACAAACACAATCACCAAAAACTTATTACTTCGGTCGCTGCGTTACCCTCCAACTATTCTTCATGGAATAGG
The DNA here is from genome assembly GCA_947369225.1 of Hofmannophila pseudospretella. NCBI lineage: Eukaryota > Metazoa > Arthropoda > Insecta > Lepidoptera > Oecophoridae > Hofmannophila > Hofmannophila pseudospretella. Next base: position 5,514,692 of record OX376316.1, read on the forward strand.
ATTCTGAATTTATCTATTAGCTAAACTGCAAAAAGCTAGTAATATAAACAATATTTTAAAGATGTATCAACCTGGGTCGTAACATGATTGAAAGGTATGTAATTAGTAATAATATAGATATAATTACGATTTTATCTAAATAACAACAACGCTACTGCTTGCGAAATAATAGCAAGCTATTAGGATTAGCAGATAGCGGTAAAAATACTGTTGATATAGATAAAAACAATGATTTTATGACCATAGTTAAGAATACCTACGTGAGTAAGTACTTACCTCCTAAATATTTTGAAGCAGATTGTGATACTATCACCAGAAAATCATACAAATAGGACGCAACGTTTCAAGGCGATGATGAAGTTAGTAGGGTAGGCAGGGATTGTCAAAACCTTGCTGTACCTATACACACCGAACTCCAAAACCTAAATCAGTAGCAAAGTATTGCAGCCCTTGCAAAAGTCAACGAAAAACACGTAAGTAACGTTAATTACAATAAGTTATTTTGATCAAATACTGGTAACCGTTACCAAAAATATTTATTGCAGATTCTACCTTATAAGCATGTGTATTGTGTTTATTTTGCACCACTTGCAAAATTCAATGGCATAGGATTCAGGTAACCGTTTTCGGTTTCTGCTGTTAGACCAATTTGCGCTAGATCTATTTAGGGTTGCTGCAACATTGTATATTTATGTTATATGTTATGTTGCAGCAACCCTAGAATAGCAATATTTTTCACGGATAAAGATTAGTTATCAAGCAATATTATTTTATTTATTTATATATTTGAGATTATACAATACCCACTTAATTAATACATAGGTACTAAACTTTTCACTTGGTTTTCTTGTTCTTAAAATATTTTTTTTGGTTAAGGAGAGCAGACGAGCAAACGGGCCATCTGATGGTAAGTGGTCACCGTTGCCCATAGACATCTCACCTCGCTATAATGTTATTAGAGGGTTTTCGATGCGCTGCTAACCTTAAGGACGAAGATGGAGTGCCTCATGTGTCGGTAATTAGCTACGCTGGCTCTGTAAGGTATCCTTCAAAACGAAACACAGCAATTCAAACGGCCAAGTGTGAGTTGGACGAACACAAAGAATAGGTATGAAATATCCACTTTTTTGACTCCTTCTTACGCGAAGGGCTTGACAGAAAAACGAACCCTTGAGCCATAAAAAATTCGGCAAAAAAATGGTTTTGTATTTTTGTCCAGGGCCCAGTTGGGCAACTGTTGGACAACATCACTTTCATATTTCGATCCCAATTTTAGACCCTATTTTCAATAAAAATCATTTCTAATTTTACCTATATAGGATAGATGCAGGCAATCAAGTTGTACAATTTTCAATTTGATAGCATTAGTAGTTACCGAAAAGACAGGCGTGACATACGGACGGACAGACACCGAAGTTTCACCAAGCTGTCAAAGTCAAAGTCAAGAAGATAAATCGAATAAACTTGATAATAAATATTCGATTAGATAGCACGGGCACAAAAGAGCGGCGCACAATTAATTTTACTTTTTACTTCGTTCTCTTCCGTCATGTTGTTGCTACGTGTGCAGTTGCTAGTGCTGGCGGCCACCCTCGTCAGCTGCGGTGACCGCTACCATCCTGACATCGATACGCGCAACATTGAAGCGCGCAGACCCGAAGAGCTCTATGAGGAATACTGGCGGGACGAAGCCGAAGATGCAATCAAAAAACGTCTGGCGAGATTACCGAACACAAACAAAGCGCGCAACATTATCATGTTCCTCGGAGACGGCATGTCAGTGCCAACTCTAGCCGCAGCCCGAACCCTCATGGGTCAGCGCCTCAACAACACTGGAGAAGAAACGCAAATGTTTTTCGAATCCTTTCCTACAGTCGGACTTTCTAAGGTAATTAAATTCCAATTACAAATCTAGAACTAACTCAAAAACATCACTGTATCCTAATGAAAACCTTTCAGACGTACTGCCTCGACCATCAAATTGCTGACTCTGCATGTACAGCTACAGCATATTTATGTGGTGTGAAGAATAACTATGCAATGCTAGGGTTAACTGGAAAGGTTACACGATATGACTGTCCCGCGTCCACCGACACTTCGACGCGCTTGGAGTCGATTGCAGCGTGGGCCCTCGCTGATGGCAAAGACGCAGGCATAGTGACAACTACTAGAGTCACCCACGCGTCGCCGGCTGGAACGTATGCCAAAGCGGCGGACCGATACTGGGAGAATGACAGCCGAGTCCGGCGTGATGGGCAGGACCCCAATGTATGTCCAGATATTGCTTATCAACTCGTTCACGAATATCCTGGCAATGCATTTAAGGTAAATGATCATACGCTAATGAATGAGAATATTTAATTATCTTAAGTTTTTATAGGTTTTTATGATAACATTGCTTTTTCACATTTACAGGTGATATTAGGAGGTGGAAGACGAGAATTTAGATCAAATGAAACAGTAGACGAAGAAGGCTATCCAGGTTATAGATCCGATGGTCGCGACCTTATACAAGAGTGGCAGGATGCAAAGGCATCGCGCAGTCTTGATCACGAATATGTCTGGAACCGATCACAACTAATGAGTCTGATGTCATCGCCCCCAGAGTATCTGCTAGGCCTATTTGAAGGCGACCACATGCAGTACCACTTGCAGGCTGACAAAGCCACTGAGCCGACCCTAGCTGAGTTGACTGAGATTGCTATTCGTTCACTGAATAGAAACGAAAAGGGTTTCTTTTTGTTTGTCGAAAGTGGACGCATAGACCACGCGCATCATGACAATTTCGTACACTTGTCTTTGGACGAGACTCTGCAGATGGATGTGGCAATAAAACGCGCCATTGAAATACTTGGTGATGATGATACTTTGATGGTGGTTACAGCTGACCACTCCCATGTCATGGCTATTAACGGCTACACCAAACGTGGCACTGATATCCTAGGACGATCTGACCAACTTGGTGATGATGGCATACCCTACATGACTATCTCGTACACCAACGGACCTGGTGCTCGTACACAAGTAAACAACACCCGAATTGATGTGACGCAGGACAGTGATATAGGTAACTAAATAGGACATTGTCGAATAACGACGACTTGTATGTATTTTTAAGATTTTATTAAATGTCACTGTTCTCCAAATATTACATTACAGTACTATACAGGTACTAATTACTCTGATTTCAGATGACTTTGAGTGGAGGACGCATGCAGAAGTATATTTGGAAGATGAAACACACGGTGGTGATGACGTAGCAGTGTTCGCCACCGGCCCCTATCACCACTTGTTCACGGGACTGTACGAGCAGACACAGATTCCGCACCTGATGGCTTACGCGGCCTGCATCGGCCCAAGATTGCACGCTTGCAACAGCGCAGTACTGCGTCACTCACTGGCTTTGCCTATCTATTTATTAGCTTTTATAACGCTTCGATTATTTCTGAGGTAGATCTTAGAAGAGTTATCATATCACAATATGACGTGGATTCAAATATTGCACTTTAATCAGACATTTCAGATATAGATAAAAATAGGTATGCCTACCTATAAGATTACAACGGTTCAGATATATAGGTACCCAAACGAATGACAATAAAGTGTATAAAGGCTTTGAAGTTATCGCTGATTCCAGAATAGGTAACTAAATATTATAAGTTCTGAAGTTTGTGAATTTTCTGATTATGGTACGACTGACAGATCTCAAGAAAAGCAAAATATACTTATTGTAAATATATTTTTAAAACAATTTACGCAATTTATATTCGTATCGTATAGGAACCTCACCTTAATTCGGGACCCGCTTTTACATATTGAACGACTTTGTCACAATAAAACGTATACGGAAATCAAAAGAGATCTAATGGTAGCGTTAATTTAGTATTGAATATGACAAGGTTGTTCAATGCAATGTGTAAAATTAGGTCCTAAATTAAGATATCTAGAATGTATATTAGGAAACATGTAATACAACGCTGATATGGAGCTTAACAAATGGATTCTATACGAGTATCCGCGCAGTTCCGCACCTCATTGCAAATTGGTGTCTGCCTATATGCATTATCCTGTTATAATCCTGTGCAATAAATAATAATACCCTCTAGCAGCAAGCTGTTGCCACATATTATGATCTGCGGGCCAGACATAGCTTCTCCAAATTCGCCTAAAATACGTTTGCGCACATTGTGAGCGGGCATTATGTCTTCCCAGACGTTGCATTATGTAGTGCAGTATAAATGCAGTTGGGCATCAGTTGAGGACGGTGAAAGCTCATTTTATGCTAATATTGTGGCGGCAGGAACTATTTGCTCAATTTGTGCTATAACTATGGGTGCGCAGTTGCGGACGGATGTCGCACAATTTGTAATGCACAGAAGTCTGCCCAAGTATATTATGTGGAGTTACTGGACCACGCTATCCATGAATGATAAATGTATCTAAGTAACTGGAACCTACTAGTTGATATTAACCCTTTATCAGGCAATACGTTTCATCAACCACATAAATAATATGTGTTTGTTAGAGACCCTTAGCATTTTTAAATTTAGCATATACATTATTTTATTACGTATCTTACCTGTAGTTTTCGTTGTAAGCTTTAACTTTTTTACTAAACATTTCACTTTGTGAAAACTCATTATTCAAAGTATGTGGCAAATTCATGTCCTACGCCTGACTAGCGGTTGTTAGATATAGGCACTGTTTCCATTACATCTACAGTTTTATTTATGACTGGCACTGCATTCATTTATGAAATAAAAGTACCATAAAAAGTTAACTTAAATTTTTATTTAAAATGATTATTTTTATTAAAAATTAATACGATATTTAAAAAAAACATTATTTTGGTACTACTTACTAAACTAAGTACTAATAACTAAGTACTTATAAGTCCCCTAATCTAGTGAATAAGTCACCACCACATATTTTGCAATTTAAATCACAAAAGGGCGTAGTTCAAAGTACTGCTAGTATGCAGTTTCCTTTACATAGGTAATAATGGAAACAGATATATAAGCTAGGCATAGGGCATAAAATAACCACATTTTTGAGAACAATTTCATTATTTATTTTTAAAATAGTTATTAGGGATATATTCCTCAGGTGAAAACATGGATATCATATTTAAATATATTTTTTAATGTCTGAACTAATGGGGCCTGATAAAGGGTTAAAAAGGTATCCTAACAGGGAAAATGCAAAAAGAAATCAATGGTACTCATCAGTGACTGGTATTTTCATACTTCACTGAGAGAAATATACCTACTTATAGTATTACCTTCCAAGGTATTGCGTTCGTTCCTTTATGCTTTGCCCAGTTCGATCTTACATAGGTTAGGGACCCATTTTCACGTAAAATTAATGGTTAAACTACCCACACACATATGGTTTTGAGCAAGTACCCTCTCATTTAATTCTAGCACGCTGCCAGTTCAGGGGCTGTCGTGTAATTTTGGTGCGCTCTCGACACTACTCGAGTGGCGTGAAATTAGCATGGCAAGTCGCTGCGAGTTTCACGTAGGTTACCATTGGTATATCGAGGGGGGATGAGAGTAGCCGCCCCCTCCTAAATCCAGCCTGGATGTGTCATTATATTATTTTTTGTTGAAACTGCAAAGTAACAGAAAATCTAAGTTTTTGTTTTCTGACAATAAACTAGCGTCGGCTCCTAACCAAGTTTGAATCTAACCAAATCGAATCTCCTAACCAAGTCTGATTTAAATACCTGCATGCACCTTATCTGCAGACACTGGAATCTTAGTTTGTTCCATTTTACGAATCTAAAATAAAAGCGCGAAAAAAACCTAAAACAGATTTCATTGGAAATAATTGACTCACGTCTTCAGTCTAATTACGTATCTAAACAAAAAGCGCGAGAACGAAACATGACAATTTTAATATACTTACTTGTCGCATCCCCACCGATGAGGTTCGCGATCATTTTATAGAATTAACCGTATAAAAAGACTTCCTGGGACAATTTAATGAGGTTGTTTGCCATTGCCTTCCCTATATTAAGAAGAATGCATCTAAACATGACAAAGCTCCGTACAAAAAGAAGCCGAAGGCTATAGCACGAACTTAAAAAATCCCTCATGGAGGACAGAGCCATCACGGCCCTATTTCACAAAGCAACAATCCTTATAATTACCTACAAGATGCCTTTTTTTTTTATAATAGCTGTCCCACTGCTGGGCAAAGGCCTCCCCTCCTCCTTTCCATTTTTCCCTATCCTCGGCGTCCTTATACCATCCTTTTTGGAAGTGGTCGATATCGTCCTTCCACCTACGCCTGGGCCTGCCTCGGCGCCGCTGTCCGTCTTGTGGCACCCAGTGCAAGATGCCTTACAAGTTTAAAATGGCAACATTGCCGCTGTTTTGTATGAGGATTTCTATTAATGTTACCATTTTAAACTTGTAATTACAAGGACTGATGCTTCGTAATCTGTAGTCCATTAAAAGGTTTTGGTGCGAGTCCTGTTCCTGATGAGAGATACAGGAAGGAAGGAAGTCATTATTAGAGCTAGAAGTTGTCGGGGCAGAATTGTCATATTTATAGTGACAGCATTATCGATAAATGCATACTTATCGATAATTACAATGTTCCATATTGCTACAACGTGATTCTTATAACAATTAGTAGTTCAAGTTCAAGAGTCATTCGTGGATAAACCAATACCTCAGGCAACACGTGTTTTTACTCGTACATGGCATTCCAAATAAGTGAACGATCCCGCCTTTAACAGTATTATAGTTAGTCTCTTTTAAAAATACTCCTTTGTAATTTAAATACGGAATATTTTTTCTTTTTCACAAATTGGGAATTTACGTAGATCATGTTGTAGCACTGCTATTTAATGGGTAGGTACATATCACAATGTCCAAAATCAATGTGATATGACATTGTGATATGTACCTACCCATTAAATAGCAGTGCTACAACATCGATATCTAGAAAAGTCGATAAAAACAGCATTCAACAACAACAACAACAAGCAACAACTTCTAGCTCTAGTTATTATCATCAGAGGCATCATCATGATTGGAGGAGTACTTTTTTAATCAACGTAGATAAGTACTTAGTTGTTAAACTTCTGATCTTATACGAGGTATTCTTAACGTTCGTCTTGTTGGGCCAGTAAAAGCTTTTTAAAAGTTCGCACGTTACCGGCGGCGGCAGTCACAACATTGTTTACGAGAAGTCAATGACTTAAGACACAGACACGGTAAGATCAGACACGGCTGTTTTATTATCACACTCGGAAGTACTGGAACACCAGACCACACACGATGGGAATCTTCACTGTTTATTTATATTGTAAGCTAACACACGCTCGTGGCTTGGTGCGCATCAAACTAAAATAAGGAAGTAAGTACGTAATGCAGTAAAAAATAAGTTATTCAATTAGGCTTACACGAGATTAATTTTATTATGTTAAAGGTAAGTAGGCACCAACTACCAAGCCAGTTAATAAAAAGTCATAGCATAACTGTCACGTCCATAATCCCTGAGGGGATAGACAGAGGAACCACCTTCATCATAGGTGGTTCCCACTTTTAATAAAAAGTCTACGACAATCTATCTTCGAGTTCCGTTCAGAGTTCAAGTCCGTTTAATATTAGCATTTATTTTCATGTTAAATCTTTATGGGTTAAGTACTTAATTTCTTTGAAAAAGAAGCTATTAGGACTCGATCTATATGAGGAGCAAGTGTGGGAAAAATCGGAGGGCGGTAAATAATGATAATAGAATGGATGGTTTGCTTTAATCTGGCCTTGGAAGCTAGAACTACCTACCTAATTTTTACTTTTGGATTGTACCTATTTACGAATAATTGAAAATCAGACTAGCTTACATTACTTACATCGCCAAAAGATTTCAGTGTTACATGAATAGTGGGTACTAGTGGGTAGATAGGTACCTACGGTTTAATTAAAGATAATGTTACCTACTAGTTTTTGTAAATAACTAAGAATTTAGGTACCTAACTACCATTCTAAATTCTGTGGTGAACAATTAAAAGGAAATTCTAAGAGACTTGACGTTTCTAACTCCATGGCGGCGACACACCAGTATGCACCAATGTAACCATAACAAAATTTTGCAATGTCATCCCAACTAAATAGGCATTTTCCCTGCTTTTAAATATAGCCCTCGATGTTTCCCGTTTGATTTATGGGAGTGATAGGTACGTGATTAAACCGCCCTTACGTTGAATACATGATTGATCAATATCTGACAGAGTACAACGTTATGGCTAAGCACGTATCTTAAGCGTGATAAAGCAAAACAACGTTAAAATATCATTAATTTTTAAACAAAGCGCACGTTTCTTAAAAACATAAATAACCTATAAATTAAATAAAATGAGAAAGTCGCGTAATAAAATCCGGCCGATTGGAACGGAACGTCAAAATGTTCCATAAATTGAAACGCCGTTAAAAAGTTATTAGGGCTCGTCGTAAATCTCATTCACGCTTTTTAGTGTGAGATAGAGTTCTCAATGGTGGTCTATTTTAGTAGGAAAATAAAAATGTTTATTTACCCCTTGAACCATAAAATCAAATCACTGGCTCGAATCGATAAATTAGTGCCATTCGCATAGAAATCCACGTTAAAAATACAAACTGTCCTATCTCTTCTCTTCCCCTTTAAAATGAATCATCAATCACAGTTCTAAGATTAGTCATTTTCTAACTTAGCTTTTAAGTTCTATAAAAACGAACGACTCATAATTTGTACGTTTTCTTTAAAAGCGAGTCTCATATTACAGATACAGTAAATATTAATATAGGTAGGTTAGGTTACCTAGGCATTCAATCCTGTGAAAAATAAAATCTGCGGTATGGACGGATAGCGGACTGACTGAACTACCTGCAACAACGCAGTTATACCATCTTTTCTTTTCTTTGGGGGACGCTCATGTTTACCTCTTCGCCGCATGGGGGAGACGAAGAGGTTATGCCGGACTTTTACCGGCCAAAAACCCCCCGGTGTTCCTGCGCACCGCCTGACGGCGAAGACACGGGAACGTTTGCGCATAACTTCCGCGACACGCAGTTATACCTAACGGGACAGACATATCACTCTTGTTTGGGAGAAATCATAACAAAAATAAATTAATCGATGATTATTTATTTTGATCTTTAAAAATAGCTACTTCAGTTTTTATTTATCAACGTCAAGACGACGAGCAGTCAATGTCCGATCTTGTCTTGTTGCATCGGCGCGGCATATTATTATATCAATGAAGGTAGGTAACCATAGGCGCAAGCGCACGTCTTGCGGGCTATTAAGTGACCCGGGGTGTCCGCTATGTAGAGAAAGCCCACTGGATCCGACATGGAACCCGTCAGACGGGCCCTGCAGGGCTTGCAGTTGCATGCTACTGACACACATAGATGGCCGCGATCTGATTTTGAGCTCTTTGTTCTGTGCGGTAGGTACGGCAAAATTTACGGTCAGGTATTTGAGTGAATCAAATTAGCGAATCGAACTGCAAGTGAGACCAAACTATGGTAATAAATTAGCAACTAATGCTGAATTATGCCTGACAGTTTCAACGCTTATGCTTTTTTAATGTAGTTGGTATATTTGGGTTTTGTGATTGTGGTTTCAATTTCTGAAATTCAGTTTTAATCGACATTCTTAAAACCTTATTACTTCAGTTCATTAGTTTATTTTATTAGTTCTGTACATACTAATAAACTGTTGAGCATTTCATCTGATCTATTGTTTATTTATTGGTAGAACAAGTTGAAAAAATATATGTCCCGTTTGGTAAAGGTTTCAGGCTGTTTGACTGACACGGGATCCAATAGGAAACTTTCCCGAAATCCAATTACAAGCGCTTTTCGTTTCAACACACCGCTGAATATTAATTAATCCATAAAATAATGTATTATTCGCGTTTCGCAACCATTTCAATATAAACTTTGACAGTATACTTACGTATGCGCATAACTTGTGCTATAAGTTATTTACTTTCAAAGCAAGACAAAATAGGTACTTCTAAGTTTACCAGAATTCGTGGACTTTATTCAACCAGATGATTTACCAAGTGAATTAAGGAACCAATCTGACGGCAAAATAGGAATATTTTTTTTCTACTCCCATATGGTAATACCCACTAAACCACAACCAGCAGCACAAACTACTTTATTCCTAAAAGTTGTTACGTAATGAATGAATGAACCTACATTACGATACCGTCAACTCAATTAAGTACAAAGTAATTTTATTAACAGTTTTATGGATTTTGAAACAAAATTAAGTAGTTTAAGAAAAAAAAATTGTAACCTACCTACGCAACTTTTTTTTAATACGACACGATCTTGGACCACGCACTGTTGACGACTGTTTTGACGAGCTGTCATGGTGTATTGGACGCTTCACAATAGTTAGTATTTTCAATTATTTAGGTATTTAAATGTAGAAAAAGTATTGTATGCAACTGCACGTAATTAGCCATTGTTAGAGTCGTTTTTTTTCTATTTTGATACTCGCTACGCTCGTATTAAAAACTAAACTCATTTTACAATGGCTGTAATTACGTGTTAGTTGCATAAACTACTATTGCAAGTAGGTATAGTTAAGGTTATATCTCAATAATTACTTACTTTCAATTGGTAAGAGGTTCTAAACATAATTTCTTACACTCTTGTGCCTGTAGAATATTAAATTACCTAACGCACGCACGTGCACTTACGACGGAAACAGGTTTCGTTTTTGATCTAAAAGCCTTTTAACAAGTAAAACCGCCCGCCATACATTCACATTGCAAGCGATGAAAAACACATTTCGTATTCCCTACAGAAATTGGACTAGTGTTGAATTTCAAAATCTTTAGTATTCCCAATCCGTATTCCCATCTGTGGAATAACTAGTAAGTAAATGAAGTAAATAGGTAAATACATACATATACCTAGTACCGTAAGCAACTACTTTATGAAAATTTCTTGTGCCGCTTCTTTCCTTTCAGCTATAGCACCTTACGAAGCGGTGGTAGAGTAAGGCTCATTTTACATTGCCGCGGAATGGAATGGAAGCGAATTTTCGCAACGTAATTGTACATAGCATAATGAACTTTATGTCAATTGTGTAACATACAAACTAAATACGAGCCAAAAAAAAGAGGTCGCGCGTCTTCCGGGGAATCATTCTCGAGAATTCCCCTAGCTAGTTTTCTTTTTTGGCTCGTATTTAGTTTGTATGTTACACAATTGACATAAAGTTCATTATGCTATGTACAATTACGTTGCGAAAATTCGCTTCCATTCCATTCCGCGGCAATGTAAATTGTACCTAAAACATGACGTTGTAAAAATGTACTTTAAGGTACTTAAATACAATAAAAAAATTTATTTGATTTGAATGTAATTATGAAAAGTGAGGATCAATAGGTACCTACTAGGCAGATGAAAACGAATGTGTTTCTATACTATTTATCTTAGACTTGTTACATATTTATTATGTCTGTGTTTAGGCCATACATATAGGGCTAACTCGACCCATGTTAACAAGGCCGCATGTCAGTGTCTGTACATTCTACATTTTAGGAGTTGTTCGGGCCGAGTTCTTGTATTTACGCCTGAAAATCAAGTGAAAAACTGAAAGGAATTTAATTTAGATTCCTGTATACCTATAGGTAGATACCTACTAGCCGAAGGATTCAAAAGATAGGGACACATGGAGAGGTTGGAGGGAGGCCTTTGCCCATCAGTGGGACAGTGTGGGCTGACATAATAAAATTAAGTATTCATAGATATGTTTCTGGAAAAGGAAAAAGTATAGAGGATTACTTAATGAAAAAGTTAAGAAAGAAATATTCGACATTAGGGGAATTTGACATTTAGGGAATTATACACTGGGGGAATTTGACATTCCGGGAATCAGACGCAACCGACTGGACCGCTCTAAATACTTAATCAAATCAGAAACTAACTTACCATAGTCCTAACTCCTTATTCTCCTCAAGTCCCGACGGAGTCGCGAGAGTGTCGGCGTCGCCCTCCCCCCTCCCCCCCGGATGTTCAGGGATCACCCGCTCGATAGTGGTCACTTCTTCGATGTCCGAGTCGATCCCCTGAGCGAAATCCATGTAGAACGACTCTCTAGAGTCGCTGGAGCCGCGACGCAGCTTCAGCGACAGGTCTGGAGAGCTGTCATCCATTTTTACAGGTGGCAATATTTCACAGAATAAGCATGTCTTAGAACCATTTTTTCACTTCCTTATATGAGTCATTGTGGAGCGTGAAGTCGTCTTTGAGTTAACCCATTTTGTCGGCTATTATACGCTGTAGAAAAGATGATATTCAAGTTCGTTCATGGCCATTATTGTTTGAAACGGTAAGGACAACGGTAGATAGGAGTTTAAAAGCATATTGTACAACAAGGAAATTAACTAAACTTCTCAAAACTTTTATTGAATGACGCGAGAGTTCGAAGCCACTAAAACAGATGTCCCCGTTGCTGTGACGCAACAAAAACGGTGCCTACTCCGAAACAATAGTAATTTATCTTCCCGCGGCACAAAAAAGAGCGCTTCGACGTAAAAAGAACAATGACCTGTGAAACGTTCGGGGCCTAACCTTCCCTAAAATCGACACCGTTTCCTGTGGCAGTGGCTTTAACAACCGAATCAACCGATGAGCCGACTAAGCACGCACACGTCCATGTCCACTTTGAGAACACACACGCGTTCCATATAAACTTTGTTTACTTATAGACACTGTTATTTTGGATCTCCTTTCGAACCATTAACAACATCCAAAACAATCGTAAACAATAAATCAAAGAGCACTACCGATAACGGTAACTAGAAATGAATATAAATTACATATACTGACCCTTAATTTGGCCAGAGACACAATATTTTAGTGTATAGGTACGCGTCTATGGGCCATACTGACCTCATATTTAATTGGTCCTTCGAGCCGGATAATTGTAATGTTAAAAACTGAAAATCTTACATTTTGAAGGAGTAGAGCAAAATTAACTCAAATACTGTCAGGAAACATTCCCAAGCTAACATAAATAAATATTAATAACACATCCATGTGCGATATTAATCAAAGCCGCTCCCTCGGGAACTATAATGACTAAGAACAAAACATATTCATTTAGGTACACACGAGCGACAACGACAATCGGGCGTTTTCTATGCTAGGCACGCATCGCGCCGGCACGGCAAACTCCGGCAAAGGAAGGCGTATCGTATTGACACGGAATAATTCAACGGGAGTCACTCACACCAACGCAACTGTAGTAAGCTCGCGCACGTGGTAAAGGAACGCGACGGGCGACGGCGACGCCCTCTCGCGGCGGAGGTTGGCGCGCGATTGCCGCGAGGAACGGAACGCAGCGAGGGACGAGACGGGGGATGCACCCTCGTGCGGCCGCGGCCGTGAGGGATCAATCTGACGCGCTCCCGGCTTCCCGGAGTTCCCGGTACATCGGTAGCTGAGTCGATATTTGGGATACGGTGCCATTGACATTGTAATGTCCCTCTCGAATAGAAACTCGAAGTTTGATTAAGGGTAAGTAAGACAGATAGACGTCATAAAGAATTGACGGTAGGGACAAACTCTTAAGAGATTCCACGTATAAGCAGAATAGACTAGATAATAATAATTAATGAATATTTTTTATGTATTTAATTAATAAGTGTTACTGAGCCTAAAAATAAAATATATCTGTCGCAGGGATTTGGCCAATATTTGGCTAGATTAGTCTAGTGAAATTGTGTCATCGGTCCTGAGTAGTGATTCCAGACAAGCATATAGTTTTTCCTGGATTGTTATAAAAAATAACCTAAAGAAGGCTAGGGCGGCAAATAGGCGTAGTTTCCGCCCTAACCTTCAACCTAACCCATCCGTGTCGGTTTCTCTCCGACATGTTTCCATGACTGCGACTTGTTTCTTCCATTATACGTACCCTTAGGCTCAATTTACATTGCCGCGGAATGGAATGGAAGCGAATTTTCGCAACGTAATTGTACATAGCATAATAAACTTTATGTCAATTGTGTAACATACAAACTAAATACGCTTTACCGCTAGGGGAATTCTCGAGAATGCGCGAGGATTCCCCGGAAGACGCGCGATCTCTTTTTTGGCTCGTATTTAGTTTGTATGTTACACAATGGACATAAAGTTCATTATGCTATGTACAATTACGTTGCGAAAATTCGCTTCCATTCCATTCTGCGGCAATGTAAATTGAGCCTTAGAAGAAAAAATCACTACTCAGGACCGATGAATCGACCATTCACTATATCACTAGACTAATCTAGTAGGGATATTGCCAAATCCCTGCTTTCGGCTATTTCCCTGCGACATATCCATATAGAGCTCAGAAGTTCGCTATGTGGAGGTCTTTCATCTATGCAACATTCGGTACCAGATAATATTTCGGTAAGGTAAGGACTTTAGGAGACATGCTTGTCCCAAACTACCTAAATACCAAACGTAAAAAATAGTTAATTACTTAGATACGTTAAGTAATTACTTAGATCCATTATAGCAATTTATAAGGTAATATAAATGAAACGCTTAAATTCGGCAATATCCTATACAAGTTTATAACATACCTCTTTATATAATAAAACAAATAGAAATTAATTATAATATTACTTACATTAGAATATACACTCGATATCACAATACTTTTATAGTCAACAAATGTCAAACAATAAACACGACCAATGACGGCGGACATTACTGTACCCCCGGATGTACGGTGAACATTTCGCGCAGTACGGAAATAGTGTACACAGGGGGGTAGGTAAACACTTGACGGGTTTATTAACACCATCCCTCAATTGGAATATAATCCTAATAAATATAACAGACATATTTAAACCAATTTATGATCCACAAACAATGATATTGAACCATCTTTGCGTCTCATTCAATATTTAATGAACTTTCTGATTTGTATAATTATTCCAAAGCGTGGTGTTCTTCCATATGAGACGGTGGTATCACGAAACGGTCACTGCAATTCATATATTTAGTTGGCTATCAAGTTATCAAGTTACTAATTGGACTTTTATAATAATATGCTGAGAATTTCAGAAAGAATTACTACCTACGCTGCACCGCTTAGATATGTAGTCACTGTAATGAATAATTTGTTTTGTAGTCATTAAAACAAAACACAAATTAATGTTCCTTAAATACGTATGGATAGATAGCATCACCAATTATTATTCACCACAGCATCTACTCGGCATCTCTACAAATAAAGATATGATTGCTTTGTCTACTATGTACATACGACACGTTTTTGGGTTTTATATTTATTTATGAAAGTATAAGGTGGACTTCAGAGCAATTCGATTAGGAGGTGGATAAGTCACAAAGTCCATTCGTCTTGAATTTGTGTGTCGGTGTATGATGTTTTTAACAAATAATTGTTAGAAACAATACCCAGCATAAATGCAGTTACACGATTAATCGATTAATCCGTTGAGTGTATTTGTCCTGGATCCGTGACCGAATCTATTGTTAAGTGTTATTGTTTTGCAAATTACGACCCACGATAGGTTAATTATCATATTAATATTCGCCCATTTGCGCAAGCCACTTGTCTTTGAAATCACCCTTTTGATTATTACAACTACCTACCTATCTCACTTTAAAATAATATCAATAACGCTAGATGGAGTTCCGCAACTAAATATTGTAGATTTTCTAGTTGGATCAGAGATAGAAAGACATAGAGGTGTCTCCAATAAGCATTGAAAAGATTTTTCTTCAAGATATCAATTAGGAATATTTTTTGGATAACCCAACAAATTCATTTCGCTGTCATGGGTTAGTAATTTAGAACTTATCCAGTATCCTTAGACACATTACCTTTTGATCCTAATAATTTGGTATCAAGTCAGCTCTTAGACAATATTTCCAGAGTATGCTAATTGGACTCATGTCCAACAAGAAACGAGTTAAAATCGACATAACTGTCACTGCTGTTGTAGATTTTGTATGCCACGAGTAATTACATTTTTATAAAATTGATTAATCATTGTGTGCTACTGACATTTTAATGTGATTGTATGCTGTTAATTTTTAATTTTGAGTTGTCGTAGCACTTTAAAGACCAAAAAAGGGGTCTTATACTTGGTGCAATGTAAATATAATGATCTTCTGGTAATACATAGATTCGTGGTAATCACAAGTTATGCCATGGATGAAAGACAAGATATTATGTAGGCCGTATTATGTAGTAACAGTATGAAAATTACATACCTATAATTTTATAATAAATATAATTTTATGCATAGTGTACCCATATCATTAATTCTATAAGTGCTGATATTGATCCAAGTATAAGATCCTTTTTGAAAACTTTAGTTCCGAATGAGTAAATAGTATGCAGCGTGGCACAAGAAGACGCTCATCCTTCACAGGCATATCGAATACAGATCTCCTGACGTTTCATGCACTAGGCTATGTCACTCGGGTTGCCATTTTTACTGAATTGCACATTCTTACATTCCTGTTACAAATTATGTTATACTAAGTATGGAATAAAAAAAATTAATACAATATTTCGATGTGCAAGTGCATGAACATAATTAATTTTATCATTTAAAAATTTAAAAATCATGGAATATATTTTTACGGTAAACTTTGTGCAATTGTCTGGTATCCAATAATGGTAATACTCAGTTGGTTAATGATGTACCCTTGTGCATGAAACGTCAGGCGATCCATATTATGGCTTTCTTCTTGTGCCATGGTATGCAGTATATTAATAGTAGTAAAGTAACAATTAACCCACGCAGGATTTCCACGTGAGGCCGCCGCAGGCCATCGCGCCAATGAGATACACCGCTAGTGCAGCGATCACCGCAATGATCACGTACATCTTTATGTTTTTCCAGAACAGAGAACGCTGCAGGGTCCTAGCCGATGTGCGGTACGAAACGGACTGAAAATGAAAAAAAAATACATTTAAATTAATGTACAAAATTATGAGTTATTAAAGAAAATGTAATTATACATATTCCATTTGAAATCAGAAATATGTAAAGTTGTACCTAAAATTGTCTAAACTAGTAGGATTAGTGAAGTTTGGATACACCACTGATAAAAAGCATTTTCTAGATAATTTAAATGATAATTTCTATGGAACAAATAATTTGTCAATATGACTTCTTCATGAAAGATTAACTGATTTACTATATACATGCTAGCTAATGGATTCACAGAATAGAAATAAGTACTTATATAAATAATATACTCACATTAGTAGCCAAATTGTCAGCTTTGTCCACAAGCAGCTCTAATTTTTCACCTCTCATTGCCATGTTGTCTGCAATTAATAAAAAAAAACTTAATTTTTTAACAGTTATTAAACCAAATATTTGTCAAATAAATGTAAATCTCACGCTTGCTTGTCTACAAGTGAGGGGGATGTTTCGTTTAGTGTTGATTATTTAATGGTGAATGGTGATTAAATTTAGTGGGTGCCAGAATCAATACCATGACCCAAAAAAGTCCCTTATAATTTCTATTCAAAGGTAATAATGTCGAAACCTTTCTGACGGACTGTACCTACAATTGAATAGAACAAACATAATTGAGCAGTTCCTATCTGATTAGCTGCAATAGATCACCTGTTTCACTTTTGTTGAGGCCTTGACAAGAATACAATGCATAAGTACGTAATTACATGAATAAAAAATTTTATAACCAGACTGTAAATTGTACAACATACTTAGTTAAAAAGTAGGTATATTATTTGTTATTACATTATCCTGTGGTGTAACATTAAATACCATTCGTTACAGTGACATACTGTACTGTCCTTACATGTTTTTAATGAATTTATTGTTATTATCTATTAGCATGTTTTTGTATGAATAGGAACATGATTTAAAAAATATCAATGAAGGGCATTGCATTTAAGTTACAAGTAGGTACTTATATAAATGTGCATGTGTTAAACCAGATGCACTGTTTACAATATCTGTAACAAACAGCTTGTTTACACATTTAATATAAATGTACATTATTCTATGAATCATACAAAGGTAGCTTCCACAACTACACAAAGTCACAAAGATAAGAGCAACAGTTGAACGATAAATCCACTCACTGTACACAATCTGTTATCAAAACCAGAAAAAAATAATGAGTTTTCCAGTATGTGGTGGTAATTATTTGATAAAAGCAGCAAATTTGAATAAATTAAATGACTCCAATATGATTAACTACATCTTTCTACTAAAACAAAGCTATACTATGGTTGTAGTTATTGTTTAGGGGCATTTCTGTGCAGAATAAGTAACAATTACTCCTGCTACACTTACCAATATTTTTAACCATGATATTCTTGAGCTCATCAAGCTCTCCGTGTACTCTGGAGATGGTGTCAAGGTCCTTTGACTCAGTATAATGCTTCATCTCGGTGGCGAGCACCCGGGCAAACTCACTGTTCATGGCATAAGGGATTGCAGTCTGGGCCGTATCACCAAAAGCAGTGGTAAATCTCCTTTTGACTTCATTGAGGAAGAGGAATGCTCTCGAACGCTGGAATTTCTGTAACATTCACAACAAATAAGGAGTAAATTTCCCAGTAATTGCTAATATGTAAACAAGATTTTGTTAGAAGATAGGTACTCACATCATCAGTGATGCAGAAATATACCAACTTGTTTTCCGCGATGTAATGGAACAGATAATTTCCATGAGAGTAGGTCAGCCTGTCGTCATGGGGCGGAATTTTTGATAGAATTTGCTCCGTAACTTCGGTGAAATTTCCGGCACAAGTAGCATATTTAGCTAATACAACTGTGCCTCGAGCTACGACACTAAATAATATAGGCATCTTGAAACTGCGTCGATGAATCAGATGCAACAACAAAGAGGAAAACGGCTTAGATATCTAGTACACCGTCACAAACAATCTCACAAGGTAACAATGCAAAATAGTCGAAAAATTATGTCGTCAGGATAAAACCCCTTACGTGTTTTACCAATATCAAGAGAAACACGGATAAAACCACGACGAAACATGAAATGAACTCGACACAAAATAACGTGAAAAAGAAAATACAATAAACCAATCAATATCAATCGTTGGTCCGTCAAACAAACGTCAAAATTAATGTCTTATGTCAATCATATCTAAATATTATCAAACGTTTCTCAATCAATCAACCGTTTTTCAATCAATCAATCGATTTGTAATAAATCGATTCCATTTTCTTCTAGATCATAATCGATTCTACGCAGTCTATCAAAGAAATAAAAAATTGAGCAAGTACAATTTCTAGGAACAATGGCGCGAAATTTAAAAGAGTAAATAGTCTCATGTGTAGGCGAGGGCACTACTAGTCAGATTTCTGCTATGCTGGATCATGGATTGCGAATACTCCCTACCTAAAGCTCTTTGCTACTTCCTTAGGTCTATGGTCGTGCCCCGATATTTTCATGCTGCACAGAGCCTGCATAAAAGTGAAATTAAGGAAACTTTGTGGCCAACTTGTCAAAGTTGTTCAGGCCTGTATAGGCCTCAGACATGCCAAACAACTGCTGT
The DNA here is from genome assembly GCA_947369225.1 of Hofmannophila pseudospretella. Lineage (NCBI taxonomy): Eukaryota > Metazoa > Arthropoda > Insecta > Lepidoptera > Oecophoridae > Hofmannophila > Hofmannophila pseudospretella. The sequence goes on from OX376316.1 coordinate 5,534,246, forward strand.
CGGACGTCGACCGCAGCCGGAATCGACAGTTTAACATGCTCTCCAAGGTACTGAGGAGCTCAGATGAAAAACTACTAGTGGTCACTCAGCCAGGATCTGGCCGCACCCAGGGTTGCTTAATTTGCACGACCACCAATTCTAATGAATTAATTTATTATATTTTTTTAAATTGTAATTGTAATGAATAAATGAAGTAAGATCTTCCAACTTAATGTAAAAAAATTATAAAGGCTGAATATAAAAATAAAACAACTTTATTAATAAATTATACAGTTTAATGCAATATGTATAAAACTGATAGTTAATTTATAGAATTAGAATAATTTCATACTACACAATTTGAAATATACATGTCAAAAATATAATTCTTATTTGTAGAATGATTAATATATTTCAAAATGTTGTATTGTATATACCTAATTATTTTTATATTATTTAAATTGCTAAATATAATTCCTATTTAAGTTGACTAGAATATTTATACTTGTCAGTTTAAAATTTATACTAACTCGCGTCCACGAACGGACATGATAATTTTTCTCCGGAGAATTTTTATACTGACAGGCGGGTGTGACGAACGGCATATTTTGACAAACGTCAGTATAAAATTTATACGGTTTTTTTTACCTACGTTGCACGAACACGTGGACCGACCAGACTACAGAGAGATCATAAACGTCAAGAGTGACAATACACATTTTTTGGAACGGCTAGAAAACAGAAGGCAAAGATTACTTAGTTTACAAATTATGCCTAATATCAACAGAATAGAAAGTGTACATAAATATAAAATTGACACTGTAAAATATGTAATAGAAAAAAATAAAGCCAGTTTTATTATAAAATGTTGCAAATCTGCAATATAACAATAGGTACTATACAAAATCAACAAAAGTTAGGTATTTATTTGTTAATGCATTTCAGTTCTCAAATCAAAATTTATTCTACAATGTAGCCTAATCAAAGTAATCATCAATATCAATATCTGGATTCAAAATGTCATCTCCGAAGGGTGTCAAATCGATTTGATCCAGAATTAAATTTTCACACATTTCCTCTAAATCAGTTTCTCCTATTAGTATTGCACCTTGTAATTTTCCATTTTGTAGTACAAACTTTATGTATTCAAGGCTAGGAGTTGTACGGAGGAGAATTTCATAATCATTTCCTAAGCCTTGTCCATTGTACTTTCCTAATAATACCACTCTGTACCCAAAGAGTGTTGTACAATGTGTGAATAATTCAAAGCAAAAATCTTGTAAAACTTCTTGGTTTGTTAATCTGGCATGCATGGCTTTTGCTGCCATTCCAGCCATTTGCCGGGCTTGTGTCCATAATCTTAACTGAAACCAATGTGCTGCATGATCCCAGGAAGCATGGGCTACATCACCAGCTGCAAAGACATCTGTAACTGATGTTTCCTGATTCTCTCTTACAGCCAATCCACCATCTGGCCCTTTATCAGGTTCTTGGTCCCAGAGGAAATTCACTGCTGGTTCTACTCCAGTGGCAGATATAACAAAATCACATTGAACTGTCCTTCCATTTGATAGTTCTACTTCTAATGGATACTCTTTATTACCTACCTCAACAACTGATTTCACTTCTACTTTGTACACAATTTCGAGTTCCTGTTCACCAGTTTCATTTCTTATGCCTTCTAGCTTGCGATACCAGTCAGGACCTAGAGCAGCAGATTTCAAATCTTTATTTAGAGCTACTACAGTATCTTCCTCACCAAATACATGTCTTCTTAGAATTACATGCTTGTCAGTTTGTTTTGATCTGTCAATTTGTTTGCTTTTGAAAGTGTCTTGAAAAAATTCAGCAGCTCCTGGATCGATAAATGTAGCAGAAATGTAGTCATCTCTAATAACCCAGACTTTTTGAATCCCTCTTGTAGCGTGAACGATCTCTGACGCAATCCCTCCATTGCCAACTATAACCATCCTACTACCAGATTTAAGCCTCTCTTGAAACTGTTGTACTGACTCTGTGTCGCGGATGCCAAGAATTCTTTTGGATTTATTTGATTCTGAAATTAATCTTGGTATGCCACCTGTACAAATACATATCACTTCATACTTCAGGATTACTCCTCCATCAGTAGTAGCTATTTTCTTGCTTGTATCCACATATTTCAATGAGTCATAGACTATTTTGAGGTTAGGATGTATCTTCTGCAAGGAACTGGCTTCGGTTTCCTGCACATCGAATTTAACTATTGTTTTAGCGAAGAAACTAACATTACTTACATTCTTTACTAAAGATGATGCAGTGATTATAGTCAAAGATTCTTCAGGATGAAGTATTGCTAATGTTTCTACGCAAGTAACTCCTGCGATTCCACCACCGACGATTAAATATGTTGTCTGTATATTGTTCATGCTTGGTTTCAACATATAGCGGTACTTAATACTCAGCGGTGATACTAAATAAATAAAGTACCTCAACAATAGGAGATAATACTGCAATGTTTTACCACTAGAGGAGCCCGCCACTAGCACAATGGTACAATGGACCACAAGCTATAGTATATCATCTGTTAAAAACCTTCGATTAAATCTCAACCTTATGCCCTACGCAATATGATACATTTCAGATTCTCAAATTTTGACGTTTTGGGTAGGTTGACGTGTGGTCGACTGTACATAGCCAATAAACATGTAGATACGTTCCTTTCCCCTCAATCTTTTTTTTACCCTTCAGACGCGCCACGCTGTCTTAATAAATTTTTTAGGTCTACTATTTTCAAATGGCCTTATGATGCCATGATATCATCACAATTTTACTATAGCTATAAGAAATTAAATTAAACTAACCCAAATAACGCGAAATTTGTGATATTTTCAATAATGACGTTTCGTTTTGCTTTTCTGTTTACGGAGTGTGCCCGTACTTGGCTGGATTTTGAAGAGCCATACTGCGTCCGGGACGCCTTCTTCTTTGGTTCGGATGGTGCAGAAGCGTGAAAGATTCTCCCAGATAGCATTGAAATGTGTCACACCAGCATTTTAATGAAGACTTGCAAGAGTTGTTTACATCAGACATGGCTGTATGGGCTCAGTTCCCTTTGCCTTAAAAAAAACAACAATTACGGAGTGTGCTAGTGGTTTCATCTACACAACGCTTTGTGTTTTATGTACTATCAAGCTATTAACACCGTAATAAACAAACTTCAAGTACCTACCAACCTACCTAATAAAACCGAACTATGAAACGGAGTAGAACTTTGGAGAGCGTTCCATAACCACTTGAAATAATTTACGTTGACAATTATCAATTTTCCATTACCGCTTTAACAGCTGAAAATTGATGAACTTTTATTTGACACAAGCAATGGAACATGTACAGCTGTCAATGTGAATAATTTCAACTGGTTTTAGAACGCACCCTAAGAGAGCGTAAGGGATAAGGGGTAGAACTTTGGAGAGCGTTCCATAACCACTTGGAATAATTTACTTTGACAATTATCCATTCCCATTACCGCTTTAACAGCTGAAAATTAATCAAACTTTTATTTAAAACGTGCAATGGAACATGTATAATTGGTAATCAACGTGAATAATTTCAACTGGTTTTTGAACGTAGCCTTAAATGGCGACTATTTACCTCTCACTTCCCCACCGTCTTCTCGCTCGTTCCTGAGGTTCCATAACGTCCACTTTACCCGAGAATAATTGTCGGATAGGATAAAGCGAATTGGAACGTAACCACAGATTAGAGTATAATAATATGTCCAAAGTAACCCAAAATAAATAATTTAAAAATAGCGGTAATTATTTAGGTACTTTATTAGTCAAAATTGATAAATACATACATACACATTTTCTATTAATTATTGTTGCATTGGAGGATATGACATTCCTTGAAGTCTTTAGTACCTATTTGAGTAATCGAAGTGAATTAAGTTGAAGTTCTGTGAACTATAAAATTATGATCAAGTGGATAGTATTCTGCACAGCGCCCGTGTGTTTGGCCTTATTATGGCATTTCCCATTCCTTTGGTGTCTATTTTACTTGCTGGTTCTTAGTCTATTGCTGGTATTGGCGGTGTTTGTGCTAACTCTTTTTGGCCATGTCGCGCTGTCGTCTCCTCATCAGACGTCGTTGTTTCTGCTCGACAGGGTGGAGAAAGAAGTGCGACTTCTTGAGGAAACATTAAAGGTTGGAGCTATTTATCTTCATTTTATAACCATTTAAAACAATATTTCTAATCATGTATTATTATAATAATCACAGAACCATTTAAGTATAGTCTAAAGTCTCCTAAGATCTAAAGGGTAGATGCACCAATGGCCAACACTTCAGGCTGTGCTGTGCCTTTTGATTCTTTGTTGTTTTAACTTATTTGAAATCATAACAAAAACTTATTGCAAAAGGGTTCAATAGAGTATAGCTTGAAGTGTATTCTATTGTATAAACCATGATGCCTATGTTACTGTTTATAAAATTATTTACTATTATCATAAATTTATATTTTAAATTAATGATTTTTCTTTCTTTCTTTACTACCAAATTATAAAATGGAAGCATTTATTTTCAGGAAGATCAAAGTAACTGGCCTCACTCCACAAAAAAGACTCACCTACCAATTATATTTGGCCGAACAGTAGACAGCCAACTGCAGCAACTGATTGACTATGTCCTTAGAGACTTTGTCATCCGCTGGCTGAAGGAAATATCTCATAAACCGGAACCCGTTGTGGACAAATTCAAGGAACATGCCTGGGGAGCCATACAGAACTTGTATGAGAGACTGTCGAGGGTTGATGCAGAAAAACTGATAGCTAATGATATGATCACAAAAATTACTCAGCATTTCGAAAGGATAAGGATTGCTCAGAGTTGTGCGTAAGTATCTGATCCAAAAGGTAGCTAGTATGAATTTTAATTTCTGTGTAATATTATCAAATACTTCTGCAAAAGCTTCAAAATGCCTAGTTATTCCCAAATACAGGTGAAATAGAAAATCACACAATATAAGTTTATTTTTATTCAATTCCTCCTACCTAAATAATTTTTCTTCCCCAATGTCAGAAGATATTATTCGCTATTTATTTGGTATTGATCCGCTTTTGAAAATATTTTTATGTTATACATATGAACCTTGGCCCTCAATATACAAGTTAGACCTAGTTTGAGGACCAGGGAACTTTGTATAGGTATAGTACAGGTCAATAGAATAAGTTTATCTTATTGTTTACCTTGTTGTTTATTGTGCCAATAAAGTTTATGTGAGTCCACACTTAGTTCCCTATAATAATAAATACTAAATCTCTTTATTTTCATGATCACATTACCAGCGCCGTCTTAAACTAGGCTGGGGCCCTTGGGCACACAAGAATTTGAGGCCCTTTTTGAAAGTAAAGAAAGCGAATTGGAAAGTAAAAAAAGAAAAACACTTACATTTTTTACTAAGTACCTATGAACCCATTTATAGGTAATCAAATACAGCATAGGTTTTTTGGTTACAATTACATTAGCGGTTTCTTTCGCGATTTCTGTTGAGCAAAATCTTCTATTATATCGTTGAAGTCAATTTTTTGAAGGATATCACGGAAAAAAGTGTAATGTGCCCGACAAAAATGTTTTGAGAATAAATGTGTGAGAGAAATTGTGGATCCTTCGGGGCCCCCCGAGAATGGGGGCCCTGGGCACGGGCCCCGTGTGCCCTTATGGTGAAGACGGTATTGCACATTACATTAAACTATGTTATACGTTGGACTCCGCACTAGGTAACAGCCTGTATACAGCCTCTATTTATTTAACCTTTAAGGAAGCAAGAATCCTATAATAATACAGCACTATGTTCATTGGGCAGGTAGATGGACTTTTCTTTTTTTGAAAGCTGTGTTAGCTGAAATGGCCCTGACCGCCATAGCTTGCTTTTGCTTTCAACTCGTATGATTATGATGTTCTTAATTTCCAGATTGGAATTGAATCAACCGCCGGTATTCGCCCTTGCTCCGCATCTGATGTCATGTGAGACAGAGCTGCACTACCTTCGTCAAATCAGTGAGCTCATAATCATGTTCCTCATGCCACGTTGTTACTCCCTCACACCTGCATCGCATCTCATGAGGGAGATTTTAGCTTGCAAAGGTAATTTAATATAATTTCACAGTATCCTGTTATTAATTAAGCTGTAAAGTTTTTTTATAAAATAAGAGGTCAATCAGGGATTTTTTTAAATTCCACAGAACGGCAAGAGGGAGTCACAGAAAAAATTATTTAGCTACATAATTATAAAAATATTTATCTAATGTAAATAGATAGGATAGGCCAAGAGAGGCATTTACTGGACCCGCATGCTCCATTGTTGACCACATCGTCGCTTACCATCAGGGGAGATCGAGGTCAAATGCGGGTTTAGTAGTGAATAAAAAAATAAAAATAAAGATTATTGATATGATATGATCATTGATTATCATTGTGTTATATATTTTAGTATACAGTATGTAAACTAACTGATGGAAGATATTTTATGAGATTAAAGTGCCCATGAATATAAAGAATTTTTACAAAAAAAAATGATATTTGCATTTTAAAAATTTTAACACCCATACAATGGTAGGTCACGTGACCGACCGATTTGTATGAAGAGGCCAAAGTTTTTGAAAGTTGCTCATATTCATGGGTATTTTCATCACATAAAATATCTTCCTTCAGTTAGTTTACATATTGTATCAATATTTTTTCATCCATAAACAAACATACAAATTGTGTACTCAAAGGTCAATTGTACTATTATTGTTAAAGTTTAGTAATTTATTTCTTGTTCATTATAGTTCTACAACCAGCAATAGACCTAATAACCGAACCAGACTACATAAACCAAAAGATCATCCAATACTTGGAGGCCCAGAAGGAAGTGGACGCCATGCACGTCAGGACCCACGAATACGCGAAGACGTTCGAGGATTACATACGGCTCATCAACAGCTGTAATAATGTCGACACACTGAAACGGCTACGGTCAGTAGGCATTGATATCGAGTTCACTTTCACTTCGTGATAATAAAGTCGCCAATATAAAAGGCACTTAATTTAGCTTGAGTGCTGGATCACGTGTTCGATTCTCGCTTGCAGAAAAATAATGTATTACGTAGCAATTGAATCATTGTATAATATATATCACAAAAATTAATTTTAACGGTAGTATTAAAGCTACTTGAGAATATTTTATAGGACTTCTCCTATAAATCTTGTATGTAGATTTAACGGTATTATATCTGCCCTATCCCGTTTTAACTTTCTGATTACAAGTGGGAACTACAACTTTTGCTTTTGAATTCTTACAAATATCGAATTTTAACCAACTAAATATATGTGTTATAGATACGACATCGTAACCCAAATCATGCAAGCAACTACTCTTCAAAACATGAAAAGAGCGAAGGGAATCGACGTAGATGTAGTGGAAAAGAGCGGCACCCAGAACGTTAGCCGACAGCAGATCGCCGACGCAAAGAAACTGAAGAGGTATATTGGTCAGTTGACCATAGCTAAGTCAGAGTGCGAGAATGCGCTGAGGAAACTTGGCTGGGATGGGGCTTTCCCTGCTGTGGAGTCTGATAGCAAAGTAAGTTAATGGAAAAAAAGATACGCTTCTAATAGCTTAATAGTGCCTTATGATAATCTCTTTGACCGTTGCATTGAACAAATGTTGCAATCCTTATTTTAAACATCATCAATATCCATTGTGGTCGGTTTACATTGGTCAAGTGTTTAGCGAAGTGGGTAAGTATAGCGAGTAGGTAAGGACAGTGGTGTAAACCGATCGACAGTGGCGAATACTGTAATCGTCATCGTCACTACTCGCACTCGCCCCTGCGCTGAACACTTGACCAATGTAAACCAGCCTTTAGAGAGAGACGGAAAGATAGCGCTATAACAATGAATACGCTATTTTTATAACATTCTCACTTTTACCATTTTAGATTTCGTCTCCTGCGCGGATTTTGGTCTACACAATATACAAAAACATCTACATAAAACATATTTTCTTCTACTAATGAGAGATAAACAACTACGTTAGAGTGAGAAACAGACATGTTTTATGTAGATGTATTTATAATACGCGCAGGAGAAGCGGCTTAAATCGTGCTCGCAGGATGATCCGTAACTGGCTTCTAAAGTTCAGCTCATAACTATGGCTTACGGCGTAAAAAACTAAATTGCTCGTCCCCTGAATATCATTCATGAATCCTTTTAAACAGTTTACATATGAGCACCAAGTTTAAAATTGATTTCCAGACTCTCCCATTACACAAAGCTATGGAAAGCGTGACGGGACGCAGATACCTCTCAATGTTCTTAGAGACAATGTGTTCGCAAGGACTTGTCGGCTTCTGGATGGCGGTCGAAGAGTTACGGCACAGCCCTAGAAGCAGTTGGCACCAACTCGGCGCTGAGATATTTTACACTTACATTAGGTCGCCTAGTGCAGAGATTAAAGTGGATAAGGTATGTGTAATTTAACCTGCAAGTAATCAATCCCATGAATGTGATATTCTCAGACTAATGTTATGAATTTCGGAGGAAATCATTTTGACTTCCCATACCTACACAATGGTGATCAAACGACCGATTTGCATGAAAGTCCAAAAAAGGGTAGTTGTGCATATCCCTATTGATGCGTTTTCCATTACCACACAAGCCCACAATCTGATAGTAGTAATAAGTGAGAGAAATCAACCAATAGAATTGCTTGATGACATTGTTTGAGTTGTTTACATATGTAGAGAAACTCTGAAATTGTAATTCCTAAGTTCTTTACATTGAACATCCCCTATCTGTTAACTCATATCTCTTTTCTTAATGGAAACATGATTTTAGGACACCAGAAAAAGAATGGAAGCTTTCCTATTAGGAGACAAAGGACCGGAGGTATTCTACGAAGTGCAGGACACTGTGGTCGATACAATACAGGAGAAATATTACCACTCCTTCCTAATGAGTGAACAGTACAAGGCTTTGATCGCTGAACTGGCTACTGAAGAGGCTAATAAAGGTATTTCTTTGTTATTTTGAGCCAATATCAGCAAGCTATGGTGCCAGTATATTGAGGAGCTCGTAGCCTAGTTGCGAGCACGGTCCGAAAGTGATCGTGCAGGTTAAGCAACGTTGGCGCGGTCGGTACCAGGTTGGGTGACCGCTTGTGGCATATTTCATCTGAGCTCCTCCGTGCCTCGGAGAGTACGTTAAGCAGTCGGTCCCGGTTGGTGTCATTCGACAGCAGTCGTTAAGCCATGTCAGCGGCCTACGGGCGGCCTGAACAACTGACAAATAGGTTGGCCACTAACCATACGATAAGCAAGCAAGAGCAGAACAGCTCTTGAGTAGAGTAATCAAATCCTGAACATATTTTGGTTGGTTGACTCACTGTCTGGTCGGTCACAGCAGGCAGCCACCGACTATATTTGAATTACCAGTCGTCAACCGCCTTTGCTTAGTGTCACTAGGTTGTCATCGAGCGAATGACGTTGAACGACTTCGGCCAACTACCAAGTGTAAACAAAAGCGGTCGGTGACCGTAGGTCGTCTACCGCAGGTCGGTGGCCGAAACGGTGAACGACCATATGTTACCGGGCCTTGAGTAATTTGACCTTTTTTTTCAGAAATTACATGCGAAAGATCGCCCATCGAGGACCGCCAACTATCAAACGAATCGGCGTCATCTGCCGAGAGTGTTGGAGGCACGCTACACCTCACTGAGCACTCCACGTACGCGAGACGAAAACTCGATCAGCTGCAAGAGAGGCATAATAATAAAATTCAGGTTTTTCTTTTGAAAATTTAGAACGTTATACGCTACACTATATAGCTCAGAGCGAATTGGTGGTGACATAATATTCTTAGAAACCACAAAGTTGTCTGAAATAATATTTTGTCGAAAGGGTTCTTAACCATGTCAGATCAAAATCTATATAATACAGTCTTTCCCAAAAAAAAATACCCTCAGATGATAAACAATGATCATCAGTGACCCTTTGAATATATAAAACGAAATTTGAGTTATGGCGAAGGATAAAAATGCTAGGACTTGAGGACCATGGTATTCCTCCGACTTCTAGAACCTTAAAAATCTTATGATAACCAGAGTAACTATTACCGTTCTCAAAGCGATGAAATGGTATCATGGGATGACGTGCTAAACAGAGACAGCGCTATACCAACGCGATAGCATTGTCATGGTTTAGCACGCCATTGCATGACATTATTTCATCGTTTTGAGAACGGTAATAGCTACCCAGAGACAAATAAACGGATCAATAACATTAAGCCCGGTTTCTTAATCTTTCAATTTATAATTTGAAATCCTTTCAGGCATTAGCAGCACTTCGAGCGTCGCTAAAACCGGAGTCGCCGGCGCTGTCGATGTTAGCGAACGAAGTGGAGCGGCTGGCCGGCGAGCAGATGCGGCTGGAGGCCCACCTCGCGAGGACTGACACGTGGGCCGATCACCTGGGGCGATGGAGAGCTACCGTGCACAGTGCTGAGGTGAGAAGCTGGTGCGACGGCAGCTGCTTGCCCTACGACCGTCTACGAAACCGGAGTTTCATAACTCGTTTCGATGCTGACGGGTCGTTGGATTCTTCTTAGTCGGCCACTCTTGACACAGTGGGTGTGGTTATGGATTACTCAGACGACTCGAGCACGGCCGCTTTAGCAAAGTGTCTCCATCTGGCTCGGTTGCTGGCATTGCGAGAACACTCGACTAGGGAAAACTTCATGTAATAGATGCTTTGGAAATGTGGTGTTGGAGACGACTGTTGAGGGTCCCCTGGACTGTGCATCGAATAAATGTTTCCACCCTGAAGAGCTCCGAATAAAAACTAAGCTTTCGTCAATAGGACATAAAACGCAAAGCAATTCGTAGATGGACCCACGAGCACACTCCGTAAACAAAAGCAAAACGAAACGTTATTTTTGAAGATATCACAAATTTCTTGTTATTTGGGTTAATTTTATTTAATTTCTCAATCCTTTCGTAAAATTATGATAATGTCTTGGCATCATATGGCCATTTCAAAATAACATACCTAAAAATTTGTTAATACAGCGTGGCGTGTGTCTGAAGGGTAAAAAAAAGATTTGGTGGAAAGGAACGTATCTACATGTTGATTGGCTACGTACCATTGTGCTAGTGGCGCCTCTAGTGGTATTGACCGTTATCTGTTTTTGAAGACATTTCTATTCATAATTTCTATTACAGGTGATAGACGAATCGAAACCGCCGCAGTTTGTGATAGTGGTACATATGGCTGAACAAGAACCTACAAATGAGGAGAAGCCCGAACAAATCTCCACCGGTTGGGTGTTGCTGAGGACACTCAACGAATTTCAGGTACATTAGAAAATTAATATTTTTTTAATTGTGTTTGGAGAGCAGACGAGCTAACGGGCCACCCTCAGTGGTCACCCTCGCCCATAGACATCTCACCTCGCTATGTTATTAAAGGGTTTTCGATGCGCTGCTAACCGTGAGGACTTGGATGGTGTGCCTCATGTGCCGGTAATTACGCTGGCTCTCTTACTCTTTGGGATTGTTTTATTTTATATTGACAATAACCACGAAAGCTTAAAAAGTTATATTATGGGAATTGTTATTGTTATTAAATATCTTCTATTTAATTTATATGCACCCGCCTTGCAATATCTGTATGACCCAATGGTTAGCTGGTAGAAAATGCCGCATGGCATTAAGCTCGCCTTATGTACTATTTTTGTGCATTAAAGTGTTAAATAAATAATAATAATAATTGTTGTGTATTTTAGGTCTTATTCGGACAATTGATAAAATAACATAAAGTTTCTTACATTTACTTATATTTACTAAGTTATTTACCTTTATTTTTTCAGGAACTACATCGAAAACTAAGGCCTATGTGTTCGGAGCTAAAGAATTTAGAACTACCGTCAAACTCCTTCAAATTTTTATTCGGGAAGAACGACAGAAACACATTAGATAAGGCCAAGATTTTGATACAGAAGTATTTAGAAGTAACTATTGAGTATTATTCATATTTTTAGAATCTATGGAGAATTGTAAGTAATTTATTCATATGGTTTTCAGTTTGTACTAGAAGATGATCGACTGAACCAAAGCGAAGCTTTATACACATTCCTAAATCCCAGCTCTGAATATTTGAAGCAGGGTGATCTACCAAAGAAAAACAAGTTTTCATTTTCAACGTTATTTAAGAGGTAAATACCATTTTTATTTCAAATGGCACACTGATTAAAAAACTCCAGTTGTGAGAGTTGTTCCGACCGTAGGTCTTCGATATGGCCTAGGAGACGTGACCGACAGTTCAACGTGTTCTTCGAGACACTGGAGTGCTTTGATGAAAAGGTGTCACTAATCATACTTTGAGCCAACGCATATTAGAGACTGTCCGTGAACTGTGCGCGGCGAACGGTACACAGAGGACGCACACTTAGTTCGCTGGCGAAACTCTAGGGAGGAGGTTGTATTGAACGCGCACATTCTGAGATTACGTTTATTATCTACTTAGGCACAGTCACGAACTTTAATTTGGGTTCGAGACTGTACAAGATACATAGATATCAACATTCATGGTGCGCGACGCGTGCGCATCACTCACGAGCGCTCAACGCGGACATTAGTCTGCCGTCTGCGTTGATGTGCCTAGATGTTAGTTGTATTATTTTGAGCAACAACCGCGTACTGTTTAAGCGTTGGTGGCTTAGTGGCTAGGACGCCGGACTCCCATGCGGGAGGTCCGTGTTCGAAACCATACCATGTACCAATGAGTTTTTCGAAAAAAAATTCGAAGACTTATGTACAATTACCGGCTGCTCTTACGGTGAAGGAAAACATCGTGAGGAAACCTGCATGTCTGAGGAAATGAAAAAGTTTCCGAAGGCGTGTGAAATCTACCAATAAGCACTGGGCCCGCTCTCGGTGGATCATAGCCCGTACCCCCCTTGTGTAATGGGAGGCCTGTACCCCAACAGTGGGGACGTTAATAGGCTGATGATGATGTGCATTGTGTCAAAGAGTTTTGTACACATACAGAGTTTTGTATACATGATCACTAACTATGTTTTCACTTACGCTAGGACATGATAAACTGTAGATTCTGATTGTAAACTTTTATTTCAGTACAAGTAGCGAAGCAACCACTAGATCGTCACAAGAGAAGGAACCGTTCACCCACCTGTCAGCTGACGAGGACGAGATATCCCTATACCTCGACGGAAACGGCGGGGATAACACGAGCAAGAATATGACTAATGCTATCCGTGGTAAGTAGGTTATAATTGAAATTGAAAATATTTATTTCCACAAGCACAAAACATGGTCTTCTAATACACACACACACACACATTACAAATTAAGATACATTAAATTAGATTAAAGCTTGTTAAAACAATTAAATTAACTTAAATGAAATTTATAATAATATCAGTAGAACAACACAAAACATAAATTTTCTCTATATTGTCGTCAAGTAATAACAGATCAGGGGCCCAATAGGAGATAATCCTGCATTGTTTTACCACTAGAGGCGCCATTAGCATACTGGTACGTAGCCAATCAACATGTAGATACATTCCTTTCCACCAAATCTTTTTTTGCCCTTCAGATTCGCGCCAGAAGACAGCAGTCTTTAACAGAAAAAAGTATGTCTGCTATTGATTGAAATGGCGAATGGGAATGGAGAAATTTGTGATATCTTCAAAAATAACGTTTCGTTTTGCTTTTCTGATTACGGTGTGTGCTAGTGGCTTCATCTATGCAATGTCCTTTTATGTCCTATTCTACTAACACAACGTAATTTGTATACAAACTAAATTGCTACAACTTGACGTTTTTCGTTTGCCACTAAACACGAACCGTTCGATCAATGTTTTGTTTCGGTCAAGCCAACAATCGAGCCCAACTCATGTAGAGTGGACATCACATCAGGCTATACCTTTTAGTACTTTGTTGCGTTAACTTACTTGACACAAAGAATCATAACTAAAACTTATTGCGACAGGGTTCCACAGAGTATAGCTTGATGTGTCTTCCACTGTACCATCAGGGCTATCAAGTGTTGCCGGGTTGATGTTGGTTTATGGGACACCCTGTATACGTTATAGTTGCTAAACGTACCCTTCTTTAATAAATTTGTAGTGGTAGATCGTAATATGAAGGATCGCCTGGGGTGGTACCACCCTCTTATTTATTTCTGCCGTGAAGCAGAAGTGCTTGCATTTCTGTGTTTCCGTTTTAAGGGTAAGAGAGCCAGCGTAATTTCCGGTACATGAGGCAGTCCATCTTAGTCCTCAAGGTTAGCAGCGCATCAAAAACTCACTAATATATTAATATTAGAGGGTTTTTGATGGGGTTTTTTGCCGTCCCTCGTATACATCTTACCTCACTGTTGATACAGTGAGGTAAGATGTATTTTGTCTTTTCATATTTTTTTATTAAAGAGAGCAGACGAGGAAACGGGCTTCCTGATGTTAAGTGGTCACCGTCGTTGCCCATAGACACCTCGCCTCACTGTCAACAGTGACAACAGTGATATCTTTTTTAATAAAAATATATATGAAAATAATTATGAAATTAATCCACAGGCGCAGGAGCGTTAAGCGAAGAGCGGGACAGTATAGCGGAGCCTCTGTACGCATTGTTAAGCGAGGTGTTCGACATGCGCGGCGTATTCCGCTGGCTTCGGAAGACGCTCGTCACATTCGTGCAGATCACTTACGGCAGGACCATCAACAGGTCAGAGGCGTCGCTTGAAAAATATGTAAGGGGAGCAGCTTTACAATAGAGGCGGATCAAGAAAATACTTTGGGGAGGGGGGCATCGATTACTGTAACCTGAAAATACTAGCCTTAGCCCCGCCTGGATCCGCAATTGCTTTACAATAGTAGTATGCCACTGCCGAGTAACGATGGGTGATTGTAACACGAGGTTACTTTAACTCGAGACGCAGTCGAGTCTCAATAGATAGCCCCGAGTGTTACAATGTTGAATTACGTGCAGCGGCATACTTTTTCTATGACTTTCAAATAAAAGAAAATTATACAATGATTTTATAACAAATACACGCCATGACAGCTCGTCATTGGTTTGTGGTTTCGTATTGATCAAAGATTTTGAAATTCAACCCTCTGTAGATTGCTTATAGTTTTATAAGGAAATCCCGTCTGCCAGTTCGCGCATGCAATTTGAGCATTTTCCCATACAGTAGTCGGGCACTGAAATATCAAATGTATGAAAGTAAGTGACCTATGGGTGAACTCCGTGGCTCGCGTTTTTGTTCTAGAGGAAAGAGCTAAGTTCTAGTCCGATTTCTGTGGAATTGATCAAATTACCAAATGTAAAATAAACATTTAACTCCATGTTTTCTAAAATTCTAACACAACTTCGATTTCATAACATTGATTGAATTTCAGGCAAATCAAAGAGACGATATCGTGGCTGTTTTCGGAGCAAATGCTGCACTACTACATCAGCGTTGTTCTCAAGTCATGGTGGCCGGGTGGGGTGTTGAGTGAAAACCAGTGTAATAGGAACTTTCAAGATAAAGGTACATTTTTATACACAAAAAGTGAGAATGAATCATTCGTGCGTCGTTTAGTTATTCTGTTGTACGATTGTAGCATTTTTAAAGTGGCACTCTACAGTGGAAGACATCAAACTATACTCTGTGGAACCCTGTCGTAATAAACTTTGTTATGATATCTTGACATTCGTATGAATTTGTCATATAAGTTAAAGCTACATAGTACCAATGGGTATATCCTGATGGGTTTGTCACGAATTTCCCATGAAATCCAAAATAATTAGAATTACTTTTGCTATTTGTTGGGACTTTGGGAGTTGGAAATCGGAACCTTGTGCACACAGTAAAAAGCTGCACTGCCGACCGATTGAACTAAATAAGTAAGTTAGTTAGTAATATGTTTATTTCACACACAGCAATGACCGAAACAGTTATAATTATAATAAAATAATTATGTAGTCAAAGGTAAACATATTGATATCATGTCACAATAACAGCAGACCGTTATTGTGAAAAGGGCCTCAACTCAGCTTATTGCTCATCATCATAAATCAGTGTAACATAATTTATACTTGTTTGCGCAGAACACACGCGCACTCTAGCGCTGCAGCAGCTGACTGAAAGCGTAGTGGGCGCGCTGTCATCACTTGTGGGCGAGCACGCGGCGGCGCGCGGCGCGCACAAGCTGTTCTACACGCTGCAGCACACCACGCACAACAAGCAGCTCTTCTATGTGAGTGTTTCAGTGTATCAGTGGCACACTCTATTGTATCAGCTGAGAGAGAGCGTAGTGGGCGAGCACGCGGCGGCGCGCGGCGCGCACAAGCTATTCTACACGCTGCAGCACACCACGCACAACAAGCAGCTCTTCTATGTGAGTGTCTCAGTGTATCAGTGGCACACTCTAGTGTATCAGCTGAGAGAGATCGTAGTGGGCGAGCACGCGGCGGCGCGCGGCGCGCACAAGCTGTTCTGCACGCTGCAGCACACCATTCACAACAAGAATCTCTTCTATGTGAGTGTCTCAGTTTATCAGTGGCACACTCTAGTGTATCAGCTGAGAGAGATCGTAGTGGGCGAGCACGCGGCGGCGCGCGGCGCGCACAAGCTGTTCTACACGCTGCAGCACACCACGTACAACAAGCAGCTGTTCTATGTGAGTGTATCAGTGGCGCATTCTAGTGGATCAGCTGAGAGAGCGTGGCTAGGAAATATGATCTCTTAGCTATATAACCATAAGGCGGACGGAAAAGTGTTCATTAATGTTTATTTTCTATTATTCTCCTGAATCCTAATCACGTTATCACGTCTCATTGCATGATTGCTTTACAAAATGATTGAGGCGGTGGACCTTAACTTTTCATTATGTGAGGGGGAAGTCTCTCAATATTTCAATAATGCTTTCTCTATCCCACTTTATATCTACGAAATCCGTAACACGTTCTCAGTCTGATTGATTTTCGAAATAATTTAAGTGGTGGACCGTAAACTTTTCACTAATAACGTGACGACAGCTCACGCCAAAACATGGCGGCAAATTTATTGCTGTGACGTAGTTGATTCAGTATATCGAAGTTGAAATCAAAAGCAATTTATTTCATAATATTCTACTTTTAATGTTGTTTTCTATTCAATTACGACTAACATTTTATTTTAGACAAACGGATTATAGAAATTATAGAAATGCAGGTTAATATCACAAATGTTACAGGACCAAACATAGAAATTCCTAGCCACATTAGAACGAGTATCACAGTTACAATAATGAAGTTAAATTTTGAATTTCTTGTGCTTTTACTAACTAAACTTTGTTGTGGAGTTTCGCCTACGTACGTAACAGTCTGGAAGAAAAAAATAAACTTACATTTAACTGACATTGTTAACGTAATTTATATAAAAAAAACAAAGATATTAAGCTACTTACGCTAAATGTCAAATTCTCAGGGTTGTTTACAAACAATATTTTCTCTCCAAGTATGCTTTCTGAAAATAAATATTAAATTAAACATCTGCAATTTCGCCATTTCCACGAAGGTCAAAAGGAAGTGTTCTTTGCTTGTTTTAACGTGGGAGCCCCTAAAGTTTCACATTAATCAGCCTTTCTTTGTGTTAATATTGCCATATTGTTGGATTTACAGTAGTACACTTATATAGATAGATGGAAACACTTTATTGTACACAAATACAGGAATAGTACAAATTACAGGCATAGTAGCACTATGTACATAGGCGGCCTTTTCGCTTAAAGATCTCTTCCAGGCAACAGGCAAAAAATTATAGAAGTGACCCTTTTATATCGGTGAGTATTATCATATTATAAAGCACAAAGTGCCGCTGGACAGCAGGAAGGGCAGCGAATTTTAACGGCCCTGGGTAGGAGTTAAAATGGTTCCGCTATAACTTGCTATGGCTATCAACTCGGTCTATTATATTACTTACCACTGCTGCCAACTCCGATAGCATTCAGCTCATCCAACTCTCCCTTCCTTATTATGATTGTATTATAATCTTCGCTGTAGCGCTGCATCTCAGTCGCTAGCACGTGGTAAAAGTCCCTGTTATTGGATTTGAACCGCCTCTTTATCTCGTTCAGGTATAGGAATGCTCTTGAGCGTTGACATGTCTAGATGAGTATACAAAATTATATCAACTTAGATAGAAAAGAAGTCGTGATATGTGATTTAAATCTTACAAAATCTTTAAATATATCGAACATTGGAAAATTTAGTTTTCCAAAAGAATAACCGACGCTATACTTTTTCATTGTTTATAAATTGAAATTTCGTATATAAATAGTGTATTATTTGCCATAAACCCCGACAAGGGATTAATAGTGTTATCAAGAGGTTTTATAATCTGCGTTATGGTAATCGCTATGAAATAATTTCACATAAAATTGTGCAACATAGTGCACTCTAGTCGTGGTCGAGCTTTAAAGGGAATCGAATCCGGAACTCACTACACAGCTGAAGGTAAAATAAAAGAAAAATCTGCTAACTTCTAGCAGAACATACTCACTTTGGTAGTGATGCAGAAATAAAAATAATCATCTTCCGTAACATAATGAAATAAATAATGTCCATGGGAGTATGTCATCTTATGATCTTTTCGTGGAATCTTCGACAACACCTCCTCCACAATTTCCATGAAGTTTCCAACACATGAGGCATACTTTGCTTGAATAGATTTTTCGAGAGCCACTGCACTAAATAAAATGGGCATTTTCAATACCTAAGTATAATTTCTCATCAAAGTCAACAACCATTTAGATTCTATAGTTTTCACCAAGTTACAATTAACTATAAAACATTAAATTATAATTAGATTAGACAGGAATTACATTACACTTGTATACTTCAAAACACTTTGTAACCTTAACCACCTTAACGTTCCACTGCCATAATAAAACAAAAATAAACCCGATACAACTGCCGGTGGGCCGACACCTACGCTCTCTCGAGCTTTCACATAGAGAAGTGAATCCAGTATCATTGAGATATCGCGCGATGGCCGTTCTAAAATTATTATCGTGTCGGCTCGATGCTAAAAACACATTTCCACGCTAAAAGTGTCATCTCGGATAATTGATCAATGCGACGTGTTCGTAGCAAGTGTGCGGAAGACGTTGACTCTTGAAACTATATGTACTTTATTCATTATGTTTTAACTAAAAGTTGGCGATCTCATTTTAGGCCTTTGAAATATATGGTGTTCGCTTTTGATTTTAGTTTTAGCTTTTCCACTTACAAATAGGATCAGCGTTTCCTGAAAATAACTTCGAATTTCAGAAAAGAATAATCTAATTGTCAGAAGTGTAGAAACTTATGATATTAATACTCTACATAAAACCTAAATAAATGCATAAACGAACTGTAACAAATATCCTAATAAAAGTGTTTAAAAAAGCTGAAGCCCTAACTATATTGACTCGTTTTCTTTTATTTTTCAGGAGTTGTTCGAACTGATCCTGCTAGATGTGTTTCCCGAACTGAAGCGCTATCACTGAAGTTCCGTAGGTAAGACAAACTCGAGACAATATAATTATGAAGGATAACTTTACAGGGATTATATCCGAAGTAAAAGTTTCGCCGATGTTTTAGATACTCTCATGAGATACATTCCCTTTTGTATCTACTCTTTTATATTATCACGACTGATGATTTATACTTAAATACATTTGTATGATGAATGTTCTCTTAATTGAAGTAAGTATTGGAACTGTAATTAAGGTGTATTATTTTGTTTTGCAATGGAATTGCATGATCTCATTTTCTCTCAGCCCTAGATTTTGTAGAGTTGGACTGTTATATTATTCGTGCCAAAGATTTATCTCTTTCAAAAACTCTTTTCAAGGGTATAAAACATAATTTATGAGTATTTTACTTAAAGATATAATATAAGGCCAGTGCTACGTATACCGTATTTTATATATATAACTTATGTACCTGATATTGAGTTGATACTATCTCCTTATTGCAAAAAGTATTCTAGTCTTTGTTTCAATTATTGTGGCTCAAAAAAATTATGTGTGATGATTCTAAGTGTGATACAGATTGAATAATCGATTTTTCGATTTTTATCCGTCTTTGTTTTAATTGAAAAGTATAATGTAAAATAACTATAATCGCGTTTCTTAATCAGGAATCGTCTTATTATAAAATGAAAAAAAAAAGACTTAACTTTTTGCACTCCGCGTCGTTTTTGAACAAATTTTATCATTCCGGACTAAAAGTCTGTAAGTGGCATTGTGTAATATTAAAAAAACTGGATATACCTACTTTTGATCCTAACGATTCTACAAATTAAAGGAAGAATATTTTAATATTTTCGTATAAATACCTAGTAATTTAGTGATTCTGATAATGTTAACTTAATGTTCAAGGACTTAATATATTATACTATTACGTAAATAATTAGTCAGTAAGATAGGTACATAACATAAATATACATAAACATAGATATAAGTTTCCTCTAAAAATAGTATAAAAAGTGTTCCACTGATTATTTTCGAGAGTTTCGTAGATCTTGAAAGTCTTAACGGCACAAAATAAATATAAGTACTTATAATATTAAAATGTAACCAAAGCATACAATAAAAATATTCGTTTATTATTTTTTAAACTTTTCTGGAAAATGATTGTTGCATGTTAAAATATTGCAAAATTCTTGTAATGTAATATTCTATTTTGAATGACGTTTTACTTTGTATCTGGTACCTTTGGAGCTCCTTATTCATGTTATATACTATTGTTGACTAATATAAACAAGCTATATGAAGTCTATATGTATGCATTGAATGTACGTTGCGACAAATAAAATATTATTTCTATTTTAAATTACGTTTTATTGCAGTATATTTATATTCGTATATTTATATTCGTATATTTATATTCGTATATTTATATTCGTATATTTATATTCGTATATTTCATTTAAAATGACAGATTGACATATCCAGACTGAACCTAAGCCTTAGACGTGTCTCCCTTACAACGTGAATTGGCGGAATTATTGTGCCTTAAACACAATACCAAAGACCATAAATTTAAAAAAAAAACTGTAGGCAAAAAAGGAACTTTTTACACATACATAACCTCACGCTATGTCCCTTGCGGGGTAGGCAGAGAAAACGGAGCGCCACGTATCTCTGTCTTGGCACTCTTCTCTTGCTTCCTCTAGCCATTCGCCGTTGGGATCGTCTACTCTGTGTATTAAAATCTAAGAGCACTCTGTCAATCTGATCTTTCGAAGATCAGCCTAGGACGAACCCGGCTTTTCCTTCCACTCACTTTCGCTTCGTATGTCTGTTTCGTCAGTCGTTCATCACCGTTCCACATGCCCGAACCAACGGACCATGCCTTTTTTCATCTTTTTGATGACACTTTCATTTAGACCAGCGATTCTACGTACTTTTTATACAGAACTTTTTATACGCATGATATAAAACGGGATCTTTAGTACTCCACGAGAAGATGATACGCTTTAGTACTCCACGAGAAGATGATACGCTTTAGTACTCCACGAGAAGATGATACGCTTTAGTACTCCACGAGAAGATGATACGCTTTAGTACTCCACGAGAAGATGATACGCTTTAGTACTCCACGAGAAGATGATACGCTTTAGTACTCCACGAGAAGATGATACGCTTTAGTACTCCACGAGAAGATGATACGCTTTAGTACTCCACGAGAAGATGATACGCTTTAGTACTCCACGAGAAGATGATACGCTTTATTGATACAAAAGAAATGTAACATAAAACAGTAAGTAGGCACTAATAATAAAAAGCACATGTAATTCGAATTATGTAATTCTATTTTTTTTAATTCTCGGTACAGTAATAAATCATACAACAGATTTTACCACCTTTTATCAAAGGAGGCAAAGGTGTAAAAACTGTTACTTTTAATTATTTACCTTAATTTTATACATTTTGTTAAAAAATTCAAAGTTATACTGAAGTTTCAAATTTGGCACGTTATAGATGTTGGAATTTCTCATTTTTGAATTAAAATAAAATATATACTAACAAAAAAAATGGTAGTAATACGCTTGTGCGTTAATATTAGTGTCTTGTGCATTTCCACTGGATTATTCATTGTAAACGATAATATAATTTCGGTAATGGCAATAAACTTGAACTATGGAGTTCAATACATATTTTTTTTCTATATAAATTACCTTCCACCATTAGTCACCCGCGCGCACTATTTCCCAATGCATCTTGTATCACAGCACTCTCATATTTTTAACTTGCTTTTCCCTTAAAAGCTATATAACAAATCAATTTACGTAAAATATATCTTAAAACTAATATGAAATCTCATATGAAAACCGTTTCTAGACTTAGGTCTTCCAAACCTCTTTAATTCGTTTATATAAAAGAGTGGGTCTATCTAATTAAATACACAAAGATGATATCGTAAAAAATAGTTGGAATGAAAGAGGATTGAAAGTGTTTACATAAAATTATTGAAATTGTCACATTACTTGAAAATGATCTAGTTAGTAACTTGCTGTGGGGCGGATCGAGTTTTGAGTTTATTTCCTTCAACAAAATGAATGCTTTGCGTTAATGAGTTACAGAATACAACAACTTCACGATATTTCACATAAATCTATCTTTATCACAAAATAAATGGAACAAACTTGGACTGAGCAACATAATTTATCTACTTATTACTACGCACGTCACCATGCTTATAGTTCAAATATAAAAATAATAGTAATTTAAATAGCCGTGTACTGACTGAGCAAATTCGTCATAAAAGGAAAAGACAAAAGATTGCTAAGAAGTTCTAGCAAGAAGAAAAAGACAAAAGTTTCTCTTGCTAAGAACTTCTTAGCAAGAGAAACTTTTGTCTTTTCTTTTTTTTACGACGATAAAAGTCGCGAAGCGGTTCGCTCAGACAGTACGCGGCTTATGACGAGAATAACAGAATTTCAGT
Organism: Hofmannophila pseudospretella; assembly: GCA_947369225.1. NCBI lineage: Eukaryota > Metazoa > Arthropoda > Insecta > Lepidoptera > Oecophoridae > Hofmannophila > Hofmannophila pseudospretella. Next base: position 5,557,233 of record OX376316.1, read on the forward strand.
TTTAACATTTAGTAAAAAACCTTCTCTAGTTGAAAAACCGTATAGCGAGGTATAAGTTATAAGTGACAGAATCTAATATCAATTTAAATCATACGATTTACAGATATTCGATTCTGTTTGTATCTTACAACCTGCGTCAAGCTTTACAAAATGTCATGTTTTTACGGCCGTTGTCCCCTTCCTAAATCTACCTTAGATTAAAACACCCTGTGAAACTTTTGTGTACGTCATAATATGTGTGAGACGTCAATGATCCACAATAAATCATTAAACGCTAAAACAATGAATTGGTGCAACATTTTTTGCTTTCTATATATATATTATATTTATGAGTTGTTCAACAGGAGTGATATTAGACACTGAGACGGTAAAAGCATTCTTTCAATTTACGTCTATATAGGTGCTAAAGGATATGAGATGTGCACGTTTTTGGCCAGCTCACGCGAAGGCGTACAGAAATCTAAATAAAATCGGTTTATTCTATTCTATACATTATGTATAGATACAACATAATATTAGTTGAAATCCATTGTTGATATTTACATTGTAATGTTACCGAGTTGTCTCATAAAACATCATAATTAAAACTAAATATTTACATTGATATTTTATTGTCACCATATTAAACCTGGTGAATTAATTCTAAAGATCGTTTTCCTTTAATGTAATAAAAAGAAAACTTAATGAATTATTAAATACCTATGTATAAATGATTACCTACATAAATAATTATATAAATAAATGTTAAATTAATATATAAATGACTAAATACAAACGATTAAGTAACTAAGATTTTATTTGATTTTTTTCCTGTTATTTCTGTAATTTAAAAGGACGTGTACATACTTAGTATTTGTCGCTTTATATTAATTTTACAATTATACAGCATCATAGTATCATCATCATCCATCATACAGGTGTAACAAAATTTCAGCGCGATTGAATATTTGTAACTGAACAATTTTCGCCAATCATTAAGTGAAAAATTCCAAAAAAAAATGCAATTTATGTAGCGAAACTTTTTTTTTAAATAAATCTCAAAAAATGTTCAGATAGACACTGGATACTACACTACATTTTCAATCCCCATGACACTAATCAGTAGTTAATGGGTATTTTGAAATCCTTGTAACACCAAAGTAATGTTGTACTCTCATGGAGATTGAAAAAAATGCTAATTAAACTACTGATAGTCTCTAGTAGTGCACTACTGGTAGTGTCATTGGTATTTTTCAATCTCCATGACTCTCCTACTTCATTACTTGGGATTAAAAAATACCCATGACTTTCTTGCAGTGTCATGGGTCCGATAACACGCATAATTCCAAGCGTCTGTGTGTATTAATGCGTAAGATAGCGTAATCCGGTTTTTCGCGATAATCCGGAAAATCACCTAGAATAGTCCCTTATAGAGACAGGGATAGCTCCAATCCACTTGGAAACTTCCCCGAGTTGCAGAACTAGATATTCCTACTAAATAATAATAAATAATATCCCTGTTAATATGGCTTATTCTTCCGCTCTGGAGAGGCCTCTAAGTTGATTATAGCCACTCCTAGAGAAGGGTGATAGGGTCTTTGTATGTCTATAGAAAGACTATCTCTAGACGATATTCCGAGTTTTCCTAAAGTACCTAAAATTTTCGCGAAAAACCGGATTACGCGATCTTCGTTGACATATAGGTACATATAAGGTGAATGTATGTTCCCTCGCCCGTTACTCCTTCGTGAGCCTCGACAGAGTTAACGCCAGGGGACGGATATAATAAAACATAACTCTTACTCCATTTCAAATACAAAATAATCTCAAAATAGATAATGAATTTAAAATTATTCATATAAAACAATTACAAAAAGAAGACAATAAATAACCAAAATAATTACAATTTACTTAATTCCATACATATGAGTAGGTAACTGATAATTTTATTATCATGACCGTTTGTTCTGCGCTGCCATGCTGAAATAGTGCTTTCTTATGGCCATCGCATATTATACCAACTCGACGCGAACTCGGCACGAACTCAACTCAGAGCAAAGCATTGAAATGTGAACTTTATATCGTATTACATACAGTAGGTTTTCAAAATTCAAAAGTAAAAGGTGAAGTAGTCGCCGATGAGTTGTAAATGCGTGGGCCACTCGTCGACAACTACTTCACTTGAATTTTGTAAACCTACTGTATGTAATACGATATAAAGTTCACATTTCAATGCTTTGCTCTGAGTTGAGTTCGTGTCGGGTTCGCGTCGAGTCGCTACAATGTGCAATGGCTTTTAAACTGTCACATTTGCCTAAGAGTCTTTCTTTTCAATACATAATTACATTCAATAATATGGCAGCGCAGCTCAAAATTATATAATATTATAGTATTTATAACGTAATATCTCCACATAAGTATTTAATTAACATGAGTAGATAAATCTATTTACATCTTGGCCAGAAATCCATTGCATCTAGGTATTTATCTAAGCAAATCTGCCTAGTTCTATAAACTATAACAATAACCATACTTCGTATATTACTGTATTATGAATAATGTCTTATTTAAACACATAGGTAGGTACCCACACATTTGACGGAATAAGTTTTAGTAATAGTTGCTTGAATGTTGTGGTAGTCTGTATTTATTATTGGTAAATACACATACTTATATGCCTATGTAAACTAGGTGCATTTTATATGTAGGTACTTATTAAAAATCAAATAATGTTTTACGTATTATTTACTAACAAACTGATCTTATTGTACCTACTTATTCATTCCATTTCGATATCTGCAATTGACTAGTAATTAGGTTATGTAGATAGAAATCCGAATGAGCAAATAATCGACAAACATACAAAATACCACCGTCTTGTACATACCTTTTATTTGTCTTAAAGTACACGTTTACTAGGGTACCGGTAGCCACGGTATGTACAGCAATACGTATAGGACTATCGATAATGCACTAGTACCATTTAGTACCATCTAGTACCACACTCCTTATTTTTAACACACCGAGAATAATTCAAAGTCCGTAAACATCCGATGATACATAAGGGTGTTCGTTATTATGGTTCGTTACGTTCGTCTACTGAAAGTCTAAAATCGGTGTCAAATAGACGCTTATCGTGTCTGTTAGTAGTGTACATTCGACCGCCAAAGTCCGTGCATCGCAATCGAATCGGTACCTCCGAGTAGATGGATGATCTACTCCTACATCACTGGGGCTACTAGCTACTGGCGCTACTGTAGTTTGGCAATGGCAAGTCGTGATCCGTGAGCGAGCGAGGTGTGTGTTCAGGCGAAGGAATGCAACGTGACGGGCTCGAAGTCGTCGTGCGTTGCGGGGCGCGAGGGTGGCACGCGGTGCGGCGGGGGCGGCGGCGGCGGCAGCAGGCTGGTGCCCTCGGGGATGTACACGTTGGTTACCCGCTCCTGGACAGTCCACAACTTTGTTTACTACTCCACCGACGTAATTAGAAAATGAGGAATGTGACGTCATCTGTCGAACTTCGAGACCAACGAACATTACACGACCATGCTCCCGGTCAGTACCCTCCTATACTCCAATACTCCTATACTCCAATGGACAAAAGTGAACAGTAAAGTTGACGGTGAGTCACATTTGCGTTACATAATGGATGACTATGCGAACGGTACGAAGGACTCAGGTAGCAAAAAATGGGGATGACCGGGAACAGAGCCGGGACGCGGCGCGGGAAGGGGACCGTATTCCTACCATTTTCTAATTACGTTGGTGGAGTAGTACTTAGGTTAGGTTGTTTGGCTCCTGTTTCCATATTTAGATATGGAAACAGGAGCCAAACAACCTAACCTAAGTACTACAATTCTATCTATTATTCCTTGATGTGTTTCATCAGAATCACCAATTATTTCAGGGTCATATACCTAGTTGATTGATGTAAGTGTTATGATTTATCCCTATCAATATTTGAATCATACCTGGTTCTTGTCATACTTGAAGATGCCCTGGAACCGGTTCGGACGGCGTTCCACCGGCTCGTTGGCAGCGCCGCCGGCGGCATAATTGGGGTTGTGGAATGAAATGATCGACTCCCGGTAGTTCTCTTTCAACTCGCCATTGCGCTGTCTGTTTATTCTCACTGAACAAAGGAAACCACAATAATAATTTCTAGACTACAATCACTTGAAATTTGACATATATAATGCAAGCCCTTCGTTCTAACTAGTTGTCGCAGATTCTAGTTCCAAGAATGACTTCTGCGGTTTCGCGTAAATTTTTAAACGTTTTGTTTGGCTCAGCTTGAGATTGAAGTGTCGTCCTAGCATTTGCTGCATCCATTGCTGCATTAGGCAACTTGTCCGTCAAGACTGGATTCGCCTCTTCTGGATTCTAGCAGCGGTAGTGTAATGTACATCAATATAATTTTGTATCAAGGAACAAAACATTAGGTGAAAATTTTAGCAATAGTTTCTATAATCGACAAGTAAATGTCTTTCGGATGTTCATTTCTGAGGCCTGAGATCTTACTGTAAATCGGGACATAGAAGGTGCCTCGTTATCGGCTGTAGGTAAGATCGAGTATGATGTCGCACGATGTTATGCCACAATTAGCCGATTCTGGAAATGATTTGGAATCAAGATTAAAACAACTCACCGCCAATAGCAAGAAGGATGCCACAGATAATGCATAGAGCCACTATCAAGCCGACCGCGATGAGAATGCCGCTGAGGTCCGACTCCGGGAACGATTTGGGCGTAGGACGAGCATTATCGATTATCTCCAAGTCAGCATAATCGTAATATGACGGGTAGTGAGGTGGCATCTTCAGGTCCACGTGTAATTTTGGCACTACAAAAGTTACGAATGTTATAATTAGTTGCGTGTTGTGGTCATGTCAAGGAATATAGAAGCAACTTCATCTGCGGTCATGTGTACTCCTCCCATGCAACTGTGCCTGAATATTGGGAACTCAAAATAAACTCAAATCCGAAAGTTTTAGTAGTAGATATAGTTTTCATATTTTAAGGTAAGGTAAGATTTATATTTTGTCGACCTAAATTACCTAAGCTTCGGGTACCACTTTTTTTTATCTAATATATTCTTACCTGTAGAACATGGTATCGAATCATTTTCGTCTGGGCATACACAGGCATAGTCCACGCCTCTAAACAGACAGAGATGGGAGCACCCCCCATTTTCCTCCATGCAAGGATTCCAGCCATGCTGTTTGTCTGCCGACACAGCTTTTATCTCCATTGCCATTTCTAGGTCGGTCCTTATAGCTGTCACGTTCTTGCCCGTTTTCTTGTCGGCTCTCATCACAGATTTTTTGTACCAGTCAGTCCAGTAAATATAATCGTTGAACTAAAACAAGATAAAATGTTACAAACCCCTGATATTCATTCAGTTCTCGAGAACTCATTGGGATCTATTTCGAAATGAGAGTTTAAAGTGCATTTGAGTTTACCTGAGTCATTCCAAAAGGATTCTTAGCTTCTGGTACAAGCTGAATCCTATGTTGTCCATCTAAGTCGGAGGTATCAATCCTATCTTTCAAAGCGTCGGTCCAGTAAAGCCTCCTCTCCTTGTAGTCGATAGTAATGCCATTAGGGAAACCTAGATCTTGCTTGACGATAACCCTTCGCTGACTGCCGTCTAAGAAAGCTCTTTCTATGCTTGGGCTTTCTCCCCAATCGCTCCAGTAGAGATACCTGCAAATCTTATTGTTACTTTTTCCACACCTTAAGAAATAGATTATTTAAGACAAAGGAAGTAAAACATACCCTTTAGCAGGAAATAGTGCCAATGCCCTAGGTTCAGTTAGACCAGTAATCAAAGCCTTCCTACAGGAACCGTCCAATTTTGCCACTTCTACGACCTAAAACGAAACATTACTTAATGAAGTACCTTCTATTTTAATACTGTATCATGATTAAGAAAGGTAGGTGTGGCAGGTACCTTGAATTCGTTGTCAGTCCAATAAATGTTATTGGCTATCCAATCTACTCCCAAGCCATTAGGAGTATCTAGCCTGCTGTTGACCACCACTTTGGTTTCGCTCATATTCATCATGTTGATAGACCTAAAATCAATTGTTTTTTAGTTAAATCGTTCCATTTTTACAATTTGAGGTTTATTTCTATAATCCTGGATTTAAGGTATCGTACATACCTAATCACATCATTATTTACATCAGTGAAGAATATTAGCTTCTTCTCCCAATGAAAATCGACAGCTATCGAATTTTGAACATCTTTCACTGGAAGTGTGACGTCCCATTGTTCTGGTGTATCAAGGGATATTAGTGCTACACTTCCTCTAGTCGCGAAAACTAGGAAGCTATCAGGGTGCGCCTTGCATTGCTTCGGTTCAGGTTCGGTTTGGTTTTCAAAGAGTATACCGGTAGGACAAGCACATGTGAATCCGTGTGGCGATCGGAGGCACAGATGAGAGCAACCTCCGTTGTTTATACCGCATGCGTTTTGTAAGACTTGTTCTCCCTGTAAATAAAATATGGGATACAGACTACTGCGTATTATAATCCTAAGATTTTGAAATTCATCCCTATGTAGATTGCTCGCTAGAGAAGTTTTATAAGGAAAACCTGTCTGCCAGTTCGCGCATACGATTGAGCATTTTCCCATACATTAGTCGGGCACTGAAGTATCAAATGTATGAAAGTTAGTGACCTATGGTTTAACTTCATGGCTCGCTGTCATTGCTCACGTCATTGTTCTAGAGGAGAGGGCGCTAGAAGTGGTATAAGCTATGCCATATTAATAAAACTTTCCGAAGAAGCCAATATAAATGGTAATATTATTTGCCATGTCACTCACCTGAACCGCTCTAATATCCATAAGCCCTTCTAGATTCTCTCTAATGGTTAGTTGTTCTTTTCCATTCGTCTTATCGGCTCTGTGTAGCGCTTTTGTTTTCCAATCGGTCCAATAAATATGCTGGCCTACAATGACTATGCCATAGGGGTACGGAACCTTGCTTAGTACAGTGCGACGATCATTGCCATTAAAGTCGGAGCTTTCGATTGTGAGGACCTTAGCATCGTTCCAGTAGAGCCGGCCATCGATTCTGTCGATAGCGAGGCCGTTCGGCCATTTTATGTTATTGTCAACGATCACCCGTCTGAAAAAAAAACCAAAGATCATAATCACATTTGCTCAAATCGCTCAATTCTTGTGAGAAAAGTAAGAAATATTACCTGTTTTTGCCGTCCATGTCAGCTCTTTCAATTTTGGCTGAAGTACCCCAGTCAGACCAGAACATGTAACCATGATCGTAATGTAACGCTATAGCTCGCGGGGAATCTGAAAAACATAATATTTTCGTCGAGTATTTCACATTTGTGTTTTCTAAATACATTGCTATTAGTTATTTATAAGTATAGTGTGTACGTTGAGTGAATATTTGCTGAAAAGTAACGTACCAAGACCGGTCCATACAAGAACTTTTCTATTATTGCCGTTAAGTTCTGCCACTTCGATGCTATTGCGACCTCCGTCCGTCCAATAAATCTGTTGAAATTAACAATTATAGTGTTTACGGAAATCACAAAAGAAATTACCCCTATTTTCCACTATATGTATGTATTTAAATGTAAAGAATACATACCTTTCGTCCACTAGAATCAACGACAATCCCATCTACAGTGTGAAGGCCTTTTCCAATTATAGTTTCAATGTTTTCTCCATGTTTGTTCGCCCGCTGAATTTTCCTTTCCCCAGTGTCCGTCCAATAAATAAGCCCTGAAAACCCGTTATACAGAAGTTTTAGTTTTCTGACATACTAAGTTAAATAACCCGCTTGAAAATTAGCAAGATTACCGTTTTTGTGATCGACATCGACTCCGAGAGCGTTTTTCAAAGGCGGCAATGGCAGCACAACATCGAAGAGATAGGGTACATCCAAAGATACGACTCGAATATCCACTCGATGGGCGAATATTAAGAAATTCACTGGACCATTGGCACAGGTTTTACCGTCCTTCTGCAAAACATTTCGAGTTATCAGAACCACTTTTATAGGCTTTATCATAGACATATTTCATTTCAATAATTTTGAAACGCCAGTAATAGCTATACTTACACTAAGCTTTATTCCAATTGGGCAAGCACAAGAATATCCTTTCGGTTTCAATAAGCAGAGATGTGAGCATCCACCGTTTTTGTCTCCACATCTGTTCGAGAAAAATGTAATCAAGGAAATTGCTATATAAAATACTGAAGAAACAGGAAGTTCGAAAGACATTATTATTCAGTGTTTTACCACAACCTACCTATTCGTACCACCAGTCCTTTTGTGAAACACCCTGACATCCATAAGGCCAGCCACGCCCGCGCCCAATGTACGTCGATTCTTGCCGGTATACTTATTAGCTGCCTGAATCGACTGCGTGTCCCAATCCGACCAGAATACTTCGTCGCCGTACAAATCCAACCCGAAAGGATGAGGTAAATCTTGACCTGCGTAAATGTTAGTTCCAGTTACTGTAACAACAAAAACGTTATCTCGAAATGAGAATCGGAGTAAACTGTTATATATTTTTACCGAGTTCTTACCTATCAAAATGCTTCTGCCAGATCCATCCAGGTTGGCATATTCAATGGTCCGATTACCGCCATCAGTCCAATAGATACGATTATGGGTCAGGTCAAGAGCTAAACCATTAGGCCATGTCATGTCTCCAGAGATTATTCGTTTACGATTTCCGCCGTCCATGTCTGCCCGTTCTATACAAGGAATGGCGCCCCAATCTGACCAATACATTACTCCGGCTGCAAGGAAAAGAGATCTTATATAAGTAATGAGTAGTAATGACAATTCCTGGACAAAATTGTAGTCATCTAAAATTGTGAATTACATAGTCAAAACACAACGTAAAGATGAAGTCTTACCTGCAGGATCCACAACGATGTCCCTAGCTTTGTCAATATTGTCCCAAACTAGTAATGTCCTCATAGTGCCGTCAGGTTTGGCCACTTCGATCCTATTGGTGCCAGCATCCGTCCAATATAGCTTGTTTGTTATCCAGTCATACGCTAGACCGGCTGGAGATACTGTAACGGTGAGGGGTTCACTTAGTATTTTATTTTACAAAATAATTATTCTTACGTGGCCTCATAATTTTAAACTAGATCTTGTGCGCGGGATCTTGCACACCAACCTGTGTAATTTCGATTCGTTATTGTTCTGATATAATTCTGCATATGCATAATGGAAACGCGGACTTATGTTCAGTTCTGTTTCTGTCGCTTTCACACTTTCGATTGCTTAAACAGTCTTACATTAGACTGCATTTTAGGGGATTTTAATGTTGATCTAAATAGAATTAGTACCTACTACTTATAATGTGATATCAACCTAAAGAGTGCCTTACTTAGATTCGAACCCACGATGGTAGTTTGATGGGACCCGTTCAAGTAAGCGCGATTGATGCTGTCCTTTTCCACATCTGTCCAGAATATGGAATTGGTATTGTGGTCCCATTCGAGAGCCACGGCCGATTTTATGTTGTCCAGAGGAATCACCTGATCGGAATTCAACAATATAATTTCAATTAATATATTATGTACACAAAATTCAAGTGCCTGCTTAGTTGAAATGTGATTTTTATATTTAATCCAATAATTTGTAAGTCATCTATAGATATTCAGAGATGAGAGAACTTACCATGTCTAGTGAATCCATTTGCTTTCTTGGGTTTAATTGTTTCAGTCTAATATCTTTATGGCGTGCATAAAGTAGTAGTTTAGCTGGTGTTTCTTCACAGGTTCGGCTGAAAATTAAAGAGATATTATGTATGTTGTTATTTCCTGATTTAATATTTAATTTATTAAGTAGATTAAAAAATTACCCATCAGGATTCAGATTAAAGCCCACGGGACATCGGCAGGAGTAGTCGTTGCTATTTGGAAGACATAGATGCGAGCAGCCCCCGTTGTTTCGACCACAACGGTTCTTGTATGTTCTTAGCTGTCTCAAGGGGTGATAGCTGCAAAAGACCATAATTTGAATTCAATAACTTATCACCAGTTAATCTTTTTGTATTCAGTATCATGCGATACTTTTCTAACTGACGGCTTCTTATAATTTCCAATGTAGCTCTTAATTTTACGAATTTCATTTTCTGCAGGTTGGTATCTTCCTTTCGGATTATTTTTATCTTTACCCCTTACCTTTGTATGTCCATTGGAACATTTAGGCCGGCGCGTACAGTCTGTATGCCCTTTCCAGACTTCTTATTGACAGTCGATATACTCTTGGTGTGCCAATCTGTCCAGTAGATTGCATCTTCGAATAGAGTCAACGCAAATGGATGGGGTAGGCCTTTGTTTGTTATCTACAATCATGTAAATAAGTTGTGAATTTGCTGCACTGACTAATAATAAATCTTTAGTGTTATTGATCGGTCATATGCCTTATCCTAATTCAATTAACTCTTCTTTTTCTAAAGATTGTGATATGTTGTTTTGAAAAATAATTTAACTTTATAATTCGTTTTTGTCAGAAGTCACCACTCACACAAGACAGACGTCTCACCACACTAAAATAGTGCAAGTGGGTTTTCGATGCGCTGCTAACCTTGAGTTTGACTTGAGTGAAGTGCATCATGTGCCGGTAATCACGCTGGCTATTTTACCTTTCAGAGAAAAACAACAATGCAAGCATTGCTGCTTTGCGGCATAAATAGGTTAAAGGGTGGTACTTCCTGCTCATCAGGGCCACCTTCAAATATTATAAATATTCTTAAATACTATAGAAATATTCGTAACATAAGTTCTATGTGTGTTTTTGTATATCTTACCCGTTTACGATCTCGTCCATCGAAAGTAGCCTTCTCAATGACATGATGCTTGGCATCCGCCCAGTATATCTTCGAGTCGGTGTAGTCGATAGTCAAGCCGTTCGGCCAGAATATCTGATCCACTATGACACTCTTACGTCTGTTCCCATCCATGTCTGAACGCTCTATCTTTGGATTGGGTCCTACAATCAAGTTCGTTAATGAAGTGACTACTTAGTTTATTCTAAAAAAAATTGCAGAAATTCCTGCATTTGTGGCTATGGTAGTCAAGGAAACGAGACAAAGGTATCTATTTTCTGGATTTTTATTTATTCAAATAATTCAAACGCTCTATCTTTGGATCGAGACTTATACAATCAAGTTCGTTAGTGAGGTAAATTGTTTGAATCTAAAAATTCAGAACCAAAAGAATTTCCTGTATTTGTCGCCATGGGGTCAAGAAAATGATGCAAGGGTTTTTATACATTTTTCCAAAAAATAGTCTGAAACCGTTAATTTTCGGGTAGAATTTTACTGTTTTAGCTGTTAATTGAGCCATATAGTTACGGTTCCCGATTGCACGTCGATATACAACTACTCAAAGTGACAGTGATTTTAGTTATCTTTATATATAAGCAAAAACAAACGCTTTACAATTTTAAATCCCCTCACTTTAATCTTCATACGTGTATCAAGTCAAAACAAATATATAATATGTAGAATTTACATAATTTTATTTATATTATTTTTTTATTTATTCATCCACTGCTGCAATCCACAGCAGATATACACTTACCCCAATCAGTCCAAAACACCAATGCATCCCCAGGATGAACGGCGATTGCTCTGGGTTTGTCCAGATCGTTAGCTGCAATCACCGCTCTTTGCGAACCGTCGAGGGTAGACACTTCCACCCGCCGAGTGCCAGAGTCCGTCCAGAACAGAAGGTCATGGATCCAGTCCACTGCCACGCCTCCTGGTGTTTCTAGGCCCCATCTTATTACATCTGATAAATGAAAGTATCCATGAATACATTACGATAAAAACATAGGAATTCGCCAAATATTTTTTAACTAACATATACCTACAAATCGATCGTTCAAGATCATGATGGGAAGTCGAAATACCTATTTTAACTCGAATATCAAAATATTTCTTGTAAGTTTTTCATCCTCAATGACATTAGTATTGTAAGTACATATAAGTTGTCATATTCATTAACTCTTAAAGGGAATTGACACCCCTTGTCTTCTTGAATTACTTGCCACTAATAATCATCATTTTATTACTACCCCTCAGAGGCGTTAGATCCTATTATACAATAGCAACTTTACCTGTCATATTGTTGTTATTCATCTGAGCAACGCGTATGACCCTCAAGTTGTTCTCAGTCCAGAATATCAGCTTCTTCTCATAGTGGTAATCAAGAGCAACTGCGTTGTGAAGCCCTTTCACCACAGACATGTAATTGTCTCCAGTTAGCCACACCTGAATCAAATTGACCGTTCAGAACTTGCCAGATATCTTAATTAATTTTTAAAGTTAGGTTAACCCTATGACACGAAATCCAAAGTGAAACATTTCGCATTGAGTAATTAATTATATCAGCGATAGCTCTTGTTTGAATAGAGCAGTCCCTGGAAAAGATTGAAAGAATTCCGCTCGGGCATAACTTTTCACATTTTTCAAAAGTTTAAGAATTCATTTACTTACTTGTCTTATTCCAATACGGTTAGAAAACAACAATGTAGGAGATTCACCCGTGGCTTTACAGGACCTTTTATCAGGCCTTAGCACGTATCCAGTCATGCAGCCACATTGGAAACTACCCACTGTGTTGGAGCATGTCTGGGAGCATACTGGATCTTGCTCGTACATACACTCGTCGATGTCCAGGCAGCTAAGGGAACAAATAATAAAGGTTGAATTTAATTTGCTTCGAGAACAGTTTCTGACGAACATCGTTCGAAGTACCAATAGAATATTTCATTAAAGATTATTCAGGGCAAATTTATCTAAAGTTCCACCTCTGATGGATCAACTGTCTACTGAATGCCAAAGTTTTCATAATCACCTTTATTTAATTTTGGCAAACAATGACTTTCACACACATTTTTGCGAAAAAGCAGTTGATTGTTGAACCGTTTACCAGAAACTGAGGTTCTATTATCAGCTCTACGGTATTTCGATTACTGATCATCATCGACTAGCTTACCTTATATTATCTTTAGACAGCAAGTATCCCAAAGGACACATACAACTAGGCCGCCCATCATAAGTTGTAATGCACTGCTTCTCGCATTTATCATCCCTGTAGCATTTCCTCTTCTTCGGGCACTTTTCCTCATCATCTCCTTTAGGGCAGTCCTTCATCCCGTCGCAAACGTGCTTACGATTCACGCAGTTTCGGAACGCATTTGTAAGCATGTGCTCTTGGGATTTGCACATGTACTGGTCGACTTCGCAGGATACTTGGCAGGATGCTTCGTCTTCGCCGTTCGTGCAGTCGCGGACTCCGTCACACACCCAAGTTTTCTGTTCAAAATCAATTTAAACTTGATAGTAAACATCACCCACCCCACTTCATTATCATCAACCGCCCATTCTAGTCTACTGATAGACAATGGACATAGAGGTATCGTTGACTCCGTATCCAGACACTACAACATGGAGGGGTGTTTATTATAAGCATAGTGACGTTTTGGAAGAGATCAATTAGAGAGTCGCAACCAATTTAGGCTTTTCACTATTTCGCGATTTTGGGAGGGTCGTTATATGCCCTGACGACGTTGTCGCAGGGAAGACGTGGAGGAGGCTGGCACAGGGCCGAGATGAGTGACATGAAAGGGACAGCCTGTCGTTATTTTCTATCTTTTCCTTTGTTTACCCTGCAGAGGGCGGTTATAAACTGTCAATGATGATGATGAGATCCCCAGTGACAACTCACACGAGACTGTCTGAATCGAGTTAATTTGAATGCATGATTGCACGTTGATTGCACCAAGCCTTGGCACAACAGCCAGTGTACAGTCGACCACAAGTAAACTTACCCAAAACGTCAAAATTTAAGAATCGGAAATATATACCATATTGTGCAGGCATAAGGTTGAGATTTCATCGGATGTTTTTGACAGATGGTATACTTTAGCTAGTCGTCGAATGTTGTAATGAAAAAAATCTCACCAAAATGCACCGCCGGTCAGCGCAGGTGAACTCATCGGAAGTACAGTTGCGCATGGCATGGGGTTCGCAGTTGAGCTCGTCGCCGCCGTCCGCGCAGTCGCGTTCCGTGTCGCATCGCCAACGTTCCGGTATGCACTTGCCATCGCTACACCTGTTTGGGGGATTCAAATGTTTATTGTTTATTTACATATTTCATAACAACACTAACAGTTTTACCAATCGTGTGTTACATGTCAGATTATATTATAGGTACATAGCATTGTATTTATATTGGTACTGAAGTAGGAGGAGCGGTCATTTCAAAATAACGTGCGGCCGAGAACAGAAGGATTCAAATGTTGTAGAAGAATAGGTGGATAGTTACAGTACAGTACTGGACCGATTCTAAAAATTATTTCACATGTCTTATAGTTTAAAGTCTAAACTTTATCATAGTGAAATAATTTTTAGAACCGTTTTGAGAAAAGTACCAATAATTGTACCTACGTACTAATATCACTGCTGGACATAAAGTATCTCTTAACATCTAATCAGCCTTTGGTTTTTTCATTCAATCATCATCTTCATATTGTGACGTCTTCCTTTACCACAGCAGACTCTTATCCATTTTAAAAACGCAACGCACTCTATTGAGTGCGTACCTATTGGTACCAGTATCCATTTTTGGTCCAGAAACAATATACAAGGTGTTTCTGAGGATATGCACTAACTTTGCCAAACACTTCTGTAGCTTTTACTTAACATATTCGACAAAGGAAGTGGACCTCAAAACGCAATAAATTTTATTAAAATTATTAAATGTGACAATATGGAAAATGACTACTTAGGTGTTAGGTAGAGGGCCGAAGTTAATGCATAACCAAAAAACACGAGTGTATATAAATGACACAGTATTTAGGCCTACTGCAATATGTGCAGAAACTGGGATGGCTTAGGTAACGAGTGGAAATGTACAAAAGTCCCGATTTATCAGACCAGGTACACAGGAGCTGCAAACCCGTCACAATCAAGACACTGTGAAAAAGACTACAAGACAATCAACACACTGAAAAAGAGCTTGTCCGTTTTACAAACACCTTCCCGATCAGAAACACCCATTCACAGAAGCTACAGTATAATTCCAGAAGCCAGAACATCGTCGAAATCCTGAGAGAGAATTCCTTACTTGAACTCTCCGGCGTTGCAACTCCCAGGCAGCATGGGACAGGAGTCCTCGTCGGTCCAATCACCGCAATCGTTGTCGCCGTCACACTGGAACTCCTTGCGCACGCACTTCTTGTTGTCGCATTGAAATTCGTTCTCTCCACAGCGCATCAAGTCGATAGCTAAATACGACATAACATGCCGTTAGAAACCATAGATTTTCTATGTCAAAGTACCTTCGTCGAATTCCACCAAGACTATGGGTTGTCTGATATCCCGATGGTGGTTAATTTTCCATCAACATCCTTCTTTTAATAATGTAACTACAATGAAAATTTCAAAACGTATGTTTTGAAAACTTCACTGTAAAATCTGCCGCAGGATATATAAAGTCTATGGCTGTAGGCGAGGTTCCGGGTAGGGAATACTTATCCTTATCCGGATAATAGTAAGTATAGGTAATAAAAATCTCCTAAGGCCTAAACAACCTACGTATTGGCTTTCTAGAACCTTTTGTAAGATGTAACATTCCACGTCGGACTAAATGTGCTCCTACAGGGTTTTAAAAAGATTTAAGAAGTTTAATACTAAATCTGTGAGATGTAAGATCAACAGCTGCTGTAATTGTTATGATAGTCTTCAAAGTTATTGTCGGGGTACTCACGACATTCGGTTTCGTCGGAGTTGTCAGGGCAATCGGCCTCTTTGTCGCAGCGCCAGTGTTGGGAGATGCATTCACCAATCGTGCACATGAACTGATTGTCGCGGCATCTGGTGATAACGACGTGGTTATATTACAACAATACGAAAATGTTTATTTTGATGTAACTATTCCGGAGTGTTACTCGCTAAATTAAATTAAACCTTAGTAAAACTCTCACGTTCACTCTCATAAGTACCGACTCGATTGTGTAAGAGAGAGGGTGAAGTTTCGTTTAACGATAATTTGATTTTGCGAATGACACTTCGGAATATATACGAATAGACATACTGATTTAACAAAGCAATAGCCTCACACTAGATGCCTCTGTATCTCCGGGGACCGATAGAAATTAGCAGAATATCGTAACTATGATTATTTATAAGAGATTGAACCAATTCTACTGTCTCGAGTGAAGATTGAATGTTTATGGAATATTTGATAGGTAAGGTAAAGTTTTTAATTTCATAGATGTATTCATCATACTTACTTCTCGTATTATCTAGAGTCTAGAGTTTCGTTGTGAAGTGAAGGTATAAACAGTGCTATAATTTTTGTTAGGAAAAACCATTCTTCATAGAAAACTCTGTTATCTACGAAGAAATATTTTTTTAGATTATATTTTTATATATAGATATTTATTTTTGTAGATAACCAGTTATCAAACTTGGTTATCTACGTGGAAGTCTCCAATTTTTGTACCTTTTCGTACCTAATCATTTACTCTATTATCCTCATCATGCTTATTTATGTGATACGTTGTAGGTATTCAGTAACGGGTACATAGTTGTATAGGTGAACAGGGATTGTATTTCATGTTTTCATTCTTAGAAGCTTAGTACGTATGTAGAATGGATAGGACGAATTTGAAGCGGACTTTAACACCTCATCTGCTCAGATTTATTTCCGTCGCGTAGATTTAAGAAAAAAATAGTCAGCTAAAGACCTTTGTGTCTGAAATACTTCCGTTTTCTAAGCCTGTTTTACATGATTAAACTCGAAAAGTCAGTTATCTGATGGACGCGTTGCGTAATGACTGCGTAGATGCTAATGTATACCTAAGGCACGTCGATGGATCGGAAGTACCCACTGATGTTAATCACGTCGATGATATTGTTCTATAAAGCTGCCGCCCACGGATGTCGGATATATCCGAGTCTCCTTCACGGGACGCAGGCTTCGCGCGTAGGCGCGTTGCCGTGGCAACCGCTCTCCCCCCGCCTCAAGCCGCGCTCTCGTATTGATCTGCCGCCCCAGCCGCCCGCCCGTACAAAACCAGTGACACAACAAAAACTGGTCAAGTGCGAGTCGCGGTCCCCAGAAATTAGCATGATCATCCTTTCAGCGCATGCAATGGTCATCCATTTCAACTGCTACAGATGTCTAGGGAGGGTGAATGAAAAGGGTCGTATTGACGATACCTACTTACTATACGTCATTACAGCCACTGATTTTTCTCTGCACTCAGATTTTAATGTTATGACAGAGTAATCGTACATAATGAAAAAACACAACAAAACTCGTTATAGTCAGCTATCTAGCCATATTTATTAGCCAACATCCTTGAGCTTTCAAGCTTTTATTTAAAGAAAACTATTCAAATCTGATCTTTAACAGTAAGCTGGCCTATACCTAAATGTAGTTAAATGTTTTATTAAATAACAAATTGCGTCTAAAAATAGACAGCTCCTGTTTTTGGAGTTTTGTTGCCGTGCAGGAGCTATAGACATAAGCCACGAGCGTAATCTCGTGAGTACTTTACGTGGAAGGTACGAGATATCTTCAGAAAGGTTGTGGAAGGTATTGCTAGAAATCGTTGGCAGTTATAGCTAAAGATTCTTTGATCGTTAAAACTTTAAATCTTCAATTCTTTTCATTTCTTATCTGAATGAAACGATCGAGATATTTACTTAGCTGTATAACTTCAGTAGTTATTTTCCATGAAAGTAGTAAGTATTTACTACATACTAGTAGGTAATAATTCCATGGTATTTCATATATCAAATTGACTACAAAAAGGTTTGCCATACGTCCTGTATACTGCATAATTTACCTACCTGAATAATCATACCTTCAATTTACTCATAAAACGTTTCCCGCAGCGCTATTTTTAAATCGGATCCTATACGTATTCGCTAGATGCACGACTTCAGCGACACCTAGCGTTCGAAACTTTGTTGGCTCTGGCGTTTCTGTCAAAATATTGTGATATAAAATTATATGTAAATTACATTTAATTTCACTGTATTGCTCTAACATGATTAAATGAAGTATGTAAAATTTATGTAAAAAGTGTGTTTTGTTTTGGATACATCAGGGTTTGTTTACTTCAAGTTTATTTGTAGTTTTATTGTAAAACAAGAAAAATAAGGCTATGTTAATGGTTTCATAATCATAAATGATAAACATATAATTGTTCCTGTATCGCTACAATCGCTAGTAATAAATTAAATATCGTTTTCAGCTCGAAATGAGTATAATCATAAAGACCGGCTTTGTGATTATCACTCACAATAATATTCCAACAACACAACAACTATTAGATCTGTGATTGTGACCCATTTTTGTTTGCGGAATAATGCGAAAATAAGTTTCTGCATAGATTTGTTTGACAGAAATAGGTACAGAGCCAACATAATTTCTGTTTTTGGCCACTGCGAGCGCTGCGATCGATTCCGCCTAGTACTTCGCACCCAGCGAATACGGGTACCTAGTTCCTACTTTCACAATGCATCCCCATGTTTGCGTCGGAGTGTGGATGATATCAATTTGTTAGGTTAATGTTGTGTGTGATGTCATGGGCTCGTTTTGGTGAGAGGGGAACTGCGTGTGGGGTCGAGAGCAAGGGTGACTTTGTGCAATTAAATTTGTTTGATTTGCTAATGCAATCTGACGTAATTGCAATCTGCAAATTATTTATTGCAAGACATCGTTGGCGACGCCCCCATTTTGGAAAACTGTAGAGGGAATTATGGACGCTGTTGTTTGTTGGAATATAATCGATTAAATATTAACTTGGTGATTAAATTATCAATTTCGTTCTACATAACCTATATACAGTAAGGCCATCTTCACAACACAACAAGATACTGGGCATCCTGGGGAAGAAACCGGGTTATGTTGGATTTTTACCCACTTTAATACGAGTATCGGAATTAAAACTAAGATCTTCAAAAACGTGTCGTAAGACGTAAATGAGACTTCTACTTCTCTGCTTTACAAAACAAATATGAGGTTGTCTGGTAAAGATCGCTCTTAGCGATAAGACCGCCTAGATTGTATTAATCGTTTTGTACGCATTGTTACGCACTAAGTTTTTATGCAATAAAGTGTATCAATTCATTCATTCATGTGTAAACAAAAAAATACTTGGAAATGAAGGTCACATAACCACACAAATAACTCAATCAGGGTGCTATTAGGGGTTTAAGTTGTTTATGCCACATTGCGTTTCGTTGTGGTAGGGCAGGGCCGAGGGTGAGTTGGGATTTAGCTAGGGTGCTGTTTTAATAAACATTCCCTAATCAAAACAAAATAGTGGCGACACATCAATTTTAGAAAACCTACTAATAATCTTATTTATTTCTTATAAACGCTATTATTTGTTAAAATCACAGTAATCCGACTAGTGAAAAATATTTGGTTAAATTTTTGATTAAACGGAAATCGGACTTGAAGCGTTTCAAAATCTTTGGTCAAAATAGCTTAATAAAAACCGACCAAGTATGAGTCGGGCCTCGCTCTATAGGGATCCGTACTCTAAGGTCCTCTAAAAACAATGTACACAATTTTAATGTCATGTCATTTTGATTTGGGTCAAGGGAATACGTACACATTATGTGAAATTTTGAAGACTGTATCTTATTCCGTTTACCCACGTAACAGACGGTCGGACGGACGACGGAGCGAAAGCAATAGTGCTCCATTTTCCCCTTCGGGGTACGAATCCCTAATAAAAACAGGATAATATGAACTTCTATCTATATACCACATACCTATCTATATACACACTTTTTATTGGAACACTTTATTTTTGATTTAAATTTACTAGCCCAATTGTAAAAAAATTCACAACACACTTAAATATTATAATTATGTAGTCAAAGAAAGTGAATTAGCATCACTTGAAATTCATACAAATTGATAAAATAAAATATATTACGACTGCGGCGGACATCTGCCTTTACGAGTACGGGCTGTCATAACGGCTGCAATTGCGAGACGTTGTTTGAATTGAACCCAATACAGTCAGTAAAAACTTGTTTACACTTGATCAAGTACTGTGGCGAGTGCAGTATGCCAGGCACTCGCACAAGACAGCCTTAATACAGTCATACATTGACTTGTCATTGGCAGAATTCGTATCTTCGAAATTGCCACCGAAGAGAAAGGAGACCACAAACGTCAAAACCCATCATCAAATAGACTGAGTGATTACCTTCTATCTATCACCTTCTATCTAGTCTTTATTACTTCTAACACCTTTCAAATTCGAGATAATTTCTTCGAATTTTGCAGAGAGATCCTTTAGTCCAATTCCTATGAATTGGACTAAAGCAAATTTCAGCCAAAACGTGGAAAAAAATTCTAGACCCGTGACCGTGACCATACAAAACTGTCACGGGTTAACAGTCTGAAATAAACAATATTCTGTGGGTATAAGCGCAGAATTCTGACAAACGGTGTACATTATATAACTAAGTAGATAACGGCAGAGCGATCATATGCTGGAGTCGTAATTGTTTGGTCCAAGGTTTGCACAAAACTTTTCATCGTTCATGAAGTTAGCGCAGGGTCCGTCAATCACATTATACTGTCCTAAATTCAGTAACTAAGTTAGGAAGCTTGAATTTAGGATAGTGTAATAAGCCCTCAAGGTTGTACTCACTTGCCCTTGGTGCAGTTGGCCTCGTCAGAGTTGTCGCGGCAGTCGTTGTCGCCATCGCACACCCAGTCCTTGTGGATGCACAGCCCGTTGGAGCATTGGAACTGATCGGATGTGCAGTTCGCTGCTCCTGTGGTTATATGACTTCTTAGAGATCTTCGCCATCGTTGTCGCCGTGGCAAAGCCAATCAAAAGCGATGCACGCGTTGGTGCTGTGGCTAAAGATTCGGTTCTGGTACTCGTTGCAAGAGCGCATACAGCCTGCTTCGTATCATAAAGATACCGTCACAATTTTGATATACTTGATAATGAACGCCTTACCGCAATGTGTCTCATCGGAGAAGTCCCCGCAATCGTTGTCGCCGTCGCAAAGCCAATCGAGCGCAATGCAAACATTCGTGCTGTGGCAGATGGTTCGGTTCTGGTGCTCGTCGCAGGACCGTGCACAGCCTGCTTCGTCTTCCGCCTCTGCGCAATCCGCCACGCCGTCACATCGTTTCTCCATCGGAATGCATGTGCATGATATCTGAAACCAATGTATGTGTAAACATCTAGTAATCAATGTGAACAGCAAAGGAATGGAACAGCCTGCCGGCGTATTTCCCGGAATATAGGTACCGTTTGGGTATCTTCAAGATCGGTTGAGTCACTTTATTAGGCCCCCAGCACAAGCTCCATCTTCGACCTTATTCGTACGTACATTTTGTAAGTTTCATCGTATTTTTTTAAAACTATCGTATACCTGACAGGAGAATTGATGCTTGTAGCATGGTTGGTGGCAGCCGTGGTCGCCTTCGTGATCTTCTAGGTCGTCAGCGACGACGTACGAGTCTTTATCGTATATTACCGGGCGGTCTGGGGACAAACCTTATTCTTACACATTGAAATTGACATTTTAAATATAGGATACTTAATCGACAACGGTTAAGGTGATCGGTGCAGACTGAAACAATTTTTACCATAATAAGATCGACAGAGAAGTTGATGTACTTCCACTATAGTACG
Organism: Hofmannophila pseudospretella; assembly: GCA_947369225.1. Classification (NCBI taxonomy): domain Eukaryota; kingdom Metazoa; phylum Arthropoda; class Insecta; order Lepidoptera; family Oecophoridae; genus Hofmannophila; species Hofmannophila pseudospretella. The sequence continues at coordinate 5,578,921 of OX376316.1, forward strand.
TGCAAGAGTTGGAAGAGGAAAAAAGGAAAACATTTAGATTATTCCGTGTAGGGACGCCTCTCTTCAATATAATACTTCGCATCAGCGTTGGATTTATTCCGGCAGCGTTTATAAAAGCCGTCAATTCTAAACTCTTGTATCATCGTCACCTATCATCATGTGTGATATTAAAGGCAAACACTGCTGTGGGCTATGATCGACTACATTCTGGAACACTTACTATGCCAGGGTTCAACTCTGGTGTAAGGACTGTGTGGACGTACGCCAGGCGGCACGGCTAGCGCGCCGCCGCCCGCCGGCGGCTGGTACGGCGGCACGCGGCCCACCGGAGAGCGCAGGTCCGGCGACTCCGCCGTGCCGTTTGCCGGACGCGGCGCCGACAGTTGCGGCGATTCGTCCGCGTCCGCTGCACCGTAGAAAAAAAATTACCTTTATGGCTACCACATGGCTAATCATGAGCACATCCATAACTAAATCTTGGACATTGTCGAAAACTGTAATCTCATGTACAAAGCACCTCAATTTTTTAACCCCCGACCGATCGAGGGAGGGTGTGTTATACAAGACAAGACAAGTTTGTCTGTCGGTCTGTTTGTCTGTGGCATCATAACTTTTTTAATGTTCTTAGCCATATCAGATGAAAATTGGATCAGTGGTTCTAAGATCTTGGAGTATCTTGGCATGGTGGAGAATAATGGGATCTCTGGAACGGTAACAGTTAGGTGGTTCGAGTTTGAGCTCAATGGTGACATTCCCACATCTGGAACCATGAGGATCTGATGATTACCAGGAAAAAGTAAGGGGATCTCCACAATGGTATGTCAGGGGTTTCTAAAAATTTTAATTTAAGAGTTATTACAGTTACCAATAAGAATATTTTAGCAAAGTTTCGATTAATTTATATTAAAAATATGTCATCATCATCAGCATCCTACTGCCCACTGCTGGCCTAAAAATACTTAGTAGTTTTAAATCGGTGATACAAATATTTTCGGTAGTGTGCCAGTAACAAAAATTAATGCATTTGTTAAAAATTAAGAAATAGACAAATTAATGGTCAAATGTGAAAACAAAATAAAATTCTTTAAAAAATAAAATAGCTACATGCAATCAAAAACAGACGATAGAAAGAAACAACAATATTACATTATGACGTCACTGTGTAATTGTGCCATATAAGCAGACCTGGCTACATGTAAAGAACTGTTTTGCTAAAAAGGGACAGAGCATCTCTCCAGTACAAACTTAAATCAGTAATAACTCTGATATTAATTGAGATACCGAAAAACGACTTTTAGATTCTTCTTCAGGATGTCCATGTACGGTAATTGATAGAACGAAAAAAAATTAGTCAAATACCTAATTGTGACGAAAAATCAAGCTGCGATTTTCTTGTGACATGTGAGTACTCACCGCATAGCCAGAAGAAGGTGACGAGAGTGATGTAGAGCGCGATCGGTGCTGGCATGGTGGCGGTTCACCAGCGGTGAGCGGGCAGCGCGCGCATTCCTAGGTGACCTGCGCGGCGGCCGCGCGAGCACTCCGTACTCTCGGAGGCTGCAACATGGCTCGCCGTCGCCGGCTCTAGCGTTGCACTATCTGCAAACGTCACTTCATTAGGCGAGTCCAAACCGAAAAATGTAGAGACTACCTCGAGATGTGGCTTGACCCTATTGACTATTACATGAGACAAGACAAAAACCGGCGAAGAACGTTTCGGACTCGTACTTGATAGGGTCCGTAGCTGTTGTATCACAAAATAATATATCTTATTAAATAAATAAATATAAAAAAAAGTTAAAAATTAAATAACTTTGTCGAGTTTCATTGGCTACTTATTTCACAACGTAACTTTGGTATAGGGTCCGTTTAATTATCTTTGAAAGTAAGTAGGTTCTTACTACCAGATTGCTACGGGTTTACCTTATAAAAGGCATAACTTCACAAAATATTAATTTACTACTAATTGAGAACAAAAAATAAGGCGAAAGGTTAAATTGCCTATCTGTCTTCTCTCTTCTCCCGTAGGTGCTTTCCTGCAGTTGTCAGGGCGTAAGGCGAGCCGTACAGCGAAGAAATCTTCGGATTTCCGTAGGAAACGATTTGTTAGAACCAATTTCATGAACTATACCACTGGTGGCCCCACTTAGACATCTCGGAATTTTAGGTAGTAGGTAAGGTATCATACTAAATGTAGAAGATGTTGCCGCGGGGTCACAGTCAGGACATAATTTATTGACGAAAAAAATAGAATGGTCATAAACATTTCATTGACAAATGATGTAAGCAAAAAAAACTATTTTCAAAAAGTCAATGAGAAAAATATTTTCCTCAAATTGATTTATAACTGATTTAAAACTCGAACAAGAGATATAAACAAGAATCCCAATATAAAAGTAAGATTGGCATAATTAATGTTACGATATAAAAACAGATAAGTAGAGGTATAGAGTTCGTCACTTACCCAATTACGGGATTTTCCGTTTCACTGAATTCTTGTTTGTAGAAATATAATATAGTATTTTAGTTATGTTACAGAACATTTATAATTATTATTATTATTTTATTTATTAAGGAACGCAAACAGTTTACAAATAGATAGATATACATATAAAAAAAATTACACAGAAACAAAAAGGGTTCACAAATATTAGACTATTTTAAAGACTGCTTTTAGAATTGAATCTAATAAGAGTAAGTACAACCACGCACGTATTTTCGTAATAATTCTACTCAGTTGAGCTGCGATATTGCATAAAGTATCGATACCTGAGTAGTATCGATAATTTCATTACGGCGGCACCTAGTAGTACTCGATACCTTTATTGCGATATTTAACTAGGTATCGATACTTTTGTCACTTACTCAATACTTTAGTTTTCGGCGAAACAGCGAGAAACTCCGTCACGAATGTTTCATACGAGCACCATCTAAAACTATCCATCCACGAACCGGGATTTTTATTTGATTTAAAAATTGAAAACGTGAACTACAGTAAGAAAATAAAGATTTGCATTATTATTGGTATTATAGTTCTTGTTGTCAAATTGGGATTGATTTGAGTTGAGTTTAGTTTGGTGGTAAAAATAATGTTTATTGGTTAGGTATTTATTTCCGATTAAATTTTGCGACACGACACGGTTTCTAATGTGATGAAAAATTACTCGATACTTTTATCGGTATCGATACTATTGATTCGATACTGGTATCGCGTAAAGTATCGATACTTTTCTATTTGTGTGCAATGTCATACTGATTGCCCCCGGCGCGCGCGCACTCCTTCCGCAACTGATATCGTTAGATTCGTTAGTTTAGAAAAATAAACACAGAGGTCAATATCGATGAGTCAAGTACAGTCGGGACGAAAATATGCTGAATATTTTAGTATCAATGCGAATCAATGGGTATCAATGGGTTTCTTAAGAGTATTGTTAATATTTTGGTATATTATAGTTACGTACGTTAATTATCATTTCAGACGTAATTTTTAATGCATTATTACGTTGCAAACGTTACAGGGGGTGACGCCCTTCTATGTCATACTTACAGACAGATTCCTTACAGACAGACAAACATGACGAAACTATAAAGTTCCTAGTTGACTGCGGAACCCTAAGAAATTGTTAACCAGCGTCCAAGGCAATTATACTTTTGATAATTTTAGTCACTGTTTTGGTAAACGTAAATAATTTCTTATTTTGAATAAGTATTCTGAAATTATTGCGTTTCGTAAGATTAAACAAATATCACTCCAATATACGTATATATTATTTTTGTACGTAACAATGAAAGCTGAACCAAAGAATAAATAATAGTACCTACCCGTACTACTGAAACTAAAAGTTACATTTACCTGCGCTTCCCTGATTGTCGTGTTCAGTCGGTGACGTGGTAAAATAAGTTAACTAATCGCTAAGTATGCCCATTGTAGGTGCTTATACTTATGAAAGATATTACATTGTCAGTACCTACAGTCAATTCATATCTAATAATAACAAATACATAATTATGTTGTCGTAAATTCTAGGTATTATAAAGATAAAAACTTGCCTAGGGCACCGGTTTTATCACTGGGTATGCCAGTGCACTTACTTACCTCTTATAAATAAGTGACACGTATCTAGCACATTCATTTATCTCACTATAAATCCAATTTTTTGCACATTTAGTTTTTATAGTACACCTAAAACAATTTTTCAGTCCGTTTAAAAAATAACTGTGTGATTATTGTTCGACTATTCGAATCTGTGTTTCTTCCACGGTATCGAAATTTGAGGTAGAGCCAGTAAAATCGGCCATATTGAATATTGGCTAGGCGGTGCAGCGCATGCGTGACTAGAAGCCAGTACGAGCTACTTGTTGATCCCGATTTCATTCAAGACGCAGCCGACCGCGCATTCTACGCAGTTAGCCGACTTTACGGCTGCATATTTCTCCCTGTTCCATGCGATGACCCGAAATCGATATTATGCAACTTTTTTTAGTATAAGGAGTGCAGAGGAGCCAGTAGACATCTCATGTCACTATAAGGTTATTAGAGGGTTTTCGATACGCTGCTAAGGATTTAGATGGAGTGCTTTATGTGAAGGTTATTATGCTGGCTCTCTTACCCTTCATACCGAAACAGCAATGCAAGTATTGCGCTTTGCGGCAGAAATAGGTAAAACACAGAATCATACCACCAATAGCAATTTTATTTTTTATTAATATAGGTAGGTACTGTTATTTATAGGATTACACCCTACATATTAATATTCTGCACAGTGGCACTAATTCTGGTTTGTCAGTTACTAAACTAAAACAAAGCTAAACGAAACATCACCCTCACTCTTACACGATCTACACATTACTCTGGCATATGAGTGAGCGTGACAGTTTCATTTAGTTAAATTATGGTTTGGTGGTCACCCCAGAATCGACGTCAATGATGGCTTAACGTGAAAAATAAAATCATCTAAGGTCGCCAAATAAAAATTGTCATGTCAGTATTTCTCGCAAAATGTCGAAACGAAGTAGGTATCTGAAATACTTATATGCACATGCACATTAGTGCTTACATGAAAGAAAAAAGTCTCCTCTCTAAATAATAGGTAAGAGCGCGCGTTCTTTCCTTCATGATTTAGTGCAAAAGATACTTAATATGACCATCCCACAAAGATTTCAAGTTCCTATAAGGTTGATTCCAACTCCGAAAACGTCCTGGCTTTGAATGAGTCCTTCAATAGTTGCTCTAACTCCTCAAATAACAGAATCGTTAAAAGTATTACTGAATATTATTTTTATGCCCTGATAAAGTGCTAATGGGTTTATTACACTTAACCGCTGATGTAAGTCTGACTGAATTATGTCGACATCCTCACACAGAACCATCGATTTAAACCACAAAAAAAAACGTTCAAATCAAATCGAATCAAAAATTCAAATCGCAAATTTCACATGAGGAAATTTTGACACAGATTTGATAGGCTGTATAGAAAGTCCTTACAGATTTCGTCTATTATTTTCATGTCGTTACGCTAGTAATATAGCCCGGAAGGGAAACTTTTTTTCTTTCATGCAAATACCTATTACTGATACTGTTTTTGGGATTGTTCCGTGTTCCGAACAGAACTGATTCGACTGTATCTATTGATAAACTTGGGCACCTAGATATTTCGATACATGCGCTCTACCGATCATTACAAACTAGTTTTCTCTGTACAGCTACCGCAAAAATAAGATCAAATATTGTTTTGAAATATACTTAGTATAGGTACCTACCTTACATAAGTAATTATATTTTAGATAAGTTAATAGTGTTTTATTATAGCAATATTTAACAAATACTTTGAGCGATCAATACGCGGGGGTGGACTGCGCGGCGGCCTGCGCCCACGCCCGCCCATCCCGCCCCGCCCCCGCGGACTCCGACCCGAAACCCAACACCTCGCCTCCCACGGACCTGGCCGTGAGACCTCGAAGCTACGACGTCAAAGCCAAATCTTCGGAAAATTACCACATTACATTTAACATTTTCTATCATTGCCACATACACAAATCTGATCAAATCAAAGTTGACCACTATTTTGTACCAATTAATTTCTCTGCCTGCATATTTTAATCGTAGGTAGGTTTAATTACAGCTCAAAAGCTTATAAATATGTACCTTAGAAATATCCCGCGTGTGGCATCATCAGCACTCCACCACACATGTGAACCAAAACAATATCGATATCCAGAATTTAGGCCTTTACGGACTCGATAGCAATCAGTAATCACTTCACCGCACCTCAGTCACTGGAAGTTCCTTTTGTTTTGAAAAGTCCTTTATTTTTATCTATTTTTATGTTTGTATCGACGTGGAAGCCTGTCGGGCGTGCTCCTCTCGCGCAACTGGAGCTGGGGTAGCTAGGTGAGCTGGAACCTTCCCCTCTCCCCCGCCGCGCACCCTCCGCGCAGTCTGCGCCTCGTCGATGAATGGAGCCCACCGCTCCCTTACCTTGCTCCTATAAAAGTCCCTTTCAACACTCGCCTACATTCGTATTGTATCGGCTACTGAGAATAACGCTCGATCAAAATAGATGAAGTGCTTATAAATATAGTTGAATAACATCACTTATTTTACAGGAACATTTTTTTTTCAGCACGGTTCTTGGAAAACAATTACAAAGTTATTGGAAACGAATAGAAACGAACCTTTCTTATAAAATGAAGTCATACGAATCAACAACTTTTTCAACTATGAGGGACATTTATGATTTTTTTTCAAATTAATGAAGTACCACCTACTTAATAATATTTTTCTCGATCTTTATATTTCTCGGGTTAGAGAAGTCTCGACCGTTATTTCCCGGGACTTCTCGGTAAATCGAGACGTGATAAAAATCTATTAAAATTTCAGGCAAAAAATTGTTAAACATTTAAAAGAAATAAGTACCATAACTCTATTAGATTTGCTTATTGAGCTAAGTATTGATTGGTAAGCATTTTTAACGTAGTTTACAAATCTAGTAGTTATTCTCAGTCATTTAATTTTTGTTTTTACGTAGAACGTGTTTTCTATGCGTGAATACTAAACAAAATCATAATAATGTATATTTAGTTTTACTAGCGACATCGTCCTTCAATGAATGCCAACAGATAATAACCAGGGCTTACTACCTAAGTTTCCTGTACAGAAATGTAGAACCCTCTAAATCTACATCCTCATTCCTCATCGTTAGATGGCGTCCTTCCTCCAAAGAAAAGCAGTAGAGGGCTGAAATGTTGGATTCCATTGAAGATAGTACAGCTGAGAGATGTTTTTACTCGCCGATCGCCAGATTGCGCCACAAGTTCGGCATTGTGGTACTAAAATATAATTTTTAATTATCTTGTCCAACAATTTTTGATAAACATTTTGTACGAATGAATTTAACTAATGTCCTCGTTAAAGCCACTAAATTAAATCCCAATGCCTTCTTTGAATTTGGAACCTTTTAATTTTTGCCATAATAATAACAAAAGAATATCTTTCAATTTCAAAGTTAAAGAAACTGGCCAGTCACTGTTAATTTATTTATTTTAAATATTTTCATGTGGCCAGTATTTTTATAAAAGATCGGTTTAAGAAATCGATTTTCAGTAATAAATATTCACTTCAAATAATAAAATAACACATTTTCCGATATTAAATTTTATTTTTACAACGTTTCCTTAGGATTACATAACTATTTGGCTTGCAATCTTTAACTATTATAAACATCAATTTAGGTAAGTGTCTACTTCGCCATAATTTGTCATTCATTTTATTTACCTATCCTTAATTCATTTATTTACAGCTGACAGAACAGTAATGTCGTGTGGTGTCTAAAATCTGAGCTATCTTAATAGTTCGCTGTCACCGCATTTCAACTATTGGATTCCAAATAAATGGGACTTATAGCGAAGATTAATTTATATTTGTTACAGCTATTCTAGACGTATTTTCGGTTTAGAAACCACTTCGTGTCCAGCGTTAGTTATCTATTGTACACATTTTGTTGGTAGGAATGACTAATAATAAAGTATTGTCTAAATCAATACTGATAGTATACTAATTAAAAATCTAAATTGAAAAATAGTATTTTATATTTATATAATAACTTAAGAAATAAATAATGAGCAGGTTTAGTTAATGGTTCATTCACACTTTCAAATTGTTGCGCTTTTTAAAACGTAGGTAATTAAAAAATAATTTAAAACTGGCAGTATTTATTATGTATAGCGATATGCTATTCCCTACTTACATTTAGAACTACCTACTGAAAAATTTAACACAGCAAATTTTGGCTTTTAGTCGTTCATACAATCGAAGATCTAGCACATTTCATCACTAATCAGAGTAGTCAAATAGGTATTAATTTCGAGATACGTATAAAAATCCTCTCCTAGCCTATTTTTTTTTAATCAACCATCTTGAAAACTCTCCTTTCTTGAACACAGTTACTCTCAATTATAATAGAGCTATGAATCCACAGACTTTTAATTATTAACCAAATAATTTGATAGTTACAACAACATTAATATCATTCATTTAAGGTTCTGATTTGATCCAATTTATTTACGCTGCTTATCCGAAACTGCTTCCGATATGGAAACGATTAGGCCCTTAGGTTGCATAGAAAGTTTATTATGCTTTCCATTTTAGTCACTTGCCCTTTTCAGGAATCAGTGAGAATCTTGGAGTTGAATGTCACTTTCAAAAATCTCACTTCCATTTCCTTATTATAAACCACGAGTGGCTAACTTCTTTCGACTGCCCGATGTCCTAACTCCTGATTACCTAATTGGTACGAATTCAATCAAATATGTAGAAGGTCCAGTAGATCGCATTAAAGAGAAGGAAGCAGACAGGGAAGATGACGCGGGAGTAGGTGTCGATGACGTTGACGTCGCGGATCTTCGGCATGGAGGCTTTGATCACAGTGGCGCCACGGCGCAGTGCGTGTATCATCTTCGGTTTCACTGTCGAACCATCTAGAAATGGAAAATATTTGAGTTGTATTAATCTCAATATCAGTCGATTTTTAAGAACTCTTTTTTATTTTATAAAGAGAGTAGACGAGCCATCTAATGGTCAGTGCTCAAACCCTCACCTCACTATAATGTTATTAAAGGTAGTCATACTACAGAAGCACTTTTCTATAAGCCAGTTATGTAGTTTCCAAGTAAATTCAGGTTAAATCGTGGTTTCAATGTATGTTAGTATATACTGCTAATCTTGAGCATTTAGATTGATTGCCTCATGTGCCGGTAATTTCGCTGGCTCTCTTACCCTTCAAACAGAAACACAGCAATGTAGGCATTGGTACTTTGCTGCAGAAATAGGTTAAAGGGTCAAGGTAAGGTGGTACCCACCCCAGGCTGACTCTCACAGAATCATACACCTTCAATCTAGGACAAGTAGAGAAATAAAGAAATACTTCTCGACGTTCTGGAGTGAGGTCTTGTCCGGTATCGCAAGTTCATGTGATCACGCTGGAGCCTCAGCGATGGTGGGGCGCCAGTGGCTGGAGTCAGCGGCTTTGACCGCAGGCCCAACAGTGGGGACACTCGTCCAGTGCTACTAGGACACTCCCGAAGCGCTATGATCTCTTCTGGGGAGCGGGAGCCTGGAACACAGAGACAAGTCGCATTTTTATCAGTCTTGCAGCAACTGATTATCAGCAATGATCGTGAGGCTCTAAGCCTAGGTACAAGTGTGGTCAGATCAGAAAGTGATCGTACACGTTAAGCGACGTTGGGCGCATTCAGAACCAAGATGGGTAACCCTGTTAGTGGCATATTTTCATCTGAACACGTTAAATTTATGTTGCTTCCTATTGCTGTCCATGTAGAGGCCTAGCCAACTCAGACAATGAGTTGTCCACTAAGTAACACAACAACAACAAGATGAAGTGACGATACTTTATCTATCTATAGGTACTGATGAAAAGGGATAAACAAACTACTTCGATTATTTCAGAATTATTAAATTTTGTGAATTCTTAAATTATGAAGTTAATAAATTTGCAAAAGTTGTTTGCAACATGTAAGTAAATGTTGTTTTGTTTACATACATGTTACCAAATGTTAGATTTTCACGTTACAAGTAGACAAAGCGTTGATAGTTACATTTAAGGAAACGTGTTTCTCAATGTTTGGAAGATAGAACTTACCACCGGCACATTTTAAATCTTTCTCAACACTAGTGCTAGCAGATAGATCCTTATTCTTTAACTTGGCCCTCTTCCGTGCTCTGGCACCCCAGTACGTGTAGTTAACAGCAGCATACTCCAGCAGTGCCGCAAAAACGAACACGAAGCACATAACAAGGTAAATGTCGATGGCTTTCACGTAGGAAATCCTCGGGAGACTGCTGCGGACTCCCGTGCTTATTGTGGTCATCGTCAGCACCGTTGTAATACCTAGAAATGTTTTAAAAGCGTTCAATAAGAAGGAACTTTATTCATAAAGCTCCGTAAAGCAGATGCATGCTGAGATGGTGATTTATCGGAAAATATGACACATAGGGCCAAATCACAGATAACTTTTTGTAGATAATAGTCCTATGACAGTGTAAGAAGCGTCTTCAGTCACATTAGTAGGTCCACGACTCTCGATCATTTAGGGGTCTGCTCTGACGCACCTGTAGTTGAAGCCATCACCCACCCCTACGCGAGAGTCGTCGTCCAACTCTTCAGTCCGACTACCTAAAGTCCATTTATTCAAGAGTTTAATTGTATTTCACATTCTTTCAGAAACATATAGGTTTTCTCACTATTTTCTCCTTCACCCTCTTCCTCTACGTTGAGTGCAAATGTCAAGGACTTTTTTGACGGCATAGCTCTCATATCTTGTCATTATGTGGCCTTACGTGGACTATAAACCTTCATTAAATAAAAAACAGGACCCATAAGAGACGTAAACTTACCTAACGCAACTCTAGCTGATGTGGCCTCATGGTTGATCCAAAACGATACCCACGAGAGCATCACAATAAGAATGCTAGGCAGGTACGTTTGGAAAACAAAGTAGCCGATGTTTCTGCGCAGTTTGAAGCTTAGCGATAACCGCTGGTAAACACCGGTTGCTAACTTCTCCTGAAAAAATAAATAGGTAAGTACTTTAATTTGACAAGAAACGAAATACATTTGAATTTATCGACAGTTTAAACTACAGTAAAGACTCTATCAAAGATTTTGAGATCAGCGCCGTTTTCTACTCCGATTTCTGTGAAAGAGTCGATTCTAATTGATTAATTAAATTTCTCCATTACAATTTAGTCGACTATTTGAACAAAAGCACCTTTGACAAAAACCATGAGCAACCAACCCGATATTGTAAGGGCCTATACTGTGCAAAGCGAGCGTACGCGCCACCGTCAAGTGATGTTAAAACTAGGAATGAACACGATTCAGCAGCGTATATCGATATCGACTCGGCTGCGCGTGCGTACGGCTGGCACAGCGGAAGCATTAAGTAACTCTTACGATTCTATCGTTGGTTTCGTGGCCAAGAATAGAGAACTGAGGCAGTTCCGCCTTCTCCACTCCTCGCACCGGCGTCTCTTTCCAGTACATCACCACGTCCGACACCGTGTAGCCATCTACAGTACAAATAATACGTTAGGATGCTGATACAACTTTCATGTGGCTGGTAGATGATCTACAATTATAATGTTACACTTAAAATCGAAAATTCTTGTACTATTATTAATCTAGGAATTTATACCTAGTTTAGATATAAGTAGAAATCCACATGCCACAAACAAATGCGTCATCTATGCATTGTATGCTTTAACTGATTCAAAAGATGACAAAATTTCTAAATTATTGTAACGAAAATATTAATTGGACCATTTAGATCATGGTACTGGCAATGGGCAAAATATAACATCAAAAAGCTTTAGACGTGGCAAAATAATTCGAAATTGGAACACCAATGCAGGCTGTTCCATGTGGCGATGCAACTGGGAAAATCAAAAAGGTGAATGTGAATACTGTGTGTAAAAAAAATGCCGACTATCTACAATCGCGGAGTTTCGTAGCCTCGTCAGCAAATCAAGTTCAGAAGCTCGGCCTGGTGATCTAATTTAAGTGTAGGAGTCACACAGCTTTCAATCTCGACGGTGCAGTTCTGGCTGTCCAAAGGGTAATAGTGGAGGTCCATCATGCAGGCCAGGGTGGCGGTGAACCGCATGCCGTAGGTGATGCTGCCGTCGCCGCCGAGACGCACCAGTTTGTTGCGCTCCGTCACGTCGTGGAGGAAACTGGAAGAGATGATGAAGCAGTAATGTAAAATAGATACGATATCGATGCGATGGGCGTAAGGAGGAAACAGGTCCAACATCGGACAATATATCCGCCATGTAGGTATTTATATGATTGTTCTCTCTCATCATATACCACTGTTATGGTGGACCATAGGCCTCTTATATATACGGGTCATAATCAATCGTGGGTGAGTTTGTTTCTAGATTTTACATTTTAACACATTATTATTCCGTTACTTACCTATTTTTATCGTTGGCAAAGAACGTGTCCGGCACCCAAATCTTATCTGCGAAGTCGCCGGAGAGCGTCAAAACATCCTCCGACAAGCCGAAGGCCAGTCTTTCGTCCTTCCAATACTGATTGAGGTAAAGCGTTATTGTGTAATCCTAAAAGGAAAATATTTTCTAAAGAAAATGTTATATTTTATTAAAATACAACTGGATAAAAGTGCGATTTAGTAGCAGTTGGTCTAAAAGCGTTTCATCTATACGCATTGATTTTAAGTCGTGTTTCGGGGCTGTTCCACTAGTCGTCTTAGTTGTGTTCTTAAAAAACAAGAAACAAAGGACGAATGAAAAAACAAACGACGAACGAAGAAAATAAGATAGGGTTGAAGGTATACCTAGGTATAGGAGTCTGAGATATGGAGTGTGTTTTATAGGTTTCTTTAACAATATTTTGGTTGTAAATTGTATTTAAAAAATCCCGTAAGTAATTGTTTCGACCTTTTCACAGAAACTTCGAATACTTACCATTCACGAACAGAATTATTTACGAGAGAACATATCCGAAATGTGTCACCGTGTGAGCATGTAACACATGCTAGGTACAGGTAAATAGGCAAGTTATTTTACATAACAGCGTGAGTGGGCGGCGACCCCAGCGTCGTCACGGCGGAGAGTGGCCGCCTGCTAAAGCCGGCCATCGATTGGCTGACGCAGCACGCCGCCCCTGACGCTCCATGTATGTCAAGAGGTGGCCTTGCTCTCTTTCCGAGCTATTAAAAACTTAATGAATTACGATGGCCGCCACTAGAAGGCGACAAAGTCCTTGATTCGACCCAAAAACCTCCTTGGATGCTGGCTCCAAGGTCGTCGGTCATGCGACAGATCTACTTTCATGTTATTTACGATGTTAAGTGAGTTATCAATCAACCTTATTTAATGTGTTCTGAGAGCGAGTAGATGTCTTCCTACTTTCCTACTAGAATTTCTCACAATAAGTTTTTTTAGTTAGTCCGAAATCTACTCGTATTAATTAATGATCTAGGTACCTACACAGCAAATAAGATAAAAGTCAATTGATACTCGATTCGTTCTATAAAATTTTCTAAAATGAGGTAAATTACGAGATCTTAATCATTATTTATAAAATCTGCGTTTACCATTAGGATGCGTATTAACGCAGGCACGTTCAGTCCTACACTAATTGTTGTATTTTCCTAGAAAATTTCTGAGCAAAAAAGAAAAGCTTAGTCATCACTTCGTCACACGAGTGAAACTTATTACGGAAACGACGTTGTTGGATATTTCACGAGCAATTAACTCAACGTTTTCAAGCTTCTTTCAGATGGGAATGTTATAATTAATTTGGAATATATACGCAAAAAAAATGGGTATAGTACCTACTGAAATAAAATAAAAGCGAGGAAATTGTCAGTGAGGAAATTACGATAAATTAAACAAATCCTCTTAAAAACAGTTTCGGAATACGGAGTTAGTGATCAAAAACCGACATCTACGAGTACACCAATCTTTATCGATATGTAAGTATATTTCAAAAAAACAAATTCAGTATATTTACTACGTACGTTTACCTTTACTTTTGATATTATGTTATCTGTGCTTCCTATTTTGTGACTCTACATTTCATTCACTTACCATATTAACTTCTGATATCGCATCAAAACTAGCGATAGTCAAATCCATCCCCACGTACAGCGGATCGCCTGTAAGCAATAATGTTTTATGCAACGGTATCTCAACTCGCGATGCGCGCAGAGAGTCCGGAAGCCGCTGACAAATCACGTCGTGTTTAGAATGCTGAGTAAATTCAATGTAATATTGGAACTTTATGGCTCAGGGCTTGCAATAACATGCAATCTCGGGAGTTTCGTGCAAGCAAGAGATTCTCGTTACACTGTGCTATGCCGTATGCTTGCTTTGCATGATGAGATTTACGAAATAATATTTGGCAACGTCGTATTTATTTTGCTGAATATTTGCATCTAGCATGTCTCCAACTAACTCTACGTTTATGCTTCATGTATCTAAGTAGGAAAGTAGTGTAATACGGGAATCAAAAGTTGGGTAGAGCATTGGCATGAAATACAAAATTATGTTAGAAGCTTAATTTTATAAAATGAGTATCTTCTATATATTTTTTTAAATATGCACACACTACCTACGACGAACTTGAATCAGGGAAAATTCTAGACGCTTAGAAAAATATTTCAAGTGAGAATATCAAACGAAGAATCAAAAACAAACTCGCGAATTTTAAATCGGCGTAAAATGTGTTAGGCATTTCACGAAGTGCGGTTTCTTTTCGGTTTGCCATGTGCAAACTATTTAACGACAACAACCTAACATCCTAATTAATGTGTGAGCGACGAGAAATTAATACCGTTTCTAATAAACTAGTTAATCTTCTTTATAAAACCAACTGATTACTTATTACGAATAAATCATCAAGTAAAGAAAAGCAATTATTTTGATTTAGCGTTTCAATTAATAAATTTACCTCTAGATTACTAGTAGACTGATTGTCGGTGACGTATTTATAATAACCCAGAAAAAACTGCTTGCACAATATTGCCTGTAAGCTAACTTACATGTCGGAGCGAAACCGACACAGATGGGTTAGGTCGAAGGCTAGGGCGACATAAAGGCGCCTTCTTGACGCCCTAGCCTTCGTTATGTTATTTTTTTATAACGTTCCAGAAAAATCTGTCGGCATATGCTTGCCTTGGGGTGAGGGGGAAAGGTCAATGATTCGGGTCGAAAATTCAGAGGCTATAATATAATTTAATAAAATTTAGTCTGTGTTATTGAGAACAAGAGTTCTGACAATATTTAATCACTGAAATAATATATTTTAGACGCTTGTAGTTGGTCGCACAACTAGTAATTCAGAGGATAAACTAGTTTTACAACAGACAAAAATGCTATTTAATAGAAGTTTGGTTAATTACCACGCTTTTTAAATAATCAAGAAGTAGTTTTTTCTAAGTATTTTATTTTCTCGATCTTCTTTTGTTGATGTGACAGTTAAGAAATATAATTCCTAACTGCCACAGTGGTGTGACAGTTTGGAGTGAAGGTTAGTCTTTCAAAAATCTTAGACAGTGTTAAATCTTGACTATTACAGTGTCTAACTTTTTAGCACTTCGTGAGATGCCTACACACTTCGTCAAATGCCTACGCACTTCGTCAAATGCGCCATTACGCTACGTGGATACGACATAATAATATATAATGTGGTCCACAAACGGCAGGATTATTAGGAGCAATTGAGACGTGAAAGCGAGAAGCTCTTCTCTAAGCTAAGCTCTATAGGAGTGAGAGGAATGACGTTATTAACTCTTGATTCTCCCTAATAATTGAACCGTCTGTGCGCCACATAAGTTGTGTGATTGTATATTGAGTCCTTACCGCCAAAATTGGGTCGCAACCGGATGTCGTAGCCGTCCAGTATCCGCGACACGGTATGCGTCACGTTCTCCAGGCGGTCTACCGCCGCCGTGCGCTCGCTTCTGGCACATTTCACACATTTAATACATTCGCGTCAAAAATTTAACATGTTCTATAACTTTTGGAAATTAGCACAAAAATGTTCATCTTTCCATAGATACTAAAACTGCCGATCGTTAACTTTTTTTATATGGACAGTTTAATTTTATTAGCGAATTTCCAAATGTAAAACAAAATTTGTTCAGTTATCGCTACTGTTTCAACGTACAAGGGGGTTTTGTATGTTGTGTGTTACGAGTTAAAGTAGCTACACTGGTCAAGCTACAGCGTAGAACGTGCGTAGCGAAAGGAAGTGGAAACCGCAAACACGTAACTGTTTCGTGTAGGCACCTACCACTTTTGGGAATCACTTTTAATGACTGTATAGGTTCTATTTTCTTCATCCTGAGAATTTTGATTTTATTAGAAAATATTAAAAAATTCTGAACCACAGATGCTTTCCAAGATTTTAATTCAACTGATAATTCGGAAGGCATCTGTGATACTTTCGGCAGTATATAACATCTAAACTAACAGATATACTACTTGAAGGTGTTACTATTTGTGATGTGAAGAGCACAGTTTTCTAAACTTATCAAATTTTTCTTAAAATTGTTTATTCAGTCAGATTTTTTTATAAAGACAAAAGATAAAAAAATGATTAAAGCAATAGTAGTAAAAGCAATTCTGACGTCATCATCATCAATTTTGACAAACACCGCTTAAAATGTTTTTGAAGGCTGAAATAAAAAGGGAGATCGGGAATTTATCGACTCCATACTCAAAAGTAATATACAAGTAATAATATGATTGGTAGAGACTTTTGAAAAATTATCGTTCCCGTGCAAGATTTAGAGGGAATTGGCATTTAGCTGGGGAATCCCCGAGTTCCCAATCCGACATTAAATTACCTCGCAGTGACGCTGGCGGGTCCTGTAAGCCAGCTGGCTTTACGATCTAAATGCCCGACCGATTCAACAGGTCACGTGATTTGCTGAATATTTCAGTAAACGTGCCCAGAGAGAAGGTACCTAATCACTACGTTTTAAACGTGCCTCTTACTTTGGTCATTATAACTTTGTCTACAACAGAGCAATAGCCTCACAACAGTTCCTCGAAATTGAAATAATATTTCCAGGTTTTAACTGTCATTGTTTTATAGTTTTGTAACGATTTCTATTAATTTTTGAAAATGAAACTTTAGATTCTAAACTTTAAATATAAAGTGTTGATAGATTTTAGAATATTAATAACAAAAGTTTCGAATTTCAACGGAGTTAAAATTTAATATAAAAATACTAGGAAGAAGTACAAATTTAAATAAAATAAGTTACGATTATTAATTTCGATTCAAAGACTTTTTTTTCTTTATTATTTCACGGAATACGACTTTATAGAACTACAATCTAGTCACCATTGTATATAGTTGTAAGCTATGTAGTCTACGTTCTATGATGGCATGTCGCTTGGGCACAACAATCAAAGCGCTAAATATTTGCGGTATACGCTTCCGACGGCCGGCGGAATGTCTGCAGACTCTGCTATGTGGACGAACTTCGCCGTACTTCCAAACTATGCTTTACAAATTTTTCCAGGTCAAACGCTAGAGAGTCACGTTATTTTGAACGTGTTTAAAAAGCAATGGTAAACCACCCCGTTAAATCTGCCAAGAAAGTCGTTCTTTGTAGTTGTTTCCATAGAATTGCCACGATCCTCATAAACGAGGAATACACTAAGAACAAGAAGAGTTAGGAGAAGTTTTTTAACGAAAAACTCAGAAAACATCGATATCTACTTGTACTTTGGGTAGAAATAACTTAAATTTAAGTCGAAGTTACCGAGAAACTTTATACACTGAACAAAAATCTCATTTTCTGTCTTTCAAACTAACTTTACAACTCTAACACTTGTTTTAATGTAAAGTACTTACTGTGCTTGAGCGAGGGTAAAAACTAGCGGCAGTATAAGAAACCGCGCGAAAGGAGGCACGTGCAAGCAGCAGGGCGCGCGAAGCGTGCGACGCGCGCTCATGGCGCGGCGGCAGCGCGCGGCTGGCGGCGCATCGCGCGCTCACCGCGACCGCGCCGCCGCCCGCCCCGTCCCACACACTGACCACATAGCTCGACTCACAAACTTCGCATTTCAAACTGTTGGAAAGTAGAGTTGCGGTAATCTCGAACGCGATCTCGATGACCGCGGCGTACGGCGGCGAGTGGCGTGAGGCCGCGGCGGCTGCGGCGCGCGGAGTGCCGTCGCGCGTGCGCTGCTCTCCACACACGCCTCCGATGCTGTCTCCGACTTTCGCAACTTACGAACTCTCCGAGATTCTGTCCAGCGAATACTCATACTCTTTATTTAAAATCATAGGAACACTACAGAACACTTGATTCCTTGAGTCCTTCACTTGAGTCATTTACTAATTGCACGCCTGGGTGTGAATGTGAGGAATTCTTTTCCTGACACAGTATGACAGAGCAGTGTGAAGGATAATTTGCCATGGAACAATAGGAGATAAAACGCAAAGCGTTGCGTAGATGGAACCACTAGCACACTCCGTAAACAGAAAAGCAAAACGAAACGTCGATTCTTGAGGATATCACAAATTTCTCGTTATTTGTGTTAATTTAATTTAATTTTTCAAAGTTGTTAGTAAAATTGTGATGATATCATGGCATCATATGGCCATTTAAAAATAGCAGACATAAAAAATATGTTAAGACAACGTGGCGCGAGTCTTAAGGGTAAAAAGATTTGGTGTAAAGGAACGTATCTACATGTTGATTGGCTACGTACCATTGTGCTAGTGGCGCCTCTAGTGGTAAAACATTGCAGGATTGTCTCCTATTGGCAAATAACAGAATTAGCTTAATGTACATTAAATCTTGACTTAAATTTACAACATTTATAATGATAAATCTATTGTAGCCGCTGTAAAAAGGCATTGTCATACAAAATATTCGTTTCTGAAACCGTTCTTACGTTACGGCTAACCTTCAAGTTACGTAAATCACTCGGAAACCAAAGTAACAAAAAGTTTAAATGGTGGCTTCGAGCAGCCTGACCAACTCCGTCAATAGCGACTATATAACCAGCTGATATTTACGAGTTATCTATAAAGCAAGAGTTGGGATTCCCAAAAAAGACCAAACAAATCACGTAAATATATAAATATAAATCGATGCGGACTCTTGTAATTTATTTATTTTATTATAACATACGGTGCCTTTTGACGGTGTGCAAGAATATGTTTGAGAGAAATGCGAGGGAAAGCAGCGTAATGACATGATTAAATTTTGTAATATACAGGTATATAATATTTTTTTAATGTGTATAACGAATGACAAATTTTAATGACTTAGTATAACAACTAGTATTTTTTTAAAATTAACGTTTTTTTATTGTACTGTTTGTTATGTTGTAAAATTTATGTGAATACATTTACATAGAAAAAAAAATGTACAGCATTACTGTGTACACTACTGAACTTATATATTTTATTGTCAATTTTTGGAAAGTAATAATACGACCGATTCGTTACTGGCGCACAAGCCCTGTGGCTTATGCCAGTATTATGTTTTACTATATAATTAGTTTTTATTTAAATAAAGGAAAAAAAAAACTGTGCAGTTCAAACTAAAAATTAATACAAGAACAACATCAATAATATTAACAAACGAAGAAAAGACAAAAACATACCCAAAATAATATACTCTAAATAACAATATAATGAAAAATGATCAGTCGCATATTCATTCACCCTTCCTTCTCGCAGAACAACAAGTAATGTATTTATTTACCTAAGTTGTTTTTTTCTTGCAATTTGTAAATATACTTAGGTTGTAGCCATTCTTACACGACGTTTTACGTAGGTAACACAGCGTTTAGCAAACCACTACAAAGCTTACGGAATGTCACACATACTTGTCTCTCCTCGGCGGAAGTTATTTGACTCGCTACTGCATTGCATCCTATTACACGCATACTTAGAAAGTAAAATATTTACGTATATTCGTGTGCTTGTGTAGTGTTTTGAAATTATTTTCCTCTACTGTGTAATTAAGTAGTAGTATCTTCATTTTTAGTACCTACTTTTAACTCAAAGATCGGGGTGGATGCGATATTGTCTTCGCAACGGTATACATTGCATTCTATAATACTCACTCAGTATAAGTCATAGATTACTTATACTTTTAATATAAGATATTTATCGTCTGTTGCAGGAAATTTCCTTGAAGTTAGGTTTCTTTAGAATACAAGCCTATCCCTTTCTACATATAGGTCTAGATAGAAATGACACATTAGAGTACTTTTAATGTCTTACTTACATGTCAAGTTAGAGTGCGTTCCAAAACCAGTTGAAATTGTTCACGTCAAATAAAAGTTTGATAAATTTTCAGCTGTTAACGCGGTAATGGAACATGGACAGTTGTCAACGTGAATTATTTCAACTGGTTATGGAACACTCTCTTAAAAGTTAACATTAAGGACGTTTCTTCCACCTCACGGTATGTTTGGAAAATACTTCTTAGTACTTACTAGTACTTACTTACTTTATATTTAGAGGCACTTTCACACTTTTAACACGTCAGAGCTTTCAACGCAAAGCTCTATGCGGATGCGACACGGTGTCTTCGCGGCGGAAGTTATTTGCGGAGCCGGCGCCGCGTCCGCTCGAAGATTGCAGCTCGCGCTGCTGCTGTCACGTCGCATCCTCCACGCCTGACGATAAGCTGACTACTGACCTGCATTTCCACTGCTGAAGTAGCTATAAATAATTCTAAAAATTTGAGAAACATCCGACGTATCGTTGTGGACATTCCCTAACTTTTCCTGTAAGGAATTTCTGTGTGGGAACGGCCATGGTTCCAAATATTTGAGCTCAGAGTCAACCTCCTATTATAGTTCCAGATATTCCAACTGCTTTCAACGATACTCCAAGATCTAACCACTGGTTCAATTTTTATTACACATGGTCTCGGCTAATTATAATAAAAGTTATTTAGAATATAAGTTTATATGTGCATTAAAACGACATAAATTACTCTGTTAAATAAAAAATCCGCCTTCAAATATGTATTTGTTGAGTTATGATGCCACAGCAAACCGACAGACAGACATATGCGTCAAACTTATAACACCCCTTCTTTTTGGTCGGGGGTATAGTAACGTCGGAAAATATAGACTCATAATCTGATCATTCTTAAACTTTTGGGATTTTGTAATGGACACTACATCTTCCCCTATTATGGGGATAGCATAAATATGTATAGGTAGTACCTACGTCACGAATTCGTCAATACATGAAGAAAATGTCAGTGTCCAGAAAGTCTAAAAAAATCGAGTAAAATTAGTAGGTAGGTGTAGAGACGGTTCTTTGACTTTAAAAATAATGTCTTCCCCGCTTTGAGATGACAATAATGATGAGTGCCCAACCCGAGGTTGACTCGATGACTACGAGCTATAGTAGACGTCCGCTTCGCAATTGGAATGAGTGCTGCGATTTCCGAAAAACACTGTGGTAGGTAATCCACGCTAAGGTCGCTATCAGACTCAAACGAAAGTATTCTGAAGCGACAAAGGCTAGGACACAAGACTTTGGTGCAAGCGTCGTCGGATCGAATCCACCTCTGGTCCATTGTGGTGGACCACTCCTAGCACAGGCATTTTAGCCTAGTTGGAGTGGTTAATGGAGATTATTGGTAATGTGTAAAAACATTACCAATGTTTTATTATCAAAAAAAAATAACTATGTGTCTTGGAACAGTGGCGTAGCCTAGCCCGGGCGGCAGATTTCAAGGGGCGGCATTGGGAAATGTGGGCGGGTGGCTGATCGCTGATGAAGGAGTTTTAAAAAACACGCTGCGCGGCAATTTATATCATGAAATTAAATGGTGACATAGTATCACAGATTTTTATCGAATTTTTAAACGAAGACGAAAATAGGAGGTAAAGTCAGGCCCCGGACGGCAGAAATCCTCTACACCACTGCCTTGGAATTGTTGGAATCGATTTTAAGTTCAAATTGCAGTAGACGCATCAACTCCGGTACAAATAATTTGCAAATTAATTCAGCGGCTGCCTGTAAGCCCGAACTCTGTACGAGCATCGCAGTTAAGCCACGTCACAAACTTTGCATTGTTTCCTTGCGGAATAGGCTGTCGCCAAATGTCAAACCCTGATTATTATCAGGAGTTAAGCTTTTAAGTAGATACTTAAGCTTCTTGAAAGATACGTATGAAGTTCGACAATGTACGATCTCAATTTAATTACCAAATTCTTGTAAATATCGTAAATTTTAAAGGTTCGTCATGAAAATGAAAATTTATTTCCCAGCTTTGTTGGTCGAAAATTTCTATGTATAATAAATACATATTTTCATATCGAAATACGGCATAAATATTCTCGCATGTTTTCTAACCCCTTAATTGATCGATGCCGTATCACTGGAAAATTCACTTCACATTGTAGATTAATGTTGGTAACCTGCAAAACATTTCGACGTGTAAAATATTTGACGTATAAATAGAGCAGGCAGATGGTTGAGCCGTGGGATTGGAGAAGGTAATGATGGTGATTTAAAGGCGACGTGCCGCACTGTCTGTGAACTGAGTTCTTACCATCCATCCACTATCTTCTTATTGCAATAACTTGTGAAATGCCTATATTAACCTAAGTCTAAATTTCGAAGTACTTAATTACGATATTTTTGTAATAAATCCATGTCTACTAAAATTATCAAACTTAGTTAAAAATGTTAGCAGAAAAATCCTTGCTTTTTATTAAATTAATCTAACTCGTTGCCGTTTAATTATAGTATAGAAACTACCGGTTTTATTTTTGCGTAAGTAGGTACATATGTTGAACAAAATCACAAATTAGTTATTAGTTACGTAGGCTTCTAGCATAATATTATAACAGTGGACACTTTCTTAACATATTTACATACAAGCTTGTTTACATTTCCGTAAGATTAATAAAAAAACCCTAAAATTATCTTATCCATTTTCATTCCGAGTCTTTTGAAAAAACCCTCATAAACGAAATCCGCTTTTCTATTCTGTTCTGCTTATACTTTTTGATATGTAGCCTCGATCTTCCAGAACAGTTCAGTTTCCTTCGACAATTCATAGTAGCACCAGTGGTAATACCTTCCAACGTGGCAGCCTCCGGACACGCATTACGCTGGAAATGTGCTGGATTCTATTTCATATCGCTGCTCCGGACATGTCGAGAGGCCACGCATGGTCACGTGGCGTAATATCCGTCGCCTGAGGGGTTACAATATTTGTATCTACGGGAGAGCTACTATCATTGATAAATTTACCATGACTAGTGCTAACTAGTTTTAAAATTACCATTATAGACTAGATTAGATACTTAGACAATCAACGTTTAGGTCATAATTAACGCTCGACCCGTTTGAGTGCAGTGGCAACACGTTTTAGTTTTTTTAAGCATCTTTATATATGGCCTACATTCGCTGCGGTTGTGTCATTGTTCCGCTTATAAATATAGATAATAAAAAAAATATTTATGGTAAAATCACTTATACGAGTAGATTCGTATAAAACAGAACTACTCGTACCTGGCTACCAAACTAGCCAGAATAATTAGCTCATAGGTAGAAAATGAGGTAATCTTAAATAACCTAAAGATTATGAAAATAGTTGCATTAATATAATTTTCAATAGTGGTACCCACCTAAAGCAGAAACAAAGCTTCCGATATGGTAAATTGTTCTAATTACAAATGATAGAAGTATTTTATAAATCCTAACCTAACGCAGAAACAAAGCTCCCGATATGGTAAATTGTTCTAATTACAAATGATAGAAGTATTTTATAAATCCTAACCTAACGCAGAAACAAAGCTCCCGATATGGTAAATTGTTCTAATTACAAATGATAGAAGTATTTTATAAATCCTAACCTAACGCAGAAACAAAGCTCCCGATATGGTAAATTGTTATAATTACAAATGATAGAAGTATTTTATAAATCCTAACCTAACGCAGAAACAAAGCTCCCGATATGGTAAATTGTTATAATTACAAATGATAGAAGTATTTTATAAATCCTAACCTAACGCAGAAACAAAGCTCCCGATATGGTAAATTGTTATAATTACAAATGATAGAAGTATTTTATAAATCCTAACCTAACGCAGAAACAAAGCTCCCGATATGGTAAATTGTTATAATTACAAATGATAGAAGTATTTTATAAATCCTAACCTAACGCAGAAACAAAGCTCCCGATATGGTAAATTGTTATAATTACAAATGATAGAAGTATTTTATAAATCCTAACCTAACGCAGAAACAAAGCTCCCGATATGGTAAATTGTTATAATTACAAATGATAGAAGTATTTTATAAATCCTAACCTAACGCAGAAACAAAGCTCCCGATATGGTAAATTGTTATAATTACAAATGATAGAA
Organism: Hofmannophila pseudospretella; assembly: GCA_947369225.1. Lineage (NCBI taxonomy): Eukaryota > Metazoa > Arthropoda > Insecta > Lepidoptera > Oecophoridae > Hofmannophila > Hofmannophila pseudospretella. The sequence goes on from OX376316.1 coordinate 5,603,348, forward strand.
GTATTTTATAAATCCTAACCTAACGCAGAAACAAAGCTTCCGATATGGTAAATTGTTATAATTACAAATGAGACAAATATTTTATACAAACTTTTCAACTCTCAGAATTTGCGGTTATTTCAAAAGATATTTGATTATTATTTTTATTTGATATTTGTTACCACGTTATTTTATAAAGTAAGCTTCTGGGAAGAACCCTGTCCGTACTTGCTTCATATGAGATATGTAATTTTATTGTATAAGGAGAGCAGATGAGCAAACGGGTCACCTGATAATACAAATATAAAAACGTTTATTGTCAGACAAATAAGTCATAATAAGTGGTCACCATCGCCTATAGACATCTCACCCTTAGAGAATTAAGATCTCACCTCATTGTGCCTCAAATGCCAGTAGTTGATGGATCTGGTACCCTTCAAACTGAAACACAGTTGCATTGCTGCTTTGCGGCAGAAATAGGTAAAATGTGGTACCACACCAGGCTGACTCTGGTCAGTCATACATACCCCTTCATAACAACGAAAAAAAAATCATGAGTATAGGAGTACAAGTATTACATTACTGATTAAAATTATTTATTACATACATATACGAGTAATATTAAGTGTTGCTTTATTTATTAAACAAATAGACTTATTATAAAATCTACCTAACTATATAAGACGAGTATTAATATTAGTTCTTTTACATAGCGCATGACATCGAAAATTAAATTTGCATACACAAGCGACCCGCACACACCACTTCAGGCGCTTCGTAGCCCGAGCTACGCTTCGTAGCAGCCCGTAGCTGGTGCTACGTCGTGCATTTATCTTGATTGCTCCGTATACAACGTAATTTCCGATAACTTCGTTTGAACTTCGCGCCTGTTTACGACCCAGTAATGGTTATATTAATGAATGGGTTTAATAAATAGATAAAAACACTCGTGCAAATCATTAAATTATAGCTACTATTCGCAAGAATTTGTTTACTGAAAGGAAAGCTTAACGGTGAAATCATTTTTTTCGCATGAATAACTAACTATGCCTTAGCTACGTAGAAAGGAATTTCGATATTTATCACTGATTTTCCGTGAAAAACCTTCCTTGATTCGGCTGATAAAATCCTTCGAAAAAGAAACTATTCATTGCTTAGTTTTTTATTGTACTGTCGACCACACGTAAACCTACACCTAATTCCATCACTGTAGCACATATTCAGACAATATTACAGTGTCGGTGGCGTAGTCCGGATTCAATTCCAAGGTCACGACTTTCGAATTAAGTATACGAATATAACAAATAAACTGCCGACATAAAGGTCAAAATCGAATGAAGAGGTCTATCTTTGGGCGACTTTACAGCAAATCCGATTAGTCTGCTACGCTAAACAGGAGGAGGTTTGCTTTCTCGTCTCTTTCCGATACCAAAATGATGTTGGCCATGTTTATTTTCCGGAACGAAAGAACACAGATAAGTTATACTCATTTCCTTTCGTTAGCGTCCACGTACATATAAAAACGGTCTGATACAATTTTTATCTGAAGAGTTGAAAGCCATTGCAGGCTATGGCGGGCCGTTTCAACTTACATCCGCAGCCGCCGTTAAAAATAAAATAAAGAAAGAAGAAGCTCGCCAATCCGCCCGCCGCTCACCTGCCCATGCAAAGTCAATTATACGAGTATAATAGGATATTTGTTACCTTTTACGAATAATACTTCTGGTATCAGATTTTCATTGTCGAAATCGAAGACCAAAATCAACGTCATCTGCGAGACCAAAACTACAAGACGTCGCTGACTCGGGCACATTATGAGAATGAGAGAGGATCAGGCGGTGAGGAGGACTTAACTGGGGCAACTAAAGGGACATGGGGCCCGATTCTTATGAATACAACGTAATCTCATTTTAAGAACTCTATAGCGACTTGACGTTTTTCGTATGCCGCTAATCATGATCCGTTTTCGATTAACGTCAAGTCAAAGATCGATCGGTTCGCTCATATGTGTTAGCGTGGTGTTAGCTGAATACGATGTATAGTTAAAGTTGAATCGATACGAAAATGTAATCGCTTCTTAATTGGAGCTCGTAGCCTAGTTGGGAGCACGGTCCGAAAGTGATCGTGCAGGTTGAGCAACGTTGGGTGCGGTCGGTACCAGTATGGGTGAGCTTGTGGTATATTTCATCCTCCGTGCACCTCCCTGAGAGGTTCCTCCGTGCCTCGGAGAGCATGTTAAGCAGTCGATCCCGGTTGTTGTCGCTCGACAGTAGTTTTTAAGCCATTTCAGAGGCCTACGGGCGGCCTGAACAACTCTGACAATAGATTGGCCACTAACCAAGTAAGATAAGCAAGTAAGCAAGCAATTGGAAAATAACGACAAACGTTGTAAAAACTGAGAAGTGTCGAAACTGAGAAACTTGAATCAGGTGGTGCAGGTGTCGGTACAGTCGGAGGTCAAGTCTCAGGTTCAAGTTTTTTTTCAGAACACCCTGGAACTATTTAAGAAAATATAATATGTGCAAGAATGTCTTAATAGAGTATAAATTCTGACTCTGAATTACTGGAGGTAAAGTGGTCATTTTGGATCTGAAGGATCTAAGGTATGCGTCCCTTTAAAATGTACAAACAGCACGTTTAATTTCAATACGATATGACAACGCCTCTATACAGCAGCTATTTTATTATGTAGGTATATTAATTGCTTGAAATGTTGACATTTGCAAATAATAGTAGTCTTTGACATATATTTTTATGTTTTGACAATGCCTCTATACAGCAGCTAATTACTGTAATTATTATTATTTTTTATTATAATTATTTTCAGACAATGCCCATTTACAGCAGCTATAAGTTACAATTATGTTAATATTATTATTATTTTCTTCTTATTATGATGTTATTGGATGTAACAATTATTCATGATGTAATCAAAACAAGCAAAAATGTCAATTTAACGCTTGTGTAATACGTATAATATTATGTTGACGCAACCGCAGTGCTCTAATATGTTCCAAATGCTTGAAAATTATTAAATATACAATAGAATTTCTAAACAAAACTATACCAACACAAAAAACGCCCAGAAACTAGATACAATAACGTGATAATATGGCTATTTGGCGACGTGTGGGCAGCGCTCTGATGCCGCTCATAATCGCCGCTTCTTGTAAATGAGATTATAGACTACATTCATATGGATACGGCCAAATCTCATAGGCCTACTTACTTTTCAACTTTAGTTAGGCAACTTAAATTGACATATTTTTAGAGAATAGAAATTGATATATTTTATTATCTATCGTTATACATCTCATTGTTCAGTTTTGTGTCGAAGGTTAAAAGCTTAGCGGAAATGCTAAATATCATTCGAGAAAGTCTCATTCAATCTATTCTACTAGTAACACTCAAGTTTGCAGAAATGTTATAAAACACATGGATGATAACATTTTGTACTTATTGGTGCTTTACCATTCGTTATTAGTACAATCGACCACAAGTCAACCTACCTATAACGTCTGAAATGTATCATATTGCGCAGTCATATGGTTGAGATTTAATCGAGGGTTTTTGACAGATGGTATACTATAGCTTGTGGTCGCCTGTACTACTAAACAGATGTCAAAACATTGAAAATGATTTCTATTTTGGCAAAATTATTAAAATATGACTTACCTACTATTCTATTTATATAGGAAATATTGCTGTAGTTACTCGGCGTAGGTACTCGTATCATAATCATCATCAGCCTATTAATATGTCCCCACTGTTGGGGCACAGGCCTCCCCTTGCACAAGGGGGTACGGGCCATGATCCACCGAGCGGGCCCAGTGCTGATTGGTGGATTTCACACGCCTTCGGAAACCTTTAATTTCCTCAGACATGCAGGTTTCCACACGATGTTTTCCTTCACCGTTAGAGTAGTCGGTAAATGTACGTAAGGCTTCGAAAAAGGCCGAAAAACTCATTGGTACATGGCATTGCATGGTTTCGAACCTGGACCTCCCGCACGGGAGTCCGGCGTCCTAGCCACTAGACCACCGACGCTCACAGGTACTCGTATAGAGTATAAATAAAACCATTCTCACAGACGGAAAGGTTATAAGGTAATGTAATTTTATATTATCAATTTTTTTAAGAGAAAGAAAACGTGGTTAACGAAATTTCCATTCTAATTAATCTTCAAACCTGCAATGAACAAAGTAAAATGAGAACATGGCACGGTGTCGGCAGATAAAAAAAAGAACAAATTTTTAAGGTTACACAAAAAGATACTTTTATTAAAAGCATTTTTTTGTGTTTTTACACTATAATCTATTTATGTCGTCAATTCTTTACAAATACGTATTTCAATTTAGAAACAATGGAGTCAACGGATTTTCTTAATAGAAAGGCATCAGTCAGCGGATCGGGCGCATTACTCCCGACAGGCAGTAGGTAGATAGCGCGAGGTACCCACAAACCGCAGCAATCAGCCGTGGAAGCCTCAGGGATCACCCGCATTCGATAGGTACTATTGTTCTATAGAGCTTGATTTTGCATTCGAAAGACGTGCAGACGTCTACTATCTATGGATAACTAGGTACATTGTTAGGTATGGCCAGGCCACCACACTAAACTGCCAAGAAATTGTTTCTATGTGGTTAATTCCATAGTTATCACGACCCTCATCAATGAGGAATGGAGTGTCTATGACGTAATTATTCTCTGAGTTTTCGTTCATTGAACTTAGAACAAATCATAATATCGTATTCGTTCCATTCTAACCTAATATAAATTGATAGAGGTAAAATATTCTGTAAAATAAATTATATAACAATTAGCACTCGTCGATGTCTTTTGTATCAACAGTAACTTTGAAACAGAATTCATATACGAGTATGCTACATTGTTAAAGATACTGTACGATTTCTCTTTTTTCCATAGATTCACCTCAAAGAAATAACTTTGCTCATTGAATAGATAGATCCCAGCCTCCCTCTTCAACTCGAGAAACAAAATCCCATGAAAGAACGAACGCCAGCCGCTACTAGAGACTATTTTTTCCTTCATCCATACAAACTCGTATTGCGAAATCGAGACACAGATTCGTGTAATGTAAAGGCTATAAGCGTCTATTATCGGCGGTTTGGACCGGAAAGTTGAGGTTTCGTGGCGGTTTCTTTGAGTGTTTTAGGCGGTGTTTGCGCATGCGCGGAGGTCGGAAGCGGCGATGGTCGCGGCACACGTCGACGCGGGTAAACCGTCCAACAGCCGCCGCACGCTGTCTGCGGCGCCACAGACGCGGGAACTATCCACGATAAACACTTCGAAACTACCACAAATGATTCTGTAGTAAAAATTGTCGGTGAAATAAATCCTTTCGTTGACGATGGCGATAAAGATGCTGATTGCCTTCATCGCACTTCATGGTTGGTGAGTACTTTATGAGTTTTTTTACGAGTTTACGTTTATATGTATGTGTTCATGTCTAAGTATTTACAGTTACTGTACTTGTAAATACACAAAAACAAAGAGCAAACTTATATCAAGTACGTATTTGAATTGATTTATTAAATAGAACTATACGACCTCGATACCTAGATAAGAAACGAAACTATATAAGTACTTTCAATTTATCTAAACAATGATTTCTGCAAAACTCCCACTTTTTTTTACGAAATATCACTCAAGTACTTACTACTTAGTCATACACGAATACATGTTTATTTTATGAATGTAAGTAAATGACATTACTAAATACGTAGTTACATTACAAGTAGATTTTGAAATAGATCGCCTTTTTCCAAATAATTAATCGCTTACTACCTCTAATAAGGTTTCAGTTGCTTTGGCCATTAATGCGCTGAAATCAAATTCAGTTTCTAATTAAAGACCCTTGTCAAGTGTTTTCTTTCCTATGCATACTTAGCATAGCATAATAGGCATCTCAAGTGGCAACGAATTGCTCTGCTTTTGTTTTAATAGTGTTTCATCCTCAATGCTCGTGTATTTTAGTTATGAAAACAAAGACATTGGTTGCAAAGCCATTATCAATCATAATAATGGAAGGAGATGTCCGAACTACTCGTATCATAAATAAATTCAATCAACTCCCTTGCTTACTTGCTTATCGTATGGTTGGTGGCCAAACTATTGTCAGAGTTGTTTAGGCCTACGGGCCTGACATGGCTTAACGACTGCTGTCTAACGACAACAACCGGGACCGACTGCTTGACGTGCTCTCCGAGTCACAGAGGACCTCAGATGAAATATGACTAGCGATCACCCATCCTGGTACCGACCGCGCCCATCGTTGCTTATCCTGCACGATCACTTTCACGCGTTTATCAGAAAATAATAATGATCACTGAATCGACTACTACCATGCTTGAATAAATGAATAAAGTATTATTTTTTTATGATTGAACATTGAACATTTTATAGGAAGCAGTCGGATTGGAAAGCTGCCTAGTTATCTATACTTAGATATAGATACCTATGAGGAAGTAAGCAATGCTTAATTGACTACCATTTGTAGCCACATTGGATAACGCGCCGGCTACGGTTAGGCCGGAGATGTGGGTTCAAGTCCCACCAGTGGTGGGGTATATGTGAGAGAAAAAAAATGAGAACAGAACCCTCGGTGGGCGAGTCGTACTCGCACTTGGCGGGTTTCTTATAAAATCAACGGGGTTGATTTTGATTTGACCCTCAACGAAGGTACAATTGTACCTACCCACAATCAAGACGTTTGAAAAGCATACATCACTAATGGTGCGGTTACATATAGTCGTTGACCAACGACCAAATGTAAACAACGGAGGTGGGTGACCGCATGTCATCCACCGCAGGTCGGTCGCCGAAACGGTCAACGATCATATGTAACTACGCCTTAACTAGGTTAGGTACACTCATAAACTCTATGGGCTATTATTTAGCTCTTGGTTGGAAAAGCAAGTCTAACAACACTAATTAGAAAACAAAGATAAATAAAACTTAAAATTAATGTTGTTTCGCGGGCAATACACTCTCGGCAAGCTATCTTTCAGGACGATAAACCAAGTTACCTAAAATTTGGGAAAATACTAAATAATGTCCGCAAAAATCATGAAAGTGACAAGGCCGCCGGCCACCAGGACGAGCCCGAGCTTTTTTCCTCCAAAGCGAATACAGCGACCTGTTCAAATTAGAGGGGGGGGGGGAGCCCAATATGGTATCCCTATACAGTCCGTCAATACTTATATACTTAAAAATTCCTTTAGTCCAGTTTACAGTGATCTGAATGCTTTTAAGACAAAATAAAACTTCGTTTTTAAATATTCTTCCACCCTATAGGGTAAGTCTAGGATAGTTACCCAAGTAGGATAGATACCCCATTTTCAAAAACTCATACTTAGAACAATACGCGGAAGTCAGATATACAGTAAATCAAAAGCGCACAAAGGGGTGGGGCCCTTTGTGCCATGCGAACTGTAGCGAGCAGCGCATGTATCCTGAATTCCTGAGTGACGGAGCGTAACATATTTTTGACCGACGAAAATTAGTGAACAATTATTTTGCGTTAATGAAAACGTTGCACACTTTTTGGATAGTAGGTGAAATGTTTTAATGTCAGCTCGGTGTGATAAAGTGCAGTGTTAATTACATGTTTACTATCAAAGGCATATCTATGCTCTAAAAAAAGATAGATGCCACAATTTTTGTGGGTATCGATCCTTAGGCGAATCTATCAAAAATTACATAAAACCGAATGAATTTGACAAAAATCGAAAAGAAATGATAAAATCGAATTAATTCTACATAAATTGACAAATTCTCGAATTTACTAGATTTTATTTGTTTTTCTCGAATTTATCCGAATGTTTCAATTTTTTAATTTACTCAATTTTTTTCAGTTTCTTTTTAAATTTTTGCTGAATTTACTCGATTTTACCATTTTTTGTCGAATTTAGTTGATTTTAAAATTTTTGTCAAATTTGTTCGATTTTATTCGAATTATCAATTTTTGACGAATTTTATCCGAACCCCTGTGTCTTGGGTTGTTTTTTAAATCAGCTGTCATAAAACCCCTCATTGGCACATTTGTTGTTCATTGTACTTTTCTTCAAAAAGGCTTCAAAGGCATTGTACTTCTCTATCCTCTCTCTCCTCTATCTATCCGATCGGAAATTTTGTCAACTGGCCATCTAACCCGCACTGGGGCATCAATCCTGACTAAAACAGGTTTTTTTAAATGATTATAAAACTGATTATTTGTTTTATTTAACAAAATATTTGTATTAATAATGAAAGTAGAAAGACCAAACATTACAAACATATACTCAGCAGGTTTCCAACTATTATAGTTTAAAGGCCACAGAGGGATTTCAAAAAGTGGGGCAACCATCCTGGACTTACCCTAGGTAACATTAAGTACCTATTCGTATATGTAAAATTAAACGTGAAGGAGATAAAGTCTAACTATGTGCGAAGTTATTCGTAAGTAGGGCGTGTCTCACTAGCGACATCTACAAATTGAAACTATCTGGGAGTAAACTTTTAATTGCTTCTTAAGTAACTATGAAGGGAACAAACATTGTGGGCCACAGTCGCTTAGACCGGTCTTTTGTCCCCAATAAGACAGCAAATTAATCTTCAAAGTATTTTCAAAAGAACATAATGAAAAGTAAACTTAACTTAGTAAGAGAAAGTATCGCGGCCTAAGTTATCATTAACTTAGGCCGCGACACTTTCTCTTACTTATATGGGTGCCTGTGAAATCATTACAACTCACTTCTTCTTGTCGTGTGGTTAGTGCCAAACTATTGTCAGTGTTGTTCAGGCCGCCCCGGTACGCCTCTGACATGCGGCCTAATGACTGCTGTCGGACTACAGCAGCCGGGACCCACAGCGTAACGTGCTCTCCGAGGCATGGAGGATATCAGATGAAAATGTACCACCAGCGGTCACCCATCCTGTTTCTAACCGCGTCCTACGTTGGTTAACCTGTAGCATCACTTTTAGACCATGCTCGAAACTAGGGTACGAGCCCCAGAACTGACTTACGTACCTAGAGTATAAATGTAATCTTGGTTGGATCACCAACCCATGTTCAACGTATGTTAAACGAAATTAAAACTAAAATTGTCCAACAATATTTTTTATCTACGATATACATTTTCATTTATAATTTTTTCAATATGTACCTAAGAATAGATCCTTAGAATATTGAACCTAGATCTGCAGTTGACATTATAAGTTACTAACCTACTTCAAAATACTTATATTTCTAAAATACCTACTATTATTTACAAGTTACGGACAGAATATTCCCAAAGGAACCTACATTTTTAACTCCCGACTGATCGAATGAGGGGCATGTTATAAGTTTGACACGTTTGTCTAAGCTGTTTTTGTGTTTGTCTGTGGCATCATAACAACGGATGAGCCGATTTGGACCCGGTTCTTTTATTTAATAGATAATTTTGTCGAGAGGGTTCTTAGGGGGGTCTGATATAAAGTGGACCAGTAGTTTCTAAGATCTTGGAGTATCTTTGATGTCTGATGGGATCTCTGGAACGGTAATAGATAGATGGTTCAAATTTGGGCTCAAATGTTCAGGATCATGGTGCGTTTCCGACATCTGAAACCTTGAGGATCTGACGATGACCAGGAAAGTGAAGTGAACTTCAATTTCACAATATGAAACTGGAATAATTGGAAGATTATCAGCCCGCCGAAACTATAATAGTTAGATGGGTCTTCTCGAACTAAAGTTGTAGAGAATCCTGAGACGTAACAAGAGAAAAAATATTGAAATATGACAGCCAAAAAATAAATGAAAATGATGTGGAGCTAGGAATTTTAAGATAGTCATGGTGAGGCCGAAGGCCAAGCTCTGCGTAGGGCGAAGCCCAGAGCGTCCCGGGGCCTTCAGGCACCCGCCGTAGGTCGGTCTAACCTACTGAATGTTCTTAGCCATGTCAGATGAAAATTGGATCAGTGGTTCTAAGATCTTGGAGTATCTTGGCATGTTGGAGTATGATGGAATCTCTGGAACGGTAACAGTTAGGTGGTTCGAGTTTAAGCTCAAATGTTTATGACCATGGTGGCTTTTCCACATCTGGAATCTTGAGGACCTGATGCTAACCAGGAAAAAGTAAGGGGATCTCCTCAATGGCACATTTTTAGTTTAGAGTTATTTAAAGTACCAAACATTTTTCACATCCTTGTACTCGTATGTCACAAACATCAACAAAATAGAAAAGTAAACGTTATACCTTCGTCATAACATTCCTTCTCAAGAAGAATCCCCTCGGCATCCCCGGGCAAAGTCGACTCAGCGTCTTCAGATTTTTACCTTCATTCCTTCATTAATAAAGCACTTCACCCCATCACAATAAGACAAAACCGTGGAATTCCATAAATATTAATTATCTATCAGTCTACTGTTACAACGCCCGTCACTTCTTCAGGTGAATAAAGATTAAACGCCTCTTTGATGGATTATTAAAATTGTAAAATGTACTATTATCTACGTATGTACCTATCCTATCTATAAGTATAACGGGTATCAAAAGTCTGGCCGAATAAAGAGTGATCGTCAAAATCGATAACTATAACGTAAAAGGCTCATGTAATTTGTTCATGACTTGATGAAATATACTTAAATTTGAATTATTTAAGCACCCTACTAACATAATACTTAATGCACGTTTTGAATATTTTATTTGTTAGCATGGAATAAAAGGCTTTTTTATTTTATTTTTTTAAGAAGATTTCTATCTCCCAGGTAGAGATAGGAACCCCTCATCATACACTATCATTATATCACACATCTATCAGGCTAGTACTTTATCATTATTAACCTAATGAATATTGTAGTCGGTCATCCATCATAGTTTTAAACCGTACGCGCTTAAATTTTAATTTAACGAGCATTTTAAAGTAACTTCCTTTAAGCTACTAAGTACCTAAACATAATTTTAAACCGAACTTTCCTTCCCATTCTGATGAGTCTGATGAATTAACGCCTAGGGTATTAATATGCAAGAATTTACTGGATAGTCACAATAGGTATTGTTCATTTGGGTACTGATAAGCATAAATAAATGTTAATATTTCGGCCGAGTAGTCATAATTTTCCAGTATTTATTTTACTACCCAGTCAGCTCTTTTCGACGTTATGCTCGATTTTGTTTACTCAGCCCAGATACCATTATCAGCGTCAATCTATCTATTTAGACCACAACGTCTGTTGTTGTTGTCTGAGGTTGATAATAGGTATACGTGGAAAATCGCAAATCTGATATTGATGTTTAGAGAAATTCTCAAGAAAGTTTTTCGACATTTTACGTGTACGGATAATTAAGTTAAAATTATAACTCATGTAATAAAAAGGGATTTAATCAGGTTCATTCATATCATATTAAAAGAAAACGGTCGAAGTAAAAACAGTCACCAAACAAATGTAGAGATATTTCTATAGTGTAACACAGAATATAATTAAAGTATATGTAATGTCAAATCCTATTTACCAAAAGGAAAAACTTGTGACTTTTCTATGAATTCAAAAACTTTTTCCCAAAAAAGTTTTTAAAGAGGGTCTTCGAATGGACAGATAAAAATTTACTTTTGACGTTGTTCAGAGAACGCCACTGAAAAAAACCTACACGTACCTATAAATCATTTATCATAATTTAATAGTCATAGGTATTTTCCTACTTTTGTAGATAGTTATTATAAATGATTCCTCCCTTCCTCGCTTTCATTCTTCTTTTGTTTCTTTCGCAAGACAGTAAGCCCCTTATCATTACGTCATGTTTTCATTATTATTAGTAACAACTTACTATTACGTGCCAGTTCGAAAACACAAGTAATCGACTAATCCAGTTACTAATATTCATAAAACACAATGTGTATATGGATGGCGTGAGTTGATATAATTTTAACGGCTGTTGATATGAGTAAAAATGGCTCCGCCATAGCTTTCGACTTGTCGTTCACCAATAAAACAAAAAACCAATTCATTTTGAAACAAAAATCTGTAAACATTGCCCGATAGGCGATTTACAGATAATGGAGAAACTTATTTCTGCACGATAAAAATCTACGTCCATACATATGGGCGTAGATTTTTGGCGCCAAATAAATTGTTATCTCATCCATCGCTCTTTGTCCCGACATACCGCACCGAAAAGGGACAGTGTAGGTATACCTAAGTTAGTGTAGGTAGTACCTACTCAATACTCATATCTCCGTCATACAGTAGTGATTTATTACAGATTATCCGATACGGTGAAATATAAACTGCTAAAGTATTAATATTTTTTGTGGAAAGTTGTTAAATATTCATATGAGTGATAAAAAATTGCAAAAGTTTTTATTTAACACCCTATACATCTACGAAATATTATATGTAATATTAAATTTTAGCAAACGCCTCAACATCGCAATATGTGTTCTAAGTAGTACACAGTGTATAATAATCTACGCAATTCTTGACAGTTTGTTGAAATTATTCCGAGTTATTTTGTAATAAAGAAAATTCTGATAACTGAAAATTCTACTAAGGATACCTACTTTAATAAAATAAACTAAGCCTTTTTTATAACAAAAGGTCTCTCATGAAATTACATAGCATTCAGCACACGAAACAAAAGACTGTTTCATTGTAGACAATCTTAAAAAAATTCTATCGCGGCCATTCATCATCCGCAAAGATTTGTTTGTTTGACATTTTTCTATTGCACGTTTAAAAGACGCTTCAGACTTTCTGACTGAAAATATCCCGAAACAGGTTTCCAATGGAGGTGAAGGCAGCTTGTTGCGCTGCATACGAATCCAATAAAGTGCCCGCTATCTCTCACGTGAAGGAGGGTGAGCTGAAAATATCGTACATATCCCGTACGTGCTTATCGCACCCGCCGATGGTACAAAAACGACCTTTCAAGAGTTTCGACCAAAGATTTTGAAATTCACCCCTATGTAGATTGCTCGCTAGAGAAGTTTTATAAGGAAACCGCGTCTACCAGTTCGCGTATGCGTTTTGAGCAAACGTTTATTTTCCCATACATTAGTCGGGCACTGGAATGTCAAATGTATGAAACTATATGACCTATGGGTCAACTTCGTGGCTCGCTATCAATGCTGACAAATATACAAACACAAATATACTTTATTGCATACCCGGAACAAAAACAAAACATACAACATAAAGAGAGGTATGCAGAAGGCGGCCTTATCGCTTTAAGAAATATCTTCCAGGCAACCTTAAGCTGATGGAAAAATCATATGATACAGAGTATACGGGTGCAAAAGGCGTATGAAGTAGATACTACCCTCAAATAAATAAATAACAATAATAAAGATTGCAAACCCTTGCAAGCTGCAATGCAGTAGTAATAATATTACGTAATTACTATAATATATACATAAATATAATACTTGTAATATTATACTATAATAAACAAATAAATAACATACATCATATGCTAAAATGAAACTGCATTAGAAAACAAATGGTTAGGCAGTGTATCCACACTGCAGTTCGTAATGTTGACGAAGAAGATTTTTAAATATTGACAGTGATTTGGCCTGCCTGATAGATGACGGGATAGTTCCACAGCCTAACTGCTGGGACTGTGAAAGAGCGACTATAGAATTCGGTCGAGTGTGATCGACATTGCAGCATCAGCTCACGTCATCATTCTAGAGGAGATGCCGCCACTAGACCGATTTCTGTGGTTTCGACCTTTTACATTTTAAGAGTATTGAAATTTACGAGTGTCCTTTGAGCATTTACTTGACATCGCCGTGATGAGCTTACGACAAAACGTATGCCGATATGAGTATCGTAAAATACGGTAAAAGCGCGCCGTAAAATTGCTTTGTGATGGTAAGCTAATGTGACGACTAATATCGCTTAGTACACTTTATAGCAGTGTATAATTTTCATTAGGCATCTTCCTAAACACCGTCTCGATAACATTATACCTACTTAGTTACTTAAGTACTTTTTTTTTTAAACTCAAAAATCAAGTGCTTAATTAAAGCTGAAGGTAGAGACACTACGCGAAGCAACAATTAAAATTACTTTCAATTTAAATTTATTTATTTATCCAAAATTACAGCATTACAGAAACAACAATGCTTGCATTGCTGTGTTTCGGTTTGAAGGGTAACAGAGCCAGAAAATTACCCGTACATGAGACAGTCCATCTATGTTTTAATTGTTATCATTATAGTGAGGTGAGATGTCTAAAGGCAATGGTGACTTACCATCAGATACCAGCAGATGGATGTTTCTTTGCCTAAAATTAGGGACTGCATAAGGAATAAAAAAGTTTCCTAATTTTAGGCAAACATGTCAGGCACTATAATTACTTATTATTATTATATATTTTTGAAAATTTACATTGCATAAACCAGTTAGATACTCTAGATAGATTTGTGTTCTATAAATGTAAGTAAATATTTCCGCTTTCGTGGTGTAAATGTTGCTGAGAGATCAGTCAGAGTCGGAGGCCGCCGCATCATCACGAAGGCTGTACTACTTAGTGCAAGGGCAGGGCACAGACTTGTCGGGGTGCCAAGTATCGACCGAGATGACGCTATAAGTAGTCAATGTCAACCACCACTATTAATCAACCACTTATTTGCTCTTTATAGACAATTATTTGCTATTTATAGATGTGGTATGATTCTGTGCAGGGCCTGAGGCGGTACCATCCTTTTATCTATTTCTGCCGCAAAGCAGCAATGTTTCCATTGCTGTGTTCCGATTTAAACGCAACGCGAGATTTCTATGGGCAATGGTGACCACTTACCATCAGGTGGCACGGTTGCTCGTCTGCTCTCATTTTGTCGAATATATCTTTTTTTTTTTTTATTAAATAAGGAGAACAGACGAGCCAACGGGCCACCTGATGGTAAGTGGTCACCGTCGCCCATAGACATCTCACCTCACTGTATTAATATTAGAGGGTTTTCGATGCGCTGCTAACCTTGAGGACTAAGATGGAATGCCTCATGTGCCGGAAATTACGCTGGCTCTCTTACCCTTCAAACCGAAACACAGAAATGCAAGCATTTCTGCTTCACGGCAGAAATAGATAAGAGGGTGGTACCACCCCAGGCGATCCTTCACTTTAGGATCTACCACTACAGAAATATCTATCTGTAGAAATTCATTTTCTACAGATAGATATACCATATGTATTTTATTTCCTTTATCAACTGAATGGAATAATGCATTGAGTATTTCGTTTATCATAGTTTGAAGCAAGCTGGAATAGAAAGTCTGTATTTGATCAACACTAACTTACTAAGAAGGTAATACTTACTTTACTTACTAGGTATAAAGGTTTTACTTTTTACGAAGGTGATTCTTCTGTCTACCCCCTCGGGGTTATGGACGTGAGAGTTATACTATACTTTACAGCACAGGTGTGAATGAATAATAGGTAACGTGTTTTCCTTCACCACGACAATATTCTCGATTATCCCGGTGATTCATCTAGGATTTTACATTGACGACAGGGATAGAGCAGCTTAGGGATGTTAAATTCAGAAAGGATGGGAAATAAATCAAAGGATTTGATTCCTCAAAGATCCAATAGATAAATATCATCCAATTCGATTTTACATTAGGTACAGATTTCAATCGGAATAGGTAATTAAGCTACATGTGATGATAGAGTGCGCGTCAATGTTTATGGCCGATCTGAATATAGGCAGAAGTCGCGATTCAGTACATATTTTTAGGTGTCAGCGAGGCGTAGAAGAGCGAGGGATGTGTACGGTCCGCTGCACGTTGTGGGAGAGGATATACCCCGCTGCCTCGCTCTTCTACACCCCGCTGACACCTAAAAACATGTACTGGAACGCAACTCGTGCCTATATTCAGATCGGCCATAAAAATTGACGCGCTATGTACTGAAGGCCGTCTAGAGCGAACCGTTAACTCTAACCTGAGGACATTTTGTATAAAAAGCATAGACAAATCGCGAGTTAACCCAGTGTTAAATTAAATGTTCGTGCAAGTAGACGTTCGTGCAAGTGTTTTTCTTTTTCTTCTTCTTCTAGACACTTAGCCACTGCGGAGATTTTAAAACGGATTCGGACCGGAATCCATAGACATCTATTTTTTGGTTTTCTACATTTCTATGAGTTCGGTTTGATTCTGTTTCAAAATTGCAGCCGTATTCAAAAGTTATAAGGAGTAAGGTAGTAACTAGAAATCTAAAAATATATTTGTGATTTGTTATAATTATATTCACACGCACTGAAATCGAACTGTAGCGTCCTCTTCTCTAAGTTCATCTCCTCTTAAATTCCTCTATAAAATACCCAATAAACAAGACTCGCTCCTTGTTTTTATTTTTGCCTTGGTATTGGCGAGTCTGAAATTTGACAGAGGATAAGATCGATGCATAATATTCCGTACCTGTCAATCCTGGCGATTGATCAAGCCTAAATTATTCAGTGCCCGGTCCGCTCTTTCTTTCCTTACTTAATTTTCTTTTAACTCAGACGCGTAGTCGTATCAATCAAAATATGCAAAAGTTAATTCAAACGCTTATAAATTTCTGCAATATTTTCTTTCTTATTTATTGGTACAACGTCAGCCTGAGGTACCACCTTCTGCAGAAATAGGGAAAGCACTGTGTTTTGGTTTGAAGTGTAAGAGAGCCAGTCTAATTACCGGTCCATGAGGCACTTCGTCTATTAGCAGTGCATCAAAACCCTCTAATAACTTTATAGTGAGGTGTGATGTCTTTGGGCGACGGTGACCATTTACCACCAGGAGCCCTGTTTGCTCGTCTACTCTCCTTATAAAAAAACCTATTTTAGTCGTTTTGCGGATGTTTGTTTTTAGCTTGTTAGACCCTCAAGCGCGAAGTTAAGGAGTAACCTGATTGAATGCCTAATCCCGGCTTAAATCACAAAAACGTCTCGCCTTGCACCAACTCAAACCCTGAGTTAAACTAGAATTACTTGGCGCAATGGGACATTAGGCATTCCACATATAACAATGTTTTTGTTAGGCTATTATCATATCGGAAATTTTCCGGCCTTAAAAATAAATCCTGAGGTGTATGTAACGATGCCTATGTACGAGTATCTCTATACGACGTATGTTCTTTATGGTAACCGTTTTACACCTCTGAGCGACAGTGCTACACTTTAAGAGCGGGAAATGAGACCGTTAGCTATCTCTAGCTTAACCATAAAGTGGAATACATTTTTCACATTATCCGGTGACCTGCCTTCGAGATACGTACTCGTACAAGAGGCGAGTAGGGTTGATTGTGACACGGGTTATTGATACAATGTAAGGACTGGAAAAAATGACATGTGTTGGAAACTGACCTGACTAACATCTAAAACTTACATATGAAAAATTGTATCGTTGATCGTTAATCTTTGAAAATCCTTTGAATATTATTTAGAGATAGAGAAGAAAGTTGTAGGTAAGTATGTACAGTCGCGGTGAGAAAATGTTTACCACACTAAGGTCTATAATAGCATGCACAGGTCACTTTCATAATCTCGCTGTATAATAAGTGCGTTAATAGACGTCGCCCATATCGCGCACATTGTTGGGTGCGGGAAAGTATGGAAAACTGATAAATATTTTTTGACTGCCCCTGTACGCTGATAGTCTATCAAACCATTTTATCATTGGAAATTAAAAATCGACAGTAAGCAATACTAAAGGAAATTTTAAACCAAGTAACCTTAGAGCTATAACCTCAGCAATAAAAGTAACGTATAGTACAAATTCCTTGTCTTTATTGACAGGTGACATTTTATCTGGTTTTATTTGCAAACCTAGATTTTACCACTCACTGCCGGCGTAACGGACTTGGTAGACTCTATTTGTTTTAAATTACGCATTTTACAAGAATAATTTATGTACATTCAATCATAATTCATCATTTACACAGAGTCGTTTCGTCCAAATAAAATTGATGAATGTTCATTAAGTTGTACTGTTCTCTGCATGAACGCGGTACGAACTCAACTCAGTGCAAAGTATTGAAATGTAAGCTTTATATCGTATTACATACAATATAGGTTTACAAAATTCAAAAGTAGCAGGTGAAGTAATCGTCGATGAGTTATCAACGCGTGGGCCACTCATCGACAACTACTTCATTTGTATGTATGTTGTATGTAATGCTTTGTTCTGAGTTGAGTTTGTGTCGGGTTCGCGTCGAGTCGCTACAATGTGCCATGGTCATAATTATACAGTGATTGCACACCACAGCCATTGCAGACGTTGTCCACTGCAAGTTACTGCTATTGTATCCGCAGTTTCAGGAAATTAAACAATAATATATTGTTCTCTTTTCTTCACTTTTTTGAAGTGGGCAAAAGCTGTCGGCGGGTGGCATATCTTCTACCTTACAGTGAAAAATACACAACTTATTTAAAAATTATTTTTACTTCCATTGACATACAGAAACATGGGTCAAAAATTCACTGTTAATTATACTTGAGAGCCTGTAAAAAGATTTATAGAATTATTTATTCGTCAATATAATTTTTCCCTATTATTTCTTAATTTTATGTCTCAACTCCCAAGCTGGAGAAAATTTTCTGTCTACTTTTTTATTCGATGTAAAACATTTGATTCATTTTCGTCTGTATGAATTTTCTGGAATTTTTCCTATAATTTCTTAATTACATTGAATAAAATATCTAGTTAAGTAAGGAATTATTTCTCCTTCTATTATAGTCCTACACGACTTGCGATACATAATTTCTTTATTTTAGGTATAAATCTTAACTCCCAAGCCGCTGCAAGTTTTCTGTGACTATTTTTTTATTCGATTTTCAACATTAATACTCGTACAATGAAAGTCGACGAAGTGATCATTCAACACTCCGGCTCCGGCCGGTGTAATACAATTTATTTGGAAGCCGACACAGGCGCCGACTTGCAAATTGTCTAACTATGAGCGATGGGTTTTCTCCCTTTTAAAAGTGGTGCCATCTCCTCGTCAATCTTATCAGATTACGCAAGACCTTAGCTTCAAATACATATTCAATGTCAAAATTCTCCCATTCTTTTTTCCTGAACGACGCATTATTCCACTAAGAATTTAGTTATAACAAGATTTAAGTAGAGGACATTACCTTCTGATATTCGTTTGAATCAATGAACTGATGTATTCGGAATAAATGGTTCCATTATCGACTACAGCCACGTAGATAATCAAGTTTGATAACCAATCATCTAAAGTTACATACCTATCTTATTTCTTAGAGAGGACACACATCTTAGGGTAGTAAGTACATTTACTATAGAAAGTTCTCATTCACTTGTTTACTGAAACTCAAGTAGCAGCAGTAGTTCTAATCACATTTATTATTACGTTAGCTAACGTTATTTACAGCTCAAGCAATCTTAATATAACAGAGCTGTTAGAGCTGTTACTGTAGAACAGAGGGTCTACGTATGTAACCAAACAGCCGTTTAATATGATCGATTGAAAAAAATTGAGTAGGTTTTTAAACCAACCCACTGTTAATAAGTTTCCTGTTCAAACTACTAATTTCCACCTTTAGAAGTAATTCTTATACCATGTTATAGTGACAAAACTAATAAGTAAGTGCTTATACTGCTTACAGTAAATTACCTACCTCCTCTCAGGACGTCTTTAGACTTGAAAATAATTTATTTTTTTGCGCAGCGGTCCCACATCTGTGCATTCAGTTTTATAGCTGAAACCGCAGCCCAGACACTTCTGCCCCGCAGGAATTTACCCTTTTCTCACTAAAAATAAAATAAAAACTCCAGTATACGTAACTAAAAAATACTAAACAGCCAGTGGTCGTCGTATAAATATCAGTACACATGTTACCACCGACGTACTAAACGTACTTTTTAATACTTATGAAATAATCAAATTATATAAATCGAATCACATAAAATTACTAACGGATTTTATTCATTGACTTTAACAAACTTGTTTATCAATTCCCTTTATAATAAAAAGTTTTATCTTTTTGGTAATCAGACAGGTTCTACGAGTACGAATCGGTTTGATCTTTCTTTCCTCTTTGCCGTGAGGTAGTGAGAGTGATCCTTGACCCTATTTCATTTCGATTGATCTCATATCGTAAATACAAGACATATTTTCAAATAGGTATACGATGTTATAATATTTGTGATTTTGTTTCAAATACAAGGAGTTCTCATTACGTCTTTATAATAACATCTTCCTGCAGCACATTGTCATGCATGACATTACATTTGATCATAACATTTCTGTCGTACCTACTGTCAAACTTATTACCCAAAAAGAAATATTTCGTACGAAGATATTTCTCATCTAAAATTAATAAAAAGTGAAGTCATACCTGTTTACAAGAATAAATATGTAATGTAATATGAATATTACATTAATAGCATAGAAAAAAATTGGGCAAATTTAAGAGGACAAAGATAACGCCGAAAAGGTTTCAAAGCATTACTGAAACGTGAGAAACTTTCGATGTTTCGAAATAAACTGTAAAGTGAGAATTTCGAATTTCGATGCATTTTGATAGAGATCAACGATGAATTTACAGAAATGAAATCCTACATTTTGGGATTGATCTATTCTCAACACCTTACGACATTTTGTGCAGTGGCATGCCTCCTGACCATGCGAGCAGCGGAGTGGCATAGATATTTTAATAACAAAGCAGTTTATGTTCAGAAACACTGCTCTTCTGAAACATCTATCCCATTCTATAACCGTGCAATAAATGTATCCCATCAAAACAAGTTACAAACTGTTCAATAATGATAAAGATTTTGGTGCCTCCTAATACTACGTAAATACATTTAGTCCTCAGTATTTATCTGAAAATGCATAACACGTAATTAAAGGCTATGACTTCTATAAGCAATAAACAAACAGATTATGTCGCGATATCATTGGGACTAAAATAAATATTGACTAGGCGACTATGAACATCCATCGCAACGGTCGTCTGGAGAAATCACGATGTGGATCTTGAGGATATCGCGCAAATGTTGGATCTGCCTTCTTTGTTAGAACAGTACTTACCATATGTGGGACATGCTGTAATGGCCCTGGGTTACATGCTAGAACAGTTCGAGGGCATTGACCCTCCGTTACCAAGTGCTGTGGTGCTCATAGGGCATTTGTGTGTCCTCTCTGACCCCCGCGCATTATCCCCCGAGAAACCTAACGTCCAGACCATCAACTTCATTTTCCTAATCAGTAATATTCTAGTGTTCTTATACGATTTCGCAATGGCTATACGTCCCGAATACGTACCGGTCATAAGGGAATTCGAACAGTACGAGTAAGGAAAAAATATTAGAACAGTTCCCAATAAAGTGAAACTGTAAAAATAATAAATCCGAGTACTTGCGGAAGCTGAATATGTTCCGGAGATTTTACAATCAAGTTAAATGTCAATATCTTCTTGTTAGAGGGTCGAAGAGGGTCAACCTCAAGTTAAATTATAAAAATAATGAATAAACCTCTGCAACGGATAATTAATTAAGGGGGGTCCTAAGTATAAGAGAATTTTAATTGGCTACGTGATAATGTCGACATAAGAAAATTAAAACTCTTCTTGTTCAAACTGACTATGCAAACTCTGGCTAACAATGGCTTGTCATTTTTGATAAGTATTCTCTTGAAATATGAATGAACCTCTCCGTTTTTCTCAGCTGTAAAGATTTTATTGTTAATTGATTGAATTGAATAACCTGATCTTGACTCTTCGACCAATTCGCAGCAAGGTAGGTTTACAACATTAAAGTCACAGAAATCGGACTAGTAGTGAATTTCAAAATCATTGCATTAAAGTAGTATTAAATAAAATTTACAGATGTAATAGCATGCCTATGGAGTTTTCTTTTAACTGATTGAAGTTACACCACACCTATTGCGGGAGTGGGAGCGAAGCGAACGCTGCAATATCAGAAGTGCGATCGGGCCGAGTTGTCAATTTGGCACATTTTGTAGCGCCGAGGGCCCTTGGGGTGACAAGGGCCCTCAGCAGCCGATGGGGCCTCACAATCGCGGCTTTTGTCGTTGCCACAGAGAGAAAATACGTTACTGAAGGTCATTGAAGCGTCTTCGTTGCTCTGCTTAATATCTGTCTAAATGTTTACCCAAAATGCGAAATTCTGACTTAGAAAACGACAGCACTAATTACTGTAGAAACATTTTGCCTATACATGTCCCTTACTGGGTAGGTAGAGAAAATGGAGCACCATGAATCTCCTGTCTCCTTCTCTCTTGCTTCCTCTACAGTCATTCGTCGCTGGATGTTTATCAAAATAATACAATACAAATCAAACATAGTGCCTAAAACTCAATCCTATGTCTCTCTATTCTCACATCCAGCCATACAGCTCTGCTGCTTACTATCTCTACCGATACCTACCGAATGGTTTAGTTTGGAAAACTATAAGTCTATACCCATATAAACATCGCGAAATAAATCATTGTTCCGCACAATTAGAGTAGGCACAAGGGTTCAGTAACGAATTAGGCCGACTTTCATCACATTACCGCGTTTCGGGCAAATTAATGGCCATCGTGAATGTATCGACACCATCTGCCCACGGCCACCACGCCAGCGTGAACAATAAATTACGATTCTTGCCTTTCATCTCGTTGATGTGAGTATTTAACGATAATATACGTATGCCCTTTTGTATTAATTTGTTGGTTATTCATCTGTATTTATGTTGGTTCATTTGCTACAATTGTAGAGATGTTTTAGATAACTCGAAATTAAAAATTTAAGAAACCGCCGACTTACCATTGTGAAGATCCGCTTACTATTTTCTGGTCATCGTCAGGCCCTCAAGATTTTATATTTCCGGACACGAACGCACCATTAACCTAAACATATGATCTGAAATTGTAACCGAAGTTTTCAAGGGCCGCGGGCATCTTCCCGAAAAGCCATGGGTACGATACTGCAAACTAAGATCCTTTGTATCCACCGCCATAATATGTGGAGTTAAAACTTTGAGAACGTGGACTCATGGTGACCAGTATAACTTCATGTTACTGCGACAGCTATACCGTGACACTACTAAGCGACAAACGCAGAAATACGAGAAAAACTATCATTACCCGACCCACTGTCACAAAATAGATAAGTAAGAAGAAAATAACCTCCCCACTGGTATTCTGGCACGAGGCATTCTGAACTGCACCGATAATTCCGGCCCATGTAAGCGATGACGCGCGCGGCGTACGATTGCGACTGCCTCGAGCCAGAACTCTGGAAACTTCTATTCTGTTGCTTTGCTTACTTATTTTGTGCTACTGTCCAGTCCATGTCTACCGGCGAGGTACTTCACGAAGTTTTGTGATACAACTTAAACCATTTGTTACTCACGTCTCAGTTCGTCCGTCCTTTGTGAAATACCTGAGTGAGCCAACTTGCGTAATACGAGATATTGATTCAGGGATTCAAGTTCTTATCAAGTTATCTCGCTCGCTTCGATAAACAATATGGATCATAAAAGGTGAATGAAGATAAAATTAAAATTAATTTCTGTTTTGTGTCAAAGTGACTCTGAGAAGGACTTTTTCTCGCCGTAAATCACAAAATTTGAAGTTATTTTTAAATCATGTAAAGATTAAGTAACTTATCATTTTAAGCAAGTATTACCTAATGATAAGTAAAGTTTAATCAAACATTTATGTTGTGCTGTACTGGAACTACAAGTTCTCCGCGTATTTTACCCTATATAGAACTTTTCTACTCTGTTGTTCTATTATACAAGTTCTTCAGATTCATTACAATTTTACAAATATGCTAGAAGCACTACTAATAATGACCCCTAACAACATTATTCTGAGTTCTATTCTGGTGATTGTACTCCTATATTAAGGTATATTATGGTATGTACTCGTATATTAAACCTGTCCTCGCTCTAAACCCGTGAATTCTTTCTTCGGCCAAAACATCAATGACGTCGTAACAGTAGCTACGATTCTGCTACGAACACATGACAAGAATAGAATATGTGTTAGTATTCGGGTTACGCTACGATATATAAATATTTGGAAGGATGAGCCACGATATCCCAGTTGGTTAGAGCACTGCCATGGAAAGGCAAGGTCGCAGTTTAAAATCCTGCTCGGGAAAAAAATGTTCACCCCTTTTGCTAATTTATTTAAAAATATTTGGTCTCTCACTATTCCAACCTACATTAGCTTCTTATAAACTTTGTTTCACAATGTGTATTTGCATTTGTGATATCTTAAAAATAAAACGGACAGCGTTCAACAAGATAAAATTAAAATTAAGGAAAACATCCGTGGTCCAAAGAGGGACAAAGTACTAGGAGTA
This sequence comes from Hofmannophila pseudospretella, assembly GCA_947369225.1. Taxonomy (NCBI): domain Eukaryota; kingdom Metazoa; phylum Arthropoda; class Insecta; order Lepidoptera; family Oecophoridae; genus Hofmannophila; species Hofmannophila pseudospretella. Next base: position 5,627,642 of record OX376316.1, read on the forward strand.
ACGACCCTTTCTTTTAGATATACAAAACATATCCGCTAAGCACATAACGTTCGCATATTTTATACAGTTGGAATAAATCATGCGTGACGACGTCACAGAATAAAAAAAGAAACGTTATCCAACACACGCCTATCCCCTAAACATATCTGATTATATAACTTAACTAAATGCTGAGAGATTTTTCCTACTCTCCTTTCTGTCCTTCAGACCAAACCTTCATTGATAAGCTCTCAGTAAAAGCTCTTTCCGAGACACTCTCAGTTACCTTTGTTCGCAAAACGGCACAAAACTGATAAAGCTTATTGTTTGTAATAGGTTATTCAGCTTTTCATTGTGGCTTTCAATTTCAGATTAATTTAAAGGATGAATATAAAGATAAATACGATAAGGGGATAAGAGATTTTAGTCCACACGCCATTTTTGTAGCTTTTATTTCTTAATATTACCTGCTGTGTTCTCGTTATCTTCTTGTATTTATCATCATCAGCCGACATTTTAGTCAACTGCTTTACATAGGCCTCTCCCAAGGCGCGCCAGTGAGTCTCAGTTTCAATTAATCTTAATAAGATGGAACGGTTAGAGGTAACCTGCTACGTATATAGACTTATGGAATTCTTGTAAAATGAAAAGTCTGTAACGCTACCTCAGGGTGGTATATTAAGGCGTTACCTGAGCGATACTAGCGCCGCCAATCGAAAGAAAATCATATCAAATAATTAAAGTGGCCATTTTGACAGATTCGCTTTTCGTGTCTTATTATTTGACTACAAGGCTACTCTTTCACAATTCAACAACAGACACTTCCTCTTAATTCATAGAATGATCCTGTAAACCATTTTTTTTAAATGCCTTAATATATTAATATGATTTTTTTTTTCGATTGGCGGCGCTAGTTTCGCTCATGCAGCCCCTTAACCACCATCGAAATCGAATCTATGCCGCTCGCTCGCTATCTTAGACCATAGCCAAACTAACCCTTACACCATGGACGACTACATTTATTCGCTCATTTATTAATTTAATTTATTTATTAGGTAAACAAACTGGCACTGGCGACGTATAACGGACGAAGTCTACGGCTGGACGAGCACATTGCGCAGCTCGAAGTAGAGTTGGAGAAGATACGATGGCACGTTCTAGGGTTATGTGAGGTCCGAAGAGAGGGGGAGGACACATTAACCCTTGAATCGGGCCATCTACTCTACTTCCGAGAGGGAGACCAACTTTCCCAGGGGGGTGTCGGGTTTCTCGTCAATAGGTCCCTCATAGACAATGTTGTTGAGGTCTCCAGTGTGTCGACAAGGGTAGCGTATCTTGTCCTTAAGTTAACCGAGAGATATTCTCTCAAGGTTGTACAAGTTTACGCACCGACCTCGACACACTCGGATGATGAAGTGGAGGCTATGTATGAAGACATAGCCAAAGCCCTAAACAACACCAGTAAGGCACACTTCAATGTTGTCATGGGGGACTTCAACGCGAAAGTGGGAGTACGGACTTGCAGCGAATCGAGGGTTGGGCCATACGGCTTTGGCGGCAGAAACCACAGGGGGCAAATGCTTGTCAACTTCCTGGAGATGGAGGGCCTTTTCTTAATGAATTCTTTCTTTAAGAAGGGACCCCATAGGAAGTGGACTTGGCAAAGCCCCGATACTGTGACGAAAAATGAGATCGACTTCATTATGACGGATAAGAAGCACATATTCAGAGATGTCTCAGTGATCAACAGGTTCAAAACCGGTAGTGATCACCGACTGGTCCGAGGCACTCTGAATATTGACTTTCAGCTGGAGAGACGCCGTCTAATGAAGCCCACGCTCCGACCTACTCTGCACCAGGCCGTGGCAGGCTCCGACCGGTTTCAGTTAGAACTTAAAAACCGATTTGATGCCTTGGAAACCACAAATAATATTGACGAGAATCTCCAAAACGTGGTAAGGACTATTAGGGATGAAGGAGTAAGGTTTTGTCGGTTGCAGCGCACAGGCACGAAGTCGAAGCTCTCGGACGGGACTCTGGCACTTATGAGGGAAAGACGCGAAAACACACAAGTTACATCGTCAGAACAACGGGCACTTAATAAGAAAATAAGGAAGCTGATACGACGCGACCTCCGAAGCTTCAATACACGACTCATAAAAGAGGCGATAGAGCAGAATAGGGGGTCAAAAGTGTTCGTTCAGCAACTAGGGAGGAGCCACCTGACGAAGCTCAAAACTTCTAGTGGCAGGACCGTCACCTCCAAGCCAGAGATACTCGCCGAGATCGAAGACTTTTATGGCCGACTGTACGCTGCTCATGCTCCGCGGCCTGAACCGACAATCGAAGATCCTAGAGCCACGTTAACCCGACACTATACCGATGAACTGCCAGATTTTAGCCTAGACGAGCTCGGGCTGGCTCTCAAACAGCTTAAGAATGGAAAAGCCCCTGGTGAGGACGGTGTCTCTTCTGAGCTCCTTAAGGCAGGAGGAATCCCTGTACTGAGGGAACTTCGGAAGCTCTTCAACTCCGTCCTACACTCTGGGAGAACTCCGGAGGCGTGGAACAGGAGCATTGTAGTTTTGTTCTTCAAAAAAGGAGACAAAACTCTGCTCAAAAACTACAGACCCATCTCGCTCCTGAGCCATGTATATAAGCTGTTTTCGAGAGTCATCACGAATCGTCTTGCGCGGAGATTAGACGACTTCCAACCTCCGGAACAGGCCGGATTTCGGGGAGGCTTTGGCACCATAGACCACATCCACACTGTGCGGCAGATTATACAGAAAACTGAAGAATATAATCAGCCCCTGTGTCTTGCATTTGTGGACTATGAGAAAGCCTTTGACTCCGTCGAAACCTGGGCTGTTCTAGAGTCCTTGCAGCGTTGCCAAGTCGACTGGCGATACATCGAAGTGTTGAGATGTCTGTATGACGCCGCGACGATGTCTGTCCAAGTACAGAACCAGCAAACAGGACCCATCCAATTGCGCAGAGGAGTAAGACAGGGAGATGTCATATCTCCGAAACTGTTCACGAACGCATTGGAGGATGTCTTTAAGACCCTGGACTGGAAAGGACACGGCATCAATATAAACGGCGAGTACATCTCACACCTACGTTTTGCCGATGATATAGTCGTAATGGCGGAGTCGCTGCAGGACCTTCAAGAAATGCTGGACAATCTCAATGCTGCTTCACGACGTGTCGGTCTCGGGATGAACTTGGACAAGACTAAGGTCATGTTCAATGACCATGTCGTTCCGGGACCGATTATCGTCGACGGTACGGCCCTCGAAGTTGTGCAACAATACGTCTACCTCGGGCAGACTATGCAATTAGGTAGAAACAACTTCGAGAAAGAAGCCGACAGAAGAATTCAGCTGGGTTGGGCAGCATTTCGGAAGTTACGTCACATCTTCTCGTCGCCCATACCTCAATGTTTAAAGACAAGAGTCTTTAACCAGTGCGTCCTACCAGTAATGACCTACGGAGCCGAAACGTGGACACTGACGGTGCGACTGGTTCACAAATTGAAGGTCGCTCAGCGTGCTATGGAAAGAGCTATGCTCGGAGTATCTCTGCTGGATCGAATCCGAAATGAGGAGATCCGGCATAGAACAAAAGTTATCGACATAGCTCATAAGATTAGCAAGCTGAAGTGGCAGTGGGCCGGTCACGTCTGTCGCAGAACCGACAACCGCTGGGGTAGACGAGTTCTGGAGTGGAGACCGCGTTTGGGCAAACGTAGTGTGGGACGCCCCCCTGCTAGATGGAGCGACGATCTGCGCAAGGTGGCTGGCAGCGACTGGATGAGAAGAGCCGAAGATCGGGCTCAATGGCGCGCCCTGGGAGAGGCCTATGTCCAGCAGTGGACTAGAATAGGCTGCTGATGATGATTAGGTAAACACAACAGATTACAACCATAGAAATTACAGAAAAATCAATATAAAGTTATGAGCTAGGTCGTAACCCTTAACGTGTAAACACAGCATGGTTAGGAAGTAGAAAATTAATGGTTGTACAAAATTAAGTTGGGAAAAAATACTATTGAATGTAATGAATGACTAAAAAACCTATACCTATTTGAAAAATAAAAATAATAAAGTAAAGACTATAAACTAGGTGCGTGGATAGCTCACTTGAGGACATCCTCGACCCGTCTTTTAAAAAGTGACTTTATTGACGTAATTGCTCCTTTAGAACATAAGAATCTCTAAGTCAAATCAATTAATCCAAGCGAGGTGCTTTAAGTGCACTGAGAAGAGCACTAAAAGCACTCTGGTGATTTACCCCAGGTGCATAAAATGGACGCATCCAATTTATTTGCAGACATTTGTTCGTAGTAATAGACAATTTGCTGAAAAAGCCTTTGCTTTTGAGTTGCACACTAAACCATAGCTGGGAGTGAAAACTCCTATTATCTAGGAAAATTAGTAATCAACCACCGGACAGCCGGCGCACTACTAATTTTCGTTAATGCCACCACCAGGCGGCCGCGGCACGCATTGGCGCAGAAATTCAGTCCAATTCAAAGCGTGTCATACGACGCTTGATGACCTACGAATAGCTGAGCACAGAAAATGGGATTTCATCTTTTGAAACATTAAAATAATGGGTACAGATTTCCATCTTCAAGTGACCCTATATCATAGACATACCTATTTAATATTACCTGTTCAAATAGAACTAGAATGATCTACTTTTCTTCATACGATTATACCTAAGGATTATACTTAGTATCACTTGTTGTATATTATTTGCTATTATTAACTTTGTACGTTCACGTGAGGCTCCAGTAGTTAGATTTTTTCTGTAGCTTCTATTAAAAATATATTATTTAGGGTTATAATAACGTTCTGATTTGATCTGCCCGCAGGAAATTAATACCGATAAAAGTTGTAATCGACATCTTTTTTTACTTTCCCCATCAATCAAAAGTTGAAACGGGACTTCTATATCAAAAGTATTTTTACACAAGGTAATGAGCATTTTGTGAAATCCGATAACGGTCATAATATCTAGCGTCAAAAAGAGGTATTGATTTTTTAAAATTAGAAGTGAGCAGACGAGCAAACCAGGCCAACTGATTTCACCTCACTTTAAATGTTTTTAGACGGTTGTCGATGCGCTGCTAACCATTGGACAAATACAAAAATAACAAATACAAAATAATTTATTTACCACACAAAAAATTACACGTTTTTAAGTTTACTGTTGGACCCTGTGTCGCGGCGATTGAGTGCCACATGTATAGTAGAATGTTTTTATTTATCCTAAAATGTAATATAATTTGTATGAACTTATGTGTTGTAAAATAATTGAATTAATAAATTGAATAGAAAATAATGTGATATTGGTTATGCGACAATGGCTCAAAAGCTAGGGCATGATACCATACGAGACTATCGCCAGAGAAGCGTCGTGCCCAGATCAAATCTGCCTCGTAACATTGTGGTGAACCCATCCTTAGGCATTTTAGCTTAGTTAGAGTACAACACATTACCATCTCTTTATAAATAAGCTCTTAATAAAAAAGGAGGTAATCATGATACTTGTAAATTTGAACTAGATGAAATATTACGGGGCTTCATGATAATAAGAAATAAGCACATCTGAGACTCTATCGAAGGATGTAGTCATAATATAATAATCTTACATAAGCAACACCTGAGCTGAATGTAACAGGATTACAGAGCACATATGCTTGAGTAATCAAGTCGATTGATTCTCCAGTGAAGCCCGACAACATGGTACATTACACTATTGAATTGCAAATTCAGTTTTCTCTAAAACATTGCAGTTAAATTATCATTAGATGGGTAAGCTTTCAGCTAGGTATAGGAAGAGTGTGGGCAGGGCTATATAGGCAGGTATCAAATAAACTTAATAATCAAAATCTTTACCTTTAAGACCTTATTTTGGCATCAAGGCGCTGTCGGTATTTTTAGATATTCTTTATTGTCAGGAAACAAAAATATTGATTTCTTTTAATTATTATAATACGAGTAACTTACTCGCATAATCTAAACAAACTAGGTATCTATGGCTTATCCTGTCCATCCCCCCCGTCTCAAACCTTTGTTACGCCCGTGCGACTATAAAATTGAATTCCAAGCATACGAAATCGTATCTCAACACTTAGGAAGTGTTGGTTTTATTTGATTTGATCCTTTGCAAATATTTGCGTATACCAAATTCTGGGCGTCGAAATTCGAAGTGGAGAGGTTTAGGAAATGAGTCGCCTTCCTCTGTTACCCGGGAGCCGACTACCGACTGCCGACCAGAACGAGGGTGCCGTGATTACGGCAGATTAGGGCAAACGTGTGCCGAGCGTCGGAGCGGCCACAAATTGTACGAATGAAATCAATTATGGCAACTGAATTAGATGAGTATTAAGTAGATGAGATATAATATTTTGAGTTTAGAGAGGATTTTCGGTTGCTTAACTCTTGGAAATATAAATAAGTAGTACCCTTCTATACCCTGACCAGGAATATACAAAACCTCGCCTTAATGCGGATTTAAATTGAACTATTTTTTCATAGAGATCTCCATAACACAGACACTATAAAAGTACCAATGGCAGGGTTTTTATATTCCTGGTCTGGGTATAAATTTTAAAATTCTAACTCCAAAACGATCAATACGAGTAATCGCAGAACATACATGGGGTTATTTCGAGTATATCTAGATACAAGGGGTCTAGACTATTCTCTTTGACGTCACTAACTGGACTACCTTCTAGGTAGTAGGTACAATTGGTTTTATTTGGCCATAGAAATAGCATTGGCGTGTACCTAACATGATCGAGAGAATTTTTGCGGAAAAACTAAAGTATATTCTAAGTGTTATCATAAAAAATATATACAAACCTGAAGATATATAAAAACACTTTTTCCGGAAATTGAAAGACTGTAACGCTATTAGGGGACCCTTTTTACCATAAGCTAAAACAAAACGGGCCGGATGCCAAGGTTTTGAAAGGCACTCCAGAATAAATAGGCGTCTAGCTATCGATGCGTCTCCTCGCTTTATATTCAAGCAATTAGAGAGTAAGTCGCCAGGTGCCAACGCTGAGAGCTCTCCAAATGCAGAGCCTTGTTTTATCCAAATTGTTTTAATCTACGGGCATTGTTTCTAACGCAAATGCATTTAAATAACTAGCTAAAATTAGGTATAGTTTGAATGAAAATAAGATAACAAATAGGCGTTGCTCTAATTTTATTATAATGTGTAACGTATGTCAATAAAAATATTTCAATTACCAAGATTCTAGTGGCATAAAACTTTTATTCAAGATATTTCAAGGAAAAAAATATTGAAAGGAACACTCGGTCGGTCGGTCGTAAAACAACACTAAGCTATGTCTAATTCCTCTTATTTGGGGTTTCCATTACCCTTGGTTCCGTGCCGGAATTTACAAGTGTTTAATAACATCACATTTCATACTTTACAGCACTTCACCAGCCAACGCGAAAGGAGCAATCTACTTGACGACTAAAAATGGAACATTTCCAATAACGCTGACATCCTTGAAGCCTCGAGACGACGCTGCAACGGAAATCTCTCCAAAGATTCTCTCTAAAACTCCTTCGCGTAATATTACAAGGGACCACGACTACTGGGAAGACAGAACCGACGAATTGCTGTTTTCAAATGATATTAATGTAACTTATGATGAAATAGATAGACGAAGCGTGTGGAAAAGGGAGTTTAAGAGAAGTATCAACGATGCGGTTTCGAAAAATATTACTCTGGTGTTAGAGAATCTGTTGAAGAATTATGAGAATTCTCAGTTACCCACTCATGGTAAAGGTGTGTATGTGATAGGTAGAGAGACAGCTTTATTGTTAATTCCATGTTTCCAAAGCGAAAAGTACGTATAAACATCAATATCTATAACAATAAGTGAATTTGATGTGATTTGTTTTAGGTTACCCCACTGTCGTACAAACGAATATATTGATAAGGAGTATGGGGCCCGTTTCAGAACTTGACATGGTGAGTTCTTCAAATTCTTAACTCACGAATCATTCAACTTATATTATTGTTACATCTCCATCGCAATCCAGCGGGGCAATGCGGCTAGCATTATGGGCACTTTTGGGAGGGACACGGTGAGAGGGGGCTTGTTTGACTGAACTGTCGATTGGATGGTTATACCTGTTTATTGACTATTTATATGACACTGGAATATATTTATCTTAATAATTTATTCTTAATTTAACTTTTAAATGTTTGACTTGTAATTAGAATATATTATGTAAATTATTATTGTTATAACATAAAGATAAAACTGCTTCGATACCGCCAAAATAGAGACCAGTGTTGTACCTACGAGTAAAACATTGTCAAATTTAATTTCGCAGATTTTTTATTCATTTTTTCTTCATTTAGGACTACTCTATGGACTGCTACTTCCGGCAGTACTGGCGAGACACACGGCTGTCCTTCCTGGGACCCATCCGCTCTCTGTCGCTCTCCATCAAAATGCTGGAGAGGATCTGGCGACCAGACACTTACTTCTACAACGGGAAGCATTCCTACGTACACACGATCACCGTGCCCAACAAGCTGCTGAGGATCAGTCAGCATGGAGACATTTTGTATTCGATGAGGTGAGTAACGGGTACATTATCATCTCATCTCATCAGCCTATTAATGTCCTCACTGCTGGGGCTTAGGCCTCCCTTTGAGTGAGGGGGGTATGGGCCATGATCCACCGAACGGACCCAGTGCTGATTGGTGAAAATCACACGCCTTCGGAAACTTTTTATCCTCAGACATGTAGCTTTCCTTCCAATATGTTTCCTTCACCGTACAATATGCCTAAAGGCTTTAAAGAATAATAATGAAATTAAAAGATTCGTCGAAAAATGACAAAATAAAGGGTCATTCCTACTCTACCTCGTATTAAAAGGTGTACGAAATAGATAGCTTGTAATACTAAAACATCCAGTGAATAATTAATAATTACTGTTAATACCAATTATTTATTAGTATCCCATGATCTCAAAAGAAAGGAGTACTACAATCCATATGAAAATTACAAAAAGGATTAGTTAATTAATTCACAGACACTGAATAAACATAACAGCGTTATTTTAATTGGCGGCGTGAAAAATTGTACGCTCTGGTTACCGGCCAGATATTCATTGGCGGTAAATTGCCATGAATACCATTATTCCTGGCCCAAGGAAAAACCTGCCACGATATTGCTTTAAACAGAAATAATGAAATTAAAAAATGGAAAGCTATTAATTGAAAAATCTCTATTTCATCATAATATCTCCGGATAATCAAATAGAGTATATATAATATATTGTTTTTTTGGGGTTTCGAAAGGCTGTTATCCTACGAGTATCTACGTCTCATAAGTACATAGTGTGGGAGCCAGGGAAATCTGAGAAAATGTAAAAGATAATGACTGCATCAATAATTTTTTTATTTTTTATTTTTATTTTACCTGGACAGAGTCCAGCTATTTCAGAAATCTATCACAAAGCTACATCTACTACCTTTAGAAAAAGGTGACACCATTACCCGACGTCGTCAATATTTATTGCTCTTAAAATGTATACCAGACCCTCGTTCAAGTAAATGTTGGGAATATCTTGTAGTCAGATGTGATGCGGCCATAGATGGAAAACCTCACGTAAAAAATACGGGAGCCCTTGTTCTAAATATGTAGTTACAAATGTGCTACGAATTAGTAACGGCGTAGGGATTCGACAGATAACCTCGTTATTGATGTGCTAAATTCGCTGCAGCGTAGCGAATAATAGACAATAAAATGGGTATGCTACATTCCTATATGTGCCCTCCCCCCCTCTAGTTCCCCCTTCATATGTTGAGCTACTACTGCACCTTTGAAATCAAAGATCTCTTCTTTGTTCTGTGTTTGAAATCCTTACTACGCATGTGCTACATTACTACATTTCAGCTACGACGTAGAGTATAGGTAGAAAACTCGCTACTGGTGTACTAGTGCTACGAAATAAGATAGACAGAAAATTAATAAATAAATGAATTAACTGCGGCGAGGAGATTTAAAAAAAACTCGATATGTTTACTTTTACGTTTACCACAGACTTTTAGTATATATAGTTTTTCTGTGGTTTTACTATTCTACGGGTATGCTACGAATGATCAACGGCTTAGTGAATAAACAGAAAACAACGCTGCGAACGTGCTACAAATTAAGCGAAAACTGATTATAGCGTAGACGATGTCAACTAATGGCACGTGAAACACAGCATCATTAGATTTGAGTAGTTATTTACGTTAATTAATTGGAAGAAATGTAATTCGGTTATAAAATAATATATTAGGTCCTTACATATGAAATTGGCGTTTTGTATGGGAGGAATATAAAGTTGATTTTTTTTTGTAAATTATATTTAATTAATCGGCCTTTGGTGTGGGACGCCACCTGCGTCGACACCCTTGCCCCGTCTCACCTTCCAGCCACTTCTTATAGAGCCGGCTCTGCGGCCGCTGCTGCAGAAACCCTCAAACGGCGCAAATATACCAATCTGGGTGAAACATACATATTTGAGCCGTTTGGGGTTGAAACATTGGGACCCTGGGGCCCGGGAGCGCACCGCGTCTTCAAGGACCTCGCAAAGCGCCTGGTCGACGCGTCAAAAGACCCAAGATCTGGCTCCTATTTGGCCCAGCGGATTAGCTTAGCTATCCAACGGGGCAACGCAGCCAGTCTCTTGGGTACACTGCCGGATGTGGGGGACTTAACCCAATTTTTTTATCTTTAGTTTTCTTAGCCTTAGTTTAGTTTTAGCTTTAGTATTATTTTAGTGTTATATTATATATTATCCTATTAAAAAAAAAAGTAATAAATAACAAAGTTTCTGTACACAAATAAAAATTAATCAAAATATGCACCATTGTTATTTATGCACTTTTGCCATCTCATAGGTAGTTCATTGATCCCTTTACTAAAAAAAACTATGGGGGCGAGAATCAATAAACTCTCTGAAGGCGGTTTGGACTGCCACATCGGAGTTGAATTTTTTTCCTTGTAAGAAGTTATCCAAATTCCGGAAATAATGGTAATCTGTTGGAGCAAGGTCCGGGGAGTACGGTGGATGTCGCAGACATTCCAATTGCAGCTCCTCTAGTTTAGCGGCCGTCTGTTGTGCAGTGTGTGGTCTAGCGTTGTCCTGAAGCAGCAGTGGCCTAGAGCGATTGACCAGCCTCGGTTGTTTAGCAGCTAGTTCTTCCATCATGTTTTGCAGTTGCTGACAATAGATATCTGCCGTAATCGTTTGGCCAGATTTTAGAAAACTGTAGTGAACGACACCGGTACTAGTCCACCAAACACTCACAACTAATTTTTTCTGAGTCAATTTTCGCTTGGGGCAGGATTTGGCTGATTCTCCAGGGTTCAGCCATTGCGACGAGCGCTTCCGATTATCGTACAGGATCTACTTTTCATCACAGGTAATGATCCGATTTTAAATCCCTTCATTATTGTGTCGGTTGAGCAATGTAATGCAGCAGTCGACGCGTGTTTGCCGGTTTGATTCACTCAATTCATGAGGTACCCACCTTTCAAACTTTTTTTACTTTCCCGATTTGCGTCAAGTGGATTAAATCAGTTTTATCACTCACACCGAAGCCTGCAGTTAACTCTGAAGTGGTTTGCGATGGATCCGCTTCCACAATAGCCTTTAATTCTTTATTATCCACTTTGGTCTCCGGTCGTCCACGGGGCTTGTTCTGAAGGTTGAAATTTCCAGAACGAATACGTTAGAACCAAAAACGTACCGTGTTTTCTTTTGCGACACCAGGGCCATACACATGATTAATCCTTCGAGCTGTTTCTGCAGCACTGGTGCCACGGTAGAACTCGTACTCGTAAATATAGCGATATTTCATGTTTTCCATTGTGCGATATGAGCGATGCCAAAGAAAAAACTAGTCAGGAAAAAACAAATGAATGACTGTTTTAGAAACTAAAATGTACCAGCTATATGGATTGCTAAATTTGAATTTGGAATTCTTAACCAAAGAGGAGATATTTCAGATCAAAGTGGCCAGTACGACAAAACGCCAATTTCATATGGAAGGACCTAATATTTTATTTCCAGCTCTACGTCGCCTACTTTATTTAGGTCACGCAATCGCATCTCAGTCGTCTGGTAATCGGTTTAGAGCGACTGATTGGTCTGTTTGTGAATGCACCGACCGATTTATAAGCTCGAACCATTTAGCTAATCCTTAGATCCGTCCCTCTCGGTGCTTATTGTGGACTGGGCTTCGGCTGGGATACTCTACCCGCCAACAAGCTTTGGAACTAAACGGAATGATGATGAATCGACTGAACAACATTTGCCTTACATTAAGTGTTGGTTCTTTCTTCAATACGATTTGTATAAGGATCGGATTAAAGTATTTACATTCGAATAATAAAATAACTAGAATTGCAAATTTTTTTTGTTATCGTACTTTGTAATAATTGTTACTGCTGTCATTTTTAACAATATTTTATTATTATTTTGATATTAATTATGATGACAGCATTGCAGTTCGTCCATAGCCTACCTATTAATAAACTGTAAACTACATATATAATATAAACATAAACTATAAACTACATAAAGAGAATACTTTGAAAAACAATAAATATATTTACTTTACTTATAAACTGTTTTATTTATGAGTTACGCAAAACTTTCAGTGTGCCCCACGTACTCGTTAGTGGGAGATCTGGTAAAGCGGACAGAAAGCAACAAATGATCGCTGTCCTCCGAACTAGAATGATCTTGTATCTCAGAAAACAGTTCAGTGAAAATATTTCAATGAAAATGAACATTCAACAGCAACGTCTGTTGAATGTTCATTTTCATTGAAATATTATAAAAATATAATTTCACTGTAGAAAAATATAACTTGGAAAACTTTCGCCAAAATATTTTGACACGCGTCTACATATCCAATAGCGTTGAAACTTTGCATACATATGCGGTTCGGATAACAACGTGTCCGGCACTAGTGGTGGGGTGAAAATAACCGGTAGTCGCTACTGGAGCTGGATCAGACCCATTTTCTTTTTCATGGAATTTCCATGACCCATCTCTATACTTACTACAATACATCGATCTTTACGTTAATAAAATTAAATACGAGTAGAGAGGGGAGCAACAATTATGACATGAATTTAAGAGTTAACCCGAAGATTTGAGAAAAAGTTACCTAAGCTTTATATGCCCGTTACAACACACGAGAAAACTCTTTTTATACTCGTATCTAAGAAACTGAAACTTGACATTTTCTTCACAGGTTAACGATCAAAGCTAAATGCCCCATGGAGCTTCGTAATTTTCCCATGGATCGCCAGTCTTGTCCACTCGTTCTCGGAAGCTGTAAGTATCCATTATATTAGAGTTTCCTAATAAAACTGTAACTACGAGACCCATATGGAGGCTCTTTGTCCGTTCGCCTAACTCGCAAGCACATATTATTATGTAGCCCCCTCTTGTCTGAAGTAGGACTACTATTGATAAGAATTTTTTTTTTATATAAGAAGAGCAGATGAGCAACGAGCCACCATGGTAAATGGTCACCGCGCATAGTGGTGAAAAAGTCTCAATATAGGGTACTTTTAGTTTTTTCTGTAGTTTTATTATACTACTATATACGGGTATGCTACGAATTATCAACGGGGCAAAGCGAATAGATCGAAAACTACGCTACAAATGTGCTACGAATTAAAGCAAAAACTGATGGCTACTCTGATCAAGCTTAGAGGGTTTTCGATGGACTGCTAACTTTGAAGACTTAGATGGAGTTTCCCATGCCCTTGTAATTACGCTTAAACCTGGTTTAAACTATTCAAAATGGTTTGAATATCATTTCAGATGTAGTTAACCTTCGATACATATTGTATGACATCGACCGCAAAATAAAGTTTGTCGCTTGTAACAAGAGACTTTTTTGGAGTTCGGGACCTCAAACTTTTAGGGACTCTGTTTAATCTCGAGAAGAGTTCATTTATTATGTACCAGACCCTTGGATTTGGACAAGAAAATTTATATAGAGCAGGTTTACCTATTTATATTTTCTTGTATCTATTCGTTTGAATAGTACATTATGATACTAGTGAGCTAAGTCGCTCATTACTCTCGAGGCTGGATTGCATCCCTAGCCGAAGGCGAGGGTGTAATGGAGCCGAGAGTGGAAGGACCAATGCTCACGCGTTTCTTACGACAATTTCAACACGCTTGCGAGGAAAAAATAATAATTTCATAAACAATTTTTAAGACATAAAACTTTTTGCTGAAATTTAAAAAAGCACTAGTGCGATAATGTAAAGTAAAAAGCACGCTCTTTGCTGAGATTTAAAAAAAATGTAAAGTAAAAAGCACTAGTGCGGTAATGTAAAGTAATAAGCACGAGTGTTTTATAAACTGCATTATGAACCTAAAAGCGGTGCGATAAGAGCCACTTTACGAGCAAGTGTGTTGAAAAATATATAATGATATCACTGAACCGTAAAGAGCTGTTAGTTAACAACATAGACAAATTGATTTGAGTTCATGAACATTTTATCAACTCCGAATACAAGAATACAAACAATCTCGAAGTATCTCTGTTCCGTTCAGTTAACTAATGGAAAATAAATAATATCTAAGTGGATTCTGTCTGAATTTAAAGAGTAAAATTTAAATTATGGCAATTTTCCTACATCAATGTCAGTAAAGATATTTAAATTCTACTCAACTCTATTCTATACTGTCTAATTACGTTGTTAATTCAAATACAGCACAGAGAAAGTAGTTAAAAGATAACTGGAACCTGATGAACAAAAAAACATTGAATTTTGTACTACTATGGCGAATCTTTTCATTATTCTTTATAAAAAGTAGTGAAAAAAGAGACTCAATAAGTGGATCCCAAAACAATGGCGGCACCGCGGCATACGGTACCATGGCGAAGATGGTGTAATGAACTGTAATGGTTTCCTAATAACAGGCCGGAAGATTTTCTCGATAGTTATGCATGGAGAGGCTGAAGGGAATCCTTTGTCCAGCAGTGGGATAGTGTGGACTGACTTAATAATAATTATGATGACAATATGTTATTTGACAGACGCGTATTCCAACCAGCAGCTGGTGTACCAATGGCAGAATACGGAGAGCGTAAACTTCGTGCCTGGAATGACGCTCTCCCAGTTCGACCTGATCAGCTATCCCTACAGAAACTTTACCTTCACAAGGAGAGAAGGTGAGGCACATCTTCTGGAATCTGGTCTAGGCTTTGGTTTTGAAGGAACATTATTTCAATGAGGGGCCATTGGATGTTTTGGAATGGAAAATTGAAGTTTATAAAAACACTTTGATTAATGGTTTATAGTGATATTTAATCATTAAAAACTTAACGAAAAGTAATGCCAATGGCAAATGCAAAGTAAATAGTGGTAGGTAGGTACTAATATTGGTAGTCCAATAAATATTGCAATATCAGAAAAATTAATACTAAAATTAAGAACACCTACTTTTTGATATAGGTAAGCACTCACTCTTTAAAAAAATCACCCAAATAAGTTGTAATATAGCTACTAATTTAACCCTGTTTTTCGGTCTCTGATATATCGAAAACAAGGAATTACTAAGTAAGTACGTATTAGAGTACTAGATTCATGATCAAAAATAATTTCTTTCTTCTTCTGCTATAATAACTTCTACTTTCTTCTGTTAGGTAGCTATTTAATATTTTGCCAGACATTAATTAATATACCATAGGTTACGCAGATTTCTCAAAAAGAGTCGTCGAAATCCCCATTCACAAGTCGTATAGCAACCACAAGACATTATTAGATAGCGAACAAATTTGTTTGTGGCAAACATGGTGACCCCAGTTATTAAGCTGCCTATAAAAATAAATACATATAATAATATGACATAATTCCCCATAAGAAGAGGAGCTTAGTTTTTCCGCTTAACTTTATTAGTTTGACGAGGGCACGTATTAATAAAATATGCTGCGGAAACTTGAAAAATGTGATAACGCTCTCAATATCGACGGCGGGCGACTAAGCTCTAGAATCGATGGTGACTTCCCTTCACATACACTACGGACATTCCACATTTCAAAATAATGCTACGAGTAACATCAAGTTGGGGTTGAAACTTTCGTGTCATAACTTCAGATTAACTCGCGTTTCGTACAAAATTGACATCGGGTATTGGTGTAGGATTTTCATTGGTACAACATTATATTATTATGCTTTTTCCTTCCTTCCTTCTCTTTAATGTATACTGTCATGTGGGTTAATAAAAAAATGTTAAGTACTTCTGCCAAGGATCTTACACCCTTGACTATTTACTGCCCAGTAAATAATAAATATTATTTTTAATTCTATGGCTCAGTAGGAACCTGTTGTACAGTCAACCACTAGCTAAAGTATACCATCTGTCAAAAATCTTCGATTAAATCTCAACCTTATGCCTGTGCAATATGGTATATGTCAGATTCTCAAATTTTGACGTTTTGGGTAGGTTGACCTGTGGTCGACTGTACCTCGGACAGTTTTTCACGTTTTTTTTTAATAATTGTCGAATCAATCATTACTGAAATCATTAGTTTCGTAAAGATAAAGTATTGGAGTACCTTTAAGTAAAATAAATAATTGCACATTTGTGATAAAATATAATATATTAATTTATGACAATTAAAAAAAAGGGAAAAGTGTCCAAGGTCATCGTACAGGTGTGTCCGAGGTACACGGACACACCTGTTTTAAATAAAGGAGATGTTATGATGTATTAATTTACTTATTTCATTTTAAGGACATAAATCAAATTTTCACAAAAAAACTTAAACAATTATTTTTACTTCCTAAATGTTATCATATTATTATAATCTATAATTTTTAAATTTTATTTAAAAGAAAAAAAAGACCAGTTTAAGTAATCAAAGTTTTGTCTCTTGGTAGCTTAATTTATAATCCCAATATTTATATGGTAGGACCCGGTCCAATGTACAAACGATTTTTCCTGTCTAGGTACAACACAGCACCAACTTTGGATCAAATTAAAAATAAATATAAAATAAAAAAATTGTGTAAGTTAAAACCGTTTTTGCAGTTTGATACGTCCATAACATAGTAATCAATTGCATTCAATAGTTTGAAAAACTAAGTCACCCAGTGAATTGATAGGTTGCAAACAGATAAGAAAAGCTTACCTTTTTCGATGAACAATATAAAATCGCACTTCCTATAAAACGCTTTGTCTGTACGTCTCTAACTTCACATTGTAAATGGACATGTAATGCTTCGAATACTATATACAAAAGTATCACAAGCATAGTGCTGTTCTTCACACACTCACAAATATTATGCGACCGTCGACGGTCTGTCAGTGTTCTTAACAAACCTATATTGGTTTTTGTTACACTGTGAATGTAATTTTTTTAAATGAAATTATGTAGATTTTCAATAAATAAATAATAACAATAATCAAATAAGAGCAGGAACATTTAAAAACATGCGATGGTCCGAGGTACAAAGGGATCCAAGGTACAACAGGTTACCCTAACTTTCTGTAATCCTGACAAAATAGTGTTAATTCTTTCAGTAAGTAAATATGACTTCTGTTTTTAAAATAGCCGTTGGTTGTTTAAGTGTTTCCGAAACAATGACAGGAAGTACCTAAGTATCTCACCAGTCAGCGACTTAAAAACTCAATTTCATCGTGTTACGCTATGTAAAGGGTCCGTAAAAGCTTTCATCTCCACTAATCAGGAGCGTGTGTTGGCTTATCCGTTTACCGCTTAATATGATTCCGTACACTTGGGCTCAAATATGGAAAATATGATATAAAAGTTATACTATCCCGTCGAAAATATATTTGTTATAAATAGGTTTAGAAAGACTGGCAGACTAGTCACCTGACGGTAAGCGGTCACCGTCGCCTAGAGATACATGCAACACCAGCTGCCCACCTTGAAGGACTCTTTTAATTTTTTTTAATTATCTGTGGATTTGAACGTTCTGGCACTTTCGACATGCAAATTCGATCGGCTACGAAATGTCTTGTTACGCTCACACATATTACCTACATATGTTTGTTTCGATGTGAGTGAACGAGATAGATTAAATGTTGTTTCGTTTTTGCATGTTGGTACGTACCGTAATCGCTACCCCAAGTCCACGGATAGTTGAAAAACCACCTAGTATTTTTGTACCTACTCTCGACAATAAAGATAAGTTTACTAATGTCGTCATAAAAAATACAGATCGTCTAATTCGTAAAAATACTTATCACGTGACCAACAATTTTATTTAAAGTTCTCGCAGCACTTTATGTTTACCATTTTATCCAAAATAGTTCTACAATTGCGTTTCAAAATAGTCCTACAGCGTTTCCCGGCCTAAATAATATATGATTTGGTTTTTTCGTCTCAGAGGTAAATACTTACGAAATAATGTCTAGGGAATGTCAGCGCCTCAACCGGCTTTTACGCTCCGAGGCGTCTACATTTGTTCGACTCGAAATCGCAGATGACTGGCAACGTAAATGGTCCACTGATTTGTACAGTCGACCACAAGCTTTAGTATACCATCTGTCAAAAACCTTTGATTAAATCTCAACCTTCTGCCTGCGCAATGTGATGCATTTCAGATTCTCAAATTTTGACGATTTGGGTAAGTTGACCTGTGGTCGACTGTACTACATAACTCTACCGAAATCGCAGATCTGTAAACAAAATCAGATTGTCTGCATTTATATGCAATTCTAGCATACTCGTAGTTTTCTAGCATAATTCACATTGATACTGACTTTCTACGTATTTGTATTATACGCTTGGGAAAACGGAAAGTGCTTGAAGTCTGAAATCCTTGAGGCTCTATATCCTTTCCGATTCTACAATAACCGTTCTCGTCCACCCATGTCATTTGTAAGAAAAGTTGAAATATGTAGGTATCTACTGTCGATAACTAAAACCACCCATTCGGTACCCTTATCACAGAAAACTATTTAAGTAGGTCTGTATTGTAGGTCAGTCGACAGCGGCATAAGTCGCGAATACACAATCAATTGTCATCAATACCTACTTCACTCGTAGCACCTTTTTATGCGTGAGCAGTAATAAAACAGGTAACTTTCAGGAGACTTCTCCGTGCTTCAAGTATCGTTCAATCTTCAACGACACACAGGCTATTTCCTCATTCAAGTGTACGTGCCCTGCATTCTTATCGTTGTCCTCTCATGGGTGTCTTTTTGGATACATCGCGAGGTAATATTACATTCCTGTTCCTTTCAGCGGCTTCTTAAGTGACAATTTTCCTTTTACGGGTGTGTATTTTTTTCAGGCTACCTCGGATCGGGTAGGGTTGGGTATTACGACGGTTTTGACTCTATCTACGATAAGTTTGGACTCTCGGACAGATCTCCCGAAAGTGCGATACGCTACAGCATTGGATTGGTTCCTGTTAATGAGTTTCTTTTATTGCATCGCGACGCTGCTCGAGTTTGCTGGAGTGCATTATTTTACGAAGGTATCTTATCATAATATTATTATCAGAGTAGTATAGCTATGGGAAACACCCCTCCTCCTCTATAAAATTTGAAAAGTTTACTTATTGAAAAACGACTGCTGTCGAACGCAGCCGTGACCGACAGCTTAACGTGTTATACTAGACACGGAGACACGAAGGGGCTCAGATGTAAATGTGCCACAGCGATCATTCATCCTGATTCTGACCGCGCCCAACGTAGATTAACTTGTAGATCATTCTCGCACCTAGGCGAATGTGAAGAAGAAGAATGTGTGTGAAGATACTAAATACCTGACGTTTTCTTGCAGGTCGGTTCAGGTGAGATCGTGATAGATGACTTAGAGTGGGAGGAGCTCATTGAAGAAGTAGGGGGTGACGCTTTCGCAGCACGACAGCTTGCGGTTCGTAGACGAAGCTCGGCCCGCTCTGCCGCCAATTATGTTAGTAAACAATTTATATTTTAGCCAATTTTTAAGTCCCCGCCATCTAAATTACATTTTCTTTCAGAGCTTTTCACTCCCGGCGCAAAGTAACTGCTCAGGCGATGACGTAACTCCGGCGGAACCCGGCGCGGGCGCAGTTCGGCTGACCATGGAGCGCACCACGCAGACAGAGGTCCGCGTGCCGCGCTGGCGGCAGCTACTGTACTGTCTGGCCGGAGACGACCGATACAGGCGGCAGCGGCAGCGAGAGGCTGGTTCGTATCCTTGTAATAATGGAATTCTATTCCTATTGGTCCAAACTATTTGCATTGGTCTGGCTGATCATGGAGCGCATCACGCCAACTGAGGTTTGAGTTTCACACTGACGGCAGCTACTGTTGTACTGTCTGGCCGGGGACGACCGACCTCTCAACATTTCTTAACAATTTTTAACAACGCGGGAAAATAGACGTTTTGGAAAAGTAGGTAGATAGACGTTTTGGCAAGTGATCAATGATGCACCCAAGAGTTATAATTTATTGAATTTGCAAGTATTTCTATTCCATTGGCAGATTCATTCTACCCAAAATCTGCAAAATCCCTATAGGCTCGACTCGTCCTCGAACCTTTTTTTAATATTTTGAGATTTCAGTAACCGGTGCCCCCGGATTTTTTTCTAGGTCCGCCCCTGTTCTGTTTATTTATATCACATGTTTGCCCGGCGGAAACATGTGATATAAATAAACAGATCAGGGGCGGTGGCGGTTCTTACGGCGAAGTGGGAACTACCTGTGGTAGTAGGTGGTTTGTATTTCTACCTCCTCGGGGATTAAGGACGTGAGAGTTTATGTATGTATTATGTTTGCCCGACAGGCAGAAAAGGCCACATCAACAGCGTGTCCCACATCGACCGCGCCGCCCGCGTGCTATTCCCGGCCTCGTTCGCGCTTCTCAATCTCTTCTACTGGATGGTGTACGCCTTCTCCAACGACGACTTCGCTTGGAGCGACAACCCTATTAACACGCTTTCTCACTGAACAGTAGCGGATCGATCCAGGGGACTAGGAGGGTCCCCAAAACCCCTAAGATATATCCATATAGGGATATATGGCGCGAGGCTCAACTCGCCCTAGACCCTTTTAGTACTACATATTTTCCGATCTCAGTAGCTACCTAATCGATAAAGAGTGGGACGAATTATGAGCTAATAAAAAAATAAAAATTTACCTAACCACATTTTTTTCTGGAACCGCTCCTGTGACTGAAGCACAAAATCCTAATACGAGTTTTAAAAATCTGGGTACAGTTCGCGGCAAATAAGTTGAACAAAAATGGCGGTTGCGCAGTAGCAAATTTCGGGTATCAATTGAGGTGCGGTATGAGATGCGACGCGAGGACCCCATTGCATTTGTACAATGTACCTGCGCGGAGCGACCGCCATTTTTGTTCTACTTATGTGCCGCGGATTGTACCTACTAAAGATACGAAAACTGCTGTTGGCAGATGCGGTCTCAGGCCACAGTATGAATATCATAGTCCCCTCCTAAAATATTATATACTTCCGATACGGAAAACCGTAAATTCGTAGCTTCAATTTTAATTGACCTCCCGGTAATCGACCCTTCCCAAAATGTTGGACTGAAACCGCAACGGCACTCTGGTGGCCTTTGACATGTACACTGTATTGTGGTCAACGCATCAGGCAGGGTACTTTGTCGCTACGAATGTCAAGAAATCATACAAAAAACTTAATGCGACAAGGTTCCAGAGTTGGCAGAGTACAGCTTCCACTATACCTACCGACTATGTTGTTATCACCACCAGACAAAATATGTAATCATAATATTTCCATTCTTTTTATATCAATGTTGACTACCTATATTGTTTATATTTTAAAGTAGCGTAGATATTTTTGTCAAATGGCTGCGCTCCGCTGATTCTATGCTATCGATGAATATTATATTGTTAAATACCTAATCGTTAGATCTAGGCTTATACTTTAGCAAGTATACACTTTTTTAACAGGGAAAACTTTACAATATATTACTGTTAATACTATAATTATTTATCATGAGAATTAAATCAGAAATACCACTGATAGAGACTTATTAATGTGTTATTGTGAATCTAAAAAATATGGTAATCTGTTATTAGAAAAATATAATTAATGCGAATATCATACTGTTTCATTTTTAACTCCCGATTACGTAGTAACTATAATAGTGAAACCGCGTTACAGGCGGATCGCCCGCGACGTTAGAGGGGCGCGGGGCGGGACGACAGAGGGTGAGCGGGCGGGGAGGCCTGTTACGCGTAGCTAAGCTGTGCATCCGACTAAAAGACCATGTTGTAAGTTCGACGACGCGTAGGTATATGTCCGTCTGTGGCAGCAAATCTTGACGAGTATACCTACATAGCGATGTCAGGTAAAAATTGGACCTGTGGTTTCCAGATCTTGGAGTATTGATGTCAGATGAGATGTGACCTTTGGAACAGTAAATAGGTTCGAGCCTGAGTTCAAATGTTTACGATCACGAAATGAAATTCCCACATCTGGAACCTTGGTCATCCACCAAGAAAAAGTAAGCGATCGCCAAAATGGTAAGTTGGCGTTTCTTAAATTTTTACTTTAGTATTATCTTCATGTAATCATGACAGCTTAATTATTTGGTAATTTGATTTTGGCATGAAATAATCAATTGAAAAACCGTATCGGACTGAACATTGTATTTCCCAAAATAAAAACGTATTTAGCGTGAACATACATACCCTATTATTATGATAAATATTTGTTTGAAACCGTGGACATGTCATTAACACGTTTATTAGTGAAGTAAAAAAAATCTATTATTGCTAATATACGATAAAAAATGCCCATAGTGAATAGTGATGTGACGAAGGTACGCATCCGTATAAGCTATTTCAAATTAAATTCCCCTTTAATACATTTTGAACTTTACAGTCGTACTTAAACTTTTACATATCAATAATCAAGCTATAAAATCCCAGCTAACGTACATTTATATCGCATAAAATCTATCACTATCAAAAGTGTATGCGGACAAATCCTCATCAAAAATTGTAGGCTCGTTGCATCACTATATTTCAGAATCTGAATTCAGTTTACGGGGCATTAGTGATTATAGGATTAATGTAAACTGTTCTGGTTAAGTAGAAAATAGAAATCAAAATGTATGTAATATGGATTATTTCTAATTTAGAATATAAACGGTAGGTACTCTACAGTAAATATGTCTGCTGAATTCAGATCCGCATTAACCCACATTTCATCATATCTATTACAGTCTTACCATCATATCAGCAGTACTTAGTATCTTAAACGAAGAGTTCGTAACGCCAAAAACTAAAGCCTGACTTAAAATTCCGTGGAAAAATATCATTCCAAGTATTGAAATCTAATCAAAACGGTCTATTTATATGGGAAGGTACAGTGGCGATCAGAAAACGTTTAATCCGTTTTAAAATTCGACACATTCTCACACTATGCGCAATAAGATCGGCGTCTTGTCAACATACTTATTAGACCTTATGACATTGACATGCAAGTATAGACCTTAGGATGGTAAACGTTTTCAAATCGTCACTGTATCTGATTGTTTCGGGGAAATCATTTCTATTCCTTCCTTAAATTTTTTCGCCTATAACAAAAAAAATCAATTAAAAATAAATATATAAATTTCTCGGTTTTCTAGAGGCGTTAGCACACTGCAGCGATTTTGAAACGAAATCGGACCGAACCCATATAAATCTCGAAAACCGAAAAATTGATTTATATGGATTCGGTCCGATTCCATTTCAAGATCGCTGCAGTGTGGTAAACACCTTAGAAATTAATAAACGCTACAAATAAGGTAGTTACTTTGGGTAGTAGGGTTACTTTTGTGTTATTTTTCTACGGAATTAAAAATAGTATATGATAAATTGATATCGAGACTGTATCAAGAAATTAAAAAAACCTGATATACAAGGGTGTTGTAACCAGAGGCAGACATTCCTAGCTGAATTTGTTTACAAGGGGAAAAGGGTGAGCCTGTCGTGTCAGTCACTAAAACCTGAAATAGTTATTTATGCCAGCTGTTGGTAAAAAAACAAACCTTAAAAATGATAATACACTCACACCGTAATACCGTGTAGAGATCAAGATATTACAGTTTAATAATTTGGTATAGTATGGGAACACCAGCTTCGAATTAGGGGTGGCCGCCAATGTAAAGCTAAAGATAAGTGAGCGGGAAGTTTCGTTTAGCGAATATCGCTAAATTTGGTGGCCACCTCGGAATCGATGCCAGTATTAGACTTGAAACTCTGTGTCCTGAACATTTTACTGAAATTAACATTCCCCCTTCTTCCCATGAAACAGAAACTATCATGCATGCACCCTTCATATCTTATAGCTGTGAGCGATACCAGTTCTTGGGTCAACTGAGCATTTATTCTTCTCTACCACTAACAGATATCTACGTATAGGTACCTATAGATACATCTGCAACGCTACAACCACGCCTACAAACCAGACGTGGAACCTCACAATAATTATATATCCTTTCTATAATACAAATATTCGATACATATGTAAAATTCTTCAAAATATTACCTATAAGTGCAATATTCGTCAATATACGTGGGAAGGGAAAACGTCCTAATAGAGTTAAATACGAGTTGGTATTTTACAATATACAATACATTAGATCTCATTGGCTTATATATTTTATAGGAAGTATTGTTTTAAACCGTTGTTTCTAATCAAGGGGGGCTAAGGTATATAGTCACACGCAATTGGTAAAATTATCACAAGTACATTGATTGTTTTCTAATAAATAAGTATATATTATTCAATGCAATTTCTACTTTACGTGGGCCACACGTCCCGAAACTAGAGTCACTCCTGAAATAAATTATTTCTCCTAGATTAAGGTATTTATTGAAAAAGTTGACAGTATAATTATTATAAGTTATAGAATTGTTTCAACAATAAATAAGTGGCAATTTTTCGCACTTTTGCTTTCTACAACTTACTGTTTCATTATGAAGCTACTAAAACAATATTTAAAAATTCTATTACCACAGTGAAACAATACGGAATTAACCTAAATTACTTACATGGACATACTAAAGAAGGATCTAAAATTAGTTTTTCATAATTGCAACTAACAGAGATATTAATGGTTGAAGTTAGTATTGGATAGATCCCTTTCTAGCAAAACAGTCCTTTATATGCATCAAGGACCTGTTTGTATGGCGCTAGAGAACAGTTACGTCATAAAACTTATTGCCGTTTCTTTCTACTGTTCTCATATTTGATTGCCTGTAGATATCTCATTTTTCAACGAATTTTAATTCTGTTTTCACATTTGGCCATCAATTTATGCTTTTCTTAATTTTTAAGAAATGCATTTGATATTTGATACTTGGAAACTACCCTATTCTACTATCCACTTTGTTGATAAATGCCTTTAGTTTAGGAGAAATTTTTTTTTCGGGAGTGGCGCTAGTTTCGTAGGGATTGAGCCGTAGCCTCGGACTTCATGAGTCCGGTTCGCTGCAACTAAGCTCGCTGCAACAAAGCGCTGATTTCAAGTGGGGGAGGGCGTAGCGCATGTGATTGGTTGCAGCGATCCGAACCGGGGCTGGAACCGGACACGTGAAATCCGAGGTTTAATAAGAATGAATGTACATATTTTATGAAGAGGTAAATTTCAAAGAGAGCTAGTTACTTATACATATTCCAGTTTTGGTCCGATATTCTGTAGATATACAATACATACAAATTCATTACAATTTTATTTACCAAACGTCTGCTGCAATCCTCTATATTTTTCATTATAAATAGACATTTCAAAGGCAGATAGTTAAAATACAAGTGGAATGTATAGTTAAGGCTTTCATCATAAGTTTGAAGATTACCTACTACTTTCAATAAGTTAATGGGAAAGAGCCAGTTGTATAAAAATTACCCTTACATTATTTTGTATGGGCGAGCGTATAAATAACTACTCAATAGTAAAATTGTGTCGTTCCCAGACAAAAGGACCAGTCTTAAAATATTCTTCACATTTTATCACGCTATCCAGTCTCACAACGTACGGAAAAATCGCATCCTTTTCTCTTGGAACGTCACCAGTATTTCTAATCGAAATCTAAATGACTTCGATTTAAGTCTACACGATACAAGACTGTTAGCTACCAAAAGACAACACAAGATCAAAACAACAAACTTATATCAATATAATCTCGTGCTCCTTAATTTGTGCTAATACGATAAAATTACGATATCACATCGTACATTCTTTATACCAATATGATTCCATCGATATATTCGTCAATGAAGTATGTGATATAATAATTAAATTCAATTTCGGTAGCATCATTAAACACTTTAGTAAGTATTAAAATAGTAAAAAAACTTGATATTTATTTGCTAGATATCAGTTATAGCAAACAAACAGAACCCTACAACGAACGTAGTACATATTATTGCTAAATTAGAAAAATATACAACACAATAATAATCAACACTACAAACGCTAACATTCAAACTTGACTACTACGAAATATTAGTACCATCTACTTCGATTACACAAATCGATATCATAATTCCAAAGTATCCACTACTTCCCAATCAGGTGATAGATATATAATTGCATCTTTTAGTTGTATATACAAAAAATATATCGTTTTATTCATAACGAGAAGGTGTATACTTTAACATCTGTCGAGGATAGTCCAATCAAATTTTAACACAGTAAATAAATCGATCAATCTTTGAATATATTTAATCATTTATTAATTTATACAAAAGGATTATCTCTTGACAAGTAAAAACTTTAATAAAATTGGACTATCCTCTCAACTTTAAATTCAGACTAGATCACTGGTCACAGATTTATAAATACAATAGGCAAGGTTTCAAGTTTCAACATGCTTGTATAATTAATTTACTCAAAGGCTTAATGGACACACAATGCCTAACACAAAGCTCATCTAACAATAAATAATAGCCTAATTTTACACTTCGAGTATTTCTTCAAGCTTCATCCCTTAACTTACAATGCACAAATAAATAAAGTATAAAAGCATCGTCATCTCATCTCCGACGAGTCAAAAGTGTACAATTTCATAATTTCTTTACAGTTACCAATACACAAAATATACAATAAAATCACAGACTCTACTTTTCATTATAATTATAAATATTTTCGCCTATCTACGAATCTTTCTTGCCCACAACAAGGTAGACATTCATGTCATCTTTTCCCTTAACATAAACACTTCCACGCGGTTCAAATTCGTATCTACTGGACAGAATGGGTATACAAGCCTCGCCCACCTGGATTCGCTTGGAAACACCTGTGGAGTCCATTCTCGACGCAATATTTACTGCATCGCCCCAAATATCGTAGTACAACTTTGTCGTGCCAATAACACCCGCTGTGACATCGCCAAAGTTGAAACCGATTCTAAGTATAAAGTCGAACTCCAGCAGGTCCTGATTGAAGTTGTCCACAACTTTCTGCATTTCTAGCGCGAAGTCCATCAGTTGATTGAGATGATCATAAGTACCGCGAGAGGCATGCCTCAAGTCAGGATTGAGGCCGCTGGCTGCCATAAAAGTGCTGCCAATAGTTTTAATTTTCTCCACGTGCTGAAATTCTGGCCTTTCCAACAACTCGTCGAAATCGGCTATCAATTCGTTCAGCACTCGCAAATACTCCTTGCCCTTCAAATAAGACTCGTCATACATTTCGTTGAAGTTCACTATGCTGGCGAATATTATGCCCACGTCTTTGTGGTTTTCAGAATATTTGGCGGTGTTTTTGAGCTGATCCGCCACATGGCGCGGAATGATATTATGCAATAACCAATCGGCTTGATTTCGCATGTTCTGAACCCTTTGTTTATCGCGGTTCGCTACCACATTGCTATAAAAACTTAACCGATAACTTATTTCAAACTCTCTATTTAGGAACCACACTAACATAAGCAACAACGCTATGTCCAAATAAAGTTCTGTCAAGTGCATTTTGTGCATCATACCGTCATATTCTACTGTGCCGTTTTTAGATAGCAATAAATCCTCTGATAAATCGTTTGTCGTATTTACAAAAAAAGCTGTTAAATTCTGAGCAAAAATTGGTGGAGTGAGTTTAGTATCACCTTCTAGATATTGAGTATTCAGTTCATGACACCCTAGAACAGCGAGGAAGAGGAACGAGCCAGCGTATAGCGTAATCAGAGTATTCTTAACGAGCCAGCTCATTTGCGTAAAATTGCAGAAGTGAACTATGCTGATACACAAAAGATAAACGTAGAAAGATTGTTCGCCTCTCAGGACTGTCATCGTCGTATTCTCACAAGAAAAGTTTATGAGAACCGCCAAAATTGGCAGACTAATTAGAAGACTACCGCACAAGTGCCACGGATACCAGTTCGACAGTTTTCTGTATATCTTGACAGATTTGCTTATTGTACTACTGACAATGGAGTCATGTTTCGCTTTCCACTTCAAATAATGTCTGTAAATGCAAAACGACATAGCTATAGCCTCTATAAGAACGAACAGTATAAACCAGCCGATCGACCGCCGCCACTGATCGTATAGCACTAGTGTCGAGACGGTGACGGCTAAGAAAATGATCGCCGATACTAGAATATCTAAGGCGGTGTTGAACCTCGAGGTGGTCAAAGTAGGTGGGAAGTCTTCGCAGTCGTCGCTTCTGTGGGCTTTATCTCTGTAGTACAGTTCCATTTCCTTCGTCTTGAAGAAGAGTGTGAATCTGTTGAGAGGTGGTTGGACAAAGTAGTTGATTCCTGACCTGGCGTTGTCCTGGACGCAGCGGATGAGCTGGAGGTCTGATTGCTTGCGTAGTTTCTGGAGGGATTGGACTTGTTTGTCGTCGAGGGGCGGCGGCAGGCGGCCCTTGGAGGGCTCGTTGAGGGAGGACTGGCTCGACGTGTAGTAACCGGACACTCTGTGCTGCAACATGTCGGTTTGTGATGTTGCGAGGGGAGAGTGATTCAGGGCGAATATCTGAAAATTACAATACGGTATTAACCTAATATTTTTTATTGCAGCAATCCACTTACATGGACATACTAAAGAAGGGTCTAAAATTAGTTTTTCGATATCTCAACTAACATCAAATATTTTAATGGTTAAAGTATTGGACAGATGCTCTGTCCCTTTCTAGCAGCTAGGACATGCTTGTATGGCGCTAGAGAACAGTTACGTCATAAGACTTCTTGCCGTTTCTTTCTACCGTTCTAATTTTTGATTGCCTGTGGCTATTTTATTATTAAACGAATTTTAATTCTGTTTTCACATTTGACCATCAATTTATGACTATTTCTTAATTTTTAAGAAATGCATTTAATATTTGATACTTGGAAACTACCCTATTGAAGGAGTTAGGACGTTTTGATGAGATAATGATAGGGTGTTTATTTATTAAGATCATTTACATTTGTTAACGCTTTATGAATAGGTGGTGGTAGATCCTAATGAGTAGGATCGCCTGGGTTGGTACCACCCTCTTACCTATTTCTGACGCAAAGCAGCAATGTTTGCCTTGCTGTGTTTCGGTTTGAAGGGTAAAAGAGCCAGCGTAAATACCGGCACACGAGGCACTCCTTCCAAGTCCTAAAGGTTAGCAGCGCATCGAAACCCCTCTAATAACACTATAGCGAGGTGAAATGTCAATGGGCGACGGTGACCACGTTTGCTCGTCTGCTAATTTAGTGATTGTCGTAAATTGTAAAGAGTGGTTAAACCGCTTCAGTTCAGCACACTTTACCACTCCCAATGTTTTCAATGACAGCGTGGAGTTATGAGGGCGTCGCTAGTAATATCATAACAGAGCCTCAATACCAACCTGCTGCTGAATGCTGGACCTTCGACTAGTGCTTCGGATTCCGGAGTCTTTCCGGCTGTTGACAGAAGGGCAGAGACTCACGGCGTCTTCCCCGGAGCGCGCGGGCTGGGGCGAGGGGAGCGGGAGGTTCAGTTTCCGGTCCTTCTGCCGAAGGAGATCGCCCTGGGTCGTGAGGGTCGAGCTACGGGCACGGCAGACCGGCACCTGAAATGTTGGAGCGAGGAATTTTGAGCTAAAAAATCATAATATCCGCTTCCTTCCCCCCGCACGCCTGTAGCCACCTAAGGCGCGGCGCGGCATCTGTGGTCAAGCTATTATGGAATTCCGCGGTAGTTCGGAAGAGATAAATCACTTTTGAAATCATGGTATATTTGGTGCAATTTTATTTATCGAGGTAAGTATTCGTATGACAAGTAGAAATAAAAACAAAAAGTAGCCATCAACAATCTACTTTTTGTTTCATTTCTATCTTTGTTTATTTTTCTTCTTGTCAGTTTGTTTTCTAATAATTGTTATTTTGTACTACATGTGTGTAGGTACTGAAATTAAACTTTTCTATTCTATTCTAAATTCTCATTTTTCTTGGGGGAACCTGGTCAATTTGATAAAATTTTACCAAATGCATTTAAATAGTGCTATTAAATATTTTGATTTGTTCTTAGTATACTCTATAATTACCTCGATATGATTAGGTCTGCCGTACTGCGAGCGATAGCTGCTGCTTCTTGCAAAAGGCGACATGTTACTTCTAGACTGGCTCAGGTAGGAGCGGATGTCGATGATCTCGCGCTCGAAAGACGCCATCTCGTGGCTGTGCGGAATGTTCAGTTTGCTACTGCTCTGCGCCGGTCGCGGGGCCTTATTGTCTTGAGATTCTATCACTATAGGCACTTGATGGTAACCATTGTTCGACTGCAAGCAAGTGCCGTCCCCACGCTCCAGAAAATGAATACTCTTCTCCCCATAAACTTCCTTCTTCATCTCATGCAAAGGCGTGTCCGAATGCTTCCGCAAAAACTTGGGCACCTTCCAGTTTTTCAACTTATTCGTGTATTTCCCATAACTCCCTGTAAATTGCCAATTTAAAATTCTAAACTGTTTATTTTGTAAGTACATAAAAATAGCTACGCCTGGGATAAACCCGTGTCGGCACGGCATAGCGCCATTATCTAAAGAAGATATACATCCGATAATAAAAGTATAAATAGTCCCATGAGCATGACGCGAAAACTTATTACAGTTGTGTTTATCTCACAACTCGCCACAAGTGTTCACGATATATTAGCGAACTATTTACCAAGCAATCACTTAGCACGAAAATATTATTTGATCAGTAAATTAGATCTTACGTATGTGATAATCTCGTGGAAACGTGCAAAAATTAGGTATCTATTTGACATTATATGGACAGACAGTCTGACCTCCATTGTAATGTTTTCATTTGGATGTTATACAATACGCTTTCGCATCAACACAATCGGGCGACGCTCTGGCGCCTTGAAGACAGTTAATCAGTTTTAGTTCACTTTGTTCAAATTTCTTTACAAACTTGAGTCAGATTTCGCATACCTACATAAAATATACATATCGACAGCTTATCGATACGAATAATATCCTGCATTTCTATTCGGAATTATTATTGATCTTAGTGTTTCTTGATTTCGTTACGACAGAGAGCATCACCTTCAGCTAATGAGGAGTCATGTTATATCTTATCTGCGACTTGTGCCTTGCGCCACTGATAAACTAATACTTTTCCACAGTTCAATTCATAATATCAGAACATGGCCAAGCAAACAAACGAATCCGATATGCGCGATGACATATTGAGACAGCAAACCAAATCTAGCGCAAACAACATGAATGGCTTATCTCAGGCACGCGATCTTAGAATTTATAATCCATTTATCCACATAATTCTATTTCCAATCTACACAGCCGCAATACGGCTGCTGTTATTAATTTAAATTATTAAACTCACCTACAGACGTGGGGCTTTTCGATGAGCTGCCAGTTCTCTCAGGGAATCCCTTCTCCCTCTTATCATCTAACTCTGCGTCGGAATCCAGTATACTGGGCAGTGAACTAGCTTTGGTACGAAAATGGAAGGGAGTCGGTGCTAGAAGATTGTTCATCTCCGGTTTCCGTTGACTCGTTTTCTCATCTCGAAGTGCATCGCTGTCTTTTGAGGAAAGTGGCAGAGGGGAGTGGTTGTAGGACAAGAAGGACTGTGGGGAGGCTGCGGGAGATATAATGAGTCGCAAGTTAATGGGATTGGAGGGAGTGAGACACTGGCCGTGGTCATACGGGGAGTGCAGCTGGCGGCCCTCAATGAAGTAGGTTTTATGACCTGGATACACACAAAGATCTTAAAACAACTACAAATGGGTTAACGGGTAACTTTATTAAAACGTCACTCACCGAACACCTCCTCGCCTTCTTCCAGTACGTAAGATCCTCCGAGGAATCTGCTGGTTTCCTCGGATATGTGGACGCGGCCTGGCCTCCCCGTTGACTCCATTTTGTTAGCGAAAGTCACGTCATTGCTCCACACATCGAACTTGAACCGCCGCTTGCCGACGATCCCACATA
The DNA here is from genome assembly GCA_947369225.1 of Hofmannophila pseudospretella. Taxonomy (NCBI): domain Eukaryota; kingdom Metazoa; phylum Arthropoda; class Insecta; order Lepidoptera; family Oecophoridae; genus Hofmannophila; species Hofmannophila pseudospretella. The sequence goes on from OX376316.1 coordinate 5,660,056, forward strand.
GCACAGTTCCAGTGTGGACCCCCACTCTCATATTAATTCCCTCGTCACGCTCTCTATCGAACTCTTGTATCGCTTCTATCATACCTACAAAATCCAGCAAAATTACGTAATATCGTAACACTGACCTGTTTACTTAACCTTCCCCCCACACAAACATGATATTAGAATGATACATACCCAATCCCATTTCTACGCAACAAGTAGCATGATCGGGTCTTGGTTCAGGACAACCAGACACACAGTAATAGCAATCGCCCAATGTTGAGATTTTTTCGCATCCATGAATCTGGCAGAGCTCATCAAACTTCTCAAAGAGATCGTTTAGTATGTTCACCAATTCCTCAGCACCTTTGTTGCTGGACATCTTCGTAAATCCGACTATATCGGCGAATAGTATACTAACACTATCCATTGAGTTCATGTTGAAAGGTCTAAATAACGATTTAATGTCTGAAGCGCCAGGATTCGAATTTCGTGGATAGAGTGGATCGTGGGGCTTGAGATTTGAGTCAGATTCCTGCACTTGCTCCTCCATCAGCCAACTGGCAAGTTTCGGCGGCATCACTGAATGAATCATCTTCTCCTTCAGCTGCTTCTCCATTTCCAGCTGTCGTCTTACCAGTAAACTTTGCCCTACTTTCATGAATGTGCCACGCATTCTTACAAACGTCATTAGATAAATATGTACACCAATAATGTGCACACATAGTTGAAGTAAAATTCTCACAAGCATTCCAGGGTACCATTCTTGTTCACTAAAATTCAAATGCAGGTATACGTTCAGAACTTCAAACGCTATTGAAAACAACAGTCCAATAATAACACAGGCAAACAGTGGCAATGGTGTCAGTGTATATATAATCAGCAGGATTTCAATGCACATGGTGAAGTGTCCCGACTGACTGATGTCTGCAGTGTGGGACGCTGCGTCCAGTTGCGTGGTCAGGGTCACCAGGGACAGGCTGAGTGCACACAGGGCGAGTGCCATGACCAACGACAGCTTGAAGGTGTACAGTTTGTAAATATTTGTAAACGTGATAAATAGCATAACACACGTTATCAAGAGAACTCCAGCAAATATAGAACACAGAAATGGCCATTTGACTGTCACACCATTCAAGCCAAGGACCACAAAGTAGACAAACCATGATATAGAAAATATCAAAATGTATAAAAGTGCAAATCTGAAAAGAAAAAAGAAAAACATCACATCAATTGATAATACAATCTTGTGTATAAAAAAAGTGACTCGTATTTTATCAGACATCAAACAATCATAGTCACGACTCATGCAATGGTTATTTATTACACTGATTGACTTGGTATTTGTGTTTACCTGAATCTTAGTCTTATCTGTCTAAAGGAACTACTTCGATATTGGCCTTCGAGTATTTCTGAATCGAATTTTGGATTCCACCAGGTTCCGGCTGCGGCCCTTTCGAAGGCGATGGGTATGGTGAGCCCGCAGCAGTTGGTGGTGGAATTGTTGTGTGCGAGGTAGGCTTGCACGTGCGGCGCCAGGCGGATCTGCGCGTCCTCCCCTTCCGAGCACTCGGCGTCGTGCTTGGCGTCGTGCTCGGAGCCCTCCTTGCAACTGACACATCCGCTTGGTACACTCATTGTTTGTCTGCCCAGTTCATCTTACAATCCATTGTCAAATCACCACAGTGTCACCCATATTTGAAACCTGTTAAGTAATAGAAAACCCTGAATTTTGTATAAAGCCAAAACTTTATCAGGGCTACTACCTTTTATTATGAACTTTTAATTATGAATTACTCTTAATTATGAACTGTTCCCACAAAAAAAAATGCAAATAAACACTACTTAACAATACCTAAGTGATGTAAGCTGAGGGTTGAGACCTTCTCGTATGTCCAATTTTTTTTTCAAAATCCAAAGTTTTTTTATAGAAAATTTGTGAGTGGAATCCCTGATAAAATTTTTGTGAATGCTTTCGTTAACATCTTATTATGGTGTAATAAGTATGATTTGATTTACTGCTCAACCTGTATACCTCAACCTATCCATTTATTTGTATCTACTACTACTGAGCAGTTACTAGACAAAGAAAAGTACATACATAAATACCTTTTACCTATCTATTACATAAATAAGTAATGCATCAAATTCAGGATCATGTTATGTCTGATATAAGATCTAGTAAAGTATTTGCTAGCAGTCTAATCTAACAAAATAGATATCTGACAGTTATGGTGATAAAATGAATTATTGCTTGTCCATTTAGAAGTATAAACATCAGTTGCTTGAAGCATCCTTAGTTTTGCACCTACTTAAAAATGTACTCTATCCCTTTGTACGCTATACATATAGCACTAGGAAAAGATGTCACTTAAATTAAGTTAGACAGAATTTTATGGAGGATTCATGCAATTGGCCATTAAAGAAACCCAAAAAATGCTTATGTATTAACTGCATAGGTAATAGCAACTGGAAAGTACCTCATTGTTTACTTGCGGGTCTACCATATATGCCAATTCATTGAATAATTTAAATATACACCAAAACCTATTAGTCATACATCAGCACATACATACCTATACCTACACACAAATTATGCTAAATAACAATTAGGTAATAATGTGACTGTAGTACAATACAAGACAATAGCCCATTTTGTACATTTATTTGGAATGGATTTAGTACCTACCAGTAATGGAGTGGGTACTTTAAATGAGAATTTACAATTGGTAGTGAAAAGTGATGAATGATGATGATGAATAGAACTCATAAATACTTTTTAAACTGCATTTCTAGACTGTGTTCCAAAACCAGTTGAAATTATTCACATTGACAGATGTACACATTCCAATGCTAATGCTAAAAATACATGTTTGATACATTTTCAGCTGTTAATGAGGTAATGGAACAAGGACAATTGTCAACGTGAATTATTTCAACTAGTTATGGAATGCTCTCCTACAATACAATGTGTGTAAAGTCTATCCGCTAGCTTAGTAATTTTACATCCAAACGTAATTGTCTTATAGCAACCAGTCTGCAACTATTTAATTATTTGTAAATGGTTTATGTGATTGACGATAAAAGGGAACCTTTTTTTTTAATGTATCACTAAACCCGCATTTGACCTCGATCTCGCCTGATGGTAAGCGACGATGAGGTCGACGATGGAGCATGTGGGTCCAGTAAATGCCTATTCACTCTGGCCTTGAAGATCCCAAGGTTGTAGGTTGTACCTCTAAGATGCTCACGGGCACAGGTCTGTCGGCATATTACAAAGGCACGCGATCCCTAAGTAAATGGATAGATTTTATATATAAAATACTCCTTTGACTTTATAATGTAGGTTACATTTCATATAAGTAAATCATCTCATATTGATTAATCAATTTGTTATAGATTATAAATTGTAACTACTTATCACTCAACAAATTCCAGATACAGAATTTAAAAAAAGGGTAGGTACAGATTTCTTAGATTCTATGACAATTAAAATAAGCAATGTTAAGTGAACATTATATAAGAGAGTGAAATACTGCAGATGGTGTGGATCCGGCAACCTAACCTCCAATTGCACTTGGAATGCAAGACACTAGGCATTCCTAGTGCACACGACTCTCCTTTAATCTCGATATTAGTAAACTGTTTTTTTTTTCAAAACAGATGCCAAAATGTTCGAGTTATTTTCAAGATTCTAACAGTCATTAGCCAAATTGCAGTGTAAATCACTAGCTATTCATTAAAGAAAAAATAATTAAAATAAGTTTGTTATGGCAGTAGGTACATACTAGTAATAATGAAAGGTGTTCCAAATCTCTTATCCCTAAGACAATTTGATGAACTCAGGTATGGGATGGATTTATTTACATATTCCATTGTTGTAGATATTCTTGTCTACAGCAATAAGCTGTAGCCCGTTACACAACAACAGGCTATTGATATATTAGCTGTACTCTACCATTCATATAATAATTATATTATTATAATTAGGTATAACTGTTTCATACTAAGCTGTTTGTGAAATAAACACTTACTTTACCTACTTTATAGACCAAACCATTGGTTTATGTATGATTGATTTGAATAGATCTCATCTCAATGTCAAATGTAACTTTAGGTAGGCCTATAAACAAAACAATTTGCAAAATCTAAAGGAACTAAATAATTTATCTGAATCATTTGATTCCATTTCGTTAAATAATGATTGATTAATGCGAGGCAACTATCAGCTAGATACAAACATTGTGTTGTGAGTGAATTATTTGGTTGATTCTGGGAATAACAAATTATAAGTACCTACCTTGTTTTTATCATTCGCGTTTCACTTCGTCACTTCTTCTAATTTGTAATGGTTTTTATATGATTAAATATGTAGGTAGATATGTACAGACATGCAGAAATTATGGGAATTATTTATAGCTAAATATGGTACTTATTTATTACTCACATCGCCCATTTTTATGATTGTCGGCAAACTTCACTGTATCGAAACATGACTACCTACGTAATTATTTTCACAGATGTAGTTCAAAATATGATAATATTTTATACACTCCAAAATTTCAATAGATAAAAAATAAAATGGTAAATGGGCTGCAAGCAACACAAAACTTTTTCGGAGACAGACCGTCCGACACGCATGACATGAAATGACATTGACACTGACAGGACAGTAGATTTTTTAATTTTATGGCCTAAATTATTGGGCTACGTACTCGATTATCCGGTTCCATTACAGAACTTGAACTGTCAGATAACAAATTCACGTTGTGTTTCGGAACCGGGTATAGTAATTTATTGTCGGGTAAAATAAACGTGATGGAACGGAATCCGGTTGAAAAATGGCGACCAATGTTTTCACATTGATATAAAAAGTTACAGACTTTAATAAAAATGTACAGATTTTATTTTAACGAAGGATGCCAGGCTGCGGTCTACGCGGCAAGGTAAAATAACACAGATCAAAGATAGAAGCTTGATTTGATTGTATCTGTGCTGGTGCTGGTGTAACCTTGTCATTAGTTACCTACAACTTCGTCAAAAAAGAGTAGAAATTAAATAATGGCAACAGTTACTGAAATAATATAGAAGAATGTGTAGTTTTTTGGCGGGAAAGTAGCTGGAGTAGGTTCTATTTTATTTTATTACGGTGTTTATTTTATTGCTCAACAATTTTATTCTGGTGTTTTTGATAGCTAAAATCGGTGTAGTTTTGTCTAGCAAACTTCAGTAACAATGACAATGTGTTGAACTCTTAAAATAAACTTCTCGTTAGTGGTTCGTTGCGTAGTTTAACTCTGTGATTCTGCGGGGGGCCATGAGAATTCGCCAAACTAGACCGGTTGATATTTCCGTCATAACTCCTAAAGATTGACGCGTACTCAGACAGACAGCAAATATAGGTAGTAGGAATTTCTGTACAACCTAAACAAATGACGTTATAATATCTTTACTGGTATTCCTATGAGAATAAACGGCAGTGAAGCATTGAGAAAAAGAAATATGTTACACACTGCATTACATAATCAAAGTTTATTCATGTATTAAGAATAATTTGTAATAATTAAATATCCTACAAGTAAAAGTAATTTTCTTATAAAAATATACAATATGGTATGCAGGTAATAAATTAAAGAAAATTTCTTATAGACTAGCACTAGCTAATTTAATTTTGCAACAAACTATAAAATACAATTTAAATATCAATATTTACGTAGGCAGTCAATTGGCATATAAAGGAATGAACCCATACAAATAGCACTACTGAGGAAGAGTGGCGTGAGAAACTCCTATGCTCTATGATAGGAACAGGATGTATAGTTGGCTCTAATTAATAATTGTGGGCCTTATTAATAGTTTTGTGTATAGGTTGTGATTATAATATCATGGAAACAGTACTATATTTATTTATACTCTTTAAGAGTATGCAAAGGATCAATTGTTGATTACTGAGGAACACTTGTTGATTACAATATAAATCAATATCAAATCCATAGTTAGCTACATATTTTGGTGTTTTTAATTAACAAAGTTTAGAAACAATATTAATGATGATCAGAAAAATAGGTAGGTACCTTGATGTCACAGAAACATTTAAGATACTTGCTTGTAGCATGTATTATGTACCTTCTTAATAAATATGAATAGGTATGACTATTTGTGTCTAAAATAGGTATGAAACTTTGTCATACCAAACGGCACAAACTTTTGCTAACCAGCAAATGTGCCTACCATTGAATTAGATAGACACAAAGATTACAATATAATTAAATGGAAGACAATTATTGTCAATTATGTTACATTTCATTTATTCTAATTATTATTTTTAGAATATATTTTTATCAAGGCACACTGTTAGCACCGTGGTATTATTTATTATCATCCATTATCACATACTGGTAATTTTCATAAATTATAAAGTTCACAAAATATTTACACAATTTTTATTAATAATATCACGAGATTAAGTTTAGGCACTGTAATTTCAGCGTATTGCTTTTTAAAATCTGTATCACAATATATTTCATCCTCATCTGTAACTGACACTGACTTTTATTATTATTGCTTTACCTCAATATTAATGAAGTCTAATCATTGTACATTCCATCAAGCAAAAAATCCATTCTTTTGTAGTGTCTATTTTTCCACGCTTCTTGCCCACGTCGTAGGGCCATATAACCCAACACTGCAAACATAGGAACTACTAATATTGTGAGAACAACTGGCATAATCATACCTGGATGCCTACTTGCACTCATGGGGAGTACTTTTGTAGTAGGTCCACTTTCCTCGCTTGGAGAAGGCATCTGATCAGCCACCAAGGTTTTAGAAGATGATTTCATTGCTGGTATTTTCCCATCATTTTGACCAAGTTTATCCATATTTCCTAAAGCTTCATATGATAATATTGATGGCTTTTTACGTATTTCAGTAGTTTTACTTTTCTTTTTATGTAAAATTGTGGTTGCATTTACATTAGTCTTATTATTGCTTTGGAAGTAATTCTTTGGCCCAACAGGTACTACTGTAGTTTTCTTGTGTAGACTCAATTCGTCAGAATTAGTTTTTTCCTTTATCGTTTTATAATCTGTTGCATTATCGTGTGTTGTTTGAATATCATTGTGATTATCTCTTGCTAAGTCTTTTGTATATTCCACTCCCTTTCTTGGCACAACTTTGGAAGGTCCTGAATTTACCAACTCTTTACTGAAAACGGAACTATTTGTTTGTCTCAAAATTAATGAAGGTGTGTTTTCTACTATTCCTCCCTCACTTACTAAAGTTTCTTTCGTTTTTTTAACTTCAAGATCAACTTTATGCAAGACTTTTGGAGATGTAGAATTATGTTCCAGTTTCGATGTTGCGTTGGTTCCAAAAATTGATGGTATGAACAATAAATTACACAGTATAAAATACAGCAACATTTTATATTAAATGTATTGTTGCTATATACCCAAAGAAACTCATAAAAAACATTTAAAACTTAATAAATTAAAAAAAAAACAATACAATTTGCTGACGTGACGTTGGTTAGACGGATTGAGGTGTGACGTTATTTTTTTTATTATAATATATTGTGGCTTGGTTTAGCGGCCTACACAAAGCCCTGCATGCATGCTCCTGCCAAATTGGATAATGTGTAGGCTTGCAGGACCGATATTTTTAATCTGGGCCGCACGCAGGGTCGTTCTGCGAGCCTGTCTGTGTATACTACACGAGTATTCTAGGCTTTTATATTTGGCAACACTGTAACTGTTCATGGAGTGCGTTCCAAAACCAGTTGAAATTTTTACATAGACAGCTTATACGTTCCATTGCTTGTGTCAAATAAATGTTTGAAAAAATTTTCAGCTGTTAACGCGGTAATGGAAAATGGGCAATTGTCAACGTGAATTATTTCAACTAGTTATGGAACGCACTCTTGATAGTCCCAGATTATATTTTATTTTGACATTAGCGACTTTCAAATGACTCAAAAAGAAAAATATAAAAATAGACGGAGAAATAAATATTTTATTGACAGCATGCATCAGTATAAAGCTTCTGAATAATCTTAGTGGTGTTCAAGATGCGGACCCGCAGTAACTCTGGGGTCCGCTTGGACTACTACCAAAGGGTAGTCCACAAGTTGATCCTCGACCACCAGCAACCTGTGACGGGGTTGTTTCCTGCTAGTCCTCATAACGACCACGCATGGATTAGGGACAACCTGTACTGTATACTAGCAGTCTGGGGACTATCCATGGCGTTCAAGAAAATCGCCGATCAAGATGAAGATCGCGCCAAAACGTACGAGTTGGAGCAAAGCTGCGTGAAGCTAATGAGAGGTGATTGGTTCAATTAGTACCTAATAATAATATTACGACATACCACATTTACGTTGTATATAACATTCGTTTATTTTTCTATGGTGACTTGCTCAGCTGTTAACTTAGCTCTATCGCAATTAATAATAATGTATGAGCACAGTAGCTCTAAAATGACTGTTTGCCTCTGATATTACAGAGAACTGTACAATTGTGTTGTGAGTTCTGCTTCTAAATTAAAAGGTTATAATCAGATATAGAACTTTTCGTAGCATGAACGAAAATTTGGCAGTGATTTGTTATTGATAAATGACAATTGTCGATAGTATTATACTCACTTATTGAGTCGTTCTTGGAAAATAATAATAAGATTATTCTCATCTATTATTGTTTATTAAATACACTTTCTACAAAGTTAAAAATTTCTGCGGCACATGACTTACAAAATCATACAAATCATTGTTAGGAATATCACCCCAGTCATCATAATATTGTCGACTGGTTCTGCATTTGACACATTTATTATGAAGAACCAGGCCCTCCTTTTTACTATTGAATCCATTAGCAAATGGGAGCAATTCCATCCAAATGTTTACTAATTGTTGTTTTGGTAGTCGTAATGAAAATACTTGTTCTTTACCGTAAGATAAAAACTGAAAATAATAAGGTTGTATTAAGTTTTAAATAAATCGATTCATTGTTAAAACTGAATATGACAGAAATATCACTGATATTGATATATAATTATATTGTTCTTACATATTTATGACATCTTTTTAATTATATTATCTAAAGAGATATTATTATCAGAATAATGAATAGTCATATTACCTATTTAGCAAAGTAACTATCGACAATTGTCATTTACCAATAACAAATCATTACCAAATTTTCGTTCATGCTACAAAAGGTTCTATGTCTGGTTATAATTATAACAAGCATTAATTATTTCAGGCCTTCTAATGGCAATGATGCAGCAGAAGGATAAAGTTGAAAAGTTCAAAAGCACTCAAAATCCTTTAGATTCTCTCCATGCAAAATACTCCTCAACAAGTGGCCGCACAGTCGTGAAAGACAATGAATGGGGACATCTGCAAATTGATGCCATCTCTCTGTACTTACTCATCTTGGCTCAGATGACAGCATCTGGCCTTCAGATTGTGTTCTCTCTTGATGAAGTAGCATTTATTCAGAATTTAGTCTTCTACATTGAGTCAGCGTACTGCACCCCTGACTATGGCATTTGGGAGAGAGGAGACAAAACCAACCATGGCCTGCCTGAGCTTAATGCTAGTTCCATTGGCATGGCTAAGGCAGCCCTTGAGGCTATGAATGAGCTGGACCTTTTTGGAGCACGAGGAGGGCCCTCCAGTGTCATCCATGTACTAGCTGATGAAGCTCAGAAATGTCAGGCTGTGTTACAGTCAATGCTACCAAGAGAATCAAACAGCAAAGAGCTTGATTCTGGCTTGCTTTCAATCATAAGCTACCCAGCATTCGCTGTAGATGATCCTCAGTTGATAGCCAAAACTAGAGATACTATTGTCACAAAGCTACAAGGGAAGTATGGGTGCAAAAGATTCCTTAGAGATGGCCATAAAACTCCAAGGGAAGATCCAAATAGGCTTTATTATGAGCCTTGGGAACTGAGAATGTTTGAGAATATAGAGTGTGAATGGCCTCTCTTTTTCTGCTATCTTATACTCGATTACTGCTTTCAAGGTGATAAGACAAATGTTGGTGAATACATGCAAAGGTTAGAGAAAATCATGTTAAGGAAAGATGATGGAATTAAGTTGGTTCCCGAACTGTATGCAGTACCTGCAGATAAGGCCAATCAGGAGCAGTGTGACCCTGGAAGTCAGGACCGTATACCTCTTGGAAGGTGTCCATTTATTTGGGCACAGTCCTTGTACATTCTAGGTAAACTATTGCAGGAGGTAAGATAAATAACGAACCTACAATCATTTTATTATTTTAAGTACCTAATTGTTATAATAGTTTTTTTATTTATGACTAAACTTGTGTTTGAATTCAATTTTACCTGGTGGTAAGATTATGAGGCTGTATATGGAGCTCACAGGCTTAGTAAATACTGGCTTTTTTGTAAAGAGTTTATGTATGTTCCAGGGATTCTTAGCGGTTGGAGAATTAGATCCCCTAAACAGAAGGTTGTGTTCAGAAAAGAAACCAGATGTGGTTGTCCAGATTGTAATACTCGCTGAAGATAATGAGATCAGGGACAAGTTGCTGGAGTATGACTTGCATGTTCAGACAATCAGTGAAGTGGCACCTATAGAGGTCCAGCCTGCGAGAGTTTTGAGCCATCTCTACACATATTTAGGTATATTGAATATTTATAAATCTATTGAGTACGGATAACAATGACATAAGAATAAGCTCCGCCTTGAGGTCGCTATCGCGCGACCCACAGAAAACTAGTTAAAAAATTTATAAGCTGCGCTGTGCTTTTTATTATTATTATTAGTTTACTTTATTTTATTATTAACACACCACAATAAGGTATAGTTAAGGTATATGGGTATAGTCTGAGATTTTCCAGTTTGAAAATTTGGTATAGTATATGGATAGTATTAATCTTGCAATTTAAAATATTATCTCCTGAATATTTAACTCAAATTAATATTCCTATACCCTTCATATTAATTCGCTTGACATAATAACAACTATTTTTATTTCATTAAAAGGCAGTTTTATCTTTTCTGTCACCATTTTATTTATTTATCTATTAACCTGGTTTTTTGACTAAAGTAAATATTTTTCCACTCTTCATTGGTAGCAATATTATATAACCTCCTACTTGGCACTAGTTATTTAAAAATGCTGTTTGTTATAAAATTTTCAGGTCGAAATAAAAAATTGGGGCTATCTGGAAGAAAATCACGTGATGTCGGCATTCTTAGTACAAGCAAGTTATACTCATTGAATGATCGCATTTTTGCCTTCACACCTCAGGTATGTCTCTTACACATGTATTATGTCAGCTCTGACCAGATTTAACATTATTTAAAATTGGTATTTGTAATTATTTGTTACAACGGTTTGACAAGTTTAGAGTGATCATGGCGCTAATGTTTCTGGCCAACAGTGTGGGCAATTTTTCAGTAATGAAATATTTTCGTTTACATTGAAAATTGATTGAACTATCTCTTCTTTCGCATTTGGATTCTCAATCGCGCTGAAGAAGCTGGCTGCGTTTTGTTTGATAGCATGTTTTTACTTGTATTTTTACAAATATTGTTTTAACTTGTTCCTATATTTTCTTTAATAGTTTTCTGATATGAAACGTTTCTACATTGCTTCCGACTATGAGCTGATGGTTGACACGCTAAAAGCTGAAATTAACTTCTTGAAATCTTCTTGGCAAAACCTTCTCGGGCGACCGCTTGTTGTCTTGAGTTTGAATCAAATGTATTTAGGTACTATTTTATTTCTTTATGATTTGTTTGGTCCATGCTTGCTGGTTTGTTTCTTCCTTTACACATGCATTTGTTTTCGTTTTGTATGGGATAATTGTTTTGTTTAACCTTTACTAGTATTTTTTATTTTATTTGTGGAATTTGTAATAAATTAATATTATTAACTATTCTTATTCTTATTGGTATTACACAAGAAGACAGTCGTAATTAACTATTGGGTTTTTTGAGTAGAATATGTTGGTAGTTTTAGTAACAATAAAAGTGTTAATATAAATAGGTATATGTAAATATAATATGATAGGATTGGTAAGTTTATTTGTTGACAACCCTGTTATTTACCTTTTGGCCATCTCATGACAACTTCGGATCACTGTCCTCATTGGTGACTGTTCAGTGTTCACTGTTCAAGCTGTCAACTGTGTGACTCTGAAGATGTCCGGTATTTCGGGGTTCATCTAAAACAAAGTTTGAAATATCGGACAGTACATACTAAGTAAAAAATTGATTTTTATGATTTCTTTGTTTACATATTCAAAGTCAGCACCGTAGCTAGGGCCTGGCAGCAGGGCCGCAAATACCGGCGAGCGAAAGCCTGTTTGTAATTGACTTTGTCTCGAAGAAGAAAAAGAATTGATTACTACTAAAGGCACTTTTTGTCCGGCACCAAAAACACCTTCGAGAGTGTAATATCGGAAACTTGTCATGGGCGCTAATAACCCTAGCTACGGCGCTGTACAAACTATACCAAGTCCTGTATTTAATCCTAACCCACCTGGCAAGCCTATGGGCCTGCGCTGTGTCAGCATGCGCACGACGCGTATGATTCCATATCAACGTACATTCCTGGTTATCTGTTCATTCACTGACGTTTTAACTTCATAACCAGCAATGTATAGTCACAAAATATATAGATACAGAAGGTCCGCTCAAAACAAACGCGCGATATTGGCCCACGCACACGTAAGCTCTGCGTATAAGCGATCTCAAATCGAATCAGACGAACTCAGTGCCGAAATGCACGCGCTGTAGCGCGATCGAATGGTAGGCATTACTTTTTGTACCTACTTAAAATAAACGAAATACATTGCCAGAAATAGTTTTCACAAGGCTCTTTCTTTTAAGCTGGGATATAGTTGCCCTAGTGCTATGGTCTAGTGTAGATTATTAAAATCGACGACGCCCGGAGCGGCACTTCTGTATCTTTATATTTTGTGGTATAGTGTATATCCGTGCGCGTGTCAAGCCCCAAGACCTGGACTACATGCGCCGGTTCCAGACCCGGTTCGGTTCGCTGCAGCCAATCACGAGGCGCTGACTTCCAATGTGGGGAGGGCGGAACGTTTGTGATTGGGTTCAGCGAACCTAACCGGCGCTGGAACCGGATGCGTATAGTCCAGCACTAACACCCCGCATGCGTGTGCCGTAGAACTTCGACTACGAAGAGTACTACATGTCGCGTGACCCGGCGCTGCTCGCGAGCACGTTCATGGCCAACGTCGCATTCCTCGGCATGAGCTGGAAGCAGATGCTCGGCCGGCCGACCATCACGCTGCTCGCGACGCAGTACTTGTTGGGTAATCAGTTTATGTACAGCTTATACTAGTGTCTCGCAGAGTCGTATCCAGGGGAGCCTCGGGGGGCCCCGATCTCTTTCTCCCGAAATCCATACAAAAATTTCTAACCACCACCTGAAGAATTTGTCACTTTAGTATTTTTCACATAGGAAGGCACGTCGAACTTCTATGAAAACCTAAATAAAAGACTGATTCTCACTGATGATAGTCGGAAGTCATCCTGTATTTACTCTCTCTGACTCAGCCGACACTAATCGGAAGACATCCGACTTTAATTAGGTTTTAATACAAGTTCGACGTATCTTCCTATGTGAAAAATACTATAGTGACCAATTCTTTTTAGTTTCTTCGTTAGTCTCGTAGTGTTTTAACTAGAAAGAAATTATGACAGCATAAAGGGCCGTTCTCACACGAATTTGTGCGAATTCCGGTGATTACTGCGAGTGTTTAGTGATTAAAATACGCCTGCTACACTAAATTGCTAATGCGAGCGCATTACTATATGCACAGCCCTTAAACAACCCTTTTGTATGATGTTCTGGGATGGGAAGCATTACCCTAACTAACCTCCCTTTCAATGGCAATGTGACCCTGGTATCTTGAAGTAGAGTGAGTGCATGACTGATGGACTGCTATTTTGTTTGCTTGCTACATACTATTAGCGAATCGCGACAGCTCGAGGAAATAGGTGTGTATCGGAGAGGGTGGTACACCTCACACCCGCGCATCTACTTGTCTCGTTTTATCGATAAAAGTAATTTTTGAATGAATGAATATTTAATAAATAAAATGATTATTGAAATGCATAATAGATAATATTGATTAAAATTGAATATTGAATACTTTGCCTTCAGATATTTGCGTTTGAAAACCATTCATTTTAACAAAATATCGACACCTTTAGTGGTCGTGTATAGCTTGGACTACATGAGCCGCCGGTTCCAGCACCGGTTCAGTTCGTTGCAGCCAATCACGAGGCGCTGACTTCAAGTGGGGGGAGGGAGGAACGCTTGTGATTGGCTGCTGCGAACCGGACACGAATAATCCAGCACTAACATTGTCGTTAGAAAGGGGGGAGGGGACGTCTAATAAAGGTTGCAGATGACTCAACATTTTTCTGTGGAATTTCGGGGAGAAGCGGGTCCCTACCGTCCTAGTTACGACCCTGTTATTTAGATGCAGGGTACATAGGTGATGGTTAACTATAAATGTATGATGTCAACCCCGGCCAGGACCCCATATTACGAAATAACAATCCTTGTAATTACAAGTCTAACATGGCAACATTAACAGAAATCCTCATACAAAAAAAGCATCAATGTTGCCATTTTAGACTTGTAATTTTTAAGGATTGTAGCTTCGTGAAATAAGGCACAGGATTATAATAGAGCTGTAAAGAGATCGTTCGTTAAGTAGATCGCTACGTATGAAAATATTAACATAAAACTCGGAAACATGAAGCACTCTATTATATCCCCAGTCGAGCTATAACAAAATTGAAAATGGAAATGGAAAATTTGATCAAGTTAGAATCTTACTCATCTTGTGATATTTCTTACATAATTTTTGTCATGTGTACCTATATGGTATATAAAGGATTTTCTATTTCTGTAAAATATATTGATTTATTGTGTGTTTAGTATTGGTATTGGTACAGCATTATCGATAACTGAAGATTTTCATTTGTGACCTCCCAAAAAATCATAATGGAAATATCTAATATAGTTGTTTTACTGATTGTACTGTTTTATGCACCATTTCGTTCATCTCACATGGATCATTTATTTGAATTCTTTGTATGATTTGTCTAGCTGCTATTTTATCTATTATCCAACATAAATAATAACATCCTTTTAAGTTCTATGCGTCTATTTACCTACCTACCTATTTATTTTATTTACATTTTATCTATAACAAAATAATTATTTCATACACGTTCACTCGTCTTCGCTTTTATAACAAAATAATTATTTCATACACGTTCACTCGTCTTCGCTTTTATGCTTTTGAATATGGTTAAAAGATTTTTTTATAAATACCATACATTTCTATAACAATTGTATTGGTTTTTAGATCAGGGTAAAATTCCTATGGCCATGATAACGACCATGAAGAAGCTGAAATCTGGCTACATCAATGGTACCAGAGTCACGCTTGGGAACCTCGGCGACTTTCTGAGCACATCTGCTATCACCAATCTGAGTTTCCTCGGCAGCCAAGAGGATGGATATCCTGACAGTAAGTTGTTCGTATTCTTTGTTTCAGGTTGGACGATATAGGTCAGATGAATGGGCAAGGTACTGAGAATAGATCTAATGAATAGGCATATTGCCTAGGTATTTAAAGACCATTCGATCAAATCGTATCGGTCTTTGTAAATGCCGTCTGCGCTCGCGCCGTTGTTAGTCAAACGATGACTATGGTTGATCGTCTAATTGATAAATCAAGGATAGGTTTATTTAATAGTATCGCCCTTTGAAACGCGAGCGCGGGCGCTACTTTCAAAGAGCTAGACGATTGAAGCTTAATTCTGATGATTGTAACATCTTTCGAATTTATAGTTTATACCGAGTATGCAAACAAAATTATTCCTTGGTTTTTGATATACTTGTTTGTTTCAGAACTAAACCCGCAAGTGCAGAGCTACCTAGAGGAGCACTTGCTCAAGTCTCTAAGCAACAAGTATACGTTCCTCTCGCGGCCGGCCGGCGCGAACAAGGCACGCTCACTGCGCCGGCGCATGTCAGTACGAGGCGCTATCAAGAAGACACGGTCCATCAACGTAGACTGTGAGTATCCTAATGGCTGGTTTACACAGTGCGTGCTGACATGACAGTCGGCAGCTACTGCCACTATCTATTTGCAAGGTAGTAGCTTGATGCGCACTGCGTGTTCACACACTGCCGAGTTTCTCGCCTGAACAGCAGACAGCTCGACTTTGCAGACATTTTAGACGACGTGAGCTACTGACGCGTTCAGACGATGCGAGTTAGATGTGGCTACTGAGGTGTGCGGTGGTAACCAGGCGAGCGAGCGAGTGAAAACAAATTTTGTTAAAGTAGCTCGCACTTTTTACAGGTGGTAGATCCTGATGTACAGGATCACCTGGGGTGGTACAGTCGCCCACAAGCTATACTATACCATCTGTCAAAAACCTTCGATTAAATTTCAAAATATGATTCATTTCAGATTCACAAATTTTGACGTTTTGGGTAGGTTGACCTGTTGTTGACTGTCCCTGACTGTTATCTATTTCTGCCGTGACGCAGAAATGCTTGCATTTCTGTGTTTCGGTTTGAAGGGTAAGAGAGCCAGCATAATTACCGGTATATGAGGCATTCAATCTAAGTCCTCAACGTTAGCAGCGCATCGAAAACCTGTCTATGGGCGACGGTGATCATCACTTACCATCAGGTGGCCCGTTTGCTTGTCTGCTCTCCTTATTAAATAAAAATAATAAAAACTGAGTCGCACTGTACTCGTAAGACTTGTTCACATGGTGCAAGTAGTGCTGCGAGTAGCTGCAAAATTGTCCTGCAATGGATCAATATACGTTTTTCCATACGGTCAGTAAGTTCGATTTTTATTTTAAAACCATATACTATGTCTTTCCTTTGCAGCCGAAACTCTGGGAATGGAGGGCGAATACGTTGGCCCACAGCTGGAGAGGAAGCCGTCTTGGCTGGAGGTAGACCCCGGCGCGTTCGGCCGCAGCCCATCCCCTGAGGACGCCACGAAGAAAGCATTTACAAAGTACGCTAGTACAATCAGCTTCTAGCTAATGTATACCATCTGTCAAATTTCTGCAATCTGTAATTAACCTTAATACAATCGCCATAGACTTCAAATTTGAATTGTGGAATTTTGACAGATGGTATACTTACCCTAGAGGCCGACTGTACCATTAATTTGAAATTATTTTTTTGTAATTATGGTGTATAATTTTCTATAAATGTGTAGGGGCACGTCAACTACTACTTTGAGCGTCGGAACGCCAGTGATTGAAGTTACAAAAGAGAAGACGCCGTCACCACCAAAAGAAGATGGTAAGTCTGGAATTTCTTAAAAATCGGAGAGACATCAGTTATAAATGGTGACTTTTCAGCCTGTACTCGAGTGTTTATAAGGTATTTTTTATGGTTTTGGAATTCTGATCAATATTTATCATTAGTGTTCCCAATTTTTAGTTAAGTATATTTATTTGAAAAGATGTGCTGCTGATTGTTTCTAGCGCCGCTTCTTTTATTCCTTCCGAAGCGGTGGTAGTGTTAAAAAGTGACGTTGTAAAAATGTACTTTAAGGTACTTATTAAAATAAAATATGTGCGATTTCTGATTTAGTATTACCAAGGAAGTTGTAATACTACTATGTAGGAAACTGGAAAAGCATCTTCATGGAAAGAAAGTGGCCCCCGTCGAAACGCTATTTAATAGAAAAGAGTAAGCGAGACATTCGGATAGGGCATCCTATCTTTTTTAGTACAGTGACCATAGTAAAAAATTCCTAAATTTCCTATGATTCAATTGCAGAACTATTAATGCTGGTAACACAGGTTACGATGAAAAGAGACGGGATGCTCTACTCCAGTATGTCTGGCTTATTTTTTTAAAACAGGGATTCGAACTTTGTTTCTATGGAGATCCCATTCCAGTTACTTACTTCAGTAAGTAAGCAACTTTCTTGAGTATTACTTCCTCATTGGTTAGTGATACCACAGAGTACTATGGTGATATTAAACAACAATTTAATGAAACTATTTTCAGGCTTGGTTAACAAGAACTTATCCTCCATATTGCGCAACCGCACCACATCGGAAAATCAAAACGCATACGCAGAGCAAGAGACGGACGAACTGATCGCTATGCTAAGGGAGACCGAGAGTTTGGACGAGCAGGGCGACATTCTGCAGTACTTGGTCGATACGCACGGCTTGGAGTTCAATACCGGTCAGTTTTAGTTGTGAAATGAATCTACATACGCTGTTCCAGGATCTGATTTAGAGTATATGATCTAGGCTGCCCCGTTTTGCCACTATTACTGGTCAGTTTTAGTTGTGAAATTAATCTACATGCTGTTTCAGAATAGAGTCGATGCTCTAGGCTGCCCCCTCTTCCCACTATTACTGGTTAGTTTTAGTCGTGAAATGAATCTACATACGCTGTTCCAGGATCTGATTTAGAGTAGATGCTTTAGGCTGCCCCCTCTTCCCACTATTACTGGTCAGTTTTAGTCGTGAAATGAATCTAAATACGCTGTTCCAGAATCTGATTTAGAGTAGATGCTCTAGGCTGCCCCCTCTTCCCACTATTACTGGTTAGTTTTAGTTGTGAAATGAATCTACATACGCTGTTCCAGGATCTGATTTAGAGTAGATTCTCTAGGATGCCCCCTCTTCCCACTATTACTGGTCAGTTTTAGTTGTGAAATGAATCTACATACGCTGTTCCAGGATCTGATTTACAGTAGATGCTCTAGGCTGCCCCCTCTTCCTACTATTACTGGTCCGTTTTAGTTGTGAAATGAATCTAAATACGCTGTTCCAGGATCTGATTTAGAGTAGATGCTCTAGGCTGCCCCCTCTTCCCACTATACACATTCAGCGTCATGATAAGAATCTCAGGGGATTTGACGTTGACTTTTTTAATTAAGAAATATCAGAAAATTAATTTAGTAATTCGATTTAATTTGTTATTAGCTGGTTTAACAATATAGCTGAAATTTTTGGTTTTTTTTTTTCTAAACCCGCATTTGACCTCGGTAATTATAAATTAACTTTTGAAACTTCAAGAGGCGTGTATAAATGCTCTTATATATGAAAATGACCTCTTTACATGTAAAGAGCTCCATGATATTTTCAATGTTTGAATTTAAAGAAAAGGTTGAGAAATGTACGATGTATAACCAGCGCCTGATTTAGAGTTGACGCCGCCCTAGGTTAATTTACTTATGGTGCTCCCCTGTTTCTTATATATCCAGCAATGTCACATGTTTAGTGTCGTGTTCAGAAAGGCTTGTAGCGTTGTATAATAACTTAATACTTAATTTAAAAGTCTAGCGTTGTATAAAATTCAATTTACTATAACCATCCAGATTTCCCGAGCGAGAGAGGAATCGAACCCACCCCTAGATCCGTAGCACCCCTGGCGGATCTAAGCTTTAGGTCAATAGGTTTAGTTAGAGCTAGAAACTCCGTGCTACAGGCTATACTTTCAGCATAGCCGTCAGTAGCCGCTCCATTATGCATATCGAAATGAGCTCCTGTTTTCCTGGTTTTTTTTATTTTAAGTGGAATAAATGACAAATGTTGATTGTTTGGAACCAAATTCAAAAATATCCCAATCTTTCTCTACAGACATGCTTGAAAACGGCAAAGTGGTCACCGTGAAGGAACTCCTCAAAGCGTTGTACGAGAAGGCGTGTACCCAAAAGCTATGGGGTCTCGTTCGCCATACGGCCGGCATGCTGGGCAAAAGGGTGGAGGACCTGGCTAAGGCCGTGACAGACTTGCTGGTGCGACAAAAACAGATCACAGTGGGCATGCCGCCTAATAACGAGCATACTATCACGGCGCCTTTACCGGAAAATGAACTTAGGCAGTTGATTCATTTGGTAAGTTATGCTGCTTTTAAGAGACTAAAGCGCTTGTTATACTTGACTGACATTAAGTCATACTGAATTTAGTCAAGTTGAATTCCGTCAAGTGTAAATACATTATGCGGGAGGACCGATTTCGAAACCAAGCAATGTCATGCACCAATGAGTTTTTCGTATTTTTCGAAGACTTACTTATATTTACCGACTGCTCTGACGGTGAAAGAAAACATCGTGAGGGGAACCTGCACACTAAGTTATCCTGTGTGTGAAATGGGGAAGGCAATGGCAAACCACGTCGTCGGCAGAGTCGTTCTATGTGATTAATTCCTTAGAATGATCACGACCCTCAGCAATGAGGAATATGACTTAGAAGAACATAATGGGCCATGATGGGCGATTACAGACACGCACGATCGTGTGTAATCGGCGATAATCGGATAGCCATATTTTTTCGAACACACATCAAAGGAAGGCGTGGGGCTGATCGGCGCGTGTCTACTTGATCGCCCATCATGGCCGATTGTATAGAGAAGCCATTAAGTACAGTCTGCAATTTACAGTCTATAAACAGAAGCATGCTAGTTAGTCGACTAAAACGTTGTATTCAATCAAGTGTGTAATAAGCGTCAGTTGCACGAAACGTCATTAGAGTTAGTTGAGTCTCATTAAAATACAAGCTAACCCTTTCTACGCCATATCTTAAGATAGAGATGACACGAGACTTACATACAATCGCTTACGTTGTTAAATTGTAAGGTGGTCTTAAGCCAATAACTAACCTTGGATTGACACGCGAATTGTCAACAACTTTAATATAAAATGGATCGTGGGTTAGTGTTAATAATTAACGGTTGGCGCAAGACGGCCTAATTTACTGATTTTTGTACACAATTAAAATATTTTTTGCATGCAGTCATTTCGTCGTGAAAAAAATGGGCACGAACAGAAAAAGGTAAAGGTTTTATGTATGTTTTACAAATTAGGTAAAGGGTAGCTGGTCATCCACAGGAAATGAAATCTGATTATGAAAATATTGAATACCAATCCTGTCTCAGACAATTTACGAAACATTTCTAACCAAACCATACTAAACTGTTTTGGAACTTTCAACAATACTGCTTTTTTTTAAAATTCACGCATCAGGTTGAACTACGCTCTGTAACACATAATTAAAGAATCCTGTACCTCGTTGAAACAACTTTAAAATATCGCGCTTAATGTAATTTATAGTATTCTTGAAATAACTTAAATGTATCGAACTTACAAGGATAGGTCCCCAAGTGTCCGGCTCCGATTTGATTCGTTTTAAGATATATTGCAGAGCATTGAAAAATAACCGACCCGTATTTTTTTATCGGCGCAAATTCATATTTAGTGGGGAAATCGCCCTTCAAAGTTTTCGAATGTATGGACATATTGAAATCAGATTTGTAAGTGAATTCAAAATTCGACTTCAGTTCGCTATGCCAACTCGCTATTCAATTTCGAACGGCGATTTCCCCACTAAATATTTAAAAAAAATACGGATCGGTTATTTTTTAAAACGAAACAAATCGGAGCCGGACACTGGGGACCTTTCCTTGTTAGTGTTATTTAAAGAAACCTTGGAACAACATACAAGTATCAAGTTTAGTGTAACTTTTCTATTGGAAATACGATGTCTAAAGTAACGTAATCCCCCAGGCATATGGCGACGACGAGAGTACCGCCATGTTGACTCAAGAGCTACTAGTCTACCTAGCTATGTTCATCCGCACCGAGCCGCAGCTATTCCTCGAGATGCTACGACTCAGGGTCGGGCTTATTATCCAGGTAATTACAGCCTTTTTTGTACTTTTTAGGGATCCGCAACAGTAGACATAGGTATGGACCCCACTATAATGTCATTAGAAGGGTTTCGATAGCTGCTAACCTTGAGGAATTAGATGGAGTACCTGATGTAGCTATGAGTACCCTTAGAACCGAAATATAACAATAAATAATTGCGGCTGAAATAGGTAAAATGGTGATAACATCCCTGGCTGATTTTGTACAGAATCATACAGATGTTTGCTAAAAGCCCTTAAGGGTGCGCGAAACGATCAATTGCAATTGACAATTAAAGAAAGACGGCGCAATATAAAGAAGCAAGAGGCGATTACAACCTTCTCGCTTTTTGTATTGCGCCATCCTCTTCATATTCATATTCTCTTCTTCTTCTTCTCATTTCTTGTCAGATTTTGGTTTTCAATCATTAGCTAGCATATTTTGTTGTTTGCTTAGGTGATGGCCACAGAGCTATCCCGGACTCTGTCATGCGACGGAGAGGAGGCGTCAGAGCATCTCCTCAACCTGTCCCCATTCGAGATGAAGAACCTTCTGTACCACATCCTGAGCGGCAAGGAGTTCGCTATCAACAGTGGTAAGTTGCTTACGTGTATTCAAGTCATATGGGCGAGGTCTTGCCACGAGAAGACAAGGCAGAACAGTTACGGATTGCATGACGTTTAACTCACGAGGGTGCGCCAAGACAATTGCACAAACTTTACCATTAAAATATATACAGGGTGGAAAGTTTCGGCGGGGCACCCTGGGCAGCTACCATATCCGTTGGAGCTACGAGAAAATGGTCTTAGGAGACCTTCCCTAACTTTTGGAGATATTTGTCACAAAACAAAACTTGATGCAAATCGATTCTATTTTGTGTCAGGAACAAACGACTCTATGGGGTCAACCGAGGTTCGAGTACTAGAAATCTCAGAAATAGCAAAATACTATTCCCATACATTTAGTACGAACCCCTAACATAATGTAGAACCCCTAAGCCGAGGCAACTATCGGACGGGTATTTAATGAGGGTGAGAACAAGCATTAACTGTTATGTTCATCTGCATGCATATATAGCGATGGCATTATCGCTAGTCAATATCAGTTATAATGGTAGATAAGATACACAATATTCCAACAAACTCAATGTTAAGGTTTCATCAATTATATTGTAGATAAGAACTGTCAGAGTCCCAATTAATAAGTTTTATAACCTCCGCCCGCGAATTTTTATGTCAATACCTAGCAGCGACGAGATTCATTAGACTTTTAACGATTTTAGTGTCAGATTTCGCTAAATTAATTGTTTACAAGTGTTAAGAACATCATGCCGTATGGAAAAATAGAGTGTTTCGACTTATCCTCTCGAAAATGGCCAGTTTACGTAGATCGTGTGAAACAGTTCATAGCTCTGAATGAAATCAAGGAAAGTTTGCATGTAGCTACGTTAATTACCGTCGTGGGTGAAGCCACATACGACTTGATGTGTGATCTGTGCGCGCCTGCCAAGCCAGAGAGTAAAACGTTTGAAGCATTAGTAGCAATCGTTCAGAACCATCTCGAACCCAGGCGATCGGATACCGCGGAACGTCACATCTTCCGACAACGACGCCAGAAACCTGGCGAAGAACTCAGCGCGTACTTACAGCATCTCAGACATCTCGCTAGCACCTGTAATTTTGGCGTAAAGTTGGAAGAAAACCTTAGGGATCAGTTCGTGTCAGGTCTCGCAAGTGACTATATGCGTAGTCGTCTGTTTGCCGAAATGGAATTGGACTATAAGCGGGCGGTAGAGTTGGCGTTGGCGCTGGAGGCCGCTGAGGTGAGCGACTCGGGCGGCAGTGACGTGTGTCGGATCGCGGCGGCGGGCGGCTGGCCGCGCTACCCCAAGCGCGCGCGCCGCCAGTGCTGGCGGTGCGGCGAACAGCACACGGCTTATAACTGTCGTTACAAGCATTTTAATTGTGATCAGTGCGGGGTAAAGGGCCATCTGAAGGTTATGTGCAAGAGTGTCAGTGATCGTGCATCGGCTAAGGAATCCGAGGTGGACGAAGAAGAAGAATCTTTTTTGACGGACACTGAGGATGATTCCGAGAGTTCCGAGAGTTTCAATGATTCAGACGATTCATTTGTTTATAGTAACCAATCGATACAAATTAACGAAACAGAGCATCAATCGAGAGCTTCAACATCACCGCCCGCTGAAAGACCATATTATTTCCGTCCTCGTCACAATAGGGCGCAACCTAACTAGTGATTATTAAATTAACTTTGTAATAAGATAAGCATTCGGTGTCGGGTATTTGGAAGTGGATCAAATAAACCTAACGTGATAAATTATATTGTGGGTAAGAACTGTCAGTGTCCCAATAAATATGTTTTATAACCTTCGTCCTCGTATTATTACGTCAACACCTAAAAACAATAGAGTTTTCAGAAATAGGGTGATTGCATTCATGGTACTCTTCGATTAATCAAATACACAACAACTTCTACTAAGTTTTGGGCAATATAGGCTTCGATTCCAGGGAGGCCGTCAAATCAAAAGAAGTTAAACCCACAGAAATGGGGCAATCTACATAGGGTGAATTTCAAAATCTTTGGTTAAACATAAATGAAACTGTCACGCTCACTCATATTATGAATTGTTGAGTTGACTGAGTGAGACGTTTCGGTTATCGATCATCTCTAGAGGTGGTCACCACGGAATCGATGCCATATTGTTTATATTTTCGTTTCAGTTCCTAAACCACAATGTTTCCTTTCCAGCGAACTCACTGTTTATAATAAAGGAAAAGATCAATAAGTCTAAAGGCGAGTCGCCGTTTGCACTCCCTATTGGTTTTGCTTTTGTCCAGTCGAGTGTGCCTAATGTTGATAACTCCGTGTTATTCCCAAAATTACGGAGTGTTCTAAATGTACTTTTTGTATGTAACGAACGTGTTTTGTGTCAGTGTTATTAATTTGCCGATAAATTTATGTATTCATAAAACTAATTAACTCCGCTCAATTGTGTTGATTGACAGTTTTGGTAGTAATAAATAGACGTAGTCCATAGGACCATTCTAATTTGTGATATCGTAAATTTGATTTTTGATTTGATTGATAAAATTTTAATTGATTCCTAATTTTAAATGTGCCTGTGTGACAAAAGAGATTTCTGACACCATACGAGCATGGTTGCGCTATTTGAATCAAATAAACTTAGTATTACGTTTTGTTCACTAACAATTAAACCCTGTCCAGGAACTAAAAAAAACCCTGTCAAGCCATTGTCATTGGTAGTTTTAAAATCTGTGTTACGAAGTTTGCAATGGAAAAAAAATGGTACCATTTAATTCCGCTATATGTCGAGGGTTTTTTAGTCCCTGGTCAGGATAAACATAATTATAATAGTTTCACTTTGGTGTTACCAGCATTATCGGTGCCATAAACTAAAGCATTGTCCACAGTAGGTCGCGGCAACTTCTCCATAGTGAGCAACAAGTCCAATCGTTACGGGAAGAAATCTCAGATTGTGCTCGACGGCACCATTGATGACAGTAAGTATAATTTATATAGATGACATGATTGTGGTTGATATCAAAATTCAAAAATAATTTAGAATCACTCTGTAGTGTAACAAAATATCTTGATAACCGTAGAGCGTCGGTGGCACAGTGGCTTGGGCACCGGGCTCCCATGCGGGAGGGAGGTCCGGGTTCGAAACCGTGCAGACTAACGTTCATTTACCGACTGCTCTAACGGTGAAGGAAAACATCGTGAGAAAACCTGCACACTGAGATGACCAGTGTGTAAAATGGGGTAGGCACAAATAATCCTAAAGGGTCGAAGTGCCGCTGGGGTTATTCCCGGCCCCCTATCATAAGATAAGATTGATAACCGTAGGTACTATTTTTGATAAGTTAGTTTTCTAAATTAGGAAAAAAATGGCTTCCCATACAAATTGACCACTGAAAGTTGTATTGAAAGATGAATTTTGACAGGAAACTCTGTCTTGCTATTCAGAACGTGCGGTACCGCAACGGCGGGTGTCGAAACTATTCCAATCGGCTAACTGTAAATACGAGTACATACGGGGTTCCCTGCCCAAAAGTGTAGACACGATCAGAATCGTGCTTCGGCTTTTTTTACTTCGCAAATGTGTTATTTAAATATGTTTTTGACGATTTTTATTACGAATCGTAGTATCTGTAAACGCTGTATGGGAAATAATCAACGACATTCTCCTTCGGTCATTAAAAAATCCGCGAAAATCGGAATCGCAGAAAAATATACCGACTTTGTATGTAGTTTAGTACCGACGTTTATCGTTACTGATATCTGTATTAAATTTTTCGTACTATAATTTTAGCGCCAATAGCTGAGCCAGACCGCCAGGGCCAGTGGCTGCGCCGGCGCCGCCTGGACGGAGCTCTCAACAGGGTGCCGAGGGACTTCTATCCTCGCGTCTGGGGCGTACTGGAAAAGGTAAGGGTTTATGAACTACACACGGTGTAATAAAAACCTCCTATAGAGCAGAAAGGGGATAGAGTCTGTCTAATAAGTTATTGGACCTGTCAAATATTTAAAAAGGAACCTTTTTTAAAACTTTAAAAAAGGAACCTTTTTTAAAGTTTCTGGCAACCCCTTCTCTATGTAAAAGCGTGTTGTTATACTTGTTATGTTGGTAGTTCGGATTTTTTTAATGAAATTTTGTTCACAGCGTTGTATTTTTAAAAATCTCAAAAATTACCCATGTCCATTAACGTCTTAGACAAACTCTTTTCAGTATAACTGAACAACGTTAAGTATGAGGTCAACTCAGAAATCAGGCCTCCGTTTGCACAAGGGAGGAATCTTGTGTAAACGAAGGCCTATGCTTCATAATGGGTGGAGGTGGGGATGTAAATAGGCTGAATATAATTCAGATGGTGAATATCTCAAGCCTTGGTAAAATGATCTTTATCACTATATTGTCTTTATCAATATTCTTACATTATCTTCACAGACATCTATAGACAGACAGATTCGTACTCAAAAATATTCAGTTTGTTCAGAAAATTTTGCAGCGTAACGATTGCCTATCTTGATTTTTGGCGACATGATTTTCAATTGCTTTTTTGTATGGAAGGCGGAATGTATATAAATAAGCAATGACTTAAATAAAATTAAGCTAATTTTTGTTCCAGTGTCAAGGCCTAGTCATCCAAGGCAAGATCCTGCAACCGAACCTCACCCAAGAGATGACATCAGGGGAATTAAAATTCGCTCTAGCAGTGGAGACCGTCCTCAACTCGATCCCGCAGCCGGAGTACCGGCAGCTGGTGGTGGAGGCTCTGATGGTGCTGACTCTCGTGGTGGAGTACAAGGCGGTGGGCTGTCTGGGCGGCATGATCACGGTGGAGCATCTCGTGCACAAGGCTAACCACGTCTTCTTGGATGACCAGGTCAGTTTGTTTGTTCAGTGTAAGGTTAGTGGTCCACCTATTGTCCGAGGCCGCCCGCTTCTGACATGGCTTCACGGCTGCTGTCGAACGACAACAACCAGGACCGACTGTCTTAATGTGGTCTCCGAGGCACGGAGGGGCTCAGATGAAGTGACTAGTAGCGGTCACCCATCCTGATTCTGACCATGCTTAACTTGCACGATTACTTTATAATCATGCTTGCAGCTAAGCTGTGAGCCCTTCCATGAGAATGTCAGTTTAGTATAATAGTCATGAAAGGTTAACCAAAAGAAATGGTTTTAATAACATCAAGACATCAGTTCTCGTGTGACATCAACTGGCTGCTCTTGACGCTAAGCGCCTTATAGGTGACGAATCGCTGGTGGAAGCTAGACTGCAAAGTCTGGAACATCGGCGCAAGGGTGCCTGTCTATCGGTATTTTATAGGATACATTTCGGAGAGTGCGCATCGGAATTGCACGACCTAATTCCAGCATCTCCATTCGGCCTTCGGACTACCAGGCGCGGGGAGGGGTTCCATCCTTATGTTGTTGATATCCCATCTGCTCGAACGAAGCGATTTGCTTCTTCGTTCATTATGCGAACGGCTAAGGAATGGAACAGCCTGCCGGCGTCTGTATTTCCCGAAATCTACAACTCATTTTGTCAATTGGTATACGAGCCAAAAATACATTTTTGGCTCGTATACCAATTGACAAGCTAAGCTATGAACACTTAATAAAACACTTTCATTCGAAAAATACATTTTTGTCTCATATACGAGTACCAGTCGATAAACTAAGTTATGCAAAATTAAATTTCCAAATTAGTACAGAGCTGTACAGAACATGGCAATATTATATGTGATGACTTGCCTCTGCGAACGCTGTACTGAGATTCCCTTCTGTATTTTTTGTGTCGATACTGAGTCAACCTACAAATTGTATTACATGCAGCGACATATTATACCCTAGACGAGTAACTTCCAACTAAATTCCCCTAAAAGATGGTACCAAACCTCACGCCACTGTGTGCGATTTGATAATAATGTAACACATTTATCACACAATGAAACTCAAATTAATATTTGAACAAAAATAGTTCTTACGGCGATGTCACCAAGGCGAATATCCGTCTGCGTAACTCTTAAATAGGATCGTGTGATACACATATCGATTTCAAAATTCGAAGTCAAACGCAAGGCGCGATGACTCGCCGCTCGCACTCCGTTTTAAGCCCCGCCCACCTGAGTACACATATTGTGGCGCCACTCGCGTGCTTCTATTATATTTCTAGGCTATATTTCGCTGATTACATGTATTTGCTACCCCTTGTATAGCAAAAAAAATGTTACTTGTTCACAGATGAGATGTAACGGCGACGCGACGCTCTGCTGCGCAAAGGCAGATTCGTTTGGCGGCGCCTTAGTGTGCGGCGGCGCAGCCGGCGTCTGCCAGCACCTTTACGACAGCGCCCCCAGTGGCAGCTACGGCACGATGACGTACCTCGCGCGCGCCGTGGCTGCTTTGCTCTCCGACAGAATGCCGCATGACTCGCCTATAGAGTGCACTATTACTTAGAGCCGTTCAATAGTAGGACTACTAGCGCCCCTAGTGGCAGCTACGGCACGATGACGTACCTCGCGCGTGCCGTTGCCGCTTTGCTCTCCGATAGGATGCCGCATGACTCGCCTTAGAGGAAATCAATAACTACTATAATAAAAGTAGGACTACTAATATCCCCACCGGCAGTTACGGAATGATGACGTTCCACTTGTGTGCTTTGCTCTCCTACAGAATGCCACAAGTAGAGTGCATCTTTACTTAGAGCTGCTGCTAGAAGCTTGGCACTCTCTGGTAGGAGGTAATAAAAATGAAATAAATGACAAATAAATGAAGTAAAACCCATTTTCTCCTACAATCCTATTTACTTGATTATGTTAAGTTTCTTTTACAGGTAGGTGAAATTTTTAAAGACATATTAGTGAATCGTATCTATGTAGATGTGTAGAAAAAAAAAAAACTCCATTCTTCTTTAGCCAGCCCAAAAATCTAGTACTAAACAGATTATATAAATACTAATGGCGACCTCTTGACAATGTTTTTATGTCCTCGGTCAGAGTAATATAAATCGAGAACCAATTTGTTTTTAACAAAGAATCAATACTAACTTGATACAATGACAAAGTATATTATTGTGTTTTTGTTTTGCCATTTGTAATAATTTATAATGGTTGTATATCAATTTAAAAATAAAATTAATTTTAACAAAGTTTATTTTTCTACTGTTTTAAAGTTTATATCAGCATATTTTTTTCTAGATCACATTGTAATAGGTACATAAAATTAAAACAAACTAAACAGCATAAAACATGACTACTTTAAATATTATATCTTGTCTACATAACAGCACAATTTATTTAGTTCAATGTCTCAAACGGTCACTATGCTTCATCTTTTTTGCCAAAAGGATTCATTTTCGAAAGCCATGACGTGCTTGATCTGAAACAAATTACATACATTTTTTAGTTTCATAAATACACAATTTGCTTTTTGATAGAAACTGAGTAAGGCAAAGCTAAATTCAAAAAACTTCATATATTGTTCAATGCTTACGATATTTCATCGGGAGAGCTTTTGGTTTCCTCAATCCCGGCTGCTTTTAATTTTTCTACAAGTTTTTTTCTATACATATTCTTTAGCGGAATAGGTTTATTGGCAGCTTCCTTCTGCTTGGCGATCTTGCATAGAGCTTCATACCAGGATAGGCCATACCATTCAATTTCTTCGGGTGTGTACTGTAGAAAATAAAAAGTGAAGTTAAAGCAAGTTATGATAAGATCATAAAGAAATAAGATTTCATATTATTCAAGACATTAAAATGAGTTATGATAAAAATAAAATGAGAATAGGTAAAGGTGATATGACTGTTATACTAACAGAAGACAAATATGTCTTGTATTCCTCATAAACCTCTCTCTGTTTCTCAGGATTGTAAGCATATCTCTGGCATCCATTCATGAGCTCCATCAATATCTGCTTCTTCAGTTTCAAGGCCAGCATAGAGACTAGGTCACAGGCAGGAGTCTTGAGCAAGTAATGGTCGAATCCATAATGGTCATTGATGAGTCTGATGGTTCTGTCAGTAACAGTGACAGAGAGATGGGTTTTCAAGACTTCGGACTTGACTACGGTCCTTTTGAGCACTGGAACCCAGTAGTGAGGAACTCTGCGCCGGTTAGGATCACGTTTTTGGAATCCTGTAAGTAAATTTAGGGCCTTACTAGCAATTTACGAATGTATTGCCATTGTAGCGAGCATGTTGACGGATTGGAAACATGTTTGCAAATCGCCAGTGTAACAAGGCACTTAATGTAATCTCTCTGGTTGTTATGCTTAGTTACTTTTATAATAGTCTAGGAACTAGATATGAAAACTAGCGGAAAATGTGTTGTAAATTTTCCAATTAATAAGTCACGAGTAGTAAACAACTACGAAGATGTTATGTAAACAATAACTCATAAACTAACCTTTTATCACTGTTTCTCCACCCCATATTCCGTCATTGATTTCCGATGGGTATTTCAAGGGAATTGAGATGTTCTGGATGGGAAGGGTCTCCCCAGTGAGCTCGTCGCGTTTCCATTTGCCTTCCTGAGGGACGAAGTGCACCGCAGCAGGTTTCAGGATCTTCCACTCGCGCCAAAACTTCTTGTACGCGGGGGGCAACTCTGAGGCGATACCTATGTCAAACCTACTTTTCTTTTTGAATGTTTTGGACAGTTGAAGCACAGTAGCCTGAAAGAAAACGGTAAGGTCGTGGCAAGGTAATTGATAAATGTGTTTAACCAATAAAGAATGATGAAATAAATAAAACAATTATTCCTATATAATTACCTGTATACGAGAAGATGCCATTTAATCACTTTTTGGAAGCAGCATAAAATGAGGATAATTCTATGGAATTACCTACTGACTGAAATTATTTTCAGTTTTTGAATCCAATTTTGTCAAAAAAAAATTAAGGGATTGACAATGACATTGATTTTTTTTTATTTTTTAGTACGATTTTTTCCGTAGTATTGGAAAAGGCAAAGGGATCAAAGCCCATACAGCCATGTCTTCGTGAATAATTCATTTTCTTCATGAATGCTGGCGTTACACATTTCAATGCTGTCTAAATGAACCTGCTACGCTCCTGCACCGTCCGAACCAAAGAAGAAGCGTCCCGGACGCAGTATGACTGCAAAAACCAGCCAAGTACATCGTGCTACATCATATTTAACTTTATTTCATTGGTACATGGTGGTATATTGGTTACACACTCTTTACATCATACGGACGTTTTTGAAGTAAAATATTGTGTATTTTACTTCAAATACGGCCGTTTTTGAAGTAAAATACACCGTTTTTAGTAGAAAAATACCACTGTAAATCAATTTGCAAGACACAAAATAAAGTTAAGAATCCGTACAGCACAAAAGCGCGACAAAAACTCCATGACATGACATTAGAAATATGATATTATTTTTAGTTTGGATTTATTACCCAAAAAATTCTAAAATTCGTTGACTGCGGCGCGTACGTCGCGTACGGCGCGTGTCAGTCCGCGTTCACCTTTGTTTAAATTCCAGTAAAGAATCGGTGTCATAATCGGTGCCTCTCAACTTTTTACCAGAGCCGTAAATCACTGAATTGATTGATTGTTGAATTTATTGAGATTGACAGTACGTATGCTGACGTGGATTTAAAAAAAATTGCATTGCAATGGCAAGTGGCGGTGGTGGCAAAATATTTGGATTTTTTATGGCTTTTCTGGAGTGATTCCTGTTTAAATTCATTTATTTTCTTCTTTATTCTTATACTAACAAGTGCTATTTGTTACTTTTGTGATCGTGCAAACCGTTCTCTTCATTAATGTACGCAGAGCGTAGTAAGTCATGTCGGACAACAAAAACGTCAATAGTCCCCCAAAAAGGGGTCAATCAGAAGTTCCTGACACCAATATAGCAGTATCATCTGGCGAAGTGTCCAGCGTCGCAGGAAGTGTTAAAACTGCGAAGGTAAACAACTTGTAATTTTGCGTTTGTAAACTCTAGGATAATGGCCTTCACGCTACCTATTCCTATTAGTAATGTAAACACCTGCTGTGTAAGTAATTAAATTACGATTTGTTTTAGACGCACCCACGTGTATCGTCGTCTTCAGAGAGGCAAATCAAATTCGAGCGAGCACAAAAGTGCCTTGAAAATGCAGCTCTTGTGTCTAAACGAATCAAAGAACACAGGAAAGCAACAGCTGAACTGTTGGGACGACCATTTGGTAAGTGAATTATGAGATATTTTTTCTCTCTATGAAAAAGATAGTCAGTGGTTAGTGTTAATCTGAGATTACGGTTCACGCAAGACTATCTTAGACGAGTATCATTGAACTGACTGTGGTTCTAAGCGCAGTTATACAATGCAAGTTACAGAAATTGGTCATGTGGTCACAGCGATTATGACAGACAGTGAATGGAAGGTCATCCAACCAGCCAATCACGTCATCTCTCAGCCTTTTAAATTATTATAAACCAATATACTCAATTTGAATGCTAACCTCCACACTAGGATGTAAATGGGCCTATGAACTAAGATCGAATATTTGAATATCCCACACCTTGAAGAGGATGCAATTTAAAGACACATTTTTAATTTTTCAAAAGTATTGCAGGTCAATAAGTAAAATTTGTGACACATGACTAGCGATCGGAGTAGGTACGGCTGTTTTTGGTACTTGCAAGCTGTGGTCATGATATGGATACGGCTTTCTTATAAACCATATTTGGATAATCCCGGGATTTCCGGAATTGAAAAAATCGCTGTAGATAGAGCTACTTTTGGTAATTCCAACCTGCGA
This sequence comes from Hofmannophila pseudospretella, assembly GCA_947369225.1. Classification (NCBI taxonomy): domain Eukaryota; kingdom Metazoa; phylum Arthropoda; class Insecta; order Lepidoptera; family Oecophoridae; genus Hofmannophila; species Hofmannophila pseudospretella. The sequence continues at coordinate 5,693,084 of OX376316.1, forward strand.
TCATCATACTATGGACATGCCATTAAAAAAAAATATAGTAAAAAATCGATCGATTTTTGGAATTTAAAAGAAGACTAGAAGACTACTAAAGAAACCCGGATTTAGACATACTTGAAAGAAATGAAATAGATGACGAAATTCTATTGAATTATAAATTCGCTTCACTCTGACGTCTACAGATGTCCATACTAACCTAGCACTAATCTAGCTTTTGAGGTCTTTGACCCCAAACAGCCCTACCTACACCGATCACTGCACATGACCATTACCATGTACATTATTATTATTATTATCAAGTCTGATCTGATCTTTGTGTATAGATTTCCTATAAGTTTAACCTGTTCTGTTTGTAGAAGATGATGATGGGGGTGACACTGCTTCTGAAATGGCATCCACCATGAGTGAGAGGACTGGTTACTCTGCTGCTACTGACACCTCTACCACCATGTCTGTCCAGGATGCTCTTAACAGTTAGTTCACTAAATATTACATTAGAGATATTTATGAATTCCTAGTTTAGACTCTTCATATAACTTCATGTAGCCAAATTATTGGTTTAATTAAAAAGTTTTCAGCTCTTGTATGAAATGATGATTTGGTGGCTTTGAATGTCCAATACCCATACAATAATATCTTGCCTAGGATCATGCATCATTACATTTAGAAATAAAACATAACTTATCAAACATAGGGTTTTGATTCCTATGAATTTATCATAGATAAGAAATAAAGATTTATATTTCACAATACTTCGGCATCTCCTCGAGCTTACACAATCATGGAATTATGAATCAATATTTTCATACACATATTCTAATGACGATATCATCTAGCTAGAAGTAGGCATTTCCATACCTTTCCGAGTATTATCATAAGATTTGTAATTAATATTTTGTTTAATTTTCAGTACCTGGTATAAGTGAAAGCTTAGCAAATACCCTAAAACAAAAGGAGCTATTGATGGAGAGGATAAAACAATACAAGGAGATCAGCAAAAGACCTATGAAAACATCAGCTGTCAGCAGAAAAGACTCTGTGGCTGATTCCAAAGTAGATGTAAGAAAGGTTAGTAAATATGGATAAGGATTTGTCTACACAAACTAAGTTACTCAGAACAATGATCATTTAATTTTATGTCTCTTAGACAATGGATATTAGTTAGAAAACAGTTCCTAAAGGTTAGGCTACACAATAGTCCATAGTCAACATAGAACACAATTAATACACAATGCAATCAATGATTAGTCTAGAGATAACATCCATGAAAAATAACTGCACTTTGGCACTTGGATTTCTGGGCCAAGTCGAGCATAACACCTGGGACCCCTTACTATACATTCTGTATAGTAACCATTAGACCCCTTACTATAATATACATTCTGCCAGCATTTATTATGCAGGTTGTCAACATTTATGTTTTTTATTACAGAGTAAAGATAACAGTGACATAGTCCAACTTGTCAATACTATAAAGGAGAAAGAAAATGTGCTGAGTGTAATGCAGGTCAAGATGAGAGCCATGGAGACTACAATCTTGGATTTGCAAGAGAAAATTAACGAAAAGGATCAAATCATTGAAGCTAAGAACAAGGCTACAACTCTCATGTCAGACAGTTTAAGTAAAAAAGGCGAGTTTGTAATCTTAGAATATAATATAAACATATTATATGGGTCAAAATCCTTAATCTAATAAACAGCCCCGAGTCGCACCCGGCGGGAAGGTGCCCATCACGCTGGCAGCGTTTCCACGCTGAATAGCCAGCGAGATGCGCTGCACCAGGTACGACTCGGCGCGGGGGTCACCTGAGCGCTCTCTCAGTCGTCGGCCCAAACCTCGGACAAAATCCTTGGCCTCCGTGCACCATACGCCCGTGGTCTCCACAGCGAGTGGAACGAAAATATAAGACGTTTCGAGCCCAGCGTACTTGAAATGTTTTTGTTTGGCCGCCCACTCGGCAGCCGACCCTGCTGTCCGGACGGTGCGGCCTAGATGGGAAGCCGCGAACGTGCTTACGCACGTGGCGTCCCACAGCAGGGATCTACCTTTCTCCCAAGGCACCAACGTTAAACCGTCAGGTCTCTTGCCATCAGTACGGCTCAATCCAGTTTGTAATTAATACTAATGCTGTATGTATTTCACATTTGAAAATACCAGCAATGAGGCAGAATTTTTAAGGCTTCTAACTGTTGCCTTTTAAATTATTGATCACCAAATTAATGGTTAATACTTGCGGTTGTTGGTACTTGGTGAAACTTGTAATACGTGATTAGACTTAAATAATATACTGTTTCACGGTATTTTTATTGTATTTTATTAATTACGATCGGTTTCGTTTATACATCTTATAAAAAATTACCTGAAGATGTATAAACGAAACCGGTCGTGATTAATAAAATACAATAAAAACAATAATTTGTATTACTGTTTTAGATAAAGATTCACTGCTTCTACTTGAAGATACTAAGCAACAAATGACAAAAATGCAAGAAAATTTTATAAATATGGAAGCAGAATGGAAAGAAGAAAAGGAAAGGCTGCTCCAACAAATTCAGGAGAAAGATGAAAAAATTAACAATTTAGAGGAAGCTAATACAATTCTTGAAAATTCCCGTTTTGAAATCGGTGTCGCTCATTCAAAATTAGCTGAAGAAATAGCAGCAAAAAACAAAGAAATTATAGACCTGCAAAAAAGAATAGAAAATATATCTCATGCTGATATCCAAGAGCTTTCAAAGAAAGAAAAAGAAGATGTTGAAGAAGAGAAGGGGTCTCTTGAGATAGCTAACATGGTTGAATTAACCAAGAAGGTTGAACTATTGGAGCAACTAAACTGCCAAATCAGACAGACTAATAAGGAGCTTGAAAATAAACTGGCTACTATGAACCCTGAAACGAAATCACCACCTGCTGGATCTCCAAGTAAGAAAGGTAGTCCTCTTCCTACTCGCAAGGGTGGTAGAAATACAGCTTCTAAAATGAAATCGCCTTGGAGTCATCTGTCAACTGAATCCCTTAACCAAGATCCAGAGAAAAAACAAAATAAAAATGAAGTCAATAAATTAGAAATGCTAGTGCAGTCGCTTAATAAGGATATTCTGGATAAAGAATATTTAATATCTCAAAAGGAAGCTCTTATTTCTGAATTACGTACTACAAATGTACAGAATGAATCCCTTATCAATGAACTGAAATCCCATGTAAAAGAACGCCGTGATATGGTCGATATTGCTATTGTTACAGAAGCTCCTGAAGTAGATAAAGAAATAGCCAAAAACACTGAACCAGCGGAAGGAATACAAGGACATAGTATAACAGAAATAAAAGATCTTGAAGAAAAATTAATAGCTGCCCAGGAAAAGATAGCAGTGCTAAACAATGAAATCGATGGTGCCAATAAAAACATGGTAAAGGTCAAATCAAATCATAAGTTGAAATTAAAACAATTACAAAAGACTATTGACAACTTCAGTAAAGTATCTGATGCAAATTCTGAGTTAGTAAGGCTGAATGAAGAATTGCACCAACTCTCGCAAAAGGTCGCTGAACTAGAAGAGGAAAAGGGTAATTTGCAATTGCATCTCGTCGACTACGACAGCGGCAGACGTAAGTATAAACTCCTATCGACTGTAGTTAGTGTGTTTGTGTAGATTAAAACATCTGCACCACACCTATTCAAATTATTAAATTGATTTGCAGTTACCGAGTCAGATGTATACAAGAAAATGATCGAAATGGAGAACCTAGCAGAAACAAGACTTAAAGCTATTAGTGTATTGGAGTCCCAAAAATTCGATTTAGTTCAAGGTAATATAATTTATCCTACGAGTTTTAACCCATTCAAAATATTTCTTGAGATTCAATAATTAAACTTATTTTTTCAATTTCAGAATTACATGAACTACAGCAAGAGTATTATGAAATGGAAGACAAATTAGCCGATATATCTCAGCTTCAGAATGAACAAGTTAGTTCAGAAATAAAGTCTGTGCAATTGGAGGAACAAATAGATCAGCTCACAGCATCAAGAAAGGAATTAGAACTTGTCATAGTGAATCTAAAACTAGATAAAGAACATCTTGACAGAACTTTAAAAGTATTCGAAGAAGAAAAAGATGAACTTCTTCATAAATTAGAACATTATATTCAGGAAAACATGGAACTGACAGATAAACTTGAGAAGTTAAGTGCTGAGAAAGTTAGCTCGGCCGAGTCCATAGAAATTGTGGAATCTTTAACTACTCAAGAGAAGCTAGAACTTGAGGAATATAATAAAGGCATGATTGCAAATAAAATAGAAGACAGTCATACGGATATGCCTATTTCTCATGAATGTCATGAAAGTATAGAACAATTGAAGGAACAGACTGCAGAGCTAAACAGAAAGATAGAGTTATTCACACAAGAGCGGCAGGAAGTTATGGAAAAAATGAGTAAAATCAGTTCTGAGAACGAGTCTTTACATCAAACTCTATCAGAATTAAATAATCATAGAGACAGTCTACAACATGACATTGATATATTATGTAAAGAAAAAGATGAACTAATGGCCCTTAATGCAGAATTAAATCAACAAATAGAAGACTTAAAACGCGAACGAATAGAAGTTATGAAAGAGGATATAGCGAAATCTGTTAACGTCGATGACGCGGCAGAAGGGACGACGGCAGAAGCACATCCAGATGATAAAACAACTAGCGATAAAGGAAACAACAGAACCAAGTCGGTAAAGCAATTAACAAAGGAGATATTAAAACTGAAGAACACTATTAAAGAAAGAGAAGCCGAAATTGGTGATTGCCAAATGAAAATACTATCTTTAGAGGAACAGCAACAAAAACAAAATGAGTTGATGCAAAGCAATTCATCTTACGAAACTAAGGTGAAATCTTTAATGGATGAAAACAATCAACTGAAGGAAGAGCTTGAAAATGTGAAGGGAAACAAAGAGTCCGAGCAACATTTACTGCAGATAAAACAAGCAAATGAATTTTTGCAACAAGAAATGCAGAAACTGCGTCAAGAATATTCTGCTACAATAAACTCTCGTGATGCCAGATTAAACGAATTAGAAAATCTTTTGGTGGAGTACGAGAAGCAGATATTTAACTATGGAAACAGCTTACAACAAAAGGATAAAGAAATGGTTGAATACATAAATCAAATTACCAAATTGAACGATGTTTCACAGAAACTAAAATCTACTATTGATGTACTTGAAGAAGAAAAAGCTAAAGATCAAAATGTAGATCTTATAAAATCGTTGAATAAACAAATCTCGGTTTATCAGAAAAAAATATCGGAGTGTGAAGAAAAGATAAGAATATTGGAGGAAGAAAAAAGCCAGTTAATGTCATTGAAAGGTGCATTAGAAAATAAAAATCTCAGTCTTGATACAGAACTGACAAAGTTACAAGAAACATTTAATGAAAAACAAAACCGGATCATAGAATTACAAGGTCTACAACAAAAACACTCGGACGAAATATCGAATATAATGCTTCAGGTTAAAGAACGCGATGAAGAAATTCATGAAATCAAGTTGCAGCTGAGGAAAGAATCTATAGAGAATGAAAAACTTCGTACAAACTTGTCTGAGAAAGAGAAGATCACAGAAGAGTTCAAAAATGAATTTGAGGAAACCAAAGAAAAAATTAACAAATTGCACACTGAAAATGAGCAATTACGTGAACCATATACAGCAATGGAAACGAGAAATAAAGAGCTTATGGAGAAGTTAAAGAAATTCGCTGCTACTGTTAAAAAGAAGTCTTCCATGTACGCAGAATTAGAAAATCAGCTTCACGAAACCCAAAAACAACTTGAATCAAAGAGTGAATATTTAGAACAACTACAAATACAAGTTGAGACGCTTCCGGCCTTACAGGAGAAACTCAAGTACGCCGAGGAGGAGTTAACTCGGCTGCAGTCTCAGAAAGTGACATTGGAGCAACAGAAGTCTAATGAGAGTTTACATTTGCAATCAGAAATAAAAACATTAGAAGAGAAGTTAACAATGGCTATGAATGAAGCAACCAAATTAAATGAAACCCTAATATTAATACAAAAACAATCTAATCTCGCTCAAGAAGAAAATGAAAATCTGAAATCTCAGATAGATATTTTGAATAACAAATTAGCTGACCATGATCTAGAACAGAAGAATAACATGAATTTTGTAACAAAGATAACTAGTTTAGAATCTGACATTAATCAAAAACAGATTCAAATAGTAGATTTGCTAGGTAAATTAGAAAGTCAAGAGCAACAACTAAATCAATTACAGTTCGGACACGATGCGAAAGTTCAAGAACGAGATTTATTCATTGAAAGCCTAGAAACTGAGATAAATAAATACAAAAACCGTATTGGTCGACTCGAGGAAAGTATTTCTATAATGGAAGACAGGAGACACTCTCTTGAACGCAAAGCAGATCAATTAGACACTCAACTACAAGAAAAACAAAAGGCATACGCCGAGTATACGAATCAAGAAGATCATTTAGTGAGTAGATTGGCAGTACTCATGGACCATGATCGAGTTGTTGAGAAGCAACTACTTGAAATTGAACGTGAGAATAAAGAATTACAACATAAAGTACATCATGTTAATGAGGAAAACCAGCGTTTACGTAAATCCCTTTCTGATATCCAAGAGTATTGCAACACACTAGTAGATAAAGCTAGTAAAGCTGATCTGGCCGAATCAGAAGCAACCCAGTATAAAACCCAACTCCGTGAGCTCGATACTCAACTAAAACGAATAACACATGACCATCAAAATTTATTGGTGCAAAAGAAACAAGATATTGAGGAGATAGAGTCAGAATTTAATACGCAGATAGAGAACGCCATTAAAGAAAAGAAAGCGTTGAGTGAAAGATACGAAAAGATCTATGAACACGTAACTCAATTAGAATACAAATTGCAAGAATATAGAAATAATATTGAAAATCTTAACATAAACATTGAAGAACTCACACGAATAAACCAACAAATGATTGAAAAATCTAATCAAGAGCCAGTGCCATCACCTGATTACACAGAACAGTACATAAGTGAAATAAATAAACTGAATTCTGTTGTTACTAGTAAAAGTCAAGAAATAATAGAACTCAATAATAAAATTCAAACTTTACAGACACACAATATGGGAATAATATCCAATTTTGAAATTAATATAACAGAATTAAATTCCCAATTACAACAATCTTCTGCAAAGATAGATCAGTTGATTCAGGAATCAAATTATTTAAGAAAACATAACGAACAGTTGCAAACAATTTTATCTGAAAGAGACCAACAAATCAAACAGTTAATAGAAAAGAAAACTGTGACGTTTGAAATGAACATACCTAAAACTGAAGGTATGATCATCTCATCTACAATTGAACCATTAAATGAAGGTCAAAATCAATTTGACGTTTCAAATATTGAAGCACAAATAATTGCTGAATCATCTGTGACCAGCCCTGATAGCAAACCGGATAAAATATCTGAAAAAATACAAAAACATTCTGCCCCTAAAAAAGAAGGAGAAATAAAGGAAGATATTATCGTGCCGAAGAAAGCTTACTTGTGCTATAAAGGCGATGAAAGTATTACTGAACCTTCTGATGATCCTTTCAATTCAGATGAAGGCTGGGGTCTAGGTGAATCTGAAGAAATTGGGGAGGTGACTCCTGGTTTATCTCACCTAAATAAACAGTTGCAGCAACTGAAAAAAGACAACGATATACTTAAGAGTGATCTTGAAGCCAGCAACAATAAACTATTAAGAGCCTTGAAAAAACTGAAAGAATTAAAGGCCAATAATGATATGCTCTCAAATGAACTAAAAATATCAAAACAAATATCACAGTCCTCCTTTTTAGACAGCGCGATTGAAGATGAATTGAAAATCAAAATTCAGGAATTAGAGAAAAAGATCGAAGAACTTACATCTGATTTAAACAAAGAAAAACGAGAAAAAGATTATCTAAGAAAGCAAAATGAGGTCTTTAATAATGCGAATGATCGATTGACAGAAATGAAAGAAAAAATGGATAACGAAATACAATTGTGGAAATACAAATTTCAAGAAGCTAATGATAAAATTGCGACTCTGCAATGGGGTGCCGATGCTAAAGATTCACCAGAACATAAAATGACAGCAACTGTTACGAACGTCACAGACAGTTCGCTTAGAGATGAAATATCAAAACTTGAGAAAGAAAATGACGAGTTACAATCAATCGTTGAGCAATTGACTTCTCAGAACAAAGAATTAAACTCTCAGCAAATACAGTTAAGGTTGAAAATTGATGATCTTAATAAACAGCTACATGAAAATCAGTCTCACCATGAAAACTACAATGTTGTAAACAGGCAATTGATAGAGTTGCAAAATAGTAACACTGAATTACTAAATAATAATAAGGTGCTAAGTGATAAGTTCCAAAACTTGGAAGATCGTTACGTTGAAGTAACTCAACAGTACGAACAACTAAGAGCTGAAAAAGAAGAAATCAGCAAAGCCCTTGAAATTAAGATTAAGGACTTAGTCGAAAATAGTAGTAAAATGGAAGAAGAAATACATTATTTGAAACGATTAGAAACGGAATCCAAAAATTTAATGTCAGAGCTTGAATCTGCTAAATCTAAATTACTTTGGCATGAACAACAGCAAAGTAAAACGGTGCATACCCCAGATTCTATGGCTTTAATTGAAAGATTTAGTACCATGGAGGACTATTGTTCGCAAATGAAACAAAGTCTAGACGAAGCAAGCTCTAATATTTCTCATTTAGAAGCAGAAAATCGTGAATTGTCACGAAACTCTGAAGATAATGAGAAGCAGATAAAAGAGTTGACTGCGAAGATACAACATCTGAATAACGAAAATGATCAGTTACTATCGACGGTTGCCGAACTGCGTTCTTCCGTATCGAGTGCCGTCGATCAACGAGGCTATGAAATAGCTGAAATATGGAAGCAACATTTAGCACAGAGAGAAGCGGATTTCCAGCAAACTGAGCAAGAACTTAGAGCTCAATTGAGTGCTTCTGAAGCCAAATATGAGCAGTTACTTGATAATGTCCAGTCGTCGACCCAGGAAGAAACTAACAAGTTAGTCGTGATTGAACAAGTTACATCTCTACAGAATAAATTACAAGACAAAGAAGAGCATTTACGTAGTCTTCAAGATAAGTACGCGGAAGTTGTGAGCCAATTAGATGTGCTTCGTTCAGAAATAGACGATGAAAAAGTTATGTTGGAAAACAAATTACTAGCGCAGCAGGAAGAATATGAAAGACAAATAGAAGAGATTTCTGCGACAAATCAACAGCAATCTGAAGATTACGGACAAGCCTATAAAAATCTTCAAACAGAATTGGCTACAACCAAAACGAAAAATGATGAACTAAACCAACAAAATCGTGAATTATTCGCTAACATTGAGGAATTAGAAGTAAAGATACTAGATTTAACAAATCAACTTCAAACGAAAGAAAGTGAAATATATCAGAAAACACATGAATACACAATCACGTTAACACAAAGAAATGAAGAATTTGAGAATGTTAGAAAACAATTAGTAGATTATGAAAAGAAAATTGAAGATTTAAGTTACGAGAAGGAGGCAGAACTTGCTGTTCTAAGGTTAAAGATGCACGACAACGGAGAGCACTATGACACGGTGCAGGCTAAATTAGAAGAAGAGAAAACAAATACAACAGAAGCATTAAATGCCAAAATACAAGAATGTACAAATCTTAATAGAGAGATATCTGACCTTAATAAAACGCTTGAAGAACAATCAATCAATATTACGGAAATGCAAGGTGCTCTAGAGAATCAAGAGTTAGAAATAGTGACACTTAACGATGAAATATCTAGTTTGAGGGATGCATTAAGAGCGTCGAGTAGCAAGATTGAAAAACATGTAACCTTCGCTTCTGATACCAAGCCAGGCACTGACACGCTGATTGATAATGTAGAAAGTGTTCTGAATAAAGAATTATTGGATGCCGTTCCGAGAGCAGAGTTAGACCTAGCGTTGTACATGTTGCACCAGAGAGACGTCAGATGTGAAGAGTTGACGATGGAGCTCACCCAGCTACTGGAGGAGCGGGATACGCTGCAATTGCGTCTTTCAGACAGCTTACGGACTCACGAAGACCTGAAGTCGAGTTGCAAAGCAGCTGGATTGGACATGTCCATGAGTTCTAGTCAGGAGACGATATCTGAGCTGCCAAGCTTTACAATGGAGAAGGAGCAGCCGTTCGTCGATGTTCACAAGGGACAGACTTCCCGCAGCAGCAGTATCAGCGATCCTGATGGAGATAAGCCGAAGTTACAAGCAAAGTAAGTGATAAGATAAAGTATTTAGGGGTAATTGGGTAGATTTTACAGCTATAGATAAACCGAGCAACTAGCGTATCGCCTGCGCGGCAAGAGGGGCGCGGGGCGGGACGACAGAGGGCGAGCGGGAGGTAGGGCCTGCCGCCCACTCGCCCTCTGTCGTCCCGCCCTGCGCACTTCTTGCCGCGCAGGCGATACGCCATTTGCGCGGTTTACCTATAGTTTCATTAGCACGGCAGTTAGTGGGGTTTTGGTAGGACGATTAAATAATAGTAGGGGTATGGGTGCCAGGATATAATAGATTCAAATTTTATATTAGATTTGTCTTGTTCCATTTTCTCTGATGTCGCCCAGATCGGTTCCAGTTCTAAACACGGTTTTGCATTTTAATGGTAAATTAAATAAACTAGTAAAAGGGTCAAATATTGAAAATAAATTATTAATATGTTGTCTTAATAATGAATTTTGGATTATTTATCAGATTGTCAGAACTGCGCACTGTGCGACAAAGCCGCGACGTGCGACTGCGACACGAGAGCGAGCAGCGGCAGCTTGACTTGCGGCTACTCCAGCGCGACATCGCCAATCTGCCGCCCGAGGCTGTCGACCAGCTCACACAGGCGCATCATACACTATGTAAGTACAAACATTACTGTTGTACTGAGCTCAGATCATAGATTATTATTATTCCAATGGTTGAAGTTGCTAATTTGCCGCCCGAGGCCGTGAACCAATTCACACAGGCGCACCATCAAACAAACATTACTGCTGTGCTGAGCTCAGCTCATAGATAAATAGTTTTCCTACCTAATCTTAGTTAGTTGACATAGTCAATCTGCCGCCCGAGGCCGTAGACCAGCTCACACAGGCGCATCATACATTATGTAAGTACAAACATTACTGCTGTGCTGAGTTCAGATCATAGATAATTATTACTCCTACCTAATCTTAGTTAGTTAACATAGTCAATCTGCCGCCCAAGGCCGTGAACCAACTCGCAAAGACATACCATACTCCCTGTATCTAACTTATGACACATAGGTGTCGTATCAAAAATTCATAATCCAATTAAAATTTGTTGACGTCACCAAGACAGTTGGTTACTGGTCTGCCGCCCGACGACACCGTCGACGGTGCGCTTGTGAGAGCTGACAGAGGAGCATCATGCTCTCTGTACGAGACATTACTGCTGTGCTCAGATCGTATAAATATCGAGCGGCGCGTAAATAAAATGCTGTGTAAATAATTTGAAAATGCACTATTGACTGTGCATGTCTATTTTTTTGCTACTGCGCACCATGCCGTTACGTATAGTTAAACTCAATATGAACTGGTTCTCATTGCCAGTTAGCCGCCCCAACGCAATCGACCAGGATCACGCAGGCCCCGTCAACGAATGCCACCTACATACAAGGTAGGTATGTAGGTGGCAGTCGTTCTTGTGATTTCTAAGTAGATTTTGAAGTTAATTTTCTTTTCAGCTCGGGACTCCCAGAGCACCTCCACAGTTCTTTTAAACTGGCTTCGAGGCAAAAGTACGCCAAAGGTAGTACATATGTAAGTCACCAAATTGTTTGTAATGAACCTTCCTACCTAATGTGGGAATATGAAATATTAAACACAGAATGTTACCATTGTTATTTGTCAATCTTATGACTACTGTGTTTTAGATAGATCTTGCATTTAAATACTTACTTGAAATAATTATATCTAATCTAAATAGCCACCATTATAATTGTAAAATGTTTTGAAGAAAATATTTAAATCAAAATTGTGCACCGCTTGCCAACGATTTAAATAAATGGCCAATGACATGTTTTATTTTTAGGGTTGAATCGAAACAAGTTTCTTCTTCGTTATGACGTTTCTGTATTATTTTTACGGTTTTTTACGTTTAATTATTCTTTTGTTTATTCTACCCAATTTTAAAGAAAACAAGAACTATGATGTTTGGTCCTAAGGGGTCCACCAGTTATTAGGAAGCGAGTCGGTAAGCGAGGAAAAAACACTAATAAGATTACTTCGTTACCACGTCACGAGTAAAATTAAGCGCCTTTTTCACACTCCCCGCCTCGCTTCCTCACACCGCACTGGTCAGTGGAATTGCAGTCTAAAAGGTATTTTCCCTCACGCGCCCGAGTTAGAAGAGCGACTTAGTTCGTCAAGGAGCAGCGAACTATAATGAGCGCTCTGCGGCGGTGAACTATAATTCCCAGGACTATCTGCGACATTGAGCGAACAATGCAATGATCAATAACTGTATGTATAACTTTACATGACAATAGCCGCGTACTGCACGAGCAGACTTTCGTCTTTCTTTTTTGACGAAAAAAAAAACAAAAGTATGCCTCGCGATGTAGTACGCGGATAATGACGAACCGAACTAGACTCCTTTTCATCCACACCGCTCAAAAGTTAAAGCATACAAACAAGGCCTCAGTTTACACGCCTCCAACAAAACAGTGCATTTGATAGATCTCATCTCACCCACAACTACATCTTATGGCATCCTACCTAACCTAAGTCATGTGCGACAGAGCTAGAGACCAAAACCCGTCATATTTATTTGCTCTGAATCCATTTATTTTTTAACAAACAATTTTTTAAGACGCTTCTTGGTATCTAGCTCTTGTTTGTTCCACAGGACTTAGCATGTTTCTTTCATAATGAAAGATATAGTTCTTGATAAAATCTATCAAATGCACTATTTTGTTGGAGGCGAAGCCGTGAGACCAAATGCGTGTCCATGACCAAATCTGCCACGATACGCCGCCCTATAAGCAACAATTATTTATTTAAAATAATAGATAAATACGTCATATCGGGGAATAAACTTTTGTATGAAACCGCATGGCAATATTTCATCTTAATATAGTTTTGGCCGTTTATTTACGAACGAACGAAGAACTACATAAACACGATGCATTCCTTTCATCTATCATCTTTTATTCTCTCATTAAACATCAGCTTGAGATGCGATTTCACAAGTATTTTACTACATCATTTTTAAGCATAATCATGGTGGTGTATGAATCGGTTTCGAACATCAAGGTAGCTATTACCGTTTTCAAAACGAAATGATATCATGAGAGGGCGTAAACAGGGACAGCGCTATAGCGCTATCTGTTTAGTACGCCATCTTATGATATCATTTCATCATTTTGAGAACAGTAATAGCTATCCAGGGTGATCTTACTGTGTAAAAGCGATGCATGTACATTTGTCGTTTTATATATGACATGACGACTCAAAAAAATAGGAGTGAAGTTGAGCTTTCACACAAATTCAACCAACCATCTGTATTGATGAGTGAAGAAACACGGCAAGATATTTTTAAGGGTGCCTTTTCATACCAAATGTGAAATTTTAACCATTATCAATTTAATTTGTCTATATTATTGTGAATTAATTTAAAACCTGTATAATTTTAATGTACATACATGTATAATTATCGGATCCGAGGGTTGGAATAACCCGGTTGCATCCTTGTATATTAAATTGTAAATTTGTTTTTTGATTAAAGGATATTCATTAAAAAAACCTCTTTTCCTCCTTTCCTTCCTCCTTTTTAACTCCATAAACTGCCAGGTTGATCTAATTAATCGTTTTATTTGAGTTCTGTCATCATTTGAAAGCATTATTACAATAGATTTCGGGGATGTGTTGCAGGCGCAGAGAAACAAAATAGTAATTTTGGAGATTTTTATTGGAGTTTCTTTAAATATTTACATCCATTGATTTATCTAAGTAAAGTCATCCATACAAACTGACCATTAGAGCCCTTTCACATTGGCTGCCAAGCAGCGCGGCCGCATAGCACAGCGCCACTAGCCGCGATCGGCGCAGTAGCAGCGCAAAGAACTGCAGTTTTATATGGACGGCTAATCGCCTAGCCGCCACTCTTATCGAAATAAACGCTCTCTATTGATGACAATATTTAAAGGAGCTTTTCCATTACGCATGTATAGGTTAGAACTGTGTAGAGGTATAACGAAAAGTTGTCACAACCTGCTTTGGACGTTACCTGCGTAGTTAAAAGATAGATTTATACGCACGTTGAAGGTTGCTTGCGATTACTTGGTTGTCGTGACGCCAAACCTAGACATGCTTAATGGAAATTATAACTCCATTGAAGTCTGCGTTTACCTACATCTCAAGGCAAACCTCTGATCAATGATTTTACAATCCGAATACAAACTTAATCATAATAATCACATTAATAAAATAGGCACTTTAGTGTGTCATATTTTTAGAATTTTCTTCTCATCTTCTTAGCGATGATATACAATAAAGCTCGCCTCATACTGAGACAAATCACTCTTACATCCTAAGTGCATCACTGGAAAATCTATATTTCCTTACATTTATATAACTCTATTTTATAACGAAATGTTCTAAATTCTAAACTTACCCTAATCGGAAAAGCCAGTCCAAAAGCCAAATAAGCATTAGTTATAGACTAACTTTGTAATGCGTATATTTTCCCACATAACTTTACATACAATCTTAATTATAAAAAACTATGTCAATTTTCGTATGTAATACATATACACTATAATCCACAACCAAAATTAAATAATGAAGTATGTTGACAACTGTACTGCTATTGCGGTCTATATTAAAATAGGTAGGTGTTATATTCGTTTTATGCATTAGTTTCTCGTTAATATTTTATTGCTATAATTTTACAAAATACTTTATTAGTGTTACTTATGGCACCACATGCTTATAGCATAATTTTATTTGTAATATTTACATTTACCTACCTCTACAAATATCTACATAGCAGATCGCTAAATAAATGTAATAATGAAATTTACTTTATGATAATTAAGCATATTGCAAGAATTGTTACTGAGGTAAAATCAACAAAATATATCTGTGTCAATCTAAAGATATGCCTCGGCAAATTGTCAGATTACCCTATAATAATGGAAGACATTGGACTCTGTTTATTTATACACGTTTATCCCCACTGAGCACGTCGTCTTAAGCGAAGGTGCAGTGTATCCTAATACAATTATTTAAAAAAAAAGCTATAATTAAACATGTTTTAATTTAATAATATCGTCTTCAGCGCCACCCGTAAAAATACAAAGCCTTACTAAACTTAACTCTGGAGAAATTATATCACAATTTATAAAATAAAAGTAATGAACGCTTTGTCCTCTCTTTGTAGAAAAATTAAGTACAAAGTAATGGAACTTGACTATTGCATATTTATATTTCCGATGGTTGCAATCATAGGAACGATGTGAATTTAAATGACTATATTCTATTCTAAACGCCTTACCAATCGTACGAAATCACATTTTTTTTACTTTTTCTTAATATTAATTCAACGAAATCTAACATAGTACCCCTAAGATAACATATTATGACTGGAAGTGACTATGATATGAAGTTCAACTTTTTAACACTTATCACCTTAAAATGATACTTATTAAACTAACATTGTTGGTACAGTTTATCAAAAGGAACCAAGACAATTAATTTATCTACGTACATTTACATACGAATTAAAGAGAATCTTTCAAACGAAACATATTCAGCCCTTTGTCTACTTTATATCTATTAAATTTAAATGTCGATAATTATATACTTGAAAATCTTGCGTAGGTATGTAATGTCATTTTATTCTTAACTGACTGCAATACTATAAGATATAATATACATAATATTAGTTTTTTATACATCGTAAAAGCGTAATTTATTGCCTTCCCCCGCTACATATTATTTTGAATCCGATAGTTTTTTTATAATTTTTTAATCTGTATTTTCCGTATAATCACGATTTTAATTTCATCAAACTGAAACAACTAACGCCATGTCAATTTTGAGGGTTTAATCTAACTTTTAATTAGGAATTCAAACATCTATCATTCCTAATATAGTATATGTAGAATAATAATTATAATATAGATACCTACACTCTATTATAATAACTAAGTATTTATAAATATAATGAATTAATGACAAAATATCTGTAGGTAGTAATAAATCAGTACTTTGTTCAAATCAAGATTATGAATCAACTTTGGTCCCATACGAACAAAATATGCATCAGGCAATGTAATGTAACGACTAAGTGTATAACTGCACAGCTATTTTATTAGCAAAGGGTAAGTTATTCGACACGGATATTTGCCTTTGCCAGAAGAAACTGAAGCTTGCGTCTTAAATATTAAGAGGTAGATTGTAATTTCAAGAACATTAATAACTAGAACTGTGAAAGATGTAGAGTTAGTTCAGTGCAAAGCCTCGTCGAATGTTAGCGTAGCAACATACAGACTAGAGGCTGCTAACAAGTAGTACGCGGGGCTTACACCTAATATAAAACTATCCACAATTCGCGCTTAGGCTATACATAGTGTAAGTGTACCTACGTTAAACACATGCGATCAGTCTTTGTATCAGTCCTGGATCACGGATGCACCCTTCAGCTAAACGTACTCGTAGTTTAAAGTATTTTCGTACTAATGCACCGTAGTTAAAGCATAGTCCTCACTGTTTCGGTGTGGACCCTTGCGGGGTTCAGAAGTGGACATCTCTGACGTCGGTGGGGGTGGCGGCGTTACTGTGGACCTTGTCCTGAGTGGGAGGGGGCGTCCACCCCGCCTCCCGCGCCTGCCCGTTTGGGATCGAGTGCGCGCGCTCCTCTATCATGTTCTGCACCATCTCTTCCACTTGTTCCAGACATGTCTGGAGACAATCCTGCAACAGAAATAATCATTCATTTAACTGGCCTAGGAACACAATCCTGCAGACCTCTTCGATAGTGCATTTTGAATAAGTACAGCTGATTAGAAGATAATAACCGAGACAAGGACGTAATCTACGATATTATGTAAACAATTTGATTAAGCAGATTTATCGGGGATTAGACGGTCGATAGGCGCCACTATAAAAGATTATTGGCGCCTAATACTTACCAAGTCGATGCCTGTAAGTTCCTGCAGCCTCGGAAGGTGTCCCTCCAGGCCGAGGCCTCTGAGAGCTGCAGCGATGCTACAGGACGCCAGAGTGCTCGCCGAGTGCAGCGTGAACTCATAATCTGCAACAAGCGAAACGTTTGATAAGCTAGGCATTTAAAACAGTCGGTTAATGGTCGAGAAAGCTGCTGTTTCACAATGATGTGTGTGACTACCGCACCTTGCATGTACTCGGGAGTAACGTTGCTTTTGCCGAGCGATATCAGCACAAAACCGGGTCACGCCACTTGGGTTGGCATGCGTCTACAAAACAATGAGGTATAGAAAATCAATGGGGTTTTCCTGTTTAATGGATTTCATTATGATATTTTTCTTCCTTATATTACCTAGGTACCTATTATGTATTATACCAAGGTACCTACTTATAATACAAGTACGAAAGAGTAGCTGAAATCGTAATCGCATATAGTACCTACAGCTTATTTGCCAACCTATTGTCAGAGTTGTTCAGGCCGCCCGTAGGCCTCTGACATGACTTAACGAGTGCTGTCGAAGGACAACAACCGGGACCGACTGCTTTACGTGTTCTCCGAGGTACGGAGGAGCTCAGGTGAAATATGACTAGCGGTCACCCATCCTGGTACCTACCGCGCCCAACGTTGCTTAACCTGCACGATCACTTTCGGACCGTACTCGCAACTTGGCTACGAGCTCCTCAATTTGCCAATTAAATGGCGATATTTAATCACACACCAAACTTAGTCATTCGCAATTTCCCAAGTGTTCGTAGATATGTGTAAATAAAATACGTAAGGCACGGATACGCAGGCAGTATACACGTATCCGGTAAAGAAACGTTCCTCTCTCCCTCTCGCAGGTTGCCTGTCCTCTCAGAGAGTGCTCAAAGGAGCCGTCACCCGCCCTCGCGGCCGCATTCCACAGCCTGCGCGCGCGCACCCGATGCACCGGAATATTTCTCACGGACTCACTTTGGCGAAACCATTATACGTACAGAGATGCTTTAACCAGAGCCTGGCCAGTCCAATTTGGGGCTGCTTCTTGAGTATAGAAAAACTTGAGATAATTGACTTGAAAATATAATGAGGTCCGGAACTACCGAGTCTCGGCAACATTGTAATTCGAGTTAACGTAAGTTTTGCTATAGGTACGTATCTTAAGAAGCAAGCATAGTAGTTAACAACCTTAGCAAGTGAGTACCTACAACTCTCCGTTTTGCATTTGCTTCTTCAAACAATTAACCTATAAGTATATAGTTACAATTACTATATGTTGAGAGATATTGCAGCAGGGAGGTAACAAGTTATCAGTTATCCGTCCAGCATAATATGTATACAATTATAGGCATATAAATGCGATAATTTAGCAGGAAAATCAGCTGTTCGACCTTGGCAATTTATAATCTTCGGAAGTATACGTATATTCTTCGCGAGCGAGGGTAATTGAGTAATCCAGTCCACAACGTTCTAGTCAAATCATGCTTGCATAATTACCTAGTAACAATTTGACGTACTTTATGGCAATGAGTCGTTCCCACGCTATTACGAGAATCTGTACCTATTGTGGCCCGACGTGACACTACAAAATGCCCGCAACTTGAGGATGCGGACAATACCAATGAAGCCTTCAAGAGTCCTCCATTCATCATTGAGTAGACCCCATTATACCGACGTATGGATATCGAACACTCTTCCAGCTCATTTAAAAGATTTATTTTCAGTTTTTTTAATTTGCATGTCGGCATACCCGAGATAAAGGGAGCGGGCAGAGGGAACGAACAAAAAAAGGGATGAAACAAGGAGAGCGGCCGCTCACTCGGAGCATTTGCATAATCTGATGGTAATCAAACAGCGAAGCCCTACCGCCTCGACGGACCGGTCCGGCCTCGGTGCCGGTCCGACGCCGGCTCAGCCCCTCCTCAGCTGATTCGCGCCCGTACACGAGGTCCTTAGGTACACGGGTACCTATACGCCGGACGGAACACACACGCAGCGGATGTACAATCCTCCTTAATAGTCGCCGCAGACGTGACGTAGCGAGCTAATATATCCGTCTTCCAGCCCAGACTTCGAGGGAAGTGATTAGGAAGTCAAGTGAACTCGAGATTAAGTACCTACCTTACATTTATTCTAATGCTTAATTCAGCGACGCAGTGAGTCGTTTCTACTGTAAGTCAGGTCTTGTATCGCCAAATCTAACTAATTACAGAAACGATAGATAACTGCTAAAACAAGTTCACTCTTCCTTCCGCGAGGCCTGCCCATAAGCGCCGGAGCTGTTAAGTACACGTGCCCCTAACGCGTACTCACTACTCATCAGTACCAGTGACATAATGGCTGGATTGCCCTTGAACGTGAAGTGGATGTGGTAATAGTAACAAGCGGCGGCGGCGCTCGGCATCTATTCGCGAGGTGAACGCTCTTGCGAGGCCGCGCTAGACGTGCGCCCGCGCTGCCCACCGGAACAAACACCCGCGCGGCCCCTGCCGGCGACACCGACCATCTATCGCTCCGCTCGCTATAAGTTGCCAACACAGAACTCTAGCAGTGCAAATATAACCTAAGCCATCCTGAGCTAGAACTTTTTACATTGTTGGCAGAAATATTTATTAATTGGATGTTGATACCCAGGAAAAAGATACGTTCGTCTTTTGTATTGCCCGCGTAGCCAAAGATAGAGCTATCTACAATAAAAACAGACCAATTCCATCGCATATAAAAGGCAAGCTCGATACAGATACGTACATACAATACATTTAGGTACACGATTAACACCATCGGCACATGTTCATAATCACAACGCGAGGTCTCGTACCGTACGTAGCCAGTCGTAGCGTAGTCACTCTGCTAATTCACAACGATACCCACGGGCGTATACTCGCTCAACGACAATAAAACTTTTTGCAAAACAAAAGAACATAATTTATCTCCATCGGTGAGGCCCTGCAGGACATGTCAGCTTTAAAATAACCCATTACAAATTTAATACCTCGCCGAGTTATGATTCCAGAGTAAATTGTGCCATTCAAATAATGATACATAATGCGGGCTCTACCGCGAAACGTATGAATTCTCATCGTACTTGTTCTTGACCTTCAAAAGTGATGTGCCTCATAATATCACATACCTATGTAATATACCTACATTTTATGGCTCTATGGATGAAAGAAAGACTCTGTCAAAATACCTCCTACATGCGATTTGAAATGAACTGAACGAACTCATGATGAATAACCTAAAAATTATAAGAGTGTAGGTGGAGTCATCGGCAAAGTTTTCAACGAGTTAGAATTATCAATCTGCCGGCAAAAATACCTAATAAGATACCAAGGAGAAGATTGCATTAGCCTCCATCTGACAGGTGAGAGATGATATCTGAGGAGCAAGTGAAATAAAAGAGCCGGAGCGTGAACTTCTCGACCAAAAAACAACACGACAGCGGCGGCGAACAACAAAAACCGTTGCACAAAAACATATGATCCCATGAGGGTTGAGGGGGGGTGAGAGCCGGCGGCGGGGTGGGCGGGGGAGTCCCGAGGCGTGCTGGAATGCGCTCGGGCGAGCGGCGTGGGAGGCGCCGGCGCAGGCTGCAGGACACACACACCGCCCTGCCTGCCTGCCTGCACTCACCCTGCCCTCACAGTAAACAAACCTATTCACGTCGCTTTCTTTTCTTTACCTCTCTAAAGTTGTTCTATAAATGGCCACTGAGCCATACTATTGTGTTTTAGCTTAGTGGCCACAGCTTTGCTAATCCCTCCCTATTCTCTTCTATGAAAACTTGTTTCAAGTTGGGCAGATAATTACAGTTTTAAACCAGCCACTCTCTGAAACAGCTATCAAACTATTCTGCTTCATCAGGCGCTGTCTCAGGACAGCTGTTTAGTGATTAAGAATTTGTGTTACCCCATGAGCCTGGCATGGTCCCATAATGGGCCCTCGAAAATAGATATTATAAAAGTTTGTCCCCAATTTACGCTACGGTTGTGTCATGCAGCACAAACGCTGCATGACATATGATTTTTTTAAGGGAACATTACTACGGCAGAAATGTACGCTAAACACTACATGAATTATATCTATTATGTTAGCATGACTGATCGATCAGAGCGAGGTCCGCAAATGCGTACTCGCTTCTTCAGCACTCAGTTCAATTGTAACCTGTTCGACCATCGTCAAATAAAACGGTTATCACGTTAAATTCTCCGAGACTTGTTTTAATAAACCATTACTAGTCTTTCTTCCTTCGTAGGCTTCCTAAGGTTCAGTGACACATGACGAAGCAGCCAAGGCTACGCGCGACATTGTCGTGACATGACGTGGTATCTAGATGCTAATTACTGTCTGCTGCGAACCAAACGTCCCAACGGTGGCTGCGGTTACGTTCTTATTCCGTGCGAGTAGGATATCGCTGTCAATTGTCTCACGTAGGTAGGTATCTCATGCATAAATGAATCATGGCGTCACGGCTGAACTGGAGACAGTGGGCACTCACCTCTGGCTGCGAGGGCGATGAAAGTCTGCGCATGCCTCTGCACCATTTCGGTGTCGACGAGACCTTGCAGTGGCAACCTAGAGAGCAGAAGAGGCAAGAAGTCGTGCGCTGTCACGCCTGCCACGTCCCATTTCAGCTTCGACAGCACGAGTAGTTCCCAGCTCTGTGGACAAAGAAACGATTTGCTTAGAGTAACGTTTTTAGTAGCTAGGACAATAAAATGGCCGCGGTGCCATATCCGCCGCATATAATCGTAAACGTGCCGAGTTTCGCTCGACTTCCCGGAACGCTGTGTAGGTAGGTAAAGACCGAGGCACATTTTTCTACACAGTGAAATGTACAAATTAAAATACAGTTTTGTTACTATGCTTATGCTCAACTGAAACGTCTTTTAGGTGCTTTGCTTTACTATCAGCTTTAGAAATCAAACTGGGAGGTTTTAGATTTCGATTGTTTCCTTTTATGTTAGTGCGTGAGTAGGGTTGCCAGGCGTCGCGGCTTTAGCCGGACATGTTTGGATTTTTACGGTCGTGTCTGGTCAAATATTTACGTGTCCGGCCTGTCCGGCTTTTGTTAGGCTTTTTGTCAGTGTAACGCGTCGCACGCAGCGCCTGCAGAGCGAGCGAAGCAATGCGGAATATGATATGATTTCTAATCAAAAAGACGTTATTGATAAAATGCCAAATATACCAATTATATTTGGCATTTTATCAATGGCAATATACCAATTATAGATTTAATTTAATTTTGAAAGAATTTAAATTTCCCATTGATAAATTTCCTTATAATTGAAATGCCAAAAAGGAGGTAGCTTTTTAATTTTCTTTTCTTTTATTCATTTAATGAAAACTTTTAGTTTATTGCGTTTTGTTTGTACTTTCATTTTATCTAGTCTCCAGAAGACTTTGTACTTAATAAATATAAGTCCAGCTTTAAAAAAGATATGCCCGGCTTTTACGACAAAATGTCCGGCCTAATATAGCGCCGAGCCCGGCTTTTGTTATTTAGGGCCTGGCAACCCTATGTGTGGGGGCCATTTTATTTTCCCTAACATAGTGTGTGGTCTAGCAGCTGAATAAGTACCTAACGTCGAACAGAAGAAAAAACTTATCAATTACAAAAAGAAACACAATTTCACAACATCAGCTATCATTGAGTTATCTTCACACAATTGCAACCAAAGTTGACCCAGATTTAATTAATTTATATTAACAACAAACTTAGTTACCAACGATACCGCTAAATTTATCTCAATGGTTAATTTTATGAATAACATGATTATTTCGTGTACACACACACACTCTTACAGACGTAGGCGATGCATGTCCGCCGTTGACAGATAATACTCAATGTTTACTTAACTCAATCGCCGGGGTCGGCGACGCTGCTGGTGCAGCCCATACAACTTTGTAACGCATAACGATAGAGATAGAGTTGGGACTCGTATGGCAAGGGTTAAGGCTTAGGGCGTACTGGTACTCGGCACGGCGAGTTTGTGAATGAACGGAGAGTCATCACTGGAAGTGGAAGTCGACCGGACCGAGTGTCAGTGCGCTACACAACATTGTAGATAGCCGTCTGATTCAACACAGGACCGATTCGAAGATTGAAAGTGTTTATTTATATTAAAGAAAGATAGGTACCTACATATGATAAAGTTGTTGAAACTAAAAAGACTAGGCGAGCGAAAATGGTTAACGACGACGACGTGGCGGTATGCGGGTCGACCGCGAAATGAAAAGATTCGGTCTTTCGTCGAAATCGGCAACCGGTTGAAAAGTTTTTCAAAACAATGAGCTCATAAAGCATTCACCGCAGATGCCGCTGCAGTGCGCACGCGATGCCAGACGGATATGCAGATTCCGAGCGGCCGCTTCATAAGTAGAGAAATGATGTGGCCGTGCGGATAGGTAGACGTGTATTTACACCCGTATCAGCTGAGCTGGCAATTGCATTTCATTTGTGCGTAGAGTGCAGAGGCGAGCCGAGACGGATTGAATGCTCGTAAATTGGCAGGCGGTTCATTAGAAGAGGTCGGAACTCGGCGGGCGCGGGCCCGCGGGCTTGCGCAGAGACCGATTTAGGACCTTAGTTTTTGAAGTACACGTACCTGTTTTTGAATCAACATCAACACATTGAGGTATAAAGGTTGCAGAACTTTTTTTAAAGTGTAGTGTGGCGCGTTGAGCATTACGGGCCTTTCTGAATTCAAATTAAGTATATTAGGAATTCATACATTTCATATTCCAACCAGACCGCAACTACTTAGTCCAAAAATCCGGTATCGCTTCCAGGGGGGAGCATCAGAAACGACTCTAAAATATAGCGGGGGTACCATGATCTTGCTGCTAGTGTACCTAACTAAAGAACTTTCGCCCTGGTCAGTCTATATATGGGTATAAATCAGGGGCCGGCGGCGCGGCGCGGCGCGGGCGGCGGCAGTTATCGCGCCGCGCTACAGCCAATAAAGCGAGCTATGCAAACAGCCCTCGCCCGCGACATACGCGCTGAATTCCACACTCGGTTCCCATGCTTTATCCAATTTCATCGAACGGTGTGACTGCGCCGCTTAGACTCAAACAATGAGCTCGGTGTCGCGTGGCTACACTACAACACTTCCGAGACAAAACAATGTCGGAATTTTCCAGATCCGGATGGCAACATGCTGCACCAACAGTGCTAGGTGATAGGACCGAAAGCACTAGGCATAGTTGATGATAATGAGATGGCAATAGATACACCTGCTAAATCAAAAATTCTCGTGTCCATAAGTACCTAATTTGGCAAATAAATTGGGAAGCAATGAACTCATTACAGCGACACTAAGTAAAGATATGTAGGTACCAAATTAACGCTGGATTACAAAGTAATAAATGTTGCAAACAGTTCTTGTAAGTACATATTATTTATATGATAATCATCGTCGGAAGCCTAACAAGAAGCGGTGAATACTAAGGTTACCGCGAGTATGCAAAACGTGATTGCCATACAGAACAACGTAGACTTACGTAAGTCGTTATCATCAGCGCATTCCTGTAAAATGATGATAATGACGTTCACAAGTTACAAAGCCCTCTGACGCCGGTAAGTAAACTGATACAGCTGTTTAGTTTGTAAGGTTTGTGCATTTATTGATTGCACAATTATGAGAACTTTGTAATACGGAGTTGCTGAGTTTTCGAACTTATTAGGCAATGATGGCATGAATTCACATCGGGCAGCGCGAGCGCAGGCAGGCAGCGATGGAAGGACAGCACAATGGTCGCGTCGACCGGCCTGCGCCGCGTTCCACGTCGCGTTTCTGCTAACCACAAAATTTTCATTTTTTCTTCCCTCACGGCCGCCGCCCGCATAGGGCGAGTTGTTCGACTGGTACCAGACGGAATTTTATTACCGTTGGAGATCTTTTAGTGGCGATTTCTTCAATAATTGCACGAACAGGGAATAAAACAAATTCAAGTTGTTAAGCTACTTCGCTTGGTGTTGTATAAAATCCACATTATGTTTGTCATTGGCCATAGCAATTTCGGTGGCATTCCGTTCATGGTGACATGTACTTAAAACGTAATTATCATTTATTAAGACTTACGTCTTTAAATTTGTTAATACAATTAATTGGATATATGATTAAGTACAGCATGAACAGGGACGAGTATAAGTAGTTAATGATAATGAATTGGTACGGTGTGCTTATATAATTAAGACTATAAGCACATCAGTTACCAATTCATTATCATTAACTACTTATACTGGTCCATGTACATGCTGTACTTAATCATTATATCCAATTAATTGTATTAACAAATTGAAAGACGTAAGTCTTAAATAAATACTCATTTCATTTATTGGTTAACAAAAGCAAAGTCCGCAAGTCTTTGTAAGAGTACCTACGTAAGGCACACACACCGGTCGGTGGTCAGGTATGAGTATGATGTATTGAGAAACACGAGACGTGTTCAATGAGACGTTTGGCAGAGTTTAGTGAGCAAACAGCAAGACAGCGCGGACGCGCGGACGCCGAGAGGAATGCGACTGGTCCCGCCGGTCCCTCCCTCGCCCTCCCCAGTGCCCTGGCGATACCTCTCGTGGGAAACAATATACCGATGAAAACACATTATCGACACACCTAAGCTCTCAAAGAAAGCAACAGAAACCCTTCGTGGCATTGTTTCGTCGCGCATTCGCGGGGAAGTTTAATTTGCGCCGGAAACAACCCGAGCTCTCGTGAGATCGGCAAACAAGTCGGCTGGGTCGTGCTAATTTGCTCATTCCTCATATTCTAAACAAAACATTCGTTTCCTTTTACTGATATACGGGTAAATTGACCTTTTGTTCGTAATCGTAATGCTGACGTAATTGCGAATCCGTTGGAATTGAATCATGGGCTGTTGTGGCGAATATTGCAAAGAAAGAGGCACATTGGAGATTATATTTGAGTTGAGTGAATGATCTCCTTAGTCATGAAATAAAAGGTGGCTTGTTGTTTCAGCTGTTTGATTATGGTCTTATCTTGGAGTACGTCGTTAATTTATGTAAGCGACTTTTAGACGATTGTGTAATGCCAACATCATAATTATTAGTAATAAAATGGTAATGTGGAAATGTCACCATGAACGGAATGCCACCGAAATTGCTATGGCCAATGACAAACATAATGTGGATTTTATACAACACCAAGCGAAGTAGCTTAACAACTTGTATGTAGTGGTAGATCCTAAAGTGAAGGATCGCCTGGGGTGGTACCACCCTCTTATCTATTTCTGCCGTGAAGCAGAAATGCTTGCACTTCTGTGTTTCGGTTTGAAGGGTAAGAGAGCCAGCGTAATTTCCGGCACATGAGGCACTACATCTTAGTCCTCAAGGTTAGCAGCGCATCAAAAACCCTCTAATATTAATACAGTGAGGTGAGATGTCTATGGGCGACGGTGACCACTTACCATCACGTGGCCCGTTTGCTCGTCTGCTCTCCTTATTTAATAAAAAAAAAAAAAAAAAAAAAAAAAAATGTAGGTACCTCTAATTCAATACTACACCTTTCTTACGTATGGGGATTATTAATAAGTAGGTAATCTATTTTGTCGATTGTAATGAATGATACCGTTTTAAAATCATCTGAAGTACCTAAATATTAAAATAAAATGGAAACAATTTAAAAAAATCCAATACTATTGAGTCTACGATGGTGCTATGCTCGGCCTCGACCAACAAACAAGATACATGTGCTAGCAAGAACGAACGTCATTAAAATACTGAGTTTGTGATTGTAATCTAAGGAATTGGTACTTACTTTCATGCTTTTCATTATTTCTACATTTTCTATACATGCACCTACATGTATTTTAAAGCAAAATTAGCCTTTGTTTGAGTACGATTTCATTTATTGTAAGAAATTGTCTTATTTAAAATCGAAGCCCTATTCTGTTATCCAATTCTCTTTTACTTCGTATGTCTAAGAGATCTAGAAATCGTTTTGAAAATTATACAACTGGGAACCTCTATTCGGAATTAACAGTTGCCTTATCCTATGAAAAACGCTTTCAAGGTGTCAAAATGTCGCACTCTCGTCAAATTAGAAACGTTAATTGTAATATTTTGCTAATCATGTACCGCCGGTCGTAAACGTACGCTTCAATTATAATAAACGTTTACGGTGGTAATGCGTTTGTGAGAACCCGCGCGGTTTTATGGCGGCGCGGGCGCAGACCGCGGGAACCCTGCATTAAAGTCGGGTCGGATGCCGGCGCGCTGGACTTTTTGCTCCGAGCTGGTCGAGAGCCCTGACAAGTGCTCTGATCAAACCAATCAATTACTCCTTCCTTTGAGCTTGCACTAACAATTGCTGTTTCCCATCTCTTTCATTTCAACCTATAAAGAATGCTTTCCTATTCCTAGTAGTTTCCATAACTTTTGTGCCTACGATGCGACTAGTTTTCATAACCAGTTTTCAAACTTGGTAAGCTACGAGGAACTCACGCATTTTTATTGGAAGGATTGATTGATAGCTAGAGCTAGCATTTGGGTTACCCAGTTTTCAGTACTTTCGTAGGTGTATTAACATACTATCTTGCTACGGCTTTTTCCAGCGTAGCGGAGATATTGGACGAAACGGCCACTGCACCGAGATATATCAGAATTGAAATAGGAAAAAATCAGAACGAATTGGTTTCAATGTTGGATGTTGGCATTCATTTACATAAAAAGTTAATTGATTCTTGGGGCCGCTAGTTTTTACTATTCGCCACAGTCGGCTGAGCTGTTATGAGATGAGCATAAATTTTAGTGCTCAGTGGCTGTAGCTTTACCGCTACTAATGAAAAAGATCAAATATTCTATAAATGTATTGGAATATGTTTGCTAGTGATTTTTTTCTTAGAAAATTATAAGTTTTTTGTCAGACATATTAAAATTTACAGTAAATGTTGAGAGGAACCGTAAACATTGTGTTCTACGAAATTTCGTAGACGCGCTACGAAAGTGCTACGGAGATCGCAATGTTTGATTCAGATGCTGAATCTTGTCCGAATGCTAATTATTTTAAAGGATTTTGCAAATGTCGTTTAATTTCTACGGAAAACGCGTCATTTTAAAATAATTCGTATGTAAAATGTGTAATTATCACACTTTATGATTTAATCGCAGTAATTTCAGTATATTTGTAACTTTTGTACATGCGTTCGGTTCAACCGTGATATCACAAAGCAATCATTATTTATACGTTGATTATATGTTAGTACACATTATACAAAATATTTCAGCCAGATACAGAACAGCAGTACATAAAAGGTAGGTAGATTACACGAACATGTCAACGTCCACATACCTACACTGTGTGCCTACGTTCAGACATGAGTCAGCCTCGGAATTAAATAATGTACCGACTACGCTACGGCAAACGCAAAGTATAAGTTACTCACGATCGACATATAAAAAAGTCAATCGTGAAAAATCGTAAATAATCTAATTGAACCTGCGACCCCGGCGGGCGGAGTGAGAAGTTCGCGACTTGTGGTCGAAGATGTGACGGCCGAGGCGAGAACCGGCGTGAGAAAAAGTTTTCGGCATAGGGTATTGTGCAGCCGAAAGCTTTTACGACACAAGAATTTAAATAGTGCAATATTGAGTTTTGTCGAATCACGCGTCTATTTATAATTCGTTGTCGTCTGCAAAGTCTGGGAAGATAGCGAACAAAGAATTTTGAATTCTATGGAGCAAACTCATCACGACATAAAATTTTAAACGGATTGCCGTTGTATTACATCACATCATCATCATCATCACTGCATCGTCGATGACCCTTTTCTGTGGTGTCTATGTAGACTTATGTAAGCAGAGTTATCTTCCCAACACTAGAAAAGCTTAAAAGGTTTAGGCCAGTTTAAATTAACCCCAAAATAAAACTGCAAAGGTATTCTACAGACACTTTGCCTGTGAGAGCGTTAGTGGCGTTAAAAACACTTACGAAGCGCACTGAAAAACCGTTCATCCGCAGACCTAACTCTGGTTGTAATTGGTCTGATTGAAACGCGGGCCCCGTTTGGCAGTTCTTCCAAGAAGCCTGTGGGCTCGTTAGGGGACAGTCTCCGGACCAGGAGCTCAATTCTCACACCTTCGACCAAATATCCCGAGAGACATTTGTCGATAAAAGAAGGCGAATGCAAAGTGATATAGCTTTATTCTCACAAAATCGTTTTCGGCATATTGTCGATAGCTCGCGCTCGAGATGTTACGTAGCGCTCGAGTTTTTGCCTTCCACATTTGCTTTTGGATATTATCTCGACGGTGGACATTTGTCGAACGCTACGAGAATTGCCCTCCAGACCGCGCCCTGCCAAATACCGCGCCTCACTATCAACACACTTTATGTACCTACCTATATTTCCGCATAATAACAACGTGTTGCGAATGGCTTTTCACTTTGAACCATTTTCAGCAGCTTTGAGTGAGAAACTGTACATGAATCCTGGAATGAAGTGATGACGATAAAGATAATGATGTCGTGTGTGACATTGTACTAATGCCGTTGAAAAGATAGGTTTTCCCTGGTTTAGATACTTGGCTTTAGATTAGTCAGACCATGCTGATAAAATACGAGTTTTGAATTAAGAATAGCGGAGCTTAGAAGAATCACAAAAGGCCAATTTTTTTGCCCGAGTTACCGATTTAACAATGGCATGGAGGCGGCGTTGAAATCATCCAACAATAAAAAAACTATCTTAAAGCTACTATAATGTACTTAAAGATCACGTGTTAGAATGTTATAATTGACCGTACACCACCGACACCGTAGGCTATCCAAGGAGAATGTAGACTTCGTTAATTATATGCGAAAACGTAGACATAAATAAAAAGGCACTCGTACAGTGGAATCTACAAGTAATTCTAGAGTTGTATTTAGGAGTTGTTCTGAGTGGAAATTTATAATTATAACGAGTGGTATCAAAATGCACCGGACGGAATGCATTGTATTGTAGGTGAAAAACAGGTCGGTTACGATGACGCGCGAAGATGTGCCGTGCACTCATTATCGGCGCGGGCGCCGCCGCCGGGGCTCCAACGGGTGGCCGCTGCCTTGCACAGGCACTGCCAGCCGATATACCACGCCACTCAGTGCAAATATAGACGTATCAATAATCTCAATACTCCGAGTCACAAGCAACAATGCTGCCTTTGTTTTGACACAGCGTGTTGCTGTCGTTTGCTAAACCGTCCGATATGTCAAAATGCCCTTTAGAATTTGGATTAGGCGACGTTTGTGTTCTATACACATTCAACTGGCCAACACACACACCTACACTCAATATGTGGTTTCAATAAAATTTATTTCAGTCAACGTGTTAGAGGTGACGCCGATCACAGTGGAGGAAAAGTGAAAAATCAACAAGAATAAAGAGGAAATAAGCTAACTATGTAGTTTTAAACATTGTGATCATCTTCAGAAAGTATAGACAGACTCTTTTGAATTGGATATGTTCGTAGAGGCTGATTAGATTTTCATTTCTACCTAAATCACAGCAATTCAATATTATTGTCCCATTGCTGTCAAAGTTCCATGTTTAGAAATAACTTACATAAAAATAGCCATAGAGACGAGAATGAGCCAGGAAAAGCTATAAATAGAACGCAAAGTTATTAACGGCAATTTATTTATAACTGTCGCCTCCGTTGAAACTGACGCATATCGTAGATTCCTCGTTGAGCAAGAAGGTGTCCGTGTTTCACTACTGTTGAATACCCATTCATTCGAAACATATCTAGAGAAAACTCAAGCAAACTGTCGTTAACGCAAATCAGTGGGGAGTCATTCATTTGGCTAAATTAATTGATGTTTTGTCTGATCTCACGGATGTTCGTTTAAAGATAGTTCGTAAAAGCGCGAATGATTTAGAAATCAGCGGAGTGAACACGAACGCGTCTTGGTCTAGCTGGCTGAAGTCTGCGAAACCAGTGCATGACTTCGGCACAAAAAGCATCGCACGAAACTGTATAGTAAATGGATCAGCTGTTTCCTCAGACGAAGAAAGTTAATTAAATCTTCTTATTACTTCATTCTTTATAAGCAGGTCATTCGCCTCGATGCAGGCCTGTTGTGTCTTAGATCTAGATCATCTAACGTTGTGACAGTTGACTCAAGTGATAGCTTAGTCGTCACAATGAAGAACGCTATTGGAAACTAGAACTTAAGAATTTAGATATTTATTTAGATATTTAGAGTATTCATTCTTTCATTAGATTTGTAAAAAATGAGATAACAAATACTCACACACAGATCTGAGAGCGTGATGCTGTTAGCAGTGTAGAAGACCAGCAACTCTGCGGGCAAGCCTCGCGAACTTGGCTCTCTCAGCTTGGATGCCAGCAGCAAGCAAGCTGTCCCCAGCAGCTGCACTTGGTTCTTGCTGACCGTGCACGTGCTCAGAAACCTGTCCAGGTAGGAGATGGCCAGCGAGAATACCTCTTCTTGGCATTTCTGGTCTTCACATACCTGAAAAGAAACTAGTTTTAATTGAAGCGTTCATTTTCAAGAAAGCGGCGAGTATAGCGCCGCACCCAGTGCCAGTTATCATCCGGAATACCTGATAACCTATATTATGTATTAAAATGGAAATTCATAGCGGTTGCGATAAAGGCACTGCTTTGCTGCAGTTGGATTTCTTATCGGCAGGAATTGTTACAGTGTGAAACTTAACTACATACTTAATGTGGGTGCTCGATCTTTGTTCATTAAACTGGGGAACGGTTAAATTATTTCCGTTAGTGTATTACCTATCTAATCTTGAGTTTAGATTAGAGACTTGGCACCGAAGCGTATATATATATACGTACTTCACTGAATTATTGTAATAATACGAGTACTGCCTTACCTATAGCCATAGAATACATAATACGTCTTTTTATTATTGTACCTAATAATAAGTGGTCACCGTCGCCCATAGACATATCACCTGACTATAATGTTATTAGAGGATTTTCTATGCGCTGCTAACCTTGAGGACTTCAGGAGAAAAGAGTGGGAATCCCAGGCTGACTTTGCATAGAGTCATACAAATAATAATGCCAGACTTCATAGTTATTATAGCGTACTTACAATCCCTTGAGTAGGTACCAACCTAAAAGTATTAATAGACACTAATAGTACTAATTATGAAGTTGTAAATAGGGACGGTGAAATGGAAAGCTGGGAAAGCGAAAGTAGATGATACCAGTCATGAAGTGTCATGGGAGACGAGGAATGTCTTAGATTGTTCCCGCATAGTTTCGCACGGTGTAATGTAAGACGAGCGGCGCGGATGCAGCAGTGTCTTTCTTGCAAACACATGTAGGTATGGCACTTACATATGTTAGAGATCTTAAGCTCAGCTGACTGTCCCACGCTCTGAGCTGCCAGCTGATTAAGTGATGTCTCAGAGAACGTATTAACATAGCATTGTTCTTGGAACTGGAGCTTCCGTTCCATTTGTGCTGCCACAAAATGTATCTACTCGTAAATCCCGACCAGGGGCCCAATTCTTTTGTTTTACAGCTTTTGTCGTCTTTTCTAAAACAATTTTAGGTTTAGGTTTAAAGATATTTATTCACATTAAAAACATATTGCCACTTACATGTGAAAAAGACTAAAAAAGATGCATGTTCGCTACACTATTCACTTACACTATATATTATATATAGTTAGTGGAACGCAACGCACTAAAATTGTGGTACCAAAGCTGGTATTATGATAATGACGGGAGCAAACCACCTTTCAAAAAAACAAACTGCGCTAATTTTTGCTTAAATGCATTTAAGGAATTTGTGTTTTTAATTGGTGAAGGTAGATTATTATAACAGCGTGCACCCTCGTATGTAAGCATTCGTTTGCCATAGTTCGTTCTCGTCTTTGGCAGAACTAAATAACTACTATAACTAACTAATAACTAATTTTACGTTTTCATATCGATCAAACTATAAGTAGTTTCTAAATAAGTTTAGAAATCGTATTCTGCTATTTAAAACTAGGTACGCTAAAATGTGTTAGCCTAGTTTATTGGGCGGATATGATCGATCGTTGGCTTAACCAAAACGTAACGTTAGTCGAACGATTCGTGACTATGTAAAAACGTCAATTCGCTGCAATTTTAATAAATTAGAAAAAGTGGTTGAAAAAATTTCTGCGAGCAGGATTTGAACCTGCGACCTTGCCGTTCTGTGATAGTGTACTAGCCAACTGAGCTATAGATTTTTTTTCTAATTTATTTAAGTACGCTCAGCTAAATAAAAATTCGTTGCAATTTAGCAATTACGTCGTATTAGTAGAATCAGTCCCCAATAGAGTGGTCAAAATGGTGTCACTGGCACTTGTAAATAATCTGCGTTATGAAGATCGCTATGAAAAAATCTGGTCAGGCTTATGGCATAGTAAAATAGAGCTTTAGGGTAAGGTACATAGTAAGATGGCAGTAGTTTGACAAGCTTTTAAAAAGTGGGAAGCTATGATCGGAACTATAATTATTACTAAGCTTGTGGCACACTATATATCTACAGTAACCTTGTATAAGATACGATAAGACCTACTTAATGGGTTAGTTAGGTAGGTAAACTGCCTATCTATACTGTTGCTCACATTTTCAAATTGTAGGTTAGCTAACCCAGGTACAGATTTCTCATGGCTATTGCACGATGTTTTCTTACAAATCTGGCTTATTTCAAAGGCTATGCTTAGATAGGATAGAATGGACAAAATACGTTTTAAAGGAAGTTGTTCTTAGGATGTTCTTGCCTGTAAGTAAGGTAAGTAAGGCAGCAGCAGTAAGTCAGAGCCTTACTTACTGCTGCTGCCTTACTTACCTTACTTACTTTTTAAAATGGAAAATTAGGTGCCTAAGTATGTATTCCTACATCTGTAATAAGATAATTACATATATTCCTAACTATAAATAGTTAGGTATATGTATATGTAGGTATATGAATGGGCTGTGCTGTTGCCGTGAAATGTCATTGACCTTGCAGCCGATTGTTTCGGTCTACTGGTGCTGGCCTGAAAGCGACTGGTGGGAGGTATGCGACTGGTTTAGGCGTTTCCTTCCCACCACGAGGTGTCGGCGAGCGCTACGTGCGCGGTGCGCCCGCGCCGTCCGCCATCGCTCTCGGTGACGTCACCAGCGCCGTCGCCGGCCGGCCGGCCACCACGTGGCCCGACTTTACAGCTGACTGCCTACTTCTCATTATTATGCTCTATTACCTACCTACCTACCACTAATCTTTTCCCAGCCCCCGAGCGTTTACTAGAAAGACAACAAAAGCACAGAAAACCGTTACATGCAAACAAAGGCAGACCTCGCTACCTGCACCACCATAATAGGCGCCTATTGTCTCGTATAGACCATAATAAATCACACATCAATTAGGCCAGCGAGCTCATAATGACGTGGTGTACGCGAACCTAGCAATTATTCGTGTGTATCAACGTAATAACTAGTAAAGATAAGTGCGCGTCCGGTGTCAGCTGTGTGCGTGTCAAAATCAGCTGATTATTCAAATAGAACGAGCGCGTCGCTACGGTCGGCGACCGCGCCCGCGCCCCGCGCCGGCTGCGCGCCCGCCAGGGCCCCTCGGCTCGTGTGCGCGAGCGCTGCCACCGGCCGGCGCTCGAGCTGACTAAACACTGCATTCATCATGCTTTTTATAACTTAATCTATTACACTATTCTATATCGAACTCGCGGCTCCCCTTATCAAATATCAAACAAAATTCTTATAAGAATCTGATTCATTCTAACTTATGAACGTAGAATACAGAAACAGCTGATCGTGTAAACAATGTTGCAATATTCTCCGGAATGCCTATTTCTGTGGTTTTGTGGAATGACAATCCTATACCACGCACGATACTAAGTAGATAATCAGGATAACATAATGGTGGAACCTTGGAGCTCGTCAGGCGCCCTGTTGTCAGGCAGTGGCGAAGGCATACGGGGGCCACTGTCTGCTGCAACCGAGGCGGAGAATCTACACGTGTCCGGCGGAGCGACAAGATGGCGAATGTGGGGCGCTCGGTGCCGGGCTGCCGGTGAGGGCGGCATGCGGCACGGCACGGCGGGGCCGAGTGCGCTCACCTCTAGCATCCACTCGGCGACAAGGCGGCGCATGTGCGGCGTAACCTCGGTCTGCACGTTGCCGAAGTAGTTGGCGGTGACGGCGTAGCGCTCCTCGGTGCGCAGCAGGTTGTCGAGCACGCGGCGGCGCAACAGCACGGGGTCGGGCGCGGCGGCCCGCGGCGCCGGCGCCTGCGGTCGCGTCTCCGAGCTCCCGGGGCTCACGCGTTCCGCGCATAGCAGCTCCATATCACACCGCACTGCGGCTTATTGCGGGCTCGCCTCGCGTGCTCTGTTGTCACGGACAGCTGATCGTGCCGGGCGAGCGGGCGGGCGGACAGTGCGGAGTAGTGACGCCGGCGACAGCGCGAGCCACAGTGAGCGCGGCGAGGCCCCGAGCGCGCCCGCCCGCCGAACATATGATCGGCGGGGCGCGGGCGGCGCGGGGCCTGAGTGAGGCCCGCACGCAGGTTTCTCCCGATTCGATATCCAAGTCCAAATAATAATACATAACTCGTCCTCTTACTCACTCCCGTTCTATTCCCTATTTTTACGTCTCGTTCTAGTATTTACAAAATGAGATAAATTCCACGGATTGAAAATGTACGAGTATGTACGCTAGCTATTGCATAGTAGGTAACCCTACCTATACTGGTGTAGGTATGTAACAAATACCTAGTTAGGTACAGTCGACCACAGGTCAACCTACCCAAAACGTCAAAATTTGCGAAACTGAAATGTTGGCCGGACATAAGGCTGAGATTTAATCGATGAATTTTGACAGATGGTATACTTTAGCGAGTGGTCGACTGTACCTTCGAATATTTTTTTAACTAAGGTTCGGTACCATAACTTTTAATAATTACCCGACATAAGGTAATAAAATTACTCTACCCGGTTACGAAACACAACGTTGATAATTCATCTGACAGTTCAAGTTTAGTTTCGGAACCGGCACCTAAGGTAATATTTCAACTGTCAGATGAAAGTGTTTACCCTGGAAAAATCAGAGTTAATTTCTGTCACTGCCAGATTGACAGTTACGTATGCGTTGACATTTGATTTATTCACGTTGACGAGTTTGTGGCCGTTCCCCTTATATTTGATAGGGTACCTACCTACCTTGACGGATCCAGGGGTGAAAGTGGGCCCATGCCCTCCCAAACCTGTAAGATCCCCATAGGATAGTAGGGCGCGAATCTCGGCTCGCCTTTTTAGTACCATTTTCCCCCGACCGATGCCCCCCATTTTATTTTTTGGATTCGCCCTTTCGGCTATTGTTGCTTGGGA
Organism: Hofmannophila pseudospretella; assembly: GCA_947369225.1. Lineage (NCBI taxonomy): Eukaryota > Metazoa > Arthropoda > Insecta > Lepidoptera > Oecophoridae > Hofmannophila > Hofmannophila pseudospretella. Next base: position 5,729,727 of record OX376316.1, read on the forward strand.
CCCCCTGCTAGATGGAGTGAGGATCTCTGCAAGATGGCTGGCAGAGACTGGATGAAAAGAGCCGAAGACCGGGCTTAAAGGCGGACCCGAGGAGAAGCCCTATGCCCAGCAGTGAACTAGTGTAGGCTGTTGTCTGATGATAAGGTAAGGTAAGTAAGTCAAAGTAGATACAGCCACAAGTACCTATCAGTACATACCTAAACCTACCTTGTTCATACTCAACTCAAGCAATATCAACTGCAGGGCAGCAGCGTCGAGAATGCCCACTAAATAGTACATTTTATGAAAAAATCCAGTTTAATCTCGTAGATACCTAATAAAATTATGTACAGTGTGCTCGTTCCGTGATTCCTTGAAATAATGGCACAGCACAGGTGCTTGACCCTCAAAAGCGCAAAAATGGATGGCGGTGTCGGTACAGAAAGCAGAATTTCATACAAAAACTTAAACGCTTTTTACTCGTCTGGTTTCCACCGTCCAATTCATGCATATCAGAGGATGAACGTGATGAAATGCGTTGTTAACTTGTTACATAAAAGCTCGTAAAGTTTTATTTTATTCGAATTTTACGTCGACAGGATAAGATTATAGTTAAAATTCGAATATTATGTTTTATTGCTTTGTTTCCTAGTAAACAGCAGATGTGTCTACACGTAGGTAGGTACGATTCTCAATACAGAAATTTTCAGGAAATGGAATAAAATCATCATTGGCGTAGGTACCCAGGGGTGCAGCCGGCCTTTAGATAGGCATGTATTATACTCTGTGCCCTGATCCGAAAGTCATCTCAACAATCAAAATTTTGTTTCTACACTTTCTGAATAGCAGCACTAGGTTAGCAGCGCATCAAAAACCCTGTAATAATAATACAGTGAGGTGAGATGTCTATAGGAGATAGTGGCCACTTACCTATTGTATGGCCCGTTTGTATGCGTTACTTTACGGCATGGCCACTATGCCGGATTGTAATCCTGACTAGATAGAAAAAAAATCGTTATTTAGTCGAAGCTAGGGGAAAGCGGTTATCGAAGGAATTCCGAAAATGGCTAAAATAAAAATAAAGTTATAACTAAAGTTTAGAATATTTAATACTTATAAAACCTTTAACAATTAAAACCCTATCAAATTCATCAGAATAAACTGTGAAAAAATACAATTATCATGATAAATTATGTACAGCAGCTCCCGGACTATTGTTAATAAAAAGTAATTTGGTATATCTCATTAATTACAGAGAGACTAGATCTGGTTTTTCGCAAATTAGCACCGACTAAATAGCGACTTTTAGTGGAAGTAATCAGATCTTGTCTTGGCTAAGTGCTGCGATTCTCGAGATATAAGAGTGGTCATGCCAAGGTAACGTTATTCTGGCACTCCAACCAATACCTTCTTGTATCTTTTAAACAGTGGACCGACTAGTGCCGGTTTTTTGCGACTAGCTTCGACTAAATAACGACTTTTTCTGGTAGTAATCTCTAGCAAGTTCTTTGCTAAGTGTTGTGGTTCTTGAGATATTTAGTGGTCATGCCAGAATAACGTTATTCTGGCACGGCCACAAACTTTGTAACCGCGGACGGAATAAATCTGGTTTATGCAACTAATTTCAACTAAATAGCGGCTTTTTTCTATCTAGTCAGGATTACAATCCGGCATAGTGGTCATGCCAAAGTAACGCATACGGCCCGTTTTCTCGTCTGCTCTCCTAAATAAAAATTAAATAATAAAGACGTAGCGAGTTCTGGAGTGGAGACCGCGTTTGGGCAAACGTAGTGTGGGACGCCCCCTGCTAGATGGAGCGACGATCTGCGCAAGGTGGCTGGCAGCGACTGGATGAGAAGAGCCGAAAATCGGGCTCAATGGCGCGCCCTGGGAGAGGCCTATGTCCAGCAGTGGACTGGAGTAGGGTGCTGATGAATAAAGACGAACAGATGATGTCATTAAATTGTTGACGAACATTGCCCAGTAGGTAAATAAAATAAACTTTTGTCAGATGCCTCTTTGATGTTGCGATGTGGGTGGAAGCGATCAACAGGGAGTACCTACTTATGTACAATTAGATACGGTAGCACTTCGATACAAAATAAATAGGTACACTACTTACTTATGCTCAAGCCTGAACTATTTTTAAAATAAGTATCACATCTTTTTCTCGATGTCATGTATTAAAAAATAAACGTTACTATTACGATATGATAAGTACCAGTAGGTACCTACAGCACAGTACAGGCGGCTATACTGTACGGACTGTACAGGCGACCGCAGGTCAACCTACCCAAAATGTCAAGAATTGAGAATCTAAAATATACCATATATAAGATTGAGATTTTATCGAAGGTTTTTGACAGATGGTACACTTTAACTAGTGGTCGATTGTACCTACGGGTACTTTATACAGGTATCTATAGCTTTTATATTTATTTCAGTCAGTCTGATATTAAGCAGGGATCATTGCAAATTATGGTTCCTAATCAAAAGCTATGAGGATTGCTCACTAAAATTGATACTCGACCGTTTTCAATTAATATTAGTGATTTTTGACGCATTAGACTGCGCAAGTGTCGTCACTGTATTTAGCTTATAATTGGTAATGAACTTTTGTTACTGATTTCAACGTCTAGTCGTTTTTACACCGACAACAATCACTTAAACATAATGCTGGGCTACGTGTATTGGAACCGATAATTGACTTTAATTCTATTCAACCCATGAAATAAAGTCTCCATAAGGAAAATGACCACCAAACCCGGATAGTAGAACTTCATTAATTTGCGTTTAGTTAAGGAAAATAACAGGATTAAAATAAGACAAGTAATATATAGTTCAGTCCAGGTAGGTATACTATGGATTACTAATGCAAGTAGTTTAGTACTAAACATTAATCACTCGATTAATGGGAGTAATTTTTAGTACTAAACCAGCCCGAGTTCGAGAGTGTACTGTAGTGCCAGTAGTGTGCATTCGTACTCGCAAAGTAATATCTATTACAGACGTGTTTAGTACTACTTACTAAACACTCACTAATCACTCGCACTCGTATAATCGAAGTGAGGAGTGTATAGGTTAGGTAGTGCTGTGATGATAGAACCACGGTAACTCCTGCCTGTCGTAAGAGGAGACTTAAAGAAGGGATCAGGGTCGCGGGCGGTTAAAGCGACCCTGGAGAAGGCAGCAACGTGCTATAGCCGCACGCTGCTGTGACGGGAGGAACCGGGTGGTGGAAAATACACCTCCCAGGAAGAGCCCAAGGCAAATGCTAGGAGGGCACCGGTGCGTTCCTCTGGAGATCCCGGAGCCCTCGGAGAGGGTTTTAGTGAGTAAAAATCTCACATAACCCAGTCTCTCCCCCAGGAGGCTGGGTATCTTTCGAAGATTTCCTCCCCGTAAACAAAAAAAAAGGTTAAGTAGTGCTAGTAAGCGCACTCGCACTCGCAATTAAGTAATATCCAGCCAGACTATAGATCCATCATGGATCTGACCAAGGGATCTACAGAGAATGATCCGACGTGTTTAGTATTAATACATTAATATGGGTGGGTGACCGCTAGTGGCAAATTTCATCTGAGCTCCTCCGTGCCTCGGAGAGCACGTTCAGCAGTAGGTCCCGGTTGTTGTCGTTCGACAGCAGTCGTTAAGCCATGTCAGAGGCCTACGGGCGGCCTGAACAACTCTGACAAATAGGTTGGCCACTAACCATACGATAAGCAAGCAATACATTAATCTCTCACTAGTCATTCGCACTCGCACTAATCGAAGTAAGAGAAACCCCATGTGCCAGTGTTGACCAGCCAGATTTATTTGTTTATATACAATCATTTGTTTATGTACAAGTATAGAAAACAGCCCTTTAGATCCTGTAAAAAAGTAGGTATAATCTTCATCCAAGCGACCAATCGTCGGCGGAGGTATGCGCGGGCGCACGGCTGGGTGCGCGCAGGAAGTGCGCTATAACCGCGTTTCATTAATGGCTCCGATATGAACATAAGTGCGACACTTTTATTGTTTCTCGAGCTTTCTTATTTTTACATTAGGGTTCGCGCATTCCGAGCGACTGACCGTGAGACCACGTGACCGCGACAAATCGGTCACAGCGGGACCATTTTGTGGCCAAAGTTGCAAGTTGAGCATGAGGATGAATGAATAGACGATTGAGAGAATATTACAAGAAACGTCAATGTACTCAAATTCTAATAGTGGTCCAGTAGACAATACTAGCACTCTACCACGGCCACGGAAGAAACTTTAGTGTAGGAAGAGGGTCATCGTCTCCGACATCTGAGTCTAGTGAGAAAATCTATTATTTATATGTGGGGTATTTTTTTTTGTTAGCTACTATACTTACTTGCCTACTGGTTTCTTTATTTGACCAAATTATTTTTTATTTGTAAAGAGGCTATAATGCTTGGTTTATTTGCAAGTGGTCGTGGTAATGACAATGGGTCAGTGTGCGCGAATCCCTAGTTCGAGGTGCAATCGACAAAGAGCACGCATTCTGCGGCTGCGCTGTGGCACGCTGCGGTAAGCTCTCCGCCATATTCCATATTCAATTTACGCAAATTGAAATTCAGAACATTACGCACTTTGCCCATCAAGCATTACATTATATAGGTACCCATAGCCCAATACAATTGTTATCAATAAAAGATTGTATTGTATTGTATAGGTGTCACGCTCAAAGCTCGATTGTCAGGTGCAGATACCGTTTGCCTTCACCAACGAAGGTGCTGTTAAGGCCCAGCCATTTAGCTTAGGACATCACCAACAGTCAGCGCTAACATGCGATGATGATACCTGACAACTCATCAGTAGGTCATTATTCATTACATTCATCAGCAGCCTACTCTAGTCCACTGCTGGACATAGGCCTCTCCCAGGGCGCGCCATTGAGCCCGATCTTCGGCTCTTCTTTTGCGCTATCCATGGGAGGTAATGCCATAATCGCCACGCTAGGCCTGCGGGTTGGCGATCGCAGTAGCCGGGTCGCTTGCCCCGATGACGCTGCTGCCCGTCATCGTGCTTCTGGTATTTTAACCCAGCCAGAATTTGAATGGTTATACCGCCACTAGTCGGTCGCCAGGGACTCGTTCGCTAATCGGCAGGATGTACCACGTGCAGGTGAGTTTGGCATTTGGAAGTATCTAGATGTTGGTGACCCCCCCTTACATCCCATTCATACATTAGTATAGGTACTAAATATCATTAACGATGAATCGATGATTCTGTTTTGTTTTGACCATCTTCGCTCGGGAATGCGTCCAAGAAAAAGAAAAAAAAACGGTTGAGCCGTTTAGACTCGAGGGCCTATAACAGAAATTAGTTCTGAAAGAACATACAAAACCGATTTTTCGTGTTTATTTCGGTTTACAGCGTGAAATGTGACTTTCTGTTCAGGCACTTCTGAACCAGAAGTGCGATGAAATGTTCAATTGGCCCTTGTGAAGGCTCAGATTAAAACCATAGCGGTCATTATACAACAGCGGATGGTTTAAATTATTGTCTTTAATAAGCACCTGGTAACATAGAAACATACATACCTACCTATACCTACCCTGCGTAGAAATATTACCTTCTAGAAAAGGGTCATAGATTAGGTTAGATCATCTATCTATCTACATATACGACCCATACCAAAAGACATCATCAGAGCTTCGTAAGCAAATAGCGAGTAGCGGAAACGGAGACCTTTGACCGGATATGCACTTGTGTTTCCTTACCCCGCCTTATTGAAATGAACTTGAGCGAACGCAAACAATGAACATAATTCCGAAACAAACCAATAACATGGAAGGCTTAGTGCGAGCGGGACATCATTCTTTCTCGGAATTACGGAGCTGCGTTTTACCACTCTTTGGGGAACTCCCCGAAATTTGGCGAATAGATATTTATTGTAGATTATTTACTTATAGATCTGATGCGAAATAAAATATGGAACATCATCTACTTAAAAAGGGAAGGGAAGCCGGTCAATAGATTATAGACTATTCAAGCACGAAACAATTTATCACAAAATTAAACTTTTCAGAAATCACCCACTTTCCATACACAAAAGGAGGGATCTTGATTGAGCAACCAATTTGTAGGGGAACTCAAAACACTTTTACGCGAATTTCGAAACATGTTCACGGGTAGGTACTGAATATGTATGATGTTCCCTTACACTGTACTGATTTAATTTCAGAAAATAAGTACCTACCTGTTATTTTGCGAATTTGGGGAATTTGAAATATTACCCTGGAAATACTGAATGGAACGCGGCAAAATGGAATGCAACCGGGACCAGGTCCATACAAGCGCAGGCGATCTCCACCAGACTAACGGCCGATCATCTTTGTTGAAAATATTTTCAAAATAACGACCGATTTCATCCCGAAAAAAATTTTTGTAAACAAACCTTTGTTCTAAAGCTATAGTTTTCCGTAATAATAAAACGGGTTAAAAAATAAAAAAGACTTTCAAAAAACTGATGTGGAAAATTAATAAATTTAATTTGAGAAAAACAGAAGGAAATATTATATCAGAGTTGGTTTGTATCCCTGATAAATGCGCACTTTAATATTAAACATTAATAATTTAATTTAAAAAATTAATAGCCTATAGACTGTCCCACTGCTGGGCAAAGGCCTCCCCTCCATTCCATTTTTCCCTATCCTTGGCGTCCTTATACCATTCTTTTTGGAAGTGCTCGATATCGTCCTTCCACCTACGCCTGGTAGCGTAGTATACTAAACGTGAAATAATTTAATATTTAATATTAAATTATTAATATTGTTATCAAGTTAATACTAAATTAATGCCGAGCCCAATGAGCGTCATGGGGACCTTTGCGCCAGGGTCGACACAGGGCGGAATTTTTGACTGAGGCCGTCTTACACGAACTGTTATTTATTGACGAATTTTTGTTTTAATACGACTTATATTATTTAATTTGACAAAAATAATTAATACTTAATCATGTTAACACCTACTTATTGAAACTCGACCCAATTTAAGCCTACAAGATCAAGACTTAAGACACAATGTTGCTTTCGCCCAGAGATTAAACTGAATAGGTGATACCTATCAAACATTAATTAGGTATAGAATGACGGCAAATAAACGGATAAATTTATGGGTAAGGTATCTAACGCCGTTGCATGTGATAGAGTCATGAAGATAGTATGATATACTTAGAACTTCCTTGGATATACTAGTAGTAAACGTATATATAAGTATAGTAACTAGACTAGTATCAAAACAGAAGACGAATTTTCTTGTAAGTGCTGTGTGAAAAGTCGTGGATATGGGGAAATCTGGATAAATGAAACAGTGGTACCGATTCTGGGGTATCACTCGCTAAAAGAACGTCACCCTCACTTTAATCTAGCCGTATGAGTGAGTGTGACAGCTAAGACTGGCCTCCAGAGGGTGGTACCACACTTTTACGTAACGACATGGCAACACTTACATCGCTGTCTCGGTTTGAAGGAAGGACACCTACCTAATTATAATTACGGGCACATGCTCTCCATCAAGTCCTCAAGGGTTGTAGCGCATCGAAAACCCTCTAATAACTTCATAGTGAGGTGAGATGTCTATGGGCGACGGTGACCACTAACCATCAGATAGCCCGTTTGCCCGTATGCTCTTCTTTTAAACTTACCTACCACAGTTCCACAAGTCTTTGTACTTTATATAATCTTCTGCGTATCTCTGCACCAAGTAAGCAGGTTTTATTAATAGGCGGAGAGTAAAATACCCATGGTATGTATTGTTAAGCAGTGAATTCCAATGTGGCAACAAGTACATGTAAGCAAGAAGTTACAACAAAGCATCGTCTGTCATTCCGGGTCCTGTTCTAAAAGCAGTCGGAGACAATGCGGGTACTAAAGAGAATGTAATGAAAATAGCCTCCAGGGACCTATGCAGGACACTGCCCAGTCGTCTATTAATTACTGATCATGTAGTTAATTTTCATAAATATCTACTTAGGTTTGGCAAACAAGCAGACCTACCTAGTCTTACTGGCACACTGCAACGATTTTAAAACGAAAGCGTACTTTTCGGTCCACAGAAATATAGAAAGCCGAAAAATACTTATATTACTATAATGGGTTCGATCTGATGCCATTTCAAAATCGCTGCAGTGTGCTAAAGGCGTTATATGCTATGCCATCGATCATGAAAGAACTACTTATCCGAGTAATGTAATTTTTCGAAATTGAGATGCAGGAAACTGTGATTAAGGACATTTATTTTATACTCGAGCTGACAAGATGACCTTGTCTGTTTTACTGTTTTACTGTTTTACGTACAACTATGTTTCGATTGGAAAGGTAAGAGAGCCAATTACCAGCACATGAGGCTCTCTAAGTCCTCAAGGTTAGCAGCGCATCGTTATCGTGAGGCAAACTGTCTATTAGCGACGGTGACCACTTACGATCAGATGGCCCGGAGGATCCTTAAACAATAAAACATTCGTAGTTTGAGCAGGATATTGGGTCTTCGTGTTCTTCAGACGGCCCTGAGAACCGCGAAATAGCTTTTCCGATCTTAAACGGCTTGCTATTTCCTAACGGCAGCTAGTGTTGTGCAGTTCCCAGCCAGGCGAAGCTATCCCGTTATATCGCATGGGATAAAACGATAAGCTCTTCATTATTGCGCCAACAAGCCGGAAATTAAAAAGGTTATTCATTTTCTAATGCGGAAGATTTCCTGGGAATTCACACTAGAAACAAGACAATTTATGTTTGTTTTGTAGGTTTTTACTTAATAATTTCATAATTAAGCAAAGTGGATTATTGACGATACAATATAATGGAAAATATCATACTTATGGAAGTTTTCGAATAGCTTCTGAGATAATTGTGTTTTATGTACGATTCTATAAGTGTCGTTTATTGCCATCGAGTGGTGCCACAGCGAAATATAATATGTCGCTGGTGGTGCCATATTCCCTGCATGGTAACGAAACGAACCTGATGCACGATTATAGTTGTTGATATTGTTATTATAGTTACGACTATCTGTCTCTTTACCGAAATACGTTTTCCTCTTTTAACTATTCGTATTTATTAACTTAGGATAAAATGTCCACCACAATTGTCCAAAGGTTGTTTCGATTCGGCGACACTTGCGTCTTAGTCTCGTCTTAACCTCAAGTTTCGCCTTTGAGCTATTGTCGCATCGCTTCGATTACTTAAAATATTATATCCTACTCTAAAACAATGACTGTCTATGACTTATGATATGACTCTAAAATCTACATAAGCATTGTTCAGAAACTGACTAATCATAGTCAGTTTCTGAACAATGCTTATGTAGATTTTAGAGTCATATCATAACCTATTTCTCTCTAGACAATTAGCAGAGTTATTCAAGCAGAACCAAGTTAATAGATTCGTCTGGGTAGTTCTTAGCTAGAAAGAAAGTTATAGGTAATTTACATCACGATAGGCAGAGGTTGATGATCTACCCAATCCATAGCATATTGAGAATGTGTTTACTATTATTAATAATTCTTACCCATATATGTTATTTATGTAACCTTTGTTACAAGGTTAAATCGTCTTGAAAATTTCCATCTGTCAAATCGATCATGCTATGTGAAACACACTATCACTAACATCGTGTTCTAATAAACTACATACTAGATCTAGGGTGAGACAAAGTAGGTAGGTATACTTACATAATTATTTTATTTATGATCCAGACTTGTCTTGTGACGAACTATAGAGCGCCTTGGACTAAATAACGTGCCAGAAACAGGAACTACATATAATTCAAACTAAATTAAAGCATCATAAGTATACAATAGTAAAGATACATATATCCCATATCGTAAAGATGATCTTTAAAATGCGGAACATGCAACGTTGGGTGCACTATGCGAGTCTCGGCCACTCACCTGAGCTCTCGCAGCATGCGCCGGCGCCGCCGTAACAATGGCAGCCATCATTTTTACTGTTAATTAAAACGTAAATCTGATTCATGACCGCCAGCGTTCATTGCAACGTTTGTCGATCACGTCAGCTTCATTGATGGTTTGCTGCGACATTCGTAGACACATCCGTCTGTGGAATTCGATAACTGGGCTGTACATAAACATAGCTTTCACGTGTACATTGGTATACGTAGCTTTTTCCGCTTAGTAGTGTACCTAGACGCCTAATTCCGCTTAAACAGTTTTTTTTAATTGCTGTTGGAAAATAGTACGTACGTACTACAGAGCTATATTTAAGGGTCCTCTTGTTGCTGTTAGTCGGCAGTAGGGCATTCATGGTCGAATTATAAAAAGCTATTAGAGACAGCGCAGTGCGTAGACCTGGTAAATGTTTACTGTCCTTGGCGCGGCGTCCGGCCGGTGACGTCACTGCGAGGGGCCATGGGTTTCAGAGTTGAGGCCCCCAGCTCCAGTCGCCTCAGCCTCGTTCGGTCTTTTCTTAGATTTTCCACAAAAAATAAGCACATTGTTACCATTTAGGAGGTTCTGATGGGATACCACTACCATTTATACAGGCACATTAGGTACTTGCCATCGCTTGGTTGGCTTCTGAGATTTGCCATAAAAAATAAGTTCTCCACGTACCTACCTAAGTTCTGATTTTTGAGGTCCCCTAGAGAATCTATGTTATCCAATGGTATTTTCTTAGATTTTTCATAAATAATAGGTAGGCAAGTTCTCACAACAAACATGAAGCTATATGCCCACCATGATGGATTGGAAGATTACGAAAGATGGACATATGCAGGCAAAGAAAACTGCAATAGGTTTTTTCTGATATTATAGCTAGATCAATCGACAGACTATTTCCATACGATTTTAATAGACAAGACAGGCTATTTCCATGCGATTTTTTGCCATTGAATGGTAATATAGCACTAGTTAAATTAATTAAAATCCGTGATACAGTGTGTGGTAATGAGGTTAGTGACCCTAAAAAAATCTGGTAGGCCCGCCGTAGCAACGGCTTCTCCATTTCACTAAACTGTTTAACTGTCTAATCAGTAATCATGATTTCATTAAAAACAGTAGTAATAAATAACTAAACTAAAAACTTTAATAATTTGTACAGACTCTATTGTTTATTTGTCTCTAAGACTGTCTAGCTCTAAAGTATTGAAAGTAATGACCATGAAAGATTCAGAGCACGAAAAGCGAGTGATGACTATACTTTGGTATTTGTTGTGATGTCACGGTTCTGTCATTTGGCGAATGACTATCAATTATTCTTTCACACACTGTATCTTTCTGGAATAGGTACCTATCAAAATGTAACTAAGTTAGATAATTTATCGTTTGAACATACATTATGATACCTATACGAATTGAAAGCATTACAGCGCCAAATACAAAAGGGTAGGGCACGAGACTGCAGCGCAATCGTCGCCGGATCGAATTCACCTTTGGACCATTGAGGTGGACCACACCTAGCACAGGAAAATTGGTAATATATACCTAAAAACATGTTTAAAAAAAGCCATAACAGGCTATGGTGGAGTCATTCAGCCGTTAAGCATTTAAAAAAAGTTCGCCCATTCACCTACATTTTTCTATACACTAGTGATTTATACGTATACGAGTAATAGGATGTTTATTTCCGCTAAACTGAGAAAAAATGTAAGTACTTAGGTACTTACCTAAGTAACCCATTAAACTCAAGTCAAGCTTATAATTTAGTTTTTGTAAACGTACGTACGTAAGGAAGGGCCTAACCAAAGAACTTTTATACTATTTTATTTTACGAAATATTTATTAATTATATTACAAAACATAAGGTAATTAAAAATTGACACTCGCAGCATTGCCGCGCTGCATCGCTATGGCCAACCTTTGCACCAGGAACGACCCGGAGCGGGAGTCAAAACCCCTCTCCCTAAGTCGGCGGCTAATGTCCTTCACAAAATTCTTAGCGTCCGCACCCCGTAGCCTGTGGTCTCCACTGCAAAAGGTAAGAACAGGTAATTCTGCTGGAGTGCGGCGTACTTGTCCGTTTTTAAGGGCCGCCATCTCGACCGCCACACCAGCCGTCCGTGTCGTGCGCTCGAGGTGGCTGGCGGCGAGTGTGCTGACGCAGGTTGCGTGCCACAATAAGCACTTCCCGTTCCGCCAGGGCACCAGGGTCAAGCCGTCCGGCCTCTTACCGTCAGTTCCGGCGGCTCGAGCACGCACGGGACACCGGCGGATACGAGGGCTCTCCGTGGGATATCATTTAGAGCGTGGTTACCCGAGCACCGGCAGCAGCTTAGAGCGTGATGACCGTTGACTTTCACTATGGATCCGCAAATGCATTTGTGGGATTCGCAGACATTGCATCCCAAGTGGAGAGCCACAGCCACAAGCAATGAGTCGCCCTCTAGGAGGGTGCCTTGATGAGAAGGTACCACGTGCAACCACGCTCCTATCTCCGAACACGACACCGCCGCACTTTTACGAAAGAGATGAGGCTTATATTATACACAACACGGGATGATTTTGGCTGAGGATGACTTAAATTAGACATGGTTATGGTATGTAGATAAATATCATCGTCGAAACTAAAGCTGAAAGACCTCTCTGGTTCGGGTACGTTATAAAAATGAAAGAGGATCAGGCGGGAATGAGAGCTTAACTGGGACTACGGATGTCGTCCACTAGGTCGCCCTAAACATGACTCAAAGACGCGGTGGAAAGTGATCTACGTGAGATCCAGTCCAGCAATTGCCAGGAGGTGGCTCAGGATAGGGAGTGGCGTCTCTCGGCGACGGAGATCAAGATCCATCCACTACATATCGCCGAACTAGCGGAGTAAGTACCTTCAGGAGATCAGACTCCAGGCAAGTAGAGTCACCAGGGTCAGAATAAATAAAAATAATAAAGTCTGAAAAATATTCATTATCTGCATGTAAACTTGGATCAAGGCAATAAATCCAAAATTCCTATATTTAGGGCAGTTGGCCGAAACATCCTTGAAGATAATCTATATCTATTATAATTATAAGTAAACAATTGCTATCTCTATCCGTGACTTGCAGGAAACGACCTTAATGTTAAGGCTTACTTAAGTCTAGAAAGTGATAGCATGTATTTTTATGAAGATGTGGCGACGCACGACACGCGCGCCACAACGTAGAACGCGCTATCGAAATTTTCCTAGGACTTCGTATATATACGAGTTCCAAACATCCATAGTTGGACCAGCACATCTGGTCACCAGGCACAACACCCCGCCTGGTGGAAGATCTTCCCTTTTCCCTTTCCTATAACTGACATTACGTCATCCATGTCCTCACATAGCGCGTTCCTACAAAGACAAAAATTTAAGAGCATTTCGTTCGTGCTACTCACGGTCGGTATACCATAGCTATAAGGACTCTTCGGCTCTTTGAACTGGTCGTAAGTGTACAGTGAAAGACACATCAAGCTATACTCTGTGTAACCCTGTCGCATTAGGTTTTTGTTATGATTCCTTGACATTCGTATGAATTTGTCAAATAAGTTAAAGTGACAAAGTACTAAACCACTGCTGTGTTGTCCACTGTACCAGATATAGTGAAGTCAGTATGGCTCGAACACTTTTTGTACGGTGCTGGCGAACGGCGAAGGTCGGTCGAGGCGAGCCACGAGCGAACTAGCATTCCATCCAACCGCTATGAATGAATAGTGGCTCGACTGGTCGGCGGGCGCATACCAAGTAGAGAGCGCGTCAATCTTTATGGCGGATCTGAATATAGGCACGAGTCGCGTTTCAGTACATGTTTTTAGGTGTCAGCGGGACGTAGTAGAGCGAGGGATGAGTACGGGCCGCAGCGCGGTATGGTGGACGACATGCCCCGCTCCCTCGCTCTTAAACTAAATAAAATTAGGTTATATTAAACTAAATAAAATTAGTGAGCAACAAGTTAGTTTACAATAAACGCTGACCTCCGAACTAGAGAGTTCCTGTATCTCGGAGGACAGATCTCTTCTGTGATCAGTGCAAATGAACATGTAACAGAACAAACGTTGGCCAAGCCATAAAGCCATTAAAAAAAAGAATTAATTGAAAAACCAATAATAGAATTCTATAATTACACACACTATATAATTACCGAGGCCTCAAAATCTTCGCAAGAAATGAATGATTAAGCGATTACTCCTTAAAATCTATTTACCAGAGCAAGATTGCGTGCCCCAACAATGTTGGCACGTAGAAAAAGCCTGCAAGCAAATTGCCCGTACATCATATAATCACGTGAAACGGAATGGAACATCGATAAATGAATGGTCGGTCAATCATCGGAGACAAACGTTTCGGTCCGTTCCCACGGGGCGGGTGCCAAGTGCTGACCGGTCCGGTTTTTACCAACTTAAATGATTTGTTGTCAAATTAATCTGAAGTTAAAGTGCACGTCTATCTTTATGGCGGATCTGAATATAGGCACGAGTCGTGTTACAGTACATGTTTTTAGGTGTTAGCAGGGTGTAGAAGAGCGAGGGAGCGGGGCATGTCGTCCACCATACCGCGCTGCGGCCCGTACTCATCCCTCGCTCTACTACGTCCCGCTGACACCTAAAAACATGTACTGAAACGCGACTCGTGCCTATATTCAGATCCGCCATAAAGATTGACGCGCTCTCTACTTGGTATGCGCCCGCCGACCAGTCGAGCCACTATTCATTCATAGCGGTTGGATGGAATGCTAGTTCGCTCGTGGCTCGCCTCGACCGACCTTCGCCGTTCGCCAGCACCGTACAAAAAGTGTTCGAGCCATACTGACTTCACTATATCTGGTACAGTGGACAACACAGCAGTGGTTTAGTACTTTGTCACTTTAACTTATTTGACAAATTCATACGAATGTCAAGGAATCATAACAAAAACCTAATGCGACAGGGTTACACAGAGTATAGCTTGATGTGTCTTTCACTGTACACTTACGACCAGTTCAAAGAGCCGAAGAGTCCTTATAGCTATGGTATACCGACCGTGAGTAGCACGAACGAAATGCTCTTAAATTTTTGTCTTTGTAGGAACGCGCTATGTGAGGACATGGATGACGTAACGTCAGTTATAGGAAAGGGAAAAGGGAAGATCTTCCACCAGGCGGGGTGTTGTGCCTGGTGACCAGATGTGCTGGTCCAACTATGGATGTTTGGAACTCGTATATATACGAAGTCCTAGGAAAATTTCGATAGCGCGTTCTACGTTGTGGCGCGCGTGTCGTGCGTCGCCACATCTTCATAAAAATACATGCTATCACTTTCTAGACTTAAGTAAGCCTTAACATTAAGGTCGTTTCCTGCAAGTCACGGATAGAGATAGCAATTGTTTACTTATAATTATAATAGATATAGATTATCTTCAAGGATGTTTCGGCCAACTGCCCTAAATATAGGAATTTTGGATTTATTGCCTTGATCCAAGTTTACATGCAGATAATGAATATTTTTCAGACTTTATTATTTTTATTTATTCTGACCCTGGTGACTCTACTTGCCTGGAGTCTGATCTCCTGAAGGTACTTACTCCGCTAGTTCGGCGATATGTAGTGGATGGATCTTGATCTCCGTCGCCGAGAGACGCCACTCCCTATCCTGAGCCACCTCCTGGCAATTGCTGGACTGGATCTCACGTAGATCACTTTCCACCGCGTCTTTGAGTCATGTTTAGGGCGACCTAGTGGACGACATCCGTAGTCCCAGTTAAGCTCTCATTCCCGCCTGATCCTCTTTCATTTTTATAACGTACCCGAACCAGAGAGGTCTTTCAGCTTTAGTTTCGACGATGATATTTATCTACATACCATAACCATGTCTAATTTAAGTCATCCTCAGCCAAAATCATCCCGTGTTGTGTATAATATAAGCCTCATCTCTTTCGTAAAAGTGCGGCGGTGTCGTGTTCGGAGATAGGAGCGTGGTTGCACGTGGTACCTTCTCATCAAGGCACCCTCCTAGAGGGCGACTCATTGCTTGTGGCTGTGGCTCTCCACTTGGGATGCAATGTCTGCGAATCCCACAAATGCATTTGCGGATCCATAGTGAAAGTCAACGGTCATCACGCTCTAAGCTGCTGCCGGTGCTCGGGTAACCACGCTCTAAATGATATCCCACGGAGAGCCCTCGTATCCGCCGGTGTCCCGTGCGTGCTCGAGCCGCCGGAACTGACGGTAAGAGGCCGGACGGCTTGACCCTGGTGCCCTGGCGGAACGGGAAGTGCTTATTGTGGCACGCAACCTGCGTCAGCACACTCGCCGCCAGCCACCTCGAGCGCACGACACGGACGGCTGGTGTGGCGGTCGAGATGGCGGCCCTTAAAAACGGACAAGTACGCCGCACTCCAGCAGAATTACCTGTTCTTACCTTTTGCAGTGGAGACCACAGGCTACGGGGTGCGGACGCTAAGAATTTTGTGAAGGACATTAGCCGCCGACTTAGGGAGAGGGGTTTTGACTCCCGCTCCGGGTCGTTCCTGGTGCAAAGGTTGGCCATAGCGATGCAGCGCGGCAATGCTGCGAGTGTCAATTTTTAATTACCTTATGTTTTGTAATATAATTAATAAATATTTCGTAAAATAAAATAGTATAAAAGTTCTTTGGTTAGGCCCTTCCTTACGTACGTACGTTTACAAAAACTAAATTATAAGCTTGACTTGAGTTTAATGGGTTACTTAGGTAAGTACCTAAGTACTTACATTTTTTCTCAGTTTAGCGGAAATAAACATCCTATTACTCGTATACGTATAAATCACTAGTGTATAGAAAAATGTAGGTGAATGGGCGAACTTTTTTTAAATGCTTAACGGCTGAATGACTCCACCATAGCCTGTTATGGCTTTTTTTAAACATGTTTTTAGGTATATATTACCAATTTTCCTGTGCTAGGTGTGGTCCACCTCAATGGTCCAAAGGTGAATTCGATCCGGCGACGATTGCGCTGCAGTCTCGTGCCCTACCCTTTTGTATTTGGCGCTGTAATGCTTTCAATTCGTATAGGTATCATAATGTATGTTCAAACGATAAATTATCTAACTTAGTTACATTTTGATAGGTACCTATTCCAGAAAGATACAGTGTGTGAAAGAATAATTGATAGTCATTCGCCAAATGACAGAACCGTGACATCACAACAAATACCAAAGTATAGTCATCACTCGCTTTTCGTGCTCTGAATCTTTCATGGTCATTACTTTCAATACTTTAGAGCTAGACAGTCTTAGAGACAAATAAACAATAGAGTCTGTACAAATTATTAAAGTTTTTAGTTTAGTTATTTATTACTACTGTTTTTAATGAAATCATGATTACTGATTAGACAGTTAAACAGTTTAGTGAAATGGAGAAGCCGTTGCTACGGCGGGCCTACCAGATTTTTTTAGGGTCACTAACCTCATTACCACACACTGTATCACGGATTTTAATTAATTTAACTAGTGCTATATTACCATTCAATGGCAAAAAATCGCATGGAAATAGCCTGTCTTGTCTATTAAAATCGTATGGAAATAGTCTGTCGATTGATCTAGCTATAATATCAGAAAAAACCTATTGCAGTTTTCTTTGCCTGCATATGTCCATCTTTCGTAATCTTCCAATCCATCATGGTGGGCATATAGCTTCATGTTTGTTGTGAGAACTTGCCTACCTATTATTTATGAAAAATCTAAGAAAATACCATTGGATAACATAGATTCTCTAGGGGACCTCAAAAATCAGAACTTAGGTAGGTACGTGGAGAACTTATTTTTTATGGCAAATCTCAGAAGCCAACCAAGCGATGGCAAGTACCTAATGTGCCTGTATAAATGGTAGTGGTATCCCATCAGAACCTCCTAAATGGTAACAATGTGCTTATTTTTTGTGGAAAATCTAAGAAAAGACCGAACGAGGCTGAGGCGACTGGAGCTGGGGGCCTCAACTCTGAAACCCATGGCCCCTCGCAGTGACGTCACCGGCCGGACGCCGCGCCAAGGACAGTAAACATTTACCAGGTCAACGCACTGCGCTGTCTCTAATAGCTTTTTATAATTCGACCATGAATGCCCTACTGCCGACTAACAGCAACAAGGGATAGGGAGTGGCGTCTCTCGGCGACGGAGATCAAGATCCATCCACTACATATCGCCGAACTAGCGGAGTAAGTACCTTCAGGAGATCAGACTCCAGGCAAGTAGAGTCACCAGGGTCAGAATAAATAAAAATAATAAAGTCTGAAAAATATTCATTATCTGCATGTAAACTTGGATCAAGGCAATAAATCCAAAATTCCTATATTTAGGGCAGTTGGCCGAAACATCCTTGAAGATAATCTATATCTATTATAATTATAAGTAAACAATTGCTATCTCTATCCGTGACTTGCAGGAAACGACCTTAATGTTAAGGCTTACTTAAGTCTAGAAAGTGATAGCATGTATTTTTATGAAGATGTGGCGACGCACGACACGCGCGCCACAACGTAGAACGCGCTATCGAAATTTTCCTAGGACTTCGTATATATACGAGTTCCAAACATCCATAGTTGGACCAGCACATCTGGTCACCAGGCACAACACCCCGCCTGGTGGAAGATCTTCCCTTTTCCCTTTCCTATAACTGACGTTACGTCATCCATGTCCTCACATAGCGCGTTCCTACAAAGACAAAAATTTAAGAGCATTTCGTTCGTGCTACTCACGGTCGGTATACCATAGCTATAAGGACTCTTCGGCTCTTTGAACTGGTCGTAAGTGTACAGTGAAAGACACATCAAGCTATACTCTGTGTAACCCTGTCGCATTAGGTTTTTGTTATGATTCCTTGACATTCGTATGAATTTGTCAAATAAGTTAAAGTGACAAAGTACTAAACCACTGCTGTGTTGTCCACTGTACCAGATATAGTGAAGTCAGTATGGCTCGAACACTTTTTGTACGGTGCTGGCGAACGGCGAAGGTCGGTCGAGGCGAGCCACGAGCGAACTAGCATTCCATCCAACCGCTATGAATGAATAGTGGCTCGACTGGTCGGCGGGCGCATACCAAGTAGAGAGCGCGTCAATCTTTATGGCGGATCTGAATATAGGCACGAGTCGCGTTTCAGTACATGTTTTTAGGTGTCAGCGGGACGTAGTAGAGCGAGGGATGAGTACGGGCCGCAGCGCGGTATGGTGGACGACATGCCCCGCTCCCTCGCTCTTCTACACCCTGCTAACACCTAAAAACATGTACTGTAACACGACTCGTGCCTATATTCAGATCCGCCATAAAGATAGACGTGCACTTTAACTTCAGATTAATTTGACAACAAATCATTTAAGTTGGTAAAAACCGGACCGGTCAGCACTTGGCACCCGCCCCGTGGGAACGGACCGAAACGTTTGTCTCCGATGATTGACCGACCATTCATTTATCGATGTTCCATTCCGTTTCACGTGATTATATGATGTACGGGCAATTTGCTTGCAGGCTTTTTCTACGTGCCAACGTTGTTGGGGCACGCAATCTTGCTCTGGTAAATAGATTTTAAGGAGTAATCGCTTAATCATTCATTTCTTGCGAAGATTTTGAGGCCTCGGTAATTATATAGTGTGTGTAATTATAGAATTCTATTATTGGTTTTTCAATTAATTCTTTTTTTTAATGGCTTTATGGCTTGGCCAACGTTTGTTCTGTTACATGTTCATTTGCACTGATCACAGAAGAGATCTGTCCTCCGAGATACAGGAACTCTCTAGTTCGGAGGTCAGCGTTTATTGTAAACTAACTTGTTGCTCACTAATTTTATTTAGTTTAATATAACCTATGGTTAAGTTCCTACCGGTGTATGGACAATGAATATTTTATAATCTTACAGCACAAGTAAACTTATTCTTATTTATACTTATTTAACTGTCTGTAAAGATATGATACAGACTATTAGAGACTACTTGCTTTTATACAACTGTAGTTATATTCTGGCCAGCATTTTCAGAAAAAGAAAAACACAAAATGATTCGTTGATTATTTGAGTAATCATCACCTCTGTAAGTTATTTATTAATATTCATGTAGGTAGATGTATATCAAAAAGTCGATGTTGATTATGAATATCGAAGTACGAGTAGATAAACTGGTCAAAGAACACCGAAGTATGGCGTGGTGGTCACGGTACTCTTTTTATGTGGTTTTTGGCGCTGGATTATTGCAACAATTACCATTTTAATGTCGTCTGCACTCGGAAACCCTTGTGCCTTATTTTATTTATAAGGTATTTACCACACCATAATGGACTTGAACATTGTGCTCATATTGAGCTACTCAGCTAGGTAATCGATGTGTATTTACGTGTTGTTTGCGGCTTTCTTTGGTCTACCCGGTCTATCGACATTACAATTTACGTTCAATTACACAGCCTACATGTGTATCTGAGCTGGTAAATTAACATTTTACAAGATGCTATTTTTTAATTTAACAAAACCTTTATTTCGGAAAGAAAGTGGCAACCTCTAAGCTCTGGATAGTACCTACTTATATCTATGTTGGAATGTCATATTAAGTATCTATTAGGCTCGGACTACGCGACGGTTCGGTTCAGCGGTTCAGGTACCGGTACCGGTCGTGTACCGACCGTATTCAAACTCATGCGTTGCGCTCAAGCCCCGCCCACTCGGTTTAGGAACCGAGGCCGGAAGGCCGGAGGAAAGCAGGCCGGTTCCAAGTGGAACCGTTGTACGTGTAGTCGACAGCGAATTTTTGTTTGAGTTCATATGAAGCACCGGTTCCATGGAACCGACCGTTACTGGAACCTGCCTAGGAACCATTGTCGTGTAGTCCGGGCTTTAGACAAACAAATTCGCTCACTACATAATCTTCACAGATTAATGATATGATTCCTCTAGAACTATGAACAAAGCTTACCAATAAGAACTTATGAAAATGTGGAGTAAGTTGTAAATAAACAATTCATTTACAACTTGCCGGCGAACAAATTGACCATTTATTAACAAAAATGCTTTACATATCAACTATTTTTGGTACGAGTTTTCACACAATTTATAAGCTTTTAAATAAAGATGACTACATTATAAAGTAAAGGTGGTAACTGGTAATAAACCATCTGTAGTCGCCGGAAGCGAATAAATAATTCTATAGGTGTGTTTCACGCGGATGTCCTTGGATTTGGAGGTTTCGTGATTATGTCAGAGTACCATTGAGGTATTCAACGGACGTTGGTACGTTGATGAGATCCTGACAGGTTTGACTAGCAAATTCTAGGTTTTCGGAACTTTGAAAAATATTTCTAATTAAATATTCATTGCTTATACGAGGGGCGGTCCAAAAATTGTTAGTCAATGGCTTGTTATCAACCTCATTGTTTTACTTTTATTGTCCTTTGGAGGCAAATTTTATTACAAACTCCTTGGCCAAATATCACTGGCTGGTGAACTTTAGTTATTTTTTAATTAATTGTTAAAAAACATATCTGTAACTTTCAATCGCTACAATGGAGGTAACGCGGTAAGTATTTCGTGCTATGATCTATTATGATTTTCAACGTGGGTTAACATATAAGGAATCACATGAAAATTTAATCAGTGCTTTTGGGGAATTGGCTCCATCACTTGCCACCATCACCTATTGGTTTCGTGAGTTTAAGCGTGGTCGGAGCGACCTAAAAGATGACCATAGACCGGGGCGACCACCAACGGCAGTCACTCAAGAAAACGTCATCAGGGTGGAGTGGCGAATAAAGGAATGTCGCTTTATTACCAAGCGCGAGATTCAGGATGAACAGAAGAATGCATCAAAGGCAGTTTCCACCATTTTACATGACCATCTTAAAGTTAGGAAGGTTGCATCGCGATGGATCTCCCAAAATGTCGACATTTTGGTTGAACTAGGCTTCGGGCACGCTTTATTTGAGATTAGCATATTTACTAACATCAATGGAACGGAGGTAAACGATTTTTTATATTATTATACTTAAGGCGTTTGGAAGTTTTTCACAGGTTTCAATAGCCGATTGTATAAATGATCTTTCAAATAGATGCGGAATCTTTGATCTGTTTCTAATTTAAAGGTTATTAATGGCCGCCGCGCCGTGGCAGTTGGTTCGTAAGTGCGACGTATACGTGTGTGTTCTCTACTCTAGACTCTACCTTGACTCTATACAGGATGTAACAAAAAAAGCCTATAGAGACGCAATGGGGGTGTTCAATTAGTATCCATAACTGAACATAAGCATAGGTAAGACGGAGATGGCTGAAAACTAGTGTCAACAGTGGACTTCCTTCTTGGAGTCCCTGTTGACTAAGAAATTAATAATAGATTTTTTAAAAGTTTAGTTTAGGTTTGTTTACTAAGACTGAGTACCTCGCCAATTGCCACATTTATTGTTTTGTCAGACTTTATATTTCATGTACAATGATTATGTTTCACATTATGTTTCATGTAATAGCATTAAGATTTGATTATGTGTGGCAATAAAGCTTCCTTTTATTTTATCTTATCTTTAAAACAGCCGTATATTTTTCACGGATTCAGAATTGGCTCCATAGTGAAAGTTGTTCAGTTATGGATACTGACTACTTTCGGCTCTCCTATTAGACGTTTTTGTTATTCCCTGTAGATGACTCTACTAGCGTGTATCGGCTCTTACAAAGGCGATGACGCGGTTATAAGCTATTATACGAGTATATAAGTAAATGACTGGCCTTACCTCATAGCCATCGTGGGAAAGAATTAACACCGCCTCAGGATAATTGGTTTTTGTGTGACATATCGATGTGGTATATTTGATTATCGTTCAAACTGAAGGTGGTATACAAACTGTACTGTACAAAAGGTAACTCTTGTAGTGAATAAGTATGAGTAGCTTTTGTGAGAGAAATAGCATTCCTAAAAGGAAAAGATGGGATTTAATAAAAGCACAGAACGATTGATAGGTATGATTAGTGGTAGAACCGCTGAGGTTACGAATACTTAAACGTCACGGAACACTTTAATGTAAGAGGCAATAACTAGGTTCTTACAGTTGTTAACGCATATCTGGAATTATCCTATACCATATGAGTTATGTACCTATGTGTAGTGTAGGTATGTATGTGTAATAAATAATAAAACCGCAGTTTCTAATAAACCTCTGGTTCAATGAGATGAGACCATAACCACATGTAGGCTAAAATTAAATTCCATATGGAGACCCGAAATATTTAGCAGTCGTGTCAAACTTGCGGCTATATATACCAATATTTTTATACTCATATTTAAAAAAAACTATAATTACTATAATAAATATTTACTAGAATATAGTTGATGTAGGTAAGTATTAAACATTAAGTTACGAGTGAAAGCAAGCAATGCAAAACATAGCAAGCCGTGATGGGGTCATTTTAACTTTCATCCACACCAAAAAAATGTGCTCGCCTATCCGCCCGTCCGCCTGCCCAGCAGCACATGGTGCTATGCATTAAAACAATACTAGAATCTAGAATATGTACCAATACCAAATTGTGTTATAAATATACTATAGGTAGGTAATGTTGACGACTACACATAGGTACAATTGGGTTTTAAAAATTGAACGCGCCTGATGGCGACAGATGATAGCTTTACAACTTGGCCCCAAACCTGACCGTGAACCCAAAGGATTGTAGCGTTTATCTGTCGGTAGGTATCAGCAGTCAGCACACAGTTTCGGCAGATGCCTGCCAAACCGACGCTGATAACATTATGGCAGCAAATACTTTATAAACGTTATGTAGCGCGGAGGCCCTCACGACCGCGTTTCCTGCCCAATAAATAGGGCAATGCCTTAACCTTGCTCATTTTCGAATACGTGGACAAGGTCACCTGTTAATTCCAATTAATTTGGCCACAAAATGTAAAAGTTATGATGATAGTTCACTAATTTTAAGGGTACAAGTCATCCTGTGTTGTTAACGCCTTATTTCGTGTTTAGGCGCCCCGGCCGGAGTAAAACCAGTTCGAATCAGTTCTTCGAATAATAAAGTGGCCTCTATTTTGGGAACATTCGCTGCGTCCTTAGCGGGCCTCTCTGGCTCACCCTGTCGAACCCAAGGCGTGTCTGGCAGTGATCTAACCAAAGTTTGCTTTTCTATTCGGAATTTCATAAGCGGCGCGGACACAGACACCTGGCATTTGTTATTCGGATGGGCTGAAGACATGATAGACATCATGTTGATTTTTATTACTCCGTCTTCGAACTGAATTTGAAAGCCACATTATGCAGTTTTACACACATTTTAGATTACCATTATATTTTGTCAAATAATAGGTAATATAGGTAATAATGAAAATAGTCAGCACGTTGTCAAAATAATAATAGGTCTATGTAAAAATAGCCAGCACGTCTCACTGTATAGGTAGGCAGGTTTAGCAAACAACCAGAATGGTACATTACTGCTGCAGAGGCCAGGAAATTAGTCTTGGAAACGCGAGGCTTTGCCGAGGCTTGTACAGAACTATGTGAGGAAATCGAAAAAACATCAATATTTAAAATGCTTACCGCTTCCAAGCTGAAAGTCCAATAGTATGAAAACCTATTTTTGCTTCGTTCTGAATATCTGGACCCCAAATTTCGAAGTTTCTTGCGCCGCTTCTTTCCTTTCAGCTATGGCACCTTACGAAGCGGTGGTAGAGTAAAAAAGAATGACGTTGTACTTACATACAATAAAAACATTTTGATTTTGATTTATAGACTTTGAGTTTGAAGTAACAATTCTTGTAATTACAAGTCTAAAATGAAATTAAAGAGATTCAATATCTATGGGTTGATTATGTTATTATTATAGCGTAAATGGGCAATTAGAGAACTATATCCTATATGAACGAGTCATTTGGAGGTCGAGCCCTGCGCGGGCGCAGGCGTCTCTGCGGACGTGCCAATGACTCGCGGGCCTTGAGTCGATGGTAGACAGAAATCGTGGGCCCCATACTAGCACGCAGACACTATACTCAGCTGTTCTGGGCAAAATATGTAACAACAATTTATTTTTGACTGGATTTGTAAATGATTTTGAAAAAGGAGCTAAATGGCTCTCCACCCTCGCTACTCTTACTAATAATAATTAATGAATACTATAGTTTAAATACTCAACATTTTAGATAGCGTTTAAGTAACGTCAATTGCTACTGATTAAAAATATCTGGTCTGTCAAAAATATCTAAGCGCACAACAGTGCGCAGATCAAGTTCAGAATAGATATCTTACGTTTTAAATACGCTTAGAAGAAGACACGCAGTATGTAGGTATGTGTTCAATATGTAGGTACGCAAATTGTCCAAAGAGTTAACTTGCATAACTGAAGAAAACAATGTAGGTACACTTTTGAATACTTTTAATAAAACGGAAATACACGTGGAACACTTAAATTCGTGAATTTTAAGTTTCAACATTAATATTAGTATCTAGTGTAAGGTACTCGTATTCGTTATAATTTTATATCCGTTTTATTATTAGTTTATACTCGATTCAGAAATTACAGATTTAAATTCCTCGAACCGAATTCTTTAAAATCGATTTCGATCTAAATATATCGGTAACAATAGAGTATAGCAAAGTGACTCGTAATGCCGGCTTATCAATATCAGCAATGTCGGTCAAACGCTCGGTGGAACGAGCATGGGGGCGTTATCGCGAGTGCAAACATCGATACAAAGTATCGAATGCCGACAACCTGAAAATACACAGGGTATAGCGGCATAGGCGCCATGTTTAGCTAACGATATTTATTGCCCTGTCTATGGCAGTTCTAAAGCTTGTGAGATGTAGAATTGCCTTAGCCAAAATACTGGATTTGTACTTACAAAGGTGGGATTGAAGTCAAACAAAAGTAAATAAAGAAAATGTCTCGTGTTTCTGCTTCGTCCCTGTGATTTCTGTTAGGTACTTACTTACTACGCCGCTGGCTCAACGCTACCAAGAGGCCTCCTGCCAGTTATCTACTATTTAGAACTTGCGCAGATATCTCTCCACGCGTCTCTCCAGTTATATCCCGACCGTTTTTCAGTCCCGAAATTTGCGGGATTAAGTTTCCCTGATCCCGGGATTTTCGGGATTGACATCATTTAAAAAAAGCTGCAAATTAGACTGCATGAAGGGAAACGCTCAGTGCCAGTGCTCTCGATAGAATTGCTTGCCTATCATTTGAATTTCAATTACAAGAATTTTTATCGCAAGTAAAAAGTTAAGTATTATTTTAATGTACGCAAGCTCACTGGGTTAATTTGCGATGTTTGCTTAGAATAAGATTGATATACTACTATACTGAATAAGATTTGAAATACTTCATTTTTTTATGTTTGAATTTTCGCGGGAGCTAATCTTCAACGTGTCAGTTTTTTATTTGTATCCCTCAATCCCGAAGGAATCCCGGGATTGACTAAGTATAATCCTGAAATCCCGGGATTACAAATAAGGGCCGGGATAGAATTCCCTAGCAGCAACCGGTCGACGAATGAATGACTGTGAAGTAAATTCACAAATAAATAAGTAAAATAAACAAACAAAATAAAATTATACTTACACATTTGGGTAGGCCGCATTAAGATACCAGCAGCGACGACGTACAAAAACTTACCGTCGTAAAGGAATGCGTGCAATGTAATTAATTAAGAGCTATTAATTGTCGATTCTCCTGCATTCTATGGACTGTCGCTGAACGTTTTCTCAAGGCGATCTTCGATTTATGATATTGGTATTGTCATTCCATTTATTAATCCGAAGACGGCATTGCCTGAGAAAAATCCACGGTATTTTCCTCGCTTCTATATATCAACATAATATAACATACATACATACGCAATGGATTTAGTTTAGTTTATTTTTGTTTCTTCGTAGGACGTCGGCCCTTCAATTCTGTTGACACATTTGGCATACTTATTAGTAGTAAGAGTTGCCAATAAGTTCCGGGTTAAAGTTTTTGAAGACCTTCTTATAATTATTGTAACTTTTAGCTATTTTTCTGTTTAGGCTAAGACGAGCCGATAAGACAGGAGACAGAAATAAGATGAAAAGAGTAAAAGTAAATTTGTAAAACGTTTAAAAATTATACATTACAGAAACTGGCACCTAGGCCCACGATAACGAGATACATAGGAAGTATATTTTTATGACAAGATCTTGTTATTTCCGTGTTTTGTCGCTGTACCGAAGACTGTTTACCTGTACCACAGATTTTCTTGGTTCTACTGTACAAAACAGGACACACAGCCGTAATGTAACAACGCGAAGAAAACAAAAACAGTTGACTCCGAAGCTAGGAGAAACAGATTAGATAATTAGCCATCTCTTCTCAGGTGTCTAACAACAATAAGTAAAGACTGTCAATTTGCAATAGGAAGCCCATAGAGGAAGCTACACAAGTCCATAGAGTTGATTGACCGAAAACGCTGAGACATTAAACAGTATCCTGTGGGGTTAGGGGCCGGGCGCCTGCCAGTGCGCCCGCGCCGGTCAGTTCGCACGCCCCCGCAATGAGTTTTAATTGAGTCCCGACTTCGAACTCGCGCAGGAAGCCTTCACTCCCATTTCTGTCGCAGAAAATAAGATGCTTATAAAGTACAAGTATGGAAGTTCTCAAGCGGATAGACAGTCGATAGACTCTTAGATTTAAAATATAAAAAATCATAATTATTTATTTAAACATGATTTTACACCTTTGGATCCCACACCATACTTGTTCCGTAAGGGCATTACATTTTTAACCAGGATTAAAATACGGTTTACAGTACTTTTACCAAGATCAGTGTTTACCTATATAATAAAACTTGAGAGATATGCCCTGACCGGGAATATAAAAACCCTCGCCATATTGCGGAAAAGCTATTTGACATATATCAAATATTAAATACATTTCATATAAATAAGAAAATAGACTTAAATTGATGGTCAAATGTGAAAACAGAATTAAAATCCGTTGAAAAATAAAATAGCTACAGGCAATCAAGCTTTTAGCTTTCGCTAGTGGTGTGCGAAAAAAATTTAACAACAATTTAAAAAATAATTGGAATGGAAACTTTACCACTACCTTTGTAACGAGAAGTACAAAAATATGATATTCTATACACACCGTTTTGTTTTCTATGGGTAGAATTGGGAATGAGCCGCAGGAAGCTACGCTAAGGTCGCCGCTTAGGGTGACCTTGCTGTAGGACCGCTACAGATAAAAACTTGCGGAGGACGTGTTGGACACGCGAAAGTCACCCAGATAAAAGAAACGAATTTATTCATATACTTTGCCTTAGTCAACATCTCATTTATTAAGATATATCCTTGTTTTTTACGTTCACAGTTGTAATTTGGGAAATTTGTAGTGTTTTAGTTTCTTAGATGAGATCTTTTTTGGAATGCATGTTTTTCTTTTTGATTACCCTTTTATAGTTAATTCATTGGAACTATTCCATTTATAGCTCACTTGCAGATAGCTCACTCTGTGAAGGATACAAATTAGATATTTTCCAGTCTGATGGTGCGGTTACATATAGTCGTTGACCTCTTCGACGACCGCCCTGTGGCGGACGACCTACGGCCACCGACCTCCGTTGTTCACACTTGGTCGTCGCCCGAAGTCGTCTAACGTCATTCGCTCTATGACAACCTAGTGACACTGACGTTCGCCATTATGCAGCCTACGACTGATAATTCACATATAGCCGGTGACCGCATGCTGTGAACGCCCAGACGGTCAGTCGATGACTAGGTGTAACCGCGCCTTGAGTCTTATTTTGTGTAACTTCTTTGTAGGTTTTTTTACTTCATCTTTTATACAGTATAAAATACAGTAATATCTTAAGTGTATACCGTCAAACTGCTTAGCAGTTTATCGGCGGACTTATTCCTGCCTTTTATAAATAATAATTACATTTTTATACTTAGATAGTATAATTACACATTGCAGAAATAAAGTGCACGGGTAATTTCGTAATTCTGAGTACGCGTCAGCGTCACACACTCACACACATCACAACAGGTCACATTACACATCTACTACATCACAAACAAAAACACGTTGTTACCTACCGTTTGTTTGTTTTTACCTCTGTACGAGCGACGGTGATCACTTACCGTCAGGTGGTCCGTTTGCTCGTCTGATTTCTTGATACAATAAAAAAAACTCTGACGGGACCCATGATACCTAATTTAAGCTTACCGGAGTGTATTATTGTCCGTGTCGCAAGAGTTGTATGGTCACCGCCTCAACTGCGGGCCCGATGACGCGACTGTGTCTGCGACGCTGTCACCGTCGTCGACGATTGCTTTGTTTATGGCCGCTTATTGAAGTGTATTGTACAAGGAAGCCTCAATAAGATCAGACGTCATCATGGGAGCATTATCTTTGTAATTTAGGTTAGAAAAGCTAGGTTTCGAAGCAGTCCGTTACGTTAATTGGACATTCAGGGAATTAGACATAAAGGACGGACCGCTCTGCTTGGTTTGGGGACTTTAGGCATTATGTTTAGTTACTTAATTTTTGTTAATTAGTTTTAAAATTGCTGTTGGATTTCTAAATAAATAAAAATAAAGAATTCTGAATGAGAGAGAAAGAGAGAATCGATGGTGGACACCCAGGTTCTGGTCCGATCCCAGGCCTCGTTAAAGTTTTCAATTGTCAAGACGTACAATTTATTGTAATGGTTAAACATGAGGAAACCTGTATGCCTGAGGAAAAAAACGACTTCGAATCATGGACCCTTAGAGCTAGGATCGGAAGTTCCATCACCAGTAGTTTCTCATTTCACCCTCATCGAAGTATGTAGGCTGTAGAGTAGCAGTACTTACATAAAAGTGAAAACAAAACTGAAGTCGGCAACATTAATCTCTGTAAATCAGTTAAAATTAATACCCATCATTAGCGGAATTTTAATGAAATATTTCGATAAAAGGCCACAATAAACAAAACGAGCTTCGATTAGATAATATTAGTGTAACAATATGGAAAAAATACCTCCTGGTCTGAAAGGACGATGAACTGGCGGAGGAGACGACAGATGTTGAGCAGAATGTAGTTAACTTACCTAATACTTCGGATAATACCAAAAGTTGTTATTTTATTATAATTAACTTACACACACACACACGTAGTCTTACACACAACACAGCGTAGGTATGTCCTAAAAACAAATAAACGCCCACCCAACAGAGGTGACGTAAATGAAGGCTAGAGGTACGCTATTGAAGACCACAATAGGTACCCGTAATCAAGAAATCAATCAAATTGAAAAAAGTAAATTCGGAAAATGAAAGAAATAGCAACAACGTACCTATTCGTAACTATAACGCTCTTCTGTGAATTACAAAACTGAGACGACCCAAATAAGTACTTATTAAAATTATTTTATATAATTTGTTAGAAATTGAATTTAGTACATGAGATTTAAGACAGGTAGACGATTTAAAACGACCCGTGACTATAATAGCTAGACGCAATAGAAGCAGTGGTGATCGGTCGAAAATGTTGCCTTTGACAGCAATTATATAATGAAATATTTCAGGTCAGAAACAAGATTTGCGTGTTTGTCACACATCCCAATTAAGGCTAACCAAAACCCTAAAACACTACAAACAAGTCACTCAAATATTCCAGGGCAATTTTAATGATAAATAGTAATTACTACACGCCGCCAGCCATTGTTCCGATGGTATTCATTTTCGGCACGATTCCCCCTGAGGCCCCATAGCGCCAAAACACTTCGAGATGTTGACGGGCTCATTTCATCCTAATTTTAGTGTGATGTTGTGATTTGTGGTCATTAGCTACACAACGAGGCATCTCTTCAAGGTACAAAATCGATATTGATGTTAATAAAGAGAAATGTGGAGAAATCATATGTGAATTGACCGTAGAAACTATTGTGGTTGGTGTTGGAGTGATAGATAATAAAAGAACCTAACCAATAAATCGTTACAAGAAATCCATAAGAGCTAACGTGGTACAAATGGAC
The DNA here is from genome assembly GCA_947369225.1 of Hofmannophila pseudospretella. NCBI lineage: Eukaryota > Metazoa > Arthropoda > Insecta > Lepidoptera > Oecophoridae > Hofmannophila > Hofmannophila pseudospretella. Next base: position 5,760,583 of record OX376316.1, read on the forward strand.
CCTTTTGGCTTTGTAGGGAGTTTTTGTTAAACAAGCTAAAGCTTTTTTCTTACTCGAATGTAACTATAGGTCTTATCCTAATATCAGTCGTTAATAGCAGTCGTTAAGCCATGTCAAAGGCATACGGGCGGCCTGAACAACTCTGACAAATAGGTTGCCCACTAACCATACGATAAGTAAGTAAGTATCCTAATACTACAAAGTATGTATGTAGTATGTAGGTATGGTTTATCCGCCGCGTGCTCATGGATCTCTGGCAGTTATCTCGGCGCGTCTCCCTCCAACCATCGGGCCCCAATTCGTGACAGCCGTTTGTTAAACTAATGGCGAGCAAAAAGAACGCTGTCTTCCAGGCCTCCATTAACTTGATTCAACCTACGATGGCGACTCGACTATTGACTCGGCCAATTTACACGCGCTGTCTGAATCTTGTCTTGAACTTCTATTGTACTAGTTTTTATTTCCGGCTGGTGACAACGCAATCGTCGCGCTTCAGTTTTTATACCATTTATCGCGACACTTGGTTTAATTTAGAGTACAATACATGAGCGATGAAGGTATGTCTGGCATTGATCAACCTGCTATCCGCTTCTTGCTTCAGTGCTAATCCTGTAGACACCTACAAAATAGAATCAATTACCAGTTTGTTTTCAATTCAGTTGTGTCTAGTTTGGACTTTGCTTAGGAATAGATAGATGACCTCCCAAGAAAATGTTCGACGCTACTGATGAGGCGTAGCCCTTGCCTTGGCCTTCGATTAAAAAAGGTTGACGACCACTCAACTAGAGTCTATGACTTTTTCATGGGCATGTATGAAGTAATTAGCGAAGTTGGCGCCATATGGCTCTTCGCGGGGGTCGCGGGCAGGGCGACACATGTAGCCCACGCGCCTCGCGACATATCGCCTCGAAAAAACGGCGTGGTGATAAAAAGCCGGCGGTGTCGGCGCTGGCGTGAGAACGCGGACATGTGGCCAGACGCGAGCTCATTCATGCATTTGATTCATAAATTGTATGCGCTCTATACAACTTGACATTGTATTGCCGAGAAACTGCAATATGTAGAGATGAAGGAAGTTGTAGTCTTGAAACCTTTTCTTCGAATCCGAATGAACGGGGGTAAAGTTATGAATCCATTTTCATTTTGGAGAAGAAAAGTATCAGTGACACGTATTCTGTGCTAATCTACTTATAGAGGAAGTGTCAATGTCAACGATATAAGTATCACTGTATAAAAAAACTGTTCCTTCTACTCAGGAATCTTACTACAGCAAGAAAGCAGTCGAAGTCAAGTTTAACTCGTGTCGAACCGTCACTTATAGTTATTTGTGCGAGAATGCAATCTTTGGTGGGCAATCGGCGGCGGCGTGTGGCGGCAGCGGCGCCCCGCTCGCTATAAATCAGACCCGATTGAGGTCGGGCCGGACGCGAGTTATTTTTAAAATTGCGTGCACAATATTATGTGTTTAGGTGGAATATGATAATTGCGGCGAGAGGCGCCGTAAGCCGACACCGACTATGGGATTACAGAGCGGTCGCCGCGGCCGAGGCCGAAGCCCGCGGCCCGCCCTGCCTCGCTCGCCTCGTCTGATCACGCTTCGTTACGTCCAATCCAACAGGCTCCACGAAAATGCATTGCAATTACGACTCGAGACTCGAGACTTACTTATAACAAGTTGATAAAAAAAGAGCGTAATGCGGCTCTAGTAAATATGACTTATCGAAAACCACCACACAACAAACAATTACTATTTCATAGATGGAAGATGTTATCCTAAAAGTGGGATGCTGTTTTCCTGATCATCAACCGACAGTGACAAGCATGAAAGTGCCTATTCACTAATACCTATTATAATTTCAAAAAGCCCCAGTAGAGCCTCACCGTCGACAATTACAACGGAATGTAACAGAATAATGATAACAAAGCTATTATGGCAACTATGAATAATGCCTCGATATTAGAAATTAACATAATATTTTTTGTCATCCCTTTAGAGGTGGCCGCGACAGGTACAAGCTATGAGGGTGCAGAATTCTTTGAATGGGCATTCTATTTAGATTGTTCCCACTCTATTGTGCACCGTCAAAGAAATGCAACAGGTTTCAAGTTTGCTTGAAAGCTTTTAATCTTATTTGGGCAAAGTAGGATATGGAATTTCATTTGGAGAATACTCTTTCAGAGTTTGAAAATATGGTGTAGAATGGTTTGTATCGAATGAGGCGCGAAGGTCGGCTGAGCTACTATCAATCAGCAAGGCGCCATTGAGGGTTGGCCGAGGCTCGTGAGAAACCGTAAACACTTAGCCGCATTATCTGATAGAGATTTTTTTCGCTCAGCAGCGGGTCCAGTCAATTAATGGATTGCGCCGTTACTTGGTTTATTTTTAGTACCGATGCTGCTTAGTATTAGAAACGACTAATTTATTTGGAAGGGTTTGACAGGTAAGGTATTAGGATGACGCAGATCGCCCTCACAAAGGAATGCAGCCGTCTTATCATCGATTATTTTATTATAAATTGAACCCAATATTGTGTCTTCTGGTGGGCTGTGTCGACTTATTTGACGAGAAGAGTCTAATATTGACCGACAGACGAGGAGGTGAAAAATTAATTATCAGTTGGTCGAAAGCAAGTATAACGCATTGACCTGTTGAAGTGTTTCATTGATTTGTAGGACCGTGAGGTTCTAAGCGTTTTGGAATTGAAGGCAAATATTTGTGTAGGGTTGTGGGCGGTCGGTCTTGACGCACATGTGCGCGTAAAAAACTGTGTGCCGTGTGTAGTGAGTGCGGCGACCGTGTTGACAGTGCGCATAACTGCGGCAATGCGATGCGTTTGCGCTCGCGCCGCTGCGACCACCCTCAAGCAGTCATGTTCTCTTTCCCTTTAATAATTAACATATAAGTGAAGATCATCCGTCTCTACCACTCCCTATAGAGTTAAAACTATCGCATACTTTTCAAACATTCTTGAACTTGAAACACAGACCAGTTTATAGTAATCATAAATCACACGGTATGATGCGCGGGAGTGCACGGACACCCACGCTCGTGAGAAGCCTTATCTAAAGGAAGTTCTGCGGTGCTGCTATTTAATAAATATTTAATTTAGTCGGAAAACGCGTGAGACGTGTCCCAGAACATCCAGACGCAATCGTAATGGTACCTCACTGATTAGATACCATCCCTGGGAACTGACAACAAAATTAAATAGTCGACCATATTTTCCGGTGTTCTACTACTTCTTACATTTGAATACTTATATCTGTATGTATACTTAGGGGGATTTGCTTTTTGTGTGAACGGCGTGAAGAAAGTAATAAAATTAATTTGTAAATGGTAAACAGATTTCAGAAATCCGAATGAGAAACCCGATCCGGGCGAGGCGCACATTATGGACGTATGTCTATCGATGTGGTTGTCGGTCGAAGAACACCCCAATACTGTTTACCTAATGAGATGTGTCGACTGCACGCGATCCATTCTCACGACCCAACATGGAGGAAAAAAAGAAATTCCCAAAATTTTCAACGCAATAGATACATTGTCTCTACATAAACAGCGGTAAAATTTCATAGAAAAACAAAAGGTTGGCTTTGTATGGACACAGACTTTAAACATTATTGCTGGACGAACAATAATACTCACGATAGGTCCTCGTAAAATAATTCTGCACCGTGGCCGAGGTCAGTTTTTATTGAAACTATACAATGTAGACAATTTTTAAGGATTTCAATTACAGTTAAATCTTATTATTCTTTTATTATGTTGTTTTATTTGTGTTTTTTTATGTACCTACCTATTCAGCTGGCTGGTAGTCATGTCATAACATAACTTTCGTCCTTATCAATCTCATCATCAATACAGCGGACTTTGACATAAAACAACTAACAGAAAGCTCCCTTCCCAATAGGGAATAAAAATACTGGCTATATTTCCACCAAACCGTCATGAACGCGGGCAGTCCTCTCTAGAAATCCCACGAAAAAATTGGGAGTCATTTGGAGCATCACCTATTAGGTCGCCCTCCCTTTCCTTCCATTTTTTTCTGGCTCACACTAAAAAAGCAGAGCCGGCTCTATACTTGCCAAGCCGCCATTACCTAAGGAATGCTCATCGCCGACGGGCCTGCACTTTGCGCCTCCTTTGAAAATTGATTACTCCTTCTACGTATGGCTCCGGTCTTTTAACAACTACTAAATTGCTGTGTAACTTATTAATTATGCCCCTGAATGATGGGAAATTGGAAACATCACTGTACCAAGTGACGTTTACGAACTATTCAGGAAGGATTCTCTCTAATTGAGAAGTTTTGTTGTAAACAACAGTTGTGTTGTCTATTGAAGATTGTTGTAAGACTTGAACTCTCAATACAAGGATTCCGTAACCGATTTATAGTGATTGCTCACCGATGAAAGTCGGAAGTCCTCCGACCAGTTTCTAAGAAGTTTGTCAAAACATTAGGTTTAACATTTATGACATTTTGGAGGGACGTCTGCCGGGTCGCCATCAGTTTAGTTCACAGCTATTTCACTCAGTTCCCTTGATAAACAATTACCCAATTTGATACACTTAAGAACCGCCTTTTACCAGTGGAATGAGATGAGTCACTGTTGACCCAATTAGTCGTGCTGTCTCTTAACTTCATGATCTCCAATTGATCTACAGCACGCTTTCCTCTCTTTGCTCACTCTTTAAGAATTCGGTACGATTGACCTCTAATTACTTAATAAGAAGTCATGCAATGTGTGGGAAATTGTTATTTGTTACATTGTAGTATTATTGATGCACTGTATGTAGCATAGAAAATGAATAACGATTTGGATGCAAACAAATGTAAATGGTCCCCATATACATATCGTATCACAGTTGGACGGCAGGAGTCGAAATAAATCCTTACTAATAGATTAAAAGGTATTAGTAGGTAAGGCTCTTGCCTGGTAATTGATGATGCGGTACGAAAGTCACTTAAAGGCTTCAGAAATTGAAATATCAAGTGATAGTTATCGCCTTTGGAGTTCCTAACCATTCGAGTGCTAATACTTACAAAATACAACAGCATTTATTGAGAGAAAACTTCACTTGCACATTCCATGACTGAGATGAAAAGGGACTTTTTCTCAAGAGAATGTAGAGTGAACACAGTATCGTTTAGCGAATGCTACGTAATGCGACAAAAATGCCGCTCTTCTGTAATTAGCACTGGACACAAAAAGACACAAATAGAATTGCTCTCTTTATACTTCGCTTGTCACTAAAAGGGCAATGTTCTTTACGGATAGTATTACCAACGCTGCTACTCGTATTTAATTTACTGTCTGTACCTACGTTCAAAAATAACAGAGAAACCTAATTTGGGTCATAGATCTCATTTAGTCCAGGAATAGTAAGTAAAAGCAATTGAATATCATCGCAAACCAGTCGCGTTGACTTTCCAATAAAGTGGAATATTTTAGAGTTTATACCTAATGAAAGTAGTTCATTTACCGCTCGCTGCTCTCGTAAAAAATATAAATTAATGTCTATGACAGTGATCATATTATTTAATTGTGAATTGCAACTGGTCACATACACAATGTATGTGATTATAGAAGTAGGTAAGTTTGTTCGAGAACTTAAAATGCAATGCAAGATACACTTCTATACTTTTAAAGTTTGGCTTTAAAACCATTATTTTACAGTTCATCTGATTCTGAAGTTTAAAGGCGGTATAACTCTGTGCAGTCAGATATGGGATGGAATACTACCATTTTACCTATTTCTGCCGCAAAGCAGCAATGTTTACATTGCTGTATTTATGTAAAGTGATATATCCATGGGCAACGGCGACCCCATAACATCAGGTGGTCCGTCTGCTCGTCAAAAAAAGTGTAACTAAGTACCGCTACAGATGATCATATGACAAATATCCTGAGGTAGTGTAAACGCCCTGCACCACTAACGGTATCAATTGTCGCCTACGGATGTATCATTTAGCACGACTTTGTGCTCGTCCCGTTCCCAGATCAAACATCCTCAGTGTAGGTGATAAAGGCAACATAAATTTATTTATCGGCGCAGTCGCTCATAATAACGGAACAACTAACATCAATAAATAAATCCATTCGTTGTAATTCTCACAGTCGCCCCGTCGAATGTGGTGAACCGTCATTCCAGCCGGCACTCGTCTCTTTCGTTCTTCAGGTTTGTAGTGTAGACGTGTCTCTGTCTTGAGCTTTTGTGGAACCCGCCCTCGGTCGAAAGTTCCGAGAATTGGGCTCGTGGCATTTTTTAGAACGCATAATAATTTGATCGGGAAATATTTATGGAAGGGGTGGCCGGACGCGGAGTGGTACGACGAGTCAATTATCAGGTCTCTGCAGCATCACCTTCGCTGATGTAGCGCAATGGGTGGCTCTCCCGGTCGGTTACCATCACTATTTATGGTGCAGACGCATGGAGGGTTGGAATTTCACATGATATCGCTTTTTATTCAATTTAATCGTACCTAATCTCAAATGATTATAAAGTTTTTTCTTTGAGTTATGGACGGAACCTTTGTCAATGTCTAAATACAAGATGTTTAAGAAGTACATATAGGTACATTTGTAGGTAGAAATTTCGATTGACATTTTAATTGAATAGCAAGGTGATAAAATAATTAAATTCCGCACTTTCAAATCACTCCTTAAAGTAAGTACCTACCATGCGATTACGTCACAATACGATTATATACATACACTTATATTAATTAACCCTATTTACATCTATAAAAGTATAAAAGAAGGCAAAAGTCCCGTGATAAAGTTGTTTGTATTTAAAACATACATATTAAGTTTTTACCTGCGTGTACATATAAATGAGGGTAGAATGATCAAGTTGTATCCGTAGCACTTTTGCTACGTCGGTTGCTACGATATTCGTAGCAAAGCTAATACAGCAAATCTAGTCTAGCTATAATAATGCAAACTACATATAAATTATTAATAATATCTACATTATAAATATCTATAGAGGTAAGTATATATACTATAAAACCTATTTTATTTTAATTTGATTATCTATTTTACTTTGTTAGGTTTATAGTAGCCGTTTTGACTTTTGACTACTTATTCATAATAATAATTAAGTTATTATATTAATTCAGTTTTTGTATTCGGGATGTATAAATAAGTATTGACATCTTGCAGGGTAACTTAGTGTTTACAGATGATAACGGAACGACTTTATGGGTCGTTCATTAATTACGTAAGGGTCCCGAGAGGTAGGGGGCTTTAAAAAATATTTACATGACCTTACCTCGGGGTGAGGGGGGGTAAAAACCATTCTTACGTAATATTTTACTACAAATCGAAAATCGCCTGGGAGCGTTCTAATCTAATTACCTTTAATTATAATACGCATTTTCCCGACTAAATTTTTTTTAAACTATTTAACGTTTTTTAGGGAAACTCTAAGTAAAATCTTATGTAAGAAGGGAGAACGGATCCCCCCCCCCCCCCCCCCCCGTCCGAGAAATCTTACATGGGGATGGGCGGGGTCAAAAATGGCCAAAACCGTCCTTACGTAATTTATGAACGGCCCCTTAGCTAATCAAGTCTTTAGAAATTAGTAAATAAATTACTCGTCAAAAAGTAATTAAGTAAAAAAATACCATTTATAGAGAATAATTAACCTAATAAGTAATGACCCCCGCTCCGGGTCGTTCTTGGTGCGGAGGTTGGCCGTGGCGATTCAGCGTGGCAATGCCGCGAGCGTCATGGGGACCTTTGCGCCGGGGTCGACACGGGGCGGAATTTTTGACTAAGGCTTTTCATAAGCCTTTTTTTTTAAATATATTTTTTATTGACGAAACCTAGAGATTTGACATGTACTTACGTAATTTAATTAAACGAGTACCTAAATAAGTCAAAGTAAACACGATATCCGATACAAACGCATGTATATGCGCACATTATTATAATCGTTTCTGCTAATTTGTCGCCGAGTACGGAGGCGGGGACCGACCGTCGCGATGCAGTTTCCGGTGCATACGCATGTGCAAGACAATACCGCTCAATGGGCCCATTAATAGCCACCATGAATGAGCGCATATCGTAGTAGAAATAGATAAGATGCCCATCTTCATACAAGCATAGCATATTAGCCTCGGACTTCACGGGTCCAGTTCCAGACACCGATCGGTTCGCTGCAACCAATCACATGCGTTCCGCCCTCCCTCCCTCCATCGTTATTGGATGAAACGAAACGAACCGGTATGGAATCGGCATGGTGAAGTGGCTTGTGGGCACGGATGACAGCCCAAGGCTGCCCAATTCATTTTGGATGTGGGTCATTATTTCGACTCCATATCAGCCGGTGGGCCCTCTAGTGAATAATACTTCCTTAGAGTCATGCATGATTAGGGCTGCCATATTTCGCTAGTGTCTCATCGAGACGCTCTGGAATAGGGAGTTAAAAAAAAGAAGCGAGTGAAGCGAACTCGAAAATTCGCGTGGATTTGACGCAAGTGATAAGTTAGGTTAGAAGTCAAGGGTGGGAACGATACTACTCAAAGAAATAAGGTAGAAAAATGATCAAATTACCATGGACCGCGGGCATAATAAACATTTGAGCGAAATGCAACAACACAACGAAAAAATTACATCACATCATCGTAAGTAATACCCTCGTTTTTATAGTATTTTTTTTGATGCTGGGATGCAATTCTACAACTATATAGTTAAATATAAATGCAACTTATAGGTAGATAGACACTGTTTGACAACCCTTCTCACGAATCGGGCAGTATATAAGCAAATTTCGAGGACGGTACTGGAGACAGATTACTGTTATTTATTAACTATAATGGCAAGACACATATGTGCCGAACGAACGTCCTACCCCCCAGCCGACCCAGCCAGATGCCGCATACATTGTCTTATGCAAAACCATTCTACGTTCATTCACTAATTTGTAGTTCGGAGAAATCCCCTTTTTATGCACCGAAACAATTCTGCGAAACGAGACGCGGCACTTCCACGACCCGGACGGAAGTACAAAGACGTATTCGTGTCCCATTAAAAAGGTCCTTGAAGATGTTAAAGAGCCACCCACTCAGATTTTTAAGGTCGCCTGGGTAGGTACCGTAGCACCCTTTTACCTTATCCTGCCGCAAAGTTTTAAGAGTAAGAGAGCCGGGTAATTACCGATAAATGAGGACTTTACCTCCACGTCAATGTTAGCAGCGCAGCACATATGTGAGCGCTCGATCTTGATGTGATAGACTACAAGATCTTGTGTCACTTACCATAGGTCCTCTGGTTAAGCACCACGGTGGGGGCCGCACTCATCATCATACATTACTACACATAAATCACTTTGTCCACATAAGCTTTATAACAAATATTTGTCTGAATCGCCCAAACCGATCAGATATTTTGGGAACACCTGGTTGACAGTAAAGGCGAGAGGCCACAACGACAAAGGTCGCTTAAACTGCATCGAAAACCCTCTTGCAATATTTTAGTGAGGTGAGATGTCTACGAGGGTCGGACAGTGACCACTTACCATCAGATAGTCCGTCTGATTTCCCATACAAATTAACTGAGAGATATTTTAGATCATTATTTCAGTAGTACGCTATATTTAAGTCCTTGATAAGTTATTGTAATAATAATGAACATTCGCATATGGATACGTAAGTTAGACAAAGTATAACGAAAGTCAACTTTACCATGAAATGCTAGTAGATATTTCTTAAACAGTGAGTGAGGATTTATTTACCAAAGAACCCTATTTAAAATCCTTTACAATAGCAATACGTGAAGAGGAGTGTTATTCTTTGGATATTGTCAAATTCACCAGATAATATCGCTTCCTGGGCTTTTGGTTGGTTTGTTGAGTGCATAATAAACTAAGTGGACGGTGCAAAGTATACCTGCAGTACAATGGGCAGGTACCAAGGTCTGACAATTTGTCCGGCAGAGTATACCACCGTTATGTTTCCATCGTGTTATTGGCGACGCGCTGGCGCCAGACACTACCATTGTTACTGACCATTACCTTTACCTTTCTCCCCGAAGGATGATGGTCAGAAACGGTCAATACTTTGAGGCACTTTGTCAATGAGTACTGAGAAATGGTTTCGTCTCGGTGGCGCTTCTACGGAATTGCCATTGGTGTGTTGCTTTTAAAAAAGAAACAAGTTGTTTCAAACAACAGACTTTGTTTCTTTACTTTTGTAAATATTGGGTTTTCCTTGCTCGAACTTGTGAAAATCAAATTTATTTTGAAACATTGTAAAGTTTGAATATGACTTCATTGAGCGAAGTAATCTTTCCAGCTTAAAAATACAGAGATTTATTGATATCATTGGTACAATTGTAATAGGTACACAATTTTGTTTAGTGAAGTTTATCATATCACAATAATCGTGGCCGGATATGACCGGGCTTGTGTATCTCGCCGCCTTCCCGCCTCTTATCGGGACGTAGTCTCAATAAAGTCTATTCATATACTAAATTCTGAGTATGATTATTATAATTATTTGGCCCCAATTTCGCCAACGCTGCAGTAATCAGCCGGCCCGCATGGGGGTGAACTCCTGATGACTTAATTGGGGACATAAATAACTCCAATGGAATGATTGGTGATACTTTTACGCGACCAAATAGTGGTCACGTGGCATTAAATTCGCCACAATTGCCTCGTCATGCGAAATTAGGGGCGCCCTAATCAGCTGAATGGGATTCAATATGAAGTGATTATTATGTAACATTTAATCTGTAACACGAACCTAGATTAGGTGTGCGACTTTACTTCCGAGGGGATAGGGGTAGAATGATGTAATAGCCATTTATAAAAAAACTGGACAATGTTGTAAATTGTAATGCACGGAGGAGTACAGTCATCCTACCCAAAAATTGAGAATCTGAAATGTATTACATTGCGCAAGCATAAAGTTGAGATTTAATCGAAGGTTTTTGACAGATGGTATTCTATGGCTTGTGGTCGACTGTACATATAGCAAAAAATGTAATACCGATAAACCAATGAAGTACTTAGATAATAAAATCGTTGTCCCGAACCAGACGCATATGTTTGCAGCCGATTGACCGCCCTTTCTGTGAAGGACCGCATATAAACTAAACGCAATGCGCGATTCAGATTATCATATCGTGGGAACGGTCGCCGGTTATTGACAATGATAAATGAAACTGACAAAAATATGGGCCGATACCTACCAAGCCTCATAAAAGCTTCCATACCGGCTCTTACCAAAAAGAGCCAATAAACTTTTTATTTGATACGCTGAACTTGTGGCCATAGGCGGTGATAGGACGGTTACATTGTGTTTTACTTTTACATTTGCGAACTTACAACAGTATGATTGATTTGATACTGAAATAAAAATTTCAGTAAAATTTTGCACAAAGACACCATTTATGTATTGAAATAGCTTAGTGACGTCACACCTCAAACTGCTCAGAGACAAGGTAGGTTGTCATCAGTGCAAATGTTTTAGTATACCTATTTCAAGGAGGTGAAACCGAATTTCCTGTGCAGTTATCACCGCAGGCAGTCGATAGGTCAGTGATTTTGATAAGGCATCATGCATCGTAGGCACTAAAGTAGTATTTTTGAGAGAGCGTTCCATAACCAGTTGACATAATTCACGTTGACAATTATCCATGTTCCATTACCACGTTAACAGCTGAAAATGTATCAAACTTGTATTTAAAACAAGCAGTGGAACGTGTACACTTGTCAACGTGAATAATTTCAACTGGTTTTGTAACGCACTCTTATTAGACGGACTAAACTCACGTTTCATGTGTTGCCAGTTTTTGATGAAATAAAAATAGTGGTGTGACTAAACATCGAGTTCATTCACTGACCAATAGATCCTTCTATAATGTCGTGATTTTTTTTTGTAAATTAAAAAGTTAAATCACTGAGCCTCGATTGTATGGCAGCGAAATCCATCTTCTTGCAATATATAATTTAATGTTACTTTTTTGGCTCACTGTTTGGGCAAACTAAGGGAACTGATTCATAAGAGAACTGAACGCATTACTAATACATTAAACATGGCAACATTATTTTACAAAGTGACATTAACACCTGTTAGTTTAGTCCGTATAATAAAAAAATCTACTTTAGGCACAGTCTGCCGATGATATCATACAATGTTACTGAAGGTAACGGATGTGTAAATACTTTGTACTACAAATAAGTACTATGTTCCGTGAAAAAAGAATGAAATATAGCTACTCTACATCCAATAAGGTAGGTATAAGAAAGAAAAGATGTACAAGATATGGTATCCCGCTGAGTGTAGACTCACAGACATACCTATGATAAAGAAGTACATTGCTATTTCTATAATGAAAGTACAATGGAATGATGACTACGAATCAAAGAATGTTGTATACGTAGCATTACTACCCGTAATCGAATTGCAAATAAAAATAAGCGATTGAAAACAAATGACAAACAATTAGGAAGGAATATTACAGCGGCGCTTGTAAAACAAAAGCCGAGCGAGACGCAGTATGCGCGCACGCATACAAACACGTAAGAAAATAAAACGTTGAAGACAGCATTCCCGAGAGGCGGTATATTATACCTACGTGTATTTGTGTTATAAATTTTACGGGCTACGACAAGTGTTTGCATAGCCTGTTGGAATTTCGTGAGGTGTGCATTCCATATGATCTACTGTCTCTATCTATGCACTTTTTCTAATTTGTTTGTCGTTTTGTATGCGTAAGTTTAAGATAGGGCGGACGACTTAAACTTGCAATTAACATCGTAAAGACAATCTTTTTATGTAAGTACATATTTACCTATTAAGAAACGTACGCGCATCTCCCTAGAGGAGGGAGACTATTTTTTCTTTCATTAAAGTATTTACCTATCTTCAGTGGCTAGAGAGAGAGAGAGAGAGAGAGAGACGAATTCAAGAATCAGACAACAAAGTAAAAACAAACTACTTTTATGAATACAAAAATCTCATCTGACGCCACATCACAATCAAAATATCGCGCAAAGACAATGGAAAGTGTCGTAATGTCGTCGTATCTGTTCCTGGATTCCTAATGAATCCGAACGATCTACGGATCAGACCCACTTTCGCGTTCAGTAAGTCGGAGGCTATTGAAGGTAAAGAAACCACCCAAAGGACAATTGAGCGTGGGAGCGCCGCGGTGGCATTCAATAATGGATCGACCAAATCACCTTATTACTTTTGTATGATTGTCGCATTTTTTGCACTTTGCCCGACAATGGACTTAACCGCGTTGCATAATGTGTGGACTGCATCATTGTAGTGATATCTGTTATTGCACATTTTTTGCCTGCTGGATTGTGTATAGCGTATCATATTACGGTGTAGAGTTGTCATTTTTCAGTTCAATTTACTGTGAGATACTATTTGTAATAAAGACAATAGTAGAGACTATTCGTTTTGAGACTTAAAATTTAGGTTTTTAGGTATGATTATTTTGTAAGCACTTGGCTATGACAAAATAACAGAGTGCTCATAATGGCGAGCCTGCAAGAAGAGACGAATGAGTGGTGGAAGCAATCTAGGTGTGCCAATATAGAGATTCAGTCTCTTCCTACATCCTTTCATTTTCATTGTTTACTTTACTATGCAAGTACTCAGGGATGATGCAGGGGCGGATGCACTGACCATCTATATGTGGGCGGACGAGTATGTGGCAAAGCACTATGATTAGTTCACTCAACTCGCCAACAGATGTCCTTGTACAACGCGCTATCAAAGATTTCAACTTCGCATTTCACAAGTTCCGAAAATCCACTTGTGGGTCGACATTGGTCCCCAGACGGTTCCGCATCGCGGAAGATCTTCCCTTTTATCAATTCCCAGTTCCTCTTCGCTACAGAACCTAACGACTTACAGTCATCTCAGTTCCCACCAATCAGTTTAACCAACTTGCCGCCTTAGGGCGTCAAAAGCCACCGGCACATCCTTTCCTTATATGCGAAGTCCATCCCTAAAAGTGCGACGTCTCTCTGGCGCCCTGGCTTTGGCTCTGGCAGTACGCAAAGCAGGGGCGGCGACAGGAATGCGAGTTCAACTCACACACCCAGCCAGTCCCAGGATGAGTTGGATCTTTTTTAAAAGGGCGCGATTCCTGGAAGTCTCCCGAGCGGTCGGAGGCTGGCGCTCGCCGACCATTGTGGCGCGCGGCTAGTTTTGATCTTATTGTTAATGGGACGCCAAGTTTTTTCAATCGTGCTCGGAAAAAAGGTATCATCGGACCCCAGCGGAAACGTTACGGACCCTTGTGAAGTAAAATGGATATACGTTCTACGAAGGAGGTGTTATTTTAATCGTAGGTCGGCTTTGTTGTTCAGGAATGTAGATGGCCTGTCATAATTTTAATGGGCAGTTTCTCAGACGTTCTATGAACCTGATGGTGCACACCACACGTCCTGAATATTCATCAGCGCAGTACGGCCGAGACCATGACAGACGCTGGAATGTTGTGCCTCACTAATGTATTGAATTACTAGCTACACAATCGGATTCGATGCTCTTTCGAATCTATACATTCGCTAAAGAAGCGTCTGAAACGGATCGTGAAGAGTCAGATCGATAAAGCATATTTCCATTGGGACAAAAGAATCTTTCTTATAAACAAACCATAAAACAAAAATATGTTTTACAGTACGACGAATGAATTCTTAGAGACGTACGGAAATCCATTCAGCTACGAACAAGTATTATGAATAGAAGCATAGGGGCGTATTGAGTGTTCACCTTTAATTGATCACTGTACTTGGTACGCCAACAAATAAAGCCCGAGGTTATGTATAAATAAGCCACACACGAAGCTTTATACTTAATGATATAATAACTTGTGGCCAATAATAACATCATTTCCAGAAGCAGACAGTAATAATAACAAAGTACACGTCCTCAACAAAATCTAAAAATACTTCGGTGAATAAAGCTACGATCGAGTACTCGTATAATATTAATGAACCAAAGCTTTTACATTGACAAATAAATAGTTCAATATAACTTATAAGCAAGTGTGTTAAAATGCAGTTTCACTTTAGCATATGATGTGTGTTATTTATTTATTTATTATATTTTTGATTATATATTAAGTATTATATTTCTGTATATATTATAGTTTATATGTAATATTATTACTACTGCTTGGCAGCTTGCAAAGGTTTGCATATATTTTTTTAAAAAAATATTTTTATTTATTTATTTGAGGGTAGTATCTATTTCATACGTCTTTTGCACCCGTATATTATATTATTTATGATTTTGTCATCACCTGAAGGTTGCCTGGAAGATATCGCTTAAAGCGATAAGGCCGCCTTCTGCACATTGTATTGTACGTCTCTTTATGTTGTATGTTTTGTTTTTGTCCTGGGTGTGCAATAAAGTATATTTGTATTTGTATTTGTGTTCTATCTTCGACCTCATCGTCACTTACCACCAGATGAGATTGAGGTCAACCGTGAATTTGGTGGTAAATAAAAAAATAAGCAAACTATAGGTAAGTCAGAAGTTCATAGAATTGGATACTGAAGTTCTATCAACAACAAGAGCTAAATAAGAACTCCATTGTGAGAAATTCCACTATAAAATACCAGCCTATCCTATCCTCTATTGAACAGTAAACAAATTGCTTGGTATCTCTTGAAACCTATAGCTGCATTTACAATTATCCAAGCATCATGTAATTGCATCAAGTAGTACACTGCAAGAGAACGTTATTGCCATTTTATGCTCACATACATGCGTATCATTTTATTACAGCGAGAGCGACTCAAAGAGGCCGCAAATTGTGAGGTCGTATCGTTTTTTCCCAAATCCCTGAGGGCTCCGTTTCCCATCTCGTTCTCCGGCGAAGCATAATGAGTGGTTGTTAAAATTATGAATGGAACATCTTCTCGGACCTGTCATTGTGTGCGAGCGTAAGCCCTTCGATAGTATACAACACATGAACACAGCTGACTCACACACACTCGTGCATCCGGAGTGAGCAGAGAGGATTGTGTACGCCTGTGTGGGTAGATGCACTTGTTGACTTTGGAATTCTTGAGTTATTTTTAAAAGTTATGATGACACTTTTTAGGATTCGCTGATATAATAAATCATGAAGACCGTGGGTATATTTTAACCAATCCGCTATATGTATACCCCGTTTTTTATCGGCGCTGTGGCTTGCCTCAGCATTGTGCTGAGCTGGTGTACCCTTTTTGGCACTGTACCACACCAGATGTTCTGTGCTGCATGTATAATATTAATCTTTGTATACTTCTATATTGTGTTCTATATTCTGGTGTTTACAGTGCTAAATAAACGTTTTCAATTTCAATTTTTTTTACCTTAAATGCGTCCCAGGTGATACCAGCGTCCGTGGAGAGGACAGTTCAACCACATCGGCTGATGAGTATGAGTTGTGTTATCAATTTTCATCAATTGATAATAATCAATTTCCTCATTGTAATTACTGATGTAATTGAAATTAAAAGACCATTATCTTACCAGTTGTGTGTACGACACGAACATACGTTTATCGGACCTGGTTATTAGAATGATTTATCTTAACATAAAAAGACGAATGGTTAAGAAGAGGATCAGGGAGGATTGTGTGAAAGATACCGGTCTTTATACTCCATACAAAGGTTGCTTCCTCACAGCAAGGATTGTGAGTTGTATGGCGGTAAAGGTATGTGTGCGTATACGCCAACGTTTCTCAAATTTTACATAATGTACTCTCCTTTGGACGATGCTTAGGTATACAAAATCGGATCCGTAAATCCAATAAGATTGTACGTTCTATAACAATTACAGAAAAGTGAAGAGTTTCCATTTCCATTGCTGAAAGTAAATATGATCACGCATTTAGAGCAATTACGATCACGAGGAGTAATTCAAGAGTCTTGAATTAGTGGTGTGTGTGTGAAAATACAGAAAATACAGCATCAATATTTTGTTTAACTAAAGTGAAAGGATGCAACATCCGGATTTTATCAACTGCATCAGAACACTAAATATATGACAGAACCGAAACAGGCATAACAATGACTTTTTTAATATTCCAAAGTTTGGGAGTCTCAGGATAACACTAAAGAATTTTAAGGTCCAATTACTAGCGGGCCGCGTTCCATTAACAACTTTATTTATAGTGGGATGAATAAGTTGCGGCTTTTTAATCAATCATGTGGGCACTAACAGGTATCCGGTGCCGCGACGATTGTCCAATAAGTGCTGATCATTCTGCAATAAACTACGCAATCGCTTAAGTTAACGTTTAAATAAAATTATTCATCACCGCAGCGGACGCCTCATCGAAGAAATGGAATGCTGTCCGGGCGCAGGCAAACTGCGTAATAAAAAAGGGATAAATGTTTTTCCCACAGATACACTACATGTAAAGCCCAAAATGTGTATATGTCAGGTATTAATCTGTTTGATGGAGACGTTATGATATGACCAAGGAACGCTAAATAGAACAATGCTGTGAGTCACTGTGAGCCTATGTGACAAACGGATTTACTTCTGCGAAGTTGTCGATGTAAAGCTACAGCACAGCACAGCTGTTCCATATTTAGAGTCGTGGGAATACATTCGAAAAACAGAGATAAAACCCACCAAAATATAAATAAGAGGGTACAATTGTTTACGAAATACGAAATAACGATAAGTAATCGTTTCGAAAGCAAAGACGACGGTAAATAAAGCAAAGAATGTAGGCATTTTCGGTCGATTAACCAAGATGGGCGACTATCTCGTTTCACAGGCTGAAGAAAAGCGCCCCATTACACAGGGTCGAGTGGCCAAAGGCGGCCGACCACCGCTCCCACCGCCGCCGCACGCATTCGTCCAAAAAACACCCCAAGACGAGACGTAACATAATATTTCCCAAGCAGCCTTTATTTATTAGCAGCGCACCACCGGCCGGGCCCGGCGCCGCGACAACTCTACTTCCCAGAACCGAACTCCGACGTGGCTCAAAGCCGTTACATCCATGAAAAAACGATATTTATGTCGATGAAAAAGTCGGGATACGAGCCGTATTTATCTGAAGACCGTGAGCTATGCGCTTTTTGTTTAGACCCGATTTGCAGGAATCCGCAGGTACCACCTAGCGCGTACAAAAATATTAATTTGTTAATTTGACGGTCAGGTGGGAGGGGCCGGAGCCTGTTAGCAGTGAATAAGCATAAAAATTATATATCTTGAGAGCAAATTCTATCCACAAAGAATGTAAATATTTAATATGGATTATATTTGCGGTTGTCGGTGCTTGATGAATTTTATTCAAAATTAATAATATAAAACATAAAACAGTACATTATTAATAAGAATAGAATAAGAATAATTTTTATTGTAACCAAAAACCCTTATCGGCACATGTAGCGATGTAAGTATGTAATCGTAAGATCTTATATTAAACCAAGCAATAAAGTAATAAATAATATTGTAAATCTTATAGATATGTATCTGCCGCAGGGAAATAGCCGAAAGCAGGGATTTGACCAAATCACTGGATGCCTAGTGAAACTACTCAGGACCGATGAATCGACCATTCAATATTTTACTAGACTAATCTAGGGATACTAACCTTGGGATCTACCTAACCTTGGGATCTTCAAGGCCAGAGTGAATAGGCATTTACTGGACCCGCGTGCTCCATCGTCGACCTCATCGTCGCTTACCATCAGGCGAGATCGAGGTCAAATGCGGGTTTAGTTATACATAAAAAAAAAACTAGTGACTAATCTGCATTCAGCTATTTTCCTGCGAATTTCAATAGTTAATGACAAATATGATAAATTATTTCATTTCAGGGATTCACCAAAACATGATGAAAACATTTGTAAATCTTTGTAATGTTTCCACGAGTGTTCATCTGGTATTCTGGCTGTATTCTTGGAACACGATGACAAATCATTTCATTGTTGCCCTTCTACGTCTAAGAAATGCGTTTAGCAGCTATTTCCAATCAATTAATTCCATAAAAAGGCAGGTACGCGCTCGATAAAAACTTATGTACAGGATGAGGGGATGACAACAAAACAAAAATTGGAAAATCAAGTAGTGAAGGAGAAGTTGAGTGAACTCGGGGAAGATTTTTATCTGGACACGATGGTATGTATGAGTTTCAAAGCTAATAGCACAAACGTAAGGCATCAATCTCTTGTGAAACGAGGATTGTGCTATGTGTGCATAGATTATAAAAACTATAATCTAAGTATGTGTGGGGTTGTAGGGACCTAAATAAAGGCCGACGACGACTACTTTAGAAGGCTGTTGCAAATGTTAAATAGTAGGCAATATTCAAGGCTCAGAAACTCTGGGGATTCCCTCAAAAATAAAACGTTTAATTCTGTTACAGGACACTCCCGAGTTTTCGCTAATCGCTGCGCCCATGTTTATTTGAACTTTGATTTGGCTTGTTTATCAGCAGTTGCCATATTATCTTGGAACACAGTAGCCATACATTATTCAACTTCACCGAGGGTTTTGAAACTTATCAGCCATCAATATTTGAAGAGCAAATTTCTGCTTAACTAAAAGTATTAACAGACCCGTGCCACTTCGTATATGTGTATTTTAATTCTTAGAATCCGGATTAACTTCCGGATTTTTTACAACTGAATACGCCATTTGACATCAATCTTATCGAAACATTTCGTGGATTCGTTTGATCCTATTTATGTAGATCAAAGACGAGAACATCAAATCAAAAGGTAAGTTTAGTCTCACTATTGAAGAAAACCAAAAACTTGATTTTAAATTAATGAAATATTTAGAGAGAAATCTCTCTGATCGCCCTGTATAAAGCGTATCAGATCGAAACAAGAAAGCGCCACGTAAACGCGCTGCATGATATGAATGCACTTGACACCATAATAAATGGAAGGGCGCGGCAACAAAGGGCGAGACGCGAGGAATCCGGCGCTTGGGCCGCCGCACTAAGCCGATTGTCACTGCGCACCGCGAGATAGAGAACTTATAGTAGATATGGCATTGCATGGCACTTTATAACGTAAGTATACCGTATTATATAGCTTTAATATTGGAGATGTCCATTGCGTATTCCGCATTTTGGATCAGTTTCCTATTTATTTAAATAAAATAGTCAAAAACTGCAAGATCCGTGTCGGCGCTGCATTAAGTAATAATGAAATCTAGCTAGGAACCTTCGTAACAAGTCACTCTATCAAATAAAGGAAACCTCATCAAAATTCGATCACTGGTTAATGAGATATTACACTAAATCCAAATCACTTAGAAAAAAGTTCATTTTGTAATTTATTATCATTTTTAATAAACTAAATGACTTCTATTTATTTATTTTGTTTTCTTTTTATTCAATTGATAACAATTTTCCCAAAATTTGATAAATTTTATTCGAATCAATTTGTTCCTAAAATTGGTACTAGTTGTCGTAAACCATTAATTTTTAAAAACTATTCACAAGAATTTCATGTGTCATTACCTTTTCGAAATCTGGATAAAATGCAGTATTATTTCCAGTAGTTGGTCAACTTTCTGTAGTAATTTTTTTTTCGGTGGCTGTCATTTTAAAGATGAAGTTTATTTTTTAATGGTTTAAAAAAGATTTACAAAAACATGAATTAAATTTAGTACATGTTGTACATGATTTTTGTAACGCTTACAGAGGGAAGACTGATCCCTGAGGAGCATAATACAAAAAGAAAACCTGCCAAAAATCTGCTAGTATTTTTAAATATTTTTTTTGTTGGTTCACTAGGCCATTTTTGATAAAGCAAAAATTTAAATAACTTTAGTATCGTGAAGAATCGGATAACCATATATGGTGTTATATAGATAGGTAATGACCTTAGGCATCACTCTGTTTCGTTTGATCCAACTTTCTGGGACACCTGTATAATACTGCAAGAATACTGCATAACAAAAGTATACTCTGACGTCCTGTCTAGAAGTTCTTTAGCTACGGCACAATGCGTTAATCTGTTTTTGTTGCGCACGCCGCACTGTTGTCGAGTAATACAATAATTGTATCCTCACTTTTATTTTCTGAGACGTGTCAGCTTCTGAGGGATTATCTTACTGATGTGTCACTCTTGGCTGTGTGACAAGATTCTAATTAACATTCAATCAACATGTTAATACTACAACATCACAAAGGGAAACCTCCTTGCCCGTCCGCACTGTGTAACGTACGAATATTTTTTTTAACGCTGGACCAGAAATATAATAATCTTCACCATATTGCGGAATTAAAAGAAACTATTTTCCTGATTGCGATTTCGTCGGTGATCGATGGGCGGGCGATAGGATGGGCGAGCTTTTATTTTTATTTTTAACGGCTGTTAATGGGAGTTGAAATGGCATAGCTATTGCTTAGATATTTAGCTATATAGCTTTAGCTATTACTTGTTAGACAATATTTGGAGAAAGAAATCATCGCAAAACTAGATCGTCTGGTCTAGACGTATGTAGAAACTATTATGGCCTTTTGAGGTTTAGTTATAGACTCTATACTACTATATGTTTAGAGCAAAGATTTTGAAATTGACCCTCTGATTTATGTGGTTTATTTAGATCCATGTTAGAGCATAGAAAGAGCACCAGTGGCGCCCTCTTGTATTAGAGATTTGAATCTCGCAATCAATACGCATCTTTAGGTTGGCTCCCGTTGTTCGCGACCGATGCGGCCGACGGCTGACCGCGCGCGTCAGACGCGCGCGGCCTACGCCACACCTTGCTTCCGATGTCAGCGGCTAGCCGCGCACGGCTGTCAAAACAGGCTGACATGACAGTTCACGAATGAGCGAGACGCACATGACGAAGCGAGAGGAATATATTCACGCGCGCGACATGTCTCGACACGTTGCGCACGGCTACGACAGACGTCGTCGGCCGCGATTAACGGAAATCTAACTTTTCTTTTAGCCAGCAAGAATGATGAAATAAGCCAAGTTTCCATTATGCAGATGCAATTTGCGAGAAGGTTACTTGCATTGGAAACATGTTTTCAAATTCACGAGTTCCATACTGTATCCTATGTAAGAATTATGGTGTACAATCGACAACACACCAGGATTACTTTTAGTACTTTGTCTCTTTAACCTATTTGGCACATTCATACAAATGTCAAGGAATCATTACAAAAACTTATTGCGACAGGGTTCCACAGAGCATACATTTAACCTGCAATTTGCGTAAAAGTTTATTATTTCACTAATCAAATTGTCTGCAATCTGCATCTTGCTATGAGTTGCACAGTGGCAAGTAAAAATTAAAATTGGAATCAAAGTTAAAAATGCAGATATCACCCTTGTTATTTAGTGTCGGTGGCGTCGTGGCAAGTACGTCGGACTTCCATGCGGGAGGTCCGTGTTCGAAACCAGGCAATACGATGTACCAATGAGTTTTTCGGTTTTATCGAAAGACTTATGCACATTTACCGACTTATGACCTGACGGTGACGGAAAACATCGTGAGATAACCTGCACTTTGATATAACCAGTATATGAATGGGGAAGGCAATGGCAAACCACTCCATTAAATCTGCCACGAGAGTCCGTTCTATTCTACCTGATTAATTCTTTAGAAAGAACACGACCATCAGCAATGAGTAATACGACTTAGAAGACCTATTTAATTATACATAAATCTCTTTTACATTAAAAATAATTTACATTAATTATAGACAAGAAAAACAAAAAATCACTCACTGTGAATCACTGTCACTCCCTGAATAACTGGCCAGCAAAGACAGACCTGACGGCGCCGGTTTCTCTTCTTTTATTGAGTTAGTACTTGAGTTATTAGTAGAATTGGTGTCACCAGTGTTAGTATTTGTCTTAGTAGAATTGGTGTCACCGAAAGTAGCTTGAGGTGCAGGTTTTTCATCCTTCGTCACATCTGATTCAACTTTTTTACTCCTCACAAGGTTGGCTAGCGCAGATTTCTTTGACAACACACCAATGCTCCTGTTCCATGATTCTTTTTTCTTTGCTTCTGCGGACTTTGCTGGCAACACTTCTATTCTAGAAGTTTTTGCTGGAGGTTCATCTTCTACTTCTTCCACTATTTCTTCTGCTACTACCTTTTGTGTCGATGAGTTGCCGAATTTTATTGATCTGTAAATAAATGACAGAATTTTACATAACAGTTAGAGGTATCTAAATAGTGACATATGAGAGCGCCACTTTAGATTTTTAATCCATACGACACTATATTGCGAAGCGAGAGTAAGGTCTGGACTACATGCGCCGGTTCCAGCGCGCTTCGGTTCACTGCAGCTAATCACAAGCGTTCCGTCCTCCTCCCACTTGCAGTCAGCGCCTCGTGATTGGCTGCGATGAACCAAACCGGCGCTGGAACCGGCGCATGTAGTCCCAGCCCTAGACCCGTACAAGAGACCACGGAAGCTTCAGATTTATGTTAAAAATTATAATAAATAAAAATTTGTATAAACTAATTAATTTGTATAATAATAAACATTAATTTGAGTAAACACTGTTTTTACCCTGACCAGGAATATACGAACTTCTTCGAAATTCTAGATTATAAAACTACCAATGGCACCCTCTTGACAGGGTTTTTATATTCGTGATCAGTGTAAATATTTACATGACTGTTTCCGTGACTTTTAACCTGGTTATTTCTAGTACATAACAGGCACAAGTCCACATTTTAGAGTCATCCATCGTATTTCGTCAAGCACGCGGGTTCGCTCCGCATGCGTGCTCCACGCATCACATTGTTTCATACAACATTTCAGTAATGCATGATACCCGCATGACTTTCACCTTTCAAATTAACCTTGTGAATTTACTAGCCCGCGTTCGTGACGTAATCCGCACGACTCTGAAAACTCTCTCAGCCCTAGTTTAAAACATGTGTCATGCACTACCATGACCCCCCCCCCCCCCCCCCCCCCCCCCCCGATCCTGGCTACGGCCCTGAGTATAATATAGTAATAACTCCAAGCCGCTATAACATCGAACATACTTGATGATCTCGTCGTCTTCCCTCTGTTCCCGTGCCTTGCGCTCGTCAGCTGTCTCTGGCTGGTACTGCTTCAGCATTCCCTCGTAGTCCACTGTCCTCTGCCGTCGGTTCAGCTCCTTCAACTCCTCGAGGCTTTCTAGCAGCTCAATCTCTTGCCTTGACTGCTCTGTTCTGTATTCTGGAAGTAGTTATTTTAAATGTTAATCACTATCAAACCCTCTAGGATTAATAAAAGTATGTATCTACTATCTAGCATTTATTTGAAAAGATCACAACCTTATACATTATAAATAACACTGCTTGATTCATGTTCCCCATTTCCAAAAAAAAGATAACATAGTGTAGCTGCCTACCTACAGAATGGTATCGCACCTAGTAACAGTCCAAGGGCGGAATTATGCTCCGAGCGCCGGTGAAAACTAAACAGCGTTTTGCCGACTCGCGCATGCGCAAAGCCTTTCTTTTGTAAATACTTATTCAATGTTTTCCATTTAATTTACTTCTGTATATAGTCACTAGTTTAGAGCCTTTCTTGTATCATATATGTAAGCTCCTTTGTAAATAAATTAGTCCTTCTACTTCACTACACTCAACAAGAGTTTTATTATAATTAGCGTTTTACCCGCTAAAATAGAATACATAAAAGTATTTGTAAATGGGATCCTGAGGAACGAACACATAAAATGTGGTGCTTTATTCTAAAATCCCTTATGTGTAAATATACTATATATGTAATAGTTAGTACCAGTATGTATAAGTATAACTCAGCACACAACACATTTACTGACTTTGTAACTTAAGTGTATTTTGGCTTCAGAAAGTAAAGAGAACTACTGCCACTTTCACAAGGTTTAAGTTATTTTATTTATTTTAAACATAACCTTAGATATGATAATAAAAAGTATGCTGATTCCATTTAAAGAAATATTCCTGAAATTTAAAGCTATCTTATTTACCCAAAAGTTTCATAGGATTATTGGCCTCTTCCTCCTTTTGTTCCTCCTCTTCCCGTTTTGCCTGCTCCTCTGCCAATTTGAGAGCCATGAAGTTCCTCGTAGCACCAGCCTCTATCTCATAGTCAGTGTTCTTTGGGTCTGTCTTGAATGATATCTCTTGCAGGCATCGTGTACACTGGAACATGGGGAAGTGTATTTGTTAGTATCACATGTATCTTCATCAGATTAGACATGTCTAACAAGGTCCAAGTATTTATTAATAAATGCTTACAGCAAATTCTGAATGTATTCTGGCCCCAGGTTATCACTAATACAGTTTATATAGTCTATATTAGTGATGAAGAGGGTGTAAATATAATTATGTAAATGTAAGATACAAATGCAAATAAAATGAAAATAAAAATAGATGTAAAACTGAGTGAGTCGGAATAAATGCAAAAATACTGTGTGAAAGAGTGAAGACTCTTCTGGACTCTAGCTTATGTCTACTTTCGACTGGTGGTGTTTCTGTCCCCTTAGTCAATGTTCAATCCAGTGCCATTGTAAGATAAATCTTTTCAATAGGCCTCTGATCTGTCAGTCTCTATAGTCTATATGAGTGATGAAGAGGGTTTAAATATAATTATGTAAATGTAAGATACAAATGCAAATAAAATGAAAATAAAAATAGATGTAAAACTGAGTGAGTCGGAATGAATGCAAAAATACTGTAAAGCTTCCAAACTAACACTAAAATTATAATTTAAAAAACTTAAAATGTGGTTGGCGCTGATCCCGATCTAGGTCAGGCCAATGTACTTTGCAATTATTGCATTGTACAGGGGATGCCCAAAAACATGGCAACACTCACTACACTCATACAACAGGAGGCCGAAATTCACAACATCAACCGGAAGATTATCTCTGATGTAGGATGACAGTAAGTTCATCATTATCAACATCATTCCTAGAGTTAGAGGTGTAACATATTGAAAACATCTATCATATAATGTTAAAAAATGCAGGTTTTTCTCTATTATAGGCAATGAATTAAAAACGGACGTCGTTTTCACCATGGCACAAGAAGACGGCTCCTTGTGCCATGGTTTTCACTTCACTTCAATTTGATGAATGTAACATACTTACTTTTATGTAGAACCTGTAAATCCTTATACCCAAGTAGTCCTCATTTTCCACGTCCTCTTTACGTGCGTTAAATTTCTTCCCCTTATAAATATACTCTCCACAAGTAGCACATCGCATGTTGAAAGGGGCCATAAGTCGAACCGTGTATTGGCGGTTTTTGGCCAGTTTCATGCGAGGGATCTTCGACGGATCGAAGTCCGGGGGATAGTATTTCTGAAAACATCAAATATATATTGTAATCATCAGATTATAAGCAATTGAATCTAAAGAAAACTAGTAGTTTGAGGTTATATTTATCTATTTATATATTCTAATCTAAATCACGTAAAAGGGGTGGCTTTTGTCCGAATTACTATACTTACGTTTAAAACTTTTCTTTCAGACATCCTGAATGAAGAATAATAGACAAACTAAAGGAAAATTATGGAAAACTAACGAAAAACAACAGTAAAAAGCTCAACAACAACACAAACAAAACATCATAGATAATAAAGAGGTTTTTTAATATTTTTTTGTGGCTCCAGGTGTATGCCTTTTTGAGATAAAAACGAAGAAAACAACGTGTCGGTGCGTGCATCGCTACTAAATCTAAAGTAAAAATTAATTGAAACCCGCCCGCTCACGCTCAGTCCTAGGTAGATCTGGGGTCGGTAGGTCTTTATGTTCAAATGCAAGGTTCTATGGGGGATATACACAGCGCTGCTATGTTCGTGTCAACGGAGGTTTCCTAAGGGTGAGTGGAAACAGATAGTAAAGGTTTTACTTCTCCGGTTTCAGGCTTTCTTCCAAAGTGCCGTGGAGATGAGTTGCAGTGTGGAGGATGATGAGATTGATTGATTTTGAAAACGTTTATTTCCATTACGATTATCAAAGATCCAATACAATCATTGTAAACAAACAACAATAAAGAAGTGAGTACCCTGCGACTGCAGCTCTCTCAAAATCCGTTATGGTGCGTTTCGGCATTATGATTTCTGTCGGTGAGTAACCATCTAATCATCAATGTCACTAAGACAAGTGGTAGCAAATCATTCTCGAGTGGCCAGTTTACATATCAACTTCAAGAAGTTTATATACTTAGTGGAACAATTCTCTGCGGACTTGACACAAAAAGTACAAACTGTTCTATAGTACAAATAGGGACAATATTTTCTCAAATTGTTCTATTACGTCATGTTCCATAGAACAAATGGGACCTACCCGTAATGGTTCATATACTGTGGTCGCTCTTTATGTTGATGACTTCTATCTTTTCCTTGACATTTGATTCTTTGACATTCGTATGAAAGTGTCAAATAAAGCGATAAAGTACAAAAGGGTATAGCCCGATGTGTAGTCCAACTGTACTTGCAGGGTACACGCGTATAGTAAAATTTCCTTAATTATTTATACTTATTATAGGTATACAACTGAGAAAAAAACAATCTTAGTTGAACTTTTATTTATCAAACAAACACAAAGTGAATCAAAATTACATACATAAACTTCACAACACACAAACTCAAATTTCACCTTCACATTTTCATGTGTTGTAACCCCGCACTCTTGTAGTTTAGAAGAAGATGAATTTACTGAAATTATAAAAAGGTATGAGTAATAAGAAGAGTATAGAGACGTGAAAGATACAAACGGGACGCTAAGGTTTTTATAGGTAAAGCGCTTAACTGTGGTATCGCCCGCGCGGCCAGAAGAGTGCGGGGCGGGAGGACAGAGCCACCTAGCCCTCTGTCGTCCCGTACCGCGCCCCTCTTGCCGCGCAGGCGATACCACAGTTAAGCGGTTTACCTATAGGAGGATTATTAACCCGTCAAATGTGAGTCGTTACCCCCGGGAAATCGAGATTTTCGTGCGCGCGAACTATGAACCGTTACCCCCGGTGGTTCGGGAACTCTTGACTCTTTTCATTCATCGCATCGACGATTGGCTAGTATAAACTTGCTTACTTTCTATTGGACTAAAAAAATATTTAAAAAAACTAAAAATCCAAACGACCTACCAAAAACGTTCTGTGACCTGGAAACGCTATACAGCGGGGGAAATTTTGGCTTAGGATTTCGAAATGCGGGACGGATCAACGCGTTAACAGTCGGAGCCTAAAGATGTCGCCATATGTCATGCCAGCTATGGGGTCGGGTCCGTCGCGTTGTAGCGATACCCGATGCAGACAGAGGCACTCTTGCAGGGTACTTAAATTACTAAGTGCACATATAATTCCTTCAGCGCCAGTCACGACTTTCTCCGACTAGTGGATTGACTTGTTCTGCTAAAATTATCTTCTTCTGAATCCTACATTTGAATAAACACTGACCGATCCCAGCCGTTACCAGCAACGAGCTCGCCTTGTAACACAGCAATCTTCTCGTCATTGCGCCTGAACACTCTAGGACGATCTTCTTCAATCGGTGGAACTGTCTTGTTCTGCTCGATATCTTTAAGATATGTTTGTTAGATACTGACCGTTCCCGGCGGTTACCAGCAGCGAGCTCGTGCTCCAGCGCGGCGATCTTCTCCTCGTGTCGCGTGCGCTGCGCTTGCGCACGCCGCTGCTGCTCCTCCAGCGCCAGCACGATCTTCTCCAGCCGGTGGATCTGTTGTTGTTTGTTTTCCAGTGTTGCGAACAGCTCCTGAATCTCTTCCGCTTTTGCAGCTATTTGCTTGTTCACCTACGAAAACACAATAGATACTTGGTGCAGCTATTTAATAATTCCTACCGATCATTTATCTTTCCAATCATAAAAGTTAGCTGATTGATCACCGCGACTCGGTAGACTATTCCATTTGTTTAACATTACGGTATAAGTTTTATATATGTATTATAAATAAAACGACGGTTTTACTGTCACGCTAGAAATAGCATCTCATACTGTATGAGAGGCTTTTAATTTATTGTCAACGGTAACGGCGTCCACGGCATTTAACGTTTCTACAGTCCCATACAATTTACTTCCCTGAAATGCCATTACGGTAAAACTGCCGTGCCGTCACGTGGAACAATTTTAAAGTGGCCTATTGGAAGGAATTTTATTTATAATTGTAATAAAAACAATAAAAGAAAAACAAATTTTAAAAAAACATCTCACTTCGTCTACTATTTTCATGCGATGTTCAAGGTCTTGCTGCAAGGCAGCTAGCTCCCGACTCTGCTCTGTCTCTTTATTCTTTAGCATGTTGATCAGTTCTTCGCGAACCTGCATCAGCCCAACATTTTAAATCCAATTCCAAAATATCTTCAGTTTACTACCAACTTTCTAACAGATTAGACTAAATAGCTAAACCTGTAAACTATTAAGTAAAATGACGATTAATAACGAGGACAAAGTAACCTTGATGACTCTTGCCTGGGCACGTGATGTTTTATCTTGCTGTTCAAGCTGTTGCTCTTTTTGTGCCAGAATTTCTGACAGCTCCTCGTTGCGGTGAACAGCTTCCAGAAGACCCATTCTGAGATTCATAATCTGTAATGGAATTTGTTCGATTGATTACGATATCGCCTCATCGTCTGCTCAGTCGTATATGTTCAGTTTTCTGGTGGTCACGTTAGGAACTAAGAAAGGAATTCAACTTGCTTAAAGACCTAACATTATCAAGCATTTGAGCATCAAGTCTCTGAAATATCGAGTTATTGAAAAGGATCATTTTAAACGATTATTAAGAAACTCTTGGGAATTATTGTAACATTTAAAAAGTCAAGATGATCACTTACTTCTTGTTGCAAGTCCTGATAGCTAATGCCATTGGGTGCTTCTTGACAGTTGGCCACAGCACGGGTGTGTGCCTGCATGTCGCGGACATATTGCTCGTACTGAATTACTTTCTGTTCGCTGCAAAAACAACCAGGTAATTTCATAGCCTTCATCTAGCCTATAACATTCAATTACTTAATGACTGAAATTCTGAGCGCTTCTTTCCTTTTGCATCTGAGACTTGATAGTTTTGTTAAGGGCGGTCCATTAATTTTTAGTCAAATAGAACATACCAATTGCACGCCCGAATGGGTTAAAAAAGTCCATGATTCTCGCGGCCGTGCGAATGGGAGCGATGTCTGTCTTGGTGAAAAATTATACCACGCCGAATTACGGCTACAGGCCTACTACGATGGAAAAAAAACGGCAACAATTTTTTTGTGGACGCTTCGACCGCGAACAACCTTAGTGGGTAAATAGTCTCCAACAAAGATCCATTATGTCGATTGCTGTTTCGTAAGCAGGTTGTAGCTATATATCCAAGATGCATCCGAAGTCAAGATGTAGGTCACCTGTTGTGAGCTACCGCCGTCGAATTTATCTAGCATAAACTGATACCAGTCTACACGTCGAACTTTCTGCTCTTCTGTGAGATGTTCCTAACTTTAAAATAGTCATGTAAAATGGTGGAAACTGCCTGTGATCAAATCTTCAGTTTATCCTGAACCACGCGTTTGGTAATGTTACGACATTCCTTTATTAGCCACTTTACCCTGATGACGTTTTCTTGAATGACTGCCGTTGGTGGTCGCCCCGGTCTAAGGTTACCTTTTAGGTTTAAACTCACGAAACCAATAGGTGATGGTGGCAAATGATGGAGCCAATTCCCTAAAGCACTGATTAAATTTTCACGTGATTCCTTATATGTTAACCCTCGTTTAAAATCATAATAGATCATAGCACGAAATGCATTCCGCGTTACCTCCATCGTAGCGATTTAAAAGTGACAGACGTGTTTAAACACTTAATAAATAACTAAAGTTCGCCAGCCAGTGATATTTGGCCAAGGAGTATGTAATAAAATTTGCCTCCAAGGGATAATAAAAGAAAAACAATGAGGTTGATAACAAGCCGGTGACTAACAATTTTTGGACCGCCCCCCGTATATTACTTACTTCAACTTAATGTTTTTGGTCAATTCTCTGATTTGTATCTGCATCTTGCTAACTATTTCCTCCTTGCTTAGAAGCTCAGCTGCCAGCTTTTGTTGCATGCCTACTTTGTTCTCCGACTCCTGAAACGTATTATGTTGCTTGAGTGTAACTGCATGTCTTAGCAAGATGTTTTGACGATGATTACTGTGTTGAAGAAGTTTTAAAACTATCTGGAATATAAGACTGAAAGAAAAATTGATCTTCTTTCACCCATACGAATCGAAACAGTGAAATTGAAGCTGTAAATGAAAAATCCAATAATCACAGATATCTTAGTCAGCGTCTCCAAAAAGCGAACTTTCTCTCGCTTGCAAACAGACACTTCGTCTTCAGTCATACGTAGAGCATCTTTGGTGGCTTGCAACTCTGCCCACAAATCCATTTCTCTTTCTGTAGGCAACTCTGAAATAGATTGAGTGTGTGGAAGTTTAATTACAAAAATACTAATAGTAAATATGTACAAACAAAGTTTGTTTTAATAATTCTTGTAAAGTTTAAAATATGTAGTTTAATTTCTAACCGGGATTTGGTCTAGTACTTTCTAGCTCCATATTTTTAGATTTCAGATCATCTATGTTATGTTCATATTCTGCTAATTTCGATTCAGCAGTTTTTCTCAGTTCCAATTCTTTCTGCATTATTCTTCGGTGATCTTCTAAAGAAGATTTCAACTCTTTAATTTCTTTATTTAATTCTTGAATGTTTGCCTTGTGTTGCGTAGTCATAGTTTCTATTTGTTCTTTGAGACTTTGGACTCTGTAAAATAATGTAATATGTACTTACCTACGTGTATCTTCTAATAATAGATACTTACTCTAGTATTCTATAAAGTTCAATTTTAATAAATACGTACTCAACTTGAAGTGTTTCACGTTGTTGTGCTATTTGATTATTAGTCACTTCACCAGTCTTCAAAGATTCCTTCAACTTCCTCGCACGAGCCTCCAACTGAACCTCTCTTTGACGACTCTGAAAATAATAATTATGTGTTTGAAGACACCTAGTACCTATATCTACCTAGTACCACTATCGTATCAATGATGGATTGTATGGAGTTATATTCTGTCAAACTGGAAGACAGCCACGTTAATGGCCCCTTTGTTGGCAATCATTATTATTACAAAACTACCTGGTCTTCTAAAGTCTTGACCGTGCCAGTAAGACTAGCAATGCTAGCCTCAGCTTCGCGCAGTTGTCGGTCCATTTTGGAAACCCGGACGCGTGTTTGACGTAGTTGAGATTCGGCGGTCGCCAGCTTCTCCTTCGTAACTGCCCGTGCAGCTCGCTCATCTTCCAATTCATGGCGCGTTTCCTGTGTAGACAAAAATATTGCATGTAGAAGAATGCGGACTTTGGACACACACACACACACACACAGATCAACTATAATTTACCTCGAGTGCTTTAGCAGTTTCATTTTCAGCACGAATCTCACGCATTTCATTTACTATCACGGCACGAGCTTCAAGATCTTGCCGAAGGCGTGCTATTTCACGTACTAAAGATTCACCAACAGAAATCAATGTAGTCCTCTCTCGGCATGCACGTCTGTGGAAAGAAACGAAATTGTAGGAATATCTACAGCCCAATGTTGTGTATTGAAGTTTCATTGATGTAACATAAGCATGGTGTTACCGTGAAATTTGTGTGACAGTATCCACAGCGTCATCTGCGCGAGATTTGAGATCACGCAGAGCTTCACACAGCTGAAGCCCCTGAGCGTTGTACTGGGCAATTCGTTCCAATGACGCACCGCATCCATCATCCTGTTGTTAAAATACAATTTGATATAATATCGAAACGAAGGCGTACACAAAATAAAGCTTACAAAATTGCGAAAGTTTAACACTTAACAGTTCTCCCAAGAAGTTCTTTAACCCAATCGATGAGCTCCTGTCGTGCGGTAAATGCCTGAAGACAAAGGTCGGCAAAACACGAAGGTACTTTCGTTACTTTAGCATCTAATTCTTCCAGAGCGCATTCATCTGAAATTTATTCATCTGAAGTGCATTATGAAGTCAACACTACTTATTTGTTACTCTACTTATATTTAATCACACCCCTATCTGGTCGGTTAATTAGAACGAATGATACCAATGGGTTTAGTAGTATTGATAAGCTCCATAACTCCATCGGTGGCAGTAGATGCAACAGCATCCTTGCAGAGTTGAGCCACCTCCTCCGATGTCCAGTCTCCGACATTAAATACCACTAGCTCCTGAATTTGAGCACCCTCGCCGCCCCCGGAAATACCCTCCCGTGCCATGCGTTCACTCAAGTCTCGCAAACAATCAAATAGTTCCAGTATGGCTTGCTGAAATAAATTACAACAAAAATAACAATCCAAATATGCCATAGGAAAACCAACGAAAATCTAAGGAATGCTTCAAGTAATTACTTGTTTCAAATCCAGTTCCTTCTTCATGCGTTGAAATTGTCTTTGTTTTGACATATACGCAGATTTTATGTCTTCGTCCTCTCTCGCCGGCGATCGAGGCTGACTGTTTGTAGTCAGGTTGCGATGAGGCAACATCGGTTGGGAAGATGGACTTTTGGGACCGCTAGATGGTGTCAGATGTTGTGTTTGTGGGGTGTTGGGGCGGCTAATGGGCGTCGAATGGCGCTGAGGATGCGCCGGAGTCGTTGGGCGACTGGACCCACGCGGTGTTTGAGGTCTGCTCATCTGCGGGGGTTTTGGAGTTTGCGGGCGGCTCTTTGCTGGAGTTTGAGGTCGGCTTCTGGACACGATTTCTGAAGGAATAAGTAAGTAATTTTGAAGTTTTGTCTCCATTACTTATCTGGAATCCCATCTTACTTAGTAAATAGTTTTACCAGGTACTTGACTCTTTGATTCATCTTCCAGATTAGTTTCCCTGGAATTTATATCTAGAAATAAAAACGATAAAGTAGGTACATTATTGTTGATTTTTAACTATAAACATACGTAATATAATAAAAAGTGTCAAATGAAAGCCATGATTTATGTAAGTATTTCATTGCCCGTGCGAGTACCTAATTAATTATAGATACAAACGATAAACTCACCGAAGGTTTCGCATGTAGAAGTATCATGAATTTCGTGTCCATTAACTGCAGCATCTTCAGCTAGACTGTCTTGTATGTCCTCTTCTAACACCACTGGTGCATTGTCGATGACGTATGCATCAGCTTCTTGTTTTTTAGACACCTGTGGAGATATTTTATTAGATAAATATGAACCCATTGTTATATTACTCTAGTTTCTATGTTTTACATGTAGATCCCAGAGATAACAGAGTTGCGTAAGTAACGCTTTCGAGAGCCAAATTATTTTGAGTATAAAGTAATCACCTGTAAGAAGGTAGGTATTTATAGAGAATTTTGAATGTTAGGAAACAAAACTATATCTCCATCCAGGATTAGGTTGGATTTGGTTAGCTTCCCAAGCCTGCTCCTTATTTTCATCTCCCTTAGATTTTAAATAGGATTCTTACTTATTCACTTATAGACATGATGGCAATAAAGAGATCTTTTAAGTATTTTACTTACAGTCGAAGCTTCCGAAATTGAAACTTCGGCCTCAAAAACTTGTGATTTCTAGAATAAAAAAAATAAAAGCATCAACAAAAGTCCAGGTAAGTACCCACTTTTAATTTAAAGACTACTTACCCTAAAGTCTGTTTTAGAATCACATTTCGGTGAATTTGAGTTGTGATGAGGAACAACACCCTTCACCTAGAAAGTAGAACCAGGTATTGTACATTGTTTATCAGTCTTAGAGTATATATAAATACTCTAAGTTATCAGTAGACGTACATACCTACCTTTATTTAGAAGACGACACTAAAGAAAGTTAAAGAAGACTCAATTTCGGTTTGGGGTAGGTAACTAACGAACTTTAGGAAGGAAAGTAAGGAAGGAAAGTTAAGAAAACTAGACAAATGTGGTAACGCTAACATTTCAAGAAACTTCCACATTCACCATCACCAAGGAAGAGATCGCTTTTAGCTATAAGACCACCTAGATTGTATTAATCGTTTTGTACGCATTGTATCACACTAATTTTGTGCAATAAAGAGTATTCATTCATTCAAGAATATTGAAGTCCTAAATAAAATTCACTTCCGGGACCATTTGAACGGCTGAGCGAAACTAGTTCCCTGATTCTGTGGAAAAGCGACGGGTTTTATCTACACGACTTTTTGAAGGTAGTAGAGCCTGATGTGCAAGGTCGCCTGGGCAAGTACATATCACATTTCTGCTGCAAAGCAGCAGATGCTTGCATTGCTGTGATCCGCTTTTAAGGGTAAGAGCCAATGTAATTACCAGCACATGAGGCACTCTACTTAAATCAAGGTGAGCAGCGCATTGAAAACCCTCTTGCAATATTTTATGTCTATGGGCGACGGTGACTATTTACAATCGTCTGCTCGTCAGATTTCCTTTAATATAAAAAACCAGCTCAACACGGTAAGAAACCTCGGACGTTACACAACTTCCACCTCGTGTTTTGCCGTTTGTTTCGAGTGCCTCACTTTATCTATCGTCAAAATGAACTATACAATGTTGGTACTCAAGGCAATCGATGATATATTGTACCTTAATGGGTGGAGAAGTGACTCGGGTGGGAGAGTGCTTCTGAGGCGGTTGCAAGGTCAGGTTCCTATTGGTGGCGATACGGGCTGCGCGCGCGGCCGACGCAGCTGTCGGGCGCGGCGTCAGGCGAGGAGCTGATGTGTCTGTCACGATAAACCAGCTCAGTCACAGTAACAGCTCACAGGGCGAGCATCATCAGACTATTACCTAACGTCCCCACAGTTAGGGTACGGGGTCATGGATAAACAGGAAATTCGTCAGACTTCCAGGTTGCTCACGATTTCCCTTCACCTTCAGCGCACTTGAACTTACGTAGGTAGGTTTGGTACAATAAACCTTCAAAAATATTTGGTGAATCCAGATTTCGCTGTTAGGCATCCTATACGAGTATAATATAGTCACTCACTACGCC
The DNA here is from genome assembly GCA_947369225.1 of Hofmannophila pseudospretella. Taxonomy (NCBI): domain Eukaryota; kingdom Metazoa; phylum Arthropoda; class Insecta; order Lepidoptera; family Oecophoridae; genus Hofmannophila; species Hofmannophila pseudospretella. The sequence goes on from OX376316.1 coordinate 5,796,523, forward strand.
ACCAACGCTGTTATTCTTTGGACCCATAAGATAGCGAGACATGGGATTGGATTGAATTGACAGCATACTGACAGACTACAGACAAGCTCATAAAAACACCATCACATTGAAGAAACATATTGAAAAATGAAATGAAATGGGCATATTTTCTTTTTAACCCTCGACCAAACAAAGGGGTTGTTATTATTACATATTATTGACTATTCGATTTTATGTGCCTAAGATTTACTTACGGGGTTTATCTTTCGGAGCCTTTGCTGCGGTCGCCATCGCAGGCGCATTAACTGGAAACTATCACTATCTTGGCTTTCTATCTTATCTTAAGGTTTTGAATGTAAAAGAAAACGTTTGCAATTTTGATATTTCAATTTGTTTAATTTATAACATGTCTGACAGTGGTTCTGAATTTAAATTTTGATTTTTAATTGTTATAAACGTTATCATCCTCATTCGTACGAATTTTTTTAATAAAGAAGTTGCAATGCATCCTAGTGGGTTTTATTTAACCAATTCAATATGTAGTATTTTGGCTTTTTTCTCTATTATTACATCTTTAGATTTCAGTACCTTGCCAACCACTGAACTACAAAGATCTTGTTGTATGGTTTCTCAAAATTAGAATTCTGAAAAAGCTCCTAAAAATTCATTCTTCACTGGTCACTGGCCATCACACGGGGTTCTTTTACTTATCCTCGTTATCATAGTGGAAATGTCAATGGGGACGCATTCACTTTTAGAACACGTAAGAAGAAATCAATAAAATTCTTGTTTATCTGAATTGTTTGAATTTTCGCGTTTCAGGAGCCAAAACACACAACAATAATAGAAATTTTTTAAAGTAATGTGATTTATAAATAACATGTCCCATTCAGCAGCTGGTGAAGTCAGAATACAAGGTGATAGATACCTACCTACTTACTTTCTAGGACTAAAGATAAATATATCATGTCTTGTTTGTTATAAATATTCTAGTAGTGTTTACAGATAAAATAGTTACATTGTGGTTTCATCAATTTAGTTTAGACTTAAGAACTTCACCCAATTTTCAAAACAGAGAATAGTAGAGATAACGAATTTCCAAGCTATAACGAATCTCATTTAGACTTTCTTATAAAGCTCCGTTCGATTCTACATGGTTACTACTAAGAATTCACTGTTCCGGGGTCCTAATGCCACTTCAATTATGTTTTCAGAATTGGTTGAGGCTCCGAAAGTGCCGGCAAAGTGTCGAATTCCGCAGCGCCTTCCCCCTGGCCGGCCGAAGGCTCCTGCTGTCAGAACCAAGACTACTAATAGCTTAGACGTTACAGTAAGTTCTTTAATGTTTACCTAGACCCTAGACATATAAATGAGGAAAAAAAAGACCCTAGATATTACATTGTTGTCCTTCAAGATGAGTTTGTCGTGAGTGTTGTTTGTGGGTCATTCCTCGTGTGGAACTTGTTTTCAAGTCTAAAATGAAAAGTCGAGCCCTTACATCGCACAGTTTTACTTTGTTGGGGTTTAAGGTTTTTTGGAGTCGTAAAAGAGTAGGAGAATTCGATAAAATAGTTTTTTTTTATTAATACATACCTGCGCCTGAACCTGAATTTGTTAAGCAAGGCAAGTTCTTGATCTAGTAGGAATTGTAGTAGACTGATAGAAGGGGTCGTCCTAGTGTACTAGGATATGCTAAACGAAGCTATTGAAACAGCCTTACAATTATAGGTACCTACTCTTTATTACTGTGCTATAGGGAGAGTTGCAACTTCTTGAAGTATATAAAAGGCGTGATATTTAACAACGTCGTTTTGAACACAGAAAACAAAGTTCGATACTATCTCGGCTCAGCATAATGCTCGACTCGCATCCAGAAATCCGGTCCGACCTCGCTCCACAGAGGTATGTGCTAGATATTTTATCATCTAAACCCTGTACGTACACCTTGGTAATATCAAAAACAGGACTGATGTTTTTTTAGCGTCGGTGGCTTAGTAGTTATGATGCCGGACTCCCGTGCGGGAGGTCCGGGTTCGAAACCATGCAATGCTGAATGCCATGTACCAATGAGTTTTCGGATTTTATCGAAGACTTACGTACATTTACCGACTGCCCTAACGGTGAAGGAAAATATCGTGAGGAAACCTGCAGGTCTGAGGAATTGAAAAGTTTCTGAAGGTGTGTGAAATCCGCCAATCAGCATTGGGCCCGCTCGGTGGATCATGGCCCATACCCCCTTGTGTAAGGGGAGGCCTGTGTCCCAACAGTGCGGACATTAATAGGCTGCTGATGATGATGATGATGTTTTATTTAAATATACAGGACATCAGGACCGTGTCACTTAACCCAGAGCTACAATAGAAGATGGAGAAGGGACCGGTGTAGTTTATCTTTAAAAAAAAATTTCATATAAAAATATGGTGATTGCGATATGCACCTAATAGACTATGGCGGGATTAAGTGATGCGGTCCTGGAGGCCAATTCTCAAAAACAGGATGTAATATCGAATAAATATCGATAAATATCCCGTTTCACATGTCGACTACAAATAGCATAGCATAATACTCACGTCCATAATCCCCGAGGGGGTAGACAGAGGAACAACCTTCATCACCACCACTACAAATATCACGGAAAATATCGACTGCTAAGGACCACTCCTTGCATGTCGATCACTAAGCGTCGGTAAATACTTATCGAATGAGATAATGCGAGAATAGCAAAAAGTCCCGTCCTTCGTTAACCTCCATTTTTTTCGTAATTTATCTACTGTGATATTTATATCACGCCGTGAGAATTGACCTCCAGTAACGATACTGTATATCACCGTGTCTATAACAGTCGTCGCGCCCAAAGTCTGCCACCCGCAAGGATGACCCGTCGCCGCCGACTCGGCAGCTCCACCCTGCGCCGGAGCGGCGATCAGCTCGCCCTTTCGAGCGGGAGAGACTCATTCCTGCACCAAAGGTGAGTAGAAGTTTATTACCTAATCACCAAGTCACTTATATCTAATCGATAAGAGGACCTATCTAATAAATGCAGAGGTAGACAATTAAGTTAATTCGTTCCAGTGGCGGATCCAGGAATTGATTTTGGGATTCTTGTGAATAGGGCCTGGCTTGATTTAGGGTTCCATGTAAGCTAATGTGATTTTGAATGGCACCCGGATCCGCTACTGGACTTCGTTCTAAGTAGGCATAAAGTTATTCCATGAAAAATAGGAAGGAATCTAAATAGCGTAACATAACAGAATTGTACGACCTCTAAATAACATCTTAAATTATTTACCAATACCATACCTGATTTCCATAATAAAGGTTGTTTTTGTGTCATACATACCACATTAAGTATAATAAATTATAATGAAATGCGAGGCTATTACCTACGTCTTGCCTGATGTGTATCATATCAATTTGTAACGTATTATGAACTTATTATTTACCTACCTTATTCAGAGACCATCAACGATACCCAAAAGAGTTACGGACCCATTCATTACAGCGAGCAAAGGCAATAGACCCGTAATTACAGTGCCGCTGTCACAGGTAATATAATATCATATTCTTCTTCTTCTTATCTGACAGTGTATGAAGTATTATTTATATACTTATTCTATGACATGACCTAACGACTGTTGTCGAACTACTGCTACCTGGACTAACAGTGGAACTCTCCGATGTATCCATTCAGGTTCTGACGGCACACCTCATCCAACAGAAATCGGATAGGATGAATTTCAAAATCTTTGGCGATTGACGTTGCATATCTTGGACGATAACTTTCTGCACCTATACCAAATAATTAATCATGAATGTTTGAAGTTTACAAAAGTAGGGTAAACTACCTAGCTCGCAGCTATACCTCTCCCAGGCGCGCCAATAATTCTGATTCTAGATAGTGTTCGGAATAGACAACATAAACTAAATTTATCTATACCTACCTACCTATTTCATATTTATATCTTTTTAGAGACAAGGTACAAGAATGGGATACTACAGAAATGAGGGCCTTCCTGATCAGGTACTCTACATTCTAGACATTCTTTAATTTTCTTTTAACCATAACCAATTTAAATTTGCTTTACCAATACCTAAGTTATGGTATAAATGATTTGTTTTGTTTTCTTATATGCAGGAAACAATAAAAAAGTGTGAAGAATTAGAAATACAACGTGAAATATCAGATTTGACTGATATTATCAATGATCTGAACGACGGAGGTATTTATTTAATCTTATCTAATTACATAATGAAAAACTCTTTCTTACAGTCGTCTAAACATAGTAAATCTTAGTCGTCTAAATATTGATCCGGTTCAAAACCATGCAATGATAGGTACTAATGATTTTTTGGGTTAGGTCGGAGACTTACGTACATTTACCTAATGCTCAACGGTGCAGGAAAACTCGTGACACATTGAAATTACGAGTGTATGAAATGGGGCGAGCAATGGCGAACCACCCCATTTTGTCCAGGAAGTAGTTATAAGTATGTGGTTAATTCTTATTAAATAAAATTATAAACGGGACCCTCGTCGGTGAAAATAAAAATAAGATATCTAAAACCCTTTACCAAAATACTCGAAGATCACTGACTTTTGAAAGCAAAGTAGAGTTCCATTAAGCTAAATTGGCCACAAACTTGCCATAATGGATTAGGATTAAACCGTGATTGATAGTACGTTGATACATTCATAATTCATGGAGAATATTGACTATCTAATAGATTTGTTTACATTGTGCATAAGTTCCAATAATCTCTACTTTATGGGTGTCATCAAGATGTTTTCCTTCACTCGAGATGTTCCATTCTGTTTTAAGTATTATATAACAAGTTATTCTACATTATAAAACTAATAGCTTCTAAGCAGTGTAGGTCTCGGGTTAGCTGTATGTTCTACTGACTGAACCATTACGCGGTACTTTCGCTCGTTACGAAAAAAAAATTATTCGTATTCGTATATTTTTACATCTATTAGATGAGCTCTATAAAACGATACCCCGCACGATAGGGTATACGATTTTTTTATATCTCCGCCCTTTACTTGTATGGGCCAGGGGGTCCCTCGAAAACTGTAATTCTACAAAATAAGTCGATATTCGGATTTGGGCCAAGGGAATACATATGTGAAATTTTGAAGTCTGTATCTTATTCTATTTAGGCGCAAGACTCGCGTGACAGACAGACGTGACGGACGGACGACGGAGCGACAGCAATAGGGCTCCGTTTTCCCTAAAAAAATAACCAAATTGTATGAAATCGATTACGGATCCCTAAAAATTAAATCAATTGTATAATAATGTATAGTATATAATTGCCACCACATATTAATCTTAGTCACTCAGCCAGCACTTGATTAGCAAGTACTTAATATAACAGTTAATACTCGTGGTAAATATGTATGAAATATTCATGTTAATTCTATATTAATATTCTAAAGTTAACCGTGTTCTATAGGTATACAAGTCAATTCTAAACGAGGAAATCTGTAATTGGCCTTCTTTAAGTTTAATACATATGTAATTTCATAATTGTTATTAGCTGTAGATTTCCCTTATAAATATAAATAAAATAAAATAAAAATCGACTTCAAAATACATTTTGTGATAAATAATTTAAATATTTTATTGTGATAGAACGGCTACAGAATCCTATGTTGTCTCCAATACTATTCCTTATTTATTTGTAGAGTCTTTAACTTCACCAAGCGATAAAGTGACGAACCTCAAACACAATTTTGAAGAAAAGCTTTTAATGTTTGAAAAAATGAAGGTAGAGCTCAACGATCGTCAGGTACTTAACCTTCTCTTTTATTTTTAAATTTCGTTGTAAGTTAACTTGCCTATGCTTTATCAGTCGATATGCTGCCGTTGAAAATTCTAGTTAGTTATACCTAAATAGGAAACTGTAGACATAATAACTAACAGAAGTGACAGGATGATGTTATAATTGTTATAGAAAGCGATAATGGAGTTATATTCGAAATTGAGAAGCACACAGCAGAAAATGAACGCAATGGGGCAGAAGATAAGTTTACCGCCTGCCGAAGAGTTGCGAATCATGAATTTGATCAAGATGAGTCCAAATCAGCTGCTGAAAATGTGTGCGGGGGAAAATTCCGACGATGGAAAAGAAAAAGAACATGGTAAAACTTGTATACCTACCTAATAGCCAACCATGTATAATACAGTAGCACTTAGTGGCTTTAACATATTGATACATTCATACAAATGTACAGTTTGGAACAAATTATTTCACAATACAAATTGTTTTTACTATTATGTTTCAGAGACCCAATATTCACTGAATAATACTCTAACGATCGACATGAACAAGCTGTATAGTATGCCCAATAAAATTGTTGCTACATGTGAACAGGCTTTAGCTAAGAGAAAAGAGATCATCGATTGGTTTGAATCACTAAAATCGGAAGAAAAGGTTGGTACGAGTATAGATGTAAATACCTATTTACCTAGTACTTATTATTGCATTTTCATAAACAAGTATGCACATGAAGCTGTGCTAATCCGTAAATATGATTTCTAGGGTATTAGTATGGGCAAGCTTTCAAAGAAAATTAATGAATTTTATGCTGAAAATGAAATGCTTAATTGCGCTCTACAGAATACCAAAACGGAATTCCTCAAGGAACTTGGCGATATTGTCGACTACTTGGGGTAACTTGATACCAACATTATTATATTCTAATGAGTGAAATATGTACGTTCGAATTCATACCCTAAGTCCAAAATTGGATGACCAGTAAGAATCTAAAATTATTTTTATATTTATTTTCACGTATACCTAAACTTGAAATAAGTACGAGTATAATATAATAATAGGATAAGTTTTCTATTTTCTTATTTTTTTCTATTCGAAACAATACAACTTACTGTGTGTGTTGAGCCTGTGGTGACACCGTTGAGTCACTTGCTGTGCGAATGTGACTCGTTGGCTGGAAAGCGTATGAGTCTTCTGGGGGTAGCCTACCCGAAACCAGAGGACTATAGACTCTTTCCTGTAAGCTGTATAGCGCCCTTGATGCAAAGCATCTTTAAGGAACAGGAAGGAGACTAAGGTTAGGGGAGAGCACAAAAGATCCCTGAGGGTCGAAGTGCCGCTGGGGTTATCCCTGGCCCCGCCGTCTGTCGTAAGATAAGAAAAGATAAGATACTGTGTGTGTCATCATTCATCATCATCGTAGTCCAAAGATTTTGGAATTCATCATAGGACGCTACTAGTCTAATTTTTGTATCATATGCCTTTCTTTCTTCACAATACATACAAGCGTCAGTTATCGGTTCAGCAAAGATTTAAATTGTACTAATGTCGGTACTTAGTTTCTTAATACGCGTAACAAACGGATTGTTATCAGGAAAGGCGTGAACGAGACAATAGCCCTACAGCTACGTACGGAACAGCTCACGTACGAACTGTCCGAACTAAATTCTCAGAACGCTGATCTTCGGAAACAACTTCACAACGCTGACCAATATAAGTCGGTGAACGCTAGGCATAAAATCGAGGTAGGGGGCTCTATAAATATTGAAACAATGCTAACTATGAATATTTTATGATATTATATTTAGACTTAAATTTACACGGAAAGATTATTTCAACAGGAGCTAGAAAAAGAATTAAAAGAAGAAAAATGTAAGAAAATGCTAATCAGGGACCGTTTGACAAGAACTGAAGGTCAAATGAAAATTGGAACAGAACGAGCTTCACAGTTGGAAGCTGCACTTGAGCAAGCGCGATCGCAAACTTGGACACTGGAACGAACCGTACAGCAGTTGCATGAACAGGTGCCCATCTTAATGAATACGTTTCATATCTTTAATAAACTCAATAATTTAGCTAGATGTTGATATACTATGCTTACTTACTGACTAGATGGAGGTTGATTTGTAGAATGTTTTTACAGAACCGTAAGCTTCAGAGTGATTTTGATAAAGAACTAAATAAATTGACGGATTCTATTAGAGAAAATACGCAGCATTTAGAAGAAATTGCTCAAGCTCGTGAAAAATTACAAACGGAGTATGATCAGTATATCTGGTAACTAGTAGTGTAGTATGATTATGAGAAGTTATTTGTACTTATATATTTTTCGTAATATTTAACAGAAAAGAAGATCTTGAGAAACGACTTCGAGAGCTATCGGACCACTACAACGAATCACTTCATAACATGAAACTTGAAATGAGTAACAATGTTGCAAAAGTGATTGAAACTGAAAAGAAATTCGACGAAGAGAAAGAAGAAAGAAAGAAATTGGAAGGAAAGTTAGAATGCCTCTGTTCGCAACTCGTTGAGTCAGAGTTACGGTACAAAGATGTATTGAAACAATTACAAGAAAGTGATTCGCAGCTAAGTGAGTATAATAAATTCTTAAATAATAATTATTCTATCAGTATATAGTTTATTTTATTACAACTATTACGCTATTTACATATATTTATAGCTAAAGCTACGAGAGACCTAAACGAATTGGACTCAACAAAACGAGATTTGAACTTAGCTCATATAGAAATTGAAGAATATAGGAATCGTTTGATGAAACAAACTGAGGCTATAAGAGAAATAGAGGTACTTATATTTTTATCAGTTTAATTGACTTTCGTTATAACGATATGTTTCTGTTCTTTAATTGAGTTTGTGTTTTAGCGTGATTTCAAAGAAACAATCAATTTGAAGAGTAAATTGAAACATGACCTAAATATGAAAGAGGAATATGTAGAAGAACTAGAGAAAAAACAGGCACTTTTAGAACAACAGCTACAAGAAAGGTCAGCATATAGTTTTCTTGAACATGTTACTTATTTGCTTTTATTAAATTATCCTTAATTTTTACAGTGAATGTAAAATGGGATCCTACGAAGAGCAACTGTCATCTCTCAAGAGTCACATATCACAGTTGCAACAAGATTTTGGCGAATTTGAAAACATAAACGAACTTCATGACATGGTAAAATCAACTGTAGTTTGTAATGCACCACGCAGGTGCGACATTTTAAAATACTTAATAATATTTATTATTTATCAGATAAATCAACAACGTGCAAAGTTGTTGGAAGCGACGCGACAGAATGGAGAGTTAGCAGAAGCACTTCAAAAGAAGGATATTGAACTGGAACGTCACATCGAGACTCTCGCAGAACACGAACAGCTGCTGGAACAAAGAGATGGGGTAATTAAGATGTTATCAGAAAAAGAGGAAGAACACGCAAACATCGTCAAATTATTGAGGAATAACTTAGAAATGAGAGCACAAGCAGATAACGAGGTAAGAATTTTAAAAAATACATCCGATAAAGGATAATCAAGGATTTTGAAATTCAGGAGAGGGTGCTGGTAGTCTGATTTCTGTGGCCTTAACACTTTCTTTATTTTCATAATTATATTTCAGTTCACTCAACAACTCTCTGAAAAGAACACTGAAATTGATGCTCTTGTTGCTAATGTAGAAACAAGAAAGCAACAAATATCGCAGTTAGAAAAATTAATACTTACGTTAGAGGACCAACTTAGAAAAGTTAGTTTACAAAGGAGGAAAGATCAAGAGAAAATGATCTTACTAGAAAAGACCATTGCCGAATATGAACAATATCATATGGAAACTAAACGTAGTATTGAAGCACCTGCAGAAAACCTGGATAATTTGATTAAAATACTCGAAGACGAATTAGGATCTCCATTTGATCCACAGCTAAATAGTCGAAAAGAACATGAATATAAAAAGCGAGACAAAGAAAAATTCGACTATCGTGAAGGAAATGACTGCACACAATACCAATCGGAACATGATAAAATGCCAACGAAAATCGTGATGGGCAATTTCGTTAAGAAAACTTATATATCAACTAATGATGAACAGTATAAAGGAGACAATCTCGATCGAAAAAAAGCTATAACAAATATTGACACACAGAAATGGGTATCCGGTCCTGAACCAGGTATTAATTTGTACAGTGGCGCCGCCGCAGCTCAGCAGCCAACCAAGGATTACCCGAATTTCAGAGCAATGTCTCCGCCGCCAGCACATACCAAAGATCATCAATTTTCTCGGAATTTGCAATTCCTGATGTCCAATCAATTTCGAGATGAAAAAAAGTGCAAAATGTTTAAATTTGCTGGGCATAGACTTTGAAATTTAGATATTTTTGTGGGAGGAATTAAATTGTAAAGTAGGTAACGGTTGATAAAAAATTTGTGCTGTTTTGGGTGTTACCTGATTACCTATAAAAATGTACTACGACTTGTTTTTGTTTTGTTAACATGTAACATTGTGTTGTATCAATAAAACAAAATTTTACGCGACTGTATTGATGACTTTTATTCACAAACTTGCTCACTAAGTGACTGCCATTAACGGTTGATAAAAAATTTGGGCTGTTTTGGGTGTTACCTGATTACCTATAAAAATGTACTACGACTTGTTTTGTTTTGTTAACATGTAACATTGTTTTGTATCAATAAAACAAAATTTTACGCGACTGTATTGATGACTTTTATTCACAAACTTGCTCACTAAGTGACTGCCATGTTGTGATTGGTGCTTTCACCAATTGACTTTTCAAGAACCCATTGTTCATCTATAGCAAAAAATGTCCTGGATCTGAAACAAAAACATTTGCCCGTCAAGTGAGTTCTCTCGCATAATGGTTATTAGGTTCATAAGATTGGAACATAAAAACATCGTTGGAATCATACAGCATCGTTGTAGCCAAAGCCTAAAAGATTTCTTTACAGATTTCTGGGATTTTTGGAAGGAGGAAGGACACCATCAGACCTACCACGATTCAGTATCATGATGGTGTAGTTAATAAGTGCGTTAGAAATGTAGACAACGCTAATACCAAACTAGGGTTCTTGACCATCATGTTTCGCGAGGTCTCTGATGAGGCTGAAGAATGCGCGCGAAGCACTTCCCGCTCGAGTATGGCTCTGCGACGCTCGAGCTGCGTGCGCACGCGCCCTTCGCGCTCCAGCTGCAAACTCTGCGCCAGCACTGCGCTTTCGAGCCGAAGAACGCGGGCTCGCTCAGCGCGCAATGCTGTCCACGTGTCCGCAGCGGTTGCACAAACTGATGATAGCGACCGAGATACCTGTACAGAACAACATGATTTAACTTAGCAAGACACTGATCGACACAGTCAGTATGTATCAAAAGTGGTGTCAAATCCGAAAGACCAATCTGACATTTTGAGCTGATGATAACATATTTTGTAGTAACATCTTTTAAAAATTCGCAAAAAAAATTAACATTCAACCCTATAAACAAAACTCAGGTAAGTACCGATTTTACGCTCTCATCTGAGAACAAAATTTCGACCCTGATAATTTCAGTCTTCTGGATCTGATACTGCACTGAGCAATAAATACGTCCTACCAACTTTAAAATCTTTTAACCCCAAACTATTTTGAACGTCAGGATCTAAATTCTCGTGTGAGATCGTACCTCAGCATGAGCAATGTCATCCATTGGCGGAGGCGATGTGGGTCCATCAATAAGGGCCGCTAGGTCCCGCCGAGCTCGCGTCACGCGTGCGAAGAGATCTGCAGCTCTTTCGTGCCGTTCCAACATTAGTGCCCTGGATGCTGCAGCAGTTACCAGTGCCGCTCGTTCTCTTGACAGCGTCTCCACTTGCATGTGTAACTCCAGCAGCTGTAACATACCTTTAAATTGCTCCAGAACATATATGGCTCTTTTTGTGTTTATGGGGATCTTCTATATCAGTGTTTTTTGCTGAACCAAAAAGCACTGAATGCTCAAAATTCTCGGTATAACTACAACTAAAGAAGGGCTACGATGGTCAAAAGTATATGTACCTGTACCTCTGTTTGAAGCTCTTGGTAGGGAACCTCCTTGGAATAGCAGTCATAATTTCGCAAACGTTTCACCTCGAGCCGAAGCGCGGCCAATTGATTTTCATACTGTGTCATACTTTGTTCCCTGGCGCAAAAATATTTACATAAATTATCTGACAATGATTTATGAGATATTTTGAGATACAAAGAGAAACACTAACATTAATTTTTCATTTTCCCTTTGTTCTTCAATAATATGTTGAAGTTTCATAATTTTTTGCTCTCTCTCTAGAAGCTCCGCAGCCATTTTATCTTGAAGCTTATCAGCTCCATCTTGCTGAAATTTTGTTTCACATTAATCATCACTGTGAACATCATCGTCTACAATTACACGTTTAGGTATTTATTTATCATTACCGCTATCCTGGACAAGGAGTTCAAAAAGCTATCTTTATCAGCACGACTGAGACGCAGCTCTTCTTCGGCTCGTGACAACGCTAGCCGAGTAACTTGGAGCTCTTTCCATATTTCCGTTTCTCGGTCTGATGGCTCGCTCTCTGTTAGGTTAACATCAATAACATATATTATAACTATAAAGATTTTAAAATAAAATAAAATTGCTTTTATAGACTGTCTGGAATTTCTCACCTTTTGAAGGCACGTACTCTAAACAGCGTCTGCGCTCCATGTCTACGAGTCGACCAGAGCGCTCGCGCAAAGTATGTAGTGATTCCTCCAACTCTTTCACCCGACTTTCAAGTTCCAACACTCTGACCTCTGCCGACTCTTTCCTCTTCTCCTGGCAGAAAGACAGACTATTCGACATGGTAGGGATAACATCGAAGTAATGATGCAAGGAACGATAACATTAACAGCGGATTCTAATAATACTTGAGACAGCATGGCACCTGTTCTGCTACCTTCGCCTGGAGCGATTCGGCGCGGGACCTTTGCTCCGCTTCCCGAGTTTCAGCTGCTCTCTCTGCTACCGCCGCTTGTTCGCGAAGCTCCTTCACCCTGATGACACAACAGAGCTGATGAACTTTTTGGTTGTAACGCATCTCTGCTGCATTTGAGAATCGTTATATACACATTATGTATTGCATTTAGATCTGGGTGTCGCGTGTCCATTTATAGTTGATTTCTAATTAATTGTGTTCGTACAGGAATTACTACAGATATTGCTAACCTAAGTTCTAGAGCATCTCGTTGGCGGGACAAAGCTTCAATAGTAATTTCTCCTGTTTTTGACACTTCTATTAACTTCTTAGAGCGAGCGTCGTAGCTAGTCTCACGATGGCGATACTGCAAATATAAGTGAGATTTTCTAATACAAGTCTACCAAGCCAACAAAGTATAAAATAATTTTAAAAGGGATGACCATTGATTTCTAGTAATTTAAGTCTCTAGGGATGACCAATTTGCATACAACAATATTTGTAGACGGTATTTGTAAAGCAAGACAAAAAGACAATACAACCTTGAATTCGATAGTATAAATTGGTCATTGAAATCGAAACTTATAGCGCCCTAGGTAAATTCCAAATTCTTTGGTTTCCACGTCACAATTCTTATCAAATTACAAAAAGAAATGGGATCAGTAATGTATCCGCCATTGTCGGATCATGTATGTAGTGTCACAACTTCACTGTGCGATGAGTATTGTCGAGTTGTTTTACGAGTTGCTCGAGGTCTTTGTGCTTGCGCCGAGCCGCCTCGAGTTCCGCCTTCATATCCTTGAGCTGTCTCTCCAGGGTCGCAATGCGAGCCCTCGCTACCCGCAACATGCTCTCTGCAGCCGAAACTACATCCTTTAACGCTTCCCGCGCGGCACGCTCTTTTACTAACTCTTCATATACTGCCTGCATCGAAAAATAATATTTAAGAACCATTAAATCTTTGACTTCATTTTCATTTATCATCAGGTGAGATTGAAGTAAAACGTGGACTTAGTCTTGAATTAAAACTACAACAAGTTTCAACAACCTTTAAGAGCGTATTCGTAAATATTTAACTCTGCTGTAATGCGAAGATTTTAGGCAATTCGATTCAATCATAATTCAGTCATGTATAATGATGACGATTTTGGTATCCTAAACAAAACATTTAATCTGGATGGAAACCTGTTCCATAACACTTGATAAATACATGGCTACCTTAATTACTTCGTTAATCACTACAAAAGTATCATCAATTAGAGACCTGATAACCAGGACTGCCATTATTGCCCTCAACAGTCATTTGTGATTCCTTAAACTCGCAACTATCTTTCTTCTGGAGTTCGTCCATTTTGTGTTGAAATAACTGATTCTCCTTTTGCAAACGCTCCGCCTTCTTCATCAGTGCCTCACGATCCAGCCAAGGTATCCTAAATTATTTCACAAAAACTTTTAAATTTTGTTTTACATTGTTATTGTGAATATGGTACAGCCCCAGACTACTCTGATATTAGGTAGGTTAGCAACTACTGAATTTGTGATACCTATTGACAAATATTCTTTTGGACAAAATCTCATAATATAATTATATATGTATTTTCGACATTACTTGTAATCCTAAATCGACAATGTTGTCAAATTAACGTTGCTGCTACAGGTACATACTTGGCAAGTTCCAAGGAATAGTTGATCTTGGCTTTCAAATTCTCAGCAGTTCCGGCAACTAGCCTGTGCAATCTTTCAGTTTCGTGATCGAATTCTGTGTTTTTCGTTTTCCACTCAAGATTCTGCAAAATGAAAATAGGCCCAATCTGATCCCTGACATAGTACCTAGGCATTATTAATAAAATTGTCTTTAGCCGATTTATATAAACATAAGTTATCTTTTGATCGCTCCCCTCAACACCGCAACTGAGTTCTCTGGTGGTTCTTCCCCCACTCACTTGTGTTGTGATGTGACCTAAATCAATAGATGCTTTTTATTTCACATCTAGCACAAGGTTGATCGACGACGATCGTTGTCGTTCGACTTGATTTACAAGCCGTAATCATTAATTATCCTGACACTTACACATTAAAACTTCAAACCCTTAACCAATACTAACCGTGAGATAAGATGCTCGATCAGTGCGATGCTTGCCACGGAGAAGGTTCAACAGGTCAATACGACGGGCCATGATCTCCGCCCCCATACCCAGCACCTCTTCCGGGATGGAGTTCAACTGGGCGTGCATCTGTTGGAGCACTTGAGGTCCTGTTTAATTGCCGTGATCACATGATGGATAGCATTGGTGCATTGTCACGAAATACATCGATAGGAGCCCTTGACATTTATAACAGATTAGGACTACTGATGCTGATTAGTCTTGAGTAAGGCAAAAGAAAAAGAAGAATTTTTAATTCTTCGGTCCGGTACGATAGGTTCGGTGAAAAAGAAAGGAAGAAAGGAAAGACAAAGTTTATATGATATTTTCAGAAGAAGGCCGAAATGTCCGTCCAGCAGTAAGACCAAGATCATGAAACTCATACTCATGATAATGAAACTTTTAAGAACCATGAAAAAACACGTTTATAAAAGGCTACTAATATAAATTGCCGTTGCGATAAGGTTATTTTTTGCAAATACCTAGGGCGATCCATTAATTTTTAGTCAAATAGAAAACAAAAGAAATATTACAAATGTTTATTTACAACTTTTAAAAGTATTCCCCTGCGGTATCAATGCACTTATGCATTTGCCTGAACCCGCTTTCAAAACATGTGAAAAACTGTTCTTGCGGAATGTCGAAAAAAAGCCGCCTAAATTGGTTTACTGCTTCGTCCGCAGTCGTAAATTTCCTTCCCCGCAGATATTTCTTTAACGTGGGGAACAAAAATAAATCACACGGATCCAAGTCGGGACTGTAGAGGGGATGTGGTACTCGTAGCAATTGCACGCCCGAATGGGTTAAAGGTTCCATGGTTCTAGCGGCCATGTGAGCGGGAGCGTTGTCTTGGTGAAAAATTATACCACGCGCTCCGCTTCTCTGACGATCGTCGCTCAGCTCCTGGAAGGCTTGCGGCAGGCAAACCTCACTATACCATTGGCTATTAACTGTTTTTCGATCTTCTAGTGGAATTGCGGCTTGTTGAAACTTCGACCGCGATCAACCTTAGTGGGTAAATCGTCTTCTTAAAAAATCCATTCTGTCAATTGCTGTTTCATAAGCGGGTCGTATCCAAGATTAATCGGAAGTCAAGATTTAGGTCACCTGTTGTGAGCTCCCTCCGTCGAATTTATCTAGCATAAACTGGCACCAGTTTACACGCCGGACTTTATGCTCTTCTGTGGGAGAGTGGGGTATCCATCGCGATGCAACCTTCTTAACTTTAAAATCGTCATGTAAAATTGTGGAAACTGCCTATCTACAGTTCATCCTGAATCTCTCGCTTGATAATGTTGCGACATTACTTTATTAGCCACTCCACCCTGATGATGTTTTCTTGAGCGACTGCCGTTGGTGGTCGCCCCGGTCTATGGTCATCTTTTAGGTCGCTCCGACCACGCTTAAACTCACGAAACCCATAGGTGTTGGTGGCAAGTGACGTGGAGCCAATTCCCCAAAAGCACTGATAAAATTTTAATGTGATTCCTTATATGTTAACCCTCGTTTAAAATCATACAATAGATCATAGCACGAAATGCTTCCAGCGGTACCTCCACCGTAGCGAATGAAAAGTGACAAATGTGTTTTTTAACAATTAATTAAAAAAATACTAAAGTTCGCACGCAAGTGATATGTGACTAATGAATTTGTAATAAAATTTGTCTCCAAGGGATAATAAAAGTAAAACAATGAGGTTGATAACAAGCTGTTGTTGACTAATAATTTTTGGACCGCCGCACGGTAAGGAGTAAAGCCGATTAAGTTTATTGATGATAAGGTTTTCAAGTGCTCACATACCATACGCGCCGCTTATCTCCGCGTTCAATGGCATTTCGAGGTCGTCTCGGACCAGGAGTAGCAGGTCATGCGCAGGCCAGCTGGTCACCGACAGCACCCGAACTTCACCGAGCGTGTCGTCGGCTGGAGCTCCAGTTCGGGTTTCCATTTCTTTCAACGCTGCATATTGCTCCAGCACAGCGTTCTAGTCAAGGATTGACAGAAAATATGTAGGTGACTGAAGCAGAAAGAATTGAAGAGTTTTTAGATAGAACTCTTTTTTCTACTTCAGTCGTCGATATGTATCTATCTACCCTCCACGTCTACGCTTAGGCTATTTGTGCCGCACTCCGCCGTAGTGCGCGGTGTCGCGGTCGAGCTAGTAGTACTGAATTGTATGTAAACCGCTCTCCGTATCTTCGCGCGGTCGCGCGGTGCTCTAGCCGCCTCCGCGCCACCGCGGAGCTCCGCGCGGGGACGCGCGCGCGGTTCTCCGCGTCCCCGCGCGGCGCCCAACCTCCTCTCTGCGAAACCGCGCGGTTGCGCGGGCCACACCCACCTACCCACGTCCCGTGGGCAGTACCAAATTATAATAGATCTTACTTACTTGTTGAATAATTAAATTCTTCCGCATTTTTATAAATTCTCTTTTCTTTGTAGCCAATGTTCGCAACATTTTGATTACCATACAATGTGGCAATGCACATTCTTTATCTGAAACCAAAATAGTCATCGAGAAAAGAAATCCGCAGACTACTCTGACCAGCGGCAACATTGGTGATAAACATATGAAAGTAAGAAATAGCAGTAGGTCTAGGTACACGTACGTGAAGGTATATAGGTAATATTTATTTACAATTTAAAAAAAATATACCCTCCGATTGGTAAATAACGTCCGTCCGTGCTATTTTCCATTCCAATAAGAGTATTTTTTTCGTGGATATGTCGCAGGGAAATAGCCGAATACCCTAGGAATTTGGCCAAGACTGGGGAGAACTGTTGCTCTGAGAGTCCAGAGCATCTTTGGTGGAAGGTGGAGGGTATGAAGGGATGGCAAGTTCCTCTGGGTTCTTTCCTCCATACTACCTACTCTTTAAAAAGGTTTAGGGCGGTACTTACGTACACGCAATATTTACAGTCCCCCTCCTTCCCTCCAACCAATCGAGTAACTCATTATTACATGATAAACAGTTTTAATCCACCATCCGTCACTACTGACGACCAATAAACCCCATGGATACACAAAACAAAGAAAACAAAACATTACCTTGTTCCGTGTGTGTATGTGGAGGGAAATTTTGTGGGTCTATTGTTTCCGGGGCCGAGGCACTCGGCTGGGCAAATGTCACTCGTTCTAGTGACTTTTTGGAAGTTTGCTGAAATCAAGAGAAACATAATTTGAAAAATCTTACCACTGATTTAAAAGACAAAATATCTGTAGACCTTCAAGTAAATATCTACACAAGAATATACTAATGTACATCCTGACCAGAAACATAAAAACCCTGTCTATTGGTAGTTTTATAGTCTGTGTTATGGAGTACGCTATGAAAGAAATAGTTCCATTCGATTCCGCAATATGATGACGAGGGTTCTTATATTCCTGGTTAGGGTATATCGGATATAGGTATCAAATTGACACTAACGCGAGGGATGAGGAGATCAAAAATCGGACATAACGCCCTGAGATACACTGCAGTCTGCGTCAGTGTTCAAGTTACTAAGCAGAAATACCAAGACTCGAATCTATAAAACTGTAATCGGACCGATCTTGATGTATGAATGCGAAACTTGGTCACTAACATTGAAGTAAGTAACAAAGCAAGCTCTTGGTTGTTGTTGTTTTGTCGAGAGGAAGATATTGAGAAAGATCTTGGGACCGATCAGAAACTAAGATGGAGGGTGGAGAATAAGGAGAACTGAGATATTGAAGAGTTGGCTGCTGAGACGAATATAATTGGCGAATCCAAAGCAGCTTGTCTCAGCTGTCTGCCATGTCCTGAGAATTGATGAGGATCGGCGGCAAACAGAACATAAGGCAGACAGGTTACGCGGGAGCAACGAGGTGGAGAGTTGCTGCGCCAGCGCGGAGTAGCGGCAAATACTTACATAAACGAGGAGCTCGTAACTAGTTGTGAGCATGGACCGAAAGTGATCGTGCAGGTTAAGCAACGTTTGGTGCGGTCGGAACCAGGATGGGTGACTGTTTGGCATATTTCATCTGAGCTCCTCTGTGCCTCGGAGAGCACATTATGTAGTCGGTCCTGGATGTTGTAGTTCGACCGAAAGTAGTCATTAAGCCATGTCAGAGGCCTACGGGCGGCCTGAACAACTCTGACAATAGGTTGGCCACTTACTAAACGATAAATAAGTAAAGAAGCAAACATAAATGCATTACTTACACTTGAAGGTGATAAACTTTGACATCTTCTCTGAGGAACTGGTACTGTCTTCTTTGGATGAGCAGGACTCTACAATAGAATATTAAGTATTAACGGAGCATATTACAAAAAGGTTCACCGTTTAGAAACAAAAGATATATCTATAACAGGCAGCGGCAACCTTTGCTATATGTATGATAGACCACATATCGGAGAGGAAGATAGCTAAGAGGAACTGTGTTTGTAGAACACAGGTCAGGAAAAATCATTATATCTCATACAAAGCTAATACAAATGTATGCAATGCTATGCGTTCTTCCCAGATCGTAGCCCACGCTCTGTGTGAATGTAGAGATAGGTTAAATTTTAATCACAAACTTAACATTGTATTCGTATTCTTAGATATGTATGTTGAACTTCTAGCATTACGTATTCCCCTCTATATATAAGCCTTATCCCCTACAAATAAGCCTTGCTTAAAATTCCCTCTGTAGAAATACAATCAATGAATCTGTACGGTATCAGCAATATTAACATAAGTTTCGCATACCGAAACGTCAGAATAAAGATAAATCGCCATGTGATTCAGGTTTAACCAACTCGAGGTTCTCAGAAGGTGCTCTCGGTTAATGCCTTTTTCTTATTGCTGATCTTAAAGTTAATACGAAGGAATATACTTAGGTATACAAAAAATAAGTAATTACTTATACTTACTTATAACTTTATAACGCTGTAGCCGCATTTTACAAGGCTGTAGTCAGGTTTCTACCTATAGGTAGAAACCTTACTACAAAAAAAAAGCAAGGCAAAAAGAGAGCAGACAAGCACACGGGCTACCTGATGGTAAGTGGTCACCATCGCCCATAGACATCTCACCTCAGTATTGTGTTATTAAGAGCCTCGGTGGCCCAGTGGCTTGAGGATTTAGATGGAGTGCCTCATGTGCCGGTAATTACGCTGACTCTCCTTGGTCTTAAGACAAAATAGGTAAAAGCGCAAATATAGGAAAATAACGCTAACTGACTGACTAATCCCAGGCTGACTCTACTGCACCATAGAGGCATGCCACCTTCACTGTTGAGTGTTGATATTATTATGGAGTTAGGTGGATGAGGTCCAGTTTCCCCATACGTATCTAGTCCTTTATGTGATTATTTGCGATGAAGTACTTTACTTACGGCCTTACGGTTTATACATACGGTTGTCGGTTCTTAGTAAAACTTATACGATTAATAAGTAGGTAGTAAATAATGTTCTGTTTCATTGTTTTGATTCGATATTTTAATTATCTACGACCGGTTTCGTATTACACATCTTCATCTGCATCTTCGTAATAAACAAAGGTATCTAAGAAGACGTAATACGAAACCGGTCGTATAGTTAATTAAAATATCGAATAAAAACAGTGAAATATTGTATTATTTAAGACTAGCAAGTACTTGCCTTTGTTGCCCTGGGCGTGACAGGGCTGGCTGAATGCGACCGTTTACTCAGAGGCGTGGATCTCAAAGCTCGTTTTCTTGCTGCTGCGAGGGTAGCATCTTTATCTGACACACAATACGATTTATACAGTACAGTGCTTTTATTCTTTGTTCTATACTGTGTGTTTTCGTTTATTAAGTATTTTGTTTCTATTTTGTATATGTGTGTAATAAAGATTATAATAATAATAAAAATCCCCTATAGTCCCGAAAGGGGGGTGTTCAGTATCCATAACTGAACAACTTTCACTAAGGGGCCAAATCTGTAATCGCGTAAAAAATATCCGGTGTTTCATATATTTCGATCGTGTAGGTAGGTATTGAGCTTTTGTATGGAACAGCTGTTTTTTTCGCGATTTCTGTTTTAGGCCCGTAGTGAAAGTTGTTCAGATACTGAACACTCCCTCCCTTTTCGGAACTAAATGGGATTATTGTTACACCGTGTAACGAGTATTTACTTGTTGTTACCGATGTTGTGTTATCGAGTTATCTTGTTATAACGAGTATTATCGTGTATGTATATGATTTTTATGAATGCTTCAAATGACAGTCTCAAAGCCTAGGCTACGAGACTCAAGGGTCGCCGGATCAAATCCACCTCTAAGCCATTATGGTAGTGGATCACTCCAGATAGGTACATACTTTTAGTACCTTGGTTGGAGTTGGAGAGGTCAATAAAGAATACTAGTAATGTGCAAAAAAATATATTTTTTTTTAAACTTTTCGTAGCAGAAAGGCTTGATCGAGAAATCAGCTCTATTAAGGGAACCCCCCTAATAGAGACCCTAATATCTAAGCCGGGATCGTTACTTATAGTAGGCAAGCAAGTCGTTATTTAATATGTAAGTACGGTATAATAAAACAAGTCGGAAGCTATTGGTAATTTGTACAAATTGAAAATTATATTACTAATTACCTATTTTGTTCTAATAATATGATAAAAAACAATTGGGAAATAGAAGTGCCTGCATCTACTGCACTTGATTGATACCCTACATGTACCTGCAGGAGATGTAAAGGATGGAGGAGGAGGTACAAACTCAGGTGAGTACAACTGCGGTTAGTAATGGCGAAAAGGCAAATGAAATGGAGTCTAGAATGAAAGAAAATTAATACTGAGTCTTCTTCGTCATAGTCGTATTCCTTATTGCTGAGGGTCGTGATAATTGTAAGGAATTAATCACATAGAACGACTCTCTTGGCAGATTTAATGGGGTGGTTTGCCATTGCCTTCCCCAAACGTAGGTATAGGTATCTAATATTTTATATCAATTATCACGTAGAATTTGTTACCAAGTTACTAAATCAATATGCTTAATAACCAATATAAGGTACTTTGCTGTAATCAAGATAATCTGTTCTGATTATATTCAAGGTTCGGATCATTTTAAATTAATTGAAGATAAGTATCATTTGATACCACAGACTTAGGATAGGTACCTGCTCAAGGAAATTTACAAAAGTGCTCTCTACCTTGCCACCTCCTATTAGAAACGAGCAGACTCTTGACACCTTCAGGAGAAAACTTAAAATCTATACAATTGACCTACAAAAATCGGACACTGCTCCTTACATTCTTTAGGTGCCCTGTAACTACTGTCTTTCACAATCTGGATGTGCTCGGTAATCTTATGCCTCTGCTGTGAACTACCATCCACACACATAATACCATGTTAATACACACCCGCACCAGGCCATACATCATACATTCTATTAATGCGATTTTTAGCCTATTATTATTTTCATGTCGTAAAAATTTTTTGCATGCCAAAATAATGGCGAAACATGTATGATCTATTCAAACAATACTACTATCTTATATGTACCGTGTTTCGTGCGAATAAAATAAATTTCATTTCATCACATCACCATCCCACACACTCAGTAACTCACATACACACTAATATCCTCATTCATACAAACTAACAGTCACACATCACAACACGCACACACTGTTGGTTTCTTCGTCCGTGCAGTCACTGAGGGGCCAGCTGAAAATCAGCGCTGTGGCTTGCCTTAGCATAATGCTGAGCTGGTGTACCCTTTTTGGCACTGTACCACACCTGATGTTCTGTGCTGTATGTATTAAACTTTGTATACCTACTTCTGTATTGTGTACTGTATTCTGGTGTTTACAGCGCTAAATAAACGTTTTCAATTTCAATTTATATTCATCCGTGTTGGTAAGCGTGTCGTAACTACCCTGGTACCACATCGTCTAGGAGTGCCGTCGGACATTGTCATTGGTTGTTTTTTAAATTTGACATAAAGTACTTTTATAATATGTTTGTGGCTGTTTTTGCAACATAGTTTTGATCGATGGCTTTCTAAATCCAAATAAATATGCATGATCTTGAAATATTTCGTTTGTATATCGATGTAATATTGTGAATAAATATTTAATTTAACTGATATCAACCATATTTTGATTGTACGGTTTTTACTATTATAGAAACAACATAATCCTATGCATAAAATCCAAAAATAAAATTGCACAATTATGCATAGTCTATATCTACAATTATGGATTAAATTATTTCAAAAACATTTTAATAATGAAAGGATGCGTTTGGATTTAAAAATATCACCTATATTTAAAAATGTATATAGTTCGTAATTTGTCAATTTAGTACCTACATACATCGGTTAGTATACCATTTGTCGTCACTAGTACAAGTCATCCGCAGACTTGCTTGACTCAAGCAGCCTTAAGCTAAATTACAAAAGTGTGTAGAAGTGCATGGACATACGCACACTAGTGCACACCGAACTCATGATTTTCATATAAAACGACACGAGTGGCCACCCTGTGGTACGAGACGACAAACCCGGGTACTGCTGGTGGTAGGACCGACCACCCTTCTATATATATAAAGTCTTTCGCCAAACAGAATGAATGAACGAATGAACGAATGAATATTCTAATAGATACCTTTACTTCTACGTTTATGTGTTCCAGCAGTATTTATAGAAGTACCATATTTTCTAATACGAAATATATATGTTCATTTCAAAACAGGTAAGTTTTCACTAATCTTAATTTCCTGTTTTGAAATGAACATGAGCATAATTTCAAATCAATGATGGAAATGATTCAGATCTTCGACCAGACCGTGTTGAACCTTCGCTCGAGATGGGTACTTCTAAATTCTTCTTTACTTCTTTTCGTTTAGTCTCTTTGCTTTTCACTTGTGCGTCGGGAAAAGTTCAACGAATTTCTAGTGATCTAAGTATATAGTCGTACTTTCATCGTCATAATAGCAAAAAATTTTGCAATTTTAATCAATTCTAAAGACATTGAAGTCAATATTACTGATGAAGTCTCGTAATAATTAGAGCTGAGTAAATTCTAATAATTAAATCCAATGCCTTACCTGTTTGAGGAGGTGCTTTAATCATTTTTTTTTATATTTTTAAATTTATTTTATAAATAATAAATACAAAATTAACAAAAATGCGTTTTGCGATGGTATTGACACATTTTTCTCCTCTAGACGCAAGACAGATTTCAGCTTGTGTTGAACAACTTAAAACCTCCTCGCTCCCAGCATCTATGCTATGTATGATATGAAATCTTTTTTTTTAACTTCTATAAATCCTACATCCCAAACACACAGTTTCTCCCGCGCTTTTGTGGCATCCACGTTGCTTTGTTTCGTTTTATCTTGCAAATTGTTTTACAGTAGTGCTTTTCTAGTAAAAATTGTGTTTCTTGCTCGAAGAACTTCGACAAGATGTTAATAATGTGTGGGACAGTGAAGTAAAGTCAAATAAACGCTGCAGCCCGATCCGTACTCGGCTGGATTTTGAAGAGCCATACTGCGTCCGGGACGCCTTCTTCCTTGGTTTTAATAGTGCAGAAGCGTGGAAGATTCTCCCAGATAACATTGAAATGTGTTACGCCAGCATTTTAATGAAGATTTGAAAGAGTTGTTTACATCGGACATGGCTGTATGGGCTCAGTTAACTTTTCCTTAAAAAAACAACAACAACCAAACACAGACTTACCAATATGTATAGTATTTGATTTCTGTGATCCCAAAGAATATAATATTTTATGAACGTTCCTTTTACGAGTATAAGATCAAAGAAATTTTATATTAGGTAACTCAAAAACTCCGGTATTTAGTTAAATAATATAGTAATATACCTAATAGTTAATCGTTTTCTAGATTTACTAAAACAATTAGGCTCTCTGAGAGTTCTTCGAGTGTAACGACATCGCCCATTACGAGTACCTATTTGTAAAAGATCCAACAAAATGTTTGCTTTAAAGGTTTTGTTTGCTTTTTTCTTATAGTCCGATTTTTTTTAAATGGATTCATCTCCTAATTGTTCTTAAAGAAGTAATTTTTCAATCGTTAGGCATATTTTTCATTCATAACATAATACGTCCAAAGGTATTATCCTTTGGACGACGAGGTCTAAACTGACCACCTGCTTTGATTTCTACTTAAAATCAATAGAAATACTTTCTGTCAGTAGTACCTACTTAAGAATTTTGTCGTATTTTTGCTGAATCTTAATCAATTTATTTTGTGGTCTGCCGACTAAGTTTTTCAGCGGGCTTTTGGAGGTATCGCTTAAGTCATACATAATTTTGTTATAGAGTTTTATTTTAATTTTACACTAGGTTTAAGTAAGTATTTATATGTATTTCATACCTAATTTATTTCCGCACATCAAACACGGAAGTGTTATACAGACCTTGATCTGAAAAATATCGATAACATTATCAAAAAACCTTGCAAATTCACTGTTTCATAGGTAGGTCAAGAACAATGATAACTTATGATGATTACCAAATAGGATTTAACTAGCTACTTACAAAATTGTCACACGTTCACGCATATACCAGTTAATCTCACGACCTCGACGCACCCTATATATCGTGTAATCTTTAAACAGGGCTGACAAAATAAATTAGACACATGCTTGATATTTCTAGTACTTATACCTAAATATCATCACATCACAGTCAACCTGTATACATCAATATTATTAACACAAGACTATCGTGTGTACTTATACATCGTGACTCACTCCAGATTTTAAACTTTTAATTATTATTTTTAAATCACTAGTTTGTTTTAGAAAAAAATACTAATACCTACTGAATTAGGAAACACAAATGCGGATTTTAATAATTATGAATAATATAATTACATCGTCGAGATGTCCTCCTTGTCGGATTAAACGCTCCTTCTAGTGAAGGTGCATTTATGTAAATAAACAATTTTCCCCATCGTAGCCTGCACAATTCTGATGAAATCATGTTCACGTCGTCGTCATTGATTCATCAGACAGTGTTCATATCATGGATTGCTGGGGGACCAATTATGACAATTCTGCCGATTTACGTAGCCTTCAAGATGAAAATTCGCTTCAGCAAAAAATCCTCGTTCATATACGAGTACCATTATCCGATTCAAAAATTTCCAATATTTGTTCACAGTCATTTCGTTTGAAATGGTCGTCAAGTTTAATTTTTTGAATAAGTTGAATTTTTGAAGGGTTGGACTTCAAGTCAATGTTTTCTTATCGAACGCCGCGGTTGATTGAGAACAACAGCAGCGACGCGGTCTATGTTCTTGGCCGATCTGATGGGGTTGTTTCGTCGGTCGGTTTTTTGATATTTGTTGAACCTGTTAGTGGAAACCTTCTTGCCACGACCAAAATCAATTAAATGCTCGGTGCATCGTTTAAATGACGGATTTTAACCGATTACAAAACTCTCGCTTAACGTAAGTGTACGAAGAGCCGACTCTAAAGTAGGCCTTTACCGCGTACGTGCAGTTCCGAAAAACTCCGAAAAACTGAGCCGTCGAATATAGCCAGCATCCCCTTCCTAATCCTAGCACGTGCCCATTCCTTATTTAATATAAAACTTTTAAAACATTCGTGAGACACCCTGTACGAATATAGGTATAGGTACATATGAGTAAGTATAAGATTCTTCAGTAAATAAAAGCATCTATTCCTTTAGTAGTTTTGTAATGAGTAGGTAAGTACTTTACTAATATTGTGTGAACAAATCGCTCCATATTTTATGTACTTTAATTAAATTAAATTTGAATCTACTTTTGTTTGTGCTTTTGAAATCTGCGAAAGGCTACAACCGTGTAGATAACAAAGGGACAAGCGTAAATCTCAGTATTTATGTACACTTTAAATATAAAGTCATCTGCGTATGCCATACCTACCCACATTATTTTTGTGTAATGTAATGTAGGTATAATCCAAAACGAATGACTAACAAAGAACAATGGGATTACGCGAGTAATACGACAATATCGGAAAATTATCTTCGATGTGACCCAATTATGAAAAGTGTACTTGAGGAAACGGTGGTAAACAATTGAAGGTAGACACCTAGTTGTGTAATCTCTAAGTATATAGGTCTTACGTTCTTACACGTGGTTGTTTACGATGTACGTACTTACGAGTAACAATGTATGTCCGAAAACCGTCGTTTTCATAAGTAAGCTTTTTATTGAAAAGGTTTTCACACGAATTTAGTAAAAATAATAATTATAAATTAATTATTCGGTTTTTAGTGTGATTCTTATACGTCGAAAAGTCTAGGTAAGTATTCTTACAGCTGATGCCTATCATATAAATCGGCTAGATAGCCTATTTTATATTTTTTACGAGATAAATCTCGCAATAAATAATTAAATAAAATAATAAATCTCTCGCGAACAAATACGCATTTAAAATGTATTTTACCCATACATTTTTACTTGTAAACTCTTAGTACTCCCTACATTGAGATGTTTAATTTAACGTAGAAAGAGTAAAAATTAATCCATTTATCAGGGGTTTCGTTTGAGACAAGTATCGACTTGTCAAACGAAACCCCTGATAAATTGATTAATTATGGAATTTAACTTATAAATCAAGTTTTAAAATGATTGAAATAAATCAATTATAGTGTATATTAAGAGCAAATAGCGTGTGCAAAAACCGTGATTGGAATCTTGCATATGTTTGTGATATACTACAGAAATCTAAATAAATTAAGTACCTATGTGGTAGATTGAGATGTACGCATAGAACAACGAATTCCACGACCTACAAAGAGCCCAAGTCCAGCCAACAATTTAGTTAAAAATAAAGTAACGAACGAAACGATCTTGAGTTGAAGGCTTGGAGAAATCGTTAGAATAAAAAAAAAGTCATAAAGACTCTTTATAACGAGTTCTCTAGCACAAATAGGAGAAAGAGAGTTATATTTTAAGATAGCGTCGCAGAAATATCGACGACCGGCCGTGACCTCGTACCTAACGCTTTTAAAGCTTCATCACCACTCGTGCGGAACTCTACGCAAACTCTTGTGATGATTTCTAAAGATACAGTTTAAATAATGTCAACTTTCCATACCTACACCGATGTCAAATCGCATTTGACATTTTCATAAAATTTCAGTCAACGTTGCCATTATTTAAATTTTATAGGTAGTCTTCAAAATCAAACCGTACTACGCAAGGTTACTTCCCATATAATGTGTGTTTGTTTATTAAGCATTTATAACAATTTCTAAACCAATTAATGTTTGAGTTTAAGTTTAGCTGAATTGTAATTCCAGCCAGGCTAAATATAGGTACATATACTTACCTACTTATGACATAGCACGGATAGGTCATTAACATCAAACTTTTTCTTTGGCCGTCCTCGGTTGCAGTTCGCGACAGCATCTCGGTAGAGGTGCATGGTGCCCATGGTGAGACGGAGGTAGGTGCGGACCCGCGGGCCAATTCGCGGCGAGTGCTTAACAGTTCAACAGTGCTCTTATCGGGTGCGAAGGTTCGATAAGACGGCGTGCGCGCGCGCCGCCCGTCAGTGCCGCGAGCGACGCCGGCGCACCAGCCGCGACACACGCTAAAACACCAAATTCGCGACTTGTTTTGGAAACTATAAACAATATTATACAACTACTATGTGCCAGAACCACGACTGCCGATGAGTGTTTTGTAAACTACGGTGTTGTGACAAGGATTGCTTTTACTTTAACTTGTGCGGTTGAACAGAAGCAAAACACACAGCCTTCTCGAATTTACTTATACTTGGGTAAGAATTTTAATTTTAAAATGTTGTGAGAAAACGTATAAACAGTTTTATTGTTGCACGTTGGGCATTAAATATAATCTTATAGAGTAGTTCGCGAGGTTAACAAATTTCGCTGACCGATAAAATAAAAATAACGTTGTGGTACGCGCCGTTTGCGGTGCTCGTTTGTTTATTGATGGAGAATCGGACCGTGTTGCCGCCGGACAGTAAGATGTCGTTAGTTTCAAAATCATTTATCTGTTAAACAGTTTTAAGCAAGATTTGAAAGTTCTCACTCAGTTAGTCCTAATCCAATAATAAGTTAACATTACTTTTAAAAACACTTTCTAAAGTAATTTTATAGTATAAAGCAAAAGTTTGTTTCTGGTAGATGAGCGGGCGAGTGGATGGACGAGCTTTTTTAATTTTAACAGCTGTAGATGGGAATTAAATGGCCCAGCCATAGCTTGTTATGACTTTTAACTTGTCCTCGATAATATTAATACAATAGTAGATATCTGGCAGCTTGTAATTTATTATAGGTATAACGACTGATTTTATTATAGAAATCTGATTAAAGTTTCTCCACAATTCTGCTTGAATCACATAGAACTATAACTCTAGAATTTATAAATGATAATATTAATACAGAATAATAAAAAAAGTCCTTTAAAGACTACAATTAATTCACGAATCATTAAAAATCACTTCGGTACTTACGCACACAATTATTCTTATCGTATTGTCTCGGAAATTATCGTAGATTTTTGGATAGCTGTAGCGTACCTACAGCAAGCAAAACCTTTCCCTCCTCCTCAACTTTCCAACCTCCGCAACGCTGATGCGCCCACGGATTCTTGAGGTTCCCGTGGCTGATTGCTGGAGCAGAAACCCTTTAAAATCCGTAGAATATTCGTTTAAGTCTGAACTCCGTCCCCCTAAAAGCGTGGACTCGCCACTCCTACATCGAAATCCCAACCCGAAAATCTGCGTGAATTTTTTTCAGATTCTTAATGTCCACACTTCCTTCCCTTTAACGTAAAAGGGTTTAAAGAGACCTCGCCAACTGAAACTACTGAAATAACTGTATCTATAATTGTTTATAGATAGTTTATCTATACTTATATACACATTCCAGTCAGCTGTGGTTTTTCTGTATTCCTCATTGGTTTTATTATGTATTTCCTCGTGATAAAAATGATGATCGTAGCATACCACGCTTTCTTATCAATAATTTTTGAAAACGGAACAAAAAAATACGTGATTCGCTAGTCACACTTTGTCACAATCCGTGACTCGCTAGACACACTGTTTTGTCACTAATGAGAAGATACAGAATAAAGCCACTGATGGTTTTGGAGGTACCTTGAAACCTATTATTATATTCTTCAAACAATATTTGCGGCTAAGTAAAACATGGTTAGTAGAGTTCGTTTCAGTTTATTTTTGCACACCGTCTATATTTAGCCGTCAGATGGGGTCGAACCTGGAACTGTTCGGTCGGAAACAGGCTTACTAAACTGAGCCATTAATATTTGATTATGATGCTGATATTTAAACTACCGTACTGTTTTGAAAGTCTATTCAAAAAGTTTATTTGAAGACACTGTTTCCTACAACACAGGAATCCTAGTGTGCGAATCAGAATCAGCGGTCACATCTGTCAAATTCATTTTGTAATTATAAAATAAAGATTTATTTATTATTAATATAATAAAAAAGGTAGCAGTGCGCTCAGTCGGTCGTATCAGCGGCACACATTTTGTTTTCACTGACCTTTCTAATTTCACTCGTCTCTTTCTAGTCTCCAACGAGCGATACGAACTTATTATATATTACTATACCTACTTATACCGGATGAGTTTTAGTCCGTCTGGATACAAATTTGGCATAAAGTGGTAGATCCTGAAGTGCAGGATCGCCAGGGGAAGTACCACCCTTACGAATTTCTGCTGCTAAGCAGCAAGTGTTTGTATTTCTGTGTTTTGGTCTGAAGGGTAAAAGAGCCATCGAGTTATCGGCACATGAGACACTCCGTCCAAACCCTCCAAGGTTAGCGGCGCATCGAAACCCTTTAATAATAATAATGTGGTGAGATGTCTATGGGCGACGGTGACCACTTACCATCAGGTGTCCCGTTTGCTCGTCTGCTCTCCTTTCTGGGAAAATCAAAACGACGTCTTTCAAATGTTGTTCACTTATGGATATAATACTCTACATTCGGTTTTATAAGGGGTTTTGTCTCTACCTAAAATATTATATTATATGTCTAGCTCTACATGAAAGGGTTTGCTCTGCTATCGTTTATAGTGAATATGATGAGAGTTGTAATGAAAGGTCCCATTAGTACTTTTATAATCTGCATTATGGAAATCGGTATGAAATAATTAGTTTACATAAAATTTCGCAACATGGGGCATTATATTATATTATAATATAAGGCTGGTCAGCCTTTTTACTTATTGTAGAATGATGCATATAATACGTACCTACTCTCATTTATACTCATATCTGTGTGAAACCTTTGATATTGTCTTCACAGAGATTATTATTATATTAATTTCCGATAACAATAATAACACTTACGTAAAGGTAGGTACATATTATTTATACTTCCCACACATCAATATAGGTAATGATGTCATATAATATTTCAATTATAATAAAAAAAATTTGAAGACAGGATTTTGTTAACTCCCTGAAAATATTTAAATTCTTATTTTATTATCTACAGCCGTGTTACATTGTCTCATTCAAAATATTATCTTTTCATTCAGTCCGTCTCAGCAGGAGCATTAAAACATACATATATACATACAGATGTATCGGATTTCGGATACTTTGGTATCTACGATAAGTAAAAGTACATAAAGAGACTCTTCCGGAAAAACTACGTAAGAAATGGTAAAAACTACGATTTATTTCGCAAGAAAAAACAAACAACCACTAATGATGTTATAAAATACCAATAATAGGCTAATTAACGTTGAATAACACCATTACTGAAACTAATCTCATTTGTAATTGAAACCTCTTTTACCTCACATTCACACCGTGAAAAACCTGTGATGAATTTACTAAACAGTAACAGCTCTTTCATTAATATCTATTGTTATGGTAATTAGCCTTTAATAACTGAATGTTACGGCAGTTAACAGTAAATGAACCATGAATTAGACTATTATAATAAACAACTAAAGTTAATCAAAACATCCGGTGAAATGAAAAAGAATTTGAAACATTTGCTTAGATAAGGTACGACAAAGGATTTTGAAATTTATCCTATTTACGAGTCGATTTCTCGTTCATTTTCCTATATATTAATCGGGCATTGAAATGTCCATATGTATATGTATATGGGGCAAACCATTGTTCTAGAGGAGAAGGCACTAGTAGGTAGTCTGATTTATGTGGTTACGACCTATTACGGTAACTTATTAATAACAAACAGTAGTAATCGATATTCGAAAACGTAGAATAAAACCGAGAAATAGGTTAATAGGTGTAGAAGTTACGTACATATCGTCAGTGGAAAGGAAAAAAAAGCTAAACCGCCAAAATGGCGGTTTTGGGAAATGAGATTTAAAGTATTTAGATGAAAAATGTATGTCCCAAAACCTCCATTTTGGCGCTTTAGCATTTTTTCCTTTCCACTTACGATGTATATACGTGTATTTTTCGTTGAATAATCTCGTCGTACCTTGGAAAACAAATGTTTCGTCGCTGACTGTATCTCACAGGCCTTGATGGAAAAATTTATGCGTCTATTATAAAAATCAGGTCAATGTAAGCTTGTGCACATCAATCGTCTACAATTTCCTGTATTTAAGCTAAGAAACATCAAAAAAATTCTGTTTTATCGTATAATTTGTGCAATATTCCATTTTATAGCTAGACAATCGATGCCGGACAGCTCTAAAAACTCTACCAAGCGGAATGCAAAAAATCCCAAACACTCTTCTCGGTACGATTGCTTCCACAGTAAATAGACCATGAAATGCCAGAACCTATTGCAAAAAAATATTTATCGTAACGTAATTCACAGTTTACAATTTACAGTTACCTATCAATACAATACAATACTTTATTGATAACATCAGTTACACGTCATTACAGAACATTTTTTTAAATCTATACCGATCGTGTGACAACAAAATATTTTAAGTAAGTATTAACCAGGTTACACAAAAACTATCTGACCACTTTTCGAACTCTTTGTATTTTCAAAAGGTAGTGGTAGTTACCGATGTTTTGGGCGATGCTTTTATATGAACTAAACACGTAGTACGTACGGTACGGAATAAGACTTCTTCAATTCAATTGCCGGAGATAGTCCATTAGAAAATTGAGTGCCGTCTTCTTCAAATGGGAACTACCTACACATGAACTACATTACATATGAGTCAGTATATTGTATATGTCAGCGTAAGATTGGGATCGAGTAGAGATAGTCTCTCCCCACTCCACTTGGGGACCTCTATAGATACCTACACTTGACATGTAGGTACATTTACAGGTCGCTTATACGTAGAATTAAATATTCCAGTTTTCTAGATCAAGGGTTTGAACTAGGCATCTATCTATAAGGTAGTTAATAAAAACATATATAGTTATATGTACCTATTTAGGTACATATACTTGACTACTATACTATACTTTTTACTTTACTTATACTATACTTGGACTTTGATATGGTTTGTGACAAAGGTTAGGTGTCATAGGAGTACAGGGGCATATATCATATATTGCGAGCATAAACTACCTAGTCCAAGTTCATGGTGGACCGGTTTTATAATTGTCTACTTCACATTTTTTTTAAATCAAGATCTACACCATTAAGCCATGATTACGCACAAAATATTTGTTGAATTAGATAATATATTTATAAAAATACTTTAGATCTGAGCTATTTATAAATACCTATCATCATATTATTTACATTCATGTTTTGTTTACTCGAACTTATAAAACGAGGTAAGTTAATAACAACAGCAGTAGTTAAGCGGTCGCGGTAGCGGAACGATCTCTGCTAATTGCTTTCCAGTTATTATCTTAAGTAAGCGTAAGTGTTTTGAGTTTTGTAATCTGCGAGAGCTCAGAGACACTGATCACCAAATATACCAACTTAGAGACTGATTGTAAAGGTGAACGTAGACTTGGCCTCACCGCACGCGCCGCAATCGCCGCATTTGAATTCTTTGTATGAAGTTCTATGCAACCTCGCCGCACTACCAGAAGCGACCGAATTCCCCCAGTCACATCTGATGACGTCACCAACATCGGAGCGGTGCGGATGACGTCATTCGCATTCACCAGCCGTCCGAATCGGTTGCGTGCGCACGTGTATGAAAGCAATTGATGCGGTGCGTGCGGCGACTGCAGGGACTGCGGTGCAGCCAAGTCTGCGTTCACCTTAATAACGCGTCACTGGTTAGTCATTTAAAGGTAAAACTGACTGGCTCGGGTCGGAGTAAGCAAGTCTAAGCTTTAAAAGTCACATAGTAAACGGCAACTTTAAGGAGTTACTCCTTGCCTACCACTTCCTCAGTCTACAGTTTTAGTTTTCTATAAAGGTTTTGTTATTACACCTTAGTGCCTATACATACACAAGTAAGTATCCCACGAGGTCTAACTAGTTCCTAGAAATAGCAGTTGTACGTAAAGAGATCAGAAGAAGGTGTGGCGGTACTCGTAACAACAAACCAGTCGGGGACTCGTCTCGCCGTTTGTAGAGACACCGTTAGGTGCCACTATGCCATAACAACTTTCGATAAGCTTTAACTGGAACGCTGAGCTTTCGTCCGTGAGATATGGTGACTCATATTTAATTAATTTACCTGTACATCTTAAAAACTGGTTTAAATATCTTGGTTGGCGAAGGTCTAGGTTAAGGTCAATTTCTTTATTTACTTTAATTTATATATTTTTTCAATTTCTAAATCTTCGTTGGCATTTTTAAAGGAAATTACACCTACATGCCTAGGATTTACAATCT
Organism: Hofmannophila pseudospretella; assembly: GCA_947369225.1. Classification (NCBI taxonomy): domain Eukaryota; kingdom Metazoa; phylum Arthropoda; class Insecta; order Lepidoptera; family Oecophoridae; genus Hofmannophila; species Hofmannophila pseudospretella. Next base: position 5,831,080 of record OX376316.1, read on the forward strand.
TTATATCCTTCTGGATCGGTTTTTATATCCTTCTGGATTTGGTTATCGTTGGGGAGGGCGAATCCAAGTGTTAGCGGTGGGTCATTCCATCGACCAATTAATTACTTAGCTACTTTTCTATAAGTCAGATTTGTGAAACAAAAGTAAGCGATTTCCCGAAGTCACACAAAACCACCTAACACTAATTCTACCTTGTCACAGATTGCCAGCGGGTCAGAATGGCGATGAAGGAATGGCTACAGTGGCTGCCGCCGCCGCGATCGATGCTAGCGCTGTTGCTGGCGGTGGCTGGATTCAGCGGGCGGCTGTTTGCGTCGCACTTCACACACTCGCCGACACTGCTCGTCGACACGTGCCACTCACTGTGCCGGCTTGTGGGGCTTATCACCACTGTACTCGCTTATAAGGTACCCGAAGCTTCTAATGGCCGGTTTACAATTACATTTAGTCAAGTACAGTGGCGAGTAGAATTGCGAGTGGCGAGTGCCAGGCAGTCACTGGCCAGGCACTCGCCACTGTATTTGCACTCACCACTGTATTTGACCAAATGTAAACTAGCCTTAAGAGTTCTAGATCTCATAAACATGAAGCACCACACCAAGCCAGGTCGGTCCTGGTCCAGAAATCCCGGATATACCGGAGGGCGCTGAGTTGTTGATAGGAACGATACGCTCGAGGATGGGGAAGGAGATTAACCGTAGCAGGTTAATCACAGCCAGCGGGTTATGCAACCTTACGCTAGCCTAGGAAAAGGGAAGAGGGTGGTATTATATTGTTTAGGAACGAGCGTAATTGAGATGTTAATTCCCTGGTTTGCTGTGTTGGTTCTAAAGGTTCTAGATCTTTGTAATTAATTAGGGCGAATAGCAAATGCGATGCGAAGATTTACTTACCGAACTAGAGTGAATGCCCTGTCTCTACTATGTTGCTCATTCAATAGGTAGGCTTGTGCAATGTAGGTATTCCGATTTCTGTGAGACCCTTTTTTCGCACTTACAGAAATGGGGCAAGTGAGCACCCAATGTACCACGTATCTTATTGCTTACCTATACACTTACATTCTAACCACCAGCACCAATACAAAACTCAAAATCAATACCCCAATAAGATAAGGATCCTTTCTCAATGCAACAGTAGGTATTTCATTCGATAACCCAAGGACGCCGGACTCGCATGACAAGCTAGGTTTGAAAACATGCAATGTCAGGTACCAATGAATTTTTATTTATTTATCTGTTTTATTTATTTATTATTCGTTGGTTCGTTTCTACAGTTACCGACTGCTCTAACAGTGAAAGAAAACATCATGAGGAAACCTGCACGCGGTTAAATTTTGTGTGTGAAATGGCAATGACAGATCATCCCACTTAATCTACCAAGAAAGTAGTTCTGAATGATATTTCTGTACAATGATCTGATGAATGAAGAACCCAAAACAATGACTACAACTAGCCCTCTTTTCAGTATGAACGCGCAGATGAGAACACGGGCCGCGAAGGCCGCCTCCGCAACACATTCGGCTGGGCGCGCATCGAGGTACTCGGTCGGCTGTCGGTGCACGTGCTCTTCGCGTCATTCGCCCTGGCGCTGGTGGTCAACGCGCTGCAGCTGGGCGTGCACTCCTCCCACGGCCAGCCGCCTAGGCTGCCCAGGGTTATTGTCGGTAGCGCCGTCATCGGGCTGCTTTTGAACGCTCTGAACTACATGCTACTTGCTGGTAAGTCGAAGAAATGACCTTATCCTAGGTCAGGCTGGTTCTGCTCACTTTCAACTGCTGCTCGAGTCGTGAGTCGTACCTTTCAAATGAATGACTGCACTAGTTGCACCAACAATAAGTAGGTAACAGAAGTGTTATGTGCCCTTGTCGAGATCATGTTTTATTGGATTGCTCATGATCATGAAACATAACTTACCTACATCTTAAAATCAAAGAGAATTCAAATTTTAAAATCCTTGCGGTTATTCGAAAAAGAATACTTAATGCTCTGATTTCTATATTTATATAAAATGATATAGAAAATATATAATTTTATTTTTCTATTATTTTTAGATAGCATACGTAGTTAGGTAACTACCTACAGAATTTACTAAAATTATGAAGGTACTTACCCACCTAATAACGCAGGTATAATTTCCAAATCTGTTCAATTATTCATGGTGTGCACATCCAAACGACAAACTCTGCCAACCATTCGCTTTAAAGTTTAACAAGGCAGTTCCCAGTAACCCATAGCATTTCAAAAGACTTTTCGATATCGTTAGTTACCTAGATTATAAAACCAAATTACTAACAATTAATAAGAAATCAATTGTTACTTACATACGATTAGAGTTAGATAAAGAACAAAATATTTTATCAAATTTGTTTATTAGGGTTATATTAAGCCTACTGATTAAATCCTATTTGTGTAATGGTTGTAAAAAGTTGATCGATTAAAGTACAAGTATTCAGTTTTAACTTGTAAAATATAAGTAACTTTTGTAAGATCACCAACGACTTTCAACATTTGTTTCAGTAGCTAACTTTTATGGGCTTTTATAAAAGTTTTAATAAAGGTTTAGTAGATATGCAAGTCGAATAATACTAAATCGACAATTATTATAAATTGTAAAGGTTTCCAAGTAGGTATTTCGTAATAATGAAACCAGGTAAGCAGGAGACGGATATAATAAGCCAGTAAGTATAATACTACGGACAGTCCTAGAGACCAACCGATAGAGTTCAATCACTGTTTTGTTATGGTTTAGGTTAGCTCAATTCTAAACAAACCGGTCAAACGCGTTCGTTTATGAATAAACTATGCGTGAATCAAAACATTCCATCATAATTCTGTAATTTACTGGAAAATATGTTCGTAACATGGAGCCGTAGGCCTTATGACGCAGAGCACTTGTCAATATACCGCAATACCTTGCATTGAAAGAGCTCAAGAAGGTGTGTATTTTGCGTTGTTATACAAACCACCACCGGGTTTGGGCATTACTGATATTGCGGTATATTGACAAGTACTCTGCGACATATCATAAGGCCTACGGCTCCATGTTACGTCATCATCATCATCATCAGTATGGTGACTAAACTAAGCATTGTGCTTGGTTATCAGGTCTCCTTAAGGGTTTACCTGGCTATTGATCAAATTCTTTCGTCAAATATATCCGCCTCGGCGGCGCGGCGATATATTCCGACAAGGTTCAAAAGAGCCAGTTCCTTTGAAGATCGACAACACATCAGCGACTTCTCTGGTATTGCTGGTGTTTTATAAGCGTTGCTTGTCTGCCGAACCTATTTAGAAAATCAACAGTGAAATTGAGAGAACATTGTCTGTTATCAGAATAATTAGGGTAAGCAGAGCGAAAGAAACATCCCTTTTCTGACATTTTGGATTATCTACCCCAAAACCTTCGTCTTCGAAAAATACGAAAAACTCATTAGTACATACACTGCACGGTTTCGAACCCGGACCTCCCGCATGGGAGTCCGGTGTCCTAGCCACTGTGGCAACGATGCTCTAATAACCACGAAGCCATCTATCTTCGTTGCTAATAACAAGTTGTTCGCAGGTCGAGAGCTGAGTTACAGCCGTCGCCTCAGCATGACGGAAGGCGGCGGAGTGATGCTCAAGACAGGCGCCGGAGAACCAATTCTGGCTCATGCTCCTACTGACATCACCAGTAAGTGTACAGGGGTAGACACATCAAGCTATACTCTGTGAAACCCTGTCGCAATAAGTTTTGTTATGATTCCTTGACATTCGTGTGAATGCGAAAAATAAATTAAAGCGACAAAGTACTAAATGGTAGGGGAGTAATATATAGCCTGATGTGTGGTCCACTATACTTCTATCTTTTCTCTCTTCTATTTTTCACGACAGTCCACGACGAACACCCTAAAGAGAGTAGGTATGCCGCTCAATACCTGGGTTTAAGGAAAAACACATTCATTCCTCTTTATGATGAAACTTAAAAGTGCTAATCTTATGAATGAATGTCTAACTTTACCGAAAATTTTCAAACATTAATAATCGCTCAACCGGAGTGCGGAAGATAGCTATTTTAGGAATGCCAAAAAATGGAGTGAGTTGATATTCTGAGTAGAATTCTGTTAAGCACTTACCTGTAGGAAAGATTTCGTTAATTTATTTATTTTGGTTAAAACAATATCGCCAATCACCACAGACAGTCTAAACACAATTTCATTGTCCGATAACACACTTTTCTTATTTAGGTCATTGACTCTACTTACCGTATCTTAGATTTATCTATCTACTGCATATAATCCCTCGCTATTAAAATATTTAATTAAATTATGTAGGTAATTAAATACCTTCGATCATAAAATAAGGCATAGGATCTATCATCATCATCATCAGGTTTCCTCGCGATGTTTTCCTTCGGCAGCAGTCGTCCTTTAGCAGTCGGTAAATGTACGTAAGTCTTCGAAAAAATCTGAATAACCCATTGGTACATGACACTGCATGGTTCGTCCTAGCCACTAGGCCACCGACGCTCCATAGGATCTATGCCTCGGCCTATTAACTCGGTTCCGTAAGTCAAATATTAACCAGCACAACAAAGCAAGCATTTCCGGCCTTAGTGTCCTATTTCGTGTTTACGATGTCGTACCTAGGGTTATTTTTTTCCTGAAAGTTTATAGTGACCATCTTCTGTCTTATTTTTTCTTTATGTCTTCTTGAACTCCTCTAATTAGGTACTTGGTTGGTAGTGTGTGTGTAAAACACTTAAGTACTCTCCCTTGAGGGAGTGAATGTATATTGTTGGTATCGCGAGATGATCTAACTATAAAATGTATATGACACAGAGCGAACTTCTATGCTCTATTCTACTCGTATGTGTGTACCTACTTAACCCAAAGCTATAGTAGATACTATTGGTAATGCGTGGTGCGGTAAGACAAATCAAATCATTTTTTTAAATTGTAAGTAAGTACCTTAAAGTACATTTGTACCACGTCATTTTTCTATTCTACCACCGCTTCTTAAAGTGCTATAGCTGAAAGGAAAGAAGCGGCGCAAGAAACTTACAGCAGCACATCTTTTGAAATAAATATATATCTTACAATAGAATACAATCATATTATACACAAAGTGCAAAGCTGGAGCTTAATTTAGGACCAAGCCTCTTTATCATTTAAGTAGTCATTTATTTTATAATAACCCTTTTTTACATAAAGTCCGTCTTATGTGGGTCTTGAATTTTTTCTGTGTCATATTTATTACAGTATCAGGTATCTTTTATTATAAAATTGATTATAAAATCGTACATAGTGAGCCATAAATGATTTGTTTACTTTACTAAGTCTAAAGCGTGGGACTGCTTATAGAGAAACTGACCTGTAGGAATTATAAAACACCATCATCAGAAAGAAGTGGCTGGGAATTCATCTCAAGAACTACATTTTTCACACAAGAGTACCTACAATAAGAAATAATAATAAAATGGGTGGGATGGGAAGCGTATGATTACCGTGTAACAATAAAAATAAACAAGCTGTGACTGTCTGTTTGCAAGCGTGATTACCGCACGCGTCGTGAATTGCATTCAGCGCGGACAATCGCCTGGCAACTCACGATAGTTTACACAAACTATCACCAATGTTATGTTTCCTCTTCCAATTCTATGAGTTTTCAAAACCTCTAGGTGTATTATTGGTACTAGTTTAAATTTTGTACTCTCTCATGTCATGACCTTTATCTACTTGTATAGGTAGGTACCTACCTGTATTTATCTATTAATCCCAGTACCAAGTACCTACTTCTACTAACATTATAAATCTGCAAAAGTTTTGTTTAGTGTTTTTACGATGTAACAATCAAATGGTTTAAGAAGGATATAGACTACAAAATTTCCAGGAAAATTAAGTACACAACCATAAAAATAATACAACAAAGAAAACTGATAGGTAACGAATGATGACGCACGTACAGAGTCTATGCTATATACATAGATGCACTATTTTATTGAGAATCGCAACCTATCAGATTAGGAAGTGCCTTAAGAGGCACTAAGGTACCTACCTATTTTTTGTTCTAACCCCTATCACTGTGTTATCATTATCGCATCGTCTGATAAGCTTGATTGCACCAGGCAGCCTGTTCGTAATGGGCGCCGGCCTGACGTTGGAGTGGGAGCCCGAAGTGGCGCGCATCGCCGACCCAGCTCTGTCCGCCATCGCTGCCATCGTGCTTGTTATATTCAACTACCCCTTCAGTAAGTATCTACCCATCTACTTCTTACTTACCGGTCTATTATGTTCGACTCATAGATTAGGTACTAACTTTCGAACCGAGAAATTGATTTTCTCGCACGATTATTGTAACGTACAGTTCCAAAGGCCTCACACACCAGAAGTAAGTTATATTGGAAGTCAAATACCTACATCTTGTTCGTACCGTTTACAAGCGTTTTCCTTACCTACGTATGCGACACAATAACGAACCGTTCTATTGTTATAACGATAGATAGAGCTCCGTGAGAACTCCCATAAAAATTTGTCTGTCTTGTGTCATACATAATGAATGAATCAAGAGGGATGGAAATCTTGGGTGTAAAAAAATTGCCTAGGGCGTTCGTTCCTTAATGCTGGAAATACCTACTTTCTGAAGTTGTATTTTTTCTGTTTGAAATAACGGGTTGTAAGAAGGTGGAAGTTCAGAAAACTAACCGTTCGATTCAAACCTGCATAGCAATACAATGCTAGCAAACAAACGCTAGCTGTAAATAACGGCCAACAAACCGACAACACGACGAAGTAACATTATGCAAATCATTACAAGAACTGTTTGCAACATTACGTCGTCCACCTGATTACGAACCATGGCGATCAGACTCTGCGACATTACATCTCGCAATTTTGTTGGACAACTCCATATATAGTTTCTCTTCATCCGTAACCAATATATGTAATCGAGAATAGACGTAATTTTGGCAAATATTATTGCATTTCATAGGTATATTAAATAAGTACCTATGTATAAACACAAGCTGTATCAATAGTATCTATCGACATTCGATCATACTCTGAGTACCTTATAACGTCGCCGTTTTACTTTTACGTCTCCCTTACGTTTTCGATCCGTTATCAAAATTACCCTCTTGTGGAACTTAAGTAATTAATCTTCTCTTCCTTAAGAAAATCATACATATAGCTGGTGATAATTTTAAAGTCGTAATTTCACCATCGTGCTATCTACTGCTGCTTGTAAACGTCAGATTCAGATTGAGTGTCATCTCAAACGGTACCTATTAAATATTACTATTTCTTAGTTTTGTTTATTATGCATTTCTCATGTACTTAAATAAAATAGAATAAGGGGTGAAAAACAATTCCGCGAGCAGGATTTGAACGTGCGACCTTGCCGTTCCGTGGCAGTGCTCTAACCAATTGAGCTATCGCGGCTCATCCTGCTGGCTTCAAATTAGCTATATTATAATTTATAACTATTTCTTTTACAACGAACTCCATAGCAGAGAACCAACCAATGGCGAACCAATGGCAATGGCGCCCTACTAGTCAGTTGGGCGCCATTGGTTCTTTTAGTCTCTGGGTCTCTCAGGGTTTTTATATCCTTGGTCAGGGTACACACAGATAATAACAAACGTATAGTATGTGTATTTTTCCCACAGTGCGTTCTGCAGGCCTCGTGCTTCTCCAGACAGTGCCAGAAGGGCTGGGCACGTACGACCTGCGCGCGGCGGCGTTACGCGTGCCCGGCGTGCTCGCCATACACGAACTGCACGTTTGGCAGCTGCATAGAGGCAAGGTTGTCGCGACTGCCCATATCTCGTATGATTCGCATAAGGTTAGTTAAACAAAATATGCAGATAAGTAACCAACAACATGCATGTAAGTAGGCTGCGTTATAAAATATTCGATATATCATACAACTTTCACTAAACAAGAAATCTCTTTTTCTGAACAGAATCTTTGTAACTAATTATAAACAGTGTCTATCCCATATAAACTTCAATAATATTTTATCTTCACAATTCATATGCTACAACTTTTAGCGCCCAGCCAATCTTATCTTATGATAGGGGGCCGGATATAACCCAGCGGCATTTCGACCCTTGAGGATCTTTTGTGCCTACCCCATTTACACACTGGTCATCTCAGTGTGCAGGTTTCCTCACGATGTTTTCCTTCACCGCTAGAGCAGTCGGTAAATGTACGTAAGTCTTTGAAAAGCGCCAAGCCTTAATTATGATAAAGTCCTGATGGTGTCTGTTATTCAGAAATCTGAAATTAACAAAATGTAGGTATCGGACAGATAACACATTCCATATGCATTTTCAGGACTATTTGAAGAACTCTGCCCTAGTGTGTGACGTGTTCAAACGTCATGGCATCGGGCTGGTCACGCTTCAGCCCGAATTCACGCTGGCAACTGCTATGGGAGGAGCTGGTAAGATATTTCAATATCCTAGATTAAATTCAAAGAAAATTCAATCTAGTGCTCATTTTTGACGTGTATGGGACGGATTAGAATATCCTTACCGCCACTGGGCAAGCCTGTCGTACGAGGCGACTATATAACCCAAGTAACTTGCTGGTGGTAAGACCCCTGGCTAGCGATCACCATTCTACGTAAAGTCTGTCGTCAAATATCTTCGCTTCGACGTTGATGATGTCTTTCGGTAGTGTTTATAGAAGAGCCAGTACTTACTAAACCCGTGAGCTCCATTTTCGGCCTCATTGTCACTTACCACCAGGTGGGATTGAAGTCAAACGCGGGTCTAGTCGTAAATAGAAAAAAAAGACAAGATTCAGTTATCTTCTCTTTCTACAACACATCTGTTTGTCAAACAGGTACAGAAGAGGAGAAACAGGCGATGCTAGACTTTGCCAACATGGCTTGCTCGTGCCCGTGTGCGAAAGAGTGCATTGCACCTCGATGCTGTGAATCACCAAGAAAGCCCGCCATCACGCGCGTTTAGCGTCACCCACCTCATGTGTTTTAGTTGCATTTTGCATGAAGCAATTTCATCTTAAAAGAAGTGTCATGAAACGGATGACACGTGATTCCAGCAAATGGTGTTCTTTAATATTCATATTCGTGAGAAACTTCGTTATTTTTATAAATGTGAGTTTTATCTTGCCTTAACTTTATGCTCAAAATTATTGTTTTGTATTTCTAATTCGAGTGTCTCTTGAAAAGATTGTTTATGATTGTGAATTTTTGAGGAACGTTGAAACTGTGCATATTGTCTAGAATTATCAGAGTACTATAACCAAAGAAGTAGTGGAGTGTTTGCAAAGTGCGAGGTTTCTAATCGGAGTTGTAATGATAGCTCGAATAAGAGCACAAAAAAATAAGTATTTAACAGAAAAGACCAGTTCCCTTCTAGAATTGGGGGGCGCAAGGCACTCAGGTCCCGTTGACAAGAGGCGGTCAAATGATGTTAGTTGAGATATTCGATAAACGGATTTCAGATCCATGTTCAGGATGTCCATGTAAGTTGATTGATGCAATAATTTTTTTTAAGTCAAATACCCTATTACATGCGCTAATTACAAGCTGTGCCAACTCCCAAACTTGAAATTAACGCACGATGCAGCGAATCGAGTAAAAGCCCTACCTGCTTCTTGTAGTGCCAGCCATATGAAACGTGCTAATCAAAGTGCGAACACAGACCGCGGAACGCTTGACCGCCTTCTGTCAAACCCTATCGCACGCCGCACGCCGTCGTAACACGGGCTGGAACGTCCTTATTTGGACCGCCAGTGTTCCAGCTCAAGCGATAGCAACGCAGTACATACACGGCAAAACGCGGCGTGTGTGTTAGAGTTAGCACCAGAGCGCTAATAATAGAGCTTCTTTTCTGTTAAGTACTTTTACTTTTCTATTTTGTGGCAAGAGTGAGTGAAAGTGTCGGCAATGAATAAAAACATGCGTCGCGTCATTATGTCACTGACTGCGGCTCTCAATGGGTGATTATGGTTTCGTGGTGTATGACAGCTAAATAACCACCTCATTATATGCCGAGTGGTGTATTATCAACGTAATACGAGTATAAGGAAATATTGTTAGATTAATATAGCCTTTATTTGGTGACACAGAAGTCGTTATGAGGGTGTCTCAAAGAACATAAAACTACTGTTATCAACTTATCACCTCGGTGTTTTACCAGGTCTTCTTGGGCACGCACATGATAGGGTTCCATAGCCGTTCTATCACAAAAAATATTTTGCGGTCGATTTCAAACAATTAGCTCGAAATTTACTATTTCGATAATATTTATAAATCTACTAATAATTTTGTCTTTTACAACGTAACTTTGGTACTGTGTCCGTCAACATTTTTATGGTCAGGTACCTTATACCTACAAGATTTTTTAGGATTTTTTATAACCTGTATTTTCTTAAGTTACATACAGACAGGCAAACACCACGAAAATAGTTGGTTAGTTGGAACCCTAAAAATGAGTATTCCTTTTTTTATAGAGACTACGGTATAATAACCTCACAAACAAATTGGTACTTACAAGGAAGGTCCCCAAGTGTCCGGCTCCGATTTGATTCATTTTAAGATATATTGCAGAGCATTGAAAAATAACCGACCCGTATTTATTTTTATATAGGTATCCGTATATAACTTAAAACGAATTAAATCGGATGAGTCAATTCTGCAACATGTACCAAACCGATTTCCCATACATTCGAAAACTTTGAAAGGCGATTTCCCCCACTAAATATGAATTTGGGCCGTTAAAAAAAATACGGGTCTTTTATATTTCACTGCTCTGCAATATATCTTAAAACGAATCAAATCGGAGCCGGACACTTGGGGGACCTTTCCTTGTTATTCTATCAGTATCATTTACACAAAGTCACAAATTAATAGCTATAGACTACTATAAAGGTTAAATGAGTATTGCCATATAGGTACGTACAGTGGCCAACATATCAGGGTCATAACCTTTGGTAGATACTTTGTCGCTTTAACTAATTTGACACATTTATATAAATATCAAAAATCCGATGCAAAAATCATAACAAAACTTATTGCGACAGGGTTTCACGGAGTGTAGCTTGAGTCTTCTACCGTATACCGCCAATACTACACCACATGCGTCTATATAATACCTACCTACCTACCTAAAAACTGATAATCTTAACTCTACCATATTATATTTGTTTATTCATTATTTGAAATCTCGCGGCATACTGTTTTAAAAAGAAAATTACTTAAAAATAAAAAGGCCTAATTAAGAGATTCCTCATAAATCTTCGTGTTTTCTGTGGAATATATCTTATCTACGTAGACCTCCTACTAAAAATTGTTATTAGAGTCGATACAGTCCCCAAACCTCGCAATACCCTCCGTAAAGTCTAAATATATTTTAAGTAGAAATATAAAATTGCAAACCGTACGTATTTTTCATATTATAAAGTGTTCATATTGAGAGACATTCTGTGTCTTTCTATTAATTATAACTATTATAATATAAGTATGCATTTGTAACGTTAAAGTATCAAATAAATAAAACCGGTAACTATACATCAGGTATCAAGAACACGGCATAAATGTGATTATTTAACTGTGAAAAGTAAATCTTATAAATTTAATTTATACGCAATTGTTAAATCCATATTTTTTATGAATTGTAATTCTGTATTGAAGACAATTTTGGTGGCGTACAAAGCGACTGTGATGTTCCTAGACAGTATTATTTTAAGGAAAATTAGCTAGGAGAAATATTTAATTAATGACTAAGTTTCTAGATATGTAAGTGATTAATTAATTATATATTGACGTTGACAATAATAATAGCTTCTAAGTAACGTATTGTGTACAAAGTTTTGTTGACAAATGATTGAATTAAAGTATTTTAACAGAGCCGTTTATTATTTATCTAGGGTATAGTGATAATAACTAGTGATAAGAAATTCCACTTCTAAATAAAATAAGTAGGTTTGTTTGTTTCAAAGTTTATAGAGAACTTCCTAAGTAGCTAAGTACTTGTAACATGAAGTAAATTGCTTGATGAATACGTCTATGAGGTATTACAAAATTAAACAAATGGGAACTATTTCAAAATGTATTTTCTAATCTAATAATAATACTTTTAATACACTAGGATCTACATTTTATTCAAAATTTAACGAGAGCAAACTTGGTTTGATCATTTAGTAATTAAGTACATTTCAAAAATTGAATTATAATCGAGCAGACGTCGATTATGATAATGATAAGGAATACAAACTGTTGTATACCTACTGAGGTATTGTAATTTCTTCAGTAGAAGACTCATAGTTTGATTATTTTTTGGCAGAAATATATTACGAGTAGATAAATGTAGTTACAATCAAGATCCGTGAGCTCTTAGAAGGGGATTCGGGTATCGGGTAAAATCGGTCTGTCTCTCTCTTACTACAGTCTTAGTACATTCGCTAATCGTTATCAATACCTAACCGAAGTCTCAAGGCTCGAAGCCCTTTCTAAAAACTGCACTGCACTGCACAGTGGATGTCAGAAAGTGGTTACCACTGTCAACTTACACAATCGCAATTTCTCGAAAACTACAGAATTGATTTAAAAACGTGCTTTCTAGTGAATCAATCACACAATGATATTAGAACTACATCGATTGTGTAAGCCGGTGTAAGCATAATTAAATCAATTCAGTATTTTCAGAGAGAGTTTTGTGTAATTTACAGGCGTTAACCACTTTCTGATCGCGACTATATATTGAACTGATTACTCACCTTCCTGTGTTAAAGAATGTGAATAATCATCATAGTTCCCGTGTTCGACAAGGATCAAGTCGCCCGTGGTCGTCGCTGGCAACTTGCGACAATGGGTCGGTCTGCATGCGCGGCTCTTGATTAGCTTCGGGCAAGGCTTCCCCGATCCAGAGGCTTTGCGCTATAATAAACGATATTCGATTTAGAGGCAGATCCGGTGGGGGACTATGGGGCATCACTATTTTATACATCAATATTCCTGACACTATTCACGACTGTACAGACATTGGTCTGATATTCTGATTCTGTGCTATTTCGCAGAAACTTTGAATAACGTGGATTATAGACAACGACGGCTCGATATCCGGCTCGAAGGACCATATTGGACAAAATAATATTACAAGTCATCCTACCTAACTGTACCTAATGTATATACTGTTTTAAAACAAAAAACAACGGAAGTGAATAAAATCTCCTAACTTTACATAGAAATTTACTAACTGATGATTATTTACAATCAGGTGACCCGTTTGCTCGTCTGCTCTCCTTAGGGCTCCTCCTCCTCTGTAAGGGTGGGACCGTGGGAGCGGAGTTTTAAAATCTCTACATGTCCTTACCGTAGGAAGGGGGGTAATAGTCATTCTAACGTAGTAATATGGCCAAAATCGTCCTTACGTAATTAATTAACGGCCCCTTACACAATGAAAAAAACCATTAAAACTAAATAATTAAATAAAATTAACAAATGTAACAAATATTTATCGGCTCAGGACTAAAGTAGTCGAGGGAAATGTTAAGTACTCACCATAACCAAGCGGTAATTGAGTTTGATAGCGAAGTCACATTCTCCGAAACAGCTGCGCCATCCCAGCCACGGACCAGTTTCGCATTCTACATCTTCTATGAAAAAAAAAAAAATTTTGAAAGCAGACGAGCTTACGGGACCTCCTGATGGTAAGTGGTCACCGTCGTCCCTAAACATGTCACCTCACTATAATCTTATTAGAGGGTTTTCGATGTGCTGCTAGCCTTGGGAATTTAGATAGTGTGCCTCGTGTGCCGGTGATTTCACTGGCTCTCTTACCCTTCAAACCGAAACAGCAATACAATTGCATTGCTGCTTTGCGGCAGCATTAGGTAAGAGGGCGGTACCAACCCAGGCGTGCCTGTAATAGTATTTTATGCAACTGACACGTAATAACAGCCGTTGTAAGAAGAGTTTTTTCTATTTTGATCCTGGCTAAGTTCTTTGTACTTCATTGAATTGACGGTATCATAATGTAGGTTCGCGTGTCGTAATGAATATTACGACACCGCGATGTTCATTACGTAACGACCCTTAGGAATGAAGAAGATTGTGTTGCTGACTGTGGTTTCATAGTGAACAATTTACAATATGGGAGTAGAAAAATTATTATATTACAGCTTTAACCATTTTCCTTACAGATGATTTGGTAAGTAATTTACTTATTCAATGAGAACACTAATTTTGGAGATGTCAAGATGTTCTGAGTGCACTGCACCTGGCACAGGAGAGTCATTCTGCATCACCTCGTTGTCAGCGCTCGGGGGAGTTGGTTTCTTTTTTGTGACCGTTTCGTTGGACACCACAGCACCTGTGTTGAAAAATAAAGATTGATCATCGACCATTTAAACATTTCTTTTACAGCTGGAAGTACTACAATTAAGTACAACCAGCGCACTTTATTATGTAGTAAAGTAAAAGTAAAATACACTTTATTGCACAAATATAAAACAACAAACATGAGATAGAAAAGGAAATAGAGAAGTACAATTTAGGCGGCCTTATCGCTAAGAGCGATCTCTTCCAGGCAACCTTCGGGCAGAGGAAATTATTTCGAGAAAGAGGTAGTAGGTGTGCAAGGTTTATGGAAAACGTTATATAAGAGCAAAAAATTGGGCATCCTGAGTAAGGTTAGGCGGTACTTCACGCCGGGACAGCTTTTAAACCTTTACCAAGCTCAAGTCCGGTCGTGCATGGAGTACTGCTGCCACCTGTGGGACGGCTCAGCTAAATACCAACTGGCTGCCCTTGACTCAGTGGAGAAACGCGCTAAGCGCCTTATAGGTGACGAATCGCTGGTGGAAGCTAGACTGCAAAGTCTGGAACATCGGCGCAAGGTTGCCTGTCTATCGGTATTTTATAGGATACATTTCGGAGAGTGTGCATCGGAATTGCACGACCTAATTCCAGCATCTCCATTCCGCCTTCGGACTACCAGGCGCGGGGAGGGGTTCCATCCTTATGTTGTTGATATCCCATCTGCTCGTACGAAGCGATTTGCTTCTTCATTCATTATGCGAACGGCTAAGGAATGGAACAGCCTGCCGGCGTATTTCGTCTGTATTTCCCGAAACCTACAACCTTGGGATCTTCAAGGCCAGAGTGAATAGGCATTTACTGGACCCGCATGCTCCATCGTCGACCTCATCGTCGCTTACCATCAGGCGAGATCGAGGTCAAATGCGGGTTTAGAAGTAAATATATATATATATATAAGAGAATTTAATAGTATAATTTTTTATTTTTTTTTGTTAATTTTGTAATTTTTTTGTAGTATTTATGTTACTTCTACATACTTGAGAAGTTTGAGTACTTAAGAGCTACTTCTTTATGTACTTGAGTGCGTCGGTGGCTAGGACGTCGGACTCCCGTGCGGGAGGTCCGAGTTCGAAACCAGGCAATGCCATGTACCAATGAGTTTTTCGGTTTTTTCGAAAGACTTACGTACACTTACCGACTGCTCTGACGGTAAAGGAAAACACCGTGAGGAAACTTGTACACTGAAATAACCAGTGTGTGAAATAGGGAAGGCAATGGCAAACCACCCCATTAAATCTGCCACAAGAGTCGTTCTATATGATTAGTTCCTTAGAATGATCACGACCCTCAGCAATGAGGAACACGACCTAGAAGGAAGAATGTTATTTCGGTGAAAAAGAATCACCGCTTTTCATTCGTATAGTCATTTTACTTTTAGTAAGTTACTTAGATGTTTGGAAGAGCCTTGATGAGAACTTTTTCCAGCAGTGGGTCCACCACAGATAAGGAAAATGTTTACCACTACCAGTAGGAACAATAGTCTGGTTGTCATGACGACAGGTGCGCTGGCAGTCGTCCTTCGTGCGGAAGTTGTTGGCGTTGCCACCGCAGCCTGTGTAACCAAACGGCTCGCAGGCGCCGCGGGTGGCGTCAAAGAACCAACGTTCTTCGTAGTCACGGCAAGGGCCAACCAGCATCGGCAGCTTGCAAACATCTGTGAATGATAAGAATACGACATTTTTGTAACACATGTGTATAATTAGATGACTTGACTTGTGTGTGTTTTTTGACCGGCGCGATCGATGTCGCATCGATGCCTTAATCAACGTCGGCCGCGTAGGTGTAGCGACTTATAAAACACGTCGAACAATAATTGATCAACCTTGTTGTGGTATATGTTGCGATCAATCAACTAAAGCAGAACATTTTCATCGATCAATCGACAATCGCACGATCGACGTCGGATCAATGCTCAATCGATGGCAGATCGGTTTGGTTTAATAGTAAACAATGATCAATGTTGAACGGTCTATAATATACAGATTAAAAAAATATAGATCGGTGGTATTGATCAACATTGATTGATCAATGCCACCTATCTATATATTTTTATATAGATAAAAATCTGCCGGGCTAATCCGGCGCGATCGATAAAAACGGTCTTAAACCCTTAGTAGGTAATGTAAGATGTTTGGAAGTCTGTGAAAATTGGCAACTAAATTCCTGTCATTAGGTATTCAATCGCCACCTAATAAATTGTTAGGTGGCAATAACTATGTTTTAGTTCTACAAATAACCATAATTTACTTACAGTAGGTATATGCTGTTATAATTAGCACTTGAAGAGTTTCTATAGTTTTGTCCCGAATGACAGTAGATAGGTAGCAATAGAAGTAGGTACTACTACTTATAGACAAAGAACAAGTGTAAATCATACGTTGTACTCGTGTGTGTCGATAAAGGTGTCAATAACTGATAAAAGTGAATTAGAAACAACATTATCAATAGATGTTAGTTCGATTAAAGTACCTTTTATATAACTGATAGTGATAGCAGATTGCAAGAAGCAGTCATTTAAAATTTGCATAGAGATAGGTAAATAGTTTCAAATCTATTTTTTATCAACATACGAGTATAAGTAGATAGATAGAAACACTTTATTGTATACAAATACAGGAAAAGTAAAAACTACAGGAATAATAGCACGATATGTACAAAGGCGACCTTATCGCTTAAAGCGATCTCTTCCAGGCAACCTCTGAAGTTAATTGGACATTAAAAAGATTAACGACAGTGTAGTGTGAGATATGAAAAAGGTTACTATTACTTAATACACAGTAAATTTAGTAAAATAAAATTAATATGATATACATAAATAATTAATATTAAGTAGCCATGTTATCAGTACGTAGAGGTAAATCAATTGAATATATAAGAGACTAATAGGCAGTTCGTAATGCATATTATGATTGATAATGAGAAGACAGTGATGGCCACAGCTGGCACAACAGTCGCAGTGAATGTGCATAGTAATGGAACAAATACTGCGTCACGATAAATCATAGCCGCGGCACACGTGGATCTATATTTACTATTTACACGTGCTTCTAACTTTGCAAATATTGTATCATTCTCAATATCTTTATTCATAGTAAACAACGGGAGTCAAACTCTATGGAATCGAAAATTTGAAAGTCAATAAGTAAATGCTAACCAATTTCGTGACGCGGCAATTTTATTTCTATAACTTCTTACATTTCTATGGTTCTGAAAAATCACAAAAGAAACTAATTTCAAGCTTTTATTTAGTTCGTTAGTAACATCAGTATGAATTGGGAGCAGTTGGTGCAATTGTTTATTTTTTACAAATGCACAGTTCCCTAACCAAGAACTAAAAAACCCTTGGCATATTGCGGAATTAATTGGGTTTTTTTCATCTCACCAGTTTTTCAGCTCGATTCCAATGGCTCGGACACGTCACTAGGATGGGGGAGGATCGAGCAGTAAAACGAGCGTATGTGGGATGCCCTAACAGACGACGTCCGGTCGGACGTCCCAGATACCGCTAGCGCGATGAAGTGGAGAAGGATCTGCGTGAACTCCAGGCGCTTGACTGGCTCGAGACTATGCAGGAGAGAGAGCGATGGCGCTCTTTAGTATCGGAGGCCAAGATCCACTTCGGGTCGCTGCGTCAGCGGAGTAAGTAAGTAAGATATATTTTTTTCATAGCGAACACCTTAACGCAGATTATAAAACTACCAACGGCGCCCTCTTGACAGCGTATACCACAAGCAACACTGGTATTAAGACAACTATTGTCTTCTCGGTCGCAAAACTCCTGCTACGACAGCGTCGCTTAGCACTGCTCCAACTGCTCTTGTACCTGTGTTTCCAACTCAGGGTCATCAGGTGTTATTAACTAGCTAAGAGTACTTACCACGAGCAACACTAGCGTTAAGACAGCTGAAGTCTTCTCCGTCGCAAAGCGACTCCTGTTGCGACAGCGTGGCTTGACACCTCTCTAGTTGCTCTTGTACCTGGGTTTCCACTTCAGGGTCGTCAGCTGTTATGTTCTCCGCAGACGGCTCCTAAACGCAAAGAGAAAAGAAGTTATAAATAAATCAGATGTTTCGCTAATTTCCTTTTTTGAAGGCATAAAAACGATAAGTAATCTTTCTGCAATTCAAGACTTCTTAAAATACAGGTTTGATATAAATTATAATTAATTATTGATTACTCACTGAAGAAAGTCGGAAATCCTCCGACTCGGTGTGTTTCGAAGGCCTTGATCACGGAGTATATAAAATGTATATAATTTAAAATGTCTCCTTAGGTTCAATTCTAAAATAGGTTTGTTTAATTTGGGAATCACTTCAATTTGTATTTTACTCTAATTTCAATGGTTAGACAAGTTTATTGTCGACGCTCAGTTGTTTACTAGTTTGAGTACGAGTTTCGTTTCGTTTAGCGGCGAATCGGTGCCACTACATCTCACTATATTGTGAGTTTACTAACCAGCTGCTGCAGCTCGGCAAAGCGCTGGTTCCAGGTGTGCAGCAGCCGGCGCGCCAGCTCGTGCTGCACACGCGATTCGCGCGCAATGTACATGCGCGTACGCAGCCGCCGCCCGCGCCCACACCGCGCAGAGCACGGGGACCACGCCCCCCAAGTTGTGGTCGGGCAATCGCCTGTAGGCACATCCTATGGGCAAGTTTAATAATCTATGTAAAGACCACCCTTCTATGTAAGTCTGTCGTCAAATGTCTTCGCTTCGGCGTTGATGTGTTTCGGTAGTGTTTATATAATTGTATTATAATTGTTTTTAGTTGCTATTAGTTGTAATTGTTAGTTGTATAAGGTACTAGACCTATATTGTAATGTTATACCTAAGTAATTACCCGATGTGTTAGTGAATGCTGTGTTTGCCTTTAATTGGCACATATATCAGTAAAAGTAAAATTTTATTAAGATTATTTGAAATGTGAAATATATGTGCTGTTGGCTTACCTAAATAAATAAAATAAATAAATGTATGTATATAGAGCCAGTACTTACTAAGCCCGTACTATAACATATGCCATAGACCAAGTGATTCATGGTGGCACTATTTATAATGCCCGGGCAGTATAAATAATGACAAGTCGAATTGGGCAATATGTCACAGAAACTTTGTGGATGCGAAACCGACTCGGATATTGTAGGTTATGTTAGGTTGCTTTATGACAACCACGCCATGCCCCCTTAACGACACTTTGAGCAGCCATAGCTATTATCATATTGCCGCCTCATTATGGGCATTATTCAAACTGTCTGAACATTATGAATAATGTCCTTAATCACATATTTTAAAAATATTTTAAATATTTAAAAAAATCTCTACTGATCACTTCCGTATGAATTGGTGTCATTATAAAACAAAAGCCTTTAAACAATAAAATATTAGTTTCCATAAAATCATGATCTGATCGTTGGATCAGCAGAATTTTCCAATTTCCATACGTATGAAATATAATTTAGATGTAGGTTACTTACTACGAAAAACCAGTCGAAGTTGGTAGAGTTCGCTAATTCACCAACGGGCCTGTAAAAATTATACCCATTTTAATTTCGTTGTTCAACAAAAATGATTGACGATCGACGAATGTTCGGCAAATAATACTTATTATAATTATAACACAAATGTTTTAATTTTAACAAAAGTCGATCTAAGAATAACTCAAAAGCATATGTTTTCGTGCAAGATTTTTTTGGCTTTTGAGAGATGACTTTTAAAGCCCTGTAACCTGTAATAATAATAATAAGCCATAGCAAACGCAACGTACCTGACACAAGGGCCGACATCGCAAGGCATGGCCTGACTCATGACCATGCGCGCGCGGTACCCCACGTGGCAGCGCTTGAGCGCGCGCGGCGCGAGGTAGTGCCTCGTCCGCGAGCGCACGCCGCAACCCTCGCACGGCGACCATTCCGACCACTCCGAGACTGCGCAAGGGCCCGTCGACTCCGCAGGGTCCGGCTCGTATTCTGATACTGCTCTGAATAAGTGTTATCGTTCCACGTTAGATTGACTAAATATCATTGCCCTTTCATCGTAATGAAGGAGCGAAAGTAAGCCAAAGATAATGTAACCACTACGTTACTAAGGCAGGTCATGGATTGGTAGCCAAATATCGAAGCCCGTCTCCGATTCCCTTGAACTGTCAGAAGATGAGATGACAGTTACAAAATGGCGACTTAGATTAGGAAAATGGAGCCCGTATAACCGGAAAATAGCAGGGGAAAAACAAATTATATTATGGGCAAGAATGTGTTACATGTAGGTATTCTACCATACACGATCTTTGTATCAGCAATCAATCTTCCTATTCCAAAACATACAATATCCTGATGATAATTGCACACTTGCATTAAGTTGATTTACTGCGTGTTATTGGTTTTGCGGTTACGCCACAAGAATAAAGGCATATCGAGTACGCAAAATGCACGATGTTCACGTCTTCACAAGGGTACGGTTTGATGACGAACCCTTGTGTAGATGTGATACCTTGTACTGACGTGAACATCGGGCAATTTGCATACTCGATATGCCAGGTGCCGTCTTCTTGTGCCATGCTAAGAAAATAACTCCCTAATACAAACCATGCCACCGCGAACAGAACACCCAGCACCTTACCTGCAGTGTCTCCGAGGCCCGAAGCAAGACCGGTAGTCGGTGAGCTGCGTGCGACACGCCTCCACATACGCGCGAGCCGGCCACATGTAGTGCCGTTGTCGCGCCACGCGCCCCTCCCCGCAGGTCACGCTGCACGGGCCCCACGCTCCCCACGCGTGGGTCTCGCACGCCCCGCCCGCACTTGTCTCTGGTACGTGCTCCACTCCTGATTCTACACCAAGTGCTACGTGGTCAACCGCGCTCAACCGTGGTAAGCAATCAGGATTCGAGTCAAAATATTCACAGGAATACCATCCATCAAAAAAGTAACTGCTTATTTTTACTGAACAACATTTGAAGGTCGAAAAGTTATCATATTAGAAAAGACCAAATACTTTTTGAATGATAAGTATTACAAAAACTTCCAGTTTGATGATGAAGTCAACTGAGACTCCTTATCACTAGGAAAACAGACACAGTACGCGACAGCCCGGGAGTGCCCATCTGAATATAGGCATAAAAAATCGCATTTCAGTACATGTTTTTAGGTGTCAACGGGGCGTTGAAGAGCGAGGGATGAGTACGGGCTGCCGCGTAGTATGGAGGAGGACATGCCCCGCTCTCTCGCTCTTCTACACTAAAAACACCTAACACCTAAAAACATGTACTGAATAGCGACTCGTGACTATAGTCAGATCCGCACTCCCGGGTTGTCGCGTACTGTAAGTGCCTACAGATATTACAAACCTACGGTATCGCAGCTTTTTTCGTAGAGACGAAGTCGGTTGAGACGCACACGCGCAATTGGCCGCATTTCGGCGGATGTGCTAAAGAATGGAGATCTCACGTCACGCGGCCAATCCGGTCGTAATGCACGCACTGGGGCAGCCGGTACGGTTGGCTGACGTCGAGACTGTAACATGAAAAACAATGTTTTTAATTATGAAATAAGTTCAATATTTTGTCCCACATTGGGCGTCAATTTTGGAAACTAAGTTACAGATTGATAAAAGTTTATACTTACAGTATAACCCAATCCACTATCCGTCCCCGCATCGTAAGGATATAAAGGCAAAGTAATAGACGTTCTCCAAGTACAGTTAGCATTACACAACTCTAATGCAGATACACCAACTATCCAATCCGGTGAAGGAGCCAACTTCGCAGCGAGCGATACCAGGTGATTTTTTGCATCTACACGAAATACTGCGAACGTGCTCGGAATGCCAGCACCTCCGGCAACTTGCTGCCAGGATATACCGCGAGCTTTGATTATGGTGCGAATGTGATCGCTCTGTAAAAGAAATTATCAGATCCATAATTCAGAAAACTGTATAAGAGCCACATAAAAAGATCCCTTACCTCAGCTTTCAACTCTTTTTCAAGCGCAGTAGTAGCGCCGTCGTCAGCCAACCTCCTCAGACCTGCACTGGCCACTCTTCCTTCTTGCCACACTCGATACTGTGCTGTATGGGATGCCCCGATCACATCTCCGAAATGCGCCCGAGCGGCCTCAGGCGGAAATTCTCGAGGGTGTGTATTTTTAGACCATAAACCCTCAAAAGTCACCTTAAAAAAAGGCAAAATTATCATACAAAAGTAATTACTCAAGCTGAAATGCTCGCGTTTCTATTTCAGTTTGAAGAGTAAGAGTCAGCGTAATTACCGGCACATGAGGCACTACATCTATGACCTCAAGGTTAGCAGCCTCTAATAATAATACAGTAAGGTGAGATGTCTATGGGCGACGGTGACCACTTACCATCAGGTGTCCGGTTAGTTCGTCTGCTCTACTTATTTAATTTTTTAAAATTAAAGTAGCGCTGTCAAATATTACAAAAAATATTTTAAGTGACGCCCAGCAGCAACTACACTGGCATCTAACATAATGATCAAAGTAGTACCAAAATCGTGCCCAACATGGGACCAAAGTGGCACACACTGTCGGACCAGTAACTCAACGTGGGACCAAACCGACACCAAACATGCGTGGAACTACGGTTGCATCCATTATCTGTAATAGTTAGCTAGCTAAAGACTACCTTCTTTGATAGTAATACGGCGAATGAAAGTCGACAATACCTACCATTATTTCACACGGATATGGTTTGAACCATGTTTGAATACTATATTGGCGCCCACCGTGGGACCAACATAATCAACTACCGAGAGTAATATGAACCATACCACACCTCATACTTAGCTTCATCACAAGCGCAGCATGGCTCTACAATGGGTGGCGGTCGAGTGAAGGTAGCTGGTGCAGCCGGAGCGGCGCACAGTTTCCTTGCCAGCACCGACCACACTTCAGAATCTTTTGGAGTATTCGCTCTAGCACACAGACGCACACACGTGTCTACCGCATTAGCTGGAGCACTCCATATCACCTGCAATTTAATGTACAGTTAGAAAATTTTAATATTTTTGAATGAAACATTAAACATATTCGTTACACACCTGGATTTCAGTCTTAGGATGTGCAGTAGCATTATCCACAGCTGGCTTACAAAACTCATGAGGCTTTGTTTGAGCATCGTTCGCCTGGAACGCGCCGAGCGACTGGTTGCTTGGCACTTCTCGGCTGTCACCTTCCACAGCCTCTATCTCTGCCCATATCGTGAACCCTATGAAAGGAGTTGGGCCCTGTCCGCTGTCCACACCTTGGAGTGATACTGCAAAATACGTTAGATGACAGAACAATAAGGCGATTCATCAATTCCTGATTCCAGTGTACCTATATTTACAAGCTGTTTTCCTAAAAATATTCAAACACCTTTTTAACAAAAACAGAATTACATAGTATTTTTGCTAGTGCTAAAAAATCGAAGACCGTAATTACCAGTATAAAGTTCTCCAGGCAGGAACAGATCGGGATCGCCGGCTACACTTAATTTGTAATTAGCATCTGCCGGTTGAGCGTGAGGTGGTGCGGTTACACACTGTTTTACAGGTGCTACCGTCGTCGCTTTGGCGATCGCCAGCCACGACGAGATTAAAAATATTACGAGCATATCGCCTGTTTTGAGCCTTCCGTCCACTTGGCTCCCCTAGCACGGATCCCCTGGGGTATTCATTTGTATTTTTTCTCCACTCGGAACCCCTGGGTTAAGTCCATATCTGAATTGTTTCTGTTCCTGAGATTACTGTTTAAAAACTATGCTTCAAGTATCTTAAAATGATTCGAGTAATTTATTATTTCCGGAGAAAACAAGTACCTAGAGTTTAATTTGCCTTGTTACTTATAAACACATCACTACTGGGACAATAATAAAAACACATATGTATAACAAATCAACGTAATACCATAACAAAGGAACATCGTTACCTAGTTTTATTTATTTTTATTGCTTATCCCTAAGACTAAGCTTTCTAGACACATTAAAAAGCTGCAGAATAATAATATCACCGAGTATTTTCATATAAATTTTTTTCGCATACGATTCAAGGCGGCGGAGACGGCCGTCCACCCGCCCTACATTCGTAGACTACCTGAGACTACATAGCTTTACTTTATACGTATATCAACATCAAGTAGGTATCTACGTAAACCCTTTGTTTCCCACTTACTGAAACCACGAATTCGCTCAATACTTATCCCAAACTAAACCAGGAATTGACAGGATTAAAGTGAATGTTATAATTATAAGTAAATAACAAATAGGTAGTGCTCCTTTAAAAACCGTTTATTACTTAAATAAAATTTGATTCGTCCATACCTTTCCTATTACATGCCACTTGATTTATCAGTAATAAATAATAAAATTACAGAATTCTATTTTCACAATGATTCTCAAATGCCGACAATAAATTACAATCGAAAAATTCGCATGTACCTTGTACTCATAAAATCAACAGGATATGAATAATAAAACAATCAGAGATCTTATATTAGACAATAATAAATAATATAGGTATCTTTAATAAAATAATAAATACATAGGTGGGTATACCTAAGTACGAATTTCTTATGAATTATGAATAAAATTTAGTAAATATTTTACATTATCGAGCCAAACTTGACCAGCAATTTTCTCTAGACACTACAATACTAAAGGTAGGTAGGTACCGATACAGGGGAAGAGAGTCACTAAAAACTAAAATACTTAGTTTTTTTTATTTAGTGTTGGTAAATAAGCCACCTTTAAAATTATAAAACTCTCACACCGAATAAGGGGTAGTCTTTATTATAGTATTTAGACTTGCAAGCTTGCAGATGTAAGCACCCTCCTACCCCTTCTACCCTGCACCCTTCTAATATAAAATCTGCCTGACACATCATAATCGATGACTTTGGTATTCCAACTTACTAAATACCTTCTTCTAAACACTACTTGTTCGCAAAAGACATACATATTAAAAACTGCATTTACTTAATGTAAATCTTTTCGTAGATTCAATTTAATGACTAGGCTAACTGAATGTACCATGTACACTAGATTAAATTAATTATTTCCAATACAAAAATATTTTAACAAGTGCCTAAGTTACTACAGAATCGTGCATGATATAATAAAATTGGAATAAACCAAGCTATTATCAAAAAACTTTACAAGTTTTCAATACATTAGCTTGGTGGAAGTGTTTAAAACATTAATTATATTTCTATTATCTAGATATGTAATTCAACTGCAAATATTCTTTTATCGATCATACATACATACATACATTCGTATCTTCACACTATGTCTAGAATTCTAGATAGAGAGAATAGAGCGTAACCGTTATAGGAATAATTTCTATAAAACTAAACTAACAATTTAAAAATGACAGTAGTCACATATGTTGTTTATTACACATTTAACAGACATTCCCAACCTGGGGTCCACGGACACCTTGGGGTCCGCAAGTATGTCCCAAGGGGTCCGCGAACGGATACATATCGTTATCAATGTAAAGCAATAAATCTATAAACTCGTGTGCCATTGTGTCTAACAACTACGTGGCCATTTCAAGCACTTTTATCCACCTCCCTCCATAACTTCTAATTTATTTTCTTTTTTTTCGAATGTTTCATGACGATAATAATTGTTGATCTCGTAATGGTCCGCGGTTAAAAAGGTTGGGAAAGCCTCTAAATCCTTATTGTTGACAAGCGGATACTACATGATACCAGAGGCCACTCTGGTAATACTGTAGTCTGTAGAAACGAAGCGGTCCAAAACCTTCACAACCAGCCATGGTTGTGAAGGTTTTGGGCCGCTTCGTTTCTACAGACTCTACAGTGATACAGGTGTAAAACATAATTTTAAAGTATTTACTCACTCTGTATATTTCTTACGATTTATCTCACTAACGTCACAACATAATTTGTAACGGAAGTTTACTGATTTTTATCCTTGCTCCATCCATACATCAGTAACATTTTTAGAATTAAAAAATGTCGTCGATTAAATCCAAGCCCTATGGCGGTCAGCAGCGAAAGTGATGGCGCTTAAACAATTAAAAAGGTCCAAAGGAAGGGTTAATAATTGGCCGAAGATGTGACGATAGCACACGCATTTGCCTAAATGTTAGACGTAACACGCTGGCGAACCATTCAACATACTATGACCATGGATGGTATTCAACCAACAGAACTCAACAAATAGTGTTCAAAGAGCAGAAAATGCACAACTAAATAAAGAAATATTTCAGCAAGCAGGATTTGCGAAATTATCATTAAGAGCCCGTTGGTAACCTGTTGTGGTAAACAAGATATCAAAAATTTCATCAACCCATCTATTGTCGTGGCAAATTTTTAAATAATTCATTTATAGTTACGCTATCGTGTTCCTTCACTGATTTTTTAACTACATGAGCGCACACTTGACTGAATTCTGTATAACGTATTCAGTACGGCAAGTCTGCGATTTAGTCTGTAAACAGAAGCCTATCTAGTTAGTCAACTAAATCGTTAACTAAATCGTCGACTGAATTGAGTAAAGCGCTATAAGAATATATAATCGTCCACCTGGCGTGGACAAGCGTGGCACAGCGGAGAATGCTATATATAATGATAGATTAGATTTCAGAGAAAGGAGAATTAAAACTGAGTTCGCCCTCCTTCGTTTCTATATACACCCTCATCTTTCGAAATAATATTTGTATCAATAAATGGTTTAAGACTGTGGTCGATTGGGCGGGTGTTCCCGAAGTTCCATCACGTGGTCGACGGCCTGGGGCCTGCCGTCCGGGCCCACGCGAGCCGGTTTCACGACGCCTTCGGACACCATCTTGTCGAATAGGTTCACCAGTTTCATCGCCTCGTATTCTTTCTGTGAACAAAATGTGACTATCAATACACTAAATAAACTAACCCCTCAGATTTTTTATATAACGAAAAGGAAGTCAAACATATTTTCATCTTCAACATAATCTAGCGTATGTTCCAAAATTAATATTGCTTTGTCGGGTAAAGTTAGTGTTTTGGAAACTGTATTTACTACCCGCTCGACAAAGGGCACAAATTACTAGAAATGAGTCCCACGATCGCTCAATACATGAAATTAGCGTCTCGACGCTTCTTCGAGCAAGCTCCCCACCACCCAAACCCTCTAGTAGTAAGCGCCGCCGCTTATTCGACTAACGGTTTACCGACATCCCTAGACACGTCCTAGACGACCCCGACGACGCCATCACGATCTCCATCGCGGAAGCCACTCCGCCACCCGATAGTAGTTCACACACAGCACCTTCATACCGCCCGCGCCGGCGCGGGCGGCGACCCGCTTCTGGCGCTTTCACGCGCTATCGGCGTATTCCAGGCCGCTTCTCCCCGACCCCTCCGTCCCCAGCGACGTCCTAAGCCGAGGTCCGTACCCACCTGGGTGCCCTTAGGCAGTCGCTTTAAGTCCTCCTCTAGGCTGGAGTGCATTTAGCGCTCGCCCCAAAAAACCCGGTGAAGCTGTAAAGGTCACTAGGACCAACAGCAATTATCAGTTAAAAAAAAAAAAATTAAAAAAAAAAAACTAGAAATGAGTAACCAGGGTCCAGTTACCTGTTTCAGAACGCTTTTTTTTACTACTCTTTTTATGCAGTGTGTTTTAAGTATAGGTAGGTATATAGGAAATATCAATTGGGAAATGAATTTAATATAAAGAACACTAGAAACACAGATATATCTATTATATATCATTTATACATAGTACAATTTAATACAGTAATATTTAATACCGTCATAGTGTGTCAAGTAAACCCGAAGAGTAAACCACAATCACAGATAATATTACAAAGCCTCTAAAATATCAACCACAAGATATCCACCACACATATATTTTAAAGTCCATTCGCTCAGTCTCGCTCTTTGAAAATGCCGCCCGCGCTCGCGCCGCGACTAATCAAACGATGCCGCCGCGACAACAGAGTATGGCGACTGCTGTGTACACTTTCCTATTTTACGATACAATTTCCTATTTTATGATATTCATTTGGGAGTACCGAGAATGTTTGAGGGAATGGACTTTAACTGAACAACTGAAGAGCTAATTAAATTACAGCAATAATAATTAATATTACCTGTTCCTCGGTCATGCCCTCGAAGGGATTAACTCGAGGGGGTCTTGTGCAGCCCACCACAGGGTCTATATTCGGCTGGGCCTCCAAATATTCCTCTGTGTCAGAGTCATCGCTGCTGGAGGAATAGACAGCGCCTCGACCGCCGCCGAGCAAGCCCTTCTGGGCTAGGTGACCAGCCGCGTTCCCGAATCCCGTGTATTTCACCATGCGGCCCACTGTATATAAAATTTAATATAATAATTCTTTCTGATTTAAAAAAATATATAAATAAGAAATAATTTTTGGCACTAAGTATAAAAACTTATGGAATAAAAGTACCTACCAAAGATTTTGAATTAGTAGCCCGATTTATGTGGTACCTACATTAAAAATCTAAAAGTACGTACTTTTTCGTTTGTGCTATGTAACAGAATACTAGAGCTAGTTATATTAAAGAATATCATGTGTTTTATTTAAGATAGGATAAGTAGGATATAGATGACATTAAGAAATTATATGAGTAACTTTGTTTATTGCAAGAATGGAGGCGCAGCGTTTATCATCGATAAATATGGGCTAGTCTGGGATTGCGCTTGCCACCGGTCGAGTCGCTTGATATTGGCATGTCATTTGAACCGTATTTTAAAGATATTAAGATTTAGTTTACATTGTTATCGAAGTAAGCTGCTGCGCCTCCACTTAGTGTGCGCTGGGCCTAAAACAATTGACTGTAAACTTACCCTTTTCCTTGCACAGTATTAACAGGAACTCGGCCACCAGATCTCTGACAGAAGTTATAGGGGTGGTGAGAAGCCGACACAGCTGGTTTCTGAGGGTGCTCCCCTTTTCTGGAGGGCGAGACACGTCGCGTAACGGAGGCAAGACCACCTGGCGAAGGTACTTGCGCTGCTCGCGACAGCCGCGCGCACATTTGTTCATCACCGTGAGAATTGGAGATAGATTCTCATATTGGGTCTTGGTGTTCTAAAAAGTAAATCCACATATAATTGATAGTGTGATTTGTGTGAGATCTTAATTAAATTAATCCTATGATCTCAAAAAACTAATTTCACGTTTTTGTTTTGTTATATTATCTGCTATTTTAAACGATTACCAAAAACTACCAAAAATGTGTATGCTCTCGGGCAAAATATAGTGCTACTGAAACATATAGCTATGAGAAACTTGTGATTTTATTACTATAATAAACTTATTCTTATTACTATGTAATGAGTGACTCACTGTGGTAATTGTCAGGCGATATTGTAACAAATTGACAAGTGCTTGCAAGGCGTCCATGTTTCTGCCGTCATACGAGTTCTGAGCTATCTCTCCACGTGTCAACTCTGGTGTAAGGTATGGGTAAAACATTGGTGGTACACTGTGAAAATATAAGACCTTATTTATAACAAAGAACAACAGGTAAATATTGAATGTAACTTGTGATTTACAGCTATAACCTAGGCCTTCATAATGGTCATTTTCAAAATCAAAAGCATTGTTCCATAAATTATATGAACTATACTTTTAAGTATAGTTCATCACACCACTAAGTCGCTGTCGCATAAGCGGCACCCATCACCGGTGAGCGGTATCTCACCGAGACCCATCCGGGCAAGAGGTCTCACCTCCAGGCCCGCACCCTCTCTCCCTTCGTGGATTTTCAAAGAGAGGAAGACCCCTCAGCAAGTTTCAAATTAAAATTAATAGTAATTTGAAAATAATGAGAGAATTGGGAATTAGCGTTAACTTTGAACTCCCAAATATCCTCTGACTATGTCCCTGAAGAATGTAATGTAATGTAATAACGGGCTTATTTCCGCAACTCGACGTTTTAAGCGCCTATTTTGCGTGTGGCCCTGAAGAAAACTATTTTCATTTCTATTACAATATTTTACTTTTAGTTTAATGAACATAACACCAAAAATAATACAACATTTACCTCGTTAACAAGTTGGTAATGTTACTGCGTAACTCCATTAGCTTATCCTCAGTGGTTGTATGGGCATACAGCACTGCAGTGAGGACTGGCATCAGCTTCAAGTACATAGCCTCCTCAGTTTCGTTGGCCGGCTCCTCCGAACCAGAATGCAGGATCAAGTTGAACTGAGTCTTTAGGATCTCACATGTTATAGCTTGTTGGTTATCCTAGAACATTTAAAGTGAATGAAGACATTGCACATCATATTAGTATACATAATATATTATTGAGTAAAAAGTAAAATAATTCATTTATATATAATTATTATTCGACAAAGGGTACGTACTCATTGCCTAACAGTTTACAAAATGCCAGTGTCAAAATACTTTCGGGTAATGAGTGCCCTTTGTCGGGTAATAAATACCGGTTCCAAAACACTTGACAATTATTACCCGCCAAAGCAAAAGTGGTTATGGAACATACCATTAGCAAACAGTGAAGGCCCCCTTCAACCAAGCCACTGCTAGCGCCCATATCAGTCCTTGTGGCCTCTAGCAGCAACTCGTTCAGGCCACTGGTCAAGTAATCCATGCCATGGAGCTCATCCTTTATCTTCGACTTGATATCTTGCCTCAGTGCAGTCAGGATAAAAAGAAGTTTCATGTCAAAAAGCATGATGTCATCTTTGAAAGGAATTTCTTTGTACACCCTGAGTCTAGCTACTAGGCCTTGGGCGACGCTAGTGTGAGCACAGATGGCTCTGGCAACTTCACTATTAAAAGCAATGTTGCAGAGGCATTTCAATGCCTCCACAGCCACATCTTTGTCCGGTAGCTCTATGGACACCATTGATTCCTCATCAAGGCCAACAAAGTTATACAAGCCAGCCCTTTCAACCAATACAGTTATCCATTTCTCACAAATCAAGTTTTCAAGCTCTGATTTGTCTCGGCTGCAATGTAAAAAAAACTCAAATCAAAGATCAAAGTGAAATTTAAATCTCGGTTTAAACCAAAAGTATGCAAGGCCAAAAGGCATAAAAGCGTGAATAATCAGTATACAAACCTGAGAACTCTAATAGAAGCTAAACATAGCGCATGCACAAGCGCCGATGACTTGTTCTGCAAATGCTGGAACAACGCCGTCCACAATATAACTCGGCGATTATTCTCGGATAAACTTGGGAAGGTAAAGGCATTTTCATTCTGAAACAAGTGTTATTGTTTGAGATATAGTACCTATTCAAGTCACAGATGCTGCTGATGAGTGATAGATATGATGGATGTTATTATTATGAACTTACGTTTTTCAGAAACCGCTGCAAAATTACCGACACTTCATCGACTTGATTCCCTTTACTAAGAATTCCAATTTCCTCCTCGTCCATTGCGCTTAAATCGGTCAGTGTTATTTTAAATAATTTTATTAGTCAAAAGTCAAATCACTTTGTAAATAAAAGAAATTAATTTGATACCGCCCTACACTGTGAATCCAAATTCCAACCATATAGGTACTCTGTGATTCCAACCGAATAACCGAATTGATTGATTGATCTCATTTTGACGACCACCAATGACCATGGTTGTTGTTTGTTTTTTTAAGGCAAAGGGAACTGAGCCCATACATCCATGTCTAAAGTAAACAACTTTCAAGTCTTCATTAAAATGCTGGTGTGACACATTTCAATGCTATCTGGGAGTATCTTCCACGCTTCTGCACAATTCGAACCAAAGAAGAAGGCGTCCTGGACGCAGTATGGCTCTTCAAAATCCAGCCAAGTACGCATCGGGCTGCAGCGTTTATTTGACTTTACTTCACTGTCCCACACATTATTCACATCTTGTCGAATTTCTTCGAGCAAGAAACACCATTCTTACTAGAAAAACACTACTATAAGACAATTTGCAAGACTAAACGAAACAAAGCTGACGTGGATGCCACAAAAGCGCGGTAGAAACCTGTTTTTTGATCAAGTCATCTATGGCGTTCTTTATTAAAAAAAACACTTTGATTGACAGTTCATACCATTAACATATGTTTTTGACTGATTCGTTTGATTTTTGTCCGAGTAGTTGAAGAAAATCATATTTTTATTAAAATTACAGCACTTTGAGGCCTGAAAATGGCTACCATAGCTTTAAAAGGCCACTATGCGGGTAAAATATTACGTAAGTACGATATTCCCCGTGAAATACACAATAAATCTATATGTTGGTTCTTACATAATTTCGTACCAAAATAAAGGTTGTTTTCTAAATGTTGAAAACATCAATATAATAGAATTATAATCAAGTCTTTAAATTTTGTATAATTGGCTAATTGCAGCTAAAACAGGATCGCTGAGCATTCTTTACATCAAGTCTGCTCCATACAGCTCTGATGGAAAACCCAATCTCGCGGCATACAAACGTGGTACAGGCGGCCGTAGCAGCTTCAATGGCATTGTGGCCACAGTGTTTGGTTGTACTGGATTTGTAGGTCGCTATGTCTGTAACAAGTTAGGTAAAATTGGTACTCAGGTAGGTGAAACTACTGTTTATTATTTTACAACTTGTGTGACGTATTAAAGTAAAGTAAAATACACTTTATTGCACAAATAGAAAACAAACAAGAGATAGAAAAGGAAATACTGAAGTACAATTTAGGCGGCCTTATCGCTAAGAGCGATTGCTAAAGAAACCCTAGTGTGTTCCCCTGGATGCGCTACAACCCCTGGTGTCGAGAGGATCGCTACTATATCAGGGGGCGAGTCCCCATCGGCGACATCAGGGTTGACTAACTGGAGGCGCATCTCCAGAGAGACGCTGCTGGGATAACTGTACATATATTTACAATAATTTGGTTTAGTACTCACCTTATAACTTAA
The DNA here is from genome assembly GCA_947369225.1 of Hofmannophila pseudospretella. Taxonomy (NCBI): domain Eukaryota; kingdom Metazoa; phylum Arthropoda; class Insecta; order Lepidoptera; family Oecophoridae; genus Hofmannophila; species Hofmannophila pseudospretella. Next base: position 5,864,262 of record OX376316.1, read on the forward strand.
ACTTCAAGTGGTACATACCGTAGGTAAGGAAACTTTAAAATTACTGATTATTCTATTCTAGATGATCCTGCCTTACCGGAGTGATTTTTATGATGCTCAAAGATTGAAGGTGTGTGGAGATCTTGGACAGGTGCTATTCACCTCGTTTGACCTCCGAGATGAGCAGTCCATTGCCAAAGCTGTCCAATACTCAAATGTTGTCATCAACCTGGTGGGACGAGATTATGAGACCAAAAATTTCAAGTATAAGGATGTCCATGTGGATGGGGCAAGGCGGCTTGCTAGGCAAGTCATATTATTTATATTTCCATGAATTTAAGATACAATATCAACAAAGGTCTAGTACCTACCTACATATCTAGTTCCAAATGGAAAATATACCTTATACCTGGATACACCTGTAATTAAATGTAAGATTACCTCTGTAACCTGTTGATTTCTTTTTCTTTTAATTATGGCCCCTGCTAGTGTACACACACTACAATTTGGCCAATGACCGTGTTAGAATCTTGATAATCACTCGAACGTTTTAGCGTCAGTTTTGAAAAAAAACAGTTTACCAACGTTGAGATTATAGGAGAGACATACCTATGCAACAGGAATGCCTAGTGTCTTGCATTCCAAGTGCAATTGAAGGTTAGGTTGCCGAATTCACATCCTGTAGTACTTCACTCCAATTTCACTGTCTTATATAACATTCACTTATCACGGACAATTTTTAGGTAAAATATAATAGTTTTACGGAAAAATAACCATTGTAAACCGTTTTTAAACAATAAAACTTATAACATTCCAACACTATGACATGTCTATGTCATAGTGTTGGAATGTTATGGAATGTTTGCCTGTTTATAAATATATAATAATAATAAAATAGACCAAACACGCCATGACAGCATGAAAGCTCAACGTAACCCCCAACCTGTTAATTGAACCAAGGTTGTGTAAACTGACAGAAACATGTATTTGAATGTGTGTTGAGTGCTGTAAATTAAAGCTTATATAAACTGACAGAAACAATTAAAGTATGTATTGCATGCATTACAAGATTTTATAATAATAATGATTGTTAATTATTGATAATTGTTTAAAACAAATAACTGTTCCTTTATTAGACTAGCTAGACATTCATGAACTTAAACTTTTTTAATATTTTGTATTTGCTCTTATATCAGACAATACTGGCATATGGTGCACCGGTTATAAAATTTCCCTGACATTTCAGGATCAGTCGAGAAATGGGAGTAGAGAGGTTCATCCACCTGACTTACTTGAATGCCGAAGAGCACCCAAAGCCGTTAGTCCTGAGTAAACCCTCAATGTGGAAAGTCAGCCAGTACTTTGGAGAATGTGCTGTGAGGGAGGAGTTTCCAACGGCCACCATCATCAAAGCTTCTGATATATATGGCTCTGAGGATAGATTCATAAGGTTTTATCTTGTTTATTCGAATCTTATTGATAAGTCGAAATAATAACTTCTTTTTGTACTTATTTTGTCATCTCTTGTAGAATCTGCTAGTATCATGCTGGTGAGAATGACTAAGAATTTCCAGATATATATATATTTTTTTGATAATACTTTTGATAGGGCGGTACTCACCGCGAGCATTCGTTATACGAAGTTTGTTTAGCGAGCATTTGGTGTGCGAGCGTTCACTACGCGAGCAATTCTTTCGCGAACCAAACTTTCTTTCGCAAGCAAAACTTCTAGCATTTGTTCCGGTTATTTGTTTCAATGTACACACCAAATGTTTGGTTCGCGAAAGATTGTGCACGAGTGTGCTACGCGAGCAGACGCTTGCGCAACAAACGCTCGTTCGCGAAATGAATGCTCCCAGTGAGTACGTCGCTGCGCTACTGGCGAGAAGGCTATCGGAAATGGTTGCAGCGGATGCCAGAGACCCTCATACCCCCTACCCTTCTGCTAGATAAACACATCGCTGCGCCAGCTTACTTCCCAAAGTCCTATTCCTGTAGGACATTAATGTCATCATTAAAGGACTGCTCGACTTTTTGGCGAGGTTGGGGTGGCTTGTTTTTGCACGCAAAATAGGCGCTATAGATGTCGAGTTACGGAAACCAGCTCGTTACTACAATACAATAGCCTGCAGTGGTCATACTATCTAAAAATAAATTATTTTAAACAGGACCTTTGCATCTGGATGGCGGGTGCACGGACAATACCTGCCTCTGTACAAGAATGGCCAGGGCACTGTGAAGCAGCCAGTTTTCGTGTCAGATGTCGCGCAGGGCATCGTTAACGCAATACGAGACCCTGACACCAGGGCTCAAACCTATCAAGCTATTGGGTAAGTGAATGTTATACAGGTGGAACAGTTAAGTGTTTACAGGCAATTATTTCGTCAATAATAAAGATGTTTAAAATTTTAAAACTGATATTAGCTCACCTAGAGCAAAAGGTTGAAAGTTCTAATTTTTAATTTTTCACAAATTGACATTATTTGTGCGTATAAAGCCCATCGCATATTATACCAACTCGACGCGAACCCGGCACCACGCGTTGACACTCATCGACGACTACTTCACTTCAATTTTGTATGTAATACGATACAAATCTCACATTTCAATGCTTTGCTCAGAGTTAAGTTGGTGCCGGATTCACGTCGAGTTAATATGCGATAGCCTTAAGGCTCAGAGTGTCAATGCGGCATCTTACTTCGATAACATTTGAACTAAACCCTACTACTACGCTGAAATACGGTTTAAAATAGAATGACAATTGCAAACGAATCGTCTCAGAGCGCAGCGGCTCTCGGTGGCTCGCGGCTTCCCTAGGCGGCTCACAGATGCGCGGTCTCTCCAGGCGCCACTGCGCGCCGTTAGAGTGGAAACCGCGCAGCGCCACTACTCCACACACACACACGTATATATTTATAGCTAGATCCTTAATATAGCGGAGATATAGTGGAGAAGTTGACCATGAATAAACCTTATGTAGGTATTATCTAGCGAAAGGCATTGCTGGTCAGCATTATGCACAGCGTGGCGATCGAATATATTTTATGAATTTGAAAATTTTACCATTACAGACCTAAACGTTATCTGCTTGCTGACATGGTGGACTGGTTCTTCAAGCTAATGCGCAAGGACGAGAAGTGGGGTTACAAACGCTACGATATGAAATACGACCCTTTTTTCTCACTGAAGATTGAAATCATCAAAATCATTTCGCCGGCCTACCCCTTCGGCGATCTGCATTGGGAAGGCATTGAGAGGGTGAGTGGGTTTGTTTCTTCTCACAGCTCTGTGTTACGTGCAAATGTAATAACCAGCAACATACGTCGATATTGACTCTCCTGCGTTGTGCCCACGCTTAGCACAGCAGTTGAGCGTCGGTGGCACAGTGGCTAGAGCACCGGACTCCCGTGCGGGAGGTCCGAGTTCGAAACCGTGCAGTGCCATGGTACTAGAACAGGTACATAGTACATGTACCAATGAGTTTTTCGTATTTTTCGAAGACTTACGTACATTTACCGACTGCTCTAACGGTGAAGGAAAACATCGTGAGGAAACCTGCACACTGAGATGACCAGTGTGTCAAATGGGGTAGGCACAAAAGATCCTCAAGGGTCGAAGTGCCGCTGGGTTATTCCCGGCCCCCTATCATAAGATAAGCTCAGCAGTTGCTAAATTGTGAGAAACCAGCCAATGGTAAAAATAATTGCATGCTTATTGTATGGTTAGTGGCCATCATAAATTGGTTATGTTTACAGGAAGCCACTACCGATATGCCAATTTGCGGTGTTCCGACATTGGAGGATTTGGGTGTATGTCTCACGCCATTGGAGGAACAGGCGCCATGGCTACTGAAGCCCTTCAGAGCCTACCAGTACTACGATGACAAAGTAGGAGAGTTCCCTAGACCTGATCCTCCTAAAGTTCATGTGGATTTGTAAATATTAGTCAAAGTTGAATCAGTTCAGTTAGTGACACATTTTTAATATTGATTTTATTTGTTCTTTAATATTAAATCAAATACATTGGCATGACTCGTCACAGGGCTACATGTAGAAAAGTGTTTAATAAATTATTGATATGTTTTACTTAGTTTCATTTTCTGCGTAAAGTCTATTGTAATATTTTTGGGATATAAATAAAAACAACTAGTAGGTAGAAACAACTTCGAGAAAGAAGCCGACAGAAGAGTTCAGCTGGGTTGGACAGCATTTCGGAAGTTACATCACATCTTCTCGTCGCCCATACCTCAATGTCTAAAGACAAAAGTCTTTAACCAGTGCGTCCTACCAGTAATGACCTACGGAGCCGAAACGTGGACACTGACGGTGCGACTGGTTCACAAATTGAAAGTCGCTCAGCGTGCTATGGAAAGAGCTATGCTCGGAGTATCTCTGCTGGATCGAATCCGAAATGAGGAGATCCGGCATAGAACAAAAGTTATCGACATAGCTCATAAGATTAGCAAGCTGAAGTGGCAGTGGGCCGGTCACATCTGTCGCAGAACCGATAACCGCTGGGGTAGACGAGTTCTGGAGTGGAGACCGTGTTTGGGCAAACGTAGTGTGGGACGCCCCCTGTTAGATGGAGCGACGATCTGCGTAAGGTGGCTGGCAGCGACTGGATGAGAAGAGCCGAAGATCGGGCTCAATGGCGCGCCCTGGGAGAGGCCTATGTCCAGCAGTGGACTAGAATAGGCTGCTGATGATGATGATGATGATGATAAATAAAAATAAGATGTAAGTTATGATTTTTTTTATTAATCTTATTTAGGGTGCGGGCCTGCCTCGTCCGAATCCTCCTCTCTGCAAACAAAAATGTTTTTTTTTTAAATAAAGTACTGATAATCAATTTCTTATGTTCAATGTAAACCACTTTTGAGACATAACAGCATAATAATTAGTTTTTTTAAAATAGCCTATACCGTCCCACTGCTGGGCAAAGGCCCCCTCTCCTTTCCAACTAGAGTTAAGTAAAATAAAACAAAGACAAACAACAATGGTGATAAAATATTTACAAACCTGTTATAAGACTTGGAACAGTTTTTTACCATAACCGTATCAGGGAAAAATCTAAATGTCTGCCACATTACATGACTTACTAGGTATACAACAATACTATAATCATATTGTTAATTTAATTCAATATATTACTGTATTTAACAAAAATAGAATTATCATAACATATTATTAAGATTAATCAATCATACAACAATAATAAACTATCTAACTGCATATTCAAACTTAAATATGTAATGAGGATTCAGTAAGAACACAAATTATATATTAGAAAAAAGGTGAAAAAAATTCCATGAGCAGGATTTGAACCTGCAACCTTGCCATTCTGTGGTAGTGTTCTAACTTACTGAGCTATCACAGATCATCATGGGCTTCAAATTAGTCAACCCTTTCTTCATGTACCCATCTGTATATGCGATATAACGACATCTATATCAGCTTAACTATGTAACACAAATGATAATAAAGAACTTACGAATTCAACATCAGCTGAACCAGGGCCGACATCAGCCTTCTTGTCGTGAGTGGCGCCGCCGGGCGCGGTGGGGGCGCGACGGTACGCCGATCGGTCCTCTGCGCTGCGCGCGGGGGCGTCGGGTCGGCCCACTGTGCCACGTCGGACGGTCTCTGTCCTCACTGAGCGCTTCAGGGTCGCCGGCACGATCTCAGGAGGCAGGTGGAGGAAGATGCGCAGGTATTCAATACCCTCGTTAGTCAGGTACCTGAAATGTTTTGAATAATGTTGGTTTGTATACTAGTAGTCTAAGTACTCCAGGGCTAGCACTCCGACCACGCTTTAGGTAGCTTTAGGGCGTCATCGCACCCTCCAGCACCGCACTGCTACCTAAGGCTTGGCCTGAGTTAAGCGCTAGACCTATAACTACTACTGTTTTTTACATATTATTTACTTAAACTTTCTCTTTGAGTGGAGGTGAGCTTAGCGATTTGCAGCGTTATCTACCAGCTGACCTTTAGGCAGCTAACTCTTATTATTTCAACATTTGTTCACTGAATTAACTTCAATTACAGTTACAGAACAATAATAACACCCAAAGCTTACCAGTAAAAGTGCCTCCACGCGAACTGCTCCTTGACATAACCCCTGGATTTGAGTGACTGCATTGCCTTGATCACTTGGAGGTTAGGAATCTTCTCCAGATCGGGATGTTTGGGTGCATGATAGTCTTTTTTGGCTACCATAACACCCTCTTTGAATAGGTATTCATAAATTGAAACACGGTTCTGTTTTGGCATCAACATCTTGGAAGCTTTACCTAAAAACAAGGCAGAAATTAGTACACACAGGTTATGACACAAAACTAAGCAGATAAAAGTGGTATTTACAAAATAAGTTCTGAACACTATGCAGAGAATAATATAGTTTTAAATACAATAATTATAGATAGCCATTAATTAGTTGATTTTAGAAATAAATATGGATTTATTTATATCAAAAATATACCTCCGGCTAAGTTTGACAAGAAAAAGAGAGTCTGTTGACAGATTGACAGTTGGATGCCCAGACTTGACAGTTCTAGTGATAAAACATACAAATCGATTTTAAAATCGATATTGTATCGCGTATCACTCGCTCGTTTCGATTAGCGATTTTCGCTAAATTTCAGAATGGATGCTACTGACGTGGATTTTGAAAGACCGCCGATCCTAAAGTTAATACAAAATGATACTCACTCTCACTCTTAAGATAAATCGTATAAGAATGAGGGTGACATTTCGTTTAGCGATGTTTTAGTGTAGTGAGTGGCACTCTAGAATTAGTTTCAAATCTTCGTTCCATTTGGCCTAAAGAACACATATCCAGGCCAAAAAATTATATCGGATAAAATGTCCATTCGGCTTTATAGGCTCAGATTCCTTCGCCTTTTCCAATAATACGGAAAAAACCGTACTAAAAAAAATGAAATGCGTCAAACAAATGTCAAGTCTGAAGCAGTCAACGCGAACCACGCATCGCGTGGAGTTGCTTGAATAAAATTGAATTTTCTTTATTTTTGTTTCTATAAATGTTTGTATACATTTAATAATTATCTTAGTCGGCTGAACATAGAAAATGGATTTCCAAAACCGCCCTGGCGGTAAAACTGGAGGAGGCGGCGTAGCATCATGGTCAGAAAGCAACAGAGATCGTCGCGAACGGCTTCGTCAATTAGCTCTTGAGACTATTGACTTGAACAAGGATCCCTATTTTATGAAAAATCATTTAGGTTCGTACCTATATTAACGTAATTAATATTTCTACACAGTCTTGTGTGGCATTCATTTTAACTTTGAGTGCGTTCCAAAACCAGTTCGTTGAAAGATGTACACGTTCCATTGCTTGTTTTGAATATATGTTTGATACATTTTCAGCTGTTAACGCGGTAATGGAACATGGACAGTTGTAAACGTTTTTTCAACTGGTTATAAACACTCTTAAAATTCAAAATTTCAGGGTCATATGAATGCAAGTTATGTCTGACTCTTCACAACAATGAGGGCAGTTACTTGGCCCATACTCAGGGTAAAAAACATCAGGCCAATTTGGCTCGCAGAGCTGCAAAGGAAGCAAAGGAAGCTCCACAGCAATTGGCACCAGAAAAACCTAGGATTGAACCAAAGAAGTTTGTTAAGATTGGTCGACCAGGTTACAGAGTCACTAAGCAGAAAGACCCTGATAATGGGCAGCAAAGTTTACTCTTTCAAGTTGACTACCCAGGTAATTCAGAGAAACTATTAACATTGCTCTTTAAATTGTGTATTTTGTATTCTGCCTGTATCAGAGAAACTGTTCACATTACTCTTTCAATTGTGTATTTTGTATTCTGCCTGTATCAGAGAAACTGTTCACATTGCCCTTTCAATTGTGTGTTTTGTATTCTGTCTGTATTTACATTTTTTTTTTTCATGTTTTAGAAATTGCTGAAGGAGTTCAACCAAGACATCGCTTCATGTCAGCTTATGAACAGAAGATTGAGCCCCCAGATCGTAGATGGCAATATCTCCTCTTTGCTGCAGAACCATATGAGACCATAGCCTTCAAAGTTCCCAGTAGGGAAGTAGAAAAACATGACTCCAAATTCTGGACTCATTGGAATAAGGACACCAAGCAGTTCTTTTTGCAGTTTGCTTTCAAAATGGAGGCCTTACGCATGCCTCCCCCTCCGAAAATGTGGGAGAACCACGGTATGAGGCTGCCTCCACCTCCTGGAGCGCCGATGATGGGTGTGCCTCCTCCTCCACCCTTGTTGCCTGTCCCACCACCTCCACCATCAATGTAAATAATTTATATGGTGCCCCTTGATCCTGCTGGTAGGGAGCCAGTGCTAATTTGATAAATAAAATATTTTAAGTAGATAAGTGTCTTTATTTTTGAATAAAACATTGATTTATTTAGCTGGATATCATGCTGGTCATGGGCGTAACCGGCATAGCAGAGCTAACCCTAAGATTTTGAAATTCACTCCAGGGCGCTACCAGTCCGTTTTCTGTGCGCTAACCTCTGTTTATTACATAGACCTATCATCGAATGAGCTCTTAAAATTTACCATGCCGATGGACGGCACGATATTATCGTGGACGTCCGCGGTGTTTCGTCCGAACACTTATAATCTACATATCGGTAGGTGGGAAGGAGGCACGAGGGCGACTTCACTGATATCTTTATTCTTGTTGGTACACACTACCACTCTACTCGCAATTGGGTTGTTTTATAAACGGAGCGTTTTAACGTCACAATTTAACAGGGAAGCAAAATTTCTGTCGACGCAACATTTATACGGTACAAAAATTAGGATGAAAGAAAAAATAGTCTCCCTCTCCTAGGGGCGGGCGTTCGTTCCTTCATAGTAAAATGCTTTTTTTTAATGGTGTCGATTCTGTCTCCGCATGACTGGCTGTTTCGTTCCACAATAACCACTTCCCAAAATAACTGTCAACTTCTATTCTGTCATCACATTATCATGATGACAATCCTGACCTACCATTTACTTCAGCTCTATCATACACTACCTATAGTTTTTTCTAAGTAATCGGTCGAGAGCGAGCAACATACCGGTATTGAATTGTGACGGACCATAGAAATATGCGTGAAACGGAACGTCAAATTAACGGTTTTTTCCTAACCGTTGATATTTGATTGATTGAATGAAGAAAAAATCATATTCGCGCGCAATCTTGCTGAACGGACGTCGTCGTCTATTGTTATTGTTAAAATATTTTAAAAAATTATAACAATTTGCTGTTCTGTATCTGTTAGTTTATATTAAAGCTATTTATCATGTTTTCAAAAGCAAAACGGTTTGAACCTGTTGGTAAGTTTCTACCACTAATAAATAGTTTCTATGAATCTATATTCTAATATTATAATTTGTAGTGAAGATTACTAAATCTTCACTACAAATTATAATATGTAAAGTATATGTAAAGTAATAAGTATAAGTAGTAATATGTAAAGTTTCCATGGGATTGGAATTTCATAATTAACTTCGTATTTATTATCGAAATCCATCTGAAACGTTTCTGTAACAAAAACAGCTACAAATTATATACTTCTTTCTTCGTTCTTTCAATAAAACTTCAATTTATTTTTAGCTCCAGTTAAAAGTCAGTCAAATGGGGTAAAGAAACCAGAATATGAAATACAAAAACCCAAGACCAAATTGCCACCAACTCCAGCGACGCTGCCAGCTAAAACTTCTGCCATAAAGCTAAAACCAACACCAATTAAACCAAGTTCAGATATGCAGTCTCAGTGCAGCTCTGTTAAAAGTGTTAAATCTTTTGTTACAGTAAGTAGACATTAGACTGCCATCGATAAGTAAATTACATTTTAAAGCCTGGCCACAAATATCATTGCAATGTCCATAACACATATTATAAAGGTGCCAATGGCGCTCTTGACAGCTCTAAATTGCTTGCTTTACAATTTTAATGGAAAGATCAATAGAACTCTGGTAACAAGTAAAATATATCTGTTACAGCCAAAACCTATGAAACCAATTACCAAAGCACCTTCCAGTCTTAAGAAAACAATGCCGCCTTCCTCTAAAAACAAATCAAAAACTACAGGTTGTGCTGTACAAGATGACATCATGAAAGCTCAAGAAGTAGAAATAAGGTAAGTCAGTAACGTACTATAAAAATTGCCAACTAAATATTTTGTGCTTACCCCATTTTACACACTGGTCATCTCAGTATGCAGGTTTCCTCACCATGTTTTTCTGCACCATTAAAGCAATCGGTAAATATATGTAAGTCTTCAAAAATATGAAAACTAATTGGTACATGGCACTGCATTGTTTCGAACACGGACCATCCGCATGGGAGTCTGGTGTCCTAGCTACTGTGCCACCGACACACTACGACAACAGTTAATTGTTAGGCCATGTAAAAGGCCTATGGACCGACTGAACAACTTTGTCAATAGTTTGGCCACTAACCATACAATAAGAAAGAAAAAGAATATTTTTTATACTAAGCCCATATTTGACCACAACCTCACATGATGAAAAATTACTAATATCATGACTTGAAATTACAGAAATAAAGACTACACCATATCAGAATATAACAAGCAGATTGAAGATCTCAAAAACGAAATAGCATCTCTGAATCAACAGTTAAAAGAAGCTTACAATTTGAATAAACAATTTTCAGAACTAACATTGACAGATACAAAACTTGAATCTCAAAGTGAACCAGCAGGAAAAGAAAATAGTTATGATAGCATTATTGATGAATTGAAGAATAAAATATCGGAATTAGAACAACAATGTGATAGATTTGAACAAGAAGTGAGCAGCAAACAGGTGGATCTAACATCCCTGGAAGAAATTATTACTATCAGAGATAGTCTATGTAAAGATTTACAGGACAAATTAACTAACATGGAAACTTCCTTAGAGGAAACCAGACAAAGACATGAAATGGTTAAAGGCCATCATGCTCTAGCATTAGAGGCCAATGAGAGTATTAGACGCGAATACAAAGCTGAACTTGAAACTCTTAAGTTAAAGTTTGAAGATGAAAAACAAACGATAATTGCTAAATCTATAGCAGACCAAGAAAATGTTAAGGCAAACTACAACGTCCTATTAGATACTATCAAAAATCAGTTGATCAAAGATAAAGATGAAGCTATACATGAACTACAGCAACAACTAAATACAAAAAATATTGAAATGAAGGCAAAACTTGAGCAAATCGGTGAAGCCACACATGAAAAACTAAAGCTATGTGAGATCCAGTTTGAAGAGCGCAGTCGAACAATACATGAGCACTGGTCACAGCAGCAGAAACAAATACAGCATTTAGAAAAAGAAGCCAAAGACTTGCAATATAATCTCAGTTTGACTGAAGAAGAAAATTTGATTCTGCAGAGGGAATTTAGCAGCTTGAAAAATGAGATTGAATCTTTGAAGACTGAAAAACTGAATCTAATCAAAGAAACAAATGAATTAAAGGAGGAATCGAAAAAGAAGTTGATAGATTTCGAAAACGAAATCAATAAGCTCACTGTGGAAGTTGATAAAACAACGAAGGAAAAAAATAAGTTTGAAATGTCCCTATCTGTAACTAGGGATATTGTCCAAGTATTAACTATGCGGCTGAGAGAATCTGACAGTGAGCTAGAACATTTGGAGGGTAAAGTGCAGATGTTGACAAAGTCGAAAGAAGTCCTAGAAAACGAACTTACCAGTTACAAGAATACATTGAACACTACTGTTATGGAATGTAATGAATACAAAGAAGCCCTTGTTAATATACTCAAGTCGAAAGCGGCACTGGCTAAAGAGCACAATCGAATCATGGACCACAATGTATCTTTGATAGAGAGTTTACAAAATGTCGAAAAGGAAGCTTACCGCGAACTTGGTTCTATTAAAAATGAACTTATAGAAGATGTGGAACTGATAAAGAAGGAATCAAATTCTCAAATTCAAATTCTTCGTGAAGAGGTTGGTTAGATAGTTATAAATACTTTTAAGGGCATGGAACATTTTACTATGGAGCCTGGCACACCTACTTTCCGTGATTTTGAAAAATATGACGATTTCTTGGCAATTGATCCCAGTCCGATAATTCGATAGAGGACATCAATAGAAACATATCTTGACAAAAACTCCTAAAGTATCTCTGAACCCAAATATTTGACGTCGAAAGTTGCAATATTTTAATTAGTAAGATTGCTGGGTCAAACATTTGGAGATACTTTAGGAGTATTTGTCAAGATATATTTAGTTTCTATTGATGTCCTCTATCGAATTATTAAACTAGGATCGATCGCCAAGAAATTGTCATTTTTTTCAAAGTTTCCGATAGTAAGTGGTTCCATGACCTTTATATATTATATATCCTTAATATCTGTTCTTCTATTATCTATAAATCCTTTCTATGAACAGGTGGAGAAAAAGCGTGTATTGTGCGAATTGGCTACACAACACGCGGGTCAGGCGACGGCGGCGGCGGAGCAGTCACGAGTGCTGGTAGCTCAGGCCGCCGGAGAAATTACTCGACTGGAGGCCGACAATCGTCGTTTACAACAACAGGTCTAGAAAACACTTGCGCCAATATTTAACACTGGTTTAACTTGCAAATTGTCTATGCCTTTTCATACAAAATTTACTCCGGATTAGTGTTAACCTGAGAGTTAACAGTTGGCGAAAGTGAGACTAAGGGCTAAAACTTTAACAAAAGTCGGATGGTCCACTTATCCTCACAAGGTACATTCAAACTAAACAATCAGTGCACTCAACTGTACATTTTTATGATAAAGTGGAATTGAAATATATCCCTACCGGTAGAAGAGTACTTTTTTTCCACTTATCCTTACTGGTAGGGATAAGTGAACCACCAGACAAGTGTTATCATGTCATACCCGAAAGGGGATTGTCGGTGTAAATAACGGAATAAGTTTTTTGAATTTAGCAAAAATATGTCGTAATGAACGAATAATCGATTTTGTGTTATTGATTAGCCACTTCGTATTTTGTTCTAATTTGGACGTTACTTTGCTTTCTTCAGATACAAGATCAACAATCATTAGTAGTCGAGCTTTCGCTACTTCGGCAGGAGAATGAAGAGTTGACACTGACTGTAGCCAAGCAGTCGTCTGTGCTGGACAAGATGAAGAAGGATGCAGAACTGTTCCAGTCCAAACCCAAGTCGCCTTCAGTGATACGGAAGGCGCATAAAACTGGCAAAGAGAACCTGCAGGTTATCGTCTCCCCTTTGAGGGAGCGAAACCACTAATGAATATAACTACTTTCTTTCGGTTAGTCAGATACACGACCTGATTCAGACAATACAGAACTTCGGGAAAAGAGTGGGGGAACTACCTTTCTAACTTGAGCTATTTAAGCGGTTAATAATTTATTATTGAGTGGATTATCTACAATAATCATGTGTTTATTTTTGTCCTTATTTTTTGTGTTTTATGCAATGTTTCCGTGGCCTTGTTTATTTTACAAAATGTTTTATTTGCTTAAACTTCAGATGTATAACTGTGTATGTGCACAATAAATTATTAAAATACAATGTTTTTATTTAATACCCTGTATTGAAAGAAACAAATAATTTATTTCCAGAATGTTGTTTATGTATAGGGAACTTGCATGTTTTTTTTTTGTTTTTAATCGAAAGATACTTGAAAAAGAGAAACTTTACTGAACACAAAAGATTTTTAATATGCTTATTTAAAGAGATATAGCTTTGCAAAAACCCATAATACAATTTTCGCGCCAAAACGCATTCATTTTCTCAAGTGACGTAATTGGATTTTATGTAAACAAACGTGAGCTGTGAACAGTCTTGAACTTGTCAAAAGATTTTTCGCTTTAGAGGTTATTTTTATATTGGTTATTTACAAGAGTAATAAAACTATTTACAGTATTTGTGTAATCCTAAGAACAATAACTAGGGTGTAATCGTAATGATTCGTTGTTTTAATTACAAAAGTTGCCAATTGCAAAAAATATTTTCCTTAGAAGTTTATCAAAGTTTATGCAGATTTGGATACGTGTAAGCGTTACTGCCAGTTATTTGAGTCATATAAAAGCAAAACCAGCAACATCCATTTATGCCGAAATGCATATAGACAATATATTTCGTTTTAAGCCAATGCACCAACTTTAAGCGGATTTCTTTAGCAATCAAATTTAGAGAATCATGATTATTACAAGCAACATTCAAGATATCTTAGAAATATCATCTTTTTTGTCTAAAAACTTCGTATCTCATTTGGATGTTGCTGTTTCTGCACCCAACATGTGGATGTTGCTACTTTTGCAGCCATATCTTTGGGATGTTGCTGCATTTGCAACAACAGGGTTTGGAATATGAGTAGGTTAACCAATCTTAATACTTTTGGTGTCTAGAAGTGGAACAGGTGAACACTCACCTATAACTATATATTTTTTATTAATCTTACCACACGGTAAGATTAATAAAAAATATATAGTTATGAAATGCTCAAATGAAACGAATAAGTAGGTATTATTATAATTATAATTAAAATAGAAAAAATAGGAAATTTTTAAACATGCATGTCATCTATTTCCTCACATTCTTCACACTCTTCATCACATTCTATGTTTTCATTTTCTTCATCGTCGTGCAGGTTGTCATTTAAAGTTGCAAAGAATGACAAATCCTCATTTTGCAGCCAATCATTTCCCCAGTGACTTTTAAGCAAAGTTAAAATATCTTTTTTCTTACTATTCGTCAAGTTGTTTGAAGCTTTAATCTTTCTTGGATTTATCATACAGCTTAATTTTCCTTTTTTATTAACGTTTTTGGAAACTCCATCATCACTTTTATAGTGAAGATGTCCTTGGATCAAAACATTTCCAGATTTTTTTGAACGCTTTAAAATGTAACGCTTACAAAGCTTGAACCGAAAGTGCCAGCTACCGACAGGCTTCAAGACTTGCTGTGACGCTGTCTTCCAATCAAACACTTCGCAGTCTGTTCCTAAGTTGTTAACTGTACTGAATTGCGAAATAATTTTCAAATATTGTTGGGGGCCGCTAACCACTTCATATTTTCGTACTTCTTTTTCAATTCGAGCAAATACCCTATCAGGGGGTATGTACGAATGCCCAACAACGGGAAACACAAGCTCAATTTTCTTTACATTTTGTGGAGCTTCAGTTAACCATTTGGACAACATTCCCAGCATGATCGTATTTTTATTTTGACCTGCACATCCGTCTGCAATAAGTCTTACTGTTTCTGTGGATGACAGGTCTGTATTCTTCAACCTGTGGTAAACAGCTGAAGCGATTTCATTTGCAGCTTTAGGGTATACATTCTCGGTCCAACAGTAAGCGAACACATTTACTGGTAGCAATTTACTTTTTGAAGATCCTTCTACTATCGTGAAATTATACAAATAAACATTTCTTAGGTAGTACGCCACCTGATCAGGCACTTTTAGCAAATTCAGATTTTTTTCACAATCGTATGAGAACGTTTTTAGTTTTTCCTTTTCTTCTTTAACCATTTCGAAAAAAGCTTTGGCTTTTAATTTATGTAACCGTTGGGCTACCATTAGATCATTTCTTGCCTCAGTGTCTTTCTCGCGTTTCATCTGCTCGTTGAATTTTATACAAGTTGCACATATGTCGGTACGCGGGGTGCCAAATGAAAGATTATATTTCGTACTGAATACCTTCCTGAAATACGACTTTTTAACTTTCAAGTCATCATTGGCTTGCGAGTTATATTCTTTGTGTAACTTGTTTATGGATAATTCAGATGACAAATAGTACCTTGTAGTATTTCCTCTACAGTAATGTGGTTCCCGGCACGGTATTTTATTAATAAAATTCATGATAGCCTCTTGTTTTGTCGCAAACTTCACTGAAATACGATCGCCTCCCCTATTTTCTGACAATGCTTTTCCTTGAAAATATTTTTTCATAATACTTTGAACTCTGTACTTTTTTATTTGAAGAACTGTTAAAAAGTAACGTTGACACACACGTACCTTTTTCTTAAGCGATTTACTATAAATGTAAAATTTTGTTTGAAAGTCTTGCTTTCTATATTTTGATTTAATAGGGCGGCGACGCTTTACCCTGCAAGGTGTGCAATGTTTTAAAATAAACATATCCTGTTTCTGTTTATCTGGGTCTGCATAAAAATTATCAAAAAATAGCTTTAGGTCCTTCATAGATAGATTTATACATCCAAAACCCTTCTTGTGTCGACACAGTAACCTCTTCGGAAGAGTCTTTGCAGAATACCTAAAAAAATAATTAAATTACCTCAATGAATACATTTTGTATGGATTTCAACCGCTCTTCGCTTTGCACCTAGCCAGGTGGCGAAGAGCGGTTAAAAATTTCATTAAAAATATATTTGGGAAGCCATATAGGTTGCGAGCGAGGAGCGGTTCAACGCGGCATCCTCGCTTCACTCGCTCGACTCGAGCCAGAACCGAAATGTTTTTTTAGCTAGGTTTTTAAAAAAAAAACGTAATTTAAGATTTTGTGGGATTACTTACAATAATTAAGTGTACCTATCTACAAAAAAATAATTGAAGGCGCTAGTTCGCGGAGAACATTCGACAGTCCGGTCAGTGTCGATAAGGGGCACAAAAAAATCGTTAAATATCGGCAAAAGTCCTTCTTAATTTTTCAATAATGACTACATTTCTGCACATCATAATATTCCCCCAATTAAATAAATAGGACGAGAAAAACCCACCTAGTTTACAAAAAGAATATTGGAAGTATCAAAACCGTTGAATTACATTATAACTTACCGCTGCTTTTTCTCCAAGTTTCTCTTCCATTTAACGGGGTCACCCTGCTTTTTTCTACTTGACTTTTTGTCACAAGGCGTAGGAAAACACTCCATTGTGTTGTTTTTCACCTTTTACTGCCTAAATAGGGTGTTTTTCCTGTTTAAATTGCAATATTAAAAACGGCACGCAAGAACAAAACATCGAAAATCGCCATATTAAAACGAGAGCAATGGCCGCCAAATAGCGACACCTGATTGGCCGAATGGGATGTTGCTGTCTTTGGCATAACTACACTGGATATTGCTGGTTTTGATGCAAACGTATAGTTTCAACGACGATTTTATACGTGATGTAGCTGTTTTTGCTAGAAACTTGAATAATCAAACAATAAAAATGATTTGACACTGACAGACTGCATTCAAAGTTGCAATCATGAAAAAAGTGGATGTTGCTGGTTTTGCTTTTATATGACTCATTTCTATATACAGTTATGTGTAATTATTATAATAGGTATATAATTTATAAAAATAATAATAGTTTATAATAATAATATATATTTATTCAGATAATTCCGCCTCACTTGTAAAAATATTCCCTAAATTTAGGGTAGAGAAATCCTATGACGTCACTCAATGCTGATAGGTGTTTGAAATTACGTTCCATTTCGCGCTACTAAAAAGCTAAATATCTCAATAAATACAAATATATAAATATTACTACTCACAATTTAATCTTTTTATGTACTATTCTATCGACTGCAACACATAGTTTTAAATTTTAAAATTCATGCAAGTTCCCTATTGTTTATCCTTTCTATATAGGATCGGTTACGGAAATCGGAAAATAGTACTAGAAAAGTTAACAAATGAGAGTCTAACCTCGAGCCCTATAGATATCTTACAGGTTGGAGGGGGCATGGCCCTCCATTGGATCCGCCACCGCTTGCTATGGAAGAGGGTAGGTATAGTATGCGCCTGCGCAAATGGCTAATTTATGTCCCTCGAGGGTACGTTCGTACAATACTAAAGATATTTTTTCTCCGACGAAATGTCAGGCGAAAATTTAAACTGAACGGGTAAGATAATTTTTATCTGGATATTTTACTCCTCGAAACTTCACATTTAAAATTATCTTATCCGAGGTTGGTTACACGAACGCGTCCCAGGGCTACAGCACTCGAACCGCGATATGTAGATATTTTGCTACTGTGCACCACTTTCCTCGTGTTCAGACTTAGACATAAATAAAACAATTATTTTCAGTCTCACATTTAATATGAAATACAAAATTTTATGTAAAAACAAAATGTAAAACTGGTAGGTAATACACATTGTTATAAAGCTGCATCACTGGTGCAAAAACTTATATAAAGCATCTTTGGCAAGTAGGAGTTGAATCATAGCGTGTCCTTAAACTAACCTACATAAAGCAAATACACAAAATCACTCTTTGGAATAATCAGACTTCAAAATTAATCACAAATATTAAGATATGAACAGAACACTTATAATTATGACTAACCAGTAGCGTTCACAAAGTACAAGTATGAGTACTGCAAGATCTTTATTCCGTCAATAGGAAGATGTGTCTTCTTTCTCTTCGGTTAATGGAAATTTCGAAGATATGAATTCTACCAATGACGAGTCAGTCATGGGAGTGACAAGAATTGGTTGTACACTTTTTTGAGGCTATAAGAACAGTTATATTTCCAAACAAACCTTTGACATAACAAACATACTAAAAACCTACATTACTAGTAAACTAGCAGTAATTGGACAAAACTATATTACTAAAAGTCTTATCATCATGTATGTGAACATCTGAAGATTTTTCAAAATAAATAATGTCCGGACATAATCACGATTAGGCAGAACCCAACGTGATAAACTCTAGTAATAATAAATTTGAAATTATGTAAACAGGTTCTGACCCCAATAGACCTCAGAATAGTATTAATTTTCATCGTTTTTAAGGATCCGTATATGAAAGTGAAAAGTAGCCATTTTAGTGTCGCTTCATCGTCGTCCGTCCGTCTGTCACGATTAGTCTTGCTCGTACACGGATTAAACATACGTTAAAATTGTGTACAGTTGTAACTTGTACCTTTGTTATACAAGTAAAAAGGGATCTATAAAAAAATATATTTTTCCTGACGAATTAAAAATCTTCCAGTACTATAATAATAAAACACTACATTCACTAGATATTATTATGCACAATTTTGTACCAATGTTGGGTTTATCTAACACGTTATACACTACCTAAGGTTTCCTTAACTATAAAAGGAATACATCAATTGATTTGCCAATTAAAATACCATTTAGTGCCTAATACAATACAATCTTATTATTATAACCTTAACTTACATACAGCGTATAAAGGAAACCCACTTTTCCCTTTTAAGGGTGAAACCACCCAAGAATTTGAACAATTAACAACTTACGTCATAAAAAAGTAAATATTCTGATATTTTTAGGGTTCCGTACCTAAACGGTATAAAAAAGAACCCTCATGACCCTTAGGACCTTGGTGTCTGTCCGTCACAGTTGTAGGACTTGCTTGCCCACATCTATCCTTGGTAAATGAAATTTGGAAATATAAAAATGGAAGCCCCATTTTCAATGAATAAGAATGGGGGACGGACAACTCGATATCTTGAAAGTGGGGCAACTGAAGTATCATATGAAAGGGCTTTGTTTGCACATAACAAAAACTTTTTTTTAAATTTTATGTGCCATAGTTTTGGAGTTATGGAAGATATTGCGAAAAAAGACCACCCATTCCGCTTCCGAAGATTGCAAGCCGAAAAATCTAAAATAATTCAGACTCATAATCTTCTATATTTTATAGGAAAACGAAGTTTAAAAACTTAAGCGGATACTTCAATATTCTGTTATGGATATTGATGATAGTAATTGCGTGTCACAAAAGGTACTTTGAGTAAGTAAGGAACCCTTGTTGCGCGAGTCCGACTCGCACTTAGCAGGTTTTTCTTAAATGGAACAAAAGGGTAAAGTGGGTTTTTTCATATACTCAAGTTTAATTAGGTACCTACGTAATAAAAAGTTCCAAGTGGCAATTTATAGGTATCAAACTTAACTTTAGGTACTAAATCCAAAATTGTATGCTTATGTTATTTAATTTTATAGTTATTATGTAATACTGCATGAGATCAATAGCGATTTGATTTGAGATTCAAAATCAGTCTTTAAGTTAATTTGTTCTACTTTTTGTTACAGAAAATCAGTCAAATGTAAAAGCTTACCACGACGCCGTGGAGCGCGGGACGTCCAATGGTCAATATTTCTCATACTAAGTTAGACACGGGATTCTTACCACGGATAATTCATGGAAATTTGTAAATCTATTAGATTACACGAGAAGCATATAATAATGTCAATCGTAACGATTATACTAGCATTAACATGTACACACAGTATTGTATTATTTTTTATGTCAATACGCATTTAATCAATATGGCCATATTTTGTCAGAAGGCCTTTTTCTGCAAAAAAGTGGCAGGCGGCTAAGTCTTGGAGCGGAAGCAGATCTTGACCTACTGCAATGAGGCTAGTCTCAGGGCCTGGCAAATGGCCATGCCAAACATAATAGTAGAAGAGGTGTTGCATAGCTGCCATGAAACGCCTCTGCTCAGGAGTTTCTGAGTCGAAGGTACCAAGAATAGCTTCAATGTCTGCGTTAATATCAGCCATGCCAAGTTCAGCCGCGCTACGCTCGCGGTTCGTACCAACAGATTCTTGTAAACCATTAGCGTTGTGAGTCCTAGTGACAGGTTGCGGCGGTAGGTAGGCACCAGTACCGAGAGCTAGATACATTGGAGCTTTCAATATCGACTGTGTAAGGTTAAATAATGGGCAAGTAATTCGGATAGCAGATATCAATTCTGCTACCCCTTCCATTGTCTTGTTGTAATAGTTGAATATCTGGGTAGTCAGTTGAGTATTTCCTTCTGCTAAAGTTTCATTTACGTAGCTGACCGCCGCTGATGGTGATTCCCAATCATTCCTCACTGATCGTAAGTAATTCGCGAAACCACAATGCTGTGTTGTTCCCAAGACCATGGGTTTGAATAGTTTTTCTTTCCCAATATCCTCTTTCATTCTTATTTGTTCAATCCAACTTTCAGTAATAGGAATTCTCAGAAATACTCCATCTAGTACTAACCACGAACGTCTGGGCTCATCTTTCGCCATCCCCGGCATTAGTTGTATTTGGTTAAACAACCATTCGCTTGGCGTAACTTTCAGAACATCACTTGCAGGCAAATTCCGCAAACAATCGACATCTTGACATTCGCTGGTTTGTTTATACTTTTCGTTACTTTGAAAGGCTTGTTTGAGGGGTTCCGTGGGGAATATTGAAGATGGTGATGATAACCAAGTACGGGAATATAATTTTTGAGCTTGTACAACGGTGGTCAATGCTGCGGTCAATGTGGCGCCTGATTCGTGTCCTAGTAAAGTAACAGATTGAGGATCCCCCCCAAAGTGTTTAATATTGTAGTGCACCCACTGCAATGCAGCAACTAGGTCACTTAGAGCATAGTTTCCAGCAGTAGCTGGGTACTTTGTATTAGCCAGGATATCGAGAGCCAAAAAACCAAATGGACCTAATCTGAAATTCGGACGCACAAAAACAACCTCTTTGGTTCGTGCATACAATGCTGAAGGTTGTGCTGGAGTAATACCACCCCCCAAAGAGACCGAGGCGATTATTACCACAACTGGTAAGGGCGAGTCATACCTTACATGAGGAGTAACCACATCCAGATTCAAACAATCTTCTTCGCCAATTATTTTATCCTTATCTATGAGCTGCATGCAAAGTGGACCACGCTGGTGGGCATCAAGGGTATCGTTCCAACACGTAGATAAGTTCAGGGGTTCAGCATACGTAAATCTTCTTTCACCTACTGGTGGTACTGCATAAGGAATGCCGTAGAAATGATATACACCTTCATCCAAGACTCTGAAACAAATAGAAGAAATAAGTATTCATCTGTGAGACTAGCTTAGGTCACGAGTCAGTTACAATTTATTTTACGCATTTATCATACTTGTGGAATATTTTACTGGAATATTGTTACCATTAGATCAATCGTGCTGTTGCATTGTGGTGATTGTGGTAAATTAAAAATAAATTAGAATTTATCTTATTTGTACTTACCCCTCAACCTTGCCGCAGGAGGTGATAGTAGTCATATATCGGCCAAGGCGTAGGGGCCGCTCACGAGGAGGCCCGGCAGTTGCTACAATCGATATGCCAATGATCACCGCCAGAAGCACTAGGAGGGCCAGGCAAACTACAATTATGTCATCTAAAACAATGAGATAGTATTATTAATTGATGATTCTGATACACAAGAAAAATTGGTACTTCTGGGCCTTTGGGCCACCAAACATAGACTGCAATGTATTATGATGATTAAAGCTCACTTAAAACTAGTGTCATTATGGAATAAACATTCTAATTCGTAAGGGTTTCGTTTCTAGACCAAATCCGTCTCCATATTAACTTGCTCTGATTAAGTTTCTTTTATATGCACCTAAACCCACGTTTCATCTCAATCTCACCTTGAGGTAGTGACAATGAGGTCGAAGATGGAGCACACGGGCTTAATAAGTACTGGCTCTTCTATAAACACTCCCGAAACACATGAACTCCGAAGTGAAGACATTGACGACAGACTTTACATAGAAGAGTGGTCTCTAGCCAGGAAGACTCTGAAGGGCTCCTTCCATCAACAAAAGCTATTTTACGAAGTTCATCAGATAAGACTCATTTGGGACCACAACTATTTATTATTCAAACAAATATGTATAAACATCATAAGTCATTGTGAGAATGCCAGCACAGTAACATGTGTGTGTGCGTGCGCTTTACTACTTACCTATTATGAATTTCTTTTGCCGAATCCTCTCTTTTAATGGAAGTTTAGTGGCCACTTTGCCCTCCTCCTCCTGAAACATTTAAAATACCGGACGATTTTTAGTCTGGCAATATGGCACAATTAAGAAAAGAAAAAAGCTAAGTAGAGCAGAACCCACATCCTGAAATTTTTATGAAAATAATTACTGTAGAAATATTAGTGATTCTGTGCTGTAGGAACAAAATAATTTAATGTACTTCTCTATCTAAAAAGGTTACGACTAACAGGCAAACAGGCCATCTGATGGTAAGGTAAGTGGTCATATCACCTAGACACACACCAGGGGTACTACCTAGGGGTATTCTTGGGACGATAAAATTTCTATTGGTGGTTTCAAAAACATATGGCAAAAGTGGAACATGCTGTGTATGTTGAAAATTTTACAAACATTTTCATTAAAATTCTGCTGTATACAAACAAATGTAATAATAAATAAAAATGTTCTTACAGTATCCAACTTAACATTTTCCATTCCATCATTGGGTGTGTCAAGTTTGTCCTCTAGGGTCTCCATAGAGGCTAATGTGGCTTCTGGGTCTTTCTCAGAACGCTTTTGAAACATTTTTGGGTACTGGAGGCTAAAAATACCTCTCTTTTGTTCTGTATTGCCATCATCTGTAAAAAATATTTATTTACCTGACTGTAATTTCATTTCTTTTTGGTAGGACATGGACTAGGGTGGTGTTGGAAAGGGAAGAATGGAGAAGGCCTTTGCCCGGAGGCACACAGATAGAATAAGTTGAATTTTCTAGTTACCATAGACTATGTAAATAATATCTGAAAAGAGGCTGTAATAAATAAAAAATAAATAAAATTAAAAAATATTTCTATGTACATTGTATAAATTAAGGTCCTTACTTTGATTGAGTAAAGTGACTTGGCATCATATTACTGTTGTCAAACCATATTATTGAAACATCACTTTACTCAATCTTTAGTTATTAATTTATGTGTTTAAGTTATATTGCAAATCCGTGATATTGCAAAAGAACTGACAAAAATAACAAAATTGAGATTTTGTCCATATTTATTCCTCACGTTAAAATTGTTAGTATAATAATCCCTATGCAATTTTGCTATTGACAATTACTAGGTATTACAAGTGAGTTATGTATTTTTGCAGAATTCTTGAATATCACTCGAGACAAAAATCACAACTTTGTCAGAGAGTTATGAAAAATCGGCAATTCAGCAATAATGGCATGTGTAGTAATAATGCTTTATAATCAAAATGTCCGAAATATTAAAGGAACTAACTTACCATTTTCATCGTGTGTTTTATGCAGGAATTGTGTGAAGGGACAAGTGTGAAGGAATTGGAAACGACGTCGTTTTGGCTTACTCTCATCTGCTTTCTCATTGTCACCTTCCTTTTCAATTCCTCCATCTTCTTCCTGTATAATAATAATAACAATGAATTCTTTATTATGACTAAGGGTTACAAATAAAATATCAATTAATGAAATATGGTCTAAATATTTATAAATACATAGTAAAAATACATACCCAAAGTAGTTAATGTACAACTTTTAACATAAATGTACCATGATGCCTACGGAAATTTAGGCGGGAAATCAGACAGGTTATGGTTATATAAAATATACCATCACAATGGGCCCCAAAGGTCAATATTTATGACAGAACACAGTATAAATGCACTGCAATAGTTAGACTAAATTATGATTATGAGCACTTTAGTTATATATGAAAACAAGTAATACCTTGGATTTATCTTTATCAGAATTTCTTGTGAAGAACCCAGGCATCTTGATAGCCCCTATGGGGATGAACTTTGGTTTGACCTCGCGGCCTTCTTCCGTAACGTTACCGGAAAGGGCGGCTTTCACAGGACCCTCGTTATCCCCTTTGATTTCTGCAGCCGTCTCAGGGTCTTCAATGTCGACTTTCAGCATAACTTCCTTCTCCTCCGCCTCTATTTGTTTTTTATCCGGCGATTTATTCTCTTCCTCATTCTCCTCCTTATCATGCTTCACATTATTAATGTCCAGCGCACTCATTGCTACGAGAACGATTAATATTAGTAAAGTAGAATTAGCTAAGAACAGAGGCAAATGCGATGACTGATGAAAATATGTGACTTACTTATTTCTGCTGAATCTGCTTCACAGATTTACTCAATACTATCATTACATTACAGAACGAGTCCTATTCAATATACAGAGGACAATGCCGCGAATTTCCTTGCCACTTGTTTGCAAAAAGAAGTCAAAAAAAGGAACCGCTAGCTTGCTTGATGCTAAATGCTTCGCTTGCTTTGGTTTTTCCGGTTTTTCGGTCGATGCCAGTGTTGCCAACTAGGTCGACCCAAAAACAAGTAAAGAACTTTGTAAAATATGCAAAAATTATGCTACCTAACTTTAAAAAAAATATGCTAACTATTTTAAAGCCTTCTACTATAAATTGAAGTAATATTTGTATGAAAAAATGAATAGACCAAGTTTGAAAAAAAATACTAAAGCTGATTATTGTATAATGTTTAGTATGATTATATATGCTGATTACTGCTGAGTTGAGGTTACGGATGGTCCAAAATCGTAACACTGCTTTGTTTTTATAAAACGAAGAACATCGTTCGATCTTAGTTCAATTCTGACGTAGGTCATTCACACTGGAATTAAAACTTTTCCGCATCAAACTATATCTGGCTAATACACTACCAACAATGATTTCTGTAATTGAATGCGGTTTATGCTAAAAATAATATGCAATACGCTAAACTGTCAAAAAATATATAAATATGCCAAAAAAATAACTAAGTTGGCAACATTGTCGATGGGTTTTGAATTCATAGTCTATGGTTTTATTTGATTCTGTTGTGGCATCGATTCTGACGTGTCACTCGCTATACTCAGGTCCAAAGCACACTGTCAGAATGTTGGCGCAGCGGTGCCTTACTTTGATAACAATTGAACTAAACCTTAACCACACTGCAATACGGTTTAAAATGGAGTGACAATAGCAAGCGAGTAGGCGTGGCGAGGTGGCTCGGAGCAAAGCATATCTAGGCGACGACGCGTGGATGCACTATTTTACTGTTGTAACGAGTCGCGCGGCAGGCGGCATCTCCAGGCGCGGTCTTGCTACCCTGCTACCGCGCCTCCACTCCACGTGACTTCACTTCGACGGTTTGTCTTGGGCCTAAAACGTCGCTAAACGATACTATTACACGATCTACCAATCGTCGCGTCGAAATCTTCTCACGTCCCCTAGGGAGCGCGGGGAGCCTGTTCCAGGGCAACCTACCCATCGGGTAAGAATGACGTATATATGAGTGAAAGAGACAGTTTCATTTAGTTTTTACGGCCATACTAGAACGTGTAGGAGTGAGCGAGACGTTTCGTTTAGCAATCATCGCTATTGGCACCCAGAATCGCCGCCACTCACTCAACAACGATAATGAAAGGAAGTTGATTGATAACTCTAAATTAAAAATGTATGAACCCCGTGACGTACCATTGCGGAGATCCCCTTACTTTTCCTGGTCTTCATTAGATCCTCATGTTTTCAAATGTCACCATAGTCATAAACATTTGAGCTCATACTACTTAACTTTTACTGTTTCAGAGATCCCATCATACTCCAACATCCCAAGATCTTAGAACCACTGATCCAATTTTTATTTCACATGGCTAAGAACATTCAGCATATTAGACCTGCGACGCCTTAAGGCGGGTGGACGCTCAGGGCTTCGCTCTATGCAGAGCTCGGCCTTCGGCCTCGTCATAGCTAACATAAAATTATTAGCTCCAAATAATTTCAATTTATTTTAAGAACGCCATCTTTAAAAAAATATTCTCTTGAAATGTCTCAAGATTCCCTATGACTTTAGTTCGAGAAGACCCTATCTAAATATAATAGTTTCGGCGGGCTGATAATCTTCCAATTCTTCAAGTTTCATATTACGAAATTGAAGTCCACACTTTTTCCTGGTCATCATCAGATCAAGGTTTCAGATGTCGGAAACGCACCATGAACCTGAATATTTGAGCTCAAATTCGAACCATCTTATTCCAGAGAATATTCGTTCCAGAGATCCCATCTGACATCAAAGATACTCCAAGATATTGGAAACCACTGATCCGATTTTTATCAGATCTAGGCTATCTGATTTTTATCAGATCTAGGCTAAAAACACTCTGAACAAAATTCTCTATTAAATTAAAAAAGCCGGGTCCAAATCTGATCATCGTTATTAAGTTATGATACCACGGACGAACACACAAACGTGTCAAATTTATAAAAACGCCCTCCCTCAATCGGGCGGGGGTTAAAATATAGAGAGATCAAGTTCATCTGTTTTACTTCTGCTGTTCCGCTAAGTTAAAATTATGGGGGTTCAATAAAGGTATCCTGTCCTGCGAGGGTCGTAATCGGGCAGTCCCTGGAAGATAACAATATTTTTTTCTACCGGTACCACAGGTAGGTAACCTGTGGTTGATGTGTAAAACTTTACAAGACTTTTAAAAATCATGCATATATATAAATAACAATATATTTTATTCAGGTATATATATCACAAGTACAACAATCAATGTTTATCCAAAGCCTTAACCAAAAGTTCATTAATATCATTTATCAGGTTTCTAGGGTCCATCATGAGGCCTGCCGTCACCATTGCATTAGAGAATAGTTGCTTGGCAACCATATCAGCCAACTCTTTGTCGCTTGACATTAATTTGTGGAGCTTCTTAATGATAGGATGTCTGAAAAAAATAATTAAAATCGTACGTTAATAAAACGAACGAGTGCAGACCAAACTCGCCCGAAACTCCTGCGGTTCACTATAGTCCGCGCTCAAGTTGCTGACCATAAAGCTGGGACTACATGCACGCACCAGTTCCAGCGCTGGTTCGGTTCGCTGCAGCCAAACACACACGTTCCGCGGAGTTTCAGCCCTCCCCCCACTTGAAGTCAGTGCCTTGTGATTGGCTGAAGCAAACCGAACCGGCGCTGGAACCGGTGCATGTAGTTCTAGCCTAATAATAACGCTTCTAGGTAGCGGGGTCGACAAGAAACGGAGCAACCGCTTTTCTGCATTACGATCTCTCTTCGCCTAACGCCTTTAGCACACTGCAGGCCAGCGAAATAAAAGCGAAACCAATGAGAACCGAAATTACACCAACTCTTCCAGTGGGTGTCGTACGAGGCGACTAAGGGTCTTAGTGGACTTGGACTCACTTGGCATTGATTTCCAGCTGTGGCCTCAAAAGCGCGAATCTGTTTTCCTCTGATAGATTCGCCGCCTGAGTGCGGATAAAATGGCGCGCGGCCGCCATTTCAGGTACGACGACTACGCAAGGGTGTGAGTCCAGTTTCTGTGTCGTGCGCACTTCGAACACTTTGCCGGGCAAACAAGACTTCAGGTACTTTATTGTCTCTTCGATTTGGTTTTGTTGGAGACCGTCGATTCCTGTTGAATAGAAAGGGCAACACCGTAAAACGTACGGCAAAACCGTAAATTAATTTCGTTTCGGAAGGATCTTAGAACACGTTCGATGCTACTAGTACTATTATTTCAACTCTCTTCTCTTCGTTGCCATGGCCGTCAAACGAAGTATTTTTACGGACAACAAAAACTTTACTGACAGACAGTTTATTAGGAGTCCAAAATGTTTAGGTGGGTTAAAATCTAGGTGAATTAGTAAGCACTAACCTGTAACAGTTTCAGAGCTATCTTTAGTCTCTTGCAGCATGTCATTCTCCACGGAGACCAGATTTCTGCCGCCGAACTCTTTAAGTTCCAAAAGCACCAGCTCATCGTACATTTCGTAGCAGAACAGAACTTCTAAATCACGTTTCTTCAACGACTCATAGTATGGTGATGTTTCTGCCAGTTCGCGGCTAAAGATAAACATGTAATGAAGTCGAATTAATGACATATTTGTAATGCAGGTATTAAAATATTTTCCAAGACAGATATTGATATCGATTTAGGGTGTCACTCGGTTTTAATCATTACTAAAAGAAACGTCTCAATCACTCTTACATAATCTCGTATGAGTGAGGTGAGAGTTTCAGTTAGTTTTAGCTAGATTCAGCCACCACACCAGAATAAACACTACAGATTAGCGATCCGTACCCACAGAGGGAAGAGATATTTCTGTCAGAATTTCTAGATATTTTACAAATCTTTTATGAATTGATAATTTAATTTAGGGCTATACTAACCTAGGAGCTGCTAAGTAGTAAATACATTTTTCATCGCCCTTTTGCCGCCCATTGTAGTCTGCAAGAGAAGTCCTCACTCCCCTTTCTAGTTTCGATGACTCAAAGCGTAGGAGTTTTGCTATGTCCTCCTGAAATGTATATACGTCAAAATAGCAGAATATTTTATCGCACAGGGCTGTTTGTTTGTTTAACAATTGGTTAGTGGCTAACCTACAGTCAGACTTGTTCAAGCTTCTGAAATGGCTTAACAACTGCTGTCAAATAACAACGACCGAAACCAACTGTTTAACATGCTCTCTTTGTAAGGAGTGCTATACACATACTAGGCTCGACACGTTCGGGTCGGGTTTAACTGTCAAATCAGTACAGATCGCGGCACATAAGTTGATCAAAAATGAAGGATGAGTGACAAATTTCGGGTCATAATCGAAGTGCGGTATGAGATGCGACGCGAGAGGCCGCGCGTAAATATAGCATTTGTACAATGTCCCTGCGCGGAACGACCGCCATTTTTGTTAAACTTATGTGCCGCGGATTGTATGGCGTATGACAGTTAAGCCGACCGGAACATGCTGAGCCCAGTATGTGTATAGATCCCCTAATATGAACCTATAATAACTTACCTTTTCTAAAGGACTCTGACTGGTGACAATGCCCTCTTTTAAAAATAAGCAGTAGTCTTTGTAGAAAGTATCATATCCTACGGGGTCTTTATTTGCAGTGTCCATCATGAATTTGAGGAAACGGTTGGTCAGTACTGTGCGAAGTTTCCTGAAAATACAGACGACGTCAGCTAAAATGTTTTCATTAGGCATACGCAGCATGTAGCAAAAGTTTGTTCAAATATACTCACGTAATCAGTGCACTGTTTTGTAATAATTCTCTGCTAAGATTAAGTGGAATGTCTTCGGAATCAACAACACCTAAAACGACAAAAGAAATAATCAATAACATTATCATTGATGATGTTATTATTATTTATCAAAGATAGTGCCAGTGAAAAGTAAACATTTAACTTATTTACAAAAATGCCCACCTTTAACAAATCTCAACCATTTAGGTAGAATATTATCTGCCTTGCTTTTTATTAATATCTTTCTTGAGTACAGAGCAACGCCGACATCACTGTCTCGTGACATCTCGAAGAGCCCTGGCTTCCCTTCCGGCACATACAGAATGGAGCTGATGCTTATAGGAGCATCGGTTTTGTAGTGCAGTGTGAATCGCGGTTTGTCGTAAGAGTTGCTGATGAATTTGTAGAACTCAGTGTGTTGCTCATGTTTCACTTCTTTTGGATCCATTAACCATAGGGGCTGCAAAAAAAGTAATATTAAGAAATAGAATGTTAGCCATTTCTTTTTTTTTTATGAATGTACTGTATGTTATGAAACGTTTACATATTCAAATTTATAAGTAATAACCTTAAAATATAATATAAACATATTATATGTGTCAAAATCCTAATAAAATCCTTAATCTAATAAACAGCCCCGAGTCGCACCCGGCGGGAAGGTGCCCATCACGCTGGCAGCGTTTCCACGCTGATTTTCTTTGTACATTTTATATCAGACTAGCTTCGCTCGCCTGTGCTTTTTTTAGAGTTAGAATCCTTCGCGAGCGTGCGCACAACAACTTACCAAAATTTCATCGCAATCGCATGAATGGTATAGGAACGCAGAGGGCAAACAAACAAAGAAATATACATTTATATATACAGGCTGTAACATTAAGAACGGTCAGTATGGGAAAGTCTGAAACTATAAGACATACGAAGATCTGTTCTTAGGAACCATGTCATCAAATAGAAATAGTGTTGGATTTTTTTTCAAAACAACCGGGTTCGATTCCCAGGCTGAGTACAGTTTTTTTTTTAAATGTATGAATACAGTGTTTCTTGTTACTAAAATTGATGACATGGTTCCTAAGAACAGATGTTCGTATGTCTTATAGTTTCAGACTTTCCCATACTGACCGTTCTTAATGTTACAGCCTGTATAGATTAGGATATACTTATGTAACTTTTTTAGTTGCAGTTTATTTTCAACATAATATTATGAATGTAGCAAAACTGTGTGTATCAGGAAATTGGAAAGGTAAAAGTAGAAAGTAGAAAAAAATACAAACCTTAATAGAGTTTACTTGCTCATTATTCAAAAGGATGGGACTTCCAATAAAATTGCTGTATTTCTTAATTATACCTGAAAAAAGTAATGTAATTATAATTTAGATTATAAAACTTTGTTAGTTAATTTTCAAATAATAAACATACTTTTAACTGTGTCGTCATCGGAAAACTCTCTGCAGTCAGTTTTCAGATGAACAACTATTTTGGTGCCAATTGGAACATTATCTGCTTCTTGAATTTCATATGTTCCAGACCTGTAACATTTACATATAACAATGAAGAAGACATCTCGCCACTGTTTTTTAAAGGGTTTTCGATTCGCTGTTACCTCAAGGTTAGCCGAAGTTAGTTAGATGAATTGCCTCATGTAACGGTAATTACACTGGTTCTTTTACTTTTCAAACCAAAACACAGAAACACAAACATTTCTGCTTAGAATGGATGAGAGGGTGGTACAAACCCAGGCGATCCTGCACATCAGGATCTACCCACCTGTATATATTTTTAAACAAGATAAATTCATAAGGAATCAATCCAAACAATATTGGTAAAATTCAAAACCAAGATGTTTTAAGTAGCAGTAGCGAACTACTTTCTGATTTAAAATAATTGGTTCTTTGACATTATTGAAAACAATCAACATGGCGAATAAGTAGATATCCCAGACCCCATAGTAAATTATAATTATAACTAATAATTAATGTTTTTACTAACCCATCTGAACTCCACTTGTATCCTGGAGATCCAGATTTGCTGCTCCGTGTGAACACCTCAATTTTATCAGCCACCATGAAAGCGGAATAAAAGCCCACTCCAAATTGTCCAATAATAGAGTTAGCCTCTGTTGCTCCTTGCTTCTTGATTTCCTCCAAGAAGGTTTTAGATCCTGACCGTGCTATGGTACCTAGATTCTGTGTAAGCTCATCTTTCGTCATACCAATGCCAGAATCCTGTCAA
This sequence comes from Hofmannophila pseudospretella, assembly GCA_947369225.1. Taxonomy (NCBI): domain Eukaryota; kingdom Metazoa; phylum Arthropoda; class Insecta; order Lepidoptera; family Oecophoridae; genus Hofmannophila; species Hofmannophila pseudospretella. Next base: position 5,896,226 of record OX376316.1, read on the forward strand.
ACAATTGTAAATTTTATTTATATTATATATATATTTTATTTATTTGTCAGTTTCACAGCATATTACAGCATATTATTATTATTTGTACAGTAGATTAAATTGTTAAAGTATGGGTAGATGTACCGTGGTAAACACATCAAGGTGTGTTGTACCCTTTGGTACTTTGTCACTTGTAACTTATTTGAAATATTCATATTAATGTCAAGAAATCATAACAAAAATTTATTATGACAGGGTTCTACAGAGTATAGTTTGATGTGTCTTGACTTACTCAACCAGCTTGTACAGTGAAAGTCATCTGTTAGACAGTAAGGTAAAACATTGGTCAAACTAACGAAAACCGCCAATGTGAATCCAACAGCGATTTTTTTTGTAACATGCTCTTAGTAGACCTTATCACCCACAATTTCTAATAATCTTAATTTTTTTTTGCTTTTCCAATAGCTTTCGTGAGTTTAACAGCCATCTAGTTAAGTCAACTGGGTAATAATAATGTCAAATAAAAGATACCTGAAAAATGATGGTTCTATTTTGTTTATCAGTTGTGAGTCTGATCTCCAGTGCTCTGTCAGTCTCCTCCAATTGCCCAGCGTCTGGTGATGCACTCACACTCAAGTACCGGAACTTTTCCAATGCGTCACTGGCATTAGAGATGAGCTCTCTAATGAAAACCTGACGATTTCATATATAAAAAAATATAACTATTTTGCAATAAAAATTAAAATTAAACACAATCTGAGGTCATGGTGAGCTTTGTATTAAGACTATTGGTGAGTTAATAAACCAGGCTTAAATATTGGTGCAAGTGGGTCAAATTATAACAAAAGCATAAATCCGACATATATCCTGCAATATTATTAGATATTGATTGATTGATTTGATGGCTGAATGGCCTTGATATAAAGTCGCTGCGCCAGCAGAGTAAGTAAGTAAGTATGTATTTTCAATTCAATTTAAACAGTAAGGGTGGTCATGCACTACTCTGTTTCGCTGGATCAGATTGGATCTTTCACTCAGCGTAATGTATGAGTGAAAGATCCGATCCTATCCGGCGAAATACGGAATAGTGCACAACCAACAACAAATAAGAGCATAGATAATAAAGATCATATAAAAGTTTCTTTATAGTTTTTCATTACTGTAATGTAAGTATTATGTAAGGTTAGTTATAAAACTTACTTCTCTGTCAGAGTATAATGATCGGGCAACAATATCCAGTAGCATCCGAGTTTCAGCCTGAAATTCTTTTTTCTCAGGTTCACCTTTAACATTGTCTTTAAGTTGTTCCGTTGCTGTACTGTAATGTTTCTGATAGACTGACTGAAATGTGCCTGAAACATACCCACAAATATTGTTTGCAGCTTTGAAGTAATAAATAACAGTGTATATTAAAATAATTGCATAGAAGCACAAAAAGGAGCGGGAGCGGCATGGAGAGATCTCGTGAGACCTTCAGGGTTGTTGTACTCCAACAACCATGCAACAATACCTAACTAATTAAACTGATAATATTACTTGATCGTTTGTGTACTTCAGGACGTATAGCACCTACAATTCTTGAATCTTCCTTCATCGACAGCAAAAGTAACCTCCTCGCAAACATGGCTGAAGAGCTCAGTCTTACTCGTAACGCTGCCATTTCAGTAAAGTAGCCACGCGCTAATAAAGTTGTTTTATCTAAATTTTTCTGATTTTTTAAGTTAAATTCCAGTACCTAATCCTTTTGACTTTTATCCTTTTTGGTCTTTCTTTGAGTTTCGATCAATCTACTTTTTAAAATTCAGAGTGCGTTCCAAAACCACTTGAAATTATTTACGTTGTCAGCTGTGGAACACTCACTGAATCAATCACAAGTGTGTTCCAAAACCAGTTGAAATTATTCACGTTGACAATTGTACACGTTCAATTGTTTGTGTCAAGTAAAAGTTTCATAAATTTTCAGCTGTTAACGCGGTAATGGAAAATGGACAATTGTCAACGTGAATAGGTAATTTCAAGTGGTTGTGGAACCCTCTCCTAACAAACAAATTATGTCAAAATAAATGATAGAGGCCTGAGATTATCCCATGGACGTATTGAAAATAGATTATCCATACTAAGCGGACGTGTTTTTTTTTTAAATTTATGGCCTGGAATCAGGATCTTTAGGCCAAGTCTTGAATTTTGTCAATTTAAAATAAATATTTGTCAATGTGTCACTGTCAAACATGAGCGATATTCACTAAGTTAGCGATATTCGAATCTTATTTAATCGTATAATTTCCTATGACTCCGCTAATAATTAAATAACAATAAATTGAAGCGAACTAATAAAATTGATTGAAAGAATCGAGAACAAAAAAAAACAATAGAAGCTGCTAGCCAACACTAGCAAGAAGTATTGCCGATTTGCGAGATTTTACCTAAATTCGGGGATTTTTTAAGAATTGCATGGTTACATTTATGTGGGTTTATATAGGTATTTTCATTCGATAGACCGGTTTCCCAAATATTTAGATTCGCTCTAAACAAATTGAGGAGGGCATGGTAATATTTCTAGCAATATTACCGTGCCCTCCATGGGTGGAATAACCCTTTGTAACTCGAGTGTTTAAAAATGTAATTTATCAAGCATTTATCTTTGTAGGTTTAAGGAAATTAAAAAACACGCATTTTTTGGAAAAACAAAATTTAACAAAAAAATTAGTTCGTATGTACCACTTTACATAGTAAACGATAGAATGTCACAGAAATGTTACAAAGGCAATGCAACTTTGCGTCATAAAATATAAACAAATTCGGTTTCCTGATAATAAATATTAGAAATTATTACTTATCCAGTGATTTGTTACAAAAACCGGTTGTCTAGATCACAAATTGTAATTATTTTCGATTTTCGAAATCTTAGCAGTTCTAAACGTGACTCGTTCAATGAACCGCGGTGTTTGAATGGTCTCTTTCAACTAGTTTCGCCATCTATGTTTCTGCACTCGTACTAAATTAATACAACGGTATGTTTCATCTTCAATCAAACATTGATTTATAAAGGAATATTAAGATTTTTTTTAACAATTTTAGTAAGGATTTGTTTGGCTTGTTACAAGATAACAATGATGATGATGATGATGTTTATTGTGACAAGATGCTACAAAGGGTTAAATTTGACAAAGTTAACCCTAGTATAACCCCGGGATTGCATTGGTACAAGACTTTTTGTGATTTGAACTTTAACTCGATGTCAATTTTGCTTGTCATGCATGACAATTCGCGAGTTAACACGGGGTTTTTACGCGCAAGCAGGCCCTAGGTATATGCATCGACAAATGTCGTTTGCATAATTATTTTTGTTTTGGGGATTTTTGTTATATTTGTACGGGAACACCGGCAGCAAGCTGCAAGCCAAGGAAAGCGTCAGTTTTTAGTTCGGTCCGTCCGTCAGTTTCAGTTTGATGTTTGAGTACTTTAGTACGAATGGGATTGTTGTGTACGGACGGAATTTGATAAAGATGTTTCTGAACAGTGTTAATAATTATTTTAATACAATATAAAGTGTACTTTGAATTTAATCTAACTGTTGGCAAAGTGTCGTGAACTGGGTGATCATTGCAGTACCGAAATTAGACTATTTTTCGAAGTAGCATAATGTTGTGTTGACTTTATAACTTGTTCCAAAATATTTATCATTAAAAGTGAATTTTATTATACAATTTCGAACGTTTCCTTAAACAACGTTTGTACATGATGCTGCCTGAATAATTAAAATTATACCTAGTGACTGTGTTTTGGATAAACTTTACAAAAGTTACGTTCAAGTGGTGTCATCAATCATCATGAAAAATGTGCTCAGGGTGTTCAGGACGAACAGTAGTTATTTTTTAATAGTGCTGTCGCACTTACGGTGTAGTATTTAGTAGGTACTGGAGTGGTGTGTGGCTGAGAGACAGTATGAAGGGGTGGAGGTAAAGGGTCTGGCAGCGAGCACCGTGGAGCACCTAGTGGGAGGCGGCGCGGGCGCGGGCGGGCTGCTGCCCGGCGCCTCGCCCGCCCAGCACCCGCCCAACATGCTGCAACCCATGGAGGAGATGATCCTGCCGCCTAAACGGCAAGCCGTCGTGGATCGCCTCAAGTAAGTAGTATTTCCATACTACCTGTTGGAAATATCTGTGGACTAGAATGGGGGGTTGGGGTGTCGCTAAGGGTACACTGAGGGAAAAGAGTTAGAAAAATTCTGACTTGTTAAAGAATGAACTGTCACAGAAACCTAGTGGATGTGAAAATGACTCGGATATAGTAGGTTATGTTAGGTTGTATTATGACAACCACGCAAAGAGCCCCATTTCGACTTTCTTTGCACCCCCTGACACTGACCGAATGGGGCTTTCTGGAACATTTGACATTAAAATTTGAATAGCCACAGATTTTGTTGTTACACACACACACATAATATATTAGTGAACGAGTTGGTCTAAAATATCAATTTGCATGCCGAAAATGCTATGATAGCTACCCCAGGTCCACAAATATTTCCGATGGGTGGTACTAGTCATAAGTGGGTACGATTTTAAACTACCCACATTATACTGTACATTTATAGTCTAATAAGAAAAAATACAGTATATTACCATCAGTTGCAAGATATGTCCTAAAAGTTAAGTCTTCTGCTATCCTTTTTCTACATCGTATCTCTATATAGAAATGACACAAGACTTAAGGAAACCTTAACATTAAGGATGTTTCTTGCAACTAATGGTTAGTGCAGTAGAATCTACTGTATGTATTGAGTAGATGATGATATTTATTATGCATTTCATTTTAACCTACCCATAGTGAGAAAACCAAAAGCAAATTTTAAAAAGTAAATATTTTGATAAAATTTTCAGGATATACCTAGGTTCTTAGTGTGGGTGATTGGGTTGGGGTATAGTGGATGGATGTATTTGTAATGACCCCACCATATTTTGCTATGGCTTTCAACTTATTTTCCGTCACCAACTGTGTTCCATCGGCAGTGGTCTAAGCCGAGGTCCATGCCCTTAGGCCTATTGCTCCCCTTCTAGCTGAGCGTCTTCAGCGCTCGCCCCAAAAGCCCGGTGAACCTGTAAAGGCCGTCTGAGACCAACAGTTTAGTGAGTAGTCCTGATTGAAAAAAATAAAAATTTCCAAAGAAACAAGGTGTTCCTGAGGATATGCATTAACTTCGCCAAACACTTCTGTAGTTTTTACAAAATGTGTTTGACAATGAATGAGTAAGGGTCTTTATTTATGCCTGTATGAAAACCTGAAACAAAACAATAACAAACTATTTGCCTATAGTTTGCACATGTCATTAATAACTTATGTCATGCATGATTGTCAAGTTCACGTTAATCAAAATGCGACGTTGCCAGCTCGGATAAAGAGTATGGCACACTAGATAATTTAAGGCAAGGCATTCAGTTTGTATAAAAATAAAATTTTATTTTTTTAATAAAATTAAAAAATGTGACATTATGGAAAATAACTACTTTGATGTTTTGAGTATAGTGTCGAAGTTAATACCTTGTACCTATATAATTCAGTCATATAACATTCTTTTTTTTTCACATTTAATTTCAATCTATTTTGGGGTATAAAGTACTTGTTTTATTTGAGGAGCTCATAGCCTAGTTCTTGAGCATGGTCCAAAAGTGATTGTGCATGTTAAGCAACGCTTGGCGCGGTCGGTACCAGGATGGGTGACCGCTAGTGGCATATTTCATCTGAGCTCCTCCGTGCCTCAGAGAGCACATTATGCAGTCGGTCCCGGTTGTTGTCGTTAGATAGCAGTCCAGAGACCTACGGGCGGCCTGAACAACTCTGACAATAGGTTGGCTACTAACCATACGATAAGCAAAAGCAAGCAAGTTTTATGTGCCTGGAGTTAGAATGTATAGCTCAGCATAGAGCAGTAAGAAATTCAACTAGAACCTACCTACTTAATGTAATCTACCAACACAAGCAGTGGCAATCTTATGAAGGAACTGTCTACTGTCACTGTTGGTCTTGGTAGACATATTGCTAAAATAATTTCAGCTTAGGCTATCAAGGCTCTAAATACATGAGGCCAGTTTGGTACACTGCATCCAATCATACGCTGATTTCAAGCTGCGCCCACTCCCCACTTGAAATTTACGCATATAAATCAAGATATATATCAATTGATATTTATGTTGATATATGTATATCTACTGATATTTATGGTGAAGACTCCACACTCAACCAAAATTTTAACAAGTTTTTGCCCTTTTGCACTCCTAGAGGTATTTGACCTAGGTATTTATAATTTTAGCAGTATTTGGCAGAAACCAAATGTTTTGTGACAATAGAAACTACCATTTTTCCTACCTTTACTAAATTGACCATCTTTCCGTTACTTTCGTACTTTGTTAATCAAACGAAGATGAATTCAGTTTTCCGAATGAAATTCGCGCCATTTTTTATAATATCAAATTATCCGATATCGGATTTTTACGAACCCTGAAAGTAGTCTTTCTAAGTTTCCATTATGGAACAGAATAACTATGAGATGAGACCTACTGATTTACTCAGGTTTGAGTTTAAAATTATCAGAAATGGCATTAAACTTGTAAGGTAATATTAAAAATTTACTTTGTATTTTCTCAATAGGACAGGGGTGAGAAAATTAAAAGCCAGTTTTGATATTTTTAATATCCGAATTTAGCTAGTTATTCATATTTAATTAGTACTTTTCCCTTACTGCCTGTATAAATAACAGAAAAATCGCGCTACACTTGACTAAATAATAGTACTTGGCGGTGGAACTAAAGAGGGCCACCAGCCACTACTCTCAATGATGTTGTCTCTCCCCAATAGGTCTATATATGAAGTAGAAGAAGGAAAAAAAAATTATTGCCACAAAAAATACATATTTAGTTCACTCGATAATACTATTGGCAATAGGCACCTGGCTCAGCTAAATGCTATATACCTTTATCCCGTCGCGTCGCAAAATGTTCAAAACGCAGATTGTTCAATATTCTACCTATTAGTAGGTTAACTATCTAGTTTAAATTCTGTGCGACCAATAATCACGTTTTTATTCATGGTTCTCATTAGGATACCAATGTTGTGTAATGTTTGTATTGCACATATACCTACCAGTTCATTATATTATTTATTGTAACTCCAGCCTTATACTACCTAACATATATTTTCATCTACGTACCATAAAGAATAATAGAATATAAAGTAATGGCAAGAATAGTAAGAATTTCAACAATTATTTTAACCTAGGGAACGAGTTTCATTCTATAGCTCAAAATTCAAAAGCGTTTGAGTTTCTATATGGAACAAGTTTTTACCACGGAGCTAAAAATTTATGCTTAAAAATGCTCGTATGTGTGCAATAAGTTTGTGATTGTGACTAACCACATGCTGCCATGGCTCTTAAGTTTGAAGTAAGTATGTAACTTAGTGGTACAGGTTCCTGACTTGTCACTGATAAGAGCTCGATGGAAAATGAACAAGTGACTAATCGATAGTGAATCATTTCGAAAACATCCGCACACACTATTTCTTGATAAGAATCGGGGTAAAAAATACACTGATATGAACAGTTAAACCTAAGTGGAAGAAAACTTGTAAAAAAAATTAGTATAAGACACTGAATATTGCTAAGCTATATAAGAAATGTAGTTTTACCTATTTCAATTTAGCGAAGTCTATTGAAACATATCTATTGTATTCTAAAATGTCTAGATTTAATTAAAAATATTGCAGTTTACTGTATCTAGTACCTAAGTTAGTTTAGTGCATCGTATTCTACACAGAGAAAATTACTGGTGGCGTTAGGGCTAACGGTATCGAACGAGTTGCCGGTGCATACGCCGCTCTGTTCTATTTGCATTGCAGCATAGTTCTCCAACTTGATACATTATACATACATTCTAGCTTACGTGTGTATTACGCAACTGGTTAGGCTAGCCTAACTACTAGTACTTGCTAAGTCAAAACACATCTTTGGAGAATTAGCTATGATGCAATACGTTGTTAAAATAACGGTAACGTAATTCGGTTCTAAATTGAAATCTACCGCGGTAATGTAATTGACTATAGTTTAGCAGAAGTTATATTTTAAAAACCGTAGTAGGTACAAATCTTGGCTTGGATAACTACTTAGCGATCAATATTGGCGGCGTGAGTCGAGGGACGATCCCTCGTGTTAATGGGATCATTTGTAGGGATACACCCCGATAACCGAGACGGCCTTCTAAACACTTCATGCCATGCGTTTATACATTGATACTTACATTTACAGTGTAGATGCGTACTTTTTTAAAACGTCAGCAGCTTTATTCCAGGCCAAATTTCCAGTTTTGTGAAATAATAGTCTTAAACACTTTCGATACCAAAATGTGATTTTATCTTTGATTTTATCAGTATTATTGTAAAAGCTTACGATATACTTATGACTTCTGCCAATCGCTCTTATTTCAGATCATTGGCGAAGTTACGAGAAGGTATCTATTCTCGGTTTTCTAGATTTCTATGGGTTCGGTCCGATTCCTTATCAAAACCGCTGCAGTGCGCTAAAGGCGTTAGTAAATACCTATGTTACACATTTAACGCCTTTGTAATTGTTTAAAATCACGTTGGTAAAACATAATTGAGATGATTGAATCTCTACTTTCATTATTATCATACGTAATCATTGAAGATGCCTAGGTATAGGTATGTAGGTGGTGCCCAAGAAATGTAGTATCTAGAAATGCAAGCGCACCGTCATCGTTCGCTGCGCATGCGCATACCTTGGCGTTTGGCATGAACAACGTTTGTTTGTTTGACTTAACGCATAAGCATCTGATATCTATATCGAACTTCCATAAATAGATAAATGACTAATATTGTGCCGGTGACCTGACTCCATGTCTATCGAAATATTCCAGAAAATGACGTGAAGTCATGTCCTTTTTCTTTTCATTGTAATGAATGAATGAATACACTTTATTGCATAAAATTAGTGTAATACAGTGTGTACGAAACGATTAATACAATCTAAATGCGATCTCAGTATTGTCGTGAAATAAATTTATTTATTTATATATATGGCTAAGAGCGATCTCTTCCAGACAACCTTTAGGTGGAGTAATTTTGGTAGAAAAAGGTAGGTTGTGCACCATGTACAATAATATATACACATACAAATGTATACACACACATACATAATATTAAAATATAACTAGAAACCAAAGTTGTGGAAAAGTAAAGGAAGGAAGAAGGAGTCATTGGGATAGATAGTGGACCTTAACCTGTGCTTTGACAATGTTTCTCGTCAATTTCTCTCTGCAGGAATGAATGATATGTTATTCCTTGCTGCTGTCAATTAAAAGCTACATCTCAAGATATATTCTCAAGCTGCTAACCGATACTTTATTATAATGTGCACAGTTGGAGACATGTTATTAGTGAAATGGTAGCCTTGTGAGAGCTAAACTTGGGTATATCGCTCGGCCATGCTGCGGAGAAAGTAGTAAAATGTGGAATAGAGATAACATCGATCTCTGACTCTCACGTCTCGAAGTTATAAAAAGTCAGTTGGTGGCCAATTTGAATCTTATGTTAAATCCTGTAAATTGTAGTGCTTAGTACTCCGAATTCGAATTTAAGGTCTGGTCAATCAAAACACAAGTTTACATTTTGAACTGTGATTGTAACATGGTCTAGGTTGCCATGGGTGATCTAGGCAAAAAGGAGTGGAACGTTAAGTGACTAGAAACTAGAACTGACATTTTAAACTGTAGCAGTGATTCCGGTCGTATCGGCACGTCACGTACTGTGCAGGGTAGTATAGTAGCGGTGTCAGTGACAGCGTGACATACAATCTGAGTTATCGAAGGCGTTGTTTGCGTAGCGCGACAGCGGCGGCGCTGGTCAATGAACTAAACAAAAACACCTACGAGTTTACAGTGCATCACGCACGCGTCACGCGCGGCTCCTGCACTCGTGCGCTTGCGTTTGCTTCGCCTGTCCTCGGCGCTCTAATTTTTCTTCAGAACTCAAATTGAAATTGCATGATTAAAGTGCGGCAATACGACACTATAACAAGGATTCAGTCAGAACTTCTATATGACATACCTATACACATTTTACCGCCGTGTTGTGCCGGCCCTAAAGGATAACACCACCCCATCTCTTCCCGTGGGTGTCGTACGAGGCGACTAAGGGGATTTTGTGGATACTATTCTACACTTATAATAGTAAACGGCTATAGGCTCGCCACCTATCACGTTTGTTCACCAAATCTTACGGTGAAAAGTGGGAATTATCTATGATAAAGGTGGTTCCTCTGTCTACCCCTTCGGGGATTATGGACGTGAGAGTTATGCTATGTATGTTACCTGTTCCTGCTACTCCAACAAACTTGCCAAAAATGTTTCTTTCTAACTAACGTGTCCAAAGGTACTAATTTTAGGAATATCACAAGATTTTCGTTTCAGACCTGAATTATTTTGCCACGACTATTGAATGTAAACATTGGTTTTCTCCGTACTAAATTCTGAGTAGTTTTTTATCATGTCACATTAAACGTTCAAAGTTTGCAAAACCAGATAAGCCATAATTGTCGCCAGTTTATCTGTGACGTACTACCGTTATATTGATTTCCCGATAATTCTATACACCTACATATCTAAATAATTGTCGTGTAAATTGATGCCGGTTGTAAGCAAGCAAATTCCTAGTTCGACTCGAGTCGAAAATTGGCATTTGTAATTGTTGTAATAGCCCTATTATGTTTAAAAAAACGAGACGGATCAAGTAAGGAGGCAGAGGGGTCGACTATGGCAACACCGTTCCAATCCAACAGGCTAAAATACTGTTGTAATCTACAAGACGTCTTATCTAGTGAATGGATGGAAAACTCATGGAAAAGCGCGAAAAGGATGCCGCAGTATGGACACTGTTTCTTTAAATCATTATAGATGCAAAGATTTGTGGTAGTGACAGAAAAGGAATCGGGTCCCTATTATTTCATAACTGGAAGAATGCATTTTATCAGGCAGGAAAGGACACCGTGTTATTTTGAAACCGTTTGCGAATGTACTACTATAATCTGTTTGAGCTGATTCCTGAAACATTGAAATGAACTCATCTCTTGGCGACGGCGACATAGAACCGTTGTAGAACTGACGGAAGGGATAGTTAATTGAGCACCGATCGGCTGATAATTTGCCTACTTTTCCCATCCGTGGGGAAAGTGAAATAGAGTAACTAAGTGGTATAGCTTCATGCGTAATTAGCACAAAATAAATAAGAACAGATGGGAATCTTGCGGCGTTCGCCACGTAAGCGTTCGTCGTCGTCGTACACAGTGCGGAATCTTCTTTCGGCCAACCAGTAACGGTAGTCGTACTGTATACGCGTTTATTGTGTGAGTGTCTCGTGTGGCAAAGGCTAAGACTAAGGTAGACTAACTACTGTACTTATTTATTTTGTATAATTATTTTCCCTGGATGGCGGCGTCAAGTCACGTCACGGCGCACGCGCCTACCACTGCGCTGCATAATGTGCACTTCGCTAAGGGAAAGTGCATTAGGCATGCAGGGAGTAATGCATATTTTGGCCCGTTAACAATGTGTTTAGATCCTGATTTGAACAATACCCGACTCTCAAATCGTAGTCTTGTTATCTAAGCGTAATTAGGCATGCAGCGCGTAATGCATATTCGTCCTTTTCTTCCGAACTTGGCGGACACACTCCCGTGTTTCTAGATTTTGGCCTGATATCAATGTGTTTAGATCCTGATTTGAACCATACCCAACTCTCAAATCCTAGTCTTGATATCTAAGCGTATACAATTAGTTGGTACCTGTGCAAACTATGCTGCGTAATTATCTACTACTAATTAGTAATTTTTTTCGTCCAAAAATATTACGTAAGTTGGTCTTTGTTCATGGAGCAAGCCTGTTTATTATGCGCGGCAATGCTTGTGTTCCATCCAATCCAAAGTTTTCAAAGTAGCAAAAGGCGACATAAAATACAGTGAATATCAAAAAACAATATTGATAACAAAAAGCGAAGTAAAAACGGACATTATCCGGACACAAAAGTTAACAGTGGAAACTGTTTCTAACACAAAATAGCAATTTTGCATAATATACATATATAATAGGTATACTACTGAATATTTGTATATAATGTAGATTAGATAGGTACATTGTGTATGTGTACCTATGTATGTTAGTAACTGATTAACTGATATCGAAACGCATAGTGTATGTGACGTGTGCCTCCGATATTACAGGTTATGTAATCTGCGTTATGTACCTACTTATTGTACACCGAAACTATTACCTAACTGAACTGCTGCTATTGTTGAGTAAAAGTGCTCCGGATGCTCAATTGCAATTCGTTCAGTGTCTCCTTAAGTTGTCTAAGTTATAGAACCCACAATATCTTACGTGATTTCTTTGAACCAGATTGAGCAATTTTGTAGGTAACCATTATTATTATTTTATTTACCTTAAACCCGCATTTGACCGCAATTTCATCTGGTGGTAAATGACGATGAGGTCGAAGATGGAGCACACGGGCTTAGTGAGCACTGGTTCTTTTGTAAATACTGCCGAAACACATCAACGCCGAAGCGAAAACATTTGACGGCAAACCTTACGAGGGGCGATCCATTAACATTTAGTCAAAACAAAAGAAATATGCACGGTCGTGCATGGAGTACTGCTGCCACCTGTGGGACGTCTCAGCTAAGTACCAACTGGCTGCCCTTGACTCAGTGGAGAAACGCGTTAAGCGCCTTATAGGTGCGCATCAGAATTGCACGACCTAATTCCAGCATCTCCATTCCGCCTTCGGACTACCAGGCGCGGGGAGGGGTTCCATCCTTATGTTGTTGATATCCCATCTGCTCGTACGAAGCGATTTGCTTCGTTCATTATGCGAACGGTTAAGGAATGGAACAGCCTGCCGGCGTCTGTATTTCCCGAAACCTTGGGATCTTCAAGGCCAGAGTGAATAGGCATTTACTGGACCCGCATGCTCCATCGTAGACCTCATCGTCGCTTACCATCAGGCGAGATCGAGGTCAAATGCGGGTTTAGTAGTAAATAAAAAAATAAATGAAAAAAAATTATTACAAATATTTATTTACAACTTTTCAATGTATTTATTCCCCTGATTCCTTATATGTTAATCCCCGTTTAAAATCATAATAGATCATAGCACGAAATGCTTCCCGCGTTACGATTGAAAAGTGACAGACACGTTTTTTAACAATTAATTAAAAAATAACTAAAGTTCGCCAGCCAGCGATATTTGGCCAAGGAGTTTGTAGTAAAATTTGCCTCCAAGGGTTAATAAAAGTAAAACAATGAGGTTGATAACAAGCCGTTGACTAACAATTTTTGGACCGCCCCACGTAAATAGAAGGGTGGTCGCTAGCCAGGCGGATTCTAAAGGAATTGGTAAGTACGAGTATATGTGTCAGTGATAAAGGTAAACTCAAACTTTTTAATTAAACTAAGTTTTAAGTTAAGCGATTTATTTAATTAGCGTTTGACAATAACCTTGAGAACATGGCAGTAGAATGATAGGTAGGTATTGTGTTGACGAAACGAATAAATGAAAAGCTTGTAATGATTTTTTTTGTATAGACGGTGTGTCCACATTATCATTTGCTCAAGGTGACCGCTCGAGCTCGGGAGTCGCGGCTGACTGAACATCGGTTGAAAAACTCTTGTTTGTACTCATAGTCTCGTACTCACCTGCTTTGTACCTCACCTTGTTTAAAACAACTCGACGCTGTTAGCTGCGCGCGATACTTCTAAAACATCTTTATCATTAATCGCTGTTGTCGCTCTACTATCAAAAATATTTATAATGCCTTGAACTAGACCTAACAACAGTATTTGGTAGCTAGGTGATAATAAAATTTTATCATTATCACTTACGAGTCACTTATTTCGTGGTACGTCACGATGTCGTATATTGTTTATGCAGATTTTGCTTTATATTATGGGCGTTAGCCGTCGTCATTGGGGTGAATGTAATACGAATTGCCTAAATATTAGTACCAACGTAACACATCTAGTTACGAGTTATGTTTATTGCCATATTTCATCATAACTCGGAACTACTTAGCATACGTAACTCGTGTACTCATCCGAAGAAAGTTATTTCAACGGTGTTTTCGTTTTGTTGCAGACGAAGAATCGAGACGTATCGACGGCGACAGTCGGAGTGCGTCCCGCGGTTCGACCAATCCTTCACCGGCGCCTGCGAGCAACAGAACCTCGAAACTAGTGCTCTACAAAAGAGATTTCTTGAAGGCAAAGCCAAGCGGCAAGCCAAGAAAAGCGACCGAAAACCTGATCTACCCGCGATCAGTGGAAACTTGCATAGCAGCGTGCATGTGGTTAGTATTTTAGACTGTAGTTACTAGTTAAGACATATTTAGTGTAATGATTTCAGTCCACAAGGACGATCGTCATTTGTAACTTAAAATCCTCAGCGCGTACCAACCGATCGCTCGCGTGCCTCACCTTGGAACCTCGCGCGACCTCGTCTCATCGTATCTAGACTCGCAATATCGAGTCAAACGAATGTAGTCGATGTTAGAGATAATAGAGAAATAAAACGTCAATATTTACCTACCTATGTGGGAGAACGTATTGTTAATAGATTTAATGCCTTCGTTGAAGGTGAAAGCGCAGTTTTTTGTAATTATGTAGCTGGGTACGTATACGTGGTAGATGTAATCTATGATTATAGCGTGCGAATGCGAAGTGTGCGTTGCGGCGTCGTGATAGCATTGACGCTTCGATGCCATCGATCAAATACAGGTTCTAGCTTCCATTTCTCGATACTAATTGAATTCTCAATATAACTCAATTATCATCTCTGAGCTGCTAATTCTGTTTATTTATAAAACGCGTGTTGCTAAGCATTCAATCAGTTGATTACTATATTGTGTATCACACATAGTTGCAAGTGATTATAGTAGTTAAGTAACCTAGGTTAGAAGAATTGCAAGAAATCGTTTCACTTCCTTGTCCACATCATATCACATCACGTGTTGTCACCGACCTGCGCGTATTATTCACGTGTTCGGAATAGGGCATGCAATATCCGTACGATTTTACTATCCGGATAATTCGAATTAAAAATATATCCGGATAATTTGTAAAACCTTTTGAAACCTTCAAAAATACTTTTATACTTCGAAAAGTGACGAAAAAGTCGCAGCCGGCACCAATGTTCTGCATGATATTTATTATTATTATTATTATTGGATTAGCTGGCAGGCAGCTAATGCTGGTTAGCCTGTTTCTTCACATTTCGTAAGTGGCTGTCTAATCTGTTTTTAAACTGGTTTATAGTTTCAGCATTCACAACTTGGTCAGGTAGGCCGTTCCACGGGATGACTACCCGGTTGAATAGGAGATGATGTTTTGGGAGTGTTTTGGCCGTGTTCCGCACTAGTTGTGTGCAGTGTCTTCTTGAGTGCTCCTTCAAGTTCAATATAGAGAAATTCTAATGTAGTAGGTAGTCAGCGTTGCCGCATGGATAAATATTACTACAAGTAACTTACTTACTTGAAGTAAGTACAGTCGGCCTCTAGCTAATGTATACCATGTGTCAAATTTCTGCAACTTAAAATGACCTTAAGCGTTAGCCATAGACTTCAAATTGGAATTGTAGAATTTTGACAGATGGTATACTTCAGCTAGAGGCCGACTGTACTAAGTACAAGGGCTTAATGACATGAATATGATACCACGGTGTAGTATTTGTATAATAATTTACGAACATTTGGTCTTTTATTTAATGACAGAATGATACATTAGGACTAATTTTCTATTAAAATGTGTATTCGGATTATTCAGATAACAAACAAAGTGGATGAAATCCGGATAACGAAAATGGACGGATATCCGGATATTTTTGTAATCCGGATATTCGGATTGCATGCCCTAGTTCCGATAGTAAACGTGACGATCTAAGAATTTTATAGCAAAGTCTTACGTCACTTAATCATTTAAGTTTTGCGATAGTTGCCATCATTTCTCAGAGTTTAACAGCCACTGTAGTGGGTTTATTTATTACCTATCATCCCTTAATTTTTATTACCCGACTAAGCGAAGCAAAAAGCAGGGTTATGATTTTAGCAGTCTATGTTGTATGTATGTATGTTCGTCTGTTCCCTCACAGCGCCTAAAACCCCCGACTCCGACTCATATCTCCGAATTTATTGACAGCCATATTTTGTAGTAATTTACGGCAGAACTCACAGAAGGGCTTAATACTTACGTACTTGTTTTGACCTTTTGAAACGTAGCAGCCGGGTTTTAGTTTTTTACTTTATTTTATAACCAATCTTATCATTATTGCGATCCACTTTCTATCTAGTGGTGTTAGATATCGGAATGGCACTGAGTTTAAATTCGTACCACTTAACTATAAGATTACAAATCACTGAACCAATTTTGATCAAACCATGTTTTCTGTTAAATAGGTTCATCGATCAAAAATTAAGACTCTACTTTCTTTTTCTGTGGAATACACAGTGCAACCCTCCTTCTTTGTTCATCTTCTTCATAATATAGGTGGATAATTATTTACGCTGCATCTAAAGGTGCGATGCTATACTTTTACCCTCCCTCTTTGTTCATCTTCTTCATAATATAGAGATGGAGAATTACTTACGCTGCATCTGAAGGTGCGCTGGTAGCTCTACCTATAGCTAAGCTAGGTAATTAGTTTAGCACGTGCTGCGTACGCGACGCGGCTGCTCGCCGGATGCGCTCGACGTCAATTGACTTGACCCTCTGCCATCACATCCCGCCTCATACATTACTCAGCTGCACGCCACAGGCGGCACCACGCGAACAAACATCACTAAAACAATTAGCTGAATTAAATCAACCGACAAACAGAGCCAGTCGAATCACGGCGGCTACAATAACATAAGGTGATTGTTATTTTCGACATATCGTTCTGGTGAAGTGGCGACCTTCGTATTGGAGAGCGATAGGTTGGTTGGTGCCAATTTGAGGTGTTGTATTAGGAGGTAGCATTGCGTATCCAATATAAAGAGACCTACCTCGTTGGTGAATTTAGAACGTTTTGTGAGATTTGTCTTGATTTAATCACTATTACAAATGGCGTCGATTCCGGGGCGGCCGCCAAATTTTGCGATGATCGCTAACTGAAACATTCCGCTCACTCTTACACAATCTAGTAGGGAGCGTGACAGTTTAATTTAGGTTTAGCTTTAGATTTGGCGGCCACCCCGGAATCGAATCCATTGAATGAATTGAAAATCATACGGTATTAGATCCTTAGAATCTATGATGTCAAAATCTTTTCGTTTACATTGATTTTGAATTGAGATACCCTTGCTTCCTGAGCTACTTATCTTTTTGTTTGACTTGTTTGTTTCTACCTGGGGCTATCAACGACTTTGTTTAAGTTTTCCTATCAGCCTTGACTTGACCCTGCTAATACCGATTCATCGGTTTGTTGACAATTTTAATGTGTTTCAAAACACGTTTAGGTACTGCTTTCTGTTAATCGTATGAAATTGAATAATTCTTTGCAACCTTTTTCTAAATCAGTTATGTAATCAATTGATTTATCTCCTTTTTAGGGAAATGTCTTCGGAGTTTGCACGACTGAGACGTCTAATTTGCAGTTTGCAGATATTAGTTAGCAGGAGATGTCTCGTAAAACTGGTCGCGCTCTCTATAGGTAGAGTACCCGGTCGGTTAGGGCGGGTTGAGGTTGTGCAAGCTGCGCGAGTTTCACAACAAACGCCTCGCATTGTCTCGCGCCGCTCACCGCGACGACCTCCGTGCGCCTGCGTTGTTTTCTGACACATTTCAACTACCTACCTAAGTGCCCGGTTGAAGGTTGTCGCACAGCATCTCTTGATGATAGTTTTATGACGCCAATCCTGTTCAGTGTTTAGGAGTTTTAATCGTTGCTGGAAAAAAATCCGTCCAATATTATGTTGTTTTCAAATATGTTATCTATCAGTTTAGCGACTACTCGATCGGTGAAAGAAATAGAAGCGACAATAGCCCCTTTAAAAAAACATCGTGAGGAAACCACACATGAGATAACCAGTGTTTGAAATGGGGAAGTCAATTTAATGGCCAGATTTTACAATTCAGAGGAGATATGGGCGCTTCCAGTCGGATTTCTGTGCAAGTCGTTCTACTCGTATGTGGTTAATTCCATAGAACGATCGTGACTCTTATCGGTGATATACGACCTAAGGAAGAAGATAATTTTATCGTGCTGTAATGTTAGTACTACTCTACAAGGCTGCATTTAAACCTGGAAAAATGCGAAGTCGCCTGTAACATGGCTGTAAAGTTTTATGTATCGGGGAAAAACTGGTATTGTTTCACACAGCGCCTGTGTAACAACTTCAAACATTTTGATAAAAAGTATGTGCTTGTCATCAGCACGGCTGGTTGGTTATACGCGCTGATTATCGTATCATGTAGTTACAACACTTCAGCGCGTGAACGCTCGTCTAAAACGAGCTTATCGGTGTCTTCCTTTGCGCTAATTGCTAAAGACAATTGACGGTCGAATGTTATCGATTTAGCTGGCGTGTCGACAAATTCAGTGCAGAATTGTAATCTAGAGAAGGCCAGAGATGCTATTAAGTCTATTGTTGTAATGGATCTTTACTTCCAGCCAGTTCCAGCTTTGCAAAGGTAGAGCTTCAGCCTTAAGTTATATTGCACTTCCAGTTCAGACTCGTGTCGATAGTTTAACTTCTGTCATCATAAGTTAAACTATCCTAATTATATGTATAACCATTTTTCTCTTATTTTTCTTGTCGTGTGGTTAGTGGCAAACCTATTATCAGAGTTGTTCAGGCCGCCCGTAGGCCTCTGATATGGTCTAACAACTGCTGCTTGCTACTCTTTTTCTCTGGTTCTTTGCTATATCTCTACTTTCGCATTTACTGAGTACTGTATGTGAAACTCCGCATACGTTTGTTCCCATTTGTTCAACACAAATGAGCTTTATAACTACGCTAGGATTAAAAACTTTCATAAAGCTCTACTATAGTTATGTTATCATTTGTTTTTCTTTCGGTCAGAATCTAAATTATTTTCACGCCCTATTTGGCGTAGGTACAACTCCAACTCCCTATCATTGCCTCGGCTCCGGTTACACCCCGATAGTAAATAGGTATCTATCTAGGAATATGTATATTGCCAAAAGCGTGATGAGTTGATGACGATTACCTGCACGTGAATAATTTTATCATTCCAAGGTTAATGATACCATTATTTTCTTGATATTTATCGGTGTTCGATCGCTAGGCTGGAACAATGTAGAACAAAATAACTGGTTAACACTTGGTTAACCAGTGACAACTATTTCTATACCTATTATATTTAAAAAAATACAAATACCTAACCTACACACTCTCATTCATAATCTTGTGGCATGTTTTTAATCAATGAGCTCGTAACATACCATATAAAACGAAATAAACAAATTGGTCGACCTTCGCCCGTTACCAACTTTTTTACGACATCATGATTGTTTGCTAGTATAGTACCTACTTAGTTTTAGACGCCTACTCGTGTCGTATGTTAGCAAGTATGGACGTTTTCGCTAAATATTTCGCTTTGTATGTAACTTGATGAAGCGGAAGATGGGCCCGCTCGGCCGGATATTAAACATTTACGTGGAGTGGTACAGTGGAGTCTCCATACTCCCTGTGTCGCACTCGGAGTCTAGAATTCCTATTCAGGCCTGTATGGAGATTAAGGGAGTTTAATCTTCCTCTAAACTCATCTTATTCACGATTTGGCACTTCATGGAAATGTTCCGCTTTTGACATAATTTGGACTAACCCAGAGGTTTTATTTTATTATTTTTTATTTACTACTAAACCCACATTTGACCTCGATCTCGCCTGATGGTAAGCGACGATGAGGTCGACGATGGAGCATGCGGGTCCAGTAAATGCCTATTCACTCTGGCCTTGAAGATCCCAAGGTTTCGGGAAATACAGACGCCGGCAGGCTGTTCCATTCCTTAGCCGTTCGCATAATGAACGAAGAAGCAAATCGCTTCGTACGAGCAGATGGGATATCAACAACATAAGGATGGAACCCCTCCCCGCGCCTGGTAGTCCGAAGGCGGAATGGAGAGAGGTTTCCATTATACACAGACATTTACATGTCTAGCATCTCTAGTTTCTACTCCAGCTTTCCCTCTAGGCCAGGGCCATCATGGATTAAGCCAGCCTTGACCTGACATGTCCCGCCCTCACTGCTGTTGCCTATAGTTATATATACCTAACCTAGTACCTAGCTACAATGTTATATGAAATATATTTAGTTAGACCTCAGTCAAACAATCTACGTGGCTACTTAGTATGTATAATATGTGATGTCACAAATTCAACGCTATTTTTAACATTACGCGTCATCTGGTTATACTTTGTCCGTTCAGCTGTTACTTAATTTAGTATTAATATTCGTTACAAAATAAACTAAGTATATGCTGTTGAATGAAAGTTTGTAAGTACAATAAGGTAAAGGGTAATACAATAAGATAATTAAATATTTTCCTATACATAGTTGTAATAAATAATAATCTGTAATTTGGTAATGTTCAGATAAACGATTAATTAATTAGTTGGGAGTTTAGTTTCAATATTTTGATCAATTCGTTTTGTTGCAGCAACAAAAGTTCGGCTGTGGCGATTACGAGCCCCCAGCGAAGATACAATGCGGCGGCGGAGGCGGCGGCGGCGCGGGCGGAGCGGGCGAGGCCCTCACCAAATTCTCCGTGGAGATCGTCCAGCAGCTGGAGTTCACGACCTCCGCGGCCGACTCGCAACCGCAGCAGATCTCCACCAACGTGACTGTGAAAGCGCTCGCCAACGCCGTCAAAACCTCAAACTCGCCACCGCCTCAGCAGCCGCCGCGAATCCCGACCCCATTAGACACCGAGAGGGAATACAAGGCCGAGTGCAAATCGGAGGTGGCGGACGACGAATTCGTCGGCCTAGACGGCTCGGACTTCGCGGCTCTGATCGGCGAGGACGACGGGAATGATACTCTAGAGCATCTCATCACGGAGATGTCGGAGTACCCTGAGTTCATGGACTTCGATTTGGATGGGGGGAAGTTGAATGGGGGAGTGGAGCCGCTGGAGGGGGAGCCGGCGTCGCGGTCGTACGGCGGGGGGAGCGGGGAGATGTCGCCGGCGGCGCAAACGCTGAAGCACATGGCGGAGCAGCACCAACAGGCGACGGGCGGCGACTGGCGCTACCGCGGCTACGGCACCTACCGCCCGCGCCCCGCGCCGCCCCCCCTCGACCACCTTCACATGTCGCAGCAGCAGCAGCTGCACCTCAGCCAGCCGCACCATAACCTCCAGGTACGTTCCTATTCTAAAAGGGCTTATTACACTTAACTGAATTCAGTCTTGACTGATTCAGTTGAGTGTTTCAATTCAATACGGTCAGTCTGTGATGGAGTAATCCATATAAACAGAAGCCTGTCTAAATCGTAGACTAAATCATATACTGAATTCAGTCACTCAGATGTAATAAACCCAAAAGCTGGATTTAGTGCTCGATCGACGTTGAGGAAAATGAACAACTGATGAATGATGTGCCTCGTAGTGTTTTCTTTCAAACTGATCAGTACTTTTAACAGGGATGGTACGCGTTGAAATGATTTATTTTGTGTTTATGTCGTGCTAAGCGAAATCAAAATACTTAAAGCGTCATCCTGACAAATTGTTGAGGAACTCAACCTAAGCGAAATAATGCGCAGTTGCCGCTAAACTCAATTGATTTACAGCAGTCTGGATAAGTACGTGGATTCAAATCTAGTCTGTGGAATATATTTTTTTACCTACCTATAAGTATTAATTTTGCACGCGAACTATACTTACTATCTCTCTAACTTTAGCCGTATTGAAATCTACTCGACATTTTTATAAAGGACCTCGATGTTAAAACAGTACAGAATCAAATAAAGGGCAGCGGTAACAGTACAGTTCAGTAACTTCAGTGCAGTTCTGCACATTCGCGCCAAAATTTCAAACGCGGACAGGTAAAGTAGGTAGTTTGAAAGAAATATCGTTCTCGCATTCTTATACATTTAAGTAGTTGTCGTTCTATCGGGATATTGCGTTTCAACAATGGTTGAAACATTCTTATTACTTCCCCGCCACGTCGTAAAAAGTAACCGGTGAATTGCGTTTAGTAATTGGAAGTCTTCTTTATTGGGTAATTCGTGACGTGAAAGGACATAAAAAACATGGGAGTCTGGTGTAGTATCGACCGGGGACAGCTTGCGCGCGCTGCCTGTCCACCGAGGGTATACGTATACCACGGAGGGCTTCGAGACGAAAACAGAACGCCTCGGTGCACTATCTCTGTCTAACATATGCGTCGTTACAGGGATAGATGGAAAATTGTACGCGAGAGAAATTCCAGTCGAGATTTCGTAGTAATTGTGCCAGCTATCCTATTAGTTCGCAATCGCCATCGTCACCCAAGACATGCAATATTCAATGCAGATATATCAGACTCTTGTTTACTTTCCTTTTTTTTTCAATTTGTTATGTCATTTCAATATTTTTTGCATTTAATACTTACGGATAACGTATTCATAGATCACATTTAGATAAAAAGTTTTAAAAATACGTTACGTTTGAATTCAAATAAAACGCTTCGTCAGAGTATCTGCCTCCGTTTTGTAGTTAGCAGACTAAATAATGAATATATACCTAGTATACGCAACAAAGTTTCTATAAGTTTGATTAAACACGTGCGTCGGTAGGGTACAGTGCTGTTTAGTAAACGCAGATGTGTCGAAGAAACCACATGTTTGCCTTTATTAAAACTGTGCCCTTGTAAACATGTAAACAAGCCTCAATGTGCCTTAAGAGTTAAATGGGATTATTTTGCAAATACAGGCTGTATTAGACATGGTAACGAGAGTTGCTATGTAACTAGGTCGGATACAGGAAAGTGAGTGGATTATTTTTTGAAAATAATTCGGCACAAAAACAGAACAGAATTTAGCGCTGTCTTCTCCACCAGTTTAACTTTAGGCGGGTAAAAATTAGTTTCAAACTTTCATGGCTAATGAAGGGGTTAGCATAAGAAGGGGCCAATTCCAGTACTATTAAATGTATGATAAATTAGTCGTTCTCATTTTGACCCCTTCAATATTGATGTCGATTTCAGTAATATGTGGTTTTTTCTCTCCGCTCCGTACCAGATACTTTTAATCACACATAAATCTATTCTATATTATACATGTACCTCTTCCATTCTACGATGATATGAACGATGGATGCCATACAACGTAAATAAATAATACGTATTCGTTCCATTATGGTTTTAGAGATTCATAGCGCTACATTCTCTCTACCTACCCCACAAAGGACAGCGTGAAGATGTGTAATGAACTGTACTGTATGTTTTATTCGGAGGAAAGAATGCTGTATATCGTCGAGTGTACCTACTTTGTACCTCCCTCTTATCCAAGCTCTTAATAACTTGAAATCTATCTAAATCACTGAAAAATATTCATACACTTTAATATTTACAACAAACAACGGAAGTACGAGTAGATAGAACTATAATAAATGTAAGTTCTAATCTCAGTGGTCGAGTGTCTCTACAGGACGTCACGGGCGATGACTTTGGAAGTGTTTGAATGGAATGAAACAAAAAGAGTAGAGAGTAGGCTCCCGGTCGATTACTTCCTGTACAGACTACACTCCACGTGTCCTCCCTCCCGCCGCGACTGTTACTCTCTCCCGTAATTAAAAACTCTGCACTGTTCTATGATATGTTATGATGAGTATCGTCACAATTACTCCTATACATATGTATGTCGTAGACACATAATGGCACGAAGTGCGTAGGCATTACATCGAAGCGCTAAAAAAGTTAGATACTGTAATAGTCGAAATTTACACTATCTGTCTAAGATTTTTAGGCACTTCGTGAAATGCAGATCTCTAGTTAGCACATAGCGTAATGTATTGTTTGGACAACGGGGAATCCCCTGAATTACTCTATGTGTCTAGCTCGAAAGCGCACTTCGTGATATTACTAACATGTTTTACGCGGATAGTGTAATTTTTTTTAAATTAAATAATGAGAGTAGACGAGTGGTCACCGTCGCCCATAGACATCTCACCTCACTGTATTAATATTAGAGGGTTTTTGATGCGCTGCTAACCTTGAGGACTAAGATGGAGTGCCTCATGTACCGGAAATTACGCTGGCTCTCTTACCCTTCAAACCGAAACACAGAAATGCAAGTATTTCTGCTTCACGGCAGAAATAGATCAGAGGGTGGTACCACCCCAGGCGATCCTTCACTTTAGGATCTACCACTACTAAAATTGAAACCCTGGTGTCATAGTAGCCACAACGTTCGACTCCCAATGCGTGCGAGGTCCGGTTGCGATCCCTTTGTGGGTCTAGGGTCTGGGTCTATGGGAGTCTATGTTATTTTCTATGGGAGTCGGAAGATTTAAGGTAATCATGAAACTTCTGACCTGCGGTCGCGCCTACAATAATGCTCAAATATCGGATCAATTTAAAAAAAATCTATAAAATTAATGTGTTTCAGAAAACTCTGTATCTATATATTTTGGAACCATTTAAATAAAAAATCTTATTATTTTGTTCTGTTATTTTTCATAGACCAATTTGAACTTTTTTATGAAACCAACTGAATTAAAAATATCAACCAATGGTGGTACATTTTGCATGGGTTTTGTTTCAAAAGTTGTTCTGCTTTTCAAAAGTTTTCGTTTGTGATTCTTGTGTTTTAATTTTTCCGCACAAGAGTGGCGCTTTCAGGGTTTCATTTTATATTTCTTTACAAACCGAAACAAATTCGGTTATTGTATAATCATTAAATTTTATTTTATGACCATATATTTTTGTTTTGGTAAAAGTTTCGAAATGAAGTGTACTTATAATTGGAAAATATTTTTCGTCACACCTTCTCATAAAAGCGCATTGAAACTAGGACCGATACTGAAACGGAAAGGAACACGACTTCCAACTATAAAATATTTTGTCGATTCAGATATCAGTTCCAAATATGTACATTATTTTTTCATTATAGCAAAGTCGTATCGCGACTCACGAGTAATGTTGGCCACATGTTCCACTTCACCTTAAAGATGAACACGCACTTGGACGAGCCGAACGCGCCGAACGAGCCGAATTTTAGAATTATTTGTATGAAATCATATGAAATCTCGCTAAACTATCCGCGCCGAACGCGGCGAGTCGCCGGAAAGATTAGGCAGGCCCTATCCCCGACGAATTCCGATGACGTAATCAAATTCGGCGCGCACAGTGTAGATGCGCGCTGTGCGACTGACGTCATCAGAATTATGGGTTTTTTTTTCGCGATTCTGGGGAAAAAAAATTTTTTAGCCTCTTTGATTCTAATACTATCGTTTGGGGAAATATTATCGTCGAAGAAAAAATTAAACACATTGGGGAATTTTGTGGTTGACATGGCTGAATACCTTTGTCTATCAGAACAGCTGAATTTTATAACTATGGTAATCGTCAAACCAATGAGGATATTATCATGAATTTCGCTTGATAGGTGTATAAATCGCTCGTTTCCGAATGCACACCAAATGAACCGTGAGTTGAGTGCGTTTGCGTTGCGTCATGCGTTCTTTTGTCAACAAACAAAAGTGAATTTATTTATGTTGAAATAAAATGGCTAGACGTTATAGGCCGACTTAGGAAGCCGAACCTCTATTTTCTAGTGTTTTTTTTGCTTAGCGATACAGCGACTGTAACTGTTCAGGCATTATAATTTATCTTATAGATAAATGAGTAGTACCTACTTACTCATACTCATTTATTAAAACCGTAGGATCTTACAGAGCTCTTGGTTATGTCATTCATTCTATTACATTATAATAATAAAATTTACATAATGGTCGGTCAAGGTGAGTGGTATACTTCTTATGGGTCTATTGTAATGCCTGAAAACGACTAACAGAAGAACCAGACCAGCTCCATCAGTGGATGTAAAGGTATCGTTTTGGGGAAAAAAAATTAAAAATAAGAGGAAATTTGAAAAATCACATCTGGTAACCTGGCCTGCCGGACGATTCTTCGGCGCGGTCGATTCTTTCGGCTAGGTTTGCGAGGACATCAGAAATTTCGGCTCGTTTGGCGCGTTCGGCTCGTCCAGATGCGCGTTCACCTCTCGCCAGGTGTGATTAAAACGTTGTGACGTACGTGCGGAAAGGCAATATTTGTAAACTTAGGCCGTACAATCGTTTATAATTACTAACTTTCCGCACATAAGATATATAATTTTACGTAGTAATGTAAATACCTATGTACTTTTATGCACATAGTGCCTATCAGAAATCAGCGGCTATGAGTAGATAGTAGGAAAATATTTACGCTAAACTACCCATGTTACGTCAGATAGGACAAGCTTGGTAAATCTTGTTAGGTAGGTATTTATGTTTTCAAGACCGATTACAACCAAAGGACGTGTAATATTGTTATTGCGAAGCGATGTTTTACGCCGGTACGTCTTGACAAGACGCTTACATCACAGAATAAAGTTTCCATCCTGTTTTATTACCTCTGATCCTAGCTAGAGCGATGGTGGAGCGAAGCCAGTGACGCAGACTCGTGTGGGTAGCACTATTTCTGACGCGAGCCTTTCGCCGAGGCCTCTGACGTCATAGGCAGAAGCCTCCGTCGCAACCTTTTCTACAATCACGAATGGACGCGAATCTTACTCAATTTATATGATCTAATATATGATCAAATATTTACGTATTTTTAAATTCGTTATAAGTTTTAAATATCGGTGTAGCGAGCATGCGTGAAACGACGAATGACTAGAGGAAGCAAGAGAGGCGTGCCAATTCATAGCGCGCTGTTCTCTCTGCCTACCTCGCAAAGGACATAGCGTGAAGGTATGTATGTATGTAGTCCAGTAGCGTAAAAGTCCTAATATATCGATGGTCCAAGTATAGATGACGTATGTATTCTATAAGAATGACTTTTCCTCTAACTTACATTTCTCAAACGATGACGTTGTGTGGAAACCTGAATAGGAAAATATTTGTAGCCGTAGGTAGGTATGTACGTAACATTGGCTTCGCGTGATGGTAGATACATATTACTTCGATGGTAGATAGATATATAAGCTTCCTACGCCGACGACAGTGGAAACGTTAATATGTACGTAGGTGTTATGTATGATGATGAGTGATGTTCTTGGATGAAAGAACTTCGTAGTCGCGCGCTAACTTCTTTCCTTCAAGTTGTGAGACTGCAGTTTCTAGAATACTATTATTCTTATAATATCATTTTGTTACGTTGTTAATTTGTTCGTTTGGTAGTAGCACAGAGTACTATAGGTATATATACGTAATAGTAGGGTAATATTGTGGATGCCATTAGCCGATCTCGAGGTCGGATGATAACAACAATTGATAAAAAACATTTGGATTGAAATACAAAGTATTAAATTGATATGGTTTGGCACATAATTATTCATTATAACATCAAAATATCGGTGGCGTAGAAGCTTCGACACTGCACTATGCGCGATGCCCGGGTTCGAATCCATGAAATGTCATGTCTCCAATTTGTTTTTCCGTGTTTTATTACCGACGTTCATTTACTAAGTCTTTCAACTGTGCATGGCAGTGTTTTCTTCATCGTTAGCGGTGAAGGAAAAAGTCGTGAGGAAAAAAATCGTGAAGTCTGAACTTTTTCAGTTTTCTGAAACTGAATCATGAAGGTGGATCATGGCTGTATCCTATTGTGCAAGGAAGGCATGTGCCTCAACAGTGATGATGATGATAAGAACATGGGGTCTTGGTTGTATGATATAATAATATATGTTTTGATTTATGTAGTGTACTCGTATGTAACTGTATACATTACAATTCGTAGCAATCTCTATCAAGCTGTAGGCGATGTCGTGGGCGGCTTGTAGTCGGCACTATGGGCACGCGGTCGATTCCCCTCTGAGACCCCTCCTTGCTACTACACCACCAATCTTATCTATCTATCTATCGCCTTTGTATCTGTTTATTTTCGTGTTATATTGATTTTATTCCACCAAGAGTCAGATTCTGTCTTACTTGTTTTTTTGTTTGTATACCTGCTTGCATCAAGATCAAATTCATAGAGTTCGTTCGTTCGTTCGGTAGCGGTAGCCATTGTTATCCTATCAGTCCGATCTGGGGTTTTAATACTTTTAATATAAACATAATAAAATCCAAGTTTAAATAGTTATTTCTTGAAGGATCACAAAGTCTAATGTAATGGTGTTATTATGGAAAGAGTAAATTAAAACAAAATGGCTCCAGCTCCACGACATTATTATTTAACATTTTTTAAACTTTATAATTTCACCGTAATAACTAACGTAATCAATAATAACTTGTATCCGTGTCTCATCAATATGTAAAACATTGCCATTGCAGTAGCAAAAAAAGTAAAAACTTCGCCACTTTCACTGAATCTCTTTGCTCAATGCAAATGCCATGTAAATTTTATGACTTGGTGTTTTTAAATAACGTGAACGATTAAACAGAAAGCAAACGGTCGCCGTTCCGTTCTCATGGGACAGCAGCGGTCCTTACCTGCTTGGTCGTGATATCGATCCTTGGGTCGTTTGAAAAGGCGATGTGCGACTAGATAAGAGGTGCCGTTAGTCCGTCTGGGTATACAATACGGCCCGCGGCCCGTGGCGTTGCCGTGGCTTAGCGGCTTTGGCACGCATATTGACGAGAGCAACAAAAATTGCGGGTGTAGCGGGCGCGGGTGGAGGTATATGGTATTCAGTGCGGGAGGCGAGTGGCTCAGAACTGGTTTGCGGCTCGTCGCTCGCCGGGAGTGAGGTCTCGCTTGCAAGTCGCAGCCGAGTGGCAGCTGTCACCGGCGACACGTTTGGTCACGAGCACGACACGAGACTGTGACCACAGTGAGGATGCACTTGTTTGCTTTATGCCCTTGTCATACTTGCTTATCTGAAAGCAAGGGTGAACTTATCAGCATGTAGGTGTAGGTGCATACGAGTACTTAGGTGTTCTTTACGTGATAAATAAAATAGGTATGTTTCTACACAAGTAACTTATTGTCGAATGCGTAAAAAATGTTGACTCACAATCACATCACTTCTTAGGCAGGAATGTTTTAATTATTCGATTTGCTAAACAGGTTTAGCTTTTCTAAATCTTATTGTGTTTGATGTTCAGACAAGAATGTACAAAATCGTTCTGAATTTGGATCTATGGTTAACTATGATATGGTAATCGAATCATATTTTCGTTTCGAGTCAAGTTAATATACTTTTAAATAACCCTCGTTTTTATGAGCTCCGTGACCGCCACATAACTAAGTTTCATAGTACTTAAAGTAAAGAATATTGTATAGGATAATATGCCAATACTCTGCCAATGGTACACCTTGAGTCGTTTCATGCCCCTCTTATGAAACATGAACCTGCTCAAATGCTCTCATAAAAACAGCATTAAATAGGTACTGAGCTATCGTTATCATTATCGAGGCACATTGAATTAAAGCGAGAACGTCGCTGTTAGATAAGTTGAATTGTAGAAAAGAGGAAAAAAAATTGCCGCGAGCGGGATTTCAATCCGCGACTAGCCTTTCCGGGGCCTGCTCTCCTCGCGGCAAAATTATTCACACTTTTCTAGATTTCAATTTGTGCTTCATATACTAAATATTAAACCAAGATTTTTTTTTAATATTTTTTTACTTTGAATTTACTGTTCAAATTCGAAAGAAGGTGTTACCAACATGTATCGCTTATTTCTAATGTTTGTGGTAAATATTATTTCTTAAGGAATAAATTTTACTTTAGAACGGGGACCAAAGTCTTCATTGTTTTTTTTCAAATACCTTTTATATTACTAACGCAGTTTTTTCACATTCCGCTATATTTAGAATAATAGTTACCGTGTGTGCGTGGCGAACATATCAAATCAATTATAAATGACTACATTCCTAGTTTAACGAACTCTGGTAGTCTTGGGTTATATTATATTATGTATAGGCTGCGACCAAAGTGTTCGACAGTGTATGGGATATGAGCGAGTAGTTAATTCAGTCAGTACTCATAGCTAGAGAGTGTATGGGCATTGGGCAGCGAGTAAAAACTCTGCGGGTATTTACCCGATACTGGGTTCTACACCCGGATATCCGGTTTGACATTCAATCCGTATCAAATAGTAATTAATCAATTTATTAATAGTATGTAATGTCATTTCAATTCAAAGAATTTTTCAATTCCGTGCAGTTGTTTTCGAGAAATCGATACAGCTAATGAATAACTGAGAAAAAACTAAATGGACATTTATGGAAATGGGAATTTACGGGGTGGAAACGGGTATTTGGCCCAGGTGTGGTTTTTTACCTGGGTAAAAACTTATCAGTACTCATAGTTAATACCTAGATAAAGATACACGTCGGTGAAGTAGCTGTGCAAAGCGGTCAATATCGTTGTACCTTGCAATTGGCATGCGGGTTGATTATTACAAGTAGGTATTCGGGGACAACTATATAATTCAATACAATCATTTACTGGTTGGTTACTAATGTAATAATGGTACCTACTATATAGTATATCATGAACTTTGTTAGGGTCAAGACACATTTATCATCATTGATTCATTTTTGCTCACGCGATTTGTCGAGATACGCTTTTAGAAAATGCGATCAGCGACGTGTAAACATACTTTTACTTGCAAGAGTCCATCATTCATATGAAAGTAGTGAAATGACATAATATTTCGAATATTTTTTCCTACTGCTTGTTTCACTAAAATAGTTTTCCAAAAAGTTATCTCCAAACCAAAGGGACACCGTCTAACTAGATAAAATTCTAAAGCGAATCTCGATTTATAAACGATTTAGAGACGGAACTCGAGTTAATAAGTAGGTATTTATTACTCCTTGGCCATATATCACTGGCTGGCGAACCTTAGTTATATTTTAATTAATTGTTAAAAAACATGTCTGTCACTTTTCAATCGCTACGATGGAGGTAACGCGGGAAGCATTTCATTTGTAATATTTCTTTTATTTTCTATTTGTCTAAAAATTAATTGACCGCCCCTCGTAGAGTTTCTTGCGCAGCTTCGTTTCCACAGTGATAACAACATCGATGCTGTTGTGGTAACCTAAAATTACCTACATAAATATAAAACAAACATACTCTATGAATATTTATTAGCAATAAAGACATGAGTTTCCGTTTTTGTACGATATAAGTTAATGTTTATTTAACAAAATGCTTTTCATAGCATATTGGATGATTCTTATCACGATTTTCTTTGTCTTTCCCAGCTAATCAGTTAGGCCACGAGGAATACCCCATATTTCGCCACATTATTTTATCGGGAACTAAACAAGTAAAAAGTGGTTGTTATGGTAACCATTCCATTCCATTTCAAATGACGTCAAAGTTGAAAATATCCAAATGTAATTCACCCTATGTGGATTGCTCGCTACAAGAGTTTTATAATAGAAACCACGTGTCCATGCACGAGTTGAACTTGCTTACATGATGTACATTTCAGTCGGAAGTGTAAACTTTAATGTATTGTATGCGTACAACATTTAATCCATGTTTCACTGTCGGTACAGTGCCTTCATTTGGTTCCAGCAGTGTTTGTGCAAAAAAAGTCTGAGTCAAATGTATATTCTTATCATTATCAGCAGTCTACATTCTAGTCGACTGTTGGGCATAGGTCTCTCCCAAGGCGCGCCATGAGCCTGATCCTCGGCTGTACATCTAGTCACTGCTAGCCACCTTGCCTTGGGCAAATCGTCGCTCCAATTATTTTTACATAGGATTAAACGCGTGTTTGACCTCAATCTCACCTGATGGTACAAAATATAAATTATATAGAAGGCCCGCTCAATACAAACGCGCGATATTGACCCATTCACACGCTGGCTCTGCGTACAAGCGATCTCAAATCGAATCAGAAGAATTCACTTGCAAATTGTACTACGATCGAGTTGGTAGGCATTATTTTTCGTTTATATAAACGACATATATTGCCAGAAATATTTTTCACAAGGCTCTTTCTTTTAAACTGTAAACTATAGCGGCCCTTGCGCTATGTTCGAATGTAGGTGATTAAAAACACGGACGCTCGGAGCGAACTTTCTGTATATTTTGTGGTGACAATGGGCACACGAGAGACGTCCCACACGATTACGTTTATCAGCAGCCCACTCTTGTCCACTGCTGGACATAGGCCTCTCCCAGAGCGCGCCATTGAGTCCAATCTTCGGTTCTTCTCATTCAGTCGCTGCCAGCCAACTTGCGCAGATCATCGCTCATTCCACGATTACGTAATTATCTATTGTATATTAACCCAGTGTTGTGTTTGTCAGGTGTCAGCGGCGCAGCACATGCAGGTGAGCGGCGCGGCGGGTGCGGGCCATGTATCCGTGGCGGCGCAGCAGGGCATGTACGCCAGCTTCCAGCACCAGGGCGCGCCCTCGCCACAGCATCACCAAGGTAACTCCGGCGGCCGCGGAATTTCCTGTTACTTAGGCGATATTTTGTTATCGTTGTTAGCCTAGCGATACACTTGCCGAAATTGCGCGACGGAACTTTCGTCCCGGTTACGCTCACAATGCTTTTTAGGTTACCCACGACACACCTGATGGAAATTACGTCGCCGAAAACTCATACAAAATGATTAGCCGCCGAACTTCGGCCGCGTAATTTCGGCATAGTGTGTACCTACACTAAGAGCGGGTCGGACCAGGTAATTCCTTGTACAATTTGTTGCTGTTGTATTCATAATATCCTGATATGAAGATCTATGTATGAGTTGCTCGCTTACCTACACATAAGTTCATAAGTTCGAATTTAATTAAGTATAATGTTAAGTTACAGAGTCGGCCAAACACATCCTAACTAAAGTTAGTTTTCTCATATTATCGAGTATCATAGTTACCTATCCCTAACAAATTTATTTTTTATCAAAATATGAAGAAATAACCAACAAAGTCTGTGAAATACCCATTTGTTGGGTACCAAATTCACGAAATTAGATGACTGATTCATTAACTGAAATTAGTCATATTCATATTACATTCTTTATATTCATTAGTCGAATGAAACTGAAAGAGACTTATAATGAACGTAAAACTTGGGGATTAGCGTTGAATTTGAATCACATCGAAATGCACGACGCTGCTCGATGACTGTTTAAAATTAGGTCGATGAGTATTGTTTTATTTAAAAGCCATGATGATTGAATTGAATACACGTTACGTGCCGACATACCTACCTACATGACGTAATGTTGCAGTGTCTCTGTAGGTATGTATGAAAGTGCTACATCGCTCTCACAGCCACAAACACATCGGTGGACTCATTCCATTCCAATGAAACGCTAAACCAATGATTCAATTCCGGTCGGGAATTGTTCCTCACTGTATCTGCAAGTTCGTCAACAAAGACGCGCAATCAGCTGTATTTATCTAATTGTAACTTCAAGAGATATAAAGGCAAGATGACAGATGTAAACGATTCTTCAGTCAATATATTGCAAAAATAAAAACAAAGAACCGTCGCCTGTAGTGTTTATTTTTCATAATAACAACACATGCATTGTTGGTACAATGTATGCGTAATCTACGAGTCTCTCTTGGGTGATAGGGACGTTGGAATTGCACCTCTATGCCTTGAAATGAAGTGATGTGGCAAGTGTTAAGATAACGCTGTGGTTGTTTGCTTGAAACACGTATAGCGACCAGCGCTTGCCGAGAGGGGGGGTGTTCGAGGTTGACGCTCGGCGAGAATGCACCAAGCCGCGTACCTCGGGGTTGACATGACATAGATTGACGTCTTTATTGCAGCGACTACAAATTGTTTAGCTTTATGCACCTCGTACCTGACTGGAATTTATTTGGAATCGGTATGAAATTTCTACTACTGTTGAGGTAGAATTATCTCTTCTTTTCTGCAGATTCCAATTGTCGATTACAGCGCCCAGTCTATGCCGACGACTTTAGAAAGTTCGTGATATCTGTAAATAACCTAATGTTGTTAGATCTGTAACTGAAAGTATCTACGCGAGTTAAGTCAACATAGTTTATCATTGTTGAGTAGGTACTTATTTCATTGAATAAGGGGGCGTCCATTAATTACGTGAGGCATTTTTTAGGATTTTGTAACCCCCCCACCCTCTGGTGAGATTTTGTGAGATTTTCCTCAACTCCCTCCCCCCCTCTCCTAATCTCACGTGAGATTTTTGAAAATTTGTGTTTTGATTATGAACGCGTTGGATTATAAAAAAAATAAAAAAACAAGAACACAATTTATTCTATTATCTTATTTAAGACTAGCAAAGACTAGTAGTTGAGATTATTACCGTTACTTAAATTCACTGTGATAAAATTAAATAATAAATACTTTAACAAAAATGAATAAAAGATTTATTCTAATTCAGTCCATAGAAATATTACGTGATATTTTCGAATATAGCATAACTCTCACGTCCATAATCCCCGAGAGGGTAGACAGAGGAACCACCTTCATCATAGTCATAGGTAGTTCCCACTTTTCGTCGTAAGATTTGGTGGACATACGTGATAGGTGGCGAGCCTATCGCTGTCTACTAAGTGTAGAATAGAATCCACTAAGACCTTAGTTGCAGAAGAGTTGGGGTGGTGCTATTCTTTAAGGCCGGCACGACATGGCAAAGTACCTTGTTACTAACAAAAGGGGTCCACGTTGTTCCGATGAATAAAATAATTTATTTAGATAACTTGTTGCAGGGGGCGGATGCGATTCGTACTCGGTGTCGCAGTCGCAAAGCATCAACTTCTCGCAGGCGATGCGTGCGCGACCGCAGGGGCCTCCGGGGCCCATCGCGCAGCCGGGCCCGGGGCCTGCGCCCCCACTTGGTAAGTTGTACATACATACATACCTTCACGCTATATCCCTTGCGGGTTAGGCAGAGAATAGAGCGCCACGAATCTCTGTTTTGGCACTTTTCTCTTGCTTTCTCTAGTCATTCTGTTCTGTAACTATATTAAAATTATTATATTATTTGTTCTCTTTGTAAGTTGTGAGCCCAAGGATTGGGGCCTCAATACACTCAAAAGCATATGGGATTGGTCTTACACATAGACATTTTTAACTGTTGCACAACCTTCAGCTTCCTTTTAACAATGTCTCTACCGAAAGGTTGTCTGGAAGATATCGCTCTCAGCGTAAAGATTGCTTACATTGTATTCTACAATTACATACGCATTGTCTTGTAATAAATTTTATGCAATAAAGTATATTCTATTTATTTATTATTATTTGTAACACAACGTACGCGCGTACAAAATCGTTCGTCGGTGTACAAAAGTAAGTATAGGCCGTTAAGATAACGTTTCATATATTATGGGCCCAGGAAAAGTGCTTACTTTTTGTGTACACGTCCCTTTCTTATCGGAAATCGAACCCGGCAACCCTTGCACAAAATACAGGTCTACTACTTACTACGTTAGAAATACGCCGAGAAGATGTCAATGTCACAAACTTTCTATTTGAAATTACCTTTGGGATTGTATGTTGTTCCCGAACCAAACTTTTTTCATCTAATACCAAACCATCTGACAAATAGGTTGACCACTAACCATACGATAAGCAAGCAAGTGAGTAGACTGGCTGATCTTTTAATGAGTATTGGGAAACCCAGTGATACTTTGACCCTGTTGGATAAACCAGTGTATTTTAACTGCTCTTGATGTTTGGGATATAATTGGAATAGAGTTAATCTGACGTGTTGTAACGATTACATATTCACTATATCCTTGCATAGTCTACATTCCTTATACAATATCGCAGGCCAATTGTATCATCCGCATTTTACGAAACGTGGGTAGCAATATTATCGTACGTAACGCATTGCCAATCCGGCGAGCTCAGAGGGTTATACAAACGACTCACTCACTCACTGACTCACTGACACGCTGCATTTTGATGAAGCAGTAAGAATATAACCATGACATGTATGGAAGAGTAAGGCTCGATGAGCTGACCACAGGAACATTATAACTCCGCAGGTGTAGTGGCAGCGGGAATTTCGCGCGAGCAGCAAGCAAAGATGTTGCAGCAACAGCAGCAGCAAATGCTGCGTGCGCAGCAGCAAATGCGGCCGCCGCCGCCCGAGTACAAGGCGCGGTTCGCGAACGCGGGCGTTCCGGGCGGTATCGGCGGCGTCGGCGGCGTTGGCGGCGTCGGCGGCGTTGGCGGCGTCGGCGGCGTCGGGGCTTCAAGGAGGCCAGCCGCCGCGCCCCGCCCGTTCCCGCCTCACGCGCGGCAGTACTCCCCCGAATGGCGGCATGTCCTTATGCAGCAGCAGGCTGCGACGCGGCAGCAGTTCCCGCATCATCACCAAGGTATTACTTTATTGACTTTAGCATAGCATAGCATAACTCTCACTCACGTCTATAATCCCCGTAGGGGTAGACACAGGAACCACCTACATCATAGGTGGTTCCACTTTTCGCCGTACGAATTGTTGACTTTACTCGAGACCAAATTCGAATTAAAACACAAACACGTTAGTTAAGCTTATATATAATACCCTTCCTTGGTCGGTTGGTACCATTACTTCCCTACAGGGGTTATGAACTAAAATCTCCAAACAATGATAGAACGCGCTATGGATTTCTTACTAACTTCGTAATACAAATTCTTATCATCAATTTTGATGCGCGTTCTATCTTTGTATGGAGATTTTAGTTTTTAACCCCTGACTAAGAAAGGAGTGTTATAAGTTGAGTTTGTCTGTGGCATCATAACTCAACAACCGATGACCCGATTTGAACCCGGTTTTTATTAAATAACATAATTTTCTCGAGAGTGTTCTTATTCTTAGCCATCCATGTCGTAAATATTCCTACTTACGACGACAGCTGATCGTCAAGCACAACACAGCTTGATTTCCCCTTTTCCCTCTTTACCACAACTCATCTATCCCATGTATTTCCCATAGCGCTTCTAGAACGAGTAAATAGTGGATAGCCCTCACTGAATGACAGCTGATAAAGTGAAGGTGTGATAGGATTCGTGGGTGGGTCGTGGCGACTATTTTTTGTCCAATGTGTATGATATAGCATGATGATATCTATGAGTGACAATAAGTGGTATTTCTTATATTCACAGCGTGTATTCATTTCGATCATATTTTTAATTAAGATTCAGTTATATACTCACTAGTGTAAGGACACGATAAAAGTATCTTTTATAGCACATTTTGTCGGAAATCTGTTAATATTTGAAATTCAGTCACAATAAAAAAAAATTATTTGATTATATTTGAACGATTTTTTTGCTGAAAATGTATGGACTTGGTTTCTATCAAATTGACGACTTTTTTTACAAAAAGATTGATCGAGCGCTAAGAAAATAATGCCAGGACTTTTAAAAAAATAATTCTATACCCACATTTTCCACGAGCTTTAAACCTGCGACCTTGTCATTCCATTCACTGACTGAGCTCCAACTGAGCTATCGCGGCTCACCTGTCGACTTCTGTGAAGGCGACGTAACGTCATCTATATGTATTTGACTGCAGGTTTTGCAATGGGCGGTATGGGCGGCGGCATGACACAGCAGCAACAACAACAGCTGCAGCTGCAGCAAGCCAGGCTTCAGCAACAGCAGCTAATGCAGCACCAGCAACAAAGGTATGCTGTGATATTGGCGTAGATTCCGGGGGACAGCTAAATACATAATAAGTTTTGCTGTGATTTCTTAACATTCATGTGAATTTGTCAAATAAGTTAAAAGGACAAAGTTCCAAAGGGTATATATCTAGTGGAACTGTCGCAATAAGTTTCCAGCCATGAAGTGTTAAAGGTTTTACTGATGTGTTGGCCACCTGTACAGTACAATAAAAAAATCCTAAACTCATAAAATAATTATTTATTTATTTGATTGATTTGATTCACGATCATCATCAGGTATTATTTAACTGCCTCACGATTGTTTATCAGCGTCATTGACACCAGTTTTTCGTATCTGGCTAGTGTCTTGCGCAGTAACAATATTTTATATCGATATTGCATTGTCATTCTGTATTTTACATATCGCAGAAATTGACAGAAAATACTTTTTTTTTATAGATCCGTGTTTATTACTTCTGTAACTCAATCTACATTAAAAGCGTATTTATATAAAACTAGTGTTGTAGTTTATCATAATTTTAGAACTATAATAAACTATTGGTGCCAATGCCATTGATACAATGAGTGTTATCGCTGTAATAGTTTTCAATGGTTTCCAACTTTAGTAGGGAAGTGGATACTCTGTTACGTCAGTATATATGTACGTATAGTATAGTACTTTGTGGTAATAAATAACAATAACAACAGAGTAGTGGGGTATAATTAGGAAAATAACGCTAACATAATATAGTACAAAAGGTCATACGTTATTGTACTGACGTATACGGAAACTTGACTGTCACGTGTTTGTTTTCCAGGACGGGCCAACAGTCGCCGATGTCGCATCTTATTATGCAGCAAAATCAAATGATGAGCGTGCAAGGACAGGTAATTTTACATTACTAGCTAAAAAACATCTGAAATTCTTAAACAGTATCGCTAGTAACACCTATTGTGTGAATGTGACTCGTTGGCTAGAAAGCGCATGAGTCTTCTGGGGGTAGCCTACCCGAAACCAGAAGCATCCTTGATGCAAAGCATCTTTACGGAACAAGAAGGAGATTAAGGAAAGGAGTGAGCACAAAAGATCCCCGAGGGCCGAAGTGCCGCTGGGGTTATCCCTCTGTCACAAGATAAGATAAGAACAATATTAAAGTGAGATAAGATACACTATATTTTGTAATAGACTACCTACGTTGCACAATAAACATAATGCAACATCACCCCAAGTAGGTTCAATTCAGACTGCCTTATCGCTAAAAGCGATTTTTGCCAAGTAACCTTTGGGCAGCTTTAGAAAGAAAATTGACATTTAAGCACTACCACTAGGGGTGATAGATAACAGCTAGGGACTAGTGAAATAAGCTACAAAAGTATTTGGCTCCAACGAAAAACTCAATTACAAATATGATTGATTTGATTTTATCGCTAAATGACAAGAATATAAAACCAACATTACTTTTACAGATGTCGAACATCCACATGACCCAATCACAAAGCATGTCGATGCAGCAAGGCGCCATGGGCGGCATGGGTCACCAGGGTAGCCCCATGCAAAACGGACCCATGCAAGCGCAACCCGGACCCATGCACGCACAAAACAACCCCATGCAGAACTCCATGATGGCACAGAACGGACCTATGCAGAGCCAGAACGGTAACGACGCGCACTTCACGTCTTCCTTCACGGGACAAACTGCGGATTTCAATTTGGACTTCCTCGACAACATGCCTTCCACGGATGCCAGCAACCTCACCGCTCAGGAGCTACTCAACTCCTTGGACAACTCCTTTTTGAATGACATACTTTAAGACTTTGTAAACGAACACGTTTGCACGTGCCGGTAACAAGTTCTAAAGCCCTTATTACACTATGCTGCATGCAGTATACGATATAGTCGACGACTTAGACTGGTTTCTGTTTATATGGTGTAAATAGCAGATTGACCGCACTGAAAGCTGTTATACTTGACTGAATCAGTTGACTTTCTCATTCAGTCAGACTGCATGCAGCATAGTGTAATAAGCGCATAATTCCTAATTGACACATTTTATAGTCAATTAGATGATAGATGTGTCCGATTTTAGATGCATTGTAAGTATTATAAATGCGTTCATTTTCGTAAACTTTATGACCAATATGAAACAAATAATGACCAAAGTTATCAAACAGGAATTTAACACCAGAATTTAATGTCTACAAGAACATTTTATAAGTAGGTAATGGAAATCTTCCACCATATAATAACTTTCGGACACGTTGTGTTATACATTATTTATTATCAAAATATCCATTTCATAGTATTTATAATTTTAATAATATTGTTAATACTTCTTTTGTAAATATTTTACTGTAATTTTAAGATGTTTGGTTAAATAGTATCATGTCAGTGAAAACATAAGCCAGGACAATAGCAGAAGGTTCCCACATGAATTGAATTTCAGTTGATTCATATATCATGATTTTTTATTTATCCTGTCTCGAAGAGTAAGTTTAATTAAAGTATATTTATTGCAGATAATATAGTACATAATAATATAAATTATAGCACAAAAGACATTATAATCGTTATTGATTTTATTATTTTCTTTAATTTATGAAAAAGATGAGATGAAACAATAATTATGTCCAGTTCAGAAAAGAGTCTTCTCTTCGTAAACACTTTGTTTAGTTAGACGTATCACAATGTGAAATAATGTATTTCCTTCCTACTACGGGCCTCCATTGACACCTTACTGATAATCTTATACAAGTCTTATATACTTCGTAAATCTTTCCGGAACTATTGTCTGTAGACGTTCGTGATGATCACAAATTAATTAGGAAAATATTTTCTTCTAGAGGTTACTAGTAAGGTTGGTCTATCCGCCTTTGTTTGGCCCAATCCATTTTTATATTAGTGCAAATGTAAATTTTTATCTAATTCGTATTTAAGGTCATTCCTGTACCTAAGATAAAAGTAGGTTATACTGTGATGTCGGTCTCAATGGTCAATAGGTAATATTATAGTATCAATTATTATGAATAGATAGATTATTGTTATTGTTAAGGATCTCATGTATCATTTAGGATGGGGTTTGTGGGATTCTGGAATTAATGACTGTTGGTTTTTATTACTTTTATCTGTCGGTATAGCAACTTAATTTTGTTCCAAAGTATTTTGTGTAGTAATAGAGTTTTGGAACATTGTTAATTTTAGCCAGCTTTTAAAAATGTTATGAAACCTTATGAAGTTATGATCCTCGATCATGCATGATAATAATGATGAAACATTGCAGCTCTCTTTGTATAGTCAACAAAAGCTACAAAAACCAACTGTGAATGAATGATAGCAACATTCCAGAGCCATTGTTAACGATGTTTTTAACTTTAGGACCAATTTTTGAATGTTCTTTTGAAAATAATATTGCATATTGAGACACACGACTTTTTATTTACCTTAAATTACTTCTACATATAATAACAAAATGCAATAATAATGTAAGTTACAAAATATACAAACCCAACGGAGCAAACGCTTTAGAGAACACATTATATCCATGCCATCATGAGGAAAAAAGCGGCCTCCCTTATCAGCAGGGTTCGATGCGGCACCAATGGCGTCCTGAAGGTCATTGCTGAAGGTGATTGTCCCTTTCAAAGGTATTGGGTGCAACTAACCTTAAGACTGATAAAATAATATACATAGCTAATTTACTAACACTTAGTTTTTAAGTCTACTAATAACAATATGGATACTTGTATCTGAAATAAAGATTAATTTAATTTATAGGCCAATTTAATGGATGGAAGAAGAACTTCTCTATGACACGTTCTCATTTAGATATGGCACAAGATTGACTGTAAATTGATTTGATGCTTTCACACAAACATAATTATGGTATGAATGACAACACTACAGGGCGTGCGCTCGGTGCGGGCCAGTCGATATCGATGTACGTACAGATCGCGGCACATAAGTTGAACAGAAATGGCGGACAAATGACAAATTTCGGAACTCTATCGAAGTGCCGTATGAGGTGCGATGCGAGGGACCGCGCGTAACCATAGCTTTTTGTACAATGTACCTGCGCGGAATGACCGCCATTTTTGTTCAACTTATGTGACGCGAATACGGTATTAAGCTATTTTTTTATTGCATTAATCAACTTACATGGACATACTAAAGGTTCTAAAATTAGTTTTTCGATATCTCAACTAACATCAGAGATATTAATGGTTAAAGTTAGTATTGGACAGATGATCTGACCCTTTCTAGCAAAATAGTCCTTTATATGCAGCCAGGACCTGCTTGTATGGCGCTAGAGCACAAGTCATAAACCTTAGTGCCGTCTCTATACCGTTCTGATTTTTGATTGCCTGTAGCTATTTTATTTTTCAACGAATTTTAATTCTGTTTTCACATTTGACCAACAATTTATGACTATTTCTTAAATTTTATGAAATGCATTTAATATTAGATACTTGGAAAGTACCCTATTGTACGTTGCTGGTTAACGTGTTCTTTTACTGACGGTATGCCTTAGCCCTAACGCACACCGCTGGAGTGACGGCGCGGCGTCTTTTCTCGGTAATAATTGAACTAAACCTTAACGACACTGAAATACGGTTTAAAATGGAATAACAATAGCAAGCAAATCGGCGCGGCGAAACGACTCGAAGAGCGGCGTTTCCAGGCGCGATCGCGCTACCGTAAGAGCTGGATCCGCGCCGCGCCGCCACTCCGCTCGTGTTTGGCCTTATCCAGCAATGGATACTTACCCGTCGCATACGCACGCCTACAGCGTTGGCTCATAAACACTTCATCCTCAAAACATAATATAATTATTAATTACCATTCACTTAAATTTTCAACATTACATTCGACAGAGATTTTGACAAAGTCACCACATAAGAGAATCTGCCTGTTGCTTATATATATAGTCTGAAAACTTCTCCAGTTTCCTCTCTAAAGCATTTATCTCCGCCGCTAATTCTCATACCATCTCATTGGGTTTGCTGTGAAAAATTCTTGGGTTCCGTATACGGGGACTGTAAAAGTTATTCGGTTGGGTGTACTTGGCCATTATGGGTTCATCGTGAATCGTTCCCATTTTGCTCTCGTATATGTTTTCGTTGGGCTTGTTATCAATGGATTTAATTATGAAAGAGTGGACGTCTTGACGCCGCCGCCGGAGCTGTATGCAGGAGAAGACTGTGCTGAGCAGGATGCCCAGTTTGAACAGAGCTACGACGAATAGAGCCAGCATGAAAACTATGTATTGATGTTGGTACCAGTCTTCTAGTCTGTCCAGGCACCCCTGTAATAGAAATAAAGAAGTTAAATATTATAATTACTTGGGGAAGAAGGACCCGCCACTCACCAAATAATTAATAATGGATTCC
Source organism: Hofmannophila pseudospretella (assembly GCA_947369225.1). NCBI lineage: Eukaryota > Metazoa > Arthropoda > Insecta > Lepidoptera > Oecophoridae > Hofmannophila > Hofmannophila pseudospretella. The sequence goes on from OX376316.1 coordinate 5,939,335, forward strand.
CGCAAAGTAACACCTGATTCCATTAGGAAGTAAAGAAGTTTCAAAATACAAAGTGAGGTACAGTGAGGCGATGGCTTTTGATGTTGATGGGAATGCCTTACAGACCCTTGGAGAGAAAAGATGTTTCGATCTTTTCGGCGTAGTTACACAAAAGAGAAATACGAAATAGCTCTTCCTCAAAAGTCAAAGCATGAGAAGCCTGCGGAGATGCGTTCTTTGAACGACTGCTAGGAAATGTATTTCGGCTGTTGTAATACTATATTCAAAGACATCAGATTACTGGTAAGCGGACATTTTGTATCGACAGTGGGAATATTATTCCACCATAAACACTACCATAGGTAACTATTTACCGGCATGTATCTATAGAGTGGATTTGGCTGTATGTCCTGGCAGCGGGACTGGTTGAGCGGCGCTGGGTTGAGGTAGGACGCAGCCCCGGCAGTAGCAATCTGCACGCAGCAACTGAGAGGCACCGACATGCCGCGCGGACCCAGTCGCCGCAGCTGCCACACTGACATGTCGTAGTTGCGTGCGTCTGACATGCCACAGCATTCCAGCTGGAATGAAAGAAAACAGGACTCAGTTTCAGTAATAAGTAGGTAGGTAACTACTCTTGCACATTTACCAAAACAAGATTTTTTTAGAAAATCGCAAATATCTAGTTTTTTCTAGAAAATTAGTTTTGATCTGGGGGTGGGTAGAACGAACTACTTACGACAAAACTTTAGTTAGATTATCAAGATTAAGATTTTTTTAGAAAATCAGTCCGAATGCCATATTTATTGAATCAAGCAATCAATCAATCTTTAGGGAATCAATACTATATTTTTTAGCATAAGATAAGGGCACAAGGCATCCAGGCTCCTCCTGGAAATACCAGTAGCCCATAGTAACAAATCCAGTGTGTCTGCAAGATTTGCCTGCCGGCTGGTCTAGTCAAAACAAATCGCGGCACGGTAACCAACTTTTTTACATAGGCAGTTTTGAGGACAGTTATGATGAGTTGCTTGAAGACAATACCTCGGTCTGCGCGAGATCCATAGCGGCCGTGAATTGCTCGTAGTCGGGCACCGCGTAGTAGGCCTGCAGCGCGCCGACCGCGCCGCCGCGCGCGCTCTGCAGCCCCACGCAGCGCGGCCACACCGCCGCCACGACCCCGCCCGCGCACTCGCAGAGGAGAAGGGCCAGTACTATCAGGAAATACTGCAAAGGAACGATAATCAGACTCGAATGACGTTGGCTCAATTTGAGTATTCTTTGTTTAAGGATATTTTTGCACTTCTTCGATCCGACCTTGGATTCTGGACGGTTTTATTCATAAGGTAGCCATCAGTGAATTAACGGACAAAAGCCTGTAGTGCTGAGGATGAACTTACAAACGTCAATATAACATATCCCGGCATATAAGTGGCCCAGCAGCCGAGGGCGGCGGTCGCGCACATGGCCAAGCCAGCCACCAGCAGCGCTAGCGCCAGGTAATAGAACGGGGCCTGCGTGAGCCCGCCCTCGGGCGCGGCAAGCAGCCGCGACAGAAGGACTCGCCGCGTGTCGCATAGCAGTAGGAAACCGCATACCACTTCTATGAAGCCACAAGCCTGTGAAAAAAGATACTTCATAGATAAAATGCGTACAGGCATCTGAAAAACTCATGAAGGTTTAAAAGTTTGTATAGAGCTATAGAGCCTACTCAGTGACAGCGATATGAGTAGTATAAAGTTTGTCTAAGATAGGTATGATTAGGCTCGTATTTCATTTCGGTGAAGTTTAATAGGGGAGTGGGATCCAGCCGAAGAATTTCCAAAAATTGTAAAATGCAAAGTGGTACAGTTATCCCGATAGGTACTCTATTTATTTTACCCTCTTAGCTATAAGTACCTAAATATTTTTACCTACCACAGTACCTAGTAAGCATAATTGTTGCTGATTACCGCGAATAATATAATTTTAGTAGTTAGTTGAAGAACCACCGTAGTATAACTACAGATTCGTAAAGCTGCGGTTGAACGGACTCCAATAACCTTGCCGATATAACGGTGTTAGATGAAATAGCCAAAAGATTACTTACGAAAAATATTGTGTTGAAAAATCCAAATAGAACTTTGGCACTGGCTACTTTCTTGCACTTCATTTTTTCACTCAAAAGTTTAACGTATTAACAATTGACGACCGAACATTACGCAATATTTGTATTTTTACGGAAGAAATTATATGTGCCGGTGTTAAAACGCGTTGGTATGTGCCCACAACGTGAATAAACAATGGTACAGTGAATAGATTCGCCGGTTTAGGGAGATACGCTCTGCTGGGCAGGTGGGGTGACTAATAATTAGACATTTTTGTTTAAAATTAATGCATGAGTTACTCCCGCATGTGTGAATGTGGACGGCTCCATTCAGTATATCGAGTACAGGTTACGAAAGCGACATCATATAATGCATTGGAATAAATTAAACGAAGAGTAGGAAATAGTTATCTCTTATTATATTAATGTTTAAAAATATACAAATGTTCTTTACAAGATCATTGCTCTTTTATGTTAGGTGAAATGTGTTAGAAATCTATATCTTTTTTCTTAAATCCTCCACAAGTCACAGTTTTCGGAATGGCTGTGATGTCGTCTTGCTCTCGTTCGCTCGTCTCTTCAAGCTCTGAAAGGCAATGATTTATGGTGATAACTATTCTGAAAGGCGATTAGGGCAAACGCAATAGCGGCGAGTGGATATCGACGTACATTGCTGATTATCGTATTCTTTCCCTGACGTTATGACTTCATAACTAGCAATGGATATTCACCTGCCGCATGCGCATGCCTCGCACATTAGGACTTATGATGTTAGAAAAATGTCAACTAAATTCTATACTTTTTGCTTGCATCATTACGTTTTGGCAGTATAAAATTAACCATAAAAAAATAGAAACGAGTTCCAATATTAAATATTGTAAGACATATAATTCAAACTTACCTGGTGGTAAATGTAGTTTCTCAATAACAAACTTCTTCCTCCTCAACTTGAAGGCGAGATCCAAACTTGGGGGTACAAATGGCACCATAGAGTAAATAGCAGATAGCTTCGTGACATGGAACAGCCCATGGTAGTCCTTGTAAACTGGGTTGGTCTCGCGACTGGAGCCCGCGAACGACTCTATTTTTACAGCATTGTCTATTGAATATAGTAGTCTCTTCATGATGTGATCATCCTAAAATAATGAAAATTTGTTTATTTTTCGTGGAAGCAAAAATATTAAAATTTTGTAATATTTTTTGTTTTTTGTATTAAATTTTTTTGTTTTTGATAGAAAAAAATACAAGAGATAATGAAAATCATAAGAGAAAATTTATCATGAGTTTTACTCATAAATCTGGTAAAGTCTTACTAAAAAAATATTCAAACCGAACAACAATGTTGCATATTTATATTATAAATTAATACATCATTATCAGTAGTAACCTCTGGTAGTAGGTAGGTACAGAGTGGGTATTGTAATCTATTTCATTGGATCCATTTATGACAATATAAAGCGATTAATGGTCACAGTTGTTCAAGTACTTTACCAAGATATTTTTTTACTATGATGCATCTACTTTTTTATAAGTATTCTTACCGGTGCACATGGACACCAGTGATATGTCATGTAATTTTTTTGGTTGGTGTATCCCGAGAAGAACTTAGAAAACGAAAAAGATGTATTTTTTTAATTTATTATTATTTGCATTTAAATATACTGCATATATTTAAATGCCAATAATTATAAATAAAAAAAAATTGTTTTGAATACTCTCGTTTAACCTTAGTAATTGAGAATGAGTGAATGAATGAGACTTTGTTAGAAAGATGTAATTTTTATAGTTTTGAAGAAAACTGAGTTTAAAAAAAAGGCCCACATTGACGACATTATCGTGAATAATTCAAAAACAATTAAAGGTCGAGGTATATCAGTTCTCTCAAAGAGTTTTCCAATTCTGCCGATACTGCAGTATGAATATCATTGAAATCGCTGATGGGGGCCATTTTTGTTCCCTAACCCGGGTACACCATTTTGGCTAATGATTTCGTTACCATCTTGTAAAATAAAATATTCAAACAACACCACAAAACGTCTATAAACAAAACAGATGTATAAAAAAACTATTTACTTACATCAAATAAATGTGCAGGAATTGTAACAAAAGCCACAGCATTGGTATCTCTGAGTATAACTCTCAAGCTGTACATGAATTTCAGCAGATCCTGACCATAACTACTTGAGACTGTATCATCTTCACAGTCCATTGCCATCCAGATTGGTGAACCAAGCGATTGTATACTTATCCTTAAAATATTTTTATTGGTTTTACTGCTACTCTGATGTTCTGGATTGGATACAGCGTCCTTGATGCTAGTTAGTAATTTATAATACATGCTGTTTTTGAAACCTGCAAAATAATTTTGATTCTTAATAAAAAAAAAGTTGATAATGGTGCCTGAATGTAGATTCCAACCAATTTCCCACACCAAGCACAGCTAATAAGTAATTGTAAATAGTATTTGAAATAGTTACCTTTCACAGTATCATTGCAATCATTTGGACTACAACAAATAATGTTGCTGCTTTTAATAGTTTTTTCATCAATATGTTTGCTGAGGTCAAAATTGTGGCCGAAGTTGGTGTTGCTGCCAAATGAGGACTCCACCTGACCAAGACCCTCGTATCTCCAGGCTATTTTCATCTTGTGTATTCCACCGGACACAGAGTTAACTTCATCGTCTGCAGGTGCAGCACACGGTTGTGGTAATTCTTTCACCTAGGTATTATTTTCATCAGATTTATAAAGGTCAGATAAGTATACTTAATTTGTAAGCTGCCAAGGATTGGGATAAGTGGAGGAAACTGTTTAGGAAAGCGAATCCTGGTCAACGTTTGGTACAACACTAATCAGAAGATGAAGAATAGCACCTCAAACAAGTAGGTGCTACTTGTATTGACAATAGAGAAAGAATAAAAGTAATAAAATAGAGTAAATAAAAATTTACTTACAATATCTTGAGGATTTTCGTCAGCTGATGAAATAAACAAGGCATGTTTGCAGACAACACCTTCGGCAAGGAAGTACTTTGTGAGGACTCTACTGTAGTTGCCCAGTACATCTTCCTCTGGAGAAAAATAATTTTATGTTATAAGCTAATAGTTGTAAGAAAAAAAACCGCAATTAGTAATTGTTTTCACTATTTGAATAGCAAATAATTATATCACAAATTACTAACCAACTGCAAAAATAGCCCCAGATGGTAGCCCTCCACCTGAAAAAACGTTGTGATTTAAACATATGTTTATAGGTTATGTAAATAAAAGAGAATTTTATCAATAAAACTTTACCAATAACATGATCCAGCGATGGTATACCCGAAGATACAAAGGGTACATTGTTTTTTACCTTAGTACCATGTATGCTAATACTAGAATCGATAGTTTTATGAAAACTAGACATGATTTTTCTCTTTTCTTACGTCAATTATAGGCAAGCAACCACTTTAATATTATCGTACAATATCACTAGCTAATTACTTATTTATTACACAAATTCACAGTATCTAATAAATCCGAAATGCACAGTAAAATATAATATAAATAAAATCAAAAAAAATAATCGAATAGAAACAGCTTGAGACTTATTTATATTTATTTTTCAGTTCTGGGTTCAAGTTCTTTTGAGCGAAACAGTTTGAGGAGTAAAAAAATAAAAGTCCATCTACACGTTGCGATTTGTTGTCTTTTTGTACCTATGCCGTGTAGATTCATAAACGCACCTGTTTGTGGTGTTGCCATTGGTAAAAACAACATCGGGTGACGTTTTCTTTTCCTTTTATCTGTGGTTGACATTTGATTGAAGCTTCATGCGTGTGCATGTTTTATGTTATTTTGCGTAATTTTCATATATTGAAGCGTTTTAAATAATATACAACAGTAAAAATGCAAGGCCCGGCCGTTTTTATGGATATATCTCTCGAAGATCAAGTAGGTTTTGTTTATAATTCGACATAACCTAAACTTCAATATTACTTTCAGGAATTTAAGTTTTATATTCAAAATTATGTTCTAGGCCCAAGAGCTCCGTAAATATTTCAAAAGCCTCGGTGCAGAGATATCTGAGGAAAAGTCTCCAAAAGGTATCGAGGATGACCTACACAAAATAGTTGGGGTGTGTGATGTGTGTTTCAAAGAGACCAATGAAGCAGAAATTGAAGCTATCCTCAACAGTATTGTCTCTATTATGGTATCTGTAAGTATGCAGTTGTACTAATACTTATCCATTGGTTATAGAAGCAGAACAGATAATGTTGTTACAAATGGTTGTTATTACAGATTCCTTTAGAAAGGGGAGAAAATCTTATCTTGGCTTTCAGCCAAAGGCTCACAAAGGCTCCTGGACCTAAACTTGGCATGGTGGCGTTACAATCGTAAGTCTTTAATAACGTCTTTATTATTATCCAAAAAGCAGTCTGTTCCAATACTCCTCTTTCATAGGTAATGACTGGATGTATAGAGCAGGTCTGTCTCTGTCTTTTTTCGTTTGTCATTTACTTGTAAATTTTAAAATTTCAGTTTATGGCGTTTATACAACAATCTAGAGGCCAACTCCCCCTTGCGTTACCATGTCTACTATCATGTGATAGAGCTATCAGCCCGAGTTGGGCCGGTGCGGGATGTGTTCACGGGAGTGGAGCAACTCCGAAAAGAGTTTGCCAGCTGTCCACCTTCCAATGAACAGATGCAGAAGCTGTATAGGTTGCTGCATCAAGTGCTGAAGGATCAAAACAGGTGTGTTGTATTATATTTTCATTTACAAAAAATAAAAATAACCTCTGTAAATCTACCTACAATAAACTATTTTTTTAAACATTGGTAATGTTTTTGGGAGTATGTCGGTGGCGTCGTGGCTAGGACATCGGACTCCCATGCTGGAGACCATGCAATGTCATGTACCAATGAGTTTTTCTGACGGTAAAGGAAAATATCGTGAGGAAACCTGCGCACTGTGATAACCAGTGTGTGAAATAGGGAAGGCAATGGCAAACCGCCCCATTAAATCTGCCACGAGAGTTGTTCTATGTGATTTAATTCCTTAGAATGATCACGACCCTCAGCAATGAGGAATACGACTTAGAAGAAGAATGTTTTTTTTAAACAAATTACCAATATTCTTCATTACCTAAATCAACTAAAAGGCTAGGAGTGGTCCACCACAACGGTCCAAAGGTGGATTCGATTTGGCGACGTTTGCGCTTTTGTCTCGTGCCTAGCCTTTGAGTTATTGTCACTTCAATAATAACCATTGGTATGTATATGATGATGATGATGATAATGCTGCTGAGATACTATTGTTATATTTGTTATGTTAAGAAAATTTTGTATGCTGTTATAGCCAAATATAGAGGACCATAGATTTATGTTACAACCTGTACCTACTTACAACCTATATTATGAATGAATAAATAATTTGAATTTGAATTAACAGACAAGACTGTTTTAACAACAAACTCCTCCCTTTGTACATTTCAGTGAGCTGGCATCAAAAGTAATGATTGAGCTACTTGGCACATACACAGATGATAATGCTTCATACGCCCGTGACGATGCCATCAAGTGCATAGCGACAGCCCTGGCTGACCCCACTACATTCCTACTGGACCCTCTGCTGTCTCTCAAACCTGTGAGGTTTTTGGAGGGAGAGCTTATACATGACTTGCTCACCATCTTCGTCTCTGAGAAACTGTCCAGCTATCAGACTTTCTACAATAACCACAAGGAATTTGTTCATTCTCAAGGTTTGTTCTCAACTCATATTAGAATGTTTGAATCTAATTGTTGTTCACAATAAGGTACAATTGATAAGATTCCTCTAATTTGGAATATGATTACAAAATCTGATTGGAAAGGGATATTAGGAAAAGTTTTCTCACAATATGATGGGACTGATTGCTATCGGACTACCAACAATTCTAACAGGAAAAAAAACGTAAATAGGTATACAATTAAATTACAGGTCTAAACCACGAGCAGAACATCAAGAAAATGAGGATACTATCCTTCATGCAGATGGCAGAATCTAACCCTGAAATAACATTTGATGAAATTGTTTCTGAACTTCAGATTGAAGAGAAGGATGTTGAAGCATTCATCATTGAAGGTACAGCAACTTTATTTATAATCAAGCTAGTGGCATGATTCACCAAACTGGGGATTAGTGCTGATTTGATGGATTTCATATGCCTTTGAACACTTCCTTAGATATGCAGGTTTTGTTACAATATGTATTTTCAAAAACCAAAAGAAAAAAACTTGATAAACGAAGCCTCCCGGGAGCCGAATGGCTGTTGCTGTTCGGTGTTGTAGCCAATACATCACTTACATTCTCACCCATGTAATTTAGAGAAAAAGCAACAGATGGCGTTTGCCGTATACACAGGTGTGGCAACAACAAAATATTTTGAATCTCAGACTGCAAATAGTTTCCACATTAGAATAATCAAATCATGGATACTTTTGGATTCGATTTGAGCAAAGCTAGATCGTCGGTGACGTAGTGGCCAGGACGCCGGACCCCCCCCATACGGGAGATACGGGTTCGAAACCATGCAATGTCGTACTAATGAGTTTTTCGGTTTTTTCGAAAAACTTACGAACATCTAACAGGTCTAACGGTGAAGGAAAACATCGTGAGGAAACCTGCACACTGACAACCAGTGTTTGAAATGGGGAACGCAATGGCAAACGACCCATTAAAACCTGCCAAGAAAGTCGATGTAATGTGGTTATTTCCATAGAATGATCACTGCCATAAGCCACGGCCACGATCAATGAGGGATACGACTTAGAAGAGAAGATCTCAGCTAAAGCACCTTACGAAGCGGTGGTTGTTTAAAAGACGACTTTGTAAAAATGTACTTTTAAGGTACATTGTAATAAAAAAATTGACTATTGATTATTAGCCTGATATAAAAATAGTATGAGTAGGTATATATATCTTTGGTTTATCCGCAGTGTTGAAAACGAAGTTAGTGCGCGCTCGTATGGACCAAGCGCAGCGTTTAGTTCGCGTATCGAACACAATGCACCGCACGTTCGGGCGCGCGCAGTGGCAGCAGCTACGCGCCGTGCTGGTGGCGTGGCGCGCCAACGTGCACCAGGCACGCGACGCCATGAAGACCGTCGCTGCAGCGCAGCAAGAGTACACCGCACAGCAGCAGAAAGCCTGAGCTGAATTATGCTAACGAGATTGTATTCTGTCTATATTGTAATGTAATTTTACATGTGATTTTTTTTGTTTTATTTCTTTATTTGTTTCATAGTAAGTACATATATAAGGGCCTCCGATGTGCGACCCATTGGGTCTTTTGCTCCTTTCCATTTCACACACTGGTCTTCTCAGTTTGCAGGTTTCCTCACGATGTTTTCCTCTACTATGAATAATACAAAATGGCTGTGGATAGGGCACACCTTACGTCGCCCAAATAGCATCGCCTACGCCTCCTTGAACTGGCAACCAACAGGAGGATGTCGCAAACGGGGCAGACCCAGGGCTACATGGAAACGTAGTCTTCAAAAAGACCTGGATGCGGCTAAAATATCCTGGGAAACCATAGAGTCTGCGGCATCGGACAGAGCGCGGTGGAAGAATATTGTCTCAGCCCTATGCACCACTAGGTGTTCTAGGACCTGAAGAAGAAGAAGAAGATGAATAATACAAACTGCTTCTTTGTTTAGCTTCAACCAAAGAGAAAACATTTTAAACCCATGACAAACATAACCACAGAGTAGACGTAACCGAGCTTCGACATGACAAGCCGACACATGGCTGACAGAAAGTGCGTCCAAACAACAACCTTACAAATTCGATCTTTGACCACGAAAAACTTTACAACAACAAATTAAACTAAACGATCTGAAACCTAACAAAATTACCGAAGTTTATCTACTACTATATTCCGCCGGGATGAATGTGGAGGAGGAAGATGGTGGTTATTTTCGCTCGGTTTTCCGGTGGTTCGTTTGCGCGTCGCTAACGGCCCTGCTCGGGCTCCAAGTGTATGGGTACATGTACCCTCAGAGCGACTCTCTCGATGGCGACTTCTCGGACATCAAGTATGTCGTCATGCAGCTCACGCGAGGCTTGTCCGAGGTTCATCTCTATGTGTCTCTATGTTAGTGCGCGGGAGTTCCGCTGGATCGTTTGTGATTCCTTGACCGCGGTCTGTAACTGGTCACCGTAGTGTAGTAGGTGGGTATTATATGAACTTTATGTCAAGATGATATTGAAATTGAAAAAATATCATGAAGCCTGTATCGTTGTCTTGATATCAATCAATTTCAATGCGAGGGGTGCCGGGTTCGAGTCCCGTCATGAGATTATATAGCGAAAAAAGTACCTACTGGCAGTGGCCAGTTTTTCCTAGAAGTGGCGTATGTCTGTCTCTTACTAGGGAAGTTTCAGAATCCAAACCAATTTGAATGTAATTTTGTGGGTTTGTAGATCTGGTTATTTTGGACGCAAACTTATATATTTTTTCGTACCGAAATTGAAACTAAGGCGTGAAAATCACTTGAAAAATCTATGGATGATTTCTTTTTGGACCACAAGTACCAGTTTCTTTCAGTTTTATGTCACTAAAAAGAAGAAAATACAATTTACCTACCAATTTGTACAAAAGTGATCTTCCTAAGATGGTAATGGTAATACAGTATTTGATAGCATGTAGGTACCTACTGTAATTAGTCCACCCAATTGAGTACGTTCCCGGCAATTCGTCTGCCCGCCGATCTGCATATTGCGCTTTAGCACTTTTAGGGCACATGAAGTGAACAATAAAACATTTGTTGTGGAGGTGAACCGCAAGCACGAGCACCTGGAGACGGAGATGGAGCGCATATCGTCAGTGCTGCCGTCAGTCGCGTCTGCTGCCAGCCGCGCGCGCGAGGCGCTGCAGCCCTCGCGCCGGTGTTCGCCTCAGGCGCTCGACGTCCACGATTACGATCGACAGGTGCCTTATCTTTTTCTCCCATGCATGGTTATGTCGCCACGTAAAGAAATCCATCTTAACAGCAACATGTAGGTACCCACCTATTAGCTCCCGCTCACTGCTACCAATGGAGGTATACGTTAACTTTATTTTCTCTCTAACATATAGTTTCTTCACAGTATTTACCTTCATAGTCCGAGAAGTCAGTAAATGTACCTACTTACATACTTAAGTCTTCAAAAAACTCAAGAGTAAGTAAATGCCCAGTCCGTCCTAGTCACTATAATGCATACCTACGTCAGCTATGCTCCTATTTTTAGGCATCCAACAGGAATACTAAGACTCACTATGGTTATGGAGAACTATCCTCCAGTTACGCCATAACATTTGCAGATTGCAGACTACGCATTAGAATCAGCAGGTGCTCGCATTGTGGACACCGGCGACACCATAGAGCATGCAATCTACGAGTCTCCGGTCAGCTACGCTCTCTACGTGTTCTCTACATGGTTGTGTCGCGAGTGTCTCAGTGCCAAAGCCATGTTGCGTCCCGGGACCCTGCCCGGAGAGTGTTGGGCCTTCAAAGGCCCGCGGGGAGAAGCCACCATCCGCCTTCTGGGCACCGTGCAAGTGACTGGCGTCAGTCTTGAACATATACAGCCGCATATTTCGCCTACAAGGTAGGTACTTACTTACTTAATTTCAGATTCTGTTATGCGTTGGGTCTGTTATGCTGGGTTTAACAAAAAGAGGGTGTTCGCTCGAGACCAAAACTGAACACCTTTATCTAAAACTTTTTGATTTTCGCAAAAAATTGATTCACTACTATAAGTACATTTTGTACCGATCAGTTGATCGCGATTTGTATTTAATTTTTTTTTTTTGCTAAAATTAAAAAGACGTACAACGTTCGCTACCTACATACTTAGATATCGTTGGTAGAACAATGTTTTTCAGTTATGGATGTGAACCCGTCTCCTTTCGGCTTTATTGTATGGGGTTTTCTCTTACACCCAGTATTTTACGTAAGTTCAGAGCCATAACCAGATGATGATTTCGGTGACAGTTTGAATCCGCGCAATACCCACAACATTCCCATTTCGCTTAGGGATCGAGACTCGCGGGCCGAGTTGTCCAATGCACAAGTCCCACTAGTATGGAATGCTTGTTTTCTGCAGAAAGTGCCCAAAAAAACGGATGAGAAATCTTTTAAGGATACTTAATTGGGTTGTCATGCTGTAGAGATTGCCACTGAACTGTAACACAATCTATCTTATGCTCAGTTGAACATAAAGTTGCTAATTGTAATGGGTTCATACTTATCGTGCCGTGTCGTGCCGGCCACAAAGATAGCACCACCCCAATTCTTCCCGTGGGTGTCGTACGAGGCGACTAAGGGACTTGGTGGATACTATTCAACACCTAGTAGACGGCGATAGGCTCGCTACCTAACACGTTTGTCCACCAAATCTTACGGCGACAAGTAGTAACTACCTATAATGAAGGTGGTTCCTCTCGGGGATTATGGACGTGAGAGTTATGCTATAATTCTTATACGCTCTTCTTTATACAGGGAGATATCATCAGCACCCCGCCTGTTTCAACTGGAAGGCTTGGAGTTCCGCAACGATCCTTATCCACACGACTTCGGCAGTTTCGAGTACGACAAAGAAGGCAAGCCTATTCAATACTTCGAAGTACGACATCCGTCCAGCAAGGGGTACAACCTGGTGCGTTTACGGATATTGAGCAACTGGGGTCATCCTGTGTACACCTGTGTGTACAGGGCGAGAGTGCATGGCGATCTGGTGCAAGGACAAGTGCCGCACAGTGACGACGATCTACGCATCGAAAACGAATAGGTAACGTATGTATTGATACTTTAATTTTGATAAGCGAACAATTGTGGTTATCATGTAATATTTAAAAGTTTTGTATCTCGCGTCCGTGACAGTCCGTGTGTTGTTTTTGTTAGTTAAGATTTATTTAGTAAAACAGTATATTTGTTTTGTGATGAATAGTTTCATTTGTCCATTATAGGTTTTACCTTTATTCGTGACTTGTTGGCTATTGTGCTACATGTGCATGAAATATGGGAGTCCATTTTCAGGGTTCCCTCGGGTTAACGACTGGTGGTGATTGAAAAATGTTCTACGAAATATTATGTATTGTAGAAAACCGTATCTTTCCGCTCCATGCTTTAGAATACAGAAAATATAGAGACTTCCAACGATGTTCTCCCAAAATATGTGACATTGATACTTTTTTAGCACTTCGTGTACCTATATATTAGGTACTTACCTACTTTTTTGCGAACAGGTTCGAAACAAAGGAGCTCATACGAAACCAATTTCTACTTATAAATACAAAATCAGCGATAGGTAGACACGCTATTTTTTTTGGCAAATATCCATTACTCCAAAGCCATTAATGCCAGGTGCCCAGTTAGGCCATTGTGTTCTTGCACAAAACGGGAGAAAGCCAAAACCAACAGTAGATGTTAATCTGGGTGTCCGGCAGCAGCCGAGCTATAAAAATGTGTCCTTTGTGGAGTGGACAAAGCGACAAAGCACATAAATTAACATGAGCAAAGTGATCATGAGCCCCCGTCGAGTCTGCACTAATGGGTTGACCGGGCCAGATCTCAGCTCCATTGTGTACCATCCAGCACATGCAGACGCAAAAGGATAATATATTTAATTTATTATGTCGTAAAGGATAGGCTAGGTAGCGAGCTGAGAAAAAATTGCATTCTTTATTTTCTACTTAAGGTAAAAATTGAAGTTCGAGCAGTTTTGCTGCGGAATCTATGAAATTTGTGGCTTGAATGCAGTTTTGATTTTTTTGTTTACGATAAAAGTAGGTACCTGTTAGGTTAAATTGGTTCATCACAATGGTTCAAAGCTGGGAACCAAACCAGTACCTAATTTGAATCTACCAACTATATATCGACTCATTTCGATAATTTTAGCAGTGCTATAAAGATTTGTTCTAAGTTAAAATATTTGCTTACTAATGATAAGACACTGAAGATAATAGTTATCTAGATCCTACCAGAAACAATTCCCCAATCCAATGCGGTTGCTGGTCAAGACGGCTGAATCTGAATTGTTTGGTGACAGTGTTATTTGTGGCCTGTTCCACCAGTCCCTACCTACATGGCAAGGAATTCCAATAGTCATGTAATAAATCTTATAATTCCTAATAGGAAAATAAGAGACCGCCTATGTCTACCTACAATTATTATCCCTTACATGTTTTTGCCTTACCTATTTCGTGTCTATAAAAATATTTATAGCAATATAATATGTAGGTACTTAAGTACTTGCGTACCAGGCAAAATATAGCGGAATATTATGTTCCAAGGAAAACAAGCAATGTTATGGTATGATTTACACATTAACGGTTGTCACTAGGTCAACACAGAAGGTAAGGTAAGTTGATAAATGGAAAAAAGAAAATCTTTTGGTGTGTATTAAAAAATAAAATAAGTATTTTGCATATTACATTTATTCGTTTTAGGCTTGTTTAGCAAAATTAATCTTATTGCCGATATAAAAATTCGCCCGTAATGTAGCATATTTATACCTAGGTGTAAAAAGGCTAACTAAACTTCTTCCTCTTGTCGTGTGGTTATTGATTAGCCAACCTATTGTCAGAGTTGTTCATTGACATGGCCTAACGACTGCTGTCGGACGACAGCAGTCGCGACCGACACTTTAAGGCTCGCACTACACGACGACGGTTCCTAGGCCGGTTCCAATATCAGTCGGTAACTAGGCTAAGCCTAGCTACGAGACCCTCAGTATCTAAACAATTTTCACTTTGTCCAATAACCAGATATAGCTACACTTAATACCTACATGTATAGGTATGTATACTAACATTGTGTTAGTTCACATTCTCATCAAATAAATATAAAAAGTGACAAAGTGGTGCAACGGTTAGACTATCCCCGAAAATAGAAGTACAACTCGACTAGATTTTCTAATAAAAGCACGTGTAAAACTACCTTGTTACCCGAACCAACTCAATACGTGAGACAAGCATAAAATCTGCATCATCAGTACTTAGCAGTCAGTACTGAAATACCATTAACATACAATACAAGGAGTGTGCTTAAGGAACCTGGTCTCTTTTCAATGAGCCTCTCTGACAAATAGATAGGAGTCATAAAGGGTGAAAGCACCTCTCCATGAAACGTATCCTTTTCGGCCGGCACCGCCCCGTGTACTGCTCAATATTAATGATGTGATCTTAGTTCAAATGCCTCTCGCAGCCTCTGCTTGACGTGAATTAATGATTGTCATTTGTGTCCAGATTCGTTTGTTTGCTTTGCTCACCTAATTTTGCAAATGTTTACTTTCTCGCATATGTAGGCTAGCAAGGGTAGTTTTTCGATAAAGAACATGAGGTTTAGAGATTGTTTCGGATAGTTGGTATATTTTTCCAAAAAGTAAATTTTCCAACATAGTGTGCAGAGTAAATTCACTATCATCTTCAGCCTATTTATAATCTACAGCTGGGTCTGTTGTCCACCCTTTTCGGTTATGTGCTAAACGCATCCAGGTCTTCGATATGACTTTGATAGGATCGTCCGTCCGTCTATCTGGCAGAGAGGACAATATTATTATTACAAGTGAAATAAATTTTTATTCAAAAGGTACGTAATTCGGATCCTATAATATAGAGACAAATATTTTATTTTTTTATTTTCTGTGATCGAAGGAATTTCTTATCACAAAGTTGGTTGGCAACCTACATCTAGGTATTTCTATATTAGTCCTGATTATCTACTATAATTTTACTCGTAGTTCTTTCGTTAATAATGAGAGCATATAAATGTATAGTTATGTAGTTTTTTTTTTTTAATGTATAACTAAACCCGCATTTGACCTCGATCTCGCCTGATGGTAAGCGACGATGAGGTCGACGATGGAGCATGCGGGTCCAGTAAATGCCTATTCACTCTGGCCTTGAAGATCCCAAGGTTGTAGTTTCTGCGGAAGTAACTCCTTTAACTAAGATCCTTTTATGTGTAACTTATTGTAAATCTTCTAAAACGGCTTCAAAATCTTTGAATATGTTTCTTCCTAATTGGCGGGTTCATACAAAGAGCACAATGTATGATCCGCCAAAATATTTGACAATATTAATGGGCGGCATGGGCTGTCGCGCGCGAAAGGCTTGCTGGTAAAGGATTACCGAATAGTTTCACGGTCCGCTGTTTCGCTCTATGGAAGCGTAGTGCAAGCTTCCGCTCTGGGTGGTTCATGTGACAAGCGATGGTCCACCAAATGGATTACCAAATTCAGGTGCGGTCCCAGACCAACATTTTAGGTGCAATTAAAGGATCCTAATATTTATGTAATTGATACGTACGTATATTTATGTGCTATAAAATAAACTGTAATTTTTTTAGGGCGCAGAGAGAGGGTTGGCAGATATTCTAGTGTCCGACCCACAGAAATCGGACTACTAGTGCCCTAGGGTGAATTTCAAAATTCTTGGTCAGACCATAAGTTCACAATTAAAAAAACAAAATACACATTTTAGATTTTTGTCGGAGTCGTCAGTGATATGTTTCATATAAAAGACATCAACGCGCTGTTTTTCATGTAGGTTGATAGAGACGCTGCATTTATCATCTTATTGGGTAATACCACGATGTAAGGCATATTAAGATGGTAATAAACCTTAAAAGAAATAATTTTGTCGGCTGCCGGGAGATCGCGATTTTTTTTCCTCTATCCAAGTACCTAATAGATTGATAATGGACGAAATACAGAATACCGATAATCATATCAGCGTATGTTTGTTTGGCCGATGCACGTTTGAGCAACAGTACGTTGGAGCCAAAAATCGTTTGATCGAAACTTTGTTTGACCGATGATTCTTGTGAAATTTTTAATATTGCTATTATTGATGTGTTACGGCAGTATTTAAAGAAGATCCAGTACTTACTGAGCCCGTGTGCTCCATTTCGGCATCTTCGTCATTTACTAGGTGAGATTGAGGCCAAACGCGGATATTTCTATCTATTTGTAAACTGTTTGTGTTCCTTAATAAATAAAATATAATATAAAATATAAAGTTGTCAAGTTCGCGAAAATAAATAAATAGTAGTAAATTAAAAAACATTTACTTAGCTAATTGCAAAAACCTTTGTATAGGTACGGTACTGTACTGATAAAGAGTTAAGGCGCGGTTACACACAGTCGTTGACCGCTTCGACGACCTACGACCACCGACCTCCGTTGTTCACACTTGGTCGTCACCCGAAGTTGTCAAACGTCATTCGCTCTATGACAACCTAGTGACACTGACGTTCGTCGTATGCGTCCTACGACTGGTAATTGACATGCGGTTGCCGCATGCTGTGACACCTTTTATGTATTTTAAGTAGGTACCACTCTGACTGCTAGTTTTTGTACCATACGCAAACCGGGCTACGTGCGTAGGTGTCGTTGAGGAATCTATTTTAAATAGTCCCCAAAGCATTGTTTGCGAGACACGCTTTGTCCGCACATCTCGTACTCGCTCCGGTGACTTCGCTAAATGTCGTCTTCAGGAAATGCGATTTTAAAAGCGAAAACATCAGAACTACAAGTCATCACGATCTACTCCATTGCCTCGAGCCAAAAGGGTGTTGTTGTCATACCCTTACCCTTTCATTTATACTGTTTTATACAAACAACTAAAGCGGGCTTACGCCGTTTCTTAAGGATCCTTCCTTTTAGTTGCTGAGATAGTAAATATCCTATTATTATAGTTTTTTATTGATTCGATCGATCGGTTTCGTATTGGTATTTATTTAGGTAACTTTCCTACATACGAAGTTACTACATATCATAGAATAGACGATGTTTTGTATTCAAAATGATGTCGACTGTCCGTAGCTCTACATGATTTAATTGCGGTAAAATGGCATAAAAACATACGATATTAAAACATGGGTTAACGATATAACGTGTATAGGTAGATATCAACCTTCATGTTGGTTTGGTGTCCGTTTCTAAACGCCTGCGAATAAAAGAAATGGCGAGCAACTCATTATGTGACCGGCGAAGGGTTCGCGGCAGGTACGGCCGTATGGCGCGATCAGCCCTTCATAATTTAGAAAAAGAGCCATTTATTAAACTAGAGCCCTTAGTAATTATTGGAACTCCACTCGGGTTATTCGCTACCTGCCTGCAATTTGCCATTCGGCCACGTTTGCCCCTTTGTCTGGCGGCGTGGCGCCCTAAAGGGTTTCTAATATTAAATGCAGCGTGTAACTATTTTGTTCTTTATTCGTAAATTTCTCTTTCGCGGTGGTTAGTCGCCTCTGTTCGCTGGACGCAATAT
Organism: Hofmannophila pseudospretella; assembly: GCA_947369225.1. Classification (NCBI taxonomy): domain Eukaryota; kingdom Metazoa; phylum Arthropoda; class Insecta; order Lepidoptera; family Oecophoridae; genus Hofmannophila; species Hofmannophila pseudospretella. The sequence goes on from OX376316.1 coordinate 5,957,682, forward strand.
GGCGCGGTTTTTTGCCGCGGCAAAGGGTGAGCAATTAAGTGCGCGTATGCGCTGGCATTGTTGAGCTTTTGCGGTTGATTTACAATTAAATTTACACGGGCTTTGTTTGTTGGACAGCAAACAGCTCTCGTTTCGTACATGTTATAGATAATTGACAAACGTTATGGAGCATCGAAAAATATTAAGACTTTTCACAATTGGACGTCCGTTGAAGGCATCCAATTAGATTTCATGTTACGCCTATCAATGATTTTTTCAGTTAAATAGTTAAAACATTTAAGTCTTAGAACTGAAACTAAAGTGAGACATTTTAATTCCTTATGTACCTACTCGTACGTGATTAACTAGGAAACCTTCAAAATAGGTCGACACTAGTTGGAGGACTTCCGACTTTCATCAGTGAATTACTCGTATATTTAGTTTTTTTTTTCGAAGATATATGAATATCTCTATATGAAGGGAAATAGAGTGTCCATAGTCAAACAGCACTGACTGGCATAATAGATCATTGACCATGGATGACTGACATAGAAATGAAGAATATTACGAATTCAGGTCTGTGAACGACAATAACATCACTGGATGTAATATCGCGTATAAAATTACACGGTCGAGAGTCCGGCGGCGCGCGGGCAAACAGTGGCGTCCATCTCGCAGTTTGTCCGCAAACACGGATCGAATGAATATAGAGACAAGCGTGTTTGCCCGCGCGGGTCGCGTTACAACAACAAATATCCTTGTTTATTTATACTGCATCGGAAATCAGCGGCCATCAGAACGATGAGCCCCAGAACTGAGTAGCAACCCCGCCTAATGCATGCAGTTGCTATGACAACGTTGCAGCCGCCCTACGCACACCAACCTCACATGAGAGACCATAAAAAACAAAAAAAAGAGGAAAACAGAAAACTCACTCGACTTCACCCCGGTTCCTGTCGACGCGAACGTCCGAGAGTTCCCTTCTTTCAAACATAATTTATGGTCTCGGGGAAATAAACATAAAAAATAGAAAAGGAAAAACGACGGCACGCACGATAAAAAAGCTCGTCGTAAAAGTGCGAGCGGGGTGCCGTACTCCCCGCGCGCCCCTCGCCCGCGGCGGGCGGTAACCCTTCCGCTGCCGCCCGCCCGCCTCCTCCCGGGCTCACCCACCGCACTAAAGGGTTAGGGCGACTAACCCTCGCCGAGTCGCCGCGCTATGTAAGCACTTAGATGTAGGTATAGAGACAAGTTACAAATGGTTTCCGAGTATTAGAAGCGCTGGAAGGGGTAAGTAAATAGGTATTTGAAGAAACTTAATGTTTTGTGACATCGCAAGTAAAACGGCGCGAATAGGATGGTATCACCCTTTTGCCTATTTCTGCTGCAAAACTGCAATGCTCTCTTTGCTGTTTCGGTTTGAGAGTCAGCGTAATTACCGGCACATGAGACACTCCATCTCAAAACTTTAAAAAAACATTGCTAACTATAGGAGCACATCGAAAACACGTTTGCTCGTCAGCTCTCCTTATACAATAAATGCAACATAAAACTTGTACAGACTAAGACTAAGATTATTAAACCGCTCAATCCATGACAATAGTTACCAGCACGGCCAATGTTAAGGCAACGAAAGTTTTTGTGGTGCTTTTCAATCTACATTTGTACTATACAGCGTCAGCTCCAACACATTCGCGCCCCCAAAATACCAGACAACGTAATGGTAAAAATCATTCCCAAGAGAGACATCGGCGTCGGCGGCCGCTGGCGAGGCTGCCGTAACGAGAGTTTGATGTAAATGCGCACGGCGGATGATACGCGTAAGGTAGGCTCGCGGCGATGCGATAGTTCATGTTCATTATGAGTAGGTAATAATGTCCTTTGCACACGATGCGACTTAATACTTGCGTAAAAGACCACAGGAGTTCACATGTTTAGGCTATTTACACCATGTAAACTTTGTGCAAAGTAGATGCTACGAGCTACCGTGCAGTTTACGCATGTGCCATTTTATACGATGCCCGTAGCTTGCGTAGAGTGGGGTTGCAGGCAGTGTGTGCGGCGGAGACCGGTCTTATTTGAGCGCTGTCCGATGCAAGTGATACAAGCACTTTCACTAGGTATAAGCAGGGCGTGTCGATGCAAAATATCTGCTCAGTATTAGTACTTTCCTCTGTCGACGGTTGCTAGAACAAATATCTGATAGCGATAAGACCGACTAAATAGTACCTCGTTGTTTCTTATTGTTTGTTTTGTCTTGTTTGTGTAATACAGTGTATTTTACTTTAATTTTACTTGCGCAAGTACAGAGCATCGTGTACAACGGGCATCGTGGATAGCACCCTCGCGGTGACCACTCACCCCGCAAGGCGACCATCCGTCTCGCCGCCGAACGGTCGCCCCCTCCCCTCCCGTACTAAAGAACTACATACAAATATGTAGTTAAGTTTGGACGTTCCCTCTAGAGAGTGGAAGTTTATCGATAAGCGAGAGAAATAGTTTTTGCGTACATATCCCATATCCATCTCTTCAGTCTTAGATTAGGTAAAGTTGTGGTAAACTTATTGCGCTGTACCTATCAATCAATCATTTGAATAGTTTGTTGAGTTTATGTGTATATTTCCATTTAGATATAATAATTATATTTTAAGATAATAGATATAATAGATTTTTCTTATAAGCAATGCGAGAACCTAAAGTGTTTTACCAAATTGGAGTTAGTTTTTCCAAGTCCGAGTATTTGTGTGAGTAGGTATGCGTATGCGTTGATGTAACCAGCTCTATTTTTGATACAATGGGAATCCTATAATTTCTTATGTAGGATATAAGCCGCTGAGAATATTTATTGTATTGTCTTGTACGATTATCGGATAGTCTTTTCAAAAAATACTGAAAAAATAACTTTTCGCTAGGTCTTTTAAATTATTAAAAGCAAACAAAAAATCTACGTCGATATCGATGTGAATAACGACATGAATAGTTTCGGATGCTGACCATTTCTCTAGATGATTTTTTACTTTGTTTCCGCCCACTGGCTGCCCGCCGGTTTGCTTTTTGGCAATCTTATTTATTGGCGATATCTCTGGCTCGCCCACACCCGCAGGAAAGCTCGCATCATGTTAATTTCCTGTGCGAAGCTACACTTTTTTTGCTTGCTGGCCAACATGGACATTAAAAATATTAATAACAGAAATGCTCAATCCGTTGCGTGCGTCCTTCCATGTGAGTTTATTAAAGTATTAAGGGTACAGAAAACTTATATGTTGAATTAAGTTTAACCCTGGCAAGGAAAATAAAATCCTGTTTAAATAAAATCGTGTTATGTGAGATCGTAATGAAATATATTTTAATTCCGCAATATGGTGAGGTTTTATGTATTAGTACTAGGTATGTAGGGTTAGTGCAATACATGATATTGCATTAAATTTAAATGATGTACCGAGTTTTTTTTTTATTATGTCGATTCTTACAAATACAGCGGGAAGAGGTTCGTACTGGGCTTAATCGGGGGTCCGAGCTCGTTACTTTATTACGTAGGCATTATTACTAGGATGTATCACGTTCGGTTCTGCCTATTTCGATGATTTTTGATAAACATTAATTAATTTTAAAAGTCGTGATATAGGTTCTATTTCACTTACCTGTCATGACATGTTTTTTTCCAGATAGACTAAAAACCATTATTTCAATACGGACATATTTCTCTTCATATTTATTTCATGCAAAGATTGTTGGGATAAAGTAGCATAAGTTATCGCCTTTCACTAAAAACAGTGTTCTCCCTTTAATGGCAAGCAATGCGTGTTTTTGTCGTCCGAGGGCCGGTATCAATAACGGTCATGTTATGCGAAGGGCTGGCAGCCTCCTTTACAGCCACTACACTTATTTAAATTCCCATTTTTGTAGCAAATTTACATTTAGATTCCACACAAGCCGATATGTCAAGGTATGCCAGGGAAAGGACGTCATGTCCCTTCTTGTGTTGTAAATTGGGGGTCACACAAAAACCGTTGAGCCCTTACCGGACCCATAACGTACAGTCGCTCGGCCGTGATGACGGCGAAAAAGTGCGGGTCTACTTTATTTTTTTACGTACTCTTTTGATGTCCGTTCGATGCGAATAACAATTCGCAATGTATCTTTTTTTTACAATGCATGGATCGCCAGCAACCGGTGTATTGGATGGTTTAAATTTTTGTAAAAAATGTAAAATTACGAGGGGACGATAATAAACACATGCGCAAGCGCGTCAAATCTTCAGCCGGCGCGCGCGGCGTTCAGGGACGCATTATGGCTTTTTTAGACCGACAGTAGTTACGGGAGAAGAGTATTTTTAAAAAATAAAATCCACTTTTTAAGTGAAAAAGTGTCCCCGCAGTCGAGTCCAATTGTTGCGTGTCGGATGAGCACGAGTACGATTTTTATGTCGGTAGGGATTTTTTATGGCTTGGTGTGTGCCACGGCGTGCGGGGCGTAGGGCGAGGGCTCGAACAGATAGTGATCTTAGTGCTGTCACACGTCTTGCCGCACAAACCCTTTGGCTGTCTACTGTCTACTGCTTTTTGTCACACCACACCGCTGCGGGCGTCACATGCGTTCAACAGACGCTACTGAAGGATTCAACAAGGGTTGCAAGCAATGGGTTGTTTGCACAGAAGCTTAATGTCACCGATAATCACTGTTTTTGTAAAAATAAATAAGTATTAAATGTTTTCTGTTGTGATTGTCGAAAAAATATCATTGCGTTACATTCACAAAACATAAATACTCTACATTGATGAAATAAACTTTTGTATAAACGGTGACAATACCTGCCCCAAATTCACATGTTCTACTAGAAATAACTAAATACATTTAGGTACATCTAGTTGATTAGTTAAATCTTTATGTTCATTCTTGCTAAGATTAGACGGAACAAAACTAAGTATACAAGACGTATTTATAAGTACTCGGGTATATAACCAAGTAGGAGAGTAATAACAAAAAACTACGCGTAGGCTCTGGAAGGGCGACACCGAAAGAGGTGAACAAGTCACAACTACTTTTTACTCCCTTCGCAGGGAGGGTCGGCCCTCCCCACACCGGCCGCCGAGGGTCTCCAGAGATGAAAGTTTTGTGGGGTTACGGAACACACACACATGCACACGTGGGAGACAACAAACGCGTAGTTGCCTAACTCTTACTTTAATTGTGTCTTTTCAATCGATACTTGGAAGCTTTACGGCCATCCTTTATTTTTAAGATCAACACGGCTAAGTAATTGTACACTGTCCAAGTGTTTTTTCTCATGACGAAAATAGGAATGAAACAGGAATCAAACGTTGGAATTATTTTACCTACAAATTGGTGCGTCTGCCTTTTAATTAAAGTTGTAATTTTAAATTTTTTAACTATCGGTTATTTCTATGGAAGTGCGTAGTTAGAAATAATATATAATATAACGTAATTTCGTAGATATATTATACATAATCCTTTTGTAAAAATACCAAGCTATAAGCATGTAGCTATCTTTAAAATTTAAATAAGTACATAGGTAAATTAATTATCGGTCCTAAACTTATATCTTACCTACGCTTGACAGATCATCAGGATATATTAGGATTCAATCCTATTAATGTTTCAAATTATAAACTGTACTGGCTAGTCTTACTACTCCAACAATTAAAAAAACCGGCCAAGTGCGAATGGGACTCGAGCACCGAGGGTTCCGTTCTCAAAAAAAAAATATTGTTTATTTTTTCACAAAAATTATAATTGTTTACTTCGTTTTTTTCCCTGGAATACATTACATACACCACCTTATTTAAAATTTGCAACTTCGTTTTATTTTTCCTGTAAAATATAGATGATTATCAATGAGCCTGAGCTCTTTCATATGATCCCTCACTAGCCCCAGTTATCCCTTTCAGATTGTTGTTTCAGGCCAATTTTTGTAATAAAAATAAAATTATTCTCTAATTTATTTTACCTAGAATAGATGCGGGCAAGCAAAGTTGATAGGTTCAGTAGTTCCTGAAAAAACATCTGTGACATACAGACGGTTAGGCACCGAAGTCTCATCATTTTTTTATTTTATTTTATTTGGGTAGTTTACAGCCTTATTTACAAGTTACATATACATATATAAAAACAATAGCCATTTATAAGCTTCCACAGTTAATACGTCGTACGTATATCATAAGGATCCTTTTTTACCATTTTGGTACGGAATCCTAAAAATCATATACAAATAACGAACACTGCACCCATATACACAAGTTTTACCTTAGTATTTATAACACATGTGTGACGTGACGGATCATACGTGAATGCGATTGCGACCCCATGCGTCCGGTCGGTGCCACGCCGGCGGCGGCGGCTGGGCGCTGGGCGCTGCGTCCCTTCCTGCAAAAATCGGACAATTGCATCCCGCTCGATGCTTTGCATAATCAATAGCACCGGCCACCATTGTACACTTCCACATTCCAGGGGTGGAGTAAATAAAAAAACTCGTTGCTTTCACATGTGAGTGTGTAGAAGGAACTATCAACGTTATATTTATTTCAGATATAAGTAGGTATTTACTCGTATTAATGTGTAACTTGTGCGGTAAGGGTCAAATTGTCTCACCGAGTGTCAGGTCAGCGTTTGTTGTGAACCACGAGTTAAGATAATTTGGACTTTAACACACGTGATATACTTTTTTCTATCACCTGTGAGAGAAAAAAATAATTCAGTTTCATACTCGTATATAACAGACAAGTAAAAACGATAATACCTATCTAGCGACTGTTACATAAAGTATATTTTTAATAAGCATGTTAATAAGCTTGATTCTTGAATACAGCTGCAGTCTATGCATTTACAGACTCCATAGACAATATTTGTGATTAATTTAATCGATACTAATTATCGATTAGGTAAATTATTTAATTATTCTTTATTATTTGTGAAAACAAATCATAAACTGAAAATTATGTACGCAGTCTACTTAATGAAAAAAATGTAGCGAAAGAGAGATGTTGATTTGAACAAGAGTTGAACAGAATCTTGTAAATAAAAGTGCGTGTCTCAACGAACATTTATACCTGCTTACAAATTAAAATGATTCCGTTGCGTTCGCTTCTCGGAAGGCGATCGGATATCGCGATATCGCGTACATTTCCACACATTAGGATTCAATTGCATACTGCCTTGTATTTGATTTATTTCGCTCGCGAACGGTCGTTTTTCAATAAGCATTGGATTGGATCAGATACACGAGGTAGACTACTTTATATTATTTTCAAACAATACCATATTAAGATCTCTTAAATTGGGCGACTGACGTGTTGACATTAACATGTTTTCGTTGAATTTATTGTCCTAGCTAAACATTTTGATCTTGTTATAGATGGGTTTTTTAAACTTAAACATTATGTATGTACTTGGATTTCATAATTTCCTACAGTCCAGTCTATTTAGTTAATAAAATAAATAACTTATTCAAAATCCGTTGCAGATACTAAAAGTTTTACTCTTTCACATAAAACCCGCTCAGTCACCACGAAGCGATTTCGTGTTCTCCAAAAATACGGAAATCATCGGGCGGAATATTTAGTTTTGTCATCGATTACGCAAACTGTTTCAAGGGTGCGCTGCGACGTCCATTGTGAAAAAATATGAGAGTATATATAAAAACTGCATGCAGCTGTCGGCTGGCACACATGCGAAATGTAGCGAGGTATCACCCTAAGGGAGAAAGGGAGTATGTGGCCGGGCTTAGTGAGGAGTTTCGGCGTTGTGCGGAGATGCAGGGCCATATAGGGCTGCGACCCTAGCGTACATAGCGGCTGCAGAGAAGGGTTCCGCGCTGGATCACGGGAAGGGTTCGCACGGACGCCCGCCGACGCGCAAGCGCACGCGAACCTGCAAAAAACTCGCACAATGCACACAACGTCGCTGTTTTTGTTGTAGATTGTTCGTAAATTTACTAAAAAAATGTAATATCATCAACTCGTTCACGCCCGGCCTTTCAAAGGAAGCTCTTTGAAGAGGGAACAGAAAAATTGTTAAAAACTGGTAAAAAGTGGGTCAGAAAGGGGTGCTTTTGAAACTAGTAATCACTACCTCGCTTCGATCGATTGCCGTTATTATTGAAAAAAATCCTTTTTGAAACCGACAGTTGTGAATTAGGATCTTTTATTATTACGGATAAAATAATAAGCGAAGGATTTTGCTCAAAGGAATTAATTCATCTATTCCGAAGAGGGTCTAATTGTAGGACTATTTTGTGACTTTTAAGGGTAGGTAAGGTACCTACAATTTGAAAAATAACGTTTTGTTTAACGTTAGATAAGTAGTATTTTAGAATGTTCATTAACATCATGCATATTCGTTATAAGTTAAAGTGATTTATGTAAACAGCAAATAGCCCAATAATGGTTAGAAAAAAAAGAAACGATTTGAAATTAGATAGAATTCTAATTTCTATATAGTCGTTTCTTTTTTTCTTTTTATGAATTTTCTTACAGGGTGAGAAAACAACTACAAATCAAAAACATCCACTTTTTAACAAAAACCGCGATTGTTATCTATCACAATTTTTCCCCAAAATGGTGCAAAAAATGAAATCTCAATCATTTATAAATTAGTTCCGTGGACAGCTACGCCGTTCATCCCTTTATCAATTTCAATCGCCGCTATAAAAGGGTACGCTCTGATTGTTAGTAGCTTTATACTTTTTATTTATTGTCATTGCGAGATTTATTGAGTCGCGAGAGAACACACCGCATTACGATAATGGCCCTTGAACCGCTCATCATTGCGACGTCTATGAAAAAGTGGTTGTACTTGGGATTAACTTAGATGACTTAGGACGCAGATAGAGTTTACTGGAATTGGGTAACTGAGGTTTTTTAATTTGTTGATTGGACCTCATTGCGTCATTTTATAAGAACCTTAATTAAATTACCTATACGAGTCAGGTAAGTCATCTTTTCCCAGCCTATTTTGAAAAGCATACTGCCTTTATCGGTAAACTTTAACATTACTCTCTGAACGATTGTTAATTAGATCGAAAAGCTCCATGCAAAATGAAACAGTATATCGAAGCAACCTAGCAGAACGAAGTAAGTTAATTCGAACATATTTTACCTGTACCGTGCAATTACACGATGTTTACACGCGCATTATGCCTTTACAACCCTTCCCCAACCCTTCCATTGTGAGTTTTTTATGCGCCCGCGCACTTGTTCACCGGACGCGTCAGTAATCGACCTATGAACGACATTGTGCAGACCTTACACAAAACATAAACAGTCAAATCGTCAGGTAAGGGTTAAGTTTCACTTTTTACTCAACTATACTATACTCCAAACCCTTTTTTGTTCAAGATACGCGCAACGTAAAAAGGATTATGGTGTAAGAATAGATATTAATAACTTTTATGAATATTTTAGGGTAACTTTTTTGTGGAATTAAAAAAATATCAGATAGCTACGACAGTTGAGGGACTAAACAACTTTCTGTGGTCACGTCACGGTGGGTTTTTTAAGCCGACACCTGTTACTGGATTATTGAATTTGATAAACCGACATATTGCGTTAATTTGAACTGAAAAATAGGCTCGTTTTTGTCTCCTTGTTTTAATCAAATGTAAAGCCACCTTTTCAACTTAAAAAATAGCTTGAATATGAGAAATGATAAAGAAAGATTTTACTTGTGTAATCCTATCTATTTGGAACAATTGAAACAGTATTTGGAGTTGACTAGTTGGTTTGAAATTAATTACTCATTGCTAGAGTTAGTTTGATTATAATTTTTTTTAACAAAGTCCATAAAAAATGGATAGGTAAGAACTTACATTTTTATAAAAATATGTTGTATTAAGAAAAAAACATTTTAAAAGGGCAGATGTAAAGACACATTGCGACGGAAAGGTTATTGATTACCGTACGATCCAATTAATCTATATCGAAACAATCGGCAGTTTTGACCCTTAACGGCTCTCAAATATCTCTATCAGTATCCCGCCGAATTAGGGTTATACGATACCCACATTTTTTTTTCTTGAGACACACGTCGTTTACCCCTTTTATAATCGGATTTAGTAGGCGCGTGCGCTGCGTTTTTTATGTCTTGATAAAAAGTTGAATCCACCTTATTGCAGCCGTTAGGGTTTTTAAATTTCCGTCGAGCGGCGGTAGGTGAATGTTTTAATTAAATAGTTCTCTTCCCGGGCCTCTAGGGCGTAATTGTGAACGGTCATTTATAACTTTGTTAGCATAATTTAACACAGGCCAGCGCGCTTAGATAATATCTACGGATTCTTGCTTACATATTCGTGTCTAAGAGGGTTAGGTAGATCATTTTGTGGAATTTGAATGAGTTTTATAATTTGAAAATGATACAGATATGATTCAGTATGTTTCAAATGAACTTATACGAATCTGCAATGTAGGTAAACTTACAAGTAGTAACAATACATAGTAGTATTTAGTGGGTTCACTAGGCCATTTTTGATAAAAATGCATGTAAAAAGGCACCCTGTATAAAATATATCTATCGGTGTCGATTTAAGGTTCACGATATAAAAGTGTGTCGCTATATAAAACGTATTCTCTCGTAACATTTCAATATTATGTCGCAGAGTTTAAACATAGGTACTATACCTTTACAATTTATTTACTGAATACGTTGATGATTGTTACCATAATCACTGCCTTAAATATACGAGTATATTATGCTAGTTAAACAATAAGTACATTATATACCCGTAGTTAAGCGTAACATAGAATCCATTACGAGTCCGCAAACTTGATTATACTGAGGAAGTGCGTATGACAGACACGGAAATTCGTTTTATGGATGGCTCGTAGAAGAAAGCTTTGGAATGTCATTAATATTCAAAACGTAACTGGAGGGATTATAAAATAATAGGAGGAGTAATTTAGGGCGGTATTCGTCCCCCGGCCACCCGCGCCTGCCGGCCGGCGGCATTCCTCGGTAAAGATATGCAAGGAAATATGTCTGCTTTATTACATTTTTCCAAGTGACTCCATTTTAGGCCCCATTTGACCCTTGAATGTTTAACAAAGTAGGTATTTTTTATCGACCCTGTTACATAGGTACGTTAGGTACTTAGGTATCTTCTAAGTAGTGAAGTATTTTATGGTTATTACATTAATTAGATTCCAGTCGACAAGAATATTACTAGTATCTATCTAGATTACGGATCGATATAGTGCTGAAAGTTTTTAAATTGTTAATACTAGCGGTTGTTGGTACTTGGTGAAACTTATAGTACAGGATTAGACTTGAATAATATACTGTTTCATGGTATTTTGATTGTATTTTATTAATTACGACCTAATGACGACATCTTGAAATGTGTAAACGAAACCGGTCGTAATTAATGAAATACAATAAAAATAGCGTGAAACAGTATATTATTTAAGTCTAATCATGAAAGTTTTTAGTTTAATTTTCAGTTTCTTTATATCGACTATGAGTTATAGTTCTACTGCTATAAGGATAGCCATCACGTGTTGTTAAGGACGGTACTCACCGCGAGCATGCGTTATGCGAAGTTTGGTTAGCGAGCATTTGGTGAGCGAGCAAATTCTTTCGTGAATCAAACTTTCTTTCACGAGCAAAACTTCTAGCATTTGTTCCGGTTATTCGTTTCAACGTACTAACCAAATGTTTGGTTCGCGAAAGAATGTGCTCGAGTTTGCTTCGCGAGCAAACGCTTGCACAACAAACGTTCGTTCGCGAAATGAATTCTCCCGATAAGTACGTTCGCCTAAAGAGGCAAACATTATCGCAGTCGAACGTAATTAAATTTTTAAAAACCTCACAATTTTTAAAAGAGTTCACCGACCGAGTGGTGAATGCGATCTAAATCTGTTCTCTTTTTGGCGATTTGGTCGAAGTTTGCCTCAATAACATACTTATTACAGAAAGAGGGTAAGTTCACATATATGGTCGCAGACAATTTAGGTAGGAAATGACAGTGACTTGACGAAAAATTATTTTAACATTGTTAATGATAACTGCTGCAAAATTATAAATCGTCGATAATATTATTTCATCAAATTCTACATTTATTTATAATACAGAACTTTTTTCTTTTATAAAAAACGCCGGTGGGTAGCGGCAGCTAAAGCTCTGTTTTTTAAACTAACCCTATCATTAAATTCGATTAAAGAAGCAGTTTTTCGGCGAAAGGATGTCAACTGCCGTAATTAGTCGCTTAGTAATTATAGCTTGTTAGTTTTCCCTTCCTTCGACCATTAGAGCGGCCCATGTAAATTAATTCCAGCCCAATTTACAAATTCGACTTTTTAAAGTTAATTATATGTCTCTGTATTTCTTTTTACTGTTTCTTTTTTTAAATTTAAATGAAAGTGAATTACTAGGTTTGACTGATGTTAGTTTAGTACTGATTATAGTTTTAGTAACTCATGCTATGTTCATAACTCAAACATAACAGAAACGCTCTAAGTAGGTATATATGTTATAATGTTATTTTTTACCAACCAGAACAAAAAGTACACTTTTCGAAACAAAATCTATGCGACGTGGTCTTAAAAATGTATATATTTATGTGTTTATTATGCTTACTTATTTGTTCGCTTGGGATACTTACAAATGGAAAAGTTTTTATCAAAGCATAATTTTCAAAACTAAATTGTAGAGACACGGTAGAAACAATGAAAATAGCAAAACGGTTACGCAAACCCTTGGATATTTCTTCTGCGAATTTGAATATTGAGGCAAACTCTTTTGTGCTCTATAAAAAAATTAGTACAGAAAACACAATGCGAGGCATTTGAAAGGGAGCAATATTTGTTTCAAAGTTATTGTACTATGAACGGTCGACACGCTCTTGCAAATTTTGCAAAAATATGTTCTCAATAAAACATGGGACTTCCAACATTTTTTTGTGATCCTTTTCAATTCTGTAAAGAGTAGATATTTAGATAATACTCATTAAGAGATAGAGCAAAAATAATATTTATTAGAATGTAATAAAATATGTATACCTATTAGAATGGACAAGTAGGTACTTATATTAGAATTAAATTAAATGTCTTTAAGTTTTATATCGGTCGCAGCAAAATTTTCCACATTTGAATTTTAATTCACATTACGTAAATGTTAACTAAATTAAATATCGATTTCGGAAGTGTTCTGTCCTTTTTTGAGCTTGCTAGGTAGTTGATATTTTCTCACAACACTATTGCACATAAAGATTGTAGGTAATATGCCCAATCAAATGTTACCACTTTACTATACCTAACCTGACCGGCTTAACGGGATAACTTTCTTTGGTGTGATTTCAAAAACTACTGCACCGATAACGATAAAATCCAGTGATTTTTTTAAGATCAAAATAGTAATAATTAATTAGTGATATGGAGAGATATCATAAGTATAATAGATAATATTATCTATCTGTATCTGTGTTTAGGCAATGGTCTTGAAAGACTATTTTGGGGATTTTCTTAGAAAAGTTGCGGATTCGAAAAACTATAAAAAATTGCAAGGGTAAAAAAAGCCGAAGAATATTTGGACTCGTCCTTCAAAATGAACTAAATAGTTTTGTCTGACGTTAAAATGGAGTAATTTAGGACCAATAAGGAAATGGCTAAGTTTTGTCCACAAACAATGAACATTTGTGGTTGAAAATAGAGGTCGGCCGTAAAAAATATACTGCTCGGCTACCCCGAGTGATTTGTCAGCAAATACTAGGAAGCTGCTGACTGCAGGGCTATAAAATATTAAATTAAGTATTATGGTAATACTTTTCAAAGGACTTGCGCAAATATCTACATTCTTTCTACTAATTTCATAAGGAATCTTGACATTAAATTATTCACTTATTTCTTACTCAGCTACTATTTATGTATTTTTAATAAAAAAATTAATTCAGAAGGTACCAATATGAACAATATATAGGCACCGGGGTACTTACATAATTTTCTTTTCATCTTGCTCAAGGGTTTTTGTAATCTTTTTGTATAATGGTGCCGATACGTAGGTACCAATAACTTCCACAATAAATTATACCTAAGTAGGTACCTATATTATTTCGTTCGGTTATTTTTAATATCATAAAAAAGATTATTGAAATACTAAAACTAAAGAAGAATTTTACATTTTACTAAATAAAGACTAGTGAGCGTCGATGGCACAGTGGCTAGGACACAGGACTCCGATGCAGGAGGTCCGGGTTCGAACCATGCATTGCCATGTATCAATGAGTTTTTCGTATTTTTCAAAGACTTACGTACTGCTCTAACGGTGAAGGAAAACATCGTGAGGAAACCTGCACAGTGAGATGACCAGTGTGTAAATGGGGTAGGCACAAAAGATCCTCTAGGGTCGAAGTGCCGCTGGGGTTATTCCCGGCCCCCTATCATAAGATAAGATAAATAAAGACTAAAATAAAAATAAAATGTGCCTTATTTATGTTAATCATAGTATACGCACGATGCGAAAAACACATGTTACCATCACCTCGTCATAAAATGTAGCAAATAATGGAATTAAAGACTTTTTTATTTATTTACACTATACTTATTTAATACTGATTAAGTAATATAATGAAAAATGAAATTAAAAAACTTATCTGAGAAAAAGAGAATTCTTCCAGCAAACCCGCGACAGTGAATTTGACTATTTTAATCAATTTGACTAGTTTCAAATGTAGTGATTTGATTACCTTGTATCTGATTTTAAAAACTGTTCATCAAAACGCAAAGTTCCCAAGATATTGTTATGGCAAGTAGCCGTGCAGTAGGCATTCAGTGGCGGGATAGGCTGATCAATCATGGAGCCTACCCCTTCTATATCCGCCCAGCGGCGCGAAAACAAACGGTTGCCAGGCAACGCGGGGGCGGGCGGCGCCCACATACGTCCCCCACGTATGACACACGAGTTTGCTCGTAGTTTGATGCAGAGCCGGTGGAAAATGATGCTTTGTCGATTTAAGTTTGCACCGAGGTTTTTGAAAGACCGTGTGTAATAGCGGCTGTACATACTCGGTCTCGGCCTCCTCCTATATACCTACATAGGGTATAATACTAGGAAATTAATCAGCAGACGAGTTGGCCAGACAAGGATCACAGCAATCGCTTATTGGTGCAGAACCATTTGTTGGCCTCACGTCGGGTACTATCGAAACAGCATTGAAGTATACATCTTCAATGCTGTTTTGATAGTACCCGACGATGTTGTTTATGTAGGCATAAACAAGAGTGGCTAACCATAAAGGGGTTATAACAGTCTAAGAAATTAATTGGGGACAAAGTGACAGGCTAGAACAACAAGATCTGGGTGCTGAATAGACGTCAAGTGTGTCTACTGGTCGGTGCCTTCACCAGTAACTTTAGCACCAATGAAGCTGGCTGACAGCACATCTTGCAGATACTGTGGTGAACAACTGGAAACTGTTTCACATCTCCTATGTGAGTGTCTCTGCCTATCCAGACCCAAGGGAATTCAAATCCCTCCCAGTAAGACCATAGTCTTGCTCATGCGTGACATATTCGGTGAAGTGGTCAAGGGATAAACACAAGGGGTTGAACACAATAGATCCCAATGGGTCGAAGTGTCGCTGGGTTTCCCAGCCCCCATCTAAAGATAAGATAAGATACTTACAAACTGTACCAAGTACTAGTATCTACTTCATATATCTAGCTTTGGTCCTGGGTTCTATCTAATTTAAAATCTTACAATAACGTAATTTTATAACATGCATGACATTCCAAATGCAACTACTACATATAGCTACTTATAAGGAAAGCACTAAAATAATAGACAAACATTTTTCCCCGACAGTAAGTTTGTATATCTGTAGGTGTAATTGGGAACGAAGAGCCCGGGCGCGGGCTGGTGATCCATCATCCCGCCGCTGACCGCTACTCCCCCCACAACCCCCCTTTTACTTTTCACTCTCTCTACATATTTTAAGGAGAATAAAACTTTTGCGCCCCCATCGCTTTTATTCCTACAGTTGTAATTAGAGGCGACAGTGCGCGTTTTTGTTTTTGAAGCCAAAACCGAAATTCGGTATTCGACATCCAGTTTCAAAGATTTCTTCTCTGCGACATGAATCTTAACTTTGTATACTCACGCTGTATTGATATGATAACATGATCATGTCTTTAATTTACCTGTCCGATGCAAAGACAAATGCTTTGCAAAGACAAGACCGGTAAAAATACCGGTAAAACATATACATAACTTACAAATTAGATTATCATGTAGCTATGAAAAGCCATGCCTTCGCGACGCTAATTAAATCGCTCGTAACGGGGCCTCTGATGATGATGATGAAATTAAAGTTTTAACGCTTAAACAGAAATTGTCTGTCTTATTGACTGCATATAAACATAAGCACTTACCTATCTCATGATGATTCCTATCCATCGAATAATTTGACCAATATCTAAACCGAAAAGATCGAAGCTGCGGTGGGTCTCTAGTTGTAATAGAGTCGCGGCCGCGGTATTTCCGCGGAGAGATTCGATACCGAGTCACTTGACGGAATTTCGGCTGTCTCGTTATCGCACTTTGAAGACGATGACGTTCCGTTTGGATTGGACATTGATGTAAAATACTTTTATTGAGATTAAGTCTGCTGGGAACCAAGTTTTTATCCCTCGTAAGTAGGTATCTTTTATATGCTAATCTTTGAAATACATGTAGTTTTGAGTAGTTTGGACGATTTCTGTCCTTAAAGAATAGATGTAGGAAAACATGGGGGTAAATTGGATAGGGGGTATAAACAGATAGCATTACATTTCATATTTCCAGCTACCGCTGTATAATTCTAGTAGGTTAGAAAGCATTTGTAGATTGTGCTTATCCCGCGTACAAATGGAGATCTGTCTGGTGTTTTTTATTGCGTCAACGTCTGAGAAAATTAAAAAAACGCGTAGGTTCTTACTTATTTTATCAAATATCAAATTTTCTATTGACTACCAATGTGAATGTGAATAATTTATTTCGCAGCAGCGTCTATTTGACAAGATATTTATGATTTTGTTCCACAAATTGATCGACATAATTATCTACCTAGTATAATGTTTATTTGTAAAAAAGTACACGTGGGGTGCAACCGGTTGGGGTAATATCGGATATCCGGTTTCATAAGGCTTACCAAAATAATTAAAGAAAACTATCATTAATACCTTCTTGTAAAGTAAACAAAAAAGGAAAACTGACCATAGAGAATCGCAAAGGAAAAAGAATGAGAAAAGAGATTAACGAGAAAGATGCAGAATGTTTTAATTGTGATGAGAAATATAGCTACAGAACATTTGCAGACGACTGTTTGGTTGCAGTTTGTTGGAAATACTGGCTGTATTACTAAAGAACTAGTGTTTTGTGTGTGTCGCTCTGCAAATAAATTGCTATCCATATTTACCCCACCTTTGGAAATGCGCTATCTGGTTTGACCCATATACAAGGGCTGAAAGCGGATTTTCCAAATTTTAGTAATTGTTGATTGAGTAGATTCTAAACTTAATGTTTTAATAAAAGAAATTAATATTTGCAATTAATATTTTCTCACCGTTAGTGGTTGAGTGTTTTCTAAGCGTTAATTCCAAAATAAACATTGGCCACTATTATTATTTTTTCCTTAACTATCCATTGTCCCCCACCTTCCCCTACCCAACCGATGTAATCAAACAGTTTAGTTATTGTACACACAAAATATGAACAGAACTTAGAAAATATATGAAGCACGAAGAGCGTGACATATCTCTAAGAGAGATCTCTTCCAGCAAATCCCATAAAGCAGTAGGTACAGTCGGTCGGAGCATTTATAACAAATTTAGGTGTTATGTTATTGTTTGTCCAATCAAACAAATTCATGAAAAAGGATAACGCTTTTTTTCAAATACTTATAATTCGTACTTATAATTCGGATGCCCACGTAAAACCGCGACAAAATTGACAAAGGTTTAAGTTGATCCAGTTATTTGAGGGTAGTTTAAGATGCGAGTAGTCTTACGCGGCAGCATCGCAGTGTCTATAATAAATGAACGGGCGCGGGGGACGCTGACCAATGGCCGCCCCTCCCTCAATCAATATGATGGACTCGCCGCGAGGGGACGATCGCTCACTGATTTTTTCCCTCGCTGACAGGGCTCGGGAGGACGCGTTTTTGCGCCCTCCGTGCAGTCCTCACTCCCGGACCTCACGAGAAGGGAGCGAGCAATTAATAAGTGTGCTCGGTGGCCGGTGTCGCACGCTACGCCGCCGCCGCCGGTCGGCCGGTCCGCACTCGCCGGCCGGCCATATCTCCTTGACGGAACACTCCTTTTTCTTGTTTACTTGATAAGCTTTTATTGCTTTTGTTTTCCTTTATCGCCACACGATTATCCAAACATTCCCTTTTAAATACAGAGAGAAGTTTTAGAAGCTTTCATATTTCGTCCTAAATTTCTTATTCATGGAAAGTAATTAAAAAGTAATTAGACTTGATGGCTCAATATTTATATTCCAGTCAAAGCAAACCCGAAAGTCTTATGAAAACATCTCGCAGTTTCAAACATCGAAATCTTAATCTAAGTTTAAAATTTCTTCGAGAATCGGCAAATTTTGCACTAAGTCATTAAAGTATAAAACTTCGGTCATTTCGCTGGCGTTGCTTAAAAGCCTTTTTAGGCGGAGAAAAGTAATCTTTCATTAGGGCGGGGAGGAGCTAAAACGGAAGTTCTCTTTGAAAGGAAAATTACACGTCGGATGTGCCCGCGCCGGCAACGTTCAGGGAGATGGATTTTAATTACGTCAAACAAAGTTGTGAGAATGGAAGTTCGGTACAGCCTACAGGGTGGCCATTAATATCGCTTTAGTTGAGCATCAATCAGCACTATGATCACGAGCCTGTTGCGATCAACATTTGAAACAACTGCGTCTCTATTTACCAATCGCACAGTAGCTACAGTGTGTTTTAGAAAGTCATCTTTATCTTTGGCACATGACTCAGATGTATTTCGTAATAATATCCCTAAAGAATTTTAATAATATGTTTGCTTGAAACTTTAAATCATTACTCTGAGAAGATGGCAATATTGAAACTGAGATGAACATTAGCCGCAAAATAGGCAGAGGCGCTGCGCTGACGACACGCCGGTCGGCTCACCTCTTGTATATGTTTTGCGCCGCTTCACTTTCATATATTTTGTATGAAAACAGTTTGAAGGGGCCGGCGCGCCACCTCTCTGGCTTACAAAATGTATGAAAGCGATGGGTGCAAAACAGACAGAGCCGACGCGCTGACGTTGCGCTGCCGGCAGCTCTTGTATATGTTTTGCGCCTTAGACACAATTTATGTAAAAAGGTTATTATAAAATAAATGACTATTTAAATAATAAGGCTTGCTTTATCATTTAAATAGTCATTTATGCCGGTCCTAAATATAGCTCAAGCTGTGTTTATGATTTTAATTATTGTAAGAGTTGTAGGTATACCATTGTTAACTTGTAAGTACATTTGTATATTTATTTCAAAAGATGTGTTGCTGATTGTTCTTCTTTTATTTCAGCCATAGCTACTTACGAAGCGATGCGGTGGTAAATTGAAAAAAAGTGACTTTGTAAAAATGTACTATATAAGGTACTTTTTTTTATATTTATTTATTACAAAATCTACAGCACTTAAATTTAAAAACAAAAAAGTCCATTAAAAAAACATACTGCCTATTAAAGATTTCCTATTTTAAAACAACGCCTATATATAGGGAGAAATAAGTTTTGGTGTTTGTGTATATGGATTTATTGGAAATGTGTGTGAGCGTGTTTGCGTAGAAGAGAGTGTAAGGGTGAAAGGGGTGTGTACATTTGTATGTGTTTGTTCGAGTCTTTACTACATGTATCCAGCTACAACGCTACTGTACTAGTACCATCTAAGTATTATTTATTATTGTTACAATGTCTCTCCTGATGGAAGCGGCACCGCCATTGAACAAGTCCAACGATGAAAATTCTTTATTATATGACCTGTGTATGCGACGGATAATAGAATTTTGTGCATAGTAAGTTCGCGATAAGGGCACATAGAATAATGATGTGTGTCTTGTGCGTCTGTTACTTGTACTTGTACTTACTTACTTACTTGTAATGAAAATATTTGTTTTTTTTAGAGATAGATTTATTTGACAGGATATATAGACAATAAAATTACCGGAATCGCAGCTGCCCCGTGATACCGGTACAAGCTCTCTGATACAACTCGAGCCTACAACTCGCTAATGGCCTGCTCATGTATTACAAACTTGTACATTAACGCGCTCTTAATGAATCCTAATTTGAAACTGGATCTAAAGACTTGATTCGACTTACTTTAAATGTTTGCTATTATAATTAATTAGTTAAATTAAAACGAGATTATAAATAAGTTAACAACTTAATTCATTATAGCAGGTAGTTTTATCTGTCATAATCTTCTTTGAGTAATAAAACCCTTATGTCCAAAGATTATAATGCATTGCATGATAATCGCACTTCACATAGTATACAAATAATACGTTATTACAAGAGAAGAGAGATGACACGAGACATAAGAAGGGCTTAACATAAAAGTGTTTAGGCCTGTTAAACGCTTCTCTCATATCGGTAAGAGAAAAATTGGGAAAATTTAAAAATAACGGTTATTGAAAAAAGAAATTTCAGCGAAACTCGAAACGCGAGAGTGGTAGGTATTTTATAATTTAGCAATTGTAATAATATAGTATGTATGTTGGTATTAATTAATTTAACTAATGAAGCTACAATGATAATGTATTATCGTCAACAGCTCCACCCCATTGTGTACAGTCGGTCGTATCATGAATGTTGTATTAAAACTAACAGCTAACTACTTTTCTTAATGACCATAAATTAAAACACAAGTAGATATTTTGTTTACATTTTACATTTAGTCCTTTAGAGTACAAAATACTTACAATTGTTACCTTTAAAAATAACTGATGGTTTTATACAATAAGTCACAAGCACAACTTGAAGATACGAGTAGTACTTAGGTATAATAGTATAATATAAACTCTTTTTACTAAAACTAATAGCACCCAATACTCGTAGGTACATATAAACCCCGACTTGTCAAATCAAATAGTTTATTTGTTGAATGTAGGTACATTACAGAGCTCTTATATTATAATAAAGTATCACTACTTTCTACCACATTGTGTACCATACAAATATATTTAGTTTTAACATAATAGAATCATAGAAATAAAAGAAAAAGTTAAATAATTAATAAACATAATAGTAATTAATTTCATATAATATTTAAATTCAATTTTACATATGTCAAGTGGGTGCCACAACAGTATATTTTTATTATAATCTGTGTTATGGAAAAATTAGTTCACATATAAATTTCCGCAACATAGCGTACTCTATAATAGAAATAAATAATGGTCAGGCCCTAGTAGTGCCTATAAGTGGTGAAATTTTTCGATTATAGTGTATTTGATCGATTAACTTGAGTATCGATATATCGGTTAGTTTACCCACGAAATGGCAGTCGCAGGTTATAATTCTGCTCGCGGGAACTAAGCAACATTTTTATAATTTATACCTATTTAACATTGATGGCCAAAAGGTGTGCCAGTGCCTAGTTTTTATGCGATCCTGCGAGTGGATTGTATTCCAATGATAGCTGTTGAATGTGGCAGAGGTGCTATAAATTGGGCGCACCCGCGAATCGCGCCACGACGGCGAAGCATGGAAATGTATCTTGTTGGTAGAGATTCGTAGCTACGGACAAATATTTGGTCTCGACTAAAATTAGGATGCTTTTTAACTTAGGTATTGGTGATGCATAGTTGCCTAACTAAACTGCTAATTAAATTATATCTTTTAAAATTCTTAATACCTATCTCTCGATTTTTAGCTGAATTTGGATTTCGATTTCTTGGTTAAATAATAATAACTAGGTAACACCGCCTAGATGAATCTAGACCAAAGATTTGGCGCTACTAGTCCGATTTCTGTGACCCAGACCCAACCTGTTAACCCAGTCTTCGTAGTTACACTCAAATACCCTTTATTACTCAATTTTTAATTCGATCCAGTTTCAAAACTGGCTGGAATACTTAGCATGATCGCACTACACATCCGCAAACCGCTATTTATTCCTAATGGCATAGCATCATAGCATAAGCATAACTCTGGAAGAGATCGGTTTAAGTGATAAGGCCGCCTTTGTACATATCGTGCTATTATTCCTGTAGTTTTTACTTTTCCTGTATTTGTATACAATAAAGTGTTTCTATCTAGGTATCTATCTCATGGAATGGAATTACAAAATAAAGGTTTACATTATTATTGGTATTATAATTGTAATTGCTTTGGGTTAGGGATTGTTTAGGAATAATTGTATTTATTTGAGGATACCTAGCCGTTGGTCGGTCAACCAGATATCGGCAACGCTTATTTCAAATAATACCATTGATGGTTTCAGTTCCAGCTTCGACCGCGATAGTTTAGAATCCCGGCCAAAAGTTCAAAACCAAATGTTTTCAATCAGCCTCTAGTGCTGGCCGCGCGTTAATCAGAGCTCAGTCGCCATTAATTTGATTAGGGTTGTGGGCGCGGGCCTATCAATCCGCCGCATTACCATGCCGGTGGCAGAAAATAAATAAGTATCAGAAGAGGAACTCTGTTGGTAGCGTTCTAGCGCGAGGCACTCACACAACCACACGACGCGGCTAAAGCGTCAAAGAAGTTCTCGCACCTGTGCTGACAGCGCGAGGCGTGCGAATTGCGAGTGTGTGAGGCCTTGCGCTTGGACGCAAGTACTGAGCTTCCGTTCTGATACACTTATGTATTTTGTGCCCGTAGTGCCCACGCGCCAGGGTTGAGCTGCTAGAATTATGGCGCTTATACATCGCGTTGATAAGATAATTTTTATTGCAATGTTGTTTTGTTGCGTTTTAAGTAGTTTAAATACCCGGAATTTACGCACTCAGGAAAACTTAATGTGTTTTTAAAAAGAAGTACTTATATAGTGCCTACCTACCTACTTATATACATAATTAAACATTATACCTAAATAACTATTATGATTTGTTTATGTAGGTATTATAGTTATGCGAATATTTAGGTACAGCTCATCGAATTATCTAAATCGTACCTATACATTTTGCTGCAAATAAATAAAAATAATTTGTCTATCTATACCTATTTGTGATCTGATCAAATTAATCAAAAGATTGTTCCTTAAAAAATATTACTTACAGGAAAAATGCGATCGAAAACACGAACGATCGCTAGTCAAATGCATATTTCTCTTTTTATCATCATCATCATCAGCCGATTAATGTTCCCACTGTTGGGACACAGGCCTCCCCTTGCACAAGGGGGTATGGGCCATGATCCACTGAGCGCGCCCAGTGCTGATTGGTGGATTTCACACGCCTTTGGATTTTTTTTATTTGCTCAGACATGCAGGTTTCCTCACGATGTTTTCCTTCATCGTTAGAGCAGGTTGTAAATGTATATAAGTCTTAGTCTTTTACCATAAGTGGAATTGCATGTGTGCTGCAGTTAACAAATAAACGTTTTTCTATTTCTATTTCTTCGAAGAAATCCGAAAAACTCATTGGGTACATGGCATGGTTTCGAACCCGGAGCTCCCGCATGGGAGTTCGGCGTCCTAGCCACTTGGCCACCGACGCTCTACAGGTAGTCAGTAAGTTTGTAGGTTTAATTCAAATTAATACCATAGGCTCGGTAGCCCTTAAGGCTTGTAAATTCGACCGATTCGTGTTCGGCACTTTTAGGTCAATTAGTTGGCCAGAGTCGCGCCCGCGCCTCGGATCCACTGGCGATGGCGGCCACTAATCAGTGGCCACACCACACTTTATGCCGTGTTAATTTGACTAATGCGACCCGCTGCCGCGGATTACACCCTGATAAACCGGCCACTAGCTTTCCACTCAGGGACGGATCCAGGTTACCTAGACTCTAAACAAATCAAATCAAAATATTTTTTATTGTAAGTAAGTAAGTTATAGTACATTTTTACAGCGACTTTCTTTTTTACTCTTCCACCACCACATAAGATGTTTGACGATTTGATAATTTGACGTGGCTGCTTTGACAAAATATAGATCAACTAAAAACCACCATAAAGAAGATGATGGTGATTGTAGACGAGGCTAAAGATAAAATACGCAGCCAAGAAGGACTGGATTTCAGTTTAATGGTTTAGAAAACTTTTAAAAGATGGAGATAAGGTAATATGTTATGAAAATGACCGGCGATTTGAAAGTTTAAAGCGTGTTTCAATCGTAGAATCGGTCAAATGTTCGCAAATCGGGTAAACACGTTCGCGATTCGCGGGCGAAGCTGTTATATGGGAAACATACTCGCAAATCGCTAATGTGATAAGGGGTATTGAGTATATAGGTTTCGTATTCGTCATTGCACCAATTTAGAAAGTTTTTCAAAATTCAACTGTCGCGATTCAAAACAGATAGTTCTGGACATTTCTCAGCGCGCCAACTAGCAGCGCACCTAGCGGAAAAAATCCGCAACTTAAAAAAGATTGAGAGAAGAGCATGGCACCGTCGGTCCGCCGCTCCGATAAAATTATTCATTAAAAACCCAAAATGTCGTACCACACGTAAATAAACTTCTCCAAAATCAACAAAAAACTCTCCAGCGCCGATCTAGACAATATTTACAAGAAACCAGTTCTTGGAAGGCTATCAGAGGGCCCTCAAGGATTCTTGGCTGCGGCTGCGCTGGTGAGTCTAAAAATCCACTGCTATCTGAACTATCGAACCCTTTTCAGAACAATATTTAAGAAGGTAAAATTAAATACATATTTAAAAAAGGCCATAAGGCCATCTGTTTAAGTCAGTGAAGTGATCAGATAACATTAACATCAACTTAAGGGTTTTGTACAAATTCATAAAAATACTTGACAATCGTTATCCCTGAAAAAAAACTAAAAGTAGGTGCTTAACTACTTACTTTCTAATTCCGGCTCTGTTTCTAGCCACCGCCGCTGCCGTGTCCGACACTAAACTAGCCATCATTCATTTGTGGCTAATTCGCGTTGTTTACGCGAACGTGAAGGTTAAAACTTTGTGGACGTTGTAAACATGCACCGCTCACCCTACCTACCCACGATATGAATAAAACGTACTCTCATTAACAGATAACGAGGAAAATGGATGGAAAGTTAGTAAAAGTAAAGTAAAAGTAAAATACCTACACTTTATTGCACAAATAGAAAACAACAAACAAAAGATAGAAATTGAAATAGTGAAGTACAATTTAGGCGGCCTTATCGTTAAGAGCAATCTCTTCCAGGCAACCGTTGGTGGTTGTTGTACTAAAATAGAATTGAATCGAATTTAAGTTGAAAAGAGTGGAAATCAAATAATGGCAACTTTTCATATACAATTTATGAAGTAATCGGAACCAAAACATTACTATTTTAAGACAGAAAGCAATTACTTAACAATAACGTTTGAACAGGATATGCAATCCAATTTTAAAACAAAACTGGTTACGATGATCACAAGTGAATGTCGGTGGATGAGTAATTTATTAGATTGACGTAACCGGGATAGTGATTATAATTTATAAATGGTAGCAGCATTAATCGCGAGAGTCGAGCCGAGGTGTCGTGTCCAGCGGCAATTAGGTCGTGCTACTTAACCAATTAGATGTTAAACAATCGCCCCCATCGCTACCATAACGTCGAGCTTGTGAATACGCCCCTATCACTAACAAAACTCACTCTTTTTTGTACACAGCTTTATGACATTTTAAAAGACTCATTATTTACAGAAAAAAGGAAAACTCGACTGTGTAATTCGTAATACACTCATAGGGGACAATTTTACGTTTCCCATAGCCGTTATTGTTATTTTGGGAACTTATGACGTGTCACTGATACATTACTTATTCAGTGTATTATTTTGAAGTTACGAGGCGTATTCGTAACAGTAGGCAATCAATTTAGTGAGGCTTGGTACAAATTAAAGTAAGTCGGGGAAAGTAGCCCTTTCATTAACATTCATTTTTATCTACGAAGTCAACTGTCACATCCACGTTATTGATAATGTTCTTTGATACTTGTAGTAGGTACTACTTATACCTACTTACTTTTGTATTGGCATTTGATTATTTGTGTACAGAGATAATTCCTTTACTAATTAATATTATTCCAAATCTGCTTATTTTATATCTATAGCTATAGTTAATAGGTTGTTAAGAACATGAATTTAAACTGACCACAACTTGTTAATTTATGAACCGTAATGTATGTTCTTCGTTTTCTATTAACAAGGATACCCGTTTCGATAATAAAATGTAGTTCGCCAACAACACACTAAAGTGATAATTTGTAAATATATGTTCACAAATTGTGGTACAGTCACGGACATAACGCTATATATGTTTTAAAAGCTCTAAGTACATTATATAAAGCTCTACATGTTGATTCATTTCTTCTTTGCATTTCTTTCTTGCCATAATGAACTTTTATAGAATAGATGGTAGAAAAGTCTATAAAAGGCCATTAAAATAATAAGCATAAATACGTCTAATTGGACCGAATGCGTACTGTAAAGCCTCTTTAATCGGTAATTGATCAAGCAATAACATTTCCTCAAAACTAGATGCTGAAGTCAGTATTTACGTTATTACGAGGACTCGTAAGCCTATTAGAGTATTTCCTTATTACATGTGTAAGAAACATTTCAATATTTTTTAGGTATGCAATATTTCAATGGTTTAAAAAAATACTATTTAATTTCTTAATTAATAAATCATATTATAATATTAAAGATTTTCTAGGTGAAAGACTATAGTAGGTAATGATAAGTCTTTCTTAATGCATTATACTCGTGTGTAGGCACTTTGATCTCTGTTGGTACTTTACCAAATACTTATATTATTTGTTTGTTGTTTGTCATTTGATCTATATAGGATGTTATGTTTTTATTTTGAATTTAACTGTGTTTAAAATTTTATTTATTTAGTTACTTAAAGATTACTGAAATTACTATTGTTATAATTGTTATGTTAAGAAAAAATTCGTGTGCTGTTATAGCCAAATATAGAGGACCATACATTTATGTTACAACTTGTGCCTACTTACAACCTATATTTATGAATTAATAAATAATTTGAATTTGAATTTGGTATGCACTAGATTCTAGATCCACGTTTCGCTTACCTGATGGAAGTGACGTTGAGGCCGCAGATGGAGCACGCGGACCCAGTAAATAGCTTAATCACTCTCGCCTTGAAGATACAATACAATACAAATATTCTTTATTGCACACAGGACAAAAATACAGGACAGCAGAAAAGATACAAAATACAAATACAATTAGCGGCCTTATAGCTTTAAGCTATTTCTTCCAGGTAACCTTTGGATGGAATTTTTGTAAAATACAATGAAGAAGATCACAAAGCTCTATGTTTCTGGAAATAGACACGTCGGCAAATAGGTAAACAACAAAGCTGAGCTTATAGACATGAAAAAACAAATGTGAATTATGTACAAGACTATACCAATATTAATGTAGGCAGTTGTCTTCAATTGAGTAGAGGGTGACCGCACTTAATTCATTCGTGGCCGACGCAGGCATGCGGGAGCATTTTATCCCAACACAATAACACGATACAAGCCAAGAGTGTCCACCATATTGCTTCGGTTCCATTACAACGCTTCCGTGTGGCGCGGACCGAGTGGGTGTGGCGGCAGGACGTTAGGCCAACTGTCGTGGTCTCCAAAAGACTCGGGCTGTTCTGATCTGAGAGAGGCTGTTCTGTAATTGAAATTGTACTTAGGTATATCTTTAGTTATCTTTAGTTAAGGTTAAATGTCAAATGTTAAGAGTATTTGCTTTATTACATTTGGTACACCTACGCGTCCATTGAGCTCTTCGGATCATCATTTACTTTTCAAGATTATTGTATCGTGGATGGTGTAACGTATGAGATTGGTCCATTGAATAATTGGAAAACTGCCAATTTCTGTAGCTATACAGCCTAAACTAAAATACCATAATATACTAGGTACCATAAATACTATAATAGGTAATTACTTATATTTTATTGTGTGTTATCAAATTAATCTATAAAGAAAAATGCTAAATAAGATAGCGTTTGATCTCCATAAACGAAGATAAAAGAACAAAATCAAAGTTCTAATTATATCCGGGCCCCGCCTTAGCTCGGATTGGTTGGATAACCCTTGCTCTGAGAAAGGGTTATTATTAGAGTTAGACCCCTCCGGAGCGGCGCGCGCGCCGCCTCGCGACGTCTTTTACGTTTTTTACTGGCGGCAGTATATTTATTTTTTACTCACGCACTCGAGCGTTTTGATTGGATGAAAGGGTTAACGTATAAATAAATCTGAAACATCATCGCAGGAGCGATAGGCGGTGCCTGTAGAGAGTGAAAGGGTTGGGTTAATTGTTAGGGTTAAGTATATAGGTAAGGGATTATGATAGGGGTCACAAATATAAAAAATGGATTGTGTTACGTGTGTATGTATGGACATTATTTACACCTACATGACGGATGTTTATCTTTATTTAGCATTTAAACAAAGACAATATTATCTTTCGAAATAACAATCACTGCATTTTGTTCAAACTAAGTCGAATTTAAGCTAATAATTTGTGTAACTAGGGTGATAATCACCAAATTGTCTACGCGGTGATATTAGGTAGGTCGCAGGTTGTGAAAGACAAGTTGAGACAATTTAGCTCTTAACGCACAGCTCACGAGATGCATAGGATAGATATACTTTGTGAGGAGAAAATAAAATAATAATTCAGTAACTAAATTTTTATACAGTTAACAGACAAGTAAAAAGCAAATAATCGAGTAGGTGTTACATAAAATAAGTTACCAAATTTCTAGCACGCGTGTGTTGCATATCGAATTATATCACATTTACTCGGTCACCTTTGCACAAGTACCGACCACAGGGTTAGCGATAATCCCGTGACTTTTAAAATTAACTTTTGTTGCTTTAGGTCCTCCTAAGTGTCGGTAATAATCATAAACGCGGCGTGGCGGGCGGGGCACGTGACTTTCGCAACTACACGAGGATTATCGTACGACACCTTGCCAGTTTAATTTACGGGCTAAATGCTTGTCAACGCGGTTATAATGCCGTGCCGTAGACAACTCCATTCGAATGGATTAACTTGCGCCATTAATGCGAACGTATGGTGCTGCGAAGTATTCCTACGGCATGATTCAAGTTCTGAACGGGATCCGCTGACCATGGAGCTTAGGTTAACTTATGTTGACCTAAGCTGAAATTAAATGTTTTGTAAGCGAGATGCAGATTTCTGTAAACTGTACCTATTCTGTGCTTAAGGTAAGTGTACCAATATATTACTCAGATGGAATTTGATGAAAAATACTTACCAGCCATAAGGAATAGGTATTTATATCGACATATGGATTAGAAATACCTAAGTTTGTAATTCTAGTTTTTTTCACTTACTTAAAAACCACCCCTGCTTATTGTAAGAAAGGATCGAACAAAGAAACCGAAACAAAAATTATCTTGCCAAATCGGATAAGAGACATATGGGATGTCGTAGAAACCCTTACAACCCTAATATTTTAAAGTTCGCTCGTACACGGCTGACATATTCTGCGGCGTCTCCATAAATTATCTATTAGCCGAATATCACTTGACGTGTCCACAAAAGGCTATGTTAACTTTTGTGCAACTGAGTTAGAGGCGAACACAATGACATACATCGCGTAGGTAGACACATAGAACCCTTCCCCACCTGCATTCCCACGATGCCCTGTAGAAAGTGCAACCACGCATCAAAAAAAGTTTGCGCAAATAAAATTTGCTGTCAAACATTAAAATTTTACCCAAAAGGGTCCGATTTTATGTCCATTTGAATAACACGTGCGTGGGAAAGCAACCCGTGTGAATGATTACGTAATTCAGTGAGATTACAATACATGTTACGTAAGTTAGTTTCTGAAGTCGACAGTTTTCTACACCCTTATCAAGGTATCACTTTAACATTTCATCGACAAAGTTATGTGGGTGTAATGGATGCGTTAAAAAGTTAAAGTGTATTTTATTTTATTCCCCAGTTACTTACTGTCAACAATTCACGATCATTTATATCGATAATTTACATTTTCGTTTACGTACCTATCTGTCCTATGTATGTCCTACATAGGAATCTGTGGTTTTATATTGGATGCTTACGTAGGTAGGTAATATGTACGTAGGAACATGTCTAAATAAATAGTAAAAAAACTGATTTCTATAGAAAGTCTAGTAGTTATACAACTTACTTACTTGAGGAATTAAGACATGTAGAGATCTTCCTAAATTCAAAAGATTCAAGTTCGAAACGAATCTAAAGTGTATACAAAATGTTTTGTACGAAACGATGATAAATGCTCGATAATGATCGATTTTTTTTTGGATACAATTGATATCGGTCGAATGAGTAAAATGAATTTACCCTGATGTAATGCCTAGTACTCGTTTTTATACATCAGACGTAAAGCTTGACCTTGAGCTAGAGCTTTTCGGTAGGTATGTAATAAGAGTTTAAAATATTAAATTTTTCCACATTATGACTAGAACACGACGACAAGGAGGGTAATGATTTTAGCTGTCTGGTACCTATGTAACTAAATTAGATTATTTACAATTATTCCGTTCAAGTAAGAATTTTTATTATGTGTAAAGTATCTTAATCTTGAATACATGCAAAGCTATTATTACTATCCATTATAGGACAGAAATTCAAAATAGGTTGAGATCGCCCCTTTGTCGATTTAGAGATTCCGAGAGAATGCAAATAATGCAATATCAGATGATCTGAGAGACGAAAGGACACGTTCCCACGTGTTCCTTGTACATTCACTGCAATCAGCCCATCTGATCCGTCTCTGTGCCACAAAAACCAAGGGAAGGTCAGCACGGTAGAGCGGTAGAGCTCCGAACAGCGAAATTGGGCTATGTTTCATAGTTCTCGAATTGCATCGACCCTTTCACTCTCGAAATATACCTGCGCTTTTTACTGTTCCAGGAATCGCCTTCGAAAGAGCGCACAAGGGACCGGCTAAACGGTTCTCAAACTTTGAGCTGATTTTGTGTGTGTGGATCTTTTGGATCACTTGTGCGGATCTATTTTACTTTATGATTCAAAATCTTTGGCCCGTGGGACCGTACCCGTCTTTGTTCAGTGAAATATTACCATGCCGACATTTTGCGATATTTTTTAAAACTTAGTAATTTTAAATTGACTAAAACATAAATTAGAATTTACCAACACAAGTGAAACGAAATCCCACATATCAAAAAAATTTCTTCACGCGAATTGTACTCAACTTTGTCTCGAACTAAACTGTTCATTAGAAAATTATTTACTGCTTTTCAAAAACTATACGTAATCCATATAGTTGTAAAATCTTAACGTACGGAAATAAATATCCACTGACAAAAAACGTACCACTGGGAAAAAGTTTGAGAATCTCAAGCGACTGTACCAATGGGCTGCAATATTTCGCAAATTCTTCTTTTACGAAAGGTCCTTAAAATAAATCAAATGTATATGGGATGGTCACAAAAAAGCGGGTTAATTACTCTCCGGACTGCTTCCATGAAAGGATGCGCGTTTTTGTAGATGCAGCGGGGCGATCTGAAACTTAAGATGCAAAACAATTTGATGGATAAAAGAGTTTTCAGAGAATTAATTAAAAAAGATACAAATATAACGTATTCTAGCTTAGCTATATATTATGTAATTATGTACAAAACTTGCGTGTAAAGCTTCGTAGGTTGAGAACTTAAAAATATGTTAGAGTTTATTTAGAAGTAGGTACGGTACTCATATATACGATTTGAAGTACAAGACGATTTTCAAATCTGTTCCATAGTTTGACTGTTAGACATTTTGAATTGAATGTTTTTGTACTTACAATTAAAATAGAATTTAGGATATAGGGTAATCTCTACGAACTAGCTAGGTTGGTAGGCTACCCAATAAGTGTAGGTATATTAAATGAAACCACACAATTATTTTAGAAATCGAAATATTTTTTGCGAATTCAAATCTCGCCTTTATATTCAGGTAGAGATTTAAGTTTTTTGCTTAGTTTAAGACAGCCCAAAGTAGTCACTGTAAAATTCAACTTACTATTATATTAATAAAGTTTAAACTTAACTTCTAGTTTCAAATGGATATATCGTGGATTGAGGATGAAAATCGATATATCGAAGTTTCGATCATTTATAACTTGCATGTGACGGGCAAACAATGCGGGGTGAGTAGAAAAAGTGGCGGAATGTGTGGAAGAAGAGTGGAAATGAAGTATTATTGGAACACTTGCACTTTCAATCGCGTCCTTGCCGGCTCGGGTTGCGTTGCGCCTCCTGTTTCCATCTATCGAGATGTGGCTCTATGGAACTTCTTCCACGAATGACTTGATTTTGGTATAAATATGTGACACAATGGCTATGTTGCTACCTGTAGGTATAGGTTTGTTGATTAATAATAACGCAAGGACGAGTCAGGACTAATTTTAGGTGCTAACGATTGTTTTTTGTCGTCATAAATAAACAATACCTACTTTTTATATTCAGTACGTTAACTAAAATTGTATAGGAGGACATCTTTAAATGGAAAAAGTAGTACTTGTGTGATCAGTACCAGGGATTCCCTTTGTGCGTAGGTATATATAGAAGGAACACTGGAACAGTGAGGACTTAGTAATTAATTACGAATACAAAACAACACCACGGGCTCGGCAAAAGTGCCTGCGCTGTAGGATGAAAGCACGTTGCTGAACAATATTCGAACTTAAGAACTTGAAAAGCTCAAAGTCATTGATGTCGAAAAGCTTAGCCACAGTCCAAACATTTCTCTTTTTTTCATTTCCTTTATTGGTCAATTATATACCATACTTATAGTAAACACGAGTACCGCATTTGACGTCATGGTCCTGAATGGATGACCATACAATACGGTAGTTTGTTTGTATTGAAGTATGAACGTACTTAAAATATGTTGGTCTGTATGATCAGTGATGTTGCAAAATTGATCGAAAGCTGAGGAGTGTTTGTCGGTCTGTTGATACAATAGTTGTGAACGGGTAATTTTACACTCGAGCGGTAGCGAGTGCAAGAAAAATTCGCTTCGATGCACTGGGAGACCGCGAAAAATTGCCCGGTGCACAAAGGCTGTATGAGTTTATGTATACGAGGTAGAGGTTTCATGATATCATACCAACTTGCTACAATTTATTTCGAAATAGTAAGTACGTATCTACAATTTATTTCGAGATAGTAGAGTGATTTGACCTATGATATCTACTCTTTTATCACCTCTACTATGATATACACTACATAATAAAATCCTTTTAAATAAAAATAAGCTATTCATAATAAAATCCTTTTAAATAAAAATAATATTCATATTATGTTATACCTATACATCTTCTTCATTGATACGAGTATACAGGGTGTAACATTAAGAACGGTCAGTATGGGAAAGTCTGAAACTATAAGACATACGAAGATCTGTTCTTAGGAACCATGTCATCAATTTTAGTAACAAGAAACACTGTATTCATACATTTAAAAAAAACCTGTACTCAGCCTGGGAATCGAACCCGGTTGTTTTGAAAAAAAATCCAACACTATTTCTATTTGGATATCGACTGTGTAGGTCTTAAGGAATAAATGTTAGTATGAAACGTGATGTTTAAAATTAATAAAACGCATTGTTTCCATATCTTTTAATTTATTTTAGTAGGTGTTCGAAATGACTACCATTTTGTAAAATACAACATTCAACTCTTTAGGTAACGATCTTACTATTGAATGTTGTATCTTCAGGTGGTGAGTTTGCGTTAAAATTGTCTCTATGGCTGCTTCACATCACGTTTCATACTAACATATTTTATTCCTTAAGACCTACACAATCGATATCTAAATAGAAATAGTGTTGGATTTTTTTTTCAAAACAATCGGGTTCGATTCCCAGGCTGAGTACAGGTTTTTAAAAAAATGTATGAATACAGTTTTTCTTGTTACTAAAATTGTTGACATGGTTCCTAAGAACAGATCTTCGTATGTCTTATAGTTTCAGACTTTCCCATACTGACCGTTCTTAATGTTACACCCTGTATATACATCTATTTTCATAATAAAATGTAAGCATAGAGTTTATAATGAAAAGCACTAAATTTAAATAAGTATTTGTTTTATGGGTACTAACAGTACTAAACTATAACGAAAGTTTCAGAAGTAATTTTTTTTAATTGTTATTTTATCAGCTGAAAGTACTATGTCGAGTTAAGCCACTGTGTCTACTGCAGCGACGCAGGCGCAGCACGCGAATACTTTCGGTCTTGCGCTCGCATGCATTCGAGAGCGTGCACACGTGCAAAGTGAAGATTACGCCCTTCAAAGGATTTTTTTACAATAAAACATATGCCGCTTTTTGCTTAACCCACTTTAGCGTCGATCATAACCTTCTTACCTACATTTGCTTCGCTTCTTTGTACGGGTGAAGCCGCTGGAATGGTTACACGTATCTGATACACCATCGGTATTCACCGACAAGTTTTTTCGAAAAGACTAGTCGGTATTAAATTATTCTTTTTGACTCAAAAGATCGGGTATTTCGCCAGGTAAGTACCTATTTAGAAAAGTATTGTCCGAGTTTTGTAGAATGAAATGATACCACTTTTGATTCTGTGGAGCTCTATCTATTTATCTACCATTCTATGAATATCTATAAAGCTATGAGCAATAAAAACGAAACCTTATCTAATAAAATAACCATTAATAATGTTACACATCTACCTAACTTACAATAACGTCCATTAATTTTGCAACCAAAAATCAGAAACAATAATGATTGATTTTTTGTTTTTTGCTTTCAAAATGTTCAGTGAGAACCAGACGGAGCGGAATCGAGAACTGAGTACAAAAAATTAAGTAGAAAGTGTAAGGTATTTGTTTATGAATACACTTCTATGGCCAGGAGTGGTGTGACGGGTCGCATATGGACCGCAGGAGACCTCGCGGAATATCTCATCTTTGTGCAATAACATCAGGGCTGGCACTCCCAAAACTTATATTCGGTAGCCTGTCAATATCTTAAATTAGGTATAGTATTCCTTGTTGTTCGTATATATAATAGTGCAATTTTTCGGTTTTAGCTCAAAGCAGAAAACGTGAACACGCCATAGGGGTTTTGCATTATTATTTTTTGTCTATTTTATGAATAGATTGCTTAAATAATATGTAAGTACATAATTATAATGTGGGACCTAAACATGATCGTCGCCCTTTTCCTTTCCGAATATGGCGGACACACTCACGTGTTTCTAGAATTCTGTTGCATTAACATAACACAGTACTATAGTGGTGAAGTTAAAAGCGTGCAAAGAGAGAATAAATAAGAAATATTGCTCAACTTCAAGAAAATATGGACTGAATTGCACTGTTTCTGATTTATTCTGTTCATCGTTTTGAATGTATTTCCATCTTTACAACGACTGTTCAAACGA
Source organism: Hofmannophila pseudospretella (assembly GCA_947369225.1). Classification (NCBI taxonomy): domain Eukaryota; kingdom Metazoa; phylum Arthropoda; class Insecta; order Lepidoptera; family Oecophoridae; genus Hofmannophila; species Hofmannophila pseudospretella. The sequence continues at coordinate 5,993,201 of OX376316.1, forward strand.
GTGACAACCATGAGCGTGTTTGCAGAAGATCCCACGGTTGGTGTAACCGGAGCCAAGCGTCCGCGGCTTCCGTCCGGCTTTTAGCGGCGTCTCATCGGTCACCGAGACCCTCCCGCCACCCCTCACATCCCTCCCACACATCCATCCTCCACATACCCATCATACATGCCGCCACATAGAGACCATGGTATGAGGCTGCGTTTGAGATTAATAAAGATGTGAAAACTATCAGGAATTATCGCGGCGCGTAGGTGTTAGATAAAGGAATATCCGATGAAGGTGGGCCGAGGGTGATGGCGATGGCGCTCTCTGGAGGTCATTAATATTAATTAGGCGCGGTGCTGCCCGCTGCCCGCTGCCCGCGCCCCCTCTATCCGGCTCTTTGCTCCTGACTCGCAGCGAAAATTAATTACTCGCAATCTTTATGTTCCAATTATAAAGGCCTTCGCAACAAATTAAATCTGTCCGGAGCAGGCTTCTTTTGAGAGAGGTTTCACTCTCTTTGTGGACTTGATAAATGTTCCCAGCGAAAATTCTTTGCGAATTCAGCGAAATGTAGATATTTGAGTTAATACGTTAAATTACGAGCAATCTGGGAATTATTAGAAAAAATTCATTGCGTTTATATAAAGTTATCACAATGCGACCGCAATTATTGCCGACGTACGTTACTACTCGCGCTCAATGGAAATGTGTAATTGTATGTTATTTGCCTCGCGGTTGTAAGTACAATATAAAAGTAAAATCTACTCCAAAACTCCAGCTTTTGCATAAGTGTACACGACTTCCGCATTTCGGGAGCAAAAACGAAATCTTGCCGAAAGAACTAGTAAGTTTCCCTTTCATCGGCAGGCAAAATATTTAACGGCCGTAACCGGATATCTTGGCGTTGCTCTTGGAAACAAAGAAAAAAACCACCAACGTGTTATTACGTGAGACCAACATTTAATAAGCCCGTTTTTTATTTTGCATGGTTTTGGTTATCCATTAATTCGTTCAATGTGCAAAAAATACTTTGGGTTTGCCAAGGCCTATGCTATATTTGAATAGTTAGATGGCGCACTCATTGTTGTGGGAAGATGCGGAAATGGGATATTTTCTTTCGAGTAATATAATATTCTGCGGCATTATGTTGACCCTGCCGAAGCGACGACGCAAAAAGTTTCGATCGAGAAATAATTGAACAATCCTTGAGAGCTGCTTGCATGTTGCGATCTCAATGAGAAACAATTAGTAAATGGCTCTATGTTACAGAACATGATATATTATACATTATATATCATGTTATAAGCTGAAGGCAAAACTACAGAAATCTGACTAGTAAGTACCTAGGGCCCTTTCTTTTCACTAAGTATATACTTGAGTCAACAAATAAACTGTACTTCATCTTAAATTTGGCCAACTCGAAAAAAAGAGTCTCATGTATGGTATAACTTCAGCTCAGTATAATTATTATACTTTAGTTAGAACAAGTTCGAAATTTAAATCAAGAAAAGTCTCTTACGTAACGTATAATATTATAGTAGTTTTAGAAATAGAAGTCTTTATCGTGTAAATGCCCAAATATCTTGTTGTTTCCAAGTCATTGAAGATAAATTATAGAGTACCTACCTACGTACCTATGGAAATAATATTTATTTCGTTATAAGGCGATTACTCAAACGAAGTATCTACGCGTAGACGAAGTTCAAGAACGTTCGTACCTTTTAAATGTCACTTTTTCTATCAAAAATAGCTATTGATATAATTTGACTGACGTACGCCTACACAATGGCCAAATCTGTATTAAATGCTCTTTTTCAGGACAATGTTTTCTATAACATTCGATTTAGTGTCACTTTGGACAGGATACGGTGTTATTAAAAACCCCAAAATCGTTACGCCATTTTTACCCAGCAATGAATAAAATACCGACATAGGTACGCGTATGTATAGCAAAAAATATATATTATTTTCACCGAGTAACGAAATTGGTATGGTTTGCCTTTATTATGTTGAGATTTTTCAGATGCGATGAATAACTTGATCATAACAGCATTGTACTCATATAAGTCCACCTTTAGATGCCCACAGCCATTAAAAATTAAAAAAGCTTGCCCAATCAGTTTCCCCGCCAACACTTATGCTTCATTGATTATTATGGTATCTTCGATGCCGAATTCGGTACTAAATTAACCGTGATTTTATATCTTCTCTATAATAAACATTTCAATACACTGAATACCTATAGGTACCTATCTGTACAAGAATGTCATTTTACGCCATGGAACCGATAACCGTGCAGATATTTCTGTTGAACAGGTAAAAACTACTAATGTTGCAGTGTTGCATTGCCAAAAATCATTAGCAAAAAAACCATAATCAATTTCCTGTCAACAACTGACCAAGCACAAGTGGATCTATATGCGAGCAAAGATTAATGAATTTTGAATTAGATACGTCCGAATTGAATTGAAATTGGACTTTAGAAATCGGAAGTATAGTGAATTGTGCAATTTGAGTTGGATTGTTGCGAAAGATGTGTGCTGCAAAAAAGTGCGGCGTCCGCGCACTGGCCCGCAGCTGTGCTTCATGTGTCGATATTTTGGTAATCGGATGAATATTTTTTATTACTCTTTTTGCGTTTTTTTAGGATTGACGGTTACTGTCCATTACTGCACAAAATGCATGAATACTTTTAGGGTGGCATGTCAAATATCCCTGCAGTTGGAAGTTATTCCTGTTGTCGCTTCCTACCTGTGATTCAAGCCTTCAAGCTGCCTGAAAACTTACTATTTCATGCCTAATAGCTTTTAGAACGAAGTCATAGAAATATGTAGGTACTTATTAAAAACCGAAAAATGCTTTTCACATGTAAGTGGCAATATGTCTGTAGTGTGAATAAATATATTTAAACCTAAAAATTGATGTCTATGGGTACCGTTTTAAAGTCGCTGCAGTGCGCTAAAGGCATGAAGGAACAAACGTCCGAGACTAATTTCCGAGGCTAAAGGCATCAGTGATACGTTGTGTCTAAAGCGAAGAGCAGTGAGCGGTAAACCTGTTGTCTCAATTCTCTAATTTCCGCATTTATAGAACATATTTTTTGTAAATAGAACCCTCGGTAGCACTTGATTTTTACGATTTGTGTATGAAATTGGAGGTGAAAGAGGGATATTCGGTAAGAGGTTACGCGCCGCTGTCGGTAGCGTCAAAGCCGTGTCAGAGTCAGGCGCGGGATACAAAGCTCGGCCGCCGCCGCCCGCCCGTCAACATATCAGAAAGGATTTGCTGTGTCCACCGCTAGCCGGCGATCATACTTCAGTTTGTTATCCACTAAGAATTTCCATCTGAAAAAGTTATTTTGCCAAACAAATCCGAGGGCACGGTAGTGCCGCCAAGTCGAGCAGAAAGCATTACTATACCACATTTTTCTGGAAGCAATTCGACCTTTTTTATTATTAGAAAAAAATCGCTACACAGGTTCGGGAAATACTCAAGTTAAATTGCATTTTGTTAAGCACAACATCTAAATGCACCAAGCCTATAATAAAATTACAATTGTAGGTACATGGTTCGTCGCACAGAGTAAATTTCTCGTTTTTTAAAAGTTTAAAAGTAATTGTTAAAAGTTCATCCATTTTGCATTTCGACGGCTTCAGCCACGCTATAAAGAACAACTTTATTTTTATTTCGTTATCATAGTTTCGTCTGGCACTTTCCTTGTGATGACTGCGCCCTTAGCACAGCAGGGTGCAAATTGCTTCAACGCGCCCCACGGAAAGATGCTGTAATATAACAGTCATGTCCAGCGTAAACTATCGTATTCCTTGAAATTCTCAAAGAGTGTAGGTAGGTAAGTAATAAGTACTTACCGATAATATTTATATAGTCTACAAAATGACTTGCTGCTCTTTGAAAAGAAAATGTTTTTAATGAAAACAGAGCCAAGGAATAATTCAAAACACGACCCAAGACGCGTGCTTTCTATTAAAAATGCGTCAATATTAAAAATAAACTTTTAATCTTATTAACAATGCACTGTATATTTTTTATTGTAAAACATCTTTTATGTAGAGTCACACCTGGACGTCATTTTATTTGTTGCGCGATGTCCACGGGTCAAAAAACATTCAATAGATACCATCCAATGGATTCCCGTTACATTATCGCTCTCTAGGTCACTTTTTATAGTGTATTTAAAAAAGTTGGCATGTGCTCGACAAATTATGCATCTCGGCTCGGTGCATCACAAAGGCAAGTCGCCCGCGGCGGCGCACGAGTGCATATTATATTTTTTAGAAATTGCGAATTGATGTCAAACGAAGTATCTATTGTACTTTGTGGTATCTCACCACATAAAGAAAAACACTTAGTAACTATCCGAATTTTAGAAATGGCATGATTCGCTTTTTAATTATTAATTTAGTAAAAGTAACGTCTCTAAGTTTACGGAATTGAATAGTTTTGAATAGAATTTTACTTTTCCGCTCCATTGATTTTGGATTTCTGAATATTTGCTATCAGTCTGTTGAGGCTGCATAACAACGATGACATAGGGTTAGAACGACAAATATTTATTTTGGAAGATGTTCTCTAGCAAAAACACATATGATAAAGACGAAAATGTTATTCTATCTTCAGTTATCTATTCGATTTCATTCATGATCAATACGAGAAGATAAGGGACAGGACACGTCCCTTGTTTGCATCAAACAAAGCGTCCACCGCGCTAAACTTATCTAACGTTTGCACAGAGACCTTACAAAAAATGTATATCGATGTTATTTTTGAATTTGTGCAAGACGTTTGACAGCGGATGGACGAGTCGCGCGGTACAAAAGGTGACAGATTCGCCGAGCGAGGAAGGAGTGGACGGTCGCACAAAAGACCGCGAGACGTTTGAAAGACGTTATGAATGGGGATGGTAAGAAGGAGTGATCGAGCTGTGTCCATACTGCCCCGCTCCCCGCGCCCGCGCAGTCCCGCGCTGGACCTGGCTGACACTCGCACAATACACACGGGCATTAATCCTTTGTAAAGGAAAAAGCCGAAATACGATCACAAATTACCGCTTTACATACGACGTTGGCGATCACACCGGAAATGGCCAGGTCAGAAGAAAGATGACAGAAATGGAGCCTATCTACTCCGTTTGAACTCCAAGTGAGTGAGTTACGTACAAAATTAAACTCAGAGGCAAAATATTTGCAAGGGCTGCAGGGACTTGCTGAGATAGAGCTATCTACCAATATGTAAATAGTTGGTTGTCATATTCGAATACACAGAACTTTATTGTGACCATAAGTAACGAATGTTTGTCCGTACACATATGAACACGTAACCGGTCTAATGTTCAACTTGGGATTGGGAGAAAACATAAATCCCGTTTTAGGGTTGAAATAAAAAGAGGAGTACTGTAAGTGGGATAGTGTAGGATATAATTCACATTTATACCGGACCGCCCGACGGTGCGTATCGAGTCGGGGTACTTCGCAAGGACAATTCTCTCGGAGAAAAAGGGAATTATTCATCACACCCGGAAGGGGAGAGTCCGTGACGCAAGCATAGAAATAGCCACCTGCCACTGTCCAACTGCCCTAACCACCACAACTTTCTGTACTGCATTGAACATCATACGGCACAGTATTACAGACTACTTTTGGGTGCCATAGTATTAGTGTAGGGTATTTTCATCGATTCGGAGGGTCCAGTTGACTGTTGCCAGTTGCAGAATCAAAAGTTTAAACGGCCGTCGAGAACAAAGGCCGTTCGGACAGAGCTGCGCGGCCAGGGATAAATATTCAATGCGAATCCTTTGGAGGCGATATTTTATACTTTATTCTTGTTCGATTGTCGCCGGCTCTCACCTGCGCGATGTGGCGGAACGATACACGAATATAAGCACAAGAATTTTATATTAGCTGACATGTAGAGCCACTTGGGGTAGGGTAGGAGATGTAACGGATTCTGGAAATATTAATGTATCGACAAATTACATATTTGAAATGGTGTCTATTATACTCCTGGGACATAATAATGATGATAATAATTTTACCACTATATTTCATACATTTATAACAAATACTACAATAGTGATGAGGTAGGTAGAGCATAATTTTATTTGACAGAGCAATTAAAACGCATTTATAATTTACAATTGCACATCGCTTACAAAAGAAAAGGTAACATATTGATTGACATCTCCGTTTCGAAGTACCTAATTAAAAGTTTTTGACGTAAAAAAGCAATAATTAACACAGCCGTCGTTCTGTCAAACCTCACTTTTGCAATAAAACCGTCAATCGAAGCAAACAAGTTTGCAATCAATCACAAGATTGTTATAAAACGTTATTGATTCTTGATCAACCGCCCTTCCTTTGTACTAAAGTAAAACCAGAATTTGTGCAAAGTTTACCCAAAATTTACATCAAAATCACACGCAAACACAAAAAACTGGCTGAAACTCGAGTTCATTGTGTGCGATTGATTCGTAACGGCCGAGCGCGCAATAATGTGAATGAAATATTCACAATTTTTGGAATTTTAGCGGCGCTTGCGCACATCTGTCGTACACGCGGAAGGGATCCAATCTTTGTTGTACAAAATTATAATTACTATACGTTACTATTTTGCCCTCATTACAGTAACAGCTGAGTGTAATGATTGTTAAATGATATTTTTAAAATTCTTTTAACTGTTTTGTGTCTGGAGGTTACCTGCCAGAATGAATTACAAAACAAAAGCCAAATTGCTCTACTTTAGTAATCCCAACGTTAATAACTAGGCCGACCTCGAGTTTTTACAACAACCTTACTGATATTTCTTTGCACCCGATGCTATTGTCACTGTAGCACTGCAAAAAGCTCTGCAAGGATTTATCTATAACTAAACAATGGATTTGTATGAGGCTGTAAAACCGGTTGGGCCTCAATTTGCGAACTGGTGCAAAATAAAATCCCTTTTGTTTTAGATAACAACGCAATACGACAAATTACTTGCGCATGTCGGACCACTTTGAGTCTGAAACTTTACTTTCGTTTTTAATGTTTGCTTTGTATATCAGTGTATGATGATGATAACTGACCACTTTTGAGCTTTATTGAACGGTAATAAGCTCGAATGATGGTCAGATACTTTTTTGGGCTATAGTACCAAAGTAATGTTTTTACTTGTGACTCAAAGTTACTAAGAATCAATAGGATCAAATATTTTGTATTGTTATATACGGCTTTTGTTTCTTAACGACCATCTAATCTAATTGATAACTCCTTTCTAAATAACACGTGAGACAAAATATGTATTAGGTAACAAGTATTTGACATAATTAGCGGTGTGTATGTTATATAAAACGTGGGAAAATAAAGTAAGTACATAAATATTGTTAGGTTGTTTATATAAAAGTTATATTAGCTATATAAGATTTTTAGAATTAAAAGAAATGCAAGTCTCATAGTTATAATTTTAATACGACTTAATTCTCTTGTTTTTGCAATAATATGAAGGAAACAAGCCCACTTGCCCCAACCGGGGAGCTTATTACTTTATAGTACGCCTAGGTATTAAAAATAAGATTAGATTAAATAACAATAAAGACTAAAACTGTACTAAAGTACGCTTATGTATTGAAAATAAGATTATATTAATAAAAACAATTTTTATTTTATTTTATTTTATTTATAAGGGAAATCTACAGCATTAACAATTATATAATTACATATGTATTAACCTTAAAGAAGGCCAATTACAGATTTCCTCGTTTATATATGACTTGTATACCTACAGAACGCGGTTAACTTTAAGACTAATAATGTAGAATTAACATGAATATATCATACATATTTACCACGAGTGTTAAATGTTATTTGTAAGTACTTGTTAAAAACTAAAACTGAACTAAATTTTTATTATACTCATTTGAACATGAAAACGTAGTTATTTTTACTCTTATCTTAACCAAAACAAAGTTAAGTAAATGCATGGGTGGTTTCCAGAAAAAAACAGCTGACGTAGCCAAAGGGTTTCTTTCAGAAACTAGAGAATGCTTTCGAACAAAACGAGTTTGTGCGAATGACCTGCCAAAACAAAGGGAAAGAAAGTAAAAGTGCTTGGTGAATATGGATTCCTTTCTTTCTGAGGCGAGTGAGGCGTCCTTGAATTCTCCTCGGCAAGGCTTAATTGTGGTTTCACATCTTCAAAGAGTTGGCTCCTTTGAGCCGAGGCGGGGTCTCTCGCGCAAAACAAAAGAAAGCTTTCACTTTCAGAGCTCGATTTTGTATTGTAATTTGCGGCTACGGCTACCATTAGGAAAAGGAAGACAATACCTACTGGGGAAAGGATTTTTTATATAATATAGCATCATCTAGCCTTATTGGAAAGTATAAAGTTACAATTAACGGTGTATTACTTTAAACAAAACGATTAGTACACACACGTCTACGAACATACATTACCTAAAATTTTGTTGAATAGTTTTTATTGTACTACGTAAGTAGGTACTTATATGTATTAATTAGTAGATGTTCATGTCACAGTTACAAGAGATTGTTTATAGAATGTATCCATGCATATTTATCCGTTATATACTTAATTAATCTACAGATTACATAGAGGTCTTCCCTATTCCGTGTGCCCCATTTTTTTATTTCATCGTCACTTACTGGGTTAAAAAATTAGTCAGGTATTCCTTTTCTGAATTCGTCTTTTTCTAAATAATTTGTTATTATACGTCGTTGACAAAATTTACTAACCATCATTATCACGAGAATAAGATAAATCAACACGACATGGCTTTTGCGATACAATCTGCAAAAAAAAGAAACATTTTTTGAAGCCGAATGTTTGTCTTGTGTATTTAGCCTTAATTAACGACATATTACGATAGGTATATTGGTATTAGATAAGATCTGGTGGCACCACCTGCCTCTATGGCAAACTTTGCTTGTTTATCTGCGAATATGGCTCACAAAGATCTAGTTGTCTAATTTATAGATATCCAGCTAAAACACGAGGGTCTGCTCCCGAAACAGGCAAGGTGCCACGGCGTGTGCGAGATAACAAACTAAACATCCTGCCAGATAAATAAGGACAATGCACTACAGAAGAAGGAGATAGAAACAAACTTTTTATCTAAAAAACTTCCTTGCACTTTTTCATGTCAAAGAAATTTAGACTTTAAAACATATGTTTCTAGGGTGTATGTTGTAGTAAATGTTTAAGGCACGCGACAGCAGCAGGTGGGAGCAATGCTCTTAAAAAACTAACAATCTTTTTACAGTGCTTTGTATGAGGAACATTGTTGTTTTCTTATATAATAGTCTTTTGTTTGAATAATTATTTCAGAGGTATAACGGCATCCTTTGAACCCTAATCGCTGATGTTGTAAGACAAAACTTTGTGCACAGGGCTAAAACTTTAATCTTATTTACAACAGTGGACTAGAAAATAAACTGTGTATTAAAAAATAATTATAATTCATGACGTGGTTGTATAATAGCTGTATATTAAAGTTTGTTAAAAGTTTATTTAGAAAATGCTATGTTGCGGAATTTTATGTGAACTATGTTTTAATAGTGATCTGCATAACGAAGTTTATATAAAAGTACCAGTGGCATCCTCTTGACAATTCTATTAAAAGTCTGGTCGGGGTTTACATAACCTGTGGTTCTAATCATCTTACTAGTGAAAAAATAGAATTCGGATTTAGTAGATTCGATTTATATATACGAGTATTTTTGCTACTATGAAGCGAGCGAACGAACTTCGAACTTCTGTGCTGTATATAGCCCATAGAAAATGAAATTTCCATAGATAGCGGAGGCGGGAAAAACCTGTTAATTGGTTATCAACTTATCAGAGCTGCGCTCTTTATTCAGTTCATATTGTAAAAATGACACCCTTAATAACTCGAATTGAGAATCTCTGTATTTTAGGCATCATTTAAAAAGGATGACTTATCAGTCTTATCACCAATTTTTGAAAATGGATCGAAAAGCGTGATGTAAAACGAGCACTCTTTTCATCACTGACAAGATACAGAATGGAAATAGAATAAAGCCACTAAAACGTATGTACCCAAATCAGAACTATCTACCGCAACATTCTAATAATAGCATCATTCATTAGACAACTAGAGATATTCTTATGTGGTTTCTTGTGAGGGCATAAAAAGCCATAAAAAGTCGACGCGTGCTTACCAAAATGGTAAAAATAGTAAAAGATCTAAAAATACGTGTGCGCACAATAAAAACGCTTAATTTACGCGCCCGCCGCCGGGGCCCGACACTTATGCTCTTTATGCGTGTTGTCTTTGAGCCAATAATTGCTTCGGAAACGCTATTTGAAGGCCAAAGTGAGCGTTGTCGGTAGAGTTCTGTCAAATCCACTTTTTTAATCAAAGTGACTTTAGTAGAAAACTAAATTTTACCTACCGTCCATATTTTCACATCCAATTTTACCTATTATGCTTAGAGTATTCTATTTTAAAAATATTCCATTTTTAATGACTACTTTTTATTTTAATTTCTTTTTAATTTGTATTTATTATTATTTTATTACCTGAAAATAAAGAAATTTTATTTATTTGTTCATAAATGTTCCAAATATATCATAGAACCAAGAAAACGATCTGGAATAACTCGTTTGTATTTAACCGGTTAACGTTAAAGAGATATTAACAAAACTCTTGCAATATAAGTCATATTGCAAGAATTTTGTTAATATCTCTTTAACGCTAACCAGTTAAATTATCATAGATATTATTAATTATAACTACTTACATGAGAATTGCACAATCTTAATGACCCTAAACAAGTGCTAGTTTATATGTAATTAGAAACAGGTACCAACAATACAAATAGGAAGTTTTTGTTAACTATTATTAGGTATATCACATTTACAATTACAAAATATCATTTCTAATTATAATTACGTATTCATACGTATTATAATTAGGTATTTATTATAGTTTACCTGTAAAGAGGTAGATACCTACCAATCAATATACCTAAATCAAAGGAAGTCCCACTTGATGAGGCTATAAACATGATGGTGTGCTGTGCTGTGTTTACAAAAAATATGCAACGTTTGAAAATAAAAATAAAATCAATTAATTTAAAATACTCGTAAATAATATTAATGAAATGTTTAAATTTAAAAAGCTCAGCCCACAAAAGAATTAATAGTTCTTTCTACTACCATTTTCTAATTTGTTGAATACCTACGAAAGTACAATCAGTAACACAAAGTAGTTGAATGAAATATTTTAACACTGGCCAGCATTTTAGTACAGGCGCTGTATTAAAATATATTTTTTAAATAGGTTTAAGTATTGAATTGGAGTCTAATTACAGAGTAGACATTAGACACTGTACATTGGACATTAGACATTGGGCATTAGCGCCATCTAGACTAGCCTCTTGACTGAACTCCTTGCATAAAACAATATGTGAACGGACAGTATAAATTAGTTTGTAATGATAATGACAGCTATTATGTATAATAACAAAAAAATCACTGACAGTAGCTTAAACTATGTAATAATATTATAGGTTATTTAATGTATACGTTAGCTGCGTTCTATTTCAAGGCAAATAACCACTGAAATAGCAGGCAATCAATTAAAATTAAAGTATTACTTTCTCGAATTATCTCTGGAAGAGAAAGCACCGCCGTGCCGGCCCGAACCGGGAGCCGGTCATAAACATAAAAAGTGCTTATGTGGCGCTGCAGAGCGGCGGCTAAAAACTAGCAGGAAGGAACATTATGTAGTAGCGGCCATAAAAAGTGAATGCATTGCGTGCACGTGGAGTGCATCGGGGTGGCGGCAGGGGTGAGCGGGGAGGAAGGAGCGGGGAGGGGCGTGGGGGTGTGTTTACCGCGCGGAGGGGCGGCCGCGGCCGCACGCTCAGCGAGCGGCCAGTGTTGTGGTAGGTCACAGCGAGCGCGCCCGCATTGCGCGCACAGACCATTCGTGATCGCGACTCCGCGACGACCAAACATGTCAACATCCCTTTACATCAATTAATCCAACCAGACTTCCAAATCGTAACGCGCCAAAGACATTGTAACCAGTGCAGATAAATGCATACCGTGAAGCTGATGTGAGATGGCCTTATCGCTGCAGTCGACGCAGAATTCGAGAGGTTCGTGTAATTTAGTGCGTAGTCAAGTGCGCCTCGCTGTCTCCTCGGATCTGCTGAATCTTCAGAAGTGCATGTGTGTAAAAGTTTCAAAAGTTAGCGGCGCGACATGCGTGGGGCGCGCGCCGCGATTGGCCGCCGGCACTCGCAGCGCGCGATCGCACACATGTTTATTTGCATTCGGAGTTTTGCAGATTCAGTGAACCGTAGGCGACAGCGAGCGCGTAGCAGCCTGCTACGGAGCCGCTACGAAACTTTCGCGCCGCGCGGTTACGGGATTGTTTATAATATTTTTTTACTTGTGTTGTGTTGATTGGTATGTTTGAATTTTATATTATTGTTATTATATTTATTGTTTAAATTAAATACCAGTGTAGTTTATCTCAATAATAATAATTACAGCATATTTATTCAGACTCCCAAGACACAGATACGCCTAGTTTTGGAGCCATTAGTCTAATTTTGCTAGACTCTAGGGTACCCCCGTTTTGAATCTATAAGGTTTACCTATTTTATCCGCTTCTATGTTACATTTTATTGTTTATATTTATTATCGCAAATAAACTTTTATTGCTTTACATTTATTTATTTGTGAGTATCTAACCAGAACCTATCTAAATAGGCATCAGTTTCTATAAAATGGAACAAAATAATTGTGTTACGATATAAAATTTCTAATAAAATCTATAATCTCTTATTTTATATTGCGGTACCCCACTCAGGGTTTCATGTATGAACATATAATATATTTTTTATTAAGACCAATTGTTACACATGAAAAGCAATAAATGGCATGAGTGTGAGTATGAGTATGAAAAATTACACATAAATCACATAAAAATTATAATGTAATTGTAATTATAATGGATATTTATCCAACATTATGGTCACTGTCGTGCTAAAAGACGGCCGAGAGATCAGTGTAGGTGACAGGAGCGGATCTTTTGTATAATTATTTGAGAACCTTTGTATAATTATTATTTTGATGTCATAATGTTAAGTATGTACCACTAAAAAAAGGTATCAGTAGAATCACCACGTATATTTCACCATGCAGCCTCTCCCTAATAACTTCTGATTCATTTATAAATTGCAATAATTAACTAATAATTATAAACAATTGAACTAATCGTGCGTATTGTTGCTAGTGTATTATAATAAATGTATATCGTTAAATAAATACTAAGTAATTAGGTCTTTAATCACTTTAAAGGTATTTCTTTATTCAAGCATGAACTACAAAATCTACAATAAAATCATAGATATAGGTACATAGAAAAAACTTGAGCTTTATGGATAAAAAGCTTTACGAGCTTTTATCTCTCGTCTTTTTATTGCCTTATAACGTTATCGTTTTTATGTATGCATAAGTAATATATTTAATGTAAATAGGTGTCTATTTAGGTAGGTATATTTTTTTTAATTGACCCTGACCAGAAATTAAAAAACACTGACTTTTGGGCGTTAGTGGTATTAGTTTTCTAATCTGTGTTGTGTAAGTTCGCTATGAAAAATTAGTACCATTTAATTCCGCAATATGGCGAGAGTCTTTTAGTTCCTGGTCAGAGTATAACTAGTAAATATAAGAACTAACTGGGTATTTTATATTTAATTAAATAAACATACTTTTAAACTATATCTGCACTATATAATATACGTATATCACTGGCAGTTAAATCAATAATCATTAGAGTAACGCCATTAATTTTTTAAATATTTACTAAAGGTTGCAAATAAAGCTTTCTACAGAAATTAAGTATTTCAAGGAGATTTAATTGATGTTAAAGATAACTCTAAATTAAAAATTTAAAAATCCCTTTTCCTGGTCTGATGATCAGGTCATCAGGTCCTTGAAGATCAAGATGTGGGAAGGGCTCCATGATCCTAAACATTTGAGCTATTCTCTAATGAATAAAAAAACCGGGTCCAAATCGGATCATCTGTTGTAAATTTATGAGGCCACAGACAAACACACAAACAGACAGACAAACATATGAAACTTATAAACATATCGATCGGTCGGGGGTTAAACATAGTGCTATTTCACACAGAAATCGAAATTTCATATTGAACCTTTTAGCAACCGTTATTTTAGTATCCGTTCTTTGTTCAATAAAGTTCCTACCTTTTTGCTATTTCTAATGTAATCTATGTATAATATAAATCGGGCTAGTAGTGGAATGTACTTACTTTTAACATTATCATTATTTCTTACCTCTCCTCCTTCTACTCCTCATGGTAATAATAATTACCAAACAGCTAAAGCCAAAAATGTATAAAGGAAGAGATCTTTGGAGATTATATTTGTAATTTTATTTATATACACACTTTGAATTTGCAACAATATAAAAAATCTAACAGCTATCCTAAGACCCTTTCTTACACTATATAAGTTCCTACCCACCTTAAGTATGTATCTACCAATTTCAATTTATTTATTTTATAATATGAATTACATATCAAATGCATAACTCTCACGTCCATAATCCCTGAGGAGGTAGACAGAGGAACCACCTTCATCATAGTAGTAAGCTCGGTATAGACTGCGAGCAGAACGATTTTACCGCGCGAGTCATATGGACGCACACTTTGTTACGCATCCATGCAATTTATATTGAAAACCGAATAATAGATTTCTATGGGTTCGATCCGATTCCGTTTCTAAATCGTTGCAGTGTGCTAAATGCTTTAGGTAAGAAGAAACTTGAGAAATAAATCATTACCAAATACATACATACATACCTCTGATGTCTATAATCGCCGAGGGGGTAGACAGAGGCACCACATTCAGTGATAGGTAGTTCCCAGTTTTCGTCGTAAGATTTGGTGGACAAACGTGATAGGTGGCGAGCCTATCGCCGTCTACTAGGTGTAGAATAGTATCCACTAAGACCCTTAGTCGCCTCGTACGACACCCCGGGAAGAGTTGGGGTGGTACTATTCTTCACGGCCGACACGACACGGCACTCTATACATGTCAAATATTCAATAGTACATTTCAATATTCAATCACTACACAATACCCATTAATTAATTAATAAGTAAATTTTTCATATCAAGCATCATTCTTTATACAGGCGACAGTACAACGGTGCATGATTGATATGAGATAGTAGTAATATTTCAGTAAAATATTACACATGAATTTATACAATACTTAATTTGTATGGATACCGAGTCGTAACCTTAAGTAAGTACATTTTTCATCTTAGAATCACATATTAAGAGTACGTCATTACAATTAATTAAATCAAGAATATTATGTAATGTGTATTCTTACTCACTTACTCCGCCTGTGCAAACTATCAATAACTGAAACTCTTGACCGCGAGGAGTAACCCTATTTTTTTAAATATTTTTTTTATATTTAATGCAATTTTTAATAAGACACAATACCGAGACTACGAGTATTCAGCATAGAATTAGGTTTGTAATAATTATACCCCTCATTCTCAGCTGTTATCGTGTAATTAATTTGCGATTATTTTGTCATGGGGTATTAATAAAAAAAAGTTATTCAGGTAAGCTCGTATTCATACTGAAAACGAATTTGATAGTAGTATGTACTATATATCTATATCAGTATTACAACTTCACGTAAGCGCTGCTATTATTTAGTTACAACACTTAAGCAAATAAAAACTATGAACAGCAGTTAAATCTACTAGCAAATCAAATTCATTTATTTTATTTTATTTCTTTATTTATTGAAAATCTACATAATTTCATTAAAAAAAATTACATTCACAGTGTAACAAAAACCAATATAGGTTTGTTAAGAACACTGAGAGACCGTCGACGGTCGCATAATATTTGTGAGTGTGTGAGAACAGCACTGTGCTCGTGCATTTCCAGTGCTAGTGCACTGCGTCGGCAAGGAAACTCGTTTATTCCCTTGTGTGCGTTATCGGACAGTACTGCACAGTAATGTCCGTATGCTGTGCCCCACACAGTCACGGGTACGTTGCTGAAATCACATCGTCTATTCAGTAATGCAGTAGTAATTCTATAGTTATTCATAACGCGTAGAAGGAAGCCCTACAATTCGGCGCGTGTATTGCTCTTAACCCTAAACCGACGAAACCGTACAGCCACGTACTTACAGCTTATAATCTGTAATTCTGTACCGGTGCGTGTTCATATACTTAAAATAAATAAGTCCAGATAGAAGCCTCAGCACTAGCGTTCGTCGTGCGAGTTATCTCATAGGTACTCACGCACTCGCACTCCGTCGCTTACATACTCGTAGGTAAATAAGGTAGGTAATTTGTTGGTTCATTATACTCATACTCAAATCACTTCGTTACGTCACTTTACTATTAGGCTAGGACTTCACGGGTCCGATTCCAGTCACGGTTCGGTTCGCTGCAACAAATCCGGACCCTCGACGTCCTAGTCTTAGTCATGGTTGAACAGCACTTGGAAAAAACATGTCAGAACAGGAGTGGTGAACAGGCGCGCGGTTTGTGATTGTGTGAGTGGATAGATAGAGTACATCGTGCAGCGAACGCTATTAAAGTTAGATTCTTTACTGCACTTATTTATTTTGTGGTGCTTACGTCGGCCGGCCGGCAGGTTAATCCCATTATATAGCGCTTTACCGAAATTAGGCCATTATAGGTGACCTACGCTCCATAACCCATAACATAACTCGTTACTTTATTTTATGATAGTTAAATAAGTACCCATATTACATTCTGTCGTCCTAGGAAACGCTTAACTATTCTAATATGACTCAAATATGCGTTAATTTCCATGATCAGAAATACCTATTATGCATATGACCATAAACCATTTTTCCAAGGACCCTGAACCACCTCAAATCAAAATGGAGACGTTTCAACTATAAAAATCTCTATTGAACTAAAAAATGCTGTACCTAAAACATATTCTCAACAATAAGGATGTCATTGATGCGTCGTTTATCGGCAGAACCCTTGTGCAATAATGAGTTATGGAGTGGCGGCCGCAGGCGAGTCCATAAACGCATTGAGTATGGGTTATTGACAAATATTTATGGCGTATAAAGAGGGGATAATTACAACTCTTTGGCACATAAAAAGCGGCGCACGGAAGGGTGCGCCGCTGTAAAAATTTATCACCAACATTGTCACCCAAGCGATGGGCCCGGCAAGCCAATAAAAACTACACATTATGACGCTGTGTCGCTTCTGCAGCTTCTATTTTGTGCAATTTTGTTTTGTAGCTATGAGTGTTTAAAAGGAACAAATTATAGACTCTATAAAGTCAATCTTTTTGTAATTATGAGAAATGTGATTTTTTTTGTCCACCACTGTACTGTTGAACCAGCGACTAACCTTTCCGGGGCCTGCTCTATTCTAACTGAGCTATCCCAGTCCGATGACTTACGTCTATCAAAAATTATGTAAGATTTTTTTTACTACAATAATTAAGTTTGGTAAACTAGACTAGTTGTAAAATGAATACAAATCGTGTAAGTTTAAAATCTCTTAATTATGTAAGTATATAGTAGTACTCACGTTGTAATCTAGACGTTTTACATAATAATATCTTTCTATGGTGGATGGTTTCGAGTATATTTGAAATACTCAAATTTAAGGCTATACCTTGGCCCGTACCCATTGCCCACTCTTGAGCGTATAGGGTGAGATTATGATGTTATGATTTTAGGAACTTCACGCTACTTCTAACACCTATTTGTTACTTCTAATTTCTACCCCTAACTTGTAACAATTACGAGTATTTAATCTGTGCCTCAGCCTTGTGCAGCTCTATGGCATGGCCTTGTTTGTTGTTTCGATGAGACTATTCCGTTAATCCAAGTGTCAAAGTCCTTGGGTATCCTGGAGACCTATTTTTACGTTTTACACTTTTTATTTAGTCTGGTATTGTAATTCGCGGCACATCGCGACGGCTCTGCCCGTGCTCGACGAAGGAATGTTATTAAAAAGTTATGGGATAAGCCAGTACGTGCTGTTGGCGACGCCTTCCCTAATCACAAACTTTAAAATTATCTTAGACTACTTCTTTATAATATCTTCCGCGACCTCAATACGTAATTGAGCCTATTATGAAATACCAATAACGTTTTCGTGTGGCTCAGACGAAATTTAAAACAACGTAGAATTTTAACTATAGTTGTAGTGTACTCGTATGTGATGTTTCTAATGGCGTATCGTATCTCCCCTTTTTTCCATGGCTTACGGCATGGAATATATTGCATAAATAACATTACTGTAGTTTTTTCCATTAATTCTAATCTTATGAAATTTTTAAGACTACTTTCAAATTTTAACGCTGGTGACATTCCTTATCGCAATCAACTAAATAAACAGCAGCTAAAGTGGAGCCTCAAGGAAACACAGATGAAATAATATTATGCCTCCTTCAATTAAGCACGGCTCAGTTGAAGCCGGCCCCGGAATTAATTCCACGGCTAAGTAGATAACGTAGGACAGCGGGCGCCCCCCCGCGCCCCTTCACGCCTCGAGGAGAACTTTCAATTATGATTTTGTCTAATTTTAATTAAGTGCTCTCAAAAAGGCTTTTCTTCGTCGAAATTAATATTTGAATATAATTTGGGCGGAGCGGGCGGGCGGAGTTTGCCGCCGGACGAATAATTAATTCCATTATACAGATAAGTGGTTCGCTCGCCGCTGTTGGAGTTTGCCCGGTCCGCGCCTCCTACCGTCTCTTGACACTATGAAACTCGTCTTACAACTGATTGCCATCAAATTCTTAATTTACCTATTTCAACTTTCACTTTTATAGCGCCCTTCTCTGTCTTTTAATATGATTAAGTATCTACTGAAAAGGAGCGACGAATCAGTCACAAAATGAAAACTACGAAAGTAGAGACGGGTGTTCGTTCGCGGCAATTTGCGCAACAGGTCGGGGCGGAAGCGACCTGCAGCGGCGTGATTGCGACCAAATGTTTCCTCCGCAGCGTCTGGCATATGGTTTTTGCCCCGCTTTTTGCCCTCTCTCGCTGATAAGTACGCTATCGATAGGTTCGACTGTGTATTTGTTTAGGCCGAAACTAACCCGTCTCGGAAGTGATCGCAACGAATTTCTAGTTTTTTTATATTTACACCTAATTAAATAAAACTAGGTTTGAACTCTTTAGAGAACACCTTGAAAGTAAGCGTTTTTACATTTTAGATAATCACGGTCACCTGCAAGCAACGAATTGTGAGAAATTGGTGCAATTTATCAATTGGTAAAGTTCTCATATCGTTCACATTCGCTGTTCGTACAATTCGTAGTTTGATCAAATTCTCTCAATCTAAAAATTCTGTCAGTATAGTCTAAACTAAGTATCTATTTATAATTTTTTTTAGAAACGTCTCTACATGCCGTCCATGGGCGTATGTCCTCAACGTTTTTTTATGTATTGTATTTCTTAAATCTACGTATAAAATTAAAAAATACTTATAAAAAAAATAAATGATAAATCGCTTCGACGTGTCATACTCAGATATTTAAACTTAATCTTGATTAGATCTTTGCTCTGCGCAGGTGTGTCAGTGCGGCCGCTGTCGACGATGCGTCAAGAGTCGTTGCCGATGCTGGCGGAGCGTCTGCTGGCGACGCGCGCGGCGGCGCTGGTGGCGGGGCTGCCGGCCGAGCTGTACTCGGGCGCGCTCATGGCCGCATGGCCGCCCTCGCCGCCCGCGCCGCTGCTGCCGCCGCCCGAGTTGGAACGCGCTCGCAAGCGCCGCCGCACACCCAAGCTTGACGACACCCCCGCGCCGCCCTCCCCGCCCTCCTCCGGGTCCTCCCCCGGCGCCGCCGACCCTCCCCGCGACAAGCTTTTCACGTGCAAGGTCTGCTCCCGCTCCTTCGGCTACAAGCACGTGCTGCAGAATCACGAGCGTACCCACACGGGCGAGAAGCCATTCGAGTGCGGCGAGTGTCACAAACGTTTCACTCGTGACCACCACCTCAAGACGCATTTACGCCTGCACACGGGCGAGAAGCCGTACAGCTGTCCGCACTGCCCGCGCCACTTCGTGCAAGTGGCCAACCTGCGGCGGCACCTGCGCGTGCACACGGGCGAGCGGCCGTACGCGTGCGCACGCTGCCCGGCGCGCTTCTCCGACTCCAACCAGCTGAAGGCGCACGCGCTGGTGCACGAGGGCGACGCGCCGTTCGCATGCCGCTGCGGCGCGCGGTTCCGGCGGCGGCAGGCGGCGGCGCTGCACCGGTGCGCGGGCGCGGGCTGCGAGCCCGACGCCGGCAGCCCACCCGCGGCCGCCGCGCCCGACTGGCGCTGGGACGAGTGGCCCGAGCAGACCGAGCCCGAGGACCTGTCGCTGCCGCGTCCGCGCCGTTCTGACACGCCGGAGTCGCCCACCGACCTGCGCGTGCACTCCGCGTAGTGGCCGCGCGCCGCGCCCGCCGAGCCGGTATACGAGTTCCTCCCGCGTAGACCCGCGCCGACCCGGCTCCCAACGCCCGCTCCACCGCGCCGGCTCGCTCGGACACCTCTCTACTCGCACACTTTACCTCCCTGATTTCAAACGACATCTTTTGAAATTAATAATACTTGCTCCACAAGGTAGAGTCGTAACGGTTGCCTTTTTCTAGCTTTTATTTTATCGTTTTTCTCTGTAAGACTACTGACGCAGTCTATTTAGGTAGTCGTCTATTCATTTTTTATGATTTCGCATTTGCAATGTCCGTCATAAAAACACTTTTTTCGTCCATGTTACAGTTTAAAACTGTATTGTCGTACCATTTGCATAATCGCAAGGCGAGGTGACGAAAAAACGCGACCGCTTGGCTCTATTGTCTGCTACTTGCAAAACACAGAAAGAATATATTGCACAAAAGATATTTTTTGATTTATTGGACCGTCAATTGTTTCCTATGTTTAACTAAAAAATTGTTTCGTTATGCTTGCTGTCATTTCTCTCGCGTGACGTCCTCTCGCGTCGGGCGATGCGATCAGGAACCGGAATGGTCGAGAAGGCCGCGACATTGGCTTATTATTTCAGCAACAAAGGCTAGTTCACAATCGGTGATTATTAAGTATTGGTTTGAAAGCGAGTTCCGCGCGCGGACAAAGCGCCGCCATTGTGTGCGCCCTGATCCGTCGCGCCTCGCTACAACTGGTTCTTAATCACCCTTATTATCCACAATTCTCGAGTTTTTATTATAGAAATTTCAAAGAATTTACCAGTTTTGGAAGTATTAATTTAAGACCGTTTTCTGTCTGAATTCCAATAATACGTAACCGATACCCGGTTTATTTAACTTTAATAGGGGATGCTAGTTTGGAATCAGTGGAGCTTGGAGATGATGGTCGGTGATAGAGAGGTGTCCCGAGCGAGAGCGGGCCGTCGGCATGGACGGACGAGCCGACCGAGCGCAAGCTTCTGTACATACTGCTATCTCTATCAAATTATTTATTATTTATCTATTAGTTAGTAGGATTTGCATATTTACGGTACCGATCTGTAAATCAGTTGCTGTTAATATTAATGTACATATGTTTAAGTAGTGACAGCGCCGTCGTGGGCGATCGTGTATGATCTGCAAATGTAGCATTGATCGACACCCAAGCATCACACAGCGGGCCTGTGTGGAAATAAGTATACAAAGAATTTTACGTGTTAAAAGCGAGTCTGACTATACAAAGTCAAAGGCCATGTACACACTGTATTGGTGTATGTTAGGTCATATTTTAAAATAGTCCTAAGGTAAAGTCATAATATTTCAGATTGTATATATTTAGTTTAAATATGTATACGCTGTAATTCACTGTGCACATGGCCTCGTGTTATTTAGGATATCGAACACAAGACGCCACAATACGTGGTTGCAATTTGTTCTACGGGTATTAGTTTCCTACTAGATGTAGCGTGTTTATTTTCGTCGTTTTTCGTCTAATTTAATAATGAAACCAGAATAATTGTTCTGAATGTTTAGCGCACATGATTAAATGTATGTACGTATTTAAACTGTACTGATTGTTGATTATTATTATTTTATTTTTTCTAGGTGATAAGGTTTCTCGGTAGATAGATGCGTAGGGTCTTTAAATGTAAATTAAAGTGAGTTAACTATACGAGATATTTTTCCCAAAGAAATTATTGGTACAAAAATGGATGTGTACAAATTTAATGGTACTTTCGATTAGTATTCGTAATTCATGTTACAATGTTGTACTATGGTAGTTAGTGTACGGTAAGGTAAGGCGAGGCGGTGCCATTATCTACCTCATTTGACCATGGTAACTGCCAGGGTATAGAGCCAAAGTTCTTGGAATATTTTCTATTGTTTATCAGTGCTGAGATAACGTACAAATGACCCAATTATACCTGATGGCTAAAGTAGAGTCGACTCTACAATTTGAGACTGATTTTTGTTTCGTCATTTAATTTTATCACATTTGTATGACATGTTACTATTTTCTGACAATATCCGTGTACATTGTTACTTTGTCTCAGGTCACAAACGAAGGGTATAGGGAAAGATGGGAGGGGGGGGGGGGAGGGGTCACTAAAAACCGAAACAGTTTTTTTATACGCTGTTGGTAAATAAGCAAACCTTGAAAATGATAAAACTCTCACACCGTAATAAGGTGAGGTATTGCAGTAAAATTGGGTATATGGGGATAGTATTGGACTTGCAACTTTAAATGTTCGCCTGAATATTTAGAAGTAATTTTTAGAATCAGTCGAATAGTTTTTGAAAAAAATCACAAACATACAAGTTGGCCCTACCATTTCCAACATGTCTACATTTTACTAAAATTGACATTCCGCTCTTCCCCTGGACCCTTCAAATGTTAGTGTTAGGCAATGGATGTGTGACAGATGTATCGATAGTTGATATTGAGCCTTGATTTGCAATCAATTTGAGTTCCTATTTTAATTAATGATCTTTGAATTTATTGTTTTGCTTAGAATTGTTTATATTCATTAGTTAGTGAATTAGCTTCAGTGCCATTTGTTCACTCTTCTGTTTTGAAGAAATATTGTCGTTACGAACATTAATACTTACCTACTTATTGTGATTGACAACAGGATTTCATTTTTACAAATGATCTGCCGTTGATTGAAATAATCTACCTCATCCTCGGAACACAGTAGTTCATTATACAATTTTAAAACAAAGAACATAATTTCGATAAAATAAAATAAAATAAATAACTTGTACAAAATTATGATAAGAATATAAATGTGAAATAATTATGGTACGATGAATATATGTATTTCTTTATCAATGTCCAGTACATTACTATTATAATAAAGAGATGTTTGTTATTTACATACTTTTTAATTATCTCCACTTGTCTCGATACCTCTCTTAATTAACGGTAACACGGTATAAAAATACCACTATAGGCTCTTTAAAATACCACTGTCAAAGTCAAACTTAGATAACATGTTCCAAATTGACAATAGCATTTGTATTTTGATTTGTTTTTTTTTTTTAAGGCAAAGGGAACTGAGCCCATACAGCCATGTCTGATGTAAACAACTCTTGCAAGTCTTCATTAAAATGCTGGTGTGACACATTTCAATGCTATCTGGGAGAATCTTCCACGCTTCTGCACCATCCGAACCAAAGAAAAAGGCGTCCCGGACGCAGTATGGCTCTTCAAAATCCAGCCAAGTACGGATCGGGCTGCAGCGTCTTATTTGACTTTACTTCACTGTCCCACACATTAATCACATTTTGTAGACGTTCTTCGAATAAAAAAACACCATTCTTACTTGAAAAGCACTACTGTAAAACAATTTGCAAGACAACGAAAAAAAGCTGGTGTGGACGCGACAAAAGCGCGGGAGAAACCCCCTTGTATTTTGAATTAATACAATATAGTTTAACAAACTTTTTTAACTTTTCATATACCGAGTATGTACTCGTAGGTTTGGGTCAAGTCTTAAAGAATCGTTTTGAATCACTTCCGTTTGGTCTTTTGTTACAAAAATTGGTAATAATTTAACAAAGTACCTGCTCCTGCTAAGGCATTTGTATAGAGAGTCGTTAGTTTTCAACAGGCGAGTAAATAAAGTGCATTTTTGTGAAAGTGATTGAAATATGTACGTGGTTTTGTATTATTTCGACCCTATATAATAAATAAAAAAATGTACGATTTAAATTATATTATTTACAATACTTTTAAAAAAATTGAAAATGCATATTGACCTTAGATTATTGAGATATTGATTGAAAAAATGACCTCAACCATCACTGTTTTGTTTGATCTAGGTATACTTTCTGGGATACCCTATACATATAAAATGATTGGTTGATTAGACCAAACTGAATAATGGATATGGAATATTTTTTGGAAAAAGTTTGTCCAGTTAATCGACCATGAATCATCATACAAGTGGTCAATATCAAATAACTACAGCCTGTATCACATTGAACATATTTTTTCCTTGAAGCTATTATGGGTAGGTAAGGCACCTAGGTAAGTGGAAAAAACCGTCCATAAACACTGAATAGTGCGTGTGTATGTATACTGTAATACCAAGGGTTAAGTTGTAGCAAGGAGTAATTTATCTAAGATCGGCGGTAAGGCGGTAAGTAATGAGTTGTCGCACTCACACCGACTCTACTACGCGCGGATACATGTGTGTAACGCACACTGACACAAGTCCACCCTAAATAAGTGGGTTGAATGGAGACGATGTATGATAGATGTAGATGTAGATTGTGGAATTTCGATTCTAGTTTTGATTAGTTCAAGTGCTATACAAAAGACATCAACGAGACGCTATTATCACAGTGTAAATGAGTGAGTAAGTACGTATTAATTACAAAAACATAAGAAATAGGATAATGAAACAGCTGTCTTCTTTCGCGATTTACAGAGTTGGCCCCATGGCGAAAGTTGTTCAGTTATGATTATTGAACACCCCCCTTTCGTCTCTAGGGGATTTTTGTTTCACTTGTGTAATAAATACTGTTTGAGACACCCAATACAGAGTGGGAAAAAACGGAGGAACCCTTGTAGCTACAGGAAAAGTAAAAAAATCATAAAAATCTGTAAATGCCGTTGTAAATAACTCCAAAATTTAGAGCAATTTCTTAAGAACGTTTTCGTATAGCTACAGCGGTTCAAGTAGCTGCATTTACTCATACTCATACCATTTATTGCTTTTCATGTGTTACAATTGGTCTTAAAAATGTATATTATTTGGTCATACATGAAACCCTGAATAGGGCACCGCAATATTAAATAAGAGATTATAATATTTTAAATAAGTAATAAATACTAACGAGATAAATTGAATTAAATGTTATTATAAGTTAAACATAATTGATTTTATAGTTAAGTATTGGTTTTATCATCAAAAAACTCCTGCAGCGAATAGAAACATTTGTTAAGAAGATACATCTTTAATCTTTTATTGAATATCGAGTCTTTTAATTCGATGTCGATACATTTTGAAATTTTGTTATATATTTTTATTGACATAACGAACGGTCCAGAACTGTGTATATTTAATTTACTGCCCCGTCTGAATTTTCCATCCTGTATAATGTAGAATGGCGATAATTCAGCGAACGTCGCACGGAGACAAACGCACCGGCATTCGGTTGGTATTTATTAAATTAATCGCCCCCTCCCCTCCCGCGCTCACCCCTTACTTATGGAGGTCTGGTCTACCTATAGTGTCAACTAACAGGTGGGGGGCAAATTAGGGTGCATTCACGTCTTAGCACACGGGAGTGGTTGTAAATGAATCGGAACGAACTCATTGAAATCTAAAAACCCGAAAAAATATTTCTATGGGTTCGAGTTTACTTGATTAATATCTTACATCTTATAAATAAGTCGGTTAAAAGTTAAAACCACAGAGATCGGACTAGTGGCGCTCCCTCCTCTAGAATGATGATGTGAGCACTGACAGCGAGCTAAAGGGTCTGTGCAAATGCACTTGAAGTTTCATACTTTTGACATTTCAATGCGGGTGAATTTCAAAATCTTTGGTTAAAAAGAATTATATATAAAAGATAAACATACAGTGCAAGAATACAAATACTTACGCTTATCTTAGGGATATAATACAAAACCATGCACCATGGATGCACCAATAACCTGGAGAGTTTTTTCAGAATTTTGCAAAGTGGCTTGGCACAAGTTTTTCAGATATTGAGATTGAGCTGAGAGCCTTGCAAGAGATTAATATCTACAGATATTTTGTTGCACATATAATAATAGGCATTGGAAACTTCTTTTATGGTTAGTGGCATAAAGAATAACACCACCCCAACTCTTCCCGTGGGTGTCGTACGAGGCGACTAAGGGACTTGGTGGATACTATTCTACTCCCAGTAGACGGCGATAGGCTCGCCATCTATCACGTTTGTCCACCAAATCTTACGGCGAAAAGTGGGAACTACTTATGATGAAGGTGTTTCCTCTGTCTACCCCCTCGATGATAATGGACACAACATATCTATATATTTTGTGTTGTAGACGGGACTATTGATGGTCAAATGTGAAAACAGAATTTAAATGCGTTGAAAAATAAAATAGCTACAGGCAATCAGAAATTGGATGGAAGAAAGAGATGGTGCTACCGAGGAGTGACGTCACAAGCAGGACCTTGGCTACATATTAAGACTGTTTTGCTAGAAAGGGACAGAGTACCTCCCCACTGCTAACTTTAACCATTACTATCGCTGATGTTAGTTGAGATATCGATAAACGGATTTCAGATCCATCTTCAGTATGTCCATGTAACTTGATAGATTTAATAATAAAAAATAGTCATGTACCCTATTGGAAACGGTAACAACTACAGAGGTTGCCTGGAAGAGATCGCTTTAAGCGATAAGGCCGCCTTTGTACATATCGTGTTATTATTCTTGTAGTTTTTACTTTTCCTGATTTTGTGTACAATAAAGTGTTTCTACCTATCTATCTATCTAACGGTAGTAGAGAAGCTCGCGGGTATGGTAGAGCTGAGTGAGGCCGGCAGGATCGTATCCAGGGTGAGAATCATGAGTCCGACCCTCCCAAAATCCAAAATGTTTATACAAAAATGTCAAGTGAGATTTCATTTTCTTTTCGGGGTCTCAATTTTTTTTCTGGCTACAATACTGGCGTTGCCTCGCAGAGAGAAGAGGAGACCGGGCGAATTATAATTTATTTGGAGAAGTGGCAACGAGCCCCGCGCGTCCCGCCGCCCGCCGCCGCCCGACCTACCCTTTGCTTTCGCCCTTCGTTACGTACACACCGGCCGAGCGTTGCAGCTCGGTTTGGAAAATATGTAATTTATTTATAAAATTTTATTTTAAAATAAATAAATTAATGAATGTACAATTAACAAGGTTAATTAAGTACATATTCATTACTTGGCTATCGTTTTTATTTTATTAAATGACGGAAAGCAGACGAGATTAAAATAAACAACGATAGGTAACTACCTAATATTTATTATTATTATTATTTACTACTAAACCCGCATTAACTAATGCGGATTTAGTAGTAAATAAAAAATAAATAAAAAAAAGTCTTTGACTACGCAAAAACATTTCTCGTATTCAATGTCACTCTGTATTTAGGATAATCCTTTTTTTTTGTTTTTGTTCTAAAAATGTTTAAATAATGTTATACTTTATATATTATTATTATTTTAATAAGTTTGTAATAAATCATTAACTTTATTTTACGATATTTATAACGTCATTTTTTAGTTGAAGACAAAAAAGAGAGGTTCATATTATTACAAGTACTCGTACATACATAGTTGTCGTATCGTGTATAAAATCCTGTAACAACAGTAAACGTCGTGATAACTTTTTCGAGATTTTTGTATTTTGCATGGAACAAGAAATTATAAACTTTCGGACATCGCGATAAAGTCAAAATGTTTTTGAAAATTGTAAATATCTAGGTGATGTATGAGGGATATGCTCATGCTCAGGGCAAAATCTGTTGGTGAGTTGAGTTGAACGAAGATTAGTGGTGGTTTGGAAGTGGCCACACTTATCAGTACACTTTGAATACGTTTATAAAATTCAACTAAATTATTTAGTTTATGTGTTCTGTAAATTATACAATGTTGCAACATTATTCTAATGTATGTAATATGTTTATATTATATTGACTATGCTTAATTCTAATGTAATGTTGTTGATATCCCATCTACTCGTACGAAGCGATTTGCTTCTTCGTTCATTATGCGAACGGCTAAAGAATGGAACAGCCTACCGGCGTCTGTATTTCCCGAAACCTACAACCTTGGGATCTTCAAGGCCAAAGTGAATAGGCATTTACTGGACCCGCATGCTCCATCGTCGACCTCATCGTCGCTTACCATCAGGAGAGGTCAAATGCGGGTTTAGAAGTAAATAAAAAAAATATAATAAAATGTAAATGAGTAAAGAAAATACTAGTGCCTACAACTAAATGATGTGGTATCTGATTGATTGATTGAAAAATTTGACGTTCGAGACCTTTAACGACTCTGTATTTTGCGTAAGTACTTATACAAATTAATTGTAATTAATTAGTTTCTGTATAGGTAAAGATAGATAGATTTTTATGAACGTTTATTTAATTACGTGATTTTTTTCTAACAAGGTTAAATTTAAGAAAAAATTGAATTTATGTAAAAAGTAGGTACCTACCTAAATATGTATGTAATTTCACTAGGGTAACTTAAATAAAAGAGACTAATCTATCAAATGAGTTATGGCACCCCATTTTTGTAAAGGAAAATTAAAGTCGACAGTAACCAATTCTAAAGTAAGTGGTATTCTTTATATATTGATAGATAACATTTCTTTTCTCCCTATTTTTTTTGTTGTTTTGCATACCTACGTAGATTTTACAACACACAGGCGGCGAGGTCTGACTGATAGACACTTTCCATGTTACAAACGTAATACATTTCTTGACCAAATAAAAAAAATATAATTTATTAATTAAGCCACAATGCTGTGCTAGTAAACTTTATACTTTCTGTTTTTTTTCTAGGTAGGTTGCGTTCAAAGGAGCTCGCGGGCGCGGGCGGGGCGAGGTGGCGGCCGCGGGGCGCGGGGGGAGGAATCAAGGGGGGGCGGGGGCGGGGGCGGGGGCCGCCCTGGATACTGAGAGGAGTTTTAACCAATTAATTTTGTTCCTCAACGCAAACTCCGCTATATAATAAGGTATAAGTAGGCATTAACCGAGGCGCGCCGATAGCTGGCCCTCTCGGCCGGGGAGCCGCTCCTAGCCTCTCGTAACGATGTTTTATTTCTTGTTAAGCTCTTCGTTTCTCCACTTTTAATATTTAATGTCATTTTCATAGCTCATGTTTTATAGCGCACTTACGAATTCTCAACATTATTGACGTTGTTTTATCGGCTCCGTTGTTTTCCTACGTCTCCCCGACGTTATAATTGCATACCATTAACATCGCCGTGTCCTTTATTAAGTATACTACAGCTACATTATAAATCTAAAATGATATAGGTTGTTGTAAACTTTCACTATTAGGTAAACTCCGATAACGCGAAAAAAAAAGAGCTGTTCCATACAAAAATTCAATACACGACCGAAATGTAAGAAACAGTTGATTTTTTTTCGCGATTTCAGTGTTGGCCCCGAGTGTAAGTTGTTCAGTTATGGATACTGAACACCCCTCTTCGGCTCTAAAGTTTATGTTACACTCTGTATATAGCTTTTATTAGTAGGCGCAACTTATATAGATCCGCCGTCCCGTATATAGACAAATACAGAGTGCACTTAAATAAATTAGAAAAAATGGTTGAAAATTTTTCAGTGAGCAGGACGTGAACCTGCAACCTTGGCGATCCGTGGCAGTGCTCTAACCAACTGAGCAAAATCAACCCTTCAAATTAAATCAAGAAAAAATAGCCTCCCGTTGGCGCGCACTCGGTCCTTCATGGGTTGATTAATTTGAAGACAACAGGATGAGCCGCAATAGCTGTGTTGGTTCAAATCCTGCTCACAGAAAAAAATTCAACCACTAGTAACAACACTAAGTAAGTTATTAATAAATAAATACCGTGTGCACTTGTTGTGTAACTCGCCCGCTGACAGACACATAAGGCACCGCGTGCCTGTGCGCAACACCTGCCCCTCACGATCAACTCAGCGTCTTTGTCTAACGAACCATATGTCTCGACTTCGCTCGTGCTCCTCACCTCTGCTCCCAAGATATAAATATAAAGAACACATTTCCTAAAAAACAACAATCTTCCCCTTTACCAATCCGTGACTAAACATCCATTTCTCTATCTCCCATTTACCCGAGGCGAGGAGATTTAAAAATAAGATCCTATACAAAAACAGAAGCGATCGCGCCTTGCGCTCGCGTCAATATGACGCTCTTAAAAAACAGTTCTTAACAACGGTACGAGTATTGTGTTGTTAAAAAACAGAAACGCACCCGAAAAAACAAACCGCAGAATACGGTTAAAAAACAAAATGCAGCACGCGAGTAGAGCGAGACACCCTTTCCCTTTTGCGCGTCGCGCGCTACATTTTTTCTTTTATCTAAGTGAGGGTTGAGTTTTTTACCGCGATGCTACGTATAAATTAATAACTGAACGTGCTCATAATCTGCTGCTCGGAACACTTTCGGCTTTGTTGTTTTTTGTTACTTATAAGTTAGCATTCATTTGTTTTTGTATGATGGCGGAAACGGAGTGGGTCTATTGATTACGTCCGACGAGTGACAGGTGGTACACTTTGTTTCTGCATTAAATTCAAAGCGCGACCCGAAGAAGTGAACAACTGCCGTCTAATCGTAATAATTATATACCCAGTTAATCTCCCTAATGTAATTTCATTGCAGTGAAAGACAACGATGATCAATGATCATGTTTCAATTGATAAAGACTGTCTTTCGAACTTTGTCAAGTCTTGGCCCACAAGATACAGTGTGAGTGTGCCAAGTTTGGGAGCCAATGATCTAATTATTTTCTGTCTTTTAGAGAATATAGGGAAAATTATACTCACTCTTAAAAAAAAATATTTTGTCGTGGTAGAATAAAAACGAGACTAAAGGTACCGGAAGATGCACCCAAAAAGGAAAGGAAACTAATAACGGATTTGGTTTTTGCCCACATTCTACATCACATATGGAACTTTTGCTGATTGTGCAGTAGTCATTAAGTAAAATCTTATTTTTATACAATGATTCGTGCAATAATGAGCAAACACACATATTTTCGGACCAAACCGTCAAGACTTTGAAAGTGTGAAATTATTACGAAATTCAACATAAAAAATACACTTGTGTGATATCACAAAAGTCCTTTAGAAACGTAGGTATAAATGGTGCAAAGACGATATTTCGATACGAATCAATAGTTTTTGAAACTGTGTCAAGGTAAGCAAATATAAGAATGCATGGGATGCATTGTGTCTGAATTTCGTCGATTGTGATTCGATGCACGTGTGCGACTATCTACGACCAAGAGGTTAACATTTGTGAACATTTGGCAACAATCAATTATTGCGCTCTGTTTACCCTTTTTGTAGAACTCTTGTAGGAAAAATTACTTTGTACTTGTTTATTTAGAACGGGGATAAAAGTAGTGTTTAAACTTTTAGCCTTTTTTAAGATGACTATGTGTACAGTCGTCTCAAAGTTTCAAATAAGAAGTAAAGTAGGTAAGTAAAAGTAAAATACACTTTATTGCACAAATATAAAACAACAAACATGAGATAGAAAAGGAAACAGTGAAGTACAATTTAGGCGGCCTTATCACTAAGAGCGATCTCTTCCAGGCAACCTTCGGGCAGAGGAAATGATATCGAGAAAGAAGTAGTAGGTGTGCAAGGTTTATGGAAAACGTAATATTATATAAGAGAATTTTATATACCACAATAACATATAATATACTAAGTACATAAAATAAATATATATATATACTCGTACTACTCTACATTCATTTTTTGGGATCCGTATCCCGTATTTATAGGTTAAGAATTAGAATAAAATAACAGTTCTGTACCTTATTACTTTGATGTGTGAATGAATAAATACTCTTTTATTTTATTAATTTTATTAAAAGGAAAACGGAACTATTGGTTATCTATGCAATGAATTGCAATAGAATTTGAATCCCGAGTCAATATGCAAGGAATTCCACGACCGATTTTACAATTTCCTTGCGCATAAATGTAACACGACGTTTTTCATAAACTCTGTAAGAAAATATTTACATTATTAAATTACTACTATTATTAAAAAGTACTAACTTTTCACCTGCATCTTTGCCCGTATTTATCATAGGACTTAATACATACATAATTAATAATTAACACATAGGTAATATATGTTTATTCACATGTACACATACTCTGCCTGCTCGAATCTATCACCTTTCTCTATCCCGATGGTTAGCAGGGAGAAAACTCGAAACGAGTTATGTTACACCATTTATACATGTTTTATTTTTTCGTTTATTAAGTATTTTTTGTATTTTGTCTGTGTGTGTAATAAAGATTATAATAATAATAATAGGTCAAGAACTGTCTTTATGCAAAATTTCGTGCAAATCTGTTCAGCCGTTTGCACGTGAAAGGTAACAGATACACAGACGAGGTTTCACTTTTATAGAGTTATTGATTATTGCGCACACACATAGTTAAATATCCAATTAAGGTATTTTCATGAACTCAAGGATATGAGAAAGTTAGTAAAAAAAATATTATATGAGTATCGGAAACGTTTTGTATACAAAGTCCAGTGAAACTGCGTATTACCTATTTCTCAGTTAATTTCAATCGTTACATAATGCCAAACAGACACTCTCGCAGAAATTATTATTCATTGTGCCCATTAAGGCCTGACGCACTTATCCTGCATTGTGCGGCTCGGCACGTAACTGCAGCGGCAGTTCTGAACGCACTTGCGCTGCGCGGCTACTGCAAACAGGTCTGTGACGTGACTATTCAGTTTTCAACCTTGTGCTTATAGCAATAAGATTTAATATCCTTTTTTACTTTTAATGACAGTTAACTATCGAGTCTATATAGAAATGTTTCCTCCGCACCCCGCGGCCCAATCCCCACCCCCGAGAGTTGCCCATGCGGCCGCGCGGTGCCATGCAGCGCAGCGCAGCGTAAGTGCGTTCAGCTCCATACAAACTCATATAAAGAATATTCAGCCGCACCGTACCGTGCGGTGCATTGCAGTGCAGGGTAAGTGCGTTCAGACCTTTATATTCAATGCGATATCCTCTCGAGTGTTTATGACGACTCGAATCGGTCCCACTCCACGGCGCAATAAAAAGTCCGCCCACACGCCGCAGTCACGCAGTCCTTATTTTGATAGTGGCTTCTATAACCGCGCGCCATTGTCCCCGTGTCCTTTGATTATTGATTTTTACGCTAAATATTCCCTTTTTCAAAATCCCTATTCATCGCAATTATAACTTTCCTATTAAAAAATCCTTTAACAATTTTCTATGTATGTCTACGCACAAAGGGATGATGCTGCACAATGTCATTAATAACCCGTATGGAACTTGTCGCGATTTTTATTCACGTTATAATATCGCATATTATTATTTAGGAATACCTTTGCATGTCATGCAAGTCAGCAAGCTTTGTATTGCATATACAGTAATAATATTTATACTTTATGATATGAAATATGTACTTAAGTATATATTAGACACTAACTGAATAGTACCTAACATGGGTAATTTGGGGGGGGGGAAGTGGACACGCTCGGGAGCTATTATTGTAAGCCTTTAGCCTAAGCCCAGCCCGAGTAGACTATAAAACGTCTTTTATCCCGATAGATCGTACATCCAAAGAATCCATGAATTCCATGAAAGCCGCGGCAAAATTGACCCACAGGGACAGAGCGATTGCTAAACTAATCTCTCAGAAAGCTCAAAGAAATAGGAGCAAAAGAGTTTCCAAAGTTGTTTACTACCTATTAATCCTTTAATCCCTTAGTATCACTGTGCGGCTTTTTACCCAACAACAATGGGTAATTGTCACTGAAATAGAATACTGTCAGTTTTTCGGCTACCGCGGTAGTAGCCCTCAGAAGCCTATGACAAAAGAGTTTGTTTGCGTCTGCTTTGCATTAGTTGTTTATGTAGCAACACCGGCCACTGGGCTTGTTTGCACTTAATCCGTTTGTAATGTCCTTTCTTCGATGTTTCCATAATGGGGACAAAGCCTTCGGCACATTACACGTGATGGTTTACTGTCTACGCAGAAGTCTTCAATTGATATCCTTTGGTAGATAACATGTTTTTGTTCTTTGTAAGATCTAATTACACGCATTTTGTTTCGCAGTTGAAATACAGTGTTCTCAACTAAATCGTCTATCGAAGTACTTATCTAAAAGATGTATCACAAGGGAAAAATCTACCTATAGCAAATATATCTTGTGTGCGGCGAATTTTATCAGAGATATTTTCGTTGTGGCACTTCTGCGAAATTGCAATTGGTCTTCACTTAGGTATACAGACTCGTATAGTAGTGCCTAAATCACTCTAAACTTTTTTTTAAATCATCACACCTGCTCATAAAGACTGCATGCGTACGCGATCAATGGAACTGCACTAGTTGTACATTAATTCAAGCGACTTCAATTCAGAAACGAGAAATCGCCAATGCTACTCAGCCTCAAAGACGGATGGTAGCGGAATGATTAATATGTTTAAAACAAATGAAGTTTTTTTAACTTTCTTAATGTAGAGCCAGGTGTAATGAAACACGTTGTGTGATCCGTTTCCGCACTAGTATCGCAATATACTATATTTGTAAAATATATGCCAATATATTTTACAGCTCCTGAAAACTGGAAATAGAGTTAAGTTTTGTTACATGATTTTTGACAACTTTTAATAACCCATCGAACAAGATACGTAGATATAAAGTAAGCGATATAACCGCAAGGATTTTCAAATGGCCTTAGGGATGTGTATCGAGTTGCCACTGATCGTTTTCTCAAAACTTGGTAAAGACGGAAAAATAATGGCAGTCACCCGAGCCGCGGCCTATGTAGAGGTAAAACGAAATATAATTAAAAAAGAACTCGTAGAAACGACGGTCTACTGAAACTCTATCTTCGCGAAATCAGATCGCTGGTTCACTTGGGCTCATAGAAAAAGCTTCACTTTTTTCGTTTCTGGGTAAAACGTAAGGCGTAGGTAGAAAGGGCGGTTCCGACAGCTGCAACTAATTTTTGAGTCGCGAATGTTGTTCACTGGGTAATGGGTTAATAAGCAGTTGTGAAAATATGAAAATTATCTGAACTATACATTCGGTTTTTACATCTAACTACGCATTATAACTATAACTATGAATTATTATATAACTATGAATATTTATAACTATGAATTAAAAAGAAACACGTAACATGTAATTTTTTTATCTATTATATAAATTTGCACACCACAATGTGGTAGGATATGCTGGAACTACCTATGTAATTTTTAAGATCCTTAATAACGTATGTTCTTGCAAATAGAAAATTCATTTCATTTCACATTACAGACTAAAAGTATTGAACGTAAGTTACGATACTGGCAGTCTACTTTTATTCATGAGGAAAGTTTCTAGATGGTATATGTAGCCAGGTAAGTATTGTTTTCAAATATTTTATTAATTAAAATTTTAAAATACTTGTATTTTTAAAAGTAGGTAATAATTTATTAAATTGCCAATGTGTTTTTAATTAATTAACAAATTGACATGGTGTTTATTATAGGTACTGCTATATGTCGCAAAAAAATCTTTATATTTAACCAAAACTTTACTTACACAATTTACAAACGATTTTAGTTTTAACTTTTATGTCAACTTATGGGCGCGTTATAAGTACGAGTAAGTACTAACTACCAATATTCGGAATATCACGGATTTCTACACAAGGTAGTTTAGTTTTACAGTACGTAAAGTCGAGGATAAAACTCAGTGGTGCACCTTGGGAAAAGCCTACGATCAGCAATGTCAATTATACAGACAAATAACATACTCGTAAGTCTATGACAGACAATGATTAGGTGTAGATGACTTACCTACTAAATCTCTCTACAAAGCACTACAACCAAGCTAAACTCTACACCCATGTGTTATTCCGCAAAAAAGCGCGTCGGGTCCCGGCAAATGCGGCAACTTTTTTAATCGCCAAAAAAGAGTTCGACAAAGGCTTGACGGATCGAATGCGCAAGTATAACGGGCTGCAACTTGATAACTAACACCTTGATAATGTGGGTTACTAGAGTGAGGCAACACCGGTGCAAATTGTTTGGCTTTTTACCTCGATTGCCAAAAATCGAACGGGTGTTGCGTTGGCGAAAATTGACACCATCCGGCGCGGCGGTACAACTGTTATCATTACGGTTAACTCTATCATAAGTTTTGCAATATATTATATGTACTGTTGAATGTTGGCAAGGTAGGTATTATTTTATACAAAAAAGTTGGAAGCGGAAATTAAAACCACGCTTACTGTGACTGTATAGTCAATTCAATACCACGAAAATTTAAAGAGTTGGAATACGATAGGTGATTTAATATAGCTGGAACATTATTTATTTATATACGGTATATTTCTTCAAGAGTTCTTCAATTAAGAAGATAGTAATCTACCCTTGACTCTAGACACCCTTATACTAAATTCGTATTTTAATGCCTATATAAAATATGTATGACTTGGATGAAAGATACTGTTCGTGCTAAGTTTTTAAAAATGTCAGCTTGTTAGTAAAAGCATAGAATAGAATAAATAGTACTTGTAAAAATGTAATGGCGCATTTGTAATTTGGCATCTGACATGTAGCTTAAACTTTTCAGAAGAATTTCAGAATTCTTCGAAACTTGATATCAATATTTCAAAAATTATTTAATTACAGGTGTATTTCCTAGGGCACTGGACTCCCATGCGAGAGGTCGGGGTTTGAATCCATGTAACCAATGAGCTGTATATAAGTACCAATGAGTTTTAGGTTTTTTCGAAGACTTTAGCATATTTACCGTCTTTAATTATTGTTATTTACCGACTGCTAATTAACGGATGGAAAAGATCGTGAGGAAATCTGCACACTGAGATGACCAGTTTGTGAAATGGGAAAGGCAATGACAATATTGGCAAACCACCTTATTAAATCTGCCAAGAGAGTAGTTCTATGTGGTCAATTCCATAGAATGATCATGCCCCTGATCAATGAGAATATGACTTAGAAGAAGTTAATACACTATAGTTACCATTGGGAAAAAGGATAAAAAGTTCATTTTCTAATATCAACAGAACGACCTTGAACGACAGTAAAAATCAATAGAACGCTGTACCACAAGTGCACTATTGTTGCAACAGCTGATCTCTTGTTAAAGGGTTCAATGCACTTTTTATTGTTCCCGACTCTCGGGTCCATAGAGAAAAACTACATCAGAATAAAAAGCGTGTCGGTTCATATTGAAAAAACGCAACCCTTCCGCAGTCGCGTGGCAGGTACCCCACGCTCAACCCTTTACAAAAACGCTTACAAAAAAAGCTCAGGGAGGCGAAAGGGTAAAAAAGGGTTGTTATTACGCATGCGCCCCGTGGGATCACTGCCCTCGTTTCTCATTTTAAAATTCGTGCTAACGCATTTTATTTTTAACAATGGTTCTATTTTAACTACATGAATTTAAAATACTTATGGGCTATTTATTTTAAAACGAATCGAAAATTAGCAAGGGCTAAATCTTATAAAATATTATTAACCTTTGTTCTGCTGAACCATTTGATAAACTGAAAAAATATTCAAAATTAGGCTTCAATCCGGATTTTACGTGAAATGAAATTAAGCAAGTAACTGAACAATGCATATTTTAAGCACTTTACAAGATTTATACTGTAGTCTGTGATGTTTATAATTTTGTGCGTTATACAATAGGTACCTACATGTAAATTAATTTATTATAAAGTCAAATTAGAAATTCCGTAAATTTCACGAAAATATATCTAACGATTATAGTCTTAATAATGCTACCTTTTAAATTTTTACAGCGAAGTTGTGATAGACAATGTATTATGATGGAAAATACTTCAGAATCGCAGTAACAAGTCCCATAACACGAATGTTTACAGGACACACGAGAACCTCTCTACCCTTCCCAGGTACCGCCGGAGGCTATAATAAGAACAAAATTAACATCAACGACAAACGCACGTAATTCGATAATAACACAAACAGTTGTAGCAAAAACACGAACAAAGCTACCAAACAGCGGAGTGAAACTATAATTAAGAAAGATAAATATCGTTTATTACTGTTAGGAAAGTCGATTAGAAAAAACTACCCCTTTCACCCCACAATTTGTAACCCGTACAGTGGGCGCCGCCGCCCGACACGCATAAAAACCTACGAGCCGGTTGAGCTCTCCAGTGTGGAGTACACTTTCTTTATAACTATACCTTACCTACTTGGTTTTTAGATAGATCTAATTCAAATAGTACGCGAAAACAATAGAATTGAAGAGTTTTTTACGCGATAAGGCAAGCGTAGTATGGAACGTCCCCTTGCTAGATGACGCGACGATATGTACACGGTGGCTCTCAGTGAGTGGATAACAAGAGCCGAAGACCGAGTTCAATTATGCATCTTTGGAGATGCCTATGTCCAGCACGGACTAGAGTAACTCTGTTCCATCAATGGACCAGATAATTGAAAAAAGAGAGTCATCTCATCATTTTCAGCAGCCTGCTGGTAGTAGAGTAGGTAAACTGAACGCATTTTCTACATTTAAAAAAATAATATTTAAATGCACCAAGTATATCACATCTTCTACCTGTATTCAAGTATTTCCAAGGAAAAGAGATCAACGAGAGCTAATTAATTAGAGGAAGATTTTAATAGTTTTAATATTTGGTAATAATAGGCTCGCCAGCTATCACGTTTGTCCACCAAATCTTATGGCGAAAAGTGGGAACTACCTATTACTGAATGTGGTGCCTCTGTCTACCCCCTCGGCGA
Organism: Hofmannophila pseudospretella; assembly: GCA_947369225.1. NCBI lineage: Eukaryota > Metazoa > Arthropoda > Insecta > Lepidoptera > Oecophoridae > Hofmannophila > Hofmannophila pseudospretella. The sequence goes on from OX376316.1 coordinate 6,032,224, forward strand.
TTATAGACATCAGAGGTATGTATGTATGTATTTGGTAATTATTTATTTTTCAAGTTTCTTCTTACCTAAAGCGTTTAGCACACTGCAACGATTTAGAAACGGAATCGGATCGAACCCATGGAAATCTATTATTCTGTTTTCTATATTAATTGTATGGGTTCGATCGAATTCCATTTCCTAGCTAGGTACAGATATGTAGTAAATCATCAAAGTAAACACTTGGTAGGTGGTCTGGTCGAAGAAAGAACGCACATTTACACATGAAATCTGATTCCACACTCACTTAGCCGCAAGGAAAAAATGTTACAGTTACATATAACGCTTTTCCATAATAATAGAATCATTATCGAAAACAGAAGAGCGGGCAGCTGATTTATTGGACGATAATGGTCGCTGTCATAAATAGCTTTTTTCTAATGAACGTTTTTTAGAGCACGCGTGCGCGCCGCACCCGGCTTCGGCTGCTTTTTATTAATGCACTGTTTTAAATTATGTATGCACACCGTTTTTTACACAGCCTTATACTCCATTGTTAATAACTATGACAAAAAACAAGTCACCTTTTGTCGTAATCTAAAAGAAGTTAATTAATTAAAGGTTTGATAGAAATGACAGTTACGTTAGTTATAAGACTAGTCGAAAAAAGAGTATAATTTTTTAATAATAATTCGAACAAAAGAGTTACAACATTAGAAAAATCAATATAACTTAAAACGCAAGTACCACATACTGCTCACATAAGCAATAACTTTAACAGTTTAATAGAAAAATCAAATAAAGAATTCTAAAGCAAATTTTAAAACAACAATTGGATTTATCGACGTCACCCACATGTGTGACCCGACCTTGACTAAGGCACCCGACTAGAATCGCGAATGTGGATGCGTGTCGTGATTTATAGTTCCCGCGCAGTTGGATTGGAAATATTAGTAGCAGTTTGCACAGCAAAGGGTTCGTCGAGCGTAGCCAATACATTCCACACACGCATAATTTCCACAACATTCGCCTCGTCTCGTAAAGACTTAAAACGACTTAAAAATTCAGCGATTCCCCGTTGAAAAAAAGAGTTAATATTGATCGTAGATTTCTCGTCGTGGGGTGCAGCGGCCGGCTGAGTCACCCCACGGTTTTTTACTCACCCTAAGTTATATTTTTTGTAAAGTCCCCCCCTCTCCCCCCCCGGCCCGCTTTAAAGGATGAGTAGTCTCTATGGAAACGGCTCGATCTAATTTATAGGCGGGAGAAAGTACGGATTGCTTAATTAAGAAATTAAAATGTGTCTATACTGAGTAATTAATTACGAATTTTCAGTAGGCGCACTTAGAACTGGCGATAAGAATATTTTCGTTCAGCATTAATAATTGTTCTTTTCAGCTTAGAGCTATTAAGAATTTTAATTATGACATCTACAAAGACAGACAGTTCTAGAATTTGCGTTACAGCGACTTAGCGAGTCCAAAAACAATTTTCTATCTAACACCAAAATAACACAATTTCTACCAACTACTTGAAGATAAATTCAATGTTTATTAAGTATGTAATCGTAGGTACGAGTACTTTCCCGTAGCAACTCAGCCCCGTATGAGGTATTACTGTATGAATACGCAAGGGTTAGTTAACCGTCGGGAGCGCGGCACGCGCGGCTCGGATTAAAAAACTGTGGGTCACACACTGAGCCGCGGGCGCGGGGGCACAGCAGTCAGTCGCCGCTTTTTTGTGGGGCAGAGCGCGCGTCGGCACTTGCGAGGCGCTCGCGCAACTCTTCCGGGTAAGTTTAAAGGATTTATTAATTATATTTCCGAGTCGGAGGCTATGGCGAGGCCATTTCAATTCCTATTAACAGCCGTTAAAAATCCTCGCCCGCCCACGTTCCAGATACTCTTGAGTTTTATATAATAGGATTGTATTTTGTTTTACGCGGGTAGATAGAAATTCTCCAAATCCATCAAGTTGTAGAAGGGCGTTCACCACGACGCGACTGCAGTTTATTCACACTCTGGCTATGAAGGGTATATATCTATACTGTAGCAAAGAAAAACTATATATAAGTAGGTCTCTGTAGGTCAGTAAGACTGGAAGAGCTTTTTTGTCACTCGGAGAGACTTGTCGCAGGTGCGACTTTAGTAGTATTTGTAGTCGATAGGCTACAAATACTACTAAGTCGATTTCGACGCCTGTTTGTGGTAAAGTCTACGTATGGCAACAACAAAAACACATAGAAAAAAAGAAATGTGGATTGTTAATGTCTAGTATATACTCAGATGAATTTAATATCATTGATCTGAGAGTAAATAGTACTACTTTAGTGTTGCTTACAGTCGATTTTTATTTTCTTTTACAAATGACCCCAGAACAATTTTGATCGTGCCCACACTTATGGGCACGAAACCATGTATGTATTTTATGTCAGAATGAGCGAGCAACCTTGCTCTCGCGGTGGCACTGAGCTCAGCTTAATAGTGACTGAGCTAGAGACGCGCGAAAAGGGTTACATTTTGGTGTCACTCGCGGTGTCGGTGGGCGGTCTTAGCGTTCCGTCCGTCCTGAATAGGAAGACAGGGTTCCCTTTCAAAATTGACTGCCATATCATAACTCTTTGGTAGACTCTATGTATCTATGATGTCGTACGCCGCGTCGCATAAACACGTCTTTAGTTCTACAAAGTGCGAAAAGAATGGTGCGTCAATGGATTGTGCACTGTGTGTGAATCGACTTAATTTCGTCATTCCATAAAAGTCATTCTAGTTTCCATTCTTCTCTGGCATATATACTGCGACCAATATCAATGTAATTCCTTTTTGGTGGAGTAGAAGGTAATGTAACTCAAGTGAGAAATTGCGCCAACTGCTCATAATAATTTATTCAGCATAACCTAGTTTTTTAATAATGCTGGGAGTTGGGAATTGCGTCTCTTCTATAATTTATGTAGGTAATGATTTAAATATAAATATTTATATAAATATAAATATTTAGCTTTAAATAACATGGACATATTTTCATTCCATGGAATCGGATATGTTTAGATACGAGTATGTTTATAGCACATAATAGTCGTATGTACCTACTAGTAGAGTCCATGTATATATTTTATGTCATTTTGGCGATTACACCGCAATATTCACGTTCCAACTAGTAATTTAAGATAAAGACGTGAAAGTAGAATAGAGAGTTTATATTAGGTAGAACGAACTGGCAGGTTTCATGCATGTATTGGCCGCGATAAAGCGGTGCCAATGCCTAATTGATACATTATTCCCATTCCCATTTACTGAAACTGCTCAACATTACAATCTTGACGATCATATTGATTCCTACAATTTGCTGATTGTAATAATTAGATCTTGTGGGTTAGGCGAAAAAAAAACAATGGCGACAATGCTGCCTAATGAGCCATAAAGAAGAAAACGATACGTCGAGCAAGGCGTAGACAAAAAAGGGCGCGGCGGGGGTGCGGGCGGCGCGCGGGCGGGCAGCGGGGAAATGGCGGGAGAGCTAAATTAATTTGCGCGCTCCCGCCAAACAAAGGCACGCTAATGGAACGCGCCGAATGGAAAAAATGCCACCGTCCGCTCTCCGGCGACTTATTTTTTTTATAAATACAACCTTTGACTTTCCCAAATGAATAACATTACACCCGTCGAAGTCCAACGGCTGCTTTGTCCCGATTTAATGAGCGGGAACGCGGCGATACTCGCGACGCCCGATCACTAATTGTTCATTCAAAAACGAACTTTGCTTGTTTTAATTATGTCGAGTGAAAAGTTCTGCGATAGCAATATTTTATTCGTAACAAAGTCGCGATGCCTTCTCAGTAAACAAGCAAAAAGGAAAACGACAAACTTGTCAATTTCTCGTGGAAAATCGACATTGTTAATTGTCAACGTTCGTGTCGTTAATTTCAGTTATATTTTATGTTATTCCAAAGTTGTCAAATAAGTAAGAACACAGTTTATAAAAGTCGGTACTTACCTGTTATGTTAAACAAAACAAGCTTTCGTAGCGAGCTCGTAGAGCGCGTAGTCTCGCGAATGCTACGGATTATGTGATTACCTACGATGCAGACATGTCGGTTACTTGTTATTCTTCGTCAAAGTATGATGATAATGAAAATGAAAAAATGTGAAATGTGGTTTGAAACAAGTATTCACGAGGTGCGAATCGAGATCTACTTAGGTCTATGAGAAGTTTACTAGATTGTACATTTCTCTACAACAAATCTAGTGTAGGTAGATACCAATAAAAGGTCAAGTCAGGTATCTATTGATACAAGAATTCTTAGGGCTCGTAGACTAGTAGGCCCGAAAGTGATCTTGGAGGTTAGGCGACGTTGTGCGCGGTCAGAACCAGGATGGGTGACCGCCAATGGTACATTTTCATGATACAGCTCGGTAAGCTGTCGGTCCCGGCTGCTAGACTATCTTTCGACAGCAGTCGTTAGGCCATGTTAAAGGCCTACGGGCGCTACGGGCGGCGTGTCTGAACAACTTTGACAATAGGCTGGTCACTAACCACGCGACAAGAAGACCAACATTCTCAACTTTTATATGGATTTAATGAGGGAAAATGAGAAATTACAAGATCGCATGCGAAGATGTGCCTTGGGGATAGGTGACTTGGGGTGTAATCGGGCTCATTACTCCGGCAGCGGTGCTATCAGCCCTGGCGGAAACAATGAGCGATGCCTATCTAAATTCGGCCATTTTGTCGCGAGATGAAATTAATGCGGCCTCCATTACTCGAGCGCGATTTATACGCGCCCAATTAAAAGTTCCGAGCGCTGAAGACGCCAAATTAGTAGAATTCGCTCGCATTTATCAAGACATCAACGTAGCCCCGCGCCTCGCGAAACTTCCCAAATTTAAATTAGAGACGATTTTTACAGCTACCTCCTAGGGGGGTGGGGGGACGCTACCCTTTCCTTATAACGAGGAAGGCCTCATGCATTTTTATGTGCTTCTTTTTTCGCCGGCGTTTTAAACAAGGGGGTGAGCGTGGGGTGCGCCGGGGGTGAACTTTTTTATTCGCGTCTTGATAAGTTAGGGTTGAAATTAGACGTTCGAGTTTCGCTCGCGGAATTCATAATGACGAAAATTAATAAGTTTTCTTTTGAGGGTTCTTCGAACTAAGGCCTCTTCGATCACATTTATAGGTATGTAAGTATGTACCTACTCTCTGTGAAATAGATTTAAGTATCTTTGTGTATAGGTAGGTATATGTTTGGGTAAAGGTGATAAAGGTTTAGGGTTTAGTAGCTATAATTTACTTTACTGAAACTAAAGTTCCAGAACATTATTCGTGCACTTTTTGTACCTAAATACTTGCTACAAAAATGTAGAGCGACTTTATATCTAAATAGCAACGAAACTCGAACACTATTTACAAATTCTACAAATCGTGTATGTGTTACTGTAAAACCCCGAATAGTGGCAAATCTTAGATGTTACTTGTAAATCGTAAGATTTACCAACATGAGTTGGTAAATGTAAGGATTGATATAAATGCGGCAGATTTTTTGGGCTTGTATCACGAGAATTTGGCTAGGATTAACCAATAATGATTGGTAAAAGTTATTATAGGGAATAAAAACAAGGTATTATAATTAAAAAGGGGAATTATATAACTTACATATCGGAGCGAAACCGCCACAGGTGGGTTAGGCTGCGCTCGCTACGCCTATTTGCCGCCATAGCCTTCGTTAGGTTATTTTTTTATTACAACCCAAAAAGAACTGTTTGCATATACTTACCTGAGGGTGAGGGGGGAAAGGTCAATGACCTTGGCGGGGTCAATTACTCGGCAATAATGCTTTGCCTGTTTTAGCTCTGTCGATTTCTAAACATGTCGCTTTTTCAACGTTTAGCTACCGTGTCTCTGAGGTAAAACCTAAGATTTACCGAGTTAATGTTGGTCAAAGTCTGAAATTAACGATGATTACAGAACAATTCGGACATTACTGTTATTACTTGGTAAATCGTAGGTTTTACTGGATCTCTTAGCATTTACCTACCGTAGTTCGAGCTTTTCCAGTAACATATGGACTAAACATTGCAATGGATATCTCGTTGCGAACTATTCACCTAGGCTGCGTCGTTAATTTAGTATAAGATACAGGTTGTCCCAGAAATATACATACTTACTACTTGGTGATCCATATTTTCTGGCACAGCCTGTATAGCGAAGGAAACGCATGAAATAAGTTACAAAATTACAGGCCGCGTTCTTCTATCTAGAAAAATTCTCCAGGACCGTAAATAATTCAAGACGTCTATAGAAATATTTATGATTTTTTAAATCTATTGATGTCTTTATTTGATGGCGAGTAGATACAGATACATTTATCTAAATGTATGATATGTGCCTGTACGATTTATAATATACGGAAATAGAGTTTTGAGTGCCATTCAATTTATTATTACTACTTTACTTTATTATTACTACTAAACCCTTAAAATCCCGATATCCCTAAAGGCATCTTACAAACATCTTAAAAATCTAAGCGAAAGCGTCTCTAATCCAAGTGACATACATGTAGAGTCTTTATCTTTCGCGCTTTCCGCTACTCCAGGCCACTATGCGGTGGTTCTGAAATGAAAGTGAAATGAAGAGCACATGGGGACACTTGTTGAGCTCTATGTGGGCATGCGCTCTCCCTCACATGTGTCGGCCGCGCCACGCGTCCTGCCAACACCTCGTCTCGCCTCAAGGTGGACTCGTTAGAGGCTATGCACACCACGTTTTTATACGCGCTTCAAACGCAACCAGTAAAACTTTGCACACGTAGATCCGCGTTTTCACAGATACAAACGCGCAGGTAACGCGCGTCTGTATCGCATCTCTGCGTGTTTCCATCGAAACAATCGCACCTTAAACGTGCTTCTTGTGCGCGTTTGCATCGGTACAAACGCAAATAATCTGCTTTTTTGTGTTCTACGGCGCCGTATACGCGCAGACGACGCGCGCGTTCACAAAATACGCGGTGTGCAAAGGCCCTTAGTTTTATCACGGGATTCAGTTTGTATGGACTTCTTGATAAGTTTCGTTTTCTTATAGGAGAGTGATGGGTTGGGTATTATGTTATTTATATTGCCTATCAGTTTTGTTTGCACTCGTGTAACAGTTTCTGTATATGTAGGTATAGGTACTTATAGATAAGACATTTTATGTAGAGTCATACTTATAGCGCTTAACTTAATAAGCGAAGTTAATCTAAAACTCCGGAAACGCTGAATATAAGATATCTCTCTTCCTAATGACGACTTAAACTTCAAATTAATGCCTGTTATATTTCATCAAAGTTATAAATAAGCCGGAATCAGAGCCGCCAAAGTTGGATTTATGCAATTATACGAATAAAAGAGAGTCATTAGAGCAATCAATCCCGCGGCCGCGGCCGAAGCGGACTGGAGTATTATAATTCGCGTCTAATAACGTCGTTAACAACGTACATTAAAACAAAACAAACAGTGGCCCGGCGCGGGCGGCGGGCGCCATCCTTCCTCGAATCCGTGTCATTAATTTACGTAATGCGTAGGTACGCGCTATCCCCAAATATTTAAGAAGCCTCCTCCGGGAGCGCCCGCTCCTCCACTATCCCTCCCGCGGCCGCCCGCCCCCACAACCCGCCCGCCGAGAATTATGGCGGCCGCCTTGTAATTATATTTTTTAATTTATCTTCCTTAGCGAATACAATGGAGGCGCCACCCCGCCACGGGAGCGCTTCCTTCTCATGCTGAATATTGTATCAGGCCGCTGAAAAAAGGAAAGAACGCTTTAATTACAAGCGAGATCGCGGCCGGCATTACGCGTTAAATATTTGATGTTGTCTCTTTCTTGTCCCCCTTGCCTCCCCTCCCGCCGCCCGCACGCCGCGCTGTCCTGTCGTCAATAATTAAAACACCTATTAACTCATTCCTCTTCGGCTGACCCCTCATTACTTCCCAAATAAAAAAGCTTCTAACCTCGCCACATACTGCTCCCACTGTAATTAAACATCTATTAGGCAACGTATTATTCTCGATTTCGTTTGTACCCTCTACACAAACGACATATCGCCGTTTTATTGCTCTAGCTTATGTGACTCTAATGTAATGCATATCTAATTAAGCACCCATTGAAGGTTTTATGTCGTGAGACATTTACGAAGCAATGATTTTGAAGAGCTCAAAGTAGGTGGCGCTAGTATAGTTGGAGGTCTGTCAAATTATTTTAGGATATACCTTTTTTTTAGCTGTCAGTGAGGAAGCGTTCAAGAAAATGAATAAAATATGACTCAAAACTGTAATGTGCCAAAATGTTTATCTAGAACATCAGGCCATTCGAGTAGCCCACTGGTGCGTATGCTCCTCTGGAGATCCCGGAGCCCTCCGATATGCACGAGGTCGGCCATCGAGGGAGTTTTAGTTAAGTAAAAGTCTCACATAACCCAGTCTCCCCACCAGGAAGCTACCCAACCGGGTATCTATGGAAGATTTCCCCACCGTTAAAAAATATAATAATATACAAAAAGCTTATGTTACAATGGCTGGTGGCTATTAAAAATCCATATACAAGCTGTTAGCTGTCACCATTTGACCTCCAGCTACACTACCGCCGCAGCGGAAGAAATTGGCGAATGATGCCTGCCATATTTTGTTGTCATCATTCATTTATTTCATACTATTCACTCACCAGCTGGACTGTACATATAAATAAATCAATGTCTTTTGAAAAGCTCTTTTTATTTCTAAGCCGTAAAATGTGGCTTTAAATCATCGCTACGCGCTCTCTACGCGAGAAAAACTCTGGCCCAATTTTACCACGCTTTTAGTTGTGTTTGATCACAAAATACTGTTACAAGTTAGATCGATAATAACTATTGTTATAAGTATTTATCTGAAAATCCATTTAAACGGGATGAAAAGGGATAAAAATTGTTTTTAACGGAAACAAACAATATTGTTAGCCTCAGTTTTGGAGTAAAGCAACCGCTTATTGGCCAATATTGCCTAAAAGTTGAAAACAACAGGCTTTTACCTACGCACTGCGTTATACGTATAAAGCTGGAGCGCGCACGTTGATTTATCGCCGAACAACAGTCGCAAATTAAGGCAGATTCCTCTCGCGGACACCCGAGCCCGAGCCCTGCAGTACTTAGCGAGAAGAGGAGACAAAGTATTAAAGTACCTACCCCCATCCACCCACTGAAAAACGTCTCTAATATTCTTTTAGAAACGGTGGCATTTACGGGCTATATTTTATCCTGAATTTGCATACGCTCCTTTTTTGGTACCCGTCCTCTATTTTATGGGTGAGTATTTTTTCATCCGGGGGTTAAGATACAAAAGGGTAAAACGCGGGAGCTCGCTCCGATAATTAAATTGCACCGCGGCGCGCGTGATAAAGTAAAAGTGCGCCTAGCGTTCCGTTCCGCCGCCACTCAAGCGACCCGACAACGTGATACACACAATGAACGGTTTTTACACGCTGAGACTGTCGCGACACTTTTATTATTGTCTTACGATACATTAAACCCGACAATTAAACGATTAATCTCCGAAGCTGCTATTCGAGCGTTTAAATTCACATTTGCATACTTTTGAATTAAAGTATCTCTTTAAGTTTTTATGTCTTCTACGTTGGTTTACGTATTTCACTTAGCCTAGGCAAATCTGTATCTGAATTTTGCTCATTCAATTAAAGGATATAACCACATATAACGACTTCCTGGACAAAAGTAGTGTACAGATTTTCTCACGTTATTTTCACCGTTAGAACAGTCGGTACATGCGCGTCAGTGCTAGAAAAACCTGTAAAATTCATTGCATGGTTTCGAACCCTGACCTCCCGTATGGGAGACGTGTCCTAGCCCTACGTCGCCACCAAGGCAATGAATAGGAGATAATCTAGAGGCAACATTAGCATAGTTACAAAAAAACATTCTAAAATACGACGTACGTGTACGTATTAAAGATGATTTTGTTCTAAACATAAGGTAACCTAAATTTATTGCTTTTAATGACAATAATTTGATAAATTAATAATGATTATTTTGATTAATATTGGATGATATTAATAAGACTTTTGTTTAATAAAATTTAAATTAGCACATAAAGCTAAATATCAACATGAAGATACATACCTTTCCACCAAATTCCTTCAGACGCGCGCCACGCCATTTTTGAAGCTTTTAACAGATTTTTTAGGTTTGCTATTTTGAAATGAATATCATCACAATTTTACTACAGCTTAGAGAAATTAAATTAAATTAATCCAAATTACGAGAAAATTGTGATATCTTCAAAAATGACGTTTCGTTTTGCTTTTCTATTTACGGAGTGTGCTCGTGGCTCCATCTACGCAATGTTTTGCGTTTTATGTCCTATTGAGACAGGTTATTAGGCCAACAATATTACGCTATCATCTTCAAAGAAAACGTAGTAGGTACAAACTAATTTCATGATTCTCTTATACCTACAACACAGACTATAGGTACATATACTTTTTTTTGAAAGGCACTATTTGCGCATGAGCTATATTAACATACATAACTTACATACATAACGGGGTAGGCAGGGAGAATGGAGCGCTACGAATCCCTGTCTTGGCATGAGTCTCTTGCTTACACCTAGTCATTTGTCGTTTCACGCATGGTCGCCGTCAGCTCTGTAAGGTGGGTCCACCATGGAAGGCCATACCAACTAAACAGTATTATTATTATTAAAAGTAATAAATTTCTTCTTCAACAGCAAAGCAAAATCATTATTTATCAATGCAGAATAAAAATGCCAATAAAACTTACGTTTTGGTATGCGCGGGAATTAGAATTACAGCGTCCACAACTGAACTCAACAAAGTGAGGGACCGCATTGCCAAAATAGCGGCGCGAGCGACTCGGCGCCGTGTCTATGTCCTTAAATTGGATGAATCTTTGTGTAAGTATAGCGAATTCGCGATCACACGATAATAACTGCGATTTTTGAATAATCGGCCTTACATGGCTCACTCACCTTATATAAGGTCCCTTTTTTCATCATCATCATCAGCAGCCTATTCTAGTCCACTGCTGGACATAGGCCTCTCCCAGGGCGCGCCATTGAGCCCGATCTTCGGCTCTTCTCATCCAGTCGCTGCCATCCACCTTACGCAGATCGTCTCTCCATCTAGCAGGGGGGCGTCCCACACTACGTTTGCCCAAACGCGGTCTCCACTCCAGAACTCGTCTACCCCAGCGGTTGTCGGTTCTGCGACGGATGTGACCGGCCCACTGCCACTTCAGCTTGCTAATATTATGAGCTATGTCGATAACTTTTGTTCTATGCCGGATCTCCTCATTTCGGATTCGATCCAGCAGAGATACTCCGAGCATAGCTCTTTCCATAGCACGCTGAGCGACTTTCAATTTGTGAACCAATCGCACCGTCAGTGTCCACGTTTCGGCTCCGTAGGTCATTACTGGTAGGACGCACTGGTTAAAGACTCTTGTCTTTAGACATTGAGGTATGGGCGACGAGAAGATGTGACGTAACTTCCGAAATGCTGCCCAACCCAGCTGAATTCTTCTGTCGGCTTCTTTCTCGAAATTGTTTCTACCTAATTGACCCTTTTTTATTAGTATAAAATATTTGGAGGGGGGGTATGTGTATTTACTTATAAGAAAATTTTCCATACTAAAGAAAAATCAACCCCATTATTTTGCGCCTTGGTAGCATAAACTCATCCATGTCGTTATGAATGCAACGAGTTTCATTCATACTTCTTATTTCAGTATTAGAAAAGCAATAATTCATTCATTTGTAGAATTTTCAAACCAACAATTTTGTCGCTTTTCTCGAAAATTTGATAAGAAAAAAAAAATTTTTTTTGTCCTATTGTTATTGTTATAACCTATAGATGACACCCTAGAAATATTTGCCGCTAATAAAATAGGACCCTATATTAAAATCTATGAGCACTCTTATCAATCTGATCTAGGACGGCCACGGCTTTTCCTTCCACTGAATGAATTAATGAATTATTTATTCGCCAGAAATATGGTACATTGGATGACAATTTTTAAATATTATTAAATAATAGGTCTCACATATTTCGCCAGCTTTGGCATGCAAATATTTTAGGGTTAATTTCATTAAATTCAAGTAAGTAACTGTCTTTCGCAGACTACTCGTATAGTACCGAATAACACAGTTTTTCCCTCACAATTACTCGGCATTGTTAGGCATACCACTACGGTATGCCTTCTCATACTCTACCTACATTATAATTAACTTTATCACGTTAATAAAATATGCAGGTGACAAAAAAATAATGTTTGTTTATTGAACTTAATTATCTTTGGCAAAATGAGGACATCGATATGTTCGCACATACAAATATGTACTTATAGGACTACGAGTAGACTAGATTTTGAAATAATTCTAAGTAAAATGCTAAATAACGGTCATTGGTAATTTGGTATGCAGAGCCGAATTTATCTTGCCAGATTGGTCATTGTACGAGTACTGTACAATCTTATAATAAGTTAAAATTAAGAATGAAATACCAATTAAGGAGGAAGTTTCCTATGTCCTGGGCCTTGGCAGCGCGATAATAATTTAACTAACAAATTAGGCGAAATCTTACCCTGCTCTTAGTCAAATTACCATAATTGCTAACCAAATGTTGTAGGAGTAGCCGCGGCGTCTCTGCGCGCTAATTACAAATTCTAATTCCCTCTCTTGTTTCACAGGCCTTTTGAATTTGTAAATTATTGCCTTCAGGCTATCAAATGAATTCTCATTTCGTACTTTATACGTACCACTACCTACTCCCGTACGAAATAGATACCTGGAATCAATCAAACGAAAGCAAAAATTAATTTCGCACAAGCAATGAATACGCGTATTAGACAAGTACCTGATGTGAATAACAAAATTAAATTGAAGTGATAATAAAAATATTCAAAGAAATTAATAATATCACTCGAACGCTATGTGAGCTTCTTGATGTAGAAGCGGCAGTAAATTTGTTTGAAGTCGTACAAAGACGTTTCTACTGAAAAGAAAATTTCATCAAAAACTTAATAATATTAAAACATTTTCAGCATTCGGGAGCGACGTAGCGCGCGATTTTAATTCTCTCACAAGTCTACTTATAAATAACACCGGCTCCAATTAAAAGCGCGCGACAGCTTTGAGAAGCGGAGTGAGGGAAAGTACGGATAAGTAGATGGGGAAATGTGCTCGTGTTTACGGAAACCTCCTCCGGCAAATATTATCGCGAGACGCGCGATCAAATATTCAGGCAGCGAGCGGCGCGGCGCGGGCGGCGGGCGCAACCCTCTCCAAGTTTCAAGCCCTTCCCTTTGCACGCCCTACACTAATTACGTTTAGAGTTCTTAAGCGAAATTACTTAGGCCCCTCGCCACCCGCCCGCGCCCGCCGCGACCCCCTTCCGGAAATGAGGCGCGCTGGGAAAACAAGAAAGAGGAAAGCGTTATATAAGAAGGTCGCTGTCTCTGTGAACGTCCTAAATCTGGGCAATCTCTAAAAGATGTTGATGTAATGATTTTTCTTCATTTTCGCAAGCGTTCTCTGTTCATGAGCGGTTGCTAAGTGAAAAGCAATTAAAGCACGGGCGAGTGATCTCCACCCCCCACCCCTCCCGGGGGACGCCGCTCGCCTCCCTTCTTGAGACTCATTCGATCAACAAAAAAAGAAATTATAATAAATACAATTTTGGTGCATTTAACGATCATAAGTACACATACCAACGAATTAAGTAGAAAAATGTTTAATTATTAATTATAAGCTTTGTCTACTTGTAACATGAAAACAGCGACAAACCAATGGGTAAAATGTAACCAAACCCACGTTTGAATGGTTAGTGAACCACTTTTGCTAATAATTTCAAATGAACTTTGATAATTAAGTACCTACTTGACAAAGGCACAGGGTTGTAGGTTCGACATCGTAAATAAGTAAGTATAACATTGCCTTGGTCCTGCATATTTGTCCACCAAACCGTAAAAAGTAGACCCCCGTAATTTAACTATATAGTTTGTTAGCGTTAATAAACTGTAAGGTCCAGTTTCAAGTCACATTCCTAAAAATACAGTGTGGACCTTCCAGATTTCCCGGGACAACGACACTGCAATACGTAAATAAAAAAATCAAATACTTTTATGAACTTTCTTAACCGACGTCGTCAGCCAGCCGCGCGATCTCCATGTTTCCGCACCTTTCATGTGCCAACGCAGTTTAATTTCCTAATTTTCAAACATTCCGCGAAACAAGACAGCCTCTGCAGACTTTATCATCGAATCGGAAGCCTCCTTAACGCCAGCAATACAACAACGATATAATTTCCTGTTCCAATAAATGACTTTGAAGCTCATAAATGGATTTTTAAAACGCTTCCCTTGAGTTTTTAATTTGCTTGTATGAGAGTAGGTACTTATCGATTTATAACAACTTAGTAACTTATACGAGTGTCCGATTAGGATTTAATACTGGTAGTCTAACATATAGCGGTAGCCGGTATACACACCATAATTATACAGCGTTGATATTGTGTTTTATGACTCTGAAATTACCAATTAAATTAATATGAACAAGTGAATAAATTTTATTTTTCTATTTCTCATGCAATCCCAAACAAATATATTTTAATGAAAATATGTTTAGATGGTGCGTGAGTAACCACAATTTAGGATGCCGGTTCATCAGAAAGATGCTGGAAAAATATCGCGACGCCTCACATGAATAGGCTCAAATATGCGTTTGTCAAACTGAGCTCCTGAGCGTCGCTGAAGTCGCAACTCAGCCGATGTTCAAAACCCAAGAAGCTAAATCAAAAGAGGAGTTTGTAATTTTCAATTTGTCTTATTAAAATTATTTATTCAAACAAAAAGCAGGCACTGAAAATTGAGATTTAAGGTAGACGGGAAGCTTAATTTTTTAATTCCCTTTGATAGCCCGAAGACAGCTCCCTGTCCAACGGCTTGAATTAGCCACGGGAACGTCGCGAAATAACAAAACAAGAGAGGGAAACTTGCGGCTGTTTAATGAGATTTAAATAATTAATGAGCGTGCAAAATTGGTTTCTTTTTTCAGCCAGGGGGCCACGGGAGCGCCACTGCGGGGGCGATGAAAAACAAGCCATAATTGCGACCCCGACTAGCAACGACACAAGATGCCTACGTCCACGCTTTTTCAAAACATTACCGAGGGAGACTTCGCCTATAATAATTCAAAAATAAAAGTTTAATTATTGTCGTCGAAATAAATCTTGTTAAGGCAGCAATTAAAACTTGATACTTCTGTAGGTATAAGTTGTTAAGAATTATTAATGATTTGGAATTTTACGATACGAGTACATAATGAGCCATGATTTAATAATTCACATTCAGGTATAGGTATAAATACCTGACAGTGAATACTGATGTGATTAATTGATTACTATTCTAAGCTTTAAAACTAGGTACTATGTACAATAAAAGAAATATTACAAATGTTTATTTACAACTTTTCAAAGTATTCCCCTTTGGCATCCAATGCACTTATGCATTCGACTGTACCAGCTTTTAAAACATGTGAAAAACTGTTCTTGCGGCAGGTCGAAAAAAAACCACATAAATTGGTGATTTGAGTGACTGCCGTTGGTGGTCGCCCCGGTCTAAGGTCATCTTTTAGGTCGCTCCGACCACGCTTAAACTCACGAAACCAACAGATGATGGTGGCAAGTGTTGGAGCCAATTCTCCAAAGGCACTGATAAAATTTTCATGTGATTACTTATATGTTAACCACCGTTTAAAATCATAATAGATCATAGCACGAAATGCTTCCCGCGTTACGATTGAAAAGTGACAGACACGTTTTTTAACAATTAATTAAAAAATAACTAATGTTCGCCAGCCAGTGATATTTGGCCAAGGAGTTTGTAATAAAATTTGCCTTTAAGGGATAATAAAAGTAAAACAATGAGGTTGATAACAAGCCGTTGACTAACAATTTTTGGACCGCCCCTCGTACATTAATAGGGCTGGAATTTAAGGTGAATTTAGAGTATTAGTGTTGACAAAGGTAAAAAGTGAAAACCGTTAAGATCTCCATCTCTACATTTACAAGTACTGATGATTTAATAAGATTTGACCAAAAATCAAGATATCATCTACCTCAAACTGACAGGAATTTAGTTTTAGGTATAAAAAATAGTTTTATTTTGATACCTAATGTAAACAATTATTTTTTTACATATAACTGCATAGGTACTCGATAATTTCTATAGAACAACCGTTAGTGAAAAGTACACATGACTGACCATGAATTTAGAGAAACCCTCCAGAATTAACGTTTTCGGAAAGTAACATTTTTTAGTAAAAATGCAACTTTCAGTTCGATAACTTCATTATGATGAAATCGCTTTATCGCAAAATCTCAACGGAATATGGAAAGGGAACAACAATGTGTATATTCAAATGACTGATTGACATCTCGCTAGGCGGTCAGCCGCGGGCCCAACCTTTGCCAAGATTTCGCCCCTTCCTGACTTCCCAGTCCATTGTTAACCTGACCACGATCAAAGCGTTTGTGATCAAATCCAAAACTATTTAAATTATATTCAAGATTCCCAAATACTACTTATAACGGTTGCGCTCCAATTGTTGGGAATTTCCGTTAAGAAATTGTTACAGAAATGCATTGATTTGTAACTAGATTAGATTGACGTTGTTAAATATTTCGGTGCTTTTGGACCCATACGTAACGGTACCTACCTACAATTACCATACTCCATTATTATAATTCAGGATTGAATCTTGATCTTACGATAGAAAATCTTAAAAAAATATGGTAGAGACTTTTTTTTTTGGAAATTTCACAATATAATACGTGACCGACAGTACGAAACATTAATATATTTTCAGACAGATGTTGGTATAAACAAAAGAATTAGCGTAACATCTTACTCATAAAAGTGAGATCTGAAAAAATATGGTTATGACTTATGAGTTTTGTCTGATGGGCATTGTCCAAATTTTATATATTTTTAATACCGGCCAAAATATCATTGATGATTGATGAATTAAAAACTATTAAATTGTAATTTTAACTAGTTAAAATGTTTTTTTAAACACATTACTAACTAGGCTAATGTATTATGTCTGTGCTAGGAGTGGTCTACCAAGGTGGATTCGACCCGGGGACGCTTGTACCGCAGTCTTATGACCTAGCCTTTGAGACCATAATTGGAATTAAACCATAAGGAATATCTCAAAATGGTTTTTCAATTTCATTGCACTCTAGGAAATGGACAATGCCAATTAATTTAAAACGCAATGATGGCCAGACCCCATTATCGTGGACGCTCGCATAAATGAATTCAAAGTAATGTTTTAAAGTTATGGACAAAAATATACTGATATTATTCGATGTACATTACTGGTAATTGTATTCTTTCGCTGTCGTTTTAACTTCATAACCATGTATATACATACGCAGCGGAGGGACTAAGAAGTAACTATGCACGAAATGTCAGTAGTCTGCCTGGTTATCACTTTCAATCTCTTTAAATCATTAGAGCATCCGCGACGAGTTCTATAGCTTGACCACAAACGCTGTACGACGCCTTAGGTAGCTGCGCGGCGAGACCGGGAGGCTCCACTCTGTGAGACCCGCCCGCTACCCCTCTGCGCTCGCCCGCTTCCCTCCCCTCGCACGTATGTCGCTACCTAAGGAGTCGTACAGCGTTTGTGGTCAAGCTATAGTAATGACTTATTACTAGAACTATTCCCAAAAAGTAGTAATCGTACATAGTACAACAATCTTAGTAGCAGAAGCAGATGTGAGCGGCGGCACGGACCGCGCTCGCGTGCGGTGCTCGCGCCACCCCAGCGCCCTAGCCATAGCACTATTGTCGGAGCACCTCACAAAAAACCCCCGTCTTGTTTACCTCACTTTTTACCTTTTTTAAACTTCTGTTTAGCTTTTTATACGTATTTTTGTCGCGGCGCACGCGGCGACCGCCTTTATAGAGTACCCATTGAAGCGTTGTACGCATCTATTGTTAACATCATAGTCGACGTAATTCATTTTTAATGTTTAGTTAAATGTAGATAATCGGCGGATTCAGCCCTCTTCTTACCACTTAATTTGTTGGAGCTGTCATTAATTTTATTAATAATAAATAGAAACTGTAACATTCATACAATAATGAAACAAGATAAATATTTAAATAATTATTTATTGCAAAAAGTAGCAAATATAGATTAATCTTTATAAAAAATGAAGGCAATAAATAAACATGTTTTGTTGATGAATCTTAATCATTACGCGAGTTAGAACATAATACTGACGTTGTATGCAACGGCCATCATATAGTAAAGCCAATCGTTCTCAAAGTGTTTATGCGATAACATTACAAATGCAAACCAATAAATGCAATTTCTTCATTGTAAAAGCGTTCCACAGATCCACTTTTCACATGAGCATTAAAATTAAAATGAAGTTTTATGCAAGGTATTCCGTAATTCATTTCCATAATTTAAACCATTCCTCACAGAGGTGAAATATTAGCAGCAATTGGTTGACATAGCGGCGGATACAATCAAATACAATTTTATTATTATTAAAGAAAACGGCCCCCAGTTCCCGGCCGCCCCACTATTCCTGGTCACGGTGGCGGCCATGGTAACGATCTGCGTAAGGTGGCTGGCAGCGACTGGATGAGAAGAGCCGAAGATCGGGCTCAATGGCGCGCCCTGGGAGAGGCCTATGTCCAGCAGTGGACTAGAATAGGCTGCTGATGATGATGATGATAGAAATTTTGTGCGAATATTTCATTGCGGTGTAAGGAATTCTTTTTAATTTTAATAAGCCTTTAAAACGTAATATACCAATGAAATTTACACAAATTATGGCAAATGTAATAGTAATTTTCTATCATAAGATCACCATTTAAAAGTTCACGAAATACTTGTAAATGTACATTGATTACACGATTCGCTAGCAAGTGTTGATCGCCGCTAAGAACTCGTTGTATTTCTTTTCTTGAGCTTGTTGCAGTTTTTGCAGTTTCTTGATTAGCCCTTTGCTGAGCTCTTTTCCTTCGTGGTCGTGTGTAGGCAGACCCTATAAACAATGGTTCTATTTAGGGTCGTGAAACTCAGCTCAGTAGACTCGAGCGAAGAATTCAGCTACGCTAAATAGCAAATAGCAACTGCCTGTCGTACGAGGCGACTAAAAGGGGTTGACTTTCCATCTTAGATGAGAGATCTATATTTTAATACGAAAGGATCAAAATAGTACTAATGTACTATTAGTAATTACAGAGGCGAGGAAATTAGCAATTCTTGAAGAGGATAATTTGAAAGGTTAGTGACGGATCCAGGGGTTGTAGTCGGAATCCGATCCGAGGAGGATGTTATAACTTGATAAGGATTGAGAGAGTGTGAAATGAATGGGACCTAATTGAATAGCAGTATTTTTCCTGTTCTTCTTTGAACCGCTGAGCCTCGAGTAACTCTTGCTTCATGCGTTGCTTCTCTGCTTCAGTCGTTGGCCTCAAGTTATCGTACTTACCAACAAGTAAGATTGAAACCAGACCCGAAAACAACTCACCTTATCATCAAACTTGGAATATTTATCAGTCTCCCGCCTGAACAAATCACCGGGCGGTATTTTCTTCTGTTCTTCTTTGAGCCGCTGCGCCTCGAGCAACTCTTGCTTCTTGCGTTGCTTCTCCGCTTCAGCTCGCTTCTTCTCTTCTCGCTCCTTTATTAACTCCTCTTTGCTCACTAGCTTCACCACTGTGCGATCTAAATGTAACAAGTATATCTTCTTATATAAACCGCTTAATTGTGGGGTCGCCTGCAAGAGGGCGCGGGGCGGGACGTCAGAGGGCATGCGACAGACAGAGACTAGTGACACATAGTCGCAGCACGTGCCCCTAGCTCACTACTAAAAAAGTACAGACCGGGCTTGTCCTCGAGTCGCACGCCCAGCGCAGGCAGCACCGTGTCGCGAAGTTCGTCGCACAGTCGCAGCACGTCGCCCGCGTGTCCGCCGCGCGCCGCTGTCCGCACCGCGCCCCGGAAAGTGCTCAGCGCTTCTAGGTACGGCATCACTGCTTCCTCTAGCTGCAAAAATCAACGTCGTATTAGATTATAATATTATCATAGACCTAGATATCAATATACAACATAAAAAACAACATTCTCTGTTAAATTGTTGACAAGAAAACCAATTATTTTAAGAAATGCACCTCAGATTCGCACGTGTAGTTGTTAGCCATCTTCACTAGCTAAGACGACACGAGAGGCACAATTAAAATGTTATGACAATAACAGATACTTACGCAGACCCCACCAGCGTCGCACACGGGGAAGCCTATACCCCCCCTCGGCCCCTCCACGACCCCGCAGACGTGCAAGACGTCGGTGACGTATCTCGCGGCCGCACACAGCAGCGGGGAGTTCCGCGGCGACGTCTGACGGAGGTACACGTGCGCTGCGCCCACAAGCTCGCGCAGAGCGTCTATGGCGCCGCGAGTGTCTATGTTGTCTGTGGAAATAGATTTCAAAGTTTAGGATTTTTGCTTATACAAATAAATTGACCAACGAGCGTGTGTGAGCTCGTAAAGGCTCCTCAAGTAGAGAACGAATTTTCCACCTGTATATTTTTCTTACACATAGTATACGTGAAAAAGATCACACCAGAAGCGTATCTTAATTTCTTTATCGCTATAACGAGTAAGACATTTGTATAATATTTAAATAATATAGATATGTCCATTGTGTGGTCATTCTGCGTATTGGTCGTTCTGCGTAATAAAAATTGGTCATTATGCGTGTAAACCGGGCATTGTTACCACGGTTACAGTCTAATTGGGATAAAGTTTCAAAAAGAAGTTGAATAGCAGAATTATACTAGCAAATCATATGACTTTGCACAGAAAATCCAAAGATTTGTTCTGAATTTCAAATAGGAATTCTGCATTTTCCCTGCACACTCGTACTGTAAAAGATCTACAGGGTGTCCCAGAAAGTATGGATCAAACGAAACAGGATGATGCCTGAGGTCATCACCTATCTATATAACATATGGTTATCTGATTCGATAACGAAACGACAACGCGAGGTAACCGACGCGTGCTGCCATCTGTCGACGACGTATTGATTCTTGTCAGTCTAGTTATTAGAAACGATGGTTAGAATCTGTTCCAAAAGTTGTTGGTGGGAATTAATTTAATTTAAATACGTTTACTTTTGACAGAGAACCCTGTATTCCTATTCAAAACGGGCGGTACAGCAACGGCCCAAGCGACACCTCGAGCGACACAAAAAAACAATTGCAATATACATCTTGGATAGATGTAATAAAATTGAATGTAGTAAAATTTTATCAGAAAAGAGCCGCCGTACATACAGGGTTCCCTGCCCAAAAGTGTAGGCACGATCAGAATCGTGCTTAGGTTTTTTTTTTACTTTACTTTTAAAATAATAAAGGGCACTAACCACAGAAAGCAGCGTGGACCTGTTCCTTCACCGCGGTCAACTTGTCAGACAGCTGCTGCTCCTCGGGCCCCCACGGGCCGCCGCAGCCTTCCTCGTAGCCGCTACGTATCGCGTCCTTCACCGTCAAGAAGAACTCCTACAAACATTGTATATGTTAATGTTACAGTAAGTTACGGTTTGGTTCAACCAATCACCTGCGTCCACTCCGCCCTCCTCTTCAAATCAACGCTTTATGATTAGATGCAGCTAATCGAACCGGAAAGGAACAGGCCTTGTGAAGTCCTAAGCTTTGTCAGTGTTAATTCAAAAAAAGATTTTTTTATTACGCCGTATTGTGTCAATGACGCTACACTGCCTATACTATACATTCTCGGAGTTGTTGGTAAGTAGTCTTTTTTATTGACGAAACTGCCGATACGACGATACCGCACAAATAAACTTATTCTTATTGCAAAAAAAAACCATGTAATAATAGAATTATCGAGATACAATTTAGGTGGCCTTAAGCATTGCTGCTATGCAGCAGAAATAGGTAAAAGGGTGGTACATACCACCCTGGGGGTGGTGGTAAATACTAAATTCCAAAGTCAGCCTGTGCTGACTCTACACACTACACAGACTCATACCAACATTTTAGAATGC
Source organism: Hofmannophila pseudospretella (assembly GCA_947369225.1). Taxonomy (NCBI): domain Eukaryota; kingdom Metazoa; phylum Arthropoda; class Insecta; order Lepidoptera; family Oecophoridae; genus Hofmannophila; species Hofmannophila pseudospretella. The sequence continues at coordinate 6,054,333 of OX376316.1, forward strand.
TATATCTGAAGATTTATGGTCTACAGGTTCTTTGTGTAAACTACAATCTTGTATTTAACTTTGTAACTTACTTATGTAAAATCATAAATAAATAAGAAATCAGAGCAAAACCCGGTTCTGTTCACTGCAATCAATCATATGCGTACCGCCCTTCCCCCACTTGAAGTCAGTGCTTCGTGATTGGATGGAGCGAAACGAATTGGGACTGGAACAGGACGCGTGTAGTCCGAGGCTAAAATAACTCACATTAAACAACTTTTCAGTCTGTATAGCCATCTCCATGGTATTATCAGAGTAGTCGAGAGTATCTTTCCACCCGTGTAAGAGAAAAGCGATCCGTAGCTGACGCGCCGTATGCCGTTGCAGAGCGTCCGAGATTGTGACGAAGTTTTTCAGGGACTTGGACATCTTGCAGCCAGCTATCGTCAGGTGGCCGGTGTGTAGGAAGTACTTTACCCAGCCGGGCTGGTCGAAATGTGCCTGTAGTAATACAATATATATTACTGATCATTTATTTGCTGTTTTTCTTTAATCTCCCTCCATATTTCACCTTCTATGGTATGTCAAAATGTAATTTTACCAAACAGATGTGACATCACCTGGGACTGTTTTGGTAAAAAGGCATGGAGCATCTCTCCACTACTAATAAATTGAGATATCGAAAAACGAATTTCAGATCCATCTTCAGAATGTCGATATAATTTGATGCAATATTTTTTATACCCTATATTTAAAACAATAACCACCAGAACGACCAAAAGTCTAATAAATATTGTTTCTTATTAGATATTTTTAGAGGCTATATAAGCAACAAATATATTTATTAGAATATTTATTATAAAAATATATTTATTAGACTCAGGTTAACCTGGGGTTTTCTTTGGATTTTAATAATGATACCAGAGAATTCACAATTTTGAATGATATTCTCTCAAGAAGTGACAGTTTATTTTACTTGCTTAGACATGAATCATATCAATCAATCATGAATCAATTACGCTATCTTCAGATAACGTAAACCCGTGATTAGGTACAAAAAACATACTTCACTCTGGGCAAGTTCATTATCATGATGCGGAAACTTGAGATCGACGCCGCCGGTGTGTATATCGAGATTGGCCCCGCACACATCAGAGGCCATGGCGGAGCACTCAATGTGCCAGCCGGGCCGGCCGGCGCCCCAGGGCGACGTCCACGACGGCTCGCCCGCTTTGCTGCGCTTCCACAGCGCGAAGTCGTTCGGAGATCGTTTCTCACCTGTGTTGTCGCTAAGATCACCTGGAATTGTTTATAATTATTAGCAAAATTACTATGGACCAATGACTAAGTGTTAAAAGTGAAAACTATAATAAACCAGCTTAGATATAGGCGCATCAGCTATTTGCTGCCTGCTCAATAATTAATAAAAAATTAAATTGGATGTAATGACATATATTAAACAAGGTCATACATTACCAGAGTCAAAGGATAAAAATATTGGTTGTAATTTGATTATAAAAACTTTTCTTAGGTCACTCAAGGCAAGGGGATGAAAGATGAAATTGTTTCCATGTTATTGTGTCATTAAGATTAAGGATTCCCAATAGCAAAGGTGGTGTTACCTTCTCCTTCCTGTAGAGACTTTGTATCGCCGTAAGCTTCCGGCACTAGCCGTGCATAATGATGCTTCTCTCTGCTATCAAATTCGCTAACATTAAAGTATACTGAACCATTGGATTCATAAGCTAAACCATTGTCTATTATCTTTTGTATATATGCTATAATTTGTGGTATATATTCACTAACTCTTGTTAACACATCTGGTGGTAAAACCTGTGCAAACAAACAATTTATTAGTTGTATCACATTGAAGAAGGCCAAACATAAGTGGAATATTGATTTAATTACCTAATAGTTATAAATACAATTAAATTAGCATTACATTTAAAACTAACATTGCATTTTATAAGCTTTGATAACTTTTAAGAAATAGTTTAGGGCATTTATATATAATTAACAACCAACTGATATATTTTAGTTTCTGTAAAAGTTTCTGTTTCTTGCTGTTTACTAGAACAGTTTTATAAACAAATGAGGTAGTAAACTTTTAATGCTTCTATTTATGAACATAAATTAGACTCACATTAAGTGCTTTCATATCTTTATGGAACTCGTTCTCCCAATACCTAGGTAAATCAGCAAATATTGCATTGTCAGTAACTGACACCCCATATTTACTGTCCAGCCAGTCTGAAAGTGGATCTTTTGCCGACCTCAGCATTTCACACTTGGCCAGAATGATTTTCTCTTGGTTATTAGACTCTACTGCCGATTTGAGTTCTTTGACAGCTGATGCAACACTAGAACAGAATAAAAATTACACTTTAAGGAATAGACAAGTGTACTAAACAAAAACCATGAACCATACAAGAATCACGTAAAAATAATTATATCATAAAAAATCTGAGTCCCTAGAACAATATTATGTTTAAAAAAAGTGAATTACAACAAAAAACGTGGACATGTGCTAAACATTTAACCTTAAATGAACTCACGAAATTGTCTAGGCTTTTTATACAAAATCGACATTAGAAATTGTGTTAAACTGTAGGTTAATAGTTAGCACAACTGGCTAGTAATACTTACTTATCTAACATTTTTTGCATAACGTTCTTTTTATCCGGGTCTCCACTGTCTTTGATGACTCCTTCATAGTAATTCATAACTGATGTTGCATCATCAATGATATCACTCAAACTTCTCTGTTCTTTCACATACTTGTCATAGAGATGATTCTGCCGGGCCCTCTTGATGATTTTATCATCAATATCAGTAATATTCATCACATAGAGTATGTCATAACCAAAATAGTTGGACATTATGCGCCTCAAAATATCAAATGATATGTATGACCTGAAAATAATACATTTTAATCATGAAAGCACAAAAACAACATTAGAAGCACTTGTCTGGAATTATTGCAGAGTAAATTAACCACCATTGAAAAACCTTAGAAGCTGTTAGGCAAAGGTAAGGCCCATAATCATAAGAAATGTAAAATACGAGGCATGATGCGAGCTGAAAATTGAAAAAATACCGAAAAATTGTTTTTACGAAATGTAACTAACCTGGCATGACCCATATGGGATGCATCATACACTGTGGGACCACAACTGTACCAATTAACCTGGTTGCCATTGGAACATACAAATTCCTCCTTCTGGCGCGTTAAACTGTTGAACAACTTTAAAACTGGCCTCTTCTCCGATTTCACTGGCGGCGACCAACTTGGTTGAGTTCTCTTAGACATTGTAAATGTAGTTACTCATGAACTGTTCATGAATGTAAGTGGATAAATCATAAATAACCTGTAAACGCAAAATTAAAAGTTATATGATTTACTCACTGAATCGTTACGATATTAATTTAAAAGCGTACAAAACAATACTCATTAAATCAATATAAAACCAAAATGCCACGTTGTAACTAACCAAACCCAATGAAAATCTCATAAAACGTGGAAAATAGGAAATCATCGAAATGTACTATTGCAAAACGCTAGCAGTGTTCCCAAACTCAAGAAAGAGTATTGTATGTTTACGAATTGACAAAATTTTAATTTGGTAGAAGCATTTTATCAAAAAACCGGGAGAAATCTAAATATGTTGACTTTTTGAGTTACGAGATTTTAAACTTACACAATTTGTATTCATTTGCATTTATTTTTTTGTGATTAAGCCGTCTAAGCCCCGTTTTAGTAGTTATTTTGAGAGTTGAAAATATGAAACAAAATAAGGCCTGGACCGGTTCGGATCGCCCATCCAATCACGAAACGCTGATTTCAAATGGGAGGAGAGCCGGAGCGCGTGATTGGTTGCAACGAATGGATTAATTTCTAACATTTTTAAAGGAACTTGGTAGGCTTATACTTGAAAATAGAGTTTATCAAGTGGATTTTGCCGCATGTGTGTCGTAAAATCTTTGTATAGCTACAAGAAAACCGAAAAAATGTCATGTGTCTAGTAAGGAGTACTACTATTAAAGGTCAATTTTTATTTTACTTTACAAAAATGGAGTGCCCTAGCTCATTTCATAGACTTTAATATATAAAATCGGGAGCTGGTAAACACATTATGGCAGCTCGGGAAATCAATAGATCTCCCGTAAAATTGGGAGGTTCGGGAACACTTTGCTTTGACTGAGTGAACAGAATTTTGATTTGACATTTGTCAATTCATTCATTCGTCCTTTAAAAAAAATGTATTATGGCTTGGCAACAAAGGCGTTCAGTGAATGAATAGGCCATTCGTTCATCATAGACGCGTTCAAAAATTCATAGGCGTGCTTTACGTAGGTTTAGCGTAGGTCCTAGGTATTATGCAGGGATATGGCATAAAATGGCGAAAAACGAAATCGAAGAGGAATACGCATAAAATGTCTAGAAATTCCATGCGCCTTATACAATATTTTTCATATTGTACAAGAGCAGTCTTTTTGAACATGGACACAAACATGACCTAATTGCTTGATGAGTACGTGTATACAGACTTTATAAGAAGTGAAGTGATGTTTCAATACCTACACCTATATGTTAACACCGCAGGCGTTTCTTTCTTAATGATTGCATTCCTATAAGAAAAAAAGAGATGATGATATAAATTCAATTTCGCTCCTAAACAGCTGTGCTTGTTTTGTGTTATGTATCGTGTATATAAATATATACATACGCATTTATTTTATCTCAGCCAGCTACTTTGTACAATTTACTACATTCTTGTGTATTTTTATATTGTTTTGACCCTAAAAATACCTTTGAACTATAACCATGATTGCTCTCTTTGTTTGTAAATGCCTAAACGTAACTTTAGAAAGTGATAAAGTTGAAGAAAACGCCGATATTGGGAAGCTGGAACTATCACCTACCGAACAAAGGGATATCTTTTTCAGTGAGGTACGGTACCTACCTACCGTGGGTAAACATGTATTGACCTTGACTTTTATATGGGGCTGCTGTTTCTAATAAAAAATAAATGAATCGAACAGTTTTAGAAGCATTAGATGCCCGATTTTATTGGCTAATCTACGCTGATATACAATGTGATGCTGTTTATTAAGTACTTTACGTTTCTGCTAGAAAGGTTATTTCTGTACATTACCTAGATGTACCTGCACCTGTGCTCTCATTTTATGTTGATTTAAATTCCTAATAACCCACCTATAGTTTACCCATGGACTATTAATATAAAATGGTGGGTCCACAGTTACTACACTCAACCAACACTTATACATTTGCTGTAGTCCGTTTATTTACAATAGAAGTACAGACTATTCAAACTTCCAGAATTTGATGTTTTGCTTAAATAATGTGTCTTATCTAAGTATTATCTTGTGCATAATTAAGGTGAATAAATTATTTCTATATAAGGATGATTCTTCAGAAACACTACCATCACATTCTTTTTTCTTGCTCATGAATAAAGTATCTGATATTACACCTTATACACATATTTCTGCAAATAAATATTTACTTACTTGAATTTATTTATTACTGTTCATTGCTATCCTTGTTTATTACACTTTTGTTTTCATGTTCACATTTATTCTCTGCAAATATCATTTATTCCCGAGCAACAAAAAACTATGATTTCATCATTCTTCATGGTAGTACTGCTTTTCATACAGAATTGATACTGAGTTAGAGCCTAAGACTAACGGTTCGCGGAAGACAATCTAAGTTCACTTTTCTAACTCACATTTCACATTTTCTTTATCTACAGAAGCTGGTGTCATGCTCTGCCAATGCGTTGAAGAACCATGTGGTTCAGCCAGCTCTGATCGGGCAGCGGGCAGTAGGCCGCTGGCTGTTGAATTCCTGCCTTGCCTGTGGTCAGACCACTCATGCCTTACTGCAAGATAGACCCAGTGTCGTGCTCATTTGCAAATCTATTCAAGTGAGTACTGTTTGATTTCTTATCATTCTATATGTATTTATTTTATCCCTATAGGCAGGAATTTACCCATTACCATTGTTGGTTTATAAATATGTCTGAAATTAATTAAGCCAATAAGAAAGTGGACACTATGTTTCAAATATTGTACTTATCAAATCATTGATGAAGCTTGTATAATTAAAGCATGCAGAAATAGTGTTAAATAATAATAATAATAATAAATAGCTGATGCGCCTATTTTTAAGTCATAGAGTTAATAGTCAATTAAGTCCACCACTATGCACTATTTAAAGACCTGTCTAGTTCATTTTTAAAACTATTAACAAAAGGTGCATCCACAATATCTTGCGATAGCTTGTTCCATTAGTTTACAACTCAAATTTCGGGAACATTTCCTTACCATCATGTACAAGGTCTAAGAAAAACTGTTAATCCGTTTTAAAAATTACGTTCCTACTGGTAATAATCTATATTTCAATCCATTACAGACAACACCAGAACGAGTAAGCAGCTTGAAAAAGTCGAAAATGTTATCTCCAGTTTTTAATCTGCTAGTCCCAGAAGTGACGCACGACGTTGAGATGAAAGAGAATGTCGACACTAGCAACGTAATATTCAGTGACAAGAGGGCATGGCCAGCACAGCAGGTGATCGGCAGCTTGAACAAGCAACTCAATCAGACACTACAGTCTAAACTAGAGGCTGTAGAGGAAACTGTGCGACAGTTCAGAGATCAGAAATATGCAGAGTTTGAAGCTTACAGAGAGAGGGCACACAGGGATCATAAGATTTTATCTAGGTGAGAGTCAACTTTAATGTTATTCATGCCTTCATACGAATGGTTCTTGGTAGCTGGACTCTGTATAGTTCGACCAAGGTAAACTTGGCTCTTTTGATGGGGCAATGGGGCAAAGGATGTGTACAAATGATATTCAAGTTTGGTTGTTTAGCCGAACTTATTCCCTGCATGGGAGAGAACTGTGCCCGTCCAATCACGCACGCCGTCCTGCAGCCATGCTTATCCCGGTCGATCTTTACTGTGGAGATTGTGGGATATGTGACAATATTATTGTATTGTTGCAGTATTGTAAGCAAGGCTCGAAACAACTCTGACAGCGACAGCTGGAGAGTGGACCCGAGCCTGGACAATGGACCTCCCTCGCCACAACTACCTCCACTACAGAGACGAAGACTGTCCTCATTGAAAGATGCCAAAAAACCCTCACATATTGTGAAGGTACATACTTCAATTTATTAAGATATTTTTTTTAAATTCTGTCAGTAAAGTACAAATTTAACACATTCATATTTGAGAAATGTAATGGGGTTGGCATTTCCTGTTCTACTGAGGACGATTAAAATGTTTGAAATCTCAAAAGTGTGTAAGATTGAAATCATACTTCTCCCTTGCAAATTTGATGTTACTCCAATGTCCAATGTCTATCAATCGACCACTAACATTGTGATCTCATTAGATATACATTTCCTTTCAGCCAAACAGACACATACCGCCTGAAGAGGAATCCTTGGATACTGAAGATATTTTTAGTCTAGAAGATACTGACTCCCGCCACATGGTCTCCGACCAGGATGATTATGAGGATTCAGATCGTAAGTCAAATTTGAAATATATGCTGCCTTTTAATTTTATGAGCCTTGAAGCCAGTTTGCATTTATGTATTTATTTAATCAAACGCATATACTAAACTAAGTAAGTAATTAACTATGCATTCACAGACTGTTGTGTTTGAAGTAGAAGTGTAGAAATTTGTTACTGGATGACCTCACTAGGCCGAAGCCCATCGAATTGAGCCGCAGCAGTGTAGCTAGCGCTTATTGTATTTCCCTGTATTTTTCTCCAATGGCGGTAGACGTTTCGTCAATATCAAAGATGATTGCATGCAACACTAAGACTCTGCGCAGACGACGGCCTTTCCGCGGCGTACTATTTAGTCCCTGAAAATAGACAGTACAGAACTGTATTATTTTTGCGAACAAAAAGTCTCCCGTATAACGAGAGACACTTACGGACTAGAGCGTACAATAGTACCTAGTAGTTGTTTTTCATGTACCTCAAGTAGATAATAACACAACGTAATCTCAGAATGTGCGCGTCTATAACAACTTCCTTCCTAGAGATTCGCCGACGAAATGAGTGAACGTCGTGTGCGTTGAGTCTGCGATAGTCGCTCGCGTACTGTCCGCCGCGTACAGTACGCAGTGGATAGTCCGCGGCGAACAGTCCGTCGTCTGCGTTGAGCCTAAATTGTGCGAATCTCTCTCTCTTCTTCCCATTACTCCGCCGAGGAATTTGACGATAGTAAAATATGTCTCCATGCTTCTCGGTCTCCCGTTAGGTTGCAAAGTTAGTCCCAAGTCTTCCCTAACATCCTGGCCTCCAGCAATAGCAGCTATATCTGGGGCGGCCTGATCTTCTCGAGCCATTCTCAGGTTTCCATTCCAGTGTGGCACTTATGTAATTGCGCAAATTCTATGTAATATATTAGAACCATTGTTTCACAGCGGAAGGCAGCCACGACGAGGGCATCCAAATCGCGCGCGCCCGCGGCGGTGACATGTCTGACATCGCGCGCTCGCTGCCCATCAACATGCCCAAGTTCCCCAACGAGCGGCCACCGTCCAGAGATCTCGATGACGATGTATGTTGCATTTGTTCTTTGTTCAGTCTAGGAGTTTACTCCCGGACTATATTGAGTGAACAAGAACCCCCTATAGTCTCAAAAGGAGGGTGTTCAGTATCCATAACTGATCAACTTTCACTTTGGGGTCAACTCTGAAATCGCGAAAAAAATCAGCTGCTTCGTACATTTGTAGGTATTGAGCTTTTGTATGGAACAGCTGATTTTTTTGCGATTTCAGAGTTGGTTCCATAGTGAAAGTTGTTCAGTTATACTGAACATCTTTCGGAACTATAGGAGATTTTTGTAACACGTATCGACCAGAGGGACTAGCTTATGAAAATAATATGTTCACTGGCCCCGATTGTCCTTTGAGCCATACCTCATGGAGCATCCAGACTTTATAAATAGGTTCGGCAGGCAAGCATATATTCCATCTGATGATTAAGGGTCACTATAAGTAGCTCATAAACGAAAGAAACACTTGAAAGAGCTCTATTAAACCATTCTGGAGCACATTGTAGTAGAGACGTGAATGTTTGACGTTTTTAGGTCGGTCGTTGCCAGGCGGACTCTTAGTACGTTAGTGTATATGGTACTCTGTGGTACAACCAAGCATATTGCGGTTCATATTATGGACCAAACGAGTCTCAGGGCTCCAAAGAGAGCCAACGGTATAAGTATAGTATAGTCTAACGGTATAAGTCTTCAATTTCAATTACCTGCTAATCTTTAGGTCTTTGGTGAAGTGCCTCATGTGTCGGTAATTACGCTGGCTCTCTCTTCAAACCGAGACACAGCAATCAAGATCTACCAGTTCTACCACCTACAAATTCAAACTTAATTCTATAAAAGTAAAACGTTTTCATAAAACGAAAAATAAAATAAATTGTCGAGTAGCCAAGGTCATGTGATGTTATTAGTCAGTCCATTGTTTTTGCTCTCTATTTTTACCATACCGTCGAAAACTTTCCTTTACAAGGAAAAACAATCGATCGTCACGACAGCACATAACTGACGAATTAACGTTCTAGTGAAACATGTATATTTATAAAATAGTCTATAAGGTTTCTTTTTTGCCCATAATTGGACTATTGTTAGCGTCATTCTCATAATACATCTAAAAAGTCATCTTTTATTAAGTCTTTGTGAAACGTAGGTACAGTCGGCCAAATGATTGGTTTACCACCCGAAGGTTGAATGTCATTTGCACGTCAAAGAACAATAAGGACTCTTTTCGCTTGCATCTCTTTGAAGCTCCTGCCAAGTATGAACCATAACTATATTTTATTATTTATTTATTTACACTTTTGTGTACAGGTGAGCTTAATGCCTTGCGGCATTCTCTGCCAGCTGACCTTTGACATTTTCATTGAATTAAAATTTTTGCCAAATTTTGTAAACCAGTTTCTAGACAAACTGTACACTGTTAGACGTCTAGGTACTATATTTTAAGAATTTTAAGGCACATTATTTATACTGTCAACTGCACGTAATTTATGCAAATAAAACAATCCGAACCTGAAAGAGGCCCAGCTTGCACCCATGTTTCAGAGAATATTTAGACTATTCAGCAGGAGGGACAAAAAGATAGAAACATAATGTAAGCTCCCAATTAATTTTTATTTTTTGAAAGGAAGTTCTTTACACTGTTGGCTGGTCTCTCCTGGCCTTTATAATTTCACCAGCCATAGGGACACTAAATGTATACGTTGCCTCTTATTGAGATCTGGGTTTAGTTTAGTTAGGGTTGTAGTCCTCAGCATTAAGACAGGCAATGCACAAGCATTATGGCAGGTTTCTATGGAGTCATTTACTAACGTCAAGCCTTTGGCAAACGCTGACAAGTTAGTGGGTCCGAAACAGAGCGGAGCGGGAGAGCATTGACTCCATATAAACCTGTGGCCGAATCCCTTCCCTCTGTTTCCTCATTATGATCCTGTTATCTTGTAGTGAGGGCTTGATAACCTAGCGACAAATCGACATATTGAATCTTTTGTGTGAAACCACTTGTACCTATCCCTCAGCTACTTCACCGAATATGTCTTGCATAAGCGTATTTTCATACGAATATTCAAGTAAGATGATCTTTGACTTTATTCCCTAGGAGGAGCCGCACGACATAGCAGCGAGCATCAAAGCCCTGGCTCGCTCAGTGCACGGGGACCAGTTTGAGCTGCCGCGCCCGCGTTTCTCCACTCAGATCTAGTGGCCTCGCCCGCGCCAGCCCTACCCTCGTAAGACCCCACATTACTTCGCTCCAAAAACCGCTCCTGCTCCACAGATATCTCATCGAGTTCTGCATGATGGCTCAGTGTGGAACAAGCCACGCGTTGGTGCTCTCAGATTGTGATCACGGTGACCCTAACTACAAACCGTAAGGTACCGATTATACTACAAATCCATTCGACATAAGTTTTTTTATGAAATGTTTTATTCTTGTAATGTTAATACATGTAAACAGCACAGTACAGTCGTTAACTTTAACTAATTGCAGGGTTAAAATTTTAACGTTTTTGGGTTAATAAATAATGTACTAGTAGACATTTAAACAAAAAATAGCATGTAAGCAAGAGGCTATGAAAGTTATTATTAGCAGAGTTATACATGAATTAAAACCAAAAAGATTGTTACAGACTATACTTTAATCGAAAAAGTACTGAAGCGACTGAACTTTTAAGCCGGATCTGCAAGTGTCTGCCTGCATATCTACGTAATATTCGATTATAATAGGTACGTACATAAATACGTTTCTTCAGTGTAACTTAGAACTGTTATTTTAACATTATGATTTATGACATAGTTTAGGTTCGAGTAAGGTCTGAATCTGCGACGTAATCTACGCCTTTAAGTATAACGAGATATTTAGTTAGTTAAATTCATCATCATAATAAATTTTTAAAATAAATCGTTCATATTTTGTGGCCATTTAGTGTTAGGCAAGAATACAATGAACTGGTGTGCAGCGTGGGAATCCGGCTCGAGTATGGCTGTACGATGCGTGAATGTGTCTTAATGTCAGTGACTTTTGTTAGAAGTATGTACATAAAATTATATAAATAACACATAAGTATAATTATGGATCGTTAACATCTAAGTCATATCCACGTTAATAGAGACTTTAAAGTTTTCTATTATTTTATCTGGTGTTATCTTAATGATAAGCTAAAAGTGTACAAACATTAATACTTGCATTTCTTACTAGTCGTTTAGGGTCACGAATAATTTTTCATTGTTAAAAAAATTATGTTCAGTTTTTAGGTATAAATTAAAAATCAACGTCTATTAAATTTTTCATTAAATTGTACATAAAATCAATTATTATTATTTTCGACGAGGATACAAACATTTTGAGATCTTTTATTTTTATACCAGATATTTTGAATGATTGTGCATGTAGGTAGATGCGGCGGCCGAGACAGGAGTGGGTTTCAAAGCGATGTTATCCTTCGTTTATAAATTCTATTTTATGGATTAAAAATTATGAATTAAGTTATAGTATCGAGTTGAAAATTGTGTGGGCTTGTATTTCATACATCCTAACTATATCAGTGTCTTCCAATAGCACTGTTCTATAAAACTGAGTACCAAGTGATTTTGTAATTGTGATGTCAATTTTCAGTCAGTTGTTTTAATTTAGATTTAACAATAATTGTTTCATTGGTGTGACGATATCGAGATGGACCTTGATTGTATTGAATATTAGTGATGATCATGTAATAAATATTGAAAATAAATTTATTCTTGTTATTAATTTACAATAATATAACAACAAAAACCTATAATTTTAATAGTTTCGTTATACTTTACTTTACTTGTTAACTGAGGAGCTCGTAGCCTAGTTGCGAGCACGGCCCGAAAGTGATCGAGCAGGTTAAGCGACGTTGGCGCGGTCGGTACCTGGATGGGTGACCGCTTGTGGCATATTTTATCTGAGCTCCTCCGTGCCTCGGAGAGCACGTTAAGCAGTCGGTCCCGGTTGTTGTCGTTCGACAGCAGTCGTTAAGCCATGTCAGATGGCTACAGGTGGCCTGAACAACTCTTGACAAATAGGTTGGCCAATAACCATACGATAAGCAAGCAAGCAACTTGTTAACTTATCTCAAATTTTAACTTTTCTTCTTTTTGGCCTCTGCTTTGTAATTCTGCCAATGACAAGATGTGGTGGAATCATCGAAAGAAAAAGTTAGGAGCTTATTACACTTGACTCAATTCAGTCGACTACCTAGACAGGCTTCTGTTATTGGTTGTAGATCGCAGAGAAATGCTTTTCGCGGACTAAAGCATTTACACTTCATTAAATTCAGTCAAACTAATAAGAAACTAAATCGAACTTATTCAAATGATTAATACTTGCGGTGGTTGGTAAGTACCACCAAGTGGTGGAACTTGTAGTACATGATTATACTTAAATAATATACTGTTTCACGGATTTTAATTGTATTTTATTAATTACAACCGGTTTCGTTTACACATCTTCAGGCATTTGTTCATAATTTTTTATTTATCTACCTACATGTAGTTAAGAAAATAATTATAAACAAATACCTGAAGATGTGTAAACGAAACCGGTCGTAATTAGTAAAATACAATTAAAACCCGTGAAACAGTATATTATTTAAGTCTAATCAAACTAACTCAGTCAAGTGTAATATACCTATTACCCTGAGTGTTATCTTATCTATTTCCTAAAAATATCGACCTCTTTCCTCACCGAGTGACATAGTTATCAGTTGCCATGACAACGGCGTCATAACAAACGTGAAAACTGCCATTTGCAACGAATTACCATATAATTAACAGTTTTATAGCGTTATAGGCTCGGAATGATAAGTTCTCGGTACTACAGTGCGTCGCGACTAGGCACTGACGCTAAGCCGCGTACCGCGATGGTTATAGACGATGAAGACGAGTTGTACGCCGGGTTCAACGATGTGGCCCCGGCTTTGGACACACGCAACCTGCGGGAGGATCAAGGGTTCCAGGAGACGTTGAGGACAGCTGGCATTGGCAGGAAGGTGCCCAGCCGTATGGGGACGGGGGTGAGTAGCTTTTAATTGTATGGATAACATGAGGGCAATCGAAATTATTTGGTATAGCCAGGCAGGAATAAGGAACGTTCAACAGAGCAGAAGTGCACAAAACATGAATGGATTCCAAGAGGGTCTATCGGACTACCAAAATCTTTGGACATGAAGAAGAAAGAGTAATCACGATCGTGAAAATCGTATTAGGCAGGTACTTTCGATTTTTTATGTATTTTGGTTTGTTGGAGAGTCAGTCTGTTCTGAGTTAAGTCTGTGGTGGTACCATCCTTTTACTTCTGCCGCAAAGCACTAATGCAATGCTGTTTTGGTTTGAAAGGGTAAGAGAGCCAGCGTAACTACCGGCACGAGGCACTCCATCTTAGTCCTGAAGGTTAGCAGCGCATCGAAAACCATATAATAACATTATAGTAAGGTGAGATGTGTATGGTTGATGGTGACCACTTACAACCAGGTGGCGGGTTTGCTCGTCTGCTCTCCCAAAAAATAAGTTTGGAGAGAAAATTTTATTCTACTACTACTACTTTGTAACATTATTTTTAATCGAAAAGTCGCGTCGCGTCTTCAGACAAGTGTCTAAGGTTGAGCGAAGCGTTAAGCGGATTCCGCGAGCGGACTAGTCGATATCGATGTATATTGCTGATTATCGTGTTCTTTCGCTGACGTTTTAACTTCATAACGAGCAATGGATGGAGCTCGTCACGCAGCGGAGGCCCTAATTTATACGGTGCATACTGCAGATGTTTCGCATGGGTACAGTGAGCGTGCGCGGGGGCAGCTCGCGTGCGGGCACGGCGGCCGCGCGGCCCGTGACCGCCGTACGTGCTGCCGGGTACATGTCGGCGTCACGCGACACACCCAGCCGCGAGGAGCGCAAGGAAGACAGGTATACTATTCATAACTTGCGATAAGAGAATGGGTTTCTAGCTCGCTACATCGGAGATGGGCCACTTATCATGTACAAATAACTAGACGACTATATGGATAAATATTTATGTTTGTGTTGTTGTTAATTTACTGACATTCTCATTTAATTTAACTTTACCATTTTTAATTTAATGTATTTAATTTGTATTCACATTAGAAGACATTACTGATCATTTATTGTATCTATAATGCTTCTGGAAATAAAATATTTCATTTCATAACATTGTATGGCTTAAGCTCGAATCACTTAATACCGATCCAGAGATATCATCTGACATAATAATATTCCAAGATCTAGAAAACCCCTGATCTCGTCAAAATTCTTTGTTTAATAATAAAATCCGCTTTGTTGATGTCACAGACAAACAAACAGATCAGCGCGCAACTTGTAATAAAATCCCTTTCGGTCGGGGTTAAAAATATCAAATATTACAGCATGGAAGACAGAATCAAGCAGATGGAAGCGCGAATAATGTCGCTGGTAGAGGAATCGTGTGTTCTGAGCGCGCGTTCAGACCCAGATGATGACTCTGCGCCTACCAACAGAGAGTTCGATTTGGGCCAGGCAAGTTTAAAGTAAACGTTGTATGTACCGTCGACCACTAGCTGTATACCATATGTCAAAAGCCTTCGAATAAATTTCAAGGTTGAGATTTATCCTTCGAGGATTATGAAATTTTTTTATCTAAAATATAATATATGGTATATTTTAGATTCTCAAATTTTGACGTTAACGTTACCAATAGGGACTAGAGTAGCTTTTTTTTACGACTAAACCCGTGTTTGACCTCAATCTCACCTGGTGGTAAGTGACGATGAAATGATATCATGAGATGGCTTGCTAACAGAGACGACGCTAACACGTTGGTATAGCGTCGTCTCTGTTTGCACGCCATCGCATGATATCATTTCATCGCATTGAGAACGGTAATAGCTACCCATTGTAGAATGGGCTGTAGCTTAAAATACTACTTCGTTTAGATTTTGGTGCAAAAACATGTTTTTTTTTTCATTATTAGGCTTTGGCGAAAGCTCAAGAGGCGTCGACATTGGAACGACAGCTTATTCGTATGCAAGAGCAGGCCAACCTCGGCGATTCACACAATTTGGACCTCACGTTTGCAGTAAGTGCAGGGCCTTTTTGTATATAATTTCCTCCCAAGGTTATAACCGACTTGAAAGGGAGTGTATTAATTATCAATTACAGACCGGATGACGCTAATGGGATACATACCACCGGCCGACAATACGTGGACTCACTTAGCTCTTATATTTTACAAGACAGAGCAAAATAAGTATTATAAACACGCCGAGAATTGACATTCAAAATACATACATACAATCCTCTTAATAACATAATAGTGAGATGAGATGTCTACGGGAGACGGTGACCACTTACCATCAGGTGGCCCGATTGCTCGACTGCTACCCTAACACAATAAAAAATAATCTTGCGGGGTAGGCAGAAAGAACGGCGACATGACATTCAAAACACTTGTTCAATAATAGTCTAATATTTCCGAATTTGTCGTCTTGATTGTTTATTTACAATTACACAGTCCATGTGAATTTAATTTCAGGTTTTGTGCAACTTGGCTGGCCAGTACGCGCTTAATGAGATGTACACAGAGGCGCTAAACACATATCAGCTACTGACCAGAAATAAACTGTTTCCTCACGCCAACCGACTCAAGGTAACTAAATGATTGGCAAATAAACTGAACTTAACTTATGTTTTTATTAGGATATGAATGACAAGGTGTTAGCCGTAAGGTCACGTCTAGAATTTTATTCAGGTCTGGCTGAAATATGGTCCTTCTTATTTGAACCTTAAATTTAAAGAGTTTCAAGGGAGTTAAAAGTTCGAAACTCAATTAGTCTTACACATCTTATTTTTAGTCGATTTCCTTATCGATGAGGGTTGTGATCATTCTAGGAAAATAAATAAGTAAGTATGTAATATGTTTATTAAAATAACCACATAGACGGGGGACGATCGGTTGCTCACGTCTGCAGGAAGATTACCCTTTGTATCCCTGCACGTGTCTCCCCGGGTGGTGCTAAACGAGCAACCAACTTCTTGGCGGCTGCACTTGTCCAAAGCAAAGAGACCTCGCAGCGTCTACACACAGTAACATGTAAATACAATCCTAAAAAGCCATCGGGCCATCAGTCAGAATTTGTCAATTGAACATTGAAGGCATTGTAGGCAAGGTTGACATTGCCAGTATCCAGGAAACACACACCAAATATGAACCCCAAACGCCGCCGAATGGCTAAGAAATCTGGATATTTGGTTGTGACATGTCACAGTACAGTATTGTATATAATTCGAACTGCCATACGAATAAATGAATAAACCGCATAGAATGATTTTCTTGGCGGACTGCTATTTTACCACACTCGTACTGAGCTCAGTATGCAGGTTTGCAAGTTTACAGTTGTAAATATAACATAAGTCTTCCTAAAAAACCGCGAAACTCATTGTTACATAATATTGCATGGTTTCGAGCCCGGACCTCTTTTACGGGAATCCGGCGTACTAACCACTACACTACCGACGCTTTCATATACTCGATGATAATTGGCTGATAAAACAATGTTTTTGTTACCAATTATGATATTTGATTATTTTTTTGTTTTGAAGGTGAACATGGGGAACATTTATTTCAAAATGGGTGAACATCCGAAAGCTTTAAAATTGTACAGAATGGCTTTGGATCAGACACCTACTGCTGAAAAAGACTTGAGGTATAAATTGTTATACTCGCTACAAAGGCCCGGACTTCACTTGTCAAGTTCCAGCCCCGGTTCGGTTCGCTGCATCCAATCACAAAGCTTTGACTTCAAGTGGGAGGAGGGCGGAACGCATGTGAATGGTTGCAGTGAACCGAACAGAGCCTGGAATGTGACCCATGAAGTTCCGGTCTTAGTGTCCGGCTCGAAGGACCATAAATATTGACGTCACTTGATTGATATTCGCAGAATGAAGGTGATGCATAACATTGGCCTACTTCTGGTGCGCATGGGAAAGTTTCGTGATGCTGTAACGAATTTTCAGCACATAATGCATGAACAAGGAGATTTTCAAACAGGTAACAACGCATTTATGTAGATGTATTCAATTTATAGCAATCCACTGATGAAAGAACTACAAAAATTTACGATTAATTTCTCACTAAAACTTGGCACAATATGGTCAAATCAAGTCAGATGTCATGTTATGTCAGTATGTCAGAGGTTCTGCGAGCGAGAGGTATGAAGTACATTCATACCTCTCGCTCGCAGAACCTCTGACTATTATCAATTATAACTTCATACTCATATTGTATTTTTTAGCTGTTTACTTAATTAATTATTGTAATGGCTATGCCGTTGCCGTTGTAATAAATAAATAAATAATAATAAATGAAAATTGAAAAAAAAATTCGTTTACAAAATATTAATTAACATTTCACATTAAACTATAACCTCCACACTAGGTGTTGTCTGTGTCGTGGAGATTACATACACACACTGGCCACTTTACAATGTTATGTGTCAATTTAACATTCACATTCCAGAATTAGAATTTAAAATTACAATTTATTTTTAGGAGATTTTGTGACTATTATAAATTTAAAAAATATATTTATAATAAAATTCGTAATGAAGCGTTTCCTCGTCGAGTATTTTCGCAACCGTACCAATCCTATTAATAATATTTATGTTGTTATCCACGTCCAATCTGTCAAGTGTGACCGACAAAGCAGAAAAATACAAGATAATAGCAGTGTTGTGAAAGACAAATACGATCGTCGGGAGACCGAATTTGACAGTGATTCAGCTGCTGAAGTGGTCATTTCTAAGAGTTCTGAAGCTCAATACCCAAGACGGCCGGTAGACTAGACGTCTTCCATTCACGAGAGGACAGACAGTAGTAATACAGTTTAATTGTTTTCCAGGTTTGCACCTGGTATTATGCTCAGTTGCCCTTAACGATGCTGAGGGTGGTAAAGCGGCTTTCCACGCCATGCTGGACGTCGAGCCTCCGACCTACCATCAAGATATCACTATTGACGATGTCAGTACTCCATTCATGCATGCAAAGTTTTACGTGAAAGTTTTTATTTGCACAATCTCTGTTAAGTTGCATCAAACAAATATTTATCGTTCATACATACATACCTTCACGCTATATTGAGGGGGGGTCTCTCTCTGTCTGGCACTCTTCTCTTGCTTCCTCGACAGTCTTTCACGAATGCTCGCCGTTAGAGTCGCCTGCTCTGTATATTAAAATCTTAGAGCACTCTGTCAATATCTGATCTTTAAAGGTCAGTCTAGGACGACCCCGGTTTCTCCTTCCACTTTCGCTTCGTATACCTGTTTCATCATTCGTTCATCACTCTTTATTCTACAAAAAAAAATCATGACTTCAAAAATAATAAGAAGGAACTTCTGAGTCAACGAGGTCTGTAGTGCACTGGTCCCACCTCCACTCGTGTGATCCCGTCCATCATCTCTCATCGTAACGTATATTGTTGAACAAACCCGCCACCAGCCCATGGTCCTGCCAACCATGGTCCTTATGGACCCAATCACAGGAGATGCGCGCGGTACTTGCTAGGCTCATTCCCGCGCGCACTTTGTAGCGGGCTGCTACTTACTGACAAAGGCTCCATATGGGCCTTACCACTTTTTCATTGTTCAGTTTGGATAGTGATGTTATATATTACTATCCAAACTGAACAGTCGATTTGATTAAACTCTCTGCAAACCTCTCTGAAACTAAACTCTTTTATTTAGAAAACACCTTTCCTAGATCAGTATTATTAGAAGGATACAACGGCCCATGTACCAAAGGTCTGGCACTCTATGGAGTGAGGCCGGTCAAACCTTTACACAATCTAATTTAGCGTTCGCTTTAAACTTTTAACTTGCATTCAATTTTTTTCTTTTTTATTTACAACTTTTCTATGCTCCTTACAAATTCTGGAAATAGTCCCGTCTACGTCCACTCTCCCCCTTCTTGGATTGAAACACCACAACAGGAAGGTTTATTGTTGAACAGGAAAACGACGCGTTCGAGTGTGTGTTGCGGGACGTGGTCCGCGCGGACCGCCTGTCCCGTTGGTCGCGGCGCGCCGCCGCCGACGCCGAGCGCTGCCTCACGCTCGCCGCCGCCGCGCTCGCGCGTCCGTCAGGCCGCGAGGACGACTCGAGGTGACGTACACTGTGTCGCAGGACGTGGTCGCGGCGGACGCCGAGGGCGTGGCTCACGCGGAGATTTATATTCCGCGTCAGCGCCCCCCTCCCCGAGCCCGCCTCACGCGCCGTCCACCAGCATCACCAGTTCGAACAGCTCCTCCTGCGCCACTTCTTTCCTTTTATGGACGCCTAGTAATTTTAGCTTGGAAGCAGTTTTTGAAATGAGATTTTTTTCCGATTTCCACGCATATTGCTTAATGTGCTCTCCGAGGCACAGAGGAGCTCAAATGAAATATGACCAGCGGTCACCCATCCTTGTACCGACCGCGTTCAACGTAGCTTAACCCGCATGATCGCTTTTGGACCGTCCTCGCAACTAGGCTGCGAGCTCCTCCTCCTACGAGTAATGTACTATTGTATTTGTGTTTATAGTGGAATGTCATGGTGCGTTGAAGCGCTCCGCGGCTACTCGGGCGGCGGCGCCGGCGCGCGGCTCGAGCTGGGCGGCGCGTTAGCAGCGCTGCGGGCGCTGGGCGGCGGCTCGCGCGCACCCTTTGTCGCCGGGCAGAAGGCGCTGCAGCGGCTGAAGGCGGTCGCGCGCGCGCACCCCAACGACCGCGTGCTGCGCGCAGAGGCTAACGCTGACGCGGCCTTCGTGGCGTACGCGGTATGTAGAAGCCCGTCAATCTTTATGGCGTATCTGAATTTAAACACAAGACGCATTCCAGAACATGTTTTAGTTGTTAACGGGGTGTAGAAGAGCGAGGGAGCGGGTCATGTCCTCATCCATACTGCGCGGCGGCCCGTACTCATCCATCCATCCATCATCAAATGCGATTCGTGCCTATATTCAGATACGCCATAAAGATTGACGGGCACAATACCTGGATTTAAGTGCCTAGGTGGCCGTGGCCAAGCCGCGTGTGGCGTACTACGAATTTGCACGATCAAACGTACATTGCGAGCTACTTATCTCAGGGTTACGCGCCGAGTGGTGCCTGGCATTGGTTATGTTCTGCTTTAACCATGTTCTGTTTGGTTTCAGCTGGGAAACTGGACGGAAGCTCGTACGCTGGCTGAAGCGGCGTCTCGCGATGACCCGTACTCATGCGCGGCGCGCGTTTCGGCTGCATTAGCCGCCGCTAAGGAGAGCGCAGGCGAGGCCGGCCCCCCCGCGTGGCAGCAGGCCGCGCAGCTCCTCGCTGCGGCTAGCCACCTGGACCCGGCGGACCTGGTCGCCATGCACGACCTGGGTATAGTCTACAACGCAAGCGATCCACTCTCCTAAATGTGTCCACAATTTAATTAATTATTGTCAATATTTGTATGTTCAGCATTAACCCTCGAAAAAAGCGGCGACGACAGCTCGTTGGAAGGAGCCGAGGCGCGCTGGACACGCATGCGCGGCGCGGCGGGTGCGGGCGCCACGCTGCGCGCGCTCGCCGCCGCGGGGCTGGCGCGCCTCGCACGTGGTCGTCACGCCGATCCCGCCGCCGCCGACCACTGGTACTGTACCGTGTTGTATTAGATGCGGCAGAAGCCGCTGGAATCTGGCCGGCCCATGCTAAGATCTTATGGGTACAAAAATAATACACTATTACAGACATAATAGAAGAGACACGAAAAAGTTCATTCTCTTTGGATACTTGACCAGGAATCGATCCTGGATGTTGCACAGACGTATTACCGACTATGCCAGAATTTTTAGACTTTTGGAACATTATTTCTTAACTTGTTGAAATATTGGACGGTTATGAATTTACTAAAGTAATTCACACCACTAAATGCTTATATTTTGTAGGTGTTCAAATCGACAACATATTTTACATTATTTTGTGATTGGGGGCTGGGAATAACACCAGCGTCACTTTGACCCTTGAGGATCTTTTGTGCCTACCCCATTTATACACACTGGTTATCTGAATGTGCAGGTTTCCTCACGATGTTTTCCTTCACCGTTAGAACAGTCGGTAAATGTACGTAAGTCTTCGAAAAATACGAAAATCTCATTGGTACATGTACTATGTACCTGTTCTAGTACCATGGCACTGCACGGTTTCGAACCCGGACCTCCCCGCACGGGAGTCCGGTGTCCTAGCCACTGCCACCGAAGCTCTCTAATCGACAACATATGCCACACCTCAATAAAAATAAAACAATTTATCTCTATTATCTATCAATCAATCACGCGTATCTTATCAACCATTCAATCATAGCTATCTAATCTGTTGATCAATCAGTGCACTAGGTGGGTTTCTGTGCAGGTACAGCATGATTGGCGGGTGGGACGCGGGCGTGACGTGTGCGCTCGCGCAGCTACACAACGAGATGGGAGACGCGCAGACTGCCAAGCATCACTATCAGGATGTAAGCCGGAATGAAGAACTAGGCCTAAGGCACACTGTCGGAGTGGCGGCGCGACGTATTACTTTGATAACAATTAAATTAAACAATTTTTTATTAAATAAATAAGGAGAGCAGACGAGCAAACGGGCCACCTGATGGTAAGTGGTCACCGTCGCCCATAGACATCTTACCTCACTGTATATTAGAGGGATTTTGATGCGCTGCTAACCTTGAGGACTAAGATGGATTGCCTTATGTAGGTACCGGAAATTCCGCTGGCTCTCTTACCCTTCAAACAGAAATACAAAAATGCAAGCATTTCTGCTTTACGGCAGATATAGATACCAACTCAGACGATCCTTCACATCAGGATCTACCACCTTAAAGAACTACACTAAAATACGGTTTAAAATGAAATAACAATAGCAAGCTCGACGGCTCCAGGCGCGGCCGCGCTACTGCTGCTTAACATGCTCTCCGGGGCACGGAGGAGCTCAGATGAAATATGACTAGTGGTCACCCATCCTGATACTGACCGTGCCTAACCTGCACGATCACTTTCGGGCCGTGTTCGCAACTAGACTACGAGCTCCTCCAGTAAAACTATAGATAAACCCCGTAACAGCCGTATCGTCTGCGGGGCAAGACAGTTGACAGCGAGCGGGCGGCAGGCCCTTCCGAAGCGAGCCCCCTGTCGTCCCACCCCTCGCCCCTCTTGCTCCGCGGGTAAAACGCTTGTTACGCGGTTTCACTATAATAGTAGTTATCGATGTCGATGTAAGGTGGAGGCAGTGTGGCCGTGCGAGGTAGCTGCTTTGGAGTGGCTAGCTCGAGAGGCGCAGCCCGACGCAGCGCTGCAGTACTACCGCCGGGCCGCTCGGCTGCAGCCCAACAATGTAAGTATACACGACATTTTTTGTCCCATGGCATAAGAAGAAAGGCGAAACGATTACAGATTGCATGACGTTTCCCGCACAAGGGTACATCACTAGGGTTGCCATTTTTAACGAATTTCACATTCTTAAATTACTGTTACAAATTATGTTACTTATATTAACTTCGCAATAAAAAAAAACTTAATACAATAGATCGATGTACAAAGCATGAATATGTATGCATGAATATAATTAATTTAATCATTTAAAAATCATGGAATATGTAGGCGTAGGCATGTTCACCCGAATATTTTTATTGGATTTCTAAAAATCTATGTATAAAACGAAAATTTACAGATACATAACAATTACACAATATAAAAATAATCATAATTTCAAACTAACACCACAACAAACATGCATTGAGATAACCAGTTTGTGAAATGGGAAAGGCAATGGCAAATCACCTCATTAAATCTGCCAAGAGAGTCATTATATGTGGTTAATTCCATAGAATTATCACGACCCTCATCAGTGAGAAATATCACTTAGATGACGGTTAGATTCTTTCTGATTCTAGATGTCAGTCAGTCAAGTAAAAAAAAGGCCATTCGCTTAAGCGAATTAAAATAGCCTCGGTCTTTCCCGTCCGTGCTCGCGCCGCCGCCGCTAATCAAACGATGCCGCCGCGACAACAGAGGATGCAGACTGCCGATTACTTCCGTTTGTGTATTATTAAATTTTATATTTGAACGCAATCCGTTTGGGTGTACCGAGATTATTTGAGGGTATAGACTTTTTACCAAGTGTTTTGCTAATCATAAAATATTTGTTTGTCAGCCACAATGGGGTCTATTAATGGGCGGCTGCCTGCGCGCGAGTGGGCGCTATCAAGAGGCTCTCACTCTCTATAAGAAAATGAATGTTCGCTTCCCTGATAATGTTCAATGCAAGTTATGGTTTCTCTTATATCTTTTGCACAGTGCACCAACAGTGAGCGTGATAGTAAGAACACGTATACGATATGTATTATTATTATTTTTGACAATAAAGTGTTTCTTATTTTTCTTTCTTTCTTTCTAACACTTCCAGGCGGATATTACTTCTAAGTATACCCTGTCCAGGAATATAAAAACCCTCGCCGTATTGCGGAATTAAATGGTACTATTTTTTTCATAGCTAATTCCATAACACACAATAAAACTACCAATAGCTCCCTCTTGACACGGTTTTTATATTCCTGGTCAGGGTATAATTTTCAAACTTATTTATTACGCTTTGTCTTATAAGTGTCTACATTTCTGGAACAGGCTAGTTCCCACAACACAGGGTATCCTATAATCTTTTTCACATAAGAAGGTAACTGCACCTTCATGTTATTATGTTTATAGCTGTTGCTACTAATTAATTGTTATTTTTATTTATTAACAGCTTTTTACAGAATTTATAAAAAGAATAAAATATTACTTAAACATTTTCCAATTATAAATTTACATTATGTTACTCAACATTATATTAATCTTAGGTAGAAACAAACAGCAAAACAATAAACAGATTGTAGGTAACTAGTGATATGCGTCGCATAATGTTTACGTGTGTGTGCGCGTGAAGTGTGATGAGGTGCGGTGAGGCGTGGCGAGTGCTGAGTGTGTGTCTGGTGTGAGGGAGTGGTACGATGAGGTGACAGAGTATCAGTTAGGGTGGGTTCACATGGTTAGAGTTTTTGTTGTATTTTATACGTAGGTACTAAGTAATAGGAAGTTGGTAGGTGGGTGTTCAATAATATTTATTTTCATTGATTGACTGACTATAGCAAAGTGCTCGCATTGATTGCCTATGCAATACCTATACCTACCTTATACCTTACTAGAATTTAAGATATTTACGGTTATTTAATGTTCTCATTAAATCACGTTTAAAAATTCTTTTTGAGTAAGTAATTTATTTATTAATTAGCAAAAACGTATTTGTTTTTAGTTTGTTGTATTATTTATCTGAATTATCTGATGGTCTCTAATTTTTTAATTGTAATCTGTGACCACTAGCTACCTATCAGTTTTTGTGACGTAAATGTTGAGTGTTGTAAGATTACGTTCTATAGAAACTTCTGGCGTGCCTTCCTATGTGAAAAAGACTATAGTGTGGGGACTACGGCTCATACATTCCCTCATTGTTTTTTTTTGCACAAATAAGTGAATAAAAAAAAATTAAACTTCGACAAAGACAAAGAAATGTTATATAGTATATTTAACCTTTTTGGACAAAGCTTAATTACTTTTGACATAGAAAACACACTTCGCTGAAAGTCAGGTCTGCGACGGGCCCCGCGGTTTACGTGAAAATAGTTCCAGTCCCAGTTTTCCTTTAAATTTTTTATTAATTTGTGTTTCAGGTTTGAAGTTAATAGTGAAGCTATGTGGCGACCAGGGACTCTCAGAGACGAGCGCGTGGACCCGCGAATTGCAGCGTGCCCAGGCGCGGCTCAGACAACAAGAGAGATGTTAGTATTACCACAGAGTACTAGGTGAAGATATATGTGTCGTGCCGGCCATAAAGAATAGCACCACCCCAACTTTTCCCGTAGGTGTCGTACGAGGAGACTAAGGGTCTTAGTGGATACTATTTTACACCTAGTAGACGGCGATAGGCTCGCCACCTATCACGTTTGTCCACCAAATCTTATGGCGAAAAGTGGGAACTACCTATGATGAAGGTGGTGCCTCTGTCTACCCCCTCGGGGACTATGGACGTGAGAGTTATGTTATATGCTATCGCGAAAAAAATAGGTAGAATGCCTCATGTACTGACTCTCTTGCAGTAATGCAAGCATTGCTGTTTTGCGGTAGAAATAGGTAAAGTGTATATCCTGAATTGTTGGTGAAACGTTTAGTTGACTGCTATAACGGTGAAGGATAACATCGTGAAGAAACCTGCATATCTGAGGAATAAAGTTTTCAAGGTGGATCATGACTCGTATCCTTTTCAGGAGGGAGGCCATAGGTGAATTAGTTGATGATAATTTTATGTACGGATTATATCTCAATCTTCAACGAGAACGTTGTAAGTGACCTATGTGCGTCAAATGCACGGATTATACAATATCGCCTTAGCTCGAACAACGGAACGATGTTTGCTATTTTTCCTTGCATTTAGAAGATTATGTTGCAATTTCACTTTGTCTGTATAGACAAAGTCTCTCTATACTTTCTGTCGTATCTGTACGACAAATAAACGACGAGATGAGCCTATTATGTAGGATTATAAGACCAATAAAAATGTTGAATTTTAAGCAATATAAGTTGTGTATTTTGAAAGTATGTTTGTAAATTCTAAGTAGGTATGTATGTAAATTACTACTACTGGTCGAGTTTAAGAAAATAATTGTATGTGACATGAACGGAGATGAGCCAATACGACAGACAAACAGACAGAACGACATTGTTGCTCTCTATAGTTATAAGTTGGAAAGGGTCAAGTTGAAAACAAGCATCGGTAGAGGTATAGGTATACATCCAGCGACACTCTGCTGAACTTCCCCCTTTTTAATGGATCATATGTTTACTACATTAAGCCGATATGGCTTAATGTAGTAAACATTTTAAAAATATATTCGCATGGTTGTAGTATTTTAAGTCAAATATGGTCTTTTAATAAAGGATTTACTATTTCTAAATTCGCAGCGTCGTCGGTAACGTCAGCCGGCAGCGGTTCATCTGGGAATAGTCACTCGCCGATAGATCAAATTAGAGGTAAGGATACCATATGCTACAATTACTACAAAGTTGTAGAAATATCTCTTGAAAACATGCTAAAAACTAACAGGCTAAAGCCGTGTCTCAAATGTTTTGGTCTGCACAATACACGAAAACATCTACACACAACATACCTATTTGTTTCTCGCTGTCACCTGTGAAGTTAAAATGTTTTGTGTATTGTGTAGACCAAAACATGCGTGTGTTTACATACACAAAAACAACTGCACAAAACATGTCTTGTGGTCACTATAACATGGTTGAATCTCACTCACTGTAAAAAGGGGTCCCAAACCCAAGGCTTCTCAATAAAAAGCGTAGTAGCTCGAATTTCTCTCTGTATTTGAATCATAATTTTTAACTCCATTAATCCACGAACACTACACTAAACCGCGTTTTACTTTAACGGTGGCGCCATCTAGTGGCGTTCGGGGTACAACATTGGACATTTAAACCAAAAAAATGTTTTATGTAGATGTTTTTGTGTATTGTGTAAACCAAAACACGCGCATGAGACCATTATACAATACAATAATCTTTATTTTCAGGCTTTTTTATCTTTATTTTTATGTGACAACATAGGTAGCTATGCCTAGTCTGTAAAACCATGCAAAATGTTTGAAAGACATGGAAAGTATATGTTCTTGACTTAGCGATTTTTTACATGTAAGAACCTAGATTATTTTAATGTACTCATGTAAAATACTGATTTTAATAATATTGTGTACAGAATCTATCTTACCAACTGACCCAATGAGGAAACTCGGCGGGAATTCACCGACAAATCAGTAAATAATATATAAAACTAACTCTATACCCATTTAAATGTGAGTAAACGCATAGTATATGTTACATCAGCAGGATCCCGCGCGAGCAGCGCTGCAATCGCGCCTCCCACCACCGGGTCGCGGCACTCCAGCGACGGGAGGGGGGATAGTGCGCGCACGCAGCTATACACGTGAGATATCTATACTTTTTATCGTTTATTGTAATTATTATTTAACTTTTCTCTTGTTTTTATTAGATAAGGTATCTTTGATTTGGATTTTTTTAATACATGTTGCGAGGTAAGCAACAAAAGTAAAACCTTGAAACTGACAGTTTTCTCTTCTCTCTCTTAGGAGAGCTTAGCCTTAAGTGTTTGTTATCCATTTTACAATAGGATAAATCTATTTGCATTTACGTCAGAATGATATTGGAAATGTTTAATTCAACGCCTATTACATTGCGCCTAATTTTCAGCAGTAGGTAAACAAACATTGACCATACCCCAATATCGTGATCCCCAATAATGATAACCTAGGGGTCACCGAATGAAAGGGCGACGCCGACCGTTGCCCTACTTCCACTGCAACGAAATTATACACACAAATAAAATTGCTGCGCACCAGACGGTTCGTACGCAGCCATAAGTCCTGAGACTGAGGCGCCAACCACGTCACAGGTCAACCGTCTGAATATTTAAACAATTTCATTCATTAATCATTCACCTTCATACATTAAACATCGACTATTGTTGTAATAAGTGCGCAGTAGAAAAACGGTCAAAGATTTTTAGTGATAGCAAATACGTGGATAAATCAATCATCGTCAAATCGTTACAGATACGGGGAAGTGATAAGTGAAGATAGCGGGCAGCTAGTGAGCCGATCCGTCCACCGCTCTGCCGGCAGGAAGACGCAGGTGGAAGATTACGACGAAGAGCTGCCTCTACCCCCGGAGTGACGCAATATTCAGTGGCGATAGAGCATTTCTTTTGTAAACCTATTTTAGTTAATATAATGGTAATTAAAACTGAACGCTTATAATTTGGAATAGACTTCGTTAACGGTGTTTTTGTTGGTTCATTTAATAAGGAAAACTGACATCTACTACAGTTAATACTATTAAAAATAAGAGTGTCGTGCCGGCCATAAAGAATAGCACCACCCCAACTCTTCCCGTGGGTGTCGTACGAAGAGACTAAGGGATTTTGTGGATACTATTATACACCTAGTAGACGGCGATAGGCTCGCCATCACGTTTATCCACCAAATCGTACAGTGAAAAGTAGGAACTACCTATGATGAAGGTGGTTCCTCTGTCTACCCCCTCGGGGATTATGGACGTGAGAGTTATGCTATATGCTATAAAAATAAGAGTATACAGTAACTCTAATCGTGGTAACTTTTTGTCATCACATCTGCGTATGCATAGTCGATCGAAAGTTCTTGATCATTTCGCACTAGTGTGTTTTACTTTTCTGGAACTATAGCCGATACTGTAGATAATAATTTGATTTCGATTCAGTTCTAAATAATTATACTTACTATTTTTTTTATTGTTGCAAAGTCGTATCGCGCACGAATCATTGGCCACATGATGCGTATTTACTCGCCAGAAGTGATGAAAAATATTGTGTGACATACGTGCGGAAAGGCAATTGTAAACTCGGGTGCTAGAATTGTTTACAATTGCTAACATTCCACACTTGTATTACAAATGCTATTTTATTCATTACCTAGGTCATTTTTAGGTCACAAGATTTTATATGAGAAATGCGAATTTTAGATAATCAAAATCATTCATCATTACACGACTCAATGTGTCATGAGTGGAACTCCTGATAAAAAATCAGCAAATACTATTTCCTTAACATCCTGTAGGTACTTATTAGATAAGATGCATAGGTAGATCCCTCTTTATTTCTGCCGTGAAGCAGAAATGCTTGCATTTCTGTGTTTCGGTTTGAAGGGTAAGAGAGCCAGCGTAATTTCCGGCAAATGAGGCATTCCATATTAGTCCTCAAGGTTAGCAGCGCATCAAAAACCCTCTAATATTAATACAGTGAGGTGAGATGTCTAGGGGGCGATGGTGACCACTTAACATTAGGTGGCCCGTTTGCTCGTCTGCTCTCCTTATTTAATTTTAAAAAATATATTAAAACCGCTATCCATACTTGAAAGGATTTACCAGCAGTAATTAGGTATTCTAAATCAATCAACTATAGGGTTATTTCGCGGAATAGTGGAAACAAAAAAGATTAATATGAATTAAAAACTATATTTATAGAACATAAATTAACATTTCATACAGATTCTTAGACTAGAAAAACTAAACACTCTTAACGACAAATGAGCTTATGAACTCTTCATTATATTCACAAAATGGTGTTCTAACTAATAGGATCAGGTCTTGGTCGACCAATAAAATAGATAAACATTTTTTATCTATTGGATAACATACAATAAATTATTTTGTAATGAGCAAGTCGATAAAATCTGTTATTTTCCGCGATTATAGTAATTTGCGTACATTATAAAAAGATCCTAAGTCTATTTGTCGCAATCTATCAAATAATATCACATTCTGAACAGAAATTACATTCGATTTAATTTGGTGGTAATAATATTCTTGAAATTACAATATATGGTAATCTATTTACACATATGGATCAAATTATTACATAAATAGTTAATTTTTAATTACTGAGATTAGTCAAAATTTCTGTTCGTCATTCATTTCGTCGCATTACACATAATTATACTAATAATTTAAATTAGAAGTGTGCAGCATTATAATACTGCATTTTTACTAATACAAGTAAATATTACATTTTATTATGTATACTACCTGTATAGACATAATAAATACGTAAATATATATATTTACATAGCGTTATGTTAAATATCCTTATCAGTATCTCAGTAGTTCGAAATGCGCAGAATTTGATTCCACCCACAGCCTACATTATTCACAGCTGTTGCACTTCAACCTTGGGTGTTATCGTCGAAAGTTATCGTTTAAATACCTAATTTACTTTTCGCACACAATTCTTTACTACGTAAAGTCATGCAAATATTTTAAAATATGGCATCTTTTTTACAAGTCATTTCCATTGGGCACATGGCGTCCTATGGCGAGTAAATTCACTGTAATATCCGTAATATCACTGCCGGCGCGTCACTATTAAAGTGTCACAATACACTGGCGGTGCCTGGGTACGTCACTATGTGATGACTTTGGAGAAGGGGTGCTCTATGTGGCCGTACTGAATGGCCAGGAGCGTGTCCTTGATTCGTTGGAAGAGAGGCTGCGGCTGTTTCATGGTGGGGATCATGATATTCTGGTCGAGGTAGCCGATCCTGCTTATTGGGCTGATCAATACGGCCGTGCCTGCGCCGAACATCTCTAGCATCTGGAATAAAGTAAAAAATATATATATTAGATAGCTTGTCGTGTACTAAGTGGCCACACGAGTCGCAACGAAGCTAGGGACCCTAACAGATTAATGTTAACAAAAAAGCAGTTGAATTTAAACATAGCTATTACCGTTCTCAAAGGTGGCGTGCTAAACAGAGACAGCACATACCAACGCGATAGCATTGTCTCTGCTTAGCACGCCGTCTCATGATATCATTTCATCTAATTGAGAACGGTAACAGTTACCCTGATCTTCAGTCACTTACGCTTTTTCAAACATAATTAATTCCCATCATAATAGATAACAAATGAAAGAGTTGTGAGCAATAATTGAACTTATTAACTCATTTATTCTTATATATTTCAGTTTGAAACTCACCCTTCCTTGATTATTGAGCTCTATGACCCTGTCCATGGTTACGATTTCTTCCTTGATGGTAATGTCCTCCCATTCTTGCGCTAACTCTAAAATCGATCGCCTCGTCACTCCAGGTAAGATGAGCCCGTTCAAAGGCGGAGTACTTAGTTGTTTATCTGTAACAAATTGGGCATATAATGTATATTAACGACAGATGTTCCTTATAACCAAAAAAGTACTCATCAAAGTTAACAACTTTATCTGTGTGTGAAATAAACGTATTACTTACTTACTTACTTTCCCAAAGAGTTATTTTAAATAATTTTTTGAGCCCCATACAACCAGTGTATTTGTGAAAAGTTGGCTACTCGTTTACTATTCGAGGATTTGGCTGGGAGAGACCCTGTATTATTTGAGTTATAAATAATACTGATCTACTTCTAAATGTGGAATATATTTGACTGAATATATACGTTGAATTCGCTAAATAAATATTACAAAATAAACTCAAGGACTCTGATAGGCCAAAAGTTTGCGGTTTCCGATAATAATTTGCTGTGTAACTGATGCCACACCTGTCTGTTATCTGTATTTTTGTACGCAAAAAAAGGATCGTCGAATCTAGAAAAATCGACATTATCCTGATGCCAGAGACTGTACATGTTGCCTCAGATTTGTATGAGACGAGAATTTACCGGTCAGAGGGTCAGAGCGCCGGCGCGGGCGATAACATGACAATATCGGCCACTTACTGTGATATCTAGTTATTAACCGCATCGTTCCGACTTTATTCCAATTCGAACTCATTAAAATTATAATAATAATGCCACTGCGAAAACGCATGGCAAGTTCTTCCTTATTTATTTATCGATAGATGCCTATTGTAAATATGTAAATACATAATTGTTACACAGATAAAGACAACAAAACTGGACTTGGAATTAAATTTTCAACATGACGAAACACTATGGACATCCTACAAAGACATAAAGCAGATAAAAAAGAAAATTTGTTTTATTCTTTTTCGTTTTATTTGAAGAGGTGTTTTACTAGATAAGATTGCATAATTACTATCATGTTTTGACTGAAGTCATCTTAAGTCTTCTGTCAGTAATATCAAATACAAAGTCCATGTTTAAGTTAAGTATTTGATACAAGCATTTACAGTTCGGTTACGTAATGATAAGCCCAGGTCTGGAGTAGGTAAAGTAGTCTCACCTCCTTGGTCATTGATGTAAACCATGAAAATGTTCATAGCACCGACTTCAGTCAGCTCGTGGTCTGGACCAAACAGCCACAGCACTTGATGGTGTCCCAATTTCGCAGCCCTGGCTGTTGCCTCTGTAAATTGTACATTTATATTTAAGTAGGAACCATACTTCAGTGTTTCCTAGTACTAGTACAAGAAAACTAAAGCTGTCTCATTGTTGCTTGAACCAGTTTAGATAAATGCTGTTAGTTCTAGGGATATAGCCAAAGATTGAAATTCTCCCAATGTAGATTGCTCGCTAGAGAAGTTTTATATGGAAACCGCGTCTCCCAGTTAGCGAATGCGAAGTGAGCATTTACCCATACATTAGTCGGGAATTAAAATATATGGAACTATAAGTGCATTTGCATAAACCCTTTGGCTCGCTGTCAGTGCTCACATCTTCATTCTCGAGGAGTAGGCGCTACTAATTATATTTCTGTGGATATAGCCTACGACGAATACATAAGAAACCTTATAGAAGGAAAAGTTGAAGGCAAGCGGGGAAGAGGAAGACCGAGGATAAGCTACTTCGATCAAATCAAAGAGAAGGCTGGCGTTGCGTCGTATAAGGAGGTCAAGGAAAGGGCCCTAGACAGAACACAGTGGCGTTTACTACACCGACAAGAGCATAGCTCTTAAATTGAAGAAGAAGATAGCCTATGCAACTTTATCGGCAAAATATTTTCAATAAGAAATATTCTAAGAAATCTGATAAATCCATTAGATGACGCAGCTAGTTCGTTTCCGAAACAATAAAAAAATTGTAAAAGTTTTGTGGAAACCAAAAAATAATAATTTATTTGGTAAGATCGTGATTATAATTTCACCATGAAAGCGAAACACAAATCTTATCTTGCGAAGAGTCAATACAAGGTTTGCTCGTCATCTAATAAGAATTACCTTTCGTAATTTCCTGTTTCTGTATCTTGTGTGCAACAATAAAGTGTCTATCTATCTATGTGTTCTTAAGTCTTATACAAAGTTTGTTTTTTGTATGAGCTCCCCAATCCAACCCATTTAATATTTATAACAGAATATATCCCCATGTTCTCATACCATAGTGGTTGTAATAATGTAATGTTTATTTCTTTACAATACTTACCAATAGTAGGTCCATAGTTAGACCCGACTTTCCTGTTGCCCACGCCACCTGGGAAGGCTCGAACGACGTTGGGATCCGCGAAAATGGATACGGCTCCGTCGGCACTGGTCGTATAATACGCGCTAACTGGACTCAGAATGACGAACAGCAGTGCTGACTCCGGCGCCATGATGCCGAAGGCTGGCTGTAGAGGGGAAATTTCTTTAGGTAAAAACATTGTCAGGGAAAACCTACCGTTTCCTTCACATTGAAAAGTCGCTTAACATCAGTAGTACCATTGATGGTACTAGAGATACACAGTTGTATCGCTACTGGTCAACGGTACTACTGATCTTAAGCGTTAAGAGTTGTTCATTACTTATGGGTAAGTTCATCCCTTAAGGCTCAACCAGAGCGAAACTAGCGCGGGATTTCGAGAGTGACGCCAATTTCGGGTGGAATTCGACGGGTGGGATTCTCTTAATATGAACCCTATTTGTAGATTAATTTAAAAATACTTTAAAATAAAATATGTAAGAGTGAATTTTTGACAATTAATATTGTAGAACCAACCAATTAGTATTGTATTTATATTGTATGCTGGATGGATATAATGTTTGCAGATTGTTCAGCTGTAGATACCGAATCCAAACTTTACGTATGTATACACTTACTAAAATAAAGATAGAGCAAATAAAAGGTGACCTCGTCTCATCTATTAAGCGAAAAATCGCAATATTTTTGCGAAGGTTTAATAATTATGTTCGTTTTAAAGAATAATATTTCATTAAAGGCAAATATAGTAAGCTTGTTCCCCTCAATGTAGAATCACGTGTTGATAAGCAAAGTAACAAACAGCCTTATATCACATCGCGGGGTATGAGGCCCCCTACGAACTGATAAATGATAACATAGATATCCTAACACAATAGGATACCAGAAGCAAGTGGAAAGATTTATAACTTGTGTTGTAGGTATTAGGTTCTTCGAAACTAACCATTCGACTTTACACAGAATATCCCCAATGTAGAGAAAAACTACCCCGAAGTAAACACTCAATGTAGGTACTTAATTAGTTTTCAATACAATAGTATTTTTATGGATCTAATGAAAACGCTTGTATAATTTTATACAATGCGTATGGCGAGTGTGTGCTCTGCTAAAAATATTTCGCGCCTAGCAATCGAAGATTTGGATTACAGTCCACTTGTAGAGACCGGAGCTACATGTATGCAACGAATTTCTAAGATGAATATGTCCAGAACATCATATCAGAAAAATAGGCTTGCCCATGATATATTATTCTTCACTATCGACGCTACTCGTAAAGTTGAAGTCATAAATTATATACTAACGTAATGCGAGCGTCATTCTAAACGAACTGCCATCGAGATATTCAAATAATTTTCTGTAGGTAACCTCCAGAGAATAGCTACTTGTCTTCTGGTACAATTAAGTCAATTATTCCGCGTAAATTAAATCTACATTCATGCAAACTCATCGCCGAATCTAGTCATAATCAATGTTATTGATCATGATCGGGATAAACACAATTTCTACTGCAATGGAAAATTTAGAAAACCACAATAATATAACTTTTCTTGTTTTTTTATCAGTGTGACGCACAGGCGTTGACAGAACGATAACTCTCTTATCTTGGGATCACTGTTATTTAATATCTCAGAAACACAGGAATTTGATGATAATTTGGCACTTTTTATCATTGATAAGTTTTGCTTTCAGCACGATTGAAACACGTACAGATAACAGTTACCTACATTTTAATGCATAGATTTTTAGTAGGTACCTAAATGTACTGTTTTTAATATACATGTAATCTCGGCTCTGATAACGTCCAACAATAAGTTATTGTTACCAATAGCGTATTAAAGATATTTTTTATTGGAATATAAAAATATCGAGTTTAATAATTATTGCATACGACAATGGATCACACACCAGACACACCTTTTCTTTAAGTTTGAAAGTTTAACAACGGTACTGTGGGAGAAGACACAAATACCGATACATTTTTTGTTCTACTTTTTTTATAAATATAATTTTCTAGTACCTTACCTACTCAACAATTTGTAAATTGAATGCTCAGGTGATAGAGATGATGAATAGTGATGCAAGTCACTAGATATGCCTGGATTAAGTTACGTATTCTACAAGGAAATGATCGCGATGTTTGTATGTAGATGTTATGTTAGATAATGACGTGATGTGCTCAATCAATACTCAATCACGTGAAGTGACAGGGAAATTTGAATTTAGATTTAGATAACCATTCTGGGAAGGGCTCTGAATAATTGTAAAAGTTTTTCTGAAATTACATGATCGTTCTTTCCGTAGAACTTCAACTTATAATCGTCAAACAGAAGGCAGAGTGCCGGATATAGCCGGTATAATGTCTAGGTCTAATGTGGTTCAACTAGAATCCACCATTGACAGTCGGACACTTGTATCGTGTGTAGAATGACAATAGGTGGATCTGAAGATTGTTTCGAGTGGCGACCCCGAGTGGGATATTTTTGTATTAGAGCACACGAACAAACGGGCCACCTGATGGTAAGTGGTCACCGTCATAGACAACTTAACTCACTATAATGTTATTAGAGGGATTTCGATGCGCTGCTAACCTTGAGGACTTAGTCATGTACCGGTAATTACTCCTTCAAACTCCGGAGAATACACAGTGATGCAAGGATTGCTGCTTTGCGGCAGAAATAAGTAAAAGAGCTGACTTTGGCCCGCATAGTGTACCGACGGCATTTTGAAAGCGGGGAGGGTATGGATGTTGATGACCATAGGTAAAAATCATAGCGTACACATGAAGGGGTCCATGGTCGAAACTTTACGCTCCAAATTTCTAGGACGATCTAAGTGTGCACGAAATAAGTTTGCTCTAAGTGTGAACATTATATTTTGCTATTGCGACACCTTTCGCCTCGTGTTCAGAGTGATCTTAAAGTTTTACGCGTACCATACAGGCTGAAAATATTGTAATCACTACAACTTACCTCAGTGCCTATTAAGGTGGGTCGTATGTACAGTGTAGAGGTTTCCGAGTGCGGCACCCATTCCTGGTCAATTTGTACCAAGCGGCACATGCACTTGATTAATTCCTCGCTATCGAAAGTCGGCAGGCCCGACCGATGTGCTGCCAAATTCATCCTTTCCATGTTCAAATCCGGCCGGAACAATCGGATTCGGTCATCGCCACCCCTGTACGCTTTCAACCCTTCAAATAACTGCGAACAAACATACACATCCTTACAATTCCATTCGTTGTTTCTACTCAGAGAAATGTTCGTCATTTAAGATCCAAATAACGAGATAACGCGCACATATTTATGTTAAAAGTTGGCGATAACATCATGAACGTACTTCACTTGTTTATTCATATGTTTTCAACGTTAATAAGAGGTATTGAACATTTTAAAATGTTTGAAATGACGTATCTGCGAAAAACAATTTGGCAACAACCACACCTTAATTAAGACAATAGCATTCAATGACAATAGAACCAATTGGTTATTTGCTTCATGATATCAGTGCCGACGTAGTAGATCAATTTTGTGTAAACAGATGTATCTAACTAAATGTACTATTTATAACACATGATCGCATGTTTGACAAAAGGGTGTGTATCTCTATGAGCTTTTAGCCACGCCCATTTTTCGAATGTACAGCTCAGAACATAAGTTTTCGTCGTAAAACGTAATTTCATTATCAATCGTAGGAATGTCAGTTAAGATAGAAGAAATTTGGGATATGATAGATGAGTGACGGCTAGAACTATGTCAAGTCTGCCTACCCCTACTGGAAAGAAGCGTGATCTATGTATGTATTGGAAATTATTAAGAGAGATAAAAGTACTTACTTGTATGGCATAATGAAGAGCTTTCGCAGCGGGGTGAATAGACAAATTCTCGAACGGCATGATCTCTGGTTTCTGCCATCCGCCGAGTTGTTTGTGGTACTGTATTTTCATCATGTGGTCAGTGAAGTATTTGCCGAAACCGAGCTCCTTTGCCTCGGGCTTCGGCTGAAGCTGATAGGGCGCCGCGAGCTGGACTTGCAAGTCTTCGTACTGTAATAGCACAATATCGTAAGACACGGTGTGTGTGAAATCGACCTTAATATACTGACAGCAGTGGCAGCGGTCGGACAAGCCATTGGAGAGAAAGAGGGAAATACAATACGTACAAGCCCTATAATTCAAGACCCTACAATTTAAAAGGCTGCATAGTACAGTCGACCACAAGCTATAGTAAAATCTGTCATAAACCTTCGATTAAATCTCAACCTTATGCCTGCGCAAAAAGACACATTTTAGATTCTCATGACGTTTTGGGAAGGTTGACCTGTGGTCGACCTTTCCCACCCGCGGTGCCCATGCTAGACGTGCGGGGTTGTGTTTCTAGATCGACTGCTAGGAAATACGTTATCTTTCGGATGTGGTAATAGCATAATATAGTAAGACCAAAGATTTTGAAACTCATGCGCCACTAGTCCTGTCTGTGAAAGCCATAAGCGCTTATTACATTTGACTGAATTCAGTAAACAATTTAGACGACTTAACAGTACTGAATGAAATTACGTCTGAATGAATCAGTCGACTAACTCATTCCTAAGTACTCATTCATAACTAAGTAATAAGCCCATTAATGTGCCATCGCCCTTGTTATGATACTGGCAGAAATGCTGACAACAGCAGAGAAAAAGAAGAAAATACTGTACGCGCTTGCCGTGCCTATAACTCCTATCGTGCCTATAAGATCCTATAACTTACAATGCAGCTGGTATAGTGGCGAACACATCAGGATATAACCACATAATAGTACTTTGTCGCTTTAATTTATTTGACACATTCATAATACTAAAGTCAAGAAATAATACCCAAAAACTTTTAAAAAAATAACACAGGGAGCTCACAAGTGCCTCACTTGTGAGATATGTTCTCTTTTGGCTGTAATTGTGTTATTTTTATAATTAATATCGGTTGTGTACGCGCCTTGAATGACGCAAGTCACGCGAACACTTGCATATACGTTTAACGTTGCAGTGCATAAATCATTAATATATCATAACATGAGCAGCTTCTGACAAGCTGATATGGTTTAGGAGTAAATAAGCGTTCTCTCCAACACGCAAACAAGATAAAAGTTCAAGTTACGTTTGCGAGGTTATACAGGGTATTACAAAACTGTATGTCCCCATCGGAAACATCTGAGGACCTGGGGTGGCGACTATGGCATCTTCGGCATGCAAAAGTTGAAATCGATAGTTTAGGCCATCTCTTTCACTCACAAAGACACGAACATATGTGTAAGTGTAACAATCAATACATTCCGTAGCCGTTCGACTTTGAATGTCGAATACTCCAGAAGGCCCCGCTCAGGTTCACAGATATTTTCGAGGGGTTATACCGAAATCTTGCAGGTCGACGTCGGCTCAGTATCGGTAAATGAACAACATACATACTTGCATACATAGGTATATAACTTCACGCTATATCCTTTTCGGGGTAAATGAACAACAAAGTTTGTTAAACTGGAATACACCTCGGCATAAAAATTGATAAGCTTATCGGTTGCAAAAAATATGTTAAAATAATAACGAACACTAAATATTAGGTTTAATGATCAGTTTTGCAAAATGAGTCGCGCTGAAGGACTTCATTAATACAGCCCAAGTATTATGTATTTGAAAGTAAATAGTAGATTGTTTATCTAGGGCGAGAGGGACCAAATTGTCGGCACGAGTCTACTTTGCAATACGAGCCGTTAGCGAGGGTTGCGGACAGACGAGTACGACATGTTGTCCTCTCGCACGAGTTAAACACGATATTTTTAGTTACATCTGCTAGAAAATGAATAAAATAAAAAATATATAAGTACATAACTAAAGCACTACACATACTTTTTGTTTTGAGTTATCCGGTACCAAATTATCTTCACTACTCATATAAAATCTTTTGATCACAAAGTAGGTATGTTTGTAATTGGTATAAAATTGCTACTTCACTCATTGTCGAGACTTCCGAACGTGAATAAAAGATTCCCGCCCTAAGGCGTAAATTTGGTACTTTACGCCGAGTTTTCTGTGAAAAAATAGGCCCATTTTTGAGCAGATGTAACAAAAACAATTTCTGTAGGCGAAAACTTGTAAATGGCATAGTTTTTTACTCAAATTTTGTATATTAGCTGTAAGTTTTCCGAAAAGAATAAAATTAAATAATTGTATTCAATCATTTGGTTTTTCCCGGTATTCATTCTAGATAAGGAAATGCGTAGTTACCTTGAAGGAGACTTCAGACGTGAGGAGTGGGCGTGGCTCCGTTGCCGAGGTGAGGGGTACATCGTGCTGGCCGGGCGCCGCTACGTTTTCCTCCAACTCCTTGTACCGCAGCGAAGAGCTGCAACAGCGTACCGTTTGCAGCTTGTGTTGGTTCTCGAATATCCATTTCACTAAGACTTGAACCTGGAAAGTAAAGCATTATAAAATGCGCGTTCTTAAGAGCAGAAAGCTAAGCAGCAACAGCAAACTATCTTTTATGACTATGATTGCCAAAAAATACATTGTTACTAACGTTGTCTAAAAGAGATCGCTCGTAACGATAAGATCTCCAATGTTGTATTAACTTTAATGTACGCAGTGTTTTATTGTAAGTTTCTGTGCAATTAAGTGTATTCTACTCTATGCTATAGTTTAGTTGAGAATACAAAAGCAAGGAGATGGTAAGACGGATTCCCGTGTCTAAACGCGGGTCTCAGCGGATGCTAATCATAATCTTGGTGTAGGTCAGAAACGCATAGGGCACGTGTCATACAAAGTTCGTTACGTATTATGTAGCTACACGTGAAAATGTGTCGCATTGTTGATTAATTTATTCAGGGTGCATTACCCATTTCCAAAGGGTACCAGAACGCGTGCTATCTACTAAGACGTTATTTACCGGTTTTTTAAATACTTACATCAAAACGGATAACGCTTTCTTGAAGTTGT
Source organism: Hofmannophila pseudospretella (assembly GCA_947369225.1). Lineage (NCBI taxonomy): Eukaryota > Metazoa > Arthropoda > Insecta > Lepidoptera > Oecophoridae > Hofmannophila > Hofmannophila pseudospretella. Next base: position 6,094,921 of record OX376316.1, read on the forward strand.
AAACATTCATGATATCTTGTACTCATTAATATTTGACACACATGCTTAAAAGATCCTTTTACATTAAAATCTTTAACATACAGTAACGATATTTTTTATTTAGTTATAAACTTATAACTTAGGTACCTACATATCTACTACGAATTGATAACAATTAGTAAAATAAATGGCCGCCAGGAACTCTAGTGTTAAAAGAATCAAATATAACACCAAAATTAATTCTTACCTTGCTACGACGAATAGGCATTTTCAATTGCACAATTATTCACTTAAAATCACAAATAAATATTCAATACCTGTCACTGATTACTGTTCGTATTTGAATTTAAAATCGCGATAAATTGCCGACACTTTTGAAATTAGTATCTCCGTTCCTTGCTCCGAGTTAACTGACTCCACTGGATCTACAGCACAAACATATAAAGAGTAGATAAGATTGTGGACTGACCTATGACGTAGACATTAGTAATCAACAAATTATAAAATATTATTTGATAACGGAGGGAAGCTCAATCAAAATAGAGATTACGCGTCGAGTTATTTATTTGGCGGGACGATGTGCGCAGTGGTGTGCAGACTGCGGACCGGGCGGAGTTTGACTGCGCACACGCTGCTGCGACGGCGTCGCGGGGTCGGCACTCGGGTGAAATGCCTGGGTTGGGTCACCACCGCATTCAAACTCGTACATTTAAATGGATATGTTAATACTGCTAGCGAATAAGTTTACGCACTACAAAACCAATTTACATCACGAATTATTCTGCTTAACGATATATCACTGACAAAAGAGCAAATCGTGAAAAGCTACTTTATTGCTAAGTGATTAACTGATTATCACTGTATAAGTAATTATTATTTTCAATGAAAGTACGAATTCTAATAACTCAGGTTCATTAAGAATTCGTATGGCTGTAAAGTTGTCGCTCAATCCTTTCATACAATACCACTTCCATAGATAGGTAAAGAGAAAGACGAATGAAGCAAGGATTTTAGAAAAACTTACTGAGGAAAAAGGTGATGGCGCTTACAATATGCCTTGCTACTGAATGAAAACAGCCCTAGTTATGTCCAGTAGTGCACCTAAGCTGAATTTCTAAAAATTCTGAAGTTTCAAATAACATCAAAATCTAAATCATGAAAATTAATGATTATTTAAATCTATCTTGAAACATCGTCCTAGATATCAATTTTTTTATAACGATTACCATTACCACTTCTGTATTTTACACGTATAAAGAAAATAAAGAACTGTATAATTAGTTGTAATTTATCTAATGAATTTAGTTTCTGACAAGAATCTACAGGATACTCGCTAATTTTTCAATTATCTAACCACTTACACAAAATAACAATAGACGTACAAAATTCAACAAATAATTTATTCTAATAAATACCTACAACGTAAAATACTGACCGCTTTCAGAGAGTCATGAGAATCCATTCCATCAGTACAAATTTGGTTGACTAAGCACCAGTCTCTCTTCATTTCTAGCATGATTTTTTAAAAGGTTCATGACTTCATTATCGAATTCCTCAGGTGTTGGTTTCTTTTCTACTATCCAGTGGAAGATGTCCCAGTCATTGCTAGGAGAGTTGATAAGGCGGTCGTACATCATTGTCTGCTGCTCATTGAAACTATCCAAGTACTTCTTAGCGAAGGTGCTCAGGATGAGATCATTCTCCAACATTCCCCTTTTGCGCGATTGATAGTGGAGCCTGAAAATAGAACAATTGATAACATTAGACAATATAAATTTACAAAATTTTAAAAGAAGTGGAGATCATTTCCATATCTATACTCTATACATAAGTTTACAAGACCTAGATTCTTGATTCTTAATTTCCGGGTTCTTCGACCGTAATGACACGTTCTATGCTGGTAAAATTATTGTTATTTCATAATACTACTGATAATTTAAAGATACAAGTTCGATCTCAGGATATGAGATAATTTTAGATTTCCACTATTACAAGTTGATTGGAAAAATAAGGCCACTTCGGCCAATGCGTTAGTTTCACAAATTAAAATTCAGTTTATTAACGAAAATATAACATTACAGTACATACAGACCAAGGTGTTATATTCATAAGAAAAATTCGTAAGAAAAAGTATTTACAATAACAATAACATCAGTAAGATTCAACTAAAGCCAATTGAACGACCGACTGCCCGTTCGTCTGTCACGGCCGTCTAGCTTGTAAACAGAATAAGATATCAACTTCATTTCATTTAACATTGACCTTGCACTCAAACCGAAAATAGACGTCAAGTCAATGTGAAATGAAGTCAATAACTTATTCTGTTTACAAGCTAGACGGCCGTGACAGACGAACGGACGGTCGGTCGTTCAATAGGGCTTAGTTTACCCTTTGAAGTACAGTTCCCTAAAAAGTGGCAACCGAGATGAAAGTCATTTCCCTGATAAACCTAGTAACACACATAACTACTTGTCTATCAATAAAATGCAAGCAAATATTCTATTTATCCTATGCCTCACTATAGCCAGAGTTCTCTATCTTATCTAGTCAATCATACAGTTGATCAGAATATTTATCAGAAGTGGCCTGATTTTATCAAACAAAAATAGAAGTATGAAATATAGGATTAGATGCTCAGATACTGTGCTCTCTTACAAGTCAAGAGCTAGGGAACAAAACTGCGGCGTAAGCGTCGCGGATCAAATCCACCTCTGACCCCTATTGGTGGACAATTCCTGATAAAATCTTAAAAGCGTAGCTTAGAGTGATGAATAAAGAAAAATCAACAAATATTTTTTTTACTTATCTACTTTATTAACTAATTCAATTCGTTTAGTTAGCAACAGGGTACAATATGTACACTTTTGTTCGTCATACAAATAACTTTGCTAATAACAATCTTTGCAGATTTCAGTTTCAGTTAAAACCACTATTGCAAATTATCGAAACATAAAAATATTCATTCTGTATAATGATTCATACATTTAAACAATTCTCTTCGAGTATTTACTAAACTAAACATAGAAAACAGATTTTTCAAAAATACTTTAGCATTTCTGAAATAATACTGGTTTTCAAATATATTCAACTCTAGTAGATTTTCTTAGAAACTAGTTATATACGTAAAAGCATAGATAACATAACACAAGCAGCCTGATAAAATGATTATTACCTAAGCAAATCATAACAAGTAGTAATGTCTAGGTAAACATCCATCACATAGGTATATTCATTTCATAAGTACAAAACAAAATATTGTTAATCTTATTATTAGAATTATGAACAGTAGGACTGTAGTTATGGCAATACACATAATAAAGCTTTGTGGGCTTTTACCATTGATATGAAATTATTTTAAAAGATGACATTGTTTGTGCATACATATTGCACAAGATAAACAAATAATGAGATTAATTGTGCACTCAATTTTGAGTGCAGAAGTGAAGTGAAGTTAATTGCAACAAGTTCATAAGACATTTCATGTGTGAAATCAATAATGGTAATTAAAAAGGTATAGAAGAGTAACACTACCCTAACAGCTTGATGCCTAAATTAAACGTAGTAGTTATTTCTAAGATTAGAGTAATCAAATAGTACAACATAGAATACAGAATGGGGTATTTGACTAATTTTTTAAATTGCATCTGTTAATTTACATGTACATCCTGAAGATGGATCTGAAATCCGTTTATCGATATCTCAACTAACATCAGCTATATTAATGGTTAAAGTTATTAGTATGCTTTGTCCTTTTCTAGCAAAACAGCCCTTACTGATTGTATAGCACTGCATAACAGTAATGTCACAATTATCTATTGCTATCTCTTTTTACTGTCTGATTATTTATTGCCAGTAGCTATTTTATTTTTCAAGGGATTTTAATTCTGTTTTCACATTAGACAATCAATTTATAAATGTCTATTTTCTTATTTTTATGAAATGTATTTAATATTTGATACTTTGTCAAATACCCTACTGTATTTTGATTTTATTATTATTACTATTAAATAAGGAGAGCAGACGAGCATACGGGCCACCTGATGGTAAGTGGTCACCGTCGCCCATAGACATCTCACCTCACTGTATTAATATTAGAGGTTTTTGATTTCTTCATATTTCTTTCTATAATATTGCAATGCAATAACTTGATTATTTTACTGGACCAGTTTTTTTAGCCATGTTTGTCCTACTGCTGGGCAAAGGCCGGCTGGACCAGTTAAAACATAAAAAGACTAACACCTTCCAGCCATATTTTTAGGGACCCATATCCAGAAAGGAAAACAGAACCATATTGCTGTCGCTGTGTCGTCCGTTATGCATGTCTAGCACCTAAACGGAATAAGACAGTCTTCAAAATGTGACATAATGTTTTCCCTTGACTCAAATACGAATACTACTTTTACTTTACTTACTATTTGTAAAAAGATTATGTTTTTTAGAAGAGGTCTCATAGGGACACTTCGTCAAGTAGAGTTGAATATATATATATATATTTCATAGACGACATAAGTGCCCATTGAAGTAGTCAATTTTATTTCATAGACGACATAAGTGCCCATTGAAGTAGTCAATTTTAAACCACTTTGGCCACATTTGTAAACTGGCAGTTTAAAAACACCTTTACATAATGTAAAATCATTCATCAAATTTTAACCAAGATCATATAAAAATCCCCTGAGGCACTCAATGGCGATTTCTGGACAAAAAGTCCAAAAATCGCTTGCAGAGGATTTGTCCTAAGGGGATTTCTGGAATAAGCCTTATGAATTTGTATGAAATTAATGAGAAAAAATGATTACTCATAATACAGAATTTCTTACAGTCACCTTTTAGAGCCCTTTTTGTCCCTTTATATCCACCTATTTCAGATCTTGTGTCTAATGTTCTGTGTAATAGTTATTATTTCTATGTTGTTGAATTCCCACATATCTCAAACAGAGAAGACTACGAAGGCAGCTAGAAATTCTATTGCTGGATATTATTTACTGTAAAAGCTGTGTAGCGTATGTTTATATGCAACTTACCTGGCCTTACGAGTCTCTAGTGGCTGAGGTTTATCCACGTTATAAGCGGGAATTTCTAAATAAGTAGGGTCTGAAGGTTCAGAAATATCAGAACTAAATGCCCTGCTACTACGTTGTATATTCTTCACTGCATTCTGTAACATCTGTACCTGTAATACAAAACAGTAAAGTTGACTCGAGGAGTGGAGTTGGTTTGGCCGCCTCTTTACATTTGTTAGGCACACAAAACTTACAGGTCGAAGACGAAGCATTTTTAAAGTTCAGCAAAATATTTCCAAATAAAATTATACAAAATTCTGCAAATAGGTACCCAGCAAATTCTGTTTGAATTTCTTTTTTTTTTCTTTTTTTTGTTTCGTTCGATTGAAGCAGTGACACTGACAACTGATTGATAGAGAGAGCGACACAACAGTTTGATTGATGATCATTTCAGTCAATCATTCGCGCTTCAGGATTATTCGAACGAATTTATGTTTGGCCCCTTGGTTTGGCCTCAGTTTGATTTTGCTCACCGCTGTCATTGATTTAGCCGTTTATATGCAGATTCATTACTCAAGTCACACAAAAATAAATTCACATCCATAAATCGATTACTATTATTTTGGGAAATCGATTTGTACAACACTAGTACTCTAAAAAGTAAAGCTTAATTTAGACAGCGTTCCATAACTACTTGAAATTATTCACGTTGACAACTGCCCATTTTCCATTACCGCATTAACAGCTGAAAATTTATCAAACGTTTATTTAATACAAGCAATGTAACCTTCCATTTATTTTAAGTAAACATACACGTTTTGGAACGCACTCTCAAAATAAAATAAAAAGTTGTATTTCGTGTGGTATCACCTGTTGTTATGACAACAAGCTGGCTGTCAAAACAGTGCCGAAACCGGTAGAAAATATATCTTTTTTGTATAATTTTAGTATTTTTCAGTTTTAATTGTCTCAAATAAAGTAAATATGATTAACATTGTAGAAATTTAACATTAGTCTCTTAAAATATGGCTTACATCCGTGAATTTATACTCAAAACTGTTGGTTAGTAATCAATCAGTATTTTACAACTATCTTTACGTCTTTTAGATGTTCTTATAGTAAGAGCTAGAAGAATTAGAAGACTATGGTTTGATAAAATGTATCCCGGTGATTACCTAAAATAAAAGCAGAAAGGTATAAATGATAACCTGGAGTGGAGTACCCATTTTCTAAATGTTGGTTACTATGGAAACTTTATAGGCCTACACCACAGGTGCACTTTTGAACACATCGATATTACTTCGATGTTTGAACATGGTTCGTCATAGCAGCAAGTCTAAAAAATTAACAGGATGTACTATGCCCTTACAATTTCCCTTTTTATTTTCAGAACAATATTATGGTAAATCTAAGCTGGAAGTGAATAACAAAGCTGAAGAAACATTATCGGATTTCATAAATAATTCCCAGACACTTTTACTTCAAGGTTTCGTACAAAATGATGACAATATATTTTTTCACACCAAAGTAAGTCGAATACCTAGTACATGTAGCTCTGCGAAATCAGTTATAATCTGTTTTACACATTTTTAAATTGTGCAGATACATGGTGAAAAGAAGAAATCCATAATATTCTATAAGTCATCAGCCCAGGAATTGACTGGAGAAGATTCTGTGAAACAGATGAACATAGTCACTATAACCACTACTGCTGCAGAATCATTGTATCAGATACTGAGACAAATATATTCCCCTTTGTTAACTTCTGTAAGTATTCTTTCAGATTTTATAGTAATTTTAATATTTGTCAAATTAAAGCGAAGAGATGAAACTGTTAGTTCATTCATTAGATTTTTATGATACACACTGACATTTTTAGTTAGTAATAACTGCAATGCTAATATAACATTAGTATTATCACTCCTTTAGAACTTGCTGTCTAATACAAATATAACGTCTTTTCCATTGGCTATTTCTTCAATATTTCATTATTCCTATATTCATAAGATTTGCTCATTGAAGAATTGTATTGTTATTCCTCTCAGGGAGATGATTTGTATTCAAGCAAACTTCAAAAGAATCTATCAGAGCTGGAGTCAAACCTTAGAATTATAACTTCTGGAAAAGGAGAGGGAAATGTAAACGGTTAGTGAAAGGTGTCTCAAATTATACTGAGTTTCCCTGATATTACATTATTTCACTTAATAACTACAAACTATGTAGAGAAAGACAGTTACTTGTACTTAAAATATTCGACCAATTAAGCAATTCAAATCCTTTGAACATATTCAATATTCAAATTTAATGTGCAAATTGCAGAATTAGAATGTTGAAATCATGGACTTGTGTTTTGGATTTAAATTCGAAATTAAGCCTATGTGCTATATTATTGCCTTTTCAATATTTCCTTAACAGCAAGTCCTATAGCACTTGCAAGAAGTGAAGCTGTACTTACCTTTATATATGTATACAACTGAGAATTCAATAAACAATTGTAGTTATCCTGTCCATGGATGATGAGGTAGACTATTGGAAAACACTTGGGCAAAAGAAAGATTCCCATAAGAAAGAGAGAGAAGCTGCATCAACATTTTGTGAACTATTTGAAGACATTTGTGAAGAAATAAGGTTATATTTTTGTTTTGTTATTTATGGAATTAAATAGTGAAATATTGTGTGTGAAATATTTAGAGCATGATTTACATGTGTACATAATTTTTTTACTAGGTCAATGCAATCCAGTCCTATGCAGGAAATAAGAGAAGCAGTAGAGAATATTGGAGGACTTTTAGACGACGTCTGGCGTTTTACTGTGGCCCCTTATTCACAAGATAGAATGATACATGCATTTGATATCATTGGTAGGTCTTTAAATTTTTTAAATTAATTAAGTAAAGTCGAGCAAATGGGCCACCTGATGGTAAGTGGTCACCATTACCCATAGACATCTCATCTCACTGTAATATTTTAGAGGGTATTCGAGGACTTAGATGGAGTGCCTCATGTGCCGATAATTGTGCTGGCTCTCATACCCTTCAAACCGAAACACAGAATCGCAGCATTTCTGTGATTCTGTGTTTCGGTTTGAAGGGTATGAGAGCTTTGCGGCAGAAATAGATAAGAGGGTGGTACCAACCCATCAGGCGATCCTGCGCATCAGTATCTACCACCTATGACTAAATTATAAATTAGTTAAGTTTTCCACTATTTTTCTCAGTTTATTGGTGTATTTGATCACTTAATCACTAAAAGAACATTAAACATAATGCTATTATTATTACAGGACATATTACTTGCTCAACTATTCAAAAAGCACTATCTACTGTAGACTTATGGAAAGTCTGTGGTGGTTTTAAAGACAATGAAGTACTGGTTCTTCTATCTGAAGGTCTGAAAGTACTACAGACTTGGACCAGTGCATGTAAATCACTGACAGAGACATATTGGCCCAATTATGCACTTCACGCATGGACTGGGAAGCCATACATACCACCGTTTTGTTTGAACTTTCAAACTAGACTAAAAGAGGTCTGTTTTGGAGGTTTTCGTATGTATTTTACTACTTTCTGGCTACAAAATGGTGCTATAATGAAAACCCTAAAATTTATATTTCAGATTTATGGCATACGATCAACGCATAACCAGTTAAACAAATTACTTTCTAACAACGAAAGGGTTGAACTGAAGTCTGACCAGTTATTTGAACCTTTTGAAAGTATGTATTTTATTATATTAACTATTTTTTAGGCGTTTGTTTGACAAGCAGCGTATACCTAATACGAATATTGTATGCATCTCTATTATTTTATTAGCTATGTTTTACATTTACAGATATGAATGTATGGATATGCAATGGACCAAATAATGCCTGGGAAACAGCTGTTTTAAGGTTCTCTGTGAGCTTACGACCTGCCGAGTCTAAAATTGCTGAGAAACTAAGACCTAGACTACACAATACATCAACTAAGCAGGTTAGTTAACTCTCGATTATTACGAAAACGGCGCCATATTAGGATCATCAGGATAGCGAATCTCCTAGAAGATCTTTGCAACATCGAAAATAATACAGGTGCTTTTATTACAATAGAAAATCGTGGCATTTTCAACTCTAAACTTTTATATATATTTTCAATATTTATAAAAACCTTAAAACTTAACAGATCACCCAAAAACCCTCTAAGGGGTTTATCCGGCGTGATTGTCGATCAGCATATTTTGTATTTATTTCAGATGCTATACGAATTTATGCGTTACAAAACCTTAATAGAAAGACCCCTGGTGAAGCACGCTCTTAACAACGAGCTGGAGATATTTGTATCTTCTCTCTTGTCTTTATTGAAGACCATACAGAGCCAACTGGACTCGGACGAGGTCGACGTGAAGATGTACCAGCCGCCGGAAATGTCGCCGATAGTGCAGCAAGTGCAGTGGGCCAAGCAAATGGAGGCTAAAGTGTGTATTCAATACATATTTTTTTTGTATTTATTTCATTTACTCTAATTTGTCGCGCGTTACAGATATAAGGAACCATTTCGTAAAATGCCCTAGCAAATATGAGGGGCTCATAGCCTGGTTGCGTGCGATTACAAAGTGACCATATACGTTGGAATTGGTCAGAACCAGGATCGATAGTGGCTCATTTCATCTGAGCTCCTCTGTGCCTCAGAGAGCACATTAAACCTTCGATCCCGGTTGTTGTCATTCGACAGCAGTCGTTAAGCCATGATATATGGATGTAGGGTGGCCTGAACAACTCTGACAATTGGTTGACAACTAACCATACGATAAACAGACAAACAAACCCATGAAAATATTGAACTATTTATTCGTGATCTGGCAGGAACAAATAACTCGATCAAAAAGCAAGATAGCTTTTTATTTTACCAAAACATATTTAAATCAATATTTTGTATGTTTATTTCAGGTAAAAGATATCCATATGTGTGCCGAAAAGTATCTCAACGAATTCGAGGGCAGCTCTGAATTACTGAAACTTGCAGCTGAAGTGCTGAAAGAACTGAAAAATATGTACACACAACTTCACGAGGAATGGTCTAGAGATTTACAGGTAAAATTCTTGCCAGTTTTGATGTTTCAAATCAAATCATAACGCTATTGGTGCCTATCAGTTACATCTGGGATACTCAACGACACATAGACGTATTCATACAAAACATTGGTCATAATTTGAAGAATCAATGACTCAATGTCTAGGAAGTTAGACTGGAAAATTTTACTGCAGTACATGATAGGTTCTAGTAGACCACTTCGAATATGTACAAACTTTTAACTTGTTCGGAGTGGTTATTAAGAATATTAGCAATGTGCACAACTTAAAAAATGAAATGATGTAAAAACATAACTCATCACCAGTATTGTTAAAAAAGTATAATTTCTGTGTATATTCGAATCTGAATACATTATCACATCGCTCGTAATATAATGATTTCCAGGCCCAAGTGAAAAACGGCTCCCTCCAACTACAACTAGACAAGCCAGTAGTAGAGTTCTCTAGCAGCAGTCGCATGATGGTAGTGAACTTCAACCCGCGGCTCGTGTGGGCTGAGTTAGAGGCGCGGGCGTTGGCAGCACTGGGGCTGCAGCCGCCACCCGCTGCTGCAGCCATCGATACCCTCACTGCTGCTCTGAAGCACGCCAGAGCACTGCAACAGGTAAGTTGTGTAGGTACAGCAGTCATGATGCTAGTGAACTTCCACCTGCAGGTCGTTTTATATTATAAATACTATGTCTCAAAATGACTAGGCTAGGTAGCAAAATGTCTGTATAGATCAGCAATCGGGAACAGACGGACCGCGGAAGGTCGAAACCTGGACCGCCAAAAATTTAACTTATTTTCAAATTGAATAAATAATTTATTAATATTTATATATACCTAATAGATACGTTTGAGCTATAGCCTTATTAATGTTTCTTACACACGTACAAGTGATAGCGTGATTAATTTGATTTTCTATTTTATATTAATCTATGAGTAAAAATAAAACTGTATACCCCAATAAACACGCTTACTGTCTTTGTGATTCTGAGATTCTGTCCGCTCCTTCGGGGATTATAGACGTGAGTGTTCATGTATGTATGTGTATGTAAAAATAAAAATTTTAAAGGTAGGTAGGTACTTATGTTTTTTCATTTCATTTCATTTATTGCTGTCATAGTTATTACCAGGACCTAAAACTAATTACAGCACCAATTATGAGCCCTGTTAGGACATAGCAATTTTAAATAGATTAAATTAAAATAATATAAATTATTAAATCATAAATTAAATATTAAAATTGAATTGAAATTAAAATCGTTACATTTTTTCAAAACTATTCGGACCACACTTAAAATTACTTGCCGACCCCTGATATAGATCATATAACGACTAGATAGCAATAATAAAGACGAGGTAGATAGCAGAATGACTAGTTTGCAAAGCAGCTTACCATTTGTAACAAAATAACTACATAGTTTTATAATGCTAAAGATGCACACAACCGTCATGCATGACTTCCAGGTGGCTTCATTCCACAACACCCTGGGCGAGCGAATGATCCCCTCCACTCGGCCCATGATGCTGCAAGCGGCCCTCGACCTGTCCTCCCTCGTTCAGGACCAGAAGGCGGTCTACTGGGACGACGTGGACCAATTGGTCAACTACACTGACAAGTTGAAGCAGATTGTTATGAAACTCGAGTCGCAGGTACTTATGCAACTCAGTATAAAATAATTCGGAACCTAGAGATTACAGATCCAGATTACAGCCAATGTGTTTCAGTTTCGAGTTTTAATTTTTTTCGGCGACTACTTTTACTGACAGTTCTATCGGTGAAGAAGAAAATAGCCCGAGAATAAAGTTCTAGTGTGCGTTTGCGCAAGGTGGTTTACAGCGACTGGATGAGAAGAACCGAAGATCGGGCTAAATGTCGCGCCCTAGGAGGGGCCTATGTCTAGCAGATGCAAGTTCGAAGGCTTGTGTAATTCACCAATCCGCATTAAGTTCGTAATATAATGTAGCTAGGACTTGTGAAGTGTAGCTGGATAGACAATCGTGGATGGATCTCTGAGTGGGTCCTTTAGAACGGACTAATGCTCAGAATTGAATTGAATATTGATTTTGCATTTTGACGAATTTGCTTTGCGTAATATAATCTACATTCAACGTATATGTACTAATGTCTAAACTGTTCAAAACCACTCATCTACTTGTTTGGATATGTTACAGAATACCTATTTGACAAGTCAACACATTGCTATAAGAAATATTGTGGAAAAACTGATGGAAACCGAACTTCTAGCTAAACAGTCTGAGTGGAAAAAGAAGATCAAAGACATAAGAGACATCATTGAGAAGGTCAGTACATTGATATGTATAAGTGTATCGTTTAATTGAGACGGTTCCTTGCATGATGATGTTAGATGCGCGCTGTGGGAGGGGTCCGGGGGATCCGCTATGGAACAGAAAGGTTACGGGGGCGCCTACGTGCAAAATAGCAAAAGACATCAAATTGTTTTTCTGATATTTCTGGAATACGGTATTAAACTAATTTTTTTATTGCATCAATCAACTTACATGGACATACTAAAGAAGCATCTAAAATTATTTTTTCGTTATCTCAACTAATATCAGAGATATTAATGGCTAAAATTAGTATTGGACAGATGCTCTGTCCCTTTCTAGCAAAACAATCCTTTATATGCAGCCAGGACCTGCTTGTATGGCGCTGGGGAACAGTTACGTCATAAAACTTATTGCCGTTTCTTTCTACCGTTCTGATTTTTTATTGCCTGTAGCTATTTTATTTTTCACGAATTTTAATTCTGTTTTCACATTTAACCATCAATGTATGCCTATTACTTAATTTTTAAGAAATATATTTAATATTTAATACTTGGAAACTACCCTTTTCTATGAAATTTCAAGGAATAATAGCAAACCCATTTGACGCATTTTTGCCATTTTCTTGACAGTCACGTTTTGCACTTAGCGGCCTTTTTCATATCAGGGCAGTTCTGTGGCGGTCACGTCATCTGTCCCGTCCCCTTCCACACTGCGCAACTACCTGAAGGAACTGTCTCAAATTATCAATTAAACCAATGCAATAGTATTACTTATTCTATGATTAAACGGTACTTAAGTATACATATAAAAAAAGTTTAAAAATATTACATAAGGAAAGCAGACGAGCAAACGGGCCACCTGATGGTAAGTGGTCACCGTCGCCCCTAGACATCTCGCCTCACTGTATTATTATTAGAGGGTTTTAGATGCGCTGCTAACATTGAGGACTGATGGAGTGCCTCGTGTGCCGGTAACACTGGCTCTCTTATTCTTAAACCGAAACACAGAAACGCAAGCATTTCTGCTTTGCGGCAGAAACGTATAAGAGGGTAGGTGGTATCAACCCAGGCGATCCTGCACATCAGGATCTACCACCTTGTTCTTTGGTTCACGCTTATTTCTGTTCCTGCAGGTGGAATCGAATGGCTATAAGAACACAGAGCTCTGGAGATCGCATTGGGACTGGCAGCTGTATAAAGCTCTTGAATGTCAATACATAAAAACACTGCTTTCTCTATACAAACACTTTCCACATGTCAAGGTCGATTTAGTGCTCCGGTAAGGGTAATGCTGGGATCCAAAGATATTATAATTCACCATATCTGTCGTCGCTGTAGAGTAAAAACCTTCGTAATGCATTTTGAACATTTTGGTTCGATTTCAATTTTTGAATTTTGAACTCGTAATGAAGCGCCCGTTTCAGTCAAACTCAGTTCAGTTAAATGTTTAACTCTAACACACATTTAATGTGTTGTGTCTGACAAGGGTTTATTTCAAGAATCGAACTAAAACGAAATGGTGATACAAATGCATTACCGAGGTTTTCACTCTACGACGACGCTATGTAGATTGCTTACATGAAGAATTTTACAAGGAGACCATGGGTGCCACTAAGAGCGTCAGTGGCACAGTGGCTAGGACACCGGACTCCCATGCAGGAGGTCCGGGTTCGAAACCGTGTAGTGCCATGTACCAATGATTTTTTCGTATTTTTCGAAGACTTACGTACATTTACCGACTGCTCTAACGGTGAAGGAAAACATCGTGAGGAAACTTGCATACTGAGATGACCAGTGTGTAAAATGGGGTAGGCATAAAAGATCCTCAAGGGTCGAAGTGCCGCTGGGCTATTCCCGGCTCCCAATCATAAGATAAGATGGGTGCAACTAGGCGCATGTGCTGATTTTTTCATTCGCTTGAGTACTTCTTGCATACGGATAATTATTAAAGAATATGCAGGAAATATTTAGTTCTGTATGGTAAATAAACCATAGAGTGCATTTGTACGCTCCACAATGTTGACAACCAATGATTTGGTCCAAACTTGCGTGTATTGAATCCTTGTATAATGTCAATGTGTCAAATTAACGCTCCTACACATGGATTAGTGCTTACTTACACGATTTGTGTTCATTTTTTGAACCACGGTAACGGTTAATCGCGTCGTAATAGCTCCGATAAGGCTCTCAAAAAGGGCCTACTTATCTTTTAACCACGAACCTGGCTTCCTTTGCACTATCTAGGCGGAAAGTCAATAGATCGTTTCAAAGCATATTCAGAGTTTTTACAAAATAGAAAGTAGTAAGAAAAATTCTTTTATATAAAGTTTTCCATAATGATTGCATTCAAATACAAATATACTTTACTGCACCCCCTGGACAAAAACAAAACATACAACATAAAGAGAGGTACAATATACCTCTTTCTTGAAATCATTTCCTCTGCCCGAAGGTTTCCTGGAAGAGGTCGCTCTTAGCGATAAGGCCGCCTAAATTGTACTTCACTAATTCCTTTTAGAAACAAAGAAAGAAAGATTATTTATTTCCGACACACACATACAAACAACTAGGTACAGAAGACAAAAATAATATTATCATCATATCATATCAATTACAATAATTACAAAAATAATCAAAAACAATAATTAAACTCTTTTAGTGTCAATATTTGCTACAGTATAAGAGTTAAAATAAATAGTTAAAAAATAATTAATAATTACAAAAATAATCAAAAACAATAATTAAACTCTTTTAGTATCAATATTTGCTACAGTATAAGAGTTAAAATAAATAGTTAAAAAATAATTAATAATTACAAAAATAATCAAAAACAATAATTAAACTCTTTTAGTGTCAATATTTGCTACAGTATAAGAGTTAAAATAAATAGTTAAAAAAATAATTAATAATTACAAAAATAATCAAAAACAATAATTAAACTCTTTTAGTGTCAATATTTGCTACAGTATAAGAGTTAAAATAAATAGTTAAAAAATAATTAATAATTACAAAAATAATCAAAAACAATAATTAAACTCTTTTAGTGTCAATATTTGCTACAGTATAAGAGTTAAAATAAATAGTTAAAAAATAATTAATAATTACAAAAATAATCAAAAACAATAATTAAACTCTTTTAGTGTCAATATTTGCTACAGTATAAGAGTTAAAATAAAAATACAAAAAAATACAAAAAAAAAAAAACCATGTCACAAAAAAATTTTTAAATAATAAAAAATCAATGTCTAAACTAATACAACCCAATAAATTATAATTTGATAATTAGTCATATTTCCATCATAGGTGCCTACTGACATTATAATTCTTCAACTGAAACAAATATATTACAAAAACAAATAACTAAGTAACTAAGTTTGATGAAGGTGGCGTGCAGCACCAGAAAAAGTAACTAAGTTTGATGAAGGTGGCGTGCAGCACCAGAAAAAGTAACTAAGTTTGATGAAGGTGGCGTGCAGCACCAGAAAAAGTAACTAAGTTTGATGAAGGTGGCGTGCAGCACCAGAAAAAGTAACTAAGTTTGATGAAGGTGGCGTGCAGCACCAGAAAAAGGGGACTGCTTCAGCCTGTTGCCGTAGCGCTTTTAGCACTGTTTTATATTTGTGCAATAAAGTGTATTTTACTTTAACTTTACTTAAGATACTTACAAATCACGGTTGTCTGATGTTGCAGTGGTCGTATGGTGCGTGTTCAACCACCACTGGAAGAGATTCGAGTGCAGCATTATCACCAACTGAGGCGTCTAGTGTCGCTGCCCGCTCAGTTTGTCGGCGTGCAGACCTCATACGCCGACAATCAGTCTATATTCGCCAGTATTGTGGATAAGTAAGTTTGAATATCATCGCTATACATGTCGCTTTACATATCAGCATATATCATACTTATACTATTATATTATCCCATGTTCTGTTATATGTTCATTTGCATTGGTCACAGAAGAGATCTGTCCTCCGAGATACAGGAACTTCCTAGTTCGGAGGTCAGCGCCTATAGTAGGATAACTGGTTGCTCACGAGTTTTATTTAGTTTAATGTAACATATGCTTAAGTTCCTACTATCTATCTATCTATCTTATTCTTATATATAAGGTCCATTTTTATTTTTATTTTGAAGTGCTGGTAGGTACAAAATAAAAAAAAAATAAAAAAAATTGATTAATTTTTAAACTCATCCATGTTTCATTCATACTTCTTATTTCAGTATTAGAATAGCAATATTTCATTCATTTGAAAAAAAATATGTCTATACCTATAGAGAACACCCTAGAAATATTTGCCGCTAATAAAATAGGATCCTATATAATCCCCAACGCTAGGGACCTGCTCTTGCAGAAGGATGTGTCTGATGTATCATAGCGAATTGGTGGTTTACACAAATTTAAAATATCGAAATAGCCTATTAACGTCCCCACTGTTGGGACACAGGCTTTCCCTTGCAGAAGGGGGGCACGGGCCATGTCCACCAAGCGGGCCTAGTGCTGATTGGTGCATTTCACACGCCTTCGGAAACTTTTTTCCTCAGACATGCAGGTTTCCTCACGATGTTTTCCTTCACCGTTAGAGCAGTCGGTAAATACATACGTATATGTTTGAAAAAATCCGAAAACTCAGGGGTAAATGGCATTGCATGGTTTTTAACCCGGATATCCCGCAAGGGAGCCCGGCGTCCTAGCCACTAGGCCACCTATGCTCTTTAAAATAAAATAATTGCTCCGTAATTATTAGTGACCACTTTGTAAAAGGTGTTCACTTTGATCATTCATGTGACTGAAAAACTTTGTTCTACGACTCTCAACATTTTACAAAAAAGGTATCCAATACAAAATGTATCGAGCAATCTCATTTTATCAAAACACTTTTTTTTAAATCGAAATATTCAGTTATCGATTCTTTTATAAATGTAAACACGTTACAGACACGGCTGGCTCGGCAATAAAGCAGTGCGGCAACTAGAAGCGGCCTTGTCCTCTGTGGAGCGTACTTGTGAGTCGTGGACGCGCCGCGCCGCGCTCGCGTGCGTGTCCGATCTAGAGGCCCTATGCTCTGAACATCTGCACCTCCCGCAGGATTGGGAGACCAACTTCAAGGCTTGCAAAGCTTACGGACAGGCTGTTGCTAAGATGACATTGTACGTTTATTTTTTTTATTGTATAAGGAGAGCATACGAGCAACTGATGGTAAGTGGTTACCGTCAACCATAGATTTCTTACCTCACAATAATCTACAGGGGTGAATTTCAAAATCTTTGGTCGTACCCCATCTAGAGGCTATGCTCTGAAGCATGTGTCCTTTCAGTCTACTTCTTCTAAATCATTCTGTGGAATTCACCACATAGAACTTTCTTCATTTCACACACTGGTCGGTCATCAGAGTGTGCAGATTTCCTCATGATGTTTTCCATAGCCATTAGAGCAGTTAGTAAAAGTGCGTAAGTCTTCTAAAAACCAAAATATTTATTGGTACATAACTTGCATGGTTACGAACTCGAACCTCGTCCTAGCCGCTACCCCACCGACGCTCAATTATCTACTGAATTTTCAGACTACCCACTGACAAATTACCTGTTGCTCTCTGTTTTTCTCGTGTACTGATATTTTAATTCTTATTAATTAATAATAATAAATAAATAAATTGTTTTCATGACAACACTATGCAAATATACAATGGAAGGTACAGTACTATTCATTGTTACATTTCAGCGAAGACGAAAAAATAGAGTGGATTTCTGTCGGCACGGCCACACTGCGTCGCGAATTCGAAGCGCAAGCGCGCAGTCTATGGGCTTGCCTCATGTCTTCACTGCAAGCCAGCTGCCGGAATGACGCGGGCGCAGTGGACGCCTTCGTAGCGAGTGCTATGCTCATGATGGAGGACAAAGCTATGCCCAAGAACGCGAAAGAACTGGCTGAGATCAGTGCTAAGCAGCAAGCATTGCAGACCAAAATGCCTGAGGTAACGTTTTAAGCTCAATTTCTGAGTAATGGCGCGGTTACATATAGCCGTTGACCGACCGTCTGTTCAGTCACAGCAGGTCGCCACCGGATATATGTGAATTGCAAGTTGTCGACCGCTTTCGGCAAACGTCAGTGTCACTAGGTTGTCATCGAGCAAATTACGTTCGACGACTTCGGCCAACGGTCAAGTGTAAACCGCAGGTCGGTCGCCGAAGCGGTCAACGACCATATGTAACGGCGCCTTTAGTTTATATCAATGTCGTCGTTGTAAACGAGCAGCGGTGGATGCTACAGTAGCAAGCGCTATGATTATCCTTCAAAGCAATGCCCAAGAATGCTGTATGGATAAACCATTTAATTTCATAGAGTTTGCAGTCCAAACTCGTATTATGGGCTATGGACTTGACTCGGTGTAGACTGCCTAAATTGACCTGTTTTAAAAACGCCATTTGATACTAGTTTTCATCTTGCAGATGGAGAAAATGGTTGAAGCATTGAAGAGAAAAGGCCACATGCTACGCACCTGGGGCGGCGACCCGTCCGTAGAAGGCACCATAAAAGAGTGGCAGAGGATTCGGGAACTCATGCTGAGTCAGCAGCAAATGTTTGAACATCAGGTAAAGTTGTTAATTATTTCGTGTGTATTACGGATTAGAATATCCCTACCCCCACTGGGCAAACCTGACGGAAATGATGACTAACCCGAGTAACTTGCTGGTGGTAGGACCCCTGTCTTCGACCTTCTATGTAAGCCTGTCGTCAAATATCTTCGCTTCAGCAGGGTTTATAAAAAAGTCAGTAAGTATTTACTAAGCCCGTGTGGTCCATCACTTACCACCAGGTGATATTGAAGTCAAACGCGGGTTTAATCGTAAATAATAAAAAACAACCACAAATAACGTTCAACTTACAAATGTACCTTTCCATAACGCAGGTTGCGTGCAACCAAGGTTGTGAAATACTTGTGCAGGTTCATTAGAACCTGTAGATTACTGAACATGAGAATGGAGACGCTCCTTAAAATTGGGTTACTGTCGTAATTTCTATTGCATTGTAATATTTGAAACTCTTTACAGGCGGAAATAGTAAAATCGAGCCTTAGCGGCGAGTGGGACAACTTGAACACAGGCGTGGAAGCATGGCTCTCGCGATGGACCCAATCCCGGCCACGATTGGAGGAAACCCATGGTGCGAAGTACGCGGACATGGTCGACAGATGTCGCTCCGTGTTCGACGCGCAGGCGCAGTGGGACAAGTTCGTCGCTGAGCGGGACGATTTAATGTAAGTTATTTATTTTTTGTTACATATGTTCAAATAAAAAATCTGTTCTGTTTTCTGCCCCATTTTTGAACAGATGTAACAAAAAATAAACTGTGTATTTATCGACTGAAAACTGTGCTGGAAGTGCCATATTCCCGCACTAATTGAGGGACTTTATATTTATACCCACGATATTCTATTTCGCTATTCTATTTAACCGAATAAATACAAACCGTGCGAGCATTCTAAACGAAATATTTTATGTAAATACGTGATGATAATTCATTATTAATATCTTTGCTATGGTTTTCAACTCGTAAATAAAAATAAAGCACTTGTGGATATATATCGGCATGTGGGTATAGTATGTAAAGATTGTCGGCAGATGTCGCTGTGTTTGTATAACTGTTTATACTCTTGTTACAGTAAAGAATGTGAGAAATTCAATATGAAGCCGGTAATACCCGATACGTGGAAAGAGGCAGAGAAGCTCATAACAGAATATGTCAAACTATGGACTGTTCTAAAGGAGTACAATGAAGGTAACACTTTCACACAGATTAGTTACTGACATTGTCAGAAATTTAAAGTAATGTTTACTAGCGAAACAGATAGGACATATCCCGCGACTTTGTTTTTGTATCTCAGTTTAAAAAATAATGGTTATGTTACACATTACCAATATTGAGTAGGATATAATACAGAGGTGGATTTGATCCGCCGACGCTTGCGCCGCAGTCTCGTGACCAAGGACATAAAACGCAAAGCGTTGCGTAGATGGAGCCACGAGCACACTCAGTAAACAGAAAAGCAAAACGATACGTCATTTTTGAAGATATCACTAATTTCTCGTTATTTGGATTAATTTAATTTAATTTCTCAAAGCTATAGTAAAATTGTGTTGATATCATGGCATCATATGGCCATTTCAAAATTGCAAACCTAAAAAACAGCGTGGCGCGAGTCTGAAGGAATTTAGTGGAAAGGTACGTAACTACATGTTGATATTTGGCTTTATGTGCTAATCTAAAGTTTATTAAACAAAAGTCTTGTAAAATTATCCCATATTAATCAAAATAATCATTATTTATTTATCAAATTATTGTCATTCAAAGCAAAAAATGGGTTATCTGATGTTTAGAACGAAATCATGTTTAAGTATTTTACGTACGTCGTATTTTTTAATATTTTTTTGTAACTGTGCTAGTGGCGCCTCTAATGGTAAAACATTGCAGGATTATCTCCTATTGTTGTTTATCCTGAGCTATTGTAAATATAGAAATTTGTCATATTTTACTAACTAGACATTTTTTAACAGAAGATAGACAACAAATGCTCGAAATTTGTTTAACTTAATTTAACACTGTTTTGTAGAATACGAGTCCATAGCCGATCAAGAATGGATCATATTCCAGAAGAAACTACACTTGCTTGACGAATTTACGTCCAAGTGGTCTGGAAAACTGGAACCTTACACCGTTGTCACTCTTTACATGCGACAAGAGATGGACAAATATACTGTGAGTACAGAAATAGGGATAATGACCTTTTTTTGTTTTTTTACCTTCACGCTATCCCTTGAGGGGTAGGCAGAGAGAACGGAGCCCCACGAATCTCTGTCTTGCCACGCTTCTCTTGCTTCCTCTACAGTCATTCATCGTTTCACGCATGTTCGCCGTTGGGGTCGTCTGCTTTGTATACAATTAAAATCTAAGAGCACTCTGTCAATCTGGTCTTTAAACAGACAGTTTGACAGTTTTTTGTCTATATAAAATATTTTTTTCCATGTTAGTCGCACAAAGATTTTTAAAAAAATATTGTAATATCCGTCGTAGTTTTTTAGATTGAGTCAAACAAAGATTTTGGAAATTAATTGCCCTATGAGGAGAGGACGGCGCTTCTAGTCCGATTTCTGTGGTTTCAAAGTTTCCGATCAGACTAATATAGCGCTAACAACAAATGACGTCAAAGTGCCATAAGCCATACACTCTCATAGAAAATACCGTTTTAAAAAGATATGGATATAATGAATTTACTTGTTTTTTTCATCTAGGATCTTACTACTTTGATGAAGTATCTCCGCGGAAGTGATTTCACCGAGCGACATTGGCGTGAGGTCTTCGGTCTACTAGATATGGAGTACAAGAAACCTGATACTCTACAAGTGAAGGACTTCTTGAATGTTGCCATTAACATTAAGAAACATATTAAGACTCTGCAGGTAATTAATCTATTGGACGTCCTGCGTATAATTAATTAATTTTGTTTTACAGATTTTTTAACAGTAGATTGTCTAAAAAATGCGGGATGTACTAAATTGTCGCTACGAGTGTTATTTCGCAATACGATCTTTATGCGAGTGCAACACGTCATCCCGCTAAAAATTGTTGTGTAAAAAGTATATAAAAAGTAACATCACTAAAATAATAATAAAAACATTGTTTTTCTGTTTTCAAAAATAATTATTGTAATACAAATGAAAATCTAGGTGCATCTATAATTATTTGGAGTCGGTTGCAACCACGTGCAACGTGTTACACTGCTAGGTTTGACATTCCACGCGGCCCAACGCCGCAGTTTGGCACAGACTCCAAATAATTAGGTATAGGTCCTTACCTATACTATATTTGTTGTGTAGAATTTTGAACAAGTCCGAAGTATTTCTGACAGTTGTCATTATCACTACCTTACCTTTAAGGTAGAAATTCCGATAATATAAAATAAATATAAATAACTGTCAGAAATACTTCGCACTTGTTCAAAATTCTACACAACAAATGTCAATGGTGTCTCATATTGGTCTTTCCTAACTAGAAAATCTGCACGTCTGCATCGAGCGAGGCGGCCGTAAGATCCGCTCTCAATGAACTGGAGGTGTGGTTCGCGGGAGCGCGACTCGCTGTCATTTATTACAACGACAAGTCGAAACGCCCAACGCCCATTGTCAAGGATTTCAAGGATATACTCGCTAAGGTAGGTCGTCTGAATATTTTTGTTACTTAAAATACATAACTGAATCATCGTCGGTCTAAGCACGCCAATACAAAAGCGTTCACTGTCTATTCTGTTGTCTAGCATTTGTCATCAGCTATGATCGGAGTAGGTAGGGCTGTTTTTGGTACTTGCCACATACGGTCATAATATGGATAAGTATGCCCAATAATCCCGGGATTTCCTGGATTGAATAAATATATTATTTAGATTTTTAACGTTATATTTGTTTTGATACACATTTAAGATTGGTGGCGAAATATTTTTTATTAAGATTCATGGCGCTAGTGTAGGTAGCGTTTTAACTTCTTCGTAAGTTCACAATTTTTTAAAAATCGTAATCCGCCGAGTAAGGGTGAGGTTTATAAAAGTAATTTACAACATTTGCTCGATAACTTAAAACGGGATTCCGAAATCATATCCATATTAATATAACCTTTGAGGACATTGACCAGAAAGAGCCCTACCTACACCGATCAGTGGTCATCAGCAAGGATTATTGCTAATATTTTAATATTTATTTGTAACTTATTTTATTTTATGTGTGAAATGTACCGTACCTATCTTTTTGACAATGTATTATCATTACTGAAATAAATGAATATGATTTTGAAATTCACTCCTAGATTGCTCGTCAGAGAAGTTTTATAAGGAAACCGCGTCTGCCAGTTCGCGCATGGTATTTGAGCATTTTCCTATACATTAGTCTGTCACTGAAATGTATGAAAATATATGACCTATGGGTCAATAGGAAATAATCCTGCAATGTTTTACCACTAGAAGCGCCACTAGCACAACGGTACGTAGATACGTACGATATATCCTTTCCACCAAATCTTTTTTATCCTTCAGACTCGCGCCACGCTGTCTTATCAGATTTTTTTAGGTTTGAAATGGCCATATGATGCCATGATATCATAACAATTTTACAATAGCTTTGAGAAAATATATTAAATTAACCCAAATAACGAGAAATTTGTGATATCTTCAAAAATAACGTTTCGTTTTGCGTTCTCTTTAAGTAGTGTGCTAGTGGCTCCATCTACGCAACGCTTTGCGTTTTATGACCTATTCCCTAGCTCGCTGTCAATGCTCACGTCATTGTTCTAGAGGAGAGGGTGCTAATAGGTAGTCCGATTTCTGTGGTCATCAGCCTATAACCTTCCCACTGTTGGAAGATGAGCAATTATTCATTCACTACGCGAGCCCATTGCTATAAAATGAAAACGCCGACGATAATGGATATTTTTTCCTGGGAGCTGTATTTTATCTTTCTCTGCAGTCGGTCGGTAATCTGGAGTCCAAGAGACATGGCTTTAGACGATCTGTGCAAAATCATATTGTAGCTGAATGCATGGCACAAGAAGGAAGGCATATCAACTACGGATTTAACGATGTTCTCGTCACCGCACATGGGTACAGTCGACCACTAGCTAAAGTATATCATGTGTCAATTTTCTTCGATCAAATGTCAATCTTACGTCAGAGTTACATGGTTTATTTCAGATTCACATGACGTTTTGGGTAGGTTGACCTGTGGTTGGCTGTACCCTTGTGCGGTGACGTGAGCCTTTCTTCACTTGTCATAGTTGAATGTGGCTTGTCACAATGTGAGTATTTGTTGATTTAGATCGAGGAGCAGCAGTGGGTGGTATCGTCGGTGGCGGGCGGTGGCGGCAACGACGCGAGCGCCGCGTGGGAGTCTCGCCTGCGTGCCGCGCGCAGCCTCGTGCGGGCCGCGCATCATGCGCAACGCAGGTCAGTTCACTTCATACTTAGGTACCTAGTGGCATCGATTCTGGCGTGTCACTAAACGAAACATCACCCTCACACTTACACGACCTAGCATATGAGTGAGCGTGACAGTTTAATAGTTTTAGCTTTAGGATTGGCGGCAGAGACGAAAATTGCCAGGAAGTTTTCCTGAAAACTTTCAAATCTTCCGGAACTTTGGAAGATTTCAAAATGTTTTACTTCATACAAAATTATCTGCTATGAATACTATATGACACTATAACGTAAAAGGCATCAGCCTGATGAACGATGTTTTAACTCTATGTGTCATACATAATTTTTTTTATTTTCATAATAAACAATTTCAATTATAATATTTTTTATTCAATTATTCGGTCTAGCAAAAGGCAAGAGCAAGGATCTGATAATTTTCATAGATAAAATTAAATTTACACTGCACTGAAGGCACCCCTCTAGTATTAAAAAAAATCTAAAGGTTTATCTAAATGGTATGGATATGGACCAGGAGCGCATTCCTAGGAGCAAACGGTACTATGGCCGTTTTGGAAAACTTCCGGAATATTTAAGAATTTTTCTTGAATAGGTACTTTCGGAAGTATTCCAAAAAAGGAAAGTTTCAAAAAACTTCCGGAATTTTCACCTCTATTTGGCGGCCACCCCGGAATCGACGTCAGTGTAGTCAAATAAGCGCTAGCTGCGAATTCTATTAAATTACTACTTCTGTAGCGCTTATTACATTTGACTAATTTTAGTATGATTCATTTATTCATCAGTACGGTTAGTCTTTAACAGAAGCCTGTCTAATTATTCGGCTAAATTGTTGACTAATTGTCGACTGAATTCAGTCAAGTGTAATAATAATAATATATAGCGCTTATCTAGCTTTGTATAATAATTTTTTATGGAGTGCCGAAATATGATCAGACTTCCATTTTTAAATTTTTTATTTTTATTGAGCCCTGATGATATCTTTTCGTGACCTCATCATGTATATTGTACTCTTTCTGACTTATGTTAAATTTAATTTATATGGCAGCAAAGATACACTGTTGTCTAAAATATGTACCTCGTCTAATTGTGCTACTTTCAAAATATTGCTAATTGCGATCAACCATGGTACGATTGCCTAAATAAGTATTTGACTTCAATACTTTGAAATAGAGTCCACAGCTGGACAGTTATTTATATGGACTGTACCTGTGACTTTTGTTTCTTTGTTTCTTGAATGAATTAAAATATTTGCGTCCAATCATTTTTTCATAAAGTTCCAATATTTAAAAAATGTACTTTATTATTGGAAATGCAGCATGCATAATGGGAACATTTGAGCGGGGCGCGCTAAAAGGGGGCCTTTTTGACTAAGCTCTTCTCATGTAGATACAATGTTATAGCTTTAAAAAAAAATTACATGTAATTATTATTTGTTTAATTAAATATTTACATTGACTTTAATATTTGTTTTAAAAAAAAATGTTTCTTATTGTGGTTTTTACTATATCAATGTGACGTATTCAATTCAGTGGTTTACTTACGCCTCTCCTCTCTACGAAACATGTGCGCGACAGATGTGCAATGCAAGCTATTTTGACCCACCGTTCGGCTTTACTTACTTCCCGGTTCTTGGTATTTTGGTTAAATCTTTTACTATATTCTGTGGCTAAAGCCGAGCAATATCAAGATGAGACATGACGTGCGATATAACTTTATACTGTAGCATTTCGAGCATAAGTAGAGTCACAATAATACATATTGACATATCTGTACCTCAGAAGCATAACACTAAATCCTTCTATATCATTTTCTGCTTCTTAGGTATCGTGCCAAATTTTACTCTTAAAATAGTTTCCTTTAATAAATAGTTATACTTTGTAATTTTATACTGACTCAAAGTCCAAATATCATAAATTTTTACACAAAATTATCTCACTTGCTAATGTACTTACAGTTTAATGCTTCTTAGGTATGGATGGATATAAAGAACTTAAAATGCGGCAGAAACTGGTAGTTTATTTTGACCATATTTTGGTGTGAATCACCTTGTATCACAGACCGTACGGGAGAAACGTAGCTTATGGTGTAACCTTAGTAACCGATGAATTAATTAAACGAACGATGTAACACATGTGCGAAATGATGCAGTGTTCTTACAATGTAATAACCAGGCCGAAAGATATGCTAATTTAAAGAAACGTAACGAAGTGCATTCACGCACTAATCTTGTACCTTATCATCATCATAGGCCTGATACGTCTATTGCAGACGATTTAAGCAGCGTCGCGAAGGCATCGCTTTTCGTGGCTAAATAACCCTATTCGGGAGCGGCACACACGCCCGCACGCGCGGCAAGCGAGTGGTGCGCCGGGTAGATGAGTGATCTCTCGGTCTTTATTTGCTCTCCTGGCCGCCAGTGCCTCGAACCACTTTCCATCGTGTTCCTGACATCCCTCCCGAATACGTTTCCTCCATGTATCTCTGTCATCCGCGAGCTGCCTCTAATCATCGTGACTGATTGCGAATGCAGTCTTGTACCTTATAGTATAATAAATATTTATAGTGATACTTAATGACATCTGTAAATTCCCACAAGCGCCTGTATACTATATGAAAACAAGTCGTGGGATGCGATTACATTCTATATTTGGTAACACGACACCACCTAATACAGTATATTTTAATTTGTGGACGTACCACTGCATTCCTTTTTGGGATTACGTATGTTTCGTTTGATAATACTCGGGTATTTGATGGATCTTCGTCTGAGAAGAGAGATTATGCTATAGTTTAATGTCCCAAAATTCTAGTATACCTGACGCCTGACACAAATCAGAATAGAATAATACCTTTTGGAACTGAGAATAAAATCAGATAAAAAACAAAAAGCAGATATAACGTTGTCGTAACCCAACTAGACGATACTAAACTGTCTTAATACAACAAGGTCCCTTCCTGTTCTGTTATTTTCATGAAGGACGGAACGCCTGCCCCCTACTTTTTCATTCATCCATGGCTTTTGAATTTGAATTTCGACCATATTTTGTTCTTTTCTTATTTGTCTTTAATTCGACCAACCACGTGATTTTACAAATTCTGAACCACGCAAGTCTTTTATAAAGTTAATTTTCCTATACTTTGTTTTAAATGTAAAGCTGTATTTTATTCATATGTAATGTACCTACTTGTTATATTTATGCACGTATTTTCTATTTTGTATTATTAAGTATTAGAATAGCAATAATTTAATACACTTTATTACATAACACATCAATTTAGTATACAAAGGTCAACTTAAATATTATAAATAATAAAATAAATAGGTAAATACATTTTTTCTTGTTATTGTATTTGTTATAAGTAGGAACATATCGATAAGTATTAATAAACTTTTTATAGTTGGGTTTATGTGTTGTAAAATCTGTTATTATAATCTTATAATCGCTGTATGTTCCAAAGTACTAGTAACGCCCCCGTGTAAGCATAATGTAATATCTATTATAGCACAAATGATGTAATGCTAAAGTACAGGGTGGTCCAAAATAACGCTGACAACTAATTTTACAAATAACTCAAGTAACTATAGAGGTACATGAAATTAAGTTATAAGTAACTATAGAGGTACATGAAATTATGTTATAAGTAACTATAGAGGTACATGAAATTAAGTTATAAGTAACTATAGAGGTACATGAAATTAAGTTATAAGTAATAAAAATGCAACTATTTTTATCAATAATATTTATTTGTCTTCGAAATACCCTCCTTTAGCATTGATACAAAGCGTCAAACGTTTGGTAAAATTATCAATAATTTTCCGCACCTCCTCCACTGATATTTTGTCCCATTCCTTCCTCAGCGCAGCCTTCAGAGGGTCCAAATTTCTGTAACGTCTTGCGCAAGACCTCGCCTCTAAGATAGACCAAATACTGAAATCCATTGGATTCAGATCAGGCGAGTATGGTGGCCATTCTTGCGAGCTAATGAAACCTGGGCATTTCACCGTTGAACACTCAAGGCCCTGTGAGATGGAGCAGAATCTTGTTGGAATATCCATGGTCGGTTTCCAAAATGCTGTTGGCTCCAAGGAAGAAGAACAGCCTCAAGAATGTCTTGTCTGTAGTGGTTTTGGTTCATTTTGATAACTTTTTCCACAAAACTAGGGGTGTTTTGCCTGTGAAGCAAATACCGCTTCATACCATGACGGTTTCCGCGTTTTGACGATGAGGAACAACTGCAGCAGATCCAGATTTATTTATATTATATGTATTGTTTTTTGGTTAGGGCCATAGTATTTTGGTATTCGTACCGAGCTTTACTTATGTATTTAAAGTATATAAACTAATTAATATTTTTCTGTACTATACTGCCGTTACCGGCAGTAATAAATAATCAATCAACCTATTAATCATTCTTCTATCACCTAGGTTGCCTGGAAGATATATCTCTGAGCGATAAGGCCGCCTTTGTACACTATTATTCTGTTTCCTTTCCTATGTAAATTTCTTGTGTGCTATAAAGTATTAATCTATCTACCTGCACGCTTTAAAGACATGGCAAAAAAATTATAATTAATCGACTTAGTAACTGAGAATGATTGTTAAAATAACGGCAAGATAAGCGAAATCAGTAATAGAAAACAAATAAAATCACAAAGCTGTCCATTTCTGAAATTTCGACTTTTTAATTTTGTCAACGTTATTTTGGGCCACGGTGTACTTGTCCACTGTAGGTAACGAGCTAAAAGCTTGGATTAGACATCCAAGAGGAAGCGTGGAAGCTAGATAACAAGAGTCAATGCCCTGAGATTTTAAGTTGCCACACATCATCTAAAATTAGACAGGCTGTAAAGATAGCTGTACGATGTTAAATGTTAATTGCCTATAAAAAATATTTGATGTAACTTCATCCCTCAGGGCATCCTATACGATTATGGTTTTGTTTATTATCGCCAGACCACTTGTGAATACCTCCCTTTCTCTCTAAGCATGTGTTGAACTCATTCATTGGAAACCCTTTGTATTACTTACTATACAATTCAACACTTACGTTATTACTTATTAAAAGTTATTAATTACATGTGGGGCAGATATGTTATACAAGGCACAATAATAGGACCTCCGACTAACAAACGACTTTCCGAGCAAGCGTTTTGACAATTTATAACATTATACACTAGTATACATATAACAGCGTCGGTGGCCTAGTGGTTAGGACGCCGGACTCCCTTGCGGGATGTCCGGGTTCGAAAGCATGCAATGCCATATACCAATGAGTTTTTCAGATTTTTTCGAAGACTTACGTACATTTACCGACTGCTCTAACGGTGAAGGAAAACATCGTGAGAAAACCTGCATGTCTGAGGAAATTAAAAGTTTCCGAAGGCGTGTGAAATCCACCAATCAGCACTGGGCCCACTCAGTGGATCATGGCCTGTACCCCTTTGTACAAGGGGAGGTGTGCCCAAACAGTGGGGACATTAATAGGCTGATGATGATGATACACTAGTAAGTAAGTATATCTATAAAAGGAATTTGGATTATAACTAATTTGAATAGTAGACATACCTACCTACCTATTTAGACAAAAATATAATGAAGGAGAAAAGTGACCAATGGCAATGTATGGTGCTATTTTCTCGATTTTCTGTATTAATTCGTACATTATTATTTTGACGCCGGTTACTTGGTCTGGTTGTTGTGGGATATATCTAGGTAAATGGCTGAATACGTAACGAAACCGAGTCGTGCTATCCTTTGGCTTCGGCCGACGACGTGAGTGAGGTAATCCGTCAAAACGAGGGTTTTACGACCCTACGCCGACGCGACGGTCGCGCACGCCGCCGCCAGCGCCGGCTTCGATTCGATACAGTTCCGCGGATAATTATAGAACTCCCTTTCTTTATACGTGTTTTATTAGAACGTATTTATATTTTTTGTTTATTAGTCTGGCTTGTAACTAAAAGTGATTTATGTCTAAAATCATATTTCGCTGAAATAAGCAGTGTAGGTATTCGGGATAGTCCAACAGATATCTGGGGAGACTTGGTCCAAAAGATGGTTGAATATAACCCAGTTTGGATTCGGTGCCCGGAGGATCCGTTATTATTTTTTTATATCCGGCCGGGTACCGGGTAATGACGCCGCCGCCGGGTAATTTGTTGAGAAGAACAGTACATAAAAACAATAAATAAAATAGAAAAGGTACAAAATAAACTTCTTTTAAGTTTATTCCTAAAAGCCGTTTTTGGTGGAGAAACACTAGCTTTTTTAACATACTTTATAGAAGTTTTACCATTTGGCTTCAGGAATCTTCAGCAGTTTTTCAGCAGAACTATATAGCAGTATGTCGTCTAGTCGCCGACCACGGTTTGCGCAAAAAGAGGCCTTTTTTAGCGTTTTCGTAATTATGCGGGGTTCCCGGCTTGCCCGGCAAACATTTCGCCAGATGCCAGGCAAAATCACTGATATAAGTACAAGCACTTTTCTCGAGTTTGGGTATTATTTGTGGTTTGTCTCATAACCTCTGACTCAGGGAAATCTTTGTATGTTCCACCCATTGAGTGTGTAGTCCCTTTATACTCTGTCTATAGCTATCATCGTCTTATTTTGTCTATAATGGTACATTGCTAGACATACATCTATTTTAACTAAGTTACGCCATTGAGCCCAATCTCCGCACCCAGTCACTGCCAATCATTAGCGCAGTAGAGACGTCCCTCATAAGAGGTATTACAAAAATCTGTAATTACAATCATGGCGTTGGACAGTAGAAAAAAAGTAGGTGAATTAAGTGGTATGTTGAAAAGCGGAGCAAGATAAAGCGGTAGCCAAGCGTTTATCTCCCCTGAACTTTGGCATCATAACCGCCTTTTGAGAATGAACCCTTATCGCCGCGAAAGCGTTCATTCACTGTGGTGCTGATGACGCACTCGGCTAAGATTGTTAGCTGCTTTTTGTTAACTGTAATTTGTATTGGCATTTCACTTTTTACAAAGATGGACACAGACTCAGGTCTCTAAGGCTTGGAATTGCAATTGAATTTTACTTAGTCTTCGGCATACATACTATGTGAACGCACAAGAGCTTTGGAGTATTTATTACCTACTTAGGTTCCTAAACTTTGACTTGGTCATTCTTTATATTAAATGTAAAGACATCATTAACAAGATTATCTTTCATGTTTATAATTAAAATGTATCCAATAATGCTTTCATGCCTCTGTAATTATAACATGCATGAATGCAACTTAGGTATATTAGGACCTCAATGGTGTTTGCCACTTCAGTATCCACTAATCACGAAGTTTTTTTGCAACTAGATATGTATTATCAATATCTAGTGAAGTGAATAATCGTACAAGAATTCTCATTATTGCTATTAAGGTCAACCAAAATACGTTAATAAATATTACACCCAAAGATTACTGATTTTTTTTCATACCAGCTTAGGTTTAGTCGTAAACGAGAGACGTCGTCCGGGCTATCCGAAAAACTAATGGAATGGGATGAGAGCCTTTGTGTTTTATTTTGATACACTTAACTGCAGTGCAGAGGATAAGAATGTTATGAATTTATGATCAATTTATTAACCTAAGTTACATACCTAAAGCGAATAAAGTTCGTGGTTACATATTATGTACCTTTTTATACCTACCCATTTGGATACAAATTCTGTTTCTATTCATCTTGACACTGATAAGGGGCTAAGGTTATCGATGTTACTGTTGAAATTGTAACAAATAACTATCATAGTTAAAGAGGCCGTTACTTATACATATTTATTTTAAGTTAACATAGTTAAGTTATTATATATGACATCATTACTATGTTCACAACTGTGCACTTTCATATCGCATATCTAGATAGATTATAAACCTATAAGTAAGTTGTGGCATTTGACAACCCTCTCGAATGCGAAGCAAATATAATCGCGTAACGACATACTAAATAAATGCCGAGGCAACTAAACCGCTGGTAATAATGATACAATTTAGTGGTGTGTATCATTGAAATCGTTGTATGAAGGCAGGTAATTGAATTTTCTGAATGGATTATTTCGAGTGAATTGAACCGAACGCAAGCCCAATACCTTTGTCATGTGCTCACAATAGTCTCTTTTAGTTCATTAAACAACGCTGTCGCTGGGTCCCTATACAGTATACAGGCTCTACCCTATCTCTTTTCTATGAGTCACTCGCTTGGATGCTGTGGGGCCCTTTGTTTTTACATACCCACCTACAACTAAAGAGATAAAGCGACATTCCTGTTTCAAAATAATATGTCTCTACCATTTTAATTAATACAACAGTAAAGCTTAACACATATTTTATTTAATGTACTTGCAAATAATCCGAACAAAAATAACATACGGTCTGACATTGATGCAACCTTAATACTGGTATATTGAATAATTGAATAACCGGTTTTTTCATCAATCACTCGTTAAATACCATCGCAAAAACCTTGTTTATATGGCTCTTCATTGCCGTGCGTACTTCTCTTTTTGCAGGAAAATAAATCAAGTTTTTATCGACTAGTTTAGGCACCTTTGCTGGGTATGGATGGACCCAGCAATTAATGGTCCATCCATCCATATCCAAAGGTGTCTGAACTGAAGTAAGACAAAAGTTATAGTCTATGGAGACTATAATTCTTTTGTTATAGGTGGTCTTTACAAACACTACAATTACAACAATTACAAAACTATAAGGCACAAACTTTCTTTAGACGACTCTTCATTGCATACTTCCGTTTTCGAAGTAAAACTAAGCTTTATTCGACTACTTTAGGCACCTTTGCTGGGTCCATTGGTATACAACCGGTTTTTTCATCAATCACTCGTCCAAGACTTTCTTCAGATGATTCTTCTTTGCGTACTTTCCTTTTTGCTGGTAAATAACGCTTTATTCGACTATATCAGTCACCATTGCTGGGTCCATTCGCTAGTAGCGTACACTGAGTACGTGGTTATCATTAATGTTAACCCTTAATTTATGGATGGTCAGTTGGTCGGTCGGATAGCGAATGTTTATCAGCAGCGGATGTGTAGGGCGGAAGGCCGACGGCTCTGTAGTGTCGCCAGCGGCGGTATCGTCCACCGCGTGACTGAGAAATCTGTTTCAATTCGTATAATAAACATGTCATTAATCGACGTGACCTCGTTTAAAGAGATTACTAAAAGCTTTTAATAGCTTATAAATACATAATATTGTTAGCACAAGAAAGGCTTGCCAAGCAGGTTTAGTTTATCTTATAAAGTTAAGCCGCCGCAGACCCAGACTAGGAAGAGACGCTTGTAGACTGCCGTGACAGTCTAATGACCAAAACAAAAAGCGCATCCCGAAATGCGGTGTTATTTTTGTTGCTTAGTGCCCGTTTCGGAGAACGGCACGAGCGGGCGCGCGGGCGGGAGCGGTCGTCGCCTCGCCCAGGGCCGGAGTCTGCTACCTGCTTTAGTTTATTATTATTCATTGACAACTTGAGAAACTTTTTGATTTTCCTTGGTACTGGACTAACTGTACAGATTTAGGGCAACGTGTTATTTCTTGGCAGTTTAGTTCGTAAGAAAATGGACTTTGCATACGTACTTAATTGACTTTTGTGAGTCGTGCGTGATTGTTGTTCAATTAATTGGACGCTCTTTTTAATAATATTATTTAGTTCTTGTGAACTGAATTTTAGTGCTCTACTTTGAGCAACTAAAATGCATTCATCAAAGAAGACATGTTTTTCATTCTTCACAATTCACTGTAATACAATTTTTAATTTTTTTAAGCTAATTGTTCATGTAAACAGCGTGTTAGTGGTGCTGCAAACAAGTGTGTTTACTAAAATTCCTTACCGAAAGAATGCTCAAATTCAAATTACGACTTAAGGCTATCGAACTGAATTGACTCTACGACTCAACGTACTTTGGCCAGACCGAAAAGTCCCCGAGTGAGTCTCTGGATAAGTAGGGCAGCGGGGGCTGCGCGGGGCGCGGGGCGGCGCGAGAGTGGCCGGGTCCGCGCGCGGCCCGCGCAGTGCAGTGAGCGTCGCGCGGAGAGCTCGGACCGCGCCA
Source organism: Hofmannophila pseudospretella (assembly GCA_947369225.1). Lineage (NCBI taxonomy): Eukaryota > Metazoa > Arthropoda > Insecta > Lepidoptera > Oecophoridae > Hofmannophila > Hofmannophila pseudospretella. The sequence goes on from OX376316.1 coordinate 6,129,277, forward strand.
TGGCTCTGCGCGCCTTGTTTATACTGTGCGCGGTGCTGGCCGGCGCGCCCGCCGCCGCCTTCTACAACCGCGACCGCCTGCGCACCGACCCGCGCCTCCTGGATCGCGCCTGCGAGCTCAGCTCCTGCTACCCCGCCACCGGCAACCTACTCATCGGGCGCGAATCACGCCTCTTCGCCTCCTCCACGTGCGGCCGCAACGGCCGCGAGCGCTACTGCATTGTCTCGCATCTTGAGGACCGCAAAAAGTGCTTCTGGTGCGACTCCACCAACAACACCGTCAACAACCCCTACCTCAACCATCGGATACAGAACATCATTTACAAATACTTCCCTGGGACGCGAAACAAGTCTTGGTGGCAGTCCGAAAATGGCAAGGAAAATGTCACGATACAATTGGACATGGAAGCGCAATTTCACCTTACGCATTTGATAATACAATTCAAAACGTTTCGGCCGTCAGCTATGTTGGTGGAGAGATCTTTCGACTTTGGGAAAACATGGCGTGTTTATCGGTACTTCGCTCACAACTGCGATGAAGCTTTCCCCGGAGTTCTGAAGCATTCGCAAAGCTCTTTGACTGAAATTGTGTGTGAATCTCGTTACTCGGGAGTGGCGCCGTCTTCCGAGGGTGAAGTGATATTTAGGGTTCTCCCTCCGAACTTGAACGACAAATTAAATCCGTACTCAGAAGAAGTACAAAATTTATTACGAATGACGAACTTACGAATAAACTTTACGAAACTACACACTTTGGGTGACGATTTGTTAGATAACCGAGCTGAAATACAAGAAAAATATTATTATTCCATATACGAAATGACAGTTCGAGGTTCTTGTTCATGTTACGGACACGCATCTAGGTGCTTACCGATGCCAGGTGTAGAGTCAAAGAACAACATGGTGCATGGACGTTGCGAATGTACGCACAATACCAGAGGTCTGAACTGCGAATACTGTGAAGATTTCTATAACGATCTACCATGGCAGCCAGCCGTTGGAAAAACGTCTAATGCTTGTAAAAGGTGCACATGCAACAATCACGCAACGACCTGTCACTTTGACGCGGCTGTATATAATAAAACTGGGAAGGTAAGCGGTGGAGTATGTGATAATTGTCAACATAATACTATGGGAGTGAACTGCGAGCGTTGTCAACCCAAGTTTTATCGAGATCCCAGTTTAGATATCCAAAGTCCGGACGTTTGTAAACCATGCGATTGTGACCCAGAAGGGACAACCGAAAAGGAGATTTTGTGCGATGACGAAACAGATGCAACTAACAACAAAACGGCTGGTCGGTGTCTTTGCAAAACGAATGTGGATGGCGCTCGATGTGATAGATGTAGAGACGGATATTGGAATTTCGACCCGGCGAATCCAGCTGGCTGCGTCGAATGCACATGCAATAGATTGGGTACAGTGAACGAAAGAGGCTGCGACCCAACTACCGGATATTGTTTCTGCAAACGTCACGTTACAGGAAGAAATTGTGATCAGTGTCTGCCCGAGTTTTATGGTTTATCTGATAGTGATGATGGTTGCACGCCGTGTGATTGTGACGTAGGTGGTTCCTATGACAGAAGCTGTGATGTGAAATTAGGAGAGTGTAAATGTCGCCTGAAAATTACTGGCCGCCGTTGTGATCAACCAATACAAAATTTTTTCGTAGGAGCGCTCGATTATTTTGTTATTGAAGGTGAATCGAGTCTATGTGATTCTCAAATAGATGATAATGCTATTCAAAGTCAAGTCTGTCATGTAGTAATTAAAGAAAACTTCCCAGATGGGAGGAAGGAAACTTGGACTGGCCCTGGTTTTATGAAAATTCCAGAAGGCAGTACTTTAGTCTTTATTGTCAATAACTTGAAGAGGACTATGAATTACAATGTTTTAATTAGGTACGAACCACAATCCCCTCTCAACTGGGAAGAAGCTACCATACTAGTAAAAAGACCGTTTGGTGTTGATCCTGATTCTCCTTGTGCCAATATTCGACCAGAAGATGATACTATAGCAACAAACTTACCATCAAATCAACGTAGTATTCTTGTGAGGCCACCTGTCTGCTTAGAGAAGCATAAAGAGACCGAAATTCGAATTTACTTAGGCCGACAGGATGGACGCACTTTTAATCCTAGAGCTTCGGTATTAATTGATTCCATAGTTTTGATCCCCTCCTTTGACGATTTACCATTTTTAGCAAATGGAAGTGCAATGAGAGACGAATTCGAACGGTACAACTGCGGTGATTCATACTATTATGCCCTGAATAGAGAAAATATCCCTGAAGTCTGTAGAAAATATCATGCTAGTATTGGGTTCTATATTAGAAATGGATCTGAATCTTGTCAATGTGATCCATCTGGGTCAAAGAGTCACCAGTGCGACCCATATACCGGATACTGTCAGTGTGTAGAAAATATTGTTGGAGCCAGGTGTGACCGCTGTGCTCCTGGCACATACGGTTTCAGTAAATTTGGTTGCAAGCGTTGTGACTGTAATAGTATAGGTTCTTTGGACAATTTCTGTAATGTCACAAGTGGACAATGTAAATGTAGAGCTAATACTTATGGTCGGGCCTGCGACTTGTGTCAACCTGGATATTTCAATTTTCCCCATTGCCAGCAATGTGACTGTAACGGGCATGCAATCGAGTGTGATGATAAGACAGGAGCTTGCAGAGAATGTAGAGATTACTCTGAGGGTCATCGATGTGAGAGGTGTATCGAAGGATATTATGGGGACCCAAGACTTGGTGTTGACATCGCTTGCCGGTCTTGTCCTTGTCCTGGGGTCAAAGGTGATCCAAACAAAAATAGTCACGCTGACAGATGTGAACTGGATCCAGAAACAAAAGACGTAGTCTGCGATTGCAAGGAGGGCTACGCTGGACTGCTTTGTGATGTTTGTGCTGATAATTACTATGGCGATCCTATAAAGGGTACATGTGATAGATGTGAATGTAATGAAAATACCGATGTTACAAAGCCAGGCAACTGTGATCCTTACACAGGAAAATGTTTGAAATGCTTGCACCACACAGCAGGAGAACATTGTGATGTGTGCGAACAGGGATACTACGGTAATGCGCTGGAGAAAGCCTGCTACAAGTGTAACTGCTCTGAATTAGGAACTAACTTTACCACAGGTAACTGCAATGGTAGCACTGGACAGTGTCCGTGTTACAATAATGTGATGGGGATTAATTGCGATCAATGCAAAGAAAATTATTGGCGGATAGCTTTAGGCACAGGTTGCGATCCTTGTGAATGTGATCCTATTGGGTCACTTTCTTCACAATGCAATCCATATATCGGTAAATGTGACTGCATATCTGGCCACGGCGGAAGACAATGCGACCAATGTCAAGAAAACCACTGGGGTGATCCTAATATAGAATGCCACGAATGTGATTGTGACTTATATGGATCCCTTTCTAAACAATGCATGCGAGAGAATGGCTCGTGTGTTTGCCGTCCAGGAATAGGCGGGTATAAATGCGACGAGTGTGCCAGAGGCTACTTAGGAGAAGCACCTCGCTGCTATGCTTGTGGAGAATGTTTTGATAATTGGGACATACTGATCAATGATTTACGTATTCAAACCGAATACGCTATCGGAAATGCAAGCAAAATCAAAGTTGTTGGTGCCACAGGAGCATATACAAGAGATTTTGAAGAAATGACTAGAAAACTATCTGAAGTTGAAAACATGCTTCAAAGTGCAAATCATGGACAAACAACAGTTAAAGAGCTTTTATCAAATGTCAGTAATTTACAAAATCAATTGTCTGAGGCAGAAAAGAAAGTGAAAGAAAGTAACGATAATCTTAACGCCATCACATCGAAAATAAACCTAGGAAATGTCACTTTAGATGGACTCAGAACAAACATTGAACATCTGAAATCCAAAACTTTAGATTTGGGAAATAATGCCACTAAATTACAGGAAGCCAATTTAGAAGGTGCTTTGAACTTAACTCGCGAAGCCAAAGAAAGAGCCATGAAAGCGTCAGATGATGCGGAAAGCGTACAGACATTGATTGCCAACACAGATCGCCAAATTAAAAACACTGACAGACTTATAGAAATGCAGTATGCTAATTTTAATAATAGCCAAAATGAAAATGATAAGAAATTAGTTGATCTTCAGAACCAATTATTGGACTTAGAATCGCAAATACCAAAACTAAATGAAAAAATGTGTGGCCTAGAAAGCGATAGCTGTGACATATGCGGTGGTGCGGGCTGTGGAAAGTGCGGTGGCATTTCGTGCGATCAGGGAGCTGTTACTAAAGCTGAACAGGCTTTAGATTTTGCTAACAAAACAAAACATCGAATCAAAGAACATGAACTTTCAGCAGAGGATCTATTTAGATCAGTTTCTCAAGTAAAACAGGATACTGTTGCTGTTCGTGCGAGAGCCAAAGACTTGTTTAATCAAGCTCTTGAATTCCAAACATCAGCTGAACGGGTAACTAATGAGAGCCAAGAGTTGACAGCAGAGTTGAAAGAATTTTTATCAAATACTTCCAGTTCGCCTGCAGAAGTCAGAACTTTGGCTAATGACATACTCAATCTCTCCATACGAATAGAACCTAAAGAAATTACAGAATTGTCACAACGTATCAATACTACTGTATCACAACTTACTAACATAGAAAACATTATAACAGAAACAAAACCGGATTTAGATAGAGCTAAAGCACTCAAGCAAAATGCTACTTCAGTTAATAAAGCAGCCAATCTAACACTAGAAATGGCTAATAAAGTTTTAGAAGCTTTAGATGAAGCACAGGCTGCGCAAGACGCCGCAGAAAATGCCATAGAAAAGGCAAACAGTGACATAGAAGCTGCTAAAAGTGATTTGATTCCAATAGCTAAAGAAACTGAACAAGCCCAGAAAAAAGCTAATGAAACTAAGGACGAAGTTGAAAGTCTTCGCTTACGACTTTCAGATTTGCAGAAAGATATACTAAAAATCGAAAGTGACGCTGAGCAGGTAAAAGAAGAGGCTAACGATGTTGTCAATAAAGCTGAAGGCGCTGAACAAAAAGCAAGGAAGCTAAGACAGGACTTCAAACAAACTAATATGTCTCTTGCAGATAGAGCTAGCCAGACCTCGAATTCCAGAGCCCGAGCACAGCTTTTGTTAAATCGTGCAACTAAACTCGCCAGCGACACGCAAATTCAGCTCAAACTTCTAGCCAATATGGAAGAATTGTATAACGATCATAATGAACAGCTAAATTTACTAGAAAAAGAAATAGGAGAACTGAACACTCAAATGAATTACTATCTATCAGAAATCACGAAACGATCTGATAATTATAGATCCTGTACGACGTAATTAGATCCTTTGACACATACGAATCATTCTTATCGAGAGTTTCATTTACAATTGAATACTTTCCTAATTATTGTTACTATTTCCTTGAGTGCCATAATACTGTGTATTCGACAGTGTTAGTCATTTTTCGTTAATTGTAGTTTGACTACTTTGTGTTATATTACAATAAGTATGGGTTGTACTTGTAAACAAAACTTGATTGAAAGTTTTCTCAACGTTTGAGAACTTAGTTACCTTAACTTGATTAGTCACCTACCACCACTGAACATTTATTACTATCTAATTATTTTTACACATTGGCAAAGTTGGTTCACTTCTAATGAGCAAATACGAGTGGCTAATAGGTATACTTTCTGTCATCTATATTATGTACAATACCTAGCAACGCTTATTGCAAGCAATTCAATTAATAAATATACTGTTCAAGAAGAATAGCATGCATAATGTTTATAAGTACATACATAATATTAAATTGATTTTTACTATTCCAAAGAATTGTATAGGTATAGTTCTTATAGGGCGGTATCAGTTTGTTTAAATATAGAAATCATTGTAAACTAACATTAACTGATAATAACTGTCATGTTAAGTTTTCTGTGCCTATTGTTAATATTATAATTTAAGTAATTTATGTGCGTTCTTATCTCTATATAAATTATTTTATAATGGAGATGTTCTTGTAAAAATAGCTTTTATATAGGTATTTCAACATTTTGGAGCATTTACCTATTTTAATTTAGATTAGTTTTATTTGAATCCCAATGTATATGCTGCTGCAACGGCAACCTGTAATACTATGCATTTATCTGATTAGTTTTATATTTGTTTAAGTGATGTTTTAAAATAATTTAAAACTAATTGTGCAGCCTTTTTATTATATTTCTATACTATGTAATATATGAGAGGCACCAATACTTAATTACAGAATATTGTTAATAAATTTTTGCCACATAAATACGTGTATTATTTCAAACGTGTTTAATTGTAGTACACATACCTAAATGTACAATCCTCAATTAAAATAACTTACCAAGACTTGGGTGTGATTGGTTTGTAAGTAAACATTGGTCGGTGGACCTATTGTCTGTGTCTACTAGGCGTGCGAGCTCTGCTGCACTCTATGTAGAAAAATAAATCGGTAACTTATATTATTGTGTAACAGTGCTACAGAAAACCGCCGTATTCAGTTCAAAAATCTTACGTAATTATGAAGTACCTACATACACTTCAAATTTTGATCTGTAGGTATGTACAGATAATATCGTATACAATAAATGGCAATGCGATTGAAATATATTTTTATGTAGATATCCTTTTTTTTAAATTATGATCATTTTATATGCCCAGTTTCAGGTACTCTTACTAATTTTTTTAATGATATTTTGTATAATTACTTCAAGATATGTTATCAATTGCACAAAATGTCCTTAAAGTTAAGTCTTCTTTAAAGTACATGCTATCCCTTTCTACGCTATAGCTTTAGGCAGAGATGACACGAGACTTAAGGAAGCCTTATCATTAAGGACGTTTCTTGCAACTCCGAGAATGATAGCTCCCGCACTAGTTTTGTAAAAATTAACTTTTCACTTTTACAATTACCTTGAATTGTAACCTCCATAGATAGTGTGTTCAAAAATTAGGAAATCCATTTCGTTGCAGATGGTTGTACCTTGAACCGATATTGTCGAACGACGATGGAGAATTAGGCATCAAGTTCCGGAAGGTGGACCAAGGGTTCCGTCAGGTGACGAGGATCTTGGAGTCAGACCCGCGGCTATCGGCTCTGCTGCAGTCCTCTAGGCTGCAGCCGATGCTGGACTCCATATCCGAGCAATTGCTCGCTTGTCAGTCAGCTCTCAATCAGTATATTGATGTAAGTATACACTCTTAGAATAATGATCGTACTACATAAGCAACGTTGGGCGCGGTCAAAATCAGGATAGATGACCGCTAGTCAAATCAAATCAATTTTTTTATTGTAAGTAAGTACCTTAAAGTACATTTTTACAACGTCATTTTACTCTACCACCGCTTCGTAAAGTGCTGTAGCTGAAAGGAAAGAAGCGGCGCAAGAAACTTTCAGCAGCATATATCGAATCTTTTCATGCCTCTGAGAGCACGTTAAACAGTCATACCATATCAGAGGTCTACAGCGAGCGGCCTGTACAACTGAGAATAGTTAGCTATCTACTCCACATTCCATGAAGTAGAAAGTGGGTACCTATTTGTTTATCTTTGTTGCACCTGCCTTTTTGGAGTTCTTGATTGGGAAGTTGTTAATATAATACCCAAAGTGCAATGACTTTCCGAATTTGGGAGTCATTTGTATGTTGATGTCATTTGTCTCTTGTTTATGATATGATACACGGATCTTAAATTCTAAAGCAAACATTCCCAGTATACAGCGCTGCTCTTTATCCAGTCGCCATTACTGACTGAGAAATATTGCAGTCATTTAAAATAGTACTTAGATATTTGCAAGAACAACCCATTAGATACGTAGGTATACTGTACTCTAATCGAGAGAGTTCAAGGTAGACTTTGATTCCTCGCGATAAGCGACAGCGGCACTATTAAAGCCCATCATGCAGCTTTTGACATGTCGCGAGGAATCACGCCTTTAGTACACTGCAGCGAAAGTGAAACTAATACGGTCAGAAACCATAGAAATCTATTTTTCGGTTTTCTAAATCTATATGGTTTGGTCCTTTTCCGTTTCCCTTTCGCTGCAAGGCGTAAGAGTCTGCCTTAAAATAGTAAACACTGATATTGCAAAGCAATCACTGCTTCTAACCCTGTTTATCTCCAGGAGAAACGCTCTATATTCCCCCGTCTCTACTTCCTGAGTGACGACGACCTACTAGAGTTACTCGGTCAAGCACGTGCCGGGGCTGAAGGCAGAGAGACAGTGATGCAGACGCATCTCAAGAAACTGTTCCCGGGAACGACAGGCGTGCGCCTTGGGCCTGGAGGCTTGTCCATCACGGCTCTATGCAGCCATTATGGGGAGACGTTCCAGCTTGATCATCCTGTTGATATTGACTGTCCCGTTGAGGTAGGTACTGCGTTCATATTAGATAGACGGAGCCTGTATTATAAGGGGTGGGGTAAAGCAGACGTATATCAAGAAACTGTTCCCCGGCACGACGGGCGTGCGCCTCGGATCAGGAGGCTTGCCCATCACGGCTCTGTGCAGCCATTATGGGGAGAAGTTCCAAACAAACAGACAAACGGTAGCATAATAGCATAACTCGCACGTCCATCATCCCTGAGGGGGTAGACAGAGGAACCATCTTCATCATAGGAAGTTCCGTACGATTTCGTGGACAAACGTGATAGGTGGTGAGCCTATCGCCGTCTACTAGATGTAAAATAGTTTCCACAAAGACCCTTAGCCGTCTCGTACGACACCGACGAGATGAGTGGACAATAGGCTGGGCCGATTTTGTATGGAGAAATGGTTTTTTTTTCGAATTTTATTACAGAAGAGGTGTCAAAATTTGCTTTTAATATTTTTTTAATTATTTAAAAAAAAACATCTTGAGCCCTCTACCGGTCGTCAAAATATCAATTTTCACTAAATCTTCAAGCAATTATCATTATGAATCAATAACATAACGTAACCCGACGATATTTCCAATTTATAAATCAGACTAACAGTTTCAGAGTTGGTAGGTACATTAACCTCTTTAATGCAATCATTTCGCAGATGTGGCTGAAAAACCTTGAGACAGAGATGCGCTCATCGTTAAAGAACATGACGCAAAAATGCGTAGTAACAAACTCCTTACAAGAGCAGGATCCGTTTTCGCTACCGACGCAAATACTGTGCCTCGCTCAGAACATTCGGTTCACGGAGCAAGCTGAGAAGGCCATTAGTTCCAAAGAGCTTCACAAGTTGAAAGCGAACGTGGAAAAAGAAAACTTGTATTACGCCTCTGCGGAGGTGGAGGACGAAAGTGAACGACACAAAAGGCAGGCGCTCATATTACAATGCGCTTATTATATGTCTGTCATACGGACTCTGATAGACAATAACGTCGCGTCGACAAATGATTGGCTATGGCAAAAACAGCTCAGGTATAGTTTCTACGTTTTATCGACATCAGTTTTGTATTGTTATGGTGTGACGAATCGTCTATACTGATCTCTTGCAATGAAAGTCTTTACAATTAGCCATCACTGTTAATGTCAACGGCATTTATTTAAAAGGGATTTGTCACACATACTGCTTTCTACCTCTCCAGGCTCCGGACTAAACGCATTCCATTGCATTCCGTTGTATTGGCTTTGTATGAGAGAGAATGATTGTGAATGTGTGATGATGATGAATGATGCCGCTTGACGCTGGTCGCTTGCTGGGCCTCCCCCGGCAGGTTAGGACCGCGAAAGGCGGCGTGAAGAAAGAAGCCACGGTCACACTCACTCCAGCGACCGACCCGTATTAGCGGGTCGCGGTTGACACCACTGTCAGAGGGCCGTTGCCCCGAAACGGTGTTGATAATTTTCCACTGCTGGACTAGCTTTTTTCGACTAACATGCTTCGATATCTGAATATTCGCATATTAAGAGACTGATTGAAATTATATTGAACTTTGGAATTTATTTTTATTAACCCAATTACCAATATTGCAATTGACAGATTTTACTTGATGAATACGAAAGAAGTGGTCGCCAAAATGGGTTTGGCTCAAATTTCGTATTCGTACGAATACCTCGGCGTGAACACGGGGCAATTCGTGCGCACGGAACTAGCTGACGAATGCTTTCTTGTATTGACACAGGTAAGCATCATTTAATGCGTTTATTTTAACAATAATAATGGCATCGATTCCGCTAAATCTAAATGAAACTGTCACGCTCACTCATGTGTGAGGATGACGTTTCGTTTAGCGAGGGACATCCCAGAATCGGTTTTACTAAACCCCTATACTAATCGTTATTTAATTTTTATGATCAGTCTACTATCTTATCGATCATAAATCGTGTTGGTTCCAGATTTCTGAGTGGCACCATTTATAAATATTTACATTCATCTGAATAGTTCAGCTCAAACTCGTGCCACTTCAAAATCTTGGAAACCACTGAAACCATATTAGATCAATTTATTTTTCATTTCATATTTTTCAGGCACTCCATCTAGGTTTAGTTGGTAATCCATTTGGTCCCGCTGGAACAGGAAAAACGGAATCTGTGAAAGCTCTGGGAGGTCTGGTTGGCCGCCTAGTGTTGATATTCAACTGCGACGAGGTATTCACTATAAGTTTTTTATAACAAAACCCTTGTACATACTTTCAACGCTATATCCCTTGCGGAGCAGGCAGAGAGAACGGAGCGCCACGAATCTCTATCTTGGCACGCCTCTCTTGCTACCTTTTCAGCCATTATTTCACGCATGCTCGCCGTTGGGGTCGTCTGCTCTGTATATTAACATCTATGAGCATTGTCAGACTGATCTATAAAGGTCAGTTTAGGACGACCCCGGCTTCTTCCATTCACTTTCACTTCGTATACCTGTTTCGTCATTTTTATGTTTTTAAACTGTGTTATTCCCGAACCAAATCGAGTATCGCTTTTTTCCCGCTTATTATCTGTCCATTAAAATCTACTCATGATGTATAAGTCTAACTGAAGAGTTTGTGATGTCGGATGGGAATCATGGTTTGATTGTAAAAAGCGCCTTTTCAAGTTCATAACATTTTCTAGAACATTTCAGACACTCTTATATGCGAGTATATTTTTTTAATTAATTCAAATTATTCACAGAATTTAAAATATGAAATATTTTGTCAGGCTTTGGATGCAGAGTGCATGGGCCGCCTCCTCACTGGATTAGCTCTGTGCGGAGCCTGGGGTTGTTTCGACGAGTTCAACCGTCTGACTGCCGAAACCCTGGCAGCTGTGTCGCATCAGCTTGCATCATTGCTAGGCGCCATGCGACAAAGAAAACTGGCCGCCACTGCTTTGCTCAATGGAAAGCAGGTTAGCGTAACGACGCTGTGTAACAAAACTGTTTTTGAAAGCTTATTAATGAAAAATGACAGAGGGACACCATGCGAGAAAAAATGTACTTATAAGGTACTTATAAGGTACTTACTTACAATATTTAAAAAAAATGTTACTCTCTGGCAGCATTTAAAATTACAAACGTGTAAGAATATCGGCTGAAGAAATTAGTGTTGTCTAGGTCGTAAATTGATTTTTTATTTATCATTTATTTGCTGCCAGAGAGTAAAGTTTCCGTCATGCAACTCAAACTATTTTTTTTAAATTGTTAGTATGTACCTTATAACTACATTTTATTCTGTCTCGCATGGTGTCTCTCAGTCATTATTCATTAACTAGTTTTCAAAAACAGTTTTGTTTTTTATGGAGAAATAATGGTGTCGATTAAACGTCTGACATCCAAAACCCTTGGCGCTGATAGACGATTTTACCAGAACTTTTTTAGACCTGTTTTGCATACTACAAACGCTAAATAAGCTTGCATATTATTAATATTCACTCCTCTCGTAGGTGACGGTATCAGAATGGTGTGGCGTCGCAGCAACAATGAACCCAGTAGGGCGGGGCTACGGTGGTCGACGGTCGCTACCGGCGGCGTTGGAGCGCGTGCTGCGACCGATTGCAATGACGCAGCCGCGCGGCGACCAACTTGCTACGCATTTACTAGCTGCAAGATGCATTGCTGATGCAGAAGCTTTGGCTCAGGACTTGCATACTGTGTTTATTATGGCAAGGTAAGTGTCGCGAAATACGCGATTTCCGAACGGAGGTAGGTAGAATTAAGTAGACGCGCTGGTAACACTTGGCTAGTCACGTTTTTATAAGAAATTAATAACGAGGGTAGATATTGAGTTAGTGGTCAATTCGGAGGGTAAGAAAATGTCATTGACAAGACGGTGGTGCAGATTAACGAATTTTACGAAAAGGAAGTAACTAAGAGAAGAAAACTACTCCCTGGTGAGTTGCACACATATTACTTTAGAAACGAGGGTAATATATCGAGAAGTTATGAACGAAAACCATGACTAACGATTTGAAGGAACGGGAAGGTCTATGGGGAAGGCTGGAGCACCATCCAAGGACCCTGAGTCCCGATTGTGTGTAGAAAACGCACTGGTGATTAGCCGATCCGTTGACGAGAGGAACCAACCAGCTGTGTGGCTCTCGGATCGGCTAATGTCACCAGGAGCGGCTCATAGAAACGCACTGGCGAATAGTTTATCCGTTGACGAGAGGATCCAACCACCCATGTGGCTCTCGGATCGACCAATGGCACCAGGAGCGGCTCATAGAAAGAATAGTGAGCTTCTCGATATACCACCCTAAGAAATTTGTCGCGCGATAGTAAGAACCTATGAATCCTAAGCCTTACGAGGCATGACGTCGTGACAGTAAGTATTTCCGGTAACAGCCTGCGGGTGATTAGAGCGATCCATTTGTAGGTGTGCATATTGGCACCAATTCTGGGGAGTCACTCGCTAAATTAAAACACCTATACTCTTACTCACCCTTACTATTACACGATCTAGCATATGAGTGAGCGTGATAGTTTTATTTAGTTTTATCATTTGTAGTCCTCCTCGTCGAAACCGACGACGGCGACCCCCTTCAGTTCCTAGCATGCGCTCGAATGTGGCTGGCGAATCCGAACTTGCTCTTGAAGACCCGGTCACAGCGATCGCAGTAAAGTTGTCCGGCACTGTTGTATGTAGTGTAGTGGTAGGAAGGCTTTGGGCGGGTTTTCCTTACATGGCGTTTGGTATCAAGAATAGCTAGACTGGCCTCTTCAAACTGGGCTACACTTTTCCTATCATTAGGTTATCTTTTATCATTTGGTTTGTCGGCCACACTGGAATCGAAGCCATTGTATATTCATAATTCAATTCCAGGTATTTCCATTAAGCTTATTATACTGCAGCTATTTTGAAACGGAAACTATTCTTCGGTTTTTCAACAATTTCTTAAAGGTAACGAGATGTAATTCCGTACAAGAAACAATTACAACCGGCTCCACTGATACTTCATGATTCTCGGCCGCTGATTGGCCACGAGCATTAACTCGTGTAAAGTAGTATAAATAATTAAAAAAATAATGATAATGAACCATAATTAATTATATTACGCGTCAACTACGATGACGTTTACTTTTTGCACCAAATCCAAGTCACAAATGTGTATTGTGACTTGTAGCTCTGTCCTCAAAACTACGTTTTGGTGGGTGTTATTTTATGCTTTCTTTATTAGTACCATACATATGAGCTCGTTGTTATTGCAGTACTCTACTGAGCGGGCAACGTCACTACGACTGGGGTTTGCGTGCACTAAAGGCTACAGTGGGGAGCTGCGGCGCGGCTCTCAGCGACCGCGGTCAACCTGGCGACGCAAAGAATGCGCTGCGCCGAGCGCTCCGCCTCAACAGCGTGTCTAAGCTGACCAGCCATGACGCGGATAGGTGAGTCTTATGAGTATTCTATAGAGTACACTATGACTAGGTTTCGCGTGCGTTAAACGTCATTGTGGGTAGCTGTGGTGCGGCGCTAAGTGACGGGGTCAACCTGGCGACGCGAAGAATGCGCTGCGCCGAGCGCTCCGCCTCAACAGCGTGTCTAAGCTGACCAGCCATGACGCGGATAGGTGAGTCTTATGTAGTATTCTATAGAGTACACTATGACTAGGTTTCGGGTGCGTTAAAGGCCATTGTGGGTAGCTGTGGTGCGGCGCTAAGTGACGGGGTCAACCCGGCGACGCGAAGAATGCGCTGCGCCGAGCACTCCGCCTCAACAGCGTGTCTAAGCTGACCAGCCATGACGCGGATAGGTGAGTCTTATGTAGTATTCTATAGAGTACACTATGACTAGGTTTCGCGTGCGTTAAAGGCCATTGTGGCTAAGTGGGTAGTTGTGGCGCGGCGTTGAAAGACAGCGGTCAACCTGACTCAACAGTGTGTCTAAACTGGCCAGCCATAACGAGCATAGGTAAGTCTTATACAACACCTCACTACTTGTTATTTGATAATGAAGATGGTGATAGTGAAGAAAAGATGGAAAGCAATTATGGCTAGTTTTTTATGGTTTTGGTGAGTCTGATTTTCAAGACTCTCTACTCTACACAACTTTGTATTATGGTGTTCAGAGGACAAAGGCCTGGACTACACGCGTCCGGTTTTAGTCCCGGTTCAGTTCGCTGTTCACGAAGCGCTGACTTCCAAGTGGGGGAGGGCGGAACGCATGTTATTGGTTGCAGCTAACCGAACCGAGGCTGGATTCGGACGCGTGTAATCATATACATGAGCCAATGAACTATTTGTTACAGATTTGAAAATATTTTGTCCATGGTATTTGCTAACGTCCCGGAAGAGGTATCCACCGCGGATCCGATGAACCCTGCACTTGAAGCTTCCGTGGGTGCCCTTGGTCTCATACTCAATAAACTTCAGGTATGCATACTTCTTGAATACCCTTATACATATTATACCACCACCGTGCCGTACATTAGGCTACGTAGTTATGCAATGTGCAGGTTAAAAAACAAACCTGCGCACAGATTTGACGTCACAACATCAACCAACCAATCGCAACCTTCAACCTGAATCTTGAGTAGAAGTATACCTTTACACTACGTTACGTGCAACGCAGGTTCTTACCTGCACACGCGTAATGGAAACAGGAAATTAACATGTTTTCAGACCCAAAAATGCGTAGAACTATACGAGCAACTGACACAGCGAATGGGGGTAGTCATCGTTGGCCCTCCAGGATGTGGCAAGACCACTATAAGGCGGCTCTTGAAGCAGGCTCTCACTCAACGAGGAAAGACTATAGTGGAGTACATAATATGCCCGAAGGCCATGAGTCGAAACTGCCTCCTGGGCCATATCGACCACGATACTAGGCAGTGGACTGACGGCGTTATTTCTGCCACTGCTCTGGAGATATCCAATCAACCTCCGGGTAAGAATTCTTTTTTTTGTCGTGTCTTACTGTGAGTTGCAGGATACGTCCATAATATCAAATAAGTCTCGTGTCATATCTACTTAGAACTATAGTAGAAAGAGAGCATCTATTTTAACTTTAGTTTCGTGCAGCTGGCGGCTAAATTCTTATTGTAGTTAGAGGACTTCTTATTTCCGAACACAGTTAACAAACCTTTATGTCTAAATAAATATCTCATAAAAGCTCCATATTGACCCAAGCTAAAATACTAGTCTAAATAGTTTGAATTGGCATCGATTTTCGCTAAATAACCAAATTTCCACTCTATTTACCTTGAGTTGTAAGAAACGTCAAATGTTAAGGCTTCCTTAACTCTCATGTCATCTCTATCTACTCGTAGAGCTATGCGTAAAAAGAGATAGCATGTAATTTAATGAAGATGCATACTAAAGGTTAGTAAAAGATAGAAAAGCAGATAAAAATAGGTCTACGTTTTTTTTTAAAAAAAGCTACTTTCGTTTGCCTTCTTATTATTGCTCGCTTGGAAAATAAAAAGCTTGTTCTGATCGTCATAACAACATTCCAGATGTGTGGTCATGGGTGGTCTGCGACGGGGACATCGACCCCGAATGGATAGAAGCTCTCAACTCGGTGTTAGACGACAACCGACTGTTAACCCTGCCATCAGGGTGGAGGATACAGTTCGGGGCTAATGTCAACTTTATATTCGAGACGCATAGCCTCGAGCACGCCTCGCCCGCCACTGTGTCGCGTATGGGGATTATTTTACTGAGGTAGGGACTATAGTATCATGTTTCTATACAAAGTGAAAATAATGTATCATTTATTACCTCTGTCAATGGAACTTTTAGGGTGTTACCACACCTACCCGAACGACGCGGATTGATGACAGAAATAGCTCTCGCGTGGTCGATCGGTGGTCGATCAATAGTCGATATTGTTATATCGATCAATCAGCCAAAGCTCAATCGATCCACGTTGATCGACGACAGTGCGTAGATCACATATCGTACTCGTTAATCACAACACTCGCCTACGGTTCGTGTAGAAAACTAATACTCGGTGCGGCAACGTGGCACACTTGTTATACTGCTCTATAAATTGACTGCTGTGTTTGGGTCTTAACGCTGCTACTCTTGGATCTGCGTTGCACACTTTAGACTTACTCATTTACTTTGACATACCAACATATTTCCAACGGTTGAGCTATTGGCGTCGACTCTGGCCGCTAAAGCTAAATCTAAACCTAAATAAAACTGTCACGCTCATCATCATCATCATAGACTAGATTGTGTTGTGCTAAATTCGGCGGCCATCCCGGAATCGGTGTCATTATCCAATTAAAACCTACCCAGGATACAGTAACTTATTATTAGTAACTTATCTTGAGCATCATATTCATTACATAAAACAATTTTCAGTGACGACAGTTCTTGTGCGCAAGAAGTGTTAGACAACTGGATGCAGAAAACGGAGTTTGAAAACGAAATGGCTAAAATAGCGCTGCCTCTGCTGCAGAAAGTCGTCAAGAAATGCATGCAGTGGCTCTCTACCCACAGATCTGACCTCGTGCTGAAACTCAGCTCTATATCTATGGTTTGTATTTGCTAAATAGAGTTATAGTTTACGTGTAATTTGAAAAGAAAGTGCCAGAACTTGCAATACTTTGAATATTCCATTTGAACAAGAACAGTTAAGACGTTCCATTTTTCTGCTTACATCTACGTACTATAACGTTTCAGTTGTAGGTACAACTTCTAAAAGTTCTTTGCTCAACTACTTCTGTTATTTCAAGTAGCGAGGTAGCTATAAATTAAAAAAATGTCTAGCTATTATGTATTTATGCATCCTGGCAAAATTCACACTTTTAAAATAGGTATCTATTTGTCTCTTAGTTATTTCTTGAAATCGACTTGTCACTGTCGTTAATTAAGAGAATGTCCCAAAACAGGTAATTATTATCCGACAAAGGGTTCTCATTGCCTGACAGTTGAAATAGTGCGGGTTGACAAAGTTCACTCATTGTTTGTTCACTCATTGGGCAATGTTTGTCGGGGAATAATTACCAGTTCCATAACTCTAACTTTACTCGGAAAACATATTTTATAAAAGCTGTAGCTATTAATTTATTAATAGGATAATAACAGCAACTATTCATGTATCTTTAAATTAAATGATTTATAATAAATACCTAGTCATTAAGGATTAGTTAAAGAGAGTAAAATATATTTTTTAGTAAAATAATTTCAATTAATTAATTACACTTTAAATAAAAATATTTATTTAAATAAAATATTTTTACAATGAATATGTAATGTTTTATATAAACTATATAAATAAACAGGAAAGAAATGTTAATGGAATTTTACAATTTTATTACCGGACAAAGTAAAAGTTATTTTGGAACATACCCTTAAATTATTGACGAAATCTTGTTTTCAGGTAAAACAAATGTTGACGCAGTTCGAATACGTAACTCAGAACTTGGGCGTCACGGTGATACACTCGACTCCGGAGGAACTCGTCTACTTGGCTCTGCAGCGAAGTGTGATGGGCCTGCTCAAAGATAGTGCCGTTTATAGCTTTCAAGAAGAGGTGTGATATTATTAACAGTTTATATCTATATTGTAACATGAGTTAACCCAGCCACGTCAACTTGGCTTACTAAATCCTACGTGCCCTAAGGGCTTACAGGGGGCTTAAAGGGTTTACACTTGCTCAAGTGTTTAGTCAAGTGGCAAGGACTGGCCAGGCAATCGCCATACTAGCCATAGTATACTCGTAGTTTTGTGGAGGCGTCACTTTTTCGATAAAAAATTAATGTATCTATAATACGGTTTGAATGGCATGCATAGTGTTGCGCGTTTCGCGCAGCTTGTTGCCGCCCGAATCGCTTGATATTATTCTCTATTTTGAACGGTATTTCAAAAACGTTAAGGTTAAGTTTACTTTGTTATCGAAGTACATCGCCGCGCCTCCATTCTGATAGTATGCGCTAGGTCTAAAAGAAAGAATATATTATTTACTACATAAAACAGAAGGACAATCACAAGATTTTAGCGACACTCTAATTCTAACTATTTGACTAACTATTTTCTATTTATCAAAAATCCGCTCGGAGCGCAGTGGGCCAAAGAGATTGCTTAACGCGTCACGTTTGAAGTACTACGTACAACAGAATATTACCTAAAAAGAAATTTATTTTTCATTTGAAACACATAAATTAAATATAAAGTGACATGATTTTTTTGGCCTACTCCACTCTAATCTACTGCATAAAATAAATCATTAAACGGATTTGTATCCACTTTTTGTTCCACTATAGGAACAAAAAGTAGAAACAATCCATTCATCAGTGGATTAGATTCCGTTCAATTTCCAAAAGTGGAAACAAATCCGTTAATCTTTTAGATAATTTTAATTTTTAATGTTTTATTATAATTAACTTAATTAATTGTAAATCCTTATAAAATATTACTAAAATTTAAAATCGATAAAAATTTCGTCAATAAATGATTTCGACTATAAAAGACGGCCTCAGTCATAACTTCCGCCCCGTGTCGACCCTGGCGCAAAGGATCCGTTAATTGATTTATTTTATGCAGTGGATTAGAGTGGAACAGGCCATTTTTTCTCTCTACAGATGTCAGACATACTAGGGCCGCCGTTAATACTCCCTCTAGCAATAGGCGAGTGGGTTTCGGACTCCCTGTTCGTATCGGCGCGGCTGGCTGCGTGCGAGCCCTTGATACGCGCGTACGCGGCCTCGGACGACGCGCATCTGCTTATAGTGGGCCCCGACGCGTGCGCTAAGAAGTGAGTCATGTAGTTTTAGATTATATATGTATAAGAAACTTTATTATCCTTCTTATATGACAGGGGCTGGGGATAACCCCAGCGGCACTTCGACCCTTGTGCTCACACCTTTCCTTAATCTTCTTCCTGTTCCTTAATCCCTCAAGTGTTTTCCGTACTCCCGTGTGTACACTATTTCCGTAGTGCGCGAAATGTTCGCCGTACACCCGGCGGTACACTAATGTCCGTCGTCATTGGTAGTGTTTATTTTTTTACATTTGTTGACGTTTCGTTCAATTCGTATAATTTTATGCAAATTTTTTTTTACTATTTTGGCCTATCAAACTCTCTAATCTAATCTCGAAATTCTAGACTACCAGAACACTTCTGGCCCTTAGAAGTCTAGGATTCCAATCAAGGATGTATTTTCGCTACTGTGACATTACGCGCCGAGAGGATACAGCTTATAGGAAAGAGCCTATAGTCTTCTGGTTTCGGGTAGGCTAGAAGACTCATACGGTTTCTAGCCAACGAGTCACATTCGCACAATAGGTGTTCCATTGTTTCATCTTATGTAGGAGGCTCTTAGTATAATAATGGCCTGTGAACGCTCCTACAATGAGTCGTGTGAAACCCCTGTTGTAACTTTAGTGAATATCAACCAACCACCCAAAACATCGAGTGAATCTGAAATGAACCATGTTAAAATGTCATAAATTAGCTGAGTGGGTGTCGGTTCTAAAAAATAGCACTACCCCAACTCTTCCCATGGGTGTCGTTCGAGGCGACTAAATATATCTTAGTGGATACCATTTTACACATAGAGACGGCGGTAGGCTTGCCACCTATCATTGCCTATCGCCTGTGATTGAATGTGGTTCCTCTGTCTGCCCCCTCGGGGATTATGGACCTGAAATTTTATGTATATTATGTAATGTTACAATGACATAACGTTTAGATTTGATCGAAGTTTGACAGATACTTTAGCTAGGGGTCGACTGTATAAACGAAGTGTATTTTACTTTGCAGTTTGATAGCCGAGTACGTTTTGAAAGAATCGACGTCTGCGGTGATAACAATAGATTGCACGCCTATATTGGAGCCGTCTGATATTATCGCAGAACTGAAAAGGGTAAGTGATAGCTTTCTTTCTTTGTATTGATGTCAAAATATATTTTAAGCAAAGATGTTGACGAAGACTCGTCTGATGAAGTAGATTTGAAGGTGGCCAACATCACGTAGGATGCAGCTGTAGGAACGCGCTATGTGAGGACATGGAATGACGTAATATCAGTTCTATGAAAGGGAAAAGGGAAGATCTTCCACCAGGCGGGTTGTTGTGCCTGGTGACCAGATGTCCTGGTCCAATTATGGATGTTTGGAACTCGTATATATGCGAAGTCCCAGCAAAATTTCGATAGCGCGTTCTACACCGATGTGAGTAGGTACTAACCGTAGTGGCGCGCGTGTCGTGCGTCGCCACATACTCCCCCTCCTGACCAGAGGTCGATACGACGTGCAGTGCAGTCACGAGGGATCACAGCTTATCGTATATAAGAATATCTATGGAGTGGGCGCCCACCAAAGATTTTGAAATTCACCCTACGTAGATTGCTCGCTAGAGAAGTTTTATATAGAAGCCATGTCTGCCAGTCGACGCATGTGCTGTGAGTATCTTCCCGTACATTCAGTCGGCCATTGAAATGTCATGTATGTAACTATTAGCGCGTTTGCCCAAACTCTTGGCTCGCTGTCAGTGCTCACGTCATCATTCTAGATGAGAGGAGGGAGGCTACTAGGCTGAATGTAAACTTGTTTGCAGAACAATGCCGTCCGTTCCGGCGGTCACAGCTCCCGCTCGAGTAACGCGTGTATTACCGTGCTGGTGCGAGCTCTGCACCGCGCTCGAGTGGACGCGTGGGGTTCCAGCCCTGTGCACTCTTTCCTTCTGCAGGTGAGTCGAAGTTCTTTCCTCGAGAAAGTACTAAATAGTCGATGAAACAACCACACTCCGACGTCGATTGAGATTAGTCGACGTCGATCAACAATTTCTTACTACACCAAATCGATCTGCCCGATTACTCGATTTTTATCGATTCGTCATCAATCGATGATTGACATGGCCTCGCGTGGTCGATCGATTGATTTATCGACCGGTATCCATCGATCAGCCAAAACTACCACATCCAAAAATATTTATTAGTCATTTGACAACAATGTAGTTACAATTACAGTTATCAATCGATCAACATCGATCGATATCGGTCGGGTGGTGTGGTAGTTTATACTTGTAATTGACTCACCGTGAGTTACAAGAATCGTTCTTAATTTTCTTTAAGTCGTCTATCTAGTGCTATGGCGTAGAAAGAGGTATCATGTATTTTAATGAAGACTTAACGCTAAGGACGTTTCGTGCAACTGGTGGTCACTCCCGATGAAATATTCGATTTTCGATAAAATTCTCCATTTCCTAAATCCATAGCTAATTCAAGAGAGCGGTTTCTGGGTACGAGGCAGCGATGAAGAGGGCGGCATGCAGTGGTGCAGCGTACAACGCGTGCGTGTGATCGCGACAGCCAGCTCTATCGGCAACATGTCGCCGCGACTGGCCGCTGCGCTCGGCGTCGTGGCTCTGCAGTGAGTGTGGAGTGACGCATCCGAAAGAATAGTAGAAATATAGTCATTGTAACATCAGTGCTAGTTTTTGCTACGAGTGTAGCGAGTGTCAATAGATGGCACGAATGTTTCAATGGCTAATTATGGCATGCAGTAGTGTAGCGTACTGCGCGTGCGTCTGATCGCGACAGCTCTATCGGTAGCATGTAGCCGCGACTGGCCACCGCGCTCGGCGTCGTGGCTCTGCAGTGAGTGTCGTATCCGAAGAATAGTAGAACTACGACCATTGTAACAGCAAAGTTTTTTTTACATATAGTCCTTATACTACGGATCCCTATAGATATGGCGAGGCACGTCTCACACTTGGCCGGTATTTTTCTAAAGTTTTGAGGGTTCTTACGTTTCAGGGAACCCGACGATGACGAGCTACTGGAACTGTGCAGACAGTACTTGAAACAAAACATCGACAAAAGCATACAAGAAAAGGACATTTCCGATCTAGTGGGAAGAATTTTATCTTTGTTCAAAGAGGTAATTGTAGGGCGACAAAGTATCCATTTTTTTAGTCGTATTCTTACACTTAGAACGACTTTCTTTGTAGATTTAATAGGGCTATTATTTTGCTATTGCCTTCCCCATTTCACACACTGGTTATCTCAGAGTACAGGTGTCCTCGCAATGTTTTTCTTCATCGTTAGAGCAGTCGGCAACTGTACGTAAGTCTTTCGAAAAAACTGCAAATCTCATTGGTACATGGCATAGCATAGTTTCGTACCCTGACATTGCCACCGACGCTCTATCCATCAAGTATCCATTATTAGGTACCTACCTATGTATATTTGTATTACTTATATATGATTCATGATTAGACTTATATAATATACTGTTTCACGGGTTTTTATTGTATTTTATTAATTACGACCGGTTTCGTTAAAAATTTTTTGGGGTAATAGTCATAAATATAACATTAATAGGTCATTTGTCATACAGAAGAGGGCCGTACGAACTATTGCACGAATACCTCCCTGGGAGTCTTGCAGGGGCTACTTCAAAAAATACCAAATTTTAACAGTCCCTAGCCTGTACATTTTGGTTCTACTTACAGATATTATTAAGCGTAGGCACTTGTTTGAAACGGACGAGCAAATGGCACTACGAGTAACTAGGAGGAAAGACTTGGGAAGCGTAATCACTCCGTTACTTAAGGTCGCTACGCACTGTCCGCGGTATCAGGCAGTCCGGCTGTTCAATAGGTTGCCAGTTGAATTAAAAACTATAAATAGTGTAAATATTTTTAAGCGTAAACTAGGAGCTCTACTTGTTGAAAAGTGTTGCTATTCGATAGAGGATTTTTAATTATTGTTTAAATTTTTACTTTGACATGATTTATTATTTAACTTTATTAGACAATAGTTTTAGTAGGTAGTTTGACATTTATAATTATTAAATTTTTAATTTGTCT
Organism: Hofmannophila pseudospretella; assembly: GCA_947369225.1. Lineage (NCBI taxonomy): Eukaryota > Metazoa > Arthropoda > Insecta > Lepidoptera > Oecophoridae > Hofmannophila > Hofmannophila pseudospretella. Next base: position 6,152,460 of record OX376316.1, read on the forward strand.
TAAGTTTTAATTCGCACACAATGTATATTGTTACTCGAAATAAATTGAATTGAATTAATAAAATACAATAAAAACGCGTGAAACAGTATATTATTCAAGTCTAATCATGTACTACAAGTTTCACCAAGTACCAACAACCGCAACTATTACCCATTACAAGTTTCACCAAGTACCAACAACCGCAACTATTAACCATTACAAGTTTCACCAAGTACCAACAACCGCAACTATTAACCATTACAAGTTTCACCAAGTACCAACAACCGCAACTATTAACCATTACAAGTTTCACCAAGTACCAACAACCGCAACTATTAACCATTACAAGTTTCACCAAGTACCAACAACCGCAACTATTAACCATTACAAGTTTCACCAAGTACCAACAACCGCAACTATTAACCATTACAAGTTTCACCAAGTACCAACAACCGCAACTATTAACCATTACAAGTTTCACCAAGTACCAACAACCGCAACTATTAACCATTACAAGTTTCACCAAGTACCAACAACCGCAACTATTAACCATTACAAGTTTTTACCAAGTACCAACAACCGCAACTATTAACCATTACAAGTTTCACCAAGTACCAACAACCGCAACTATTAACCATTACAAGTTTCACCAAGTACCAACAACCGCAACTATTAACCATTACAAGTTTCACCAAGTACCAACAACCGCAACTATTAACCATTACAAGTTTCACCAAGTACCAACAACCGCAACTATTAACCATTACATGTGATTTTTGTACAGGTGACGGAAACATTTACCTCACAACCGCATTACAAATGGAACGCCTCACATTTGAGGAGATGTTGCGAGAATGTCAAGTTGTATTCCCCCTCCAATGCCGCTGAGGTTGCTAAGGTATGAAAATATGCATAGATATAGTCTGTAGAGAGAAAACAATTTTAAACAAAACTAACTTTTTTAAATTACTTTTGTAACTTGTACAAAAGTCATTTGCAAGATTAATGTTTGTCCTAAAGATTTTGTTATTAGCATATACATAGGCTACTGTTTTTATTAAAAATGTATCTTTCCGGGTCGCACGTAGAATCCCTCGCCTGACGGTTCCGGATTCAAACTCGACACCTCCTTTACAATTGCTTATTTTTCGCACTATCTATCTATCAGCCCGTATCTGTCCACTGCTGGACATAGGCCTCTCCCAGGGCGCGCCACATTACTCGGTCCTCCTCCTTCCTCATCCAATCATCGCCAGCAACCTTTTTCGCACTAGAAACTATTAATTCCTATTAATAAAATCTTTAAGTATGTCTTTAATATTCTTTATTAAAATTCATTAATCTAATTTAAACACCTAAATTTTCAATCGTATTTCCTAGGCGCTGTACGCCGAAGCGAATATGATATTTAGAGACAGACTGGTCACAGAGGACGAGAGAGCCCAGTGTACTACAATAGCAAGAGGCCATTTGAAAGCCAGTAACAACGACGCCATGTACTTTGCGACGAAACTCAGAGCCGACGGAGTTTACATGGAAGCGGTTGACCATAGAGATTGGTATCAGACTACACAGAAGCTTATTAACCAGTGTTGTAAGTGAATAAAATAATAACTCTAAATCAAACATTTAAGAGATCTCCTTACTTTTTCCTGGTCATCATCAGGTCCTCAAGGCTCCAGATGTGGGAAGGTCGCCATGGGCATAAACATTTGAACTCAAACTCGAACCACCTAACTGTTACCGTACCAGAGATATACTCCAACATCTCAAGATATTCCCAAGACCTTAGAACCACTGATCCAATTTTCATCTGACATGGCTAAGAACATTCAGCAGGTTAGACCTGCGGCGCATGAAAGCGGGAGGACGCTCCGGGCTTCGGCCTACGCGGAGCTCGGCCTTCGGTCTCGCCATTGCTATCTTAAAATCACATCATTTCCATTTATATTTTGGCCGACACCTTTAAAAAATAATTCTCTTGAAATGTCTCAGGATTCCCTACGACTTTATTTCGAGAAGACCCACGTAACTTATAGTTTCGGCGGGCTGATAATCTTTCAATTCTTCAAGTTTTATGTTATTAAATTGAAATCCAGTTGGTTAATTAATATTATTTTAGGCTCTAACACTGATGTTATGTAGCAATTTCTGGTCCGCATCCAAAGACGGGACATACATACTCATATTTTGCCTCTCCTATGTAGTCCCTCTCCCTATTCTCTTATCGACGATCCTAATCTCTTTTTGGGATGGACCCACTACGAGTCCTTGACACGTGTTGACATCATTCTAAAATTAGAATTTTAAACATCTCTCTTTTTTCAGTGACAGAACACGAGTACAACGTGTTCGGTGAAACTGGCGCAGAAGTGTGTTCAGAGTTGGCTGTTTTGTGCCCAGCGATTGCACGTGCTGTAAGTATCTAACCGTTATGGTATATTTAACTGAGATAGGATTTTCGACAAGTATCGCAGTCATAAACATTAAACGATTTACATAAATTAATAGTGAAATATGAGAACAGAATTGAAATTCATTGAAAAATAAAATAGCTGCAGACGAGCTTCTGAAGATCAAGGTCGAATCCGAACTCCACACAAGACTTGCTTGCACAGTAACGGTGCTCTGTTCTTTGCTTACCATCCGCACCAGTTTCACAGTTCAACAGCTTGTTTTGTATGTCGTACCCAAAGATTTTGAAATTCACCCATACGTAGATTGCTCGCTAGAGAAGTTTTATAAGGAAACCCCGTCTGCCAGTTCGCGCATGCGATTTGAGCATTTTCCCAGGCACTAAAATGTCAAATACATTTATGAAAGTAAGTGACCTATGGGTCAACTCCGTGGCTCGCTATCATTGCTCACGTCATTGTTCTAGACGAGAGGGCACTAGTACTCCGATTTCTGTGGTTGTACCCATGTGAACTGGGCTTCTGCAGACCAGAGTCGGAATCATAACTCCACACAATACTTGCTTGCAGAGTAACGGCGGCGTAACGGTTTGCGTGGGCAGTGCCGGCGTGGGCAGACGGGCGGCGGCTCGCTTGGTGGCCGCCGCACTGCCCGCTGCTTTATTCTTTGCTAACCATCCGCATCAGTTTCATACGCAGTTTAAAAACGTAAGTAGCAAGAACATCCAATGCCAATTTGTTTCATATCGCCCTATCGTTTTATTGATGATAGAGTGCCAATGTCGATATTGAAATCACAGTGCAATATTTTTATTTCAAAAATGAAGATGTTCGGTAAGAATTTGACGTTGACACGCTATGTTGAGTACACTAAAAGATAAAGGACAACACAGTTAGCTTAGTAGCTAAGTACAGAATATAAAACTTAATCAACATAATATACTTATGTTATACTAATTTGAAATTTGTGATACATGACCATCGGAGAGCGTCGGTGGCATCGTGGCTAGGTCGTCGGGCTCCCATGCGGGAAGTCCAAGTTCGAAACCAGGCAATACCATGTACCAATGAGTTTTTCGGTTTTTTTCGAAAGACTTGCGTACATTTACCGACTGCTCTGACGTTGAAGGAAAACATCGTGCACACTGAGATAACCAGTGTGTGAAATGGGGAAGGCAATGGTAAACCGCCCCATAATCTGCCACGAGAGTCGTTCTATGTGATTAATTCCTTAGAATGATCACAACCGTCAGCAATAAGGAACACGACTAAGAAGGAAGAAGGATACATGACCATAGGTTTCGTTTACGTTAGGTTTCTATTGTAACCGTCACTTTGCCTGCTGCACTATTTTAAGATTGGTGTTTTACTCCCATGCCGCGTCACTATGAATCTGGATTGCTCAAACTGTGTTTATTACCGTGCTCTTAACCACAATACGTTGAACATTATATCACGAATTAGGTGACAGGAAGAAATACAAATAACGCATGTCTTATTTTCACACGTCATTTCATGATTTTGAAATCGAGAAATAATTATGTTATTGTCCACTTCTCGATATCTACCAGCCATTATTTACATTACACTTCGGGTGTCTTAGACCACTGTTTCAAGCCAATAGAATATTTCATTTGCACTTAAGAGCGTGTCTCTCTTTCTACGATTGTAACCAAGGTTGACCTTGGAAGACCACCCATTCAGAAGCTAATCATGTTAATTTCCAGGCACAGTCGTCATCGGGCGAGGGAACCCGTACCCTAATGCTGGTGGGTGAAGCGGCGGCGACCACAGCGGTACTCGCGTCTATTGAGGCTCACTCTCTGCAGGCCTCGCCAATGGAGCACCAAACACAGCAGGCTCTGCATAGTAAGTGTTTTAACCGATTTCAAGAAAAGGAGGAGGCTGATATGTGAAATAAAATCTGCTGTTAAGTCAGGAGTATACCTGCCTTCGGATATGCTGATTGGTTGATTTCACATGCCTTCAGAAAACTTTTCCTCAAACATGCAAGTTTCCTTCACCATTATAGTAATCGGCAGATGTGCTTAAACTTCTAAAAAAAACCACAATACTTATTTGTGCTCTTACATTGTTTGCATGGTTTCGAATTTGGACCAGAACACAGGAGTCCGCCGTCCTAGCCACTACGTTACAGACGCTTGATAATCGTCGTCGATCGACGACTATAATTTCCATTTAGTATATTATTTTATTCCTACACTATTTTTCAGATATAAAACACAATCTAGGAATAGTGATATGTCTGGACAAGGATCAGGAGAACCTCCCTGAACTAATGGAGAAGTATCCACTGCTATACAACGAAAGTCACCTCGTGTGGCTCGAACGCTGGTCCAATGAAACCTTGCACCAAATTCCACAACTGATCGTGCAGAGGTACCGGCCTGCGCTTCTATGCACTTAGCGTTCGTTGCACTGCTGCACGTATAGTTTGGACAGGTAGAGTATTTTGCACTTCTTATGGTGGCCATACACGATCCATTCTATCGTCCAATTTCCAATTGGCATGTCAAGTATACTTGAAGGCACAATCGATTTTCTATCCTGCCGATTATGACATACATTCCGATACCGTGAAGTGCTCGGAGAATGTATAAAAAAATCATGAAAGTTGATGAGTATCTACATTAAATTTTAATATTTTTTTGTTAAATTTGTTATAATGTATGTATTTGGCAATATACTTGGTGATTCTATTCTATTTATTATATTCTATTCTATTCTATTCTATAAAAGAAATGAATACAAATTTATTAAATAATTAAAGTGTTGCATTAATTAAATTAATATTATTTTTCGTTCTTTAAGACGAGTAAAAGGCCCGCGATAGATAACGCATCGTCGTCCGTGTCTGATGACGCCATGGTTAGAACTGACAACCTGTCATGCCAATTGGACCGTGTATGGTGTATATGGACCAACGATAGTTTGGATCAAGCCTCAAGCCTTCATGCCAATTGGACGATAGGCTTGAACGTGTATGGCCACCATTAGCCTAGAGAAACACTATGCCGAAATTACGCGACGGAACCTCGGCTCGGTTACGCTCGATGCTTTTTATGTTACCCGCGACACACCTGAAGGAAGTTACGTCGCCAAAAACTCATGCAAATGATTAGCCGCCGAACTTCGGCCGCGTAATTTCGGCATAGTGTGTTCTTACACTTAGATGTTGGTTTTGTATATTCATTATTACATATTTTATCAGAATACTTACAAAGATGTAGCGATTTTGATTTTTGTATAATATTTAAAAAAAACTAATCAAATATTGGGCCATCTATTAGTCATTACGGTAAGGCGTAAATGCCTCTGCGGATTTCTGTAATTTTTGTGATATTTTGTTCATATTATTTACAGATATTTTTTATATATGGTCTATTAATAAAGGTTTTTCTATGTCTATTTTAATGATTTTTAGATTTTGTAGACATTGTTCACGTCAAAATGTTTTTTTAAATTTAAGTTAAGTTAAATCACCAAATTCTGTCTGGTATCGTATGTTGAGTAGTTTGTTTTAATTATCTGTCACCTTTTCTAGGTATTGTGTTCATGTATTTCGTTATCGTTTGCTAACACGACGCACCTAGTTACCTTACTATTTTCAAGATGTAGATTCAAATACACGTAAAAAACCCAAATTTAACTTTCAGATTGATGAAAGAGAACGTAACAGACGCCAGCAAAGAGCAACATGAAGCGTTACCAGTAGAAGGATTTGTGGGTATACACAATAGTGTAGCGTCGGAGTGGATGCGCGCTCCATGTCGCTACGTCAGTTTCGTGCACACCTACTACCACACCGTAACAAGGAAGAAAGCTGCGCTGGTGCAGCGGCAGAACATGCTGTCGGTATGTTGCTTTGACTAATTATTGGTCATTTCACATTGAAGAAGCAGCGGCCCGACGAGCAATTTTGTTGCAAAATTTTACCTAGAACTTTGAACGTTATTTATAGTGAAAAAAGGTTTTAATTACATTTAAATTACAAGCGTAGAAGGGAGCGCCTGCACCCCTCGACCGCCACCCGCGCGATACGTTGAATTTTGAATTTTATTTATAGTGAACAAGATTTAATTTCATTTGAAGCGATAGAACGGAAACGGAAAGCGCCGCGCTTACTTGAGGCGCTTCAACGCGCCACTGCTCAATAAAAGTAGAAGAATTAAGATAAAAGTATTACCTCTTCTACCATGCTGTATAATGGAGAATAATATGCAATGGGAAGGCAAGCTCGAGTGAATGATGGTGGCGTGGATGAAAGTTGAAATAGCCCTTGGCCCTGCTATAGCTTGCTAAGGCTTCGAAATCGTAATATATAATGTTCATCTCACATCTAGGCTGGCGTAGAAGCTCTACGCCGCGCCCGTAGCGAAGTAGCTACGCTCCAGACCGAAGCGGCGCAGCAAGAGACGGCCCTTTCGGACAAGCAAGCCAAGGCTAACCAGGCGTTGGACCAGATCGGTGCTACAGTGCGGGCCACCACCGACCGTAAGGAGGAGATGCACGCCTTGAAGAAGAACATTGAGGTCGAGAATGAAAAGCTGCAGATAAGGTACACCTTATCGGAGATATCTGCGGACCTGCCCACATGCAAAAGTGCAGCGGCTTATCACGCGAGACTACGCTATACCAGGGCGATAGAATTGTCTCTGTTTAGCATACCATCTCATGATATCATCTCATCATTTTGAAAACAGTAAAGCCTACAGGAGGCGATCAATTACGATTGACAATTAATAGCTACTCCAGTTCGAAATGCAAAAGCCGTGCGGCTCAAATATTTTGAGACTCTCTCACGACCGTGTCTATCTAAGCGAACAAAATAATAGATAATGTCGAATTCGACATTTACATTTCAAACGTGCCGAAATCGCCTCTCTATACCGCAGTATCTCCGACGATCTCCTAAGATATTCTTCTTTCTTGTTGATGATCAGAACTAAATTTTTCCCAACCAGAAGGCAGCCACATCGATAGCCCTCTGGTTGGCCTCCTAAGATATTTATTTGCTAGAGAATCAATCTGTGTCATTAACTTGCAGGAATCTTATTAAAAATTATATTATTTGCAGGAAAAAAGAAATAGAAGTTGAACTAGCTTCAGTGGAGCCAGTCATAGCTGCCGCTCGATCTGCCGTTGGAGACATACGACCAGAGTCCCTCAGCGAGGTTGGTAAACTATTCTGTTGACACTTATCTTCTTATCTTATATAGGAGGCCGGGAATAACCCAGCGGCACTTCGACCCTTCAGGATCTTTTGTGCCTAGCCGATTTTACACACTGGTCATCTCAATGTGCAGGTACCTCACGATGTTTTTCTTCACCGTTAAAACAGTCGGTAAATGTACGTGGCATATTTTGTGCCGAACCCAAAAATATCATTCAAAGCGTGTTCTTAGATACAGGCCTTAAAATAAGTACAGGCGGTTCAGAAGTTTCAGTTTAATCTATCCATTTACTAAACTCACGTGGAGCACTTCGACTTCATCGTCGCTTACCATCAGGTGAGAACGTAGGTTTGGTCGTATATTAAAAAATCTATTACATGGATTTAGGAGCGGGGTCCCTCACAGCAGCCAGTAAGTTTAGAAATATCTAAACTCGTGTGGTCTCATCGAAACTAAGGTTAAAATATATGGGCTTAGTCTATGAAGACTAAACCTAACCTACTTAAGGCCTATTAAGGCCTTGCCCAAAAATTATAACGCGACATGGTATGTGTAACGGAAGGTGCGAGATGATAGAGAGCTGATGAGGTGGAGAGGCGAGGAAAGGAGAGGAGAGAGAAGGAACTTTGTCGTGCGAGCAGTGGCCATATCGATCGGTGACATTGACGTTGCGATAAAACTTGCTGGATTTGTCATTGTGCAATTCTTCGTAAAATATATCGCAATAATTTCCCTTTTATTTCCATTCTCCATTTTTCCATGTTTTAGGTGCGTTCGCTGCGCGCGCCGCCGGACGTGGTACGCGACATTTTAGAGGGCGTGCTACGACTCATGGGCATCGCGGACACCTCCTGGCATTCTATGAAGAACTTCCTCTCCAAGCGAGGGGTCAAGGAGGATATCAGGTCATTTTACTGTTACCGTTCCGAAACTGTCCTGTAAATTCCATAGAAATGTGGTACGTAATTTTGATGCTGTCCCTAATTTAGCAAAATTTTGACAAAACTCTGTTACACTGTTAAAAAAATATATTTTTTTTAAATAAGTAATCCCTAATTAATTTGTTACCCAAAATACTAGGAATTTTCATCGGGCACCGTATGCAATCTACTACTACTACTAAGTTACTCTTATGCTAATATTTCTGTGTGTAGATGCCTAGACGCGAGCCAGATCAGCTCAGAAGCGGTCCAATCGGTACAGAAGCTTTTAGAACGACGCGGCGCTTCGTTCGAGCAGGCGACGGCGAAACGCGCGAGTACTGCGTGCGCGCCGCTAGCCGCGTGGGTTCGCGCTAACCTCGCGTACGCGGCCGCTCTGGCGCGCGTGCAGCCATTGCAGGCCCAACAACGCTCCCTTCACAAGTTAGTACTCCTTTTTATTTTGTATTTTTATATTACAATTATGTTTGTTAGCCTGTAAGGTATTTATTAGCGCGAATGCCGCGTAGGTTCGCGCTAACCTCGCGTACGCGGCCGCTCTGGCGCGTGTGCAGCCATTGCAGGCCCAACAACGCTCCCTTCACAAGTTAGTACTCCTTTTTATTTTGTATTTTTATATTACAATTATGTTTGTTAGCCTGTAAGGTATTTATTACCGCGAATGCCGCGTAGGTTCGCGCTAACCTCGCGTACGCGGCCGCTCTGGCGCGCGTGTAGCCATTGCAGGCCCAACAGCGCGCTCTGCAAAAGTTAGTAGTTTATACACAACACAAAAATCAGATTAGTCTTCTTTAGAGAATAATGATATCAGGGTTCAAAGGTTGTATAGGATAAAACACGAGAAGCATAACATGAAAAAAGAAATGGTTGCAATTTTTTTGTTTCTAGTGCTACTTAAATGTAATCTGAGAACAAAGTTCTTGACATTTTGGTTAACAACTGAGTTAGACAATCGGCCCTACCTCATACAGGAACCTCCAAGACGCCGAGTCCCAACTGGAAGCGCTATCCAGTGGCCTAGCGACTGTAGACGAGAGGGTGGCCGCTCTAAAGGAGCAGCTGGGACAACACACTCGGGACGCAGCGGCCATCGAACTGAGTCTGAGCAACGCCACGCGGACTATACAGGCGGCGCGGTCGCTGTTGGATCAGTTGGCACATGAGTACGAGGCTTGGGAGGCTGATGTAAGTTCTTGAAGTTTTAATTTTGAAGAGGGATTCCATCATAATATTATGCTGAGCAATGCCACATGACTATACAAACGGTGCTAACACGGTCAAGCGAGTCTGATGTACGGCGAGGAAAGAAATAATGGGTATACTTTTGGGCTTCGTCAAATGAAACTCCAACTTGTATTTATTTCAAACCACAAAAAGTTTTGTTAATACCATGACGCGTAACGTGAATATAACAAAGTTGTAAGTATGTATCCATTAATTTTTCCATTAAACCCTTGAAGCTTTAATTTTGGGAAGGGATTATATACTTATGTAATTTACATCTAGAATTCCATTTATTCTTTTCCTGCACCGTTCATAATATGAATGGAAATGGATTTATTTGTTAAGATTTCCCGAAACTTACAATATTGGGATTTTCAAAGCCAATGTGAACTACTTACTAAATCCGCTCCATCTTTGACCTCATCATCACTTACGCGGACGAGCTAACTGGTGGTAAGTGGTCACCGTCGCTCATAGGAATCTCACCTCACTAAAATATTGCAAAAGGGTTTTGTGATAGTGTTGATGTCTTCGCTGTTTCTGAACGTGCCGAAAGTTTCAAAATCAAATGGAACTTCCTTTGCAGCTCGAAACAATATCGAAGGAAATATCTGAACTGTATCTGAGGTCACTACTAGCCGCTGCTTACATTGTTTACCTTCCTGATACCACTGAGCCACAAGCCAAGTACGTATACAACAAATACATACCTTCACGCTACGTCCTTAGCGGGGTAGGCAGAGGGAACGGAGTCGCAAAGGACGTAGCGCCACGAATCTCTGTCTTGGCACGCTTCTCTTGCTTCTTCTACCTACAGTCATTCGTCGCTTCACGCATGCTCGCCGTTGGGGTCGTCTGCTCTGTATCTGTCTAGCTAGGGCGACCCCGGCTTCTCTGTCTGCTCACTTTCGCGTCTAATACCTGTTCCGTCATTCTTTCATCGCCCATTCTATCTACATACCCTAACCAACGGAGCATGCCTTTTTTCATCTTATTAATGACACATACATTTAGACCAGCCAAATTACACTTTGTTAACACATTTTGTGAGTGTTTTTATTAAGATAATTAAGTTGTCTTTTGATATCGTATCAGGGAATACATAAACAAGTGGAGTGCGCTCATAGGATTCGAAGATCCGACCTTCTCAGTTATCAATTTCCTTTCAACCACGGAGAAACAGTTGAAATGGGACGCAGACGGGCTGCCGTTGGACAACTCTGCCATAAAAAACGCCATTTTAATTGATCAGGTAGGTGTACAAGGAAAAAAGAGGTAGGTATACCCTGACCCGGAAATTAAAACCCTGTCATGAGGGCGCCAATGGTACTTTTGTAATCTACTGTTGTGGAAATCGCAATTTAAAACAATAGGTTAATTTAATTCCGCAATATGGCGAGGGTATTTATTTTTCTGGTCAAGTTTTACTATTACTTTTATCGATCGGTTACGAGGATCGATATGATATTCTCTAGATGACACGATAGCGGATAACAGTGAAGCCTTTCCTCGTGTAATTTTACACGAGGATACTATAGCGCACGTTAAATCACTTGTCATTCCTTTTATGTCAGTAAACTTGAAGATAAAAACTTTTTAACTACGCCTTAAAGTTGAAATTTTGTGTTTTGGGACCACACGCTGTACCTCCTTCAACCCCTCTAAAATGAGCTTCAATGGTATTCATACAAAAATGTCTAATAAGTCAGTGGTTACGAGCAAGGATTTTGAAGTTCGCCCTATGTAGATTGTTCGCTAGATAAGTTTTTAGCTGTTAGCATTTTCCCATACATTAGTCGGGAATTGAAATGTCAAATGTATGAAAATACAAGGCATACCTGTGACTCGCTGTCAGTGCTCACATCATTATTCTAAAGGAGAGGGCGCGTCCGATATCTGTGGGTACGAGTCTGTCTTCAACATATTAAGTTTTAGTTCTAAGATTATTGTCTGTTTGGTTTAACAATTATTTGTCAACAGATATTGCAAGCCCAAAAGTGCGGGTTCACACCTCTAATAGTCGACCCTGACGGGGACGCCATAGGCTGGCTGAAGAACACCGTCGCTGACTCGCAGAGCGACTTTGTTTCACAGCACAGCGACAAACTGCAAACTGCCGTTCAGTATGCTGTTAGGTTAGTGGGATTGAAAACCAATAGATACGAGTAAGAATAAGTTTATTTGTGCGGTAAGATGATAAAGTATTCATAGTCCATACACCAGTAGGAACTGAAGCATATGTTATATTAAACTAAATAAAATTAGTGAGCAACAAGTTAGTTTACAATTAACGTTGTCCCCCGAACTAGGAAGTTCCTGTATCTCGGAGGACAGATCTCTTCTGTGACCAATGCAAATGAACATGTAACAGAACAGACGTTGGCCAAGCCAAGAAAATATAAAACTGTCAAAATTTGAAAAAGACAAAAAAGAACAATAATATAGGTTAACATAAGGGGTGTATCAGATGGCTGGGTCACCATCGCCCATAGACATTTCACTTCACTGTGATCTTATTAGAGGGTTTTCCATACGCTAGTAACATTGAGGACCCAAATGGAGTGCTTTCATATGCCGATAATTATGATAGCTCTCATACCCTTCAAACCGGATCACAGCAATGGAAGAATTACTGCTTTGCAGAAGTACTATAGGTAAGAAGGCGGTACCTCCCCAAGATGAACCTGCACGTCAAGACCATTAAAAATTCTGCATGATATTCTTAAAAATTTAAATTTCAAATCGTTTATTGCACGTTACAAGAACATTACATAGTATACTAAGTATAACATTGCTCGTTCAAGCCATGGATCTTGGGAAATTCAGCATGCCATGGCAATATCAATGTTCACCGTTAGTTTTGGATCCATTAATACAAAAATAAGTAGTATGTCCTAATTGTACTGAGATACGATCATATCGTTTTATTTCTAGACTCGGTCGTGTCCTAGTAATCACAGAGGTGGACGCTATCCACGACGTATGGTCGCCGCTACTGTCAGGGCTGCCCGTCTCCGCGACGGGCGCCGCGTCGCCGCTAGGGGCGCGGCTGTTACTCTATACGAGAGACGTAACCCTGCCTGCACGGCTGCCCTCCTACTACACTGCACGACTGTCGCTTCTACATTTTACTGCGAGGCTCGATGGACTGACAGGTATAGCCTATCATAATTGAATTGGTGTAAAGTGTTAAGGTGCGCCTAGATACAGCCACGATCTACGTAGGTTTACTGATACATGGTGTAACAAAAATCTTCTATAGTCCCGAAAGGGTAGTGTTCAGTATACATAACTAAACAACTTTCACTGTGATTGCAATAAGTTAAATAATGGATTTTGGGTGGGATTAGGTTTCTGACTCACGAACTGTCTCCAATGTCGTCGTTTGAGCGCCCTCATGCTGGATTGCTGGCAACTTGGTTTTGTCAGAAAAAAATTGAATGACACATCAAAAAGGAAGCTGGCCGCCGTCGGTAAGGCGGCAATAGATCGGCCAAAAGGATGTAATCATAATTAGGTCCATATTAATACATATTTTTTTTAATTTTCTCAATGAATTTTGAACATTCACTATGGGGCAAACTCTGAAATCGCGAAAAACACCCAGCTGTTTCATACATTTCGGTCGAGTAGGTATAATATAATTGAGTTTTGTATGGAACAGCTGATGTTTTTCGCGATTACAGAGTTGACCCATAGTGAAATTTGTTCAGTTATGGATACTGAACACCCCCCTTTCGGGACTATAGGGGGGTTTTGTTACACCCAGTATTGGCAGTGAGTGACTAAATGCAGAGTACTGTAGATCATATTCAGATATATCACTACTTATGAATGGCTGATGCTGATGGAATGAAGAACAACTTTTCACTTTAAACCTTTTCGTAGATAGCGTAATAGTTGAGAATTGGGTACATATTTTTTTTGCATTTTTAGATCAGTTGGTCCACTACGCGCTGCAGCAACAGAACCCTGAAGTTAACGAGAAATCGAAGGAGATCAAACTAAAGAAAGCCACTTTACAGAAACAGCAACATGAATTGCAGGTAATTCATTCCTTTGCCACCAGTCCAACTGATTTCAGGTCTGATTGCTGTTCTGAGGCGGTTAATATCAGTATTCAAATAGCCGTTGTTTTCTGTTTTTGTTTGTATGGTATGGTATCACAATCACAGTCCATAACACAGAAAAAATCCGTAATGTAGACTAGTAAGACACTATAAATTGGAAAAGTTTACATATTTCATTTCTAAACAGGAAAATCTCCTCCGAGATCTGTCCGCCAACGGCGACATACTCCACGACGCGAATCTCCTAGCGTCTCTAAACAAGACTCGAGCTACCAGCACAGTGATCTCCGAAGCGCTGGAAGCGGCGCGAGCGATCGAGCGCGAGACTCGCTCAGCGTGCGAAGCGTACGCTCCCAGTGCTGCGCGCGCAGCGGTTTTAGCGCTTGCTGTGAAGAGTTTAGCGGCGCAGCGGCCGCTTCTAGCGCTGCCTATTGATACCATACTCGACGTGTTCGTGGACGCCATCCGGAAGGGAGGGGTGAGTTAGTACTGACCTTTGAAGCGCTGGAAGCCATAAATGTGCGCCTAAGAACATCGACGAAAGACATCCATCAACATTCGAATTCATTAAGGGTCCGCGAAACGATCACTTGCAATTTATTTATTTATTTAACACTTTAATGCACAAAAATAGTACATGAGGCGAGCTTAATGCCATGCGGCATTTTCTACCAGCTAACCAATTGACAATTGAAGAGAGACGGTGCAATATAAAGAAGTGAGAGGCGGTTACAACCTTCTCGCTTTTTTATATTGCGCCATCCTCTCCAATTGTCAATCGCAATTGATCGGTCTCCTGTAGCCTTTAAACATCACAGTAGCGTCGTCGTCGCAATATCATAATTATAAAGAGTTTTGCGCAGTTTTATGGTAGCAAACCAATGTTTTTGAAAAAAAATATCACATGAACAGCAACACAGATTGTTATACTTTAGTCTCCTCAATAATATTTTCTTTCAGGACACAAAAGCTATGAAAAACGATGAAGTAGTGAAATACTTGACGAAACGAATCGTAGAGAGAGTCCTTTTGAGCCTACACAAGAAAGACAAGTACATCGTAGTAATGCACCTACTGAAGCAAGTATACAATGAACTCGTTTCTGAAAAGGTGAGTGAAAATAAAACTCACAAATATACTTATGAAATTTATTAAAAAAAGTGGACAATAGTACCACCGAGGTAGAAGATTTTTACCAGTAGCCTCATATTAAGTAAGTAAGAAAGTTTTCTGGTTGATGAGGAATTCATTGCGTTTTGTGTGATGTACTTTTTAAATAATAATATTTTTTACCCGTTATTTTCGTAGCGAAATATTACGTATTGTAATAATTATTTATTTATTGTCACATGAAAAAAATAAAGTATATACAAAAGCTTACATATTTATACGATAACATAAAAAAAACTTAACTTTAAATAACTTTAGGTGTCTTTTTACTTACTTACTTACTTACTCCGCTGGCGCAGCGACCCGAAGTGGATCTTGGCCTCCGATACCAAAGAGCGCCATCGCTCTCTCTCCTGCGCAGTCTCGAGCCAGTCAGCCGCCCGGAGCTCCCGCAGATCCTTCTCCACTTCATCGCGCCAGCGGTATCTGGGACGTCCGACCGGACGTCGTCCGTTAGGGCGTCCCACATACGCTCGTTTAACTGCCCGATCCTCCCCCATCCTAGTGATGTGTCCGAGCCATCGGAGTCGAGCCGCTTTCGTCTCTCCTATAATGTTCGGCTCGTTCACCATCTCTTCTATCTCCCTATTCTTTCTCATCATCCACCCTCCATCTTCCTTCTTGGCTGGTCCCAGAATCTTCCTCAATATCCTCCTCTCGGTCACCAAGAGTCTGTTTTAGGACTCTTGGAGGTGTCTTTTTAGTCTGTTGAATTTAACAACAAAATCATGTGTATTGAATAACTTTAGGTTAGTTATGCATTTGTTATATAAGTTTGCTTAAATAAAGAATTTATGAAAAAAATATAAGAAAAAGAGCTAATGTGCCAAAAGTCACATTTAGCACTTTAACTTTCAATTTCTTATTATTTCATTATGAGGAAGAATCTTGCCTCTTAAATATTATTAACCATTTTCTTTTTCAACAGACGTTTTGTTTTTGTTATTACCATTTTTTGGCATTTGTCTGACCGTCGTATTACTTTAAAATGATCAGCAATTGAACCAATGAATAAAATTTTGTAAAACTTGTATCACTCTCCGATAACAAAACGCACACACAACATACTATCGAGGTAACACTTTGAAGTCAACGTTTTATTTGCAGCTTTGGCCAATATTCATAGATAGCTATGACTTCGTTGAAGACCAGCCCACTGTAAATGACATAAAACAGATCTACCTTTGGGTACCAGAGCATTCTTTGAAGAAATTGGCGCAACTGAAGGTAATTTTAATTTAGACTGGTTTGCAAATATCTAGTAGTTAACTTAGTTTAGAACAATGCATTTTTTATTAGTTAAGGTAAGCAGACGAATAAACGGACCACCTAATAGTAAGTGGTCACCGTCACCCATAGATATCTCACTTCACTATATGTTAATAGAGGGTTTTGTTATATGTTAATAATATGTTAATAGAGGGTTTTCGTTGCGCTGCCAACCTTGAGGACTTGGAGTAACTCATATGACAGTAATTACGATGGTTCTCTTACCCGAAACACTGCAAAGCAAGAACACTGTTTTGTGGCAGAAGTAGGTAAAAGGGTGGTACTTTCTCAGGCTGACTGCATAGAGTCATACCACCTTCAATATATTGCATGTAATGATTAATAATTGTATTAATCATTACATACAATATATTGAAGGTGGTATGACTCTATGCAGTCAGCCTTCTTAGTTACATTGGCAATCGGACTTATCACTAAAACGATCTCTTTCTGACAACCTTTCTTAAAGTTCTTATATAGGAGCTATGATTTGTCATTGTCACTCATTATTTGCTTTTTTAACAGGCGGCAAACGTAGATTTGTTCAACCGTCTGTCACTAGGCAACGAGGCGATGTGGATGGAATTCCTATGTTCCGGGGATTTGAACATCATCAGCAGATTGAAGTTGGGCGTATTTGAGACTGTAGTGGTGGCGGCGGTTCTACGGCCGGATAGTTTGTACAGAGCTATTGTGGCGTTCGTTGACCAGGTTTTGGGTAAGTTGGCAATATTTCTCCTACACTACACCACACTTAATAAAAAATAAATAAATAAAATATGCTTTATATATATCAAGATTATTTGTTGTGATGTGAAAGGGATGGATGTATGAGTTCATTGTATTTGTTTATTTTTACTTATTTATATGTTCAACGTGTTTCCGTTCTTAATATGTTAAGTTTCTTACTATTTTTATGTTATGTTAAGATAAACTGCACAGTGTATTGGTGTACTGTAATGCTGTGTATGTTATATGTAAATAAATATCATGGTAGACGATCATTGAAGAACCTTGGCTCCCACACTAGGCTTGATGCGTTGCCCACTGTACTTGCAATAAAAAAATATCTTTTGTTTAGGTACCGGTGTGGTGTCGGCCGGAGACGCAGTGCAGCGCGCGGCGCGGTGGGGCGGGGCGCGAGGCGCGCGGCCCGTGTTGTTGCTGGGTGCACACGCGGCTGACGTGCTCGCGGCTCATGCGCGCTCACTCACACAGGTATTAACCATGGTACAAGATAGCTAGGGCCCCACGGCCTGTTTCAACACAGGGTAGGCTACGCTGCGCCACGCCTGTGGCACAGAATATGTGTACCTAGAGGTCCGCTCCGGGCGTCCTCGATTACGGCACACGACCGTAGCGCTAGTTATAATTCCCAGTATAAAAGAAACAACCTTGTGAAAAATATTTCTGGCAATATATTTCGTTTATTGGAAGTACAAAAAATTATACCTACAACTCGATCGTGCCACAGCTCGTGTATTTCGCGCCTGAGTTCCTTTGATTTGCAAGCAAAGTATAGACCACAGGTAGCGACATATTATAACCTAGATGAGTAACTTCCAACAAAATTCACGTAAAAGGTAGAAACCAAACCAAACCTCACGCCACTGTGTGCGAATTGAAAATAATACAACACATTTCTCACACAATGAAACTCAAATTAATATTTGAATCTTTGAATTTGATCATATGATGCACAGATCGATTTCAAAATTCAAAGTCAAACGCAAGGCGCGATTGACTCGTCGCTCGCACACCGCTTTAAACCCCGCCCACCTGAGTACACATTTTGTAGCGCCACTCGCGTGCGTCTATTACATTTCTAGGGTATAATATTTCGCTGACCACAGACCACAGGCTGCGGCTTGCCCCACCTTTAAAATTAGGCCGTGGGACCCCAACGGAAGACAGGTTACGGATTGCCTGACGTTTCACGCAAAGGTTGGCGTACCAAAAGAGTTGAAATCCAATCCGATGCCATGCCGAGTTTAAATTTAAAATCGAATCAATAGGGTACTTAACTTACATGAACATCCTGAAGAAAGATCTAAAATTAGTTTTTCGATATCTCAACTAACATCAGAGATATTAATGGTTAAAGTTTTACTGGGGAGATGCTCTGTCCCTTTTTAGCAAAACATCCCTTTAATATGTAGCGAGGACCTGCCTGTATGGCGCTATGGAACACTGATGCCATAATAATTCTCTATTGCCGTTTTTCAACGAATTTTAATTCTGTTTCCACGTTTGACCATCAATGTATGTACGAGTACCTATATTTCTTATTTTTATGAAATGCATTTAATATTGAATACTTGGAAAATACCGTATTGCGTTAATATTTGTCAAGGTGGGCGTGGAGCAAGGGCGGGCTGCGTGGGAGTCGGCCGTGGAAGCGACTCGCGGAGGCGGCTGGCTGGCGCTCATTGTGGGCGCGTCGCCCTTCACGCAAGAGCTGCAAAGCTTCCTCGCCACTTTCAGTCAACGGCCGGTTAGTGTGTGTCTACCCATTGAAAAATATTCATAAGAAACCTGACCTCCTGAAAGAGAAACCGGGTTGTGGGATTTTTCCCAATAAAACCGATCTGCATGTCGGAGGGCTTCAGGATCTGTGAAACGCACTGATCTCCCTGGCACTTTTCTTCTGAGAGGTGTATGCTCCACGTCCCAGTTCCTACCTTTAGAGCAAAGTGGGGCCATGTCACGCTGATGTCTTTCCCAGGGTCGCCAGTCAATGGACGGTCAAAGCCCTTGACTGCCCGCGACTCTGATAACCCCCTTTTAGTCGCCTTGTACGACAGACAGGGACTACAATAGCTCTATTATTCGCCCGAGACCACATGGAGGGAGTTTATGTCTACCCTAGTCGTCTGTAAATCAATCCAAACACTAAAATTTTAAGGAGCGACAGGGCTTTCTCACCACTACAGCTAGTGGTGAGAAAGCCTCTTACAAATATTAAAAAATAAACGATACAAAAACCACCACCGGTGGGACTTGAACCGACCTCTCCCTCCGACTTTAACCGTTGCCGGCGCGTTACACAATTTCGCTACAGTGGTTTTCAAGTCACCCGGCGATTTTTAGCATCGCATACTTCCTCATAGGTTTCTTTATCAAAGTATAGATTTATAGTTCGTCTGCCAAAATTACATAATGGCAAAGACAAACGGTCACTCATCTTTCCATGCCCTTGCAAATTTTCCCTTTGTGAATACTCGGCAGTCATCATTTTGTGTATTTGTATGTTTTCAGTCTGAAGACTTCCATGACGAGTTTCGTCTGTGGATAGTGTCTGAGGATCGCGACATTCCTCCGCTCATTTCAAATGCTTGCGTCAATGTTATTCTTGAGGTAAATTCCTACTTTACTGTCAGACTCATAGACATAGGAGGTGTTCTAAAACAGGTAAATAATTACCCGACAAAGGAATAGCCTGACAATTAAAACAGTACCGGTTCTAAAACTGATTCGGGCAATAAATGTCCTTAGTCGGATAATAATTACGGGTTCCAAAATACTAACTTTAATCGGATATTTACCAGACAAAGCGAAACTGGTTTTGGAACGTGCCCTATATGAACGAACATATTAGTTGGTGTGATATCATAGAAATAGAATAGAAATACATTTAATGCCAAATAGTCATAAAAATTTAAAATTAAAGTACAAAGCACTATATGTAATGTATATTTGGCAAAAGAGGGGAAAGTCAGCAAATGCTGACATACTCGGGTACCAAATATGCAGCGCTGTTTTTAATTTCCCCCCTTATCCCAAGATGTTAGTGGAAGCGATAGTGATAGTGGGTATTTTAAAAAAAATTAAAAACTAAACATCAAATAGATTAAATACTTATGTGAAGAAATTAGGTCAGAATTTGCCAAAAAGAAATAAATAAATTGCACTAATGACCTGTGTTACATATGTGTGTGTTTTTTTCGATCGACTTTAGTGCTGCTAGTTAAAGTATAATTACATTTGACAGGCTCCAGAGGGTGTGAAACACAACGTAATGGGCACACTATCGGCGTGGGGCCACTACGAGGCGGACGCGAGGCTGGTCCGTCTGCACGCCTGCCTCGCGCTCTTCCACGCGTTGGTACAGGAGCGCCGCGCCTACATACCGCAAGGTGACTATGAGACACGTGAAGCCACTTGTTGACGCAGCTACGAACTGGTTTTTATTCGGCTAAGACTTTCACACATATCCTTTGCCATTGTATAGATGACAAGGCAATACAATTGAAGTCATTCTAAGTGCTATCTAATAAATAAATAAATAAATTTTTCTTTATTTCGGATACTCGTAACCAATGATCCATATTGTGTTCGCAATATAGTTTAATAACTACGTAAGTACACACACATAAATGCAACCCGACCCAGTGCATGATAAAACGGCTGTCGAGCCGGCCTGCTGCAGTCAGGACGCTGTGCTGGCGGGCACCCTGCCGAGCCGGCGGCGGAAGGGCGAAGAGAAGGTTGATAATGAATGAAGGCACGTCTATGAATAGTCTAAAGAGGGTGGGAAATACGGTCATTGCGAATTCCGCGACGTCAGATTTCGTATGGACAAAATTGCATCCTCAGCTACAAGTTACAAACTAGTTTGTTATTTTAATTTTTTTTCTGATGTCAAAATTGTCTCTATTTTTCGATGGGAATATCTCCTAACTCTGCTAACGAGGTATTATTCAGCACCAAAAGGATGTAATTTCGTTACGTAATCTACTGTACTATTGCAGGCTGGAGTCGATGGTATGCTTGGGAATGGGGCGAAGTATCCGCTTGCACGAGCGTAATTCGCTCGAGCGGCGCCACCGCGGTGCAGACTGCCCGTGCTCTGAGCCTTGTGCTCTACAGCGCACGAGTGGGGGCGGAGCCCGACCGGAAGCTACTGGGGGCGCTACTAATGGCCTGTCTAGGAGACCAAGCCTTGGGACACGCTTGGAAACCGCGAGGAGTCACCCTGCAACTACCTTTTACCAAGCAACTGCAGGTAATTTGAAACCTAACGACTTAAAACTAGATCCCAGCTTATACAGCGCTCGAGTGGGGGCGAAGCTCAACCGGGGGCTACTTGGAGTTCTATTAATGGCTTGTCTCGGAGACCTTGGGACCCGCTAGGAAACCGCGTGGGATCACTATGCAACTACCTAGATCCCAGGTTATACAGCGCTCGAGATGGAGCAGAGCGTGATTAAAAGCTACTGGGCGCTCTACTGATAACTTGTCACGGAGATCAGGCTTTGGGAAACGCTTAGCGCCCACGTGGAGTCAACCTGCAACTAACTACCTTTACTAAGCAATTTTACTGCAGGTGATTAACTCCAAATGACATAGTTACATAATACGACACCTAGAGTGATCTTTACGAATAAAATTAATAATTGGTTTATATTATTAATAAATCTATTAATTAATTGATCACGTGTCAAACCCTTTCAATTTGTTGCATATCTGTGGAAAAAGGTATTACAGAACTTTTAAAAATGCAGGCGTACACGGGATTATTCCACTCTTTACCGGACATTGATTCGCCGCAGCTCCTCGGCCTGCCGGCCAACTGTCGAGTGGCTTGGGAGAAAAACGCGATCACCGACATCATTTTGGGCTTGAAAGGTATCTAGACAACATATACTTTTAATATGCAATTTGAAAAAAAGTTTAGTTCCTTTTGAAAGCTGTGATAATAATGTTTTACTGCAGGGTTTTCGTTTTGTGTGTTACAGAGCTCAACTCGACTGTCAGTGTGAATAGGAAAACTGAAGGCAAAGCACCGTTGAAAACCCTCCTTAATTTATGGAAGAAAATGATGTCTGGAAATCCCCTCATCAAAGCTGATTATAGTCCAGATAAGGTAATCTTTGAAATTTTAATTTTAGACGATATATTTAGTTGATAATCTTGAGTTTTTAAATTTTTTCACGTGTCGTAACAGTATTTTACTACACAAAATCGATCTGCCCGATTTTTATTTATTCGTCATCGATCGATGACAAAAATGACTCTCGGTTGGTCAATCGGTTGTTTTATCAACCGGTATCCATCGATCAGCCAATGCTACCAAATCAATCGATTCACGTGGATCGACGACATCGATCGACGTCGGTCGGGTGGCGCTGTGGTAACAACCTAAAAACTCACACATTGTCATGGCTCTTTCCGTGTGATCTTCAAATGATTTATGAAAAAATAATGAACACCGACTATATTTATCTTTTTCGGTTGTCAGACAACTCGCGGGTGGTGGAGCTGCGTGTGCGGCGGCGAGGCGCGCGACGCGGCGCGCTCGGCCCGCGCTCTGCACGCCGCGCTGGCGCATTACGCGCGGTCCCATGCGCATGCGCACTTGCTGCACAAGGTAAGCACGCGGCAGTGACGGATCCAGGGGGTCTGGGGCATGTATCTCATGAATGGTATTATTTAAGAACTTGAATATTGGCTAAAGTATTGGTCATATTGTATATTTGAACAGCAAATACTAAAACTTGATACATTTGTTAGTTGTGAGAAATATATTAAAAAATATTATATTTCACAAGGTGAAATCACAAAAATGAATGAAGCACCTTCTGTTATTCTATAACAGAAGGTGCTTCATATAATTTTTGATGATGAATAATTAAATAACTGACAGCTACGAAAGACAACTACAGCTAGAAACAGATCTCAAAATCTAGTGGCAAGTCATATGAACCCGTTCGTGTCTCAGAGAGCAAGTTAAAGCCCATTATGAAAATTGTGGTAGATTTAAATAATCCAATTTGGTTAATAATCTAGTTTTACTGGTCCTTCGAGCTGGATACCATTAACTATAATAATTATACATAAGTAATAACAATTTAATTTATACTTAACTTTTTCTTCTATTTCATGTTATATGTCGGTGCAATTTAGATATTTTTCTAGTTTTATTGGTCCTTTGAGCCGGATACCATTATCTTAACTTTTTTTCCTAATTATTATATTGCTGCCAGGTGCCGGACGAATGGCAAGTGCTATGGGCGGGCCCGGACGCACCGGACGCGTACGTAAAGGAGTTCTGCTACCGCGCTGCCTCCGCCGTCAGTCGTTTGGACTCGTGCCCCGATAATGAAGACTACATGCCCGCGGGTAAGATTCTTTCGTGATGACCATGAACTCTGTTTTAAAGGTGAACTTTCAAACAGAGTTCTCAGTGACCGAATGGCTAGGACGTTGTACAACCAAACGTTGACGTTGTAGGTTCGGCTTCAATTCCAAGAGTATGTATTCAGGCGAGATCGAGGTCAAATGCGGGTTTAGTTATACATAATAAAAAAAAAATAAAAAAAAAAAAAAAGTTCCAAAACGTAATAATTACCCGACAAATGGTAGGTACTCATTGCCTGACAGTTGAAATAATTTTAAAATCGTTTCGAGCAACGAGTGCCGTTTGTCGGGTAATAATTACCGGTTCCATAAAGGTAACTTTACTCGGAAGTTATTCTTCGAAAGCGAAAGCTGTTTTGGAACATACCCTAAGTCAAAGCATGTATCAATGAATTTTTCGAAAATTTATTGTGCTCTAACGATGAAGGAAAACATCGTGAGGAAAGCTGCCTATCTTAGAAATGATTTTTCGATGGCATGTGAAATGTAATCCGCAATGTATCCGCAGTATGTATTTGTAATCTTGTTTCATCATAAGTATGTTTTGTATTAGCATAACTCTCACGTCCATAATCCCCGAGGGCGTAGATAGAGGAACCAACTTCATCACAGGTAGTTCCCACTTTTCGCCGTAAGATTTGTTGGACAAACGTGATAGGTGGCGAGCCTACCGCTTGTTTTGTAATAAATATTATTATGAATCATGACTCGTGAAGCAATAACTTCAGTATCTGACTCCGTATAAACCAGCTTTTATTATCTGCTTGTTCAGAGGTGGACCTGCGCTCATTCCTTCGCGTGGAGCGTGTAGTATGGGCACTGCGCGTGCACACAGCGACGAGGCTCGCGTGCCCCGTGACGTCACTAGCCCTGGTGGCCAAGTGGGAGCCGCGCGCATGCCTCGAGGGCGGAGTTATAGCGCGCGGGTTGCGGCTCAGTGGCGCCGTGTGGGCGGATGGGGCGTTAGGGCCCGCCACGCCCCGCGCGCCGCCGCATGCGCCCGCGCCGCCCTTGCTGCTCACTTACGTTCCACAGGTAATACCACATAGTTTGGCACAAGAAGAAAGGCATATCAAGTAGGTACGCAAATTGCACGATGTTCACGTCATCACAAGGGTACGTCATCGTTAGACCCCGTTATCTTGTCGCGCCGATTTCACGATTAGGTAGGTAAGGGGTATGACAAGTATCAAATATTAAATGCATTTCATAGAAATTAAGAAATAGACATACATTGATGGTCAAATTAAAATTCGTTGAAAAATAACATGCAAAAAAAACAATGGCAACAGGCAATCAGACGAAAGAAAGAGATGGCGCTACTATAGAATGATGTCACTCCTAAGTAGCGTCATACAAGCAGGACCTTGGCTGCATATTAAGACTGTTTTGCTAGAAAAGGACGGACTACTTTAACCATTGATATCGCTGATGTTAGTTGAGATATCGATAAACGGATTTCAGGTCCATCTTCAGTATATCCATGTAAGTTGATTGATGCAATAAAAAAAAATTAGTCATGTACACTATTACCGGTGCACAAATTACTCGTGGGCGCTCCACATAAACGAAAGTCCGCCGTATGCGTTGATACATTTTCATCTTCCCGCGTACTTTATTCACGATCGTGTAAATATTTAACAACTTTGTATTTATATTCCAGAAGGATGCCGCGCTGATGTCAGAGGCCTCGTTCGAAGTTCCAGTGTACAGCAATGAAAACCGTGAAGAAGTATTATTCAGTGCTCGCGCGCCGCTAGCACGAGCCTTCGAGCGCGACGCCGCGCTGCTAAACGCCGTCGCGCTGTTCATAGCGCCTGTCGACTAGTGGGCACTGACCCCACAGGGGGCGAGGACCACGTGGACACAGTATGCCGAAATTGCGCGGCCGAAGTTCGGCGGCTAATCATTTTGACATAAATTCAAATGAATGTTTTACGTTAGGTTAGTCATCCAAGAAAAATTGTGTAACCAAAAATATGTACTTTCGAGAGCTTCGTGTAATGAAAGTTTAAAGAGTTAGAAAAGTAATAGTTATACCATCGTATTGATCGGTCTGACAAGAAAAAAAAATATGCTCGACGCCTCGGCTCCCTCTGGTGTCGTCATAGGCCCTAAAAAATGCCCTGAAATAGCCCTGAAAATGAGGTGTTGCGCGGTTAGCGCTCAGTTTAAAGTGAGTAAGCGTCGAAACTACTCGACGGATTTGGACCAAATAAACTATTTTAAAGAATAGAGTTACGGTTAGCGCTACGGTTTGACGTTAAGAAATACAGTTTGCGATATTAATAAAGTTCTGACGTTGATTGCAAGTGAAAATGGCAAGGTCGAAAAAAATCCTAAAATTAACAGATTCCCGTTAGCGACCGACCAAAACCACTTTCGGGAGCGTCTTCATCGTTTAATAAAGAAAAAAGCCCAGAAATATTACACCGGCACGAATCTGGTTGACCAAGATGGTGAGCGCCGAGGACGAAATTTGAATTGATGAAATAATAAAACCTCAGTGGCCCCGACTTCTCCCACCCCGATTTTTGTATGAGTTTTCGGCGACGTAATTTCCGTCAGATGTGTCGCGGGTAACCTAAAAAGCGTTGTGATTTCGCGTAATTTCGGCATAGTGTTACAAAAGGCTTTAAGTTACAAAATTTACAAAGCATTAAGTTACAAAATATATAGATACAGAAGGTCCGCTCAATACAAACGCCCGATTGTTTCTTCTACTCGTGATAATAACCATGTCTGTCACATCGCATTACCACAACAGTTTGTTGTTGCACTTGGTATTTTAGGCGAAAATGGAATTGTTTTAGTTTGGTTTAGTTTATTGTTAGCGAGTGTTATTTTCTTCTTTAATTGCAACTAGTCAAATGCATTTACTACAATGTTAGTTTAATAAATTAGTTAATTCACAATAAAGAGTTTTTCATTCTTAATTCTGTTTCGTCGTTACTTACTTACTTACTTACTCCGCTGGCGCAGCGACCCGAAGTGGATCTTGGCCTCCGATACCAAAGACCGCCATCGCTCTCTCTCCTGCGCAGTCTCGAGCCAGTCAGGCGCCCGGAGCTCCCGCAGATCCTTCTCCACTTCATCGCGCCAGCGGTATCTGGGACGTCCGACCGGACGTCGTCCGTTAGGGCGTCCCACATACGCTCGTTTTACTGCCCGATCCTCCCCCATCCTAGTGATGTGTCCGAGCCATCGGAGTCGAGCCGCTTTCGTCTCTCCTATGATGTTCGGCTCGTTCACCATCTCTTCCATCTCCCTATTCTTTCTCATCCTCCACCCTCCATCTTCCTTCTTGGCTGGTCCCAGAATCTTCCTCAATATCCTCCTCTCGGTCACCAAGAGTCTGTTTTCTTCCTTTAAGGTTAGTGTCCAAATCTCGCATCCATACATCAAGATCGGTCTGATGACAGTTTTGCAGATCCCTTCGGATAATTATTTGTTTATAATAGGTATGTAGGTAACTTAATTCCGCAAATGAAACGATAATTTCATAGTAATTAGATTATTTTAATTAAGTATTTAAGTATCTTTGAGCAAATCACATGAAAATATTTATTTTATAAAAATATAATAGTACATTCACTAAATTATTTCTAAATTATCTGTTCACAGATAAATGACACTCTTCATCTTCACGTACATTTCTCAATGTATCACTAATTAAAACAAAACAAATTAGTAGTAACGCTACAAAATTAAAATTAATAGACGGTTTGTTCCCTGTAGATAGTATTAGTAGAACTACCTACAGCAAAACTCCTTGGAACAGCCACCACAGACGACGGAAAATACGCGGCGCTCTTTTTTGTCATTGAAAAAGGACAGCATAGAACTGTATGCTGTATGGCATGACAACGCATAATAGGTGCCGCGTACAAACACTCCCCCCGACCGAATAATCGCGGACACACCCGGACTGAACAAAGGGTCGCGGCAGTCGCTCGAAAAAATAGAGCTAACGTAATGCTCGCAGCGGACCACAGATCAAAGAATAATGTTTCTACAGCGGACCTTCAGTCCGTCTGCGAGTGAAAGATGCATAGCATACCTACCCTAAATATTATACAATACCTTTTAGTACTTTGTCCTTATTTAACTAATTCATACTAATGTCAAGGAATCATAACACAAACTTATTGCGAAAGGGTCCCAGAGTACAGCTTGATGTGTCTTTCACTGTACAGTCGGCGTCTAGCTAATGTATACTATCAAATTCCTGCAATCTGAAATGAACCTTAATGCATTCGCCGTAGACTTCAAAGTGTTGTAGAATTTTGACAGATGGTATACTTCAGCTAGAGGCCGACTGTACGCTAGCCACGTCATGGTCGTCTGCGCTTATGGCCTACGTGACCTACACACGGCATGATAAAACGACGCTGAGACGACGCTATAGGAGTGACCCGTAACTTCTCAATTTTTCCCTTCATCGTCCCTTTATTATGCCGTCTGTGGGCCGCCTTAATAAAACTTAAAAATAAATAAGATCATTGGTTTTAAATATCGAACAATCGAGCCAACAAGCCAAAAAGTCCGATCAGTCGGAGTCGGTCGGATTACGCGGCCGGAAGGCACAATACTTGTTAGCAGGCTTCAGACTTAATAACCATAAAACTAAATCAAGCTAAACTCTATTCCAACTAACAACCACGTAGAAAACTCTAAAATAATAAGATCATTGGAAAATAATATTAAGATTATTGATATTTACACATACTAAAATCTGACCAGGAATTAATGATTTCAGCCATTGTAAAATTGAACATTTTTTGTGTAGGAAAGTAAAATACTAATTTCTATATATTTCGCTCTTTCAACAATTAGGACGTTCTACTTTATAAATTTATAATTCATAATTTTTATGGACATTTTTTTTTTCAAAGCACCAATAGGTTTTATGGTTCTTGTGTTTAGTTACTTATCGAGTCGCCTTGCAAATGATCAGTACAACTATTTTAAGGCAAAGGACTTGCAGGTTTATTTAATCACTATAATCAGTATCGAAAACAGACTGCTTTTGGTTTCAGTTTCTCGAACAAATCTATTAGCTTGCATTATACCTACGCAACGCAACAACTTGGGTTGCATGCGCATATCACTATCGAACATTGAACACTGTTCGGCTAACACTGCGTCCATCCTTACGAGTGATCAATGTTCTAAATTGCGTACACGCAGTTTTTCCATTCAAAATTATTCATCATTCGGTCCAAGTCCAATCAAAACCCCCGTTGAAATCCGAAACAGTGGTGTTCAGTTATTCAACGGGGGGTTTCAACTTTTGTTATTATAATACACTTAGCAATACGGAAAAAACTGATCGACTTACAAAGAGGTTTTGTAACACCAGTATTTAATTTTTTTACAACTTTCTAAGCCACATGACAAATTGACCATTACCGTTCTCTAAACGATGAAATTATATGGCGTGCAGAGAGAGACAGAGACAATGCTATCGCGTTGGCATTTGGTATAGCGTTATCTCTGTTTGTTATTTATGTTTCTCATGATATTATTTCATCTTTTTGTGTGAGCCGTCTTCTTGTGCCCATGGTTTTGAGAAGGGTATAGCTACCGAATTCTGATACCTAATGGTATAGACTAAATACTATAGAGTCAGTCTACAAATTATCAAATACCCTGTTTTCCTTTGCTGGTCAGGGTATAATTTCGTAAGTTCACCATACTACTTACTCTACTGGACGTTATCATCTCATTACGCATGCTGATTGACCGTAGTGATGTTTTTTATAACGTTGATTATGAAGGGAGAACAGTTTTGCGCTAGGAAGGACGGCTGGCACCCCGATGAAGGCTCTCCAGTCTCTCTGCCTTCGTCTCTATTGTTGTTGGAGTCCTGCATTAGATATATTTCCCTATTTCATTTGTACAAATACTTAGGTAAAGAGGTACCTACATTCAAAATTATGTAGGTACCTAAAGGTGAGTAAAAATACGATTGAGATTTTTCAGACCTGCTGGCGGACTGATTCTAAAAATTCTTTTATAGTATTTATTTATATTATTCTATTTAATATTGATAGAATGTATAGTAGAGGTCCAGTCGTTTTTGAAAAAAAATCAATCGCATTTTTGCGCATGTGCGTTAGATAGATCTGACTATTAACTAATAATTAAATCGTCTCTGAAGTACCGTTACAGGATTCGAATCCACATCCATGTAAAATTCTAATATCGGATATTCGGGGTCATTATTCGAATAGAGTACAATTATTATGTATAGGCATGGTAACAATGCGCAACATTTCCAAACATCATCGCGCAACATTTGTCCCTATTCAGCTTTAGAGCTAACATACATTTAACAGTTCCGTAACCAGAAAAAGGCGGCGGGGAGAGAGTGGGCTTCCTAAGGCAAGTTGGGAGCCGCGTACTTGGGTTAACTTAGCATAGGACCATAATAAAACTTATTATTAACCTGTCTGTCTCTAAACGTGGTCGTCCTGGCTGGCTTGGCAATCTCAGCAATGCCTACAGCGTTCAAATCCTCTGGCATCGCAGGCGCCGAAGCGTTAGCGCTATAAAAACAAGAACATAAGCTATGTAATCACATGGTATGGTAGGATTAGGTCTAATGATGTTTCATTTGGCTACTTTACACTTTACCAAGGAAGTTGCAATACTACTATGTAGTAAACTGGAAAAGCATTTTCATGGAAAGAAAGTGGCCCCCGTCGAAATGCTATTTAAAAAAAAAGAGTAAGCGAGACATACGGAGTAGGGCATCCTATCTCTTTTAGTATAGCGACCATAGTAAAAAACTGTTAATGCTGGTAACACAGGTTACCTCCAGTATGTCTCGCTTACTCTCTTTTTTTCAAACAGGGTTTTGAACGGGGCCACTTTGTTTCTATGGAGATCCCATTCTAGTTACTTTAGTAAGTATGCAACTTTCTTGGAATTTAAGAATATATATTATTTCGATTGGCGGCGCTAGTGTGCGCGTTCAATCAATCCCCTGGAGACTTGCGGAGACACAGTTTTGGGTAAGTAAAAGTAAGTAAAATACACTTTATTGCACAAACATAAAATAACAAACATGAGATAGGAAAGGAAATAGTGAAATACAATTTAGGCGGCCTTATCGCTAAGAGCGATCTCTTCCAGGCAACCTTCGGGCAGAGGAAATGATATCGAGAAAGAGGTTGTAGGTGTGCAAGGCTTATGGAAAACGTTATATAAAAGAATTTTATTTACAATAATAACATATAATACTGTAGTGATAATTATTAAACTACTTCGATTTTGGGAAATTGCAAATGTTCAGTGGACAACACATCCTTTAGCACTTTGCAAATGTTCAGTGGACAACACATCCTTTAGCACTTTGCAAACGTTCAGTGGACAACACATCCTTTAGCACTTTGCAAATGTTCAGTGGACAACACATCCTTTAGCACTTTGCAAATGTTCAGTGGACAACACATCCTTTAGCACTTTACAAATTTTCAGTGGACAACACATCCTTTAGCACATTGCAAATGTTCAGTGGACAACACATCCTTTAGCACTTTGCAAATGTTCAGTGGACAACACATCCTTTAGCACTTTGTCGCGTTAACTTAGTTGACACATTAATAGAAATGTCAAGGAGTCATAACAAAACTTTATTGCGACAGGGTTCCACAGAATATAGCTTGATGTGTCTTCCGCTGTAAGTACCTTACTCCACGATCGACTGTATCATATACAAGTTGGATCTATCAGCTGATAATTACATCAAATCTTGATGAGATGCTAAACTAAAATAATGCCTGTATGACATAAATTAAACGACAAAAAACTTACCCGGTGTTATCGTTGTTGGTAGAGACATCATTACGTACAGTCGGTACAGCTACATTCAACTCATTGTTGCGAGTCACAGTCTCATAACTAGAAAATAAATTACTGTGATTTAATAAATTAATTATAATTAAAAATAACTGAAAATAA
The DNA here is from genome assembly GCA_947369225.1 of Hofmannophila pseudospretella. Classification (NCBI taxonomy): domain Eukaryota; kingdom Metazoa; phylum Arthropoda; class Insecta; order Lepidoptera; family Oecophoridae; genus Hofmannophila; species Hofmannophila pseudospretella. Next base: position 6,183,830 of record OX376316.1, read on the forward strand.
GTAGTAAGTAAACAAATAGAGCGCTGGTGGCCTAGTGGCTAGGACGTCGGGCTCCCATGTGGGAGGTCCGGGTTCGAAACCATGCAATGCCATGTACTAATGAGTTTTTCGGATTTTTTCGAAGTCTTACGTACATTTACCGACTGCTCTAACGGTGAAAAGAAAACATCGTGAGGAAACCTGCATGTCTAAGGAAACGAAAAAGTTTCCGAAGGTATGTGAAATACACCAATCAGCACTGGGCCCGCTCGGTGGGTCATGGCCCCTCGTGCAAGGGGAGTTCTGTGCCCCAATTAATAGGCTGCTGATGAAACAAATAAAAACATAGATGTATCTATTATTATTTGGAGTCGGTGCCAGGCACATGCAACCTGTTACACTGCGCGGCACATCGCGAGCCGCGAGGAAAGTCAAATCTGTCACTTCAATGCACGTGGTTGGCACAGACTCCAAATATGTTTGCATTTGAAATATACTTATTATTTGTAACTGTTTAGTGATTTTTTATTAATATTAATTAATTTGGGGTTTGTGGAGAGCACGGGAGACTTCGCCCTGTCGAGGCGTTTCGCACCCCTCGAAGGGCCTATAGAAAGGTTCGCAATAGGAGATAATCCTGCAATGTTTTACCACTAGCACAATGTTACGTAGCCAATCAACATGTAGTTACGTTTTTTCCACCAAATCTTTTCCACGATGCCTTTAACAGATTTTTTAGGTCTGCTATTTTGAAATGGCTATATGATGCCATGACATCATTACAATTTTACTACAGCTTTGAGAAATTAAATTAAAAAAATATTGTGGTATTTTCAAAAATAACGTTTCGTTTTGCTTTTCTGTTTACGGAGTGTGCTCGTGGCTCCATCAACGGAACGCTTTGTGTTTTATGTACTAATGTCTAATTACAATTGAAAAAATTGAAAAAAAAAACAATTTAAAAAACAAAAGTGTTTCTATCTATCTATCTATCTTAAAACTGATAAGGACTTCCGTTGTGCATGCACCGGAAAGGCCGGTCGCAGGTTCCAATCCCGCTCGCTACAAGATTTTTCGTGTTTTTTTATTATTTTCACTCCGTATGGAGTATTTTATAGATAAACTAAACTAACTTTTATAGGTATAACTTACGTGGGTGGCATAGCGTCGTCGCGTGCATAAGTGGGACGGTTGAAAGCGCATGCTGCTTGGATGGCAGCAGTCTGGCGATCTTCAGGACGCGGCGAATGTGCAGGTTGAATGAACGGCACTGACGATTCTGTAAAATAATGAATTTTAACAATACAACGCATCTGGCGACAGTCGCGACACCTCATAATAAACCCTAAATTGAAAATTTTAAAAAAACCATTTTACCATTGTGGAGATCCCCTTACTTTTTCCTGGTCATCATCAGATCCTTGAGGTACCAGATGTGGGAAGGGCTCCATGGTCCAAAACTTTTGAGCTCAAACTCGAACCATCTAGCTATTACCGTTCCAGAGATCCCATCTGACATCAAAGATACTCCAAGATCTTTGAAACCTCTGATCCAATTTTTATCAGACATGGCTAAGAACACTGTCGACAAAATTATCTATTAAAAGAAAAGAACCGGGTCAAAATCGGATCATCCGTTGTTAAGTTATGAGGCCACAGACAAAAGAGTCAAACTTATTACACGCTCTGCCTCAATCGGTCCGGGGTTTAAAACATCTAAATCAAGCTTGTCGTCACAAGCTCTCGTAAACAAGGATGGGTGTCTTCGCCTAGAGACTACTCCACTGTTTTACGATGAGAAGAAGAGGAATTGCAACTGACCGTCACTAGGCGCGAAGGCTTCAGCGCGAGGCAAGGCAACGGCAGTGTTGTACGGCGGCGGCGGCGGCGGCGGCGCTGTAGCAGACAACTCCATGCTTTCACCTGGAGACTGCTCCACCGTTCCTATAGCTAGGGAATAAATACAAATAAATGGCGAATAATACTTTTGGCCTATTATTGCATGAACCATCCATAAATTCTAGTGGAGGTTGATTTGTCAGGATGCTTTATGCAACTGAACTCTTGAGAACCTGCGCCAACATTTAACCCTTGGTTAACTCGTAAACTCTTTACATTATTACGTTATATTTAAAAACTTGACGAACATTTCTTCGACAGGATTTGTTAGACATTGAAAAAAGGTACTTACGTGTACCTTACCTACTTACTTATATTCTAAAACTATGGAATTTGGGATAAGTGGTATTTTTTAGGTTAGTAGGTACCTACTGAAGTTACGCTACGCTTTTCCTGACAAACATTAAACCCTGTTGCTTAAGTTATGAAATTTAAACAGGATTATTAGTGCTACAATTAGCTAGCCTAAAAAATACTATTGAATGAATGAATGAATGAATGAATACTCTTTATTGCACAAAATTAGTGTGATACAAAACGATTAATACAATCTAGGCGGTCTTATCGCTATTTATCGTGTCGGAGACTATATCGTGGATTTTTTTATATAAAACGTAATATTGTAACAAAAATGTATTTTTTTCGATTGGCGGCCTTAGCGGTTAATTTGGAGAAGACTGCCTTTAAATAATGAAGTGCATACCTATGTATAAATTATGTAAGATCTCACCAGCAATCAGCTTGTACGCTTTGAAGTTACGCAGCACGTAAGCGGCGGCAATGCACAGCACGAGCGCAACTAGAAGCAAACTGATGATGACCGCGGCCCAGCCGTACGGCGGCAGCAGACCTTCGGCCCACGACTCGGGCGTCGTGCATATCACTGTGTCGCTGCTTAAGTTTCTTTCTTCCATCAAGCTGGAAAAATAAAATATTGCTTTAAAATAAAGTTATTTTGCTTGAGCGGAAACACTTTTGACGTTACGTGACGTGTGTTGAGTCGAATCAAATCTATATCGATAGTTAATTATTTCAACTGCGCACCTAGCCAACTAAACTGTTTAGTTGGTCAAAGAATCGGTCGTGTAGTTGGGCTCTAACTTACCCTTTCACGCATGGGCCGCATTCAGTGAGAGATGTAACACAAGACGTGGGGATGTAAGGCATCTCTCGCTTCAGATCCTCGCATTGCAGACACTTGTGGCAGAACGACAGCTCCTGTTGGCAATACGACCCGGCAGGACAGTGCTCGTTCTCGAGGCACGCCATAGGCATACCCTGCACGCTCAAACAAGTCGCCGCCACGCATATGAGCCCGAGTCTGAAAACAATTATAGGTAGGTTTTAGGATCATATATTGGAATAGGTAGGTACAGGTAGGTTTAAGTTCTATCCATATACAACGGGAATGGGTTCAATATATATCTAGGTACCTACCTACTACCTAATAATCTAGTATTTTCATACCTACACATTTTAGAGGCCTCTTAACTGGCCCAAGAGTTCGGCATGTGTCTATACCTACCTCCTAGCCAGGGTAGGTCTTCGAGGAGTCTAAAGACACTGGACTTGTTAACCTAAGTACTTACTAACATATGTATATTTCCAAACTGTACTCCATACAGACAGGACGGTGGTGAAGAAAGGACTAGGTTAAAGCGGCACGCCGCGTGACATAAAATCTCGTTGCTCCGTCTGTTCCGTGAATATTGGATACTTTATACATACTTACATAATTGAATAGGTTTATAGGTAATCTTAGAAGAGTACCTACCTACCTAGATTTTATGTACCTATATACAATAAGTGTATCTATACTTCGAAGTATCTACCTACTTAAATAAATGTCTTAAATAACTTGTGGTTGATTTACATTATTGCTTTTTATGTTCATACCTATACTTACTGTTGATTAGGTATACCCATCATTGGGTATACGGATACCAAAAGTGCACTTAATCTTAAATGAAAAATCCGGGAGAAATAAAAAATAACATTAGTTAATTATTGCGTTACTCTGAGATTTCCGATCTTATACTTACTGCCTACTTTCTACGTTCTAACTTACCAATTTTGTTATTTGTATTAGGTATTTTTATAAAATATTAACGTCTATAGCATTGTACTATTTTGTACAAAGAAATAAGTAGACAGGAATCTGCTTTATCATAACATAACCCACAAAATGTATCTTACAAAAAATAAACATAGAAATAAGTACTTACGGAAACATTTTCTTTAAATTGCCACAGTTCACAACCAACAAAACCAACTAAAACCAAGGCAAGACAGACCATTTATCTACAAACGTTCACCAGGACACCCAAGTTCATAATGCCGGGTTCACGAAAGGAAAGAACTCGCTCGCGCTGCCAATGCCTAAATCCGATCATGTTCAGACATGTTCACATATATTGTAAGAATCTCGCCAACCGCCGCAAAGGGAAGGATGCGCTATGCGCTCGTGTTTTATCTTATTACCTACCTGGGTGGGTGGGTCAGCTAGGTGGGAATAGGTATAATTAATACCTATTGTTTTGGTAACCATGTTCCCGAGGTTAGGTAGGTTGTTATAATATAATGCTGACACAGCTCACAGACAACGCGAACGTAATATCGCGTAGTTCAGATAATTTCTGTTATCGTTATATATTTAAACGTTTTTAATGCAGGTGCAAGTAGAGATAAGATATATATGTAAGGTCGGGGCAAAAGTTTCTTCGCATATTATATGAAAACTCAAGGCATTTTTTTTTCAAAGTTTATTTACATTTAATTATAGTACCTATATATGTGCCATTTTGTTCGATGATTTTTTGCCATCTTGTAGGTAGTGACATGATCCCGTTGCTGTAGAAATTTTGGGACTTATGATCAAAAAAACGCAACAAATAGTTTTGGCAGTCCTCTCTTGATGTTAACCTGACACTGCCTAAAGAATTCTGAAGAGACCGAAACGGGTGGAAATCTGAAGGTGCAAGGTCATGGCTATATGGCGGATGCATTAACGCCACCCAGCCAAACTCTCTTAATTTTTACTGAGTGGCTAAAGATGTGTCTGATCTAGCGTTTTTTTGTGTACCCAGCTTTTTTCAAATAGGTCAAAACTGTTTTGTGGTCAATTTCCAGTTCTTCAGCTACGTCGTAACTACTGATATGACGATCTTGCTTCACTTTTTCAAAAATGGCGTCTATTTTATCCGTAACAGGGCGACCAGAGCGAGGTGCATCTTTGACATCAAAATTCCCGGATTGAAAACGCTTAAACCAACTTTGTGCTACAAAACTGACACTGCATTAGGTCCATAAACGTCACAAATTTATAACGCGGCTTGCGTTGCATTTTTCCTTTTTTGTAATAAAATTTCAAAATGTATCGAATATCTTTATTAGATTTTGACAGAAAGAAAAACAAATGAAAAATAGCTGGAAACAACATTTTACTAATTTGTTTTTTTTTTCTTTCCTTTAATATAAACATTTTAAAGTCATCAAAACCAGCCAGATACAAATAGTACCCAAAGAAATTTTATTACAAGTTTATACCTACATACAATATGCGAAGACTTTTTCCCCGACCTTATATTTATCGCAGTTGTATATAATTTAAACGTACCTATATAAGTACTTAGTCGCAACGTAAAATCCAACTTACTAACCTTCGTGTTTCTATCTATCTTCGTACCTACCAAACCTATTACACGGGTATTCGAGGAATAAACTGGATTTTCGTACCATTATCTCATTTGTACTTTAGGACGAACACCGACACAATAAAAATCAAGAATCTTGGTCTGAATCTAGAACTAAAATTGTCAAAGAGTAGTCTATTCGCGCACTTTAGAAGATTGGAAAGTAGTCTGTTTCTTTGAGCGATGCGTGGGTCGTGTTGCGACTTGTCAAGTTCTAGCTTCTAGCTTGCACGAATAGCATTTATGTATAAATCGTCAAACGCGTTGAAATTAATATTATATTCAAAAGATCGTCAAAAAAAACAAAAGTTAATCAGTTATTCGTCGTTCAAATTACCAATACAAATTGTGTTCACCTGTTATTTTGTAACTAAATATACGTTTGTAATGCGTAAGGGAAGTGAAATAAATAATACACATATTTTTCATGTTACGTGTACCTACTTAATACTTCATTTATTTGTAAAAAAAAACAGTTCCATTCTAGGAAAGACGAGTAACTTGAGCCCGTATTACAAACAATCAACGTACCTACCTATGCTCACGAAAGCATTGCTTTTATTTCCCACATAAAAGTCAATAAAATATAAGTACCTTCTTATCTATTAAAATGTTGATTTTGTTTAAATAACTATACCTACGGCATTCCGAGGTTGTCGCCTACTATACCTACTTATACACAACTTTTAGAATGGTTTTCGAATGTATGAAAGCTTTTAAACAGTGAAATAATTAAATCATGACTTGAGTTCAAATAAATGGCCCAAATTACTCTATTTGTTCTTGATTTCAAACAATTACTCTGACTAGAAACCTTGCCCAACAGGTAAGGCTCTACACAAAATGATCACCGCCAAACTCAATTAACAATCTTTACCTGTTATTTATAGGCACAAGGCGACCCGTATAAAGTAACATAGTATCAAATGAAAATATTTAATACAACCCTGATAGAATATCACCTTATATGAGCAACAAGTCTTCATTTGTTACAAAGGAGTATTTTTTACAAAAAAACAATAAGAACGGGAATACACATCCATCCGAATCTTGTGTCCGATAGAATTTTCATCTTTAATATCACAGTTTTCTATATTCATTAGGCATATTTCAAGAAGATCTGATCAAGATCGAAAGAAATCTATCGGACTTATAAATATTTCATGTTCAAACGAATATAATACGAGTAAGTACCTATAACGGTGAGGTCTTCGATGACCGAGATCAGGGTTTCAGAGATAACTAGATAACGGACGCGTATTCTCGCACTAAAATTATATTATCCTAATTCTCAACCGACTACTAAGACTAACACCACTACTACAGACCCGTCAAACTAACGAAAACCGCAAAGGTTATCTTGTAATTCATTTAGCGTTTTTTTCTTCTAAAATATGTTATAGAATACAATCTCAAATTCATAATTTTCTGCTATCTATTTACGCAGAGTATTTGTGGCGGTTGTCGTAAGTTTAGGAGGTGTCTGTTGTATTGCTCGAATTATATTATACAAAAACACATAACAACACAACTGCTACTTAACAAGTGCATCACAGCCAGTTCAAAGGCATTTGGAGATACAGTTTACGTTAAACGATAAAATGGAGTTCATAGACACTACAACAATCATCAAAGCATCCCTAATGACTCTCATCAGCATCATCAGCAGCCTACTCTAGTCCACTGCTGGACATAAGCCTCTCCCAGGGCGCGTCATTGAGCCCGATCTTCGGCTCTTATCACCTTGCGCAGATCGTCGCTCTATCTAGCAGGGGCGTCCCACACTACGTTTGCCCAAACGCGGTCTCCACTCCAGAACTCGTCTACCCCAGCGGTTGTCGGTTCTGCAACAGATGTGACCGGCCCACTGCCACTTCAGCTTGCTAATCTTATGAGTTATGTCGGTAACTTTTGTTCTATGCCGGATCTCCTCATTTCGGATTCGATCCAGCAGAGATACTCCTGGCATAGCTCTTTCCATAGCACGCTGAGCGACTTTCAATTTGTCAACCAGTCGCACCGTCAGTGTCCACGTTTCGGCTCCGTAGGTCTTTACTGATAGGACGCTCTGGTTAAAGACTCTTGTCTTTAGACATTGAGGTATGAGCGACTAGAAGATGTGACTTCCGAAATGCTGCCCAACCGAGCTGAATTCTTCTGTCGGCTTCGAATGACTCTAATGAGGGCCAATAGGTACACGAGATTCCTGAGTTCATAGGGGAAATTTAAAAGTCGTAATGCAAGGGTTTCTCACTTTCTCCTAAAGTCGGCCCTAGAATCGTCTGGGGCCCTTCATACATAAGTAGATATGTATGAAGTGGGACCCTTCATATATATCTACTTATGTATGAAGGGCCCCAGACGATTCTAGGGCCGACTTTAGGAGAAAGTGAGAAACCCTTGCATTACGACTTTTAAATTTCCCCGGTACGTGAGAAAATTAATGTCATGAATGTGGAATAAAATATTACAGGTATTTACAGGTGCATCAAAATCTGTTAAATAATAATTCATAATCATAATAGTTATAATTTTTTAAGATGCAAAGTAACTACTCGGTTTCCATACAAATGAAACATGAAACATTTTACTTAAATATTATTGATTAGGTCAACCGAGGTGTTGTAGGTACTGTCGCGAATACAAAATATACGTTACAACATTTAATTTTTATTTAATATTAATGAAAACAAACTTTGGTAAAGAAAAATATATGGCACTCAATCATTAAAACTATTATAATAAAAATTTAGGGATGTTAGTGGTAATCAATTATTACCGAATACAGTAATCCCCCGCTTTACGCGAGCGATGCGTTCCAGAGAAAATCGCGTTAAGCGAAATTCGCGTATTTCGGAGTTTGCTTATAAACATTACAAACATACTAAATCCATTTAAATTTATTGCAAAATACTAGGGGATACAATTTGAGCGTTGATTTTACGAAAATATGCGTGTAAAGTCTTTTGGGTTGAGTTTTGTTTACGTTTCCGAGCCAACATAAAGACGGCCAATCGCAAAGGAAAACATTTTTCTGGGGAATCTCCTAGTCAGAGCTAACATTGAAGAAGGCAAATCGCACCAGAAAACAGTTTGTGGGGAATACCCCAGTCAGTGTTTGCAGAAATCGCGAAAAGCAAGAATTTTGAAATTCGCGTTGTAACGAATCCGCGCAATACGGGGTCGCGTAAAGAGGGGGGGGGGTTACTGTACATACCTTTAAATATTTTGACAGTACTTATTTCTTAACTTCGGGGGGAATCGAACATATAATTAAATGATATATTTATTATTTATTTATGAAATTATTGTCATTGAAAGCTTATTGCTTTCAATGACAATAATTTCATAAATATTTTAATAATAATTTCATAATTATAACATCGAAATATTTGCAAAGCTAAATTTCGTCAATAAAAAAAGACTTATGAAAAGCCTTAGTCAAAAATTCCGCCCCGTGTCGACCCCGGCGCAAAGGTCCCCATGACGCTCGCAGCATTGCCACGCTGAATCGCCACGGCCAACCTCTGCACCAAGAACGACCCGGAGCGGGGGGGTCACAGCCTCTCTCTCTCTCTCAAGCGACGGCCGACCTTGGTACGACCGAAATGATATTTTTTGGAATTAACAATAAATGAATTACATGTCACAATAATAATAATCTTCCAGTAATTAAATAATTATAGTCAGTCAAATAGCCCGCCCCTTGTCGTCCCCGGTGCAAAGGTGCTCATAACGCTCGCGGCGTTACCGCGCTGTATCGCTACGGCCAACCTTTGCACCAGGTATGACCCGGAGCGAGGGTCACAACACGACGGCCAATCTCTGTCACCTTTAATAGGGTTTTATTACAATTTAATGTATATAATAAACAACCCCTTTACTTAGACCATTGAGGTTTATTCAAAAACTACTGGTTCGATTATAAAAATTCGTTTACTGGTAGATTACAGTTTACGCTAAATAGAGCATTTCGTTTTTGAGAAAACCTCAACGGTTTAAGCAAAGAGGGGGTCAGATATTTAGGGTAACAGACATACATACCACAGCATAATTGTTTTAAAAGTAACATTATTTCAGTAAAATGTTACACAGATACATGTGTGAATCATTTGTGTGGAAACCGAGTCGAGACGTTGCACCTTAAATGTAGTGATTTACAAATAATTATTTACAATAATTTCATGGTACCTAAGATATACATAACATTACTACAATCTATATAATTACCTAACATGCACAGTTTTCTATCAACCAATAGTGTTTATGAATCCCATATTATAAAAAATAATTAATAATTTTAAAAGCAAAATAGCAGATATATTGATATTACTATAATTATTAACTATTAAGTACTTAATAATGCGAAATGTGAATTACGTGGTTTGTTACGTTAGCTGCATGCAAAAAAAGGTATTACATGAATACTAAACTATTTAGGTAATCCCAAAAAGGTATTTTTTAATTTCATTTTATTTTACATTTAGACCATAGATTATACATACCCTAAGTTGTGATGGTTTTATAATTAATTTACTAATTTCTTGAGTTAAATAAATGCTATCTTTGTGAGTGCCAGTCAAGCCACTATTATAGTGCTAACTTTGTCATTATAGGTGTAATTCGGTACCCACACAATTTATAATTAATAGAATCTCTAGGAAGACACGATTTTTGAAATACTGGCTTAGAGCCGCCATGGCTGTAAGTATATTTAAAAAAAAATTAAACTATAAAACTTGTAATCTAAAAGAAATCTACATCAAAAGCATAAGCATTTGAGATTTGATCCGATTAGAAACATTAAATTAATTATTTTTTCTTATGTTTTGGTTTCATACCTTAGTTTAATAGTAAAATGGTGCACTTTGCAAACACCTTTTTGATTTTCATTCTCTTTTTTTTTAAATGTAACATAAAACAAATTCATTAATCACAGATATAAGTATAAATATAGGCTGTAATAAATGTACCAAGTTAAAAGCAAATATTGCATTTAAACAGACACCTATCACTGTGTCATTAAAATTTATTTTAAATTCCAAAACACTTATTTAAATAAATTGCTCCTGCCTTGTTCAATACATAAAGCTAAAAAGAGGTGTATCTCAATTTTTTACCAAACCCGACTGTCCCAGGTCAATTTACCTCTATAATAATTTGTCGCTGACATTACAAAGAAGAGTATCTCCGTTTTTTTCCAAAATGAGTTAAGTATACAGAAATGCTCCATTTGCCGATAGCTACGAAGTCAGAAAGGTTCCTGAAAAAATATAATTAAAGATGCGCCTTTTGAGATGTCGTATATCTCGGCAAATTGAGCATTTCTGTAAACTTAACTTAAACTTTGGAAAAAAACTGAGATACACTTCTTTGTCATGTCAGCCACAAACTATTATAGAGGTAAATTGACCTGGGACAGTCTGTACCGGTTATGTTTTCAAAAAATGAATAAATATCAGATTCATAGATATATATTTATAGATTCTATAGGTACAGGCTGTTTGAGAAAACGAACAAATCCTTTTTAGGAGTGAAAGAAAATACGATTGAAATTCGGAGAAATATCGTCGACTTTCCATGGTGTCCTCGTACCAATTTATATGAAAAGCTAAATTTTTTTGCGAATTCCAATTTTTCTAGTAAAATTGTTCATATTCGTGGTTTCGCCCGTAAAGGAATTGTATTTTTTCTCTTACACCCTGCATATAAGATCTTGTTTGAGATCATTAATAAATTGTACTAATTAAATTATAATCGAAATTTATTTCTTAGGGTATATACAGACGTACTGCATTTCGACTGCAAGCCAGCTGCAAAATTGCAGTTTGGATGCGGTTTCTGTGCAGTTCTATTGCAGTCGGTCCAACTGCACGCTGACTGCACCCTGACTGCGTAGTTTGGATGCAGTGTGCGTGCAGTTGAACCGACTGCAATAGAACTGCACAGAAACCGCATCCAAACTGCAATTTTGTAGCTGGCTTGCAGTCGAAATGAAGTCCGTGTGTACGGGCGCGAGCACGATACCGAGGCAGTTTACATTTTTAGATTCGTGTTTAGCTCCTTGTATTATTATATATTTTCTTAATGTTTATGGATGGCAGACGATCAAATGAAATGTTTTTTAATATTATTATTTCAAATCATTTATACAGGTTATTTTGGTCATCCAAATTATAAAGGAAGTGAAGGGATTAAAATTACACGATTCTGAAACCAACATTAATAAAATGAAAGATTAATAATATACCTATTTCAAAAACATATCACGGATTTTGTGTAATTGTCCTATCAGTTTCAAGACTTTCAAGACGCGAGGTGCTACTCGCGGGTGGGCGGGCGATAAATTGAGTCGGTCACTTTGTCTGCGCGCCACCAAAGCTCGTCGACTTTATATTGGTCATATTCTCAAATCGAACAACAAATATTAAAGCTGGATTCATCTGTAAGAGTGTGAAGTTGTAAGCAAAAACGGTAAAGATTTTTATCACTCAATTCTTATGTCCATAAAATACTAATCATTATAGATATGGCGAGGTCCGACTCGCACGTGGCTAGTTTTTTGGTTTAGGTCGTGTTAATAATCATTTCATTTTGTTTTGGGCGACAAAATCAACACCCCAACATCCTCTATCTGTGACACTAAACTATGTATGACTAAAAACAAAATATCACTCAATTATTACGACTATATTCCGTTGGAAATATCCGTGGACCTCGCTGGAATGCGGTTCATTTTTATGGTTCCGTATTTAAACGGTAAAATAGGAACCCTTATGGGGGGACTTTGGTGTCCGTCCGTCCGTCCGTCTGTATGTCACAGCTGTTTTTCTCAGGAACTACAAATGCTATCTACTTGAAATTTGGCACAGGACTTGCTTGACAGCATCTATTGTAAGTAAAATAAATTTGGATATAATTTTTAAAAGTAAGGCAAGTGGGGTATCACATTACAAAACATTTTTTTTATGTCCCATATTTCGCTGGTCCCATAGTTTTGACTTATGGCCAAAAATATGCAAAAATAAAGACTCCCGTTATCTCCGAAGTTCGAATGCCGAAAAATCTGAAATAATTGACACTCAAGATAATCTTCTATATTTTACAGGAAAAATAGAACGCAGTTCTATACATACGTGGTTTTTGCGATTTTTTAAATGAAATTGATACTTTTTCAAGACGAAAATATTTAATTATTTATTTTCAGAACGTAACGCTCGATGCACGAGTCCGACTTGCACTTGGTATTTTTTCTACCAGTACTCTCCTTCTTTGACATCATTTGACAGATCCGCAGACACCCATTCCGTCCACAGATATTTCTGAGATCGTTGGTTAATAGTATTAATAATTTCATTGAGTCTATTTTGGCATCGATGTCTCACTTTATCTTAGTGTATTTTATAGAAACAACTCGCTAGATGTTTAAAAAAAATTCTGGCCCCAATAATAACTACCTATATAACAAATTTCGTGGAGATAACGTGTAACTTTTTGTATACACGCGCGGAATTATTATTTATTATTTACCTCTGTTGGAACTTTTATTGACAAAAACAAGTAAATGCTAAAATAGCTCTGTTACCAATAGAAATTATAATTAAGTATTATGCCACAATAGGTAACCTAAAATTGTAGCTATCCTAGATTATATGACTATATGATTATGGCTATTATCTACTCTGGTAAAATGATAATGATATATTATTATTATGTAGGTGCATGCGTTTTTCTTTATTTTCTAATTTTTTAAAGTATTATTAAATTAAACACAATCTCTTTGTAACGTCTTAAAACTTCCGAGATTTACCCAGTATTTCAACTGTAGCCAGAACAAATACGATATAGAAACTTACACTAAAAAACAATAACTCCTTAGGGCCGGCGCAGATCTTCAAGAGTACAACGTTTTTAAATTATCAAAAATTGATTAGGTAAGTTTGTCTATGTATAATTTGGAATGTACAAAAGACTCAATTTGAGCGAATTATTGAAAGGATCCAAATAGTAACTTTAGACCTTAATTTTGTAGCTGCGTATTATTACTATCTCGTATTAATTATCATCAGTTTTCTTCGAATATTGTTCGTTCCTGTAGGAACCAGATATATTCCCGGAGTAAAGAGTTTAAATAATTTTTGAGCATATTTCAACATGGAAAAGATTATACTATAGTAATATAAAGGATTCTTATCACGGTTTGGAGTTGTTTTGAGATATTACGACACAGTTGCTTGCGTCATGGTCGCGTCGCGGGTTGAATATAATCGCGTTAGAATCCCGTGTCTATCTAACTATAGTATTGACAATAACCACGAAACCTTAAAAAGTTATAAGGAAAAGATTACTTTTTGAAAAACGCGTTGTGGTGCACTTTTGACCACTGTCACGGTCACTGTCATTGTAACTGTATTTAAATTAGAACTAGTAAGAGAAGTCAATTAGATTAAATATTTATTTGATTAGATTAATATAATGGCTTCGATTTCGGGATGGCTGCCAAACCTAAACCTAAATGAAACTGTTACGCTCACTAACATACGAGATGGTGTACGAGAGCCCGCTCTCACTTTTCGTTTAGTGATTATCGCTTTTAGCGGCCACCCCGGAATCGATGCCATAGTTAAGTTCATTTTAATTCGCGTTTATGGCTCTGGTTGCAGTAAGTACAGTAAAAGTTATCGTTTCAAACCAACATGAACTTTTGTAGTAAAAGCCGCCTTTATAATACTGATTGATTACAAAACAGGCTGCCCTACACATGTAGGGGCTCCAACAGATTATAAGACTGGGACTACATGTGCCGGTTCGGTTCACTGCAGCCAATCACAAGCGTTCCGCTGTCCCGCCAAAGTCAGCACCTCGTGAACAGCTGCAGCGAACCGAACCAGCGCTGGAACCGGGACATGTAGTCCAGGCCTAAAAGCACCTATTATATATTAAAAACAATAATTCTCTACACCCTACATTCATCAAACACCTGCGCCACAGCGTTTAGCGGAAATTAAATAGACTTCACTCTACTTTTACGTTTTACTTATGCGATTTTATATGTAGTTAGTCCGTAATGTATTTATTCTATGGGAAGCAGCCCGAAATAAAATGTATGTTAATATTACTTCTTGCGACCCCAGGTCACATATTGCATGTCACTGGTTAAACTGTAGAAAAAACGTAAAATTCATTAAAACATAATAATAAATATCGCCTTTTCGTACTATAATGTTTTACTAATAGCGTAAAACTATGACTATACTTGCCATCTATGCTAATTATCTAGGTAAGGAACATTAAACAGAGTTTACCTAGCGTTCAATACATAAGATTCGTATTATCGGCTCAGCACTATTTGGTTTGTCAAATGCCAATAAAAGTATTACCTACTGAATCTTGCGAATAATGCATAATTTACAATTGTCTATGACAATTGTAAATTATGCATTATTAGCACGTTCCGTAATAAATTGTATCTGTAATTTTGATTTTATGTACATAGTCAAAAAAACAAACAATCACGACACCACATGAAAATTATCAAATAACCTTGAGCACCAATCAATATCTTAGCTTAGATAAATGCATAAAAATCAATGCCGTAAAAATTGAGCAAATACTCGAATATGCGTACGACACGTATACGTTGAGTACGATCAGGATATTGAGAACTACGGGTCAGTGCAGATACAGCGTAGCTAATCATTTTATGAACGTTTACAATTCAAATATACCGACGACACGAACCTTTTTCCACTGGAACTGCACTGACCCTAATTATTTTTTTCAATGGTATTGGCGGTATTTTTTGCGACTGTGACGTAGTTGAATTGCTGGACGGTTTTGGGGTTAGCTTCGATATTGAAGTTGATCGTAACAGTGGTGGGCCCTCCGGCCGCCGATCTGCCCTCTCCGCTGCCGCCCGCGTCGTTGTCTCTGTTGTTATTGCTATCCTGTGGGGTTACCGTGGAATTAGTATTTAACAATAAAAAAAAACCTAGGCATTTCTATAGAAGATAAATCATGGAATATATTTTTATGGTCAACTTTGTGCAATTGTCTGGCATCCATAAATGGTAACACTCGGTATTGTTATGGATGTTATGCTTTTCTTCTTGTGCCAGGCTAGGCTCTACGGCACCGACACTCCTCATTATACAGGGTGGAAACTTGAGATGAGGCAGTAAAAGCATTTTTGTGATTTCTGACTTTTCTAGTACTCTAACCTCAGTTGGTCCCATAGGATTTTCATTCTTATCAGAAACAGGATCGATTGACACAATAAAATGAAAGTGTTTGCCGTTTTTCTCGCTGACTGTACAATTTTTCCAAAATCTGTGAATGCAGTTATGAATAACTATAAAAGTTTGGGTAGGTTTCTAAGAACGTTTTCCTGTAGCTACAACGGTTCAGGTTGACTTTACTGCCCCATCCCAAATTTCCTTTCTGGTAGTGCTGAATATGAAAGAGTCCTTTTCTTCCAAGGCCGGCAACGCACAAGCAATGCCTCTGGTGTTGCACGTGCCCCTAGGCAACGGTGACCATACCATCAGGTGGACAGTATGCCTGTTTGTCTTAGCCTATTTATAAAAAAAAGATACAAAAGCTATGCGCCTCACTTCGCGAGCCAGACACTGTATCTTGGCGGGCGGCGCGTACTCCGAATCCGAGGCGCGTCTCACCGGTGGGTGGGGCACTAGCGCAAGCAAGTTGCTAGCGCCCTCGTCGCCGGCGCCCCCACTTCCGCCCCCACCAATATCGCTATCGCCGTTCACTCTATAAGTAAAGGAAATTAAAATGTTTATATTCAAAATGTATTTAAATTGAATGAGAGACAACAGCTCAATCGGCTAGCTATAATGTTCTTATTGTTGTAAGGAACTCACGTGGGGATACCGTTGCCAGCACTGTCCCCGGGCATCCAGAAGCTCTCTCTAGTTTCCTCGTCGTGGACCTCTATCGGAGGCTCTCGATTGATCTCGTCTTCAAACATCACCTCCGAGCTGGAATTAACGACAATCTAAATACAGTCGACCAGGTAAGGTATAACATCTGTCGAATGTTGATTAAATTTCAACCTGATGTCTGTGTAATATGGTATATTTCAGTTTCAAAAATTTTGACATTTTGGGTAGGTTGACCTGTGGCCAAGCGGGCGAGTCGATATTCACGTATGTAGCAGGTTATCTTGTTTTTTCTTTGACATATATTGTTTGTCATATACAGCCAGTATATATTTATATCTAAGGTATATGATTAGACCTTAGATTACATTAGATTACGACCGGTTTCGTTTACACATCGTCTTCTAGAAAATATGGAAATTAGAATGAGTTGGTATTAATTGTTACCAATTCTGATCTGAATTCGTGGCGACACGAATCTATGGTGGTTAGTATGTAATAGAACATAGGTGTCGTAATGGCTAGGACGCCGGAATAACATGCTGAGGTCTGGGTTCGAAACCATGCAATGCCATACCTTTACGGACTGCTTTAACGGTGAAGGAAAAGTGTCCAAAATCGTGTGAAATTCACCAAGCACTGGGCTTGCGCGGATTATGGCCCGTACCCTCCTTGTGCAAGGGAAGGCCTGTGCCCCAATAGTGTGAACGTTAATATGGCGATGAGGGAGTGTATGGCACAAGAAGACGGCTAATTCTTCACCTGGCATATGAAGAACGCAAATTGCAGGATGTTCATATATATATAATTTGCGATGTAAGAAATTAAAAAGCAATATAAAGATACCAAATTAAAACAAGTAAGAAACTTCTTGCATATGCATTCGATTTACTTAACGCTGCACAGTTTAAAACGTAGTAAGTGCATTGATTTTATATAGACCTTATTGCGCGCAATATGAAAAAGGAATTATATTGAAAACTGGAAACACTTTCAGGCCGCCCCTGAACCTATACTCGTATGTTGTGAAATGTTGACCAAATAAAAAATTTCTATTCTATTCTATTTGCGTTCTCGATATGCCTTTCTTCTTGTGCCATGAGGGAGTGTAGATTCGTACCTGACAGGCGCGGGTGCGTTGCGCACATAGTTGGGGTTAGAGAAGGGGCGCGCCGCTTGCGCAGCTTCCGCCTCTCGATCCGCGTAGGTTCGCAGCGGCAATACGGGTTTGACCAGGGGTAAATCTGTCACGGACAACGATTGGGTTAATTAAAGCATTCGTTTCTCAGTCTGGGGGTCGCGACCTCTAGGGCGGTTAGAAATATGGGGGGTCTCAAGGTATCCGAAAAATAAGACCCGTATGTGAACAAGGGCTTGCACATGTCTTGTAGTTCGGTTTTTGAGGCAAGTGTAAACAACACGTTAGTAATGTAAAACTTTGATAAACGTTAAATCACTTTGAAATATTATAGCGAGGGGCTCGCAAGGTTCTTTACGTAACTTTTTGGCTTTTTAGTGGGTCGCGACACTTTCAAAATGTTTTTTTATTGTAAGTACCTTATAGTACATTTTACGTCATTCTTTTTTACTCTACCACCGCTTCGTTAGGTGCTATAGCTAAAAAGGTTGAGAAACGATGGCTTAAAGGAATGTACGCGCCGGGAGCATTCATTTCGTGAACGAGCGTTTGTTGTGCAAGCTTTGCTCACGTAGCAAACTCGAGCACATTCTTTCGCAAACCAAACATTTGGTGAGTAGAACAACTGCTAGAAGTTTTGCTCGTGAAAGAAAGTTTGGTTCACGTAAGAATTTGTTCGCGTAGTGAACGCTCGCACACCAAATGTTCGCTAACCAAACTTCGCATAACGAATGCTCGCGGTGAGTACCATCTTTTATACAACTCTTCTCGACAGCAAACCAAACCAGTTAGAATTAAAATTATATCTTCATGTTTGTAAAAAAAGATCAAAATAATGCGTTATTCACTCTGAACCGGTTATGTTAAGTATGCAGCACATGCAGAGTGGCAGATTCTAATTTCGGTTCAGTTTAGAAAATAATATTTAAAAAGCAAAAGTAAGTACATCAGGAAGAAAATATTTTGTTAAGGTGCTGTTACACCTGGTCGGCAAACGACCGTCTGTGCAGTCACAGCAGGCGGTCACCGGCTATGTAAATTACCAGTCGTCGATCGCATTCGACGAACGTCAAAGTGTCACTAGGTTGTCATCGAGCGTATGACGTTGGACGACTTCGGCCAACGACCAAGTGTAAACAACGGAGGTCGGTGACCGTAGGTCGTCCAACGCAGGTCGGTCGCCGAAGCGGTCAATGACTGTGTAACTGCGCCTTTAGTTATGTCTATAAGTATCTATTTTAATTGTTTTGTTTATACGATACAATAGAGGAACACCTGAATAGTTTTTGGGGTATAAATACAAAATAGCATACTAGATGGATAATCTATGATTTATAAGTTATAAGCTACAAAAAAACTAACATAATTTCGAAGTAACAAACATAACTTACCCTTTTAATTCTAGATCCTCAAATATGTAGCAGGAAAAATAGTTATAGAGTAAATGAAAAAAATATCAGTCTTCATCATTATATGTTGTTTCATGCATGCTCGCCGCTAGGGTCGTCTGATATGTATATTAAAATCTATAAGCATTGTGGCAAGGTGATCTTTACCCCGACTTTTTCTTCCACTCGCTTTCGCTTCGTATACCTGTTTCGTCATTCGTTCATCATTCATTATTGCCACATGCCAGAGAAATATAAAGAGTAACTACTTTGGTAGCGGTAGATCCTAAAGGGAAGGATCGCCTGGGGTGGTACCACCATCTTATCTATTTCTGCCGTGAAGCAGAAATGCTTGAATTTCTGTGTTTCGGTTTGAAGGGTAAGAGAGCCAGCGTAATTTCCGGCACATGAGGCATTCCATCTTAGTCCTCAAGGTTAGCAGCGCATCAAAAACCTTCTAATATTAATAAAGTGAGGTGAGATGTCTATGGGCGATGGTGACCACTTACTATCAGGTGGCCGTTTGCTCGTCGGCTCTCCTTATTTAAAAAAAAAAGATAAGAGACCTGTATCACAGCATAGACAGATACATTTTCGGTTCATTCTGTTCTACTAGTAGAACTAATAGTAGTATCTACAGGGGTTGCCGAGATGGACCTTTTTGTCCATGGGTGCCGAATGGGAAGGTGCCGAGTCGGGACTAAACCGAATAAATCATTCATACATAACTCTCACATCCATAATCCCCGAGTGAGTAGACAGAAGAACCACCTTCATCATAGGTAAATTCCAGTTTTCGCCGTAAGATTTGGTGGACAAGCTTGATGTGGCGAGCCTGTCGCCGTCTACTAGGTGTAGAATAGTATCCACAAAGACCCTTAGTTGGCTCGTACGACATCAACGCGAAGAGTTGGGGTGGTGCTATTCTTTATGTCCGGCACGACACGGCATTAATGGGGGCCAATCCCTAAAAATGAATACCTTCATCACAATAGTCGCCACTGTACGGTTGGTACGGCGGGGGCGCTTGCGACTGAGGCGCTGTCGGTGCGAACCCGTTCACACGGGGCGACGGCGCGGGCGCCGCGTCCGGGAGAGATACAGACGTTCGGATGGCTGGAACAAAATTAAGTAATTAAGTGACTTGAACACAGACGTCAAAATATACCCAGCCGCAACATGATTACACTGAGTACATATTATCATCAATGAGTCCGCCATCTTGAACATTAGACAAACATACATGCACAAGTTATATGTTTATTATCTTAAGAATTTCTCACTACTCTACTCCATGTTTTTCTACGGAAAAGATCAACTAGACCGGCTCATGAAGGCAAATTACTTGTTGAACCATGTAGAACTACGTTCGGTCAACGATTCGATCCATGGTTGGGTCCTCGACTATTAAATAACTTGCCTGATGAGATAACGAGTATTCAACATACCAAGGTTAAAAGTAAAACTATTAAAAATGGCTAATAAATGAGGGAAGAAAAAATTGTGAACACATTATTATTATTTTATTATTATGTATGTATTATCATATTATGTATTTATGAATATTTATAAATATTATTGTTATTAGTACATATAGTAAGTAGTAATAAGTAATAACTATTACTATATTTACAATGTATTTGCTATGTATTTCATTATTATCCAATGTAAGTTGTGTGTACATGAAATTGTTTTTTTACCTTCTGTTTCCATTTACAGTATTTTTTTCATTTTGTATGTATCGCATTGCGATGACAAGCAAGTTTAATATCCGCTGAGGTTGCTGCGACACGATTCAGTGGTCCTCGACACGGGCTAGCCACGCTAACAGCTTGCAACGCTTCTACTTCAAACATATCACTATGTAGTTTTAATGCTTATTATTTACTTGGATTAGTATTACGTACTTCTATTGTATGTAACATGTGTTTGAATAAATAAAAATAAATACCAATACAACACAATATATGAGCCATACATAGCTCCATACTAAAATAATCTGTATTGTGGGAGCTAGTCTCTTCTAGAAATGAAGGTAGACAAGGAAGCTATAACATACTTCTGAAAACAAGAAGTTTTCGGTTTTCTTTTCTAGTATTCCTCAGACACACTGGTTCCAGGCGATGCTTTCCTTCCCCGTTAGAACATTCCATAACTTAATTGAATTATTGTCAATGGAAAAATAACAAAAGTGAAGAAATGGCACGCCACTGTCATACATTATGGCTGGTTTACACGTATTAAGTGATTAAGTAGTCAAGTAAATTGTAAGTACTCGAGCGTTCACACATAATTTAGTAGTATTTAGTAAAAACCACAGAAAACTTAATAGTTTTCCTAAATTGTACCGTCCAGACAACAAGGACACGCCCAATGGAAGATCCGCGCAGTACGAGAGGGTGGGTTATTAAAAAGAAAAAATAGACTCGATCCTATTCTACTAGTAACTAAACCACTCAATCGTTAACTTGCAACTTGTCACTAAAACTTAAATTTAATTACTTAACTACTTAATACGTGTAGGCTTCAGTGAAACTTTGAATCATAAAGTGGAATTCACTCGTATCTTATCAGTGGAGCCGTATGTCGCCAATCAATAGCGTGTATTATAGATTAAACAAAGTAAATTAACAATAATAAGGCAAATAACAAGACTGCCTCGTATTTACTAAAGTGACGACTAGACAAAATAATGACAAATATTTGCTAAAATAGAAAATATAAAAATTAAAAAAATTGAAAAGAAAACAGTAAAAGGTATAGTCGGCAAGTAAAATGCAATCTTTCACAAACAAACAAAATTTGATGTCATTCGATTCTATTTCGTGTCAGAAACAAAAAACTATGGGGTCAACCGAGGTTCGAGAACTAGAAATCTCTGAAATAGTAAAAAACTATTCCCTGAACAATTTGCATGAAATATTTTTTTGTGAAATTAAAATCTGTGAATGCAGTTTTAAATAGCTCCAATAGGAAGGTTTCCTAAGACCATTTTCTGGTAGCTCCAACGGCACTGGTAGCTGCCCTGGGTGCCCCACCGAAACTTACCACCCTGTATATTAATAATAATATTCTGATAGCATAATTAATCATTGAGGAGAGACAGGGAGATGTTATATCTCCGAAACTGTTCACGAACGCATTGGAGGATGTCTTTAAGACCCTGGACTGGAAAGGACACGGCATCAATATAAACGGCGAGTACATCTCACACCTACGTTTTGCCGATGATATAGTCGTAATGGCGGAGTCGCTGCAGGAACTTCAAGAAATGCTGGACAATCTCAATGCTGCTTCACGACGTGTCGGTCTCGGGATGAACTTGGACAAGACTAAGGTCATGTTCAATGACCATGTCGTTCCGGGACCGATTATCGTCGATGGTACGGCCCTCGAAGTTGTGCAACAATACGTCTACCTCGGGCAGACTGTGCAATTAGGTAGAAACAACTTCGAGAAAGAAGCCGACAGAAGAATTCAGCTGGGTTGGGCAGCATTTCGGAAGTTACGTCACATCTTCTCGTCGCCCATACCTCAATGTCTAAAGACAAGAGTCTTTAACCAGTGCGTCCTACCAGTAATGACCTACGGAGCCGAAACGTGGACACTGACGGTGCGACTGGTTCACAAATTGAAAGTCGCTCAGCGTGCTATGGAAAGAGCTATGCTCGGAGTATCTCTGCTGGATCGAATCCGAAATGAGGAGATCCGGCATCGAACAAAAGTTATCGACATAGCTCATAATATTAGCAAGCTGAAGTGGCAGTGGGCCGGTCACATCTGTCGCAGAACCGACAACCGCTGGGGTAGACGAGTTCTGGATTGGAGACCGCGTTTGGGCAAACGTAGTGTGGGACGCCCCCCTGCTAGATGGAGCGACGATCTGCGTAAGGTGGCTGGCAGCGACTGGATGAGAAGAGCCGAAGATCGGGCTCAATGGCGCGCCCTGGGAGAGGCCTATGTCCAGCAGTGGACTAGAATAGGCTGCTGATGATGATGATAATTAATCATAAATAGATACCGTATATCTCTATATAAATACATATCTCGGCTATCAATAAAAACGATATGTCATTTTAGAAAAATCTAGAATTCGAAGGAATTTGCGTAAAAACATTTGTTACATTAATTACATTGTAACATTTGTTAGATTGCGCAATAATTATGCATTATGGTGCCATCGGAACGGGAACAAACATCACACCACCGATAATGATAATAATATATACGTCAGCATGTATACCTACCTATTACACAAATACAAAAATAAGAATGTCTATATAATTTGAAATGAACTTTCATAAAACAAATAGCTAGGTACTTCATTTCGCTGGTAGGTGATGTAGTAAACAGTCGAACCGTGAAAACGATAAGCAAGTCCTTTCAATAGTTGCTATATAGGGCACCTAAATTAATGACTTATCATATGAAAACAAGAAGACAACAAGGTTATATTCTAAGTATGGTTATAAATTTCGTGGGCCTATGGTGGGTACCTTTGGCTATGGTTATACTTACAAGATATTAATTTAAACATGGGTGTGCGGAACAAATAGAGTCCCACGAGCATCAGCAATGCAATAACGGCACCCGCGATGATGAACCAAACATACACAGGGATGTTAGGCTCTACCGGAGTCACGCAGCCGGAGTTCCCTGTCTCGCTTCTGTCCACCACCAAACTGCAAAAATGATTGACTTATGGTTACTGAGAAATGTACAAACAAACATCTATGTATATGTCCCATGGAAATAGCCTAATTCAGTGAAATGGGGTTTATTGGTCGTCAGTAGTAACGGATGGTGGATTAAAACTGTAAAACATATAATGATGAGTTATGAGATAGGTAAGAGGGGGGATGGGGCTTGAAAATTTTGCGAGTACGTAAGTACCGTCCTTTACCTTTTTAAAGAGTAGATAGTATGCAGGAGGAACCCCGGGGAACCCGCCCTCCCTTTATACCCTACACCTGCCGCCAAAGGTGCACCGGATCCTCAGACCAACAGTTTTCCCCATTCTTGGCCAAATTCCTAGGACATTCAGGTATTTCTCTGCGACATATATCACACTTAGTACAAGAAAAATAAAAATAATACAGAAATTTTTGGGCTTCACTCATAAACATTCATAATAATTCGCCGGAAGCAGGTAAATGTTAGGATAAAACATTTTATTGGATTTCTGTTTTCTCTGATGTTTTATTATGAGTTTAGACAGACGGCCCAACAGACACTCAACCCTGAGAGTATAACATTTTAGATCGGGTTTTAGATCTAATGAAGAGCTAGACACATTAGCTTATTAAAGTATAAGCCGTAGGCCCGTGCCGTATCCACAATGCGGGGCCCAGTGCTGATTTCACATGACATTAGTTTTTTCTTCAGACTAGCAGGTTACTTCACGATGTTTCCTTCACTGTAGAGACGTAGTCAATAATGACAAGGTACCCGTAACTCACCCTTCCAAACACGATCCGCACTCAATGTAAGACCTGATGCACTTCGTGGGCACCGGTGGAGAGTTCCGTTTTAGGGTTTCGCAGCTGAGGCACGCGTGGCAGAAGTCATTTTGGCAGAATCGCCCGCTGGTGCAGTGGTCGTCGGTGCTGCAGGCGGGCGGCTGCGCTTGCGCGCTGGCCACGCACGTCACTGCCAGCCACGCCAACAGAGACCTAAAATTAATGAGGATTCTTTAAATTGTTCACTCCAGAGGTTGCAACACGTCAAGCCGGTTCCGAAGGTTTCATGCTAATTAAATCCAGCACTAGGAGAGAATTAGAATCAGTTGGTAACAGGAAAGTTGGCGCGGGAAAGAGTGCTCGCAAGTACCGCGCGTTTCTCCCGTGATATGGTTTTTATAAACCGGGAGAGTGTTGGGTTTGTTCACATATTCATTAGTCAACATTCGATTTTTTATGGTGAGGAAAGCAGACGAGCAATGAAGCCACCTGATGGTAAGTGGTCACCATCGCTCATAGACATCTCACCTCACTATAATGTTATAATATAATGTCAGGGTTTTCGATGCGCTGCTAGCCTTGAGGACTTAGGTGGAAAAGTTTAGGTTAGAATTACAAATATTGCAGATATAGTTGCATAAACGTGTCACACTAAACTTTACCTTTACACTTATACACCAAATTCACAAATTAATAATGTTTATACAGACTTTGAGAAGAAACAAAAAAGAAAATGTCATTAAAATTTATACAATGGCAATAATATTAAATTTACAAAATGTTAATAATAATCCAATTAAAATATAAATATACAATCAGCAATCAATTATCCAAAAATTCCTTGACGCTATAAAAACATTGTTGCTTTGCGCCAGAAATAGGCCAACGTACCTACCCAGGCTGACTCTTCAGTGTCATACCACCAGTATTAGAAATATAAGTCTTAATCTAATTTAGTTTCAAACCATACTCTTAACCGCAGATAGGCAAATAGCCAATGTGGTTAACACAAATTTCCTTGATTGAATAATATAAACGCAAGCATTGAAATTAAAAGTCCTTATTTCCAAAGAACGCATGTTAAAAAACATAACTAAGTTGCATCATCCTAATCATGGTGTAAAATAAAAACAGGATTCCTACAAACGGACGTTACCCGAATCCACGACAAAAACAAAGTCGCATTCACTCAAGTCAGGTGAGGTGAGTCACGCCAGTAGAGAACCAGTTAGTAACACGCTCCCATTGAAAAATAACAAACAAAGTAAAACAGGGCCTTGACTTGAGGTATAATACGCACTTCGGATTCTGAAAAACACTGCCTAAAGTTATTTTGTTCTTTCGGTTTATTGTAGAATGAGCGTTTTAGACTAATCGCGGAATATTATAGGTGCTGTCGATCACTAGACTAGCTAATGAAAGCATCCTTTTTAGGGATCCGTACCCCGAAGGGGAAGCGGAGCCCTATTGCTGTCGCTCCGTCGTCCGACCCTCCATCCGTCTGTCTGTCTCGCGGGTCTAGCGCCTAAACGGATAAAGATACTTATATATCTTCAAAATTTCACATAATATGCATTCTCTTGCCCAAATTTAAAGATCGACTTTAAAATGTTGTAAAATGGTTTTAAAGGCGGTTCTGAAGGGGGTCGATAAAAATATTTTTGTACCCTATCGTGTGGGGTAGTATCGTTTTTTGCAGTAGCGTACGAATATATTTTTATAGTTTTTTTCGTGAAGACATAACCACGTAAGCGCCCCTCAAAGTTGTTATTCTAGATCACTTTTCTTACCAGGTTTATCTAATGAACGGTATTATCGAGATCTTAAAAATTTCCTAGAATATTGGTAATTCTCTATTTAAACAACAAGTAAAACATGATACATTATAAATAGTTTATAAGTTGTGAGCAAAAACGGTAAAGGTTATTTTTTTCAGTGAATATTACTTACAAATAATATACGAGTAGTCCATTAAGTACGGATCCCTATAGATATAGTGAGACCCAACGCGCACTTGGCCGGTTATTACAACTACTATTGAGAACAAGTTATTCTGCGAATATAATAAATAATTTAATACATATGATAGAATATTAATACCTACTACATATATTTATTTTATTAATACCTGATTCAATGTGGCTCAATGTACATTTCACCAGCCTCCTTTGTTGTTCTCTAACGTTGTTTCTTGGTTTATTATCACGACCAACGTGTCCAATGGCTCTTGGATTTCAATGTAAACCTGTGAGTGCACGATGGCGGCGTTCTCGCTTCAAACGACATATACACACACCCAACCAACAAACAACAACACATGCAACCAACCACTACGTTTTATCAATGAAACTACATAATTATGGTAGTTAATGTATGTTAAAAAACAAAAATAGGTCGATAGGTAAATCATAAATATGTAATGTTGACAGGTTGGTAAGGTACTTAATCATGTTAATACATGAATTGTATATATGAAATGTACCTTCTTGCGCCTAACAAGTGCGCCTGTTAATGATGAGTTGGTCTGATGTTAAGTTAGGGGTTCCCAAAGTTTTTTTAGTTTGCGGCGCATTTACAAGTCCCGGCGCACAGTGGTTCCAAATAGAAAATAGGTGAACATAGGGACAATAGTCGGAATTTCGAACAGATTTTTTTATAGGATAGATAAATATATTCCTAACAACTTTTATTCTTTCAAAAAACTTCGTAAAATGCAGTTTTCGAGAAAAAAAATTTTTTTTTTAATGTAGAAAAACACATTTTATTTCATACAAAATAAACAACAAGAATGTACCTCAAAAAATATAACTTCTATAACCAGGTGCGGCTGTACGAGTTTTCCCATGCCAAAAATGAATATTTTTTTACAAAGAGTGTACTTATATTCTCAACAATTTTTTTTGTAGAATTCCTATATATATTTCAAGCGAATCCAAGTATAATATTTCCAAAAAAATATGTCTAAACGACGTAATTTTTTTAAGGAGAAAAACATATTATATTTTATTTCTTCAGTTTATCTAAAAAGGCCCTGTACCTATAAAACGTTTAACTTGCTCATCCATCCACATGCGGCCGTGCGAGATTTATCATGACAAAAAAATCTACTTTTTTCGCATGTTTTGCAAAGAATGCACTTATCTGCTTAACTATTCATTTATTTTCACGTTCCTGTGTGTATTCCAAGGGAATCTATGTATAATTTTCAAAATAAAAATAAGTCAGAACGAAGATATTTTTTCCTTACTTATGGCAAAATTTAAGTGGCCAAGGAAAAAAACAGCGCAAACGGCTAATTTGAATTCTAAACCTAGATTATCTAACGTTCATTCTCTAAGGGATACACAGAGTTGCAAAGATGTAACTCAAGAAACGTGTACAAATGCAAAAAAAATATGAAATTATGTCCAGAGCTTCTTCGGAACTGAACACTGGCGCATAGTACCCAAAAAAAGCTTTGTTTACGAACCATGCATGTTCGATATCAAAGCGAACATCAAAATTCGGTTCTAGTCAGACACGCCGGATGCCATAAGCGCTCTGTGTGCCTTACCCTTAATTTGCCTAGCAACTATACATAAAGTCCTTAGCAACGGCACTCCCAGGTTGTCGCGATCTATATTTCATATTTCTCTGTCAATTTAATATATATGTGAGCCTCACATTGTGAGGTATTTTTCATATCATTATACAATACACATAGGTATATATATTTTATGACAAAATAACAAACCTGTAAGTGAGGAACCGCGGCGCACACTTTGGGAACTTCTGTGTTAGGTACTTGCATGAAGATAGTTAGAACTTCTCCGGATACTTGATTGAAGACTGTATTCTATTCATGATCGAGCACTATAGATTTGTTGCATAATTGAACAAACCTGAAATGGCAGTGGTCTGTTTCTTTTTTTTATGCTGCTAAATAGAAAAGTTTCCGGTCGTACCGGCCCCGTTGTGACTAGGGGTTTATTGTATTTGAAAAAGTTATAAAAAACTTTCGGAAATGGATCCATGCTGTTTGCTGTATTGAGCATTTAAGATTATATACAGGGTATACCTTATATGGTACTTTGTCGCTTTCACGTATTTGACACCTTTATTATGAATGTTAAATCATAACAAATACTTATTGCGACATGGTTCCACGGAGATTGATGTGTCTTCCACTGTACATAGTAAATAATATGTAAATAAGTACTTATACATATAGTGAGGCCGTAGTATAGCAGTGGGTAGCGACGACGCGACGTAATCCACGTACGTAATGTATCCAATACAGGCGGCCCGGAGGCCGGAGTCACCCGGAGGTGACGCATAAACTCGTATTGTAGTGATATGAGGGAATGGCGTGATCTTCGATACCAGCTGCCTTGTCTGTTAATTATTCCTACCCTACTGATAATTATACATGTCAATTATTATTATTATTTTAAATCTAAAACTTTGTCACTAAGTACGTGAGAGATGTACTGATGTTATTGTACTTATTACGTTAACGTATTTTGCAATTAATGCACATAATCGGACCCAGTCTAGCTGTTAAATTATTATTAAAAACCGTGCGAGTCTGCACCATTGACCAGCATAATTAATGGTGCAGATGAAACTACTATGTATAATTCGGATTTGCGCACCGAGGATTTTTTCTTTATTGTACAACACTAGATTTAAAAAAAAACAATTAATATGAGACATTGTACAAAGGGTGAACTTATCTCTAAAACAGATTTCTTCCAGCAAAC
Source organism: Hofmannophila pseudospretella (assembly GCA_947369225.1). Lineage (NCBI taxonomy): Eukaryota > Metazoa > Arthropoda > Insecta > Lepidoptera > Oecophoridae > Hofmannophila > Hofmannophila pseudospretella. The sequence continues at coordinate 6,213,025 of OX376316.1, forward strand.
CCGCGAAAATGAAAGATGCGTTATAAGTTATAATTTATAGGTTATAAAATTAATTACATAGTATATAAAAACAAATACATATAATCATAAAGACAACATAACTACATATTACATAATATATATTATATTTGTGAGGAATTGAAGGGAATTTGAGGAGGGTGAGCATGTGATATCTGAATAGTAGGTCAGCAGAACGAGAGAACTGAAAACGTTCACGCAGGTAAAGGGGAGAAGAGAGATTCTTGAGAATTTCAAAGAGAAGGCAGAGAATGTGTAGGTTTCGACGAGCACGAATCGGAAGACATTTAATTTCTGATCTAAAGTTAGAGATTTTATCAAATTTCCGCAATCCGAAGATGAAACAGATGCAGAGGTTCTGTAGTCACTCCAACTTGTAACTTGTTTAAGAGTTCCTCAGTAGCGTCCAACATGCACGCGTCGGCATAGTCTATGATGGGGAGAAGCAAGGCTTGAGCGAGGGTTATCTTAGTCTCCAGGGGCAAGAAATTTGGGAGACGCTTGAGAGAGTGAAAAGAGAAATGCACCTTCTTGCTAATCTGATTGACGTGGAGACCCCAAGAAAGATTCCGTATTCAAAAACCTGCGACTAAAGTACGTTGCCACATAAAGATTTATTTTCAAGAATGTAAACAAAACAAAAGTTGTAATGGTTAGCTGAAAAGGTACCTATACCTACCTACTGCAATAAAAGCAGAACATGAGTAATACTGGCTAAGATTGGACAGGAGGCAAAAAGACGAAAGACTATGAAAGAGTCCAAGATACAAACTATTGCTCAAGAGGGAAGAGTGCGAGCGGTCGAACCGCTTATTCACTGTACTATTTTAATTTACTCTAAATCCACACGTGTCCTTTCGCGAGATCCTGCGCCGATCTCAAACGGGAGGTGATGCAATCACGGCCGGTGAAAGCGGCGGCAACATAATTAAGATCCTAGACGTAGGACACAAGGGCATTATTCCATTATCATAAGTTCATTTTACCAGTATACTTACGTCTAAAAATATTATTATTGTCAGTCCTCATTTCAACAGACGATCTGTGGTTAACCCTTGGTAAACCAGAGCGCCCTTCGTTAGCAATTCAATAAAATTGACTCAGGTTCAATTATAAACTTTAGATCGTGTGCCTATTAAGTAATTTAAGTATATAACTAGGTACTTTATGTAGGAATTTAATTTTTCCATCACAGTAGAAATGAAAATTAGTGTTCAGTTCATCATAACTATTCGATATAGAATACGGGAAGAAAATCGGCCAAACACACGCCTCGTGTCATATGGATCTGTTCATCTGTCTCTGGTTGGAAAAACAAGATTCATGCTTACAATCTGTATTTGAATATCTAAACAAAAACAATCAAACAATCTAGGTTTTGGTTTGTGGTTAGTGGCTGAACAAAATCGTCCGAACCCAAGACTCATGTTAAGTCGTAGGGCTAACCACACACATTCACACACGTCCGGTCCCGACTTACTTACGCCGCCCCTGCGTGGTACCCGTTCGTCAGGCCTACTCAAAGGAAAAGGCTACAGGTTCAACAGAATATTGCTCTGCGTATTTGCACAGGCGCGGGCCGTTACGTCAGAAATGACGTAATCGCTCGCGATGTGCAAATAGAATCCATCCAACAGTTCGTGGTGAGGTTAGCGCGGTCGATGTACGACCGAGCTGATAACGGTCACCACGAACACTTGAGAAATATTGCCCCGCTGCACGCGCGCCCCGGCCCGACCCGGACGCACGGTACCCGCTCCCGCGTGAGCTGTTGTTGTCTCCGACGCCTGAGGGCGCCAGGGAGGAGCGACGTGACGACGCGCGGTGAATGCGACGTACAAGCTCTATTCCCCTCCCTCCCCCATTATCTTATGAACTATACTTTTAAGTGTAGTTCACACACATACACACACACCCTCATTTATCCTCACACATCCTCGGATTAGATTAATTAGTATATTTACAATACTTACTTATACTCAATTTTAAAATTTATTGGAATTATCTTTGAACTTTAACGTTTATTAATGTATAAATTGTAAACTGTGAGGACCCTGACTTCTCACAATACAGGGTAACCTAGTGTGAGGGTCAGAACTCAATTTAAATAGCTCTATAATGTTAAATATAAATTGTAACATATTTTATGCCAATAAAATATTTATTATTATTAATCGCCGAGACACCGCGAAGCTAGGCTGATTGATTATGATTACTAACAATACAGATTACCAACCCTATATTTTTGGTACCCTACCTACCTACCCTATAGTTGTATTGAAAACCGACCTGTAATAACCTGTAACTTGTTGTTATCAATAAAGGATTGTATTGTATTGTATTGTTGATTAGTGCTCAATTATTTTTTTCAAATAATTCAATCGCAGGTTCTAGTCCTGCTCATATGCTGAAAAAAAAATCTGGTAAACAAGCATATTATTATTGTATATTACTAGAAACCCATAGTCTTGCTTGCGTTACGTTCTATCGCAGTATCGTAAGGTGTAAGTAAATCTTCTCTTCAGCATAGTAAAACAGAGCTCCTAATCGCTTCCCTAACATTCTATTACAGTATTACAAGTAGTATACAATACAAGTATCCTGAATGGACAGGTGGCATACTGGCAAACAAAAGGAGGGCTCGCATTGTAATTGGTTCTTGTAATAAGAATTAAGAATCGTATCTTAAGTCATGCATGTCCCAACAGGTTTTTACCTGTTTGTTTGATAGGTAATTTTTAAAGATAATAGTTTTTAATTTAGTAATTATCTGCTCGATAATTAGTTAATAACATGAATGATATATACAGGGTGTAACATTAAGAACGGTCAGTATGGGAAAGTCTGAAACTATAAGACATACGAAGATCTGTTCTTAGGAACCATGTCATCAATTTTAGTAACAAGAAAAACTGTATTCATACATTTTAAAAAAAACCTGTACTCAGCCTGGGAATCGAACCCGGTTGTTTTGAAAAAAAATCCAACACTATTTCTGTTTAGATATCGACTGTGTAGGTGTTAAGGAATAAATGTTAGTATGAAACGTGATGTTTAAAATTAATAAAACGCATTGTTTCCATATCTTTTAATTTATTTTAGTAGGTGTTCGAAATGACTACCATTTTGTAAAATACAACATTCAACTCGTTTAGGTAACGATCTTACTATTGAATTTTGTATCTTCAGGTGGTGAATTTGCGTTAAAATTGTCTCTATGGCTGCTTTTAGGTCTTCAATTGTGTCGTAGCTTGTTTTGTACACTTCATCCTTAACGTAACCCCACAAGAAATAGTCTAGTCTAAAATAAATTAAAAGATAGTAATTAATAGTCTAGTCTAAAATAAATTAAAAGATATGGAAACAATGCGTTTTATTAATTTTAAACATCACGTTTCATACTAATATTTATTCCTTAACACCTACACAATCGATATCCAAATAGATATAGTGTTGGATTTTTTTTCAAAACAACCGGGTTCGATTCCCAGGCTGAGTACAGGTTTTTTTTAGAATGTATGAATACAGTTTTTCTTGTTACTAAAATTGATGACATGGTTCCTAAGAACAGATGTTCGTATGTCTTATAGTTTCAGACTTTCCCATACTGACCGTTCTTAATGTTACACCCTGTATAGGTACCTACTATCTGTAGCACCCTGTAGCATCGGACAAAGAAAGTGGGCGGTCAAAGTGGGAAGCATGAAGGAACGAACGTCCGACTATAATACATTTTTTCATCCATGTTTGAAAGTATTTGTATTGTATTTGTATTTATTCAAACACATGTTACATACAATAGAAGTACGTAATACTAAACCAAGTAAATAATAAGCATTAAAATTACATAGTGATATGTTTGAAGTAGAAGCGTTGCAAGCTGTTAGAGAGTGGGAGGGTGGGAGGACCTCGCCAGGCTAGCCTGTGTCGAGGACCACCGAATCGTGTCGCAGCAACCTCAGCGGATATTAAACTTGCTTGTCATCGCAATGCGATATATACAAAATGAAACAAAGAAAAAATACTGTAAATGGAAACAGAAGATAAAAAAACAATTTCATGTACACAGAACTTACATTGGATAATATAATATTATTTTTATATGTAAGTTGATAAAGTCTTGATGATTAATTCATAAAGTCTATTGCAGACGGGCGACGGTGCTGTGACGTGACCCACTGGGACATGGTGTATCGTATGGACATGGTCGTGTACACCTCCCGGAAAAGGCAAACTGCTAGTAGAGCATAAACTATTTCGTTAATATCTCACACACATCTTGTTTTATTCAATTTTAACATCGACCCGTCCTTGTTGAAAGACCCTTTAGAATTTGTAGCACTACATAATATGCAAAATAGGTTCTTGTACTACCAGTATAACTAACAATTATTATAAAAAATTATGTCCATTATTTTCCATCGCACTGTATAACCCTAAGGTACAACCAAAGGTATAAGCAAATAAAGAAATTATGAATAATAATCATAATCAAAATGTTCAGATCAAAAATATATGTTCTTCAGGTGACCTGCATGTGACCTGCCTTCTCCACTCAACAGGTGGTCAGCTAACTTGTTTGGGCAATTGTCCACTACTGAGGAATCTTATAAAACAGGTACACAAAAGAAATAAGTAGCTACTAAGAGGTAGGTACTCGCATGTCTAATGATAAGCATTACACTTGCATGTCTAAAGATATCTTTGGCCTAAGTAAATAGAAATAAAGCACTTCAGTCACGTTGCTGAAACCGAGCTGAATTATTATGTTATTTGTATGTAAGTATTAAATTAGTGTATATTATTATATGTATTCGTATATAACAAATTGTATATATCATTATAATTTTTGAGTATTATTTTTATCTATTATATAATTATTGTAAAATATTTATACTTTTATTATTATTATTATTTTTAAATAATTAAATTTTTTATTATTTTTACAAATTTTTTTTAAATTTATTTATTTTTAAATATTTATTTATATTTGTACTCCATACCTATACCCACCATAAAAGTATTCTAAACTCTCTTAAATTAAAGGTTGGCTGGAAGAGATCCCTATGGGATAAGCCCGCCTTTGTACATGTTTTAATATGTTACTTATTTCTGTGTATTTTATATTAGTTCAATAAAAAGATTACAAACAAACAAAAAGAAAATCTTTTTTATACTTACAACATGATGTCAATGATTATGTACTTCTATCAGATTTGTTCTACACAATTTTAATACTTGTCGTCTTCAACACACAAGAACACGGAATAGTTTAGTTTTCACGTTACAACAATGAAAATTCATAATATTATTGGACTTAGCAAATAAATAGCAAAATAGTCAATCAAAACACCACACCCGAACAAAAAACACTGATGAACTGAACCACAGATTAGAGTATATGTCCAAGGAACTGAACTGAACTGACCGACGCAACGAGGACCGACGGCCGACCAAGGACTACCAACTTTGAAATGTAATTCTGCAAAAAATTCGTCAATAACAGCCAAATCCTGCCAGTTCATAATTGAAAACTGCCATAAAAACTGCCAGTACTAAAATTACTAAATAAAACAACATTTGGGTAAATTTCTAACAAGGGTCTGATTATTCTAATTTCTGTGGAGCAATTATTATTTTATATTTTAGTTGAATAAAGTAACATACCCTGAAAAGAATTCTATTTTATGAATAAATACAAAATGACAGATTTGGTTTGCAACAGAAACCAGAGTATTATATTCTGTGTAAAACAGAGTCAAATCTGATTACAGAATTTTGCTATCACGTCTTATAATAAAAAATCTCGTTTATTTCTAAACTCTTATTTGTTAATATTTAAAAATAAATAAAAACAAGTAATTATATAAAAAAAATTTTTTAAATTGCTAAACCAACAATTAATAGCAAATACAAAAAAATTTGCTTGATTTTTTCTTTGCATATAATGATTTTCTTTAAAAATCTTTTTTAGTTTATCTCATGAGGAACCAAAAGAAATCTCTCAACATCCCTGGATCCCAGCTACCTTGGTATCATTGCTCCATAGTAAGGTGGTCCTGATGGAATCTCTCGCCCTATTCCTCACGGATACCTCCTAAGTTTGATGGGAAAATACTCAAGTGATACTTCGTGTAAGAAATGGATTTTCAACGACATTCTGCAGTCCATTTTCTGGTCGTATTCAGTAACTATGTGTTCATAATTTTCTGTTTCCCAAGATTACCAATATTTAATTTTCCATCTACCCTCAAGAAGAGAAAAATTGTCATTGAATTTGACTTGGCCCTATGTCGTGCCTATATTATTATTTTTTAAAAACCTGACGCGTTTTTGAGGAGATTTTTGGTGGTTATATTCGTGATCAGCAATGCTCAATTAAGCAAAAAAATATCGTTACTCTGTATTTTTTGCTTACGAAATCCTTGTAAAGTAGTGATATCAATGTTGCCTTCAGTTTGATACATTGTTATCGAAGATGTAGTACTTTTTTTTCCAAGGAAATAAATAAGGAATGACCAAAAAAGAAGCACCGCGCCGGCAAAAATAGGTGTACACTTGTGGTTTTTATCCGTAAAGTTCACAAAACAAAAGACAAAGTCGGAAAAAATGTGTTTCTTGCTAAATACTACCAACAAAATCATGGCTCCTGCCAAATTTTACCAAAAATATGAAAACGTCCAAAGAAACTGCCAGACGTCAAATTTGGGGGCCAATCCTGCCAAAATTGCAGGATCCTGCTACGTATGGTCACACTGACTGGGACAGACTAGGGATGCCCGATTCGAATCGGTTTTTTGGAAGATCGATCTTATGGAATACGATCTTAGATTTTTTGAATCGATTCACGTGAATGCGGATCTCAACTCGGATCGAATCGCTTACCCAGAAGATCGGATTAAAAATCGTATGGTTGTTATAGTAACGTTCTCTACGTACATTGATGTCAGTTATATGAATCTATTGTAAACAATCTTTTCACGGTCTGCTTTTGAAACTTAATATGAAGGTAGGTGATGATTTTTGTTTAATTTATCGTTAATTAATTATGTTATATGAAACTTTGATCGAAGATGACGGAATTACATATTGGACAACCAGGGCAACTATATGGTCGGATCTAACCAGTTTAGTATTGAAATATTTGTCGGTTGTTGCAACCTCAGTACCATCAGAAAGTATATTCTCTCTAGCTGCAAATACACTGACTGAAAGCCGTAATCGATTGGACCACGAACGTCTATCTAAGTTACTATTTAAAAAAGTTTAGATTTGGATAGCTGGCATTTATAAAATAAAATACACTGTAAACTGTGTACATTAATGTGTATATTTTAGCAGGCCAAATAGCTCCCACCCCACGCATGCAACATTCGAGTCGGCGTCCACAACGCTTGAGACGTTTGCCCCCGTCACTCCTCCGCATACCGCCGTGGCGAGTGCGCGCGCGCATCTACTTGCTCCGCCGTACCAAGCCGCGATATCGCCGCGCATCGGCCGGCCTCCGCCCCTCCGCGAGCGCATTGATTGCGCAGTGTCGTGTTTTTAACCTTTGGACCTGCAGTGAGCGAACCGGATTGCAATTAATTGGCTATGGATAAGTCGAAGAAGCCCGCTCCAGTACCACCGTCCCTGGACCAGCGCCAGCCCAAGAAAAAGCGCCCACCGGATAGGAAAGTGGTGCAGAGGGACATTTTCACCCACACCTACTCCGAGATCGCCGACCCCCGTCGCCCTCGCAACCCGGCGCTCGAAAACCCGAGGCCCCAGTTTCCGCCGCTTGCTCCGCCTGCCGCCAAGAAAGCGCAGCATCATACCCGGCCGCAGAAAAACATCGCAGCTACAGCTCCACCTGCCAACGTCGTGCCAAAGTTAGGATCGGGCGAGCCCATATCAATTAGGACCCCTGCTCCTCGCATTAACATCCTTAGCGATGTACAACTCAAGCCCGGCGTCGTCGCTTCCCGCGACCGCGCCCGTAGCGGGGCGGGAGCCTCCACAGGAGCGCTCCCCAAAAACCCAAAGCCCACCCCTGTCCCGGCTAGGACCACCGCCGGCGGTGATTTTAGAGGCACAGCCCCTCCCACTCAGGGGGTGGTTTCACCCTCCGCGTACCGCGTAGGAGGCACCATGGAACTAAGTGGTGTCTCACCCGTCCCATCAAACTGTGCCCCACCCGCCAGAGGCACCGTCGCGCAATTAAACCCGGCTTCGGCCGATTTTTCCTTTTCTTCTCAACTTACAGCCGGAATTAGGGTCGATTCTAGTGGCGGTGCAGGGCGACCGCCGACCGCGGGTAATGTCGTTAGTTCGGCGTCGCCCGAGGGGGGCGCTAACTCTGCGGCCGTCGCGGGTTCGATCCTGAGTCCGGCTGAAGTTGCATTGAAACCTAATCCCCGGGTAGGCGAGCTCATCAAGGAGTCGCAACGTACGGCTTCGATGCCGTACCTATCCGTAGGTTTTGACGAGGACGACAGGAGGAGGATGGTGAGAGTCATCCGCCGCGCCCATGCCGCTAAAATAGTGGTACGGGACGAGGCCTTCTTACTTTCACTACTTAAATCACAAACGCCCACCATTCCTCCCCTGTCGCGCGAGCACACAAATACCTCCCCGGCCATAGAGCCGGTAATTACTCCGTTGACCCCATCGCGCCGAAAGTTATCGCCCAAAACCGCGGCCATGGGTGGTCAGGACAAACGGAGGCGTGCCGGCATCACGCCACCAAGTGGCGAACAGACACCACCTAAACCTAGGATAGTCCTGAGACCATATGGGTTACAGGGCTGGACTAAGGTGTGGGTCCCACTGCAGTTACCCCAGCTCCCGCGCATGGGCATTTTCGTCTCCCCACCGGAGGGTGCCTTTGCTTTCGGCGTGAGAGCCCCCTCGGCTCACCCATTCAGGGGCCATGCGCCGCCAGTGGGACAGCTGCTGCCGGAGGGCCAACCCTTCCTCGGGCGGGAGGCCGAGGGGGGAGGGGAACTCCGGACACAGGTGACCTCGCCGAACACCGACGCCTCCCCACCTCTCCTGGACCTGCTGACAGGTTAGTAAACAGCAACCGTCCCGCGTACCCGCTCCTACTATGCTTTCTTCCTTCTTCACCTCCGACAAGCAGGAGGCCAACCGGAGTACAACCGCAAGCCCCACCCAAAGTCAGGTAGCGAATCCCGCAGGTGACACGCGACCTGGCCGCACATCCCCGACACCCTCTAACCCCGCCGCACCCGCAGGGGTGCAGAGCCAACCTTCTAGGGCTTACCCTCCTATAGTAGGGGAGTCACTGCCTTACTGGACCACTCACACGGCGGCGCTTCATGGTATCCTGGGCCACGCGCCGAACGCTAGGGCTTTCGGCACGGGACTCAGGTTCATGTCGCGGTCGCCGGACGAGTTTAGAGCCCTACAACGATACCTGATAGAGGCTCAGAAAGCTGACCCCTCTGTCAGGTTCTATTGTTACTCCCGGACCAAGAACCTCCCCACCAAAGTCGCCCGTCGGGCCTCCCGTCCGACACCCCTCTTGAGGCTATTCCTGGGGCGCTAGCGGAACACGGCGTTACCGTGCGCCACGCACGCTCTATCTCGTCTAAAAAGGGTCGCCCAGGCTGTCTATTCTTTCTTGAGCTTGATCACATGTCTCAGGAGGAATTTGGCAGCCTGTACAAAATCAGCGAGTCACTCTACCTTCCGGGCATCACTATCGAGGCCTGGAAGGGCAGGGCGGGCCCGGCGCAGTGCCACAGATGCCAAGCTTTTGGGCACTCCTCGGCCAACTGCTTCCGGCCGCCTAGGTGCGTGCGCTGTGGAGAGGCACACCTGGTGGCCGATTGCACGAGGCCGAGGGAGGAGACCACCTGTGCAAACTGCGCCGGCCCCCACGCGGCCAATGATCGCCGCTGTAAAGTCCTGAAAGAGATTGCTAGGCGGAAACAACTAAAACTCCGACCACCGCTACCGTCTTACTTAGTCCCGCCTGCGGTTATTCCGCAGCCTCAACCCCTTCAACTTAGACCGATGGCTCCTAGGTTTGCATCACAACCGGCGGAGATCCCCACGGCTTCCTTACCCTACAACTGCCCGGGCCCTTCACTAATCCCGGAGGCAAACCCACCGACAGTAAGGGGAATATCGTTAGCGCCTGATAAAAAACGTAAGGCAAAGCGCGGCCCCCGTAAGAAAGCTAGGACACTTGCGTCGGGTGCGCCCACTGTCACGCAGCAGGCAGCCCTCTCCACCATGGGGTCGCAGCCTCCCCAGCTAGCTCCGCAGGCCTCTGGGCCTCTACCACCACCATCCCTAGATAACTCCATGGAGGGTTTTCGGCCGGTTCCAGCTGGCTCCGCTCTAGAGCAAATGTTCACCTTTCATCCCGAACAGGTTGCCCCATCAGATACTCATCGGCCACCCACCCACTTTAACCCCCACGCCAAGGTTCAGTTAGGTATTCAAAGGGTTTCTATACCCCCCCTCATGGACTACAGTTCCCAGTTAGCCCCCCTCTCTTTTCCTCAGCCTACTGAGTCGGCTCCCATGCAATCCCAGCCGACCCGCCGGGAGCCTGCGCACCAGCAGCGGCCTGACCCACGTTCCGTTAGCCAGACTGCGGAGGTGATCAGGCTCTTTAGCGAGGTCCTAAGGGAGTTGTATGAAGTCATTATCTCTGGAGGCGACCCGCACTTAGTAGTGCTGAGAGCGCTCCACGTCCTCTCGAACCAGTACGGAAGTAGTAAGTGAAACGGCTCTTAGGATCATTTATTGGAACCCTGGAGGTATTCTCTCCAGTATAGAAGATCTTAGGTTCCTCGCTCAGACACAGCGTGTCCACATCATCCTGCTGGGCGAGACGAAACTAGCGCCACATCAGATCCTAAGAGTCCCAAACTACTTCATCTACCGACGGGACGAGATCGCCCCGTCGGGCCACCCCTTTAGGGGTACAGCCGTGCTGGTTCGTAGAGACATAGTCCATGAGGAACTCGACCTTCCCGACTTCGTCACGACCCGTTCTATAGGTGTGAGAGTGAGAGTGGCCGATGAGGCACTCAGAGTGTTCGCCGCGTATCGCCCGCCGGGCAGCTCCTCCGCACTCCACCCCAAAGACTTCCATAACATCCTAGAGGGGGGGGGGGACCCTGGTGGCGGGGGATCTCATCGCCAAACATAGCGTTTGGAATTCGAGGTCCACCAACGCTGCGGGTCGGCGCCTACTCGCGGATGCCGAGGCCAAGGGGTATGAGGTCATAGGCCCCCTAGCCCCCACCCACGTCCCAACTTACCATCGCTTCCGCCCAGACGTCATAGACATAGTAGTCCACAAAAATCTTAGGTTTTACATCAATGTGGAGGTGTTATACGACATCAATTCGCAGCACCTCCCTTTTCTAATCACACTAGACCAGCCTTTCCCAAAGTGGGCGATAACGCCCCCTTGTGGGCGCTGCAGGCCTAAAGGGGGGCGGTAAGAGACCCAGAAAAAAAATGGGGGCGTTGTGTAGAGGCTTGGGGGGTGATTTGTAATTTCATTTAGCTAAGAGGCCTCTTAGACACCGACTGCATGAGCTCTCGACTCTCAACAACAACTTGTGAACATCAACTAATATTAGTTAAGAGATTGCTCAAACTAGGTTCGCTATTTCTCTCCGCGTAGTTCATATATCTGTCCTGTTTTATTGAATATATGAAATAAAAATCATGTCAATCGGTCGCTTCGTTTCGAAATGAAAGTAGACACAAACAAACAAATAAAAAGGTAACAGACATACTTTCGCATTTTAATAGTTATTAGTACTCCTAGATAGGTATATATATGTATATATATAAGGTATATATAGTAATATAGCTCACAATAATTAATTAATTTAATTTGAAGTTATAGTCGTTTTTAAGTAGAGGAAAAAATGGGGGCGCTAAAAAATAATTTATTCTCAAAGTGGGCGGTAGACAAAATAAGTTTGGGAACCCCTGCACTAGACCGTCCTGACGTTTGTGCGGCAGCGACGGCTCTCAAGCCCAAGGTGGACTGGGAATTGTTCCATTCGGCCCTAACAGCTTACTACCTACCCGGCTCGCTTTCGACTGCCGATGGAGTGGAGGCAGCGGCGGCTGGTTTCACGCGGGCTCTCATTAGAGCAAAGGTGGCCGCGACCTCCTTCGTCCCGCGGGGAACGGGCCGCGGCCCTGAGCTTCCGCGCCACCTGCAAGAGAAGCTTAGGAAGAAGCGTGAGTTAAATAAGCTATTGTTGCGCTCGCGTTATCCTAGGATTAAAACTGAGCTCAGAAAACTCTCGGAGAGGCTTTCGGCAGAGGTGAAAGCGTACCGCGGCTACACCTGGGAGAGTCGTATCGACCAGGTGAGCGAAAACGAGACTGGGCTCACTCACCTTTGCCGCCAGCTCACGACCGCTCCGACCCCAAGGTGCTAGCGACGAATGGTGGATAGCGACGGAAATCGAATATTCGAGCCCAGAGATCGTACCGAAATCCTCGCCAATCATTTAGAGACGCAGTTCACGCCGCACCCCGTGCTATCTGACGCCCCGGCCGCAGTACTTGACCATCATAGGATGGTCAGCGACCACGTGACCGCAAACCTAGCCGTGCCTCCCCCTCCCATACCCGGGAACTACTTCATTTCTCCCTCAGAGTTGGCTAGGACGATCATCCGTTTAAACAAACGCAAAGCGCCCGGACCCGACGGTCTGCCCACTCTGGCGCTCCAACAGATGCCGAGGAGGACACTGGTCGTTTTGGCCAGGATCTTCAACGGCATCTTGAGGACAGGGCACTTTCCGTCGGAGTGGAAAGTGGGTAAGGTGATCGTCCTACCCAAACCTGGGAAGGACAGGCGACTCCCTGGTAGCTACCGGCCGATTACCCTACTTTCGCATTTAGCGAAAGTATTTGAGCGCATTTTCCTACGCCGACTGCTCCCTTACATTTCCATCCGTGAGGAGCAGTTCGGATTTCGTAGCGGCCATTCCACCACCTTACAACCGTTACGTGTGCTCAATCATCTTGCGGTGGAGCGTAACCGAGAGCGATACACGGTCGCGGTCTTCCTCGATATAGAGAAAGCCTTAGACCGTGTGTGGCACGAGGGCCTCCTCTTTAAGCTGATGGAGTCCACCGCCCAGCCTGGCTTGATCAGGGTGATAGCGTCCTTCCTCGAAGGCCGAAGCTTTTATGTTTCGGTTGAAGGGGAGGACTCGTCGCCTAGACCAATCCAGGCGGGAGTACCCCAGGGTAGTTGCCTCTCTCCCAGCTTGTACGCCGCATACACCAACGACATCCCCACACTGGAGGGTCACCTACAGGAGTGGGAAGAAGACGTCGAACTCGCGCTCTTCGCGGATGATAGCGCATTTTTCGCGTCGTCGCGTCGCTCCACCCTGGCAGCTGCCAAAATGCAGCGCCTGCTGAACCTGTTGCCTGAGTGGCTTGACAAATGGAAAATGGCCGTAAACGTGGGGAAAACGGCCGCTCTCCTTACGGGCCGCCAGTTCAAATTACCACCTAACTTCACGTTTCGTGGACAGGACGTAGAGTGGCAGCGATCGGTGCGGTACCTGGGGTGCAACATAGACCGGTCGTTGAGCTTAAAACTCATGGTTGACCACCTGGTCAATCAGGCAAAAGCCGCGCGGGCCCTCCTACGACCGGTCTTGTCGTCACGGCTACCCCTACGTACCAAACTGAGGCTATACAAGACCTACGTCCGGTCCCGACTTACTTACGCCGCCCCTGCGTGGTACCCATTCGTCAGGCCTACTCAAAGGAAAAGGCTACAGGTTCAGCAGAATATTGCTCTGCGTATTTGCACAGGCGCGGGCCGTTACGTCAGAAATGACGTAATCGCTCGCGATGTGCAAATAGAATCCATCCAACAGTTCGTGGTGAGGTTAGCGCGGTCGATGTACGACCGCGCTGATAACGGTCACCACGTACACTAGAGGAATATTGCCCCGCTGCACGCGCGCCCGCCCGACCCGGACGCACGGTACCCGCTCCCGCGTGAGCTGTTGTTGTCTCCGACGCGCCTAAGGGCGCCAGGGAGAAGCGACGTGACCACGCGTGGTGAATGCGACGTACAAGCTCTATAACCCCCCCCCCCCCCCCCCTTAACTTATGACCTATACTTTTAAGTATAGTTCATCACTTCATTGAGTCGTATCAGCGGCACCCAGCACCGGAGCGCGGTAACGCTCCGAGACCCGCCCGGGTAAAGAGGTTCCACCTCAAGGCCCGTACCCTCTCTCCCCCCGCGGATTAGAGAGGATGACCCTCGTTCGACGTTTGCCTGCGCGCTTCCGTTCGTTCTCTACGCAGTCGACCACAGATTAGAGTATATGTCTAAGGACCGCAGTTGACCATCTAACTTTGACCCGTGAGGCCGCATCGCGCTGCGCTGCTTGCGGGATTCACTTCTCTTTGTCAAACTGTTGATTTATTATTGTTGTACACAGTGATTTCTTTCATTAAAGCCGTTCATACATACCAACCAGTGCTTTTGAGTCATCCCTCGCTATAATATATTAATAAAACTGACATTAACCTATATTTTGTTTTATTTTTTTGTTACGATACGATGCGATCTTAGTGAAATCGATTCAAACGCATTCGATTTAGATCGTGAATCGATTCGACGAGTTATCTATTGCGTTCCAGAAAATCGATTCAAAGCAAAAGATCGAGCATAGACTGACGTGATACATTTAGTTAGCACTAAATAAAGACCGACCAGACCTATCTTCAGACAGACAGACATGAAATGGAAAATTAGACTTACTCACGTCATTGATAAATACAAGCAAACCTGAACTATCCACCTCTTAAAATAAAATTCAAATTCTTTTCTCACTGAACTAAATACGAACGAAGAACGAACACAACTTCGATATTTTAGTGAATGAACGGATTCTGGTTATTAACTAACTTCAAAGCGCTAAAATTAAGTGTTGCCAATTTTTTCCGTCCCTTTCCTTATTTTCGTTTCACACGCATCGCTTCTTTCTTTCTTTCTTCCCATGTTCCCAACTTCCTACGCACGATCAATATTATCATCATTCGTCAAATCATCACAGTCCTCGACCTCATGCATATTACCAAAGAGAATTAGATTAATTTATTAGAGACTCAAGTTCACTGTTTTTCGAAATTTGTATTGATGATTTTATTCGAAATTGGATACCTACCTACCCATAGTGTAAAAGTGAATTGATTCAGTGATGTGTTAAAACCAGGAAAATATTGTAGTGATTGTATGTTCAGTGGGAAAGTTGTCCACTATGGTGTCGACTGAATTTTATGAAGAGTGCTAAATTATTGATCTCAGTCTGTATCATCTCTGTACATCAACTTAACTTATCATAACAAGTTAGTTAATTAATTAGGTACTCTCCTCATAGCTAGCTCTCTCGACAAAGTCTGCAAGTCCTAGTGGTTTGGAAGATTTTATGGAGAATTTAGAACGTGATAGTTCTACTAATTTAGCTGAAATGCCACCATCGGAAAGAAATTCTGAAACAACTCATCTTGTTGCTCCAAACACTAGCCCAAAACCAAGCTACATAAACTTAACGAGTAACTTATGTGCCCTAATATTTTTGGGTATAATATCATACTGCTCTTTTAAGAATGAAGTAACTTTATTCTCTTTTCATCCCATTTTGATGTCGGCAGGGGTGAGTATTTACCACTATTTTCAATTCTAATAAAAATACAGTTTTGTAACAATTGTTTGTCATCATTTCAGTGGATATTCTTCATGACAACTGCTGTGAACGCCATCACACCAGGCGATTTAGCTACAGAATGGATGCCTATACGATTGAGAAGTGCCCGTCACTGGGTTATCCAATTGCTTGGTGGTATCGTAATTATTATCGGATTTTTAGTAATACTTTTTAATAAAATAAAATACAACAAATCTCATTTTGAAACATTACATGCCAAATTTGGATTGTCGTCTTTAATTTTTATGACTGTAACAATGTTAGGTGGGGTGAGTGCACTTTATAGTCTTAAATTAAAACAGTATCTTGCACCTATTTACATTAAACTGATTCACGCCTCAGTAGGATTGATAACATTTACTCTTGGAGTGACAACAATTTCACTTGCATTTTTCTCACAGTGGTGGGATAATAGTGAGTTAGGAGATATATTACGTTATATTAGTTTAATTTTGGTTCTTGCAGTCATGCTGTTCACAATATTACGGCCTAGCTTAAAAATATATTTCCGTCTTAAAGAAAGACTTGAAAATATAAACTGAAACAATAACTGTATATAGGTATTCGAAAAAAGATAATGGCCAAAATACGGTAAGGTAAGGTTGATTGATAATAAGTAAAAATAATAAAGTGTAGTACTTATTTAACTTATAACAGTGAATGACATGCTGTACCTAGTCCATGTGTGGTGTAGACGGAGGGTTAGATGGATTTATAAAGGAATTTTGAAACAATAGTGACATCATAATACCTACATAATGATAGAAAAGAAACCAATTATAATTATAAGTTTTATTTCAAAAAATATGACAAAAGCCTTAAACTAACTTACAAATGAAAATACTATTGAAATTTATGTAAAATATCTTAATCTAAATACGAACAGAGTTTATTCAATTTCAAAAGTTAGTGTCTAGTGTTTTTTAGGCTGGGTGAAATATTTGCATTTGATACCTACAATAGGTTGCCCTGTGCTGTAGGGATCGTTTGCTTCCGGTCCACCATATCAGTTTATTAAATTGCTTCTATTTTATTATTATATATTTATAGACTGGCAGCATATATGCTGATGCGTCTATGTCATAGTGTTTTAAAGTTATACGTTCTTAGTTTCATTTTACAGATTTCACAGATTTTTCTTTTGCATTTGTTTGTGTTATCTTAGTAAAATTATAAATAGGACTAATAATTGTAGCACCAATGATTTTATATTTTTGTGATATAGGTAATTAATTATTTGTAACAAATTCCTTTTTCAATATTGGTGATCCGATTAGGTATCTTGCCGAAGTCAGGTTAACCTCACGGACACGGAGTACCTATCTATTACTAATAAGCTAAGGTAGATAATACATTTTTTGTGTAGGTTTTTATATATATATATATATATTGCAATACAGGTAGTTACATACTGTTTAGAAGTTTACATATTGTTAAATGTAATTTATTAAGTTTTCTTTTTTATGGTGTTTTACATACAGAAGTTTTAGTCGAAGGTAATTTTAATTTATGTAATATTTTACTGAAATGTTGTTCCATATTAAGTACATCGTGCTGTTGTAATGACTAATGTAATGTTGCATAAAATTAAATTACAAATAAACTTATCAAAGGGTTTGTTGTTTGTAGGTTTACGAACAAAAATTGAAATTTGATTTGTCTTATTAAGTACCTACCTACACACATATATTTATATATTTAATTTTTATATTTGTGACTTAGCAGTACAACAGCATGACCTAACAGTTGGGGCCACACCTGCATGTAATGCCTTAATTAGCGCGCAAATTGACATGCGCAGATGCGAAAGTGCCAATGCCATTAGTAAAAATTAGCGCTTAAGGCCTAAGCGTTAGTTTTTCGCATCTGGGCTTAATGGCAGTTAGCGCGCTAATTAACAGCATCAACATATTTCGCTGATTAACGGCATTAAATGCCGGCATGGCCCCAGTATAAGAAAATGACAGTAAAATATGATTTCAGAAGAAAAAAAAGAAGAATGTGTAAAAAACTTTTATATAAAAACCACTTGGTAGCGTTATCGTATTAATACCTAGACATTTTCCATTACCTATGTAATAACCTCCAGCACAAATGTAAATGTACATAAAAAATGGAGTCATTTTTTTCAAATTCAAATTATGGGTGAACTAAACTTAGCTAAAGTGGCTAAACCATCTAACAATCGCTATGTCCACTTGGATCCCGATTTTATGTAGGCACTTAGTTATTTTATACCTATTTAGGCAAAATTTTAGTTGTTTTTTTAGTTCAGGCTTTAATTATAGCTCAGATTAAATTGATTATAATTAGTCCTGCACACATGTACTGGAAAAAGCACAAATATATTACAGGGTGCTATTTTATTCGATACAAATTCCTCTGGTTCCCTTAGACTAAATACTTATACCCTCTTACTCGTATGTAACACATTTAAAATAATACAATTTTTTAAGTCATTGATGCATAAAACCATCCTATTTTGTAAGCCGATATATCGTTAATCACGATCACTATCGTTAATTGAAACACTTTTGTTTAACAACTTTATAATTATAATAAATATAAGTATGTGGTCGTCACTGTAAGTACTGGAAAAGGAACATTTTTTTTAATTTTCATAAATCGCAAAACAAAACTTGTTAATTCTGTTACTTAGCGATACTGAACAACCATGTATTGATCTCTATTATTACCACTGGACAGGCGGCTGTCAAACTATTTTTGTCCCTACATGGTTTATGCCATTTTGGCGCTGTAGGCAATGGCGAAAGTCTACGGAACTATGTAGTGATAAGGTATGGAATGGAAGTATAGGAAACTTGTGCGCAGGCGTCTCAAATTGGACAAATATAGTAGCTGTCATTTGTACGGGGTAGCCGGTCCAGTGGTAGTAATTACAGGTCAGTGATTTCGGCTTATAAAGGGTTTTTTATAATTATCTACAACTGTATAAAAATACCTATTTAAAGTAGGTATTTGATGGAACAGAAAAATGCGTCTTGTCACAATATCACGGTACCTATATGTAGTGTGCCAATGATTATTTCTATAGAAATGAAGGTGTAATAATAATAACATACATATTTATATTGAAATCAAATTGTATTAATAATTGTCTATTTACCTACTGTTTAGTATATTGTAGCTATTTTATGAAATTTTATGGGATATTAGGATATTATATTACATATATTTATGAAAAGCATTATAAAGATGTATTTTTATTCATTACCTCTATATTTTATTTCAGAATAAGCCATAGGTATGGCATGCAAATAACTATACCTAATTATAATTTAACTACTAGATACCTACATAACGTATTTACCGTAAAGGGAAAACACGGAGCCTACTGTCGTTCATCCGTATGTACGTTTGTCACGGCCGTTTAGCCCGTAAATTTGCATTTACAATGATGACTGATGGCCATTTGCCGATAGGCCCACTGGAATATTTTAAAAAACCTTCGCCATATTGCGGAACTAAATGGAAATGGCATAGCGAACTCCATAACTCATATTATAAAACTAACTACCAGTGGTGCCCTATTGACAGGGTTTTAAAATTTTTGGTCCAGGATATACTTGATGAAAGCTACAAGTTCCATAACAATCGACATCTCTAACCTGTGATAACAATAAATACAGTCTTCGTTGCAATAGCGTTTTACTGGCAACTCTCAAGAGTGCCTGTTGTTTAATTCCATCCATTCATTCACTCCCTTGTCATAAATTCGTTCATGGAATGCGATTCTCGTAGCAGTAAGTCGAGCGCTACGAACGTCTTGTCACGCTCACAGTTGTAATGTGTATAAGATAGGACTAATGTCGAATTCGACATTCCACTACGAGACGCCTTCCTGGGGTGCGTTCGTGCAACGTAGGTAGATAAAAATTATCCTTATATATTTTATACGGGCGTTTGTCAAATATGCCGTTCGTGCACGCCTGTTTTTTTATCTTCATTTTATCTAATGGGTTGCACGAACGCACCCCAGAATTCGATCATTTTGTACAGTGTACGTGAGTGACCGTATTAGTTAGCAGTTTTCTGCTTTTTAGCAGGACTGGGCTAAGTTTTGACCCTAACAACAAATAGTTACCAGCAAACAGTTAATATAATTCTTAACTTTTGTACCTATTCGGGTGGATCGATTTTCACCTTTTTCGGAAACTCAATTTGAGCCATAAGCCAATAGATGCTCTATACCAAGACATTTAAAACTGGTATAATAAACAATATCGAATTATTTAGTCTTGTACTGTCCCTAAACAATTTTTTAAAATTAAAATCAGAATTTTTTTACAGAATTTTAACTTAAGAATCATTTTGCCTACTTATATGAGGTCGACAAAAAATCAGTACTGACTTCAGTTATAATTTTCACACACTTGAGTTTCACTGAAACCACTCGTGCTTCTTAGGTGTGTGAAAATTATAATTGAAGCATTTACTGCTTTTTATCGATATATGGACGTAATTCATCGTTTTTTTTTGTTCCGGGACTTTGGGGCAGTACAAAACTAAATAATTCGCAACTATTGGCATATGGCCCAATTTGAATTTCAGAAAAAGACGAAAATCGATCCACCAGGCATATGCCTTCCATAATTCTGTGCCGTCATAAACAGATAGCAGTAAATTGTTTAACCTTTTCAAACCAATGACGGATTTATCCGCATTACAGGTAAACCACCAACGACGACGGGTATATCCGTTAGGCATGGTAGTTACCTATATAGTATATTCATCCATAATTAAAAGTCAAAAACGTTTAAAGAAACAAACAGGCTTGACTTGTTAGTAACGACTTTTAAATTTGTCGTGGCGGTGAAAGGGTTAACATATTTGCTGGCATAGTAAGCAGTCTTCTATGGCCCAGCAATTTTTGTTAACCTTTTAGGGCTTTTAGCAAGATATGTATTTTGAATATGGTCACACCCAAGTTCAAATTAATTCGTTCGATCGAGTCAAGCTAGTCACTAGTCATTCATTTCATTCATTCACTCTTAATTCACATCAGAGAAAGTTCGTCGCATGCATTTGGTGATTATTTTTCTTCATCGATTCTATAGGATCGTATGATTTGTAGAAGCAGAAAATATATTTTGCTTCAAAGTTATTACAATTTGTAGTTTTGTTTAGTTTTTCTTCTGCAAGCTCTCGCTGTAAGTAAATGACTAATGTTTATCACAAGTAGGTATTCTAGTAAAATGGCGTCAGTTTGCAAGGTTTTTGAGAATTATTTTCCTTTGTAGATGCCGAACATAAAGTTACAGTCGTCGGATAATGAAGTTTTTGACGTCGATGTCGAAATCGCAAAATGTTCGGTGACAATCAAGACTATGTTGGAAGATCTAGGCATGGAAGAAGATGAAGAAGAAGTTGTTCCACTGCCCAATGTAAATTCAGCGATCCTGAAGAAAGTGATTCAGTGGGCGACGTATCACAAAGACGATCCACCTCTACCAGAAGATGATGAAAACAAAGAAAAACGCACAGATGATATCTCTTCTTGGGATGCTGATTTCTTGAAGGTTGATCAAGGTACATTGTTTGAACTCATATTAGCTGCAAACTATCTAGACATCAAAGGCTTGCTGGATGTTACTTGCAAGACAGTAGCCAACATGATCAAGGGTAAGACTCCTGAGGAAATCCGTAAAACGTTTAACATTAAGAATGACTTCACAGCTGCAGAAGAGGACCAGGTTCGCAAGGAGAATGAGTGGTGTGAGGAAAAGTAATGTAAATAACTTTCAACCTCTGATTCATTTGATTTTTAACAAATATGAAAGTCAGTAATTTAAATTTTGTATGTGCAGTCAGGCAGTAGAGTACTGGAACAATTATTG
Organism: Hofmannophila pseudospretella; assembly: GCA_947369225.1. Classification (NCBI taxonomy): domain Eukaryota; kingdom Metazoa; phylum Arthropoda; class Insecta; order Lepidoptera; family Oecophoridae; genus Hofmannophila; species Hofmannophila pseudospretella. The sequence goes on from OX376316.1 coordinate 6,234,638, forward strand.
GATGTTGAGATTTCCACGACAGTAAAAGAATTTTGCAGTTATATTGTATATAATTTTATATTACACATTATTGCTACATGATCAGTATTATTTTATTTTGATTCAAACATAATGTATGCCAGTTACCTACTTTCAAAGCAAATTTTGGTGCAGAACTGAAAAAACTCTAGCGCACCGCAGCTAAAGAGTCAAAGGTCTGGGCCTTGCTATAGCAATAACCTTCATTCATTTTTGTTTGCCTCAAATAGCAGTTGGTAGGGTGTCATTAATTAAGGAGGGCACTAAAAAAGTTAAAAATATCGAATTTCTTAAACATGAACAATCGGTTGGAAAAAAATGAACTCCATCAGAAACCTAGTGGGTGCGGACCTGACTCGAATAGAATTAAGTTATGTTAGTTTGAATTATGACAACCACCCAAAGAGGTTTCTTCGACTTCTCTTTGTGCTCTAGTGGCAGCAGAACAAACTCTGATAGTTTAGGTTATATTATGACAACCACACAGAGAAACAGGCTTCCTTCGACTTATCTTGGTGCCCCCTTACCTACACTCTGACCCAAATAACCTTTGTTAGGGTATTATGTTTGTTGCCCCAAACTTTTTTAATGTTCTTGAGCGCATAATTTGTTACTGATGTGGAAACTTGCTCCCAGATGGGCCTACCTGATCATCACATTGTTCTTTTTCATGAATTATTTGAACATCAAAACAGTACTCTCTTTAGTGGGTATTAAAAATTATTGGTACCATTGGCATCATTATAGATACTCAATTGAATTGTGTTATAATTTGATAGGAATGTTATAATTTATAAATTACCTACAATGCATAAGTTTTTGATAATGTTACAAGTTTAAGTAGCCTTTGTGATTAAATATTATAGTGTAGTTTTAATACAATACAAACAAACATTTTCACCAATTTTATGCTCGCATTTTGTTTATTTGAAAGGTCATAAGTCATACATAATATAAAATCTTTAAACTTTTATATGAAAATTGCACTTCAATGTTTATTTTAATGCTGTGATGGCAAGAAAACGATTTTTTTGCCTGTTGTTTTTGTGAGATCTTGTATATCTTGTACAGTGGATGGACAACACATCAGGCTACACCAATTAATACTTTGTCGTTTTTACTTATTCGACACATTCACACGAATATCAAGGAAACAACAAAAACTTATTGCGAGGGACTGGGTTCATGGAAATTATTGCTTGGATGTGACTTTCACTGTACATGAGGTAAAAGTTCTAGAATAAATTGTAAAGTAAGCACAGGTAATTAAAAGCCTCACTCATCACATCAATCAAACTTGTTTTTACACTTCATTGTTTGGTGTGGACACAGTATAATGAAAGATGAATGAATACATTACCAAGGATAATGTAATGAACAGGCACCATGGTGGCCACTTTTTAAGATGGTTGTATGCTAGTAGACAATTGGGCTACTTACAGTACTATGTAAATTATTGACAAAGATTGTTTTCTTTTTGAGTTGTTTATCATTAAAATTACTTAATTGTCTGTATATTTGAATTTTATTAAACCTGTTTAGTCCACAGAATTTATTAAATAAAATTATAGGTACAAGTTGAATATCAAGAATACTCCGAATATTTGGAAAAATATTTATTACTTTTAAAGATAATAGTGAAGTAATTAGGTAGGTAGGGTACATAAAAACCTTTTAAAATTGCACACTAGGAAATTCCACAAGCTATGACATTTATCTGGTGATGGAGAAAACGAATACATAACACCCAGATCGGACCTGAAGAAAAATTAACCAAAACGGGTGAATAACCCGAAATATCAATAGGTAGTTTTAATAGTTTGTCAACTCAAAATCATGCAATACTGCGAAAAGACTGTTCAATGGTAGGATATGTGTCGGGAATAAAAAAGCTGTCTATGCAGCTGAGAATAGGGCTGTTGAAACGTCCTAAGTAGGTTCCACAGGAGGCGGCGCCGAACAACATGCCAGCGAAGAATGCTGCTATCAATAGAATGAGTATAACGCATTGGCACTTGTTTTGACTCATCACAACTTCTTTGCATATACACAAGAAGTCGTAAATTGATCTGAAACAAAATAGGGATTTTTAGCTTTAAATAGCTAATCTTTGATCATGTATATACATAATATGTGACTGATAGTGTTGAAGAATATTGATTCTGTAAATTTTTCAAAAGATTTATCACTAAGGTTGTGCACCTATTGATGCCAGTGTCCAAAGTCCAACTGCAAGTGATCAGTTACAGAATTGGATGCGGGACAGGACATAATACATGCATAGTTTCTTTGTGGTGGTAAGATTTTCTTTCAGTTGACATCTTTACGTTGAGAAAAACATTAGGTAGGATAGGAACGTACGTAGGTAACATTTATGGTACGTGTGTGGCATGAGTCACAGATTGCTTATAATAAGTACTTTTACAATGAAAATAAAAGGCGGAAAAAAATTTCACTCCCCCCCCCAGAGGGGTTAGCTAATAGGGATTAGTGGAATAACCCAAAATATGTAGGTATACATACATCTATATCTAATTTACGATCAGTTTGCGTTTTAACGATTTTTTCACAGACTGGCACAAAATCTTTCATAGCAATCTTCGGTGGATTTTTTCGGAAAAGGAGTTCTTCCAGACCGCAGAGAAGACTTGCCCGCATCGTGTCGTAACGTACCTATTCCGAACTGGCCCCATGCCAAATGGGAATACCATCAGCATAAGGGGGTGTACGGGCCATGATCCAACTGATTGGTATTATCTCAATCATCACACGGTTTTTTCGTCAGACACGCAGGTTTCCTCATGATGATGTTTTTTCCCTCACCGTTAGGCCATGCGCTGCGTCGATATCGATGTACATTGCTGGTTCTCATATTCTTTCGCTGACGTTTTAACTTTATAACAAGCAATGGACATTTACCCGCAGCGTACATCCGCGTCATGCACCGGAGGTTCTTAGGGCTGTTGGTAAATGCCCTCAAATGTACGTAAGTCTTCGAAAATCTCAATACATGGTTTCGAACTTATTTCAAACGGAAAAACTACGAGTGAATATAGCGATACTCGATACCCTACCTGCAACATCTCGTATTGTCGCATAGAAGCTTGTCGGTTTCGTCCAAGAGCCGCTGAAGTTGCTGTTGAGCTAACGATATTACGGGGCACTTTTTGTGTAATATATTGGCTATGTCTCCTTCCGGGTCCGGTTCACAGCTGCACCCTGGCGTATCCATAGACCTATGATCCATGGCGACGCCTTCACTCCTCGCTGCGCTTCTGGGTGTCGGTAAATTCTCCGCAATTTCAACTTCTTCTCTAGCACTCCCTGTCGTCTCCGGACCAGGTCGTCTATTTTTTTTAAACGACTTTCGACAATATCTATAAACGTTTTGCACTTGGTAATCGTCGGACGACATTGAATTATGTATTTAGTAAATTATTCAAAAGCGAGTCTGGATGTGTCATTGTCATAAATCATAATGTATACACAAGAAGATTGCGACTACACTACTGGTTATAATGTTCATAGACCAATGAGATTTAACGACCGACCGACCCCTTGATAGAACGACGATCTGCGCAAGGTGGTTGAATTATATAGTGTCGTGTCGTAGGGGGGGGGGGGGGGGGGGGGGGGAAATCCATACCTACCTAATTCCAGAAGACCAAAAAAGGAATTGTCCAGGCAACTCAAAATATATTTACTATAGGTACTTAACAATGCGTCAGCTTAAATATAAACAAAAATGTAATCTTTTTGTCTTGTACGAAGTAAATAGTATTATATTAACATTTTTAAAAACTTAATACAAAACATAAATAAAATATTGCGTTAAGAAATCTCTGTTCGTTGACTTAAAACAGTCATATTTTTGGTTTACAATTATTATTCTCATATCGGCTAATTAAGGCGAAGTGTTGAAATAAGATTAATTATTTGTTGAAACAACACTTCTATTGAATTCTATTGATTATTGATTATTCTATTGATTCGAAGCATCGGTAACGAGGGTGAGTGGAGCATTATAATATGGCGGCTTCCCGCCACAACGTCGGCGCATGCGTGCTGCGCGCCTGTCTATCGTGAAAACAACTGCCATCGGTTTTTATATACTAGAGATGACAATAGAGTGTTGTGAGTCAGACAGAATACATTCTTGCTCTCGATGATGATGATTACTATTGATGTGCTTACCCTTCTATTTTCTCATCAACATCATACAGTTACTACACCTTACTTCCTAATCATGTAAGTTACGCTTTAATGCGTCACAATTTTAAAACAAAACTACTCACAACAAACAATAAAAAAATAGGTATTCTTTGGCTAACAATTATAATATTATGTAATTAAATAACAATAATAAACCTAATTATCAAGTTAATGGCAAGTTCTCACCAATCCATACGGATTGTTACTTGTTAGGTACTGTCAATCGCCAAAAGACTGATGCATGAATTTCTTCGAGTACTCGTAGACTACAAATAGAGCTGCTGTCGCGGGAATGGTTCTCACTAATGTGGGCTTGAGTCCATTGTAGAGGGCCAAAGCACCTGTAAATCGAAAGAAATCAATTTAAATCAAGAAGCCATTTAGAGCCTACATTGAGAGAACGATGGGGCACGTGGCGTGTGAAAATCTTTGCTGGCTATGACGTTAAAATATCAGCGAATGAACGTGATAACCAGCAATGTACAGGTCAACCCATCCAAAACGACAAAGAGAATCTAAAATTACGCGCGGACATTAGGTTGAGATTAAGGGGCCTACAGTCGCCAATAGGGTATTTGACAAGTATCAAACATTAAATATATTTCATAAAAATAAGAAAATAGTCATAAATTGTTGGTCAAATGTGAAAACAGAATTAAAATCCGTTGATAAATAAAATAGCTACAGGCAATCAAAAATCAGACAGTAGAAAGAGACGGCAATAGATAATTGTGACGTCACTGTTATGTAGCGCTATATAAACAGATCCTTGGCTATATAATAAGGATTGTTTTGCTAGAAAGGGACAGAGCATCCCCCCATTACTAACTTTAACCATTAATATAGCTGATGTTAGTTGAGATATCGATAAACGGATTTTAGATCCATCTTCAGGATGTCCATGGAGTTGACTGATGCAAAAAAAAAGTCAAATACCCTATTGTACGTTTTTTTGTCAAGCTCTATCAAGGTTTGAACAATTTTTGTTCAATTATTGTTGTTCAGCAAAAAAGCTCCTACAGCAATTATATACGTACAACTTTACAATTATATCTGCAGGATTTTGTGAAGTTTGTTTTCGGCAAGCGTCCAAAGCCGTAAACTTCTAAATGCTGAAGGTCAAACCTTCAAGGTCATTGGCGACAATATAAGCCTTAAAGGATCTCTGTGAGATCCTTAAATCGAAGGATTTGAACAGATGGTATACTTTAGGTGGTCGACTGTACAAGCGACCACAGGTCAACCTACCCAAAACGTCAAAATATGGGAATCTGTAATGTACCATATTGCACCCGCATAAGGTTGAGATTTAATCAAAGGTTTTTGACAGTTTAACTTTAACTAGTGGTCGACTGTACATCGATATCGCCGTGCGGACGCCTCGCATGACCCTTATTACAAATTTTCCTACTTTTGGTGACTATTCCCAGCCGGGGTCAGATCCCATCTGTCCCCAAGGCGGCTCCGTACGTAGTGGCACTTGGGAAGTTTTTTCCCACCTGGGGATTACCCAAGTGGGAAAAAAACTATTGTTTAGGTCTGCAATTTTGAAATGGCCACATGATGCCCATGACATCCTCACAATTTTACTATAGCTTTGAGAAATTAAATTAAATTAACCCAAATAACGAGAAATTTGTTATATCTTTAAAAATAACGGTTCGTTTTGCTTTTCTGTTTACGGAGTGTGCTCGTGGCTCCATCTACGCACTGCTTTGCGTTTTATGTCCTATTGCCTAAACTTGTGCAAAGTTGATGGGAATATCCTGCTAACTTTGCACAAGTTTAGGCAATGCAAAGTTAATAGGGTATTCCTATTAGGGAATGGCTACAGGCGCCTCTAGTGGTAAAACATTGCAGGATTATCTCCTATTGAACAAGCTTATTATAAGTTCGTATTTCAGGCAGATCGGGGTATGTGAAAGAAACCTAGACGCGTGACCACACAAAACACATTAATTCATGGGGCTGACAACTATTTAAACCCTGACCACCAGGAACATAAAAACCCTGTCAAGATAGCGCCATGGATACTTTTATAGTTTGTAATGGTATGTAATAAGGTATTCACTATAAAAAAAATGTTCCAATTAATTCCACAATATGGCCAGGTTTTTATATTTCTGGTAAGCGTATAGTTAAATAATGTAATGGGTAAATTAACCTTCTTTTCGGACTATCTCTAATCCGACGGCGATGAACTTTTGGCTCTTATTCGATATTTGTACTCTTGATTTGATGACATCTGTGGGGAATATGATGGTCCACAGCACTAAGCCGCCGACGGCGCCCGCAATCATTGTTCTTATGAGACCTATGTCGTCTTTCGATTGACCAGGCTTAGCCAGAAGACTTCTTGACCCTGTAAAATAAAAAATAAATATCCTATATGATGAGACATCGGTAGCCTAGAGGCTAGGACGCTGGACTCCCATGCAGGAGGTCCCAAAGGTTTCGAAGACTTACAAATATTTACCAACTGATCTAACGGTGAAGGAAAACATCGTGAAGAAACCTGCATGTCTGAGGAAATTAAGTTTCCGAAATCCACCAATCATCACTGGGCCCGCTCGGTGGATCATGGCCGTACCCCATGTGCAAGGAGAGGCCTGTGTCCCATCAATGGGGACATTAATAGGCTGATGATGATGATCCTATATGACAAAATATAAGACAAGTGATAATGGCTCAATGGCTAGAGTTCGAGACTGCGGCACAAGCGTTACCAGATCGAATCCACCTTTGGACCATTGTGGTAGACCACTCCTAAGCGCAGGAATATTACCAATGTTTTTATATAAAAAAATTATTAAAAGCAAAATGTACCTCAGGCAGGCGAACGGACAGGAAAATGGGCGTACTTTTTAATTTTTTAAGGTGGTAGCTTTCAAGTCGTCTAAAATAAAATATCAAAAAGCATAAATCTGACTAGTAGTGTTATCTTCCCAGCAAATATTTCTTGGTCTTCAATAGATGCAGACTTCGCTTGAGGGCTGAAGCTATTGTGGCTTGCACCGTATGGGTGGGTAGGTATACTAGGATACAGACTTGTGAGAGTAGATAGGCTCTAATTAAACTAATAGTGACAATTTTTCCCCATTGATAGGTCTATGAACAATGAAAAAGATCGGACCATGAGGGACAACCTAAAATAATTTAAATATCATAAAGATAACCTTCATATCCTCCGAAAAAGAAGAAGTATCCCGGCATTTCTCTCATGATGGTCGGCACAAGCCCTCGGAATAAACCTTGTATGCCATACTCTCGGAATATTTGCTGCGTTAGTTGCAATGGCGTAATTTTAACCTGGAATCAAGCAAATAAACAGTTTGTTACTAATAGGTGCTATCTTATCATAAGTCTCGTGACGTAATAACAATAATAACTGATAAGGAAATGAAACAAATGACCTTATAATTATATTGAGACGATGATTGGAAACTAAACATTAATAAACCTACATGATATGGATGAATTAAATAGAGTTATACTTAAATGATCAGGTTCCGGAAATCAAAATATATTTGCACGAGCACGACTCAACCCGAGCGGAACCAGCGCCACTCCCGAAAAAAAACTTTCTCCTAAGACATTTGTCAAAAAAGTGGTCAGTAAAATTATTTCACGGGTGTAATAGATTTTTATTAATACATACATTATGTTTTAGTAACCTCATATTGCAACATTAAGTAGAAAGCGAATGTGTCAACAGTTTATTAGCACTTTCGCTTTATACTTCTTATTGTTTCACTATGAGGGTATTAAAGATTATTCAAAAAAATCATCCGTAGAACAATTACCACTTTTTTAATAAAATGGGAGTGGTGCTACTTCGCCATAGGCCCTGGACATGTCTTAATACAATTATGGACAGTCAAATTAAAAAAAACTGATATCGGGATCAGATAAGTACATCCCCTTCAATAATGTGCGTATATTCGAAATACCCAGAAGGCACCATACAGTTGTTTGTGAGGCTTGTACGTTGACTTCTCGCATCGCTTGCAGCTGGCATTTGATCAGTTCAGTCGGGCACAGTGTGAATGATGAGAAGAATGCTGCCAGGAACCCAGCCGATGCGTTACCCAACGCCGAAAGCTCCTCTACGTGCTGGAACATAATGTAAACTTTTTACTTGTAAATTACTGCAAAGGTACAATTTGATAATTATTCTCTGTAATAATAAAACATCAAAAACCAAAATGTCATTTACATTCACATTAAAAATACATAATTTATTTCTAGCCAATAGGCTATCCCATTGCTGGAACTTATTGCCATAACTTTAAAATAAATCGACATCCAAAAAAGTCAATTAAAAATTTGTCATCATCATCTTATGCCACACCAAAATGCTTTTTTAATCTTTTATTTTCACATTTATATTACATACAGGGTGTCCCGTAAATAGTAACTAAGCCGTCAGCTGGGGATCGGCCTATCTATGGACTACAAGAATACAAAAAAAAGTTTTAGTGAAAGTCGTTTGGTTTTCGAGTTATTCGTTTTTTTTTGTTTTTTAATATTTTGGGCACCTAGTTCACAAAATTGAGTGTCATTCCTGTGAATGTCGGAATTTTTGGATTCTGTTTATTCCATAATAATCTAGGATGATTGCGTAAGCGATCCCATGTCGAAATTATTGAGTAATAATCGTAGTTTTGTCACAACTTACAGTTTTTAATACATTAAGTCTCCACTCTACCGCTCATCAGCAACTTTAGACCCCTGTGGTGTAAAAAAAATGTATGGGGCTAGAACTGCCCATTGTTTTAAAAACTTGCCTACTATTTGCAGTTTTCAATTTGGTATTAACATTTCAATTCTGCCCATTAAAAACAAAGTTATTGCTATTTTAATACAAAAGGGTGCAATTTCTCAATTTAGAATTTTCTAGTATAAACAAGAAAATTGTTCAAAATGGAAGTTAAAACTATTAACAACACTAAAAAATAATGCCGAAGCACTAAATCTACCTGCTTTAGGTCGGTTTCTTGGAACCTGCAACAACAACAGCGACAAGATCATAAAAATCGCCTGATGTGAGCCAAGACAATAGAACTAGCGCATATTGGTTTCGAATGTGGAAAGGAGATAGATAATGACTTTCTATTTCCATTTCGCCAAAGGATAACGTTATCAGTACCTCCGTAGTGCGACTTCCGATTTCACATGCGACGCATCTCTGCTCCTAATTTTATCTAACGTTGCTTGATTTGTGCTACGAACTCTTGACTTGTTTTGCTTAGTGGTGGATAACGTTATCCTTTGGCGAAATGGAAATAGAAAGTCATTATCTATCTCCTTTCCACATTCGAAACCAATATGCGCTAGTTCTATTGTCTTGGCTCACATCAGGCGATTTTTATGATCTTGTCGCTGTTGTTGTTGCAGGTTCCAAGAAACCGACCTAAAGCAGGTAGATTTAGTGCTTCGGCATTATTTTTTAGTGTTGTTTATTAGTTTTAACTTCCATTTTGAACAATTTTCTTGTTTATACTAGAAAATTCTAAATTGAGAAATTGCACCCTTTTGTATTAAAATAGCAATAACTTTGTTTTTAATGGGCAGAATTGAAATGTTAATACCAAATTGAAAACTGCAAATAGTAGGCAAGTTTTTAAAACAATGGGCAGTTCTAGCCCCATACATTTTTTTTACACCACAGGGGTCTAAAGTTGCAGATGAGCGGTAGAGTGGAGACTTATTGTATTAAAAACTGTAAGTTGTGACAAAACTACGATTATTACTCAATAATTTCGACATGGGATCGCTTACGCAATCATCCTAGATTATTATGGAATAAACAGAATCCGAAAATTCCGACATTCACAGGAATGGCACTCAATTTTGTGAACTAGGTGCCCAAAATATTAAAAAACAAAAAAAAACGAATAACTCGATAACCAAACGACTTTCACTAAAACGATTTTTTGTATTCTTGTAGTCCATAGATAGGCCGAGCCCCACCTGACGGGTTAGTTACTATTTACGGGACACCCTGTATGTATAAGTCCATAAAGTATTTATCTATGCGCCCATGCATTCCGAAATAAAGTTTTATTATGATTTAGAAATTGATATTACCTCTGTCCCACTGACTCTGCACACTAACTTCTGACAGTAGCCGTAAGCTGCAAACAGGACTGAGTTCTCTGCAACATTGGCCATGATTGCAGGTGTGGTCCCGGCGTACAAACCTCGGATCATGCCGTCATTTCTTAGTGTGGTTTTCAAGCAGTCATACATCCCTTTGTATAGATGTGGGAATGTCTGCATTTTTACTTTGACAGTGTCGAGTGGCTGGCCTACATAGACTACTGCTACCCCACCTGAATATAAAGATCAAAGCAGTTTTATGTTATGTATTAACTTTTCAAACATGTCGTTTTCAGCCAACCTAACTTCTTAAAATAAAGGGCTTCTAGTTACACGGCACCAGATTACTATGTTTTAAAAATATATATTTCGTAGTAGTTTATATTTTATTGCTGCTGTTTATTTCTGCAAGAGTCAAAGATCTCACCTTGTGACATCTCTTTCTGGTCTGATAACATTCACGGAAGTGATAACATTCTAATGAATGATTAGCTACTAAGATATTAAAATTGTGTAAATTATAAATAAAAAAGCAAACTTTGAATAATGAAAAATAGTATTTAAGAGACTACAAACAAACAAACAATATTTACTTACCTAATGATCCAGCAGTGAAATCTATGATACCATTTTTAAGATTTCCTTTTGATACTGAAGAATGTGCCATTGTATTGGGATCCTATTTATCTGAAATAAATAAGCCGACAATAATAAATATGAAAAGAGGAAGTACAATGATGCTTGGGTTGCACGAGACTAATATTTTTAATTCAAGCCAGGATAGCATGGGTTCTGTTTTTTGAAATACCGATGTCCCCTACCACCCCACAGAGTACTATCAATAGCTTGAATTAACTTGAGATGTTGGTTTACTATATAGATTGCTGTTCTGGTTTGAAATGTATGTAACCCGGGGCATATAATATATATATAACCTCATCATTGCATGATTGTGATGCAAAGTTACAAAAAGTTACTGACTGTGAGAAGTAGGTGGTAGATAGGTACATATATATTTTTACATGGACAAGAAAATATATGTACCTATATTTATTATTTATTTTCTTTCAAATGTGAAATTGGGTACCTTCTGACTGGTATGGTTAGTATAATGGTAGGTAGTTATCTGATAAGAAAAAGGCACAGTTCAGACCTTTTATTGAAATTTAAACAAGGCTATGTATTTATGGGTAAAAATGTACACGGTTACTTACCTATATCATAAATAACATGTATGAATAAACGATAATAAACTATTGGATTTTGCACAAGAATCAAATTTTTTCCGCCAGCGCAAACGTCATATTATATCGTGAAATGAATGAATTAAATCAATGGATGGTGGAATGAATGAATGAAACCAAACCACAGCACGTGGGCAGCGTGGGCATGACTTCACGGGGCGCCTCGTGATGTATGCAATTGTATCTGTCCGACACTCTCATCAACACATCTTTTGTCAAACATAACATTCAGTTTGGGGTTATGTTGTATGTATACAGCATGAACGCGCTGTCATGGCGTGTTCATCCTATTTTATTGTTTAAAAACTGTTTTCAGTGGTTATTTTTTCGTAAAACTAGTGTATTTTATCTAAAAATCGTCTGTGTTAAGAGAACGTTATTATAGTAAATATATAAATTTTATTTTTATGTTCCTACAGTCCCATATCCCATACATTTTGCTTCCCTGTTAAATTATGACGGTAAAAAAATATCGTGCCGTGTCGTTACGTGCAAAATTACAAAAAAAGCCCTTGCTTTCTTGCACCATCACCCACCCAGAGCCATAGAAATGAATATTTAAAAAAAGAATGAACACAGTGCTTGCACGAAAACATGGTTGTTTTTCAGCTTTTCTTGAAGATTTTTTAGAAATAATTAGTTCAATTTAATTTTAGACCACAGATATCGGAAATGAAGCTTTTATAGTAAATTCAAAATTTAAATTATCTGATATGTATGAGTAACCTAGCAGTTTGCGTCTGAAAGTGCTTCTGTACCATATAGTTGTTATTGAGAATAAACATGAATTTTGTGCATATTCCATGATATAAGTAAGTGTTATCCATAACTGAATAGCCCTTCTTTAGTGATAATTCAAAATATTATTAATCTAACTGGACGATGGCATGAAAAACAGTTCCTAATTTTTGACGTGTCGTTTTTTGAGTTTGGTGTTCGGCCGCCATGTTTGTCCTTATGAATTTTAGAAATTCTGTAAAGAATTCAAGCTTTCTGATTGACTTCCACGGCAAATTCGTTACTATAATCAAGTTTTTTACATGTGATACGAGTGGATTTTTTCCACAATCATTAATGTGTGTTTTTGCAGCCGATAAACATAGCAAGTTTACGTCTTTGTTGTTCAGGTATTCAGGATGGTTGTTGGATCAGCGGCGTACCCAGCGAGGCAAGTGCTCCACAAGATGCAGCCAATGGGCATGACTCCCCGTGAGCTGTCGGAATATGACGACCTGGCGACAGCGCTCATCGTGGACCCGTACCTTGGCATCACCACACATAAAATGAATATTCGATATAGACCTCTCAAAACAAATAAGGAAGAGTTAAAAAACATAATCAAAGAATTCATTCAGACACAGGATTACAATAAAGCATATACAAAATTAGCCAGGGGTGAATGGATGCCAAGACATTTCAGTAAAAATAAACATCAACAGAGTAAACTGAGAGAACATGTTAGTATTCAATTAGTACAGTTCTGAATATATTTTGCAACATCAATAGTTGAAATCTTTTAAAATCTTGACTTTCTTTCAAGATTACTACAAGATTTCTACAAGTTCTGTTTCTTTCTTGCACAGAGAATTGCTGAAAATAATTTAATGTTTTTTTTTTCCAGATTTACCGGTATTTACGTGTTTTTGACAAAAAGGCTGGCTTTGTCATAGAACCTTGCTACAGATATTCTTTGGAAGGTCAAGTGGGAGCTAAAATTTCAACTACTAAAAAGTTCTTCAAGCATGAGAGGATTGATTTTTTAGTTGGATGTATTGCTGAGATGACTGAAGAGGAAGAAAAGCAACTCCTACATCCTGGCAAAAATGATTTTTCTGTAATGTATAGCTGTAGAAAGAATTGTGCACAATTGTGGCTGGGACCTGCAGCTTACATAAACCATGACTGTAGGCCTAACTGTACCTTTGAGGCCACGGACCGTGGGAAAGCATTCGTTCGTGTGTTACGAGATATTGAGGCGGGGGAAGAAATTACTTGCTTTTATGGAGAAGATTTTTTTGGAAATGGCAATTGCTACTGTGAATGTGAAACCTGTGAAAGACGTGGCAAAGGCGCATTTTCTGTCAAAAGTGCTGATGCTGACGAAGAAGCTACAAGATACAGATTTAGAGAGACAGATAATAGAATCAATAGGACAAAGGCAAAGCAAAGTCAGAAGACAGAAAATATCAAAAGCTCTGAAAAAACTCGAATATCAAGTAGACATAATCCCAACATAGTGTCTCCACTAAGTATGAAAGAAATGAAACAGAAAGGCTTAACTAAATATGACGCTGAACTCTTGATAGCCCAAGGTTGTATTGCAGATGTTGTAGAAGGTTCAATTCACAAAGATTCACATGGAAGTAGGGAGTCTTCTGCGTCAAGTCGAGGTGAACGCTTGCGTCGACGGACTGACAGCTGCCGAGTTGATAACGGGGCAGTTCCTGCTGGCGGCTCGCAGCGACGCGCGCCGCCCTCGCGGTGCTGTAGCACCACTAGCTCGCGTAGCAGTCACGATTCTTATACAGGAATTGTGTTGAGGAGCCACAAGCGACTTCTAGACTCTTTTACTCAGGTCACTTGTACTAAAACTAAAAATAGTTTCAAAATTGGTTCCGAGACTAAGTTAGGGAGAAACCTTAATACCCCTAAGTTTGAAACTGAATCACCCATAATATTAGAAGCTGATAAAGATGTTATTAACACTGAATCTTCACATGAGAGCCAAAAAGAACTGACACAATCACGTGTAAATTCTGTTATTGGTGTCAAACCTGACTTGGCAGCAAGTGAGAATGAATGTAACACAAATGATGAATCTCTACAGCAAAGAACTGAACCAGCCACACCAACACCGGGGAAGGCAGAAATTCTTGAAAATGATTCTACAAATAAAGAACAAAAGATTGAGAATGTATGTGTAAGTGATTCTAATGCATGTTTACAAAGTGAGATTTATGACTTTAGAGAAAATGTTAACCCAAGTGAACCTAACGATAGTAAATTGAACAAGAATAATAAAGTAGATGTATCAAATCGGACTGAAGACTCTAAAAAAGAAGTAGAATCAGGACCACCCTGGTTGGTAGATAACTCCAACAAAAGTAGCGAATGTCCGTGCACGCCGCCGCGCAGGGGCCTCAAGCTCACGCTGCGTGTGAAGAGGAGCCCCGTGGTGGAGGAGGTGATGGAGTGCGGCGGCGTGTCGGAGGTGCCCGAGTACGAGGTGCTGCGGCTGGAGGGCGTCGACCCCGAGACTGCGCGGCGCCTCAAGAAGCGTCGGCGGTCGAAGGAGCGTCATCGCAAACACAGTCCTATCCGTCCCCTGCCCCCCATGAAACGCTTAAGATTAATTTTTGGTAATGAGAGTCGAACTATCGATTTGCCCGCTGCCATCTCAGCAGACTGACAGCCGCAATTACCTTATGGTTATTTTTCCACCGTTATTATTCAATTGTTAGTTTAATTATTATCACTGACTAGGATTATTTTATCTAGTATTTATTTGTGACATGAAGTTCTGTTTTAAGTAATGTGTGATAGGCATCAGATTTTATTTGATGATTCCATGAAAATATTTATTAAACAAAAGTTAATAACTTTGTTATTTCATTAGCACAAAATTCGTTTTATATCCCCCTTCTGAGCACTTCTTTCAAAGTTTCAGAGATTTGCCTGATGTAGTTGCAAAGGTGGATTGAGGTTGAACTGTTTCTCGACTGTTAGATTAATTTTATGATTTGTTCCTTATTAAATTTATGACAACCTATTTTAATTTAAGCCTTGATTTTATCTTTTTATGACTACGTTTCTGCATCTTAATTTCTGTATAGTAGTATGATGTTGGGCTATCGGCATTGTTCGTGGAATACTTATTTATTAGTGCTTGAGACATACCTGCGTGTACTATGCAGTACATTGCCTGCATGCGTTGCATGCGGTATGCACGCGCATTGTGACTGCGGTGGATTCCATGCATTTCATACTTAATCGTAAGCACCGTAGCAGTGCAGATAGCTATGTTGTCTTAGAATACACATTCAAAATGATAAGATAAAACTTTGTAATTGTAGTGTAATTAATTATTGACTAATTGTTAATGGTACCAAATATTCTACTTATTTAGCAAGTCCATGACTGAAATGGAACCTTGTTTAAGTATTATATTCTTAATTGAAATTATACCCCGATGTAAATGGTGCGCTTACACTGAAATGGAAATCCTTCACAGGATGGAGGAATTAATACTGCGTGGTTGTTATTAATTACTAGAGGTATGGTTGGCTATTATAGAGGCAAATGAATTGGGAATGTTAGGACTTAGGAGTAGTGTGAGAGCGTTAGGGCCTTTACTTTTTGTTTTATTTGCGTAATAGTCTATTTATTTGTATTTTACGCTGATGCCACATATCGATCAAATTAATAGTGAATGAAATTTAATTTATTTATTGTACATAAATCGAAAATAGTCTGGAAATACGGTGAATTATATTGTAACTTCACAGAGAGTATTATTTTTACTGAGCTTCTGCTGAGGTGAGTGTCAGTGACAGCAATAGTATTTTGACTTACAGAGATTTTGACCAACACTTTTACGAGATATTGATCAAGATCACACACGGCTGTCATACATTCAGGCCGAAACTTGTGCCGGTAATGACCTGATTACCTGATATTGTAAACTACATAAAATAAGGAAACTATTTTTTAATCTAAGGTAAACTGTCTAAAACGAGATAATCCGATCCTAAAAGTAGAAGCTAAAAATAAACCAAGGGTTGTATACAGTACCATAGTATTTATAATTTCCTTGAAATAAACATAATAAATAGTTCCCTTTCTATTACTTGTTTTGACAGTCGCAAGTTTGCGGTACTTATTTGGGAAATGTCGCGCAAAATGTGAAGAAGGATGGTGACGTTCCATACATTTTGAGGCCCAGTGTTTTTGACGACGTTCATAAGGGAGACCTATTAATACTTGTGATACACGTTCATAGCATCAAAAAAGCTAAATAACAATGAAAGTGTAAGTAATTTTATTCTGGTACATCAAAATCTATTGTTGTCTTCTGGAATCGAAAGGTGACACTCTTTCTACCAACACTCTCTGTTAATTTGTCAAGCGTACTTTGTTTGTAATTAATGTATTATTATTTACTAGTTCAATTATGTAATGAAGACTACTCGAAATAAGTAAGTAATTAGAATTTACTTAGCTTAAAAATTAGATAGGACTTACCACGTATACTTTACGCGCTATGATTTTATCAACGGGTACACTGCCTCATACATAATTCTACTCGTTGATAGTTGTGTAAAATTTTTGTGGAAATTGGGAGGGGGGGGGGGGGGGGGAGTATAACCATCCTGTTTGTGTCAAAAAAAGCTAGAGAGGAATGAATTTGCCCGAACTTCTGTGCTCTGATCAGCGAAATCAAATATCAAAATAATAATCATATACCTACTACAATTCTTATTGGAATGTAATAAAAAGCTACGAGGTCTTGGGCACTGATTAGTATTTTCATATCTTTCATGACATACCTACGTAAACGTTTGAATTTAGTTGCTAGCAGGACCGTGCTAGAAATAGATTTTTGGTGGGGGTTAGTGTAGTGTGATTTCGTGTGGCTGTAGTTTGAGTCTCAAATTTGTTGAACCACAGAATAAATAATGTATGAACCTCGCCTGACCCTGCCATGAACACTAGCTCTATTTGGCAGTATTATCCAAATTGTAATTTAATTTAGGGGAAGTTGGTGTTCTCGATTGAAACCCAAATCCATATTTCTATATGAGTCGTACCTCAGACATAATAATGAATGACGGGCCCGAGTAGAGCAGTTTTCTATGTTCGTGACCCGTGGACCCACCAATGTGACCCACGCACCGGTGTTGGTCCACGGTTAAAATAATACCCCTCGACCCACCCTCACCGCTTTCGCTCCGTTGCTGTGGTGATATAAAACACGGCACGGGCCTAGAACGTGTAATGTGAATCATATACACGAACGAACCACCGACCGGATCGGGCCCAAATAGGTATTTAACTTTAGATCTTCTAGAATAAAGATTTATTTTTATGGATATGACATTGCTATAATAGTCCATTATTATAATAATTTCGACTAGTTCCATTGACTTGTGGAGAAGAACCCATGATTTTCAAAACTTTAGCAGCGAGTTGCGAATCCCTTGCTTAGTTAATAAAAGTATAAAATTTTCGTGTTACTTATACCTTTTAGAAATTATCTAATTTGGGATTGAATTAACTCTGGTCGTACCACTCCGCCGCAATGCTCATGTTTTGATACGTATTCGCATTTCGCAAGGAGGTATTCGGATTCCAGTAGCAATATTTGTAGGTGTTGTTTATTTACTTATTTATGATAAATAGGTATATTAAAGACTAGAAGAAATACAGGAAAGCACGAGTTCTTCATGTATAAGTAACGCCTTTAAGAAAAGGATGCGCATCATTTACTGTTTACCCCAATTTGTGTATGCATTGGTTGTAACTTCATAATGTATTTATATGTAAAATATTGGATTGCTAGGATTGCAACTAGCTTTTGTGATATTCCTGTTTGGAATGGTGTATATAAAAATTCTGTAAGTTAGACGAAACAAGTTGCATATTGTTGAAAAATAAGCCATTATGAAATATTTTCATTTAAATATCACAATAAATGCCTCGAGTTTCTTTCAATAACATGTATTTCATTCAATACCTTTTACATTTCAGAATTTGAGATGTACTCATGGTGCAGCAACTTAGCATTTATGCTATGCTCAGCTACCTACAGGTTGCAGGTACAAATCCTGCCCACCAAAACTAAAACCTCCCCAAAAAATAAACATTTCATATTTGGCTGGTAGAATATTTACTATTTTTATGTGCTTTAATTTTTTTGTTACAAAATTACCACAATTACAAAGTGCCGCCAAATTAATAACGAAAAATTTAGTACTTTGAGTGAATTTATTAAGAACTTAATGCAAATGACATTTTTAAGCCCATCTTCAATTGTTACACACTGGGTGGCTTCATTTCGGGCTGCAGTAAAATCTGCTCTAGTGTCCATACCTGAAATCACAAAAGCACAATTTTATAATGACATTTGCCTATGTGGCCTATTCAAAGACCCTGCACCGACTACTCTTTGATTGACTCCCCCATGAATGAAGTTTTATGCAAGTGCACCTATCTCTACTACTCACTAAATAAATATCCACTCAATGAAGATAGATGAAATTATACTTACTTTTGGAATTCCCATTCTCTGTTATCTAAAGGGCATACTTGTCGAGTTTTGAGCCAGCGTGAGATACAGTGAAAGTGGAATGCATGCTGGAACAAACAAAGTATATTATCAAAACTGCACAGAGTAACCTCATAAAAATAATGTCTAAGAATCGTTTCATCTTATATCTTATCGTATAATCTTACAGCGAAAAGTGGAAACTATGTGTGTTTGAAGGTGATTCCCTATTGGTGATTTTTGTCTACCTTCTGGGGGATATGGGCGTAAGAGTTATGTTTCTTCATTCCTGTGGGTTTTCAAACTCAGTAGTTCGAATACTACCTGGGTTAGGTAGGGTGACCCTAAGGGGGCACTGAGAGAAAAGAGTTAGAAAAATTCAGACTGGTTAAAAATCAACTGTTTCACAGAAACCTAATGGACACCGAGCCAACTCGGATATATTAGGTTACATTATGACAACCACACAGAGCCTCCTTCGATTTTTCTTCGCACTCCCTTAATGACACTGACCACTACCTGAGTAAAAATTAGGGGTTACTCACCATTCGACAACTGATAGGTGAATAAATTAGGTGCATTATGCGGCCTGTTTATTATCTTCGTAATAATAATAATAAATTGCCCCCAGCAAAAGTTGGGTAAGTTTCTTTAAAAACTGTCACTTTAAAAATTGTTTTACACATTCGAAAGCAACTCAATTAACTTCTCACTTGACTCTTCAAAGTGATTAGCTGAGAAGTATTACTTCAGGGAGTAATTTCCTGTTTACGAATATGGCCCTAATTGTGTGTAGGAATGAAATAATTGCTCACATTGCAAACACCCCAGGCGACCGTGCATTCTTCACTGGTAGCCGATGCCTGGTTAGCCTGGCACTCTATGCACAAGTCCATTATGTGGTTTCGGCAGATAGCGCAGTTATCCACTACAATATCTGTTAAAAAAACATTGTAATAGGATTAGAATTATGGAGATGTTTTACAGGTTATAATTTAAATATGTTGCAAAATTATCAAAATCGTTCATACCCCAAGCCCATAAAGCGACAGCATTCCACTGAAACAAACAAATACATCACAAAGATACACAATTATAACAAAGAAATGTACCTACAAACGGCAACAATGATTGAGCGTAAATTTAGTTTACCTTTTTTACTTCGAATCTCTTTTTATCGCCTTTACCGCTACTAGACGACGCCATTTCTACTTCTTCTTCATCAACATCCATAGCAGAAGCCATATTTTTTCCAATTACCTTATTTTTTAGTCCTAAAATGAATAAAAATTACACTACACAATTTATTTGACGGAACGACAATACGACGTTCGACGAGAGAGTGTTGTCAACTCAAAATACTATATTCTGTCAAATGTAATAAGAAAATTTCCGCCCAATACGATTATCGATCGAAGTTTTGGTTCTATAAACGGATTGAAAGAGTTACAGTTATGAGAGAAAGGGAGCAGTTGTAATTACATTTCGATTTTTCCTATAGCGCCATCCCTTTCAATGTCGATTTCAAAAACCACAACCACATGCATGGGCAAGCCAGAACTCTTATTTTTCATTTTCCTGACAATTATTATTATCATTGTCTTGTAATTGTGATAGGTATGTATGGTATACCTTCATCACGACTTGTGATGTATTTAAATTAAATTAAAATCATTTATTTCTTATAGGTGGGGGGCATGCGGCCCTCACAGAACATGGCGCTGGCGCTGCACCAGCGCGGCAGGTCGTGCAGCGCGCGTCACGCTGCATGCGGATCTGTCTCATGGTCGCCACGGTATAACGCGCGCGACCACAGCTCCACGGTGTAGCGCGTGCGACCACAGCTCCACGGTGTAGGAGCTGATGCAGTATGAGATGAACAGCTGTCTCTTGTTATTATAATTATTATTGAATTAAACGTTGGCTGACGCCTTAGTGTCATAGTAAAATCATCCCGTAATGATGGAACTAATAGTGTTCCGTAAAGCGGTGGGTAGATTAAATTAGGTAGGCTATTTTTAATATTTGTACCTAGATATTATATTAAATTTAACACTAATAGCTATAAGTTTTGTATCTATGTATAATTTTTGACTAATTATTTATTGTATTATGTAACAGTACTTCAAATCCATGTAAACTATTTGTCAAAACAACTGCAAAATCAGTCGGAAAATGAGTCCTGTTAGCAACATTTCAGTTGTCAATTTCGACATTTTCATTTTTTTAAATAATATATATTTTTACGGCTCTGGCTTCTAGTCCTTTTGACAATTATACCAGGAAATTATTAGATACCTACAATACACACGGACAACTCTGCGCTCATATAACATATTGTTTTAACTACCGTTCGACCAGGATTACAGTAGATTTGTCATTGCGTATCTACATTTATTATAATCTGCCATAGATGGAGATTGCTATGAATAAATTAACCCGTTACGCGTTGCAATTAGGCCCGCTTATGCGAAAACTTTACCCTGTGTTAACACGCGAATGGTCTATGGTTTTCATACAAAGTTGACATCAGGTTCGTGCAAGACGGCCTTAGTTACCTACCTACTTATTAAAATAAAATAAAAAATAATGTAAAAACACTGCAAACCACAGAGTTAGGTACCAATATAATGTTTGATTTCTGTGCTGTTGAATTGAAAACTAGTAAACACTGGTAAAACGCTCTACCGTTGAATTGAAAACTGGTAAATACTTTCAGGCCGCCACTGTACCTTCTATAGAAGTATATGTACTAGCTTTTGCACGTGGCTTTGCCCGCGTTTAAACTTTCCATAGGAATAGTATTTTCCCACGGTAAAAAGAACTTACTTGTATGTTTTATTCAGTACTCTTAAAGCAATATAAAAACCCTCGCCATATTTCGGAATTATGTGGTAAGTACTATTTTTTCAAAGCGAACTTCATACACAGTGTGCCAAGTTGTATGCAGATCGGTTGAGTCGTAGAAGCGTGATTAAGTGACAGACGCAAGTATCGTTTCGTTTTTATATAACCAGTACATACTCGTAAATACATACTGCATACCTTCACGCTATGTCCCTTGCGGGAAAGCTAGAGAAGCGTGCCGAGACAGAGTTTCGTGGCGCTCCGTTCTCTTTGCCTACTCCGCAAGGGACATATAAATAGTATTAGAGGATAAAGACCGAAAGTACAAACATAGACCTTTCTTATCGTTTCGTTGTACAATTCTGAGAGAAAAGAATCTGAAACTCAGGAAAAGAGAAAACATTGGCATCTTGTTATAAAAATGTATTACTCTTACTTTAAGCCACATGATTTTTTAATTCTATATTATCTAAATCGATGTCATTTATATATTTTTGCCTTTTATAGGAATTTTTCCAGATTTCGTAGAAGCAGACAGTGGCCTGGAATCTGTAGCAGACAAGCAGTGGCACAGACACGTGAGTGATAAGAGTCCATGCCCAAACGCCGTAAAACTCCATCTGCAGAATAAAAATTACTAAATTACAGCAAAACCTTGAATTTTAGCACTTAATGACAGGAACAATATTCAGCCCAATGGTTAAGCCTAGCTGCTGCCCCTGTCTCCCTCTGGGAATGCATGAACAAATCTACTATAACACACTAACACAAGTCAAGCACTGCTAGCCCGAGTAAGTTCGTAGCTTCGTAGACACTTCGTAGAGGCTACATCATAGAACTTTCTACCCTCTCTACGTTCCTTTACACGTTTGTTTCCAATCGTATGTATGTAAAGTTCATTTTTGCATTACTCGTAGCTGCAGATACCGGACAAATAACTGTAAAATTTGAAAATGTATCAAAATAATGAATAGTTTTGCATTTTAATGCCGAAATTTGATTACTTTTTGTACAAAAATATGAATTTCATATATATAAACCAAATTTTAGGTGCTGTCAGTGTGACGGGTATCTGAAGCTAATGAAAAAATGGACTTTAATCGAAAAGAAAAAAGGTCACCTGTAGCGGATGGAACTCTGCCCTAGCATTCTTGACGCGATTTAAGAGCCAGAGAGCGAAGTTGCCCACGAGAAGGAACGTGACTAGTTGTCGCCCGGGTCTGGCGCCTCCAGTGCAGCGCCTCGACCACGCATCCAGTACTAGCAGTGTTTGGCAAGAGCTTTGCACCAGTGCGCAGAGCGGTGATATTATCCTGTAAGTTTAATGCAGAAACTTTGTTAGTCAGAGGCGAGTGGTGAGGGCGAAATCTTAAATGTCCATAGTAATATTTTGAGTCACTGGTTAGTTAATGCATCAACTTCTGGTAGGTTTAAGTAGGCAAATCAATAGGAATTTCAACAAAGAGTAAGAAATATTTATTAGAGCTGGCTGTGTGTGAAGGGCTCGTAGACTCGGTGCATGATAATACAATCAAACAACTATGGTCATGGGTGGTTGCAATATAGTGTCTCATTTTTATTTAAGCCTCTCCCTGCTTTGCAGAGCATTTAAATTGTCGGTCTCAGCTCTTTGATAGGTTAGTCACTAATAGTTGGATCCTATCCCGTATAAAATAAATTGTAGATTGAATTGTGTTGGCAGAACCACGTCTGTTAGTTTAGGTTTATTCTTGCATGGCACCTACACAATGAATTACCTGGTCGCCCGTCTTCCTTCCGAGAACTGTTTAATAACGAAGCTTGCGCCGATGATTTGGAACAAGTAGTATAGGTAGACACCACATTGAGTGACTAGCAGTAGCGCGTGTTCCAATGGCATGGTGAGAACAGGCCTTCGTATCCTCAGAGTGCGCATGCGCTGGAGGCACGCGCCGGAGCCTAGCGTCATCAGTATGAATAGTATTGTTTCCCATACGTTAATCTGTAGAAAATTGAGAAAGTGATTTTGACGAAGCTATACTAACCACCGATAGGTACAGAATAATTAGATGAAAATTGGAAACTAATCTATTACTGCAACTACTTTAGAATACTTACTTGATTTCTGGGAGGTGCGAGATTGTAAGATTTAGAAAGAGGATTTTTTTGCGAATTATAAACTTTTATGAATTATGGCTATAAGGTTAGGTGGTATACCTTTCTTTTTATTAAGTCTAAATAACTCCAATATGATAATTTGTCACTACCACTAGAATATACCTCTTCCGTGGACTGAGTCTGGTATCATGAAATATGGGATTTGGTACTCTTAGTTCTGATACCAGTCTCACACAAAGAATTTTCTGTATTTGGCATTAAAAAAAAAGATGAGATTTATAAAATATTCTTTGTTGTGAGAAAATAAAGATTTTATTTATTTATTTAATCTCTCTGAATGGGACAAAGTATGTTTGAATGGAGGTTGAATTCTCAGTTTGCCTTGTGCAACTGACGGTCAGTCTCCTTCCTTGACCACGGTCATAATATTTACTATCTGTAGCGTTCATCGTGTTTACGCGTGGTGAAGTGTTAAGTATAGGTACACTAAACCTATACCTAAATATAGGTTTGTAGGTACTTGTACATGCAATTTGTTTACTACTAAAGCGTGAAAGATTTAGTCGATTAATTAGATAGGTTTCTGTTTACAGGCTGTAAATTAGTCGACTAATTAGACCGGTTTCTGGTTACAGGCTGTAAATCGCAGAGTAACCGTACTGAATGCATTTACATTTTGGTACTAGAGTAATAACCGCTATAGTACACTGGCTCAGGCCTTATTATGAGTACCTACCTAATCATCACAATATTACCTGGAGAAGAGCAAGTTCCACATGTTTCTCTTTCTGAAACAGTCCGTTGAAAAGCATAAGGCTGACGACAGTTCCAGCGAGCACCGCCACGCCCATAAACAGGCCCTTATGGGCGCTACCGCAGTCTACCGAGAAGTGGTTGTTGGACTTCACTCGGGCGGCACAGCATTGTCTTAAGTCCTTGCCGAATACTGAGTTAAGTGGCGTGTTCAGGGGTCTCTGAAATGGCATTAGATAATGAAAGATTGAAGATAATAGCTCTAATATTCGTAAAGATTATTACTATGGTTAGTAAACGTAGATAACGTAACCTATATGTTTAGGACATTAATATCTGAATTTAATAAATAAAGCCTTTCGCCTTCAATCATCGCAACTACTTCAAATGGTATAGTGGGAATATTCGAATCAATTTACAACTAAAACTAAATCGAATACTTATATAGATACTCCATTAAATTTTAGTAGATCGGTATATCATATTTATACCCTTAACAAGGCTTTGTTATTCAACTATTTCAAATGTTCTACATTTACTGTATTTTGCTTTAGAATTAATTAAACTATAACTACTTAATTACCGTGCCAGGAACAGTGCATATGTCGTTCCATATAACAACTATGATGATAGAACACAGCAAGCTGTATTCTACGCCACACGGTCTCAAATAAGGATTCACTGTTCGGATTAAAGGGGTAATCATATCCGATACGTTGCAACTCCAGCCCTCATTTTCCATTGTTACGTTGGGCATTATATCTGTGATATTTTCTAGTAAACTGTCCCGTTCGACAAAAGTGACATTGTCGACTTCGTCGCCTATAACGACTTTAGGAGGTCCGCTTATGTTGGCATATCGAAATAGGGCTGGACGGGAGTAGGCCACGGCGAAAATGTCGTCTCTTGTCTCTTGGATGATGACATTCAGCCATTCACAAACGTTTGTGGCAATTAAGTGCATTAGTCCGAAACGGTCCAGCACGACACCTCGCATAGGATCCAGTATCTGAAAGAAAAATCTGCTATATCACTCTACGATCTCCTTTTCAAATATTATATCTGTGTATTAAACCGTTAAAAATCCTCTAAAACTTGTTTACTTATGCGGTTAACGTACCATAACGTATACATAAATTATACAAGACTACCGTGATCTGTCCATTAGGATCATCGATTTTGTGCCACTGATGCACCTAGTGATAGGTACGTACTGTTCAATGATTTTTATAGAAGCAGTTGTTACCTAGGTCCAATCTGTGAGCTCATAGAAAGCGATACGGGTACGGGGTAAAAATTAAAATTGATCTCTCTCTCTCTCTCTGTCTTACATTAGCGGATCGCCATCAATAACCGAAGTCTCCTCTAATAAAAACAAATTTAATTGTAACTTACATCAGTGTAGGAGAATATGAAGACTGTTTGAGCAACCATGAATAGTATTCGTAGAGCTGGTTTGACGGCCACTATGGCCATCCGGCAGTCGCCAGAGAGGTCAAAGTATCCTCCAAATTGGAGACACGAGTAGATGATGGAGCCCACACCGAAGCCGGCTACACCCATATGCAGGTAGAAACTGCCATATCGCGTACGTTTAACGTTTTCTGTAAGACCAGGTAAGAAATGTCATATACGTACCTTTTCATTTAAAAATTATTCAGTTACATTTATTATTATACCTAACATTTTTTGGTATCTACCATTCAATAAGAATCGGTCGTAATCGATTGGCATAATGTAACGGCACAATTGCAACCCAAAATGTATACAGAAGTTACGTTGAGATATACTTATGTAAGAAAGAACGAACGTAACAATTTTTTTTAAGACTATTTTTTCTTTCATCCATGTACTTATGCTTAAACAAAACGTGCCTATTATTGTAAAATACAACATACATACCGATACAAACGAACATGCGAGCGTGAATTAGCAATTATCTATTAATTAACTGTAGCACTGAGTAATTTTCTTGCAGGTATATACCTACTACTATAAGGTATTTGAAGGTAGGTAATGGTCGACGCGATTTATGACTAAAGCATACAGATAGAAAGGACTTACCATCTTTATCTTTTTTGGCCAAACGTAAATGATAAAATGTGTACGCCAAAAACAGCATGCTGACAATATACAAGTACATGGTAAATATCTGGAAATAAACGACAATGCTATAATATACATTGTAACTACACTGTTGTTAAATGTAAATTATAATTTGAATATTGTTTGGATTAATAAATATTTTTGTATTGAAGAATTATTACCGATAATTTAAACACTTAGGTATGTTCATACGTATATCGTGATCAGGAAAATAATAAACCTTTCACTAGGGCGTCACTTACTTTTATAAATCTGTGTCATTGAGATCGCAATGAAAAAAATACTTAGTGTCATTTAATTTCGGAATAGGGCGAGGGATTTTATATTTCTGGTCAAGCTTTAGGCATTTAATACTCACATCAGACGTGAAGTTTGTGTAAAGCTTATTCTGTATAGTGCTTGTGATTGGTAAAGCTACGCCCAAAACTATTAATAATTTCGCGTAAAACGCTGATAGGATCACCGTCATTGATTCACTGAAACAGATGAAATATTGCCTCAATTAATGATACTCGTACAATGCAAAACACAAAAGCTAATGAAAATTGTTCATTACCTAAATATATTAGATAATTGAATTCACGTGGAAGTATTTCGCTGAATTTGTACTCTGTCTGTATTAATACCGATGTTATCAACATTAAATGATAATATTATTTTACGGAAATCTGTATGTTATTTTGTATTTAAATTTTTGGTTCCTAACACAAAATAGTTCACCTGATCGTTTCAAATTGTAGGTAAGTACATAAGTATCTGCGGATAAGCGATTTTTTTTTACTAATTTCTAAAAGCTGCTTCGATTTTTTTAATTAGTTATGGATACTAAGTCGCTCTGCAACAATTCAATACAGATATTTTATTACACCTAGTATATTTAATCTCTCTTAAATATTTATTTAATCTCACTACCATTATCCTCATCGCTCACACACACACACACACACACACACACACACACACACACACACACACCGTTAGCACTCAAACATATCGTAGGGCCTTTTTTATTTTCTGTTTTATTTTATTTTTAATTTTTTCTCTTTCATTTTGTAACTATTTGCTAAATTACCTTTTTAAATAGCTTTGTAATAGTTTGGTTTCGTAACTGGCATTTATAGATTTTTAATTGTTTGATTTATATTTTTAATATGAAATATGCTGTGAAACTGACAAATAAATAAATATAATAATAATATAATCCAGTTACCTATATCCAGAAATGTAACTTAGTACCTATATAAGTTTTAAAATAAATAAAGAATAAGTCACTGTTGTAACTTAATATACTAAGCAAGTAACATGTCGAGTACAGTAAGGAAACAAAAACGGAAAAAAAAAGATGGAAATATTTGGATGGAAAGTTCAAGGAAAGGTTTACACCACAGACTGATATCGCGCTCTCCTCCTATGGTGACTTTCAAAATATTTGGTTTACATTGGCTGGCTAATTGAAAGTCAAAGATAAAGGCATGCCATATGGCACAAGAAGAAATTAAAAACACTTCGGATTGCACGATGATCACGTCACGCACAAGGATACGTCATTAACCGAGTATTACCGTAAAAATGGCAACCCGAGTGACGTACCCTTGTGCGTGTAACTTCATGCAATCCGAAATTGGTATGCCTTTCTCCTTGTGACATGGATAGGTATGCAGAACTTACTCGCCATGTGACAGTGGGTTCCTCTTTGGTAGAGATGGTATGTGGTCAGCACTGGAGCTGCTGCTGCATGGCATCACCACGCTTAGCCTGGGCAAGGAGTGCGGGGGCAGTTCACTGGAAAACAGATTGGGTCATTGACCATTGGTATGGAATGCCGTTTGGGAGACCTTGGATTGAATAGACAGCTTAACTTATGTGTGATCCTTATTACGGATATCTGGCCCAAGGATTCAGTCACTACAGGTAATGGATCTAGAGAAGCAGAAAGTCGAATATCGGACTAATGGCAGGCTTCCACAGAGGGATCCAGCAGTTGATTAGAATATGGGTATTGATGATTATTTATTATCGAATTTCTGGCCCGGGGGATTTAGCGCTACATCTGTATAGAAGCAGGGAGTCGAATATTGGACTAATGGCACGCTATTACACGCTCCAGAAGTTGAAGAATATGGTGATAATTAATTTAATTTAATTTATTTATTAGGTAAACGCATAGAAATTACAGAAAAATCAATATAAAGTTATGAGCTAGGTCGTAACCCTTAACGTGTAAACACAGCATGGTTAGGAAGTAGAAAATTGATTGTTGTACAAAATTGATGATTAAACTTCTATAAACCTATAACTTTGTAAGTTCGCATCTACAAACACAACATAGAGAAATACATCGGCATTTTTTCGCGGTTTCGTTGTATCTAGGTACTGTTGTATTGTGTAATTAATATATGATGACTTATCAGAGAAACCTATATAGGTACTTGGTTCTCTAATACCTAGAATTCACGTTGAATAAAACATCAATCAATTTATCTGTAAGCAGGTTAAGCGGCAGGTTTCGATGTTGTAGTTGTTTTGTTTTGTTTGAGTGAGCGCTAGGTTTAATGAAGCTCTTTACAACAGGAACGTACTTAGGAAAATACTTACTCTTAGGGGTGCTTATGTTAGGGTAAACAAACTCAGAGCTGACAGATAGTAATGTAAAGAAAGTATTGCAGCTACAGGTATCTTGGGCTTTGAGTTTTATACACAGAAATCGGACTACTAGCGCTCTTTGAATCTCAAAATCTTTGGTTTAATAGGAATTTTGGAAATAGTTTTTGTTAAGTTAAATTTACAAGTAAACTAAGTAGCTAAACATCACAATGTCATTAAAATACATCGATTAATAGGTAACTTGCATAAATATAAGTATGTATTATCTTAAACCTACTTAATTTATTTAGAAACCACCGTAGGTGGTTTCAATCTACAACTATTAAAGTTAACAGAGCTCGCATAGATACCCATTTTCTGACATTTTTACTCCAGATAGTAAATGTAGAGTTTCCGGAACATTTTATATATTTAATATTATAAAGTCCCAGACCTTTATTTATTTATTCACTGATTACGTCCCTGGCTTGTAGACTCACCTTTCATCCTCAGGCACGGAGAGGAGAGGCTCGGACCGATCCCGCAGCCACTCCTTCGCTGCATTTTGATTTGATTTCTCCTTATTTTTCGCCATCAACCAACAACGTAGGTACCGCGTCTCCCTCACATCCGGTATTTAAATCTCTGGACACGTCTCCGCAGAGCCAATTAATAAGAATCGGTTTTACAGATGTTTATAATTCATTTATCTACAAATGCCGACGAAGGTGTTGATGCTCTAAATGCAAATTGTAGACTAGTCCCAACCGCTAACGTGTAATACTGTATTGCTAATAAACACGTGAGTGCCAATGATTATTGAAGTATTTAACAGGATTGGTATAACATACATTAGGTTACAATCGATAGAGTTAAGGCTAATAATCGAACCATTTTACAATAATACATTCTAATTGTAGAATTATTGAGAGCAAACTTAGGCATTGAAATACTTTGTTTGGAAACGAAAAATTTATGCAACGGTCATTTAGTGCGACGGTCATTTAGTGCGACGGTGTTTTCTAAGTACTTAGAGAAAAATACGAGAAAAACAGATTAAAAACAATGTTGACACTGTGTCCGGTACAATACACAATGCGTTAGGGAAAACTAAAATATTTTAAAATAAACATATCAAAACTTATCTTAAAAAAATTGAATAACAAATTTACGTTTCTAACTCAAAATATAAGTATCTTCTTGGATAAAAAAAATCAGTCGCTCCGAAATTGATTACTGAAAGCTATTTTGTATAATTTTAAACGCTTATAACTAATTCAAATATTCCTGTTTACTTCATGCCCAACTCAGTGGTATATCACAGAGTACTATATGTACTTATATACTAACGTAAGTTATACCTAAATTACTTATGTTATTTATTATAGAAAATAATTTGCAGGCACTGATATGAGGTAGGTATGTAGGTATAAACGAATCGTAATCATATGACAAATAC
The DNA here is from genome assembly GCA_947369225.1 of Hofmannophila pseudospretella. Lineage (NCBI taxonomy): Eukaryota > Metazoa > Arthropoda > Insecta > Lepidoptera > Oecophoridae > Hofmannophila > Hofmannophila pseudospretella. Next base: position 6,265,323 of record OX376316.1, read on the forward strand.
AAAAACTTCCGTTTAGTTTCAAAGTGTGACGCAATCATAACCACCACAGTGTCTGGTCGGCGGCTGACTACTAAAACGGTGTGACGTAATCACCAATGCCAATAGCCCATAACTATCCCATGGTCATTCACGAGTTTACGATGGGTGAATCAGAAAAAAATGTTAAAATACCAACATAACTCTTCAATTTCGAGGATAGTATTATTTTGAGACCCCTAAAATTTTGACTAGTCTCAATATTCATTTAGAAATTATATAGGTGAGTTTTATGTATTTATATAAAATTGGGAGGTACACGGAATTTCCCTTTCAAGAAAATATAGCCTTCCTCCTCTAACGGGTGTTCGTTCCTTCATTTCTTCTCAAGTACAAAAAAATAACATTTGCTTTGAATGCTGTAAGCTGTAAGTGTGAAATATATTTTTTTTGCGAAGCCTATTAAAATTACCCGACGCCGATAAAGATAGAAAAGTTTATGTTTGTATATTATATGAATGTATTTGTGGTATAAATAAAAAATTGGCTCGGTACTATCGTTGTTAATATTTGGAAATCGAATCTATTTTAGGTACTTATATTAAAGTCGTAATGTTAGTGCTACATAGTAAACATTTTTTTTCTAAAACGATCCTTTGCTTGTATGAAATCAAATTGCATCCTTAATAGTTTATGCAGCACTGCAGGTGCAAGCGGAGGCCACAGAGATTTCCTCACTATAATTAGCAGAGCTGGTGTCACTTTCAGACGGGTCTTCTAACGAGCCACATGCAACCCCTCCCTCTTCCCCCTACAGCCCTCTTTATCCCACTACGGTGAGATTAATTAGATGTCTATTTCTAAACGGTCCATGCTGAGATTTGCTTAGCTTATTTTTTTAGAAGCACCTTCATTTTCTTTTTGAACATGTTTTTTTACATTTTTCAGTTTAAGTTCGAAATGTTGTTCCAACGTACTACGCGCTTTACCGATCTGAGGATATAAATCCGATATTAAGGATCAGAATAGTTTTGACCTAATGAAGATTAAAAAAAAATACAGAGCAGATACTATAAGAATTCCTATCTCCACAATAATTTATCAAACATCATCATCATAACATTAGTTCAACATTATCATAACATTATAGAGTTGTCGAATTTGTTTTTATTCTCTATCTACCATGTAGTTCTGTCGGATCTGTATTCCACTGATGATGACGAACGATGCTCTAATGGTGGTGGTAAAGTGATGGCAATTCTTCATAATCATTAACTCTACAAGTCTCAAGTCTCATAAGAACAAACAATGAGTATCTAGACTCCATCTGTTTTTTCTTTTCTTTAAAATAATTTTGTACCCTCTAACCTACCGGTGATGGCTGTGTCGAAGCTTCCGTTCGAGGCTGGTGCTGCTCTGGCGAGCTGGGTGATAGTGGTGGTGATGGGAGTGGGAGCCGTGCTCGTGGCATATCGATGACTTATTGGAGAGCAAGTGTGCGTCGCCGATCCTGTTCACAGTGTCATATTCATACAATCCTATCTATCTATAGCAAGTTATTTTAAAACTGTAGTGCTATTAAATTTAAATTAAATTATTGTTTATTGAACAAACAACAAAGTTCAAAAATGTTAATAACAATTTTAATTTTTAAACTAGGTATGTTAATAGATACACAGTTTTTTTCTTTTTAGAGGTATGATGAGTAGTTGAGGAGATAACAAGGAGTCAAGCTTGCAGAGATCTACTCAATTGCCACCTACACATATTGTCTCATAATGTGACAGTCGGGCTTATCAGCTATGAGATGATGATTGTGTTGTGTATCTACAAGGATGTTTTAAGTACTAGTATAGATGTGTATCACTTTCACAAGTAATACAGAGATTGGTCTTTGTGTTCCTGTATAATAGACTAGCTAAATTTTAAAATACTGACTCTAACTTCTTCTCTAAATTCTTATTAAAAAAAAAACTGTGGCTTGCCTCAGCATTATGCTGAGCTTGTTTACTCTTTTTGGCACTGTACTACCAGATGTTCTCTGCTGCATGTATTAAACTTTGTATACTTCTGTATTCTGTATTCTGGTGTATACAGTAAATAAACGTTTTCAATTTCAATTTAAAATAATATACTATTGAATTCATTATTTTATAAAGTTCTTAAAAAAATACGGTGAATGTAAATCAGCATAATATAATAATTTTCTTATTCTTCAACTTCTTAAAAATTAAAACAGATGTCCTCTAAGAGTTTAGAGAAGTAGTTATATTTTGTAGTTTTAGTTATATATTATATTGTCTTAAAATGACTACTTCTGTTATTTTACTGTAAAGAAACATAATATAGTTTAATTAAACTTTCAAATAAAATAAAAGACGGTGGAACTCGAGCAACTATATATTTAAAGCTGCTTAGAGTTGGTAGCACAAGTAGTTAGAAAACATGTGTTTATTACGAGTAGAATGTAAATAATAAGCATAGCCCAGTGAAACTGTAAGACGGTGCGTGGAGCAGTAGAAAAAAAGTAAATACTTAAGCAATATTATGAAACAGCTTCCCGAAACTTACCATTCAGTATCCTCTTCAATGACGTCCTCCATACTTCTTTTCGGCACATATAATGGCACTCTAAGTAAATTATCATTGAAGTGAGGCGACACTTTCCTCTTATCTTCTCCGACAACGTTGCACTTCGGCGAGCTCAAAGCGTCAAAACCACTGTGACAAAACCGGCATTCCCTTATCACGGCCATCACGGTATTACTTTGGGTGTCAGGTAATCTAGTAGCTAGATAGGAGGGTGACGTCACCATGGTTCAGCTTCCCATAAATCATAGACCATAATATTTGGAGACGTGAATCAGATTAGGAAATGTGTCATCCACAAATAACGGATAATTTTAATGAAGCATGACCTCAGTGTGCATTGTTAGAATTCCTTGTTCTAGTGAAGTCAGATTAAGGCATTGTTGTCATTGATATGATATTACAAGATTTATTGAGTCTATTCTTTGCCCACACTATGCAGTACTATGTCTTATGAAATTAATTTTCAGATATCGACTGTAGTTAATTTAATTATTGCCCTATTTGCAGAAATATACTCGTATATGGTAGAGTTCGACTTTATTGACTTGTATATATTTAGTATTATTAGTATTACTTATATATCTTAGTATAGTTTTCTGTGCGTCTTGTTAAAATTGTTATTTTTCCCCGATTTAGTTTGCCAATACAAAAAAGGAATAATTGAGAACTTTAATCGTCGTATGGACGTATATAAATATACATAATATAGGAAATTGTATCATAAAATAGGAAAGTGTACGCGACTGTCGACATCCTCTGTTGTCGCGGCGGCATCCTTTGACTAGTAGCGGCGCTAGCGCCGGCGGCATTTTCAAAGAGCGATACGATTTGAGCGAATTGACATGATCCGATACAACTCAGACGAGTATCTTGTCCTTCTGTCTTTTTTTATGTGAATCTAATTTCATCTCACTTCCAAAAGCTGAATACTGTCGAATAATAAGTACTAAGAACCTACAAACAGTAATTGATAAAATAAATAATAACAATGTCACGAAATAAATACTATTATAGAAATAATAATACTTTTTAGATTAACAATTTACTTACGTTCAATGTCACAACAATATTTATATTTTTCAACAAGTAAATTCTCTGTTTGCTGTCGTGTTTATTAGTAAGGTCATTGAAAAGAGGCTGCAGGATGGCGGCAAGTTGGCAATGCTGCTATAAATGAATGATGAATAAATATTGCTGCTTATAGGATAATAATTTTTAGCGAGAAATTGCATATCTGACAATGAAAATCTGATCGAATCTATCGAACAAAAGTTGTGATTCACTGTGCCTATGTGAAAATATTTTTACCTTGAAACAAAATCTTGAAAATTGAATAGAATAAGTAGGTAGGTTAAGAGGTCGTATAGATGACAGAATGAACAGTCTATATAATGAAGATAATTACAGGGTGTTTAAGTTAATGCACACAATTAGCAGTCGGTCGTTGTCATTTGCCGGTTCGCGTCAAAGGGTCGCGTTCAGTGCGTTAATTGGCCCATCACGCCCAGCGGACTCATATGATATGCGATGTATTTGTAAGTGTGATGGAAAATATTTTTAACACAATCAATAACTTCTTCTGTCAAGTTCATGAACCTACAGTCTTTACAGGATAATATTGACCTCGAAAAGGTCTTCCAGATGATTAAACTCCGACGCAATGGGACATCTCTTAAATGTGAAAGGCGTAATTTTTCGATCTGGACATTTGGCAACTTTGGACAACTAGATATTATATGACTGACATTTCTCGACGAACCGGGACTCACGTTTACGGGATATCACGTTTTCTTAGCGCTACCCCAGCTTTCCTGATATCTAAACCTAACCTAATCATATCTGTTATAGGCTATTCTGAATATACAGGTATATTTGATTTTAGCTCTGGAATAAAGTCATGTAATGTAAGTGAGTAAAACTCCGTTTGCTAAAGAAAAGTAACTGATCCTAAAAATAAAACAATAATATGATTAATATCAAAACAATTATTTATTTCTCTCATTTCATAACTAAATTGCTATTAAAAATCAAATATTCAACATAAGCGGTTTATTCTTGAAGCTGTTCTTCCAGATCTCGAAGAGACAGATGGTGGAGTGGAACCGGTAGAAGATGGCCAATGGCATGGACACGTGGGTGATGATGGTCCATGCCCAGGGTCCGTAGAACACCAGGTGGGCTGGTCTGAACTCCGCACGATTCTATACGTAAAAGTGAACACGTTAGTTGCTGCATGTATGAATGAAGGAATGATTTTTATTTGGCAGATCATAAATATGGTAACATGCCTCTAGAGATTATACATTTATTTCGCTTCTTATATAGCGCATAGAATAAATAATACAAAAAAATAAACTAAATAATAGTACTACATATAAGGTGCAATTTTATTAGATGTAAATATTTTGAGGGTTATATGCGGCTTAAAATAATAATAACCGTCTAGCTCATGAAGGAACGAACGGAGGGAGATAACTTTTTCTTTATCCAAGGTCTAACTCATAAAACTAGCCCGTTTAACAATGTAATTGTACGCTTTGTTAAGGAAGAACATTTTCAGTAGGTAAATAAAACCGTAGAAACCTGTTAATGTACAGAAAAGTGAAAGAAATATTATATTGTTTTTCTCGAATTCAATTAAACAAATAGGTACTTGAGACTTGAACAATAGGATGGCTACTAAACACATGACAAGAAAAAGACCTAGCAGTGAGACATGAGTGGACAGTCAGAGATGGAGGTACCTTTTCTAGAGTGTTGATGGCCCACATGGCCATGTTAGCGACAAGTAGGAAAGTGACCAGCTGCCGTCCCGGTTTGTCGCGTCGGTGTTCTGACGTGGTGCTGCGTCGCCACCACGCGTCCAGTATGAATAGGGACTGAAGGATAGTCTGAAATTTATTAATTAATAATTAATTTATTAATATATTTTATAACTTTAGTTGTTGAGTTACAAAAGATAGTGTTGGAGTAAATTTTACACATTACCATATTCTTCATTAACCACTCCAACTAGGCTAAAATGCCTGTGCTATGAGTGGTCCACCATAATGGTCCAGAGGTGGATTCGATCCGGCGAAGATTGGCGCTTGAAACAATGGTTCAAGGCTAGGGCTAAGGCACGAGACTGCGGTGTCACGGAAAAGCATTTGTCGTTTACAGGGTCCAAAATACAAAATTCCTATACTGTTCAATTTTAAGAATCCTCAATTCCCATAATGACACATTCCGGGAATATCTAATATCCAAAGTATACAATTTCCATAGATTAGGAAGGTGGTAAAAAGTATTTTTGCAACATTTTATTGCTGTTGTGATATTTGTGATAAACAGTGTTCGTTGATGTCTTTTGTATGCAAAACGTTGACGCCTATAAAAGACTTCAACGGTATCTTTAAAAAATTTATTCGAATAGGTTCTAGATTTTACTCTTTGGGCCACCTGTATAAGTAATTTACTAAAATTAACTTAACTTATTATTTTATTCCTTATCGTGTGTCTACAAAACCACGGAAGTGACGTCGGATCGAGTTCACCTCTGGACCATTGTGGTGGAGTACTCCTAGTCCTAGCAAAGTATTTTAGACTACTTGTAGTGGTTAATGAGGAAAATTGGTAAAGTCTAAAACATTGTCAATGTTTTTTAAAGATGGTTTTCCTGAAAATAACGCTACTTTGTATAGCGGCTGTCATTATAGATGTCGCGAAAGGAGCTGAACATCTAGACCGAGATAACGGCACTGAGCTACGCAATACTGATTTATAAGTACTGAAATTGAAAACGTTTATTTAGCACTATAAACACCAGAATATAGAACACAATACAGAAGTATACAAAGATTAATATATGCAGCACAAAATATCTGGTGTGGTACAGTCCCAAAAAGGATACACCAGCTCAGCATAATGCTGAGTCAAGCCATAGCGCTGATTTTCAGCTGGCCCCTCATTATTGTGCACTAAATTACAAACTAAGACAGTATTCTACTATTTTTGTTTGTGATTTAGTGTGGGGTCCAGTGGACTAGGGTAGGCTGCTGATGATGTGGGGTCCAAAGCATTATGGTACAGGATTATCTATATAGGCATAATAACCTGTAGTCAATTCACCTATACAAGAGCCAGAAATTCATGTTACCTGGTTGAGGGACAAGAACTCAGCGAAGAATCCTGTGAGGCCGCCGCCAGCGCTGCTGTCCATAGTGTGGTGGGAGCCGATGAGACTGAACATGCAATACACGAACATGCCCGACTGCGCTAGGATCAGCAGAGACGTATCTAGGCCTAGCACGGCTGGAATGGAAGTAGTCTTTAGGCTTGAGGATTGAATTAGGGGGATTGAGGGGGAATTTACGGTTTCGTATAAGGAAGGAGCGGTTTCATGTTTCGGGAGAAGGGGGATCAATTGTAAGTATGTGTTCTATGCTAATTATCTATGAACACAAGTGAAACTTTATATCAACTTGGGTCTAGCTAAATAGCCATCAAGGAGCCGCAAGCTCTACTAATTGTAAGTATGAAAGAATTTAAAGCATAATGGGAAATCGAATACTTTTAAATTAATTTTGCTATGATTATAAATATCACTACCGTGTGGGAAATAGGCGTGAGTTTATGTATGTATGATTAATAACTAAAGTAATCGGTACTTTAGTGACAATAATTGGAAAGATAATTTTAAATAGGTTGTAAGATACATTTCCTACGTGTAACTAAAATTAAGATTTCTTACCCCGAGATTTTCTTTTATACGGCAACGCTCTCATTTGGACTATGGCTGCTGCGGACACCAAGATGGTCAATGAGTACAGGATTATCTCGCACACGTTCACTTGGAATATGGCGTCCTGGTAACAATAATATTCTTAATTAATTTGTTAACAAGTTAGCAAGATCTAACAAAGAAACCTAAGGAACCTAAGAACCTAAGGAACCTAATGCGTTCAGTTTTATTTTTATAGCAGAGTCAAAGAAAAACCTTTGCCAAATCTTAAACACAGTATTAGTCGATAGAGAGAAAAAAAGTATTAGGCGACTATATTTGACAATGCCCCTATACAGCACCTATTATTTATATTAATTTTTAATATATTTTTATTTATTACAATTTTCTTTTTTAAGTATTGACAATGCCATTATAAAGCAGCTCATATTAGTTTCTATGTAAAGGCTGTATGGCTGTTCCTTGCAACATATGGTATTAAATATTCAGTCATGTCAAAAATATTGTTTAATGTACTTAAAATTGTAATCACAAAATTGACTTGACCTAGTGCTCTATTATGCTCGTAAAGGTTAAATAAACGGTTATGAGGTTAAATAAATGAGAATAGTATGAGATCTACGTATTTAGGTTAATGGTATCAGAGAGAGAAATAAAATATGTAGCAAATAATGACAAAAAAATATAGCAAATAGTGAGAAAGTAATAGAGAATTCTTACACCAATAGTATCAGGATTATGCACTTGCAGCAAGAATATGATTTCTTGGGATCTCTAGGCTGGAATGAATACTCACTTACAACACTAGCGTATTTCACCTCTGACCTCTTCGTCGCTTACCATCAGAGAGAGAAATAAAATATATAGCAAATAATAACAAGAAATTAAAGTCTTACACTAATAGTGTCAGGATTATGCACCAACACGAAGAACATGATAAGCGATATGATGGTGAGCACGATCAGCAAGATGCCGGAGAACAGTCCGCGGTGCGCGTGCGAGCAGTCCACGGAGAAGTGGTGCAGCGCCGCGCGGCTGCCGTACGGGGAGCCCACGCCGAGCATGCCCGCTAGAAGTGAAGTACATGGGAGTTAAACGAGGGTTCCGTGCGTACACCGCGGGTAACATCTATTTCTCGTCATGAAGATAAACACTTCTACAAAATTAGGCGGGCATAATACAGTCGGGGTTACAATTGTGATGGACTACAGGCCCGTATAAGCCAAGATCAGCAGTTTGGGGTTGAAAGGTGTTGATGAGTTTTCAAATAGTATTAAAAACACGTTTCAATCACAGTTGTTTGAATGATAATTAAATAATATGGTGAAAATGCAAATATTGAAACCGGTTTACCTGTTTCTAATTGGTACTTTATGTCGGAAAAATTTCGGGAGGGAGAGGTGGTGGAGTTTTGTGAGGTAGATAAACTTAGTAATCAATTTTATTAAATTATTCCTATTCCAGTGTTTTTGTTATTACAGTAAGAACCAAGAGATTACAGTAAGAACCAAGAGATAGGGTAAAACATAATAGATTTAGAACTAATATTACCGAATTGCTGAAGAATCTTTTCAGGTGTCACAGAATTGTTCCGCGTGTTACTTTTAGCAGCATCATGGAACTTTTTCTCAAAGTCTTCTGGAGTGCATTTCACCTGTAAACATTACCACGAATTAATAATTTCACTTCAGATCATTTCAGTTCATAAGGTCAACCAAGAGTCACTTACCTCTTTCCACATTTCGTACAAAATAACAGCGACAATAAGCGAATACTCAATAGTGCAAGGGAAAAGGAAGGGTGATGCATTTTGTAGTAGCGCTCCCATAATATTTGATCTTCTACATTGCATCTTTCCAGTATCATTAAAGTGTCCTGTAGCATTCATCACAATGGAATGTTCTAAATGATGTATTTCGTGTTTCGTCTCTTCCACAAGCACGTACAACCATTCACACAGATTTGTCGCAATCATATGCATGAAACCGAATCTCTGGATCATTTTATGGCTTCCCGCTTCTATGTCTTTATTCGTGAGGAAGATGAACTGCATTTGTAAGAGTGTGAGTGCCATTCGGACTGCTGGAGTGATTGCTGCTAGGACAGAACGGCAGCCATTCGTCATTTCGAAATACTCTCCGAATTCTAGACCGCTGTACACCATTGAACCAATTCCGAAAGCTGTTGAACAGAAATATAATCTGAAGGTGGTATGGTTTTGTCCTCAAGGTTAACAGCGCATCGAAAACCCTCTAATAACATTATAGTCAGATGAGATGTCTATGCTAACCACTTTTCATCTGGTCGCCCGTTTGCTCGTCTGCTCTCCTTTTACAATAAAATAATAGATAATCCCTAATAATGATGATGATTATGACATAAAAGTTTACTCATACTCATACCATTTATTGCTTTTCATGACATAAAAGTTTGACTCTGTGATGTGAAACTTAAATAGTCAAAACTCCAATTGCAAGACACATCCTTAAAATTCTTAAGTACAGTGACATCTGTTTAGGGACAGAGTATGTTTTAATTAAGGTAGAAAATTCTTAGGACGTTTTTCCTATAGCCATATACAACATCTTCTTCATGCTATTATGGAATTGTTTATACAAAGTTTTAGATGAATTATTAACCTCAGAGAGTATAACAATAATATACGTTAAGAACAGATAGATTTACGATGTCTTTACCTAAAGCACCAAGCCGCAAATAGAAACTGCCATATCGTGATATGATTTCTTTCTTCTTTGGTTTCTCAACAGGAGGTTTATCCGTCTTTTCTTCCTTATCTGTGTCTGCTGCAACAGACAATAATATTATCAGTAAGTATTTATTTACCATGTCATTGGTGATTAAAGCAAGCATGTAGATGAGAATTTTCCAGAACATTTATAGAGGTACAATGGCTGAAAACGTTACAATGCTAAGTAAAAGAAGGCAAATATTCCTTGAGGCAGCAATTATGCAAATAAGATGTGATTTTAATGTCGTATTTCGTTAAGCAAATGTGGCTAATTACTACAACATATAGCTACGTGTGTCTCAGGGGTTCTGTAGGTATATATTTTATTTTTGTACATTTCGAAATGTCTTAAAATTAGGCGTATTATTGCAAGGGTTCTTACCATACTCATGAATAATCATATTAACGGCCTTCTGACGCATTAGGTTTGCATATTCAAACACCACGAATATAACTGATACTACATAGAGATATAAATAAAAACCCTGAAAGATAAAAATAAACTTGTCAACATTCATTCAAAAGATAATGTTTAATGTTAAGAGGGGATTAGACTTGTCGTTAGATCCGTTAGATCTTTTCGTCAGCCCATTAGAAAAAAAAAACCACTCTATATATTTCATACAGCTGGTAGGGACAAGTGGAATACCCCATTTTAATATTGGTGTTTCTTAGAATTAGAAAATATTTCAGAAACTTGTCTATAGAATTTTCCATTCAATAGTGTTGCTTTCAAGAAAATAGTGGTAGACTCGGCAATAAAAGTTGATTAACACACCATAAACAAAATATCATGTGAAACAGCTGTTCAGTTAACAATTTTATACGGAGTGAGTGCTGACCCGAATAGTATGGTTGAAATTTCTGGTCAGGATTGATTTGTCGCGTTTTCCATAGGATTGAAGTCAGTAACTGACTTCGTATAAATTTGCTATTAGTACATCATCTACCTTTGTACGCCGGCACTTTTAAGGTAAAACCGATTGATGAAGGGTTACAGTGAAGTGTTTTTTATTTATTAAATGTGTTCAGTGACTTTTGTTGCCGATTGTATTTTTGACACATACGAAATATTGAAAAAAATATTTACTAAATGCCACTGAACTACTTATATGAAGGTTTTTGTATTCAGAAGTGGTATTATACTGTACCTGATAATAGGCGTCTGGGACACCATTTGCTATGACCTCTGTAACGGGGAAGGCCAGCCCAAGAACTACCAGCAGCTTAGCGTATAACGCTGACAATGCTCTGCTTAGAGCTTCACTGTAAAAAAAAAGATTTTTGAGTGAAACGTCCTACTATGTACGTACGATATGGTACATACCATGAAGGAACGAACGCCCGCCCCAGACAATTTTTTTTTCATCCATTTTACAGGCTGTTCTAAATAACCAAACTTTGGATGAAAGAAAAAGTAATCTCCCCGGGCGTTCAATGACAACAAGTTTAGGCCATAAAGGAATCATGGTCTAAACTGTTCATTCTTTCCGTTTACCATATCATCTGCCTCACAGTCACACCCTTAGAATATAATTATACCTACTTACATCTGTTGCCAAGACTACATATAGAAGTAAGTCAAAATTAGAACAATGCTTTTTGTCGCAAAGCTATGGCTAAAATTTAACATTTTTTCAAACTGAAAGGAATTTTCGGAGTTCATTATATAGATACTCGTAAAGCATTTGCATTTTAATAAGCCAACAATGGTCATTAAATGTTTAAAACATCTGTGCAAAACGTTTAGAATTATAGTCAACCCTGTTTATCTATTAGAGAATAAAGGTGTGCTTTTGAAGGCCGTTGACATTGTCAGTACAATAATGTGCCGCCGACGTTATCCAACTGAATATTCACCAACATTCACCATCCTCTAAATAGGTGTCTGTCCTTTCTGTTCGTACACATTTGAATACTGACGAGCTCGCATTGTATGTTTTGGTAACTGTTATTTCATTTCATTTGATCCTGGTTACTAATTTAAGTAACCAGACAGATTAGTGCGTGACATCTTCATTACTTAGTTGTTTGTTATTTTGTGGAAATCGTGGACCAACAAACAAAAATACTTTAAAATGCGAGAAGTAGAAAAATAGTGTGCATAAAATGAAAAAAAAATACTTATTGTTATCTGTCCTACATTTACAATAACAGCTGTTATTCACTACTTACATAATGTATATAATATAACGTATAGATATATGGTATCTATTTATTACATCTGTTTTGAGATATGATCTGTTCTGGTCTGAGATAGAGACTGTATCTGACTGTGATCTCATCATTTCTTTCTCATCAATGTATATCTGTGTGTATTGTCACAGGACTTGACAGTAGTTAGTCAGTCACTGGCACTGGACAGACAGCTGGTCAGGCTAGTTAGGCAGTCTCTCTGTCACAGTATTGTGCAATGTATCTACTTAAATATTCATTTAGTAAAGTATGGATAATATAAATGTTTTAATGAAAATTAAAGACACTTGTATGAGACGATTCGTCGCGAAATTTCCAAGTCGTAAAATTTCAAGATTTCAAATAGACGTTTAGGATAGGCGTTAATCCAATTGCTTCCTCGTCAATGTCAAGTCTCAATCGTATTAAAATCTATGAATAGATGATTGATTAGTTTTCAATAAAATCGCCTCAACTATCGTATAAAAGATGTTTTTGTAGGCAATCAGTAGCTTTAAAATAGTTCCTCCTAAAAGGCTGCGTTCAATGTTATTACGTTTGTTATATTGCATAAACTTAAGATTTTACTATCCTGGGAGATGCTTATATCCTATGGTGAACGAACACGGGATGTTAGATTAATAGTTAGGTACTCGTACAGCTTTTACGTAGTAAATTAATGTATAATATGAATGTGAGCAATGTAGTGCGAGTTTGCGGTCAGTTGAGCAAACGTCGGTCGGAAGATCCCGGTGTCGAGCACAGATGCCGCCGCCGGCACGCGGCTCTCGCATCGCTCGGTGTGATTTATGTTCTAATGTCACTTTGTCTAGGCCTCACTTTTCTTTCTGTACACATTTATCATTATTAATTTTATTACAAGATTGGAAATATTAAAGATAAGAGATTCCTTACAGCGCGTCGCACCGAGGTAGGCCTATTTCAAGATCTGAGATTTCTATTAGTCAAGCGATCGTCTCTTGTTTGATTAGCAGCACCAAAGTTTGTCTGCAATACATTGAGAGCTACGAATTATTGTGGTTGAACGACGAAGTAGTGCATATTTTATTTCTCATTAGGCGGTTGGTTGCGTCTAAATAGAAAAGTTGTCTGGTCACTTTGACTAAATACAAAGTGCGATATTTGAAAGAAACAAAAGTAGAGCACAAACATCAATTCTAAAACAGTGCGTGATGCGTGATGAAAAATTATATTAAGTGACATTCATGAACAATGAAAACAGCTAAAGACACTTACTGTCCTAGAATTTCAGCAGGAGATGGAGGCGCTTCATGCAGAGTGGAGGCGACGGAGGTGCGGGAGTGCGGTCCTCCAAATTCAGAAAGGAACCTCCGCTGTGTGGCAGCGCATAATGCCAGCGCTTGCGACGGCCGGCGGAAAGCCGCAATGATCGCAGAAGGACGTCTGTAATACATTAAAAACTGAATCTACTCCAGTTAGGGTTGCCAGATGGTCGGGATTCGCCTGGATTTTCCCGACATTTCATATGATGTCCAGACTCCCGACAAAATACAAAATCTTCCGCCAGAAATGTCTTTATAAGTACCAATACAAAGAGGAATCGCATGACCTTTGATTTAATTAAAGCTGAGCTAGTAATTAGACTTAACTTCGAGGAAAATTGTTTGAATTTTAAGTCTTTTCTTAACGCTCCTAAAGGAACCAAATTGGTAAACTCCGTAAAAAAAAATTCAATATACGAGTGGCAACGTAAAAATTAAGTTCATTGACCTTAATATTGTTAATCATTGTCAATCATGTTTAGTTTTTCAGGAATTAAAAGCAAAATTTTTATTCATATTATTTTATTTCTCCAGACAACAACTCAAAAATCCCGACATTTTGAAATTTTGACCAGATATTACCGTTTTCCGATCTGGCAACCCTAACTCCAGTACCCGGGGTGTTGCTTTTGAAACGTCTTCTGTTGGTCACTGAATGACTTTGTGCCTAATTGAAAAGAAAATCGTCTTTGTCATCAGCCTATGCAACGTCCCATTTAAGTGTAGGACCACACTATGCCGAAATTACGCGGTCGAAGTTCGGCGGCTAATCATTTTGTCTTTATATTCTTTATTATACACCATCTTATGATCTAATTTTAGAAATGAAATTGTATATACAAATGGTATGCATAACTCTGAAAGAGTTTGCAACCTGCAAACCAATGTGACACTGAGAATTTAATTTGTCGTGGGTAACATACGCATTATGAGCGTAAACGGGCCGAAGTTCCGTTCGGCATAGTGTGTCGCTAGGCTAAGGCATAAGCTTCTTTATGCGAAGGGACTACGGACCGTACCATGCCATGGCAGGTTAAGAAAAACGTAGCCATGGACGTACATTTTCTTACAGGTAGAAAATTCTTTTCTTTTTTCCAATATAAACGGTCGTTACCTGGTGTTAAGGTTGGCAGCAAGCTTGGAATCCATGTCACTGGACATCCGGCGGCTGTTGGGCTGTGAGTGGCTGAGGAGTGGTTCTGTATTGGCGCTGAGCATCGCGTGGGTCCGCTCTCTGAGCCGCGTGACGTCTGAGTATGAAGACTCATCACTGCTTCAAAGAAAACAGATAATACAATTTTGATGAGGATTTTATGGAATTTGACTGCTTTGCGGAAATCCATTATAACCAAATTAACTAAAGGTATAGTTCTACAAAACGGCGGTGTTCCAGTTTAGTCATGGTTTGTCATCCCATGCGATTATTAAAAAAAATGGGTTTGTTAATCGTTGTGTGGAGGGTAATTTCGAGGGGTAAGTGGCGGAGATCCATTTTGTGTATAAACTAGAATTAGTTACACGTTGATTTAAAAACGAAATATCCTGTTTAAAATTTTATACATCAGAAAGATGAGTGATATTTGAATTCAAGAGTAAGTCAATAAAGAGTTTTTGCGTTCAGCAGACGGCACGGCACTCGGAAGCGAGGTGCATCGCTCGACATAAAGGGGTCTATCACGCGTCATAAATATTTTCGAAGCTTTCTGCGACTGCACCGAGATCCCTCCTAGAGTATACGATTGCGTTTTTACGTTCCCTTGATGTGGCGATATTCTTATATATTTTTTCTACATACCTATCGAATTATAAACATTCTTGAGAAAAGCTAAATAAAAACTTGGAAAAAATTGCAGCAATAGTAGAGTTGGAGTAACCATAAATTGTGGAGGTCCACACCAAAAGGTAACATTTGCTTACGATTATTTTAATAGGAAAACATTACTCCCACAAGTTAAATAAATGTTACGTTTTAGTGCAAAACGTGATTTTGTTGTACTTATAACTTTGTATCCATGAAGTATTAGTGTAATTTAATATAAAGTAAAGTAAAAGTAAAATACACTTACAATATAGTGTATTAGGTACCTAAAGATTAGCCTTATCCTTGGCGACTGATTTTCATACTCAGGTTCATTTTCTACCTAAAATGCAAATATAACTTTTTGGCGTGGACCTCCACAATCCACAATTGTAAAATTTCAATTATAAGCACTCGTACAAAAATTTTATTGTTAAAAATGTCACCTTATTACTAAGGAAACATGAATTCATATTAAAAAGTGCCTTTAGAATCTTTTATGAAAGCTTTTATAAAGCATTCCCTGGACCCTTTAAATACGCTTCTTTCTTTACCAATTTTGTAGCCCATATTTAAAAAAAGAATAAATCCGTTTTAATGTCAGATACAGAATACGGCCGGTCCATAATTCAGTTGTTTACTTTCACAATCAGTACGGGTAAATTAACCGGCGACTGAGACGGGCAAAATAATTGGATTAATGGATCGATGTCTTTGGTATTTTAGATAATTCATCGACATCAAAGTTTTGCTTTGCCGCCATGGAAACTGCTGGGTGTTCATAAATTCATTGTTGAATTCAAATAATTTAACTTTTGTAAATTCAATAGTAAAGTACGTTTTGTGATAATTGACTTCCTCGGATGTAATAAAAGCGTCTGATAGTTTCTTAAATAACACACAACGAGCGCCTTCAGGCGCCTTCTGCTGAATGTTCTTAGCCATGTCAGATGAATATTGCATCAGTAACAGTTAGGTGGTTCGAGTTTGAGCTCAGATGTTTATGACCATGGTGACCTTCCCACATCTGGAACCTTGAGGATCTGATGTAGACCAGGAAAAAGTAAGGGGATCTCCACAATGGTACGTCGTTTTTTTTTTTAATTTAGAGTTATATTTAGATCCCTTGAAATATAATAATATTTAAAAATATACGTTAATTGAGAATCTTTTCATTCGTAAGATAGAGTATATAGTACCTAAGATAGAGTTACTTGCATTATTTTTTATTTCCTAGAATCGGAAATGACATTGAAAAAATTTTTAAAGTCGGTTACGAAACCAGTTAGTTACGAGTACAATTAAGATATATTTCTTTCTTTCTAGTGCTTTTTATATTTTATTTGCAATAAAATACGACTTATCCGTTGGTCCTATTTGCATCCTGTGATTCCAATATTTAAAGAAACGTCTGCAGTAGTATATTGAACCATTTCGACTGCAGCCCTGAGCGCAAAATCTCCTAAATGTGCATCCGTTCGCCGGAAATGTTCTCCTAGAGCCCCTTGTATCCTGCTCACACATTCTGAATATCAATGTATCTGTATACTATTACATATTTCAAAGATTTCTGTGGCCATTTTTCAAGAAAGTCTCTTTTACGTTTCTATTTATGGTATACTTTAGTGAATTAAATTTCATAAAAATTGTGGTTACCAAATTACTATATTTTTCATAAACAGGTATAACAACAACAGTCTAACTGATGGTATGAGGCCACCGTCACCCATAAAACGTCAAGATCACCGGAATAGGTACCTTCTTATAATTGTGAAGTCACGACAGCTTCTGAATATTAAACCAAGTCGTTCATTGATTTATCAATATCATGTATCTAGGTACCTCAAACAGATCAGTGTAAAGATCAAATCTAAATCCACAATGTACATAGCAGTTGAGATAAAAGATAAAACTAAGCTACGACCACAAAGGAAAACGCAATTTAAAAGTAAGTTTAATTAAACGCTTAGCTTCCCACAACCACGGCTAGTTTATAGCGACTGTCTACTGCCATCGTGACGTCCCTTTCATTTCCCATGTTAGTGAAAAGAATAGGCTTTCATTTTCCAAAGGATGACATGGTGAAATGTATTCAATGGAATTGGAATAAAGGTATTACTCATGAAGGTACGAACGCCCGCTCCTGGGGAGGAAGACAATTTTTTTCTTTCATCCATGGAATTACTGGTTATAGTTTATAAAAAAATATTATTAAACGTTTTCCTTCCATATTGGTATTACGAATAAGTACTTTTCCGTAAATATCAGATCTTTTTGAGTTTTTGAGTTGAACATATTCTAATAAAGTAGGTAATACTTAAAAATATTATAACAAAATTACATTATCTATTAGTCATAGCTTTAATTCGGTTGTTCAATTTTTGTTGTTAAAGATTTTCATACCACTAGTGGAACTTTTTGTATTACACATTAAGTATCATTATTTATATTTTCAACGGATTGCAACGTCGTAATATTAGTAAATCGGTTAGTAACATTCTTTGCACAAATTCTCAAAAAAAAGTCTTGAATAAAAGTTGTTTGTTAATATTGGTCACCATTAGAGAAACATCCCTATATAAAAGCTATTGGAACTGGACCTAATAAGTGAATAAATAATTCCATAAGAAATTAAATACGATTTACTCACTGTAGAAGTCGGAAGTCCACTGACTATTTTCGGCCAATTTCCAAGGCCTAAATCATGATGCCAATCGTGAAACTTCTGCACTGAGTAATTCGTATAATTACTTATGTAAAATGCCTGACTATGGTTTCTATTCCAAGAATAATTCCGTACCTGTCGTTCTCGTTGTCGTTTTCTTCATGCACAGTGTCCATGTCAGTGACGGTGACGGCCGGCCGCGAGTCGGTCGGCTCGCTCAGTGGAACACGCTTGGCTGGACTCATCTACACACAAATCACAACTTATATCGCCTTGGCCTTCATTTTAACACCAATCTAAACGTATTTCTCATAAAACGGACAATTAAAACTTCAGCGGACGAAAACAATGGACACGTCGTTCGTTCAGGTTTTGTTTTGCAAAATTTTTGTTCAGATATATTTAACAGAGTATCTTTGATGTAAATGTTAAACATTTTTGTAAGGTTCTTTTTTGTAGAATGTGTAATGTTGGCAGTTAGTTTCATTTATAACAGCTATATTGACTTTGTATATTAGACTATAGGGTAAAAACATGTACACTTACCTACTTTAAGTAAAGGATATTTTTTAAAATTTATTAATGTTGTAATTTTTCATACCTGTCTATTAAATGTTTGTTAGATTTTTTCCTGGAATATTTTCTCATTGCCCTAATCTTCGAAACGACACCGGAGCGCTCGGGGTGGATAATTGAATTGACACGGCACATACAAATTGCTTCCAGCAAATGTTTTTATTTTGCTCCCATTTTTTTCCGTAACCAGCGCAGGCTTCTCGCGTCTGTAGAGACAAGGATGAACTAACCGCTGAGGCATGATTTTGTTTGCCAACAAGGTGTGTGTCACTCTAGTTAGACTATCAGGTAATCCTTTAATGTTTGCTTGCTCATCTCAAGGGTTGTCGAGTCCACTTCATACTGTCAATTGGCTGATTAAATTGATGTGTACGTTCATATCTGCCCTACGACATCTACCTACGTCATATCTAGCTACGGAGTTAACTTAAGTCTCACGTGCATCGACAGAATTGTTAAATACATCTATGACAGGTACGCAAATCTTCAAATCCACTTTACATTAACGCAACAAAATCGAAAGATAAAATATGTCTGTTACGTCATCGGTCGGTTCATTTTGTTTTGCAAGTTATAATTTTTAGGGTTCCCTATCTCAAAAACGAAAATACCTAACTATAACGAAAACCTCTAGGTATATAATAACTTTTGTTTTTATTATTATTTATTTATTGAAAATGTACATAGTTATATTAAAATTTTACTTGAACAGTGTAACAAAAACCAATCTAGGTTAAAAAGGTTAGGTTGTGATCCATTTATTTGTCAATAAAGTTTTTTGAAGGAAATTAACATCAATTTGAAACTAACTTGCAGTTAAAATTGTAAAATCCATCATAATAATATACTATTATTAGAGAATTATTTTTCAAAAATGAAGCAATGATTTTATTACTCACACATTCATGTTCATGCCCGTTACGCCTTGTTGGTTCAGCGTATGTCACATGTGCATGCGCATGGTTATGTACTATCGACATGGTCGGCCTGAAGAGACGTATGCTATCGACAAGTGAAACAAGAAAACTTCGGTCACTATTCCCTTGTCGACTTGTTTTATGGTTGGAGTACTTTAACACTGCTTTGTCTTTTGATGTTGTCTAATTGTTTTCTGTACATGTATAATAGGTAATATAGGATAGTTTGGATGGTGTTTAAAACATTTCTTAAACTCACCTCACTATAAGGAGGCCCTCACTATACAATCGTCTATAAGATTGTGCGTGATGTGCACATTTCAAAAAAATCACTCTTCTATTAGTTTCACTTTTTTTTTCCAAATTTAACGGCGACGTCAGAATGCTGGGCTCCATTCTACGAATAATGTATTCCACAATACTATTTAAGAAATAGATATCCTATGTTACCTATTTGTGAGGGTGACATATTGTTTAGCGATAATTAAATTTAGCGAATGACATCCAAGAATCGGTACCATTATCTCGTCTTATTACATCCTTACACTTGTATATTTGTAATAGATAGTTTTCCAAAATGAAATACATTATTAGTTCTATGAGTTCAACTATGTAATATCATATAGATTTAGATGTAGGTATAAGCAGTATTATTGGTCATCTACATACCTTGGAAGTGTTGGTCTAGCTGCGTATTTTCAAAATATAAAAATGCCTTTATTCTAATGTAGTCGAAGAGCAAGATTAAAGAGTAGGTAAGTTTGTTTGCGCTGTGTCCGCCGCCGGCTGGCGGGCGGGTCCGCTCTAAGGTTGTTAGGTTGTTGAATAAGTTTCTGAATTAAGAGAACTGAAAGTTTTCTCATCTCGAGATTACAGCAAAGTGTTTACCGTTTGGCTGTAGGATGCGGCCGCGACGCTCCCGCCGTCCCCTCCATAGTCACGTCTCTACATTGTGCTCGATAGCGGCTAATTTAATTTTTAATTGCTTTTTTAAATATCCACGGCTCGGAATTAGAATATTCATTAAAGTTGCCATTAGTAAACAATACTATGCTAGAAATAATTATGTTAACTTTGTAAAATATTACGTGTTTATCGACTTATTTGTTCTTTAGTTCCAATTACGCAATATTATGGAACTACAAATATTCAGGACAATAATATTCTTATTGTTTGCTCTGTTTGAGCTACAGATAACACTTAAAAATAGCCTATAAGGTAGACTAAACACGCAAATGTAAACAATTACGTATCGTATAAGTATGAAAATTAATGAATCACAACGTAATTCTCATTAGATGCTTCTGTTGCAATGAACTAAATGACGTCACTTCAAAATGTTTCAGCATGACTAATGTCCGCCACGTGCGTTGGTACTAATCTTCACTAGTCTTCCCAAGTCTTTACTAGTCCTCAGTCCTCACTAGTCTTGAATATTCTTTTAAAATTAAAATAAATAAATATTTACATATTGTAACTTATAATAACCCTAGCCCTAGTGCTGACTAGTCTCTCCTTCGTTCATGAATTATGTTATAGAGGTAATTTAGACTTACAAAGGAAAAATAAAATGTACATACATAAATTCTCACGTCCATAATCTCCGAGGAGGTAGACAGAGGAATCACATTCAATCACAGATAGTTTTCACTTTTCACGAAGCTAAAAACTACATAAAATTTAAACATTAATGAGTATACGTGCGCCTATCATGGAATATATGTGTGTGTACTTCTCTAGAATTTTTTCTTCTTCCCTATTCTTCACCAGTTCTGCCCCTGTATTCACTTCTTGCCACGATCATCGTTTATTCATTGCCCATCTCTCGTACTGATCGTGGAATAGTAGTCATTTCAGCTTATCTTTCTCGTTAGAGCAATTAAAACAAGTATATAATTGCATTTACTGGCTCTGGATAAGACCCCTGTCCTGTGCTGTCATTATTGTTCTCGATATCGATATTGAGCGCGTCCCTAGCGGCGACATTGTAGTATTTTCATAAAATATTTGCGCGAGTATATCGCACCTGAGTCCTGAGGCGTAGCCACCAGCCCAGCCGTAGCCATGCTGTGTCGCTGCACTCTAAACTCCAAGTGATTTACGCAAACAAAAAGCCGCCGACAAATATTTATAAGAAGGCTTGAAGATGCGCCGCTTTGTTTCAGACAAATACAGTATTGTGTTCGATAGTTTTCAATAAATTGTGCTTGTTTTATATATAAAAATAAAATGCATAAATAAACCATTGCTTTCCTATAGGACAGCAATGGTTTCTACGTACTTAGCGGTTTATTTGGATGACATAAAAACAGGATAGGTACTTATTATCTAATAAAAATCGGCCAGTGCTGCATAGGTATAGCTCGATGTAAGAAAATAACATAATAATATATTACCTAAAGACACTTCCAAAATTCTAGCAGCGATAAACATACCCGAGTTTCCACTGTCTTTTGTTTTTATTTGTTATTTTTTAATTCGATTCCTCTCTGGCTGTAATTTAATCCCAAGGATAATAGAGATAAATTAAACGTTTAAGTCAATCTCTCTCTATAATAGCAGTATTTTTTCCATTTTACTTTCCAAGACTAATCTTTGCTTCACTAGTTTCTGAGTATTTGTAACATCGTTTAACGTTTTAATTGAAACTAAAATATTCCAACAATTTATATTAAAAAATATACTTTGGCTACTTTCCAATAATTTATATGTTGCTCCATTTCCTTATGTCGATGTCGGCATTGATTTAAATTAAATAAAATTCATTTAAAATTAAATTAAATTTTATATTTAATTTAAATTAACGCCGACATCGACAGAACGAAATGGAGCAACACATAAATTATTAGAAACTAACCAAAAATACATTTGTTTCATTAATTATTTTGGCACATAGTTTTAAATCCATGATTATTAGTAATTATTACTATATAGTTATCAATTTATCCGATACAAAATTCAAGGTTTACATTTACATGTATTTATACTTAAACTTATATATTTTATTACGCCGAAAATAGAGTAGTAAGGGTTTATGTGATTCAAGTGTCGATAACAGAGCGATAAGTGTGCAAAGTGTTTCAGATAGATCACTCTGTACCTGTTAGCGGTTGAAATCGTGATCAGTTGCAATTCGCATCTATTATGCGGTGCAAACAAACTGAGACAGGTCTATGTACGCATCTATTCTTCCTAAACATTACAAATATAATATAAAAAATGATTTACTAGTATTATACATTTTATAATACTTAGTTTGATGGAATCTATTGTTTCGCCGATTTTTGTTAAGACATATTTTTTTTAATTTATTGCTTGTTATTTTTTTTACGTTGTTTACGCTGATTTCTAACAAAATAAGCTCACTTAATCTAATTCGTTTTATAAAAGCTGTTTCGTTTTTAAATAAATAACTTTTTAAATCAAAATTCGGTGTAACGATAATTTAATTATATTCTCACAATCGCTGCTCGGCTTATGGAAACGATAAATAATAAAACGATAATAGGTATTAAGTAAGACTAAAATTTATAAAATCGATAATCGGTTAAAGCATAGTTACTGTACAACGAGTTGTAAATTGTTTCTGGCGTGCCTTCCAGTGGCATCTCAACTAACGAGTGAATTTACAATTCTTACATTGGAAACTCAGTCGTTAAGTTTTTCAACGGATTTTATAAATGTTTTCTATATTTTTACAGAATATAAAAGTTTGTGTAACAGTACTTAATTAAAGTGAAGCCACAGAGTCCTGATTTTGGAGCAACTTTTATTATTATATTTGAAAATTATTTGAAAGTAGAAAATTCGTACGACTTTTCAAAGAATACCTATTTACTACCGGAGTGGTTGCGTTATCAAGTTATCAAGGTTTGGTTAATGACAATTGATTTTATGGTTTTGTTCGTATTTTAAGTCATTGTAACAAAATATGTGTTATTCATTTTTTTTAAATAATTAATTTTGGACGTGGCATAAAAATAGTACTCGTAGGTACATATACCATGGTATTTTTCTGAAAATACTGATAGGTACCTAAAATAATAGATTAGTCACGGAGCCAGCGGAGTCAGTAAAATTAAACTTAGGCACTTATCTAAGTATTTGAAGTGAAACCTTATTTACTCGTATTTAACCTTAGTAAAACATTCTACGTATTTAAAATATTAAATAAAGTGATACAGTTTTCTCTGAAAGACTTACCTTTTCAGTTTCACTGAATAAAAAACGTTATTCTTCGAAATCCTCTTAGTCTCAAATTATTTATCACATTTCTCGGAATAAGCCAATTCACCAGCGTACACCATTCTTGCTACATTACTTTTGGCGATGTTCTACAAGTTCATACGTCGTTCCTACACACGCTAATTGTGCTATCAATTTATATAGCACGATTTACATACGTCAATATATCGTGTCTGACGAATTGTACTGTATCTGAATTACATTAAAATATTTTTATGCAATAAGTGTCTAAAAGTACCTATTACAAATATTTGCACCTATTACCAATAAACATATAGAATTTACCAGTTTAAGCGAGATGACTGCATCGTCATAATACGCGCGGTTATCTAATGCAGCTACAAGTACGTATATTTTTACTATATCATTCATAATGTTTTACTCCTTACCCCGTTTATGCGGGGTCGCTCTCCTGGTCCTCTGTCTCCACTGGGCGCGATTTTGTACCACTTCGAAGTCAATCTTAGTTTCTTTTATGTCCTTTTGGTCTGTCGTTAGCCAGGTGGCGGGGGATCTTCCTCGACCTCGCGTCGTCGATGGCATTTTTATGGCAACTTTGACTATATGGTCTTCCGGGCGTCTTAATACTTGCCCGTAGCAACGTAGGCGTTTCTCTTTTAGTTTATCGGCTATTGGTGCTACCTTGAAGCTTCCCCTGATGTATTCATTTTCTCCACAATTTTCTATAAAAATCATTTTTTTTAAATAAGTAGGTACTATTTTCCAATATAAACTAGTATTCACATATCAAATGTAACGTATCGACTTTATTTTCTACTGTAGTCAGGAAACTGGCTGGTTTAGCTTTTTGCAAGTTCCACACATTTACCGGATTGATATTGCAAGTTTTTGACGTATCTGACAGCGTTCACTGCATAGCTAGCTCTAACAAAAGTAGAGGATTTTTACACTGGACATGTTCAAAGAGCTTTGCTGTCCACTCCATTGCTACGTTATTTTGTGTCGCCGTGCGATGATGCCAGCCGCACTCTTCGTCATAACATTCTTCACAAAAATGGGGCTACAGTAAATTAATTCAACTTCAATCCACATTATTCCAAATGAGGGGTTCGTACTGAGCGTGCAGATTAAGAAATATTGGGCGTGGTCAGAACCAGGATGGGTGTTCAGTAGTGGCACATTCCATCTGAGTCTCTTCGTGCCTCGGAGAGCACGTTAACGTCCGCAGTCGTTAGATCATGTCAGGTAATACGGGTGGCCCGAATGACACTAACAATATAATGTCCCGGCAAAAAGTAGATAAATCCAAATAAAACAACAAGATAAAAATTGTCGGGACCGAGACTAGATTGAAAGTAATGTACGCTAAATGCCGCAAATGTCGTAATTATAATGACATTAATGAATTAATTAAGAATCTCCCTTTTTGCGGGCATTCGAGGCACTGCTTCACGTAAATATTTTCTGAGCGACACAAAGGGAGGCGCGCTGATGCCGCGTGAAATTATGTTCCGTAAAATGAAGTTGAAATTTTTTATTCTCCTTTGACGCTCAAAGTTGCCGGAGTTAATTCAATTTATTGTCTCTCTTAAAACGAGACTCTGCCGTAATGTTATTTATAAGGCTCACCTACGGCTTGTTGACAAGCCCAAAAAGCGAGTGCAGGAGCGCACCGGGCCTAAGTGATTCGATACACGTTCAATATGTTTCATTAGGCAGCCCCGTGCTCGGTTATTCAATCATATCGGAGGCGGGCGACGCCAGCGCCGCGCTACAACGCAACCTCTCCGCGCACTTTATTTTTACCTAATCAGTTTTTCCGACTCGGTTATGGTATACACTCAATTTATACCGACGTTCTATTTGAGAAATGCCTCTCTCTGAATATGTATGAGTATCTGTTATTGTCTTACATTGGGCATATTGTCGATTTCATTGCTGAGTTTCTGTATGACCTGACTTTAAAGTGTGGAATAAAGACAACGTTCTATACATTGATTCCAAACCTCATTGACATTTCCACACGATTTCAGTAAATGTTGCCATTAATAAAATTCCGCTCTTTAAAATCCAGCGAAAAATTATTTAATTGTTCTTGTAATTTTTATTCCTTCCCCGTGCGGCAATGGAAGCGGAATGTTTCCGTCGCGTCGCTGCCGAGAAGGATCCGCTCCTCGAACGTTGTCTGCATCCTCTGTCACCGGAAATGGTAATTACCGCCTAATCTCGCCCGAAGCGTAGGACGGCCCGACGTCCGGATATGAACTTCCGTTATGAACAATTTAGCGCGCGAAATTGGACGTCGGCACTTGCATTCAGCCTATCGCTAGTGAATCGGATGGTGCATCACGCGTGGCACATTGCAGCGTGGCGGCGCCCATTCATACCTACCTCGGTTGCGCCCGCGAATAAGCTAAGTCGCCCCTACTGAATACGAATGCCATAAAACCTTTTAGAGGGGTAAAGTCTAGGAAATTGCATTTTTATTCAATTTGAAAAGTTAAGAGTGGAAAATTGTATACTTTCTGGCAACGGCATATTCTAGTAGATAAATATGTAAATTTGTTGGCAGAAGAGGTAATTTACCATTTTTTTATATGGTAAATTACCTCTGATTCTCTGATATTCTACCAAAAGATTGTCTGGAAGAGATCGCTCCTAGCAACATAAGATCGCCTAGATTGTATTAATTGCTCTGTACACATTGTTTAATACTAAGTTTTCGTGCAATAAAGTGTATTCATAATTCATACAACGCAAACGCTTTTATAAATCCGAGGAAGACCATACGTCAACAGTATAGACTTTCTTTTCTCTAACTAAATAAACTAAATGTATTTAAGATTTACTGCAATTTATAGTAACATTCCTAAACATCATAACACTATGGCTATAAGTGAGTTCACTATAGTCAAATGCAGTAACGATGACCATAGTTCATCGCTAGGCAGCTAATGATGGCCATTGATCGTGATCTCCATTTATATGGAGCTATTATCATGCAACTACAAGCCTCAGCTATCCGGCTATTGCCACCGACTCACAGGGGACTGATGGTTACTTATCGTCTAATCATAGACCAATTGCATCAAAGGCTTATAGCACATTATTGATGATTGTCATTGAAAACGGTAGATTGATTGATATTAATCGATTGAGGAAGGAATTTGACTTATTTATAAGGACTATAGATAATTATGTATAACTCGTGATGGTTAGTGTTTAGTTAGTGCCCACGTGTTTTTCTTTTATCAGAGTCGTTCAGGCCGCCCGTAGGCCTCTGACATTGCTTAACGACTGCTGGCGGGCGACAGCTCTATGAGGCACGGAGGGGCTCAGATGAAAATGTGCCACTAGCGATCATTCATCCTAGTTC
Organism: Hofmannophila pseudospretella; assembly: GCA_947369225.1. NCBI lineage: Eukaryota > Metazoa > Arthropoda > Insecta > Lepidoptera > Oecophoridae > Hofmannophila > Hofmannophila pseudospretella. Next base: position 6,292,380 of record OX376316.1, read on the forward strand.
TGACCGCTCCCAACGTTGCTTAATTTGCACGGTCCTTTTTTAAGCCCCGGCCGATCGAGGGAGGGCGTGTTATAAGTTTGACACGTTTGTCTGTCGGTCTGTTTGTCTGTGGCATCATAACTTAACAACGGATGGTTCGATTTGAATCCGGTTTTTTTTTAAATTTAGTAGAGAATTTTGTCGAGAGTGTTCTGATACAAATTGGACCAGCGGTTTCCAAGATCTTGGAGTATCTTTGATGTCAGATGGGATTTCTGGAACGGTAATGGCTAGATGGTTCGAATTTGTGCTTAAATATTCAGGTTCTTGCCTAATAATCATAATAATAAATAATCTTCAGTTTCACAGTTTGAAACTTGAAGAATTTGAAGATTATCAGCCTGCTGAAACCATAATAGTTAGATGGGGTCTTCTCGAACTAAAGTTGTAGGGATTCCTGAGACCTTTCAAGAAAAAAAAATTAAAGATGGTGGCCATAAAAAAGATTTGTAGAGAGGGATTTTAAGACAACCATGGCATGGCACGGCGAGACCGAAGGCCGAGCTACGCGTACGGCAAAGCGTACCTTGAGATAATGCAGCAAGATGGCTCTGGAACGGTAACAGTTAGGCGGTTCGAGTTTGAATTCAAATGTTGCACCATGATGCCCTTCTCACGTCTGGAACCTTGAAGACCTTGATGATGATCAGGAAAAAGTAAGGGGATCTCCACAATGCTACGTCAATTTAGAGTTATTTAAAACTGTATTGAAGAATTATTTCTGTTTTATGTTGCCTTGTTGTATAATTCAGTGTAACTATATGCGTGTTAAATATTTTGCAATTAATTTAATTTAATTTATTTATTAGGTAAACACAACAGATTACAACCATAGAAATTACAGAAAAATCAATATAAAGTTATGAGCTAGGTCGTAACCCTTAACGTGTAAACACAGCATGGTTAGGAAGTGGAAAATTGATTGTTGTACAATATTGAGTTATGAAAAAATACTATTGAATGTAATGACTAAAAAACTTATGCCTATTTGAAAAATAAAAATAATAAAGTAAAGACTATAAAGTAGGTAAATTGTTACTTTTGAAGGTAATAACAATCCCATCGAAGTACGTAATAATAATTAACCTATCAATGTGCCTACAATGAACGTTTAAAAATGGCTGGTCAAAATGCAATGAAATCGAGGACAAAATGATTTTGGTATTCAGCGAGCGGGCGCCGAATGGGCGGCCGGTATTGTCGTCGGCAATACGGCCTCCAAATGGACGCTCGTTCAATTTCGATACTTTCGCAGCACAATAGGCGAGAGTAAGGCGTGTTCGCTCACCTGTCAAATTAAAAAAAAGCTCTTGCATATTCAAAATAAACTGGGGATAGACGGATAGACACTACATATGTGCAGAATACCTGTGCTTTTAATACTATATTTCTTTGCCATTGTTGATGGCGTGTATTGTTAAGCGTGTGCGGCGTTTGAGTGTAATGAATGGGAGTGATATAGAGTTAGTTATACATAGTACAGAGTATTGGAAAATAATTTAAACAATGTTAGCCCGCCAGGAAAAAATCGGGGTGGGTTATATAATATTATATTGGGTTATGAGGTCGTTATATTATTTCATGAACTCAAATTTCGGCCTCGGCGTTCGCCATCTTGGTCAACTTGGATCGAGTAATTATTGTGGGCTTCTTTCTTAAACGATGAAGACGTATCCTCCCCGCTCCCGAAAGAGATTTTGGTCGGTCACAGCCGGATTTAATCTGTTAATTTTAGCCTTTTTTTCTTTCGACCTTGCCATTTTCACTTGCAATCAACGTCAGAATATGTAATAGTTATTAATATTGCAAACTGTATTTTTTACGTCAAACCGTAGCGTATATGTTATTCTTTAAATACAGTTTATTTGGTCCAAATCCATCGAGTAGTTTCGACGCTAGTTCACTTTAAACTGAGCGCTAACCGCGCAACACCTCATTTTCAGTGTTCACTTGCGCGGCCTATGGCGCCACCAGAGGGAGTCGATGGGGGGTCGAGCATTTTTTTTTCTTGTCAACAGACCGATATTTACGATGGTATAACTATTACTTTTCTAACTCTTAAACTTTCGTTACACGAAGCTTCTTAACCTAACGTAAGACATTCATTTGAATTCATGTAAAAAAATATGCCAGGTAAGTTAGGTAGGGTTATTGCAGATTTTATTATTATTTTATTAATATACTAACAATTTATGGCTAGTCCGAAATAAAGATATTAAATTGAAAAAAATATCGCACCAAAAATGTTATGCTGCGCGTGCTACGCGCCGGTGCTACGTCATAGCGAAGTTCAGCTACGAACTACAGACAGAGCGGTCGCGTAGGGAGCTTTCTTGTAGCTTCGTTGAAGTTGAAGAAGCGCGGTCGCGTAAGTTCCTTGTAGCTAAGACGACAGAAGCTGCTGTACGTACAGTCGTGGCACTCCGCACATTTTGCAGGTTTCGTCGACAACGAACCAAATGTGGTCACGGTTACATCGTCCCGAAACCCGAATCATGTGCGGTTTCTTCTTTTACGCCTTCTGATCTTGAGTGAGAATTTTCTTGTGGAATATTGGTCTTGACTATCACGTGTTGCTGAAAAAAGGTTTCAAAAAGTGAAATTTTCGTGTAAAAGTTACATAAAACCCATGATAAAAATTCAGTTTCCATTATATATTAGATATATTTTGAAGCCAAAAGGAAACCCTATTGTAAGTGAATTATCTTATTACGCTAACATTTTACTCATTAAATTAACATCAAACTAATAAGTAGAAAATGATGATAAGTTTTCATAATCACAAGAAAAGTTAAGTAAACAACTTACTCTATTTAATTAAAGGAATGGATGGGCTATTAATTACTTAGGCGGTTGCCTCGCATAATAAACAAACGGCTTCTTGATGACTGCCTTCTGCAGCCTATTTCTTGCTCAAAGCGGAGGCTTGTTACTATGAGACATAAGATATTATTATAATATTTTGTATTGAGAAATCTGTAGACAATTTCTTTTGTAGAGGCTTACAAGTGTTTAACAAATTGTTTAGCAACAAATCCCTTTGTTTTTTTTAAATATAAAAATAAACAGCTTAATAGTACACACATAATACTGTAACAAATAAAAGCAAAATTAAGACAACAACAATTAACTAAAGGGCGTGTTTGTTTCTCGTCAGCCGCCCTAAGAGATTAACGCACGCTTAAGCATTCTCACTCAACAGATGACCAATTGTTCGCTCTCCCATAACAGCCGCTAAAAGTTTTCCCATTTATTCAGTGCTCATACGTCAAGTCGGTGTAACGGGCGAGAGAGGGGGCAGCGAGAGGGGTGCGGCGGCGGCGCGTTCCGGCGTGATAAGGCGGGCGGCTCCATTGTCGCGGCGTCGGCGCACGTTTCCTCCGCTGCCGTCGAGCCTACAGCATTGTTCCCTCTCGTAATGAACAAACTTATTCCCGAGGCTAATGCAAGCACCGACTGCCGAATTTAAACGTTATCTTGCGTCCTGAGTCCTGACATGTCGTTGTTCATATTACACGCAGAGAATAATAGCCGAAACCCATCGGCCTAGTTTTGTTTGAATAGTGTTAGCTGAGTATTGGATGTGTACTCACTTTAGCACAATGCGGTGAGGGTTGTTTGACGAAGGACCCGGATTCTATTAAGAGACATTGTGACGCGTGTATTAGTTATATAATTGATGTCATGTTTGTTTTAATGTCATGTTTGTTGCAGTTGTCATCATAAGTGTACTTAATTTACCTAAAACTTCATTTTAATGTTTATTTAATTTTTTATTTATTGTATAATGTCAGGAGTGCAGATATACTCTAAAGCACTTCTTTAAGAACGCAGATACGCCTCTTACAACTTCTGTGTTAGTTAGGCGATAAAGGAAAATAACATTTAATTGATCGCTATTATTGGTAGGTAATTGACGGTGTCGATTTTCCACAAACAGATCCGTTTTATCGACTACAGAATCTTCAGTTTCATGACGTCAGTTTCAGTATCAATCTAGTCTAGTTATTCATCAAAGTTCATCAACTGATGCATATCAAACCCCTTTGTGTAAGTACATATACAGACGCCTTCATCTTGTAACTGGAGTTGTCTTTTCTATTATATAAGCTACAGTTATGAGTTGTCAATTTTCTTACAATTGTAAGTGAGACTTATTAATCGTCTCACCAATGCCTTTCCCTCCCTCGTCCCACAGGACGGCCCCATTATCCGACACTCCCGGTAAGATACAGCCTCCAGCCTCCCCGTCTACTCCCAACTCTTCGCCTCGTATTATGCATTCTTCGCGGCACCAAAATTTCTTATTCATTCGTATACATTCAAAAATTTCTCATAGTAGTAGCTCCTCTTTTCAATAGCGACAAAAATTCACCCCGCCAATGGCTGTGAAGGGAGAAAATCGCATTTCGATCGAAAAGAGGGCAAATCTTTTATGTAATATGAGATTGTCATCGCGATTATTACAGGAAAATAGAATACGCCGGATCAGTAAGTAGGTTATCTTGCTGCTTCCTTGGGCCGGAATCACTTTATTGGATGTTACGAGGTACTTAATCTTTTTATTTTATTGATTGTCACCTAGAGGAATGTGCCTTTAGTAGATTTTCGCTTGTAAGCTCTTACGAGTTAAGTTCGTAGTAGTAAGTAGTGGATTTAATTATCTGCTATTCGAAGTTGGGCGAAATGTTTGAAGGGGAAAAGAGGAGAGGATTTAGTTCAAAAGAAATCGCCAGAAGTAGGTTAAACACATCCAATCACCCATATTACAGTTTTATATATGGAAACGGGATTCTTCCCACGTTTTTAGTCCGTCTATCTCATACTGACAATCACAAGGAAAATTCGAATGATTCACCAAACAGCCTGATATTTATTCAATATGCAGAATTATTTTCTCATAAAGCATATTACAATAACGGGGTAGACGAACACGAAATTAATATTTAATGATAAATTTACTTCAAAATGTAGAGTATACACTGTGTCGCACTGAAATATAGTAACTTAAAAAGTAAATTATACGGGACAACCCTAATCGGTAGTGAAAAGTATTTCCCGCTCAAAGAAGAGAGAGAGGATATGAATCAAAACTTTTATCGCGAGTGAGGGTGACGTCAATTTGCGAGAAATGCTTTCCCGGTGACTCGAATTACTCCCAAACAAATGTCTGTCATGGGGTCGTTATGTATCATGTTCATGAGAAAACTGTACAGTGCGGAACTTTCTAACTAGAATGAAGTAATAAGTAGAATTTTGATACATTTTGACATGGAATCTATTTCATGTCTTACACACTCGCTTTGTATGTGAGTGAACTATTGTGTCGAGTCACCGTGACGAAAATGTGTAGTTTCAGCATACCACTAGCTCTTGAACTATTTAATCTATTAAAATGGAAGTTAAACCATTGGATAGAGTCATTCGCCACCGTTCTTACGATACCTAACAATAATTGAAACATTGTTTCCCCGCTTCGTTACAGCTTGCCGAAGTGGGTATCTTTTTTAGCTGGGCCAAAAAATTTACCGACTTATATTAAATTCTTTATAACTTTGGAACTATTATAGATATCGAAACACTTGAAACTGCTTTGTGGTGAGCTTGAACTACGCTACTTAAAACCAGATCTCACTTCACATCTGTTGTCGCAGTTGAAAATAATTGACAAGTTTCATCAGTTGTGAACTCATGCCTGGCATACCATGCCGTGATATAAAAAGGAAGTGCAGCCGAATTTGATAAACACCCATGTATAACGCAGAGTAACAGAGCATCTATCGTTTGCGACAAAAATCGCAACAATCGGACAACTACGAGCAAACTGGTGGCTCTTCGCGTGTTGGTCCAATGTTGGAGTTGCAGAATATATTCCATGTTCCGTAGAAAAGATTTCAAGATTATAACTTACGAAGGTGTATTTGTAACTTTTGTTATGACTTATGAGCAAAAAGCTTTTCCTTGTTTTGTTATTAGTATTTGGTCGCGCCACTATTAATTTTAAATTTTCGCGCGGATTGCGTCTATCGTTCATTGCGATTCGTTTGTAAAAATAATTAATGTTGAAATATTCCTCTTCCTTATCCCGCACGCACCTCCGTACCGCGCCATGTGTGCGAGCGAGACGCCTAGTTTCGTCGACCAGGCTATAATGACATTGCGTAGCCTGAATCGAAAAGCATGAAACGAAACGCACTCTTCTCGCGACCTCAGACAACATTGCTAATTTAAAAAAATACTAATTAAAATAACGCCCCGGTACTCTGATAATTGTGATTGTATATTGTGAGGTGTTATTTGTCGGCCGACAGACTTTTAGACTATTTCAACAACTACCTACGTATCTACAGTGTGCCGGCTCCTGAGCCGCCTTTGATTTCGCCGTCTTATCGCAAACCGGAGATACAAGAACTACTTACTACAACTTATTGAGGTAAGCGTGCTTCCCGCGAACTGTATTCCAATATCTATTATTCGACTACAGTTCGTGAATAACCTTTAATGCCAAAAATTCAAACATACAGTCCACCAACTTTTCGGCAGAGCGCGAAGCAACTTCATCTCCGCGCAAGCAGTATTTTTTCAGAATTAGCTCCGCAAAATTTAAAGAATTTCTATTGAGTTTCTATTGAAACTATTAAAGTATTAAATACAGATATCGTTCTAATTATAGAAGTTGTAAGTCACAGAAAACTATGGCGGGGCCATTTTAACTGTCATCCACAGTCTTTGAAAATTGTTACCGCCCGCTGAAACAAAATCAAAAACACACTTGTATTACAATTAATAGGGTTTTATTAAATAATTATTACAGAAAATATCCAGATAAGCAGTGTAGCTGTAAGCTGCATAATAATGTAGCGTGCTCAACGAAGCCTTAATTGCGATGAAGCAAGGTGCGACTGCGTTGCATCGCAGTATTCACAAGCGAACGCAGATGCGCGGAAAAATCGCAGATTATTAGCATTAGCCGGCTTATCCGAGTCGCAACGACATATTCATATTTAAATGTCATGTTGGAAGTTAACACAGGTACGGTGCGACAACACGCGCTCCTTCTTGCATAACGTGAAGGGTTTTAAGATAGATAGATAGATAGATTAATACTTTATTGTAATTATATTTAGTTTAATATAACATAATATGCTTAAGTTCCTACTGGTGTATGGACTATCAATTCTTTGTAATCTAACCGCACAAAAAAGTTATTCTTATTGCACACAAGAAATTTACATAGAAAAGGAAACATAGAATAAGTGTAGTGTAGAAGAATTATTAATATGTCACCGGCAGTATAGTGCAGAAGAGTGAAATATGAAATATTTATTGGTTTAGGTATATACTTTTAATACATAACATAAGTATTCTTCATAATATAAAGATTAAAGACAAATTGAGCTCACATATGCTTAGGTGAAATGAAACTGTAAATATATGAAGTTTTGATAAAATAAAATAAGTAACCTTAAGTTTCGTTTTTGTTTACTATTTATAATATTTGGTAAATAGGATAGACGAAGCCATTAGTGTGTGATAACTCGCATTGGTGGAAGGACGATATCGACCACTTCCAAAAAGGATGGTATAAGGTCGCCGAGGATAGGGAAAAATGGAAAGGAGGAGGGGAGGCCTTTGCCCAGCAGTGGGACAGCCTATAGGCTATTATAAAAAAAAAAAAAAAAAACTCGCATTGGCATAATTTTATTCTCTGCTTCAATCAGCCCTAAAATATCTGTATAACCCAATGGTTAGCTGGTAGAAAATGCCGCATGGCATTAAGCTCGCCTCATGTACTATTTTTGTGCATTAAAGTGTTAAATAAAAAAATATAATATTTTTTTGTCTGGAAAGTTTGTAATCACTTTTCTCTACTCGATGCGAGGTTTCCCGAATATGTTTTGTTTTGAGAAGACCCTGTGAAAAATTACATCGCAATAAAAATAATAGTTTCATTTAATTCTGCGATACGGCGAGGGTTTTTATATTTCTGGTCAGCTGTAAGTCAAAAATAAAACGTGGAAAGTGTTTATTTTCATCTTTCTGCTTTGTGGAAAAATCTTAGAGTCTGATCCGTGAATCCTTACACATATTCATTCGGGATTAAATTTTTCATTCGCTCTTTTCTAGCAGAACTTCTCGAATTAACTTACATTTCCTTTTGTGAAGGTGGTCGGTGGATAATATACCGAAGTTAACTACTTGGTTTCATGTCTTCGATCCTATCGTCATAAAGTAATATTCAATGTAAACCTGATGTACACGAAGATTTACTACTTTAAGAACTTATCAGAAGACACCTAATAAGTGATGGTATGAATATAACAGGTCAAAATAGGTCAGTCAGAAAATAATAATTGCCGTTTGTAGACTACAACCTATAGATGTGGGACCATAAGATCGGTATGGTTGCTCAGTATCTGAGTTATGGTTGCCTATTATGGCGAATTGAAATTCCCTTATTATTTTCGTTATACCTTAAAACCTTTTCCCATTAAGAGGGGGAGGAGGATCCCTCCCCCTAGACGACTATTCGGACTAGATTTGTTTTGCTACACGCGGATACTGGCGTACTCTATCCTACGACACCTCACTCGTTAACCTCACTTACTTGGTCTCCGAGCAATAACTGCATTAGTAGATTGAAATTCCCAATTTTGGTTATACCTTTAAACCTTCTCTCATTAAGAGGGGGAGGGCGACTAAATTTATTTTGCCACTAGCGGACAACCTTAGTATATCCTACGACAACTCACTCGTTGACCTCACTCACATGGTCTTCGAGCTATAGCTAATTTAAATTCATGTCAGCGAGCGACAGAAACCAGTTATAGCGTGTCGGACACAGCGTGACGTCAGCGTTTCGGACACATTGTGACGTAAGCATATCGCTCGCGACATGTTCGTCAACTTTTTAGTACCGGCCGTATAGTAGACTGCATTCAAACTCATGCGATGCGCTCAGGCCCCGCCCACTCAGTTCAGGATCCGAGCAGGCCGGTTCCAAGTGGAACCGTTGTACGTGTAGTCGACAGCGCATTTTTGTTTGAGTTTATATGAAGCACCGGTTCCATGGAACCGACCGATAATGGAACCGCCGCGTCGTCGTGTAGTCCGGGCCTTAGAGTGGTATCCCGTATGTTGCCCTTTATATATAGATGTATTACCGATATAATAAATGTTCCCACATCAAAAATCTTCATTTATTAGAACGATACATATTTAGTCCTAAAGATTCTGCAATTAATATGTTCTAATTTTTAATAAAAGATGAATCCTATCTGTTACGTTTCTGTGATAAAGAGTGTACTTAGCAGTAACAAACGAAAACAACTCGGAAGTTGGTTTCACAATCGCCTCTCGACCGCAACGGGCTCCAGTGATTGTACACAATCAAAACCAGTTCCAAATTACAAAGACTAAAAGGATCCTCTCTTAAATTTCCCAACTAAACTACAAAGGGATAAAAATGTTGGTTGCAATTTCGCGGAGAGCCCACGACTCAATCCGACGCCGCTCCGGGGAGCTAAACCGAATTTATGGTTTGAAAATTAAACTTAAATTGGATATTGCCGGGTTATTTTTAAGCATTTGCATTTAGCGATTAATTATATGCTGTGATAAATTTCATGGTAATTTAACAGCGGGTAAAGTGAATTTTCTCGCTGTCGAAAATATGCATTAATGTTTTCATAACATTCATTTCATTTTTTGAGTTATATTACATTGAACTAAGTTCTTGAGTAGGCATTTAAAAACAATCTATCTACAGATATTTTTAGACATATTTATAACAACTTACGGAGATTTGACAGCAATTTTGGCGCTCTCTAACAACCTTATGTGGCATTTACGTACTACTTGTACTGAGTGACACAGGCTTTTCTAATAGGGTATGCACTTTCTGTCGTCGTGGTGGTTTCGTCCGTGGCGTCGGTGGCACATGATGATGATTGATGATGATGATGCAGTTTCCATATACAGATAATCCAGAAGAACCAACGACAATAATCTTTCAAAAAGTTGAATTAAATGTTATTAATTTTAAAAAATATTTTTTTATTTGATCGAAGAATTTGCCGCATAATAAGATACGCGGTCAAATCACAAAGCATTAATTTCGGTGGAGGGATGGGTGTTCAAAATCAAAGCATTTTGATTTGGCCGGGTCAGTGTGCTACAAAGAATACACAATTTTACACAGTTAAAGATGTGTGCGTGATTGCATATAATTGGTCGCATGGCACAAGAAGACGCTCATAATTGGTCGATCCTTATTGCTTTTTAACCCCCGGCCGATCGAGGGAGGGCGTGTTATAAGTTTGACACGTTTATCTGTCGGTCTGTTAGTCTGTGGCATCATAACTTAACAACGGATGGTCTGATTTAGACGCGGTTTTTATTTATTTTATAAAGAATTGTATCGAGACAGTTCTTAGCTAGATCTGATAAAAATTGGACCAGTAGTTTCCAAGATCTTGGAGTATCTTTGATGTCAGATGGGCTCTCTGGAACGGTAATAGCTAGAAGGTTCGAATTTGTGCTCAAATATTCAGGTTCTTGCTGCGTTTACGACGTCTGAAACCTTACGGATCTGGTGATGACCAGGAAAAGTAAGCGAACTTCAATTTCATAGTATGAAACTGGAAGAATTTGAAGATGAAAAGAGAAGAAGGTCTTCTCGAACTAAAATTGTAGGGAATCCTGAGACCTTTCAAGAGAAAAAGTCGTCGGGGTTAAATTTTTAATTTTATGTCTGCCAAGCTACCAGAGGCGTTCGCCGCGCGTAGAAACTACGAAGGCAGTTTGTAGGTACATTGGGTTACCAGTTAGTTCCGCTAGATGGAGTGAAATAAAAAAAAAACTAGCTTGCATTTTACTAGGGCAAACTTTTATTAGGAGTTTTCTTGTAATTTGTTTTTTATGAAATACACACATATACACTGCTTATTTTCATATCTGGTGTGCACGCCACTGCTTGTACTATGCTTAATATGGGGTCCTATTTTATTTGCGGCAAAATAGGTTAAAACAATAACGATAGGGCAAAAAATTATTATTATTTTTCTTATTTTCGAGAAAAACGACAAAATTGTTTGTTTGAAAATTCTACAAATAAATGAATTATAGCTATTCTAATACTGAAATAAGAAGTAAGAATGAAAGTCGTTTCATTCATAAGGACATTTTTTTTTTTTTTATGTATAACTAAACCCGCATTTGACCTCGATCTCGCCTGATGGTAAGCGACGATGAGGTCGACGATGGAGCATGCGGGTCCAGTAAATGCCTATTCACTCTGGCCTTGAAGATCCCAAGGTTGTAGTTTTCGGGAAATACAGACGCCGGCAGGCTGTTCCATTCCTTAGGATGGATGAGTTTATGCCACCAAGACGCAAAATAATGGGGTTTAATTTTCATTAGTATGGAAAATTTTCATACAAGTAAAAGGGTTATTTTTTCGTGTAAAAAAGGACATTATATTATATAATAATGTGTTGTTACCTTGCAGACCAAAAATAACAGATAAATTAAAACAAGAACATTATTTTTTTTGAAATTGATACATGCACGCAACCTACTCAGAAATTGGATATTTTTAATTTTGGATATTTTTAAATTCGAGTATCGGAATAGTCCAGAAATAAGTAAGTAGTAAATAAGTGACTTATTTCACAACACAACACACATCATCATTAACAGCAGCCCACTCTAGTCCACTGCTGGACTTAGGAATCTCTCAGGGCGCGCCATTGAGCCCGATCTTCGGCTCTTCTCATCCAGTCGCTGCCAGCCACCTTGCGCGGATCGTCGCTCCATCTAGCAGGGCATCACACACTACGTTTGCCCAAACGCGGTCTCCACTCCAGAACTCGTCTACCCCAGCAGTTGTCGGTTCTGTGATGTGACCGGCCGGCAAATGTGACAACACACACAGAGAGTTAAAGTTAAATTCATACAGAAGTTACACTAGTAGTAGGTACACAGAGTCAGAAGCAACTATATTTACCGCCAGAACTAAAAGCAACTCGCTGCATATTGAACCGTGGCCCCTACCTGTGTACGTACTTACATGGAAACGCATCCTTTTGTCAGCACGCATCGAACGAGTGACCTATTTCCCATGTGTCACCATGTGCCGTTGTTGTACGGCGCTGCGATAAGCTTAATTTCATACGTTGCCGGACATCAAACAGGTGATAATTCAGCTCTCTGAAATTATTGGAATATAAAAACTAAAAGATATTTCTCTATTTAAATTACGCATTTCGGTAAAGTAAAACAAATGCCTATCTATGCCATTTCAACCAACAAAGGTATATAACATATTGTATTTCTTAAATAGTGTGGTTGTAGTGTCGTAAAAATTTTGGTGGACCCGGATGAGTAATCATGGGATTGCAAAAAATTAATGGACTTTAGGGGAAGAACAGTAGGTGAGCGATGCGATTTAAAAAATAATTTATCTACTCCCATATGGTAATTTGTTCATTAGGGCACCACAACCAGCAGCACAAACTACTTTATTCCTAAGGGTCGTTACGTAATGAACGTCGCGGTGGCGTAATATTAAATACGACACCGCGAACCTACATTACGATACCGTCACCTCAATCAAGTACAAAGTAATTTTATAAATAGTTTTATGGAATTTGATACAACATTCAGTAGTTAAAAAAATAATTGTTACGCGAAATATATTTTTTTCTTTATTTTTTAATGCCAACGTTACGAGACGACAACTTGGATCACGCACTATTGTCGACGGTGTTTTGACGAGCTGTCATGGTGTATTGGACGCTTCACAATAGTTAGTATTTTCGATTATTTAGGTACTTCATGGTCGTAAAAAGTATTGTATGCAACTGCACGTAATTAGCCATTGTAAAACTCGTTTTTTCTATAAACTAAAAACTCATTTTTCAATTACGTGTTAGTTGCATAAACTACTATTGTCGAGAAAGTTTTTAGCTGTAATTTCGTAGTTCTTAGACTATCTTCGATGTCTAAATGGGATCACAGGTATGGTATAATTAGGAACTCGAAGTTTGAAAAGTTTAGGTTTCAAAAGTTTAGGTCTATGACGCTTTTCTGATATCTGGATTCTTGAAAATCCAATGATGACCAGGTAGAAATAAGTTTAATTCCAGAACGGTAAGTCGGGGGTTTCATGTATTCATTTAGTATTATTATATCTAATGAGGCACAAAAGAGAGGAGGCTTACACCTTGCAGTGGGGTGACATGGGCTAATGATGATATCTAATGAGATCGATCTCTGTTTTTAATATTTCTCTCTTCAAAATCAATATAATATTTTTCAATTTTTGCAGAGCGAATCCTTAAGGTTTAATACGGGTTGATAAAAAATAAATCTAGACCATACCATAATATTATTATTATGAAACGGTCACAGGCTAATAGCTAGTAGACAACACGTATAGTATATAGGTATACAGTAATAATATACTACGTAGTATTCCTACTCTATGTGAATAGATAAACAGATCCGGCAGTAGGCTACCGCTCGGCCTCATTGTGGGCAGGCTTGTTCCCGCCACTGACGCCCTGCTTGTGTCACTATGACAAGCCCACGCTCCCTGCTTCTACTGTTGATACCTATACTATACCAGCATAAATAATTAGCTTAATGAAGCTATTGCTACTGGCATAGAGTAACCCGAATACTGAAATAACTCGGAGAAAAAATATGTGCGAATTGGGAAACAGTATGGGACATTCCCCAGATCGTATGTTATAAAACGGTTATAAAGGTTTTATTCAAGATTTACCATCTAAAGCTGGTCATTGTTGGAAGAGCTCTCTACCTGGGTTAACTATGATAATACATATAATATGTAAATGAAGGATAAGTGAGATGACAGGTAGATGCAAGGGCGGTTGGACGAGCGACTTTGCCCAGCAGGTGTGCTGCAACAACCAATAGCCTCCAAAAAAATAACGGCTGTGAGTGTGACTTCAAATGGTTCTGCCATATTTGCTACAGCTTTCTATAAAATGTAAAATAATGCTTTGTTAACTCATCGGACATTGAAGTAGGTATCCCCACTGCTATAAAATGTATGTGTGCTGAAGTTTTCCTTTAAGGTAGGGCAGTTTAAAAAAACTTCATGCATGTTTATTTTAAGGCACATTTAGTAAAATCCGTTCCGAAAAAGGGTTCCATTCGAGATCGCAAAAATACCTAGTTCAACAACCGCACAAATTTCCCGCCTCGGGAAAAGAAGGGAGAAAAGAAAACTGTTGAGATTACTTTTGTACAGCGTGTTGACATTGGAGGCTTTTATCACCCTTTCTACAGGGGTAAAATCTCTGACACATATTTAAATAGACAAACAAAACAGTCATGAGAACAAATACAAAACAATGTGGAATACGGAGACACAGTATTGAGTTTATAGGAATTGATTTCGATTCCGATAAACTTAAACTTTCCTTTTAATAATTTTTTAAAGGAAATAATCTTCAAATTGTCGATTAAAAAACAACTAGAATTTTACATACTTTATATTAACTTTTCAAGGAGGAAAAGAGAATGAACAGATTACAGAACGCCTGTAAGTATGTACCAACAATTTAATGATTAAAAATTAAAATAAAAAATTTAAATAAAAGGCGGAAGACTTCTGTTTGTATATGTATAAAACTGGGAAATACTATTTATTTTGTTACAATTTTTCCCAGTAACTTTGTTATTATTTCAGAGGTAAACAAAGATTATGACTTGATTTTTCTAGTTTATGTGATGAATGATGATATGGAATTATGGCTAATACTGTCGGTGATGGGTATTTTTGGCATGGCAACGTTTGTTCGGTTTCGTTCTTGTATTCTTCATGAATTCGAAGACAATTCGGGAAAATCTTATCTTCATTATGGCAACAGCAGCCATTCGTTTTAGGTCAGCTAACAAAATATTCGCCGACATTCGACAAATTGTCGAAACCTCGTATTACAAAAATAATTTTGGCCAACAACCGTCGAACAAATCCCGTTGTACAAACGAGTAACCTGAGCCGAGAAGATGACACGCCATATTTTAAGTATCGGAGGAAAGTCGACACGGAGGCTGGAGAGGAGACAGGTGTAACTCCCAACTCCTTCCCTCCTTCCCTCGCCCCTCTTTATTGATATTACGGTCGGCGCATTAACCACTCCGCGCGTTGTGTATTGGCTTCCACATGAGGGGCACTACAATAAAACTAGGATAGTGGATCGTGCGCCGGAATAAAAATGTTAGAGCTCTGCTCA
Organism: Hofmannophila pseudospretella; assembly: GCA_947369225.1. NCBI lineage: Eukaryota > Metazoa > Arthropoda > Insecta > Lepidoptera > Oecophoridae > Hofmannophila > Hofmannophila pseudospretella. The sequence goes on from OX376316.1 coordinate 6,307,688, forward strand.
ACTGTCTCAGAAGAGTGTTTCTTTTCTAAGCGTGTCATTCTTTTGAGTGCTGTGAGAAATATTTTTGATAAAGTGTGAAAAGGTGATTTTTATAAATTCTTATAAAACTTGGAGTTGATGTTGAATTTAAACTTCAAAGTATAAAATCTGTTTAGTATTAATATTATAAAAGTATTTGGAAATGGAAGACGAAAAAAGCAGAACTTTATATTCATTGCTTGGCGATGCTCAAAGCTTAGCCGTCTCTCAGAGTGGATAACACAGAGCTTCGAGTTGCAGTCCACACAGACGCATTGTCGCCAGACCACAATAATGAGAGAGCTTCTTCTCAGAGAAAAGTGTATACTTCCTCCAGCGGTCAGTGGCGATGGCCGCCTGTAATTGTATCCGGTTGGTCTCCGCACAAATATGCAAAAAGCTTTCCAGAAGCTACTGTCAGTCGCTTTAATTGAGTTTTAATCCTATACTAGCGCACAACAGCCTTGCAATCTATCACATCATACGTCAGGCTAAGTGGTCGTCTGTGGAATGGACTATTCCCTTAGTTCTCAAGTTACTTCCGGCCCCAGCAGTATAAAAGTTTGCAAGGAGATACCGCCTGACCACGGACGCCGCAACTGCCTAACTTAGTAACACTTTAATTAGTATTTGCTCTCCTTTATTTATTAAGTCACTAATTGTTTAAAATGTAAATATAGAATAAAGGTACTTTATAAAGAATGCAAAGTGTTTGGCAGATTTTTTTGGTAATTCATAATAATAAAGACGAAGTTTTACGGAAGTACGTAAAGAATGCGATTTAATTAGCACGAAGTTTGGAAGATATTTTTTTTTCCTTTTTATTGCTTCTGAAGTTGAAATTGAATTGGTACCTAAAATTAATATAGATACGGGCTAAATCCATTCTGTGCTTAGCATTACGTATGCACATTAATTATTATTTTTCTGAGTGATAGTTTAGTAAGTATACTGTATTTGTGGTAGACAATTTAAACAACACAAAATTTTCATATTGGTTATTTCAAATTGTTCTTATTATATCCTTACCATCGCAAAATCTTTAAAAATTGCACAATAAAGTGGGAAATGAGCTTCAAGTATATTAAGTTGAGCGCAGACTACAACCTATTCGGGATTTCCGTGTAAAGCCGTTCTCAATAGATGGCGTCTGGTAATAAGCTCACGATGGGCTATTACAGCTGGGAGAGATTCGCTGCGAGGCTGGAGCCTACGTATCAGTTACATGCGACTATTGTAGCACAGAGGTAGGTAGTATCGCTCGGTGCAAGCTGGTCACACAATCGATTAGGAATTGCCCACTCGTCCGCAAATTACAACAATTGTCCGTCGCGCCGCTTTGAGCACCATACGTGTTTTGATAAAATCCACTCGTATTTCACTGGCTGTAATGTGTTGATATTAGGGTCTTGCCACAGGAATTCTTCTATTCGTAAACCTTTTATGTTCTACTGGCTTTGAAAATAATTGCCCTATTTTTCTGTCAATATAATTGGATATAAGGTAAAATATTGATATTTTAAACGGACGGTGGTATCGTCAGATATAACTTCAAGACTTTGGAACGATGTCTGAGATTTGCAAGTCTCGAAATGGGGGTAGAGCGGTTTTACACCAACAACCCTTTTTCTCACGAGGATGAGCACGCCTTAAGTAATGGCGTGATGTTATTTCAAGGTGTCGCGTCCAGGCGGAAAGGTTTTTGGCTCCCTTTATCCCGAATAGAACAAAATATAACTACAGGTCGTGAAAAATTAGCGTTTTCAAAGTATTTTTATTATTCATACTTAGCTAGTTTATAAAAACAGTCGGATGTCGATTTCAGTGTGGCTCTGAATTTAAAGAAAAAACCTAAATATATGCCACGTCCATTCACCGTATACTGGTTTTGTAAGTCTGAGCGGGACGTTTCGTTCAACGATCGAATTTATTGAGTGACACCGGAATCGCTACCATAATTTTTATAAGTATAAGTTTTTAAGGGTAGAGGTGAGTGAGGGTAGTGAAGAGTAAGTACCTACATACGGTTTAATCCCCAACGTGCCGAATATAATACGGTGACTGTCAATAGATTCGATAATCCATGTTTGTGATGATGCGGGGTGCGCGGTTTGCGTGTTGAGTAGGTATTCTATTAATCAACACAACGAACATTATTCACGGGCCGACCTAATCAACATAAGCGTGGGAAACGGTTTGAATGCATACTAGTATATATGTTATGGACCAAGTGATTAATATTACATTATTCATAATGTCCAGACAGTTTGAATAATACCCGAAATGAGAAGCCAATATGATAATAACTATGGCTGGTCAAAGTGTCGTTAAGGAAGCACAAAGATAAATCAAAGGAGACCCGCGTAGTTGTCATAATGCAACCTAACATAACCTACAATATCCGAGTCGGTTTCGCATCCACTAAGTTTCTGTGATATTGCCCAATTCGACTTGTCATTATTCATACTGTCCGGGCATTTTAAATAGTGCCACCATTAATCACTTAGTCCATGGCATATATATCTCTATAGTAAAACAAATACGAGTATTACCGTCAGTCGCATGAAAGATCCTTAAAGTTAAGTCTTCATTAAAATGACAATGACACGAGACTAAAGGAAGCTTTATCATTAAGGACGTTTATTGCAATTCACGGTTAGGGGCGTAACGAAATAAACATATTGGTTACCTAGTGTTATTACTCCACTACATTTTCAGATAAAGGATTGAATAAATACTCCTTTACAATAGGTACATTTAAGTAGAAAAGGTCTTTTAATATGTATGCATCGCACTATCTCACACCACAGGCAGCCAAGTTGTTCTTCCTTGGACGTGAATTAAGGAGAAACCATGGGTACAAATATTGCTGGTCAAGCAAAGGCAAGATTTATGTAAAATTGAATGACAGCGCACCAGCCATACTGCTTAAGAGCGAGGTTCAAGTACAAGGGCTTAAAACTGGACTGTGACTAGCGACGAACGACACCGGTAACGTCTGTTTTGCCTTTTACTTCATCAAAATGTTACATTATCTAATTTTTTATATTTTTAAATTATCTATACCTATCATTGTAAAAATCAGAGCTCCACAACATACTCATATTGCATTAAAAAATACTAATATGAATGACCCACATGAACACTATGGACAACAGACAGACAAACAGACCCTTTCCATTCATTCAAACAAACACTCTGCTTTTACTCCAGTCATCGATCATGAATTTCTTCTCACTTTACAGTCTCACTTTTACGCTCCCACACAAAATATGATGTTGCTCATTTCGTATTGTTGCCAATGTTTCTCTCGAATTTTATATATTTTATTGCAGACAGTTGTTGTACTATACTACAATGAGTAATATAAGTGAAACAATTGATGACATTGGTAGCACTGTCATTTGCAACAATTATTGCGTAATTAATCCTGAGAACTGTAAAGACAAACTAGTAACTACTGATGACGGAGTTACTGTGTTAACACAGAACATTCGGAGCATTAATAAAAATTTGAATGAATTCAAGGTTTTCCTTCAAAGACTCAACTTTGAAGTAGATATCATTATACTGACTGAATGCTGGCTTGATGACAAATACAGTCAATTTCCATTATCTACTTACAAATACTATTACTCTAAAATATATCTAAACAAAAATGACGGAATTGCTGTTTATACCAAGCCTAACATTAGAGTATCTGTAACGGAACCGAGTTTCAAGGATAGCAATTGCTTATTAATAACACTCGGAAGAGAACTTTCTATCGTTGCAATTTATCGTTCACCTAGTTTTAACAACATTATGAATTTAAATAATTTCTTGGATTCACTGAACTCTATAATGACAAAAATCAAAACAAAATCTTGCTTGCTAACTGGTGATGTCAATATTGATATTACGCCTGAAAGCAATGACAACTTTAAGGACAAATATCTCGACCTATGTACACTAAACGGGTTTTTTCCTGCATACGACATGCCCACACGTGATAAAGCATGCTTAGATCACATGATGGTCAAAAGTAATGCTGAAGTTAACGCTGTCGTATGTGAATCTCAAATCACTGACCATCACACCGCTATTATTTCCTTGCAAAACCGTATTACCAGAGAAGCACTTAAGGCTAGGAATGGTATTAAAATTGACTACGACTTTTTAGTCCAGGAACTATCATATACAGACTGGACTCCAGTCTTCAATTCTAAGGACCCAAATCTAGCTACTGATATATTCATTGACATTTTAAAGAATAGCATCGACAGAAGTAAGAAAACATATATAATACCTCATAACAAATTTAATCTTAAAGAGTGGCTACCTACATCTTTGATCAAGTGCATCAACAAAAGAGACCGTTGGCACAAAGCTGTAAAAAAGCACCCACAAGACGAAGAGCTCAAAAAGAAATATTTAAGATATAGAAACACATGTAACAGTATCATAAACAAAATTAGTATAAAGAATAACAGCAAATTTCTTGAAAAAAACCTGAACAACCCCAAAAAAACTTATAGTGCGATTCGACCAATTAGCAATACTGGCAAGCTCAAGTCCAATTCTTGTGACTTAGTTGATGACGAAACAACTCCTCTTGATGCTGCTGATAAAATAAATGACTTTTTCACATCCATTGGCAGAAATTTGGCTCACGATATTATGGCAAAGACAGGTGCAACCGAAGAAAAGCTCATCGCTCGATCCAAAGTAAGTTTCAACTCACCTCATTCAATTTCACTGCGACCAACTGATCCCATAGAAATATCTAAAATCATTATGGACCTAAAAAGTGATGGAGCTCCTGGCTGTGATGGAATCTTACCCAAAACTGTAAAGTATATCAAACAATTTATATCTGAGCCACTTGCTTACCTTGTAAACCTATCAATTTCTACTGGAATTGTCCCCGAATCTTTGAAGATAGCTCAAGTCTGCCCTGTTTTCAAAAGTGGTGACCCAAAAGACGTTAATAACTATCGGCCCATATCCCTCTTAACAGTAATTACAAAAATTTTTGAAAAAGTCTTAAATTTACGACTTTTGCATTATCTTGAAACTAATAACATATTAGCTGCCACACAATTTGGGTTTCGAGCCAAACGAAGTACTGAAGATGCTGTTAAAATATTGACTGATTACGTTTCTCGATGCCTGGATGAAGGGAAAAAATGTATAGGAGTTTTCTTAGACTTGAAGAAAGCTTTTGACACAGTGTCAATACCTCTGTTGTTGAGAAAGATGGAGCTGTTAGGGATCAGAGGGATTGCACTAGAGTGGTTTTGTAGCTACTTGAGAAACCGGAAACAGTTTGTCAAGGTCAATAATATCTCCAGCACTACTGAAACAACATCTTTTGGTGTGCCGCAAGGAAGTGTGCTCGGGCCGACGCTTTTCCTGATCTACATCAATGACCTGTGTAGGCTGGATCTGACGTCGGCTCAGGTGGTCACTTTCGCTGATGATACTGCCATTATCTTTCAAGGAAATACATGGGCAGAAGTAAGCAAACAAACTGAAACTGGCATGAGAACTGTGCAAAACTGGCTTGAAGATAACCTTTTAACTCTCAACCTAGGAAAAACAAAATTTATTGGTTTTCACATATCCTGTAGGACTGCGCCCCCTCGTGATTTCGCCATCAAAATCCACTCTCCAAGTTGCTCTGTTTCTCAAAATTGTGATTGCCAAACAATAGAGCGCACAAACCAAATTAGATATTTAGGGGTCATCTTGGACCAAAATCTCAACTGGAAAGCTCACCTTACAACTCTTACGACTAAGACACGCAAATTGTTCCACATCTTTAAGAAAATTCGGAAAATTACCAATTTTAAGATTCTGAAAATGGTTTACTTAAGCCTTTGTCAGTCTATATTAACATATTGTGTTGTGGCCTGGGGAGCTGCTGCGAAAACTGAAATAATCAAAGTCGAACGAGCGCAGAGATTAGCTTTAAAGATTATGCTCTCCAAGCCAATCAGATACAGTACTTACCAACTATACCAAGATTGCAATCTCCTCACAATACGGCAGCTATATATACAAAGGTTAGTTCTATCTTTTCACAAAACATCCCTTGCTACAATGAAGGATGATTTGAAATTTTCCACTAAGCGCTATGTCCCTGCCAGATATAGACCTTGGAATGTCCCACGGACTAAGACTAAATTCGCAGAAAGATTTTACTATTTTATAGCTCCGGCTATGTATACCCACATTAATAATTTATTTCACCTTCAGTTATCTAGTATGACTCGAATGAAATGCAAAAATTCCCTGTTCAAATTACTTCATTCTATGGACTACAATCAAACTGAGAACCTATTTAATCTCGATAAATAAACAAATATACTAACAAAAAAAAGAAATATATACAAAAAAAAAAATATTACAATAATAATACAATTAAATTATTATAATTAAAACCTACAATACACTAATACTAAACAATTAATTGCACCATAGGATTACCTACATAGATAATCTTATGGTATTATTAATTTAAGATGATGTGATACTTACTCGAATAAAAAAAAAAAAAAAAGAAAATAAAACTAAGGATATAACGACGGCAATAATTTACATTACTATCTCTGAGAAAAAAATGGTAGTGAATTATCTGCAAACCTTGCTACTACTACATTACTCACCTCACACTGCTCTGACGACTAATGTTTAAAACTACCTACATCTTAACAATGTTAGCTCTGATTTTAATTTTTAATTTTAATTTTTTTGTCATTTAGTTTCTTCTTTTTATCTTTTTAAGTAAATAAATTCATGTACACGATAAGTAGGACGGAAGACCTAGCTTCCCATAGCACAGGATAATTATTTATCCTAGTTTGGGGGCCAGGAATACTGTACTTGTACTTTTCCTTGTTAACAATAAATAAAGTTTTTATTTATTTATTTATTTTTTTAATATAATTTACGTGCGTACATACATCTATATATCTAGTTTTTAAAAAAAAATTAATTATATTTAAAAAAAAATATCTTATCCAAAAAATGGCTGAAATTGAAAGAGCTCGAAAGCTGTTGAGTTTCCCTGAAATATTACAAAGTACTATAGGTATTTAATGAAATTTTAGATTGTAAAATCGAGTCAACATCATTTTAATCGAAAAGTATGAAGTGAACTCTCCCTACAAAGAATGTCAGTCTAGTAAACATGCAATATAAATACGTAACTACCTATAGTTAGTCTATCATTTAAGCGCAATAATGAGGACGTACCCCGCCTGTCACCGCGTCCTCTTAATCGGCTGGCTAAGATCGTTATAATGTCGCCGAATTTAATTGAATAAGGCTCGCTTACATTTTACGACAGCGACGCTAAAGCCACGGCGTTAATCTCCAAGCTAAAATCAATTGCCAAAAATTGTATTTGGCTAGACGTTACCCGCCAGAGTTTCAACCTTCTAACAAGGCGCTAAGTAACAATTTCGCTCACCTAAGTTGAACGGAAGGAGAATCATATCAAAGTAAATTATTTCCTCGTTTGCCGTCGTTTACGAAAGTGCACAACTCGCTCGTGTAGTTTGGGTTGGGTAATGTGTCCTAGGTGGTGTCTAGAAGGTTTATTTCGTCGTGGCTGGTTTCGGAGCTGAGTTTTTATTGCGAAATTTATAGAGCTGCGTTTAAGAGCGTCGCCGTGCAGGCCGTGCCCGCACCCGCCTTGCCGTCGCTATGCCGTGCCGCCCGCTACGGTGAAGACATCTCGCTGCCCCTTTATTGCTTGCTTCAAATTAATGTCTCGACTCGACCTCATAGCGAAGGATTTTCTACTTTGTGGGAACGTTTATCGGATTTTATTACGTAAATATTTTATTAGAGAAGAAAACATGGTTAGATGATAATGTGGCCGCTGACAGATATCTTACTAATAAATTGTTCTTAGCTCTATTCGTGCTGAGGCCGCGACCCTATCACCCGTACATGTGTTAAGTTTTTTTTAATAGTGTATTTAATTTTGGTAATTGGCATCATGTACAAGTGAATAAATATCTTTTTATTTTATTTTATTACAGCTATATATTTTATAATTCAGAAGGCCAATACGCTAGCACAGTGGTGAATGTAGATTTGCTTTCGACCCTCGACAATAGGTCTAAAACGTACCACTTGTTGTACATGTCCTTGCTTTGGCTTTCTTTCGAAACTCGTCAAAATTTTCGTTTCGTTACTGTCAACTGAATCCTGCAGACTCAGCCTACAGTTTCATTTCATTTATTCGTCTTTTTGTACTTACAGCATAATTAAATATGCCAGTATACAGTACTTAAAATTAATTCAGATTTATTTCTTATTGTTTATAGTGTAGAAACTTTCTTATTGTTTACAAACTAATATCTGGCTCATTAGCACAATGCACTAGACGCACCACAGTCAGTACAAAACTAATCCCATAAGTACCTATCTACTAATTAAAAATATTAATACTTAAACAGTAATAGCTGCTGTAAAGGGGCAATAAAGTTCAATACAACTAAATTAAAATTTATTTAACGAAACACAGTATACTTTTTAAACTGTTTATCCTTTCATCCAATTTAAGTTTAAGAGATTACATAATTATTATCTGTGTCTATTAGATTATGTCTATGTACAATACAAGGCCAGTTAGTAGGGGTTTTGTGAGTGTTTTGTCCAGTTGCCACTCGGGCCCCCTGTAAAGGGATGGGGTAGAGGCGAGCCGCGTGTAATTTTCAGATTAGTTTGTTCAGTAAGCGAGCCAGCGAGCCAGCGCGCCGCCGCGGCGCAAATATGTGACCAATAATGTGCCGCACGTTGTCTCAGGGTTTTGTCATGAAATTTTGCTTCAATAACAATAAATTGTCTATTGAAAATATTTATTGTTATAAATTGCATTATTTAAAAAAATATTATTTATAATTATATTTAAAAGCTAAAAATTCAGGTAAAATTATTGTTTTCTATTTTTGAATCTTGGGGTAGGTAATAGGTAGCATAATATTTTTTTGCGAGGCTTTTCTAAGATACTTTCAAGTTTTATATTAGTAATAAAAATATATTTGTAATAAAAATGCCTCCCTCTAAATACCTAATATCTAAACCATCAATATAGTATATTCGGAATTACTTTAAAAGTTTTCTAAAATTTCAACACCAATGCTGAATACAAGTAGTTTTCAGAAGCATGACCTATCTTGTTACCAATTTCATTTGCACATGGAAAACTACGCGGCAATATTGCTTGAAATAAAGGTGAACGGAAAGCTCTTCTTTCCAATGAATAGTTGTTCAAATATAAATCAGCGTCACCCAGATGTTTATTATCAGTTTCGCTCGCAATAAATAAAGTCGTATTATATTCTTGAGCGGGCGATCTCGGAGCTCTCTCTATAAATCATTTTTATTGTGCTGTCGAAGGGTCCCGGGTAATGGCGGGGTTTGAGCCCAAATTGGGTCGACTTCCAGTAAATAGATAAAGGTTCGCGGAGACGTGCCGTGATCACAGACAGCAGATGGATTAACTGGTATGCAAAGGCGGACAAAGCTGTAGGAAGTAGGTAATAGATACCTACTTTTCCTTTAAACAGAGTAAACTACAGTGGTTACCTGCTAGAGTCTGTAGAGTTATTACTTTTTAATTTAAACTTTGTTTTATATACAGTGCGTGAGCTCTAAGAAAAACATTCGGGTAACGGGTAAAATCGGCTCTGTCTTTACTACAATCGTAGTATATTCACGTATCGTTCGGTTATTGAACCGCAGCATACCGAAGTTTTCAAGACCCGAATACTCACGCACTGTGCGTACCTATAATTTTAATGTCATGATTTGATAAAATGACACTTGTTTGAAAAGTTGAAAACTTGCAAAGTTACGGATTTAGTTTTAAGCAAGCAATAACTTTACTTTTCAAACAATGTTATATTTTTTGTGTAGATAAGTTTGAAGCTTAATTAAACTTGGCATCCACTTAGATCTCAATTCTTTTATAGACGAAGCCGACATACCCACTTGTTGCTTGTTTTGAATCTGGCTCTTTTTTTCACATTCATGTTTTCGGTGGGATTATTTATATGAAAGGAGTTTGTAAATAAATACTTAAGTGAGAAACAGTTTTTTTTCTGCGCAGGCAGTTTAGCTGTGTGCAACGGGCAATTACAATCGGATTTCCTATACTATAAATTAACGTGTTATCATCAAGGAAGTTATAAGTACAGTACTTAATAATTTCATACTTCCTTAACACATGTATTACAAATTATACTTTTATTATAATAGAAGGTGTTATAAATATCTGTAATTACCTTTTTTAATTGCGAGAATCGAACAATTTTTTGAAACTACGACTACCAACAAAAGTTTTAGTGGAACGATCAATTAACCTGTTAATAATACATCTACTTAGTTTATTGTATGTATGTGTGATGTACAAGTATGTGTAGAAAACATAATAACTCAATTGTAGTCATGTTTCAGTTAGGTTATAGGTACATTTATAATATGTACTCGAACTACTATATAAAAAAAGGGGTTTTTTACATAGGAAGACACGTCGAACTATTATAAAAACCGAAATAAAATACGGATTCTTAGTGATGATTTCTGTGAAAAAGAGTTTTTTTACAGTAGTAATGGCCATTGTATCATTCGTATTGTCTATTTTGATACACAGCTGCGCCTCTTTTTACATTCTATTACTAGTGTTAAAATGGCTAGCATTACGTGCATTTACATAAGCTTCTATTATAGGTTTAGAATTACAATGTTCTAACATAAACGAATTTAAAACACCACAAAACATATCGTTTTTACCTTGAAGTGCGTGCTTTCAGCAACACACCAGAGTCGAGAACCCTTGCTATAAAACTTTCTAAGCGTGCAGAAGATTTGATTTTCTCACGAACTTGCGAGGTGATTCAATGAATAAGCAATTTTTTCGCACTCGGTAAACTTTACAACTAAAATTGGTTCTTTAGGTCTCGTTTCTTTCTAAAAATAATATATATGCGAACCTACTTATACTAAAATTGAAGATATTATGGAAATATTATGATAATTGTACGGGAGGAATTTTCTTAATAATTTTTATGTATCATTAATAATAAAGGTTGCTCAGTTAGTAGTTGTAGTTTTCTTGCGCCGCTTCTTTTTTTTCAGCTATAGCATCTTACGAAGCGGTGGTAAAAAGTGACGTTGTATAGATGTACTTACTTACAATAAAAAAATGACTTTTGACTACTATAAACGTTCTTCCATAGATGTTAAATATTCAAGTTTTCCCTCACGATGAACATAGGGTTTTGAAATCTGTCATGGTCCATTATAGTTTGAAGAGAAAGATGCGTTCGCAAATCTTGAAATACATGTAAATCCTTTAGTCAATGGGAAATGCATTGCGATATCCATTAGTTCCCTTTTCCATTCATTTAAAATCAGTGCACAATGCAGGGAAGAATGTTCGCTAGGGCAAAGCGGCGCGCGCGCCGTTCGTTCGGAAACAATGCAAGCTTTGACATTACTTCCGGCAGTTGGGTCGTGCGCTAGCCACCACGCCTCATTTCATTTTCCTTCTACAATGCACGTCATCTACAAAGTTACATGTACAAGTATTTATGTAAAGTTCCCCTTATTTTGTATGTAAAGATATAAATAAGTGACAATCCACGAGAAAAGGTACCTTATAGCCGTATTTATTAGTTTCGCAGATATTAAATGTTTTGTAAAATGATGTTAAATATGATTTTTTTCTTTTTTGCTTAATGTCAATTTAGAAGGTTTAGCCTTTGTTTTCATAAATTGTAGCCAACTATGTAGCTTTCAACGATAATATAGGTATTTGTGTCACTACTTAAATAGCCGTTTCGTGAAAGTGTATAATTAATTACGATTAATATTTAAAAAAAAAAATTATCTCTCTCTCGAGGTCAAATGCGGGTTTAGTTATAAATAAAAAATAAAAATAAAAAACTGGACACCTTTGGAGGTTGATCCTTTTTTATATTGATAGCTTATCAGTTGCAGATTATAGGGATATCCATAACTCAATACCAGCCATAAGGTACCTTTTCTCGTGGACTGTCACATAAAGTCTATTTTTTGCCGCAAAAGAAGAGTTTTCGAAAGTTTTTGAGTGAAGAACTGATTTTTCATTTACCTTTTCAGAAGTAGGTGAAGGTATGAAAAAGTTAGAAATGTTTGCCTGTGTCTATACGAAGTGTGCCTGGGAGAATCTACTTAAGAATAAGACATAAAAGGGTTAATCGGGCGAGAAACCTCTATGTTAAGCAGGAAAGGTGTAACGTCAAAACACCAAGTTATATGCATAAATATCAAGTCCTGATTTAATATATGTCTTGTATCTACTAGTATGTAGGTAAAAACAGTAAACTGACTGGCTAGAAATCTTTGGGTCGTTCCCGTCTGTTCTGTGGGTTTGTGAGTTGCGAAATTATCCTTAACATTGTCATTGCACCGGTAACGGGTAATAAAAGGAGTGTCGTGAAATATTGTGATATTCTTTTTAGTAAAGTGAGTGTTTAGCAATTGAAATGGTCACTTTGGGGTACTGAACTGCGCAATGTCTTGTACGTACGTGTACTTTTTATAGTTCCGTAGCAAAATGGTAAAAAAGGAACCCTTATGGTGAGACCTCGGTGTCCGTCCGTTTGTCTGTAAGTGACAGCTGTTTATCTCAGGAACTACTAAATCTATTGGTTTGAAATTTAGCACAGTTGTAGGAATTGCGTGTTCGCATCTATCCCAAGTAAAAGAAATTTGAAAATAATTTTATTTTTATGAAAAATGGGGTTCGAAATGTGAGGTTGAAAAGTGAAAGTGGGGAAATTAGGGCAAGTGGGATATCATATGAAAGGGGTTAATTTGCACATTATAAAACCTTTTTTTATTTTATTCTATGTGCTATAGTTTTTGACTTATGGCTAAAAATGTTCGAAAAATTACCGTTTGTATTTTAATTTATTACCTTGAATAGTAATCTTGGATGAAAAAAATTTCTCCTCTATGGGGTGGGCGCGTTTCTTATACTTCATGCTTGTAATACTTTTAAATCCTACCTAACCGGTAGTAATTCTCATGTTCCGATCCACAAAATGTTACAAAATTTTCAACTTTTGTGATTATACTCGTTATGTAGGTAATACACTTTATATTTCAATTATGTGTATAAATTATTACAAACCAATACACACTATGACGACCTCCGAACGCAGAAAGAATGGAGTGTCACAAATTTCTATTCTGACACGTCTCTTTAGAAAAATATATCACAGAAAATTGATAATATTATGTAAATGGAATATCATCTCGATACCGAGAACGTGCCGGCTGAGCCTTTGCACCACAATAATCGCGCAGATATAAAACTGTCATAAAGGGAAGTTATTTGGTTTCGCAGGCAATAAACCGGTGTTCCAGGAGGACAATGAAAACTGCACTCGACAGGCGGACATTATTTTGGTCCGCTTGAGAGGTTTGAAGCATCGTGGACACTTGGAGTGCTGCTCGTATCTAGGATTTAGGATCGTAGTGCTAGCTGAACTTATATTTGATTTGGATTTGAAGTCGCATTCTAAAACAAACTCTCATCATCTGTTACTTTCTGTGTCTTTCTATAGGTAGTAGTGGTAGATCTTAATGTGAAGGATCGCCTGGGGTGGTATCACACTCTTATATATTTCTGCCGTGAAGCAGAAATGCTTGCATTTTTGTGTTTCGGTTTGAAGGGTAAGAGAGCCAGCGTAATTTATGGCAATTCATCTTAGTCCTCAAGGTTAGCAGCTCATCAAAAACCCTCTAATATTAATACAGTGAGGTGAGATGTCTACGGGCGACGGTGACCACTTAACACCAGGTGGCCCGTTTGCTCGTCTGCTCTCATTATTTATTAAAAAAAAGTTGGGATTTATGACCATCAATTTAAAACAAACCGACTGAACGTTAGCTAACTCTGACTGAATAATCACCAGTGATTAAAAGAAGATTATACGCCATGTAAATCCATGAATAGGATTCCACAGGACATGCGTTATTAACTTTTTCTAAAAGTCGAGAACAAACGAATGTCGAATGAATGAATGTCGACATAAAAATTGCGTCATTCGAAAATAAAAACTATGTAAAAATAAAATATTGGACTGTATTTAGGATTTTACGGACAAAATGCAAATAGATTATGGTAGTTGCACCTACCTTTGATCTTATAATCGACTCCTCTCCTTAGCGTCTGATAAGGTGGTGTATGACGTCACAGGATGCAAATGTTCATGCGTCACAATATGTTTATGCAGACACAATTTTAATAAAACCGCACAGAGTTATTAGCGAAATACCCAGTCAATGTTCGAGAAAGTTCTTTGTCTTCAGAAAGCACACGATAGAACACACTACTAGTCGGCGACTGAGCGAGTTGTACTAGCCGGTATAGTCGAGCTCACTGAAACTTGTTCCTAATGTAAACAAATCACCATATTGGCGATGTTGATAGTTAATAAATAAATAATTTAATTGCAAAAAACAAGTATATCTAATCTACGCATATTACAGGGATTGCTTAATTTATTGTCTTAAGGCTATTAATTACACTGGTGACTAAACTAAAATCCGAAGATTCTGTAATATAGACACCAGTGCTCCCCAGGGATTGAAAGTTCTTATTTGCCTTAGACATTAGTAACCATAAAAATTTGAAGTATTACTATAGATCAATATTATCCATTATATAGTTTGTTTATAGTTTGATGAATTATCCACGTTTTATTAATATTTCATCGTATAACGTAGTTTAGGATACGAAAAAAGTGAATTCCACTTGAATTAAACTATGATTGGCCGTCTAAATGTCAAGGATAGGTTTGTTTACATCATGCACAAGTTCCTTTGAACCCGCCTTTAGGTGCGATGGTCGTCAAATGTAAACAAAGAAAAACAACAGGTGGAGTTATATAGAGATCTGGCGAAGTGTTACAAATCTACCCACATTTTGTCCCAACGAAGAAATAAAAAGGTTAGTTTTTAAAGAGAACACATTTTATTGTTTTCAAAAGTAAGTGGTAAGCTAAAGTCAAAATACCAAACCACCAAACCAAACTACCAAACTATATATCATCTGCCGAGGAGTTGTGGTAGCGGTTAACATAAAGGGGAGTCTGCGACTACCTCGTTAGCACGAAGGGTCGTCTCCAGACAATCAGCCCGCCTCGAGGCTCGATAGTACTCGATACCTAAGATTTTAGCAAACTACAATCTAACCCGCCATCCGGCCTACAGATCGAGAAACAACTGTGCAATTATGTTGGGGCAACTTGGGATCGCAAGTGAAACGCTATCTTTATTATTATATTAGATTCTAAAGAGCCATTTAAAAAAGAAATAATTAAAAACTGGCTAGTTAAAAAGAATAAATGCAAGTGGAATGCGTTTGCCCAGATTTTGAACAAAAATAATTTTATGTTTTATCTAAACTTACGAGTATAAACTATTATAGATGTAACAAGTTTTTTAAAGTATATGATCAACATTAGAGCTTTTTAAGTTCCTATAGAAGATAGGTAATACCGATCATAAGATATATCTAGTAACAATAAGAACTTTGACCTGCGTCGTAATGTATGTTTGTCAAAAAAATTGTAAAAAATATGTTCGTACTCTACTTGATAATAATATGCTATAAACAACGATGTTATACACGATGGGGTGCAATTTAAATAAATTTGAAAAAATGGTTTAAAAAAAATTCCACGAGCAGGATTTGAACATGCGACTTGGCATTTCGTGGAAGTGCTCTATAATAATAGTTAATATTAATTTTATACTTATCTAACCAAATAAGTATAAAATTAACTTTTGTGATCTTGTCTAAAATTTTAAAGACACGTGACGGACGGACGGACCGGCAGACGATGGAACGACAGTAATTTAGGACTCTGTTTACGTACCGATTCATAAAAAGAAACAATATTGATACCAATAGTCAATTCGTGAAGGTACACGTAAACGGCAGCAGTATTTTTGTAAAAGCGATTCCAATTACTGAACGCACTGTTACGTTTATTGAGAGGATTAAAGCTAGACCGTACGTGTAACGGAGTTCATTTATGAAAGCGGACAATTGCGAGGGGAATTCTTAAAAATCCTCTGAATGTTCGTAGCAGGTCGCCTTATTAAGCGATCGTGGAAGTAATTGTGTGAGTCTGGCAGACTTAGGAAGTTAAGCGGTTGGCGGTAAGCCGCTCGCTCGGCCGCGAACGCTCATAATCGTTATTTCGTCTGCGGACTTTATAAAATGTAACCGAAGCGAACAGGCGCCTCTATTAGGTATAATTTTAGTAGGCCTTAGATAACTCCTAAACTTATACGCATAGGATTCCACACTAAAGCGGAACAGTTTGTAGCTGTGTTGTATGAAACTGCTACGAATATTGACTCCGCAAACTTCATATAGAATTCGATATTGTATCGAACGTGCGAATCGGAAACGAAGCTTTTCCGGGAATATTGTTTTCATTGCGCCCGTGTGGAATTAAAAAGTAATCTTGCTCGATATTCCCACATTTACATATTTGAGTCTATCACTTATCTTATCTCTATTTCGAGCTTTCGGCTACGAACAATCAAGATGTCTAATCAGAATATATTTTTATTGTAATTAATAATTATGTACAGTGGACAACACATCACGCAAAACTCTTTAGTACTTTGTCGCTTTAACTTATGTGACACACTCGTAGAAATGTCAAGGAATCATGACAAAAAAATATTGCGACAGGGTTCCACAGATGTTGCTTGATGTTGCTTGATGTGTTCATACCATGGTTTTGTTATCTTCAAATAAGCATTACATGCAACGATTCGTAATTGTTTAAAAATTCTTTATATTATTCGAAAATTATTCCCATGATGAAAAACAAACAACTAATTTCGTAGAGATACGTCGAGATTGTATATTGATCAAGGCTGATATGTTATGGATTCGCTACTGTCCGTCCGTGTTACGTTTGTTCAACCGCACAGCCCAGTGACGTCATCATACCGGCCCTCCCAAGGGAAAATAGTCCCAATGTGCCGTAAAGTTACTCGTATGTCGACAATAAATAAATCCTATATAATTATACATAATATCGTAAATTACAAATAATGTCAACTTAATTAATTACAATATGATAATAAAAAAACTAATTAGTAAAATGTCATACTATAACTAGGCAAAAATTATACAATATAACTTCAGTCAAACAGCCCCCCGCGAAGTGCCCCCTGGCCGAAAGTACCCAAAATGTCGACATAACTCTCGAGGCCTAAGCAGAAAAAATATTTTCGTAAATAATTTTTTATGTAAGTGCAAATAAATAATACTTAAAGTATATCTTTTGAAAAATATTTTTTTGTACTTTCTCATCGCTGTATTGTGCATTAAACTTTGTAAAAGATAATGTTTTTCTCCCATACTTTGCCTAAAGTACAATCCAACAGTCTGTGTGTTCCAAAAACCATTTGCTTCAGATTATTAACACTTAACTTCCCACACTCACACACCCACTCACCCTACACTACATATGCACACTTACATCATTACACACTCCCACACAACCTAACACACCCCCACCCATACTCACTCTTACCATTATCTTTACTAAATTCCTTTATGATAAAATTTTCCAAATTCCTTTTAGGTTAAGAATATAATTTGTAATTTGCTTGCACAGTAAGTGCGACGGAATCCCGACTTACAAGATACAGGTTTTCGACCTAGTTTGTAAGTCGGAGGTCCTTTTTTGTGTGCCCTGTAATAAGTAAATAAACTTTTTCATTTTCATTTTGCTTTTATTATTTAGTACATTATAAGTATAGCTCAGACTTGTGAGTTTTGAGTTTACATTGCAGACATCTGACCTCACAAAAATATTGCAACGAGGTTTTCGATAACGCATCTAAAACCTTCTTGCTAACCTTGAGACGTAGGTGGAATGCCTCTGTGCCGGTAATTACACGGCCCTTACAAGCTTAAACCCTTTACCGGAACAAAGCAAAGTAAGCATTGCTGCATTGTGGTAGAAATAGGTTAGAGAGTAGTAACTACCCAGGCGACCCTCACATCAGGGTCTACTACCACTAAAAGTGTAACTTCAGATATGTCATACACATCAAGTAGGTATATCATATCGAATAATATGAATACGAACACAAATAAGGTAGAATAGAAAATGGAACTCTCGAATTTGAAAAGGTACGCTCAATTCAGCACGCAGAGATAACGTTAGCATGAAATTGAGTGAGACATGCAATCTCGTTGATGTTAATGCAGTACCGGCGAGCGATTCGGTGAAATGGCGAAGTTCGAATCGAGCTTCATTTGACGGCATACATGACACCGCACGATGGCGACTATTCACGTCAACGCGGTGCACTGTGCAAGCTACGGACGCCACGATAGGCGTCGTACGTGTGCACAATGGTCATTCAAAGGCAGAATTCTATCAATCAGGCCTGTACTGCAACGTCCCAGTGTGGGAGTCATTGTGTCCAGTTGTCACGAGTTATGGGAATAAGACACAATTCCATGTAACTTGAAGATACAATTTAATGCTCAGATAAAATGCTCTACATAGAAAAATTTCAGCAAAAGATAGCTTCTAAAGATTTCTCTACGAATAATTGGAAATGATGTAGTCCTAGAAAGCTGTAGTCATAGAGCGTCGGTGGCACAGTGGTTAGGACACAAAATTAATTAAAATTAAGTATATCATAATTTTTTGACGATGAAAAATTTGAAATAATTAGTATTGATAGAAGGTATTATATTTATTGCGGGAAAAATAAATATTTATAATTTTTGAGGAAAAAAAGTTAAAACTTTATTTTTTAGAACTAAAACTACTTATTTCTTTTGAGAACGGAACCCTCGGTGCGCGAGTTCGACTGGTCGGTTTTTTTAAATATTGATTACAATGATAAGTAGAACATGTGTCGTCAGTTTAGAAGAGGGTATCAAATTAGTTTAAAATATTAATTAGTAGAATACCATGAATATCATTGTAGCCAATTTATGACCGCCTATTACTATTACCGCTCTATTACCATAAAGAGTTTTTTAAGAGAAAGTATTAAATGAACACCTGTAATGTAATTATTGTATTTAATTAAACACCAATATCTATCTAGTAGACGGCGATAGGCCCGCCACCTATCACGTTTGTCCATCAAGTCTTACGGCGAAAAGTGGGAACTACCTACCTCTAATAAAGGTGGTTCCTCTGTCTACCCCCTCGGGGATTATGGACGTGAATGATATACTAATACTATAATTAAACATCCATATTTTTCAATTTCTTATAGAATGGGATTTTAATCTGTACCATTCTGAAAGAATAGTTCAGGTAATTTTAAAAATGTTTACAAAGCACCACGAAATGTTTACCGATATTATCTTGTTTATCTTTATTATGATGATAATTATGTTGAGATCTCGTACAGCCGCCGCTAACACGAAAAAGTTTGATTGGTTTCAAATCACACGAACTCGTGGAATCGCCGAAACTCATTAAAAAGTAAATAGAAAATGTCGCAACACCGATCAAATATGACTAATAATGTCTACGTTTCATATCGTTCGCCGTGTTTATGTTTTAAACTTCAGTAAAATAAGATATCTTCATATGAGCATATTAAAGGGTTATTACTTGCGTTGGTATAATTTCCACTTCTATACACATGTTATTACTATTGATGCTATACTATATATAAATTGCACTGAAGTCTTGAAGGAAAAAAATTCTTCGATATAACATGTTTCTTTAATATTCGGCAAAGTATTATTGACTGTACGTAAGGCCCGGACTACACGACAACAGTTTCTAAGCCGGTTCAAGGAACCCGTGCTTCATATAAACTCAAACAAAAATGCGCGGTCGAATACACGTACAACGGTTCCACTTGGAACCGGCCTGCTCGGTTCCTGAATCGAGTGGGCGTGGCTTGAGCGCAACGCATGAGTTTGATTGCAGTCGTACACAGCCGGTACCGGTACCTGAACCGGACCGTCGCTGGAACCGTTGTCGTGTAGTCCGAGCCTTAGTGTATTAGACAATTATCAATAAAGAATATCCTAATTCAATAAAAATACGAGAAATAAAAGAGCCTTTGTTTGTTTTCCTAATTAACCACAAACGATGATTCGAATCTGAAGATGTATGTAGTTAATCTTAAAACTGTAGTAGTTAGAATATTAAATATACAGTGGGTGAAATAAAGAATGAAAGCGAGTTACATTGCATACAGACAGGGTAGAGTGTCTAGTGGCTCTATAATGGCCACTGTTTCATTACTAGATGACGGGCCGATGGACAAAAAGCTGGAATTCTCTTTGTTATGCCACATTTTGTTTCTATCCCGTGTTTTCAGTGCGTATGGAGTCCATGTTCGTTGTAATCTTCAGACCACGTTTGCATTACCTAATTAATGTCTACAAAAAATGAAATAAACGTTATGATCTCCGAGGTAGATTTACGCACATACAAACTTATGCAGATTCATACGTGTAATGGAAAATTGTCAGAAATAAATGATTTGTATATTTTTTTAATAAGAAAATTTAATATGAAACTTAAACCTTTTTTAAGGGCAAGGTACAGTAATCCCTATTATATGAAGAACAAGTGCGTTTCAAACAGGTGGGTGGGCGAGTGGATGGGCGAGCGTTTTTCAATATTTAATGGAAGTTGAAATAGTTTCGGAGCGTCGGTGGCCTGGTGGCTAGGATGCCGGACTCCCATACGAGGGTCCGGGTTCGAAACTATGCAATTCCATGTATCAATGAGTTTTTCTTTACCGACTTTATCGACTGCTCTAACGGTGAAGGAAAACATCGTGTGGAAACCTGCATGTCTGAGGAAATTAAAAGTTTCCGAAGGCGTGTAAAATCCACCAATCAGCACTGGGCCCGCTCGGTGGATCATGGCCCGTACCCCCCTTGTGCAAAGGGAGGCTTGTGCCCCAATAGTGGGGATATTAATAGGCTGATGATGATGATGAAATAGTTTGTATAATTAGTGAGGAAACGACCAAATTGTTGCAACACGAGCCGAAAGCGTGTGTAGTCGATACATGAATGCGACAAGTGGTCTTGCCACACATGTAAGGGTGTTATTACATGGATGCGGTCGACATTGATCCGTGGATTAATTATAGAACGTTCTACGTCGATTAATGTTTATTTCTTTGTCCGATCTGTCATCGATTGGCTATTGATCCGACGTCGATGCGATGTATAGATACGATAAATATTGTTACAAATAATAAAATAATAATTAAAACGTTTAGCAGTTCATGTACTCGTAGTTGTATGTTAATGGTGAGCATAGTCTATATAGTATATTCTTAGATCGATGGAAAAAGAATAAACTATTTTATTTAATGACTACAACGTATTGTAAATACAACTGTATTTTTTCAGTTATATATTTTAGTTATTTTGTATTTTATTTCAGTTATGTTTTTTTAGTTATTATTTTCTTCTATAAAAATATTAATCATAAAATATAGTCACATACTACATAAAAGTTTTCGATTTAAATCTGTGGTATAGTTTGTTTGTATTCGGTATAATATAAATAGCAAGTAAATTGTACTTCCCATCGCTTCCCGCAAAGTGTTCAGTCAATATATACGGCCATTTTTGAGCAGGTGTTCATAAAATTAATTAAACGGCAAATTTAAATAAGAACAAGAAATAGTGATCGAATATATCGTGATCGGGAAACGTCATTAAATATGATTTCCTAATTGGATTTGATATATCCGAATCTTTAGTTAAAATATAAAGCAAATATAACGAATGTGTGCCAACTCAAAACAGGAACAACCTGTGGAGCGGCGCACACGAGCCAATTACAAACCTTTGAAGATTAATGTTCTATCCAAATTTAATCTATCATTGAGGAAAATATGAACCGTATTCAATTTTGTACAAACATTCGTGGGATTTGCTCTCAATCAAGACCCGAGGATGTTTCGTAATGTGGAGTAATATGTATACGTATATCTGTAATGTTATAATAATAAATTACGTATATGTACTGGAGTTTACAGAGGCAGTTAGTACCAATAATTGTTTTAGCTCTATTATTTTTGTAGTGCACGGATCATATAGTATATTTGATTTCAATTTAGAAAAACAGACGTTAGTAACAGAAAAAAAACCTTGATTTACAAATTCATGTGCTTGATAGCTAGGTAGGTTTAACAACCTGTACAAGAATATTATTTGTAATTGTAGAAATGTATTTGTGTTTTCTTTATTCATAACATAACAATTTACCGCTACCTATGTATGTAAAACAATTAACAAACTATTTTAGGAAAGTTCTTTATCATCTTAATAACAAATAATTAATTCCCATTAAATATGTTATGAAGGAAACATCATCCCGTTAAACTATCAATAGGCGATCGTTAAACTCATATGCCTTACGACTTTAGCACACTGCAGCAGAAAAATAGATTTCTATGGTTCGGTTTGATTCTGTTTCAAATCCCTGCAGGTGTGTTAATAATGACATTAAATGTAGTTACGCTACGAAACGAACGAAATCTGAAGAAAAGTTTAATTTTATGAGATTTTAATATAAATTATAACATTTTATAGCGATATAAATCAGTTTAATTTAGTAGGTACTATCCGAATTAATTCCGTATTCTCACATAATACCGACAAATAAAACAAAATATTACAACATTTTCAAAAGTATCGTAGAAACATAATCACCCTTCAAATTCGTACAGGATAATCGCGTTGAGTTTAATTAACTGAAAACTTATAAAATCATAAAATGTTTATGGAGCAGGTATATTCACTTCTCCGCAGAAATTGCTTTTTAATCAAATAAAAGGTTGACTTACCCTCGAGGTAGTGGCACGCGGCCGGCGGCGACACGACGACGACCGCTAGACGCGGCGGCACGCGGCCGCGCCGCTCAACCCCGCGACCACAACTGATTTTCCACCGTGAAAACTTCCCTCGAACGCGTCATCACTCACCCCGTTTCTCCACCGACCAATCACGTGTCAGTGGACCACCCGAACCCTTACGACGGCTCCCGAGAGCCGCCGAGCCCATGGGGTGGCGATTGGATCTTTTAATCTGAAACGTAAATGCATAGAAAAAGAAAATGAGTGAGCTGTAAAGCTTCCGTGCGCGGATGTCGGCCGAGAGTCGGCGGGCAACAGGTGAAGCCTCTGTTCCAACGTCCAGCGGAAGCCTGCACTTGCACTGTACTCCGGATTATAATGAAAAATTTAGGTAAATTAAGAACTTTACAATCTAGTAACAAATTAGGGCATTATTCGGTACTGGTGTGTTTGCTAAAAATAAACTATAAAAAAACCGAAATTGAAAGTTGAGCTTCCTGTTGTAGAGAACATTTTTGTGTATATAATTATGTATTTGTTTTATAAAAGTAGAGTCGTTTCAAAGACGTTACAAGGAATTCAATTAACTAATTAATTTATTCATAATAGTAGATCATAATATTTATAGAAGAGGCGAACCAAAGATTAATGAATTACATTGGGTAAAAGAAAGGGTCAGTGAATTTGTCAAATTATGAATTACCTAATTTACAATTCTAATTATTTGTTTACTGGCTATGAGTTGGGACTGAATTAAATTGTTAATTTATTCTTGGGACAGCTTTTTTGTTAATTGGCTCGAGGTAGCTTTCTGTTTTTCCTTGACAACGGAATCTTTTATTGGTTGTATTCTCTACTAAGTATAAAAAATTGTAAATTAATGAATAAATGAATTATAAATTATTTTCCGCAATGAATTATAAATCGAGAATGACGAAGTTATTTGTTTGTTTGTTGGCATTAAATTAGCGTAAAGCCTGCAACCAAATTATACTAGTTTTCGGTATTACTGTTCGCAGCGTAAAGCGACCCATACAAAGTTTTTAAATAGAAAGTTGTTGGTTGATGTATTAATTTCGGTTTCATTGGTTAGGTTAGGTTAGATTAATTTTTGATTTTTGTTTGATTAATTTTGATGAATAGGTCGTTTGTAAATACAATCTGAAAGTAAAAATTTATCAATTTTGTTGAAGATTCCATATTTCCTATTTTTACTGTTTATAAATTATACTTGCTGCTTTTTACTGACAAAAGAAATACTTAGATAATTTAGTACGCTAATTATACTTAGATAATCTACGGATTGGGAAGTTCCATTTCAATTGTATCAATTCTTTACACATTATCCCGTCCACTCATACTCATCAATCTTCGTATCCTGAGCTCTACAGTGTTGTCGTTATTTTTGTCCACTACTAGGTATACGTTATCCGTCGTCTCTTTCTTTTTAATATAGGTAAAACATATGCTTAGTTACTATACATTAATAATTAATCGGTATAATAAATAACTCTTTAATTAACATATTACAGTACTAACAGCATTGATATTCTGTTGTGTAGCATAATGACATTTAATTCAATTTATCTCGTTAGCATTTATTACTATTATAAAATATTATAATCTCTTATTTAATATTGCGATGCCCTACTCAGGGTTTCATGTATAACCAGATAATATACATTTTTAAGACCAATTGTAACACATGAAAAGCAATAAATGGTATGAGTATAACTGATTTAAATCAATAAAAATGTCTTTCCTTTGGTAAGTGGTCGACATTGTCCATTGCCTCAAGTTTTCAAACAAGACTTGAACTTTTTTCTTCTATTGAATGACCCTTGTGTAAAAACTTATGAAGTTAGGGACTTAGTTTTAAGCAAGCAATAACTTTCCTTTTTAAACAATGTTATATATATATATCTTTAGATAATTTTGACTCAACTTGGAAGACCTCAATCATTTTAACAGCGCAGCCGACAAATCCCACTATTCATTTTTTCACATTTAAGTTTTTGTTGGGATATTAATTCTATTAGATAAAATTAATTTACCCCAAAACGTGCGCAGTTAAACACGTCAAGTGAAATCCCATATTTGATTGTGCTACGTGTGCTCAATTACGCGACTTGTTTAATTCTTGACCACGAGGAGCCGTAATCTAAGTTGTAAACTAAATCTTGGAGCGCCACATATCCCGCCGTAAGCCTGGCTCCGCTGCGATTTGAATGCTCCTCGAACCGCCACGAATTAGTATGCGCACTCCATTCGGTCCCAGTCCCAATGGCCCGCAAGCGCCTATTCTATACGTTTTACTAACGACAATAACACCAAAATGAAAATAAAATTCAACTGCTTTCTAAGTGAATTGAAAAAGACATTGTTCTGCGTCCGTATATTGTTAGCCTAAATCCTATTGTAAATGACATGTTCGTTGGATCACAGGCTAAATCACTGTCCTTTTGAAACACTTTTTGATGAAGACAATAAAATACCATCGGCGTTCCACAGTTCGAAATAATTTCGTGGAATGGCGTGGAAATAATTTCGATAATAAACTGAACTTCGAAACTTTATTAGTACCTATACTAGCCTTTCCCGCCGCACCTTTGTCTGCGGATTCTTGAAATTCCCGTGGTTGGCTGAAGCTGAAACCCCGAATGTTCATTTTAGCCTAAACCCCGGAAGACCAAGCTAAGTACCGGTAAAAGAATCGGCTCAGTAGTTTTTGAGAGTACAAAAACTCTTATCTTAATACTGAAAGACGTGTTTCTTTATTTGTATTATAAAGCATGCTACTTATATGCTAAGTTTCAAGTATTTAGTAGTTTATGCATAAGCATAACTCTCACGTCCATAATCCCTGAGGGGGTAGACAGAGGAACCACCTTCATTATAATGCTATTATTAATTTATTATTATTTTAAATTTATTACGCTACTAACTAAGTACCTACATATCAATTTTAAAATATTTTTTGCATAGAAAACGGATTTGATATAAGTAAACGAATAAAGTACCTTCTAATGAGATTTATTAATTTTATTTCATTAAATGAAATAAATAATTTTCATTAACTCGCACATAATTTAATGATTTAATAATTTATTTATGAGTTAACTTTTCTACAGTACAATTTTCATTTTGTCGTTAAATGACAGGGTATTGTTAGTTATAATTTGTAGACAAATTATAACGAAGGGTTGAATCAGAATAAGCTCTCAACGCGGTTCAATTTGTAAGCGGGATCTTGGGATACGTTCATTTTGTGTATTACAGAACTAGCACGGAATCATTCCGGAGCGGCCCGAATTATGTAAATATGGATTCAAATACATATTTGTGCGAATAAATGTTGTCTCGGAAACCGTGGGCCGAGGATGCCGGCTCGTGTTTTGAGACCAAATAGAGGAACAATGCTTAGAAAATAATGTTTGCTTTATAATAACGACGCTGAGTATTTTTGTTAAATTTTGTAGATATTATAAAAAAGATTAATTAAAAAATAATGATTAATAATTAGATTTTACCAATAACATGATTAGTCAAATAAAACCCCGTTTACAAGGAATTTTTTTAAGAGTGAAATATACAGAAATACCTTGTTGTAATTCCAATATTTCCCTATTTACGGTGAGCCTGAAACGTGGGTTGAAAATAAATAATAATGCCTTTCGATTCATTTGAGTTGAACAGACAATAAGTCCATTCAAAAGCAAGTTTGTTTGTACGCCCTCATTGTGCGTCTGGTACGAACTTGCAACGTTATAATATTATCTTGATATGGGCTCCTGTACGGTTCACACACGTACATTTCTATATTGCTTGGTCGGCAACCTACTTTAGCCGCGACTCGTGTAACTAATTTCAAACATTTCATTTAGAGTGCAGTAAGAACTGACAGAGAGAAGTCGCCACCGAGATCAATTGTTATTATTTCATTATACGTTTTACATTATTTAAAAGTGATCTTTCCCTGCTGCGCTCTCAACAACTAACTTCAATTACTACACACATCTGTTCTAATGTACAAAACCGTACATTAAATGGTCCTTCGAGCCTTCGTTATTTAGTGTGCTTGTTCCTCCTTTGCGATAGCGAATCGGCTCACTGGCCTCCCACAAGCGGGTCTCACCAGTCGAGTTGAGAAGGCGCATAATATCGTAATATTGGGGCAATTGTGCACTGGATATCGACAACGACCATTTCAAACCTCTGAAGATTCGGATTCGTAACTGCGAAGAAGAAGAAAGAGACAATTTGGATCGTAAACTACGTCTTCGGGTCGTGAACTAACGCCAACCACTGCGACTGTCACCGTCAACTACGTGTCAGTTTTGAGCTAACTAAAGGTAAAAACAACATATACGGTACCTTGTTACTATAGTAGGTACTGCTAGAACATACAGAGCTGTAAAAATATGCAATAAACTATTTTAACGACGACGATTTGTGAACGACCAGGTGTAACTGCTCCTTTAGGAATAGAACACCATAGAAAACTTTTGTTTACTATTCTATTTGTAACCTTACTTCTATGTTTGTAACATTAAATTTAGATATTCTCATTGCTCTATAAAACCATAAACGGTTTTGTATTTTTGGATCGCCGCTATGTCAGTTGGGTCGAATGAAGGCAATTTAAAAATGTGTCCCGAAGGCGATACACCTGGTTGTCTATATCGCGCAAGGTATAAAGGATGATCGCCTCTACGCGTCGACTACGAACGCTACGAGACACGCTACGGCTACGGCTGTGGGAGCTCTACGAACAACCGTCTCGGACAAAGTCCCCTTATTCCTCCTACGAGTATTACTATACTATTTTATATGAATTTCTTTACATATAACTTAGGCTTTGGTTGAGTTGAGTTCTATAATAAAATAAATGACCGAATTCTATATTTTGTAATTAAAAATATATTTTAGACATAGTCCTATTAGTAACTAGATTTTATTTAGCCTGCTAACTTATTGTTCTCGTATCGTATCGATGTATCGGTATGGTTACAGGGAAATCTGAGTAAATGTAAAATACACTGTCTGCATGAATAAATTTTTGTTATATTTTTTTTTTACTGGGGCTTGAAAACTTTTAAGGTCATGGTCATGTATCCCGATCTGACGGAAATAGAACTTAATTTATATTCGATGCAACAGGATTGTCTCTGCAAAATTTGAAGAATTTCTGTTGAGTTTTAACGGTAGGTACACGTTATTTACATGGAATAATCTCATAGTGCTGAATCCAAAACTTACACTATGAAAAAATCACCTCGTGTGGATCACAAAAATAAAAACTCTCGCATATTGCGAATTAAATGTAACTATTTTTTAATAGCGAACTCCATAACACATACTATAAATGTACCAATGGCGCCCTCTTGGGGTTTTTGTTTAGCCACCGAGTTAAGTACATTATTTTATTTTATGCTATAGAGATTTAAAAGTATATTAAACATATTATATCGAATCATCTCTAAACCTATCGAGATCTATGCACCATCTTGCAGCGGACTCGAGCGGGGTGCGAAGTGACTTGATTGGAAACCCTATTCCATATTTATTATGGGCCTATTTTGTAGTGTTTATTGACGTGCCTGTAGGGGTGTACGGCAGTTTGTATTAGCACTTAGTAGGCGATTTCCATAGCTACATGATTGAATAATTTACAGAACTTTTTATATTTATTATTGGTTAAGGATAAGTGAGAAGGTTATTTGCAATATATAATATATACTAGAATGAGCATAATTACTTAATCGCGCGGCCATATTAAATGATTTCAGGTGTAACAAAAACCCCTTATAGAGCCGAAAGAAGACGGTGTTCAGCATCCATAACTGAAGAACTTTCACTATGGGGCCAACTTTGAAATCGCGAAAAAAAAATTAGCTGTTTCATACAATTCGTTCATGTATACTACATGACCGAAATGTAGTATACATCACCGAAATGAGGTTTTGGAACAGTTGATTTTTTTTCGCGAGTTCAAAGTTGTCCCCGTTCAAAGTTGTCAGAATTGTCCCTATAGTGAAAGTTGTTCAGTTATGGATACTGAACACCCTCCTTTCGGTTCTATAGGTTTGTTTTTGTTACATCCTGTATATACCTATATAATTACATATGTGCATGTTTAATTTTGTTTCCTTAATTTCATTTAAGCCCACTTGCACGATGCTAGAGTTAAGGAATACCCCAAGGGTTAGTGCCTAACCCCGGCTTAAATCACATAAATGTCTTGCACCAAAGCAAACCCTGGGTTAAAGTAGCGTTAGCTTTTATCAAGTTTATAGTTAATTCTTGATTATCTTACAATCTTAATTTGGCGCAAGTGTATATGATACTAAAAATATGTTAGGTTCTATTGTGAAAGCACTAAGAGTAGGTATAAAAAGGTACGCAGATCGTAAGTAGGTGGACAAAGACGATGTAGTATATTGAACGTATCTTTGAGTCTGGGGAAAACATTTTCTTTGGAAAACCTTGCGGAAAACACTTAATATGAGGTCGAAAGTCTATCAACAAGCGAACAGCATGACTTGAAGGCGGGACGGTCTCTGTGCTCCGTTCACATCACTTACTTTGACGACTCGATTAGGGAAACTTGAAGAACGGAGGACTCGACTGGAAGCCGGTAAAAGAGATATCGCCAATCAAATGATAAGTAGGTACTGGTTTTTATCCAAGATTTTATTGATTGAACTAAACAATAGAAAGTGTGCTTGTGAAGTCAAAACTACAGAATTAGCATAAAACGCGAATCTAATCCAATAAGAATCCTAAACCATAATTATTGTGTAACAGAATCAGTTTTCGACATAAACGGTTACAGTAGTGGTAGTTTTAACCTCCATGCTATGCCACTGTGCTGTAACCATCAATTATTTTTTTCCCGCCCATTGCTGGACAAAGGCTTCCCATACTCTTTTTCATTTTTCTCTATCCTCAGCCTCCTTCCTTTTGCCATCGCTATTGGAAACAGTAAAGAAAGAAAGAATTTATTCCAATAGCGCACACATACAAACAATTAGGTACAGAAGATAAAAATTACATTAAACAAATATATTATAAAAATAAATAAACAAAAGTAATTAAGTTTGATGAAGTTTTTTGTTTTGTTTGTTTAATTATGTTTATCTGTAACAGTCATTGTTATTGGAAAGTGGAAACATGCATCGCCAATTTTACTAGCGCAACCATTCTAGGGGCAATTACACTGGTTATTATGAACGGTCCCCAATGCGCCCGGAAGCGTTGTTAAAGGCATTATTATCCGGACGGTCGCGCTGCAAATAAATCGTCTGCCGAGCGAGCGGGCGCTCTTTCGATTATCCTCAAATCTTCATTACACTGACATACGCCTCACGCCTCTATAGAGTACCCCTTTACGGGAAGAATTAAAAGCGAAATTGATACTGGGCATGTCAGGCACGTTTGTCTTGTAGGTAAGTATGTATTTATTTATTCTGCGGTACATGAAATACACTTGATTGAAGGTGATATTTGAAGACTTACGTTCATTTACCGACTGATTAACGGTGAAGGAATATATCGTGAGGAAACCTGCACACTGAGATGACCAGTGTGTAAAATGGGGTGGGCACAAAAGATCCTCAAGGGTCGAAGTGCCGCTGGGTTATTCCCGGCCCCCAATCATAAGATACAGAGTAAGCCTAGGGTAGTACCACCCTTTTACCTCTTTCTGTCGAAAAGCAAACTCCAACACGAGATTTCTGTGAGGAGATGCTTCTTGTTTATAGGTAGTTACTGTGTGAGCCGAAGGTACTGAGCAGAAATCAGAAAGTAATAACAAGGAGTCACGTGTTGTTAAAAGGAATTCCATTTTATCTGTAAAGGTATTGATGCATTCATATACATCGCTGAGTACAGAAATCGGACTAATATTGGCTCTCCTCATAACAAAATCTTTGACGCGGAGTATTTTATTTAATAAAATTTTTTTTTTCTTTTATAAAGAGAGCAGACGGTCATACGGGCCACCTGATATGATGGTAAATGGTCATCGACGCCCCATAAACATTTACTATAATGTTATTAGACATTTTTTGTTGCGCTGCTAACCTTGAGGACTTAGATGGAGTGAATGAATGAATATTCTTTATTGCACAAAATAAAGTGTATCATGTTTCAAACCGAAACACAATCAGCAGAAATAGTTAAAAGGGTGGTACCAACCACCCTAGGCTGGCACTGCACGGAGTCAAACCACATTCGAAATATAATATAGGTAGATACTTAATTAAAAATAATTTAAATTAAACAAATAAATTGTAACGTTTCAAAAGCTGCTCTTTCAGTTATCGATACGAATTCCCTGTAAGAGGTCAGTACAGGTATTTTGTTACCTGTATAATTCTGTTTATTGATGGAAAAACAGCCTGTAAGAAGATCAACTAACAGCGTTTCATTAAAAGTTTGTTATTGAGCAAAGTTTCATTGCTTCACAGAGTTGAAATGGAAACATGTCGAATGAAAATTCCTTGATATTTCCAATTCGAAATACGAGAACCCTGGACGGCAGCTACGGACAAACTAATTATATGAAAGCATTAATAATGAGGGCAGTTGCATTTGCATGCTGTTATGAGATGCTTATTTACATAAAAATAAGTTATTATTATTACTTAAGTTTAAATTAAAGTTACCTACAGTCATAAAATTCATTAATAATTTCCAATTTTAAAAACTTGGATTAAGAAATAAGTGACCGTTTTTACTTCAATTTTTAGACATGAATTTGTCTCACAACTTCATTTGAATTACGATTAGAAAGTTGTACCTACCTTTTACTTTTACATGAAACTTTTAGATATTCGCAAAAAAATATTTAATTCTGCATTCTTAGATTTAGAATTTACATAGAAAACAAATTTTAAAACAAGAAGATAAGTATCTAGATTATAAATTAAACAGCACGAACGTGCTTACCCTATATTATAACAACCCTTTTATACTCGAGCACATTGAATCCGGAAAGTTGAATTCGGACGAATTTTTTAGAACCAACTTGAATAAATCTGTATACACCTACCTAAGTATACTTGAATAAATCTGTATACACCTACCTAAGTATACTTGATTGCTTACATAGGAAGTCAAAATTGCATTAACATTCTACCAAACTACATACGAGTATAACAAAAGATTTTAGGTAATATGAGAGTAGTGAAGTGTAGTTTTATTTCCAACGAGGCGCGCCCACCGGATATTGATTTACAGAGGCCAATGAAGCCCGCTTCCGGTAAGCCTCTCATACTCGTACACTGCCACATTAGCTTTGTGCAATATTGTAGCCAATAGGACATAAAAAGCAAAGCGTTGCGTAGATGGAGTCACGAGCACACTCCGTAAACAGAAAAGCAAAACGAAACGTCATTTTTGAAGATATCACAAATTTCTCGTTATATAGATTAATTTAATTTAATTTCTCATAGCTATAGTAAAATTGTGAAGATATCATGGCATCATATGGCCATTTCAAAATAGCAAACCTATTTTTTTTGTTTAAATAGCGTGGCGCGTATTGAAGGAATTTGGTGGAAAGGTACGTATCTACATGTTGATATATGACGTTATTAAAAAGTTAAATAAAATAAAAAATAAAGTTAATTGATAATTAGTTAGTTAATTTAAAGTTTATTAAACAAAATTCTTGTAAAATCATCCAATATTAATCAATATAATCATTATTTATTTATCAAATTATTGTCATTGAAAGTAATAAATTTAGGTAATCTTATATTTAGAACAAAATCATCTTTAAGTTGTACACGTACGTCGTATTTTTGAGTGTTTTTGTAACTGCTAGTGGCGCCTCTAGTGGTAAAACGTTGCAGGATTATCTCCAATTAATTATAAGTGAAAGATAATATCAAACACATACACTGAAATGGTATACCGCATGATGTTGTCAGCATGTAATTTGTGCTGTTATAGTGTTAGATTTATTATCTAATTCACATTTTCGCTTGGTGGTAGGAAGGTCGCTAAAGGAATTTCAGGATCGTCTGGCCAGCGACTACTTTCTATGTAGTATTTCGCCAAATATCTTTGCTTCGGCGCAGATGTGTTCAGGTAGTGTTTCGAAAGGCCAGTTTTTCATAATTCCGCGTCATCAGGAAATAATCGTAGTGAGATGAGAATGAGATTAAATACGAATTTTTATGTAAAACAATCACGATTTGTGTTCAAAGTATTTTTTCCTATACACAACTCCCGCAGATTTAACATACATACCTCTACAAAACTCAAATACTAATCTATTCTGACATTAAATATGCAGTATTCGGTGAATCGACTCCCGGGCTATTATAAAACAGTACAAATTCAGATCTTCAGCAGGGTCCATCCATGATCAGTGTCATTAAGTATAAAACGTACAACGAAACAGTGGGATCGGCGCGCACTGCTCTCTAAACGTTTGATGGTTTGAATAACACAACATCACAGGCACTCCACGGCTGGATGAGCGCGCACCGGTCTCCCAGTCCATAGTACCTACTTACTTACATACAAACAAATACACGAGTCATGATGGCTGCATGTGTGAAGTTTCAATGGATGTGGCGTCGTCATTCGGGGCTTTTGCCTGTACCGTGTGATTTTTAGGCAGTTCTATTTTCAGATTATCGATTTTTACTTTACCACACTCTGTTTCTCAGTTTCAGGTCAAATCTTATAATCACATTTTCACACATTTCCAAAAGTAGTTTGATTTACTCTTTTAGTCCCTGAGGCAATGCAATATTTTGGTGTCAATGACCTGATGATGGAGCCTGGAGTGTCAGGTGAGACATTCTGGACTTTTACCAAAAAGCGTGGTATTTTAATTTATTTTTAAAGTTTAGCTTAGATATGGAAGTAAATGACGATGATGCATCGAATCGTTTTTGTAAAACAGTTCAAAGTTTCTCATGTAGTCTTATACG
This sequence comes from Hofmannophila pseudospretella, assembly GCA_947369225.1. NCBI lineage: Eukaryota > Metazoa > Arthropoda > Insecta > Lepidoptera > Oecophoridae > Hofmannophila > Hofmannophila pseudospretella. Next base: position 6,341,557 of record OX376316.1, read on the forward strand.
TTCATAATAGTTCGTTGTGCTTGAAATTATTTCGGAAATTTTAAAAATGTTTTCGCCTTCGCTCCCCTATTTAACCCCTTTGCACTGACTGGCCTACATTTCTCTGTGCGTTCCGCATTAAGTAGGTAGGTACACTCATATCGGGGGTGTGCGTCGATTGATAATTACTCGTTCGAACCGTACGCATGCGCCGCCCGTCGTTCATTTTAGCCGTTGACGTTATTCTTATCAGCATGACAATATAAACTTCAAATACCTAAGTGAAATTGATTGAAAAGTTGAAATTGGTCTGTAATTCAGATGGGATACCTCGGGCATCAATACGCGTTTGTGTTATGTAATAAGTGATAAGTGACAAACGATAAGAGATGAGTGACAAATCTTATGATAAGTTGCAAGTGACAAATGACACTTGCAACAAAAAAAAGAGATAATTGTGTCCACTAAAAATGACAAACAATAAGTGACAAGTGACTAGCGACTTGATAAGAGATTCTGAAAAGTCTTTGTCACTCCTTAAAGTCACCAATCGATGACACTATAACGCAAGTTCCATTTTGTAGAGCTTTGTACTCATATGGGAGCATTCGGTAGCAGTCTTGGTTAAAGGAATAGATCGATCATTGCAGATGGTATGATAAAGTCGTTTCTTTTTCAAATATCCGAATGTCGAATAAATACAAATCTGACTAACAAAAGCTTACTTATTTATACGATTTATATATGTTCAAATATGTGAAAAACATTCAACATAAATATGAATCTTTTTTAGATTCGTGAAGATAAACATACCTACGACGAACTATCTACATAGAAGTCACTCTTTCCCTTGAACCGGTTCTTGAAATAAGTTGACATACAAGTATGTAGTTCACCGTCACGTTTTAAACTCACGTGCAGCTTTGACAAAATATCTGCATAGTACTTTTTAAAAAAATAGGATTAAAAATAGGATTGTCACATCTGGCAAACATAATTATGGACAAAATAAGCTAACTTAAACATAAAGGAAACCAAACTCAACGTCAAAAATTTTTCTAACAAATTGTCATTTGATTAAATTGCCCCAAATATGCCCCAAGAGCTATGAATGTGGCACTATGTACGAATGTTTCAAACCGTGAAAATACCCAACAACATCTCAAATAGTTGAGAAAGAGAGCTTAAAAGGATTATCTATAACAATTTCTAATTCCACGATAACACCGGTAAAGGCTCGGCACAGGGCGAGAGCGATTCTCTCACTCGACAGATCACCTGAAAGTGTACCACTTAATAACTCTCATCCTCCGCCGGTTCACTGGGCACCCGCTGGATCGTCACATATCTCTAAATATGGTCGTCGGAGCATGGCGTGCGCCGCGCGGGTTACATCACTCGTGCTTAGGGTTGCCACTTTAATGTTTTTAGTTTTCTTAATAGGGATTTCCCGTGAATTCCCCATGATACCCAATAGGGAATAGATCTGTCCCTCGACACAATTATTTCCTATAGTAGCGAATATCAAAGTCGTATTTTACGTTGTGATTGTGATTTTCTTTACGTTGTGATTTTTATTGTTAATAACCTCTAAATAATTTCGAAAAAATGAGTTCATCCAGTAGTGAAAACGAATTATTAACACTGGAATGTATTAAAAGTGATGCGAAAAATGTGATACATTATTTAAATGGAAATCCCAGGAAATACATAAACCTATACCAATTTCATCGCATGGAAAAATATGTATACAAAGGTGAAGATAAATTTTATTTTTAGTAATGTTAATGTAATTAGTCCAATAATTGCAAATACCATTGTACCTATCTAAATATATTCATGAGTTGTATTTTATTTTCCTCATGTGGAATAAAAACAGGGTGTATCACTCGGGATTTAAATTATTTCCAACTCGGGCGACGTACATTGAATCCTTCGCTTGCTCTGGATTCAACATAACATCCTCACCGTAAATATACTATTTTACTCCCTAATGACACAATCAGTAGATTGTGTCATCTTGCGTATTTTCCAACGTCGTAAAACAAAAAAAGTCAGTTATCGATACTGAACTTAACACCCCTGTTTTGCCTTACAGGGGGATTTTACAACCTTTACGCTTACCTATTTTCTCGATAGATTATTTTCATACCCGTATATCAATAATAATTAAGTAGCAACCCTGTGTTCAGATTCATTCGCTGTTCATCGTCACATGTTCAGCTCCTACTACACGATTAAAAGCGAATTACTTCATAGCTGTTTTCTCTTTTATCTTTCATCGTGTACAATTACCCCTATTTGTGTATACTTAGAAGCGTGTTAAGTGTTAATTAAGCGTATTGATTTAATTAAAATTTTAAATAAATATTTCCGTTGATTATATCTTTTTCAATACAGTTGAAAATTAAATTTTCATTTTTGAAAATAGTTATATTAAGTTGTTAAGTGAGTCGATATAATAATGAAGTGTAAAGCATACCGCAGCGATTTTAAAACGGAATCAGACTGAACCTATAGAAAACTGTTTTTTAACTTCGTGTAGAGATCGATATCCAGTATCAGTGATGACCAAAATGGTACTAAACAAATTGTCGCTATTTCTGAATATTCAATTCAATTCTGAAATTTCAAATCGAAATTTTTGAAACACTAAATTGAAAATATTGTCGATATTGAATGACTCTGCCTCTAACCATTTGAAGAAAAGCTCACACTGACTGTATAGTTCTATCCTTAGCTGTAATTGGAGATGATGGTAACTTAGCCTATTTTGTTGAAAGAGGTTACAAATTTACAAATTACTAAAGTATTTTGTAAAACTAACGCCGGGCAAGTTTATTTAAAGACAGTAAAGTACATGGAACTATCGAAGAGTTTAATAATATTCATTGGGCTCGGGCAATTTTCCGGGCGAGCGGCGACGCGTCTTTTGATCAGAGCTGACTGGCCCGAGAATACTCAAATTGACGGAAAACTACAATATAAAACTGTGTTTTTGGATAAAATTTATCCGGAAGATTCTAAGATTTTAAGAATAGGAGATAATCCTGAAATGTTTTACCACTAGAGGCGCCACTAGCACAGTTACAAAAAAAAACATTCAAAAATACGACGTACGACTTAAAGATGATTTTGTTCTAAACATAAGATAACCTTTTATTGATTTTAATGGCAATAATTTGATAAATAAATAATGATTATTTTTATTAATATTGGATGATTTTACAAGAGTTTTGTTTCATAAACTTTAAATTAGCACATAAAGCCAAATATCAACATGTAGATTAGTACCTTTCCACCAAATTCCTTTAGATTCGCGCCACGCTGTTTTAACAGAGTTTTTAGGTTTGCTATTTTGAAATGGCCATATGATGCGATGTAAAATGTAATAATATAATAATAAATAAATAATAATAATAATGTATAATATGCAATTGTTGTAATTCTGAGAAATTAAATTAAATTAATCAAATTAACGAGAAATTTGTGATATTTTCAAAAATGATGTTTCGTTTTGTTTTTCTGTTTACGGAATGTGCTCGTGACAAAGCTGTGCGTAGAAGACTACGAAACGCTTTGCGTTTACCTATTTAAATACGCTGTATAGGCTAAAAAGAATTTTCTAAATCTACCTTCACGCACAATTTGGCCAATTGATCGGAGTTGTCAACCCACATAATCTTTGTCAAAATATGTGTGCATTGGCACATTGATCAATTCTAGATTTTACTGCCACACACACTTAATTCTAGAAAGAGATCTGATGAGATATAAAATCGTCTAATTAGCGAACATTCTCAAAATATCTCGTAATATCGAAATCGCATACGTCCAACTTTACAACAACAGAAAATAAACAAAACACAAACGACCGAACATGTTTACACCACAACAACGGAGGTCCTATCAATCCGCATCACAAAAAGCATTTCGCAAAATACTCGTTCCCTTAAGTAATTCAATTTTACACCCCAAATAAGTCAGCCGCGACACGTGTAGGTTGATAATCTCATCGCTTGTCTGTCGGCCTCGGAGGGACGGGCCCTTCGGAAAGGGCAAGGGTTGCGCCGCGTCTTGGAAGTCTACACCGAACCTTTTAAACATTATTTCCAGCGCGTTAAGATAATTATGCATAGCACAGCGATCAAAATATTGGCCGGGTCTTCAAGGGAAAACTTAATTTCCTTGAGGTTCAATAAGCACACTCGGGTGACTCGGGCGATGTGTACTTAAGTATAGCTAATTTTCGCCTTCCGGTTTAGACTAAATCCGGTTTAAGTAAAACAGATAAATCACGGGATGCAGAGGACCAACATTGCATAACGTAGCACCTTTTACGACGATAACATTATTTACGCGGCGAAAACAATCTAATACAATAAAGTGGAAAAGATTTGTGAGGGTAAACGTGCTTTTAGTGGGTTCTTGACACACATTGAATTTATTAGGTCCTATAAACAGAAATCGGACTAGTAGCGGCCTTTTAGAGTGAATTTCAGAATCTTTGGTCCTATACAAATCGTATAGTTGTGTTATAGCTACGCCCAAAATGACCAGTTGCATGGGAAGGCAGAGTCTACTATGAGTATAAACAAATGAACTACAAAGTTTTGTCCTCAATTATTAAGTGATCTAAAAAGGAATGACACAGCAGTGTATTCCTACCGGAAATTAACATAAACACCTTATAGTTTAATTTAAAGAGTAGAATTTAAATATTAATAAAATGTATGGAATTGTCATTGCTATTTGATATCGGCAATGGAAAGTTGGCCATTATTTAAAATCTACCGTTTAAAATACTGTAAAAGTGGGTAAACCAGAACAACGAATTGATAGACAGTAAGAGTCGATTAAATCACTTACCTGTAGAGGCACATCGACTGCTATTGGTTCTTGATGTCATTTGGCAAAATAAGGGCCCGACTGTCCCGACATGAAGGACTCTCCACACTGATGTTACACTACTTGTATCGTTCTTCTATGCTGACGTAGTGTTGGGCAAACGTTTGTTCAGTTCGTTTTATTGCACTCCATTACTCTCCGAAGGTAGTTGGTATCAAGACATCCATTAGGTAAGTTAAGTAAACCGGCTTTAACGGTAGAGTTGGTTTGAAGAATCTGTTTCAGAGATTCCGTACATGTCATTCAAAGATTTTTGTTCTTCTAAACACGATGCATATCTGATATGTAATTATAATTAATTTGTATTTGAGGGTAGTGCAATACGAATTCAAAAACAAACTCTACCAAGATTTGTTTACTTAAAAAAGTTTTTCTTACACCATCACAATTTTTGTCACAAATGGGAACAAATCTGTCGCGTGTGCCGTATGCGGGCAACAAAGCGCGTGTGCGGGCGCAGGTCACGGCTCGTGGTCGTGGGGACGCTTCCGGAGTGTCGCGCCCTTCCGGTGCGCGATGGCCGCGGCCCGATGTGCGCGGGCGCCACTTTAGCGTGACGGCCTGCGCCGTAATGCGCTATTGTGCTCTAATAAATGGAGACAAAAATGTGTAACTGTTGCTGGTTGATATGTATCGGAATATACGGTTGTTTTACCATGGAAATAATAAATAACCTTGGACGAAAGAAAAAATAGTATTCCTCCCCTAGGGGCGGGCGCGCGTTCGATCCATGAAAATAATGATTTGGATGGTATTCTTTGTTCACGATTCTAAACTTAGATTTCATTACTTTATCGCTAGTTTGGATAATTTTATCCATAGGGTTATAACGTGGACAACATTAATTGCGTTAAGAATATTAAATAACCTTTCTAAAGAGATTATTGAGATGGGAAGTAAAAATATTTTCCAATGTACTTTTTTGTTTTATTAAATTACAGTCTGTTATTATAGTTTTTGGAGCCTATGCGTCTTGAAATTTTATCAGGACAAGAGTTATAGTGTTAAAGGAAGGTAGTTTGAAATGAAAGTTATTCACACAATCAATGTCGATATTAACATTACACAGGAGCAACTACCTCCTACCAGTAACATATTTTTTTAACAAAGGCTTTTTTGCTAGGTCCAATTAGTAGAGGCTTTTATGATCCAATAAATGCATACATCCAAGCACTTTATATCCAGCAGTGGGTGGACACCGGTTGAAGAGAGAAATGCATACAGTTACGGCAAGTATCACGAACAGGAAAAAAACAGAGGGGTATTTATTAATTTTATTATGACATTATAATGAACACAGCCACCTGAACCGGTCTGTTTTAATAAGCCTATTATTATTAATTTCCTTCTACAGAACTGAATAACTGTTCCTACAGAACTGAATAATATTAAAAAATATATCAATGAATGGCCCTACCGAAACGTTGCCTATTCAATAATCTTTTACATTTCACTGATAAAAGTCTATTCCCGTGCTAAAATCGGGAAATGACCAGCAAAATATACTGAAATTTCTATACAACGTGGAAGAGCATTGGGGCATTGAAAATGCCTTTATCAGCTGCCATTCACGTGTTCAAATTTCGTCGATACATACACGCTGTGGTTCAGAGGAGATCGGAAACAATTAGAGTACAGTGGCATTGGTCAGCCGAGCGCATATCCGTGCATGTCCGCTGCCCTACTGGATCACTCGCGGATCAACTTTTTTTGTACCTTGTCGAATATTTTGGGACAAGGCAATATAAAGATTTTTTAAATGTACATAAGTCTGTATATTAAACACAGTAGAGTAAGTACCTACTTACAGAGGGAAGCATGATAATTTTTTGTAGATTTAAGCGCAAAACAAACACAGGTGATGCGCTGACGGCACGCCGTCGGTCGGTACACCTCTTTTGGATGTTTGGCGCCGCTTCACTTTCATATATTTTGTATGAAAATAGTTTGAAGGGGGCGGAATTCGGGCACAATGGCCGGCGCGCAGCCTCTTAATCTACTTGCATACAAAATGTACTAAAACGACGGGTGCAAAACAGACAGAGGCTGCCCACTGACGTTGCTCTGGCAGCGCGCTGCCGGCACGTCTCTTGTATATGTTTTGCGCCTTAGGTACCTGCAATGTAGGAATTTTAGGATCGATTCAACTTTAACATTATTCACTTTGACTTCTGAACTCTTTGCGGAGCAGTTTCGATACACAGGAGAATGTGGTTAATGTAAATATATGTATAGTATCCAAAATTTGTCATAGGCATATTGTGGCATGTCCTTAGGAGGCCGTAGTAACTAGTTTGTATCTCGGACGCGCGCTAGCTAAGTGCGTCCTGTTCTATGCTTGTTCCACAAAATAAATAAGTACAGAAGCGAAACTTAGTAGGTAGGTACAATCGGCCTTCTTGCTAACGTATACCATCTGTCAAATACCTGAAGTTTGAAAACAACCATAATTAATTCACCATAGACTTTTGAAATGTAGAATTTTGACAGATGGTATAAGTCGACTGTACTGTCGTTTCCTGTCGGAGAATTTATACTCTTGACTGATTATATTAATTTAGATGCATGGCAAGTGCATACGCTGTTTTTATAATTATTAAAGCATTTATTTCTACCAAATTACATTTCAAAACATTCCATTATAAGCATGTAGTTTACAATTAAATTAATTATTCTGTTATATTTCATTATTATTAGAAGACCCTTTTCAGGTGTAGGCTTCCTTTAGATCAGTCCACGTTTTCTATCCTGTGCCATGTCCGTCCATCCAGTCATTTACAGCTTGTGATTTAATATCATCTTCCCATCTATTTGGGCTGTTACAGCGCACGTATATGCATGCGTCAAATGCAAGTTGAATATGCCAGATGAAAGCGCACGATTACTCCTTAGTGTAGCGACACATCATGCCAAACTTCACAATGCTTTTTAAATTACCAGCGACACATCTGGCTGAAATTACATCGCTGAAATCCCATATTAAATTATTAATTAATTTTTAGTCGCCGAAGTTCGGCGGCTCAATATCCGCATGGTGGTGTCGCTAGGCCAATTACACGGGGCGAAATCTTATCAACGGTCCATCAGTACCGGTCTCCGTGCCGTATACACGGCATGATGCATTCACGAGAGTGCCTTACGCGGCGAATGCTATAGTACAACAGTACTATAGCATTCGCAATAATAAAAGGAGGGAAACATCACTTCTGTTATTATTTGTTTTCGTGCCTGTGCTGCCTGAGGACCGTAGTACTTAACCTAATATTCGGTAATTGCATTAGGGCCCACCACACTAATTAACTGGCTCGCCGAGTTGGCCAGCTAAGGCGGTCGTATTGATACGTGCTTTGTGGGCATCGACAGTAATGCGTTCATACTTCACACTGTAGATATAGGGTTAGATATTCAGAATTGAGCACTTGTAATTAGATTCAGTATTGATTACTGAACACATAGATGAAAGAAAAAATAGTCTCCGTCCCCATAGGGGCAGGTGAATTTTTTTGTTATAAACTTTTGAAAAATCGCAAAGAATTTCGTTTTTACATTTGTAAGCGAATCTATTTAATACGAAGAGTAGAATGTGATTCGTATTTTTCAAATTTTGAAACGATCATTGCTGAAAGTTATATACCTACAGGTGGTTTATTTTTTCAAAAATGTGGGATATATATAAAATGTTTGCGTACCTTGACGCAACTGACTTGGAATTTTAAATGAAATGAAAACCCCGGAAATAATATGATTTACTCCTTTGTTATCTCATTTATTTATATTATGGATTATATTAATTTGCATAAATAAAAATTAAACTAAGTACTAATTCAACAATATTATTTCTATTTTGAACTATAGTTATACTTACAGTTATAGTTTTACAGTACCTACTAATAAATACATGACTTTGGCTTAACATCTATTGGAAATTCGACAAATTCCGAATTGTATACGGCTTAGACGCATCGTCACTAATCTCTCGTGTTTTCGAACTTATCACAATGTATACTTTGTTTAACTACTATATTAATGATAGTCTCGGAACCATCATCACATTTAACTACTATATTAAAGATAGTCTCGGAACCATCATCACATTTAAATAGATAGTCAAAAGTTTAGAACCATTTTATTTTATTTGAAAGATTTATACGATACTTGGTTCACTTAAAAATTCAACAATACTTTGTCGACAGACAATACATTAAACATAAATAGATCTTTTATCAAACTCCAGACTCAATGTTCAGAACCAGGCTTATACGCGGAATTCCATATATCTGCGAAACAGACACTGGAATGGAACCTATAGAACATAATCAATGGCAAGCTGACGTGGCCGAGTATCGTCCATAAGACTTTCCCGAAGAACTCGTATCTCTCGTCGAAGGCATCGGGGGATTTGTAGGAGAACGTGTAGAAGAGCCACATGGCGACGTTGGCGATGATGAGGAACATCATGAGCTCTCGGCCGGGCTTGCTGCGCCTGAGCTTCCGGGTGTTGGAGCAGCGGCGTAAACCATCCATGATCAGAGGCGTTTGGACGAGCACTTGTATTACCTAGAAAAATATTATTCTTAAACACGGAGTTACTCTACTTTTTTATTTTATTTTCAACCATAAAAAAAGTTACAACTTTATTTAATATTTCACACAAAAACCAATTTGTTTATCAAGCATTCAAGTTAATAGTTATGAAGTATTTTGAGGGATTTAATTAAAAGATCGATAAAGAATTCTAAGTTGTTTGCAGACAAAAGCAAACAAAAGAGGAATACTCTTAGAGGACAGATCTATTATACTATAGGTATAGTTTTTTTTGTGCAACAGGTTAACCGTTTACCGACTGGATCGAATTCAGATTGTAGCCGGTAAAATTTATTTTCTCGGTGTGTTGAATAACCAAAACGGAATTAATCTACTTTTTTAAATTGCATCAATTACATAGACATCCTAAAGGAGGATCTAAAATTAGTTTTTCGATATCTCGGCTAGCATCAGAGATATTAATGGTTACAGTTAGTATGCAGCCAGGACCTGTATGTATGGCGCTAGGGAACACTGACGTCATAATACTTATTGCCGTTTCTTTCTATCGTTCTGATTTCTGATTGCCTGTAGCTATTTTATTTTTCAACTAATTTTAATTATATTTTCACATTTGACCGTCAATTTATGACTATTTCTTAATTTTTTAAGAAATGCATTTTATATTTGATACTTGGAAACTACCCTATTACTTCTGCTTGTATGCATGTTTTACATTAAATAGGTGCGTATTTATATAATAGGCAGAAGATAGATACTTACCATTACCAGAAAATCGATGCTCTTGACAACGTTGAGAACCACTATAGTTGCTACCAACGAAAACACAGTTTCCATAAAGAAGGGAGGCAGGCACACAAATAACAGTATGTCGTCCAGGAGTGATATGGGATGCTCGTTTATATCCAACTTCGTGATCTGCAGGAAAGCCAGAATCACAGCCAGCAGCAAGATGGCGTGTAGGCCTAGTCTTGTTGAGTCGTTCAAAATATACGCCACTTCGCTAAATTCTCTGAAAAACAAAATTGATACTTAAGTATGTATTTTTATGCTCTGGTAGGGATTAGAGAATTTAAGTCGGGTTCAATTAGGTTTACACCTTGAAAAATAGGTTTGTTCCCTGTTCATATTTTACAAGGCCCAATCCCAAATAATATTTTAATTCGGAATAGTAGCGCCCTCTCCGTGTTTCAAAACCTATGATGGTTCAGAAAAAGTTCTTTTTTTTAACCAATCTTGCAGTTATAGTTACTATATTGTTATGTAGCTATATAACCTAGTTGTCCACCGAAACCTCGATAATCTCGCTCGTGCATAGTGTAGGATAGTGGATTTACCAGCTGCGCATGTTTTTGCAGGAGTACCATAATTCTTATGTTCTAAGGACGGGAATAGGATCGCAACCAACTGACCGCATTCGACCCGATTCTGTTTATGTTCTAGTCTGGGAATGAGCGTTAGTTAAGATGGCCTCATTTATTGTTATATTGTGGTTGATCCTTGAATTTTATATTTGTTCAAGGTCCTTAGCATCCACAACTTTATGTAGTTGATATTTTTAAGATATGAGCCTTTGTAAAAAGACCTTTAATTTATTTAGCGATAGACATCGCTATTACTTATAGAATGAGAATAGAGAATAGGTATAACTCTGTGATATATTTAAACTCACTCGCCAACACTGTTGAAGACGAAGCCAATGATGAGTATACCAGCAACGATGACCGTCACAATCAGCCCCAAAAACAGTCCTTTGTTAGATGCGTGGCAGTCAGCATAGATCACCATGTTACTTGTGTAATCGTTTTCCGCACTTGCTATAGGGATCCTGTAATATATATGAGTCAGATTAGTAACAAACACGTGCACAAAATGCAGCTGGATAAGTCCGTTAGATCTCAGAAAAGCATTCGGGTATCGGGTAAAATCGGCCTCTGTCTTACTGCACTCGTAGTACATTCGCGTATCTTTAATAATAACCGAAGCACACCGAAGTTTTAACAGCTCACGCACTGTAACATGGTACTTATATCTTATATGAATTTAAAACTTACTTGCAAACTGAGTAGCTATCTAAAGAATTATTTCCATCATTGGAGTTGTCTTCGTTGTGACACTGCCCAATGTTGCTCCAGATAATATAATAAACGGCCACTGAAATCAATAAATAAATTAATGAAAAGAGAAAGAAATGAGTAATTGAATAAACAGTTGTAATATCTTAAGCAACATATAACGTACCAATCAGAATGTTGAATTCCACGCTGAATGGGTAAAGATACGGAGAAAATCTTTCAAAAATAGCGGTAATAGCATCTGAACCGATACAGTTTTCATTGAAAAGGCCGCTAACGTCAAAAAATCGATTGCTGATATCTGGAACGAATGGTCATGAATTAGTATAATTATAAAGTATGTTATGTCACAAAAGGAAAGACTGGGAAGGGTGCTACTAAAGACTAAAGGCTTATACCCAGCAGTGAGATGGACTGAGAATGATGATGAGGACAATGCCATAAAAGTGGTGTTAAATGATAAACCAACTCACCTTCTCCAGATTCACTGCTTGTTGAAACAGATTCACTTGAGGAAGTCTCGTTGGAGTCGTTTCCATAGTTCGCCAGTGACTGTGCATAAAGTGTCAGAGCCAGGACAGTCTCCCTTACAATAGTCGAGATCCAGAAACAAAGACTGCTGCCGATGATGTGCATAAATGCTAAATGAGCTAGACCCTGTAAATAGTAATAATGTAAATACAGAGCAAGTGTAAATAACTTGAAATGAACAAAAATGTATGTTGTAATTTTAACTAAACTTAAGTTTTACCTTTCTACGTAATATGATGACGTTAGAATACTTGAACACGAAGTACAACTGGAGGAAACAGTACATTGGGTTGAAAAAGTCGACGGCTACTTGGACATAGTTGACGCATTCATTGTTGTCGATATTCTCATCTAACAGATATCCCAGTTGGACGGCAATGAGCAAGGTGGAGTGAATTAGATGGCCCAGTGCGAAAGCTGTAATGATAAATCAGAAATGAATAGTTTCTCCGTTGTAGGCCATACACCGAATAGGTTATATCTGTTACTGAGCTGAGATATAGATCTTTACGTAATTACTAATTATAGTAATGTCCTCATTTATCATCCGTTATTAGGAGTTTTGATATGTTGTCCATCATCTTTTCGATAATCGATCAAGGCAATCTATTTTTAATTGCTGACTAAATAAAATATCTTTAGCTCGTCTTTCTGTCTTCTGCTGTACATAATTAAAAGAAAACTCACCAGCAGCTCCCAATTTAAGGTAAAAGCTTCCTGAGTGTCTGCCTTGGCTGAAGCAATAGTCGTGTTTTAATGGTAAGAGAGTCGGTGGTGGGAGGGCCATTGGAGGCTTGTATAGCTCGGGAGAACGGTCTTCCGGACTCAAGGGGCCAAATTCTTCCTAAAATGAAAAAAATAGGCATTGAAACTCATCTATTTTATCTGGAATTTTAATGATATAGAGAATATTTATGAAGGTTATGTTCAGTTATGTTATTCATTGATGATACAATAGATATCGTGTGTGTGTGTGTGTCCCCCCCCCCCCCCCCCGTTGGTTACGCTTCACTATTCGCTGACAGATATCGAAACGTGGCCTACATTTTTTAAAACTTCGCCATACAAACAGTCGAGTTAAGCTCAAAATGTACTACATTCTCCATTACTATTTTCTCACCAATGTGTGCATTTTGACCCTATACGAGTACATAGCGATTTTGAAGTCTGTGGATTTTCACATCAGACGATTACAACTACGATAACGATATCGTCGGTGGTCGAATCTCATTTACTATACTAAAAGGTTTCACATTATGTTACCCACCACAACATACTTATCTATCGGTGTCGTGTCGGTGTCGTTATCGTCTAAAGTGAAAACGCTCATTGTATGCATGTGAGTAGTACCTATATAAAATAAAAATCTAATTATGTACCTCTTGTTTCCTGAAGTATTCAGCAATTTTTTCGTCATGTAAAACTCTTGTTTTTTGATTTTTCAGTGCAATAACTTTGTATCGATTTATATCAAATATTAAGTATAAGTGATACAAAAATCCCACGCTAAGTAATATAATAGAGTAACTCTGAAAAAGATATAATAAATTAATAAAGATAAACATTAATTGAATGAAACATTCAGTCAAGTATTTCAGAGTAACATTACCGGAGCTATCGGTAGATCAACTATTGTATCCCATAAGTAGATGATTAGACCAAGTGTTACTAGTAGCACAGCATACATGATGCTTACTATTAAGGTGAGATATTTTCTGAAACAGAAATTCATAAAAGTTTATTCATTACTGAAAGTCTAAAATCCGCGTTCATAAGGCGTTTACAAATCGCGCGCAGTCCACCACCACTTGTGTTGTGGAAAGGTATGCTTGTATGCAAGACACAGGTTGTAGGTTCAATGCGATTTGTTGGTTATTGTTGTAACGTTAAACCGGCATTAAAGTTCTAACAAGCACTTGTATGGAAACGCAAATTTTAAAAACCAATTCGCACCCCCGGTGCAACACTGTCACTTTTGCAATATTTTAAAAAACACGCTAAATATGTAAATATTATGTGGCCGAAAATACCTTTGCACTTGCTGTGGCTTGCCTCAGCATTATGCTGAGCTGGTGTACACTTTTTGGCACTGTAACACACCGGATGTTTTGTGCTGCATGTATTAATCTTTGTGTACTTCTGTATTGTGTTCTATATTCTGGTGTTTACAGTGCTAAATAAACGTTTTCAATTTCCAATTTTTTGGTGCGATAATGTCACTGATGTGGAACTTATACTTTTCGTACCGAAAGTACCTCTGCACTTGGTGCAATAATGTCACTGTTGTGGTACTTATACTTTCTGTGTGCATAATACATATTTAGCTCGTTTTATTAAAATATTGCAACGTGACAGTGTTGCACCGGGGGTACGAATTGTTAGTACTAATGATAATGACCTACAATAGCATAATATCTACTCACACAATATCACATGTAAAATACATCTAGATGTGATAATTATCTATATTATCCATATGTTAATCTGACCGAGCTACGATCTGACTTCCTACACTTAAATCGTTGATTATCATTTCGTTCAAAATAGATAGCAGACACTGACCGATTGTAATTGTATATCATGGCCTAATTTCCAGTATTTAGGTAAGTTACACTTAGTGTTTTGAAGAACGACAAACAACGGGTAGCCGTTTAGATATTGAAATATGTTTTTCCTTCGACCTCTACATGTAGGATTGCCAATTCTCCCGGAATTCCGGGATTGTTCCGCAAAAAGGGTCTTAGTTTTTAAAATCTCCCGGCTCCCGGAATGCAGCTAAAATTTTCGGGATTTAAGTTTCGCGCCACCGCTGCTGAGCAGTCTCACGCAAACAAACCGCAAGGGCTATATTTGCACATTACAGCTGTAAAGTACAGGTCGAACTATTCGGTCGAACCTACCACCGTTTTACCTATTTCTGTCGAAAAGCAGCAATGCTTGTATGCATTCCGGATTATATGGTAAGAGAGCCAGCGTAATTACCGGTAGGTACATGAGATACTTCACCTACGTCTTCAAGGTTAGCAGCGTGTCAAAAACGTTTTTGCATTAGTTTTATGAGTGGTTTGTGAGTGGTTTCCACGATATTTGAAATTAACTTATTTTTTATTCAACGGTAAACAATCAAATATTCTTTGTTTTGAACTTATAAAAATATATGTTGTAGTTTCATAAACGTTCTTGATTATTTTATGGTTCAAGGCACGACACATTCAAATTCACTCAATCAAGAAAAATTACGAGACAGGTAAATTTTTGATTGATTTTTGGTCGTACTTAAAGTTTATCAAACCCAAAAAATATGTCTAAAATAGATAATAACGTTTAGAAGAATATTTAATAGTTACTTTATTACAAGAAAGTTTTTATTTTATAAAATAAAATATTTTAAAAAACGCGCGCGCACTCCTCTTTAGTAGCCTCATGCCTACTGCGTTCGAATAACCTGCCCTTGACATAAAAAAAATTTGATTTTATGTTTTTGGAAGGGAGCAGAGGCTTTAAAATCCTTATTCGTTACTACGCTACTCTATAGATACTTTCGCGGAAAACAACATACATACTCTCTCACGTCCATCCCCTAGGCGGTACACAGAGAAACTACCTTCAATCACAGATAGTTCCCACTTTTCGCCGTAAGATTTGGTGGATAAACGTGATAGGTGGCGAGCCTGCTGTCGTCTACTTAGCGTAAAATAGTATCCACTAAGAACCTTAGTCGCCTGATACGATACTTCAATTCAATCAATTTATTGCAGCAATAATACAATGCACTTTACAATTTACATCAATGCTTCGCCTTAAAGGTTTCTTACGCGGTAAATTTCTTATTATCTTCAGGACTGGTGGGCGGCGGCGCATGCGTCTCCACCGATCTGATTGACTGCGCGTCCATGGTCAGCACCGATCGTTTTCGTGGCGTCGTGCCTCCATTCATAGTCGGCGTGTAAACACGATAGTTGCCTACAAAAACAATAACAGGAAAATAAGAGTTGAGTCATCTGTTAAATGGTTTTTCATCATCGTATGAAATAAATATGTTTATTTATATTCCTTTGGCTATCAATTAATTTGGTTTATCGTGAACGAGAATAGTAGGTAAAAATAAATCAAGATAGAAAGGTAAAGTGGGCGGGGCACCCGTGTCTCAATCTTGCAATATACTGCAAGATGTTATTCATTCAGCGCCTAGTTTTCGACGCGGATCGATCAGAGTGGCTCTGCTAAAATGCCTTATTGTGCGGTTTGTAACTGTAAGAACAACAGGTACGACAGTGAATCGAGCAAAAGGAGGTATTTAGTTCATAATTAAGTTACTTTGGGGGAGTGGCTTATGTAAATGTGGACACGCGCGATTCCTATAGCAGTTCGCCCGCGTCACCGTTCTATCTTGATTTATTTCTGTGGTAGAGACTGTCGTATAATTTTATGGACATGTAATAAACTATATTAAGTAGGTAGAAGTATACTTACTGAGAGATTTAATATCTCCATTTTTATCCCGAAAGTTGCTATTGTACATACTTGGAAATGGACTACTCCGATCACCTGGCAAAGAAATTTCTCAAAATTAATTCGATTTCAAAGACGTATATTAACAATTTCATCCCATATATCGTTATATATGTATGTTGATGGTTTAGGCGTAATTACGCCGGTGACGCTTCACCTTGAGAACCTACTTATTTTTAAACAACATATTGGTTAAATTATTGTAATCTTATGCAGGGTTGCCCACAATATTACATCCATTTGAAAGCCATATAGCAAGCTGTGACGGGACCATTTCAACTCTCATCCACAGCCGCCGTTAAAAATATAAAAAAGGACGCCAATTCGCCCATCCGACTTCCCATTACACTGTACTGTATTATAGGATTAGGCCACATTTATCTCGAAAAGTAATTAGATAGTCCATAAAGATAAAGATTATAATGGCACTAGAAAAGAAAGAAAACTTAGGTTTTGGCGCTGTTAGACCAAACACAGCTAATAGGATTTCTGTATTTGAACCCTAAAATTTTGTATGACGGGGATTGAATCATAGATTGGTATCATTAGACAACAATGTCTGTGAAAGATAACAATGAAGAAAATCAGTGTAAAATTGAATCAACGCGAAAAAACCCAGATTTCGTTCAAATCCTTCACAGGGAAATAACACAAGAAATGTAATTTCATTAATGTTTCACAATTACTAATACAACTATCAGTTAGTAGGTGGATTTAAAGTAAGTATAATACTCGTAGAATGTATAATCTATAAAACAGATTGATATACAATATATAATACTATCTGTGTTATTTATAAAAAAGAATGTTAATTGTAAAAAGTGTGCACTTACCGATCGGTGTCACCGAACCCGAGTCATCTCCTCTTGGTATTATTAATTTGGGTGGTAGATTTCTTTCTTGTTCCTGTGAAAAATAATATTCGAAGATAAATCTCCATTTTATAGAAGCATTGAAATCCAAAATTGCATAGGCGTGCAATTTTACATCGACGCAAACTAAAAAAGTGGCGATCGAATATCGAAAGCCGTTTAAAATTGGATTAATAACTTCATTAGCCGCTTGTTTCTCTCGATCGGCACCACCCTGTATTTCACTATAATCCCATTATGGTGTCCGCGTATTTCTGCAACGAATTTTTGACCGTCGCTTTGGTTTCGGTGAAAAGGAAAAATGGAATATGCGCATTGTGACAAGTATTCTAAAGCAAAACACTAACATGATTATGATACCTATACGGTATGAAACTTTAAATTTGGATGGTAACGATAGTTCGTAACGCTTGTAATATGAAATAACTATAACATTTAATTATAATTTGGTATCTATACTCATATAATTTACTAACACTAATACATGATACTTTGAATATGAAACATATATTGTTATCATAGAGGAGCTCGTAGCCTAGTTCCGAGCACGGTCCGAAAGTGATCGTGCAGGTTAAGCGACGTTGGCGCGGTCGGTACCTGGATGGGTGACCGCAAGTGGCATATTTCATCTGAGCTCCTCCGTGCCTCGGAAAGCACGTTAAACAGTCGGTCCCGGTTGTTGTCGTTCGTCAGCAGTCGTTAAGCCATGTCAGAGGCCTACGGGCGGCTTGAACAACTCTGACAAATAGGTTGGCCACTAACCATACGATAAGCAAGCAAGCATAGACAAAAAATGTATTTTTATAATTGAAATAAAAACGTTTTTTTAAATCCTGACTGACTTATCTGAATAATAAAGTGCATATTAGAATACATTAAAAAAAAATTATGTAATTTTGACTTATTTCATTAATTAAGTGCGTAGCTAAGTGTAGTAACTAGTAACTGTATTTCATGTGTTACAGATATCCTACCAGTCATTCCCTTAGCAGGAACAATAAATTTTCTGTTTACAGCCTTAAGAACTTAATCTTTTGCACTAAATTACTGATTATTTATTTTATCAGGCAAAGTTGTGAACATCAAAACAAAAACGATATATAATATATAATATACTCGTACAATTTTGCGAAATGAAATCCGCTAATCCTTTTAAAAACACAGCCAAGCCAATTGAAAATCCAAAACAACAAATCTGTGGAAATGATTTCATTAACAAAAGTATTCTTGAGCTATGTGGATTAAGTATAATAGCAATTATGGCTTACCCTATGCCACCGAGATTAAGGGATAATCAAAAGTATAGATAATTGTTGTGATGTCATAACTTGTCTATCTGTAAACATATTTTATGATAGCGAAGCATTTAAATGTTTATCACATCATGAAGATACGTATAACACACCTACAATCAACCACAGGTCAACCTATCCAAAACGTCAAAATTTGAGAATCTGAAATGTATCATAATGCGCAGGCATAAGGTCGAGATTAAATCGAAGGTTTTTGACAGATTGTATACTATAGCTTGTGGTCGACTGTACCTACATAGCTCTGGCGATTAATTGTTTTAAAAATTTATAATTCGGTAGTTTTCAAGTAACAAATATTGAATGCATTTCTTAAAAATTAAGAAATTGACCTATTTTGATGGTCAAATGTGAAAACAATTAAAATTCGTTGAAAAATAAAAAGCTACATGCAATCAAAAATCAAATAATAGAAAGAAACGGCAATAGAGCATTATGACGTCACTGTGCTATAGCGCCATACAAGCAGATCCTGGCTAACATATAAAGAACTGTTTTGCTAAAAAGGGACAGTACTAACTTTAACCACCTATATCTCCGATGTTAGTTGAGATATCGAAAAACAAATTTTAGATCCTTCTGCAGGATGTCCACGTAAGTTGATTGATCGAATAAAAAAAAGTATCCATTAGTGAACAACTTTTATTCCATGATATTTTGATTTTCGCAAATAATTTTGAATCGGTCGGCTGATCGATATAAAATGTATGGAGAATCGACTTTTTGGGAAAATCAAAAAGTCGTAGAACAAAAGTTGTTCAGTTATGGATACAGAACACTCCCCTTTCGGCTTTATAAAGGGTTATTATGTTACACACTGAATGTATAATTATGTTTAGGACCAGTGCTGTAAATGAACGTCTCGATTGAGTATTTATGATGTGGCGAGTTAACAGGCAATGCAGGGGAATAAAAAAAATAAAGAGATCGAATTTTCATTAGGCGAGGCGTTGGGGCGGCACGATGTGTCCGCAGTCGGTATTTACAGGCGAGGGGGGGTGTTAGGGGGTTGTGAGGGTGCAGGGGTTCGTAGGGCTAGGGTGGCTCGCGGCCGGCTGGACTCAAAAGGTTTACAGTTGGCTGCGCGAGAGTGACCCGCCTCACAAACACGGCCCGCGCTGCCCGCTCGACGCTATGGAATAGCGCCGGCCTTTTGCGAGCCTTTCATTTTATTTTTATGAAAATAACTAATGGATGCCCACGGTTAGACCAGGCGTAGAAATTATTCTAAAATCTACAAGAAAGCTTGTGTAGAGTATACTTTGACCAGGAATATAAAAACCCTTACCATATTACGGAATTAAATTGTAAATACTGTTTATAAACTTAATAAAACGCCCTAAATGGCAAATGGGTCAGAATGTAAGTATAAAACGCAAATCGTCTATTGGAGTAAACGTCTAAAATGCATAATTCCTATTGTAGTGAATGTCTAAATATATTTTATAGGTCTAAGACGCAATTCGTCTAAAGAGCATTAAGTCTAACATGCAAAACGTTTAAGCCTACTATAGACATTTTGCGTTTTAGGTATTCTGATCATAACCCCTTTTTATTAATCAGAATAATAACAAGCTTGTGAAAAACCCAAAATATAATTTGCATATCCTGATACCTGTTTCTGTGCCTGTATATCCATACTTATACATTTTCTTATAGAGTTTTTAGTAGAGTCATTATCAACAACACAAAGGGATAAGTAAATAATACTAGACATATTTTTATCATGATTAATTGGGTTTTGAGATAGCCAGCGATTTAGCTAATCCATCGATATGTTACAACTTGAATTGTTTATTCGCAAATATCTAAAGGCTTCTTACATTCTGCTTTGTTTTTATTTTTACAGCACTTAGTTACTGATAATATTTAGGAAGTACTACGAGTTTTATCATAGTCTTGTCCATAGTATTCGAACGGAAAAAATCATTACAACCCATTGCGTCCATATATACGAATTCGTTGTTTAAACTACGAACGAAGCTTAAAATAAATTTACTTTGAAAACAGGGCAAAACCGCCCGTTGCAAATTATGTTGTTTTTCTTTAAAACAGTTATCATTGCTGATGTTAGCTGTAACAAAGTAATATTAATTTAACTACAAGTCAAAGTTTTAGCATCAAAAGGGGATTATTTTTTGCTCAAAATAAGCATAACAGTGTTATGTTATACTAATTAGATTATTTAAGATTTTACGATATACGATAGATATTTTTTTTATTAGTTATTTACTACTAAACCCGCATTTGACCTCGATCTCGCCTGATGGTAAGCGACGATGAGGTCGACGATGGAGCATGCGGGTCCAGTAAATGCCTATATATGTAACCCTAAGGGTTCGTTTTGACCCTCTGCAAAATATGAAGAATTTCTTTTCAGTTAAAGACAGAAAGAGACGACATTATACTGGAGAATTATAGAATATCATACATACAGGAAGCAGTTAATAGAGATAAAAATACAATAAATAATAATTTATATATTATATATCCATGCATATTACTTATATTATATGTAATAAAAATTAGCATAATTCTGCCTTGTTTCAATATCAATAACTCAAGACAGCGATGGTGAAACAATCCCCGGACGTTAACAATATAATCGGACAGTACCTATAGATAAGTAATCACCTTATCATAATTAATTAATTCTTTTTTTGACGTTGCATTCGATTAAGTGATTTGATTTGAAATGAGCATTAAGCGATCAATCCAAGCTGTCAGCACTTCATGATTTACAGCTCTATGCGAATTCCAGGGTTCGGAGTTATAATTTTTACCCTGGTTTTATCTAAACCTAAAGTAAGTATCTAAATGAATAATTATTATGGCTGTTATCATACATATAAACATTTTATTATTTTATTGATTTTTACAAAATATGTAAAGTGGGTCAGGGAATATATTTACAACAGGTTTATTAGGTAGTCGAAATATATACAGTACATAGGTATGTATATTAATATATGATTAAGCACATATGACTTTTGCACAGCTATTTATATGGAATCTAAATGTAGTGCTAAAATATGTAGTTCCTACATTAAATTATTCTAACTAATTGTTCACAAGGATTCTAAGTATTAAAAATATATAGGATATGCATCATATTTGTGCAAAACCGATTAGATAACTGAGTACCTGCATTGCACTACAAAATAACATTGAATATTATAATAATAACGGGTTGAAAGCCATAGCAAGCTATGACGGCCATTTCAATCCCCATTAACAGCCACTGAAAATTAAAAAAGCTTGCATATTCTCTTATCCGCTCATCTTCCAGAAATTGTGTATTTCTGGAAGATGAGCGGATACTTACTTATACCGATTTGTAATTACAATACAATACAAATATTCTATATTGCACACAAGACAAAAATACAGAACAAAAGAAAAGATACAAAATACAATTACAATTGGCGGCCTTGTAGCTTTAAGCTATTTCTTACAGGCAACTATTGGGTGGTGGAATTGTTTGTAAAATACAACGTAAGCGGGTGCAAGAATTAGCTACTAATATAAGTAGTAATAAGCGATTACCTACTTAGATAAGACGTAAACATTTTGTTAATTTTATTATTTTCCTAATGTGCGTATATTATGAATGAGCATGATTCTTACGAATCTAGGAAAAACCAATAACATGAGACAATTTTTTTATACTTCAAAAGCGATTAGCTAGACATTTATCAATGAATCAATGAAATTTTATAACTTTTTATGCTCCCTCAATAATGATGCGGTTTCAAATAATAAAAGTAACAATTGCCACTCTCCATTACGCGAGTGAATCAAGAAGATAATAATAAGTTGTCTGATGATACGAGTAATAATAATTATAATACATTTTATTGTTGTAACAGGATATGTTTTAATTAAATTTTTAAGCGACTACGAAAAAGGAGGAGGAATTCAGTTCGACTGTATATTTTTTACTCTTTTTTTATTTATGTTACTTTTTATCGTTATATGTATATCTCTAGTAGGTATTTGTGGAACCGATTAACAGGTGCATACACACACCCACATACACTCACTCACAAACACACACACAAACACACACACACACAAACAAACACACACACACCCACACACCCACACACACACGCGCGCGCGCATACACTCACCCTCAAACACCCTCTCACAACAGGTTTTTTAAAATAATAATAATATTTACTGTTGTTACTAACATTAGACTGTTGCTATCTACTATGCTACAAGACGGCCGATGAGGCCAGTGCAGGTAGTAGAGACCGATATTTACTTATACATTGTAACTACACTGTTGTTAAGTGATTTTGAAGATCATAACAGGACACTTACGTTCGCGTCCACGTCAGGTGCGTAGTTGACGTATCGCGTCGGACGACGCCTGGCTGCGCGTGCGGCGGTGGCGGTCAAGAACCCGCCTGACGCCGGCCCTGGCTGGGACATTGCGCGTCTTCGCGCCTGTTCATCTGGATGTAAGTTCCCATTAACAGACGCATTGTGTACCTAGAAATATTCACAGTTTTTATATCACTCTTTATTTGTTCCATTTTCAATAATCGATGATAAGAAAGTCTGATATGTGGGTGTAATTAAAACTCCCTAAAAAGGTAAGGGGTTGCTTAGTATTTTCGCAACAAAATTTTGACTTTTCATGCAAATCGATCAGCTGATCGGTACAAAATGTATGGATAAATGGTTTTTTTTGTTGCAAAAATGTTAAGTCGTAGAGCAAAAGTTGTTCAGAGATAGACACTAAATACCTATTACTATTAATAGTTATTTGCACCTGTAGAACGAGTAAGTTTTTTTACTTATTACAAAATACAGAATAGGAAGGCAGGAGTCTGAAAGTTAGCCTTGTGACAAATTTACAACTTTTTTCAAACAATAATTGCACTTGAATTAATAACGTGCAAAAAAAATTATTTCCCTGAACATACTGAAAAGTTCGTTAATTGAAAGTTTTAGAATTTTTATATTTTTTTTGTTGGAGTTAAGGTGCACATTCAACGCGTAAGCATTTTTATTTATTCCAATCTAGTTTACTATTACTGTCTGTATACTAACAATAATTAATTATTAGATATATACTTATATATAGTATTGGGTACTTTCTGACACTAGCTAGAACCACGAAAGAAAAGTCAGGGAAGTCTAAAAGTAACTATCCTGTTGCCATATTTAAACAAGAGAATATTTAGGTAGTTTTAGTACTTACCCCCGGATCTTCTCCACCAACTGCCGCATCCGGAGTGATGGGTTCTTCATCTTCACCGAAATGTTGAAGAGATGATTCCGAGTGAAACTTTTTGTCTCCCATTTTTTTTCTATTAATAATTTCATCCATCATTTCTTTCTTAGGGTCACTCTGTTCATTTGGTTCCGCCATTTTTATTACTATTAATTACGTGTCGGATTTATTTCTGTATTAAGACTAAATGTTTAAGTTTTTCTTAATGCTTTCACAATAAATATCCTAAGGTTCCATATCCTACGGTTCCATATTTTTCACTGTTAAAATGACTAATTAAATTATTAATTATTATTAGTAGTATGTTGTCTTTCCACAGTTTCTCACTCTACTGCAAATGGACTTAATAAAAAAGAGCGATCCTTATCCCATTATCAATGAATCGATATCGTAATAATATTGTAAATCATCGTCATCCATATAAGACTAAGGCAATTCTTAGGGCCATTACACACGAGAACATACTATTTTTATGTGAAGCGTGGTATTGTTTAGTACTAATTATATTAGTAAACATACTCGTATCTTAATTATCTAATGAAATCTAAAATATCAAGAATTTAATAGGCTAATAATAAATATGATAACACTCAGCCGTGATTGTAATTCAAGGACTGAAAAATACTACTTACTTAAGTATAAATAGATATTTTAATCTATAAATACATTCGTACTAGTCAACATTCAATGTGTATATTTTGCTAGTTAATATTTTACGCATGCCAAGCAACAACTTCTGCCTAGACAGATTCATGGCACTCCAATCTCTTGCCCACCCCGCCAGGGACGTAATGTAATTTATACATGTACGAGTAAGTTAAAAAGAAACAAAAACGTAGTGCTGTAAAAACCTGCTTTTTTGGTTCCTGGGGGTTTTAGGGCGGTTTCCACATCTCGATACTCTCCAGCATTCAAAATTTCCTTCATAAACTTTTTTTTATTTTTTATTTACTTCTAAACCCGCATTTGACCTCGATCTCGCCTGATGGTAAGCGACGATGAGGTCGACGATGGTGCATGCGGGTCCAGTAAATGCCTATTCACTCTGGCCTTGAAGATCCCAAGGTTGTAGGTTTCGGGAAATACAGACGCCGGCAGGCTAAACTGTACAACATGCTAAAATTTTGGTATTATGAATAAATTTAAAAATATAGAATTTCAGACATCCATTCATAAAATAGGAAACAGAATCGGTTAAAAATAACTAAATTATAAACTGTTTCAGTTTCTGAGATATTATTACCCGTGGAACAACTAAAATGTCCCAATCCCAACAGGTTGAGATTTGATTACGAGTGGGTATATCTGTTTCTTGCTAAAACGTCACTTGTTGCCATCGCTTTGTCTAATCGGCAACTTTATATTGCGGAAACCTTTCGAACCTTTATATTACGGAAAATACCACGGATATTATGTACATTTTTTCTATAGTTTTCTGACTTATATGGAAAAGTAAAAAAATAGTTTTCGACGTACTATCGATTTCATATAACATTACATCACAAGCGAAATCCAATGATTACTTGCTTATTTATATGCTTAGAATATATATTAACCTTATACCGTGCAGTGACGGCTCTAGGATTTCAATTTGGGGGAGATCAAAGGGTCGTGCCGACCCCTGGTAGTCAAAATTTTGGCTTGGATCCAGTACAAATTTCGGCGCGAATCCGACTCCCATGGACTATGGTAGAAGGTTAGTGTAAGAGCGAGCGAAGCGAGCTCGAAATTTTGGCGTGGATCCAACCCGGATGGGTTAGAATTTGAAGGCTAGAGCAGCAGCGAGCGAAGTGAGATTGAAATTTCGTCGCGAATTTTACACTGCTGAGTTAATTTTTTGCTAAAATAAACTCGGCTAACATTTGGCGCTAATCCCACATTGCTAAGTTAAGAGAGCGATCGAAAAGAGGCGAGCGAGCGAGCGAAAATTTTGGCGTGAAATCCGACACAATAATCTAACACATCAGACACATCTGAGTGAGCGAAGCAAACCTGAAATTTCGGCGCAAATCTGACACCGATGGATTGGGTTAGAAGACCAGGACAGGGCGAGCGACGCAAGATCGAAATTTTGATGAGGATCCGCCATGGATGGGTTAGATTAGGAGGCTAGGGCGGGAGCAAACGAAGCGAACTCGAATTTTTGTGTGGATTTGTCGCGGATGGGTTAGATTTTGGCCCCAATTGAACACGGTTGAGTCAGGTTTCCATGGTTGGGTTTCCCACCTGGAGCCGCCACTGATACCGTGACAAACCGTGTATTATTTTACTAAGTACGAGTACCTAGGTAGTATCGCACGCAATACATTATAGTACTCTGTGGTAACATCATCAAAACTACGCACTGGTCAAAATAAACGAACCCAGTACAAGGATAAGCTGGATTATGATTAACCTGCATTATTTACAACTTATTCACTACTGGGGTTTTCCACCGTGAAGCCGCCGCCGACGTCTGTATAAGCCCTAAAGGTGACGTATTAATTAATTATCTGCACAATATTATCTTTAATTACTTTCGTTTCAGTTCGTCAAATGTTACGTATTGATTGTAGGAATCCATCAGCTTAATAGATTATTTCTAATAAATCAAGCGACAATAAAAGCATTAGTTGTTCATTGTTTATTTGGAATTTATTAAACACGAGGCGTCAGCCAGACCGCAAAATAATAATAATAGAGATAACAAAGACCACCGCTGTAGACCGAGTATCAATTTTTTGAGCTAAAAAATCAATGGCCTGACTTTTAAAAGTAAAAAATAATAATGTGAAATTTTATAGAAACGAAAATTATTCAAAAGTTTTAAAATCCAATGCGAATAACTGTCATACTAACCATACCAAAATAGAGAAAGATTGTAGTGAAAAATATATTTTACCTGTTATTGTATCATTGTGAATTTTCGGTGGAAAGTGCTTAGTCCAGCAGCTTACCAGTGATTCAGTCCAGCAATTGGCAGGAGGTGATCAAGATACGACAAATGACGTTTATCATGATAGTGTCCATTTTAAACATCTGAATTCACAGTGTTTTAGTGTAAACTGTATGACTGTGCAATTTTTTGTAATAATAAATAAAATAATAGTAGAGGCCAAGATTCACTTCTGATGGTCGCTGAACTAGTGGAGTAAATAAGTATTTATTTATTTATTTATTTTATTTTATTTGGGTAGCTTACAGCCTTATTTACAAGTTACATATACATATATAAAAACAATAGCCATTTATAAGCTTCCACAGTTATTAAAAAAAAACTCTTAATCTAGCAACAATGTACATTTACAGATAGGCAGAGGAAAATTCGTTAGTAAGGATTTTACGGAATCAGGACTACTGTTGAAGAGATCTATAGTACGGTTATTGATTAGCTGGTTAAATGCTGCACATGCTCTTACTAGGTAGCTATTCTTTCTGTAATTTGTGTGACACTTAGGGACGCGAAGTAACCTGTTACTCCGTAAATTTTGATTGGGAACCGTCAATGAAATTTTGCTAAGGAGCTCAGGACAATCAAATTTACTTTGCGCAATTTTTTGTAGGAATGTAGCGTCCGCTATATCCCTACGGACAGTAAGGGGCAATAAGTGGAAACGAGCACAACATTGCTCATACTCACGCTTAGGAATTCTAAATTTAGATCTCATTTTCTGTATAATAGGTAATTAGCCTTAATCAGTGTGACAGTTACTTGCATTAAACCATATTTCAGTTACTAATCATTCAAGAGCCGACTAAGTACTTCCTTTATTTCGAGCGAGAACTGCGAAACAGGTATGGCCAGATCCTGAGTGGTGAACTCTTCCATACTCCTGCCTCTCAGCACGAAATCGGAAGGTACGATGAACAGTTGTCTCTTTTCTCCAGTAGCTTCTATGGCCTTCTGGAAGCACGGCGGCATCGGCAAGTGGGGACGTTGCTCCAGGTAATTCTGGAATGCTTTCGTTGACCTAAAAATGGGTAAATTAAATTTAATAACGTGTTTGTTTATGTTGAAGGAAAGCAGACGCGTATCAGACTAGGGCCACCTGATCTGATGATAAGTGATCACCTTCGCCCATAGACATTCAACTCACTTAAATATTGCAAGAGGGTTTTCAATGCGCTGCTAACCTTAAGGACTTATATATTATGCTGATCCCCTTATCCTTGCTGTTGCTGTTTTGCAGCAGAAATCGGTAATAAAAGTGGTTCCTTCCCTGGCGACCATGAACATCTCCGCGTCCACGCATCAAAGCATCATTCGTATCAACCAAAGTCGTTCCGAATTGTTTATATGACGTTCCATAGAGCAATACATGTCAACTCCGTATAACGTTCGTCACCGCCTCCAGTGGCGGATCCAGAGGAGGGTCAAGAGGGACCACGTCCTCCCCAAAACCTGTAATATCCCTATAAGTTGAGCCTCGACTCGCCCTGACCAATTTTATAATTATATTTTTTTATTTCAATTAATTACACAGCATTACAGGAAATACTAAGGCACTGTGAAATTCATAAAGTTAATATACGTACAAAAAACATGAGTCAAGTACAACTAACTGAAGACGGACGGATCCATCACACACACTCACCCATCGACTTGCAAATATGTACATAGCAGTATGGTGCAGATGCGAGAAGCGTATTGAGATACTGCAGAGCACGCACAAGTGGCGATTTACTGTAAGAAACATTGCGTGCCGACGACGGCACTGCCAGCAGATGGTTACGACGTGGCCGGAAATTCAGTCTCACCAATTTCTCGACAATCAGGCTCATCAATTTCTCCACTAATTCGGAACAGTCCGATTCCCCGCGCAAGATGCTACTAGAAGTGGTTAGTATGACATAATTACGCCTTACTTCCAGATAATTAAACCCCAAGACACCAAGCAGAAATTTCTTTGGGTATAAAAATGGTAATATCCATAGATTTCCTTGTAAAAGAATCTCAAAAACACTTTTACGATTTCATTTTAATACTAGAAATATATTTTTTGGTGGGTATTAGACCCACCAAAAAATATATTTCTAGTACCTTCTTTTGTTTATGAGGTGAGGCAATGCCGCGATGTTGTAATGTGCTTTAACCAATTGCACTTACGTGAGATGTTGTATGTCCTCCCACACGGCCGCCATAGAGCGCAAGTCCTGTGGTATCTTGACGCAATGCCACAAATCCTTGGTGTTGTTCTGGGGCGGGATGTGTTTCATCTTGATGGGCAGGCAAGTGCCGAACGCCATAGTATGGGCCGGGCTCGTCTCCGCGTGAATGTCCCACGCGATCTGCCGCTTCAACAACAGCGGACAGGCAGCCTGGATAACAGTTGAGTTTATAGATTATAAAATACATTTATTTGCTGCAAAAAATACACAATGGCGGATCCAGTGTGTGGCAATGCCCCCCCCCCCCCCCCCCCCTTCCGCCCGCAAAACCTTTAAGATTACTATAGGGTTCGAGACTCCATTATAAATGCCACTTAGCATTTTTATGCATTTTTGAACGCTTTTGTCCCCGAATTATCTTTACGCAATTCGGTGACAAGCTTTAGAAAAATATAATTGGACCTAGAATCTGGCCGTCTTTGAGTTTAATTAGTCATACTTACCTACATATTTTCAATGCTTTAGTCTCTTAAGTATAAATAAGAAAAAAGAAAATCTTTATTTTCTCACAACAAAGTACAAATTCATCAATCTTAAATTTTATTATGAATATTTCATGACACCAAGTACCAAGTAGTATAGGAGTGAAATTACGAACCTTAGCCAAGGACTCTTGTACGCAGAGGTGCAACCATATGGTCAAAAAGTGCATATTAAACAACATTGAGTGCGAAGCAAGGCAATAACTAGGACACATCAGATTTACATCGGAGAGCACATGGGTCCCGGCTGCTGTCGAATGATAGCAGCCTACGGGCGGCCTTAACAACTCTGACAATAGGTAGGGTTCTTTCTAGAAGAACACTAACCTCTGGTAGTCCAACGCAATCCGCAATGCTTTGCAGCACGCATGGCAGTATCTTCGGGTCCAGCTTCAATCCGCGTGAAGCGTGCTCATCGAACCAGACCTATTGGATAAATAGGATAGGATACAGTGTTCACGCTACAAAAATCTTGAGTGATCTATAAAAGTTAGTGCTTTCAAAAGCGTTATTGTTTTCTCTCTATATATGGACTATCAATATTGAATGAACAAAGTCGATCACTGATATAAATAATTTGCAATCGCAAGGGACATAGCGTGAAGGTATTTAAGCAATAATTTTATTCTTGTAATTTTTTGCAAAAGATAATATCTTGCTATACGAGTACGTAAGTGGAACTATTATTACGTATTATCACACTTGCTTGATTGATACGATAAACATTAATTAATACTGATTGAATTGATGCAATTTTATCGACTATATTATCAATTAGAATCAGTTCTTCGTCATCGACAGTTGTGGATCTGAATATGACGTTGAATGAAGCTTTTTTTTTCATAATCATAATCATTTATTGCGTGAATTTAGGTTTACATTGTAGTTTTTAGAACAATTTCCTACTTATCGCTCAATTCTACCTTCACAGGCATACACAATTTGTACACGAATATTAATCAAATAGGTATACCAAATTAATCTAAGATAATAAGAAATGTCCATACAATAAACACATGCAAACGATGATCCAAGGTCGAATCATGGTTCGAAAGCACCAACTGTCAGTCACAGATCAAAGATTTATTTTCGATGCAGCATATGGGCAGAATAGTGATAAATGCCATGAGTGTTCAATTATGGTTCCTGAGCACCCGGTTAGGACAGTGGTTATGAATTTAACAACATTGGCCAATGCCAAAGGAGATAGCGTGATTTTTCCCCCTCTATCACCATTAATGGGGATAGAAGGGGAAAATAAAGGGGATAATGGGACGCACCGGTCCAGTAGGACCACCAAGTTCAACTCCTACAAAATTCGCTTTCCCACCAAGCATTATCTGCATCCCTTCACTTCACTATAATATAGTTAACACATCAGCGCTGTACAGCACTGTAAGTAGGTATAATAGAATTTACTCTATATTTTTCATACGTTACACTTATTTTTCGGGGTCTATGCAGTCCGAAATAAAACTATTATTATTAAGCCAGAAAACTATAGTATGTTTATACCATCTATAAGCTGGATAATTTTTCTGTCTAATACTATACCTGGAAAAGCTCCTCGATGTCCTCAGGACGTTTGATTTCGCTCTTGAATTCCACGTTTCCTAAGCCAACCCACCAGTCATAAAACTCATGGGCGATCTGTTGAAAAACAACTTAGTTATATTATCGGGTAAGTAGAATATCTATCAGAAACTTTAATTGAATCGGTAATTTACAGATACGGGTTTGGAATCAGTCAAGATTTGGTACTTTTTTGTCATGTTTTCATAATTTGGAAAAAAACTTAAGTTATGTTAGTATTTGAAATGATCGATTCAATTTACGGGAACATGGGGGGAAATCGGATAGGGGGTTAAAACAGATAGCATTATATTGCATACTTCCAGCTACCGCTGTATCATTCTAGTAGGTTAGAAAGCATTATAAGATGGTGCTTATATCTCGTGTACAAACTGGTATTATTTATTGCATCAACGTTTGAGAAAATTTAAAAAACACAGTAGTGAAGTAATATTCTTACTTATTTCAGCAAATATAAAATTAGCAATTGACCACCAATGTTAATGTGAATAATTTATTTCGTAGCAACGTCATTTGACAAGTTATTTACGCTTTTGTTTCACAAATTGATCGATACATCTACCTAATATAATGTTTATTTGTAAAAAGTACATGTGGGGTGCAACCAAATGGGGTGAAATCGGATAACCGGTTTCATAAGTCTTTCCAATATCATTAAAGAAAACCATAATTTATACCTCATTTTAAAGGAAACGAAAACAGACCAAAGAGAATCCCAAATAAAGAGAAAAGAGATTAACGAGAAAGGTACAGAATGCTATAGCTAGAGATAACAAACTGCATTCAAACAGTCGTCTGCGGATGACTGTTTGAATGCAGTTTGTTTAAAATAGGCCTACAAAGCTTGTACTGGCTGTACTACTCAAGAACTGATGTTTCGCATGTGTCGCTCTGCAAATAAATTGCTATCTATATTTACCCCACCTTTGGAAATGTGATATCTTGTTTGACCCATATGCAAGGGGTAAAAATGGATTTTCCAAATTTTAGTAATTGTTGATTATTTTCTAAACTTAATGTTTTAATATTTTTTTATATATTTGCCATTGCTCACCGTTAGTGGTTGATTGTTTTCTAAAAGTTAATACCAAAATAAAAATTTGCCACAAAAAAATTCTTAACTATTCGGTGTTACCCCACGTTCAGCTACATACTCTACTTGTCATCGTAATGTGTATGATAAACAGTTAAAGTGACTAACACCGACAGTCAACAAAAAATTGATTTTTGATAAAGATCACATTTTTCCAATGACTAATTGAGTTTGATATAGGACAAAATGTTGTTTTATATTATTAACAGAATAGATAATATTAGATACCTACTTAACATTTGTATTTAGGCTTATTTTTGAACAAATGTAACAGCAATAACCTGCTTTGTCAAAAGTTCGGCTTTCTTGCTAAATTCGTCCGAAGCGGAGATTTCGAAGGTCTTTTGTTTGTATTTGGAAGCCCACTTGATCATGTCGGTCTCAGATTCATTGCAGTACAACATGTCAAAGTGAGGATTGTGCACGCGTCTGTATGTAGTTTTCCTGTATTATTCATAATTACTTTGTTAATAACTATTGAACAGAAAGTTACAAATTATAAAGAGAAATTTTGTATACCTAGACTTTTTTCTTTTTTCTTTTCTTTACCATCATCAGCACGAGTTATAAATTATTCAATCTTATGCTATATTCACGATTTTGTGCCAGTATTTTTATCAGCAACTTGGTTAATCACTGAGCGACCTAGCCCCTGGACGACCTACTCCCTTTTCTAGTCTAGGTCACTATTTACGGTTTTAAAATAAGCAGTTGTATGAATGTAATTACTCATCAGTAAATAAGTATTAACTTCAACTAACCTTATCCTACTTTTGGGGTGAACATCTAAATCATCATCCGTTTCAGCCATTTGATCTGTGGAAGACTCGGTTGCGAAAGTTTTGGACTTGCTCGCGACCTTGCTAGAGTACGCCTTCATCACGGCAGACTTCGAAAGGAACTTGGAGAAAGACTTTGCCAATACTTTGGAAAACGACTTGGATAACGACGAGGCTTTTGAATTAAGCTTGGAGCGACTTTTTCCTATTTCATCGTCGTCCGCTATGGACGAAACACTCCATTCTGATTCATCGTCTGCTTCTTTCTCCTCTTCCTCTGCTGACGGTTCATAGTCACTCATTGAAAATGTAGGATGCAATGGGGCACCCTGCAATTAAATGTGTCTATAATTCATGTAGATAATAAAGCATGTACAAAATATTGTTTCGTAAACCATTCGGAAATGTGCAAAGACTTCTAAGTTCGATTCCTGATCTTCAAAGTCCTTGTATTAAAAATGCATTACTTCTTCGGTATGGGTATTAAATGAACTATGAATGTTGATAAGTCTTCAATACATTCGATAGCCTACGTTAGAAATCTAAGTATAATGCGTCCAGATAGAGACGACAAAATTGAAATGTGTCATACATAAAACTTATCAAAATGCGTAGCTCTCCTGTTATGGATACTTACTTATTCAATATTTCTAGTATACATCACAACCTGCATATTTCTTCACGAAATCACATATTAAATTAAAATTGAAACAATTGCTATTTTTTAAAATAAGCTTCAGACATAGGTTATACAATCACAGTTCCTTGAATTGTCTATTTTTTATTACTGACTAAATTACCTCAGCTGGTGCAGCGGTGTGCTGTGTATAGAACTGGCCCGAGGAGTTGATCGACGACACTTCAGACGGAGGCTCGTATTGCTTGGCCTCAAGTGGTAAGTTAAAAATCTTGGCAACTCGCTCAAATATCTCCGGGCCTACTAGCTGGCGCACTGTGTCGCATTGGGTGTCCCAGAACTGATAACATACAACGAATGTGTGGGAAGACTAAACACGTGAAAATAGGGGTAGGCAACATGAAGAAACGAACGCCAGAGACTATAATTTTTTCATCCATCGTAGGTAACCTAAGGGTTTTTGAGGTGGTATGACTCTATGCCAGTGTCAGCCTCCCCAGTCTGGTGGCACCTTCCCAAGTACCACCCTTTTAATTATATCTGCCACCCGCAGAAGAGCCGTGTCGTGCCAGCCATAAAGACCGTGTGGTGCTGGCCTTTAAGAATAGCACCACCCCTACACTTCCCGTGAGTGTCGTACGAGGCGACTAAAGATCTTAGTGGATACTATTCTACGCCTAGTAGACGGTGATAAACTCGCCACCTATCACGTTTGTCTACCAATTCTTGCGGCGAATATTGGGAACTATTATATATGATGAAGGTGACCTCTGTCTACCCCCTCGGAGTTTGTGGATGTGAGAGTTATGCCATGCTACTCGTATACATAATACGTATTTCTGTAAGTACAAACGTCAAGTCACAAGTTCACAGAATACAAAAATTCCGAAAAATTATTAAGTTACGTACCTGTTCATCTTTATAAGATAACTCTAGTTCTTTAATTACATTCTTCCAATGTACTTTTACTGAATCTTCGTTCTTCTGATATCGAGATGGTTTAACGACCCTTATATGTTTTGGCCTGTCCCAACTTTTAACGAGCGGCTTCTTTCCGCAGGGCATGGTACAGAACTAATTAATATCTTTACGTTCAACGAGTATTTTCCGGCTCAAAGGATTATAAATGGTTTTATTATGTAAAATTGTTATTAAATTAAATTGTTTTCTAGAATCTCTATAGTATTCAAACAATTTAAGACATGTCCAATTTCACGCGCGACAGTAGAGACAAAAGAACAAAGGTGTCTTAAAAAACATTCACAGATTCACAAATGTTCATAGAGTTTTGTTAGGTTATATATATTCTTCTTCTTCTTAGTCGTATACATCATGGCTGAGGGTCGTGATCATTCTAAGGAATTAATCACATAGAACGACTCTCTTGGCAGAATTAATGGGGTGGTTTGCCATTGTCATTGCCTTCCCCATTTCACACACTGGTTATCTCAGTATGCAGGTTTCCTCACGATGTTTTCCTTCACCGTCAGAGCAGTCGGTAAATGTACGTAAGTTTTCCGAAAAAACCGTAAACTCATTGGAACATGAAATTGCATGGTTTCGAACTCAAACCTCCCGCATGGGAGTTCGACGCCCTAGCCACGACGACGCGACGCCACCGACGCCACGACTCAGATCCTAAAATAGAAAGTTGGACAGAAAATCTGATCAGGAATCGAAACTACAACGTAGTAAAAATTGCAAATCCTTTAATAGGGAAAATACACCTACATACAGCAATGGCAGCAATGGGGTAGAGCCACGGTAGAGCGGGTAGAGTTATTTCATGAACTCACTGAGACAATACTGAAACTGTTATAGCGCTCCCTAGTAGACCTACACGAAACTACGAAACAACAGAGCCTTCCCTAACATACAATCCATGTTCGAAACTATTCACAGCCCGCTAGCTATCCGGGCATTAGGTTGGTAAATGAGGGCTGTAGAAGATTGTAATAAAAACGAATAGATGGCGTTAACTTGAATTTTAATGTTGATATTAGTGTTGATTCCGTTCACAGATGTCACTAGAAGTACGTAGCATCAGGTAAGCCAATCTCTATTCTTATTTTAAAAAATCACATTTTTCTGAAGATTAAGTTTCAAGTTTCAATTTTTTATTTATAATATCAATTACACGTCAAACTAGTATTAAATAAATTGATTACATTTCAATAATACAAAAGTTAATAATTTTATGACTTAACACATTTGTAATAATAATTAGGTTTAGGTAATACATAATAATAAATACAATATTTCAATAAATTTAAATATTAAATCATAATAATAATAAAATAATCTGAACAATTAGGTAGGTACCTGACTTGTGTCCGAAATATTTTGGAGAAATTCCAGTTGAGATAGCAGAGAATAATTCAAAATAATTTCTTTATTATGAAAATGTAATATTCATAAAAAAATATTGATTTACAATAGCGCTCAGGCTAAGAACGGAGTTTAACATTTAGCAATAACGTTTAGCGTGAAGATGTAAGATTATGGCATCAGTTGCTTTCAGTCAGTTCAGACAGTCTCTTGCGCATGTGGACTATCGACGCAGGAGCATCATTAAGCGTGGTCAGAGGTGGCGTGAAACAGCGTGAAGGAAATAAGCCGGGAAAAGTTCTTTATTGATAAGAAAAACACTGTACAGATCTCTTGCTAACCCCGCAAGTATCAACCATATAACCAATCAGTAATGATAACAGAAATTATAAAGAAATAACACTATACTTTCTAATGCTTACATACTTAATTGGTGTCCAAAATATTTTTGGAGAAATACCATTGGTCTAAGAGAAGAAGAGAAGCAGTAAATTAAATTAAATACAAAATGATTCAAGATAAAATGTAATATTCGTACGAGTACATATGATATAGTGCTCAGGCTAAAAACGGTGTGGTGTAAAAGTGAAAATAAAATAAAAATAATTAGGGCATCAATTGCTTTAACTGTGTTTCTGGTAAATTTAAGAACAAGGCATCAGTTGCTTTCAGTCAGTTCAGACAGTCTCTTGCGTATGTGGTCTATCGGCGCAGGAGCATCGTTGAGCGTGGTCAGAGGCGGCGTGAAGGCGCTGTTCTTCAGTTCGTAGGACAGACGCGCCTCCAGCACGGCCGGGTCGAACATGCCAAGGCTGCTCAGGTACGGGGCCCGGCGGTACTCGGGGTGGTCGATCATCCAGCGGCAGTACTCTTTTACGCTCCTGAGAAAGTAGCACAGCAAGAGTAAGTTCAATAGAAGAATTTAAAATTATAATTATAATCCCCTTTGTGGGTGCAGGTGTGGAAATGTCGGCTCCAGACCTCCTAGCATAGGCGATAATGCATTTGTATTTTGTGCAAAGGATTCTAGGCAGAAGTCATTTGTGCAACAGGATTTGTCAGTCTTTCACGAAAAATTCGTTCGAAACAAATCGATTTTTTTTATCGCGACTCAAGTCCAACGCGTCAACAGTTGTGGCGACCAAAAATTGTTGAATATTTTTTTACATAGTCATAAAAGCTTTGATCGTGTGTATAAGTTCTTTTATCATACGACTCGAATAATTTATCTCGACTTTTTCGTATGTCTATAAGTGCCTCATTCACTAAATTTGTATTTATACACATAAAAGTCTTTCTATGATCGTTTAATTATAGAAAGACGATTTCACAATTCACCTGAGGTTGGTAATCCCCTCCCAGACAGTCTTCAACGTGACAAGATCCTTAGGCACACGGCGTACGGACCTCCACATGTTCTTGGTGTCGTTGCGAGATGCTCGGGACTGCTCCTTTCTCGGTAAACTGTGCCCGAAGCCCGTGATGATGTCAGGGCGACGCTCCGCCTTGATATCCTTCAGGACTTCGCGTTCCAAGGTTGCGAGAACTGAATTCTAGAAAATATCAATAGATACCATGCGGTCTCTGCGTAAATTGTGTGTCGTAACCCTGGCTGACCGAATACGCAACGAAGAGAAACGTAGAATGGCTTGTCTAAATGTATGTGTCATCGATAAGATGAAAAAAGGCATGCTCCATTAGTTCGGGCATGTAGAAAGAATGAGTGATGAACAAATGACGAAACAGCTATACGAAGCGAAAGCGAGTGGAAGGAGAATCTGGGGTCATCCTAGACTGACCTTCAAAAATCGGATTGACAAAGTGCTCTTAGATTTTAATATACAGAGCAGACGACCCCAACGGCGAGTATGCGTGAAACGATGAATGACTGTAGAGAAGCAAGAGAGGCGTGCCAAGACAAGATTCGTTGCGCTCCGTTCTCTCTGCCTACCCCGCAAGGGACATAGCGTGAAGGTATGTATGTATGGTTGTATGTATCATACCAAGGAAAAGCAATAACACATGAAAAGCAATAAATGGTATGAGTATGAGTATGAGTAAGGAGGAAAGAACGCATGCCGCGTAAATAAATAAATTAAATAGCTTTGGATAAAAGAAAGTAAATAATCTCCTCTATGGGCGCGTGTTCTTTTCTTCATGTAAATAGTCAGTAACATGTCAGTCACGTAGGTCATAACGGTCCCTGAGGATTGATATTCTATTTGATCTAAAAGTAACACGATGATTTGATTTTTTCAATTTAATGTTTAATTCTTTACAAAAACACACAAATATAATTAAGAATCTATTTCTATTTCTACTCTGGGTTTCTGCTTACAGAAACCCAGAGAGTGAGAGTGTTACTGTGCTGGGTGACGCCCCCAGAGTCTAGGGTACCGAGATGAAAGTCTTAGATTTTTAATTCTCGAGATTGTAGAAAGGAGTTAAGGACTAGATTTTGTAGACTCTATCCCTATTATATAAAGCCTACAACTACCTCTATACTACAATACCTCTGGATGTCCAGTTGCGTTGGCGACCTTATCTCCGACAGTAGGTAATTCACGAGGTATAACTCTGAGGCTGCGCGCTACGTGAGTATCAAACTCAATCTGTAATATCCAATATGACATTTTAATTTCTACTAATATTTGGACAAACATTATAGTGTCTGAGAACCTAAGTATTTCTGTATTCTGTAAAATACATTCTATCTTTTTGTATAGTAACTTACTTGGAAGAGTTCCTTGATAGCTTTCGGTGTAAAAAGTTGTGATTGTTGCTTGCCACCCAACTGCTTCATGTATTCACAGAAGTCTTGAGCTATCTGAAAATTATATTTTTTGCAATTGTTTACATGAGAAATGGCAAAAACTAAAATTAATATTTTGTAAACACAAGCCCATCAGTGATAAGAACCAGCCCATCGCCGTTATTACCTGTAATTTTAACTCGTCGGCAATATTCTTATGCCATGGGGTAAGAACCCTGTTTAGGCTAGTGATACAAATTTTAAAAATACATATTTGATACAGATTTTAAAAATAGCGCATACCTGATGTGCATCTCCGTCCATGCTATGCGCTTCAGGCATAGAGTAAACGTACATCATCTTCAAGCATAGACCTATCGTATTCGTAGATTTTTTTTTCCTTTATTTAAATAAAACTAATTATTTGTCTTAAAACATAATACTGGCATAAGCCTCAGGGCTTGTGCGCCAGTAAAGAATCGGTCGCACGTACCAATACGTACGTATATGTTCAATTCAATGCCAATACATATCACTTACTCTGTCAGTAAGATCATCAGCCTTCTTGACGAGGCTCTTCTCGTCTTCCCTCTCCGGCTGCAGGTAGTGGGTGTCCCACGTCACTTGCTCGCGTACTGGCTTCTGCAGGAGCTCGCGGTGGACGTTGGGCGTATCTTCTTCGTCGCTACTGATTTTATTTATTGTTATAAAATTAGAGTTAGTATTTTCATTTTTTAATTATTTTTTATGATTATTTGATTGTGTTTAGTGCTTGAAACCATAAGTTAGTAAGTAGTAAATCCAAGTGGATTCACGAATCGTCCTTGTATAGATGTTTACAGAGTAAGACAAGAATGTTTCTTACAATTGGCCGAT
Organism: Hofmannophila pseudospretella; assembly: GCA_947369225.1. NCBI lineage: Eukaryota > Metazoa > Arthropoda > Insecta > Lepidoptera > Oecophoridae > Hofmannophila > Hofmannophila pseudospretella. Next base: position 6,381,225 of record OX376316.1, read on the forward strand.
TGATGGACAATAATATAATATTTTTGACAATGTATTATTATTACGTGTAGTTAACTAATTGTAAGAGTAATTAATTGATGATGCAAACTTTAAATATATTTTTTTAATATTCTACATATAGACCAACCTCACTTTGATAAATCGTTATTTCATTATCAGCCTAAAATATCTCGATTCCAGTCGGTTGAATTGAAGGGTCCGTTAAAACAAATCTTTTTTCTAAAAGTAGGTTAGTAAGTATTTACCTGGGGTAAAACTCAACATCTGTATCAGAGTCCATTTCTCTGTCAATGTATAAAGTCTTCCTGTATGACAGTAAAGGCTCCTTTATTAATCTGCGCGGAGATCTTCCTAAAAATACAATAAAAGTTTACTTTAGTAAATCAGTCTTCATGTCATAGGTATTGCTGTATATTTTAGCGATTTACTTGGCTCTTCCTGAGTTTCGCCATCCTCAGCTGGTATCAGGGGGATATTCAAAGTGCCACAAACTTTCTCGTAGAGGTTCTTCGGCAGGACCTTAGAAAGCTGTTTGCTTTCATTCTCTTTGCTCTACAATTCAGAGGTGTATTGATAGATATATTTATTTAGATTAATACTTTATTGCACACAAGAAATGAAACATAGAATAAGTGTATAAAGGCGGTCTTATCGCTCAGAGCGATCTCTTCCAGACAACCTAGGCGATAGAAGAATTATTAATAGGTTACCGGCAGTATAGTACAGAAAGTGAAATACTTTTAATACATAAATTAAGCTCGCTCGTTTATTGATGAAGGTTTCGTAATATGGAAAAACTTAATTATCTTTGAGTTTAATATTGTTACAATCCTTTTTTATTTTACATTCATCATCAACTGGTGAGACCATTGCCTAGCAGTGGGACAACCATGGCTAACGACAAAAAATAATGTTGTTTCATATCATAACATAAATAATCTAGGATTCTCTTGGAACTTACCTATATAAGCTACTTAACTTTATAAAAATGTACATTGTGTAAAACACTATATCCACTCTACATCAAGTGATAAAGATATCAACTAATTCGTTATTGATTTAATTTTTTCTACTCCCATTTCGTAATTTGTTCGTTATGAAACTACAATCAATAACATATAGAGGTTCATTCGTCATGGTCGCGTGAAAATAGTGTTTTAATGAAATATTAAATAACAGTTTTCGATTGGCTTATGTAATTTTTTCATTTTTTATGGCATTGCATTCAAGATATCTTTCGTATTAAAAGCACTATATTTTACTGGCAAACTACTTGGTACTATAACTATTAAAAAAACTCGACACTCGGCTACGCTTCGTTTCATAAACAGTTCTCGTGTTAAAATCGTTATAATTACGTGGCCGTTGCATAAACTACTATTAAAAAACATCGGACAACGCTCCACCGCTTTATTAGGTGAAAGTAGGGTAAAATAATGTGGAATTTTACCCTCAACAATACAATGTTAGAGACAAAGCTACACTTACCGATCCATATACATTAATTTCATTCAAAACTTTATTCCAATACTTCTTGTTGCTATGATGAATCGAGGCTTCGTATTTAGACGGTTTAATACTATGTAACTCACGTGATTTCTTATTTTTCTGAATATCTGGTTCATCGTCCATAATAATAGTGTAAACCGAAACCACGTAGATTTTAGTTTGAAAGCCACAAGTATTGGATATGCATTATGACATACCTATAATAGATATGAGATCGTTGCTGTGCAGCAAACAATAAGTGTGTTGATAACACTTGTAGAGGTAACATGAAAATAATCTTCTTTTAACTATTTTAAAGTTCGCACAATTCATACTGAAAGGTATGAAAAATATTTAGAAATTATTACTACTTAAATATAAGTAATAAAACTTACGCTATATAACTTTGTGAAGTCGCCAAACTGGGCTGCCGCTTCTTTATTTGTTAGGTCTCTGGTTTGTTTAGAACGTTGCTATTCCCTGATATGGTTGCTATGAACGCTTTGGTGAAGAGTATGATAATATATCCGTATCTATTAACGTATAATCGATTAAGTACTAAATGTAGATAGCATACCTACTCATACGTATCTATTAATTACAGCTTTGATAAGCTATGGTATCTAATTTTATGGGATAACTAACAATACCTTAAATATAACACACTTTTATCAGAACAATACTTCAGATATATATTTTCTTGGTATAATATACCTACAAGTTGAAAAACTCAGCAAGCTCCCGTCATTAGGGCCATTACAACTTCCATACACAGCCGTTAAAAATTAAAAAATGTACGCCTTACTACTCACTTGCCCACCTACCAGAAATATGCTTGTGCTATATAATAAAATACTGTTGATTATAAATGTAAATATAGGTTTTCTCCTTAGTTGAAGAAAAATAGGGATGCGTCCATTCATTCATGGTCTTCTCAGATTAACCGTTCGCATCCCGCTGTCTAGTCTCATGTAAATGGTACCTCTATAATGTACGAAGGTAAGTATAAATATTTAGCATTAACTTCTTATACTCATTCATAAGAATATTAGTCGACAAAATACCTATTTTATACTGGTAATAATTCCAGGGAATCAGTATGCAGTAGCGAAGGTTTGATCAATACCACTCCCGTTCTTGGCTGTACCTTACTACTCCAGATTGCTAGTTCAGATTGTGGACGGGTAATTTTTCAAACGGAAACCATGCTTGTAAAGCACTTTGGTAATAATTAGAATAAAGGATGAAAGATGAAACGATAAAGAAGTATAGCTATAAATGCAATATTCTTGGGCTCGATCACGTAAACGCTTTTACTCAAAGTTAGTTTATTTACTCAGTATTACCACAGAGTGAGGTAAGTATTACCTTCTATAATAATCGCTATCTCAACCACAATAAATAATGATATATGTAAATTAAGAAACAAATAAAGTATCAAGAAGATTAAATAAGAAGAATTCTAAATACCTAGTTAATAGGTAGTAAAATCAGTAAGTATTACCTTCTATAATAATCGCTATCTCAACCACAATAAATAATGAATGAATGAAATATGTAAATAAAGAAATAAATAAAGTATCAAGAAGATTAAATAAGAAGAATTCTAAATACCTTGTTAATAGGTAGTAAAATCAGTAAGTATTACCTCCTATAATAATCGCTATGTCAACCTTGTGGTTTACATAGCGATTTCTTACTTTATTGTTAAAGTATCAAGAAGATTAAATAAGAAGAATTCTAAATACCTTGTTAATAGGTAGTAAAATCAGTAAGTATTACCTTCTATAATAATCGCTATGTCAACCTTGTGGTTTACATAGCGATTTCTTACTTTATAGTTAAAGTATCAAGAAGATTAAATAAGAAGGATTCCAAATACCTAGTTAATAGGTAGTAAAATCAATAAGTATTACCTCCTATAATAATCGCTATGTCAACCTTGTGGTTTACATAACGATTTCTTACTTTATTGTTAAAGTATCAAGAAGATTAAATAAGAAGAATTCTAAATACCTAGTTAATAGGTAGTAAAATCAGTAAGTATTACCTTCTATAATAATCGCTATGTCAACCTTGTGGTTTACATAGCGATTACTTACTTTATTGTTAAAGTATCAAGAAGATTAAATAAGAAGAATTCTAAATGCCTAGTTAATAGGTAGTAAGTAGTAAAATCATGTAAAATAACCGGACTTATTCAAGCGTTAATAAAGTAATAAATTAATAAAAATAAAATAATAAAAAAATAACCTTAATTTCTATCGTCGTTCGGTTCAATATTATTCCATTAGTTACGTACAGTAGGTCCCACATTATTTATTTTAGATATCTAAAGGATTAGAACCCCTCTTATGTGAAGGCCTCCTTTAGAAAAATGCTGTTATGTCTCTTGCTTTATTCCACTAGTTAAAATAAAGTAACATTTTAAAAGTTAAATATTCATTCATACAATCCATTGTTAAACAAGTTCATAAGACAAAAGAACTCTTCCCAAGCTAAGTTGGTAAGTTTGTTCAGACTGCAGTTGTGTCAGATTTCAGGGGAACCGCCGCTCGACACCTAACACAATATTATCGTTGTGCCATAGCGAAACGTCAAGTTAGCATAACACAGTTTAACTTCACCTGTGATTATGCATTCGAATAAAATAAACCTTGAATGTACAGCCTTCTCCTGCTCGTGCACTACATTTTTGATCGAATATACGAGTACGATATATATTCAGTTACAGTTCAGGTTTAGTTGTCAGTTTACATTTGGCCAAGTACAGTGGCAAGTCAACTTGCCTTGCCAGTGGATCCAAATATTGTTTGACTGGCAAGGCACTCGCCATTCTACTCACCACTGTACTTGCACTCGTCACTGTACTTGACCAAATGTAAACCGGCCATTAGGCAGATAGATAAACTCGTGATTACACACTGGTACACAGGAAAGAAAACAGAATAGATTTACAAAGGCGGCCGTATCGCTCTGAGCGATATATTCCAGTAATATTCTATGTTTATGTTTATAGAACCGCATTTTAAGTTGATAATATTTTAATTAGTAAGTAGTCGTGAGTAAATGTTGTAATCATGGGTAGTGACGGAGTGGGGAAAATTGGTCGCAATACCAGAACTTTTTCTTGAATTTTCCGCTCTTTTTGCAACTTTATACAAACTCTTGCAGTTCTGTGTTCTATCTCACCACGTCTTTTTACAAACTCTTGCAGTTCTGTGTTCTATCTCACCACGTCTTTTTACAAACTCTTGCAGTTCTGTGTTCTATCTCACCACGTCTTTTTACAAACTCTTGCAGTTCTGTGTTCTATCTCACCACGTCTTTCCATCGTCATTCATCGTCGTTCATTAGGAATACTTCGTAAGCTTTATTTGTCTACTTGTTTGATAAGTTTAACTTTTAAAACAAATGCCGATTAATGCCACTATCGTTCGTTATATAATTCTACTTTAGAAAAATTATCAAAGTTTCAAAGAATTACTTCTCCAATTTTATAATTTACAGCTGTTGGTGAAGAACTGTAGCCTTTGTTTTTGCTAATTGATGCACCTCCAGATAAGTTTGTTTACATTTTATCGACAACAATGAAAGAACGAATGCTTTTCGTCCTTAATTTAGCTTTATATCGCTATCTTCATTGGACTTAGAAACTCGGCAACAACTTATTATTGTTCATATTGGTTGGTACATTTGCGAAATATAGACTTTATATAGATATAGATGTATGGTGTACCTACTTACTATACGTAACACCTTTAATTGATGTCAGTCATTAAAAGAAGTCATTAGTACACTCTTTAGACAAGATGTTTCGAAAAGTGTAAACTCCTGTGGCTAGGCTAACTTCAATATTATGGTTTATTGAATGACAAGATACTATATTTTGCATTCCTATTTATAAATTAACTTACCTGCTGGCGACTCGATGCATACATATACAAACCAAAATTCTAGCAGATCTAAAAACATAGTGACGGAATTCGACCGTCTTTTGTATTATGTAGGTGTTGGCCAGCCATGCTGTGTTACAATGGTGTTTCTCCTCCTCTCAGGGTTGTAATATTTATGAACTTGGTAATTACTAACACAGTAAATACACATACGGGTTGCTGGTATGTCATAAGTCGCGTCTTCGCGTTTAACACTGTCGCGACGAGAGGGTGACGACTTAATAAGTTAACTTGTTACGGGACTTGAGTAAATTTACCTTTACGCCCGATATACTCGCTCGCATACCCGACCCTATATTATTCTTAGCTAACGGTGTAATTTATATGATTGTATAGTACACGCTAAATTGACGAATCGTCGTCTGCTCTAGGATAAATCCCAGAATGTAAAAGAGGAAGAGTTGGTTCTTAAGATCTAATGAGGTAGTCAGTGAACGAACGAACATTTACGCTTTTAGTGAGAAGAAAAACAGCACAATAAATTTTGTCCCACGAGTGTTAGATGCTGCTGAAGTAAGATTCTTTGTACACACACAAGTTATATTCAATATTGGATTAATCTCTTTCCATGTAATAACTTAAAGCTGGATTATAAACCTCTCAGAGTCAAACATTTAATGACAAGTCACAAATATCTAAGATAAAGGTAAGTAAGTGAGGTATATGTATTTGTAATTGTATCTTTTATATTTATTTGTGATGTACTTATCGTAAACCATTGCATATACTGTAGCGGAACTTGCGTAAACAAATACTCTAGAGCAAACAAGAACAAATGAATAGAGTTTAGCCAGTAACCGCGAAGATACTGCGAACAATTTGTGATCTCTCTCAATGAGGGTAAACGTTCACACCTGACTAAATTGAACGCTGTGAGCTTGTTCTACATTACTTCGCTTTGTAATAAAGTCAAAGTCAAAACACTATGAATATAGTGAATAATAATGAGTAAGCTTCTTTTATCAACTGCACGTGTTACTAATTTAGAGTTTGGGACAACCACCAAGACAGGAACGCGTCATATGTGACAATCCCTTTAAATATAATAATATTAGTCTTCATAATCCAATTCAAAATTTATTAGTTTAATAAATTAAAGTCGAAAATCATAGCTTTCATCAGTAAATACTTCAACAAGTTTCGGATATTTTTGCATCAATCTTCTCAATGAAGTTTTGCGTTTTTCAATAATTTGGTTAATGTTTATACTCGGACTTGGGCTCGCCGTCGCTGTCTTTTTTGACAGAAATGCATCAGACGAATCTGAAATACAAGGGCATTCAAAGTTGACGAATGGAGTACTTAAGTCTTCTTGGCTAGAGTACTGTGTCCCAACATTATGATAAGGTTCTTTAGTTGCTGCAAAGTGCAATTCCCTATATGCTACATCTTTTGCACTAGTTAACTCTGGGGCAGGAGCCTGGGCTGGTAATTTTCCAAGTATGGCCTTTACTCTTGCATAGTTTTCTTCAGTAAAATCCAGATATGAATTTAAATCTGGAAACGATAGTGTTCCCTTCAAACTTTGACATCCTCTTACTGGACATGCATGAAGACGATGAATGTCCTTCATTAGTAACGGTTCGTTAGAAGAATCGCTTTCATGTTTTGATTGAGCTTCTTGTGCTGCTGGCTGATGTACAGATTCTGAACTGGCACTAGCCGATGTTTCAGACGGACGTATGTCTTGTTGGTCTCTACATTTGCAACGCTGAGCTTCAAGGAATTTCTTTACTTGGTCAAATTTTTCACATTTGGCATAAATATATTGTCTTTGCAGTCTAACAAACGGTAACTCTACACCGAGTGGTATGGTTTCTTGACTTCCATATGGTGTAGGAATTGAATCCGCCATGTCGCCTTCGACCACAATTGGTTCACGATCACATACTTCTTCAGAAGCAGTTGGTGTCTCAAATTTAAAATTGTTCAAAAGATCATCTTTCTCCACTAGAATAGAAACCGGTGATTTTGTCGGATGTTTTTGTATTTCATTCAACTGTAATACAACCATTTTTTCGAGATCTAGCAAAAATGTAGTTTGTTCGGGTAGCAATTTTAGACTAAAGCTAATGAATTTTAGGAATAGTTGAAGAATTTTAGTCACTTTCTCTTCCCATTTTTTATTGATATCAACAATATGAACAGCTTGTTCTTTATACACTTCAATTAAGTTTTTTCTTTCCTTAATTTTTTGTAGTTTATCAGCTATTTCAGCACTTTGTATATTTTCTAAAAGGAATTGGTTAATTCTACATTTCTTTCGTTCAGTAGACATTACGTACATGGTACTAGTTATATTCTCAGCTTCTATTAGTTTGCAAAAAGCTTTCAATGCATCATTTCGCTCATGAAGAGCCTGGTTAATTAATTTATTTTTGCTAAGTAATTCATTATTTAAAAGAAGTTTATAATAGAGTTTAATCTTTTTGACTTCATTCTCGTATCTATATTTCAAAACTTCATCTAGTATACTCCTTTCCTTAAGCATTTTTTTCTTTATCTCTATATTTAGATCGCTAATCATATTGGCATTGACACTAAGAAGTACAGTTTTAAGTTCTGTTTTTACATGTTCCTCCAACTCAATAAGACTTTGTTCATAAAACTCTGTTATCTCTTTTTGCATAATTTTGCTTTTGTTCATGAAAATATTTCTGTAAATTTCTCTTACTTTTTTTATAATTAGTTCCTTTTCGTGTTCTTGAACATGAATCCATGACAAATCGTTATCTTTTATTAGGAGAGTAAGATTTCTCAGAAATATGGCATGTTCTTTTTCTAAGACTCCATTTCCTATACCAAGGATGCCTTCGTGGGTGATGCCCCTAGTTATTTTGGAAGTAAAGGGTGGTTTTAATTCTACTATGCCTATGAGTAGGTCACTTGGAGAAACCCACTCATCTTTTATTTCGGTTTCTTTTCCTTTTTTATTAACTTTCACTTCGGGATCACTGGCCGGTTTTTTGAAATCGCAATAGTCATCGTCATAGTAAATTTCAGCGTAACTGCTGCTTACTCTTTCGCCACGTTGTAAAGTATTAATAATATGATTATTTTCCATTTTAGTAAATTTCTTCAAAAATTATAGTGATTGTCACATTGTTATGTTCTAACTGTCGCACTCAACGTCAGTGAGACAATGGTCAACCAGTATTTTTTATATAAAAACCATAAAGTTTTTTAATCAAAGTATATTTATGTATACTTGCCATGTTTTCGGTGTATAGTACCGATTGTACAGGTAAATATAGGTAATTATAATGTGGAATAAGTAGTAATGGAATTTGCCAGCATTACCAACAAAATAACAGTTCGGTATTCAAATGAGCGAACGTGTCGACGGCCTACCTGTGATTAGCGGCGGTGATGTAGAGCGGCGGAGCTCCGCTAGATTTAATTAAATACTTCCTTGCACCACCCACCTACTATTTCACCTCATGTACTCCGCCTTATCTCTCCCCGACAGCGCTAAAGCGCAATGTAAAACATCCTTTATGCTGGTCGGGAATAACAAAATTAGACTCTAGACAGTCACTGTCGTAAATCTGTCTAGTTTACGATATTTGCGGCAAAACCTCTCGTTTTGGTCTTAATACTTACTGCTCCAAATAGGAGCATGTGATAATAAATTACGGACATATCTCGACTCTATTCTCATTACGGATGCGGCAATGTCCGACGGAGTTTTGTCATAACTCAGTCTCGGTTGAAATTATTTCCGTTGGGTCTGATGAGAAAACTAGAGGTGGAGAACTCGAAATGTAAGTATTCGCGCAACAAGCCGTGGAATAACGACGGGACATATTTCATTCTTAACGAAGTTAAATTTCCGGGAAGGTCCTGTAAGAGCGTGCGTAACTCTGATAAAAGGCTACCCACCCACAATACCGATTCTGTATACATAACACTATACGGCGGCGTGCCGGCTAAATATAGGGCCGGCATTATCAATTCTTAAAATAGAAAATAAAATAATAAATTCCAGTATCATCGAAGTTTACTACAACTAACAATAAGTAATAAGTGTAGAAAAAACACGAACAATTCAGTTGGAAAAAAGAAAAAAAATTCTTATAAATTCCACACACTGTGAGAGGTTGTCCAAAAGTTCGGGGGCTGTTTGACGTGCTTACAATAAAACAACAACCATAATTCAGAAACTGGGAACAAGTTGGATTGTTTTGTACACATCATATCGGCAAATAAATCTTTGGGCGCTTATCTTACGTCAAACTTAATTCCCATGCATAATTCAGCGTGTCGTTCGATGTCCAGGGACTTACGAAGGGATTCAAGGGTCGCCCTACTCTCGTCGGTTCTATTGCTTTAAAGGGGGCGCTATTATGCCAGCTCTGTCTATTTGATTCTCACGATCGCCCTAATTAAAAATAAAATAACTCAGTCAGTTACTATAGCTAAATACAGAACTTGTGCTTCGAAAAATCATAACCGTATTTTTTTACAAAGAATGAATTTTAGATAAGAATGAAGGAGATAAATAAAAGATATTTTCTTTTATTTATCTCCTTCATTCTGATCTAAAGATGTGATTCATAATCTTTCTTCTCTGATAATGATTGAATTGCGCCCCTCTTGATTAGTTAAAATGGTATACACGCAGAATGACCAATACGCATAATGATCAACGAAAAAGAAACGACCAATACGCAGAATGACTAATACGCAAAAAATACATCTCATGGACCCCCTTTTTTTAGCTGATATGGACCCCTTGCAGGTTGTACTCGACCCCTGGGGTTCGATATAGACCACTTTGGGTATCACCGGTGTAAAGTTTACCTAACTAATTGTGAGGGGCGCCACTTTCCCTTTTCACGATACCTCACCTGTCGTCGATGGCGCGTGGAAAGCAAAACTTGGCTAACTCGTACAGGACGTCTACGATTGGCATCCATCTTACTAATAGTGGAACAAAAGTGTGGGTACCTTTATTATGGTAACTGTGGCAGGAAATTGTACTTTATCGCTGGTTTTTAATATAGGTTAGGTTAACTATCTTTTTAATTCAGGTTGCTCGTCGGTTTTTATACATACAGACGATAAACAAGAAAACGATATTTAGCGAAAATTCATAAATGTAAAAAAAATTAAAGACGGACATACTACACAAAAAAGCGATGAATGAAATTTTGCGTGATAGGTAGGGAAACGAAAATAAAGCCTATTGTGTACTTTACATTAATGATGATTTGCAGTTTAAGGTGCATTTAATAAACTTCAGCTACGGGAAACTTCGCAGTGATACTAAGACATGTTAGCAGCCATGACGCGAGGCTCCTGCATCCTCTTGACGACGCAGAGACGACAGCCGTACAATATTTCAAGCTTACAGTAAAATTGGCCAAATAGAGCCAAGAAACAGCGTGCTTCTATGAGATAAAGACGAGTCGCGAATAGAACCAACTGTAATTTTACAAATTTTCTAATAGAGTTACAGCGTTTGTTCTGAAGTCAACACTATATTTAGGTAATCGTAATTTTGTTCATGATCTTCTTCTTCTTCTAGGTCGTATTCCTCATTGCTGAGGGTCGTAATCATTCTAAGGAATTAATCACATAGAACGACTCTCGTGGCAGATTTAATGGGATGGTTTGCCATTGCCTTCCCCATTTCACACATAGGTTATCTCAGTTTGCAGGTTTCCTCACGATGTTTTCCTTCACCGTCAGAGCAGTCGGTAAATGTACGTAAGTCTTTTGATAAAACCGAAAACTCATTGGTACATGGTAGTGCCTGGTTTCGAACTCGGACCTCCCGCATGGGAGTCCGACGTACTAGCCACGACGCCACCGACGCCATCGACGTTCATGATCTACGATGGATTAAATTAAAAGCCTGTCCTCAACGATATTTAACATTATCTTTATATTAAATACCTATTATTATTATTTTATCTACGCCTATTTACTTTCCATTTAATAAAGACGTTCACCAGTTGAACTGACGTTTGCTGTGCCATATTATCTAATTATAAGAATTACCATCGTCAATTTGTTTTCAGTGTGTATAGAAAATTAACAAATGGGCAAACATTTTTATATAACGTATGTCGTCATTGAAGCGTGTGCGCGTGAGTTTGACACTAGTAAATCAATTTCATATAGCACTCTCCGCGCCAAGTCGAAAATTGGTATTTGTTTGTACGGGAGTTTCGTGTATAGTCTTGAATTTATGGAGCGTCATCACCACTCAGCAGTCCACTGCTAGTCAATCTATAGGCTGTTCGTTCTACGATGTTACACCTGGCAGCTGTCAAAATTAAATAGTCTGTCCCATCACTAACAGGCGTAACTCTATTGCTATTATTGCATTATTTTAATTACTTTTCAACATCTATTTAAACCAAAGGATTATATAGTAAATGTAATCGAATCGAAAACTTGTAATAATGACTGAAGTCTCCGATATCAACAGTTTTCTGATCAAAAAGTGTAACAGAACTGAGGTATGTTATTATTGTTATTATCTCCTTACGCTATTAATGTTATATGTTTTTGTCTTGCAATTAAAATACTGATGCGTTGCATTGTACAAATGTACTGTACTATAAATTAATGCCAACAAACGGTCGAATTTAGCAATGCTTTTATCACATGTGGGTGGGTGTTGTATAGATGTTCCCATAAGTACAAATGCCTGGCTAGTTTGTTTACAACATTTAAATTCAGTGCAGTAGCACGGGCAAGAGTTTAGCATTTGTCCGGTGGAGCTAAACTCACACACGGAATTGTAAATTTATTCGTAGGTTTCTTAGTCGCTGGACTGTGTCTCGCTACTTTTTTGGTTGAGTCGTTTAATTCTACACAAAATAACCATTGTACTTTGTGACAATAGTCGAATTGTAGTAGTAAAACTAGAAGTTAATTGCACTGGTAATTGTCAACTCTAATGTTTGATGTAGATATTGGAGAAATGATGCTAGCGCTCTCAGCCAGCAACATTTCTTTCGTTTCTTTAAGGTGTACAGTGGAAGACACATCAAGATATAATCCACGGAACCCTGTCGCAAAAAAAATTTGTTATGCTTTCTTGACACATTCATATGTGTCAAATAAGTTAAAGAGATAAAGTACTACAAGGTATAGTCTTATGTGTTGTCCACTGTACATAGAGCGCCACCACACATTACCCATATTTATTATTGTTTATTGTATAATAATATATCCACATGCCATAAAAATTATGGTAACCTATAAATTTTTGCTCAAATAGGTTTCTATATTTTCCTGAGCTGAACAAAGATTTATTTTCCCATACCACTTTAGGCGCAAAACATATACAAGAGGTGTGCCGACCGGAGTGCCTTCAGCGCACCGCCTCTGTCTGTTTTGCGGCATAGAGCTTGTACAATTAGCAGATATACTGAAGATACAATAGAGTAGATTGAAAACAATCAAAACGTACATACATAAAGAAGGAGCTGAATTTTGAAATAAACCAAATCAGTTTAATTACATCAATGTTCATAAGCGGTATGTCCGTTCACTTATTGCCTGGCTATGGGTACATGTTATTGCTCCCAGGCACGACATAAGAAGGTGTTGCTTATAATTTCGCCGCTGTAAGATTGCGCAGTAATGTAGGGTAAGGGCTGCTTGAATTGCTGTATTTCCTTAATAGTCTGCATTTACCCCCGCCGACAATTTGTGACAAGAGCGTGAGCTAAATTGTCGCCTAGAGGAAATAAACTAATTTGCTTGTATATGACATTCATAACTAAAGCTTTCGTCGAAATATGGAATTTGACTAATTCCTAGATTAACTAGTCATTCTTTTGTTTTCCGCTTCTTTTCTCTTAATGTATTTCTTACAGACAATCTTAAAAGACGTACCCGACGTACTCGTATACGCTTTTGCGTATAAAATTGTAGTATGTACAGCAGCTTGATTTTAAAGAGTAGAATGGCAACCTGCAATTTGACATTTGACATCGATGTATGGGAAATTGACATTATTTAAATATACATTCGACGTCCTATCAAAAGAATTTTACTCAGATAAATTATCCTACCTTTAAGCAATTTAAAGTCGATTTTTCATAAACTTTATTGTAATACACATCTATAAAATACCGCTCCGCTATGGATGTTTTGATCGTTGCTAGTAAACATATGTGTCTCAAATTCCGAGTTAAACAAAACTCAATTTAAAGCCCTTAGTACCTATAGGTACACATGCACTCATTGTACTATTATATTATTACTCAACCATGGAAGCGCAAGTACAAAAGCAATTAAAATGAGTCCCGTTTCTATGAATAAGCACGTTTTCTCTTAAATCTTTGCTCACATTAACGGAGACAGTTAGTCTCGGAGGTGTTTAATAATGAATTCTTTCAGCCAGCACGTAGTTAATAACACCGATGGTGTTTTAATGAAGGGGTCCGTAAAACGTGTCATTGTAGAGCATCAGACACTCTGAGTTTAATGCCAAGCATTAATACTGCGGGCCGCTCGGGACGGATTAGAGCGCACTTTATGAACTTGCATGCATCAGCACCAGAGAAGGAGAAAATATGATACTTCGCTTCCGCATACATTCTTATCCGGGATTTTTCGTCAGAATAAATAAACTAACCGTTGATTGGAACTACACTGAAAAAACAACTTATTTGTTTTAGAGCCAACAAAGTAACTTTATTAAGTTGGGCACATTATTACACGACTAAGGCCTTGGTTGAAGTGAAAAATTTCTTTAAACCGACATGGTAGGCTTGGGTCTGGGTGTAACAAAAACCCCTTATAGTCCCGAGAAGGGGGTATCTGTATCTATAACAGAACAACTTTCACTGTAGGGCCTACTCAGAAATAGCAAAAAAAAATCAGCTGTTCTTATGGGTGCTTGTTTGAAGTAAATCTTTTTTTATCTTCAGTATAGATTTGCTAAGTTCCAGATGTCTGACAATCGATAGATCTACATTGTGCAGTATACATGTCAAACGTTAGGTCTAGAAGTACATGGGCTCCCGAATGCCCGCCTGGAATGCGATTCTATTCCAATCCAATGTTCAGTTTAGTTGCATTACATTAGGCACTGCTTGTGCTTGCATTCCAGCTGTCCTGAGCCCGTTTCACTTGAGCTAATAATAACAGCTTCTTCAGCTATAGGCACTAACAGACAGAAATCACAAACGTCAAAAAAGGTTGAAAATTGAGAATTAAGAAACAGTGGTTCTATTCTGTACCTTGTCACAATTTCTTATCACCAATTTTTGAAAAGGGAACGAAAAATTCGTGATATATCACCAGTGACAGTGACAAAAGATCGAAAGTGCCACAACCTGCTTAGCTATAAATAAGGAATTTAGAGAAATGCAGGTTGTATACCTAAATTATTAATAACCTCCTAGGAAGTGGACTTTAATTATGAACCTGAAGACAATTTTCTAACCAAGAAGTAGGTGTAGTGAGGTGAGATGTCTATGGTGGATGGTAGCTACTTACCATAAGTAGGACCGTAAAAAATACCCGTAATTCTTTAACCCGTAAAAATCTTAAATCAGGAATTAATTTGTAAGATGTAGGTACTTAAGCAATTTGCAAGTTTTACTATTCTATTAAGTAGCTACTTATAATAATTTTGATATGAGTAACATCACTAACATCAAAGGGCTATTTGTATGTGAAATCTTGAAAGCACGTAGGTAACAAAAGTTGTTTTTGACGTGGACAATGTACGTGTTAATTTTATTGGGGGGGTCAGTGTGACTTTTGGAAGGACGGTTTACGTCTACGTGACGGCGTGTCTGCCGTCTACATGACGCAGGTCAAGTCAGCTTGAAGACGGTCAAGCCCGCAGACAATTGAATCATAAAGGGCACGTGACCCACGCCCTCGTTAATACTGTTTAATTTAATCTTTAGTGGACAGGTTATTTTGCTTTAAATTAGAGTAATTGTTGTTTTAATATTATAAATGTTACTGGCCACACTCTTACTGGCCATTTTAATACCGATGCAATGCATACCTTAGATTCTAAGGCTTAGAATAATGCATACATAATAGATCATTACTACGTTATCAAAATGTTCAATAAAAATAACTAAGATAAAACTAGGCATCATTTCCAAAATAATCCATAGAAACCCTAATCTACCAAAATCCAGCAACAAAAAGTTCACAACTTCGACATTGTTTTTATTAAGATTGGACTAATTATAAAATTTTGATGAAGCGCCTGACTAAATCCATGTATATTAGACACGGGTGAATCAATAATTGAAGCAAGCGTTCTTATCGTTTTATATCGTAATCTAAAAACTGCCCTGAAAATAATTTGAAATAAATGTCATACAAAATACAAATACAAAATAATTTATTTACCACAACATATTTATGTTGTTACTCCCTGTATTTATAATAGATCACATAAAGTTTATGCGATTTATGCGATTATGCCATAAACCAATATCAAATCTGCAAAACTTAATGGGCTTGCTCATGTGACAAACCACACTAACTAAACTTGACCTCAGTAAGAAATGTTTTCGAGCTAATGTCATATCTGTAAGGTTGTCTGGAAGAGATCGCTTTTAGCGATAAGACCGCTTAGATTGTATTAATCGTTTCGTACGCACTAATTTAACACTAATTTTGTGCAATAAAGTGTATTCATTCATATTTCAAAATTAGGAACAATTTCTTTTTTAGGAAAATATTTATTTATTATTTATTTTTATTTAACACTTTATTGCACAAAAATAGTACATGAGGCGAGCTTAATGCCATGCGGCGTTTTCTACCAGCTAACCATTGGGTCATACAGATATTGCAAGGCGGGTGCATATAAATAAAAATATATATATAAAAAATTTAAATATGAAAGTTGAAGCTTATCCATTGTAATCTTACCGCACAAATAAACTATTCTTATTCTTATTCCGAATCCCTAAAACTGAATTCTACATAGTACTTGTTTGGATCTAACAACATATGGAAATATCCCTGCAGTAGGCAGTACATACTTCGTACGTAATCAAATCTGTCGGAGGTTATATCGTAATCGAGGCGCGCCACCCTCGACCTACGTCAAATCGGGCTAAGGAACACGACCTGAGTGTCACTACGAACTGATAACTGCAGCCGGCTTCGACCTCTGACCCCCTACCTCCCAGGACTTAGGGACTAGGAGGAAGCTTTAGTTTATTTAGTATGGTGGATATGATTTGAACCCTAAATTCCGATAAGTAAAATATTATAGAGTACACCATGTTGAGGACTTTTATGTGAACAAATTTTTTGACGTAAAACGTCTTTAAAATCACACCGATACATACGTGTACCAGTATAGAAATTTGGATCGTAACGAATACGTCTAATCGTTTTGGCTTAATAACTGTCTAGCTTTTAGACTCAGAAACGTAAGTGTGGTGTCGTTGTATAGCATATAAAGTTAGCTTGCTAATACAAATAACGTGGAGTAAGCAAAAATCTGTTTCTTTGATTCTTAAAAGTTTTAACTTGTCCGCAATTTTATCAACTTCCCTGAATTATAAACCTGCGAACAGAACAATCAAAGAATTCATATCTCGTGCGATCCAGTTTGAACCGGCAAACTTTTCATTAGCCACAGCAAAGTAGCGTAATTAAATAAATTGATCGTTAGTATCATAAGCTTGCCGAAGAAAACTTCCAGAAAGCGCCACGTGTACAAACTTAACAATGAACTTGGGACTTAGCTAGAATATTTTCCTTTTATACTAACTAGAACATAAATTGTAGAGAGTAACGAGTTCCGCTGTTATTTTAAACTAATATTTGCTGCCGCGTCGACAGAACAAAAACATCGTCGACATAGTTACTTACCCAATTCATAATGACGATTTTTTAACCCCCAACCGATCGAGGGAGGGCATGTTATAAGTTTGACACGTTTGTCTATTTGTGTGTTTGTCTGTGGCATCATAACTTAACAACGGATGATCCGATTTGGACCCGGTTTTTTATATATAATAGAGAATTTTGTCGAGAGTGTTCTTAGCTAGGTCTGATAAAAATTGGACCATTGGTTTCCAAGATCTTAGTTTATCTGTGATGTTAGATGGGATCTCTGGAACGGTAATAGCTAGATGGTTCGAATTTGAGCTCAAATATTCAGGTTCATGATGCATTTCCGAAATATAAAACCTTAAGGATATAATGATGACCAGGAAAAAGTAAGTAAACTTCAATTTCACAATATGTAACTGGAAGAATTGGGAGATTATCAGCCCACCGAAACTATAATAGTTAGATGGGGTCTTCTCTAACTAAAGGAATCCTGAGATATTACAAGAGAAAAAAATATATGTTATTGTCATTTATTCGTAATACACCAAATGCCCATGAGGTATTCCTTTAACTTCACCAAATAATAAATGTGAAATGCAAAAATCGGTACCGCTTGCAAAATTTATTTCAGTGGTCTGATTAGTTTGCCGAAGCTAATGACACGGTGTATAAATTGACCTATTTTCAACTATGTTTGTGTTACAGTAAAAATATTAGTTATTTTATTTCAGACAACAAAATCCATATTAGCGAGTCACAAAAATAAAATAAGATTTTAGATGACTGATAAAAAGGTAATTTTTATCTGTATTCAATAAAGGGATCGTAATCACACTTGTTTATGTTAATCCCATCGTGCCTTTATGCAACTAGTTAGAAAAAGTGATGTTAGTCGTTTGTATTTACTAAAGTTAATAAAACCGCATACAATTAACAAAACCACCTATAAGTATTTTGACATTAAACTCGTCTCGTCACGTTTCGTGTTATTTGTTACTAAACGATTGTCTTTTCGCTAAAAATATATTATGTCAACGACAGACCGCGTCGCCGGGAGCGTTGGCCTTCTGCAACATATTTCACTACATAAATCATAACTTTATTTCCTCTCGCTCACTGCACGCCGGCCGGAGAGAGGTGTCTTTGAAATGGCTTTAAGAGTTCCCGGCCGTACCGCAACAAAGGACTCCGAAATTAAATTAGGTGTAGATGGAACGTCGAGACGTTAATATTATTTCTAAATATGCAATTTAATGCAATGAGCGCGCCGGAACTTTAATCTGCTCATGCTTTCCGGAAACCACTTCGCTGCGACTTAGCGTACATTTCTATTTAACTTTGTGGGTACATGAAGAGACATTGTTAATTAATCTCGGTGCAAAAGTTTTTGATGTATTTAACCGCAGTGGCGTTGCAAATGTGGAAGATCTGACGAAGCGAGTTAGTAAACAATACAATTATTGTATGGAGAGTTACTGTTCACGCTTCGTTCGCTCATTTTGCTATCGTTTTAGCGATCCTTCCTGGCAATTAGCGTTAAGAAAACACAGCAGTGGGTCAGACAAAAGGCGGGGAGGCTCATGAATTTATTGTTAGGTTACTGGCTTAAGTTATTTAAGTGTTCGCGGAACGGGCGTTATTCACGTGCGAGACACGGCGCAGAATGCAGCTTCCTGCGACAATTTATCATGAATCTTTAATTAAACTTTAGCAGTGTCTGTTCACAGAGACTCGTCTTGCCTCGCAATAAGTCCGCTATAAATCGATTGTTACGTTATTATGTCTTACTTAGCAGCATTAATTGCTGTTTGGTGGGACATTGTTTTGTCACGCAGATATATTTATAATCGTATTTGGAAACTCGATTGCGTATAATAAATAACTTGTTCAAAATTGTCCCTATTCGTTCTGTCTGTCTTTTCTTCGGGAATGTTCTGAAATTATATATTTTTTCGCGATTTTCGAGTTGGCTCCATAGTGCAAGTTGTTCAGTTATGGATACTGAACACACAGCCCCCCCCCCCCCCTTTCTTACAGTCGTTGTTTTCTTACTCAGTAGTTTATACTCTATAATAAGAGTGCATGTTATTACATACGTAATAAGGTTTGATTCTCTTTAAGCATTGTATTAGCTTGCTTGCTTGAGAGAAACATCCTTTAAGACCAAATTAAATGATAAAGTTTCAAAGTTATTCTGAGTTGGTTTATAACAAAATTAAGTACTTGTGCCAGTTTGCCGGTAGGATTCAATTAAGAACTTCTCTTATATTTCTTATGAATGAGAAATGGATATCTAGCTATCTATTAACAGTTTTGAGTTTATAGTGTGGATGTTTTAGTTTGTCTTTGTCTAAAACTCATACACCTTGAAGTAAGTACCACACATCATCACACTATTGACTAATTATATTTATACTTACAAGGGAACCTCGCGAAGTGTAACTCTCCGATTTTAATGAAATTTTGCTCAAACGTAGGTCAGGTTTAATAATGAAATCTGGCTTTCAAAATTTGGACTCAAAATCAAATTTAGGGGGAGGGGGGTCCTAAGACTTCTATATGAAAACATAGCTTTTTCATTATTTGCTCATTATTTTATTTCGACTCAATATTCTGTAGATGAGAATTGTGTTGTTCTAATAAATATTGTTATTAAAGAATGTTGAAGTGTTTTCACCAAACTGAATGTTAACTATGATTTCATATAAAAGTCTTAGGACCCCACCCTAAATTCGATTTGGACTCAAATTTTGAATACCAGATTTCATTATTAGACCGGCACTGAAAAAAATCCTAACCAACAAAGTGCAAATCTTGCTTAATTGATTTTTTTTATTGATTTTACCAAGACTATTTTTGATTTATAGAACCATACTCGGTTATTGACAATAAAGACAATTTGATTACACTCTTAATAATGTGTAAAATATTTATTTTCATAAAGCACATAGTAACGTTTATTAACGAATTAACGTGTATTGTCTAAACTAATAACTTACTTGATAGATACTATAATGTTGGGTAGTACGAGTTAATATAATATAATAATAATAAAGTCTTTATCTCAGGCAAGGTACTCATATACAAGAATTAAATTAAAATATAAAACATACAATAAAATAATGTAAAATAAAACGTAAGGTACATACATCTACTTTCGATTCCCATCACGGTGCACGGACACCCAGTGCCTCAGGATGGGACAGTTCAGGTACCCACTCAGCGCACGGAGAAACTCGTTGTGAAACACATCGAGACGTTGCCAAAAGGAGGCAACACGTGATCTCATGATCGCGTAGAAATCAGGAACTCTGGCCGTGCAGAACATGCCCGACGCACTGCAATATCTCGGCAGCTTCATCAGGATGCGATACGCGTCATTGTATTGCACCCTGATGGCACTGTACGAGCGTCTGGTGAACTTGACCCATAACTGGCATGTAAAAAACTTTGGCAGTATGCTCTAAATAGGGTTGTTTTAACGTTATCGTTACACCTCGCAACACCGTCGTGCGAGCATGTTACACCGCACAGCCAGAGCCCTTCTTTTCCTTTCCATGTCATGGTCATCGTGGAGATTCTCCGTTAAGATGTGACCAAGGTACCTGAACCGTTCCACCCTTCTAACTGGCGAACCATCCAGAAACACCGGTGGCACCCTCTCCGGACCTTTTCCATACCTAAATACCAGCATTTCGGTCTTTTTGGTATTGGTAATAAGGTTTGGTATTGGTAATAAGTTGGTAATAAGGTTGGTAATAAGTTGATTTGTACATTTTATCAAAACTTTTGTTGTTTTCAATAAGAAACTGCTAAAATTTAATCAATTTGGCTTTGTTGTTAGCAATTATGCTGTTGTATATGCTCGTATTTCATAAACTTTTTGATTATTTTGACTAAGTCTATTTCAGCCTGACCTACGTTTGAACCAAATTTCATTAAAATCGGAGAGTTTCACTTCGTAAGGTTCCCTTTTTAGATGCATTCTTCATTAAAATTGCATTGCATTTCATAATTATACTCATAGTTATATTGTTGATTAAATAATGAACAAAAACTTATTTTACCGTTTTGAAACTGTCTCTCTAAGTACCTAACCTATAAATTGTTCTATTCATTATTACAGAATATTTAGAGGAGAAAATGAAATGCATTGTGACATAATACGCATATTTATGTATTTATACTTTCTATACAGTATATTTACAACAATATCAACAAATATTTACCACAACTGATATAGTATTGATCTGTAACAAGAGGCAGCTATACGTAAACTATACATCATAATAATACCTATAGGTATAAGTATATAAGTATTTGAGGGAGGTCAGTGATTACATAAATATTATTATTAACAAGTACGACGGGTTATCTATTTAGTTATACTGATCCCTAACAACACCTTACAACTTTTTATAAATAAGTACTTTTATAAACATAAGCCACTAACGAATAATAATACATTTTAACTACTTTAGCTCCGGAAATTTTGAATATTACCACTTGAACACTTTTGATGATATACAGGTAGAGCTAACTTTTAACTTGATAGAACAAAATAGGAACAATAAATCTTCAAACAATATAACTAATAGATATTAAATTACCATTTTTCTTCAAGTCTGAGACATTAATTCTACGAGTATTTACAATAAACAATATCCTTTTATTTCAGAATCACCTCTATTCACAACACACTGAACAGTTTTATATACAGGTATAACAAAATATTTACTTACGTCTTCCAATCTGTCTCTGTATTGATAAATGAACAATTTACCATGGGAATTTAATTATGTGCACTGTGCAAGTATTTTGTTACACCCTATTATTTAGCTTTTATGATTTTTTTTTTTTATTAAATAAGGAGAGCAGACGAGCAAACGGGCCACGTGATGGTAAGTGGTCACCGTCGCCCATAGACATCTCACCTCACTGTATTAATATTAGAGGGTTTTTGATGCGCTGCTAACCTTGAGGACTAAGATGGAATGCCTCATGTGCCGGAAATTACGCTGGCTCTCTTACCCTTCAAACCGAAACACAGAAATGCAAGCATTTCTGCTTCACAACAGAAATAGTTAAGAGGGTGGTACCACCCCAGGCGATCCTTCACTTTACCACTACCAAAACTTTTACACTCATAACCCCGAATACTGAATAAAGTAATTTTATAATTGACTATTTGTATTATGTACCTACATTAAATAATTATTACCTCTATCGATTAAATTAAATAAAATATATTTTATGATAATCTTTCTCGCTAAACCCATACATACATACACGCATTATTAAAATCAATTTAAAAATTAAAGAATGATTTTTAACCAACTTTATCTTAATGCAAAATTCCAAAAGGCACTAGTCATTTTATAAATAAGTAATGTTTACTGATACGTTTCTGAAAGTCGTTGTGATTTGCATTAATATTTTTACACGTTAAATAGAATAGCTTTACTTGAATCTTAAGTAGGTATGTTACATTATTTTTTACTACATACATAACTATATAACATCGTTGTACCTAAGCCGGTATTTGGGTAAATCTATATTACTCGTTAAAGCCCTAATTCCAATTAGCTTTGCAAACTGAAACTTTTAATCAATAAAATACCTAGTATTAACGAATTATTCTTTTGAAGTTCAAAAGAGAGTTGTATTTATTTCAGTGGTCAAGACACCCTGTATCTCACATTTAAATAAATATTAAAACTTTTTAAAAGTTACCAAATAACGCAGACATTCATTGAAAGCTTAACAAATTCTATGTATGTAGTTCAGTAAAGTTTGTACACCCGAATATACTACGTATAAAACCTAATTGATTATCAAAATTCTTTTACACTTTACTTATGCTACATACCTATAAATTCATTAATTGCACATATATTATTTGCTAAATATAAATAACAATTGCACGAAATGTCCTGAGAATTTAACCTCCATTAAAAATACTCTGTCCTTTTCTATGTCCTAGCTCTAGAAAGAGATTATATTGAGTACGGAAGTTTATGTTTGGGAGCTTCATGCAATTGGCCGTAATCTCGATGTGAGATACCTCCTATACCAAAAACCAAGCAACTAAAAATTTACAAATGAATTTATTTCTTCTCTCACATCGTACAGTATAACGTCATCATCGACATATGAGGCTCTCTTCCCTGGCTGCGCAAGCGCCATGCGGCGGCGCAAGAAAGAGCTTGCCGTTCGCACATGCGCAGAGCTGGTAGATGTTCTGGTGGTGCGGGTCGTGCGCGTGCGGCGCCGACGGCGGGAGTGGGAGAGCTGATTTCAATTTTGGCATGAATATGCTGGGGGCATCGAGACGTATCTGTAACAGAGTTATTACACTATGTATTGTACAGTCACGAACCTTAATTTGGGACCACTTTAACACATTGACGATTTTGTCACAATAAAATGTAGACGGCAAGAGATGTAATACAAGCATTAATCTAGTATTGACTATGACAAGGTTGTTAAATGTGTTAAAGTGGGTCCTAAATTAAAGTTAGCGACCGTACTACAGTAACGCGTTAACATAGTGAACGTTTTTTGGCCTCGAAGAATGCAGAAGGGGTCTGCTCTGCACTTCAAAATTGTCCCTAGTACTAGTAACTAAAGCCCCATTTGTGCCGAGTGACTAAGTCTACGACTTTGGAAACCTCAAAATAAAACTCGTTTGGTTTCTCAAAAAAGATTACTTTTCGAAAAAGGAACTTTTTCTTTGGGAAAATTTATTTTATTTTATTCCTTTCGGAAAACTTACCACATACAAAATTTAAGTAAATATTATATAATATAACAAATTATGCCATTTACAAGTTTTCGCCTATACAACGTTTATTAATAACTGTTTAATGGTCTTTTAAATATACAGATAAGTAAAGGATAGTAAGATCGAACTGCAAACAAAAAATAAATAAATAACAGTAAATAAAAACTCTGGTTCCCGAGAGGGAGCGTGGACTCGAACCCCACACCTGACACCATGTAATAGTTACAAGGGCTCAAAATGAAACACACTGGTAGACATGTTAAAAACAACTGCCTTTATTGTCTTAGAAATACCCTCTATTATATCATAAAATAACCTACCTACATTATAGTTATTATTAATGTTTGTACACAAAGTGAAATGCTTGAATTTCTGTGTTTCGGTTTGAAGGGTAAGAGAGCCAGCGTAATTTCCAGCACATGAGGCAATCCATCTTAGTCCTCAAGGTTAGCAGCGCATCAAAAACCCTCTAATATTAATACAGTGAGGTGAGATGTCTATGGGCGACGGTGACCACTTAACATCAGGTGGCCCGTTTGCTTGTCTGCTCTCCTAATGTAATAAAAAAAAAAGTACTACTACATATGACAAAGGTAGCTAAGGAATTCAGTGAGAACGTACTTAAAAATAATACTCTTGAATACTAGGATGGATTATTAAAGAACCATTGCTCAAAAAGTATTTTCTTACTTTTAAGGCAATAAGAAAAAAAAATGGCTACAACTTTTTTGACGATTATCCTAAGAGATAGTGTTCACTTACCGAGCCCGCGACAGACCTAAGTCTGAAAGTGCTCAAACAGCTGGCACTGATGTCGCCCGCTCGCGACTCCAGCGCAATGTTTTGCGCCGCGTGCATCTCCAGAGATCGCGTCGGAGATTCCAAGCTGCAAGGAAAGTTATGTCAGACATTTCTCTAGATATCTATGAAGAAAATAAAAAATTAGGTGGCGTTGTTTTAACAAGAATGTGTTTGTGTCAAGTATTGTGAACTGCAATTTACTATTAAATATTTTTTATTATGAATAGTAAAAGGAAGATCTTAATTATTTTGGTAATAAGTATATGTGAAAATTCGTATTCAGTCGTATCGTATGAACCGGAGCCGGAGGCTTATTAAACGGTATAAATAAATTACAAATCAAGACGTAAGTTGCACGAGACGTCCTTAAAGTTAAGTCTTCTTTTCTACGCCATAGCCCTAGGTAGAGAAGACACGAGTCTTAAGGAAGCCTTAACATTAAGGACATTACTTGCAACAAACGGAAATTGTCGTTAAGGGGACGCAAAGAAAACTTTCACAAATCTATTTAGGTAATGTCGAATTCAGATTCAGATCTTTATTTATAATATTCAATTATACGTCATTTATCAATTATCATTACAAACCATTATTATTTAAATTGAATTTCTAATTAACCATAATAAAATAAATTTCAATTTTAATTAAAACTAAATAACTAATTAGCTTTTCAATTAAACTTGTTGATAAGATAAACAAATCATTATATTGCCATTTATGATGGTTTGAACGATTACTAGTGATGGTTAAGATAATTTAAAAAATTAATATCTCATTAATAAATGTATGTGTAAATTGTTTAAATCTATTTAGGTAATAAAAATTCTTTTATGTTTTAAGGGATAAGCTTTAACTTAAATTAATTGTCTGATGTGATAGATCACGGAGAAATATTCATTAATAGGTTTGTTTAGATTAAGAACAAATTACATAGAATTATACTTTAGTCATATTTTTTGTCTAGGAAAAAAAATCACTTTGATTTCAATTCGATTCCGTCACTAAGACCCGCTTGCATGAAAATTTAATCTTATGTTAACTCGCGAATTGTCTATGCCCTTCATACAGAACGAAATCGGATTAGACTTAACCCGAGAGTTAAAGGTTCGTGCAAGATGGCCTAACTCACACTAACTCTCTGACTCACACTAATTGCTTAGAAGGCGGTGCTCTGACGAGCGGTGTCTGGACTGCGGTGTGCAACATGGCCCCAGCGGGGCTGGCCACCACCAGGGTGTCGGCCCCCACGGTCACTGAGTCCTGCCCAGCGCCGAGGATCAAGGTTCCTCTGGAGTCCCTCACCTCGAGCCGCGCTACGTTCACCTCTAAACGATCATGACCTGGTGAAGGAAGTTGAAATAGACTTAACACTGGAATAGCAGGTACTGATTCAGTAGGCCTCTAACTAAAGTACAAAATTCTACAATTCAAATTTGAAGTCTATAACAAACGCTTTAAGGTTCATTTTAAATTGCAGGTGGTATATATTAGTTATAGAGACCGACTGTACCAAGAGGTACAGGTATTTCATTGATTTGAACGGAATATACCTATGAATATTAATGACAAATCACATCGTGGCTAGATAGATTTCAAAAAGGCGTAATAAAACAAATAAAAGACATGTGTAGGAAATGAAATATGAAAATAAATAAATATTATGAAATTTGATTGTGTGTAGTAAAATCAAATTAAAATGGAGTCGAATCAAAGTAGGATCTATATAAAATGGAAACAAGCATCCAAAATCTGATTTTCTTTTCTCGGCTAGTAGTTTAGCGTTATTAAGAATTTGGCATATTCGTATTGGGGATCGAGTCATGTTATTGGAGATAAAAAGTCATTAACGAGTTGAAAGCTACAACAAGATAAGGCGGGTCATTTCAACTCCCATTCACAGCCGTTAAAATTAATAAAGCTCGCCCATTCACTACCCCCCAACCTCCAAAAAACACACTTGGGCTTGGCTAGGATAACAGATCACTTAATATTAGTATACTCACCTAAATATAACCTACTTTGTAACAACCCATGAGCGTCTCGCGTGGAGACTGTAAAATTTCTATAAGACTCTATAGATATGGGCTGTCCTCTTCGCGATTTCACGCTGGAAGTGAAGAGGGAGTCCAGCACCAGAGCTTGTCCCAAAAGCTGCAGGCCTCCGGGCACTATCCTCAGCTGGCCCATGCCTTCCTATGAAAAGTAATGTTACACATAGAAGTAATGTTACAATTACAATAGCTTAATGCATAGTCAAAATCAAAATTTAAAAAATATATCATTGAATGTGAGTACTACAAAATCATTTGTTACTCTATCACTCAATATACAATATATTACTATAATCATTTATTATTGAAGAGTAGATTGACAAAGAATCAAAATCCTCGCAATGGAAGTGGTACGGCATTGGAGAAATGAATTGACGTGGAGGCCGAAGGACTCGCATCGGGATCTCCTATGAGTTTACAGCTTTTTTAACCCCCGACCGATCGAGGAATTATAAGTTTGACACGTTTTTCTGTTTATCTGTATGTTTGTATGTTTGTCTGTGGCATCATAATTTGACAACAGATGATCCAAATTGGATCCGGGTTTTTTTATTTAATAGAGATTTTTTAGGAGAGTGTGCTAGGTGTGATAAAAATTGGACCAGTGGTTTCCAAGATCTTGGAGTACGTTTGATGTCAGATGGGATATCTAGAA
The DNA here is from genome assembly GCA_947369225.1 of Hofmannophila pseudospretella. Taxonomy (NCBI): domain Eukaryota; kingdom Metazoa; phylum Arthropoda; class Insecta; order Lepidoptera; family Oecophoridae; genus Hofmannophila; species Hofmannophila pseudospretella. Next base: position 6,408,753 of record OX376316.1, read on the forward strand.
CGGTAATAGCTAGATGGTTCGAATATGAGCTCAAATTTTCAGGTTCATGGTGCGTTTCCGACATCTGAAACTTTGAGAATCTGATGACAACCAGGAAAAAGTTAGTGAACTTAAATTTCATAATATGAAACTGGAAGAATTTTAAGATTAGCCGTCGAAACTATAAGAGTAAGATGGGGACTTCTCGAACTAAAGTTGTAGGGAATCGGATGGCGGCAAACAAATAAATGAAAATGATGTCGAGCTAGGAATTTTAAGATAGCCATGGCGAGGCCGAAGACCGAGCTCCGCGTGGGCCGCCGACTGAATGTTCTTAGCCATGTCAGATGAAAAATGGATCAGTGGTTCTAAGATCTTGGAATATCTTAGGGTGTTGGAGTATGATGGGATCTCTGGACCGGTAACAGTTAGGCGGTTCGACTTTGAGCTTAAATGTTTATGACCATGGTGACCTTCCCACATCTGGAATCTTGAGGACCTGATGATGACCAGGAAAAAGTAAGGGGATCTCCACAAAGGTGCGTCGGGAGTTTCTTAATTGTTTTTATTTAGAGTTATTTCGAAGACTTATGTATACAGAGTTGTAACAAAAACCCCTTTTAAACCGATCAACACCCCCCGTGTTGAGTATCGATAACTGAGAAAGTTTTTTGTCACTGATCTGGCTGAAATTTGACTTGACCTGACCTGTATTTGACCATAAAGTTTAGCTCTACAAATTAGTAGAATTTTTGTTAAGTTTGAAGGGAGTTAGAAGTATTAGAGACATTGTATATGTACTACAGAGAAGAGAGATGATGGTGATAACATTGCTTTTACTTAGTTTTATCAACTTTGAGTACATTTAGTAAACATTGTGGTATAACTACACTTTTATAAATACACCCCATACAAAAGTTACAACTGCTACAGAACAATACTCACAGAGTTAAAATCCAATACTTTGAGAACCCACAGCGTCAGTGCCAGATTAATGATCATCATAAGCATGAGAGCCATGACGAGAATATAAAGGCATTTCTTGCGCCATCCGTAGATGCCAACTTTGAATTGGCTATTATAACTGTTCCTGATCGAGTCCGCCTTTGTGTCCCGCTCCGCATTGTAGTTCAGGATTGGCTCCGGGGTGATCTTGTCGGCGTATGGTATCCTGGGAGAAAATATTGTTTTAAAGTAACGGCCTATAGGCATACTGTACTAACCTAATGCATTACAATTTCTCGTAAATGGAGAGTTTGAGGTCGAACGCGGGTTTAGTAAATAAATAAATAAAAAGTAATGTCTACAACCTTAACCAAAGTTAGATTATATGTAAATAATCTAAGGTCTGCAAAGAAAACGCATAATTAGGGGTGAATATACTCATGAATATGAACAACTTATTTAAATCCTTATTTAATTATTTTGATGTAGAAAAATTCAGACAATCGTTTAAAATTGAAGGACTAGGTCTTAGGTAGTATTTGTTTGAAATGATATTATATAATATTTATGTGAATTCCAAATTTTCTCAATCTGGGGGCACGGTATCAAGGACCAAGTCGAGCAGAAAAAAGGGACACTTCCACCCTTTTCTGGAAGCATTTCAGCCTGTTTTAATCTCCCTATAACTTTGTATCAGAGATTACTAGAAGGCTGAAATATAGTTTTTTTACATCTTTTACAATAGCTGTAATTGTAAAAAGTTTTGTCTACGATTTCTCGAAAGTTGTCAAACTTTTTGATAGGAAATTGCATCGCTTTCAAATAATATTTTTTCTCAAAGTAGGACACAAGAAAGTCGTTCTTATAAAAAGTTTTAAAGACTACTCACACCTACGCGACTAAAGCGTTTGCGAAGCGGGAGCGTCAGTCACACAGCAGACGCTGCTCATATTATTTATAATCGACTTTGAACTGTAATGACATCCTATCTACAAAAACCAGTAGATGTGAAATTGTATTTTAAGTTTATTTCCAAAAAATCAAAATTCAATAATGCGGAAATATCAGTTAGGAGGAAATTATACTTCATAGTTGTAGCCATGCACACCTACGCGTCGGCGACGTAGGAAGGCAACGTCAGCATATAAGGACGAACACGACCACATGTTCTACGAAACAGATGGGACACTAAAGTGTATGTGTAACATTGCGTGGTGTATTTAATATCCAAGTTCCTTAAAAATAAATGTATTCTTCTTGGAGTCGCCAACATTTCTATAGGACCTGACGTGAATTGACGTTTGAGTGTATATGACTAGTTTCGCGTTGCTGACGTTGTCGCTTAGGTGTGAGCGGTGCATTATAAAGGCTAACGCATACAATCCCTGAAATATCGCTCAAAACCCTCAATCTACCTCGTTTAGCTCAAGACATGGCAGTTTATCCTGCATGGCTTCACGTAACTGCCATTGAATAGCCCCGACAGGGTGAAATTTGTCGCGAGACGAGTGCTTACAGCGTTAGCTCGCTGTTTCAAACACATTTCGCTTGCATAAATCAAAACTTTTATTTCCTCTCACCCTTCAGATCGCTGCAACGGTCGGCGTACGGAATCAGTGAATCGTTTGATTTCGTTAGGATCACAGAGTTAAAATTGACAACCTTACTCGTATTGACACCAATTAAAGTTAGTCTTTGGAATTAATTGTAATGTGAAACTTGAAAGGGATCAGTATTTTTATGGAATCAAAAATAATTTTACACGGAAAACAGACTCTTCAATGTGAATACTATACACAGAGCCCGGCACAATAATGACTTGCAACTGAAGACCACTCGTTCAAACACCTTGGTCGGCCATAACTCTCTCAATAACAGAGTCGTGAGAATATGGAACAAGCTACCGCAAGAAGTCGTGGATGCATCTTCAGTCAACAGTTTCAAAAATAGACTAGATAGGTTTTTAAACAGTGCATAAATAGTGGTGGACTTAATTAACTATGAACAATGACTAAGTGCTATAAGTGAATGAACAATACAGCAGCTTAGATATGGGCGCATCAGCTTAATGATGCCTGCTCATTAATAAATAATAATAATAATAAAACAATAAAATAACCAAATTTACATTCATTAAAAGATAATAAAATAACTTCAGTTTTATTATAGACATGAAATCCATCCGTATACACCACTATACGAAAAATATTTTACATATGGCCATCGTAAACCATGATAATTGGTGTTTGCCAGGTACGGCACGAATTTCACAATGCATTTTATTTTTTAAATAAATACGAGCGCGATTGAGAGTTGATATGAAATATTTTTTGCTTTATATTACAGTATTTCAACTTTCTCATTTTCTATTTTATTATTTACGTTTCGCAAACCACCTGCCTAATCCTGTGTAGACAGAACTTGAAGAGACAATAGCTCAAAGGCTGGAGCACGAGACTGTGGCACAAGCTTCGTCGGATCGAATCCACCTTTGGACCATTGAGGTGGGCCACTCCTAGCAAGGCATTTTAGCCTAATAGAACGGCATGTATCTTACGAGGGTCACAGACTGCCACAAGACCTTGCCACGAGGCCTTTATACTGTCTGATGGCCATTATGTACATTTCGTTATTTATTATTTAATGTATTATTTCGTAGATAAAATGTATGACGTAACCACGAGCTCTGTAAGAACCTATGATTTTAATAAACCGTATGAGTATGGGTATAATTGTATTTTTATTTAAACAGATAATCTGTTTGATTTTCATGGCCACTACATTAGTCCAAAGGTGGATTCGATACGGCGACGTTTGCGCCGGTATCTTATATCTTAGTTTTTGAGCTATTGTCACTTCTGGTCGTTACTTTTCAGTCCACAGCAATATTCCAATACGTAACAAGATGCAGATGAATGGGTACATCTCTCGAGTGGACGTGTACAAAAGCACCCTTATCCAGTATTCGTAAAAGTGGCCGGCGTCAGCAGCGAGGGTCATAAATTCACAAGGATTCGGGCACGACAGAAGCATTGCACTGAAAAATTCTAGCGCATCCATACCGCACGATGCGAGCGATGTCGGGATATGCACCTCGCTTTTCACGCGCTGCCATTGACCCCGTATTTTGTTAAGATTTCTCATTGCTTTGCGCTTCTGTTAAGGTCAAAGAGTAATCTTGAAATAATCTTAAAGCCTTCAGACGTATGGCTGTTACAGTATCAGTAAACTAGGTATTTATTTCGTCGGTTTAGTACCTACAATAAATATAGAAAATAAACAGCAAACGATATGATTGATTGAAATTGAAATCCATAAATTGTGGATTTTCGAAACCGTCTAACAACTATAGACGATACTAATACTAAAATTCTCTCAACAATTACTAGGTATATTCTATCCTCAGTTCACTAGGAACACGTTTCGATCGACTACGAAATCAAATAAAGGACGTTTTATTCTCCTCATCCCTTGTTTAAAGGCAAACATCACATCAGGTTGTCGCAGCGAGCGCTCACGCTGGATTTCCCTAATCCTGATACAATAAGAGGGAAGCCCGCCAGTATTCTACATACATACTTTAACCCTTTTTCTACAAATTCATCAGATTTATAGCCAAACTTATTCTTGTTTACACTTCACTGATCAATAAAATACTTCTAATTTATAAGCTTGGTTTAGGAAAAGGTGTAGGTTACAGTAAATTTTAGATTGCAGAATTATTCTGCAAAAAATAAATAAAATCAATACACACTTTCAGTCAACTGAAACGGAATGAGCTTTTTAGTATTTGGGAACTTGTTAATAATTAACGTAATTGTATCTACAAAACGTATTTCTTGTGATTTATAATATAAAGGAAATGTTACAAAAGATACAATGTTGAATGAACTCGTTGCCACTGAGTCTCAATTCGCCGTGAAAGTGTTCTACGTAAAAACAGCAAAAAGGAAAAAGTAAAATTGAAGGGAGACCTGTGTGAGAGCTCCGGCCCGGACACTTTATCTCCCGGTCCAGTCTCCAAACACGTTTGGGGGTTTTACGCGGCATTAGAAACCAATTACACCAATCATGTTATTTTGCCGTCGCTCTTGCTACCTACACTTTTTCGAAATTCTCCGACAAATAGTACAGAAAATTTGACAGAAAAGGAAGATCTTTTCTATAAATAAACTGTGTTGATATTACGCACCGTCACGAAAAGTCACGATCAGGAGTAAATATTAATTGTAGCCTACGTAACGACGTGTCAAGAATGCAGTATATTACATTAAATACACAATAGAGATAAAAGGTAGAAATGGGGTGGAATCTAATAAATTCTCAGCGCGGAAGCGTAAACGATGTACGTTGAGACGGGCACGTAGCAGCGCCTCGTAGCCGCGTAGCTCGTAGCTCGTAGCCCGTACAGCCCTGGCGAGCGGTGCGGCGCGTACCGCAAATGAGCAATATTAATCATCCCCATCACGGCACCTCGACTTCTGAGCTTCCTCCGTTCCCAGATTCCCCTTAATAAGCCAAGGTTTTCCTTTTTCAAGAAATGGATGTAGCGTAATTTTTTTGAAATCAGACGTAATTGAAATGGTTTACCGAATAAAAGTTATAATTGTTGAGTCTGTTAAGATTTATATAAAAGATCAAGATGCTTTATCCCTTATCAAATAGGTGAATACCGTAATTACAAAGGTGGCAGTTATCGGTCTGCGTCACTTCACAGTCCACTAACGTATTATTGTTCATCCGGTCATTTTGGTTATAATCGTCACCGCCGCATCCCATTGGCGTGAAATTTGAGTTTGTTTCAATAATTTCACACATGAATATTGTTCAGAGAAGGATCTCACAGACAGACGCGACCAGCCGCAGCGGCCGCGGTGGCGTTCGGTTTTAATGGTCTAAATTGGCACTGGAGTATTAAAGACGCATAGGCCGTAGACGGCCGGGGCCAAGCCGCGTCTTTGCAAGAGTCAAGAAGCCAATAACAAGTGACAATTGACAAGTGGAAAATGACAAAGACAAAGGACAAGTCCATATCACTAGAGATAGGCGTATAGAAGTCAGTCCATAATCACAATATAGTATACAGTCGAGTACCAAGTGCTAAGTTCGACAGATATTCTGGTTTGTTTATGGAATGCATTGCCTTCGAAGACCTAAACAACACAGGTATAAACAACACTACTAATAATATACATTTTACATTCCTGTGTACTACCTAGCTAGCCTACAAAACCGATTTTAGAATAAAAATGTAAACTTGGGCAGGTATCACTGGTATCAGTAAAGAGATAGCTGGTCATAAAGAGCAGTGTGAAAACACATGTGTTAATTGAGCGTTTCACAGCGCGCGTCGGAAAGCGCGCCACCGCACATTCGTTAGCAATATTCCGCTAACGAACCAAACTAATGGCTATTAAGTTGAATAACGCACCACTTTGCGCTTCACATACTACTTTCCGTACAAGTGTACATACAACCACGGTGACATACAATTTCACGGCTTACAGTTTTTGTGCAGATACGAGTAGGAAACAGACTATGGAATATGTACTTGAACTGCATCTCCCGCAAGTTTTTGAAACATCGAAACCTGATAATTCATCATGCGATTCAGATTCAGATTATTTATTGGAGGTATTACACGTCAACTAAAGAAAATATTATTACATTGAATTTTACATATTAATTCGATTCATTAATTTTACATGTCATTATATATTATATTTGAGGTAAGTAGATACTCGTACATAAACTGCATCGAAACCAGATTTTAAATTATAAATTGAACTTTATACAACAGATACACCGTTTACCGTTGTTATATCGGTAAACAATGTTGTTAGAGCTGCACAAATTAGTACCAAATGTTCTTTAATGACCTAATAGTTTATAATTTTTGGAGCGTTTTCTTAGTTAATAACGATCTAAATTACCTCAGAATATTATATGTTCTTTCTAGGTAGGTGGCGGAAATAAGAAAATCCGGAGTATTTCGGGTGTCAAGTGAAGTAAGCTGTGTAAGCTCACGGTGGTGTTAGAGCCATAAATTAACTTTTCAATTTGCCAATGACGTATCGCAAAGACGATGTGGAACTGAGGTTAAGGCAATGATACAATAATTTTGTATATGCCGTGTCTCTTCGATTATTCATAAATACTGTTGTATTTTAAGTAAATGCTAATTAATCAAGGTCTAATTATTATAATCTTTTGTCGGTGAAGGAAAACATCGTGAGGAAACCTGCACACTGAGATAACCAGTGTGTGAAACGGGGAAGGCAATGGCAAACCACCTATTAAATCTGCCACGAGAGTCGTTCTATGTGATTAATTCCTTAGAATGATTACGACCCTCAGCAATGAGGAATACGACTTAGAAGAAGAAGAATTATTATTAGGTATAATTAGGTGTTATAAAAGCGGTGCCATTTTTAGGGAAGAAGTGATATCGCCAAAATTGTAAAGTGTACAGAAAAGAAATTGAAACGGCTATTTTATCGTCAGTATTTCTAAATTATTGTTTTCCTGCTAGGTATTCCTTAGAATCTTAGTATATCTGAAAATATTTTTTATAAAATATCGGTTTCACGAGATTATTGGTGTTTATGCTAAAACACCAATAATCTCGTGAAACCGATATTTTACCTTCCTTATCAAAGCACTTACTTCAAATCATAAATGCTAATATAAACGAAATGTTTAGCCTGCAGCCCGAGGTTAGACGGTTGCGGTTGCATGCAGCGAAGGCAACGCAGCAGACCATTATGTAGCCCATAAATCAAGTGCATTGAAATCTCCTTCCTCCTTCGTGTCGGCGAACCATCGCCGGCGACGGATATTTGAACCAATGCACCGCCGAACCGCTATTCGGTTTTACGAGTACTTGCAGTGTAATTATGTGAGACGATTGACCCACTACATCAAAGGACATCGGTCCAACTTTTTTGACTTTTAACATTTTGTTGCTCTGAACTGACTAGAACAGCCCAACGGTTGACAAAAAACATATCATTATCTTTTTATAAATATAACTGAACATTCTTTTGTTTACAACATTAAAACTAAGAAAGAAAACAATGATTAAAGAACCAAACCTACATATGAAAGATAATAAAAATACCTGACCGCGCCGCTAGTCTATATTTGTTATACATAGATATAATCGTAGGACATAGGGCATAATTTCATTGCACAGTGATTTCCTGTCTCCCTCATTTTTACCTATTTTCAATTAGCGATCCTTTTATTATCCTCACCTCGTGACGCAAGCTGTGTCCGGCCGAGCGTCTCACGCGTCGCATGCAATTTGACTGAAATAAATCGATATTTCCGGAAAACGTTAAAGAACTAAGTTTTATGTGCTCTTGTGTGTCTAACCTGAAGACTTCAGCAGCAGAGATAAAAAGAGGGTGACCACCCCTGGACCATTAGAAAACCCAGTTAACCTGTGTCGAAAGCCGGTGCTTTTACTTTAAATACCGTTACATACAAATAGTCCAACCCGACCCAGCGCAATCAATACTTAAAACTGTACAACTCTATTTTATTTCTTATTATATTCTTTTTAACAACAATTAAAGAACTAAATGTTAAAGATTAAAAAAAAATACCAAAGCTAATAACATACCTGTATTTCCTGATTTTGTGTACAATAAAGTGTTTCTATCTATCTATCTATACCCAAAAGCCTGGTATTTTCACGCGTTGCACTGCTAAACTTAGTCGCTGGGCAATGTGATTGCAAGCTTTTGGGTCTTTGGATACCTCAACCAGGAGCTTCGCAATGTCAACAAGACACGGTGGGCCCAAAATAAACAAACTAATTGTCATACTTCATTGATTTAACTAAAAACTTTCACTTTATTTTTATTTTCGCTCTACCGCTTACGAGTAAGTCCATATTCAAAATTATTTCAACTTCATACATTAACTCTCTCAGAGCCTAAAATAAAAGTTACGAGAGAGGCGTCTTTACTAGTTATATGGCAAAGTTATACTCGTATGCACATAAAGTTCTATAGTATTCATGTTCATACTCCTACAATGCGGGGTCGGTGATGGCATTGGGAGAACATCCATTCACTGCCGTTACTCAATGGCTTTTGCATGTTGCATTCTGTAGCACCGCTGTGTTCGAACTCCCGGATCCTCAATATTTCTGCCGACATGAATTTGTAACAAGTGCCAAGTGAGTCTTCGACACTGAGTTTTAAAGTCTTTTTAAAAGAAGCGTTCTACTTCTTTAAACACTTTAAGTATTAACGACTCTTTGGCGGAAACGTATAAATGTTATATGTTTCGTCGGTAGAGTTAATTAATTTGTTATACGAATGTTACTACTTAAATGGGATTTGTATACATCTAATAAAATTTTTAGGATTCGTCGCAAGTTGTAAAATGTCGAACTTGGCGTAAATAACTTAGGTAACCTTTGGAAAAGCATTATATTATGCGAATTTTAATTATACTTCGATCATAAATGAATGTATTCGACTTAGCACTGGTATAGGCACTGTTATATCATAACCTGTAGTCGAATACAGTGATATAGCTACAACAGAATAGGCACATGGTGTCATGTTCGAGTTAATACCTCGCCTGAGAGACATGGCGACCGGCTCAGCGAAACGTCAAAGGCAAATTGAAAATTAATTTATGCCCGCAAAATTTCATACAAAGCCCTTGGAGATTGTAAATCAGTCACATGAGACTCTTCAGTTTCTGAGAGTCGCAGTTATGGTTTCGAGGAAACTTGGCAATGGATTATTTTCAAAAACTCTTGAACTAAGGGACCGCTAAAATTATCAAGTCGTAACCTAGTAGTATTTTATTAAATCTTTGATCACTTTAAATTGTCTGTGTTCCAAAGTTTCCCTCGGATATCCTACTGGTGAAAATACCATCGTTTCTTTTTGTGTGGTTTTAATAGTTCTAACTTACTTCACACTCCACAGAATTGCAGAGCTAATCCTGGGTCAAATACCAAGTTCGTAACTCAGCCAGGTAGGTGAAGAAAAAATCTAGACCTAAGAAAACAAAACGGTAAAGGGCTAACAGCTCGTAGACAAATAACGAACAGGTAACACTACATTTACGTAAGTATATTTAGTACGTCTATTAGGACTTCTACATAATTTATGCTGTACAATAACATCTTTATGGCGCGGCGATACCTCGTTTCCCTAATAATGAATACAAAAACAGCAACGCCTCTATAAAATTAAGCGATTGTGTAAGTTCATATCCGACTACAATAACACTAAGCTTCATGCGAGCAAAAGTGACTAAGTCGTCGAGTTTATGAGTGGGGCAAGCCGGGGCAAGTTCGACTGAACTAACTTCAAGTGGAGTGGTGCGAAGCGTCTGCGGGAACACGCCTTCGCGAATTACTTCCAAGCGATTTCGCGATCTCTGAATGATCAGTTAAACTTGTACATCTGTGGTCTATTAAAACTATATAGCTTTAAACTTTTTAAACGACTTTTTTCGAATTGGAATTGAACAAGATGTTTACTATTCTTTTGCAGGATGATTTAGTAGCGAAGCTCTTAAACTTATAATCATAACATTAGCATTATCATCTTAGCAATTTATTTGGAAAGTGAAAATTATTTCTTTATTGTTGCGTTTGAACGATTACCAATCAGATTTTAATATTACCATGAGTTAATGAAAAAATTGGTCACACCTAAAAATAGATAAGTAAGTAATAGTACTTATTGCTACAACTTTAAATAGTAATCCTCGTAATGTACTAATTAAATTCATCATTCGCTAATTAATGGAATACCGAGAGATGTAAAACACTTCTCATTAATTCTGTTTAACACTGTATTGGCGTTTTACGAATGCCGACGGGAGAGTTAATGAAATTCCCATTAATTAAATAGTCGACATTTTGACAAGTCGCTCATTGTAAATAGCGAAGTAAAATGACTCGAAAATATCTGCACACTACAATTAAAATTATGAAAGCAGAAGGAAATAAATAACTATTAGCACAAAGATATCTGGAATAAATTACACAATTCATTTGCCTTTTTGTGAAATATAAGTATTTTTTATATTTATCAAGAGTACTCGTACTACCATTTATTTATATTTTCGTAGGATATATAGATTATAAACTATGCAATAAAATGTAATTAAAATTAAAATTGGTGTCATCTGTTGAATGTTTAATTCTCTGATTCATATTCGCGTTACATTCGCCAGAGCTGGGAACGTGGAACCCCATAAATAATAAAATAATTCGCCACAATAATCATTATTCAAAGAAAATGGTTTTGTATCGTAACACTTTATGACTTTGCGGGGGTTAATTTTAATTTGAACAGAGTTAATTTTCATGGCACTGTAGCTCTAGGTATGTTTTTAATAAATATATACCTACTCGAAATTAAGCATACAATAATAATCGAGCCGGATGTTGTGTAGATAGTTTTATTTTTATTGTTACTATAGTAATAATACATAAGCTTACGTATTATATTAATTTATTAGGTGCGCTAGTGAAATTCAATCACAAGTCATATATATTAAATATTCAATTACAAGTCTTATATAACATAATTTAGTTTGAGTTCAAAAGGTCCATTTCCATAACTGGTAAAGATTTTACCAATAATGTAAACCACGCAAACTATCAGTCGATGAAGAGGTACGGCAGGACGAAATTTCGTGGTGCTCCATTATTTCTGCCTACACGCATGTATTATGTATGTGATATAGCCAATCATTTTAAACAGGCCCACATTACTGCTTACGCCAAGAATCCGGCCAAATTGAAAGATCGCGTAGGGCGCGACAAGCGGCGTATCCCCCGAGACTAAGCGTTGTTTTATGGTCGTCGTGCCGGCAACAAAGTTCGGCAACTGCTTTATGATCCTAATTTATAAGTGAGCGGCGGCGGCGGGAGCTCCTATTTACGACTCTTTCCTGAACCTCCCGCGAGTGCGTTCAACCGCGTACGGCCGCCACACAGCGCTTACATCAGATTCGTACGCGTTAAATTGTGTGTGATTGCTTGAAAGACACTTTTTTGGGAATTTAAATGACAATTTTAGAATGCAAGAACGAGCTCCTATCGCTTCGAGATCATTAACTCAAGGACATGTAATTAGGATTAGAAAAACGACTTCAAGCTTCAAACAGTTCAGTAGTCTCCGATTTTTACGGTATTAAATCAAGTCTTTCCATTGGGTTTCGGCCGTTTTAGCAACAGAGTTTCGTAACCAGTTGTAAAAGAAGATTTTTTAGTGAAAGAAGGTTCAGAGCGCTAATTGACGTGGCTACATTCTGGTCTGGCAAAATATAATTCAACTCGAATCCTTCATTGATACTAAAGAAGAAGGTTCTGTCTATCATTTAATCTGATATTCAAAATCCGTAAACAGTTAAATAAACACCACAGAAAATATACCAAAGCATACCTACACATAATTCAATTCTATAGAATTGCACGGGGGTGAACTGAACATTGTTCGAAGGGAATAAAAATTATATTCTCGATACGCGTTCGACGTTCCTTTTGGCGATGGCGGGCGCTGGCGTTTCGATCGTAAGAGCTGTGTTCGTGTAAATAATTCAGTCGATACGACGCTTGCTCCCGCGGGCTACAGATGGAATACCAACATCTGATCCGTGATTGCGCACGATAAATCTATTCCTTTCAACACTTCGTGTACCGTCTTATGCGTAGGATAGGAATACAAAAACTCTTATCCTCTTGAAGGTTTCCATATCTTCTTAATATGTCTTTTGAAGCACATAATACCTCATATTCATTGATATGAAGTGGATAGGAAAGACATTCATATAAAAATAATCAAAGAAAAAATAATTCAATATTCTGATCATAACTGCATGAATATTTTTACTCTTTCCTAAATGACTGCCAAATTATGGTATTTTTGTGTTAATTATTTTATTTAACCCTAATCTTTCCACCACCAAAGGCCCATTAACCATCAACCTCATCGCATATATGTACAAAATAAGGTGCATTTTCAGCGGATAAACCGTAGTAGAGGGGATAAAAGGCCACAATAATCTGTACGGTATGTTCGCGCGGCCCGCAAACGCGGCAAAGCCGTGGTTACGTGACACGCAGGACAATTGCGAATACTACGATAGAGCCAAATTCACGCCTCCTAATACGTATCCACGATTATTCGTAGTACGAGTATGTTTTAAAGAAACACGACGAAAAATTACAAATTTGCAGCGTATTGGCATGGTTTGCATGATGAGCATTGTGGACAGACGAATGCGCCGAGTCTTTCCGCACGAGTTAGATACGATATTTTTAGTTACATCTGCGAGAAAAAATAAATGATGTCAATTTTAAGGTATGTAAAAATACCTTAAAATCGACAGAATGTTTTTGGACTCCTACCTGCCTTTGCCTAACAGAGGTCCAATTAAAACAACTATGATCATCACATCAGCCACAAAATTAGGGAATCTTCATGCCACTGCTGGATATAGCCCTCTCCTATATATTTCCAAGTAGCTCGATTTTTAGTGCTTCTGAGCCAAGTCACTCCAGCTCCAGTCTTGTAGTCGTCTGACCACTTCGCTGCCGTACGTCCCACACTTCTGCTGCTTGTGCGCGGTCTCCACGTAAGTACTCTGTGGGTCCATCTGTTATCGGTTCGCTTAACCACATGTCCCGCCCATCGCCATTTCAGAGTCGCTATGCGTTTAACTACATTTGTGACCTTTGTGCGGCAGCTGGAGGTCTTCGTTTCGTATTTTGTCTCTTCGGGAGACTCCGAGCATAGCTCGCTCCATGATCGCACGCACGCACTGATCCAATTTTTATCTGACATGGCTTACCATGAGAGCGGGGGAACGCTCCGGGCTTCGCCCTACGCGGATATCGGCCTTCGGTCTCGCCATGACTATCTTAAAATTCCCAGCTCCTCATCCTTTAAAATTTTATTGGCCGCAATCTTTAATATTATTTTCTCTTGTAATGCCTCAGTATTCCCTACATCTTTAGTTCGAAAAGCCCCCATCTAACTATTATAGTTTAGTAGTGGGCTGATAATCTTCCAAATTCTTCCAGTTTCATATAGTGAAATTGAAGTTCACTTACTTTTTCCTGGTCATCATTATATCCTCAAGGTTTCAAAATTCGGAAATGCACCATGAACCTGTGTATTTGAGCTTAAATTAGAACCATCTAGCTATTACCATTTCAGAGATCCCATCTAACATCAAAGATACTCCAAGATCTTGGAAACCAATGGTCCAATTTTTATCAGACCTATTCTCTATTAAATATAAAAAACCGGGTCCAAATCGGATCATCCGTTCTTAAACGTGTTTATTCAAAATAATAATATTTATGTTCTTAAGTTATGATGCCACAGATAAACATACAAACTGTAGTAGGGAATCCCGAGACATTAGAAGAAACATTTAAAAATGGCAGCCAAAATAAATTAAAAGGATGTGGGGCTAAGAATTTTAAAATAGCCATGGCTCCGCATTGGGCGAAGCCCGGAGCCCTGTTAAATGTTCTTAGCCATGTCAGATGAAAATCGGATCAATGCTTCCAGGGTCTTGGAGTATTTTGGGAAGTAAGTAAGTAAGTAAGTAATACGTAATTGGGAAGTTGGAGTATGATGGGATTTCTGGAAAGGTGGTATGAGTTTGAGCTCAAGTTTATGACCATGGTGACCTTCACACATCTGGAACCTTGAGGACCTGATGATTACCAGGAAAAAGTAAGGGGATATCCACAACGGTACGTCGGGGGTTTCTTAAAATTTTAATTTAGAGTTATTAAATTAATAAGAAAAACGACATTTTTCTTTGAAGACCATCCGTTTCGTAATCTCTCTGACGAGTTTAAAGGTTTTGCGTTATTTAAATTTATTCATTCTAATACATCGAAAATGTATTAATAATTGTATTATGTTTAACGTCGTAGTAGTAATAGTAAAGAGAAATTCTAAATCTAAAATTCTACATAGGTATATAATGTTTATTGCTTAGTGCGCTATTTGGTTTCTGGTTGCAAATCCCAAGTGATGAACATAATGAAATTGAAAACCGTAAAATGCAAAAATTAGTACAATACAACCTAACGAATACAGTTATAAACAATAACTAACCGTAATTTACTATCTCTAGTCAAGTTGCTCGAGTAATCAAATTAACCGCCACTGAAAATGATTTCAGTGATTCCAAATATTTTAATTGACAAACAGAAAATGTGGGCGGAAAATAGCGCTTAAATTGTGCTTGCATTTGCGGGATGTTAATTCAATGAATAAATACGACGCCAGAACATCAGAATCCACTTTTCACTTGTATTTGCATCACTTTGGCATTAATAAACGCTGCACACCTCAATTTCCGCATTCGGCACTTGAATATTAATAATGTAGATCAACACCCTTTTAATCGTATACTTGATATATTTTCTTTCCTTTTAAATTTCAGACAATAAATAACTCAGACGCAGGTTCATGCTTAAAACACAGTTCGCGTGACTTTTCATAATTATCACAGATTTCATAAAGCAAATTGTTAGTTTTACTAAAACTTTCATTCAATTGTATTGCTCGGAAATTGATCGCTAATGTAGTTCGAAATTTTGGATCGTTAACCTGGTTCATCACGAATTGATCCCGGTAATGTGTTTAGGAAAGTTATAGTGAATCGAATGTTCTACAAGTTTATTTATAACATTAGGCACTTGTATTTCAACGGAACATAAAATTTACATATAACTTATTTACGCGGAGGTGCGTCGGCTCGTAAATCTCGCGACAAGGGGATTTCTGTTTGTGAACTTTCTTTTTTATTTCCACTTTATCTGTGTAACGTAAAGGACTGAATACTCAGGCGCAACTCGCAAACCCGCTCAACTTCAATAAATCAATTTGTACACTTACAACTACTTATAATGTTCGTATTCGTACTGCCGAGTTGGGTACGTGTTGCGAGAGACCGACTCCGAATGAAAATGTTCAAGTTTGTCTCAGAACATACCTGGGTAATCTAATCCATCCCAGAGTCGACGAAATCTCCTTTTGTGTTGGGGAACACTAAGGAGATTTTGTCGATGTAATATCAAGTTTATGAAGATAAGATTATATTCGCTTTTGTGTAAGTATTTTAGTCGAAAACAAACGAATAAAATAAGTTAGAGTTAAGCGTGAATTAGTACCTCTCTGGTGTTTTATTTACATTTAGAGCAACATGTATTTTTAGTCCAAAGCGCAAATAACTTTAAATGACATAGGAATACAGGTCTACTATTTTAAGTTAATTCACGAATTTATTAATATGCAGGATTCATTGCAAGTCATTAACCATGCCGACTTGTACAGGCTGCCAAAAAACCCCAAAATAAAATGCTCAGACGTCACGTCGTCGTCGTGTCGCCGACTCCACGTGTCTACTGTCCATTTTGCATCACAAAGTTAGATGTGTTTGTCGTTCTATTTCAAACGCGATAACGCCAACTTTCCAGTGCTCGAAATGTGAATACCTTGTTGCGAAAATGTGACTAACGGAAACTGTACAAGTAACTCGTCCGGGCCTTCCGCGGCACACATTCAGTGCGTCCCCTACTGTGGACCGTGGGACAGTTTCTATTCAAATTTCTTTATTATAACTACCTAGTTCAGCTGTAGGAAATGTATTCAAATTGTAAGAAGTGCTATTTTGTTTGTTAGATGGCAAAGTTGGGGAGGGAAGGTCGTTTGCCGGCAACACGTGTAGCGAGCTCGATTTATGAGCGACATTATTTTTATCCCTTTTTAATGCTCGCCAAAGTCAGGCAAAGTCAAATATGTAATTAGGAATAAAGAGATTAGTGAACTTTTGTAGAACTTTATAATCTTTAATAAAAATACCTAGAAATAATCTGAATTATTTATTTATTTATTTATTTTCTATTAGGGAAATTAACAGACAAATACATAACAACAATAGACTTAGAATACATAGATAAAAATATGCTAATAATAAATTTCCACTTATAAATAACAGTATAAATATAGTACTTAAAAAGAAGTAATTATTACCCACTTATATAATAAAAATATATAAAAGAGAAGATTACAGATATAGGCCGGTTGTAAAATAAATAAAGAAAACAATATTACGAATATAAAAGATACGTAAAAAAAAAAGAATTCAACATTTATCTGACAGAGAGTGTGGGAAACTAGTCGTCATTAAAATAGTTCTGTGTCAGGATTCGTCTAACTGTAGTATTATAGAACTACTTTACCTGAAAATCTTTGATGTAAATGTTTTTTTTAAATATGATTAGATTCAAATAATATACTGTTCCACAGGTTTTTACTGTATTTTATTAATTACGATAGGTTTCGTTTACACATCTTCAGGTATTTGTTTGGTTTTTTATGCTTAGGATGTTGCACCTAAATTCATTTAATGGTCATAAGGTATTTTAAAATAAAATATAGGTAATAATAATATTTTGAAGACTAATTTATGTTTTGTTATACTTAAATAATTTAAACATATTATAGCATAAATGTGGTGAATTTAAATGTTCCTTGAAATGAAGTTATCACGTTCGCATTTCTTCCACTGGCTGCAAAGTTTCTACACTTAATTTATATGAAAATTTCTTTCGCTATAAGTTGAACGGACACATAATTCATTCTAAAATGTGAAAAAGATTTATGCTTATACGCTCCGTCTGTTTTATATCATTTCAATGCACAACGAACACTTGTTCATCCACATTAGAAACATAATATTATATTAGTAGTAGTTTCATAAAAAATAAATTATGTGCCTAAGGTAAGACTTGCACCAACATTTAACCCTGGATTGACACGCGAATTGTACGTTTTTCTTACAAAATTTACAACGAGATTGGCCTTAGTAATAAAAATCTTTCAGAAGGAAATGAACAAGTAATAAAGTTTTCATGATATTAGTAGTTACTAATATACTTATGATTCCTATTAGAAATCAATATGTGTAACTTGACAAACTCTTCATCAAAAGTTATCTGTTACTGCTTGCTTCCACAGATTGAGTCTTCAGAAAGACAGCTGTAAAAGCCGCAATTCGTCACTAAATTTGAAAAAGTTATGGGACTAAATTAAGAGAAACAAAAGTAAGTAAGAAAGGAGAAAGTGGAGTTTCAGTTGAAAATAATGAAGATTACAAATTCACGGCCATTGAGTCCCACGCTCGGGCGAACCTTTGACTTCGAGTTGCTTGTTAGACTAAATTGAGAGAAATAATAGCACTCATTTGTTTGGTTTAAGGGTTTATTCCACCCTTTGGATACATTTCTCAACAATCAAATTGTCTAATAGACAATTAATAGAAACACTTATTCTGTTTATGTTATACAACCCATTAAGGACACTCCGATCGACATTGATTGACTTAGATCCGTGTCTTATTAGCATTAATAATCAAACAAATAATTGTTTAATCAGTTATCGGTTGTAACAAATACCTACGTATAATTATTTATTTATCGATCCTATATCATCCGACAAACGACCAATACATTTATTTTGTTGCAATACATGTATAAAAATACAGGATATTTTTATAGTGATCTAAATAAGTCTTTAAATATAAATTAAGGTAGGTACTCACTTTCTTCCTTTGTGGTCAGTGTAGACAATATGATTTCTTGCAGCTAGCGTTTGCCGATTTCTTCCTAAGGATTGAGTCTCCATAGTATTTATTAAATATTTGTAACACTCTTTCTAGAATTTATCGGTAACTATCTTTTCTGCTCAGAGAATCTCAGGCCCATTGTGCCTTTTCTTTCCTAATACGTTTCTATAACTGTTATGTTGGCTTAAGATTTAGACTTGTCTGCCAGGAAATTCTAAACTGCACTCTTGATTTTCTTCTTTCTGAAAAGCATCTATGTAGAATATCGTAGAGGAAGCTACATAGTTTTGAATTAAACCAGTTCTTCTCCCTCTATCCGAAAATACTTATCCATTTTCTATGCAACTCTAGAGTTCAGTGAAACTCCAGAGTACTCATGAGTGCATCCATGCATAGAAAACTACAGTATTCGACTTAGGCCCATTCGCAGCCGCGAACACTTCACGAGTTGAGAACTGTCGGGTTCTGACCGCTCTGGTGAAATTATTCACCCGTCTGGCCACGTTTAACAACTTCGGATGGTCGGCTTGTTAGTGCAGTTCTGTTTCTCTCCGCATTGTACACTGTCCCGACTTCTTAGCTGCGAAACTTTCGCCCGCTCTGTTGATTTTGTTTGTTAAAGCTGTCGCATTAGTTAGTTAAATGCGTTCTATGTAACTGATCTTTTGTTTTACTGTTCAGGTTTTGATTTTACACTTTTTCTGGTTTTACTCTAACTTTTCAGTCAAAACTTGTAATTATAAATCAGTACGGACAAACGATTTAAGCTTTTTCTAAAACAAGAAAAACTGATATTAGTGAAAGGTACAACTTAAAATATTATACTTGGTTAAAATCTCATTGGTTTGTATAACGTATTATTTTATTAGATGCAAATATTTTGATGTGCTATTTATTTTGTACAAAAAAATCGACTTTGATTTACATTGACCCTTTGAAAAGAAATATATTTTCAGAACGTAAATAAAATGTAGAAGAAAAATATTTTCAGTACTTAAAAAAGTAGATAATAGTGTAGAAAACAATTTCAAAAATTTAATAAAAGAAGCAACTTTTTCAAGTAATCGTTGTTGTTGTAACCTGTAGATACTACCGTTTAAATAATTTATGTAATCTAATTTAAAACACACATTGTTTCAGATTACATATTATTTACACATTATTAATTTTAATTTAGTTTTTTAAGATAAACAGTCGATAATCCTTCTAGAAGATTACGACTAGTTTCTAAAAGTTATGCGCGAAAGTTTTTATCATCCGACTTTACCTGTTATATTGTAGCAAATATAAGTACATAAAAGGGATTCAATCGAACAGGAAAAAGGGCTGTATACCTTCGAGTATATAAGAGTCTTTACATAAGAACATATTTACCTTCAGTGAGTAGGCGGAGCTTGGGATTGAGGCGGGCTCATTTGGAATCGACAAGGAGGTGGAGTGGAGGTCGTTGTTTATCAATAGAGGTCTCACAAGGGTACACAAGCCTTTACCTATATTATTACACGTGTCCAAATAGAAATGTACTCTTAATAAAGAGTTTAATATTAATAAATCTGTACCGAAATTAGGTGAGCTAACAAATTGTTTCAGCGCACCTGAATATTTTCAAATATTTTGTAAACACTGAAATGTTTTCTCATTCCATAAATTATATTTCGCAAGACAGTGTACAAATGGGCTTTAATTAACTGGGGAATGTCGGCGAAACGGCAAATATGCCCGGCTTGGCGGGCACGAGGCAACGCGACGGCCCTAACGGCTTCTACAGCCAGCCCCGCGCCGGCTGCGCTAACTACGATTTACATCCATTCTTATTTACAAATACACTTAAGATACAATTTAATTTATTGCTGAAGTAATGTTAAGTAGGCGTTTTATTTTCGTCTCAAATAGGAATTTTAAGTTAAATGCTAAATGTAAAACAAAGTCGATTAAAAACGCAAAATTTGTACAAACTCTACACTGAAATCAGTTAACGATATTTTTTTTCTTTATCTTAGTTAAAATGATAATGCCTCAATTATGTACGACGGATGTAAAATTTAAATTAAAATAAAATTCAACTTGTAATAATATTTAAACTGACTTTTTAAACGAAGATACCGCAGTCATCACATAATTGAGAAAAGACACAGTCTTGACAGAACTGAATAAATGAACCCTACAAGTAAATTAACTAGCCATTCAAAAAACAAATCTCTGTTAATGAACAAACTTCCATAAAATTTACTCACTTTTAATTTAGGTAGCCGTGTTTAATAAACGTTGCCTGCTTGATTAATGTTTCAGGCAATTTATATTACTATAACCATTATATGCAACGTAACCAAAATCAGACATATTTGGAGTCATTTCGACAACATTACATTTTAAGTGTCACTTTAAAAAAAACAACTTGGAAATTCCTAAAGAAAATAAGTGCTACGGAGTTGCACGAAATAAGTTAGTTCGCGGCGGGATAGCGGGCACGGAGGCTCGTTCGCTCGCTTTCAAGGCTCTTAGCCGACTGAGCCCTGTACTCCTTCCTCTACGAATATCCTGTCCAACTCCACACCTTTGTCCAAAATAGCACCTTAAGCACCTAAAGGATTAAGTCCAAATTTCCTCAAGTTACATCAAAAAATCTGCTGCCGACTATGATGTGAGAAGTCTGGGAATACGCTACGAAAATTTAATTCTCCGCACTCGAACATAATGACGTCTTTAGAACCGAGGATGACGGGGATCTCAAAATTTTCGTCAGATGACGTATCTCAGCATTGAAAGGCCCTATGCTTGGGATCCGAGGGTCCATTTTGCAGGTAATGTGGAGCAAGGGAGGCGGTCGTAAGGCTTAAGGGGTGGCGCGAAAACGCGCGCATGCGTCTATCTGTTGAATAATTTCACAAACTCTGAACTTGTACGAACGCTGAACTGATTAGCGCTCCGAATTTATTTGGATCTAACATTTTTTTCTCTTCGGTTTTCTTTATTAGCCTAGGTGATTATATATTTTATTTAACGTACATATCTTAGTGGATTTTTGATAATGTTTATATTCAGTATTTAGTATTTATTCCACAATATTGTGTCGGAAATTTTACAATATGTTTTATATATAAAATTTACTCAACATTTTAGTATTTTTAACCATGTTACATCCGAAATTTTATCAACAAATCAGTAAACGTAACGTACAGAAAACGTAAAGTAAAAAAATAACTTTTAGTTGCCTTAGTTGAAGCAGTTAAGCAATTAACAATTAAATACCACTAACTGCAGTTCTAAACTAAACAACAACTTTATGATTTTAAAAATAAAATATTATTATTTTATATTTACAAAATATTACGTGTAACCTTGCCTTCCTATCTGAAATAGTTAGTACTTATTGTATCTAGTAAACAAATTACAAAAGAGTAACTTTCGCTCTTTCAACATAATCAGGAAGCCCGACTTGCAAATCTATTTAGATTACTTGCGATAAGTATTTCAAAAATAATGCCGCAAGATTGCAAATATTTTCTTAGTGATTGATTGAGGCGGTGCATTCATCTGACTAACCGCCCAAAAGCTCGACCGCCCGACCGCAGCGGCGTTCAGCTTCGATGTAACTTTCAATATGAGCTTTGTTACCGCTTTGTGCCGCCATTTCTTGTGTCACTGCATTGAATATATCGGGTGCTTTCCTTTGTGCACGGAATATTGCTCGTCTTTTGTCGGAATGAACGTTACCTCCCCGCGAGTTGTTTCAGCGAAGAATTTCGCGATTGCAAAGTAATATTTTCCCTTAAGAATGTTGATGTGTTTCTTTTATGTCAAAGATGACTTTACTTTGGATTATATTGTGCCGTGAGATGTTATTTCGAGTTCAGTTTTCATTCATACTTATCGATGATTCTTTGTTGTCTGAAAGTAATTCTCTTGTAAAATCTTCTCATTTTTAGTCAGAACTTTTTGTATTGAAAAAATACAAATTTAAAATGTACTATTTGTAGTGTTGTTGCATTGGATTTGCCGTTTCAAGTCCAATAGTCGTCTGACCGCCAATTAGGGTCGGATTAGCTCGGCGGGGCAGATCGCCTCGCATAATGTACTCTTGAGATTGCTTGCTAATTATTTCACAGCACGTTCCTCTAATACGGTAAGAAGCCGTCGTTTAGTTTTAGCTTTTCTAAAAATATACTAATTGTTACGCTTACCATCTACGACGACGTTCCAAATTATAAGGGATTACTTTGCTATAGTTCTCCGTTCTTAGAGTTCACGTATTTATCTATTTAGCTATTTATTATATTTAGCTATATTATATTTAAAATTGTAATATATTTATACTTATTTGTATATTATACGTTAGTATTTAATAAGTTTATATTTATTTATTATTATATTAAATCTGTATTTATTTATATCTTTACTTAATATGCATATATTTATATTTGTAAATACCTATTTACATCTCTACATAAGTAAATCAATAACAGTAACTTTCTGTTTTATATACCTATTCATTCTATAAAACCCAATGGTTAGCTAGTAGAAAATGCTGTAAGACATTAAGCTCGCCTCATGTACACCTTTTTGTGCATCAAAGAGTAAATAAATAAAACTGTTATCAAAAAACTATAAAAATTGCACCAAACTGCGTTGTATTAATATCTATTGCATTTGATTTACCCTTACCTTCTGTATACAACTTTTAAATAATAAACGAACTCTAGTAATCTCGGAAAGACAGAACATAATTTTACCGGTTTTCATTGACTAATTCCTGATTTAAACCTTAAATATACCTCTGCGTTTAAAGCAAGGCGGGTGGGTCGCTACTAACTCAATAAAATAAACGACAATGCTTACAAATATCCTATTCCATTACATATATAATTGCCGCCTAAACTTCCGCAACTAAACAAAACTCTATCAGCGTAATTTGGCCTTAAGGTAATTATGAATTCGTACCACACCCTGGATACGGCAACAGCGTGATAAAAGCGGCTCGTATGCGGCATGCGTTTCACACGTTACATTACAAACCGCGACTTCGAAGAACACACAGCCGTGGTGACCATCGAGCGAATATAAAATAAATAGTGTCACATTATGTACCTCCACTAACGTAGAAAAATCTGAACTACTTACTTATATATAAGTATAAATTCTAACAAAATTGACTCTTGTGTTCATTCTACCCTATATCTACCTTAACTTTCTACTTCCAAAAAACTTTACTCTTATTGGAGCATAGGTACCTATGACTTATATACCGGTCAAACCGACAACTGCTGCTAAATGTTTACATTTAGCCTCGAAGACAAATAAAATAATGTGCTAGTCAATGCGTTGTTATCCATTGTACCCATTACCATTCACTGTTTATAGTTTACAGCAGTATAGCTATTCGCTATCCGTTCTTAAAACGATGAAAATTATATCATGAGATGGCGTGCTAAACAGAGACAATGCTATTGCTTTGGTAACGCGCTGCCTATGTTTAGCACACCATATTTCATCGTTTTGAGAACGGGAATAGCTACCTTAGTTCCGAAGATAAAGCAAATAATGTGCCACCCAATACCTCTCATATGCTGTCCATCGTTATTACCCGTGAATCACTCGGTTCGCGCTCGACCGACTGCTAATTAACGCTGGATTACCGGTAGGACCGTTCACTTACTGTTTACAGCTGGTTCCGAAGACAAAGTAAATAATGTGCTAGCCAATGCCTTACATTTGTTGTCCATCGTACTTACTTACCCGTGAATCCCTCGGTCCGTGCTTTCACTGCTTACAGCTGGTTCCGAAGACAAAGCAAATAATGTGTAAACCAATGTCTCCCTTTTGTTGTCCATAGTTCTTTCCCGTATGTCCCTCGCTCCGCGCTCGACCGACTGCTAATTAACGCTGGATTACCGGTTGGACCGTCCACTACTTACTGTTTACAGCTGGCTCCGAAGACAAAGCAAATAATGTGCTAGCCAATGCCTTTCATTAACTCCCACGATAGTTGTGTTCATTTGTGGAATTGTTGAATTGGACGCAGATATGTTTACTTTTATTGTTACGTTATCTGGGAGATTTTTAAAATGTTCGTGATGACGAGAAAAAGCTTACATTTTCCTTATTACGTACGTAGAAAAACTTCCTTCTGTACTTTACTGTATAAATCATAGACAGAATTTTTTCACTCTACGTTAGTGCTTTAAATATAGTAAATCTGTTGTCTAATTTACCAAATTAACTGAACAGATGTTCCCAAAAAAATTGAGATACAAGTTCGATTAGCGTACTCTAACTGAAGTTTAGGCTAGATTAAGTCGAAATATTTATTTCACTTCAATATTTTTGTCATTATCTATATTGAGTTACCTTGCAGAAGGTCAATACTCAAAACAGATGTTTTCAATCCCCATAAACACAAAATAAACCCGTTTATCAAACAGAACAAACTCGTAACAGCTACAGCAAAGGTTAATACAGTACGTCCACTCCAGCCCACAGTGAATCTCGTTTTGTATTCTCGAGGCGGCGCAGTACAGCTGCCCACAAATAACAGAAAGAGCAAGTCCTCAGGGCATCGCTTTAGCTTTTCAATTTCCCTTTCGGAATTATTCGTGCTAATCGAATACGACCGCCGGGGTCTGGGGACACGATCGCGATGATTCATTCATGAGACTAATGTCGCAGTCTCGACCAGAAACTAGTATTATTGTGCTCGCTCCGTCGCACCGGCAGAATAGTGAATTGATAGTCGATTGCGATTTCAACAAAGGAAATCAAATGTTACTCTACTGTTATGCAATAATTTACTTTTCTGCAAGTTTTGTTTAGTATATGATACATCTTTTTTATTTCCGGCTTAACATTTTACATAAGTGTTCTCAAAAAACATTAAACGACACTTCGTTTAAGATATAATAACCCTGGGATTACTTAAACCTATCATTCTTGAAAGAGATATCCAAATATACTCGTATTATAATTGAATCAATGGCTTGATACTGTCAATTACATGTAACATCCTTAAATATAAATTAATATATTTAATCTTTATTAATGAAAATACTTGTTATACCTTTTCACTCTAGATAGAGATGACACGAGACTTAAAGAGGTTTTAATATTAAGGACATTTTTGCAACTTACAGTTAGCTATAGCAACCATGCCGTACAAAAACCCATTGTTAACATTAAATAAAAATTTAAAAATTCAATTTCAATGCGCTAAATATTTTTCCGTGATAGTTTAGTAGTTTTACTTGCGGCGCGAAAGCCTTTTGTTTAGTTGTCGATGTGGCGCGCGTGCAGGCTGCTCTACCCTGATGAGGGGGAGGTATTGTCGCGGCATTAATGAGCGCGGGCCGACCGGGACACTGCGCGGAAGAGGAAAATTAAACTCCTGGGCCCCGAGCCCCCGGGCCTGCTAACAGGGCCGGAATGAGGACTGGGGGTCCGTAATTTGAAACGGCAATGGCTCAAACGCTAGGGCGCGAAAGTGTCGCAAGCAGGAACGATCTCGGATCCCACAACCATCGTGGTGTACTTTTACAGCAGATACAAGGTTTTAGCCGGACAAAGAACATTTTTAAAGTGTTACGACATTTCTGATATATTTATTTTAAGACCAGTCGAAAGCTAATGGTTAGGTAATTTAAGTCATTTCCACAGTCAATAAAAGTTAGAAACACTATGTGCTTTATAAAATAGAACAATCGTTGATTTATAAAACTATCGTACGAAATTCCGGAAGTTTTGTAATTGATGAATAATTAAACATCAACTGCACATATTTTTTAGGATATTTTAATGTTAGTTATTTACTCTACGAATACATTTTTGTACACTTACGAGTAATTTGAACAGAAATAATACTGCACAAAACATTACGAGTATGTTTATCGTATGCGCTACGAGATCGCTTTAGCACTGCTAAGCGTGCTACGGCGTAGAGGATGTTCGTAGGGAAAGTGTCACGAGTAAGGCCGTTTGCTTACTATTGATTCAATAAACGTTCTTTGAATAAAGGCAGAAGAAATACATGGTTGTGCTTATGTAGGTACACAAATGAACCTAATTTTTTTCGGTGCGCTCCATTATTTACAATTAAATAAAACAAAAAGGAGATAACCTGGAACTAAAGTCGATTTACTGACTTTTCAATGATTTTCAAGAGGCGTCATTCCAATTGCGTCACTGGCTACCTCCAGCCTCAGGGTTGTGTTCATTACTCCACACCCGATTACATGGTCGCGGTTTGCGCCTGCAACGTTAAATATCACTGAGAGGCCGAATGGAAACATTGGGATTAGAATTTGTGATATTTAGGTATTTGGTTCCGTGGCTAATAAAACTACTTTGCGATATGTCGGTATATGCACTCTTCTCGTATAGATTACGGATTTCGGAATATATAATAAATACGTAAATAGTTATATGTATTATATTATATATTATCCTATTATTATTCCCCTTTCTGTCCTTCTTATGCTGTTATTTTAAGAAAATTTAATGAGTGGAATCTGGTTTGGCATACACATATTTAAAGAACATTTACTATGTACATTTTATTAAGCTGTAAAATTTCCTGCAAAACAGATAAAATAAAATAAATAAAATAATTTCTTTAATGTACTATTTATCGAAATATCGGAATATATAATTTCTTTTGTGTACTATTTTAGCCCGAAATTTCGATGATGTGCCTAAAAAATTGTTACCAAATAAGGCAATCTATTGGGTCCAAAAATAATAAACACCATTGCTTAATCAGAATTCGTAGAAGAATGTGAAGTTTTTCGCCCCACAAAAACAATACAACCTGAAAAGAAAACGTAAAATCCGTAGGGTTTTGCTTTAAGATTTCAATTTCCTTTCCGGAATTACTTGTACTCTAATCGAACACGCGTCTCGGGAACTCGGGACCCCCGTAAGGACGAGGGGGGAGCGGGGAAGCGTCACGCCGCAAATTACTCCCGCACTCTGCGTGTGAATGTATAAAAGGTATTATTGAGATACCTTCTTATTGTACTGCCACTACGCATGGTAAATGTGTAATGGATTTTAATTATTCACAAGTCTTTGGAGGTACAAATGTCGAAATCTATTTTAAGATGTATAGTATAGACACTATAAATAGTAGCTGTAAATACTTGTGAAGACAGAATATTGGATTTGAATTTGTTTTAAATTAAGTCTGTAAAAATAACAAATATCCGCCTAAAAATTAAATAAATCGACATCAATTGTCTTTTACAATAGTAATTTATGAAACGGCCACGTAATGATAGCGATTTTAACATGAGATCTGTGCTGAGTTTCATAATAGATCGTTCTAGTGTTAAAGTCACCATTACGTGCGTTGCATACAATACTTTTTCTACGACCATGAAACATATAAACAGAAAATAAAAACCATTACAGCTTAACATGTTTTTTTTCTTTAATGTATGACCCCTGCTAGTGTACCTACACACTGCAATTTGGCCAATAACCGTGTTAGAATCTTGAAAATCCCTTTTTTTGCTATAGTACCAAGTCAAATGTAGTGCATTTAATTCGAAAGAGTTCTTGTATGCAGTACGATACAACAAAGAAAAATTTACATATTACAATCGAAATCTGTTATTTAATATTTCATTAAAACACTATTATAACACGACCATAATTAATGAACCTTATTTAACCTTTACGTTATTGATTGTGGTTTCTTAATGAACAAATTACAAAATGGGAGTAGAAAAATATCTGTTTGAAACTGGAACTAATTCATAATCAAATCATAGATGTACAATAAGTTTTTATGCATGGAAACGTCAGTAAGTTATAGCGGAACGGGCGCTGGCGGGGGCGTGGGACAGGCAGCTGCTGATTGTAAAGCGCTCACAGACGGAGCCTGTTCGATTTCACGGCTCGCCGCCCCCGGTATTTATTGTCATCGGTGCAGTTGTACGACACGGCGCCTACTGAACCGCGCTGAAAAATCTCCATCCCCGAAATCGGACGAAAACATTCCGACAACCCCTCGGCAAAAAACTCTATGCAAAACACGTTGACGTGGCGTTAACAATCGCTTCTTGAATATGTTTGCAACACGACACCTTGTCTCGTTAGTAAAAAGTGATGGTGGCGCACGATTTATCACCTGCATACGACGGCGGCGCCGAGGAACCGCTTCCTTTCTGAAACCTGTCACCGGCTGAGGACGAAATGAAAACAAACACGTGAATTTGCCAACACAGTGCCTACTCCGTCTCTCAATCAGATAAATAAGACACGTGCAGCATTAAAATTTCATGGGTTCAACAAAAATGATAACGGTTGTACAGGGGAAGACACATCACACCAAGTTATACTCTGTGGAACCCTAACGCAATAAGTTTTTGTTATGATTCTATGACATTCATATGAATGTGTCAAATGCATTAAAGCGACTAAGCACCAGTGTTGTCCATTGTACAGTTTATAAGAGCGTGTCGTGTTGAAATTAAATGACTCAATTATTTTAATTGACAATAATATGTGTATGCCAATGCATGGTAGAAAGTAGTTTGTACACTATTTATTTTTTAAGATCAACATGACATTTTGCATGTATACTTTCAACAAAGATAAGATAAGATGATGTTTTATTGTGTATCTAAATTCAGGTACATTTACAGGTAAATTTGCACATTAAGTAATTCTTAGTTGGTTCCACTAAATTTTACTTATACAGGCATATACACTAATACTTATACTAGATACTTAATAATAAAATCAGAGCATGGTTCAGTTAACAAACATTTATAAAATCACTCATTAGTCATCACCTACCTAAATTATTCCTTATATTACCTACCTAATAAATGATTGTATTGTATTGTCAGGGAAGATACAATTATGCCTATGAATATGAACTACCTATTATGGTTCTCACTTATTGAAAAACGATTTTATCATTAGCCTCCCATGAGTATTGGACTTTCGTAGGTATACAATTAGCGGACTAAAAATTAAGAAGAGTAAAAAAAAAATTGGATTTCTTTTATTTTCCTTAAAGTTTTTTATATTCGTAGTTACATTCACCACAATTTCACTCCATAAAGAGAATATGATATTATTTGCTCTTTGATTTTCCGTGAAACAAAAAAGCATCTGAACTGTAATACAGGCCAATAAAACATGACCTTTAATTGGCATTCGTAACCCTTTCATCCGTCCCAATTCAGGTCAGCCAGTAGATTCAAGGGTGCCAATATTATCCCGACGAAATTGAATAGCCCATCAATAAAGTCA
This sequence comes from Hofmannophila pseudospretella, assembly GCA_947369225.1. Lineage (NCBI taxonomy): Eukaryota > Metazoa > Arthropoda > Insecta > Lepidoptera > Oecophoridae > Hofmannophila > Hofmannophila pseudospretella. Next base: position 6,438,570 of record OX376316.1, read on the forward strand.
TTTTCAGCTAAAAGCGTGAATTGTACCGGCTAACTCGATTGTGGCATTGATAGTTAATTGGTGCAGTGCCAACTCGACGGATATCGTTGTTTTAATTCAATTGTCTCGTGGCTAATGCACTTGGTGGAGCAATCTTAACCCTGCCTGTGGTAGTTACGGTAACTTTTCAACTTACGTTACTGTTACCTTAGTATGGACTTTGCAGTAATTCATACTAACGTCTAAAGTATAATTATATGGAACTTGTTCTTAATGTAAGCAAACCTATTAATCAATATTTCTCCGTGATCTATCACATCAGACAATCAACCGTAGTATAATTCACCTGGAATGTTTTATCATGTCCTAAATTACATTATACTCGTACTTTTAAAGATTAATAAAAACATGGATAATTCCATGTTTGAAAAATTCCATTTCTGGTTGAGTCAATGTGTCAACTTGGTTGTCAATTTTGATAGTCAGTGGTGCTCACTTTATATAAATTCAATTAATACATGAATATAGTATATTTACGAGTATTTCATATTTCACAAACTCATTTCAAAATGAACCCAATCGAACGGATAAGGGCACAAGTCAAGGGCTGTTTAATTTAAAGCTTATCTCTTAAAACATAAAACAATTTTTATTAACTAAATAGATTAAAACAATTTACACATTAATTAATAAGATATATTTTTTAAATTATCTTACCCATCACTAGTAAATGGATCAAACCATCGACAAAAGGAATATTGTGGTTTGTTTATCTAATAAGATAATAAACAAGTTTAATTGAATTCGACCTTAACTCTACACTGTACGTACAATATGGTATCTATTTTATTGAATTATAATGATTTTTTCTACTACGATTATTAGTGATATTAAACTTACACGATTTGTATTAATTTTAACTAACAAAACAAACAATTTGTTGCTCTAAGTACTGTTATTAGTCACAAAACCTATTTAATGTTTTCTTCATTAAAGAACTTAAATCTACAACGTCGTTGCTTTCATCATAAATTATCCGTACCACAGGTAGATTTAGTTTATACATTAACACGTATATCCTGAGTTTGAAACGTTTAAATAGCGCATGTAAAGTAAGTAGGTGAATTTATTTTCGCTAACGAGTAAGCAAAGCAGAGTGAGCATTGTGTGCTCTGCTCGTGCAAACGGCCGGCAGGACCGACAGTTGCGATGCGTGGCTCTGAATACAGACCTCGCATCTCTGCGCTGTTGACATACTGTAGAGACTGGCCCGTGCAAGGCTTTGGCTCAGGGACCGTAAGCGGTTAACCGAAATAATAGAATAGAATAGAAAAACCTTAATTAATAGACCACATAAAAAAACATCTGTAAAAAATATGTACAAAATATCACAAAATGGGTCGGATTATAAATTGGCCATATTTTACATTCTGACAAGTGATAACATATGATATGATCTATTAAAAGGGCCAAGTTCAGCTGAGTGTCGCCAGATGCATAGATAACTATACATCTAGCGACGCTGGTTTTCAACTTGACCCTTTCCAACTTATAGCTATAGAGAGCAACAATGTCGTTCTATCTGTTCGTCTGTCGTATTATCTCATTTCCTTACACGAAACTACTTTGCAGCACATTCAAAACTGAACAACAACGCATACTGTTAATGTATTTTGATCAAATACCGGTAACTGATACCGTTATTTTATAAAAATATTTATTTTAAATTTTACCTTATTATATTTCAGAATAACAAAACTTTGTCAAGTCATTATCAAAATTCATTTGAAATTAACAAAAGTGCTTTACAACTTTTCTTCACGTGTTTTCAATCATTAGGAAGTCACGTGTTTTCAATTTAACCGGTAACGTAGAATAAATAATTCTTTATACCGCTAGACAAAGTTTTGGTTACATATAATGAAACATTTTTCTTAGAGATATGTCGTGTGCTCAGTCAGAACTATTCGAACGTTCTTTGTAGCTATCTCTGTATGCTTTCAGTTTTGGCTAAATGTGACAAGGTTCTGGTTTCGGTCAATAAATAATTTCCGCACGTCTCTACCACATTCGGACCATTCTCGTGATCACCGGTTTGCTTAGGTTAATCATTCCCTTTATACTGTTTGTGGACGGTGGACGATAGATGACATCGTTGCGAAAAATTTCAGCAAATAATACCGAAATTTTCGTCAATTCGACTATAGTTAAAAGTCCATTCGCTCAAATCATCTCCCTCTTTGAAAATGCCTCCCGCGCTGGCGCCGTTGTTAGGCAAACGATGACTATGGTTGATAAATAAAGGATAGGTTTTTTTAAAAGTCCATTCGCTTAAATAGTCTCATTTTCAAAGAGCGAAAGGACTTTAAAGAGCATCACAATAATGATCCATTAAGTCAATCTTTGGCCATAAATAATTTAGTTATATTAAACTCAATAATAATTAGGTAGCCCCTTGCAAAATACAACGAAATAAAAATAGTTGGTAAATTCACTATAAAATGCTAAATGACTTCGAATTAACACCTGTCTATTACAAAAGCAATTAATTCGAAAAGCTATTTATTTAATTAATTTTCAGTCTGCTATTCCAGTAAAATGCGCAGTAAAGTATAAGTGACTCGGTGCTTTCATGTACCTATATAATCGAGCTCGTTGTTTTATGACCACCTTAAAGGATTTAAATTTTATCACGATATAAGCGAGTGGAAGACTTATCTTATGTGATTAAATTATCATTGCAAAGTAAGAATCTATACGAGTACGTAGCTATACGTGACTTTACTCCTCCGTACATAGAGGTAATTTGGTAATTTAGCAGTTTTATTGTTATTTATCATGTGGTTTTATAAAACGCGTTTAATTATTTTTCTGCATGGGAACTAGGTGGTTTATAGTCCATTCTGTTTTATCATAGAACTGTTAGAAATACTAATGAACAGCTATTTTATTCAATGATAAATAATCATCACCAACATTACTAATATAGAAGGCGAAGTACCATTGGAATTGAGTAAACGTTTACCAAATTTTTCTCTTTTTTGTGTTGACGGAATGCAGACGAACCACCTGATGATAACCACCATATGATGGTGGCCAGGTCACCATCGCCCATTGACTCGACATCTCACCTCATTAAAATAGTAAGTATTTGGAAATGAATTCACGCTTCAAAAAGATTTCATATTAGAATCCTGCAATGAAATCTTACACATCCATGCGCGAGTTGATAATAAATTATTTTAATATTTAAGTCGGCACAAAATAATGTTGTTGGCTGTTCCCGACGAGATTACCAACTAATAACATTACAAAACAAGCTCTTTGCGGGTAAATTATGCATGCATTCTCGGCTCATTACCACGGTACGGTTGCCGTTGGCTGGATGCTGGCCCCCGTTCAAAATCTTATAGATGCTACGCGGATGGCGGGCCAACGCACAATTGAGCAAAACAATTTGGATTGTTATAATTTATAATCAAGCTTTGGCTGTAAAAGGAAATTTACGGTAAATTATCCATTTTGTAAACAATATTTGCCGTTTTGTTGGAGCTTTGTTCGATATGACTTATCTAAAATACAACGGGTACAATAGCAAGATTTATATTTAATTACACTTTTATCTAACAATACCAAACGGCATTCTCATTTAATTTCCTTACGTACGTTACTTTACAAGAAAATATAGGTTCACTATAAATAAGGTACGTTTATTTTCAGTAAGTATAAAGAAACGTATAAACTCAGAGCAAAGGAACGGGGACCGGGAACATATCAGAGGAATGAGCTCCATCGGGAGTGTCGGGATTAGCTGGATCTTTTCTGAATTGAGGGTAAACATCCGAGAGATGCGATCCCCAGAGTCGGCGGTAAGGTGAGCGAGGGTATTTGTTACTCGGAAATCGTATTACATCTACTCACTAACTATGAATGGGCCGGTGGCGATAGCGAAACTCAACTAGAAATTCTAAAATGTTGGTTCATTTCTGGAATTTGTTTGAATGAAAAATTCCCGTTTATATAGGAAGAAAAACATATTTAACTTTGCACACATAATATAATTGGACTGAGCAGTTAAACCACGGGAAAACAGAGATAAATATTGAGTTAGATTCCAAAAAATTACAAATCTCGTTCAATAAATTACGTAACGTCTCGAAAAAAAATCGAAAACTTTTATCTTAGTCTATGGCTCTCCCAAATTCAAAATTTAACAAACCCGCCACGGAATACTTCTTAGTCGCAGTCAGAAAATAAGTTTAAAGTGACGTCAATTTGTCCACCTACGTGTGCTATTAGAACAAACAATTTGCATGGATACCGTCCGACCGACAGCACTGCCACTGCTACTATAAAGCTAGGCAAATCCTCAGTAGCGCTCAAATTCTTCGAGCCCAGCGGCGAACCGTCTTTGCCCGTCGGGCGGTAATAAAAACGGCTTAAATAGGATTTTAACCGCGAGTTCCTCGCCTTAATTAAATTGGATTTGTGAGTGAAAGAAATATACGTGAAAAATTCGTGTCGATTATGTTGGGCAAATGAGTTTTGAAATCCTTTTTAGTAAGCGGATTAGATGCGTCTTCCCTTGATTATTCCAGAGTAGCTCTATAGAGCTAAGCTACAGAGATACAGTGTCGGTAGCTGTAGTAAACTAATATTAATAAATGCCTATAGATAGTTGTAATATTGTATCTGTTAGTATCATAGTAACTGAATTATATTTAAGATACTAGCCACTCAGACTGACCTAGCTTTTACTAACTGTAAACTCTAGACACAAACAACCAATTAAACTTTACACTCAATTTTGATTATGGTACAAATTTGTCCTTTGTCATCATATGCGTATGTAGGTACGTAGGTATCACTGTTGTGATGACAATATATACGTACTAAAAAGTAACTAATAATATCAATAATTTTTTTTATCTGAAGAACGTAAAGTTAAAAATTAATAATATAATGTTAATATTATGTAACTAGCATAACATGCCTATTACTCATCCCTTTACAAAAGAATCCGTCGCTACAAGCATCAACGCGTAAAGGGAAGGCACGCGACAGGAAACAACAGCTGGAGCTACGCCTGCTACGCCGCGCTACGAAACGGCTACGAGCGTCTCACGCCTTCCTAAATGATCGCTAAGCAGTCGCTTTATTTGCATTACTCGACTACAATAGAATCATAAAATATAATAATTCCAACTAAAGTTTAAAATGCCGGATTAAACTAAATATAAGGTTGATATATTGCAACTTATTTATGCCTATGCGAATAAGGTTAAACAACCACCACCACCACCACCACCACCACCACCACCACCAACACCAACCACGTTTAAGGTTTGACCATTAATAGTCATAATTTTACGGCTTTGACTCTTGCCTAAGAAAAACTTCCTGGAGATTCATTGTTTGGTTGCTTACCATCTTGTACTGATATTAGTATGGCCTCTTTAAGCGGTATGCGCACATGAATTGAGATACAGAAACCAGCTACCTATCACTTTACATTCTGCGCTTGATTGCTTTTCATGGTATTATTGTAGCTTAATATTAAAACCGAGAAATGACGCCAGTAACAGCTGTAGTAACTGGGTTTTAATTATCACTTACAACGCCTTTCAGCCGCGGAAAATTACACCCATAAACCATTTAGAACAGAGAATAAACGATTTAGGATACCCTGTTATTAGAATATTGTTCGCAATTTCCTAGTGAACTCGTTTCTACTGTCATTGACTAGGCTGTATTATATAACGGTATTATTTTTTATTGTAAAGGAAAGCAGAGGAGCAAACGGTAAGTGATCACCGTCACCCATAGATTTCTCATCTCACTATATTTTTATTAGAGGGTTTTCGATACACTGCTAACCTTCAGAACATAGATTGTGTATCTCATATAATAAGTACGCGGCTCTCTGTCTCTGCAGAGATTCATATTACCTTCAAAATTCCCACATTTCATTTTAAAAATCTTCAAAAAAGCGTCAATTTATTTATGGTAATTAATTAAATTATTGACATTTTTAGGATTTGCATCGGTAATTAAATCAATGGCCGTTTGCTATTGAATAACATTATCCCTCAATTAGCATTCGGGGTCGATTTTTAAGGCGGTTACAAACGCGGGCCGGTATGGGCAATAAAACGGCTGGGCCCTTATCCGTCATTCAGCCCTTAGAGATTTCTTCTGGGGGAATAATTTACGTTGATCGCCCGGAAGGGGAGCGTAACTGCCTCACTGAAACTTTAAGCTTTCACTCAGAACGGTTGCGATTCGCGGTGCTTCAACTTTGAGTAATAAATTGGTTTCGATATAACATTAAGGAACTAATTATGGATCTTAATTTTGTAACGTTCTATTTTTTCCTCTAATTTTTGTTGACTTAGAAATATTTAAACCAAACACGACGACATTACTGCCTATTTTTTTAACGAATTGCAATGTTTGTGTGTTGTTGTTTTTTTAAAATTCCATAGAAGCGGGCAGTGCAGCGGCGGCGGTGATGGCGTTACGTGTCGGTGCTCGTGAATAAAGCCTTTGACGCCTTTTGCCGCGTGCATTTCAACCGGGCACTTCAATTTCAGTTTACACGCAATCCCCTGCCGCGACTCTGGCTTTTTGATCTGGAAATATTTTTGGTTGCTCATTAATTTTGTGTCATAAAAGCTTGGTTTGCCCTATGCTTAAAAAATGCAGCGTTATGACTAGGTCGCTGGATTTTGAATACTTCGGGTTACGCCACGACCTGGTACGCTTTCGTTTTTTACCTTTTTTAAGACTGCCATACATTATTCATACTCGCACCACCTCGTAAAGGATCGAAAGATATGAACAGTCTATAATAATAGTGAATTTTTTTCGCAATAATTTAATAATACTAACATTAATGCTAAACCATCCTCAGCTTAACAACTTTCTCCAAAAATACCGCAAATAAACATTTAACAGTTATCTTATCAATGAATAGCAAACAGGCCGAAGTTCGTTAACGAGGGATTGGTATTTAACATTCCGCGGCGATCGCGGACGAGCCCCTAGCTCCTCTTGTTAGGAAAAAAAGGAGCTCCCAGGTGATACATCAGCTGTGAAACATAGCAGGGTGGTGCAGCCTTTATTTTCAGGCTCTGAGGTGAATAAATCTATTGGATTTAATCAGGGGAATACCTATCAAACATAATGTTAGCATTCATACAAGATGAGTAAAGTTCAAATGGAATCTATATACCAAATCTAGACACACGGGAGCGCCTCCGCCAAGTTCGGAAAGAAAAAGGGCGACGATCAGGTATTTACTGAAATTGTATTTTTAAAATATCTGGGATCATTGTCAACTGAGCAACGAAAGTATATTTATAATCCGAAAGATATTTGAACGATTGTATCTAATTTTGAATATGAGATATTGATTAAATTTTAGACTACTTTGTCTATTGGTATAAAAAGGTGAGATCCACTTGAACAATGACAAAAGGATTTAATGTTATTTTTATTTTAAAAATTTATTGATTAACAAGTACTAATTAACATTTAATAGTCGTGGTAAATATGTATCACATATTCATGTTAATTCTACATTATTAGTCTTAAAGTTAACCGCGTTCTGTAGGTATACAAGTCATATATAAACGAGGAAATCTGTAATTGGCCTTCTTTAAGTTTAATACATATGTAATTTTATAATTGTTAATGCTGTAGATTTCCCTTATAAATAAAAATAAATAAATTAAAAAAAAACAAGTCGCTTCTCTTATTCCACTTCATTGTCCGTCGTCAATACGGGAAATAATATATCTAATTGTAAGTAATACATTAGCCACAAAAAGTTTAATATATTGTACCTACCAATTAATAGAATACCATTACAAATAGAAACTAAAATCAAAGATTCTAGCCCTCAAATTCAGCATTGCCGTAAAGAGCTTCCAATGGTTTGTTAGTCGGTATAATTCCTTGCTAATTCTGCTTTACGACAGTGGACGCCGGCTGGGTGGAATTCTCATAGTCGAAAATACAGCAACGACAACCTAAATAGATAACATATCACATAACCTTTTATACATTAACTTATATACTATTACATAGAAATCCATTAATGTTATCAAAACAATTAATAGTGAAAAGAATTGTATTTTCAAAAACTTTCCATATCGCGTTTTAAAACTTAAATTTTCACCTTTAACCGACGATGATACTCCTAAAATTCTGAAAAAATAATTGTGTTCACGTTATTCAAAACAGAAGATACTGTTGATTATCTCAAAATGGGGGGCTTTCGTGTCACCATAAAGGAGAGTGCATCGACCGATGCAGGTTTGGCGTTAATTCTTGTTTACGGCGATTCGCTTTTAGTGGCCGTGTCGGCAGCTAACAGCGTGTGCTCGAGTGGATTGAAATCACGTGGTGCCGATCGGGTGTGGACGATGCCACAGTATCGCTATCTAAAGTGATGTGGTGAAAAGTTAGTATAAAGATTAAAATGCTTTATTGTATCTCGTCTTAAAAAATATTTACTTACTCAAAACTTACTTCAACAAGTTATATTTATGTTACGTAAGTTCCTTCAAGACTTCGAAATGTTGCACGTAGTATAGATTATAAAAAAATCATTTTTGTAACAAAAACAGTTAATACTTTAAGAAAACATAATACTCAAAGAAAGAAAAGATAATGAAAATTTAAAATAGCAAAGGGTTAACCTCTACCTCCCGACTACTTCTTTAATTTTAGATGAAGCCCACAAAGTAGAGCAAAAATAGCCGAGAAAATATTTTTTTCTTTTTAAAAAGCCGTGATACAATATTAATTTATAGTCGAAAATCACCCTCTCACCGTCATCGAGTCGGAAAATAACGGAAGTATTTAAAAGAATAAGACGGTGTTTTGAAGAGGTCGGAAAAACAATTAATCATCTTGCTCTTTTTGTAGAGCTAAAGGTCGGACGACACGATTGTCCTGTAATAGTCGGGTTGTTCTTTTGTTATCGAAAAAACGAATATTATTATCGTTTCGTACTAAATCGTACTAAAACACCACTTTCAGCCTTAACTCATCTACAGAGATTGTTATATACCAACTGAAAATGCTTGTAAATGGAATTGACAAAGCTGTACTGTATTTAGATAATGCCTCTAAATAATAGAGTCCGCGAAGCGCATTAATATTGAGGTAAATCTTATTAGGACCGCTTAAATGCCGCGATAATATCATATTGTTTTGAAACTCGCCGTCCGCGTTTCCTCTCTTATGCTCGGAAGGGTTCCGTCCTCGGGGACAACCGAAGCCTCTGAATATTCATACTATTATCACAAACCGACTTACAGAATTGAGCAGCGTCATAAATACCTAATGCCTCCAATTTTAGAAATATGTATTCGTCCATAACTCAGATTTAATACGAGATTACTTTTATGTTCAAATAAAAAAATTAATGAGCATCGTTGAAATTGTTAGGTATTTCAGTTAAATACTCGTAGGGTAAATTTGACAACCGTGAAATTTTAGTTAAGTACCTAAATAATTTCTTTACTTCATAAATAATCGAATATTAGCTTTATAAAATTGTCTTTACTTTCTACATAAAATGTATGATCGAATGGTCGTATATAGACGGTTTTCAAAGGTCTACCAGGGTGTTGGGTATTATTGGAGGCAGCATTTGAGATGTAATTGTTGTGCTGATTTCCCCTGGGAGACGCAAGTTTTCCCCGGCCCGACCTAGGCGAGTTAACCTGTAGTCCACGTATTGGCTGCTTTGTAAACAATCAAACGTATAAAAGAATATTTTTCTATATTTCTCGCAATTTAATAATCTAGACACACGGAGTGTGTCCGCCAAGTTCAGAATTTCTATTACAGGGTTATTTCAATCCTACTAAGTAAACGTTAACTTTTCCATTATCCATCTCACTGCTATATACTCCAATAGACTTTAAAATAAATCCGATTATGAACACCACTGATGCAGATTGGGCGTAATTTTTTATCTAGTATATCTACATAAATCATGTATAGCAGTCCAGTTCATATAAACGATTCATAAACACATTTTTTCACGTCAAAAGTATCACAAACTGTTGTTAATTCCGCCTAATATCCACAACAACCTTTACGCGTCATAACGGGTCCGATATAAAGATGATGGATATGCCCCATATAAAATGAAAATAGGTTGTAAGCACCGTATAAATATTATGCGCATATTTTTTTAGAATTCGTTCAAGGACAAGGACAAAGGAAAATAGTAGGTAGTATAGTTTTTCTAGATGTACGAGCAATACTGTATACCTACATAAATAATAATAGAGTCTGACGACCTGACCTATGAATATAAAAAAATATTTACCGAACAACTTTTATTACTCGTATAATAGAACAATAAACATAGACAGACAATTGTTAGATACTATAAGTCAAATGTATGCTCATATTTATAGCAAAATAGAAACCTGTAATCAAAGTATCATAGTCAAGCCACTCGAATATACAAAGGGCAATCGTTCGTTCACAAAGGCCCCTGTTAACTTGAGAAAAGATTATAAAAAAGGAGCCGTTTGTCGGCGCTATCAGTGCGATCAATCATGCATATAATAGGCCACGTCCCCTAACACACGTTCTTAAATAATTTGTCAGAAGTCGCTCCCGGGCCCGTCCATAACGTTTTAAACGTTCTATTACGAGTATATTTCATTTTTCACGACACTTGCGTTGATGATTTTTCGCTTAGAAAACAAACAAGTGATATTTGGAAGAAAAAATATAAAACCTACGTACATAGTATACTTACAGACTAGTTATTGCTTAAACTTAATCGTTCTCAGAGCTTACAAATGGAATAAAAGTCTAAACTCGTTAATACGAGAAGTCGTTCCCTATACAGTTGCAGCGACATGGCATTAGCAGACATTGATCGATGATTTTCCTCTACACTACTAAATATAAAAGCAGTCAGTGTTTTGTAAATTTTTAAAAAGTTCAAAAATAAACAAACGTTTAAACGATATTGACGATTTTTGGTAACAGCCAGCATGCCAGCCACCATATTAGTGAAGGTTTAAATTATGAAGTTTCAACATTTCGCGACCTGGACGTAATTTTGAGTCTTGACATTTTACAACGACATTTTCCGACGTATCGCCTTGATCCACTGTCCAGAATTGTCCATTTTAACCCCCGACCGATTGAGGGAGTGTTATAAGTTTGACACGTTTGGTTGTTTATTTTTTGTCTGTCTGTTTGTGTTTGTCTGTGGCATCATAATTTAATAACGGATGATCAGATTTGGACCCGGTTTATTTTATTTCGAATTTTAACTCAAATATTCAGGTTCATGGTGCGTTTCCGACATCCGAAACCTTGAGGATCTGATGATGACCAGGAAAAAGTAAGTGGACTTCAATTTCGTAATATGAAACTTGAAGAATTGGATGATTATCAACCCGCCGAAACTATTATAGTTAGATGAGGTCTTCTCGTACTAATGACGTAGGAAATTCTGAGACATTTCAAGAGAAAAAACATTTTAAATATGGCGGCCAAAAATTAAATTGAAATGATGTGGAACTAGGAATTTTATGTTAGCCATGACGAGGCCGAAGGCCGAGCTCCGCGTAGGGCAAAGCCCAGAGCGTCCCCGCCTTCAGGCGCCCCAGGTATAATATGCTGAATGTTCTTAGCCATGTCAGATGAAAATTGGATCAGTGGTACTAAGATCTTGGAGAATCTTGGGATGTTGAAGTATTGTGGGATCTCTGGAACGGTAACAGTTAGGTGGTTCGAGTTTGAGCTCAAATGTTTCTGACTAAACCGTGATAATGAAAACCAGGAAAAAGTAAGGGGATATCCACAATGGTACGTCGGGGGTTTCTTAAATTTTTAGTTTAGATTTATCTCTAATGTCTTAATGTCTTACTAATTTGTTTACTACTTTGTTCCATATTACTTCCATTTTCTACGTGTTAAAACCGTGCTATGGACTCTGATTATTATTTACACACAATTCTACCAGTACTATGAAAACCTATACTGTTATAGACTTGATATGTTTTTTTTCAATTTGTATCGATCCGAATTCTAACTCATAGATCAAGCACGCGCCTCACTCGAAACCATTACACTTTGTTGACACCAACGAATGCCCTTTTACATATTCACCCCGAGCACACAAAGATTGAGCCGTGAAATTGAAAATGGTTTCTATGAACAAAAATTTATTCCGTGCACGCTCCCGGCGTATCGTCACTACATGGAGATATTTTTGTTTCAAGCACTGTCCCAGGTTTTTATTATGTCTCCCTCTCCTATCATCTGAACATTTATCTTGATGTTCGAATGTCTCTTCTTGAAATGTATTGAATGACTCCTACTTATAGCGAGTGGGCAAGTGAGCGCATAGCTTTATTTTATATGTGAAGGCATTTCTTCTTGTAAAATCCAGGGAAATAAAATACATTCTCCTAGTTTCTGGTAAAATTAACAGCTCTAATGCATTTTGACAGAACTGCATTACAGCACCAGAGCCATTGCTCACTGAAATAAATTACCTCGGCGTAAATTGAAAAGAAGCAAAAAGTCAAGAACTAAGTTTAAAAGCGTTGCGTTTCTCCTAATCGAGAAGAATTTATAAAATATTTCGTTGGTAGATTAGAAGAATACTTACTAATACTTTCTAAACTTCAGATTGTGAACTTCAAAACTATAGCAACATAAAAATTCACAATTTACAAAATGATGAACAAATTACAAATCATTTTGTAAATTGTATTTTTTTATGTTGGCGGTAATTGTACCGGCTCATAAACTAAATCAATAATTTCTTTATGTTTCGTATTGTTAATTGCCTACGTATGAATTATAACGAATTACTTTTATGTATTAGATAAAAATTATTTTTACTTATTTACCGATTTTATATTATTAAATACTTTAATTGCTCTAATCTATACTTATGTAGGCACTGTTCACGCGTCACACCGATAGATGACGCTGTACGGTAGTGCCTAATTTATAAAACGCGGTGTTAAGTTTTTTTTGTCAAACCATATATGATTAGTGCTTGTGTTAATAAATTCCTTTTTTTGCCTTAGAACCATAGTTTCATTTTTGGGATACTGTACACTTTAGTAGTAGGTATATGCCAGCTATAGTTACAATTATAATCGTTAAATCCGACAGGTACAATAAAATATAGCTAAACCTTTAGAGATGTCGAGACAGATATGGAGGAATCCAAAACTCGTATATAGGTACATACGAGTATATTTTCTAAGACAAAGCATATCCATTCTGAATACTAAAAATAACAAGTCATACGATTTTGGTATTTCGGTCATAACTTCATAGTACTACGAGGTCGCCGGTTTGTTATCTCTGTTAGTAGTTATATCTCAGACGGGCGGTAGCGGGCGCGCTCGAGCTGTTTACCCTGTAAGTATTGCGAAAAGATCGAACTTAATCCCCACGGGTTCGGCGCTGCGCTGAAAGTGATAGATACTGCAAATTGCATAAAATCCATCAACGCAACGCTTTGTGCTCCATTACCTATCTATATGTCGATCCTAAAGTGCCAATTAAACTAGTAATGCAACGAAAATGTATGGTAATGAAGTTTACTTGAAAAAAATATTTTTCGCAGGTAATGTAATTTGGTTTCTTCCTTGTTACAATAGGCATATAGGTAGGTAGATCACAACATATTTACCAACAATTTCAATTTACGACGTAAATGTCCATAAAATTAAAAACTAAAATAACCAACTTTTTACCCAATAAATATTAAACTTTCTATTGTTAAGTGGGTACGGCATTACTAAGTTTTCCCCATATGTTTTAAGTCAACCAATAACACAGATATACTTAAATCTCAGAAAAATAGGGCAATAACACTTGGAAGGGGATCGGCCTCGGAGAATAACATATTTTTCCATCTGCTTGTCAGACGGAAAGGCATTGAGTCAGCGTTTCCAAAGGCGAAGGTTGTGGCCCGCACATGTGACCGTGTTTTGGGCTCGGGTTGTCTCAAGTACGTTCTTCTACAGAAAATAGATCAATAACAACATACTGGTTTGGTTACACAGTATTAAAACACAATAGACAAAAGAACAAAATACATCGTAAATGAAGAAACACGTTTGTTAAAAAAATCTCGGTATTGCTCTTCAGATGCATCTAGGCCTAGGTAAAAAATATAGACATACCTAAACTCGAAACTCGATATCGATAATTAAAAATTCTAAAATTATTTAGAAAATTCGACATAATGCTTTTTGACATTATGGGAAACTGAGGAAAATCATTTTATGAAAACAATCCTCGATGTTACTAAAACCTATATTTTCTCGGCTGGAGGAATGTTATTTAAATACGATCACTTCTACCTTGATAATGACGGTCAAGTAAAAGTTCAGCGAGCGAGTGACTGAATTACGTTCAGTAGTGACGAAAGATTTTGTAAGTCACACTATACGATTTCTGTGGGACGATATACGGGTAACAATATTCTACCCGCACAATGATGCTATTATGATTGTGATCCACGCCATATCAGATCGGTGTCCACTTCCGTCCTCACTCTGCCGTGGGACACCCTAATAAATATAATGTAGAACACACAGATGGCAATGACATACATGTCATGTACGAGTATGTATATTGTAGATACTTATGCTTATTTACTATTTATTTACATTTAAGACTATCAATACCCCACAAGTAATGATAGAGTAAAGTGAAATAAAGAGGTTGCTTGCTTGGTGGCCAACCTATTTGTCAGAGTTGTTCAGACCGCCCATAGGCCTCTGACATGACTTAACGACTGCTGTCGAACAACAACAACCGGGACCGACTGCTTAACGTGTTTTCCGAGTCACGGAGGAGCTCAAATGAAATATGCCACTAGCGGTCACCCATCCAGGTACCGACCGCGCCAAAGTCGCTTAACCTGCATGATCACTTTCGGACCGTGCTCGCAACTAGGCTATGAGCTCCTCAAAACCTCCTCAAAAATGAAGAGGTATTTACCAATTTTTAAACGAAAATTCTGCAGATGATAATAATTATTAATAAGAAGAAATAAGTACTTAATTTTCAATCCATATAACCATAGATATTAGATAAATTAAAAAATTGTATCCCTCCCCTAGGGTCGGGCGTTCGTTTCTTCATGCCAAAAAAGCTATTTTAAAATGTCTTCGGTTGTCTCTCGTAATATAATCACAAGCCACAAAAATCACAGAGAGAATAATTGTATGGTAGTAGAGTTCTGTGGGGATACACGATGTTGTCAGCAATTTGTACAATAGCACGAGTCCGTCTTCATGGTAGAGACAGGTTGCATTAGCAACAATTCCCTGACCACCAGAGCCATTATAACTACTAGAACAACAGCGAAGTTAGACAAAGCCACACTGAGGATTAAACTCGACTTATTAAATGTTAGTTGGAGGAATTCGGACTACAGTAAATACTCAGGTAAACTGGAAAAATAGTGTCCAAGTAATTCTATATACATTATGTTTCTTTTATTATGTTTCTTTCCAAAAACATTTGTATTAAATGTTTTTAAGAACAACACATCGTTCTATAACCCTATTGTGCGAATGTGTAGATTGTTTAACGAAATCTCTTCGAACAGCAACAATAAGCCATCGTTAGATTTATTCGATCCTAGGCCATTAGTTTTTAAAAGACTGGTTGTATTATTCAAATAGGTTTTTTTTTAAATTACATTCAATAGTATTTTTTGATTTCCCGACTAAATTTTGTACAACAATGAATTTTCTACTTCCCAACCATGCTGTGTTTACACGTTAAGGGTTACGATCTAGCTCATAACTTTATATTGATTTTTCTGTAATTTCTCTGGTTGTAATCTGTTGTGTTTACCTAATAAATAAATAAAATAAAATTATTCATTCTATTTATCAAGACAATGCCACTTCGGCCTATGACTCAACATTATGTATAATTTCGCAGATCTAATTAATGAAGTTTTTAGTCTTATTAGTATATTCTCTAGATTCGTTTTAGTTTTAGTTAGGTTTTCTTTTCTTAGTTTTTAAAGTTGTAAATAAAATAATACCTAAACCATTTTTCAATTAAACATTTATTGATTGGATGAACGCAAGCAATTCCTTTTGACTGCTAGTTCATGACAACAATGTCCTGTAATTCAACACGAACTTATTCTTACTCTACGTAGGTTTTCTTTCTTTCAAGATGTAGATCTTGAAAGAGAAAAAAATAATCTCTATCTAAATAGTTTCTTCATGACCTACATGTTTCCAGAAGTAGATATTAAGAAAACATATTTTGTTACAAGGATAATAACTGGATATTTTACTAAGTAGCAAAAACCACACTTTGCACATTGTACACTATTTTTAAAACCCACCAATAAGTATATTAAACTCACAATTACGTTACAAATGATTGATCTCCCTATAGCTACATACTAGCTTTATGTTGTTGGTTGATACACATTATTGACACTTGGGTTTGATGGATAGCCGCCTGAAACTGTGTTTAAAACTTTATAAATAATGACCTTTTACGGACTCGGCATTAGCCGATATAGATGACCGATTTTTTTGTGTATTATAACTGTAGGTAAGGTGTTCGATAACACGTAGGTTTGTCTGTGTATATATTTTTTCATGGAAGTGCAAATTATTAAGAGGTAATGTGAGTTAAATTAGCCAAAAGAACCTACCCTCGTAGCCACTATAATATCACTACGTTTGGCAGTCAACCACTAACTAAAGTTTCTTTTTTTTTTATTAAATAAGGAGAGCAGACGAGCCAACGGGCCACCTGATGGTAAGTGGTCACCGTCGCCCATAGACATCTCACCTCACTGTATTAATATTAGAGGGTTTTTGATGCGCTGCTAACCTTAAGGACTAAGATGGAGTGCCTCATGTGCCGGAAATTACGCTGGCTCTCTTACCCTTCAAACCGAAACACAGAAATGCAAGCATTTCTGCTTCACGGCAGAAATAGATAAGAGGGTGGTACCACCCCAGGCGATCCTTCACTTTAGGATCTACCACTACCGTAAAGTATACGAATATCTGTCAAAAACCTCAACCTTATGCCTGTCCAATATGGTTACTGGGAACAAAGCGATTCTCAAATTTCGGCGTTTTGAGTAGTGATCGACTTTACACCACCACCCACTGTCGGCTTGAACCGTTTCAAGTTATTTTTGTTACTCGGGTATTTAACTTTCTTGATGTAAAAAAAACAATCTCACACACGATGGGACGCAGCGAACAAGATTCAAAACGCACAAATCATGTAAAAGTCAAAGTGGAATTTAGACAAATTGGTTAAATACGTGTGTTCGGCCCTCGGCGCGCCCGCTGGCCGTGATTGATAGCGCTTATAACACGGCCCACTGCTCCGGCGCCGCCGCCGTGCTGTCATAACACGATACCATTCATTCCCATCTTTTACATGTGAATTCTTAATGAAACAAAAATTGCAAATGTCACACGATCTCTCAACCAGCCCCATGAATACTAAAGACGCCATTTGTGGATCGTTCGCGTTTACGAAATTGAGTCTGTGCCGTTCGCAACGCAAATGATACCAATATATCACACGTGACTGCGAGAAAAAAGTCATTTTACGATTTAGACCGAAACTTACAGCCGTACGACACGAGGATAAATCATGAAATCTGATTTAAAGGAATGATACACGTCGTCAGAAAACAATTGGAAAAACGTGACCGGAGCACCGATCTCGGTCGCGGGGCGATCGCTACACGACGCGTCGCCCAATGCATACTAAGTAATCACACCAGTTTCAATTTCATCTTTCCCTTCACTGTCCATATTTTAAACATCTACCTACTTAATATTCTGTTTATTTTACGAGTTACCACAAACATAAAATCTTACCTCAAGACAGATGACAAGATTCAACTGCCAAGGCTGTATGCAACCCTGCAATTTGTTTAGAGTTTAGAGCACGTAGCGCTATGCAACGTACAGTCCGCTTCAGGGCGACTGCTTATAAATAACTTATTACCTTCTCTGGGTTTGTGGTATGACTGCACGCTAACCCGTCTTGCACTATCTTTAGTCAACGAGACGTCTGCCGCGATGCCTATCTCGCAATAGTAATCTGAACGAGTCGAGCATACGAGTTTGCCAGACATTTGCCAGCTCAAGTTGACGTAATCTCAAATATTTCGTCAAATTATTTAATTATACGAGAGTATTATGATAAATTTTAAATAAAAATAGTTAAAGTAGCGCTTAATTGTTTACGTTTTTTTAACGTTTTTATTCTAAAATAGTTTATTTCATTACTAAACAGAATGAAATTAATAAGCATAAATCGAACTATTCAATTAAAGTGGCTTCAAACCGTGACGTTGGGTGGTAGTTAGTATTCAAACGTATGCAAATTACAGACGTGCTATGCAATAAATGCCGACACACGGATCACAATTCGACAATTGGCATTTACGTCGCAATCGAATTCTCTATACTCTATCGTATTCATAGATTCATTTGGCGTAATTTAGTTTTTTGCTACTTTCACGTAGTATCCATTAAAAATCCACAATAAAGGATCTGATTATTCTCTAATCGGAACATACCTACTAAATTAAAATATTAATACTATAAAGGGAGACTTCCATTTTTTATATGGAGTGAGGTTTTAAATTAAATTAAAATTCCGACAATAATGGGACTTACATATTGGAAAGAGGAATAAATAAGCTATTTGTCCTTCTCCTTTTCTTGCTTCTTGTATTGCTGAAACTTCCGCACCTACCGCACGCACCTGCAGCACAGTTCGGTGCACAATCTATACGACGAGTGAATTTCGGACTATTTTTAATCAGTTTATTTCTAATACGCTTCATCTGCTGACTGCGAAATTTCAAGAAAGTATTTGTAAAATAAATTACTTAATTATATCTAATGGTATAAATCTACTGGAAATTGCTAACTACGAAATTGATACTAACAACCTTTCCTATTTCTTATCAGAGCCCGCATGCTGACCTGTGGTAGGTAATAAATATCACATCTTACAGATAACGCAGTCAAAACGTCGACATAAAATGAATTCTATCTAATTTCACCTAAGGCAATAAGGAAACTAAAAGACGAACCAAGACTTAGGGAATGGAAAGACAACTTTGAAAACCTGCGCATAATCAGCTTTGCGTCGATTAATATCGCGGTGCCCGCCGGGCAGAGCACGGCAGAGCGCGGCAGTTCGCTGCTCGATATTGCGAACACAAAGAACTAAATTATTTCCTTCATTCCACAAGACTCTTTGTTTAAAAAACAACAGCGTTTCTTTTGAAAACGCTTCAAGTAAATATTTTATACTCGTACTTGTTGTAAAATAAATTAAATAATAATGGTAGGATGGTTAATCGAGGATGGAAAAAAAGAGGAGGGTATCAATTCGACTTATGTTTTTTAATGTGTGTTACCGCATTTTCTTCGGCATTTGTGAACCGATTTTGATGATTCTTTTTTTAGTGACAATGACAAGGGTCTACCTCCAGGGTGGTCCCATAAAAATTTGGTCAAGATCCGATGATGCACTTCGGACATGGACAGCGGAAGTCCTCAGCGGATGACAGAAGTCACTTGTAGTTAGACAATTTTGAACTTTTCCGAAGGCTCAATGTTGGGCGCGAAGCGCCCCGAGTGAGGCGAAGCCCTTCTTCCCCTCCACCAACAGCAGATTCCCAAACATTAACACTAAAAATTGTGAAATTAAATAATTTAACCAAAAAATAAAAACCGCCTTCAAATCACTAAAAAGTTAGAAATAATGTAACAATAAAAATGAAACCTAGGTGTAACCTGTGTGTATAACTGTTTGGAGTCGGTGCGAACCACGTGCAACGCGTTGCACTGCCAGATTTAATTTAAGACTCGCCGCGCCACCGCCGCTCGCCGCGAAGTCACTTTAATTGGTTGATTTTATTTTTTGTTAATTGGACATATTATTGATTCTCCTTTTCCGGCCGTCGTTTTGTAGAAATAAATTACTTATAAGTTCCGACTCTATTTTTGTCGCTCTTCGTGTCTCTACATAGAATTTCTATTTTTTGCTCGTTGATTTAATTTTGATCGCGAATTATATATTATACTCGTGCCTATTTTTATGTAACCTTTTTTATAGGTTTCATCCACGATACCTACTTAACTATTTCTCATTTCAGTCTTTTTTCGTTTTCTTTCCATATGGAGCTCCGTAAAGCTTTTTATCTTCTCTAGGCACGTTCTCTTTATTTCAGAACGTCCATCCAGCTTTGAGAGCAGTATCCAAGTATTCCACGCGGTATTCCGCAAAGGTAAGCTATCGATTCGACTTCCTAAGGCGAAGCATAAACTCGAATTTACCACGCGAATAACAGTTGAGACATGAAAATAGTCGGGTGTTCAACGAGTGCTCGTCGACATTGGTCCCGTGCCAAACTATGCATGTAGGGTAGGGTAATGTAATTGTTTGCACGACGTCTAATGCACTGGTAACGATGGAGGTATCGCCTCGGCGGCATGCCGGTCGAGAGCTTGGAAAATATTAGTATTATATGTATTTCTGCCAATATGTGTAGTATCGTTTGCACACAAAATATTATTTGGACAAAGGCGTTCACGGAGTATAAGAGCAACGGGTCAGTCAGTCGGCTGCCGCCAGCCACCGCCATGGTATGATGACATCATCTAAATGACGAAAAAATCTCTAGATGTGTTTAGAAGGCCGCAAGGAAAAAGAGGCCTATCGGAAATGTGCTGATATTGGTTTGAGCTACCTATTTATGGTAAGTCTATATAAAAAAATATCTGCTTCTATGCACTTTTCTATTTCAGAACAAAAACAAAATGTAGCTTAGGCTTATTCTCCCCACAAACTGGTATAACATAGGACCAGCAAAATTGAGCAATGTCTCCATCTGTGGTAAACAATTTTATGGAAACGGCAAACACGTTGGAGGGCCCACCTTATCCATAACTCATAAGAACGAGCGCTCACAGTGACTCAAGCGCGAGCTAAATTCGCTTGCAGGAGTTTCGTACTCATTTATTTATCACTAACAATCGTTAGGAATTGAAACAAACAATAAAGATCGTTGGACTACATCGAACTAAAATGTCAACTCATTTTGTAATACTTGTAAATATATTTTGATGTCTTTCTAAGCCTTACTTATCTGTAAGACGTTACTCAAATGTTGCTCTAAAAATTTAAAATGTTTAATGCTTTTCAATAACTAATTTTACTTATAGTGTTTGGTTTTAGTAATGTTAGAAACTATCTTTTAAGGGTTCTGTTTCAACTTTTTAAACGACGGAACCACAAAATTGGAAAGGTAGGTTACTTTGTATAGGTATGTAGAGCAAATGCCAAAAGACAAACAGTTATGGTGTATGCGCAGTGCAATAAACAGCGAAATGAATGAAGTAATACTTGAATGAAATAATTTTCAATAATGAATAATGTAACTTCTTATCTTACACTCGGGATAATGATTATCACGATTTTATTTTGATTAATTAGATGGGTAATTTTTATTAAATAAATAGGCTTGAAAAAAGAAAGTGTTTGATTAAAAAAATCATTTACATTGAAAAGATATTAAATTTCAATTAATTTGATGAAATGAAATGAAATTACTTTTAAGAAATACGGTACAATTTTTAATAAGCTTTTTAATTTTAATTTTTAAATAGAGTTTTATTGATAGAACTTTTTTATGACACTAATTTGATCAACTAAAAATAATAACAAAAGTTTATAAATTTTCATAAACTTCGGCAAACTAAACGGAATACTTTTCATCTTCTAGAGTAACTCGAATAACCCAATACACAGACGCCGTAGACATTTGTAAAAGTAGCGACTGACGTGGCATTTTCATTACTTTCATCAGGTTCGTTGCATCAAGTAAAAACTTAATAAAGTTTTACTAAAGAATTTCTAATTAGAAATTTTAGCTCTTCACGACATAGCAATATTTCAGACCCGTGGAGGTATTTCCAATAAAGGACTTTGCCAAGTCATAATTCTTCAAAGTTACGTGTAATGAGATGTGGATATTACAACATTCTTCTAAGATTTACCTGTTTCCAAGTACCATCGTGTCTTCTTCGGGGTCTGAACTTTCATGAAAAGGAAACTACATTATTAGTTTCTTATGTAGATACTTTTATTATGATAGAAAAATTATTACAATAGAATATCATGTTAAATATAGTCAAAGTTAGTAGTACTTAATTCACACAAGGAGAGGAACGGTGCGCCAAATGGCGCATAAATTTTGCTTCGAGAATAAGTCGAGAGCATTAAGAAAATATAGATTACATGTATTACAGAACGAATGGTCTTGCAACGGTACGGACCCCTGGATTTACTGCCGTATGCTTTACATGTCTGTAGTTATTAATGCACTGTTATATTTTAAAGTTCTAATGAAACGTAAAAAATGTATAACATGTTTTAGGCGTTTACATTATAAAATACACAACACTTACGCTTAGAACTAAAATGCATAAAATCTACCTAAACTATAAGACGAACACGAAATGATACAATAAATCTACGAATTTAAAGATAGCTGATGCCACGTAATCGGAAAAATTATATCGAGTTTCTCCATTGCAAAAATATTAAAAATATATTAAAAAAGCAAGACAATTCCTGGGACAACTAGCAATCGTTCCTTCCAGCTCGATAGCGGTGCCATCAAGTTAAGAGGATCACAGACCTATAATGCTGTGCTACATTCAATATATAGACGGGTCTTATAGGCCACTAGTACCCTTTTTGTAGCATAGTTCTTTATTTAATTGTGAAATAAATGCCTCTACAAATAAAGTGTGGCATAGCTGTAGTAAATAGCATTATTTTTTTAATATATCGACGGGAAACTTTGTAAGTCATCAATAAAGTATTACATACAAACTATTTCATGCATAAAATATCTCCTCGTAATTTATTTATTTTATATTTCTGAAAATTTAAAATGGTCTCCGTATACGAGTAAGCCGATTGGAAACGTACACCCTGAACTTTAAATATCGATACTTACTGCAAGAATGCCATCATACGGTATCTGTACTGCAAACAGGCGTCACAAAATTTACATAATACTCCATACTGAGCGATCAGCTCCGCTCTACGCCGACTGAATCCAAGTGTGTCGGATTGCGTCACGAAAGTCGACGTTTGGAAAGTGGTCACGTAAAATTTTACGTTTGAGCCCCGTCGGTGCACAGACAGCGCTTCGAACCTAATCCAATCAGAGCCAATGGCGCTGGACACGGGTGTCAATTTCGCACTCGCATCGCGCCGACAGCGTTAGCCTCGCCATGGAGTGCATAGCATAATAATCCATAGTTTTATATGAACGAACCGACTCGCGACTCAATAGTTTTGTAGGTTCACCTCCACTTTTCATCCAACCCCAAAAAGAACTAAAAACACATTTTCTCACTTTTATTTAAGTGGTCATTTGAGCAAATCGTAATCGCACTATAGACAAATAAGATGGACATGGTAAAAACTACGGGAGACGAGAGGATGCGTAATCTGTAAGTATGAAAAAAATTGTACGTGATAAATATTAGGTAACCCTGTATCTACCCCTATGTAGAAATACCTACCTAATGCGAAAGCTAAAACACAACAACATAATGTACTCGTAATATACCTCACCAACCAGACACAATATTAATTTAGTCATAGATTTAATTAAGTTGCAAAAACATCAAAAAAGTGGAATCCGGCTTGTAGTAAAATAACTATGCGTTTATGCAACCATAAAATGTTCTTTGCACGAAACTGACTCGAGGTTTCTTTGCCAATATATTTATGTGGGCTTCGCAAGCCGTACACGTAGACTCTGTAAATAAAACAAGGCATGGAGCTTTTAATGCTTATTATTTACGGGCCCTAATAACTGCACCGGGGCCTACCTGGCTGGATCTAAGAACACCGTCGCTCCCACTGCCGCCTGGTATGCACAAGCTTAGAATATTTAACGCTTGTTTGAGAACCTTTGCCTAATTATGGAATTTCTTGCACTTTAGTCGTAAAATACAAACTCAATCTGTGTGCATTTGCTATCTCACTAATCACTAATGATTCAGAGCTTTTGATATCAGTCTTTTAGGTGCGTTGTAAAATAAAGTTTATACTACTATTTCAGCGACACTAGTTTTGATTAGATTCAGCCGTCACGTCTTTACAACATAATTCGACAAAAACTTAGTAAATAAGCAGACATTACCTTGATATTCGGATTTAAAATCCTCTAAAAAGTAAGGTAAAACTGTTGGTGGAAGCGAGTGGCATTTAAACGATTTGTCGGCGTATTAATAAAACGATTAAACGAAGCTCTCCATGGTAATCTGAGAGCGAGGCGGCGCGCGGCAGCTGGCCACAATTCCCCAACTTTGATGACGGACGCCGCCACACCGGGAATCAGCCACGAAATAATTGTACCCAAGAAACTTCATCTTTTTAAGTTACATCTCTATACAAGGTGGTGGCAATTCCGAAAGGGGATTTGGCTAGGGGGGTTTACTATTGGTAGATGGAACGAGAATTTATTCTATTCTAGGTACTGGGTACAACTAACGATATAATTTCTCCTACATGTTCACAAACGTGAATATTTTTTTCCTTTTTATGAATAGAACAAACATTAGAACGGGAATCACCCTGACTATCAGAAAACTTTTTTCTACAAATTTCCTTTTTTAAAAATTTGCTCCACATATAAAATAATTAGCGGAAGACGCAGTGTTTATATTTATTATTGTGAACTTTTTTTAATTCGACAAGTGTACCTACAATTTTTCAGATAAAAGTTGTTCCCGTTATCGATTCTGTAACTCATGGGTAAATTCTGTTTTATAACGAAGTACTAATAGGTAATTATTTATATAAAAAAATTATAGCTGTCACTTTTCAGCCAAAAACAACAGTTCTAACAACAATATGCCTAGAAATATAATTTTTAATTTAATTTAATTTATTTATTAGGTAAACAAAACAGATACAACTATTATAAGATGAAACTAATCATGTTGTCAGTCATTTGTGTAGTATATTGGCTAGCAACATTAACATTTAATTTAAGTATTAGCTCTGGTATCCCCACTCTCTTTTGTATGGACTGTAGCACGTTCAATACACGTAACTATCTGAAACAATTTAATTATTTTATTTCTGCCTTTATCCTGGCTCTGGACCTATATAGAACTGAAACAATTTGTGTAGCCACAACCTTGCCTTAGTATTATAAAAACTTACTTTCATTCGTACAGACGACCACAGGTCAACCTACCCAAAACGTCGAAATTTGAGAATCTGAAATGAATCATATAGCGTAGACATAAGGTGAGAGAAAGAGAGAGAGAGATTTAATCGAAGATTTTTGACAGATGGTATACTACTAGGCTTGTGGTCGACAGTACTTCATAGATATAGTACATGTTCATAGTTAAAGAGCGGATTTGAAGTAGCTATTATTGGATTTATATGGATATGACCAGTGCAATTTGTTATTTAAGTAACAAACAATAAAAAATTGAAATAAAGAAGGAAAATGGAGATCCAGCAGTCGACGGCTTTCGGCTGAAATAATGATGATGATTAAGAATGATTGATTATGAATTCTTTGCAATCTTACCGCACAAGTAAACTATTCTTATTAAAACAAAATAGTTACATAATGAAATATTTTATTTTATTAAATTATTTTAGATTCCTTCTACACAGAGCATAGTAATAATTTCTATGACCATTCAGAAAATAATTATATTGCTACAGTAGATTTAATGAGAATAACATTTACTTTCCTTTTTTATTTCACTGGTCATATCCATATAAATCCAATAACAGCTACTACAAATCCGCTCTTTATTCATAGTAATAAACAAAGGACTCGAAGTTTCTTTTGTTTTCCATTAAGCTTTGGTTAAAGTGTCTATAATAAAACTGCCATTAATGTTTTATCTTTAGCCGACTAATGATAGGCATCTATGGAGGCGACATCAATCCTAGTTCGTCGTTTGGTGACTCGTCAAAATTGCTTCCTGTGTTGTTAAGTGCAGGAAATTGTGACTCCTCCATCGACACACCTACCCAAAGCTAACTGCTTTACTCAGAGCTATACGTATCCACATACAGGATGTTAGTAACACCTGTATTTTTGGGTTTAGCTGGGTAATACTGATCACGGAAGCACAGTACCCGTATTTACAGTATAGGGTAGTATGCGATATATGCTAGTATCGATTTGAATCGCAAAGAATTATAAATAAACTGATAGCTAATGTGTAATAATAAGATAACATTTAAAAGGTATATACTCATACTCATTTATTAAAAACCATCGGGACACCAGGAACTCTTGGTTACGTCATGCGTCAAATGTACACACCCCTTTCACCCTTTCACTCTCTTCTACACAAACACGCTCGCACACATTTCCATTAAACACATATACACACACACCAAAACTTTTTTCTCCCTATAAGCATTATTTTAAAATAGGAAATCTGTAATTGGCAGTATGTTTTAATGGACTTTTTTGTTTTTAAATTTAAGTGCTGTGGATTTTGTAATAACTAAATAAAATATAAAAAACGCTTTCACAATAAATTTAAAATTCAAACACAATTCATGTTAACTATAAACATAACTGGACAGGAGCGAACAGACCAGCCGATTTACATATAAAAATCTGGCTTTATGGGATCTTATGTTGTTTCGTCAATCATATTTTTTGTATACTTACTTTTACAACAGTCACCAAGCAATGGAATGCGGAAGGATAAATCAACGGCAAAGCGGTAAATGGTGCTTGAGGCAATATCTCGGCTACAGCAGCTGTGAAGTAATGGCGCCGACACTTTACGCGATGCGATTACGACCACCTAAACATTCATTACAAGTAATGTCCGTCATTTATCTGTCCTAATCACTGTGTGAGCGCTCGCCCTATGCAATTATTTACAAAATATGGTTACCGTTGGTTGAAGGGGGTCAACGCCAATTGCCCAGTTGCTGCTTTCTGCACCACCAGGCAGGCAGGCAGCCATAGCAACCACACAATACAAAAGTGTGTAGACGTATAGGTTTAGACATGCTTGCGCGTATGTTGTAGTGTACGTACGCCACGTATACAAAGTCGCGGATTATTCGGGGTTATACCCCGGATGAATTAAGTAAATCATAGCATAGCTAAACAACAACAAATAACAAATTTTGTCTGAGTCGAGTGTAGAGATGAGACATAACCAACCTATAGGCCTACCACTTAACTGAGATGACGCCTTAGGTAGCTACGCTGCTGTACCCCTCCCGTGTCGTATATAACTTAACATGTAACACACAAATACAAATATACTTTATTGCACACCCAAGACAAAAACAAACCATACAACATAAAGAGAAGTACAATACAATGTGCAGAAGGCGACCTTGGAAATAGCTGTTAGTGTAATTATAAAATATATAAATAAACAATACAGCTACCTAATTATTCCTCTCAGTTAAGCGGCAAGGCTCTGTTTTAAACGCAACGAAACGAAGCATGAAGTAAAAGCAACGAAAACGTGTTTACAAATCAGCACAATGTAAAGTGAGGTCGCTCCATTCCAACACAACGAGCCTAGCAGGTGAACACCGCTAAATGTTTCACGGTTTAATCAAGCCCGCCATCAGGCAAGACAAATAGTTAGCTCATCTGCATCTATACGAGTCTAGGCCGCCGGCAGACAACAACGCATCGATATTTTACCTTTGGCTCCTTTCGAGAACTATACCTTGTACGTTTGTCTCCGCAGCCGTAGATACTCTTACGAGATAAACTGTAAGTATTACTCTACCTACAGCTATGCTATGCTTCAATTAAACGGGTATAATTTGTGTGTTGCCTTCGAACCGATCATAAAGGCCTTCCTGGTTTGAACTTAAATACATCTTGAGAAAGGCAGGTGTCACATAGGTAACCAGTTATTCTATGAGCGGTCTAACAGATTACTATTCGTTCCACCTATTCCCTGGCTACGATAACAGTGCAATGTAAAATATCTATAAGAATATGAGATGGGATACGTACGTAAATAGTGGCCTAATGCCCGGTTCACTAAAGCCGGCCGGCCGGCCGGCCGAGTGCTCAATCGCACTAATGGCAAGAACCGCAAGCGCAGTCCTAGGGGACATACTAACTAAATATGTAATGGTGATTCGGAGCCGCCCTGCTACACTTAGCCCAGCTTCACATTGACCAGCAAAGTTACGCCTAAACCTCCAAATTAACATGCAGGTTCTTACCAACAGACTTCGAAACCCGAATTAACCGACGTGCATTTTTAAATGGTTTTCTTAGCAAAGGAACCTATCCTTAAAGTTTGAAAGAATTAAGTAAGTGCGAGTGTAGTGAAAAAAACTTTTGAGCCTTATTTTCTCGTTCCGAAATTGCAGTGGATTTAAGCGAGATTTCGTTTGTATGGAAGCCAGTATAATCTGGAATAATACGGCAGTAGCAGGGCAGGCCTTCAAAGACGCCACTCGTCCGGGCTGCGGTGGCCGCCTGTAATGAGTTTTTTTAAATGCGCAACACATTCACTCCCCCATGTCGAGTTCCACTGAAATTAATGTAGTGCAAGAGCAGTTTATAAAGGCTACACGCCGCGCCATTTAAAAAAAACGTTTAAACGAAATGATTTTAATATCAGCGTTCAGAGTCGATGTAATGCAAAAGAGATTATTTCGTAATCTTACATTAGCTTCGAGAAACGTATTGTAACCAGTCGCCCGCACGTCTATGTAGGGGCTGAAATCCACTGAAGCCGTCTTGATTACTGCGAGCCGGTCGACGCTCGACGATTCAAAATTGGACGGATTATGAGGAATTTAAAGAACGATGACAATTTGAATATGAACGAGAAAAGTATTTTTCTTAAATTAGACGCATTTTCCCTTTATGGTGTTTCATCTAACAAAACAGAAGTGTTGCACAGTGTAGAGAGACTGATTATTTTCTTTGTTACGATGATTGAAGTCGTCAAAATAAATTGCATCACATACTCCTAGCATCATAAGGGTCTTATTACTTTTTGTAACTATACCTTTCTTAGCAAATAATAATCTCTACCGAATATTTTATTCTGCGGTGGTCTTTTGACGCTTCAAAAATAAAGACCAAGGATATAAAAAAGTGCCTATATACGAATAGATCCATTCCTTTAAACTTTATCTGTTTTATCTACTATGTTGGTATCTACTATATTTTAAGATTTTATCACATATCAATGAATTCCTCCAGTTTGTCAGGCGTACTCTAGATACGGACTTGCACTTTGACTTGGACTTGCACTTTCTATAACTATCAATTGAGCATGGCGTTTGACAGTTAAAGTCGACAATAACGTGCTGGCACGTGTGTACCTATAGAGATAGAGATATCAAAAACCTTACTTACAGAAGTATATTCAAAGGACCTACAAAAAAAGGGTAGGCTAAAGTAGGTATATGGCAGAGAGAGCGGCGCGGAGCGGGAGCGGAAGGAAAGCGTTGCTAATTACTCGCAGCCCGGAGCAAAGCGACGTCTCGCATCCTGCGGGAGGAAGCCCCCGAAAGCAAGGGGACTGGAACTACGCATAACTGTCACCATGTGCTTGCCGAAAGATGTATTTTAATACAAGAAGTATTTCTTTGTTTACATGTATTCAATATTCAGAAATCAAATTCTATCGCTATAACCTTAGAATATAGCCTATAATTTTAAACAAATACTTTGTAAGAACGGCACTCACGCTCTGGCGGTAACCGGCAACACGTTTCTTCAAGATGATTTGTAATGTTCATTCAAATATTAAATAAAACAAAAGGTGTAATGTAATTTTAATATATTCCAACTACATTATCGATAAAGATAATGTACTAATATCATCATCATCATCTATCATTAGTAAAGAGATGCTTTCTTCCAACAGAACTAAAACAGACAATGACTTATTCCGAAACATTTCACTATATTTTTTATTACTTTAATGTTTAGTTGCTGACCTCAGAAACTTATATAATCTTTGACCCTTTCGTAGCTTTAATTCACTATGATGTTTAAGGGTTACTCGGGGAATTTATAGTTCCCATGTGAATATAGATCTCTACGTGTCTCTTTAAAAAATCTTACTCCCTATAGACGTATCTTTATGTTTAAAAACACTTACAAGATACTTATGAAAACTCCATTATGACCCAGCTCACTGAGATGGTTCAATTTGAAACTTTTAAAACTTACTCGAATTATAAAGCTCTAAGAAATGAATGACAGACGGACTATTGCCTCTCTCCTTGGAAACTATGGAAAACAATTTTAAAAGGAAACTCGGTAAGTGAAAATAAGGCAATTCAACGGCTATTATTTACATATTTCACTTTTTAAAACAGCAAGATAAAATAGTTATAGTAACAAGTTTCTCACAATATACACTTAGAGCTTGGCTGGGAGGTATTTTGCAAGGAAACAGCATAACTGTCACGTCCATAATCCCCGAGGGAATAGACAGACGAACCACCTTCATCGTAGATATAGTTCCCAGTTTTTGCCATAAGATTTAGTGGACAAATGTGAAAGATGGCGAATCACCGTCTACTAGGTGTAGAACAGTATCCACTAAGGCCCTTAGTCGCCTCGTACGACATCCACGGGAGGAGTTGGGGTGCCGCTTTATGGCCGGTACGACACACGGTACGTGTATATCACACAATAAAGAGTCTACAAATAATTATTGTAATTATAATAATAAAATTATAATGAAGATAAATCACAAGTGGGTTTCTGATTGAAGTGCGGGCGAGCGGAGAGGCGACTTTCATTTTATTTTAACGACTGTTAATGGGAGCTGAAATGGCCTCATCTATGCTTGCTATTGTTTTCAACTCGTCTTTTCTAATTACAAATATGTTGAGGTTAAAGACGAGACGTGGCGTGTTGCGTATGGCGAGTAGATTTACCCCAAATTGATGTTAAATCGCTTTTTGTTTGCACATTCAATCCCAAAAGCAATTTCTTTGTTAGAAAAACAATTTAATACAGTCACTGTCTTTTTTATGCTCAGGGGAAGTAATTTAATTGCTCTTTGTGTAGCCCTAGTGTAGCCGCATAAGGAAATAGTTTTCATAATAGCTATTTCTTTGTCTGCAATGACAGTTTTCTTATTTCTTAAGTAGCTAATATTACTCTTTAGTCAGTTTACTAACTATTCACTGGTGCTTGAGGTCATAGAGGACTGTTAAGTCTTGGATTTACTGAAATAACAAATAAAACAGAGTAAACAAATACCTCAAACCTTGAGCTAGTGAATCTTCTAAGAATGCAAAGTATCTATTAAGGCTTATACTTATAATTTTTCTGGGTATTTCATCGCTTCATCCTACACTGTCCCTAATCTCTTTAATGTCCACTTAATTACAGACGTTCCCTAGAAGAGATCTCTCAAAGCGATAAGGCCGCCTTTGTACATATAAACAAAATATTCCTGCGTAATTTTTATATTTCCTGTTTTTATATTTTCTTGTGTACAATACAGTGTTCATCTATCAAGTATGTAGGTATATCTTTTGAAAACATTTCCTTAAAGCACCGTTGCTGCGTGTAGCTAGCACCACCGGATCTTAAATAATACAAGTAGGTACTTACATAAATGTTGCATTTTATAACAATGTAAGGTATTTGAGAGAAGTTGCACGTAGCCATAAGATACGACAAGCTCTTTGACAATAAACGGCGTTGATGTGTTCCCGTAGTAAAGAAGATATTTAGGAAGAGCCAGTCCTTTCTGAACCGCAAGCTCCATCTTCGACCTTATTTTATTTATCAACAAATGAGAGTGAAACTTAACTTTTGTATGAGCGGTGTTATTGTCCCAAATTTTGAAGGTGGTATGACTCTGTGCCTCAACATGTTTCTGTAACAGGGACAGCGTATAATTACCGGTACAAGAAGCACTTTAAGTCCTCAAAGTTGGCAGCGCATCGAAAACGCTCTAATAACATTGTATATAGTGAAGTGAGAAGTCTATGGGCGACGGTGACCACTTACCATCTGGTTCGTCTGTCCTTACACAATAAAAAAATACAGCGGTTTATCACTCAATTATAATACCAACACTAACCCATCTCACCATTCTGTAACAGAAACACCAGACAGCAAATGTAATGAATCGCCAATTTTGTGGTATGTAACACATCGTTGTGCCAAGAGCCTATATAAGCTAGACGGGCGCAAGGCGCAAGGCACCGCCGCGGGGGAAGCCATTCATAATATTGTAATAACGGCTTCCAGCCAGCAGTTATTCCGTGCTTAAACGTTTTACTGCGGTCATTATCTACCCGCTGAAAGGATATGCAGGCGATAAATTGTAGAGCGTTACCTACACACGTACCTAGAAGGTCTACCTATCTTGAGATCTAACCGCGGCTCGACGTCTTTATAGCGGAAAAAATTTATTAAACCGTAATTGATATTTCGTGTAATTATAAGGCATTAGTCAAGTTACAGAGTAGTTTTTGTAGGGTAAGTAAAATTAAGCGGCTTTTACAGTATTTTTTATGAAATATTTTTAATTGAATTTGTTAGTTTACTTTTGTAAGTATACTCGTACCTACCACATAGAGCTCAAATTTCCTTTTTCATCTACCAACATAGATAAGTCACCATGTCGTGCACCAAATCCTCTAAACGGCAGATTACAAAATATAAAAAGAAAATTTGAGCTCTATGTGTGTCCTCTACCTCTACCATCCATAGTCAGCCCACAGAATAGGAATACGACGACTATTACTACGACGACTGTTATATTAGGAACAATTATAATTTATAAGTTCCTAAAACAGTACTCATTATAACATTCAACCTTTATTAACTCCGCTTATTATCTTTTTGGGTAGGTGGTAAAGTTGCTTCATTTATTCAATTCAATGTTTATTGAAAACTACAGGTACCAATCTTTCCCAACCGGATTCGTACCTATATGCAAAGTCGATCACGGATCTAATTTTAGGTAAACCGTTTCACAGCTATTCGAGGCATGAAGTGACTCAGCATTGAATCGCTATCGCGTAACCATAAATACTTTTACCTTCTCAATTATATTAGTGCTACAATTGGTATCAGTATAAAATATATCTCGATGTGCCGTAAAGGGAACGCGCCTTCCTTTGGCAATAAAGCAACCATTTAATCGAAGCTTATCTGCCCGGAGCATTCATTAGATGATTGCGCCGTTACCTAGTGGACTCTTTTCTGACTGGGCACGGCTCCACCCTATAGTTAGGGAATCTATTTTTATTTTATTTACTTTAAATTGACCTATTCGTCTCCGTTCAACGCACAGAAATCAAATATTATAAAGAGGAGAAATATTATATTGGTAACTCTGTGTTTCAACGATATCTACTACTTACACGAAGCTGCTAAAAAGAAGGTTAAATAAAAAACAGAATGCAAACTTCTATTAGAAATGGTCGAAAAAAAACAAATTTACATTTTTAAAATGTATCAAAATAAATTAACACTCATCTATATGTTTAAAAACACTTACAAGATGTTTATGAAGACTTCATTAAAACCTACATTATATTGGTACCTCTGTGATTAAAACCCAGTACACTGAGATGGTACAATTTGAAACTATTAAAACTTGCTTATAAATAAGGTAGGTACTTTAAAAAAAAATACATGCAACTTAATATAATAACAATACGAAGTAAGCCCAGTGATAGACACGTCTGTTTATTCTGGATTCGTGCAGCAACTAGAAAGGCTCAACTCAAATCATATTACGATAAATAAACTAATAAAGAGTGAGAACAAGAAAAGACAGGTAGATCTCACCAAAAGTATCAGTCCTAAACCAATAGTGCCGCCATTGTAAATGTTCCTGTAAATACGACGCGCAAACAGGCACTCAGCGTGGGGCTCAGTATCGGCTACTGCTGCAAACGAGGGGACTCGCAGAATTTAGTTGTTGGGCCACTTTTTATTTTATTATAGGAAACAAAATAATGAGGTAATAAATAGCTCTATTCCTAGTTGCTTCTTAATACAGGATTTAACTGGATTTTTTCGAATAAGATTCGGGCTGTCGTATTAATAAGTTGTTTGTTTAAATTTTTAAGTAAATAAGTTAGTGTCTACACTTCGATTTATATTAACATTGATGGATGTAAAATGGGTACTTACTCGTACTTATGTGTATGTTCTTTGATCGACTAGTTCAACTCAGTAATAGCTGGAAATAGGACTTTCTGACTCAACATTTAGATATACTTTCCCGAAATTCTTTTCGAGTTCGATTTCATAACCTTGTAGTACCTTGGAGTACATTGTATGCATGGATAGTAGTATTTCTTCGAGACGCCACAACACACTCGTCCCGAAAATTCGCTACCTTAAAATTCATACATATTATTAAGAACCGTCTACATGTACTCATTTCAAATCTCCCATACATCTAAAACAACAAGGTAAGCAGCAGCAGTAAAAGTGGTGCATCACAGAACACGCGCGGCTGGCGGGCATGGCGGCCGCATCGCGCGCCGGCAGGTGGCTCAAATTACCGCATTTGTTACACGTTTACACGAAACTGTATCAATATTTCATGCGGATTTACGCGAGCTATCGCGAGGGTTTGCATTTTGCTGTCCTAAAAATACGCAGCACTTGATACCTAGATAGGTACTGATACACGCGAATAAAATTGCTGCAAAACGAAAATAATGGCTGTTTTATAGTTGTGTAAGTTTAGCTGTAATAAGACTTCACCGGGAAAATGTTTTTTCAGTTCTACGTAAAGACACACAAATACAAATCAGTTGGATAAAGAATTAATGGTTTCTCGCAAAAACTGATTAAAAAATCTGTAGATAATAGGTAAGTAGTAAATTTTGAATTAGTAGTAACTTATGATAGGGGGCCGGGAATAATCCCACTTCGACTCTTAAGGATCTTTTATGTCTCCCCATTTTACACACTGGGCATCCCCATTTTACACAGTGTGCAGGTTTCCTCACGATGTTTTCCTTCACCGTTAGAGCATTCGGTAAATGTACGTAAGTCTTCGAAAAATACGAAAAACTCATTAGTACATGGCACTGCTCGGTTTCGAACCCGGACCTTCCGCATGGGAGTCCGGTGTCCTATAGCCACTGTGCCACCGACGCTCTCTTTATACATCGATAGCATTGCTGCATAGATAATAAGCGTAAAGACAGAGAGATTGCAGCATTGAATCCGTACAATGACAACTCACTCAAACGTAAACGCGAACTATTTCCATAAGAAAGGCATTGCGAAAGTTTTTCAATTTTCAAGTGACGCAGGTATGATGGGGAACTTTGGCTAGTAGTACTAGCGGCTCACGACGTGAATCGGTAAAATATGGCACTTTATGATACAAGCAAGACATTTTGCACAGATGTTGTCGAGACCAAAATAATTGAATTGACCCGAAGCAGTGATATTTTCATCCATTAGGATTCAAGATGGCGCCCATAGTTTAAATATAATTTAAAGCTCTAAGAGTATCATTGTTCTCTAAACGTTACAACTTAGATGCTAGAAGACAAAGTTAGTCGAAAAACGTGACGTAAATATCATTTTTTCACTAAATTTCTATTTACTACGGCGAATATTTCCTAAACAGTTAGAAATAGAAAAATATTGTAAGAAGTAATCTTGTAGAAAATTTTCTCAGGTTCAATTTTCTTGTTTTAATTTTTTCGATATGAGCAACCGTTTTCGAGATATGAGCTGAAAACTAAAATACAGAACTAACAGGACCTTCGATTTGCCGTCCGCCCTCCCCCCTTTCACATCTTAGGTCCGGGAAATTTAAGTATTTTTACCTGCTAACTCTCCTAACTAGTTCCCATACAGCCCTGAACTAAATAATCTGTTTCAAGCATTTTCGTCATTACCATAAGCTTTTCAGAAACAGACATATAAAAAGAAAAACAGACACCGCAGAAAAAAAAACCACACACTTATATATATATAAGTGCGTGGTCTTTTTTTCTGCGGTGACAAAATGTCCTTGTTGGTGGAAGGACCTGGTTCGGCATCCATAGCGTGTCTGTTTACGAACACGAAAACCAGAAAACTTAACGACAAAATAAAACAAAAACTTAACAGTATACAAAAAATCTACAACGTCACAAATCAAATTATACACAGAATGGAGCACATTCAATAACGACAAGCGTCAGCAACCGAATGAACAAAATGGCGGTGTCGCGCGTCTATTTTTAAGTGATTAGAAATATACAAACTTTTATCCCAATAAAAAAGTTTTGTATAAAAGATTCAAATCTTACGAACTTCTGCCTTATTGCCTGCAGCATAAAATATTTTCGTACGATTTTTATTTCCTAATTTTTTTAAATATTGAATTGTATGTACTTTACGTAAATTTCATACCAAAGAATTTTTGTTCGGCTTTGTTTTACTTATTTAATAGGTACAAAAAATTAACCTACTATTTTATGGTTGTCAACAAATTACTATTGATAAATTTTTTTATTGTTGTGGTAACCCTTTTGTTTATACTTTTGATCTCGGATTTAATTTCTTAGTTATATTTGTTAGTTTTTTCTCTGTTAGGGGTTGAAAAATCTCAAAATTTGGCTATTTTACCCCCCTAAACTGGGGTTAATGGGGTTAATTGGACCAAACGCAAAATTTAAAAAAAACGAACCCTAACTTAAACAATGGGTGCCAGCTCGAATCTTAAGAGATGAAAATTTCACTTCTTCAGGTCAAATCGATTATTTTGGTTTAGACAGCAACTGTACTGCCTTGCTTGTATCAAGTGCCATATTTTTCAGCTACCGTTAGTACTGTAGGACGCACCGCCGCCGCCGCGCCGCCGCGCCGCCGCGCTGCTCGCCTTTGCATTGCTGCACTGCTGTGGTTTTGTTTCAAACCAAAGTACTACTTATTACTTTTCAAGTCTCTGTCTCAGAATTATATTCTAGTAGCATTTTGTCACTCGAGATTCTGTGGGTAAAGCAATGGAGTGTAACTTTTTGCACCGGAATTCGATATCAAATCAGAAAATACATTATCTAAACATATAATTTAATGTTTAGTTCTATAATATTAGTACCGGCTGTGGTACGAGGAACCTATGCAATATTTTGTACTACCTAGTTATTATTTTGTTCGACAGGGGAGACAAATGCAATTTGCTACTATCTTATCTTATCTTATGATAGGGGGCCGGGAATACCCCAGCGGCACTTCGACCCATGAGGATCTTTTGTGCCTACTCCATTTTACACACTGGTCATCTCAGTGTGCAGGTTTCCTCGCGATGTTTTCCTTCACCATTAGAGCAGTCGGTTAATGTACGTAAGTCTTCGAAAAATACGAAAAACTCATTGGTACATGGCACTGCATGGTTTCGAACCCGGACCTCCCGCTTGGGAGTCCGGTGTCCTAGCCACCAGGCCACCGACACTCAATTTGCTACTAAGATACCAAATAAGTATTATAATTATCTTAGAACTATTTTTACTGAATTGGAATCAATTAAAATATAGTACAGATATTTTGTTAGAAGCTCGATAACATTATTTTTTTACGATTTATTCTTTGTTTCTTTTTCCCGCAGAAAAATTAAGATTTTTCATCGTTGTTTGGTAGAGTAGAGTGCTTCGGGCGCGGACGGCATTATGCAGCATCACGCCGGGATCACAGGGATTGTTTCCTAAAACAGGATCGAGTGGGAACATTGCCTGAATTAAATGGGGCATCACATCACGGTTGATACTCTCCGCATAATCACATCAACTGACATGCCCTTTTTGGACGAGTTTCACTTCAATATGTCGAGACATCTCACTTTTATTCGAAGGGATGAAAATATTTTAGTATGGTGCTCATATGATGTCAGTCACAATGCCCTTTTCTACTTATCTTCAAAAGTGTCGGCGTCTTGTCCCCGGAGGCCCACATTTATCAGCTCAATAAAACTTCGATGAAAACATTCGACGCCATCCAATATGATTTCATCGCGTTTCCGACAAGCCGTAGGGTTATTACCCATTGTTATTCGTGTCGTATGTCGTAATGACCCTATCAAAATATTCGTGCTATATTAGTATCGTAAGCAAATTCGAAAGAGGTTTCTCTGTTGTTTAATGGTAATGGATTTTGTTTAATATATAAAGATAAGATATTTTACTATTCAATATTTTTTAATTATAATTTTCCAATAAAGTACCGATTGGTATCTGTCCGTAGCCATATATACCGTTATTAATGAAGAAGGAAATAAGAAGAGTAATTGTTCTAAGTCACGTAGGCATATACGAGCATATCCATAATT
This sequence comes from Hofmannophila pseudospretella, assembly GCA_947369225.1. NCBI lineage: Eukaryota > Metazoa > Arthropoda > Insecta > Lepidoptera > Oecophoridae > Hofmannophila > Hofmannophila pseudospretella. The sequence goes on from OX376316.1 coordinate 6,476,951, forward strand.
AGAAACCGGCCAAGAACATGTGGGGCATCACATGATAGTACATATCTATTCATATAATATAACTTTGAGATATTTCACAACGTAACTTTAGTACCATATACTTAGTACTACAGTATCATTCAAATTTTTAATTCAAATATTAAAGGGGTGACACGCTGACAACGACTTCGAAAGGGAATATATCGAGACAGAAGATTTAACTTACATATTTTTTATTAATTACCTATGCTATGTAAAACCTTTAACACTAACTTTAACAACGATATCTATGTACTAGCGTACTAGATGCGGCACGCAATGCACAAACTGTGTTCCATCGATATGCGGTGCCGGCGCAACACTGCGATTAGTTTGATGTCAAACGTTTAAGGCGTGCGACGTGTGGGTGCAGTGCTCTTTGAACAGAAATTTCTTCAGCGTGAGAAAAAAAACGACGATATTTTAGCTAATTGTGAGAAGATACATTTGGTTTACAGTTAATAAAAAAAATTCAGTAACTTATTGTTTTTATATTAATTACTATTTACTTATTTAAGAATTTTGTAATGGTGAGTTAATTCAGTAAAACAACACGCTCGCAGCTCTTTCCATCTCGTTTCCGCAAGCATGCAGTGACGCGCGTTAAAACAAGACAAAACATAATATCATAGATTAAGCGACAGGGACATTTGACTGAAATTAAATGTATGTTTTATATCTTCTTTTTAGGGATTAATTTGTTCTCATTCTATTTGAGTACTACAAATAAAAAATGCCGTCTTGTGCACTTCGGTACTGCAAAAATACCTCAAAAAATATTATAAAGCAATAGGTATAACCTTTTAAAGGTACGTGATTAATCAGATATATTATATTAAATATTACAATTACTATAGATATATTATTACAATTACTACACAAGTAGATTAAAGTACCTAAAACTTCCAAGAAGTATAGACTGTCGGGTCTGTCCTCAGTCAGAGATAATATTAGTCATAATAGTTTTATGCATGCCTACTAGATGGCGCTAGTACGCGGGCTTTAATTTTGGAACATATTGTTTCTATTGAACGTGCTTGTCTATTAATTGAGGTTGTTGATCTTTAAACATTATTGGTGCGTTTTTCACGTGATGAGGTAAGTAATATTTTTTTAATCATTTATCGTTAAATGGGAGGCAGCCCTAATTTTTTTTAGTTATTGTTTTTGGACTGCACTATACGTCCGCATAAGGCATAAGGTACAAAAACGAGAGAGCATACGGCCTGTAACATACAAACAGACGGACAGACAGACATAACGAAGCTATAAGCGTTCCTAGTTGGCTACGGAATCCTAAAAACGGTAAAACTCGTAAATGAAGAGATTGCTCCTCCGAAACTCAGTTATAAATAACTAACCTAGTAACGTTGTCAACAAACACCGCGGTCCACGCCGTGAATGTGTTGACACCGCCGCATCCGCGTTAATTATTAACGAAGTTTATATGAAGGTGTCAGTTAATGATAACGTTAACTAGAATTCATAATAGGGGGAAGCTCAGCTGTATGGAGAGTATTCCCGAGTTATGTCCCACGCGAGACAGACGCCGATTAAAAATGCAGCACTTCAAAACGAGGCTGGAATCGGCATCGTCGTCGCTCGCGCACGCTGCCGCCAGTGCTGTGATCACCCTCCACTCGGGTACTTGTCTCCACGAATTATCATTGTGATAATTAAATTGTGAAACATCAATCTTTCACTCTGTGAAACGGTATTTACGAGTGCCTGCATAGAAGCCAGTGCTAGTGTTTAGATCTAACTATTCGGATCATTAAGATGGATTGGATGACATAAAAGCTCGGTAAGAATTCTAATACAATGTTTTGTATATATATATTCAAAATAAATACATTTTTTTTGTTCACGTTGTTGAAATAGAAATACAGGAGCCAGTATCGCTACAACCAGGTCGTTGACACGGCTAGTGTATTTTTAAAGTTCTGGAACAGATCGATTGGAGCACTGACATTTCTGCAAAACAAATGCGGTTGGCGAAAGACAGGAACAACGACACAAACGTCCGTATTTTATTAACGTATTGAGTGAGCATAGCGATACCGATTCGGCTTCTATTTTCGCACTATATCGTTTATGAGAGCCGGCAGCGGCGGGCGGCGCGGCGCGGCGGTGGCGTGCCGCTAGGGCGGCGCGGGCCACACCACCGCCTGATCTAGATACACGAGTGTGTGCCAAGTTCGGAAAGAAAAACGGCGACGACGACGCACTGACGTGTTGCAGGAAACATTTCGAGCCATTTTTGACCCCCCCTATAACTCAAAATCTATTTGACCTACATACCTGAAATTTTGTATGTGTATTACGACCCACCCAATTACTCATAATCCCAAATTTAATAAAAACAGTTCAAATTGTTGAACCTGAGATATTGACCTCTGAAAATTGCAATTTTAATACTGACTCACTTATCAAAAACTTATACCACTTCCATTTGACTTAGAAATGAAGAATTGGACATCCCAGACGATACTGACCGCGCCTCCCGCCTGCACGCCTACCGGCAGCGTACACACGCACCGGGCAAAATTCTGTAGAATCATTCAAGAAAAGTGAAGAGTCCCTGAGTTTTGTGTGAAAACTTGACAAGTTAGGGATTTAGTTTTGAGCAAGCGATACTTTAAAAATTGAACTTGGCATCCAGTAGTAGATTTCCATTCTTTTACTGGTTCCTTGCACCGAACTTGGCACATTGTTTCACATTTATATTTTTGGTGGGATATTATATTCTAGAGCACGCCGCCTCGCCTCGCGCCAGATATTTCGAGTGTTGCTTCTACCACCTATGAATCTACCTGGGGTCTCAGTCACAGAATACGCCCGGTGCAGCCGCCCGCATCGGTAAACTAGTTTTAAACGATATTATACACTTTTGTATAATTTCGTTTAAAACGTTTTGTATAGTATCGTTTAAAACTATTATACACACTGAAAACTTCGCATATTACCTACGTGTTTAGTGTAAACAACGTCTACGCCCTGTGTGTAAACATTTTGTGTGTTACCAGTGCAAAAAAATTGTAGGAATAGCTACGCACTAGTAAGTTCCACCAAGTTCAAGAGCGGCAACAAACTTGGCAAGTTTTACAGAAATCAGATGATGTTTTATTCATAAGAACTTTGTACTTCTTGACAGGCACGTAGCAAGGTGGAACTGGGAAATATTTTAGTAAAATTTTATGATTCTTGTGAGTACAGTCGCAAGCGAGTTCCATTGGTTATAGGTTCGAGCCCGAACGTATACCACTGAGGAAAAATACGCTATTAATTGTATTAATACCTTAACAATATGAAGCGCATATAAGTTATTAGTTATAATTTCTTTTTAGAAACTTTTCTTGCAAAACTGTCATCAATTAATCAGTCAAGTAAACGTACAGTGGCCAATACAACAGGTTATACCCATTATTACAATGTCGCTTTAACTTATTTGATTACTACGCGACTTTGATGTCACGAAAACAACAAAATTTAATTAACAAAAACAATATTGCAACAGGGTTCCACAGAATATAGCTTTATGTATTTTCCACTTCCACATTTACGTGTTTAAATCCTCCCTAACCTCCAGATATGTTCAAACATATTCAATGAGACGGGAGATTGAACCAAATTGTTGTTCATGTTAGGTACTTACCACTTACTGCGCACCTCGAACTCTACACAATGTTTACCAGGCTATCCTCTCAAGGACATTTTTAATACATTTTTAAAACATGTATAATAATATAAACAACGTAATAAATATATTTCCCCTAAACAGTCACAACTGTCAAACCCAAATTAAGAAATGGTTACTTTCCTTAAACTATGATGACACAGAGGTACTACTCCTACACCGATTAATTGCTTAACAACGCCAGACATCCCTGCCCTCTCTCTTGCCATAATGCTAAATAGGTACACTCCGGCACACAAACTTAATCTTACTCTCTCTCCATACTCCATTACACTCACACATCCAAATACACTCCCGCACACACCTACACACATTACACTTTCACCTACACTCACTCTCACATACTCTCACTTCAGTTAATTGGCTTAGTCTTTTTCTGTTCAAACAACACAATTGTAATTTACTTTTACTATTATATAAAAGTAAATTGTGATGATAATTATAATTGTTATTATAATTATTGTACCTACCATTATTTCTAATAACTGTTACTTTTCAAAAATTTAACAAAATTTTATAAATACTTACTGTTTAAATTGTTAACTTTATAAATACTGTTTTAATGCCTTTTTACTTTTGTACATTATCTTTATAACTAAAATATAAATATAAATTAAACCTGCTAGACAGTACGATGGAATCCCGATTATACAAGATACAGGTTTATACCTAGTTTGTAAGTCGGAGGCCCTTACATAGTTGTACTTTGAAATTAATAAATATAATTTTAATTTTTAATTTTTTAATTTAATTTATTTAATATATTTTAATATTCTGGGAAATATACACGAAATTAGTAGTATTTAACAATCTAAATATTTACTAAGTGAAGGAATTTATCCATGAAGGAACGAAATCGGAATTTCATTCTTTAAAATGGTTAGGTACTTAAGGTACGAGCAAGTCTTGCTACAAATTATTCCGATATTCTAATACATTAAGATGCATGTTAAACAGACCTACCTATACACAGTATTGAAATTCAACCCGTAGATGCGTTCAAATTCCGTCTCTAGGTTAAAATATTGGACTTTGTAGAGCAGTCTATTGTATTGGCTTGAAAAGATTGTGTGACAAAGCCGTCCGATAGAGAGGGTTACATACAACCTTACAACAACGCCTTTAGATATACTTACTTACCCAGAGCATCCCTGAGTTTACACTATAGATGTTATTATAAGTAGAAGAATGATAGGTAGAAGTCTACCATTTGCGCATTGAACCTAAACCAACTCATAAGCCAATATGAATAATAAACCTATGGGGATAAGGCGATTTACTTAATAGATATATAGTACCTACTTCATCTGTAAAAAAATAACCGATTGATTAGATTGTACAGTCATTGGCCTTCGTGTCAAAAAAATCACTAATTTAGATTACCTATATAGGTAAACCATTTAACTCAGGCTACGCCCGCGACGTAATAGGAACGCGGGGCGAGATGACAGAGGGAGAGCGGGCGGCAACCAGGGGCAGGCCTCCCGCTCGTCGCACGCTCGCCCGCTGTCGTCTCGCCCCCGCCCCTCTTACGTCGCGGGCGTAGTCTGACTTAAATGGTTTATCTATAGTACGTTACGTTATAGTCCTTTTCACATAGGAAGGTACGTCGAACTTCTATAAAAACCTAAATATAATACGGATTCTTACTGATGAAAGTCGGAAGTGCGACGTAAAGAAGAAGAAGAAGAAACGACGTGCCTTCCTATTTGAAAAAGACTATAGTAGGTGTTAGACTAGTTTAATTTTTCATTTACATAATACTGAAAAACTAATTATTTTACGAAAAATTAGATACTTCAATGATATCTAATTTTCAATAGAGTTCATTGAAGTAAAAGTAAGAATTCCACAATTTTCTTGGAATCAAATTCAGATTTGAGCTTATTCCGATTAAGCTTCCAAAACAGTACCTTTGACGTCTGCACCAGAAATAGATAACGGATTGAATCAGAAAGTAGCATCGAAGCGCAGTTCAATGTATCTGCGGCTGCGGCCGGTCAATTAATGAAATTGACACGATTCCTAAATGCTGTAAAAGCCTTATTAATAGTGGTACTATATTTAGTGTAATGAAATTAAGTATTTTAGATTAACCGTGCAAAAGAAATGCAATGTTATTTAGGGTGCTATTGTGTTAGAAGCAAATATTTTGAGGGGGACATGTGGAACCGTTTTACATTAAAAAATAATATGTAATAGACATTACACATAATATAAGGGTCTTATGACACTAGCGATTGGCGAGCGTGTTTCCCTTATAACACTGGTGATTCGCCCAAGAATCGCGAGCATGTTTCAGCATCAATGGGTTGCTTCGCTGGAAACACGCTTGCAAATCGCCACTATGATAAGGACCTTATAGTCTCTGAATCATGCCATTGCGAGTTTGTATTTTTTATGTAAGTATAGGAATATGTATTTATTTTTTATACTCTTTAAAATTATCTGTGAGAAACAATCTCACATAAGTAGGTATCCATTTCACTTGCCATTATGAAAGTTTCTAGGTAAGTGTTAATGAAACCGAGATAACAAGATGCTTATTACCAACCTTCGACAAAGGCGCATTTTGTTGCCTGTTTCAGTATTATTAACTATATTCTGCCTACCTATTTTGAAAAGCCTTTACGTTACGCTCATTAGTCGCTCGCAGCGGCATTCATTAGTGCACTACACTGCGCTTTATCCCACGTTTGTCTCGTTCCAAACTTGTTTTTCATTCAATTACCAGCCCAGCTAATTGAAAAAATCGGGTTAAAATTCTGCGTCGCTATAGTTTTCACGGAAACGATTCTCCATTTTATTTAGACAGCTGTGATATTTCCTGAAAATAGTTTACATTCAAATTCAATGATTTATCAATTTTTCACTTGGTTTACACAATATTCTAACACCTCGTGATAAAATTTACCTTTTAAACTCGTCTGCTACATTTGCGTTAATTTTGAAGTTCATGGAACTGAATTTATTTTATGGAATATTTTTTATTTAATTTTCTCTCACTGATGTTACATAAAATATCGTGTAAACACGTGCGTTAAGGGTCAAAATTTCTCAAATCGTGTTTCACCTCAACCTAATAATACACTTGGTAAAATAACTTCAACTAAAGCTCGGTGAGACAATATGTCCCTTACCGCACTAGTTACACAATGTACCTATTATTAGTTATTAAAAAACTATAAACCATTGATATGGAAATATCCAACTATTCCATTCCATACCTCCCTCTCTATTATTATAGTTATTAAGGGCAAAAAATAAGTATTATTATGAACATCCCACCTAAAGATAGTTTTGTTTGCAATTAACTTCTTTCTTTTTTGAAATAATGACCCATACCTACACGGAAACCTAGAAACTGTAATACAGTCTATGAATAGGATGAAAATCAATAGTGTATTTTATGAGTCTATGAAATAGGCGCGCATAGACGGAGGTGGTTATTTCGGCTTTTCGCTCGATCCACCTGCTACTAAACAGCTTCTATAAGCTATCGACGCTGTATAAGTCTCACTGGGGAGCCGCAATAAAACTCTACAAAGCAATAACTCCTGTGTCGATTCAGCATACACTAGTAGGTTTACAGCAATAAAAATAAAGACTACCTACATATTATAGTAAGCAATTATTAGACAAACTTTACTTTAGAAGAGATTAATTAGGTATTCTGATCATAACCCACTTTTACTTCTTTATCGTCGATGGTCATGTAAAAATAAAAGTATGGATCAGCAGATATATGATTATAAAAGAAATTAGAAAAGCTTTCGCACATTAAAGTTAAAATTTATTATTTTGATAAACTGTTTACATATTCGGTAGTGGTTAGATCCTAAAGTGAAGGATCGCCTGGGGTGGTACCCCACCCTCTTATCTATTTCTGCCGTGAAGCAGAAATGCTTGCATTTCTGTGTTTCGGTTTGAAGGGTAAGAGAGCCAGCGTAATTTCCGGCACATGAGGCATTCCATCTTAGTCCTCAAGGTTAGCAGCGCATCAAAAACCCTCTAATATTAATAAAGTGAAGTGAGATGTCTATGGGCGATGGTGACCACTTACCATCAGGTGACCCGTTTGCTCGTCGGCTCTCCTTATTTAATAATAAAAAATAAATAAAATATTCATAGTTCACAGACCATTCTACTATTGACTTACACTAACATGTCATTAAACTCTAATTGACAATATCTGTAAACCTTTGTTACAGGATTGTATGGATTTCAATAATCTGTTAGCGTAGAGATCATAAACATGAGCAGAGAGATAGCGAAAGCGGGCGCGATACACGGATGGGGATGCACGCCTACCGGGGAACCACCACCCGCGGCTATCACATCAGATGTCACTACTAAGCCAACTTGCCTTCCCTCAGCACTTCACAGAGGCTGGAGACGAACTGCTTTATATTGCATTATATTATTCCTAATGATATTGATCTTTTTAAATATTGCATTGACTCTGTGGATTATCAGCGTTTTAAAGTTAAGTGTGGTAAGTTTCCACTTTATATGAACCTGTAAACGTTTTATTTATCTGGATTTTGCAATAGGTTTATTTGTAAATAAAAATAATGAAAATAATTTATTTCAGTCAGGTATCGGTCCTATCAAGATTGTAAGAGGAGGCATCCAGCTGGCAGGCCAAGCATGGATCCTGGATAACCTGGTGACTTCGAGAATCACGTCGCAAACCGCTCAGCCTCTCACTCTGCATTCTCACCGCAACTTTACCGTGCTTGTCACGGAACCTAATCGCTCGGAATATGCTAGGTTTCTGATGAGTGAGTAATAATAACTTGGAGGAACTACAAGGCTGTCGCCACTTAAACCTACAATAATGTGTCTATCTAAGAAGCTTATTTCGCAGGCTTATTTCGTAGCTTCTTTTTGACATTCGAAATGAGACCATTTCTCTAAATTTTCTCAAAACTTTCCGTACCTCTAGAAAGTCTATTTGGAGATAATTAAGGAAGCATCACCCCCATAATGACTTATGGTGAGTCTATCAGTAATAACAAAACATAATACCTACAGAAAACAGACTAGTGAATAAAGATCAAACGATCATCCCTGTAACAACATTTCCTCTTGAAATTCACATGTGGTCTTCATTTCAGAGCGCGACAGCATAGAATGCAGTGGTCGTACATTCGAAGTACGCGACCCACGCGGTGGCAGCGTGTTCCACGCATCGCGTGACGAAGTTAGGGTCTTCGCAGAAGCGCTTACCGTGGACAGCGTCGGAGGTCTCACCGTCAAAAGTGCGGTGCAGGCCCCCATCGTGAGAGCTCCGCCTGGCTCGGATTTGCAGTAAGTTTCTAGAGCTTGTGCACTGAAAGAAAAGCTTGTTTACTTCAAACAAGAACTTGTTTCAATACGAGCATATAAAGTCGGTTTGTTAACATCAACCAAGAAATTATTCACTTCAACCAAGATCAAGTAATTTGTTCAAATGAATAAAATTACTTTATATGCTCTAAATCAAACAAGCTTTCTTTCAGTTATACTAATGAACCATGGAAAATAGACAAATACAGTGGTTGAGATGGGTAAACTCAGGGGAAAAAAGACAAAAAGCTAGGTTTATGGCTAAATATAGTCTGAGGTGTAATTCTTATTGAACAGCCAGTTCTCACTAGGCCCGGTCAAGCCCACATTTAACTAAACTAAACTAAAAAGCTAGCCTATAAATTATTTCGAAGCAAAAATCTAGAACAACCACCTAGGTATTCTCATATCCAATACTAACAAAATTCAAAGCAAGATGTAATCGTACCTACATAGGTAACAGATGTAAACAATAGCACGCCAGCCAGACAGAGCCGCGATCTCTAAATGATATTCATATTTCAATAGCGACAAACTTTTATGAACCAGAACAAAAGTTTTATCGAAAACTGAAGGTTATTTCTGGCGGATAATATGTGCGATCAAACCGTGAGATCAGCGGATACGAGTAGATGCGAAATCATGCAGAAATAAACTATTTTGTTGTGCCCTATAAATCAACCTTACAACGTCCGTATCTCATGGAACTTATACATATAAGATGTATAAATTATATTTTACGATCACGTCTTATAATTTATTTTTTTCGATTTCAGATTGGAATCATCAACGAGACGACTTGATTTAAGAGCGCCACAATCCATATATTTGGAAAGTAGAGCGGGGAGTATAGACATAACGTCACATGGTAATATTAAACTTGACTCAATAGTGGGAGCCGTAAGTAGACCATCTCCAGCTCTACATAATTTTATAGAATTAACTTTGGAAATATTAAGTAGTAAGAATTTATATTTACACCATCGTAACAACATGGAAAAATCTATGTATAGTCTGCCGCCAAATATCTTAGCTTCGACGTGAATGATTATGTGTTCCGAAAGTGTTTATAAAAGAGCCAGTCCTTTCTACACCCGTGTGCTCTCCATCTACGGCCTCACCATCACGTGAGATTGATGTCAAATAAGGGCTTAGACTTTATTTAAAAAAAAAACGAAACTTAAATAATTTGTTTGCAGATAAAAATCGACGCAGCAAACATAGTGATCAGTAATCTAAAGGAAGCAAACGTGACGCAAAAGCCGCAGAAGAACGTAAAGAATAAGAAAGTGTATCAATTGTGCGCGTGCTCAACGGGCAAGTTATTCCTGGCGGCGCCTGACGCTCTGTGCGAGGCGCTCGACGGCGACCCGGATCTGTGTCGATGATGAAACTACAAGTTAGATATTGAGATCAAGCAAAATGCCTGTATTGTGCTCTTGCATGACGTTTAAATATCAATAACTGTAGGTGTAGAAAACTTTTACAAAGGTACCAAAAATACTCTCCTCATACAATTTACACTAGCTACTCGTAGATTATCAATAATTTATACAGAAGTACAGCTTTTTTGTAATTTTGAAAAGTTGCTGAGGCATTCAGGTAATTAATACTGAGTGATACATACATAACTCTCACGTCCATAATCCCCGAAGGGGTAGACAGAGGAACCACCCTTCACTGAGTTGCTCTGCAAAAGTTCAATACAAGTATTTTGCTCCATCCTGTTTTGTATAATTTTTAAGTTTCTAGAGTTCATCTGAAATCAATGTCTGATGTTCTGCTGCTCACATAGTTTATGGGTGTATACCCATAAACCGAAGTACCAAAGTATTTTGGTACTGTACTTAGCTTAATTTTAACATTAGTACAGTACTTCGTATCTTATCTTTTTCGAATTCATTCTACCTGTTTCCATTAAAAAGTACGAAATTATAGTATTTAATAAACTATGCTTCTCACACGAATAAGATATTTAGTGCCAAATTAATGTGAAGTTAAACTAGATATACAACGCATTTATCTTATGAATTTTGCACCACGCACAAAACGAGTATTATATTTTAGTACAAAAGTGTGATTGACTAGTTAATTTTAGCTAATAATAAAATTAAGTCAGGAATTTAACTAATTTTATTTTTCCCGAACAAACTAGTCCAGAATATAATTTAATTCAGTTATAATACCTACAGTATAAGTATAGTACCATACCAAAATAGGTACCTTATCTATACCAATATTATAAAGAGGAAAGGTTTGATTTTTTGTTTGTTTGTTTGAATTGAATAGGCTCCGAAACTACTGAACAGATTTGAATAATTCTTTCACTGTTGGAAAGCTACATTTTTCCTGAGTGATATAGGCTATATTTCATTTTAAAAAAAAATGGGGATCCTTACTTAAATTACGATAAAGTGTAAAAAAATATCAAAAAACTTCCTTACATCGCGTACGCTGCGAAAACTATTGATGATAGAACAAAATGATATATATCATTTTTTAGAACACACCATTATCAACAAAAAAATCAGCGGCAGCGTGTCTCTAACTATTATAGTCATGTCACAATAAGCGTTTTTTTTATAAAAAAAAAGAAATTAAAATACCACCGCTACAAAAAGCTCTTTATTTGTACCTTATCAAAATAAATGATTTATTATTTAAGACTGCTTCAATACCTTTATATTACTTTTTGAATTATTCGATTCTGACATTCCATTCAAAAGATATCACGAGTATAATATAATAAATAAATTACTTGAATATTTTTCATGATATTCAATTTTTTTCATGATATTCAATTTTTTTCATGATATTCAATTTAATTTTAATAAATAGGTAGGGATCGATCTGCGAAAGAAATGTTTTACTCATGGTCAACTGTATGTTGGACTATCGCGAGTCGGATCCTCTGAAAATCAATTTATTTTGCTGCCACAAAATAAAACAACATCAAATATTGTTTACAGAGAAGCTCTAACATAATAAATGGCTTTTCTTTTGGGGTTATGACCTCTTTACAATAATGAAAAACAAAAACAGAAAAACCAAAAATTGAAAAAAAATATAAAAAAAAGAAACATAAAAAATAAACAAAAAAAAACACAAAAAAACCGCCGCCAAAAGGCCGCCTTTGTACATATCATGTTATTATTCCTGTAGTTTTTACTTTTCCTGTTTTTGTGTACAATAAAGTGTTTCTATCTATCTATCTATCTAAAAACATATAAATACAAAAAAAAACATATATATACAAAAAAATCATTAAATAATATCAAAGAATTTAATTATTCTTATTTTTTTTTAATTTACTCTTTTTTAGGAGCTCGACGCAAAAAGGAGTGAATATGTGTGTTATATTATTATTATTATTATGAATGTGTTAAAATTAACAAATTTAAATGTAATGTTTAATGCCCGTGCGAAGCCGGGCCGGGCCGCTAGTCATCTATATAAAGAACAGGATATGACAGTCTATAATACCTTTTTACCAAAATCCTTTGCGTGAATTTTGACAGTTAGTGTGCGGACCAAAAAGTTATCAAATCCGAGGCAAGTTTGTACTATTGTCATGTCCTTCCGCTAGTAATATATGTCTTTTGTACGTAATATTGAATTTCATGAGCATGATCCAATACTACAGTATAGAGATGTGCCTGAAACTAGCACACATGATTCAATTTCATTTACAGTCGCGCACCCGATCCGAATTTTAAACAAGCTGTTAATCAATGCAAGCATAGCGGCGGCGGGCGGCGCGTACCACCACCGGCCGCGGCGACCACACGACACTACCCGTAATTAGAACTATGTCCCCTAATTGAACCCACAGCAACTTTTTTTTCCAACTCTACTCATTAGGTCCTATTTTATTGACTCGTTAGATCTGATACTGTGAAGTACTTGTTTTGTTTTTCAGATGTTTCGTTAGACTAATTGAAATAAGTTTACAAGGTTCTAACCTTCTTACTATATAGAACTTGTTCATAATGTAAACAAACCACCATATTAGCGATGTCGATAGTTAGATGAATTATACATGTTTTATTAATATTTCATCGTATAATGTAGTTTAGGATACGAAAAAAGTGAATTACACGTGAAATAAACGATGGTTCATCGTCTAATGTGATAAATCAAGAATAGGTTTGTTTACATTATGAACAAGTTCTATTGAATCCGACTTTGGTTTGTTTTTTTACTGCCGACAAAAACATAGTATGATGTCCAAATGATTCAAAGGCTGATTTTTTTGCTAACCAAATATTTAAAAGGTGAATCATTTAACTACTCCTCTATACTTACATAGACAAAAATCGACCGTTATGGTACTGCTCTACAATAGAACACGACGCAACCCAGAGTCAAGATTACGACCGACTCGGCGTCACACCAGCTTGTTACACCAGTGTAACTACTACCATATCTAGGTTCCTATCTAAAAATATCTGATTATCTCCCAATAGTAAGTATATTGTAAATCAGATGCCGATCTGGATTGGCGTCAAACTGATAGCAGAATACAATACCATACAATTTGATAGGCATATTCCAATAGTAATAATACAAGTATATACGAGTATATATTGGGTTTCGACGTAAAGCACTTACGGAAAGAACCAGTCTCCTATATTACGCTCACACGCAAAATAGTTTTCCATGACACAAGAATTCCGTAGTCAATTGAAGTTCTTTTATTATTTCCAGCGAAAAGAATAACATAAGCATGAGAAAAACAAAGCGAATGAGCACACACTCGTAGGAACAAGATTTTATTTGTTTGCGTTACCCTCCGCGTCACATAAAAGGAGCTGTGAACTGTTTACATTTATTTCAGCAGACTTTTTTTAGTTACGACTCTATAAACAAAGACAATCAAGTGCCAAATATTTGAACATTTTGTTTCTCATGTTTACAGAATATTTAGTGTAAAACCTCACTGCATCTACCTTGCTCTATCCTTCGGCAAAATGTTCCTTCAGGGCGATTTGGGCCACTTCCTAACTTGTCAATTTCCAAAGTTGACCACTTCCTATTTCGTCCACTCCTATAACGTCCTTTTCCTAAATTGTCATCTTTCATATCCTAATTCGTCCACTTCCTAAAAAGTCTACTTTTATTTTAAATTTTAGTAAATCTCATGGTACTTACTTAAAAGTACCTACCTCTATGTAACATAAACTCGCATACCGTCTCATTACATTATCGATAGGCATATTCTAATAGTCCAATAGGGAAATTCAGTTAATGGGGCTTTACATGCCATTGTGAGCAGCCGATTTGTATCGAGAGAGGTGGCAGTTCACACTTGCGTGTTAGTGCCTACGCTGATGTATGGCAGCGAAAGTTGGTATGGCAAAAGAAGCATGAGAGGCGAATTAATGCTGTGGAAATACGTACCTTGCGTAGTATGCGTGGTATAACTTGGAATAAGAAATAGCTATATAAATATATAGCTATAGAAATACCTTTCCCTCATAACAATGAGGGTAAGGTGAAGTGTGCAAGACAATATATTATATTGAGTAAGAAAGAGGAATCTTCAGATGGTTTGGACACGTAGAAAGAATGAATTAACCGAGAATAACGAAAGCGGCGGTGTATAAGGAACAGTGGAATTGAAGTAGGGAGGAAGGGGGCGACCTAGAAGGACCTACGTCTACCAGATTGCGGACGTTCTAGAGAAAGGTCAGGTGGTCAACCACTAACCGAAGAGCTGGATATGAAGCGTTTGATGAGTATGGAAGAAGCGAGAATGGTTTGTGAGGATCATTGCGGGTGGAACTCTTTAAATAGTCTCTAGGTACCAACACCTGCGGGAAACAAGTGCGAGTTTATGCACGAGTACTTATGTATGTAAATGAACATCAACGATTCCATAAAACTTTGGGAAATTATAAGAAATTATTTTAAGAACATAAAAAACAGATATTAGCATTCGTTTTGTACTAAATCAGTTCAGCTGACGATATTGTACCGCTCTGTAAGAGATCATACGTTCCCATATGTCCCCAAATAATAGGGGTCAGATTGTGTGACCGAGTACTGTATCGCCAAAATTTCATTTCGTATTTCGAAAATTCGGTAATATACTCTTACGATACAATACTCTTGCAAACAACATCAGTACACCACACAAATATCATCACAATACTTATATCCCTTATATAGAAGGCCAGAGAGAGTAAACCGCCACGCGTAGTAAAACAAATCCCCTTCTCCGCAAAAGCGCAACTATAGGGTGCACCAAAAGCTAGACACTTTTGGCTGTTTGAAAGTGTCCGGCTCCGGTAGCCGCAGTTCAACGACTTGTCCACATTATGTAGATGAGGCCGCAGGTGCTCGTTATGTGGCCCAACGCTACACCCGTATAAAAACTTCGCCAAACCAAACGACCCTCACTCACTATTTCTAAGTGATACTCCTTTTGTTTTGTTTTATACTGAAGAATGGCCTTTATGGAAAAAGTTTTCTTAAAATGTGATTACCATCTCGGAATCAGAATCAATTTTTTTTTATTGTAAATAAATTTAAGTACATTTTACTGTTATTTGGAGGTTTCGCCACTTTTTTACTCTACCACCGCTTCGGAAGGTGCTATAGCTGAAGGAAAATAATCTCTAATTGACCTATATAGACCTATATAGAAATTTTGATATTGATTTACTTTTATGGTTTATATGGGTGTATGTTAAAGCACTGTTTCAGATTCTAGGTACCATTTGCGGTAAATCATACGTAATTATGTATACTAATTAATTTAAAAAATAATGCATGAGTTTTATGAAAAGAGATCAGACAAATATGAGCGGATTGGAACGGAATATTTTTCTTCGCGTGGGCAATAGCTGGTTGCGGGCCATTGGGCAACCATAGATCTGTACCCCTTACTTGTGTTGCTTAAATACTCGTAGACCCATGCATGATGATACAGGGAATCCTATTGTGAGCAATATTATTATTTTTATTGGGTTAGCCGGCATAGATAATGTTGGTTAGCCTGTTTCTTCAAGTTTCGTGAGTGGCTGTCCAATCTATTCTTAAATTGGTTTATAGTTTCAGCATATTGTATTACTTTCTTACATAATTTGATAAAAATAAACTTCTTACACAAAATTGTGACTTCTCTTGTATTTAAACGCTGAAAGGAATTAATGTAGAGTCAAATGAAAATCATATTATCTCGCATGGCGTTAATTTATTAAAGTATCGTGTCGTGATAAATAGGAACATTTTGGTATTCGAGCTGACAAATATGGCTGTTAACACCACCTGCCTGCGATACCTGCTTGTTAGTTTTCATACGTACGTTGTAGTGTAGGTGAGTACGTAGATAGGTACGTTAAATATGACAAAATTATTGTTCCTTTAACTACAAAGAAAAAAAAAACCTGCAAATAAAAATGACTAAGTACTAACTGAATAGCCTTTTCCACTACAGATTCCACTCATAACAAAACCAAAACCTCCTTATATCTATCCAACAGCTCGATACGTCAATTACTGGACATGCAGTGGGACTTACCAGATCTTCTCATCCTGCTATCGTCAAATGACCGTAGATAAGGACCCGGGTTGGGGGTTAAAAATCCCCCTCCCTATCCATCCCCTATAACGTCAAAAACGTTCATCCCCTCTATAAAATCTCAACTTTTCCATTGAAACGTCCGAAATCGACTTCAGGGACACGGCCCTACGTCAGTCTCCTTTCAGGAAAAGACTATAGGTACATTATTTCCTTGTAATACCAATTCTCTCTATGGTATATGAATTGGGAATAAATTCCCCAAGATATAAAAGAGATGTATAACATATAATTCTAATTATATTCTCTGCACTCTTTCCTCACCTGTGGCGCTTAGCGACGCTTAATCATAATCCCGCGCGCGATAATCTCGCAGTCGCACCCTGGAATAAAGAGAAAACGACACATGGAATATTTTTCTCGTTATCTCTTTTATGAATCTTTTTCACACAATTAAATAATCTGAAATAGAAATAGAAAAATCCTTTATTAATAGACAGTTTTTGGCTTAAAATACTACAACCATGCGAATATATTTTTTAAATGATATGGCTTAATGTAGTAAACATATGATCTATTAAAAGGACCAAGTTCAGCTTTTGTAATCTATTCCTTGAAGGAACGAACACCTAGACTATCTTTTCTCCCAAACAAGGTCTATTCCCTTTAATTCTACTAACCCAGTTCTACTAACCGAGTCCTAGTAACCCAGTTATTGTAATAGAACTATTTGATTTAATTTTAGTGTTTTTTATATTAGACAAATATAGATTGTAGAGGCTCATTAGGACCAATGATTCGCACAGCATTTTTTGACAGGTTTTTTTTTAATATGACCTAGATAAGTATGTACTGATCAAACTAACAGTAATTTATAAATTATTATCAAATAGAATTTCGCATGTAACACATACACAAATAATCAAAAAGTCAGTTCCAAAACGTTCTCCCTGTCTATGTCTATCAAATTACCGAAACTTTTAAACATCAGTAAATTACCGATAAGGAAAATTCGTTAGCAATATGTCAATCAAAACATATTTTCCTGTTTGAACACCTAAAAACGTCCATCAGTCTTACTTAGCGAAGTTACTTGGTAAATTTTGTTTGGGTAAATTTAGCCGGTCGACACAGGTGACACTCCTGACGCTGTGGTAAAGTTAAAGCAAAACTTATTGTTTGATTCACTTTGCTACTAAAGATTATTGACGTGACATACAAAATTGAAACTAGGTAAGCTTCAGACCTATACGGCATTGTTTTTATTTTTACAAAAAGAACCTCTGAAATTTTAGAATTTTGGATACGCCTTTGTGCCTTTATCCGAGCCCCTACACACGGTTATATTTATAATAGTTATAGGTTCCTGTCTGGACGTTGATTCCTAAGTTTTGATCCACAAGTGATCTGTGATGATGATCCTTTATACGCTCTTTAAAAATTCTTGTTAAATCAAAGAAAAATTTTTTCTTATGTCATTACCGGTGCGATGTTGTTAGAAGTTCCTTTGTTGGTATTACACGCCTTATACGCCACTCCCACTTTGTTGAAAGCCTGTACCCGACTGTTATTGCAGAATGTTTCACCTGCAACACTCGGAACGTACTGTAATAACATTTACACAGGGGAAATTCAAACGTCGAACTATTTGCGCATTTGCCCCAAAATGGAATTTCTTTGTGCGAATGATAAATATTGCATGAACGATGTGACAAAGAACTCAAAAGGCACCTTTTGTACGAGCATTAAATATTGAATATCACTTCTTTATACGTATCGAAAGCTATGAAATTGAACGATAAAAGGGAACTAAATGGTGGAGGGAAGTGCTAAATGTTTTAGATTAATCAAGGCAAGACTACAATCGGCTCATTTGCATTTATACGAGTCGGTGGCGCCCGCGCTACGCGGCTCGGTCAAACCGCATCAATATCAAATGGTTTCGCTCTTCTGCCGAACCAACACTCCAAAATGTAGTTATTGCGTACGAAAATTGTATACCACTGTCATAGAATATATAATAATTGCACTGTACCCCGCTGTACTTTGCTACACTGGATTTTATCAAAATTTTATGCATGGAGTTTTTCATTACATTCATTCTATGGATCTCATAGAAAAAAATCAGCTGATATTAGTTTGATGAATCCTATAAAAAATGTATTTTTTTAAGTTAATACGCCGAGTCGCCCTGTAAGCGATCAGTAGGTATTTTACTTTAAAATAATACTTCCTAAGGAGGTAAGTAAAGGCGCAGTTACATATAGTCGTTGATCGTTTCGGCAAACCGACCTGCGGTGGACGAAAACATACGTTCACCGACCTCCGTTGTATTATTATTTATTTATTTATTTGAATTTAATTTTATTGGAAAACCAACAGCACTTAAAGTAAAATATAAACCAAAATAAGCAATAAATGGCCAATTACAGGTCTCCACTAATAGAAATAACTTAAGTACTGACTACTACTACGTACTACTTACTTACTTACTTAACTACGTATACACTTGATCGTTGGCCGATATCTTTGAATTCGCTCGATCACAACCTAGTGACACTTTGACGTTCGCCGTATGTAGTCGACGACTGTTAATTCCCATATAGCCGGTGACCGCCTGCTGTGACTCGGTCAACGACTATATGTAACCGCGCCTTAACTAACAATCTATAATAACCTGTTGACATATGAATATGATTCATATTGCCTGTTGCCATGAGATAATTATTAATTTCATTGAATACAAGACGTGTTGATTAGAATTATCGAACACAATAACAGAACGTTGTTAGAACATGCCTGATGGTGATAATACATATTAAATAGAGATGCACCGGATATTCGGATACAATATCCGGCCGACAGCTGGCCGGAATATGCGGCCGAATGGAAGGCGCTACATACAAGTGATGTAATCGCATGCGCTCACTTATATTTGTCTGTTAATGTCGATTTCTAAATATTTTTCTTAAAAAGTAATGAAAGACTGTTTAGGCATAGGTAGAATGATATAAATTGTTTTGTTTTAAAAAAAAAATTATCCCAAAATTATGAAAGTTATTGTAACTTAATGAGACGTTAAATAAACAAACATATTGTCTCATATTCATAACTCTGTCTAGATTTTTTGTACAACTTATTGTCTAATAGTAGACCTACTATCCGGTATCCGGCCGGATAGCAAAAATCTGCCGGAAAGGCTGGGTACCGGATACAAACTGGTGCATCTCTAATACATATTCATTGCCTTTATACGACTTTTTAGTAAAATCGTGAAATACCTAACTTTAAAAGTTTTTATTTTAACCTATTCGATTGAAAATAAAATCGAGAAAAGTTAATTTGAAAAGTTTTTATCTTGAGCTATTCGATTTTCACATGGGACATGTTACGCCGAGCACTTATTGAAACAGTTCTTAAGTGTTGTCCTTTTATATAGGTACTCCATAAATGTTTCATAGGGCCATCTCGGGAAATCTCAGTCTCCATTCGTAGAGGGTCTGCAGTCAAATAAAACGGGTATCCCAAATATTATTCCGCGACATTTCCCTTTCCCTTCGGATGTGAACTTTTATTTTTATGCTCTTACGTATTCTTATCAGAGGAGGAACACACTCGCGGAGAGCTTCTGACATACTGCCTTAAATCCTTACCCGAGATTCGCTTCCCGTTCCGAAAATGGACCCATCTGTATCTACGTAAGTCTTTGATCGTCTTTTGGAATTGTTCCCTGTAATTTGCGAAATATTGGATGTTTTAGGTGACTTCATAGAATAACTATGGTTCAAGATTTTTTGTAAATAGATTAAGGTTAAAATTTAATGTGTCATGGATAATCTTCGTATCTTAATAACCACGAAACGCTATACAGGGTGTAACATTAAGAACGGTCAGTATGGGAAAGTCTGAAACTATAAGACATACGAAGATCTGTTCTTAGGAACCATGTCATCAATTTTAGTAACAAGAAACATTGTACTCATACATTTTAAAAAAAACCTGTACTCAGCCTTAGAATCGAACCCGGTTGTTTTGAAAAAAAATCCATCACTATTTCTATTTAGATATCGATTCGGTCTTAAGGAATAAATGTTAGTATGAAACGTGATGTTTAAAGTTAATAAAACGCATTGTTTCCATATCTTTTAATTTATTTTAGTAGGTGTTCGAAATGACTACCATTTTGTAAAATACAACATTCAACTCGTTTAGGTAACGATCTTACTATTGAATTTTGTATCTTCAGGTGGTGAATTTGCGTTAAAATTGTCTCTATGGCTGCTGATCTCTAGGTCTTTAATTGTGTCATAGCTTGTTTTGTACACTTCATCCTTAACGTAATCGATATCTAAATAGAAATAGTGTTGGATTTTTTTTCAAAACAACCGGGTTCGATTCCCAGGCTGAGTACAGTTTTTTTTTAAAATGTATGAATACAGTTTTTCTTGTTACTAAAATTGATGACATGGTTCCTAAGAACAGATCTTCGTATGTCTTATAGTTTCAGACTTTCCCATACTGACCGTTCTTAATGTTACAGCCTGTATACAGTAACAAACCTCGATATTTTATTTTGAGCAAGATGTCATACATCGCGCATGCAGCAAAACATTCCTTTCTTTCTTTTTGGCTTGATTATTTTCAAATATACTTTCCTGAAGTAGTATGTAAATATTCTTATTAATTTTATTTACACATTATTGTACAACAATAGACTTAATAAAAACAATTAAAATGAGACATGTGAACTTATCTCTAAAAGAGATTTCTTCCAGCAAACCCGCGAAAGTGAAAGATGCGTTATAATTTAGAAGTAGACAGACATAGTGTGTACGTCAAATAAAAATAATTACAATATATAAAGACAACTATAATAAATATGCATATATATACACATATAAGTACAGATATGTAATAACTAATAAATATCTCTAAAATAAGTAATAAATATCTCTAAAAAATTCAATACATAATATACATATTATACATTCTTCGGACAGCATCTGCTCACTCATCAACACACATGATACCTATTCCTATCAGAAACCTATTCTATTACGCAATTTATTCAAAAGTAGCCAATGCTAGGAGCTGTAACGCCTAGGCTGCAGTAAGTCAAGTGTGTCTGCTGTGACCACTAGATCATGAAGTCGACGGGCGGCACAAATTTAATTTAGCTCTCGGCCAAACCACCAGCTACTCGTAGATAAACTCGGACGCTGTATGCTGAAACTGCCACTAAGTACCTACATTGTTAAATGAGCAAATAATATTAATGAGACAGGACACGGATAAAGTTCAACCACCAAAAGGAATCCTTACTACAAAGTTATACAACAAATGTATACAGTTTATGCAACGGCCACGTGATGATAGCGATTTTAACATGATAACTTTTTATGAATATGATAATAGATCGTACGAGTATTAAAATCGCCATTACGTGCGTCGCATTCAATACTTTTTCTAAGACCATGAAACATATAAACAGAAATTTTATTGTAAATACACTGAAAGCTGTTACATGGCTTAGCTGTGTGAGTTTGATTTTTGCTCGGCACATATTTCAGAAGCGTCACCTACCTCATATTAGTATGCCAAGCCACAATAACCGAAGTCGAATCACAAAAGATTTCCGGTGCGCGACTTGCACAAGGGATGAAAGCCAACATTGTGTAATCAGAAGGGTCGCAATCTCACCCCTCTGTGCCGAACACAGCTTCATCAACAAGGGCTCTTTCTACTCATTGTGACATTTCGTTTCTCAAAAGCTCACTTCATTCCTAACATGACCGCTCCAGTAAACATTACATAAGCTACATGATCGAAAAAATTTCATCGGACACGGACACTATACGAAAAATTGTACATAAAATGTAAAATACCTAACTTTTCCTTGTTTTGCATGTCTTTCTATGCAACAGGCACTATTTACCATTAATATGTAGACCATCTGATTAAAAAAAATTAGTCATGAGAAATTTCCTCCAAAAGTAATCTCAGAAAAGTCTACGTGAGTACCTGTACCTATTTGTTTCAATAAAAATTAAGTTAGTTGGACTGATGGCGATAGGCTTTTCATAAAGATTTAAGTAAGTATAGATTTTCTCATACTGTACTGAGTTTCAGTACATCATCACCTAGGTGTATATTAGAATATAATATAAAAATATTTGAAATTATAATAAGTACATGAATTATAGATCTCAATAGACAAACACATGTTTGTTCCCGTTCATAAATAAATCGTCTTATCGGAATGTCTAGAAGTCACTGTCGAGGATAACGAGCAAAAACAACTCACGACCTTCGGCTGGTGTTGTCATAACATTGATGTCTTATCAAATCAAATGGTTGACTGTAACCATCTTGCAACAAATACCTATACCTATATACACTACTTCTATTTTTCTTCCATACACAGGTTGTATTGTTTGTTCTAATGAAATACTTTTCTGACCTACCTACTATGCGTTTTTATATACCCAGGTAAAGTCTGTCAAATATATAAATCCAAGTTTATGTATAAGCTTGCTGCATGTTTTATTTTATTTTTAAATTAAATTGTTACATCAATATAATGTCAATTGACATTTGCTCAACATTTTCACAACTTGTCCCAACATTTTCACAACCTTCGCCAATATTTTCTCAACATTTGCGATTTTACCCAACATTTTCGCTACAATACCCGGTGTTTCGCAACACTTTCCGGAACATTATGCAAGTTTGTTATGTGGTTTACTTGCCATGGCAACTCTGCAAACATTCTCTCTGATACATCAAACTTGTTGCAAGTAAGAAACAATTCTACATTGATACGTAACATAGAGCAATATTAATACCTGACCTAAACTCTACTGAAATATTAAACATTCTTTACATTATTTTGCAAACGTCTTGTCATCTAATCTACGGTGAATAAATAATAAAGATTAGTTGCATATTTACACATCACCCTGTGTACAAAGCACATCAGAAACACCTCGATAGTCGCGACACACAATATCGCCGACGTTTATGCCGCACCGCGACTCCTCAAGGAGCGCCGCAATAGTTTCGCGTTTGAATTTCTTGAACAAACGTTATTACTGCTCCAATGGCGAAATGTTCCGCTGAAACAATTCACAATAGCGGGAACTCTCACGTCAAAGGCAAAGAAGATTGCCGCACTTCGGCGTATGAATTTAAATGCATCAGTTGCTATAGCTTCAAATTCAATAGCTAATAGTATGCCTATTGTAATAAGATTTTGGAAACGAAATACATCGGCATAGAGTCTATGCCCATGTATTTCGTCTTAGACTCTAAGCTAAAGAGCCCTTATTTTAGTCTTATTTGCATAAAAGTTCGGACCCAAAAAAAATATTTTCGGGAGGGGGGGGATAGCTGATAGTTGGGTTTCTGAATTAACATGTGACTCGTAATTTTTCTACAAACGCCTGGACTTTCGAGGGAAGGATGACATCTCACTCCTGAACAGGACTCTCATACAATCTCATGTGGACTCAATCACGGGCTCAAGTTTAAATAAAAAGTACAGCCTTAATAACAACGAACTTGACACACGTAACCTTCATATAAAGAATTGTACAACTAATCTAGCGACACTCAGCTGAACTTGGCCCTTTTAATGGATCATACGTTTACTACATTAAACATATCATTTTAAAAATGTATTCGCATGGTTGAAGTATTTTAAGCCAAACATGGTCTATTAATAAAGGATTTTCTATTTCTAATAAAATAATAGGCAGAATCAACAAGGGGTAGCGTAGTGACGTGACTCACACAACACGACTCTGGAATACAAGGGTCAAGGGGCGGTCTCAAGGCGTGGGTTCGTTCCCCAAACTCGTTATAGCTACATATCAACCGATGATTTTATCTTCCGAATTTAATTATGTTACAAGGGCAGCTGTCGGCTTTATACAGATAAAATTACTTTCACATTTTTTTATTTAAAACAAGAAATCAATAACAATAATTATTTTGTAAGCTAAGACTTTATAACGACGGAAAGTTTTTGGTCATCGTGAATGATTATGAATATTACTATGTTTAATATTCTACAGTGCGCTACGACGCGGGCGTAGCAGTGCTACGACGCTATATTAAAAAGTCCAAGAAATAAGGTTAGGTAGCAAAATAATTCTAAAATACTTTCTCTAATTATCTTGAAGAATTCCTCTTAAACGCTAACAAAGCAAATTAAGAGTATAACAAGTTACCTAAGGCGCGATTCGCACTGCATTTAGCCGCGGGTTGTAATTAAGATTGCAAACCCCTTTTGTGACAAAATTAACTCGGTAGCACGAGCGCGACTAAATAATACGAGTATGGCTTCATAGTATTTCGTGGTGCTACTTATAAAACTGAGTTTTAGTTGCGGTTCAAATATCTTGGGTTTAAGACTTCGAGCTCGTTTCGCATACGATGTACTATTTTAAAAAACATACAAAAGTACTCTTAATTATCTAAACTTTTAAATTTTTAATATCTGTGACTGCGAAAAATGATAAACTATAAAGGTATATATAAAAATGCACCTTAAATATTTTAAATGGCTAGATGCATTTAAACAAGCATCTAGTGTATTAACCGACTAGAACTAACTAAATTAAATCAAAGTTAACTACTTAGGCTATATTAAATTTATTTGTTTTGGAAACCTAATTAAAAGCAATGAACACTAACGCCGTGAGAATAGTCTAGCCTTATTAAACTTACTGGGATTACGTACCTAACTTTTACAGCCATGCTCATAACCATACTAATTATGTTAGCGCTGTAGGAAAAACGCATCCTATTTTCACACCCTATACTATAAGCTAACCTATAAAATTGAAGAGTTGGAATATAACGTTGTCATTTGGAAGCCGAAATCGCACTCAATATGCTTCTTGCACAGGGTCGAACCTGGGTGATGACATGATATTTAAACTTATTTATTAACATACGCCGGAAATTGCAAGTTTCAAGCAACTGAGTTCAATGTAAGAAAACAGCTGTATGGATTTATGTACATACGAATAATTTTTTGTAATTTGGCTGTCTAGACGCAAAATATGGCACAAAGTATATACCCAAACTATAAAGTTTGCAACATACATATATTGCTACAGTACATACTTTATAACTACAGTCGCATAGTATTTCACTCACGTACAATTTACACCTACTCTGTGAAACGATAAGGTGGACTTGCGCCAACATTAAACCCTGGATTTACTCGCGTATTGTAAATTGTGGATTAAATATTGGAGCAAGTGTTTTTATACAAAATTGACCTCGTGTTAGTGTTGACAGGGGCTGAAAGCTTACCTAAATCTATTTTGCCAGCACATGCAAAATTAATAAAAGCAAAGCGCATGCTGGTATGGTAAATCTACAATAAGTTTATATTTTTATATCATTATCGTTACCGGTATTTGACCAAAATATTTTATTATAGATTCTAACCAGCATGTGTTTGTGTTAAAGAAGGATGATGTCCCCATCCAATATAAAATAAACGAAGACGTCTTCATAGATGATATATGTGTCATTTTATTTATTTTATGCTAAGTTATTTCATACAAGTCGTACATATTAGAAGTCGGGAATGAAGAATTTGTAGAACATGTTTTTGGAATAAACGCACTAGGCCTCAAAATGTATGGAACGTCGCCATTGTTCTTTTGCATGTATTGGAAAAAACTTTCGGTCCCTGAGAGTGAATAGTTGGCACAAGAAGGTAATTTTATTAATTTTGTCCACTTGCAAAGGGCTATTTTACCTACCCGTGATACAATTTAGTAGAGGTAATTGCACCCTATCGTTTTCTAGACGATATCCTCTCGATAGGTGCC
The DNA here is from genome assembly GCA_947369225.1 of Hofmannophila pseudospretella. Lineage (NCBI taxonomy): Eukaryota > Metazoa > Arthropoda > Insecta > Lepidoptera > Oecophoridae > Hofmannophila > Hofmannophila pseudospretella. The sequence continues at coordinate 6,503,373 of OX376316.1, forward strand.
TGGCTCCGTCCCACAGGGATAATGTAGATCAAGATACCGTGGAGCACGTAGCTAATGCGAAAGGGGCTCATTACACTGTGTTGACACCGACAAATGCCCCTTTACATATTCTCAGTGAGATCCCGAAGATTGAGCCATGAAATTGAAAACGATCCCTTTGAAGAAATTTATTCCAGGCACGAACTCCTCTCCCACTGCGATGAGGAGGAGATTTGCTCGTTTATTTTTATGAAATTATTGATGAAACACTAGGTTTCCGTGATATTGTTTCTAGTAAGTGTTAAAAAGGTAGGCATTACGTAGTTACGTACAATTTAGTAGGTTAAGTAACCATTTTTCTTAAACAATATACCTACATTCAACACTAAACTTTTAACACAAAAAATATTTACAGATTTATATTTATTTATATTTCGTTTTTTTTTTTATTCCCGCATTTGACCTCGATCTCGCCTGATGGTAAGCGACGATGAGGTCGACGATGGAGCATGCGGGTCTAGTAAATGCCTATTCGCTCTGGCCTTGAAGATCCCAAGGTTTGCTTTATTTGTTATTAAATATCTTGAACTCGGCCTGCCACGCTGTTACTCGAAGTTGTGATAAATTAATACTATTGTGATATATTGTAGCAGGGAATTACGAGCTATAACCAATAAGTAATAACATTAACATTACTTTCTATTCTAATTAGAAAATCCAATTTTTTTTAAATAGATTTTTAAATGTCTATCTCAGTTGGCAGTCCTGAAAGAGTTTCATAACTTCATAAACAATAAAAAATGGAGGAAAATGCCCACTGCTCACTATTTTAAGCTTTTAACTTGCATTCGAGAAGTTTAAAGAAGAATTATGAATTGAATCGTAGTAAAAGTTTCCAAGACGAATAGTGATAGAATGATGAAAATGTTGAATTTCAATGCTTTTCCTATTTTATAACTACGACTAAGTACTTTTAGACTTTAGTTACTTACAATTATGCTTACAATAAAATTAATAAAATTGCCCAGCTTAAATAATTAAGACTCTGTTATGAAGAACTACTTTAAAATTCATTCACATGTTCGTGTAGATATTAAACGCTTAGTAAATAACTACGACATTGTGTGCAATCCATGATGACAAATTGTGCAGCATAATATGTGTGTCCAGAGCGAGTTCCTACAACTTTTGTACTTTTTCACCCGGCATGCCAGCCACACGTCCTCTATTACTCGAAACTCGCACTCTCCATTATCTCTGCGGCCGAATTTGCTTTAAATTTCCTCGCCAGTTTTTAAACAAAAAATACTCAGCGCAACGGGTGTGTGTATTTAGTAGTCACTATACGCAGAATGAAATTATTTAGGCAATTTCACGATGCAAAGTTACACACATCTTCTTTTTTCATGGAGACCGTTGAATGCGCTCGGAAACATATTATATGCGGAACATTCCTTCCCGGCCTTTAGCGTCATAACTGGCACGTAATGACCTCGTCGTATAAAGAAGCGAAAATATCGCGAACGCAATTCGTCATGTCATTATGCAAGGAAAGGGCGAACTTTACGACTATAATAACGCGAGATGTCTGACTCGGTGTGCCTCATGAATGGTGAAACGTTCTTTATTGTACCGTGTTTTATGCGAACGATTAACCTTTTAATGTTAGCCGACCGCTCCAAATGAAAACCCTATCGAAAAATATTATTCCGTTAGACACTCTCATAACGGCTTTTATTAGCCGAACGAAACTTTGAATATCACAATCGTGTCAGTAACAAGACTAACTAACAGTAACACGCATAAAATTTCCAATTATTTTTTTATTGTGATTATTTATTCAGACACTAATCTGATACTAATTCTGTCCTATTTTATTCTAACATATTTGAAAATGGTCGCCATCTGATACAAGCATTATTTAAAAATTTACTCGCCTAATGCTCCTGCGAACCAGTGTACACGATTTCCCACCAGAACAGTATAATAAAATTGTCGTTTAGTGTTATGTAGGTAGATAGGTGGGTATCTAACGAAATCCCAAATTGTATTGTAAAGTCCCTAAGAGGTATAAGGACTTAATTTGTTTTTGATGAATACTGCCCCGTCACGTTGTTCTAGTCAAATCATGCGGTTAATGAACTCCTTGTTTGTTTGGCCAGTCTTAGCGGATCTCTTGAAACCCTTCGTCATTAATTTGCAATTTTTTCTTTCGTAAGAAATTCTTCTCCCTATAAAATTTTCACTAACAATTGATTGATAGCATTGTTATAGGGAGAAAAATTGTCACCGTCAGTGGCTCAATTCTGTATCTTATCCATGAAGGTATATGATAAGTCGGGTACTAGTCTTATCAATTTCGTGAACAAAAGGGTTACTCGCTCCATATCACGCTTTATTTTTTGAAAATGGAAAGAAAAATGTAGGTAACATAAACATAATGTACATGGTACATGTATGGTACATAATGTATAACCTGACCAAAATTGTTTAACTGAGTTACAAAATTGGGATCATTGACTTCTGCTTAAAAATCAATATTATTATCAGTATTTATTCCATTAACAATATAACTGTGTCAGAAATTGTGTTTATATACATTTACTATGTCAAAAATAATTACTTTAGATGTCAAATTACTTAAATAATTAACAATAATTTAACAATATACCTATTTACAATTTACAATATATCTCAACTAATATCTGTACTTAATTCATTGCCTTAATTACATAATTAATTAGAGTAATATTATACTACGCTATTTATTATGATTACGAATTCGCTAGATCGAATTGAAACGCCCTTCCAGCAAGGTAGACTGTTAAAAAGCATGACAGATTGATGACGAACACTTTGCTTGATAATTTCTAAGCAGGGACAATAGGGAACTTGCATGTATTTTTTTTTTGTTTTTAATCGAAAGATACTTGAAAAAGAGAAACTTTACTGAACACAAAAGATTTTTAATATGCTTATTTAAAGAGATATAGCTTTGTAAAAACCCATAATACAATTTTCGCGCCAAAACGCATTCATTTTCTCAAGTGACGTAATTGGATTTTATGTAAACAAACGTGAGCTGTGAACAGTCTTGAACTTGTCAAAAGATTTTTCGCTTTAGAGGTTATTTTTATATTGGTTATTTACAAGAGTAATAAAACTATTTACAGTATTTGTGTAATCCTAAGAACAATAACTAGGGTGTAATCGTAATGATTCGTTGTTTTAATTACAAAAGTTGCCAATTGCAAAAAATATTTTCCTTAGAAGTTTATCAAAGTTTATGCAGATTTGGATACGTGTAAGCGTTACTGCCAGTTATTTCTATATACAGTTATGTAGAATTATTATAATAGGTATATAATTTATAAAAATAATAATAGTTTATAATAATAATATATATTTATTCAGATAATTCCGCCTCACTTGTAAAAATATTCCCTAAATTTAGGGTAGAGAAATCCTATGACGTCACTCAATGCTGATAGGTGTTTGAAATTACGTTCCATTTCGCGCTACTAAAAAGCTAAATATCTCAATAAATACAAATATATAAATATTACTACTCACAATTTAATCTTTTTATGTACTATTCTATCGACTGCAACACATAGTTTTAAATTTTAAAATTCATGCAAGTTCCCTATTGTACCGGCCAGCGTGTTCCCAGGCGCCGAGTTGTTTCTTAGGAAAATTCATATTTATCCATAATGATAGATATATTTAATAATTTGTGAGATGAACGTACTTTCCCACAGTTTTTTCTTGTCTTATTTTTTAGAATAGTGTTGTTTGTAAGTACGTGCACGATAAACGAATCTTATCGTGCACGTACTTACAAACAACACTATTTTAAAAAAATATTCAAATATTCTTTTGCCAGAACGTATTGCCGCGTGGGTGGTAGGTATGACTATAGGTGTGTACCTACTCTGCCTAAACCTACATACCTATATATTCTGAAAAAGTCCTTTCGAAGTAATAAATCAACATGGAAAATGTAAAAGCGAAGGCGAAACGTGTGCTGAATGAGGTCTTGACTCCGCGATTCTCCTGCGAGTACAATGACTCCAATCATAGCGTTACCACACCTAAGATTATGATTCCACACATTCATACAGCTGCCATATTCCCTGGCATTCATTAGTGTTATTTGTCCAAATCATAGGTGGAAAAATGCTTCTAAAAACTTTTGATCTTAGATAACACCTATAGGTACTCGTATTGTTTAAAAATATCATCTATTTTTCCACTTGGAAGTACCTAAGTAGATCAGCAATCAGACAGGTTTGTAGTTAATAATAATAAATATATTTATTTCAGGCATACAATACACCCATATTATAAAGTGACAATATAATTTTACTATAGGTAAAAAGGTATATAAAGAAAAAACTAAAAGATAAAAAAATACATAAAATTTTAGCAGTACCTACTACTTAAAATTTGCCGTTCTCACACTGGTGCACGGCCATCCAATGTTTCATAAAAACATTGGCATGACCCTCGTGTATAGCACACAAAATATAGTTGGATGAATAATTGGATGAAGTCAGAAATATATCCTTCGTCGGTTCAAGAAAATATTTTTACATGAGTAGAGTTTTGCGAGAGTTTTAGAGCTGTCTTTAAAAATGTATGCCAAGAAATTATACATATATAACATAGCACACTACGATTATTATTTTCACAGCGGCTGAATCCACTTTGATCTTTTATTTTTATACAGGAATTAACTAGGCATGTATGAAATTAGGTATTTTGTATTGATTTATCTACCTGTCCGTTTATGTATAATGCAAACTACAGCAGCAGCGCAGCATATGCTGCGCTTTGCCATGAGAAAATTTCATTAACGCCGAACATGTTCAATTATCGAATGCTGGACAAGCGCAGGCTGTAGGCTGCAGATACCATACACTCCGATGATTGACGAATATGACAAGACCGCCAGTAACCCTCTTGTTGTCCACATTGGAGTTAAATTAAATGTCACTAACCTGTAATACATCTTAGTCTTTAGTAATTTGATTTATGCCACCGGATTGGTCCCAAAAATTACTTATATCTCCTTTTCAGCTCATGTCTTTAACGAAAAACAATGTGTTGCTACAGTAAGTCCTAATAGTCAGATGTTAGTTAACATTCAGAGATGTTGTTTAATGTATTTTTACAGGGTAATAAATCCTCCACTAGTTTAAATAACTAGTCAATAAAAGAATAAATGCCTATCTACTGTACGAAACTGCTAAATTAATGAAACTTTTACTACCACGTCCAATTTTATGAGTATTCAATAAAAACACTTTAGGACAACAAACATTTCAGATAAAATGGATAAGTACCTATATAAATACCTTTTATATTTTGTGATTTATGTATTGTCTTTGGAATCATGCATGATCATAGGCCATTGATTCTCTACAGAAACAAAAACAGCTCTATTTACTTGTAGGTAAGTTGTAACCTATTACTTTGTAGGTAAACGTGCTTGAATAAGCTAGAAAGTTCGAATAAACTTAGTTTAAACTGTGAACGGTAATAACTAATTTACTAACTACTCATCAGAGCTACTTAGAAACTACCACTACATAGTTTAAATGGTTGTTTTTATTCCACAACCTAGATGCGATGTAATATTATGACGAGAGAAAGCTACCTACCTACTCGTATCATACGCTGGTAACGCGTTGTTTAATTTTACGGTTCCCCGCATCCAATATTTATATCATGAGCCGCTACACGACCATCGACTTGCTTATCATAATACTTGTTAATTTTAAATATTGATATTATTTTGGTGTTTACGAGTACTTATAACATTTCGTCTAAATGATCTCTTTATGTATACTTATTTCTAAGTAGCCAAAAAGTGTCACTTGTTTTGTGAGTTAGTTTTTCTACTCAAAGGTGAGTAGAAAATTTATTAAGAATCCTATTCCTGAAAATGGTTTTTCAATTAGGCCGGACTCAATAAAATTGACAATCCCCATTGGACAGCAGTCGCCACCTGTATATTTACATAATTAAATACTAAATCTTTCTTTTTCTAATTCTATACAATTTCATGTTCACATTTCATTTTTCTCCTTCTTCTTGTATCATGAAGAAACATTTGTTAATCAATTAGCTTTCAGATTGATGGCAAGTTAGTTGCTGTTGGTAGGAATTAAAGTACAGTCACTAACTGCATTTTTCAATTAGAGCGAGTCGAGTAGTCGAGATGGGAGCATTAGAGCGTGTAAACCCCGCAATACATTACCTAAGCGAAAAGCGGGATGATCACTTTGTTTGTATGCACTTAGTATGGAACAATCGAAAAAAAAAACAAATATTTATTGGATCGATGAAGAGTTAGAAGAATGACTGTAGAAGATGGGAAAGAGGTGTGCCAAGATAGAGATGGTGCTCCAATCTCTCTGCCTACCCCCACGGGACAGCGTGAAAATATTTATATTTGTATGATAAAGAGTAATGTAAACTATCTACATCCGCATATACTCGTATTTTTTGTTATATCTAGGGAAGAAATAGCTTGCTCTTGCTTCCCAGGTTTCGCATTCTTCAGGAAAATTCCTGATTTGAGTTAAGGAATTCCAATAAAGCCAAGATTATTTTAGTCATTTATCTCATTGGAGCTGCGGTAAAAGAGATATATGTAACTAAACCCGATTACCCCTCAAGCCTCTCCTGTGTTCAAAGAGAACGTATTGGAGCGGAACGTTCCACGTCACGGGTAAAAGCAAGTATTCATGTTTAATTTCGCCCGTGTATAAGAGCCCGAAAAAAGTCTTTTATCTGGACCCAAATTCTTAGGGAGGAATTGTTTCTATATACCTACTGAATACGCTGACATGCCATGCATAATTTAAATATAAATACTTAGATATATCTACAATATTTTCTGTTCTATATCACATAAGGCTCGGACTACACGACATAACTATAATATTTTCTGTTCTATATCGATGGCACATTCATGGACTCAAATACAATACCAAAAAGACCGAAATGGGAAAGGTCCGGAGAGGGTGCCACCGGTGTTTCTGGATGGTTCGCCAGTTACAAGGGTGGAACGGTTCAGGTACCTTGGTCACTAACATCTTAACGGAGAATCTCCACGATGACGAAGACATGGAAAGGGAAAGAAAGGCTCTGGCTGTGCGGTGTAACATGCTCGCACGACGGTTTGCGAGGTGTAACGATGACGATAAAACGACCCTATTTAGAGCATACTGCCAAAGTTTTTATACATGCCAGTTATGGGTCAAGTTCACCAGACGCTCGTACAGTGCCATCAGGGTGCAATACAATGACGCGTATCCCATCCTTTTGAAACTGCCGAGATATTGCAGTGCGTCGGGCATGTTCGCCGCGGCCAGAGTTCCTGATTTCCACGCGATCATGAGATCACGTGTTGCCTCCTTTTGGCAACGTCTCGATGTGTCTCACAACGAGATTCTCCGTACGCTGAGTGGGTACCTGAACTGTCCCATCCAGAGGCACTGTGTGTCCGTACAGCGTAATGGGAATCGAAAGTAGATGTATGTATCTGACTTCCAATCTCAACTTTGGGCGCTCCATTGAGTCAAAAGCTCAGACCGCAGCTAAAAAATTGGGCATCCTGAGTAAGGTTAGGCGGTACTTCACACCGGGACAGCTTTTAAACCTTTACCAAGCTCAAGTCCGGTCGTGCATGGAGTACTGCTGCCACCTGTGGGACGGCTCAGCTAAATACCAACTGGCTGCCCTTGACTCGGTGGAGAAACGCGCTAAGCGCCTTATAGGTGACGAATCGCTGGTGGAAGCTAGACTGCAAAGTCTGGAACATCGGCGCAAGGTTGCCTGTCTATCGGTATTTTATAGGATACATTTCGGAGAGTGCGCATCGGAATTGCACGACCTAATTCCAGCATCTCCATTCCGCCTTCGGACTACCAGGCGCGGGGAGGGGTTCCATCCTTATGTTGTTGATATCCCATCTGCTCGTACGAAGCGATTTGCTTCTTCATTCATTATGCGAACGGCTAAGGAATGGAACAGCCTGCCGGCGTCTGTATTTCCCGAATCCTACAACCTTGGGATCTTCAAGGCCAGAGTGAATAGGCATTTACTGGACCCGCGTGCTCCATCGTCGACCTCATCGTCGCTTACCATCAGGCGAGATCGAGGTCAAATGCGGGTTTAGTTATACATAAAAAAAAAAAAAAAAAAAAAGTTTTATTTCATATTTTATTTTACACTAGCGGCCCGTCCCGGCTTCGCACGGGCATAATTTTTAATGAATTCCGCGCACATCCATCACGTAGGGAGCCGACCGCGCGAGTGAACCGCGCGGCAAGTTTATTTCGTGATCTTAACTCCCCTCCCGTACCCCTGCCCGAGTGACGCCCTACAACGCATAAGTAGCCGAATGGAGTTTATTTTTTCAAAGTTTTAAACTCGTGATATCTTTTGAATGGAATGTCAGAATCGAATAATTCAAAAAGTAATATAAAGGTATTGAAGCAGTCTTAAATAATAAATCATTTATTTTGATAAGGTACAAATAAAGAGCTTTTTGTAGCGGTGGTATTTTAATTTCTTTTTTTTTTTATAAAAAAAACGCTTATTGTGACATGACTATAATAGTTAGAGACACGCTGCCGCTGATTTTTTTGTTGATAATGGTGTGTTCTAAAAAAATGTTATATATCATTTTGTTCTATCATCAATAGTTTTCGCAGCGTACGCGATGTAAGGAAGTTTTTTGATATTTTTTTACACTTTATCGTAATTTAAGTAAGGATCCCCATTTTTTTTGAAAATGAAATATAGCCTATGTCACTCAGGAAAAATGTAGCTTTCCAACAGTGAAAGAATTATTCAAATCTGTTCAGTAGTTTCGGAGCCTATTCAATTCAAACAAACAAACAAAAAATCAAACCTTTCCTCTTTATAATATTGGTATAGATTATTTCATTGTATGTTTTATAATTTAATTATTATTATTTTGTAAACCAATGGGTTTTATGCCTGAATAAAGAAATTATTTATTTATATCACATAAGGCTCGGACTACACGACTGTTCCTACGACGGTTCCAGTATCGGTCGGTTACATGGAACCGGAGCTTCATATAAACTCAAACAAAAATGCGCTGTCGACTACATGTACCGCGGTTCCACAAGGAACCGGCCAGGGCGGTTCCTGAACCGAGTGGACAGGGCTTGAGCGCAACGCATGAGTTTGAATGCAGTCGACTACACGGCCGGTAGCGGTTACTGATCCGAACCGTCCCTGGAACCGTCGTCGTGTAGTCCCAGCCTAAAATGTACACCCATATTCTTAAAAACAAATAAATATTTGTATATATACGTATTTGTATTTGAAGGTATACCTAGTTGTAAAATAAAACTGTAGGTATCCATAATGTGACGTACGAAAAATAATGAAATAATAGATTGTCTGACCAGGGAGTGTCACGAGTTAGACATTTGCGAGAAATATAATAAAATAAAAAATATATAACTGAAGCACGATACCTGCATACATTTTTTCATTCGGTAGTAAATTGCTTACAGCACCTAGTGCTTCTTCAACATCTGGTGGAATATTAATAATGTGTTTTTTACGCTCAATATAAACAACAATACATAATGTCAATATCATGAACTGTGAATGAAATATTAAAAACAAAATGGATTTCTTTAGAAGTTTCCCGGTTAATAAAAATGTTTATAAAAATTACGAAACTGTACTTTCAAACAAATTCACCTTTCGTTTAATTAAAATTATAGTTATTATTTTTAATAATAATTACATAGGTATTTAAGTTTAAGTTTTTTTTAATAATTGATAACAGGCGCCAAATAGAAAACACTTGGTTAAATTAACAATAGCGCCATCTACCGGCGACGATCAAAACCATCTCCATGTTGAGGTAGGCATTGTTGTAAGTAATAATAATGCCTTTAAATACTGAAAACTGTATTTTCTAAATAAATTTAGATTTTGTTTCATTTAAATATTAGTCGTGTAATAACATCACGTACCTATATAAAATCTTTCGATTAGAAGGTCTTGTTTGTTTATATTCGTTATAAAAGTTAGAAACTTGATTGCCAGTACTTCTGATCGTGGGTAATGGATAATTGTTTACAGTATCAACATCGTCAAAGATAAGATCAACATCGGTTTATGAGTACACGGCGGGGATACCATCCTTGCTCCAGTCAAGTTCGACGGTCTTGCCAGTACGGGCGCTCTCTTCAGCAGCTGTGGCCAGTTTGCACACAGCCAAGCACTGCCAATTGGTCACTTCCAAGGGGACCCCGTCTGCAAATCATTAAGAAATTGTCTCTACTGTACATATAATAATCCTATACCTAAATAAGGTATACACATAAAGCATATGTATGTTTCTTGTAGGCGAGTGCGTATTGTCAAGCTTTTTTTTAATTTTCAATGATTGAAATAGCAGTTGAAATGGTTTCAACTCGTACAAATAATACCCATATCCTTATAAGACGTGAAACAAAATTCCTGTAGCTCTCGCAGCATCGAAATATTAATCACAATATTTTAAGGCCCGCAGATAACTTTCATTTCCACTTCTTGAAAAAAAAATATCAATCAATCTTCTTGAGTGGAATCTCAAGACCTTCTTCTGTCGAGTCAATGGTATTATGTTCGTCGCTTCTATATTCTGCAAGATCAGAAAGCAACCACTTCACTTGTCTTCTGTTGGATCTAATTAAATCATCTTGTATAGATACAGGTGCGGGTTTAGTAGTAAATTAAAAATTAAGAACAAGATGGCTGAGGGCAGTGGGATTCATTTCAAGACAGATAAAACGTAGGTACTTAATGTTCTTACTTTGTACAACATCCAAAAAGTGTTCCAGCTCATTCCTGTAAGCAGACTTGTAACGTGACTGAAAGGAGTAGAAGATGGGTGTGCCCTTGACGCCCTCGTGGCCGAGGTAAGACTCTATGGAGCTGCAAGGTCTTTCGTTTTCAACCTTGATCATACCTAGAACAATTCATAAATACCACTAGGAGATAAAACAACATGTAATTCGATAAGTTCCTGTCAATCATATAATATACGATTATATGAGCAGACCTTATACGATGATGGATTTAAAAATTCGAAGCCCGACCATTAAAAAGAAATTCCAATTTTTCCAAAACTGACATAATTTTTTACGACTTTATTATGGGACTTAGTCACCTTCCAACTCTTACCTAATACCTTTTCCACTTGGTTACCAATGCTTCCGTTTCGCTTTCGAAACCAGATTTTTCAAGGTTCTCAAATTTCAACTTCGATCTTGTAAGCCTTTACTTTTTAACCCATACATACTCCTAAATATCTTACCCTTATTTCCAAACGCCTCAAGTCTCTGGTCGTATCCGTAAGAACAGTAGCGACTGTTGTCTCCAAGTGCTACAGCGCCAGACGGAAAAGTCAGCAGGAAGGCGATGGTATCAAAATCATTAGCCGCTTTCATCTCGGGGATGAGGGCGCTGGCCGAGGCTTGCACGCGGCACGGCAGCTCGCCCAACACCCAGCACGCCATGTCGAAATCGTGCACCAGACAGTCGTGGAACACTCCACCTGGCATTACATTAAATTAAGTTCGATTTTTTTTAAAGACCCTAGAATATGTTTTTGATATTAGATGTATTTTACGATTTAGAGATTCTTTTAACAACAACAACTTTTTTGACATGACATTACCTGAGGTCTTCAAGAAACTCGCGCCGGGCAACGGCGAATCTCTAGATGTCGTTTTTAGGATTTGTACATGTCCAACCTCTCCTTTCCTGACCCTTTCCTTCAGGCTCCTATAAGCTGGGTCGAAACGACGTTGGAAGGCGGCATGTAGAATTCGGCCTTTGGACTTTGCAGCCTCGTAGCACATCCTGGTGTCTTCGATATCTTCGGAAATAGGCTTCTCACAGAACACATCTTTGTCATTCGCAATGGCGTTCAGTACAATATCGTTGTGTGTGTTTGTAGGGGACGCGATGAAAATAACGTTTACTCTGTAATTCCGTATTTAAAATTCGATTAGGTACCTATACTCACAAATACAAATATACTTGTTGTTGTTGTTGTTGTACCCACTTGTTGAAACAAATAATTTCCTGTACTTATAAAATGATTTGCTCACTCTTTATCCTTGTATACTCTCTCGGCATCTAGGGGCCTGATGAAGATGACATCATCAGACAGTTTCCAGTATTTCCTGATGTCATCGAATATCTCTGACTGTTCATCGATGATGTACTTGAGGATGACTCGAGGGTTGTTGACGATGCTAGCGAGATGGACGGAGCCGGCACGACCGAGACCAAAAATGGCGCCGACCACAGGCGGAGACTGAGTCTTGACCTTGTGATTTGTAGTCACATTGTTCATGTACCTAAAACCAACCGGTAAACGAAATTAAAGACCATTTATATGGCTAAATGCAGAAACAGGTGCCCAACAACCTATGTACCGGTACTCCATTCTCATTACACATAAAGCAACATTTATCTATTATACTATAAATAAAGTAAAGTAAAGTAAAATACAGTTTATTGCACAAATATAATACCACTTACTCTGTGTGCACGTAATCTTCCTCAGGATACGATGATGTAAAGGTGTACGGAGAAGGCCCAGCGAACTTCTTGGTGGCCATTTCTCTATAATCTGCAAGTTATATATAATTTGCTTATAATCTAAGTAGTAATCGACACTAAGTATACAGTTTTACTGGAGTAAAACGATGTCGTATAATTAGTATAAAAATATAGCATCCAAATGTCTTATCAGCTTATTACAGAAACATGATAAACTGTTATTCATGTTTTATTATGTGCTTAAAGAGTTATGCCTAATGCTTAATCAACCATGCAAAACATGTGAAAAAAGAACTTGACGAAATTAAATGATACAAGTCACTCTATCATCTAAGTCAAAATTGTACCTACCTATGTGCGTGAAATATGTTTATTGTCGCTCTATTAAAAATATCAGTGAATTGTTTATATTCAACATTGATAATACTTATGTAATAAACAACAAATAGATAGGATACGGATAAGAACGCCTTAAAAAATTAAAGAAAACAATTTTATACGTAAGTATAAATACCCCTAATATACGATCATACACAGAAGTCGTAACTGCAAGGGTTTTCCATTTGTATACCTAAGCGATTTTCATTACGTTATAATCTAGATTATGGATGTTTCCTGAAGTCTACCATGGAGATTATAAGCATCATTACAGAAGCGATAATGGCTGTAAGCATAGAACTTTACTTTACTTTACTACAAATAATACTATAGTTCATATACCCGCGTCCGCGTCCGCTCAGCTCATCGCTAGCGGATACACAGCGCGTCTAACATGCCACCTCTGTCACAGTCGCCGGCGCCATTGGATAAATAATTCCACTCGTGCTTATCCACTTCGCTACAACTAAATTACGTTTGTGTGGCCGTCTAACCCGCCTTGTCGTGACTGCAAGACCTTTTTATAGTTACGAGGAGGTACAGTCGACCACAGGTCAATCTACCTAAAACGTCAAAATTTGAGAATCTGAAATATACCATATTGCGAAGGCATAAGCATTAGACCCAATGGAAGGTTTTTGACAGATGGTATACTGTACTGCTTGTGGTCGACTGTACACTGACTTACTCGTATCCATCAGTCGCGTGAAGGGTCTCATCTCTACCTAACTTTAATAATCCATAAAACCTCAATTTTTTAATAATTTTTTTTATATACTACTAAACCCGCATTTGACTTCGATCTCGCCTGATGGTAAGCGACGATGAGGTCGACGATGGAGCATGCGGGCCCAGTAAATGCCTATTCACTCTGTCCTTGAAGATCCCAAGGTTGTAGGTTTCGGGAAATACAGACGCCGGCAGGCTGTTCCATTCCTAAGCCGTTCGCATAATGAACGAAGAAGCAAATCGCTTCGTACGGGCAGATGGGATATCAACAACATAAGGATGGAACCCCTCCCCGCGCCTAGTAGTTCGAAGGTGGAATGGAGATGCTGGAATTAGGTCGTGCAATTCCGATGCGCACTCTCCGAAATGTATCCTATAAAAAACCGATAGACAGGCAACCTAGCGCCGATGTTCCAGACTTTGCAGTCTAGCTTCCACCAGCGATTCGTCACCTATAAGGCGCTTAGCGCGTTTCTCCATTGAGTCAAGGGCAGCCAGTTGGTAAGTTGAAATAATACCTAAGGCCGTACCTCAATGTTAGCAACGCATTGAAAACTCTGTAGTTATATCATCGGCTTATTGCAAAAAGTCATTAAGAAGAAACTAACTGCGTTACATACACTGTATTCGCCTTGTTGAGCTCTGAATGGGTCAAAGTCATTCTTTGTCTAAAATCCAGTTAAGTAATGGCATGCTAAGAAGTCACTATCCCATTATTTGGTTACAAGGAAAATCTTTGATGTGGATTGTCCTAAGGTTTGATCAATGTTAGTTAATGACTTCTTGCAATAAGCTGACGATATTATAGTGAGATGAGACGTATAGAATAAGGGTGACGGTGACCATTTACCGTAGTGGCGGTCTGCTCTTCTTAACGTTAAAAATAATTTGGCACTATTTGGTAATAATTTGTAGAAATTAAAAAAAACCAGTGTAATAAAACACAAATTCAGTACTTTTTTAGCTTAGTTATAATTAAAACTTAAACAATAAAATATATCGATTCTAAACAAAATAGATCGGTCATAATTTAAGAACAACGTGGTCGGTTTATGAGTACACGGCGGGGATGCCATCCTTGCTCCAGTCAAGTTCGACGGTCTTGCCAGTACGAGCGCTCTCTTCAGCAGCTGTGGCCAGTTTGCTCACAGCCAAGCACTGCCAGCTAGTCACCTCCGGGGGGATTCCGTCTGGCAACAGCAAACACGTTGTTTCAATAAATTTCTTAAGTAGGAGGACGATGTAGGTAAGGTAGATGAATTCCTAACTAGTCTAATAATGAGGACTGGGGTAAATATATTTGTACGTAAGCATCGACTGTAAGGATCCAGGTATACTGTTCCGATCCGAGCATATTTTTTTTCAAACAATCAGATCAAAAGGCACAGGTGTTGTCCGAATACGAATTTGAAAAGGAACAGTGCAAAAAGGCCCTTAGAGATAAATTCATGAATATTAATTGTCTACAAATATAGACTGATGGTTCTCTGGTGTGAGACCAGTGATGGTCTCAAAGATCGACTAGAAATTATTTTTATTTTAGTATTGGTTCTTACTTTGTATTACGTCTAAGAAGTGTTCTAGTTCATTCTTGTAAGCGCTCTTGTATCGAGAGGGGAAGGAATAATAGATGGGAGCGCCTTTAACGCCCTCGTGACCGAAGTAAGTCTCGAGGTTGCTGCAGGGCCTGTCGTTTTCTACCTTGATCATGCCTGGAACAATGTAACAAAATGCTTGTATTAAACCCTATTCCTGTAATTTGTACATTTCCTGTTTGTGTACAATAAAGTGTTTTTATCTATCTAAAACCTTGCACTGCTAATAATCTCGGTAAAGCAAATGCTTACAAATTGAAATTCTGAATATTTGGCTTGGTTTCCCACAAATGCACCAGCTGATTGTAGTATGGAGGGTTAAAATTATCTACTTACTGAATACCATGAAATCAAAATACTAAAAAAACATATTACTTATAACAATTTGACACACAAGGTTTGCGAAACAAATTTTGAATAATTTGTACGGATTATCTTTCGATAAACATCCAATATTTTGCATTTGTACCTTTATTGCCAAAAACTTCAAGTCTCTGATCGTAGCCATAAGCGCTGTAGCGGCTGTTGTCACCAAGCACGACCGCGCCAGATGGGAAGGTCAGCAGGAAGGCGATTGTGTCGAAGTCGTCGATAGCCTTCACTTCGGGGATGAGGGCTGAGGCCGAAGCCTGCACGCGGCACGGCAGCTCGCCCAACACCCAGCACGCCATGTCGAAATCGTGCACCAGACAGTCGTGGAATACACCACCTAAAAAGCAATAAGAGCTAAGCATATCAATAAGTTCCGAATATTTTCCCGAAGTAAAAGAGATAGCGTAGGTCGACCACCTGCGAGATGGGCAGATGATATAAGAAAGTCTTGCTGGAGAAATCTGGATTACAAAAGCCCAAGACCGTAGAGAATGGCGAGCATTGGAGGAGACTTACATCCAGCAGTGTACATACATAAAGTCGGGCTCAATGAAACTTGTTCCTAATCTAAACAAACCTATCCTGAATGTATCACATTAGACGATCAACCATAGTTTAATTCACGTGGAATCGACTATTTTCGTATCCTGAACTACATTATACGATTAAATATTAATAAAACATGGATAATTCATGAAACAATCGACCTTAAAATTTTGTTAAAACAGCGTGGCGCGAGTCTGAAGGAATATGGTGGAAAAGTCATCTACATGTTGATATTTGTCTTTATGTGCTAATTTAAAGTTTATTAAACAAAAAATTTGTAAAATCATTCAATATTAATCAAAATAATCATTATTTTATGTATCAAATAATTATCATTGAAAGCTATAAATTTAAGTTATCTCATGTTTAGAACAAAATTATCTTTAAAGTCGTACACGTACGTCGTATTTTTGGGTGTTTTTTGTAACTGTGCTAGTGGCGCCTCTAGTGGTAAAATATTACAGGATTATCTCCTATTAGCAAAGTGTTAAACTCTGTACAGTACACTAATACTGGCTGCACTGAATTGTTTTTTGACTTTGTGACTTTGTCACTCTCACTCACTTGTTCCATTGCTCTGTCTGCTATAATTAAATTAAACAGTTTCATTACAAAGACTATGACGCTGAAGGCTTTCCATTGACCTGCATGTCAGGGCGTGTGAGTCGACCGCAATCAGTCAAAGCAGTAAATAAATAAAACATTCAAACTAAACAATCATTGGTTAATACTTGCGGTTGTTGGTACTTGGTGAAACTTGTAATACATGATTAGACTCAAATAATATACTGTTTCACAGGTTTTTACTGTATTTTATTAATTACGACCGGTTTCGTTTACACATCTTCAGGTATTTGTTTATAATAATTTTCTTAACTACGCAAAACTATATTTATGTACCTGCACGTAGTTAAGAAAATTATTATTAAAAACAAATACCTGAAGATGTGTAAACGAAACCGGTCATAATTAATAAAATACAGTAAAAACGTGTGAAACAGTATATTATTTGAGTCTAATCATGTAAACAATCATTGCAATCAACAATACAATTTCATGATAGCGTAAAGTGGAATTGAAATGTGCCACTTATCCTCACCGGTAGAAATAAGTACATTTTTTCCACTTATTCGTAAAGTCATTTGATTTAACGATGATTAGGTTGATATCAATTTACCCGAGGTCTTCAAGTAGGCAATGCTAGGCAATGGAGAATCTCTGGCTGTGACTTTGAGAATCTGTACATGTCCGACCTCTCCTTTCCTGACTCTGTCCTTTAAACTTCTGTATGAAGGATCGAAGCGGCGATTAAATGCTGCAAACAACGTGCGACCCTTCGCCTTGGCGGCTTCGTAGCACTTCTTAGTGTCTTCAATGTTCTCAGCGATGGGCTTCTCACAGAACACGTCCTTGTTGTTCGCGATGGAGTTCACTACGATATTGTGGTGTGTATAGGTGGGAGAACCGATGAATACCACGTTCACTCTGAAAATTAAAAGTGGAAGCTGCTGATATCGAGACTGACACGGCGCAAACATCGATCGATCCTAGCTATTACTGGGTCATTGTGAAGAACAGCTCCTAGAACTTATGTAAATAAGCTCGTAGGTAGGTATCTACAAGCTTCTGTGCAGGTACAAAACTATACTTTCTGCACTTCTGTTGTGGAATGAAGTGGTTTATGCAAAACATATTAATTAAAAAATGCATTTTTTTTGTTTTGAATCCTGGTATGAGTTATGAGACATACCTAACATTTATTACGTACTAAGAAAAGTTCTTACTGTTTGTCCTTGTAAACTTTGTCGGCATCCTTAGACGTAATAAAAATAACATCTTTAGACAATTTCCAGTACTTTCTGAGATCCTCAAACTTCTCAGGCTGATCGTCGACGATGTATTTGAGTACGATGCGAGGGTTGTTAACAATGCTGGACAGATGAATGGACCCCGCACGGCCTAGGCCAAACATAGCGCCGACCACAGGCAAAGCCTGAGTCTTTGCCTTATGATTTGCAGTTACATTGTTCACGTACCTAAAGACACAATCGCAAATTAGATCTACGCTCTTCGATACATTATTCGATACACGTACAAAATCTCTTAGCTTGAAACCTATATCGTTTACTAATTTAAATGCCTACTTATAGAATGTATTAATTCAATTATGAAAGAAAAATGTTTACCTAGTGTACTTACTCTGTGTGCAGAAAGTCCTCTTCGGGATATGATGGTTTGAAAGTGTAAGGAGAAGGTCCGGCGAATTTCTTGGTAGCCATTTCTGATTGTACTACAGCGTGAAATTAAAGTTATCATCGATGTTTTAAAAAAGTCGTATCCATAAACAAAGACGAAGTTAGAAGTAGTACATATTAAATAATATATGTTAGTAATACTTATCTATACTTACGTAAAAGTAAGTAAAGTAATTACCTTGGCATAAGTCTAAAATTGAAATAAGAGAAAAAAATCTAACTTATAATAATTAGCATAAAATTAGGCAAAAATCCTCAAATAAAAATGTCATGTACCCCTGAAAGTATGTTTACATTCTTTATCTCGTCTCGCTGGCCTTGTACATTACCAATCAATTGTTTTAAAGTATTTGGTCAGATTGGAAGTTTTAACTGGAAAATTTTAAGAATACCATAAAGTTTTGACAAACTTACCGAATAAAATACGTAGGTACCTATAATTAAAAGAATATGTACGCCCTGTCAATAGCTGAGCAGAATAAATAAGATTTATTTGAGTAGGTATAGCTTACTTATATATTAAGTGCTGCTTGTTGGCGTTTGATAATGGGGTTCAGAGTGGGTTCAGATCTTGTGATGTAGAGGTGTAGAGGTCATACACTAAAATGTAAGTATAAATACCAAACCATAGATGTTATCAAATAGTTAAGAGTAATTAGGATTCATCAATGAAATATATTTAATTAATCTAAAAAAATATTTTACATGTAGAATCATAATCGTCCCGACTCGTGACGGTACATACAAATATTATGTGGATTTGAAAACCAGTAAAAAATAATTGAGTAACAATCTAATTTTTCTAAACGAATTAAAACCCACGGCAAGTTATGGCGGGGCCATCCAGAGTACGAGTAATTGCCACTAAAAGCTCTCTATGATGGCCGATTTAACACTTGAACAATGCGAAGTGGGTAAGTACGAACGTACGTAAGGACAGTGATGTAAACCGATCGGACAGTGGCGAGTTGTAATCATTATGTTGTACATACTCGCCACTACTCTGAATACTTTACCAATGTAAACCAGCCATAAGTGAGTAGAAATAGAGTGTCAGAGCAGCACAGTAGGTAAATAACATGTTTTTTCTCCTGCGTTTTTGTAGCATCCATGTCAGTTTTGTTTCGTTTTATCTTGCAAATTGTTTTACAGCAGTGCTTTTCTAGCAAGAGTGGTATTTCTTACTCGAAGAACTTCGACAAGATGTGAATAATGTGTGTGACAGTGAAGTAAAGTCAAATAAGACGCTGCAGCCCGATCCGTACTTGGCTGGATTTTGAAGAGCCATACTGCGTCCGGGACGTCTTCTTCTTTAGTTCGGATGGTGCAGAAGCGTGGAAGATTCACCTAGATAGCATTGAAATGTGTCACACCAGCATTTTAATGAAGACTTGAAAGAGTTGTTTACATCAGACATGGCTGTATGGGCTCAGTTCCCTTTGCCTTAAAAAACAAATAACAATCTATTGTAACAAAGTAAAATCTTGTTTTTGTGCCGTAAAACAAGGTAACATGCCTAATAGGAGAACAATTGTAATCCCGCTGGTGCGTGCGCGGCGTGGAATTAAGAACTTAGATTGGTGCCCGGAGTTTACCCGACATCGGCTTTAATAAACACAACTCTTTCGTTATGTGTGCTAACAATTTGTTCACTTCCGAGTTCTTACAAGAATATAATACTTCATTCAAGAAACTAAAGCAGTCTTGATAAAACCACCTACCTACTCTAGAAATAATAATAATAAACTTGACCAGAAAAATAAAAACCCCTGCGGATTTATATGTAACTGCTGTAACTTGCATGAAGTCATCATTAAGAACCTACCTAAGTAATGCGTTATTGAAAATACTTACTTACAATTTTCGCTTTACCTTACAGGTAGGTAGGTACGCTCTCCGAGAAAGTGCTTGCAGTTGGGATATACAAACACATTCCCGTGACTAAAGTAGGTAGGTAGGTAGGTAACCCTGTATTATCAAATACCTACATAATTATAATATTGACATTAATAAGATTTTTCTAGATACTACCTTACCTATTTAGTAGCAGTAAGAGGTATCGGTGTTCGTAGATGTATTTATAGTACCTATTATGTATGGTGTCTGTGTTTCCCGTAACCTACAACCTTGGTATCTTCAAGGCCAGACTGAATATAGGCATTTACTGAACGCGCATTCTTCATCGTCGACCATCAGGCGAGATCGGGGTCAAAAGCAGGTTTAGTGCACACGAAAAAAAATTTGCATGGTTAATTTTAAATGAGTACCATCATTGGTATCTTTAAATTATGTAGGTACCTACTTACTTCATTATAACCACAATACCGATAAACTATGGAAAATTACAATACTTTTAATACGTACCTACTTAATATTTAATTACTTGGTCAATTAACAATAACTTTATCTGTATTATATTATAGGTTACTTATATTATTATTTGTATACGATGCTAAATAAACTTTTCACTGACTTAACCACAATAACCATTTATGTAAGAAGGGGGTGATGATGGACCCCGTGTTACAGGGCCTAGATCTCTATAACCACTTAATTACTACCAGTAGGTATATAGGTAGTCGAAGATAGTAGAAGATAGAAGCAAAGGTAGGAGCAAAAGTCATTGTCTTTATCTTAGCACCTATGGTCGTATTGGTCGGTGACCTCTATTCTCCCACGTTGCCCTTCAGAGATAGCCCGTGGTAGGCAACACAGGCAAGGCAAAACAACATTACCTAGCTAGAATGGTCCGTCGGATCAAAAATGAAAATCGGTTAAACATGGATCAAAATCAAATAAACCAAAAGCTCCAAAAGGTTGGTTGTTGTTATCCGCCATAATGGCAGTCAATGTGACTGTTGTTCAAATTAGAGGCAACCTTAACACAGGCTCCAACTTTTCTTTTTTGACAAGGGAGAATCCTGTGTTCCTTTTCAAAAGGGGCGGTAACCCAACAGGACGAACGACATGCCGAGCGACAACAAAAAACAATTGCAATCTACATAATAACCAGTAGTAAGTGATACAATTTTATCAGAAAAGAGCCTGTATTTTTTTGGTTCCCTGTCCAAAAGTGTAGGCACGATCAGAATCGTGCTTCGGGGATTTTAGCTGTTTTTCACCAGCGTCGCAGCTGGTTGCGGCATTATGTTGAGTTGGGATCCTTTTTTGCCTCCACATACTTACATCACACATGTTGTATGTGTAGGTAGATAATGTAAATATCTATCTTACCTATATTATTCTACCTATCTTAAATTATTCTATCTTCATTGTAAAGATTTGTGTGAGTCGGGCACCCAGGATTGTACCCAGAGCCGTAAAAATAAACATTAAAAAATGAACCGTCATATTGGGGTACGTTCCAAACCATTTTCGCTTTGCTGGGTAATAATTTCCGAGTAACTTCAGTGTTTTGGAACCGGTAAGCCGGTAACTATTACTTTCAGAATGGCGTTAATTCCGGATGGCCGAGTTAAAACAAAATGAAACTATGATGAAACTGTCACGTTCAATGCAAAATCGTGTAGGTAAGGAAGGGAGTGTGACGTTTTGTTTAGAGAAGTTTAAATTTAGCGAGTGACAGCCAAGAATCGGCTCGGTCCCATTATTAGAAGACAAACAGACTAATAGAAAGTCCTTGGAGCACACATACAATACAATCGAATGGATTTCGGAATTTTTGCATTATCAGGCTATTAGTACCTTGTGTCGGGTAATTATTGCCCGTTTAAGAACGCTCCCTTTGTTGACATACAGGGAGCCGATTGTCGTAAGATAATGTCGAGTGGAATTCGACATATCTCTTTCCCTCACACACATAACATGTGTGAGCGTGATGAGAAGTAATAGTAGTGCTCGACTTTTACAAACGCTACGGATTTGTGAGAATCGCACGCCCACCGAATGCAACTATGCCCTGAAAAAATCGGAAAAATCAATTTGTGAAGAACAGTGAAGGAATTTAATTTAATTTCAAAGTTTTTGGAAGCTGAAGAGGGAAGAAATATAAATCTTTTACCTATTCAGCGTAACTGAACGAACATTAGTTGAAAAATGAAATATATAGCAATTATTTATTTATTTAGGTTATTTCATTATGTTGTAAGTAATTTATAACAGTTTATATTAGGTGTCCATTGGTTGTCTTTTACTGCATAAATTCGGTTTTACGACCTTTTACATTACAATTAAAGTTTTAATATAGATACACTGATTTCAGGCATGCATTGATTATGATGGCTGGTTGAATATAAAAATAGAGCATTCATTAAATTGTAACAACCAAAAGTACTGTCCTCGCGGCAGTATCTCTTTAAAAAGTATTCGAGCTGGAACATCTGTTATTGAACAAACACCTTTCAGTGTGAAACATATTGAGGAACTTAAGGTAACCTATATATCTTCAGTATTATTCATACAAACTAAAATGAGAAAATGTTAGCAATCCATTTTACTTGTACACTGTGCAATAAAGCTAAGACACTTCTACATGAGAGTGTGTCACCAATCGTACTGAGGTATGTTATGTGGTCTCTCAACTCTAATTTGGAGAAATGTTCATAAAACCCCTTTTCAAACCGATGCTAGATCTTGCACATAGGACTTCAAACTCTAGGTTTTGGATCCACAGGAGGGTGTAAAGACCATAGAATATAAACTTAAAATGAAAGGTTATAAATATCCAATTTGTTACACAATAGATTGCTCACTAGATAAGTTTTATAAGGAAACCGTGTCTGCTAGTTGGCATATGTGATTTGACCATTTTCCCATACATTAGTTGGGCACTGAAATGTCAAATGTATGAAAATATA
The DNA here is from genome assembly GCA_947369225.1 of Hofmannophila pseudospretella. NCBI lineage: Eukaryota > Metazoa > Arthropoda > Insecta > Lepidoptera > Oecophoridae > Hofmannophila > Hofmannophila pseudospretella. The sequence continues at coordinate 6,526,665 of OX376316.1, forward strand.
TTACCTATGGGTCAAATCCGTGGCTCGATGTTAGTGCTCACGTCATTGTTCTAGAACAGAGGGCGCTAGTACTCCGATTTCTGTGTTGTTACATAATTCAATGTTTCAGAAACTGGCTGAAGTGGACGGGTTTTACTCTATCAAAACTGTAGTGACATCGGCCGACAGCAAGGAAACCGAATTCCTTTCATCTGTGAAAGCTCAAGCATTCCTGGAAAATGGTTTGTCAGATGTTATCAACGCCTGGGTGCTACCGAGTGGAGCTGTCATAGCTATTGGCTTTCAAGTCACCAATTACTCCCAACCAATTGAAGGTGGCCACAACAATGAATATAAAATAAATTCAAACTTCTATCTTCATTATATTGACCAGGCTCCTGTGTGAGTAAACCATTTCTAACTTTACTAAAAAAATATGATCCAGTTTTAAATATCATGTTTGACATTATGTATGACTCATTTTTAAATATCTGAACCCTGGAGGAATAAGACACTATCAGCATACTAAACTGTTCTAATTATTTTAGACATATGAAGCTAAGTCCATACCCTTAAATGTGTGAGCAGTGTCACATACCTACCTCTAAAAAATTTGAAAAATTTATTTTGAATGCATTTGACCATAACAGTGCCATTTGCCTCCAGGGTTCAGATAAAATATTACTTTGTTTATGTTCCTAAAAACAAGCTGTGTAAAATTATTATTATTTTTACATACAGGCCTGACACAGCTTCTTACATACAAAAACTAGACCGAGAAAGAGAAGCCAGAGAAAAAGGAGACGTGAAGGATAACAGATCATTTTTAGCAAAATACGTAAGAATAAAATTAGATAAAATTAATATGCCATATTTAGAATTTTACAATAACAGGTAGTTTTTATTAAAATTTATTTTTTCTTGTTTCAGTGGATGTACATTGTACCTATTGCAATCTTTGTGATGATATCAGGAGCAGCGAACCCAGAACCCGCAGCACAAGCTTCACGTTAATATAGATTATAGAACAAACTTGACCATAAACAAGACATCGCCAAATTATTTTTCATTTTTACAGATTTGAAAGAATTCTATAGAATATAGTAGAATCCTGCAGGAAAAGTCAATATTCAACCAAAATTTAAATACAGAATGTACTGATGATCGAACACACAGAGTTTTTTTTCAATCTAGGTATAAAATTGTTATAAGAATATAATATAAATATAATATTTTCTATCCTCACAAATGTCATATTTGATCCAGCCACCGAAATAAATGGGTCCAGCTTTCAAAGATCTTGATTTCCAGGTCCAGGTATTTACCAAAAGGTTACAAATTATGAAGTCTATAGTACCAAACTTGTGATCAAATTGGAGCAAACCATCATTATTGATGAAAATTGTGCATACTTTTGATTAGCATTAATTTTTTTAAATCCATATACCTACCGAAAGTATAAACTGACTTCAATTTCTAAAAGTGAGGACTGCTGATGTTTGGGAATAAATTAAACCACTGTTCAAAGTTTTTATATAAACATAGTTTTTTTATAATTATGCAACAATACCATTTTATAGTAATGTAGTTAGTATGTTAAGCTAAAACATCGATTCCGGGGTGGTCGCCAAATTTTGTCATGATCGCTAAATGATACTTCCCGCTCACTCTTTCACAATCTAGTATATAAGAGAATGTGACAGTTTTATTTAGGTTTAGATTTAGCAACCACGCTGGAATTGAAGCCTATTGTATAAAAAAGGTTTAAATTAAGAAAAATTATGCTCCAATCTTTTCAATTTCTTCTGCATCTTCAATATCAAGGAGTTGAATCTTCTTCCCAAAGTGTTTTTCTATATCCAAACAAATTTGCATTGACAGTGATGAATCAACCAAATTTATTGCAATTCCTGCCTTTCCAAACCTGCCAGTACGCCCAATTCTGTGCAAGTATGTCTCACAGTCTGCCTTCTTATCCATATCCATTGGCATATCGAAGTTGACAACTAGAGTCACTTGTTCTACATCTATACCACGAGACAAGACATTAGTAGTGATGAGAACTTTTTCAAGGCCAGCTCTAAAGCGATCAAGAACTGCTATTCTTTGTTCAACAGTTAATTCACCTGATAACACGGCTACTGAATGACCATCTTTGGACATTTTTTCAGATAACCAACTTGCAGTCTTTCTAGTATGACAAAATATAATTGCTTGCCCAATTGTAATAACACCATAAATATTGCAGATTGCTCTGTATTTCTCCTCTGGGCTTTTGCATCTTACAAAATACTGTTTGATATTATCCAAAGATTCTTCCTCACGCAGCAGTCTGATGATGATTGGATTGGGTACAATAATTTCAGCAAACTCCATAACAGCACTATCATATGTTGCAGAAAAGAACATCATTTGACAGGTCTGAGGCAGGCATTTGTGAATTCGAATACACTGATCTTGATGTCCTTGTCTATCAATCATTACATCAGCTTCATCCAATACGAACACCTTAATCTTGCTCAAATCAAACATTCCAAACTTGACACCCCAGTCAAGCATTTTACCAGGAGTTCCAATTATGATGTGGTCAGTAATTTTTGTGCCTCTAGGTACTTCTTCACCTCTGACTGCATATTTTAGTTTTATCTCTGGACAAAACTTTGCCATCTTTGCTGCAACCTCTCCAGTTTGAATTGCAAGTTCATAGGTGGGACTAAGACACAGGACTTGTGGATAGTTTTTAGTATGGTCAACCCTACTCAACATAGCCAACACAAATGCAGCAGTTTTACCAGTACCTGATTGTGATTGTGCTATCATGTTTTGCGGAGGATCAGCCAACAGTGTTGGTAATGCAGTTTCTTGGATCTTCGATGGAGCATTAAATCCCATAGCATAAACACCTTTTAAAAGGTTAGGTTTTAGATGCAGTGCTTCAAATGTTTTAACAGAATATAGAGGAGAGTTTGGGTCTTTCCTCTGAATTTCAATATCTAACTTAGATTCAACTAGACCCTGTCTAATGATTTTCATTAGAAGGGACGTTTCCGCCGGATTCGCTGCATCTAGACTTTCATCTGAATCAGTAGTTTGGTTATGTACCTTTTTATTCAACCCCAAACCAGCAACTTTATTTGAGATTTCCAATTCTTCCGCTTTTTGTCCCCATTGGTTTGCCATCTTTCTCCTAAAACATCAATTTGTTAATTTAAGTGGTTTAGGCCTAGGTATATACTTATCGATTCAAGTAACAAAATTCGACTACTCTGATCCGCCGCCAATCCTGATATTATACAAAATGTTACATACATCACGTACAACGTAAATACATAACATACTCACATGTAATTGTACCGAAATTATGGAATATTATGCAATTTTTAACAAAAACAAAGTATAAGAGCCCACCAACAACACATCAAGCTTTCAAAAAAAACAAGAACGAATGATTGAATTGATTGATTGAATATATTTTTTTATTAATGGCAACTGTAATTCCTCTTGTGGGTCGTGAGGAACAATACTGCCAGCGTCAAGTGATTGATTCATGCATGTATTACAAGAAAATATAATTTGGAACCTGATTGAAACATCTGATACCTGAAAAGACATACAATAGGGTTAGGATATAATAAACATATAAAATAAACAATGATAAAAGAAGTAAATAGGTAAACTTTATAATTTAATTTCATGAACATTTAAAAAGAGGAGAAGAGCCCTGATGATTTTTTTATCTTGCATATTAAGAACTGATGAGAGATTCGTAGGTAGAGGCGCCTTGTATAAAGCTAACAAACGATAAAAGGAGGGAGAGTCATATCTGGGACAATTAAAAAGAAGGTGAACCAAGGTTCCTTCATCTAGTCCGCATTCGCATAGAGAGGAGTCTCTAAGAACGAATATTATTGAACGAAAAAAATAAAGATGATCGAACCAACCCATAGACAGTGCTGCCAAGAATCTCCGAATTTATTATAAATTACCCGAAAATAATTATTATATTATAATTAAGTATTATTTATTTGAATTTACCCGAAGTATTACGACCAATTACTCGAAAAGTCCCCGACATGATATATTTACCTATAGAAATAAGACAATCGTTTCGTTGTAATATGATTTACAACCCGAGCTTATCTACTACATTACCTTCTTTTCTAGTAAGAATGGTGTTTGTTGCTCGATGAACTTATGAAGACTTGAAAAAATATGAACGAATAAAATAATTTGAATTTGAAAAAAATGTTTACATCAGATATGGCTGTATGGGCTAAGTTCCCTTTGCCTTAAAAAAACAATCACGTTAACAACTGTCAATGTTCCAATAGGTAGGTACCGCGTTATCATAATATGACACAAGCAATATCCATGTATCAATAGGTACCTATTTAATTTTTAAAAATTAATAATTTTCGAGTTTAACTTTACATTCTTCTTCAACATACATACAACTTCTTTGTATCTATTTTTAATGATTTTCTATGGAATTCTTCCCATATTTCGACAGCCTGACAATAATAATAATTACAGCTATCAAATAGTGAAAACTGTATATCGATGTTTTGTGGTGTCGAGTTTTCAATAATTACCTATAATCGATATAGATAAATTAAGCGCAGTCACAATGGGGGTCATTGGTCGCCAGATTTCTTCAATGCAATAAATATGTAATAAATAAAACAAAGAGATTAATTGAGTTCTTTTATTATAATTTACTGTTGTTATTTTCGTTTACTATTTGGCATCAACACAAACACAAGTTATATGGCTAGGTACCGGTGCTCACTTTGCTGTGAAATATTTAGTCTCCTGATTTAATATAGGCACAATATACACACCACGAGATTAAGTAATTAACAGTAAATGGTCTCAAAATACAGAAAATTATACGAAAAATTTACATAACCTCCACAAACCACGAATTAAGTTATTGTTAGGAAAATAAAGGAGCATAGGCTCAACTCAACGTTGGGGACAAGAAAATCACAATGAATTTATGAAGTAACACTGGTTTCTTGCATAAAATTAAGTCATTTCCGAAAAATGAGACAAACAAAAGCGTAAAATTGGTACGGAAGGAATTCGCAGACGTTTTCTTGTGGTGTTGCCATACGCACTATCAGTAATACACTAATACAGTAATAATGGTACAGTAATATAGTAATAATGTACGTGCTAATTCCAGTTATTTTCGTTTTGCGTGTTTAATTATGGAATTACAGCTAATTAACTTATGTTTTAGATATTTTTTTAAAGCATTTACGATATTTATATCGTAAATGCTTTTTTAAATTACTATCGTAAATGTTTTTTTTTTAAATATTATGTTAAGAAAGTTACGTACGAATCATACGATGAAAAAAAAATCTATTAGTTTGGCAAACCTCATTTGATTGAGTAACATGGGAAGAAATTCAATACAATTTTTTTCTCAAGGAATTTCTAAAAGCATTTTTTCTCTGGGATAGCTGGTGTGATCGTTCAGTTTTGAATCTTAATTTTTCAAAGTGTGTTTTTTGTAAATAAGAGCTCTTCCCTATTCTTTTTAGACATTATGGAAGAAGTAGATTCCATTATCTTACATTTCCTGCGTCAACTGAACATGTAAGTTTTTTTTTATCTCGTCTGCATGCCTAATTACATTTACATTTCTTTCAGCCAACTATATACCCTTGATATTATTTTTTTTAAATTCCCTTACTGTAGTGCTGTAAGTCGGATTTGCGCCTTTTAGCTTGCCTGCAAGCAAGTTAAAATGTCGGAGCGAAACCTATGGGTTAGGTGGGAGGCTAGAGCAGCAAATTGTTGCCGCACTAGCCTTCGTTAGGTTATTTTTTATAACAACCCAGAAAAAACTGCTCACACATGCTAGTTTACATGTCGGAGCGAAACCGACTCGGATGGGTTAGGTTAAAGGCAAAAAGGCGACGTCGTTGCAGAAGCTAAAAGGCGCAAATCCGATTTACGGCAGTAAGAAATTTGCGAATGTTAAAAAATGAACTATCACAGAAACCTAGTGGATGCTAAACCGACTCGGATATAGTAGGATAGGTTACATTAAGTACGAATTCTAAGGTATCCATACTCATACTCATACCATTTAATGCTTTTCATTTCTGATGTAATGACTAGTAATGAGTTATAAAACTGTTTCATTTATATTTCAGAAATATTGACAATGAAATTAAGAACATATGTGATTTACCAGTGGAAACCATTATTTTATCAGCTGCCAAATGTTTAATTACAATTAATTCATCTCTTAAAGTACCCACCAAATTACCATCGGGAATTTCACATAGAATAGAAATTGCAGCACAAATAGCATCAATTTGCAAGGTAACTACTCGTACCTAAATCTAAATAATACTTGTGTATATTATGGTTATGATGAGCCATGCCACACTTTTTAACAATTCGAAATTCTTGATAATATTTGAGAATTAGTATAAAATTAGTTTTATTTTTCCTGTAATATATACAATAATAATTATTATAAAAGAATAAAACCTTTTTGCAATCAGGATTTGGGCTACAAAAATGATGTTGGGTATCAGACATTTCTTTACTACAATGAAGCAGATTTGCGACAAGTTTTTATGTTTCTGATAGAGAGACTGCCTAATGAAGGAAAACAATCTACAACAAGTAAAGCCCCTTCAAACAAAAAGTCTTTGCTTATGCAGAATATCAGTAACAAGATAGGTGAAGAATTGAATATGATATGGATACCACCTTGTTGCAACTCAAATACGCAAACAATTGGAGATTTTATTTGTCCAAAAGGTAATTTAATTTTACTTTCTTTCTTTCACTAATAACTATAGCATTTTATTTTTTTTTATAAATTAGCTACGACAAACAGGCATGATGGTAAGTAGTCACCGTCGCCTAGAGACACGTGCAATACCAGGGGTATTGCTTGTGTGTTGCCGGCCGTGGAGGGAGAGGACTTTTTTAACGTTCTTTTTGAAGCATCCCATGTCATAGCGCTGCGGGAAAACGTCGGGTGGGAGAGAGTTCCACATTTTACAGGTGCGTGGTAGAAACGTTCGTGTAAAACGGGTCGTGGTAGACACCCAAGGCTTTAGAAAGTGCGGATGAAAATTGAGCCGCCGACGAGCATAATATTTCTTCACACAAAAATGTATAATTAATAAATCCATCACATATGATGTATTTTGTAATAAATAAATAATTAACATCGTATCTAAATGCATGCTTACAGATGCAGACATCTCACATTCTGCAAACCAGACGCGCCTAACTGAAGAAGAGATAATCCAAAAATTACTAAAAATAAAAGAAATGAATAAATCGCCACTGCCCTCTAGCCATGCTTTTATTAAAGAGGATCTGGGAGAAGAGACTAAAGACAATTTTCAAATGGAAAGAAATCTTAAATGTGATATAAATAAAAGTCTAAAAGAACTAAAAGAAATGGCTATAGTTTTAAGACAAAAGTTAGACACACTTGAAAGTGAGAAGAACGTAATGGATGTTGAATATTCACAGGTAAGAAATAGTTTTAAAAACCTTGAATACCTGCCTACCTATTCCATATAATTATAATGATGTTGTTTCAGGCACAAAAGACTAGGGAAAGAGCTGAAGCCGATTTACAAAATGTTCAAAATATTTTAAATAGTATTGGAATAACTGATACTGATCCCGAACATATTGAAGATAATTTATTTCTAAAAGTACAAAGAAATATCAACATATTACATGGAAAGAGTGAAGAATTAACTTCACGGAATCTTAATCTCAAAGTAGAGATAGATAAGATTAAAAACAGCTTGGTCTCCTGTGAGGTGTGTACCTATATATTTAAATGTAAACTTATAAATTGACAATAATAATTATGGTTTTTACATTACAGTCAGAAAGGGTTAAAAGTAAGAAAACCCTAGTCACTTTAAAAGATAATGCAAAGTCATTAAAAGACGAGTATGCAAAGAAAGAAGAAGTGAGGAACCAACTCAAAAAAAAATATGAAAAACTAAAAGGAGGAAACAAAAGGTTTGTTGTTGTACTTTGTTGTAGCCTGACCAGAATCTAAAAAACTCTGTCAAGGGGACGCTATTTTTGGGTGTTATATGGCAATAAGGGCAACAAATATTATAGTCATGGCAAAGTGAATTGACGAGGTTTTTTTTAAGTACTGGGTCATGGTATAGAGTGAATAATCCATATAATTGTAGTCCTAATGTAATAACGGGCTGATTTCCGCTACTCGACGTCTTAAGCGCCTATTTTGCGTGTAATTGTAGTCCTACTGGATGGGACTTCACGGTGTCGAAGGGTGTGGGCGTCAGAGTACTTCCGCACCGCTATGATATCGCACGCACACACCCAGACCTACCTAAACTGTTGGTGTGATATGAATTTAAAACCTAAATCACGCTGTGTAACTGTTTAAGTACTTACAAACTTTTATTTATCCCCATCTTCCTTGTCTATAACAATAGGATAGCACATGAGGACAGGTGTATGGAGTATAGAGCGAGGTATCGAAATTGTACAATGATTGTAATTGTTGTATTGTATTTTATCATAATTATAACTGTTTCACGTCCGTAGACAGAGGAATCACCTTCAATCACAGGTAGTTCCCACTTTTCGTCGTATTATTTGGTGAACAAACGTGATAGGTGGCGAGCCTATCGCCGTCTAGTAGGTGTAGAATAGTAGGTATACCCTAGATCCTTAATCGCCTCGTACGACACCCAGGGGAAGAGTTGGGGTGGTGGTTTTTATAGCCGGCACGACATAAAATTCTAAAGTTGAGTGAGGTTCTAACTCACTCAACTAGAACTACATAGTTAAATACTTGTGCTTGTGTGTAATATGTTGACGTATAATTGAATAAAAAAAATAAAGAGCTGAAATGAAACATACTAAGTATTATAGGTATGTTGTCAACTTTGTCAGTGCACTGTCCCTCCTGTGCAGTTTTGCACTGGCTTGTTATTGTACATGGTTTTTTGTTTCAGATCTATGTATACAAAAAGAATATTGGAAATAATTTCAAATGTAGATAAACAAAATATAGAAATACAGAAGATTCTGGAGGACACAAGACAACTGCAAAAAGAAATAAACACACTTGAAGGGCAACTTGATCGATGTTTTACAATTGCTGATGAAACACTTTTCAGGGTAATTTTTCATTCTGCTCTTCCACAAAGCATCTAGATGTATGGCTGTTGCATTCGGGTGACCAGTGGTTTCCAAGATCTTGGAATATATTATATTTATTTATGTCAAATAGGATCTCTGTAACGGTACTAGATGGTTCGAATTTGAGCTCAAATATTCAGGTTCATGGTACGTATCCGACATCTGAAATTTTGAGGATTTGATGATGACCAGGAAAAAGTAAGTGAACTTCAATTTCACAATATAAAACTGGAAGAATTTACATTTTGTATTTCTGGTACAATAAAGTGTAAGTATACAAACAAACAAGAATTGGAAGATTATCAGCCCGCCGAAACTATTAATAGTTATTATAGGATTCTCAATCCTGAGATATTACAAAAAATAAATAGCGAGGCCGAAAGCCGAGCTCCACGTAGGGCGAAGCCCGGAGCGTCCCCGCGCCTTCGGGCGCCGCAGGTCTAACCTGCTGAATGTTCTTAGCCATGTCAGATGAAAATTAGATCAGTAGTTCAAAGATCTTGAAGAATCTTGGAATGTTGAAGTATGATGGGATCTCTGGAACGGTAACAGTTATGTGGTTCAAGTTTTGAGCTCAAATGTTTATGATCATAATTCATAACCATCTGGTGCCCTTCCCACATTTGGAACTTTAAAGACCTGATGATGACCAGGAAAAAGTAAAGGAATCTCCACAATGGTAAGTCGGGTGTTTATTACATTTTTAATTTAGAGTTATTTTCATTTCATGATATTTACATTAGGAAACCTTATGAATGCAATAAATAGGTATAAATTGTACCTATAGATACCTATTCATCTTACCTATTCATCTTAAACATAGTTATATTTTAAAAATGGCTGATATAAACTGCTTAAAATAATAATTGTATATTATTATTTCAGGATGCTAAGAGAGATGACCAAGCAAAAAAAGCCTATAAATTACTAGCTCTCTTGCATTCAGAATGTAACACCATTGTATCTCTGGTAAATGATACGGGCTCTCTGGCAAGAGATATTATAGATCTAGAAGACAACATCAAGACTGAAAAAGCTAAAAGAACTGAAGATATTCTTAAGAAGATACAATTTGATATTGTGAAAATGCAAGAAGAGTATACTAATGAAAATGTTACAAAGTAACTAGTCCTACCTCTTATGAAAACTAGCAATGGCGCTGTCATTGCACTTTTTGTAGAACTGTCCCAAGATGTGAAAATACTTGGAGAGGAGTTTCATTTTATAGTGCTTGTACAATACTGTAGGTACTGTTGATATCAGAACTTGAAACAAACTCAAGCCATGGTAACAATCCATTTTCAAACTATAAAAGTATTGTAAATAACCATGGAAGTTTGAAAAGTAATATGCTTGTATAATATTAATAAGTGTAACTTGGTTTACAAACTTGTCATTCTTCTAAGTTGTATTCCTCATTGCTGAGGATCATGATCATTCTAAGGAATTAATCAATTAATGGCAGATTTAATGGGGTGGTTTGCCATTGCCTTTCCCATTTCACACACTGGTTAATTCAGTGTGCAGGTCGGTAATAGTACGTCTTTCGAAAAAAAATGAAAAACTCATTGGTATATGACATTGCATGGTTTCGAACTTGGACCACCCGCATGGGAGTCCGACGTCCTAGCCACGACGCCACCGGCTACCATTCATACTACCATGTTATGTCTTGATCAGGGATCAATCACTGATATGATAACATATTATTTTAGATACTAGAAGATTGAAGTGTTAAAATTATTGAAATCTGAAATAAAATTATTGAATACCAACATTAAACTGACTTTATTTCATACTTTAAAAAATTATCTCCGTCTGGGTACTATTTCAGGTGGAATATAATTTTCGTCAGTTTTCTTTGAAGCACTTTTCTTTTTAGTATGTTTCTCTACAAGCTTTTCCTTTTCTTCAATTTCAAGATCAATAGTTTCTTCATTTTCAAAGAACCATAATTTTTGTTCCTCTACTTTAAGCTTCCTTTGTTTCTCCTCAATAAGTTGCATTCGTTTTGCTCTGTCCAGACGCATTGTTTGCTCTTCCAGTTTTTGCCCTCTTATATTTGTCCATGAATTGAATAGCTGTAAATAAAAGTTGTAAGTAGTAGTTTAGTACACTAAAATTTGTAATTCACTAGAACTAGTGAGTGAAAAGATCAAGTGTGAATGCAAAACTATTTTGTATGCGTTTTTTCTTTCAAAACTTATTTATTTACAGACCCTGAAAACGACTTTTGTTACACAATAGTGTTCAATATAATTTGATTTGTAACAAGCTTGCCAAAGCATCGTATAAGTATTGACAGGTAACTACATTAAATATAGCAGCTTGTGTTAATTTGAATACACTTTTTGACAGTACCTGTCCAAGTTTTTTGTCACTTGTTGTGTTTTGTTACTGCTTACTGACTAACGTTAAATGCTTTTTAATTACTCCACGTAACTTCACACAATTTTAGTTATGTGCCCATTACTACAACATGGAAGATGTCTTTAGTGAAACATTAAATTCATAATGAAATAACAAACCTGTTGCTGCTGTAATATATCCTTGCTTTGAGCTTTATTAATAGCATTTTCTATTTTGATCTTCAAAGATTCTTGTAAAGGAACTTCCGAATGGCTGTGTTTACTCAACATAGATAAGCAGCTTTCCAGTACTCTCTTAGATTCTTCTTCCACATTATCACATTCTTTCTTCAATAAATCTATTACTTCAATAAATGTTTTAGAAGACTCTGTTTTATTGAATTCTTCACAAACAGATAACAATTTGTCATATTTTTTATAAACTAACCAGCCAATTATTTGCAGATTTTTGTTTAGGTTGTCATTCACCCGTTCAGAAATCCAAGCTAATGTTTTCCCAGATAAAGTGAATGTATCTTTTATATCAAAGTGATCATCAAAATATGGATTCCTCAGAAATTTTACTCTTATTTTTATTTCTTCAGGTTTTTTGCTTTTTCCTGCTGGTTGAACAGGATCGGAAGGTGGAGTAAATGTTGTAATGAACTTATAACAAGCATATTGACATAAAGCACAGGTAATATCGTTTGTGTAATTTTCTTGTAACATGATCAATGATGCCACATCAGCAGCAAGCTTATAATTTTCTGATGTTGTTAACTTGTCTAATAAAATATTAGCAGTATAATCATCAAGAAACAAGCCAAAATTTAAAGGATCTTTCAGAATATCTACTAATTCTTGGATATGATCAAACTCAATAAAACTTCTAATTGTTGCATGGTGTGTAGATTCTAGAGTACATCCCGTTTCCGCTGAAAGTCTCAACTTGTGGAGAAGATCCTTTAGTTCCTCGAGATACATGGGGTCCTTGATTGCATTTGCAAATATGTCAACATCTATTGCACTAATAACTCCTTTTGAGGCGTAGTTTTGATCCAGAATATTGTAGAAATCATTAAGATTGACTTTATCTAATAATGGCGACGATGTTTGTAACTTCCAGGCCTCAATGCACTTATAATCATTGGTTAGAAAAGTATGTTTTTGAATATACACTGAATTGATAGGATTTTTCAATGAAATTTTGCGTAATCTCAGAAGCATTTTAAGTTCCACTGAGATGCAACTTCTGACTAAATATGAATCAATTAACGTCGTCTGCTACCAAATAAATCAAATCACTGGTTGTCTAAAGTTAGGTAGAAGTAAAAGCATAGGCGCACAATGAACGCAGTTTTCGACCTTTGAGGTTATAATTGTTTTTGTTAGTTCATTTCATTTATTTCCCTGACACAGGCAAACAGAATTAGGAAACCGATACAGCCATGTATTGGAGATTGTCCATTTTCTAATAGTCCGGTTATTTCCATTTCGAGGAATAGGGTTCCTAATATTTTTTATGTATATTAATATAGAGAATAAAAGATTATTATGTTGAACTCGACCCGGCTCGCCCGTCGCCGTTATAGCTCAGTCAGGCAGGCACGTTCTATTGTTTGACATACCTCGGAGCCAATTCTCGCAGAGTTTGACAAATTTCTGATAAGTCTAAAGTAAGAATTTGGCTTTTTGCGTACAAATTTTCGTTTTTGGCGTTCTGCGTCGAAAGGAGTAAAATGTCTACTGAAAAATCCTCGATATGGCGAGTTCGACATGTCTACTTTTTTTTTTCGAACTGACAATTGCTGTTGGTCCTAATGACCTTTACAGCTTCATCGGGGTTTTTGGGGCGAGCGCTAAGTGCGCTCCAGCCTGGAGGAGGACTTAAAAACTACTATAAGAAGCGACTGCCTAAGGACACCTAGGTGCCCTTAGGCTGCCCAAGATTAAGTCTAATGTGCGAGAATCCCCTTCCTGGTTTACACTGGTTACACTCAAGTACAGTGAGAAGTGCAAGTAAAATTGACAGTGGCGAGTACCTGGCAGTATGCACTTGCCACTGTACATGACCTAGTGTAAACCAGCCTTGAAGTGAAGTGAAATAAGGTGATCATAAGACCATAACAATGACATTTTTTAAAAATAAATTATATTTTTAATTACTACAATTTAATTTATTAAAATTAGGGTACATGAATAATTATTTTCATTATTTATTGATCATTTTCAAAATCAGCAGGATTCTTGCGGCCAAGTCTGTGATGTTCCCTTTCTACTCCCTCATAAATAAGGTATCCGACAATGAAAGCTAAAAAAAAAAAAAAAAAAAATTAGTTCAATTATTTTGTTTGATTACATAGTTTATAATGTGTAGGCAAATTAATCAATTAATTTGTCATTTTGTTTCAGTCATACTAACATTTCTTGTATTCAGTGGAACTACATACTGGAATGAATTTATTTGTAATTTATAACTTCGCAGTTCCATAAAACTAGTGGAAGAAAAAAATCTATTGATGGAACTCTGCAACTGAGTGGTTGGTTGTGATGATCACAACCAAAATCAAGTAACATAGATAAGTACAACCATTGCGATGCTATTTATGTGTAGGATTTTATTATATTTGAATATAAGCGAGAACCACTAATATCAAGGAAACTTACGTGGTGCAACTCTGAATACCCTGTCACGGAATCTACGGAATAAATTTGGGATTCCATTGGAAATGGCTCCTGCATAGGCTCGTTGCTCGTGTGGTGATAATTTGTACGTAATTACTCCTCGGATTTTAGCAAGCTCTCCAAAATGCTTTCCCATTTTTATTCCAAAATCTTCCTTTAAATTATGTAATGAATTAAGAATGAACGGAACAAAAACAATCAAAGAAAACCATTAGTTCACTCACACGACAAGCAGTGTTGCCACCAATCAATATTCTCCTTAGAAACTTCACAGAGTTTTAAATAAAAATCAATGAAATTGGTCAAATCGCTAGCAATAATAGAATTTTGCTACTTAGGTTGAAATATTTTTTAGCTACGAGTTATATTCTTCATAATATATATATATATATAATGAAGAATATAACTCGTAGCTAAAAAATATTTATATATATATTTATATATAGCTATAATTATTTATTTTAATAACCAAAATTCGCTATATTTAGTAAAAAAAAGTCTTTATGGTGGCAACAATGATTCACCGTGCTTTTCACCTACACAGTAACAATCGTATGCGATGCAATTGTCGTTTACCTTTTTTTTTTTTTTTTTTCGTACTGATAATTGCTTCACCGGGTTTTTTGGGGCGAGCGCTAAATGCGCTCCAGCCTAGAGGAGGACTTAAAAACTACTATAAGAAGCGACTGCCTAAGGGCACCCAGGTGGGTACGGACCTCGGCTTAGGACGTCGCTGGGGACGTAGGGGTCGGGGAGAAGCGGCCTGGAATACGCCGATAGCGCGTGAAAGCGCCAGAAGCGGGTCGACGCCCGCGCCGGCGCGGGCGGTATGAAGGTGCTGTGTGTGAACTACTATCGGGTGGCGGAGTGGCTTCCGCGATGGAGATCGTGATGGCGTCGTCGGGGTCGTCTAGGACGTGTCTAGGCCGACGTCGTCGACGGGATGTCGGTAAACCGTTAGTAGTCGAATAAGCGGCGGCGCTTACTACTAGAGGGTTTGGGTGGTGGGGAGCTTGCTCGAAGAAGCGTCGAGACGCTAACTTCATGTATTGAGCGATCGTGGGGAGTTCCAAATCGTGATGGAGGTCTACGTTACGTAGGTACCATGGAGCACCGGTTGCTCTACGCATGAACCTATTTTGGATAACCTGAAGGCGGCGAATGTGGCAAGAGTGCGCGAATGTCACGCTTGCGTACGTGAGGATTGGACGGATGCAAGTTTTGTAAATTGTCAACTTATTTCTAAGTGACATTTTACTCCCCTTGCCTAGCATCGGGTGTAACCGGCCGAGAATGAATGTTGCGCGGTCGCGGACGCGTTTTACGTGTGGCTCGAAGGTCATACCTCTATCAAGGGTGACTCCTAGATATTTGACCTTTTTCTCCCAAGGGATAGGTCTGCCGAAAAGTGAGAGTTGCCCTATGTTATTCCGAACATGGGTGGTCGTATCAGGGGCACGACGCCTAGCGAAGAGAATGGCGGCGCTTTTGTCAGGGTTCACCTCGATTCTCCACTTCCGAAACCATTCGCCTAGGGCGGTGGCGGCGGATTGGAGAATCCGGGTGATACGAGCCCTGTTCCTATCAGAGGTGTAGAGAGCGGTGTCGTCCGCAAATAGCGCGAGTTCTACCTTTGGATGGCGAGGGATGTCGCTGGTATACAGCGAGAAGAGGAGTGGCGAGAGGACGGAGCCCTGGGGGACTCCGGCTCTGATTTGGCGAGGGGAGGAGAGCGATCCCTCGACGCGGTAGCGAAAGGTTCGATTCCTGAGGAAGTCCCGTAGTATGAGTACGAGACGATCCGGCACCCCGATTTGGTATAACTTATATATCAAACCGTTGTGCCAGACTTTATCGAACGCTTTCGCCACGTCGAAGAATAGCGCCCCTGTGGGGATCGGCTTACGCGAGTAATTGAGTCCCTCCAGTATGTGTTCCGTGATGCGGTGCACCTGCTGGACGCACGAGTGTCCGGGTCTGAAGCCAAACTGGACGTCAGGGATTAAACCTTTGGACTTGGCAATGTCATGGAGGCGATTATTGAGAAGTCGTTCGTAGACTTTCCCCATTGTCTTGAGGAGACTGATGGGGCGATAACTGGTGGGTTCGGAGCGCGGTTTACCTGGTTTGGGAATACCTATGACAACTGCTTCCTTCCAGGCGTCTGGAAAGGAGCAGTTGGCCATTGCGGTGTTGAAAATAGATGCCAATAGGCAAATCAGGGGAGCAGGGAGCAATTTTAGAACCTTGTTGGTAATTCCGTCTGAGCCGGGGGCTTTTTTCTGTTTAAGACCTTTGATAGCGGTATGAACCTCCTGAGCCGTAATCGGATCAAGCGGGGGATCGGACGGGGGCACCTGTGCCCTGGATTCGACTTCGCGGTCCACCATATCGAGGTGGGTTGGATCGACGGGTTCGCGGGAAGGCGAGCACTGGCTTTCCAGGCTGTCGGCAAGGCATTCGGCCTTTTCAATGTCGTCAAACGCGGGAGTTTGGTTCGGTCGGTTTAGTGCCCCCACTATGCCCCCATCTCTGAGACAGTTTCTGATTTAAGAGCTCTCGCCAAGCGCCAGTAAGCCTGGTGGGATGGCGAAATCTCCGAAAGCAGATCGTCCCACCTACGGTTTCGGAGCTCGGCCATGCGATCCTTTACGTCCCTCTGTAAAGCGCGTAGCCGTCTCCTGTTGTCATCAGTCGGGTAATTGTCGTAAGCTCGAGTGGCGGCGTTCTTTGCCGTCAACAGCTCCCTCATATCCTCAGGCAGCTCCCAGCGTCGATCATTCGACGCTGGAACCCGCCTGGAGGCGTCACTAATGACGTTACCGAGGTGACTGGTGAGGGCATTGACCGCCAGCACTGTGTCGTCTTTGGAGGTGAGAATGTCAGGAATCTGGTCCAGTAGGGGGGAACTAGGATTTTGGAGGGACTCCTCGAGCTTTTTCCAGTTCATTGCTATCCTGGTGACCGGCTCGGAGGAGTCAGGCGGACCTAAAAGGAGTTGTACTGGTCTGTGGTCGGAATCGAGCTCATGTAGCGTCTCTATAGAACGAAACCGTAAGGAGACGTTCCTGAAGAGAGCCACGTCGAGTATGTCGGGTCGATGGTTGACGGTGTAGGGAAAGTGGGTCGGGGACATGGGAGCTAGTACGTCAAAGTTGAGTGTGTCAGCTAATGCGTCTAGTCTGTTGCCGTTAGGGTTTGAAATGATGGAGTTCCATCGCTCATGTTTGCAGTTGAGGTCACCAGCCACTATGACTGAGTCGCCTAAGTCGAGTAGTGCTTGTATATCCCTCCTGAGTAATTCCTTACCGCAGGGGAGGTATACTGAAGCGATGGTAATAGGCTGATGGCCTGTCATGGCAAGGCGGCAGACTGAAGCCTCAATGTTAACTAGGGGAGGGGTGTCAAGTGCGATGCAGTGAAGAGACTTTCTGTAGTAAATCAGGGTCCCGCCTTTCGCGGAGTGGACCCTATCATTACGGATGATCTTATAATTTGCAATCTTAGGATTGCCCATACTAGGTTTCAAGAAGGTCTCTTGCACTAACATTATGTCGGTCTGGTGGGTCTTTAAGTAGTCATGAACCTGGTCTCGTGTCGTTTACCTTTTCGATGGTCATAGTACGATTCTGAACAATTCAGTTGCGTGAAAATTTGGATTTTTTCCCCAGAAAAAAACGGATTCGGGTATTTTTAAGATTGCCAAACGGCAACACTGATGCATTCTTTTCATTCATTAATGAGAGCGTTCCATAACCAGTTGAATTAATTCACGTTAACAACAATCCATGTTCCATTAACCCGTTAAGTATTGAAACTTTATCAAACTTATATTTGACACAAGCAATGGAAGCCGTACAATTGTCTACTGAATAATTTTAACTGGTTTTAGAACGCACTCTTAGACTTCAGTTGTGATTGATGGATGTATCTGCTGCCTGCTGATGCTAATCTAATGCTTGATTTTTTGTAAGGTTATTTATTTTCCTGATAACTGTAGTGTCTACCACTCTAATCGGTGGTGTCTACGTGAAAGCAAGAATATGAATTACATATTTAAAAATATTTTAAATTCAACAATAAAAAAATGTAACACTAAAAACAGTTTTCACACTACAGCAGCAGTGTCTGCATGGTCAAAATCAAATACACCTAATAAGTTCATAGCGTATAATAGAAAAGTGTATCCTCCACAAGAAATAGGTGAAGAACCGAGACCAGCCGTAAGTGACAATAATAACAAAATAAGTAATAAGGAGATAGCAGTTCCATTCGATTCTACTGTGATTATTTCTATTTTCAGTTTGTGTGTCACCAGAAGACTCAAATAAAGTATAGCCCAGAAAAACTTTGGTATATTGCTAGCTTTGTCCGAGGAATGAGTGTGGATGAAGCTGTAAAACAGCTGAGTTTCATAAACAAAAAGGGTGCAGTATTTGTTAAAGACACTATCCTTGAAGCACAGAATCTTGCTGTCACTCAGCACAATGTAGAATTCAGAAGCAATCTATGGATAGGTAAGTAAGATTAGATTTTTTTTGTCTCAGACTTTTTCCAAATCATTTTGTATAGGATAGGACATTAATAATGTTACGGTTCAATGGTTTAGTAGCTAGAATGCCAAACTCCGTGGAAATTACAGGTTCCAAACCATGCATTGTCATGTACCAAAGACTTCTTCGGATTTTTTCAAACAAGGCTCTAACGGTATAGAAAAACATGAGGAAACCTGCATTTATAGTGTCCGATGAAAAACTTATTCTGGAGGCATGTAAACCCAGTAGTGCTCTGGGCCTACACAATTGATCATAGCCTGTATCCCCTTGTGCACAGGGAGGTCTGTGCCACAACAATGGAGATGTTAATAAATGATGATGAAACTGCATTAGTGACAAATTGAGATTTACCAGATTATGCAGTACCCTTGTAGGTAGTGGATCTGTGTTCTGTGGTCTGTACCTAGTAGGTAGCGGACAATGCGAACCTGTACAATTCAGTAGAGTACAATGGAGTTTCACAAAACCACTTATCAACCTTCTATGTAAAATCTGTCATCAAATATGTTTGATTCGGCATTGATTCAGCAGTGTTTATAGAAGATCCAGTATTTACTAAGACTCTGTGTGCTCCATCTTTGACCTCATCGTCACTTGCCACCTGGTGAGGCTATCCCTACTGGTGGGGATAAGTGGACCAGATGGGTCAAACGCGGGTCAAGATTTTAATTATTTTTTCACATAAAGTATGTCATGGGGATATCTAGTATTTACTATTCTTCTAGTAATTAATTATAAATTAATTTATTCATATTATTTTCAGCTGAATCCAATGCTGGAAAAGGTATGGTGATTAAGGGAATTAGAAGACATGCGCGAGGTAGACTAGGAGAGGTTCGTTACCAATATAGCCACTACTTTGTTCGGCTCGAGGAAGGGAAGCCCCCTAAAGATTACTATAAGTTGAACCCATTGACACCTGAACAACAACTCAATAAGTGGTTAGAAGGAATGAGAAAAAGAAAAATCATTAATTCCTATTAGTTTTATAATATAGTTATTTTTAATTGATACAAAAATATTAAAATTAGAATTGAATTCTATTTTTTATTGTACATAGCTACATTTGACTAAATAATTAACAATTATGTTTCGATACCTACTATTATATATAATCAATGAGCAAATGCACTGATTTATTGTAAGACCCGCATGCTCCATCGTCGACCTCATCGTCGCTTACCATCAGGCGAGATCGAGGTCAAATGCGGGTTTAGTTATACATAAAAAAAAAGAAAAAAAAAAAAAGAAATCTGCAACCTACATCTTGCATACAATTTACATTTCCACTACGCAAGTTTTGTGCAACCTGCGCGCAAGACCTTGCATAATGGAAACGCTCGCATCAAATAGCTTTATTTATAAATAATAAATAAATCTATAGGTATATAAAAACCTTGTCAAGTAAGGGTTTTTATATTCCTGGTCAGGATATGTATGTATTTTGTTACAACCTGTGTACTTAGCAAAAACAAAATGCTAACCACGCGCCTATAAGTTTAGGGTCAGTGCACACCCAGCGGTAGCAGTATAGAAATCCGTAACACACACGCAAATTTAAAATTCGACAAACGGCGATGAGGTTGAATTATACCTAAATGCTAAAAAATCGGTACAACACTGCTGTACATTACAACTGGAACCTCTATGCAGCAGAGTTCCACAAAGAACACTGAACATATTGGTGCTATGCTACTACTAATATATATACCTACATTATTAGTCTTACAATTCTACATAATTTCTTGATTACCATTATCGCTAGCCTTCTACTCCTAGCTACCTTCTTAATAAAAAAACAAGATCGGAATCCATTATGATTCAGGATAGTAATATAACTAGAGTACAATTAGCTAGTCCTCCCCCGACCACATTTCCACTAGCTACATTCCATCCTGGGCTGGCTGGGACTGGCACAAAACAGTATATTATTATTATTATATATTTATCGACAAGCAGCATATAAGCTTATGCATCTATGTCATAGTGTAAATAATAAAATATGATATTAAAAGTACCTATGTACGAGTATTTCTATTATATCAGATTTTAAACAGAATTTTTAATACCTAACGGTTTCAGTCGCTGTTACAGTCAGACAAGTCGGGTAGGAATTGTTTTTTTTATTTAATTTTCAATCGCTACCTATGGATAGGATTAGGGAGTTTGTCTAAGATAATTTGTTTTTCTTTAAAAATAAACCTGCAGCTGCATTTGAGTATCATCGTATCAGACTTACATTGAGTCCGAAATGTTACATTATTTCATAAAATACTGTAACAAAAAAGTTGCATTAGATATAATTAAGTACTTTTTAATTATTATGATGAATCTTGTGTTCTACAGCAATTATAAATAGATAGGTAATAGGTAGGGATTATTTATTTCTAATCTATAGCAATATTAAATTACCATATTGTCGTCGATTCTGGCAAGGCTGCTAAATGAAACTATCTCGCTCATTCATATACTGTTTATGATGATAATTCATTTAAAAATGTTTAGGTAATTTAGCGAATGACACACCAGAATTGACGCCATTGTATAGCTGCTAAAAAAGATTTTAAACCCATGGCTAAACCCCGAAATATAACAATGCCATGGATTAAGCCTGCTGATGGTTAGATTACTCCTAGTTTAGGTACTTCATACAGATTGATTACTAATCAATAGACAATAGTCATTACATTTCGGGTTTTACACATAATAACATATATAAAATACTGGCAAAAGGCTATGTATCAACTATGTGACTGAAAAAAAGATCATACACTTAAAGAAGACCGGGTTTCAGGCTTTTTCTTAGGTACATAACTATATAGGAATATTGAGCCTATCACCAGCAAAGTACCCATGGCAAACTGCAATGTTAAATGGAAGTCAAATATGTAAATCGAGGCTATGCAGGATATTATTATCGCTACGGAAGTCGCAAAGCCTTTCAATATGTTATCTGCGTATTTGACGACAACAGCTACTATAAGTCCCCCCGCTGCCTGCAAGACCACTAGGTACCACACAAAACCATCAAAGCCTTTGAGTAAAGTTGTCGTAGAGCCTTCTTTAATGAGAAATGTAGCTGTCCCAAATGGCAGTGACAGCAAACTTAATTGAACATTACGCATCCATACCTATAACAAAAGAAAAATCATTTTGGTTAAATAGTATTATGGAATAAATTAATTATAGTAGGTATCTGATTTTATTACACAAAGAAAAAAATACTTACTGATATGTCTGATTCTTTGAGCACTTTCTCAAAATAAATTCCAGCAAATCCAGATATGAAACATGCAGCTAATGCTGCGCAAAAACCTAATATTCTAGATTCTGTAGGTTTTGTTGAATCTGTAGATTTTACAGTTGACTTGTCATTAGAGGAAAGTTGTACTAGTACTATGCCACCTGCCAACAAGGCGAGTGCACACCATTGCCACTTTTTTAGTGTTCTTTTTAATACAACTACAGCAAAAAATGCAGTTGTGAGTAATTTTAATTGATATGTGACCTGAAAAATTATGTAAAAATTAAAAACAAACGTAGGTACATAAAAAATGCAAGGCATGTTAGATAGAATTATAATTTTACCTGATAAGTTGCAGCATCCAAATTAGATGATGAGACATAAAGTAAATTGTTCTGTACAATATACAAAAATGATGGCACACAAACACGTAAAGTGTCTTTGAAATTTAATATGACGGTAGCATAGAGAGATTGGACACCTCTCATAACATTCCCTGATTCTAGCATAACGAGGACAAGGCAAATAGCCAATTTGAGTACTTCAGCCATAAGAACAGCTGCAATATAGAGATGTAGGTATTAATACAACAAGTTTTTTTACCTGTACTGCAATAGAATAATTAAATTAAGCTTACCTGCTGGTGGAGAAAATCTTTCACCATCTCTTGTGAGAGCATATCGCATACTAAGCCCCAATATAGCATTTTGTAATGTGAGTACTACTAAACTTATGTACTTCACATAACCTGCTAAAGATTTATACTAATTAGTTTCCCCTGTTCCAAGTATCCCTACTGATATATCCCTACTAGTAGGGATAGATTGATTTTTTTTCCAAGTCTCCCTACCGGTAGGGACTACTAGAAGGGATATATCAGTAGGGATACTTGGAACAGGGGATTAGTTTCTTATTACTACAATGGCCCCAATCCTGGGGTGTCACTTTAATTAAAATAAACATTACATTCCCTCTTACATAGTCTAGCAAATGAGTGAGTGAGACAGTCCATTTAGTTTTAACTTTAGGTTTGGCGGCCATCCCAGTATCAATGCATAACAAGAGATCCATAATTATAAGGATTATAATTAAGACCATTATTAGAATTGTTTACTTGGTTTAGTAACATGTGTTTGAATAAATAAATAAATGCAAATACAGATTGAAGAACATTCTACAGTAACAAAAATCAGAAATTTAAATATACATAATTGAGATATTTTTTTAAATCACTGTTAAAAATAACACTTAGTAATTTAGGTAATTATCACAATCAACTGTAGATAAGGTTATCAAATTTGGTAATTGGTAGAATAGGCATTATTGTGTTTATATGGATTGTACAATTTCATTTTATCAAAATTAAATATCAAGTATGGTATAGAAAGGTTTAACAATTGTTAACGATCAAACCCTGACATTTTTGAACTGAAATTTTCTCACCATTTTTAAGTCTTCTATTAGGTGAGAATGTTTGTGATTTCTTTTCATCTCCATCCATGTCTCCTGTTGTTAGCTGAGTGTCGGCCGCGGCTGGCTCTACTTCGGCGAGCTGGTGCTCTTCCCCACTGATTACTGGTTCACTTTGTGGAGTTGTCTCATCTGTAGACTTCATAGGAGCTAAGTTGAAATACCCTGCAGGTTGTGATTCTACCAGTGCAAAGATGAAATAAATTAACACAAAATAAAGATAATAATATTTACCTGCTAATTAATATACATTACATAGGAATGTTCCTATTTGTTCCTTGAAAAAATGAAAGAAATAGTTTAGTTACACTGCATTATAAAACTTTACAGAACTACTTACAACAGTCATAAAACCAAACCACTCTTAAAGCAACTAATAAGAGTAGCATACATAATGTATGGGAACCTATTAGCAATAAAAAATAATCATAAGTTAATACACCAAAGCATAAAAATGTGATTGCAATTTATTATCGGTACAAATTCTAATAAAATAAAAATGACCAGTCACTTACTTAATATTAAAAACTGAGTCGTACGCGGTCACTATGTGAGCAATCATAAAAGGAAAATTGGACGATTTTAGGAATTATTTACGTAAAATAATTTAGATTTCAGTAAACATGAACAAAACTGATTATCCATTAGGTACCTACCACTGGTGTGTGATGACGTTTACATTTTACACTTGGGGCTTGGCATGAGTTTGAATGCAGACGAGTACACGGCCGGTACCGATACCTGAACCGAACCGTCCTCGTGTAGTCCGAGCCTTAGAGAGCGTTCTATAACCAGTTGAAATAATTCACGTTGACAACACTGCCTGTTCCATCACCGTGTTAACAGCTAAAAATCATCAAACTTTTATTAAAAACTAGCAATGGAACGTGTACAACTGTCATCGTGAATAACTTCAACTGGTTTTGAACGCACTCTTAGGCTACGTTCCAATTCGCGTTTATTCTCAGGTAAAAGGATAAAGTGAACGTTTTGGAACCTGGAAGGCGATTCTCGCAGGTGGAATGTCCGAATTCCACGACGAATTCCTAGAAGCCAATTCTCGCAGAGTTCGACATACAAAAGTCGAGCGCCACGAACGTCTTGTCACGCTCACATGAATGTAAGCGAATGAGATAGGACTATGTCGAATTCGATATTCCATCTGCGAGAATCGCCTTCTTGGGTGGATGCTGGCAACACTGAATCTGACGCACGCACGCTAGTAAAGTGGACGTGTTTTTTGGTTATTTTTTGGGTCCGTCTTCGTTTCGTTCGTCATAGAATATTAATTAAATTATTATTGGTTTCCTATAAATAAAATGAAATTACGCTCACTGAAGTGATTTTTATACCTAGACAAGTATTCTCGACAGAAGAGGGATATGGTAGAAAGAATATTTTAAACATCAACCTATATTTAGTTTAATTTCATCCATCACAATGACGAATGTGTGTCATTGTGAAGTCCTCAGGAAATATTACAAATAGCCTGAATAGATAGCAGACGCTACAATGGGTGATTTATATATCGCAGTAGTCTGCTCATCTAATATGAATCGCAGCATGGAAGCTCATGCTTTTCTAGTAAAAAAGGGCTTCAAAGTAAAATCATTCGGCACTGGCGAAAAAGTGAAACTTCCAGGAGCATCTGCAGACCGCCCTAATTGCTATGAGTTTGGTGTTCCTTACGATGATATTTACAATGATTTATTAGAGAAAGATAAGGCTTACTATACCCAGAATGGTTTGTTACACATGTTGGATAGAAACCGAAGAATAAAGCCATATCCAGAAAAGTTCCAGACATCGGCTGAACATTTTGATGTTATCATAACATGTGAAGAAAGAGTGTATGATCAGGTGATAGATTGGTTCGGATCACGGAGGTCCGTTCATAATCAGCCAGTTCATGTTGTCAACATAGACATACAAGACAACCATGAAGAGGCTACCATAGGTGCTTTTCTGATTAGTGACATGGTCACAAAAATGGCCCAAAGCGATGATTTGGATAATGACATTGATGAATTATTGCACGAGTTTGAAGCAAAATGCCATCGGCCAATCTTGAACTGTATTATGTTTTATTGACAGCATACACAAGTATAGTTCTGCATTATGACTGATGTATTTTACCTTTAAATAAATTGGTACTTATATTTTTGTCAATGATTGCTAGAATGATATGTAATATTTAGGTTTTTTTTTGTAATATAACAAGGAAATGACAATTTAATTTTATAATTATATTACTGTGGTTTTTACTTGATGCCGAACATTTTACTATAGAAGACAAAAATAAAACGCTGTCTAAGCTCAGGGTAATTTCCAATACATGAGGCACTCCCACCTAACTCCTCATGGTTAGCAGTGCATTGAAAAGTCTCGGAGCAGTGTGAAGGTCAGTCTGCCCTGGATTGCCCATAATCATATCACTTCACCAAAACTTTGCAGGAGGGTTTTCAATCTGTGATCATCACCGTCAGGTAGCCAATCTGCTTAAGGCTGGGACTAAATGTACCGGTTCCAGCGGTTTGCTGCAGCCAATCACGAGGCGAGGCGAGGTGCGAGTAGGGGGAGAGTGCAACACTTGTGATTAGCTGCAACGAACCGAACCGGTGCATGTAGTCCAGCACTTATAGCCAATATGCTAATATACCCAGAGACTCCACAAAATTATTGAATTAAAACCCAGTTTTCATTTTCCAATCAGTAAATGAACCGGTTATCTCTGGAAATAGTGTAAGATAAAATTTGTATCCATATACCATCTATTACCAGGCTGGTTAAGTCAAAATGGTACACAACAACCTTTATTTTTTCTGGTATAATTAAAAATGTTATTTTTTCAAAATCTGATTTTATTTAACAACTAATTATTTCATAATTTCAATAATATTTTCTTAGCAATAAATCTCTATATAAAATTACACAATAAAGTTTTTAATGTTTCATACAAATGATCAGCTTACTTCTTTAAACACCCTGTCCTTCAGTTCATAATATTTATTCAACCGGATTTCTGCATATCTGTAAAATTAAGAATTTCATTGAACTAACAATGATAATAAAATATAAAATTTAAAACCTAAAGCCGCCACTACACTTCACGCAAGAACGCCGGAAAACGGTTCTTGCCTCAGCCCACCACAAAGGTGTCCACATTTCACGCGCGAACGCCAAGAACCATAAAGCCGCGCGTTCACTTGTCGTCAAAAATACGTATTGACGTTAGCGTACGGATTTTTGCCGATGCGAATGGCTGCGTCCACCTAATGGGAATCCGAAAGACTCCAAACGCATTGAACGCATAAAAATCAGTTAGGGCAAGTGTGCCGATGGGGTAAGTGAAACTACCCTTTATATCTTGTAATCTAATAGAGTACTTAATTGAAAAAAGAGCCAAGAGGGCGGAAATCCACCGAGTTAGCGGTAAGTGCGTCGAGTGACCTAAAAACAAGAACGTATCGTATATATCAGGCACATAGTCTATACATTGCTAGTTATGCCTAAGAGAGTTAATAAGTTTTATGGTAGGCAGGTATGAAATAGTAACCGAAAGTAACGGACAGGGACACTCCCCCTTGTTTCCCCCCACTTCCCCTCACTCACCCCTTGCTCCACCGTGTTCCCCAAAATATATAAAAGAAACAATTTTTTCGGTGTTCTAATATTGTTTTTCTTTTTTTTCGCGCTTTACGTCTATAGTCAGTTGCCCTGAGTCAGGTACAATATGCAAGTTTTACAGTCAGCTCTCGGTCTATACTGCTGCTGTCTCGCTCTCACTTGACTAGTGCGATCCTTGCTCCATCATCTAAAAATATCGATACCTGAGTATTGTCAATACTTTAATTTAAATACTTAAGGAAAATGTCAAGGTAAATTTCGTATTAGGTACACCTGCACTTTTCGTCTTATAACTTGTACAATACGGTACCTTTGTAATATTTGTGACAAGTAACTGGATTTTGTTCTTTACTCGACTATACAGAGATAGTTTTCTTTGATTTTAGCAATAGCACCGAAGGAAGCTGTGGTTATTATAAAATGAAAAATGTGCTTTATGTACTTTAAGAAGACGTAGGAGGGTAGGTGTCTTTGTCCTGAAAAAATATAGAAGCTCTACTTTATTACTTATTCATGACCTGTTCACTCGATAGAAGAAGACGATGTAGGTACTTACTTAGCTAATTTTTTTGTCCAAAAACAGAAAAATACTAGTAATGGTATGGTTCCGAAGAGTGCATGGTTTCGAACCCGGACTTCCCGCAATTGAAGTCCTAGCCACTACGTCACAGATGAATTAAATAATAACAGATGAATTAAATATAAAGATGAATTAAATAATATGCTGCTAATTACTTATTTATTGGCAATATTTTGTGTTTTCATAGTGTAATATCGATAGTTTGATTCAACACTCCATCGCCAGCGATCGCAGCGAATGGAATTCCGTACTGATGTCATCAGCAGTGAATCTGGCGTTGTGATTGGTGGGTTTAATCCGTTTGACGTCACGTTCGCATTTTCTTGCTCAAAATACCGACATGCAATGCGATGCGTGCGTACAAGTGCACGCACTTGTATGAGATTCCATACAAAGCAACAAAATCCTACTACAAAAACCAAGCTACTATTCAGACGTCCATACCGCGCTGGCTCCGGACCGATAATGAGAACCCGTGAGTGAAGTGTGGACGCGTTCGCGTTTCGCGGGGTTTGTCAAGTAGTCTTGGCAAGATTCTTGCGCGAGTGTAGTTGAGGCATAAAACAAGATGGAAGGAACGCCCGCCATTACCATAAAGGTACACCAGTTTTATTCTTCATCCAAGCCTAAAATACTCCTATTGTCTTTACGAACAAATAAATTGTCATTATTAACTTGACCACTTAATAGAGAATGTTTGGTTTGTTATTTTGTTAATACAGCCTACAGATAATAATTTTCGGGACAGATAAGAAATGAAACTAAAATTACATAAAATTAAAAAAAACAAAAATTACTTAAAAATAAAATTACAAAACACCTTTCTAAATATATTACACTAAAAATATTCTATTGGGTCAGTCAATTTACTCGTAACATCGCGTGTTAAGTAATTTGCTGGTGATTAAATGCGATCCAAAATTTAATTATCTTAAAAATTGAGGGTTTACAGTTTAGTTTCTTTGTAACTTACCTCCCGAAATCGAAGTCTATGTCTGAAAGCTCGTACTGAACATAGGACCAAATGCCCCATAAAAAGTGTGAGGCCAAAACAAAATGTTGAACTTCTCTGTAAACATTTTGAACATCTGCTTCAGATGGTGTGGTAACATTCAAATACTCTGATAAGTAGACCTGAAGCCAAAATTTTTGGAAAGTTTTGCTAGGATATCTGTTGTAGTCAATATCGTCAATTGATAATCCTGCAAATACATTCATAACTTTTATTTAGCATTTTACAGATAGTATACAAAAAGGCATTGGCAGGATGAGCCGCGATAGCTTAGTTCAGTTGGTTAGAGCAAAGTCACAGAACGGTGTGGTCGCAGATTCAAAACCTGCCCGTGGAATAATTTAACAACCAATGTATTCAATTTAACACAATATCATAAGTGATACTCACCAACAAATTCATTGAAATGATTTGCTATATCAAATGCTTGGTAATTATATGCAGCATATTCATAGTCAATGAAAGACACAGTCCCTTCATCTTGGTTGTAGATCACGTTTCCTAGAAGCAAATCATTGTGAGCAAACACAATTGGGCTCTCAGTTTTTGTTAAGTGTGATTTTAGGCGCTCAAACTCTATCCTTAGTCTTGTTACTGACCCAAAGCTATTGGCAAATCTACAACAGAGATAGACAAAAAGTACCTTTGTTAACATTGAGTGAGGTGATCTTAGAAACTATATAAATTACAAATACCTACTATTATATTAAGCATTTAATTTTATAAAAACAAATATTGCTTTTATAGTACAAAATGTAATACATTGTTAGTCCAGGCTTGCAAGTATCTTACAAATAGATGCAATAATATAAATAACACACAACACAACTAAGTGCAATAAAAACATAAATGTTGAGCACCACACCAAATTCTCAAAACATAATTTTGAGCACCACACCAAATTCTCAAAACATAATTTTGTAAAGTGGACCTAGATAAAGGTAGACGAGACGATGGATCATTTAGAAAAGTAATGTATACTACTATTAGATAATGTTGTGACTTTGGTTTAGCATATTTAATTGTAAAATAAATCTAAATTATTATATATTTAATAATTTCTTTAAAACAGTTTGTGTGTTACAACTTTTCCAGTACCTACACAATATAATATTTATCTGCCACTTTATCTTGGCCCTGATATAATACAAATGTTTCCATGCAAAACTGGTGTCGACTATCTTACTCGTAAGTATCAGTCTTCTTCTCCTATAGAATTAGGGTACGTTCCGTAACCATTTTATCTTTCTCTGACAATTATTCTTGGATAAAGTTTATTTTTATTTTTTTATTTATGTCATGGAACCAGGTTTATGCGTAGTTAAAGAGTTATGGAACGGCCACAAACTCGTCAAAGTAAATAAATCAAATGTCAACTCATACATTACTGTCACTCTGACAGTGACAGTAATTAACTCTGATTTTTCGGATGAGAACTTTCACCTGACAGTTGAAATATCACTCGATGTCCGATTCCTTAATACAACTTGAACTGTCAGATAAATTATCAACGTTGTGTTTCAGAACCGGGTAGAGTAATTATTACTCTTTGTCGGGTAATTATTAAACGTTATGGAACGCAACCTTAATTGAGGAAATAGTTTCACAGTGAGTTTATAAACAAACTTGCTGTAATTCTCAGCTAATGGTGAAGTTAAACTACCTTGTAGCTAGCTACTAGATAAATATGTACACACAAACAGACCTGATTTGTTTACTTGCAATCGTAAATGGCTCAGGAAGTAAATTTAGGAATTGTTCCATCTTGTCCCACAGCATTGGCTCTTTGTTTATCTGAAATACAAAAATGTTGCCTAAGTAAAATAAAAAAACCTACATGAATATTAAGAGTAAGAATTATTAATTTCAATAAACTGGTATTGAAACACTGGTATTCGTGTATTCATGTAGGTCTTTATTTTATACTAAACATGTTAAAAGCCATAGCTAACTATGGCGAGGCCATTTCAACTCCCATCCACAGCAGTTAAAAATTTAAAAAGCTTGCTCAAACACTCGCTCATCCATCCACTTTCCAGAACTTGTGGTTTAAAATGTTTAAATAGGATAAGGGTTATTAACCTATTAAATTTATATTTCTATGCATCAATCAAATTACATCGACATCCTGAAGAATTATCTAAAATTACTTTTTTCGATATCTCAACTACATAACATCAGAGATATTAATGGTTAAAGTCACTACTGGAGAGATGGTCTGTCCCTTTTTACCAAAGCAGTCCTTGTTAAGTAGCCAGGACCTGCTTGTATGGCGCTAGGGAACTGTAATTCTTATTGCCGTGTCTTTCTATCGTCTGATTTTTGATATTTTATTTTTCAACAAATTATAACTCTGTTTTCACATTTGACCATCAATTTATGACTATTTCTTAATTTCTAAGAAATGCATTTAATATTTGATACTTGGAAACTACTATTGATTCCAATATTATGTGAATAAATTAGAACATACTTCTCTTCCTAGCTCCACTTTGTGCATTTTCGCCATTTTCTGAGCCACCAGAGGCCATATTTTGTCATCCAGAACAGAATCCACAGTTAGGGTCAGTCCAGGATAATATTGATATGCCAACCCATTTTCAAATACACCATAAATCTTTGGAGCTAGCCCATATACATTCAGTGTTTTGATATTCCTGTAATAACAAACACACCTTACCCACCATAAAAGTAGTCTAAACTCTCCTTAATCAAAGGTTGGCTGGAAGAGATCCCATATTTTAATGTTTTTAATTTCTGTGTATTTTTTTTCCTATGTGTGCAATAAAGAGACTACAAACAAATGTAATCAAAGCAATTGAAAACATTTTATTTGTCTAAACATTACAATGTATACAAATTAACCTTGAATCCCACACTAGGCATAGTAGGTATGTTGAATGAGTTGTTTTGTGGATTCCATACTGGTCTCAATAGGAGTTGATTGTTTATAAGTTTTATAACTATTGATTACTCAACTAAATTGAAGCATTAACAGTTCTTATTAATTAGACCTTGAAGTCCTTGTGACTTCAATATACATATAAATTTACATATGCATGCATACTCACCGGATTTCTGCATTTCTGTCAATGAGCAAATCTGTTTTATTTCCATAAATACGTACAAGTACAACAACATTGTCCTCCTCATTGGATTGCTTGTTTAATTGACATGCAACTAATTTGTTAGTAATACCATCTGTGAAAGTCTGGAAAATTTTAGAAACATGTTAGATAAAATAACTTGAACAATAACTAGCCCCCACAACACGGGGTATCCTAGTGTGGGTGTCGGGGAGAATGTAAAGGACACTGTTTGCATGAATACATTTTTATTTTATTTACTTTTTCTAATGACTTTTAAAATGGAAAATCCAATTATTTTATAGTTGTATGAAGTAACTAGGTACCTACCTAAGAAAATGGTTTATGTAGGTATAGGTACTATTGTGTGGAATTTTGTTACCTAACATTCTAAAAATTATCATTTAGTAATCTTATAAATAAATAGAAGTGGCACATGAATTCACATGACAGATAAGTAGGGTTTTCAGAAATTAGTCTATCTTATCATTGAGGACGACTCTGGGGTGTCACTCACTAGTTTATACTTGGTCAAGTGTTTAGCGAAGTGGGTAAGTAAAGTGAGTTAGGACAGTGGTGTAAACCAGTGGACAGTGGCGAGTCAAGTTGGCTTGCAAGCTGCCTTGCCAGCGGATACAAATTTTGTTTGACTTTTTATCACTGGCTAGGCACTCGCCACTGTCCTTGCAACTTGCACTCTCCACTGTCCTTACCCACTTCGCTAAACACTCAATCCTATACAATAAAGTCCCACTCACTCCTAAACAATCAAGGATATAAGTGAGAGTAAGTTTAATTCAGGTTTAGCTTTAGATTTAGTAGACATAATTTTGTTTTTTGTTTAGTTTAAGGAATTTGAAAATAGATATCTTTTGAGGTTATTCAGGGCTGTAGCACAAACTGTAAGTAAAGTAAAGCATAGCATATTCCTTGTGGGCAATAAAAATAATATATTTTCTATTTCATGTGAAGTGCATACCTACCTTAAATTCAATATTTTCAGGAGGCCAATTGGGTCTTATGACTTCAAGAACTTTTAAAATTCCATTTATGATATCATTTTCTTCAATCGTAACCGCAACAAATGTTTCTCCGGCAGGTAGACAAACCAACGACATTGCTTTTATCTTCACTTGAACGAAGTAGCAAACAGAGATGTAGGTAATTAAATGATTGCTACTACTTTGTACTACTTGGCTGTTCGCGGCGACGTAGAGAGCAACTATAGCTCATCATAAAGTACTGTGACGGTATTTAAACGGCTCTGAATGATGAATTCATGATAAAAATTTCATTCAATTCAACCTCCACTCCGAAATATGTACCTACTTAGGTAGGTACCTAGTTCTATCTGATGGCGGGATACGTTCAAAAACCCTTTTTTTTTGCCTCCTCTTCACGTTGACCAATGCGTGTGCCAGCACGCTGGCTAACGTATTGGCCAGGAAATTGTGAACCTGTCTCCCACCCGATAGTAGTTCACACACAGCACCTACATACTGCCCGCGCCGGCGCAGGCGGCGACCCGCTTCTGGCGCTTACACGCGCTATCGGCATATTCCAGGCCGCTTCTCCCCGATCCCTCCCTCACCAGCGACTTCCTAAGCCGAGGTCCGTACCCACCTGGGTGCCCTTAGGCAGTCGCTTCTTATCTTATAGTAGTTTTTAAGTCCTCCTTCAGGCTGGAGCGCACTTAGCGCTCGCCCCAAAAACCCCGGTGAAAGGTCATTAGGAGCAACAGCAATTATCAGTACGAAAAATAAAAAGTGAACCTGTCGTCCACACGTTGGAAGATCGTTCGTTCGTTTTTAGTTTGTGCCGGTGCAGGCTAGATAGGAGAGTAGGTAGTAGTGTTCTGTAGGTGCAGGAGACCGATTCCACTAAATAAAACCTTAACTGAATAGAATCTAAACTGCATCGTTATAACGTGTTTCGTATGCTACTAACGATCCAATTTCAGTTAAGTTCCGATCGAGTCAACGATCGATCGAACAGTAACGTATTTGTGCATTCTAATAAAACGTATTGTTTATCGCAGTTGAACGTTAACAAAACGCTTCAACTGTCAAATATAACGATCGAACATAAGTTCCTCCTAAGATAATTTTGCCCGATCGATAGTAAATTGAAAGGTGGCAGTGGTAGAGTTATGCGTCAGCAGAATGCGATTTTGTGTCCAAATAGAATTGGAACGAAAACTAAATTAAAATTAGATAGAAATAGAACTACAAACGTTGTAATTTAGGCGAATTGGGCCCCAGGTCAATTAGGGGTTTTCCTTCAGCTTCTCAACATAGATGGCGTTCTACTAGGCAATCTAAAAACAAATCTAAGACACATAATTCATCGCACAGGCTGCTGTTTTGGAACGTGTTCATTATCATCAATGCGTGACATATTTTTTTTATTCAAACGCAAAGGAAGTAACCATACAGCCAGACAAAAAACACATGATGGCTCTGACGGCTAGAGATCATATTGTGATTTACCTTCTCTAGATCTCATCACCTGGATCCATAGAGGTATTAAGTATTATATATAATATACCTAGAGGGCTTACTACCAGCCGATTCGCGGTCCGAAAGAGAGCCACTTTAGAGGAGTGCGTCCCTTTCTAACCAAGCAACATCTATATGTAACCACATGAAGCAATAAATAATATATTGAGATTGAGCAATCTGAAGAGTAAAAAACAATAAGTCACTCACATACATACACATGACAGTTGTGCGAGAGGGACAAAAGGGTATTTATGTAGGTCTCTTTCAGACCGTTTCTCGCTTATGTATTTAAACGGCAGTGGGCAGTCCCCCTATACTAGGTCCATGCCTGGATCCCAATAATTAATTATAAAGTCGTCCATTTTTAAGGTTTTCGCACACGTATCACCCCGGCACCTGTTCAGCGTCGCGTCGCCGCAACTCGAGCCGTTCAGTATTCTTTGTATGAAACTCCATACTGCAACGCACACTAATCACCGTCGTAACGACATCGCCTCACCTCGAGACAAACTGAATGAGCCGTCTTGTGCCATGGAACCCCTGACCTCCTGGCTAGTTTACACACAGTTCGCGATTTGTCCGTTGGTGTTGACGGGATAGACGACTGTCAATAACAATCCAACGTTTACTTGGCTTCTTCGGAGTATGCGTTACTTTGGCATGACCACTGTCGGATTGATATCCTGACAAGATAGAAAAAAGTCGCTATTTAGTCGAAATTAGTCGCAAAAATCCAGATTTAATCAGTCCGCGGTTACAAAGTTACGCTTTGTTTGTGGGCGTCCCAGAATAACGTTTTTCTGGCATGACTGATAAATACAATTATTTGAAATTGATAATACATGACTCATGATAAATTATGTACTGCAGCTCCCGGACTATTGTTAATAAAAAGTAAATTGGTATTTCTCATGGCTAAAGTAAAAGATGAAATAATTGTTGTTAAAATCATTTACTAAGCTTGTAACATTAAAAATGCACAAATAACTTTAAAATGGTTGAACCATTTATTTGTAAATGTACAATTATAGGCCAAATGAACCTATTAGACATATATCAGGTTAAATAGTGGAATTTATAATAACAAAATATTTTGAGTGCATTTTTCTAAAATAAAATGTACACCTATGTACCGACTGCCTCACAAGTAAAATATATTTGATAAATGCTAGCCGGTGACATTTGATCAATTTTAAAAGACAGGCTGAAAATATGTAAGAAATCGATCAAACGGCAGTGGTAATCTAAAATAATAAACACAAATTATGAGGCCTTAGGAACTTAGGAAGTGAATATTCGTAAGGATAATAATAAAATAGTCGTAAACCGTGGGTCCCATTTCCAAAAGCCTACCTGGCAATTTGATATTAAACAAATACATGCTTGGAATTAATTACAACTTTCGGAATGATATCAAATTATTTTGTTGTACGTTGGTTTATAATAACGTTATCCATTAGCTTGCGTATGTCATAGAGATATATTTTCACAAAACAGATGGGACGTTCTAGGGGAGCGCCAACAAGTCACCGCCTCAGACATTTCTTTTCGAAATGCCTCTCGCAAACAGATCGCCTTTTAAAGCCTGATGCAATGTCTGCCAGGTCGCCTGCATTTTTAGTTCCTTTTGCACACATTGCTAGGCATTTAGAAATAGACGTCTTATGTTCACGTTAACTGCTAATGGAAAAATATAGTCTTCCGAAAAAAAACTAACAGAATAATGGCTTGTTTGTCCTGAATGTAGCGATCGTTTTACGGCAAAGCAATGCGTTTTAATTTCTCGTGATTATGAAATTTCTATTTAAAAAAAATATATAAATTAAAACAATATTGTTAAATATATGTTTTATGTGGTCTGTGAACAAAACGCGCAGGACATACGTGAAATGCCGATAGGTTTACAAAGATGATTAGCTGGTATGGCTGTGGTTGAGATGGCGGCTCTTGTTCGAATATTTTATATAAATTTAACAAATCACGATGCGAATAATGACAAAGTTTCATTAGTTGCAGTATACACTTTCTTGAAAATTAATGGATATTGCAAAAGTTAAATGCATGCACTGACGTGATTCCATGAAACTTTGTAGTGATTCTCACCTCAATTAGCTAATTATTATTCTAAATAAACCTGAATGAGGGAGCAACATGTAGATTTTGCTCCAAATTGAAATAATGTCTTTACACCTCATTCAAAGACTTAATTAATTTAATTGTATCACATAGTAAACCTTGCAAAAACAGAATGCATCGAGACGCATAGTAATTAAATTAAAAATAAAATTAATACTATTTAAGGTTACGTCAAAATTAGAAATAGGCTACTAGAGTTATTAATAGAGTTATTTCATTCAAATTATATAAGTCATTATTGACGCTAAAAAAGGCAGCAAAATAGACAAACACACTGAACGTAACCGGCAATTTATCCAGACAATAAAATAAATATTCACTATAAATTTAACCGAGCGAACGATATTAAGTGTAAGTGCGCGGTTTTGGTATAAAACTAAATAATAACGCGTTATCTTCATAGACACGACGCTAATAAGTGCAAAACCCTTTTCAGACTTGTACGAGACGAACTTTTAGCAAGAAAAGTACATTTATCTTATCTAAAACTTAATGTTAATCGATCAAAAGCTGTAGTGAAAAACGGATATTCTTCTCACGGGAAACCGTGTGCTTCGCTTAGTTGGACAAGTTTGGTTGGGTAAGATATACTCAATTATGATATATAGGTAATTTTGGAAACTAAAAATTGCATACTGGCAACGGATTTCCTACTGACAAATCGTGTTTTTATAAATGAAAAATTGCATTACCAGCATCTGTTTTTAATTATTTCATAAAGTACCCATATCACCTGATTATTGTTAGTGCTGGTTTACACTTGGTCAAGTACATTTTACTTGCACTCGCCACTGTACTTGACCAAGTGTAAACCAGCCCTTAGACAGAGTATTTGCGGTTTATACAGTAGTGTCGTGTCTATGCAGTTATTATTGTGTGTTAATGTTCAGACTGTGTAGGTGGTGTTTCACTCGACGTCCATTTGCTCCTGCGCTTGCGGCGGGTCGGCGGGAGCGGCGCCCGCGCCGCCCGGCTGCCCGTCGCCCGCGGTCGGCGGGTTGGCTGGCGGTGGCGTCTTCTCCTTCGGCTTCGGCTTGTTTAGGATAGGATTCACGGTGTTTTCAAAGTTCTGGAACAGAAATTGTTATAGTTAACAAACTAAATCACTGAACTGAATAGTTGATTATATCTGGGTAGAAATCGAAATGAAAACTCATTTGGCATCTTCATCGCCGCCGTTTACTGAAGAAGTCTATGCAGACTGCACATGAAAGTGCACTTTTTAAATTTATGCTACTTTATTTTTGCTAATGAAAACATTATAAGTTACACGTCATAGCACGCGAGTTTATAAAGAACTAGCTCTTCTAAACACTGCCGGAACGCATCAACCCCGAAGTGAAGATATTTTATTTGGCATTCCGGACTATCCCATCACCAATTTCACCAATACATAGAAAACGATTGCCAGTTAGGCGGATCTTGGACCCTCCCACCAGCAAAGTTTAGTCACCTTGTTCGATACACTACCCCAATTGTGGGTTGTGGAATCTCAGTGTTCGCCCTATATCATAATATCTTGTTTATCACTAGACTATGGCTCGTAGTTACCAGTCGCTCCTGGCGGATCTGGTGCGTGGTGTGCGGCGGCGGCTGATGGCGCGGCGAGTGCGCGAGCGCCTGACGCGCGCCCTCCAGCCAGTTGAGCGCGTTCTTGCACGTGTCTACCACTTTCTGCATCTCCGTGTCCGCCAAGTGCGAGAATTTCGCGTCACCGGCCCTGAAATTTTAATTTTGCTTTTAGAGCTCGTTTACACCTTTTCAAGTGGCAAGGACAGTGGACAATAGGACAGTAGAACGGAAGGGGACAGTTCAAACAAAATCCAACTGTCCTCTGTTCATTCTACTGTCCTTGCCACTTGAAAAGGTGCGTGCGTTGAATAGCCCTTGAAAAGGAGTCGTAATGGAATCGGACTTAATTGTTGTAATGGGTACTTGTTAACCGTTGTAATTAACGAATAAATAAATAAATAAAAATATATATCGTTATCGAAAAATCCCCTTACTTGTACTGGTCGACTGCTTTATTAGCTAATTGAATTGCTAATGCGAAGTCGTCGAGGGCTCCAGGGCGAAGTTCAAACTCCAGACGACGCTGCTTTATTGGTTCCCCTTCAGTTTTCAGTTCAGACAGTTTATCGCTATACACCTGTAATATTCATTTTAGTAGTTAATATTACATTTTGAGATTCCTTTCTAACATAACACCAATTTAAATGAGCAAATTTTAGCATAAGCATAACTGTCACCAACCAGTAATTATAATGAGAGGACACTCATTGCCCAAAATGGTTTTGGAACCCGTACTATTTGACCTGTCAGGCAATGAGTACCGTTTGTCGGTTAGTAAGTATGTTTTGGAACATACTCTAGGGTGCTTCTCGCAACTGTCGTTTAGGCTTTAGTCTTTCACTAAAGCTGTGCGAGAAAGCTAGACGGTGAACGAAGAAAAAATCCGCCAATAGTATCGCTCAATTTTAATCGTCACGTGATATGACGTGATCATGGCGCGATTCTAATGGTGGATTTTTTCCTCGCTTCCTCGCACAGCTTTGGTGGAAAGGTGGAAGGGTGCCCTCTATTGACCAACCTGTCTGTTCTGGTCCTCGCCCTCGTCGTAGAGCCACTGTTCGAGCGCGTCCAGGTTGTTAACAAGTCTGTTGCGTTGCTCCTCCGCCACGAAGTCGTGCAGAGTCTCCCCTTCAGACAACTTGCCGCGCAGTTCGTAAACGTATTCTTCAAGAGCATTGCGAGCATCGGCACGTTCCTTCTCCTGTCTGTCTTGGGCTTGCATCTTACCCTGAGTGGCAATGTTAAAGTTGGTTATACTTCGAAGTGCAATAAAATTGTTTTTTGTATTGTTTGTATAAAGGCGCATCCGCATTACGCGCGGCAAGCCATTGAACATTGGCTCGCGCAGCTGCCGCGCGTAATGGAGACGCAGACGACGACGCGAGGGACTGTGGCGGATTCAACGCACATCATTTCGTCGGCGTAACTCTAGGAAGATTTGACATCGAATACCAATTCCACCCCTAACAGTAGTGGAGCAAAGTTCTAGACATACTTCAATGTACGCTGCCCTTTCTGCCTGACTTTCTGCCCGCGAAAATAATGTGTATTTTCTGCCCGCGAAAATAATGTGACTTTCTGCCCGCGAAAATAATACGCCGTGTGTATTATGTCATAGAGTTCTGTTCTGTCTGTTTTCACGGACTAAAAAGTATGCCGTGGAAAGCCGTGTACTGTTCAATCATTAGACAAATGATTGCATTATGTCTTTGAAATATCCAAGTGCGTATACAATAGCAATTTGAAAATCAATCAAAAACCTACTCAATCTATATTTCGAAATAATAAATCGTACCTCTTGTTCCATATAGCTATTGAGGTCATGTTGCGAGTATCCGTGAGTTCGGGCCTCTATAGGCAGTTCCACAGTTTTAACAAGAACCTTCTTGGATTTCTCCTTCGATTTATCCTTTTTATCGTCATTGTCCTGAAATAGAAGCGAACAGTTCACAACTTTAAAGACAAGTTGGAGCCCCACCACCGCCGCTGCTTGGAAAGCAGGCATCTACAACAAGAAGTAAGGTACAGGGAGCAGTGTCGCAATTCCAAGCGGCGCGGTGGCCCATTTGCACCATATCTGCGTAAATCACCATTCCAGCGGACGAATAACTTCCAAGTTACGCATCCTCCGATATGGCTGCTACGAAAATAAGGAAACCAATAAAAATCTGGGTAAAAAAAAACATGCGTGGACACAGAGCACAAAAGAATACTTCAAGAACGCAAGAAAATATCGAAAAGGCAATATTTAGAAGCCTTACGAAAACAAATTTAGTGCAAATGGGACCTCAAACGAGGATAGGGAAGAGCAAACTGTGTGATGTCTGCTGCCTGAAGGACCATAAACGTAGCAAGTAGCACAGATACATAAATATTAATTATAAAAAGATGTAGATTACGGATGGGCATATACATGGGCTGAGTTTTACCATAAATACCTATTACGGCGGGTGAAAACTTTGTCATATAAAATGTTTTATGTTAATATTTGATAGGTACAGTCTGTTTGTGATGCCAGGGCCACACTAATGTCTAATGCCATTAGCGCGCTAATTGACGCTAAGCGCAGATGCGAAAGGGCCTAAGCGCTAATTTTTTACTAATGGTGTTAGGCCTTTTCGCATCTGTGCTTAAAATCAAATAACGCGTTAATTAATGACATTAGACGTTAGTGTGGTCCCAGCATAAGGAACAGAAATTAAATAATGGAAACTAATACAGAAATCGTACGGAAATGTCATTGTGATTTATAATTGAGGTATGGAAAGTTGCTATTATTTAAATTCTCTTTAAAATCAGACAATGGCGTCGATTCCTCCGTGACCACTAAATCTAAATGAAACGTTTACTCATATACTAGATTGTGTAGGAGTGAGCGGGACATTTGGTTTAGCGGTCATCGCTGAAGACAGTCCGCCCGGAATCGACGCTTATATAGGTTTTAAACCTATACCAGATAACATTCTCATAAACCAGTTTTAGTATGAATAAGTTTTCACATGTCTATTTTTCTTTAACTGCGTAGAAATGGGTATTTATTAACCATTACATTTTACCCATTTATTTATACCTACTCAAACCCGTCAGTAATTTACCCATCACTAATGTGGAGGCACAAAGGGAGGAGGAGCTGGCAACAAACACCACGAGCACTCGACAAACGCGCTACCGACACGTACCCCACTGAACCACTGGCCTACTCTCTGTGTCCACGACTGTTTTTGTTGCGGTTCCCCTTTCATTTCATCTTCCCTCACCTCTTGGTTGTCGGGCCCGTTTTGCTGTGGCTCTTGTGTGCCCCCATTGGTCTCCATGGGCGCTTCCTGGTTGTTCTGCGAGTTCTCATTCGAGTTCTCCATTTCTATGCTCTCATTTTGTGCGGCGTCTTGTTTTTTCTCAACGAGGGAGGCGGAAGCGACCGTTATGACGCCATGAATATTTACTCTCACTTTGAGTTTCACTTTCTGAGACTCGCCCTCGGCTGTTGGTTGCACATCTCTGATGTTCCACTGTCCTGTTCAAGTAATAGTTTGCTATTTAATACTAAAATCATCAGGACCACTTATGAGTGGCGCATCTTGCCTTCAATTTGGCATCCTCAGCAGAATAAACTATACCCAAACGAATTTATATTTTTCATTTGGGTCACTTCACGAGAACGGCTCTATTTCGGTTCGGTTCGCTGCATCTCATCACAAAGCGCCAATTTCAAAGGAGGGCGGAGCGCATGCGATTGGTTTCAGCGAACCGAAACGTGGCTGGAACCGACTCCATGAAGTCCTAGCCTTAAACATATTTTTAAGACATGAAATTTTCCATAATAAGCTTTTAAACCTAGGTGCACATATTTTAAACTCAGATAAAAATAATCTCAGTTAAATTTATTAGTGTCTCAACATACTGTTTGTAAAATACATTAGTCAGCACTCCATAATTTGGCATGTGCATGTCGATACTAGGTAAGATAATAAAAAGTCAAGGTCATCTAACCACACTTCAAATATGATATGTTCCACATGTGTAGTCTATCAGTGTGTTTATCAGTAGGCAAACATGAAGCATGACGCAAAGACATAAAGACAAAACATCTCACCAATGAATGTGTCAGGGTAGGGCACTTGATCGGAATAATAGGCGCTAACGGAGAAAGGTTCCTTTCTGTAGAAAGTCAGCATCTTCGAGAATGGCGCAGCATGGAAAGCCGGGAACACCTGTATAAAAAACCCCAATTAAAAAATATTTACGAGTGTTAATTAAAAATTCCATAATACAAAGCCTTTAATAGTAAGTTTTTCTTAACTCAACAAATTGTTGTTTTTGTGGATTTCTTAATTTTTTTTACTTAATTTACCTAGATAAGTGCATGGTATGAACCCTAGAACTGCTGAAGTTGTATGGATTTCATTTGGGGAAAGTTCGTTTTAGGTTTCATTTGAAGAAACGGCAAACGGAGCCGAATTGTTTCGGCTTTTGGTGCGATCCCGATGATTTTACTGGGTAACCGCAAAGCGATCATTTCACGAATCTTAGAAACACAAGGGTCAATATTATTTCACAATAGTAAATTGCGCTTATTATATTATATTAAACTAAATTTAATCAAGTATAAATGCATTCAGTGTGCTTAGTTTGCGATTTACATCCTATAAACAGAAGCCTGTCTAGTTAGTCGACTAAATCGATGAATAAATTCAGTCAAGCGTCTCTATAGATTTAAGCTTATAAAACCCATACTAAAAGCATGGGTGGGTCGCTCCATGGTCGCACAAAGGGCCATGGAGCGTGCCATGTTAGGAATCACACCAATGGACAAGATCCGCAACACAGAGATCCGACAACGAACTAAAGTTCT
This sequence comes from Hofmannophila pseudospretella, assembly GCA_947369225.1. Lineage (NCBI taxonomy): Eukaryota > Metazoa > Arthropoda > Insecta > Lepidoptera > Oecophoridae > Hofmannophila > Hofmannophila pseudospretella. The sequence goes on from OX376316.1 coordinate 6,569,499, forward strand.
AGACGTAGGAAAGCGGGTTGCGACGCTAAAGTGGCGCTGGGCGGGACACTTGGTTAGACGTGGTGACGGCCGGTGGACCAGAGCCCTCACAGAGTGGTGGCCAAGGTCAGGGAAAAGAGGAGTAGGTCGTCCAGTAGCTAGATGGGCGGATGACATCACCAAAGTCGCATCGAAGACCTGGATGCGGCTTGCACAGGATCGTATAGGGTGGCACAAAAGAGAGGAGGCTTATACCCTGCAGTGGGACGACATGGGCTGATGATGATGATGATGAAAAGCATAGGTTCTTAGTATGGGTTTTGTTGTCTCTTTGTCAAAACAAAGACTTCTTAAAACTCGTATTCTGCAATGCTGAGGGTCGTGATCATTCTAAGGAATTAATCTCCTAGACCGACTCTCGTGGCAGATTTAATGGGATGGCAAAATTATTTTTATTTTTATTGTAAGTACCTTAAAGTACATTTTTACGCCAATTTTTACTCTACCACAGCTTCGTAAGGTGCTGTAGCTGAAAGCAAAGAAGCGGCGCAAGAAACTTTCAGCAGCACATCTTTTGAAATAAATATATGTTACAATAATTATGAATACAATCATATACACATATCATTTAAGTAGTCATTTATTTTATAATAACCCTTTTTACATAAGATCCGTCTTATGTGGGTCTTAAATTTTGCCATTGTCTTCCCCATTTCACACTGGTTATCTCAGTGTGCAGGTTTCCTCACGATGTTTTCCTTCACTGTCAGAGCAGTCGGTAAATGTACGTAAATCTTTTGAAAAATCCGAAAAACTCTTCGGTACATGGCATTACATGGTTTCGAACCCGGACCTCCCCTCCCGCAAGGGAGTCCGACGTCCTAGCCATGATGCGACCGACGCTCCAAAAACAAAGACTACTCACCTCCATATCACCGTCCTCGCCGCGGGCGGCGTCCCACGCGAGGCGCACGGCGTAAGGCTGAACGTCGGTGACGCTAAACTCACGCACGCGCACTGCTGGGCTCAGCATGGCGCATTGCAGCGCGCAACCGCGCGATACTGCTTCGTCCTGTAAATCCACACCTTTAATAAGCATTTGGGAAAAAACTAAACACAAATATTAAAGGATTCTAAGATTTCACTATGGAGCCTGGTCCTAACCGCTAAAAAAATCATCAAAAAATCTTCAGAATGGCAGTCAGGCACAATTCTTATATAAATTGATAGCTGATATCGACAAACAAGAAATGTAATATGAGAAAATCTCATGAAGTGTCACGTTGCCAAGATGTAAGTCATCAAAGTTGTAAAGTTTTATGACCAGCACAACTTTGATAGCTGTGATCTTGGAAGCGTGACACTTTAGATTTTGTTACATAACATTTCTTGTACGTTTTGATATCAACTATCGATTTATATAGTATTTATGCGTGGTCGTCATTTTTAAGTTTTTTGAAGATTTTTTTAAAAGTGGGCCTAAAGTTTAGAACCCCTTTAATAATGCCGCCAAATATCCCCGCCTCAGCGTTAACTAATTCCAAAGCAGTGTAGAAGATGCTGTAGTTTCGCGTGCTTCACCCTAAACCTCATCGTCATCATCTGGTGAGATTGGTCAAACAGGGACCTAATATAAACATAGAAAAAATCTCAAGGTCGGCAACGCATTATCCATGACTGGTGTTTATGAGTGATGGTGGCCACATGTCCACATACCATCAGATGGACCACTATAATACATAATAGGTGCTGACGTTTTCCCATCAGTAGTAACCTCATCAGCAAATTAAAAATAAAACCACCAAAAATATTACCTGCCTACCTACGAGGAACATACCTACAATGTCATGCACACTTGGCATCTGAAATATATCTTGTTCATAGAAGTTCTTGTTCTATATCTGATCAAATCAAAACATTTAAAAAAAATGTAAGTAAGTACCTTAATGTACATTTTTACGTCATTTTTTTACTCTACCACCGCTTCGTAAATGCTATACATACAAGATTGGTCTACAGTTTGCAATATTTATTTTTGAACATGTTACCTGATTCAGGGTAGTTGATGCATGTTTGCCGAAAACTAGTTCAATCAAACTCTTGACTGCAGGAACTCTTGTAGATCCACCCACAATCTCCACAGAGTTGATATCTTCAGGTCTCAGTTCTGAAAGATTTATGGTTTAAATTCAGTTGTGACAAAAAACAAAATAGGGCTAATAAGGAAAAATCTGGAGATCAATATTTATAAATCTTTAATAAATATTTAAAAAAATATTGAATTGTACTTTATGTAAATTTCATACCCAAGATTTTTTGATCGGCTTTGTTTTACTTATTTAATAGGTACGACAAATGTTAAACCTACTATTTTAATGGTTGTCAATAAACTACTATTGATAATTTATTTTATTGTTGTAGTAACCCTTTTGTTTATAGTTTTGATCTCGGATTTCATTTCAATTTCAACAAAAAAACCGGGTCCAAATCGGATCATCCGTTCTCAAGTTATGTGGTTACAGACAAACTTGTCAAACTTATAACACGACGTTACACGCCCTCCCTCGATCGGTCAGGGGTTAAAAAGGAGGCTATCGGATGACGTCATATTCTTTCCTGATCGAAGTTACTCACTTGCATTATGAAGGATGGCCCTCAGGGTCCGCTCCACCTGGTTGAAGGTGCTAGCGCAAACCTGCTCCATCTGCGTGCGCTGCAAATCTCCGGAGACGTCACGTTCCTCCATGAAACACTCAATGTTCAAGGGAAGCCGTGTACTGTTGGCCGACATCTGTTTCTTCAGCTTTTCCACCTCTTGTAACAGGCGGAGGAAGGCCCTGGAGTAGTTAACATTGCAAATGAGATTAGTTGGTGAAGTCAACAGTTTTTATAACTCCAGAATGACATACATTTATTTCGAAATTAATAAAAAAATAGACGGCCGATAGACTTGCCACCTATCACGTTTGTCCATCAAATCTTATGGCGAAAAGTGGGATCTACCTGTCGGTGGTTCTTCTGTCTACCCCTTCGGGGATTGTGGACACAAAATATCTATATATTTTGTGTTGTAGATGTGAGTTTATGTATGTATGTGTATGACCATAATTTATGAATATGACTAGGTCATGATACCACAGTGTGTGGCATGCTCCCACAATGCTGGATTTTGCCCATTTATTATTGAGCAAATACAATATGTTAGTGATACATAAGATAAGATACTTATTAGAAATAGGATAAATTACCTTTGGTTTTTCCTAGGATCAAGTTTGTATCGGTTCATAAAGTCTTGACAAAAGTACTCAGCAAGAGCCATATCTATATCTCTACCGCCGCAGTGCGCGTCCGTCGCGGTAGCTAGCACTCGCAATTTACCCCTGTTGAAGGCACAAGCTGCTACCTGAAGTCAAAACAATAGAATAAAATATTTGAAAATGTAGATACAATTCTCAATTGTCCAAAATAGGTAAGAGGACAATTACTGTGATTTCTACGCGGACTGACACGCGCAGTACGCGCCGCAACGAATTTTAGAATTCTTTGCATGAAATCCTATGGAACGGCGCTCTATATCTGCACCAATACCGTAGTTAGCCGAATACCCCAATTGCATTCTGATGATGTCCCCTTTTCGCCGTACGGTGCGGCGCGGATGAAGTCATTCTCATTTTACCGTCCGAAAAGCAATGCGATTCGTTCGGCGCGTGCCAGTGCGCGTTCAGCTTTTGTAGCAATTGATAATATAGTTACCTGAAGGGACGCATTACCAAGATCAACAAAAATCACATTTCTAGGCTTCTCCTCAGGAGCTGGCAGGTCTTGTTTATAAATACCATAAGCTAGAGCAGTGGCAGTTGTTTCATTCATGAGGCGCAACACATTGAGACCTGGAACACAAATTTTGGCCTTAATTTTCTTTCAGGCCAATGAATTCACAGAACCACAAAAAAAATTTGTATCTTTGTTGATACTATATTTACAATACCACATATTGTCAATAGTCATCAAATTTGACTATTGACAATATGCAATGCAATGCAAGCAATGAATAAAAACCAAATATTTTCCGTGACGAATACATATGGACTATATGTAGGTTACCAGGCTTTGCGGTATCATGGATGAGAAAATCTATTTAGTATTGGCACATTAAACTTATTCAGGTAGTATTGATTTTAGGCATCCTTGAATACTCAATGCTTTGTATTGATCCTTTGTTTGTTCAAGGTCAGTCAGTAACATAGTAAGGGTTCACAAATTAGACTCCTTTTGAACAAAATGCATCTAAATTTTTTGAAAATATTGAAATGAATCAATTCAAATGACAAATGATTTAGTAGAAAACACATGACTATGGATTACTTACCTACAAAACTAAGCACATGAAATGAAGGGTGTAATAAAACATATCTTACCAGAAATGGCAGCAGCATCTAGAAGTGCATTTCTCTCAGCATTTGTAAAATAACTAGGCACAGATATGACACAGTCATTGACCTGAGTTTGTAGTGCTATAGCAGCACTTTCCTTTAACTTCGTGAACAGCATTGCAGTAATCTACAAGGAAATATAAATAATAGCATATCTGTTTACACTACGATTATATATGTATGTAGGTAGTAAATCATACCTTATGAAAGTGATTTTTTATCGCTATCAGCTAGCAAAATCATGATCAATACATGTATCACATCAATAATAATTATTTATTCCATTACCCAGGAAACACTGCATATAACAATCAAATGCTTAGAAAACATTGAAGTAAAACTTCTCACCTGCTCTGGACTGAAAACATTATCTTCACCCAAATAGTTGACCCTTATGCCTATTCCACCATCAGCCCTTTGCTCAACCTTGTATGGGAAATGTTTCAGCTCTTTTTGCACATGCGGGTCTGAGAACTTCCTACCCAGGAGTCTCTTGATGCCAAACACAGTGTTCTTCATATTTGTCACCATCTGATTTTTTGCTGCTACACCTAATATTCGATTTTTGGAAGAAAAGGCCACACATGATCTGAAAAAAGATAATTGTAATAATATTATTATATTGGAGGGACACACTTGCTGATGAGAAAGAGAATGGGTGGGTGACTGACATTCAGGGCAGGAGCAGGCACATGGACTACCTACTATCGGCAGAAATTGGAGGAGGACTAAGTCCAAATGCTAGTTTCATATAAAAAGTAACCTTCAAATACTTTTAATGAAATTGATGAATTATAAATTAGTTTACTGTAATAATTGAACTATGAGCTACAATCAAATTATTTGACAGCAGAGTGCATTTCCATAAACGGTACATGGCATGACAAGCAAACAGTCAAATCATATGGTTTCAGAAATTGGAATCTTAGAGAATGGCGATTGAATTCGAGGAATACAGACCGAAATATGATGCAAAAGTGCGGTATTGTAACAGGTATACTTACGGGGTTCCGCGCAGACTGTAATCGTTGGCTATAGTTTCAATGCCACCTGCTTTTGCCACAGCAATATAACAGGATTCATTGCCAAAATCAATACCTATGACGGACATAGCAGCCATTGTGTCTAAAAACTTAAATTTTTGCACTCGAGAGTTTTTATCACAAATTACACGAACAGAGAAACACGTTGCCTATGTCTGACAATCGGCAAATCAATCGTCAATGAACGCCGGTTTACACTACAGGGAGTTCGATTCGGATCGACTCATCCGTCCGTGCCCGAATTTTCTAGAAAATGAGGTTTGTAGTGTTGCCAATTAATTATTATGAAATTATTACTAGTAAAAATCTTCTAACAACTGTTTTATGCAATTTCCGTGAATTTTTTATTAATGTACTAACTTTAATTCCGCTAGATTTAAAAGGATATCGATAATGCTGGCAATATTGTTCAAAGTTGCCAAAATTAAAAAAAATATATCAAACAATAAGCAGGGCATTCATGCCCTATCCGATATCGGCAGGACAGAATTGGCATCGATTCCGAGGAAGCCACCAAATCTAAAGTTAAACCCACATCATCATCAGCCCATGTCGTTCCACTGCAGGGTATAAGCATCCTCTCTTTTGTGCCACCCTATACGATCCTGTGCTAGTCGCATCCAGGTCTTCGATGCGACTTTGGTGATGTCATCCGCCCATCTGGCTGCTGGACAACCTACTCCTCTTTTCCCCAACCTTGGCCACCACTCAGTGAGGGCTCTGGTCCACCGGCCATCACCACGTCTAACCATGTGTCCCGCCCATCGCCATTTTAGCGTCGCAACCCGCTTTCCCACGTCTAGGACTTTAGTTCGTTGTCGGATCGCTGTGTTGCGGATCTTGTCCATTAGGGTGATACCTAACATGGCACGATCCATGGCTCTTTGTGCGACCCTTATTTTGTGCACAGCTTCTTTTGTGAGCGTCCATGTTTCGGCACCGTAAGTCATGGTGGGCAGAACACATTGGTTAAACAGTTTGGTCTTCAGGCATTGTGGCATTTTTCTATCCCTCAAGATGTCATCGAGCTTGCCGAAAGCCGTCCATCCCAGCTGTATTCTCCTGGAGATCTCTTTCGCCTGGTGTTCTTTACCAAAAGATAAACATTGCCCAAGATAGATATAGTGATCAACCATCTCTAATGTCTCATTCCCCACAACTATTGTGGGGTTTGGGACGCCAGAGACGCCCGACACTACCTTAGTCTTATTAGTCTTGTAAAGAAGCCTCATAAAGGTTTTGAAGCATGTCACGGAGATCATCCAGGGATTCAGCAAACAGTACTAAATCATCCGCGAAACGGAATAACCCACAGAGTTGCCAATATTATGTAGTAGAGTGAAATATGAATGTTGGTAATATGTTATCGTTCTCACGGTTTGTAGGTAGATAATAAACTAATAATACAGTTTCAATTTGAGGTATACAAAGACACTCTCATCGCTCAAAGTTATTCTTTTATTATTTTTTAATATTTTTGTTAAGGATAACAAACCTTGAGTAGGCCTCTGCCGCATACATAAAATCAGTTTCGCCCTTAGATCAAAACAGTATTTTCGAAGTTTTAGCATTTTGAAAATACAATTACCCCAAGAAATTAGAAATTGATCAAAGAAATGCCCGTGTTACTACTGGTAGTAACACGGGTAACGAAGGTAGAAAATGATCATATAACAACAACACTAACACGTTATAAACACTAACATTTTGTGTAAGACTGTACCATTTGATTTTGTTTTGGCTTAAAGTCGAGTTAACAAGAGCCAGAAATATGAGGATTTAAAAAAAATCTGTCATTGCGCCATTAGCAAAATTAAATGACATATTCTTGCTGAATCCGTTTATTAATTAGCAGAAAACAATTTTGAAGTATCTAGTTGAATACTACGTTACGGCAACTTTAACTGTGCATATTTGCTGCTATAAAACTTTCCTAGAAAAGATTCTTAATCATAGATTATAATCAACAATCGTCCTTCGTTCAAGAGGTTATCTTGTTTTCTAGCATGGCTTGCCTTGTTATACCTACTACAATTGCGGGGTCACCTTCAAGACTTAATTTCGTGACTGGTTATGTTATTCATACTCTATTTAATTAGTATCATTGAATGATTCAGTGTTCATTACAGGTATACAAAAGCAGTCAGTATGAGTGGTGAACCTCAACCTAAACGTACGAAAATGAGTGTTTTGGAGCAGCTGAAGCAATATTCCACGGTGGTGGCAGACACCGGTGATTTTGAAGGTTAGCATACCTACCTTTCTAAATGTGTATTTTGACTGATTTTTCTGTTTGGATAATATTTATTATGCTTTCATTGATTTATTATTTATTTGAGCTCATATTTGGAGCTGTGTCGCGTATTTCACTTTACTTACTGATACTTAAAAATATATATAACAGGTATTGAGTTATTCCCACAAAACAGGCTTAGCCTAGTGTGGGGAGCGCCAGTACTATACAGTGGCAGTAAACTTTTAAATCGCAATGTATATGTTTATGTCTAATGTATAACAATAACTTCATAATTATGTTCTGAATTTAAATAAATATTATTTGAGTAATTTTACGCACAATTTAAGAACCATAAAAGATTTCTTGAGAATAATTAAAATATAAACTATAACAACAAATGAAAATGTTGTCAATATTGTCAACATTACTATTTGACCTTGTTTTGAGTTATGCATGATCTTGACCTTGTCATAAATTCAGGGCATTTGATCACATTTTTTACATTTACCTACTACTTGGTTGAGTTAACTCAAGTTACTTATTATCTGACTAATTCAGTGCTCAGATATAAAATCGTTATTTTAGTAATAGTTGTAAAAGTTGTTTTTAGACATTTATTGTGATAAGATATATGACATCATCGATGCCAGGTGCAGCGCAGAGTTAACTCAACATCTTGCATTTTGCAATGTTTTCTTTATCATTAGTAATGATAATGAATAATTACACATGAATGAATACACTTTATTGCACCAAAACTTAGTATGAAACAATGTGTACAACAATTAATACAATCTAGGCAGTCTTATCGCTAAGAGCGATCTCTTCCAGATAACCTTTTGGTAGAATATTTTTGTAGGAAAAGGTAGGTTGTGTTAGTATTTTACTTATGTAATTTAATTATGATTCTTTACACAAAACAATTGTAGATGTATTTTCCACTTTAACACATTCAAATGGTTATTGAAAAATATGGTTATACCAGTGAAGTACAATTTAGATATTGTTTTGTTCATAATAATTTTATTTATGAATAGAATCTAAGTTCCATCCACCACAAATCTTAGTTCAAGTTAGCATGCAAGACTAAAAGATTGTAACTTAAAATGTATTATGTTTTAGTTATGAAAGCATACAAGCCTACTGATGCCACCACCAATCCCAGTCTCATTCTGTCTGCTGCTGGTATGGAGCAGTATCAACACTTGCTTGACAAAGCCATTAAGTATGGCAAAGATGCCGGCAGGTAATTACTGAAATCCTCTTAGAACATAAGATTTGTTCAACATAACTACTGATGATACTTCTACATAGGTATTGGGAATATACTAATAAAAACTATGGAGATGGAGCTGTGACTGAGGATTGTTATTGTTATTATTATGGTCACAAAACAATAACAATATTATATATGTGTTTAATCCGTAATGCTGCATTGGTATTTAAACAGTCGGTATTTACACACCCTTTCACACACACATACACATACTCACATACACAACACACCCTCAAACTCTCACGCCACCACATATTAATCTTAGTCACTCAGCCAGCACTTGATTAACAAGTACTTACAAATAACATTTAATACTTGTGGTAAATATGTATCACATATTCATGTTAATTCTACATTATTAGTCTTAAAGTTAACCGCGTTCTGTAGGTATACAAGTCATATATAAACGAGGAAATCTGTAATTGGCCTTCTTTAAGTTTAATACATATGTAATTTTATAATTGTTAATGCTGTAGATTTCCCTTATAAATAAAATAAAATAAAAACAAATCAATGGAATTTATTGATGCATTTTTCTGTAGATAAGTACTACAGAATAAACTTATAAATATGAATAAAACTGTTGAAGATACTTTTTTGCTAAAGATTTATGCTGCTGAAGAATGATCAGAAATGCTGTTAATTTTTCCAGTATTTATTCATTAATGTATCTGACTTTCTGGTAATTCTACATTGTTTTAATAAAATGGTATAAGTAACTTTAATTTAGGCCACGCAGCTTTATGATGATTGATGGATGACAATAAATAGTAAACTGAATGTGTAGTACATTGAGTTTACTATTTTATCTAGAAAATGAATCCACACTAAAACCACTCGCAAATATCATTGTGATAATACAGTTGTTAGTAGTTAGAAACTTAAAATCTAAGATTTTACGAGTTATTTATCATAAATAAATGACTTCTTAATTATATCTTATGTGCATTATTTTTATCCAATTTGCACTGGATTTTTCATCAAATTATGCATTTTATATTACAGCACAGTAGAAGAGCATGTTGCAGAGACACTAGACATGCTGAGTGTACTATTTGGTTGTGAAATCCTGAAAATAATTCCTGGAAGAGTCTCTGTCGAAGTGGATGCAAGGTACTGAAAAATAAACCGCCAAGACCGTGTCAGGCACTCACGTTCCGTAACAATTTCATCCAATTACATCACAAAAAACATTTTGCAGTTGATTTCATACTATTTGTTCCAAATAAACTACACTATAACTTTGTTGAGTTCTATTTCGCAACATACTTTGGTCTTTTATAATTTTCATTTGAAGTACTTACTTAATATCAGGTATCATTTAGTTTTTTTCAGATTACTTGTAACTGTATTTCAAGGACACCCTATGTGACATACAGACAGACTGACAGGCATGACGAAACTTTAAGGGTTCCTAATTAGCTAGGGAACCCTAAAAAGTTTTATCAGATGTAGTATACCAGCTACTATAATATAAAATAAAAGCTTAGTTATTTTGTGTGTGCCTGTCCAGTTATGTACCTACATTAATAATTTGTTTTGATTTCAGACTATCCTTTGACAAGGATGCCAGCATATCCAAGGCTATTAAATTAATCAACATGTTTGCGGAATTTAGTATCAAGAAAGACAGAATACTTATCAAATTGGCTTCAACCTGGGAGGGCATTCAAGCTGCGAAGTAAGAATTGCCTCTGTATTTTTACTACAGGAAATCTACTTTTCGAGAATGTAGAAATTAAACATTGAATTTCATACATAATTTTAATGAAATAATTTCTGTTGTACAGGGAATTGGAAAAGAAACATGGCATCCACTGCAATTTGACACTGTTATTCTCACTGTATCAAGCGATCGCGTGTGCAGAGGCCAACGTTACGCTCATTTCGCCGTTCGTTGGGCGTATTTTGGATTGGTGAGCCATTATTTTATGCAAACAATAGTAATCGTAGTAGTGGTAGATCCTAAAGTGAAGGATCGCCTGGGGTGGTACCACCCTCTTATCTATTTCTGCCGTGAAGCAGAAATGCTTGCATTTCTGTGTTTCGGTTTGAAGGGTAAGAGAGCCAGCGTAATTTCCGGCACATGAGGCAATCCATCTTAGTCCTCAAGGTTTGTAGCGCATCAAAAACCCTCCAACATTAATACAGAGAGGTGAGATGTCTATGGGTGACGGTGACCACTTACCATCAGGTGGCTCGTTTGCTCGTCTGCTCTCCATATTTAATAAAAATAAAAAATAAAATAAAAAAAAAAAATCGGTTTTTGCAAGGTTTTTAATATTAATTCACTTTTAACAACAACAAAATTGTTTATCCATGTAAAGATAAAATTGATAATAATAGCAATAAGGTAAATATTTTTCACCCCAGTTACCAACTTGTACCTCATCTATAGTAATATTACTGTAAAATTTAATATTATTTTAATGACTCCTATGAAGACCGCAGACTAAAAAAAATAGCAGGGTGTGAAAATTTGTAAAAGGTAGCCCAATATCAGGATGTTTAGAAGAGGTCTTTCCCCAGCTGTAGGATATGAGAAGAACCATGCTAATGAAAAAAAATACTATACTATACACTCGTGGCACCTCGCTTACCCTCTATCTATACCCTCGCTTACGCCTACCTTTGTTATTATAATCATAATTTTCATTGAAACAGGATTCTTAGAATAGAAAACTTTACTGAACAGAACTCTGTATGTATAAAACACAATGCATGGAGGCGACCTAATTGCCTTTATTTTTTTCATTCAGGCATGTAGAACACACAAAGAAGACGTACGAAGCTAAAGATGACCCCGGCGTGTTGTCCGTGACTCGCGTCTACAATTACTACAAGAAGTTCGGCTACAACACGCAGGTTATGGGTGCCTCGTTCCGGAACACCGGCGAGATCCGCGAACTGGCCGGCTGTGACCTCCTCACCATCAGCCCCAAGCTGTTGGATGAGCTTGCTAAGAATGACCAATCTCTGAAGAGGGTGAGTGTCACCGAGATATGATATTGAAATAGTTCACGCCCAGGAAATTCATAGTTTACAGAAAATACGGATCAAAAAGTAATAAGTTGATGGACAATCTGATGTGCACTCCAAACAATTATTATTTCATTCGACCTATCCCATCTGTTCTGATTCAGTCTGCCAATCGAATTTATGTATGAGTAGGAGTGACATTGCATACATTTATACAGTATCAAGGGAATGTGTATGACAGATAAATAGATGACAATGAAATTTTCCTAAACATTAGAGTTGTCTCCTTACTACCACCACTTATAAAAAGTGGCTGGTCCTGGCTACGTAAATTGGGGTTGTTTTAACTGCCTGTATTGTAATTTTTTTTTCTTAAGGTTTATTTATATTATAATTATTTCCTTGTTTTGTTATATAAAATTGTATGTATGTTTATTGTCCATGAATGTGTTGTCTGAAAATAAAGAGTTATTATAACACAGAATGTTCTAGAATCACAGGAATGTTACATTGTTTCAGGTGCTAGATCCGAAACTCGCTGCCGAAAGCGACATCGAGAAGATATCTCTATCGGAGGCCCAGTTCCGTTGGCACCTGAACGAGGATCAGATGGCCACCGACAAACTCTCCGACGGCATCAGGAAGTTTGCCGCCGACACCAGGAAACTGGAGTCACTTATCAAGACCCTTCTTGCTAAGAAGTGAAATCACTAGTGCAATACCGATCTCAATAGCCGTGGTTGTGACGTTATAGACTTGTTCTATCTAAACCCAGACTAGAAAATTAAGATTTCTAATATTTCTTTTATAGTTGTTCAGGGCGTTTTTTATACACTGAATGAGAACTGACAAGAGACCGCCATTCATACTGGTATTTTTATAGCCTGGGAATAATATGGCTATGAAAAGTTTAGTTCCATTTAATTCGGTAATATTGCAAAGTAAATTTATGTTTTGATCAGAAACAGATTGGATGAGATTGGGACATTACTGCGTCTGTTGAGGTCGTAAAAACCTTACAAAAATCCTCTCCCTAATTTGACTTTTTTCAGTAGTCTGTGTTTTTTGTTTTTGCGCTCATGTATATTGGAAAAAGTGGTATATCCTAGCCTATAAATCTATATCTTGGTGTTAAATTCCAGTAATTGAAAGTGAGCCGGATGCTGTTCATATTTCGACCATAGTTTTTATTTTATGTTATATTATTTTTATACTGTAGAGCCCCTTTTCATCGTCCAAAAATGGGACATGTAGTTTTCGCTGTTGGCTGAGGATTTTTATATTTCATTATCATTACTATGCGAGGGATTTTTAAAGAGATAAGGGCGACATGAATATCATAAGTGCTCAGATCTACTTACGATTTATATTGAAAATATTTAATGGTGTTCCCGTTCATTTGTCCTACTATTGTAGATATCCATTTATTTGTTGTTAATAGTACAAATAATTATCCTAAATATTGAGTAAGGAGTAAGTAAAATATCTATTGAGCAATCGATGTGGACCACTAAAATCGTTATATTAAAACATTCCTATTTTTATTTTAATACTCTATTTTATATTGATGGGAAATGGTGCGTTATATCATGTTATTGTTAAATACAATAAAAGTTTTCAATTATATGCCTGAAAGATTTTCATTTTATCATTCCACGTATTATCCGATTGAGAGTTTGCTCTCAATTATAACTACGATTGAAAAAGTTAGTAAAACGCGGTTGTGTTCATTCCGCATCGAAATCAAATTAGAATAGGATAATAGATCTTTGTCCTGATCATGTCGTAGTATTATTGTCTTGAGGACAAGGTTATATCTGCTTTTGATTTGTAAGTAATTTAATTTCATCTCGGTTCTAAAATGTATTATAATATTCTGTATCGGTGATGTTTACAGAAAATCTATAGATATACTGAACCTATGTTTAGATGTTAGCCTGAGCGCTGTGTGTATTGTTTGCATGCTCAGGCACAGAATACAATACAGGCGTCTGCAAAAAACTTGCAATACCATGAGGAACCCGAAACAGTTGGAAGATTCTTTCGATTAGCACTGACTCAGGTTCGGTTCCTCTCAAAGTTATTCTACAAACGCGTCTACTTAGAAACACGGAGTTTCTTATACTTGAACATCTCAAAGAATGCCTATCCTTCGCAATCAGTCTGGCCGCGGTCTGCATTTATGCCAACATCTGAATTTACTACTTATACGATTTCTTTATTGTACGTACTTAGGTAGGTAGGTACAGCTGTAGAGTTGTTATAAACGGTGTTGTAAGCCCATCGTAAAGCGCTGTAAATGACGAACAGAAAGAAACTACTATTATAAAAGTTTGTGGTCGTCTATACCCAGATCAGGAATATAAAAACTATGTCAAGAGGTTGCCATTTGTAGTTTTATATTATAATTTCTGTTATGGAGTTCGCTATGGAAAAAATAGTACTTTTTAGTTCCTCAATATGGTGAGGGTTTTTATTATTTCTGGTCAGAGTATTTATCGGGTTTCGTCCGGTGTCCCGAAGGCTGTTGGAACACGAGTGGGCCGGCGGCCGCGCACGGCTTGCCTGTCCTGTAATCAATACGCTGCTCTACTTTCAGCGACCTTCCGAGCCGTTTCAATGCTCAGCTTCCCACCTAGTGCTTGCCTGCGACCTAACACCAACCGACCATAATACTACACCTCGAATTTTGCCTCCGGCAATTAAGTTTATTGATAGATAGGTGTAACGAGTCTGTCACCGTATGTTTTGGCAGCAGATGATATGGGTCAGTCGTTGTGCTCCACCTGAGGGCTCCATCTAGGTGGAGCATAAGGAAAAGTATGTCTTCGTGCTCCCCCTAATGATATTAGAATGTCAAAAAAATTGTCAACTTATTTTATTAAAAGAGCGAACGAAACCTAATGTCGAATCCTAGGTAACGTAACGTTGCACCTGAATGTCTCTTTTTAACCACCGACCGATGGTTAAAAGCGGAGGGACGGCGTGTTATAAGTTTGATACGTTTGTCTGTCTGTTTGTGTGTTTGTCTGTGGCATCATAACTTAACACGGGTGATCGGATTTGGACCCGGTTTTTAAAATGTAATAAAGAATTTTGTCGAGTGTTCTTAGCTAGGTCTGATAACAAGGCGAAGCCCAGAGCCTCCCTCCGTATACAGGCGCCGAAGGTCTAAAATATGAAAATTGGATTAGTGGTTCTAAGATCTTGGAGTATCTTGGGATGTTGGAGTATGATAGGACCTCTGGAACGGTAACAGTTAGGTGGTTCGAGTTTGAGCTCAAATGTTTATGACTATAGTGACCTTCCTACATCTGGAACCCTGAGGACCTGATGATGACCAAGAAAAAGTAAGGGGATTTCCACAATGGTACGTCGGAATTTTTTAATTTAGAGTTGCTATCGAGATTACTTTAGAGAGCACGTTAAACTGTCGGTTCCGCCCAGCTAGGTGTAGACTATGTTGCAGGCCTAAGGCGGCCTGAACAACTCTGACAATAGGTTGGTCACTAACCACATGACAAGAAAAAGATGAAGATTGAGACGGCAGTTTACTATACCAATAAATTAGTTATAATTACTTGTCTTATAGTGTTTATTTAATATTCATTTTAATTACGTACCGTATGAGCGGTATGAGTAGGTACGTATTTAGAGGCGGAAACCTAAGTTTTATTGAACAGCTTCTGAGATTTTTTGTATGGAAACTCATGCCTTTATTGGTTAATCAATTTCAGTATAGTGGGACATCAATGTATTCACGACATATAAAACTAAGTTTCAGTGATTATACCTACTCGTATACCTACCTGTTCATTACGATTTTCATAGCGTTCATAGAGATTAATAGAAACCATACCTACATAGAATATATTTTTCTACATTTACTTTAGATAAGTGGGCTTCGTAATAGATACCCTTGCAACTTTTAAAGGTAAGATTCAGTTCCAAGCATTTCTATTTGCGTCCACGACCTATCACCACGAGAGAAGGAGGATAATTCCCATATGATATCCGTCAAGTGGAGAAAATTTCAGCGAGCGGGGTAAGGAAGGGAGGGGTGCGGGGCGGCGGAGGAGGCTTGATATTGACCTAGATGTTCATTCAGAGTTCGGTCGATGCGAAACTTGACATCTGCGCGATCCTGCGTTTTGTACTTTCCGATTTAATGCACGTTTAACTCATGTGCTTCTTATTATTTATTTCTATTGGCCTTTTAAGTTGAATCACAAGATTTTCCAACGCAAATCCTTCTCCAAAACACGAGGAAACTCGTGTATCTTTCGTGGTGCTTACTGTTGGTTTTCTACGCGAGTGTGATGTTCTGTGCGGAGCTCACTGATGCTTGTACCATCGATGTGCCAGTGGACGTCGATATAATGCTTAGAAAGAAGATGGTGCTTAAATAAATAGTTTGATTTTTATTTTAAAAAATGGAGAGATCGTCGACTCAAATTCCGGCGGTAACAAAAAGTATTCCTCCAATGGATTTCAAATATACAGATGTGAGTACTTTAGACACGTCCTACTTAGGAATATTTGAAAGCAGTCATGTGTTTCATAACATATGATTTTAGGTGTGCACAGTTGTTAGCCCCATATAATCGATTCAGTTGGTTTGATTCGATAATCATTGGCTGATTGCAGAGCGCCTGTCTCTACTAATTGGGTTTCCTCGAATTCCTTCCTCCTAATAATTGGCGTTTGAATGTGAAAGGTCAATAAATGAAAACTATTTTTTTACGACATCTTATGTTTAGTTCTAGCTATTTACTTGTCTTTTGTGTTTAGGTACATACAACCACTACGAAATTTTGTTAAATTATGTATCTAAAGTACCTACCTACTATAAATATTTGGACCTGACCAAAATCACATGAATAATAAATAAACATAGTTTTTATCGGCGATAAAGCGCTGTCCCCAATGTTACTGGTGTTTATTATATTGGCCTCTTTATTACAATCGTGTCCATGGAATATCTGCTTGTCTGCCGATGGATCCTAAAAATCCTCATAGGATCTCATATAACATAATTTCCTGTACTCGTATTATCTTGAGATAATCAAATATGAGGATAGACAAATTACAAGATTAGGAATTTCGTGACCGATTAACAATATATAGACACAAATAACAAGTACATAAAAGATGAGCGTTAGGTCGCACGGACCGTCTCTAGAGCCTCGAGTTCCAAGCTAGGAATATGAACGTAGGTACAAGGTACAAAAGCAGGTAAAGGTAGGTTTGTAAGTATAGGTACTTATACTTTAGAAGAGGACGCGGTTAGCATCTTCCCGAGATGGTGGAATTCCAAGAAGGCAGGTGCGCGATATAGATTTTCTCAATTTCCAATGCTCGCTAAGTATAAAGCAAAAGGGCCGATACATTAACTGAAAAATACTATCTAGATCTGAAGATAAAAATTGGCAATTTGTATTCAGAGCTACAACTTAGAGGTTTGAAGTGAAATCACGAGACTAGATTTTTTCTCCACTAGCGGACAATCTTGCTCTATCCTTTGATATGCCACTCGTTGACCTCACTCACTTCCTCTTCGAGCTATGGCTGCTTATAGCGGATTGAATTTCTTTATTTTAGTTATATTCTAAAACCATCTCTCATAGGGAAGGGGACCAAATTATTTTGTAAGTATACCAAACAACCTTACTCTATCCTACGATACCTCACTCGTTGATCTCACTCACTTGGTCTTCGAGCTATTGTTATTTAAAGTTGTGTCACCAGAACCAGTGCACAGCGTGACGGGCACTGCATGACGTCAGCGTCAACTTTTCAGAGTGGTACTCGGTTACCGATTTAAAAAAAAGTTTTCACTTTAAAAAATAGGAAAAATCACAAGCAGCTGTAAAGTACATACCTCTACCTAACAGTCCACGGTTTATAGCTACGCGTAGGTTAGATTAGGTTAGATTAGTGATTACAATTAATAATGCTTACAGCATTGCTCGCGTGCATGATATTTTGTAGGGTTTAGCGGTTTCTTTTTTGAGCGACTGTACCTACATTAACGATTGCTCAGGAATACAGGCTCACATTGTATGTTGTAAACAGTGTAATGAAGAGGGCGGGCCGGAGTCAACTCCTGAAGAGGCACAGCCGGAGCGCGGCAACTGGACGGGCCGTTTCGACTTCCTTCTCTCACTGCTGGGCTATAGCGTGGGCCTGGGAAATGTTTGGCGTTTCCCCTACCTATGCTACAATAATGGTGGAGGTAGGTGTCTAAAGAAATAAATATTTCAAAAAAAAGTGTGAAAAATTATGATGTTAGCGGAATTTGAACCCGCAACCAGCCATTCTGGGCCCTGTCACGTTCTCCATCAGCATATCCGATGATTCACGGCTAAATTTTTCACTGTAAGCATTTTAGGGACCTTTTACCTATACCATCTACGAGTACCTATGTTATACAGTATTATAATACCTAACCCCTCAATAATGTCCTATATGGAATTGTCTCACAGAAAAACAAAATACAATATTAGAAACTTTCCTTTTGTCGTTCGTGTAACGAGCGGAGTGTAGGTATATATTTTTTTCATTATCTAATCGCTAATTCTCTAGTTAAACGAGATGAATTTACGAAACTTATAAAAAAATTTCGTTATCTTTAGTAGGTTACCTACAAAGAATTATGGTTGGACATTAGAGCGCGTTGAAGTCTTTCGTATAATAAAATAAGTACAAATAAAATTCAAAGGTTATCTATTTTAAAAATCGATTATGTATTGCCACAGTGATAGTTTCAATCAATATAATATTCTGTTATTTGATTACCAACTACACTAGGAACTAATTATAATGTGGATGGTTCTACGTTTCCATTAGGTAATATTCCTAATTAGCACTACATATACTGAAGAAACAATTAGCACAACTCTACCTATATGCTAATATATGTACGCGACATTCCCGTAATGCCGGTTTCTAGTGATGTGACAAATACGTTGGGTATATTATCGAAAAATATATATACTGTGATCTATCTCATAGATCCATGATATGAAGGAATTGTCGCGTTATCAGTTTCGATTCTATATCTACGCTATGACTGCCGTTTACAGGGTATTTGCCGCTCGATTTTGTATAGAATAGAAAAAGTGCCAACGTTGAGTTTCCATTCTAACGGCCATTCTAAAGCCTATTCATATTGATCTATTTCATAGATACTATCAAATAGAACATAGAATAGAAAATATGAGAACGTTCCCTAAGATCCTCTTGTAATCTACCGATATCGAATAATCGACACAATTCTCATCGCCGTGCTTAAGGCCGAATAGGGCCACAACAAACTAGGAGTTTTTTAGTCATGCATGGTCTATGTCATCAAATAAACCAAATCTAGATTATGTCCATAGCTTTTTTGGAACTGAACACTGTCGCATAGTACCCAAATAAACCTTTGTTTACGAACCATGCATGTTCGATATCAAAGCGAACGTCAAGATTCGTTTGACAACGGATGGCAACACGGTAAGTGCTCCGTTTGCCGTGCGCCAAATTTTCCTGGCAACTCCTTAGCAACGGCATTCCGAGGTTGTCGCCTACATAGATGCACAGCAGAATTACTACACATAATTGGTACTAACGTAGATATAGGGACATAAAAGTGTATAAAGGTATAACTCAAATACATGTTCATACTTGAGTAGATAAGTAGGTAATTTACTAAGTTAGTTAGTTATTCAGTCAGTAAATATTTATAGATTAGGATTAACGTGTCAATAGGTATTATAGGAAGTTGCGTCTTTAATACAGCCATACAGCACATCATAGCGAATCACATTAGATGATAATTAGTACATGTGCCTACTGGCCTACTATGCTTAGGTACCTTTCTAATGTATTTCTTATATTACCTACATGTTATACCGATATACGTTTAGTTTAGATTAAATAGCCCTTCTATTTGACTTTGACCTTTATAACTACCTACTGACTATAGGAGTAGGTTTGAAATACCGTTTCTTTTGCTTTCAGGTGCATTTCTGATACCATTCACGGTAATGCTGATCATAGCAGGTCTACCGCTTATGTTTATGGAGTTATCTTTCGGCCAGTACGCGGCGCTGGGCCCAGTCGCCGTCTACAATAAATTCTGCCCCCTTTTCCGGGGTCTGGGTTACGGCATGGTCATAGTTTCCTGCATCGTCATGCTGTATTACAATCTCATTATAGCCTGGACTATCTACTACATGGTGGTGTCC
Source organism: Hofmannophila pseudospretella (assembly GCA_947369225.1). Lineage (NCBI taxonomy): Eukaryota > Metazoa > Arthropoda > Insecta > Lepidoptera > Oecophoridae > Hofmannophila > Hofmannophila pseudospretella. The sequence goes on from OX376316.1 coordinate 6,589,676, forward strand.
TTTGCCAGTATTTTCTATCAGTTACCTTGGCAACATTGTGATGCCGATTGGAGCACTGAAAGTAAGTATAGGGAAGGTGGGGTAACACCAGATAATTAAGAAAAAAATATTAATAATTAATTGTGGCAAATCAACCACTAACGGCGAACAATGGCAAATATATAAAAAAATATTTAAACATTAAGTTTAGAAACTAATCAACGATCACTTAAATTTGAAAAATCCCTCGTTATCACCCCTTCTACTTATATGGGTAAAACCAGATACCACATATTACATCACGTATACAAGCAGCGTCTTGATCAGAACATAAGGCAGAGAGCTCTACTGATTCTGCTAGAAGTTCGTCTATGATACCATAATAATTATAGTAAACGAGAAATGGTGAATCTACCAAATAATTCAGACATAAATATATTTTTCTTTTCAACTTTAGATATGTATCTCTTATTTTATATTGCGGTGCCCTACTCTGGGTTTCATGTATGATGATCATATAATATATATTTTTAAGACCAATTGTTACACATGAAAAGCAATAAATGGTATGACTATGAGTGTTATTGATACTGGTTTAAATGTTTATTTTAGACTGCTACAGTTACGAAGAGGCGGACGAGTGCGAAGCAACCAATGGGACTTTCTACTTGAGACAGTGTTACAACCAGACATACGCTACTTTACATAACATTGCGGCTCTGGCAGACGTCGCGGTGAGGCGACCACCAGCTGAAGAATACTTTACGTAGGCATTCTTTACTTTGTAATTTTTTTTCCGTCCTAATTGATGGATCACAAAATTAAACACCAACCCGTCCTTGCATCAGCTACACTAAGATTGTTACGAAAGCACTATCAATTTTCAAAAGCTTTTATAACCTTATAGTTTCTTCTAGATTTAAAACAGAATTTACCAAGGCGAATATATCAGTCGATTACTGTTAGCTGACAAAGAAAGAAATTGTGCCCAATCTTGTTTTCGCCTTCAACCAAACATAATCCTAGAACATATTTTATTCCGGTACAAACATGAGACAGAAGCTTTGTTTAGTTGCTAACGAAACAAAATCAATATAAACATAGCATTAGTATTTAAAGGTGTTTTTGGTCTCTAGCTCCTATCCCCACACTTCTTAAGATGTTCGACACTTCTAAGAAAGAGTATCTGTGAAGATCCATTTTCAAAAATAAACACTAGTCTTTGACTTTGTTTCTTCCATAATGAAAGATATAGTTTTATGTGAGATCCATCAATTGTAGGTATGTATGGTTGGAGGCAAAGCCGTAAGCTCAAATGGGCCCGAATTATTTATTTATTTATTTACTGATAATAGAACAGGACGTCATGTACTACGTAGTAACTTATTCGTACGTTAACTAACAGTACCTACACAACTAACTAACCTTTCTTATAGAAACCAAGTCCTCGGATTATCATCTGGTATAGAAGAAACTGGACACATTCGATTGAGCATGGCCGCTTGCTTATTCGCTGCATGGCTCATCGTCTTTTTGTGTCTATGTAAAGGAGTCCAGTCATCTGGGAAGGTTTGTACAGTATCCTATAAGTTTTTCTTCGTAGTAGTAACGTATTCCTAATTGATGAAGGTCCTGATCATTATATGGAATTAACCATATAAAACGACTTCTTGGCTGATTTTGTTGGCATGGTTTGCCATTGAATTCCGGATTTCACACACTGGGCACCTAATCAAAGTGTGCTGGTTTCGTAACGACGTTTTCCTTCACCGGTAGAGTAGTCGATAAATGTACCTACGAAAAAACTCATTGGTTCATGATATGACATGGAATCAAAACGAGACCTCGCATACGGGCATGGGAGTTCGGTTTCCGATTCGACCCACTACGCTACAGAAGTTCAGTTCAGTTAAGGATTTATCTACACCTAAAGCCGTTATCTTTTTAAAGTGCTCATTGCACTATTAAGTAATTTCAATCGACGAAGTCGTGATTTAGTGTACCTACTAATTAGGCATCTGTATACATGTTGCACTAAATCGTAGACTAACCGAACTGAATGTATTTACAGTCTGACTGAATTCAGTCAAGTCAAGTATAATAAGCGCGTAACTATTTCTAGGTGGTTTACTTTACTGCGCTGTTCCCGTACGTGGTGCTAGTGATTCTGTTCTTTCGTGGAGTGACTTTGCCTGGAGCATCTACTGGTATCCTGTTCTATCTGACACCGGACTTCAGTCAACTTGCTAATGCTCAGGTAACAATAAAGTACCTACCAGCATGTACCAGCATTCTTAGCTTATACGAATAGTCGTATGGACAGCTGCTAATACATGGTTTTCCGTATCTATAACTGAACATTTTTTTCTACAGAGTATTGATTATAACAAAAATAAATTGACTTCGCATACTAAACGATCAGCAGAGTCGAAATATTTTTCTAGGAAAATATATAAAGAAATAATAATTCAGTTATGGATACTGAACACCCGTTTGTGCAGCTGTCCATGATTATAGTACAGCTGTAATGTATTATAATGTTATGAAACTTCGGTATTGTTCACAGGTTTGGGGCGATGCCGCTGTCCAGATATTTTTTGCCCTGAGTCCAGCGTGGGGTGGTCTCATAACGCTGTCTTCTTACAACAAATTCTCTAACAATTGCTACATGTTAGTACTACTTCATTATTAACGTAAAATACATCGAATTTTCATTACACTTTACTTAATATGAACTACAACAAGCAGTAGGTACAGATACAGCTCGTATTTCTGCCAAATAACGTTTTTTTATTTTAATTTTTTTTAAATCGAAAAAATATCTTGACCAAATATTTTGAAATTCACCATACGATTTCTGTGGCTGTACAATTCAAAACTGTTACAAGTTAACAGCTAATTATTAAAACTTCGCTAAACGAAACGAAACGTCTTACATAACCTAGCATATGAATGAGCATGATATTCCTATAGATTCGGCGGCGCTGCCGAAATTCCGTTTAGTACGTTTACAACTTAATTTTTGGGAAAAAATGTTCCCGTTGTAAATTTGATTTACCTAATCTGAATCTTCGTTGGGAGATCCTTTAAATTTTGTAATAGCTATGATATAATTTCCGAAAATCACGTTACATTTGTATACTTTTCCAGAGATTCGCTTATCGTCGCAGTATCAAACATAGCAACATCTTTCTTCGCTGGCTTGGTGATATTTTCCGTCATTGGTTTCCTGGCCCATGAGCTGGATGTAGAAGTGGACGGAGTGGTAGATCAGGGCGCTGGTTTGGCTTTCATCGTGTACCCTGAAGTGGTGACAAGGCTACCTATATCACCGCTCTGGTCTATACTTTTCTTTGTCATGCTGCTGACTCTTGGTCTTGACTCGCAGGTATGTGAAAATCTGGTGAATCATCTACATTACATCTATTTCATTTTAAGCTTTGTAATTTTTTTTCTTTATTTTAGTTTGCATTGATGGAGACAGTTACAACAGCAATACTGGACAGATTCCCTAACTTCAGACAGCGAAAAGTGTGGGTAGTTTTGATGGTCGCCATTTTTGGCTACATTGGAGGACTTATCTTCACCACGAATGTAAGCATTGCTTTTATTTTACAATATCTTCTACAGAATACTCTTTACTGCACATAAACCTTAATACCACAACGAAGATGATACATTGTTAAGAGCGATCTCTTCCAGACAACCTTACTTAACCAAGTTTACCCGGCTCTAGCGGTCACTTCACTATACAATACAGATTGATGAGAATACTAGGTTTTTTTCTGTAGCCTCATCAACGTATGTATTTTAAGCATAGGTAAGACGGAGTGGGCTGAAAACTAGTGTCCACAGTGGACTTCCTTCTTGGAGTCACAGTTGACTGAGTACCTGATTGCCACAATTATTGTTTTGTCAGATTTTATATTTCATGTACTATTATTATGTTTCACATTATGTTGAGATTTGATTATGTGTAACAATAAAGCATCTTTATCTTTATCTAATACACATTTTCAATCAATGTGGTTAAATAGTTGTAAATTCGTGGAGAGTTCGTTGATGTCTTTTATATAAATTAAGTTTTTCGCCTGTTTTCTTATTTCTTCTTGATCATTGCTTTACTCGGTGGCAGATTTTTCTTTTAGAACTTGCTGAAAGAATTATTCCGCTTCAACAAGTCAAAAGCCAAGAAGAATGATGATATAATGGGAATCACACGAAGCCTGTACTAGCTCTTGTACAAAAGACTTCAACGAGCTCTTTCATATGAATATGAGTATACGAGTATTTCAATGTCAATAATCTGAGGTCTTCCTGGTGCAAAGGCTGCCCATAGCAATTCAGCGTTGTATTTCCGCTATTTTATAGTGTTACCTTTGACCGGGAATTAGTAGAGGGGGTCTGTTTTAATGACATTATTATAATTATTTGCCATAATTGTTTATGAAAATTGATTGTTTATTATTTTAATTTGACATTATGTCAATAATTGTGTTTTCACATGGTTTTCACGAGGTTTTCACAGTCAAAATAACATTTCAATAAAAGCTTAAATCCTCTACACTGTTGTCCTAAGAGAGTTATGCTATGCTAAAATCCTCTACACTGTTGTGTAATTTGTTTTTCATAACCAAAAATAGCGAAATACGTTATCAAAATAAATTAAAAAATTAATTACGAGTATTACGATAGCGACTTTTATCTATGATATTACCTGATCATTGTGTCGTATATTCTAGAGCGGCATGTATTGGCTGCAACTGATGGACAAGTACGCGGCAAACTGGTCGGTTCTGATCATCGCGATCGGCGAGTGCATCCTGATCGCGTGGATCTACGGAGCGGAGAAGTTCTGCCGCGATATCCAGAGCATGATCGGTCACCAGTCGAAACTGTGGGTGTTCTTTTGGAGCGCCATGTGGCGGCTCATTACGCCGGCTGCTCTTGTGGTTGGTACTGTTCTTAGCTTAGAAGGTCTAATAGGCAAGAATGCCGTAATACCTATATTAGGTTTTAATTCTTACACGATTGTTATACGATGTTGTAGGATCATCTGTTAGTACGATAGATCTCCTCAATGAGATTTTACCTTATTGTTTATCTAATTGTAGTAACTCAAGTATAATTACTAATCACAAGGTTCCGTAGATCTCATTAACTTGCCTCATAACGTTATATATCTTGCCGTGGGAAAAAGTTAGGTACTGAAGAGTGAAGCATCTCAGACATTTGATTACCTACTTAGAAAAGTGGCCCAAAACTGCTCCAGACGTTATTGGGGGCAATAACGTTTCCAACGTTAATATTTAATATGAAATTGTTCTTCCATTTCTGTGTCGAATACAGTTCATCCTAGTATTCAACTGGATCGAGTACAAGCCCGCGTCGTACGGGCACTACGTGTATCCGATGTGGGCCGACGCGGTTGGATGGATCCTGGGCGTGCTGCCCGTAGTCGTGGTCGTGCTGATGGCCGTCGACCAGATCTGCAGCGGGACTGATGACCTCACCATTATGGAGGCAAGTGGCACTTCTTGGAACTAAATATTGTTAAACTATACATTCTGTTTTACGGTTTTTAGGCGCAGTCATTCGGCTGACCCTCGGATGGGCCTGCGGTTGCAAACTATTTTTTACAACTAAACTAAAGCTAGTAAATATGAGGGTGGTGAGTTTGCACAAGTTCAATTACCTATACAGTTCATCATTGAATTACTCGAGGTGGGTGGTGCCATGGTGCCAAATGTGACAATGATGTGAGTTATTTATCGGGAAATAATCATGCCACAAAATACTTACTTGAAAGAAGAACGACAATCTTGCGCATTATTTACCAAGCCAGAGTACAATATTGACGTAAAATGTTGTCAATATATGTTCGGCTTTCAGTTACAATTGTCCACTAAGTGTCCTTCAATGTTTCATTCTTTTTTTTTCAGTTTCATTCTATACTCAAGACGGTTCCCATCCCATATGAAGTGTCAATTTCCATTTTCCTTTTGAAAATAGAAAAGGGATCAAATCAAATTGAATGGCAACTGATTTACTGGATACCTTGTTATACAGAAAGCTCGGGTCCTCGCTCGACCGACGGACGAATGGGGTCCTGCGGCGTCGACGGGCATCTGCGCGGTGGCATTGCGCAGCGAGCCGGAGCTGTCGCCGCCAGTGCTGCTGCTGCACGGGCGACCAGTGCTGCGCGAGCGCGGCACATGACCCCCGCACACGCACCCACTGGTTGCCATGCGGAAGGTCTGTATCTCTACGTAGCTACTTTTTTTGCCGGTCTCCACAATCGAAGAAACTTCTGTCATCTTCAATGTAAGTACTTTCATATGGGAGTGATTTTATTAGAAATTAGACCCGTGTTTGATCTCAATCTCATCTCATGGTAAGTGACAATGAGGTCCAAGATGGAACACGGGCTTAGAAAGTTTAGAAAGTTACTAGGAACAGCAGATGTAAAGACGTAGATGGTCCACTAGATTGTGAATTACCCTTAGTTTTGATTCAAAACGTGCCATTAGATTGATTTACAAATTGATTGCTGTTTTACTGTAGAGGGTGGATACAGGTACTTGACGACAGATTCCATAGGAGATTGGAGGAACTTTGGAGAAAACAACCTCGAAAATATTTCATCTGATTAATTCAAATGCAGATACCTTCTCCCTGATTAATTCTATCTACGTTTCTTCTTCTACCATATGTATTGTTTTATTGCAGGCATCTCAAGATGGTGGAGACTCGACATCTATTACAAGTGGATTTGAAAATGAGACCAAAAAGCCTGGAACAGGAATTTTAAAGACTAAAAGAAACTCTCTTAAAAAAAAGGTTCAAAACTTCAGCTTCGAATCTGATGATGCTGTTATTGAACCACTCTTGCAGAAAGGCAACGAGAAGGTGGACGTTGGAAACCAAAGTGCCAAATTTTTGCTGTCAAAAACGAAGACTGACTCTACAAGTGACAAAGGAAATGATATGGATAAACTCCTCGCTGACCACAAAGTGAATAAGCCCTCTATAACCAATATTCCCAGTTCATCAGGAAACTCATCTCTTGCTGATTTAAAAGACTCTACAATACATAAACCTTTTACAAGCAATACAGCACCTATGCACAATCACATGAATACTAATGTATTTGGAGGACAAGACGGAACGAGAGGTATTGTGGCTCCAAAAAGCCAAATTCTTATTGAAATTGAAACAAGCAAATCGTCAGGTTATAGTCCGAGTCCCTTAATTTTTACAACTGCAAAAATCCATACTGATGGGAAAACTAAACAAATGGAACCAGTTCAAGTGACTCCAGTACCAATTTTATCTACTATCGAAGGTAACATTGTGAAAGCAGAGCCTGTTGCAGACTTCTGTAAAAATATGAATGGATCTAAAAACAACAATAATTCAAATATCGTCTGCGCTCAGTCTGGTCCAAGTGATATAAAATCGTTGATTAAGGACCATTTTACAACTGCGTCTAATTCAATTGTCAGCAATACTCCTTATTCAGGATCATTATGTAAAAATGCAGCCTCTGGTAACATCTATGGCGAAATAAAAGTATTGAGTGGTTTAAGTAAACAGTCCACGCTTAGTAGTGTTTCGAGTGCCCCTTCCCAGCCGATAATTACAACAGATACTAAAATGTCAAATGTAAACATTATTGATTCAAAAGAAGTTGTGACTGGACTTTCATTACCGAAAACTGATAGTAATCTGGTAAGCGATGGACCATCTCAGACTCTAATTGGGACTATGAAATCTGTAATTTCAGATAAGAGTAACAAATCTGAACCTACTCCTAGTGGGAAAACACACGCAGCTACAGATACCTCTAAGACAGATAAAAATAGTGGAAAAATAACAACTAATGCAATTGTGAAATTAGACGGTGCTTCAGCTCCTAATGAAATTAAAGTGGACATAAATAAAAACATTGAACCTAGTACAACTGCACAAAAAGCAGGACCATCCGCAGATACAAAAAAATCGAATAATGATAACAAATTTGTTTGCGATATAATCGACAAGGATAATAAAATTTCTAAAACGGCGACTAACTCTAGCACTAAACAACTACCTCGTCAAAAGAACGCAATAATTGAAGACCCGAGTACTTCAAAAATTACAAAAAGTGTTGTAAATTCAGATCATTCTAATATTGGTAATCCCGCTAAGGTATCAAAAGATTTAAATGATAAATCAATTACCTCGTCCAAAAATAAAATTGGTCCAGAACTAGAAGTATCTAAAAATGCAAAATCCACAGTTGCACAGCAAAAGTCTGGTGTCAACAAAGTAACAACTACTAATACTATACATTCGACAACAAAATTTACAGTCACTGAAAGTACTGTTAAGCCAATAACTAGCAAAGTTTCTGTAGAAAGTACTACATCAGCAATAAAACCTTTAGTATGTAATGTAACATCTCCAACAACGATTCCGAAATCAACTACAACTGTATCAAAACCTTCCGGTACAAGTGGTTCAGTGTCAACAGTGAAACCATCAACTATCATTGTAACGTCTGCATCGATTTATAAACCTATAAGTTCAGTAAAATTGGTTACCTCGGGATCTATGTCTAATGTTACAAATAGTATCAAGACTCAATCTACTCCAAGTACAAAAACAGTGCATAGTTCTGTACCATCAACGACTGGCACAAAAACACCAACAACTTCAACTACAAAATATGCACCAGTTTCTTCAACATCCATAAAACCATCTGTAGGTACGACAATAAAGAGCACAACTACTAACGCAACAACAAATTCAATTATTGGAAAAACAGTAGGTACCATAAGTAACTCTACTACATCCACAGGTGCAAAAGTGTCAAAAAAATTTACACCACCATCTGTATCAAATGCAAAAAATGTACCTTCTACATCTACAGGGAAAACAACAGGCTCTGTAAGTAGCTCCACAGCTTGTACAAGTATAAATACGCCAAAAGCACCAATTAGTGCAGCAGCGTCGTCAACATCTGTGCAATCTTCTTTTATAAAGAGTACGACTCCAAGCATAGTATCTCATGCGGCTACTGCAAAAGCACCTACCACGGCTAGTATTTCTATGTCATCTGCAAAAATGTCAACAGGAACAACAAATAAACCACTAATGGCCAAAGGAACACAGAGTGCTGTTAAAAATCCTTCCAATTCCAAAACTGTAACAACTGCTACAAATTCATCAACCACAGCAAAACCATCTGTAGGGAATAAACACAGTGAAGCAAAAAGTAGTGACGACAACAACAAAGGTATAAAAGGTATGAAGGCTTAACATTTATAGTGAACGAATTATAGTCTAGTAAATAAAACCGCTCAATACAAATTGCTAAGTAGTGTTACATTTTTAAAATGTTTTCCACTTTAATGTCACCCGTAGCACGATGCAATTTAAGCTTCCGAACTTTTGTGATTCTTTGATTCACTAGGTACACATAATTGTTGCGTAGGTGTGAGAAATCACAATAGTCATAATTAATCACATTTGGATTTAGATGATCACTTGTAAGAGAAAACTTAGGTAGTACAGTACATCTTAGATACTTAATAAAAGGAACTGAATGTTTAACATTGAAGATTTACGTCTTTTTCAATCTTCGTGTTATCATCTATCGATTTGCCAAATTAGTAAAACAAATATATTGTCTGTTTGGATACTAATGTTAATAATGAATATTTTTCATTGTAATGTTGTTTCTGCTCAGAAGATGAACGAAAGGAATTGAAAATGAATACGTTTAATAATTTTGAACATTGATTGAAATCATAAATATCATTACGTATTTTTCAATCAATAAAGAAATCGTAACAAAAATTGTATGAAAATGTAATGCTTATACGAGTAGGTGGTGGTAGGTTAGTGGTGCTAAGAAAACAACAATATTTTTCATAGACAATATTAATATTTTCGATACCATTTAGGGATGAATTATTTCATCTCACATGCGTCAATTTAAATCATTATTTATTAAATATGTATACATAAAATATATCAAAAACTTAAAATACATATATACCTTTATCTATTTTTATTATACGTACAATTCAAGTTGAGAGAAATAAGCAGGGTAGCATCAGAAAATATAAAACATTAAAAGAAAAATATTTTCCTTTATCAGAAATATATAAGAGCTTTGATCGACGCACCCAACTAAATAACAGAAAGCTTATATTATATATCTTGTACATATAAATATATATGTGCATTCGTTTTCAAATACTTATTCATATTTGGCTATTTGAGTAAAAGACTAATCTTTCTCTAATACAATTGCACAAATTTCACAATAAATATTATTAATCGTAATATCTCCTATCATGTCCAATATTTATATACAAACAAACACATTATCTTACGCATATTAAACGATACCTAATCCGTCTATTTGTTGCACAAATGTCATTCTTCATTAGATGTACAATGTATTAGCTCAAATCAAACAATTTCAAAGCAATACATTCCTTCTATATGCGCACTTTAATTGTAAGTTATAAAAATAATTTAATTTTGTAAATTGGTCTTATAGATGTTCATAAATCTTAACCTAATAACGAAATACAGCGACGCAATTACGACGTTCAGTTCATTAGCGACAAAATTGAGATTTAATAAATATAGCTGAACTTTTAATTAATCTAACATCAACAATGTAATGTAAAACATTTGAGATAATAAATTAATGTAAAGAGAGATTTGAGATTTGAACCTGGTTTGTCCGTAGGAGCTTTAAATATTAAGGATTCGTGCACTATCAAGTTTATAAGTTTATCAGTACGAAGTTATGTAGGTACTTACTTGTAGGTATCAAGATAGATTAGACTTGTCGTTTAGATATTTTACTCAAATTCTAGATTTATAGAATGTAAGTAATATTATGTAGATATGTATGATAGTGAAATAATTTAACTAATTTGTTGTTATTTTTTAGAGAAATTTATTTTGATAACTGTATCATGTTTTTATCCTATAATAATTTTATATATGAACTTACCTTTTGTATGAGATTTAGGTAGACACCTATTGGTTTTTAAATAGGTCCAAATTATTTCCTTACCCATGAAAGTACGAGAAGGTCGTAATTAATGGGTTAGATATACGAGCTATATCTGTAGGCGGAGTCTGAACATAGGTGCCTAGGAGCAATGACGATGAGGTTAGATGATAGTACTTACCTAATAAATGTAATGTAACACGAAACCTAATAAATGTAATGTAACACGAAAATGGTGCAGTGCCTGCGATAGGCCAGGGGACAGGAGGAAGTGGAAGGACTACTACAGGGCAATATGGGTGTATGATTTGTTAGTAGAACCCTATCACTGAAATACGTATGTTTCTACAAGACAATTAAAAACGCCTAATTGATTAGCGATATTGTTGTTAAACTTGATGTATTTTAGAGGATTATTGATTAAATCGATGTTACATAGATGTTTATTGTAAATATTAGATAATAATGGAAGCCAAAGAGGTAAGATGTTAGAGGGTTATAGAAGGCTGTATTTTTGGGTGATATTTTAGAAGAGGACGGCAGCATATCTTTGATAATATTATTGAAATACACAGGAAGTATGTCGGAGAGGATGGTATAGAATGGTAATGATGTGATATATGCTGAAGATTTTAGTTTTAGTGTTGTTGTGCTATTAATAAAATATGTTCAAATGTGGTTATTTGGTGTTATTCTGATCCTATTCTCGAGATCCTCCCAGTCAATGAGGGCAGACTTTAAATCGTTTTCATCGATCACGTTTTTAAATTACCTACCCACTTTGGGTAATAATTTTATCTAGAATAGTTAAAATGTAAAGTGTAACAATAAATGTCAAACAAGTATACAGTCTGATTATAGGGATAGTAATGGCAACATTTACAGAAATCGTATGGAAATGTCTCAGACCAACTATGCTATAAATATGAGGAAAATTTATTGGTGGTAGATCCTGATGTGCCAGGAACGCCTTGGTGATGTACCACCCTTATATCTATTTCTGCCGCAAAGCAGAAGCGCTTGCATTTGTTTCGGTTTGAAGGGTAAGAGAATAATTACCGGCACATGAGGCAGCGCATCAAAAACCCTCTAATAATAATACAGTGAGGTGAGATGTCTATGAGCGACGGTGACCCCTTACCATCAGGTGGACCGTTAAATAAAGTTATTTCAATTATTTAGACAACTGCTAATTTGACAAAGCATCCTTAAATAAATCCTCTAGTAATTTGTGTCATTACTCAATAGTTTCACTATAAATGAAGCCTTAACTTTTAACGTGCATCGTTAAAACCACAACAAGTGGCATGGATATTAATAATTCAATCTCGAGCATTGTTGGTAGCCAACATTGATTCGGAACGAACAGTTATATGCTGCTACACGAGCAACATAACTTATATTACCTTCGAATCGCCATGCGAAGGCTTTTATCGGGTGACGTCGAACTTTCTTTGCTGCTTTTATTTTACCATTCGCGTCGGTAGACGGCCGCGAGCGCACGTCCGCTTGGGCCCGACTCCAACCGTTCTCCTTCTGCCGTAAAGCGAACACTGACATTGCCGCCGCCGCCGCAAACCAACCGTGAATTAGTTTTAAAACCGTAAACTCGTTGCTTTCAAAAACAATCCACGTGTGTGATATATTATATTGTTGAACGGTGAGCCAGTGAGATGAATACCGACTGTTCCGCAAAGTGAAATGAGACGTTGATCAACAGCGATAATGTGCAGTTATTTTAATTTTATGAAAATTAGTCAGTGATCCAACAATTGTTTGTCTACTCTGGGATAAATAAGGTAGGAAGGTATATTGTTTTAGATATACCTATGTTATTTTAATTTTAATTTTATTGGAAAACCAACAGCGCTTAAGACAATACATAAACCAAACTAACAATAAAAGGCCAATTACACGTCTCCACTAATAGTAGTTACTACTACTGATAGTTAGTTATTTACCTTTTAATGTTTTCCCCTAAAATTCTATATATCATCATCATCACTTCTGGCTGTTAACGTTGGGGCCCAACAGGTATTGTAAATGATTTGTAGAATGTCAAAACTTTCCAAAATTCTCATTATGTAACGATATGTATTAATCAACTCTAGATGAAGTCTCTATAAGAATTTAGTAAATTTGTGCAGTTTCATTTGCGGATTAGAAGTTTATTCGGATTGTTCCCAGTATAGTTAGGTATTCTGGTAATTTTATTTTGTGTAATTTGTGTAGACTGGGTACACAAAAAACTTAGGGTACAATAAATTGTAGGGTAGCCTTACCTACAATCATAAGCGCCGAATTGTAAATAGTTGGGTGCACTAAGTATTCTATTGATAAATAGAAAATTTACATTCAAGGACGCTTCTGCATTACAACTGGCTAAAAGAAAACGAGAAATTACAAAGTAGAAGTATCTACTTTGTTAAACCTTTAAGTTTCGTAAATATATCTCAGGAAATGGTTGGATAATAAATCCAAAACATATCTACTCTTTTTAGCGTGTCATATTTTTCGCATTGACTTATTTTTAATCAAGATATTCTCAATAAATCATACCATGAATTCTAAATGGTTTAGGTAGATATGTATGGTTCCAGAGTTATGGCAAAAAATATGCTTACGAATACAAATGAGATCCAGATTCAAAAAAGGGACCTGGGTATAGCTGCCATACCATGTCGTTTTGTAGATAAGTTCCGATAAATACCTGCCTATGCCATTGTTATCAAAATAACTATCAGTCTTCTCTATTGAGCTGAAACTGATACTGTCATTTTCTGTCAATAGGTTCACTGGATTGCTAAATATTACGAACCTTTGTTTTGCTATACAGGCTGTAACATTAAGAACGGTCAGTATGGGAAAGTCTGAAACTATAAGACATACGAAGATCTGTTCTTAGGAACCATGTCATCAATTTTAGTAACACGAAAAACTGTATTCATACATTTTAAAAAAACTGTACTCAGCCTGGGAATCGAACCCGGTTGTTTTGAAAAAAAATCCAACACCATTTCTATTTAGATATCGATTACGTTAAGGATGAAGCGTACAAAACAAGCTACGACACAATTGAAGACCTAAAAGCAGCCATAGAGATAATTTTAACGCAAATTCACCACCTGAAGATACAACATTCAATAGTAAGATCGTTACCTAAACGAGTTGAATGTTGTTATATTTACAAATTTATATTTTACAAAATGGTAGTCATTTCGAACACCTACTCAAATAAATTAAAAGATATGGAAACAACGCGTTTTATTAATTTTAAACATCACGTTTCATACTAACATTTATTCCTTAAGACCTACACAATCGATATCTAAAAAGAAATAGTGTTGGATTTTTTTTCAAAACAACCGGGTTCGATTCCCAGGCGGAGTACAGGTTTTTTTAAAAATGTATGAATACAGTGTTTCTTGTTACTAAAATTGATGACATGGTTCCTAAGAACAGATCTTCGTATGTCTTATAGTTTCAGACTTTCCCATACTGACCGTTCTTAATGTTACACCCTGTATAGATTATAGATAAATATTGCTATTAACGTATACTAGGAGGCATTCAGCTCATCATCACTTAAAGCTGTAGGTGACTTGGATACAGGATAAGGACAGTTAGGGTGATATAGATTTATAAGAGGGAACTTGTTTGGTTTCCTGCTTGGTTATTTTAATTAGCTTTGAAGCTCTTATTCCAGTTTCCAAGATCAATTATATAAAGTAATTACCAGTGAGCCAGGGTTCCTCAATGGGATCTTGAAAATGGAAACCATGGCTAGAAAACTACGGATGTGTATTTCTTAAGTATCTAAGCATAGTCGGTCTAAAAATATCCGATCCCTTTTCGACCTTATTGTCTATAGAGTTCAAAACTGGGCAGTTACTTTCTGTTAGGCGGTGGCATGGTCGCTGATAGACAGTTGACAGTCTTCATTTCGTTAAATGAACTAACACACTGTTTATTACACAAATGGTACGAAATATATATGTACAGTCAACCACTGGTCAACCTACCCAAAACGTCAAAATTTGAGAATCTGAAATGTATCATATTGCGCAGGCATAAGGTTGAGATTTAATCGAAGGTTTTTGACAGATGGTATTCTATAGCTTGTGGTCGACTGTACCTACTTATTCGTACCTTACACTGAAGTAGAAAATAAAACACGCCGCCCTCGTCGTCGTCGTTGTGGTCGGTCGGTTGTTGTATGTATGGTAGCGTGTGAACAGAAATTGCTGCCGACTCGTTCATCAGCTCGCTCACTTTCCATCCATTCATGGCGTCTCCAGCTTTTTCATACGATTTCCTCTTGCTTATACATACATGTTACCCGTGTTTAATTATCGCAAGCTTTCTTCTTTCTTTGTATCTCTCACTTTGAACTTTTACGAGTGAAATCATTATTAGTGTCAATAGTAGAAATCAGTATTTAATGACTAATAATGCTAAGATTTAAAATTGATTGTGTTTTTGGAAAGTCGCAATTGGAGGAATACGTGATTTGAGGTCGTGTTTTGACTTTTCGCCTAGGTACTACTTTCGATAGAATTTTGAATATAAGATTCGTGGTTGTGTGCGAGTAGATAGGTAGAGTAGGCAGGTACGTGAATATCATCGGCGATGGAGCGCAGCCGCAGGTGTATCAAGATGTGTCAGATTGCGCAAGGCTGCGCCGCCGGCGTGCGCTCTCCACTCTGATCTTTCCCATTGCCTACCTATTACTATTACAAAAGCTTCACAGTTTAAATCAAAGTATCTTTTATCGCACAAGCACCGTTAAGATTTCTTGATTTCTCCGCAATTTACAGCTAGTTTCTCGTTAACACAGGAAATAGAAATAATACGGGTCTACTTTTAAGAACAAAGAGAATTCTAGTCAGCAAGTAAGGAGTTGGTTACATTCCTGTGGTAGGCCGGGGCGGGGCTCGCGAGCCACCTGGCCCGTTGAGTGTTCTAGGGCATGCAGTCAGTTATCTATGAATAGTATCGAGAAGGCACGCGGCGGCACGGCCGGCCCGGAGGTCGGATGCGGTTAATTGGCGAGGACCCGTCGCGGCCGGTTTGACCGGCGGTCATTATTTTACGGCATCCTGTCCTACTCGTCCGAGATGAGATTAAACTGACTCTGCTTTAGAGCAGAGTCAGTTTAATCTGAACTCAACAATTTATTTTTCAGCGATCTTTGAAATCAATTCTGGTAAAATATTATAATTATTACTGTGATTTTTTTGGAAGATAATCGTCTGAATCTTAACATTCAGGGTTAATGCATTAGAGCCATATTAGACCTCATCTCATTCAAAGATTTTATAATGCAGAGATAACTATCTGTTAAAATAGTGGACCATGACGATTATTAACAGTAGACGAAATAGGTATCAGGAACCAAGATTATTGAATTGAATTTGTGGCACTCATTCTCTATAAATTAATATCTGTGAATATCTCGTGCGTGAAAATATGTATGAACAAAGAATAGGAGATTGTTATTTGACCCTTTAAAAAAAAAAACAAGTTTAAAATACAAATGTAGAGTATAAGTAGGAGAATGAATTTACTTATCTAAGTAACTCTATACTATTCGTTCATGCACACGCATGGTACTGGCTTCCCTGTGTTAGCCGGAAATTAAGAATCCCCTCGGCTGTAACCGCGTCTCCCTAAAGTTTTCGTTTTGTATCCTAGCAATATTGATCCACCACAATATAAACAATAGATTGTTATGTTGCGTTACACTGCTTTTGGTTGGGAAAATGGGGAAAACTGTACTTAGGATCTATCTAACTACATCTTTGGGTTGATCTTATGTAATTCGACACTCATTGTAGTACTTATTCAAGATACATAAACTAAATGTAACGACTGTGCTTATCTTTAAAGCCATCTCCAGACATCCGTCAAAAACAATGCGTACGTTTCCTCCGAACCAGGAAGCCGGTTTTGTTTAGCTCTCGACTGCCGCTCATATTCATAATAACCTTCAGGGTTAAAGTAAATGATGAAACCCAGTGTTTAATATAGTTTGCGATTTGAACGAGGCCGTTGCTCTCGGATAGACTCGAGTGAAAAAACGGGGAACAGTTGTCTACTGGGCGCACAGGGGCCTACGGGGGCGGTGGGGGTTTCATGGTTGAGCGCCCCCGCCATCGCCACCTGCGCTGCGCCGGAGTGCCCGTACAATGAGCCCGATATCGCACAGCACACCATGCTATACGTGGTACTTACGCATTTGCACAACCTACAATACTATACCCATTGTTCAAAACGCTAATAATTTACGCAAGTTTGTAAATATTGGTAAATGTCATTCATTCATTATTATGAGTCTATCTCGACGCTGACAATGGATCATTTAAGATGCGATAAAATATGAAGTGGTCAGAGATAGGTACATCAAACTCGTTATCGAGTTTCAAATTGATCGAATAAGAGGTACACATTCGCTATCTTGAAGATTGCATAACTTACGCAAAGTCACCATCCGTACGCAATAGAGTTGCTCTAATCATGTGCATTGAAGAGTCGATTGAGCGACAATGACAATCGAATATTCGCTTGCGTTCCTCAGGAGTGCTCAACGGCACCGCGATCAACGTTACGTGGATGGAACATTTTGTGGCAAGTGTATACCTCTTGAAGCCGGTCTATCAAAACTTTCACTTTCACTGTTTTGAATAGTTTGTTGAATCTGCGACAAATTCTTGTTTCGTTTATTGTTAACTGGAATTTAGGCTATTTGGTGAAGAAGGCGCAGCAGATTTCAACAAGATTAAAAATGTTTTCATTATCTCGCGGAATTTGTATCGCGATCGCCTACCTACGAGTACACTATAGGTCTATTATTATACTATAACTTTGGTCAGACTCATTTTCATATCGATGCCTGAAAAATACACAAATGATGCCTCATATTAAGAAATATATATATAAAAGACGAATGGTTAGGTAATCTTGTGATGAAGATAAAAATGAGTACGTTTCAGCATCATTATCATGTATCAGTATGAAAATTTACCTGGTGTATCTACGAGTTTTTTAGGTATCGATATAAGAATATTCGGTTTGCAAAGAGACTGATTGTTGACCAACGATCTAATCTAACCAATTGGAAAAACCCGATTTCTCAATATTTTTCGAGAAATTTTGTAGCATTAATCAAACATTTATGAAAACATCTATGTCTTAAACAATATCAACACCTTCGGTGCTTTATCCAAACCATGGTACGGATTGCCAGGTAATCATAAAATGCACGGTTGTCTTGTGCAAACTGCAAGTTAATTAAGGTTACCCAGCTTACTCGCTGTAGTCTGCAGTGCGAGCACTGCATAGTGTGTCAATGAGTGTGTCGAACATTAGTGGCGAAGCGGGTTATAGATGGGAGGCTGCGCGGGCGCAGAGGTCGTTGCTCCTCGAGGAGGCTTGCGCTCTAGTCCTCCCCCGCGCCCTCTTGCCGTGACCCCCTCACTCTTTGCATTTTGACAAATGAGGAAAATGCGCATGGTAAAGTAAAGTAAAGTAAAATACACTTTATTGCACAAATATAAAACAACAAACATGAGATAGAAAAGGAAATAGTGAAGTACAATTTAGGCGGCCTTATCGCTAAGAGCTATGGTGTTGTACTTAGAAAATAGTTTGATCGTTCTTCGTACCCTATTCCTCATTGATGAGTTCTATTGAATTTATCACATATTATAACGACTTTCTTTGCATATTAAATGGAATGGTTTGCCATTGTCTTCCCAATTACACAAACAGGTTTATCTCAGTGCATAGGTTTCACCGTTAGAACACTCGGCAAATGTTCGTAAGTCCCCAAAAACCCGAGAACTCCTTGGTAAATAGCTTTTGCATGCATTGCATCCGGAGTTCGGTATCCTAATCACTACGCCACCGATAATGAAGCTTCCGGAAATCCCAATAATCCTGTAATAGGTATGTAGGTCAGACTCACAGCACAGGTAGATATAAGAACCACTTTGTGATTGTTGATAGCTTACTTGTTAGGTTTGAACAATGTTTTGAACACTTACGCAGAGTTAAGTAACTTCGTGAAAACTTTTTCTAAAAATTGATTGATATTATGATAAAACTTACATTTCCACATTATATAATAACTCTAAATTAAAAATTTAAGAAACCCGCGACATACCATTGTGGAAATCCCCTTACTTTTTCCTGGTCATCATCAGGTGCTCAAGATTACAGATGTGGGAAGGTCTGGGAAGGTCACCATGGTCATAAACATTTGAGCTCAAACTCGAACCACCTAATTGTTATCATTCCAGAGATCCCATCATACTCCAACATCTCAAAATACTCCAAGATCTTGGAAACCACTGGTCCATTTTTTATCAGACCTTGCTAAGAAAACTCTCGACCAAATTCTCTATTAAATAAAAAAAATCGGGTCTAAATCGGATCATTCGTTGTCAAGTTTGACCCATAGACAAACACACAAACAGACAGACAAACAGACAAACGTGTCAAACTTATAACACGCCCTTCCTCGATCGGTCGGGGGTTAAAAACAACTTACTTGTCAATTTATTACACACGCACGTTATACAAGCATACATTCTCTTTTCATTATATAATAAAATTAATTTATTCTAATAATTATCGTTCCTATAGGATTTGAATAACAAAAGTTGAAGCCTGTTAAAAATATTTGATTTACAAGGTGTTGAAATAAACAGCTTTGTCAGTGAATAACAGTCGTCTGGCATTTGCTATATCAGCATTATTATGATAAATGTCAAGGGAAATACCAAGAATCGCTTCTTTAGGTCCGCCCTTAGCTGTGTTGTTCAGTGGAGTTGATTCGATCGATAAAATTTCGATAAAATCTCCTTAAAATAATTGGTTAGTGTACGAGTATAGGTATCTACAGAAAAACCACAGAAAAAACACATAATGAATAGGAGAAAATACAGATGGGAATGATAAAATCATATAGCACAGAATTATGCTAAGGCAGCAGCAGGTTTCTTCTTTCAAGGATAAAGTGGATATGAGCAGAATATAAGAATAAGGTCCACAGATTTTGGTCCGATTTACGAATGAGCACAGTAATTCTATGGGGCGCATTAAAATCTCTTCCGTAAAATAATTATGACAGAACTTTCTGTAGAACTGGCCGTTAGAGCTTAGAGATATTTGTAATCGCTGTTTAAAAAAAAGTTTTTGTTTTTAATAGCAATGTGGCTACAAAAATATTTTTTTCGCATTTTTGACCAGCTCTTGATTATAAAAAAAAGATTGTACACGCTTTGGTATTACTTATTTAAAAATCAAACAAATTTATTATCTATTAACCTTATTGGATTCAAAATTTCAATTTTTTTCCTTTTTATACTGGCCATCGTATTTAAAAACATTTCGTAATTTTGTTTTAAAATTACATGGCGATATAAATGTTTTATTGTGCTATAATGCCAGTTTTTTTTGTGGATTAGGAAACCAAGGAGTTTTTAATTTGTTTGAGGAAAATCATAAGTTAGTCCGCTAATATTTTACTACTAAAATAAATAGAACTGTACATTTTAAAACTTATTTAAGAATGTTTAAAGTTATACTGAAGAAAACTCTACATACACGATACATGTCAGAACGGTAATGCAGAATGGTAAGCAGAATCGTAATTTCTATGGCTTCTCATTTTATGTTAATGCTTGATAGAACAGTCACAGTTTTTTACACAATGTCTGCTAAACTTTATGACTCGTACCGAAAATGAAAATTAAACTTGGAATTAGTATTTATTAACTTCATGACATAAAACAGTAATTACTTACTAATAGTACTTACTAATTTCATGACATAAAATAATCAGCTATCTATTCTAGCTAATATTATGTCATACCAGTGCTCAATCTATACACAGATAGTGTTTTAGTCTTCTAGACATCTCTAGTCTAGATCATTAGTTAATCTAATAGTAGGGTTTTAGGGATCGGTACTCTGATGGATAAAACGGACTGATGGATAACCGTCTGTCACGCGGCTCTAGCACCTAAACAGAATAAGATGCATTCTTTAAAATTTATCATAATATGTATCCCCTTGACTCAATTCGAAATATCAACTTAATTTTTTTGTGATGTAGGTACTTATAATATCGGACCCCGATATAATAAGTAAAACTGGTCGATTAAAAAAATATATTTTTGTACCAGACCCTATCATCTATTGTATCGGGATATCATTCATCGTGTAGAGAACGAGTAAATTTTTATATTTCTTTTTGTTAAGAAATAACGACGTAACAATGTTGTAAATTTTAGACCACTTTTGTTACCAGGCAATTACCAGGTTTATCTCATGATTTGCTAAAATATTGGTAATATTTGAACAACAAATACTAAAACATCATACTGGTACATCTGAAAAGTTCATAAGTCGTTAGCAAAAACGGTAAAAGTTTTTTTCACTCTATACTTACAAATAGTCCTTAGATATAGTACGGATCCCTATAGATATGGCGAGGCCCGACTCGCACTTGACCGTTTTTTTAGAGTTTTGGCTTTGGAGTTTTGGCTTTTGATCCGTTATGACGACGCCGTATGGACTATAACCCTCCCGTCCATAATCCCCGAGGGTACACAGAGGAACCACCTTTATCATGTAGTTCCCGCTTTTCGTCGTAAGATTTGGTGGACAAACGATAGGTGGCGAGCCTATCGCCGTATGGAAGATGAATTATTCTATGCGAAATCGAAATAGAAATACATTTATTGCCAAAACATACAAATTTAATAAATTAAAATTATAGTACAAAGCATTATATGTAATGTATATTTGGCAAAAGGGGGGAAAGTCAGCAAATGCTGACATAATCGGTTACCAAATATGCAGCGCTGTTTTTCATTTCCCCCCTTATCCCAATAGAAAATAGTTATTTCGCGATGGTTTCGGCATATTTGGAGTTCTTTTCCTCAAAAAAGTTTGCCACCGTAACTAAAACCTGTTTTACTCTTTACTCTTTGCTGGTTTGTGATTTTGAAGAAATTTGATTGATTTTGTCTTCGACATTGTTGATTTCTTAAAATTCCTTTACGATTTTTATTAAAGATAATATTTAGCAATCTAGTCCCACCCGTCGACATTTTAGATACTTAAACGTATGTATAAATAGGTATTTATATGGTGTATGTAGGTATTTATTCTTTTATCTTCTTTTATCTTCTTTTATCTTTTATTTGATAACCCAATCATAGCATAATAATTTTATTACCATGCAACTACGGGGGGCCTTAACAACTCTGATAAATTGGTTGGCCACTAACCATACGATAAGTAAGTACCATGCAACCACGTTTTATGCATGATATCCACTTATGAATTTCGTCTGATGATGAATACATACTTATGCCAAATAAAAAAAAAAAATTTTTTTAATACCCAACTCTTCATACGAAACAATAAGTGACATTGAGTGATGATTTAAATAGGGACAGACCCACAACCACCCATAATCCTATCAACCTTGCGGTTATACACCGAATCGCAGGAGATGCGCGTAGGCTCTTTCCCGCGCGCACTTTACTAAGCTCCTTACAAATTCCGGAAATAGTCCCGTCTACAACCCATTCTCTCCCTTTTGAGGCTGAAAAACACAGCAAATAGGGATATATTTTTTTCTTTTGGGAAAAATACTGTCCCTTCTGATTCATATATATCTAAATCATATCATGAGTAGAACTTCTGATAAAAGTTGGCAAACATTTTCAGTGTGGCCATGTACGCCACGTCGACGGCATCTACGACTTCGGGATCGGGTCGAGCATCCGTCCCGAAGACGGTGGAGCGGCGCGTTCGAGTCGTGCGGCTGCTGCGTCCGCGCAGGTCTGCGCCGGCCTTCGGTTTCTCACTGCGGGGCGGCCGCGAGTACGCCACCGGGTTCTTTATAACCAAGGTGGATTTCAACTCAGAGGCACATCTTCAGGGACTTAAGGTTAGTACTTATTGATTTGTTGCTTGAATGTCGTAATTAGTGATTGTAAAAGTCTTTAAACTTTGATCTCGATGTCCTAGGTGGCCGGAAATACCTAATCGTTCTTACAAATTTTTATTTTTCGGACAACGACGCGACGCCATAACGAAAGTTTTAAACTTTATTAAATTCTGGATTAATCTAAGTTTTATAACAATAGTGGTTGTATTTTAAACTTTAGTTTAGGCTTTATTTAAATTTCAACGATGAATAAAGCCTTTTCACTATTCATTTAAGCACAACAGCAGTGAGTACAGTTGGACACGTTTTACAAATGTTTACACCGGTTATTAGTTAAATTGCTAACTGTACTTGAATTCTTTTGTTACATTGTGTTTAGAAACGAGTTTTTACACTGTTCCTACTACGTAGGTACTTTTTACATGCTGTTTGAAAAATATTACTTAAATCATTATTGTTTATATTGTCTGTCTGTTTCATTCAATCATTGTATGACCAAGAGAAGTTTCATTTGTTGACACTTCTTGCCGTGAGTGTGTAACTCATTGCGCAGTTTCCCACGGGCCCTGTGAGAGTCCCACTGCTGGGCGCGTGCGAACACCTTTGCTTACAAATGGTTTACAATTAGCTCACTGGCCCGCTTGTCGGCGTCTATACAATTACCCACATCCGAGGTTGAATTGTCGCAAGACGCATTCCATTCTTTTTCGCGTGCTCACGTAACCACGTTGTTTCCTTTAGCAGCCATCGCCACCGCCGCTCTAACTCGAGTCGAGCACCATTTGATGATCACTGTGTTTTCACAATCATCTAGTGACCTAGATGATATAAATAATACAGTGATCATCAAATGGTGCTCGACACGAGATAGAGCGGCGGTGACGATTACTCGTTTCTCAACATTTTTGGTGTCGCGACCCACTAAAAAGCCAAACGGTAAAAAAAATTGCGACGCCCAAGAGACCTTGCTTGTCTTATTTTTTTGATACATTGCGACCCCCTATTTTCCTATACGCGACCCCCAGGTTGAGAAACGATGATCTAGGTCAAATACTTCATTACTGATTGCGTTGTTGTAGGTCGCGATTCACCGCTCCTTTGTTGTATAATAGCAGGTACTTAATAGAGCATCAATATTACTTACAACGGACCCTTTGATTTATGATCATCATTTTCTTTCATGGTTATTAAATTAATAGTCTTCTGTTTAGGAATGATCAAATTTTGATGGTAATAAATTAATTCCTCTCCCACATCTGTTGCATAGAACTCGTAGGCACCTACAACAACTTTCTACGAGAAACTGCGTTTAGAGGGTTTTGTTTGAGTGAGAATTGCTAATTAAAAATTTGACCGTAAATCCGTACGCAGGTATAGTATAAACGAGGATTGTCATAATTAGATGGTTAACTGCGAAAATGCACACATTATTCTGCAGACATTTCGGAATTTTTCACACGATTACTTCCTTAACAAAGAGTTACGAAAAATTCACGAGTACATCCGTTGTTATTCAAACATCACAATGGCATGGTTTGAAACAATCGCAGAGAGTCCTGGGAAATGGACATGCTCTAACTAAAGTTTAGTTAAACGGTATCTGGTGTCAATGACACATTTGAATGGTTACTTTATTATTGAAAATTTTAAATCGCGATTACCTCCTCTTACCTGACTCAGCAGAATGCTTATCAAAGTGTGCCAGTCTGTTGTGCCGATCGCGTTGGTCCATTGCATTGTTTGCCCGTCGTTTCGACAGGTGTTGCTTGGCTGCAAGAACTGAACCGAACATTGTAGTTAGACAGGTTGGTACGAAACTGATGATAGAAACATCTGATTAAATTATGAATTTGCTTATAATGGATTAAATGGATGATGAAATGTATAAGTACCTAGCTTACGTAAGATTTTCTGCCAACCAAGCGTTTAAAATTTCTAAGTTTTTTAATTAGGTTCATAAGAGATCAATCATTTACTGTGGCACGAATGTACCTACCTATGAGGGTGGTGCCGCAGTTATAACTAGAATCCCTGTCGCTCATTAGTAGAGTTTAACCGGGACAAATGATAGAGTGAAACCAGCAACGGGAAGTGAAACTTTTGAAATTATACCTATCTTCGAGAGAAAACGTCTGATGCCTATATTCTGGAGTGCGGCATGCTAACTGCAGGAAGAGGTGTAAATGGTGCAATTACATGACAAATTAGAAATAGCCAGTGTTTCCACGAGGGGCGTACTCATTACAAAATATGTCCAGTTTGTGAGTCACTCAATTACCTCTGTTCGACGGTCGATTGGTGACTTTCTACGGCTTTTCGCGTGAGTCTGCGCCTCTTTGAGTTAGTGCTTGTTGTGTAACATTTGCTAAAATAGAAAAGCGTTAATGTGGTCCTTCAGACAGACTTTTGTTCGACCGTCTCGGCGCATTTGCTTAGGTAAAGAATTGTTCATAGTTGTTAAGTAATGTTCTTCTCTTAAAGTGTTCACCACCTGTCACAATAGTAAGCACTTATTTGATCTACCCTATTACTCGTACCAACTACGTGAAACATTGTGTGTATTGTTATTTCTTTAAATAATAATTTTCTGACCGTTTTACTTACAAGGCATTTGTTAGTATTTTATCATACTAAAGAATTGGTTTCATATTTACTTTAATACTTTAGATATTTTTCAATGGGTTTGGATAAATAAGGTTAGCGAGCTTCAATAAAACCAACAAAAATTAAATAAGCGGTTATCGCAGAATGAGTCACTGCTTGCCAAGTGCAAAATAAAACGCCAGAGCGTATGTATTGATGTATTCAGCTGTACCTATACCTTGTATTGTATTGTTAACTTACTCAGGTGTTCACATGCGTCAATTGATTTAGACAAAGACACATGTGTGTCTGATGTCTGAGTTTCAGCAAACATTTTTCAGTCGTCAGTCATACTCGTAAACGTGAAAGGCTTGAATGTGAATGTGATAAATAAGTAGGTAGGTACTTCCACTGCCGGACAGCCACTTTTTGTCGATCCTTAAAATGACGTTAATTATGCGAATTTCGTAACGAAAGTGAATTTCTGAGGGCCGGGCGTCGGCGAGTCTGACGTTCTCTGCGTCATTCAAAAAAGACAAGTTGGAACGAAAGTCTGATCGAAAGTTGCCCGATATGTGGGGCGCGAGGCGACCTGTCCGGCTTCTTTTACCGCGGCCGAGACGAACGTGAAGAAAGTGCTTCTCGTCACCGAAGGCGCGTGGCGTGTCGCCGTCGACACTTAGGCGTGAATATGACGTCATATAAACATACATTCAATACAATACAAAATCATTTATTGCACACAACTACATATCACACGTACCTACATATCTTGCCCTTACAATTTTGTACATCAACTAATTTGTGGCAACAGGGAGCGTGTTCAGCTTATGCTATGGACGGAGTCCACAGCGCTAATTTTCAACACGTTCCTTTGTCACATGGAAGACACAATAACAATATTAATATTAGTGACCCAAGTTTTCCTCGAAACCTTCTATTTATGATTTCACTATACCTATTAGCAGCATCAGCCGCAGCATTGCTACTGTGATCTGTGATTTCGTAAACAGTTTTTACTGAAGTGAAACAGATCAGTTTATAGAGCGAAATGAGTGCTTTGCCGGGTACTCACAATCCCTTAGAGCTAACTTCAAATTGCCAATAACTGACGACCGAGAAAAGTAGGCCAGGGTTCTGTCATTGGTACGTAAATTACGGAAGCTGTGTAACAAGCAGTTTGCAAAAACGTTCGTTATGGAAATTCAAATCGAAACGACGAACAAATCCCTGCTGAGTGAGTAAAACGGTACGAGTAAAGGCATTACTTAAACAATTAGTAGAGCCATTTGAAAATGATACTCATAGTCTACTCATAATACACATGTATTCAAAACATCAGGACATCGGCCATTAGGTATGTGAATAATCTACAGTTTAAGTAAACCCTGATCGTGCTTCTAACAGAGTTATCAGGAGTACCTACATCGTACCTACTAACTGTGCGTCAAAAAACAGTAGACGTGTGTTATTTCACGCGGAACTAATTTTTTTACGTACGTATTGATAGTTTGCTTTTGACAGTGACTTTATTGTCTACTCATTTTTGACGCACTGTACCTTACTATAATTGTCTTAGAGGGTATTCGATGCACTGCATTGCGGACTAGCTAGGGTGCCGGCCGGTAATAAAGGTACACATGCTACTAGCACGTTAAAAAGCATGCTTATAAGCATGCTCAAATGTAGCATGCTATTTCTATAAAAATGGACGAGTTTACGCTATACGAAGTTGAAAATTATACTCATTTAAGTGAACTAACTGATCAACGTTCTATTAATAACAGTTTTTTGCGAAATGAATTTAACGAAGTCGTCCATTGTTCGCAAACACGTTATAGAGCACACCCCCTTCCACCCGCACCTCAAGTATCATGCTAGTAAAGCAACCAGCTTGCGATTTAGTAGCATTCTTAAAATTAGCATGCTCATTACTAGCAGGTGTTTAATACACATGCTATAGTTAGTAGCATTTGCTCGAAACTAGCATGCTTTCGTGCTACTTAGTAGCATGTGTATCTGTACCTTTACGCACGCTCTCTTACCCTTCAAAGTGAAACATAGCAATGCTGCTTTGCGGCAGAAATAGGTAAGTAATGGGTAAAATGGTGCTTCCCGGACTGACACTGTACAGCGTTATATAACATTACTTTCAAAAATATATTGTCAATAAATAAACGAAGGTATTTTTTTGGAATTAAGCAGAGAAAATGCAGTTGGTCGTCGAATGATTTTATTGCGAGTCGAGTTTTCTATGTAACGGAACCATAGCAACCACACATCATATTTTGAACAAGGAATGCAATTCCAATAGAAGGGAAGCTAAATTGAATAAAACAACATAAATCATAGCATTGGGTCTGCTCTCTAAACGCACTAACAGCCACCGTGGCGCAATATCCACTGAACTAATAAACTTTATTGTCCATTGTTGTTTCGACACCTGAGAAATACTTCATATTTGTGTCTATCTGGTTGATCTGGTCTACAATTTTATTAGTCATCAGAGGTAGTCCGCGGAATGATTTATTAAATATCCGCCTTTCATTTACTGCCAAAGATACTATCTGAATAAGATTAAGAAAAAAATTAAGTAACTAATGATTGCATAAGATATTAGAGATTTTTTTAAATTAGTGTTTCGCTATAATCTGTGTAACACACAACCCAATTTACATATTTAATTAATTTAATTATACACATTTATAAATCGTACGAGTAGTAGTATTTATTACGATATTTATGCAACAATTATACCACAAAATGAAATTCTATATAGTACTGGTGTATGAACGAAAACTTTTCTTTCAGTAAAAAATCTCGCAAAATAACATAACAACTAACTCTATCAATCAAAATGTACGAGTTTCTGTCAGATGGTCTATCTAACATTGAATCTCTGCTATCAGATGTATTCTGAGATTGCAGGGTTATCTGCTTGGAGTATAGTAGCATGGGATTGTTTTGAAGTCTGATAAGAACGGAGTCATGTCACAATTACAAAAAAATATAATTCTATATATAATATATATATGCATGCAGTGGGCACAATGGAGAAATAATCGTAAACCTGAAACTGATAAAAAGTCATCGTCAATCAATCTGCATTGGGCCCACGCGGTGGATCATGACTGAGATCTCCTCGTGCATGAGAAGGCATGTATGTCATCAAAGCGAATGTAAATTGACGAATGACGACGAATAATGGAACGATGTAATTTCTAAATTGTAATTGGCCACTGACATTAATTAATATGGTTAAATATAGTAATATAACCCAAATGTAATGAATAACTAATGATTAATTAATTAATGTTGGTGATATATATTGGATTCCAGGTGGGCGATCAACTGGTGAGCGTGAACGGGTACCGAGTGGACGACGCGGTCCATGGCGAACTCGTCCACTACCTCGCCTCGCAGTCCAGGCTCAAGATCAAAGTCAGACGTGAGTCTACTCGTAAATACTCGTAATAGTCTATACCATACGTAAAAGATATACCTAAGTACCGTCGGTTGCAAGTTGCATTGCACGAAGCGTCTTTACAACCTTCTTTTACCAACTTTATAACCTTCCATCAAAAATATGCTTAGTTAAGGTAGCCAGAATTTTAAGTAAATTCAGAATAATTACCAGAAATAAAATGGGTAAGTAAGAAATAATTTTCCCACCGGAACGAGTAAGCGGTGGCGTGACCTAGGGAAAACTCTTGCTCTTGTTTAAGAATTGGTTCAAGGACTCTGGTTGAACCAAATCTTAATTAATTATGATTGTTGAGATACAACAACTTTCATTGTATTTAATTTTCAATCAATCAATCAATCAATCATTTATTCGTGAACATATTTATGTTCAGTTGGTATCACTATGCTCCGTCGTATATTTTATGGAGTTTTAACACTAAACATTAATAATATCTTCGAGATATTTTTGAGAAACAAGGTTTTATTGCATCACAAATCATACCCACATAACTAAAATCATCATTTGACAACAAAGTACAAATTGCGAGGTGTGTGGAGTCAGAGACGACGTTTCTCATATTCTTATGGACTGTGTCATTTACGCAAGGAAAAGAGAACAAATGATTAGACTTTATGGTTTAAATTTATGGGATGTTGGTGTATTTCAGTGCATTTTAGCTGATCCAATTTCTGGTGCAGCTAGAATGCTCTATTATATGTTTAGGTAAAAGTTATTTATAACGTAATTGTAATTAGTTTAGGTTTAGTATATGCACGATGGGATTAACATAATCAAATATGATTACAATCCCTAAATTAAACAGATTTAAAAAAAAAAAAAAACATTTGATAACAAAAAGAACTAAAATAACTGATTCAATCAAATTATTTATTATTCAATTTACGACACGAGCGAATGTTATGCAACAATTAGACAGACATTCAACTTTTTACATTATCTCTTGCCGACAATGTAGGTAGCGCATAGCATTATGCTAATTAATCAAAGCTTCAGTCAGGTGTTACAGCATCCGAAGGCGATGTGATTGTAGCACCGATTTTCGTTTGTGTGATAATCGCGAAAGCGCGTGGGCATCTCTGAAGCTATCACCGGTTGCGCAAACATCTTGTTCTCGACTAACGCATTAGAAAATAATAACAAGTGCTTGTTATTGTGATGTGATGAGAAATTGTTTGTTTATTCAAAGATCTATCAGTAGGTGTAGAGTTTATGTGATCATAAAACCTCTAAACTTTGGTGAAAGGTTATTATTTCTTACTGTTTCGTTACGTTTAATTGCTCACTAAAGTTGATCTCTTTACTCGACTAAGCTCTTAAAACTTTTACTCCAGTATATTAATGACCAACTAAGAACTTTAGTTTTCTAAATCGATTAAAAATAAAACAATACCTAACCACTATTACTTAGTTTTTGACAATAAAATAGCACGTTCACTTTACAATCGTATAAAAATAATAGACCGCTTTATTTCATTTCTGATGTTAACTGTATTCGTTTTATTTCAGATGTAGGAATGATACCAGTGAAAGAGTAAGTACCTACTGGAACTTTTATTACTTTATTACTCATACCATACAGACAGGACTATTCAGATTTCAGACTAATAAATTAGTCATTGATACGAAAATGCCAGTTATCTGATCTTTTTCATTTGTCATTTCTTTATCGGCGGGCAAATGCAATCTTATATCTTGTAGGTAAAGAGGTGGAGTATACGTACTTAGGTTTTATTAGAGTATTTTCCATAGCCAACTATCTTTATTATGGTATATAGTAAGGTATAAGATAGTGCGGGTTTAAATCAATCTTTACTTATTTTTTTTTAAATA
Source organism: Hofmannophila pseudospretella (assembly GCA_947369225.1). NCBI lineage: Eukaryota > Metazoa > Arthropoda > Insecta > Lepidoptera > Oecophoridae > Hofmannophila > Hofmannophila pseudospretella. The sequence continues at coordinate 6,620,543 of OX376316.1, forward strand.
AATATAAATTTATTCATAAAATTAATTTACATGTCATATAATAAATAATAATAATAATTTTCCAATAAAAAAAAATGTCAATCAAATAGCCCGCCCCTTGTCGTCCCCGGTGCAAAGGTGCCCATAACGCTCGCGGCGTTACCGCGCTGTATCGCAACGGCCAACCTTTGCACCTTATTTATTTGTAAATATGTCTGGGTATATTTTTATTTTTCATTCAATATTATCTCTTTGGATCCATGATACACGGAATCCAGGCATTGACGTGTTTATTTTTCAAACCGCTTAGACCAAAACAGGTTAAATTATAACATACCAGTAAAATACTCGATGGAGCCCAATGTTGTTGTAAAGCTAGTGTTGTAAGAGTCTCACTCAGTTTATATTACTACTGGAATGCCTACACGGCTGGTATTCTGTTGGACCAGAATAGGAGATAATCCTGCAATGTTTTACCACTAGTGGCGCCACTAGCACAGTTAAAAAAACATTCAAAAATACGATGTATCTACATGTGACTTAAAGATTATTTTGTTCTAAACATAACGTAACCTAAATATTGCTTTCAATGACAATAATTTGATAAATAAATAATGATTATTTTCACTAATATTGGATGATTTTACAAGATTTTTGTTTAATAAAATAAACTTTAAATTAGCACAAAGTCAAATATTAACATATAGATGCGTACAGTTTTTTTAGGTCTGCTATTTTGCTATAGCTACAGCTAGCACAATTTTACTATATAGCTTAGAGAAATTAATTTTAATTAATTCAAATAACGAGAAATTTGTGATATCTTCAAAAATGACGTTTCGTTTTCTTTTCTGTTTACGGAGTGTGCTCGTGGCTCCATCTACGCAACGCTTTGCGTTTTATGTCCTATTGACCATCATGTTGTTCCAGCAAAGCCCACGAGTCCCTGTCGTGGCAATTCGTGTCGGAGCGGTCGTCGGTCGGGTCGGACGTGTCGTCGTCACCGACTCTATGTCACGACACGGAGAGGCTCGCCGACTTGAGGCTTTCCATCCTGGTGCCGCCGCGGGCGAAGCTCGGCTGCGGGTGAGGTCTTCCAATACTTATTACAAAACTGCTTATCACACTTGATTCGAACTTGTTTAACTTAACTAATTATAAGTGTAAATACATTTAGTATGTTTAGTCTTAGATTTACAGCCTCTAAACAGAAGCTTGTAACTAGTCGACTTAAGGCCATTGCATATTATACCAACTCGACGCGAACTCGGCACCAACTCAACTCAGAGCAAAGCATTGGAATGTGAGCTTTAGATCGTATTACATACAGCAGGTTTTAAAAATTCAAGTGAAATAGCCGTCGATGACTGGTCAACGCGTGGGCCACTCATCGACGACTACTTCACTAGAATTTTGAAAACCTACTGTATGTAATACGATCTAAAGTTCATATTTTAATGCTTTGTTCTGAGTTGAGTTGGTGCCGGGTTCGCGTCTAGTTGGTATAATATGCGGTGGCCTTAAATCGTTATCGTTGAATTAATTCAGCCAAGTGTAAAAAGTGCTTAACTATTCCTAGAATTATTAACCGGATATCAAAATACAATTTACTACTTACATATACAGTCTCTAAATGTATTCAATACGACCCGACCGAAAATATGGAAATTAAAATAGGTAGCCCCAAAAAAAATGTGATTTTAGAAAATGCAATCTATAAAATTGTTAGATAGAGCTTCATTTACGATACCATGACGTGTTACAGAATCTGCAAAGGTCCGGAATGGAAGCCGGGCATTTTCGTGCAGTTCGTGCGAGAAGGGGGAATCGCGCGGGAGGCTGGCTTGCGACCAGGGGACCAGGTCCTCTCGTGTAACGGACAGGACTTTGCCAGTATTTCTTTTAATGAGGTAATTATCTTAACTTTTGGTACCTTTTGTTGGTTTTTGAGTGGAAAATTACTCATTTGGTGGATTTTGTTCAAGGGTGACTGTGTTTCTCTTACGCTCTGTACTGTAGCGAATGTAGGTATAGCTTCTATTCAGGAAGTATAGTTGAACTTTTGATAGTAGAGCATAGCATAGCTTTTGATATTTGAGGAAGTGGACATTGCACTATTTAATACTTGTGTAGAAACACTTGCAGGGCGATTCAGTATCAATAACTGGATTATTTTGTCAGTTTTTGAAAATTCTTAAAATGCTCAATGCTCGATCGATTTGTACATGTATAGCCAAATTTTTGCGAATTTCTATTTTTCATGTAATTTTTAAAAACAAATTCCACTGATATGTATGACATAATAATTTTATATCTCGTATCCAGGCCATATCAGCGATGAAGGCAAGCGGTCGCCTGGAACTTGTCATCCGCGAAGGCGCCGGCGCAGAGCTGGTATCACCAGAGAGCTCGGGTTACAACAGCTCTGCGTCGTCCGCGGCGGGAGAGCGCAGCCCCGCGCCCCCCGCACCCTTGGTCCCTCTGGCGCCTCCCGCGGCGCTGAGGCGACGCCTCGCCAGCGTTGCTGAGGAAGCGGCTGACCGCGCTGATAGGTCAGTAGTACTATACAGAAGGGTCTCGGACAGCTCAGGCTAAAACGCCAAGTGACGTCGGCAGCTGGAGAGCGCAGACCCGCACCCCCCGCACCCTTGGTCCCTCTGGCACCCCCCGAGGCGCTGAGACGACGTCTCGTCGGCGTTTCTGAGGAAGCGGCAGACCGCTCTGATAGATTATAGTAGTATACAAAGACAAGGGTTCCCAGAGAGCTCGGGCTACAACACCTCTGTATTATCCTCGGCGGGGTCCGTAGCCAAAGGAATGACAAAGGATCATTCTGACACCAACAACCCTCTGTCAATAAAAAGGTTGTTAGTACTAAATCAGCCATAGATATCTCGCTGCCTCTATATCGGATCTCTCTGCGTGCTCCGCTTCTAGAAGACTTCCGAGCCGGCAATACACTTTCTTAAGGCCTTGGAGAAGACAAAATGACCGCATTGTTAATGCTAATTTTTCATGAAAATTAAGTCGGATTCGAACGCTAATTAATTTGCAAAACTACGCCTAGAAACCAATTTTCCATTGTTTCAGATTGACCTTAAACAGACTGAAGAGGAGGACGTGGGACAGTTTAGAATTCGACTGGAAGTCGGGTGACATTCACAACTTTGACGCGCCCTCCGACATAGAACCCGACTACGACTGCCCTAGCATACCAAATAACCCCCACACGTATGACAATAAACAAACCAGGAACAAGAACAAGGAATACGTCACGACCCCATCGAATAGAACTATAATCAATTTGACTGAAGACGGTGCCACCATACAATGTAGTTACGATAACCAGTCGCCTAGGAAATCGTTTACAGCGAACCAATCGAATAGAGATAGTGATAAGAAGACGATAGTTGTGGAAGTGCATCATACGAGTAACACTACTTGCGGGAAACCACACTGCAACTACCCTCCGCCTTTGAAGAAGGACTTCAGTCCTGACACGTCGAGTATTTCTAGTTCAGCCACGCTGTCCAGTGCCATTGCGGAGGAGCTACAGAGGCGGAAACTGGTAAATACGGGGGTCTACACCCAGACCCAGCTATTCTTTAACAACAACAGAACAATTTTTAGATTTATTATTGTTTTATGCTATAGTAGTTACATTATTTTCAGAATAAGAAAAATTCAAATTCAGAGACCATTGTAGCAAACCCAGTGAAGAAACTAGCACCAAAAACAGTAGAGAACGAGAAAAAGAAGCAGCATGATGCTTTGATGGACGAATTCAAGAAGGTGCACCGGAAAATGTTTGCTAACCAGGAAAGCCAACCTGAGGGGGCCAAGCAAGAGAACGGAATCAATGGAGATGCTGCCGAGAATTTGGTAAGTGCAAATAGGGGGTGTAAATAGTATCTTGGCAATATATTTATGGTGGAAGTTATAAGGCGGACTTTCTGAACTCAAATATCTACAAAGCGAGTCATTGCAATAGTAAACCATAAAACAGAAGAATGGGGACAGTTATATAATGACAACTACTATATAGGTACGGTCACGAGTACGAGCCTTAATTGTCATATACTCGAATAATCATACTAGATTAACGCTAGTATTAGATCTCTTTTGACTACCGTCTACGTTTTATTGTGACAGTCGTTCAACGTGTAAAAGTGGGTCCTATTAAGGTCCGTGACTGTAATACCGCAATGCCAAATCGCTACGATGTTTCGCTGTCGGCAGCTGAATATATGAGTTTTCTAATTAGTTTAAGGTTTTATTTGTCAATAAATGCTGCTGGCTGGCTGAAGGGCGAAGAGAAATATATATAAATATCACAAATATGTTTGGGATGAAAATACTTGATGATCAGCAAAGGAACGTGGTGGTGATGATTGAGAGGATCGGAACCCTTGCAGCCAGAAGCACTTAAATTTAGATTTTTGTTTTTTTACTCGTAATTTACAATGCATTTGAAAAAAAAATTACGAGATTTCAGCGAAGGTTGCCATTGCTTAAATAATATTCTATAAAGTCAAACTGTGAAGCTTGACCAGAAATATAAAAACACTCGCCATATTACGGAATTTAATGAAACTATTTTTTACTTTTCATTGCGATCATCTCCACACAGATTATAAAAGTGACAGGTTTTTTTTTCCTTGTCAGGGTATGACTATTTATAGATGATCAAAATAGAAGAAAAGTGCAAAACAGAATTATGAAATTAGAATTAGCTATGAAATTGTGGATTCAATAAAATTATCGCGCTTTTGTATCTGGCTCTTAAAATTACGATGTTATGACAAATTTATATGGATGGAGTTTATATCTTATGGCTTTATAACTGTCATGATTTCAAATCTAGATAATGCCGTATAGTTATTTGTCATAAAATTATACAAACGAGAAATGTTATCGCAATATTATTCACTTATCAAACTTCCGTCTAGGTAGGTATTATGGACATGGAAATCACATTTTGGCGTCGATAACGTAATCAGAATGTTTTGTTCCGTCATTATGTTTGGTTTTTCCTCTTATAAATGCTTACACTGTTTATCTCTAAATCTAATAACGCCTATATTATGGAGAGCGTCTTTAGCTAATATTCATACGTCTTACGCTGATACGGCTGGCAGCTGTCAAATTGATACGGAAACCGAATAAATTGCGTAATTTAACGTTATGTAGCTAAGTTGAATAGTTTGTAATTACTTTTATGCAATTTGATTATAATAAGTTAGCATAATTTCCCGCGTTAAGTACCTACACATTTACAACGACGTTCAGGTTACGTCCTATGGAATGTGCCAGCCGTATCATCTTAGTACGTATGACGTATAGGGGCTAGCAGGAGTTCCGGGTATGCATGCCATGCCATACCATGCAATGTCATGTAATGTAACAATGAGTTCTTCCATTTTTTCGAATTCTTAGATACTCTTAACGATTGTTCTAACGCTAAAAAGAAAAAAAAACATTGTGTGGAAAACTGCACGTCAAAAAAGTGAATGTGAAATCCGCCAATTAGCACTGGGCCCGCACGGTGGATCCGATCATGACCCGTACCTCCTTGTGTAAGGGAATGCCTGTGCTCCACCAGTGAGGAAATTAATAGGCTGATGATGATGAATTGTAACAGGATTAAATCTCACCTATAAGATGCCGAAATTAAAAAAAAAATGATTTATTTATTCGTTCAAATGACTGATGGCAAAGGTACAAGGTACTTACTACAAATGAGATCGCAGAAGCGTTACTCCCCGAGTCCCATCTGACCTTAGCTATATCGTTTTAGAAGTTAATATCGTCAGAATCTTGGGCTAAGGAACTTCGCGCTCACGGCAGCCGGCAATATTCTTTCCTTCAAGGGTCGAGAGAATTATCTGTTGATACCAGTTGCGTGATACACCTAAGATTTGTCTATAAATGCTGCAGTTTCAAGAAACATTATTCGTATACCTATATGCAAAAAAACCTTAATTCGCTCGCAGCAAAAGTGCTCCAGTTCTGACTCTGCTTAATTATGTCGTAGCCACATAGCGTAGGTAATGGCGCATTTCATGGAGTGTGTAGGCATTTCACGACGTACAACGTGATCGAATCCGGTCCACTCGCATTGGGACGCGAGCGTCCTAGCTGGTACGCCATTGGCGCTTCTATTTAACTATCGGCGTAACGTAATATGCATTTCACAAAGTACGGATCCGGGATAGACACAAAGTATAATTCAATACCATTATGCTGCGTGCGAACTTAATGATTTGCACTTCATGTAGTGGCTAAAAAAACGGACTTACAGTATTTAGATCTAATTTTTTTTGGGTAATTCGTGAAATGCCTACGTTTTCCATAAAATGCGCCATTATGCTATTTGGTTATGACGTATACATATACTCTTATTACGTGTAACCCTATACCAGTGTGAGCTAAGTGAAAAGCACTTAATATGAACCACATAAACAATGGCGTTTAAGTCTAAAGATAATTAAGCCACTTATCGTTGATCTCAGCTATTGATTAAAGCTGATGGTGAATTTTCTCACAGATAAATGTCACTTTCCCATGCGACTATTTTAGCTAAATACTAGACAAAAAAAAATTGTTTTGTATTGTTGAACGGTTTTCGTAAATGTGCAACAGTGATTGCTGTAATGAGTCTACCATTCAGTTCTAATATTTCGCAACTGTTGCCGTTTCAAATGGTGCAAAACCATGAAGCTAAAAATTGGTCGCCGCTGCCGGGGTGAAGCCAGTGTCAAGTTTATTTTTGTAGCCGAAATTTGTTACCGATTTACGTACGTACTCTCAGATTATCTTGATAGTAATAAAAATGCTTATCAATGAAAGATACGCGAACTATTTTGTACTACTTGACAGAATGATAACTAAAGATGATTAATGACTTTCTAAATCTGTAACCGACGTCGATTAGCATAACAAGGTGGTGTTTTTGTTTAACATAGAGTTGACATTGGCGTGAAAGTGTCGATCCTTGAGGAGATCTTTTGTGCCTACCACATTTTACACACTGGTCATCTCAGTGTGCAGGTTTTCTCACGATGTTTTCCTTCACCGTTAGAGCAGTCGGTAAATGTACGTGAGTCTGTGAAAAATACGAAAAAACTCATTGGTACATGGCACTGCGTGGTTTCATACACCATGCCTCTCGTTTCGCCCATCAACCACGAGCAACAAATCCGGATACCGATTCCCTTGTAAAAAAAACGTACGACACAATCGCAGTATACAATCACTATCAGTTGCGCGGGATTGTTTCCTCCAAGTTTAAAACATACATTTGACGACAGCTACTAGTTGTCGATTATGTGTCGGCCTTGATGTCGTGCCGTAGTGATAGACTGCCATCATCAAGATAAATGATCGTTGTTTTTTTCTTTTTGTCTAAGCGTCAGCAGTATAGTAGTGTATGTACCTACTATACCTATCTATGTATACCACACTGACAAGTTGGTAATTTATTTTGGGTATGATTGTTTTGTGTGCGTTTTAGAGTTAGACTACCGTGCGATTCTTTATGAAGACCACACGGAAAGAGAGTCATGTAACTTTTTGCAGAAATTAACTTTCTAATTTTCAATGCTATTTCTTAGTTCTATATTAATTGACGAAATAAGAAGCCCAAAGTATAAATTAGTCACTAAAATACTAGCAATTGAAAAATGTGTACTTACAGGGAACAAACTGTGTAAGGTCATTAACATTAAATTCGCATTATCTCGAAATGATAATCAAGTAACTTACATGAATTTCCGTGTGGTCTTCATTATTATAGTCATTATTATAAGTTACCTTCTAAAGACTTGATTAAGATGTGATTCAATTTCGGCTGGGAAAACTTACATAATAACCTATGTCTATTATATCAGTGACTGAAATTGTGTGATGGATATGAGTACACTCCCACATGAAGACATATAGATAATGGATCGGTTTACGATTGAAGTATAATCCACAAAGCTATCTAGATGTTCTTGTTTTTATAATACAAACGTGTCTTATAATGTTCTGGGAATGTTTGCTCATAGGTGTATATTGTAATAAAATATTACTCGTACTGCTACTATCTGAACTGTTCTATTTACTCACATACAATGATGTTTATGCGATATGAAATACACAATCACGTTTGTGAGTTAGGTATACACAGAACACAATAACTATACATTATCAACATGGTCACGAGCGGCTCCATTTCCGTAGAATAAATTGAACATAATATAGCGTATATGCATTTATCTCCAGCAATTTCAATTTGATGACTATTTTTCAGTAGGTAGCCTTGGTTGAAGCTGGAAGCTGATTTGTTTAGAAAATATTTGAAAACCTTCCTAGGTGTCCTTACACAAGGAGTAACAACTCTTGTGACAATGGCGAAACTAATTCTAATGAATCTTTTTTCATTACTAAATTGAACTATGATCTGTAGATAGATAGAAACACAGCATTGTTCACAATTACAGGAAAAGTACAAATTAATTGAAATTGAATTTGAAAAACGTTTATTAATTACAGGAATATGTGCATTGTATGTACAAAGACGACCTTATCGCATAGAACTCTTCCAGAAAATCTCTGAAGTATTAAGCCTGGAAGCACGCCTCATAATAATAATTCGTTTACTTCAGATACATATTACATTAGATGAGACATCATTATTTTAACTCTGTGCAACTAATAAGAAAGAAAGAAAGAAAAATATTTATTTAACATTGCATAATTAAACTTAAAAATATTTGATTTTAAAAAAACAACACAACATTAAAAGGACACATGCTCAGCATGTGCTGCGGTCTGACCGGTACGGCAGAACCACAGCGCTATTAACTACTTATATGTGATTTTTTGGCAACCTGTAATAAATATTTAGAAAATTATATAACATTTCTTATCAAGATAATCTTACGAAACTATACCGCTTCAGCACGATTGGTAACTGCGCGATCGATTACATAAACTAAATTTATTGGAGCGTTCATATTTTAAAGGTAAGTAAAGCAGGCATATGACATAAAAAATTTGAAAAATGTTGAATTGAAAACAGGTGTGTAACATAAATGTATTATAGTAGATATACATTCAAACTTTTATTTAGCCACATTTGATCTAAATTAAACGGGAATCACCGCGATAAGAAGAAATTATGAGTTCATACAACTAGAATTTGAATGAATGAGCTGGCGACCATATCGATGTTAAAAATTGATAACTCAGATCTAGATAGATAATTATGAAGGTATGATAAACTTAAAAGCTACCTACGATATCCATAAAGAGGTGTGACGGAATTTACAAAAGGTATACGATGATTACTTTCAGTGGTACCTAAGTACCTACCTATTAGAAATGGGAAACTCGGAGTTAAGCACTCATTTTCTATCGCTTAAGCGTGGCATGTTTACTTTATAACTTAATGCATACAAGATGCTTTATCTACTTAATTACAGTAACTTACAGCAACTCACCCAAGCCTTGCTAACGGGTTAGTGCCAATTCATTAGGTAACCAACATATTACGGCGAAACTGCCGTTAATTAATGTTATTATGACCGGTTAATTTGACACAAACACTTACCTGTTTAGCAAGTTTATATTGCAACATATTAATCATTTATTTATAAGCCAACTTTGAAAGGTAATATCACAGAGTACTATATTTGGTAATAGTGATTGGAGGTCAACTTTGATATAATAACATAGATAATTAAAATAATTATATTATATGCTTTTATTTTTATTTTTATTAGAGGGTTTTGTTTTCAAAACGACGTAATACATGTTGCACAGTTAACAATCATATAAAAATATATGGTATAGGGATAACTCGGTCAGGTATGTATAATATATTAACTTAATAGAGCTGCTGTCAAGAGCTGGTACTTTCATAATCTGGGTTATCGAGATTGCCATGAAGAAATTACTTCACATAAGAAATCCGCAACATGGCACATATTCCTAGTCGGACTTTATTTAATTGTGATAATTTTATTTTTCATGTTTTCGTGAAATGAAAGATATATAAGTAAACGTTACAAACGTCAAAATATTTCTTTGCGTTGAATAAGTGTGAAAATTGTTAAGCAGATCACCCACCACTAGTCCTAAAGTATTTGAATATCTTAAAGATTATACACATCAATCTACTAATCTCTTACCTAGGTTACGTAATCTAATCTGTCTTATCGCTAACTCTTTCATAGTTTAGCATTTATTCATGTACTTTTTTATTCACATATATTGTATAATACTTAGATACTGAAATACATAACTACGTAAGATGTTATCGATGCAAATATTTTATTAGAATGTACCTACCTACTTTCTACGAAACAGACAAGGATTATGATTTTAATGTGGAATTTAGTATGATACCTAATGGATTTCCTTTGATTTATTTATTTCCTAGTAGATTATCTTTATTGTCATTTATCATTCATTGTGATCTAATCTAAGATTTGAATAATTTCGGCGTGATCAAAAGGCAGGGTGTGCGTGTAATCTTGAGGCATAGAGGCGTCGTCGTGTAAAAGTTATGGTATGTATGGTCCATATCTCTGTTTCTTAAGATTGTTTTGGTTACAAACAAAAACAAATGAAACTAAACACAACAATCATAAATCTACTTACTTTTACAAGTAAAGTACAAAAAAACCTATTTTAGAAATATGTTCCTTATATAAGATGCCATACTTTGGGGTTACGAAATATTGAATAGAAAATTACTGGCAATCAGAAAACATAATTAGTCAGCGTTTCGTAAGCAGCCCTAACGCTATTAACCGCTTGGAGGCACTACATGATTTTCCGATTGCCGCCTTGCACTGATAACGGTGGCAACAGAACAGCCATAGCCAGTGCGCCGGTGATTTTACTCAGTCGCTCGCGCACCCTGCACTACTCCGACCGCACTATACTGAGAGTCCGCCGCGTCACACAATCCACACCGATTTTCCGCGCTTCGGAAAATAATCGCCGACCTTCACGCGCTCTTGCATTATTTGTGATTTTCTGCGAATACGCTAGTAACTATTATTTCTGGATACCACTGAAGTGTTTTTAAACTAGTGATTATACTTGTGTGTGGAAACATTTTGCGTAATGGTACATACAATAGCGATGTGATTAAAACTGAATTTTTCTAACGTTTAAGTGTGATTTCTCGGAGAATCAGACGTGTATAAAAATGAAGAAAAACAATAAGTCTAAGCCGTTAGTCATCATTCAGTGTTATGAAGTAAGTGAGACAGACAATTGGAGCGAAGCATTGCACCTAGATAAAACGAAGTTTAGTTTAGACTCGGAGCAAATACTGCACCTACCTAGTAATTATATTCACATAATCTGCATACATAGAGTAGAGATGATAGTACCTTTTTGAAAGTCATTAACATGTTATCCATCAATGTAAATTAACTCTCTGGTATTTGGACTTATCGTAATAAATAATCGATAGCACAGATAGTATTGATAAAATACCAGAAAGTGCTTACATCTATATTTTACTATGACAGAACGTGTGGGTAGAGCAGCTTTACATATATTGAGCTATAGTTAGTAGTCGTGTGATGTGACATACAAGTCTATTGTGTCAGTGTTGTAGTAAATAATTATACTAGACGAGTTGATGTTTTTTAGAAAATTCTTAAATGCCTGTACATTCACTCATATGATTTACCTATGTAGGAAGTACAAGAACTTATATGTTTTCCTATGTAGGAAGTACAGGAACTTTACTGTGCAGCGTCGAATAAACTTTTCCTTCTATTTTTCTTGAGTATAGGTATAATGATCGTTCATTTAAAAGCATTGTTTTTTGAATGGTGACGTACTTGCTTACTTAAAAACAAGATGATAACTTATAATTGATATAGATTCATAAAAACCTCTGCCAAGGTATTAAATATCTTCGTTCGTGTAGAAGTTAATAACAAGTAACTACTTACGTTCCGATGTAAAGGCTGTATCAAATACGGAATAGTTCATTTGGTAGAGTATATTTAATCGTTGGCTCTGCGTCATCGGGTGTAGTAATAAAATCCCGAAATAAATATTATAAATACTTACTATAATGAAACAAAGTATCCTAGCCTGATAGTATACATATCAGTGATCTCAGCTCTTACGATCCTGATAGAGACGACATTATTATCTTTATCTGCATAATACCATACAAAGGCAATGTTTACCGTGTTTATCCAAACTGCGCAATGCTTATGAAAGTAAAAAATAAAACAGGAAATGTGTCTAGAAGCCTTGGCGTTGATCATATTGATCAAACATCCACTAAAAGTCATAAAATTAGACTAAGTTTTATTTTATAAACAATTCAATGGCATAAAGGTCTAACCTAGTATGGGTTTCGGTTAAAAAAAAACAACATTTTTTTATCAGGATTATCAGATCCAACAAAATGTGCAATCAGTAGCAAAAAGGAAGTCCCCCTTTTCTGATATAAATCTAGTAGAGGAAATTGTGTTGCGGAAAATGATTCACTAGATTTGTAGAGCCATTAGAGCATAACGGAAACCTACATAAGTATCTATTGCAAAAATAAAAAACCTAGGCAGAAATATATTGGAATGATGATATCATTTCGAAGCTTGGATTTACCAAAGTGTAGTAACCACGCCGGGTTAACTAGTGTTATTTAGATATGACGTGCTTAAATTTTCCTTCTAGCCCATTTTTAGCGAAACCTTCACAAATAAGAAACATAAGTAGATTTATCAAAAATATTAAAACTGCTTGTCTTTATTTTTGGTTTATAATTATTTTTTATCCGTGCTCGTGTAATAAATCCGTGATCTCGTAAATAAACCTTCGCTCTGCGTCATTAGCTTAACACATAACTGAGGGATATCAATCATGTAAATATTATATAGGTACAATAAATATACTTATTATTATTTATATTTAAAACAATGATGCTGTCTGTGTGCTAAAGTTCAATGTTAGTCAGTATTATACCTACTACCTGTAAAAGGTGCACATTTTTCGCATCATACCACAAATCTATGGCCTTGCCGATAATAACATTGCAATTAGGTATGCCAAACGATGCCGTGATTTTAGAAGAATATTATACTATAATACGTATAGATTACTAAAACTTTAGAATACTTAAATGGCAGGTACTTAACGTGGAAATTGTTTTTCATTTGCTTATTTCTATTTTGAGCTTCGTAACTACCTACCTACTTGAGTAACTTGATTAATTGCTAAAGTACTAATTTGATTAATTGCTTTGTTTTGTGCAACGTTAAGAAAGTCTATTTTTATATATATTTGTAATTTTCTATGTACTGTATTGTAGCAAAAATAAATAATATTTGCATTTACTAGATCAGAGACTTTGAAGTTTATAGTAAAATAAATATCTCATTGTCAGCTAAGGTACTCGTAGTTAATATTTCACTTACTTGATCATTATCACCTACTCGCTAACTGGTTTTTAATAGCCGGTGTGACCTCTGGAATCCTGGTCGAAGAACCAGACCTCTTCTAGGTTTGATGCCGTTATTAGTATCAGAGAAACCCAGGCACTCTACGTAAACTGCATAATTATAATCGCGGGTCAAATATGCAGAACTAGAAGATAGAATAATATCTGTATACGTTAGCAAAATATGTTAAATATATTTTATTACATTTTAATGTTGTTACACAGGATCGCCAGCAAACGTTGCCACTGGGAAAGAAGGAACACATATCAGCGGAGTATACAACCAACAACCACCAGCAACCGAACCGAGAAGCTTCCGACAACCCTCCACCACCTCCACCTGTAAGCATCTATCTAATTATAACATAACGACATAATATATTGACGTGGTGTACCTATAATATACCTAAGAATTTTAGGACTTACATGCAGATCATAAAATGACATAGGTATTTTATCTATCCTGTCCTGAAACAAGTCTAATATCGATGGCTTGGACAAACTTATAGCGAAAAAACTTTCGTTTCAGATGCCGACTACGAACGGTCATCAAAATGGTGTACTTAAAAACGGAAATGATGAAAGATCAATACCAAAAATTATCGATAAAGATATTAATTCGAATATTAGAAAAAATGGCATTGTAATGCGAACACCGACACCTGATTATAATAATTCTATTAAAAAAGATACAGAACCAGTGAAGTTGAAGAATGTTAGAGATGAAAAAGCTGAGATGGACTCATTAGAATCTTTTAAGTTAAAAAATCCCTCGAATGTTCAACCAAGGCCGCCTTCGAATTACTTCATGAAGGCGCCTAATGGTACGGCGACTATGAAGAAGCATTTGAGACCCGTGTCGGTGACGATAGGGGAATACGCCAGCGGCGGAGCCAGCAGGCGAGAACCCATCAAGTTGGATTTTCTCAATGGAGACAAACCTGACGGCCCTCACGCCCCTGAAGACGTCCCTATTACCAATAGACTACAATCTGAATTGGTCATGACCCTGTCCAGATCCAACTTAAGAAAAAAGACTGAAGCTCTGGTGAGTAACTTGATATCTGCATCATCATTGAGATCCTGTATTATACATAATGTAAATAAATGTTCCACATTTAACAAATAATATTTTCCAGGATCATGCTGTAACTAAGGTGTCTCAGATAAAAGACGTAAATAGTCGTGAAGATAGTGATTCGACATTAGATAAAAATTTTCACGCTAGATACGGAAATAATCTTTTACCGCTACCACCATCGATAACAATACCTAAAGTTTCAAAACTAAAACATTGAGAAATTACAGACGTTTTCCAATTTTGGCTCAATATCAACGTAGCAATAGACCTCCAATCAGCAAACTGTAAGATATCTACTTATAACAAATTCAAAATGGTCTACCATAACGAATGCACAACGAACCACTTCGATATGCATGAAACAAACTAACTTCACTATTTCAATCGACCCACTAATACTAACCGACATCTAACTGGTCACACTGTATTGATTGGTGGTGGTTCAATTTAAACAATTTTTCGTCAGATCGTGTTTTATGCAACTACATATGGTGGAAAGTAGGTATGCATGGATAGATAAAGCATTTACGAAAAAATATTCTAATGTTTTTCGATTTTCCATACAATTTAGTGACCATACTATTGGTACTTCTCGATGGGTGGTGATAATTTTCGATTATAACAATAAAACCTACCATTTTTTTTACAAAAGTAATTGTAAACTAATTACATAAATAGATCAGAGTAACACGTAACAGGGTACAGATAAAACAATAAGTAAAGTGTTCACGGTTTGTTTCAATTGTTCTATTGTTTTATTACTCGTATCGTAGGTAATACTAGGTAATCTGTGTCTATACAACAAAATATGATATTTGGAATCAAATTTAAAAATAAATTGATTATTTGTTAGGGGTTGCACATAATTGCAAACACGGTGATTTTGATTACAATAAGTTTATCATGAATTTTAACCGATAAATAATAAATCAATTATTTTGTTTACAGGCAGATGCTGGCCGATAATTCCGGAGAAGACGTTTGATGTTATTCTGAGAATGAAATTAGTCGTGCCTTATATTTTGGTCAAATAAACTTTTAACCAAAGTTAGGTTCATAATTGAAATTGAATACAGGACATACATTTTAAGTGCCACGGCTCTTTTATAGTTTTCGTTTAGTTTTTAAATAAGTTATTTATAGACGTAATGTGTATGTATGGTATGTGTCCTTAGTGGTACCTAATTTAATTTTTATATTGGGACAACTGGGAATTTGTAACGTGCCCAAATGGCTCATCCGAATATGTAGGCAGTTTAGTGTTAATGTAGTTTATTTAAACGCTGAATATATGAAATGCCTAAGTCATTATAGTAAATAAATGTGTATATAGTGCAATAAATATCAATACCTAGTAATTCTTTCGTTTTTAATTTATTACAGACTTCGCGCTAAGCAGAATATTAATTTATGTAATATTTAGGTATTTACTTTAGGTAATTAAATCTGAGTATTATTTTATTTTATTCAAAATCGATAGATGAAACAAGCTTATTTACTGTAAAATACAATTCTATGATCAATTCTACGCTATGGTGACACAATGCGGACATCCTTTCCACTATTTTATTTGCACCAATTTGTATAGAGGAGACAATTATTATCAAGTTGTTTGTTAATCGATGCCAAGTCACGGTGCAAGTGATCAATATAATTTTCAAATAAGAAAAAATATGGGGGCAGACCGTTACTCTAAGGGGCAGACTAACCGTCACATGAGTGTGGCAGTTAGAAATTATATTTCTTAACTGTCACACCAACAAAAGAAGATCGAGAAAATGCCAATCTCTTTTAAAACGTAGTGCTTATTATACGTAGGTTACATTGCTCGGTTGACAAGATTAAAACCAAATACCTGTTTTGACGTTTGTGATTAAAAAACCACAAACGTCAAAATATATAAAATTTATTTGATTAAAGCCACAGATTTATAGTTCTACCTTTATGATTAAAACGCAGTGTGTGCTACTTTCGTGGAAACAATCTGTGGTGCTTATAAACGTATAGTGATTAGATTAGATTAACTTCTCTCTGGTGCTAACCTTCTCTCTGCACAAGATCAAATGGCAACGAATTTTATAAACACGCAAATCACAGAAAAATATTTAGAATGTTTATCTCAACGAGTTTAGGTCACCGGTTTAGATAGTTTCAGGTCTTCAATATGCCTTACGGGGTAATCAGTAAGTTACTCGCGGGAAAATGCAGCGCATTGGATACTGTTCTTATTGAAAGTGCTTTCGAAGAAACCACGAGGGTCGGCAGTCGTCTGCGTTCAGTGATACTAGGTAATCTGGAATGAGTTACTTAACGCCAAAAGTTACCTATACTCAGAATACTTTGAAATTTTTAAATATAAGTAAGTAACTTTTATAGAAGTTATGATGTATTGGTACACAAAACATTTAAAATTCAGATTTGTTCACGCTTTATGACCTTGTTATAAAATCTTCTATAGAATTTTTCTCTTTTATTATTAAGCCTTTGTACTGCAGATTGCGTTAGTTTAATAGGCAAGTACGCTACATAATAAATAATAATTTAATTATAGCACTCACTCCAAATAAGTTGTTAATTGCCAGTCAACATTTTGAAACACAGGAAGAGAAAACGATAGGAAATACTGAAAATTGTATATCTACTCGTTACAAAAAGCTAAGGCTTAGTACCGTCTATCCTTTGGAGACAGTTAAGTTAACGGTCTTTAAAAAAAGCAGGAGACAGACGCTGAAAGCTTCCATCTACAACAACTATACGAGATATTTCGAACTGAGCTATTTCGATAAAAGAAAGGTACCTGCTAAGTTTATTTTTATAAGTATTTACTTAAGTCCATCTCTGATGGTAGGTAAATGTCACCATACCGATTTGCTTATAAACACCAGCAGCATTGGAGACTTCGAGTCAACGTGAGTCGTCGCTGATGCGGTTCTTATACCCAGTTTGAACACAACGCTGTAGAGCCGATGCTATTACCGTGGTAGTATCCATAGTATCGTGGCTAGCCAGGAGGAATCTGAGAGTTCTACCTACAATAAAAAAATGTTGGGGTTCAATTATCATATAGCATACAGCTATATATTGCGTAAAGTAATAAACTTACCTAATTAAAAAATAATTTAGTTGGGTTACTCTAATAACCCTGCCTTCTTAATTGCTAATGTCTATACCAAAGATTTTGAACATCCATACAATTCCTAGATCTGTAGTCCATAATTTTCATACCAAATTAAGCTCAAGATAAAGTTAACGGTTCGCGCAAGGTATTAATTGGATAAGATAATAGAAATATTTTAAAGATTTGAAGGAAAGTAACTACGAATTTTATCACTGTAATCCAAGTTTGGCTTTCCCTTTATATCTCTTTGGATTGGCTTCATTTGGAATATAAATAATAAACAACGGTTTCTGAGCATATTTATTTCTGATTTAGATATTTTGGAGACTGTGGTGCGGTCACGTTACAGAATTAAATCGTGGGCCAAAGCTATGGCCTTTTGTGGTCGCACCAAGCATTAGTGTTTCGAGTCCACAACATATGTGGGATAAGCTGGACTGCGTCGCGGTGCAGGCGGCAAATAGTCAAACTGCAGAGGTAAACATGCCATGGGGTAAGGCTCAGAAAATAGCAAGTAGTTTGCTGAAGAAATACACAAGTTTTTTTTAATGGTTCTGAATAGTGCCGCGGTGCGAGCAAGTAACACCCAAACCAATTAGAGTTCGATTTCAGGTCGAGCAGTTAAATTTTCTTTTTTTCGAAGACTTTTTGAATTATTTACATCGTGTTGAGTGGGTTGAACACCTGTTGAAGAGAGACTGACTGCTCTCAAAGTTTTATTAGGAAATAAAGGAATGCAGGAACGCCCGCCCCTAGGGGGAGTCTATATATTTTTCATCCATGAAGGAATGTCTTCTGCGAATACGTGAAATATGCTGTTTGCTGAGTCATCATACAATTAGTCAATACGTAAGATTCCAGTTTGTTGAATGATGGATTTACTTTGTGCGCAGGAAAACCGCCTAAAATGGACTGACAAATATTTATATTTGGGTTCGAAAAGGGAAGCTGAAGACAACCAGCTACCTGTCCCAGTCCCAGGGCTCGGTCCTACAGAAGATATCAAATTATTGTACCTAAAGCCAGCTTACTTTGGATGCTGGGAACAAGCCGAGCATTGGGTACAGTGCGGGAACAGCGCTAAACCCGTTCGTAGTTGTAACGCCTGCACTTACACGGGAGAGCCAACTTCCAACGTCACGTATACTTCCGTCATAACCACGGTTAGTGGAATCAATAGAGTCATTCATTAGCAAACAAGTCTTTATTTGAACAAAATTAAAGTTTTTTTAAACAAAACAAAATAGGATTATTTTAAAATATAAGTAGGGTAGGTAGGTACCTAGCCGTAGGTATGAAGTGTGTCGAAAACCATGTTCGGTAGATAGCAATTACGAGCCACGAAAGAACAATGGCGACGTTCCATACATTTTGAGGTTCAGTGCATTCCAAAAAACATGTTCTACAAATTCTTCATTCCCGACTTCTACAAATGTACAACTTGTATGTACTAACTTTGCAAAAATTGTTATTTATAATGACACATCATTTATGAACAGGTCTTTGTTTATATTATTTAGTTGGCGACACAGGGCCTTGTTACAGCTGGGCTCTGTGTCGCCATCCTTTATGTACGGGCAGAGAAAACTACATACATAACTACTGCATAACAGGGGTATGTATTGGTTTTTGAGAATTACAACCTACCTTCAAGGTAGATAAAATTAGAGAGAGATTAGATTTTTCGAGAGATTATTTAGTTCACAGTCGATCGCCAGAGCTTTACGAGTCGATCGCATTATGTTCAAGGGAGGTTACGTAGTAACTATTAGCTAATCTGTGGTTTTGGTTAGTTATACTGTTGTTGAGTGATGGATGATGCGCTAAGTAGATTCGGCATCAGTCTCTGCAGAGTCGATCTCTGAGAGTATCTACAGAGTCGATCGCTTGTAGTCTAATTATGTTCTGGTACATCGCCGACAATACAAGTTTGAACAACCCTGATTTAGTTAATAATGGATGTACTTACATAAATACCTACATAGGTATAACTGTTTGACTTAAGTTCATCATTAATATGTGTTAATTTTGTCTTTTTACAGTGGAAATAACTTTCAAAAACCTCTGAGTGGCAACAACAATCAGTCGGTAATTTTCTGTATTTTGTCGAATAAAAATAAACTACTTACAATATTACATTTTATTTTTTCACTGTTTTGACCTGAAAATTTGGCTAACCATAGCTTATAGATAGCCAATATAGAGAATAGCGACTCATAAGTCATAACTCATATAACATACCATACATAAAAACAGTCCATAATCTTGTGCTGGCTGGGACCACACAGCATGCGTCTAATATTTGAATCAAAAAAATACTACTTATCCTTTCGGATTCGTTTTTTAAATAAAACAATAATGATAATGAAACAAACATGATTTCTTTTCGATTGGCGGCGCTAGTGTGTGGAGTAGCCGCACACGTTCTAGACATATACTCTAATCTGTGGTTCTGTCTACCGTCCGGTCACCGACCTTTTGACAGTCCGGCCTTTTGACTTTATTTCCCGATTTATGTCAGATATGGCTGTATGCGCTCAGATCCCTTTCACTTATCCAATATGGAAAGAACTTTACTAAAAAAAAGTATGATTGACAAAATAATTATCCATCAAAATAATTATGCATGCATGTGCTCCATGCATGCATAATTATTTTGATGGATTGACAAAATAAGACAATTGATAACCTCCAAAATCAAAGGATTCAAAAGGAAGGGAATTTTAATTTTCTATTATTCCTACGATCTAAGTACATGTGAATTAGTGCTCATTACTAAGATGATTATTGGTACAAGAATTTTCCGAGGATTTACTTATTCAAATACAATAGTTGGGTCTGCAACTAAGTTACGAAAACCATGTCGAAGTTTTCAAACAAGTGCTACAAAATATATGAAAATGTTTATAGAGCACGAGAATAAATATGCGTACAGCATTATGGAAAACAAAGGATATGCAAATAGTTTGGAAATAGAAAAAACGAGGACATCCTTATCAAAGGAACAATTTGGTCGTCTTGTTGAAGAAGATTGGGCCAAGAAATCTCCTGAGCAGCTTTTTAAATATTTTTCCTTATTAGGAGAATATTGTACGGAACACAAATTATGTCTTTCAAATAATATGTTTGATAATTTTATAGACTGTGTTACAGACAATATAAGACATGCTTCAGATAAGGAATTAAAATCAATATTCTACGCTCTTACAAAATGGCCAGAAGTAGAATCTGTGAGGACTAGAAACTTCATAGAAGTATGGGCATCATTGGATGATGAATGCTTTAATAGAATCAAATCATGGTCCTTTGATGAAATGCTATCTTTTGTTTCTTTATTTTTTATGTTAAATGTGACAAGAGCGAGTGATTTTTCTAAAAAAGCCCTTCAAAAGTTGGCTAGCAAAGCGAAGCAGTTGACTCCTGGCCAGCTTGTACAAACTATGTTCTTCATTGGAGTGCTGAGGAAACAGCCTTTTGATATGCATAACTTAGAACTTCACCTGCATAACCATTTTCAAGATTTTACAGTAGATGATCTGGCTATCATGTCGATGGGGCTCTTTAAAAGTAAGACACCAATTAGAAGTATGGAATTAGTATCGAAAATCATAGATACATTAATAGAACACTCTAAAGATATTCATGAGATTTCTCTTGCTGCTCTGGTTAAAGTAATTCGCTATTCAATGAAAATACCAATAGATGATAAAATGTACAGGTTGCTGGATGCCTTAAAACATGAAGTACCTAGATTATCTGTTATGTGTAATGTACACATAGCCTTGCTAGGAACTCCTACACTCACGTTTCACCAAGGGTGCCTCACTAAAATTGCAGAGCGAATAATCATGTTAATGTCTGATGCCAGATTGAAAGACTTAGAAAGGTTAGTACTTACCTATGGTACATTTAATTTTAAACCTCCAACAGAAAAATGTTTTTTTCAGAGGGTAATAGATGAACTAAAAAATCCAGACAGACAACCAGAGATACAAAAGTATGGAAGAAGTTTTATTAGTTGTATAGAGTACCTAGGCCTTGTAGGAATATACTCTGTTGACCTAATGAGTAAAGCCCTAGATGGAGAATATTTGGAAAAAACTTATGGAAAATATTGTTACTTGTATGGCAGATCAGTTCTAGCAGTACACAATACAGCTGAGATATTTTGTGCAGAAGCTGAAATGAACCGTCTCAGTGATAAAGTGGCAAAAATACTTGCAAAGAAATATACTGATTATGTGCCTGATGCAGAATACAGTAAAAAATACAATATCACTGAGAGAATGTTTTTGGATGTATTTAAAACTTTAGAAGATAATCGTGGTGGTAGAGAATATGTCATAGGAGATCACATCCTAACACACCACCAGAGAGGAGGTATTCTCATTGCACATAAATGTTTAAATAATATCTTGAATGATATTATCTTAATTTTGTTAATGTTATTTTTTCAGATATCATTATATGCAATGATCTTCAAGGGACTCCACTGGCCATTGGAGAGGCATTCGACAGTAAAAGTTTTGGGCTTTTACGAAGACCACCTGATGGCAATATATGGGTTGTACTGGTTATAGCAGGAAGAAATGCTATGATTCACAACTTTAATACACCAAGTGGACATTTTCAAGCTAAAATTAGAGAGCTAAATGCTTTGGGCTTTCATGCTACATTGGTATGTTTTAGTTTAGGTATACCTACTTGCAATAAGTATAATAGTTACAGTTTTTTATATCTAGAGAGTGTTCCATAACCACTTGAAATAATTCACGTTGACATCTGTCCAGTTTCCATTACCATGTTAACAGCTGTCAATGTGATTAATTTCAACTGGTTTTGGATGAAACACACTCTTAATAAGTGGCTATAATTATAAAAGGTAACACCAGGGTTGTACAGTACAAGTGAGGGTTGTCTTAATATTTTCTGACTTAGAGATTCCTATGTGGCTCAAGCCAATTGTTTTTCTGTGCTCAATTTAGCAAAACCGTAGCTTGGAATTATTTTTTCCTTACAGAAATATTCTTCTTTTTATGTAAAAGATAGTTTGAACATGAAAACTGTCGACTTTTATTATTTGTACCGGTGGCGATGTCTTTAGGGTCGATAAGGGGCTAAGAAAAATTGCATTTTTATATTAACAGGTTCCCTTTCCCCATACAAGAGTGTAATTTCCTTGCTGTACATACGACCAATGTTTATTTCTGTATGAAAAGTTATATCAAAATTTGCTCACTTAAGATTAATGGACGTATCAGACTAGGAACAAAACTGCGATCATGAATCATAGTGAACCTGTTAATGGAAAATGTTACTTTTTGGTCCAGTAGATTAGTATCATTCAATTAGTAACATATCCCCCACCATATGTGAGGGAAATGTTACGTTTTTTTGCAACTTGATAGAAATAGAAATCGATCAAATAAAATGCTACGTTTTGGTGCAAAACTTGACAGTCGTGCTTATAATTTTGTAACTATGACATTTTTTGTGCTATTTTAGGACCAATTCCCATACTCATTTTGTTGTGGACCTCCATATTAAATTAACTTGTGCTTTATTATTTTTCAGGTACCCTGGAGTATTTATGTTACTCTGAAGACAAATGAAGAAAAAAATAATTATTTAAATAAAGTAATTGCCCATGCAGTAGAAACAGGCTAGGTATAATAAAATTGAAATAAATTATAATACTTATTTCATTTATTATACCAGTATATTATAAAAATATTATACCTAGGTATATAAAGAATAATCAACCAAGCTTTTTGATGTATTTTTTATTTAATTAACTAGTTTAAAAACTTTCAAAGTTTCACAGCTATTTTGGAAAGAAAAAAGTTTCCCCCAAAGAATGTGTTTACACGCAGAAATGGATAGGTATTGATAGGATTTTGGAGTTTCTCCCGCGCTTTTGTGGCGTCCACACCAGCTTTTTTTCATTGTTTTGCAAATTGTTTTACAGTAGTGCTTTTCAAGTAAGAATGGTGTTTTTTATTCGAAGAACGTCTACTAAATGTGATTAATGTGTGGGACAGTGAAGTAAAGTCAAATAAGACGCTGCAGCCCGATCCGTACTTGGCTGGATTTTGAAGAGCCATACTGCGTCCGGGACGCCTTCTTTGGTTCGGATGGTGCAGAAGCGTGGAAGATTCTCCCAGATAGCATTGAAATGTGTCACACCAGCATTTTAATGAAGACTTGCAAGAGTTGTTTACATTAGACATGGCTGTATGGGCTCAGTTCCCTTTGCCTTAAAAAAAAACAACTGATAGGATTTTATTCGGTCTGTTACCAGTAGACTTACCAGGTAGTCTTACTAGTAAGAAAGAATTTTCTTCTCAATACACTTTCGCGACCTTGAGAGTAACCAGAATACCCGACATAAATGGGTATTTACCCGATACAAGTAAATACCTACTCGCCGGTTTTTTACCCGCTGCCCCCCGTATTTGTTAAGTATAAAGCTCTATCCCTATTACGATGGCACGGCGGCGGAATTCTGTTCTTATTTTAATGAAGCATTATACTGAAGACGAGGCAGCCTGGTCCCAGACCTTCGCCTGTCCGAAAGGACGAATGATATACTATATATATATATATATATATATATATATATATATATATATATATATATATATATATATATATATATATATATATATATATATATATATATATATATATATATATATGGACTGTCAAAAAAGAGTTGAAATTGAATAATGGCAACCTTCGACATATAGACCAATATCATAGACCAATGTCAAATCCTAATGTCATTTCCATACAATTTCAGTAAAATGTTGCCATTATGTAATTTAGCTCCTACGTGGGGGTGGATGGGAATTATCCCTATTTTCATACAAATATCACTTCGATTTATAAGACAGTTTGGCATATTATTTTACAGTTAGCATATTTTACACAGTTCTTTAGTATTTTTGGGTCGACCTAGTTGGCAACACAAGTCATTTCATTCGCGCGCGCCGCGGCGTTTTATTTTCTTTTGTCGCGCGCGTTGCTCTTGTTGTGTAGGTTCTCTACCTATCGTATCGTTGTTCGCGTTCGGTTAGGCGATTGCATCTTTTTGACAAATTGTCATTATGATTCTGTAGTGCCCTAATTAGGAATTATACTAATTACATCAGACTATTGAAAGACAATGTCACAGACGGAGGAAGCAATGGATGTCGCAGACGTTGGAGAGAATTCGGTAAGTCCTCATCATCACATCGTCATGGTGTGGTTCGAAGCTTCCATACGAGTGAATAAATTCGAAATATCATTACTATGCTCAATTTTTGTTAATTACTGTAATATTTTCCACAGAATGGGTCCTCTAGCGACACGACGTCTTCGAGAGGCAAAGAAGGAGACTTCGAGAGCAAAATCGAAACTGATCGCTCCAAAAGATTCGACTTTTTGTTAAAACAAACCGAGATATTTTCGCATTTTATGTCAAATGCGCCTAAATCTGGCAATAGCCCGCCCAAACCCAAAGCTGGGAGGCCAAAAAAGATCAAAGATAGTGAATCTTCTGGCGGACCTGGAGAGTGAGTAGCTATAAAATGATAGTAAGGCAAAATGTATGTGACAGAATGGCACTTTGCTTTACTTTTTCTATAGGTATATTAGTAATTATGTGCAGGTAAATAAAATGGATTTTTTCAAACAGCCACCGTCACCGAAAGACTGAGCAAGAGGAGGATGAAGAGCTCCTTGCAGAAACCAATACTAAACAGAAACCAATATTCCGCTTTGAGGCTTCCCCTCCTTATATTAAAAATGGAGAGATGAGAGACTATCAAGTGCGTGGGCTCAATTGGATGATTTCTCTCTATGAAAATGGCATCAATGGAATATTAGCTGATGAAATGGGTCTTGGAAAAACCCTCCAGACTATTTCACTTCTCGGTTACATGAAGAATTTCAGGTAAGGGTAATAAATTGCAGATACATAAATTATCTTATCATGTTCATAGTTCCCATAAAATGTATTTTTGTAGAAATGTTCCTGGACCTCATATTGTCATAGTGCCTAAATCAACTCTTACAAACTGGATGAATGAATTTAAGAAGTGGTGCCCTTTAATAAAAGCTGTCTGTCTAATAGGTGACCAGGAAACAAGGGTAAGTGTTAATGAACATTAGATAAAGTACTAGGTATGTTATTGTTTATATCATGTATAAATTACTGATGCTGAAATGGTTGATATTTTAATAGAGCACATTCATACGTGAAGTACTTATGCCTGGGAACTGGGATGTCTGCATCACGTCTTATGAAATGATCATCAGAGAGAGGTCCGTGTTTAAAAAGTTCACCTGGCGTTACATGGTGATCGACGAAGCTCATCGGATTAAGAATGAGAAATCCAAGCTGTCAGAATTGCTCAGAGAGTTCAAGAGCATGAACCGGTTGTTGCTGACTGGTACACCACTGCAGAATAATTTGCATGAGCTGTGGGCTTTACTCAATTTCCTCTTGCCAGATGTTTTTAATAGCAGTGATGTAAGTATCTACATATTTATTATTTATCAAGTAATGAAAACTAAACAATAGCCATCTATAACTATTTATCATTTGAGAAAAATATTCAACCTAATAATAGAATGAATATCATAGGAACATTATAGCTATGATAACTATATATTGCTATTTGATTAACTAACTGAATATACTAATTTCATTAGTATATGATAGCGGATAAATACGATTCCCCTATCCTTTCGTTTGGGTGCTGATCGAATAATGTTATCTTTGATCAGCATCTGAACGAAGTATAAAAACTTGAATATTTTGTCCGATATATATATATACTACTATTATAGTTTTTAAGTACACTAACACAATGGATCAAGTTATCCGATAAATAAAGATATTGAATTGAATTTGTATTTTACAGTACAGTGTACAGTTAAGTCCATAGTATTCTGGAAGTTAACCATTTAGTTTTCTTTCAGGACTTTGATTCTTGGTTCAACACCAATGCTGCTCTGGGTGATAATCAGCTGGTATCACGTTTGCATGCTGTTCTCAGACCATTTTTGCTTAGACGCCTGAAATCTGAAGTAGAAAAGAAACTTAAACCCAAAAAGGAGGTCAAAGTTTATGTTGGATTAAGCAAAATGCAGAGGGATTGGTATACTAAAGTCCTGATGAAGGATATTGATGTTGGTGTGTAAAACATTCTATGGTTTTTCCTTATTTGAAAGTTTGACAGCCGATTGTCAGTCAATATATTCATCACTTGTTATTTTACAGTAAATGGTGCTGGAAAAGTTGAAAAGATGCGTCTACAAAACATTCTCATGCAGTTACGTAAATGCTGCAATCACCCATACCTATTTGACGGAGCTGAGCCTGGTCCCCCTTATACTACTGATGAGCACCTGGTGTACAACTGTGGTAAACTGGCTATCCTGGACAAGTTGCTGCCAAAACTTCGCGAACAAGACTCCAGAGTTCTGATCTTCTCACAGATGACCAGGATGTTGGACATTTTGGAAGACTATTGTCTGTGGAGGCAATTTAAAGTATGTTCATTTCTTTGATTACTCACAATAAGGCCCTTATGCTCTTGCACTTATGGCTCAATTTCGCCGCCTCTTATTATTATGTATCTATAATTATAGTGATGGAAAGTTTAGTTCAAATATTAATTATAACCAGTGCGTCCTACCAGTAATGACATACGGAGCCGAAACGTGGCCACTGACGGTGCAACTGGTTCACAAATTGAAAGTCGCTCAGCGTGCTATGGAAAGAGCTATGCTCGGAGTATCTCTGCTGGATCGAATCCGAAATGAGGAGATCCGGCATAGAACAACAGTTATTGACATAGCTCATAAGATTAGCAAGCCGAAGTGGCAGTGGGCCGTTATTGACATAGCTCATAAGATTAGCAAGCCGAAGTGGCAGTGGGCCGGTCACATCTGTCGCAGAACCGACAACCGCTGGGGTAGACGAGTTCTGGAGTGGTGACCGCGTTTGGGCAAACGTAGTGTGGGACGCCCCCCTGCTAGATGGAGCGACGATCTGCGCAAGGTGGCTGGTAGCGACTGGATGAGAAGAGCCGAAATCGGGCTCAATGGCGCGCCCTGGGAGAGGCCTATGTCCAGCAGTGGACTAGAGTAGGCTGCTGATGATGATGATGATTAATTATAATATTGTCATCATATCAATTGAAAATCTTTATAATTTAATCAATGAATACTGTTTCAGTATTGTCGCCTCGACGGTCAGACACCGCATGAAGATAGAAACCGGCAAATAGAAGAGTACAATGCAGAGGGCAGTGAGAAATTCGTGTTCATGTTGTCGACACGCGCTGGCGGTCTCGGTATCAACTTGACATCCGCTGATGTTGTCATCATTTACGATTCAGACTGGAACCCTCAAATGGATTTGCAAGCCATGGACAGAGCACATCGTATTGGACAGATGAAACAAGTAACAAATAATAATATACGAGGGCTGTTCCGAATTTTTTTAGTAAAATCAAAAGTTATAAGTTATCATTTTTTTGTTTACACTTCGGCCGCGAACAACTTTGGTAGGTAACTCGTCCTCCTCGAACACCCATTGTGTGGATTGCTGCTTGGTAAAGGGATCGTAGCTGTAGATCCAAGATTCGTCACTAGTTAAGATGTAGGATACTTGTTGTGAACTCCCTCCATCGAATTTTTCGAGCATAAATTTACACCAATCGACACGTCGGAATTTTTGCTCTTCTGTGAGAGAATGAGGTATCCATCGCGAGGCAACCTTCCGGACACGAAGATGTTCATGCAGAATATTCGAAACTGCATGTGATCCGATCTTTAGCTCAGCCTGAATCTCTCGGTGTGTAATGTTCCGATGTTCCTTTAATAACCACTCCACCATGATGACGTTTTCATGAGTAACAGCAGTCGGCGGTCTTCCTGGTCTAGGACCATCTTCTAGGCTTTTCCGGCCACGTTTAAATTCGCGATACCAGTAAGTGACGGTGGCTAACGAAGGAGAAGACTCACCAAAAGCAGTTTGTAAATTTTCATGAGATTCCTTAAACGTTAACCCTCGTTTGAAGTCATAGAAAATCATTGCACGAAATGCTTCACGGGACACGTCCATTGTTGCAATCAATTTATTGATGACATCTTGCCGCCAAAAATTCATTAAAAAAAACTAATCGAAACTGGCCAGTGATTTTTACCATAGAGATTTACATTGAAATAAGCCTGCAAACGGTTATAAACATAGGGATATTTGAATAATATTAACGAAGTAGCTAATAACTTTCAGAACAGCCCTCGTACTTATAGATTCGATCCTCAATAGCTATATCGACTGTAAATATTGTCTATTTGAAGAATTCTGTTTTTGTTCGGAATCTCTGGTACTATACTGAGGTCATTATTCGAATATTTAAGCACACAACTTAATCCTGTATGAGTAAAGTACGAAATTATTTTATTTTTCATGTATTTTAGGTACGAGTGTTCAGATTGATCACTGACAATACGGTTGAGGAAAAAATCGTAGAACGCGCAGAAGTAAAGCTCCGTTTAGACAAACTGGTAATCCAGTCAGGACGGCTTGTTGATACCAAGAACCAGCTAAATAAGGATGAGATGCTAAACATGATCAGACACGGTGCCAACCACGTATTCTCTTCAAAGGACTCCGAGATAACTGATGAAGATATTGAGACTATTTTGGCTAAAGGAGAAGTGAAGGTATGTTTTAGACATATATTAGAGGTCTACATACACAGATGGAGATATGGATGAGATGGACATACATTGAGCGTCTGTTTATTGTCTGTTCTAAGTATAGATATTTCATATGAAAAATCTTATTTAGTGAAAAACTTAAAAATAGACGGGAGTTTATAATTCAAAGCTAAAATATAATTTTACAGACTGAAGAGCTCAAACAGAAGCTGGAGTGTCTCGGAGAATCGTCTCTGAGAGCCTTCTCAATGGACACTCCTGGTGCTACCACAGACTCAGTGTATCAGTTTGAAGGTTTATAATTTATTTTTCTTTTAATGTTGAATGAACTCATGTTTTGTATTTGCCTTTATAATGCCGATTATGTGCACAGGAGAGGATTACAGAGAGAAACAGAAGCTTATGCCACTGGGTAGTTGGATAGAGCCTCCAAAACGCGAGCGCAAAGCTAACTATGCAGTGGATGCATACTTCAGGGAGGCACTCCGTGTCTCCGAACCCAAGGCGCCAAAGGTACAGGTAAATAAGTGTAAAGAGCTAAAAGCCGAATTCGACGTCTACTTGGTGGTGGTTCTATAACAAGTATAATTATCATCTCATCTATGTAACTGTATTAAAATGATTAGCTCTTTATACTGGTGCACACATTTCCATTGTTATTAATGTATGTATTATGTTTTCAAGATCACGGTCTAAACTTATTTATCATGCTTTATAATTGTATTATTGTAATAAAATAATTTTGTGTAATCAGTCTTGAGTATAAGTATGTATTTAGCTCATATATTATGTAGTACTATTGTAGATGCTAGTCAATATTTCTCAACATGTATGATTCACCATTGTTCCCCGTGTGCAGGCACCAAGACCACCGAAGCAGCCTATTGTGCAAGATTTCCAGTTCTTCCCTCCTCGGCTGTTTGAACTATTGGATCAAGAAATCTACCATTACAGGAAGACACTCGGGTAAATTGACGGCTGGGGACAAAGTGGTTGTACGCGAGAAAAAAGTGCGCTGGGGATTTGTTATTACCACGTACTCAATGCACACTGCGTTTCTCACGTACAGCTACTTTACTTTTGTCCCCCAAGGACAAAAGTTCCTCGTTTGGGCCCTAATTATGCACAATGAAGGCTGTAATTTAAGACGCTCATGACCCTTACAAATGTGAACTGAATACTACGTTAGCACATTTTTCCACATTTATTCATTTAAATTCATAATTTAAAATAAAAATATGATATAGGTACAATTCTGTAATAATAAAAATTACAAAAAAATAATACTTGACCTATATTTGAATCACATCATATTCCCTATTGTGAGATGGCAGTGACACTCCCCGTCCACATCATCAAATAGCCCCAAAAATTTCACTGCGCAAACTGTCATCTTCGCTTACGTTTAGTGACGGTAGATATACACGCGGTTCCATACTATAGTTTACTCCCAGTTCCCCGCGCCCGCGCTCTTCTCTTCATTCTGGCAAGGCGGTAACACGAGCATTGACCAGATTATTCAATTTTATTTGAACGATAGTTCTTATCAGACCCATTGTTCTGAACAGGTACAAAGTGCCGCGTAATCCCGAGTTGGGTCCGGACGCAGCAAAGATACAGAGAGAAGAACAACGCAAGATAGACGACGCGGAGGCGCTCACTGAAGAAGAAATACAAGAGAAAGAGCAACTATTGACTCAAGGTGTGTACATTTATCAAACGAAAGGGCGCTTTTGGACCCACGGCTTCGCCTCCAACCAAACATGGCTCATTTGATAGATCTCACCAAGGACTACATCTTTCATTATAAAAGAAACATCCTAAGTCGTGTAGGTTAGGAGCTAGACCAAAAATGTCTTCATACGAATTGTTCTGATTATATTTATTTTGTTTCCCTAGCGACTAAATAAAACTTCTGTTTCATACGATAGGGTGTTTGCTCCCTAATAAAAAATGTAGCTCTAGGCGAGATCTATCAAATGCACTGTTTGATTGGAGGCGAAAAGAAACAATAATTGGATCCCATACAAGATGGGATCCGCCCAAACTCTTTTTCTTCAATTTTACGATACTTATTTCTCTGCGAAAGAAAAATGTAATAAGAAAATAACATGCAACCTTTCTATAGGATTCACGAACTGGACGAAGCGTGATTTCAATCAGTTCATTAAGGCGAACGAGAAATATGGCAGAGATGACATCGAGAATATTGCTAAAGATGTCGAAGGCAAAACTCCTGAAGAGGTAATAATAATAAAAAAAACATTACATACCTATAATATTTTTTTTACTTTGTTGGCATATCTACCCAAAGTACAGGGTGTAACACTTTGTATCTAGCCTCCGATAACAGTGTCTCTGTTCTTTTATGCATTACCTCTCGCCTTTGGTTTCGCCGATTATATTTTTGTGTATTTATTATTATTTCTGCACATATTCAGGTTATGGAATATTCAGCTGTGTTCTGGGAAAGGTGTCACGAACTTCAAGACGTCGACAGAATCATGGGACAAATTGAACGAGGGGAAGCGAAAATACAAAGAAGAGCCTCTATCAAGAAAGCTTTGGATGCGAAAATGGCGCGTTATAGAGCGCCATTCCATCAGCTCAGAATTTCTTATGGGACTAACAAGGGCAAAAATTATGTGGAAGAGGAGGATAGGTATGATACAATTTAGAATAAAAGGCTGAGGCTACATGCGCTGGTTCCAGCACCGGTTCGGTTCGCTGCGGCCAATCACAGGCGTTCCGCCCTCGAAGTCAGCGCCTCGTGATTGGCTGCAGCGAACCGAACCGGCTCTGGAACTGGACGCGTATAGTCCAGCACTAATAGTGCTGGGGTGAAATGCTATTTGCAGCGACTAGTACAAACTTAGGGTTTTATGGCCGAACTCTTCCAGACGAGTTCATACTTGTAGACAGAGTCCCTGCAAGATTATTCGCATATGTATAATATAGGTCTACAGTTTAAGTGAGACGACGTCTTTGGCAGCTGCCCGGTAAGGGGAAAACAGGTGACGTAACCGCCATAGAATCGTGCCTGCCTCCAACACCGCACAGATATCGGCGTCGTCTCTACAACTATGACGGTAATTTAAGGTTATCGCACACATCACCCCGGCACCTGATCAGCGTCGCCTCAACTCGAGTTGTTCAGTATTCTTTGTATGAAACTCCATACTGCATTCATTCATTTTCATTTCACACACTAATCAACTTCGTAACGGCATCGCCTCGCCTCGGGACAAGCTAGTGACCCGCTCGCGGTTCGTGGTCAACTCGCAGTCACCGCGCTTACATCGGGGCGTCGCCGCGCCGACGTCTCGCCGCCGGCGCGCACACCGCCTGTTGTTTTATCGCCCACCCGTAGTCGTAACCACACATCGGAGGTGCTGAGCGCCGGTTACGTACCTGCGCCGGGTTGACGTCTGGTTGACCGCGAGGTGATACGGAGGCGATCCCGTGCTGGGTTGATTTGATATCTGTGCGAAAGCCTTTTTTAATCACGTGTTTCCTTTTGCAGGTTTTTAGTGTGTATGCTGCATAAACTGGGCTTTGACAAGGAGAATGTGTACGAGGAGCTACGCGCGGCCGTTCACGCGGCGCCGCAGTTCCGTTTCGACTGGTTCCTCAAGTCGCGCACCGCCGTCGAGCTGCAGCGCCGGTAATTATACTTTCATTCTAGGGTGTGGAGGTGTATATGTAGTTCTACACCGTGCGCAGATTCTAACGTGCATAATGCAGCTCACTTTGTCAGTCAGTACGCTTATATTATGAGCTTTCATTTTCTATTACTTCTGAGGCTTTAAATGATCGTAGTATAATTAAGTGGCTAATCTTCTTTTTCAGGTGCAACACACTTATCACGTTAATCGAGAGAGAAAATCAAGAATTGGAAGAAAAGGAACGTGCTGAAAAGAAGAAAAAGAGTGGCAGTGCCAATCCGAACAGTCTGGGCGGCAATGCCACCGGCAAGGGAGCGAACGCAGGCAAGCGCAAGGCCGACAACACCCCCGACACCGCACAGAAACACAAGAAGAAGAAGAAATGAAACACAGTTAAACGAGACCCCTCGAATTTTACCGTCAGACGAACAATTCCAGTATAGCAAATAAAAGTTCACCGAGTTCACGATAGTATAAGATCTGGTTTTCAATGAATCTATTCCACAAGTGCAGAATGTGAAGCCAACGTCTTTCCAACAGTATTTAATATTTATTATGATCTGTGTGATTTGATTGATTTGGTATGTATTTTATTTACGATTGCTGTGTACTGTTAAGAAATTAGTTGATAATGGTTTGAGAATTGTGATCAATTTTAACATTCCTCTTCTTATATAACTTGCTTGTTGGAGCTAACAAATTTAATTACCGTTCTGATCGATTTTCAGCGATTGTTTGCATAATAAAAAAAAAGTAATAATGTGGTAGATTGAGAAAATGGAAATGTAAGAGATTCTACAAGTCATTTTATAGTACAATAAAGTGATGTTCAAACTTTTTTGCCTTTTTATCCTGTTTGGATGTAAAATAAAAAGGTACCTATTATACCTGCTACTAGACTACCTTATTATAATAATACAGACCGACACTATTACTCAGCTAGGATCCTCTGTTAATGCATGCCCCTAACGTCAGTAGTACCATTGATTTGTACCATTGATGGTACTAGCGACACTATTATGTATCGCTAGTACCATTAAAGAATAAACAAGTATAGTACCCTGTGTTTACTTGTTTATGTTGAAACACTAAACTTAGGAAGGTTTAAGAAATATATAAAAGCAATATTAAATAATCTTATATTTAAAAAAACTATTACTAAACTTATCAATACATAATAGAATAGATATAATATAAACATTTTAGAAGCTCTTTATAATTATTATTTTGAATATTGCTATAATCCTGATTTACAATCACTACAATCAATCATTCAATTTGTGTAATTTTATTACAATAGTTGACTTTCGTTTAATGATATTTTAACATGGTCTAAGGTTGCCATGAAATATATCAATCATTAATTTCAAGTTTTTATAACAACTTTATTGATTTTTTAATATATAAAATTAAAAAGACACCTAATAATACCAGTTATTATTAGGTATATACCACATACAAGTTATTTGTAGTTCAAACCATTTCACACAATTTATCATATTTTTAAAGTGTCCGTTCTACGCATGTCAGGTACTTAACAATATGATCACAGTGGTGTTCAAACTCACTCTGTGAGGTGGAACACTCTGGGCTGTGGCGTGAGACTGGTCACGCACACAGACTCGCCCGATCAAGACGAGTTGCCGTTCTCGCCGTTGTCCTGGAAGTTGTTCACATTAGTTGCAAATGGAGCTCCTAGCCCGTAAAGGTGCCCACTGGTGCTTTCGATATTACCGTCGAAGAATATCTGAAATTAAGTTTATTATTATTACATACCAATACTACAGAATAGTTCTTTAGTGTAGTGTATTCTCAGGCCCTCCGCTAGCCACCTGAGCGCCCGCGTGCAAAACCGATTATACCGCCCCCCATACCCTCTGGAACGAAATTTCTGTTCACTCCCCAGTCAAAATGAAAAGTACACCGCAGAGCAGGTATGAAAAATAATAAAGCCGGTGATAAATTTAAAAAATATATATGTTACACACGTAATTTATTTTTAGATAACAGGGTTTTGCATTTTTTTAGAACTTATTTATTTATTTACACTTTATTGTACAACAATACACTTAATAAAAACAATTAAAATGAGACATTGTGCAAAGGGTGAACTTATCTCTAAAAGAGATTAAGCTTCATAATTTAGAAACTATAGACATTGTCATTTTAGTTTCTATGAAGATATAGTTTATAATTCTGGTTTCTAAAGCATATTTCTTTTTCGTTTGAAACAGGACACTTTTATTTTTTTCTCCATACAATTTTGTATGAAAACTAATTTCAGGTGAATTTTCACTTATAATTTTTTTTCTAGAAAACTGCATAGAAAGTTTTAACTTTTGTAGTATTTTGTTATATGCATCAAAACACGTAACATATATATTTTTTTTATTTTTTCACCGGCATTTTTTTCCATATTTGCTCTGCGGTGTATAAAAACCTTACCCTTAGCCAGCAAACCGAATTTGTGATGTTGCGAATGGGATGGGTTTGATAGTGAGCTGTAGCGGGAGCGAGTTTGAAATTATGCTCGGATTTGACATCGATCATGGGTTTGGTTAGAGGGCTAGGCGAGAGTGAGCGAAGCGAGCTCAAAATTTCAGTGTGGATCCGATGCAGATGGTAGGTTAGGTTAGAGTGCTAGGGCGGGAGCGAGTGAAGTGGCCTCAAAATTTAAGCGCGGATCTGATGCGGATGGTGGGTTAGGTTAGAGGCTTAGAGCATAACAAAATCAAAACATGACAAATTCGCTGTATTTGGCACCCCCTGAATGTATCGCTCACGGGCGGTGCACGCCTTGCACGCCCGCTTATGGAGGCCCTGTGTATACTTATCATCTGAAAACTTACTTCTTTGATTTTGAAGAATGCCATTCCAGTAAGATGAGAATCAGAACCAGCTTGATGTTGAGGTCCAACTCTTCTTATTTCCAATTGGTCTGCTACTTCCTGAAGTCCACCTTTTAAGTTTTTGCATAATTTCATTAAGTACTGCGAAAATATAGTTTTTATCACTGTCATTTCTAACAAAATAATATATAGAAATAAAATTACAAAACTTACTTTGACATCATAAACAGTAGGAAAGTACAGACGCAAACTTTCAAAGAAATCGTTCTCTTCTTGAGGTAAATTTTGGTCTGTAAGCAGCTTAAGTAAATAACCAAAATCATAGCCTGAATGAAAACTGAGCCAGTTGATATTGTCCATAAGTACGATACCTGAAATAAAAATACTTATATAGGTAGTAGTAGTATTGTAGATAATTCACAGAATTTATTACCAATCGGATAACTTAAGTGTCCTGCTAAGCAATAAAAATGAAGAGAATGTTATTTTCAATTTACCAGAAGACATCAGAAGTTCAGCAAACTCTAATGGCTCTATTCCATGTTCCTCATGTTCTCTGAATTGAAGTCCAGAATTCTGCAGTAAATCAATTGAATCTTGGGCATACATGTCCTCTCTAAAAATTATAAAAATATTGTTAGAAAAAGATATATTTTCTGAATAACTCCCAATTAGTAAAATTACTTACTGTAAATTAAATTTAAAATTGAACTGCCATGTGGTACATCCTGGAGGAGTCTTGCCATTTTCATCCATGAATGTTAGACCTAACTGAATTATCCTGAGAAGGTCTACATTACATCTACAATTGAGAAAAGAATTGTCCGAGTTTGTTTCATGGATATTTTTAAATTAATTATTTATTATGTGTATTGATATTTATTGGTTCACCTGAGCAGTTGGTACTGGTAGTCAGCAGTAGATCTGAACTCTCCAATAGGACGAGCAACAACTCCAGGAAATTCCGTATCCATTGCCACCCAGTGGTACCGTCGTACAACCTGTTTTTTTTTCATTGATTAGTCTATTTCTGTTTATTTAGTACATTATTTTTTAATAGTGTACTAATATACGACAAAAGGCAGTAATTAAAAAACTCATCAAGCTTGGATAACACAGGGTCTATAATTATGAGGAAATGTTCTCAAATATCTTAGAAATTGATTACCTGTCTAATAACATGAAACTCTTCATGTAAATTATGATTCCACACATTTTTTATAGCACAGTCATCTTTAATTGAGTTCAGGTTTAAACCGAAGCTGGCTGCTGGCATCTGTAGAATTAAAAAATAAATATTTAAGTACCACAAGTTATATTATCACTTTTTTAGTAAACACTTAACTGTGATATTAGGCATGATCTGAATGTAAAATTACGGTAAATATCATTTTGTTGTATTAAAAGTCCTTTAATACAACAAAATGATAGTTTTGGGAGGAGAGAACCTCCCAACACAGTTGAGGGTCAAGGTTTTCTAAGCTTAAGTGTCTATTATCTGCTTAAATTTTAACATTAAATTAGAAATATTTTTAAAAGTTGAAGATTAAGGCCTATTTGAGTACAAAGCACAAGTATTTATAATTTGAGAAATAAGCACCTTGGTCCTTGCACCCGGTCGTCAGCTGGAGAACTCTTGAATTGGTCTAGTGTTAACCCTTGTACAATATTTATCGAACTACAAGTAAACAAAAACTTCTGAGATAGTAGATACTAGATACTGTTTACTAATGAACAATGAAAATACCAATTTTCACTAGTTATATAGGAAAATGTAATGAAGACAGACTGTCCCAGTTCCTTGGACTTTCCATTAAATTATACTAGGGGAGCGTTCCATAACCAGTTCAAGTAATTCACGTTGACAATTATCCATGTTCCATTACCGCATTAACAGTTGAAAATGTATATCAAACTTGTATTCAAAACAAGCAATGGAACGTGTACATCTGTCTACGTGAATAATTTCAACTGGTTTTGGAACGCACTCTATGAAAGCGTTCCATAACCAGTTGAAATAATTCACATTGACAATTGTCCGTGTTCCATTGCCGTGTTAACAGCTGAAATTGAATCAAACTTGTATTCAAAACTAGCACTGGATCGTGAATATTTGTCAATGTGAATAATTTCAACTGGTTTTAGAATGCACTCTTACAAAGAATGACAGAAGGATTGGTACCACTTCTTCTTCTTTCGTGTTGATGATCCGAATTAAATTTTTCCCGACCAGAGCCTTCTAATGGAATATTTATTATATCGTCAGTAGTGTCCGACCGAAGGTCGATTTCTGACCGAAGGTTTAAAAGCTCTAAGAATTTTGTTCAAGATTGGATACAAGCTAATTTAAATGATATGATTTTAAAACTTTAAAATTGAAGTTTTTATATCGATTGTATATAGAAGGGTAATTTTAATCTTCTCTAGAAGTTGATCTAGTGGTAATCAAAATTACCTTGCGATTTGTGAAAAATAATAACATTTCGAAATAATGTTCTCCGCTCATTCGTAAAAGTTCGTTCGAATTCGTCGTTTGTTAGGAACCTTCGCCTTCGGCCAAAACTTCGGCCCATTTTGGCCGAAGCCGAAGGTGGCCAAAGCCGAAGCTTCGGTTGGACACTAATACACTAATTGTCAATGAGGTAGAGAAAGTTTTTTTTTTTTTTTTGGCATGGAATCTTGGCGAGTCGTTACGACCACTGAAACCAAATTATATTGGTAGGCTGTACCTCTGTGGTTTTTCCACACGACACCAGTCTGGCGAAAAAGAGCCGCCAAATCAGATTCCATTTATTTTTTGAGCGTGTGAACTTCTCTTACCGATACAAGATTGTATATGAGACAGTGGATCAGTCGCTGCCACCTACTTTGCGAAGATTGTCTACATCCCGTCTTTTTGTGCCATGACAATAATACGATTAGGGAATTTGATAGAGCTACTTTATAGAAAGTCCTTTCCTTGCCCACCGATCTTCTAATGGGCTGTCAGTAACTTTCGTGTGACGGATCTCGTTTATATATTTATTCACTTGAATCTACAGTATTTTACTGAAATATAATAATTAATATTTAGTTTACGATTCAATCCAGTAGATTGTCATTGAACCCTTCATTGTCAGTAGATTCATGATGGATGTAGCCATAGCACACCAAGCATGGCTCTTTCTCAAACTGAGCAACTGCCATGGAATGCGTTGATTTTGTCACACCACCACACACAGCCTTTTCCCAAAGACAGACAAGAAAGGTTTCAGAAGTATATGTCAAAAGATTATTTTTAATTTGTAAATCTATAATTAGATACCTTTCTTCACTGAATAGTAGAAAACAAGTAGGCATCAAACTATTCTTATCAGATAAGAAAGATATAAAATGAAATTAGTAAAATCATTATAAAAGAAATAGTTCCTTAAAGCTAGGATGTAAAACACATTAATCATTACTAATAATAAAATGAAATTAAGCAATAAAATTATTCTATTCAGAAATATGTATAGGCTATCCTAACGACTTACCTACTTACCAGTAAGTATGAATGTGAATTTCATTACTATTACTATCATTCAATCAGTATATAAAATTAAAAAAGGTTCCTAATTTCATTTATTGTCACAAATTATAAGCCAACACAAATACCAACATAAATTATAGTAAATTGTTAAAAATATTAAAATGTATTTTATTTCAATTCAAACGGATATTTACTTACGAGTTACCTATCTGTCAGTATTTGTGTAGGTTTGATGATTCACCATTCAATCAAATACAGGATGTAAGAAAGACCATAACATAGAATCCCGATAGAAACCACACTCTGCTCGTCCTTCACAATTTCATAGTAACAATTGCTACGCCAAACAAAAAACATTTTTTACTTTCCATACAAAATATGAATATGAAAGTTTATATTTTCATTTCAAACGACTGACATAGTAAATGGTACTCGCGATGGTAATTGATGTTGTCGGTCGGTCTGTATGCCATGGTTTCGGTTTTATGAATCTTACACCCTTTACACTTTTAAAAAAATATATCCGTAGTAGGGTTCCTAAATATTACATCATTTTCCAAGTGATATTGTATAAAGTAAACTATAAATTTTGTCTAATAGGTAATATAATACCTAATGTGATCACTTAAAATACTTGCCCAGTTGAAAGTTTGATCTGGGTGTCTAATTAAATTACCACACTTGCACAACAATTTTTTGTAGATAGTCATGTTAAAAATATATTAAGGGTTACGAAATATGAAGGGTACAGGGGAAAAGGGAAGAGTTACTAAAAACCAAAATAGGTTTTTTGTAGTATAGAAGCTATACAAATCATGAGCAAACCTTCAAAACTCTCACATTGCGTTATTATGGATAATAGCTATAGAGTAATAAATAATGTAGGTAAGGTATAGCTGATATACAAGTTTAAAAATTTAATATTTAAAGGGTAAATGGTATTAGCCTTGCGACTTTCTCGTGTACCCCTGTACCCCTCACATGAAGCTGTTGTCTGTTCTACAAAGGTTCGCTATTGCGATGCTTCGTACAAAAGTCAATTGATACAGTTAAATGCAACGTCAGATGTTATCATATTACTATTTACAGTGGATTCACTCTGTGAGGTGGAACACTCTGGGCTGTGGCGTGAGGCTGGTCACACACACAGA
Source organism: Hofmannophila pseudospretella (assembly GCA_947369225.1). NCBI lineage: Eukaryota > Metazoa > Arthropoda > Insecta > Lepidoptera > Oecophoridae > Hofmannophila > Hofmannophila pseudospretella. The sequence continues at coordinate 6,661,083 of OX376316.1, forward strand.
CTCGCCCGATCAAGACGAGTTGCCGTTCTCGCCGTTGTCTTGAAAGTTGTTCACATTGACAGAGAAGGGAGCACCCAATCCATACAGGTGGCCACTAGAGCTCTCGATGTTGTCGTCGAAGAATATCTGTAATAGAGTAAATTGCACAAATATTAATAAGACACACAAATGAAACTGTTAAAGTTCGTATGATAGACGCTCTAATTAAATGGATGTCACTTGGAGTCACTGCAAAGTAAGTACGCATGAAACGGGTCTAATGACAGTTATCAAAACCACAGTGGAGCCCTATGGCTCCACTATACTTTGAAACGCCCAACCGCCCGCCGTTCCGTTCTTATTACTCGATTTATATTACATCGCACGTCATGGCGTGGTAATAAGAACTCGTGTATTTTGGCGTAAGCGCATAGCGCGGCAGGTGGTTGGGTGTTTTCATATAAATCGACCCATAGTGTCAATAATAAATATATTCAAGTTGTTATGAGGAAGTTACGTACTTCTTTGATTTTGAAGAAGGCCATCCCAGTGAGGTGAGAGTCGGAGCCCGCTTGGTGTTGCGGCCCTACGCGGCGCAACTCCAGCTGGTCTGCGACCTCCTGCAGCCCACCCTTAAGATTTTTGCAGAGTTTCATCAGGTACTGTTGACAATAACTTTAAATTGAAAAAAACCCTGACTTACCATTGTAGAGATCCCCTAACTTTTTCCTGGTCATCATCAGGTCCTTGAGGTTCCAGATGTGGGAAGGGCTCCATGGTCCAAAATATTTGAGCTCAAACTGGAACCATCTAGCTATTAATGGTAATAGCTAGATGGTTCTAGTTTGAGCTTCTCTGGACGGCCAGAGAAACTATCTGACATAAAAGATACTTCAAGATCTTGGAAACCACTGATCCTGTTTTATCAGACATGGCTAAGAACACTCTCGACAATAGTAATTGGTAATGGAGTAAATAAATAATAGACAATTTTTAATTACTCCATATGCAACCTGAGATAACATAACAGAATCACAATTATGAAGTATTGCAAATAAAAACCGTCAGGCAAGTTCGCCGTGGCCAGAGCTCCCGACTTCAATGTGATCTACAGATCACGTGTTGCGTCTTTTTGGCAACGTCTCCACACCTCGGACAATGAGATTCTCCATACAATAACTGAACTCCTGAACAGTCCCATATCCGTGCAACGCGATCAAAACCGAAAGTAACGACATTTGCTAGTTTTAAATTATTACAATTTGTCATTTATTATTTTACTTGTATTGTATTTACTTTTATGAGTGTTTACTTGAAATAAATTATTTTATTTAAAAAAGGATGTACTCACTTTGACATCGTATACAGTTGGGAAGTATAACCGCAGACTCTCAAAGAAGTCATTTTCATCTTGTGGTAGGTTTTGATCTGTTAGTAATTTTAGTAGATAGCCAAAATCATAACCAGAGTGAAAACTTAACCATTTGATGTTATCTATTAGAACAAGACCTGTAAAATAAACATGATTACTAGTTAAACAACTAAACGGCTAACTAAAAAAATTAAAAACTAAATTCCAAAACTAAGTAACATTACAAAAGAAGACATTTTACCTGAGGACATTAGTAACTCGGCAAACTCTAAAGGTTCGATGCCATCTTCTTCATGTTTTCTGAATTGGAGACCTGAATTCTGTAGTAAGTCTATTGAGTCTTGTGCATACATATCCTCTCTACAAAATAAACAATTAAACTGTAATGTCTAGTATAGTAATAATAATTAAAAATAAAACGAATAAAAAGGTTACTGAACTGTAGATTGAATTTGAAGTTAAATTGCCAGGTAGTGTAGCCTGGGGGAGTCTTGCCATTTTCATCCATGAATGTTAGACCCAGCTGTATGATTCTCAAGAGGTCTACATTGCACCTGAAAGTGTGAATTTCATTTTGAAAATCTTACTAATGTTAGTATTATTTATTGCATTTATATTGGCAACATAGTGTATGTTCCAAAAACACTTTTGTTTTGTCAGGTAAACATTTCTGAGTAAAGTTAGTGCTTCAGAATAAGTAATTATTACAACACAAAGGGCACTCGTAGCCCGAATCATTGACACTACTTCAAATGTCAGGCATTGAGTACCCTTTATCGGTAGCTATTACCTGTTTTGGAATGCTTCCTAAAACAAAATTGTTTTTATGTTATATAATTTGGCAATAACACATTAACCTAGGAAGGAAAAAAATTTTAGCTCACTGTAAAGTAAGGGGTTTCCACGTCTTATATGGAAGTAGTCAAATATCAACTCTGTTTAGGACATGCAGCAATATGCAGAGCCAGAGAAGCCCATTGTCTATTATTACATGCTTGTGTAATGAAAACTTACTTCATTTCTTTAATAATGAAACATTGGCTAAATATACAATAAAATTATTAATAACTAACCTCAATAGTTGGTACTGATAGTCAGCAGTAGATCTGAACTCTCCGATGGGTCGTGCGACTACTCCGGGAAACTCTGTGTCCATTGCCACCCAATGATATTTCTGTACAACCTATCAACAAGAGAGTTGGTCACAAATTACCACCTTAGCTAATGCATTGTGCCTTTTCAAACAGATGGTATATATATAACAACAAACCTGTCTAATAATTTGAAATTCTTCATGTAGATTGTGATTCCAAACATCTTTTATGCCACAGTCTCCAGTTCCAGGTAGAGATATAGACCCAAAACTGGCAGCAGGCATCTGCAAGCATTTGTGAAATAATTGTTTAAATGAAATGCTTTGTGCTCTCTTATTATTGGCAATTCAGCATACCTCAACGAAAAGTGCAAAGAAATATAGAGAAGAAATATCAAGTAGAAGAGTTTTACAACGGTTAAACCTTACTTTATATCTGTTATCTGCTTCCAAATGGGCAGAGTCGTCAGTTTTTTTTGACGCCGTGGTTTACGATTTGCGTTTTTGGATCTCAAACAGCAAAAAGTCCACGCTTCAAACCAACGAATACATGATTATCTCACAGGTTATTTAATATTAATAATATGAATTTTGAGATTGTTGAAGTAAATTGATTAGTTTACTGCACGTCCAATGATTAAAAACAATGAATAAATAATTAAAAACACAAAAACTGTGTTGTTTGAAAATAAATTTCGACATTGACATTTTTGTTTTGTTTGGTTATTTTTTTAGTCTTACTTAGGTACTTTACGGAGTTTACGGCACCGGGTATATGCTTTTGAGCCATAATCCGTAAGTAAAAGTAAAAATTTACGAATAGTGTTTATTTATTTAGCATAGGCATTATTAGTGTGGTGTCCCACTAATAATGCCTATGCTTATTTAAGCATTATCCAAATAACTCTAAATTGAAAATTCAAATAACCTCAGACTTATCATTGTGGAGTTTCCCTTACTTTATCCTGGTCATCATCAGGTCCTTGAGGTTCCAAATGTGGGAAGAGATCCATGGTCCAAAACATTTGAGCTCAAATTCGAACCATCTAGCTCACAGGTTCTCAAACTTATTTCGCTCACCGCTCACTTTGAGAATCAAAAATTTTAAACTTTGGTACCTATTATCTGTTATCTATTTTAAAAACGGCTATTACAATTATTATTTTTAAACATGCCATATCCTATTTCTGAGCAATTAAAACGCATCTTAATCGATTACTATTTAGTATTCTGTGCTTAATCTTATTAGGTATTTTTATCCAAATTAAAACAAAGTTTTGAATTTCAAAGACCTGTAAGATTGTGTATTCTCTGACAAATAAATGATTGATTGATTGAAAACTTATCTAATGTGAAGGATGAATTTGATGCACTGTCCGAATTCTTATACTGAGCATGTTAAAACAACCACCGAAGCTTCATTGCTACAAACACAGCACACGGGCTAATTCCGTTATAAATAAAACAAAATCAGGGTAAGAATAAGATCGAAATTAATGATGTAGTTGTTGTAGGTATTTAATTTTAGTTTGAAATATTAGGAAAGCATAATTTTTCGCCTTTCTTTTAAATCAGCTATCGCCCTAGACCGCATTAACCCCCCGCAGGACTCCAGCGCCCCACAAGGGGGCGTTATCGCCCTCTTTGAGAAATACTTATATTTGCTAGCTAATATCAGCTAGCTATTACCTTTCCAGAGATCCCACTTGACATCAAAGATAGGTACTCCAAGATCTTGGAAGCCACTGATCCAATTTTTATCAGACATTGCTAAGAACCCTCTCGACAAAATTACCTTTTAAATAAAAATAACCGGGTCCATATCAGATCATCCGTTATTAAGTTATAAGGCCACAGACAAACAGTCAAACAGACCGACAGACAAACGTGTAACACGCCCCACATGTAACTTATAACACGCCCTCCCTCGATCGGTCGGGGGTTAATAATAAATAGATTTAGTAAGTACCAACCCAGGTAAGTAATTAAGGTTTTTTATTTATTTAACACAGTCATCTCAAAGATATGCGCGCACGATGAAAATGATATGAAGAGGCATCCCTTACTGAAAATGATGCTGTATTGTATGTACTCTATACGGTATACCACCAAGTATATTTATCATACCTACATGAAAACTGAAAGTATATAGTCAGTCCCGCCACTGTCCGCCAGTCGCTGTACGCTTGCCGTGACAGAGGCAGTCATTCGCGATCCCCCACGAAGGCTGCTTGCATGGGATATTCGACGTCCACTTTTCAGACCCGATATTCGAAACAACTTCGTGAAACGCGTAAACTTTATTTCTGTTTTCTAACAATGTGATCTTTTTGTTCGATGTTTTATATTTATATGTTTATTTATTGGTGATTTATTTTGGATAGGCGCCGGAACAGCGGCAAAAGTAAGTACCTACTATTTTAACTTATCCTAAAAATCCTAAATTCGCTAAAACGAAATACAAGGCTTCAATTTATTATACCCTAGGACACCGTCTATATAATCTACCTATCTGATAAAAAAAAACATTTGAGATTTTAAATCTTGTAGGGACGATTTAGTATTTTTTTTTTAACTATGGCAAAAAAAATAATTCTCTTAAATACATTTTAATTTTGAAAAATTGCAGGTATTTACGTTGTTCTACAGATTCAAAGTATTTTTTCAGAACCATAATAGTAACTTCATTCAAAGCCGTTTCCTTTTAGTTTATACGAAACGATTTGAAATAAAACTACACCAATATGTCTAAAATTCATTTACTGTCAGAAGAACAGCGTATATTTTTTTTAAAAGAAATATTGTACTTGGGAGAAATAGTTTTTTTTCTAACGTGGCGCTACCAACGTATCTACCTACACTCAGTTATATGTATTTGTTATAATAATAATAACTCGGTCACCTGGAAAATGCTTCCCCGAAAGAGTTGGTTGTGCTCAGACGGGCGTGCAGCGGTGGACAGATTATGCAAACAAGCGAGATGAATAGGGTTTGAGTTGGATTACGAGTGGACTTCCAAGGGGCACGGAGCTCTAAGACAGGGTTTATTTATTGCTATGAAAACTTTGTAGGTTGTGTTGTGGTAAGATTCATATTGTAAAGGCTGGCAAAACTTAATACATTTCGAAAGATGCTTTCAATTAACAGGTTTAAAAGGTCAGCTAAAGGTCATGTTTAAACTCTATTATAACTTGAAAGATAAACGTAACGAAAGTTGGAAAATAAAAATACTTATAAATAAAGTAGGTAGGCACATAAATCGTGACATATTCCGAAATAGTAGACAAATAGACAAACGTGTCAAAACTTATAAACTCCCTCAATCGTTCGGGGGTTAAAAATAGTAGGTCCCGTAAATATCGGGTATAAGTGCCTATATGATCTTGTACTTCTTGTTCGCGTGGCTGATATTTACTTTGGCCAACACTCCTATTTTCCCTCACCGTATCTTTTTTTTGGAACATTCTAAGAAATTACGAAAACTTCTTTGTAGTTAGTGGGTATTACTGGTATTGTGTATTGTGTCTGAGCGAATTTACTCTTCGATGCTTAATTATGTTGCACAAATACTGTTACGAGTGTTTTCGTACATTGGGACAGAGCCAAATATTTGAGCTTTGTTCAAGATTTTAGTACATTTCTGAATACGAAAATATAGTCTTCAATCTCAATGAAAAACTATTAAATTCAGCTAGGTTTAATCATTAAATACAGCACATTGAACCTTTTCAAGGAGATTTTTATAGTGTATAGAGATTATTTTGTAGAGCATTTATAAATAATTGTAAGACACCTCTATCAATATTATTCTAAGTTCTTAGGTCATTTAATATCACGAAGTATGTCCTACCTAAAGTTATTAAACCCTTTACTGAAACACTTAATTCATGAATTAACTCATTTGTAGAAGGTAGAAAAGAAGATTGTTCACCAATGCAGTGCTTTTAAATGGTTACATGCGTTTACGAACAACTGCAGTAGGTATATCGATCAGCGTGGCAGTAACATGACACGAATAGGTAGGTAACACATGGATTTCAAAATAAACGGTCTACTCCTCATTAACCCGAGGAAAATAGTTAAGATTTTTATTTCAGATGACGTGCAGCTGTCTTTAAAAGTGGGATTAGTCGTTTCCAAGGCTCCGGTAATAAATATGGGGCCGTAAACATTTTGCGGTCACTGTCATAAAAATATAAATAAAGCTCATAATATTGATATTATACGTGATTAATAGTGATTATATACGTGATTTTAATTTGATTAACTCCTCAATAATGTCACGCCTACAGATAGAGTAGTAGTAGTAGAGTAGAGTAGGTAGAGTTTTTATAAATAAAGTATCTCACAAAAATGTTATCCTTTTTCAGATGAATGAACAACAAGAAAGAAGGAGTTTTTCTCCTCAATAACTCCTTCTTTCTTGTTGTTCATTCGTGAATAGAAGTTAACGAGTTTTTTTGATAGTATATAGCTTTTTAAGCTAGCTAGATTTTCGCTGTATAATAAACATTAATTTTTGTTGTTCGTATATAAAACGGGTAAAGAAAATTTGAACCAGAAATTGTTCACTGAACTTTTTAGTTGAGACTGACTGACTACGACAGCGACGACTAAGTTTAATTAATCCTATTTACCTACCTATTCTATTACTGCTGTATCCTAAGATACTAACTTAATAAGTTTTAATATTAAACGAGTTAGCAAGTTTTAGATTAAAGTTAGGTATGGAACCACCATCTAAAAAATAACTGTCCGCATTTGAATTCTATTCAATTAAATACCAGTATTAATACTCGTACACTGGGACGCAAAAATAGTAAATAGTAAAAGAGACCCGTCACTTAGAAACACCGGGAGAACAAACTTGTAGAGATAGATCGTTCGTATAAATACTCGTAGTATAAGTAGATCCGTAATGAATATTATACATCACAAATGAAGTTCCATCTGTACAAGTTTCAGTTCAAAAAAATTAAATATCAGAATTTTTGTTCACTTTTATTTTTACTATGTCAAACCGAGTTGTCATTATAAACAATTTCATGACTAAAATCTCACTACTCAGTGCATTATGTCACTATCATCTGAAGAATGTACACGAATCATTACTATGGTACAAGAATGAAGAAGTCAGCGTAGTACTGCAAGAACAGTAGGAGTATCGTTATCTACGGTCCAAAGAGTACTCCAGCGATTTTAAGAGCCCTGACATGAACATCAGAAGACCAGGAAATGGCAGGCCAAGGTGCACAACTACTCGAGATGACCGAGTGAGCACGATGCCGATCTCACGGCTGTTCATGGCCGAAACCCACTACAAGAAGTTCGACACAACGATGTGAGATTTCACCCAATACTGCGACGACTTCGTGAAGCTGATATGAAGCCTTATAGGCCAGCAAATGGCCCCAAACTTAACCGGGAACATCGAGTTGCCAGATTAAGGTATGCTCGAGAGTACGTCCGATGGACAGAAGAAGATTGGTCCATGGTTATGTTTACCGATGAGTCCAGATTTTGTTTATTTACACACGATGGGAGACGAAGAGCATATAGACGTCCAGGATAACGATATTAACAGACATGTTTTAAAGAAAAGGAGCCATTTGGTGGACTATCAGTATTGGTGTGGGCTGGGATATCTTCAGGAAGTTTTACGGAGTTAGTGGTGATAGAAAACGGTACTCTGACTGCTCTCAGATACCTAGAGGAGATTTAAAATTAGCATGCTGACCCTTTCTTAGTCAATATGGGCGCAGATTACATTCTTATGCACCATAATGCGCCTGCACATAGTGCTCATTTGGTCAACGAGTATATTCAAGATGTAGGTATCAGCTGCATGGAGTGACTAGCTCGCAGCCCACGCTTAAATCCCATTGAGCATGCTTGGGATGGGCTCGGAAGACGTGTTAGACATCCAGTGCCAGCTTCCTTACACGAGTTGAAGAATGCGCTAGTTAAATAATGGCCAAACGTTGACCAAAATCGTATCAGAAATTTGATTAACAGCATGCCACATCGTGTTACTGAAATTATATGGGCTCGTGGAGGTAATACTAAGTATTAAAATGATTTAAAAAAACGGTTATGAGCAAAACTGAGATATGTTATTTTTGGTTGCCAATGTTGCAAATTGAATGGTGTACAAAAGGTTTGTGTAGGTACTTTTTTATGTATAAGTCATTTTCAACATACTACAATTTCAGGAACCAATCTCATATATTTAAGGAAATATCATTGTTTTTTAAGTGACCCGTTATTTTTGCGTCCCAGTGTATTATTATCAAAGTTGCCTGATAATTTTGTGCGAAAGAACTTACATACGAGTATAATACGGGTTGGCCCAAAATAGTGACGTCAAAAGAAATAATAATAAAATAAGTAACACAATAATCAGCATTCTATCTTTTAATCCCAGCTTAGGTGTTGGCTTGGCTTTATAAGAGTTAATTATGTTAATTGGATCAGAGTGATAAAGCTGACTATGATGATCTCTTAACATGTGTGTAACATGATGAAACCTTATATACCTATTTAAATATACCTATAGGCTGAAATAAAGTACGTAGGTATCTATACCTAGGTAGTATACGCATTCGCTCGTTATATAATGTAATGAACTAACTATAGTAGGAATTAACAGTAGTCTTAGCTCTTTAATGAAAGTCTTTAAGTATGTACCTAGTACTTACTTCCTCTGTTTTCTTCGATTTAGCGATTTCTTTCTTGGGTAGTCGTATATATACGACTAATTGTTATAAATGCGCGTATTTATAACAATTAGTTTTCCGTGATAGTCCTTTTATATTTTTTTTTCTCTTTTTGTCCTTTTTTTTCTCTTCTATCCAATAAAAAGAAAAGTCAAGTTCTCCACGACGACGTAAGTAGATACCGAAAGAACATGTAAAGATTTCCTTGTGAACCCTCTTAAGTGAGTAGCGAAACCGAATTTTATTCAATAACGCAGTGTCTGCTTTCTATGAGACCATATACATATATTTATGTATATAGATATAACTAGTAGGTATGTGGTGCAGCAGTATTGTTCCGGAGCGGAAATTCAAACTTGCGATACGAGATGGAACGTAAACACTCGACCGACTGTCCCATACACGGACTCTGTCCACTATTGCGAACTTTTGAAAAAAGAATACAGTGCATACAGTACTTTTTTATTCATTTATCCGTGACGTAAAAATATCGTTCTATTGATGGATTTTCGTTTGTGTTTTTCATGGATGATCCTCAGTCGGTGATTTTCTACTTTAACCTAACTTTGCACTTTAATTTGTGTACTGCTTTCGTCCTACTTTAATTTGAATAGTTTCGTATTGTGTGGCACTTACCTAGTAACCTTTACCTAGTAAGTGTTACCTAGTAAACTCTCCCTGGCTGTAGAGCTAAGTTACAGAGCTGAGTTTTCCTCGGTTACTTTACCTAGCGAACATATTTCTGTGACCAAAGAAATCAGCCGGATATTGTCGTCTTCGCAGCACCATTTATTTTGGGTGGTATAGCGACGAGAGCGTTGACTCAATGAGATTACGATTTAAATATAGGCGGGGGCGAGTTGCCAAATCATTGGGGAAATGTTCGGCCCGCATGCTCCGAGCAATTTCAATTGCCCGATTGTTTCACACAACACGTGGATATATAACTTTTATATTACCTCTTCTTGTAAGTATATGGGGAGTTAAATTTACTAGGCAGCTGCTCATTGAGTCTCATTTAGTAACGTTTAAGCGTTTTAGTGCGCGGTGAACGGGTTTAATATGCACCGACGAGCGTAAACAACAGCAAATAGGGTTGAGCTTGAGAGGACGTATAGTTGATTATAATCCGTATGAGTTTACTGGATTTCACAGTTTTATTGCTCTGGAAATTAGATTCCTACCCACCTATACAAAATATTTCGAGATATTCGTTTCAACACACGAAACGCTCGTCGTGCCTTGAAATCGCATTAGGAATTTCATTTATCAACTTTTATATACCTTACGCTGTTTGTATATATTACATATCTCGAGAAGTACAGTAAAGTTACGAGTAGGTAAATGAACAACGCTTTTTTAGGAATTCACAACTGGAGTTTGTTGTTCGTATAGGTAAAGTTGTTACTTGCTTAAGAAAGTACATTAAGAAACTTTACCTAAAATATGGCCTACCATACCCTAAGTTAAATATATGTGAGCAATACGACTTACATGTCTTCCCCTATTCTAATGAATTCATCTACATCTCTACAAATTATGTTGTATATTATGTATTAGGTAGTTACTCGTAGCTATGTTATTATCTAAGATTTACTGACGTCATCGTAGCTTTAGATATTTAGTTACTTTTGTGCCTTTAACTCATTTTATCATTACTGTATTCGTTGAACTTGAAAAGAGGCATTTATTGTCAATTTAAGCCTCCGCCGATCCTCAAAACAATTTTCTCTAAAGATATTCAAGAGTCTATATATTTATGAGAGGAGATATGTTACATACCTAACGAATAACGATCCTTCTTGCAATATGAATTTGAATGAGGTAGCTTCTTACCTAATGTGAATGCGGAAGGAAATCCGTCTTGAAAATATGTACCTATCTAAACGTTTTTTGTCCTTGCTTTGTGAGTTTCTGATTGACTCTGCCTCTCAGTGCGTAGCTCAGTAAAGCGATCGTTTTTAATTCAGCCTAACAAAAGTTTTGTCTCATTCCACTGCCTAATATTTTCTATGGATAAAAAAATGGATAATTTCTATGGATTTCTTGGTGACGACGCCCGTCTCTACTCTATGACGCTGCTGTCTTTCATATCATACTTATGAATCTTATGATAGACAGTAGAGTCGAAGAATAAACCAATCAAAATAATATAGTCGATACGTGGCACAATGTAAAATATCTCTCTCATAATATAAAGCTCTCTGATTGAGCGTCAAATTAAGTAGTAAATCACACTGAGTAAATTATATGCAATCAAGCTTTGTACACCTGTAATATGAAGACAGTGAATACAAAAATATTGGTAATATGTAACCAAAGACACATTTAGTAAACAAATTTCCTAATTTCAAATGACTTGACGACTTGATGCGTGTAATTCACAAAGGTTTGTTATATCTGTAATAACCGAAGTATTTAGTTTGGTTTATCCTTTTATGCGTGTAATCCCTTTTTGTTACTAACAATTAAGTTGGTAGGTATAACTTTAATTACTTACGCTGTAAAATACCAAAATGCCTCCTTCTGCGTACATCTGTTCTTTACATAGAACGTAAGAAATTAAAACTTCCTCGTCGAATTCGGCATTCGGAATCCCTGGCTTCGTTTAAAGCGAGTCTCACTCATCATTATTTGTCGTTGTAGTTGTGCATTTTATTTTTATTATTATGTACCTACCTATTTATTGTTTACTATCTATTATATGTGTTTATTTATATATTATGTATATCTATGCATTTAACTATACTAAAATTATATACCTACATAATTATTTATGTTGATTAAATTCACTGTGTATTAAGTAATAGTAACCTTCTTCATATCTTCACACTACACTGTCGCTAATCTCTTTAATGTCCAATAAACTTCAGAGGCTGCCTGGAAGAGATCGTTTTAAGCGATAAGGCCGCCTTTATACATATCGTGCTATTATTCCTGTAGGTTTTACTTTTTTTGTATTTGTGTACAATAAAGTGTCTATCTAAAAAGGTTTATGGTCTTCGTTTTAATTGGCAACATAAAAATATTTTACCAATGGCATCTTTTGGCTTCAAAACGTCAAAAGTCATCTGTCAATATTAATAAAAATGGCGTCGGTAGGTAAACATCTATCTATCTAAAAAGGTTTATGGTCTTCGTTTTAATTGGCAACATAAAAATATTTTACCAATGGCATCTATTGGCTTCAAAACGTCAAAAGTCATCTGTCAATATTAATAAAAATGGCGTCGGTAGGTAAACGTAAAAGCACGCGTCCGCGCAAAGGTAAGTTAATCGAATAAATTCTTGTGTAAATATATGCTTTTTTGTGTTATACACCGTAATAGTATTTCAAACTAATAATTTTCACGAAATACTAAATATTTGGCTTGTAACCTAAATATTTTTTTCTATGTCCTCTGCAACGTACAACAGTATGCATTTAATATTTTCCAAGACTGTCTTCCCGTGCACTACCTATGTAAAGTACATTCAGCGGTTTTGAATTTTATGCTAGTCTTTATGCTTGTCGAAGCTTTGAACGACTCCGAATTAAACTATTCTGGGGATTATTCAAATGATGATCCGGAGTTTGTTCCACCAGAATTCAACCAAAGAGCCAGTGGCCATTGTAATAGTGAATCCGAAAAAATAGAAAAAATAATGCTAATATTTAGGACACTTGGGTACACGACACACTTCCTACTTTCTGATAGAATTTATCTCGTTATGGTATGTTAAAAACAACGGTATGCAATTAATATTTTGCGATGTTGCATCTCCGCGTACTGTGCAAAGTACATTGAATGATCTTTTCATATTTTGTGTTTGTATTATTGGACTAGCAAATCACAAAGCTAACTATTAATCTCAGATGTTCCTACTTTCTGATAGAATGTATTTCGTTATTGTATATTTAGAAGTAAATTTAAGATTTTGATAAATATTTTGCAGAAGAATGTTTAATTTAAATTGATTTTGAAGAATTTTAATAAAAATGTTAATTAACAATTAAAATAATCTTTAGTTAATTTACACGATTTCACATTTCATATTTCGCGATTTCATATTTCGTCTCGAACTATACTCCAAGATTAATTAATAAACCTTACAAAATACATCTTAACATTATCCCCTTGTTCTTTATAAAGAACATAGCGAAAATCTAGATTTTCCAGACGGGATTTTTATTACTAATTTTCCCATACTTCTTCAATGTCTAGCAATGTACAACGAAACTTCAAAAAAGGGTATTTGGTACTCAGGAGTAGGTAACTACAGACAGCAAAACTACTAGAAAATCCGCTCATAAACTAGCGAACTGGGTCAGTTTCCCGATAAGGTTCGTTTGGTTAATTTTATGCAAATTGAACTTTCATTGGAAATATAAATCCAACGTGTTTCCGTAACTTTCTGCTCTGCAGTACTCACCTAGCTTTGTTAGAAGCCTTTTTATTATCATGCCTGAAATTGCTTTCGGATTTCTAATCCCTTGATAATCCCTAACAATTTCCGTTACAGCGCTGCACAGCTGTTTTTCTGTTTAAAGCAGAAAAACAGCAGTTTTTTGTATTATTTTTTCATTGTCTACTTTAGTTCAAATACTTACTAAGTACTAAGTGCACGTTATAGCGGTAGCGATCATAAATACATGTTAAAAGTTGTTTAAAGAAAAGAACAATCGGGAGTGTTTGTTTTCTATCTATTTTTCACAGATGTAATGTAAAAACATTACCCTCCTTCTGGAGCAGTCGGGTGACTGCTGGTGAAGGTGGGTTTTCTGATTTAAACAGAAAAACAGCAGTGCAGCGCTCTAACGGAAATTGTTAGGGATTATCAAGGGATTAGAAATCCGAAAGCAATTTCAGGCATGATAATAAAAAAGGCTTCTAACAAAGCTAGGTGAGTACTGCAGAGCAGAAAGTTACGGAAACACTTTGGATTTATATTTCCAATGAAAGTTCAATTTGCATAAAATTAACCATAATAAAAAGTGTGTTTTCATCCTTATTAGCTCTTATATTGGTTAAGTTAGCCTATATCATATTTATTTAGGTTTTAATTATAATAGATATTGATGCGAAGTTCCAAGTCACTCAGGGCCGCGGCGATGAAAACGTAATAAATTAAGAAACTTTTCTTATAAGACTTGGGGTTAGAACAACCGGCTCTATATGAAAACACCTATATTATAACTTATAATTCTTAAGTATATTATCTATAATCTCAAGTCACGAAAAGGTGTTAGTATACACAAATTATGCCTGTATCCCTTAACACCCATAAACGGAACATGAAACCAAGTACCTATATTTCACATGTCTTGTGTTAGTGTATAAAGGAGAATATTCACATTTTCACTTCTAAATAATCGGCATAGTTACGAGTACCCATGTAGTATTTTTAGTCCAAACTAAAAAGATAAGATAAGATTAAGATAAGATAAGATTTATTGTGTAAAAGTTTAGGTAAGGATTACAAATATAGTTGCATAAACATGTCACACTAAACTTTACCTTTACAGGCATATACACCAAATTCACAAATTATTAATGATTATACAGATTTTGAGAAGAAACAAAAAAGAAAAACAGAATGTCATTAAAATTTATACATTGTCAATAATATTAAATTTACAAAATGTTAATAAAAATCCAATTAAAATATAAATATATAATCAGCAATCAATATATAATAATAGATGATGGAGTGAGATGTGATTTTAAATGAAACGTAGAATTTTTTGGGAACTTCTAAACGCTGTAAATTAAGAGATTTTAATTTAAACATTGAAGCTGAATTGCTGAGTAAATGTCATATTGTGTCAACTTGCATACTGTTCTATAAATATTGGCACCGCTCACCAGTGAAAGTATTTATACTAAGTACCTGTGTTCATGTATAGTACAGTCATGTTGACACTGAACATATTATACTATGTTATAGTAGAGACATTGGGATTTCCCTCAACGAAAGTATGTTGACCACGTACACCTGAATTTCTGAGCAGTATGTGTGTATATATCTAGTTACGAGTAGGTACTCCAGAATAAATGAGTCACCGCATTTATATTTTACGAGGAAAGCCTTTAAATAAACACGTGTTTTCCTCGCGTGGTTAGCCATAACCCTTCCACACAAAGCTCATACAATACATGATTATCATTGTTATCTGTACTATGTTATTTTATACCTTAATATCATTGGGAAAATCACGGATGGAGAAAATGCGACTGGGAAATTCGACAGTGAGAAATAACATTTCGGAGCACAGATCTAACCATTCTTACTTAACCATTACCTCTTCGTAGTTGGATTTATTTTCAGGTTATTTTAAATGGGAATGATTTCCAATAACATTGATAAGATTAATAAACGCCACAAAGATAAACTATCACCCCCATCGCCGGGTACTTGTCGTCTTCGTGTCTGTGGTCCCCAAATGCATCCATCCCAAAGGGATGATGAGGTATGTGATGAGATCATTCCAAATCCGTATGTGTAGATAAGCGTATGTACGAGAATGTAGGTATACTGGTTTTATTATTAACAATTATTGCTGCTGTCATTATATTTGCTCATATCTGTCTATGAGTGGTCTGGTCTACTGTTATTGCAAGTCGTAAACAAGATAAATGGGGCACTTTAACTATGAACACTGCAAGTTCGCTCAAACGAGCTTTCCTTCAGGTGGTTGGTAGAGCGCCCTTGGGAAACGCGAAAGGCTTAGGCGGTGAAGTGCCTAAAGTTCAAGAACGTCAGGTAGGCAGGTAATTAAACTATAAGTTTACCCTAGTTCACAATTTCATTAAATGTGTTCAATTTAAATATTTACCTAGTTTTCTTGAAAGCTAAACAATTACTTATTTCAGACTATTTTCGAACGTTAGGTAAAGGATTTTGTTGTTGTTCTCTTTTGCCGTCTTGTTCTTGGTGTTACAAAACCATAATTAGGTATACTTATCTATATTATTTTTAACGCAGCTCATTTACAGATAAACAGATTATTTAATTCATAAAATTGTTAACTAAATGACGAAGCCCCTACTCAAACATTTATGTTTATTATTAATGAAAATATAATTTGACTAGTTGGCAATAATGCAATACAATTTTTATTTTTTAAATAATACACCGTATATCTTATCTTATGATAGGGGGCCGGGAATAACCCAGCGACACTTCGACCCTTGAGGATGTTTTGTGCCAACCCCATTTGACACACTGGTCATCTCAGTGTGCAGGTTTCTTCACGATATTTTCCTTCACCGTTAGAGCAGCCGGTAAATGTACGTAAGTCTTCGAAAAATACGAAAAACTCACTTGGTACATGGTACTGCACGGTTTCGAACCCGGACCTCCCGCATGGGAGTTCGGTGCTCTAGCCACTGTGCCACCGACGCTCATGCTCCGTATAACAACACCTCTTTAACGAATAAAGAATAATCCAATCTAATCTAATCATATGAAAAATCGTTGCGTAACTAGGAATTATTTCATTCAATAGGTTGAAATTAGTGAAAAAGTGTAATCAGTACGAGTACGCTATATTTTTAAAATTGTGCTTCAATACCCTTCACAAATTTTTGATGACACAGTCCAGCTGATGCACAGTTTCAGCTGATGATTTTAGCCGAGGAATCATAATTTTCGTGCGCCTAACTCAAAATTCAATAAAAATGTGAAAATCCGCATTTTCATTTGCTTCGCTCGAATTTGAGCGTTTGTTTTTCATATATTATATGTATTTACTTACTCATACCCCATATGCAAATTCTGGATTATGATCAGATTCCCTAACAGTAGTAGGAGATTCTATGAATATAATATCGTATTAAGAGGGGTTTATCTACGTGGATTAAATATTAATCTTGTTTGCATGACGAATCCTCTGCCATTATGAATATGTGTTTCTTACCTATCTATCTATAAACAGCGAAGGAAATATCAATTTCTCCCGAGTCTGTTATACAGTTACTGGTTATTTTATAAATAACCAGTAAAATGAAACTGAAATACGTTTTAGAAAATTTGGGTTGAAATGGTTCGTATCTAATTGGAGTTTAAAGTTTAATTTAAAGGATTTTATTTAAAGCCCCTACTATAGAACAATTTGAGAGAATTTTATCGCATAATTTGAAGTCATTAGATACTCGCGTACCCTCTGCTATAATTTGAGTATGACAGGGACTGAATAAGTAATGCACTTTCAACAACTTTTTTTTTGTAATAGTTAAGATGTTTCGTCGTCTAATTCGTCCTTCTACTCATATATAAATTATTCATTGTTTATTACAGCGCTGATGGAAGAATTTTCATATCTGCATTATTATTTTAGGAAACTTTATAACCGGGAAATATATAATACTCTTGAGAAACATCAACGAATTGTGTGTTTATCTAGAGAAACATTTCGTTTGTTTATACACAATGCAATATAATACTCGTAAAGTTAT
This sequence comes from Hofmannophila pseudospretella, assembly GCA_947369225.1. NCBI lineage: Eukaryota > Metazoa > Arthropoda > Insecta > Lepidoptera > Oecophoridae > Hofmannophila > Hofmannophila pseudospretella. The sequence continues at coordinate 6,678,681 of OX376316.1, forward strand.
TTAATGGACGACTATATCTGTTGACGTGTCTTTAAAATCGATAAGTAAGAGAGGTAAGTCGGTCAGGCGCGGTCGCGGGGGAGGGTCTATGGGGTCATGATTCCCCCAGAATCCTCGATTCCCATAGAAAATTATCTTAACTTCGTTGTGACTCCCTGTATGACAAAATTAGACAGTGTCCTTATACTACAGAGTATACTAACGAAACTTATATTAACATGGGTAGTGGTGCAATGTTTGTGAATGTAGCGAATCCCGCAAACAATTCTTGCGGACGAATAAAATCAATTGATTTCGGGTTGATCATCATGATGACTGTTGGTGATGATTTGACGTAACACGCCTCCCTGCGGCCGTGTCAATTAAAATAAATAAACGTAGACTACTTCGACTATTTCAATATTTTTATTCTATCTATCAAATTAAATCAGATCTTTAATCAGAACAATTTTGGTTTTTAAAGTACATTTCCCAAAATGTTCACTTCCCAAATAAGATATGAAAAAAAATGACGTTACATCTACAATTATGTATACATAACGTCATTTTATTGAAGATTTACGTATTTTACAACTTTGAATTAATTTTTGTTTCAGCGGTTTGGTTATTTTAATAAAAGGCAAGATATTCAGTCTCGCGGTAGATTTATCAAGTGATTTATGGGCATTCCGCTCGTTTTCAGTTCACGCTCATTTCCCTAATAATAGGGTGAAGCGTCGCTTCCCTAAATAGAAGGATAATCTTTAAATAACTTTGATGATTTGATGAGACGAAGGAACGCCCCCATAACAAACTCTACGTTCTTTAAAATACAAGTTCTTGCACGTTTCAGATACAAATGCACCTACCGTTAAAATATTTAATTGAATTTCATCAAAAGAGCCTATTAGGTACCTACACTTGACTCAATTCAGACAAGTGTAAATGTATTCAGTATGGTTAGTCTGCGATTTAGAAGTCTGTCTAGTTAGTCGTAAATCGTTGACTTTATTCTGCTTTAAGGGAATATTAATTAAATAATTATGTCTTACCATAACTTATGTACCAATTTAAATATTATATAGTTGATTATTATGTACAGAGCGAGTTGCCAAATTATGATATTATGATGCCTACCTGAGGTAGGAACTTTGATTAGAATTGATAGTTTCCGTACAAGTTAAGTTAAGTTATTATTATGTTAAGTTAGTTTACATAAAAGGTATTTACATATTTTATTGTGATCTATTAATATTAGCCATTACTGAATGGCTATGACTAATGGTAATCAAGAATGAAGTTTAATTTATCAGAAGAATATTAAGTAAGAAAGCTTTATCGCATCATACAATTGGCCTTTAGATAACATTAGGTGACGTGTTTTAGTAAAAAATTCGAAGTTTAATTATGATGTTTAACTCGTAATTTTTAGATAAAATAGCAGCACACCTATAATTCAATAACACACTACACCAGAGATCATAAAAAGTTACAACAGTCACGTTTAAATATAGAGCGATGATCTAACGTATTTTCTATGTGTATTTTGAGAATGGAACATTTGACATTTACACAATAACATAACACCTAGGTATAGGAGAAGTTAGTATATGAGTGGCAGATGGACATCCGCTAGACTAAACCGTCGGTTAATAAATATCACTGCTCGATTATCGTACTGACGTAACCATACATCGTAAATCAATGAGAGAACTTTATTGAGGGTAACTAAAGTTTAACTACTAAGAAAATAGGTTAATTAGGTATATTTTGACGTGATTACGTATAGAAGTTCTCTCCAATATTGGGTGATTCTTCGAAAATGTTGATTAACGTTTTTATCGATATTGAGGGTAACTAAAGTTTAACTATTGAGAAAATAGATTAATTAGGTATATTTTGATGTGATTACGTTTTTTCCAATATTGGAGAATAAATACTTCGAATATGTTTAACGTTTTTATGACGATACCTACTAAATCATATAAACTCTGAAAGTACAGTCTTGTAAAAGATTGTAAAATGATTCAAATCATACGCATACACGTACTTACATTATGTAGCTACGTTCCCCCAAAACGAGTGTTCACATCAATATAATAAATACTTAGAAACAACGGTAAAATCAGTGGAGGTAAATAAATGGGTATAGTAATTTAAAAACTACTTAGAAATAAATATTAAAATATTAGCATGTTCTGATCATTATAATTATTATAATACATTAATATTAATAAAATGTCTTACATAAACGTACGTTACGATTAACTTAGCAAAAAATAACCAACTTTATGATGATGATAATACTTACAACAATAGAATTACGTCAGTCTGGTGTAACACTAGGGGTCGTAGGGGTAGTGAAATTCCGTGTCTCTTTTTATATCCTCCTAAAATTTTACGTCATAAAATAAAATGTTTATTTTGTTTACGTTTCTGTGTTAATTAAACTGAAGTTATATCACTTGAAGTAGTACCAGGATCAAATGAGACTGTTTAAAGACTGAATTGAATACTAAAACGTTGTTGCAAGTAGGTTAATAAAAGCTGGAGGTAAATAAAGTCCAAGTTTAATGACTTAAATAATATTCTCTTCAGTAACAATGGCACTCTTAAATGGGCTTTACTCATGATAATATTTATTACAGTTTAGAGTAAATAATAAACAGCTATTGATTTATGGTGGCTTCTATCTTTCAAATGAGATAAAAAAGAAATTTCTCTCGAAATAATCCCAGGTCTCTGCACGCAGCTTAGAGGCCGTATTCTCGAGCAAGTTCTACACCACTTTATATCCTTAAATGTCAGTGATAAATTCATATTTGGGGACCAAAAGCTAAGGAAGCTGAAATAGCAATTAATATACCTAAATGAAACGTAATAGAGGTCATTAATACAGACGAGGTTCAAATAGATATATAGATATATACTGCTTTAGGTGTTATTACAGTGATAAATGGTTCTTGTAAAGGAGCTATCGGTCAGCTGGTTATCGTCCCGCTCAGTCCCTGGAGGAAAGGCGGCCGAACACGTAAAACACGCAATGAAGTGGTATGTCTACATGCAATATTGTGAACCAACCAACCCTCTACTTAATTACAAGGCTTAACTCGCAAGTCCGTTGTGCTCCTAGCACAGTTTTCTTAAGAAGCTAAAGTAATTTTGTTCTGGAACTGGAATAGCTCAGCTCTTTTTTTGAATAGGGACTTAATCTGTAACCCAGCATTCATTCTTGTTAAAGAATTTCCTAAATTATCTCATGGATTTTGTCCCTTTCTACACAAATATAATAGTTATTAAAACAAATTAGGAATTTCATAAATAATATCAAGAAAGTATATTTAAAAATATTGAAACAGTTTCCAAACCTTTAAAGAAAATAAATTCAGAATTATGGCGCCGTAGCTTGCCGAGGGTCGTGACAGAAATATCAGGTTAAAGTTTCTATGAATTATTTATAAAAAAGAATCGGCTTTGTAAAAGTTATAACGGTTCATCTAAAATAAGCGCATGTTGGTTACAGAAATAGGTTCTTTTACCTAGTCTTTCGTGACAAATGTCACGAATTTTCTTCACGAATTAAATTCGATCAACCGATAACCGAAGAGCGTGTATGAAGCGATTAATGTGTGTGGAAGAAGCGAGAACGGTTTGTCAGGGTCGTTGCAAGTGGAACTCTCCTACCCCTTGCGGGAAACAGGCGTGAGTTTATGTGTTCAAATTCTAATAAATTCTAGTTTGTAGGATTGTCGTTATTACAATGTTATTTGTATTTATTACTTTCGAAGCCATCTTGGGCATAAAAATAGTTTCCCTCCGCCTATCAGAAGAGTTTCGTGACAAAAGTTACGAATTTTCTTCAAGACGTTATGTTCAAATTCTAGTAAATTCTGGTTTTGAGAGCATCGCTGTGGGCCCTACTTTCAAAGTCACCTCGGGCGTAGAAACAGTTACAACCTTTTACCTTTTTTTTAATGTGGCGTAACGATTGACTGCCTGATCCAAGTGAGATCAAAATGCTTGAAGTATTGTGTCACTTTACAATCACAGAACTTTTTGTGACCTTAGGAATTTCTGGATTATATAACGACACCAATTCAGACTTTAGATGGTACGACTCTGTGCAGAGTCAGTCTTGGGTGGTACCACCCTTCAACTAATTCTGCCGCAAAAAGCATTGCTAGTATTGCTATTACCTATTTGCTTTGAAAGGTAGCGTAATTACAGGCACATGAGGCACTTCATCCAAGTACTCAGGGTTAGCAGCGCATCGAAAAAGCTCTAATAAGTTCATAGTGAGATGTCTATGGACGACGGCGACCACTTACCATCAGGTGTCTGGTTTGCTTGTCTGCTCTCCAATAATAATAAAAGTACTTTTGTGAGGTCAATCTATGCGTCACAATACTCACAATTATATGTTGGGTGTTCGTCAGCGACCTTTCATTTTCAGCTGAAAGGCGAACAAACGTCACTCTTCCACCTTTTGTGAGCGTTGACGCAGCTAATTAATTTTGAAATCCACTGATGGAGTCCGCTGAATACGCAGCCGATCGATATGGGAGGCTCCATTATTTAGTAACCTATACGAATATGTAGGGTCATATAGAGATGTGATTTAGACTACGTAGTTGAACATGGAATTAATCACGCGTTTATGTTAAAGAACCATCAGCGCAATATAATTCGTATATTACCAGAAACGAAGTAGAAGTAAAGTAAAGTACACACACTACACACACACACACACACAAACACACACACACACACACACACACACAGTACACACGTAGTACACTTTATTGCACAAATGAATAAAACAAACAATAGGTAATAATAGAATTAAGAAATTATTACGAATTAAGTTTCTAGTAATATTATAATATGATTAATGTTTTTGCCACATTGGCTTACCTATGTACCTTTACCTATATGTTGTTTGAATTGTTGATTAATTGTGAAGTCAATGACTTACTCGAGCTTTGACTACAGCCGTACAATGTTTGTATTAACATTGAACCGCCTTGCCCTTTCATTTGGCAAAGCTATTAATATTGAAACTATTACATCTACAGAGTGTATAAATTTTAACTAAGAAATGTTTAAGAAGATTAATTGCGGATACACCTGTCGGCTACAAAATTTACGACTTCTCTTGTCCCTACAAAATTGCATATAGGCGAGCGAGGTGACAATGTTGTGTAAATGACGCCATTCCTCGTCGTGATGTATGTGTGTTTAAGAGTTTATATTGCAAAAATGGCACTTACATAGTTTTACTTTTGAGGTAAGGAGGAGCTCGTAGCCTAGTTGCGAGCACGGTCCGAAAGTGATCGTGCAGGTTAAGCGACGTTGGCGCGGTCGGTACCCTGGATGGGTGACCCCTAGTGGCATATTTCATCTGAGCTCCTCCGTGCCTCGGAAAGCACGTTAAGCAGTCGGTCCCGGTTATTGTCGTTCGTCAGCAGTCGTTAAGCCATGTCAGAGGCCTACGGGCGGCCTGAACAACTCTGACAAATAGGTTGGCCACAAAAGTTGCTTGCTACGATAAGCAAGCAACTTTTGAGGTCATTTGGTCATATAATAATATAATAGTGTTCTCTGGAATTGGAGAACATAATGTATATGTTTTAATACCATATATGTTTTAATCCACCATCCGTCACTACTGACAACCTATAAATTAGGTATTTCGGGATTCGGCTATTTGCGTGAATTCGGCTATTTCCCTGCGAATCCGGCGTTTCTTTGTTTTAACAAACACGACGAGTATGACCATCACGAGAAACAGTTTGTCTTCGTAGTTATACCGTTTGACCACGAAGAAACAATGCTTGGCGTGGTCATGACATAATCTGAAAATTAGTATTGTTAATTAATATATTTTTGTTTTATTTTCAATTTCATTATGATTAGTTATTTTGTTTATTATTTTAATTGTTAATTTTATTGTTATTTTGAATGTATATTATTGACGAACAACAGTGTACAATTTGTACTAACTTCAAATAAACGAATTGAATTGAATTGAAACGCCGTAAAATCCGGTGTTGTGCAAAGGTATAGAATACAGATGCACTATCGTTTTGAAGGGCGCAAAAGTGGTCATGGAAGTCAACGTCGCGTCCCTTATCAAGATATTTAGCATGAATATATTTATTGTCCTGACATTCATCCAGTAAAGATACTGTACGTATTCACAACGATAAATATATAATTCATTGCGTTTCCATTTATTTTCTTCAACGTAAAAAAAGAGTCGCTACAAATTAGCCAAGAGAGTGGATAAGGCTGAAAAGCTGGAGGTTGGGTGAAATTAATGATGTAGTCGTTGAGAGTGCACGGCATGAGTTGGCATGATTTGCTTTTTAGGGATCCGTACCCTGATGGGGAAAACGGAACCTTATTGTTGTCGCTCCGTCGTCCGTCTGTCACGTCCTTCTAACTCGTAAATGGGACAAGATAAAGACTTCAAATTTTCATATTTCCCACACAACGGAGCACGTTTTAAAGAAACCACTCGTAATATTGTACAGTAGTTAAGTGTTAAGCGAGATTCGTAGTTGAATGTATTACTTATAGTCTTTCGTTTTTGACCTTTTTTGTTATTGTGATTTTGTCAATTTTTTTAGGGAAAAGGGATCGTACTGTATATAAACCTCACCGTTTTGTCATATAGTAGCTGTAAGGTCGAACCTGATGATTGGTGTGGAAATAAAATTTTCTGAATGGAGCAATAATTAGTTTCGTAAAACAAAAATTAGTGTAATACTTGATATTAATATAACTTTATAAATAACTGTGAAAATAGGTAATAATAATTATGAATAAAATATTACATATAATATATCTTTTAAAATTCCGAGGTGTAACGTTATCATGGTGATATTTTACCAATAACCATGAAAAGATTTTTTGATATCACCAGCTATCAGCTAGGTGCTTACACAGGATACGACATTCATTACAAAATCGGCCATGTTTTAGGTTTACAGTTGATAAATTGTGGCAGTCTGTTTATTCAGGCTTAAGGCCTGTAAAGGCTCCTACCCAACAACCTACATTACCAGTTAGTTGAATTTTTAATGCACGTTTGTTTATGGTGTTCTGGGCTAAAAGGGTCCGTCCTCGAAGAAACGGTATACAGTAGGTATTATTTACTTTTGTATACTTACATTAGCTATTCTCGTATAACGTTTATAAACTGAATAAACGCTTTAGTTTTCCCGTCTTTAAAAATTCACGCTAATGTCAATTTGCACTTGAACCATTTTTACAGGTTAATAAAGCATAGAGTTAATTTGGCAATAAATCAGGATTTTACATTGTATTAAAGGTGCGGTTACACCTGGTCGTCGAACGACCGTCTGGGCGGTCACAGCATGCGGCCACCGCATATATGTGAATTAACAGTTGTCCGCTGCATTCGGCGCACGTCATTGTCGCACTAGGTTGTCATAGAGCGAATGACGTAAACGACGGGGGTCGGTTACCGTAGGTCGTCCATCGCCGGGCAGTCGCGACTATATGTAACTGCACCTTAAGGTTTCTATTTAATTCAGAGTAATGCTATTGTTAACTCGTATTTATTATACCGGTTTTTGCCGCATTACGAGATAGTTAAAAATGACTAATTATGGTAGGTATTAGGTTAGTACCTACCTAATGTATTTACTTGTTATGTAATATAGTATAACAGGTACCTATATATTTATCGAAACTAGGTATGTTGTCTATTCTGTGGGAGGATCAAATAGGTATAAACGCCTTTATTATGGTTGGAAAGTTTCGGCGGGGCATCCAGGGCAGCTACTAGATCCGTTGGAGCTACAAGAACATGGTCTCAGGATACCTTCACTAACCTTTGGAGCTATTTAAAACTGTATTCACAGATTTTTGAAAAAAGGTACAGTCAGCGAGAAAAATGCAATTTTTTACAAAAACAATTTTTGATACCAATCGATTCTATTTCGTATCAGGGACAAAAGACTCTAAGGTGTCAACCGAGGTTTGAGTACTAGAAATCTCAAAAATAGCAAAAAACTATTCCCATATATTTAGTATGTGTTATGATTTAAAGGTTACTGTGGAACAATGAATTCCGAAAAAATGCTGGCCACTACATCGCCAAAAATTTTAAAAATCGAACAAATTGGGATTGTTCAGAAAGTATTGCAATCATTTCATCACTTTGTAAAAATAAAGCGGGAAAAAATGTCTTCTAATTCCGTTCGTATGGATTGAAGCTTATTGTCTAAATAACAAGAGCCCAACAGCTGCGTTACATTGGTATAGCGAAACATACCCTAAAAGACACACGCCAACCAGAAAATTTGTTCAAACCATGTTGACAAACCATGTGTTCTTAATTTAAAATACTTTTCTAATCTGGGGCCGGGTCATAGCAGTACCATAGATAAAGAAATAATCTCTATTGCAGACATGCAGTACAGCGGCTTAGGGGTACACTTGTTCTACATTATGTTAGGGGTTCGTATTAAATGTATGGGAATAGTTTTTTTGCTATTTATGAGATTTCTAGTACTCGTACCTCGGTTGACCCCATAAAGTCTTTTGTTCCTGACACGAAATAGAATCGATTAACATCAAATATTTTTTGTGTGAAAAATGTCATTTTTCTCGCTGACCGTATCTTTATGCAAAAATCTGTGAATGCAGTTTTAAATTGCTCCAAAAGTTAGCTCCAACGGATCTGGTAGCTGCCCTGGGTGCCCCGCCGAAACTTTCCACCCTGTATATTGTAAGTAGGAGTACCATGACCTGAGAAGCATAATTTAATTTTAATGTGTAGAAATGGAATGGTAGATGTGTTGCGGACCCAACTATGGTTACAGTACAATACAATGGTTACTTGGTTAGTAAATAGATCGTATAGAATATTACATTTAGGGTCACTTGTACTGTGGACTACAGCGTCGTAAACTCCAGTAGCCCCCGAGGTTTAACCCCTTTTATCTGCAAATAATTCTTGTTTGCTGTTTCATTTGTTTCATTCAGAGTTACTTGTATCTTCATAACAAAAACATTTATTTTTTTAAGTTTATCTATTTAATGACATTCACGATCTTTTCTCTACAATTCTGAAAAAAAGCAAGCAGATGCAAAATTTCGTATAAAATTTTCTTGAGTTTCCTTATAATGGACGTATTATTTCCTTTGAAACCGTATCTATTTTGAAAACACTTTTATTGGAGCTAATATTAGAAATGAAAATAATTATGTGTGCGCCTTGGCCCGCTGCCACGCCCATTTACATGTTGATTTGCTTTTTCAAGTGAATCGTCAATTGGTTTTAGACGAAACTACCTATACAGTTGTAAAAATGTTCCATTATTCAATGTTGACATTATTATATAAGGAAACAAAATGTTCTCAAGAGATTTTCAGCTATGTTAGGTACGTCATTACATTAGAAATAATACGAGTATGATTTCTCAATAATAGCTACTGTTGGCGCTGCACTAAATCCGATGCTTCGCGGCAATGACATATACATTAAAAACTTAATCTATACGTAGTACATCTATAGCTACCTACCTATTATAAAGCTTTATGAAATCCAATCCAATCCTACTAAGTAATTTGCATACCAACTTGACGAGTTTTTTCAGTGGAAGCAGTGGAAAAATTGGATGCAGTTTCAACTTTCAATATTTTTCCTGTTAGCGCTGGTGCCAAATGGCGCCCAATCAGTAGAAATTTTACAGCAGAAAGTTGCGAGCGTATATGTACTAGAGAATGTATTTATTTGTTATGTTATTGATAATTTACATAATTATATTAGAATTTTACATTATCAGTGTAGCATAAACCAATCTAGGTTTCTTCAGTACACTATTAAACCGTCGACCGTATTTTGAATATACCTATAATAATGCTTTAGCTTAATCAATTTGACAGTAAGAATAATTTTACAGACAGAGATTCGTGGCGCTCCGTTATCTCTGCTTACCCCGCAAGGGACATAGGGTGAAGATATGTATGTATATAACAATTTTACCTTATAGCCCTATATTATTGATACCTAGATACCGATGCTATTACAAGTCAAAAGGAATTATGTGATAATAAGTATACGAGTACTAAAAGTACATGTGCAAAAAAGGGAACACGTAAGTAGATAGTGTTTTACGTATGAGGAGCAATTTCAGTTTATGACATGAGATACGGTTATACGGGCTTGGGAGGTTGTGGTGGACCGGAGATAGACGCTCGAAAATCTGCGTAGTGTGCAAGATTTGACTTTAATAGGTAGGTACTATTCAAGAGATTTATTACGACTTTGAAAATTGGAAACATTCCAGTTTTACAAAAGGATAAGAGTGTAAAATTCGTAGCTCTAAAAAAGAATGCAGAAAATAATTTTAGCTGTACAATTTGGAAAGCTGAAATACTTTTGAAAACTGATCCACACTTGTAGTCTTACTAAGCTAGATAGTTTTATACTTGAAAATCACATATTTTATTTGTCGCAAACAAACAGCAGTCGTACGTAATACAAACATTGTTGCCGGCACTACGTTGCTGGTATTGGGGAGATATTTGTCATGTCGAAGTGCCTTTATGGGGGAAAATAACCGGGTACATACCGGGTACACGTTTATAGACTCTAGCAGCTATTGTTTATTCCTAGGCTCGGGCATAGAATTGTAGTAAAACTTTATTATATCACGTTGTTTGCCTTGGGTTATTCGAAAAGTCAGCAGTTGGCTTCGTTAAAACATTAAGTTCAGAAACATTACACACACATACCCAGTACGCTAAATGAAAATCTGAATATTATACCTCGAGAATGATTTGAACGCATGTTGGAGTGAGCAGGGCAAGAATAGACCGGTTATAGTTCAAATTATACTGCCTGTTGTTACTTAACATAAATATCTTTGAAATTTACTATATTTTTATTATTTATTTACTTATTATTACCTATGTTCACGAATAAATGATTGATTGATTGATTTTTGAATTTTTTTAAACAATGTTATAAAACGCCGGGTACATAATATCCGGCGTATTCCACTCTAATCTACTGCACAAATCCATTACATTTATTAAAAATGGATACGATTCGAACGAAGACAAACAAACTTTCATTAACGTTTAATGGGATTTGGTCCTGAATGTTTAATGGGATTTAGTTCCGATTCAATACGTGGTGAAATTGTGATTAGGTAGGCTTTTGTAATAGGCTGGAGAGGCTTTTCAATGTCGATTTGAAGCTTAGTTCATTGTGTTTATTTATAGAAAAAAATAGGTGTTACTTTTATGAAACAAAGAAAAACAGTGGCAAAAAGAGAGGACGATCCTTAGAAATAAATTTTAAGTTATAAAAACTAAACCTTATATGTATTAATTTATAGCCAATAGTTCCGTCATTGAACCATTTTGTGAGCTCAAAATGCATAGGTATTAGAAATGAAATGGAAAACATTTCAGCAAAAATGTGTTGTTAAATTCATAAGATCAATGAGAAACCAATGGAAAGAGTACTTACGCTAGAGTAGGTAAACGTCTTTGAAGAGTCGTCCTTTTCAGTAATTCGCCTTAACTATGGATTAAGTTTATTGTTGGTTTTCGTATTCAAATTTATTTTTCTTATTCAAAAAACAAAATGGAGCGTGGGTGCACATTGACATGGATCTTTCATGAAGGGCAAAAGTTTATCTTCTACCTAACCTAACCTGGTCTAGGTTATTTTAACGATCACCCACGTTGAAAAATAAGTTATCTGTAAAGTAAGTTCGTGTAGACTAAAATATAATAGGATTTTATGCAACTGACACGTAATTGCAGCCATTGCAAAATGAGTTTGTAGTTTTTTATACGAGGGTAGCGAGTATCAAAATAGAAAAACGAGTTTTACAATGGCTAATTACGTGTCAGTTGCATAAAATCCTATTAAATTTTAGTCTACACGAACTTACTTTACAGATAACTTATTTTTCAACGTGGGTGGAGTTGTATACAATACGTTTTCTACGACCATGAAGTACCTAAATAATTGAAAATACAAATTATTGTGAAGCGTCCAACACGCCATGACAACGACTTTGACGAGTCAAAACACCATCGGTGCGTGGGTCCATGTTGTATAGTCTAGTGTAGTCGCCATAAAAAAAATATTTGTACGCGACAATTTTTTTTCCTAAATTACTAATTTTGTATCAAACTTTATGAAACTATTAATAAATTTTCTTTGTACTTAATGATTTGAGGGTATCGTAATGCACGTTCATTATGTAATGACCCTTAAGAATAAAGTGGTTTGTGTTGCTGTTTGTAGTTTCACATTGAACAAATTACCAAATGGGAGTAGAAAAATATATCTATCTAATATTCCATCTAGGTACTCGTACGGCCCTTGTATCCCAAGAGTAACTATAACTATTCTACATTGTTGGCGAACAAGTTATTCTTGCAGGGACACGACGAAACGTGGGATAACAAATTCGCCTTATATGTCCCTCGACCTCGACTGGACTTACCAAGTTTATTTCTTCCCTAGAGGATAACATGACAGAAGTTGTTAGTGTCGTCGATATTGGAGTTTGTAGTTGTACAAGTATGTCAAAAACTATATAACAGGTACAGTCTGATAAGTGGATTTACGCAGAAGTTTGTGTGATCAAAGTGCGACAAATATACTAAAGGAAAAAGTGAATTGAGTGTAAACATCTGAAAATTACATTAGTTAATTCGTAGTTCTCATCTCATTCCTATTATTTTGTCCATTACGCCTGTTGCGTAATTAAGAACAAATAAGCTCTCCCTAATATCTGTCTTCCGGTACTTGGCATAGTTTTCTTTCATAAAAGCTCGAAGCTTTAACGAGCATCGCTTTATAAGTTTGTTTACGCTGCAGAATTGTTGAAAGTCGTTTAGGTTATTTATAGATCGTACATTTCAAAATCTTCATCCTAAAAGCGTATACAAAGCCATTTAAACCGTTATTTTGTAACGTTTCAATTGTGTTAATTTATATAAGTACCCAATACTGCCTTTAAAATGTGCGAGTATGAAAATATCCTATATAGAAATCCCATTTCATGTTCGTAAAACCGCAACTGTGGGTGCTTAATTTGAAGAACCTATATAGGTTCTTGATATGTGATTACACATTTACCGTTTCTTTGGGTCAAACCCAAATAAGGCACATAGATATCTATGTGCCTTATTTGGGTTTGACCCAAAGAAACGGTAAATGTGTAATCACGCACCTACACACAGTCTAAGTATTGTACGTCCATAAAGTCGACCAACCGAGAGGGTAATCCCTTTTGATCCCAGTGTACTTTATGACTCTGCTGACCCAAGAAATTCCTTTTCATGTACTTTACGTATATTTGGTGAACGCCTGCCTAATAAAGGGGCGTGACGGATGTACATGAACTATAAATAAAATATCAAAGGAAGTTAGATCAATCCCATTAGTGTCTACCGGACCTTCTTTGCGGACTCCTTTGTCCTATTTGTACTGAAGACCGTAATGGACAAAGATTCAGTTTCAGCAATGTTAGCTAATGATTACGACAAAGATAGTCCCTTCTGGAACATAAGTTCGACTGCACTGTAATACGGGATTAAGTAGATCCTTGATTACGAATGAAACAGGCCTGAAAATCTGATAGGATTACTATAACTCGCTTAATTATGTCCTGTGGGAGGAGCAGGGATTTGTCTGATTGAATGACACTAGTTTAGATCACTTTGACATTTCGGTAGTATAGTAAGTACTTATGGTATGCAGTATTAGTGTAATGATATTTTATGCTTATGATTCAGAAAGAATTGAGAGTTGAGTAGGCGCCCATGAGAGTGGTTCGGCTTAGAAACCTGTCAGGTTCATGTACCAACAAGTTTTTCGGATTTTTCGATGACTTACGTAAGTAGGTACTTACATTTACCCAGAGCTCTAACGGTGATGCAAAACATTGTGAGGAAACCAGCATGTCAGAAGAAAGAGTAAGTTTTCCGTAGTTTGTGAACTCCACCAACAACACTGGGTCCGCACGATGGATACTCGTGCAAGGTGTGGGGACGTTATAATAGGTGATAATTCTTTGCTCAGGAAGACCTGAATTTATGATTTTTCTATTCTAGAGTTTTTTCAAACCTTTATGTAAACATACTGAAAGACTTCAAGTAATTGTGTTATAGAACTCTTTTTGAAAAACCTGATGTGAACTGTGAGTAACCCTTTGATTTGCCGGTCACGTTCGAACCGTTTGCTCCGTTTTATGTCTCTTACAAGCGGCTCTATTTGCTTCTAGGTGCGTGAGGTGGTTTAATGAGATCGAAACTCCAATAAAGAAACATCAAACAGAAAATATTAGATTAGTTTTATGACCAACGCATTATAGGTAGTATGTTTGACAACGTATTTATAAGCGTAGAAAAAGAATATTAAAAGTATACTTACTTAGAAACCTACTTATTTGATAAGTTATTTCTTTCTTTTAATTTGTGTTTTTCACTTTTAATAACCTACACACACAATCCAAATAATTTTGATGGGTCATAATAAAATTAACTCTCATAAGATATTACAACAATAAAATGCAGCTTAGGGAGCCTCATGCTAAAAACTTTAAGGATAATAAAATTGGCCCATTTTAATAATTTTTATAGCTAAAAGGTGCATATCCGGGTAACTTTCTCAAAGATCATAAACCTAATAATACGGAAAAGCACTTCCTTTGACAGCCCTTAATTTTATTTCATCGGGCGCCAAGTGTAGGTACATTTTATATTGAATTGGTGTTCGAAGTGAATAAAGTGGAGATGCAAAGGGAGATTATCGACTCGTAAATAGGATCTCTTATCTCTTTCTGGTATGCTGTTATATCTCTATTCCATACTTTTTTGGGACCCTATTGGATCCTTAGCTAATCTGGTTTATCTTATAATTAAAGAGTTATGTCCTTTCTTCCTTTGACTGTTGGTTGTAAGCACCACAGTATAAAGACCTATAAGTTTGTTATGGTAGTGTGTGATTGATGTGTAGTTGAGTAATATAAATTTGGTGAGGAGTAAGAAAGAAGTGTGTAAAGAATATGATTACATCCTAATAAAAACGTTGCCAGTTTTTAAAAATATTCTAGGAATAATATTTGAATAGTGTCTGAGACCTGAGGCAGTTCCCCGGGGAAAAGGAATGGTGCTTCAACACATAAACCCCAGGGAAATAAAGCAAATCGGGTTCACGACTTCACGAGCGACATTTAAACCGGAGCCGTCTCTGATAAACAGAGTAGGGTTTCGTGATTGGCCCGGACTTTTATGATTATGGCTATCTAGATATTGACCGCATGACGACCGGCTTACAAAAGGAATTCTCATAAAAGCTTAACATTATTTCAATCCTTTTTTACGGAATCCGAGGGCAGAATGGTATAAGAATTTATTTCTTCCAAAATATAGTATTAGTAAGTATTTATGGGTACCTATTTTCCCTCCCACGTGGGAGTTGTTCGTTTTCATTGATGGACCAAATGTATCCGGAATCCGGAAAGAAAGGTAAAAAGATTTATTTTCTGTCACAGATACTTCAAAAACAGTACGGGTTTCAAAGAAAAGGACCCTTGGGCGTTTTAGGGAAACTCTTAGTTAAAAATGTCTATTTTAGAGCTATACTTACTTGGTTAAGTATAAAAACATGAAACACGAAGGAAAGTGGTTTTCCTATTATTGTTACAACAAAAAACAAAAAAGGTACTTACTTACAAAACACTGTAAAACTGACGACTCCAAAATGGTTTGTTGTTTCTATTGACATGGGTTGCTTTGAAAACAAGTTCCTTTAATATTTCAAAGGAGATAATTTTCACGCTCTGTAATTTGTGATGCGAACGTGCTCGAAATTACTACTTTAAAGAATAGCAAGTACTTACTCAACTCTACTTATTGTAAGAAACATTCTTTAACTCTACTTATTGTAAGAACAAAATTTTGCAGAAACGTGGTACATATCTTTTTATATATAAAAAAATCGCAAGTTGTTTCATGATTATCTCACTTGTGTGGTGTGTCATTATTATATTAACATATAGCCAGATTAATTACTGTAGACACATCAATTAACGTTAAGTTCAACGTTTAAAATGTCATTGGTATAGTATCGTTGCGTATACCTACGTAATAATGTTATCTCTATATCTACGAGTAAGTATATTTTATTTACATTTTGTTTTGTAGAGTTGATAAGTTTATAAGCCAGAGTGGCCGCGGATATCTTCGCAGAACTGAAGTCTTGTATTAATATTAATAAGTAATTCAATTTAAAAGTTGTTGTTCAGTCCTAAGTTTTAAAAGAGGATCTCCAACAAACTTGCTGCGTACCTACGCTGCATAATATTAATTTCGTTGAGTTTACATTGTAAACAAATTTTAGCTGAGTGGATTATGTCAGAACTTGCCTACATTCTAAATACGCAAGTTCAATGAGAATCCTAACAGAAATAATCTTTTACAGATCTCAACCAGTCATCGAGACTGGGTGATGCTCGATTCCTTGCTACAACGTGACCACGCCGCCCAAAATTCCTAAGTCGCGCCAAAACAAGCCAAGATGCACCAGAAAACGAAGAGATAAGAAATATAAGAAGGACAGGAGTCCCACGATGTTCTCTTTGGCCGAGGGATGTGGGTGCGTGAGTTTCCGCAGCGGGCGCCGCGCGCGCTCTCTCGGAGACGATTCCTCCTCGTGCCGCAGTTCGGAGATAGAGCAGGAGGTCCCCAAGAAATTGGGGAAGAAGGTCCTCAATGGCGAATGTACACTGAAAGCTCTCGCTCCTTTTCTAAAGTTCTGGAGGAGAGACGACGTCAGCATGACTAAGGCAGAGAGAAGTAAGTACTTTATCGTACAATATAAGTAATATGAAATAATAAGTATCAATCACACAATGCAGTGTTATAAAATAATTGTACTTTTCAAAAACAGGTAAGAAGGAGGTTAGGTTAGTAAGAGTTGTTCAATGTTCAGGCCCTTCGAATTAGGTTGTTTTGTGATTTATGTAGTTATTTTCGCCTTGACTTTTCAGAGTACCTACTGCCGATCGCCTTGAAATAACAATAATTTAAGCTTTGTAACTATTTAACCGTACTTAACACCCCAACTTGGGTATGTCTAATAAATTATAAGCTCTATTCCCGCACTAGTTTATTGTGTGTGTTAGCTAGTAACATTCGGAATTTAATTTAATTTAACGGTAACTATTCACGGTAAATTGAATCAGTCCTAACTGAATAAACAAACATATGGGACCCAAACAAAGACTTTGTAGGCGTGTAGGTATATAAACATTTAACTCACGAATTTAAAGAGAATATAACTATACATCTACTTATATCTGTTTAAGATATTTGCAATCGTGTTTATATACGATGGCTAGTCTAGGTACCTGTATAATATATACGATTAGTACCGTAGTACGAGAAATACTCGCCTGAAGATTTCATACCGCCAATAGAAGACCTACCACCGGGTTTCAAACTCCCGTAGCCAACCTGGAAAACGCTTAATCGCCTACGAACCCAGGTTGGCTGTTGCAGAGATAATCTTCACAAATGGGGTTTTTCCAGCGATCAAGTAAAGTGTGAGTGTGAGGTCTCCCCTTAAACCATGGAGCACTTGCTCTGCGCGACGGACGCGAGAGGACCTTTTCGAGGCCAACCAGAGGGCTATCGATGTGGCTGCCTTCTGGTCGGGAAAAATTTAGTTCGGATCATCAACTCGAAAGAAGAAGAAGACGATTAGTACAAGCTAATAAGTCTGGTATATAATCATAAATGAATATTAGTTAACCGACGTTTTATTCCGTAGTAATGTACTACGATGTGATTGTGATTGTGAGAAACTACAAAGACCTTATTAATATCACGATTCACGACTAGGTATGACTTCCGACGACAGCTATTGCTCACGCGAAAAAAGAAATTACCTGTCACTTAGTATTTGTCTGTACTCTTTAAAAACTTGTGTACCTACTTAAATAATAAAAAATAAATAAAAAAGCCTTTATTGACTTCGTTCGTTTCAAATTATACTTTTAAAAAAAGAATTAGATTATTAAAAATTATACCTACAACTTGCATTATTATAAAGTTAATAACACACAGCACATTAATAACTGAAAAATAATAATATAAAAGTTATGATTCATAAATAGGTATTTAATTATTAATGTTGTACTAACTCATATTATATTGTTATGTTCGATTCAACCATGTTATAGGTAATTCTTCATGTATTTTTTATTTCTATTTCATTTCTTTAATTAATAAAGATGGAAGTCCCCGGTTTCCGGGTGTAGGCCTCCTCCAAGCGTGCCCACTCGTCTCTGTCCTGCGCCCTCTTTTTTTATTTAAATTAAATAAAACTAATTATATCTTAAAACATAATACTGGCATAAACCACAGGGCTTGTGAGCCAGTAACGAATCGGTCGTATTATTACCTATTTACTTTTCCAAAAGTTGACAATAAAATATAAATACTTAAATCTATTATGGAATTAGCGGAGTTATTCGATCGTCGTAATGCGACTAGCGCGCGCCCGCCGCCGTGTACCTACTTATTATTTTTTAAATTCCAACGACATTGATTTGATAATAGAGCAATTTTGGTACTGACTTGACAAATAATATTTTTATAGATTTGGAAAAAAATACCCGAAAAGAATTATGTGTGAATTTTTGGATTGTTCCCAAATTATGTTACCCTATACTTAGTTTTTGTTTCTTTACTTTGTAAACAACAAGGGGATGAGACAGATACGGGCCGAAGTCCGAACTTCGAGAAGAATTATCTATGTATCTTACAGAAAGTAATGTCCGTATTCCGACTATCTATTAAACTCGTCACGAATAAGATAAATTCGTTTTTCGTTACAAAAGTTTCTCGAAATTCCTGTAAGGACACTGTTAGTAATGAAAAGACATGCTATTTCGAGAACTATGCTTTACATAGACCGTATAGATACACAAACGTTTATTAAAAAAAGATCATCTTCATTTAGTAACAGAATGAATTCTTCGATTGTGGGTGTTAATTGTACTCTTCCTCTAAAACAGTAAAATCGGCTCTCAAAAACTATAACTTGAATATGGTCTAGTATTATTAAATATTCTATACCATGATTCTGCCTATATTTAGTTATAAGTACCATCTACAGAAATCGGAAATATTTGCAGGCGCTATTCGAAGAGTGGCACCAAAGGTGCCACTCTTCGAATAGCGCCTGTACAACTAGATAGTTGTCAAGCCGTAAATGGAATCCGTGTTCATTGTCCTCTATCACAAAATAGATAAGTACCAGAAGGTAAACTCAGTACTTATTAGCACTCTAGAACGTGTTACTCATCTACGTGCTGGGGTACGTTCGTGCAGGTTCAGATAAGCTTAATTTGAGGTGTTTCTTAGTCGATACAGCCGGATTCCAGCGCCTGGCTGTACAGTGGAAGATACTTCAAGCTATACTCTGTGAAAATCTGTCGCAATACGTTTATGTTATGATTTCTTGACATTCGTATGAATGTGTCAAATAAGTTAAAGCGACAAAGTACTAAAGGGTTGACTGACTGATGTGTTGTCATGTCAACTGTGAACGCGCGGCTTGTGATTGTGCGAGTATGCCTCGCGCTAGAACGCTAGTAGGTACATACATGCTAGTAATTAGTATTCAGTTTCCCTTCTGGGACATATCTAGTTAATACTTCTACCTCTACATTTTCAGTTTACATGCCAGCCACATAATTTAAGTTCTAAAATTGCTCGTGCAATAGTTTCGAAATTGAGGTGAAACGTCACTGCGCGGTTTTCATATAAAAGTTTCTGCACCTATTTGGCGGGTGTGTATATTACCTACTGAAATATTGTTACTATATGTATTATAATTGTATGTACGTATGAAACTTTGCGAACAAAGGCCGAATACGTGAATGAATGATAGGAAGCGAATAGAGGTAAAACCATAGTAAGACGCTGCGATGCTGTTCGCCATTGATGCATCCAGTGCATCCGCATCAGTGTATTGATGTTGGCAGTTCAATTTATTTACCATGCTATCAGCAGCGGATATTGGCCTACTATGTCTTTGTCAACTAAAGATGTTGCTGCCATAGAGTAGCCAATACTCTCGAGAGACGATGAATATTAGTCTACAATCACAAGGGAAGAATAAAATGACTAATTTTATCTTATTTCTACAGAAGATTTATTTCTAAATTATCGTGTCGTTTCTATTTCAAACCTAATTTTAAGAATCAAAATAATGGCGCACTTTTCGCTCCTTCGTTTGCAAATATCGTAGGTAAGTAGCTAATTACTAACCCTACGATAATTTATCACTTCAATGGCCACATTTTGTAAAATGAATAGAGGTATTTATTTGTCTCTGCGGTTTTATTATTGAAACGAATTAGTTCGTTATGTAAGTACCTATGATCCATGGCACACACACGAAAATTTCATAAACAGAGCTACTGTTTGCAATTATAGATATCTGTAATGAGAACAATGAGACGCATTCATCCATTATTTCACCCTAGACAATCTAAAAGGTGAAATTATTATAACAAAGAGTTCAGACAAATACTAAGTGAGAGCACAGAGTATGTGAGGGGCAGTTTGTGCACTACTACCTGTTGGTCAAAATTATTAGTTAAAGGATTACCCAAACGTGTCAAATTGAATTACGAAGTAGTAGAATCCCAAGATAGACGAAGGGACGAGGATGGAGAGTCGGTATGGTGCTCCATTCACTATTCGCGTTCGGATACGGATACAATAAATGTATGAATTGTTGCAGCGATGAAGGCGGCCATCTTGATCCAGCAGTGGTACCGGCGATACTTGGCGCGCATGGAGGTGCGCAGGCGCTACACCTGGACCATCTTCCAGAGCATTGAGTATGCGGGCGAGCAGGATCAAGTGAAAGTAAGGTCTTTATATAAGTAGTCCTAATAAAAATTAACAAAATTACGAGGCACATAAAAGATCCCAACTGATCGAAGTGTCGCTGGTGCTTTCAACCCCCGTTCAAAGATAATTTCGATGCCAATAAAATTTAAATTCCCAAAGTAACTTTACGACTACCCACGCAAACAAATCGCTCTTGAAAGGTATGCCCAGGAAAGTTAATGGAGCATTGACTTTAAAATCTCCAACATTTCTCACACAAGAGTTGGATATATTCAGTCGTTAACAAATGAGATAGTACGTTTGTTTCTACCGCTTGTTCAGTGAGTGAGATAGGATGGATTATACCGTGTCGTTCGTTGATTGTCGCTGCAAATTAAATTAATTTCACCACCGCCGTACCGCACCGCGTCGCGTCTCATCGCAGACATTCCAAAATGTAAATTACTCAAAACGCTGTTTTGTTAAGATGAGATTTATATTTCATTTTAAGTTAAGATTGGGTCGCGAAACGGTTTTATATATTAATAAAGTTTTTTATACAGATTTAAAGAATAAAATTCTAACCGTTTCATTGTCGAAATAGATTGGTTCGGATTTAAAAAAGTTATTTAGGATTTTCTTTCAATCTCAATGTAAACGTATTCTTTAGTAATCCAAATTAAAGCAATTTTCGCAGAGGAAGCCATTTATTTTTATGATACAGCGATATTCAGTAGGCGTTCAGAATCACTCACTACACTTAACGTTCTTACGCACCTCATCATCTCTGCCTAAATTTTAGGCATCGCAGCTTCTATGCAGCAACATTTACGTTCGTGGCTATAAGATAAAGCCCGATTTTGGAGCGACAATCACGTCCGCACACTTAGGAAGGTGAACTGCAAGTACCAACTTATAACTTCAAATCCAATTACGTCCCTTTCAATAAAGTACGTCTTAATATGGCACTCCTGCCCTGTCGCTTGCTCGAAGTACGACGCTGGGTGTGGTAAGTTACGCCAAAGTATGTCAATATTGCACGGCCAACTTGCCAATATTTCCATCAATTGAATCTTTCGAGTTTCCGCAATGTAGGGCTGACGGGCTGGGAGCTCGGGGAGATATAAAACAAACTTTCTATTTAGTTACGGTGTTAGCACCTGGGATGTTTGAATAATTGATTCTGGTTTGAGTTTGAATACTGGGATTGTTAACACGTAGAGTAGTAAAGTTTAGCTTGAGTACAAAATATTCTAAAGGGTCGGAAGAGTTGGTGAAACAATTTCTCTTTAAATAAGGCCTAATCGTTCATACTATAGTTATACATGATATTCTTACCACGGTTTGGGGTTGTTTTGAAAAGCTAATCATTATAATTTTTAAGCAAAAAAACTTCAAATAGTTTGCAATTTGAGGAAGGGAAAAAATCATTACACTTTATTCTAACGTTACTACTGAAGTAATCGGTTTTACTTATCGTTATAAATGACAGACATTTATTTGAAGGAGACATCATAAGGATTTAAAATAGTAGTAAAGCAAACTAGTGAGGTGTCAGTTCCACTGAGCCAGCGTGTTCAACTCAGTGAGCACTTCACTGCGCCTGTTCGGTCTCACTGAACACAGACACGCGCCGGACAGAACGTGGTCGTCAAGTTCTACCGCGATATGGGATTTTACATTTTACTTAACTATAGCTACTCAGTTTGCGTTGTAGTTGGGTCTGAGAGTTATAAACTTTGTGGATGTATGATTGTGCCAACTGTTTAATTTTCATTCGTTTTATTAAACCCTTAAAGGTGTTTGCGTAGCGTGACATTTTGATAACTCAATTTTGATCCACAAAAGTTAAATAAGTATTTATTTTAGTTTCACCAGAACATATCCATGTCACCCACAGTCACGCCATTTTTATTATACGTTATAGATGAATTCTAAGTCACCTCACATAATGGAGAATAAAACAAATACGTAGAATGTATTATGATATTCTATTACCTTGAACGTCATTCAATCCCTAAAGACATTATGTAAAGCATAATTACATCGTCGGTGATGTGTGATTATAATGACTAAATGCAATTGCGTTGAGCAATTACTCGTTCTGGGTTACTAGGTAGATTGTCGACTATACAAGGTTCAGCTTGTTCAAATAAATTATGTTAAGGTTTATTACCACCTTTGCTATACGGTAATATTTATGGGTACATTATTCAAATTTAACCCGCTATCATGTACAATCTTAATAGAAAATTACTATTAATACGTATTGCAAAACGGTAAGTTCTATTAGTGCACCTGGAAATATTATTATAGTCTCGATTACTTACGCCATTGGAATATCCAATCTAGGGTCTATCTATGGTATGGTAGATCTATGTTTTTTTCTGATTCCGCTCCTGACCTGCTCGTATATAGGTATAGTCACATCATAAAGTACGTTGTTGTGATAGGTACATAAATGTGCCAACATTCTAATTTGTAGATCTTGTAGATGGTGAGCCAAACGGAAAGGGTGAATTTGATATTTAGCCCCAATTACTTCTATACAAAAACAATTTTTTGCCTTTCTCTGCCTCCCGTTTTCTCGTACAACTAATAATTTTGAGTTTAATTTAAAATTATAATTAATGGTAGGTAGGTTGTTCCTACCTACATGGTAGGTAGTAGTATGTGCCTCCGAATATAGAGGTAAGAAACTATTATTCCTCCCTTTAAAGAACTATAAAACGATGAAGCTTAGTTATTGTCTCCAGTCAGTGTGAATATTGGACCAGCGAACCGTGTACACAAGAGCATTTAACGTCATTGAGAATGTTCGCACCTAATCTATTGAATTAGATTTCCATTCAGAACTACTAAACTCTAAAGTATTGTTAAGCTAAAAAAATCTTTATTTGGCCGAAGAAAGCTATGACTTTACATGTATAAGTATTATGTATGTATAGGACTGCTGCCATAAAATTATCGAATCTGGGCAGACGGCCAAGATAAATGAAAAATCGATTAAATTTAATTTGATAACATGCTAATTGTTTCAAGGCTACTGGTACGATCGTTTTTGTTTATAGATTGTTTTTTTATTGGATTAGTGGATATACTTTTAATGAAAATTCAGAGTTTTAATAAGCTTTAAAAAAACAGAAAACCCGCTAATTAAAAATTCGGTAAGTAACGAAAATGCGTTGAGAATAGATTAACTCAACGTTTTCCGGCTTACCTTTCTCTACCCTTGGCTGTAACTAACGAGCCATTGCAGGCTTAGCCTGCGAAGCTTTAAAGCGAGGACTTGCATTGCAAAAAGGTTATTATAAAATAAATGACTATTTAAATGATAAAGAGGCTTGGTCCAAAAATGGCTTGTTAATTCAAATTATTTTATAAAGTTGTAATTTATTGTATATTCATTTCAAAAGATATGCTGCTGATCGTTTTTTTTTTCACCACTTCTTTGATTTCAGCCAGCTATAACACCTTACGAAGCGGTAGAAAAAAGTGACTGTTAAAAGACACTTACTTGCAATAAAAAAATTATTATGATTTTGCAATTTTTAATGACATTAAAATACATTGTTGCAGCTCTACAACTTCTTCAACGCACTGCTGAGTCACATGAGGGACACGAGCGGAAGACCTTCTTCAGAGAGGACCTCGAGAACTGCTTCCGTCTGTAAGTTCGCTTGGACCTCGTAAAGGAAATGCTTTACACTACGTTTATTTAAAAGGGGACATAGAGCTCACTGAAGGTTGCTCTACAGTGTAGACTCTACACGCTTGAAAGTATTTTCCGATGTTACTCGTTCACTTTACTTGAGAAATAAGGACAATGGTTTTTAAAATAGTAGTCCTTTTTAGGGACCCGTTTTACCGTAAAACGGAACCCTATTTGCTGTCACTACTCCGCCCGTCCGTCTGTCACGCGGATCACTTTTGTTACCAGGTCTATCTCATGAATGTTATTATCTAGAAACTTGGAACATGACTACAATATCAATAGACATGTCATGTCCCTAAAAGTTGTTACATTTTTACAGTTCGTAAGTTGTGATCAAAATAAAGAAACTTTTTGGTTCAGTATGGACAGGCCCTTCAGTGCGAGGCTGAGTGTACCTACGTGGATATTTATTCGTAAAATCGCGACAGTAATATGATTTACGAGTACAAACAACAACGCAGACGAATCTCATTGTGACGATGTCGGTTGCTACTGTATCAATTACATTAAAAAATTACATCCGCGTTTTTCGCATTCTGCAATTACGCTGGGGAAATTTAATTACGTACCGCGGAGCTTCATTCCCGTTTTGTTGTTCTCATTCTAGGAGTCCACTCATTTTTTATTTGCTTAACTGCCAACAAACATGCGACAAAGCGGTATCTTTACATATGCCATGACATGACCGACATAATTCAACAACCTGCAGTGAATGACCTTCGCCATGCAGTATGAATGCAGATAAAACTGGGTGTGTTATTCTTGGAATTGTGTCGCATGAAAACCGAGGTATAAAGGCCACTCACTAACACAATAATACCGTTTGGTAAGCTCAGAGAAACGGGTTAGCCCAATCTCCGAACCTATTCAAATTTTAGTGTTTGACCTACTTGACAAGGGTTGAGAGAAACTAATCCCCGTTCTAACAATTTTGCGGCATATACGAGTGCTCGTATTTCTTTCCCTTTGTATTTTTGCAAAATAGTAGACAATAGGGTTTCCAAGTATCAAATATAAATGCATTTAAAAAAAATAAGAAATAGTCATTAATTGATGGTCAAATATGAAAACAGAATTCAAATTCGTTGAAAAATATATAGCTGCAGGCAATCAAAAATCAGAACGGTAGAAAGAAACGATAAAATAAATATTATAACGTCAGTGATCCCAAGCGCCATATACAAGCAGGTCCTGGCTGCATATAAAGAACTGTTTTGCTAAAAAGGGACACAGCATCTCTCCAATAGGTACTAATTTTAACCATTAATATCTTTATGTTATTAGATATCGAAAACTAATTCCGATAAGATCCTTCTTTAGGATGTCCATGTAAGTTCATTGACGCAATAAAAAAATTGTTAAAATACCGTATTGGGATATACTACACTGTAATATAGTTAAACATGATAACAACACAATGCGATTCGTATTTGTACGTTATATAAAAACTAGTAGGTACTATAATTACTAGGTGAGGACATGATTACTATTTCAAATCTGTGACAATTTTTGATCGGAAAACTGTCAAATTTTTCACATTGCATTTCAGTCGCGAATCGATTTGATTCAATTCGATTTGAAAGAGTTTTTTTGTGAAAATTGTATGAACTGGCATATCCTTTATAGTTTAAATCAAAATTGATTACCTTCTCTGTGACAAAAGGGCGTCATACGAGTACTACAATGTAGGTATTAACACAGACCTTGTTAAAAGTGTGTGGTAGAAAATAATAGAGTCTTAGACCGTACACAGTGTATTTGTTTTTAGTGGAACAGGTGTTTTCGGAGGAGTCCGACGAAGGCGGAGGCGTGGATGAAACTGCGCCGCCGAAGCCTGCCCGAGGGCCTGACATCGAGTTCCCCCTACAGAGGAAGGATATCGACTTACTGATTGAGGCCTTTAGGAAGAAAAAGGTAACTTTTGGTGCAACTTCAGTAACTTCGATTACCTAAAAGTTAGAGTGTTAAACTTTGGCAAATTGAAAAGGCAACTTAAAAGTGGACGGCCAAGAAAACTTTTCAGATACGAACTTTAATTTTCCTTTCGTAATCTTTAGAATGTTTAATTAGATTTTGAGTTACATTAAATGGTATAGGGTGAAATTGGATACACACAGGAAAATTCCTTACTATTGTAAGTGGTAAAATATAGTTACTTACCACAGTTACTTACCTACTTATTACATATAGTCTCACAGATGTTTATATTCAGTTACCCACAAATTAGAATGTTTTCGACTTCTCAATATTTTTCTACGATAGTAAAATATGCTAAATTATAATTATAAATATTAATAAAACAAAACTCTTGCTTTTGCCACAGCATAATGTCATCCAATATTAGATTCATATTGTTTTGATAACTTTGGCAACTAAGCAGTGCGCTTGAATGTATTTACCTCTATACCTATATTTTAGCATCGCCTGCACCCGAAGCACGTGGCGCAGATCCTGAAAGAAGCCGCCCAAGTACTGAAGAGGATGCCCAACATCAACGTGGCGACCACTTCCATCTCCAGCCAGATCACCGTGTGCGGAGACTTGCACGGGAAACTTGACGATTTGCTGGTGATATTCCATAAGGTGAGCATTTGCCTCTTGTAATTGTTTATCAAAAAAATAAAAGACGACATATTTCTTGTCGATTGCCTTATTTTATCGTAATAGGTAGGTAGGTGCGTAGAACATTGAAAAAACAAATACATCGATTAAATCAGTATGGATGATCGGACAAAAGCAAAAAATACAAAGCGTGTGAAACAGCAAAGAAATAATTAGTAGGTTGTATTGTTACACATTTTGACGTCAGCGTGATACGGACAAATAAACAAAGTGTAGATAATCCCTATAGCGATGTCAATAATTCGCTTTTTTCTCTTTCATCATTGATGGCTGAGACGCAAAAAGATTTTTAGAATCCTTCTGTTTCCACTTTTATCCTGAAAGACATGCTAAAATGCCACATGAACTACATTAAGTTATATCATTTTAAAAATGTATTCGCATGGTTGTAGTATTTTAAGCCAAAAATTGTATATTAATAAAGGATTTTCTATTTCTATTTAACTGAGATTTCAAGCCAATAAATATTACATATTCAGGGTATTTTACTAATTTTATTAAATTCCATCAATCAACTTACATCCATGTAAGTTGTTGTTCCATGTAACTTTCATCCATGTAAGTTGTTCTTCAGGATGTCCATGGAAACATCAAAACAGTTCTTTATATGTAGCCAGTACTAGGACATGCTTATATGGCGCTACAGTACAGTGACGTCATAATTTTCATCATCTGATTTTTGATTGCCTGTAGCTATTTTATTTTTCAACGAATTTAAATTCTGTTTTCACATTTGACCATCAATTTAAATCTATTTCTTAATTTTTAAGAAATGCACATAATATTTGTTACTTGAAAAGTACCCTAAAATGTTTCTTTAACGAAATCTTGTCTTGTTCGTTTCTTTTATGTATTAAATCATGCGCATCAGTTTCGTCTGCAGTAGAAAAGCTCAAGTTCCCCGGAATCCATCGGATGAAATTGATTGATCACGATCACGAGTAATCACGGACATAGAGCTTTTAGTTTTTTCTCATTTGCTTGATCGAACGTTACCCCGAATTTTACGCTTAATTTGTAGCTAAAATTACTTAGTAACTTACATCGATAATAGATTTATCGAGTAAAAAAATAATTGATGAGTACGTTTCGTCAAAATGAAGTTCGGGTAATTGTACAGTCGACTAAAAGTGTTCGATACCCATGTATCGACAAAACGTTTTTCGAAAGGAACGCGGGCGAAGGGTGAAGGGAACCCGTTAAAAGTACCTATTTATTAATTATAATTCCTTATGTATTATAATGTAATACATTTTTATAAAAGTTTTTTGGATATGCAATACTAAATTATATATTATAGATATTGTGCCTACTTTTAAGAGACAAAATTTTAACAAAGTTGTACATAAGGAATACAAGTTTTTTTCATAAAAGATATTGTGTTTGACAGGAATTTGATTTATTCGTATCACGACACTGTCCAAGAAACCAATATGGTAATCACGAGTTTCTGTTTGCATGCGGGATGTCGCTTTGCCAGTAGACATAATTTCTTTATCTCACTGTTACTACAAATAAAGAAAATGAGAATTTATTTGTATTTTTACACGTACCCTAAAGTTAGTGTCTTCTCTTAGAAAATCTAACAACAACAACAACAAATCTAACAGTTTGTTGGGATTGAATTTGTTAAGTGAGGTGTACAGTGGAAGACACATCAAACTATACCCAGTAGAACCATGTTGCAATAAGTTTTTGTTATGTTTCATTGACATTCGTATGAATGTCTCAAATTAAGCTTCTATTTTTGTCGAGTCATTTACGCCAGATTGACCTTCGATCCGTGCACCACTCTGTCAATTCACTTAACACTGATAATAGCTATCTTCCTCTTATAGGTTGAATTTCTGACCTATATTAAGGTACCTTTAGTGAAAGTAGGTATACATTATGTATGTTGTATGTTTGATAGTAAGATTTCCTTCAGGTTATTTCCATGGATGCTCATTAAAAACGTCTTGACGTCAAGAGGGTGTTGGGCGCGCGGGCGGCGTCAAGAGGGCACCGGGACTCGGCAAACAGCAGGGCGCGGCGGTGCCGGCGCACGCGTCATCTATAATTTGTGTTGCCCGGTCGACTGTTTGATTGATAGACCGCCTGTTACGCCGGATGACCTCGTTAATTTGCACAAGTTTTCTTTCCTGTTGTTATTTTCTCCCTATAAACGTTTGACATGGTGTTAACATTGATCTTATCTCGACGTATAAGTACCTACGTACCCAATTATATACGAAATTGGAACTAATTGTTAGCCTGTGACAAATTTGTATGGTCACGGGTATTGATTTTGTTTTCATTGATTTGTCTAAAGTCTAAAAGACGAATTTGACCTGAATTTGACCCAAAGTATTAGCTCTGCATTATATATTATTAGTTTAAAGGGAGTTAGAAGTATTAAATTTAGACAGACAGAGACGATCTCATTAAATAAGCAATATGATTTTTATACAGACAGGGCGCGGAAATGACTGATTAGGCCATGGAAAACGTATCTAAACATGCCGGGAAATCGATCCCAGAAAAGCAGGCAGAGAAATTCGTAAAAAGGCTTATTCCTGAATTGCCTAATACTTTGAAGGAAAATTGTGCTTATCAAGCAGGCAGGTAATCGTAGAGCCATCCCGGACGTAAGTACTATTGGGTAATAAAGGGGTAAAGGATGTCACAAAATCGTAACCAGACGCTCTTTCTTGCTCCTTTACGAGCGTTTCCTCAAGGAATCCACGTACTTATATTTCTCGTGTTTTTGTGATGCAAGAAAGGCGTATATTCAATGTAGATGCCTTTTTAGTGTTACGCTGAAAGGAAATTACAATTGTAATAGGCATTTAGATAATGTATTTAGTTCTTTCTATCAACACCAAGAAATCATTAAGTTATAGGGTTATGCAAGTTATGGGACCGTGGGGGCCTGGAGCCCACTGTCTCTACCGGGAAATATCCAAGCGCTTCGTAGAGACATCCCGCCCAAGTAGCACAAAGTATAGCGCATTATTTTTTTATATTCGTATAGTGGCGCTGTAAACGTTTACATAGCCGTTACACAGGCGGCGCATATTTTAGTTTATCTAAGTAATATTGTATACGATACTGAAGTTACTTTTACAATGCTAAATTCTATTTAATTCTTATTATTAAAGAATATTGTTACTAAAGTTATCTCGTATATGTACTGACTTTGATTCAGAAAATAAATCTCCTACAGTGCCTGACTATAAAATTCGACAACCTGAAAAGAGCTATTAGGGACGTAATGATCGTAAAATCCCTTCGTGAAAATCGTAAAATAGTACTTATCTTAGGAGTTATCAAACTTTATAACGTAGGTTGTATGAGTATGAGGGTATTGGCTTTTATTTCACATACGAAGTCGGAATAGGTCAGCTGATGTCAGGCATAAAGATATGAAAAAGTCTATTAATAATATTATGGTCGCACGCAAGACCGTATAATAACTATACTTTTACACATAAAATATACAGTCTTTTCTTTCTTTTCCTTTCGATAATTAATTTTGCTGTTATCAAATCATTACTTCAATTTTGCCACCAAAAATGAGTAGGTACAGTGGATAACACATCAGTCTATACCCTAAGTACTTGTCGGTTTAATTTATTTGACACGTTCATATGAATGTCAAGGAACCATAACAAAACCTTATAGCGACAGGGTGCCACAGGGTATAGCTTGATGTGTCTTCCACTGTACAGCAGGAGGCCAGGAAATGAGCCATTGCTAGCCGTGGAGCCTTTTGAAAGGCCGAGCCAAAGACGAGGCTCTTTAAAGATCCAAGGCTAACAATGGCTATTTCCGCGAGGATTTTATAGTATTATTCTCAAATTATGCAAGGAAATCGAAAAAATATCAACATTGAGCTGATACAATATAAAATATTATTTGGCTTCGAGCCAGGATTTTCGAGCACCTTTTTCCCGATTACGGTCGATCTTGAGCAGAAAAAGTGTAGGTAATTAATCCTCACTCACATAATTACTTTTTGGTTAGGGGCCAAGTGTCTGGCCTGCCTGCCTGCGTATGCCTATCGGCCAAAGGATAATGCTTATGTAATGCGAGTGAGGGTGGTATTGATTCGCGACCGACGTTGCGTAAGCGGCCTTGGCTGCGGATGTCGCTGCAGATGTAAGGATTCTTCGAATGCGCACTGATTGTTCTTCAGTTAATCTCAGAAATACGAATACGTTCCATTTCAGACCCTCTCAAAGGTATACGCTCACACTGAACAAACATTTCTCTTTTACTGTGTTCACTATCTAAGATTTTGTACATATGATTGGACTGGAGATATTTATCAAGAGAGATGTATACGTATCTTATTAGATGATGGTAGAACGAAAGAAAGTTTAGTTCCATAAAGAAACATCAGCGCAATTTTCCGATGAGTCGCAATGCTGCTGGAATAGGGTACATGACAAGTATGAAATATTAAATGCACTACGTAACAATTAAGAAATAAACATAAAGTAAAAGTAAAATACACTTTATTGCACAAATAGAAAACCACAAACAAAAGACAGAAAAGGAAATAAATCCTTTCGACGCATGTGGCCAGATTCGCACTTGACCAGTCACGCAAAGGACCATATTTCAAATTCGCAAAGTGCCAGATACGCGAATAAATATAATAAATTGATTGTCAAATATGAAAACTTGTGGAAATAAATTCTTTCTTTCATTCTTTCTTTCTTTCTAAAACAGAAATAAAATTCGTTGAAAAATTAAATACCTACAGGCAATCAAAAATCAGACGGAAGAAAGAGATGCGCTACCATGGAGTGACGTCACTCCATAGTAGCGCCATACAAGCAGGACCTTGGCTACATAATTTGCTAGAAAGGGACGGAGCATCCCCCACTCTAACTTTAACAATTAATATCGCTGATGTTAGTTGAGATATCGATAAACGGATTTCAGATCCATCTTCAGTATGTCAATGTAAGTTGATTGATGCAATAAAAAAAGTTCTTATATTGCGTAATACATGGTTACATTGCGCAATACATTCATCGCAGGTTTTGAAAATACACAATTTAAGATTTGATGTTTACACAACAGTATTAACAATCGTAATGATTAAAAAATATTTTTTTAATACATCTATAACAGGTACTACTCGAATTACCCATAGCCTCACCCCTACCTATATACTAAATATCTACTCATGCAGTGATTTTGATACAATTATTAATTATTGTGTTATTGTTATGCGTCATACA
Organism: Hofmannophila pseudospretella; assembly: GCA_947369225.1. NCBI lineage: Eukaryota > Metazoa > Arthropoda > Insecta > Lepidoptera > Oecophoridae > Hofmannophila > Hofmannophila pseudospretella. The sequence continues at coordinate 6,711,150 of OX376316.1, forward strand.
TAAATGTATAGCTACTAGTTTATAGCGACAATTAGAACTAATGCCTTTGGTTATCTTCGTAATGTAATAAGGGTTGATTTCATTACAAGATAGCTCTTTATTGACGTCCCATTTGTGTGAGTGCGAAGTTTAATTAACTTGACCCGCCCTTTCCTAATTTGCCTTTATATCTTGAAATTGTCTGTAGATTCCCTCCTAAAACTATTTTAACGTTGTAGCCTAATAAAATACAAACTTCAATATTCATCGTTGTCGGGGCCGCGTTGGATGATGATAATTCTATAAACTGAATGTCACTTGCTAAATAATTATATTAAATGCTATAAAAATGCGAATAAATTAATGATATTAAATGCTAAATTTAATTATAAAGAGATGTTTGATTGAACACTAGATTTATTTTTGCTGATGTGCCGCAAAAAAGTCCAAATCTAGGCCGTGCACGCAGATGCCGACTCAGACGCCGTCATAGACTGTACAATCGCAATTCATCGCCAAAATTGAAACCCCAAATCAAATGAACACGTCTCGAGCATGTCATCTTGTTATATCGTTTGATATAGGATTGAGATGGGTTTTATTGACGTTGAAATAATAACTATCTGAACGGTTATGAAACCATATTTTATCGGTTTTATTTTAATATATCGTACCCGCTTTTATCGTGTCATTGAAATTTTAATACCTGCATCATTTATGCAGAACGGGCTGCCTTCACCAGAAAATCCATACATATTCAACGGGGATTTCGTGGACAGAGGCAAAAAGGGGTTGGAAGTACTTCTGCTTCTACTGGCCTGTATGCTGGCCTTCCCTGGGGGAGTCTACTTGAATCGCGGCAACCACGAGGATCTCATTATGAATTCTAGGTAAATATCTTTGTAAGTACTTAGTTCCGAAACTTTTGCTTTTACCCTTTTACTTACTTACATTTTTATTTATTCCACGTCTTGTCAGTACACTTCAGTTGTATTGCCATGGAGTAACGATTAACATATCCCTTCTTTGTCCAGGTACGGTTTCATAAAAGAAGTTCATCAAAAATATCGGGTAAGAATATTTTGTACTTATACCTAATATTTACGCGACGTATTAACTTACCAATTTGCTTTGTTTTCCCTAGACGTTCATTTTGCGATAATAGGAGTTTCGATGTCAAAGATATTTCTCCAACATTGATACAGGTGCATAATTACTTCATTATACTTCCAATACCTAATTGATATACAGAGTGTCAACCAAAATCATTAGTTCATCAATATCTACTTAGTTATGTCAAATATGTTTTTGAAATTTGTTAAACAACATTCCACATAAATTGTTCGTATTAATTGAAATGGAACTCCTGATAAATGGAAAATGCTTGCGTTAGTATTCTGCATATACCTATAATGTATTTTTTTTGTATCGGAGACTATTTTCGTGTTGCTCACTTGTATTTCTTTATCGGAATTAGAGCGGTTTGTGTCCAATATATTTATACTTGTGCAAAATACTTACCAAGTATTTAATTTTATAAACATTATTCGTCATTTAAAGAGCATTCCATAACAAGTTGAAATAATTCATGCTGACGACTTTCCGTCTTCCATTACCGCGTTAACAGCTGAAAATTATCAAACTTTTATTTGATACAAGCAATGGAATGTATACAACTGTCAACGTCAATAATTTCAACTGGTTTTGGAACAAACTCTAAAACGTTAACGTTACATGGTTTCGAACCCGGACCTCCTGCATGGCGGTTCGGTGTTATAGCCACTATGTCATCACTGACGACCTCCCATAAAAAGTTCTGGCTTGGTTTTCGGAGTAAATGAAATTGTTTTCGATCACCCGGTATTTGAATTTTTTTAATTTCTTTTTTTTATATCTGCAAGGTGTAACAAAACCTTAATCGTAAACAGTAACAGGGCTTTTCAGTATCGCTCAATGAACAAACTTTGTTTTACAATTTTTGGAAATAATTTTAAATACTTACAAAAATATATTTATTATATCATAATAGCACAACGCAGAGCGACTGCTGAAGCTAATCGAGGGTGTATACCGCTGGCTGCCACTCGGCACCATCGTCAACAACCGAGTGTTCATCGTGCACGGAGGCATCTCCGATACCACCGACCTGGATATGATCCGCAGCCTCGAGCGGGATAAGGTGTTTATTATGTATAGATACAATTCCTGTGGTTATGATTGCAGGGTGACTTGCTAAATGGAAAAGTTTATTATAAAATTAGTCAACATTCATATTTTGATACAGTTTTGACCGCTATCGTTACGAAGCTATAACATTAAATACATATATTGCTGGGTTTTCCACATCAGATCACATTTCCAATATAAGCGTGTTTATCGTGCAGGCAGGCATCTCTAAGGGTGACTGAGATAAGGCATGTTTATTACTCAAATGCAAACTTTAAAGCTTCCAACATGATATAGGTACTACAGATCCCTGAAGGCCTATAAGTAAGGCAATGATTTAGCAACGAAACAGATGTTTAAGATTTATGAATTGCACACCCCTTTTTGTTTAGGGGACTGAGGCCTCTACTATTAGCAGAGCACTACATTATCTCCTACATTACCTAATAAGTAATATCCGAATATTATTGGCACATAGATCGGGCGCACCTCACCCATTATCGGATAAGAGTTTGGTGCGCCACATGAGTACGTACGAAGCTTTGGAGTACCCCATTATTAATGTATTATGTCGTTAAGTATCGGGGATGGGTATTAAGTATGATACCTTAGGAATATTCTTCAGATAAGCGACGATTTGTCTGATTCCAAGTACAGATTAGGTAGTATAACGAAGATTAATAATTAGCTTGACGGTTAGATTATCTAGATACCTGGGATTTAGTAGCTAAAAGTGTAGTGCACATTTTACTGATAAGAATATTTTCAAGAATGCAGGAAAAGTGTCAAGTCATAGATTCTTAAAACTTATGGTAGGTGCAAAGTATTTTGCAGGGGAGTTTTGATACTACTGTTTAAGGAACACCCGTAGAAGTAGCAGAACTAACGTACGACTTAAAGATGATTTTGTTCTAAACATAACAATCTAAAATTATTGCTTTCAATTACAATAATTTGATAAATAAATCATGAATATTTTGATTAATATTGGATGATTTTACAAGATTTTTGTTTAGTAAATTTTAAATTAGCACATAAAGCCAAATATCAACATGTAGATACGTACCTTTCCACCAAATTCATTCGGATCGCGCCACGCTAATTTAACAGATTTTTAAGGTTTGCTGTTTTGAAATGGCCATGTGATGACATGATATCATCACAATTTTACTATAGCTTTGAGAAATTAAATTAATCAAAATAACGAGAAATTAATGATATCTTCAAAAATGACGTTTCGTTTTGCTTTTCTGTTTATGGAGTGTGCTCGTCATCCATCCAAGCCATCTACGCAACGCTTTGCATTTTATGTCCTATTGACTTTATGTTTTATGTCCTATTGACTATATGTGCATTTTTCAGTACGTGTCGCTGCTCAGACCGCCGGTGACTGAAAGTGCGGCTCCTGGTGCCGAAGTTATCGACAAGGTGGAATGGAAACAGGTTAGTCCGGACTCTGACTATAGGTATAGGGAAGGAAATAATAGAGATATTTTTTAAGTTATTAGTTTTAAATAGTTTTTGCTATGTAGTCGGTAATGCATCTATTAGCTGCGAATATACTTTGGAGTTTCATTCAAACAGCTGTACTTGCTGTGATTTTGTGACGGTATTGTGTTACTGGCTAGATTCAAAAAAAATTCAAATTCAAATTTTTATTCAAAAAGCTTATATAATACATAATACTACAAAACAATACAATATAATATAAATTGAAACAAGTAAGTAGGTATCTATTATTAGTATCTATTATTTATTATATTTTTTATTATCTATAAAAAATAAATGGTTTCCTAGTAGGTCTAAAAATGTACGAACGACATTTGATGATGAAATATGAAATTTATTTTAACTGAAAAGTTAAATTGTAGATGAGTTGAATTAATTCCAGTTAATGAAAGTAACGGAAGAATGGAAGGCGCCAACGCCGACCTTCTTCCCCCAAGAAAATAAATCTAAGTAGGGTAACGTTACTCATTCGTGATTAATCATTCATGGCGCCTTTTGGGAATCGATCGATTTGACTGTCGATGGCGTTGCTGTCGGCTTCTTACTAACCGCCAAGTAGTCTATTGTGAGGCTTCGATGAAAACATCCATGACTGCATGCTTATACTTACCACCGCAGTTATGTTTTGTACAAATGTAGTTAATGAACGTTTCATGACAATACCTATTTTTACGTTATGTAGATAGTAAGTAAATTAAAAACTCCGTTAATTTTATTGTTTATAATGAATAGGTACATGTTGATTTTTATCTATTTTATTGTGAAAGCTCTGGATTAAACCTTTGTTTTATTCTCTATAGATGCGATCAAAACTACTATTAATCGACCACTGTGACATATTATTCAGATCGTGGTCGCGACAATAATAATAAAAATGACAAGTTTACTGTAATTTATTTTGGTAAGCTTTTATGATTCAGAAAAGTATTTTTTTATTGTTACTTTCATAAAAACAACGTCTGATCCGAATCTACGACTATCACCAGCCGAGTCTTATCTCAGTTTTAAATTCCCTGAAAAAAGAAATGTATTCAACTGATTAACACCGTCTGTAGACTTCGCAAATATTTCTTTAAAAGTGAAAGCATTTCAGAAGAACCAATCAGTCGACTTGATTGCTGTCTTGAAGCTCGTTAGCCCCTCGCTGGCATTAACTTGAGCAATATCCTACACTAACCGTATTATCCCCGGTTTGGTTGAATTTTGCGCCACCAGCTGTGACGATCTCAGCGAGAACTAATGTTGCGACGCGCCTTACGAACTTGCGACGCAATCGGCCGATGAATTTTGGAACTTGTTTACTTGCTTGTTCGGGGAATGTAATTAGGTTCACTTGTGTGTGTAGTCTAGTTTGTGTAGAGTGGCCAAAGTATTGAATGGATCTTGATTTTATGACATGAACATTGACAATGGCACAAATTCTGGGGGTTACTTGCTAAACCAAATATCCCTCTAACATAATATAATACACCTTTAGTCCACATTCGTAACTGACCGAGCGTAGCGAATGAGTGAACATGACAGTTTCATTAAATTTTCACTTTAAGTTTGGTGGCCAACCCGGAATCGATGCCACTGATCGCAAGTAGCTATGTGATACTCTGCATTAAAATTCTATCTTTCATCAAAATCTTTTTCTAGAGGTCTAGAAAGTGATGTCATGGGACATAAAATAAAGATTTCATGCAATTCATTTACTACATATTAATTAGTCATGAGAGACCGTCGGTGGTCTAGTGGCTAGGACGCCGGACTCCCATGCGGGAGACCCGGGTTCGAAAACCATGCCATGTACCAATGAGTTTTTCGGATTTTTTCGAAGACTTATGTACATTTACCGACTGCTCTAACGGTGAAGGTAAACATCGTGAGGAAACCTGCATGTCTGAGTTTTTTTTCCAAAGGCGTGTGAAATCCACCGTTCAGCACTGGGCCCGCTCGGTGGATCATGGCCCATACCCCCTTGTGCAAGGGGAGGCCTGTGCCCCAACAGTGGGGACATTAATAGGCTGATGATGATGATGAATTAGTCATGTTTTAGTACCTATAGTAATAGAGTAGGTAATTAAAAAAAACATTGGTAATGCTTCAAATATTGCACGAATTTTGCGGATCAATCCGGAATAAATCCAATATTCATGATTAACCACTCCAACTTGGCTAAAATGCTTGTGCTAGGAGTGGTCCACCAAAATGTTCTAGAGGTGGATATGATCTGGCGATCCTTGCGGCCGCAGTCTCGTGTCTTACTTATTCTTTGTTTGAGCCATCGTCGGTTCAAAATTATATCGGACAGTTTGTTTGTTTGTAGTCTCATTATTGTACATAAAAAAAATACACAGAAATTTTAAAAAAACATTAAAATATGTACAAAGGCGGACTTATCCCATAGGGATCTTCCAGTCTACATTTGAATCAGGAAAGTTTAGACTACTTACAGACAGACTACTACTGCTACTGACAGTACTACTAGTATTAAGTATATTCTATGGTATTACATTGACTATTTATCAAACTTTAAAATGGGTACTTCAAGTTCAAGTCTGCTTCAAGTAAACTTCGAAATGAGAAGTGATTAAGTGTGCGAAACTGTCAATTAAAACTTTTTATTTAATCAGTGGCTTTCGGATTTTGGTAATAATATTTTTTGCTGATTTATTATTCGTAATATAATAGCATCATATCCATCTGAACTTTGACCGTTTCGCTCGAGCTTATTGGCTTTGTCTCCTATTGCTCCATCATCAATCTTATATCTTTGCCTGAAAGCAATTTTATCAACTGCCATCCTTCGCGTAATACAATTTCGTTGGGTGATCGTGGCGGCGACCCCCGCAGTGAGACGCGATTATCTCTATACCCGCCACTGTTTTATGAACGATCTTTCCCAAAGGAAATAATTCAAATAAAAGGAAGTACTTATTGTTTTATATTCTATCAACAGAAAATGTAAAAAATTGCAAGATACGCCAATCTATCTTTCATCCATACGTCGTGTGTAATAGGTATACAGTCGCACAAAGTGGTCGAATAAAAGCCAGAAGAACGTTTTTTATATAGCCCGTTGCTATTTTATAGTCGTATAGAGGGGCTGTTTATACAGGCGTTACACAAGCGGATTAGGTGCAGGTTTATACAGCTTTTCTGTTGTGTTGCAGCTTTAACGTAGCTATCTAAGTTGCTTGTTTGGCGAATAAATGATTTGAAAACAGATTTTATTTGGCTTAAAATTATATAATGATTTATTTTCGCAGTTTGAAGTATAATAAAATGCCAAACAAAAGTTACTTCGCCGCTTCAAAAGATCGATGGCATTATTATCAAACGATCGATTGATCGATTGTACTCCTAGTACATTATACTTAGGCTAATCGTCTTTTAACAAAAATGGTATGGTTATTCAATTACTTACCTATTTACTCAATTGCTTTTTTTGCAGGACTGTTTATTGTCTGACAGCGAATAACAAGACCTTTTTATTTGGCTTGTTGATTAATAATCAACACGTTACAATTGCCTTGAACCTAACAAAAGCTTTTAAAAGTATTGTCGTTATGCTAATCGGTTTATTGTATTCTTCAGATTGACTGTAACTGAGGGTAGGTTTTAACATTGTTATCGTTCATCTTTGTAGCTTAAATTGAATTGAGAATTTGGAATTCGCTGGGACGGACGAGTCTAGAAGTTTGTGAACACAATTATCGTATTTAATCAGTGGCAAGAAATAAATGAAATCTTGGTTCCTTCCTTCATGGTTTAACGCTTGTGGTCTCACTGATGACGTCACGTGGTGGAGTAACTTCCGTGTGGATAGCAATTGTTTTCGGCACGCACGCACCCTTGTCATGTCATTACGCGTCCCACGCATCGCTGGCTGATGTGGTCTCGTTAGAGCTGATAGCTGATAGACATCGTATCGAGGCTTCGCTCACCAACTAGTGAGATAGTAATCTACATCCACTTACAGCTAGGGAAATTGAATTCTTGTCCTAGCATTTAACTGCTGACGTGGACAATTGCACGAAGGGAATGCAATCTCAATGTGGAGATCTCGCGAGACTGGAACTTTCGATCTCGCGAGATTGAAAATTGTTCGTTGTTAACGTCACGATTCTATGTCAGGAAGACAGGCTGTATTTATAGTAACAAGAAACACAATAAAAACTAACGTTAATTCGAAGAATTATTTATTAAATAAATAAAACACCTTCTAATAAAAAAAGAGTCACAAATTACAACAGTGAATGAAAATAGTATCCATGCTTGATAGAAATTATATCTATAAACATTTATTAATTACATTTAATTTAAATAAATTAGAAAAAGAGTGAAAAAAAAACTTCCGTCACCGGGATTTGAACTTTTTTTCCATCCTTTTTCTAATTTTATTTGAGTACTTATGCCTAGAATGACTAATTGCTTGTTAAACAAAAATTACCTTTAATAATAATAATCTACAATAACAATATAAATAACACTAAAATAATACTGAAGTTAAAACTAAACTAAGGCTAAGAAGAACAAAAAAATAATTAAAAACTAAAGATAAAAAAGTGGGCTAAGTCCCCCACATCCGGCAGTGTACCCAAGAGACTGGCTGCGTTGCCCGTTGGATAGCTAAGCTGATCCGCTGGGCCAAATAGGAGCCAGATCTTGGGTCTTTTAACGCGTCGACCGGGCGCTTTGCGAGGTCCCTGAAGACGCGGTGCGCTCCCGGGCCCCAGGGTCCAAATGTTTCAACCCTAAAACAATAATATACAGTAAGTAATTTGATTAGGACGAATCGTGAGTATTTGTCAACTTTCATAATCGTTGGACAACTTTATCTTGCGAGATTACGAGTTGGTATCCTTTCTACGTAGATAAATTGTTCTTATGAATGTAACAAGCAAGTTTTATTTTCAAATTCTTTTAACCATAAATCATGTCTAGGTACTGGGTTTGAATGGAAATAAGATACGTACGAGTAGCTAGTAAATTAAAACAAAATGCCGAAAGCTTTACGAGTAGTCAATAAATTCTTGGTAACGGAAACATGCTGTGTCATGTTGAATGCTCTCGCATAGACTGCGAAATTGAAAATTCTTTCCTTCACACCCGTTGCGATGTGAACGTAACCACAAATAGAATGTTGTACGTGGGTACGAGGAGGTGAATATTGCTGAAATATTCCCGCCTGAATGGAAATATGGTGTAGCGGGGTAATTTTGTTCAGCAGACAGGTGTGATGATTTATGTATCCAGGCCGTTGGGCCGCTTATGCTGTATAGATTGAGATTTAGATAAGAAATATTTAATCATCTGCAATATTAGGCGTAAGTCATACAAGAGACGCGGCATAGACCTGACGTTCGAATTTTGAACTGTCTTGACCTGTATGCAAATGTAATAAAATCACTATTGGTCGGCACAAAACATTTAGAAGCGGCACAGAACGGATGGTATCATGCTTTTGGCTTTGGTAAATGAATTTTATCGTAGTTTGCATACAGTTCAAAATTAGGTATTTTCGGTCGAGGATCAAATATTTTTGTAATATCGCCTATTGTTTTAGATTTTGTCACGTTTTAATTCGTGAAGAAAAATAGGTACCTGAATTTTTTTCTATTAAAATAAAATATTACATAGGGTAGGTACATTGAAAGTTTTGCGCTCCTGGTCGGCCGCTTATAAATGTTTGAAGTTCGAGTGTTATATTTAAGAAAAGATAAAAACTCCTTTTTTGATTTAAATATTTTTGGCGGGATATCGCTTGTCAATCGTTTTTATCACAAGACGAAGTTCGTCGTCCGTAGCAAAAATGGAGCGCAAAGATTTTAGGGCGATGATTTTTTATGATTTTAAAAGTTCCATTTTGCCGCATGATTTCACTGCTCGTCTTCAAAATGCTTTAGGGAGGAAAGCACCTCATCTGAGCACCATAAGGCGTTGGTACGCTGAATTTCATCGTGGTCGAGTTTCTCTCCATGATGAGATTCGTGAAGGTCGGCCCTCAATTGCGATCACTGAGGAAAATGTGGCTACTGTCAGGCGGCTTATTGAAGAAAACCGACGTATCCACCTATGAGGCGATTCGAGGATATTTGCGTATTGATATGAGTCAAATTAATTTTTTTACATCAACATTTAACCTCAGAACTGAAACTCGTGTAGATTGGTGCAAAAAAATATTGTTCGGACGTTCACATGCTGTTTATGACATTGTGACAGGAGACGAAACATGGATTTATTGTTACGATCCAGAAAGAAACAAGTCTTGTGAATGGGTGTTCGATGGCGACAGCTGACCAACAAAATTGAGGCAGGCGAGAAACGTGGGCAAAAAATAATTGCGTTTCTTTTCTCCCAGACGGGTCCTGTCGGCACGATCCCACTCGAAGAACAAAATACAGTTAATGCTGTACACCACCATTTGTTTACCCAGTGTGTTCGAAAAACTTAGGGAAAAACGACCAAGAAGTCGCATCCTCTTGCTCCATGACAATGCTTCTCCGCACACTGCAAACAAGACAAAGTCATTTTTGGCTTCTGAAAAGGTGGAGTTCGTGACCCATCCCGCACACAGTCTAGACCTTGCACCATGTGATTTCTTTATTTTCCCAATAATCTTCGATTAGAGGTTTGACATTTACGGGGGTAGAAGAGGCTGTGATAGCTTTCAATCAGCACGTAAAAAACATGCCCTCAGATCAATGGTCCTCATGTTTAAAAAAATGTTTTAACGAATGAAATGGTGTTTAAAATTTAACGGAGAATACTTTGAAAAACAATAAATATATTACTTTACTTATACATTGTTTTATTTATGAGTTACGCAAAACTTTCAGTGTGACCCACGTATATATACTTTTCTGGGTTATATCTGATGATCACTATCAAGAAGTGCCGCCTATTAATTTTCCCCAAATATTATCTATTGAGACGGTATCCTATTCCAGGTCCTAGAATAACTTTTAACTAAAATAGGTAATTACAGTAAGTTGTATTCCAAATATCAAACCAACAACTTTCCTTTTTTTATACTAGGTGTTCGACATACTGTGGTCGGACCCCCAATGCACGGGTGGCTGTGTTGCCAACGCGTTGCGCGGCGCTGGCACTTACTTCGGTCCTGACGTCACGGCCTCCTTCCTGCGCAAGAACAAGATGAGCTTCCTGGTGCGCAGCCACGAGTGCAAGCCCGGCGGCTACGAAATACTGCACAATGGAAATGTTAGTGATTTTTTTATATTACACTGCGATGCGCTTGGTCGATTCTGAGCCTACCAAGTAACTGTGTTCAGTTAAACACTTTATTTGGTAGACACAACAAAGTGATATTGACGTAGTGCATGATCGAGAATAAAATGCTTTTTAATCATAGCAAGTGCTTTGTAATATCATTTGGGTATAAGTTGCAACCTATACACAATGACTATATATCGTGGGACCCTCTCTTTGGTGTAACATTTGATTACCTTTCACGATCATATTATCTGCCTTGCTTGGCCAAGGAATCGTTCAGGCGCCTAGGATTTGTTCTTCGTAACAGTGATTTCCATAGTTCCATACTATTATATTTCCATACTATTTATAGATAGGTAGTTTTTTCAACAGAAAGCATCCGCAGTGCAGATCGTGCATAGTTACGCTGGTGCATAGTGGTTTGTAGGCTGCTGAATTTGAAATTCGCTTTAGCATCAACTCTACTTGGATTTTTGTAGTAACGTATAATATTTAGGTTTAGTCATTAATCTTTCCACTACCTATATAGGGGCAAGGAACTGTGCAATGTGCAGCGAAGACAGAAAGCCTATACTGATCGCCAAGCTAGTTAAGCTGATTTGATATTCTGTTGTTCTTTTATTTTCACAAAAAGGTTTAAAAAATTACGTTTAAAAAATAAACAGTTCACAACCAATTCATGATTCTCACTAAAAGTAATCTCGCTATGAATGAGGTGTCGCAAATCAGAAAATATGTTTACCTTTTTCGTGCCACCCAGCCCAGAGCAATTTATATTATATTTTGGACTTGAACGTTTGACAATTTATAAAAGAGAACGTGGAATTCATTGCTTTTTCATGTGTCATAATGGTGATTCTAATCCGAATGTTAACAAATGTTTATGGACTTTTGGAAAAGTTGCAATTTTTTGCCGTCTGTTTTCATATTCATAAACGCTTATGAATTCGACGACGTGGGAGCATTTATTAAAGGGATATTAAAATACTTAAACTAAATGTAAAAAAAACCTCAGATTTAACTATTTCTCATTTTTCCACAGGTAATAACAATTTTCTCAGCATCCAACTACTATGAGCTTGGTTCTAACAAGGGTGCTTACCTGAAGCTGTGCGGCAATTCCCTTGAGCGGCAGTTCGTCCAGTACACAGCAGCTGTCTCTCGAACACGTCGGCTGACCTTCCGGCAGAGGGTGGGGCTGGTAGAGTCCTCGGCTATGAGGGAACTGCATAATCAGATCCTAATGGCGCGGAGGCATCTGGAAGCTACATTTAAGAGCATGGATTTAAATCACAGTGGTTGGTATTTCATACTGGGGTTTACACATCTTATATGTTGAAAATTATAAACTTTCAGAGTATTATCAGAATAGAACAAGTTTAATCAGGAACATTTGGTGAGTTTTCCCATTCTGTTTCCTTACAATTTGTACCGATCTCCTACAGATATATATGGGGACTGATAGGGAGCTAAAATTTTTTTCGTAAGTCGTAGAGGTGTTTAGTAAAAGATCATTTATGTCATAATTATTGATACTGAATAACAAAATACTGTGAGGAGATCACAGTATTTTGTTACCTACGTTTTCCCCGTAGGTAGATAAGATGCGATTTTTTATTCTCATGCGTCAGTTGTACTCTTGCTAATTGAATCTTCGAGTGCACCTTTCTCTTGGGCATAAAAGCTTGTGCAACGTTCATAGAGGCTTTTTGTGTCTTTAATTTTTGCTAACCTTAAAGCAGTGTCGCATATCCATTCAACTGGGAGGAACAAAGAGAAGCTATGAAGGTTTTCTTTACGCACAATTTCAGCTCATTTGTCATCATGATCTTTAATGCTGAAGCCATTATAACGCCATTAATCAAAAGTCACTTTATAATTTTTACTTTAGTATAAAATCTGAGAGGTTCTTTAGGGTTCCGTACAAAAATCATAAAAAGGAACCCACCCTTATGGTGAGACTTCGGTGTCCGTCCGTCCGCCTGTCTGTCTGTCTGTATGTCACAGCTGTTTTTTCTCTGGAATTACTAATGCTATACACTTGAAATTTGGCACTGTTGTAGAATTTGCTTGCCCGCATCTATTTCAGGTAAAAATAATATTTGGAAATCATTTTATTTTTTATTAAAAATGGGGTTCAAAATGTGGGGGGGTTTTATATGATACAATTTTTGACTTATGGCCTACAATATGCAAAAAATGACCCTTCCTCCCCTTATCTCCGAAGTTTGCAAGCCGAAAAATCTGAAATAATTCAGACTCATAGATTATTTGCTATATTTATCAGGAAAAATAAAATGTGGTTTTAAAAATTTATAATTTTTGAGATATTAAAGATAATTAAATTTTTATTTTTTTATCGACAAAAAATCTGAAATATTTAGTACATTAGTACTATTAAGAAGGTATTATATGTATTCCGGGAAAAATAAAATAAAGTCTAAATATTTATAATTTTTGGGGGGGAAAATGCAACATTATTTTTTCAAAACTAAAATACTACTTATTTCTTTTGAGAGCGTAACCCTCGGTGCGCGAGTCCGACTTGCACTTGGCTTGTTTTTTTATTACACATCGGTATTCTGAGAGACCTGTAAACATAGCTGTAGGCAGAATTTGTGGGGGTTCTACGAGTACAAGAGCCGAAGATCGGGCTCAATGGCGCGCCCTGGGAGAGGCCTATGTACAGCAGTGGACTAGAATAGGCTGCTGATGCTGATGCTACGAGTACAACTCCCATTCCAACCCATAATCAATTTCTGGTTGACACTACCTCCTTTCAAATTTTCCATTATTATCATAAATAGATCGCAGTTGGACGTGGTTGATATACGAGTAACTTATTTTATGAATGCAATATTTACATTTTGTTTACATAGGTTACATATCAATCAGTGATTGGTGCCAAGCAATGGAGGAGACCACGCATCTCGGTCTTCCTTGGAGGATGCTCAAGGACAAACTCGTACGCACCGATCCTGAAACGCGGAAAGTTCGATACATGGACACTTTTGAGCTCACTTCTAATGTAAGATTTTTGTACCAATTATGACATAATCATTTACTGAAAGACTAGTACTTATAAAACAACTTCAAGTAGAGTTTTGTGATTAGGTTTACGTTACCATGTGTCTAGAAAAGATCAACTCACAACTTACTTACTCACACTCACAACTTACTCACACACTTACTTACTCACAACTGCTACTGACATGCAGTCTACACAACTGATAGAATAAAATAAATCATTTGGCCAAGAAGACCGACAAACGTCGTGATGAGGATTTTTCCTGGACCTGGAACCTGATGGATGTCTATTAATGGACACACTGCATTCAATATTTAGCTATTGTTCATTTAACATGTATTTTTATTCCTAACCTAATTATTTACTCCTATTTGGAGCTTATTATGTTTATGAGCATTAAATATTAGTGTTATATTGCCGAATGGCGTGACCGAAGCTATTTTTTCAGAGAAACGAACGGAAGGCTGAATCACAAACGGTGGTTGAAACTCTCTACAAAAACAAGAGGAGCCTGGAAGCGATATTCAAAATTCTGGACAAGGACAATTCAGGTGCATAAATAACTCCCATATAGATAACATCAAAACTGTTTTCTAAATAACCTGATGTTCTATCATTAAATTTTCTTTGTAGGTTACATCACACTCGAAGAATTTTCAGAGGCTTGCCAGCTGATAGGAAAGTACATGCCGAACCCGATGACCCAGGATCAATTGGTTGACATTTGCCGGCTGATGGACATAAACAAAGACGGACTGGTCGATTTGAACGAGTTCCTAGAGAGCTTCCGACTCGCCGAGAAAAGTTTGCAGTATGAAGACGGCGAATTTGCTGATTTCCAAGCTACCTGACAGGAACTGGACCGCCGCCCCAGCAGGACGGCGGTCGACAAAGATGAAACCGGTGTCGAAATCGAAGTTCTTAAAGTGAACGAGGGCAGCAAAAGTTGTGTCAGGAATAATAAGAACGGACAACCTCATTTAATGGGTGAGCGCATTGCTAGCGTCTTTAAGGAGGAGGACGAAATAGAATTAATAGATTCCGAAGATACACCGACACGGCCCGGCCTGCTGGAGAGTGATATTTGAAGATGACTCTGTCGAAAATATGGGTTATGTATTTTGGATTTTTAACACTCCATCATACTATAGCAAAATACACTTGTGTCTATTGTGAAAATCTATTACGTCATGTTTGTTTGAATATTATTTTAAGTCTTTGTCTTTTATATTTGATGTGATTTCTACTATATTCTAAATTGAGCCTAATCTTTACCTATTCAAAACTGTATAGAATTTATGTATAGGACATCAATTGTAGCTAAAATTCTTAGTATGTACTTACTATTTGCTATATTTTTATTCGAAATGAAACTGTAGATGAAATTTTGATATTGTGCTACCAATATTTCTATCTTACGTGGGGCGGTCCAAAAATTGTTAGTCAACGGCTTGTTATCAACCTCATTATTTTACTTTTAGTATCCCTTAGAGGCAAATTTTATTACAAACTCCTTGACCAAATACCACTGGTTGGCGAACTTTAGTTACTTTTTAATTAATTGTTTAAAAACATGTCTGTCACTTTTCAATCGCTATGATGGAGGTAGCGCGGGAAGCATTTCGTTCTATTATTAAAACGAGGTTAGATTTTAAACGAGGGTTAACATATAAGGAGTCACATGAAAATTTAATCAGTGCTTTTGGGGAATTGGCTTCATCATTTGCCACCATCAGCTAAATGTCGTAACATTACCAAGCGCGAGATTCAGGATGGACTGAAAATTGGATCACATGCAGTTTCCTTCATTTTACAAGACCATCTTAAGAAGGTTGCATCGCGATGGATACCCCACTCTCTCACAGAAGAGCAGAAATCCGGCGTGTAGACTGGTGTCAGCTTATGCTAGATAAATTCGACGGAGGTAGCTCACAACAGGTGACCTACATCATGACTTCCGATGAATCTTGGATATATAGCTACGACCCACTTACGAAACAGCAATCGACAGAATGAGTCTTTGAGGAAGACGATTTACCCACTAAGGTTGTTCGCGGTCGAAGCGTCAACAAAAATGGTTGCCGTTTTTTCCGTCATATAGTGGACCTGTAGCCGTAATTCCACTAGAACATCGAAGAACGGTTAATAGCCAATGGTATTGCGAGGTTTTCCTGCCTCAAGCCTCCCAGAAACTGAGTGACGATCGTCCGAGGAGCGGAAGGCGTGGTATAATTTTTCACAAAGATAACGCTTTCGCTCACACGGCCTCCAGAACCATGGACTTTTTAACCCATTAGGGCGTGCAATTGCTACCACATCCCCCCTACAGGCTTGGCTCCGTGTGATTTCTTTTTGTTCCCCACGTTGAAGAAATTTACGACTGCGGAAGAAAGCAGTAGACCAATTGAGGCGGCTTTTTTCGACCTTCTGTAAGAACAGTTTTTCACATGTTTTGAAAGCTGGTTCAGTCGAATGCATAAGTGTATTGATGCCGCAGGGGAATATTTTGAAAAGTTGTAAATAAACATTTGTAATATTTATTTTATTTTATATTTGACTAAAAATTAATGGATCACCCTAGGTACATATTAAAATGTATAATATAAATTGTATGTTTTGTAGCTCGTAAAATTTTGATATTTCAATTAATTTATATGAATTGGTGCCAATTTAAAACTTAATTATAAATCATAGATGATCATAGTAAAATCGAGACATGTTAATACATAGTTACATTTAATTTGCGAAAGATTTTAGAGAAATCAATTAACGAATGGGAACAATGACATTTACTTCAGACTCTACAAGTATTTTATAATATTTGTGTAGTATTTTCATTGTATGATAATATTGTATTAAAATGCAAATATGCAAATCCTATATTTTTAAAAGCCATATAGTAAGCCATAAGTATTTACTCTTTATACTTACTTAATAAATAAAATACAATTTAAAAGTCTTATAGCAGACTTACTTTAAAATAAGCCTGGATAGATTATATTTGTGTGTTAAATTGTAGGCTGTCACAATTAATTGACATTTCTGGATCTGGTAATTTCTACAAATTCTATAAAATAGTGTATAATCTATAGAATGTGTACAGGTAACCAATTAGAAGTCTTTAGACAGTCAGTTGTTGTGTTCGGTCAGTCGAGTAAACAAAACATGCATTTTAAATTTTTAGCGTGTTTCTAGTCACTTAATATAGTAGAATTTTCGATTCCGTATACATATCTTTGAATTCAATTAATAAGCATTCCAAAGTATCTCTATCAGAATTAAATAACTGCATTATTAGTAAATAGTAATCTATTAATAACATTTATAAGCTAACGCTTCAACACTTTTAAAGTATCTATATAAAATTAATAAGCTATACATAAAAATTTCTTACTATATTCTTGAAAAAGTGTGTCCGATTCAGGCGAAATTCTTCTTCTTAATATAATTTACGAAATTGTAGAGACTACTAAATATTGTATTTTTAAATTATTGTCCATTAAATTGTGATATTATTAAAGCATACTTTTATTTAAATGATACACCTTCAAAAATGATTCTATAAAGTTTAAGAATTTGGGAACTGAATTTTTACGTGATAAGAGATTCGCTATCAATAAAAAGCGGTCGACATTAAAGCAGGGCACGTTTAAGCTCGTTTAGACGTTTACAATTTATGTTTGAGTACCTATACATTTAACGATTGTAGATTTTCTGTCAACGTATTTAATTTTATTCTTGTACTGACGAGTAGGTAGGTACCTAGGTACCAAACTATTCGAAAAATCTGTGAAACCGAATTCCAGTAATATTTTATTCGATGGTGATTACTGATTACCAACTAAATTTATGAACCGAACCTAACTAATTTGGGAAAGATATTGTATAGTATAATTGGAAACATTCCAAAAGAAATGGTAATCGACATGACATGACTTTTTTATAATTTATAAACATTTCTGTTAGGTACCTAATCCACGGAATGCTTTCAGACTGGAAATAGATTTCAGTTCAAGTAATTCATCTCGCTTCAAGTGAGTACAAGAACCACTTTGGACTAACAAAATATGTACCTTGTTCAAGTAAAAAAGATCAATTTGAATCAATTTAACATTTTGTTAAAGTAAACAAAAAGTAACAAAAAGGTGTAGTCATATTTGAGGATCTGATGCAGTTACTGATTTTGAACAAATCCTCATTCGTAGTTTCTTCAAAATCTGAATGTAGAAGAAATAACACTACATCAAAATTCGTCCACAAAAGTTGACGCTGCACAACACTAGTGCCAACAGCTGATCGTGTCATCGAACTCTGCGCCCTATTCATTTACCTAAAACGGAGTCCCTAGTACAGGTCTCTCGTTCTAGCATACCTTTATTTTCTTTCAATTAGAGGGTTCCGATATTCTTTTTTTGTAAGTTTTAAAATGGCGATATTAAGACCAGCGGGTGCCCGCTGGCCGCGTTCTACGCTATCCTATGTGATGAATAATGATAATTGAAGAATAAATCGATGGTAGCAGAACGTACTCGTATGTTTTGAAAAATGTATTAAATGAACTCTTTCATTATCATACAATACTAGATACTACTATTAATTTGTCTAATTTATAATATTACTGGGATACCTATATGTAAATAACTATAATCAAAATTTGAAAATACAAATCGCCGATTGGTCGACGTCTACGGTCTACGAATTATGTAAGTACAAATATGATGAAGGTATGATTCTTACAAATCAATGACGTAGCTCCAAATACTCGACCTAATTTCCGTCAAGCACGATGAATTTTTGAACAACGCGGCCTGCTGCCGATAACCTTGCTTACTTCCTGGAATAGGGTTGCCAAAGGTCAGGGAAGCCATTAACTTGAATGATGGTTTAATTAAAAATTAGAACGAATAACGCTTACTCTATAGAAAGAAGTAAAGGCCAACTTTTTATTTAGAGTATGTTCCAAAACAGGGTATGTATAATTACCTATGAAGGTTCTATAGTCATTGTATACACATGTTTCACTACTCCACAGACGCTCCTCTGACTGCAGGCACCAAATTTCATTATGAACCAGCTTCTAGTGTTTTGCGTCCTCCCCAAAAGAAATTACGCCCTAAGTCAGCATTAAGGGTACAAATTGGCCCGGTATGTGCAGTATAACACCGAGGCTAAAGTTATCTGACTCTTGACCTTTTGGCCGATTTCCACTATCCAGCTGTATCCTTGAACATTGCTTTTATGGAAAAGTTTCTGCGTTGCTGTTTGTGAGAGGTACCTAGGGCGATCCATTAATTTTTAGTCAAATAAAAATAAAAGAAATATTACAAATGTTTATTTACAACTCGACATCAGTGCACTTATGTATTCGACTGAACCGGCTTTCAAAACAAGTGAAAAACTGTTCTTGACGAAAAAATTTCGCCTAAATTAGTCCACTGCTTCGTCCGCAGTCGTAAATTTCCTTCCCCACAGAGATTTCTTTAACGTGGGGTCCATATGGTTCTGGCGGCCGTGTGAGCAGGAGCGTTATCTTGGTGAAAATTTATACCACGCGTTCCGCTCCTCGGACGATCGTCACTCAGCTCCTGGAAGGCTTGCGGCAGGCAAACCTCGCTATACCATTGGCAATTAACTGTTATTCGATCTTCTAGTGGAATTACGGCTACAGGCCCACTACGATATTTGGCCAAGGAGTTTGTAATAAAATTTGCCTCAAGGGATAATAAAAGTAAAACAATGAGGTTGACTAATAATTTTTAGACCGCCCCACGTACTTAATTAGTAACACCCACGAGTAGCATAACACGTCCTCTACATCTGCATTACATTTGTTAGTGTTTTACCTTCTTGTTTGTTAGATGGTTTTACAAGTTTTATTTTGGAAATGAAAATAAAAGATGAGGAGCTGGCGAACAAAACCCGACATGTCCCATTAACTGTTTTTTACAGGAGAGGGGAAAAACTGAACGACATAGATAGGGACTAGCTAGATTTTTTTTCTTTTCATAATAAAAACTTTATCAAATCTTTGACACAGTACCGGCTTTTGTTTTTTTAAACACTGACCAGTTATTTTTTTTTTTTTTTTTTTAAATAGACATGTCTGATTTTGTTTGAGAAGTCTGGACATATCTAGTTTTGATTGAAAATCTGATGGACATGTCTAGTTATGAAAGTAAAAACAATATTTTCCCATTATATGAGTTTATTAATAATAAGTACAAACAAAAGTTACACACAAAAATTTTAGTCTATAAGAATAATCTTATACAAATTCCTGTGTGTCGGGCTCGCAGCAGTCACAAGGTTCAACATCATCACCGAAATTTTCATCATCACTATCACTTTGGTCGTCATTATTAGGTTCCGGTAATGCTTCTGGTACACTAAAAATATTAGTTTTAAACCATTGTAGTTCACTGTGCTCGACCCAGTTACTTCCAAACTGCTTTTCCAAAATTTTCGCCACATCTTTTTTCTTCTTTTGTTTAATTTCATGAATACATGCAACCCTTTGGAGAAGGAGTAGGGTGGTTTTGTGATGGCTTTAGCAAAGATGTTGCATTTTGTGGGTATTCGACGTTGTAGAAATTCGAGACTTTTATGCCGTAGTTTATGTGAGTTAGCGCCGGCTCGCTTCTACTAACACTGCCGCGTCCTCTTGCACGACCTCGGCCGGATCCTCTGCCACGACGTCCGCCACGGTCTTGACTGTTTGTGTTTGATGTAGAAGCACTGCCACGTCCTCTTGCACGCCCTCGGCTGGATCCTCTGCCACGATGTCCGCCACCGCCTTGACTGTTTGTGTTCGATGTAGAAGCTGTATTTTCAGCTTGTATTAAGGTGGATTTTCTCTCTTTATGCCAATGTTGCCGTATTTCTCTTAAAGTAGGGATACCATACTAGAAACAATAATTTTTGCCAATTTTATTGGACAAGTACAGTTTTGTTTGAAAACAAGTCATACGACTAATAATTCTATGAGATTCGTCTGGTTTTGATTGGAAATGAAGAAGCTATGTAATTTTATTCAACTATTAGAAGAACAAGTCTGGTTTTGTTCGAAAAGACAGTTTTCAATATTTTTTTAAGGTAGAATGGAACTGATTTTGAATGAAAATATTTCGTGACTCCATAGGTGCGTACTTGGAGAACCCAAAAAAAAATTAAAAAAAAATTCCTTTACTGTGGACATGTATGGTTTTGTTCGCCAGCTCCTCAGATATCATAAACAATTTTCTTTTACGGCTCAGTTTCACTATACATTAGGTATGTATCATTACAGGATAGCCTACTATGAGCATGTCCGAACTACAATATTTTTATTTTAAAAATATGTAAAATTTTAAAGAAACGGTAAGTACCTATAAGTTCCCTACGGTATAAGGTACCTTTATATGTAAGTGGTCAAACGATGAAGATCTTTTTGCTCGTATTATATATCTATGACACAGAGAGAGGCGATAAAATAAAATAAAAACTTATGTTATTAGAATGAAATTGATAAATGGAGTAAGTACACAGGATGCTTTAAAATGATTCATAGAAAACTTTAACTTGCCATAAATAGTTGCTATTCTACACAACATTAGGGTTTCTCCCGCGCTTTTGTGGCATCCACGTCAGCTTTATTTCGTTTTGTCTTGCAAATTGTTTTACAGAAGTGCTTTTCTAGTGAGAATGATGTTTTTGCTCGAAGAACTTCGACAATATGTGAATAATGTGTGGGTCAGTAAAGAAAAGTCAAATAAGACGCTGCAGCTTGATACTTGGCTGGATTTTGAAGAGCCACACTGCGTCCGGGACGCGTTCTTACTTTTTTCGGATGGTGCAGAAGCGTGGAAGATTCTCCCAGATAGCATTGAAATGTGTCACACCAGCATTTTAATGAAGACTTGAAAGAGTTGTTTACATTAGACATGGCTGTATGGGCTCAGTTCCCTTTGCCTTAAAACCAAACAAATAACAACAAATACATAACATTAAAAAAAAATACGACGGACCATTCTCGGCCATCAGCTATCGTATTGCTGGGTAAAGTGACGCGGTCCTGTTATGATACGATCTGTATATCATACATAACTCTGGGTACTTTAAAAAAACTCTGCTTCATTATATAATTTTATAGATCAGGGGTGAATGATGACGACTTAAAATTACAGACCTCTATGCCATCTTTACTGAAAGTACTGGAACTAAAATTACTGAGAGTTTAGTAACGAATATTCCACGACTCATATTTAAAGAACGCCGATGTAGAACCAAACTCCTGGACAAAACTACAGATGGCAGTACCAGTCTTGTAGTCACGGTAGAATTTGCTTCTGTTCCTTGTTTGGTGGTTATTTCTAAGTACTTTTCAAAGATGGCGCTAATAGGCATGTCTAACACGTATACTTAATTTTTATTAGCATTAGAAATAACGTAAACAAAGGAGCAGGGACCTAAAGAGAAGGTTTGCGACCTTTTCGTTAGGTCCCCCTGGGCCACCCCATCTCTTTCCATGGATGTTGTAAAAGGCGACTAATATTAAAATCATTCAACGTGCTAAATATTTGACAGGTGACACGACATTCTTAATTTAGCCGCAATATACTTTTAGGACCTCTGCTTCTTTAGGTCTTTTATAGTGTAAGTTTTTGAAGACGATTGTTGATTTTATTATCATTAGACCCATAACGATTCAATATTGAGAAATACGTATAAAAACAACATATTAATTACTTAAATAGCCCGACATTGACGGTGAGGTGTATACGAAAAATTATGTCATTTTAAGCTACCTTCATTGAAATGTTTGCACATCATATTTATAACGTGCCCGATAATATACCTAAAACTTGCTTCTGTCTAATGCTAAAAAAATAAAGAACTTCAGAAGGTGGAACTACGAATATTTTAGATACTTTTCCTGTGACATCTCTGTAGATGTCGTTAAGGTGCAACGCGACTTGGTTTTCATATAATTTACACATTCATATCGCCATTAATTAATCGCATACGTGCCATATTTTACTGAATTTGAATCCATTATGCAACTATATAATGTACCTACCTACTAAACCTCGCCAAATCGTTTTCACGGCTGTAGTGGTTAGTTAAGTAGTTATTTAATTTATACTTTTTTTAACATGCCACAGAAAAACACAACAATTTAAAACGAAGTGTGCGTGCAATTTAAGTCCCAAATAATGTCAAGGACGTGGAACATCCACAACAGCTACTATTTTAAGAAACAGGAGCATAGGTATTTTAACATTATAACAGGTATTATGTTCTTAACCGAAATTACGGTTACGGTTTATTCAAGCGGTTCGTCTACCGTATCATTACAGAGCTGCTAATATTTTATCCGTCTTCTATTCGGTCAATCCCGTCCGAGACAGCAAAAAATGTTTTTGAAACTGGACAAGGACTCAAATGTTTCGTCTAAGCGATCGTTCACAATTTAATAGTTTACTAACAGCTATTAGGATAATTTATAGCCGTTTAATATCGGCGGAACCCGCGGAGATTTGATTATCGATGTAATATTTTTTGTCAGTAGAGACGCCAGGGATCGCGTGTCGCGTGCTTCTGACGTCTTTTTTTCGATTTCTGTTTTGGGGGTGTAACACAAAAAATATCATAACTGGCCACTGACTACCGGAATATAATTTTTGACAATTTAATAAATTATACGGCCTATCAAATAATGGGTAGCTACGGGCATGTTTTTATTGTTGTCGGATAATTTGGCCAGTTGAGCTATTGTTGTATTTAAATATGGGTGCTGTACCCGTATATAGGTACTTTATAAGAATATCACGGTTGTCGGTCAGTTATGTTTTATATTATGGGTATAAGTTATCTAAATAATAAATATATAAGTGGTGGTACAGTGGTGTGGTAACTAAGTTTTAATGGGCAGATACCTGTTTGTATTTTTAAGCGACAATGGCTCAAAGGCTTAGGGCACGAGACTGCTGTGCATCGCCGTCGCCGTTTCGAATCCACCTTTGGATTGTGGTGGATCACTTATATATCATAGGCATTTTAGCCTAGTTGGAGTGGTTAATAAAGAAATTGGATAATGTGTAAAACAATACCAAATTTTTTAAAATAAAAAATAATTATTATGGGTGTTTATTTATGATTATGAAACATAAGTACTCGTATTAGATATTTAGATACTTATGCAGCAGGCAGAGGGTGGAAAGCGACACCTCGTAATCGGCTGTCTGCGGGTGCGCAGGCGCTGCTCGCGGAAATTGCGCGGTCGCGCGCGCCTTGCTCTTACCGCGAAACTTGACTCGGAGGGCTACTCATAGTTCTTCTATAAAGGCTTTATAAAGGTAAATACACGTCTAGCATAGGCTGATATGTAGTAGATTATTTTAGAAATCTTTAACAATTTACAACGAATGTTTGATTACCCTCTTTCCCTGATAAGTACTTGTTCAATGTCACAATCTTTTAGTCAAAACAATAAGACATAGAATTCCCTCAAAGTTTACAACAACGATTATTCGTTGGTCTAAGTTTTTGTCTTTCTCTGTTACCTTTTTTAAGCCCTTAAACTTTCCGAGTTATTTGTCGTATTAGTTGAAAATGTAAACTCGGAATGATGGAATTCTCTCCGCTCATGTGATGTGATCAAGTTACGAGGCGCCCGCGTCAGATGCGCCCAGTAGCGATGCCCAAGTCAAACGTTTTTTGTCTCTTTTCTGACAGATCGAATTAAAATAAACGCTCCGATAAGGCGTCCTATAATATTATCATCCTGTATTTGGTTACGTGAGCGAGTGACGTGCAGTGGGAACGCCATAGGTGGGAGCCATCGGTTTTTACGCTCACCTATTTTTTTTAATAATTCCAATTAGAACGATATCAAAAGAAGTTTAATGGTTTTTATTGTTGTAGGTGTTTTGGTATTATAACGCAGTTGTAAGTACCTAACTAAACAACCATTAGGTACTTAGACTAATTATTAAATAGTCTAATAATTAATTTAGTTCCGCTATGATCACAATTTAACGGATAAATAGCTATCAAAACCTACAATAATTATTGTTTGTTACGAGTGTTTAAGATTTAACTTATTAATTAGTGAATTAATTTAGTTGAAAGCAATAAACTTTTTGTCGAAGTGTGGTTAAGACAAAACAAATGCAGTCAAGCGTGGAAGCTACTGTATTCGACGGAAAAGGTTCGTCTCTTTTCTGGCAAACCGTTACAAATTGCCAGATGGTTTATTTTTTGTTTTAACAGATCCATAATAATTATGGTTGACACGTATGATGCATGCCTCAATGAAAATTGGGAATTCGGCGGCAAAGTGTGGGTAAATAAACATTTAGTATTTTATTTATACAAAAATTAAAATTTTTAACGAAGTGCGCAGTAAGCTATTGTTAAAAACCTAACACAAATAATAACTTGTTTGAAATAACTGAATGGCGCAAAAAATTTAGGAAATAAAGGTGTAGCTAACTTATGAATCTTTTGATCGACTAAAATGAAGAAAAAGGAAGGATAAGATAAGTATAGAAGAAAACCTACGGCACGAAGAATGTTTTGCGGTAAGAGTGACTGTTACGCATGCACGCTACTTCACGCGCATGTTGTAAAGTATACCTACTTACAGGGTGTTGCTGGGAATGACAAAGTTCAAACACCATGCATGACATTGGAGACCTTTCAGTGCTGTAGATCGATCAGCAACTGGGTGATGATTATAACTCGGTGTACTAACATTCAATATTAGTTAATAAAAGCACTTGTATTATTTACGGTTGTATTGTATGATATTACATTTTATTTTATGTAATGAACAAAGTGATTCACTAACAAATTTAATTTATAATGAGACAGCAATGCCCATGGGTTCATTGCTTGCTATACATGACTACACGCCCAATATTGAAAAAAAAATTAAAACAAAAAACATTTTCATCTTAATCTTTCCGAATACTCGAGCGTAGGCAGAGCGATATCCACATTATCGAGTTACCTAGGCTACTGGGCATCTCATCTAGATGCTGTAAAACGAACTAACATATCCCTAGGTCACTCTACATGGAACCTTATAGTTAACATCCAAGGACTATAGTCCAATGTCAGTAATCATCGAGTTAAAACAAAGCATGAGCACAGAATAATAGTCGCTCCGGTGATTTTATGGAAACATGATCTCGGGTTGGCCTCTCACAAAAAGAATGAAGCGAAACTCGACCGAAATTGTTTTAATCGTCGGAAGTCACGCGGTACTTGGATTATCGATTAAGTTTTAGACACAGCTTGATTTTCATTTTTATCATCAAAAGTTTATATCTAGACTCTATTTAGTACGCATATGCTGCACTGTTCTTCGCTACGCTAAAGCTATATGCAGGGCAAATTGGCGACGTAATAAGTGGTTATTCATTAATAAACTTTCGTTGTTAATTTTTATTGAGGTACTGTTTGGCTATACTTTTGGCTCGTTAAAAGCATGTTTCAAACAATGAAAAAGTATTTACCATTTTATTTTATTAGTTTCGTGTTCGTTGACGTAAAAACACTGACGTGATTAGATGTGGCACCGTACGATTTGTTTGAACTAACTTGCGCATGAAATATCGTTCGGAGTCAGCTACCGATGGTTTGCTGGCTTACCTACCGCGGCTGCGATCACAGAAAAAACGCATACTTCTGTTTTAAGGCATCCGAATTCCTTTGAAGCAAATACGTGTGTGTAATCGCACGTAACGTTTTATTTAATTCGGCGAGAGGTAAAAGCGGTGAATAGAAAACGTTGGACATTTATAGACTCTAGAGCAGAGAACGAATGTTTAAAATCAGTCAAGAAAACTGGGTATGTTTATTAGTAATACGTTACCTAATAAATGCCTAGTTAGTCATCCGCCAAATGATCCTAAAGAAAAGAATGTGCTCCGGCGTCTACCTACCTGAGATTTCCGTGAAGCGCTGATCGCGTGTCAAGTACAACCGCGAATATTCACGAAGACGACCTTAATGGGGCCAGATAACTAAACAACTATGCGTTATGATCATTACCCAAATAATCACAGCTATAGTGCACCGTTCAATTATCTGCAATCATTTGAACGGTAGCTTTACCGTTACAGGATTTCTTTTCGATGTTGATTGCTGACTTAGGTGGGTAGTTAGGGTTTCAAAAACGGAACTCAAAACTTTCTTTTTTTCGTTTCACATGACAAACACCGCGAAAAAACAACTGTAGCACTAGCAGGTGATCGCGGAACAATGCCTTAATAGATTGGTTACGTTGACATTAAAAAGCGACAAAAAACGTATGGCATCTTTTTGCAAAGTTTCGGAAACCACAATAAAACCGCATACCTTTTAAACGGTGTCGCGTGGCGTTGAACTGTTTAACAACTTTTACCAAAAAAGCTTTTGATACTAAATTACGTTCCATTCAAAGCAGTTTGGCACAGATGGTTAGCTGGCTTAAACGGAGTAAAATTTGGTAGGTAATTTAGTAGCGTCGTCGTCGGAGGATCTTCAGAGCATAGTAACTCTAATGGTTGGGGAAATTAAGAGGAAAGGAATGAAAGTGAATGTGTGAAAGACAAAAGTTATGGTTCTGAAAAGGAAAGATAGTGTGTCTGACTGTAGTATTATGACAAATAGTGAAAGGGTTGAACAAGTGAAAGAATTCGTATATTTAGGGAGTTTGTTCACCAGGGACAGTAAATGTGATGATGACATAGAAAAGAGGGTAGAAGCGGAACATTCAGTTAATGGAGCCTTACATACCATTGTGAGCAGCCGATTTGAATCGAAGGATGCGAGAGTGGCAGTTCACAATTGCGTATGCACCTACGCTGATGTATGTCAGCGAATGTTGGGTATGGCAAAAGAAGAATGAGAGCCGAATTAATGCTGTGGAATTGCGTTCTTTGCGTAGTATGTGTGGTGTAACAGTGTGTGACAGAATAAGGAATAGCGTTATAAGGGAAAGGTGTGATATGCAAGACGATGTAGTGAGTAAGATTGAAAGAGGAATGTTGAGATGGTATGGACACGTAGAAAGAATGAATGGAACGAGAATAACGAAAGCGGTGTATAAGGAAGGGTAGGAAGGGGAGATCTAGAATGTCCTACGTCGACCAGATCGCGGTCTTTATAAAGGAAGGTCAGGTGCGGTCAACTACTAACCGAAGAGTGTGGAAGAAGCGAGAGCGGTTTGTCAGGATCGTTGCAGGTGGAAATCTTTAGTCTCTGCCTACCCCTGCGGGAAACAGGCGTTAGTTTATGTATGTATGTAATTTAATGATTTAATTAGAAGATCTAATTATCACACGAGGCCAGCCTAAAGTCAAAAATTAAAGCACCCTATAACATTTTATTGCTCCTATAAATAGATCATGTAGAACTAGACAAGGGTCTCATCAGTTGCGTTCAAATGACAAATTGATCCTAAATCAACTGCCCAATTTATAATGGGCAATAAAGTTGTCACCTCTTATCCTATAATGAGGTGTCTTTGTGGATTTTATATTACCATAATGGAAACCAAATTACCGACAAAGTTTATTTACATTACCGTTTCCAGCGCTTTTATATTACCTTATCGAATAAGTTACATCTAACTTTTCAATTGCAATTTCAGAGTAAGAAGGTCAATAAATCTACGGTCCCTACGTACAATTGCAGAAGTGGCATTGAAGTGATTTTCACTTATTTGGCTTTTTGGCTAACGGCCTCGTCAGTTTTCATTATTTTTACAACTCCATGCCAGGTATATAATGTAAACTGTACATGTGATTATATTCAATGAATAGTTTCTGAAATACAGAAAATCAAAACTACTCTGCGACCAATTTGACATTTGCATATACGTCATTGTAGGGTCCGTCGAAATAAGCAGTTACTTTTTCGACAATGTTCTCTTTTGTGACTTAATTTTATTTTGTGATTTAATTCCTAAGCTTAGATTATAAGTAAACTCTATCATCACCTCACCTGTAATCTACACTAGTCTACGCTGCTTATTGATCTCTCCCAGGACTCGCCATTGAGCTCTGTCTTCGGCTCTTCTCACCCAGTCGAGCTCTTCTCTTCAAGTAAACTCTATAGTATCTACTTACTTATAGAATGATTTATTTTCAAAGTTTTTTAAAGTCTTGAAATTGAATAAAATCGTGGTGTCACAGGTAATAAGCGGGTGGGAATTCTGCCGGTGCTCTGAGCGCAGTGAGCAGACGATGCATCAATTGCGCGCCGCGAGGGGTCCCCGCGGGCGCACGCGCACCCATCAGCTTCTACAGACGGCAAGGGGTGCTCTGAGTATCGATATTTTATCCAGATATTAAGTTTGTTTGTGTTTTATTGGCGTTTCTAAAGGTTGTAGGTACGTACGCTTTGTACGTACCTCCATCGTTTTAATTAAAGTATAGAGTAGAGTAGAGACGGATGAGTTTTATGGTAGTAGGGTAAGCTAAGCTCATAGTAAGTAAGTACTAATTGGTACTACGTTATAGTCAAGTTATGAATTGTGATGAATTAACTACACATAATGATTTTGGCAGATATACATAATGGGATGGTTTGCCCTTGCCTTCCTTATTTCACACATTGGTAATTTTAGTGTGTAGGTTTCCTCACAATGCATTCGCAGTCAGCAACTGAACTATATCACACTGCGCTACCGATCGTTCATTATTTTTCATGAGTAATGGCGAGGTGAAAAAGAGTTTGAAGAGCTACATAGTATAAGGAGAGTTCGTTGACGTCTATTATCGATAAAACAGTTGAGCATCTCTTCAACATTTTGAGTGACATTGGAGGAATCCTCTGAGGTGCACTTCGGGGAAGCCGGTCCGTCACATTCCCTCCTCCGCGCATGCGCGAAACGCCGCCGACACCACTCGATCGTAGATAAAGACCACTTATGACATGAACCATGCCTTTATTCCAACAAATTGATTTCGAACACTGGACCCATATCGACGACTTCGATCTTCGCTCACCGTCGGACGAACAAAGAGTGTTATCGTTTATAAATTGACACGTATCTTCGAACTGGTATATCACAGAGTCTACATTGATTGATGTGAGTATCGATTAATAATTAGGTACATTTATTGCTTGTGACTGCATTAGAAGAATAACAACTATTTTTTAAGTTGGTGAGTGTTTTATTAGATAATAGAGTCCTCGATAATAAAGCTGAGACTCAAAAATATTTTTTTCGCTTCGATTCAAAAATAAATCTATAAATTTAATATAATATTTAGGTGTCTACTTTTGCCGTTACTTAAACCGAATTTCTTTCTCTTCAATTTTTTTCGTAGCTAACGCGTTAGGCCAGGGGTTCTCAAACTGTGCGCCGCTGCGCCCCGGGGCGCCGTGGAGAGTCAACAGGGGCGCCGCGAGGCACTTCTGTTTTATATTCTCTGGAAACTAAAATGACATATGTATAGTGTAAAATTAAAGAATATTAATTAATTAAGCAAGTCGACAGTTCAATTATGTGAATAGTCAAGCACCTTTTTCTGGTACTGTATTCATATTTTTCTGTCAATTTTAATACAGTATTACATTGTAAGGGCCTTTACACATAGGTCGACGAAAGCGCCCGGTGTGTTAGCGTCCATACAAATCGAAGGAACTCTACAGCCGCGCCTCCGGAGGCGTATGTGTAAGCGCCCTAAGGTTTAACTAAAAAGTTGTTTTCATATCATTATATACATATATTTCGCCTAGGGCGCAGGACAAAATACCAAACCTGTTAGTGCGCCGCGAACTGAAAAAGTTTGGGAACCCCCGCGTTAGGCAATTATTACACTAGCTAGCCAAAGCGGCGATCAAGATAACCGATTTATTAATCGCCACTAATTACTGCTGGTGTTAGTTCGACCTTTATCTGGACACCATTTACCTACGACGGCCGACAAAAAATAACGGACAAAAACCGTGAAGAAAGGTAGATTTGTACCTCCGTTCCGCCGGTCACTGTTTCACCTGTTCATTGTTTGGCTGGCGGCTGTTTCAAACAAAAGGGTTCAAATATCACAGTTTTCGGGAGATAATGGCCGTCAATGCAATAAATTATATTGGTAATAACTGCACTTGCAGAGCCTTAGATTATCGCTTTAATATATGGGTACAGATTTAACGTCTGTGATTTATGGGATTGATATCCTTTGGAAGTTACTCTTGCACTCAACGATTTGAGGATTGAGCGCACTTAAAATCTTGTAGGGATGGTACGCGGTATTTTATACAGCTAATTGACTTGCAAAAATCCATATAAATATAGGTAGGTCTGTTAATGAATGCATCTGATTGCTTCCTTTAGTATTTCTTAGCCAATATCGATTGTAAGTGTCCTACTTTGCTCTGTATTTTTCTGAATGGTATGAAATGGATAAGTTGCGACATTTACATGTCAATGTTCAAAGCTGTGTCTCCCACGTAAGAGCGCGAAACGGATGTAAACGTCTGTGTAGGGAGTCGCGGCGATAAATCCCATGCAAGTTCGCCGCCGGCGCAGGTTTCGGGAGCCATCAATCATTGCGTGGAGCAGCGACGTCGCTGGAGGTTTCGTCATACAGAGTAGCTTGGCGGATTGAAAGGGAATTTTAATGAAATTGTAGGAGACCTTAAATTAAAGACATCGTTGCCATTGGAAAAAACAACGAATCTAAAAAATTTGATAATAATTTTTGTATCTGTCGTCGGCGCGCAGGTTTCAGGAGCTTTCAGTCTTTTCGCGGAGGTTATGCCATATACTTACCCACCTGAAGCCGCCTGGTATACAGAAAGTACTGGTGGTAAGTGACGATGAGGCCGGAGATGAAGCATACGTGTTTAATAAGTACTGACTCTTCTACAAACACTGCCGAAACATATCAACGTCGATGCAAAGATATTTGATGACGACAGATTTTACATACCTAAGGGTGATCGCTACCCAGGCGGACCCTGAAGAGTTCCTATCACCAGCAAGTTGGTAAGTCTTACCGAGTATCGTAGATATTGATATAAGTCTCTAAACTCAACATTACTCTGCGTATTATTCTAACGACTCCTTATTAAAAGCTAACCGCTACGGAGGATGTCAGACACAGTCCGTGATACATGATAACTAGAGGCGAAGTCACATTAAATCAGGTTGCTTGCACTCGCCGCCGTAATTCGCTTAATTTCACTTAAACCCGGCGAAATTGGCGTAATACCGCCTTATTAGGGTATATAAACATTATTCAATTCTTGCCGTAAAATCGGATGATAAATGGTCAATAAAGTTATGGAAATGAACGGGCACACAATTTACTTTATGAAATATCTTAACTTTGTATGTTGCTTACTTGATTTGATTTTCTTAATTTTGGAAAAGTTAATAAAGTTGCTATTGCTCTTTGCTTTATTATCTATCGAAATGATAGTAGGTATAGGTATAGAAGTGAACTTTGTTATTTTTTTAAAGATTTACATGAGGAGGTACGAGAAAATCCCAATAAATGCGAATGTTTGTATTGAAGTTTGTTACTCCATCATCGCCCAATAGAAGTAAGGAGTTAGATATTTTTTTCCATATCCCGTAAAATCAAAAGTATTCACTGTACTAATACAGACTAGTACAATAGATACTTTTCATTTTACGGGATAAGGAAAAAAAAACTTCTAACAAAAATTGACGTCGCAGCCAAACAGCTATTGTAATTAAATTAGGTATTTAATTACTATCTCAAATTCTATTATCACCTGTAAGTAAATTATGTTCTCACAGCCGTTGGTCGAAACAATATTTTCTCATTAATCATTTGGCACAAAAGGCAGTACAGTACAAAAGCCATTACGGTCAAGGGAAACACTAAAGAGTGCGATTTGTAAGCTCGCGTCTGCAAAACGGCACATTTGGTGTGCTTTTGATTGATCTCTGGATAATACTCACCCACAGGACATCTACTAGAAGCTTGCGGACTTAAATCCAACTTTGTACTCTACTACGTTGGGCTTAAGCCTAATTTTCTTCACAATAGTGATGTTTAATTAATTACACTGGTGTATATTGTATTTCAAGCTCTTTGCGGAGGATATAAGGTTATTTTTGCGGCTATGAATGAGGACATGAACGTCAGGTGAGTGTGAAGTCAGCACAGGGCTGGATCGCTAGCCGCGAGCCTGCGATTAAGGTGTGGAAGCTATGCATTTACTTCCAGAGACTTTTTGAACTACAGAACTGACACTTTCGTAATCATTATTTCTCTGGGTGTTAATTATGTATGAATATGAAACTTCAATGATTCTCATCACCCAAGAAAAAGCTCGTAAGTTTTTTCAGTTTTCTTCAGTGGAAGACCGACAAGAAAAATCCGCAGCGAAAAACTAATGAAAATCGCGTAAGAAAATACCGAAGTTTTGCTGCGAATTTGCGCAGTATCTAGTCAGGGTAAGGTCATAAATTTCCTAAACTTTAATAATTTGGGTTTTGTCTATATTGTTGTTAGGGTATGGAGTTCATAACAGTGAAGGAGTTACCTTATGGTTCTAAATGTGTTTGTTATTTTGTCCTACAGGCACTTATTAGAGGCTCTTTGGCGGCGAGAGCTCGCGGCTAACCCTGGATCGTTTACCTACCGTTGTTTATCATTGTGAATTGTGAACGCAGGCGCATGATTATAATGCATCTCCGTGAGGAATGTGTGCGGCTAGACTATCATGTCTGATAATGATGCCTATCTAGCGTAATTTTCACAAGGTTAGTTAATGACACATTATTTGTAAAGGTAAGCAAGTATTAAGCGGCTTAATTAGTTCGCAAAACCTGTTGTTTTTACTTATTGTTGATGACAATGAATCATAAATTCATTAGTTAGATTTAAGATTAGCTAGCAATATGTACTACAATTTTATTAAGGTTCCTAAGAAATTGGCGTTTTTTATAATTCCAGGACACCACTAATCCCCATTCTTGTTACATTCTGTATCTCAAAGAGAGTAATAATTATTTAAATGTAGTTAAATTTCTATTTTCTAAAATCTATCTCTATAAAAAATTAAATTAAATACCTATAAAAGATAGATTTTATTAAAATAAACCTTCACTCATTATAATTATATAATTAAAAATTATTTTTTAGCTAAGTATTTTTGTAATGCAGGTTAAAGATAGATGTTATTAATTCAACTAATTAAAACCTCATTGGCATTGCCACAGAGTACTTTATACCTACTGACCGGTATATAGGTAAGGTATAGGAATAGGTAAGTATAAAATGTTATGTACTATTATATATTCTGTGCTATGGCCCCGTAAGAACAGTTTTTCCTCGGAAATTGTAGCATTGGTCTGTGTTGTGTAACCCCGATATTATGGCGCGGATAACTGATAGGCGCAGTTGGCTTTTGAACCCGATGAGTGAGCCTTCATCGGGCGCCACTTTCCGCCTGACTTCGCTAACTAGAGTTTGAATGTTGTCGGTATACTTACACTATAACCGTAGATACTTATATTGAAAATAATAGAATATTAACTGTGTAACAGCAATAACTACCTAGATGTGTTATAGATTTGGGCACAGACATATTCTCTTAGTTCACAAGGCGTCTACATTTTTCGGGTAATGGTGAAGAGTATAACTTTAGGATTATTTCACTTATGTAAACTCGTCGTCGTCGTGGCAGTCCCTTGTTTTTGTTCTCTTTCTTCGTCAGGTCGCGCAATTTTGACTTATGTAAACTAATAAACTTACGACAATGGTGAGAAGTGTGTATGATGAAACGTCAGTGGCTGAAAGGCTATAGGGCACGAGACTGCAGCGCAAGCGTCGCCGGATCGAATCCACCTTTTGACCATTGTGGTGTACTCCTAGCACAGACATTTTAATCTGGTTGGAGTGGTCGTTGAAGAATATTTGTAATGTAAAATATTTAACACAAACAAAAAGATTGTGATGAAAAATTATGGAAGAACTGTATTGCCCCATCACGTCGCCGTCTTGATTGAATGACAAACGACTGTGTATCCAAATCATTCAATACCGAAATCGATAAAATGAAGTGATTTCTCCAGCTCTACCGAGTAATGATACGATTAATAATGTTGTAGGCAAACGGCGATAGACGGCGGGACCCGTACGGAATCGAGTGCGCGATCGACTCCGGCGCCCATTATCCTGTCGATACTCCGATTCGTGCGCACGAACATCGCTGAATTACACCACTGTTCGCTGTCAAGCTTAATTCCTCATTCGTGTCGCTCGAAAGTTCATAGCCGCTTAGGAAATCACAGATAGTTACGCTACTATTTATGTAAGCTGGCTGGCATAAAGTTAATCTGATGTCTGATTGCGCCATTGATAGGGGGCATTAGAGCATGGGTTACAAATCGCCTATAGCAAGATGTTTTTTTTTTTTGTAGAATATTGTTTTGCACTCATTTTAACTATTTGTTTTGAGTCGCTGCGACCTTAATTGTTGCAATTTTTACGTGGTTTTTGTATTCTGTTAACAATTCATCCCTAACACTAACAAGTATTTAGTTTTTAAGATTATTTACATGTGTAGTAATGAAGGTGGTATGACTATGTGCAGAGTCAGCTTGGGGTGGTACCACCCTTTTATCTATTTCTACAGCAATGCAAGTATTGCTGTTTCAGTTTGAAGGGTATAAGATAGCCAGCGTAATTAAGCGAATCTAAATCCTCTAAGTTAGCTGTGCATCCAAAAGCTTCTAATGACCACTTCCTATCAGGTGACCTGTTTGATCGTCTGATCTCCTTATAGGTACAAAAAATATATCAACAAAGACAGCCTGCAATAGGATTTACTAAGGGGAGTGTTGGTGCTCTCAAGTGCATCAGTAACAAGAAATTTATTGAACCTACTTCACCTCCGCTTGCAGATAGATTTAAAATATCGCCGTTCTGTCTGTCCAAGTGTAAAATGTAGCGCTTTGGTATGACGAGTGATTAGTTACTTGGCCATTATAATTTAGACTTAGCTTCGGTGAGACGGTTTGTATCGACCGCTTGTTAGGCTCACTTGTTATGCGCGCGCGCTCGCATCAGAACAGATTATCCGTTCGATTGTATGGAATCAGCGCTGTCTTTGGTATATTTTATCAGACCACGATTTTTGTTAGTTGATTTTATATTGTAAGTAATTGAAATTGAAAACATTTATTTAGCACTGTAAACACCAGAATATAGTACACAATACAGAAGTATACAAAGATTAATACATACAGCACAAAATATCTGGTGTGGTACAGTGCCAAAAAGGGTACACCAGCTCAGCATAATGCTGTGGCAAGCCACAGCGCTGATTTTCAGCTGGCCCCTCAGTGACTGCACGCATAAGTAAAGTAAGTAAGTACGCATTAACTTTATTATAATTACAGGCGGTTGAAAAATTTGGCGGAATTTCGTTTGAATAATTGGCGGAATATTTTGAAACGATCCTGAATTTGTATGCTAACAGTAAGCGGTAGATTTGAAAATGTAATTCCCGAAATAAATACAAATTATAAAGCAATACAACAATGATACTCAATGCCTAGGGTGTAATGTTAAATCACTTCAGATGTAAGCGTTTAGCTTATATAGATGGAGTATTTAAAGAACATCAGTGGGCAATGAACGTAATGATTTCTTTAAAACCAATATTTTGTTACTATTTTATACCAACGCTGACGAAAGCCGTTTCTACATTTGCTTAGCTAGGCGCGGACACTAACATATCGCTTACCATTTATTTACATTAGTACCATTTCTTTATCAGTTTATCACTGATTGTCTAGAGGTGGTATTCATACAAGTGTATTGATAAATAGCCGATGACTAAATGTAAATACGATTGAGCTTTTGTTAGAGCATACACCTCGGTCTGCGGCTGAGTTTGTTTGACCACTAGTTTCCAATTGCGTAGTTGTAATCACTCAACGGATATTCAAGACATCAACAGGCTAAAGTATGTTTATTAATGATCTTAAAAAATGTGAGTGCAATGAAAATATGACATGGTGGCGATGTAATGGCCGGGCCTGCCTAGTATATTTGTTATTTATTCTGGTACTATTAAATCAAAAGCATTCGTTCACATTATTTGGAACGTCTGAATTCCATCTTCCATCTTTTATTACAGGTAGTTTACAAAAAATCAAGAGCTATATAAAGCTTTTGTGCCTCAATATTTCGTCGTGTGCCTTCATCATAATTATTCACAGCAATCATCGTTTCTAAGACGACGAAATTATGAAATGTAGGAAAAGAATTTGGATAGAGCGAACCCTTTGACCAGGAACACCGTGTAAATATGAATTAGTAGGTCGACTTCATTCAAGAGCTTACCACCGCTGTGCTCCTTTGTGTCTTCTTACTTCTTATTAACTGGTTCAGAAGTTCATAGTATTTTTTTTATCTTCACTCGACGGCGACATCCATTGTATATTTGAGTTATTACTGGGTTCCTTATTATGAACACTTCGACCGTCCTTTTGATCGGTGATCGTATTATGTAAGAGTATTTTGACACATTGCCAGGTATTGTTCATGATTTTTTGAAGTCGTAAATTATTTTTTGAACACCGTCGTGTACGTGTTTGACGAGGATTCGATTGTGATTTAGGATTAACCTTTATGATTTATGAGAAGGATTTTTATTAAAGCAGAATGTGAGATTCTTATTTGAAAATATCACTCAGATAATTGTTAGAATTTCTGATAGAGTTAAAAACTTGATGTTTTTACTTAATCTCAATTAATACAGTCAGCTCTAGTTTGGTTTGCGACATAAAAAGACTGAAAATTGATTGGGCAAAATATGATACATAATAACACAAAAAGAGATATAAGGGGTATACCTACACGAGAGATAAATGAAATTCTAACAACATTCTTAATGGAATCATCTTCTCTTCTAAGTCATTTTCCTCATTGCTGAGGGTCGTGATCTCTCTAAGGAATTAATAACATACAACGACACTCGTGGCAGATTTAATGGGGTGGTTTGCCATTGCCTTCCCCATTTCACACACGGGTTATCTCAGTGTGCAGGTTTCCTCACGTAGTTTTCCTTCACCGTCAGAGCAATCGGTAAATGTACGTAAGTCTTTCGAAAAAACCGAAAAACTCATTGGTACATGGCATTGCCTGGTTTCGAACTCGGATCTCCCGCATGGGAGTCCGACGTCCTAGCCACGACGCCACCGACGCTCCGCATAATGGAATAGTCAACAGTAAAACTACGTATCCTACCAAGGATTCATGTTTTGGGATAGATTCTATTTATGCCTAGAGGTTTAGTGTAGTTTCGGTGTCGTATTGTAATGTGTAGACAGGTGACAAAGACCGCGGTGTCGTTTGAGCGCGGCGCGTCGAACGAGTGTGGTGATGGCCAATTGAGGAGAGTGTAGCCAACAATGGAGGCACACAGTAGCGGGCTTCCGTGTCGCGCCAGCACAAGGAATTGGGAACTACTAGAATTGAATAGAGTCAGTACAAGTTGTGATTATATACTAGTACTTACGAATGATAAAATTAGGTACCGTACCGATGCTAAATAACTTAATAATATGCTGACCTGGATGCGGCTAAAGTATCCTGGGTAACCATAGAGTCTGCGGCATCGGACAGAGCGCGGTGGAAGAATATTGTCTCAGCACTATGTTCCCTAAGCACCACTAGGTGCTCTAGGACTTGAAAAAGAAGAAGACCGATGTTAATAGCTAGATGCCATAAGAAACCTAACCTACTAGCACTGATTCTACTTAATCACTAACAAAAGGGATAACCAACTTCTTACGGTTATTTCAGAAATAACAAAACTTTGTCAAGTCAATGGTTTTAAAAACATTTTGTTGCGCAGGCAATTATTTTAAAGATGCAAAGTAATGAATAGAGCCCATCATAAATAACAATGATTTTCAATATGTTCATGGTGCGTTTCCGAAATCTGAAACCTTGAGAATCTGATGGTGACCAGTCAAAAGTAAGTGGATTCAATTTCGTAACATGAAACTTGAAGAATTGGAAGGTTATCAGCCCGCCGAAGCTATAATAGTTAGATGGGGTCTTCTCGAACTAAAGTCGAAAGGAATCCTGAGACATTTCAAGAGAATATTTTTTAAAGATGGCGACCAATAAATAAATTGAAATGATGTTAGCCATGGCGAGGCCGAAGCTGAGCTCCGCGTTGGGCGAAGCCCGGAGCGTCCCCCCGCCTTCAGGCGTCGTAGGTCTAATATTCTGAATGTTCTTAGCCATGTCAGATGAAAATTTGATCAGTGGTTCTAAGATCTTGGAGTATCTTGAGATGTTGGAGTATGATGGGATCTCTGGAATGGACACAGTTTGAACTTAAATGTTTATGACTATGGTGACCTTCCTACATCTAAAACCTTGAGGATCTGATGAAGACCAGGAAAAAGTAATTGGATATACACAATGGTACGTCGGGGGTTCCTCAAATGTTTACATTAGAGTTATTTTAAATATAATTTTATATTAAGTTATTTCATACACGTCGTACATTTTTAGAAGTCGGAAATGAAGAGTGTGTAGAACATGTTTTGGAATAAATACACTTGGCCTCAAAATGTATGGAACGTCGCCATTGTTCTTTGTTAAGTTATGGATTCTGAACTGAACACCCCACTTTCGGGACTATAGGTTTTTTTTTGTTACATTCTGTATACATATTTAGCGAAAAAAAGAATACGAGAAAAAATAAAAATAACTTGGTACCTACTTAACCTCAAAGTCTATGGTCGGGACCGCTGTTATTTCGGCATAATAAGTTGTGGCGAGGTGCACATAAGCCACGGTAAACAATTAACATAATTTGAACAAAATCATCTCGACCTTTGAAACAGACCGACTATCCGCTCAATAGAAACCGCTTTGGACTGGTTACGCGTGGTTTCAGAACAATAACGCACTGAAACCAAATAACCGCCAGTAACATGAAGTTGCAAAGTATTATATTCACAACAATATTGTTATAGGTTTTATTTATTTTTAGATAACTATAATAAATTAATAATAAGATAACAAATGTTAATTAAGGATTACTGCTATTTCTAGCGTACAAATGTACGCTAGAAATAGCAGATTTTTGCATTGCCCTAAAATGTCATACGTAACACCTAATTTATAGCCAAAAATCAGACAAATAAATGTATTTCATTTCATTTAGAAATAACAATAATAATTCCTATAAGTGCCTAATTTTTAATAAGTACCATTGGAGCGGTAAAAAAGATAGTAATGGCAATTCCAAATAATATTTAATTAAGAGAAAGGTTGGCAACTTTTGAGAAGAGTAGCTTCAAGTTTATCGGTCGTTCATATTTCAAAAAACTCTCAAACAAAACTTGTTCTTAATTTTTATTTTTTTATATTTTTATTAAATAAGGAGAGCAGACGAGCAAACGGGCCACCTGATGGTAAGTGGTCACCCATAGACATATCACCTTACTTTATTAATATTAGAGGGTTTTTGATGCGCTGCTAACCTTGAGGACTTAGATGGAATGCCTCATGTGCCGGAAATTACGCTGGCTCTCTTACCCTTCAAACCGAAACACAGAAATGCAAGCATTTCTGCTTCACGGCAGAAATAGATAA
Organism: Hofmannophila pseudospretella; assembly: GCA_947369225.1. Taxonomy (NCBI): domain Eukaryota; kingdom Metazoa; phylum Arthropoda; class Insecta; order Lepidoptera; family Oecophoridae; genus Hofmannophila; species Hofmannophila pseudospretella. The sequence continues at coordinate 6,751,641 of OX376316.1, forward strand.
GAGGGTAGTACCACCACAGGCGATTCTTCACTTTAGGATCTACCACTACTTATAAGGTAAAAACAAATAAATAAATGAAAAAGTTTATTTACTTATTACAGGGCACACAAAAAAAGGACCTCCGACTTACAAACTAGGTCGAAAACCTGTATCTTGTAAGTCGGGATTCCGTCGCACTAAGGTAAATTCTTATTTACGTGTTTCTAACAATAAGGATAATAACTTTTATGCTATTATTAATAGTTTGTACTTTTCCTATATTTGTGAACAATAAACTGTTTCTATCTAGGCATTATATTTTATGTCTTAGTTACCAGCTAACATTCCTTACGTCGAATGCTCGCCGTCGCACTTTGCAAGTACCCACTCGCTATGTACCGGTCTATGTACCCGGCCCCTAATGCTCACTCATTGGCGAGCATGCCCCTGCCGCAAAGCAATTAGCTGTTTATTGCCGCCCCTATTGGTCCGTCTACACAATGCCTTATTTAGAACATAATAGTCTTTTAACACAACTATAAATGTATGCGATAGCTATTGCCATAAACCCATAATGACAGCTGCTTCTAGGGGATTAAAAAGAATGCAATATAGAATTGGTACATCTAGAATGGGAAACAGAATATTATAGGATCCGTGAGTTACCAGAATCGAAGTGTCCCGTCAATAAAGACTTAACTTTAACTTTATTTAATTTTCATTTTCATTAAGGACGTTTCATGCAACTGACGGTTAATACATTAGGCGTTAGTCCTATTGATCACTAAACATCATCATCTTTCCTTTTCTATCTTTTGTTTGTTGTTTTCTATTTGTGCAATAAAGTGTATTTTACTTACTTACTTACTTATATCATCTTATAAATAAACCTGAAAATGAGTAGGTACGAAGTCGGTAAAACAGTCCCTGGGAAAAAATACACATAAGGCGTAATTACTAAAGAACAGATTTACAGCTATTCGTCCAATCCACCCAATCTTTAGTTTTGGTCGAATTGCCAACACCTACTAATTAAAATCAAATTAAACAAATACATCAAGTTTTAATTTCTCTACCGGAATGAAACGTATTTTCACATCGTTTATTAAAACAATGGCTACTGGCAGTTGCTTTGCTGCGTCTGCTTATCTGACCCATCAATAAATGCCTTTCTTTAAAACATCCTACTACGTTATATAAAATTTTAATTTCCCAAGGGCCCAATGTAAGCAGCTCTATAAAAATTACTACAGTCGAGCCAGGCGAAGATCAAGTTATAGTGGATATTAAAGTTTCTAAATTATGTATGCTGAATGTTTGTGGGTAAAAAGTATTAGATATGGATGGTGATCGTCACGGGGTGGCCACGAGGATGAGCTCTGTTAATGGGGTTTTAATTGCAACGAAGCAAACACTCCGCCCTTGCATTGAATGAATTTTTACAAAAAGATATTCGGTGAATTTACAATTTTACAGATGGCGGACAAAAAATGAAAATGATGTGGAACTAGGAATTTTAAGACCGCGCTCCGCGTAGGGCGAAGCCCGAAGCGTCCCCCCGCCTTCAGGCACCGCAGGTTCATAACCATGTCAGATGAAAAATGGATCAGTGGTTCTAAGACATTGGAGTATCTTGGTATGTTGGAGTATTATGGGATCTCTGGAACGGTAACAGTTAGGTGGTTCGAGTTAGAGTTCAAATGTTGACCATGGAATCTTGAGGACCTGACGATGACCAGGAAAAGGGGATCTCCACAATGGTACGTCGAGGGTTTCTTATTTTTTTTAATTTAGAGTTATTTCAATATTTGAATGACACAACAGAGCAAGAATATTGTATGTTTGTATTATACTACCTATGAGAGAATTAAACTGGCCACTTTTTATAAAAAAAAGCAGTTTTAAGGACATTAACGCTCGAAAAAATATAAAATATTTTTAATTTTTGGTAATGACTTTCAATAAAGTTTTTCTTGCAAAACTGCCAGTCCCCAAAGAGTTTATGCAAATAAGTTTGTTTACATATTTTTTATTAATAGGACATAAAACGCAAAGCGTTGCGTAGATGGAGGCACAACACACTCCGTAAACAGAAAAGCAAAACGAAACGCCAGAATTTTGGCTGGAAAGTCGCTGGAGAAGGTTCTAAGGTGATTATTTAATTGCTGAAAAATTGTTTTCTGGTGAGTTTGATAGCTAAAATCGGTGTAGTTTTGTCTAGCAAACTTCAGTAACGAAGACAATGTATTTAACTCTTAAAATAAACTTCTCGTTAGTGGTTCGTTGTGTAGTTTCACTCTGTGATTCTGCGGCGGGCCATGAGAATTCGCTAGAGACTGACCGGTTGAAATTTCCGTTAGTTATACGGAAGTTACACGGAAGTTATCCTAGGAGTGTTAAAATGTACTACACCACAACATTTTGATGCAGAAAAACTAAAAACTTTTAAATCGCTTAATGTTTAGGCTGTTGGCCTGTGTTACCAATGCCTTGTTAAATAAATAAAAAACGAAACATCATTTTTGAAGATATCACAAATTTCTCGTTATTTGGATTAATGTAATTTAATTTCTCAAAGCTATAGTAAAATTGTGATGATATCATGGCATTATATGGTCATTTCAAAACAGCAAACTTAAAAAATCCTATAGGAATTTGGTGGAAAGGTGTGTATCTATATGATATTTGGCTTTATGTGCTAATTTAAAGTTAATTAAACAAAAATCTTTTAAAATCATCCAATATTAATCAAAATAATCATTATTTATTTATCACATTATTGTCATTGAAAGCAATAAATTTAGGTTATCTTATGTTTAGAACAAAATAATCTTTAAGTGGTACACGTACGTCGCATTTTTGAATGTTTTTTGTAACTGTGCTAGTGGCGCCTCAGTGGTAAATCATTGCAGGATTATCTCCTATTTATCAATAATGCACCATCACAGAAATCAGACTAGAGCGCCCTAAATGCTGGTTTACACCCTTGTTTACACCCGAGTGCAAATAAAATGGACAGTGACAAGTGCCTGGCAGTATGCACTCGCTACTGTACTTGACCAAGTGTAAACCAGCCCTAAGGGTGAGTTTCAATATCTTTGTGCACCATGGTTGTGGCATTCAGTACAATTATATAGTACCTAGTCTGTGGTAGTAATACCTACCTTAGAAATTTATTTAGAAATTTCTACTTATTTCGTTTATTTTGTCTCTTCCACTATTAGTCACGGACTTATTTGAACAGTTCAAGCTTTGGATCATAAAATAAAGACACCTGTCTGTATTGTTTTGGTCAGATTCTTTTTAGTCCGACCGGACCCTCAAATTATAAGGTGCCCAGGGTCTTAATGTTTAAAATTCTAACTGTTCGATCAAAGTAGCGCAAGGTGTGCGTTTGAATATGATTAGCAGCTTGTCAAAATTGAGTTAGGGGCTTGATGTTATTCAAAATTTATCGGCAAAGGGTTGAAGAAGCACTTTTAAAAATAATTAATAGACTGACTCTATAGCTTTTGATATTGGCCAGGTTAAGTATGACAAAAGGAATGACAAAAAACACAAAAGCAAAATATGAAAGGACAGAAAATGAAGTTATAAAAACAGACCATAAAACAAAGTTGGCACAGCCAGTGACATTAACTATTTTAGGGCCTAGATAATCAGGTGTGTGTGTGTATTTTACGTTTATGTCTTCCATAGAAGTAAGTATATAGAAATAATAAACATACATACCTACTTACTCATAATAATTAGTGACTGTTTATGAATATATTCATATTACTTTCCAGATTCATTTGTTTACCTACCTACCTATTTTGTTCCCGATATAAGAAGCTCTTGAAACCATGGCGTTTATTACTTACTTACTCCGCTGGCGCAGCGACCCGAAGTGGATCTTGGCCTCCGATACCAAAGAGCGCCATCGCTCTCTCTCCTGCGCAGTCTCGAGCCAGTCAGGCGCCCGGAGCTCCCGCAGGTCCTTCACCACTTCATCGCGCCAGCGGTATCTTGGACGTCCGACCGGACGTCGTCCGTTAGGGCGTCCCACATACGCTTGTTTAACTGCCCGATCCTCCCCCATCCTAGTGATGTGTCCGAGCCATCGGAGTCGAGCCGCTTTCGTCTCTCCTATGATGTTCGGTTCGTTCACCATCATGGCGTTTATTAGACTTTGTTAATCTACACCACTTTCTTATCTGGTCGATTGGCAGAAAACAAATAATTACAAATTAATTAACACTACTTTGCATAAGTTATAAGGTCGTTAAGTGTAGCGATAGCGTATCGTCGATGAAAGAAGTTCCGATAACAACCCTTAGATCGAAGATAGTAACCCTCCGCTAACCGGGAGTACAAATGTACGTCGATATGTTGAGGGTGCTAAATCGTCCCGAACGTATTAACATATCAGTTTTACATTGTTTTACATAAGTAGCCGGCTGTCAAAGCGGATTATTTTACAAACGATCGTAGCGTTTTTTATGGAAGTGTTTTAAGCAAGAAGTCGAGAGCAATAGGTTTTACTTACTTAATACTTTTATTTATAGGAAAAGTTTCAGTTTGTTTTTTTACTCACTTGTATTTTATACTCATACTCGTACTCATGTACTCGTACTCGTATCAAAGGTTGGCTGGAAGAGATCCCTACGGGATAAGCCCGCCTTTGTACATATTTTAATGTTTTTAATTTCTGTGTATTTTTTTTTTCTGTGCAATAAAGAGACTACAAACAAACAAACAAACAAACAAACATATTATTGACGTTACACATAATAATACAGTATCAACAATATACACAAAAATACCTACCTAGTAGATGTGTAATTAATTAGGTGGTTTAATATTAGTTTAGACAACCCTTTCTACCAAAAGGAACATAATCAGAGGCAAATATTCCGGGGTATCCACCCACTCGCAAAACCGAATGAAACTGCCACGCTCTATTTTACTTCATTGTGAATAGTGAGCTGCAAGAAACAACATTAAAGTTAAGGTTTCTGTCTTATTAGAATTATGGCGTAGCATGTATTTTAATGAAAACTTAACTTTAAGGACGTTTTGTACAACTGACGGTAAAAGTGAGATAACTTTTTCTTCGATTAGCGACGATTCAATTCGGCGAGATATACTTAACTTCAAAATAGGTAAAATTATATTAGCACATTACCAACAAATATCACTATTTTAGAAAAAGAAAATTTGAGCTCTATTCACTATTTGTAGCGAAGTTACGAATGTTCGTGTCTAGTCATCAAGATTGCAGCGACAGTCAATTGTTCGAAGTGCACTTTGTTGTTAGAACGACACCAATTAAACAGGCAATCCACAACGCCACTTGCGTGCTGATTGCTTCCCTATTTAGAAACGATTAACTCTTTGATTTATTTGTGTTCTGTCTTTGTCCATCGGCTTTTGTGTGAGTAGGACACCAATTATAAAGTAGTTGTAGACTGTATACACGTAGTTTAACTTTGACATGTTGCACGAAGGACATGGCTAAAATTATTCTATTGATTGTTATGCTCGTGTTACCGATCGAAACATTACAGTTTTATGGTTCGTTTTATTTTACAAACACTTGATACTACAACTGTGTTCTCATAATATTATATAATTCTCAAAAACCCATTTTTATCTTTCTTTTCGTTTTACGTAATTAGCCTAGTAGATTCAACGGTCTTCATGTACCTAGTTCTTTTCCTTCTGGTCGTGTGGTTTGTGGTTAACTTATTTTCAGAGTTGTTCAGGCCGTTCGTAGGTCTCTGACATGGCCCAACGACTGCTGTCAAGCGACAGCAACCGGGACCAAGAGTTTAACGTGCTCTCCGAGGTACGGAGAGACCATGAAAATGGGCCTCTGGTCATTGTTATGGTCATACATCCTGGTACTGATCGCGCCCAGCGTTGTTAACTTGCCCGATAACTTTCCAACCATTGTATAACTGCGTAGATTGTTGAAAAACCGCGCATGAGGAAAGAATGAGAAAATTTGTACACAGATTAGAACCCACGCAAATCAGCGCTCTACTATGAGAAGGAGAGAGTCAAATTGCCAGTCAGCGCTCCAATCTAGAATTTAAAACTTTAAAAATGTATTGTATGGTACCTAGTATACAGTACACCCAGAGAATAAGCGGTCTAAACGCATTCTGATGGTAGAAATAGTTAAAAGAGAGGTACTAGAGAGGCTAACTCTGCACAGAGTCAAACCACCACAGAAATCGGACTAGTCAAAGTCTTGGCATACCACCTTCACACAGAGTCATACCACATTCTGCATAAATCGGACACTTAACGCCAGGGGTGAATTTTAAAATCCTTAGTTACCAGCATTTGTTGACGTTTAGACTTTTCAGTCTTGGTTTGTTAACTACAGACATGATTTAGGTTTTCTGTACAGTCAGCCTCCAGCTATTCTACAATTCAAATTTGAAGTCTACGTCGAATACATTAAGATTCATTTCAGAGTGCAGAAATTTGACAGATGGTATTCAGCTAGAGGCCGATTGTACCTTGACACAATAGCATGTGTTTGCGATAAAATCGAGACATTCATATTTTTATCGAATTACACATCGACAAGGACTTTTTGTACTAAATTAAATAGCTCAAAAGCTCCGCCATATGCAAATTGTCATATCCCCTCTGTAAGCGTATCTAGTAACATATCACTTCAATCCCTTTGTAGAGTCAGCAACAAACTCTAAGTAGCGAAGAACAACATTATCAAGAAAAATAAAATAAAAGCCATTTTCATGTCATATTGCTATGACAAAAATTTAGTATTTTTTGGATATTTCAAAATTTTCAGTAAGTTTTTGTATCTCAAATGCTACTAGATTTTCATTGGTCGACATATGGCCCAAAACTTCCCTGATTATTAAGAAAGACTAGGTAACCTAGGCTAAGTACCTACGTGTATTGATATCTACTTGGAATGCCACTGTAGCTGGTCGAATTCTTCTTCTAAGTCGTATTCCTCATTGCTGAGAGTCGTGATCATTCTAAGGACTTAATCACATAGAACGACTCTCGTGGCATATTTAATGGGGTGGTTTGCCATTGCCTTCCCCATTTCATACACTGGTTGTCTTAGTGTGCAGGTTTCCTTCACCGTCAGAGCAATCGGTAAATGTACGTAAGTCTTTCGAAAAAACCGAAAAACTCATTGGTACATGGCATTGCCTGGTTTCGAACTTGGACCTACCGCATGGGAAACCGACGTCCTAGCCACGACGACACCGACGCTCTGGCTGGTCGAATACCTATTAACAATTAAAAGAGAATCGTAATGCGTGAGTACGCACTAGCAGAGTTTCGGCTTTGGAGGAAAGACTTTGCAGCAGTGTGACTGCTGCAGGTTCTTTTTTAATTTAATGTTTTTAGGATTTTTTTACTTCTGCCACCATCCAAGACCTTGCACCTACCAGCCGTACCACGTGTTTAAAATTCGTCCCACCGCGACTCCGATATGCAAATGCGACGCGACATTCGAATACAAAAAGCTCGAGCGCGGTGGCAGCGAGTAAATCAATCGATCAACGCCGGATATGCGCGGGGGATACGTCTTCATTGTGTTCATTAGCGTCGCGCCGCGACGTCGGCGATGTCGACCACACCTGCCCTCGGGTATGTCCACTATTTCGCAAAAAGCTTGTGGAATGTACAAATTCTCTGTAATTTAAGGAGCTATACCTATAGGTACTATTTGAATTTGGAACTACGAGTATGAGGGTGAATAAAGGTTTGAAGTTGGTATGACGCCTGAGGTGATTCAGATTCAGATTTATTTATCCAGAACAATGAGCATACAAATATAATAAATAAATAATATAACAGTCAGATAAATTATAAAATATAAATGTCATTTAGAATACAGAACCAGCATAATTACCAGCGCATCGAAAACACTACTAATTTCAACGTTGTATAAGTGCATCGTTTGTAATGAGTGAAGTTTATGGTTACGTTTTATTTATGGTCAAAATTGATATAGGTACAAACAAAAATAATTACATTCGAATTACTATATAAATCTGAAAATGGGTGTTCTACCGCGCTTTTGTCGCGTCCACACCAGCTTTTTTCGTTGTCTTGCAAATTGTTTTACAGTAGTGCTTTTCAAGTAAGAATGTACTTGGTTGGTTTTTGAAGAGTCATACTGCGCGCCGGACGCCTTCTTCTTTGGTGCGGATGATGCAGAAGCATGGAAGATTCTCCTGGATAGCATTGAAATGTGTCACACCAGCATTTTAATGAAGAATTGGAGAGTTACTACTACAGTACTATTTAGTACTACATTACTGGTACTAGTACAGTAGCGTTGTAGCTGGATACATGTAGTGAAGACTCGAACAAACACATACAAATGTACACACCCCTTTCACCCTTTCACTCTCTTCTACACAAATATGCTCACACACATTTCCATTAAACACATCCATATACACACACACCAAAACTTATTTCTCCCTATAAGCATTATTTTAAAATAGGAAATCTGTAATTGGCAGTACGTTTTTTTAATGGACTTTTTTGTTTTTAAATTTAAGTGCTGTGGATTTTGTATTTTTTTTAAAGTTGTTTACATCAGATATGGCTGTATTTGCTTACTTCCCTTTGCCTTAATAAAAAAACAACTGAAAATGGATATGTTGTGGTTGTGGTATTATTATTATTGCTACAATAAAAACAATGCAAGTAAGTACACATGTAGGTACACATCTTTATAGATAGATAGCCACTTACGCTACAAAGTTTCTTCCAAACTTTCAATAGGAAGCTGAGTTGCGTTAACACGCGGCACAAAAAACACAATGCTATACCATTGAGACCGTTACACGGAGCTATTAAGGCTATTAAACACTCTAATTACGGATCAAACGTTGTAACCACAAAGGCTTCATCTCGCATCGCTTTTCTGACTTTTGTGTCGTAAAATTCACGGCATGAGAACGGCAGTTAGCGGTTTTTAAATTACTTTTGGGTTCCGCTCTTGACGCCGGTGATATTAATAAGGAACAATGGGGAACTCCCTATTGTCTACGTTACGGAGGATATCAATTTTAATTTGGCCAATTTACACCGCATGCAGTAAGAAGGTACATAATTAGATACATGTAAGTAGCGGTAGTAATTTTTAAAAGTAAGTACCTAGTCATTTTCAACCTATCTTATAAATATAAATTATATAATTTATTTGTAAGTTGCAATGCATTGCATTGTACTTCTTCATCATCATCATCAGCAGCCTATCAATGTCCCCACTGTTGGGTCACAGGCCTCCCCTTGCACAAGGGGGTATGTGCCATGATCGAGCGAGCGGGCAGTGCTGATTAGTGGATTTCACACGCATTTGGATTTTTTTATTTCCTCAGACATGCAGGTTTCCTCATGATGCTTTCCTTCACCGTTAGAGCAGTCGGTAAATGTACATAAGCCTTCGAAAAAATCCGATAAACTCATTGGTACGTGGCATTAAAAAAAGAAAAGCAATAAATGGTATGAGTATGAGTATGAGTATTGTTTCGAACCCGGACCTCCCGCATGGGAGATCGGCGTCCTAGCCACTAGGCCACCGACGCTCATTGTACTTGTATTGTAAATGAATTGAATCGAAATTTTCAATTTTTTTTGAAAATTTCTAAATATCTAATTTTATTCTTCACAATATCTAATTTTACGCATTAGATATTGTGCCTACTGTCACCAGAGCTTCCATAGGTAAAAATATTTATATTGTTTCTTTTTTATTTCATGTAAGAATAATATTTAATCCAAAACTTCACTATGTGTATAGATTCGTTGTCTGATACATAATATACTTATATCGCCGCCGTTGTTGAACAACAAAACCTGACCTTGCTTTAGAATGCTTCACCGAGGATATTCATTTCATTATATTCATATTTAACAACTGCAACTGTATTTACTGCTCCTGTTATGAATAAAACCGCGAGACCGCAAACTGTTCCGCATTTTTGTTGTGATTTTAAAATGATTCCTTAATTATTAAGTTGGTATGAATCCAACAATAAAGCAGTACAGACTTGTGTAAATAGCCTTCACTCATTTCAATAAGTGTATTTAAATCCTGGCTTATTTTCTGTATGATTGGTGAGAACGTAGTTCGAGGTCAAGAAAGGATCAGTAACAAATTGATTGATGCCATGTCTACCACAGATACTATATGTACTTACATACCTACTACAAAATATGTTTTAATGTCTATAAATATTCTTCTTCTTCTTTTCAGCCTAAAGTAACCCATCGTTGGGTATAGGCCTCTTCATGTGTACGTTATTCTCCTCGGTCTCTAGCCGTTCGCATCCACATCCTCACCGCCGTCTTCACAATGTCGTCGGTTTGACCTCGCGGGTTGCCTACCGACACTACTGCGCCCCACTCGGGGTTGCCACTCGAGCAGTTTTCGGGGCCACCTATCGTCCTGCATTCTACACACGTATCCTGCCCATCTCCACTTAGACCTGGACACTATACTGGCTATATCCGGCATTCTCGCCTTTTTCCGGATCTCGATATTCGGCACTCTGTCCACGAGGGATATAAATATTACTACCATATATTTAAACTATAACTTAGGTATTGATGATTCATGTGTGGATTGGATTGGTTTAATAATTAAATTTTAATTTTATTGTGACACATATTGACACAATGTGTAAATAAATTTTGCAAAGCACCTATGAGAGCCTTTTTCTGCTTTGCTTCTAAAATTAAGAATTTTAATATTCTTACACGAAGCAAAACTGAAATATACTTAATTCCTTTTCTGCGTCACTAAGTCGCAGTTAATCGTAAAATAAACCTTATTAAGGCACGTTATCGTCTCTTAGGGTACCTACATGTAGAGAATTTACGACTATGAGTGCTTATATGCCTTAAATCCGAGCACTAGCAGGTAAGCGGGCAAGCCATAAACGTAGTCAACCGTCCATTTTCCCGCTATCGCAACTGCGGGCTACAGGCACCGGACACGCAGACCCTCGAAGACCCTTCACTGCTAAACGTCTTATAAACCATTCAGTTTTAATCTGTCTCCATTTGTAAGTTCGTGTATTAAGGCTCGATTTCCAAATGGAATATTACTCGGATAAAAGGCGGTCGGTACAAGCGAAGGGCATTAACAATAACGACCCGCTCGCCCCTTAACGCAGCATGCTTGGTCACGCTGCCCCCCGACGTTGGTTGCAATTTCCACGGAGGGGTCTTTTGTGAAAAGTGGTGCGACTTGGAAAAATTAATGGACACGGTATGCGACTATTTCAATTGTTTAAATATTGACATTAACATGACTTTTGTGATATCTTAAATAAATGAAAAAGAGACTGATAACTTGTACTTGATTAATAACTAATAATAACATAAGTACTTATTTAGACCTACAATAAAATTAGCACACACGCTCGTGACACACACAATCATTGACTTAAAAACCGCTTTTAAAACATTGCTTTGTTTCTTAAAACTTAGGTATTCCCTGTTGAAATAGAAATGTTAATTTATTGAATTTAACATGAAAATAAATAAGTAAAAGTTTATTATACAGACCTTCCCATTTTACCAAAGACCCACATCGAACATTTTACCGCAAACATACACCAGCCGCGTGTCGCGCGTAAAACTTGCTTTTCACGTAAATCCAATTTGTGCGTCTCTTCCGAAAGGGTGACCCGTGGCCCGCTGTAATTATTCACGTGTTATGACATCTCATTTGCATATAATCGGTGAGGCAGTCCCCGATGCGTGAGGCAACGCAACGAGGCAACCGCGCTCCGTAGGCCATTCACACGAACATGAGCGCCTATCTTGATTGAAGCCAGCCTATGAAAAAGCGGCCACTAATTAAAAAATAAACTACCTACTAGTAAGATGGTTCGTGAATATTTACGAAAGAGCTCGGAAGAGATTTACCTTTACTTACTTACACATAGGTACGTTGATGCCGTTATAGCATGCGGATGTGAGTAATTAGAACGAAACTAGATGATATTTTATTATAAAATTGTAATAAAGTTTTTATTCATGTAATATATGAGGCACCTTAGTAGCTATGTCAGTAGATAGTAGGTCTATATAAGTACAAATAAAAAATAATTGCAAGGAAAGGTTAAACTTAGTTTTTAAACTAGAATTTTGGCTGGTGAAGAGGCGATGCAGGACGTAGTAATTATTTGTTGAAGAAATTCCTAATCATGAAATCAACCCTTTCTTAAGGGCGTCAGTTGTTTTAGGTCACAAATGGCAAATAAAATAATATAATAAAAAATAGTATAGACAGACGTTACTTAAAATCATCTTACATAGATTTATTATGTATTGATAATTATTCAAGATTAACGTGACATGATGATTAGATAAAACCTGTTAACTGCCTCTAAGTATCTGAAAAGACATTTCATTTTCATTTTTAAAAGAATAAGATGTTCACTGAAAACATGTGGCACGACTGAAATGGTATTGTGTAATTGAGTTAATTTTTCCGATGCCTGAAATAGTTAACTACAATAGTCCAGGAGCAGTTAGCTATTGGAAAGCGGTGCGTGAGATTTGCGTGTTTGAGCGTGGTACAGATTTGCATGGCCTGCATCGCTTAGCGCATATCTATGCATATCGCCCTTACTGGCCTATTGTGTTTAGCGCAGACCGCGAAGCGAGCAAAATCGCCTCCTTTATTTGCGAAATGGAGTTTATAGCGATAGACGAAAAAAATTCACCAATTAAGAGTAAGCATTTAGTTTTGATCACATTTTTACATTGGTTACATTTGGTCCTAAAAGAGTAGGAACTATCGAATGGCAACATTTCATACTCTAATGCCATATCGCAATGACATTTCCATTTGGATTTCATCCTATTGATAAACAAAATTGACATAGACAAAATTGTTGAATTACTATGATCATAAAATACAAAACTATTAACCTAAAATTGTTGAAAAATCGCTCTTGATCGTATAGAATCGTCTTCTACAATTGTATCGTTAGCTACCTTGGCAGTACCATTGATACCTGCAATCGAAATTTTGACTAGATATACCTGATTTTGTACACAGTACCGCCCTTGTAGACTGTAAAACACAACTACTTTCAGCTAGACACACGTCAAGACAAACGCACGTCAGTAGAAACCGTATGTGAAATGACGATTAAGAACAGTTGTAAGTAGCCTTTGTTCGATCGCGGGTCAGATAAGCGGGCCATTGTCTTGGACCAACAGCAGACACATTCAAATAATACCTGCACATATCGTTTATAGACCATACATGGGAGTCAGTGTGTAATCTGATTAGCAAACACGCTGGCGTCCTATTCTTTTCGGAAAATTACCATCAACCAGTCAATTCATAGAGAAAGATTTCGGCAATCTGTAATTACTAATTACACAATCGACGACGACATCGTCGTGTTCGTCCTTTTGTATTTAATGTACGCTGTTTCAGTTTCAGTGTGTGTTTCTGTAAATATTATGTTTGTCTGTAAATAAATCTATTATTATCTTTGTCACATCATCAATTTGTACTACTTAGGTACTAGGTTATCTCTTCCCGTCGTGTTCGTCCTTTTGTATTTAAGTTTCACTGTTTCAGATTCAGTGTGTGTTTCTGTAAATATTATGTTTATCTGTATATAAATCTATTATTATCTGTTGTCACATCATGAAATTGTACTACCTAGGTTATCTCTTCTCGTCGTGTTCGTCCTTTTGTATTTAAGTTTCACTGTTTCAGATTCAGTGCGTGTTTCTGTAAATATTATATTTATCTGTAAATAAATCTATTATTATCTGTTGTCACATTATCAATTTGTACTACCTACCTACCTGTAGTACCTAGGTACTAGGTTATCTCTTTTCATCGTGTTCGTCCTTTTGTATTTAGTTTAACTGTTTGAGTTTCATGAGGGTGTATTTCTGTAAATATTATGTTTGTCAGTAAATAATCCATTATTTATTTATTACCTATCTGTTGTCACATCATCAATTTATACTATCTCTAAGTTCTCTCTTTTGGATGAAAGCTATCCGAAATTTTGAAAGATGCCTTTGCAAATCTTTCAAAGTTAGGTCTTTACCTAACTTTGAAAGATTTCTAGATCTAGTTGAGGACTGATACCTAAACTGAGTTAAACTGATAATGACGACGATGAATAAAAACATTTAGAAAAAAGGGTACATCTTAGAATTTTATCACATGATTTTTTTATTAAAATGAAGAACATTTTCTTTTTTACATTAGATACTACATAATTACTTTTCTATTTCACCAATCATATTCTTAATTTTAATCCGTTTCTGTTACCTATATCTATTGTTAGTTTTTGGTTCTCACCGTCATTTAATTATGTATCTAATCTACCGTTTTATAATAAGCGGTTCTTAAACGATTTGTAAGAATAATGATGGTCCGCCTACCATGTTTTCTGAATATTAACGAATTACTGAATAAACTATTTACATATAATAGTAATTGCTATACAATCGTAAAGTACGGGACATACTCGGTGCCCGTTTTATTATTCACAAATACCGTGTCTATATTCCCATAGCTATGTTATAAGTTGGAGTAAACCTAGTAATTAGTGGTAGGACAATTGATTTCCGTTAATAAATTTTGTAATTTCAAAATTGAAGTGGCCGATGAACGAGTGCGTCCCCAAGGGGTTCGTATGGGGTATATAAGTTGGTATTTATATACGAGGCCGGCAGCGTCAGTTGCGTGGGTTTTTCTGTTAATGTATGTAAATGGGAAGCAATTAGGCGAGTTAAAACACGGGGTAGGCAGTCTAGGCAAGTGCGCCTCGCTGCCGTCCACCCAGACGCCATATGTTAGTGGGCGGGCGGCGAGCGCCGGGCGGTGCGGTGGAGGCACGTATACACGTAGCGTGTTGTAATTATTTTGTTTATTTTACTGGTTTTATATTAAGCAGCATCGTAGTTGTTAATAATTGTCTAACGTTGTTTTTTGTATTGATTTTGTACGCTTCAGAGGGAGGGATATGGTCGCTCGTATGGAAGTCTTTACAAGTACTTACCACCTTTCTTAGAATTAGTCAACCACACAAAAATCGGTGGCCTAGTGGATAGGACGCCGGACTCCCATCCCGGAGGTCCGGGTTCGAAACCATGCAATGCCATGTAACAATGAGTATTTCCGATTTTTTCGAAGACTTACGTACATTTACCGATTGCTCTTACGGTGAAGGAAAACATCGTGAGGAAACCTGTATGTCTAAGGAAATTAAAAGTTTTCGAAGGTGTGTGAAATTCACCAATCAGCACTGAGCCCGCTCGGTGGGTCATGGCCCGTACTACCTTGTACAAGGGGACACCTGTGCCCCAACAGCGGGGACATTAATAGGCTGATGATGATGATCACACAAAAATTATAAAATGTGCCTACTATAGGATATTTCTTATTATTTATTTTATATACTATACCTACCTTAAGATATATTTGTTTAAACATGTATTTTACACTTAAAATCTTACAAGGACGTTTTTTTATTGATATGGACAATTTTCAATTCAAGCAAAATAAAGAATTAAGTTTAAAACGTCTCCAGAACTCAAAAGTTTTAGCTCTTAAAACTATGCATGGCTCTGCAGTGTAGAATTATTTAAATCGTTCTTGCACCCGCTTACGTCGTATTTTACTAAAACCCCATCACCCAAAAGTTGCCTGGAAGAAATGGCTTATAGCATAAGGCCGCCAATTGTATTTGTATTTTGTATCTTTTCTTCTGTTCTGTATTTAGGTATGTCCTATGTGCAATAAAGAATATTAGTATTTGTAATGTTCAAGTATAGTTTCACTGTACTGTGTAGGTAGGTAAACTACTGGAATCACCGACTGACCGAGGAAAGTTTGGTACACGATCACCGATTACTGGGCTTGGGCCAAGAAGAAAGAAAAAGAACGAAGAATGATCTTTGTTCTTCTGAGCCATCCAGTCATCTAATATTATCTTTAGTACATTTACGTTTA
Source organism: Hofmannophila pseudospretella (assembly GCA_947369225.1). Lineage (NCBI taxonomy): Eukaryota > Metazoa > Arthropoda > Insecta > Lepidoptera > Oecophoridae > Hofmannophila > Hofmannophila pseudospretella. Next base: position 6,767,626 of record OX376316.1, read on the forward strand.
TTTACGGTTTCCAACACCCCGAAGGGGAAAACAGAAACATGTTTCTGTCGCTTGGCCGTCCGTCTGTCACACGTTTCTAGCTCGTAAACAGGATAAGATACAGACTTAAAAATGTCACTTAATAGTATTCTCTTGACCCAAAATCGAAAGTAGGTTTCATACAAGTAAAAGCGCTCAATAATAATATTTTTTAATGGAGATAGAGCAATTCGCCTACATTACAACGTTTGTAGTTCTATTTCTATCCTATTTCAATTTAGTTTTCGTTCCAATTCTATTTGGACACCAAATCGCATTCTGCTGACGCATCACTCTACCACTGTCACCTTTCGATTTACTATCGATCGGGCAAAAGTACCTTGGGAGGAACTTATATTTCATTTCAGTATAAACTAAACGTATTATTAGAATGCACAAATACGTTACTGTTCGATCGATCGTTGACTCGATCGAAACTTAACTGAAATTGGATGGTTAGTGGATAGTAGCATACGAAACACGTCATAACGATGCAGTTTAGATTCTATTTAATCGATCTTCTGGTTACAAAAGTGGTCTTTATTGAGAACTTTGACAAGCGCTTGCGTCGATATTTCTTTACGAAAAAATTAATAAAAATATATGCGTACTCTACTTGATAACTATAGGTAGGTACTTGATACAGCGATAGGTACGTACTCGTATATCGCTGTATCAATTACCTACCTACAGTTATCAAGTAGTGTACGAATATATTTTTATTAGTTTTTTATCTTCATACATTTTTGTTTTCTGTCTCATGAACACAGAATACACACAGAAGTCCCTCTACCGTAGCCTAGGGTAGTTATAATTCCCAGTTTAAAAGAAACAGCCTTACGAAAAATATTTCTGTCAATATATTTATTTACTTATTTTATTTATTTATATTTCGTTTATTGAAAGTACAAAAAATTATACCTACCACTCGATCGCGCCACAGCGCGTGTATTTCGCGCTAAGTTCCTTTGACTTGCCCTGAGATCGCCTGTACGCAGAGCCCGTGTGTGCGTAAGCCGAAACGGATAACGGATCCCTATAGACATGGCGAGGTCCGACTCGCACTTGGCCGACTTTTTAAAGTAGGTACTCCGCAGAGCAAGTATGGACATGCCTGTAAAAAATTCAAAAAAATATTAAATAGGTATTTAAATATATTTTTGTCCATACAATTTTGTATGAAAACTGATTTCAGGTGAATTTTCACTTATCATTTTTTTTCTCGAAAAGTAAACATTGAAAGTGTGTTTTTATAGTATTTTGTTATATGCATCAAAACACGTAAATATATATGTATATTTTTAATTACACCGGCATTTTTTTTCCATGCTGGTAGAGCATTACTTTTTCATTACTAAACTTCATGCGAATTACCGGTGAAGCGCAAGCCTGGCTCGGTGACGTGGGAGGGGCCTCGCGGTCGCCGCCCCACTCGAAGCGCGCTCATTGGGCGGATTCGTCCGAAGTCCATCCATCCAAGAATAGACACTTGCATGCAAATGCTAGGCACTTGCTGAGAGCTCTACTTGCTAACTGGGAAAATGATCATAGTACAGTCGACCTACCCAAAACGTCAAATTTTGAGAATGATAGGCAACGTCCTCTTAGGTGTCGACCGTGGGATCCGTTGGTTGAAATGAATGTGGACTGTATGCTGGATTAATTATTTAATAAGAAGACATTCTTATTTGAGTATAAAAAACGTGCAATTAGCAACTTGGTTATTCAGCTCTTCTTGGAAAACGTTGCACACACTTCCCGTGTCGGTTGAGAGGTGACACTTCGTTGTCACATTTTAATTTTTTGACATTAGCCCCCGCTACCGCCTCAGGCCCCTCGCGAGACGTTCGTTTCACGAACAGAGAATCTGAAATGTATCATATGGTGCAGGCATAAGCTTGAGATTTAATCGAAGGTTTTTGACTGATGGTATACTATAGCTTGTGGTCGACTGTACCTAGTTGGGAACGATAAGTAAATGTAGATAAGTAAATGACCCACTTTATAAGTGCCAAGTTATTAGCAATTTAGGCCTAAAGTAGTATTTTTTTTTCTTTAATTATGGCCCCTGCCAGTGTACACATAAAATATCATAAATTTTGCCTATTGATCATAGTACCCAGTTGGGACGATAAGTGACTATCTACGAGTAAATGACCCGCTTAATAAGTGCCAAGTTATTAGCAATTTAGGCCTAATAGTATTTTTTTTCTTTAATTTTGGCCCCTGCTAGTGTACCCATAAAATATCATAAAATTTGCCTATTCATAAAAAAAACTGTCAAAAAGGTCAGTGTCCATTCCATGGCAATTTTCAAGCAGTTGCTCGAAATGTCGAATTCGATATTAGCCTAGTCCCTATCTCATTCGCTTGCATAAAATGTGAGCGCAAAACCTGCATAGCGCTCGACTCGACTTTTGCATTCGAACGCAGCGAGAATCGGTGTCCACTCAAATGTCAACACCAAGGTTGCGTTCAGTAACGTTTATTTACTCGACAATAATTACTCTACTCGGTTCCGAAACCAAACGTGAATTTTTCATCTGACACTTCAAGTAGTGTTATGGAACCGGGCAATCGAGTAATATTTCAACTGTCAGATGAGAGTTTTTAGCCTAGAGAAATCAGAGTTAATTTTTACTTCTGTCACAGTGACAGATAGCAATGCGTTGACATTTGTTTTCTTTTTCTTTAATAAATGGCCTCTGCTAGTGATTTACACTGCAATTTGGCCAATAACCGTGTTAGAATCTTGAAAATCACTCGAACGTTTTGGCGTCTGTTTTGTAAAAAAAAACAGTTTACATTGGTAAACTGTTTTTTTGTCGAGATTATGGGAGAGTCGTATGCATCAGGAATGCCCAGTGACTTGCATTCCAAGTGCAATTGGAGGTTAAGTTGCCGAATTCACATCATCTGTAGTATTTCACTGTCTTCTTATTATAACGTTCACTTATCACAGACGATTTTTAGGTAAAATACACTAGTTTTACGAAAAATATGACCAATGTAAACCGTTTTTAAACAATAAAATAGGCCGAACACGCCATGATAGCATGAAAGCTTAACATAATCACGTAATATTTTTTTTAGAAGGACGACTTTTTTAAACTGACGTTTCCTGTGTTGCCAGTTTTTGATGAAATAAAAAAAGCGTTGTGACCAAAGATCTAGTTCAATCACTGACCAAAAGTTCACCAATCAAAGAATATTATTAAATTAAAAACTTAAATATCTGAGCCTCACTTTGTATGGGAGCGAAATCCATCTTCTTTCAATATATAATATAATTTAACGTTATCTTTTTGGCTCACTGTTCGAACTGATTCACAAGTGATTTGAGCGCTTCCGTATTACATTAAACATGGCAACATTATTTTACAAAGCACATTGACATTAGCACCTGTCAGTTCAGTCCTTCTAATAAAAAAATCTACTTTACGAGTAAATGACCCACTTTATAAGTGCCAAATTGCCAGTCGTAGGTAGATTTTATAATTGTAATTCATAACGATAAAACTTATGATTGTTGTATGTAGGGGCGATAATGGGTAATCAACTATTATTAAACCCCAATTAAAGTTGTAAAAAAATGTAGAAAAAAAAACGAAATTTCCATCTAATTAAGTAGGTAGTAACTTGAAAATTTAATGTGTAAAATAGAGTATGTCAAACAAAAAAACCAAATCTTCACAATGTTTTGAAACAGCATAACCATTTAAAACTTTATCAAACTATGAAGTCAATCGAGTATGCTTAAGAGATCCGGGTGCTGAATAAGAATAAATTAAGCGCTTTGTTCTATCAGGTAGCCGTCGGATCATATGTCACATCGGCACGCCGTGTGGGTGGTCTCGGCTAGATAGCACAAATATTTTGAACACATTATGATGGAAATGGGCGCTGCCTGTGCGGCCGCCGCGGCTTTGTCGCTTCAAACCACGACTAATTCCGCTTTGACCAGTCTAACAAGACACTTATGAAAAGCTGTGCTGGGAAGTGCTTTTCCAGCCTTCTATAGTGTTGATTTCTAGAGGGGGACCTTACAAATGTAAAGTAAAAATGGTCGGGAGTAGTTTGCGCACGTTGTGTTGAATCCTGATTGCAGCCCGTTTGTTGTGGGTGAGGCCTGGGTTATTGTCTGTTGGGTGACACCTCACTTCATTGTTGTGTTGGCGAGAACTTCCCTTTGAGTTGGGTGTACTTACTTCAGCTGAAAGCTTTAATTCGTACGAGACATTCTACACATTTATGTTCACGTAATTATAGGTTTTTCTTAAACAAACTGGAGATTAACAAATTCCTATTGTATTTTGAGACGGTAAGGACGTTTTTGCATATTTTAAACTCGATCGAAATGTTTAAATGTTTGATTTAAATAATTTTTAAATCTGTTATTTCTGACTCTGCATAGAATCTTTTTTCTTGAAATACATTAATTCATAGAAAACGATACATAGAGTTTATAAATAATGTCTACTACATTAGATTATAAAGAATTTCCACTATATTATTTATTTATCTCTGTGTAGGTATCGTTTTCTACGAAAGATATATGTCGTTATCTGCAGCTTCATACGTAAATAGTATATAAAAATGGAAATGTTTCTGATAAATATTTTTTTAATTTCTTATATATTTTTGACTCTGCATTCTACCTGACATAAGGAATAGGAAATAGGGGAATTTAGGGTACCTATAGTATTAACTTAGTTTGATAACAATGGCTGAAGTATTTTTCGTGAAACAATCTCTCTAGTTTTGTTTTCTTGTGTAAAATTAGACATTCTATAATTGTTTTTATTATTATATTTAATCTGTATAAGTATATGTATCGTTTTTTTAAATTTAATTTTTAATTTATTTATTAGGTAAACACAACAGTCTACAACGCGAGAAATTACAGAAAAATCAATATAAAGTTATGAGCCAGGTCGTAACCCTTAACGTGTAAACACAGCATGGTTAGGAAGTGGAAAATTGGTTGTACAAAATTGATTTGGGAAAGCAAAAAATACGAAGAACGATAACGATCCGTACCTACCAGTTCATTGCTGCATGAAGAATACTATGTAGTATACTTACTTATTTAATCGCTACTCAGTTATAGGCAGGCAGAGTCCGATAGGAACAAGTCCTGCCGGTGTCGATAAAGCGAGCGCCGGCGCACGTAAATAAATAAATATATTCATTAAGTGACACCCACGCGTTATCACGGCACTAAATCCTGCGATGTCGGCCCCTGTCCAGGGAGGCTGTCCGTGTAACACCATCGGTACTTTGTGTCGAGGAAAGAACTGGTAAGTGTCCTCAATTTAATTCTAAATGTTGCTTTATAGGTGAGAATTATATGGCTTAGCTTTTCTTCCTTTCTTGTATTGTAGTCGGGAATCTACGTGGAATCCGGTAGTACAAAAATGTTCGCGTCGCGATTTATCTTCGGATAAATGTGAGGATGTCGTGAGTGTTGTGTGCCGTGCCCCGGACCTGTGTGTTTATGTGGACGATGAAGTTGAAAAAATGAGGGTAGGCAGACCAACCCGTGCCTGCCGTCGCTGACACTCGACGCTTCAGTCTGTTCATGACCATGACAGATGCAACTCTGTCAAAACGTCGAACAAAGGTAATTATAGTATAGTTTACCAAAAATTAAATACCGACGCGATTAAGCACTGTTTTTATAGTAGTTCCATCCTTATGTTGTTGATACCCCATCTGCTCGTACGAAGCGATTTGCTTCTTCGTTCATTTTACGAACGGCTAAGGAATGGAACAGCCTGCCGGCGTCTGTATTTCCCCGAAACCTACAACCTTGGGATCTTCAAGGCCAGAGTGAATAGGCATTTACTGGACCCGCGTGCTCCATCGTCGACCTCATCGTCGCTTACTATCAGGCGAGATCGAGGTCAAATGCGGGTTTAGTAGTAAATAAAATAAAAAATAAATAAAAAAAGTATAGTCAAAAATGAACCCAAATCGTTAAGTTGAAAATCTCAAACCAATTAATTAATTTTCCTTTTATATTTCCACAAAACAGCACTGTTTGTAAAGAATAATTACCCTTTATTTAGTATGATTCGAATAAAACGGGTTTTTTAGAAACTAAAATATCCTATAAAGGATGCCGTTTTGTGGAAATATAGTACCTAAATAATTAGGTAGTTTATTTCCACAAAACGGCACTAATCGAAGCGTCGTTATGCCGATGAAGTTACAGTTGTAGTTCCCGTCGGCATTAACACTATCGCGCATTAAAGTAACCACAAAACAATTTAATTGAACAGAAGCAAAAAATTTAAGCAATTTATATGTACCTATGATGATGATATTTAGTTTGCATCTTTGATGTTAATAATAAATAAAAAAATAATAAAAAAAATGTCTTTATTGTCAGGTTATACACCCATAGTGCCTAAGTTTTATAAAAATATAATTAAAATTAGAATAAAACATAAAAAATTAAATAATTAAAATTAAAAAAATTTAAAAGAAATGAAAATAACCAGAAAACAGAAAATTAAATTAAAAGTAGAAGTAAAGAAGTGAATGAACACTATACAATACAATAAAATAAAATACATTAAACATAATAAGAGTGAATTTTCTACTTTTTATTCTCAGTCCGGTGCATCTTCAGCCAGTGTCCATAGAATCTATTTCTATGGATATCCTGACCGACAACTTTCTAAAGTTCGTTATTTGTGTCACATACCCTCTGCCAGAACATGGCGACCCCGCTCCTAATGATCGCGAAATAGTCCGGGACCCTGGCGTCCGCGAACATGCTCGACGCGCTGAAGTATCTTTGTAACTTCATTAAGATACGAAAGGTTCATAATAAATAAAAGTTATTAATGAAATGACGAAGAAATTACATTTACTACAATTATTTAATACCTATGTACGAGTATTATAATCACACATAAATCATAGTTTACCATATATTTCTAAAGATGACTACATTAATAATTGCTTTCAGTGTGTTGCAATTAGAAATTATGTAATCTAATATGCAATTATCATAAAACGAACGTTAGATAAAGAATAGTCTACACGGTTTAAATAATGTAGTGCTTACTAACTGCTGATGTTGAGTTCTAGATAATACAACCTGTTAAAAATAAATGATAATTTTCAAAAATGGTCAAAAGTAAACTTCCTTTGTCTTACACTAGCTGAATATTATTTACGCAAAAGACAGCATCTGCAATCAATGTGGTATGGTACAGTCGACCATGTAACGATGTCGACTTCATCGTCCATATTAACCTCCTTGCCATCAAATTCAACCTCATCGTTAGCGTTTATCTCATCTCATTTCGTATTGACATCTTTATTTCTTCATTTAAATTCAAAATCATGTTCCCATTCAATTTCTAAATTTCATTATTCCATTAATTTCATTGTTTTATTTGTACTATCATTTTTTCTCTATATTTTGTCTCGAACGGACGTCTCCCGTTCACTTTTATTTCCTACTACTACCTATTTTCTGTGTTACTATGTGTTCTTTTCCTTAAAATGTATTATTTAAAAACCAATTCTTCTATTACTTCATCTGCGCACTGTCCTAGAACCCTGCTAGCCGGCAATAGAGGACAGACTGTAGCAACCACATGCCACCATGCCAAAGATTTACACCACATCAAAGTTTACGTATACATATAAAAGATAGACGTTTGTTCGAAAAAAATCGTAGATGGTATACGATTACATAGGTTGGTAGTCCACCATACTTGACTTGGGTAGTAATTACACCTGTATTTGCATAAGTAATTTTAAGAACGCCGCTGTAAAAACGGAAACCGCAACGTCGATCGAGATTGATACAAATTAAAGACCCTAGCATGAGGAAAGTGCATTTAATTTTTGCACAAAAGAAGATTGCAAAGCCAAAACAACCTCGCACCAGTTGCACTTCGTTCCCAACCCTCTGGGCATTTCTTTGCTTGTGTAATTACGAGAATAAATGAAACCCTGCACTGATACCTCATATTGTGATAGAGTCTCATATAAAGATGTGGATATCTTTTATGCTATTGATATGGGTAATTACTCCTACTTATTGCGGCGACGGTAAATAAGGTTGTTTTTATTCTGATTTATTATTGTTTGGCAAATAATAGAGTACTAAAGAGCAATTACCTACTCTTCAAGATTTTAATAAAATGTATTTTAGTTCTATAATGCAGTGCAAACTGCTTCTGAAAAGGAATGGAGTCCTGTGTCAGAAGTGTTCGAACTTGAAGATTTTTTAAAAATAAATTAGAAAAAGGGTGAAAAAACATTCTCGATTGCGGATTTTTTTTTCACTCTTTTTTTAAATTATTTGAGTATGCCTAGCATGGCTAATTGCTTTATTAGCTTTATACTCTGTTACTCATGCTTTGCAATCTTCTTTTGTGCAAAAATTAAATGCAACTATTGGAACTAACGGTTAGTGTGTCACCCTTAATATCGAATAATTTAAAAACATAATGCTTTTAAATTAATTGTTATTTTTACTTTAAAATTATTCTTGTTTAAACAAGAATAATTTTTATTTTAAAGTAAAAATAACAATTAATTTAAAAGCATTATGTTTTTAAATTATTCGATATTAAGGGTGACACACTAACCGTGAGTTGCAATAGGTACACACCGAATGTTTTGTGCTGCATATATTAATCTTCGTATACTTCTGTTCTGTTCTTTTCGTTCCGTACTCAAAACCTCATGTGACGCGCAATGAATGAGCCATAATCATCACCCATCAACATCACAGAATATTTTCTCAAAATAAATGATTTTCGTCATAAAACAAAAAAAAATATCAGTTTGAATTTTCGCCAGAAGGGAAAAACAAAGCTCTTTTATATGATATCCCACTTGCCCCGGATGCCGTACTTTCAGATTTTAGATTCCCGCATTTCAGAATCCATTTTTAATAAAAATAAAGTTATTAGGTACCAAACTTTTTCTACCTAGGATAGATGCGAGCAAGCAAGTCCTACAAAGTGACCGATATTATTATAGTAGTTGCTGAGAAAAACTGCCGTGACATATAGACTGATGGACTGACGGACGGATGGACGGATGGACGGACCAAAGTCTCACCATAAGAGTTCCTTTTCAGCCGTTTAAGTACGGAATTCTAAAAAGATATCTTTAGGCATTATTAAGCCGACTTACTCACCAACCGGTACAATCCCACAGAGCTTATCAATTATTGAATCGTACAACCTGAAAGTTCTAAACAAATAATAAAGCTTAAATGTTAGAGGCTTCGAATGATGAGTATACTCTCCCACTTAATTGGAACCGTGGGCACTCGATACAAGCAACTATTAGAACGGATGCTAAGCATGGGTAACTAGAACCGCGTTTAATTAAGGGGAATTTCATTACTTTAGCGTTGTCTCTAAAATCATTCTGCCTATTGAATCGGATAGAAAGAGAGAGGTATACATTAACACCTCCACTGCGAAGAAATGGTAAAAGATCACCTATGCTCACTACCGTAATTCTACCGGCGGTGTGCCGGCGGTAGAGCACCTGTCCCTTTCATGCGGTTCATGCTTAAGCTGAACCGAATGAGTGCGAGTAGGAGTAGTTCCATTCATGCCAGCATCGAAAAGGTCGTAACAGCAATATAATTGATGAGGGAAAACGGTCTCTACATAATTTTTGTAAAGAGTTATATTCTAGTATGTAGAGTTAGTAAATCTAAGAACGGGACGGAAGGTTGCAATCGAATCAAACGTTGCTGTAATTTTGACGCGTTCGGAAATCGAATTAAGAACGTTAGAGTGAGAGGTGCATGGAGGTTCGATTCAGTGGAGGTTTTTTGTTATTGTTTGGTGGCGGTGATTTTTTCCAAGGCGTGCGAATGGGAGTAGGCGCGCGAGTGGGCGCGCCGCGCGGCAAGCGCGCTCTTCAGTGTTCTGGCTGAGCTTCAAGCGAGCGCGTGCTGGCCCAGTGCTCTCCGTCCTATAGGTGCTTCACTCCTGCCTTGTCAAAAATATACAAACAAACAACAACTGTCAGGACTTGAACGATTTGTGAAATTATTAGAGTGAACTCCTGGTTGGTGCCGTATGCTCGAGTCGCGCAAGTCTCGCAGACGGAAGGTGGCCCGACCATGTTGATATCGGCGGGCAGCGGCCCCACTCCTGAGTTCTCCCCTGTGTCGTGCTGCGGCCCCTGGAAGATGGAGTCGGCGCCACCGGCGTCCGCGGCCATCACACAACCCCTCAATATATCACCCAATGGTAAGCTACTTTTGGCATTCTGAAAAACTATAAAATACATGATAGTTACCTAGTTTAAATTTTCTTTATCTATATGTGTCGGTACTTAAACTGCTTTTTAGGTATTGGAACAACGAATATATGAGAGGTAAAGAAAATAGTTATATTCAAAGAAATGAGACAATATTACCATGCGCCGGCGCCGGCGGCACTGAATGAATTTTGTTGTGTATCATCAGTTTCATAAATATTCCTATTGGATAACAGTTTATTATGATACTTGTATAAAGATAGTATTGTACTAGTAGGTTCTTAGAAGTTTCTTGGATACTTGTGTAACAAGGTAAATTAGTGATTTTTAAAATTCAAAACGTAATCACTAACATTAAGTAAGTAACATGAACTTTTTGGACTAAACCACATAATGTGCTTTTGATCCATCCATTCTGAGGTCCAGTAAATATTTCCATGGATATAGAAACGTCTAAAAATGAAATGAATAAAAAAGTACATTAGTTAATTACGTTAGTTGCTTTATTCCTAACTAAAATATGTTTTTAATGTACCAATTTTATGTGTTGCCGGAACAGCCAGTAATTGTTTTGTGTTCTTCTGTTTGTGTTACTCCGAAATAGTAGTAAGCGGTAATCTATATTTTAACCGAAGGTAAAAAAAGAGGTTCTCAATTCGAAATGTAAGTATGTGGATTTGTCTCGTTTATTCTCGGTAACCTATAGCGTAAGGATTGGATTTTTTTTGTTTTGTTTTATGAGAAAAAATAAGATTCTGAATTATTTAAAAAAACTAGTCAAGTACCAGTCGGGCCTCGCTATGTGTCTTAGAGACCTCTTTAAGCTCTCGGTCCCGGTTAGGCTATGTCAGAGGCCTACGGGCGGCCTGAACAACTCTGACAATAGGTTGGCCTACAACACGACAAAAGAAGACAAAAGATATAACTTTAGCTCTAGAATCTGCAGTTTTTAATACCGAGTTTTTAATACACCTGTTGATGTCTATATATAGGATATATTACAGGTCAAAAACGTTATATTAACGTTATATTATGTATAACAATTTTCTAAATTAAAAATGTACTTGTACAATCTACGTTTACAAAATTAAATGTTTTATTGGTAGAGGCAAGTGTTACGAGGCTCGTTGATGTATTTTCTTCCAGATGTCGAATTAATCTATTGATTTTGATAAAACAAATAAAATCTGCTCGATTTCTAAAAGTTGCAAATAATCATAATGTAAATAAAACCTAGGTACCTATAATTATTTGGAGTCGGCACCATGCACGCGCAACCCGTTGCACTGAGTGACGCACGGCGGACCGCGTGGATAAAATTAAATCTGGCAGTGCAACTGCAACGCGTTGCAAGTGGTTGACATCAACTCCAAATAATTACAGGCGCCAGTCATTTACATTATGATAACTTGTTTGCAAATTTTAGTTATTTGAAGGCGGTTACGAGTATTACTAAAAATTTTAAAAAAACACGATTTTTAGTGTTAATTATTACATAGATCCTCTGTGTTTCGGAAAGGTTTACAATTGCCTAATTACATGGATCCGTTATTCATCTCCGAACTTCCGTTGTCCATCTCCGAAGTGCATCATCTTATCATCATTATCATATATTTTTTATTATATTATCATCGTATTCTTATTCTTAATCTTATTCTTATATCTTGACCAAATTTGTATGGGGCATTACAGTATCCTAGTAAAATATCCTTAGAAAATAATCTCATAAAATTTCATAAATGTCAGAGATATCGGGCAACATACTGATGTATTATTGTATAACGATTGACGAGTCTGGATACAGCAAAATAGTTGTAGAATAGTAGATTGTTTATAGGGCGAGAGGGACCAGATTGTCGGCACGAGTCTACTTCGCAACACGAGCCGTAGGCGAGGGTTGCGGACAGACGAGTGCGCAAGTAGTCCTCTCGCACGAGTTAAACACGATATTTTTTGTTATATCTACGGGAAAATGAATAAAATAAAAAAAATAATCTAAAGCAGTACACGTACTTTGTACGTTATTATATGTATTTTTATCTATTTGTAAACTGTTCGTGTTCTTTAATAAATAAAATAAAATAATAAATTGCTTGCAGCGCATAGTGCTTCTTTGAATATATCTGGTGGAGTAGATAATTTCTCAATAATTTCTTGACTAATTTATAAAATCAGTCCTTTTTTATGTTCGTAAATATAAATAACAATATATTATTGTCAATGTAAATAATTGAGAATCAGTGAATATGAAACAAAATGTTAATAGAATTAGTGAAACTGTACACAAATTCACCTTTTGTTTCATTAAAATTATAATTATGATTTTTAACTATAAAATAATAGGTACGAGTATGTAGCCATATTAAGTTTATAATTGATAACACGCGCCAATTGATTTTTAACCATAGCGCCATCTACCGACGTCGGTCAAAATTATCAACATGTAGAGGTAGTTTCGGTTTAGGACGTATTCTAGTATATACAACATCTCTGAATATTTATAACTGTATTTTTCCGAATAAACTGAAATTTAATTTTACTAAAATATTGATCATGAAATATCTTCACTACTCATATAAAATCCTTCGATTACAAGGTAAAGTTTGTTTGTAATTGGTATAAAAGTTAGCTTATTGTTGAATACTTCCGACTGTGGGTAATAGATTGCCCCCCCTAGGGCGGGTACCACATTCCCGCCCATAGGACGTGAATGTGGTACTTTACGCAGAGTTTTCTGTCGATAAATGGGCCCATTTTTAGTAGATGTATAATATTTACTTGTTAATTTTACAGGAAGTTTACAAAGGTACAGAAAAAAGTCTTAAATTCTTGTATTTGTTGTCACGGGGTAAATAAACGAGCAAAAACAGCGATTTTACTGAATTTTTAAACAACTATATACCGTGAATTTTCGGATAGGCCCTTTTGCTGTTATCTGAGCAGTAGTTTGAGTCACAGTTCCCCTTAGAAGTCGCTAACTGGGACACGCTTTTAAAATCAAAGTCCCTCGACTAGTCCGTATGTCTGTGTGAGAAAAATCTGAACGAATATTGTTCTGGTTTTTTTAACTGATGCTTGATTCCGAAGGATTATTTTAGGGCCCAACTACACGACCGATTCTTTATCCGTTTTGTATGATTGAACGTCGACACTGATTTCTGTCCAACTAAACAGTTTAGTTGGCTAGGTTAAACACTGCGCCGACTGAACTATCCGTCACTAACTAAACGATCGGTCCGTGGATAGAACCGTGGAGTTTACCTCAATTGGCCAACCATTTGGTTTCGATTGTGTCAATTAAAAAGTTGACTTGGTGCCGTGTGCGCACCCCCATACTGAACTGTTAGGTTGGTGAACAATCTTACTTAGTTTCATAGGTTTCATAGGTTTGGGGAAAATTCCAAAACTGCAGCATCGGTTAAAAAGGTAAGCTAGTATAGGAGCTAGTGGCGCTGCAGACGTGCTCAACAGAGTCATTGATATATCGTATACATCCTTGGTGGGTTTAGTAGGAATACTACTTACTTACTTACTTACTCCGCTGGCGCAGCGACCCGAAGTGGATCTTGGCCTCCGATACCAAAGACCGCCATCGCTCTCTCTCGTGCACAGTCTCGAGCCAGTCAGGCGCCCGGAGCTCACGCAGATCTTTCTCCACTTCATCGCACTAGCGGCAGCGGTATCTGGGACGTCCGACCGGACTTCGTCCGTTAGGGCGTGCCACATACGCTCGTTTAACTGCCCGATCCTCCCCCATCCTAGTGATGTGTCCGAGCCATCTGAGTCGAACTGCTTTCGTTTAGTAGGAATACGGGTCGTAATTATAAGATACACTTCGTCAGCGGTCATCGGTCGCCAATCGGTCATGTAGTTGCTCCCTTACTCGTGCGAAGCCAGGGAAGGTCTCTTGTTCAAAAATAAACCAACAGAGAATCGAATATAGGCGCGTAACTCGGAGGTTTCTGTTACTAAAAATAACCCCCAGGCCCGGCGGCATCTTTGATCAGTGTCCGACCGATTCAACTGTCATATTTGTACCTGTCATAACGTGAGCGGGTGACGGTGACCGTCATTTGTCATCGTAATCGCTAACCTAGTATAGCCCAGCTGCCGCGATGAGTGGGCGAAAAGTGGTCACTAGTGAAGCCTGATGATTTGGCTTCGGTCAGATTTCGGCAACAGGTTGTGGCCAAAAGTTGGATAATCAAAAGTCTGAAAAATTAAACAAAATGTAAATTAAAGTAAATATAATATAATAAATTATGTCTATTGATATGTATAGGAATTAATATGATAGGAAATATTAAATAAGTACTAATTCAGCTAAATAACCGTATATAATTGTTATATAAATTAAGTTATGCTAACCCAGTTGGCGTTTTTCTTGAAAATAATTGTACTGTAAAAGATGGAACATCTTCAAACATTATTCTAATAGGAATTTTTTGGTGCCATAAAATTAACTAAGTCAAACTGAGACGATTTTTTTTATATTTTAGCGTGAGTTAAGTTTAGTTGCTAGTATGTCGAAAGTTTTTATAAAAGCCACTTTTCACAGCCTGCAAAAACAATTGCAAACCCTGATAATGACAGTAAGCCTAGATTAACATCCTGGTTCTAAATGTAATTGAGCTTCGGTTTCGGCCAAAAACAATATTTCGTTGTCCAACAAAAAGTGTAGTGCCTATCACAGGACATTGTCTGCATTGTATTACTGATCGAACTAATTAATCGGTAGATCGACGGCTAGATTGCCCGGTAGCGTTTCCGGTATAGGTTGCTCAATATTCACCCGACGATCCATCCACATAGCTTTTGAAACGTTTTGATTAACGATATCAAACAAATCGACAAACAGAATTGGCAGTGCTTTTTATGACAAGTGTTGTTTGTGACTGGGAGTCGCTACTATTTTTGTAATTAAGAAACAGTCAGTCTGTTCCTTTGTCCAAGAACAAATGTGATCAAATGTGTAATTACTTTATTCAACTGTCAAAATTGCGCATTACAGTGATTCGTTGGACATTATTAATTGTGATTAGACTTAAATAATCTTCAGGTATAACCAGGTAATACCTGAAGATGTGTAAACGAAACCTGTCGTAATTAATAAAATGCAGTAAAAACCCGTGAAACAGTATATTATTTAAGTCTAATCATGTACTACAAGTTTCACCTAGTACCAACAACCGCAAGTATTAACCATTATTAATTTTCTTTTGTCTCTTTTTCTCAAATTTCTCTATATACGCCAGAAAAATGGTCACGTCAGCTCGCTGGTGTCATAATTATGGTGATAAATAGTCTCTGTCATATGTAGAAGTCCAGGCTAAGTACCGGTGAAAGAATTGTTTTAATCGGCTCAGTATCTTTTGAGATTTTCTCGTACAAAAACAACAACTGTCTCTTTATAAAATAAATATAAGAAGTATTGATAATATTAATTGATGATTATGATCAACAAGAATCAACGTTAATAAATTAAAAAAACTATAAAAATATATGAGTTTTCTTATACTCGTAATTGCCATTGGAAACAAAAAAAATATTCATTTATATTATTTGATGGAATATTAAATATATTTTTTAAAGGCAGTAGAAGTTTTAGTTACGAGCTCTTATGCATTACTCATACGTAAGAACATGGCTATCTTGGGTACCTTTATGAAACAAAATCTTATAAGATTCTAATTAGTATAAAAGAATTTACAGAGATGTAAAGAATGTGTTATACAAATAGGTATTTGTATGAGTCACTGTTTCATAATTTTTGTGTTGTATTCATTGAACCTGTTTTTCAATCCAACGTTTATATCGAGGCTCGTTTGCTCAGGTGCACTAATAAATCTAATTAACATTTAAATGGTGATCACGCATAATAATCAGCTGGCTTTGTAAACTGAAACGATGCTCCTTAATTAGTAGACAATCGCGGCAATGTTTCAATGGAGTCTGAACACATTTCAATGAATAAACTCCGGAGCACTTGTTCATACTTTGTGGGATTCGTGTGACGCAAGCGTTCTGATGTCGACGCTACGTGACACCATAGATCTTAAGAAATTGGACACTTTTAAAGACGTGCTCAATTACATTTTATAAAAAAGTTTCCGTCGATTAAAAACCAATAAAAATATCATTGAAAATTTGCAAAAAATATACCCTTTTTTATGTATATTTACAGCTTAAAATATATATTTTTATAGTTACGTTTTGGAGTTAATCGCTAGAAATATAAATTACAACTAGTTAGAAATCCATAAATTACATTCTTAGTGTACTGTACTCACATAAAAAGTCAATGACCCACCACGGTAGATACCAATATATTACTCCGCTGGTTCTGGTTCTGGGTCCGTTAATTTTTTCAGCCAGGTACTTAGGGGTGTCGTAGGGTCTCTCCTGTAAGTAGCGCCATAATCTCCTTTGCCTAGAAACCCTAAATACCACCGCCCTAAACTCCATGGCATAAAAATAATAAATCTGTTGAAGCGCGTTTTTTATTGCACTTTAAGCAACTATAATCTAGTAACTTCAGTAGTGTTAAAATCAAAACAGACATATTCAGTAACGTTGACATATTTCGCATTCAAAATCGTTAAACTGTGCACCATTGATGTAGTTATTAATACGTAAATTAAAATACAATTTAAAATAGTATTTACGCGACTGACATGACAATATTAGCTATTTTTAGTACTTTCTGTGAAAATTTCACTGGCTTTTGTGTTATTTATATTGTCTATTATTATGTACTACTTTAGCTGTTTGTTTTCCATAATAAAAATAAAATAAAAAAAATATCGTAAAAATATGTGACGGCCCAAAAAAGTAAGCACTTTTTAACTCAATTTAAGGGTAGTAAAATCAAAAAGTCGTCGAATACTTTTTTAGGCAGACAGTACTCTTCGAAAGTACCCGCAACCTCCTGATCTTGAGAGCTCAACTAAGCGCACAGAGGCAGTTCATTACCATACCGACGATGGCAAAAACTGCAGAGCGCGGTAGGCAGCCCAATGGATTTATGTATTAAAAGCTCACTTCCGCCGCTGTCGTCCGATACCACTATTAAATCTTGGCTACTCCTCTGCATTGAATATGCAACGAAGTAGAAATGGGGGATATTTACACGATGTAAGATGTCGAACATATTACCCTTCTGATGTTACGAGATGTGTCAAGTATATTAATTATATCGTGCTTGAGTAGGAACGTACAGTTGACCACAGGTCAACATACACAAAATGTGTTAATGTGGAATAAATCATGTTACGCTGATATAAGGTTAAAATTTGAGCGGAGGAATTTGACGGATGGTAAACTTTAGCTAGTTTTCAACTATACTTTTAGTTAATCCCAAAGTTCCCACTATGCTTGGAGGAATGAATTTTCCGGATGCCGTCGTAACGCGAACTTCTTCGTTCTAATAATGCGAAACTGAAATACTGCTTCAAAACCTGAAAATTGTAATGAACCTAAACTAGCATTTGGAATTAGATCAAGAAATATTACAAAGTTGAAAATGATCGCATAATGATGTACAGTCCTGGTTAGAAAATGTTATGGTCTATAATTAATTACATGCACACGTCAATTTAATAAGGTCGCTGTCTAAAATTGTGACTATGCATAGATAACTTTACTTTGAAAATCGAACGTTCAAACTAGTGACATACTGTAAATTTATTCATAATTATCAAAAAAACTATAATAATCTTTTTGTGATATCAGAAATTAAAAAGCAACAAAAAGAGACCAAATTACGAAAGTAAATAAACTTCTTGCTTAGTCATTTAATTTATTTTTAAACGCTGCACATTTTTAAAACGATATGAAAAAGGAATAAAATTGAAAACTTGGAAACACTTTCAGGCCCCCCCTGTACGTAAAGTAATGAAACCTACGTTGACATTTTATGCAGAATTTACCACAGTGTTACCAATAGAAGTAGAAATTTACAAATATATTATTCTTTCATTATACCTAACTGAGCCTATTATACATACTTAGCACAGCACTGCTGAGTGTAAGCAGGATCGTACAGAATGCTAGGCTTAAGGTTAGGCCATATTTTAATTCAATTCCATAACCAATAATAATCAGGTTTCACACTCTGCCATTTAGGTATAAATGAAGCAATACATAAGCAATGTTATTACACATTATTGGAACTTTAGGGTTATTTTACCTATCAACTTGGTACATTCGCTGTGCCATTTTATTATTGGCCATCGAATGCAAGTCTTGTACACATAATGTTGTGCACCGTCTTAGTAACCTTTGCAGTTTTTTTATAGTTGGAGAGTAGGCAAGTAAACGGGCAACCTAATGGTAAGTTGTCACCGTCGCCCATTATAGACATCGCATGATCATCATCAGCCATTAATGCTCCTATTGCTGGGGCACAGACCTCCTCTTGCACAAGGAGGTACGGGCCATTATCCACCGACCGGCCCCAGTGCTGATTTGTGGATTTCACACGCCTTCGGAAACTTTTAATTCCCTCACGATGTTTTCCTTCGCCGTTAGAGCAGTCTTCGAAAAAAATCCGAAAAACTCATTGGTACATGGCATCTCTTACCTTTCAAACTGAAACACAGCAATGCATGCTTTGTTGTGTTGCGACAGAAATAAGCAAAGTGGTGGTACCACCCCCAGACTCACTCTGCACAATCATACCACCTTCTTAAGTTTTGCATACTACTCTAGGTAAACCGCTTAACTGTGAGGGGTGCGGGGCGGGATGTCAGAGGGCGAGCATGCGCGGGCGGGAGGTGGGGCCTGCCGCTTTAAGCTTGTTCCTACAGTGCGCTTAAAAACTTTTTTTTGTAGAACATACTTTTTCAGTAAGTTAATATTTCTTTCGGTAGTTTAGTATTTTATTCGGAAGTTCTTTTTTTTCGGAGATTTGTAATTAGAATATGCTCTTGTTTGTTAGATATGTATGATTAGGTAGTTTTATTTTAGTTTATTAGGGATCACAAATATTTATACACTAAAGATTACATAAGCATAGTAACGAACACAAGTATAAAGTAAATGCATAACCCACTACGTAATCCACAGATTACAAAAAAATAGTAAAAAATCATGCCAACGGACGGTGATAAGGTAAATTAGATAAAGTTTATATAGTTTGTCGGTATATTCTGTATTTTTTTCAGTAACTCATTTTAACGCAGCTTAGTTAGTATTACATGGAGCCACAGTTCGCTGGAATTTCATTTATTTTTCGCAACCATTATTATTACCCTTAATAGATATATCTTGTTTAGACATCGAAAAACTCATTTTAGATTCTTCTTTAGTATGTCTTTCTAAGTTGATTGATGCAATAAAAAAAATAGGTTAATACCGTATTATAAAAATAATTTATAATCAGCAATTGAATATATTTTACGGCTACGGTACGGTACGGTAAGGCTATATAGGGTCTATAGCTATCTTGTGAATCTTATGATATCACTTTCTAGTGTTATGATAGGTTTACCTAGTGGTAGATTAATTTGTATGACGTATCAAACTGAAAGGCAATATATAAAATCCTTTAGTTAAAATCTTGTATGTTATGTTGTATCATGTTATCTTCAAACAATACTAAAAATAAACACAAATTTTCTCTACAATCAGATCAGCCAACTTCAAAATCCGCACTCATTCAACACGCCAAGCTTAAAACAATTTCATAGTCAATTTAACCCGAACCACTGAAACTCACATTTTTTATGCCGAACCAACAAAGACAGTCTTTAACCCAAACTCATCTACATAATTCATGAGTATTTTTAAAACAATCCTAAGATCTGTCTGTTGTTCTTGTATGTAGGTAATTCTTGGCAATCATAAAGGGGCATACTGCGTACACTTTCGATCGTGTATTAAAATTTGCACGAAAGGTGGTAATTTTCCGGCCGCGTGATGACATTAATAGCGTTGAGACTTGCGGGTAAAACAATATTTTTTGCATGAAACTGTTTCACATTTGGACGAGCTCGTAGTTGCAGTGCTCCCCTTCGCATTATTTTGCATGATAAAACGACTCTTGCGCAGGTGCACCCGTGTCCCGTATGCGACTTACTTAGTTATCCCTTTATACAACTAAACTAACACTGCGATGCCGATAGCCTTCGAAGCGCGCATTTATGGCTCGAATGATTTTTTATTACCCCCACAATATCAGTTTTAATGTCTTACTTGCAATCAATATCTAGTTCCGAGATCTTCAGCCTATGCACACCTAGGTGTAATAATTAGTGAGTGCGATCATTAATGTAAAGTAACCGAATGATTTTTAATTACCCCCACAATATCAGTTTTAATATCTTACTTGTAATCAATATCTAGTTCCGAGATATTCAGCCTATGCACACCTAGGTGTAGTAATTAGTGAGTGCGATCATTAATGTAAAGTAACCGAATGATTTTTAATTACTCCCACAATATCAGTTTTAATGTCTTACTTGTAATCAATATCTAGTTTCGAGATATTCAGCCTATGCACACCTAGGTGTTATAATTAGTGAAAGCGATCATTAATGTAAAGTAACCGAATGATTTTTAATTACCCCTACAATATCAGTTTTAATGTCTTACTTGTAATCAATATCTAGTTTCGAGATATTCAGCCTATGCACACCTAGGTGTAATAATTAGTGAAGGCGATCATTAATGTAAAGTAACCAAATGATTTTTAATTACCCCCACAATATCAGTTTTAATGTCTTTACATGCAACCAATATCTAGTTCCGAGATCTTCAGCCTACGCACACTTAGGTGTTATAATTAGTAAAGGCGATCATTAATGTAAAGTAACCGGTCATTTAATATCACCATTAGTAATTGAAAAGTTGGTTTGCCCATGTTTTTATCGTTAGAAGATAGGCACGAAATAAAAATCGCGTTAATGGTAGAGGCCAATTAAATAAACAGCCTAGCTAAAGTTGATAAAACGTTAACAAATAGGAAAATGAAGCCATAAAGGTGTAAAAAGCCAGCGATCAATAAAAAAGAGCGACGATCATGCGCCGGAGTCAACGCCAGTCAATACATTCTAATCAGTGATTTATTGCCACTAATCCTCAGCTCGGCACAAATAAGCTATCTTGTCGACTTAATGTAGTATCAGCTCAGGCGTGAAACTCCCGCGCACCACTAAGTGGTCCTTCCAGTTTCCACTCGAAATATTTTAATAAGGCCTCACTGCTCACGCACCCAAATAAAAACACACATACGTATTCACTAACACGAACTCCTTTAAAACATCGACCTGTTCGAGTTCACTTTATTTATAATAGTAGCGACACTAAGAATCTACATTTTGCTCTAAACGGTGTTAATTTATTGACCGTGGGCAGATAATATCGCTTTTTTTCTCCCATTATTAAAGCGATTACACCAAGAAATTATACGTCGAAGTCCAGTCCTGAGTGCTCGATTAAACGAATACTCTCCTTCCAATATGAGCTCTACCAACTCGACTAAAGAATTATTTTTGCCTCACCGGAGTAGCAAAGCTCAATAATCTTTCCTTGACGAAATCGCCTTGTAGGCTCGCTAATAAAAAGTGTTAAGTTATGGACAAGTTATGCCACTTGCATTAATTTCGATGCTTAACCTGATAAACAAATTACAGTATATTAAGTTAATGGCTTAATTTATAATTGAATAATTATGTTTACGATGTGTTCATAAGAACGCATTGTTACGATCTATATTTAACATATTTGTACATATTAACGACAAATTACTGGGATGAAAGTATGTTAAGAATCATCAAGATAAGTCAGTGTTAAGAATGCGTTAAAAGAGCAAACATTTTAATGCGTGACAAATATTTTAATGATTACATTTTTAGTAAGTTAATTTTACGAACCAGTTTGTTTCGCTATAAAATTTTATACGCATGCCTTTTTGCCTGGATCTATAAACCGTATTCCTCAGTCATAAATGCAAACGATTTTATACTTTTATTTCAAGGAAACTTTATTATAACTTGAAACGGTTGGAAATACTGATATTAGAGGGTACACGTGAGCAAAGCCTGTTATCACGGATTTTTTCCACAACAATTGTAGGCAGTCTGTAACTATTGCTACAGCTATTGCGCTGACTTGTAATAAAGCTAACTCATGTGCCTTTGACACGATATAATGATGTAATGAGTGAGCACCCATTGACCGCCCTTAGTAACGTGGAATCACAGAATGTATCGCCAGAGGCGTTCTCATTAAGGAAACAGAGTAAAAAATTAATGCTATTTCAACGAGATTGTCGTGGCAAATGACGACCGCAATTTGTTTTGGGTTTGATGGCTCACTTTATTCTTTCTGTCTGACTACGGTTTTATGAGATCGTAAACCGGTGACTAAATTATACCCATTTTAGTT
Organism: Hofmannophila pseudospretella; assembly: GCA_947369225.1. Lineage (NCBI taxonomy): Eukaryota > Metazoa > Arthropoda > Insecta > Lepidoptera > Oecophoridae > Hofmannophila > Hofmannophila pseudospretella. The sequence continues at coordinate 6,790,291 of OX376316.1, forward strand.
CCAAAACTTTCTTGACGCAATTCACTGATTAGAATTCATTTTGAGATTAGAAATATTTCGAGTGCTACTTTCATAAACTAACAAAGATTAACTGTAATTTTCAAAGAAAATTTTACCGAGGTCACTCACCGAAATGACCACGTTTCATTTACCATTTTATTGAATAGAGAAAAATTCTATGACATCAGCAGCATGAACCAAGCTACCGGAACTTACTACTTACTTACTCCAATTTGTCGCGAAATGTCAAAGTCGTAAAATGTCCAGTTGTCCAAATCAGATACAATTCGTGAAATCTCCAGCATATATTAGTTACTTACCTATCTATACATTAGATAAAAACATCTTCATCATCATCATCTATTTACATTACCAACCCTATATCTATCTTTACCATTTCAGTACCAGTATCACCATCATCGTCGGGGGGCGGCGGAGCAGGCGCCGGCACCCCCCTCTACCCCGGCGCGGCGTCGCACCCCCTCACGTCCCTGTTGTCGCAGCAGAGACTCCTGGAGCTCTCGCGCTTTGGGCTGAGGCATTACGACATCGCCCATCACGTGCTGTCCCAGCAAGGTGCTGTTACCAAATTGCTTGGTAAGCAATAGAGTTAAATTAAGGGGTACAAAGGAGAAATAACACTTTACTATGGGAGCTGTCCCAAGACATTGAATGAAAGCTCTGACGAAGCTTTTCAATTTAATAAACATATTCTATGGTGGCTAAGATGTAAATAGACAACATTTTATGATAAAGTATGTTCAATAAAAGGGCGCTACCTTTAGAGTATGTGCATAATTGCTTTAACACAAGACAAATAACAATTAAAACTTAAATTACTCGTAAGTGAAGGAAATTTATTTAAATATTGATCTGATCACTAAGTATCCACTGACCGACCAACACAAATTAACGTTGTTACAATACAAGTAGCTTTCTTATTTCACATTAAGTAGTTAGTCATCCGTATTAGCTATAAGTTTACACTCGAAGAAAACATTCTAAAATAGAGTATAAGACTTTGTGCTACGATCGGAATTCAATATGAAAGCTCAAGATTTGAAAGTTGGAATCGCTCGAAGATAATTGATAAAGCGAACTTCTGCCTACTAGGTATCGTTTCTACTGCAATTAGTGTATGTATTATTTATAGAGAGGTCTGAGTCTCTTCAGCGTGGTATTGATTTATACAACCGTTCTTAGAGAATTGCCCTGCGGCCCGTTACGACGTGCAACTAAGTTATTTGCGATAATTACTTCACCGCCCGCCTAGAATGATCAATACGTCCCGGAGTACGTAACTTGCCATAGTTGACCTGAAAAGATGCTATCGTCATACCAGTAGCCTATTACTTTTTTTTATAAATGGTTCTAATAAGATTTATGCATATCTAAATAAAATATCTCCAAACTTACCTCACCTTTTCATCTGGGTTACTGTAGAGTTATGTAGATAATTGCCTGTTTACAAGAAGATGACCCGTTAATTCTACACTCGTGTTAAGATAACTATTTGATTTATTAAGTGGTAATACAAATTCTTATGGGCATGCAAAAGTTTAGGTAACCGATTATTAGGCATATAAATGATATCAAACCGTGCATTGACAACTCGGCAATTTGTCGAAAGCGACGGGTCTCGGGACTGTGGTTAACTCTTGTTATAATAACACAGTTGCGGCAAAAATCTCAATCGCAATTAATCAACGATAAGCCATCGCCGGAGCCTGCCGCGACGAAAGCTGCTATTGACGAAAGCTTAGATCCTAATCGATTCATAAAACTTGCAGCGTGTTAATTATAAGCCACCGGGCTGCGGACGCTGCGCCCGCGTCGGCATACAGCGCCGCCTCGCCGCGAGCATGCGCTCCCAATCCGATGCTGATGGAGAACTATCTTATCATCAGCGATACTTCACATCCATAACCCTTCATTTGTCTGTTTCCTTTACAATTATCACGGCTCCTTTTAGCGCAACATTTATTTAATTGTTAGTTTTGAAACATCAGCTTCAGCCAACAAAGCATTAAGTAAATTTCCTTTTATAATCTCGTTTAATTACACAGTAGGACAAATTATCAATACCTTGGAGGCAAAAAATTGCCACAGAAGACAATGAATTTGCGTCCGCCATTGCAAAATGCTCCTAGTAATTTGAATGCTCCTTCATTAAGGTAGAACAAAGTAGAGGAGACAATTAGCTGGTCTTATAATACCGGGGTTGGCTGCAACTGAAGCGTGAGGTGGACACAACAGAGGCAGACACTTGATTCAGGTAATTTGAGGAATTAGATTTCTGTGCAGTGTGTCATTAGAACACATGCTCAGCTCACTTTGTGTTTGCTCAAGAGTCGTGAACGGATGATTTTAAATGCACTGAAGCTAGTCTTATAATTTAATTAAGCCCCATATATTATTTTACGATGTAGTTCCTTCAATGAATTCTTGTCGTCTATTAATGTTTTTTTAAATCCTACAAAATAGTTTTCTATCTTGGCGTAATAGATAAACAATTTAAAAAAATAAGTTGCTTTCATTTAGTCTATGTATAACGAGTTGAAAGTTATAGCAAACTATAGCAGCATCATTTCAACTCCCATTAAAAATTAAAAAAGCTCGTACATCCATGCAGCAGCCCACCGAACATAAAGATGCATTGGTAACTTGTGCTTTATACCGAAAGATTTTTTGCTCTGTCAGGAAAAATTAAAGCAAGGAGGGTTTAGTTAGTACAGTAGACGCTCTAGATATGAACGAGTATATTTTAACCCATCGTAGTAGCAAAAATGGTAGCGAGCAAAAATGTATCAAAGATGCTAAAAATTAATATTGATCAAAATACTGGCGAATGAGCATGGAACTGAGGTCAATTGGGGTCAGGACTTGTCAGCCGATTAAATAGGCACAAGGATGTATCAAGTTGGGTTGACATTGCCCAGCATGTTTTTTTGAAGTCGTTATTTTGACAAAATATTCAGGATTTAGGATCTATTCCACTTGCTTAAATAAACAGAATAAAAGATAGATATCAGTAGGTAAGGAAGGTCAGTACTAATTCTCAGAAACAACAATAAAACATACTTGAAAGTAGAATACAAACTTCAAATAGAATATTCATACAAATGTACTTATGTAGTGTCAATCAATTTTCGCCCGTGGTGATTTTGTAACGTCACGTGCTCGGTTCCCACGGAAGCCTGGCTACGTTCCGCCCAAGGCTGTCATGTCCAACCACTTACGTATTTAACATAGGTATAGCTTAGCTTAAAACTTATTATCTAGCCCAAACGGTTCCCTAGTTGACGGCTTAGAAATGGGCACGCATAAACAACATCCATGGACTGGTGGAATATTAAATTGTCAGCTCACAGCTATTTGGATGCAGTGATGGATATCTAACCATGCTAAGTTTTAAACAACTGAACAGAAGTTCATTTTAAACAACTCTGTTTGCTGTTTTTAAGTTTTGTTTTAGTTTTCTTTACTCGTCAAGTCGTCACTAATTTGATAGAAAATAATAATTGACTTTTTAAACGTGCCATGACTGTGCAGAGTCACCTATTTCTGCCGCAAAGCAGCAATGTTAGTATTGCTGTGTTTCGGTTTAAAGGATAAGCGGGCCAGCTTAATTACCGGCACATGAGGCACTTCATTCCTCAAGTCCTCGAGGTTAGCAGCGCATTGAAAACCCTCTAAAGACTTAGTGAGGTGACCACTTACCATCAGGTGGTTAGCTCGTCTGTTCTGCTTATTTAATAAAAAAAACTGTAATTTCTTAACTTCAGTAGTGTTATCCCTGAATAGAAAATCTAAACAGAGAAGTCCGCAAGGGACATATCGTAAGAGTATGATCACTTTTAAACTCCATTCAAGGCTAATAAAACCAAAAAGAGATCAGAAACTTTTTTTAGGCCGACAGTACTGTGCTTATAGGTACCTACAATAAAAAAAAATGCCGACTCCAATTTTATTTGTTTCGTAGACAGTAAAACAATTTGTAGCGAATAAAGCAACCGAAATCACAGAGCGAGTAATTTTATATTAAACCGGTAATTTTATTTCGATGTAAATTTGGTAGGTAGCTAATGATACCTACCTGCTCAAGATGATTGTCCGCGGATCGCAGCGGCGTGTAATGAAACCGTATTTAGGCTTTGGTCCTATAATCAAAATTGAATTACCGGGGTTGACATTCTTGCTTCACGAACAACGCTTTTTCTTTTTGTGCTCCAGTTCTCGTAGGCTAATTTGAATTTTTAATGGTCTTTACTGTCCATGAAATACTATTTATGGATTAGAATGTCTTGTGGATGTATCAATTACTACCAGAAATAATATAGCGGTTGACAATATAAGCCTTAGGTTTATGTGTGATAGTGATAGATAGGCTGTATAATTTCGTTATCATATTTTTTCCTTTACAGATTTATGTTATTGGCCGTCGGGTATTTTATTTTCAGTGTTTTAATCATAGACTCAAGAAATCTGCTACAATAATTTCCTCCAATGGTAGGCTGATGAAAATTAGATAAGGTTTAATGCCTCATGTTAGTAAAATTGGTCTGCTAAATGTAGGTAGTTAGTTAATTTGCTGCTTTGTGTTGTACTAACGTTATTTTACGAGTCAATTGTTTTTAAAACTGCGCGTACGCTAAATACGCTTTGGCGGGTGTTAGAGTATTTGCATCATAATAGAGCCGCCGCTTTTGAGTCAATTTCTGTACCATAAGCCATAACACTATTGTAATAAAGCTGAAATTTCAAAAAAATATTTCCCAAGACTTGTAGATGATTATTATTGTACCCTGTTCGAGCACCTACTCGAACAGGCGCTTAATAACCCGTTAGGAACGTCGCCTCGCCATGCGCTGCCATTCGCCATCGCTATTAATGGAAATTAACTTATTTGTGTAACAATTGCTTATAATAACACAGTGACATACAATAAGTATTGAAGTTGTAACTTGCCCGATACGCGCCAGTCTCTGCGATAATGAATAGTTTACGTAACATGGAAAAAATAAACTGCATTTTTTCAATATATTAGCTTCTGAAGGAGCAGGCGAGGTTCAGTTTATATTTTGAACAAAAAACGATCAATCACCGAATCAGGTATCGTTAACTCACGGGGTTGCATTAGGTACCTACTATACAATAAATCAGGGCCATCCAGATTCAACTTCGCCGCTAAAGATTTTGATCTATTAACTGCGTGACGATGCAGTATTCCACCCGGCTAGCGCCACTAGCGCCATTGGTATAAAGAGCCACTTTTAATACAAATTTAATTAACTGGATTGGAGCCCTTCAGTGTCGTTTACAAAGATCTTGTCCTTCTTTGTAGACGCACCGTGTAATGACTTTAAGCGCCCATAAATGACTCTTGTGTGGAAATTCATTAAGCGTCGTTTTGGGTGTGTATTGTGCCCTTTATAGATGCTTTCACTTCCTTAGCGGTATTGGTGATGATTAATGGGTTCGTCTTTATTTTGCAACTGTCCTTTTAAATTGAAAACAACAAAAAACTTTATAAGTTATTTCGGCGCCTTGTTAGCGTTCTTAAGTAACGTGTAAGTGGTTTCACCTTGAGATGGGTAACAATTGGCTGGAACTTAGAAATTATTTGAGAGTTGTACGGTGAACTAACATATATTATTATAGGAATATACTTAATGTAAAAACACGGTTTATGTACTTAAAATTCCATTGCAACATGTTTAATGTAGCATTACGCAGGTACCTACTGTATCTACTTGGTGGTATTCTAAGTCGGCAGCAAGAGCGCGCCGGGAGCACGCGCGTATAACGTTTCATGCAAATAATAGACATTTAGCAACAATTTCAGTGGTACCTCACACGATCCGCCTCTGCCTAGGCACCGGAGTAATTGGCCCCGGTCATGCGATTACGTTGCGAGCCGATTTAATTATCGCAAAATGATCACTGTGCCAGCCTCTCGCAATTTACCTATCAATCAGAACGAGAGCGGCTATTGGCGTTCTAACTCTTGAGTCTGACACCGCGATATGGATTTTCATTCGCAAAGTATAGAGTACACCAGTGAAAGGCAGCGGAATTTGTTGCAGTAGGTACTATTCGTAATCGGTAGGTCAGCAAAAAGGGATAACTAAACTATTTCGACTATTTCAGGAATAACAACGGTCAAGTCACTATCATTACATTACCGAAATTCATTTGAAATTAGCAAAAAACGCAAATGTGGCTTTGTTAGTTATTTTTAATCTGTTTATTTTAATTTTGAGGCTTCGGCCCATTTATAGGGCCATGTCAGCATAGAGAAACAATCCCTACACTGCTGCCCTGAGACAGCCCCAGATATAGCAGAACAATTTAATAGCTGTTTCTGAAAGTGACTGTCTTAAAATTAGTCACTGCTTTCCACGTTACAGGTAGACTTACAATAATGATTTAGAAAAAACTTTAATCGTTCAATACTAAGGTCGGAATTAATACTTAAGATATCTAATTAGGCCGAAACTGAGAGTGGTTCAAAGAAAAACTGAAATATTTTCAGCAGTTCACAGCCGTTTCTTATACTTCTTAAGGTGGCTACTAGCAGTAATCTACTGTTTTCTTTTTTTCTTAAGTTTAAGAAAAGCAAACAAGCTGACGGGGAACCTGATTGTAAGTGGTCACCTTCGCCTATGGCCATTTCACCTCAATAAAAATTGCAAAAGCAAGAAGCTTTTGGATGCATATACTAACGCTGAAGAGTTGGTGGAGTACTTACTCTTATAGTTATGTGCTTATAGGAAAACTATGTACAGAAAGTCCACTTATATTATGAGTTATGTAATCTCGTCATGCTATTTAAACTGGTACCATTTTGGCAAATTACCTATGTGCATGAGAAATTGGATATTGAAAGTCGTAAGTAGTAATAATGTGTGACTAGTTTCGGTCGAGCGTGTTTCAATTACATTTTTCTTCATTTTCATTAGCATGCTAATAAACTTATGAATATTATCGCGCTGTTCTAAATCTATGCTGAAATAATTACAACAAATATGTGTTCGCTCCTTACCGTTTCTTGACACGCGACTTTTTCATGTTACTTTAGTACACTAATTACATAGAGTAAAAACATATGTATATGTTATTTGTGCATGTAGCACGAAGCACATAATATATATGTACATACATATAAATATCTTCAGTCGTTTTTCCTACCTATCACAATGACAGGTTGTTGATAGAAAAGTTTATTTGGTTCAAACTAATCTCTTACATCACTATGTCTTACATTACTCGCTTATATAACTATCACTAAAACATACAAACAAATACAAATACAAACATTCCTTATTGCACACAGGACAAAAATACAGGACAGAAGAAAAGATACAAAATACAAATACAATTGGCGGCCTTATAGCTTTAAGCTATTTCTTCCAGGCAACCTTTGGGTGATGGATTAAAGAATTATGAGTAAATTAGTAAGTAATTCTATCTCTTCTTCTGTCTATTAGTGAAGACCTGTAATTGGCCTTTTATTGTTAGTTTTTTGGTTTACATATTGTCTAAAGTGCTGTTGGTTTTCCAATAAAATTAAAAATAAATTAAATTCGTCTGAGTAAAACTCAAAGCCAAAACCGCTCATAGAAGCGAGAATTGGCGCGCATTAATTTTTTTGTGCCTTACAATTTTAGGAGAGCTTAAGCTTTAATTTTATCAAGACATAACGACCCGCATGAATTTACTGTGAATGGCGTTGACAAAAATGCGAATATAAATATTGTTATGAATTATTCAGCGTGTTATCGGTATGGGGACAGCGTTTGCGCGCGCACAGTGCTGTAAAAACGCCGCAGTGGCTGCGCTCGCGCGCCCGCCCGCCGGAATGCCTCGCCCGGTGCGTTTTTACGTAATTGTCCTGGAACACGCACTCATCCATTATCTAACTGATTTAGGCATTGCTGAATCTATTACTTTTTGCATAGGCTTCGAGATCATAATCCAATTTATGTTTTTTGAATAATAACGCTGTTTGAATTTTGAATTACGGGATGTGGACAAGAAACACTCACATCAATAAGAACCTTACGTGACTTATTAAGTATTTAAATGTGTAAAACTAAATATTAATTCCTGTGAACTTTAATACTTATCTACAGTTATAATTAAATAAAAATAAGCTTTATTAACGTTTAGTTTTAAAAGTAAATTACGAATTCATGTCTCGTAGCAGACTTCATTTAACTGATGTCAATGATTCTGTAATTAATACTAATTTGAAGTTTACATTGTAATTCTTACAACGTAGCATTCGATTATAGATTTTTTTGGAGTGCACGACCACCTTCTTTTCATTGTTCAAGTGCAAATTTATACATGCTGTTGCGTAAATGATTTTCTCATATATGCCGCAGAGTAAAAAGTCTGAAAAAAGTGCAAAGGTAAGCTTGCGTTGGTTAAGAATTGATTCACGACAAGTGAACCGCGTTTACTCACGTTTAGCACTCAATGAAATTGCATCAATCGGTATCGTGGTGCTATTATTGGCATTTTTATTTGAGACTTTAATTTGATTTAAATTTTTATTTTGTACGTGCAGTAAACAGCAGGTGACAGTTTATTGAGTCGGCTTCTTGAGTTCATGCTCCTGACTTTTTAGAGACATGTAATAAATTGTAATGTATGTATAGGTTTTAGGTCTGTAGGTGTATATTATAGATCTACGATTTTGTAACGCTGATAGAGTGAAATTAGTATCATTTTCCTTCGAAATACCTATGCACCACACGAAGAATACCAGTTTAGGTTTCTACTACAGGCTAAGTAGGCATATAACGCCGTACCAAAACAGGTATCATTCATAATTCCCACGAAACGGCAAAATTGAAATTGCTTGGTTGGTCGGCACGAAAATTGATCTTTACCGTAAAGTAGAGGTACCTACAGTGCGTGAGTTTTTAGAAAAACATTCGGTTCTTGAAAACTTCGGCGTGCTTTGGTTATTATGAACGATACGTGAATGTACTACGACTGTATTAAAACAGAGACAGATGCCGATTTTAAACGATACCCGATTGTTTTTCTAAGTGCTCACGAACTACTGGTAGTAGTACTCGTATTAGAATATATTTATAACTTTCCGGGATATCGACAATTAATAGTAAACAATGAACGAATCTAAATACTTAGAATATCTTAATCTAATAGTGTCAATTTAATTTTTAGGAACTTTACGACCGCCAGGCCTCATCGGTGGGAGTAAGCCGAAGGTGGCAACTCCGGCAGTGGTGTCGAAGATAGAGCAGTACAAGAGAGAGAACCCGACCATCTTCGCGTGGGAGATCAGGGAACGACTCATCTCTGAAGGTACAAGTCATGAACAATTTATATTAGATGTTTGTTAAATATTGTCAGTGGCGCTCCATTCTCTGCGTATCCCTCAAGGGACATAGTGTGATGTATGGATGTATGTTTAAGCTATAGAATAAAACTGCGTTAACATGCGTTTAAGACAATACTATAGATGATGATGAAAATTATGATTTCTAAATCTAAGAACCTACCTTGGTTCTTATTTTTCTACGTGGATCACCCTTACTCTTTCATCAAAATGTGTCGGATGAAGATATAATAAAATAATATTACTCTTAAAGAGGATAAATATAATATACGCCAAGAGGAGTCAGAGTTGAGAACCAAAAAGGTACTTATAAGTTCTTATAACTTTTTTCGTTCGTGTCCTGTAGTTAGTGGCCTACCTATCAGAGTTGTACAGACTGTCCGTGGACCTTTGACATGGTCTTTCGTTTATCTCCCCCATCACCCTTAGGATCCTGATATGCATTGTTATCCCTTAAATTGTCAGTGTACAGAATCGTCGAGCCCTTTGTTGCCCTCACTACTAACCGTTAGTGATTTCTAGAATTATTATTGGTGATCTTAGCGGTGACATTAAAATGAGCTAAACAAAGTATTTCCCGCACTGCGTAGGTACGTACCGCATTCACGAATGCCGGCAGCTATCACGAGCTTCCACTGATCACCGCGTGTGCATCATCTCATACTGATTGTCGACGTCGCAAATAATGTTAGGTATAGGTATGCCATGTTTCAAATGGATTATATAAAAAATATATATTTTAGAGTATAAAAACTCTAAATAAAAAAATTAAGAGACCCTCGACGTTCCGTTGTGGAATCCCCTTACTTATTCCAGGTCATCATCAGATCCTCAAGGTTCCAGATGTGGGATGGTCACCATGGTCATACACATTTGAGCCCATACTCGAACCACCTAACTGTTACCGTTACAGAGATCCCATCATACTCCAACATCCCAAGATGCTCCAAGATCTTGGAATCACTGATCCAATTTTTATCTGACATGGCTGAGAACATTCAACGCGTTAGACTTGCGGCGACTGAAGGCGGGGGGACGCTACGGGCTTCGCCCTACGCGGAGCTTGGCCTTCGGCCTCGCCATGGCTTAGCTCCACATCATATCCATTTCTTTTTGGCCGTCATCTTTAAATATTTTTTCTCTTGAATTGCCTCAGGATTCCCTACGATTTTAGTTCGAGAAGACCCCATCTAACAATTATAGTTTCGGCGGGCTGATAATCTTCAATTCTTCACGTTTCATATTGCGAAATTGAAGACCACTTAATTTTTTCTGGTCATCATCAGATCCTCAAGGTTTCAGATGTTGGAAACGCACCATGAACCTGAATATTTGAGCTTAAATTCGAATCATCTAGCTACTTGTATTACCGTTCCAGAGATCCCACCTGTCATCAAAGATACTCCAAGATCTTGGAAACCACTAATCCAATTTTTATCAGATCTAGCTAAGAACACTCTCGACTAAATTATCTATTAAATTAAAAAAACCGGGTCCAAATAAGACCATCCGTTCTCATGTTATGATGCCATCGACAAACACACAACAGACATACAAACGTGTCAAACTTATAACACGCCCTCCCTCGATCGGTCGGGGGTTAAAAAACTACATCTAATTAGTAATAAAAATAAATCAAAATATCCAAATTTTGAATGAACTGAAAAATGAATGTTAGATCAACGAGGAACCATAGTTAGAAACAAAATGTTATCTGAAGAAACTATCGACAAAATCAATTAAGAAGAAGAAAACAGTGCTCAGGACATTTTTTTATGAAAATAGGAGACAATCCTGCAATGTTTTACCACTAGAGGCGCCACTATAAATAGCACAATTACGTAAATAATATGATTTTGTTCTAAACATAACCTAAAATAATTTATTGCTTCCAATAACAATAATTTTGATTAACATTAGATGATTTCATAAAATGTTTGTTTAATTACTTTATATTAGCACATAAAGCCAAAGATCAACACGTATATACATACCTTTCCGCCAATCTTTTTTTACCCTTCAGACTCTCGCCCAATGTTAATTGGAAGTAACTAGAGGGATAAACTCTTTTTGTAAAACTCAGTTAGCAGTGGGTCTATGCTTTGACATATTTGACATTTATACAGATTGTCTTTTGTTTCAAGATGCGCCAATAAAAAAATGTATGAAAATAAATTCTTTACTAAAATATGTATTTACGAGTGATATCTTAGGACGATTTAGCAGCCCTGATATCTTAGGAGGATTTCCAGTTCTATTTTTGCACGATTCGAACACATTTTACAAAAATTTTGATTTTTATTTCACTTATATGTTTCGCGTCCAAATGTCAACGAGTGAATGAGTACAAAATTTACCGATTTTTCATGGGCCGCATGATTATTTTTGATGTTTATTATTCGTAGCTCGCGCCACATTTTTTAGGTCTGCTATTTTGAAATGGCCATATGATGCCATGATATCATCCAACATCCCAAGATACTCCAAGATCTTAGAACTACTGATCCAATTTTCATCTGACATGGCTGAGAACATTCAACGGGTTATACTTGAAGGCTCCTGAAGGCGAAGGTGCCGCTCCGGGCTTGGCTGGTTACTATACGGCGGTTATGCTATACTATATGACGGTTTACTATAGCTTTGAGAAATTGAGGTTTTCCGCACACCAGCGCCGCCAATCGAAAATTAATTACACGAGAAATTTGTGATATCCTCAAAAATGACGTTTCGTTTTGCTTTTCTGTTTACGGAGTGTGCTCCATCTACGCAACGCTTTGCGTTTTATGTCCTATTGTTCAGTGTTTTTCACTTGCATTAAAAATATATATAGTTTGCGCGCGTTTGTTTCTTTATGGTTTTCAGAACAAATAAATTTTGTCGTTGACATAGGTACTTATCACGTATCTACCTATGTGATATAGTCTTAGTTATTTTAAGTATGACTACTTTCGATGATTTCATCTGTATGTGGTAGGACTGTGTGCTGTGTGAGTCAACCGGGCTGCTACACACCCTGTTATATATTTCTGCCGCAAAGCAGCGTTTCAGTTTAAAGGGTCTAGTGTAATTCCGGGACCACGAGGCATTCCATCTAAGCCCTCAAGGTTAGGAGCGTATTGAAAACCCTCTAATAACTTTATAGTGTGGTGAGATGTCAGGGTGACTGACGGTGACCGCTTACCATCAGGTGGCCCATTTGCTCGTCTGATCTCCTTAGGGGCCGTTCATTAATTACGTAAGGACGATTTTGGCCATTTTTGACACCCCACCCCTACACACAATATTTTTTTTAAGTAAAGTCAGTTCTCGGGTAGAGGTTTACCATGAAGGGATGAACGCTGAAATGTCGAAAAAGTCTCCCATCCCTAGATGGGAGACATTTTCAATGATGCAAGGGTTGCCTTTCAACATCCAATATGAAAAGTCACTCGGAAACTACCCTCAAACTTAAACCATTGCACCAAAAGCATTACATTTGCCACCGAAGCAATCTGACACAACCTGAGACCCCAGAGTGAAGCCTACCCATAATAGCAACACGATAATTGTGTAGCTATAGAATAGGTTTATTATAAAACGTTGGTGGGCGCTGCGTAATACCGGTGAACACGACTCACGTTACAAACCCGTGTTGCGTGCACATATTTTATGGAACTCGCGGGAGTGATCATCGGATTGTATGTTGTTACGTTATTATTATAATCGATGAATCATGGAGTATTATATTATCTAAACGGTGACTAGAGATAAAACTTTCAGAGTTCCTATCTAATTACTCTAATTAGCATAGCATAACTCTCACATCTATAATCCCCGATGGGGTAGGCAGAGGAACCTTTAATCATAGGTAGTTCCCACTTTTCGTCGTAAGATTTCCTATCTAATTCAAGGTAAAATAAGAAAAGAACAGGGAATATACAAGGAAAATCAATTCTTATTGTTTCAAGTAATTCTTATTATGTAAATCGTAATATAAAACTTCATAGTTCTACGTTAGTTCAACGTAAAGTTTTTATGGAGGTAGATAATTCAATTCACAAGGTACCGGATTGTCAGATTTTGATGACATTGCGGGTAGACAAGTGTGATACTGCAGATTTGCACAATTACACTAATATTAAAAACAAATAAAGAAGTCTCTCTAATAAAAATATATTATATATTATCTTTTATAAAGAAAAAAAAAACACTTTTGTTTTGTCAAGGTTTCATGAATCCACTTATTGGATCGGATTTGCGTAGTGAACTTTAAGTACCTATTTCATGTCAAACACTTTTGAGGGTCACGTCGTAAACTCTTTTGAGGGGTCATTCATTTGGTAAAGCCATCGAAGTGCAACCCCGAATTATAGTCTAATAGTTTAATGACCGCTAACTTGCTGACGACGGATGTGTTGTAACTTGAGAGGATGTATTGGATTTAAGGTGATTATGTGCGAGCAAACAAATAACCTCTAATGTTACTTATGTAAATAGGTCCCTATGTAGGGTAGAATTAGAAGGTGGTATGACTCGTATAGAGTCACCCTGGGATGATACCACCCTTTTACCTATTTCTATTAAAGTTTTATATCATTATAGTGAAGTGAGATGTGTATGGGCGACGATGATTTCTCTTCTAAGTCGTATTCCACATTGCTGAGGGTCGTGATCATTCTAAGGAATTAATCACATAGAATGGCACTCGTGGCAGATTTATTGGGGTGGTTTGCCATTGCCTTCCCCATTTCACACACTGGTTATCTCATTGTGCAGGTTTCCTCACGATGTTTTCCTTCACCGTCAGAGTAGTCGGTAAATGTACGTAAGTCTTTCGAAAAAACCGAATAACTCATTGGTACATGGCATTGCCTGGTTTCGAACTCGGGACCTCCAGCATGGGAGTCCGACGCGACGTCCTAACCACGTCGCCACCGACGCTGTCGACGCTGAGAACTTACCATCAGATGGCCCGTTTGCTCGTCTGCTCTCCTGATACTTATTTCTGAATTATTATATTTAGAAACCGATATTTGTTCATCACTAACGGTGAATGGTACAGGTGCCTATAAAACAGTGCACTAATTAACTTTTATTCCTCATGAAGTTCATGAAATGTTTCTAAGAATGCCGCCAAATGATATCAGCAATGTACTCATACCTGTATCGGAGAACAGGAGAACACGATGGGCGTTTTTAGCTCTGAGACCAACGAGCCAATTGTGATAATTGCTCCAACGACACCTCTTGTGCCCATGCGTGACGTTAAACACCAATCATGCGCTTAAAAAACGTCTTAAATACCCACTACTTATTACACCGACTTTATTCTTACCCTGCCACGTTAAGGTTTAAAATTCCAAACGAGTACTTGCAAGTAGAGCGTTCCTCTTGAAAGGACACGAGTGATTCGCCTTCGTATTTTCTCTATTGACCGGTGGAGGTAGATCTGTAGGGTGCGTGCGATCGCCTGTGAAACTGGTTTCGCTTACAAGACCACTTCTGGTTTACGATATCACCGAGGACCGGATTAGGAGACGATAACATTCTTGATGAGAAAACACTGTGCTAAACTAAGTTGTTAAATTGGTTCACAGTCATTAAATCCGCAGGGGGCGCCGTAACTTCAAGCTCATGGGCAGGTAAACATCTAAATAAAACACAGTTTATAACATATTCGCAGAGATAAGTTTGGACAGGTCAATTTCATTTAGCGGTTCAATAATGGCACCTTAATTATTTATGTACCTACAGTTAGGAGTCTATCGATAAATATCTGTAAAGATAAGATAAAGATTATATTTATTATTCAGACAATATAAAGATTCTACGAATACGTAAGTTTGTGAACATAGACTCTCCATAATCATTAATACACGTATGCACTATACTCTGTAGGAGCGCGCTATGTGAGAACATGGATAACGTAACGTCAGTTATATGAAAGGGAAAAGGGAAGATCTTCCACCAGGCGGGGTGTTGTGCCTGGTGACCATATGTGCTGGTCCAACTATGGATGTTTGGAACTCGTATATATACGAAGTCCCAGGAAAATTTCGATAGCGCGTTCTACGCCGATGTGAGTAGGTACTGTATCGTAGTGGCGCGCGTCGTGGGTCGCCGCCACAATACCATTATATACGTAGGTAGTGTCATTTAGTAACATAAATTCATATCTTTTATTTTATTATTATCAGAAGACAAGTACCAACTATTTATTAACCTAGCTTACGAGTAGGTAGCGGTAATTTAAAACGAGTGAATTCTCAGTTGAAAATTATGAACGAGTTCTTATGAACAAGGGAACGTACAATTGTTCAGTGAACGCATTTATTTTTATGTTTTTTGTTCTTATCGCCTTGCTCAGCTGACATTATCGTCATTTGTTGAAATGTGTTTAAAATAATTGCTCGAGTGCAGTGCGCGCCCATGGCTGCGTTGTATGAGCAAACTTGCACGCGATCCCACGTCGGTTGTTTTGCGTAAATGCTCACATATTTGTCGTAAATGGAGGAATATTTAAATAACTGCTTTATTTTTACAGTTAACTTTTGTGGTCGGTTTTTATTATTAATACACTTCGTTGGTTGAAAAGGCTTTGTTCGTCTTCGGAAGCGGCATTCAGGAGCACAATTCTACTGTATCACATAGTTTCTCGTTCTTTTCCAATTAAGTAGCGATTACGTTTTCGTATCGATTCAACTTTAACTACTTTGTATTTTTTTTAAACTCCATCACCCAAAGATTGCTTGGAAGAAATAGCTTACAGCTATAAGGTCGCCAATTATATTGTTATCTTCTGTCCTGTATTTTTGTCCTGTGTGCAATAAAGAATACAAATACAAATATACTTTATTGCACACCCGGGACATAAACAAAACATACAACATAAAAAGAGGTACAATACAATATGCAGAATGCGGCCTTATCGCTTTAAGCGATATCTTCCAGGCAACCTTCAGGAAGAATATTAGTATTGTTTTGTATTTGTATTGTACAAATCAGCTACACCACGCTACAACCCACTTAAAAGCGGACCGATCGATCGATCGTTGGCTTGACCAAAACGTAACGTTAATCGAACGATTCCTCACTAGCGGAATGCGAAAATTTTCAAGTCGCTGTAATATAATTTATATTGCGACTATGTTGTACGAGTAGGTGTTAGTAGAATCGAGCCTCATAATGTTGACTGCGCTGTGATGTAGTTATGATTGATTCCATTTGGTCTGACGATGGTTTCGGTATATCAAAGCGTGTTGACCGGACTGGACCACCTGCTGATGAGGGAGCCTATAAAATAATGTACTTAGAACTTGTTAGAAGCGTTTGTGAATAAAAAATTAAAGGATTTAGAAAGATTAAAACATTTTTCATAAGATTAGAATATCATTTGACAGTTGCAAGTAGCGTGCTACGAATTCTATTTTCATTAAAACATGCATGCTTTCATGATAGAGATGCCACTAGACTTAACTTTCCCAGAATTCAATTGGCAGATATAGAATTTCACTCCGGTGAGTACCCGATGTATAACGTGCTATTTAAAAAGCAGTTCTTGCAGAAGTTAAAATCTTTTTAATTCTAATGTTAAAAATCCATGAAGAAAGCCAAGTTAACTATGGGTACCTTATTCTTTACTATACTTTGCGGCAGGAAAATAATCGAAATCCTCAAAATTCTACAATACCTAAGCAGCAACTCTATTCGATTCGATTGTGAAGTCTGTGGCACGTCAAAGAGCATAAGTAATTGAATTTTAATCAAATTTGTAACAAAATGATCGCGCACACAAAGCCAGCTTTTGATATGAACGCGTGCCCGAGTGCCGAGCCATACTAACGGTGCTTATGAAACCATCCAAATTGATTAAATTTCATAACTATATGACACACTTTTAATCTCTACGTTTGAGTTTTTAGCAACTACGAGTACATATTCTAAGTGCCAAACATTAATAATTTTAATAATAAAATCGAAACACTAAAAACGTTACAAATAATTATATTACAAATGAAAACTTAGCTTACCTATAATCATTTGTTGTCGGCGGCGCCAGCCACGCGCAATTCGTTGCACTGGGTGGAAAGTCAAATCTGGCATTGCAACGCGATTTTTTACGCGGTTGATTAGGTATCAATTTGTATTATACATAATTATTTGTAACTTTTTAGTGATTTGAAGGCGGTTTTTATTTTTTCTTATCAGCCTATTAATGTCCCCACTGTTTGTACACCGTCCTCCCCTTGCGTAGGGGGCTACACAACCTTGATCCACCGGCGCGGGGCCAGTGCTGTGCGGTGGATTTATTTATTTTTTAATAAGTTAATAAGTATAAATATAATAATAAATTAGGCGAAGCCTTCTCCTTTCAACCAAAAATTGTAAGTAATACGTTTATTTCACACACAACAATGACCGAAACAGTTATAATTATACGTTTACTTACGTATGTTATAAGTAATTTATAAGTAGCCTGTGGTAGGTTTTGAATAGGGATAGAAAGTAGATACATTTAGATCGATGAAATTTTATATTTAAAATTCAATTAAAATCTCCCAAGCATTCCGAATGATCCAATTTACCTCAGAGCCTAATATTTACAAATGCCGGAATACAATCGAAATCCGTCAAAATCGCGGCACCCACTTTAATATTTGTCGACAGCCTTCGGAGGCTCAAGTTATCAAAACAGAGCGGCTCATCGGAACCGTCCAAATTTTAATAAGGTGCCCACTACCGCCTTTGTTAGCAGTGACTTAGCAGTTTTGGACAATGGCTTGCGCAACTTATCGACTAAATCGATATCGGTTTACGAGGCGTTACGGGCGGCTCTAGCTACTGACCACATTTTGATTAATTGCATTCTTAGCCCGCGCAGGCTTGGTGCAGCCGAAATTATTGACTGGCGCCGATTAATTAGTGAAACCGATGACGGCTTTACGGTCTTACGGCCGGGGTGTTAAAACTTTTTGAGTGGCTATAAAAACACTATTGAGAAACACTCCTTTAACGCTGCTAATATAGTTTTTGTTAAAGCCCATGTTGATTAAGGAAGGTGCTTCTTTATACTTTGATTAAGTAGATAAAAGTAACAACTTAAGTAATTTCTTATCAAGTTATCTCAATATACTTAATTTGCCACCTACACTGATTTAAAAAACCTTGTTAGAGCGTAGAGAAGAGCTTTTCAAAAGTTTTTTGACATTTACTAACAAGGTCTCACCTCGTTCGCCGACATTGTACGGCCGAAATAAATCAAATCGATCTCCACACAGCTTCCAATAAACCGATACATTTATTGATTTGTTACAGCATTAAATTGGTTCCCAGCAGTGTATCTTACCAACATTGTTGCTGGACGTTACAAGGGTTACGGTCACGATTTTAGAAAAGCCCGTTGTTCATCTTCGATTAGGGTTTTTGATAAATTTTTGCATTGCTATCGTATGCCAATCCGTCAGTTCTCTGCAATGTACCGAAGCCACTAATTAGACTTACAGTCATCATACGATAAAAGAGTTTTTTTTTTCGTACTGATAATTGCTGTTGGTCCTAATGACCTTTACAGCTTCACCGGGTTTTTTGGGGCGAGCGCTGAATGCGCTCCAGCCTAGAGGAGGACTTAAAAACTACTATAAGAAGCGACTGCCTAAGGGCACCCAGGTGGGTACGGACCTCGGCTTAGGACGTCGCTGGGGAGGGAGGGGTCGGGGAGAAGCGGCCTGGAATACGCCGATAGCGCGTGTAAGCGCCAGAAGCGGGTCGCCGCCCGCGCCAGCGCGGGCGGTATGTAGGTGCTGTCGATAAAAGAGTATTTATAATTTAAAACAACCAACTTCACTTTCCACTTTTTGTGTTAAACTAAATAAGTATAGCTGTTTGGTGGTAAACACGTTGTTTACATCACAATAAACACGCAAAAAGCAGAAACGTTGGCGTTCCGACTTTTCCTAGCGGTTATTTATTATCAGCTGGCACCGCTTCTATTCATTGCTAATTGAAATGGGTAGAAAAGCGGGTGCGTAGAGGTAGGCGTTTAGGCGAACGGTTGCTGCGCGGCCCCCCGCCGGCCTGAACACCTTTTTACTCGGTCCACGCCGCGGGTGACGCTTGATTGCGTCCGATCTCATCGTTTTATGTTCCCCATAAAGCCAACAATAATTCATTTAGACGACGTGACGCCACTCATTCGTTAACTGGTTCCACTTGTAGCGCAGACGTGATTTTGGAGCACACTCAGTACAGTTCCGGTACTGAAAATGGAGTAGGTGTTCGTGAAGTCAGTATTGCAGATAATGCAAGATTTATAGGTAAATCAGCTTAGGAAAAACTTAGTGTTTGTTGTTGTATTTTTCTAATAATAACTTTTAGTTTAGAATCTGTTACGGCCGATTTGAATACTAATTATTATTTTACAAATTTACTGGAATATTGTTACTGCTAAGTCAATTAACCTGTTGTACTGTCGCCAATATAAAAATAATACACTTTTAATTATCATCAATTTTTAACTTCCAATATTTGTATAAAACCTTCAACCTTTTAATAAAATAAATTGTAATAAATTTTTCAGTTGGCTACAGTACAACAGCATGATCGACTTGATGGTAAAATAGGTATTACTTTTGCATTCTTGCTGGACTCCTGTAGAGACTTTACCTGGTGGTGGAATTCGGAAAACGGAATATTGTAATCGATATCTAGTTCTATAAGAAACCCCTCATAAGGATCACTCGATAAAGATTACTTAGGTAGATTTCTAGGCCAGCAGCACACAAGTAATGCCACTGGTATTGTACATGTCCCTAGGCAACGGTGACAACTTACCATCAGGTGGCCTGTTTGCCTGTTTGTCTGAGCCTGATTATAAAAAAAGCTACTTACGTAATTTATAGATACTCATATTTATAGTAAGTACTTACCTATAAGTATATAATTATTTCATTGTGATTTTGTAAATATAAGGTAAGGTAGTAGATGGTAAGTACACCAAAAACGTTTCAATTGTCCAACGACTACCTGAAACTAATTAGCCCAACTCAATCAAGTCAATATCCGTCGTCCCCAGTAATGGACTGACCAAATCTATCGAAGAACCGGTAGAAGTAAAACAAACAAATTCATTCCGAACCATTAGGCACGAGATCCGACTGTTAATGTCTCTGTTTAGAAACGGACGTAAATCTTCAAAGGCGTGACAATTACTGTTATTTCCCGGCAATACAAACAAAAAGGTTTTCCGTCAATTATCGATAAATTAACCCGATTAAGCAGTCCTCAGACGGCGCCGGAGTGGCTTATCTCTGGACATGCCACGCTTTTAGGCAGGTACCAACTTACAACACCCCGGCGCTGAAACATTTTTAACCAATTTGCTTTTTATTAGGATTCCATGGGAAACGATTCCCGCTGTAAAGTATCCGATGCAAATATGTGTAAGAAGAAATAAATGTCACTAAAATTACATTATGAAGACTTTTTTAAGATACAGATGCATTTTATCGACATGAATATATTGGGCCAAATTCTGAATTAAGAAATATATTTTCAATGTAACTTTACTCGTAATAAGTACAACTTTTTCTGTAAGCTCAAAGCGCGAGTAAAGAATCTAGATAGTGGAACATAACAAGCTCCTTCCATTGAAAGCGTTTAAACCTTTTAATAGAACCGGACCCTATTGTGACTAATCATGATTAAACGACTTTAGACAAATTGCATGACCGTGACTAGGCATGTAGGGACGCGGGTTCGATCCCAAATCATTAAAAGAACAATTATCGATATCGCATTCCCCACCTGCAACCTGTTGACAGATAATGATCTCTTTCTAAACAAACTAACCACTGATCGTCGTTCATTCATTGTGTGGTTGACGATTCGAATTAAATCGCCATTGATACGTTCAAGATTTTGATGAATACACGGAAGTAGGCATCTCAGTTAATACATAAGACTTCACATAAGTAGCTAGTGGTGTCCATTATGGTGTGGCGGCTAAACCATAACCGTAAATCTAAATGAAACTGTCAGGCTTACTCATGTAGGTATACTAGATTGTGCAAGAGTAAGCGGGACGTTACATTTAGCGAGGATACACCGGAAACGACACCGATTGCGATTGCTATTCCTTTCATAAAAAGATCGAACCAATTATACTGTACACGGGCACAGCTGTTAAAAGTTACAATATTGTTCAGCATCGTCTTCTGTCGGTTACTAATCAAAATCAGCAAATTGAATGTCGATCAAAACTAGATAGGTAACCTACTTGTTGGGTAGATACTTGGTAGATACTAAACAAAAAGCAATTTAACCGTATTGTTAAAGATCATAGACTTTTTTGCCTTTTAAAAGAATAATAAGATCGTAAATTACGATCGTCGCTGAGCTCCCACAAAACGTTAACAGATTTTCAACGGTTTGTTTTCTTTCTACAAAACGCTGCTCCCGATATAATTAAAGACGTCGGCTGGTAAATGATGACTGGTCACCATTAGACGTGTTCTCAGCCATATCGGGCTCTTGACGTCGCGGCTGGCACAGAAGGCGCTCAATGGAGGATCGTCTCAGAGCGCCGATTACGAAGCAAACAAATTGTGTAGAGGGCACCTTTTTGTGCTTTCGACGTGCTAACAATGAGTGAAGCCACGCAACTGATCATTACCATTATACTATATAAGGCTTTGTGTTTTGAGTAAATTATAACAGGTCGTTTTGTGTCTTACTTGATGCGCCAGAGGTGCCTCGACGGCCGCTGGATCTGCTCACAATAGCGCTTCATTACCAACGGTGACCATATTAAATCCATTTTTAATAATAATCGCTATGATTTTAAACGCTCCCCTATTATTACCCGACCTGCGCGACAGCAAGGGCAGGTTTATGTTTTTCGCGCGTATCTATGTTTTTTTGTGTTTGCTTGTTTGTAGAGTATTATTTGTTTCCTCGTAGAGCTTAAACGGGTGGATGGATTTTAATGTATAAGGTAGCATTACTTTCCTCTAAATCCCGAGAGTGACATAGGATATATGAAATTGAAATTGAAATCGTTTATTTAGCGCTGTAAACACCAGAATACAGATTACAGAAGTATACAAAGTTTAATTACATGCAGCACAGAACATCTGGTGTGGTACAGTGCCAAAAAAGGGTACACCAGCTCAGCATAATGCTGAGGCAAGCCACAGCGCTGATTTTCAGCTGGCCCCTCAGTGCTGCACGGACGAAGAAAGCAACAGTGTGTGCGTGTTGTGATGTATGAATGTGTTTGTTTGTATGAATGAGGATATTAGTGTGTATGTGAGGTACTGAGTGTGTGGGAGGGTGATGGCATGGTGCGGGTGTATTTACATGGTATTATGTGTGGTATTATGGTATTATATGAAGTGTCAAGAAATCCAATATGGCGGCTGCCAGCCGTCATAATTGTTGAATTTGTATATTTTTTTCTTTAAAAGTCCTCTCTTTTAATACCCATGTCGATCATGGGTATCAAAAGAGAGGACTCAATGAGACGATTTCAAATAACGTATAATATAACTCTAAAAATATGATAATTAAAATTAAATTTAAAAAAAACCGACTACTTAAAAAAGCGAACTGAACGATGGAACAAGACGGCTTCAAATGGTCACTGTTCTCAGCCTTAAAGGCGCAATTGGAAGGTGATAGAAAATTCATGCTATCAAACTATATCACGCAGTCGGAGGCATTAGCATATGGAAGCTTAGTATGGAAGGCATCACCACGCAGGCCTCCGACTGCGTGATATAGTTTGATAGCATAAATCTTAGCCTATGACATTTTCTATCACCTATCAATTGAGCCTTCAAGGCTGAGAACAGTGACTTTTTGAAGCCGTCTTGTTTCCATCGTTTTTGTTCGCTTTTTTACGCAGTCGGGTTTTTATTTAATTTTTTATCATAATTATTGCTCATGTCAAATTGTTTCAATATTCTAAAGGACAAACAATTGAGTGGCGGTTTATTTTCGTACGTCAAGGCGTAATTTACTGTAACAAGCCATGTCTAGGAAATGTCTCTTCCACTGTACACGTAAAGAGCGTCCATTAAGCAATTAAATTGAATTATTGTTCCTAGATATACATAATTGTCTAGTGTATGTATATACTACTCATATTTACCTACATGACAGGTCTCAATAATAACGAGTAAAGTGGAATAGATCTACTTTGAGTAAGTAAGGGCAAATTACATTTGAATATTGTTGCATTATAGCGGTGGAAATATATCCGTACGTTTGCTTTACATTTTTCCTAGGTATAACCATGATAAGATCTTTTTAATAGATATCTATTTACTATAGTACCTACTTAACTCTAAATTACCGACATACTATATTCAATGCACGTTGCGTTAGTAGTTATGTAACGTATGTATTTTTAAGTAATTAAAATCTAGAGGTTATTGAGAAATTAATGAAGAAGAAACTATATAATAATTGCCGAAATAATTGACTTCTTTGTGTTATTTTGAATCAGTAATTATACCTAAAAGCTACAGTCACAGCTACAGTGCAACCTTATTTACTGATACAGTGTGACAAGGATCTTTTGGCGCGTGGATGACATTGACAGGAGAGGAGGCATTGGTATCACTTTTTTGTATAGCGGACTGTCATGTAGTGACGTTAATTTGTATAAATATGGCGGCGTTAGTTCCGATTTTTGCCACGCGCCAAAAGATCCTTGTCGCAATGTATTTATGATTGCTATCGTGTCGAAATGTCATTGCGATTTGACAACGATGTATGGAAAGTGTTTATCCAAAGATTTTGAAATTCGCCCAATGTAGATTGCTCGGTAGATAAGTTTTGTATGGAAACCGCATCTGCGAGTTGGCCCATGCGATGTAAGTATTTTCCCATACATTAATCAGGTATTGAAATATCAAATGTATGAAAATGTAAGTGCATTTGCACAAACCCTTTGACTCTCTGTCAGTGCTCACATCATCATTCTGCGCTACTGGTCCGATTTCTGTAGTTGTGCCATTATTTAAATTCTTGATTAGGTACTCTTTAAAATCAGACTATTTATACAGCGTAGGTACCTACTTATTTAGATATTTTTTTACTTAGAAATGTCTCATTAAGAACTGTGTGAGACCGTTCTACCCCGGATAGAGAAATAGAGCAATTTGATGGGTAAAAATGAAATGAAATGAAAGTAAAACTTAAGAAAAAATATATATTAGTAAAAAATCCAGTAAAATATTACAATTAAAATATATGTTAATTATTAATTTAATTGGTTCGTGTTCACCCGTTGAAAAAATAAAGTATGAGCTACTCAAACTCTTCTGAAATGTGAAACAAATTACATGAAAGTATTTTGAAACTTGAAATTAATTTTAATTGAACTTCTAATGATATAACTATGGAAACAACTGATGAAACCCTATCTCAACTCTTCCAAATAAAACACTTAAACTCTTTTCAACAATAAACGTAAACAAATTCTTCTCCCAAGAAAACATATCATATGAAAACATAAACAAAATCTTCTCAATAAGAAAAACGCATCTTCTAAAAACTTCACAAAATCTCCTCCAGTAAAACAATAATATGGAAATTTAAAACTTGAAAATTAAACTTCTAGAAACTCTCGGCTCCTTCAAACGTATGGAACATCCCGCCGCTACCCTGGAAAAGGGAACGAGGGTTAAAAACGACTTCTCAAACAAAATAAGTAATACGGAAATACATATAAATAGCGTACCTACTTGGTTTCTTAAATAATTTATGAAAATGAATGTAATTTCTCGACCCGTGAATATCGTCTCTATGTGCTAATTGGTAATGGATTTTAGTATGTACCTAATTGCTAAGTAGTTTTTGCCGGACTCAAATAACAAACATGCAGTGTAATGATAGGTATCTGTATTTATAGATCAACGTGAATGCACATTTCTCAGCCTGAGGATACTTCTAATTATGTTCTGTTTACTTTATTAAACATCAATGTGAATATTCTTTATAAATAAACTCCTTTGTCGCGTCCTTATGAAAAAAATACGGCCCATCACACTTTCTTATCCAAATTTTAGATTAAAATAAACAAAATTGTTTTTAAATTTTATAAAATTGACGAAAATTCCAAAACGCTCTCCAAATACAGCAATTCGTTTCAAATTTTTCTTTTTTGCTGCGCGAAATTTCAATTCTGGCGCGAAATCCTTATTCGCCTTATGATTGGTCGAAAAACGGGCCCATTGATTAAATAATTACCGGGAAACGGTGCGCGGAAAATTCAAATAATAGAATGAAAGAACAATAGGAAGGATTTCAAATTAATGAAAGGGACAAGCGATTTATTTTCTTTTGCGTGCGTTTAGATGTTCTAAATTATGGTATTATTAAAAAAAAACGAGGCAAAGGTATTTGAATTTTCATACAGAATAAAATGGACGGTAATTTTTTCAAATTTAACATGGCACTGGCAACACAGGCCATCAGCCTAAATATTAAGCGATTTAAAACAGTTTTTAGTTTTTCAGCATCAAAATGTTGTGATGTAGACACATTTTAACACTCCTAGGAGATATGACAGAAATTTCAACCGTTCTAGTCTCTGGCGAATTCTCAGAGTGAATCTATACAACGAACCACTAACGAGAAGTTTATTTTAAGAGTTCAACACATTGTCACTGTTACTGAAGTTTGCTAGACTAAACTACACCGATTTTATCAAAATCACCAGAAAACAATTTTTGATCAATAAAATAAACACCGTAGAACCTTCTCCAGCGACTTTCCCGCCAAAACTCTCTGGACAGTAATTAAAAGATGCGTTTTGAATATATTGCAACATTACAACTGTGAACTGTGATTGATATTAGATAGATGTGGCATGGTAAGTATATATTCTAATTAAAAAATTGGTCCACGCCTCCATTAAACAAATATTCTATTTCAATTCTCTTAACTTCAAAACTCTATATTTCAAACTCCATTCTGCTACTGCGTAATACGATGAAAAAAGCAATCAAAAACGAGTTGTCTAAAACAACTCTAGCAAGATCATCCGGCTCAGTGGCTGAATAACGAATTTTACGACAATTACAGCCGGCCAGCGGACAGGCTATGATTAAATTATGGCACTTACTGGAGTGTTTCCTGAAAATTACATGGGATGGCTCTCGCAAGGCTGCGTCCGCACGCGATCCGTGCACGCATTAACCTACACCTACATACAGGCTGACACAAAATAATAATAGATTTTCGATGTGTAGGCCCACCGTACCACTAAGCCATACCACTGGCAGTATGGCCTGGTGATATTTTGTGGGATTTTTTTTCACACATAATAAGAGGTTTGGTATGTGTAGATAGATAGATTAATACTTTATTGCACACAAGAAATTTACATAGGAAAGGAAACATAGAATAAGTGTACAAAGGCGGCGTTATCGCTCAGAGCGATCTCTTTCAGGCAACCTAGGGGATAGAAGAATTATTAATAGGTTACCGGCAGTATAGTGTAGAAGAGTAAAATATGACATATTTATTAGTTTATATACTTTTAATATATAACATAAGTAAAGCTCGGTACGAATACCAAAATATCATGGCCCTAGCCATAAAACAATACATATAACATAATTGGTAGTTAATTACATAAAATTTAACTTTCTGTGATATTTCGAAACTCTATAATAAGAATTTCTATTATGAATTCGGAGAAGTATAAGTACGTTGAGATTCAGAAATTCACATGTCAATTATTTGTGTACACGATGTTTTGTGTTAGAATAAATCTATGTTAGAATTAATATCATAGACAAATCTACGATACAAATAAACAGCGGATTTACCTTTTTTTTTAATCAATTAATTGTTTAGTAGATCTATTTAGAGCAGTACCTCCAAATCCTATTAGTACCCGAGTACTACGAGAACACTGCTATAATAAAGTCATTGGGATTATTTGAATATTTACGAAAAACCTACCATTTGATCTATGCAGCCTAGAATTTTCAAAAGTGACAAAAAATTTATGACTGGTGTAACGTTACGACTCAGTTTCCATACGAGTCATTTTATACATTCATGTTGTATCATACAATATTTCACTGAAATATTATTACCATCGGTCAATTGTGTTGTTGTAATGTGGCCAGTTTATTACAATTTATATAAAAAATATATATTTTTTTACAATTTATTTTATTTATGGTTTATTAAGGCGCCTGAAGGTTTTCACACAAATATTGAAAGTGAAAATTTATCATATTAAAGGTTTAAAGTGAATTATTTTTATATTGGCGACGGTACAACATCATGATTGAAATTACAGTAACAATATTCCAGTAAATAGATCTAAAACAACAAGTTTATTTTCAAAAAATATAACAAAAGCCTTAAACTAAGTTACAAATAAAAAATACTAATGAAATTTATGTAAAATATCTTAATCTAAATCCGAACAGAGTTTATTCCATTTCAAAAGTTAATGTCTAGTTTTTTTTTAGGCTGGGTGAAATATTTGCATTTGATACCTACAATAGGTTGCCCTGTGCTGTAGGGATCGTTTGCTTCCGGTCCACCATATTGGTTTATTAAATTGTATTTTTGTGTGTACTGCTGTCGGTAAAGTTCTTTAGTGCTTAATATCTATAACATTATGATAGTATGGGAGGATATGTTGGGGTGTATGAGAGTGTGATTTTATTAAAATGTGTGTAATGTAAGTAAGTAAGTAAGTAAGTAAGTAAGTAATACGTTTATTTCACACACAGCAATGACCGAAACAGTTATAATTATGATAAAATAATTAAAATAATTAATTTTATGTGTCTAAAAGTATGACATGAATGTGCAATGTAAAATAATTTGGATATAAACCGTGTCGTATATTGTTCCTTATGTTATGTAAGATTTATGACATCCTGTAGATAATAACAACCAGCGATTTTAAAACGCGACCAATGACGCATCGGTTTTAACGCGCTGCTGGTCACTGTTTTCATGCACAGTGCAATTAAGCTGAATAAGTCAAGTATGAGAATCGTTGTAAGAAAATTACGTCTAGGTAATTTGTTGTTCTATCTGCGTGCGTAGGGATTTGTTAAGTTATAAATTTATGTTTAAAATAAAACTCTGATTGAGATTTAGATTCGTCCATAAGATCTTTTCAATTCTAATTTCCTTTCCAACTTCATTGAGCTTTATAAATTAGGTAATCTTTTTTTATTTATTTTTATTTATTATTTTACATTTTTGTGTACAGGTGAGCTTACTGCCTTGCGGCATTCTCTGCCAGCTGATCTTTCGGCATGCAGATATGTTATTGCGGTGCAGTGGCAATAAAATAATCACAAAGAAACTTACTGAATAATATGTCAATTTTATATATTAAAATAACAATATACTTACATAGTGTACTAATATATAATACTAGTAAAAATATCAATTTTCTATATTCAGCAGTTATAATTAAATTATAAGTACTCGTATAACCCAAATTTTGGGTTACGCACTGTTTGGGCAGAAACATTACAATTTACTTTCTAACAAAGTGTAACTTTACAATGACTGACTTGGAAGAGAAATATCGCGGCAACATAATAATATGGTAGACGATTTGTTTGCTTTAAGTTTTCTATGCTTGTATTTACTTACTTAACTTAGATGCTTACCTACTTTTATCTGGAGACTTACTTACGTAAAAAGTTAAAACTTACTTATTTCCGAAACTTTATATGGTGCCAAGGCACTTGTCTTTCCGCCGCCGCTAGGTTGATACAATTTTACCTATATAAATATATACAGAGTGGAAAGTTTCGGCGGGGCACCCAGGGCAGCTTCCAAATCCATTGGAGTTACGAGAAAATGGTCTTAGGAGACCTTCCCTAACTTTTGGAGTTATGCCGTCGCCGTTGCCTTGCAGAAAAATGCAATTTTTCACAAAAAAATATTTTTATGCTAATCGATTCCATTTCGTGTCAGGAACAAAATACTCTATGGGATCAACGTTTGAGATCGAGGTTTGAGTACTAGAAATATCAGAAATAGTGAAAAACTATTCTGACTGTACCTTTTTTTCAAAAATCTGTGAATGCAGTTTTTAATAGCTCTAAAAGTTAGGGAAGGTTTCCTAAGACCATTTGCTCGTAGCTCCAATGGCAGATCCGTTCGGCAGCTGCCCCGCTGAAACTTTTCATCTTGTATATATTTCTAATTATGTACTCTTTGCCCACAGGTGTGTGTACAAATGCGACTGCACCAAGCGTCTCATCAATCAACAGGATACTTAGAAACCGAGCAGCAGAGCGCGCCGCCGCGGAATTCGCCAGGGCCGCTGGGTACGGCCTTTATGCCGCCCCTTCACCCTACGGCGCCTTTCCGTGGGCCGGCGGTGGTGGAGTCTGGCCCCCTGGTGCCTTACCGCTGCCTCCAGGAGTTCCTGGGCCGCCAACTGGAGTTCCTCACCCTGATGCAATGCAGCAAGCCTTCCTCTCCTCATCGGGACGAGGACTTATCGGTAAGGGAAAGTGTAAAATTACTGTCAGACCTGTAATGGTTTTCTTTCTTAGCAGTTTTCGTTAGTTTATTTTTACGTTATTATCATTTTATTCATGTATTGGCCATGATTTACCGTGCGGACTGGAATAGTTCGAGTCCTGGTTGGAGACTCGAGGCACTTGCACAATATTAGATCTCAGACGTGCAGGGTTTTCTCACGATGTTTTATGTTTTAGTGTTTTCTTAGTTAATGCTTTATGCCAGGTTACTTACAAAAACATTTGTTTTATATTTCTAAACAGATGTGGACGGTGATGATTCTGGATCTCTTGATGGAGAACAACCGAAGTTTAGGCGGAAT
The DNA here is from genome assembly GCA_947369225.1 of Hofmannophila pseudospretella. Lineage (NCBI taxonomy): Eukaryota > Metazoa > Arthropoda > Insecta > Lepidoptera > Oecophoridae > Hofmannophila > Hofmannophila pseudospretella. Next base: position 6,820,497 of record OX376316.1, read on the forward strand.
CGTACAACCTTCAGTCCAGACCAATTAGAAGAACTAGAAAAAGAATTCGAAAAATCTCACTACCCATGCGTTTCCACGCGAGAACGGCTCGCGTCAAAAACATCGCTGTCGGAAGCGCGCGTCCAGGTAACGACCTCATAAACCTTAATAAGAAATTCCACATTCGTAAACCAATAAGCCAATTAATACATATGTCTTGACAACCAGAAACGACTTAATCAAATCAAGAGTTATAATTTGACACCCATTTACATTCATGAATATTTGTTAACGCAGTGAGAACTGAATACTAATCACGTTTATTTACCGTTACTGACAGGTTTGGTTTTCCAACAGACGAGCCAAGTGGAGACGCCATCAGCGCATGAACCTCCTCAAGCGCGGTGGCGGCTCGCCCCCGCACCGCCTCCCCCACTCCCCCTCTCGCTCCCGTTCGCGTTCTTTGTCCCCCGCGCGCGCCCCCTACCACACCCCTCAGATGGGCGGCGAGAATAGTGCTTTCAAAGCGCTCTCGCATCAAGACACGAACGCTTTGAAGGCTCTGTCCCACCAAGCGCAATTCGACAGTAATGCTCTGAAAGCCTTGTCTCAGCAAACGGCGTTCGAAGGAGGGGCGTTTAAACCGCACCCAGCGCTAGAAAACAGCGCGTTCAAAGCACTCGTACCGCACTCAGCCGCTGCAGCGCTGCTGGCGGCACAGTCGATACAATTAGCACGTGGATATGAATCTCACTCGGACTCCGACGAAGAAATAAACGTGCACGATGAAAGTGAAGATGAAGGTGAGAAGCAGAGAAATAAGGCAAGATCCAGATCTCGAAGTCCTTGCCGCCAACGGCAGGCGGCCGTCAGTGACTTACCTTTACAACTAACTAAACACGATCGCTGATAAATATAGAACTATATTTATGTCAAAGTATTTATCATTCCTACTGAATGTCCATGTTCCGAATAATTATGTAAATTCAAATCCTAAAGTGCTAATACTGCAATTCATTTGTAAATTAATGTAAATATATTATGTACCTAGATGTTTTACGCTAACTTGTTATTTAATTAATGTACCTAGAAAGATGAATGACTAATTTTTAATGCACAAATGATTATATTTTATTCAACATAAAACGATGTAAATACGTACATTACTGAAAAAGCATAGTAAAATAAACATGATCAGAACAAAATTATTAACTAACTATGTACCTACGAGTACCTACCTAGTAATTTTAGTAGAGGACGAACAGTGTTTAAGCAAGAAAGGTTTTTTCTTTCTTCTTAGTGGCCAACCTTTGTACTTATAGGTAAGTACTTACCATAGGATCAATTATAATTGATCCTTTATATTGAAAGAATAAATAGGGTGTATTGAACTGTAATCACTTTACGTAAACTAATTCAAAAATAAATGATCTATAGAAAACAGAATATTGCACTTGCTGATTAAAACTGTCTCATTTTGTAATGTAAGTATAATAAATTGTATAAAATACCAAAGTAATATACACAGTAAAGGGCAAGGTTTCAAAACAAAAGTTCCTAGGTTTTTAATCCTAAAATAAATTGTAATACAAAAACTTGTATAGGATCTAACATACAAAATATCTACATATCTATTGTTTACATTGTCATACCTACCTAAGTATTATGAAAACTTATGATTGTGTGGCTTAGCTAAGTAAGATTGTTGTGTAAATATTGTTAAATTTCATGAGCACTGTGTATTATTTATTGCCTAGACAAATATAATTTTATTGTAAAAAATAATAGACAATTTACATACTACCTATTTCAAAAATTGAATTAAAAGAAATAGAAATATTTATGACTTTGTATTCTTTATCCTGTCCAATATAATCTACAAACAATCAGCGGTCGGAATTAGATAGAGCAGTTTTAGTATACTTATTGAAATTTCGATTTATTCTTTAATACTAACATAATAATATATAAGAAAATTACTATAGCACGTAAAGTACCTCACAGATTTTATAAGAAACAATTGGCTGTAAATTTTATATATAATATGTTACTTATCATAGCCAAGTCTACGACACCTCCTATTGATGAGTAAATGGCACAGAAATAGGATTACTTGAATTTAAAATCCTTGTTAAAAGGTTACTTCGAAAGTTGAGTTAGGCCTAGCGCCTCAGGAGGCAGCAAGCAGCGGAATCTCAGGCATGCCATTTAAAACCTATTTTAGAGACTTTAAGGTTTCGTTTACATTGTTGTCGAAGTAAGTCGCCGCGCCTCAAGTTTAAGTCTCCTCGAAAGTTAAGAATTATAAAATATCTAACGTAAAGTTATTATATACTTTTTGAATATTTATCATTTTGAAATGGTATTTTAAGGCATACGTGTTACAATTCCGACCACTAATAACAAAATAAGTTAGTATTAATAACTACCCACAAAATAAGTTAGTATTAATAACTACCCACAAAATAAGTTAGTATTAACAATTATTAACCACAGCTCCTATAAGCCATATTGGGTGTTCAAAATTAAGGATAGGTATATTTATGCATTCTCTAGCTAACACTGCTTTTTCTTTGGGATCCAAGAAGATTTGCGGAAAGAATTTATGAATACTAAATAGGTTATCGGTTAAAGTTTCTTGTTTAAATGTACTGTTTCTTACGAAGTTTTAAACCTGACTTGCGTCCTTATGAAATAATTTTAAAAAACAAATCGGTGAATTAATCTAACAAAAACTGTAATTGCGCAAACGGGATCTATATAAATATCCATATAAGTCATATCATTTTTTTTATTGAAAGTAAGTACCTACCTTAAAGTACATTTTTACAACGTAATTTTTTTACTCTACCACCGACCGCTTTGTAAGGTGCTATAGCTGAAAGGAAGGAAGCGGCGCAAGATACTTTCAACAGCACATCTTTTGAAATAAATATATCTTCCAATAATTATGAATACAATCATATACACAATGTACAGAGCTAGAGCTAAATTTAGAACTAAGCCTCTTTATCATTTAAGTGGTCATCTATTTTATAATAACCCTTTTTACATAAGGTCCGTCTTATGTGGGTCTTAAATATTTTCTCTGTCGTATTTATTACAGTACCTATCAGTTATCTTATTATAAAATAGTACACAGTGACCCATAAATGATGTGTTTACTTTACTAAGTCTAAAGCGTGGGACTACAAGTTTGTTTTTGTTTCTGGTATTGAAATTATGATTATCACAGTTTTTCTGAAACAACAAAGTTTTTACGTACATTCATAATATTTTCATAAATATACTGGCCCATGACAGACCGTATATTTATTTCCCTGAACAATTCCCTTAGAGAGTCCCTGCGACGTAGATTATATATTGCTTGATAGACTGACTAACTGCGTGGATTGACCGATGAGAATAAAAACAAAATAAATATTATAAACATCGGCTTTTAAAGTTATAGGCGGTCCCCCAAGCAATAATGGCAGAAGTCAGAAATGGTGGGGCCCCGAGCTAGAACGGCTAAGGAGAAAGGTCAGACGCTGCTTAAACAGGGCAATGAATACAAGTGCGGATGAGGACTGGGATAAGTATAGAGAGGCTAAATCCTGGTACAAAAAACGCATTAGATACAGGAGCGGAGCCTCGTGGAGAAAATTCTGCGAGGGCATCGAATCCAATATGCAGGCAAACAGGGTGAGAAAGATCCTAGCAAATCAGCCTAATCAAGGCCTAGGATCCCTCCGCAAGCCAAACAATACTCTCACTAACTCTCTGGAGGAAGCACAGGAAGTCCTATTACAGGCCCACTTCCCCGACTGTAGAATGGTAAGCACCACCAGGTGGGTGGACATGGAGTTTACGCCAACGGAATACTGTTGGCACTACGCCCAAACTGTTGTGACTACGGAGAAAACAGGATGGGCATTAAACAGCTTTGACCCCTTCAAGGCGGCGGGGCCAGACAACATCTTCCCTGCCCTACTTCAGTGGAGCGGTGAGAGGATGATCCAGGTCCTGACCGCTATAATGAGAGCGTGCCTAGCGCACAGGTACGTTCCCAAACAATGGAGAGAGGTAAAGGTCGTTTTCATACCTAAACCAGGTAAAAGTGATTACACGGATGCGAAGTCCTTCAGGCCAATTAGTCTTACGTCTGTCCTCCTCAAGACTATAGAAAGAATGTGCGACAGGGAACTGAGGGACAACGCACTGAAACACATTCCGCTGCATCGGAATCAGCATGCTTACAGCTCAGGTAAATCTACAGAGTCTGCACTGCACATGGTAGTAAGTAAAATTGAGGAGGCAATTGCAAATAAATCCATGTGTTTGGGCAGCTTCATTGACATCGAAGGAGCCTTCGACAAGACCAACTTCACCAGCATATGCGCAGCTTTGACCAAACATGGTGCGAACGCGTGCATGATTGGGTGGATTGAGAACATGCTCAGCAAAAGGGTAGTAAGGTTTGCGGGTTGTGAGTCCCTAGGAGCAGTTGCCGTGAGAGGCTGTCCCCAGGGCGGAGTCCTCTCACCCCTCCTATGGAACATGGTGGTAAATGACCTGATATCCACACTCAACGCACATTCCCACTTTGCTATAGGGTATGCAGATGACATAGCAATCCTCATCTCAGGTAAATTCGCAAATACTGTTTGTGAGGTAACACAAAGAGCACTACGGACCGTGGAACGATGGTGCTCTGACTACCAACTCTCAGTAAATCCTACAAAAACCGAATTGGTAATGTTTACGAACAAAAGGTCTCTGGGTAACTATAGGCTACCCGAACTGTTCCAAAAGCGGCTACAGCTTTCAAATGAAGCGAAGTACCTTGGGGTGGTGCTCGATAATAAGTTAAGCTGGAATAGTCATCTTGAATACAAAATAAGGAAAGCTACTATCACGTTCTGGCAGTGCCGTAGAATGATAGGTAAAACGTGGGGGCTATCCCCCAGGATTGCTCTATGGCTCTACACGACGGTGATACGACCGATGGTCAGCTACGGAGCAGTGGTCTGGTGGCCACGCACCAACGTCACCACTGTGAGTACTAAACTACAAAGACTCCAAAGGATAGCCTGCATGGCGATCACAGGCTGCATGAAGACGACACCTACAGCGGCTCTGGAAACCATGCTGGACCTACCGGCGCTGCCCCTCTTCATTAGACAGGAGGCAGCCATTGCAGAACTCTAGCTGGGCCAAGGTCGTGGACTGCAGGCAATCTCGAGAAGCCTTGCCGAAGGCTGATCCGAGACTCACCAGACAGCTCCTGCGGCTCAGCAGAGTCAAATTACGGAAGGTAACCGGGATAATAACCGGACACAGTCCACTTAATAGACACCTCTTCAATATAGGCATCACAGACAGCCCCTTGTGCAGAGCTTGCATGGAGGCGGAGGAGACGGTCGCCCACGTGCTCTTGGAGTGCAGAGAGGTGACCACCTACCGGGCGGGAAGCCTTGGCGCCCCAGGATCACTTCCCGAAGTCCTTCAGGACATCAGAGGACTGCTGGACTTCCTGGCGAAGTTGGGGTGGCTTGATTAGTAGTAGTTTCCACCACACGCAAAATAGGCGCTTAAGACGTCGAGTTGCGGAAATCAGCCCGTTATTACATTACATTACAAAGTTATAGGCGATAGGCGACCCAGCTATATCACGCTATATAAATAACAAAGATCAGTAGCACCTATAGATAAAATTGGATTGGATACTGCAATTAACCCTTTCACATAAAATAAGGCTGTATGGCACGAAAAACACCGACAATCATAACTCTCGACTCCTTTACAAGCATAATAATATCATGCGAGACAATTATCCTTTTTTCCATTGTTATTAAATAAAGTTCCGATTCAGTCCTTCCCGGATATCGACAATCATTGCCGGTGAAAGTCAATCGCAGATGCACAAAAACCAGGTTCGGGAAAAAGCGTCATTAGCAGATCTTTAAACTTGGTTCAAAGAAATAAATACAATCTGTAGAATTAAACACAGGTATTTAATGAATTGTTGTATTGTTGTTAATTAGAATCTGAAATGACATTGAAATGGGATCAGACCATTTTAGAGTCAAAATTAGTGAATGTAGGGCTAAAGTAAATTAGGCATGAGAGAACCCTAATAGGGTTGGAAATACCTATAGGACTTTGTCGAAATTGAAAGAAAGAAGAATCTACTAAGTAATACGACTTATGAATGAACAAGTTTATATTGTATAGTTTGTTAAAAAATAAATAAAACAAAGTAAAAAGTAAAACGGAAGGGAGGCCTTTGCCCAGCAGTAGGACAGTCTATAGGCTATTGAAAAAAAAAGTTGATTAAAAAGGTAAAACTTTTCTATTCAAATGTCGAATAATAAACTAATACAATTGTAACTAAGGAAAGTTTATTTTATAGATTATGGTAGTGAATGTTCATACTGTGGAGATGCGAAGCTATCATTAACAAATTGCCGATGCTAAGGAAGGTTTATGGTCTCGAATGTGCAAGAAAGATGCCTATTCTGGAACTCACACCAACAGTTAGTCCATTGCTGTTGTATTATTATGAAACTATTTATATAAGTGGATGCATTTCAATAATAAAAGTGTCTTACACACATATAATGTTAGAAAAAGAAATAGAAATGAAGGAAATAAGAAAAGAAAAGGAACGTCTTCGTAGGTATTCCTCACTGATGATCGCTCAAAACCAATAACGAATTAGATGCGATCATTCTTTTAATACGTTGTACGAGTTAGTTTCTTCAAAATCAACAGCAGCTCCAAAAGTGAAAATATATACTTAATGTATAGAAAATAAATCATACCTATTTGATAAATAATTGGTGTTCGATAGCTATTTTTTGTAAAAAATAAATATACTCGTAGCTCTATAATTTGTAGTGACAGGTTGCTAAAGAGTACAAAAAAAGGTTGCGTATAAGTATAATACAAATTCTTCAAACTGAAGGTAACAGTTATGCGAAGCTATGCTAGAAACTCTTGAATATCAATATTTAGTAACACTACCCAAGGTTTTGTTTTCCAAATACTATTTTTTTTTAAATTTAGGGCTTAAAGTGAAAATATTGTTATACATGTAATCTGCACACTAAGTTTTATGATGACGCAAAGAGCGACAGCGATACTGAAGTTCATACTGGAATGGACATCCTTTGAATTAGGAAGATGAGCATGTCAATTTTATGATCTAGAAAAATCAAACTTAAAATATAAAAAAATTGTGTGAAAGAATTTTTGCGATATCTCGAAAACTGTATTTTTAATAAATTTTCAAACACGGGAGTTCCTAGATCATGATCACGCTTGACCGTTCAACGTGTGACGTCATATCGCCGGACGGACGTCGACCGACCAAGTCATTCCTCGCAACGCGCACTATCTCATGCAGTATTTAAAGGACTAGAGCTGCTATTTCCGTTTTTTTTTTGAATAAAATGGAAAATCAAAAACCATACAGATATTGTATAGTACCTCTATGTACTAATACAACAATTAACGCCCCGGAAAAGTACTATTTTCATGTTCCAAATGACCAAAAAGTTAGAAATAAGTGGTGTAACCTAATGAGAAGGGAAGAGCCTTTATCTACAAAAACTAGTCGACATTGTTGCGAAGATCATTTCAATGTAAGTTGAATAAAAGAATGTTATTATAAAATAAAGGACACGGAATCTTAATATGAAAGTTGTTCAGTTAGACTCGTATGACTTGAAAACTATTTGTCGATGATTTTCGATTTCACCTGTAGGGCCATGAACGTATAGAAACAAGCGTAGGTACAATGTATTTTATTTTGGATATCGATAAGAAGCTGCTTTTTAAAAACAATAGTGGACAAAGTGGTGCCACAAGAGACGAGGTGGTAAAATTTCGTCCCTCGTACATTATTGTCTTTGTAATAAACGAATAAAATTACAATAACAGCTCACCATCTGGTAGAAGTATGGTCACATAAACAAGGCCGTATAGCGATGGGAGAGTGCTGTTTGCAGAGCGTAGGTACCTTATCTTATCTTTGGATGGGGGCCGGGGATCCCAGCGACACTTCGACCCATGGGGATCTTTTGTGTTCAACCCCTTGTACCTATCCCTTGACCACATCACCGAATATGTCGTGCATGAGCAAGACTATGCGTCTTAGTGGGAGGGATTTGAATTCCCTTGGGTCCGGATAGGCAGAGCCTAGCAGACCCATCCTTTTTGCCGCGAAAGCGTCACATTCACATAGGAGATGTGAAACGGTCTCCAGTTGTTCACCACAGGCTCTGCAAGATGTGCTGTCAGTAAGCTTCATCTTGTGTAGGTGGGCATTGGTGCTAAAGTGACCGGTGAAGGCACCGACCAGTAGGCGCACTTGACGTCTATTCAGCCCCCAGATCTTGCTGTTCCAGCCTGTGACTTTGTCCCCGATGAATTTCTTAAAGTGTTCTAACCCCCTTAGGGTTAGCCACTCATGTTTGTGCCTATCGGTACTGTACTTCTTTAATACTGTTTTGATAGTACCCGACGAGAGGCCAACAAAAAAAAAAGGTTCTGGACCAATAAGCGATTGATGTGATCCCTGTCTGGCCAACTCGTCTGCTGATTCATTTCCTAATACGCCCTCGTGTTCCGGAACCCAAACCAGGCGAACTTTGTTAGACCTGCCTAAACTGTTGAGAGTTGTGACACAGTTCATAACAAGACTGGATTCCACCCTGCACGAGGTCAGGGCTTTTATGGCCGCCTGGCTGTCACTGAGAATGTGAATGGTCTTGTTGGTGGTGCCATTCTCCATGCACTCGTGGGCACAGGCAATTATAGCGTATGTTTCCGCTTGAAAAACAGTAGCATACTGTCCCATACTCTGGCTTACACTGCAGCTCGGGCCATAGACTCCAGCTCCCGAGCCTGAGTCCATTTTGGAGCCGTCAGTGTACCAGATTAAGGTATTTTTATCCGGCGGTTTTAGGCCTTGGTCCCATTCCTGTCTTGTCGGGATGTATGTTTTGTATTTTTTGTGAAAAATATGCCTGGGTTGCATTTTATCGCAACCCATGCACATGACATCGTACAAGTCAGGAGTCACATCCACATTGGTATGTCTGGTTTTGGGGGCGTGACCGCTCCACACACCATTAGCAATAAGTCTGTGCAGCGCAGGTACCTGCTTGTACTATCTACTCATTGCATGGAAGTATTTAAAATATACCTCTACTGACATACTACTTAGATACCAATACTACTCGTATCACACAATAAGACAACTGTGTTTATAATCTTAGAGTTTAAAAATATGTTTTATCTATAAGTAGGTAGAGATACCTAACTATGTAGTAGGTACTATACATACAAACCCGTATTAATTACTTATATTAGATGTAAATTATTATGTTATTCATATATTTCATGTAAGTACACAATCATGCAATAATGTTAGTATATACCTTTACAGAAGTGAAAAATTTTTTGTCCTTGTATTTCAGCACTGATGTATTTTGCGTGATTTGTGAAATAATCCGCAACCATGAGAAAGTCGACTTTCGGTAGGTTATCTGACTGTCCACGTAGAAATCCCGGTTCCATTTTATAAGCACAATTAATTACCAATCCAAACAAATGACGAAATACGAATGATCGCGCCTCTCGTCTATGCGCCGCCGCCTGTGCACTGCGAACGAACCGGCGATGTGACGTCACAGTGCCTATTCGAGCAGCGTACACAGTTTTCGGAAGTTCGAAATTTGATTGATTTTTAAAAAATTCAGTTTTCAAGCTATCGTCATAATTTTTTCGCAGTTGTTATTGGTATTACTTAATGATTTTTTTAAGACTAAAAAAGCACGAATAATTTTTATTTACATCTTCCTCATTAGCCAGAATAGTGATGCGGCTCGATAAAGTTGTAGCGTCGTGATAGCCGCGGAGTGTGGATGCGTGTACGCGCGCCGGCCTAATAACAATAAATTGTGTGCGTCGTTTGAGGCGCCCGCGCAGAGTGGACACTGTGCCTTATTACTATTACGAAGACTTTTCATTTCGGTTGGTGATGACTTGAGATACATAATCATGTAATAGGAATGCATTAAGTAGCATAAATTGACACATTGATCTTGATTTACGGGTATATCAATAATTTATTTTGATTGATAATTCGTTTCTGTAGACTTTTACGTGGTTAGAATATCTTCTGTGGTGTTTTTAGATCTATATTTGTGTAACTAATTTTATGCATCTCACTCAGGCAAACACGAGATATTAATTTAGATTAGAATTGAATTAGATTTTAGGTGTTTATAGACAGATCTATAAATTAACATTGAAATGATTTCATTAATACATAATTCGCGAAATACAACAAATTCACAGCAAATTATTCCCATCATAACACATTTTCACGCATTCTTTAAAATGAGCTGCGGATTATGATATCATCGCATATAAAATATAAAATTCAAGTATTATTCATATGCAAAATGATTGAGCAATCTTACATAACATACTCGTATAGTTTTATATGCCGCTTCGATCGGAGGCCAATAATGCCACTCACAAGAACTGTATCGAGATTTCTCGGTTAGCTTCCAAATTACAAGAGAATCTTATCGAAAAATTATTTATAAACGTGGGTAAGTACTAAAAGTAACAAGAAATGTGTTCACAAGGATTATGCTCAAAACTACAAGTACATTCCAACTAAAGGTTATCGCACATGTATCACCCCGGCACCTGATCAGCGTCGCCTCAACTCGAGCCGTTTAGTATTCTTTGTATGAAACTCTAAACTGCAACGCGCTCTAATCACCGTCGTAACGGCATCGCCTCGCCTCGGGACAAGCTTGTGAAGCGCATGCGGTTCGTGGTCAACTCGCAGTCACCGCCCTTACATCGGGACGTCGCCACGCTTACGTATCGCCGTCGGCGCGGGGATGGCGCGCAGACTGCCTGTGGTGACGGCCGCGGCGACACCTCGAAGATGTTGAGCCGCACCGTTTACGTGCTTACGTCGGGTTGACGTCTGGTTGAGGACGAGGCGGCGACGATCCGTTACCGGGGTGATATGTGTGCGATAACCTTTAAACTTATTTTGCTTTCTATAGGTATAAGTTACCTATGTTTCAGGATGTATACTTGTATAAGTAGACCAGAAGTATTGCGAAAAATACGTCTGATTTTCTCTGAATAAAACTGCATAGGTATACAAAACATATTCAACTATCTACCCATTATTACGTAGGTATGCATAAATTATCTTCATTGTAAATTTTTCAATGGTTTCGTAAGCCGAAAATCATAGTAAACTTACCAATTATTCCAATTTCTCAACAACTGTATTTATTTTCTTCAGATCAAAGAAAAAAAGTCTGATAATATCGTAGTTTCCCATAAAATCATGAGCAGATTCGAAATGTAAGCACATTAAGTTATCGCCCAAATTATCTGGTCGCGGGCGACAATATTTATACGTTTCTCACTCACGAGGGACCCGGTGATTGTGGCCCGAGTGTTCTCTCCCAATTAGGTGGTTATTGACGTTTTACTGTTATCAGCTTAATCTTGGAACTTTCAACCGTATTCGTAGTGATGGCTCCAATTTTAGAAGAAGCACTGATTTAAAAAATGCTCCATATTTAATAGGGTGATTAAATTTCAAATATGTAAGCAGCACGGTAGGTACTCAGAACTTTAAATATAGAATTACGTTTACTATTATAACATTTTTTTCGATACGGACTACACTGTTGGCGTCAGACAGCATTTACTGTTAAACCGAGCTGGACATTTCTATACGTATGAGTATGAATATTATTGGCTTTGCTAACCTATAGTGTAGAAATTACCTAAATAAGAATAAGTTTATTTGTGCGGTTAGATTACAAAGGATTCACAGTCCATACACCAGTAGGAACTTAAGCATATGTTATATTAAACTAAATAAAATTGGTGAGCAACAACTTGGTTATAATAAACGGTGAATTCCGAACTAGGAAGTTCCTGTATCTCGGAGGACAGATCTCTTCTGTGACCAGTGCAAATGAACATGTAACAGAACATGGAAAAAAAAACTGCCAAAATTTGAAAGAAAGAAAAAAAAAGAACAATAAAAAAGGTTAATATAAGGGGTGGTAGGAATGCATTGCTTTGTATTGTGTGTGTGTGTGTGTGTGTGTGTGTGTGTGTGTGTGTGTGTGTGTGTGTGTGTGTGTGTGTGTGTGTGTGTGTGTGTAAAGAGTAGTGGGCGTGTAAGAAGGTGTGCGTGAGAAAGAGAGGGTGAGTGTGTGTGTGAGTGTGTGCATGTGTTTTTTATTATTATTGTGTTGCCTTTAAAAGTTTCTCCGTGCCCTCGTAATCAAGACCACTAAGCCAATCTGGTACTATTTTCCTTACAACGTGTTTTTTTACGAAGCAGTTTGCGAGTTAGCAGTTTGATTAAGTTGTCTATAAAGAAATGAAGAAAGGAATTCGAATTGACTTGGGCAAAGCTAGTTTTAATCTGAGTCGTAGGGTAGTAAGGACGTCTATAAATATAATGAAACCAGTGAATTTAAAAGTGTAAGCACTCGTGCAGTCAGTAAAAGGACCGTTTTTTGTTGGTAGAGTTCATCTTTTAACAAATATGTAGAGACAATAACTATCAAAAGGGTTCGAGAAATCGAGACTAGAAAATCAAGTTGAGAGCGATTTATGTCAAAAAAGACATCCACTCTATTCTCAGTGAACACGCAACCACATGTTTATGCCCACACTACACATACGGTGACACAGCGACAGGGTCTAAGTCGACATTTATCCGAAAAAGGGAAGCTGTTAATAGAGTCATTCAACGTTACCGGCCGAATTATCTACAAAGAGAGGAGTCGGTGTCGTCGTCGGAAATATAAATTTATTTGGTGGTTGTCGCCCGCGCCTGCGCCCGCGCCGACGTCGGTACCGAACACGGGCGCCCGCGCCACTATCTCGCCGCGTAATCTTGAACATTGGCGTTAAAGAATTTAAATTATACGCCGATACAAATGAACGGGCGACCTCGTCTTATTTATTACCTTAATCCAAATTATATCGACTATGCTTTTTGGGAATCAGCCACATTGTCACGTGATTTGTACTCGTACTGTTGTATGGATATAGCGGCATGTCATTCGATTACTATAAGCTGATTGTTAGTAATACGAGTACTTAAATAGTATAACATATTATCGAAGCTTGATATGAATATTGTAGAATATGATGTTATGTGAAATAAAAACAAAATTTTATGATCACAAGGGTGTTGAGTTGAATGAAGTCGATGCACTTGCATATATCAAGCGAAGCGTCAAGTTCTTACTATAAATTCCAATTACTAATATTTCTCTTTGCCAGGTCTAATTAACTGCAGCAACCAATTCGCGCATGCGCATCGATCGATATCCGCCTGGAGACACCATTAGTCTTGCTACTATACCTTCTGCTCCTTCGCAGACTTCTACAAGATCTGAAGTGTCCGAAATTCATAATTTCAAGGGTACAAATTATAAGCTCAAAATAAAATCTTCATTGGTAGAATGACACACAGAAACGGAAATAATAACTTTAAAGAGTTAATCTAACATTTTGCATAAACGGAAACAAGATGGTTTGTGCTGCAATGTGACGTCATAAAACGTGCTGACCGTGCTGTAACTAAAATCAATTACTCGTTTCATTTTATTTAACTACTCCACAATAACATTTAACTTTGTACATTTTCTATTATATATTTTGTTAAGTCTTCGTATTGTAATTGTAATATAAATCATTTTAAGCTCTACTATTTACTTGTAAATCCCAATTATTGGAAATCCACCAAGAAAATTGGATTCCATTGTCCCATTCTTGTAAAAAAAAATCAGAGAGATCATTTGTGACATAATAGTCGTGTCTGTATCGATGTAGCTCTACATAATCGTGTAAATTTATTATACGACATATCCATTGCGGTGCTGACTGAATGTTAATACGAATGTAGCAATCCACTCTCTATTAAGTCGCTCCGTTTATGACTGGACACAATACATCATACATTCATACTAAGACATGCATCACAAAACTACAGGTTCCTTTATTATCTTATGAAAAAAAGAATAAAATAAATAAATTAAGAGAAATTTGGATCTTTCGCTCACAACCCCTGCCTGAACCCCTTGCACAAACCATTTTATTCATTCCACCGTTCACGCAAAATAGGCTCTGTAGACGTCGAGTTGTGGAAACCAGCCCGTTACTACTATACTATATTTCGTTCCGCCGTTTAAATAAAATAAGTAAATATATCTTGTCGAGTTGAAAGCCATAGCAAACTATGGCGGGGCCATTTGAAATCCCATTCACGCCCCACCCAATCGTCCGCCTGCCCGCCCGCCCGCCTTCCCATTGCAAATTGTGATTTAATATACAGTATAGGACAGTAAACCATAGTAGATTTGATGCTTTTATTTTATAAGTGTAGTCAAAATTGCGAAGCTTTAAAGGTTATCTTAAACGAACATCAACAATTAATACTTCGTTAAAAAAGATTTAGTTACTTCAAGTTAGTCGGTTATAACTAATACCTACGTATCTGCGAATAGCACGAAAAGCAAAAATGAAAATAAAGGTTTTACTGACTTTTAATGACATTAAAATAAATAAATTAAAAATATAATCTTCAGAAAAAACTAGGACACTAAAATTAAAGCAATGTTAATTAGTTAACTTAATTCGCAATCTTCTCTTCTCTTCCAATATTTTTTTTAAATCATCTATTTCTTTTGAACAAGGAGTATCTAGAGTACTAGTAGTCTTATTTACCTTTCTTGTTATTGAACGTTCAGCCATGTAATTCTTAATGGAAGTTTTCACTTCTGCTAACTCTCGCTTAGCGGTATTGTTTTCTTCTTTAATTTGCGCCTTTTTCCTCTCCAATTCTTCTTTTATGCCGATCTTCATGGCACTTAACTTTTCTTGCAACTCTGCTATAGACATCTCAGATAACAGACCGAAACCACCTGTTTCTGTTAAATCAACTATTTTGGGAACTTTAGCTTTCTTAGCAATCATTGCTAATATTTTTATTTCCCGTATCATGGCGATTTGCCGCTCTAATTCTTCTTGCTTTAATTTCATTGCTTTGGCGATTATCTCGTCGGACTCTTTTCTTAAATTATCAGCATTTTCTTTCTTTTTCATAATAGTCGCATTTTTAGATTCAACTGCAGCAAGTTCGTACATAGAAAGCTTTTCAATTTGTTTACGACTTTTGTCTATTTGCAATTTCTTCCACTTTTCGATTTCTTCATTCCATACTTCTTTTTCTTTTAAAAATTCTTCATATTTCTTTTTATTATCTTCTAAAAGCTTCTTTTTTGCAATGACAGCCTCTTCATGTGAAATTTGACCCTTTAAGTGGTTCTTTTCTATATCTAGTAAACGTTCTCTTTCCCTTTCTTGACGATCATATTCTTCTAACTCTTCAATTTTAGCTTTGTTTCTGCAATCGTACATTATGTTTTCTAACCACTTAACCTCCTCCTGTTCTGATAATTGAATTCTTTTATTCATTCTTTTCACAGTTGCCGCAGTCTCTTTGACAGGAGCGACTGGAACCTTCATAACAAACTTCGCCTTTTGTTTGTTTGGGAAAGGCTTTGGTAAATCAAATTCATTCTTTTCTCCGACATCGGACTGTCTTTTGGGTTTTGCTTGAGCATAGTGAAAATCCTGATTTTTCACGTTATTTAATAAATTCGCAGCCTTTCGTTTATTTTTTTCATGAATATTCTTTAGTCTTCTTTCGATCGCACTCTTTGTAAGCATTTTAGTTTTGGTTCGCAAAGAATTCGGTGGTGTTACTGGAAAAGTAGGTTGAGCTGGTATTGGTGTCGGTTCTTTCCCCTTTCGGTTCAGCACATTTGGCTGTACTGGCACTGTGAGTGGTTTTATTTTACGACTCTCTACCCGCTTCATATATTCAGCGTAACTATGTCCCATCTCACTTATGTAAGGCTGCCATACAAAAAGTGGACTAATTATCTTCTCAGTTATATAATTTGTGTCATAGCTAGCCTGACCCACTTGAGATATAAAAGTTAAAACTTCATTGTTACCCAAAAATTTCGTAAATGTGTTCAGCAAAGCTTTACTTAAATTGAACAAACATTTGTAAAGAAGTTGCATATCTTTCACTGGAAGTTGAAACGTTACAGCGTGAAGAATAATCATGAAATAATCTTGATCTTCTTCTGAAAGCTCTTCAGACAAATGCACAGATATTTCTTTTAGGAACTGTTCGTGTTTTTGTATTCCTAAAAAGGTTTCTGCTATCCAAGATAGTTTGGAGTTATCAATGCTTTCTGGACATTTCTCGATGTAAGTTTTCATGTATTCATATGGCGAAACTTCTTTGGTGGTTCCGTAATCAATTATAATATTTCTTAACATTTTAATATTTCCGGATGTGTGAAAGAAACCCATGTTTCAGATGGTTTATATTTTTTCGTATAAATATCGTGAGTTAAAATAATAATTGGTAAATTGAAAACATGACACAAGATGTGAACACAAAAAATAATTTAGTTGTCAAGTTGAATGACGGGTACCTTTATTTACACAGCCAGTAAGTATTCATATGTAACAAGGAGATTTTATATTGAAGAACATATTTTATTAAAAACAAGAAACAATTTCAATCAAAGGCGCAGCTCATCCATATTGGTACACATAGTTCGTTCGGCTCAGCCATCAGAAGTGTTTAATTAGGTAGTCAGTCTGTTTTCGCCGGATCCATCATTAATCAATCACTGACGAGAAGCTATTATTCGACAGATCGATACCTCGAACCAGGCCGAGCCTGCTCCTATACGCACAAAGTGCAAGTCACATAAGACCTCTTAAAATATAATAATCGGGTTAACTATTACGAGGAATATTAATTTGAACTTTTTAACAATTTAATTGGTTCAACGCCTACAAATCAAATAAATTAATTTTAGGAATTCGCAGATCATGTTTTGTATACATAGCATAGACGATACCGATTTAATCCTATATAATATTCTTATTGTTGCACTATGAGGATTCTAATACACATAATTATGTCCCTCAGGGGCGATTCTTATTTATGAATTTAAAAATTGGTTTATATCAATGAGTGCCTTAGTGTGGTATACTTTTATCTCATAAAAAAAGATTCTATACCTACATAAATACATATTATATATAGTTATTTCACTTACCTATACTTAAGTAAGTAAGTACTTACATTATAATTAAGTTCTTAATAGCAACTGAAAGTGATGATACATTTCCTTTTATCAATCGAACTCATAATTATATTCATGAGTAACTATGTGTATTCTCACCTATGAGAAGGAGAAGAGCGGTGGCTTATTGACTCTGTCAAAATTAATTCAACTTTGAACACAAATCAATTTCAACATAATATTAGCTGTCAGGGCATGTCAAATTATCGCCCCTAATTAACGATAGGCTATAGGCTCATCCGTTTCTTTCTCACGTCTCATGAATGTCTGATACTTTTTGAGTGGAAGGAACACATTATTATTTCGACCATTGTACGTATTTCCCTTTTATAACCATTTCTAATTTAAATAGGTAATTACAATTAAGATTATTACGTGGAATGTATTGTTAAAGATGCCATTGTATGTAGGTACTTAGATATTATTAGTTTCATTCCCAGTGAATTAAACCTACTTAGGTAGGTACATACATAACATAACAACTTCACCAGAGATGAAAAACTCGTGTCACTGTAATCATGGCAACACATAACAAGTTGAATAAGTTTTGATGCCTTTATCATGATCGGCGTATTTTTAAGTCTTTATATTATGGCATTTCTGTCCCCACTGTTGTCTCTTCTTTCACGACTCCGTGTATGGGTTATATATAATACTTATAATTTCGTATATTGACCCGGTGCTGATTGGTGGGTTTCACATCACATGAACTTTTTTCTCAATGCTTCAAGTTTCTTGATTATGTTTCAAAAGTAATCAGTAAATTGACATATTGAAAAAAAGGAAAGACAAAAATAAAATAACATAACATAACAATAACGTAATATGTAGTTACGGGTACAAAACAACTACGGGTAAGGTGTTTGGCGTCCTATATACACGAGGATTCAAAACGTGTAGACAAGTAGGAAAATATGTCTCAATTTGCTTTCTAGGCAAATATAATGAAAATACAATCAAGCAAGATATTTAGTCGTCTCTACAACTGAATTTTGAAGACCCGCCAAGAATTCTAAAATATTGCAGGTATAATTTTACACGCCCGGCAATTTTTCTTTTTGAAGTCGGAAACAATTAGCAAGCTGAGATGGAAATGGTGTCGATACAATACATCCTTCCAAATAAGACACACCTTGTTTTTGCAGGTGTTTTAAAAATATCTCCTCCCCACCCATATTTTACTAAATGTAAAAAATATACTTAAAATGATGACTTTATCACCGGCATCCGGTATGCTGAAGGGATGGACATAAATAAGCTTAAGCTTTGTTCTAGATTATGTAATTGGGAACAAACCCTAAATAGGTAGGTTTCTTTTCAACCTAATTCAGCATAGTTTTAAGACGTATTTAGTCATATTAGTTCAATATCAGTACCTATAGAGAAGTTGCACTCTTGCTTGCTTAAAAACAAGGTGTTGATTGATATTAATGAATGAGTATAAAAACTTCTTTCTTTATGTATAAGGTACGTACTAGATAAAGCACTGCTCACACCTAAGTGATCAAAGCGTTTGCGAAGCGGGAGCGTCAGTCGCGCGGCGGACGCTGCTCATAATATTTATATGTAGCCATGCACAAATACGCGTCGGCGACGCGTGAATGCGGCGTCAGTAAAGCGGGACGGACGTGACCACATGTTCTACGAAACAGATGGGACACTAAAGGGTTTTAGTAACCTAGCTTCTTAAAATTAAATGTATTCTTCTTGGAGTCGCCGACATTTCATAGGACCTGACGTTAATTGTCATTTGAGTGTGCCGCGACGCGGTCGCTCAGGTGTGCATGACTAGCTTCGCGTTGCAGACGTTACCGCATCGCTACCGCTTGGTCGCTCAGGTTTGAGCAGTCCTTAAAGCATCAAAAAGTAAAACAGTTACAAACTTATCATCTAATCTGCAATCAATCAATAATCCAAGTAGGTTTCAATTAACAATTTAATTGAACAAAAGTCAGTGATTCAATTATTCTACTCGTCTAAAAAACGAATTATCGTAAGCTTATTAACAGCCCACCTAAGGAGTCGCTTCATCAATCTCGCTGGCCAGTTACAAAGGACCCTAACAAAGAATTATGGGTCTTTATGTACGGCTGCTACTATGTAAGAGAGTTATTACTTCAATTTAATGACCACATCGTGATTAGACATTACCTCTCCGTTGCTCTATAGCTTTACTAGGTACATAAATCTTTTAGAGAATATGGCTGGAGCTATAACTACGAAATCTCGTAAGGTCATTACAGTGTTCATTAGAATTTTTAACTGTTTTGATGTTAAAAGTTTATTTTAGAATACCTACAAGAAATTAAGTGTCAATAAAGGACACAACTGCAAACTACGTACCTAACGTAATCTAAGAGAGTGTCGGTGGCACAGTGACTAGGACACCGGACTCCCATGCGGGAGGTCCGGATTCGAAATCATGCAGTGCCATGTACCAATGAGTGTTTCGTATTTTTCGAAGACTTACGTGCATTTACCGACTGCTCTAACGGTGAAGGAAAACATCGTGAGGAAACCTGCACACTGAGATGACCAGTGTGTAATATGGGGTAGGCATAGAAGATCATCAATGGTCGAAGTGCAGCTGGGGTTATTCCGGGCCCCCTATCATAAGATAAGATAAGATAACGTAATCTAAACCAATCAAAAATGACTAGTAGTCATGTTTATATTCGTTGATGCTTAGTGATGTATAGTGACTGTCCTGTTTTAACTTAAGAAATGTTCTAACACATTCATATTAGACAAGATTTTTACTACAATAATTAAACCTAAGTACGTACATTATTAACTAACAAAATGAAAATTCAAAGGCGCTTTAAGTAAGTACTTAAAGGTAAGTGTTTTAGAAAAAGTTAGGCGCTTAGAAAATTTTCCTACCTAGTAGAGGATAGGGTATCTACACAAATAGACAGGACAATGTAGACATGTCGATATAACGCACTCCGCCTGAGATACTAAAGTTTGATGACCACAATGTTATTTATTTGTTTAGTAATTTATATAAGGTTAGTTACTGTTTTATTGGCCGTATTAAATCAAGCCCCAATAAGGCAGCCATTCATGTTTATTTTTACGAAGTTTCGCTTGGTATGTCCAATAAATTATTATCTTGGTCACTTTTATCACGGGCCCAGGGTAAAATTTACCGAACGTTAATAGACTTATGGATTGTCTTGATGTCAGTGTTAGAGATTCCTACGACAGATTGTAGTTTAAAATAAACGAATACTGAAGTTATTATTCTCATTATTATGAACGTGACAAAAACCCTGCGTCTTCAAAGTTCACCTGTGTCCTGCACGTAAACTTTGCTTTTTTAGGGTTCCGTATCTAAACGGTAAAAAATACTTCGGTGTCTGTATATAAACTAAAATATTTTAATATTAAAAAGAATCACATTACCGAAAAACTTAGTAGGTGGGTATTTCACCAATAAATATTTCATTAAGGCGAGTAAACCCAGTCAGTTGTGGGTAAAGTAAGCATAAGCAAAGCACCGAATAATACTCTAGCGATAACTCTAAATTAAAAATTTTAACATTTGAGCTCAAACTCCAACCACCGTGAGGTAACAGTGATGTGACCGTTCCAGAGATCCCATCATACTCCAACATCCCAAGATACTCCAAGATCTTAGAACCACTGATCCAGTTTGCGTTTGACATGGCTAAGAACATTCAGCAGTTAGACCTACGGCGCCTGAATGCCCCGCCGGACGCTCCGGGGTTCGCCCTACGTGGAGCTCGGCCTTCGGCCTCGCCATGTCTGTCTTAAAATTCCTATCTCCACGTAATTTGCATTTATTTTTTGGCCGCCATCTTTAATTTTTTTTATCTTGTAATGTCTCAGGATTCCCTAACTTTAGTTCGAGAAAACCCCCATCTAACTATTATAGTTTCGGCGGGCTGATAATCTTACAATTATTTCAGTTTTATATTGTGAAGTTCAGTAACGTTTTCCTGGTCATCCTCAAGGTTTCAGATGTCGGAAACTCACCATGAACCTGAACATTTGAGCTCAAATTCGAACCATCTATCTATTGCCGTTCCAGAGATCCCATCAGATCATCCGTAGTCAGTTTATGATGCTACAGACAAACACACAAACAGCCGGACAAACAGACAGACAAACCACTCAAACTTAAAATACTTAGTAAAGAACACCCTCCCTCGATTGTTCGCGGGTAAAACAATTAGTAAAGAACACTAGAAATAAAAATCAACTCATTATTTTCTATGAGAAATCGAAATTTTTAGCTGTCAATCATCTGCAAATATAGAAAGGATTGTATTTAAGTCAGCAAATTAATTAATTTTTGGTACTTATCTTAAAAAAATGAATGTGGATCGTAAAAATAATAGGCTGGCAGCAAAAGTGGAGCAGCTGAATAATTACAAAAATGATAAATGTACCTAGCTACGTAATTATTATTGCTCTATACACAATTATGAGAATCTTAAGTCTAAATTAAAATATTACCTACCTACACTTTTCACTATCTTTATCGCTCACAGTGACTATATTATTTGCAAAGTTTTTCCTTAATGAGCAAATCTCTATTTAGGTAGAGTAATTATTTAATGTCAAAAGAGTTACCAAAAAGCAACAATTTTAAGCGAAAGTTCAGTGAGTGATGATCAGCGGTATCTTTTCATCTTTGTTAAAGGCAACCTTTAACGGCAAAAAATATTGTTTGATAAATGAGCATCATTAAACATGTGACGTATCCACATTAAGACCGCCGTGGACACGAAGTGGTCCAACTCGCTCGAGGTTTATTGATTGACAAGCTCAGACTTCGATTAAATTCTCGCGACTCGCATTAGCTTTACAAGAGGTCTAAAAGATACGAGTATCTCTTTCAAATTGCACGCCTTTTTCTCTGCTGGAATACGCAGTCGTTAATGTGGCAACTAAATTTAAAATACAAACAGCTAATGGCTTTCGTCACGAAAGCTGAATGTGCTAGGCTTCAATTTTGAATATCAATGAGTTATCAATCTAATAAAATTCAAGAATGTTTTTACCTTTTAGACGTCTTATCTTTGACTGTTGATCTGCTGATTTGTAATGATATATGTATCTTGATACCAATAATGTCATATTTTATGTTTAAATTATGATTCAAATTTTCTGCTTTCTCATAGTCATTACATTATTAATTGGTAATTTATAAACAAGTTGCAACGATAATAAGATAAATTAGAATGTCGACGGTCGCTCCTAGCCCAGGACATAAATCTCTACATAAGTTTTTATTGGACCCAAAAATCTATCATGACGAACCATTCATGTGTAATTGGGTTCAGCGGCTCCACATAAAATATGAGTTCTTGGCTCGGGAAGGTTTTATAGAGAACATAAACAGTTTATTGAGTTTTTGTCTCGATCTCTTCATACACTGTCTGTATGCAGTGCTCTGGTAGCAAGAAAAGATATCTGACAAAACAACCTACACGTTTAAGAAAGGGCATCTGATTAAAATACTTTATGATTCCTTAGATATCTAGATAATAATATAGTAAGTTATAGCTTTGTTTTGTATTCTCATTTTCATCCTTTCTCAGAGACAGATAAACTATTATCAAGATAAAAAATAATGATCAATAATTTGGAAAAAATCAGTCTAAAATTAACAGGTCTCATATTGATTTTTTATCAATGTAGAGCACTGAAAATAAAAATTAAATTGCTTATTTTGTTGGGGCGATCAGATAATCAGATAATTATATTATACAGCTTCGGAATCGAGCCTGAATCGGGCACACGGTGCTAAGCTAATGTATCGATAACACTTCGTTTGCACAACATAATTCCCTCCCTCAATTAGCAGAGGCGTGAATGTGTCGGTCAAAAACTCGAGCAACGGTAAAATTGATTATGCCAGTAAACTTCAAGAAATTACACAATTTTAATTTTAAATAATATTTTTATTGAACACTGAATAAGTGGTACCAAATTAACGCCAGCATTTCGACGATTTGTAACAAGAAAAGAAACGTAACCGGAACGGTTTCTTTTTTTATTCAAACGAGCAAATGAGTGAGGAAAGCAGTTACGCCTCTGTTGTTATATAAAGCATAACTGCAATTTAAACCAAAGACAAAGGTATGACACACAGAGGTACCCCAAGATCGCTATTCAAAATTTCCCGAGCGAGTTCCACTTCAAGAGAGGTTCATTTGAGCATAAAATTACATTGTCTCCTCGACATTGTCGGGTGGCAATGAACTGCACTTTGACATAAAATCGCTTTGGACGCTATAAATCAAATTCATTGCCTTAATAAAGGATGACTAAGGAATTCGATAGAAGAGCCATCACTTACCTCGCCTATCTTTCATTGGCCATAGCCGTTAATTACCTTCAGCTCGGCCAGGTGACTATATTGGCATCCATCCGTCTACGCGGTAACATTTCAACTAAAAGGCTTTTCTTTTGGCTGTGGAAAGATAATATAACGTAATGCTACCATTTTATGAGTAAAATAGGTAGATAATGAGAACAACAGCCTATAGTTAAACTGCGGTATGAAGCGTAATTTACCCTTCTCAATTGGCATATTAGGTGATTGCGAATAAATTAGATGCTAACAAGCCATAACAAGGTGAAAAGAATTGTTTAGGTAAATGTTTTGCTCTCGAAACATTACTTTCCATAATCCTTTATTATTGCATCTCTGCATCTCTGAGGTACGTTTGTCAATCAGAAGCGGTTAACTCCAAGTTTGTGGTTGAAATAATAACCCTCGTTAGCTTCAACAAAGACTGGGAGATATGTAAATTCGTGAAAGGTCTGACCACAAAAAATCCAGGCTCATTCACGTAACAGGTGTGTTCCTGATTTCTAATAATATGTTAGCTGCATTGGTGCATTGGTACTGTAATTATTAAAGATGGTTTATTAAATTTACTTTTTATGGAATTTTTACAATGGCTATAATGCAGATGGAAACTTTCGATTTTTTTAGAGTATAAAAATGTCTCATTTTATGATAATTGTGATGTAACGTAGAATGCAGATGCTTTAGGGCTTTTTTTAAAATATTTAGATCAATACCTACATAACACATCACTTTCGCTTTAGACAACTTGTCTCAATTTTTAAAATTTTATCAGAGAAATGGAGTGGAGTGGAGATGGATGGAGTTGGATTTACGAGAATTCTGGAGTATAACATAATTAATTGTATGAATTGTACTTGTAAAATAGTTAGGTATTTTGTAATTTTAGCTTAAGTATGTATCTTAGTGTTATTTTACTTTATTTTGAATAAACTATTACACCATTGTATGTGGTGCTACTTATAATTTTCTTCAATATAAATAATAAAATAATGTTTATGTGAGACCACAAACTAAAGAATAAGAAGTGTTTTTTATCTATGTCCGGTGAAACTTTAAAGGTCGTTTGAGACCAACAGTGTAGTAAGTAGAGTACTTATCCTCAAACCGATATCTTTTCTGCTACTTCATTAATAGAAAACTACTCGTGTAATGCTAGAAATATAATACCCAGTTTATCAATAGTTTGCTTCTGAAATGCGCGGCGTGGGTGCTATCTCCACATGGGATTTACGATCCCACTCGCCACTTCGCGCCTGTGCGCCATACGTCTCTTACGAGAGTTATGTCTTATTACACTTTATTGTATTTGTTATGGGACAAAGTAAGCCTGTTATAACTTCCTCAGTACCTCTTAATGAAGATAATAAAACAAATACTGCATGGTCAATGTTAGTAGCGATATATACAATAAAAATAAGCTAAGTGATCACTATTTCAACTAACAATAAGGTATCTTTCAAATCAAAAGAAAGAAGCAGGCAGCAGATATCTTTAAAAAAAATCGTATAAGTAATTACTTATCTACCTAATTAATAATGATTTTAGCGCATTTTCAATATAAAACAAAAGTAGAGGTTTTCTAAGCTTGATCGAAAAGCATTTTGACACCGAATAATTAACAGGATATTGATCCTTATTCTTACTACATAATACCATTCTCGCACGCAGAATAGAAAATGAAAGAAAGGAATCCGACATCGGCTAGGATATGGTACACAGAAGACTCGCTACAAAAAATAATATTTTTCTATATTATGACTGGGTTATGAAGTGTTAATAAAATTACACGGAGAGGCATCGCTGTCCGAGCACAAGTAAGTAGTGTAATTGCGAGGATGGAAATAAATCAATGTGCCTCGCGGAGAGAGGTAAAATACGACCGGCGACGGCTCTGGTGCATAGTGCTATATTTTATAGACTGAAACTGATAAAATTTGTATAAACGGATTAGAACTTCCATCATTTTATATTTAACCTTTTTGATTCCAATAAATAAATGTTATAAAAACTCACCTAAAAATATAGTCAGTTTAGAGCCGTAGGGGGCTGTTCAGTATCCATAAGTGAATAATTTTAACTCTGAAATAGCGGAAAAAAATAAAGGTGTTTCATAGAAAAGTCATACCTTTCGTTTTCTACCTCATGTTTGTTGTTTTATATTTGTGCAATAAAGTGTATTTTACTTTTACATAACAACACGACCGAAATGTATGGAACAGCTGATATTTTTTCCGCGATTTTAGGGTTGGCCTCATAGTTAAAGTTATTCACTTATGGATACTGAACGCCTTTCGGTTCGAAACTGACTAAAATGACACCGTGTATTAAAAGTGCCACAAATTAATTTAAATAGAAACCGCTTTCAAAGCACTAAAAACACCCGTGCAACCCGTTGCATTACGTGGTGCACGACGAGCCACATGGAAAGTGAAACCTGACAGTGCCAGTGCAACGCGTTGCATGTTGCTGGCGCTGACTTAATATTATAGGGGCCTAGGTTTTCATTCATATTACTTATACTTAATTGTAACTTTTTAGTGCTTTGAAGGCGGTTTTTATTTTTTTAGGTAGGTATGTTGAGTTTAGCCTTTGGGGTTGGTAATGACCAGTGGGGGTCATGTGGGTCTTTGGAAATGGTCATAATTGCATAATTACAAGTAACATGCCTGTTATCCATTAAGTACTTCCGGTTGTCCCGTGTGACATCCACCTCCGAAGTGCAGCATCATAAATTCTATACCAATATTTTATGAGACCACCCTAGTATTGTAATTATAACCTACTAAATAAAAAAGAATCATCAAAATTGGTTTTCGATGCGCTGCTAACCTTGAGGATTTAGATGGAATGCCTCAATGTGCCTGTAATTACGCAGGCTCTCACACCCTTCAAATTGGAAAACAGCAATGGAATCATAGCTGCTTTGCGGCAAACATAGGTACGAAGGTGATACCTACGCGATCCAGAACATTTCGAAATTTTATATACATTCTTTCTATGCAACAAAATACACTTATTTTACTATTCGTTATTAAGTGAACTATTATTTCTTCCAGATAATTTGAAAGATTTACCCGTGTGCATCGCGAAACTTGCAATCGGCTTACCTCTATTACTCGGATCAAATGAAATGAAAGCGCATCGGCGCTACCGCTCTACGCGGTCGGAATACAATACCCGGCAATCAGCCGCACCGATATATCTTATGGTGAAGTAATCGCAATGGATTGCGAATTTATTTGAGGAAGTCACGTTATGACGATGTCATTTTGGAAAGTTACGAGTAAACTTTGCGTTAAATTTTTTAAATAGATCAATTGTAATAAATTCATGTTTTGTTATGAATAGACGAGGCTAATCGGCACAGGAAAACTAAGTATGTGATGTTACCTATGTCACTGTATATCTCTGCCTTTCTGGGCTATACTGTTTGAATGCCGAAAAGTTGGGCTTCGATTTTATATTGGCCCACCCTTAGGATATATTTATATAAGCAATAAATATATTGAGTATTAAGTATTGAGTATCCTTATGTACTCTACATAATATTTATGTTCAATATATGTACCTATGTACAGCTTTTTTATAAGTATTCAATTAGGTAAGGTATTAAGTGTGTGTGTGTGTGGGGGGGCGAATGATTAGGTACCTAGAATTAAGTACATATTGTAAACAATAAAGTTGTTTTTTATTAAAATAAAGGAAAAAAAAATTTATAGGTAACCTAACCATATTTTCTAGTCCCTTACAAAAAAGCTTCTAATTGGTGACCAAGCTTACTTTAGTCAGGAAACATTTGTATTTGATCTAAAGTCTCACGGATGACAATCAGAGTTCAACTTGACAATACTTGGACGGCAGCAAAAAATCAGTAAAAGAAATTTTATCTTAGATTGATTGGCTCTGTCTGACCCTTTACTGATGCGACCGAGTTTTTGTGGACTTTCACAAAAAACTGAACGTATCAGTGTTTATTTGTGACAATTTGCTTTGTCGGGTCGTGCTGATTTACATTTGAAAGGTTTTTTTTGTCGACATGGTGAATGACACAGGTAGAGCCTAAAACATGTTATAAATGATCTGGGAGTTTTGATCGTTTCATCACTGTTTAATCTAGATTCAGATATACTTTAAATGTGTTATTTAGTAACAATAATTGGATAATTCACTCCAAGAAGATCACTGAAGAAAGTCAAAAGTTCTCCGACAAATTTCTGTCTATGTCGGCCTTGATTCCGATCTTAATTACAGTAAAAAGTCTCACTATAGTTTGAATTACAAGATAATTAAATCTTACATTAAGTATTAAATTAAATCAGAGTTACTTGCTGCTTCAACAATTTTTAATTTGCCACATTAGAAATATGGACACACTATACAGTACAATACACTACGATCACTATACTATACAGTACTCACTATACCTACTATACAGTACTTTTACACGTGTACCTATTTAATCTACGGTTAAACTACCCACTTAAAATGTTCTAGTCAAGTGCTAAAAACATAATTAATAGACACCGACACGACCTTTCTAATATTGTTTTTAATTAGAAAGATTTCTCGACAATTTCTTCACATTCTAATTAATACCTAGCTTTACCTCTAGATACCAATAGGTTTGTAATCAATGGTGCTAAATATCGTATATTAAATATGTAAGTAAGTAAGAACTAATATATCGTACACATCGCAAATGGAACAACTTCTATTAAATAGCTGTAATTATTCAATAATGTATGCAGCAACAATAATTGCGTTTGCAATTCATTCGCTTCGATCGGTCTTTATTAAAAATTCAAGCATCAAGAACCTCGCATACGTTACCTCTAGTTTGTATGGGACAGGCGGACAGGAGCATGGGTCTGGGACCCCGGGATGAAGACGTAATCATCCATCAATCCATCTCCGTCGCTGGTCGGGCGACCGCACACTGCTCAATGCACCTTGGGAATTGTCAGACTAAGGTCACGTCGCTGTCAATTATTTGAGGACTCAATTCGCCGTTGGCCATTGTCATATCCTGAAAATAGAACGGTCTAAATCAATTGGATAATCCTTGGCTTTTTACTTTTACTATAGACAGAATAAATAGTCGAAAAGAACCAACAATGTAACCAACAAATATTATCAATTACTTAATCAGACTTAAAAATAAGTTTGGTGAAAGCTTAGAAACTTTAGTCACTAAGAAAAGTTAAAGCAGTCAAATATATTTTTACAACTAGGTAGGTAAGTAAGTACTCGTACTGACCTATTTATTTACAGATGTTAAAATTTTCGTAAAATTTAGCCCTAATTTTTCGAATCGCTCCTCCGATCCTCGATCTAAAACAAAAAGACAAAAGATTTGAATACATTAGTCCAAATATTGATTTAACCCTATCAGCGGCGGAAGCAGGTGCCTTGCGCACGCGTCTTTCCAGTCGGAATCAATAAGCGTTTCCCAACTATGAAATTAAATGATAATCACGACTTTTTTCATATTTATACAGATAGTTTAATAAGTACACTTTGAGTTGAAAGCCAGCGGTCGTAAACCTACTCGTCTGTGATTAAAATTAAACTACTGATGTTGTACCTAAATTAAAATTAAAGAGATTTACAAACTGACTTTGACTTTTTTTCTTTAAATACCTGCTATTTATTGGATACGTAACTTTTTTTTTTGTAAAAGTTAATCTCAATACAATTTATAGCGCTTATTACACTTGACTGAATGAATTCTGTTAGATTGAATTCAGCGAAGTGTTGCATTCAGTATCTACAGTTAGTCTGCGATTTACAGCTTATAAACAGAAGCCTCTCTAATTAGTTGACTAAAGCGTTGACGAATTAGTCGACTGAATTCAATCATGAAAACTGACTACCCCATGCCCTTTCCGGAGAGCTTTCTCATTATTATTTTTGGGAGATACTATTTTTATGACTCATACACATTAAGTTTATGTTTTAAGTTTACAGGGGTTAACCCGATATTACTAGCGAGTAATCACTTTTAAATAATATGTATTCGAAAAAAATACTTATTATCTATTTATTTAGATACAATTCTTACCTAAATATAACACTTTCCCAGGGTAGTCGATCTCTGTGCTAACGCCCCATTACTCATTTTAACGGTTTGCCGGCACCCTGAGAGGGTTGTACTATGTCACGCTCCCTCCGATGTTACGGATAGATAGTAAGCCTTTCGGGCAGATGTAACCTTATAATTGGACCGTATCAAAACATTAGTGAAACTGACGTCCTGCGTGATGGTATTTTAATTTGTAGGCGGATTTAAAAGAAAGTTAGTGCGTAAGTTTTGTGATGGATAACTGGTAACTTCAGATTTCATGGAGTATATTAGTATAAATATCATCTACAGCGCTTTAAAAGGACGTTTTCCTTTAAAACAACCTTTTTGGCCCTTATAACATGGCCCTGATAGGCCTCACAAAAGATGTGCTGCTGAAAGTTTCTTGCGCCGCTTCTTTCCTTTCAGCTATAGCACCTTACGAAGCGGTGGTAAAGTAAAAAAGAATGACGTAAAAATGTAAAGTAAAGTAAAAGTAAAATACACTTACTATAAGGTACTTACTTACCTACAATAAAAAACAATTTGATTTTTGATTTTTTTGATCTCTTAGCCTATATAAGGTGTCGAAGATCCGTCCATTCAAAGGGATATTATAATAATTATGTTATAAGATGTCTTGGATCACTCGCTTAATCTTTTACTACAACCTTTAGAAAACTTGTGAAGAAAGCAACCGAACACATTTGTTGGACTCAGTATTTTGGACGTGGCTTTAACATTAGAAGGTTCTACACCAAAAATCCTTAACTCTCTAACGATGGCTTTGACAAAAACAAAAAAATCCCTATCGTTCACGTCAAATCTTAAATAATAGGGTAATTTGTCAGAGCAAAGCAGTTTCGCATATGAAATCGTGTATCCAGCCGTTCCAGCCGAGGGCGACCGATGACTGTTAAACACACCCATCTAGACACACTCAATAATAAAGAGTGATGGGCCAAGGGATAGAGATAAGAGTGGCAAGATTTAAGCTTAATGTTACCTACATGCCTATTATAATATCTAAAATAAAATTCAGAAATACGTAGGGCTTTCAATATGTTCTCGGTATAAGGGTAATTTAGTAATCATATACCGATTTTTGATAGTTAGGGAATACTAATTTAACTTTCTGCAACTATAATTTTAAAAAATAGCTAATTTCATTCGATCGTTTTCTTGCAATCGGATTTTGAACACGAGCATAATGAGTGTCGCGACAAAGTTAACGAAACTCGAATTTCGCGCTGTGATAAAATCCTAAAAAAACGAGGTTTATTTTTATTTCCAAACTTGAAAAAAGGTCTTCGTGGGAAACGATTTCACGATGATGTGAAAAACGATCATTTTTCAGACAAGATTTTTTTTCCAAGGAACTCAAAAGCTTTTGCTCGCTATAACAAAAGTGTATCGAAATTAAGGGAGATTACGTAGAAAAATAAAATAAAAATTATGTTTATTTATTGTTTTATTCATATCAATACCGAGAATTTATTGAACACCCCATTCATTATCACCTACCTACCTACTAAGGATCTAGTGGATACTATTCTACACTACACCTAATAGACGGCGATAGGCCGCCACCTATCACGTTTGTCCACCAAGGCGAAAACCGGGAACTGCCTATGTTAAAAGTGGTTCCTCTGTCTACCCCCTCGGGGATTATGGACGTGAGAGTTTACATAACTCTCCTACAAACCCTATATATGTAATGTATATTACTTACCTACCTAATCAAACATTTGTCTTCTTCAAACATTGGCAGATTGCTAGAATACTAAAAATGATAAATAATAGGTATATAGATCACCTACGCTAGACCTTTCCTCGTATCAAAATAAATTTACGTTTTACATAATTCTTACCTACGTTACACACAGAATAAATTATTAATAAAAATTGGAGAACAATTTAATATAGTGCTGCCACCTATCGAAATATGATTAATCCAAGTAACTCTACAAACAATAGGTCTACCAGAACACTATGTGTAATACATAAAGCTGTGCTAGTCTTACTAAGGTAGTAATAATGTTTCAAGTCAGATGTCGCTACTAGCGATAAACTTGTGCCGCCATCTACCGGTCTATTGGGAGAACTTTGAGCGAACAAAGACACTTAATAGTTCAACTGAAACACACAGTAAGTGCAGCACAGCTAGGTTTGCTTTAGTTCCTTTGCTTACAAACAGAGGGCAGCTAAAGTGAGTTTTGTAAATACTAGCATATGCATATAACATGCATGACTAGCACGCACAGTCAGCAAAATAAATCATAACTATGCTCAGAAAGTCTAACTAACAGACTGTCTTGAAAATCGTAGTTCATGGGACTATGTGAGCACATAGTCACATGAACTACGAATTCAGGAGAAACAAACACTTCAGCTACGTGAATTACAGTGGATGGAATGAGGCGTTAGATAATAAAAAATAATAAAAAAAATATTGGGGAAGAATGAGCCGCCACTCACCCCGGATTCGTCTTCAATCCTTATCACATCTTTAGGTGGTCGGGTTTGTCATCCTTTGCGATTGTAAATCCTTCTGTATTTGGTTATCGTTGAGAATGCCGAATCCGAGGGTGATTGGCGGGTGTTTTTCTTTTCTCCATAATTTTTATACGGTTGAATTACGGTTGTGTCAGTAGTACTATCACTCTGCTTGAACGCTAAAATAATGATATAAGTACTCTTTACCTACACACTGCTTCCAAACAGAAAGTATAAGTTCCTATAAGCAAGACCATTTTTAAACTTTCAAATCCCTAATGTGTGATCTGCATCCAACCCTCGGGGTATTCTCGTTTCCAGCGAATATCTGCACGACGATTTGCGTTGCCTTAAAATTCTCTATAAAACGTTGATCCCTGGAGCTCTCTGCACGACGATTAAACGATGTCTTGAATACCTAATAGCAATGGAGAAAGAGTGGAGTGCTCTCGATTCAGTCGGCGGCGCATAAATTAGCTGCGCTCCCACACAACCGCCGCAATTCCGCAAAAACTCCAATCGTAGGGGAAAGTTTGGCGATTAAGCCGTGAGGCGTGGCGCGGCCAGGTCTGCTCGTGACAGTTAGTGCCGCCACTTGTTATAATCCGTTAAACTTTCGACCCTCGTCAAGGTACGCCGAGGATAAATGGAAATGCTTTCTTTTTCAGATTTATGATATTCTTTTTTTACTTTACTCCTCCAGGGCCTCAGGCTTTGACTCGGCTTCGAGAGCCTACATTACTTACTCTCGTATTTTGTAATTATGTAAGCGTATGGCGCTCATCTTAACATAATTAATTTGCATCCTCTTCTATGATGTAAAATACTGTTAACAAGTTTGCATAAAAGCTAGGTTAATTTTCATCACGAGATTTTTTGGTGATATTGCGAGTATGATTAAAATAGGATTATTTAAAATTGCTTTATTTGAAATTTTAGATTTTTCCACAAAGTGTTTGTCACATCATCATCATTAGCGGCTTATTTTAGTTTTACTATGATCTAGTCCAGTGCTGGAAACAGGCAGACTCTAAGAGAGAAAAAATATACAATAATATATTATATAAAACTATCTGTTATATTCCTTGATAGGCTCTTTTTAGTTTATAGCAGCGGACAAAACATATCCGATGATATAATGATGAATTTTCTTTGTCTAAATACAATTCCTACGAGTACCATTCTTTAAATTACAGAATAAATATTTAAACGAATACCTATCCAAGATTCTATCTAAAATATTTGATATAAATACCTGACTGATCTTAATTCTCGTAATCTTCGAGGTTGTAATGATCGGAATTCATAATTATTACAAGGAATTAGAGTGCCATAATTATCTGCTTCGAAGAGAGCTCAATCTATTAATAATTATTACATTTTAATTAGTAACATAATTTTAAAGATTCTTACACATTTACAAGTGAAAATATGAACATAAACACATGATTTTTAATTATATACTAAAATAATTCAAGCGTAACATCTTCGGGTTACATACAATAACAAAAATTTCCTGAAAATATATTTTTTTCCTATTCTTTTTTTAATATTTCAGTATAAGTACATAACACAGTATAAGCACATAAATTTTGTAGGTAAGTTCTTTACCTACAGAAAAAATATTCCTTTAAAAAGCGATATCCATACATACATATGAGTTAGACTGGTTATTTTTTATGTGAAGTGCTATCAGTCAGCAAATTCCCCCTTCAAAATATTTGCATCTAATAAAATAGCACCCTATTCATTCATACAAACAATTATATCTGCAATGATTAACTAGCAAAGTTTCAAAGATGACATCTCTCCTGATCATATCTCTAGATACCACAGAATGTAATCAACGGAAACGTACTATAATAGAATCGAGAGGTTCGCTCGCAGGATAGACATTATGATAATCACCGGTACGAACGAAATC
This sequence comes from Hofmannophila pseudospretella, assembly GCA_947369225.1. Lineage (NCBI taxonomy): Eukaryota > Metazoa > Arthropoda > Insecta > Lepidoptera > Oecophoridae > Hofmannophila > Hofmannophila pseudospretella. Next base: position 6,854,549 of record OX376316.1, read on the forward strand.
ACAATAGGTTCGGATATAAGAAAGGGAATTCCCAAAGACGATAACATGGCGGAAAAAACGCTACCGTAAACCGAGAGCAATAAAGACAGGCAACAATTTATTTATATGACGCATCGGGGAGAAGTTATCCGCAGATCCGAGAAAGGAACGAGGTAAAATCAAGTTGATGTGTGCCGAAACCAGAATGAGAAAATGGGATGTTTTTCTATACATCGTAATCAAGATTAATCTTCTTACTGGGAGAGACTGATCTATCCAATTTACTGAGATACACGTCAACTTAACCGATTTTTCAAATTGCTTGGACACTTTTCTTCTATCTCAGTCCTAACTTATGGAAATTGACACCTTAGATAAGTTGTAGAGTATCTAAAGATTGCTGTGCACTCAAGCCGTATACTGAGAAAGATGCTCAGTTTAACATTATAGTTTCAAAACTTCTGACGCCACCAATAAATAAAGTTTAACTAAAGGACAAAACACGGGCTTATCGTCTGGTTTAAGGTATCAAACTGTTCCATCAATATTAAACACTTTTTTCTAGAACTTACCCAATTAATAAAACTAGCTTTATCATATAATAGATATATCTTATCTTATAATAGGGGGCCGGGAATAACCAGCGGCACTTTGACCCCGGAGGATCTTTTGTGCCTACTCCATTTTACACACTGGTCATCTCAGTGTGCAGGTTTCCTCACGATGTTTTCCATCACCGTTAGAGCAGTCGGTAAATGTACGTTAGTCTTCGAAAAATAAGAAAAACTCATAGGTACATGACATTGCATGGTTTCGAACTCGTATCTCCCGCTTGGGAGTCCTACGTCCTTGTACTATCCTACGTATTTAGGAGCTCGTAGCCTAGTTGCGAGCACGGTCCGAAAGTGATCGTGCAGGTTAAGCGACGTTGGCGCGGTCGGTACCTGGATGGGTGACTTCTAGTGGCATATTTCATCTGAGCTCCTCCGTGCCTCGGAGAGCACGTTAAGCAGTCGGTCTCGGTTGTTGTCGTTCGACAGCAGTCGTTAAGCCATGTCAGATGCCTACGGGCGGCCTGAACAACTCTGACAAATGGGTTTGCCACTAACCATACAAAAATCAAAATCAATCATCAGTATTATAATCTCTGGAAATGATGAGACCTAAAATTAAATTGTTTTTATATAGGTATGCGTAAATAAAAAGTGCAATATGCAAGTCAAAACGAGCATAAAGTTGATGACACATCGTGGCAGCAGATTAAACAGTCGAACTGGAAACACCACATAAGCCTCTGCTCCACGGGCAGACATCGCATCTGTCAGCGTTAACACACGGATTTGCAGGCATCGGGTGGATATTAAACTGGCTACAAGTATTCTAGTGACTGCAGCGATACATACGATACAGAGTTTCAACCTATAGCAGCCTCGAGTGTATATAATTGAAATTGTTTTTGATAGGTTTACTCTTTGACCTTTTAGTATATAGACATTATTTGCAGAAGCGACAACACTGCAGTTAATGAGTTTTCATTTGAAGACCATCGTTAACCTGACTATCGTCATCGTATAGATAGAAAAATCACGATACATATTGATTGGCAAGGTTTATGTTGGGAAAATCTAAGATCGTTTTCTGTGGCAGTGGCCCACTTTAAGCTGGCTTATATGATGAAGCGTATTAACAGTCTATCTAAGACTGACTGAATATCTCAAAAATCTAAAACCTATATCAAGATTGACAGACGCTACATAATCAGGAATAATTCTGTCTTAGAGAAGCCTTCTTTGTAAATGTTCCACAAAAGGAACCGATGGCAAAAACAGAAGCAATACATACCAGTAGCTCTACATGTAAAACTAGTTCTTACCTAAAATTAATTTCCCGATTAAATAGTAGTCTAGGCACGTGGGAAGCCGAACAAACGAGCCATGAAATTAAGAATCTGTTAGAAGGCAGGCACGGCAGCCAACAAGCGGCAAGCCGCGACAAGCCAGACAGCAAGCAAATAGGAACTATTTGTTCCAGGCGTATCGGTTAGTTGCCGTCACTGTTGCACGTTACTTTAGATTGATCGAAATCGTATAGTCGTACATGAATGACTATAATTATTTAGAAAATACAGAAAAAAAAACTGTAGATAAACTTAAAAATCTAAAATCGGCAGGAGTACTTACCAAAAAGCAGGAGCACGTAATATTCGTTTGTATTTTTGAATACTCGTAGCTTATTAGGTATATGGTGTTCTATAAATGAAAGAGCTAACTGAATTCGGCTAAATCAGGCCTTAATTCTCCACAGACACACCAGAATGATCTGCAAATTCAGCTAAAAATTTTAAGTGCCTGTGTTAGACAAGAAGCTATTGGAATGCAGCTAACTTTGATCGAAGTCATCTCTAAAAATAAAGTGTTACCTATCTAATTAACAGAGTAGAAGAACCATCTGCACATTTGGCTAACTGCGATATGAGACGAGTTCATTGGTTTCCATTTCCCATGTGAATTTTCTCAGGCGTATGGAGAAAATGCTGCTCATATTATATTTTATACGATATCATTCCTCTCGTTAACGCGGAAACCTCATTAGCTCATTGACTGGCGTCGGAAATAATTCCAATCAAAGAAATAATGATGTCTATACATCATTCTTCACTCGAATGGATTAACTAGTCAATAATTATAGTAGATATAAATATGTTATGTATTGTTTGTTTTCCACGACGTTGCATTATCCAATCAAGGGCACGGACATTTACAGTTTCGAAAACCTGAAAAGGAGATTATCCAAATGCATTCAAGAATATAATCTAGCTCGATAGGCAGTACACGATTTTATACAGTTCTCCACTAGCTAACGTATAACATCATTACATTATTTTCTTCAAATAAAACTCAAGTTTCACTAAAAAAAGGGTGACCAAATTACTTGGGTTATTTTAGAAATAACAAAACTTTGTCATGTCATTATCATAGTTCATTTGAAATTAGCAAAAGTGGTGTACCTACTACAGTAAATGTGGCTTTGGTTACATGTTACAAATAGTTTTTGCTACTTACTCCCATTTGGCAATTTGTTCAATATGAAACCACATTCAGTAATACAAACTACTTAGGTAATGAACGTCGCGGTGTCATAATATTTATTGCGACACCGCGAACCTACATTACGATGCCATCAACTCAATTAAGTACCAATAGTTTCATGGAATTTGTTATAAAATTTAATAGTTTAAGAAAAAAAAAGTTTGACACGTATATTAAAAATAAATATATATTTTTTTATGCCGATGATACGTGACAACTTGGACCACGGATTGTTGTCGACGGCGTTCTGACGGGCTGTCATGGCGTGTTAGACGCACAATAGTGTGTATTTTTAATTATTTATATTTTTCTTGGTCGTAGAAAAAGTATTGTATGCAATTGAACGTAATTAGCCATTGTTTATTCTATTTTATTATATTCTAGTTTTTTCTATTTTATACTCGCTACACTCGTATGACTAAAATCTATTTTTTACAATGGCTGTAATTACATGTCAGTTGCATAAACTACTATTGTAGACACTGTTTTACGTTATACAATACAATACTCTTTATTTTCAGGCATAGGCCCATAGATAAATACGTTACAGACTAACATACATAAGTAATATAAAAAGATTTATAGGTAGACAAAACTTTGGTTAAGTAAGTACCTACATATTATAGGTATTGAAACATTTTTCGCAGCGTTATTGTATGACAACTTAATTTTCAAATTCTAACATTCTGGGGTTCAGATTTGACCGTTTAAAATAGTCGACTTCTCGTAAATTGTCGAAACCGCAATGCATTTTAAAAGAACCAAGTTAAAAATTGTCCGAACGTAGGTTGGCTCGTAAGCCTGCCAGAGTCGGGCAGCCGGACACGCAAGTCCCTGAGTGCCGTTTGCTCCCTGAGGAGTTGCCAGCCATCCGCGGTCACGTATAAATTACTCCGAGGGGAGAGGACCTCACGTTGTTGTCCCGACAAACTTTCTTCTAAGGTTTAAATCCTGACTTGAATTACGAGGGGCACGGGCTTAAAAACTCTTTAGTTTTCCCCGACTGATAACTACTCGTATCTTTGTAAACAGACTTTCCTAAAATAGTTTCGCGTTGGGTTGCGCCTACATGTCACCGAAAATGGTCGAATTTCAATAGGGCGATGACGATTGGTCTCTCTTGGTATGCTTCACTTGACAAACGCAAAGCAAAGCTTTAAAGCACAAACAAACACAGGCGGTGCGCTGACAGCACGCCGGTAGGCACACCATTTGTGTATGTCTTGCGCCGCTCCACTTTCATATTAAATATATTTTTCCGCCGCTTCTTAATCTATTGCATACAAAATGTATGAAAGCGACGGGTGCAAAACAGACGTACACGACGCGCTGAGGTTGCGCTGGCAGCGCGCTGTCGGCATGCCCTTGTTTATATTTTGCACCAAATTCGTCGAAGTTTGTTTTGTCAATGCAAATTAAATTGTCAACAGTTACTAATAAAACTTGACCAAAAATCCGCGATACTGGCTTGTCACCAAGTTCGAGTCAAGCCTCACGCAATAATTCGGGCTATCGCAAACGAACCGCAATTTTTATTTACTTTGCTCATAAAAATTTACAGATGTGAGTATTATGACCAACGCTAGATACTTATGACTAGTTAATATGATATATGGATGGACAGACGTGCAGCTAGCACTAGGGATCCGTTTGCCCTTCGGGCATGGCTAGATAAGAATAAGAATAGTTTATTTGTGCGGTAAGATTACAATGGAGTAGGAGCTTAAGCATATGTTACATTAGACTTAATAAAATTAGTGAGCAACCGTTATCCTTAATAAGTTAATTTTTAGACTCGCGATTTATTATAAAAGAAGTCATTCGGTGAACATTCTGACTGAACGTTATTGTACTAGAGTCCTGAAAAACATTAGCGTTGTAATTTGACACTAATTAACCATGGACGTTATGAAAGCGATACATCAACTGTAGCCTCACCACGCCTACCATTGTTAACCAAGTTACGTTTGACCTCTCGCCTCAGGTTTTGTTCCGAAAAATATGTTGACGTGTGGTAAATGTTAGGATGATCGCGGCTCTTGTTACAGTGGTTATGTGTCAGGGCATATTCATCAGAGCAGTTAATTTGTGAGCAGATGAGTCACGACACCATCGCTCATCGTGTTGGTTCCTATACACACGTCGTGAACACTTGACGCGCCAACGCCGAATATGAAACAATATCCTTTATCGTATCTATTAGGTATAATACTTACGGACATATGAATATAAGTCTGCCTACCTATAGATTAAGGTAATCATTACGAATAATAAACCTAACCCACCATAAAAGTAGTCTAAACCAAAGGTTGGCTGGAAGAGAACCCTATGGGATAAGCCCGCCTTTGTACATATTTTAATGTTTTTTTATTTTTTGTGTGCAATAAAGAGACTACAAACAAACAAATAAACCTATTTTATTTCGAAGCTACATAAACTGCACTCTATGTCGTGGCTAGGACGTCGGACTCCCGCGTGTTCCGTGGTCCGAGTTCGAAACTAGGCAATTCCATGTACCAATGAGTTTTTCGGTTTTTGCGAAAGACTTACGTACATTTACCGACTGCTCTGACGGTGAAGAAAAACATCGTGAGGAAAACTGCACACTGAGATAACCAGTGTGTGAAATGGGGAAGGCAATGGCAAACCACCCCATTAAATCTACCACGAGAGTCGTTCTATGTGATTAATTCCTTAGAATTATCACGACCGCCAGCAATGAGGAACACGACTTAGAAGAGAAGAAATGGAATAAGAGCGGTAGTTTTGTTTTAACACATTTCATTACAAAATTAAGAAGTGGAAGAGTTTAGGTAATGTGTTACCAATAGGATAACTTATTAATCTTATCATACGCCTGGAATATAATCGTTATGAATATAATTTAAACCAGTCAGTAAATGTGTGGAAGACTTCGAAAACCGAGCGGTATATGTGTATGGCCTCACGCGAGGATCCTGAACGTGGAATCTACACCCTCCCAGGAGGAGCCCATGGCAAAGTGCTAGCACTTGAAAGGGATATTTACCAATTTTATAAAAAATATATTTAAAGACAATTGTATTTAAAACAATTAATTTTAGTATAAATTAGTAGAATAAATTTATTCTCTCTCACCGGTGCGTTCCATTGGAGATCCCGGAGCCCCCGACATGCTAAGGTCGATCATCGGGGGTTTTAGTGGGTAAAAATCCCACATAACTCGGTTTCTCCCCCAGATGACTGAGTATCTTATTAAGATTTCCCTCCCTTCAACAAAAAAAAAGGTTATCTGGGATTTATAATAGGAGCCAGAAACTGGAACCTACTGTACGTATGTGACTATCGTCCTAAAGCTACGTAACACTATTAGTGATAAAAGCAAAACAAATAAATTAGGTTATTTATACCTTTTTTAATTATCTTTGCACTAATACAAACAACGGAATTAAAGCAACATCAAGACCTTACACTGAGAAAAATGTTTTGTTTTATGTAAGAGCTTTGTATGCCTGTAACGTGAAAAACAACATAACATTTAAATGCAGTAAACATTTTTTAATAAGTTTGTCATTTCTGAGGTGGTTCCTCTGTCTGCCCCCTGTATGTATTTGTTATTTTTGGAATAACAGAGGTAGTGCGGTTAGCTCGTTTTCTCAGTGTATCCTTTGGACGATTTAAGATAACTTTCAGTTTATGAAAGTTAGATCACAAGGGGATAGGTCAAGTAACTTATTGTGTTTATTAAATTTTGTATCTGATTGTCACAGTTTAGTCTCAGTATAATTAATATGGCTATGAATAATCCTCTATATATTTACTACTTAAAGTACACGTAGTAAGTAAAAGCTTTTGAAACAATATTCACATCTACGAGTATACGTAGGTATATATAAAAATGAATGTTTCCTTGTTTCTTTGTGTTGTATACGTTCCTATACCATTCATCCGATTGCGATGAAGCTTTGGTAAGTTGTTGTGGGCACGCCCGGGCAGGTTTCAAGCAGCTAGTCACCAATAAAACATAAGAATAAGTAAAGTCCTTACAAATAAATTGTTTTTTTTAATTATGGATTGTTAGGTGTATTGAAAAATTAATTTACTTTCGTACTGCGGTAGGTCCAAAAATAATAAAATTACGACTCTGAGTCGATAGTACTTACCTACAAAGTTTTAGACTGGAGCGGTGGTGGAAAACAATAGTTTGGAATCAACGGCATGGGATCAAGTACTATTTGGTATTGAACTAGAGCCGGCCGCCTCATTAATTTTCACTAGTTTGTCCCGCAGCGCGGCCTTCGTGCGGCCCTAACATAAATTCCAAGATAACTTGGACAAACGAGGAAGTCCAAATAAGTACAGCCCTTTAGAATGCGCCCCAAGTGACACACTCGTTTGAAAACTATGGTAAATAACTTAGCAACTTTCATATGTTACATTGCAAGTGTACTTATTTAAGTAAGTAAGTAAAAGTAAGTAATTACTAACATAGTCTTAAGTACCTGCATTGTTACTAACAAATATTGAACCTCTGTTGTTCCGAAAATAAATTGATTTGATTTGATTTTTTGATTTGAAAAGGTTTGTAGTAAGTATTTACTACAACAACAACACAACACGCACACTCTGTTGCTTTCTTTGTCCGTGCGGGGCCAGCTGAAAATCAGCGCTGTGGCTTGCCTCAGCATTATACTGATATGGTGTGCCCTTTTTGGCACTGTACCACACCGGATGATTTGTGCTGCATGTATTAATCTTTGTATACTTCTGTATTGTGTTCTATATTCTTATATTTACAGAACTAAATAAAGGTTTTCAATTTCAATTACAATATTACTATATTCATATCGCTATGCACGCAGGCTAAGTAACTGATTTACGAAACTGATTTCAAGTTTATGTTCTTCAACCATATACCTAATATAATTGCAATTAGTAAGTGACGTAATCAAGTGTTCCTATAAGTAGTGTTCCTATGATTTTAAATAAAGAGTATGAGTATATAATTTAAAAAGGAATTTCTACATGATTGACAATTAAAAGGTGAGAAAAATAAATTAGAATGTCTCTCAAGATGTCAACACTGCGGGTGAGTAAAGTTGCTTTAAGCCAAGTGTTTAAACACTATTTGCTCAAATAAACTCGTTTCGTAAAGGCGGTCTACATCGGCGCAGCTTCGTTTAAAGTTTTAATCGCTTTCGAGCCGTGATAAACAAATTTTAATTAAGTTTTAATATCACCGCGTAATTACTGAGGCGAACGGCTATCACAATATCTTTGTTTATGAATATTTAGCCAGCGCTCCACCGAGCGAATCACCATTCGATACGGGTTAAACGGACCGTCTGATAATTTTGATTTAATTATTCGTAATTACAGGTTATTCATCTCTATTTTCTATATTTTATTAACGAATAAAGTTCCTCCTTTCTAAAAACTTCCGGTACGATATCACAAATAATGAGATTCACCACAATGAGAACATTCCGCATTAAAAAGACCAAAACTTTCCGTCCATTCAAAGTTTTTGTATTCGCGTTCTTCTCAATTTGTCCCTTGGTATATTTTTTATTTATCAACTTGGGTACTTTCTTTGTTTCCACCTAGCTTATTGTTAATTTCATTGTGTAACGGCGCCACAATAGAAGTTTTTACGCGCAAAACTGGCTTCCTCACCAGCATATTGTTTACGGGCCGTAAACAATTTCATGTTTTTTTACGTCTGCACGTGAAGTTGAAATGAATTGTAATTTAAAATTAAAACCTTGTAGAAACCTACCCACTTCATATGAAGTCTTTAGCGCTGCAAAAACTACCTCTCTGTTCATTGTGACAAGTGAAATCGAGATAATACTCCCATTTTTCATCTCGGTAGCTGTGTACGATGGGACGTTATTCTGAACGAATTGTACCTCAGGGCATGAATTTAATCTCAGCATCCAACGTGCCAGATCTGTAAGAACCATCACTTTGAAAGTGTCTTACTTAGACCTACTATATTTTTCTTGGAGATAAATCAATCAACAAAATTACAGAATTATTAAATTACTCAAGCATAGAGAAATTATGAGCGACGAGCCGTTGCAGAGTAAAAAATGTCATTTTCATTTAACCCTTTAAAGAGGAAAAGCCAGGTGAAAGGTATTAAAAATAGCTGCTGCAACGAGCATCTGATGCAATAAATCATAAATGCATTATAAAGTGGCGTCAGAGGCGCTTCGTTAAGAAAAGTAAACGTTATTCTCAAGGGTTTAATTTAATTTTATATGAAGACGCCTTAAGAGGATATTTTACACATAATAATACTACTTTAATTTTTGCTTAGTTTTGTATGTACAATACATAATGTTTCTAATAGGAATTCCATCTGCAATCAACGAGATCGAATTGTCAAGAGGAGATTATAAGTTGCAGTAACACAGCGCTAATGAATACGAGCGGGATTAACGCGTGGCTTCGAATGAAAATGTAATTACAGAAAAGTTAGCTGACATCGGGAATCCCGTCCAATATTATGATATTGAATCCTATTGTAGCGTAGCATAACATAGCATAACTCTCATGTCCATAATCCTCGAGGGGGTAGACAGAGGAACCACCTTAATCATAGGTAGTTTTCACTTTTCGCCGTAACATTTGGTGGACAAACGTGATAGGTGGCGAGCCTATCGCCGTCTACTAGGTGTAGAAAGTATCCACAAAGACCCTTAGTCGCCTCGCGATAAGACCGCCTAGATTGTATTAATCGTTTTGTACGCATTGTATCACACTAATTTTGTGCAATAAAGAGTATTCATTCATTCATTCATTCATCTTCTTTATTTTTATTTTTTTGGAGATCGGTTGGTTTTCTTTTCTTCCTGTTAAGCCTTATCTGTATAAGGCTTGAATCGAACCATTGCTCTAAGTTTTTTTGTCTATATTGATGTAACTACTATAAGTAGATTAATAAATATGTACTTACATCTTCTTTTTTTATAATTTTCAAATAATTGTTATATATATCATGGTATCGCATGAACCACCCTCGAAAGTCATATCGTGCTCCAAATAAAACAAAGGATCCGTGCTCAGAATGGAAAACGGGTTCCGTTTTTTTGTTGTGTGTCTGACTATTTGTCAAAGCCTCTATTTAGAGTAGTGTTTCAGTTCAGATAAGGATTAATAGTCGTAAGTGAATAATTTCATTTAACTGCACCAAACTTCAAAAAGTGTGCGTGAGTGTAGCATTGATTTCCCCCAACAAAAGTACCTACCTACACTTGTGCAGGAAAGCACCACGCGCCTCTCACATCTCCCAGCAGAAATAACCGCCCGTAAAAGCTTTTTCCGTCGACATTTTTATATTGCACATATCCGGACCGTACGTCCCCATTGTAGACACAAGTGAAATACAAAAACTTACAACATGTGCTTTTAAAGTTTTAAGCAATAAAAACACATCTAGATTCTTGTTTGCTATCATTATTAAAGCACAATGGCGGGATTCTGAGAAGCTCAAAGCAGGCGGCGCTGGTGTAGTTATATTATTTTACGAGAAGGTTACGTTTGGTTTGACTGTCAGTAAGAAAAAGTGTGATAGAAAATAAATAAAATATGACTCAAATCTGTACAGCAGTACTTAAAGCTAATGTTACATTGACTGTTGGCTATGAAAAACCCAAATACAAGTCAGCAGAATATGCTCGACATTGCCAAACAAATAAGTAGGTACATATTTTGACCTCCATCTACACTTGCAGCGGGAGAAATTGGCGAATGTCTGCTATTGTTTGAGGATGCAGTATAGTATGCTCTAACATGGCATACCCGTAGGTTTTATCTTTTAAGTAGTTAACAATGTACCTACCTATATATAGTATCATTTGCTCTATTTGAAAATTACAATTATACCTATATCTTTATTAATAAATAGTTCTCAATAAAGATAGTGTTTGAATTTGGCGCCAATCGGACCTGGCTTGGATGATTTTTATTATTTTAAATCGGTATATACTTGGCTTTCTTTTAATACACACTTCTCTATCACACATTTATAAATTACGTATGTTTATTTCCCTCCCTCTTTTAACTTTGAGGCAATCGGTCAAATCGGAGCGGCCAAAAGGCATGGAGTCGCGCCACCAACTACAGTATGAAAAAAGAATGGAAAACTTTTGACACTTCCTAAAACCAAACTTTTGCGCCTGGTGCGCAACTTCTGAAAATCTAATATATTTTACTGTGAATTGGCCTGTGAAACACCAAGTGAACTCCATCCAAGATCGTTCCCAGCTCCTGGCATCTGAATGAGTCTAGGGCTAGTCTATTTTACACCCATCATCACAGACGCAGGCTTGAACCAACATAGGAGCTGATTGCAGAAGACTGGGCCAGCCCTTGCGACGCTACCCAGTCACCAGCGGTAAAACTTATCAGATAGTACAGTAACTTATCAGGTAGTATTGTTATTACTTATCTTAGTTACTTATCTTTATATACAAAGGTAAAACGGACATTCTGCTCAAAAAAGGGCAAATTCAGTACCGTTCCATATTCTGAGTACAAATCCCAACTACGTGCCTTCGTATAATCAGACGGATAAAAGAGGCGTGCTCGTTGCTCATCGCTTTTCCTCCAAGTTTACTTACTAAGATTTCATCAAATATTTTCAGAAACATAATTAAAAAAATATCTTGCATTGATTTCACTATTGCAACTACCAATGACTAGGTAAGCTTAATGCCTGAAGTCAAGTCTACACATACACTGCATTAGATACATTGTTGTACTTGTCTTGTCAAAATGGCCAAAAAGTTATATTTTGTCTAATATTTTACTGAGTTTTAACATGCTACGAAGTCACTAACTCAATTTTTTGGTTTTAAACTAATGTCGTTTTTCCTAAAGTTTTATCTTCCTACAATAAGTCGAGTTTAATATTGCTGATATTATACCTAGTTTACTAGGTTACTCTAGTTTACTCTTTAGAGTAAGCTTATTGCACAGAAATCGGACCACTAGCGTCCTCTCCTCTAGAACAATAAAGTGAGCAATGACAGAGAGTCACGGAGTGGACCCATAGGTCACTTTCTTTCATACATTTGACAATTTTAGTGCCCGACTAATGTATGGGAAAATGCTCAAATCGCATGCGCGAACTGGCAGACGGGGTTTCCTAATAAAACTTCTCTAGTGAGCAATCTACATAGGGGTGAATTTCAAAATCTGGCTTATTGTAAGAAGTTTGATTGAAAATTCATTAACATACCTTCTTTGTTATCTTGGAAATAAAATAGTATCTTTATGGGTGGAGTCATGTTGTAAATTTCTCTGTTGACTAAGACCAAGTCAATAGTCGACCTTTAATTTATATTTATTTATTTATTATTATTTTTTGCAACTGAATATAATAATGACAGTAAGTGGCAGGAAGTTGCCTAGTACCGAGAGCAGTGGCATCTCTAGGTGGTAGAGATCCACTTCTGGTTTCCAAAAGTGTTTTTAGATCTACCCCTTTATATCAGAATTTTCCTACTGCCACTCGGTAAGCTACCAACCCTACGAATTTTGCTTGGTAATAGAACCCCTAAGCCTCAGAACTCAGCCTGGCTAGGTAACTCACTTCTACAAAAGTCTGTTGTCTAAAATCCTCGCTTCGACGTTGATAAGTAGAAACAATCCGTGACATTACAGTTAGACGCGGGTTTAGTAAAAATAAATAAATATCAACATCCAGCCAAAATTTGGCAGTTTTCTGTCATTCCTTTTCATTCTATTTAGAACAGGGAAATTGGCGCGTTGTGTCTCAATGGGAGCGCAAGTAGACGACAACTGTTGCTCGCAGGATATATATATATATATATATATATATATATATATATATATATATATATATATATATATATATATATAGAGGCATAAGGCTATGATATGACTAATATTTTAAAATAATGAATACAAAATTATAAAGATAATTAATGATCATAAAATTTCTAAGACAAAAAAGGAATTGATATTTAACTTACCCTGTTTATGTTAGGTCTCTTGAGAATTCTTTAAAAGTAAGTACCTGCTGAAGGAACCACTAAAACACCCAATCTAGATATCATTCAAGCAATTCTCATCTACAAGTTACATTACTAACGACAATAAATTCATAAATTATATTATAGCTAAACATAATGTTTTATCTAAAATACTTGTAACAGCTTGTAACATTAATTTCCTCATGTACCTACTTAAATGATTAGCATTCCTTTACCCGTTTCACGGCAATCTCTGTTCGCATCCCTCTGATTTTATACATTCTTGTTTTATGGTGTCTATTAATTCATTAATGTTTCCAAATGAGGGTGAGCTCACCCTCGTCAAATTAATGCACAATGGCTGGATGAAACTATTCTCATAAAAACATTCCTCAGATTTGTTTGTCTGTTTGATTAGTTGGGAATTCTAAACATGTTTTGTTTAGAAAAATGTGTTAAAGTTTGCTCAGGTATACCTATATGCTGTATCTAATATTAAATTGGTCAAGCGATCCAGCGCGGTAACGCCGCAAGCGTTATGGGCACCTTTGCATCGGGAGCGGCTTTATATATAATAATTTATTAGTTAAGTTGACTTTATTTGTAATTTTCTAATTAAAATGCGATTTTATTTATCTAATTGGTCATAATGAAAGTAAGATTTTGAAGATATATTTTTTAGATATTTTATATAGATTATAAAAGTGTAAGTTATTAGGGTTTACTCAAAAGTAATAAATAAATAAGAAGTTTTGCAATAAATAAATAATAAGCAAGAAATATTGCAACAATAAAATAAGGAATGGGAATGTAATATTCTAGCTTATAGCTCTAAATACTGAAATCAGACTAGTAATGAATTTTAAGATCTTTAAGTTTAGTCTGTTCACTACCTATAGGTAATTACTCTATATATAAAGAATTTGTAGTCTTTCATTCGCAATACTAGTAGGTATGTACTTAAACACTAAACGTTCATTTCAAATATTCACCCTAAGTGGGTGCAACGACCGACACAGGCGCGGAAGCCTCAGCGGTGCTCAAACACTAATGTTCATTGTAAAGGCAACAAATAACCTCCAATCAAACTAACGCCCGACCGCAATTTGTCTTGTCCAAAGAAATATAGTGCTCCTTAGTGTTGGCTTCGTGCGTATGTGATAGAGATGACAACTGCAAGACAGAAGACCAACTCACAGGATTTGCCTAGGGTATGATCTGGTAACAAATAGTCTGTGATACAGATTTTGACATCTGACATCAACATCTGGTTTTGGTATCGTTTTCACTTTGAATAAGTGTTTAAATTTATCGAGAATTCAAAGCAAATACAAATCATGGTAAGGTGTAGTCTCGGCTTCAACATTTTTCCTCTATTTTTACTCGACTACGCGAAGCAATAAAGGAGGGTTATAATAAAATATGCTTTCATTATCCTTACCTACCAACTATTTTTGTGTTGGCGTAAAACGGAATCTTGTCAATAAGTTGCAAGAATAGAAAATCAACAGACAAAAATCTAAAATTAAATAAAAAACTACTAAGTGTTCAATTTAACACTTTTGAACTCTCTAGTATCATTAAAATGGCCATGGAATATATTCAAGATCAAAACATTGAGACCAAGACCAAAACCAAGACCAAAACTGCAGGATTAAGACTAATTTAGCTCATCGTTAGCTGCGTACTCACATGCAGGGAGAGCGAAGCTAAATGTTTGCAGACAAAAGAAGGAACGGAATCAAATTGTTGTACAATGGCGGTGTGAGCTAGTGGTAATTAACGTTGTTTTAGTACATGAAGCAATTTTGTTACTTAATGTGGGTTATACGTCCACCTTGATCGAGCGAGTCCACCTCAGGATATATTGTGAAAACTAAATATTATTATTATTATTATATATTTATAGACAGGCAGCGTATATGCTGATGCGTCTATGTCATAGTGTTGGAAAGTTATAAGTTCACAGTTTTTACAGTCAGTCATTGTTATTTATTTAAATTAAATGTTTGCACTAAATGATTGTTTTGTCATAAGATTAAAATTAGGGTTATTTATCACTGCTTTTTAAACCAGTTGTCTAGTCTATTTTTAAAAGAGGGAGAAGGGGCAGACACAACATCATCGGAGAGCTGGTTCCATGCTTACGAGTTGATTCTTACTAAAACAAGTTGCTGTTTGAGACCAAGCAAGTAACTTAGTTCACTTATTTACCAGAATTATATCACAAGAAGAGCCTATATTAGAGCCTATTCCTCTATAACGAACTTTCTTGCTTCATCACAGTCTGTGGCGGCTTATGTGAGATTGATTTCATGTGTTTCGACTAATGGTTGTATAATCTATACGTGTCATAATTTAATCCAGGGTTTAGTCCCACTAATGTCAAATGTTATCTGGGAACCATTGTATTAATTAATGTCTAATATAGCCAATGATACAATCTTACTCAGTATGTTGTGTTCAAAAACCTTTTTTCTTACTATCAATCGTTGCGTTTGAAACTTTTAAGAGTACCTATCTGAATAGTATTTTGTTGTAGGATTCGGATATTAGAATCTGGAAACTATTTGAATTTTTTTTATATGAGGAGAGGAGGCGAGCAATCAGGCCACCTGATGGTGAGTTGTCATTGTTACCCGTAGACACTCACCTCACTATAATATTATTAGAGGGTTTTCGGTGCGCTGCTAACCTTGAGGATAGATGAAGAGCCTTTTGGGCCGGTTAACCCATGACTATGCTGGCTCTCTTACTCTTACCCTTCAAGACGAAATAACTTTGGGGCAGAAATAGGTAATAGGGTGATACTACCCCAGGCTGACTTTGCTCAGACATGCCACCTTCGATTCGATTTGAGGTAAATATACGAAGGATTCGAATATTCGGAATATCCGAAGGATTGGAAGGTTCGATTCAGGTTTGGCGAGGTTGCCTATTGCAATGCACAGGAGAAGTATCGAATATTTCAGCCGAAAGTTTCATTACATGTAAATATTAGAATATTTTCAGTACTAGTTTTAAATCGGGGTTTAAACAAACATGTCTGTTAAAGTAGAGATAATAAATAAGAACCAATCTACAACGTTAAAGTGGACGAAGTTCCTCGCGGTTACCAGTTGGTTTGAAGTCTAAAGTCCAATCGCACTTTAACGAGTTAATCTCCTTTTAATAAGTGTTGATGCCCGCACTCAGAGCTCTCCGAATCTCATTCCCTGTGATAACCGGAATTTTCACTTTTCAACTTTTTCAGGCGTGTTACTTTTAAGTAGAGCTTTTGTTTGCTAATGAAATCGAAAGCCAACGTATAGCTTTAAATCAAAATAAACTTTTCAATTTGCGTTTTCAAATGAAGAAAAAATAGTATGAACGGATTTCTTTCAATAATTCTACAAAAGATAACGAAGGTAATTTGTTATGATTGTAATATCGCTCATCGAATTTAATTTTTAAGGATCTTTTAATACTTTCTATTTATTTTTAATCTAACCACACATGTTGTTATTTTTGTAAACGCTTATACTACGAGTATATAGATTGGAGGAAAATATTTTTATTTCCAAAAAAAGAAAGGTGAAAACACGAAGCGATTGAGTTAATTTTCACGGAATCGTTTTTACGGGTTTTCTCACTTGTTGTTACGGTTTATATCACCCTAAGGTATCATCTCTAGGAAATTGTTTCCGGAATCCTTTCGGCAGCGTTGTGTGAAAAAAGTTCGTGAGCTGTGTATAGGCATATACTTACACAATGTATAAGAATCATAGGGAATAACTGAAATTATTTGCGTAGACGGATTTCTAGGTGATGTAAGAATTTCGTTTATTCCTATCGTCATACTTTCTCAACCGCTATAAATGTATACCTATCGTGACGCCTACGTTTGCAACCATCAGCTGCACTTAACTTAACTTCAACAAATGATTTCGCCTTTATATGTATACGAGTGCAATTGGTCTGAGTCAACATAATTAATCAGCACCTGACTGACAGATTTAGTTAGTTAGTTAACCCTCAACAAACGTTTATCCTATCTATGTATTTGGTAATTTCGTAAGCTCATTACGTAACGTCAAGTCACTTTGTATCGCGATCATGAACAATATCAACTGAACAAATGAGTATATCTTTCGAGAGATAGCGCCGGCGCCGGCGGCGCGAGCGAAATCATTTCCGAGCGTCAATCACACGTCCAGCCACGCGTCCGTCTGTATGCGTCCACTGATGAGTTCGCGAACCCTGACTGAATCGCATCTAGATCAATCTAGCGCAATGTTGGCAACTATTTTTATGTGATATATTTTACAGTACTTATAGTTATTATGGTGTCGATGGTATAGTGGCTAGGACATGTCAGGACACTGGACATCCTTCGATTCCACCGCAGCTATTTTGAAACGGATTCGGACCGAATTCTTAGGAATAATTTCTCGGTTTTCTAGATTTCTGTTCTTTTTGAACATCGCTGCAGTGTGCTAAAGACGTTACTGCTATAACGGTGAAGGAAAACATCGTAAAGAAACATGCCTGTCTGAGGAAGTTTTGTAAAACATGTGAAATCAACCAATCAGCACTGGGTCCTTATGCAAAGAGCCCTTACCTACTTAGCAGAAAATATTGTCTTATGAAGTATGTTAATATATTTTAGAATTTAACATTTTAAATAATTTAATTAATCATATATGTTAACGTTATTTTTGTTGTAATATAGCAATTTACAAGCGCGTAGTGATCATTCTTAATATCAAAATCCGCTTAAACTCTTAATTTTCAATTTCACGCTTTTTCCTGCATAAAAAGGGACGTGTCGGATTTGACCCATAACATAAGTTTATTGAAGGCGAAGTTTTACTGGCACATCGAAGACCGCGCTGACCGCAAGTGGCGTCCAAGTCGGAAACATTAAGGTTCCATCAGCGGCCATATTTTCCGGCGGGCGCTGAATTTTCACGGAGGCCGGCGCCCGGTCGGCAACTCGACACGCCTTTGCACTCAGATACTGGCGTTGGACGAAGTGGAATTGTGTACCCCGGTGCCTATTTACGCCGATATTTTCTCAACCGTTTAGAGGAGTAAAGTTTAAAAGATAGACAAAGCTCGATTAAGCTCAAAAATTTACCACTGAAGTTGCTCGTATACAATTTTAATTAACTGCTGCAATATTTCATGTTACTGATGGGAATTTCGTTAATCTTAACTTGACCTAAACTAAGGAACCCAAGTCTCCGCTTTAAACACAGCCATTTTAATTTGTTGTTCCCATGAGAAACAAAGTTGCTTGTGAAGTTGCAACCACAGTTTCCGCGACCTTGTATCATAATAATAATAATACTGAACTTACAAGACCAAAGAGAGAGATTTCATTATCTTCTTCTAACTTGTAAAGAAAGTTTACTTTTTGGTGATAAAAAATAAACATCTCGTGAGTTTGGGTAGCTTTCGGTGAAATGACACCTCTGGGCATCTTTGTCGCCCAACAAATGCCCCGTGAAATTGAAAGAAACTTTGGGTCATTTCTTTAAGAAAATTCACTGCGTCAAATTCGTTCCTTTGACTCTTTTTAATTCTGGACAAAGAAGTTAATTCGAATCAAAGCATTTAAATGTTTGGGGAATTAGCATAAGCTCCCTGGAAGCTATGGAGAGCTTTTGTTATTCATAGTACCTATACGTATAGTCTCTTCAACATTCTGAAAGTATTTATGTTTAAATTACTTTTCTCAAAACTTGGATATCATTGCTCAATAACAAATAGGCACTTTTAATGTTATCGTAATGTGACAGAGAAGTTTACCATACCTCAAAAAGAGAATCGAGAATTCGTTCACAGCTTACCATCGACACCTAAACAAATTACGAGGTCACATGTAATGAATATGTCTGCGATCTATCAGAATTAGAAGACCCTTTTCCTGTCACTCGTATGATCGATGTGCGGAAATGAAGACGGTCTTTTTCTAAGAGCTTGTGATGTACCGAGGAATCGGCACTTCATCACTTGCGACGTCACAGGCCTGATTGTAGCGAACACGAAGAAATATGTCACGGGACTGTCCGCTCGATTTATTTTAACAAGGTTGCTTTAATAATGAGTAATTAAAGATTAATTAAGCAAGTTAAAATACCGGTGTCATCATTATTTATAAAATAAATAAATTTTTCTGCGTAAGTATCTACTTACAATAAATCATGTGAGTTTCGTTTCTGTTGTAGAAAAATGTTTAGAAGTATGTTACTGCACAAGTAATATCTCTTAAAACCATTAATTTCGTTCTCTCCACTGGGAGTCGTAAATACTGCTTCTAAGCGTTCTGAAAATCTTCTAATGCTAAAAGAACAGCAAAAGAAACAATTCGCTCCGAATATTACAAAGGATAGTGAGAGAAATTGTTTCTTACGCTCTCAGCCGTTAGATACGTTCGGAATAATTTATTACGGAAAGGATTTTAAAAACACATATCGCCCGAGCCCTCGGATAAAGCTGTTTTAAGAATACGTGGGAATTTTTCCACGTGGTTGATAAGAAAGGTGCATTATGGCCCTCTTAGTGAAATACACTCAGGTAGGTAGCTACACCTACTGATTTAATCGTGGTTTTGAAATCTAGGTATATACGAGTACCTACGTATAATTTCATAAATAAAATATTCAGTAAGATATAGACTAACTAATAAACTAATTTTACTCGAATAACATTTCCGCTATACTATTAGTATACGATCCAAAGATAAACATCAATCAATGAAAATAGCAATGTTGTCATAAGCGAACAATATCCTCGTAATATTCCGAGAGCAAAGGCAAAAGGAACAAAATATTATTTACCCGACTCTCATCTTGCCATTCGCGGTTCGATCAGACCCATTCAAGTCCGATGCGTTCGCTATTGTGTTTGCAGAGGGCTCTACGGCTCATGTCCATTGCCAATCGAATGGAATGCGAGCGATCGCCAGCCGTTGCGACGGATGAAAACCCCCGTTGATTATTTGCTAATCATGCTGCAATTCGGACTCCTCACATTTCAAATACCCCGCTCGACGTATATTCCACTCGCTGACTTTCATTACCATAATCTAAATGTACTAGCTACAATCTCATTACTTAATTTTAAAAATGTGCACCGCAAACTGAACAAGTAGATCCTGTGAGAATAGTGCGGGAGTAATTGCCTTCACATCGCGTAGATGTATCTATCTACGTCGGTTTAATTAGTTAGCATCTAGCTTACAGGTAGAAAGTTTTAATTTTTGTAATGTACGTACGACCCAAAGGTGAGCGGAATAAAAATACAACAACATTTTTCAATCTGCCATGCTATCGTTACTGGGAAACCAAAACGAATCGGATATTTGGTCATCGGCCGGACTATTCCGTGAATACCGCATGTAATCGAATACACTATTGAACTGATGACAGCTCTCACAGTTGTAGCAACGGAATTGAGTGACTAAATTATTTATTGTGACCTCTTTCGTTTCAAGTGAATCTAGTAAATAAATGATTTTTATATGAATTTTGGACGTAAGTCTATGGCAAAAAATCAGGTTTTAAATTAAATTTGCTAACAAGGAAAGGTCCCCAAGTGTCCGGCTCCGATTTGATTAATTTTAAGATTATTTTTATCGACCCAAATTTATATTTAGTGGGGGTAATCGCCATTCGAAATAGCATAGCCGGGTTGGCATATATGAACTAAATCAAATATGAATTTGGCCTGATGAAAAAATATTCGGGTCGGTTATTTTTCAATGCTCTGCAATAAACGAATCAAATCGGATGACTAAATTTTGCAACATGTACCAAACCGATTTCACTATGTCTATACATTCTATGCTTTACAATATATTTTAATATGAATCAAATCGGAGCTGGACGCTTGGGGACCTTTCCTTGTAAGATGGAGGTCTATTTAAGTGTCGCGAATCAGTTATAATTGCACATGACATGAAGGAAGGAACGCTCGCTATAAGAATTCTGATTCTATTTCAAGGCATACAATCTCTAAGAGAGTTAGGATATCGATTAATTCTGAATATACTAGGGAAGCAGTAACGGCAGGAGGGCAGAGGCCAAATTAATGTAGCTTAGCGGAATTGCGGTGTAGCAAGACGCAACACCTACGCCCCTGGTAGGTCTGATGCCGGTTGCTTCACTCCCCGCGGACTGCTCCGTACATAAATCGCGGATACTGCCCTCTGCGGTGCCCGGCTAACTACCGCCATTTGTTTACTGTGACTCTGATTACACTGCCACAAATAAACACGAAATAGTATTTAAATTGGACTGAGTGACGTCTGTGTACTCGAATAAGTAAACAGATTGCTCATTCATGAATGGAAGGTGTGAATATTGTGTACCTATTAAATTAGTTTTAGCTGTTATGCTACCTACCTGCTGCTGTTAAAACGAATATAATCACATTCGAGTACATAGACTTATTGGATGGAGTGTTTCGTAAACAGAAATCACTACATAATACGTTTACGGAGTATTTAGTACGTGCCGAAAACTCCACTATATTTAAATGCCTCCTATTAATCGACCATTGTCTTTTAAATAGCAATCAGTTAATGCATTATTTAATTTGTCCTCTAACCGAAAATGCAATGCAATCCATATCGCAACCCATATTCGTTGGTAGATATGATTTATCATATGACCACCAAATTTTCCTAAACTATAGATAGATGTTTAAACTGCTCTAATTGTAGGCGAACTGACCTTTCAGATTGTATCGTGCAAATAACGAGCGCTGCCGTGCCGGTGGCTGGTTGACTCAGCTCTTCATTCCCCATGTTGTGACTGCGCCGCGCACTCGTGCGTCTGTTGACCCAGCTGACTGAGTTCAATTACATAATATATACGAGTATGTTACAGGCAAAGTGATTATTTAGCCATTATACATAATGACTAGATATTATGTAGAATGACTAAATTGTATAGTTAATGTGATAAATTAATTTCTTTAACCTGTCAATATATTATACATAATAGATAGTTATAATTGGTTCAAGTAATTATCACACGGTGACATGGTCCTACTCGCTTCTAGCTAGCGTTGCAAAAGTATAGGTCGCGCAGCCACAGTTCTGGCGAACACAATACTTCACACAGGTGATATTTTCTATACAGAATATTTAAAATTAACATCTAAAATCTAAATACATAATTTGCTTTGACTATGATGCGGAGTCATGCGGAGCCATGAGGAGTCATCGTAGTGTTGCGGAGCCATGAGGAGTCGTGCGGAGCATTCGAAGCCATGCAGAGTCATGCAAAGCATGCGGAGTCATGCAGAGTCATGCGGAAACATGAGGAGTCGTGCGGGGGCCATACGGAGCCATGTGGAGTCATGCGGAGTAATGGGAGTCTTGCAGAGCCATGCGGAGTAATGGGAGCCTTGCAGAGCCATGCGGAGTCATGCGGAGACCCCAGATCCAAGACCCAGACCCGTGGAATATAAAATAAACTAAAATTTATTGTGTTTTATTACTTTATCCAAGTTTTAATAGATATTATGTAAAATAAGCAAGATACGTAATTTGATTAATTCCGCCTCGATAATCACTTTGCCTAAATCGGGTCGATATAACATATAATGGCTGGATAGTATAAATAATAGCTCGATAAATCACGCTGCATGTAACATATATATAACTAGTATGGTTACAGGTAAATGGTAAATAAAATGCGATCTGCTCTATTATTCAATGTATTGTACCTTACCCATACAGATGTGCCAAAAAACGATGAGTGAGCTTTCCTGAATTTTGGTTGACTGACTCATTCATTGCAATTAATTTAATGGTCCATTAAATCGTTGGTAATTCAGGCTCTTAGAACGCGCAAGTACTCGTACCTACCTACACAGATTGTAATAATGAAGATAATTTGGCATGAGATGATTTATTTTTGGCAGTTTCAGCTGTCAATTAATATAATGTGCAAATAACGAATATCACCGGGTAGATTTAGCTCTTGATTTCCTGTGTTGTGAGTGCATTGGCTGCCAGAGTTGTCTCAGTCGGCCGAGTCTAAGTGCTGAAACAAACACTGCGACGTACAAATGAATGATATAGTGAACAATGGAGTTGTGACGAGACATTAAATCGATTGATTTTTTTAGAGTATAAAAATAGCACCGCAAAAGTTGTTCAGGCATCGATATTTGGTTCACCTTTTCTACTTATTTTACAATTTAAGGTTCATAATCCATTGCGACGTACAAATGAATGATATAGGGAACAATGGAGTTTTTTTAATTTTTATTTATTTATTTATACTTTAATGCACAAAATAAAAAGGTGTAATTTTTTTTAAACATTGTAAAGACTATAATAATACTAAAGCTAAACTAAATTAAGACTAAGCTGAGAAAAAAAAACTAAATATAAAAAAATTGGGTAAAGTCCCCCACATCCGGCAGTGTACCCAAGAGACTGGCTGCGTTGCCCCGTTGGATAGCTAAGCTAATCCGCTGGGCCAAATCTTGCGTCTTTTGACGCGTCGACCAGGCGCTTTGCGAGGTCCCGGGCCCCAGGGTCCCAATGTTTCAACCCCAAACGGTTGAAATATGTATGTTTCACTCAGATTAGTATATTTGCGCCGTTTGAAGGATTATGCAGTATCGGCCGCTTTTGAAAAAAATAAATTAAAATTATTTATTTTCTACTTATTTTACAATGTAAGGTTCATAATCCATTCAGTCTGTCTTAAGTTCCATTATAAAATGTCAAAAAAAACTTGCACTATCAACATCTTGTCACAACACATTAATATTTATTTGTGTACCGAATTTATCGTAACAAAATTCAATTTAGTCGACGACTGTCGAACGTCCTTTATCTATGCACAGAAGGTCTTTTTATTTGATGGGCCCTCTGGGACACTCTGCCAATGAAATACGGTAAACATTGTCAAAAGTAAGGATACGTTTTAATTTTTATATTATTTATATTCGAATGAAACAGCACTGTAACCTACACCTGTTACATTTATGTCATGATTTATATGTATATGTCCTGATTATATCCGGCAGTGAATATTGTATGGGGAGCAGAATGTTTTTAAGTTTGGGAGCAGAAAATTAAGTAATAATTTGGATCCTAATGTGACGCTCTCTGTATTTAAAGTAAGTAGGTACTTGATTTTTACATAAAGATATAAAAATGATTTCTTATAAGATTGATTGTCACACATCTTCATAGGTTTACTGTGAGTTGCATGAATGCATCCTTAAGTCTCGTAACATCTCTATCTAGAGCTATGGCGTAGAAAGGGATACCATGTAATTTTATGAAGACTTAACTTTAAGAACGTTTTATACAAATGACGGTTAAAGTTTTACGTAGCTATTTAATTTGTTGCGTGTCTTCCTAAATCCAACGTACTGAATATTCATCACATTTAGATAGTAGAGTGCGATAGACCCACATCAGAAAAACATCAAAAATGCATCAAGCGGAAATATCCTTCTACATTGTAAGAGCAATATTGCGTCTCACGCGCCGTCCCGTCCTCGCCGGCTTAGCGTATGATCTACGTGATCTTACCAAATAATGTGTCAATAGCTAGTCCAAACTATTTTACTAGAAGTAATGTGACGTCATAACTTTTGTGCCTTAATAATTACTTTCTGATATACAATACGGTATTTAAATAGTATTTAATTTATAGTATTTATATTTGACTCAATAACATTCTGCACTAAATCAAATTTTGTTATTCTAAAGTAAGAAAAACCCCGATTTAAACACATTAATCATAATTACACATGTGAAGTTAAAATAATATGTAATTAAAACAAAAAGTTAATCGTCTCTAAAGTATAACTCTCGGCACGTCTCATTTACATGTTAACAAAATGCCGCGCAATGAAATTAATTTATGAAAAACATTACTTTTGCAAATTCGTTAGGGGTGAACAAATTGCCGGGGGCCGGGCCGGGACCGACGTGACGACGACCGTTCACTCACAGTTAATGAGAGGCCGCCGCAGACGGCTGTCCGACAATTGCTATCATATTGTTTTGAGACATCTATTTTTTTATATTTTTTTCAGCCTAAACCTGCGTTTGACCTCAATACACCTGGTGGTAAACGACGATGAGACTGTAGATGGAGCACACGGGCTCAGTAAGAACTGGCTATTCTAAAAACATTGCCGAAACACATCAACGCCGAAGCGAAGATATTTTACGACAGACTTCACACCTGGTCGCTAGCTAGGTGGACCCTGATGGGGTCCCACCACCAGAAAGTTACTCGGGTTTGCCACCTCGTACGACACGCTTGTTCAGTAGCGGTAGGGATAATCTAATCCTTTCCATACACGGATAAAAAATATATTTGTCACAGAACAGCAAGAGCCCCAAGTTCTACTACATACTCGTATCATTAACGTTACCTCGCTAAGCTAATCAAACTATATTTTCTTAAGTTTTAATCATACTAAATTAAGGTAGGAACTCTGGATGTCTGCTCGTTCCCTGGGGTGGGAGCGGGGAAACTGTTTCGCGGCGCTCGCCAGCGAGCAGAGGCTGGCATCTTCAGGTTTCTTCTGAGCCTTCCGCAAGGACCACGCTTCTAGGCAGCGCTTTAGGTCGCGCTCTCCTGTCGGGGGGCCTCGCGTGTAGGAACAAAATATTGAGTTCTTTTTTATGTCCCGCCAAATGAAACAAAGTGGAGCTCGACGTGGGACATTACTTTATCTTGACAAGATTACTTATCCTAACATATTTTTATTTTACGTACTTACCTCATATCTATGTTACTGAAGAAACTAGTGTATTGTGCACCAGATTACACTTTTGTATAAATATTCCAGTTTCTGGTTTCAATATTGTTTCGCGGGATACACAATATCGTGCAGAGCTACGTCGGCAAGCGTACTATTCAAAATATTCGCTGCGCTGCGGAACACGTGTGCATGCCCCAATGATTATTACTTCTCAGGGGAAACAACATGTCGACAAAATGGAATTTTTTTACAATTTACATGTAACAAGAATATGAGCGTGTAACTTTAGTATCGGAGGCCAAGATCAAAATGCAATTTTCTTTGAGTTTTTTTTTTACAATATATTTTTAGGGTTCCGTACCAAAACTATAAAAAAGGAACCCTTATGATGAGATTTCGGTGTTCGTCCGTCCGTCTGTCTGTCCGTCTACTTGTATGTTACAGCTGTTATTCTCAGGAACTACTAAAGCTTTAAAAAAGGGCATTATTTGCGCATTACAAAACTATTTTTTATTTTATTTTATGTGCTATACACCCCACCACCGGTATCTCCAAAGTTTGTAAGCCGAAATAATTGAGACTCGTAGATAATCCCCTATACGAGTAATTAACAAAAGAAATAAAACGGAGGTTCAAAAATTTATAATTTGTGAGATATTAAATTTTTAATTTTTATAGACAAAAAATCTGAAATAGTTAGTACTGACAGAAGGTTTTATATGTAGGTAATCAGGGAAAAATAAAATAAAGTCTAAATATTGATACCTTTTAGGGACAGAAAATTAAAACTTAATTTTTTAAACTAAAACGACTTATTTCTTTTGTGAACGGAACTTTCCATACGCGAGTCCGACTCGCACTTGGCTGGTTTTTGTAAATATTATATATCGAATTTTTAATTAGCTACTGACAACGAATCTGGACTTTCACCAGCTTACCTTGAAACATCGTTAATAGAAACTTCACCCTCACTCTTACACAATGTAATACATATAATATATGAATGAGCGTGACAATTTGATTTAGTTTTACACTTAGTATGGCCATGCCAGAAACAATGATACATGAAAACGGGTTCGAAGATTTTTGTGTTCATATGGCTGGTTAGATTTGTTTCCCGATATTTGTTAAACAGCTGTTAGATTGTTTGTAAATCTTCTACACAATGCGGTGAGAGGGTTAATAAACTAATATTAACAAGCGCGTACCTATCGGAGACCGCAAGATCATGAAAATGTACCCACGATCCCTCCCGGTATGCCGTGGATAACTTCCATGTTTGGCCTCCATAAATAATTTATAACGTTAGTTATACCTTGTTTACATTGGCTGCCTTTTACTAAACTACGGTACCTCCTTCCTCTTGTAGCTGGATGGATAAACAGTTTAACATTCAATATTTACAGTATATTCTGTATCTACCCTTGGTATATCCTTGTTTTGTGTAAACTTTATCTAAATCTTCCAAATTCAGATATAATTATAGATACTTAAATGCATCTACTTTAGTTTGGATCAAACTGAAATCTATAATTTGTTAATCTGGTATTATTAGGTTTTAAGTTCTAACTTCTAGTGTAAACAATTTTTTCTACGAAGTTCAATTGGCATCCAACAAATTACAGGAAAAGGAAGAAGGCAAGACTGACTTTTTGCAAGAAGATGGAAAAGCGACGACATGTGTAACATCTTATAGAAAAGCTCCTTTAAGAGATTCCCACAGACAGACGTTTTTATATGAGAATGTGGTCTCTACTTTTGTCATTCGACTCGTATATCTCATCTCTACATAATTGTTTGATTTATATTGATTCTTAGTTAGGTATGGGGTTTACTTTGAGACGATGGCCGTTTTAGATAACAAATATATTTTATGGCCAACATGTAATCGTAAATTTCTGAATGCTAAAGTCTAGACGGTAAATCAAATTGTATTGTGCACATTAAGGGCGTAATAGACCAATACAAACGAACTAGAGCGTCGTATAAAGTTATTAAAGTAACATTTCAGCGATCGTCGCTGGAGTTTGAGAGAATTATAATGCTGTTATCGGTCAGTGCAAAGCGCAAAGCAAATTATTCCACCAAAGTTTATGTTACTTTATAAACATTGTAATGATTTACTGTGAAATGTGTGTTCGAATTAAACTTGCAAATCAATTTCGTGATATACATATAGAAGAATAATTTTCCGAAGTTCCACAAAGATCAAGCAATAAATCGAAATAAGGGTAGGTATACATTGTACTTGTATTTCACCAGGATCGAGTTTGCAGAGTGCCATTTATTTCGATCCTACACACCTCTGGTTTTTACTTACAAAACAAAGTTCAAACTAAGGCAACGAACAAAGTAGCATTAAAATTTACGGTAGAGTGAACGCCGCGTAAAACTCGTAAAAGTGCCTCATATGTCAATACCTTTTGAAATACGATAATGGAAATGTGAAATAAAACAGAAAGCAAAGTATGATTAGTGAGTGCCATATGTCCCATTGTCAGATTTTACTGCCCTCGCCTCTGCAATATCCATTTCTATACGAAATGTTTAAAATATTCTACTCCATTTTCTGCATCTTACCATTTATTAGCATTAAGTTAAAAATAATAAAAAGCTGTTATACAATCGACTATACAAATTTAAAAAAAAACAGTCACAGGTTAAAATTGAAGCTCAGAACTTATCGTAATAAACTTATAGTAAGGTCTGAATGCTTCTGCATTGGATGCTTTGATCCGTGGTCAGTTGAAAAGATAAACAAGCTAATGTATTATTTGCAGTAACCGTAAGCTAGAAAGCATGTGATCACGGATGCAACCGCAGCGTACGCGTTCGGTGCTCAGGTAAGATTAAAAGTCCGGCGCAGTTGTTTGCGGTGCCGGCGCGGCGGTCTGCTCCTGAATGCACATGCACCATGGTGCCTGCACTCGTGCACCGACGGCACCTCCTGTTCGCTATGATTAATGCTCGCTGTATTCACCTACTACAAATAAATGTAGCCTACACCGGGAATATTGCACTGTAATTTCAGTTTTCATATTCATTTGTCTGTTTTATACGAGATCAAAGCGTAAGAGCCTTTTGCAGTTCATCGTTGTATGGTTTTCCACGTTTGTTTGTGTGCGTTGATGTGTGCACTTGCATTTTAAATAGCAGTTTCAACGTAGTACTTAATGTTTTTCAATTAAACCTTATGTGATTAGCTATAGTTACTGATATTATTAACTGAAGCAGTTTCTGGGCCAGTACTGGCATTAGTGTATTTGTGTAGTTATTAAGAACTGATTTCTATAGACTACAGAAATTGCACTAGTATATTGGCGCCCTCCCATAATCGTATATATAATTACCCTGTTGAGTCCTTGTTATTTAAGTGCTTATTTGAAAACCAAAAATACGAGTAATGTATTTCGAAAATCATCAATGAGCGTCAGTAATAGAATCGTATGTAAAAGATTTTGCTTACTTACATGTATTTAATCATACTAATATATACACGCTATGTTTCGCTATGTAATGGCATTTTGTATGTTATGGCAATTCGTGCAATATATAATCTACGTTGCAAGGACTCTCTAAGGAAATTGTTCAGGGAAATAAATGAACTGACTGTCGCGGGTCAGTATATTTATGAAAATATTATGTACGAGTATGTACGCAAAAACTTACAGTTGTTTCCGAAAACCTGCGATAATCATAATTTCAATACCAGAAACAAAAACAAACTTGCAGTCCCACGCTTTAGACTTAGTAAAGTAAACACATCATTTATGGGTCTCTGTGTACGATTTTATAATAAGATACCTGATACTGTAATAAATATGACAGAGAAAAACTTAACGATCCACATAAGACGGACCTTATGTAAAAAGGGTTATTACGTATGAAATAAATGAATGCTTACTTAAATTATAAAGTGGCTTAGTCCTAAATTCAGCTCTAGCTCTGCACATATATTTATTTCTAAAGATGGGCTGCTGAAAGTTTCTTGCGCCACTTCTTTCCTTTCAGCTACAGCACCTTATGAAGCAGTGGTAGAGTAAAAAATGACGTTGTAAAAATGTACTTTAAGGTACTTACAATATAATAAATTGATTTGTTTTGATTTATTCCGGGGTAAGGCGAGAGATAATAATGCAACGAATCTTTGCTCTCCTCTCCTTCTACGAGTAGTCTAGATTCATTACATTAAAAGTTCGGCGCATGCGCATTTAATCGAGGGATATTAATCGGTGAAGTCATCAATACAAAACCGATCAGCGGCCTGTTTTATAGGCTGTTCTCAAGGTGGCGCCGAGATTTATCGCCGTGGGCCCCGACCGCTAACGACGGCCGCGCGGCCCGCCCGCTGACTGATGCCCTACATTTGTTTCAACTGATTTACTTTCCGCTTCCACACACATCGGCACGACTCGGCCTACACATTTATCGATTTTATTAACTTACTCAATTCTCAAAAATTACAGTTTTTTTTTATTTTGATGGCTTAAACAGCAATTTTGTCAAGTATTTAATTTAGATCTTTTCCTTTGTAGATCAAGATTAGAGCTGAATCTTATACGAATTGAAAGCCATAGCAAGCTATGGCGGGGCGACATATCATATATTATTTTAAAAAAGCACGCCCACCCATCTCATGCCTGCCCGACTGCCTGTATCACATTGTTCTTTATATAATAGTATTCGTAGGCACTTTTCTGCCAGTTTAAATAATAAGAAACTCCACCTTGGTGGTGATGGGTTTTGGCAGGGCTTAGAAGGTCAAGATCAACATCATATCAGCGTTGTCTCCTATATCGCTGATACCTATAAGTAACGTAGCCCACTTAGGCAGACCGTTTTTGCCGAAAATATTGTTTCGATTTACCATCAGAAGAAGAAGGGACATTTGTGTCTTTTCAATTGGTCACACTTATAAATACTCGTACCTACTTGTGTTTAATTAAATCATCATGTAAATTTACAAAAAGTAGGTATTACTTATTAATTAAGATAATTCTGACGAATTACATTAATTTAAGTCGTATAAGGGTTGCGTTCACCTCAGACAAAGTTTTCATTAGGAGCGGGCGCAAGTTTGCGGCGAGTGTGCGCGCGGGAACGTTTGGCACGACGCTGATAACACAACAAACAACTTGTTACAAACGTGTTTAGTTTTAGTTATTGCTCCGAGTTCGACGCTTTAACTCATTGGTCTAATAATGAAGTGGGTTGAGGCGGGAGCAGTAATTAAGCTTGGTTTTGCTAGCTATACATACCACTTAGTTTAAAACTGTTTTAAACAGAGTTTTACTCGAGGATTTCTGTCTTTATATTATTATACTATTATTTGTGGTTAAAGCGTTTGAAACTTGAAGCGGTTCAATAGTTCAGAAGTTCTGAAAACATACTGTAATTAAATTGTACCTCTTCCCGATTGTGCCTGTTTGGCGGCTATTAAAATTATACTAGTTAATAACTATAAAAAGTATAGTGTCAATTTTAATAAAGGTATTACAAAACTTGTAACTAGTGATTAATTACAAAAAATCGAGTTTTGGTATTCAGTTTTCAAACATTTGTCTTTTGTTACTAGTCACATTGAAAATGTTTTTGATTGTATGGTAATTTAGAGATTTATTTCGGATTGGTACCAAAACATTCGTAAGACTTGATTAGGTACCACAATTATAATTATTATACCGGACCGGACGATTATTTAGTCTTTTTTTAGGAAAAAATAGGATAATAGGGTTAGTGCTGCAGATGATACTGTTAATTAACCAAACATAAGGGTGGTAATTAACCAAACTTCTATTAAATAGCATACGTACATACATACGAAGTACGTAAGGATATTAGTGGATACTATTTTACATCTAGTAGACGTAGGCAGGCTCGCTACCTGTCACGTTTGTCCACCAAATCTTACGACGAAAAGTAGGAACTACCTGTGATTGAAGGTGGTCTACCCCCTCGGCGATTATGGACGTGAGAGTTTTTTGTATATTATGTATGTATGTATGTATGTAGCAGATTGGGTTCTAACTATTTCGTATTTTTTGTTACACATTATATTTTTTCGAAATCGTTATTTTGACGAAATCTTCACGATTATATAGATTTTACTCCACCTACCTACCTACCACCTTTTTTCCAGACAGACTAATTTTTCACCTATTGTACTTGTATAAATCCTGCCAGATTTGATTAAAACTCTCGTCTGTACTCAGGTGGAACTTGGATCGGTAACTATTACACAAGGCTTCGTCAAAGTCATACAAGATTAAATTACGTACGGTCGCGTGGACTCGATGCGAGCTTGTCTGCGTTTTTTTGGAAAACGGAGGACATTCGTTACCGGACGTCAAACAGATCTGTAAACCGAATCCAAATTGGGAAATTCGTGCGGACCGGAATTCGTGTCAACAAAAAGATAGCCTTTATAATTTACCGGTGACTTACTTACCTGTAAGGCTACACGGCTCAACAAAAATAAACTATGTAATCAGTAATCACGTAATTAGCTGTTCTACCCTGACTAGATCTCAAAATCAAAATTCCTATTTTTATCGCAAAAAATAATCGGGTCGCCTCCAAAATTACCCAAACATAAGTCAAACCGATAACATAATAATAATAACATAATCGACGTAAGAGCCACAAAACACATTCACAAAGTACGCACAGAGGTATATTAATCGTGTATTTATACTTTGTCTTTTGTAGTGTGTCCGTTACACGATGTTAGGCAAAGGGACAGGAAAAGGAAGCGGTTTATCTGTGCTCCGGAATTCAGGAAGACGTATACTCGCTCCGGTGCCACTGCGCCGCTCTGAATTCCTTTAGGCCTTACATTCGACGCAGGCCCAATTAAACTGATGACGTAATGTAGAACTATGCCTGTATAAACATGTGTGGTTCGGTATTGGGTGTAATTTATGACTTAACTAATGACCTTTCTTTCCGCTTTAATTCAGGTGCCGTGAAACTTGCTACGCATAAAATTATTATTAAGGTTTCAGTTTCATGTAGAAAGAATATCGGTTTATGAAAGTTTAAGCAGATAATTTCGTCAAAATAATCTGACTTACTATGACGTATGATCTCAGAAACAAAACCGAATTAAAACTCAAACAATGTCGATTGTAAAAATCTACCAAAACCATATAAATTAATTAAAAAATGTGGTTACTAGGCTGTGCATTTTTCAATATTAACGAATTTTATAATATTTGACACATTAACATGTAGGTACAATAATATTTATACTAAGACATGACATGTAAATTAATTTTATGAATAAATTATGATTATGATTACTGCGTATTTATAGTGAAACGCGAATTAATTGTACGAGAATCTTATTGCTAAATCCAAAAATTACATAGAAGCTTAATAGTTATAATTTCAAGTAAAACTTTTCTTTCTTATAGTTAATGTCGACTGTTCACGAAAAGAATAACGAAAATCATTTAACAATACTAAAAGGTTCTGCATTAACTTTTAAGTTAGCCCTAACTTAGTTACCTTACTTACTAAATTAATAATAACATTATGCAAATGCATAATAATAATGTCATTATTTATACTCATACCAAACTCACATCAAGCGTTATTGCATAATTTGAGTGATTTTCACTTCTAAACCGTAATTTAAATAAAAACCGCAGCGTTCAGCAAATAATATACGTGAAATTTTAAAACCGACCCCGGCATCCGACCATTAACCCTTGCGACTTGCTTGACTATTTTAGTATACCTAAGTAAGTACTTACGTATAGGTTCATGAAAACCATAATAATATTGTAACACACATGCATTGTTTCGTTTTGATCCCTATCGTATTTTTTTGTCGTATTTTCCAAAACTAGGTTTGACAGTTCATTGTTGTATCATCAGACATCTAAAGGCAGAATGGCAGAATATCGTCGACACTGGATTGTATACATTTTCTGACTCCGTATAAACCTACTTTTAGTATTCATGATATTCATCTTCATCAGCCTATTAACTTCCCCTCTGCCTAGCCTTCTCTTGCACGCCATGAAAGAGGTGAAGGCCATGGTCCACCGTGCGGCCCCAGTGCTGATTAGTAGATTTCACATGCCTACACATGCAGGTTTCCTCATAATGTGCTCTCTCACCGAATGAAGCTGATGATTTTAATGAGTGAACATGACAACTCTTAACTAATTCACAGGTTGGGTTTCGGTGCGGTCCCTACGGTACCCTAAAAAGGCAAAGTAGTGTATAGCCGCAGCTCTCACAAGGTGCGCGTAAATGTCTACGGCAAGAAATACGAGAAAAGCTAATGACGCTATTTCCTTTAGCCCAGCCGCAGTGCAGCTACACTCCAAATATAATTTTCAAAGGTGTTCGCTGTGCCGATAGGTAACACATAAATTTAAACTGCGATAGAGGTAAGCTACTGAGAGGGTTTGATTTAAGGTGGGAACGAGCTAAATTTCTCATGGTCAAATATTGTATAAACGATTTTAAATTAATACACACAGTTCAGTGGAATACTGAAAATAAATCGTTTATGTAATTGAACGTATGTACTCGTATATGATTTGGTATCGTATAGGTTTGATTTAATACTAATTTAGTTTAATTTTGTGTGCCACGACTTTTAAAGCTTAGATGAAGCGATTAAGTTTCTTGGCTTAACTTTTCTTGAAAAAGCCACTTATCTAAGTACGTAAGTCGGTAGTAATACAAGACAGAAAATTAGCTATCTAGTATATTACGTTGTAGCAGGGGCATAAGGTTAGACGTAAGGCGTAAGTGGTGTTTTGTACGGCAAACAAATACTCCGTGAAATTAACAGCGCGGCGCCCGGGCCGTTTCGGACGCCTCGCTTTTCGTCTACGATATATATAGTGACTAGATATGGTAACTTTATATAGAAAATGTGATTATTTGCCGCCTGAATTGATACTTGGTTTTATATATTACCATGCCTATGACAACACTGCTGAATCAACCCCTATGCTTATGTCATGACTATGTATTATTATGCTAACTACCTAATATCAAATTCCATTATAAGACTGCCATTAGTAGTAGCGTTCTTACTTAATACCTATATATATTTGCCATAACATCAGTGTAAGTATACTAAAATAATTTTCTAATTTAGAAAAGAAAACTCTGTGAGTGGACCGAACGTGTACAGTAATTAGTAAGTAGCGCCTTATAGGTGACGAATCGCTGGTGGAAGCTAGACTGCAAAGTCTTGAACATCGACGCAAGGTTGCCTGTCTATCGGTATTTTATAGGATACATTCCGGAGAGTGCGCATCAGAATTGCACGACCTAATTCCAGCATCTCCATTCCGCCTTCGGACTACCAGGCGCGGGGAGGGGTTCCAACCTTATGTTGTTGATATCCCATCTGTTCGTACGAAGCGATTTGCTTCTTCGTTCATTATGCGAACGGCTAAGGAATGGAACAGCCTGCCGGCTTCTGTATTTCCCGAAACCTACAACCGTGGGATCTTCAAGGCCAGAGTGAATAGGCATTTACTGGACCCGCATGCTCCATCGTCGAACTCATTGTCGCTTACCATCAAGCGAGATCGAGGTTAAATGCGGGTTTAGTAGACAATAAATTAAAAATAAATGGTTTTATGGACCGCACCATCAGCGTCCATTAAATACGTCGTCGCTATATTTGCCATTACATATATCGCATCCAGATAATCTTAACTCCAAGAAACACTTTCGGGAAATAATGTATACGAAGATGCCCCTCGTACAAACACATAGATGTACGAGTATTTTGTGTAACTAGCCGGCGAACAAAGGAAACTAGCTCGCAGCTGACTATCGCGGGACGGCGTTAGTGCTAACACGTTACTGTTACGTTACTGACTCTTGTTAGCCAAGCTCGATAAACGAATACCTACTGCCGTGCAATTTTCTAAGAACGACTTATTTTGTATCCTTGTAATTGAGACTTGTAGAAGAACATAATCGTTTAATGAAAATAGACGAGTAGGTAAGCACTTATTGATTTGCATATTATGCAACTTTGGTTTCGATGATCACCAGAAGCGGTACGAGAAACTAAGTTTAGAGTCAAATTGAGTTTTTGTTTAGAGATAGTCTAAGCCAAATCATATCCGTCTGACTCAGTGTGCCACAACGAACGAACCTGATACTTACAATTAATCCAATGTTATAGTGGTGCTATACGAGTACTTTGTATAAAAATATTGATGTCTATTTTTTGGTATCATTACTGAAGACAGCATGCAACATTATCTTTTTTTTAATGGAAATTCTCGGATGGAGGCGCTCGTAGTCTAGTTGCGATCATGGTCCGAAAGTAGTCATACAATTTAAATAACGTTGGGCGCGGTTAGTACCGTTCAGGATTTGTGACCGCTAGTGGCAAATTTTCATCTGAGTCCCTCATGTGCCTGCACATTAAGCTGTCAGACCTGGCTGTCTTCCGGCAGTAGCCGTTAGGTCATGTCAGAGACTTATGGGTGGCCGAACAACTGACAATAGGTTGGTCAGTAATCACTCGTCTAGAAAAAGAATATTATGTACAATAAATGTACATTTTTTTTGTAAAATAGGTATAATAGATCCTGGGGTAGTCTGAATATGCGCAATATTCTGACTACCCCAGGCTCGCGCGACCCATTTTCCCGATAAGCACTCGTATTTCCAACTCCTGGCGGAGTCATGGTGTGAGAAAAATGGACGTTGCAATAAATTAAACCTCTCTGGGACTGACCCGTCTACAGCTTAATTAACTTTTCAACCAGGAATTTTCAAATAGAGAAAAAAAGGCAAAGATAGCCACAGTCAAGTTTAGGAAGCACGTACAAAGTTAGTTGGACTTCTAACTAAATAGAGTCTAGAAGTAAATGAACATCACTCTTTATGGAGTTTGACCAGCAGGTACGATTGCAAAGCTTTGTTCATATTTAAAAAAGTAAGATATTTAATTTAGTTGAGGACTTATTTCTGTTTTAGAATACAGAAACCGGAGGTTTCCTTTCAGAAAAAGAGAATATAGAAACTACGCATCCTTGATTATTATAGTAGTTACATGAGAGTAGATTACCGATGTGGTAAGCTTGGTTCCATAACAAATGTAAAGTTCTTGACGAGGAAATGACAAATAGGCTTCCTTGATTGGAACGCTGGACCCTGAATAATATTATTAGGCAAAAAATGAGGGCACGCAATAAAAATGTTGGTAATATTGCACCTGCCCGTTATATTTGACATGGGTCGCTTGCATGTATCACCCTGACAGCATGAGTAAATTTCTGTCCCATGAATAAATTATCATGTCTCTTCTGTCACTGAATTTGTTAGTCCTCAAACGGGTTAAATATTTGATACTTTTTAAGAACATTTCTCTTAATTGGATCGTTCTAATTAAACGCAAGGTGATTTCATAAACAAATGAGAATATTAATTGATTGTTTTAGATTTTTCTTCGATAATTTTTGCGTTCAGAAAAATAATCTTTATTATCTTCTTCGAAGATATATTTCATCATATTCCGTACAACTTAGAATTTCTTTCGGATTCTGAATCATAAAACATTATATTTTGCTTAAGCATAACCAGTTTCGCAATTTACGCTATACCCTTTAATAGCCTCTAATGTCTCTATAACCTTGTAAGGTGCACTGATGGTACTGACTTTTAAAATATTGATCGTGAAATTAAACAGGCTGTGTTTGTTAGTAAACAGAGAGGGCCAGTGGCAAACAAAGACGTTTTGGCTAAGGCTGCGTTATATATTAGGTGCTAGCACGCAACTCGGCAATAAGTCTGCCTCGCCTAGTTCGCCGCTAGATAACAATTATAAATCTCCTTAATACTTCTTACTGTCCACACCGTCATTGTACTCGTATAATAGTCAAGAGGAAGAATATGTCTCTTCAAATACAATTACATCGCTCAATTGATAATTTTACGGGGACTGATCAGTTTTCAAAACTATAGCGGAAGTTTCAGTGCAGGATTTCGTATGAGTACATGTAGTTTTTCAATAAACATCTTGCTGTATGATAAATGCTTTCTGTGGACACAGGGATCCTCTATAAAGGCTGATTATTTTAAATTTAGAATGAAGCTATTGCAAAATAGCTTCATTCTGAATTTAAAATATTTGCACGACATTGTACGAGAATGCTGAAGGGCGGGATAAGAAATCACGTTACAAAGTATTAGCATCCGCCTTCGTGGACACGACACGACATCATAAAAGCATCAAGAAGCCATCAGAGGTAGTAACAGGTTGTCCCACACAAGATCCTTTATATTTCCATGCCTGTCTGGTAACACGTATATGGATTTTTATGTGTCTTCACATCCTTTGCCTTTTTAAGCACGTAAAAAAGTAAATATAAAGGATGGTTTTCGAAAATATTTATTTGACCGTTACTAACGTTAGTTTTTTGCCTAACTGATTGTAACCTCATGTTATTAATGAAATAACGTATAGAACGATATATTTTTTAACCCTGACCGGGAATAAAAAAAACCTCGTCATTTTGCGAAATTAAATGTTAATCATTTTTTCATAGCGAACTCCATAACACAGATTATAAAACTACCAATGGCACCCCCTTGACAGGGTTTTTATATCCCTGGTCAGGATATGAAGGAACGAACGCCCGCCCCTTGGGGAGAGAGAATACTTTTTCTTTCATCCATTAAAACATATGGGCTACGGACGCCATCTACACCGTAGCACGACCCGCGTAGCAATAGTTTTCTCTAACTCGTAGCACACTCGTAGCTTAAACGCGCAGCACGCGTTTTGATCGCTATTCGCAGGTATTTACTAGCAAGTTCCACCTAACTTAACCACAATTTTATTAATTGACAGTAGCTAAAATTGTAAATGAAATTAGTGAATTTTCTCTCTATAAGTCTATAAGTGACAAGTTTTCCGTGTCGCCAGTTTTGTAGCCAAATATTTCGTATTCTCATTTCACTAAGCACGGCGTGTCTGTTAGTCTGTTGTCGGGCTGAATGCGCCGGAACTCGGAAGTGTGACTACGACTCCGGCCATCCCGAGAGGGCCGCGTTCCAGCGCTCCAGCGATGTTTATATCAGTTTAAAAGTCGACTTCACCGATCGGAACATTTCCTTTGCCACGGCATAAAAGAATTTTCAAGAAATAACGGCTCTATTTGAATAGGAACGACGCGACGTAGACGTTCGATATAGCTTTCTAGGTTTTAAAACATCTTTGGCGTAATCTTGTGCTTTGAGAATTACTTACTAGAATTGAACAGCTGTCTGAAAGAAATTTAAAAAACCACTTCTGCGTAGTCATTCATTACCTATATTTGTTTAACCCTATATACTTAGGTACTAATTATTTTACACGACCACCAGAAGTTCAACGAGTTTGAAAATTGCACAATGGCAGTTATCCAAGGAAACAAAAACTATACTTTTTACTTGGAACGTTTTTTACGTCGCTTTCACGTCGCTGTAAATCTCCAAAGAAGAATAGCAGTTTTTCTCGTAGCCGAATGTTTGCGAAAGACTACGACGACGCTCGGATTATTGAACCTACAGCAAGGAGCAAAACGTAAAATTAAATGGGGATTTGTTTTTTACTTACTATTGAAATATTTTTGCCGCTTTATCAGAATAAAAATAATAAGCAGAATAATAATTTATTTGTTATCTATCTCTGCTTTACCCCTTATTTTATCTTATGATAGGGGGCCGGGAATAATCCAGCGGCACTTCGACCCTTGAGGATCTTTTGTGCGTACCCCATTTTACACACTAGTCATCTCAGTGTGCAGGTTTCCTCACGGTGTTTTCCTTCACCGTTAGAGAAGTCGGTAAATGTACGTAAGTCTTGGAAAAATACGAAAAACTCATTGGTGCATGGCACGATTTCGAACCCGGACCAGACCCTTGAGGATCTTTTGTGCGTACCCCATTTTACACACTGGTCATCTCAGTGTGCAGGTTTCCTCACGGTGTTTTCCTTCACCGTTAGAGAAGAAGAAAAATACGAAAAACTCATTGGTGCATGGCACGATTTCGAACCCGGACCACCCGCATGGGAGTTCGGTGTCCTACCCACTGTGCCACCGACGCTCTAATGCTTTACCCCTTAATCGGTATCGTCAGCAATACTATATTTTAGTAAAACTGATAACCGTATATAATATAGGTTCGTGACTAATTATGAAGGAAGAAACGCGCCCGCCAGTATCAAGTCTATTTTATACAGACTCTAACTTCTCAAACGTCACTTATTCACTTATATGTACTTAGGTTAGTAAAGCCAATAATATACATAAAGTAAAGTGAATATTTATACTATATTTGAAAAACACCTGTGTCATGAAAGGGCTCAATAAAGCATTGCAAGCAAAGCTTGTTAATTTTAATGATATAACCAGAATATTGCTGAGCATGCCTCTTAGACGGAGTGCCCTTCTTGTAAAGGTCTATAGGGCGAGACTTCAAGGTTCACCTCTCATGATAATCACTGTGGACCCCACTTCAACTTGCACCGTAGATAAACGGGGCTGCTCATATTTTTTAAATTTAAATATGGTAAGAAAATCCTTGTTCTCCAGACAAAAAAGTGTTTTGAAAATTTTATATATGGAAAATGCCCTATACTCGTATATGAATTCCCAGTTATGTAAGTACCTACGTAAAGTTTTGTTACTTTTTTTCCACGTGGTTTATTTAATTTTATAGGCAAGTATGTAATTGTGGTGAAATGTGATTACTTGATAAGTATCTACCACTATGAATTTGCATTTCTACAATTATTTTTTTCCATTTTCCTAATTTCCAATGATCTTTACGAAACAACGGCGAGCATATGTAAAATAACGAGTGACTGTAGAGAAAAGCAAGAGAGGCATGCCAAGGTAGATATTCGTGGCGCTCCATTCTCTCTGCCTACCCCGCAAGGGATACAGCGTGAAGTTATACCGTGTATGTATTTCGAAACAATACAATCGTTCGCATACAATTGTTAACATACGTTCATGTATTATTTCAAATGGCATCTGTTTGTTTCTGTGAACATTGTAACGGTTCAGAATAGAGAGTAAGGAAGGTTCGAGTAACACCACTTTGGCCAATATTGAATTATTTATAAACGCACTGCTGAATGGAAACGGTTTTGACACCGCTATTGACTGCATACTTACTTACGACTTCTGAGTGATGGCTCCCTTTGTTGGTCTACGCGTTTGTTACTCTTAATAAATTGATTTTTTGCTATGCTCGGAGATACTTTGTTATGGGTATTGTTGGTATTGGTATCGAAACCTTCGTATGATGTAACCTCATTCTATAGTAAATAAAAAAGTACGTACCTATAATATGAAAAACGTTGATAGTTTGTTATACAAGAGTTCTTCTTTTGTAATAGCTAATACTAATAATCTTCTGTTTGAAGAGTATTTATGTAAATAATAACTTTGATAACTTAGATTGATTGCACATTATCGGATCTTACATTTTCTAGTAACACTCGTATGTATTAATCTCTTTTTAAGGGTGTTACCACACCC
Source organism: Hofmannophila pseudospretella (assembly GCA_947369225.1). Lineage (NCBI taxonomy): Eukaryota > Metazoa > Arthropoda > Insecta > Lepidoptera > Oecophoridae > Hofmannophila > Hofmannophila pseudospretella. Next base: position 6,895,871 of record OX376316.1, read on the forward strand.
TCGTCGATCGATAGTTTCTTACTACACCAAATCGATCTGCCCGATTGCTCGATTTTTATTGATTCATTATCGATCTTCATCGATCGATGACACAAAATGGCTCTCGAGTGGTCGTTCGACAGGCGATCGACACCGATCGATGGTTGATTGATAGTCGATCGATGGTTTTATCGCTCGTTATCCGTCGATCAGCCAAAGCTACCACATCAATTGATCCACGTCGATCGACGTCGGTCGGGTGGGTGTGGTAATACTTTAAGATTTTGTTAGCAGGTACAAGTTTTTCATACAATAATAATAAAAGGATAAAGAAAATCTCTTAGATGCAACAATCCCTTTTATGGGTTAAGAAAATTTAAATAACGCTTCGAAAAGCTCTATCCGGCAGAAACAATTCATCTTCCGCGCGTTTTAACGTGAAAAATTCCGTTTCTTGCTCGAATGCGAAACCAATCTAGCAAAAACGTGTGAATGAGGGCAGGTGTGGATTCATATTTTTTTCTTCAGGCCTCAGGGATCCGGTAGCAGAGCGCTTACGTGTAAAGCAGCAGACGAGCTTCGCTTAATCCATCGCATCTGTGAGTTATTTTCATCACTGAGTATTGGATACCTAACCGATGTTAGGTATCGTAATTGTTCAACATGCCGACCATAATTTATCTAAATTTCAAATGACACTTGCGTCATTAGTCGTGTAAGCTGTTTATTTCATATTCTTTTACTTACCCAAATTACGAGTATATTTTATCCATTGATGTTTTCAAAACCTTTCGCTTTGAAAGTAATCAATTTCAAAATACTTTACCTGATTTAGTAGGTACCGAAATCTTTGAAACATTGATCGTAACAGACCACGTTCCTGCTCAAGTACAGACCCTACGTAAAGTTGACAAACCGAGCACTAAACAATAAAAATCTCGCCAATAAAAAACTACAAAACTCTCTTGGATATTTGCATATCTATTCTGCAAACAAATCTAACCCACACTCGCTACTCTATGATCGAACGGACCACAAAATTCAATTACATGGCAGACAAAATAAAAACGTCGCAGGATACCCGTACCGTTGATTTGTTTTTCACGGTTGTGTCATATTCTGCCCTGCAGATACATCACCAGTGTAACTCGATCTCTTCCAACTGGAGTGATTCATTTTATTGCCAACGAAATAAAGAAAACCAAAGCTCAAAATGCGCTGGTTACGTGGTACGAAATAGCCAACCGACACGCGACGTGACAGTTTATTGTTCAGATTTTATGAAGTTTAATTAAACATCATCCCTTGATGACACTGATATGATTTGATGTTTGATAGACTAGAGGAAATTAAGATTGCCGTATATACGGTGTTATTTCATACGTCATACATATTTTCAGTGTAAAATGAACTTTTGCAATTATAATATTTAACAAAATTGCAATTGAATATACGCTGACGATGTCGTCATGTCGTGTTTTAATGTCAGCCATCCAAATCGCAAGTGTTGGTCCCTAACCTACAAGGGAGAACGACCAACATTTTAGTATTCCGTATGAAAAAATATGTGGCATGATAGGAGCAGGATTTCATCAAAACAACGACTTACTTTTTTATGTATAACAAAAAAAAAGTTCTTTGGACAAAAATCATGCAATAGACAGAACACAACAGCTACATACTAGTAATAATGCCTATGTACATACATAACTCTCATGCACATAATGCCTATGCACTTAGGTAAAAGTTTTTTCAGAGTCAATATTGTATCATTTTTGTAATATTTTTGCTCGATAAAGGTGATTTAAAACTGAAATACCTAATACAATATCAACTCCTAACTATCCATACAATATTTTTTTCGCAACAGTCTATCTACACCGAGATCGCGTGGTGGACTCAAACGACAAACATACTAGCAGTAATGCTAGTATGATTTTCGTAAATTAGACCTTTGCCACAGCGTGTTCGTACCCGTGAAAATGTTTTCCCTTGGATGCATCGTGAATTTTACAGGGGATAAAACGGTTCTACTCTACAGCGCTCTGCCATTGTGAAATATGTCAAGAAAATAATGGCGAACTTTCGTACGAACGGCTGTTCGGCTAGATAATGTCGAGACATGCGAGCATGCGTCGAGATGAACGTTTGAAGTAGTCAGGTACCATAACAACATTCGCTTCGGTGCCACAGTTTTACAGGTTTCGGGAAGACTTATGTTAATAGAAGTCTTTCTACCTAGAACGATGCTATGAAAGTAAGGTGATAAATTTATAAATAAATAATATTATATTTAGTAGATTATTTAGTCAACACTTTTTGCCATATCGGTTCAAGAAGATGAAGCACCAATAAAGATTAGAAGTCACGTTTTAAAAATTGTCATATACTCGTACAAGTATATCGACAAAAAATTATCTTATATACATACAAGTATAACGGCGTACACGCATAAAGAACCTCTTACATATCTACAGGGCGGAAAGTTTCGGCGGGGCACCCGGGGCAGCTACCAGATGCGTTGGAGCCGCTGTCCTGCATATCTGCAATAGAGATTTTTGTGAAAAGATGCATTTTTCTCGCTGACTGTACCTTTTTCAAAATTCTGTGAATGCAAATTTAAATAGCTCCAAAAGTAAGGGAAGGTCTCCTAAGACCATTTTCTCGTAGCTCCAACGGACTACCACCCACTATATGTGCGGAAACCGGAGACTCACAAACGAACAAAACGGCGCGGGCGTTGCTAAAATCTTATATTATTAATAAATTCTTGTAAGTGTGAAACTAGTTACTAATAATATTCACATAATTAAATTAAATAAAACTACATGTATGAAGTTTTATACCAACGAGGCTTATTAGTAAGTTTAATTAGGCTAATTATTACATCTAGTTCAGGAATCTGTTTAACTAAACTAAAAACAAATTAGACGTTCCTGCAACAAGCCTTCATTCTATTGTATAAATTAAACATAGACGCACTTTAACGAAAGAAATGAGCAGTATTTCAAGGAAATGAGTTAATTCAATTTTACACAGGAGTACTTTAAACAGAGTCGCTTTCTTACAGCAGGCGAAATACCCCGTGAAATTAACTTTTGGATCCTGTTCGGTGTTCACACTGGCTGGACACCTCTCAGACACCGAAGACAAATGGCGAAAGGGGTACGATTGTACGGCGCTGTTACTTACATAACTTGCTTTTAGATAATTAGAGTATTTTCCTTAAAGTACATTTGCATTCGATTATCGACATTTGAATAAAAAACTGTTAAGTTTAGATTCTGTAACGATACGCTTTCGGCATGTTCCCGAAAGCTGTCGTTACATACAAATATCACATAATTGCACTGTTTTACATAGTTTTCATCTTAAAGTTGAGAATGTAAGTAAGTAAGTAAGTAAGTAATATGTTTATTTCACACACAGCAAAGACCGAAACAGTCAATTTCTAGGTTATCTGTCGGTTTGTTTACGTTCTCGTTGACATTTAGATTTTTAATTATTTTCATGGCACAAGCCACTATGCTCTGGCCAAATATAAACATTCATCCGAAGTCGTTTTACGTGGTACGGAGAAAGCACGAGAATGATTTTGCTAAGTGACATAGGGCCTTTTTTCATAATACTTTCACGATTGATTGAGAAAACGTTGGTAGCTCATTATGAATGGTAAAAAAACACATCTGCCATCGAAAAAAAAACGATATTGTCTATTTATTCAGTACCTTTTCTTTTATTTATTTCTTTTTTTAGTCTATAGTTCTTTTCATTCGAATCTTCGGACGGAGAGCATCGCTTTTTCCAAAATGTGAAGGAATTTGCCACCAAAATGAAGAAAAGCTCTCTTAGAAGGCTAGCCCTTCGTTTTCTGTAACTTACAGCCGTGAAATATTAAATTTCCAGCCCGTAACAGGTCAGTATAAAGTCATGTAGAATTTTCACTTTTCGTAATAATTTTATTCAGTTTTCGCGTTTAGATTCCATATTGAATTGCTCTAATCTAATCTAAATCGTATTTCCATTAAGTTTTACCCAAGTTCTGCCAATTTTTCTTTGTTCGGAAACCACATGGGAATTGAAGGTCATGTCTCAAGGACATGCACCATGTGTCTCTAAGTAGGTGCAGTCAGAGGGTAAAGCAGTGCAATTGATTTGTTTCAGACGGGACATATGATTGGTTTTTTTTTAGATTTCAATGTGATGGACTGAAACTTTGCGGCTGACGGAAAGATATCCCTGGCCAACCAGGAAGGATACCTGCAGTCCTGTCTATGTAAACCATAATTCTGTGTTATGTTCCTGTGGTGTTTCCGGCCAAAATAATATAATGGACCTTGTCGTTCTCTTTATCTCGTGTAAGTCATATTTTCATACAACTGTAAGTATTTAATCGTAAAGTCGTAAATTAAAGCAAATTTATTAGAAGTTAAACCATACTTTTTATTTAATTCATTGCAGTGAGGACCATGGTAGCGGTGATTTCTTACTTTTATTATACCTTACACAGTTAGTATAAACAGTGTGGCGCTCGACTTCTTGTTTAGACCAATTCCATTGGTTGATTATCTAAAAACATAATAGGAGATCACCGTGCCTACTCAAAACCATATATTATATAATATGTAATCATCGAGCTCACCCACATACCGAGCAGCCGCGGGCATATTGAGACACTTCTCTTACTTTAAAAACCAGGTTATAATTCGTAGGCAAGTGAATTGTAAGTGAATAGCATAGATGCTTTAAAATTGACCGCTACAATTTTTTGAATTATGATAGCGATATAAGCTGTTCTTTCGTGGCAGTTTCTGTGAGTCTTACCAAATAAAATACGCCTCTTAAAATAAATCTTATTTATCAACTTTGCCGAAGAAACTTATTCAACGATGGAAGCTAATTGTAGATTAGATATTAAATACTTAGGTATATCTTCTTCATCTTTTGCCTAGCAATGTCCAGGTCATTGGCAAGGATATCTGTTTTCGACTTAATCATGCAGTTTTCGCGTGCTATTTCCATGCCACCTTAGCCGACTCTCATGAAGCTTGTAAGCCTCAAAAATAGTTCTGTTATGAATAGAAAGATTATGGATTGCCAATAATAAAACGAAATCCTTGATTATCATTATTTATTTTTCTTGTTTGTTCATATTCTTGAGTAAGTGAAGGACTTTAAAAGTAAACATGAAAAAATCTCTCTGGCTGAGCACCTTGTCTTGACGTGAATACTTTACGTCGTCGGCGGCGCGGGCGTTCATAAAAAAGACAATTTCCCTTATTGCCGCAATCTGTTACACATGCTCCGCACACGGTTATGTCTGCAGCCCTCATAAACGACAAAGTAAACCATAATTTATTGCGCAAATTTAGGGTCAAACACAACACTCATAAATTGCTTTAGTGTATTACTAAGTTTGTGGGGGGTGCCTTGTGCCCAGTAGTGGGGTAGCTTGGGTGCTAATGATAATTAATTATTATAGTTATGTGTTAGTAAGGAGAGTAGTAAGTTACAATTTATATAAGTACCTACCTATTTGTAAGACCGAACTCTGAGTGAAATACAAAAAATCGGTTGTATAAATCTTGTTGCATGCAAGACTTGATGAAATGATTTGTTAATTAATGTTAATATCAGAAATATGCACAATATTTCACGGTTTTCAGAAATAAGCAACTTATTGGTAGGCACCTATGTATGTCATGTCGACTGATACGTAATCATATTAAAAATCTCGAAGGTCCATAGGTATACCTTCAAGGCAATAGGCATATACGTGAATAGGCATATTCTGGACCCGCATGCTCCATCGTCGACCTCATCGTCGCTTACCATCAGGCGAGATCGAGGTCAAATGCGGGTTTAGCAGTCAATAAAAAAAAAAAAATGTTATATAAATATTGTAAACTATTTGTTCAAGCAAAGTTTAACAATGCACAGACAACGATCCCAGAAACAATGAAAAGAACAGCAATGGTAAAGAATTGAATACATTGTCCAAAACCACACCAAAATACATGGAAGGTACCTCCTCGTACATACCTAGTTAATACAAGTTCCTCTAACGACCAGTTAGAACATGAGAAATGTTGGTATCGCTTTGAAAAATACGAGCTGAACTTTTGAAAGTCTGAAAACATACCTCTTCTTTTATTCATGCCCTGACATGTGGCGTTCTGCGTTGTGTACAAGGCTTTCTTCTCTAACAAAATAAACAACATTTGCTTCAACTTAGGTCCTTTGAGAGGCTGCTCCCTGTACTTATGTTTTATGAATGAGTTCCGATGCAGTTACTGCTGTTATCTTATTGATTAGCTGTTCTTTTAGTAGCGTTTGTAATGCAATATCTTTCACGTCAAAAGTCTTACATAATCGTATTATACAATACAGGTAACAAAATATTTCTAACACCAATAATTGCGTTTTTTTAACAGAAATGCAATTTTTGGCACCCCACACGAATAGGTCAGCTGATTGGTACAAATTGTAAAGTTAAAGAAAAACTTTTTTCTTAAAGCTGCTTTGAATATATTGTTCTGTTATTGATACAGAGTCTCCATACTACAAGAGGTCGCTTTACGGGATTTTGTTACACCTTAATGCACTTTCTTTTGTTTTCAATAAGCACTTTTTGTTTATCTTGTTTATCGATATCTATAGATATTATTAGCTAAAACAATTCCAGGTTATATAACCGTATGTTTATTAATAAGCGTTCCAAATTCGTAAACATAATCAGCAACACATAATATGTATTTATTTTCTATTTATGGAATTCTTAAGATTATTGTAAAATTTCTTAGAAGAGTTTAAGATCATCCCCTCCAGACCCGCACGTAGGCCGTTCCCTTTATCAAGAAAAACTGTATTTGTCTCTGTCGCACAAGGAAAAATCTCACGCGTTTACCAGCGAGTCGCATCGTTTTCATTCCTTATGAAACGAATTATATTCGACTTTAAGCGTTTGGAACATTACTTAATTTTCTTTGTTGCAAAACTTCGGACTTACTCCCTTACACCGGCGTGTAAACGTATGTTGTCTGACACGAGACCGAGACAAGACTTATTAGCATTGTAGTAACGATTTATTATGAAACTTATTTATAGGTGACAGAAGGTCCATGTTTCAGTGCAATGGTTTCTTCAGTTATGTTGTTTTGTAGGGGATTGGTTAGAGGAAAACTTGGAAGGTAGGCGAGCGGGAATGTGCCGGTGGCGTCAAAAGAGGCTTTTAGTCGAACCGCGCACATGCTGGCGTGAGGACAAGTCCTAAGTCCAGACATTACGCGAAATGGCGGGAACTTTCCGACAACTTTCGTAATTTCACACGTGACGGAAAGCAATACGGAAAAACTATCTAAAATAGTAAAAGTGTTCTCAAATAGTAATTTTAAGAGTTACAAAAGTTGAAATCATGTTGTAGAAATAGTGGCAGAAGTTATATTGATGCAGTCTCTTCATTTTCAAGTACGTATTCATTGAGCATATTCTGTGTAAATGTAACATCGTTAATTATTTTCAGTTAATTTGAATTTATAAATTTTAGGATTTTTGATAAATTAGCATATTGAAAAATAGTTTTTGTAGGTGGTTGGTTTTAATTATATTTAACGGCTTTAAAAAAATCAATTAAATTATACTTTGTATACTTTTTTATGTATAAAGATGATATAATGTCTATTTATCAAAATTATCATAAATTTTGACCAATTAATTCAAAAATTTAGTTACGCTCTGAGCTCTGCATATTATAATCAAGCATATTATAACCATAAGTTAGGCTCCAAAAATTTGGAATATTCCACAGTTCATTCATATTGACTTTTCCGATTGAACCCAAAGATCTGTAACTATCCCCGCGTAATCTAAATATCACAAGTACCTAATTAAATTAATTAATTATCTATTACCAACTGTTCAAACGTTAATTACGTACTGCATCTAGAAGTATCTGCTGTCAATATATGAAACTTTAACCAACAAAACAAGAAACCTAAATCATAATATAAAACTAAATAAATAAATAATACCTGAAGATGTTTAAACGAAACCGGTCGTAATTAATAAAATACAATAAAAACCCGTGAAACAGTATATTATTTAAATCTAATCATAATGTAAAACTGATTCTGAAAAATATATATCTAAAATATCACTGAAATACAAAGTGAATTTTATAATCAGAACTATGTTGTGAGAATCCAAGTAAGTAATTTAATTAAGTGTAACCAACGTGAACAGATTGTTTATTAATTTATTACAAAGCGTTCGTAACTACCTAATCAAATTATTTAAGCTACGAAATCACAAAACGAAGCTTGCATAAATTTAAACAAGCAGCGACTGCACAATCCCCTCTGGGAAATAATATTCGGACAAATGAAAATTCCAACCGATGCATTTGGCTTCGCGGACGCCGCTCCGAGGTTTTAATTCCCTTGACGGTTGCGAATCGGCGCATGTTTTTTCATTAAAACGCATTCAATATGACGACGTAGCTTTGAAAAGCGTGCTTTTCAAAAAAATTCCATGACATTCCACTCTGCACCGCGCATACCATTCACGGGATTTTGTATAAACTTTTAAATCTGGCAATTTTGCGTCGTTGTAAACTGGCCCTGTAAATCCAGTAATAATGTTATCATGGTGTCGCTATGCAAATTTTATAACGTTCACACAGGTGCTATAATCCGGTAAAGTGTGAAAGATACTATTATTTTATTATTCTTTTGCAGCTGAGCTTATTCGTTTATTACAACGTATAGCTTCACCTATTTATGCTAATTTATCTATAATAACATGTATTTTTTACGAAACTACACACAACATTAATATTTATAGACAATCTTCATTTCTACAATAACCTGTTTATCTGAATTATAATATACATTGTTTGTTAGTAGGTACGGCTATGGTATGGTACCTACAGGCATAAAAAAATCACGATAATGTTTTTGTCATAAAATAATCCATCTTCCGCACATTTATAATGTCGTGACATACGTGAGATTCAGTTGTTCCCCCTTCATATTTAGATAATAATTTAGTATCTATAGTTTGTAAGATAACTGTCAATCGTTCCACACTTCCCACACGAGTCATACTACTTCCATTACGGTTTCGCTTTAATAAATCATAGGTTGCATGAAGGACGGAATGCGCGCAAATTTTTTCTTCATCCAAGATCAGCTGATACGTCATTATTCTCGACCGATTATTACATATTACGTACACAATAATAAGATTCTTCAAGTATTATAATTACTAAGCTATCGCTACAAATAAATCAATCATTTTCTGTTATAATAAATACTAACTGTGACAAGAATCCAGTTTTCACTTCTAAACTCTGTATAACTACAAAAGACTGAAAAGATTACGGATAATTAAGAAGAAGTGCGAAGTATTCTGACCAATTACTGTGACATACTTACATCATAACATATTTATCACAACACTGTGAATAAATATGTGTATATGTGTTGTGATAAATATGTTATGATGTAAGTATGTCACAGTAATTGGTCACAATACTTCATATCACAATAATTCAGAAAGAAAGCCACCTTAAATATAAGTACATAATAATTACACTCCTTCAACTGACATTATTTCAAACTCCTGAAGTGGTTTTGTTGCGACCATTGTCACACCTTCGCCCATGGACTAAAGAATTTGAAATATCCTTACAAAGTCATTCATTTAATTTCGTCCCTAAATTACATACGATGATAGGCGCTCACTACATATTTTGACGTTTTCTGTCCCCACTAGCGTCAAAATAGCGACATGAAAAGCTAAATGAAATGTTTAAGTAATTTTAAATTATGATATCTCAGCAACCAATAGAGGTGTTAGAAGAAGAAATAAACTTTCGTGTGGATATTATTTATAGAAGTAAATATATCTAATCAGAAAGCTTTTGATTTTCTTCCCGTCTTGTTCCAAAAAAGCTTGTCCCTTACGGTAGAGACTAGCTCTATGACCTTACCTCTCCATTAGTAAGTAGCCAGCAGTACAGGGTTAATGACCAGTTCGCGTGACATCACTCTACTTTACGCTTATTTATATGATGTGGGAAACAAACTCGGGATCATTCAAAATGCTACAACGACATATCGAAATATCGGGCTGTTCATTCCTATGCCGTTTTAGACACAGAAAATTATAAATAGGCAATAGTGTTGTGATTGTTTCGTCACATATAAATAAGGCTTATAGCTTACCAGTTAGTAACTAATATAATAAGCAATAATAAATCAATTCATTTTTATGCGCCGGTCTGGCGAGTCTTATCAGTAATATGCGGTAACATCGACGCTTTACTATGCCTACTGCGCCTCGCATTTACGACTATCGAATAACTCCGCTAATTCCATAATGAATTTAAGTATTTATATTTTATTGACAAATTTTGGAAATAGTAAATAGGTACGAACGATCGATTCTTTACTGGCGCTTAAGTCCTGAGGCTTATGTCAGTATTATGCCTTAAGATATGTAATTAGTTTTATTTAAATAAAGGAAAAAAATATGTTTCATAATGTTCTGTACCTCAGAAGCATAACAGTGTAAATGCTCTTCTACCATTTTCTGTTGCTTAGGTATTGTGGCAAATTATAATCTAGAATAGTTTCATTAATAAATTTTAAAAAAACTTTGAGGATTTGTTTACCAATTGTATACTTAATCTAAGTCCAAACATGACTAATTTTTGCACAAAATTGTCTCATTTGTAAAATTGGTTATGGCACTATCGGGATATATGTATAATATATGTTTGTCTATAACGTCTATGGGCCTTGTTTCCTGAAATAAAGTTTTCATTCATAATAATAGCATTAGTAAGTGAAACATTGCGTAAAATGGTGCTTTGCAGAATATTTAATTCCGTAAATTGTTTGATATTAACCTGTGATTGAATAATTAATTAATTATGTAAATTGAATAATTTTGTGTTTAATAAATCTTTGATGAAAACTGTATTGACCGAATTGGCAGAGTGACCAAACTGTGTGTGACTTCAAAAAAAACTATCATGAATTTTGTCCTTAATGATTCACATTTGGGACTTAAATATGGTACTCAAAAACGTTCATACTAAACACGTTTAATTTCATATGTGATCGTTATCAATATCAATGACTAATAATTGCTACAGCCACGACGGACAAGCCCTTTTTCTGTATTTCATATAAGTACTTGAATAAAAGTTCTAACTAGGCCTAATAATAATATTTTTGTCTATCGATTTCAAACGCGACAAAGAGATAAAAGATGGAAATAAAACAAATAAATATTATAGTTTCTGAAAATAAATATTAAAATTAAATTTAAAAAATACATTTACAGTAGGTAGATACTACATATGAAAACTTTACAGCTGTCATATACAGCCTTTAGCTACGTAGTCCGCTTTTCAAATACGATCTATGAAGGATATAGGGACGTAGTTTTGGTGCTAATAAATTACCTAAAATAATTAACATGCCTATTTGTTGTTACAGATACAAGCAGAATGAGACGCAGTAAAAAGTATCCTACACCCAATTACTGCTGTAAATCATTATAGACTTTCCTCCACACGCCATTGACAATGAAAAAGCTAAAGAAGGAAGGATATGTGAGAGCGCCGCTATCATAAAACGATTCCAATGCGGGTCCCAGACGAGAACGTGTCGTAGACAATGCACCGACTCCTCGGTGCGGCTAAGACCTCGGCACTACTGCTACTATTGTTCTCCTTTACAGGTAAGGTAGTTTATATTACATACAAAAACTGTATTCATTTTAAAATTTTGCCAAAAATACATACGTTTCGACAAATACAAGGTAGAGAAAAACCCCTGTAGAGAAGAAAGGGGATGTTTAGTATCCATAATTGACTAACTTTCACTATGGTGCCAACTCTAATATCGCGAAAAAAAATCAGCTGTTCCATACAAAATCAGAAATGTGTGAAATGTATGAAGGCTGATTTTTTTTCGGGATTTCATAGTTGGTTCCATAGCGAAAGTATTTTTGTTATCTCTATAGGAGTTTTTTGTTACACCTTGTATTTGACGAAACGTAACTTTGGCGTACATCACATTTTGACTAAAATGATTTGACCAAAAACAACTTTAGAAAAAAAATTTTTTTTTTACGAAAAACCCCTTTGTTCATTCGCAACCAACCCACAACTTGAGCTAAAAGTTCAATAAAGTACCTACAATTAGAAAAAAAGATTTGTAATAAAAATATATTCAAAACTTAAAATAAAAACTTAACTGCTACGTACTAAGTGGAATAAAATTTTGACATCGATGCTGTTTGAAAAAAGTTATTTAAATTAAGCAACCATCTTTTATATTTATGTTATCCGGATGGATGACTAAGACGACTCCAGCCATACATAATTTGTCGAAATCGGTTAAAGCACTTGAACTCTAAGGAGTACAATACAAGACATACTTACTCAAATTACTCATACTTTAACACAATACCCTTCCTTTTCTGTCCACGATCAGATTGATTGTTATGTCAGTGTTGTTATTCGTATTTAGGCGATATATTTTGTAGTTCAATTATTACATGAGTGCTACGCCTTCGTAGACCATGCTACGGCGGCGTGTAGGCGTAAATTGCTGTTTTAGAATTATTAAAAGTTAATTCAGTAATACACAGGGACGCAACAATAACAGGTCACTTAGAAAAACCGTGATATCTCCCAAAGTTGTAGAGGTAGATCATTTGTGTAAAATATTAAATATCAAAATTTTGAAAAATTATAAAATGGGAAGTAAGAACAAAAACATTGTTCTTCACTTTTATTTTTACTATGTCAAACCGTATTTTCATTATAAAAAATTCTTTGACTAAAATCTCACTACTAGTGCAGCATCATGTCACAATCATCTGAAAGATGTACACGAATCATTACTATGATACAAGAAGAAAGACGTCAGCGCAATACTGCTAGAACAGTGGGAGTATCGTTATCTACAGTCCAAAGAGTACTCCAGCTCGAGATGACCGCTTTATCGTGAGCACTATGCTAAGAAACCGACATCTCTCGGCTGTTCAGGTCCGAAACCCACTTCAAGAAGTTCGACACAACAATGTGAGCTCTGACACAATACTGCGACGACTTCGTGAAACTGATATGAGACTTATAGGCCAGCAAATAGCTCCAAACTTAACCGGGAACATCTAGTTGCCAGATTAAGGTATGCTCGTGAGCACGTCCGATGGACAGAAGAAGATTGGTCCAGGGTTAAGTTTAACGATGAGTACAGATTTTGTTTATTTACACACGATGGGAGACGAAGAGTATATAGACGTCCAGGAGAACGATATCAACCGACATGTTTTGAAGAAAAGTAGCCATTTGGTGGAGGATTAGTAATAGTGTGAAGAATGGCCAAACATTGACCAAAATCGTATCAGAAATTTGATTAACACCTTGCCACACCGTGTTACCTAAGTTAAGGGCTAGTGGAGGTTATTATCTCCTTAGTATTCTAAGTTATAAAAATTATTTAAAAAAAAAAAACGTTTATGAGGAAAACTGAGACATGTTATTTTTTGATGCCATAAGTTAGAGATTTTTTTTTACTTTTTTTAAATTTAAATTAAATAGTGTACCAAAGGTTTGTGTACTTTTTTATGTATTAATAAGTCATCTTCAACATACTACAATTTCAGGAATCAATCTCATATATTTAAGGAAATATCATAGTTTTTTAAAGTGACCCGTTATTTTTGCGTCCCAGTGTATTAGACATTCTATCTTTACATAATCTTTTGTCTTGATTGTAATTTGTCTTGAATCTTTCTGTTCTACTGACACTCACCAAAAAAACACTCAAAAATACTTTGGTATTTTGTACTTACACATATTTTGTATAAGATACTTTTTAACTAAGGTTATCGTATCTAGTTTAGGAAACCAGAACAAGAGAAATTTATTTTCCTAATTGCTGTTTTTATCACCGCTCCCCTTTTCTGCGGTTAAAGTTAAAACAGCAAGTGAAATAATCTCTCGTAAGATAAGAGAAAATGTTCTCTATGGGACAAAAAATAAAATTTATTATCCAGGTCGCACTTTTTTATTCGTGAACATTATTTAAACTAAGTTTCAAACTTGAATTCAGTTTAAACTAGGATAACCGTGCGTAGAACACAGCAAGCAGCTTTAAATTTTAAGCTTCTTTTCCTGAAAATATTGCGAGTTTCTTGTCAAAGAATATTGTTTTCTTCGTATAAGTACCGAGTGTATGGAAGTAAAGACATACTGTGTCGTTACTCCAAACATTAGGCGGCGGCACTGGTAACTAGAGTCCTAATCTCTCAATATATGGATATGTGACTACGGTTTCAGTCCTATTATTCAACAGACACGCGACTTATACGATAATTATAGGAGGTAGGTAGTTGGAAGACTTAGGTATACGAGTATATCTATTCAACTCAAGTGTATGTATTTAGCTTTTGAATAAACACTCTCACTGCGCCGTTATATTGCCCTTAAAGACAAGTGATTTATCAGTATCTAGGTAGGTACTTACATTCGTAAACATTTATCTGTTTACACGAACTGGACTAAGATTCAAATTTTATTATAAACGGGATCTCAAAGGCGACATCTTAGTTTACAGCAGTAGTGAAATACAATGTTATTGCTATATTTAGCTATTGGATTCGGCTTCAGACGAAACATTGCCTTTGGTCCAACTCTAGTGACCACCCAGACAGGCATCAGGGTGGGTGCAAAAGGCAAAGATAGGTGTCAGGGCGTCATGCCCGCCAAGGAGGGCGGAAGCAGCTGCGTCGTCGCGTGCTGTTTGCCAATTTATCACTAAGCTGATTATATATAGGCTCGTTCTGTGACGTGCTTTATGACCTTGTTTGCTCTCCTCCCATTGTTCCACACTCCTTTATTTACACACCTTTTAAATCGAAGACAAAAGGGGAATTTCCCTCGTCAATACAGCGCCGATTCTCCGAAGGAAAATATTTTTATGGTCGACTAAATCTACCCCTTTTATTAAATTGCTAACTTTTTGTTACAAGAGGCTTTTTCTTTGGTCAATGAAAATAACAATAGGGACGTGAACTAAATAAATTTTATTGCCTTTTTCATTTTCTTTAAAAGAACAAAAATGTAGATAGACCTACCAAGGTTTAGTATCTGACTAGACTTCCACGTAAGAGTATATAAAACTATGGCGATCCACGACGTCGCGCCACTACGATTAATTCACACAACTCACCGCCAGATGTTGCTGTACCTCCGAAGCACACTCTGCATACATCGGGTCTGTATTTTTACACAAACATAGAACGCGCTATCAATAATTTCATTGGGACTTCGCAAACCAGAACTACTGGTCAATACTAGGCATGATGATGCCGCCTAGTGGAAGATCTTCCCGTTTCCCTCTTCAGAGTTCACATCATTTGACAAGTCAATATTGCCCTCTTTTATTATAAATTGGCTACGACAAACAGGCAGGCGGGCCACCTGATGGTAAGTAGTCACCGTTGCCTCTATTGCACGTGTCTCTAGACACGTGCAATAGAGGCATTGCACGTGTGTCTAGACACGTGCAATACCAGGGGTATTGCTTGTGTGTTGTCGGCCGTGGAGGGAGAGGACTTTTTTAACGTTCTAGTCAAAGGCCTTTCTATTAGTCCTTCCATAACTGGGCAAGGTAAAGAATGCTCCCCTCTACCACTTATCCATATCCTAAGTTAAATTCTCGATCTCTGTCGTTGTAAATATTCCAACAAGTTTATCGCCTATAGGATTATTTGTACGAGACATAACTTAAACGAACAAAACCGCGAAATAGTTACACAGCGCACGAACACTCTTATAAAATACATCACATTTCTTGTTGTACTTGTACTGAGCATAAAAATAAATTGCATAAAAGTAAACAGAGTACAAAAGGCAGACCGCAAATTGTGTTTTCAGTGCTGTGTTCGTCGTTGTGTCGGAGCGCAGGTGGCCGGCTGGCCTTAAGCTCGGCCGGCTCCGGCCAAATCCGTGTGCGACTTTAATTTAACTTTGCTTCAATGAATATTGTCCATACACTAAAATTTAATTTATGACTTCTACTGCAGCCAAATAAACTGATTCTGGTCAATTAAACTACATGCAGTAATTAAATTACATAAATAATTGTTGTTTAAAATTGAAGCCCGCCGGTTTCGGTATTATAATTTGGGATTTTACATTATTTTATGAAATATCACGATAAGAGATACGAATTTATTAATGAATTGAAAGCTCTATTAAATTATGACGGGGCCATTTTAACGCCTATCCACAGCCGTTAAAAATAGACTCGCCTATCCACTCATCCGTCCACCTTCCAGAAATGTACTGGCCATTTCAACTCTCATCTACAGCCTTTTTTTAAATGTTCGCCCACCCATTCGAGTCCATTCCGCCGTAGGTACGTGATTGAAATATGATGTTTTTTTTATTATTATTAAGCTCAAACGGCTTATTTCAATGATAAAACAACAGCAAGATCGACGTACTGTGTGATATTTTATTAGATTAGATTAGATTATATTTTTGTATTGTATTAGATTACTAATATTTAATACTCTTGGTTATAAAAAAGGCAATAGTGCAAAAACACAGGTCTGGGTAGTCGTAACTACGTAGGGTACGCCTGATGCAGAATACAGTTTGAATACATAATACGTTGCACCGACACACCACCGTGTAAATACTGTTTCATAAGATAAAGCTTTGTGCCTCGGTCTGTTCTTAGTTGAAATCAAAACTGACATCTATATTGCTAATCCCTATAGGACTACAATTCGAAAGGGTTTTTATGCTATTGAAATTAGACTCCTAAACGACACTGTAAAAAAATTCTGAGCCTATACCAAGTAACTTTATGTTATTTGATAGACACTAATAATAATGATGGATGCTAACAAGATGTTGGTTGAAGTTAACTAAACCAACATGGTAGACTGGAAACAAAATGATTAATAAAACAGGCAAAAAAATATAAATTGTAAGGTAATAATAAGTATAATTTTTCAACATACACGATGAATGTAAAATGAATGTAGATTTTTCCCTACGCAAAACCCCTAACCCTTACAAAATCACTCGTTCCTTCACAATTCCTCTATTGTCCAGACCCGATTCCCTTTATTTTCCTAATAATGGCGTATTAAGTACCTACGGTCTTGTTCAATGGATATTCAATGATCCCATAATGTAAACCCGAATCCGGAGTGTTTTATCAGGATCTAAAGAAATGCTTGTTTAGGCGGTATTCAAAACATTTTTGTTGTGTTACTCGAGGCTCAAGGTTACTTACCAGGGCTCGAACCCCGTGATTACCGAAATAATAATAATGTGCTTTTTCGACGACTTCGAGAAACTCCGTCAATTTGCTAAGTTAGCTTCGAAACATCGTTAGGTAATAATATAACTTAGCTACCTTACCTTCTACTCAATAGCGTTCGCGTTGGGAATGTAGGTAAAGTTACCCGTAAGGCCTCATTGTTTGGGTTTGGGTTCAATGTCATATAACATTGTTATAGGGACCCAGGTGAAGTCGGGTGTTTAGCATAATTTACATTTTGCATGGTAACCTATCACGAATATTAAAGGTTTACTCCCTCTCGCCTAAGAATTCTGAACGCTCAAGAAGTAGTCGTAAAATTTTGTACCTATAGGTACCTACTTACGTTTTCCAAACACCAAGTAAATACAAAGTCCTGTTACAAAACAGTAAAAGACAGAACTATATTTCTTTTCTATGCTCGAAATCGTTGAAAAGACCATTTTGAGCAGCATTTTACTTTTGACCTCGTACATAGTACGAATAGATTATTTTTTTAAAACGTGGCAAAAAGTACTAATAAACTGTAAAGTCAGAAAGTACGATTAAAATTATTCGCGCCAACGAAGCTTTTATCATCGGGCACGAGCGCGACGGGCTCAGCGCAGCCTTGCACAAATGCACATGCCAAGCAAAGAACAACCAATGCACCGTGAAATTGCCTATTTTCCACGTTATTTTATTTATTTATTTCATACACCGATGACATTTCCATTCGTTCTCTTACGACCCACTGCGTTGGAAAATCGCTAGTGAAAACGCGAGCCGTATCATCTCTCTTTATAAAACGTTTAATAATGCACTTCAGTGTACATGTATAAAGAGCGAATGCAGCGGTTTAATTAATTACCTATAACTCTTGAAGATTTCA
Organism: Hofmannophila pseudospretella; assembly: GCA_947369225.1. NCBI lineage: Eukaryota > Metazoa > Arthropoda > Insecta > Lepidoptera > Oecophoridae > Hofmannophila > Hofmannophila pseudospretella. Next base: position 6,914,084 of record OX376316.1, read on the forward strand.
GAACTCATGATAATTATAAATTAAAGTACGAATCGTATAATGCGTCCCGGAAAATGTATCTTAACTGTTTAAATGTGTAAGTACAGTGAAAGATCGAGCTAAGTTTCATAGAAATAGAGTTTCGTGCAGAGTGCAAGTGCACACGTAGAAAGGGATATATCATTTGGCTGAAAACGGAAACTGATTCATTTCCGATGCATGGTTGAAGCTCTTTGTGGAGTTCGTCGGCTGCGAATTGCTCACGTTTCAACATTTGATTGCGACATCAATACCTTTGTAATGTTGTTGATTGTGTTATTCTGATTCTATGTCGCGGTCACTGCTATTTCCTATAGGTAAGTACGATATACGTCACTCTTGAAATTAAAGTAACTGAAGTTTAAAGTAGTGGAACCCTATAGTGGAACTTCGTCACTTCTTATTTCCTTGGGCTTGATTTATCTCAGTCGTACTTTATAATTCCCTATTTCCCAGGGGCCCGCGCTGACTTCTAGTCTGAGACTCAGTCGCAAGCAGACGCTGACTGGCTCGTCCCAGGCGGACGCTTACCTCCTTCACGTAGTTATCGAGTCTGCAAAATGCAACAATGCATAAGAATTCAATCTTACAAGTCGTATTCTGCATGTAGCCAAAATACTGTGTCCGTACATGCTTCACAAATAATGTCTTTTCATCATTGTATTTGTTCTGAGACTCCAGATAAATCTCCTTTTATTCGATCGATGGCTTATGGTTTCCTATTTAGTAGTAAAGTTTTAGTAGTACGTTTTCTAAAGCTTCTGTTCGTTAAATACTTAGGGGAAACCAAACATATTCAGCCCCTCAGAAAACTAAACAATAATAAATGATTTATGAAGAGTACAGACAAATATTAAGTGAGCAGATTTTTTTTCGATTTGGTATAGCAATATGTGGGAAATAATACTCACTCTTGTTGCCCATATGGAATGCACAGAAACTTTGTAGAATTCGTAATAACTCATGGTAAATACGATAGCCGTCATAAAGTTCAATAGCTAATACATAGATTTGCTATAGCGTGCGCTCAGGTGTTGTTTTCGTCGGTAAACTTGCTTTAAGCCGTACTGAGCTATATAGCGCCAGTAGCATGCAGGTTGCGAGCTCATGTTAATGTTATCTCTGTTCCTGAACTTAGGTAGCGACTGTTACTAAATCAGTTTTGAAGTTTCTAGTGATCGTCTTTTCTCTTCCTATCCAATAAGCCAATAAAGAATATTGGGACTTAGGTGTATTGTTTTATACTCTGCATATACGTATACTAATAATAATAAGTCTGAAGAATTAGCTATAATAACAGTCTTTCATCAGACACTTTTCATCTTTTCATCGTTACACATGAAAATAGCAGCTTAGTACGTAGGCAACTTATACTGATTGTATTCAACGGAACATTTCAAATAAACGGAACCGTATTCACGAGTGGAAGTTTGTTGAGTAGCATTAAAAGATTAAAAGTCGACAGTCTGCTCAAGCCGTATCGAATCGAACTGGAAAACGATCCCGACTCGTCTGAAACATATATTTGCTATGCAGGCAGCGGCACAGCGCGTCCGCGGCGAACTTCGCCTGGCGAATGCAAAAATTTAAATTAAAAGCATAAATCAGGCGTGTATCGAGTAAGTTTCGAGATTGGTGTGTATTTCGACTCCACGCTTCGGGATTATGTATTTCCTGTTGTTGCTTCTTGTTTGTACATTTTATGGCGACATTAAATCAGAACCTGGTACGGGCGCACTAACCAATTCGCAGAGGACTATCGCGTCGGGTAAATTGAATTCCGTATGGAATATAGTATTTGGTTTGGTATTACTTAAAATATTTATTAACGATACAAAATTGTTATAAAAATCTCAGACCAATCTAAATTGAAAAAAGTACTTGCGTGAATGTTTTACTTTTTATTTTTAAAAGCTTCGGTATATATAGACATTTAATTGTAGCTTGCACTATCTATAAATTATCGAAAGTAGATAAAGAAACTGCAATTTGTGGTACTATAACTTTATAGCAAACTTTGAAGCGTATGTGAAGGCGGCAACATCTTTCTAATAAAACAAACAAAGAAAATACTTCAATAGACTTTAGACATTAAATCTTCTCTACTTATTAATTAATGAAAATTGAATAACTATATCTAGCGATCGATAATAATATCATATTACTCGAGGAAGGTTACTTCACAGATAATTACAGCGTAAGAATCTCTACAAAATGATTATGAATTAATTGCTTTGAAATATTATGAGAACCATAATTTCATAATCTTAATTAAGAGAACTTCGGAGGGCTCAAATTATTTATACATTTTAATCTCTGCAAATCCGTCTACCGCGAGTCGATGTCGGTCGGCGAAACCCGCTAAAGTCGGAATATTTGTGACTTTTTAATAATCCCCAGCTCTATATTATTTCTGTCTACTCTTTAAACGAGTTAGCGAAATATAATACTGACGTAATGTAATTATTCCTTGTAAATACTTATTTTCATAAACTCATATGGAAACAGTGTAAAATAAATCTTGAATTCTGGCATTAAAAGTTTTTAGACTAAACTTAGCTTAGTTTAGTCTAGATTAAAATAGTGTCCAATATCAGTCAAGACGAAGTAGATACTTATGCCGTTTTCATTCATTACCTCTACACCTGAGGTCAACGCTCCATCACGCCAGGTGTATGAGGAATGCTCATAATGCGAACAGTGCAGACTTAATTAGAGTTGGTTTGATTGCAGCCGTCAACCCCGTCAGCTGGGAGGAATGGTGGACCTACGACGGAATTTCGGGTGAGTGGAATGGGCGAACCACCTCATTCGCTTTGTCATTCATTCTCATTACACACGAGTTTTATAATAGTAACAGCATGAAGTTAGTCTAGGGTACGTACGTACTTAAAATTTCCTTCATCAGCAGCCTACTCTAGTCCACTGCTGGACATAGGCCTCTCCCAGGGCTCACCATTGAGCCCGATGTTCGGTTCTTCTCATCCAGTCGCCGCCAGCCACCTTGCGCAGATCGTCGCTCCATCTAGCAGGGCGTCCCACACTACGTTTGCCCAAACGCGGTCTCCACTCCAGAACTCGTCTACCCCAGCCAGTCTATCTTATAATATCCTTGAGTAACATTAAATAATGAATGACACAATAGGACCAAGTTATGTAGAAAAGATCCAACCCAAAAACTGACCAAAATTGAGAAATGAGTCGTTGCAAAATGAAAATTACATGTAATTTCGGGTTATTTGTTAGTTTGTGCGTTGGATCATTTCTGCATAACGTTGTCCATTAAATGTACAATGAACAACACATCACAAGCTATACATAGGTACCTTTATTACTTTGTCGCATTAATTTATTTGACACATTCATACGAATTCAAGGAAACAACAAAAACTTATTGCGGCAGGGTTCCACCGAGTATACCTTGATGTGTCTTCCACTGTACGTATAAATAAATTGTAATAAAATCAAATTCTCTTTGTGACATTGCCCTTACATTACAAAAAATACGAGTTGTTATTAATTTTACTTAGTGTAAAAATAAACATATAAGCATGTTTCATGATCTTTCATCGATAATCACCATTAACTTCTAAAAACAATAGTCATAATTCATACGTTTCCTCGGGCTGAAATTTCATTTTAACTTTACTTGAATAATAAAATTAAATGAGAAAATCATTTTGTTTATGGGATTTCATGTAAAAATTTAAGTTACTGTTTTATGTATTCATGTAGGTATATTTCTTGTTTGTGTAAAAGCCACTCTGTCATAGTATAATCGAACCAGATGGTTCGTATATAAAAATCTAAACACACTGACCTACCGCACGCGCGCCACAAAATATTTCGTCTGTGAGTCGTATCGTATCAACTCCTCTGTGCCGATAACGTTTTTTCCCGTTTTACGTGACACGAAATTTATACGGGCAATTTATCTTGCATTCATATTGCTTACTCGCGAAATTGTGAGGTGCGTTATCGTAGCGTATTATATTTCCTTCATATAATTCCATAAATTTTATTCATTTTCATTAAATTTTCTACTCAAATACCGCTTCCTTATAAAGTTAATTTAATTTACGCATTTTTTTAAAAGTAGAACTATTAAAAGCAGTAGAGTGTCGGTGGCGTCGTGGCTAGGACGTCGGAGTCCGATGCGGGAGGTTTGAGTTCGAAACCAGGCAATGCCTTGTACCAATGAGTTTTTCGGTTTTTTCGAAAGACTTACGTACATTAACCGACTGCTCTGACGGTGAAGGAAAACATCGTGAGGAAACCTGCACACTGAGATAAACAATGTGTGAAGTGGGGAAGGCAATGGCAAACCACCGCATTAAATATGCCACGAAAGTCGTTCTATGTGATTAATTCCTTAGAATGAGCACGACCCTCAGCAATTAGGAATATGACTTAGAAGAAGAAGATTAAAAGTAGAACTGTAAATATTCCGTTTCGGGTGGAATTCCGAGGGATCATTAAAATAATAAGCCAATATGAGTCAGATCAGATTCCCTACTTTTAACTGGCTGCGACACTGCAAGATCTGCTAGTTTAATAAACAAAGTGTATGTCTAATTCCATTGGCCTAGGTACCGATTTATGATCTAGCTACAGCTAATCAAGGTACTGCAGAGTTCGTTAAAAATGTAAAGCTGCCCAATGCTGCACTGGCTAAATAAAAGTTAGCAAGTTGCGTGAGACCGAAGCTCGCGCCCCACTGTAATATTCAGGGGCATTCATTAGCAATCGCATTAGAACATTGGGGCTTCTTTTCTTCGCCGATTTGGGTCAACGTTACCTCCTGACTTGTAAGATAATTTATTGAAGTGAAAACTTATTTAGGCGCAAGCGAATCGGGTATACTCGGCTCCATTCGACATCAAGCGCGCTCGGGTCGGTGACGCTGAATCGCGTATACTCGGCTCTAGTCGTCATCAGCTGTCATCAGCCACGTGCATAGTTTCAAGAATTACGTTTTTATTATTATCAATTTGTGCTGCATGTTACTAATAGTGAAAAATTTGATTTGCATCAATGTAAGTTCTCGCATTTCTCCAGCAATATGAAGGACTCAGAGTTCAATAAACAAATAATTAATTGTTTTTTGTTAAAGTGGAAATTCCTTTATTTTTATTTTAATATTATTTTTATTTATTTACATTTAAACATTTGCAAGACAGTCTACCATCTGAAGAGGAAACGAAGAATAGTGTTCTTACTTTCATGGACGAAGATCTCAATCAAGTTTCACAAAAGGATTCCCAAAATATTAAAAGAACTTATTTATTTCTTAATAAAAAACATGTTTTATTTAAAATATAACCGGCGTTTGAAACTAGTGGGACTGAAGAGACCACCGAGGAAACTTATTTCTCGTAGACCCACTGCTTCATCAGGTGGCCCGTTGGCTCGTCTGCTCTCCTTATTTAATAAAAAAAAAAAAAAAAAAAAAATGTACAATTTGGCTTATGTAATTAAAACAGGGTTCTCTGTAAAAGGTTCTGAGGCACGATCTAAGTCGTGCTTTGCCTGGTTTTTTTTGTAAGTTTTCACTTATATCGTGTGGTCATAAGCACACACCCTCTTCTTTCATTTAGAGGTTTTTCTTCATTATCAAAACATTTTTAATTTAATGAGATTTTTTTAAATATTTCTTCCTCGAAACCACTGGGCAATAAAAGGTAAAAGAACTACTTGTTTAATGGGGCAGTAAGGGCACAAGTAATTTTAAAACTACTCAAGTACACAGATATTGAACAAAATGGTATAATCAATGTAAAACTGATTACAAACAAATTATAATGGAGGATTTATTAGGGATCTTTTTAACTTATGAAACCCACTTCTTTCACTCGTATTTAAAAGTAATTTTAACAATTGAAAAAGTATTTTTGCACCATTAGCAGAACTGCATAGATTGCCAAAAAAATAGTACGAGAGGCTAACGCTAACGCGTGGCCATAAAGTGGGCGTGACCGCAACCGCTGCGCCGGCTTACTCATGCAATTTTCAAGGTCATAAATAATAAAACCGTGAACGCGATCCAAAGCACTTTGGCTACTTTCGCGCCGCAGTTTTCTCCTATATTGAAATACCTTGGGATCGCTAATTTTGGAAGTTTAGGTTTGCTACTACGAGTATTTTCTCCCTGTTCGCTTTTTATCCTCTCGTACCAAAAGAAGGGGTTTAACGCGTATGACTGTGGTTTGATACCTCATCAAATGAAACGATCATGATGCGGTCCGAACGGTTCTTGTCTTAGCCATATACTTGCCAACTTTGGGTTAAATGTCTACCGAAATCGCATAGCACCATAAGGATGCAATACAATGATGCATTTTGCACCCTTATGCGGTTGCCGCGATTCTGTAGTGCATCGGGCATGTTCGCTGACGCACGGGTGCCCGATTTCTTTGCGGTTGTCAGGACTCGCATCGCTTCTTTTTGGAAGCGGTTGCGTCAATCTGACAACAGAATACTGAAGGCTGTGTGCGAGGACCTACGCAGTCCCATATTCAAACACTGGTTGGCTGTCCACCGGGACGAGAACCGTAAATAAATAAATTGTAGATAATTATATGATTTAGTTTCGTTTGTTTTTATTAGTATTTGTGTTTGTATTAAATATTTTTTTTGTATGTTGTATTATTATTCTTTTGTTATATGGGTTTTTTTATGCCTGAAATAAAGATGTATTATTATTATTATATCTGATGAAGATTGGTTCATCTTCGATATTATTGTGACAGATTCTCACAGTTTCACCAACATACAACAAAAAGTGTTCTTTTTTAACCTCGAAATACCCACCTACATGAAAAGATGAACTGTCAAATAAGCTTTGCTTAACAAGATTTCACGTATTTTGTTAAAAAAGGCAATTAAAATATAACATTGGACAGCAAAATTGGTATAATAATCATACCAAATGGGCCGATTACTGCATGTTCGCTACAATAAGGCCATTGTCACAACGATAATTAACATAGCATTTCAGTTGCATCCGATAATAATGAGCTACATGTGCACTCTGTATGGACGTTCGCGGAACACGATACAAGTTTTATGCCCCGAGTAACTTTTGTATTTCATTGTATAAATAATATCAGGGCAAATGCGGTATTTAAAATTTTAGAATGAATAATTAACTAGGCAGCACTTTGTTAACAAACCAACGGCAAATGTAAACAATGAAATAAAAGCCCCTTCAGCGAAAATTCACAAATAATTTCAGCACAGTATGAAATTACTGCAAAAGTGCAAATAGACTATACCGAATTATTAATCACAAAGGACTATATATGATGTTCATGAAAACATTCGGCAACATTTTATCAGATCCAATCATAAAAGTTATTTTTTTTAAATCACGAAACATAAATTCGGTTGCACTTGTTTAGTCAAAACTTGTTAGCCAATAACATTATTTGGCTAAGTTGTTTATCATATTCAATCGGCTAATTATTTCACCGATGTCCTCTTTATAATATTTTTTTTACTAAAAATATGATAAATTAATGGTTATTTCGATACAGGTCCAGCGTTTTGGGGGTTGATCAACCCAGAATGGTCGCTGTGCAACAAAGGTCGGCGACAGTCCCCGGTCAACTTGGAGCCGGAGAAACTACTTTACGACCCCAACCTACGCTTTTTACACATAGATAAACATAGAGTAGGTATTAGAAAACCCTATATTTTAATCATGTCACTAGTGATAAAAAGGGTGACTCGCTCCCTATCGTACATTTTTGACACCATTTTCTAGAAAAAACGTGATGGGGTATATACTAGGTGGGACTGAAAAACAGCTTCCGTGCAGAGGCCTCGACCTATTCGCTCACTTTACGATTATTTATATTCTCTGTTACTGTTATTGTAATACATACAGCTATCGTGTTGGTGTTTTTTTTTTAAGTCACCCTATTTATTAAGTGACATGATACAGAAATAGCCACTATTTATATCCCATAATAATGTTTAGAAAATATGGAATTAAATTAAAATAAGTCTGTAATTTTCATCAATGCAAGCTATAAAAAGCTTATTTCATTACCTACTGTAATTTAATTATGTAATGGTAAAAGCTTGCCAATAATTTCAATTTCAGTCCACATAATTATATTTAATTCATAAGCCATGGAATTTTTCCATTGACAAACAACCACAGAAAAAGTGATAAAATAAGTAACTTGTACCTACTTAGATTTGTTCTTGAGTTACTTTGAAAGAATTTCCGGATAATTTTCGAAATTTACTGGTACAAGTTCGAATTCGATACGATTCTAAATATGGCAAATTCGAAACTTTCCATTGCTTTACAAAGTCTTAAGTGATTTATTTCCGGTAGAACAATTAAAATGTTGAAATATTTAATAGAAGCCTTAAAATAAGCCTTAAAAGCCTTAACTTTGACGTGGGCTAGGTCGTCAATAGAATTAACAAAAATCGAGAATAGTAAGTATATTATTTACTTTAGATCCCTCACACCTCAAAACTGGGGACTAAAATGGACTGATGAAGATGTCAATAATTTAAAATTGCAGTGCTTGTCTGATAGGGAAGCGATCACCCTTACGTAAAGTTTTTCACTGAATATCTTGCTTCGGTGTAGCAACAAGCATTTTCTAAGCTCTCGCTTATACCTAGGTCTAAGCTCTAATGCTCCATTTTCCGCATCAAACTTTCTTAATTAGTTGTCTATAAATGTAAATAAATAATTTATTTAGTAAACAGTAGTATATAGTCCCCAAAATATGATAACCTGTGTTGTGGGGACTAGTCTCTTCCTATAGTATAATAACATCTGTTTGTTAAATACTATAGTTAGACACGGGATACTTACCACGGTTAAGGTTGGTTTCGAGTTCTCATAGATAACCCACTGAATGCCACTGTACAAGCGTGAGCATGGAAAGAAAAATCTGAAACTCGAAACAAACTAACTATGGTTATAGTAGTACATAAGAATCATGTGTATGTACTAAACTACAGTACCACTGACTTCCCCAACAGATTAACGGGCTAATAAGCAACACAGGCCATTCCGTCATCTTCACGGTGGAGAATGAGACCAGGCACCACATCAACATCACAGGGGGTCCGCTCTCGTACAAGTACCAGTTCCACGAGATCCATATCCACTACGGCCTTCACGACCAGTTCGGCTCTGAACACGCCATCAACGGTTATTCGTTTCCTGCTGAGGTAAGAAGAAGGAATTACGTCTTCAACAACTTTTATTTTCATATTGATTGCAGATTGGTAGTTCCTACTAAACATTTTCGATGTTACAATATTTTTTTTCGCTCTTTGGTATCTGAGGCCAAGATCCACTTCGGATCGCTGCGCCAGCGAAGTAAGTAAGTAAATTTTTGAGAGTAGTTTTTTAAATTAAATTGCATTCTACTTAACTTCCCATTTTCATGGCCATCTTGTGTCGTGCTTTTTCATTGACATATTAGCTTCTTCGGAAAATCCGCTCCATCGCGTACTGCATATATTGTCAATGGAGTAAAACCAAAAACACTTGTCAAAACAATGGCTATAAATCATTTAGTACTTTCTTTTTATTTCAAAACAAATTACAACTAATATCAGTTGAACTGTTTATATTGTTTACAGTGGGAACTAGACTGACTAATTAGTTAAACTGTACGCTGCAGTGCGCAGCGTGCCGACGAAGTTCTGCCAAGCCGTCTCGACTCGATAGATCCTCGCTAATTGATCTCCGACGCACTCGTGAATAGCAAATACTTATAATGAAATTAATCCATTTGCCAAATTAACCTGCCTATCCGAACCTAATAAATAATACATACGCAGATATTAGTAATGGAATACATTCATTTCGCACAATGCAATGTTATTATCAGCCTCAATTATGTTAAAGTAGAAATTATGATTAGATTATCAAAACATGGGCGACAACCCGGCCAACAACAATTTGAACAACTTTCCAAACACGCAAAAACTTACAAAATGTATTGATTGTGCTCTTACAGCAAATCATTTTATACGGCAAATAAACTGTTTTCTTTTGCTTAAAATGTTGTAGAATTTATTATAATCGCCCCAAATGTTGTTACACCTTGTATAAGAAGTAAATTTTGTGAAATCACACATTTACACTGAAGTAAATATACATATTAATATGTTATCACAACACAGAGATTTCTCTGGAAATGTCTCAAAAGAAAGCGTAACAGATGTTTTTACACGCATCGCCCGCCCCGGCGCCTTCTCTGAGACGCCGAAATCCCAAATGTAATCCCGACGAACGACTGCGGGCCAACTCAAGCGTGCCTCCTGTTTATTTATGTGACAAATTCTTACGCAGCCGCGTTAAATCCAAAATCATGTGCTTATTCGTTTCAGATCCCTTTTGGCTTTTTTTTATTTCCACCATTTATTCTTCAAATCTTTGTTGGAAAAGTACACAAAACCAGACCCGCCGCTAGCCATAATCCGATTTTGCCGCCCCGATACCCTCTTTTGGAGCGAAATCCTCCCCCCCCCATGTTTTGACTGAAAAATCCAGTGAATTGAATTGATTTTGACTTCAACCTTAGCTAGAGAACCAAATGTGTGATATTGTTGTTGTGAAACCAACCCCGGGTTAGAGATGGCGGGAGCGAGTGAAGCGAACTCGAAATTTGGCTCGGATCTGACATGGATTATGGGTTTGGTTAGAGAGCTAGGGCGGGGGAGCGCACGTAGCGAGCGTGAAATTTTAGCGCGAATCTGATGCGGTTGATGAGTTAGATTAGATGGTTAGGGCGGGCGGGAGCAATGAGTTAAAAACAGGTTGATTTGAACATAACAAAATCGCTGTATTTGCTGCCCACCTGGACGTGCCGCCCGCGTCCGGTGCACGCCTTGCAAACCCGCTTGTGGCGGGCCTGTACAAAACGAATTGTTTCATATTAAACGACTTTCCTCATAAATTTGTGAACATCGTGTAAATCTTATACCTCCTTACATTAATTTACAATTTTCTTTTGTTACAGATTCAAATATTTGGTTTCAATTCGCAGCTTTATTCAAACTTCTCTGAAGCTCTACATAAAGCTCAAGGAATTGTTTCCATCTCTCTACTGTTACAGGTAAAGGTTACTATTGTTTTGTTTTGTTATTCGACAATTGTATTAAAATATCGTTTACAATCCGAATATACCACGACCGTATTTAAATTGCTTATTCAATTAAACGGATGTACGCACGCACAAATCTGTTTGGAGGGGCAAGAATCTAAATTGTTTATTAAATAGGTCCGTTTGTTTAAACAATGAACCAGTAAAGTTAGAAATAGGTAGAATAACAAATTGAAATGTTAATGTATTCATACTTATGTAAAAGACAAGGTGTGGTTACATTGACGTGATTCGATCCGAACCAACTATCGATATTACAAGCATATTTAAAAAAAATGCTAGTAAGCTTTTGCGTAATTGGAGTTATCGACGGAGTGTTATCAAAGCCGCACCTATTCATAGGCTCTACCCAAACTGAGCGCTGTTAATTAAGGAAATTGGAGTTTTCTGCCGCCATTGGATTAGCCACCAAAGCTATTAGTTCAAATTAAGAACTGTCTAACGAAGGTGGAACTACCTGTACACTGCCAGTCACTGTAGGGTAACTGCTTTCAATTAATTGCCACGTGAACAGTGTCAACTTTACTTTATTACTCATTTGTAGATGTCTGTCACAAGTTACCCCTGTTGTGGTAATAGTGTAATTTATTTGGAGGTTTAATTGAATTTTTGTTGGACTAACAACTTTATCTCTAAATACTTGATTATGTAAAGTCGATACTTATCGCTCGCTCTTCACTATCAATTTAAATGAAGGTGTTTTGTCTGTGCAGTAACTATCCGTTCATTTTATGGCTTTGCTTAATGAGCTTGCTTGACGTCGGCGCATCCCCGATGTTGTCCCAAAGGGGAACATGTTTACGGACACGATCATAATATTTCGCCCTCACCGTGCTGTGTGCGGTGTAAACTGAAAATTTGCAAAAGCAAGCAATTTCCACCAGACGACAAACAAAGACAATTGTTATTCTTTCTACTTTGTCGTTGGAATTCTATTAGCTGTGTTCCTTTCGTTTTCAATATTATTGTATTGGCGTGATCTGACTGTCCACGGCTGTCTTTAGGATTAAAGACCAATTTTTAACAGAATGAAGATTCAAATCTATATTTTGTTGCAGCTTGGTGATTTATCAAATCCAGAGTTAAGAATACTAACAGAGGAATTAGAAAACATAAAGTATGGAGGTAAGTTACTAATAATGAACACCAAAACTTTGCATCTGTGCATCATCAGCAGACGACCCCAACGGCGAGCGTGCGTGAAACGACGATTGATGTAGAGGAAGCAGAAGACGCGTGCCAAGATAGAGATTCGCTCCATTCTCTCTGCCTACATAGCTTTATGGTATGTATGTATAACTTTGCATCTCCAGTGGCGGAACTTTAAACTTCGGGATGGATTACCTATGCATCATTGAGACGGAGTTTGTGGTAACAAGTTCCCGACACTTAAAGCCTTTCATCGTATCTAACATTACATATCAGCCGCTAGAAATAAATCCTTGATATAGTTAATATGATTTCCTTGGTGCAGGAGCGGAGATGCCTGTGAACAAGCTATCGGTACGAGGTCTTCTACCAGACACAGAGTACTATATGACTTATGATGGTTCCACGACGGCGCCGGCGTGTTTTGAGACCGTCACGTGGGTCATCATCAATAAGCCAATATACATAACTAAACAACAGGTACGAGTATACATCAATAAGATACACTTATTAGATATTAGAAAACAGTAGACACTTATACGAGCGTCGGTGGCGTCCGTCGTGGCTTGGACGTCGGACTCCCAAGCGGGAGGTCAGGGTTCGAAACCATGCAATGTCATGTATGATTAATTCCTTAGAATGATCACGACCCTCAGCAATGAGGAATACGACTAAGAAGAAAAGAAGAAGACACTTTAAGCATTGAACTCAAGTCAATTACTATTCATTGCAATGCCTGACGAAAGCCATCACGTAGCAAATGAAGAGATGTGACCATCAATGATATTATAATAATTTTAATCATAATTTGCTTTAACTATATCAACATATGAGACGTTCATAACTATTCATCATCATCATCAGCCTATTAATGTCCCCACTATTGGGGCACAGGCCTCCCCTTGAACAAGGGGGGTACGGGCCATAATCCACCGAGCGGGCCCAGTGCTGATTGGTGGATTTCACACGCCTTCGGAAACTTTTAATTTCCCCAAACATGCAGGTTTCCTCACGATGTTTTCCTTCACCGTTAGAGCAGTCGGTAAATGTACGTAAGTCCTTCGAAAAAATCCTAAAAACTCATTGGTACTTGGCATTGCAAGGTTTAAAACCCGGACCGCCCGCATGGGAGTCCGGCATCCTAGCCATTAGACCGCCGACGCTCATAACTATTACTCTATTGTTATTTAAACTTACATCTATCATCAATCATCTATATTCAAATTCTGTGGTTTCGCAAATATCAAGTTCGTCTCCCAACAAATTCTTCTAAAGTTCTATGTAAGTAACGGACCACAATGCATCAAAGTTCCGAAGTTAAACTCATGTGTTAAGTTGACTGCAGCAATCGATATGAGCGGTCGAGACCCGCATTTGTTCAAGTTCACCTTATTTGCATTGCATGCGCTACGGGCTCGCCCGCGAGTTTGAAGCTTGATATAGAGTTAATGGAAATTGTTCCCAGGTTTATTTTCTTATGAAATAAAGCTCCTACTGTTGAATTTCTGCTAATAATTTTATACATAAAGATTAGATGGTTCCGTTAACATATAGTATTAGGTAATACTAGACCTAACTATAATAATTATATAAAATGGAGAATAAAACCTACGCAGGTACTTACATACTCGTAGTGCAGGAAAGATAGGTTTTAATTATCTGTAATTTTAAGAGAAAACAAGCGCGGCGCTCTGGTTTCTTGGCTAAATGAACAGGAAGCGGATATGAGCCCTCTACGGGCCACGCCTCGGACACATCTAGCTTCATTCTTTCTGTGTATTCAGCCGTGGCTGAGGCCAGCGTAATAACATTTTCATTTGTGCTCACGCTACAATAAACAACTCACGTCGCTCGCCTTTAGACAAAGACTTCGCCGTGAATTATGTACGTGTTAAAAGTAAACTGAAAGTGCCGCGGTGTGTGGCTGTTATTATAAATCATTGTTTATGTTTTCCGTTTGTGTTTTGTGGGAAAATTAAGTGGTAGTGGAAACTGCTTGCAATCTCGCAGGGAGTTGAGTGAACGCATGCGGTTGCTTCAAGCGCAATATACTAGTGCTGTTTGCCGTCAGTTTCGTGTAAATAGGTCCTGTCTAGGAATAACTTTTGTCTGTGGACTCGTAACAAGGTGCGGTGTCTTACTGCAATCACACAAAGAAAATCACCTGCTCTCGTGAGGAGGATGGTAATGTCACTGTTGTTAATGTTAATTTGCATGGTTTTCTGAAAGAAGAGTGTAAATATCAATGATAATTCAAGGTTTTCCTGATTTACTCGTACATACATAAAATAACTATTAATAAAATTCAAAAATGTCTATTGAAACTAGAGTTTAGTTTTAGGGTTTTATTTTACCTAACGGGTATAATCAGAATCTGAGGAGTTTAAAAAATACAAGAATGAGTGTTAAGTTATTATCAAGATTTTCATGAGTACATCGATTAAATTTCGAATTACCTATCGAAAAGAAAAGTTCTGTATTAGGGCGAGTTTATAATCAGGCAGGATCAAAGAATGTAAGAATATATAGGAATGAGTGTTATGTTATTATCAAGGTTTTCCTGAGATACATCCATAAAATTCGTAACTATCTACTGAAAACGAATGTTCGGTTTTAGGGGGAGACTATAATCAGGATCAAATTGTTTAATATAGCATAAACAGCGATGCGAATGAGATAGCAGGTCGCGTGCGACCAGCCCGTTAATCCCGCCAAGGTAGCGGAGCAGCCATACCATTCCCATATAACACTAACACATAAAAGGAAGAAATTTCAATTTACCTCAAATCGTTCCACCATACTTGTTTACAGCATAATAATGAAAGCGGAAAACACATGCATGTTATGTTGAAAGTACGTGAAATTACGACAAAATTACAAATTAGTTCCTCATCAAATCAGAAAATTGCTAGCGAGTTGTGTATTCTGTAATTTGACTGAATATTCAGTTATTTCTAGGTTATCCTTACAACTCTATTTACCTTGGAACACTAAATACGTACCTGGATATTAAGATATTTTTTTCTGTAATCCTTAGCTGCTTAAGCTACAGCGGATTCTACCGATGACCTTTGTTTTATTTTATACGAGTTTCTATCTTGAATGACTCTAAGAGTTATGAGCGCAATGTCTAATATGCAAAATGCCTAAAATCATAGTCTAATGCCTAAAACTTGAATTGCCTAAACTGCATAACGTCTAAAAAGCTGCACAAAATGTCCAATCTCAAAATGCCCATTTCCCAAAATGTCCTGTAACAATGTACAATAAACTATTCTTATTCTTAATGTGTGCAATTTGCCCAATGTATCAATGTCTGCTACTAAAGCGGGCGACACGGGACGACACGGTCACTTCACGGGACGATAAGGGGACGACACGGTGACGACAGGGGGACGACACGGGGACGACGCAAGTAGATCAGGACCGGGATCGGGATCGATTCATTCATTCATTTTCGTCCCTGTGTCGTCCTCGTGTTGTCCCGTGTAGTCACTGGGTCGCCCGTGATATTGGACACATTGCATAGCACATATTGACACATTGGACTGGACATTTTGGGACTAGTCATTCTGGGAAATGGATGTTTTGGTAAATTGACATTTTGCACGCAAACGAGTTTAGCAATTATTGCGCCACCCTGGAATCGATATGATGTCATGTCATCTTGCATCGAAGCAATTTCGCGTTTTAGACGTTTTGGTTTCTAGTGATTTTGCGTTTTTGGGATTTAGTGTAGTAGAGATTATGCGTTTAGGCGTTTTGCTACATAGACATAGCGCTCATAACCGGTCTCAAAGAGGTGGGTAAATCGTTTAGACGTCGAACACACAACATGTCATGCGATAATGAACAAAGCCCAAATTGTCTTCTATAGCTGCATGGCTTGAGGCGCCTGATGCAAGGTGATGCGCGACATCCGAAGGCGCCTCTTGGGAACAACTTCAGGCCGCCACAGCCTCTGCACCACCGCGCAGTGAGGACAAACATCGACTTCGACTTGAGCAAGGTAAATCACAACCACACTTCTGTACTCCTGTTTAAGTGTACTCGTAGTTACTTGAAAGTTTCTCGTGTAGTAAGACTTTAGTCTACCTGTTATTTACCACCGTGCTCAACACAATTTAGAGTTCTGCTTGTTTAATTTTCAAGTCCGAATGCTGGACTTAGTTCTTAGTTTTAACCTGCCATTTTCATGCCAATTTATCTACTGCCTAGCGTCGTCCCGCTTAAACACTTTCATGCTATTTGATATCAGAGCCAAGCGGCTCCTTTCTGGACATCAGGTTTATAGTAGAACGTAGTAGGTAATTTTAAAAGGCAGCTGTTTTTTTATGCATAATTTGTTCAATAAGAAACCAACAAACAACATCATTTAGGGGTTCAATCTTCATATTGTCATGAAGAATTTATTATGAAAATTTAACACTGTTTTTCATTAATGTACAGCTGCTGTGTAATATGAAGCTGTTTATAAGGAATTGGACTGTCATTAGACAGTGGATATTTGAACATTAGAAATTTGGTCATTTGGACATTTAACATTTAGTAATTGGTCATTTGGACATTGAACATTGGGCATTGGTTTGGTCATTCGGACATTGGTCATTTGGACATTATAGCGACCTTCAGTAAGTGTGTCTTTAATGAACTTGTATAAAACAGTTTGAACATTAAAAAATATTTTGTAGGGTGTTATTATTTATTGGGTATTTCATTGTCGTAGAAAAAGTAGTATATGCAACTGCACGTAATGGCGATTTTAACACTCGAATGATCTTTTATAAACAGTTCTCATGTTAAAATCTCTATCTTTACGTGGTCGTTGGCATAAACTACTATATTATAATCGGTAAATATTGTTTAACTTTACATATAGCGAATTTAGCATCACTAAGAATAATACCTAAATAATTATTACATTTCAGTATCCCGGTAAAACTTGCCCTAGTATGCATCGAAACATGCATTACAAAGGTGAGTTCAGTAAAATCTTATACATTTACGCATCGTAACGTTATAACAATAACTATGTGCCTATTAATTTCCTTGTTTTCGTTGCAGCCAAAAGCTGGACACAATATTGAAGAGTTAGTACGGTAGGCATTCATGTAAACTAAATATAGGAGCTATGTAGAAAATTATACAAATAGACTAATTTTGTATAAGTGATTGTAAATACTTCCTGTACAGTCTTGTTATATCTCGCTTATGATAAATGGAGCTACAAAGTGTACTTTTAAGTAGATAAGAATGTTGTATTGTATTAATTATCAAATGATATCAAAATTGATGTTGGAGTACTTGTCTTTAGAATTCTTTGTAGACAATTGTGATTAGTCAATTTAGATATTGATACAAAATTAATTATACTTTACGTACTTATTTTATATCGGCCTCTAAACTTAGGTAATACATACATAAATATTTTCGGATAGATTGTTCAACCATTATCATCGGTCTCACTGTCTTTAGTAATAGGTAGTACCTAATCGAGTAGCGTAGTTATAAAATACGAGTAAATAGAGAGTGTAAACGGTTTTGTATCCTGTATTATACCTACAAGTAGAGCATACTAAATGATGCATCGCATACAATTCCATAGTTATTCCAGACTCTAACATGTAGGTTTTGTAGTTTGGTTACATAATTTTAACTAAAATTCGACAGTGTCCAAGTTTTACGTTAGCCTGCAGTACTCCTTACACCACAAATTATTAATTAATTTAACTAATTAGGGACATATCAACCATATCAGAGTATCAATATAGTCGTACACATGAACTATTTGTTTTTGATATATTTCTAAGTACCTACGTCGTTGTAAGGCATCTAATAGCTTTAAATAATTTATATCTTAGTAAACCTAATTAACGTTGCATAGAGCAATCAAAAAAAGTTTTCATGGTCATGTATTGTATATCGCCCAGCTTTCTTTTAAGATTTTATTAGAAATAAAATTATTATTTGATTAAATAATATACCTACTTTGTCGAGTTTCAATCCTCAACATCTAGTAGATTTCCTTCCACTTTAAAGGTTTTATGAGGCAATTCCAGCGTCAATTGCTATTTTTTCCTGTGAGTCACAAAGTCAGCGATCGTGAGTTTAAAAAAATATATTTCTGTAATGCAATGGAGCGGAACCATCTGTTTCAGTGTTACCTCCGCTCTCACGTTTGAATAAAAAGCTCATTTGAATTCTATGAGAATCGAAATTGCTCTGCTATTCGCCGTACTAACTTAATCGAGTTCCTCGCATTGTCCTTCACCTTTGTAGGTATTAGACTCGCACACCTAATAATACAGATGTAAGAAAAAATGCATCGATTATTTCTAGGAATGAAAATACCAAATAAGAACGAATATTTGCGTCAGATAGCAAAAAGTACAATAGTATTTAATTATACCCTTGTACGAGTATCATATATTGATTAATTCTTTCTTAACCGTTGTTATTATTATCCTTCATAAGGTTTCATTTCCTTTGACGACTACTTATAAAAATGCCAGTCTAATTAGTTCATTAACGATATTACAGAATTCTTGTTACGATCATCTCAATATCCTTAATCGTGACCTTTCATAATATCGTAAGTAATAATAATTCTTATAATATTTATTTTATATGACCATTGAACGGAATTTCCTTATTTTTATCGTCCCGTTAATCAGAGATTAGGACATAGCGAAATAAATCTCAGATTTTCCGCACCGGAACACGAGTCGACGTTATTGGGAAAGTTTCCCCGGCCGGCGCGCTAATAGACTTACACAAATTGAGCTCATTAAAAATAATAACGCTCAGCCCTACTTATCGGTTCATATGGGATTTTGATATACCTAGTGTGGGAATTATAAAATACTGTGTTAGAATTTTAAGTTATAAGAGTCAATTTTTAATCTTGTTCCTTTCTTTAAGATCACTAAATGAATACGATAATACAAACGATCGAAGATTACTATTTATGTAAGTAGCCATAGTTGTAATGTAGTGGTAGATCCTAAAGTGAAGGATCGCCTGGGGTGATACCACCCTCTTATCTATTTCTGCCGTGAAGCAGAAATGCTTGCACTTCTGTGTTTCGGTTTGAAGGGTAAGAGAGCCAGCGTAATTTCCGGCACATGAGGCAATCCATCTTAGTCCTCAAGGTTAGCAGCGCATCAAAAACCCTCTAATATTAATACAGTGAGGTGAGATGTCTACGGGCGACGGTGACCACTTACCATCACGTGGCCCGTTTGCTCGTCTGCTCTCCTTATTTAATAAAAAAATAAATTAATAAAAATAAAATAGTTATTTGTATGTGATGTGTAATATTATTTACGTAGTAAATGTCTCAACAATAACTTCATAAACAAACGTCTCACTCAACTTTATAAAAAGAGAGTCAACATTTAGTTCCTCGTAATATTTTCATTTCTTTATCCTGTGACAAACTTCCCACATATTTTCCCGTACATTTTCAGAGAAAATATTTTTTGTCAAACCAATCCCCGTGCAATATAAATCTTCGGGTAGCGGGTGTGTTTACACAGTGTGCTAAACGTTCGACGAGTGGGGCGCGACTCGAGTGCGTTCTCAAGACGAGTGTGAGCTGCGAGTGCTTCAGCGTCGAGTTTATTTGCTCCTTATTCAAGTGACAGAGATTTGACGTGGAGCGCTGACGTGTGCACTGCGCTTTACGTCGCTGAGGTGGTCTGGTTCGGTTCCAAATGGAAATCTGCGCTTCGAAAGTATCTAAAGTTATCTAGCTAACATTATCCATACGGTTTACCAGTATAGAAGGTAGTAAACTAGCTGCCTTCTCTATGCAAGCGGTCCCGACTTCGAAAGCAAAGTTTTAATTTTTTTTTAAATATGGACGCCTTTTGTTAACGTCTCTATGTAATTTCACTGGTCCTATGAATTAAAGTATGGATAAAGATTAAATACAATTAGACAATACAGCATTCAATACCCCCAATTCTTTAAATTAAAATATGTTTGTGAGCTGAAATAAAATTGTGGCTCATTCCTCAGTCTTCCCATAAAAATGGCAAAACAAGTAATTACTTTCAATTTGTAATCCGAAAGCGACACTAGTAAAAACTTTCATGGCAGGAGTTGCACTGCACGTGTCGTTGGATCCAATGCGACTTTTATGCAAATGCACGTGTTGTGCAATGGAACAAACTTGTTTTAACCACACGGGTCATATCAGGAACAGGAAATGTAGGTAAGTAAATTATTTTTGTACTCAACAGAGAACTGAATGTATATACCAGAGATTTTCAGCCTATTTTGTGACCATAGACAAATCTGACCTAGTGCGAAACCGAATAAATGATAATCTGACAAAACCAGAATTTTACCTAGTGCTCCTAAATAATGTATTCTAAGTACGGGCCTTTTCAGAGTCGAAATTACATTTTGAATTTTCACGCATGCGGGGAAAACCCGCGTGCATGGCGAAATACGCACGACTCTGAAAACGTCCTAAGTAAAGTAAATGAAATAAAAGTGTCTAGTAAATTATTATTAAGTTCATTATAAACAAGCTATTCGATTAACGGCGACTTCGTCGTAGATAACCAAGTTTGAAATACTTCCATAAATAACTTTTGTATAAATCATCAGTTCAGCAGCGTCAAATCAATTAGGATATAAGCCTATATTATACAGGGTGTAACATTAAGAATGGTCAGTATGGGAAAGTCTGAAACTATAAGACATACGAACATCTGTTCTTAGGAACCATGTCATCAATTTTAGTAACAAGAAAAACTGTATTCATACATTTAAAAAAAAACCTGTACTCAGCCTGGGAATCGAACCCGGTTGTTTTGAAAAAAAAAATCCAACACTTTCTATTTAGATATCGATTGTGTAGGTCTTAAGGAATAAATGTTAGTATGAAACGTGATGTTTAAAATTAATAAAACGCATTGTTTCCATATATTTTAATTTATTTTAGACTAGACTATTTCTTGTGGGGTTACGTTAAGGATGAAGTGTACAAAACAAGCTACGACACAATTGAAGACCTAAAAGCAGCCATAGAGACAATTTTAACGCAAATTCACCACCTGAAGATACAACATTCAATAGTAAGATCGTTACCTAAACGAGTTGAATGTTGTATTTTACAAAATGGTAGTCATTTCGAACACCTACTAAAATAAATTAAAAGATATGGAAACAATGCGTTTTATTAATTTTAAACATCACGTTTCATACTAACATTTATTCCTTAACACCTACACAGTCGATATCTAAACAGAAATAGTGTTGGTTTTTTTTTTCAAAACAACCGGGTTCGATTCCCAGGCTGAGTACAGGTTTTTAAAAAAATGTATGAATACAGTTTTTCTTGTTACTAAAATTGATGACATGGTTCCTAAGAACAGATGTTCGTATGTCTTATAGTTTCAGACTTTCCCATACTGACCGTTCTTAATGTTACACCCTGTATATTCGTAAATTTTGATAAAGCATTCTAAACAGGCGCGTATTCAAAGGGTTTAAGTGTGCTCATGTCCCAAAAAATTTAAATCTGAGAATGTTTCTACAATATATTTTTAGAATAAAGTTTTGGTTGGATTCGGTGCTGATATTTAATTAAACTGATTACCTACAGAAATAATTAATTTTATGCGAATATAAACAATAAAATATTCACCAGATTCCGCATATAAGCAATTCAAGTTCAGCTCTTTGCTAAATTAGCTCTTAAAGCGAGGGCTGACTCTAATAATGCTCAAGCAAGGAATAGGAAGCTCAAGCTTCCCATTCCTTTTCTGAGTGACCCTAACGAGGCTGAAATTGTCACTTTGTCGAGTATCAAAGGCCCTAAAAAATC
Organism: Hofmannophila pseudospretella; assembly: GCA_947369225.1. Taxonomy (NCBI): domain Eukaryota; kingdom Metazoa; phylum Arthropoda; class Insecta; order Lepidoptera; family Oecophoridae; genus Hofmannophila; species Hofmannophila pseudospretella. Next base: position 6,936,242 of record OX376316.1, read on the forward strand.
TGATGAATTAAGTAAAATATAAGTTAATATAGTTTCATATATTTAAAAACGTTTTAAAAAATATAAAATTGAATAAAGCATCATATAATATTTCCACAGAGTATGAAGCAAAATTATGAATGAGCAGACGGCAAATCATGATTTTGGCGAGCGGCCAACTCTAGTGGCTCGATTGTTATGGGAAGCCTGGCACCACATACAATTCTGTTACTCGTAGTAGGTACTGCTCTGTAAACTCGTGAAGCAATGAAAATGATTGAAAATAACTTGCCTAGCCTCTTAATTAGTATTTAAATGGCTGAAATCTTGGGTTCAATTTGGACATACACCCATTACGGACTCATATCGGTATACGAATATAAAATATCGAGAATATTGTAGTATCCTTCCTTCTAAGTCGTGTTCGTCATTGCTGAGGGTCGTGATCATTCTAAGGAATTAATCACATAGAACGACTCTCGTGGCAGATTTAATGGGGTCGTTTGCCATTGCCTTCCCCATTTGACACACTGGTTATCTCAGTGTGCAGGTTTCCTCACGATGTTTTCCTTCACTGTCAGAGCAGTCGGTAAATGTACGTAAGTCTTTCGAAAAAACCGAAAAACTCATTGGTACATGGCATTGCCTGGTTTCGAACTCGGACCTCCCGCATGGGAAGATAGATCATCGAAAGATGACTGGCTTACTTATTTATCTACTTACTACTAATTATTATGAAAACGTTACAAGTGAATGGTAAGCGTACCTACTTTTTATTACATTATATTTGAAGTGTTATTTTATTACTCGTCATTATTTATTTAAAACTTTATACACTAAAAAGGTGTACTACAAGCCGAACTTAACGCCCTGCGTGTATCTTTGTATATCAATGTACAAAGAATTTTTTTCTTCGAAACAAATTTAAGTTAAAGAAAGGAAATACCTCCCTACCACATAACTACACAGCATACTTGAAAAGAAAAAGTAAATATCAATACTGGGAATCGTCAAAACTTTTTCTTATGAAAAAAATATTCTCACGAAGAGAAATCGGCTTTTACACTTCAACTAACTCTTTATATGTATGGGTGATCTCGGGAGGGTAGAAGTTAAAAACAGCTTTCACCGGCCGACGCGTTTGAATAAGTTTCACTGAAGTTTTATTGAAGTTGTAACCTTCGGCGGGGTTTGATATATGTACTTCTCGCATCTGGTAGAGAGGTCCCGCCGTGGCTAAAGTTAGTGCACTCGTAAATTATTCAACCCTTCTGTATATACTTGCTTGCTTGTCGTCTTTGTGTTGTGTTACAGTCTGAAGTTTGTTATTGTAATTTGTTACATTTGCTGTGACATTAACATTGTTGTAGATAATTTTTACATGAGGAGCTGTCTTATCCAAGAAGAGATAAATCATTATAAAATTATGTAACTTACTTTTTATGCATGCAATGGTAAGAACTGTAAATCCTTCGTATTCTGAGCAATCTCTGTATCGTTATATTCTTGGACGAAGAAAAAAAAGGGCTGGCGCGTTCCTTCCTTCGGTAAACTTAACCTTATGAGATTCCTCATATCACAATTAATGAGATGATATATCACGATGACATGTTAAGTACCTAAACCACATAGCCTACTATTAATATTATACCTGCATATACACTAGAATTATGGTAATATGATTTATCTCATCAATACGCCATTATGAGCTTTATGTCTGACACCGCTGTCATGAATAGATTACAAAGGTGCATCCGACAAAGGCTAATAATATTGCACGCTCAGCGCTACGACGCTACGCGGCTACGAGATTCGGCGCTACGGGTCTATGGTTCCGTACTACAAGTATCGTGGGAACCAGCCCACATGCTGCGTTCGTCTAGCAATATTAGCACACCTCTACATAATTTTATCCAGTCTGGGTCATAAATATAACCACCTAAGCCGTTATTGTTGCAAGGCGGCGAGCGGTACTAGCTCCGTACGAGTTTCACGAAACCGCCGCGCCGCCGTCTTGTTTATGGCACAGTGAAATAAATGGCATGTCCGTGGGTTTCCAACACAAAGGTCAAACATTCCGTCGGTACAGAATACATTATTATCTTATTTTGTAGGCGATGAATTTTATACGAACATTATTATTAATTATCCATAGAAGAGCAGCTCAAATAGCGCCCAGCAAAATTTTTTTGTACGGCTTCAATGTCAATACATCTGACATTTCGTAAACTGCCCAAAAGTTGTCACCATTGTATAACAATAGAAAGAAAGAAAGAGAAAGAGCTGAAAATTACCGCGCATCGTTCCTATCTTCAAACTGATTGAAAGAATTAAGAGGTAATTAAAACGAAATTAGGCGAGGCAATGGTTTCAGGTGTCCGTTCTAATCTCTAGCCGGTAACATCCCGCAGGATGCCATCACAGAACAAGATCAGAAGCGAAACTCCTGTTACTCTAACATTTTTTTAAATACAAGCTGTTCCAGGACATAGTGTCAAGAGAGATGTCAAACATCTCAAAAATTAAGAGAATAACATAACTTCTAAACGACTTCTAAACTATCAATAACCGTAAAAAATACATGGGAAGATTCGGATATGCTTTGAGATTCTCTACCTCCCTGCTTCCGTTTGACATTATTTCCTTGGACACCCTAATAATGTTAACGTTAAAACAAACAAGAGCGAGACAAGCATATCCGTATCCACGTTCTGTGTACGACATAGGAGTGTATGTATATATGCGTTAGAAGTGAAACATCTTCGACCTCATCGTCACTTACCACCGGGTGAGATTGAGGTCAAACGTAAGTTAGCGTCGTAAATAAAAAAATAGTCTGCAGAGGCCACGAAATTAGCCATTATTTACATAACGATCCAAGGCCAAAATTGGCTATTTCGGACGATGCTTGTATAGTACTTTTCTCAAATAATGCGAGGAAATAATATTACATCCTAATTCCAAGTCGAATGTACAAGGCGTCCATAAAAGGAAAGAAGTGAAAGGAAGAAGTTACAATTCGAATTTTAAAAAGTAAAAAACAGGACGAGATGATTCCTGGCCTCAGCCCGGTAAGGATGTTTGAAAATCCATTACTGTCGTAATTTAAAAAAAATGTATTTACTTCGAGATAGTGGTAGTATTTACTTCCCTGGCTCAAAATTCGAATGTATTGAGCACATTTCCAAGCATCTTTAAACATGTCTCATTTTAATTGTTTTTAGTAAGTCTATTGTTGTACAATAAAGTGTAAATAAAGTTATTTACTGAAGTCTGAAATTCTTTACTGATCCTAAGTATCTTGAACCTCTATCGTGAATCGTGATGCCCGCCGCGGTCCTCTCGCCGCGCCGGCGCCGGCGCCGCGTGCGTCGGTTCCCACGGTCCCGCCGCAGACATGCGACGTTTATTAAGCGCTTCACCTTTTTGTTACCTGCTGTGAGATTTATTACTTTTAATTATTTTTCATTGTCCGCTACTGTTCGTCTTGGAACCATCCCGTTAAATTACATGCTTACAAGGAAATTATTTACCGCCGAACATCACGTAATTTACGGCTTAGCAGAGAATAATCATTGTTCTTCTTTCATTGCTCTTACGAAAATATTTTTAAAAGAATCGTTTTTTCTTTAGCTACAGGTGCTTGATTCCAGTTTTCAAGTTGTTTTCATCCGCGTTGTATAACGCGAGCGAAGCCGCTGGGGCGCAGCTAGTATTATATATGTCGGAGAGTGAGGCACTAGTGTTCCTCGAAAACGGTAAAATGCAGCGCTGTTATGCGTGAAACGAAAACGCAAGTCAGTCTAGTGGCAGCGGGAGGTTTGGCGGGAAAGTCGCTGGAGAAGGTTCTACGGTGGTTATTTTATTGCTCAAAAATTGTTTACTGGTGATTTTGATAGCTAAAATCGATGTAGTTTTGTCTAGCAAACTTCAGTAACAGTGACAATATGTTGAACTCTTAAAATAAACTTCTCGTCAATGGTTCGTTGCGTAGTTTCACTCCGTGATTCTGCGGCGGGCCATGAGAATTCGCCAGAGACTAGGCCGGTTGAAATTTCCGTCAGTTATGAGTTTATGACGTTATATTATAATCTCAAAACCACAGGCCGCCTCTCGCTCGCTCCCAATAGATTTTTTTAAATTTAACAAGGCATTGGCAACACAAGCCATCAGCCTTAAAGACAACATTAAGCGATTTAAAACAGTTTTTAATTTTTCAGCATCAAATAGTTTTGGTGTAAGACACATTTTAATACTCCTAGGATAACTCCTAGGAGTATTAAAATGTGTCTAATACAATATGTCTAATATAATTAGGCCGGTTTCCCGGTGCTCTTTATCATTTTCTGGTAAGGTTGTGATGTTAAAATGATGTAAAACAAGGAATACGCAGATATGTTTTCATTGTTTTTCTGACAACGCATTCAGAATACCATCGCGGGGTGTAGGTGGACCTCCACGATTGTGTGGTGTATTCCCCATGTTCAGGGTTGAGAGGTACACGTTCAGGTTTTTCTGATAAAGTTAGCTATTATTCGTAATTTTAATGGCCTTCCTTACAACTGTACGATCTATTCACACTATTTCTGGTGTAGACGCCCTGCGTCTGCGGCTTCGACATGTATATCTTACATTTTTAATTTAAATTAAGTTAACAATTCCTTGGTTAAAATTGAACAAGTCAACTTTATGTTCTCATATTGAAACAAGTTCTTGTTTAAAGTAAACGATTCTTTCCGTTTGTTGTATGTTGACTTATGAATTGATACCACAGACAATCAAACACGCGTCAAACTTATAACCCTCCTCAGTCGGTCGGGGGGATTAAAAATTGTTTTCAGGTTTGGGTTATACATTGCCTCATATCAATGAATATAAAATATACGTTGAGTAAACATGTTGCCTACAATATAGTCCGGTCAAAACAGAAGGTCCTTCATCGGTATTCATCGCGGCGGCGGAAGGGTTCATTAAAATGCGTCGAACAATAAACGCTGCCCGCGGGACCTTTTGTGACTGAGCGAGTTTTAACCGCGTTTCAATCTGTTGTTCGTTATTATTTCCCTCATTGTTTGCTATTTTACCACAAGTGAGTCAATTTGAAAGGCTTTGTCAATTTCATCGTTTAAATAGCACTAAACACAATTGTAGTAGAATACGTTCCTCAAAAGATAAAGAAGTTCCGCCATACATAACTAAGTCAAGGTTTTGTTTATACAAGCACATGCAAGATGGTTGCTAAAGATAGCAACGTAATATTTATGAAAAAGCTGCAAAGAAGTTCAACAGAAATAGATCAAGAAAGAAAGTTAGTGTTTACAGAGGATTTATTTCTCTCCGAAAATAAATAAATACTGTTCGGGTATTATAATTTACCTATAAGTGGGTATACTACAATATTCGCGACATGAAGGCGTGCGAGTGGTGGGGGACTCTCGGTCGGCTGCCATTTTGCCTCGACCACACGAAATCAACTGCGGACAATTAAAAATTCGTATTTATGTGGTTATTCTCAATATCTCTGGACAATTTCCTTCGATTTATGTGTGAACTATGTTTGTGTAATAAATTGGCTAGCCAAAACTTTGTGATTAGTGAGAAAAAGATGTGCACTGTTGAACACCACGTGGCCTAGCTCCTTTCCATGAGACGCAGCTCAAACCCAGTCAAGATGAGTGGTATATTCCTTATGGGTCTATTGTAATGCCTAACAGAAGAACCAGACCAGGTCCATCCACTGTCTATCGAAGTCTATTAAACAAATACTATCGACCTGCATATACGAGTATGCTATGGGACGGGTCAACTTCACGGGTGTCGAAAATAATGTGTATACATGGAAAAATTTTGAACAAGGTCGTTGAAAAATAGTTTGTTTTATATCATATCAAAATGTATACTTATACTAACATGTTCTTTATTTTTCTCGTGTACAAATTACACGAGAAAAATAAAGAAAAGAAAAATAAACATGTTACAAGAAATAATTATAGGGTACATTAGGTTTTTTTTAATAAATAAAGTCTTTATTTTCATTACAATTTTGTCTCCAAAGTTAGAGCTTATCTCTAAGAAGAGATATCTTCCAGCCAAACCTAAGACATGGGGAGATATAATATGATAAAATAGATAGACATACAATCGTGTACCTACAATATAAAAGAAAATAAAAATATTACGAATAAAATTTGTATAAATTCTATAACTAATGTTATAATTTAATTAACAATACATAGATAGAAAATATAAACAACATACATATATAAATACATATATACACATATAAATATATATTATATTTGCATACTATTTAGGAACCAATGTTAGATAGTGCTCTCATAAACGCTTCCTGAAAATGCCGATAGAAGCACTGTCACGTACGTTGTATGAGAGTGAGTTCCACAGTCTCACATTTATCTGTAAAAGTAAAAAATATATTAGATATTGTCATTTTATAAAACCTAAAGAAGTTACAAACATTATTTCTAAACTTGATCTAATTAACATTGTAATTCAAACTGCAGTGGAAGTACAGTCCTTGGCAGAGTAAGGTAAGGTTAATTTATAATACATCGCGGCCCGTATGCACGGGCGACGACGCCCAAGCGCTGTTCTCTATATATCTATGAGCCCAGGGCCCGCCCCACCAATTTCCATACGTGTGGCTAGAGAAAATTAACTGGAAAATTATTATTTCACGAATATTCGGTACTTGTTTTTATAACACTAGGTAGGTATTAAGTATTTCGAATTGAAATCACAAAGGTGTCCAGGTCCACTACTCTGAATTTCTTAATATTATAAATGTGTTGAAGGCTAAAATAACTGATAACTATAAGTTTGATAACTAGATATAGTGCATCATCCCGTGCCGTTGATTCCAAACTATTGTGTTCCACCTGTTTTGTAACATCTGCATTACCCGTATTTACAAATAAATGATACTTCTATTAGTTGGAATACTCATCAGTGCCGGATGACGTACTATTTGTAGTATTTGTACCTAGTTATCAAACTTTGTTATCTACAAGGAAGTCGCCGATTATTCTAAGTGTAGAGTAATGCAAATGTTATGAAAGATAAGGAAGATGTCTTCGTAAGAAAAGAGAAATAAGCAAATAGAGTTCATACGATTAGAAACATAGGTACCTATTGCAGTTTGCACATATAGAGAATAATATCATTTTGTCTAGTGAATTTCTTAAAGCGAATGCGTGATAAAAATATAGGTGAGTGCGTCTTGGAGGTATATGGGGTAAGATATTCGCTTGGGCTCAGACAGGGGCCATTCAAAAGGCACTCTAAACGGAAGGATACGAGCCGTAAAATAGGATTTCATGCATGCGTTGGCTTGTGTGAACAAATATGTACGGTTGACAACGCACGACCTTTGCCAATAACCCTCTCCGTGAAGAAAAATGATTTCTCATTCCATGTTTTCGAGATTCAAAGGGATGTTATCGTTGGACTTATCGTAAATTTTGTCCGGTGTTACCCAAAAATATTTGGATTTTCTTTTTTAGATCTGGATGTTTGGTAATAATGACGTTTTCCACCCTGGGCACTTCCTGATCTGGACGATTAGCGTCTTGACGTTTTCACATTTTACGATTGTCATTTTTCGATCTTCAATGCGAAAAATAAAACAATGCTTGTATTGTTCTTATTTGTCTTTCTTTCAAATTTTGTCAGTTTTATATTTTCCCATGTTCTGTTACATGTTCATTTGCACTGGTCACAGAAGAGATCTGTCCTCCGAGATACAGGAACTTCTTAGTTCGGAGGTCAGCGTTGATTGTAAACTAACTTGTTGCTCACTAAATTTATTTAGTTTAATATAACCTATGCTTAAGTTCCTACTGATGTATGGACTATGCATACTTTGTCATCTTACCGCACAAATAAACTTATTCTTATTGCTATCAGACACTTTCAGCAAGGGAATTTTCGTATTACCTTACGAAAACTCGAGTGGGTAATCTGTTTTCATATACACGTTCCAGTATATTATATCAGTGATGATTTTTTGTAACTCCAGTAACTTGCATCGTGGATTCACGTCAGGGGTACTATTCTGGGAGCAATCAGCAACACATACGTTTGTCTGCCGAGTCCCGCGAGTCCCATCGCGCCGCTCGTTCTGAATATTGCATTTAACACCACTATCCAGCGTCCCTGCCGCCAAAGCGCTCGTTTCGCCTTGCACTTTTGTAAAGTAGCGAGAATCTGAGAATAGGTGTAGTACAACAGAAGCACTTTGGAGGATATAAAGAATTTTATACGTAAATTGATTTTTTCTGGTCTTTGAGCCATCCTCGCTTCGAATTACACGTACCTACTTACATACTTTATTTGTATTCTTCTTCTTCTAAGTCGTATTCCTCATTGCTGAGGGTCGTGTTCATTCTAAGGAATTATACACATAGAACGACTCTCGTGGCAGATTTGATGGTGTGGTTTGCCATTGCCTTCCCCATTTCACACACGGTGTTCTCAGTATGCAGGTTTCCTCACGATGTTTTCCTTCACCGTCAGAGCAGTCGGTAAATGTATGTATGTCTTTCGAAAAAACCGAAAAAACTCATTGGTACATGGCTTTGCCTGGTTTCGAACTCGGACCTTCCGCACGAAAGTCCGACGTCCTAGCCACGACGCCACCGACGCTCTTAAATTATAAGGAAGTATTAATAATAAATCATAATAAAATGATATTGGGCTTTTGGGCAAAGATCGCCATGCACTGGGTGCCACAAGACGGACAGCGGCGCCGAGGCAGACCTAGGCGTAGGTGGAAGGACGATATCGACCACTTCCAAAAAGGATGGTATAAGGACGCCGAGGATAGGGAAAAATGGAAAGGAGGCGGGGAGGCATTTTCCCAGCAGTGGGACAGTCTATAGGCTATTTAAAAAAATGATTTATTTCAGGATTGACCCATAACAATAGAGCCGATCGCATGTCGCTCATATAAAGAGTCTGTATATGAGCGAAAGCTTACGATCGGTTCAACCGGTTTGGCGCATGTTATCAGTAAGATGCGGTAAAATCGACGCATTACTATGCCTACTGCACCTCGCATTTATGACTATCAAATAACTCCGCTAATTGTTTAATGAATGTAAGTAAATAGGTACAGTCCACCACAGGTCAATCTACTCAAAACGTCAAAATTTGAGAATCTGAAATGTATCATGTTGCGCAGGCATAGGGTTGACATTTAATCGAAGATTTTTGAGAGGTGGTATACTATAGCTTGTGATCGACTGTACGTATTCTTTACTGGCGCACAAGCCAGGCTTATGTCAGTTAACACTGTTTTAAGAAAAGTAATTAGTTTTATTTAAATAAAGAAAAAAACATAAACAAATAATACACATACATAATTCAAAGAAATAATACAATAGTACAATGGTGCAGATTGGACAGCATCTTTCGCTATGCTGTATTCAAGCAACACAGTATACGTCGATTTGTAGTAGTCTGCTACTCAGCTCTGTAATGATTTCATTTCACCTTAATTTGCGTCAATTCGCACCAGTTAAGCCTGTGTATTTGATGTAACTAACTACTTATGATGTTAGGTACTTACAAGTAGGTATAGGTTTACGTTAAGTTAATTAAAATAGAAATAAGGAAACAAGCACCTAACAAAAACAGAATATGAAAATTCCACTGAACTTAAATCAAGTTTAGACTATACTCCGTTCAAATCCAACAAAACTATAGGATTAATTATCAAAATTGTCTGAAGACAAACAACCCAGGAATATTGACGACCACGTTGACGTTTCATTTCATAACTGAAGCTGCTTGCGATTTGGAATACAAACAGCGTGATCTAAGTTTCGGATTGAAGAGTAACTTAGACGGAACTATAGATACAAAATAGATAAGTAACAGAAAAGAAGCTTTCTACTAGCGTTCTGACACAGAATATACACAGAAGGTCCGCTACGGGTGTCTGCGATTTTGATTACGTCACTCAGCCGCAGCGCTAGGGCAGTTATAATTTCCATTTTAAAATAAACAGCCTTGTGAATCTATTTCTGGGAATGTATTTTGTTTATTAAAAGTACAAAAAAATAAACCTACCACTCGAACGCACCACAGCGCGTGTATTTCGCGCCTAAATTTTTTTGACTTGCCCTGAATTGCCCGTGTGTGCGTGAGCCTATTTCGCACGTTTGTATTGAGCGGACCTTCTGTGTATATTCTCTGGTTCTGCTGTCAAACACGAACCAACCACACGCCGCGCTTTGTCGTTTACACGTTAGGGCTCAGTTCACATTGGTTATGCAACGCAATGCGGTGCTTAGTTTAGCAATCAAATATAGAACTTATATATGCCACCATTTCAGGTACAAATATCATTGAAAGAAGAAGATACAAAGCGCGGTGGCTACGTCTAGCAAGTCGCACGTCCAAATCGATGCTTCTTCAAACATCTGTGCGCAGCGTCGCGTCACACAGCCAGTGTGAACTGACCCTTACTTACAAAACGAGGGCCGGTAACGGTCCAGCTCGAGCCATTGCCATGCTATACACACCGCTCTTTGCGTGTGATTGTGTAAATGCCGTGCACCAGAACGCCTGTGGCCAGCTTCTTTTCTGTTACTTACTTATCTATTTTGCGCTATATAGCTAAGTGCAACCGTATCCATTTAACTAATGCACTGTCCGTCTATTGGTCTTGGTGCAAACGAGGCGCTTTGTTCCACTGAGTTACCTAACGTGTAACTTATCTTCTCACTACTACCGTACTACTATTGCTAAAGCATTTCAACTGAGTGTTATTAAAACTACTTTAGTCTGTGAATATTTAAAACTTCTTCAACACCACAAATCAATTTCTAAAAAACGTAAATACTTATAGTGTTACAATTTACAATTTTGAAATTTAAATACGTGACCTACCTACGATGAGCATGAAGTTAAGAAATGCCCGCTACCATCCGCCGGCCAGCGCGAACTCCTTTCCACCAAAATAATGGCACGAGTGGTGACATCTAGCGGCATTAACATGTATCTAATAAAAGTATGAACAACATACATCTTATCTTATGATAGGAGGCCGGGAATAATCCAGCGGCACTGCGGCCCTTGAGGATCTTTTATGCCCACCCCATTTACACACTGATCCCAATGTACAGATTTCCTCACGATGTTTTCCTTCATCGTTGAGCAGTCGGTAAATATACGTAAGTCTTCCATAAATAAATAAAAACTCATTGGTACATGGCTGTGCATGGTTTCGAACCCGGACCTACATGGGAGTCCAGTGTCCTGGCCACTGTGCCACCGACGCTCTAACAACATCCATTGCATGCTACAAGCAATATTTTGTACGATTATTATTTCATAGTTGATACTCAAGTTTTAAGGATAGAATATATAATATAATAATACTTGTTTAGGCTAGGAACTTAATCGTAACAACTGCAGAGCTAGGGAATATTATCATGTGCCATTTTTTACAAATTACCAAAAGGATTTTAGTAGTCAAGTGGTTTTTATTTCAGGTAATTATTTACTTAGTATTTGAGACTGAACAAAGCCAACAATTATATATAGATAACTGTTAGTCTATACTAACAGTTATCTATAAAGTTCTAGATAGGTATTAATTTGTTGTCTTGATACAATTTGAGTCCGTATAGTTTGAATGTAGCACAGGCAACGTTATTAGTTCCAATTAACGCGGTAACCTCAGCTCTGTATGGGCAATTAAACGGAGTGATACCTTACTTCCATTAGTAGGTGTACGTAGGTAGGTAGGTAGGTACCACTTGTATCGTCATGGGGTCACTGGCGCCCAGCGCCCTCAAAGTTCGAGAAACCGGCTGATAGCGCTCATTGGTAAACGGTCATATGCACGAAAAGTCCTGAGTTTATGTTGAAGTGAAAACTTATTTAGGCGCAACTTGCACTCTTTTTGAACAGTGAACCAAACTGAACCGTCACGCTCGTGTCGGTGACGCTGAATCGGGTATACTCGGCTCCATTCGACATCAAGCGTGCTCGGGTCGGTGACGCTGAATCGCGTATACTCGGCTCTAGTCGTCATCAGCTGTCATCAGCCACATTTACTGTCTAACAAGGAGTGCATCGTTTCAAGAATTACGTTTTTATTATTATCTAAGTCGTGCTTTGCGTGTTTTTTTTTAGTAAGTTTTTACTTCTATTGTGTGGTCATAAGCACACACCCTCTTTTTTATTTCTGTATATGGAGAGGAAAAGATCAAACGGGCTACCTGATGGTAAGTGGTCACTGTCGATTATAGACATTTCAACTCACTCTAATTTTATTAGAGGATTTTGGATGCGCTTCTGACCTTGAGGACTTCGGTGGAGTACCTCATGTGCCGGTAATTCCGCTGGCTTTCTTGCTCTTCAAGCCGAAACACAGAAATGCAAGCATTTCTTCTTTGCGGCTGAAATAGGTTATTTTATTTTATTTGGAAAACACACAGCTAACATTACATATAAATACAGAAAAATAAAACTATTAGCCATTAATGGTTTTCCTTATAAAAGTATCGTAAGATGATGGTACCTTCCCAGGTGATCCTGCACATCAGAATCTACCACCTTCAGAGTTTTCACTTTCATTAAAATATACTCTCTCCCTTTCTTCCTTAGTTCTAGGAAGAAATGACACTAGATTAAAGATTACATTAATTAAGTTGCTTGATGCTGTTGGCCGAAAGTATTCACTTGTTTATAGCCACATTTAACATGCTCTCTAATGTGAGTACCAAATTATTAGCTATACATTATTAGCTATATATAGCTCTTTTTGAGTTGGAAAGAAGATATGTGTGGAGTTGACGACTAACCATCAGTAGTGGAAGGTGCCCTTCAGGTTGGCAGCAGCAGGAAGATGCAAGTCTTGTTTTTTTTTGTAATGTAGGTATGCAAGAATATAACTCGCTTCGATATTGCGTCCCCGAAGGTTGCGCCCCTGTTTCTGGAGACGGCTCTGGGTACGAGCCTTGTGTGTTGTTTACATCAATTAGCTGCGTGTTAATTTTAATGTTCGCATATGGGCACGCGGAGAGCTTTCGCTTTGGGACTCGGTGTGTCTTATTGATTTTATTTAATGTACCGCCGTTATTCGAATAACAGGTGCTTTCGATTTATAAACATGTTGTACCTTTATGTTAATACTTACTTAATCTATATTTGTTCTTACTAATATTGTTAATCAACGGCTCATTTGATTTCTATACATAAATGCGATACGTACTTCTCGAACCCACAATTTTCACATTAAGTATTATATAATATAATGCACAATGAGAATGTGAGCGTCGGTGGTCTAGTGGCTAGGATGCCGGACTCCCATGCGGGAGGTCCGGGTTCGAAACCATGCCATGTACTAATGAGTTTTCGGATTGTGGACTTACGTACATTTACCGACGCTCTAACGGTGAAGGAAAACATCGTGACCTGTATGTCTGAAAAAATGAAAAGTTTCCGAAGGTGTGTGAAATCCACAAATCAGCACTGGGCCCGCTCGGTGGATCATGGCCCGTACCCCCTTGGTCAAGGGGAGGCCTGCGCCCCAACAGTGGGGACATTAATAGGCTTATGATGAATGCACAATGTGCCTTGGGCAGGCGGGCGAGGGGTCTATGAATGGCTGTTTTTAATGTTTAACGGCTGTTGATGGCAGTTGAAATGGCCCTGCCATAGCTTGCTATAGCTTTCAACTCGTCCTTATATAAGTTAGTAAGCTAACTTGCTTATTTACTGCACATACACCTGTAATCTGTTCACATACGCATATATGCGAATAACTATTGAAACTTCGTGGTTTTTTTCTAAACTTTAAATGGTTTAGATATCGTATTTAGAATGACGTCTAGATACGAAAATATTAAGTATAGGTACATACAATATCCATTATCGACAAAAACTTTAACACCCAAATGCTTTATCGATATAGCATAAAGCCTTAAATGGAATGGCGACAGCGTGGAGCGTTAAGGCAGGAATGCAACGGCACAGGTCGTGGTTTTTACGCTCCCCTTTAATGTTATTTCCTCGTTTATGACACTATAAAGACGATACCGGCCACTACGCGTAATGAAATCTTGTGTTCAATACCTGTGGGTAGTGCTTTTGCCATTATTAATGACAAACAATTGCAGATCTATCTTAATGCTTTTGTAATTTTTCTGTAATAATTCCATTAAACATGCATTTCGCTGGAGTAGAAGTCTCGGTATATGATAACGAAAATAGAAAAATTTAAGGTCAGAGTCACACTGAATTATCAAGGAATGGCTTTTTTACCACGACAATATTTTCTTTCGGTATCCACAATTAACTTGTGTGTTTGAGTCTAGATATAGTCAGATCAAGCCTAGGTCATAGATTTCGAGACTAATTATAATAGCCTTAAAGATACATAAGTGGGTAGGTACCTCAGTTGCTATATCTATCCATAGATATCAATTTCACCTAGGTAGACGTTTATATCATATTCCCTTACAAACATAGCTAAGGGTCACTTATGTTGGAAAATGGAATGCTTATAGTATCATAATGTGCTATTGTACCCGCATGAAACTACACTAATCTACACTCAAGATCTGTCTATGTGCTAGATCTAGATCAAAGGTATAGCTATTATTTACACATTACCAAACCCACTTGCCACATATTGTTGAATATTGACTCAGCACTCCGCTCGCTTAATACGTTGTAATGGAGAAATTGTATTGAATATACAGGTTGAATACCAACTATTACAACATCTATTACTTACCTTTAATTAACTGGTGAATAATACGAGTGTGTGTTTCTAATCATAATGTTAAATTTTAAATTAAAACCGACTCTACTGAAGTCGACGAAAAGAGTCGACTTCACTACTGAAGTCGACTCTTTCACAGACTCTACAGGCTGTTTATATTTTTTTATTTTAATTATTTTTTCACGCCATTTGTTCAATTTACCCTGTCTATATTTTTTAATATTTCAAAAATTGAACAGAGTTAGAATTTTTCACTTATTTACCTACCTAATTAACTAACGGTGAAGGAAATTATCGTGAGGAAACCTGCATGTCAAAGGAAAAAAGTTTCCGAATGCGTTTAAAATCCATCAATCAGCACTGGGCCCGCTCGGTCGATCATGGCCCGTACCGTACGGGGCCATGATCCACCAAGCGGGCCGGGTATGGGCCGTACCCCTTTGTGCAAGGGGAGGCCTGTGCCCCAACAGTAGGACCTTTAATAGGCGGATGAGAAACAAAATTATGTAGTATACTCGTATTTATGCAAGTATTTTTTGTTTTTATTATTATTTGGAGTATGTCACAGAAGCTGGAAATAAAATATCTACATCGAGAAAAATGCATCGAGGAAATCGCATATAGGGAGCGAAGTTTACAAAGAATTCCTAAAGCCACTTTAAAGTCGGAGGTGACAGTGTCGAGCACGCTTCCTCGCTCGCTAATCCCAGCTCGTTTCGGACACATCCAACTTCGTCTGACAATTCACCATCTGCTTTGTAGACTACCTATTGGACTTCCGGAACTACTGGCTACTGGAATCGCAAAAATGGCAACCCACAGAAACGTAGTGCAGATGACGGAGTCACAATACATACTTCTACAGGTTGTTCTAAGATGAATAAGTGAAAAAAAAATTAATCTACGATAAATATTAAAGCGATTTTGATAACATTTCGTCGGTATATGCAGTAATGAACATATAATGTTATGGAGTATCCAACAGTCATAGACACGTTGTATATAGCTTTAAGCTTGGGATTCGTGCGTATTGAACGTCGTCGTAGATTGACCAACCACGCGGTGACGCGTTTCTTCTGGCCAATCAGCGGCATTGACGTTATTCAAAATCGTAACGAAAATATCGGTAAGGCCGCCATATGTCGTTAGTTTCTTTTAAGTACCTATTACTTTGTATGACGTCATGTATCCTTACCTTTAGGAACTCGTTGCTTCCGATAAGCATTCTTGTGAACGCCGTCGACTCTCTTATGCATAGGCATGATAACATCGTTCAAAGAATAGGAGAATGAGATAAAGTCGAATTTGTACGATTGAGAAGTTTAACGAGTACGTACATTTACTGACTGAAGTTGAGGAAAATTGTTGCTTGACGAAAAAGTTTTTGAAGGAATATAAATCCACTAATAAGCCAATGAACCCTCACGATGAAATATGACCCATATCCCCTCGTGGAACACCTGGAGACCTGGAGTCACAGTGGAGATGTTAATATAGGCAGATGAAAACTATATACCAATGAGGCAATTAATTGGTAAAAATGCCGCAAGGCATTAAGCTCGCCTAATGTACACCTTTTTATTTTGTGCATTAAAGTATAAATAAATAAATATCTGAACGTCAGTTGCAAGAAACGTCCTTAAAGTTAAATCTTCATTAAAATGCATTCTATCCATTTCTACGCCATAACTCTAGGATAGAGATGATACAAAACTTAATGAAGCCTTAACCTTAAGGACGTTTCTTACAACTCACGGCACGCCCTGCAGTGAAACTAACTGAACATTGGCTATTGATGCTAAAATTGAAGTTTAATCTTCAGGAGATAATTCTTTATTTTCCTTTATATTGTAAGCTATAAACAAAGGATTATTTCACAGTCAAAAAGTATGGAAACTTATTAACAGTTTTCTATGAGTTCATCTTTCGCGAAAACTTCGAACGGTTAACTTTTTTGGTTCTCTTACCCGTGCAAGTATTAAATTTTAAACTTCCCAACTATCCTCATGTAGTTGATGGAGTTAAATTTATACTTACTTTCAAGTTTAGCTTCCCTCTTTCGGGGACATAATATCTTTACAAAACTTTTATTACAGAATTCATTATAACTGTACATGTTCGATCAGATGAACCTCACATAAAACCTTTGAAGCTTTTTGTCATTATTAAAATGCTGATGTGACTTTGATCAGGTCTCGATTATTGTGATCTTGGCTATTTACGTATACTCATGTAAAACTTCTGAGAACAGTTTCTGTGTGTTCTATTCAAATTATAATAGGAATGTAGAAAAATTTCTTAATTACTCACTTAGATTAATTGAAAAATCAAATACTGTACCTACTTATCTACACTCATGTACCTATTTAAATAACTTTGGAGAATAAAATAAATAGACTAAAACTCGAGAAGATAGATTCTTCTGTTTACACCGAAAAACTCATTAGTACCTACTTGACATTTCAAGGTTTCGAGCCCGGACCTCCCCGCATGGGAGTCCGGCGTCATAGCCACTAATCCACCGCCGCTCCTGGAAATATAACACAGGGTAATTCCTAAATAGTACGATTTATTCACAAGGCGGAACGTACAATCTACTAAACAATAGGTATATTAAAATTTTGTCTACTCCAGTATTTAATAACGAACTGTGAATATCTACCGTTATTTTCAGGTAAATAAACCGCTACTAAGACAGCACAATTGTGTAATCTATTGCTGATATTATTGCACAAGTTCGCGACTTTATTAATAGAGTTGCCAAAGTAATTCCAGTGGCCAATAGGATAGGGAAACGTCTCAATATTGCTTGCTGGACTTAGAGGAATAGGAACAAAACAATCTATTGTTTTGACCTTCAATGAAGGAATTAATTATGAAATCTAGACAAAGGTATAGGCTAGCAAGAATATTGAATTGCAAATTCACATTACCTATACAACAAAAAAAAACAAAAAAATACAAAAATATTTAGTGAACCAAACATTGAGTGGGAAGTAATTTAAGACTATAAAATCCTATAAAATCGATAGTAGGTAGGTTACTCGTAAGTTAGTATACATATTATATAAACATAAACTCACGTCTACAACACAAAATATCTTTATATGTCCATAATCCCCGAGGGGGTAAATAGAGGAACCACCGACAGGTAGTTCCCACTTTTCGCCGTAAGATTTGGTGGACAGACGTGATAGGTGGCAAGCCTATCACCGTCTACTAAGGTGCAGAATAGTAACCACAAAATCCCTTAGTCGCCTCGTACGACACCTACGGGAAGAGTTGGGGTGGTGCTATTCTTTATGGCCGGCTTGACAAAGTTGACTTTAATAATGCGTATTCAGTCCGCTTTTTCCATCTATTGGATATACCCACGATATACCTAACTAACAGTGCGAAGTTATAATACTTAGATGGTACTAGTACAGTAGCATTGTAGCTGGATACATGTAGTAAAGACTCGAACAAACATACAAATGTACACACCCCTTTCACCCTTACACTCTCTTCTACACAAACACGCTCACACACATTTCCAATAAACACATCCATATACACACACACCAAAACTTATTTCTCCCTATAGGCGTTGTTTTAAAATAGGAAATCTTTAATTGGCAGTATGTTTTTTTAATAGACTTTTTTATTTTTAAATTTAACTGCTGTAGATTTTGTAATAAATAAATTTAAAAAAAAATGTCAAATCTGTTCTATCGTAGAACTGATAGTAGAACTACTTGGACCCCATTTGTCACTCTGTATTGTAGTTATTTTGTTGTAAGTAAAACATAGAATATTTTTTCATGATGCGTCTTCGCCGTATTTAAATCCCAGTGGAACGAGGAGAGTCGGGATATTTCCCGAGTCGCCATGGCGCGAAATCACTGGCGCTTTAATCGTCTTGAAGAAAATGGCTTCGGTGCATTTCATCGAGCGTTCTAAAGAATTTCTCTTTTTAATATGAGCATCGATTCCAATTACAAAAGATCAAAGAATCGCCGCGCGGCCCACTTCGTCTTTGTTCAAACGAAAGATGAATTATTCAGAGAGCTGGAAACGTTTCAATTGGCCAGCTATAAAAAAGGAAACGGTTCGTTGCTTTTTCCACTAAATTAAAATTTTTCTTTATTTTCGTTTACAAAATATTTTTAGACAGATTCATTTAGAAACGTTATCTGACTGAAAACTTGACCAGTGCTGGAGCTGTCTGATACAATAGTTTGCTATTTGCTAACAATTTAATTTTCAATGTTTATTTAAGTACGTACCTAAAATGACTTAATAACCAAAAATACTCGTTATTAATGTTGTATTGGATAATGGGGGTAGATCGAGAAGATAGGGCATCGGTTACTGATATCGGATAATAGTAAGTAGATACTAAAAAATGGCCCCTCTGCCCTAAATTCGTCACTGGTAACTATGGAACTTGTACGGAAAATAATAAAAATCTACGTACGAAATTTGACACAGCGTAATAAGAGCCCTTGTAATTTTTAACTAGGCGGATTTATGGTGTCACCACCTGGCGGGCCGGAGTCAGTGATTGAGAGAGCAGCGGCCGTACGCGAAATTATTAAAGCGTAATTTATGCTCGCAATTTGTACGCAAGTTGAATTCGCTCCTTGCGTCATTCATCACGCGCCGACACTGGGGGCGATTAATTTCGACAATCATCTGTAAAAACGGTCCTGTTACGAGGTTGTAAAGCCCGGTTTACACGAGTAATCGAGCAAGCTGCTAGCTGATACCGTTGGCGTTTTGGAAGGCATTTTGTTAGACTCTACACTCAGTGCCAAGTCTTTTTGTTGGTCATTATGCCACTTGAATATCACTATAAAAATCACAACTATAAATTAAAATCAGAGTATGTTGATTATGATAATATTTTCGAAATCGGACTTTTTGAGGTTTTTGACAAAACGCTAAAATCTGACATCGCGCTCGGTGGCGATATCCTTAAACGAAAGAGCTTCTCTAGACCGTGAGGTTTTACCGGAATTTAGACTTATGCATCTATAAGTAGACTATACGCAGGCACTAAAGAAAAGAATTCTGTGGAAAAGAGCAGTCACATACTTTATTTTTTTCTATGACAACTTACAAATATTTATGTACTATATAAGCAACAGAAATTTACCGCTAAAAGTTTATTAAGATTGGGTTGTAGATATACGGGTAGATAAGTTTTCCGCCGTGACGGCGTGTCTGCTTCCTGCGTCGCCTTCCGCCGGGGGGCCTCGTTAATTTTATTTTAGTAACGCCTCACTTAATCCAATACTGATTTCGGGAATGGTTTAGGATTATCTTTGTTTTCCCTATACTATGGAGTCGTATTATTGTGTCGAGTTTTTACTTGTAATCACAGAAATCGGACTTCTCCTCTCCTTGCTTGTAATGCCGGTTTTATGGTGTTGTCATAATTTGAAAATTATAACTTGAGAGATATTATTGGGAATTCCTAAATTAAATATTTGAATCAATAATTTAACAAAATTAGTACAAGAGTCTTATAATTACGGATTACTCAGTGAAGAAAGTTTTCGGCTTATTTCGAAGTCCTGGTATTTTTGTACTGATATTTTGTGATTCTATTTGACATATAATATGTGATATACTTAAGGTATACAATACGCCTTTCGTCGCGTAAGCTGACTGCTCTACCTTGGCGTAGCAGTGAGTGGGAGCGAAGTGTTTCATATTCTCCGTTCAAGAAAATAGTATTCATTATTTGTGTATAAAACTGACCCGGGATAAATTTACAATTAATACTTATAATAAATAAAATCTTAAATCTTATTAATATCGTAAAAAGAACATCAGGAACAGATTTACCTATTAACTTGAAGTTCCGTTTTAGCTATATGTAAACTTTTATCTTCCAATCACAGCTGCCGCTGCATACCGAAGTGAATTCTAATTATTATTCAAATCAAGCCCCCTTTTTCGTTCTTTCGCGGGCTGCAATAAAAATTAAATTACACCGAATTTTATTATCTTCCTCTTTGGTCTCATAACTCAGAAATATTCATGAGAAAACTTTTTTAAACATTGTTTATAATAAATGCGGTAAGAAAATCTTTATTTGAACAGATATAATTCTGTTCAACTAAATCTTTAATAAAATAATGATTAAATACAATTATTTAATATCTACTTAAAGTTACTTATCTACTTAAACTTACTACAATTATGAAACTAATATCTAAAACTAACTTAGATAATAAATAAATTGAAGGGTATGCGTTAAACTTATCAAGTAAGGTTATCAGAAGCTTATTTTTCGTGCAAATTATTAAAGAAAATGTTTTATTTTATTTTAGTCTTCAATTTTTTTGTATGTTTACTTTCTCGTGGTTAAATGTAATCACACGTAGACTCGTAGCCCGTAGCTATTCAAGATCCTGTCGTCCCGGAAGTCGTGAAATACCATTGCAATATTTTAGCCCGTGGTCATTAATAAACCATGAATTGGTATTTGGTAATGCGGAGATTATGCTTCGCACACAGCTCAAATCTGTGTTAAATGTTCTGTTTATTATGATAACCTCAATTTATGTCAACATTAGCCTAACACGCACTTTCAATGAAATGTGTAAATGCATTATATCTAAATAAGTAGGTCGTTATGTTTTATCAAACTAAAAAGTTGGAATTTAGTTTTAAATCTCACATCTACACTTTCATCTTTCTGAACTAAATATGTAAGATAAACTCTGCATTAAGACTTTTAATGCGATCCAAAAGGCAAAGTCAAGGTTCGATTAACACCCAAACTGCCGAAAATTTTCCAATCAGCCCCTGTAAATTGGAAAACTTTTATATGCGTTCAAAAGTCCAGGTGTACCTGTTTCTATCGCTGGTTTGGAAAGCCGGAGAAACTTTTTGTTCAGACCGGCCCAGTCTAAAAAACGAATTAATTAGTATTGGAATGAAATTTCTGCACGAAAGTAGAACTCGTTTACTCGACCGCAGATAAATTAGTATTGACCCAATAACGTGAGCGGTTTTAATCAAAACATTCGAAAAAATATTTCATTTATGAATATGAACAGAAAAGGATTCCACATAAAATTTTCAAATTTACTAAAAACATCCACTCTACCAACAAATCGCTCATCAAGGTAAATTTTTTGCTTGTTCTATATCGTCTATGATAAAGAAAATAACCCTATTCTAGCCAGATGGTACTATAGGTGACTCAACCGAAAAGCTTGCAGTACATTAGACCAAGCCTTTCAGTAAACAAAGGCGTCAGAGTTTGGAAACAGGCGGATAGCATCATCAATAGCTACCTACAACAATGTTGTTATTAGTGTGTTACAAATTGGTTTTTGGCTCGATCCGTGCGCCACCACACGGCCGCACTCGCGGTCATTAGCAATTTTGGCAAAGCTGTATCAAGCCTCTAACTTATCACTTTATGAGATTTCGATGCTGCACAAATAGCGTTTTACTTTTTTATAAGTCACTATTCGTAATATTATTGGTCTCGTAAGAAGTGAAGCCTCTACCAGCAGCAACTTATAAGTTGGTTCCAAAATTTCTTTTGTTATTTATAACTAAACCCTTTCCTATTAAAGAAAAATTAGTCTATTCGTTTCTTCATGCTTACCTAAATCCCTCAATTCCCAACTGATGGTAATATTAAGTGACTATGAGACTGAAAATGGAGCACACGAGCTTGACAAATACGAATTACTTAATTAAATTGGTAGCAAATTCTGTTTCTGTAAAATATTAGTTTTCAAGTAAAATACATGTCACTGAAAATAGGACAAGAGCTCGACCTACAGAACATAAAATATTATTAGTTAGCAAAGAAAAATACGAACTTATACTAAAATGGCTCTGCAGTGTGGTACAAATGTTACTACTTCTTCCAATACCCAATTTTTCTTGGTAAAAGCCTAATGTTCCTTAACCACGAGTTATTTACTCACCAATGGAAGACTGAGATGGGTGCAAAAGCTAGCGACCTCATCCGACCTGGGGAACAGCTCAAGGGCGCCGACTTACCCCGACGCGATTGGTGCTCACTTAATAGGATACGCACTGGCCACGGCCGAAGCGCCCATTACAAACACCTGTGCGGCTGGATGGAGTCCCCCCACTGCGACTGCGGCGCGGAGTCCCAGACCGTCGAGCACATCACGCGCGAGTGCCCCCTGCGAGCATACGCCGGTGACCCTGACGACTTCATCCTACTAACCTCAGACGCCGCCGAATGGCTAAGAAACCTGGATATTTGGTTGTGACATATCGCAGTACCTACTGTTATTGTATATTGTGTATACGAATAAATAAATAAATAACGAGTTATTTACTAAGAACATTCGTTTACACAGTAACTAACAGTTAGACACAATAAATACTAACGAAGCAAGTTGTCTTTACGGCTATGGTTAGCATATTCTTACCCGAGCAGCAAGTATTTTTAGCAGCTAATCAACATTCCGGTCTCCTGCCGTGTTGCTCTCATTATACACCTTTGTCTTTAATTAACAATGAAGCACTGATTTCAAGCATAATGAAATAATTAAGGTGCGCTTGAGTTTCCAGACAGTTTTAGTTATGTCTAGCTAGAGAAATCTACCACTGTAATTTCGATATGTGACTTTTGAAACGGACCAAAAACAAAATATTTTAAAAATCCTGATTTTAATTCTGAAATCATTTTCAAAGACTTTATACAGACGTAACGACTACAAGGTAAACATAAAAAAAGAAGAGAATGAGGTCAATTTAAAAAATCCACGTACCTATTAGTACCTATAATTCTCTGTACTTCAACTACACTCGAATATCTAGAGAGATTTAGAGCAGCAATATTATAAATTTGGAATATAAGTGCTCTCACTCAATTTAAAGGGTGCACTTGAGAAAATTATGGGAGGTCTCATCCTCTTCAGCTGCCACTCCCAAAGGTTTGAAGCCAAATTATTATCTGCATGACTCTATAATAACCTGCCTACATCCTTCACTGTGCATATTTACGCTTTTGGCTGTTACCTACCTACTTAGGATATTTTTAACTGATTTATCTCTATTTATTTTGAAAAACAAATAACTAAAGCCATCGCTCTTAGTAGTATAAGTTAAAAAGATCAAGTAAAATAATTCCACGTAGAAAAATATACGAAAGCTCAGCTAAAACTCGGTAAAACAGTGGGGTATACTCGATAATAATTATTCAAATTAGTCCCTTTATATTTTTACTCAGATGTTATAATAAAAATTTAATTTAGCGTAATTTAATTCTTATCTTCTGCGGCAAGACCATATCTCAGAAGAAATTTCGTAAATTATTCATGAGGAAAGTTTTAACGGGGACATGATTTTAAACCGACATTTGTAAGCCCCGCTACGCAATAACTTTGTGGGATTTAAAGTTCGCTCCCACCAACTATAAATCTTATGAACATTTTATTTAAACATAGGGCGTAATAAATCGTCGTATTGATTGTGAAGTAGATACTTACTTACCTACATTCCTTCTACGAGGTTCAAGATTTTACAGAAATATTTCCAGGTAAAATATTATTAAAATTTAATACTTCTATTCTAAATATTTGATTCACACATTTGATACTTAGTTCTTAAAGCTAAAATAAAATAATAGTTCTTAAATCCTCATTTGAAGAAGGGAATCTGAAATTTTAGTGCTTACTTCGCAATATTAAATTAACATTCGCAGACTTTATCAAGACGTTCTACGGAACAATATTAGCCTTCTCTTGGAAGTTTTCGTGTGCTTTGTTATAACAAATTTACAAAGCGAAATAAGAAAGCAAACAAAGGAGAGTCGGAATCATCGTTTATGTTAAGCTGGTACACATCGAGAGCAAAACAAATGCAACGTGCAAGGCAGCTATAATATCAAGGGACGGTAAGCGCATACAAAGTGCAAACTTCTACCGGACTTCTTCCAATGTTCCGTTTAGACGTTTACGTTAAACTATTCAAGACCATACTACCTAACAGGAAATGGGTAAAATGGAAGATATAGCTGTATTTGGATCCGTCATAAAGATAATCACTCGTATATTGATTACTAGCAAGCAAAATATCTATTGCGGAACGGAAAATTACAGATCACTAATTGGTGTTATACGAAGAATAGCTTTACGTGAAACAAAGCTGGTCACACTGGCATGCTTGACGTGATGTTTTGAGATCTGTTATCGCTTATATACTCGTACCACAACAACTTTGTGTGAGCGTAGCGGAAAATTCTACTATATTCGACTTTTGCATATCGAGTGTGTCAGAATTATCCCTAAGCAGAATTGATTTGCTTTGTTTTATTCAATGTAGTACTAGTCTTAGACGAGCGCTCACTATAGAGTAAAGTGTAAACGCAGGCTCGCAACATGCTTAGCTGGCGTACAGTTGAAAAGTTAGTTTCCACTTCAGCTACACCCTATAATAGCTCAGCTCCGGACTGCTTGTTTGTTTGTTAGCCTTACATGAACTCGAATAAAACTGCTACGCTCGCTGCTACGAATCTCGTAGCTGTTTAATAAATATACAGTATTCTAATGATCTGTTGAAACTACAGGATTTCCGTCTTAAGCACACAGCAGTGATTTTGGAATGGAATCAAACCGATCCAATAGAAATATATTTTTTATTTTTTAGATCTCTAGGGATTCGATCTGATTCCCTTTCAAAATCGCTGCAGTGTACTTTCATTACATTATTTCAAGGATAAGAATATTTAATTTTTATAAAATATAAGTACGTAAAGTGAAGAGTTTATTTTAAAGATAAAGCCACGGTGCGCAATAACATTGCTGATTTTATTTCTTTGTGCAAACTCTGAAATGTTGTAAATATATATTTTACATATGTATCGAGTAGTGGTAGATCCTAAAGTGAAGGATCGCCTGGGGTGGTACCACCCTCTTATCTATTTCTGCCGTGAATCATAAATGCTTGCATTTCTGTGTTTCGGTTTGAAGGGTATAAGAGCCAGCGTAATTTCCGGCACATGAGGCACTACATCTTTGTCCTCAAGGTTAGCAGCGCATCAAACACCCTCTAATATTAATACAGTGAGGTGAGATGTCTATGGGCGACGGTGACCACTTACCATCAGGTGGCCCGTTGACTCGTCTGCTCTCCTTATTTAAAAATAAAAAAATAAAGTAAAACTAAGTC
Source organism: Hofmannophila pseudospretella (assembly GCA_947369225.1). NCBI lineage: Eukaryota > Metazoa > Arthropoda > Insecta > Lepidoptera > Oecophoridae > Hofmannophila > Hofmannophila pseudospretella. Next base: position 6,962,145 of record OX376316.1, read on the forward strand.
ATTTCATGACTGTTTATGCATATATGAACACATACCTTTTATCTTTTCTTGGAACTTTTGTTCATAAAATCATCTTTTAACTCATCGTTCTAATTTTAGAACAATTTTCCGCGAATTGCGAACTTGACAAGGACCCCTTATCTATTCGCCTACTAAAGCCAAACAATTTCATATATACAAAAATGTTCAGAAGAGGCAAGTCTATAAATAAGATAAACACGAGAGGCACCTCTCGTGTCTAGTCTATAAAGGTACTATCAATTAAAATATTCTCGTAGATATGCCAAAATTTTCCGTGAATTCAGAAATCACGCATGATTTACAGGTATTCTGATTTATATGCAAATACGCTTATGCGACAAGCGATGCCTATTGGAGAGGTCCCAGCGTCAATGGAAGTCTAATTTGCGCAGGGTAATCAAATCTCGGTTAATTGCGAAGCCGTCATTATACTCACCGCATGAGTGTACTACGATGAAGCATCTCTATAAAGGTTCCAAGTAGAAATTGTTAGTGTAAAAGTCATGATTATAAATTAAAGTTGCGTTTAATACCTAAAGGTTTTTGGTTGATCAAGGAACTATCTAGCTACTTCTTGATTTCTGGACGGTATTTATATTATAAACTTCCAAGCATTTAAGAGCAACAGAACTTCATAAGGAATAACAATTTCTGAAAAATAATAACTGTTATTCAATTGTTTACCTATCAAACTTCAGACTTCCTTCAGTAAGATCTTCAGTTCAAAACTTTCTCGCAATTTTATTCAGAAGATCATCCGCACATCCATTATAAGTACCTGTGAATCTAATAGTACTAAATTGTAAGAATTCACGAAATATTGTACATGAAACTTGAATAGATTAAACAACATTACTTACTGTTCCATCTAAAATTACTACTAACTTATAGTATAATAACTTCACAAGAACTTCACTTTCCTTCTCCAGTATTACTATTAAGGTTTTCAATGATAAGTCTGTGTAGAGGAACATAAATCTTAATTGATGTGAAGTGAACCGAAGCTTATTCAGAAACTGACAAATCTAAATATTCAACAGTACCTAGCTAAACAAGGTTATAAATACATTATACAATTGTATGTAGCTATTCCTATTAGTAATGGGCAAGTAGATACCTATACAGAGGTTAAACAACTACAAGAGTAGGATAGTAAACGGGCGATTGGATTTGAAACAAAGCTAACGAACCGTTGAATCATGTAAACAGGGGTAAGACGGCCAGCTTGTTTACCTAAAGAGCCTTTGCTTCATTAGGATCCAATTTACTGTCAACAAATTAATCCCCTTCGGCGCTATTGTGCACTTTGATGGCGTTTCAGTGTGATATCGAATGTTCTCAACAATTCTGAGATGTTTATGCTTACCTTTTAATTATCAGGAACTCGACTATAAACAATCTAAAAATAAATTGACATTACCAAGCCATTACAGAAACAATGCGAATTAACTAATTAAATTTTAAAAAGCTAATGTTACCTAAATTGTGAATTAGATTCCAGTTTCGGAGTCAGAAAAATATGGAGCGAAGAGGATGTTTAAAGAAAAATTGGATAACTATAGTCAGTTATCCAATTTTACGTATTTTACGTCACGTATCAGTATACGTGGCTCATATTTTTTGTAAGTATGAACCATTAGGATGTCTACGATCCTTTTAGACGACAATGTTTTTTCCCAATTTTATTTTTATAGTCCTTCTGCAGCCAATCTTGTCTCATTATTTTCTTCTAAATTATAAATGAAGATAATATCTCTTCCTTTATTTTCTTAAACCGTACACAATCAACTAAGCTATTCTCTCGTTTTCAATACAGAGCTAATAAAGGAAATCATTGAATAAACCGTTCCAGAAAGCAAACGGGTAAGCGGAACACAATGCGTCAAAACGGAAAACTTTTGTATTGTAGAGTCGGAATTAATTGCTTTGCTTACAATATAAGCAGGGCCTTTGAATATCTGCTTTGAAAAGTGAGCATTCGTAGGTTTTAACTAAAGACAAAAATATCAAAGAAAAGAATCTGTCAGAGGAATTTCAAATTGGAGAATTCTTGTTCGAATTTACTGTCCTCGAAAAATAATTGTACTTTTTTAATTTGCCCATTTACTAAGAACTTCAATGTATTTTAAATGTTCATCATTCATTTAATTCGTCAAAATTAAATGAAAGCAATACGACAGAATCTTGCTTTACTCCTACTCATACCATTTATTGCTTTTCATGTGTAACAATTGGTCTTAAATATATATTATATTTATATTACTTTATTCGATACAGTTTCAAATAGAATCAGTACGTAAATAAATTCTAAAACAGTACGCGTAAGTAAATTCCCAGTGAGATTCACTGTGTTAGATCTAATTGTTTGTCGAAATTCGCAAATTAATTTAAAATACGTGAGCACGGAGTGAACAGCAGTTTGTAGTACCTGCAATAAATTGCAATTAGGAAAGCTGTTGTGTCTTGTTATCGAGTTAGCAGCCTTCAAGCCTCTCCGCCGTCTAGAGTCTGAGGTGCAACACTCCACTGTGTTCCTGAAACGAATTAATAACAAAAATTTATTAGTTTAATTTTGAATACCTTCGAATAATATAAAACAAATTTCTAAGTAAATATTTTTTTATAATCCTATTTGGATTTTTGCTCAGTATGAAAACACAAACCGTAACACAAGCAAATTCATAGGTACCTAAAGGACGTATTGAAAAAGATGAACCCATTTGGCAACTCGCTACGCTCGTATTACAAACTAGCACTTATGTTACAATTCCTTCCTTCCTTCAAAGTCATATTCCTCATTAATGTTACAACAAATAAATGAAATAAAATAATAATATAAAAGCCGTTTATTTCAAGCCAAAAAGAATTAATTACATGCATTTTGAATTAATGATTGTAGTATGTTACAATAACTGTAATTATTGGCAGTGGCATAAACTACTATTAAAATCTATGCTGTTACTATGTGCATATCTGTATACAATAGAGATACAAGTATAATGTATCTAATGAAGACAGTAGGTAAGTATAGTATGAAAGTGGCATTTATCTTTTCCATCTATATGTATCAAACAAATATCCACAACCATTCATTTAAGTGTATTTAACTACTGTTTGTTTAAAAACAATATTAACAATAGCATCCAAGCATTGGCAATCAAAGTTGCCTTTCTTGGAGTCGAGGAAAGAACAAGTAAAAGATAAAATAAACGCCGAATCTTTCCTCGTAAATCTGTCAGCAAAACAATTCGTACCCTTTCACGAGCAATAAAATGCTAGCAACAGCAGAGGCAACGAAAAAAGTATCATAAATATAAGATTCATTTATATTCGTTCAGTCGACCCCTTGAGGGGTACCGTGACCACGAACAGAAACAACAATACGAATAACCATCTAATCGCCAACGGTTTACATTTAAATTAATAACGTGACGTTGTTTGATTAATTTCATGAACTTGTGCCGTTGCATCCAATGAGATCGGAATTAACTTTAAATTAAAATTCGACAACCCCCAATCCATTGTGCGGCCGATCAATTGAATGTTTCCAGTTCTTTACATTATTGATTTTGTTTCCTTTGATCTATTCTGATTTCTCAGTCAATTGAACTGCTTCGCGCGGCTGTCGGAAAAATTTAATTAACAATTCTACAAAATGTACTCTAAACAAGATTCAACCCTCTCTTTGGTACACCACCGATAGACAAGAGGAAAATTAGCATCATTAGAACATCTCGTTTTACTGTTTTCGAGATGCAGCTTACTAGATAGTAAGCTACTTAATTTAAACCTACTTTACACTATCTTCACAGTAAACGGATATAAATAAAATTACCCTGTTATACCGGATTTACCCCATCCGTTGAGACTCCGTAACAGATGAGGGAACAAATCCGTTGTTAATTACCCGTTCATGTGTAATCTTTTAATTAACTTAGTGTAAACTTATTCGCGTCGGCTGACAGATACTCATTTATGTTTCTTAGGCGCAAAACATACACAAGAGGCGTGCCGGCAGTGCGCTGCCAGCGCAATGTCAGCGCACCGCCTCTGTCTGTTTTGCACCCGTCGCTTTCATACATTTTGTATGCAAGTAGATTAAGAGGTGGCGCGCCGGTAGTTGTGCCTGCGTTCCGCCCCCATCAAACTATTTTCATACAAAATATATGTAAGTGAAAAAGGGTGCCGTCAGAGCACCGCCTCTGTCTCTTTTGCGGCTTAGCTTACAACTAAAGCACGTGCATTAAATCTTTACTTTTGATTGGTGGGGTCACAGTTTACTTGCTTCCACTGTATTGATATTTATCGCTCATTCATTCATCGGCTCAATTCATACTCATTCATGCTGGTGCATGCGTCAAGTAGAAATCAATGCTCTAGACCATAACATAGCTGCAGAATATTTTGCCTTAGTACTTTTTGTGCGATTACAGTAATACCCCGCTTTACGCGAGGGATACATTCCTTAAGCTTAATTTGCGTATATCGGGGTCTTTTCGAAAATACATAAACATACTAAATCAATTTAATTTATTGCAAAAAAAATCAATTCTTCACCTAGTAAGGATACATTTTGAGCGTTGATTTTACGAAAATTCACGTCTAAAGTGTTTTCCAAACATCGTCACCTATCTCGGTCATACCTGGAGAGCCAACATAAAGTCGCAAAGGAAAACATTATCTGGGGAATCCCTAGTCAGAGTTAACATAGAGAAGGCAAGTCGCACCAGAAATTAATTTGTGGGGAATAAATACCCCAGTCAGTGTTTGCAGGAAATCGCGTAAAGCAAAATTTGAAATTCGCGTTGTAACGAATCCGCGCAATACGTGGTCACGTAAAACGGGGGATTACTGTATTTTCCATCTTGTTTTTCACTATTGTTCATTCTTTCATCAGCTCAGCCATTCATGCTGACAGTTTTATCACGTATACCCATTACCAGGGTTAAAATCAAAGTTTCAAGTTAATATTTGCGACACTAAAACTTGATATAACTAAAGTTTTTCTAGTAATTAGATGTAAATGATCGAATTACTAGAAAAACTTTATGATGCCAAAATGATATTAATTATAGGGATGTAATAAGTCGGTCTATATTTCACAACTTTAGGGCGCATAATAATGGATAGGTAAGTCTTGTGAACAATCTTGGAAACAAGATAATCCCACACCTGGATACGTATCTGGTTTTTGCACCGCCTATAATACCCCATATAGTATTTGCTTTGATTCTCCCTTTGTATATCTAATGGGAAATTAATTGTCTGCTCAAGGTTCTATTGTTAACTACTTTGATTTCTCTGTTTGTTCTCCACTGGATCGAAATGTGACTAATTATAATATTTTGGTCAGATGATTTGATAACACTTAAATAGGAATAGTTTGAATAAAATTTATGTCACTGTGTATATACGCTGAAAGAATTTCCTAGAACTTCATATCTTATATATTTTTTAATCAACATTACACATTACAAATGATCATTATTAATAACTCCACTGGGCTAGGATAGTCTACCACAAAATGACAATGTTCCAAATGTAGATTCCATCTGGCGACGCTTGCGCCGTAGTCTCGTCTCTCCTTTTTGATTTTAAAGTTAATCAAAACTGCCTAATAATTTAAGGCTATGGTTTAGTATAGACTTAAACTATTCTTCTTCTTCTATTAATGGGCAGGTCCCTATCGCTGCAGCAGTCTCCATACGATTCTGTACCCCGCCTTCTCCTTAAACTCCTGGTACGACAAACTCCAATCGTTTAACTGCTCTATATAACCAATCCTGGGACGACCTCTCTGTCCTTTAAGTTTCCTTCTATTATGGATTTAATTAAATCATTATGTCTGACTATGTAGCCGAGACAGCTCTACGGTTTCCTATAGTATGCATTATTCTCTTTTTTTCAACAACAATTGCAATATGCAACAATTCCACATTCGTCCGTTTTTCCATCCAGCTAATTTACATCATTCTCCTTCAGCACCAGATTTCAAAGGCTTCTAGATGTTTTTTATCTTTGATGTTTTCTTAGTTATATTCCAGCTCTCACTTCCATACAATGCAATGCTCCAAATATACGTATAAGTTTTCAATAATATGGCCTTGTTACTTTGAGATAATGTTAACCAATAAGCAGTATATTGCTGCAGTCTAGCTATCACCCATCTCTCGTATGATAGCAGTCCCACATAGAGCACGATGCACAAAGCAGATCGGCGGTGAGACGATATACGGTACAAAGAGAATTCACATGTCACGACACAGCGTCAGGTGCAGATTCGTACGATAGGCTCAGCTCATTGTCTGCCTGCAAGTGCATAATTGACATAGGCTTCTGCCTACATAGTACGCTGGTTTTGAAGCCCTTTCAGTTACAGACGAGTCTGCGGCTTTTATCATTTACATAATTAACGTCATTTACGTAAGTACTTTTATTTACATAGGTAGGTACTTTAACTCCTATGTTTTATTTTGTAAAATACCGATTTTACAGGTTGAGTTTAGGGAATTTTGCTTACATTATAAACAAACGAGGTTAACCCTGAATAATACCTATTAGATATAATTAGCGAAATAAATGCAATATTTAAAATTATATTATATTTTATATAATTAATATATTTATATTTTATATTTATTTATTTTGAATACTTTGTCATCTTACCGCACAAATAAACTTATTCTTATTTAATTTTCTCATATTTACTGAGGCCTATTTTTGCACGAAACTTTAACCCCGGGTTAACTCGTAAATTGTCTATGCTTTTCATACAAAATTGCGTCGGGTTAGAGTTAACGCCAGAGGTTTGTTTCGCTGTGCATGTTACGGTCAGGGATTAGACAATCAGGATTTAAACATTCCGGTAATTAGACGTAACGGACCACTCCCAATGATCGCTGCTGAGCTTCGCGCTACGCTACGACGACGACGCAGCGCGCGAGCACCCCGTAGCTTTACCGGAGCAAATCGTAGCACATTTCAAATAAAGCTATCCCTACACAAGATCGGTAGATTTTTATTAACCATTCAAGAATAAGATGAGTCTTTATCTGAGAGAAGAGCAATCTATTAAAAAGATTTTTTCAATGTTAATTACAAAAGATAAAAGATTCGTCGATTCCCCGAAGGATCTGATAAAATAAAAAATCTGAATGAAATGCATAAACGCGTTCGTTGAAGCTCAATTGGCCGGCAATGCCGAGGAAATCGCTCCTTCGATGTTCCTTTAAATTTTATTATCAAGACATTTAAAGTTATCAAAGTTGTGGAAATAATTTCCGTGCTTAGATCTATTTTACCTGCCGAGTCGGATATTAATCGTAGAATAAAATAAGAATTTATAAAAGTGAGTAGAATTGGTTTAAAATTATGAAAGAAACGAAAAAGCCCATTACACATTTACCCGAGTAAATGAAGGCAATGTCAACAGTTATAGTCACAAAAAGAAAACCCGTTTGTCCCTATTGCCCTGCCCTCATGCAACACACGTGTATGCCATTCATTTCTTCTTTCAACTTTTATTTCTTATCTTCGTTGTTTTTTGTTTGTCATCTCATCGCACATTTGTTTTTTATTTTATTTAATCATGAAAGTAAATGAAACACATTGTAACAAAATTATCGACCGGTGCGAGACTTGAAACGCCTTGAAATAAGATTGAACACAATAAACGCGTGAGACGATGTCAACTGGCTGTCATTACGAGGGGATGCCCCGCACATGGCTCGCTGCCGCTCTCAGCCAACCATTGCATGCCATTCACTTTGTCTCTTCATTGTCTTATTTTTCCTTCCTCTGTATTTACGATGTCTATTTTGTTGTGGGCGATGTTTGTTTAGTATTTCAGCCCATTTTTTCAATTATGTGAAGCTACAAGTAGCTTGATCACATTTTAATGTGCTAAAATTTTATGTAAAGCGAAAAACTATTGGCGTCAAAAAGATGCACAAAACTTTGCGTTTAGAGTGTTAAAAGCTGTTTTGAACTTACAACCGTAAAGCGCTTTCTTTCGTTTAAGCAAAAAAGCAAGGAAGTTTAAAAACGGGAAGCCAACACTTCTGAGAAGTTAAGTGGAAAGTTGGCGGTCTAGTTTTATTTTTGTTTAGGTGTTATGAGCAGTTTAGTGATGTAAATGGATAATGTTCAGTTTAACAGGCTGCAGCAGTATAATTTTAAAATGTGTTAAGAAAATTATTCTTCCTGAGCGGTATAATCACAAAAATTGAATATAATAGATTTTATAGGCTCTTTAAACTTCACAGAAGCGGCTGTTGGAAGTAGGGCGAACACGTTTTATCGGAAAACGCAAAAGCGACGATAATGGTGGCTCATAAAGAAGCGGCGCGGCCGCCGATAGATTCCGCAAGTTACCAACTTTCAGGGTGTCCGCGCCATTAGTGGCCCGCTAATGCTGTTCTGTTGCCTCTAACTTTACATTATCACCAGTCCACTCATTCAGTGTAGTCCATCTTGTTTGGAAAGGACTTTAAAACGAAGCTCCGGAAATAGTTTATAATTAAAATACATAGATGCTAGCCTATACAAAAATAGAGTACGTAGACCAAAATAAACATAGCCTAGCTAGTCTTATTCATTCAAATTTCCGTTTCCTACGACGCAAAGAACATCCGTCCGCTTTGATTCTGTGAACGTATTAGCATTGGATTTGAATAGAACAAACAAAGGGATTGTTCAAGACAGTGTGCTTTCGTAGGCGATTGTAAATTCAGCGTATCGTAAAAATCCGAGTTTCACTACTCTACCCAAACCATGTAAGAATCTCACTGCTTTGCAATTTTGTTAACTTTGATTCTTACTCGAACTTACGAAACTGAAGAAGAGAATGAACTTTTGAAATAACTTTATTTTGAGCATAGAAATATAAATATAATTAAAATAAATTTTTTTTAAACCGCCTTGAATCACTAAAAAAGTAGAAATAATTATAATACAAATTTGAAACCTGCGCACTGTGCGGCGAACGGCGCCGGCGGCGCCAGCGTGCCTTAAATCAAATCTGGCTGTGCAACGCGCTGTGGTTGGCACCGACTCCAAATAATTATAGGTACACCTAGGTTTCATTTTTGTATTAAAATTATTTCTAACTTTTTAGTTATTTGGGTGTTTATTTTTTTAATAAATTAATTTTTTATTTCATAATTTTTAGTATTAATGATGAGGGTTTGGTGTTAGTGGAGGGGAAGAAGGACTTCGCCCTGGCCTTCAGAAAGGTTCACAATTGTCAAATTACAAGTGACTTGTTGTCATTCGCTAAGTACTTCTTCTGTCCATCTCCGAAATGGAAAAAATCAGATCTTTACCAAATTTTTATGGGACTACCCTGGAGGTATCTCCAGGAGATACCCCTGAAGATACCTCCAGGGTAGTCCCATAAAAAAATGGTAAAGATCTGATTTTTTCCATTTCGGAGATGGACAGCTGAAGTACTTAGCGAATGACAACAAGCAAACAAAGAAGCATCAAAATCGGTTCACAAAAGTCGAAAATATGTGGCAACATACATTTAAAAAAACATACAGTCGAATTGATAACCTCCTCCTTTTTTTGAATTCGGTTAATGAAATAAAATTGTTCACCACACTCATCATCATCGAGTGCCATCTTCAAAATATAATAATAGGCAAAATCGCTTGCAATCCCATGCCGGGTCGTTCACCACACTGCAACTCAAATTATACAAATTTGAAAGATGAAGATGAAATTCGTTCAAAAGTTCTTTCCAAAAACATCAATTATGATAAGGCGCAGAAAATATAAATATACTCGTATTTATCTTTGAACTTTGAAATTAACAAATTATTATCTGTGAAGACACTAACTTCTCAATAACGTACTCGTATAGCTCACCTTAATGTTTATGCCAATAAATGTTTTATTTATTTATTATTTATACAATTTATATGCATAATGTTAGACCCTGGTTAGACCACCTTACCGAATAAAAACTAGCATCTCCGCAAATCCTCGACCGGACCAGCTACTACGGTATTCCAGACCGAAGGCGAATCTCCCTGCCCATATTGATAAATCCTCACAATCGTTCCGGCTTTGCGGATTGCACTCCGCCGATGCAACTTGCACCTTGTATTACATTCTCTTTTGCGGTGCTGCAATTTCGAAATGCAGCGAGCAAAGTTGATGGAACATGCAAAGATTTTCATTGGATAAAAAGCGCGGGATACTTTAGACTGCAACACTGTTGATGTATGAACGTACATAATTCACGTAAAAATCTGCTTTCTACTCGAATTTATTCCTTTTTGATCAAAGTTGGTAATAAAACGTAGTGTAGGCAAGGTAGGTAAGGTATTGAACTAATATTAAGATATTACAGACTTTGTAGTACTTCAAGTGAGACTGAATCTACCTACCATGGTTTATCCTGCGCCTAAAGATACTTCAAAAGGTTTTGAAAACTGAGATGCCACTGAAACAATAACAATAATAAAAATTGAGAATATAACGAGTGCCAATTTTCTGCTGAGTTAATCTCGAAGTAAACCTAAAGATTTTCTAGTTGCAAACAGATTTTTCCCACGTACAAAAGAGAAGATTTCTCACAAAAAGAACGCTGTAACTAAAGTAACAATCCTCTCTGATAATAGGTATGGTGTCACGCCCGTACTTTCACAGGTCTCGAGTCAATGGGGAGCTTAACAAAAGTATCACGTCCCTCACAAACGGGCTCCGGTCACACGCTTTCTCACCTTCCGAGCGCCTCCAGGGAGTGCGGCTGCGAAGGATCCCGAACCAACATTTAAGATTGACTTAAGAGTTAAAATGGAATCGTGTTTGTGGTCACATTAAGGAAAAAACCTTTAAAAAAATCAGGTCATCTCTTAAACTTTTTAATGCTTTTGTTTTTCGTATGGTCGCTCGGGTATGTAGTGGAATTTTGAAATTAGTATACAATTAATTTCAAAATTCCACTATACTCCCGTTACTTATAATTAGAACCGTTTCATTTTATCTTAGTATGTAGCATCATTTAGTGATACGTGGCGCTCCATTGTCTCTGCCTACCCCGCAAGGGTTATAGCGTAAGGTTATTATATGTACAAGTATGTATGTAGCATGATTTTTAAATAAAAATACGGAATTTTTTTTTCTTTAAAATATTCAGCACTATTTTCGTTTTCTGAAACCATAGTTCAATCATTAAACCGAGAAGAAAGTTCCAGAACTCGGTAAGGAATCAACAAATCACAAGAGGACACGAGACCTAACAGCCGTAAGTGAGACATTGAAGTCACGTACTCCATTTTGCGAAGACATAAAGCTTCGTAATGTGGGGAGAACTGTCCAACTCGAGCCATTCGCCCCACAAACTGGACGCGTGTAAGTGTACATATACGGAACCTTAATATGGTTCCATGAATGAATTGCTCGTACTGGTTAATTCATTGCCTGTTATCTAAACCTAAGCGATCCTAAAGGATGATCTCCTAACTAAAGGATTCCTTCGATTTTTAACCCCCGACCGATCGAGCGAGGGCGTGTTTGACACGTTTGTCTGTCGGTCTGTTTGTCTGTGGCATCATAACTCAAATACTCAGGTTCTGGTGCGTTTGCGATATTTGAAACCTTGAGGATCTGGTATGATCAGGACAAAAATAAGCGAACTTCAATTTCACAGTATGAAACCGGAAGAATTTGAAGATTCTTCCGGCCCGCCAAAACCATAATAGTTAGATGGGATCGTCTCGAACTAAAGTTGTAAGGTATCCTGAAATAATACAAGAGAAAAAAAATTAAAAATGGCGGCCAAAAAAGAAATGTAAATGATACAAATTTTAAGACAGCCATGCTATAGTCCGGAACGTCCCCCCGCCTTCGGGCGCCGCAGGTTTAACCTGTTGAATGTTCTTAGCCATGTCAGATGAAAATTTGATCAGTGGTTCTAAGATCGTGGTGTTTCATTTATTTATTTGCCGCCATCTTTAATAAATTTTTTCTCTTGAAATCTCTCAGAATTCTTTACAACTTTATTTCGAGAAGACCGCCCATCTAACTATTATAGTTTCGGCGGGCTGATAATCTTCCAATTCTTCCAGTTTCATATTGTGAAATTGAAGTTCACTTACTTTTTCCTAGTCATCATCAGATCCTCAAGGTTTCAGATGTCGGAGACGCACCATGAACCTAAACATTTGAGCACAAATTCTAACTATCTAGCTATTACCGTTCCAGAGATCCCGTCTGACATCAAAGATACTCCAAGATCTTGGAAACCACTGGTCCAATTTTTATTAGACCTAGCTAAGAACGCTCTAGACAAAACACTCCATTAAATTAAAAAAACCGAGTCTAAATCGGATCATCCGTTTTTAAGTTATAATGCCACAGACAAATACACAAACAGCCAAACAGACAAACGTGACAAACTTATAACACGCCCCTCGATCGGTCGGGGGTTAAAAAGGTCTCCCATCACACGAACCCAAGATTACCTAGACAGGGTTAGTTCTGAAATGTCACGCATTTCTAGAATATAACAACGTAGACCCCAGTGGTCTATTTTGGCAGCAATTTGTCAAAACACCCCAACAGAGATTCGTGGCATAACTGAGATTGACGGAGGCCAGTGTCCAACCGCCCGCGTCACTCCGGGTATCAAATTTACATTGCACGCATATTTGCGGCGTCCGAGAGTAATCCCACTTGGCGTTAGCAATGTCTGACATCTCAGAGACTGCCGGTATGTTCCGTCATGTCCGATGTGGGTTTATTTACTCTAACACATTGTGTGCCGCATATAACATAACCATAAATGTAAAAAGTGTGTGAAGAAATCGTGAAAAATGTCTTACCAACAACTTTCTAAGAGTATTTTTTGATAAGTATCTTTTGAACAATTTGTTACAGGACTTGCTGAGAACCATATTTTTCGTGGCCTAAAACCGGTAGGCCCGTATTTTTAAAACCGATACAACTAGTATCAGCAATTGTAGTAACTACGAAACTTATTGTTAGTACAGTAGGTACTATTGTGTTATGTTTCTCGTCGGTTATGACTTATGACATATAATTGAACACCACAAAATATTAAAACGTCATTGACCTATTTCAGAAGGAAAATGAAAGAAATATTAATAAACCGCTATTGTTGGTCTGAAAACAAACCACTCTAAAGTCAGCGAATATGAAATTTGTTATCTTAAATGCTACATATTTGATGAAAGGCTCTGCACTAAGACGCGCTAAGTTATTTATACAATAAACACGTGCATACGCCAGTCTCTCAGGAGGAGACGAGTTAATGGAGTTGGTAATTTGCATAAATACGTTTGCTCAGATTTTGACACCCTTACTATGCTTGACATGTGAACTGAAATCTCTGACATGAATACTACGCTGAATTTCGTTTCATCCTGTCATACCACATGCCACTGTTCTACGCGATGAAATAATACGTGTTTGTGAGTATAAACATGGTCTTGATATAAGTATCACCCTTTTTAAAAATTACCTCATGAAAATGTCATAAAAAAACTACAGGATAAAGAAATTCGATCCTGGTATAGTTCCAGGTATCGTAGCGTAGAAGAGACACAGTAGAGCAGAATTTGCGAGAACTCCAAGTCAGCGACTAGAGAGCAATGGCATCGCTTGGTAGCAGATGCCAAGATCTGTATTAAGAGAATAAATATTCAAGGTAGCCTATAATTCGCCAGCTGAACTATGACCTCTCTTTGTTTGACTCTGCGTCCAACAATGTGTTATAAATAGACGAATAACGATTATTTGATAAAATTATATCTTTATGTTCAATGTTAACAAAATAACACAGAGAAACAAAAACAACATTTCAACATTTACAATCCCCTTTTTTCAAAGTGACTTCCTACAAACGCTTTGAGGGCGACCCTTTTAATTTCGTCTTTGTAAAATAAACAAATTAAAAGTACCCCATAGTTATTCCGCAAGGCGACTTCATTAGAAAAGTTTGTTACTTTCAAAGCCTAAGCCGCGCCGGTATTAATAAAGTTTTGTTACGGGGCCGGTGGAAAAGAAACGTGTTAATTATCTGCTCGGAGTCCAGCCCTGGCCATCTGTCACGTGGGCGAGGCGAAAACTCCCGGAGGGAACGATATTGGATATATGATTCCTAATGTCAATCGATTAATATCGTGGCAATTTCTGCGTATTTATGTCGTGACTGACTGACTATATGAAGCTTTTATCTTGATATTTGTTCTATAATTACAGATAAAATGTAATTACTTTAGTATGTCTTTTCTTGATTGATACAGAAAAGTTGGTATACATATCTACTACCTATACTTTGACCTACCAAAGTACTCTATAAAACCGACCAACCTAAATATAAATCTAAAAAAATTATAGTTATAAATTGGGTCTGTCTATGTAAATTGTTATTAATATGATCTCGGTAATGAAATAGCGGAAATTAGATTCCCTAAATAATGTAAAACACTTCCTCGAAGGAAGTTACAAAACGAAGGTGCTAAGTGACAACAACAAGCCCGGCGGTAATATACACAGGTGATAAATTTCTTTGTTAATGCCTTAGAGTCAAAAATGAAGTAATTTGTTTAGGCGACACGGGGAAATGAAAATCATTATTTAACGCAAAGTTTATTAACTTACTCGTACTAAGTTGTCACTGTCTCACGATAGCACAGAATGAATAATGTCAAGTCCAAGGATCTTATACCCTTTAAGGCAGCAATGGATACTGGTAGTGGAGGTAGCAAAAAAACAGAAAAAAAGAAATGTCATCTGTCAATGCGTGTCAATGTTGCTTTCTGTTGCTTTTATTTTTCGTTAAAAATGGGGTGACTCTGCTATTTATTACCAATACGTGTTTAAACTAGGTTTGGTATGTATACCAATTATAACTTAATTGAGAAGCTCGTAGCCTAGTTGCGAGCACGGTCCGAAAGTGATCGTGCAGGTTAAGCGACGTGGGCGCGGTCGGTACCTGGATGGGTGACCGCTAGTGGCATATTTCATCTGAGCTCCTCCGTGCCTCGGAAAGCACGTAAACAGTCGGTCCCGGTTGTTGTCGTTCGACAGCAGTCGTTAAGCCATGTCAGAGGCCTACGGGCGGCCTGAACAACTCTGACAAATAGGTTGGCCACTAACCATACGATAAGCAAGCAAGCAAACTTAATTAAAAATTTAAGAAACCCCAGACGTACCATTGTGGAGATCCCCTTACTTTTCCCTGGTCTTCATCAGATCCTCAAGGTTTCAGATGTGGGAAGGTCACCATAGTCATAAACATTTGAGCTCAAACTCGAACCACCTAACTGTTACCGTTCTGGAGATCCCATCATACTCCAACATCCCAAGATACTCCAAGATCTTAGTACCATTGATCCAATTATCATCTGACATGGCTTCTTAGCCATGAATGTTCTTACATTCAGCATAAGCGAATCTCGGCCTTCGGCCTTGCCATGGCTGACATAAAATTCCTAGCTCCACATTATTTCAATTTATTTTTTGGCCGCCATCTTTCATTATTTTTTTCTCTTGAAATGTCTCAGGAGTCCCTACGACTTTAGTTCAAGAAGACCCCAAAACTAACTATTATAGTTTCGGCGGGCTGACAATTTTCCAATTCTTCAAGTTTCATATTACGAAAGTGAAGTCCAATTACTTTTTCCTCATCCATCATCAGATCCTCAAGGTTTAAGAGGTCGGAAACGCACCACGAACCTGAATATTTGAACTCAAATTCAAACAATCTAGCTATTATCGTTCCAGAGATCCCTACTGACATCAAAGATACTCCAAGCTCTTGGAAACCACTGATCCAATTTTTATCAGACCTAGCAAAATTGTCTATTACATTTTAAAAACCGGGTCCACTTCTGATCATCCGTTGTTAAATTATGATGCCACAGACAAACAGACAGACAAACGTGTCAAACTTATAACACGCCCTCCCTCAATCGGTCGGGGGTTAAAAAAAGTGATATGAGAACCATTTATGAGTGGAGTCAATAAAGTCAATCACGACGTTATAGTGTCAGCTAGTAAGCACCTTTTAATCCTGTATTCGAGAGTTTGTAATGAAGCTTAATACGAGTAATCTCCACCAATCTTTCACGGATTACACGGATCAACGCGATTACTTTTGCAGCGATGAAATATAAAACTAAATTGAATAAAACTCTGCTCGTACATTATGTACCTCTACTATAGAATTGATAACTATTTAAGTACGGTATATGTTTTACGAAACCTCTACCTTCTTTTTTAACCCCCGACCGATCGAATGAGAGCGTGTTATAAGTTTGACACGTTTGTCTGTCTGTCTGTTTGTCTGTGGCATCATAACTTGAGAAAGGGTGGTCCGATTTGGACCCGGTTTTTTAGTTACTAGAGAATTTCATCGAGAGTGTTTTAAGCTAGGTCTGATAAAAATTGGAGCAGTGGTTTCCAAGATCTTGGAGTATCTTTGATGCCAGATGGGATATCTGGAACGGTAATGGCTAGATGGTTCGAATTTGAGCTCAAATGTTTATGACCATGGTGACCTTCCCATATCTGGAACCTTGAGGATCTGATGATGACCAGGAAAAAGTAAGAGGGTCTCCAAAATGTTACGTCGGGGTTTCTTACATTTTTAATTTAGAGTTAATATTATAATTCGTTCCATTCTGGATAAGACAAAGGGATCTGTGCCCATACAGCCATGTCTGACGTAAATAATATTCTTCAATTCTTCATTAAAATTCTGGTGTGACACATCGACCGGACGGTTTAAATGCTATATTTATATATTTTATATTTTATTTATTAAGGAACGCAAACAGTTTACAAATAGATAGAAATACATATAAAAAAAAATTACACAGAAACAAAAAGGGTTCACAAATATTATAAACGTAAATAACATATTTCAATTCATAATCTATTATTTTATTATATTCTATTATTTTATTGACGTTGTTTCGTTTCTTTCATACAAGTTACAAGCAACATTCTGTTTCCTTTAAAAAAATATAATGTATTTACGTTTCGCAAAACCAATAATCATTTTTCCGCAAGATATAATTTTTTTATCCCACCATTACCTGCTGGAATAACATGTACAATGACAAAAGTAAACGTCACTAAACGTATTTCCCGGAGCGACGAGAATTGAATCTCGAGAGACGGAGAAAAAAGAGAAACACGGTTTTATTTAAACGACTGATTTGAGAGCAAACACCTTCCGTAGTCTGGAGGGAGGCTGCCCGCATCCGCACCTCGATACAGGAAAATCACATAGATTCTCTAGTTCAGACACCTGAGATTTAAACTGATTAGTTACTTTGTATAAAGTACTTAACTACCTATTGATAATTATACCTAATTATAAAGGTTCACTAATAAAATAATTTCAAAAGAATATAAAAAAATCATGTGCAGGCAGGCAGCAGGCGGGCTTTACAATATAATTCAAATTCAGAGCCGAGTGATTGACAAAAGCCCAATTAGTGGCCTATTTTAATATTCCCAAATTACGAAGTTAAATAAGAAGCAAAAAAATAGGCCCCTAAAGTTATCCTTGTAGGCAGGCGTCGCAAGATATATTTGGGGGCTCCGGGTTAATTAGCGTGTTTTCTTTGATTACCGCCATCAGTGCAGCAGCTGGCGAGAACTGCTCAGGTGACTCGGGCGTTATAACCAAATTACAACCATTCTCTTTCGCCCCCGCTAAGAATGCCGTAATAAAGGCAAAGCGACCGACTGAAAATCTTTGCCCAAAACACCCCGAATTGTGTAACATCAGTGCCAGGGGCCACGCATGGGCAAGGGGCCCCATATTTTTTAACAGACGAGCGAATAAAAGAGCAGAGCAGTGCCACTGAAAGGCAAGGTCGCAGGTTCAAATCATGCAAAGCATTTATTTCAGAAAATAGCAATAGACATCTTACCTCACTTGGTATAATGATGCACTCCTAACCTTGAGAACTTGTAGTTGAGTGAACAGGAATAGATCTAACCAATCATACCTACCCAATCTGACTGCACTGAGTCATACCACTGTGTTCCAGGTGGCACTAATGAGGGCGAGTGAGGGTCAAAATAAACATTTTTGTAAGTGCATTTTACAATTTACTTACAATGATGCCTACATAAAAAATACATTTGGCGCACGACTTCCTTTGGATACCCCATTCACTCAAGAGCTGATGTTGTTTGTGGCTTTCGTAAGTGGCGCCCAAAACCACAGAGGCAAAGCCCACCACATCATGACTTGCCTGTACAAATATAAAGTCTACAGAATCCATGACATGTTATATACCTTCGGGGTAATGAATAGACAACAAAGCACATTTCAAAACCCTGCCTTGTAGGCAAGGGTGAAAGAATACTGTTACTCAAACAATTTTAAAAGTAAATGTGTTACTCGTAAAACCTACTCTACTCCTGAATTTCGTAAATAATAAGTTCAACGAAAAAGCTTCCATAACGGGTTTCCGTATTTTGGAACTCTAAAGCTTCTCAGGTATATTTTAAAATTATAGCTGCCGTTGAAACATTCACAAAAAAACGGAACAAAATGTTTTTGGAGCGTGCATGTGACTGTCTCGTGACACTAAAAGAGTTTAATATCAAAGCACTTCGTTAACAAACAACTTTTAAAAGCCTTTACAATGTCCATGTGAAACGACAGCTTTTCTAACCGTACTCGTGTTTTATATAGACGGAATGGAGATTTTTGCCCATGTGAAATGTTTCTTTATGTAAAGCAGCACTCACCGAGATCTTTGGCCATTGTTTGACTGTATTAAATTACCCTTTGTACGACTAGCTCACCTGACGGACGGTTATTTTTAGTTGAACCTTTTTATCATAAACTTGATTATCCTTTGAATTTTCCTTAATAAAAAACAAAAAACTTACCTTCCTTTTTGAACTAGACTTTTCTATCTAAAGTCTCTGGAGAGGTACCTATTTCTGACGCAAAGCAGCAATGCTTGATTTGCTGTGTTCTGGTTTGAAGGACAAGAGAGCCAGCGTAATTACCGACACACGAGACACTTCATCTTCACCTGTTTTCAAGGTTAACAGCGCATCGAAAACCCTCTTACAGTGTTTTAGTGAGGATGTCTATGAGCGACAGTGACTACTTACCTTAGGTACCATCCACCCATCTACTCGTCTGCTTTCCTTCAACATAAAAAAGCTGTTTCTAAAGACATCCTACGTATAATCGGAATTTGCCGAATAAAGAATACTATCAATCGCGGAACTAATTTCGTCTTGATAATCGTGATAAAGCAACAAAATAGCAATTTGCTCGACCATAAAAATAATTGAGTTCAAACTGCGTTCAGGCAATAAAAAGCGTGAAAGCAGGCCCAATAACCTTTAGCCCGGGGACGTGGGAACCCCGGCACCTGCTAAATAGTGAGGAATAGAGAGAAGGGCTATTAGGTGCCCACACTTCGGGCAATGTAACGACCTCCGCCCCGTTTCAGATGCTCCATTACTAAGATTTTTTTAAAGGGGTAATTGCTGGGATCTCACTTTCTTGCCACAAATGTAGCGGAATGATAAATTGATTTGTAAGGTAACGTATGTTTGCATTAGTAGGCGTAAGAATTAATAATTCTTCTAAATGTTGTGTTCTATTTCTTCTGTACAGTGGCCAACACATAAAGATATACCCTTTGTCGCTATAACTTATTTGACACGTTCAAACGCATGTCAAGAGATCATAACAAAAACTTATCGCGACTGGAACAGCAGAGACAGACTCTCAGAGTACAGTTTCAAATACTGTACATTTACACTGTACATTTTCTGAGAATTATATTCGTATTGACGTTGGTAAGTATTTCTAAGAGTGTTAATATTATAGATCAATTGTCAATCGATGACAGATCGGTTTGGTATACAAACAATAGTCGACATTGAACGGTTCAACGGTCTATAAATTAATCCACCGATCTATGTCGATGGCCCCCATGTAATAACACCCAACTTTAATTTCATACAATATTCTCGTAGTGTCACTGAAACAGAATCAAACTTGACAGCTTTACTATAAAGAAGAATAGAGCGAGCAAATGCAGTGTTCCTTAGAAAATGAAGACTAGTGTTAAGGGCATCTTTACAACACGCTAGGGAGCCGACTAACCGTGAGTTATGATGGCATTCTCTCCACCCTTATGAGGAAATACGACAGTTTCAGCGCGGTAGAGGACCGGCTCTATGATTGTCCAAAGTTAAAACCACGACCATATGAAACTTTAGTTTTAGTACTTTAGTAGTCTAGACATTTTGTTGTCGCTTCTGTGTAAGGTATCGTGGTTATATTTTACGAGTATGAACATTCTGTGATAATATATGTGGTAGGACAAGGTGCCAGTATCGACTAGAAAAAAATCTAATCTAATAAAAGCTACCTACTAAATCATCATCATCCTCAGCCCATGTCATCTGCTGGGTATAAACCTTATAACCAATTATACATAGGTTAATAGGATATTGACATTTGCAGGTATGAACCTCTCCTACTCACGCCATTTTTTTTACATTTAAATACAAAATTATACATGTAACGCGGCAGGCGTTACATACATGTTGTATGAAATATATATGTTTTACAATGTTTTTTCATAATTTAATTTAATTTAATTAATTTATTAGGTAAACACAACAGATTATAGCGAGAGAAATTATACATATTATTTCATACATCTGTATGAAACAATAAATGGACAGTGCGAGTAAGAATCGCACCCTGAGGGTTTCGTACCATTATAATAAATAATAATAATAATAAAATATATTCTTTTAACTGAAACTTGTACAGGTGAAACTTCATTTGAGGTTTATAATACTCACTACTGATCTATTTATAACATATTATTTATACGAACGATTTATCTCTACAACTTTGGGAGATATCACGGTTTTTCTAAGTGACCCGTTATTTTTGCGTCCCAATTAATTCAGTACCGTAAAATTTAATAAGTAGATCAAAGTTCATCAAAGTACCTACATTATTTTATCAGACCCACCATACCACTGATGGTGTTGCTCTGTGGTATGTACTTTTGCGGTTCTTGAGTAAAACGAATAGACGGACAACAATGTGATCCTTTAAGGATTTAGTTTTTACCTTTTAAGGTACGAAACCCTGAAAGGTACCTACTGCCGAACAACTATTCCCAATCAATCAGCATTTAACACCGATAAAACCACGTACGGAACCTATCTCTAACGATCGTTTAAGGCGATTGGCGATGAGGGAAGCAATTAGGTGAGATCCCGTATCGGTTGCAATATCGAGGCGAGCATTGTAGTCCGGCCCGTGATCTAATATTCATCGTGGGCAGATGCCTGTCTACATGGCAAAGCATAATACGTAATTAGATACAGCAAATGCTCCCTGGACTCATGCCCGCCGACATGCATTATGCACGAATCTAAATTGAATGTGCAGTTAGTTGTGTGGATTAAACCTCATATACTCTACGCTCCCTGTGTACTATTTATTATAAAGCAGGTTTATCGTTTCATGTCGTAAAATTAAAAAAATATGATTAACAAAAAAAAACTTGCAGTACCGTAGGTACCGAATTAAGTAGTGATAGATTATTACTCGAATTCAAGTCGAAACTTTACGTGATATTGTACAAGTAATTTTAAGTTTAATTAAAACCCGCTTAATGTATGGCAACGAGTTGGTCCTATTTAAAAAGTAAAAAGGCCTAAATTAGGATCGATTTAACGAAGGTATAAAAATTCAATAACATGTAAATTTCCTTTCCCGAGAGGAAACTTTTTCAAAGGAAGTTCTTGACAGAGCAATTGATTGAGAAGCTTGAGCACCGAACACGGGAGTGACAACATTGCTTAAATTCATTCATTCTCATTTTGTGAGCTATTTATCTGGTAAAAAGTATGACGAACGATCTAGGTAGCTGAAATAAGTTCATTGTGAAACGTTTCAAAAAGACCCATTGTTTTGTCCCCGTTTTGTTACACACCAAACAAATGTTCCTTTTATTAAATTTTTACTTGACAGTGCTTTTTGAATAGAGCTTTTTGTTATCGAATTGGATATTTAAATACATAGAAAAAATTGTTTGAATTTTTTTCTTGTAAAGTAAGAATGTGTATCTTATTTTACTTCCACATGTACCTATCTAGGAGGTAAGTACCTACCTACAAAAGAATCCCGCACGGCAGGTATGAAAAAAGTTTTCGGTCAAATTCGCTGAAAAATACATGATGGTATAGTTCCTGGTATTTTACAAGGATTAACCTTTTTTCCATTAATTTTTCTTTATCAGTGGCACAGCGATCTTGTACGTAGCTAATATCGGCGAGTTAGCACCCACATAGCGTCGCGGCGCCGTATTTCCTCATACAGCCAAGCCAAGACTGAGCAGCAAGGCGATCATAACTCACGGTTAACCAGCCCCGAGGTGTAATCTTGGAGCTCGGACGTCCCACAATAATCCGCGGCCGTTCGTTTCGCCGGTAACACCTTCTAATTTTTATGTTTACCCACTCCGTTACAGAAAACTAATATTTTCTCAGGGTAATTATTACCTTGGGATCTTCAAGGCCACAGTGAATAGGCATTTACATCGTCGACCTCATCGTCGCTTACCATCAGGCGAGATCGAGGTCAAATGCGAGTTTAGTAGTAAATTTAAAAGAAATTAAAAAAACATGAACCTACCTACTTACTAAATCTACAATTGTACGTTGTTTTTATCAGAATTTAAAGTGTGCGAGAGTTACCAAGCGTTAAATATTTTGAAATTCGAGAAGAGGGCGCCGTCCGATTTCTGTGGTTAAAAACCATTAACAACATTCTTGCTTGCTTCATCATTATCATCATCTAAAGCATCTCACTTTCCAATGTTCCAAACATGCCTCCCCCTTCTCCCTCCACTTCAAGCTTCAGATGCTAAAAGATTATTAAAATTTGAGATTACGGGGAACAACCTCAATAAGTTAATTTCTAAACCAATTCAACACCCAAATCAAGAATTGGTACTTTTTGTGTACAATTAAATTTACATCGAACACAGAAAAAAGAACGATAAGATAAAAATCACCATCAAAAGAAAGCGAGAAAATATCTCTATAAAAATTGTACGACAGCAGAAAGCGAAGCTATCATAATCGGAAGTAGAAGCAAGTATTTTTATAAGTTATTACCGCAAGTCACGGAACATTGCATCGATACGCGAGCACCGGCTGCAATAATAATGAAAGTAAAGCAACATGATCTGAATTTATTTTCCAATTCAAAGTTCATTCAGAATTAAGTTCTGCAAGAGAGTGCAGCCAGCCGCCCCCAGCCAAATGGAATTGCTTAACTCTGCACCTCATAGACTTAGAAACGCTCAGCCTTCGAATATCCGTTTATCAATTTGATTAATTGTAATAAGGCTTTAGACTTTGTCGAGTAACATAATCAGTTGTTGTTTAACAAATGATAACTCTGAAGTCAATGAAAGATCCAAGATTAAGAAATTGTAAGAAGTTAAGTCTCTGGTCGCATCTAAAACTCTCTTAGTGCTCCATAGCGTCGGAAGAGGACTACAGGACGCTTATTATAAAAGTAATGGCGAGTTCGAAGGAGACTTAACTTTTCAAGGCACACATGTGCAATATTATCATTAACTATACGGATTTTAAGGATCGCATTGATTAGTAATATCTATAGAAAAACAATTTAATCATAAACAAAACTGAGAATAAGGAAACCGAGTCTAAATATCAAAGATAACACATATCTTAGGAAACAGAATGGTTCAAAAAGAAAACGTAATAAAAATACGCAGCACCTAATGCAACTTAATACAGCTTGAGAGGAAGTTAAGAACAAAACAGTATTGAGATAGGACGTGCTAAGAGCAGACTAGAAACAAATAACGAGTACGACATTTGATTTCCCTGCACCTCGTTAGTGCAGTTTAATGCGGCGCCTGGAGCGATGCTCGTTTTATTATGCTAACGGGCGCGCGTTGTAATATTTTGAGTACGTCACCGTCACCGGTGGTGACACGATGCATATTTAAACAAAGTCTCGTCGCGAGATTCACGTAAAATTGTTGCACCATTAAGCGTCACTTCGGATAAAAGTGTTACGCCCCTCCTCGCCGCTCATAGCAATTTTAAATCAAAGATACCGTGTTTCAGTTTTATGAAAACACATTTCCAAAAATTGTTTTTAAACACTCCCTTTTATTACAGGAAATGTCATGTTTTATCTACACTATCATCGCAAAAATGTTTGCTGTACTTTATTACTAATGCCAAATGATAAGACGGCGATAAACACGTTTAACCTGCAAAGTTACATGCGACTTAAACCAAAAGACATAAGAATCCATTTGTTACAAAACTTTCACCCCTCTCCGTTTTGAAAGTGAAGTCGTCATTGAGAAAAAATCGGCCCAAGATCTATTCGATGCCGCCGGATGCTTTTGACAGTCGGGACACATCTCGACCTGAACGATTTACATATTACGTGACACTTTTGCAAAGCTCGCCATTGACTCCGGCCTGATAGACTGAGACATCGAAGACGATATTGTTTTTCAAATATAGCCCACCATTTCGAGGGCTCTTGAAGGGTGAACTGTTTTTTTATTACTCCTACTGAAAATTCCATGAGTGCTCGTGAACTTTTGCGAAGTTTACCCTCCCGAAATGTTCGGGCATGTTTCTCTCTCTATGAATTCATGACACAATAAAATATTCTCGCTGAAAATAAAGTAATTTTAATAGCAATTTTATTACATGTCGAAATGACGAACCTTTATTTATTAAATTACTCTTAGAGGCGTTGCGCTAGACGGCAGCCGTGAGATTAAATTATTAACATAAAACGCGGAGGAGACTTTGATATTACAGATTTACACCCTCTGAGGATCATGTCGCAAGCTCATGTCATTATTACTGACAACATTATTGAGACATTCCTAGTCACTTCCTTTGATGTCTCTACTCTCTATAGGATAGGCATGAAATCCGTATCCAGTATATATTCGTACATACGAGTATGAAGATATATGGGTGAGTAATTTGTTACCTCATTGTATCTATCTAATCAGAGTAATCGCTTGTAAGCTATAAATATCAAATTGTTAGTCAGGCATAACTGTAGATAGTTATCTGTTTTCCCCTCTTAACCAAGTTCAATACTTAATTACTTCCAATAAATTATAATTACTTAGATAAGTAATGAGTACTGGGAATTCTAGTTATTCCCAGTGAAATGAAAATAACATTGTGTGAATATACAAAACTATATACTCTATACAGGGTGTAACAGAAACGTGTGGTCATATTGAAATTGATTTTTATTGTTTCTTTCGTCAATTCTTTTTTATTGTTTTTATATATATATATTTTTTATTTTAATTATTTATTTTTTTATGTTTTATTCTAATTCTAATTTTAATTATATTTTTGTAAAACTTAGGCACTATGGGTGTATAACCTGACAATAAAGACATTTTATTTATTTATTTTATTTTATTGAAGGTTTCAATACTGCAACTGATATAGATGCTCTGTGGAAAATTTAAAGTCAAAATTTACTACTTTTTATTTTCATACAATTTATTAAACTACATTAAACTAAATTTATTAAACAACAAAATATTTATTCTGCATCAAAACAAAAAGTCACAGCACTAACGGAGTCATTGCATAGGCTCATTGCAGTTTGTAGGGTTTTTCTGTTTTACGTTACGTTACGACATAGCAGAGTCCGATGGCACGATCAACTGTTGGCACTAGCGTCAAAATTAGTCGTTATTTCTTCTACCTTCAGGTTTTGAAGAAACTACGAATACAGTTTTGTTCAAAATCATTAACTGCATGAGACTCTCAAATATGACCACACGTTTCTGTTACATGCTGTATATACGTATCACTTCGTTAAAGTCGTCCAACACTTCGAAGTGGCAATGCTTTCCAAAACTGGTGAACTTCCTGTAGATTCCTTCAGCAAACTCTAAACGCAGGTTAAACGAAGCACAAACGTTCAGAAAACGTTCAAAATAGAATCTTATTTAAACTTTCCGATAGAACTACCTATAAAGCTCGTGTATAACGGGCAACTCTCGAATGCAATTCAACTGCATTTGCTTAAAACTTGTAAATATGAAGCGAAAACTCTAGCCAATTAGGCAAGCGGCCATATTGCCTCGAAGGGAACTTTCTCGAGTGTAATGCTTGCTCCACAAATAGAATCGAGAGCTTATACTGCCTTTTGATTAAAAACAAGCCCGATTACATACCACAATGGCGCTTTCATAAAAATAGAAAATTTATGTATGTGTAACTTTAATTATTTTGAAAATAATTAAGAAAAATTGGTTAGTACTCATCTTACAACTTTGTAAATGAACTTGTCTTCGGGAACTAGATGGAAGGCGTAATGACCCTAATGTAGATATACGTAAACAAGTGTAACAACTATAAAATAAAAAGTTGGAAACATGGTTGAGAAATATTTCTTAGAGCAGGATTTGAACCCGCGACCTTGCCTTTCCTTGTCTTATACTCGTATAGTCTGTTTATTTAAGTAAGTAGGTACTAACGCCTGTAGCATGGCTAAATGCATTATTTTGCTTATTTTGAAAGATTTCTTCGAAAATATATACCATTACAAATGTTATCTGCAATATAATCCGAATTGACTGTATTCGAAGTTTTAAAAACTATTAAAAAGCGCTGTACGCAACCAATTTAGGCCGTGACATGGTACCTACCTGTACGTACGAACAGATGACTCGTCCATTTGTTGTCGGAGCGATGTTCCGAGCGCATCGGCTCTGTTTAATTGAGCTATTTGTGTTAGTCTGCCGTGACAACGCCGCAGTGTAACTTTATACCCACCCAGCTATGCTATGGTTTGTGTTTGATATACGTGTTTGCTCTACGCGTCTGCCATCGGATGTAGCACACAAAAATGTTCGACATTATTCTGTTAGGTACATACCTACACACCCAACTATTTGCTCTATTATCGGCACACCAGATTAGAATCAACAATGTAATGTTTGTAGTGTACGATATAAGTACTTACCTATTTAAATGTAAACGTGTTTATTGTAATAAAGGTTTGTCTAATGTCATGATGTCTTTATTTATAGGTAGATATGGGATTGTAAAGAAAAACTTGGTAATGCAACTACTACCTGAATGTCGAGAAAACAGTGAATTTCTATAGCCAAAAGAAACATTAGATTTGTGTAACACAAACTTAAACACATTATACATACCCGAAGAACTCCCATGAGCGCCATATGATTACAAACGGTCTACCAAACGGTCGGGGTAACATATAGTTGCCCATAACATCTTCGCCTTTCCCATTGTAAGGAAGAAACAAGTTTACTCCCTTTTTTATTGAATGAATATAATTTAACTTAACTATAAAATTATACGCTTGGGTTACACGACCTGTGATTATTTTGTACATTTCATTTATAAGTGACTGTGTAAAACAGATGTTATTCGAAAACAGATTTCTCTCTAATTTCACGAATTTATCGCCTTCATATATTTACCTTCAATTGCCTTCTTTGCCAAAACGAAATATTTCCAATATTCGGCATCCTCCGGTGGACCAACTAGTTGAACTCACAGAAGGAAGTCGTCTCAGCCCGATCCTCGCCCGTCTACTGCCAGAAACTTCCCGTTCATTTACTCCAAACTCCGATAGTTTTCCGCCTGATTTGGAATTGTTGCAAAATTAACACAGAGTCTAAGCAAGCTCGCGCGAATGCCCGCTCACAAACTGTTTGTTGAATTAGGTTTTTGAAACTAATAATTACTATACAAAACCTTGGGGTAAAATAAATCAACGACGTAACTATAAGTTTAAATGTACAACTTTCAGATACTAAAATTACTAAGTTGTCAATTTCACATACAACTTAGCCACTTAGATCGAAATCTGCGGATAAAAAGTTGAAAACTTATTGAGATGGAATGAAATATTTATTGCTCATAAAATTCGGGTATTCGCATATTTTAAGTCATCTTAGCACAATAAATTGATATTAAGAGACTCTTTAAAAAGTTTACATATTTTAGTAACACGCTTTAAGTTGCTTATCTAAATTAGTTTAGCATACTTCCGTACGCCTGATTAAACTTATCTGGGTTTTTATTATCTACCAATGATGCATCGTTATTTCCTCTAATCGTCTTTCCAAGGAAAATGAAAGACAACAGAAATGTAGAGCAAATACAACACACCATTTGCAATCAATACACATATATCTTCGACAATCAACCATGAATGACTGGTTATAAGTTAAGGAAAATCATTTTGAAAAATGTGGTAGGCGGTCAATACCAAAACCTACTGACTATTTACTTACTATGCGTAATTGCTTAATTTATTCATAAAAACTATTGCTTACTTTGCTAGTTAAATAAAAAATAGATCCGTATTGTACCGTCGGTATTTTACTAGAGGTCAATATCTGCCTAATAATAACGTTAATAAGCGAGTGTTCTGCAAACTAATGAGCAGATGCACCGCACATTATCGTTATTAATATCATACAGTGCCCATGTGCCTCATTATAATAGGATATAATTAAAAGGACTTTTGTTTTGATCTTTTCATGATCCAAGGTAATACTCGTATGCATAAAAGTTTAAAAAAGAGCATCTTTGTTCTCATATTTAATACCTAATAGGTATGTCGTAAACAATAGTAGATTTTTTAACTAGGGCGGGAAGGACCACATTGTCGCAACGAGTTTATTTCGCAACACGAGCCGTAGGCCAATTTTTAGCAGATATAACAAAAAATATTTTAACACTAACAGAGCTTGTATGCTGACCCTATTTGTTAAAGAAAATCTTAGCAAATAAGTGATGGATAATTATTATGATTACATACTGATGCTATTTCGAGTGAGTTGTATGCTCCAAGAAGGTTTTTTCCCGTGACCGATACTGGTATTAATTGCATTACAAGGTTGCTATTTGTTCTGCGATTACAGCTCTACCGATAAAATTAGGAGTATTTTTCACACCAGCGCGTTAAATTTATATTCGTTACTTCAAAAGACAACTTTTGAACATAATAATTAAAGAGTTCTAAACGAATAACACCGGCATGGCCAGTCAGACCCATAGTCCCATGTTATTCAGTATGAAATGCGGAGAGGCTATTACGATGTCAAGAGTAAGCGACAGCGTGGTTTAGAACGGGGTTTCGGTAGGCGGCAGGTGGGGAGAGTGGGTTGAATCGACCAAAACATTTAAAATAGATACTTAGACCACCACAAAAATTAAAATCCTGACACGAGGGCGCCATTTTGGTAGTTTTATGTGTTATGGAGATGGCATTGAAAAAATATACCTTTAGTTTCATTTAATTTCGCATATGGCTACGGTTTTCATTTATAATTCTGGTCAAGTTTAAATACAAAATCATCTGTCGTTTTGATGTCTACGAACAATAATATATATATTTCTTTGTATTCTTAAGTCTCTATACATCTTGCTTTAAAATAATACGATAGAAATATTGCTAACAGTACTTAGAAAAATCTACTTCCAAATCCTTTTTACAGTAAAGTAAAATAAATTGTACAATAAATTTAAGTGTTTTTTATCTATCGGTCTATTTAGGGACTACTTTACTAATTCTATAAGGTCGGCGAAAAAGTCTTTTCGCATATTGTATGTATAAACTTGTAATAAAATTTCTTTGGCTGTACTATTTGTATCTGGCTGGTTTTGATGACATTAAAAAGGTTACATTAATAAAATAAAATAAACTAATTGAATAATACATAACAAATGAAAAATAGCTGGAAACAACATTATACTAATGTTGTTTCCAGCTATTTTTCATTTGTTTTTCTTTCTGTCAAAATGAGTGAATCTAATGAAGAAACTCGATACATTTTGAAATTTTATTACAAGAAAGGAAAAAATTCAACGCAAGCCGCGAAAAAGAATTGTGACGTTTATGGACCTAATGCAGTGTCAGTAAGAGTAGCACAAAGTTGGTTTAAGCTTTTTCAATCCGGGAATTTTGATATCAAAGATGCACCTCGTTCTGGTCGCTTCCATTTTATCCGTAACAGGTTACGGATAAAATGGAAGCCTAGATATGCCGATCTTGCTTCAATTTTTGAAATAGTGAAGCAAGATCGGCATATCAGTACTTACGACGTAGCTGAAGAACTGGAAATTGACCACAAAACAGTTTTGACCCATTTGAAAAAAGCTGGGAACACAAAAAACTCGATATTTGGGTGCCACACGAGCTCACTGAAAGAAACCTAATGAACCGTGTACTCATTTGCGATTCTTTATTGAGACGTAATGAAACCGAACCGTTTTTGAAGAGATTAATAACTAATGATGAAAAGTGGATCACGTACGACAAGAACGTGCAAAAAAGATCCTGGTCAAAGGTCGGTCAGGTTTTACAGACTGCGGAAAACCCCGGGTTAACTCGCAATAAGGTGATTCTGTATATATGGTGGGATTGGAAGGGCACTGTTCATTATGAGCTTTTACCGCCGGGCAGAACCCTCGATTCGGATCTCTACTGCCAACAACTGATGAGATTAAAGCAACAAGTTGAGAGAAAGCGGCAGGGATTGATCAATAGAAAGGGTGTGGTCTTTCATCACGATAGCGCTAGACCACACACATCTTTAGCCACTCAGCAAAAATTAAGAGAGTTTAGCTGAGAGGTGTTTATGCATCCGCCATATACCCCTGACCTTGCACCTTCAGATTTCCACCTGTTTCGGTCTCTTCAGAATTATTTAGGCAGTGTTAACATCAAGAGAGGACTGCCAAAACTACTTGTTGCGTTTTTTGATCAGAAGTCCCAAAATTTATACAGCAACGGGATCATGTCACTACCTACAAGATGGCAAAAAGTCATCGAACAAAATGACACATATATACTATAATTAAATGTCAATAAACTTTGAAAGAAAAATGTCTTGAGTTTTCATATAAAATGCGAAGAAACTTTTTCCCGACCTTATATTATTATGTTATTGGAAAATCAACAGCACCTAAACTAAAATATAAACTAAATAATAAAAGGCCAATTACAGGTATTTTCTGATAGAGATCTTTCTCCATGCAAGTGGTGGTAGAATTTTCTAAAAGCCTTCGAGCATACACGGACACGGAACATGTGAAAATTTCTAAAAAGAAAACTTAGAATTAAAATTTTAGTAGCTTTTATCGGCCATCTAGCCTCTTTACCCCAGATTCCTCTACGCAAGGACAGGTGTCTCCTGCTGCCACAATAAATAGCTATTTACCAGAGAGTGCGGCCGCTGCGGCTCGGGCCGCCCGCCGCTGCCATGCCACCGGAAGGTGTTCTCAATTTGTCGTCCGGAATGAGATTGTCGCCGCTTTCAGTATTAGGTAAGTGGCTTTTACATTTCACTTTGCGAGGCATCGCCGTGATTTAGATCGCATGGACATACAGTAGTGGACAAACAAAAGTCTTTCTTTCTTCGACTCGTAAAATTAGCTGTTATGAATGTGAAAGTTTTACCATTGTTAGTAAAGGAAGTTTGAGTAACAGTTATATTTGTTTTGACAAATAGATGTTAATCGCTTACCTCTAAATAGAAAGGAAAGACATTATCTGTGAGGACAATAAAGAAAGAAAGAAAGAAACAATATATTTCCAATAGCGCACACAAAAGAAAATACAAAATACAGTACAATAGAAAATACAGTACATGCCACTGGAGATACTTACTTCCTCATTAAAGTTATTGTAAAGTTTCGTGGTGCTCCATTCATTCTGCCTACCTTATAACCGACTAGTTGATATTGTGTTTGGCTATACGTGCCTTTAATACCGTTCTTTAAATTGAAAAACAAAAAATTGAACAATTAAAGTGTTATGTAGTGGACAGCAAAAACCTTTAGTGGAGAACCGCGGGATTTTTATCGAGTTTACTCGAGTCAAGGCCAAATTATGTTTTTTCCCTTTGCCACATAATTATATAGATAAGTAATTATTATTAATGTATTACGCGTGTTATCAATTTCGACCTCCACATACAAAATTAATAACACAAAAATTTTGAAACGCAAAATTTTTGTGGTTATTTAGTTAGCTCCGTTATTTTTACTCATATTTGATCAATGGTTAGTAAACCAAGTGGAAACCTACTGGATAAAACCCGTTCATAATTTTGTCTCTCGTATCAGTTTTTGTTTGCTTTTGAAACTTTAGACCGAAAGTACCAAAAGATTTTGAAATTCACCTATGTAGATTGTAGATTGCTCGCTTGAGAAGTTTTATAAGGAAACCCCCGTTCGCGCATGCGATTTGCGCATTTTCGCATTTAGTCGGGCACTGAAATGTCAAATGTATGAAAACATATGACCTATGGGTCAACTTCGTGGCTCGCTGTCATTGCTCACGTCATTGTTCTCTGTTGTCTTTGCCCTCTCCTCTGAGAGGGCGTTAGTAGTCTGTTTTCTGTGGTAGGTACTAAACTATTATTTATGAAAAGTTTTCAAACAAATAAATATTTAATTAACTATTTTCTTTTCCGTGACTTATGGAAACTCTGAAACCCTTCGAATACATACAGTGTCATCTGATTCGGTTCTTCCTTTGGAACAGATACGTTCCGGAATCATTTATTTTCCTGGGACACAAATCTTCCTTTTTTGATCCTAATTATATAATATAAACACAAATATGGTAAACAAAAAACCAACATACTATATCAGTATTATTGGGTGAGAAGGCTTTGTATGGAATAAATACCGGATATCGTTGTATACTGGTAATGTGTAAGCAAAGTACATTCCAAATATGGCCGACACACGGGCGTCTTCTGAGCAAATAAATAACCGTGCTAATAATGTAAACAGGTTCCTAATGAACAGGTACAGAACAGACCACGGTACAATGCCACGAGGATTTAGTCATTAGTAGACCGACGAACGCCTACGGTGTTCGGCCGAATTGTGTAGTAACAAAAAATTACAAAGTTCTGAGTGAAAAAACTTAGATTTACAAGTTTATATAAAATGCTGTTAAAGTGTTTGACTGTTTTGTTATATGCGTACGAATATATTACATTTACATCTTTTGCGGACAGTTATGGAAGTTTCCGAGGTAATTATTGATAACTGTTTTATACCAAAAAAAATTACATAATTCGTGAATTCGATACCTTTTTGTTCTACAACTTTACCAGTGACATACGAGAATAATAATGATCCATTATTGTCAATCAATAGAACTTTATTTATCACAGTATTTAGTAATATACTGAAAGAGAATTTTGTGAATGATACTCTGGTGGAATAAATAAATAACGATCAAGATGTAGACGTTTTTTCGTCGACCTATGACTGATCGCCAGCGCCGGGTATATCATCATCGATGGGTTCATTTGCAATAAATATTGCAACAACCAGTAGTACATATTTAAGTTTATCAATTATCTCCTATCACTGTGTCTTTTTTACAGTATAAAGTGATATATCACGTCATGTTTAAAATAATAGTTAAGAATAGGTGAGTTTAATTGCTATTCAAGTTTTATGCACAATACGCTTTTTTGTTTATCTTCCATCAAACGAATTACATCATAGCAGTTATTTTTAGTATCTACGTACTCGCATTTGCCAATATTGCTTAGATACTCCACTTCCTAAAGTCTAATCTTTCTTTGTTTATCAGAGAAGCGGGCACCGCAAGAGACTTGGTGGATCCAGGGCCAGTATCAAAACTCTGATACGGGTATCCAAACTGTAAATAGCGACACTGATACGAGTAGCCAAGCTATAAACTCCGAGGCAAATATGGGTGTCCAAATCATTAATTCGGACCCATCAACATTCAATAACAATCCTACAACTTATAGATCAGCAGATTACAGTAATACTCCAGATAATTCGGAAAAACTAGAAAACAGAGATTCATCTTTTAGTGCAGGGCAAGAAAACCCTATGTCAACTTTCGGTACAAGACAAGATAACGGAGTTACAACATTTCGTGGAGGACAAGATAACACAGTTCCAACTTTTAGTGCAGGACAAGAAAATCCAGTTTCGTCTTTTGGTGCAAGACAAGATAATGGAGTTGCAACTTTACGTGTAGGGCAAGATAACACAGTTTCAACTTTTAGTGCAGGGCAACAAAACCCAGTATCAAATTTTCGTGCAGGACAAGGAGATTCAACTCAAAATCAAGATCCTCAACAAACTTATAATAATGGACCCTCTTCCTCTGCACGGCAACCCGATCCTTCACAGGACAGAGATCCAGATTATGATAGAAGACCTTCGCCTCCTTCTTATTATGATAGAAACTATCGGCCATCTCCACAACCCTCTCCTTATTATGATAGAAGACCTCCTCCACCTTATTATGACAGAAGTCCTCCGCCACCGCCACCTCATTGTCAAGACAGAGGGCCTCCACCACCACCCGCTCCAGACGGGAGACCGCCCCCTCCCCCTCCTCCCTCATGCTATGATAGACAATCGCAAGACAGTGAATCGACCTACGATAATCGGGGTCCACCGCGTCGTGAAGGATACGACAGAAGTTCCTATTATGGTTGGTATCATCGACCGCGTCATAGATGGGGACCTCCGCCACCTCCTCATGAAAGATCATATTATGACTGGAGACCACCGCCTCCTCCTCACTGGGGGTGGCCTCCACCTCACCATTGGGGGTGGCCTCCACCTCATCACTGGGGATGGCCTCCACCACCGCCTCCCCCACCACACCATTGGAGACCACCTCCACCCTATGATGACAGAGGACCTCCATCAACCCAGAACAGAGAACCTTCCAATACTTATTATGATTCTGGATCTTCTAACATATCTACTAATATTCAAAATCCTACTAACCCTCAAAATAATGCAAATAATTTGTACACAACAGAAGGAAGTCAGATTGATACCAGAGTCACACATGATCCTCTTTATTATTTGAAACAAATATTTACAAATAATTTAGGGGGCGGTACTCCTTTAATAAACAATGACAATGTACCCAGTGACGCACAAGAACACATTACAATGCGCCCAATATATTTGTACCAAGCAGTACCTGTCACACCAGAAAGTTAGAGTAAGTCAAGACACAGAAATCAAATATTAGTGAAGTCAAGAGTATAATATGTAGATATCAAAACCTTCTTTGATTTGTGATATTTGTATGCAATAACCACATATTTTGTGATATCATTTTATTAAAGGCTATGAATACAAAAAGAAGTTTAATTTAAGTACTTACACCTTTCACATTATTATGAATTATGATTTAGACTCCGAATACTTTATTAAAAAATATTTTAACGTCAAACAATCATACCTAATGAGAATTTACAAATTCAAATATTTCCTTACTTACGTAACCACGCCATCGCTAATGAAATGATTCTAAACGTACCTACGTTACCCTATACTATACTTTATTAAAAAAATATTTAACTAAGAGTTTTTTTTTGTTTCAAGTTATAAGATCACCACAAGGATTCCGGTGGCGTGAACCATCCCATCATTATTATGGACCCTATTCTGATATGAGGTCACCGCCTAATAGATCTCCAAACAACTGGGGACCACCAGATTACAGAGGACCATCAGATCGTTGGAGTCCGTCGGACAACAGAGGACGTCCAGATCATAGAGGACCTCCAGATCACAGAGGACCTCCAGATCGCAGAGGACCTCCAGATCGCGGAGGACCACCAGATCGCAGAGGACCACCAGATCGTTGGGGTCCGCCGGACAATAGAGGACCTCCTGATCACAGAGGACCTCCGGATCACAGGAGACAACCAGATCACAGAGGACCACCGGACTACAGAAAACCTCCAGACCACAGACGACCTCCAGATTACCAGCAACCATCTGATGATAACAGGGATTCAAAGCGACCTGATCTACAATCACCACCACCAAATAATAATGAAAATGCTGAGAATGATAACTTGAACAGCTTTATCAATCAAACTCCGTCTACTGTGAATCAAGTATCTAAACCTATCATTCCGACTCCTATTCTTAATCAAATATTTAATACTGGTCAAGGCATTCCATTAGTAAACAGTGCCGGTAGTAATTCTAAAACAACTAAGCGTCCGTCATTACCTATCTTCCAAGTGGTTCCAGTAACTCCCGAAAGTTAAAAAAATTTATTCAAAAGTATTCAAAACAAATTAAAATAGCCTATAAAACTCTAAAAATACTCTATACCTCTAAATACTCTGTCTACCCTGTAAGGGATATAGCGTGGTTCAAAATATTTTACGAACTGCAGCTATTAGATAGATAAAATAAATAAGTACACACTGACGTAGAAACTTACTTTTGCTTGTTTCTTCTTGTATTTAATTTAAATTTGTAATATTATAAGTGAAGTTATTATTTAAGGCTCCTTTCCGTTGCATCAGAATCAATTGAAATATTAAAACATAAATATAATATAAGTTGCTTTATTTATTGTAAAATCAAAATATTGGTTTGCATCTTCCATCGTCGGTACGTTTGTACCCTGAAGCACAATCACCATGGAAATTTTCTCTTCCATCCCTATCTGTAGTTGTTTCATTAGTTACCGATACAACTGTAGTTGTTGTCATATTTACCGATGTATCTGGAACGACAGTAGTAGAAGAACCAGTTGTAGCGGTTGTTGTAGTTTGGGTAGATTGCGTGGTACTAGTAGAATCTAATTCAGTGGTCGGAACATATTCACCTTTCTCCTCAGTTTGATTATTATTCAATCGTAAAAGATCTTTTACATCGTCTTTCACTGTTTTAGCTGTTTCGTTGATTTTATTAACAATATCTGTCACGATCCCTCCAGACACTGCTTCATATTGTAATGTTAAAATAAAGAAACTTGTAATTAAATAAATTGAAATCTCAATTTTCAACATGTTGACAAGTAACTGATAAGTAACTTTAAGTGACACGTCTTTTCACACATCAACCTCAGTTTCAACTCTGTGTAAACATGAACAAGGAAAGTGTAGTAGATAACTCATTGACCTCAAAAATTATCGGTAAATGGAAGATCAACTGCACATCCCCATCTACACATCGAGTTTTAAATAAAGATATAAGTACATATGCAACACATTACATTAAGTTTATGAGTTAAAACTGTAGGATTTTAAATGAAAAATCAAATTCAATAAGCAAATCAGCACCTAGATCGTGATCCTGTTGCGATCGAAATTACCGGAATCTCAATTATACCGTGATATGGGTGCTGCCCTTTATTCCGTGTATGAATAATCTACTTAAGTACTCGTATAACCATATATTTTTTCATTTTCTTATAGAACACGTCGTCTTTTTGTCAGATTTTATGTTTTGCGGTATTTTATTATGTAGATGTTGTTCTGTAGTTTGGGCTATTATCAAACATTCTCATATTCCATTTTGGATATCATTCTCATATTTTTATATCATTCTAGCAGTATAATATAAGTATAAATATAGGTAACAGTGACAAATAGCTGTCTTGAATTCAAGATAGGTAATTGCCTCAACTTGTAACTCACTGTAGTATATTTACTATGAACTTTCATAAAAAATAAGTTAACTAAATAAAAGGATCAAAAATAAAATTCCGAGTAATATTTTCAAATCTAAAATACTTACATGATTATTGTTAATTTTATTTTTGTAAATAAGTACCTACCTATAAGAACGAACAACAATGTACATGCATATTATAATGAGCAATTTATTTAATTTTACTATTGCAGAATAGCAGATAATCTACTATAAATTAGATTATCTGCTATTCTGCAATAGATATACTATACTATACAATAAATATACTACATTTATAGTAGATTATCTGCTATTGATTGCAATAGTAAAATCATTTTTTAATAGTAATGAATAATATAATTAAAAAGTTGGTTTGCATCGTCCGTCTGCCGTACGCTGGTATCCTGTGGCACAACCACCTTTGAAGTTCTCTCTACCATCCTTCTCTGTCGTAGTAGTTGAAGCAACTGTAGTAGTCTCGTTCACTGAAGTAGTCGAAGCAACAGTAGCAGTCGTAGTAGCTTGCGTAACATTTTCATCACTTTTACTACCTTGGTCTGTAGTTGGAACATCGTCTTTTTTCACATTGTCACCCTCGGTAGGGTTCTTGCCATTTTCTTCATTCTTATTCAAATGCAAAGCGTCTCTTACATCCTCTCTCACTTTCTTAGCTGTCTCGTGTACATTTCCAAAAAAGTCCTTCACTAGACCCCCATTTACTATCTCATAGTTTAACATTAACATAAAACAGCTTATGAGAATAATAGTGATTTTCATCTTGAAATTCAAAGTCGATATCTGGATTGACACGTCTTTATACAAAGCAATTACTTGTGAACTAAAAACTTCTGGTGAGATCATTGCATAATGATAACATAATGACCTCAGAATTATCAGCGTGCCTCACACACGTCTAAGTACATGCATGTCTCAGTAGTGGATAAAGGTGTTTGTGTTTGTTTCATCTCATCACTATTCTGGCAATATAAATCAGTGTTTTCGTTTATTTCTGGGCATATTGTTAATGTGGTCGCGCTGCGTATACGACCTGAAAAGATAAAAATCTGTTGACAATACTTAAAAATTGTGCATAGTTTCAAATATAATTAATAATTCAGTGATAAAAATCGATTAAAATGTATTTATTCCATTCCTAACATTATCTATATTTTAACTTATTTATAAAGACCGAGATGTTATTTGCAAAAATAATAAATGCCCAAATAATTATTATTTGTTTATTTGCCAAAATTATGTACTGGTACATTCAATTTATAATTATACATTTATTATATTTTATTAGCATAATTTACTTCATACTTATAGTAACATTAATAATTCAAAATATGCATACACATTCCAGTCCAGTCGATATTTCCGTCTAAAAATATTAGATTTATCAAGTTATCTATCAATTTTATTAGTGATCCATACCCCGACGAAGGGAATACGGAGCCATAATTCTGTCGCTCTGTCATCCGTCCGTCCGTCTTTCACGAGGGTCTATCGCATAAACGGAATAAGTAAGATACAGACTTCAAATCTTCACATAATATAGATTTTTCCTAGAGAAATAACGACGTAAGCGCCCTTAATATTTGTCCATTTTAGACCACTTTGGTTACTAGGTCTTTTTCATGAACAGTATTATGTAGGAACTTGAAAATTGGCTTCAAAATAAATTATAATCATCTTGATAGTTTGTAAGATATGTTAGCAAAGAAAGCAAAAAAATATATCGTTCAACACCTAATTACAAATAGTTCTTATAGTAAGTACGGATCCCTATAGATATGACGAGGCCCGGCTCGCACTTGGCTGGGTTTTATAAATAGGTACCTCTAATATAAATCTCTGCATATTCCCATAGAGTCACGTTTTTGATTTTCAGGGCATTGCAAAGTACGCATTCTTATTATTTGACCAGTATTCACAGGAGTCTCAGTAGTCATCGTCTTCCGTTCTTCGAGTTTATCCTTAATCACAATCACCACACCTGTCTCTCCCAAAGGGCAAACGCACAAAATCACCGTTGTCAAAAATAGCACAATTCTCGCGTCCATTGTAAAGAAACGTGTTGAGCACACTGGGGCTACTCGTACGAGCTCGTTAACAATATATTAACGACTTATTTCGATCACCACGGCTCCCTGCACACTCCGTTGGCATCCATCACGGTGCCAGGCTTACATATTCTGTCAGTGTTTGGTGGCACAAGGATCATATTATGCAGCGTCCCGTCATCGTTTATCTCGTTCACTTTAGGCTTCATTACCAAAGCATTAATGAGATCTTTTATTGGGTTTCCAAATATATTAAGCACCTCTTGAGTAGAAAGTGGTGCGGCGACGGAGTCATGAGGAAGCAAATATAATACTGTTGAGAAAATTAATAGTCGCGTAAACAGAGGCGTCATTTTAGTTACACACGCTATGCCCGATAACTATTCACAGCTCACTTTTATCAACAGTACCTAACCAACCAGACACCACACGTTGATAATATTCTGTAATCACTGGAATGCAATATGTTGAAGCCGATGATTTATATAACATATAATTTTGTGTGAGGATTTTAT
The DNA here is from genome assembly GCA_947369225.1 of Hofmannophila pseudospretella. Taxonomy (NCBI): domain Eukaryota; kingdom Metazoa; phylum Arthropoda; class Insecta; order Lepidoptera; family Oecophoridae; genus Hofmannophila; species Hofmannophila pseudospretella. The sequence goes on from OX376316.1 coordinate 7,002,295, forward strand.
CTATGTTGATGTTAAAGTGCTATAAATACAGTAACATCATCAGACGTACTTGTAATCAATCATCAATCACTCAATACATTTTAAATCTCTTCCTTCTCCTTCCTTCTTTTAATTCTCTTAAATCACAAAAAATCACTTCCGGTGGTTTTTTAATTACTTACCTACTTCTTGATAAGCTTATTACCTTGCACACCTACTACCTCTTTCTCAAAATAATTTCCTCTGCCCGAAGGTTGCCTGGAAGGGATCGCTCTTAGCGATCAGACCGCCTAAATAGTACTTCACTATTTCCTTTTCTATCTCTTGTTTGTTGTTTTCTACTTGTGCAATAAAGCGTATTTTACTTTATCTTATACTTTACTAATTAAATAACGTTTAGGTTAGGTTCCGTAGACATTTGAAGTTAATAAAAACAAATAGTGTATTAATTCAATGAACTAACATTTTTACATCTTAGTAAAAATGCTAGTAGAACGTACAAAATTAACACAGTGGATATCGATTCCATTTTATACATATCTTGGTCTAAGTTCATAAAACAATATAAATACGGTATTAGTAATAAAGAACAGCAAGATTCAGCATCGGAAAATTATTTTGTCTAATAAACTTAAGATATTTATAAAATTAAACATATTTTTTATGAATTTTGGTAGAGCTAGATAAGAAACTTAGGTACAAGGGGTTCTTAAACAAATTAGTAAAAGTGTTGGCGAATTAATTAGGAACCTACCTTTTGTAGTTCTTCATTCAAAGTCTTCTTATTACAATCAGGATGCATCTCACAATAAAGGTTCAGCCAGATAACCATATACTTGATGTCATCTAACTGTCTCATCATCACGTAGGGACTGATATCGAATATCTGTCGCTTTGCTTTTATTATGACGTAATCTTTTAAATCATCGTTTTTGTTAAAAGATGACTCGTCACGGCCATTTCCCTGAGGTGAAATCACTTCGTACATCAATTTATTTGCTTTATCATTGTAACTGTCATCGATGAATTGAAATTCTGGTGCTACTTCTAGAGGTTTATCACGGTTTTCTTTAAAAAGACTTGTATCTCCATTTTCGTTTAAAACGAGTCCAAAGGATACAATTAAAAGTGAATGAAAGACAACAAGTGTTTTCATTGTTGTAAAATGTTTTCCTGAGAAGTCGTACTCCAATGGATGCATGAATAGGAGTAGATAAAATATTCTTGCAGATCACAAAGAGATGTGGCTGTCCCGCAAATTGACAATGGTTGAACTTATTGTATCAATTGACTTCCATCATCCCGTCCATTAGCGCGGTTTGTGCCCACTACCTACACAAACAATAACATATAATATGTTTACATACGTATTTAAAGGCACTCAAACACAACAATATTTAACCTTCATTCCAATAAAGCTATGAAGTAAATCGACATAGTAGAAACATTCATTATGATTAAACAATGTTAGTTCTACTACCTACCTATGATGAAGGTGATTCCTCTGTCTACCCCCTGGAGGATTATGAACGTGAGAGTTTTGCTATGTATGTAAGTTTTTTGAAATTTCAATTATAAGCAATCTTTCACTGAATTCAATAAAAATTTCGTCAATTAATGATTTCGACTATAAAAGACGGCCTCAGTCAAAAATTCCGCCCCGTGTCGACCCTGGCGCAAAGGTCCCCATGACGCTCGCGGCATTGCCACGCTGAATCGCCATGGCCAACCTCTGCACCAAGAAGTAAGTAAGTTATATTATATAAGTTATATTATTCAGTTATATTTCTGTATGTAAGTTTGAAGGAACGTTAATTGAACTTGGCATCCAGTTAGATCTCCATTCTTTTAACGGCGAAGCCGCCTATTGGTTCCTTGCACCGAAATTGGCACCTTTTTCACATTTATGTTTTTTGTGGGGATATCAATACTTTTTGTAAAGTATAATAAGTATAGTGAACCGTTATTCTTTTTTCATTATCACGACTGAAATGAACCCTTGAGTACAACGTGCAAATGCCAATAAGTACAAGTGCTTGAGCGTCGGTGGCACAGTGGCTAGGACACCGGACTCCCATGCGAGAGGTCCGGGTTCGAAACCGTGCAGTGCCAAGTACCAATGAGTTTTTTGTATTTATCGAAGACTTACGTACATTTACCGACTGCTCTAACGGTGAAGGAAAACATCGTGAGGAAACCTGCACACTGAGATGATCATTGTGTAAAATGGGGTAGGCCATCATCGCGTCATCAGCGTGTGAATTATTAAAGTAGAAAAGCAGTTGCGCCGGTGCAGATCCACTCTCTCGTCTTCAATTTCACCAGAGGACCAGATGACTGATAAGAAACAGAAGATGCAGTGATTAGCCGCATGTCATGTATAGATCCTGACGTGCGCCTTTCAAGGTGTATCACGGATACCTTGCTCCATCGCTACGGTTGCCGAAAACATTTGCCATATTGACGGTGCCTTCCATACCGATGCAGTCTTCGTGTACTATGCGGGGGATCACCCGACTTCAGACTACGACCGCAGACTGCGTTCGCAGCCCCCTTCTGTTATGGTTTGGCCCGCGGGTCGACACGGTTTACCAGGGTCTGGCCGCTGCGTACACAACAGCTACTTGGAGTCGGTATCCACTACACCGACATTATTTTACATAGATCAGGGATTTCAATGGAAAACTTTATTTCCTACCTTTAAAATGATGAGAGGGCTTACTACTAAAATTATACTGTAAAATGTTCTTTGTTTATAGCCCGCAAACCCCGCAATACAAGCTCGGTCCAGCGATCTCATTTGTCGAGACGGGGTAGGCAGGTATGTACCTAAAGTATAGGTATACAGGGTGGAAAGTTTTGGCGGAGTACCCAGGGCAACTACCAGGTCCGTTGGATTTACGAGATAATGGTACTACCCTAACTTTTAGAGCTATTTAAAACTGCATTCACAGATTTTTGAAAAAAGGTACAGTCAGTGAAAAAGAGGCCACTTAAAAAAAAAATTTGATGCCAATCGATTCTATTTCGTGTCAGGAACAAAAGACTCTATGGGGTCAACCGAGGTTCGAGTACTAGATATTTCAGAATTAGCAAAAAACTATTCCCAAACATTCAGTATAAACCCCTAACATAATGAAGAACAAGTGAACCCGTAAGCCGCTGTACTGCATGTCTGCAATAAATTTACGAAGTGATGATTGCAAAACTTTCTCAACAATTCCAATTAGTTCGATTTTCAAAAAAATTGGCGATGTAGTGGCCAGCATTTTTCGGAATCCATTGTTCCACAGTAACCTTTAAATCATAACTCATACTAAATGTATGGGAATAGAATTTTGCTATTTCTGAGAATTCTAGTACCTAGAACCTCACTTGACCTCATAGAGTCTTTTGTTTCTCATCTTCAAATAGAATCGATCGATTGACATCAAAAAGATTTTTTGGAGAAAAAATTCATTTTTCTCGCTGACTGTACCTTTTTTTCAAAAATATGTGAATTCATTATTAAATAGCTCCAAAAGTTAGGGAAGGTCTCCTAAGACCATTTTCTCGTAGCTCCAACTGATCTGGTAGCTGCCCTGGGTGCCCCACCGAAACTTTCCACCTGTATAAGTGCCTAGTTGACTAATTTGATAAAAGTATACATTACAAAGAATGGCTACTTTGTAAAATAAAATTGTCATGAATATACTAACATACTAACTAACAAAACCCTTTGATCATGATACTGTTAAACGAAAAATGCCAGAAACATAACGCGTGAGCGAAAAAGGCATTTCGTAATTAAAATGCCTACCTCTTACGACGATATTTTAATTACATAGTACATCAACATTTACACTCATTTAGGTATTTTCATGTGATGTTGGTACATACTTGTAGGGGGGTATTACCCGTGGTCCAACTGCAATGTCTAACTGGTTGTACGAGATTATTTTTTCCCAATGGACCAACTGTTTAGTTATACTAAATAAATTATTAATATTCGTTCCCCGTGGACCAACTTTAACAAGCGATGGAAGGTTATGAATAATATTGATAAGCTAATTACCCTCACGGGCGTTAGGTAATATTACTGGAACGTAAAGTCGGTATGTTAAGTCTATTTCCTCCAATGTCAATTTCCCCGAATTTCCACTTCCTCGAACGTCAACTTCCCCGAATGTCCATTCCCCGAACGGAAGTGTCAAAGTGACAAATGTCAAAATGACAAATTGTATGAGGTTTTATGAGTTGTATGGAGGTTGTATACAACTTCCATACAATTTAAACAACCTCCACACAATTCATACGTCCTCCATTCAACCTTCATACAACCACCATACACATTCCATACAACTCTTACAATCTCCATACAATGTATGAATTGTATGGTTGTATTCGTTATTGATATTTGTCATGCACTTTGTTTCACATTATGATAACGTTTTAATATATTACGCAGTTCACGGATAATTAGTTGAACCATGGTTTCAACGAGGTTATATATAGTTAGTATGAGTTGTATGGAGTTGCATACAACTTCCATACAATTCATACAACCTCCATACAATTCATACATCCTCCATACAACCACCATACACATTCCATACAACCTCCATATAATGTATGAATTGTATGGTCATGCACTTTGTTTTACATTATGATAACGTTTTAATATATTATATTATGCAGTTCACGAATAATTAGTTGAACCACGGGTAATAAAAAATAGTTGTATATTGATTAGTTGGTCTACTGGGAAAAAAAATCCCCTTACAACCAGTTGAACATTGTAGTTGGACCACGGGTACATGAATTCGTACATTATACTTACTAAGTAGAAAAACATCTTTCCGGATTTTGAACTCTTACAAATTCTCCTTTATATCTCCCATAAACGTCATTATCGATCGACAACCTTAGTCATCTACGAGTAAGTAGCCATTTTAGAACCTTTTACTCGTACAAACAATTAGGTCATTAAAGGAATTGCATTACTTTATAAAGACCTAATTAATACATTAAAGGGTGGAACCAAAAAATACCAAAGTTTTCACGTTAATCGCGCCTTCTACATAGTCAAAGTAAAACAAACATAGGTACACCGAAATTATTTTACCTGTACACTTTCCTATTAGGTATGACCACTATACCTTACCTTTTCTCAGCAAATGAAGATCAAGGCTGTTGATGTATTATACCAAACCGGATTGCTATTGATTGATTATTGTAGTAATCATAACGATCCCGCCATAAGGCCAATTGTAGTAAGGATACAAAAACATAATAATGATAGATAATATTGAAATTGTACTCGTACCTACGTGTAATTAAAGTTAATTAATCTGACGTTCGTAGCCATAAATAAGGTAAGGACTGCGATTTATGGTTTAGTTAACTGATTTATAAAATCTTTCAATAGCACTACTGGGATTCGATTCAATTAGTGTCATTTAGATATAGGTACGTTTAATGATTTATATACTATAAAGGATACTATTATTTCATTACTATCACAATAGCTCACTATCAAAAACATATTTAGATATTATTCTCCCCATAATAGTTAATTGATAGAACATTACATATTTCTATGCACCTAATTATATAAAATCTAATCTGTACACCCAAAATATTTTTTTTTAATTAATATATTCTCCAAATAGTGTACAAGATATTCATTGTCATTAATTTATTGAAAGATTTACAACATCTTTCGTATAACGATGAACCATTTACATCCTAAAAATTGTCAACTTCTTCGTTTTGGATTTAGTTTTAGCACTTTTTGTTCCGGAACTGCCTCGATTTCTTGTGCTAAAAAAGAAAGAATAGAAAATAGAATGTAATCAATACATACAGTAAATGTTACTACAATGCCCAATTTTTTTCAAATGTATGGTTAAATCAAGTAAACTGGTATCTTCATCGCTGATCATGGGAAATGCTGTACTCGTAATATCGAAGTACATTTGATAGAAACGTGGCATTGGCATAACTGACTATTGAAACTTATAATGTATAGGTAGGTATATAGGTATATCAAAATATTGATGACTTTGCTTGAGGATGTTCGGTAACTGAACAAATAATAGGTATGATTTATGACTTCATAAAATAATTAACTTGTCTTACAATTCAAACTCATTCAGTTACCATCACCATCACTTAAACTATACAGTCAAATACAAAAAATAATTGACAAGGTTAAGGCTCCAGATTGTAGACTAGATCAAACTAATTTATTCAATAATAAGAGTTCAATATGAAGAATTTTAGAATTGAATGCACTGGTATGAAACGAACATTTTATGTTCATGTACTTGTATATCTCCATCTATACGAAATAGGTACGTATACCTAGTGAAAACGAGGGAAAGAAAAAGCCCATGGTCATTAAAAATCAAATAGAGTGCATGCATATAGATTTTAAGATACATAGCATACGACCATAAAGACGAATGAAGGCATGAAGTGGCGAATGAATGTAGAGAAAACAAAAGAGGCGTGCAAAGATAGTTTAGGGGCGCTGCATTATCTCTGCCTATCCCGCTATAGAGACAGCGTGACGATATTATGTTTTGGGTATTTGCATTTGATTGTACAAATCAATTCAGGTATGTTGATGACCCTATGTTACCATAGACATTTGTTACTGACGTGGTGGTCGTTCTTGTCGTCACACTTGTCCTCCTCCGACGATGACGATGAAGACGATGATGATGAGGAGGAGGAGGAGTCCTTCTTGCCATGACCCTGCAAAACCAGTTCGAAAGTTTAAGCAATTATACAGCAAACGTATAAACATCTTTTTATTTACTACTACTTTTTTATCTTTAGTTTTCTTGGCCTTAGTTTAGTTTTAGCTTTAGTATTATTTTACAGCAAACTAACTGCTAATAAATAACTGCTGTAGAAACTTATCAATAATTATTACAAAGATAAACCAGCGATAATGCAAGTACCAGTCGACAATGCAAGTCGACCACAGATGGAAGTCAACGAAGTAGAGGGAAGTCACTGGAAGTCGACAGAAGTATAGGTGTTTAGTCTCTAGTTTTACTTTAAATTAGGTTTTAGTTTTAGTGTGGTTTTAGTTCTTTTGTCAAATTTAATGTTGTAAATAAAACAATGAACTAGTAAGGTTAAGTCAATTGAAGTCGGGGAAAGAAAACCAGACAGACTATTAGTGGATCTACCGAGAATAATTATTTATTCTCAATAGTTCCATTCTTGCTTTATTTCATAGAAACTGGATCCAATGAGAAAAAATCTCAATAGACTAACTATGGATACGTAATAATACTGGTAGTAATATGGGCAATAACGGTATCTGTGAACCTGCCCAAAACGTCAAAATTTGTAATCTGAAATAGACAGACTTCAAATTTTGACAGATAAGTACGGATCCTATACATAGGTAAAATTTAGCTAAACCTTATTCATTTTTAGATGATCCTTTAGAAGTTTGTTTGACGTATCATATCTTTAAAACATTGATTAACAATTTCGATTAAATAAAATATCCATTCCATTTTGTAAAACACCGGCCAAGTGCGAGTCGGACTCGTGCACCGAGGGTTCCATTCTTAAAAGAATTATTTTTCGTTTTAAAAAAATACCATTTTATTTATTTTTTCTCAAAAGTCATACATTTGTAACGGTGTTTTATTTTTCCCGGAATACACTTATTAATACTAATTATTTCAGATTTTTTTGTCGTGAAATTCTGAATATAAAAATAGCATTTTTAAGTATAAGAAATAACTATAGCCGTTTTCGGTAGCAACATTTTAAGTTCTTATTTTGACATTTTTCGCAAAACACGACACATTTCCGTTGTATGGCATCTATCTTAAGGATCATCCCAAATTGTATAAAGTATATTGGTCAATTGTACTTCCTATCATCACTGAAAAAGAGCATCAGTAGTCCTGACGTCCTTGAGCCCAATACGCCTAAATTACAACGTTTGTAGTTCTATTTCTATCCAATTTCAATTTAGTTTTCGTTCCAATTCTATTTGGCTGGCGCATAACTTTACCACTGCCACCTTTCGATTTACTATCGATCGGGTAAAAGTACCCTGGGAGGAACTTATGTTCCATCGTTATCGTTAACGTTCAACTGCGATTCAGTATAAACGAAACGTTTTATTAGAATGCAAAAATACTTTACTGTTCGATCGATCGTTGACTCGATCGGAAATTAACTGAAATTGAAACACGTCATAACGATGCAGTTTAGATTCTATTTAGTTACGTTGTATTTAGTGGAATCAATAAGAATAAGAATAGTTTATTTGTGCGGTAAGATTACAAATCTCCAATCGATTTTTCTCCTGTATAGTAAACGTATTAGTTAGATTATTACGTAGCACATCGCATATTACGTTTATTGTTAACGCTTTACATTCTATTGTTTAAATATTGTATTCAATCCCTGCACAAACTTCAAAAATATACCATTTGGACATTTTCTCTTCTTTAAAATCTGTTAAAGTGGAAGTAAAAATAATATTACGCGGTAAAAGTTGGGGAACAGTTTCATCATTATTGCTCATTAGAGCCGCAATCGAGGCTCGCTTGAAGAAACTCGCAAATATTCTCCAAACAAATTGGAGTGTTCTGCTGCGTACCGTTCGTTCGCTGTAAGTGCAAATAGCTATAAGTACAATAGCTATAGTCATGGAGTAATAAAAAATTGTATAGTGCTTCAATATAACCAAAGTGCAGCTTTTCATAGTCTCGGAGAGAGCTCGTATTTCTGGATCCGTGTATGACACAAGATATTCTGTAATTAGATGTCTTGTACGAGTATATATTTTTATGAGTCCGTTTTCCAATAAATCTTTCTAATTAATAGGATATTTGAAACTTTTTTGAAAAGTGTCTTAAAATGTTTAAATCATATCCTTTTTTTACGAGTTTTTGTATTTCCCCAAAATAAAGTCGCTAAATAGTCTTAAACAGCTGGTCGTTAAACGCTGGTCGCCATGATAGTTATGCTGTGACGGTGGCGATCAATTCTAGTTTGTTTTGTAAAACAGAACTGATCGCCCTACATTCGTTGTGTTGTTCACTCGATAGTGACGTCAGTTTCACGTGGTCACGTGATATACAGATTAATAAAGGGTGATTTTAAACTTAGATTTATTAAATGGGTAATACTTGCGGTTGTTGGTACTTAAAGTTATTAAATTAAAATCGTGATTTCACGATCGGAAATCAATATATTTCTGTATCCCATTACTTGAACTATCATATTTACATATTCGCATAATTTATTGTTTATGATGGCAATTAGCCTATTCTGGATCCATGTAAAATTAAAATCTACCGTCATTTAAGGTAGTCTAATTTAAAAAAAATCCAGTACCTACATCAGGTATTCCGCCTAGATGTCTTATTTTCAATGAGTTAAGTAACGAGAAGAAATCTCTTTTAAAATGAGTAGTAGAAGAATACTTACACTTTTGCATTTATTATCATCCTCCTCCGAGGAGGACGAAGACGATGACGATGATGACGAACTGGATGATGAAGAATCATCGCATTTGTTTCTTTTGCCGTCCTGAAATAAGAAATAAGTTTTTTCAAATGTAGAATTTTATCTCTAACTAACATAAGTACTTATAAAATGCGTGAGTTTTCAGAAAGAGCTTCAGGTTTTAGGACTTCGGTTATTGGGAGCGATACGTGAATGTATACTAAGACTGTAGTAAGACAGAGACAGAAAGTGATTTTACCCGATACACGATGAGAACTTGGCTATGAGGTTCTCATAGCCAAGCTGCGAGGATGGTCATAATGTGATCGTGCAAGTTAAGCCACTTTACACTCCCACACTCCTACCTGTAAGCTGTATAGCGTCCTTGATGCAAAGCATCTTTAAGGAACAGGAAGGAGACTAAGGTAAGGGGTGAGCACAAAAGATCCCTGAGGGTCGAAGTGCCGCTGAGATAAGATAAGATAAGATAAGATAAGATAAGCCACTTTAGGCAATGTCAGAACCAGTATGGGTGACCGCTAGCACAGAATTCTGTGCCGCTAGTAGCATATTTCATCTGAACCCTCCGTGCCTCAGAGAGCACGTTAAACAGGTCCCGATTGTTGACGTTCAACAGTTGCTCGTTAGGCCATATCAGAACCCTACGGTCCGCCTGAACAACTCTGACAGTTATGACTGTTTGTTTATCGTTTGACCACTACCTATGCGATAAACTAACAAACAAAACAAGATATCTTATATTACCAAATGTGAATAAAATCAGCTGTTCCTACATTCTTTAATTAGAGAACATTCTTTGAAAGCGCAAAATGACTCCCTAACCTAACAACAAATCGTAAACTCCTAAAGATTAAAATAAGAATAAGTTTGATCCGGTTTTTTTATTTCCATTATGTTCTGTATTCACCGGATCATAATAAAATTAAAAAATAACTTTATTTTTTTATTACCGTTTGATCCGGTTTTAATTTTCATACAAATAATAGTACAGTTGACTAAGGAAATTTCATAACATTTTAGAAGCAGTATAAATAAAACAATTACCTAGGTACTTAATTCAACTTGTAGCCACTAATTAACAGCATGTGTGAAAAAAAACTGCATTATTTTACAATTTATGACAAATAATTGTAAAATAATGTGCAAGGATTTTTTCTGCGATAATTATTACAATTTCTAGGGTTCCGTGCCTAAACGGTAAAAAAGAAACCCTTATTGTGAGACTTCGGAGTCTATCCGTCCGTCCGTCTGTGTATCACAGCTGATTTTCTCAGAAACTTAGTAGTTTCAGATGCTATCGACTTGAAATGTGACAATTGTAGAATTTCTTGCCCGCATCATACTAGGTAAAAGAAATTTGAAAATAATGTCCGATATTAATGAAAATAGGTGCCGAAATGGGGGCTCGAAATCTGAAATTATGAAAGGGTTTTACATTACAAAACTATTTTTTATTTTATGTCCAAAATGACTTTGATTTATAACCTAAAATGTGCGAAAAATTACTTTTCCCTCCCTTATCTCAGTTTGCAAGCCGAAAAATCTAAAATAATTCAAGCTTATAGATACAAAGATAGATAGATATATTTAGATATTCGTTTTATTTTACAGTAAAAATAAAACGAAGTTTAAATTTTTTACTATTTTTGATAAGTTAAAAAAATATATTTATTAGTACCGATGGGAGGTTTTGTATTTGGAAAAAAAACAAAGTCAAAAAATTAATGATTATTGAGGAAAAAATTAAAACGATATTTTATCCAAACGATAAATATTTGTTTTGAGAAAGGAACCCTCGGTGCGTGAGTCCGACTCACACTTGGCCAGTTTTTTATTTCATATAGATGTAATTAGAACCTACTTTATTGTTATATCTACATAAACAACAATTTTATAATATAAAGTAATATCAAATAATTATTGGAGGAATTATTTTACCGGTACCTTAAAAAAAATGTTGTGTGTAGAACCTTACTTGGTAGAATTTTACATAATCGTTCTGTGAATAAGATAGTACAAGATTTTAAACTATTTTTTAACAATCCATTTGTTGTTTTTTTTGGAATAAATTAATACTATCAAAGAAAAAATAAACGTATAAATTTCTTTCCTCGACTGTACTTTTACTGACCATTCCGAGACCGGATCAAATGGGAATTGAAAACGCCACAGAATCTAATGGGAATACCGGATCATAGACACAGGATCAAATGGAAACTACTCTGATCTCTCATGGACGCATTTTGAAGGCAGTAGTCTCTGCGTAGTCGGCCTGGAGTGTACCTTCCTTTTACCTATTATTGCCGCAAAGCTTACATTAGTGTTTACAGAACATGATGAGGCACTCCATCCCACCAAGTCCTCAAAATTCTCATTATAGTGAGTGAGATGCTTATGGCGATGGTAACCACTTAACATGACGTGGCCCGTTTGTTCGTCTACCCGCTTATATAAAAAAATTACCTATTTGTCCAAGTACTAGTATGTATATTTTCCAACAGCAGATACATAAGTGCTTACTAAAGTGGAAGTCCATAATGAGCGGGTATGTAAGCATATTGTTTGACAAGTTATATACATATAGTTTGTAATATTAGACCATTGTTTAATTTGTAAGTATGTCTGTTTATCTTTAACTATCAATAAATGACATAAACAAGAAAGCCTTCACCTTTGATGGCGCCCTATATTCGCTATCTGCTTACATAACCCATGAACTCTATTTTAACCTTGGTTAATTATATGCAAATATGTCATTGATTAGATTAGATGCTGTGTTGTTATGTCGAACAATTTTCTACCTATCTTCATTTGTGTATGTTCTAATTTACTTTAACATTCGTATACACTATTTAGTTGATCTGTGTCTATGTTTCTATTCATACTGAATAATCAATAAATTAGAATGAAATTATTTTATTTAGACTACAATTCTTATGATCGTTGCTTCAGACTTGTTATTTTTTTCTTTTGTGTCCATTGAAGTTGCTCATCATCAGGTGGTATCTTCAAAATGATTTTTAAAGGTAAAATCGTTTGCTATCCCTTGCTGCGTCTTTCAAAAGGTGTTTTTTAATGTTTTTAGACATCCATTAATTTTTAGTCAAATAGAAAATAAAAGACATTACAAAGTGAAGATGTAGGTCACCTGTTGTGAGCTACCTCCGTTGAATTTATCTAGCATAAACTGGCACTAGACTACACGTTGGACTTTCTGCTCTTCTGTGAGAGAGTGGGGTATACATCGCGATGCAACCTTCCTAACTTTAAGATGGTCATATAAAATGGTGGAAACTCCCTGTGATCCATACTTCAGTTCACCCTGAATCTCGCGCTTGGTAATGTTGCGACATTCCTTTATTAGCCACTCCACCCTGATGACGTTTTCTTGAGTGACTGCCGTTGGTGGTCGCCCCGGTCTAAGGTCATCTTTTAGGTCGATCCGACCACGCTTAAACTCACGAAATCAATAGGTGACCGTGGCAAGTGATGGAGCCAATTCCCCAAAAGCACTGATTAAATTTTCATGTGATTCCTTATATGTTAACCCTTGTTTAAAATCATAATAGATCATATCACGAATACCTCCATTATAGCGATTGAAAAATGACAGACATCTTTTTTTTAACAATTATTAAAAAAAATACTAAAGTTCGCTAGCCAGTGATATTTGGCCAAGGAGTTTGTAATAAAATTTGCCTCCAAGGCATAATAAAAGTAAAACAATGAGGTTAATAACAAGCCGTTGACTAACAATTTTTGGACCGCCCCTCGTACTTTCTTATATGCGTTTTGATCTCTGGTTCAACCAACTTTCATCTCAATAGTTATTGGTCCAGCCACTTTATAAGTAAGACTGAGTTTATAGACAGACATGGAAGCTCCTGTACCCTGACCAGGAAAATAACAACCCTCGCCATATTGCGGAATTAAATGGTAGTTAATATGAACCGGACTTTGATTACTGGGACTCCATAACACTACCAATGGCAAACTACCAATGGCGCCCCCCTTGACAGGGTGTTTATATTCCCGGTCGGAGTATACATACCTATACATAATGATAATAAAATTTACGTACGTTATCACATTTTGAATGGTGCGATGTTTTGCTGAAAATTAATGAAAAGTAATTATTAAACATTTTTTGAAATTATACAAATGAATATTTTATTTTATTACAATCGTCTCAGATATTTACCCGTGAGGACAGGTCGCCCTGGCTTCAGCCACTGCCATTACAGCCACGGCTACAAGGAGCATCAGCAGAGCCTTGTTCATGTTGTAGTCACTGAAACTATCAACTTAAATCAGTCTTGATTTTATTACAACTAAATAAAACCAAAATAAACAAGAACTTAGGTAGATACTCACAAAATTTCAAAATTAGTACACTCCTACACACCGTCTCCTAGTCCGATCAAAAGATTTGCACTGACTGAATTCGACCATTCGTCGATAACCCAATTAGTAACAACAGTTTACATAACTCCTGGGGTGAGCCCAGAATAAGGTCACAATGATAATGGCCAATCTAAAACGTAGGCACCAGACCAGTTAATTTTGCAAATTTTATACAATTGTAGGATCAGTTTGTATAAGTAAGTATGGGTTTCCGGGCAGTTCGTACAATTCCTATTTCGTACAATTAATAAATATTCGTAATTTGTATTTTTTTGTCATGAATTCGTACAATACCTTTCAGCGGGAAATAGAGGTCAATGATAACAAAATCTGATTAAAATAAACTCATAATTTTTTTTATATTCACTTAAAATTAAACCCAATGTTAACTTAAATGTAACTTTATCTCTGTAATATTTATTTGACAGTAACTCAGTGATTGTGAGTTTGTATAAATAGGTTCACAATTATTTCCCTCGTTTGTAGCGATGTCACTGTCACTACAGTGCCTACAATCATCAATAAAATCATAATTTTCATATTTGTGCAAATCGGTCTCGTACGACAACTTCCTCAAAGTTTCTAAGCAAGTTAGAATTGTTGTTATCTTATTCACTACTAAATCTTCTACAATACCATCTATGCGTCTTCGTAGCGAAATATATATCCTCTTTCTTTTTTATAAATCTTGCGCGATAATATTTCTTCAATTTAAAATAGTTTCTTATAGGGAGTGTTCGCAAAACAGATATGACGTAAAATAGTGAACATTGTTCAGGGCCACAAGCCTGTTTAATTTATGGTTCCACCCTTTTACCGTGTTATTAGTAGCGTGCCTTTCTTTGTAGCAACATATCAATGAAACAACAGTTGGTTTGAGCCACTGATTCTCTATGATAAAAATCTTTTATTTTTTAGGTATCTGGAGCAATTTCCTTCACCTAACCATGCTTCCGGTACAGTGTAGTTGTACGAATTAGGAATTGCTACGAAAAAAGAACGTTATAATACTGAACGAATTAGGAGTTGTACGAATTAGAAATTGAACGAAATAGGAAAAATATAATATTGAACAAATTAAGACTTCTGATATTATTGTACCAAATAGTAAATTGTACGAACTGCCCGGACCTAAGTATGTCCGTCCAGTAAATATTTCCATCGAGATAATAATAACCTTACATAAATTTTGTATTGACACGAATTAAAATAACAAACTCTAATTAGCCATATGGTCCTGAACTACTTTAATAAGTGCGTAATAATATCATTGTACATTATAAACACTTGAGTATTGAGTAGGTATTTTGAAGCTGTTTTGAATGTAAAATGATAGATTGTAAATCACTTTCTAAAAAATATACTAAAAGATCAAATGTTTCAACCACTGGTCTAAACTAAACAACAAAAACATCAGGCGATATCGTCACCTGTTGATAGGTAATTTAATTATTGTTTACTGTCTTGGCGTTTTAGGTATACGAGTATCAAACAAAATTTTATCGTCATATATGTAACAAAAAAATCTTATGTTCTTGTATAGAATCTGTGGTTTCACTCCTTTTTTTTAAATATTGAGAAGGGTTTTCACTGTATGAAGATCAATAAGATAACATTTAAACATAGCTACCCACCTCACATGTTCGATTCACTCTTCTTTATCTGGATTACTGGATAAATGCGCCAGCCACCGCCGCGCCGCCGTCAGCGAGAAAACAAGCTCCTTACAGAAATAGAAGGGATTTTAATATCCTTAAGTAGCGATGATACTGACCCTCTCTCTCGATATAAAAGACTTGCAAAGTAATCCACAGAAAGCGCACAGATATCTTGCAAATCTGCTTGAGTCATCGCATCCTTTTCAAATAAATAGGGTCCGAAAAACGATCGAAAAAGCAACGCCTGTACTCTTTCGCAATAATAATTCGGGAGAAAAATAATTCACTTTCCTATTAGAAAATGGTACATTTTGGGAATAAAAGATTCTACTTCTCATTTACACTTGCAGGGCACCTAAAGTGTAAACAGGCCTTATACATAGTTAGGCGAGAATGTGATAAATGGAGAGCAAAATTTCTTCCGAATAAATCGTTTGGCAACTTTTATTGAATTTGCCCGCGAATGTCGCGTATTACCTGCAAGTTAATTTACGAACCGGTTTAAAACTTCCCGATGAAGTGGAGTGGAGTTCGGAAATGGCATTATAAATTCAAGAGTTTACAATCACAGCGCTACTTACCGTCGGAAAAAACCCTTGGTGGGAAACTCGTTCTAACTTTTCCTATTTTTCTGCGTTAATTTCACCTGAACCCATTACACTTTGCAACAATTCTTAGTGCGAACGTTTCTATTAGGGTGCTTAAATTGCATTTTAAATGACTTTCCTTACTTTGAAAAACAGACTTGCTTTATTGACTTCACTTCCTTATTTGGGAAATGAAAACTTTACCTTCACTAAATGGTATTTCTCATTAGTTACTCGAAAAAAGAATCTACCAAGATCAATCATTCTCTTTTAGATTACACAAAAATATTGATGAAGCATACGCCTTATTCTATAAAGACATATTCCGTGGTACATATATCCATCCTCGGTACCACATCCGGCATAAGTAACTAGGTTAGTACATTGAAAGTACATGCATGAAAAGGGCTCAAATACAAAAAGTAAGAGGGCAAACGTAGTATCAAAGTTGAGCAATGAAATGTTAAGGATGAATAAGTTAATTGGTCCCGGGAGCGTATCGGCGGCCCTCCTGCGGCACAGAGGAATGCATTTAAATTGGATTTTAAGAGTAGAAATCACCGGCGGTGCGGTGCCGCCTCTCCCAGCCTTGTTAGAGCCAATCTCAAACTTTACGTAAACGAATAAACCTTCTGACTGAGTTTATCGGTTTCAATTCCAACTGTAATTCAAGTATAAGACTCCAGGAGAGGTAAAAACTTATATCTGCATACAAGATTATGGATATGTATACCTATAACGTCAATCTGAACCACTTGCAATAAATAAATAAGTTACAGTATAGGTCCTCCTCGCGTCGTAATCCTCAATGCTGAGGGTCGTGACCACCCTTAGGTATCACCTTCTGGCGGATGATCTTCCTCCATTTATTTCTGTCCCCGGCGGTGTGGATGGCATCGTGAATTGTAGAGTCAAGGGTGGTGCGGATTTGGTCGGACCAGCGCATCGGACTACGTCCTCGAGGCCTCTTCCCTTCCATTTTTCCGGTCACAATTAGTTTCTCGAGGTTGTCACTGTGTTTCCTGGCAATGTGACCGAAATATTCGAGAATTCTACGAAGGCACTCGGAGGACAGTCGTGAGGTGATTTTAAGTTCACGTAGAATGGATACGTTGGTACGATGTGCTGTCCACGGAATTCGGAGCATTTTTCTCCAGCACCACATCTCGAAGGCATCAATTCTTTTGCGGTCTGCTGTTCTTAGTGTCCAAGTCTCAGCGCCATAAGAGAAAATGGAGAACACCAGTGAACGTACAAGTTTGATCTTGGTCTTGACGGAGATGTTTCTGTCTGCCCAGATTCTATGTAACTGAGACATTGCATTTTTGGCCATTCCAATTCTCCTCCGCACTTCTGTTTCGCAAGAACCATTGTTGCTGATGCTGGAGCCCAGGTACGCAAAGCCGTCCACTGATTCCAGGTTCAGTGATCCAGTGATCTCCAACTTCTTGGTGCGGTCCACCACCATCACCTTAGTTTTGGACCTATTTATAGAGAGTCCCATTTCCTCGCTAATCCGTTCCATTCTATTTAGTAGGGTTGCCATCTCGGACTCAGTTGCTGCAAGAAGTGTGGTATCGTCAGCATAACGTAAATTGGTGATTTTTACGCCACCAACGGTGATGCCCCCTTCCCAATTCTCGCAGGTTCGTCTCATGATATATTCCCCATATATATTGAACAGAATTGGAGACAGAATGCAGCCTTGGCGTACTCCTTTCTTGAAGCTGAATGGTATAGGTAGGTACAGTATAGGTAGGTATTAAAAAATCTTAAACTTGCTATTAAGTACTAAGTAAGTATACCTATCAGCGATTTAAACTACATAGGATATACGACAGTCCATACGTTTTTTTAAATCGTTCAAATCGAATCTAATCAAAAAATTCGAATTCGAATGCAACTGAAGTTAAAAGGAAGAATTTTGATCAAAAAGAAAATAGTTACAGATTTGAGGTAAGTACCTACCTACTATTATCAATTATCATGACTCGTTATCATATATAATAATAATAATGCCGATTTCTTATCCGAAAATGTTTGCGATTCGATTCGCTTATTTATATAGAGTTATTAGTTTGTTTGAGTGACAGAAAGCCGCACTGAATCATTTTACTCAATTATTATAATTTTTTATAACATCTTTACACGTAGCTTGTTTTTCGTTAATGTGAACTCGTATTGAAAATCATTACGATCTACTGAAATTGCACCGTTTTTACTATATCCTGCTGTTGCCACTTAAGTTTAGTGCTACTTAAGTGCTCAACGAGCGATACTTAAACTGGATTAATGAATATTGCAACTAAATAGTAAAAATAGTTGTATGTACTTTCGCGATTCGTAATCTGGTATAACAGCGTAAACAATGGAGATTTTACATGGATCTCTTTAACTAAATACTCATGAGACTTCTTTCTTTTAGTGGTAATAAATAGGAAGTAATAAACTAGGCCATTTATATCCACATTAGTGCGATAATTATGGGTTCACGTCGGGTGGTCATCTCTCAAGCCAGCGGCGAGCATTACCTTAATGACAAGACCACACCAATGACTCTACGTTTGCTTTACCTAATAATAGAACGTTCACTGAACGCTTGCTCATATTAATTACCATTTCAGCTGTTTTTAGCTAATGTTGGTCTGGATAATGATCAGGTTTATTCACAGAAATCGGACTAATATTTCAAAATCTTTCGATTTACATAATATAATATACTTACATACTATATATACTTACATACTATAATATACTTGTCGAAGCCGCAGACGAGACAGGGCGTCAACTATAGAAATAGCGTGAATAGATCGTACAGTTGTAAGGAAGGTCATTGAAATACGTGGACGTTTAACCCAGGTTACGAATAACAGCTAACTTTATCAGGAAAACCTGAACGTGTACCTCTCAACCCCGAGCACGGGGAAGACACCACACACAATCGTGGAGATCCACCTACACCCCGCGATAGTATTCTGAATGCGTCGTCAGAAAAACAATGAAAACATACCGACCTGCGTATTCCTTGTTTCATTTTAACATCACAACCTTACCAGAAAATGATCATCAGCACCGGGAAACCACCCTGATTACTATTACCACCAGCCGGGATGGAGCTGATTGTTTTCTTCATATTATAACATCAAAACCACACGTTTTCGTTCTACGCATTATAGCGCTGCATATTACCGTTTTTGAGGAACACTAGCGCCTCACTCTCCGACATACTTATATAATATACTTACGTAAGTACCTACATTTTCATAACTTCGCTACTCATTACAGCCGTTTTCTTTATGTGTTTTTAATTCAGGAGATAGTGTGATACGAATGAAAAATCATTGTTAACATTTCATTTTTTATGTTGATTGAAACCAGACAAGCAGACGGTCCACCTGAAGGTAAAGGTCACCTTCGCCCATAGATATTACACCTTATTGTTTTGTTTCAATCATTTTTTCTATTTCAGTTCACACTGTTGCAAATAAAAGGCACACAATAAATACAAGTAAATCGACTGTGAGATCTGATAGATCATCATATATACGGCAATCCATCATTTCGTATGTGCATTGACTATTCCATCAATCCATCCATGTCAGTTAGCGATCAAAAGGATACGAGGAGCGCCCTCGGGAGGCGTGCAGTGCGATGGTTGAATTTTCGCAAATGGTCTGCGGCAGCGTCTCACCGGCGACAGGCCGGGGACCTCGGGAGTACTCGAAACTGCGTTACTGTCTAGTGATACCGATCTCGAATTGTTTCGTCTATTTTACAACGTTTGTCGTCCTTTTCCAGTTAAGTAGCGATTACGTGTAGTATCGATCCAACTTTAACTTCATGTCTTCTGCTAACACCAGGATAACACTTACGAGCGGTCCGATCGATCGTTGGCTTGACCGAAAAGTAACGTTAATCGACCGGTTCGTGACTAGTGGCAAACGAAAATGTCAAGTCGCTGCTATCTGGACACACGGGAGTGTATCCGCCAAGTTCGGAAAGAAAAAGGGCGACGACGCACTGACGTGTATTATACTTCAGGAACCATTTCGAGCCATTTTCGACCCTATAACTTTAAATCTATTTGACCCACATACCTTAAATTTTGTATGTGTATTTAAACCCACCCAATTATCGCTTTCTTAAAACTAAATCCCTAACTTGGCAAGTTTTCACTCAAGAATCATTCAAGAAAAGTGAAGAGTCCTTGAGTTTTGTGCGAAAACTTGCCAAGTTAGGGATTTAGTTTTGAGCAAGCGATTATTTTTATGTTTAAACAATGTTACCTATATATTTCTGTAGGTATCTAAGTTTGAAGGAACGTTAATAATTGAACTTGGCATCCAGTTAGATCTCCATTTTTTTAACGGCAAAGTCAACAGGCCTACTGGTTCCTTGCACCGAACTGGGCACCTTTTTTCACATTTATGTTTTTGGTGGGATTTAGTTTACAGTAAGAGGAATTGGGACCCAGGATAGTAGTGAAGAAAACAAATAACTAAGAAGAGTTAGGCCTGACTACCGACAGCTTCGAAATAGAATACATGACTGGCTATAGAATATTTACATCGACGAGTTTCATTGGTGTAGGTACATGGTATACGATGCTGAGCATAAATTTTATTTTATTTTACAAATACAAATAGTTACAATGTCCAAATACAATAAAAAAGAAATATTTTAAAAAAACGAACCGTAAAGTTTAATTTATTGGACGAATGGACACTGCATAAAATCTATTTCTATTGCGTGAGTGGTTCACCTGCTAACATGTCCGAAAACGTTTTGTTGAAATAGATTTTGTGATCTAAATCGTAAATGTTAATGTAAATGGAAATTTCGAGAAAGAAAAATCAATTTCACTCGAGTTCTCGTCCGAATCATACATTTGTGTTACACGCAACCCTTCTGGATTTTCGTTACTCATCCACTAACCTGACCGGGCCGGTCCACTTAACTTGAATAATGATGTGCGAAGGAAAGGATCCTAGAGGTAAACCGGCAAAACGCCAGGGATCCGCACAATCTGCCGCCGAACGCTGCGCCTTGTCCGAACCGAAAGCAGATTATACGGTAGGTACCCAGGTAATGCACTGGCACAATCTGATAGTTATTTTGTTTTAGCTCTTTAAGCCCGTTCGTTCTATTATCTGTAACAGTTCATCGATTTAGCCTTTTCTATCCGAATAGGAGGTTCTAAATAGATAATAATGTAATTCAGTATTTCATTAACATTAGCAATTAAGTAATTACTTATTGTCTTGATCAATTAATAAGTAGTACTTACTTACTAGTACCTTACTTAGTCTATTATTACATTTTAACAAAGGATATTTGAATTAATTGGACTTTCTGGAAAAGTAATAAAAATGTTAGCTAAAACAAACACCTAAAGACGTATGGAAGCGATCGTTAGATCGTGTTAAACTAATTAGTGATATGATATCCTCAACAAAATAGAAATTAAATGTTAAAGCGTAATAATAATAACATAAAGAGGTCTAGTAATAAATGTAAGCAGGGGTCTGCGGTGTACTTGCGGTGCGTAACCCCGTGCAAGGAAAACGGCTTTCTTTACGAGCTATTCCGCTGAGCCAATATTTCTCCGTGACAGTGCGCGGCATCATAAAATAAAACGAAAAATTCCTACGTACTGCTGGCAGGCAGCCGCCATGAAAATCATAAGGGGCGAGATTTTACGGCCTATCGGCGGCAGTCTCGCCAGGTGATTAATAAATATTATAAATATTTTTATACGTTCAAAGGTAATACCTAAAAATAAACACGAAGACGTCGGTCTGATCTCTCACCTATTTATATCTTAGGTAAAACAAAAAAGAGCCCAAGTAGGAGCACAAAGTAACAGCTAAAAACATTTGTTTTTAACACCATTGACTCAAACCACAGGATATACTCGTATGCCAGGCCATACATTTAACACAAAAAGTCCTGAATATCGGATCAAAATACTCAAATCGCGACTGAAGTCCAATCGTGTTTATTTATGTCCTTTTTAACACATTAAGAAATCATATTGAATACCTTCTTTTTGGGAAAGCACTGGGTCCTAAGATACAGGTTCGCCTAGTTTGGGAGTCGGGGTATTGTTTGATTTACAAGCATTGTGATGTTTTCAATAAAGATTTTATTTTAATTTATTTTTATTATATGAAAGAACCAGTAAACAAAATATGTATGTACGGAGGTACAAGTACGTGTACATCAGTACATCAGTTTGTCTGATTCTCAATTCGTCTAGCAGATTAAGTATAAGTACTTATACAATATAATATTCCCTCTCAAATCGTCGTCAGAATAATTCTCGGTTTATCTACTAGACGAAATACTAAGCAAAGTGCTAACTACTGCTATTAGTACTGCTATAATGCTGCTTTTATTAGCGAACAATATTTTTATTGTGCCTAAATATTGAAATCTTATCGATTAACTCTTTTATTTATAACCAGTACCCTTTTAATGAGTTTGGTAAGTACATGTAACAACTGTTAATGAAGTTGGCTTCATTAGATCATTATTTTATTATATTTTCCTTATTGATATGATACTTTACATTACAAACATACCTATAAAACGCTAAACTGTTTAAATTTTAAATAATGAGACGCCCATGCACTCAAGTAGGTATTTTTGGGTAATATTAAATAAATTATCCTTTAATTTGACATCAATTTTGATCAAATATCCATAATCTCAACATATTTAAGTCTAGATCGACATACCTAAGTTTAGCCCAGCTTCACAACACTGATCATATTTTCGGACCTTATTCAACTGTCTTATTACTTAGTCCTTAGTCACCGCTATAATAATGATGATCACCAAGACAAATAAAAGCGTAGCTATTATCAGCATCATCTTCACGTTTTGCCACCAATATCTTTTTTTTAGCATGCCACTCAGCTGCTGGAACTGATGAGACCCGTCCTCCAAGTCCTCAGCGCGACTGTTCAATTCTGATAGCTTGATGTCTCTGTCCCATAACACCTTCATATTGTTGTTCATAATAATTACTGCTTCGCCTACTAATTCTTTAGCCTCCTCTAGTCTTTTATCCTTTGGCTCATCATTCTGTACTTCCATTTTTCTGTTGTTTCTCTAAAAATAAAGTCGGATAATTTTAAAACGGAAATCTACATAAATATGAAATTAAGTTGTTTTATTACTACTCACTATGAGCCTAAACTATTATTACAAATTTTTAGTTGAGACTTTAATTTGGTGAAAAATACGTTCACATAAACAAGCATAACCTGTCTTCAGTAAAATGAAAGCTATACTGAAATGAATAAGGAAATACGCTGAATATTATTTACCATTAGTTAAAAGGCTAATTATATTGTGTTAACAATGACGGAGCGGCTGGGTTCAATACCTATCTGGATATAACAAGGAACACTGCAACAATAAACACAATATTATACCAGTGATAAGTACTCTACTTTTTTTTAATTAGTCGGATTGATGACAACATAAGACGTCTCTACCACTACCAAATATACAGTTCGATTCTCTACTCTCTGCGCTTTCGAATGATATATTCCAAAAAAAATTATTTAAAAAATGTGTCCGTTACACTACACATATCTGTGTCTGATATTTTTGTTTAGCTGCAAAATAATAGGATGAGGAACCATTCACCATTGGACAAAAAATCAAACTGTTGTAACTACTGGCAACTGTATCCAAAATATGTATGTATCATTCAAAATTACGAATGACCTTTACACTTACTTTATTTTTGTACGAGAACTTTTAACATGAAACTTATTATATAACAAAACACTTCTAGTATTTATTTGTAACAGAGACCTTTAGGTACTTCAAATTATCTGTTATGATTGCGCTTCGTGACGTCCCTTACCCTGATTTGCACTGCACATTTTTCGTATGCCTGTTCCTTAACCCAATTTTTGACGCAATAAAGCGGTGATGACAATACACTTGTTATCTTGATGTTACACGCAAATATGGAAACCACCCAGAAATTTTAGTAAAATTACTTTGCAGAAAACAAAAGTTTATGTAGTCATAACTAAGTAAATGTGTTTTCTCATACAACATATAAGTGGTCATAAAATGGAATCCGCCCAGAAGTTTCGGTCATAGGTACTGCACGATTTCGAGAACAGCCCACTCCCTTCTTTCCTGCGACATCAATCCTAGCTCGGTAAACAAAAGTGAAGATAGTGAGATATGATATCTCATACAAAAAAGTGGTCATAAACTGGCAACCGCTCAGCTAATTTGGTCATACAGCACGATTTAGAGCTCAGCTGAATCCCCTCTTTCCAGCGACAACAATTTCATCCCAGTAAACAGGAGTTTAGATAACTAAAGCTAAATAATCCCATAAAAGTGGTCATAAAATGGAAATCGCTCAGCTAATTTGGTCATACAGCACGGTTTTGAGATCAGCTCTTCCCTTCCCTTCAGGGTTATGTAGCCAAAAGTAAAAATATGCCATTTCCCATACAACATAAAATGTGGTTATAAGATGGAAACGTCCAGAAAATTTGGTAAAATTATAATGATAATAAGCTAACCAATTTTAAATAAATTTATGTAAGTGACACAATGGAAAAACAACCGATTTGTGAGTTGGATTTGAGAACAGTTTTTACAACTTTACCTAATTTTCACTTTTCATATAGACGTATACCTTAAATCTAATTTTAATAAAATAATCAAGGGACAGATTTATAAAATTTATTCCGTGTAAGGGACACATCTTTCTCGTCAACTAAGAGCTTTCTGACACACTGACTTTTTGACTGCATAGATGCTACTATTGTTAGTATTTCGGTGAAAACCCGGCTGTAAAAGTTTAAATAAAGTAAAAGTTATGAATGATAAATCTAAAAATAAAACTTTGAATGCTTCTTCTGAGAAATTGCATATTGTCCCTTACCCCAATTGATCCTACAAGCGACGTATTAATAAATATTTTACCTTGTTTATCCTTTCAAATAAGTAGATGGATGGACGCGAGCTGAAAGAATAAATATGCAGGTAATTCTCAAGAAAATTAACTAGCCTTGACAAGTTGCAAAATTCATAACAAATAATTGTCATTATGACTGCTATTGTCATTATATATTATTCATCTTTGTACTTTTCAAATAGATAGGTATGGATAGGTTTTACTTCTTCTTCTAAGTCGTATTCCTCATTGCTGAGGGTCGTGATCATTCTAAGGAATTAATCACATAGAACGACTTTCGTGGCAGATTTAATGGGGTGGTTTGCCATTGCCTTCCCCATTTCACACACTGGTTAACTCAGTGTGTAGGTTTCCTCAGGATGTTTTCCTTCACCGTCAGAGCAGTCGGTAAATGTACGTAAGTCCTTCGACAAAACCGAAAAACTCATTGGTACATGACATTACATGGTTTCGAACTCGGACCTCCCGCACGGGAGTCCGACGTCCTAGCCACGAGACGCCACCGACGCTCTTTTTCAGGTTTTACAAGGTACTATTTTTAATTTATCTGTGGATCTACGACTGAATGACTGATTGAAGGTCAAGTGGTCCAGCACTAATCATTGCGTAACGACTATACATTAACTATAATAGGTAAATACTGCACTTAAATGGACAAAATTGTTTACGGGATAACACAGCAAACTACGAAAATGGGCGTATAAAGTGCACTTATTATGTTGTGCGCTCGAGCCTCGAACGTTACGACAAATGCTTGACAAAATACTCTGCCAATTGTGTCGGGAGTACCGCCCTCAATTGTTCCAGATGAAAAATGGCCTATTCGGATTGTTCGCGAACAAATGCGTGCCGTGCGGGTCATTACGCTTTGTTTTAGGGAGTAAGTATGACAAAAAATTCACCCTGAAAAGCAAAAATTTTTGCTTCCGCCTCTTGAGTTGTGAGTAAGCAGTGTTTAAACTACGGCCAATTTTTCCGGTCCGAAAATTCATTTTCAGCGCCAAATTATTTTTCACTTTGTTACGAGTAAGGTTACAAAGGCGAAAGGGTCTTTTATTTTTTATGAAAGCCTCTGTACCTGACTGTATTATTGTTAAAATAAATGTAGCCATGACGTTGTTTAAATAACGTGAGTATTTCTCATTTCTCTCTGTCGATGACGGTACTGCGAAACGGCTCTATATTTTTCAATGTGAATTTACTTTCCTTTTTCCTGAGACTAGCCCTGTGAAATTGGACGGATAATATCCGAAGATGAGAATCGTCGATGGAAATCATAACAGGCGAGATTTTACTGCCTGGCATCGGATCGGAGCCAAAGATTGTTTCAAAGCCTGCGAAGGATTGAGACGATAATAACAATGTCGTCACTTCCTCAATCTAACTTCGTCAATATTTCCCGTCGATTCGCAATAAAAAAATCCATTGGACATTTTTATGAGAAAATTGAGTCCCTTATAACAAAATTAGCGCGTTGACAAATACTACATGCCTGTGCGTACTTACGGGTTTTATAGTCCTGATATATTATAATATAATCTGAATATAATGTATTCATATGACCGACCTTATCTTATTATTTTTCGACTCCAAAAACTTTACTGCACAAAAAATGGGGGTTAACGTGGTTTCTCATCTGAAATCTTATAAACCTGTAAAATAGCTACGAGTGCCTTCTTATAAAGAAGTTTCTATTTACAGTAGTTCGATCCGAATTTCAATTCGTTACTTCAATCTGAATGCCACAAAGAACATAAGTACCATCGCAACACCTAAAGGTGGGTTTAAAACGCGTCATAGTGAAGTTATCGGGGCTGAATGGTCATTAATTAATTAAGCTGAGCCCTTCGCGATGTCTCCCTCAGGATCCATTACTTAATTAGCATTACTCATGCGCTGATTTTAGTCGCGATTACCACCTTACGTTCACTAGAATATATACCTACTTATGTCATGAAACTTGTTAAAGTACCTACTGAATAGATAAAAAAAAGTTCAGTTTCCATGGTTGTATAAATCAAAGCTAGTAGAAATAAGAATGGATCTGAGAACAATACTAAAAGAAGACGAGACCAAAAATAGGTAGTAAGTAAAAATTCCTATCATTTAAAAACCGGCCAAGTGCGTGTCGGGCAGGTCAGAGTGCCGTAGACGGGTAGACGTTCCATCACATAAAATATTTTGCGGTCGATTTCTTACAATTTGTTTTAATTATTACACTATAACTTTGTCGATTTCACAATGTAAGTTTGGTACTGGATCCGTTATAATTTTCTTTGAAAGTAAGGTCTTACTGCAAGAGGACATTTAGATTTTTTATAACTGTATTTCTAACGTTAAAAGGGGGCCCTGACCAACCTATAATATAACATGACCAAACTATAAGAGTTCTTAGTTGGCTTCGGAACCCTAAGAAGTTACAATAGTTATTTCTACCGCTGAGATCTTCTAAATTCATACAAAATAACTAGATAACTATTACTTACCTTATATCTTCTTCCTGTAATCTTTGACCTCGCCTTCTCCTTCTCCTTAATGTTTTTTTTCCTGTAAAGCAGCTCAGACCGGCATTATTCAGCGCAGCTTTACTAATGCATTTTATGGTGGCGCGCGATATTTACGAGGCCCAGGTGAACTCGCAAACGAAGGTAAGCACCTCATCGGGGCCTATTTTAATATTAGTTTTAACGCTGCGAAGGAAAATACAATAAGATAGCCTAAAGAAATTGTACTTGTATAATGTTAGTCGTCTAAACATTTAAATGTATAATGTTAGTCGTCTAAACATTTAAATACTTTAAATATTTTTTTGTATACTTCTGTATTGTGTACTATATTCTGGTGTTTACAGCGCTAAATAAACGTTTTCAATTTCAATTTTAAAATACGTTTTATGAGTTATGTATAACTTTATCCTACAGACTGTTAATAACATCATCAACATCAGCCTATTAATGTCCCCACTGTTGGGGCACAGGCCTCCCCTTGCACAAGGGGGTGTATGGGCATGATCCACCGAGCGGACCCAGTGCTGACTGGTGGTTTCACACGCCTTTAGAAATTTGTATTACCTCAGACATGCAGGTTTCCTCACGATGTTTTCCTTCACCGTTAGAGCAATAGGTAAATGTACATAAGTCTTCGATAAAATCCGGAAAACTCATTGGTACATGGCATGGTTTCGAACCCGGACCTCCCGCATGGGAGTCCGTCCTAGCCACTAGGCCACCGACGCTCTGTTCATAACAGTGAAAGAAAATATCGTAAATGTCTGAGGGAAAGTTTTCTGAACGCATGTGATATCTATCATTTCGTATACGGTGGATCATAACACCTACTCACGTAGATCTCGTAAGATCTGTGATCACGTAACGTCAGATGCCACGTTTGCTCGTCTGCTCTCCTTATACAATAAAAAATAAATAAGTAAGTAGCTCTAAACTTATAATTTTGACTGCAACTTACAATTTTCAAGTCGCATTTTTTTATTTTTAACAAGTGTTTATTTTTATCACCGCATCCTAATTGCTTGTTATCTTTCTTTTGGCACCCAAGACTTAAGAAGCCATTCTATAATCCCAGTATTAAGAGTTATGCGTGGCTGGGGATTTGAAACGTGTTTTCCCCTATTTTCAGGGGCCAGGCTGTCGCGCCCTCTATCCTCGGGGATTCCGTTCTGAAAAACCTCCATAAATATTTCTTACAGTATTTGTATCTTCCTCGGAGTATCGTTAGCACAGTGCTTCCCTTTTTGCCTCGCATCCGCTTAGCATCTGCTCCCGGCTGAACTATAAGTAAATACCTGCATAAAGTGTTTGCTATTTTTGTTATCTTTTACTTTGACTCTAATATTTTAATTACCTGCCTTTAAAGTTGATTAATTAAGAAGAAAATTGTTAAACAAACATAAAGTTCCTAGCATAGTGCCTAGGGCGACGAAACCATAGATTGTCATGTACCAATGAGTTTTTATGTAGTATTTTTAATCTGCCTAGAGAGTCTATGTTATGAAGGAACGAATGCGCGCCCTTATTTTTCTTTTATCCAAGTGGTGGTTAATTCCATAGAATAAAAGCGACCCTTATGAGGAATATAATATGATTAAGAAAAATAAAAAGTTGGCCAGATTAGAAATGACCAATTCAATAAATGTCCAGGAGTTGAGTCGACAAGAGAAATATAACAAGGTTGTGATTTTGAAGTAAGAATATATAATACTCCTTAATATAGATACCTACACGAATTTTAAAACATTTATGAACATCCAGGATGGTGGGGTTAAAACCCACAGGGACAATCAAGGCACCGGTCGTGACTGACCCAACCTGCCAATGAGAATGTTCCTTTAATACATTTGCTCGCACAACGTCATTACACTTTATCGCTACTTTGGCGCGGAGCCGAAATAAATAGCCGCTATCAAACAGCGATTACACAAACTGTTCACAAGCTCATAAAATGACAAACATTGCGAAATCTCTGGTGTCAAAGAAAAATAAATCGGAAATAAAATTTAACTGCCAGGAGGATCGCCTCGGCGACAATAATGTTTAGAGTGCTGTTTGCTAAGGGAATGGCGTAAAATAAATTGGTGATTATATACCATTACACTTGGTGGCTCACCTTGAACTCGACGAGGATCAAGTGCTAGGACATTGCAAGAGTCGTAGAATCTAATTCACTCCCCATTATTGGTGGACTACTCCTAGCACAGGCTTTAATAGCTTGAACATTTAATAATGTGTAGATACCTAAACATTGGAATAAATTGAGTTGGAGTGAAGGCCTGAATTTCAATTAATCTTGATTTCAATCATGTAAGTAGTACCGTTTTCAAAAACTCCAATTAGAGTCGGAAAAGTTTTCTGATAAATAGTGTACTTACATAATAGGTAATTAGAGAACGACATGGAAACAACAAAATTCCATGGATTCATGACGTCTTCTACGTCCTTCACTCCTTGCTTGAGAATCGATACCCTACTGCACTCAGTCTAGTGTCCGATCGGTGCATTGCCTCTTGGATCGACCTTCTGCTCCTTCTCGATTCTGGACTAACCCACCTTGATTTGACCCAAAATGATGAGTTTTTCTAGTTAAGACGCTGAGTAAGTAGAGCTAATGATCACTCATATCTCAACACCCAAAGGTTGTCTGGAAGCTTAAAGCTATAAGGCCGCCGATTGTATTTTTATTTTGGATCTTTTCTTTTGCTCCATATTTTTGTTTCTTGTGTGCAATAAAGAATATTTGTATTGTATGACATCCAAATACATTTATTATGTAGATAAATGTATGTACAATACAATACAGATATTCTTTATTGCACTTTATTGAACTCCGAAAAGTAATTATGAATAGGTACTTATCCTTTTAGGTACTTAGGCCTTTTGGGGTTGGATCTGACTTCCAATCTTAACTTTGGGCGCTCCATTGAGTCAAAAGCTAAGACCGCAGCCAAAAAATTGGGCATCCTGAGTAAGGTTAGGCGGTACTTCACGCCGGGACAGCTCTTAAACCTTTACCAAGCTCAAGGCCGGTCGTGCATGGAGTACTGCTGCCACCTGTGGGATGGCTCAGCTAAGTACCAACTGGCTGCTCTTGACTCAGTGGAGAAACGCGCTAAGCGCCTTATAGGTGACGAATCGCTGGTGGAAGCTAGACTGCAAAGTCTGGAACATCGGCGCAAGGTCGCCTGTCTATCGGTATTTTATAGGATACATTTCGGAGAGTGCGCATCGGAATTGCACGACCTAATTCCAGCATCTCCATTCCGCCTTCGGACTACCAGGCGCGGGGAGGGGTTCCATCCTTATGTTGTTGATATCCCATCTGCTCGTACGAAGCGATTTGCTTCTTCGTTCATTATGCGAACGGCTAAGGAATGGAACAGCCTGCCGGCGTCTGTATTTCCCGAAACCTACAACCTTGGGATCTTCAAGGCCAGAGTGAATAGGCATTTTCTGGACCCGCATGCACCATCGTCGACCTCATCGTCGCTTACCATCAGGCGAGATCGAGGTCAAATGCGGGTTTAGAAGTAAATCAAAAAAATCAAAAAAAAAATCTAATGCTACAGTTATTATAATAATTTTATAACGTCCGTTTTTTAAATAGAAATTTATTTCTAAATTCAATGGTGATACTTAATTCGTTAATTTCTGTACTTATTACATTAATCAATCACTGTACTGCAATTATGTATAAGTGATTCCAACTTTATATGACACGTTGTTGTATGCAGTATGAAGAACAACGCCGACGTTGCTGCAGTAAGTTATGTAGTATAAGGTACGAGTATTTTGAAGGTATCGAAATTCGAGCTTAATTGTCAATTTACGCCGTTCCCGTTTATGTTCTTGGCAAAAACATCTGGCCCGTTGATTGCTCACGTTTTTATGTGCACTTAGAAACTCGGCGCTAGCGCCACTCCCGGGCGAAAGGTAGCTAAATAATGCAATCACAATACTCCACATTTATTGCCCTTATAATTTATGTCTTAAAATCAGGATTAAAGGAATTTCGGGACGAGCAGGTGTGAACTATGCATGAATAGCATAATTAATGAAATCTAGTATTGTGTCTATTAAAACATCAATAGACAACGTTTGTATAAGTAAACTTCAAATGGATTCTACAACGGCGGGATCCAAGAGGACATATCTAGCGCATTTATTGCATTCATGGTAGGTACTTTGTTAAGTACCTAACTTATAGATGATTTTAAAATGGAAGTATTTCGCAACGTCTTTCCTATACTGCCCCAATAAAAATAAGTCCTATAAAAGTGGAGATAACGTTTTTCTTACTTTATTTTGGGCACACCTCTTTCAGGTAGGAATACTTGTAATCAAGCCTTTTCATTAGTAAAGGCATTACAGGAGCATTAGAGCAGTATTAACTTGACTGCTTCATACTCGTACCATTACACGCAGATTTTTTTTATAAGACGCTATTTTACGTGACTTACAATTGTACTATCAGTTGTACAAAAACCTTTTCATACAATTGTCTTACCATTCTTAGATGAGTAAGCGATTTCGATTCGACTATTTTGCTTGTTCGGTGTACATAGATATTTCGTATGACCCATAAAACGCGTTAATTTGAAAGGAAATACGGAATCAACACATCCAACGGAGGATTCTGCAGGTCGCACGAACTCGGGTGTGCCCAGATCGTAATCTTCATACATGTAATGGCACCTTAGCTAACTCCATTAGCTGATTAGCTTTCTTTCTGAACGAATCCATGCTCCGATCGCTACAGGTACCTGCGGGTGAATAAGTGAATAGTTACTTATCTAAGTACATCGGAAAATCCGACGCAATTAAATACATGACTCTATATCTCTGTACGAGTATGTCTGGTGAACTCAAAAGATCTTTCAAGAAAAGTGTACATTATTCATTCGAAAATATTTAGTTCAGTCGAACGAACAATCGACTTCCATATTAGATATGACAATAAATCACAAAAGTATAAGTACCAAAGTAGTACGTTAAGTTCTACATGAACTGCGTATTAGTTCAAATAAAAACACAGAAGTGAAGTTTCCTAATAATGGTCTGATGGTGAAAGCGAAACCGTGTCGCTCGATCCTTCCAGGCGCTTTATGTAACCGCATCCTGAGGGTCAACTGAAAGGTTTGACCATGCGACAAGTATTTTGAATTTAACATTTTATGCGGTTGGACGCACAAGGACATTCTCTTAATTGAGGATATGTTTAATAAAAGGACGAATGGATAGTGTGTAGTGATATTAGTTTTTTTTTTAAAGTATTACTTATTTAGAGTCATATAAGTACACTTGTAAGGACGCGCTATGTGAAGACATGGATAACGTAACGTCAGTTGTATGAAAGGGAAAAGGTAAGATCTTCCACCAGGCGGGGTATTGTGCCTGGTGACCACATGTTCTGGTCCAACTATGGATGTTTGAAACTCGTATATATACGAAGTCTCAGGAAAATTTCGATAGCGCGTTCTACACCGATGTAAGTAGGTATTAATCGTAATGGCGCGTCGTGCGTCGCCACACACTGTACAGTATTTGACGAAAAACAGTAAAGGAGTTGAAGCAAGAACACAAAAAGACAATAGCCAAAGGAAATGATCCAACCACGGAATCAAAGTGGACATAGTGGATAATTTTAGTATAGTAATAAACAGAAAACGCAGTGATTACCTTCTCTCTGGAAACAAACATTTTTACAACAGAAAAGTTATCTAAGCAAAATTGGTGCATTTTTATTTCTTTCATCAACTTTATTACACACCTATTTTATTGCACCTAATGTAGTGCTGTGGATTTTATTATGATTTCTTTGTGATCTTTCTTGTACACATATACTACATACATTCTTTCTTCTTCTTCTTTTTTTTTTCAGCCTAAAGTAACTCATCGTTGGGTATAGGAGGCCTCTTCATTTATTTAATTTTTTTTCTTCCTACCGCTGCTTGCTGCCTACCGACACTTCTGCGCCCCACTCGGGGCTGCCACCCGAGCAGTCTTCGGGGCCACCTATCGTCCTGCACTCTGCACACGTGAATCATCCCATCTTCACTTAGACCTGGACATTATACTGGCTATATCCGGTACTCTCGTCTTTTTCCTGAACGAAATGTAATGAATGAATGGTTAGCTGGTAGAAAATGCCGCATGGTATTAAGCTCGCCTCATGTACTATTTTTGTACATTAAAGTGTTAAATAATAATAATAATAAATGAAAAGCAGATATGTACTATTGGTATGCATAATTCTGTAAGAGGTCTCTGCCTGCAATTTAATGTGACATTGAGAATGGATTTGAACAGGCATAGCAATGTGAGAAAATCTCTTCTTCAATAAAGTGAATAGTGGAAAGAAATGTACATTTAAGTACTGGGCTACCTATTTAAGTCAAGTAGCGATACAAAATGCGGCATTTGAATAGCCCTATGTTAGTTATTCAACGCATGACCGGGCGGCCGGCGCGGCCGCGCTCGCTCCCTCGTAAATCAAACTCGCCATTCGCTTATGCATTATACAATTTTATTTGTGTGAGTCCGCTGAATAGGTAATAAACTATGGCAGGTGAAACGTTCTGTGTCCGAATGCGAATGTTCAGAGAATTTGAAAACGAACGCAAATATTCGCCGCGCATCTTTTTCTGGCTACGGCCATGGCTAAAGTATACACGTTGTCTACGTGTAGGTACGCATTCAGATGTAGAATATAATAGTAAGTATAGGTAATACTTGTTAATCTGTGGTCATGCTTTATTATGAACATGGGAATACCCATGGACCATTCAATTCTGTTCATTTATTTTAACAACTGGGTACAAACAATATATAGGTATATAGGTACAATTGTATATTTATGGACTGTCATACGGAAGATCGACTGACTGTTCGTCATCCAAAAAAAATCAAACACAGTGAAAAAAATATGCGATATTTTGATAGGTGTTGTACTGGACACTAAAGCCTTATTCCTTTACGAGTTGAAAGCTATAGCAAGCTCTAGGTATGGCGGGGCTATTTCAACAGCTATCTACAGCCGTTGAAAATAAATAAAAAGAAAGAAAAACATTAATTTAACATTGCACACATTATTAAACTTAAAAAAAATTGGAAATAAAAAAAAACAATGCAATTTTAAAAGGACACATGCTCAGCATGTGCTGCGGTCCGACCGGTACGGCATAACCGCAGCGCTGGTTTTCAGCTGTAAATATATATATATATATATATATATATATATATATATATCTCGTCCTTCCTCCACAGAAGCACACTGGCTATGTCAACGTCCATCCACAGCCGTTAAAAATTAAAACTCTCGCCCTGGGTGTCAGTCCGCCCGCCTCCCGCACGCTGTCCAGCGGCACATTGCACTTTGACGCTTAGCATACCTACTCTGCTCTGCGGCGATATTGAAAAGAAATCGGTCCAAACCCATAGAAATCTATTCTTCGGCCTTCGGTTTTCTAGGTCACTATGGGTTTGGTATTCCGTTTCAAAATCGCTAAAGGCGTAGGTACCTAATTATAATAAAGATTTGTAATGATCCTTGATTTTAACCTGATTTGTTTTCCATCTGTTGCATACATTTCTTTCATTGTGACAGTTATAGTGTATTAGTTTCCCAAAGGTTTCTTCATCTCGCAGCGCAGCGGAGCAGAAAATTCACTCCTACCCTCGTTCCACACGTGGCTGGCTGCGTATCAGACATGTCTGCCAAGGTCTAGCCCCTTCAGAATTAATTACTTACTTTACGTATTTATTATGTAAGTATGCAGCATACCCAGCTTAGCATACCACATGCCGTGCTTCTCAACGACAAAAAGTTAATAGAAAACATAGAAGCAAGGAGGTATAGGAGTCTGTCACCATTTTATTTCAACACATTATACCCTGACCAGGAAAATAAAAACCCCGTCACGGGAGCGCCACTGGTACTTTTATAATCTGTGTTATGGAGACCGCAGTGAAAAAAATAGTTTCATATATTTCTGGTCTGCTGGTCAAGCTTTACCTAGATTACTTGTACTTAGATAGGTATAAGTATTCACGATGAACCACAGTATTTGTATTAAATTAATAGTTATCATTAAAATGTATCAATTGTGTCGTTATTGTCATTAATTTATCGAATAAAATGCACATTGCTGATCAGCATTCATGTTAATAAAATGGGAAGTGAAATAACCATAATTACGCGAGCGTTTTTGCCGCATTGTGTTCACCCTCGCCACGGGAATCACCTGACATTACCTTAAAATAAATAAGTATAGAAGGGAAACTCAATATTAGTCTTTGCCGAGCGAAGCATTCACATGCACAAGTCACACACTCGCAAGCCAAACGCTGCCGTTTACACGTCATTTACTCGGGTGGAAACTTTTTGCTTTAGTGCCGTGACGTGCCGGCCATAAAGAACTCCACCACCCCAACTCTTCCCGTGGGTGTCGTACGAGACGACTAAGGGACTTGGTGGATACTATTCTACACCTACTCGCCATCTATCACGTTTGTTCACCAAATCTTACGGCGAAAAGTGGAAACTACCTATAATAAAGGTGATTCCTCTGTCTACCCTCTAGGGAATTATGGACGTGAGAGTTATGCTAAACTTCTTATAAATTCATTGATAGCGAATATCGAAATAATTCAGTACTATGCACGGAGCGCAGAATAAAACAAAAACATAGTCCAAAACAAAGTTCCCGTCACTCTGTATGTAAAGGTTAATTCCAACAAGGGCTGAACGATTTTATCCGGTTTTCATTGTCAATAGATTGATATGAAAAATAACATCTAGACTAATCTTCAAGTTAAACTTCATTAATAGGTTACTATATTTACCTACATATTTTAAACACAAAATCTAAAGTGGTAAATGGTCTTAATAAATATTTTTCTCCGCGAACGCTAGTCCTGAGTTTCTCCTCTGTATTTTTTTATTTTGTGGCATTATCCTCGCGAAATATTTCCAACAAATGACCCCATTTATCCGGGTACCTCAGGATAATAAGATCCGTAATTACAACTACTGAAAATTCACATAATACCGTCGCTTCAGAATACCAAAAGAGCTTATTTTCACGTTTTATTTAATGTGATTCTACATAATCTTTTTACTGAAAATCGCTTTTGTAAGCCACAATTTTGCGTATTAAACGTTCTGTGTGTAAATTATATAAAATCTTATAGTCTTATATCTTATATATACCGCTGTATATCTTATATATACTCGTACAACTGATTTATTTATCGCGATATCAAAGTTGGCCCCATAGTGAAAGTTGTTCAGTTATGGATACTTAACACCCCTTTTTGGGCTCTATAAGGGGGTTTTGTTACACCTAGTATACAGGTTGGAAAGTTTCGGCGAGGCACCCAGGGCAGCTACCAGATCCGTTGGAGCTACAAGCTTATTTTTACGAAGTGATGAAATAATTGCAAAACTTTCTGAACAATCCCAATTTGTTCTATTTTCAAAATTTTTGGCGATGTAGTGGCCAGCATTTTTCGGAATTCATTGTTCCACAGTAACCTTTAAATCATAACTCATACTAAATGTATGAGAATAGTTTTTTGCTATTTCTGAGATTTCTAGTAATCGAACCTGAGTTGACCCCATAGAGTCTGTTCGGAATTCAAAAAGTGACATCTGTCTAATAAAAGCCGATCTACTGAAGTCGCATATTTTCTCCTATTTTGTGAATTTATTTCAAGTGGCGACCGTGACAGGACAATAATTCAAAATTGCGTACTATTATATTATACTATACTATTACTATTCCAATTCGCCTATTCAAGCTGTTACCGTCGACTTGATCTAAATCAGCTGTATCATTTTGCGGTAGTGGCTGTAGAAAACATGACGGAGTTAACGGTTGAAGCAAATCAGCTCTATCGTCCTAAATATATGCCAGAGGACGGCCGTTTAAAGTAGCTTCGCAATCACACAATATAGTCTCGAGCTCTTCATAAGTTACGCTCGATTTACCTAAAACTCTACGCAACAGCTCTTTTAGTGACTTAATCAACCGCTCCCAAAAACCACCCCACCAAGGCGCTGCTTAGCATTCAACTTCCATTTTATACGCTCTACAATACTCTATTGTTCCTGACACGAAATAGAATCGATTGGCATCAAAAAATGTTTTTGTGAAAAATTGTATTTTTCGCTGACTGTAGCTTTTTTTTAAAAATCTGTGAATGCAGTATTAAATAGCTCCAAAAGTTAGGGAAGGTATCCTAAGACTATTTTCTCGGTGATGTTAACAAACTGAAAATAATCATAAAGTAAGTACACAAATCAAGAACAAAGTGAAGAAAAATTGGGCGCAGCATATTCCAAGGGAAATAAAAATAAATTATTAGGCCGAAGACAAGTTTGCGGTCGGGATCTTAAGCCGGATTTACACCGTCGAGAAAAGGCTCTGTTGTAGAGCAACACAGACGAAACGGAGTGCACTACCGGAAAATATGCGACCGCTACAGCTGTGTTAAGACTACATATACGAGTAGGTATTGAGATTCTCTATGTGGAAATAGTGTTATCTTTAAGTAAATATAGTATAGTAGTTTACTTAAGTAAATAACGTATGTAAGTATAGAAAATAAATATGTATCTTATTTTCCTTTAACTACAAGTAAGTACATAACTAAGGAAAGTTTAAATTTTCTTTCCCATTGACTTTTCCACTTTGTAAAAGTGCAATCCAATCACTTTCTAAGAGCCGTTCGTTCTTTGTTTTGTTTATTTTGTCTATATCCATGACTCTGGGAAACCTACTTAGTCAATATGGACAAATTCATTTAGCGTGTTCATCTTTCATTAATAAGGGATCAATCAGTTTAACGACTGATAACTAAAACCGTACCTCTAACTCTACAGGTTGTAACAAAAACCTCCTATAGAGCCGAAATGGGAGTGTTCAGTATCCATAATTTACCAACTTTCACTATGGGCCCAACTCTAAATCAGCTGTTCCATACAAAAGCTACACGACCGGAATATATGAAACAGCTGATTTTTTTTCGCAATTTCAGAGTTAGCTCCACAGTGAAAGTTGTTCAGATAACGATGGTAACCAGTATACTCCAATTGAACCATTGCTCATTGCCATTACATTGCTCACAATTCGTAAATTAAATAAGACAATGAGTAAAACGTTTCTTTTTGTGTAGGTACCGGCCGCAATAAGCACGTGTAAAGCTGGCATTATGTATTATTATGGTTTCCGTTGCTGACCACCATCTGTCTTTATTAGTGAGGAATTAGGGATTTGAGCCATAGCGATTCTCGGTAAACTACCCACTCTACTTATTCAACCATGTACTATCACCTAGTTATAAGTTTAGTCTTACCTATGTTCACTTTTATAACCATTATAAAAAGGGTTCAGAAAGTAAGTATTTATAGGTATCATACATTTTCAGTCTTTCTTTTTACTCCACATACTTACGTTAAACAAATACAAACTATGTGCACAAAATTCATTACAAAAACAAGCATTCTACTGCCATTTCGATAGGTATCAATATACTTCACAAAATATATCGTAAAGCCCCGTATATTGAGTGAGCTGTTACATATAAAGTTTCGCAGTGACTGCGCCAGCCGCCATCGCCAGGCCCTAAGGACACACATTCCACTTTGTTCTTACACAAAAGTTTAAGAAGTTGGTTAACAGATGTTCTGCGTGACTTTTGTCCCCAACTCGTGTATTGTGCACATACTTACATTTTTATATGGGCATTGTATATAAGTTGAAAAATATACTTTCAAAGCTAGAAATTGTGATAAAGGTGCGAAAAGTTAGCAATTTATAGAAGTTGTAGAAAAGAGGCAGTATAAGGCAGTGATGAGGCAGGGTTGAGGCAGTGCTGAGGCATTGTTCTCACATTGTTCTCACCCTTTCCTCATACTGCCTTATCACTGCCATCATGCCTATTCCGCCGCATCACCACCTCAACGCTACCGTACATTGCAACCTACCTGCCTCATCACCAGTGATCGGATTAGGTAGTCCAATTTTGCGGGATTCCATGACGAAATATTAATATGGACATGCCCAACAAGTAACGATATCCCGGGATTACAAATTCGCTAAGAGCTGGTTACATTGGACAGTAATATCGTTCAAAAATATTATTAAACATTCTTATGACATTTTACGAAGCTAAATTTACCGCCATATTTTGTTTACTTTACACTTGACAAAAATTGATGGTATGATGTGATGATTTCCTATTGGAGTTCCCATTAGGAGAAAAATTATTTTACATACAGAACATTTCCAAAATCCTGCAATCCCGCGGGCGTATCCATACTAATATAACGTTTGAGGTCGTTAACCCAAAATTTGCACTAGCTACTCCGATCACTGTGTGATAACTCTCTACCACCTACCATCATACCCATCCCCGCCTCATCGCTGCCTCATCACTGCTTCATCACTGTCTTTATTTAATTTTTTTGTATAAAAATACAACTACCTACTTAGATTGTACCTATTTATTTTCCTTCTTTTCAATCGAAAGCATCTCCATTTCATGTGCCATATGATGTCGCACAAAGAGGCCCAGTTTTCAACTGATCGCAGCTCAACCTGCAACAGCTGGTTCAAACTTCCAGCTCAAAATACTGACCAGACGTGACTCGCCGATATTGCATCATTCCGCGCCGCATCCTACACGTGCATTGCACACCTAATGTCTTGTCCTACCTTCAGTTTAAATTGTGCGATTTAGTAGTTATCAATTTTGATGTTTAGTGCCAATATACAAATATTATGAAGACTTAATAGTCTTCATAAAAAAAGTTTTACAGCTTTTTTATAATATTCTTAGTGTATTTTAATAAATACACTAAGAACATTATAAAAAATCTGTAAAACTTTTCTAGTTCAGTTTTCTGGTTCGATTGAATGAATGAATGAATTGTACTTATTTGTTTGAATTGTATAATACTTCACTATTTCCTTTTCTATGTTTTGTTTGTTGTTTTCTATTTGTGCAATAAAGTGCATTTTACTTTTACTTTGATTCTCAGATTTAACCCTTACGTTCGTATAG
The DNA here is from genome assembly GCA_947369225.1 of Hofmannophila pseudospretella. Taxonomy (NCBI): domain Eukaryota; kingdom Metazoa; phylum Arthropoda; class Insecta; order Lepidoptera; family Oecophoridae; genus Hofmannophila; species Hofmannophila pseudospretella. The sequence goes on from OX376316.1 coordinate 7,042,958, forward strand.
GCAATGTAAATGGAAATTTATATTCCTATGATTATTATAGTTTTTTAAATTAATATTTTTAGAAATTTTTTGTCCGATATACTTAGTTACTTCCTGTATTTTAATCTGCCCGTATAGGGATAACCGGATATGAAAGACAAGACAAGGTTGTCCTTAATAGGTATGAAAATAGGATTATGAATGGAAGTCTGTACTCTTAGTCGAATGCGGTGTAAAATTTTCGAAGGTCGTTTCAAAAACTCTCTCGTGTAATGGAAATCGTGCCCTGCGGCCCCTGGGGCATCGCGGATTCCCTGCACAAAAGGCCCAACAAAAAGGTTCTGCCGTCACATGAACATTGTAAAACTCGCCTTCGTACCCATCTCAACTCTCTCAAACAAATAGCAACTCTCCGCCGAAGGACTTGACTCCATTTTCACTACTCACCTATAGTTTTGTAACAGTTTTTTCCATTCCGATAATGCGACCTTAGCGTCGGGATCATGGTTTACTACAAATTGTATTAGAGTAGTACATTTAACTATTTATGCGGTCTTCGGCCCGGGTCCGCAGGGACTCCCAAACATGTTAAGTAAGTCCCTAAAGGAGTAGTTTTAACTTACTTAGTTGAAAAAATATATATTCAGACTGATTTTTTTAAATTCTGGCCTCAGCTCCGTGGCGGGCGCGTTCTTACTTCTCATGAAGTTTTAAGTTTTGCTTGCAAATATCTCACCTCGCTATTCTTCCTAGAGATAATTATTTTATACAGGGAGATGGCCAGGTTAGTCAGTCGTAATTTCATGCCAAATGAAGTAAGCTACTTTACCCTTTATTATGTGTGATTCCAAAACGTGTATAGTCAAGCTCAATGAAACTTGTTCCTAATGTAAACAAACCACCATATTGGCGATGTCGTTAGTTTGATGAATTCATCAGCATCATCATCAGCCTATTAATGTCCCCACTGTTGGGACACAGGCCTCCCCTTGCACAATGATCCACCGAGCTGGCCCAGTATGATGGACTAAATGAGATTATGCATGTTTTATTAATATTTAATCGTATAATGTACTTTAGGATACGAAAAAAGTGAATTCCACGTGAATTAAACTATGGTTGATCGCCGTCAAATGTGATAAATCAAGGATGGGTTTGTTTACATTATAAACAAGTTCCATTGAACCAGAATTTTAGTAAGTAGTTTAATGATTACTAATTTCGTTATTTATTAAGTTTCTTTGATTTATTTTATTTAATTGAATACGCCTAGTGGATCTGGCCGTGCTACCATATAGTACCATAGAATATGTACCTAGTATAATACTCCACGCAGTATCATCTCGAGTGCATCTCCACAATCTGGGGCTTTGCCTGCAGACTCTGAGGAATCGATTATCTGGAGACGTCTCGCATTCCTCAGATATCGGCACGATCTCGATTCCACTTCGAAGTGTATTGAATATCTGGTGTAATTGCACGGTGTTGTTGGGTTATAGAGTGTTACCTACTCTATTTATGAGATAATGAAAATGTCCGAAACAACTCTGTTCAATCGATGTATGTAAGTAGATATGAACCTGCCAGCTATTCTACGATCAACAAAAAAATAATAGTTTTAATAAATCTAAACTAGGTAAGGTAAGGTACATAGTACTGTTTTACTATGGTACTAGTAAGTACTTACTATCTATTTTAGCAATAACTCTTCTAGAAAGTCGCCTAAGTCCTGATTTGATTTCCAAGTGTCCAATTCAGTCTCATTATTGACTATAGAAAAACACACAATAGTACAACATTATCTCCCGAAATCCTTGTATCAAATCTTAAAATCGCTGCGCATTGTTGTCTTTTGTGTTCGCGCTCGCATTCGTTTTCCATCGCACACCATTATTCACATTAAGTGGACAGATCTCGGGTCAGATCCAGGCACAAGAAAAGCACAAAAAGTGCCCGCTTTATCCGAGCATGATAAATCTACTTCAAATCCGAGAATAGCGTCTTTTATGAAGGAAATTGAAATAAACCGACCGTGCGGATAACGGCTAAGTAAGAAGATCGGTAGCCTTTTGGAATATATTGGTGAATCATTTTCATTCATCAAGCGATTCGTTCCACTCAGCGTGTACAGTATGGCCAACACATAAGGGTAGCTATACCCTCTGGTCAACCGATGGTGCTGTCGCATTAACTCATTTGATACATTCATACGAATGCCAAAAAACCATAACAAAAACTTATTGTGACAGAGTTTCATAAAGTATAGCTTATGTACGTAGATTTTTCATTATTTTTTCATTATACTTTTCGTGCCAAGGTAGCAGATATTCTTGGCGTTCCATTCTCTCTGCCTACGCCGCAATTCTGAAGATATTTGTGCATGTTTAAACATTTTCCACGTCTAACTTACCTACTTATAACAGACAGACAGACAAACGCGCCCCCTTATAACACGCATACCTACTTATCGTAACACACCCTTAAAATATACTGAAAATCAGTATGAATAAGTACATAATATTCAATTTTCTCTGTCTCAAGCTCAACAATAAAGATTGACAAAACCGCTCTTGTTTAAAATTTTCCCTTTCGATGTAACTGATTGCTGGCTGAAGAGATGTGCTCCTATTTATAGTGGTGGAGCAGAAATCGAGCGTGAAATGGTTACCACACGAGCGGCCCCGCGAACAAACGAAATAGCTGGTGCTGCCCACACGCCGTTCCCGCCCGCCGCGCCGGCCGCCGCGTTAGGCGGAAAATTGGCTAGCACGGCAGCGGACGCGATATAGGTACACTGGCACTTGATTTTATTAACTACTAACTTACCTACATACTTACTAGTATTGTGGTAGGTAGTAGGCTTAGGTAATAAGTGTGTGGTATAAATATGTTTGCTACTTATACGAGCATAACAGAAACGAATAGATAAGTGTGTAAGTAAAAAAATGTAACTGACAGTAATGCACAAGATATCGCTAAATCTTATTATTTTGCAAGTCTCCAAAAATACATCATTTACTTATTGGCCAAGAGAAAGCATGACCTCATGAGAAAACAGGTCCACCAAGCTTTAGAATAGCTACCTACTCGTACCTACGTGATTTTATTGGTAGATTAACCGTCAGCTGCACGAAACATCTTTAAAGTTAAGTTTTCGTTAAAATACATGCTAGCCCTTTTTACGCCATAGCTCTGGATAAAGATGACACGAGACTTAAGGAAGCTTTGACATTAAGGACGTTTCTTGCAACACACGGTAGATGGTAAAGCTCCGCTGCGCTTCTGTTTGGTGGATGCGCACCCTTATGCCCGCAAGCAACCAGAAAACAATCCGCTGGCACGACCGACGACGAACCGATGCGCCATAAAGTGTCGACCGTTACGGTTTTCATCAGCCTAGGTCAGCGGAATTTTCGTTTTCATTTTATGGAACAGCCTTTCATATTTTACTACTTCGTAAGTCTACTGTAAGATTGGATACATGAAATCAAAAAGATTAAATATGTATAGATTATTATTTCATAATATTAAACCAAAGAACTTTTCTTTGGTGAAACCACTATACCTGATATTTATAATGTTGTTAATGTGTTTAATAAAGGACAGGCATCTAAAATTACCAGAAGTCAATTAACGTAACTCTGATAAATAAATATTTCTTTTAAATAGGTACAAGATTATTTTGAAAAATGCAGGTTATTTCTAGATGATTTCTCTACACAACTACGAGTATAAAAATACTCGTAGTATTATTCGTATTTTTTTAATATCATTGATACCTACTCGGGAAATGTAGTAGGTAGCAGAAATCAGAAATCAGATATTTTTTTCACTCTATAACCTTTTTGGAAGGTGCTATAGTTGAAAGGAAAGAAGCGGTGCAAGAAACTTTCAGCAGCACATTTTTTGAAATAAATACATTAATTATGAATACAATCATATACACAATATACTGTGCTGTAACTGAATTTAGGACCAAGCCTCTTTATCATTTAAATAGTCATTTATTTTATAATAACCATTTTTACTCTTTTCTCTGTCATACTCGTATTTATTACATTATCAGGTATCTTACGTATTATAAAATCGTACACAATGTCCCATAAATCATGTATTTACTTTACTAAGTGTGAGCGTGGGACTGCAAGTTTGTTTTTGTTTCTGGTGTTGAAATCATAATTTTCCGGAAACAGTTGTAAATTTTTACGTAACTACATACATGATATTTTCATATTGACCCGCGACAGTCAGTACATTTATTTCTTTGAACAGTTCCCTTAGAGAGTCTCTGCAACGTAGATTATATATTGCACGAATTGCCCTCTTCTGTAGAATGAAGATGGTTTCAACATCAGCCGCTTGACCCCATATAAGAATGTCATAAGACTGTGCTGTGGAAATAACTGAAATATATGTACTAGCCGTGCCGTTGCTACATCAGTTAGTTGTCTTTTCTTTCTAACGGCACAAGCGGCGGAACTTTATCTTCAGGCCAATGAATTTATATGAGGACCCCACTGTAGCGTTGAGCCCAAAGTAATCCATAGGAAAACTGTATCGTTAATCAATTTTAGCCTACTGTTATCCAACATTAGTTTATTTTCTACATTTTTTACGTTAGGCAAAGTGAATTTAATGCATTTGGTTTTTTTCGCATTCAGAACTAGATTGTTTACATTATATTACATTTCCAGTACTTGTGCAAGAGTGATATTTACCTCAATGAGTTCAATGGCTTGTCTATTGACTTTGAATATGAGTGAAGTATCATCAGAAAACAATACGATATTTGACATATTCTCCACTACATAATTATGACAAATCATTTATATACACCAGAAACAAAAATGGACCGAGAATTGAACCTTGAGGAACACCCATTTTAACGAGAGATCCTGACGATTTCTCCTTATTTATTTCTACTTTTTGGACTCTATTTTCTAAATACGACATTAGTAACTCGAGAGCCTTACCCGTTATACCGTAATGATTTGATAATAAAGTTTTATGGTCAACCCAGTCAAATGCTTATGAATAGGTCGCAGAAAATTTCAATGGCATCATGATAGTTCTCCCAAGCGTCGAAAATATGGTATATCAGTTTAATGCCCGAATCTGTTGTTGACCATCCTTTAGTGAAACCAAACTGATTCTGATGAAATGCGAGTAGACCTTCTAAATTAAAATGAGAAAGCATTTGATTTAAAATTAGCTTAATATAGCTTTATAACTGTACGAAAATAACTTGCAATAAAGCTATAGCGACAGGCCTAACAATAACATAAAGACCTGATTTTTTTCAAAATTATCATATGTTTGCAAAAAAACCTATAATATGCACCGGCACTAACGTTAAATAAACAGAAAAACGTTTTTCTAAGCGGCTTGGATGGTATGAAATTACTAAAACAATTTTACTACTTTAATACCTCGTGGCCACCAATTGCACACCTCTTTACAAGAATTTCCCAAACTTTTCCTTTACTTTTTCTTTAAAAAAGTACCAATTAAAATCAAACTAAATTGTCAGCTCTTTGATTTTGTCTTTAGCTGTTTATTATTATTCGTACTAACATTTCGATTTAAGTATTTTCTAATTTGTTTTACAAATACGTATACAATTTACAAAATATATAAAATGACGTTAAATAAAAAACAAGTTAAATAATAATTACCTTGAACTAAACAAAACACAAAATGACCACCTCAAATGTAAACGATTTCGATTTGCACACCACCGAGAGCAAGGAAGATGTACCTGTTCACAAAATGCGATCTGCTCTCACTGCCATTGCCAGGGAAGTGGAAAGGTGAGAATTGCCCCAGTGTATGGGTATTATTTACTTATAATAACCGCTAACCATGTGTGTATCGTATCAAGTATCTGCGATTCTTTAGGCTTAAAAGAAAACTCATGAAAATCCCGCGTCATTTTTAGAGTTCCGTACCAATATGGTAAAAAAGGAACCCTTATTGTGAGACATCGGTGTCCGTCCGTCCGTCTGTCCATCCGTATGTCACAGCTATTTTTATCAGGAATTACTAACGCTATAGACTTGAAATTTGGCGCGGTTGTAAAACGTGCTAGTCCGCATCTATCACAGATTAAAAAAAATGGAACTTATTTTATTTCATTGAAAATGGGGTCCGAAATGGGGGGTCGAAATCTGAAAGTGGGGCAACCGGGGCAAGTAGGATATCATGTGAAAGTGCTTTATTTGTATATAAAAAGTATTATACAAATTCCGGGAAAAATAAAATAAAGTCAAAGTATAAGTTTAAGTAGTAGGTAGTATAAATATTTATAATTTTTGAGGAAAAAAATTAAAACGTTAATTTTTCAAAACGAAAACTATAAGTACTTGTTTCTTTTGAGAACAGAACCCTCGGTGCGCGAGTCCGACTCGCACTTGGCCGTTTTTTTAAAATTGAGGAAGTATAAATGATAACTATTGATAACTGTATGGATATCAATTGTAAAGATGTGAGCACAGAACTAGTTTTAGTTTAAAGTTCAGATTATATTAATTGATCGTATTTGCTGAAATAATTTTAATTGTAAGTACTCTTGCAGATTCCACAGTGTACCTTCATCTTCAAACTTAAGTGAACTTGGACCAAATAACGAAGAAAATCATTTCAAACTTAAAACCTGCAATTCTAAACTCCGAATGAAGAAAGCACAAATCAAAAAGTTGAAGCAGAATCTTAAAACTGCTTGCGGTGCGTACCTACTTATACTCGTATGTGAAGTGAATGAACAGTTTATTCTGATTAGTCTTCAGTTACACTGCCTACGTTATCAATATTAGAGGGCAAACCGAATAGCTAATCAGTTTATCTTGATAGAGTATAACTTAGTAAACTCTAACACTAGATCAACTTAATTATATTTATTGTTCTTTGTTTCAGTGATAGCAAAGACTGTTATGGCAGCAAAAGAAAATGAGACAGCTTCGCTTAGCAATCATTTGAATATCTCCAGGCAAGAGTCCGGAAATTTACTGAAGAAGAACGAAGAAGATCTTGCAAAGATACAAAAGTTAAATGTAGATATTCAGATTACTAGCGATCGGTTGCTAAATGTTACTAATTTTATCGACCTCGGTTATAAAGAACTACAAAAAATGCGTAACGAGACAAATGAAGATCAACCTGCAGTGATGAAGTTGAAGCACATCATGGTATGCTGCGGCCAGTATTATGCAGATTACTTCAATGAACATGAGAAATGTATGCAACTTGAACAAAGGAATCGATTTCTAACGAATAAGTTAAACATTTTGGAAAACAATTTACAAACTGCTACAGTAGATCTCAAGAATCTTCAATTCCAAAAAGGTAATATTACTGATAAAAACACAAAAACGAAAAGTGGTAATAAAATAGGATTAGCCTGTTCTGAGATATTTGGCCAACAGAAAGATATTGCTAGGTTAACTACTGAAACCACAGATCCCGCGAATAATAGTAAAAACACGGCCAATTTAAAACTTGAAAATTTGGATTTGTCGTCTCACATGACGTTGGTTAAAAATCTATTGAATGATCAAGATGCTATGCTAAAAGACCTACGAAAACTCTCACAGGAACTAAGTGCTAGTGAATCATACTTTAGTGAATAAAGCTTCAAATACACTTGTGAACAATATTTTTATTTTAGACTGCATATGCATAGATGCATGCATAGATGATCCTACATGCAATGAAAAATCTAAGAACTTTTAAAATAATAATCGATTTTAGAAACAAATCCGGCATCAACTAATCATAGCCCGGCTATTTTTTCTCGAGGTCAGAAAGGCGATTCTCGCAGATTGAATGTCGAATTCGACATTAGTCCTATCTCTTTTGCTCACATTACATGTGAGCGTGACAAGACGTTCGTAGCGCTTAACTTTTGTATGTCGAACTCTGTCGAGAATTGGGCTTCTGGAGCTCGAGAATATTTATACAAACCTGTCCGTTTAAAATTTATACTAATCGGCGCGGCGTTCACGAACGCACAAGATATTTTTTCTCTGGAGAACGCACGAACGGCATATTTTGACAAAGGAACGCTCAGTGAGAGCGTTCCTTTGTCAAAATATGCCGTTCGATGATTGATTTTTTTTTAAGGCAAAGGGAACTGAGCCCATACAGCCATGTCTGATGTAAACAACTCTTTCAAGTCTTCATTAAAATGCTGGTGTGACACATTTCAATGCTATCTGGGAGAATCTTCCACGCTTTTGCACCATCCGAACCAAAGAAGAAGGCGTCCCGGACGCAGTATGGCTCTTCAAAATCCAGGTAAGTACGGATCGGACTGCAGTATTTTATTTGACTTCACTCTCCCACACATTATTCACATCTTGTCGAAGTTCTTCGAGCAAGAAACACCATTCTTACTACTCACTACTGTAAAACAATTTGCAAGACAAAACGAAATAAAGCTGACGTGGATGTCACAATAGCGCGGGAGAAACTCCTGAGTTTCATTCTAAGTGGTTTTTTTTTGTTAATTCTTCAAGAGAGCGTTCCATAACCAGTTCAAATTATTAACGTTGATAACTGTCCATGTTCCATTACCGTATTAACAGCTGAACATATTCAAACTAATTTTTAACACAAGCAATGGAACGTGTACAATTGTCAACGTGAATAATATCAACTGGTTTTTGAACGCACTACAAATAAGAGTCATTATTGTCATTTACGATATGAATGAAACGAACACCGAACTCCGAATACATGTGGTTTTATAGGTAGTATAGATAGATTAGTTATATTTTTATTCGTTCCTAAAATAACGCTGTTGCATGTTTTTGAAGAGCACTGCAAGGATAATTATAAGTCGCATTCAAAGTGTACGTTTTACAAGTACCTTTGCAGTGAAAATGTCTTTGGAGCAAGCGAAACAAGTGGCCGCGTACCAAGCAGTTGATGAATTTGTAACAAACAACTGTATTTTCGGTGTCGGCAGCGGTTCTACTGTGGTCTACGCGGTGCAACGCCTGGCAGAAAAAGTCGAAACTGAAAACCTGAAGGTTACTTGCGTTCCAACTTCATTTCAAGCGAAACAGCTTATTGTTAAACATAACCTCACCTTAGGAGAGCTCGATACCAACCCGGTTATAGATGTTACTATCGACGGGGCAGATGAAGTTGACTCGAATATGACCTTGATAAAAGGAGGCGGCGGGTGTTTACTCCAAGAGAAAATCGTCGCAGCTTGTTCTAAGAAACTTATTGTAATTGCAGATTACACGAAAGATTCTGCGAAATTAGGTGATAGGTACAAAAAGGGAATACCGATAGAAGTTATTCCGATGGCTTATGTTCCTATTAAAAATAAAATTATCACCATGTTTGGTGGAGATATTAAACTTCGCAGTGCTGTTGCCAAAGCTGGGCCAGTTGTCACAGATAATGGCAACTTCATTCTGGATTGGCTTTTCACTAATCAAGATTTGGACTGGGAAATGGTCAACAGGGAAGTTAAGATGATCCCAGGTGTGGTTGAAATTGGGTTATTTGTAAAGATGTGCCATAAAGCCTATTTTGGGCAACCAGAAGGAAATGTTGTTGAAAGATTTGCTTCTTCATTATAACAGGGTTAAATGATCATAGATCTGATAAGTTTAAGTTTTTTATATTTTTTTATTATGTTACTCTACTCTGACAAAAGAAAATAAATCATATACTTGTTGAACTTTTAAAATCTATTTTTCTCAGTATATCTGTTACGGGCAAAGTATTCAGGGTGTGTGGTGTTAGCAGGGGGCAGTATCGACTTTGCACAGAGCCTCTGGGCAGAGTTGTCACTAGGGAAAAAGAGTTAGAAAAATTCAGACTGGTTATAAATTGAACTGTTTCACTAAAACCTAATGAACGCAGAACCGACTCGGACATATTATATATACATATAGGTTGCATTATGACAAACGACATAAAGAGCCCCATGAAGTGGGGATCCTTCGACTTGACCCACCACTGGTTCAACAATGTTGACAGTGCCCGAGCACAGCCTGCTAATTATTGATATTTCTGATCTCTACCCAGAGGCTCTGTTAAAAGTCGACACTGTATGGGCAGTGCTAACTCTACACACCCCACAAATTCCAAAAGTATTCAGGTTTGTTGATAGTTCACTCTTGAACATAAATAAGTTCTTTAATATTCTTCCCTAGTAAAATATTGTTTCCACAAGATACTCAGACATGATTCCGTGCAGGGTTAGCTGACACAGCTAGTCAGTAGCTAGAGTCAAAAGAGCAGAATACTTATCAGAGTATATGTACAAATCTCAGAAAAATACAAACCAAACTGAACCCATTTTGTCTTGTTTTTAAGCAGATATTAAACATGTTCGTCTCAGTGGTTCAAATATATTTTCATAGATTTTTTTTATTATTAGCTACATATCATGGTCAGCTTCGTGGCGCTGGCATAATGATTAACTGAAAATACTGAGACATTAGATTAGGATAACCTTTGACATGTTTTTTGTTTGTTATTTTGTACCTACCTACCAATCAATTGAAACTTATACTTCTGTCTGTTTAACCAATTATAGCAATAATCACTAACCATAAAACCACACCCTTACCATGTACATACTGAATTAGAACTAGAGTACTTTTCATAAAATTTATTTCAGTAGATTAATTATATTCTATGTACAATATGCACTATTTCATAAAAGACTTTGGTGAGATAAAATACTAGTTAGGCATTTGTGCTTATAACTAAAAAAATATCAATCTTATAATGTTCACAAGATACACAAAAATAACATAATAATCCTATTAATAGACGAAAAATGTAATAGGCAGATATTTCGTGAATTAATACAAACTTATGAAGAAATACCCTGGAATGTACAACAATGTGGTACGAGTACAATGATGAACAAATACATACCCTGTGGGGAAAAAAATATAATAAGAATTATCACAAATAGCTAAATGTTGCAGTAGACAGCTTGGAATCTTATTTGATATGCCAGTTGCAATTGATAACTTCTCTAATACTTTAAATTCTCTCAATATTTATTCAAAAGTAATGAATTCTTAATATCAACATATTTGTGCTCTGCTTATCTTACTTATGTAACTTACCGTGAGTTGTAAGAAATGTCCTTAATGTTATTCCTTAAGTCTCTTGCCATCTTTATTTAAAGCTATGACATAGACAGAGATAACTTTCAGGACATTTTGTGCAAGTGATGGTTACTATAATATAAATAAATCTTTGTTTTGGTTTTCAAATATTTTGCTTAGATAAAACATTGGAAAAGCACATTGTGATCAGTAGATTACAAACAAACTTAAAACCAAGCAAAACATTTAAGAAAAATCAACAAACACTGAAAAACCAACAATACTTTTCTTCTATCCTTTTAGTAGAGACTTGTTTTCTTCATGATTCTCAGGAACTCCTCCTGGTTAATTTCTCCATCCCCATCCCTATCAGCCTCGTCTATCATCTCATTGAGCTCTTCATCAGTCAAGTTCTCACCAAGCTCTCTTGCAACTCGCTTTAAATTCTTAAAGGATATTTTGCCTGAAAGAATATAATATTTGTAATGTTATGTTATAATGTTAAATTATAACTTATTCTTAATACAAAACACAGCTCTAAAAATATTTACAACTATTTCTTGTCATAGGTAAAATAGTTACATACCAGTTTCATCATCATCAAAAAGCTTAAATGCTTTCATTATCTCTTCTTTTGTATCTTTCTCTGCCATTTTCACTGTCATCAACTCGAGAAAATCTTCAAATGATACTTTTCCATCACCTTTATCAATTTCTGCAATCATTTTTTTGATCTCCTCTTTCTTTGGCTCAAAACCCAGAGCTCGAATTGCTACTTTTAACTCTTTTGTATCTATTTTTCCTGTATTCTCTGTGTCAAACAGATCGAATGCCTCTTTTATATCTCGTCTCTGTTCTTCTGATAGTTCGAATTTTGCTCCAGATTTCTTACGGCCAGGAGCATTAATAGAATTGACACCTTTTTTGGGGGCTGTGCTCACAGCAGTTGCCTGAAATATATATAGTATTGTTAATATAGATATTGGTTAATGCTTACGAAGAAAGTAGTCATGCGAGCGTAGTAATTTAAAAGCTTGCTGTAGTAATTAGCCTTAAAATACCAATTATTTGCATGCAGTAAACCATACAATGCAGACACAACACAACATTACAAATACTAAACTTTGGTCGGACTAGACAGATATAAAAAGGTACAAGTAGGTACTTACCATATTTAATTATTTTCGTCTAAATATACTGCCCGGATGACAAATTATATTAAATAAATTCAAATCACAACAAATAAACAAACGATCAATAAAACCGAAATGTCAAACTTTTTTTTAAAATTTATACGGCTCGTTCAAACTCAAGACCAATGTCAAACCCAGTAATGGCAACATCGAAAATCTAAAGCGCACCATATATGATCCGATACGGAAATAATACCGTTCCTTCATTTCTACGAATATGTATACCGTAAACTATTTAGGTGCGGTGACCGAATCATGCATTATGATGATTTCTAAATAAAAATATCAGTGTAGTAATAAATGTTTATTGCATTGCAACTTCACAACATTCATAAAAACTTACATAATCCAAGGAAATTATACCCTAAACAAAAACATTCTACGACACATTGTACAGTCACGAACTTTTTTTTTACCGGATTTTTTATCGACTGCTCTAACGGTGAAGGAAAACATCGGGGGAAACTTGCATGTTTGAGGAAATTAAAAAGTTTCCGAAGCACCGCACAGCACTGGGCCCGCTCGGTGGATCATGGCCCGTACCCCCTTGTGCAAGGGGAGGTCTGACACGCAAAATAGGCGTAGACGTCAAGTTGCGAAAACTAGCCCGTTACTACATACATACATACAATTTCTTATGGGTGCTTGCTTTCATAAACTCGTGTGGTACATATTAAAATTTAAAATGTATGTGTATTTTAAGAGCTTATTATTACACTTGACTGAATGAGTTTGTTGGCTGATTCATTCAGTACTGTTAGACTACTATTCTACAATTTACACCATATACACAGAAACCTTTCTAAATCATGTACTGAATTCAGTCAAGTGTAAAAAGCCCATTACCAGTGATTCGCGGAAGTTAATCTAAAGTGCGAAATTAAGAGAAAGATTAACGCTTGCCTCCCGGTAAGGTTATGGCTTTCCTCTCAATAACAATGAAATTGCACATATAACATTGTGACCATTATCATAACTAAGATCAATTATCGCACACAAACATTACACAGTAACAGTAAATTCATTCGTAAACCTTATAGCATCGCCAGACGTGGCGATTTGAATGAATGAATACTCTTTGACTGGATCTTACAAGCCAGAGAATAAGACCTCCGGATTTTTTTCGGAGTCACGGAATTACATCCGAATCCACGGATCTGTGTGGCGTTGTTAACTACACTTTGTCCCAGTCGGACCCATACAGGATCCGGAAACCTGTTCCTAGGACTCAGATTCATGGTCCCATTCTCTGGCTTGTAGGATCCAGCCAAATCGGCGATACTCTTAGTTTATTATTATTAAAAAATCAATTCACCCATTCAGACTGTAGCGTCCCGAACTATTTCATTAAAGGCCCGGCTAGCACATAGCAGCCAAAAACAATCAGTGAGCGTATGAAATGGAAGCGAGAGACAATACAAGAAACTAGAAATCTACTATAAAATAAATTAATTGAAGCGACAATGGCTCAAAGGCCTAGGCCTAGGCCACGAGACTGCGACGCAGTGTCCCCGGATCGAATCCGCCTTTGGACTTTTATGGTGCTCCTAGCACAGGTATTTTAGCCTAGAGTGGTTAATGAAGAACAGACAGGGGTAATATACTAGAAGTCGACTTTAAAATAATTATCGATCAAATCAGTGTCCCAAACGCAATGTCCCAAACGATTTCATCAGATGGTAGCAATTGGGCAGCCGACTCCGATGGCCGATCTTCTGCAGAGTGGGGGCAGTCTGTGCCATCATGGCTGTTACATTCACTGAGAGTATAAAATGGAAACGACAAAGGCAATATACTAGAAATCTACTATAAAATAATTCTAGATCAAGGGGCCGACTGCAGTGTCCCAAACGATTTCATCAGATGGTAGCAATGGGGCAGCCGACTCCGATGGCCTATCTTCTGCAGCGTGGCGGCCGCTTGTGCCAACATTCCGGCCCGCTCGCCCGGCGCCGCTAGTACCGCCGCCGGAAGATGCTTGCATGCCATGTACAATGCTACTGCGCGCTCGCCTTCACCACCACCGCCTTCCAAAGCGCGTTCTGCAAAAGTTGTGGACATAGTTGAAATACAACAATATTTCGTAATACGGAATTAACCTTAAAAAAATTATTGCATTAATCAACTTACATGAACATACTAAAGAAAGATCTAAAATTAGTTTTTCGATATCTCAACTAATATCAGAGATATTAATGGTTATAGTTAGTATTGGCAGCTCATACCCTTTCTAGCAAAACAGTCCCTTAATGCAGCCAGGACCTGCGTGTATGGCGCTAGAAAACAGTTACGTCATAAAACTTATTGCCGTTTCTTACTACCGTACTGATTTTTGATTGCCTGTAGCTATTTTATTTTTCAACGAATTTTAATTCTGTTTTCACATTTGACCATCAATTTATGACTATTTCTTAATTTTTAAGAAATGCATTTAATATACTTGGAAACTACCCTATTATGTGTGTTGCTATATAGCGGAATTTTAAATGGAACAATTTTTTTTCATAGCGAAGTCTTAACACAGACTATAACAGTACGAATACATGGCACTCACTTATCAGGGTTTTTATTTTTTATGGTCAGGGTATGTAAATGTACATCAGTAGTTGAATCTTGGGATGGTACCACACTCGACCATACCTTTGCCGCAAAGCAGCAAGCTTGCATTGCTGTGTTTCAGTTTGAAGGGTAGGAGAGCCAGCGTAATTACCGGCAGTGAGGTGAACATAGTGAGGTGAGATGTCTATGGACGACGGCGACCACTTACAATCAGGCGGTCCGTTTGCTCGTCTGCTCTCCTTATACATAAATTTTTAAAAAAAGATAATTTACCTTTTCCGCATATGAGGGAGGTGCGATTGAGGCGCGGTCGCAGACTGCCGTCCAACAACTGCTGCGTGCGGCGCGGCGCCGCGCCCGCCATCATGCGGCACACTGCCGAATGCAGGAATACTCGTGACGTCACCCACTGCAAAAAAAGAAAAAAATACTTGACATTTATTATAGCACTGACACTCTAAACAATTATATAAATTCATGGAAACCTATATGTATAGTTTTTCTGTGTTTTTTTTGCAATGGTGGATCCAGGGGTAAGCTAGGGGAGCCATGGACCACCCCAAAACCTTTAAGATCCCTATAGGGTGCGAGGCTCGACTCGCCTTAGGCAATTTTGTAGTATTACTTGAGTCATGAAGAAAGAAACGCGAGATTTTTTTCTTCTATCCAAGATATCACACACTCACCGGCAAGCTCTGCGAGAGGCGGCGCAGCGAGTGCAGGTCACGCTGGAAGACGCGCAGTTGCGCGTGCGGCGCGGGGCCCGAGCCGGCCGTCTCCCACACGCCCGCTCGTACTTCCAACACCCAGTCGCAGCACAGCACCTGCATCAGCTATAACGCACCACACCTTATTTTAAGGTTGTTTTAAACCGGTGGCATCACCTTTCAAATACTACAATGCACTGATTATAAAAACATCTGAATTATTAGGAAGTTTACGAGTTATTGCCAGTCATTTTCAGGATCCTCTTAACCCAACATAATATTCGTAAAAGATATTCTCAATTAAACTATGATTATTCCTTATAACTACACGAAATCATCATGTGAGTATCAAAAAAATCATCGGTGTATAATATTAAAAACAAAACGCAGCCCAATTATACGATTATAGACAAAAACAAAGGTGCTGTAAGCGTAAATTAACAATAACAAAAAATAACATTTAAAGAATACAAAAAATACCTATTTAAAAATGAATATGCAAAAAATCGTGTCTCCAGTGCGATGAATGTAACTAACGCGAGATTTGCCTTGTAGCAATATTGCACAAAATATGGAAACTAGTGCAATGCAACTACAATGCACTCCCGCAATAGTCCCTCTTGGATGGTTTCTTCTTGATTCTTCGAAAAAGCAATGCTTTTGGAATTGTCTGTCAACGTGTGATTAAAAATGATAGCATGCTAAATAAAAATAAATTCAATATTTGAACGGGTTACAGGACTTAGCAGGATAGCCTTTGAAAAAGCCTGGAGTCCTAAACTATGGTCAAACGAACAAATGAAACTTGGGGATCGTGTAGGCTAGATTTGATTTAAAAATGGTGTTTGTGCCAAAAAGGGGAATCACTATAAAGGTTGTGTATTCTTTTTACTTACTATTAATTATTCATGGCTAACGAACTATTGTTTTTTTTATATGATTACTCTAAAACGAAACAATATTCATGCAAAATATAAAAATAATCGGTCCCATAGATTTTAAGAAAATAATAAATATAGTTCAAGTTTAATTGGCCGTAAAATGGGCTGTAGAGGGTTGAAACTCTGTACATTGTGTAATCTCTTTGTATGACATCGTTTGACCATTAAGACTCCAGGCTTTGGGGGCACTTTTTCAAATGCTATTCTGCTAAGCCCTTTGTCAGTTTACTTACCATCATGAGCTGTGTTGGTTTTTTACAGCAGTAATACGCGAGCGAATCTGCTAATCTGGCTCCAGCAATGTCGCACACCTTGCAAACAAAACAGAAAAAAACATTATAAAATTTAAAAATACCACTGTGAAGATCCGCATATATTTCCTGGTTATCCTCATCAGATCTTCAAGATTCCAGTTAATATTATCATGATGATCGTAAACTCAAAATTACTGTAAAACAAAAGTACTGATTTGAATTCAAAACTACAGATACGGGATTCTTACCACGCAAGTGTATTCACTCAAGTATTAGCTGAACCAGGTGCCTATTGCCAGTTGTATTATGGAGTGAACTAAATATGTATTTTTTTATTTTTTTGTGGTAAGAAAGAGTTTTTTCTTTCTTGGGGTTTAGCCGAAATATCGGCTAAAAAAAAATATTATTTTTTTATTAAGAAAAACCATATCCAAATCTTATCATCGGCTGTTGTGATGAAGCCACAGACATACGCGTTAACATTTATATTTACGTTATGCTTTTGAGACGTATAGATAATCTCTGGAATTCAAAGAGACTTTCATAAAAACCACTAGTCTATTAGAATAGCACATTAAACATTTTACGAAAATAAATTAGACTTCCAATCAGCACTGGGCCCGCTCGGTGGATCATGGCCCGTACCTCATTGTACAAGGGGAGGACAACAGTGGGGACATTAATAGGCTGATGATGATGAAATTAGACTTACCTTGAGTATGGTATCGGAGGTCCTCCCAATGGAGTGTTCATCTCGACACTGAGCGAGGCTCAATAGACCGCGTCGGCTTTTGTATGCCATATGCAGGGCCCTGTGGATAATAGCACAATAGCTATATTTTCATCAGCCCGTGTTTACGAACGGAAGACAATAGTTATTAATACGACAACTATAAACTATACACTAGTGTTTAATAAACACCAGTGCGGCTAGAAATTCTAAGTCGGCACATGTGTGAGAATGCTCTCATTGTTAGTGCCACCGCGATCTAAGGCTGTGAGTAAATCGATTTTGCATATCAATATCATTGTTTCAGTTGTGGAATCTGTATGGTAGAATCTGGGGAATTGTGACAACGATAGCAGGGTGCTTCAGTTGAAAACTTGACCTTATCGGAACTACCGTTTATTAAATTAGCAATATAACATTCTGTAAAAGAAATAACATAATAATGTGCCTATATCATGTTGAGTTTTGTGACCACTGCTGATTTATAATTATAAGCTACATTTTGCATTTAGAAAACGATGTACATGAAGAGACTGGGCCAAAGGTCAGTTATATTACAATATTTATAAATTCAATTAAAATATTTACACATTCAGTATGACCGTATCAAGTACTGAGCGTCAGTAACGCATTGGTAAGACATGAATGAATACATCCATGTCCCAGTTCATGTCAGTTTTAATTTTTCTTTTCTAAAATATTTTAAGCAAACAAGCAGATGGTACATCTGGTGGTTAAGTGGCCACCGTCCTTTATAAATATTACAGCCATAACACGTCATCGACATGGGGAAGATATTTGGCGTCAGATTCCGAAAGAAGATTGTTCGCCAGGTAGATCCTGATAGCTTTCCCACCAAGCAAGTTGAGTAATCTACTGATTGTGCAAGTACGTACCTACTTAATTTACTGAATTCTTTCTAGAAATCTGAATGCCTGAGAAATTTCAATGAACATTTTAGTAGACCATGCGAAATTCCCCTCAGTGAGTGAATTAAGGAGCCCGCACCGCACCGCCGCCAGGACGGGCGCGAGCTTTTTGCTCTAGACTTGTTAAAGATTTGCTCAAAAGGCCTTGCACCCAGAGCAGTAAAATCCATTGGATAAGTGAAAACAATCTTGGATCTCAAGAGAGAACGGAAAATACGCGATGACCTCTAAGACCTATTTATACTATTATAGTACTATAAATTATTATAGTCGTTAAGAGATACAACCTAACCTTTTAAACCTATAATAGTACGACCAATTCGATGTACTTGGTAGTCCTAGAAATTATCTCTATCAGTAGTGCTTTGGGCGGTTACCCTTTCCTAAGCTGAAAAAGCTCCGGGCCTTACGAGGCTAGAAAAGTAAAAGTAATTTAACATACCCTGGCAGTGGATCTTCAGAACTAGCAAGTGGTTCAGGCAGCATATTGAGCCGGTCGCCGATTTCAGCCGCTCGCGCCGTATCTGCCAACAACCACGTCGCTGCGACTCCCACGACGTTCGCCCACCACTCCATCACCGGGTCCCAGCAACCTAGAAGTGGGTAAGGATCTGTTATGATTTGTTTAGTATCGAGGTAAATTCTCAGTTCAAGTAAAATCCTATTCAGTTTTTTTAATACAAATTGAGAACTGTTTACACTTCTGTACCTCATTTCATTTCAGTTGCCAGTGGGAACTGGGAATCACATTTTCCTGTTGTAAAATCTCCATAATTGACCATACATTTAAGCCAAGCCATACATAGTATCTGCCATAAGCCATACATGGTATCTAGATTAAGAGTTGTTTTGTTATTAATTTTACATTAACTGTGGAAGCTTTTTAAATGGTTTTTGATTTTATATATGCATATGTAACTGGTAAATAAGGTTGTAAGCTATCCACATATAAAAAATATATAAAATATAAACCACCTCGAGTAATAAGACGGTAACATGTCAAAACGTAAGAAAAAGAACGCAGATAATTTGGAAAGTTTTACGAACATCGCAGTATTTTTCTTGATTTTATCATAATCTATCAAGCGATTCTCGAGTCGTCATAAGCTATTGCAGAGAAAAGGAAAATTTTAAGACCCGAAAACGCCTTTAAGTTGGGGCTAAGGGCCTTATCACAGTAGCGATATAAACCCCTGGCGATTTGCGAGCGTAATCTCCGATTCGCAAGTAGTTGATGATCGCCTTGCTGGAAACACTTGTAAATCGCCAGTGTCATAAAGCCGTACGTTCTTAGAATTGATGGATATATTACCAGTATGATGAGGTGCGTCAGTAGAGACATCGTCGGTGATCAGTTTGATCAGTTCCAGCACGTCTCGCGTGTTACTGTGCTCGTCGGCGCAAAGCAACATGTGTAAACTCTTTTGCAGCAGTTCCAGGTGGTACGCCTACAAAATTATGCAAATAATTTACATAAAGGTTTCTTTTTAAAAAAAAAATACACACATAGATAGTAAACTTCACGTTATGTCCCTTGCGGGGTAGGTAGGACTGAACTGAAAACCAATAATACGTCGACGGTAATGGCGACGACTGCATGATAACCGTCCAGGAAAAATAAAACGTCTACAAAATTCCATACATTTTACTTCCCTATCAAGCCGTAGCTTTGTTTCCAGTAGTGCCGTGCCGTGATGAGTATAACTATAAAAGCGGCCATTGGTAAACTAAACTCACTCTCATGGCATAGGCTAAAGGGCCAGGCGGGTTGGGCAGCCAGCTGAAGAGGGCAGCTGCAGTGAACGCAATAACTGCAGCTGTCTAGACTTACTCTCATGGCGTAGGCTAAAGGATCCGGCGGGTTAGGCAGCCGGCTGAAGAGGGCAGCGGCAGTAGGCGCCACGTCGTTGCTCCAGCGGCGCGCGCGCAGGAACTGTTGACCGCGCGGGCTCGTCACCCAGCGTAACCGCACTGGTACTACTGCGCAGGAGTCCGCGCATGCAGATCGGCAGAGGCGGAGGTAGTAGCTGGTTAGATAAAAAAGTTATAATAAAAAAAGTTCGATGTGAAAATGTAGTAATGTAGTAATGTATTTTTGTATGTAATGGTTCTAACCACCTGGCAGATTTTTTCGTGTTGTAAAAGGAGAGACAAATAGGGAAATATTTAACACTGCTGGATCTGTTTGGAGTCCAGAGCCTAATAATGATTAATCTCCAACTTACATGACGTTAGAGTCTTCTATGAAATATATTGCCAAATACCACTGTCACATGTGCCTCGCCGTTTCCAAATTCAAATGGAATAGAAAACATAAGAATATATGGTTCCAATAGGATTTTGAAGTGCCACTGCAGCTACTTTAAGCAATATTCCTGATGATATTGGTTACAGACGATGTTATATGGCAACTGCCAAATAACTCCAAACTCATTTACTTATCTCTATACCCTAAACTAAATCCTCACTACTCACCCACACAGCCAGTTCCCAAACTTAGGCATATAATCCTTGAACACCAATGCCGCAGTAACATAAGTATCCGCCAACAGTTGCCTGTTGCCTGCCACTTCGGCCAAGTTGACCGCTTGCAAGGCCAAGAGGACGCGTTCGCTGCGACCGCTGTGACTTGAAAGGATCTCCAGTTGCGCCAGCCGATGGGAGGCGGTTGACACTTCGGCGGCCCAATGCATTGTTGCTCGTCTGGCGGGGCTATTAAATGAGGTTCACGATTACGGTTTAGAATTTAAAGAATGATATAGTAGAGCATCCATCGGTCCGGGCAAACATACGGGTCTGGGTTCGATTCCAGCGCTATGAACTGTGTTTTTCAGTTTTTCGAAAATTTACGTACTGCTTCAGAGATGAAGGTAAAACATCGTGAAGAAACCCACTTGTCGGTCTGCACTGTTCATCATGGCCCATACCACTTATAGACTGATGAATATGGCGACGATGACCAGAATGAAAGGTGTCTAACATAAGTACACGAGGTATTTTCAGTAAGCATGTGTAAACAATCTACTGATGGCTGAATCTTTCTTTAAGATAACTCTAAATTAAAAATTTAAGAAACCCCCGACGTACAATTGAGTGGAGACGCTACTTATTCCTGGACATCATCAGACCCTCAAGGTTCAAGATGGGGGAAGGTCACCATGGTCATAAACATTTGAGCTCAAACTCGAACCACCTAACTGTTACCGTTCCAGAGATCCCATCATACTCCAACATGCCAAGATATTCCAAGATCTTGGAAACCCCTGGTCCAATTTTTATAAGACATAGCTAAGAACACTCGACAAAATTCTGTATTAAATAAAAAACACCAGGTCCAAATCATCCATTCTCAAGTTATGATTCCACAGACAATCGTGTCAAACCTGTAACACGCCCTCTTGTTCGGGGCTCAAAAATTTAGGACATTGTGAGCAAATAAACGTAAGTTTTCAGAGTATGTATACCTGTCCCCCCACAGGTCGCCAGCTCGTCTAGCAAGGAAGCTTCCAAAGGGCAGTCTCTGTAACACCTGACGAAGGGCCGCGGCAGCCAGGGCGGAATATTTAGCGTGGCCCTGGCCGCCCGCTTGGACGCTTTTACCGCAAACTGCCAGTGAGCGATGTAATTCTTGTTGCGCGTTTGGGAGGTCACCCTGTAGAGATCAAAATATTTGTAAGACAATTAGATAGACAATAGAACGGAATTTATTGCACAGAAAGTATAAAACAAAGTGTACAATGAAGATTAGTCTTATTGATAAGAGCGATCTCTGGAAGATCTTACAGTCCAGTAGGGTAATGTTTTAAATGACGAGATGGATTGAGCATTGCGGGTGCCATGTGGAACACTTATTTTGTGGTAATGTTCGTACACTTTCCAGATTGACAGAATTTTCCAGTGACATTTTATTCAGATTTAGATTTTAATTTAATATTTTTGGCTAAACAATTTTTTTGTAGAGATTATTTGTTAGCTGGAAATTCTAAACTACATTCGTAAATACCTTCTTTAAAAAATTATCAGCCTGTCGTTTGTGTTTGTAGAAGAGTCCAGCTTCTTTCGATTGTGACTTTGGTACAGAGTCCCCATACACTAACAGCTTTACAAGACATCCTCCAAGAATTACGAAATTAATAAGATAAATGATGAATGTATTAAAAACCCAAGCTTTCCATGATGCAGTGCTGTAACCTGGAAATATACGAATAGAACATTATGTATGTATTTTTATATTCAATTCAATTTATTCAAAATAAAATTTGCACATTTTACAGCATCCACCAAAACGGTACAAATTATAACACTTAAATTTATCAATACAAAAAATCACAAATGGACAAAAAAAAAGAAGACAGGTTTTATTCTAACTGTATAAAACCTGTTACTCTATCTTACTTCTGAGCATCATACAGGTTTATCGACAGGTTTTATTCTAACTGTATAAAACCTGTTACTCTATCTTACTTCTGGGCATCTTACAGGTTTATCGACAGGTTTTATTCTAACTGTATAAAACCTGTTACTCTATCTTACTTCTGGGCATCACACCTTTATATACCATATAATGGATATAAAGCTTACCATAATCATCTGTTGTCAATATCTTTCTGTTATCAAGTCTAGCCGTGAAATCGTCTGTTGAGGGTTCTGACATAAAGCTTCCAAACAATGTACTGAAAGGATTAAAGGCTATGAGTCCCACCATAAAGGCGCATAACGCCAAACGAGAGTGATCTCCCATTCCCATTACAATCTTCGAATATTTATCTTCGACCTGAAAATCAACAAATTATTAGAATAGTTTCTTTAGATTGTGACTTTGGTACAGTGTTCCCCATATACTAAAAGCTTTATAAGACATCCTCCAAGATTGTTTGCCTTTATTTACCTAAATCTCTTCCGCTTGGCCAAGCGAGTCATTATAGACATGTATATGTTGCTGGTAATGGTTCTCATTTGCTGATATTTAAATTTCATAACCACACAGTACAGGGTCATGTACTTTGTATCTTTACGTGACATTTAACAGTACTAAAATTTAATAACCGGATAGCAACATGCTTTTGATAGGTACCTTAAACTCTGGAGATGAAGGTGAATCACTGTCAAGACCATGTGGAGAATGGTAAGGCGAAGAGATGTCGCTGTGTGGAGGAGTGTATGCTCCATCGAAGGTAGGCTCCTTCACTCCAGACTTCTGGCACACCATCTTGAGAGCCATGTTCTCAGCTTTTAGTCTTGTATTCTGATTTTGCAGGTACTTGATGTAATCTATTGTTTTACGTAATATGGCAGATTTGTTCAACTGAAAATATTTTAAATTGTCTTTCTAAATCATTCAACAATTCTAGCTAGTTTAATATAAGTTTGCTCAATAACAACCATCCTTACCTTAGCCTCTTCCCCTACCAACATATTCTTAAGTTCCACTATTCTGTCATTGATGCTAGTCCGGTAACGTCTCTCAATGGCATTGTGGGCACTTCTTTTAACTTCCTTCACTTTAGGAACTCCAGTGTTAGGAGCCTGTGTGAGGGCAATTTTGTCTGTCTCCAGAACCAATGGTATGCCAGTAGTAAGCAATGTAGGACCATTGTTACTGGTAAAGAATGTATGTACTCTCCTGTTATCTGAGCCTGATTTAGCATTAGTCACTATATTTTGAGGTGTCCCTAGAAACATACACAAATAAATAAACTATTGCATCACACAATTTATGCCAGTATTACATCATTATAATTTATACAGCAATTTGAAAAATCTAATTAGATATCTATAAAGGTTCTGCAAATTGTTTCACTTACCTTGTATAGGTGCAGTGGTATACATCAAAGTTTGTGTCTCTGGGTTAAGAATATTTGACTGCAATATCACTGGAGAAAAACTGGCATCAGAAGTCTTCAAAATGAATGGAGTCACTCCTTTGGTGTTATTTTGTATTAGCAGAGGCTGGCTGGGTTGCTGTGTTTTGTTCAGTTGATTCACTTGGGTCACTCCATCTAGTTTTACTAATGGAGGTCTCTCCTGGATCTGCTGTAAACTTCCAGAGGCTATGTTTACATAAAGGGGACTAGACTGCACAACTTGTTGGACAATCATGGGAGTTTGTGTGGCAACCCTATTCTGCCCATGTTGTGTGACATCAGGTAGTGGTGCCCCATCATTTCTTTGAAGCAAGTTGTAACCCTCCTCTCTCCCATACACACCCTGCACAGGACTGCTCTTCGGTTGTGGCGAGGTTTGCTGCTGTTTCGTCACATGTGTGTATTGGGACACCAACGGGTTCCCAATTGTGTTAAAATATGGAGATACTTGAGGCTGTTTCTGAGGAGAGTCTGGGTTGACCTTTGTGTCTATGCCTAGAAGACCAGAGTCGTTGTCGACCGTGGACAGCTCCTCCTCAAGTTTTGTCATAAAGTCCCCATCGCAACCGCTAAGGAAATCTGTAACCAGTTTTTATATTTCATGCAATTGTTCTATGAATCACTGCCACAAGTATCCAACAAATTATTCTGGTTTTCTTACCTTCTATTTCAGCGATATCATGGACATTGAACACATCCGAATTTATAAAAGGTTCGTCTTGTTCCATCGTCTTTGATCTTTATGCATTTACCTTAAAAATACGATTTTATTTTAATTTCAAAAACAAAACATGTTGCGCAGTGTTTACGTTCGGAGTTTTGTTTGACAGTTCCGTTTGACAGTAGGTATCTGCTGATTTCAAATAACCAATCACAAAATGAGAAAGGGTCGCGCGATTTTACGTCACAAAAACACGTTCAAAATAATATTATATCGTTCACTGAAATTATTTTATTAGTTAAATCGTTGGCTAAACATATCTAAAATATACCTAGATCCCAGAATGATCCTAGATAAATCATGGATTCATCATCACTTTATTTGAAGCGTTCGTAAAACAGCATGCACTCAGTCAATGCACGCCATCTAGCCATCTACTAGGTATCTAGTAGAGAAACATGAACAACGATTTATATTTCACAATTGATTCGATAGAGGGCGCTATCTGTTCTGTTTTTTCTTATCGAACCCACCCAAACAAACTTTTTGTACAAAATGCAGTTACGGGCATGCCGCCGGAACTAATTTTATATCTATTTACTTCTACTAGGAATAATAAACTGAACACCTCTTTTGAGTGTCAGGATCGTAGGACGTATAAAGACATTCCAACTTCCTCAACAAACCCTAAAGTTCTTATAGTTTGATTTTAACCTGCATCAGCAAATATTTTCAATTTTGACCAGAACCACATAGTACTAGGTACCTATACTGGGTATACTATTTCTGTGATTATAGGTATACTGACGTAACCAACCAGAACCAGGGCCGTCTTAAGCCTATTCGGCGCCGGGGTGCGGGGCTCAGCCTGCGCCCTCTTAGACCGGGGGCCGCCTGAAAAAAAAACGAACCCATCGAGAAAGAAAATGACGTATAGGTACCTTTCTTTGAGTACGTTCAACTTCACTTGGTCGGCCATTCCGTATCCTGGATGGTTAAGAAAAAATACGTTTTTGGTCGTACTGCAAAAACTATCAGGAAAAGTTGAGGCTTACCAAGTGTTGTTGAACACATCGAAGTAAGGTTTCTTGATGGATTTGTTTTTTTTACAGTCGGCCCCTTTATTTTCTTTTACACTGCAGCGTGGCTCGCGATGCACAACTGACACGCTGCAGTATGAAAGAGGTCCTAAGTTCCCAGTCAACCAAGAAAACACAATACACGTAATTTACATAATTTATTTCTTTAAAAAACAAAACTTGAATTATACAAATAAAAAATAAAACTATTCTCCATTCGAGACATTATGCCAATTTTCTGGAATTAACACTCTAGGAAAGGTAAGGTCTTACTTCTTAAAAAAAGTGAAGATTTTTGAACCTCCTAATTATTACACTTTTGCCTGCCTGAAGATGATTTATCGAAACCGGTCGCAATAATTTGTAAATCTGGTAAGTAATGTAAAGGTTGATCTGCTGCTTACTGTACATTCATCAAACGAACTCAATTTTTCTTGCTCTTGAGTTAGCAAAATTTTTAATTAAATCATTAATTTTTGTATCAATTTTGGATTCAATACTTATAATAGCTAAGTTTGTTAGTCTGTCTTGGGTCATGGTTGACCGAAGATAATTTTTTATTAATTTTAATTTTGAAAAGGATCGTTCCCCTTCAGCTACTGTAACAGGCAGTGTTAAATATATTCGTAGAGATGTTGAGATATTAGGAAATGAGGAGATCAAATTATTAGAATATATATAGCTTAAAATATCAGTGGGAGTACTTGTTGATGCATTGGGAAAAAATATTGGCAGCAATTCTAATTCATTATATAAATCCTCTCCGTCAATATCAGATCTATTTTTAAATGTTAGTTTTTCTTGGAGACGATAACATTGAGATTTTTTTTCTAGCAACTCTAATTTCCTCCAGGATTCAATATTTTGGAAGAGTGAAAAAACTGAATTGTGTTCCGTCATCAAATCGAATCTCTCATTTAATTTTGATATAGCGGTGTCGAGAAGAACAAAATAAAAACATACTTTAAAATTGTTGGTTGGGTCTAAAATGGGCTCATCTGCAGCCTCGTAATCAAAATGTCTTTTTCGGGGACGTGGACGAGCAGTTTCTTTAAATTCTGTTTCGCATTCTAATTCTTCAGCAATTAATTTTGCATCAGATAACAACTGTTCAAACGCACTATCGGTGCGGTATTGTTCCAAATCTTTTTTAACTAGATTAATAATTTTGGTAGCCTCTGAGATAATTACGTCTGATTTTTGCAAATATTTGCTTACAATATTAATCTTTAGTAAAATATTGTACCATATAACTACTGAACATATGAATTTATAAGACTTTATTTTGGCTATTAATGAACTCGCTATGTTTCTTGTGTCGCTATCATACTTGTTATTTGTAAAAATAGAGTACAATGCATCGTATATTTTATCCATGTTAAAACGTAGTGCTCTAAGAGCATCAAATCTACTTTCCCAACGCGTATTTGAAAGAGGTTTTAATGTCAAAGTAGGTATCTGTTTCATAATTACATCCCAGCGTGATGTGGATGCAGAAAAAAATGTATAGATTTCTTGAACAATACTGAAAAAGTTTGTAATTTCCAATGAGCTTTTAGCGGCGTCATTTACTACTAAATTAAGGGAGTGAGCAGCACACGGGACGTAAAAAGCGCGAGGATTCATGTCCAATATTTTTTTTTGCAGGCCAATATTTTTCCCCCTCATATTGGCCCCATTATCGTATCCTTGGCCTCGCATATCATCTAATTCAATATTGGATAATTTTAAAAAATCTAACAAATAAGTCGCCAACCCTTGTCCGGTAGTGTCAGTTACAGGTAAAAAACCTAAAAAATGCTCTCGTACC
This sequence comes from Hofmannophila pseudospretella, assembly GCA_947369225.1. Lineage (NCBI taxonomy): Eukaryota > Metazoa > Arthropoda > Insecta > Lepidoptera > Oecophoridae > Hofmannophila > Hofmannophila pseudospretella. The sequence goes on from OX376316.1 coordinate 7,070,748, forward strand.
TCAGCGCGTTTTGTCAATGGATCTAAATAAATAAACCTCACAATAACTGTAAGTTGTTCTTGGTGTGAGATATCAGGGGTGCAATCTAGAATTACAGAGTAGTATTTACATTGCTTCAAAAGACTAATTATGCACGTTTTAATTTTTTCAGCAATTATGCTGATAAGTTCATTTTGAATGTTATGTCCAAGATAATGGGGCATGCGATGCTGAGCTCTTTGAATACGAGCAATGTGTTCTGATAGTGTACTATCAAAATTCGAAATACTCTCCACCAACTTTAAAAAATTACCATTATTTGGGTCATACAACTTCTCAGTTGTGCCCCTAAATGCTATGTTTTGACCTGCCAAAAATTTAATAATTTCGATGATCCTTTCCAAAACTGCCGTCCACCTCTTTTTCTCGCGGTCTATTTCAATTTGATTTACCGAGTCTACTGTTTGCCCTTTCAATAGGTAATTTTTAGATCTAAATATTTTTTTAAAGAACATATGTGCCCTGAACTTTTCTCATGTCTTTCTACATTTCTCGACAAATGCCCCCAGTCTTTGTAACAAATGGGGCCATTAAAGGCAGTAATATTACAAAATACAGAATCAGTAGATGTGGAATATGCAAGCCAAACTCGGTGAATAATTTCGTTGTTTTCTAACTTTTTACTGTAATATGTATCTGAAAAGGACCTCATGTTACTATCTGAAGGATATTTGTTTTTTTTTATCTGAATTGGTCCACGTTCTATTAAAAATAATCTTAAATTATCGGGTATTACTTGCGGCCAGAGAGCAGGATCATTGGCGACATTTTCAGAAAATCGTACATCTGGTTCAGTTGCTGGTTGGGTAACTATAGGTTCACTTGGAGTAGGCGAGATACTAGTACTACTGTGAGCTGGAACTTGTGAATTACTCGTAGAAGTTATCTCTTCCAAGTTGACTGTCTCTTCTAACTGTCGGGCTGCTGTTGACGAAGATGTACCTAAAAATACATAAAATAGTCAACAATGTGTCTAACATATTTTAGGACAATAAAACAGCGCCTGAAAGCTAAGGCGGGCATAGTCAAATCCGTTCGTTAGTCTGGCCAAGCGCGCTCACTGTGGAATTGCCGAGGCGCGTGCGCACGCTCTGAGCGCAAATAGTCAGAAATTACATTAGTTGCGATTGGTGGATGTCGCCTGCGGCTATTTCATGAAAAACATTATCTCCAAAAACCGTTCAATTGCGAGTCGGACTGGCGAACGAAGGGTTCCTTACCATATCCTTACCATATAAACGGCAAAAAATCACGTTCATTGTATCGTAGCTCCCCTCAAACATTTATTTTATTTTTTATAGGTCTAGGTGGGTAGATTTCACCTTCAACTATACAGTTGGCATTGTTTATAAATTTGAAAAATTTAAAAGTACTGAAAAAATTTCGACCCGAGTTGGGACTCGAACCCGCATCTCTGCCGTGCCGGGGCAGCGCTACTCGGCGAATTTTGTTAGTACTATTTATATCCGCGATGATTGGTAAGAGCGCTGCCCCGGCACGGCAGAGATGCGGGTTCGAGTCCCAGCTCGGGTCGAAATTTTTTCAGTACTTTTAAATTTTTCAAATTTATTTTATTTTTAGTATTAGTTGTTATAGCGGTCAGAGAAATACACAATCTGTGAAAATTTCAGCTCTCTAGCTATCACCGTTCATGAGATACAGACAGACAGACGGACAGCGAAGTCTTAGTAATAGGGTCCCGTTTTTACCTTTTGGTACGGGACTCTATAAAATATACAAACAAGGGTCAAAGAGTCATCAAGGTTTGGGAAGGTATGTATAATTTAAAAAATATTTACCCCTGCCGGAATTCAAACCCGAGACCTTCGGCACAACAGTCAGTGTTACGTACGATCAATGGTGTTTATAACCATTGCGCCTTCCGGTGCGCAATCCGCAAAATACCTAACAACAATAGGTAGGAACTGAGTAACTTAGTACGGGATCGAACCCAGGCAAGCAGGATGCACCAGCGGTATAGTAATTATTTATACCAACCAACTAACTGAACTTACCAGGTCGAAAGAAAGAGTCAATCGGGGAAGTTAGCTTCATAATTTTTTCTTCTTTCTCCAGTTTTCTTTTTCTGTTTTGAGCACCTGATGGTTTCTTTTTACCATCTCCCAATTCGGCCATCTACAATAAAATCAAATTTTAATTTAATATTTTTTTTTACTCTAAAATAAAGTACTTACCTAGGAAGGTTCTTATCAATCATTAACATTGAGAGTTTGTATTTATTTTTGCGATTATAAACAAATAAACATGACTCTCTCTCATGAACAAATGCATATGCTTACATAGATTTTAAATTTCTAAAGAAAAATCGAAAAATTTAAGACACAGGCGGGAATCGAACACACAACCTACTAAGCCCACAACAATCTCTTCCAGGCAACCTAGAAGGAATCCGATCTCTTCCGGTATTGTACCTATGCATTGTATTTTAATTTTAAACGACGATTTCTCGACAATCGAACGTACCTATGTACGTAGATTCGGACACCCGGGCGCCCCTCCAGCTCACCGCTGGACAGACGAAGTCGGTAGGCGCCTCACCTAGGTATTTGAGGGAGGATGGACGAGAACTGTGTGCTGTCATGTGGGTTATTGGTGGCTGACGATGATAATAATTGTAAGTATACTTAATCTACCTAAAAGTCCAAAAAACTTAAAGTGACTTACCTTGATATTTTTTCTCTTATTTGAAGAAGTTTCAATTAATTAACAAAGCACTATTAGATGAGTATTGTTACACATACACTTAACACTGCACTCATTACATTAAGGATTCACTAGATCTTCCGTGCTAATCCGACGGTTGTCGCAAATGAAATGAGCTATCGAATTTAACTACATAAAAAGAAGAAATCAGATCAATCAAACACCGACACTTACCTATGCGCTCAAATGAACTTACACCTAATTGTTAGTGATTAAAGATCATTTTTCTTTGAGGGCAAATTACTATCGGCTATGCTTTGATAGACGCACAGCACAGGTGCCGCACCGCGCGCCCATTTAAAATGAACTTAAACTTCATTGACTTAGAGATCATTTTGCTCCAAGAGCGGGCGAGCGGGCGGCAATGTGTCAAAGGTCAGATCACTCTCTTTGTATAAGAGATTTTGCCGCGCGCGCGCGTTGTATAAATAAAAATGTTACTCTTGTAGTAATAAGAGTCATTTTAGCTTGCACATCATGAGCGTTATGACAAGCGCCGAAAGCGTAAAACAATTATTATTGTTGATGTCAATTTTTTTTCAATTTCATTTTGCGTATACGTTTTTGTCGTAACAAGTAGGTAATATGAAACTGTGCAGTGGCGTTAAGGGGAGGCACTAAGCCAATCCCTGGAAACGAGGTTCGGGGTTTTAACGATTTCGTCAATTGTGACAAGTTTACCAATAACAAAAAAATATATTTAGCTTCTACACAGTTATGACTACAACACTATGAACGTATTTTTTTATAAAACAGTGCCAAATGGCGGTAAAAAAATTGTCAACTTCATCAAAAACTTAAAAAAGGCATGTTTCTGTTTTAAATCTTGATGATAAACCAAAGAAAATATCAAAAATATATTACATTGAGCCTAGACACAAAAGTATGAAGAATGTAACAAAGGCATAACATAATTTTAATATACATCTACAAAATAAATATAAACCTTCAAACTTTCTCCATTTTTGCCGTGCCGATCTTCATACAGTTTTCTATGGGGCGGACACTGTTTCAAATAGAGTATTTGTTGAATGCCCCCGAACAAATTAAATCAGTCGGCCGGCAGCGTCCAAGGAGAGAACACGCCGGTTTGAGCTTTCCAAACAAAATACGAAAAATAGTGTCTGTACACGTCGTACAGTTGTTGAGTAAAAGGTTGCAGGTGAGTTTTATTCAAAATATTGTTTCAATTCAACAGCTGATGATTTAATTTTTCTCATTGTATTTCTAATATTTTCTGTCTGTTTTTAGAAATGGGAAAGAGAAAAGAAAAATATAGATCCATAAAAAGAACTGCATTAAAAATCTCTTTTTTTGTTACTGGACCGATCGACTTCAAAATCGACATCTGAGGGTCCGGGTGGACTCCGAACACGAATCTTTAAGAAAAAGTGGCCGCCATTTTGAACTTTTTTGTTACTGGACCGATCGACTTCAAAATCGATATCTGAGGATCCGGGTGGACTCCGAACATGAATCTTTAAGAAAAAGTTGGAAAAAGTGGCCGCCATTTTGAACTTTTTTGTTACTGGACCGATCGACTTCAAAATCGACATCTGAGGGTCCGGGTGGACTCCGAACACGAATCTTTAAGAAAAATTGACCGCCATTTTGAACTTTTTTGTTACTGGACCGATCGACTTCAAAATCGATATCTGAGGGTCCGGGTGGACTCCGAACACGAATCTATAAAAAAAGTGGGGAAAAGTGGGCGCCATTTTGAACTTTTTTGTTACTGGACCGATCGACTTCAAAATCGATATCTGAGGGTCCGGGTGGACTCCGAACACGAATCTTTAAAAAAAAGTGGGAAAAAGTGGGCGCCATTTTGAACATTTTGGTTACTGGACCAATCGACTTCAAAATCGACATCTGAGGGTCCGGGTGGACTCCGAATACGAATCTTTAAAAAAAAGTAGGAAAAAGTGGCCGCCATTTTGAACTTTTTTGTTAGTGGACCGATAGACTTCAAAATCGATATCTGAGGGTCCGGGTGGACTCCGAACACGAATCTGTAAAAAAAATGGTCGCCATTTTGAACTTTTTTGTTACTAGACCAATCGACTTCAAATCGGACCGGACCAATCGACGAAAATTTCATCTTTTTGTTAAAAAATATTCAAACTTTTAACGCTATTATTATAACAAGTTAAGTACATCAAACATCAATCAGTTATCAGTTGTGATTTTAAAAATAAAATCCGTTTACAGTGTTAATTGCCTTTTTATTCTATTTTATTCGTATTGACATCAAACTATTATAAATTTTATTTTTATTTATTTATTAAGAAAATTACAAAAGACCTTAAGATAATCGGTTCACAACACGTAAGTAATAACACACAAAACAAGTTTACATCTCTGTACGGGTACGAATTCTCAAAGATGTAGGTGCAAGTTTCGTGTAATGCGATTGCGGTTCGTGTCTGTGTGAGTGGCTCAGTATTCGCTAATATAATATAAAATAAATATAATACATCTTATACCTGACTTCCACTTTATCCACTTTTTTACAGACTCTTGTTCGGAGTACACCCTGACCCTCAGATATCGATTTTGAAGGCGATCGGTCCAGTAACAAAAAAGTTCAACATGGCGGCCACTTTTTCCCACTTTTTTTTACATATTCGTGTTCGGAGTCCACCCGGACCCTTAGATATCGATTTTGAAGTCGATCGGTCCAGTAACAAAAAAGTTCAAAATGGCGGCCACTTTCCCCCCTTTTTTTCACAGATTCGTGTTCGGAGTCCACCCGGATCCTCAGATATCGATTATGAAGTCGATCGGTCCAGTCACAAAAAAGTTCAAAATGGCGGCCACTTTTCCCCCCTTATTTTCACAGATTCGTGTTCGGAGTCCACCCGGATCCTCAGATATCGATTTTGAAGTCGATCGGTCCAGTAACAAAAAAGTTCAAAATGGCGGCCACTTTTCCCCCCTTTTTTTCACAGATTCGTGTTCGGAGTCCACCCGGATCCTCAGATATCGATTTTGAAGTCGATCGGTCCAGTAACAAAAAAGTTCAAAATGGCGGCCACTTTTCCCCCCTTTTTTTCACAGATTCGTGTTCGGAGTCCACCCGGATCCTCAGATATCGATTTTGAAGTCGATCGAACCAGTAACAAAAAAGTTCAAAATGGCTTTGAACTTTTTTCAGACCAATTATCTTGTAATATAGATAGATATTGTGTAGATTAGTTTAATACAGCGAACTATGCCTACATAAGAATTACTTACTTGTGGAAATATTTCATTTTTGTAAAACTATAAAAATAGTATGTATAATAATGAATGTTATTGTATAATCTATTTATATTATAACGTAAATATTATGTTTTTGTAAAAAAAATATTTAAGGATTTAACGCTATTATTATAACGAGTAAAGTACATCAAACATCAATTAGTTATCAGTTGTGCTTTTAAAAATAAAATTCCGTTTACAGTGTTAATTATCGTTTTAACCTGTTTTATTCGTATTGACATCAAACTATTATGAATATAATACATCTTATACCTACATCACGCTGACTTCTGAAAATATTCACATACGACATGTCATTCTGGTGCGCGCGCGACCGGCTCCGCATGTGTGCGGCGGCACGCACACATTTGTCAAAAACGCAATTTCGCTCGATTGCCTGGCCTGTTACCGGCCCTTAAGTTCAATTAAATAGGTAGGTATCTAAATATTCAGCGCTCGGCAGGCGCCCCCGGGCGCTCCGCGCCCGGGTGCACCGCACCCCTTGCACCCCCTGGTAAAGACGGCCCTGACCAGAACCTAACAATGATACACTTGAAGAACGTCCTAGAGTAGGGTACCTAGGTCGTTTCCAAGAAAACTAGGTAGGTAAAAGTTAGCGAGTTTTGCTATTGGGTTTCCTATCCTATAACATGCTAATGGCTCTATTTTAATATGCTAAAGGCTTGTATGCATTTTCGAACAAATCTGTAACCTTTATTGTTACCACTAACAGGGTTGTTGCATATATCATGATGTGCTGTTAATTGTTCAATATGAACACTGTGTTCAATGCGAACACTATGTTCAATGCGAACACTGTGTTCAATGCGAAGACTGTGTTCGACGAACACTGCATACTTCTTATACCACTATGAGGGATACATACTTCAGTTTAGTGTAGGTTTGGTAGGTATACTTATTACTTACTATTATACCTACCCACACTTGGCATTCAGACATACATGAAGCGACCGACACGCCGAATTCAGGCTGATGTAAGTAACTCACGTTTAATATTAAATAAAAGGATTACCTTGGATATTAAACGTTTAATTTATATTTATAACATTATATTATCTGTAAATATAGAGTTCTTACTATAGTAATATGTAGGTACGAGATAAAACAAACTCGATCTATTATATCTAAATAGGTATATAGATAGATACATAGCCAACTACATATAGTAGGTAGGTACATAAGATAATTTTGCATTCACAACTAAAAGATGAACTCTAGTGCATAACAAATTCTTATCTATAGGCACAAAAGTGGACATTATAATAATAATTAAATAACATCTGATTTAACAAAGCTGTGAGGTATATAGAAAGTATGGCTGGACAGGTAATTGGGTCTCTAACTCGCCTAGTAGTATCTCCTGCCTAAAAGTCAACATAGGAGAACCCAAAACCCAGACTTCAGCCTTAAATATAAAAGAGCACAAAGTGAACCTACTGGAATGTCCTAACATAATATAATAATTACGTTTCGATTACAACAAAGGCACAACACCATGAGACCCGCAAGTGTAACGTCTACACACTCCATACGTGATTCGAACTAATTTAATACAGTAGGTATGCGAATACTATGTTCAATATACTCGTATCTATGGCATTTTCAAACTAGACTAAAGTAACAAATCAGTCTTGCAATCAATTACTAAATAATAAGTAATGATATTTTACAATAATTAACTTAAACAATATGATAAAATTAACATTACGTTATTTTTATTGGGTATTTTTCTATGTATATTAACATCTCAGTTAATTTATCGTGTGTTTAGATAAAAGTATGAAAATAACCATTTAATATTTTGCTGAATGACTGAATTGGGGCTAGCAAACTTTAAATTGAATTTCCTTAAGTAATTAGATATATAAGTCGTTTATAAAAATAAACAAACGTAATTTACTTTTACTTATAAAACAACAGCGAACTGCGACGAAAATCTTCTGTTAAACTACAATTCTTAAGAAAAACATTGAGCATTCTTACATAAAGTGATTGTTATTGAATGTCTTAATTCTAATAAGAACGACTGTGCTTGTGCAAAAAATACTGAGACACAGTGAGCACAACTTTATTTGGTATCAAATCAACAATGAACATTTATATGGCAAACGACAAACAATTACACAACTCTAACCCGTAACATAAGGAATTAATTGGTACGTTATGTAGATACGTCGCTATTCGCATGATATGAGCGTCACGCGCCGCATGAGCCTTCCCAACAGTGGGCGGACCCTGAAACTGCTCTCAGAGACCTGTGACTGCACAAAGTGATATGCGGCGCGGAGGACTAGAACTTAAGCTGTAGCGAGCGTGAGGTAGTGGCGGCATTTCAGTCTATAAACATCACAGTCGCGGACAACAAATTGCACAATAACTCGTCTAGGCGGACCCGCCTGAGGCGCGGCGCTGCCTTCCTGCCCTTCGGCCCTACACGGTTACCGCTCCAACTAAGACAATATTACATGCTAATTAAAGCTAACCTAGTTTGCTATTTCATTAACAGAGACATAAATGTTATGAAACATAAAAAAATAAAGAAGAAAATAAACATAAAATAAAATCACAAATAGACACCGCCTACCGTCTAACGGAAATTTTATTTCGTTATCGGGTTTCGAGGCGCTTGGAAATAAATAGAGAAGAAGAGAGGTAGAATAAGAATGGCCGCGGGGCCCATTGCAATCGCCCGGCCGGAGCGCCCGGTCAGCGTGGCGTGCGCGCGCGGCGCGACCTACCAGTAGCCTACCAATAAGAGCTTACTTCTAAGTTTTGTACGCCTAAGTCAGTCTTTTGAATGTTCTCTATCGACGGCGTTATGTCGTTCAATCTCGCTCGCTGTTGCAATCTAATGCGAAGTTACGCGGGGGGACAATAACGCCAGACGGCGGGTCTATATCGTGGCGACGCGACACTGATAGGTCCTCGACGTGGTCCTCGTCGGGAGGAGGCGATCGCGGGGAATGCGGCGGCGACCGCGGCGGCGTGCGCGGGGCGAGCGCGGCGTGCGCTGCCGCAGCTAGAGCCATCGCATGCAGAGCTTCGCGACCGCCGTCCCTAGTCGCCCCTTCTAATGCTTGTTGCAGGAATGATGGGTCAATAAGAGGAGCGGTCGGGGCACCCTCTTCACCACCTCCAGTGCCACTCAATCCATATGGAAAAGCAGCACCGTTCGTTTCCCTCTTTACGCCCCGACTCATGGGGCGACTCGTCGTTATTCCGAGTTTCTTTACTTTATCATAAAGTGTACGTGAGGGAACGCCATATTTTCTCGAGGCTTGAAGAGCGCTCATTCCATTCCTAACACATTCGATCGCTGACATGATATCGGATCTCGTATATTGTTTATATCTCTTCCATTCTGGTTTTTGTTGCGGTGGAACGTACGGTGCTAATCCGGCTCTGACGTCTTGTTGGAAATTAGGCGGAGGCGGGGATGGGTGGAAAGGACGTGGGTGGTCCTCCTCGAAGGACCGTTCGGTGTATGGGGAGTGGGCGTCTTCGGAACGATCGGATCGATTGTAGTGCGGCGAAGAGGCTCGCGAGGACAGCCGGCGAGGTCGGTAATCGAAGGGACGCTGGGGGCTCGGAGCTCGCTCGGAGTCGTGAGCTGAGCCGTTAGAGTGCATTCGAGGAGGCGCTTGATGGTTGACTGGGTGGCATACGAGTGATATTGGCTGGGAGGAATCCACGTGAGTAGTTTGGGCGAGCACATTCCTCAGTATAGGTGTATCGCGGATAGCCAGCATGCTGGAAAGCTTCTTCCTTTTCAACGGGTTCATGTCGGCGGAGTCGTAGGCGGCGGAGAGGACGGGCGTGCCGGGCGGCGGCGGCCAACGGGAGGGCGGCGCGGGCGCGGGGGGAGACACGCTGGAGGGCGCAGCGGGGACCACGCGCGGCGGGGAGACTGCCGGGCCGCGCTCGCTGCTGCCGGGCTGCCGCCGCAGCTCCGTCATATCGAACAAACCCTTGACCTCCAGCTGCTCAGCGACTTTCATAATACGCGGTATATGCGCCTGCGTCACGTTTACCTCCCCCGTGTACATGTATTCGAGGAGAGCCCTCATTTCGAAGTCTTTAACCCCAGGAAACAGTATGCTGCAATGGTCCATGGGAACGTCGGCTAGTATGGATTGGAAATACGGAGAGTTCGCGGCTAGGACGACCCGGTGCGCTTTAAATGTAACCTGGTCGTCGACCACCAAGGTACAGTCTACGTATGTCTCTACCTTTATCAACGCCTCCAGGATTTCTACTAAATTGGTTTTGTGATGGTTCCATTTTAAACAGAAAGTTTGCTGTCCTTCACTGCTCCCCATTTTTCTGAGTTGAGCTTCTGTGGACAAAAATTATGAAACGTTAGAAATATTTTAAGTAGGTACCTAGGTACTTAACTTATTTATGCGCGAAATAATTAGGCAAACGTCTGAGCTAAGTCAAGTCTCTACATACGACTAACATGGGTATACTGATGGTTATCTGTTAATAAAATTGAGACCACCGACTTTAGCAGAGTCAGTCACTATAATTCACGAGTATATCTACTCTGATTAGCTGTTTATTGTTTATAGTCGCGAATATTAATTGGAAAATTCAATTACACAACTTTACCAAAACAAAATATAGATAACATGTTTTAAAAATAAATAAATTACGGATTTTCATCTATAAATAAACTAATCAAAGACACTATTTGTGTGGAATCTTTATTGAAAAGGAGCTCAGTATTTTGAATAGAGTCTATGTACTCAAATATTTTGAAAAGTTTGTTAAATTCTGAAAGTACACTAAATAATCCAGCTAAATCTAATCAATACCTGGCAAATTATCCTCAAATGTAGATCCGGGATACATAGTAGTTGCTGCGTCACACTTTCCACCAAAACAGATAATCCGTACGCACACAAGTTGCGTGCAAGCGGTGTGCAATGCACTGCGAGCGCGCGTAGAGTGAGGACGTACGGCCCGGCTCGGCGCGACTCTACCACTGCACCGCCCTTCCCCATTTACATACCATACACGCTCCGTAGCCCTTCCTTACTGCCAAATTGACTTTTTACCTTTTATTCAGCAGGTAAATCGAACTTAGGGGACTGGCGAAAGCGCGCTGCTCCCTCCTGTCCGGTTACCCAAAACTTGCTGGGCTTCACTCCTATTCAAAGCAGAGTAGGGTTCAGAATTAGATGTCAATTGGAAATTTTAAAGACAAACCTGATCACACGTTGCCAATTCCAAACTGCACGACTGCTACGACGTCGTAGCACATCTACGAGTTTACAAAAAGTTTGAAAAGTTGTTAAACTCACCGTTTCAGTGAGAAAATCCGGCGCCCACAAGTCCGGAACGATGAAAAGTCGTGTGAAAAGTGAAGCAAACACTGGCACTGTTAAAGTTCGTAGCACAATCGGGGTTGTTCGCGGGCAGACTGAGTGTCGAGCGCGCCCTCTGTGGGGGCAGCGAGCTCCTGCGAATGCCTGGCGGTGACTGCTGGGCCGAGTGCAGGCGCGCGGCCGCGGTCCTCTCCGCCGCCGCCGCCCCCCTCGCACCTCCTGCGTGCGCTTTTTACGCACGCAGCGCCAGTGTGCCAGAGTGCAGTGCAATTGCGTGCGGGCGGCGCGGCGCGCGGGGCTCCGGCGGCGCGCCCGACGAATTGCAGCGCTGAGGAGGGCGCGCGCCGCGGTGTGCGTGAGTGCGCACGCGCATCACACGCACGGGCGCACGTGTGTGTGCCACGGTCGACGCGCCGAGACGATAGAATAAAGTTGATGCTTGCCTTTATAAAAAATGCCTCGCCTTCGCTCTTTGTATGCTAACGTTACAACGAATTCAAGAATTTTGTTAGATCGCGTCGCTAATTATCATAAAAATCGAATTAATATGCCTTGTTGCATTTCATTAGATTATAATGTAAGTATCTGGCATTCAAAATGTTTGATGTAGGTATCTATTGATTTATTTAATTTATGATCACACGTAGGTAACTTTATCAATTCCGTAATAAGTCAAAAAAATAGTTCGTCAAATATTTTGAAAAATGTGGAGTAGTAGGTATGTACCTATTTATATAGAATAACGGTAGGTATACTCATCGATTTGTGTTGTTGTGAAAATTGCAAACTTCTGAACTTTTAAAATTAAAATACACCTACATACTAACCTTGGTAGATAGGACATAGAGTCGTTAAGGTGGAGCAGAGCAAAACAGCGCAGCGCTAAGAATGGGTACCTACCTACCTTACCTACTATGTCTGAAAATATTTCACAGCGTTAACTGCATAGAGCGCACCAAAAATTCCCAAAAGTGCGTGAACAACGCCGCAAACGGGGTCATTGACACATGAATGTGGAGGGAACGCCAAAATAGCGCGAAATGCACTCAAAAATAGACCAAGCTGTGTGCAATATTTTTTGTTAGACGAAGCTCGGCATCCGTCGAATTTGGGGGAAATGTTCGCGTTTAGTCTTGTTAATAAAATTATTTAAAACTTTAGTGTTATTTTCAGACTGTGTAAAATAAACTAGTAAATAAATATCGTTCTTAGAAAATAATGCCGTGAAGTACGTAGGTTATAAACTTACTTTTTTTTGTTTACAAAATGGTTTATTGGCACAGGTTGGTTTTGCATTAAAAATATTTTCAAAAGCCTTTTGACCAAATTAAGAAAACCATAAATATTTTCTTAATTTGGTCAAAGGCTTTTGACAATATTTTTTCTTGCAAAACCAGCCAGTGCTAATAAAACTTTTTGGAAATAAAATATTTAAAAAAACTAGCCAGTGCCATTACACGGTGCCATGGTGCTATGATAACAATAGGTATGAAAACTTTTTAGGATTTTAGGGAAAAATATTATATTTACCTACACGAAGAAGCTTAACAGATTCACGATTTTGTTTTATTTTTAATAAATGGGTAGACTTTGTATCTAATTGAATCGAATTTCGTCAAACTGTAGATAATTTGATACATTAATGATATATAATGTCAATCTTCATCATAAAGATGATGATTATACGGGACACGCGGATTGTCAATGAATCGATGGAAGTAAAGGGGCAACCAATTGATTTTATCTGATACATCAACACCAGACCACTCTCTATTTTTGATCGATATCTAACAATAGAAACTGTAGGAAAGTATAACCATCTCGGGTGCCACCAAGCAAGGCATGCTTAAACTAAAAAATAAAAAGATATTTTTGTAAAAGGATATCTACTAGGTAAGTATATCTATAAAGTATTTATCTTTTAATTAAATTTATTATTAACTGATTTAAGATTTTTCTCACGAATTTGATGCATCAGTAGGAACTCCGAATTCTTTTGGCAGAAACAATGGCAGCAAATGTCAGAGCCACTCACGTCATCTCCGTAAGTGCACTCGAAACCCTCGTGATCAAGCATTTGCATATCGATGACGGCCTCTTGCACTATTATGGGCAATATTATTAGGTTCAAGTCGATTCAACTACTAAGTGTGGGAACTATTTGCGAACCTTCTTGATATATGAAATACCACTTACATTGGTTGACTTACCCATTGAAGTAATTAAGATCCTTGGACTTACCTATCCGCTAGGTAGGCTCAGATTAACCGATCTAGACCACCGGTAGGTAGGTACTATAGATAGATAATAAAATTATGGGTACGCACATAACATATTATAATACACAGAAATTGATAAAATGTTTTGAAAATTGTTAGCTATTTGCTAAATTAATTTACATTTTAAAGTCAAAACTACCTAAGTAGATTGTTACTTACTCATAATAGTATGACGTCAAATACAAATTACTTTGACATCGGTTTTAAATTGTCCTAACAGTTAGGAAATAGAAATATCATTTTTTTGTAAATATGGGTAATGCAGATGTTGCATTGTGTTTCAGTATCACCATATTCTGCCTGAAAGCGTACAATTTTTTGTTCAATTAATAAATCAATCATAAATCATCATCAATAAATTAATCAATCAATTATGATTGATTAATTTTAATTTGATGTTTTTGTTTTGTTACCTTTATTATTATTTTGCTAATTTATTAAAATTAGCAAAATAATAATAAAGGTAACAAAAAACAAAAACATCCATTTTTACTGAAATGACTCAATTTAAAAAATTACATGACAATTGCTACAATAAAGATTAGTTTTTTTATTATGTCAACTTTAATTACATTTTGATGATGTCACAGCTTATCACTCCTTAGTGACAAGCTGCTTAGGTACGGTTCAATAAGATTTGCAATAAAATAAAAACATAAATACTGTTGCCTGCGGGGCGTAGAGTTGACATAATGCATGCGGTTAACCTCACAACCGTTAAAATTTGACGATAATTTGGTTATTGCTCCGGAAACGCAAATGCTAAAATGCAAATGGCCCTTTGTCAACACAGTTACGTGACCTTTGGCCGCGAGTTAGGTGATTAGTTTCGGAATTTGCGGAAACAATCGCCTTTTAAATTTCTTTGGGGACAATAAACTTTTGTAAGGAAATACATTTGCAATTAACACTGATATAAATTTCGGCGACAATTGGCTCACAATGACTCTAAACTGACACATAAAAGCGTATTATGGTAATACCAGCATAAACTGTGACGTGCCGCGACCTATCCCACGACGCACGCGCAACAAAAACTGCATGCGAAGCGGGGGTTAAGAAAAAAAACTAATAAAAAAGCAATAATGCGATCCCGCATGCTGGCTTGTTGAGGATGAAATTGACGCGACTGATGAACCGAAAGTAAGGGATAAACTAACATTATTGCGCAAATGATACTCAACTATTCTAGATACTATAGAAATATTATGAGAACTTTTTGTAGGTCCTCCTTGCGAGGATTTTTATTTCTTATATTTTTTAACTGTGTCTGAATCTAGACTGAAAAAATGATTGTGGTTTTTCTGTGTTTTCTCGCTTTCATTATAATAAATATTATGCACCGCACAGAAGACACCAAAGAAATACTTACATTGCGAATAAATATAAAAAATGTTCAATTTAACATTTCTAAGCTACAAAACTGATGGATATGGAATGAAAACCAGCACCCAAATAATGTTAGCTTATGAGCCAGAAGTGTGGTCTTTTGGATTTTAATACCTAATTGATATATGCAGCAACAAATATCTACATATTTATGGAACATGATCAATCATTTAATTTTACTGCAGTTATCAATTTAGTAGACAAAGTTTCGGTCGGTTATATTTATGACGAATCTAATATTATAATTAGGTAAATATCTTAATTTATTTGCAATATCATTAGGATACTCTACATTAGTGACAATTAATGCTTTAAATTTGCATAATGAGCTAAGGGGTGGTGAATGGTGACCACCATAGAGAGATAAGTGTAATTTCACGCCACCTCGTCATTTGTCACCAGCATCCTGCCACGCGCCCTGCCTGAATTTATTATTTTATATTATCTAGGGTGCCCTACCCCTTATCTCCCATATTAACTGCAATGAGACAATTAAATAATGGACTCCATAGATACAGTCACTTGCGTACTCTATTGTTTATGAAGGGCCACGTGATTAAATTCGTTATGAATGTTTTTTGTCATTTCCTGACGCGAAGTTTCGACAATTAACTATAACATGTAACTTATATACTCGTATATAATATATAGTTTTATTAATATTAAAGGTGATTCACATTTAGTAATAATAATAATAGTGCAAACAGTCAAAACTATACAAATCATTTTGTCATCTACAGGAGTAATCCCAAACACACTTCACACCGGTCTCAAAACACTTGGCATGCACGCCCTCTCATACAGACTCCTACAAAAAGCAGTTATAATAAATACATGCAGAATAGTACGCAAATTCTTATCAATAGAAGAATAAACTTAAATTACTATAAAATACTTACATATTTATCATTTTCATATATTATATATCTCTTTATTTTTTCGTCCCCACTCTCGTTTGACCAAAAGTCCGCGATTGTGGTAGAATACCCCAGAAATGGGAGATAAACAATAATTAAAAAAAAAAATTATGTACCAAAAACGAAAAACAATCAATAAACATATGAGCCGTGTATTTCTATATTCGTATTTGTCATGTCAATATCTATAATTTCTAAGTTTGTTTTCGTAAAATAAAAACATAGAGTATATCAAAATCGCACTACCGAATCCATTTTGACATAGAAACTCCTTAGATACTTACCCTATAATTACGTGACTGTGACTCTAGGCAATTTAAATAAGTCTCAAATATATTCCCATTGGGAACTGTCGCCCGTCGTAGGCCGGCGTCCACAGGGCGAGTCCGGAAGCGGCTCATTGTAGCGAAACTCCCCGGGTCCGAGGTGAAACAATACACTCTTTCCTCCCATTGTTTATCTACGACATGGCCCTAACATTCATACTTTTATTGTAGAGCCCAGAATCGCAAAATTTACATACTTATATAAAGAGACATCCGTGAATACATGAAGCTAATTTCAGAAACGACAGTTAATATTCAAAACTCACAACTTAATTAACTTAACTCTACAAAAAACCTACAGCCCATAATTCAGTCTATTATAATGCAAATGTCAAATTCCGTAGAGATATTATCGAATAGTTCGGAAATGGGTCAAGAGGGTGTAGAAAAAAGAATATTAAATTAAAAAATGGGTGGTTCTGCTAAGTATCGTTGTCAAAATATCGGCGAGCACCTGCCTCGCAGACAGGGCGGCGCGTAACGAACTTTTATACTACTGTCCTTTTTATAAATGTATTAATATATCTGTTATACTTCTGAAACGTTAATTTAGTAATTAATTAATTTTGTTATTTATAATTTTATATATTCCTATATACTCTATTTGATAGGAAACAAGTAAATAAATAAAATCTATCAAATTTTAAAATTATAGCCTACATGGCTTCATCTCTAGCACACCATAATAAGTATCTTATTATAAAGTATATCCAGAGATAATTCGCTCCCCGAGTCGCGGCCATGTTGCCTTCGCTCGGAACTCTACAAAATAAAACAACCGTCAGCTCTCTACTTTTTGACTTTTTTTATACAGGATCATTTTTCTTACCGGCTGGGGGATTATCATATTTGCGTCATTGGAATTTGATTCTTTTCATGTTTGGTTTAAGGTCGCATTGTATTCCAGAGGCTGTGTAGGAGAGTGGACGTCCTTGGGCGGACCCGATCTGCTAGCCGCGAGAGATCGCCGCGTAGTCGCATGGTCGTTGCACCGACACGATACTCTTGAAATGCATTGGAAAGTAGGAAACTTATTTGTCGACATATTTTCGGCGTGACACGTACGTCGAAATACCTATATAGTAAGTTTGAGGTACCTTTTACTCATCTGATGTCATTAGTCATTTACTACTTATTGCCAGATGCATTTCAAACCCAGCACCTATAAAGTTTCGAGTTTCGTCGACGTTTATTTTAATTTTTTCCGTTTTTATTTTAGTTTAGCCTTTCTATTTACTTACGATCATTCATTACCTAGATTTATCTATCTACGCAAACTCAGGCATAAATATGGCTTTTATTTTTTTTAAAGTCTCAGTTTAGAGGCTTTGGTACACGACAAGGTGACCATGTCGTGTACCAAATATGGGTTTTTACGAAAAATTGGCTCTGTAGACGAGAAATTGCCTTGGATACAATGAAAAAGTAAAAATCCGTACCTACTTTGGTACACTTTAGATATTGAGTAAAATAGTTTTCCCGGAGCCGCACCTATCACTAATGAGACAAAACCTTGGAATTTATGACCAGTGACTGTCGCTAAATGTCGAAAAACCTTGTTTCGGTAATTAACGGAACCTACACGTTCGTAATTTAAAACATATTTCGCAATAACTGACCAAAGTTTCCCATCGACATTACGTTTAAAAAGAAAAAGTTCGTCATGGTGTTTGTTAAAACTTGCCTATATAGAGTTCAGAAAAACTATACTTATGGTATGGTATGTCCTCGATTTAGAGTTTCTAATATGCAATATTCTTTTGAAATTCACCCGTCTGTAGATTGCTCACTAGAGAAGTTTTATAAGGAAATCGGGACTGTCAGTTCGCGCATGCGATTTGGGCATTTTCCCATACATTAGTTGGGCACTGAAATGTCAAATGTATGAAAACATATGACCTATGGGTCAATTCCGTGGCTCTCTGTCACTGCTCACGTCATTGTTCTAGAGGAGAGGGCGCAAGTAGTCCTATTTCTGTGGCAAAATTCAAAAGAGTCGAATGATTCGTTTTCTTTTGAAATTTGCCACAGAAATAGGACTACTTACGCCCTATCCTCTAGAACAATGACGTGAGCAGTGACAGAGAGCCACGGAATTGACCCATAGGTCATATGTTTTCATTTTTGACATTTCAGAGAATTCATTTCATTTCATAAAACATACGAGTACGTGTTTTGTTTCATTCCTGTTAAAATTCGTAATAATTAAGTTAAAAAACTTCATATAGCTCTACAATCAACCCAATTCAGCGGGAACTTTTTTTAGCAAAATCAATAGAAACCGTGGGTAGTTCGTTATTTCCGTCGCGCGTGCATAATGGTCAGCTAGATGGACACCGCGATACGCAGCCAGTGAGCCCTAATTACAGGTATCATTCGCAATAAACTCGCCCGGTGCGATACTACACCGACGGACTATTGTAAAGACACCTGGGGCAGCGATATAAAAGACTAATAAGTGTGGATATTGGAGCAAATGGGGCTGATTTTATGACTGTATGTATGGTATTAAATATGATTGATAGAGATAATGTAGCAACCAATACTTACTAATTATTGCTCTATAATGTACTCTATCTGGTTCTTTCATTTTACTTATTTATCTTCTGTACTCTATCATTATTTTGTTTGGTAAACCATAGCTTAAATTACAAATATAAATACAGAAATATAAAACTAATAGCCATTAACGGTTTTCGCCTATCAATACAAAAAATGAGCTTACAAAGGCTTTAGAAATTTATGAAAACTACCCACTGAGGGTTTAGTGGAGTCGAGGATCAAAACAGCAGCTATAGGTGTATCGCCTGATCGTCGTTGGACTGGTGTTGAAAATATCATCTCTCTATAAATATCTTTTAATCGTCCATTAATAAGTGAATTATTTGTTTTACTTTGACTCTGCGGTAGGTACGAGTATATTAGCGCAATTGTCGTAGTGTAGCTCACGCAGTCAATTCCACCGCGACTTTCCATCGATATCTGGTGCGACCTAGGTACTGGAAGACGTCCTGTCTGTATCCTCGAGTATGATTTCTGACCCTCTTTCATTTTCATAACGTGCCCGAGCCGCCAAAGTCTTGCAGCTTTAGCTTTCTAAAATCTGTGATATTATCTCATTTAAATTACAGCCTTCCCTGTTACTTTTACAGTCTAAAGCCTACGATATCAATAACGCAAATACCTACCAAATGTTATACGAAAACTGTTTCTAAGATCATGATTATTTAAATAAATCAATGAATCATTGAAAGTCACGTATCCTCCGACATATTATTATGTCGATTCAAAATCTTCGAATGATTATGATTTTTACGGCCGCTTTATTCGCAAACTCCCCTCAGTAATGTTGCCTTAGGGTTGTGGCCAAAATTGTATTTTTATTATAATCGCTCCGTTTTATTGAGAGCCTGTCCGCTAGGGTAAACATTGTAGGGTTATGTTTCGCTACAAATAGACAAGGTGCGAGGGTATCGTGTAATTAGTTATGAATAATATTGTTATTTTACAATGTTTTCCGACTAGTTTTTTCGCAAGAAATTCGACGCCAGTTGTTCAATGACATTCACAAATTGGTTTATTTGTAACGGCCTTTTCTATCTAAGATCTAAAAGTTGTAAATTATGTTAATATACCTTTCTACTTTATAAGTCTGTTTTATCTTATACTCTTTTAACTATTTCTACCGCAAAACAGAAGTGCTTGCAGGAAGAGAGTTAGCGTAATTAGGTACCGGCATTTGAAGTAATCCACCTACATAGGTCCTCGGGATAGCAGCAATTCGTAAACCCTATTACAAATTTTAATAAGCTGAAATGTCTGGGCAGCAGTGACCACTTACCATCAGATAACTGACATGTCTGCTTGTCTTCTTTCCTTCAATTTAAAAAAACCTTTTAGTTTTACGAAAATATACCTATTCACCTTCGGCAAACCTATACGTGGCAACTTAGGTTCGACAATAACAATTTCACACAAAATCCAAAAAATAAGTATGTAATAAATATCATTTACGCCTATAACCTTTATTGACAGTTTTATTATTCAAATAATAGCAAAAAAACAAGCGAATATGTCCTTCTGTCCATACCCAATTCGACCCGCTTCAAAAGGCTTAGTGTAAACCCCTTTTCTCATTTTTATATCACGAAAAGATTGCCCATGACTATTTTGTTGCCAAATATGACTTGATCCCCTTCGTTCCTGTGAAAATCGTTATGTTTTATTATTTATCTTATTTCAAGTTTCTTTCAAATTACATTATGAATTGAAATAACGAAAATAAATAGAGTTTCTGAAAACTCCGGTATACGTAAACTCCTAATTCTAAATCGATTAGGGAACTTATTTATTCCAGAGTGGAATATTCCTCTTTAATTCGTCTATAGTATTGCAATTTATGTTTCGTTATATCGGCCACTATCGCTGTGCATTAGTTCTCGGTATAGATAGGCTTATCGGTAGTTAGAATTTGCTGCACCAGATTTCTGGCTGCCCATCCACCACATATTGTGCAGAATGTTATCGTATAACAAGTGAGTAAGTATGGCATATTTAAAGGGGTAGTTTGCCATTGCTTTCCCCATTTCACACACTGGTTATCTCATTGTGCAGGTTTCCTCACGATGTTTTCCTTCACCATTAGAGCAGGCGGTAAATATAGATAAGTCTTCGAAAAAATCTTATTGGATTTTGCCTTGTTTCGAACCCGGGCCTTCCGCAAGAGAGCCTGGATCCTGCCTCCTGGAGCCTGGCGTCCTGGATACTATGGATGGAACCATAGTTGGAACCGGATTTCTAAAGTCCGAGGCTAACTTCGGAGAAATCGGATAAGATAGAGTTGTCAGTTAAATATGGACAAATCTGTTACAAAAATGTTTTAGAATGACTGTTCCTTTGTTCACTAGTTAATAGCTATAAATTAGCAACTACTATCAAGTGTACCTAGGTAACAATAGAACATATGTTATCATAGTTTCACAGGTGCGTAACGCATGCATTTCCTAATAATTCTCACGTATAGCAACTAGGTATATAAAATAGTAATTAATTAAATTTGTTTGCGAAATTAGTAGGTATTTATTGTATGCAACATCGAAACGTGTGAGGTGGACAAATGCATATCACGCAAAACGCAACGCACACGCACGTACGCACGTTGCAGATAAACTGTGTACGACCGATAGCGCGCGGCGATAACACACATAAATTTGCCCAAAGAATTCCTATGGACTTTCACTCGCAATTACAAACAATCAATTAGCTACTGACAATAAATAACTACGTAACTAATTCTAACTACGCTGTATAGAAAATAGTATCTTATTTATGTAAAATACTTTTTTCTTACTACTTTAAGATTTTTGGATGCTTGTAGACACAATACATTTAGAGCTCTGTACTACCTACATATACTGTACCGAAAGTAGTATAATGTTGCTGTATAAATCTGGTAACACATACAAACAACACGCTTACATAAACACTTGTCGAGAAGGACAAACAAAACCTGCCTGCAGAGGAATTCGCACAGCTAATCTGACTCATGAGTCAAGAATGAGAGGGTATCCCCGACCTACAAAGAAATGCAACGTCGCATAAATAGTGCACCGTCCACTTTTGTTGTGCAGCGAGCGTAATGATGACATAACAATGACGAATGTTTGCTACCGGCGCGTGCGCAAAAAAACTCCGCTTTGTGTTGTGGGCGGGCGTGAAGTTACGTCAATTTCGCACAATTGTACCAGGAGAAAATGAGATTATAGGAGCTGTTTTGCGAAGGCAAAAACTGGACAGTGTGGTTCGGTTTTGTTTCGCCTTTTACTTTCTTTGTTTTTATTCAATTCTTACTTCTTTCTAACGGTAGGTTAACTACTTATTAAATAAAATGAGAAAAAGTTATTTATTTAAATAAAATTGAATATTACTTTAAGAATCATACATCAAAATCTAACAATAAAGTTACGGATTTTAACTTGTAATCGAAACAAATGAGTATTCACTGACCTAATATTTTTATTTATCGCAAACAAAACAATGTTTATTTTGTAACTGAGTACCTATATTATTTCGCAGACACAATACTGTACCGTTTTCGATAAACTGCTCAGTGCCATCAATAGGTTCAAGTTCGCGAATAGATAAATCTGTGAGGAGTTTCGCGTACATTCAATAGGACTTCATAAGCCCGCAGGAATTTAATCTGCACTGATACAATATGTCTTTTAATGAGACAACTACATCATAAATCCATACAATATTTTGACATTCGTTCTATGACCGCTAAATATACGAGCAAATTTCAACTAGGACTACATAAGGTCAAGTAAGCTTGATATAAAGATACCTACACATAGACAAGATGCCTCATCTGAATATAAACCCATGCTGTTCATACATATTCATTATTCAACTATATAATATTATACGTACGCCGGTACGCCTATATACTACGTGTACGTACCTAGCAAATTAATAAAATGCCTACTTATAACATTACTTTATAACATATTACGTATATATAACAGTACATAATATACTATATGGCGTCTATATAAGATTTAAATCATAAT
Source organism: Hofmannophila pseudospretella (assembly GCA_947369225.1). Taxonomy (NCBI): domain Eukaryota; kingdom Metazoa; phylum Arthropoda; class Insecta; order Lepidoptera; family Oecophoridae; genus Hofmannophila; species Hofmannophila pseudospretella. The sequence continues at coordinate 7,093,588 of OX376316.1, forward strand.
GGTTAACCCAATATTTAGGGATCAATTTGTCTGCAAGAAAATTTCTGTCGTCATAATGACGTATAATAAGAACTATTTTTTATTGATCTTTGCTTACGAGTATATAGTTGTTAACTAATAAATATTATGAAAAATAAAAATTATATATAGCGTACTATTTTATTAGATGCAATTATTTTGAGGATATGTGGTAGTTATAAGTGTTACTTTTCACCAAAAAATTACCTTCTAAATTCAATTAATAATTCTAAGTTCAATACAAAAAAACGACATCGTTTTACATTGACGCTTTAAGGAAGATTATTTCCAGTAGGTAGGTAAAAATTAAACAGGAAATTGTCAATGTACAGCGAAGTGAGAAAATAATTTTGTTGATTATCTCGAAATATTAATTTGAAAAGAATTTGGTTTTTAAGCAAACGTTGTTTATGTAACCTACCTACAACTCTTAAAATATTTTAATCTATTTAATTACACCTTAAATCATATAGATTATGAATTTTAGATATGCATGTGCAGTGCACATAACAAACAAATTTCGAAAACACTTTAAAGTATTTTCTGCAGAACCCAGCAATCTATACTCGACTTTACCTTGGCAATTTATTTGCCTTATGTACATACAAATCGTGATCAGAATTTTATCTTTAGATGATTCATTTTGGCAACCAGTTCGAGTAGGCGTTGCCAATTCGCGATATCTCTCGCGGTTTCGCACACACATACACATGTTGTACCTCGCTGGCCATATGATAACGGTTCTGATACCCTAGTACTGACTATACCTACTCAATATACTCGTATTTTATTAGGGGGCGTAGCCTGTAGTCAAATAATGTAAAAGAGGAGATATTATTTTAATAAAGGACCTAATTCTAACACATACGAATTAGACATCACTATGATTTACACAAGAATCGAATCATAGCATGTATTTCACAAAAGGTTTGATTCCGTATTTAACCTCACATAAGGCCCTACGACCCTGTAAGTACCTAGTAATTGTTCTAGAAGCCATTTAAAAACGTTCGGAAGGAAACAGTTGACAAAGTCACATAAAATTATCTATTCAGTTGCGATAGTTGTAGCCTAAACAGATTGTTTAACAAGCTGTCGAGGTTACGCGGAGATTTTGGGGCCAAGGTTTTGCTGCTAATAAACATTTTTATGCGATATAAATACTAATAAATTTGAAAGGTGGTAAAACTGGAATTTTGGTACGTCACTATAAGTTATTAATACCTTTTTTTTCACGCTTCAGATATATTTTATTCATCGATTGCGATAACGCAACTTCGTAAGAACTCTGTGAAATTGTTGACCTCGAGTCGCTCGAAGAACCGTATGGTGTATGTTTTTAATTCATTAATTCGTAAATCAACCCCTTAGTTGCCTATTGATAGTGGAGGAGCGGTGGGTCGTGGTGGCTGGTAGCCACTGGCCGCACGGTGGGCGCGCGTCCTCGTGACCAAAATACGCGCGTTGAATAATTGAAGCCCAGCCACCACCACTCTACCATCGCCAGTACTGCCACCCACTGCCCTCCGCATGTTTCAGTTTTGATCAGTAGATTTAGACGCAAATATGCTCGCCAATGAAATATTATTATCAAATTCTGTGACCAGTAACCACGTTTGTTAAGTATCATATAGAGCCTAAGTACGGGAAAAATCTTGTCAGACAGCATAGTCCCACATATTGTACAATGTACCTATACTAACGTGGAAATCGTAGATAGGTAAGTATTATGAAGCAAAAAAAATCGTAGAAGAGCTTCAGTCTGTTTAAAAGAAAATAAATTAAAAAATTACAACTTTTCATACACCAAGTTAAATCACAATTATTTTCCATACAATTTCAGTAAAGTTGGCATTAAATAATTTAGAAAAAAATAATATTATATAAGATGCCAATAATCGTATTATCCTTCTTATAATCAAACTGTAACAAGCAGATGAAACGGGAACATCAAGGAATTAAGACTATGAGTTAAGTAAGAAAATTATGCATATAATTATGATTTTGCATTTACAATTATTTGTCAAACTATTTAGAAAATACTTATAACGAGGAATACCTAATGAAATGTGATCGTATTATGTATATGTGTGCAAATAAATTTTAATTCATTCATTCATAAAATTCACATAGCGCTTGCACTACCGCGTCTACAAAACATCTACAAGTTTATAGTGTGTCAGGCAAGTGTCAGGGATTTACATTGTTTCGCACCTACATCAAATATCAATTTCACTGTAGATAGTTACTATTACCCCGATTTCTGTGGTAGCTACAGTTTAACTACGTGCCCTTATACCCATCATTTAAATATAAATAATCTTCTATATTGGTTTTATTGCTGTACAGAATTGATTGGACTTGGAGTTGGTAATTACATAGAGAGATGTTTCGGCCTCGGTGCGTCCGAACGGCAACTATTTGTCTTCCACACGCAAATGTGGTGGGGAATTTGTGTGAATAATTGATACGTGTCATTTGGCAACCCCCCTGACCCCCTAACTACCCACGTGGCTCAGCTAACCACCTGGTGTCACCAAAGTCAACATACTCCGTTTCTTGTGATAGGCTCAGAGCCTTAGTGATAACATGGTAACTTAATAACAGGGTAAAGTTGTTCATTTATTAACGAATCATCCCGTGAATTTTACATAGGAATATTTATTTAAATTAGATATCATTATACATTGTGTTTAATTTCTTTTTCTTCACACTATTTGCCTTTTGCGGCATTCTAGGTTGGCATGGATATGACACGCAACCTCACGTATAGAATATATATCGAGTTACCAAATACATAAGAAAGAACGATGTAATCGTTGCTTTCTCTTGCCGATTTCGCGAAATTAAATGTTATTTTTCCTTTTACGAAAGGATGTGTACTCGTAAGTACGTAATTTGAAAGAAATGTCATTAAGGTTTAAACATATTCGGCAGGGAAGTGCCGCTACGCATGGTCGGTGGTGGAGGTGGTGGTGAACTAGTGGCGATGCCCCACATCGATATTTCGTGCATTATTGAGCAGCCGCGTGCTACCTCCCGAATTTCCAATGTTTGGCGATTGATGTGTAGATTGACTTTTGTCATTTGCCTCGGTCATGTCAAATAGTGAAATGTTTTTCTATGGCCCTATATCCTCAAATTGTGGTGCGTGGTCTTAATGGATAAAGGCGATTTATTTTATATACCTAACTTTCTTTGTATATCTGATTGAGCTGGTGATGGATGAAAGCACTCCGTTGTTTTCTCTGTGACCATTTATTATACCAAAATCCATTATCATTCGGCCGATATTTTTTTGAAACGATTACGAATTTGTTGGCGATGTGTGGACGATAAGAACTAATGAGCGGTCAGCAAATAAGTAATGGCTTATCGATTGGTGAAAATATAAATACTGAATAGCAAATTGTTCATTATATCCAGTTATTTATCTGTTCCTTAGGATTTTTTCATCGTTTTAAAGGTTTTTTAAGTATGACTTACACAGACCGCTAGTGATAAGAGAGTTGTGCAAATCTCGTGGGTGGTCGGCGAAAGGTCCGGAATACCATAAAAGCGGCGCCTTTGCCAGATATGATATAAAATGTCGGCGCTTTTGTACGTAAGCGCCATCCGTTGAAAAGTTTTATTTCTCAAAAACAGTTAGGGTTTCTTTAAAGCGCCTTAGTATTAGCCAATCTGTTTTTTAAAGACTCCTTTGTTAAAAAATCCATTCCGAAATCATAAAAGGCAGGCATATTGGGTATCTTAGTCGTGAAGGGTTTATAGATGCAAGTTTTCTTTCTATCCTACAACAAAATAACATTTAATTTTTATTATTAACATACCGAGACCACCTCCAGACAAGACAGACTAGAGTAAATCAGGCAAGAAAATTACTCCGATGTTATGTCATTATCTCATTAATGTTTATGCAATCAAAGATAATCAGATCTCATTTAATAAAGATTCCCTAAAATAATGACGGTATATATTTAGGATCCTTTAAGTTCTAGGTTAGCAACTCGAATAGGTGATGTATACCAGTCTATTTGTAAAATTGTTGCCGAAAGACATGATTGAGAATTTTGAGTAATACTAGCGCAGCGATAATCGAAATTATGTCAAAACACGGTTGGTGCAAGTCGGTCTAAGGCGTGAATCATCCTATAAACATTATATCACATTTGTAGATATAGTACTTAGTTATAAATAATTTCTGATGTAACAACAGTTATAAGTACCTTCCTTCATTAACTCCAAGTTTCTAAATATATAAGTGTTAGAAGTGCACCGTTTCGTGATAAATAATAAGCAGCCAGCCTCGTAGACACATTTTACTTATCTAACAAATACTGTCTTCCATTAGCCTCACGCCTCACTCATGCAAGGGAGAAATGGTTATTAGAAAGAAGTACCGTTACGGTCTTCAAACCCATTCAAATAAAAAACCCAGTCCGCATCATTTAAACCCTTTACTGCGCACGTTTTCTGCGTAGAATGCAATTTTTATGAGTTTACGACATCCCTCTAATATTGCAGAACTCCGCAAAGACGCCGACTGCAGAACGCTCATGGCTAAATAAAGGGGTACAATAAAAACAAACGGAAAGGGTTTGTACAATGCGGAAAAATTACGCAATGACTGGTTTTATGAGTTTGTCAAAAGCGACGAGTGAAAAAAACTACTTTGCAGGTACGAAATGGGCCCATTGTTGGGCGAGGGGTTACCTTGGGCATGTCACCTCCACAATGAGACTGCCCTGCGAATACAAGTGCCATTCACCGGTGTAATGACACTGTATGCAAATAGATGCAAATGTTTTTACGACACCTCTATCTAAATGCGACAATGGGAGCATTGTGCGAATTGACTGGCGCTACCGAATTAGATTAGGTTAGGTTTGTGGTAAACAAATTATGGATTCCTGTATACGACCTATTGCAAATAATCAAAGTAAGTACTCTTATTTGCGGTAGTTATTTCTTTAGACTAGTTTTATCTCATCTATACATTTCTTGGTACGCGTAACAATAACTGATGCTTCTCTATAAGTAATGACTTTTTCAGAAGAATACCGTCTGATCTCCAAATCATTCCGGTTTTTTTTTCTACGTTGATGGGAACTTAAATTTTGCCACATGCGTCGTCTGCACTTCAATTAATAATCATATGGATATGTTCGGATTATACTAACATAATCATTAATTATTATATTTGATATAGAGTCGATAGACTGACCCAAAGCACGACTGCTCTACAATTCATACCTCACAAGCCATGAACTTATTGGCAATTTAATGGATATGTATAATTTCAGAAACATTTTGTAAGTTGCATTAATTTAATTTATATTATAAAAGATAAAATAAAATAATAATAAATCACAAAAGATATTGAAAAGGAATTATCTGTTTTTAGAAAAACAACTTCCCCGAAGTTATAATATAAAGTTAGATAGATGCCCCTTTGAACTTGATCTTTTTATCAAATGCGGCTACGGACCAAAAAATTATATCAGCTATCGTCGTCGGCGCATTCCGCGCTCTCCCACACACGCACACATAGCAGCGTGTTACAGACAAACACACATACATATGCGGCATGTGTAGATAAACATTGGGCTCGATGGTAAACAATGAGAAAATGCAAGGGAAGGAATAACATTTTTATTTTTTATTCGATACCTCATAATTACATAAATCTAGCCACTTACGAGTACTAATTAAATGTCATAATTATTAACAAATACTAGAAAGACAATATTCAATTAACGCATAAAGCAGATATGCATAATTTGCGCGTTAGCATTAAACGATAAACGATAGTCATTGTAATATTATTATTATTTTATTTATATTATTACATTGACTATCGTCCTCCCATTTGGTGAAATCAATGCCTATGCAACGCATAAAACTATCCTAGTGTGCAACTCTTAATCTATCGTCACATACCACCACATATGAAGCCGCTTTGCGCTGGCGCTTCACACACACGCATTCCATGTGTGTTTACACGACTCTACATGCACACTACGGCAGCTCTAGACACGAATATTGCTCGCTATGCTAATGCAGCGGAGATTGGGCAGGTCGTTGGCCGCTCCCGGACGTTACCAAGTCATTCGGCAGAACCCGTCGTCCACCCTCGCCCCGTCGCCCTCACAATCATTTAACCGTCTCTGCCATATCTCGACGACGCCAAGACTCTATCAAAAGATAGTTATAGGTTTGCTACGTGGTATCGTAGCAGTTCTACTGCAATTATTTTTGTTATACAAATTTCTATATATGCACTTCAGTCTACTGATCAAAAATTTTGAAAATTATACTTAATAAAAATTAAGCCTTTCTGTATTATTGATACCGTTTCCAAAACACAAGTTAATTAAATTTATCAGCATCTAGATTTGAATTGACAAATCTTGTGTCCTCTTATAACTCCACTTAAACTTCACTTCTCATAATTAATGTTAAAATTTAATACTATCTAATTTCTGAGAAGTCCCAAGTCTTGTAGGCATAGCCGGAAAGATCTACAACGAAATCATCAATACTGATTTTCACTTGCACAATAAAGTCGAAAATCATGTAAGTATTGAATGTTTGTTACTAGTAATAGATTTAAAGCGAGTAAAATAGGCGGTAGAAAGTAATGCGATAGTGACAATGTTAAAACTTGGTCGATGGGCGGCAGCGCCGCTGGCCAGTGACCTTGAGTCGAATGCAGCGCTGCGCTGGCGCAGTAGATTAGTTACACACGCATGACACGCCGGCCCCCATGCCTGGATGTACGTTTAGCTTCCTTGTGTGGGTAGGGCCTAGGGACAAAATGCAATCGCATCGTTTAGGAAAAATATAGTCTGTACTCTATGGAATTGCTCTCAAACATAACACATGGTGGTTGCTATCAGGCGTTACAGAAAAGCAAGGATTATGCAGAACTCCTCTTGCTTTATATTATACTAAACCTTCTAGTATAGTCATAGTGGCAATTGTGCATGTTGTGTGCATTAATATTCTGACTTCTGAAAACTTTACTAGCTGGCCCGTTTTCGATTGTAAAAAATTAATGCAAATCAAAAGGTAGAGGCTTGTTTTTTCACTTTAGGTACAGGATTTTAAGTGCACTTTTACTTATGCACGTCCGACAACATTCCTCCAGTATTTATGACTAAGGGATAAGTAGTATTAATGTATAAGTTACGTCGCACCTCCGATCTTAGACCATCCATGTTGAAAATTGTGTGTAGCGTGGGCGTTTTGACAGGAGAGATGCCGAGAGCCCGGAGCCGGCGGCAGCGGCGGCGCATAATGAATGCATCCATAATAGCAGTGTGCCACTTCTCGTGAAAGTGCAGCGGACAGCCTTGAGCGGACCCTTTCCCTCGTCCATCATGCAGGCGCGAGCGCACGCCACATAGTCCCGCTCTCTCCATTTTTCCTAAACCGTACATTAAACTATCAAGCGGACATTTATCGCGGGTAATTTATTACAATTCCTGTGCCCATTTATTCGAAACCGAATTAGATTTCGATGCATTTTAAAATATTTATTTTAAAATGCCTCGAAATCATGCATTTTATGGATATATTTACATCGAACTGACGAGTCTGGCAAACATTACAAGGGGATTATTGTTGGACCGCCTTCAAGTATCAGCACTCCTTCCCCTTTCGGTGGTGCGTGATAGGCGTGCCGTGTATGGCTATAAGGCATGCATCCTGCAGGCGGGGGGGTGAGAGAGGCGCGGGCGGTGAGGCGGGCGGAGCGACCGACCAAGCGGTTATTTCGGTATGCACATTGCATGCAGCGGCGCATCGCGCGCGGCACTTGCCACTCGAAATAGTCAGGTCAGGGACCGCGACCATCGCCTCAATCCTGCCCCAAGGTCAAGTCTCTGCAGCTCCATCACCCCCCGCCCGCCCCGCGGCCCTCCCGCCCGCTGCGCCTCTCCAAATAACAGCCGTTGGCTGTTAACTCAAAAGTCATGCCTGTCGCCAACCAACACGTCCATTAAAGTTTGGAACTCAAGTGTTTCGCTGGTCTGTATGATCATTAATTATTATGTACCGTAATAAAGGCGCCTATCCTAAGTAGATATACCTAGAATTTGATCATTTTCCTCGATGACGCCAATTTCTTAATTTCCATTGTCATCAGTAAATTCGATAACTTCTAATTGTGCCGATGCTGTAAATGTGCCGAGCCCTTACGATGCCGTTATCTCCTCTTATGTTGGCGAACGTGACACTTCGACAGTTAATCGATATTTAATTGCGAATAATTTACGAGTATCGTCACGAGATAAAACGGCGAACTGCGCACTACAACATTCTTATTATCGATTCCGACAATTTGCTATAACAACAATTTACTTATACAAAATTGCATAATCGCAACACTGTCTTTAGCTTAAAATTAGTTTGCAGTTTTAATTATTAATAAACAAACTAATAAATTTAAAGGTATGTAAAAGATGATTCAATACCGTCGCGTAATTAAATCACATGTCACAAATTAAAGTCTCACTTTGCTATCTTGGTAAGGATTTAATGGAATAACCAGTTAACTGTATCAGAAGTCACATATCGATTAAGCGACCAGCGACTAATATGCGAAAATATCACGTTGATGTCTAATGTTCCTTGATGTCTGACCCAAGTGGTCAGATTTCCGTAGAAAAGACATCAATGCGTTCTAATATAACTTAACTTCCATACCTTATTTAAGATTAGTTTTTGATATTTTAGCTCAAACCTTTTCAACGATTCAACTTAGCAGTGTCATCTACTAATATTTGGAAAAGAATGATTAACCGAATACTACCATAGATACCTATAGGTAAGTAAGTATACCTACATAAAACTTGAGTGAATTATAACAGGATTTACCCTCGCGTTCGTGGTCACCTTTATGGCTTCAGCTTCCCCTGGGCTTGGTCAGTCATCGACACCGAAATATTTGGGGGAGTTTGAAGACTACACCATGAAGTAATTACTTACAGCATAAGTATTTACAATTACCATAGATGGTGTTAGAATATAAATAACTTACGAAATAGGTAGTTATACGAAATGCACCAATGGTCTGAAAACTAGGTTTAAATAAGAAATAAAGTATATTTTCTGACGGAATCGTCGCAAAACACTTGCAAAAGAAAAGTTAATTTCGTCAAATTGATTAGGTAAAGTCTAGAATTAATTAGATTATCATTTAAGTAATTTTGAACAATAACAAACTAAGTACATATAGGTGTTCTTATATGTATTTATTAGAGCTTATTATAGGTATAAGTAACCGTATTACAACAACGAAAGATACAAGTATCCAAAGTTTTCTCATAAAATGTACACGTTTCTAGAATGTGGGCGAAGGAGGGAACAACCAACTGAACCAAGCAGGCATCTCCGCAGCTATCTTGGCGAGGACATTGCACTTCTGCCGCCTCCCCCTCCCCTTTGGTCCTTCCTCTCCCCACTGGCCCTGCCGAAACTCGCTAACCAACGCTTGCCTCTGCGATGCGCCCGCGCCGACCGGATTTAACTATTTATTAGTCACCCGTTACTTTTGGGAACTTTCTATGTGAGTAGTCAGCTTTGTTACATAATGTATGCACATAGTACTTACCTTGTAGCATAATTCAACATTTAGTAATGAGGCATATTGTTTTATTTTTTAAATGGATATTGATGATCTTGTGCTGTTATGTTAAAATAAAACTAACAAAACATTATTGTTTAGATATGTTCATACGATATATTTTATTTCGAATCGAAAACTCAATTTCAAAAACTGATATAATGGCCATAGGAAAATATCGAAAAAATTAAATGATGCCATAGTCACCAAAGTAGTTGCAGATTTTAAAGTTATTTTTATTTCAGCTTTTCTCTAAAGATACTCGTGAATTTTCTAAAAAGTAACACTACGAGTAGATTGTTTCAATTAAAATTTCACTGAGTAGAGTTATAAAAACTTGATCGCTATCACAAAGGGTAGAATTGTTTACCATTGAATGAATGCATTACATCAAGATTGTGTACCGTCTCGACGTGCCGGCTATTGACATAGACACAGATAGTCATAGCATGTACTGTCGGCTCCGTGCACATGCATCGCATCGCAAGTGCAGCGCTTCCCGTTACTCCTCATATATACTTGGTACATACTGCTATGTAATCTTCATTTGTAGCATCAGCAAAACAGGTTTAGTCATTTATGTACTTACCTGAAGACGACGATTCTGTACAAGTTTTGATTGTATGCATAAGATATGTAGGAGTATCTGATACTTAGATTGTTTCGACGCATGAAATCGAATATATTTACACTCACGCCTTTAGCACACTGCAGCGATTTTGAAACGGAATTGGACCAAACTCATAGAAATATTTTTTTCTAGATTTCGGGCTACGGGTTCGGTCCGATTCAAAATAACTGCAATGTGCTAAAAGCGTTCGTCATCTGCATCGTGCATGTAATTAAGTTAGTCTCGAAACTCAGTGATTGACTATATATTGAAAGCCCTAAACTCTGTTAAAATGTAGACACTTATAGACACATAAGACTACATTTCCCGGATCCTGTGACATTTTAATTTGTTTGTATCTACCTAATATGCGGTCACAGACCCCGTCAACTACCGCATCGTCAATCACTATAGGAAGATGTGTATGCTTTATTTTGTTTTGAATTGTTTAACAATTCTTCTAGCAAAAGTTGTTTAGAATTTTGAAGTTTCGCTATAATTATGTTAGTAGTATCTGTTATATGTTTACGGGTTACTTCTGCTGACGCTACATACTGGCGGTGTTATGGCGCGGCCTGCCTCAACGCGGTGCGCGTTCGCCGCGGTCGCACCGCGCGGTGCGTGCGCGCAGCCCGGCGCGTCGTGACGTCGACGACGTTTCCTGGAGCTGTTCCACCGTTTTATAGACTGGAGCACAGATTATAAAATAATACTAAGACTGGAAGAATGAATGGCTTAGACTTAAATGTATTCTAGGTTTTTAATGAAGGTTCATTTCCATAACAGCACTGATGTACGCTGTAATTGCTAATTAGGGTACCTAAATCATGAAGTTAAAGACAAAGGCAAAGTCAATATTTTTATGTTGTATGTATTATTACATTATATACTGTGCATACCAAGGTGTCGAATTGAGAACTTATAAATTCATCGGTTAATGTTTTTACATTTTCATGCCATTCAATTAATTCATTTATTCATTCAATTAATAAAATAAGTAGACCAGACCAGGAATACTTATTCAAAATCTAAAATTCAAAAATAAAATATTTAACTATGCAAGTATATTTGTTTATTTACATTTGCATGACACAATTTATGTATCAATTTACTTATGATTACCTAGAACAAAGGAAAGCTGAGCGCAAAATCAACTTTATCATGTAGGTGTTTATTTTATACTAACTAATAAATGTTACGATCTAACTTGAGGAGATTAGCCACATAATTACATATATTATGTACACATTACAGGAAATTTTAAAAATATAATTTTATACAATCATTTAAACAACAGGACATACATTTTTCACAAAACATTTGTTCTAAACAAGTTAAATCGAATCGAAAAATTGAATTGCGATTGAAGTCCAATGTATGAATTTTCACAGTTGCCGACCAAAAAGTACCTATAACAATACTCGTAACAGGATATGAGGTTCTACGAGTATTATCATGTCCTTACGCTTACGTTTCCAAGTGTTTTTTATAAAATTTAATGTAATATTTTAATTTAAAAAAGTATTCCAAGACGAGAGAGAGAGAGAAATTATCAGAGAAAACAAACCCAACGTTATATTTCCTTTTAGGTAGGTATCTATATGTATATGGTATTACTTATTAGTAAAATATAAGTAGGACTTTCTAACTTACCACAATAGGTACATAGGTACTTACCTATTTATGTTTATAGAACGGTGATAAAGTTATCGCACTATGCAAATTGGCCTTAAAAGGGCCCGAATCGCTAATTACTTACAATACTTAGAATGTTTGCCATTCGACTGTGTGCTCGTAGTCCAAGTGGTACAAACAGAGAATTGATAAACAGACCTCGTAAGTAAATGTCGCGATTTTTAATAAAACCCTGTGATTTTTAAACTAATTTAGGAATATGTTTAACGACAACGTCGTCGCGAGCTTAGAACGGAAGCTGAAACCGTTCGAACCGGAACCGGACTACATGAATTCGACGGCGTATTTTTGGTCGAGTTTATATAAACTCTGGTTCGATGGATACTGGAATCGGACTCATGAAGTCCGAGATATATTTATTATTATAGATTTTTGACGCGAAGGTGCTTATGCTCAAAGTGCAAACACTTGTTCGCTATATTGATTTCAAAAATATAAGTAGGTACTAGAAAGGTGGAAAACACTATAACATTAGATATTTTACGAAATAAAAATATCCCTAGGTACTATTAGTTATTCTGTGCCCTAGGTAAAATTTGTATTATTAAGTCCAAATTTCAAGCTACACCTACATACTCGTACGTGACGTAATTAAAAAATGAATTATTCCCCCTTCGGTGGTAGGTACATTAGAAAACGGATGAAAGACTATACTGTAAAAGAAAAAGAGTTCAATTATATTTAGCGATCGCCCCTGTAATTACAGCAGAGGTTTCCTTAATTACAGCTCCCAATAAAAAGGTTGGAGCTTCCTACTACTATACTTCCCACGTGTAGTGAGGCAGGGCGGCATTGCGCAGGCGTGACATATGCGCGATGCGGCTTATTATTACACCGCGGTAATATTATCAAAATATTACTTTCCTCCTGCACAGAGTAGGGTAAATTACGGGACATTCAGTTGAACCAGTACCTACTCAAGCAAGTACTGCTCAAAGAACACTCGTAAATTTCAATACTCTTAAAATGCTAATGGTCGAAATCACAGAAATCGGACTAGTGGCGCCTTCTCCGCTAGAATGATGACGTTAGCACTGACAGCGAGCCGCGCAGTTGACCCATAGGTAATGTATTTTCATACATTTAACATTTTAGTGCCCGACTAATGTATGAAAAAGGTACAATCGCATGCGCAAATTGACAGACGCGGTTTCCTTATAAAACTTCTCTAGCGAGAGTAGCGAGCAATCTACATTGAGGTGAATTTCAAAATATTTGGTAGGTACTTTCATTGTAACTCGTACATTTTACCACCACCTACAATGAACGTATAAAATTGCAATTTTTCCAGGAGCGAGTGCTACGATTTGGCTTCAAAACACAGCTTCAAGGCCGGCAGCAAACATGCCAAGCCTCTGGTGTCGCATGTGTCTCTTACCGATAACGGTGACCGCTTACCATCAGGGAGCTCAACGGCATGTCTAAAAGGAAACTTGCACTTACTGTTCTGTTACATGTTCATTTGCACTGGTCAAAGAAGAGATCTGTCCTCCGAGATACAGGAACTTCCTAGTTCGGAGGTCAGCGCCTATAGTAGGATAACTGGTTGCTCACTAATTTTATTTAGTTTAATGTAAAATATGCTTAAGTTCCTACTCCACTGTAATCTTACCGCACAAATAAAATATTCTTATTTTTACTTTTTTTTCATATCCATAAAAATTATATTCATACATCAATCAACAAAAAATTCTAACCTATATACCTACCTAACGAAAAACGAATTAGGTATCTATTACGTATACTACATAAACAAAGATATATTCCCTATCTTTAGAGTGAACTACCGAGTATAATAATTAAAAGTAGAGCAAACAACAGGGACCATCAATGTCCACCATAATTACGGCCATGGTGGTCAGATAAAGCTCATTTGTAACAGTAGCCTCAATTCGCCTTCGATGTTACGTCGTAACTATTATATATGCCTTTGTTACACATTATTCGGTTCCCTGAAAGCTCTGAACATTTGTCTCTACTGCACAATTTCCTAGGTAGGTATAAATAATATGAAGTAATAAAATAATATAAAACGACGAATAAAGTTCCGGCCGGGCCAGGACCTGCGACAACACATCTATTTCAGGACAGCGTCTCTACCGGGGCGATTAATTGATCGCGTATTACGTTACTTTCATATGAATTATTTCTATTCATAGCCGATGGGTGTTTACTCTGATAGAAATGAACGACACCCCTATATATACTTAATTAAAAATCGAGTAAGTATACAATCGTTGAAAGGAACGCATCGCGCTGCAAAATTTATATGTAACGGTTACTCAGTACTTTGCGTAGACTTTAGCGTATAACCATGGAATCAATTGATTTTGATTGGGTTCATACGCACACCATAGCATAGCATAACATAACTCTCACGTCCATAATCGCCGAAGGGTTAGACAGAGGAACTACCTTCATTATAGGTAGTTCCCACTTTTCGCCGTAAGATTTGGTGAACAAACGTGATAGGTGGCGAGCCTATCGCCGTCTACTTGGTGTAGAATAGTATCCACTAAGGTCCTTAGTACGACACCCATGGGAAGTGTTGGTATTCTTTATGGCCGGTGGTGCTATTCTTTATGGCCGGCACGATATGCACACCATATCTTGGTAAAACTTTATGTACCTTCTTGCTTCTTATTACCTACTAATTTAGCTATTCAAGCATAGGTTAAAAGATTTTCTAAAAATTAAATACATATAAACTGCAATCTTTTTTTTTGCATTCTTGATATGGTAACATTAATTTAAATATGCATGTGATCGTTTAATTATAACTTCTAACATGACATTTATAAACTGCAAAAACAAAGACAATAAGAACTTACTTATATTTTCTTGAACAAAACAAATTTAGAATAATTTTAATATGACCGAACGTCGGTGTCGGTGGTTCAACCTCATTGTTTTTCAGTTGCGAAACGCTTCGATACATATGTTTAATAGAAATCGCAATATTAATGATCCACTTTGGAATAAATCAATTGTACAAATGCAAATACCCAGTGACTTCTGAACTAAATACATTAATTTTATATGTTAAAATACCAAGTAGGTAACCTAGGACTACCAGGTAAATAAAAACCTAGTTGTCATTTACCTAAAAATAACAAAAAGGTAAGTAAGTAATTTAGTTAGTTACCTATTTTTCTTGCTTTCATTGCTGTGTTCCGGTTTGAAGGGTAAGAGAGTTTTGCTAGTCTTTTTTATTCATAATTTTTTATTTACACCTATCTTATCTTATCTTATCTTAAGATAGGGGGCCGGGAATAACCAGCGGCACTTCGACCCCCATTTTACACACTGGTCATCTGAGTGTGCAGGTTTCCTCACGATGTTTTCCTTCACCTTTAGAGCAGTCGGTAAATGCACGAAAGTCTTCGAAAAATACGAAAAGCTCATTGATACATGGCACTGCACGGTTTCGAACCCGGACTTCCCGGATTGGAGTCCGGTGTCCTAGCCTCTGTGTCGCCGACGCTCTATTATTATTTACACCTAAAACCTCAATCTCACCTGGTGGTAAGTGACGATAAGGCCGAAGATGGAGCACACGGGCTTAAGCTGCTTTCTTTCCTATAGGCATTATCCTTGTCATTGTCATTAAAAAAGGTCTAATCCGTCTAAAATCGTTTACAGAATCTAGAAGAATTACGTGAGCAATGACAGCGAGCCACGAAGTTGACACATATAGATCCGAACCATGGAGCGAACGCACTTATCCTGCACTGCACGGCACCGCGCGGCACTTCGCGGCCAGGTGGGTTACTCTCGGGGGTAGGGATTGGGTCGCGGGGTGCGGGGGAAATATTTCTACATAGACTAGATAGTTAACGGTCATTAAAAGTAAAAAGGAGATTAAATCTTATTGCCATACTTGAAAATTGAATAGTCATGTCACAGTTGTCGCGCCGCGTAGTGCAAGATGAGTGCATTCAGAAATTCCGCTGCAGTGCAGTTATCTGCAGTTGCAGTTACGTGTCGCGCCGCGTAGTGCAGGATAAGTGCGCTCAGACCTTATAGGTCACTTACTTTCATATACATTTGACATTTCAGTGATTTCAGTGCCCGACTAATGTATGGGAAAATGCCTAAAACGCATGCGAGAATTGGCAGACGGGGTTTCCTTAAACTTCTCTAACGAGCAATCGACACAGGGATGAATTTCGAAATCTTTGATCCAACACATATATAGGTACGAGTAGGTACATCATACCAAACTGAATAATAATAACATAAGATCTGTTATATAATCATTGAAATTCAGGATTTCATTTTGACTTTACTATTTCTTTTATGTGTTTCTTCATAATAGAAGAGATAATGTCCGTCCATGCTAATACAGGGACGGTCGTTGGCGGGTCAGGGGTGACCAACGGCTAGCCAAGTGTCCGCGGCACCCTTTCGCAACTTGCCTCAAGACAGATGCGAGCACAAAGGATTCATCGATCTACGTTGCAAGTGATTACAATAATAAAGAAATGGTCACTTTTATTACAAGATAGACAATATTCTTCTTCTTTGTCGTATTGCTCATTGATGAGATTCGTGATCATGCTATGGTAATAACCACATAAAACGACTTTCTTAGTGTAGACGTATACGTCTAAATATCCAGTGTACAGCATATGTGTGGTGTTTTCCCTCGCCGTTAGAGCAGTCGGTAAATGTACGTGAGGTTTAGAACTAACATTACATTATATTAGTACTAACATTACATGACATTTCATGGTTTGGAACCCGACCTGAACCTTCCGCATCTGACATCCTAGTCACAACGCCACAACGTTTTACTTATCTGTATAAGTAGATGTAAGTACATATGCCATTACGATACTGTTTTGATTATGTAAAACTGGGATTCGATTATCCCATTCGAATTTTGGGCCAATCCGGAAACGTTTTGCAGTCGAATCAGGAATTTTAAACTCGGACCACGAATATCGTCCAGTTTTTTTTAAATATTTTTTTTTGTGGAATCACTGCCATTTTTGATAAAGTTCCAAAAATGTAAATAACTTTTTTCGTGTAAAATCGGATAACCATATATGGTGTTATAAATAGATAGATCTATACTTTCTGGGACACTGTTGAGTAAATTTAGACATTTCTTTCGATCATCATGTTATAAGTTAAGTGTAGGTAACGTAAATCTTATGTGTTAGTTAATCTTATCTTAGTTTTGGAAAGGGGTAATAAACCGAAGAGATAAAGCCAGTATGACTTATTATGATAGGTACCTAGGTACTCATGCGAGTACTATCATAATATTTTGTGGTACCTGTCTCCCAAAAAGGTGCGGTTCGACCTTGTCCCCGTTGCACAGAGTTCAACTATGAACAGTTACTTTTTGGTCCATAGTAAAGACCTAAATCTAAGTCGCTAACAAGTAAAACAGTCAGGTTTGCGACTCCGATAAAGTTCAATGTCACAGTAAGTTGGCAAGGTCTGCGACACAAGTTGTCGATCCCAGGAGGTCAGCGGTCAGCGGTCAGGGGTGACCAACGGCTGGTCGGCCGAGGGGTCGCGAATCTGTTCCCTTGACCATGACTGACTACAGTGAATCCTGTTTAGGTTTTCGGAATTACAAATTACAAATCTGAGGGCGTAAATCCCGTAGAATTCAGTTTGACAGTCACGAAACGAAAATTTTGACAACGGATCTCGAAAACCATGCTCCATATATTTACAATAGCGCCACCAATAATCTGAGTGTAACAGAATTTCAGGATAGTAGGCTGGGTGCAGAGGCAGACGCACACAATGGATGGAGGTTTGGACAAGCAAGTTTTCAAATTAAATAATTGTACCTACATAACAATTGGTAATTTTATTTTTTCACATTAAACATTTTGTAGGGAAAAAAGTATCGGATAAGTAAGAACTGTCCATTTTCTCGTTTTTCGAGAGAGATTTTCGTTTCGTAATTATCAAAGAAATCCTACGGGATGAGCCCTCTGTGGTGAATGGTACTATTGATTAAATTAGAATATTTTTTTAATGAATTAAAGGAATTATTCGCGGTGGCCGTGTCCCTGCATATTATGCTCTACATGACTTAAAGTATAATTCTTTTAATGAGTTGGTAGGTTTTTTTTAATTTTTTAATTTACTACTAAACCCGCATTTGACCTCGATCTCGCATGATGGTAAGCGACGATGAGGTCGACGATGGAGCATGCGGGTCCAGTAAATGCCTATTCACTCTGGCCTTGAAGATCCCAAGGTTGTAGGTTTCGGGAAATACAGACGCCGGCAGGCTGGTAGTAAAGTAAGTGGTGGTGGCAGGTAAGTATTTAAAGGGTCAAATCCTAAATTACATTCTAAAAACTACACGACGTGCCTGTCTATATAAAATAGTTATTTAGTTCAAAAATTACCCACTGATATGAAAGAAATAATATAATCGCCACTATTTTTACCATAGACTAAAAAATCTTGTAAAAAAAAACTCAATGCAGTTCAATCAATGTCATTTCAGTGCAGTTATTAAGTTCAAGTTCCGAGTCTCATGAGGTCAGTGGTCACCGGTCAGGGGTGACCAACGTCGGCGAATATTCACAGACTTGCTAACTCTACCAGACGGACCCACGCTTGTACAGGCGACCAGATATCAATCTACCTAATCTAAAATATATCATTTTGCGCAGTCATAAGGTTGAGATTTAATCGAAGGTTTTTGACAGATAGTATTTAGCTAGCGTTCGACTGCATTGGAGCCGTATTGTTAAAATGACAATGAAGAAGAGTGCGGATTATTTTTTATAGCCCTATCGTCTTAAAAAATTCAAGCATCCTTTTTGGCGAACTTTCTTTGGACGCATTGAATGTAAATAGTAAAGTTAAAAAAGTTTTATCGCAAATTCCATTACCGCAAATGAAAATAGCTTTGATAAAACTTGGTTTCTTTCTTTACTGTGGTGCCTAAATGCCTATCTATAATTACATTCCATCACAACAATGTTAAAAATATTATGTTTCGGTATCTATCGATAATTTATTTAAATGCATTGTGTAAACTTTGTGATACTGATCCTAAAATCTGTAATCGCTTTCTATAAGCTTTAGAATATTATGGTGTGCATAATTCTAATAACCAAGGGAGAGTTAAAAAATAAAATTAATATCCTTAAACCGGGTTTCTTCGTCCGTTCGTCACCTATGACCCACGCTTGACCAGTGTCGTCCCTTGAAGGTCCGCCAATATATGGATTAGCAAGTTCACACCGTCCTTGAGATTGACCATTAAAGTTTTTTTAGTAATTTTAACGTATCTTGAGATTCTTTTTGAACTAAGGAAATAGATATGTACTTATTTAAACGTTCATTGATAGCAATTTTTTTTTCAGATTACGATTAGAAACCTGATTCCCTTTACATTACTTCATTTCCTTTTGACAGAGCTTCTTAGACCTTATGATTCTATAGACTTCGAATAATTTTAAACGTCACATCAAATTTCACAGAGCCGTGGATAACACGTAGCGGTCACTGGACAGCGGTCAGTTCCCCGTTTTACGGCTCTTTTATTTACTCTAAGCTTATTAAACCCCTTCCCTTTGTTGAATATAGTCTTAAGAAGGGTAATTAATATGGTTGGTATTGTGCGAAAACGGCACCTTTGTTCCCTGTTGTTTTGGCGCTTTGTGTTCGGGACTCGGTCCCGTTTTTGTTCGCGTTTTGTTTAGGTGATCATTAGCTCAGTGGGCAGTTTTGGCACTGACCACTCGCAATGGCGTTTTTATTTTTTTCTCACAGATATTGTACTACGTTTTACCGTTACGACGAACTATTTGATTAATGATTGGATTGATGATTCACGAATTTCAAGCTTGTGAATTTTTAACCCTAAAACCTGTTTAATTCGAACCTTTTGCTGATCAGGAATCGAACTAATTACGACTTACTTATTTTTGAAGCAGACTCCTAATAAATTGGTAACCTATTAATTATTGAATCGTTTCAACGTTATTTGAATAATAACACCAATAGTTCAACAACGGTTCAGCATTAGGTACTAAAAGTAAATTAAGAATTAAATATTCGACCATATCATCAAGCACTATAGGACAATAAGTAGGTATATCTTTGGTACATAGGTTAAGAATTAGAATAAACAAATAATTAGAAAAAGAAAGGTAGGAAAACCTGTCGCTAGATGGGAAGACGATCTAATTGCAACAATAGGAAAAAATTGGATATACGAAGCACTAGAAAAGAAAAATGGTTAAACAAGATAGATCATTATATATAAATAAATATGTAGAGAAGGAAAAAAGATGAAGGAGGATGATGTCTAAACTGTCCTAAACCAAAGGTTGGCTGGAAGAGATCTCTATGGGATAAGCCCGCCTTTGTACATATTTTAATGTTTTTTATTTATTTTCTGAGTATTTTTTGTGCAACAAACAAACACGGAGGCCAACGTCAAATTAAATTAGACCCCTAGCAGATTTACTATAAGTAATGCAGGATAACATATATAATTTTTAAATTATAAACTCTGCGTTAGGTTTAAATTTGGCTAAATAAAATAAAAAATATATTAATAACTGTGTTGTAGGTACCTTATTACTTTGTGTGTGTGTCGATGAATAAATACCCTTTCATTATTATTTTTTACTATTTACTAGTTTCTTGGAGTACTACAGTCTGTCGCGATGACCTCTGCTCTCTGATGCGCTGAATGCAGCCGTTGCACAATTGTGCGAAGACTGGTTCCTATGCCATGCGTGTGAATCTATTGACGATTGAATGTATTTTAATATTAACGTGTTTTAATAGTTGCATTGAATTGTGGAGTTACCGGTAATAACCAAACTGATGCTGTTTTGGCAGATACGAGTAACTTATATAAGATGAAAATGATAAGACTAAAAGTTGTTAGAGAAGGTGCGTCCTTTTTGGAGTCTCACTTAACTTTTGGAGTGCTTTTATCTTCTTAACAATAAATATAAATAACCAATGAATAAAACATGTAGAACAAAAGTTATCGACATAGCTCATAAGATTAGCAAGCTGAAGTGGCAGTGGGCCGGTCACATCACTCGCAGAACCGACCCGCTGGTGTAGACGAGTTCTGGAGTAGAGACCGCGTTTGGGCAAACGTAGTGTGGGACCCTGCTAGATGGAACGACGATATGCGCAAGGTGGCTGGCAACGACTGGATGAGAAGAGCCGAACATGTGGCTCAATGGCGCCCACTCTAGTGGGCTGCTGATGAAAACAAGTACTTAGCACAGTTTTCTGCTTTGTGTCTTACATCCTATCCTCTAAAGAAATCGATCTTATATATACACCTAACCTAACAAACATACCGTAGTAAACACAAAATTTATGCTCGCCTGATACTTTACAAATGTGTTAGTAATGTTTTATCTATATACATGAGAACAAAATAAAACACGGTACACACAGAGCAAAAGATATAAAGTTCGCATGTGTTTGTGAGCCGGTATTTGCGCAGGACTCGCGATTCGCCCGGCTGCGTGTGTAGTTGTTCGCGAATCGCATCAATGCGAGAGGAAGGAGGATCGCCCTCCGCCTGCCGGCCAATGGGAGGACGTCTAGACAGAGTGCGCACTCCGCGTCGCGAATAAATTTGCGCTCTATGTAAACCATATCCTATATATTTGCAAGTACCATACTTACGCTGTGACCAAAAAAAGATGTTTACTGCTTCCTATTGGTCGGATATATTTTATAGTTATCATGTTATATAGTGTTATATGCTTATATGTAAATGTAGAGGTATATAAATGACGTAGTACATATCATCGTTGAGTCAAACTCCTCGTCATCATGTAGCCTTGGTAATCCGTCGCGTTGTAAAAGTTCTTCCTACTGCAATAAGAGTATGTTTTCTACTCTACAAACAATAGCGGTTGTCAAAGAAAAGAACAAAATCTTTGAAAAGGAATTATTTAAAAACAAAACCACAAGGGGTGAGTTTTATAAGAATGGTAGTTAAAAGTGGGATTACTTCAAATTATATTTGAAATTAGAGAGGGTTTCTTCTATGTTTAGCAAAGGTGTGCAGACAACCCTTCCGTGTAAAATATCTCAGTTTAAACGTTTCAAAACACATGTTTGCTTTCACACTGATCCCTGGAGGAGGTTATAGGATAACATATTGCTTACTACACCACTTAATTTTACAGACACCTGAAAATGATCACGTAATGTTGGCATTAAAACAATAGTCTATAACAAATGAATGAAGATAACATTAGTGTTATTGAGGCGGGCGCGTTCTTTACTTCATGGTAAAAACGCATTTTAATCGATTTGATATTAATCAGAGGAAAGGTTCGGAATGAAACAGGTCGAAACTAATTTTCCTGTAATACTTTACGAGCAAAGTATTATCCATTAATTTAATTTAAAACAAATTATTTGCTGCATAAAGAGAAATTCATTTGTTTCCACAAAGACTTTTTAAGATTCTCAAAAAAAACATAAATCACGTTAGCACAAAAATAGCCTCATCGTTATATCTACTTCCGAATTATAAGTGCAGTCTTGGAATACCTACAAGCAATTCAGCGGTAACCATCTACCCCCTTCGTGAAGCAAAAAAACTAATAAAAAACACTACGAGGGGGTGTCGCGAGATTAGCCCTCCGAAGTGACACAGAGGAGCAAAGAGCAAAAACACCGCACATGGGCGTATTTCAATTAGCTGTCAGTTTGTCAACTCTTCTGCTATTATTTATAAAGAGGCAACCCTTGCAACAGGCGCCAAAGCACGCACCCTCCATCTTTTAATGAGATTTTAAAAATAAATGTTGCACCTTTTGTTTCGTTGCTCGACTTGGGAATTTTTGTATTCAGACAAAGAGATGAAAAATGTTAGTTCTATGTCTTGGAACTCAGCGTTGTCTTTATAATCAAGTCACAGCTTAATTTATGCCCACGTAATTTATGCCTATGTAATATAGGCACCCGTGTCCAGCACATCAGAACCCTTTGATACTTTGCCGCCTTAACTTATGTGACACGTTATACAAATATCAGGAAAACATAACAAAAGTTATTGCAACAGGGTTCCACTAGTAAGTATAACTTGACGTTTGTCTACCGAACCATGTATTCCATTGTAGGTACAGTCGACCACAAGCTTATATATATTACATCTGTCAAAAACCTTCGATTAAATCTCAACGTTATGCCTTGCGCAATATGACAAATTTCAGATTCTCAAATTTTGACGTTTAGGTTGACCTGTGGTTGACTGTACGTACCTGTCATCAGAATCTTACGTACCTATTTACATGTTAATAACTTACGTAAGATACAAACAAAACTTTAAAAAAATTAAACTAGAGTTAATTTTCAATTGGTAACTAAGTAGGTAAATTACTTAATATATTTCCGTAAAGCCACACTTTATTCTATCAAACAGTCAGAAATGTTATACTAATTCACCACCTTCTTCTTCTAAGTCGTTTTCCTCATTTCTGAGGGTCGTGATCATTCTAAGGAATTAATCACATTATTATAACGACTCTCGTGGCAGATTTAATGGGGTGGTTTGCCATTGCCTTCCCCATTTCACACACTGGTTATCTCAGTGTGCAGGTTTCCTCACGATGTTTTCCTTCACCGTCACCACCTTATCTAACGCTAAATATGAAGGTCAGTTTAGTTTTTTTTAATATTGTATGAAAATTAAGACATAGACAACGCTATTTTAAAATTTATGATCTTGAACGATCTTAAAATTAATAAATCAAGTACTTATGTCACCTACACCGCACCTTCACTTAAGTATTTATTCGTACTTAATATCTACAATTTAAAGTTCTTATAAAAGCGCTGAATAATAGGTATGATATATAAAACTCATCAGATGGGTAGGTATTAATAAGATGTTAGTAAATATTTTTTGCTGAGGAAATACGCGGATATTCCATTAACCCTTTAATGCAAAGGAAGTGTGTAAGTAGGTCATACATCGATCGAACATTGCACATGTTGTGAAAGCGATCAAAAAAGTGCCCCTCCAAGTTCGCTTTGTTTCCACATTATGAAAAAATCTTTGATTATTGGATGCAATTTGTACCCCTTAGATCGTATAGTCACGGTGTTTAAAATTGGCTAAGTAATGGATACGTGACGTTACATCTCGGGACTACACTAATGTATTAGTACTTAAACATACAATTATTTAGGCATTATAATTTCTACCTAATTATGAATATACACATTCCTCTCAAGTTAGATTTTGAATTGTAAAGAGCAAGACAAATATTGGTAGCCAATACTCTAAGACGGTGGTATAATAAACCTGCGTTTTATAAAGTTTTTGCCTTCTACGGCATGTGTTTTATCCCGACTTAACCCTTCCCGCGGTCTTGGCAGCCATTCTTTGCCTACAAACCTCTTTTTTGTCAGCCTCCTTTTTAAATGGCACATGCAGAGAGAGAGCTGTTTTTTATGCACATCGACCTATTTGATAAAATGCAATATCACTGATCTACCTGGACAACCTTTGGATTTTATTCTTTTAATAGTTCGTCCCTAATCGATTAAATCCTGGAGAAGGTCGCACGATTTTAAAGTGTACAATATATGCATAAATTGTATTTTATAAGAATTCCTTTTCGGTTTCAATATGCTCAAAAATAAGAATACTTACAAAGTCTTATACAAACATGCACCTCTTGCATCTGTAATCTGAGTAAGCAGTGAGCAAGCTTTCACTAAGATCCTAAATTCTGTGATACTTACAGTAAAAAAGCTTCGAAATCCGAGAAACGTAACCCTCTGCCAACAATTTTTTAGACGAGCTAACAGTAAACCCAAATCCAACGATATCTTCACCAAAACAAACGGTCGTGCAAAATGTCAGATTCGACGGATTCTGGAATCAGGAACAAAAAATCGCAGGTAAAAAGTCATATACCGGTATAATTGTCACAAATTAAAGCAAAAAATCGTTCACAAAAGATATCAAATTCTGCAAGCCACACGAGCAGGTAGACGGACTTTGTAAATTTAGTTTTTTGTGTGTGGAAATTGTGCAAAAGCGTGGGAGGGATGGAGAAATAACTGTACTCTGCGAGACACCGGTCCCGAACAACTCAGAGTCGGGTCACGCAGCTTTTGTTGCGTTTTATAAAACGCTTTGTGTTGCGCGCGAATATAATTTATAGACAACAATTTTTGACATCAAATGCCATTTTATAAAAAAAACAACTCCGGTTCAGATTTGATACCAATGAATAGAGATTTACTAAAGTTGAAAATAAGAACAAAGTTTCACATTATCACATCACCATTCAAGTAGGTATATAAGCACTGATCGGTGTAGGTAGGGCTGTTTGGGGTCAAAGACCTCAAAAGCTAGATTAGTGCTAGGTTAGTATGGACATCTGTAGACGTCAGAGTGAAGCGAATTTATAATTCAATAGAATTTCGTCGTCTATTTCATTTCTTTCAAGTATGTCTAAATCCGGGTTTCTTTAGTAGTCTTCTAGTCTTCTTTTAAATTCCGAAAATCCCGGGATTTTTTAATATATTTTTTTTAATGGCATGTCCATAGTATGATGATCGCAGGTTGGAATTACCAAAAGTAGCTCTATCTACAGCGATTTTTTCAATTCCGGAAATCCCGGGATTATCCAAATATGGTTTATAAGAAAGCCGTATCCATATCATGACCACAGCTTGCAAGTACCAAAAACAGCCCTACCTACTCCGATCGCTATATATAAGGTACCTATACTTAAATAATTAACTTTTTTGTCAACCTACCTCGTTATAAACACTACAATCTACTTACTTAGGTAAAAGTTTAAGAAGTTTTCGTTTAAATTTTACTTCTTTATGAGAAAATGAAATGAAAGTATAAACCTGAATACAATTAAATGAAAGTCTGTGAATATAACCAATTTCTTCTGTATCAACCAAGGCGTTTTCTTATATTTAAAACAAAAACGAAGTACCTATTTACCTACAGTAATGTATATTCTTATACAAATTATTATTATTTATAGTTTCTGTTTCAAGTCCAACATAATAGTTAATTCATGATTTTTATTCAAGCTTCTACCAAACAATTTATAACTCTATATACTTACCTACTAGATTATACCTACAGCAAAGATTTTACTTCTTTCCCAAAATCGCTTGCTGCTTGATTTTGGAAAAAATATGGATGCTATAGTTGACAAGCAAACGAGCGTGTAGCAGTAAGCATGCAGCAAACATTTGCGTTTGGTAGAGTCGTTGAACCCTCCTGAACAAAAACTCCCCCGCGAGTTTCAGGCAGACGCGCCTGCGTTCTCACGCCGCCACCGCCACCGCCGCTCTGCTCTGAACTCTGACACCCCCAGTAAAAACTTAGCATCGGCAAACTGTTTCCAATCAGCGTATTTTTGTAGGCATTGTTGTTGAAAGAGGCACTGCTGCGAAAATAGATTGCAGTTGTAGGTATTTTAAAATGTTAAGTGGGCTCGTTCTTGTAGTATATGGAGACCTAAAATGGTTCGTGTAAATGTTGTCCGACTGCGTATGTTCCTTATCGTTGCTTATTTGGCTCTTGGCATATATTCCTTTAGACATAAGGGTAAAGAATTAGGCTATTTAAAATTAATATGTACTTACTAGATAGTAATTTCGAGAGCCCTTATATTTTAACATTCTATTCTTGCACACACATAGACACAAAAGGTAAATCATTACAATTAAGCATGAAATGCCGACATAATAGAATTATCCAACCCTCTTGCACTTTTTGTGCATTCTTAGGTAGATGCAATAATGTCAGAGAGCATGTGACGGCACCGGAAGTCGCGTTTCACTGCGAATGCTATATTTCCGCCCCCAACCCCTCTCGGCTCAATCTATCATTATTCTTTCAGCAAATATATTTTGACTAAACCCATTACCTCTTCTTGGGGCTCCCGATCGTGTCAAATGGGGCTTGAGGTACAGAATCATTAATAAATGATTGCATCATTATCAATCATTAAAGGGTGAACCGTAACATATGCTGTATTATATTTCCTTGACTTAAGTACGAAAGGAACAAAATTAAAGACAAATGAGAAATTAATTGCTATAAGGCAGGCAAGACAAATACTAATATTTTCCAACAATAATCCTATTGGATTTCGGTAAATAGATTTTCTTGTTAGGTAAGTAAGTAGGTATTTACCTAGAATAAAAATCAACGAACTTGGCATAAGTTACCTAATACCTACCTATACTTACTTTAAAGTAGGGACTTTTCTAGTATATTAGAAAAGTTAGAGCCAAAAATGACTCTTTAAAAGTTGTAAGTAAGAACTTGTGAAATGTTAATCCAAAACTAAATCAGTCTACCTACTCATCGCAGATATCTACAAACACTACATAACAGGATCAAACATATTTACGTAACCCATTCATTTTTTGCATAAACTGTGCATAACGGTTGTAAATCAATTGAAACATCTCTGGCTGTCATCACTTCCCGATCGCATTCACGGATTGTGGGAACAAATTATCGCAAACACTTCGACAGTGCGCAAAAAAGTCCCGCACAAAACACTGCGTCGAGTTATACTTGGCCAAAAAACTACACTCCCACGCTGCGAAAGGGTTGAGTATGCACCTGACCTATATTGTACCTGTGTAAAAACTGATGTATTTTCTATCACATTTTTTGCTCATTATTCTCTTTGTAGTACAGAATGCAATAGATTTTTGTACAGTGACCAACAATTTCTTTTTTAAGAACACAGATTTATTAGGGGGCAATCAATCACTTAATTTACGTAAATATGTACTTAAATTAATTGACAAATATGACTTATATATTGTACCATTACATATTACTACAGAACAATTATTATTCAACACCTAATAATTTACAATAGGTATATAGTACCTACTATCCAACTATAGATATGTAGTAAATACACATTTGAAACACGTTTTGTCGTTAATGTGCTTTCGTTTCAAATGATATCAAGAAAACAATTTTGTCCGGCTAGACCGCGCATTATATTCACCCCACTTGCACAACCGGAGCTGGTGCGCACAATGCGCACATTGTTGCGCGGACGCAGGCAGCGAGGTGCAGGCGCAGGTAGCGCTAGGGTTATCCGCTTATGCAAAAAAGCTATCCGATTAACACTCGCGCAATACACGAGATCCCTTTTTAAATTGCTAACAATTTTGTTAAGAGCTTTATCGTTTTTGTCTGAGCTTTCATCTAAGAAGTGTGCTTTTGAATTAACATTTGATAATAAAGTTGTTTTCTGTTTCTGATTATATATAAAAAAATACACCAAAAGTCAAATCTCTGAAGCCATCTGGATGTTCCCTTATAGCAGTCGCTATTACCTAATTCATTGCTAGTACGTAAATATGTAAGTAAGGTAATGAAATTTCAGGATGGCGGCGGCTAGCGTTACTGATTGTACCGCCATCAAATAGTAACAAAATACCACGATGCGGAGAATTGTTATAATCTAGTATTCTGTGATTTAATCCACAGAACAAAAATTCGTTTTACGAGTAACGTTAACAAGAAAATTCGACGTGCGTGTTCGTGTTTTGGTTAGCGCCTTAACAACAAAGGGTTGTACGTGAATTTCGCGGCCTTTAACGAATAGAGCTCATTAAGTATTCATTGATGAGAGCTCGTGGGCCGACAGGGGAGGGTGAAAAGGCCGACAGGCGATGTGTTGCAAAATGAATAAATAGTGGCGAGAAATAGGGGCAGTTCGCTATAGGTACGGACCGTTGCGACTCAATAATGCAACCGACTGCCATTTTCCACTTTAGACTCCATTTCAGTAGAACGGCAAGACGGTTCTCCCATTACTGGTTGTAACAACGCGAAATACAGCATTCGTAATAAGTTTGCCCGTGGACACGATAATGCCATGGCAAACAGTTGCAATTGACAGTTCGCAACCGCCCCTTTTCTTTGCTAGTCTTCATTAAACAATTACAGTTTCATTGCACTATCATCAATGATAATAACAATGTTTTTAAAATAATATAAACTGTGAGAACACGTCGTTATTTCATCCGATTTGATATAAAGATGTAAAAAACTGCATTACACTGATCTGCCTGCGCAAATGTATAAAAAACTGACTGGGCGAGCACCATGTGCAGACGCAGGTGCCCTCAGTTCCCACACAACCCTTTCAGCAGCCGACCTCTCTCCCCCGCACGTCTCCGCCCCTCTCCCAACTTGCACAAAAACCACACAAAACATATGTGTAATGTAAAGTAATCCCAAGCTCTCGAACCTATATGATATTTTCCATCGCCGAAGACATAGGCTCATACGTCTTTGTGGAATCGACGTCATCATTAGTTCCAAATTCTACCTGTTTCATTCGTATTTATAGATGCTGTCGTGTCATTAGATTTATTGTGGTTATAATGCAATCCTCTCAATATTTTTTGCTTTTCGCTACTAAAAGTATCTTGCTTTAGGAATGTTTGTACAAAAATCCGAAAACCCGGACCTAATAAATTAAGGAAAATATGTGAGACTGGATCCTGAACAATAATTATAGTAGGAACTTAACATATTTTGTTTACTTAATATATTTGTTGAGGGTTGGGCAGTGGAACGAGGCTGTTCTCGTAATTTCCATCATGGAAAGGCAGCTTTCTGAGAGTGAAATTATTATTTCCACCTTTGACCACCCATGATGATAGGGAAGTAATTTAATGTACCAGTGGCTAAGATTGACGCCGGACTCCTACGAAACGGAATAATAAGGAAGGCCCAGGTTCGGAGTCAGGTAAAAGCCAAATGACTTTCTTTCTATTTTTCGAAGACTTACGTAAACCCTTTTTTTGGTAACGGGGGGGGGGGGGGGGGGAATCTTCCAAAGATACCCAGTCTCCTGGGAGAGAGACCGGATTATGTGAGATTTTTAGTCACTAAAACCCCCTCGATGGCCGACCTCGAGCATATGGAAGAGCTCCGGGATCTACAGAGGAACGCACTGATCCTCTCTCTGACTGACAGCCCTCCTAGCACTTGCCTTGGGTTCTTCCTGGGAGGTGTGTACATTCCACCTCACGGTTCCTCCCGTTACAGCAGCGCGCGGCCATGGCAAGCTTCGGGTTCCCCAGTCAATGGATGACCAAAGCCCCCCACTTTAACCGCCCGCGACCCTGATGACTCCTTTTCGTCGCCTCTGAAAAAGTAATGTATTGTAAAAGGCATAATATTGTTTAAATAAACATTATACTTACTTACTCATAATCATAACATTAAATAACGGGTCAATGCTGAAAAAAAAAACACAAAAAATACACACTCACATTCGAAAACCTATAAAATATTTATGTGATGTAAATTATTGCAAAAACAGCATCGAATATGCTAAAAGTACTCTCTGTTTGTAAACTAAACTAAAATTTTAATTGAACTTAATATATTTAGTTTTGAAAATTTGAGAGTTTTCAGATTTTTCAGGAAAAACATATTCATATTACAATTTAGAATATTCAAAGCACACTACGCAGTGACTCTACGCACAGTTACGAATCTAAACTACCTAACTATTATTTCTTTTTTTTAGATAGATAAATTAAAAAGGTAGTGATATCCCGTTATCACAGTATAAGTATTATTGTAAATGGGATGTGTTTTGTAGCCAATTAAAGCAAAAGGGACACCGGCTGTTGCCGTCCGGTCCGGACAGTCCGCAATAAATCGCAACCCTAACAAATGTTTCCGCTCTATCTCCGTGAAATGTGGGCAACCTATTCCGGCTTTTTGTAATAATTTACATGAAAAACGGAATTTTGATTTTTATTTTGTAAAAATATTCTTCATAGGCAAATTAGAATTAGCGTCATGTTTTATTCCCATAATTAAATTCAGATGCGAGGTAGTTCGCTTACGTAAATTAAAGTATAAAACGTCATACGACGGTCTCACGAGAGATTTTTGACCACAGCGAAAAATAAATTTTTTTCTGCACAGGCCCTTAAATTAATAGGTATGTATTCTGTTTTTCTGTCTTTGACGGCTAAGACTTAAGAGCATTTATCAACACCTTATAATCGCACTCCTTATAATCTTATGTATATATCTTAATGCTTTTCCTTAAATTTTATAATTGATAAACGTTTAATGGTGCTGAATTATTTCGGCGTGCGCATACGCAGCCAACGCGGCCTGCCATTGGTCAGTGCCCACAAGCTGCTCGATGCCTTGCAGTTGCAGATCACGCCTGATATCATGCCTATTTTACATTTAGCGTTTTTTACATCTGCCCGCTCACCCGCCATATTTTGACTTTCGACCCCATCATTATGCGTAGAAATGTAGAGTCGATATTAAATAATATTATTATTACATGTACAGGCGATTCCACTAGCTTGAAGTCTTGAACTGTCTTTCGGTTGTGGATTTGTCGAGGGACATATAAAATCTCAAGGGACAATTGAAACATTAGACGACACACCCTGGCCATTGATGCACATACTCGATGTTACGTGAATCACATCAGATTTATTCGAAAAAAGCTTGTGTGTTGTTTCAAGCGAAAGCGGTTATTTTCTAAGAATAGGTAATGCTTCAGATTAATGATATGAAATACTTCTTTATTTTTCACAGTTCGCTGGTTTGTCAGGAGCCGCATTCCCTATGTCCAAAGTTGATTAATGAATTTATGATAAACTAATAAAACAGCATGGAATTACTACAACAAGTACTAGTAACTACGTAGTACTTACGTCAGTATTATAGTACTCTGTGGTAGTACTTACTTATTAACTTCATGTAAAACAGACAAACAACACAAAAAATACAAAAGAAACGTCGCGAAATTAAAAAATTAAAACCTTTTAAAATAGAGAGTATCAAAATAGAATTTTTCTTTAGCCAGGCTAGCTGCCCAGCGTTCATTAGAAGAGTGGTGGCGCGGCAAGTCTTTTCGACAACAATTTAAAATATACCTTAAAGTCTCTAAAATACGATTCGAATAGCATGCCTTGGAAACCGCACGTCGCGCCGCTTGCCGCCGCCAGTTTCGCTTGATAATGGTACGCTATTTTAAACCATGTTATAAAGACGGTAACGAGGTAAGTCGCCGCGTCTCTACTCCGATAGTGTGCGGAAATCCTTTTTGTGCCTTTGGACATCCCTTCGATTTTTTTGGTTACAACACTGCTATCATTACAGAAGAGTCGCAGACTAATTGGAATCTATTATCTAAGCAGTATGGAAATACTAAAATTTAAGTAGAAAGACATTTGTGTAAACCTTTTGGATATAATGGATACCTACTTTCGCTGCCTCTTTAAAGTCTACCATTTAGTTGGGGAGTCATTTGTATAATATATTCATCGTTGCCAACAAAAACTAAAGGGCGCAATCAAATATTTGACAATCCGATATGTGCGATGGAGTGTTTCCGTAACCGATATTTCTCATTAAGGCATTTTTGTTTGCCATTCGATAAAAAACGTATTTTTGTCCGAGGGTGGCCGGTGTGGCCGCGGAAAGGGTTGCCAGGCTATCTCAACCCTCAGTACCAGAAGCAAACAAGCAGATGGTCACGGCTTCAATTACATAATCAACAGTTATCGTATTCAAATGAAACTGCATTGATTTCGAGCGCAATGACCCTGAATATTGAGTGCAGAAGAAATCCATGTCATCAGCTGGGTCTTTTGTTTCTATTTATGTATTTCTATAGTTTCACACAATTGTGGAGGATGGGTAGGTTACGTCTAGAGAGTAACCGAAGCTTTTAGTTAGGAGCGACAGGAATTTTGTCAGCGTCACAACGTATATAGAGTGAATTTTGGCTCTCTAATATAAGACCGGACCATTGATCAAGAATAATGCTACTACATATCCCACCCCCTAACTCTCCGTCGGTACGCTCATTATTACATACTTACATCTAAAAAAGAACGTCAAAGAACTATGAATGAACTGAAAAAATGAAGAATGTCGAGTAATTCATTATATGTTCAAACGTGTTGATTTTTATCAACACTGGTGAATAACAGTGAATGTAAAAAAAAATTAAGACTCACAACTTCATTAATCCTTTAGGTGTTATTATTATTAGATCTCAACAAACGCAGATATAGATCAAATATGCTTAACAAATATTGAAACCGAAAGTAGTAAAGCAGCAGATAGACTCGTGTACCTACTTACATTTATTGTAAAGTCACTGGAGCACTGGGTAACAACGATTGTTCCAACACCTCTAAGGCACTCTTTTAGGGCTTTGTACAACGAAACGAGTTTAGTCAACGACACAAAATTCTATAGCGACATCCATCGCTGCGTTTAATAAGGATGATAACAAACGAGAGCAAGTTTTAGAGATCGATGGACGCATAAGTGACTTTATATGTGAATGGGAGATTTTTTCTTATTGAAGGTGAAAATCACGATGCGCTATGTACGTAACGGTGCATCATGACTGAGTCACAGAGAACTGACCTAGGGGCATGCAGCGGAGTGCATTGACGCCAACAACGCTGCACTTATCACTGGCATGCCTCTTGAAAGATAATGCATAGACCATGCCCTTTTGGACTGATGAATAACGCATCTGTTTTCATGTCTGACAGTTTCGGATTACACTTTAAGTTCAAAAACACGAGTTCGATCACGTCGCAGCTGAGCAATGTAGGATCCAAACTTAATGAATTCATTTGTTTCTTGTTACAGCTTAATTTTAGTCTGATACGAAATTTTTAATTTACGAATTAAATTTTTAGAAAGCCTTCGAACATCAATTCGTTGAAGATTCAGTAGGTACCTAGACTTATTTTTGGTACATGCAGATAACAATAAACAGGATATCGATAAAAATGTTGAGAAAACTATAGAAAACACATATAGGAACGATTAAGCCCAAACAACGGAAATTTTATTATCGTCAGTGAAATAAATAATCGTGAAATCGTCAACTTGACCGTAATTCGTATGATGTAGTGTAGCCAAGGTCCTGGACGGTGATAAGGCGGGTGTTTCTCAATAGCAGAATTATTTGCGGCGGGACCGCGGCGCGTCGCCTTGGGATGAGCTACAAACAACTGTAGCGTACGAGGTCCGCTGAAAAATGTACCTACCACTCACACTCGCGTGCAAAAGTGGTTCAATCATCTTTTGGAAATGTTTTTCAGTAACTGTAAGGAATATACATACATACATCAGCAGCCTACTCTAGTCCACTGCTGGACATAGGCCTCTCCCAGGGCGCGCCATTTGCACTATCCATGGGAGGTAATGCCATAATCGCCACGCTAGGCCTGCGGGTTGGCGATCGCAGTAGCCGGGTCGCTTGCCCTGATGACGCTGCTGCCCGTCATCGTGCTTCTGGTATTTTGACCAGGACTTTCGCCAGGGACTCGTTCGCTAATCGGCAGGATGCACCACGTGCAGGTGAGTTTGACAAGGAAAGTTTGAGTAAGGAATATCCGTACTACTATATCGATATTATTATATTATTACGATATTATCCACAATACGTAATTTGAAAAGACGACTCAAACTTTACAAAATTATTTTCAAATAATTTGACATGGAAAGTTGAATCAAATTATAAAAATATAGTGCAAGTGTGTAAGAATAGGTAGGTAGACCAATTTTAAAAGACGACATTTATTCAACATGAATTTAAAATTATTTCAAAATTGCATTTTGTAGAGAGCTACGAAATGGCTACGAAATATGAAACTGCTACGAGTACGAAATATGCAAACAGATAAGTTGATGCAGATTTTGACTCAAAATTAGTTGGACATTTCACTGATTTAGTCATTCCGTTCATGGCATCCGATGATAGTACCCTATGTTCGTACATTGTACTTTCTTTTATAATTTATTTCTTTTGTTGCAATCCAAGTACCTACTTTGAAACCATTTACAGAGAGAAAATATATCTTCAACATTTGTAGCCTTTAACGGGAAAACTATTCCTAAAAGGCAGTGCCAGTGCGTGTGTACGTGACAGATCGTAGCCGCGAAGGGCTTTCAGGCGCGAGTGTACGGCTGCGCACACGCCGAGGTACGTGTAAGTGGGTCAATGGCGGCGCGTGACGCCGGCGCGGCCCTTTGCAGGGCTCGCCTTGAACCGCCACTAATGCCGGTAGCTTGACTCTATTAATTTGCGCTTGTTTTTCTGCTAAAAATAAAGAATGTATCAGCTTCATTTTCAGTATTCTGAATAACATTCCGGCGTTTTCGTAATGTTCCTTCTAGAACAGCCGTAGTTATTTTAGAACGGTAATTTGATCGTCGATTGGTAAACGAGATCACATCTTCGTTCTTCTTTGATCATTCATATCCGCAGAGGGCATTTAATACCTACTTTAGTAAATTATTTTTAACTTCTTTAAGTTGTTAAGGCTTCCTTAAGCATAGGGTCATCTCTAGAGATATGGCGTAGAAAGGGATAGTATGTATTTTAATGAAGACTTAAATTTAAGGACGTTTCCTGTAGGAACGGACAGAAGATAAAGGACGTAAGATTTGAAAAGATTCACTACAATAATACTTTCTGCTTTGGTGAGTTAGTTCCTAATTATAGAACGGTCACCAATCAAATGTCGACATGGAGTTATTTTCAACAATCGCACAGGTTAGGTAATATTATAATCATCTACTATACTACCACAAGTCCGAAATAAAATCTTACTAATAGCAAGTTCCATGCTAATACTAGGCCTACTTACCTACTAGACTAGATTCCAATAGGATACGTACTTACAACTCTTTCGCAACTCCATTCGCGTTGTTTGTGATAACGTCATCGACAATTTGCTGCTGTCGGTAGGGCGATATCCTGCGCAAATGTACTTATTCGTATGTAGGACAACTATATATATTTCCTTATAACGTTCTTGTCTGAGATTCAGTGGCATAGAATATTCATACTTGAATATACATATAGAAAATTGTATTACAAATATAAAAGTTCAGGTGCAAATGCATGACATATCAGTGCGGTTTTCGATTTTTTCAGAGACTCGAGGTAAAGAAATAATTGTGAGGAATCCTGTCCCCTGTCTTGTCTGTCAAGACAAACTAGGTACTTATTTAATTACAATCTAAAAGTCGTACTAAGATCCTGGTCTATGAATCATAGTCTATGATTAATTTCATAGAATGATCACGATCCTCACCTTAGCAATGATATGGAGAGACATGGGACTGGACGATTATTACATGATAAATAATTTTCAGGGTTTATCGGCCAAAGTATCGTTCAATGAAAACGCGATAAGCAACGATAAAGTATTTTCGAGAAAACATGATTGCATAAACTTTGACGATTTCAGAATAACTCAAATATTTGCAATATTATTTTAATGTGATGAAAAATTCAACAAATATTAAGACAGTTTCTATAAAAGGGTGTATAACTTACGTTATTTACACAAAAATATTGATACAACTGGAATTTACCGATTTGAAACCGAAGTCCATTCTGAAATACAGTCACACATTTTTATTATAATTTATGGCCCTTCCAGTTGTTTGTTCTATATTATTATCTTGTGCTAGTTTTAAAGGCAGGCACGCGCAAAGACGATTTGCATAAGGGCCGTAGTCAATGCTACCGCTCGTGGGCAATGGGCAGACAGAAGGTCTCAGCGGCCTTCCGTTGAGGCCCTTTGATTCGCCACTGACGTCACTAAACACGATAACTAATGGAAGAAAACAAGCCCTGTATGTTACGTAAGTTTTATATGTGATATTTCTTTATTGGCGTTTTAAAAAAAGATATTTTATACTTTCAAATCAATTTAAAATTGGAAATCGTTGGCATTTGCAAAATATTCGTCTGAAAAAATAAATTTCAGGGGACTCGTTGAATAAATTTTGCAATTATGATCGTGTCCGAAACCTCGACACATTATTATTATAAGTTCATCTTTTATTTATACTTACCTACTATGTCCATGATCTAGAAGATATGCCGTAGATGGAGGCGAAGAACAATAATTGCCAGCACCGAAACTCTTCCGTAATGAAAGCAAAATTCTAATTAGAATACTACCTACCTAGAGGATAACTCTAAATTAAAAATTTAAGAAACCCCCGACGTACCATTGTGGAGATCCCCTTACTTTTTCCTGGTCTTCATCAGATCCACAAGGTTTCAGATGTGGGAAGGTCACCAAAGTCATAAACATTTGAGCTCAAACTTGAACCACATAACTGTTACCGATCCCGATTAGAGACCCCGTCATACTCAAACATCCCAAGATGCTCCAAGATCTTAGAACTACTGATCCAATTTTCATCTGACATGGCTAAGAACATTCAGCATGTTAGTCCTGCAGCGCCTGAAGGCGGGGCACCATGAACCTGAAAATTTGAGCTCAAATTCGAACCCATAGCTATTACCGTTCCAGAGATCCCATCTGACATTAAAGATACTCCAAGATCTCAGAAACCACTGATCCAATTTTTATCAGACCTATAAGAACACTCGACAAAATTCCCTAATAAATTAAAAAAAAAACCGGTTCCAAATCTGATTATCTGTTGTTACGTTATGATGCCACAGACAAACACATAAACAGACAGACAGGCAAACAGACAAACATGTTAAACATATAACACGCCCTCCCTCAATCGGTTGGGGGTTAAAAGTTGGAGAGCAGACAAGCAAACGGACACCTGATGGTAAGTGGTCACCGTTACCTATAGTCTTCTCATCTCACCTTAATAGATCCAATCAATCCATCAATGGATCCCACCACGGGATCCAAGTGAAAACAGTGGTTATAAGAGGGTTTCGGGTTTCTGCTAACCATTTACGCGGTTCTCTTATACCCTTCAAACCGAAACACAGCAATGTCCGTAGTGTCGCTGCTTCACGACAGAAGAAGCTAAAATGGTGATACCACCCCAGACTGATTTTGTACACTGCAGTCATTCATTTAAAAACTTTTACTATTTACATTTTCAAAAGTGCATCAAAACCAAAATTTCAATATTTTAGAAAACTCTGACAAATAATCTAAAAATTCACACATTAAATAACAGTTACCAACACATATAATAAAAGAGGCGTATCCTCTCAATTCTTACGTAGATATTATTCGCGAAGGTTGGCGTTGCGCAAGCGTTCGTTACACGTGCCGGGCGCGGCGCGCGTCGACCTCTTCTCAACACTTCCGATTCGCATGCGCATGCCAGTATAGCATGCCATGCCAACAACCCGTCTTGGAATGGAAGCCTTCAAAAGTTTGAAGTTTGTAGTTTCAGAAACGATGTTTTTAGTATCAGAAACGAACTTCGTACATCGAAGGGGAAAACTGAGCTATACTGCTGCGCTACTGTGTCTGTCCGTCTGCCACGCGGTCTCACACGGTTCTAACGCCTAAAATAAGTACAGACTTCAAATTTTTTGTTTATGTACTTATCATTTTTATACAAGCTGTAGCACGCTGTCTTCTCTCTAAAACCGGCAGGAGATTTCACAAGAAAGAAAGGGAATAGCGAGTGGTAGATATTTTAGTGTTTCAAAGACCAGTTTCATTTCGGTTCGCTGAGCCAAAGGGGACTTCTTTCATTAACAAATACTCTATTAAAAAAAATGCTTTAATTAAGTAAGTCCTATTGATACTTACTTTGTACCTACCTACGTCAGTTATTTTGCCTTTATGAGCGCTATGTCTATGTCTCATAACCTTTTTAACCTAATTTTTTTTTCACGATTCTTACCGCAATAGTACCTCACATGAATTTTGACCATATTGAATGAATTGTATAAGTAAACAACTGAAAACATGACCGAAAAACGTGGATTTCATTAACATACTCGTATTTACTAATATCAACCGCGAACGTATCGATGCCAAAAGTCATCAAATCTCATGTGATGACTCTTGTTTGCTACAAGAGTCATCGCACGAGATGACTCTTGTAGCAAACAAGTTGGGATCAAGTTGGAACATTCGACGTACCCTCCTCGATGACGAGCCATTCATATCTACACGGAAACACATTTCAATGAGGTTCGGTTCGCACCTTAAGCAAGGGCAACCGTTAAGTGTGTGATTAATAATGCATAGTGGTACTTAGGTAATTTGATGCAAATTTTAAATGGCCGACAAAGTGTTTAAGTTATCAGCAGCGTGAGATGTACATACAGTAGAAATTAATGTATCTAATTGACTGATTACATTATGTAAAGTAACAGCTATCTATATTTCTACTCATATAGGTAATATCCAACTGAATGATCGGGTTACTCCACTTAATCTCCAATAGTCTTCAATGGCCAAGCTCCAAAGGTCTTTGGAAGGTTGTATGACTCTGTCGTGTGTCTATATGCTCAGCCTGGGGTGGTACCACCTTTTAACCTATTTCTGCCGCAAAGCGGCAACATGCTGAGTTTCGGTTCGAAGGGTAAGAAAGCCAACGTAATTACCGGCACATGTGACACTCCATCTAAGTTCTCAAGGTATCAGCGCATCAAAACACTCTAATAACTTTAAAGTGAGGTGAGATGTCTGTTGGTGACGGTGACCATTTACCATCAGGTGGCCCGTTTGCTCGTCTGTTCTCCTTATACAATAAAAAAAGGAAAGTGGTTAAAAAATCTGAGATCAGAAATCGAATCTATATGTATGGTCTTAATTAAGATGCGGAATCTCTGTTAATTGGGCTATCATTAAAACTATAAAAGCAATGATAAACACATAATTATTATGATAAAATCAATATGGTAAATGCGTTATTATCAATATCAATACCACTGTAGATGCAGAGTATGAAAGATGGTATATAGAGTCCCTAAGTGTGACTTTACGGTATAAAAAGTAGATAAATCGCATGGGCCAGTCATAGTCTCAGAGTCTCAGGCCATCTATGTGGTAGTAGGTAATAGTTGCGAATCAGAAAAAATTACTGTAAAAGCGAATTTTGATCGAAGCCCTTTTTACAAGGACTTTGATGGATTTGGGCCAGATATAACTAATATAGGTATACACCATATTTTTTTGGTTATGCATTAACTTCGACACTTACTCAGAACAACGAAGTAGTCATTTGCTATATAATCACGTCGCATTTTGATTAATTTAAACTTGACAATCATGACATAAGGTTATTCATGACATGTGCAAACAAAAGGCAAATAATTTGTGAGTTTTGTTTCAGATTTTCTTACGGGCATAAATTAAGACCCTTACTCATTGTATAACTCAATTAAATTTAGTAAAATAAAATAGCAAGTAACTCGAAAACGAAGCGTTTATGAGGATCACTTCCATTGTCAAATATATTATGTAAAAGCTACAGAAGTGTTTGGCGAAGTTAATGCATATCCTCAAAAACACGGTGTATAAGTAGTAGTGTAGTTCCACGTTTTTAGATTAAACGAGTCCTTACGCTTCAGCGCACTTGAATGGTGCCTCGTTCACTGGCATGTTTACTAGTACACTAATGCAAATTCCGTCGCTGACCCAAATTTGCACCCACTAACTCGCTTTCCTCTCTCCGCCCACCCCACCGCACCGCGCCCTCCGCCTTTGAAAATAGTAATAAATGTAGTTATAACAAATTACAAAAGACATTTAGATTACCAGCGTAAGGACATGACAATACAGTAGGTACCTCAAATCTGTGACACGTGTTGATCGAAAATCTAGATTGGACTTCAGTCGCGATTTGAATTTTTTTAATCCATTCTATTTAAACGAATATTTGGTGAAAAATATATGGATTGGCAATATATATATCCTTAAAATTCCTATATAGATCTCCACATAATTCACATTTCTAGAATCATACTTAATTATTAAATCATTTCATTTTAAGACTTATTTTTTTTTTATGTATATCTAAACCCGCATTTGACCTCGATCTCGCCTGATGGTAAGCGACGATGAGGTCGACGATGGAGCACGCGGGTCCAGTAAATGCCTATTCACTCTGGCCTTGAAGATTCCAAGGTTGTAGGTTTCGGGAAATACAGACGCCGGCAGACTGTTCCATTCCTTAGCCGTTCGCATAATGAACGAAGAAGCAAACCGCTTCGTACGAGCAGATGGGATATCAACAACATAAGGATGGACCCCCCCCCCCCCCCCCGCGCCTGGTAGTCCGAAGGCGGAATGGAGATGCTGGAATTAGGTCGTGCAATTCCGATGCGCACTCTCCGAAATGTATCCTATAAAATACCGATAGACAGGCAACCTTGCGCCGATGTTCCAGACTTTGCAGTCTAGCCTCCACCAGCGATTCGTCACCTATAAGGCGCTTAGCGCGTTTCTCCACTGAGTCAAGGGCAGCCAGTTGGTACTTAGCTGAGCCGTCCCACAGGTGGCAGCAGTACTCCATGCACGACCGGACTTGGGCTTGGTAAAGGTTTAAGAGCTGTCCCGGCGTGAAGTACCGCCTAACCTTACTCAGGATGCCCAATTTTTTTGGCTGCGGTCTTAGCTTTTGACTCAATGGAGCGCCCAAAGTTAAGATTGGATGTCAGATCCAACCCCAAAAGGCTAAGGTGGTCGGTAATCGGTACGGATACACCCCGGAAAGTCGGAGTCAGGTGGAAGGGACTCCGTATTTTATTTTATTTTTAAAACTTGTTATTTTTTTATTATTGTAATTAGAAATGTAACTTATAATTTGTAAAATTTGTGTACATTTTGTCTAAATTGAAATAATTTTAATTTATAATGTTTTATTATAATTAACTTAGTTGTTAATTGATCATTTATTGGTTTTTCTATGGGACTAGTGCCTGAAAACTAACCATTTTAATTTAATTTAATTTAATTTAAGTAGACGCTCAGTAATGAAAGGCCTGTTACTAAGCAAACTTTGAGGAGGGTATAGTAGAATAAATTGCAAAGAATGTTAACAATTACGCAAAGGTTTTAATGGAGGCATCATTATTATATCACACGAATGTAAGTACTTATATGGGAACTCAGAGACCTCCATTTATATTATTATGAGATGAAAATTTAAAACGAAGTGAGTAGAATACCACTCAAAGTAAACAGGAAATGCCATACGTGCGCCAATGCCAATCCGTGTCCAAAATACTGGTGTACCTAACAACGCAGTTGTGCATTCGAACTAAATTGGATGTCAGATGAGTATCAGCAGGCTTTCTAACGGGACCGGGTTCATGTTCGCCATTGCGATATAAGTACCCACACTTGTGGTCTAGTTTAGGTACAATTTGACACATTTACGTGCGTTACATGCGCAGATGGTCAAATGGTTCAGAGTTGCGCATTGGCAATATTGTTGGCAAAACAATTTTGCCAATTCATCTATTATAATCCGTAGAGTTAGTTTAGGAACGAATTAATGTTTTAGAAATAGGTGAGTTTGTACTTAAATGAATCAGAAATAAGCCATACATACTTGTGTTCCTGAAGTAGGTAGGTAGGTAATTATGTACCTTGACACTCAAATCTATTAGAAGCTTACCCTGACTAGTTTCCGTTATCAATCATTAATATGATTTAAAAAACTTAAACGCATAGGTATACATTTTATCAATTCTCTACTTAACTGAGAATACAAAAATTCTTCAACAGTTTAATTGAGGAAAATTTGTAGCGGCTATTTAACATTAAAATTAATCAGCAATGCAGGTCGACCGCTTCTACTCAGCCCTTCACATACAAACATAGCTTCTAGGGCTCCTACGCACACATTGCTGTTAAACTAGCTGCGCAGAATAACTGCACGCTAGTGTGCGTGGCATTCTAGTTCCATTGCCACTAGGGTTGCTAGATTTTTTGCGACTATAAGGGACAAATAGTAAACAAGGCGAAACATACAGGATTATGAGATTTTATATTAGAATCCAGTGGACTAATATTTCAGGATACTGTAAAATTTTGAACAGTAAGCAAAACCTATATTCTCAACTCAACATACAAATATGCTAATTTGTGTCTGAAAAGTCTGTTTTAAATTTAAAGAAAATTATATTTTTCTGAGATGGGGGTTTCTTATCCTCATGCCAAATTCGTTTTCAATTTCAAGGCTGTGCATTCTTTCAGGGTTTTTTGTTTCCTTTTTCCATATATTATATATACCAAAATACGGGATAAGAACTGTTCAGGCGGGACACATATTTTATGCTAAAATACTGGACGTACCAGAAAATATGAGACGCCCTGTTTGCTCCTGGATGTTCAATATTTTCCAAAATAGGAAAGCTTGACAACCCTAATAGACACACACACACACATCCCAGGCGAAGACTTTGTTTTGCTGTTGAGATTCGCGCGTGGAGTTGCGCAAGCGCAGCATGGAGGCCGTTGACTCGGTGGACGTGCGCGGTGCGAGGCCGCCATATTGACGCGGGCGCGGCGGGCGCGGCAATGGAGCGCGAATCCAGCGGCTTCTGTTCCGCGCTTTCGTAACTTGTTGATTCCGAGAGTCTAGCAAAAATCAAGTATTTGCCGGTTAGGTATAATACTGTAAACCGAAAGATTGTAACCGGCAGTGCATTGCATGAATTCAACCTCCACGTCATAACCCTAGACTAGAAAGAGATGTAGTCTAGACTTATGGTAGAGGCAGAATTAAAAATAGTCCCACTTCATGCAATTCTGACAAAAGTGTAGGCTAACTAAAACTTTAAAAAATCAGACTCTAGAAGACACGAAACATAATGCATAGGTGCGCTTCGTATGAGATTGGCGACGATTTAAAAGATATGTAGCTGCCTATATATATCGTTCCCTATTACTTTATATGTCGGATAAGATGATATAGAAATCGACAGGAAAGCGAAGCCTTTATAGGTACGTACCCTCAGTACCTACATGATTGTGACCTATGTTTTCCCTTTTTGAACTATTGGTTGTCGAGAGCCGAGACCAAGCAAAATTCTACTTAGCTCTCTGAAGTCGCCATCGACGCAGTTTACAGCTAACGGACCACCGATAATGAGTTTCGTACAAACGGGTGGGTGTCAGTCAAATCCACAAGACTTGTAGGAAAATAAATAGGAAAATCGGTTACTCGACTGACCTCCGAAACCTGGCTACTATAATCTAATGAAACTGATCCTGAGCTTGTTACTAAATGTAGCAAAACCAAGTTAAATCATTTAAGTATTTAGATAAATTCAATTCGTGTGAGGTGATTGGTAGAGTTGAATTTTGCACCAATATATCATAACTTAAATATCAATACAGGTACCTAACTACTTACGTATCAACTCGTAATCGTCTTACAATCTTATTGGATACCTACCTACTTATATCTATTAATATAGATACATACTAAAATGTAGGTATTCCGAATGAGGCAATTACGATCAATTTTCACTTGAATCTTTTAGTCAACAGATGTCTTGACACACATCAAGG
Source organism: Hofmannophila pseudospretella (assembly GCA_947369225.1). Taxonomy (NCBI): domain Eukaryota; kingdom Metazoa; phylum Arthropoda; class Insecta; order Lepidoptera; family Oecophoridae; genus Hofmannophila; species Hofmannophila pseudospretella. The sequence goes on from OX376316.1 coordinate 7,137,855, forward strand.
TAGAGTGACGCATTTTCCACAACTAACCGGCATGGAAAGAGCCCAATTTTATAAATTCCTTCCGCCGTTTACAGACGGCCCAACGCGCAATTTAATAATTGATATCACTGCGATTGAAGCCGGTTAGAAAGGCAATTTTTACTTCGATACGAAGCAATTAATGTCGCTATCTAAATTGTACAACATTTCAGTAAAAATCTGTCATTTTTGGCAAATATTGACACAAGTTCTCGCTGTGGCTATTGCTAAATGGAAACTTATTTTCGCTGTTGTACGTTGCGCAACAATATTCGCGAACAGATAACGGAGTAGGTAGAGCGCCGCGTGCCCCTCCGTACTCTCGCAGAATCCGGTCGCGATTACCTCTCCCTTTTCCTCCTCCAATCAACCGATATAACTATCTTGCTCCAACACAATGACATAGATATAGATACCAGTTCAGTTGCGAAAGAACACGGATTATATAGCAGGTGGATTGTGCGGTAAACAAGTTTAAATAGCTGCTTTCACATGCCCAGCCCACGATATATAAATAAGCAATATGTAGAGTATGTGTTAATGGGAATTAGTGACGGTTAACCTTGCGTATCCAATGTCCAGTTAATTGGAGCTAGATATGCAAGGTCCTCCGCAAATTGAACCAACCACAGTTATGAATACAAACAACATGAGTAATGTAAAGTAGCGTAGAGTAGAGCCCCTTTATTTAAGCTAGGTACTAAACCTTCTGCCACTCTAACGGCAGCTATATACAGAATATGCGTATTGCATTGATGGATGGCGGATAATGGGGATTTGCAATGGTAATAGCATGCAACTGCGAATAATTCGGCCGTAGGCGGAGTTCGTGTTATCCAATACAGCGGCCTAAACAGCGCATGCGCCGTGGTCCCTGGCTACAGTCCCCGCGGCGTTAGCAATTCCAAGCATCGACAATGCGTGTGTTTGATCCCCGGTTTGTGCGAGTGCCGGGCGACACGCCAGCGATAGCGATAAGATAAGGAATAATCGATATTTTCGCGCGATTCGCCCCCCGCCCGCACGAAAGGTCGCTTGCGAAATAATGATTGGACCATTCCACACGCGAAACTACGGAACTAAACGACTGACCACAACACAAATTACGAGTAGGTACGTTAACGTTGATAACGTTAAACTCTAGAATATACGAGTACCTTGTAACGATGTCGACTTCAACGTCCATATCAACCTCCTTGCCATCAATTTCAACCTCATCGTTAGCGTTTATTTCATCTCATTTCGTGTTGGCATCTTCATTTAAATTCAAATCATATTCCCATTCCATTCTAAATTTCATTATTCCATTAATTTCATTGTTTTCTTTGTATTTTCACTTTCTCTCTGTATTTTGTCTTGAACGGACGTTTCTCCGTTTATTTTTTGTCTCCTACTACTACCTATTTTCTACGTTTACTATTTTCTGTGTTTTTTTCCTTAAAAATATAATATTTATTACCAAGTTCTTCTATTACTTCATCTGCCCACTGTCCTAGAACCCTGCTAGCCGGCACCTAGAGGACAGACTGTAGCAACCTAACTGAGTAAGTACCTATAGCAGAGCATGCATGGAGGCAGGGGTGACCACCTACCGGGCGGGAAGCCTTAGCACCCCAGGATCACTTCCCGAAGTCCTACAGAACTTTAAAGGACTGCTGGATCTTTCTGGCGAGGTTGGGGAGGCTCGTGTAAGTAGTAGTTCCAATCACACGCAAAATAGGCACTGAAGACGTCGAGTTACGGAAACAAGTTACTACATTACAACATACATTAAACCGTTATTACATTACGTAACATTACAGTACCTATATTCACATTTATATGTTTTCTCGTCTTAATTTTTAGATCTTAGATTAATCTTTTTCTAGTAGGTAAGTAAGGTATTATTGCGAAAGTCAAGCAGGGTAAGTAAGTAGATACGTTATACCAATTTTACACATTTTTTTCTTCAGGGAATAATCGCAGGACAAGTAGACAAATAAACCATGATTATTTCATGACAGTGAAATTACCCCTCATTATTACCTACGCGACTTGCAGTTTATGTCTACTTTTCCACTTGCCTAGAAAATCGCGGCTTGAACAAATTATTTACCGCAAATTGCTACGATTTAAAATGCGCTAGCATTATCCATCTATGGTGTTCTATATTATCTGAAACAATACCTACGTTTACCACGTTGATGACGACTTCTAAAAAATATTTCTCATCAAAAATCCTTCCTGTCCTTTATTAGATAGACAGGCCACTAATTTAAAAAGAAAATACCTACCACATTCAAATTGAAACTACTATATCATAACATAAGTAATGAAAAATATCATTTCTCGTTTTGTTTTTAGGGTTCCGCGCCAAAATGGTAAAAAAGGAACCCTTATTTTGAGACTTCGGTGTCCGTCCGTCCGTCCGTCTGTATGTTGCAGCTGTTTTTCTCGTGAACTACTTTAGTAGTTAGTTAATGTATTCTATAGCTACAACTATAGACTTGGAATTTGACACAATTTTAGAACTTGCTTGCCCTCATCTTTTTTAGGTAAATTTTTGGAAATAATATTATTTTAATTGAAAATGGGGTCTGAAATGCGGGGTCGAAATCTGAAAGTGGGGAAAATAAGGCATTTGTGGCATCATTGTGAAAGGGCTATATTTGCATATTACAAAACTAATTCTTTTTAATTTTATTACAGGAAAAATAGAATAAAGTATAAATATTTAAAATAATTGAAAAAAAAAGGAAGGAATATTTCAAACCGATAATTGCAATAACTTCGACGCTCTACTCAACTCAGAACAATCAATTTCCATATTGTCACATTTATTAATTTTAATAAAATTTATTATTCTTATTTTCATACAAACTAAATACCTTACTTAGAGTGCCATAATATTCTTTATCCGAGCTGGCAAAACTTGACAATTATTACTGCATTTAGTCAGAAACACCTTCTACCTATAAGTCAGTTACAGTGGTATCACGATAGGTGGGTAGATTAATAAATTAGGAATATAGTCTTAGATAATCTAAGAAAATAGTACAGTTAGTTGAAAATATTTCGCGACGGCCAACCCTCGACTTGTTCACGCCTATTATTTTCTTGTCTTTGCATTGCAGGGGTTGACAAGTTCGCTAAATAAATTATGAAAATCACATAGGCACACCCATTTAGATATAGTGTACCAATAAAATGTATGGAACTTGGAAAAAAATCAGACAGAGTACTTACTTACTTAAAATTGTTTTAATAATATTGTCTGTTATAATTTTTGATTTCCCGGACTTGATAACAGATCCTATCTGTCTTCAAGTCCGGGAAACCTAGACAAACAAATCTTGATAATATAATTGTCATTTACAAAGTTTGAATTGTCATTAATACTTGATGAATTCACAAATGGATAGAAACCTCATCCGACATCCGATCAGTGATTAATGATTTTGACTTGCTCGAGCGGGATTTGCGATGTTTTTTACATTCGTACCGCGTGTATAATTGAGTGATTTATGAACTCGAAACCATTATGGCTGACATGCCTCGTTGCCGAGGTGTTGAAAGAATTTCTCTGAGCACATGCTCGGTTTTACTATCATTATGTTTACTTAAATAACACTCCTTGTCAAATGCTAATGGTGCATTAGTGGTGACCTAATGACTTTGCTTCGCCATTTCGCAACAGATTTTTGGACGAATGATAAAAATTTTAAGACAATATTTAAATGAATGAAACTTGGGCTTTTTTTGTCTCGAATGAAGTATTACAAAGACAGATTATAAAGAGAGAAGGTACGAAGACGAAAAGCGAAACTTAGAAGTCCATGACATAGGTCTGATAACAATGATTAATAATTTCAAAATGAAAAGTTTATTTACTTATTACAAGGCACAATAATAGGACCTCCGACTTACAAACTAGGTCGAAACCTGTATTTTGGAAATCTGGACTCCGTCGTACTTTCCGTGCAAGCATATGACAATTTATTTTATAGGGTTTTCTCGTCTTTTTAAAGAAGGGATATTAAAGTAACACTACGCTATAATTACAAATTACATACCAATAATTTCAAGATCTCATCCTGAAATGACAAAGATTCTAAGTTTTAAAGTTGCTGGAACTCTATCAAAACCTATTCAATTTGTAGTATTGCGAAATATAAGTACTTAACTATTTGTCATTGGCACAAAAAAATAACTCATCATCAATTCAAATCTTATTGAAAGAGATAAATCGGTGCATTCAGATGAACCTACAAGTATGAAAAAGCTAGCGGCAAGTTATCAAAGTTAACCGTTCATATTTACGCTAAGTATGGATCCAAATAAACAATTGCTGCCACTGACGTAATATCCAGAAACTTAATTTATGATTAATAAACTTCTAATCTCTCATTCATCGGTTGCTCGTTTCCATTCCACGGTTCTACAGGGTGAACTCTACCATACAATTAATGTAAGAGTAATATTTTCCTTCCAAATGCTTATTCATTTTGTTATTAACTTTAATGTCAATATGATAATCCTTGTGTATCCTAAACATATTATGTCTTAAATTGCATAAACAAAAGTCACTGAAATAAAACTGTGACATTTTTCCAAAGGTTTTAGGAACTCTACATTTTCTGTCAAACTTCGTTCTTGCAAATTTCTTTGTTTTCAAGTCTTATATAAGTTTTAATTGTTTCATTTAAACCAGAAACTCAACAGTAATTGTAAATAGTAACTCTTTATTGTGTATTTGATAAAGTAAATCAATGGAAACACACTGCGTTTAAGTGTAAATAAATATTTATTACTAAACAGCTGGTCATCAAACACTTGACCAGACAAGACCTACCCGAAGGTAAAACCGATGGAGCAGAGCTGTTACTTTTGGATCCGAAATAGATCAATAGAGATACTCAGCAGTATCCTGCTCTAGGTAATAATGAATAATAAATATTAGACTAAAAAAGTGGTAAGTAATAAACAAAAGATTTAGCGCACCGAGTACAAGGTGTACAAACACCGTAAAATAATATTAATGTCGAAATCGGTTGTGTTTAATCCCTATTTATGGAAGGACGCGCCACGTGCTATAGATAAAAATTTAAATACACGGCAATGAGACAGACATTATTGAAGCGCAAGATAATTATATTATTTAGATATGGTCACATCTACTACTTCTTCTACAACTACAGCTTATCTACCAAGACCAATTTTAGGTTAAGGGTGGGTGCAGAAATAAACTATTTAGTGACCTTTAGTTACTTGACAGTATCGTGGGGACTGAAAAATCTGGTTGGTTCACTTATTTCTGCCAAGGTATCCCCACCAGTACGGTTGAATGGAAAAAAATAAACTTCTAATGTATTATAGGTGCCTATGACTCAGCAGTTCGGCACGAACGTACCTACTTATTTATCTTCATTTGTAGCTGTCTAGAAATTCGTAACTATGCAAAATAAAAGTTCAGTTAGATGAGGAATGAAACAAATCCTAACTTTGGAACCAAATCAAATTCCCCTTCTATTACAATTACACCAGATTCGTTGACTATAAGATTGCACAGGTATAAAATTGGAAAGATATTACACGACACGATACGAAAGAAACGTTGTCGTTTTTGGGTCAGCGATATTTACTTTTTAATCCCATTTGAAAAGTAAATCGCAGACTAGTCGGCGGGAAACATCCCTATATTCTACTGTGTAGAGAGCGAGTTCTAGTTTTTACCCTGTTTTTTATGCGTCTGAGTAAGCAGGTTGGTACAGAACCGCATTCGGAAGTTGGAAGGGGGTCACACATTTTCATGGAACACTATTTTTAAGTACCTACCTACTAGATAAGGTAATACCGGTGGTGCGTAAGTAGTGCGTATGTGGTGGTAGCCTTTTCTAGTCCCCCATCTTCTCTTTGACTGGACATATAATCCCAAGCCGCGCCATTTACCAATCTTCAGCTCTTCGCGTGCTAGAAGGTTTCCTAATAGGTTCTGAAATGAAAATAAGCCGGTGTTAAGAGAATGTCTAGTCTATACAAACTGACCATTGCATGGCAATAAGAAAGTCGGCGAGTCGCAGCGTAAGCACTCGTGTTAAAACAGTAAAACTTTTGTCGCCGACGTTAATTAAACCGCATATTATAATTCGGCTCGATCACGATCACGAATCCGCCCCGCCGAGCTCTGCTGAGTTATTTAATAGTGTTTTTTGTGCGGTGGCAGGCGATTGCGCTCCGCCACCCTCGGGCCGCGCAAAAAACCCTCACAAATACTCAGAATGTTGTTTTGGAGGAGTGCGGGGTGCGCGGACCGAGGGGGCGCCCGCGAGATCGCTATCGCACGCACCCACTGCACGCACTATCCCAGCTAGCCACTTTAATTGTTATATGCCTGCCTAAAAATAAAGATTTGCCGACCACGAAAGTGAAAGCTTTCACGACATTTACAAAACGCCTGTAAGAAGCGCTTTAAGTAGCTTTTTTCTCAGCTTTTGCAGCTACGAAAATACTCGTAGTGACGTAGAATAGAAAATGACTTGAAAATTATACTTACAGAATATTAACTTAGGTAGGTACATACATAAATATGAAACAATTTTATGTTACAACGCGTAAAATACCTAGTGCGTTCTTATGTTGATAAGAATGCACTAGTTATTTTACATGACAGTTTTGTCATACTGAACCTTTTCAAGAAAGTATACCTACCTACCCACTAAAGTCGTGCTTTTATTATGTATAAATATTTTAGACCAAGGTATTACTACTATTCACTTACACGGAGGTTGTTCCGAGTGCGGACGACATGTCTAAAAATGCTCTGAATATAAATGCATTACTTACCTATTTATTTATTCATAATCATAAATTCACAAAACATAATGTATGGATTAAACACCAGACGAGGCGACAGGTGGCTACCACACCAACCTGTTCTCTCGGTAAAATGACAGCAAAAACTCTCACTAACCCTTTGAATTCCATTAGTTTAAGGGGATCATCCGATCATCCTCAAGAGTTCTACTGTCCTTTGTCTCTAAAATATAGAAACATTTCCAACAAAAATGTAAAATCATTTTTTTATTTTATTTAACAAGGCATTGGCAATACAGATCATCAGCCTAAACATTAAGCGATTTTAAATAGTTTTTAGTTTTTCAGCATAAAATTTTGTGGTGTAGACTTTTGTTATGTTGTGGTGTAGTTTAAACACTCCTAGGAGTTATGACCGAAATTTCAACCAGTCTAATCTCTGGCGAATTCTCATGGCCCGCCGCAGAATCACAGAATGAAACTACACAACGAACCACTAACGAGAAGTTTATTTTAAAAGTTCAACACATTGTCACTGTTACTGAAGTTTGCTAGACAAAACTACACCGATTTTAGCTATCAAAATCACCAGAAAACAATTTTTGAGCAATAAAATAAACACCGTAGAACCTTCTCCAGCGACTTTCCCGCCAAAGCTCTTCGCTATATGATTATGTAAAAAAGTGTTTGTTAGTAGATAAAAAATAGAGATAAAAATAAGCTCATTAAAAAGTAGGTAAGCAAAGAGTATGTAATAAAATTGTGTGAGAAAAGCACTACCCTTTTTTCAAAGAAAAAAATCATTGAAAAATACCTTAAAAAATTAACGCAAATGGCAATATCAAATGTATTTTCTTGAATAATCAGCCAGTTCATCGCATCCTCCAAAAAGATTAAAATATCCTATTATAAAACTTTTTACACTTCTGGCCATTTTTTGAAGAAATTTCATTGAAAACACCGTTAGCTAAATTATGAAGATAAAAGTCGCAAATGGCTTTATAAAACATTTTTTAATGATTACTAACCACTAAAAGCAAATAAAAACTTAAGCAACCTCTTTTCAGTTTGCTTTTAACAAAATCGATAGTTTTCACTGTATAAGTAGGTACTTATTTCTACTTATGCCATGCATTTCTATGTTTACAAATTCCTGTGCCATATTTTGATGCAGGAGTTATTGGAACATGGTTACAAATTCGCGAATAAACTTAGGGTGAACGGCTCACCGGATGTCACGCAGCTATGACTAATGCGGAAGTATCACCCTAACATGATCGAACACCTCGTTCCCTGCATAGTTTTTTGTATTTTTACCCATTTTATTCTACCAATAGATAAGATATAACTTTAATTTAAAAATTTAAGAAACCCCCGAGGTACCTCTATGGAGATCCCCTTACTTTTTCTGGTCTTCATCAGATCCTCAAGGTTTCAAATGTGAGACGGTCACCATAGTCATAAACATTTGAGCTCAAACTCGAACCACCTAACTGTTACCGATCCCGATTAGAGATTCCGTTATACTCAGACATCCCAAGATGCTCCAAGATCTTAGAACTACTGATTCAATTTTCATCTGACATGGCTAAGAACATTCAGAATATTAGTCCTGCGGCGCCTGAAGGCGGGGCGACGCTCCGGGCTTTGGCCTCGCCATGGCTAACATAAAATTCCTAGCTCCACAACATTTCAATTTTTTTCCATCTTTAAATAATTTTTTTCTCTTGAAATGTCTCAGTATTCCCTACGACTTTAGTATTATAGTTTCGGCGGGCTGATAATCTTCCAAGTCTTCAAGTTTCATATTACGAAGTTGAAGTCCACTTACTTTTTACAGGTCATCATCAGATCCTCAAGGTTTCAGATGTCGGAAACGTACCATGAAAAGCACATTTTCATAATGAGAAGGCAACTCGTGGAAAAAGTTTTCAATAGCAAATTTATTATACCGTCCATAAAATTTTCCATATTACTCTCCTTCGCATTGATGCTCCTGAATATCTGAAAAATGCAGACCACATCACAAAATTTTGATTTAAATGAATTATTTAGTCCTTTTTCGGCATGAATCGTAGAGTTGGCTGCACAAAAATGCGTAAGTATGTTGCGTGCGCTGCTGTGAGGCGATGCCGATGGGGGAAGCTCATTAAGGTAAAAAGCCGAGTGCAAACGACTAATGGCGAATTACACGAAGGGGAGCGATAGCCGCCGATATTCCATCGCTGGCCCCCAGCACCCCATACCGACCACGTTTTCTTCGCGACCGCCCAATTAACGCAACGCCAACTGAAAATTTATGCAGCAATTTAGTATGTTTACAGGCTCTGGGAGCAATGAGTACTGGATGGACGCTGTATTTCATTGTGTTGGATTCTCGAACAAAAGACATTCGAATTTCTACTATTTTCTACCAGCTGTTTTACTACACCGAATGTTGTAAACACTTTGTATAATTGATGTTTTTCAGCAATGTGACGAAAAGATAAATAGGTATTTATTATATGTACTGAAAAATATCTGTCCTATCCCTGTGTGTATGTATGTCCTATATCTGTCCTATCACGGGGACAGGACAGAGGTTTTTTCATCAAGAATCGTCAATCGTCTTATGATAGGAGAAGGCAATTTCTCAACATTTCAGACCTCATAAATCTGAGCGAACACTACAAAAACCTCTACAATATACCACAGAATAAAATTACATAGTACTGTTGATCGCATCCAAGAGTTATAAAGTGCGTGACATAGTGCATGTTAGGTACCCACCAACAACGACCAAGGTGCAGCGAAGGCTTCACGAGAGGTGAGGAAAGCGGGAGGGCGGAGGACTATCAGCATTTCGGCGCGTCCGCGGCTCCCGCGCCCTTCCCCCGCGCGCCCGCACCGCGCCGAATTCGCCCTGCACCTACCCGCGGTCCCGCGACGTTCCCCTCCTTGCGCGGAGCTAACCTTGAAAATAGTTTTTACCAGCACGAGGGTATTAACCCCGAACCCGAATTCCAAGTCCCGTTGCACACAAGCGGGTTCCTCGACGCGCGATCGAGACTCCCTTAGAAACGCAACTCGATTCTCATTTATCGTCCAGTGTGGACGTTGCATGCAGTAAGTTTACGCGGACCGCGGCAGGCAAAGGATATTTGACTATGTAAAGTTTTTTAGACGACTCGTGAGCTCGCTGCGCTGGGATTTGTTTGTGAATTGTATACGATGAGGAATTTTGATGCGATGAACTTCACTTTTTTGTCTGACTAAACGTTGATATGACGTATGTCTCTGTTTGAAACATATATACTTTGGCAATAATAACGATAGGTAATTAATTACCTACTTACTTATGTTAGATAAGTAGATAATACTGAAATAAAATGAATTTTTATTTGCAAGAGTGTACGTTATGAAGGATCTTAAAATTACATAGGTAGTTCCAGCATATCCTACCACATAGTGGTGTGCAAATTTATGTAATAGATACGTACATTTTACAAGAAATTAGAAAAAAAAATTGATACAAAGCTAATTAACTAATACTCTTTAAATTACATGTACTATTAAATTAGATTGAGTTGTAGGTAGACCAAGTTCTTTTAGTATTGTTCCATGGCGTAGGTACCTCACAAGTATTTATCCAATCCAAACAAAAGGAAGCGTAATTCAAAGATTTTCCACAAATTCCACCTACTTAGCAGTAATTACTTTACTACTTACACATTTCCATAAGGAAAAGAATCGAGGACAAAATATGAGAGTAAGATCCACCTCTAAAGTAACTAAACTCATAAAGTAATCTCGTTTATTAGATACATAATAGCAATGTTTTGGAAGACGCAGTAATATGCGGGTATAAAACTCCTGCGGCGAATAAAATAAGAAAAGGAGGACCATTATATACCTGCAAGCCGCGCAAGTCGTGCGCGGGAGTTGAAAAATAAAAGATGCTCGTCGTTGTACATAGCGCGCCAAGGCAAGGGTAGAGCGGCAAAAAAGGTAAAAAACAACGCTGCACGGCTTGAGTCGCCTACGCAAAGATGCGGCCGCGTCTCCTCTCCTTCCCAAATTGCTTTGCCTACATATTTTTTACGCAGATGGGTTGAATTTTATTTTTATCGGTAGGTATCTCATCGTTGTAATGTTGTAATTATATTTTGTAGTTGACACCTTTATCAAATCTAATGCGACTACAAAAATGTTGTCATCAGTTTAAAAATGTTTGGTCTATTTTGAATTTTTTTTTTTCAAAAAGTATCAAAACTTCTAAACTATTACTGAATGTATATTCTAATATGTATTCTACTTACGAATAAATTACCTAGATGAATGATGATGATGATGGTGATCTAAAGTTTATTTATACTGAAATGAACCTTCAAGTCTTTGTTAGAAGCACAAAACAAAGCTTGATGCGGGTTGATCTATCGACTTTTTATAGTAGGTAGGTTATAGATAGATATAAAACCAAAATTAAACTTTGATGAACAGCGGTGAACTATACTATATATAACCGGTTAGTACCAGCTTTTAATCAAAAAATATTCCATATTTGTAGTACTCGTAGTAAATAAATACATACTTACCTACTGTAATTTTCGAACCCTGCTTACGATATCAAACGACGAAACAGTCTTTATCGATCAATCTTACCGAAGTTTTGGCTAAAACAGCTTATAGTCATGACTCGTCGATTAACTTTGAGCAACCCCTACGCTGCACAATGCACATTTTGATTGGTGGGCAGCTGTCCGTGGCGGCAAAAAACTTTCTAAATTACTGCTATCAACCGCGCACATATCCAGTGTACACCCGCCTTTCTCGAGATCATAATCGGCGTCCAAGACCATGCTTCCTTCCTTCCAATATACGTAAGCCTAGGCATGAAACCAATGGACGATAAACTATCAGAATAACTTTATTACAGTCTACATGAAAATGAACTTTTCGTTCATACCTAAGTACTCGTATGGTATGAAACTTCTGTGACCATCTTTCGCTAGCACCAATTTTATGTTATATATGGAACAACCAAACATTCAGACAGCAAAGCAAACTTATGTTTTATAGATTTATTATAGGCATCTATTGATTATAATAGATATTTATCCCCCATAAGTATGCTACAATCTGTCCACTAGGTGCCGGCTAGCAGAAACTTGGTAATAGTAGATATTATATTTATTAGGAACAGTACAACATAATAGTAAAAAATAGGTAGTAGTAGGAGACAATTTTATAAAACGGACATACGTCCGTTCAAGACAAAAATACAGAGAGAATAAGTTAAAACAATGAAATTAATGGAATAATGGAATTTAGAAATGGAATGGGAATATGATTTGAATTTTGATAATATAGATGAAGAAATGAAAATGCCAACACGAAATGAGGTGAGATAAACGCTAACAATGAGGTTGAAATTGATGGCAAGGAGCTTGATATGGACGATGAAGTCGACATCGTTACAAGTAAACAACAAGAGGTCGTTAGGCAAGCAAGCAACAAGTTCGAAGTACCAAGAACAATTTTGTTGTAGATAAAAGCTGCGACTAGTCGGCGGTGCAGCGAAGCTCGAGATAAGGAACTGTTTACACTGCTTGAGTCAATGTCCTCCTCCTGAGCGCGCACAGGGAAAACCTTGCAGTAGTCTTCCGCCTGTTTCGCCTCCAAACTGAATGGAAGCCTTGACTTGAGGTTGTTGATCTCGCAATAGCAACTACGTGGGCGATTAACTGCCTATTATTTTTAAGTAGATATGTACCGAATTAGTGTAGTCGTTTCTATATAACTAAAACAAAACAGCACTTTGCAGACTATGAATTTATTTTCAACCCTTTATACCCGGTAACGTAGGATTGAGAAAAAAGGTCTATTTATAAAATGCAAAACCGTTTGTGAAGTTACAGCTACTTTTGATTTTGCAACGAATTTTGGTGTTACAGGAATCGGACATGTAGATATCTATTAATGAAAAGAAACCACCATATATATAGGTGTATATAATATGTGATTGATTGATTGTTTCAATCATCATGATCAATCAATCAATTGACACAACATACATAATTTTCAGTACCTACCAACATTTTAAGTGTTCGCTCCAATTGTTGTCAGAATCAGACGTCCCTACGCCGTAGCTCGTAGCGGCGTTTTCTTGTTTTAATTCTTAGCTCGTGCATACATCAAATTTATGTTTTGTACAGTACCGAAGTATATTTTCTTATAATATTTTTCTCGATAACTAAGAACCCGACTCTATCGTAGAGCATTAGCTATGTTCCCGCGCGCCCCTAGCGGCTGGCTCGTAAATAAATTGAGCCTGCATTAGTGGCAATTGTTCGCTATTGCCATGCCGATGCCGCTCGACTCCTGATACGTCTTCCAACTCTAAATTTCCAACTATATGCCGTCATCATAATGGCATAACATAACTTAAAGGTAGAATAGAGCATCTTAATGACATAGGGTAGGGTATACTAATTTAACTCTGCTCAGAAGTATAGAGCACCTTAATTATGTAGAATCTCCACTTAGATGTAGAAGATCTTTATTTGTACAACAATAGACTTAATAAAAACAATTAAAATGAGACATTGAATAAAGGGTGAAAGTATCTCTAAAAGAGATTTCTTCCAGCAAACCCGCGAAAGTGAAAGATGCGTTATAATTTATAGGTAGACATACTTCACTTAATTTATAGATCTTACTCGTACCTAATGTCGTCGTATAGGCAAATCTATTGTTCGATTTCGGATTTTTGTTCATCCCAGTTATTTTCTAACGTCCCCTTGAATATAAGTAATATCAATTTAAATAATTGTTACAGTTAAGTTTATTTATTTATTTATATTTATTGCACAAGTATAAGAATTAATGCAACAAGGCTTTTCATCAAGACCCAAGTAGTTAGGTACCTGGTAAGATTGGAAGTAAACTTATCTCACGAACCACATCTTTAGCAGGTCATTGAATCTGAAAATTCACAATTTAGTGCAGTTATTATTATTTTCAAGGGGAATTGGAGTTGTACTGTGACTCTCAGGTCACAAATTAACGGTGTTCGTGCTCAAATCTAGATGTCGAGATTAGCCATAGAGCCGTAAAAACACCGACATTTATGCATGCAAAAATATTGTACGCTTTCCGTTTCTAAGTACTTTGAACTTAAAACCTCCAAGAGCAAACTTAAAGCTTTAGGTTTTAAGGAAGGAGATACTATCTCTATGAAAGGAGTTTAAATTTCGCTTAGTTGTAATATTTTCTTATGATACTACCGACTATTATTATTTACTACCTTTTTTTTTTATAATAGCCTATAGGCTGTCCCACTGCTGGGCAAAGGCCTCCCCTCCTCCTTTCCATTTTTCCCTATCCTCGGCGTCCTTATACCATCCTTTTTGGAAGTGGTCGATATCGATTTACTACCTATGATATTTAAATATTAAAAGTCTCATTATGCATACCTACCAAATTACCTAAGTACACATTAATTTTATAGGTACCAATTTACAAGTATAGATTAGACACTCGCTTTTTGTAAGCTTTTAATTTATTAAGAAATATTTTTAATAATACCTAGTCTAAATTATTACAGTATCTAGATATACATACTTATCTACCAAGATATACCTATACCTACCTACTTACCATAATATATATAGGTATGTTTGTCTGTTATATTCGCAATCTCTCGGTAGGTAGGTATACCTCTTGTATAGAAGTAAAAATCTCAATTTTATTAACACCTTAAAAATCTAATTTGACTTCTATAATTACTCCTACTGGGCCCACTGAACTTTGATAACGAATTGCAACAAAAAATGTTCCGAATTTCACAAAAAACGAATCGCAGATACGCGAACCATTAACTTTTTTCTCAAAATAACTTTTTTAGATATAACGGGACCGGCTAAATTATTGCGTGTAATCTTTTGTTATTTTATTTCTTTAGTTCTTAGGCCAAAATGGAGATTCCCACACTATTATAAGCATTGACTAATGTTTAGCCTGGAAGCTTAAAATTGGGAATGGGTAAGATTTATTGACTGTTTTTGCTGAGTCTACTTCTAACCACTACATCTAGTTATTAAACTTTTAATCCTTATTTGCAGGTACTAACCTATAGGTCAGGTCATATACGCTCTCTACGATGTTACGGCTGACACATTCCTAGGACGTAATTCCTAGGTCATCATCAGTAGTCTAAAGTAGTGTTTTATGATAATATTTTTGGTGTGGATATACCTTAGGTAATAAGAATTTTTAGACAAAGCTTAGATAGCTACGCACTTTTACCCTAGTTATATATCTAATATTTTTTATTATTATTGGATTAGCAGGCAGGCAGGTAATGCTGGTTAGCCTGTTTCTTCAAGATTCGTAAGTGGCTGTCTAATCTTTTCTTAAATTGGTTTACAGTTTCAGCATTCATAACTTGCTCAGGTAGGTCGTTCCACTCCACCACAGGGGATCACTACCCGGTTGAATAGGAGATAATGTTTTGGCCGCCGTGTTATGTACTAGTTGTGTCCAGTGTTTTCTCGAGTACTCTTTCAAGTTTATGATAAAGAAATTCTTTAGTTCACCTATGTCATAAAAGTTATTTAAAATTTTGTAAGTTTCTATGAGGTTATTCCGTGAAGTGTTGTTAAAATGCATTTTTACGTAATCCAATATGAATAGTGCTACAGTGGCGATCCCACGACGTTGCACAAAGAATGCACAAGTCATATAGGCACCTGTGTCCCTGCCATTTTGGAATGAGTAGCTAACTGCGATAAAAAGATAACTTGCTTTTCGATGACTAGGTATAAGTACCTACTTAATAAAAAAAAAATATTTCTTTACTAACAAATTGCAATCTATAGCACGCTATGGAGAGGCCATTTCAACTCCTATCCACAGCCGTTCAAAATAAAACACCTCGCCACACTCGCCTACCAGAAACCAAGTGTGTGCTTTATTAAATAAGTAACTGGATTATATGTTACCAATTCCTAATGAATAATTAAAATTTTATTAATGGGTATACCTAAGTACGGTCATCGAATATATCAACTGTGGACTGTGCTCAACATAATTAGACCTGGACTACATGCGCCGGTTCCAGCGACGGTTCGGTTCGCTGCAGCCAAACAAGAGGCGCTGACTTCAAGTGGAGGGAGGGCGGAACGCTTGTGATTGGCTGCAGCGACAAAACCGGCGCTGGAACCGGCACCATGTAGTCCCAGCCATATTGTTCATAAGTCCAGTACTGCAGTGTTTTCCTAATTGCGAAAGTAAGTATAGAATAAACTTATAGGATGTCATTAGTTGTTGTAGTATGACCTCCTTGTGCCATGGTCAGGTAACTCAAAAAAATTATCAATCTCAATAAACTTTAAATCGTTATACTAAATAGTGGTGTTTCTTTCTTCTACTGGTTAAAATCGAGCTGCATAACTTTTCGACTGAGGCGAATAAACTTTATAGGAAAGTGAGATAAAGGTTTGATAGGTACCTACAAAAAATACATATTATGAAAGGTCGCCTTGTGTCGCTAGGATTCTAACAAAAACTATCGTCGACCCCTCTTATTTGGGTTTTTTACGTTTTGATAGCGTCGCGCGGGCAGGTAGAATTCTTGCAAACTTGTTATTTCATCCCAAAATTTTGTTTACGTTTTATGTATCAACTTTCAAAGATTGGAAAAATTAACTTTACTCGCAACATCGCCTTGATCCAATTTCATTTATTGAGCAAAGCTGCACCGGTATGTTATGTACCTACATGAAGGAACGAACGCCCGTCTTAAATTGTCGTTCATCCGTGAATAAGAATTTATCATTCTTATGCTTAGGATCTTAGGTACCTACCTAAGATGTTGGTATGCTACCTATCAAGTACCTATTTGCAGAGGCCGGGTCATAATTATTACATACCTAGTTGACATTCATTACCACAGTTCATTACACTCCACTTATCGGTGCAATAATCCTGTAAACAATTTTTTTAAATGCCTTAATTACCTAATTGATATGATTTTTTCGATTGGCGGTCGCTCATGCAGCCCCTTATGAGTGTCGATTTCGAAATGGAGATGGCCGATGGCCGCCAAATCTAAAGATAAAACTATATACTTAAATGAAACTGTCACGCTCACTCTTAAGCAAGATCATGTAAAGGTGAACGGATCTTTACTCAGTTCCATTCCACCTGTTAACAAATGTTCAGCTAATAAGCGCTTAGAAATGGACGTAGGTACAGAGATCCAGAGTTCCCACAGCCATAAAATGAAAAAAATATTTAAATGACAATTTCCAACCAATATTGCCAATTGGAATAAAAATCCTTAATTTATAGGGAATTAAACCATTGGAAAATTTTAAGGAAATAGCACTAAGTAGCGAAGGGAAATAATTACTTTTAAATTAATTCTTAATTGTATTTATTTATTTACAACTTAAAATTATTTATATTGCAAAACCAGTTAAAAGAACGAAATGAAATTTTAATTTACTTTTTCAGGCTGATGAAACTAGTGGAAAATTCACTGTATCATCGACGCGGGTTGGTTCCGCCTTCAGACTCCCTTGAACACAATTAATTTGAACTGACTTGCACTTCATCAGTCGCACAATATCCTCGAAAAATCTTTAGTTTTCAGGTTTTCAGAAGCGGCAATGGAAATTTACAAATAGCGCGGCGCGCGGGCTTGTCAATTACAGTAGTGACAGTTTTTTTTTTCTTCGTTGCCGGCACACGCTGGTCGAGGGTGCGATTTGGCCGTACAGAAAATATGATTTGGCACGTTCCTAAAGTTCTTAAACATTTCCTTTCAAAAACATTATGCTCAACCATAGGAACTTCTCGCGAAAATGAAAAATTGAATAACTGGGGATTCTCTAAAATTTCGCTGGCAACCCTATATCTGACAGTTGTAAATAAAAGTTTTAGTTTTGGAAGTGCAAGTGGAATTCCTAATATTACATTAATTTTCTCTGATTGTAAAAAATCCATTTCATTATTTTCATTGTGCTGTGTCTCCCTGTGACGTGCTCGGATAAACTTTAATATGGCTTATACAAACACGGTAAGATGCTTACGTGTATTTAGAGTGCGCTCCAAAACCAGTTGAAATTATTCATGTTGACAGCTGTATACGTTCCATTGCTTGTGTTAAATAAAAGTATCATAAATTTTCAGCTGTTAACGCGGTAATGGAAATTTGACAAGTTGTCAATGTGAATTATTTCAAGTGGTTATGGAACGCTCTCTGAATAATCATGATGGGTACAAGATTTCACCAAATAAATTGATTAACTTAATTTCATTTGTACATACACAGAATTTTCCGGAATTAAAGAATGACAGGTTATTACGGGCAGCGCTTGGAAAAGATGTGGATAAAGTGCCTGTGTGGGTTATGCGCCAAGCGGGTAGATATCTACCGGAATTCCAGGAAGTACGAGCGAAACACGACTTTTTCACAGTATGCCGGACTCCAGAACTAGCTTGTGAAGTGACCCTTCAGCCTCTCAGGAGATATGAACACTTGGATGCATCGATTATATTCAGTGATATTCTTGTCATACCACAAGCATTAGGTATGACTGTAGAAATGCATCCTGGTGTGGTGAGTCTGATTTATTGTCTAAATTATTATTTTTAAAATTGCTTATTAAAATTCTCTTATTGAACTGTATATTTTCAGGGTCCAGTATTTCCAAGCCCACTAAAGGATCCTTCAGAAATAGATGGACTGACAGAAGATGGTGCTGTGTCTAGATTATTGTATGTCGGTAAAGCTATTACTCTGACAAGGCACAAGATTGAAGGGAAAGTGCCTTTGATTGGCTTCACAGGAGCACCAGTAAGCCGTTATTCCTAAATACCGCAGTTACAAAAAAAATGACTGCTTTATTTGTTTACTTTTTCTTTCAGTTTACTCTAATGGGTTATATGATAGAAGGAGGAGGGAGTAAAACAATGTCCAAGACTAAAGAATGGCTGGAAAAATATCCAAAAGATGTTCATAGGCTGCTCTCGTTATTGACAAGAGTCATTGTGGATTATTTAGTGATGCAGGCAAGTGCTTTTTTCTCACAATCATTTTTAACTTCACTTCATTCATCATCATTTAATCGAAAGTGTGAAGTGATCTAAGAAATGTAATCAGCTATGATCGGAGTAGGTAGGGCTGTTTTTGGTACTTGCCACATACGGTCAGAATATGGATAAGTATGCCCAATAAATCCGGGATTTCCGGGATTGAATAAATATATTATTTAGATTTTTAATGTTATATTTGTTTTGATACACATTTAAGATTGATGGCGAAATATATTTTTTTAAGATTCATGGCGCTAGTGTACCTATGGTAGTGTTTTAACTTCTTCGTAAGTTCACAATTTTAAAAAAATCGTAAATCGTATGAGGTTTATAAAAGTAATTTACAACATTTGCTCGATAACTTAAAACGGGATCCCGAAATCATATCCATATTAATATAACCTTTGAGGACATTGACCCGAAAGAGCCCTACCTACACCGATCAGTAGTAATCAGCCATACAAAAATATTTTCAGGTAGAAAGTGGTGCTCAGCTCTTACAAGTATTTGAATCCAGTGCAGATCATCTTACAAGAGAACAATTTGCAGAAGTTTCTACTCCATACCTAAAGGACATTAGAAGTGGGGTTCGAAGCAAGCTCAATGAAAAAAATCTGGATCAAGTTCCCATGGTCAGTTGATTTTTGAATTCCACTTTTAACTCTTACACATCCTTAGTTTTACAATTGTCTTAATATTAATTGCAGACAGTTTTTGCGAAAGGCGGTGGACATTCCCTAGATGTGCAAGCACAATTAGGTTATGAGACCATTGGATTAGACTGGACTGTGGACCCAGTTGCAGCCAGGAAGATTGTTGGAGATAATATCACATTGCAGGGCAATCTTGATCCTCAAGACTTGTATAAAACACCAGTATGTATTATTAATATTGTTGTAAAATCTGATTACATGACACTTCACTTGATGACACTTGAATGTGAAATTGATCTTTCTTAGTATAATTAAAACCTTTAATCTCTTCCAGGAGGAAATCAGAAAGTTGACAATAGAGATGGCGCAAAAATTTGGTAAACATAGATATATAGCCAACTTAGGACATGGAATAACACCACAAACGCCACTAGAGAGTATGACTGCTTTTACTGAAGCGGTACACGAAGCTTTATAGACTGCAATGTTTGTATTATGGTTTAGGCAAGGCACCACCTAAAGATACCTAATTTCTTCACTACACTGGTTTAGGGTTGGGTAATTGGTATAGTGTCTAACTTCTTTGTAGGACGGAAACATAAAAGTTAGAAACTTCTTAAGCTTGGTAGAAACATATAGCCACCATGTAATTTTACTGTCTGTTTAAAGAAAAATTATTCTTAATAACAAGATCAGATCACTACACTGGTTTAGGGTTATTGGTATCATTATCAATAGATTTGTTATTTTTGTTGTTGCAATGTAGTAGAACTACTGTAACTGTTTATAACATTTATTGTTTATCTGGGATTATAAAAGTAACTTAAAATAAAAGCAATTTACATGGAATATGTGGTCTTTGAATTCTGACTTGTTGGTGGTATATCTTCATCATGACTTCCAGCAGATTTCTTCACATACTGAAATGGAATATTACATAAGCTTACACACATTGCATAGTTCAAATAATACGCTGAAGTAATTAAGGTAAGGTAACCTTACCTTATTTATTTTCCTACTTTTAGGAAAAGCTTTATATGCTTCATAAAAGTTAGAAACTTCTAAGCTTGGTAGAAATATATACCACCATGTAATTTTACCTACTACGTGTTCCTATGTATGTGTACTCTGTATAAAACGTAATCTTCTAAATTCTTCTAATTTTACATATCTCAAATTATGTAGTATAATAATAATTTCAAACATTTTTATAACACTGCAGATACCCTGTTAATTACCTGAGGGTTTACTTGAATTTGTTCATCCATTTCTTGAATGTACTGATGGAGTTTAGTACACGCTGCCATTTGTTGTTCCAAAATTGACAAGGTTTCGGGTGAGGCGTATTTTTCAGGACTGTCCAGGAATACCACCATACCATCCTTTTGGTTTATCATTGCGTATATTTCACCTTCTTCAATCTGAATAATATGTACATGTCAAGTAAAACAACAATCATTTTAAAAAATGTAAAAATAATAAGACGCGCGGATTCGGGTTTTGAACCAAATTAACTATCAGAGACCATAAACGTTCCTCGTTATTTTATGTCCATCATGTTGTAAGCCTCACCATGTACTTCATGGATTTTAATACCGCCAATAAATAGTTCATAAAAGAAAAAAGAAAAATAGTATTTTCTCAAAGATGCTCGGATATCGAATTTTGGGCCAGGGAAATAAATACTTCCTGTATTTACTTCCCTGGCCCAAAATTCGAATTCGTCTCGAAGCCAAATACTTTTTTTTTAAATTGACGACTAATGGATTTTCACACAACCTTACCGGGCTAAGGCCAGGAAGAGCCCGGTAAGGTTAAACCAAAAGACGAGAGGATTCTTGTGTTTTGGTATTTTACTTTTTTAAATTCGAATTTGTAACATCATAACGCAGTGCGGACTAAAGAGATTTTATTCGATTCCGTGCACCGGTCGTGCGTCCCCGCCACTCCCCGCGCTGCCCCGACACGTGCACCTGCACCACAAGCGCGAGCAGCTCCAGCTCCTACTGTACAACGCCACTTCTTTCCTTTTATGAACGCCTAGTACTTTCGACTTTGAAGCAGTATTTGGAATGTGATTTTATTTTATATTTTTTTCTCATTATTTGAGAAAAGTACTATACAAGCATTGGCCGATATAGAGATAGATGATACAAGAGCCTTGGCTTCTTTTTACATGAAATGTTTTTGGGGGATATATCTTGACGTCAAGGTAGAAGCCTCACAGACATTATCGATTATCTCGAAAATTACGACAACACTATTTTTCTATCTTGTTAAACTATTTTAAATATTTTTGGCGGTATTAAAATCAATGAATTACAACTTGGTGGACACGTTATTTTGTATGCTCCCACTTTCCTACCCAAAAAGACGAAGTCGAAAATCTATTTTGCGAGCAGGTTGCGAGGTATCTTACGGAGATTTTTGAATATACGAATTCCTCAATAAAGTAGCAATTCTGTAGTCAAGATTTAATAAAAAAAAACTTACCATGTTTAGTATGTAAGTTTCAGCCTGCGCTGGCCCAGTAAGCTGCACTCGTGACGCGACGTCGCTCAGTGACAAGGTTAAGAAGGTTTTTGTGAGTCTTTGAATATTTTTCTTGTACATAGAACTCAGCACCTGAAATTATATCCAGCAGCAAGATCAATGAGTTGTTATTTAAAATGACATCAAAAAATCAGGATCATACAGGACTCATAGTATGTACATTCATAACTCACAGTATAGCAGGTAAGTTTATACATGAATAAAATACTTCAATACAATACAATATTGTTATATTAATAATGTTGGTATGTTTAATCGAATATGACATGTAACACGTTTGGCATTAATAAACTGTCAGTGTTGTTATGAAATATATAAATAAACAAAATAAAATAAATCTAATAACTAGCACCACTCGTAAAAAAATCGATTTCTCCCAAATAAATACAAAGCTACATATTTTTTACATTGTATCATGAAAAGTGATATTTTAGAACTAATATAAAATATGATTAAATAATTTAATACTTGCATATTTTTTATTAACAGCAAAAAAATGTTTATTATTATTATTATATTGCTGTCAGCAACTTAACTGGAATTATTGCGAATGGTTTTCAAATAAGCTACTACTGGTTCTAAAAGATCAAAATGACCTTGTACTATATAAGCAAAAGCTAAGTTAAGAGCTCTATGTTCATTGTTTCTTTTTTCATAGTTAAATTAACGAGGGGTCATAACCTAGCTGCAAGCATGGTCAATAAAAGTTAAGTCACATTGGGCGAGGTTAGAACCAGGATAGTAGCACATTTCATCTGAGCCCCTCCATGCCTCGGAGAGCACATTAAACAGTCTGTCCCAATTGTCTTTGTTCAACAGCCGTCATTAAGCCATGTCAGAGGCCTATGGGCGGCCTAAACAACTCTGACAATAACTATATAGGCTGGACACTAACTATACAATAAACAAATAAACAAACCTGAGTAACTAATCCCATGTTCTTGTCTCTCACAAATGTCTCCCGATGTTTGATGGCAGCATGTTGAGAATTTCCCAATTCATGGTAAGCTACAGACAGTGGTTTTAGAAAACGACACACTACCTGTGATGTATATTTAGGCATAGGTAAAATCTGAAATGTGTTTATTCTAAATTAGAGTAACTGAAACAAAAAATAATTCAATTCACAAGTTTTGTTTATGAAGACTTACTTTTCCATGCAAGATAAATGAGACCAAAATATATTTCTTATAAGCTTCAAGCATGATATGAGAAACAACCATAGCTGGAACAGTCACGACAACTTCGAAGAAGTATAGGGCTCTATCATAGTTTTTCATTGCAGTGTAAATCATCCCTCCATAATAATAGTAGAGCAAGAAATGTTTGGAGTCATTGTTGCCTCCGAGCTGGAAAAACAAACATCATTCTTCAATTGAAAGCTGAAGAAAGTAAATTATAAAAACAATATTGCATGGATATCTGTGATTTTGTATAATGTAAATAAGTATGACACAAATGACACTGTGCCAAAATATTAAACTCAAAACAAACCCAAACCACGGTAACCATAAAAGAACATGTGTAATATTAGTTACCTCAGATCCAATCCCTGTAACATCAGTATCCAAGAATTCAAGTGCAGGCTTCATGCATTTGGACAGCAAGCAGAGTTGACACAAATCCGCATGAATAGAAGTTAACTGAGAGTCAAATAGTTGTATCTTCCTTATTGCTTTCTTCAGTATTTCAATTCCTCTAATCGGCTGTTTGGTTTCCACAAGATGCTCTGTCAGAAGGTGGCATAGATCTGCATCTGAAAATAGAATAACAAAAATATTACATTTACAATTGTAATTTGAGCCTTCTTGTTTCTGAACAGGGCTTGAACTAGACATACATGGAAATGGAACCACACGTACATCAAGGATATGATGGTTTAAATTATACATACAGAGGTCAGGTGAGAAGCGGACTTGTTCACCATTGCAATTGTGAATAAAATCATGGATTTGTTGAAACATAGTTGTTCGATCAACATCACTGCTGCTCTGAAAGTAAGGAATTGTTTGTTTTGTGACATCTGTATGAGTAATTGAGTAAGGTGCCGTCTTGTGTTGCAGTAAGCCATATATATATAACCTTATAGAAGAAATACATATTGTCAAAAATCCAACACTACAAATTAGATTTTTTTGCATTCTAGAATTTTGATCATTTTATAGTCTATCTGGGTTTTGTTTGAAGAGAATTTTAAACTTACCTGTGGTAAGGAGAACTTAGCAACAAGCACTGCCAGAACTCCCAGAGAATGTTGCTGGATGTCTAGTGTCTCCAGAACATTGTTCAGATGAGCACTGTTCCTTTGCAGAACCTCGTCAGACTTACCAATGATCTCGCAAAGTTCGCGAAAGCTTCCTGTTTAAATAAAGAGTTTATGAGCACGTCTCTTGGATGTAGTAAGCAACAAAGTACTTTTTAGCTAAATAGTAGTTTATGTACCTACCTGATGCCGACATTGTTCTCACATTATTCACGAATTGCTCCAAAGGAGAAGCCATATTTGAAGTGCAGTTTGTCTTAGTTATAACGTTTATATAAATAGCTTCGTTTGCCGTGTATTTCTTATAGTTTTTAGAAATAAAATTAGAATTTATGAACACAAATAACTAAATAAACCAACCAGCCAGTCGAGCTGATTTTTTTGACAATGTTTTTTTTAATATTTTTCACGGCTCTAGGGCTACATGTCAAAACCAGTTGAAATTATTCACGTTAACAACTGTCCACATTCCATTACTGTGATTTCAACTGAAAATTAACTGACACAAGCAATGGAACATGTATACAGCTCGTCTGTCTACGATACAGCTCAACTGTCAACGTTAATAATTTCAACTGATTTTGGAACGCACTCCATGGTTGTTAGGTTAGGTTATCTATCCATTTTTAATTGGGAGTTTCTCCCGCGCTTTTGTGGCATCCACGTCAGCTTTTTTCGTCTTGTCTTGCAAATTGTTTTATAGTAGTGCTTTTCTAGTAAGAATGGTGTTTCTTGCTCGAAGAACTTCGACAAAATGTGAATAATGTGTGGGACAGCGATGCAGTCAAATAAGCCCGATCCGTAAATAGCTGGATTTTGAAGAGCCATACTGCGTCCGGGACGCCTTCTTTTTAGGTTCGGATGGTGCAGAAGTGTGGAAGATTCTCCCAGATAGCATTGAAATGTGTCACACCAGCATTTTAATGAAGACTTGAAAAAGTTGTTTACATGAAACATGGCTGTATGGACTCAGTTCCCTTTGCCTTAAAAAACAAACAACTATTTTTATTTGACGATTGTGCAAAAAATAGAAAATTATTAAGTAGAAAGAATAAATTATTATATGTATTTTATGATTGCGTGTTACAGAAATCAGAAATATAAGATAAGCGGACTAAATAAGATTTTAACTTGTGATGTGATAAAGGTATGATATTTTCAAACCATCATGTCCTTGAATGAAGAAAACTTATCAAGAGACCACATTGTTAGTTGTTTAACGCAACAATTATCCGAATATGATGTATTAAAATCAATGTATCCTGATACCGATGAAATTATTTTAAGTGTTAAGAATGTAATAGATAATATTAATAACTTTATTATAGGTAAATCTGATTATATTCCAAATCATTTGGACTTTATTTTAACCCTTATCGTGAATAATATGAAATTAGAAATTTGTGTGAATTTGCCTACCTTTTATCCAGAAGAGGAACCTGATATTTACATAAGATGTAACCAAATGAATAGACACCAAGAAACAAACTTGAATAAGGAATTATCAAACTATATTAAAAGTAATCACATAGGAGAAGTGTTTTTATATACAATTATTACATGGTTACAAGATGACATTAGTAGTTTAACAACACCAGAAAACAAGAACACAGAAGAAAATGGTGACAAAAGTTTATTAATAGATGACAAGTTTGTGAGACTATGGATATACTCTCATCATATTTATAATAAGAAAAAGAGAGAAGAAATTGTAAAAAAATCCAAGGAATTAAATGTAACTGGTTTCTGCCTTCCAGGAAAACCAGGTATAATATGCATTGAAGGATGTGACAGTGATTGTAAGGAGTGGTGGAGAGAAATAAAATCATTGAATTGGAAAAAAATTGTGTTAAGGAAAACTGAAATCTTTGAAATATGTGATCAAAATCAATATCAAAAATTCAAAAAATTTGAAGAAATTCATTTTCAAAATCCTGTACCAGGGCACAACAAGAATGCAGATATGAGCGCATTTTCAAAATTTATGGAAGAGAGGGGTCTTACTCAAATTTTCAACGAGATTTTTGGATTATGTAATGATAACGAACATATCGACAAGTAATAGATACTTAGTAACTTTTATGTTTTTATAACATTAAATTATTTTTTAAACTATGTATATTTTATTTACCTACAATGTAGTAGGTAAAAATTACCTACAAAGGGCGGTTCATATGGGTGAGACACAATTTTTTTTCTTTATCCAAATATTTGACTAGAATAGAATAGAAAATTATTTATTTGGCACATTACTACAAGATTCACAAAGAAAATATTTAATACTAAATTTAAAATCTATATAATGCGCCAAAAGGGCCTCCACTCAGCAAAAACAACGATCCACATACAATTATATACAAAAGTCGGTACAATTAAAAACAACGGTCCACATACACGTACAATTAAGTATACACAAACTAAAACACAAAAGTCGGTACCTACATAAAAACAACGATCTGCATACAATTAATTATACAGAACTATAACAAATTATATAGGTATTATAAGTATGGAAAATTAAAGACGTGGACAATGTGTGGGACAGTGAAGTAAAGTCAAAAGACACGCTGCAGCCCGATCCGTACTTAGCTTGTTTTTTAAAGAGCCATACTGCGTTCGGGACGCGTTCTTCTTTGGTTCGGATGATGCAGAAGCCTGGAAGATTCTCCCAGATAACATTGAAATGTATCATACCGGCATTTTAATGAAGACTTGAAACAGTTGTTTACATCAGACATGGCTGTATGGGTTCAGTTCCCTTTGCCTTAAAAAACACAATTATGTTGGAAAAATGGATCACCGTAGTAGAGAACAATCTTTAATTAACCGGCCGTTTTTTGTGGTTTTGTTGTGAATATTGTGATTTCCTTTTCTCTGGTTTTGTTGTGTTGCTTGTTTGCTTCATAGATATTCAATTCTTAGTTTAATCCGTCTACAGTCCTAATTTTATTAAAATGTATCATTGTGGGATGCGGCAAATGGAAGAAAGACATGTAGCGAATCAAGTCGATCTTATGGTTTGGAGTCATAGACTTGATTTACTTGCTATCAGCAACTTCAAAGGTGGGTACTGTGAACTTACGGATAATACCTACTGACGGCGCTTTTGGACCGGTGTACAGCAATTTTAAAGCCCGAACCAGTCACCAAAACTAGTAAAATTAATTTTACAGGTGAAGTTCAGGTCCATAGACTACATTGGCAAAAGGTGTGGAATTTCCCGCCTCCCAAAGAAAATGTGTCTGTACGGGCCATGACATGGAGACCTGATGGAAAGGTATGTCTCATCATCAGCAGCCTGTCTACTGCTAGAAGTGCCGTTGGGATTATTCCCAGCCCCCCTTAGTCAAATAATAAATTGACAAACAAAGGTTTTTTACAACCATCAGACATGTAAAAGTGTCTAAATCTTAATACCTACTTTTACACAGTCATTAATTTAATGGTATGAAGCAGCTATGTGCAAGCAATTCTACAATTAAATGACAATTATTATGAGTCTAAAGACATTTATCATACCCAATTTCAAGCTGAAAGAGGTGCACCCAGATTCTGTGCCCTAGAACTAACTTTATTAAATCTTGTATCCATTTTTATTTTAGCCGGATGGGTAGTCAGTCACGTGACACAGACACTATGACTATTGATTAGATTTCTTTTCCCTCTGAAATTTTAAATGTGCTAAATAAATATGTACTTACATTAAATAAGTGCTTTATTTACAAATCAAATTCAGGTACATACATATATCTCTACATAGATATTTACTTGGTTTGACTTAGTTTAAATTCTGGTTTTCAGGCACTAGCTATTGGCTATAGCTCTGGAAGTGTTTACATAGTGGACATTGAAGATAAGGAAGTCCTGGAGAAATATGACCTGGAGTTGGAGGCCTCAGCCGAGTTCGATGACACCAAGCACTATGGCATCACTTGCATAACATGGGCTGTCCGAGAGGGTACCCTGGAAAGTGCCACTGAGTATAATATTTATGTAAGTTCCTCCAATTTATTCATATTTGTTTTCAGTTACAACCAAAGTCATGTTGCCCTATATTTTTTCCCCTGTAGGAATAGAGATTTAATTTTAATTGACCTACAAACTGATGTCTCTGTCACTATTCGGGCACAGGCCTCTTGCACAAGGGATGTACAGGCCGTGATCCACCAAGCGGGCATAGTGCTATATGGTGGATTTTACACTGTTTTCCTTCATCATTAGAGCAGTCGGTTAATGTATGAAGTTTTCGAAAAAATCCGAAAATCTCATTGGTATATGGCATTGCATGGTTTCCAACCTGGATCTCCCATATGGTAATCCAGCGTCCTAGCCACTAAGCCACTGACCCTCTTGATGAGCCAATAGCTAATTTTTTTCATTTAAATTATAAGATCCAATGTTATTTTTCCAGGATGACACCTCAATATTTTTACAAAAGCCACCATCTCTGAGTTCCGGCTTCAAAAACCAGTCTGCCAATGACAGTATCAAAGATTTCAAAGAAATACAGGAGCCCACACAGCTGAACATGTTAATTGTTGGATATGGAACAGGATATATCTATATGAGCATCTTTGGCAGATATCCCTATGGAACTATACATCTTGCTCAAGTGGCTAAAGATGAATGTGGAGAGTATAAAGTGCTAGATATCACTTTGTCAGATGACTTCAGTATGATGCAGGTGTTTTATCAAGATAGGCTTTCAAATAACATCTTTGTATCACTAATAAATACCAGTGTATTGTCAGCTTATGCTGAAGAAATGTTTGTAGTAGCAAGCAGACATGGCCAAGTAGTACACTTGTTGTCATATCTTGACCAGACCATGACTTCAATAACAGAAGCCTGGGAGCACATTTTGTTGGAGATGGATACTAAGATGGCATATTATGCTGCCTCTGTACCTGAAGGTGGGGTGTCTGCGGATTTGTTGGAACTACTTATGTTAGGTTTGTATGGCTTTTGTTCTTACTACTATTACTTTTCACTGTATAGTAAAATATCTAAATTCCAGTAATTGCAAGTTCTTTATTATACATATAGTTGTAGTTATAGGGTTCATAGTTCCTATATCTTCGCAATAACATCTGTACTCTGAAAGTTTATCAAACTTCTATGGTACCTATTCACTTATTAAAAATTCAATACATTTTACTTTCCAGGGGTGCCATCAGATGAGCTAGAATTATTCTTGCTACAGGAGCTAACTGCTAAGGGTCTGAAGAAATTTGGGAGTTCTGTTGAATTAAGTTATTCAACTATACAGAAATTGGTTTTAAAACAGCTGAATATTGTAGGTCAGAGTCTGACTTACTACCTCTCCGAGCTTAGAGGACTCACAAGAATTCCAGATCGATATAAGGTGGGTAATTAAATTACGATTGAAATATGTGATCTGAGCTCACCGTAGGGACACTATATCGAAATTACGCGGCCGAATTTCGGCGGTTAATCATTTTGTATGAGTTTTCGGCGACGTAATTTCCGTCAGGTGTGTCGCGGGTAACTTAGCACTGTGAGCGCAACCGGGCCGAAGTTCCTTCGCGTCATTTCGGCATAGTATAGCGACTGGTTTGGATTCAGGGGTGGCCACCAACCTAAATGAAATTGTCACGCTCACCCATATTATACCAGATTGTGTATGAGTGATGATGTTTCGTTTGGGCCAGGGTTTCTTAAACTTTTAATAGTCACGGAGCACTTTCAAAATGACGACGAACCATTTTGTTTTAATTATTAAAGGAGCAGATGAGCAAACGGACCACCTGATGGTATGTGGTCACCGTCGCCCATAGACATCTCCCCGCACTGTTTTGTTATTAGGTTTTCGATGCGCTTACCTTGACTAAGATGGAGTGCCTCATGTGCCGGTAATTACACTGGCTCTCTTACCCTTCAAACCGAAACACAGAAATGCTAGGATTTCTGCTTCGCAGCAGAAATAGGTAAGAGGGTGGTGCCAACCCAGGCGATCCTGCACATCAGGATCTACCACCTGTAAAAGGGACCTTTAGAAGGAAGTTGCAGGAAAAAGGGTCGTATTTTGAAAATCACTTAATACTTTTAAGGGTGTAGATTCACCCTAGTTTAGGCCAAGTGCCGAATCGCACGAAAAATATCGATATTACGTTTACGATACTTGTGAGAAAAATAAGATAAATTGCGGACCCCCGGCACTCGTGTTATTTACCCCATTTTAAGAAATTCTGGTTTAGGCTTAGCGCAGCGTCTTACTTCGATAACAATGTAAAACTAAACCTTAACGTCTTTGAAATACGGTTCAAGTGACAATCCAATGTCGAGTGACTCGGGTAGCGGCAAGCGGCGCAAAGCGCGGAAGACCGGGCCCAAGCAAGCTCGCATTTTGGTTTAGTTTATATTGTTATCGGAAAAAGTCGCTGCGCCTCCACCCTTCTATGATCGAACATCGCTTTTAGCGGCTACCCCGGAATCGACGCCATTGCTATTTGAGTTTCTTTGCCATATTTTTGGGATAATCTAACCATTATTATTTCATGTTTCAGATTATGGGACTCGAAGAGAGTACAGTGACTGAAGCAATTAAAGCCTGCTGTGCCTTTCTGAACAAATGTTTAGAGCTACAGCAGGTTATTGATGTGTCTATGCGGAATTATAAAGCATTCTTCAGATGGCTTTTTGTGGTAATAGTCCGTTTACTTGATGAGCAAACACCGAGTGAAATTGTCAAGATAACGCAACAGGAGCTCACACATATTGCAGAGTTTCTGTACAACTTTGATAATGTTCAGGTGGAGAGTAATGAAAACATAACTGAGAAACCTGTTAAATTCAATTTAGAGAGACTGGGCCAATATTTACAAGATCAAGATTTAACTATACTGCCAGATGATGAAGACAATCCTTGGCATAAATTTCTTAAAGACAATTCCTGTTTACTAAAGGACAGTGACACAATATTCTCCATGACAGAATTCCGAAAGTTTTCACTTCTGCAACAGCAAAAATATTTAAAAAATTCTATCAACAAAGTATTTGATGTTACACAAAAAGATATCGGCAAACATTTTTCTGTTCTATTTAATATTAGATGTTACGAAAACAGAACAGATGCTAATCCTAAAGATCACTTGAGGGTTTCGCAAATGTTTGATGCCACTCATCAAAGATTTATGGTGGCCTTCTTGAATACCACAAACAGGAATGATAAAATATGCTTTATGTCTGTTAATATCAAAGAGAGAGTGTGTGGTGCTACTGCCATCAAATATTATTTTTCACCTACTTTGATACAAGATGTTAATAGAGAACTATTAGATGAAGATCATCTATCTGTTTTCGACTTGCAGTTTTATTCCTCTGAATACTTGTCTGTGCTTACAAGTCATCCACATACTGAGGAAAGTACAATTTTCATTCAATTACCTTTGAAAATCGCAGTAGATAATTCACAAGTGTTTAACATCAAATCGAAATCTTGTGTATTTAGTGACAGAATATCTAAGAGAGACATTTCACCCTTACTAGATCAAGGCGTTTACAGAGTACTTGATAAAATGGATGGTTTTCGAATAGCAGTGTCTGGTGGCAGGAAAGTCGCAGTTGTTCTGTCAAAGACATATAGAAAGGTGCGAGTGTTTGAGATGGAGGTCGATGGAGATGATGATGAAGATGATACTCTGGACATTACTCCACAGTCGCACGTTACTCACAGAAGTGATGATCAAATCACGCCCGATAAACGGAATATTACATCTGAAGATATTTCATTTTAACTGGAAATAATAAACTTTATTTTAACCAATTATTCTTGCTTATTTATTACTATTTACAGTGGTAAATAATACAACCATCTATGTATAGAATGCTACGTATTTTTAAACAGACATCTTTCAATTTATCTTTATAACTTATACATTGCTATTGCTTGCTTTATACTTGACATTAAAACCTGTGATAGTACTATCTAATCTGCATTATTACATACAATAAATAAAGTACAACAATTAGAAACAATAAACATGTGAAGAAATTGTAAATTCCAATCAATTGGGTATTCTATGAGGACAATTTTCAATGACCTATTTGACTGTCGCATTGTGGAAATTTGCCAGGAATGTTTCGGGTTGGTCCGAAATTACGAATGACGTAGACATTTTATCAATGTGTGTGGAATTTGTAGATTACAGAAAACCTACTAATGATAATAAAATAACATGCTTCATGCATGTTATTATTTACTCAAAAGATAACAAAGTACTTTGTGAATTTACTTATTACCTAACTACAACTTTCAACTTTTTGTTAGTCTCTCTTCATTTAAGACGAGGATTTTCTATATACCTATTAGTACCTAGTATATTCATGATCACACGCCTTTTTTAGCTACATTAATTTTACATAAATATAAAAATATCTATGTACAAAATACAATTGCTCAGTTATATGGTTGTAATACAATACAAGCCATATGCTGTGAAGAATTATACATATCTAATAATAAAATAGAGTTCATATTCCAATTATTTTATAATGACTGAATGTTGTTGTTTGTCCTATATTAAACTTGCATTAGGTGGTGACTTTATTTGAATATTTTCAAATACTGAATTAAAATCTGTATCTAGCCCTTGGTTGTCAATACCATACAGGAGATGTTCTGAAGACTGATTTCTACTGGGGCCTGCAACAGGTTGTGGCTGACTTATTGCAGTTGTGGTGCGGTTATATATTTCATCACCCTCCTCTTCATCAGCATCATCTACTGAAATAAAATAGAAATATTAAGTGAAATCAAGACTGCTGGACATTTACCAAACAAAATTTTGAAGGGGTTGATTTAGTAACTTGGTCCAATACCAAGGTAATTTGCATAAGGTCAACTATGCATAGCCCATTTCTATGGAATTTGAGCTGCAGCTTTGAATCCTTCAAATATTGGGGTATTAGAAGGATTTGAAATTCAAAAACAAGAATATTTGAGGTTTCATGTATATTTGAATCCTGTAATGATGAATTCTATTTATTATTACCTGGAACAACAGATCGACCATCATATTTACTCCATTCCTTTTTCAATCGAAAGTATATCACAGCACAGCTAATGATCACAATGATGGACACCACTATGGCTATCAGTTTCACCGCTTCGATGGCTGAGAATGCGGAGCCTTTAACAATCATGTCCACTTCACTGACTGTGAAGCCTGGGCTGCTAAGTTTTTTCGACATACATCTGTATGAACCTGTCTCATCAGGGGACACATTCTGAAAATATTAAGATGTATGAGACAACACTGTTTTTTCCTATTACTACAAAAATGATTGATATGACTCAACATAAGTATGAAACAAACACAAAACTAACAAAACTTTGAACTTCAATTAAGAACAGAATAATTTATTGCTTAATCCTAGGTATAGACGGTACTTACATTAATGTGAAGCTTCCCTGACAGAACTTCATATTTGTATTTCCCTTCATCGTAAGTGCTGATGCCAGGACCGATTACCGCGTTTGTTGCATCCAGAATCCAAAGCATGAAATTGTGGTCATAATCATTACTTTTACAGTCCAACACTACTTTTTCCCCTGCAGGCACTTCCACTGAGGAGGTAATATCAGGAATGCCACTAGCCGTAAATGGCATTTTGGAGATTTTGTATTGCCTTGATGGTGTTGTTATATCATCAGACTGACAGACTGTAGACTGATGTAGTGACTAAAGATTTTGACATGTGCAAACATATTCACCAACGTCGATGAAAGTGTGCCAAGTTTAAAATTATCCACCACAAAGTCACATGCCATACCTCTCACAGTTGAGTTTATTATAGTTCAAAATATATTAAGATTATTTTGCATCATACGTCTCTTGGTTCATTTTAGTTGTATTCAATATCTACTGCTTCCACTTGAATGTTTTATTAGATGCATAAAAACTTCTACACTGAGGACAGGTAGTAGCATCCAAATAGGTGTCATCACCACATAAATTGGTAGATTAACTTTGGTATATTCCAATTTTATACAAATTATAATCTGTGCTGCCATTTTGAGACCAATTGCGGCAATGTACCAAACATGCTTATTGATGGTGCCACGAAATCGTTCTATGCCGTTTCTGCAGTGGGACACCATGTGGAACAGCACGTATATCAATAAAATGCTGTCGTAAACCCACATTGGTATGAATACTATGAACCAATTCCAATGCGTTCTTGATTCTAGCCGGAGGCATAACAATATTAGGAAGACTAAAAATATGAACCATGTAAAAAGGGCTCTGTGTAGGATAGCCATTATTACAGTTTCCCTTTTATGAATAAACACTCGCCACGGTTAATATCTGAACTTTTATTAGATATTTATCTAAAAATACGTTGAAGTAATTGATAATTTATTTTCGTACGTTGGTTGAGACAATCAATCATTTTCCTCCCGATTGACGGTGACAGTCATAGTTTTAATATACATATTTTAAAGGCAGTGAGTTCTCAAGTATTTCGAGTCTAGTGGAGTCCTCCAAACCTTCCTAGGGACTCGACACGCGGCAGAAATCAAATATTCTACATTAATGGTACCTCTGTACACACAGCATAGCGGTATGTAGATACCGCCCGCGCCGGCGCGGGCGGCGACCCGCTTCTGGCGCTTACACGCGCTATCGGCGTATTCCAGGCCGCTTCTCCCCGACCCCTCCCTCCCCAGCGACGTGCTAAGCCGAGGTCCGTACCCACCTGGGTGCCCTTAGGCAGTCGCTTCTTATAGTAGTTTTTAAGTTCTCCTCCAGGCTGGAGCGCACTTAGCGCTCGCCCCAAAAACCCCGGTGAAGCTGAAAAGGTCATTAGGACCAACAGCAATTATCAGTACGAAAAAAAATATATAAGGTACCTCTGTACATGCGGCACATACCATACGACGGCACGGCATGGCGCGCGGTACCCGTCTATCTATTATTATTCAACTAGATTGGAACAATAAAAAGACAAGTTTATCGACAGTTACAAAGACGTGAGCGAGCATCGGGCTCGAACGGTGCGCGGCGCCGGGCGACCGCCGTCGGGACGGGCGGAGGTCAACGTGATAAGGTGTATATTCTCTATGTGTATGAAAATAAAGATTATTTTATGTTGAACTCAAACTCTGCCCGTCACCGTGCCGTGCCGTCGCCGTTGTAATGTGGATAGACCTTAAGGGTTACGGGAGCAGGAATCCCGGGCCGTGAATTCGAATTCGATTGATTGACAAATTCCTGGATTTACAGTTGCCATTAAAAAAACTCTACCTATCAGCTGTTTCAGAACTGTTTTGTGTTGTGTGCATTTATTTATGCCGGAGTAATGTTACAAAGCAAATAAACTATAAATTAGTGTTAATTTATTTGTTTCTACGCAACAAAAATGATATTTCAAATAGCTGTGATAATCACTGCAGTAAAAGTGTTTTTTATACGTCTGTAGTAAGTCGAAAAATGCTATAGTTTTATTATTTTGTGTTAAAATGCAAAAATTTTTCAACGAATTTATACTTTTTCTGTAATTGCAGTCGTTCAACAGACTTCGAAGTTCATAGAAACTGGTTAGCAGTCACTCATAATCTCACTGTTGATCAGTGGTATTACGATACAACCTCAGAATGGACGCTCGATTATCCACCTTTCTTTGCTTGGCTGGAGTATGCGTTGTCACATGTGGCGAAATGGTTTGATCCTAAAATGCTGCACGTCACCAATTTGAATTATGATTCTGATATGACCCTCCTCTTCCAAAGGCTCTCTGTTATTTTATTAGATTTTGTTTACATTGCTGCTGTAAAAAGGTGAGTGATGTTTTAAGTAGAATATACCAAGTAATATAAGATCTTTCTGTTCTCTCATAAAGTTACTTTAACAGTAATCAGATTTATCGGCCTACTGTAATAATAACATGGATTTAGTTAAATTTTTAGAAATATTTCAATCAATGTAACTATATTTTCAGTTGTTCCAATCTTATAGGTAATGGCAAGCTACTGGTGTTCATATTGTTGGTTTCAAACCCTGGATTACTGATGGTGGATCATATACATTTTCAATACAATGGCTTTATGTATGCCTTTCTCCTGTATTCTATATCAAATATGATAAAGGTGAGCATAATTCATACTGATAAAGTTCTGATGAAGTCTATTCGTACATAGAGTGGTAAATAATAAAAAAATCTTATAATTTTTTTAATAAAATTACTAGACTTTTTTATAAAGTTACTAGAATATTATAACATCTACTATTTGTTATAATATTTTTTTTTTTTTTTTAATTTCCAGAGCAACCACATCCAAGCAGCATTCTGGTTTGCTGTTTTGCTGAATTTGAAACACATATATTTGTATGTAGCTCCTGTATATGTGGTATATCTTCTGAGATCCTACTGTTTTACTGTTTCTTCTACTG
Organism: Hofmannophila pseudospretella; assembly: GCA_947369225.1. Taxonomy (NCBI): domain Eukaryota; kingdom Metazoa; phylum Arthropoda; class Insecta; order Lepidoptera; family Oecophoridae; genus Hofmannophila; species Hofmannophila pseudospretella. Next base: position 7,174,631 of record OX376316.1, read on the forward strand.
ATGGGGTGCACACTCCATGGTACTCCTTCTCTATTACAAACTTGATGAAACTAGGTATCACTGTCCTTGCAGTATTTGGTTTGTCATTTGGACCATTCTTGAAACATTTACCACAGGTAAAAGGGGTCAATATTATTTACACTGTAAGCATTTTTAGTATTTTAGCTTCATAAATTAAAATTTTCTAATGTCTCGTTGCAGATGATTTCAAGACTATTTCCTTTCAAGAGAGGCCTGTCACATGCCTATTGGGCACCTAACTTTTGGGCCTTGTATAATTTTGGTGATAAAATACTTCAACATACTTGTAAGTATTAATGAATAGATAAACATATAAATAAAATTGACAATATCACTAGTAAAATAAAATGTATACCTATTTGATTTCTTAATGTGATGATCATTTTTCCATACAAATCTTGTAAAATGCATTAACTTTATTATTTTTAGTACCCAAGGTTGGGTTTAGAGTATCGAAAATGGAAGCAGTTATGACAGGAGGATTGGTGCAAGAGTTTGAACATGCTGTGCTACCATCTATAAAGCCAAGTGTGACCTTTCTGTTGACTGTGATGTCAATGGTACCTGCACTTGTCAAATTGTGGCATCTTGGAGCAGATAGGAGATATAGGACTCTTAGTTTTGTAAGGTTAGTGTTCTGTACTACTGGAAACTAGCTTAGATAACTCAGCAGAAACTTTTTGACGAGATATTTTGTTTCATTACAGGTGCCTTGTGGTATGTGCAACATGTTCATTTATGTTCGGCTGGCATGTACATGAAAAGGCGATTCTAATGATATTAATACCACTTAGGTAAGTAATACGTCACTCAATTTGTTTTTAAAGTATTTTCTGATCTTTAATTTAAAATATATTTGTTCCAGCTTTCTTGCGGTGCTAGGAGATGTGGATGGGAAGTTATTTTTAATATTGTCAACAGTTGGACACTACTCCCTTTTCCCCTTACTCTACCCGAAGAATCTTTTATCAATCAAAATATTTATATTATTAACTCATTCCGCAATTGCATTTGGGAACATTCCATTATTATATGAGAATCCAAAGGCGAAAGGCAGTAAGAAACGTGGCTTTTTGCGGTTACCTATGTTAGGTCACATAGAATCTTTATACATCTATGGATTGTTGGTACTATGTATCTATGAAAATGTTTTCCATGTAGCATGGGGTTTGGACAAGACATTACCATTTTTCCCCCTAATGATAACGTCTGTTTACTGTTCGGTAGGCGTTCTTTATTTCTGGATTTGTTACTACTATTATTTTTTGAATTTTAATCTTAGTAAAGTATCTGTGCTTAGAACTGGCACAGTTACAGGAGAGAAAAAAGTTAATTAATTAAAGCAACTTGTGAAATCTAGTTTTTAACCCCCGACCGATCGAGGGAGGGCGTGTTATAAGTTTGACACGTTAACAAACGTGTCAAACTTATAACACGCCACATAGCTATTACCATTAGCCATCTAGCTATTACCGTTCCAGAGATCCCATCTGACATCAAAGATACTCCAAGATCTTGGAAAACACAAATAAACATGTTTGTGTGTTTGTCTGTGACATCATAACTTAACAACTGATGATCAGATTTGGGCCCGGTTTTTTTATTTAATAAAGAATTTTGTCGAGAGTGTTCTTAGCTAGGTCTGATAAAAATTGGAGCAGTGTTTTCCAAGATCTTGGAGTATCTTTGATGTCAGATGGGATCTCTGGAACGGTAATAGCTAGATGGTTCAAATTTGTGATTCAGTGAACAAAGTTCAGATGTTTAGGTTCATGGTGCGTCTCCGACATCTGAAACCTTGTGGATCTGATGATGACTATACAATTTCACGATATGAAATTGGAAGAATTGAAAGATTATCAGCCCGCCAAAACTATAATAGTTAGATGGGGTCTTCTCGAACTAAAGTTGTAGGGAATCCTGAAACATTTCAAGAGAAAAAATAATTAAAAAGGGCAGATAAAAAGAGCTACGCATTTAAAGATAGCCATGGCGAGACCGAAGGCCGAGCTCCGCGTAGGGCGTAGCCCGGAGCGTCCTCCCCGCCTTCAGGCGTCGCAGGTCTAACCTGCTGAATGTTCTTAGCCATGTCAGATGAAAGATGAATCAGTGGTTATAAGATTTGGAGTATCATGAGATGGGATCTCTGGAACGGTAACAGCTAGGTGGTTCGAGTTTGACCTGAAATTTTTATGACCATGGTGACCTTCCCACATCTGGAACCTTGAGGACCTGATAATGACCAGGAAAATGTAAGGGGATCTCCACAATGGTACGTCGGGGATTTCTTAAATTTTTAATTAAGAGTTATTATCAGTGCGTGGTCAGCGGAATCCCCTAGTGGTCCGGTCTCCCCCCGAAATTCCAAACATCCATATAAAAATGGCGAGACACTACGACCGACACTGATAAAATTAATAGATTAATTAATTAGTTATTTGATTAAGAGCCTATATTATTTTACTGAGTCGTTCTAGTCTATGGGGTTAACTAGATTATTTTATTATAATAATTTAAGTACGTATGTTTTTATGAATTGTGAAATAGATGATGGAAAAACATGAAGAGAGAAATGAAATAAATAATTTTACACTATATTTTATTTTTCTATTTAGCATTTTTTCTTTTTACAATCGATTCGTTAGGTAAACATCCATTAGCTTTTCTTTATTTTTATTGTTATTTTAGCCAAGGTACAACCAACTGCTAATTATACTATGTAGCTACCAAGTGGTAAAAATGAGACTTGACGCACGTGCTGTATTTCTGCACCAAACATTACAGTTTATTTTAAGTAAAATAAATTGGATATTTACGTAATACAAGACAAGCTTGAAAGGACACGTACGCGTGTTTACAGTGAATAAAGGAAGGCGCACGTCGATCGCGGTATGAATATTCATCGGGGCCTAAAGTCTGTGCTAATACTCCTCGAGCGCCTGTCTCACTTTTATACCAGGTTGGATATCAGCCGATTCGTAGGTAGGTATATATCAGGCAATTGAGCAACTTATGGCAAAAGCTTTCGTGGCATCACAAAAAAATCAACTCCTGTATTAACGCGGAAGATAAGTAGTAATTTAATTTAATAATGAATGTATAGAATTTTCAACGATTAAATATAATATAAAAAAGTTCAAAATCAGACTGTTCTTCGTGTATTTTAAACAGAAAATACATAAAATACTGAAACTAGGTACCTACTTTATACGAAATCCTAAGCCTTTTGAAGGATTAATAATGTGTCCAGTCACAATCTCAGAAGTCTACAGTACTACCTATAGGTACGTAGTAGGTAGGTACTTATCTACTATGATTTATTCTGTGCTATCTGTAGGATTAATTTCAAAACCTACGGTCACAATCACAGAAATCGGACTAGTGGCGTCGCCATCGCGTGAACTTTAAAATTTTTGTTCACTGTCACAATTTTACAACTGAAACTTGGAAAATAATTAAAACTGGGACATGGACTTCTGTACAAAAGACGTGAATACGGCCGCGTTCGGGGGTGGTGGGGCAGCGATTACACGCAGATTTGGCGGAGGCTGGGGGTCATTACCGTTGACGTTAAATTCCCCTCAAATTGTCATTGTAATGACAACTGTTCAGCTCGCCATCTGATGTGATCACGATGATGATGCTAATATACATTATATTTTGATGATTGGCGTATCGTGTAATAAGAGGAGAAGTAGAAGAGGCTAAGTATGAATTAAATGATTGGGGTATACGATTAGATTATTCCTCGTGGCCTAACTGATTAGACATTTAAAAAAATATACTCGATTAGGAATTATTATCACCCATTCAAAGAAATAAATTAAAATGGCGCCGTATATCGCGTCTGCTTGCTTGCTTCTTATAACTATGGAAACTAGACATTTTGAAGTATACTCGATTTCGCGAAGGCGCGGGTGTCGAGTTTTTTTATGGCTATAGTACCAAGTAGTTGGCCACTTAAATGTAGTGCATTTAATACGAGAGTTCTTGTAGTATGCAGTGCCACAAAAAATGAAAAATTTACATAAGCCTATCGAAAACTGTTATTTAATATTTCATTAAAATACTATTTTTACACGACCATGACGAATGAACCTCTTTATGTTATTGCAAATTACGAACTGGGAGTAGAAAAACTACTCGCTCGTAGGATGTAGCCCGTAGTCCGTATGCCGTAGCTCCTTTTGAATACTTAGGTATCTGTGCTGTGCTATCTGTCGAAGGACTTGAATTTGGGAACATTTTTCTAGTAGGTACACACATGAGTAAGTCGGTAAAGGTTCAAATGCTCGATTCATCGGATTGGAAGTTTTGAAAATAATGTGAAATGGAGTGGAACGAGTAGTGCTCATTCAGGTTCATGATTCAGCACTTTATTAACCGAATGATGAAAATTCCGGTGCATATATCATTTTGTATTGAGCTGTAGTAAGTTACCCTAGGAGAAATAAATACCTGTAATCCATTGTGACAAGCTTCCCCTTAATTTATGGTTGCGGTTGTCTGGAAGTTGTCTTAGCGATAAGACCGCCTATAGATCGTATTAATCGATTTGTACGCATTATTTCACACAAAGTATTCATGCAATAAGTAGGTAAAGTGTATTCATCCATTCATGGTAAACAATCTGGTGGTATAATAATAAGATATCTCAAGGGATTCTTAATTATTTCTTAGTTAGGTATCTGAGCTCATCTCGGGCGCCTTTATTTTCACCATATTTCGCATTTTGCCTCTTTGATAAAGGAGAATTTTCATGCCTTTTTTATTACCCGCAAAGAAATTTAATTTACTTTATGGGTTTGAAATATGAAAAAGATAGCTGGTAATTGTACATGGGTTTATGAGAGCTTATATATTGTTGTGTTTATATCATAGCCATATATGGGTAGTAAGAAACTAAGATCCTATAATAATAGGTATATACGTGTGTACCTATAGGTTTTCGGTAGTGTACTATAACATTCTCCACCGTCCCTATCTAATTAGGTAGGTATAATAGGGGGTAGGTACGTCAGTCAGTCTACCTCTAGTATCAAAGACACGTAAAGTTTACGGTTAATATATATGATGGTAAATGTAGGTGTATTATAAGTACCTACTTATTCATAGGTTTCGAGGATTCAAACACCAACCCCGAAATTAACCAATCTCAAAACCACGCCCATCAACGAAACCTCAACTTCCCCACCTGGAACAAGTTTTGTCAGAATTTGTAAGGTCCTTTTTTATTAGTAGCAAATATTTTGAGGGGGTATGTGCTGGTCATTTGTACCACTATACACGAAAAAATAACCCTGTTACTTGTATGAATATTTTCCATACTAAAGAATAATAGACCCCATTATTTTGCGCCTTGGTGGCATAAACTCATCCATGTCGTAATGAATGAAACAAGTTTCATTCATACTTCTTATTTCAGTATTGGAATAGCAATAATTCATTAATTTGTAGGATTTTCAAACAAACAATTTTGTCGTTTTTCTCGAAAATTTAATGATTAAAAAATATATTTTTTTTTGCCTTATCGTTATTGGTATAACCTATAGATGACACCCTAGTAATATTTACCACTAATAAAATAGGACCTATACAGGGTGTAACATTAAGAACGGTCAGTATGGGAAAGTCTGAAACTATAAGACATACGAAGATCTGTTCTTAGGAACCATGTCATCAATTTTAGTAACAAGAAAAACTGTATTCATACATTTTAAAAAAAAACTGTACTCAGCCTGGGAATCGAACCCGGTTGTTTTGAAAAAAAAATCCAACACTATTTCTATTTGGATATCGACTGTGTAGGTCTTAAGGAATAAATGTTAGTATGAAACGTGATGTTTAAAATTAATAAAACGCATTGTTTCCATATCTTTTAATTTATTTTAGACTAGACTATTAATTACTATCTTTTAATTTATTTTAGACTAGACTATTTCTTGTGGGGTTACGTTAAGGATGAAGTGTACAAAACAAGCTACGACACAATTGAAGACCTAAAAGCAGCCATAGAGACAATTTTAACGCAAATTCACCACCTGAAGATACAACATTCAATAGTAAGATCGTTACCTAAACGAGTTGAATGTTGTATTTTACAAAATGGTAGTCATTTCGAACACCTACTAAAATAAATTAAAAGATATGGAAACGATGCGTTTTATTAATTTTAAACATCACGTTTCATACTTACATTTATTCCTTAAGACCTACACAGTCGATATCTAAACAGAAATAGTGTTGGATTTTTTTTTGAAAACAACCGGGTTCGATTCCCAGGCTGAGTACAGGTTTTTTTTAAAATGTATGAATACAGTTTTTCTTGTTACTAAAATTGATGACATGGTTCCTAAGAACAGATCTTCGTATGTCTTATAGTTTCAGACTTTCCCATACTGACCGTTCTTAATGTTACACCCTGTATATGAAAATCGAAAACTGCAACCCTACGTCATACCTCGGTTGTCCACTCTACAGTTAGTAGCACATTTTTATATAATACCGACGTAATTAGAAGTATGTATACTGTGCTACTGTACATACTTACATAGTGTAACTGCATCTAATATGTGTGCATGTATCGCCGTTTACGTCCCCGGAACACTGGTTTATGACTAAGGAGTAGATTGAACGTGAACGCCGATCTCGAAGGTTTAGCTCGCTCGCTACGTGCCCCGGGACTAATAGCCATACTTCATCAACCGAGAACGCTGTGGTTCCATTCCAAGCAGTTTGTCTTGTTAATCAATTCTTACAACTTGATTTTTCTGCGTTTATCTCAGGGAGACATATGACAGAATAAATACTTATTTTTTAAATATGGAGAGCATACGAGCAGACGGGCCACCTGATGTTAAGTGGTCACCGTGGCCCATGACATCTCACCTCAATATTAGAGGGTATTTGATGGGCTTCTAACCTTGAGGACTAAGATGGATTGTCTCATGTGCCGGAAATTACGCTGGCTCTCTTACCCTTCAAACCGAAACACAGAAATGCAAGCATCTCTGCTTCACGGCAGAAATAGATAATAGGGTTGTACTACCCCAGGCGATCCTTCACATTAGGATCTACCACTACTTAAACTTACCTAAAACTTGTTTAAGAAACTTCTGCGTTCTTTAGATATCCCTTATGACAAATACCTAAGTAGGTATCAATGGGGAAAAGACAGTGGACATCATGGAACGTCACCGAAACCTCAGAGGTCCATGGAAAAATTAAGAATTACAGATGCAGCTCTTCGGGGTGTATATATATATAGTTACATGACATGTTACTTAAGTTACCTACTTAATAACTTTAATATGTAAAAGCTCTTAGCAGTGACAGCAAAGCCTTAATAGAATACGTAATGATAATCAGGTGCGAATGATTTCGAGCCCCACGACTTGTTACCTGGGGAATTCTCTTGTTAATGAAGACGCAAGTGCAAGTGACAAGATAACGCCTCTAATTGACATTATGACACCACCAGATTCCATAAGCAATCTGCTAATTTACTGGTACACGGCTTGCCTACTGATATGTAATTTGACAGGGCGGGGCGTAGCAGTAGCGGCTAAAGAGGACTATCTTGGGTCGACTTCGAGCCACGTCAAGCACAGTTTTCAGTTTTTTTTTCGAAGATTTTCGTGAATACTTATGTAACTATAGTACTTAGATATAGAGTACATACTTATACTTACTGAATGATGAGGAAAAACAGCGTGAAAAACTTGCATGTTTATATAATCTAATCATAATGGTGACGTCATTAGATATTTTCAGTTTAAGATCAGTCAGTGCGCGGGAACAATTTACTTACCTGTGGTTCCAAAAAATTTTATACTGCCCGTAGGTCGTAACCCCACACATTGCTCATGAACTTTAGGCCTTTATCTCTGAACGTACACGCTTCAGCACTCCACATTGACCCCAGTTCGAGGAAGGTTTGGGGAGCATGATAAAAACAACTTTTTATGGCTTTTACCTATGCATGTGGGGGAATAACATAGAGCATAAGCACGCATTTTGTTTATGTTGGCATTTCTTGGCAGAATCAGTGGCTTTAGCGGGGATTTTTGCTGCCCGGGTGGGGCTTGAATTCGCCATTGAATTAAGCAAAAATAAATCGATAAAATATCTCTGTAACTCAATCACCATTTTAAAACCATCAATAATTTCTCGATTACCTACTATGTCGGGTAGCGTGTTTTTTAAAATTTACCATTTACAGCCGGCATAATGCATCTCTATTTTATTTAAATTCACTTTCTGCAATTGGCATTTTCATGATAAAGACAAACCGCGCAGCGCTTTTTTAAAATTTCACTATCTGCAATCGGCCACCCCACCTGTCCCAATGCCGCCCCTTAAAATCTGCCGCCCGGGGGCATGGCCCCTCGGCGCCCCCCACGCTACGACCCTGGGTAGAATTATATCACACAAAGGTGATTTTACCTACCTACTTACTTGGAAGCTTGAAATGATTGTAATTAAATGTAAACTTTGAATTATGTAGGTACCTAAAAATTACACTATACGGGAAAATAGTCACCGTTTAAAATACACATTCATTAGGTACTTTGAATGCCTCGGAAAACACGTTAAGCAGTTTGTCCCGGTTGTTGTCGTTCGACGGCAGTCGTTAAGCCATGTCAGAGGCCTACGGGGCGGCCTGAACAACTCTGACAAATAGGTTGGCCACTAACCATACGATAAGCAAGCAAGCATTAGGTACTTTTATTTACCTATTTAATTTTCTCATCTTTACAAAAATTTAAAGATGAGAAAATTAAATAAGTAAATTCTAATTCCCCAAGCGTTAATTTCTCTTATCTAAAATTTAAAATATTAGATGAGAGAAATTAACGCTTGGGGTAGGTTTTACGGACCCATGACACCATGATGGAACGTCCGGAGACAATATTTTCTATCTTAACTATCGGGTAGGTATCCAAGTATGACGACTTCAGCAACATTTCAAGTTTCAAGATTAAATGTAGTTATTTGTAATTAGTAGAAGTAAATTAATTGGGATCGAGTTACGCAAACCTAGGGACATCCCGAAGCAGTATTCTAATTTGAACCCTAAATTTTGCGAAAAGTTCGAGTGAACTTTCAATGAACTCTGCTCTACTGAGGGACCTAATCTGACCTACATAATATCTAAAGGATGACCTCTGCTGCTGTGCTACATATTACATAATTAAACTCTATGTAAAGAGTCTATTAATAGTACCTAGTGAAGTGCGTTTAAAGTTATTTCAATAAACTACGATATTTCAGAGATAGATACAGTCTATCTTATAGGATGATAATGGGTTTGATTTATGTATGACTTTTCTGATTAATTACTATTATACTTGGTTTTTATTTTAGGGGAAGTAGAGTAAATGTTGTTTACGTTTTGAAATAAGCAGATCACTATAAGAATAACACCGGCCAATAGCGTGTCGCGGGTATGCATAGGGTTCCGTATAGCGGTTCTCTCTCAAAAATATTTTGATTTACTCCAAATTAACACACTATAACTTTGTCGAGTTTCAGAGCCTAATTTTTGTTACACAGTACGTTCAGTATTTTCATATGTAAGTATTTTCTACCAGGTAGGTATAATTCAGAATTTCTTAAGAATTTTTGTATTTACGGATATCAGTATTTCAAAGGTTACCTACAGAAGACGCCCTCCGTGACATACAGACCGACAGACACACCTACAGGCATGACAAATGCAATGCAACTATAAGGTTTCCACTATAGGTACGGAACTCTAAAATCTGCAATAAAGGGGTAGAAACACTTACGAGTGTCTAATTTTGCGACGTCATCAAAAGGGTTGTTTTGATGTTTTTTTAGTGGTTCTTTGTAAATAAATCCGCCGTCAAGTCCCCTAGACGCTAAGCGCCATCATCCTATTGATCTCATGGCAGAGCGCACACGATCAAAGCCCGAGTATAGCCTTTACGTGTGCGATCGCCTGTGTGCACGAATTCAATGAATTAGCACATCTAATAAGTACACCTAAGTAAGTACTTTAATAAAGATAAAGAATTAAATACCTTCCGAATAGGTATTGTATGTATACTTTCGTCAGTGTACCTACTATTTCCTTTTAATAATTAGCTAGAATGCTCGTGTTTGTGTCCCCCTTCATCGAAAGTCAAAGGATCCTGACTGTGGTAAGCCAAAGTGGTTTGATCAAAGGTTCTATCGCTATCTTGGACCGTATTTATACACCATGGTAAACAAATTACTCAACATTGTTAATCAATCACGATATAGGTGAAAACAATCGCTAACCACCGGGCTTGCAACCATGGACTATGACAGCACTGAGAAAGTGTTGGAAATTGTAGAACGAGTAAACACACAAATACTGGTCATGCAGTCACACACCCACACCCTAACACGCACCCTCACTCTCACCCTCAACAAACACACACACCCACACACCCTCACCTTTCTACACCCCCTCACCAATACGCAAACATACACACACACACACTTTCACTCCAACGGACAAGACTCCAGATGTAAGCATGTCCGCAATTTAACAATTTTAAATTATTAAAATTGTATACGAATTTTTATTATTATTTATTTTATTCATTTATTTTTCCATTTTATAAATCAAAATTGTACCTACATAGAAGAGCCTCCCAGTGTATCCTAGTGCGGGATTTAGAGCATCAACCACCTTTTGTATTAATTTAAGTTGCAAAATATATTTATTTGTATTTGTAAGTATATTAAAAACTATTTCTGCCGTGAAGCAGAGATACTTGCATTTCTGTGTTTCGGTTTGAAGGGTAAGAGAGCCAGCGTAATTTCCGGCACATGAGGCAATCCATCTTAGTCCTCGAGGTTAGCAGTGCATTAAAAACCCTCTAATATTAATACAGTGAGGTGAGATGTCTATGGGCGACGGTGACCACTTACCATCAGGTGGCCCGTTTGCTCGTCTGCTCTCCTTATTAAATAAAATAAAATAAAAATAAATAAAATATATAGCCCGACCAGAGTCTAAAAAACCCTGTCAGGAGGACGCTACTTTCGGGTTTTATATGGCAACAAATAGTATAGTCATGACAAGGTGAATTGGTTACTGCATTTTTACTAGATAGGTAGGTATTTTTTAATTCGAGGTCAGGCTATTACTTACCCAAATTTTGGTTATAAATTTAACTATATAAACATAACATAATAACTTTATAAACATTTAAATTTTTAAGGTTTGCAGTTAGGTGCTTTGGTGGCATTAACATAACTTTATATTCATTCGGTGGCGATGGCGTCGAGAGCAAGTTTACTGGTGACATCGTAAATTCTGCCGAACTTACAAACACGCTCGATGGAAATTCCAATTCACAAGTTATAGCTGTCCATGAATTACGTTATGAATACGACTGAAAGTTAAAAAGTCGATATCTGTAAGAAGTATGAAGTGTGACTGTAAAACGTACCTAGTGATCCTTGGACGTTTTTTCCTGTTTTGTGTTCTAGTAAAAAAAAATTGAATTGTAGGTATACGTAGTTCACGATAGGAACGTGAAAAAATATATATTTAAAAAATATATGAAAAAATGAAATAGTTTATTTACTTATACAGGGCACACACAAAAAAAGAACCTCCGACTTACAAACTAGGTCAAAAACCTGTATCTTGGAAGTCGGGATTCCGTCGCACTTTCTGTGCAAGCAAATTACAAATTATATTCTTAACCTAAAAGGAATTTGGAAAATTTAATCATAAAGGAATTTAGTAAAGATAATGGTAAGAGTGAGTATGGGTGGGGGTGTGTAATAATGTAAGTGTGCATCTGTAGTGTAGGGTGAGTGGGTGTGTGAGTGTGGGAAATTAAGTGTTAATAATCTGAATAATAATAATAATAATGGGTTTAGTGTGTAAAATTTTATGTTATATGATTAGAGCCTCAGTTTTGTCGTAATCTAAAGAGAGTAGCCATCTATTAAGTTTTACTTTACAATTATTTATATTTTTTATATTGGTAGGTACAAACATATATTCTAAGGTACAAACGTATAAACGAAGAGGGCCGATTTCTATTTTAAAAACCTCCATAGATTATTTTTATAATTACCTAAATTTTAAAAAAAATACGTCGCAAATGACAGTGATCGATCACTGATCATGACAGTTTCTAATTTTTGCGAGGTTTTTTCAATTCAAAATAATTGAATTGAGATTTTTTTAATATTAGTGTTTTTATTATATTATAACTATTGTTTTCTAAGCTGGTATTTATCTTGAACCAATCAATGGCAGATGAAGAAGACGAATCATTTGGTGGTTTATACGAAGACGGGCACTGGGTGTGGGACGAGTCTGTAGAGGCCCTCGTTTTTGTCAGGTTAATTTTGTATTTATTATAGATACAAGAGGTAATAAGGTTCGGCGCAAGGTTCCCGAGGATACATTTCGGAGACGATGCATCGGAATTACACGATCCCATTTTAGGATCTCCATTCCTCTGTCGACTAGACGCGGGGAGGGGTTCCATCCTTATATCGTCGATATCCCACCCCATATTTTCCATTCGTCCGAAGCGTTTTTTATGATGCGAAGAGCTAATAGCTAAATGGATCAATCTGCCACGTCTTTGTTTCCCTAAACTAACAAACAACCTTGGCATAAATATTAAACAAAAAACCTGATCTGAAAATAAATTAGTAGTGTCCAAAACCGGTATTTTTGTGGTAAAATATGTAAATTGTTCAATTGAAGCAACAAGCAGAAATAACAAACGTCTATTCATGAAGTGAAAGAGGAATATACTCTCTCAATTATTATCACATTGTTAGGAGGTCGGATTTGGTTATCTTTGGGGAGGGCGAATCCCATGGTGAGTGGAGGGTCCTTCTTCCCCCAATAATTTTAATAATTAATAAGTAATGGATTTCTATAATAGAATAGAATAGAATAGAATAGAATAGAAAAACCTTTATTAATAGACCATAATTAAAAAATATAAAAAATATGTACAAAATATGACAAAATATGATCTATTAAAAGGGCCAAGTTCAGCTGTGTCGCCAGATGCATAGATACCTATACATCTAGCGACGCTGGTTTTCAACTTGACCCTTTCCAACTTATAGCTATAGAGAGCAACAATGTCGTTCGGTTCGTCTGTAGTGTTGGCTCATCTCCTTACACGTCACACACAATTATAATAATGAATACATGATTCCATCAACTATGTGAAAGAGAAAAGCCAAGTCAGATTAGTGGTTCCCATATCTCTCTGCTACCCCGTCAGAACAACGTAAGTACCTTTTTATGTATGAGAGTTCGACATTATAACATTATTGTGTCTTGTTTATAGTGATCTTCCACCAACAACCGTTGAAGCCATTACTATTGCAACAAAGGCACCGACAGGAACCATTGAGTTCAGAGATGACGTGGACTTATTGGAGCAGGTTTCTATTGATTTAAACAACTTCCTTTTACAAACTTTTCAAACTATTTGCATAAAATAAAATTCATGTACAGATTCGGTTCCGTCGGCGGTATCAGAGGAAATTAAAACCAGGAATGGCCGACGTTATAACTGTACAGGTATGGAAAACATCAATTATCTATTTTATATAGCCTGAAATTAATAAGATTGGGATTATACATGTAATTTAATTACAGAGGTAGAGTTAATCTGACCGTAATGATCTTGTTAATCTTGTTTTCGATTTACAGGATGTGAAGGATATTGCATTATTCACAGCCCCTGTTACTATACTGAGCCCCATGCTTATAAATATGTTACACCTTCCTACTACTGAAAGATTCATCAGAGCACTCATTCTCTGCTGTCAGTATTATTTACAGGTAATAAGAGCAATCGAATGGTCGTATTTGATGTCCATTTATTTCTAAATCATACTCTGGATTTATATTTTTCTTGTCACTTTGAGATTGCAGAAACAATGTCAAATCGTATTTTAGAACTGGAGACTAAAGTGCGCACCCCGTATTGTGAGTTACTGGAACAAGAGTTTCGTGAGAATATGTGTGATCTCCGCATTCTGGTAGCCAAAGAATACTGCACTATGTTGATAGGTTTGTGTAGTATAGTATAGTAATAGAAAAGTATTGTGTACCATACCTCTTATCTAACACTTTTTGTGATTTTGCAGTTGTATTTAAGTTTAATTTTGCATGCAATTGCGAAGTCTCCTACCGTCATTTAGCTGCTTATTTACTAAACAGAGATTGGTGACAAAAACTGCTAAGCGCCTGGTATAATGATATAATTGAAATTTTCAGGCGGGAGTGACACAAAAAAGTTTCACCACATGGGCCCGCAGAAGAAACGACGGTCTTTGTCGGACAAAGATGCTCGTCTTATAGAAACACTACTGCGTATGTGTGTTCAAATAGTTTGGTTGGCTTTGGGGCGAAGGTGTTTCAATCAGATAGGTGAGGACAAGGGTCGTTGAAAAAGTACCTATATGAAGAAGAAAACACATTCATTCGATATTGCATTATATATGATTAGACTTAAAAAGAAAATGTTAATAAAAAAACAACACAATGTTAAAAAGACACATGCTCAGCCATGTGCTGCGGTCCGACCGGGACGGCAGAACCACAGCGCTGGTTATATCAGGATTTCAGTCAACCATCGCATAGAATATATATCATAATATTTCTGAACATGGTAACAATCGTGCTACCAATCAAATAGGTATATGTTATCAAACATCAACGATAAGTTCGTTACCAGCATGCCCAAAGATACTAACCATCAGTTAGTAGCTAATGTGGTTGTGGTATCCAATTTAGTACCTAAGATGGCTCATAGAATTTAATAATCTTTTGTAGAACTAGAAATGAATCGGATATTCAAGTCGGAGATGTTCAACGCGGTGGAGCACACACTGCGAACGGGCTACATCGCTAAGATGGCGAAGGAGGAGCGGATGGTTCTTTTGGGCACTTGTCTTCGTCACGACAAAAAGCTAAACACACGGTCACCGCTGATAAACGAGGTCTTCTGCCATCGAGAAATCGACTACCGGCTTATGGGCATCGGTGTCATCAAGTACCCTATGTAAGTAAATAATATAGATCAGGGTCAGCTACATCGCTAAGATGACGATAGAGAGCGGATGGCTGTTCTGAGCTTCGTCTTTGCCACGACAAGAAACTTAACACCCGCTTGCAACTGAAGTCTTTCTGCCACCAGGAGATCGACTATGGCTTATGAAAATTACAACAGCGACTATCGCTTTGCTGCCGCAATCTATATTATAGATACCTACAGCGCTAAACAAGTGCCTTGATTATCCGTCTTTTACTCTTTTTGTCTTTTTGTCTTCTTGAACTCCAGCCTGTGTTGTCCTGGGTCCGCTTTCCTGCACATTACATTTCATTCTCATAATAAACTTAATTAAATCTCACAGCTTAACACCTCGACTCCGCTACATGCAGCTAGCGGTAGGGGTTCCAGAAGAGAACTTGGCTCATTACGGGATGTCTGTTGGCATACTTGGCTTGTCACGTGCCTACTTCGACACAATGCTACGGCCTTTACCCACGGCGGCAATTCTACCCAAATCTAAAACTTCCATGTTAGTTTTTTTTAGCATTTATATGATTTGAAATGAGGTACCTAATCGGTAAATATAAATAACACCACACTAAGTAGATTCGAAGAAGAGGTGATTTTCTTTACTCCCTCTCTTTCTTTACCTCTCACTATCTTCTCGTGCATTAAAATTTAACGACGTGTTAACTTTCTACAAATAATATTTGCACAGTGCATGTTCAAAACCAAGTTTCACGGAACGAGCTTGATGACTCGAACTTTTGTCTGAGTTAGTACTAAATTAAAAGATTGTTGAGTCAAACTCGTGCATTTTTTCTTCTCCGTGTTATTTTAAAGAAAATGTTAGAAAATGCAGGATATAAAAGAAAATGCAGGTCCTCCAAGCAGGTTTAGGTTCGGTCGCCTTAATATATAGTAGGTACCCAGATAGTAGTATATTGCCCCCATACATACTAAGTATGTCTTGAAAATATACTTTTACCCAAAGATTCACCCCTATGTAGACTGCTCGCTACAAAATTTTTATAAGGAAACCCCGTCTGCCAGTTCGCGCATGCTATTTGAGTATTTTCCCATAAATTTGTCGTCCACTAAAATGTCAAATGTATGAAAGTAAGTGACCTATGGGTCTGTGGCTCGCTGTCATTGCTCACGTCATTGTTCTAGAGGAGAGAGCACTAGTAGTCCGATTTCTGTACTTTTACCATTACCCACGAACAGGTCCTCAGCTAGCGCGAGCACAAAGAGTGCTGCCTCCGTGAAAAAGAGTGCAACAACGTCCATTCAGAAACTGTATTCGGATATCGTCTTGCCTTCGAAATCTGAGAAGTAGTTAGTACAGTTTACATATTTAGGTAAGGTAAATTATTTAAGATACGTAATAATAGGTCATCAACAACAGAAACCCTGTCAAGAGGGCGGCCATTGGTAGTTTTATCATCTGTGTTATGGAGTTCGCTGTGAAAAAAAAATTCTTTTAGTTTTCGGTCAGGGTTTCTGGTCAGTTAGTTTCTGATCAGGGTTTCATCTTAAGAAAGAAAACAACATCTTTGTTACGCAGAGTGCGGGGCAGCATCATCCTGATGGTGATGGCGGCTAAAATTGATTGCCCAATTATGCGGTACTTCGTTAACGTTACTAAATCTAATTAGTTATTATTTAGTTACCCACTAACATAGGATAAGTCACATTTTACTAACAAAGTGGACCATTGTTGTCTTAAATAAAGATTTATTTATTTGTTTATTTATTTTATTAAGTATATGTAGGACCCCTTTTTTGCTGGGTAACACTAACCCCCTTTTTGCCACCAATTATCTTCGTGTCGCGTCGGAGCCGTTTCTTCGTTGAACATCATTGATATATCAACATCTCCGGTCTTTTTTTGCGCTAAAATCTGCAAAACAAGATTGACCAATAGAAGCTTAGAGGTACTTATAATATTTTTCTATTCGACAGCGATACTTTCCCTGAATCGTTCCCCGAGGACCCAGAGCAGGTGAAGCCATGTAGCGAGACTCAGCGGCGGCGCTGGCAGAACAGGCTCATGCGACTGCTGCATCCCATAAAAAAATAAATTCTGCCCAGATTAGTAAGGCCCAGTGCTGACACTCCGAGGCGGAGATACAGCGGAGCGCAGAAAGAACAGCGCGGCGAACGCGAAAAAAGACTAAGCACCAGTATGCACGCAGCTGCTCAAGCATGCTCTCGACCAGAGACTAGCCATAGAAAGTGTATAATAAACAGTTAACAATTATTGTTTATCATCACAATATCTATGTCTTAGATCCGCGCTGGGCCTTTTGCAATGACATTAGACAATGACAATAGACAATAATTATTTATACCATGTTACTATACGTTATACAGTAGAAGTAGTTTATGATGTTTATCTATCAGGAAACCGAATATTTAGTCAGGTTGTAAAGGTTTGTATACTACCTAGAACCTAGTTTAGTTCGTAAGGCTATGACTTCTCGTCCAAAGAAACTGCTGAGCGTATTCGTTGATGTTCACCTGTATCAACGGTATTTTAGAATCGCCTTTTAATTACTTATATCGTATTTTTATTGTATGACTGTTAGATCTCTGCTACCTACGTTATTTTTTAACAATATTGATTGATGAGATTTCATACTTATTTGATAATTTAATTTAATTTCTAAAGACGTATATAATAAAATATTTTGCTATAAGTATACAAGTGTTTTTCTAAGATTTTTCAAATTATTATCAGATCCTATAGGAAAAGTAAACCCTATAGGAATGTTTAACGACAGAAATCGGGAACAGGATTAATAAACACAAACCGCCACGTCTTATTGGAATTATAATTATAATTGTTGATGTCGAAAGTCGTATACCTACGGATTGAACAGAACACCTGTGGTGTGTTGAGAGGAGATTACTACCAGTAGGGATAGATCAGTAGGGATATGTGGAACAGGCGGATTAATTCATCACGTTAGTAATAAATAATGTCAAAATATATATATTCAACTATTTTATCTGATATTGCTATTATAGGGAATAATTAAGTTTCTCAGAACGAGTATAGGAAACGGAAAGTGGACCACTTTCCACTATAATCCACCTTTCCACCACTTTACCACTTTTGTAATGTCAAAAGAGGAGAAGGCGCTCAAGAAGGAGGCGCTTTTTATAATATTGTCCAATTTCTATGCGTGCTGTTATTCTAATTTCCGTCAAATTCCGTCGCTGGTTTGATTGATAATATTGGGTAGCTAAAATGTGTTTTAGATGCTTATTACTACTTAGACGACGATAGACTATACCTATAACGTTTGTCTACGGGAACTAGAAGGTGCGGTTCCTTCCTCTGTCTACCCCCTCGGGGATTATAGACGTGATTGTTATAGTACTGTTTATTACTTAGTAATTTTGAAGTTTTTCGACAGGATATAAATTGTGCTATAATATAATAATATATTGTGATTAATGTTGGCGATGCGTGATATGTCGGTTCGGCTCTTATAAGTCTTCAAGTCTGAGCTTCAAGTAGTCCGTTTAGTCTGATATTTACTAACCAATGTTACATAAAACTTGTTGTTGGAGCTACTGATGGATTTGATTGAATCGCAGTGCGTCAGTCCGTTTGTACAAAACGAGAGGAAACCAAGAGAAACCAATAATCCTCTTTATTTTGCATGTCATGTCAATTCATATCTTCTTGTACCCTTCTCTTAAATCTATTATCTACTTTTGAATGTGACATAAAACAAATTACGATAGCAGTTTTTACTGTCATTATTCAATATTTTAAATAAGCTTTGAATTTAAGGTATACTATTTTAAGGTGTATCTCTATATTTTAAGGTTTAGCAAAGAAAAATGTCGGACGACGATGATGATATTTTGTTTGGTGGTGCATTTGAGAATGGTCACTGGATTTGGGATGAGGGTAACGAGACTTTGGCTTACGTGAGGTATTATTAAGAAATACTAATTAGTATTCGTATTAGTAATCTTAGTAGGTACTTTGGAATTTCGACTGCACAATTTCTTTAAATTACAGCGACATTCCACCAGAAGTCGCCGAAGCCGTAACGATCCAGAATGTAGTACCGACTGGAACTATTGAGTTCAGTGATGATGTCGATGTACTAGATCAGGTATTATATTAGTGAGATGATGTAGGAATTTCCGTAAAGAAATATTTCTAAATTTTTTAATAACTTTTACAGATTCGGTATCGTCGACGCTACCAAAGAAAGCTGCTACCAGGACAAGCTGATGTTATCACTTTGCAGGTGTGAAAATAAAATGATTATAAAAGTGTAGGTGGAAGGACGATATCGACCACTTCCAAAAAGGATGGTATAAGGACGCCGGGGATAGAGAAAAGTGGAAAGGAGGAGGGGAGGCCTTTGCCCAACAGTGGGACTGTCTGTAGGCTTTTAAAAAAAAGTGTGAATGCTTGTAATATGGTTCCATTTATATATGTTATGGACCAAGTGATTAAGGACATTATTCATAATGTCCAATAGTTTGAATAATGCCAAAATGAGACGGCAATATGATAATAATTATGGCTTGTCAAAGTGCCGTTAAGGGGGCATGGCGTGGTTGTCATAATGCAACCTAACAAACCCCCCAATGTCCGAGTCGGTTTTGCATCCACAAAGTTTCTGTGACATATTGCCCAATTCTACTTGTCATTATTTATACTGCCCGGGCATTATGAATAGTGCCATCATGAATCACTTGGTCTATGGCATATGTTATACGTTAATTAGTTTTCTATAACAAACTGCATGTAACACAAAGAGTTTTATGCAGTGCTTCATAAATCTCATTTAGATAGATAGAAACACTTTATTGTACACAAATACAGGAAAAGTAAAATACATATACATACATATCTCTCACGTCCATAATCCTCGAGCGGATAGACAGAGACACCACCTTCATCATACGTAGTTCCCACTTTTCGCCGTAAGATTTGGTGGACAAACGTGATAGGTGGTGAGCCTATCGCAGTCTACTAAGTGGAGAATAGTATCCACTAAGATCCTTAGTACTCACCCTCTTCCTCTTCCCGTGGGTGTCGTACAGCCTCGTATGACATCCACGGGAAGGGTTGGGGTGGTGCTATTCTTTATGGCCGGCACGACACGCCCGGAAAAACCTCAAGACTCAATATTTATTTGAAGTTTTTTTTAACTTTTCCAGGATGTGAAAGATATTGCATTATTCACAGCTCCGTTTAATATACTAAGTCCCATGCTAATAGACATGCTGCATCTGCCCTCGACCGAAAGGTTCCTTAGGGCTCTCATCCTTTATTGCCAGTATTATATACAGGTATGTCTAGATAATGTATCCTACTTAATTGTTAATAGGTAATTAGATACAAAACGAAACGAAGGACGCAACCGCAACTGCTGAATTAATTCTCATTGCATAAGCATACCCTAGCCTAGAACCCTGGGTCAATCTTTACTGGGGTCCTATCTGGGATAGGTACTTTTTACCATGGGGAAATAGTTTGATCCTTTGGAAAAATTTAGAAACTTGATGGCAACGCGTGCAAAGCCGCGGGAATTAAATAAGATTGATAGAATCTTTATCTATAGATGTAGTTTTGCAACAGTTTATTACAGGAACCAGTCTTTTCAAAACCTTTTCACCAACGTCGGAGTGAAGATATTTGGTTACAGACTTTACATAGAAGGGTCTTCGCTAGCCAGGCGGACCCTGAAGGGTTTCTTACCATAAGCAATTTAGATACAGTAACCAGTCTTTTCCAAAACACCAGCTCCATTTCAGCGCCATCTTCGATCTTGTGTATTTTTATCACGCTCCTGTAATGATTTCATCGACGGTCAAAGTTACCTGCAACAAAAGCGGTAGTATAAGATATCACAAAATAAGAAGACATTATTTTTCTTGTTAAAGGTTGCAGATACAATGCAGTCTCGCACGATAAGTATGGAGACCAAACTGCGCACACCGATGTGCGATGCAATAGAGAACGAATTCATTGATAACATATCTGATCTGCGAGTCGTACTGGCTGAAGAATACTGTGTAATGCTCATCGGTTAGTAAATGTCTCTAAGTCACTGTGAAAACTAATGGTAGGCCCCAGAAAGGGTGGTCACGGTTTCGAATGCCGCACGAGGCATGATTTTTATATTTTTCTAAACTGCACCATGTTGGTTACTAAGTAAATAGGCACATAACATATCTATAAATAAAAGTTTTGAGATGTAGAGTCATTTACATTTCTCTATAACTTGGTGTCTAGTCCTTCAGCGCTAACTCTGCATTGCTTTGTCTCTCGTTTAGAGGTGCAGAGAGGGCTGAAATGTTAATGTTTTACATCAGATTAAAATTTGAAATTGTGTACAAACCTATTATTGCATTGTCAAGTGGCATTGTTAAATAGTAATGTACATTATGTTAATGTACATTACTATTTGACAATGCCTTATGCAGAAGCCATATTTTTATTTTGACAATGTCCTTTTACAGCAGCTAGTAGCATGTAAATAATAATTTAAATGTTATAATATAACGGATAATAATTGTTCCTTGACGTGTCTAAGCGTAACTTTGTTATCAAAAGATAAATTTAAAAAACTAAACTACTTAAACAGAATTTAAAACTGATTGAATTTGAATATTGAATAACCTTGAATGAAACTTTACCAGTAACTTTCATTATGCTTATCCAATATTGTTTACGAATAATTGTCTGCTAATGTTGATTTTTAAATATTTTTCTTATTACTGTGATTTGAAAAAGTAAAGATAGGCAAAGATAGATGAAAATTTCTTTCTATCAAGTTTCTTTATTATTTCGAAAGTTATTGTAACTTAATAAGACATGAAATTTAATGCCGGATAGCAAATATCGGCCGGATAGTCCGGATACCGGACAGTAACCGGATATCTAGTGCATTTCTAACTCTCTTTTATTGTTTACTTCTTGTTGTTTGTGAGTAAATATCCAAGGTCACATTTTAAAAATATAGTACTTATATCACAAAGTACCTAATCTAGGCGTACAATAATGTCATATTAATGCCAATTAAATTTGTCATTGTTAAGTGAACCCAAGAGAAATGCGATCTATACTCGAGCACTGAAGTGCTCAGTGATACTGTAATATGCTTTTTCATAGCACCATTTGCGTAATTTATATTTAAACTCTGGGAGCTCTAGCCTAGTTTGATATCAGCCGGCAGATGATTGTAAATTTTTACGGATATGAAAAATATGCTCTTGTGATAAACACTCGTTTTAAAGGCGTAACATAAATCATTGCCTTGTCTTCCCAGAAGCTTGGAAACAGACCTTTTAGTTGTATATTGGTTAATATTACTTTTGATATAGACACACGTTTGCTATTTCTCTTCCACTATTTCACATTTCGTCAACTGTTTTGCAGACTTGGCTATGGATGACTCTACCAATTTCTCATTACTTAGACCATATTATTGCTAACCCTCTTCTATTGTATTATAGTCAGATTTATTTTTCGACAGGCGGGGGCGATACAAAAAAGTTTCACCACAAGGGTCCTCACAAGAAACGGCGTTCATTAACATTTCGAGATGCGCGATTGTTCCAAACATGGCTGAGGATGTGTGTTCAGATAGTTTGGTTGGCCTTAGGGCGCAAGTCCTTCGCTCAAATAGGTATACTTCCAAAATTCGTTTCTTTGTAGAATACATATACTTAATTATTTTTTAGAATTAGAAAAAACGTAAACAAAGAAATAGTAATCGCAAACCTTTTCTATGGGTCCCCCTGGGGGGCCACCCTATATCTTTCCATGGAAGGCGACTAATTTTAAAATCATTCAACGTGCAAAATATTTGACAGGTGACACGACATTCTTAATTTAGCCGTATTATACTACTAAAACGTTTCGTTTTACGTTTAGGACCCCTGCTTCTTTAGGTCATTTATACTATAGTCTTTTAACTAAGTTTTAAATAACTTTTGCCGTGGATCAGCGAGCTAAGCAAGACATCACCCACCACTACTTCACATCTTTTAACTCAGTGTATCTTGTAACTTTTTGAAAGCAAATTATTTAAAATATAGGCATGGAAAGAATTCGCTATAAAGGCCTTCAATACCCCCAGAATATCTTAGGATACCAACAACATCAGTTTCTTAAATGTACCGATGCCCTCAGTTCATCACACACTTGTTCTTATCTAACTTCAAACTTTTAAATAAATAACTCTTAATGAAAAATTAAAAGACCCCCGACTTACAATTATGGAGATCCCCTTAGTTTTTCCTGGTCATCATCAGGTCCTTGAGGTTCCAGATGTGGGAAAAGCTCCATGGTCCTTAACTTTTGAGCTCAAACTCGAACCATCTAGCTATTACCGTTCCAGAGATCCCACCTGACATCAAAGATACTCCAAGATGTTAGAAACCATTAATCCAATTTTTAACAGACCTAGTTAAAAACAATCGACAAAATTCTCTATTAAATAAAAAGAAACCGGGTCCTAATCGGATCATCCGTTGTCAAATTATGAGGCCACAGACAAACAGACAGATAAACGTGTCAAACGCATAACATGCCCTCCCTCCATCGGTCGGAGGGTTAAAAATGACGTACTTCATGAAAATATTTATTTGTAGAAGTAGAAGTGAACCGGTTAATGAAGTCGGACACATTCAATGACGTGGAGCATAACTTGAAGACTGGTATGTTCGAAAAGATGTCGAAGGACGAGAGACACGTGCTTTTAGGGGACTGCAACCAACGCGAAATGAAGCTGCTCACGCACTCGCCGCTCATACATGAGGTGTTTTGCTTCAGGAAGATTGACTTTCGCATGTTTAGTTTTGGAGTTATAAAGGCTCCTGAGTAAGTTGATCAGGGTCCTTCTTACCGTTCTCAAAACGATGAAATAATAATATCATGAGATGTCATGCTAAATAGAGACAATGCTATCGCATTAGTATAGCGCTGTCTCTGTTTAGCCCTCCATCGCATGGTATAATTTCATCGTTTTGAGAACGGTAGTAATAGTTATTCAGATACTTTTCGACCCAAGATCACGGTAAACACTTCACCATCATTATTACCGAATGCCGTGGCTCCTCAGGTCCCTGATTATGATATGAACCAACAATTTTTCTGTCACCATACCTGAACAAATCAATCAAATTACCATTATATAGTTATGTTTTTTTCGAAGGTTAACAGCTCGAATTCGGTTTATGATGCTGGCAGTGTCAGGCCCTGAAGAGGAACTAGTGAATTTGGGAGTTACTGTCGGTATTATAGGGCTGCCACGATCAGGCTTTGACACCATGCTGCATCCCATAGCACCTCCTATCGATGCGACCAAATCTAGAGGTTCAATGTTAGTATTTGATCTGTACTTATTGTCTTGAAATTTTCAGTAGTTTTAATATGATTTTACATTTCTTTTCATATCGCTAACGTTTACTCAACGTCATGTTGCGACCGACACCTTTGTATTTGTTTCTATCTAAAGATCAAAATCTAAAGCTTCAGTAATGTAAGTACCTATTTATGGAAGTTATTTTATAATTTACTATTACTTATAATGTTGCGATGAATATAGAACCCCTACCTATATTATTTTTAATTTCAATCGTATCGGTGTGGGCTTTGAGCGTCATTGGGTCAAGTAACACAAACAAGCTAAAATTAACAGTTTAATCCCAAATTGATTTCAATTCACAGTCAGTCAGCTACAAATAAACCTGAAGGCAGTTCCAGCTCACAGAAAAAAGAGAGACTTTATCCCGAGATTGCATTACCACCAAAAGACCCTACTGAAAAGTAAGTATAAGTTTTATCTGTCTCAATTTTCCGGTAATCAAATCAATAATACAGTGTAGGACTTTGAAAATGTACAAAATCTGAAGTTGATAGGTTCAGCTGAACTATTTGAGATACGAGTATAATGTTTCTACTCAAAGAATGTTATTTCTAGTGATAAACAGATATGGTTTACCTAATGGTATAAGTGACCACAGTCGCTTATTAACACCAACATAATGGAAGACTTCGAATTCTACCGACATTGAGTAGAGGAACTGGCACTTCTCTATTGCAACCAGTTACCGCCGACGATGCGAAGATATTTTAGCGACAGATTCCAATTGAATACGATGTGGTATTTTTTGTGACTAATATATTTGTTCGCCAGGGAATATTTCCCAGACCGGTTTCCCTGCGAGCCGGAGGTGGTCCGTCATTGCAGCGACATTCAGCGGCGCCGCTGGCAGCACCGCCTGCATAGGTTGCTGCATCCACGAGGGATCATCATGCCGCCGAGGTCCCGTGACCGCATCACGTACCGAGAAGTTAGTTCTCAGCGACAACGTACTGCGCGATAATTTTATTATAGGTATTTGATGTAGAACTCCAATAATGAGGTAATGAGGTATTGATCACAGCCCCCTTTTACAATCGATACCACTTTATCACAGACCAAGTGCACTTTATACACATTGTGATATTTTGGATTTTTCTCTTCTTTCTGTTAGGTATCTTATCTCGCTATCTTGAGTGTTTTGTTTATAAGCTTATGGTTTCAATAACATAGTTAATTCAGCCACTTGCTAATAAGCCATTGTCGTACATAATGTAATTTGTTTTATTTTTTATGTATTTGTAGATGAATCTGTATTTCATATGAACCAGTTTCGATTTGTTTTAAGGGAAGCCCTGAAAACTATTATAATTTATCAATACACTTGCTTGTAAAGTGGCTCTTATTGCACCGCTTTTAGGTTCATAATGCAGCTTATGAAACACGCGTGCTTTTTTCTTTACATTACCGCACTAGTGCTTTTAACTTAACTTTTTTTTTAAATCGCAACAGAATTTAAGTTTTTATGTCTAAAAATATGTTTGTGAATTATTATTTTTCCTCGCAAGTATGTTGAAAAACGTATGAAACGCGTGAGCATTGGTATTTACACTTTTGGCTCCATTACACCAGCTCGGGATGCAATCCAGCCTTGAGTGTAATGACCAACTTAACTCACTTGTATCATAATATACCTCATATTAGCATGTTGTATGTTTAGAACTATTTGAACTATTAATAAGATATCTATGTTTTTAATGAAAATTGTACATAATTAATCAACTATTATTCCCAATAGGGAAATTTCTGTCAAATTCCCAATAGGAAAAATTGGAATCTGGAGGAATATGAATTTATTTATGACGAAAGGGGAGGGGATCTCGCGGATATGATCTGAACCGTTATATTTATGGTAATACTGGGTTAGTGGTCACAGAGTTTTAGATGCGGGCAGGGGCCAGCAGCCTCCTGCCAATCTACGAGACAGGACCGCCAAAAAACCCAAATATCTTGAACAGGCTCGCTTCGAATAGGTACCCGATATTAGGTTACGCTGATCTGATATAGTCGGTGGAGTACGTGATCATGTTAAGATAAATAAAGCCGCATGTTTAACTGTATGTCTATATTTAGTATATATGATGATCAATAATTCCCTCTAATCCCTCCTTGTTTACACTATGCGACTACTGTGCCTCCTCTTGGCGGAGCGGGTGATCCAGCGCTTCTGTCTCGCCAGCCACTTGCTGCGCTGCACGTTGTTGCTCCAGCCGCCCGTTGCCCGCGACGTGCACGGAAAATGGTCTGGCACCGACGCTCTGTAATGCATAGAAAGACAGAAATAATCGGCCGTTCCCAGGAGTCTTGCCACAACAAGGACGGCGTTTTGTCCAGAAATGCCCTTTGCGTCACCATAGTTCCGGATGGGGATTTTTTGGCAAAAAAGACTGCAGGAACGGCCGGAAATAAGACGTTAACATCTCATCAAACCGTATGGAGTAGGGCTTGAAGGAAGGGCCAGCAGTGGAAAATCGGCTGAGAAAGAAGAAAATAACGTTCATACTCGTACATGCAAGTTTTCTTCTTTCTAGGCATGGGTATATCCGGTATATCAATATTTTAACATATCTATAAAATAGATATCTATATTTTAGATATGTTAAAATATTGGCGGACTCCGTGCTTTCTGTTTTTAGAATCACGACAATTATAACTTGGCTCCATTACTGTTGGGATTATTTAATTGTTTGGATCTAGCTAGATTCTACTATTTTATTAGGTTCTATTAGTCTAGTCTGTGTTTATTAGGCTCTGTGTCCTCAAATTTGGGCCACATACATACATAACTTCACGCTATATAGGTAGGCAGGTCATGATGCAAAAGAAAAACATATCTTACGATGTCTCATATCTTTCTGGCATTACTATATCGGGGTATAGTTTCTGCGGGACCGCACTGCCGCCGGATAAGGTGCTTCTGCGCTGTCCTATTGCTCGAAACATTCGCGACGATCTGAAAACGATAGCTTTACATAGTTAACAGGTAAAACAGTTTAGCACGAAATGTTTGTGCTTAGAGATAAACGTTTCTATAACTCCGTTTGGTATTGGTGTATCATAATATAATAACTGATGCGAAAAATCTTATTGCAAAAAGTATCGCTGCCGTTTATCATCAGCTCCGTTGTCGAATTATGCATTTTTGACACTTTAAATTTTAGACATTTTGCTTTGAGGCAGCTTGACTGCCTTGACCAAGACAAATTTGATGATCTTAGGTAATGAGAATGATAGTTTAGAACGGTTGACATTCTACGAGTGATTAAACCGTTTCAAAACGTCGAGATTATCGACTGAAAAAATACCAAGATGTTTCTTCAGATCAGCATCTATTATTGCGACTAGACTTTTTGGTCTTATCACATTAAAAAAATCAGGATAGGAACAAAATAATTTGATAGAAATAGATCCGAAATTACTTTGACGAGGATGCACCGATACGGGATCCTCCGGAAGTTGAAGAGCTGCCCGCTGGTGGTTGCTTAATCTCCTTCAGCATAGTGTCGAAACGGCATCGCTTCAGCCCGATGATACCCAGGTTCATGGAGTATTGATGTAGGTCAATTTCTGGTGTTATCAAAGCTCTCTCCATGTAATGAAGTCGACTATTTAAACTGTTGGAAAATAGTAAATGGAATCAGCTTTTGTGAAAAATTATTGAAAATTCATTATTAAGATAGCTAATTTAGGTAGGTAATTTATTTTACTTTAGGTTTTTATTGATCACAGTTAATCGTCAGCTAAGTTAGAGAATTTGATAATGTGATAATAATATTGCACTTGTTGGGTTCATCCCCTCTCTGAATCTTCAGGGTAAAGTTACAAATATCAGAAATAAGCGATACAAAGAAAACACCGCCCGATGGGACTTGAAAAAAAATCCCTCAAAAATGGCACTGAAATGGTACCCACCAGGTAAACGCAAGCCTGGTCGTCCGAAATCCACATGGTGCCGGTCAATTGAAAACGAGGCAGCCACAATCCAAATGTCCTGGCAGGAACTCGAAGAGGCCGCGCAAGATCGCAATAAGTGGACAGCAATTGTTTGAGCCCTATACCCCAGCAGGGGGTGACAGGAAGAGAAGAAGAAGAAGAAGAGATGGGTCTTGAACCCACACCTACCTCCGGTTTAACCGTAGCCCGCGCGTTTTCCAATTTCGCCACAGTGGTGGTCGACCGGCGTATTTTAGCATCGCTTATTTCCTTATAGACTACCAGGCAGCTTGAAATCATCTGCACCAGCAGATGATTTCAAGCTGCCTCAAAGAAAAATGTCTAAAATTCGAGTCAATTCAAGCATCATCTTTCCAGGGTAATATTAGTATACACTAAGGTACAGCCTAGTTGTCAGAGGAGATCTACAGGCTTACTTGGGATATTCGATCACCCCGAGTCCAAGCAGACGATAGTCCAGCTCTCTGAAGTTGCTACATTTGATTTCACTCAAGAGAGGGGAGCGAGTTTGCATGGCATGCCTCCCTCGTTGTACGCACTGTCCAATCAGTACAATCTGCTCGTGCGCACTCAGCTCACCCACGGAGTCAGATTTTGCTTTATGATCGA
Organism: Hofmannophila pseudospretella; assembly: GCA_947369225.1. Classification (NCBI taxonomy): domain Eukaryota; kingdom Metazoa; phylum Arthropoda; class Insecta; order Lepidoptera; family Oecophoridae; genus Hofmannophila; species Hofmannophila pseudospretella. The sequence goes on from OX376316.1 coordinate 7,203,678, forward strand.
TGATGTTGAATTTTTGCGATCGAAATATTCTATTCACTTCCAGTTCTAGAAAAAAATGTTAGGCATGTGAAGCGCTAGAAAATTATTAGTGCCTACTCTCATTATAAAACAATAAATATAATAAATGGAATCGGACTGAACACATAGAAATATTTTTCTCGGTATTCTAGATCTCTATGAGTTCGGATTCCATTTCAAAATTACTGCAGGTGCATTAGACGCTAGGGCGCGAGCCAAAACTTTGTCAGGGATTCATTTAAGTTGTCAAATGGCTGACTAGATGTATGAAGATACGTTCTATATATCTACCTATATCAGGTTACTCCTATAAAACATAAGGTGACAAAAATAGTGATTTAATGACCTTCTATCTCTTCTAACTGCAACAGCTTTGGTCAGAAGTAGCTCAGCATAAGTTCAATGGAAAGTTAAATCCTATCCATCCAACTGATGTTGTGTCTTACAGATACGTATGGAATGGAATTAAGGTATCTTACCAATTTGTTTGAACCATTTACGACCTAGAGCTAAATACACGATCTGAACACAGAGACGTATGAATGCTTCATACATCACCGAATCTTTTCTCGTTAAAGAACGGGTTTTTTTTAACGGACCCATGTGGTGATATTTTCGAAAGTCGCCACCTCCTGTAGAATAAAATAACTGAGTTATAATGTCTGGTTGTGATCTAATATTATGATGAATTTTGAATTTAATTGATTCAAGAATTTCTCTAAAATCGCCTGCAAAATTGACATGACTGAAAAAAAACAATTTTGCAAAAAATATGATTTGATTTTAAATGGCCGAAAATCACATGCTAACGCATTACATGATAAACCAAGGATTGAATAAAGCAGTTTGAATGAAATTAAAAGACACACAGAGCCACAAGGAATGGTAAGAAAGAGAGGAGGCTTTACAAACCTAGTATCATAGTGGTGTATTCTTTAGTAACTAGTAGCCTCAGATCTTGTATATTTTCGCGGTACTGCTGTTCGGTGATATCACTATTTTGAGTGCGTACTTTTACTTCCAGCTCTAATACTCGCCTGCTCATTTCATCTGCAATCTGTGTTATTAAAATATTGATAATGTAGTTAAATGTAATAATTTAGTCATTTGCTACTAAACGAAAATCCAGACCCCAATGGTGAATGCGTGAAACGAAGAATGATTGTAGACGAAGCGAAGGAGGCATGCCAAGACTTAGATTCAAATTCATATTGCTCCTTTCTCAAAGACAAAGGAGTGAGTTTGACCAGCGTCGTCAAAGACATTTTATATTATCAGATGACAATAGTACTGGACGCACTGGACTTAAGTCGCGATTCAATTTCTAGACTCGTTTTTTTTTGTGAAAAATGTATGGAGCGTCATGTCGTATTGTCTAAATCAATGAGCATTGTATAGCTAAAGCAATTGGCCCTAGGGTAATGGATGAGGCCCCTTTTTTGTAGCCATTTAGTGCGCCTTATAGCTTTTTGCAATTTTGAAATTATTAACTGACTGAATTTGGCAAAGAGCAGAGTAGACAAAAGATAATCATACCTGTAAGAAGTATTGAACATACAATATCAAGCCCCGTAGAAAGCGTTCCGTAGCACACTGGTGCAAAATGTTTATCACTGAACACGATAACATAGCCATCGGTGCGGTGTAAAGCACTATATCTTTCACGTCCTGAATAAGAATAAATTTTAAGTTAAACTATCAATCTCTTTGCTTTTTAATATGTTTATTTACTACTTATTGTAAAGAATTAGACTTATTGATTAATAATATTAATTACCTGAAGAGTTACAACGTCGTCGTCACCTTCTGATTTTCTCTGAAGCCGCTTTTTATAACGTTGCTGAAAGTACGGAAAACATTAATGATATTTTAATTTATTATTTACAAATGACGGTTTTCGTTTTTCATTATGGTATAATTATAAGTAGTAAAACATACCTGTTCTATTAGATCTATGTCGTCTTTGAACTCTACATCGGTCGCAACAACAATGGTTTGTAAAAGTGAATCTTCTTTTGAGGGGAGGTCACTGTAAATAGCAGACAGAGAGCAGCATTAAGGTACTTAGCTAGATCATGATTTGGTATACGAGGACAATCTAATTTTATTCATAAACTTAGTCGATTGAGATTCTGAAAAAAATTAGTATATTTGAGATATATATGCACGTAGGTCAGTAACTCGTTACACGATTCAAAAAAATTCACTCGATCGAAATTTAATTCGAAACATTCGTGTTTTTGCATATTTTTACGAAAAAGAACCCATTTCATTTGGTTCATATTTGATTTTAGGTATTGGAATTTGAAGCAAATATAACAATCTGTGTATCTACGTCAAACGTCGGTAATTATATTTTGAATATTAAACACCGTTTATGAAATAATCGCCGTATTGTCTAAAAAAAAGCTCGCGCTCATGGTATTCCGGCACCGTGCGTCCCGTTCACGCGCATCAACAACTTCAATACGTTTATCTCGCTCATGTTCTAGCTAAGTACAGCGCCTTCACAGAAAGTCAGTTCTATTTGCCGGAATTCGAGTACACGTGGAAATGTGAACTTGCCGTAGACAGGATCTCGTGTTTGGATTTCTACAGTTTACCTTTAGCGGAAGGAATACCAGTATAAAGATGGAATGTTTATACAGACCTTATGAACGCCAGACCTTGTTCCTTTGTATCCCATTCCCAGTGTCCATCCACGTAGGGACTTTTCGCAAGATCCTCATCTTCGTCGTCGTCTTCGTACATAGTTGAGCACTATCACTCCTCAAATCACCATAATAATCCCGTCAATAAAGAGTCAAAAAATTAAAAATACACTTGTCAAAAAAATACTATTTAAAAACTGCACGCGTAAAAATCACGCCCATGGTATAGGAAAATGTATCAAAAATGTAAAATCTGTGTGTTTTACATAATGGAGACGACGCGACGCGACGTGACAATCAAAATGTAACTAATTACTACGTTTTAGTGACAATGACATTGTAAAGAAACTTTTTCCTTTGATTATAGATAAAAAAGAGGTAGGTACCTACTTAACTGCTTACGAAAAAAGTGTTAATATCAGTTTTTGAGCCATTGCATAGCGTAGTTCGCGTAGCATGACGGCGAAGCTGCAGACCAGTCGTAGCTAACACGAAGCAACAAAAAATACAATAATGACTCTTACTACCTCATCTTATTCATTGTATGACGTTTGTGAGACGCCCTTTCGATTCCCGGTCTCCAGAATTGTTTTGTTGCATTTCAATTTCATGTCTTCGAATTTGAGTTTAGTATTCAGTTAGGCTGTCAGGTAAAATCTACGTCCTCCTACATTAGGCAAAATTAGTACCTTTAAATCAGCCTTTCACCACGCTAAATTATATACCGTATATTAAAGTCGATATAATTATGATCAAGAATATACTATACATGTATACATTATCCCATCAAAAACATAAATGTGAAAAAGGGCCAAGTTCGGTGCAAGGAACCAGTAGGCCTGTCGGCTTCGCCGTTAATAGAATGTAGATCTAGATAACTAGATGCAAAGTTCAACATAATAAATTTCGCTTGTTTAAAACTAAATATCTAACTTGCCAAGTTTTCACACAAAACTCATGGACTCTTCACTTTTCTTGAATGATTCTTGAGTGAATAGTTACCAAGTTTATTGGCGTAACCTAAGCCGTTCATGAGAAAAAGACGGACAATAAAGTGATCCTATACCTATAGGTTTCGTTTTTAGGGATCCGTACTCCGAAGGTGAAAACGGAGCTGTATTGCAGTGCTGTCGCTACTCTGTCTATCCGTACGTCTGTCAAGTGGGTATAACTCCTAAACGGAATAAGATAAAGAATTCAAATAACATAATAATATGAATTCCTTTGATTCAAATCTAAACATCGATAATAAATTTTTAAATTTTCTTAGATGAGGCCCTAGTTTTTGTTTTAGTTTTAGTACAGGGAGTCGATAATTTTTTGTCTGGTGTGTGTGTGCTGCCGGCAGTAGGGCGTGTGTGCGCTGCCGGCAGGCGGGCATGCGGGAGGCGCGGCCGGCCTCGTCTGGGATATCCAATTCTTCATTCAGATAGCACTTCCAAATTTTGCAATTCCCCGCATCAGTTCATCCGACAGCATTCCAGTGTCCTGCAGCCGATTGGTGATGATCAAGTCAAAGTAAAGTTCATGGCATGATGGCGACAGAAGAGTGTCTAGGAAGAGGAGGAGGCGGGACGGGGGTGCGGCTGAGAGCGGGGGGGCGCGGTGGGGGGCGAGATGCGGTGGGGGCGATATAGACTTTCGGGACAGCAGCAATATTACCTATGTCTTCTCTTTCGACTCGTACTTGGCTGTGTCTGATTTTTCGTTAATGTATACCCAATTACCTAACCCCATGCCAAATTTCAAGTTCCTAAGTCAACTGGAAGTGGTACGTTTTTGATGACTAAGTCAGTGTTAAAAAATTTCAGAGGTCAATATCTCAGGAACTATTTGAACTATTTTTATGAAATTTGGGATTTTGAGTAATTAGGGCGAAAATAGTTCGAAATTGTTCCTGTAATATAACACTCGTCAGTGAATCGTCGCCCTTTTTCTTTCTGAACTTGACGGACAGACTACCGTGTCCCGTGTGTCTAGATAGTATCTTCCCTGCGCCGAGGCGAGGGTGCTTTGAAGGTGTGTGACGGACCGTGAGGGCAACCCAACCCACCTGGATGGGTTCATAACAAGTTCACGCGCTGCCAATCTTCTGGAAACTCGGGCAAAGATGAACAAAACATATTTATATTTTTCTACATACTTATAAACACTTTTATATGGTAAAAGGAATAGGTCGTTTCTGAATGTTGTAATCTGATTATGTTGATAGTTGATTAGGCATTTTTCATGTTGAATTCAATTGCTTAAGGATATTATCTATCATCAATTATGCGATAATGGTTCAAAGGCATAGACTGCGGCGCAAATATCGCCGGATCGAATCCACCTTTGGACAATTGTGGTGGACCATACTCCTAGCACAGGCATTTTAGCTGAGTTGGAATGACGAAAATATTGATATTGTGTAAAACGTCACCAATGTTTTAAAAAATATATTGAGCTGTACTTCTATCCATCAAAAACCAATCTAAAACTAACATAAACGATTATCGTTGATTGTTTGTTTCTTTGTTTCTATCACGTACTTCTCTATGCCTTCTCTCTTAGTTCTATCGGCATTAAAAAGGCTTTTTAGCATGTCATCATAATTCTTTATGAAACCATGGATTAAAAGAAAAAAATAGTTTCTATCCCCAACGCCCCTAGGGGCGGGCATTCCTACCTTCGTGCATGAAACAGTTAAAATAAGAGTCTGTTATGAAAACGTTCAATTGAAAATAACTTTTCACGGTGTATTTTTTCGACAGTGGCTTTTTGTTGTCCTAGTTGCGTTCAGGGTCCCAGCGGCGTGGTATCGACTATCGACAGTCGGTCGGTGCTGCTCACTGACTCCGCCCCGGGCTGTTGCCGACCGTTCGTGTGCACTCTGCACTGTTTTGCTCAAAAACTCGAACAATAAAACGCGCTCTGTTAATTTTTAAAACAGGTCAATTGATGCTTATGCTATTTACTCCCGGCGAAATGCAGGCGTTTTGTTTGTACGTTTCTTTCTTCACAATAGGTTGAAACTGTAGGGTACTTCAAACTGTTATGTAGGTTTTTCAGTAACGTTCTAGGGCGCTGACCTCCTGGGATCTGGCGAAACATGACATTTACGCCTAACATCAATATAGACGTACAAAATTACAAGTGTTATGTCAAACAGATATTGAGTTACTTTGAGGTCGAAAACAGCTCGAAATGGTTCGTGTCAATACCTATACAAACAGTCAGTGTGTTGCCATTTTTTTCGAACTTAGCCATCTACCTCTGTAGTATATTATCGGCAAAGAAATAAAGGAATGAACCAATCAACCTATGCGAAAGGTAGAACTTTGTAATCCTTAAAAACATCTATAAGGCAATCAAGTAGCTAATATTCCAGGAGTATCACCTAGTGCTGAGCTAAGCTGGCAATAAACATTTACGAGATGTTCAGTAACCCTACTAGTCGAGGGAGTTCTAATCAAAGTTGCAAGTCCCGGATTTAGAGTAACGACTGCATCAATGACACTTAGTTCAGGTGGATTTATACGAAAGGGGAGGTTAAGTAGTAGGGAAGAAATACGAGAAAATAGCTATGTAAAGTTTAACATGTTTTGGTTTTAACATCAAAGAAATAAATTTGCACATTCTAGCTAATTTGCAACCTTTAGGCCCTCTTGGGCGTACATTTAATTTTAACAGTGGAGTACCTCACGATGCTTTTCATACAGAATTGACGGATTAACGTTTCGCGCAAGACAGCTTTAGAGTTTTTATTTAATCGAATGATGATAATAACGCTCAATAATACGAGAAAAAGATCCACTTGTTATGACAAAAGTATCAGTAGGTATCCATGTTTCCATTCAAGCACTGACCTCGCTTAATGCATGACTAAGTATTTGGTGTCAGACCGATTGCGAGCGGAGCACAAAGGATCACACATTCGAACTTGTGATTCGTCTCCAATCGGTCGCATTCGTTTTCGAATACATCGCAATATTGTTTTGTATTTTTAATGTTATCAATTTCATAGCTAGTTACGTACAATTGGTGCATTAAAATGCCGGTAACATCAGAGATTTCACTGCAGAAAGAATACGATAAAAATCCAGATATGAATCCAAGAGAGATACAAATTATTCGAGATTGGGTGAATCAGCAGCCGCATTTGCCACACGAATATATAACTGGTTAGTATATCAAATAATACTTAGGTGTAGATAAGTAATTGGTCCAATCTTATGTGATTTGTAGCAACAATATCAAAATACAATTTTTTCAACTTCAAACAGAAGTTAACAGCACTATTACACAAACATACTGGTGTTGTATGACTGTGTAAGCGTATTATTATAATTGTTTTCAATGGTTAGTAATAGCAGAGCTAAAACTATAATAATTTTCAATATATGTATATAATAAGTAAGTTTTTTCAGATATGGATTTAATACTGGCGTTTCACAGTTGCGATTGCAACACAGAAAACACAAAAAATGTGATTGATATCAATTATACACTGAGAACATTGTTCGCTTTCTATCAAAACAGAATAATGGACAAACCTTTGGAAATTGCGTTTCACACTTGGTTAGTATACCTTGCACCTATTAAATAGCATATTTCTAATACAATGCAACGTAATAGTTGTATTAGGTATTCCTAAATCGTGAAAACAGTGTTGACTGGTAAATAACAGTCTTTTGGGATATATAAGCATTTTACTTGTATGTTATACCGTATACAATTTCCTTTGTATTTAATAGGTTGATGACACCATTGAGCACACCAACAAGCAAAGGATATCGAGCGGTGTATTGTCAAATATTAGATGCAGATCCAAAACGATTCGTCTACAGCGACGTTGTCAGGTAATTAATTAGATTTAGATACTTTTTTAATATAAGAATATTAAAAAATATCAAAGTTCAAGAGTACTTTCCTATAATATATGTATAGTAAGTAGCATAACTTTAGTCGTAAATCCCTTTATTTTTATTTACTTCTAGCTAGTAAAATTGTAATTAATGAATTTAATGACTTTCTGAACAAAAAGTGCTGTTTCAGAACTATATTTCCTAGACGAAACGATACCTACCAGCACTTTTGTTTTTGATTCCAGAGCCTTCGTAATGATGATGGACCAATGGCAGTGGGAAGAGGGCACGATGCCAGGAGTTGCCGTCATCATCAACATGCACCAAGTGTCGCTGAGCCATCTGTCGCAGATCGATCTCACTGTTGCACAACAGTTCTTTTATTTCTTACAGGTTAGTTTAGTGTTAAATTAATAATTTTATCTTATTCGTTATTAATTTTGGAACTGACTTCCATAATTAAGTATGGATATGACGGTGAATAATATTACATTATAGGCTGTACATTCTACGATGTTACGACTGGCTCATTCGATAGGACGTAACCTGAACGTGGCATTGCAAATGTGTACTTGGATGCGGGAATGCAATTTATGCGTTAGCAATAATAATAAGTTATTATTATAATCATATTGCAAAAAATTTACCAACTATCCAAAGCAGCTACATGACATTAAATTACCCAATATTATTATCGTTTATTCAGTTTTCGTATCAATTTTTCAATGTTTTCTTCGAACGTGCACAGTTACATTGTAGTGTCTCGTTGGTTATGACCAGTCTAAAGATAGTACAATGAAAAAAAAGTACTGTAACCGTGTCCTTTTTGTACCAACATAGAGGACACAAATACTATACAGTTCTTGATTTTGTACAGTTTGGTACTCCGAATTTTATCTGTGATGTTGGCACAAGAAGGACTAGGACCGTCATTGAGGTAAGAATATATCTTTACTCTAAGGGTACCGTAAAAAAGTGATATTCGAGTTCCGACTCTTCTAACGTTGACAGCTGCCAGCCGTAACTTCTCCATAACTTCTAAGCGGTTTACCACAGTAATGTAGAGGCAGGATTCCAAGCCTAGACGACTGCGCTACATTCTCGACCACTATAGCTATACCTTAGATATAGACAATCGACCACCGGCCGCTAGACTATTGTGGCTTGTGGGTTTCGGTTATTGTTACGGCGGCATGTCATGTCTAAAACATGCCTTATTGAACAATTCATAAATTTATTAATTGAACGATGTTTTGCCACTGTGGAACCTTTAAACAATCAATCATTGCAGACATGTTTGTATTCAGATAGATTTGTTCTCATTCTCTCTGTATTTTTGACACTGCACTCAATAATTCGTTGAAATAATATTTTTTAACAAGTGATCGTTATGAAGCAGTGTGTAAGCTGTAAGCTGACTTTTATTTTCATGACCTTATTTGACCTTATTTTAGGAAGCCATGTTTGTCCGCCTGAAGGAGTTCCACTTCATCAATGCTCCGAACTTCATTGATACCCTGATGAGCATGGTCAGGCCATTCATGAAGAAGGAACTGCTTAATATGGTGCAGGTTCATCAAGTTGGCTCTAATTCGTTGGAAGAGTTTCTACCTAGAGCGGCTCTACCAAAGGAAGCTGGAGGGGAGTATCTGACCGAGGTGGTATTACGAGGTGAGATTTTGATTATGACTTTACCATAAAGTTAAACCTTCGTTAAAACAAACTAAGGTACTTAAGTTTAATATAATTGGTCTGAGTACTTACTTAAGTAATTACATACAACACAAATATATAGAAAGTTCACTTTGCACGAAAATTTAACCGTGGGTCAACTCGTGAATTGTGTATGCTTTTCTTTCACACAAAATTAACATCGGGTTAGAGTTAACGGTTCGTACAAGACGGCCCTAATAATCATAATTGACTTAATTTTTAGACGAAATCTGGAACAAAATGAAAGCCAACGGATCATTTTTCGAAGAGGAATTGAAGCAAAGAGTAGACGAGACGAAGAGACCTGGAGGACCTAAAACAATGAGCTCATTCTTCAGCGGTTTAGAGGGATCTTTTAAAAAATTGGAAATTGACTAATACTGCGGACTTTTTGTTAGTAAAACGGTAAAACACATGTATTGACTACTTGCATGGTGACTTAGTGTCGATAAGATTAACTAAATGATTATAGATTCAATCAGGATGGCCATATCCAGGCCAGGATGATAAATACACTTGGGTAACCAAACCATGTTAAAAGTTTTGCCCAACCAATGCCCTTTTCCAGCCAGTTTACCCCTTCATGTTTACCCTACTTTACAACAAAGTGCTTAATAAAAACATAAAAGATGAATTGATTTCCACTTGATTTCCCTGACACCCCGTAGCACTAAACTAAATTTTACCGTTAAACTATATTTTCGTAACTGAAAACGGAGCTGAATAAACGATTGTGTAAACGAATTCTCGCCTCAGCGTGGGTAGAGGATGCCGCAGGCTCGTCGTGAAGGGTGTTTAGGTACGGCAGGTAGGTACAGTCCACCACATATGTAATTACAACTATCATTCTTAGCATATCAAAAACACATTTGTGTGGGCGATTGTAGGTTTACTGAACTTACGATTCAAATAGTGGCATGATGAATTTCCTTTATTTAAAAATTGCATAATATTTAATTAATTAAAAATGATAATATTATTGTGAGTAGTACTCGTATATTCAGTAATTTTGTGAGCAAACGCACGGTAAAAAACGTTTCGTTTTTACTATTCACACTTTTATTAGAATCCATATTAATCTAGAAAATTATAAAATAGATTTCCATTGGTTTGGTCGTATTCAGTTCCAAAATCGCTGCAAGCGCTCGCTGCTGTTCAGATCATCCCGTAATTTTCGACAAGATCTATCTCGGCGTCTGTTTTCCACTTCTTGAGGCATCCATACGTGACTATTATAAATGAAGCAAGTAATAATCAAAATAGCATGGTTCCACTTAGTAGCTAGTACGAATCGAGACGATAGCTAATTTTGAGGAAACTAAAAATAAATTGCGTGCCAATTCCACTTTAGCGTCAATTGACTTTTATTGTCTGTCCCACGGGTCAGACAGCTCTTACAATTCGAGAGCACTTGTCTTCAATAATGTGTTCTATTAGAGTCCATGTAAGTAATCAATGTATTTTGTGACATACTTAATACAACTTGCATTTACTAAACAGCTTTCGATTTCTGAAGCAGGATTCTGACAGCTTACTGCAGCGACACTCGGTGCCACAGATTCAGTGGGTTGTGGTGGCACTGACATGGAGGAAATTACGTCTCAGGCGAATAGGCGAAAGAATCCTGTTCCTGTAGTAGAGATGATGCTTTGCTTGTAGCCTCTATACAAAAATGTTGTTGTAAGATTTGAAATGTCTAACTTAGTAAAATGTTTTACAAATGGGTCAATTTTATAGAGGAGGATACATAACAACTTGGTAGCGTAGGTATAGGTACTTCGGGTCGCTGAGCCCGTGGAGTAGTAAGCACGTAATGCATAACTTGATATTTTTCCCTCTAAGTTCTAAGTTGGTTGTACTTATTAAAATCAGACAGACTGTGCTATGTCAGAAAAGTCTGAACTTTGAAAAACTTAATTCCAATTTTTGCGCGCTTGTAAGTTTCCGACAGAACTCTATTACGTTACCTTCTTTTAATTTCCTTATTTTCGTTATCACTTTAAATTTATCTTTCAAGATAGAATAGTTTTGTTTCCTGCGAATTTCAATGTTTATTTTGCAAAAATAGGGTTCTATAAGAGTGTTGGTTCTACCAACTACACTAACTGAATGTTACCTAGGTACATGCTCTTCGAGTTATAAAATATACTCCATTGTACTGATCAAGTACCTACATCGATTCCGACAACAATGGCATAATGGTCGAAAATAAAATACCTAAAGCAGGCGCTGCAATCGGTGCACCATTGTCCCTAAATACGATACAAAAGAAATGCGAATTTAACACAAAGCGGGTGTTCAGTTGTAGATAAAAGAATAACGTTTTAAACCTAAGCTAATCCTGACTGAATTCATGTTATAACCTTGCTTAAAAATAGGATGTAAGGTGCGATTCGATTACCTTTATTAGGGACTTGGACCAATTTCATATGAGTACTTTCAAAAAACTGAAAAGAACGAACAAGGATATCCTTAGCAGTATATAATAATACATCTGCTAGTTTCCACCCACTACTGCAGATAGCCTTGTTCTGTATTGCGTCGCTCTACGTCTCGTGATCACCTCATTTTGACGATGTCATTTGAATCTGACCATCTAGCTGATGGTCCAACCTTCAGCTTATCCTCGACAACCATTCCTTAGTCCGTTACTGCCATTGTCCACCATACACCGATCGTGGCAGCGTTTTGTCTAACTTCCAATTGAATACATACCTTCTTTACAGTACTTACCTAAGTATTTATCTTATTATTATGTCGATCGATACGATGCTTTAAACAGGTCAAATATTTACTGTCAAGTAGGTTGTACTCTAATCAGCTTGCGTGTTTCAATCATAATGAGGTCGTGCGGTCACTTAGTTACATTTAGTTTATTAATGCGGAGGACCGCGCTCCATCTTCCTGCATAAACGATGTCAGCCCACCTCGGAGAGTGCCCGAGGCTGCCTCTTTAATATACATACATAATTATAGCTTTGTTGCTAGTTGTGTAATAGCAGTATTAGTCCCATGAATAAATAAATAATCAATAGGATTAATCGAGAAAAACCCGTTATTTTGTAGGAATAGGAACTAATAAACATAAAAGCGTTCTCCATTTGAAAAGTAACTAGGATGGAGAATAAAACGAAAGGTTTCAATACTAAAATCGGCGGACAGAATAAAGTGCATGTGTTGTTACATAGTAAATAATTCCGGCGAGAGCTCGCCATCCACACTTGCAATAAAACCAACAATGCAATTTAGCTAGTGCTGTATTCACGCGATGGCTTCTCTGTAAAAGTTGGTTGTTTCGACCGTGCACAACCGTCGATTACCGGCACGGTCAAATATACAAAAAAATAACGGGAATCACTACACCGCAACATATTTAGAGCAGGTGCCGTTATAACCAAATGAACTGCATTGCAAAAAACAACGAATGGCAAACACATGCTCTCTTTGCCGAAATATTTGTCGAAATGTTACCGGGAAATGTTTTTGCTTTCATGTTTTTATATACCTATAAGTATGTAAATTGTAGAGTATTAATTTAAAGTTACTATCGTGACTTTCACAAATGTAGACAATTCATTTAAAAAAAGTATCTATCTTTAAAACAAATCGTAGTTTAAAAGTTACATCAGCAGAATAAATAAAAGCGGACAACACACGACACCATTCCTCATAAAAGCAGCAGCGTCCGATTTGTGGGAATAGCGTATAAAATTTTCAAAGAGCCTGTATGCGCGTGCACTGTCCGCGCCGTATCACTCGCCGTGTGCATAAAACATGCAAATTGGACCACTTCGCTGGTGTGCGGTGCGCCTAAGTTCACTCGCTGTTGCACTTTTATGTAAAATCGAGCCCCATTAGTCATGTAAATATTGTTAAATGTAGCTACAACGCTCTCGAGAGCGGTATCCTTGAAATTATGTTTATTATCATGCGGCATTATCTTTGTAACTCGTGATTAATTTCAGAGGCGTGTTCTCTTTAAAGTTTAACAATGTTGATACAATGGTTATTAATTACCTTATGACGGTTTTTTTCACGTAACCCGTTCTGGCTAAAATACGAACTAGACGTGTATTTGATTTGATGAGGATAGCTTTGCAAAATTTAAAGAAATTATGTTGAGTTACGAGTTTGATATCATAATAAACTAGAGAGAGATCGATATCATTATAAACTAAATTGTAAGAAGAATGGTTTCTGAGGTCTGACTGAAACTTGACCTGTATTTGACTCTAAGGATTTGCTCTGGAAAATTTCTGTTGAATTTAAATAGAGACAAAGTGTATACAATGTTTTGTATTTTTCTTTATGTTGTATTGTTTTTGGATGCACAAGAAGTCAAGAATATTGGCATTTGTATACTACCAGAAGGAGATGCAATATTTTATATTATGGTTGCTCCCATATAGGAATATAGGAATTTATAAGCAAATCAAAGTTATTGCATATAATTTTAATTGGTATGACGCGATGAGAGACGCGAATCCATTATTAGACGCGAGAGCACAATGAAGCTAAACGAAGGCGATTGTTTGCATGCGCCGCGCCCGCCGCCGCGGCTGAATGGCAGTCGTTCGGCGCAATAATGAGCGACTGTTTAATGGCCGGCTTTATAGTTCTTTTCATTTCTAATCAGGATTTGTGCATTGTCATATTATTTTTTTAATTATTTTTTTCTTTTTCTTTTTTGCATGTAATCTTACAGCGTATAATTTTTTTACATAGTAAATGTTCTTTAAATATTTGTATGCCAATCCATGATTCATCACATTAAATTTTCTAAAATAACAGCACAAGAAGGACAGAAAGGAGAATAATAAAAGGTTGCTTGCTTGCTTATCGTATGGTTAGTGGCTGACCTATTTGTCAGAGTTGTTCAGGCCGCCCGTAGGCCTCTGACATGGCTTAACGACTGCTGTCGAACGACAACAACCGGGATCGACTGCTTAACGTGCTTTCCGAGGCACGGAGGAGCTCAGATGAAATATCCACTAGCGGTACCATCCAGGTACCGACCGCGCCAACGTCGCTTAACCTGCACTGCATAATAGGATAATATATTATATAATACATATAAGTGATATCTTGGTAAGTAATGTATGTAATAATAGTTAATGATTGCGTATAGGTGGGTGTGTGAGTGTGTGTGTGTGACTGAGAGCATATAATGATTTAGTGTGATCAAATCTGATCAGCTACTACAAGCCAATGCGAGAAAATACCTAATCAGATCCGAACTACATCCACTATTTGCGTCCTAAAAGAGCTCGCTCGGCCTTAAGTGAAATATGTCTATATCGGAGAACCTGGTATTTTTATTCGAGTATCTATTGTACTGAATGCGTAAATTACTTCGGTGTAGATAAATCATCTCTCATCAATCCTTTCTCGTTTTATATCTTAGATGAAACATAAAATAGTCCCTTCCCTAGGGGCGGGGTCGCGTTCGTTCCTTTCTGTTCTGTATGTTTTGTTTAAGAAGTTCATATCCCAAGTAATTATTATAAAAACTAAACCGCATCTTATACAATGTTCAAAAAAAGAGTGACTGTTCTCATTCCGAGAAAAAAGTAAGGCGACCTTACTACGTCGAATATAGATAAAGTTTGTCCTGTCGAAGGTAGTCGTAGATTAACCGCGGCGAGGACTCACGTTGACTTCATCAATTATATCCCTCCCCCCTCTGCCTCGCAGGCTGTAAGCCCCCTGGCTCCTCCAGTACCAAAGACACGCCTCTCCACATCTGCTCCGAGCTCAGGGATGAGACCTTTTGCACTTTCCGAATGATTGATCTTACCACAATACACATACGAGACTATCCATTAGGAATGCTCAGCGTAGCACATTGAGTACTTACTCTTAGGCTTGGCATTTGGTACTCGTGTAGTATACTAATAATATAGTAGTATACTGTGATAAAAAAATAAGGTGAATTTTAAATTTTATCTTTAAACTTCGCGGGTACTATGAAATCATGAAATATATTTTTTGGGGGTTTGTAGGACTTAGGGGGACTGTCTTTGACATCTATGCAGAGTTTCATGTCAATATATTTCAATTTCTGCAGAGCTACACGTGTTTTTGTAAAAATACAAAAGTGAGTGTATCGATTTTTACATTTGTTGAGCATTGGTTCTTCGAGAACATTTCGCCAAAAACTCAAATCGTTCCACAACCACCGTATTCGTCTGATTTAGCACCGTGCGACTTCTGGCTGGTCAACAAACTCAAAAGACCACTCCGTGAACACCGTTTCGACTCGATTGAGAAGATAAAAGCCGAATCGAAGGAAGTATTGAAGGCCATCCCGGAAAAATACTTCTCTGACTGTTTCGAGGATTGGAAAAAACATTGATATAAGTGCATTGTGTCAGACGGGGAGTACTTTGAAGGCAATGAAATTGATTTGGATGAATAAATAAAGATTTGTCATTTTATAAACAAATTCACCTTATTTTTTTATCATCCCATGTGTTATTCTATAGCTTACTTAACAGAATAATTAAAATTACTGGTAATACGTTACATGACCAGTAATTTTATTTATTCAGTTAATTAGTAGTTTAGTACTGCATTATTATGCAATTCACTTGCCATTTTAGCACAGACTAAGAAGTTTTCAAAACCAGAAATGTAACAACTCTGTTTATACAATCTAAATTCTAGTTTATATGAAAATATCTGATTGAAAAACTGTACCTATCGAAATTTTTCTATAAACTATTTAGATTGAAATTGTATATAGAGTGCTGAAAATTCTTTCTGTCGTAACAGTATTTTGTATCGAATTTTTGCAGAAATAGATGAAATCTTTTATTATGTCGATCTCTAGGTAATGTCTGTCTACCAAATGAAGATTAATCTAATTAGGCCAGAACGTTAAGCTCTGACTAAATATGGGCTAAACAGGAAATCATAATATTATAATCTCTTAAGGTTATACCTAATATTAGTTCAAAATTAGGGCACGGGTTTTAAAAGTGCACAAACTGAATTTGTTATTATTGGGTTTTTATGGTATGCAGAGAGCAGACGAGCAAACAGGCGCCCTGATGAGTAAGTGGTCACCGTCGGCCATAGACATCTCACCTCACTATAATATTCATAGAGGGTTTTCGATGGGCTGCTGACCTTGAGAACTTAGGTGGAGTACCTCGTGTGCTGGTAATTACGCTGGCTCTCTTACCTTTCAAACCGAAACACAGCTATGCAAGAATTGCTGCTTTACGGCAGAAATAGGTAAGAGGGGTGGTACCAACCCAGGTGATCCTACACATTAGGCCCTACCACGTGTGAAAACAATTAATAAGATTAGGAATTGGTTCGATTTCTGCAGGAATGGTCTTGATTATGGAATCTGTCGAATTATGGAATACAGATTAAGGAATTTGTTAAATGTATATTTGATCTTCACTCTCGATAACCGAAACGGAAGATAATATGTAAGAGTCATACCGGCCATATATATCATCAAGCACTGACTTACCTAAGTGAGGCGATGACGACTACGTCACATTTCTTCGCCGCAACCTGCACCCCGGACGGCGCACAATACATTTTGAGGAGCTCGCCTCGTCTCGGCCACACCCACATGTAATTAATCGTATGCGAGATCAAAGTACACACGTATCTTTGCTAAATCCATTTTAAGCAGGAACTTTTATAGAAATATGAATTCTTTACGTGCTTTGAATAATGGAGCTTAACTGAATCTAGTGGGTACTTGATACCTATTATCATAATGAAAATGATAGATCGCTAATTATACCTACTCTGAACTACTGATTCTAAATTTTGGTTTTGAAAAACAATATTTTTTATTTTTCGTTTCTGAACTTGATTTTCCGCTATTCTTATCCAGCGACCTTCCGTCCATCGGTTTTGGCGTTAAAGGGCTCTTATGCAAAACAGCTTTGACAATTTTCTTTTTTCTTTTAAAGTAAGTAAATTAATATGTAAGCTTACCTACGTAACATTATTTTAAATCCCGAAATTAAATTTGTGCAGAAGTGCCGACTCTCGTGCAGCTTACAGTAATAACCTTCTGAATTCTGATACCTAGGTGGTGGGGGAATCACTTTGATTTGAGGACTCCACTGATGTGTGCGGTGCCTGCACTGTGGTCAGGATTGTGGACAACCTACCTTTACCCAAAGGTAGTTTAGTAACCTAGCTATTATCCGTGTACTTAACATCGTACAGACGTAGAATAAACGCCCACATTAGTTATCCTGATGTACGATATGTCATAGATATTCTATCATATTTATCAGGAAATTGTAGTCAAGTCCTTCGTGAAGAATATAATGCAGTTAGAATGCTCTATTCCATGTTTAAGAAAAGAAATTTATAACGAAATTGTAACTAAATAGTATGGTATGTGTACGATAGGATTAACATAATCAACTGTGATTACAATCCCTAAATTAAATAATAAAGTTTAAAAAAAACTGTGCAACAACTTTAAACTTACGTAGATATTCGGTTTATTCGGTTTCGGTTTGTTTTTTCAGTATGCACTTTACGATACACCGTACGTGTTATTTTGTTTCATGTCGAAATTATTACGCTCGCCATATAAGAACATACTAACAATGCTGCGACGAAATTGAATTTACAGGAGAAATAGAGGTTTCTTTGTTGAAAAAGAAAATTATTATAACGTTACCGCTGTAAAAGAAAAATGTCCCCTAGTAGTGTGTGTTTTACAGTCTCTACATTAAAATGTAGACTAAAGTGAAGCACAAATTTTGTTCTCCTGAAATATCTATCAGCCCATTTGGGCTTAAGTATATATATATTACAAAATTGTAAGCAATTGGTGCAATTTCTCAGTTTGTTCAAATTTTTATTATATGAATTAGCGATTTGTACAAACCTGCTATATTTATGTTAATGTTGCAGAATATTGTTCATATTATTATAAATATTTTGCAGACTGCACAATTTATTGTGCAGATTTATGTACTTACCTTAAGGACGGTACTCACCGGGAGCATTCGTTATGCGAAGTTTGGTTAGCGAGCATTTGGTGTGCGAGCGTTCACTACGCGAACAAATTCTTTCGCAAACCAAACTTTCATACGCGAGCCAAATTTCTAGCATTCGTTCCGGTTCCGAACTTTCATATTCCAATTCCGGTAAGGGGTTACCGATCCCGATACTCGAACGCATTCGGGAAACACACATAAAGTTGCAAAGCGAACGCCCGAAATTCGTTTCAACGAAGGTACTCACCAAAAGTTTGGTTCGCGAAAGAATGTGCTCGAGTTTGCTACACGAGCAAAACGCTTGCGCAACAATCGCTGGTTCGCGAAATGTATGCTCCCAGTGAGTACGTTCCTTAATTGAAATACTTATCGCATTAACATTTCATATTTACAACAGAATTTGAAACGTACATGAATAAAGAACGAATCTTGAAGAACGACTTCAGCCTTAAAAATATGACATCTGAAATATTGTAATTGGAGTGGTGAACGAAGGCTTTGGTGAAAACGGGCGGGCAAACTCCACCGCCGCGCCGCCGCCGCCGGGCGGTGAAGTGGCGACCTTTCCCCTTAAATGGATACCCGCTTTTACGCGAAAAATCTTTTGGAAAATAAATGAATCCATACCGTATGTAAATCTCATGCCGTGGAAAGTTTTTATTGAAAAACTTGAAGTACTGATGAAAATGGGGCCGCAACGTTAAGATCTTTCTGCTCTTCTTATGAATGTGATTCTCAGTTCCAAAAGTAACTTTAACGTATTTGAACTTATTGTGGCTGGCCGTTTGTTTGGAACGGATTTCTTTTATTTATAAAGATAGCTTACACTAAGTTACCAAATTGGGATGTCAATTCAAATAACATAAGTATTGAAATTCAAATATAGGGGAATCCGTTGAATGAAGAAGAATATTTTCGACCATAGTCCGTCGGTGTTATACCTATTGATATCGTATTTTTTATTAAGGTTAACTGGTAAAACAAACACTTTTGACATCACATTATAACGTTGGGTACCTACTAATATTATGTACGGAAAATATACTTATACATATTAACTAACAATAAGTTTATGTACGTAATGTACGTTAGGTACGTAATGGGTATCGAATATTCCTGAAATCGCTTAGGAAGTCGTCAACTTCATTATTTTGTACTCTAAGAAAGTTTTGGACCATGAATGATGTCTATGTATAATATCTATTGAATGTTTAGTTAATTATCCGTTGATAATATATAAATATATGTAACATATGCCAAATATACCCAGTACTAGTATCGGTATACATATACATTATTATATCTTTAACAACGTTCCCGAACTGTTAATTAAATATTGAGAAACCTTAGTGAATAACTAATGCTATTGGGTTTAGAGATAAGGGGTTGATCATAATTAAGTTACTTAAGATTAGAGACAAGTCGAGTGGACACACAGGACTCTCCGAGGACAGAGGGTTAGAGTTAGAACTCTCTACTTCAAATCCCAGAGGCTGAGTAATTGATAAAGCAAACTCTATGTCCCTTAATCACGGTCAGTTTGACGGTAGAGTTCGGAGCTATTTATTAAGTTGTCTGCGAAGTTACTCGATTATGAACATGTCCTAAGTTATTATTATGCACTCATTCATATATTTATGTTATTAACTCTTTATTGTACACACACATAATATATTACAAACTTAGACAAAAATATGTGAAGCACAAAGGACGTGACTTATCTCTAAGAGAGATCTCTCCCAGCAAACCCCATATAGTGACCATTTGATATGAAAGGCAGGCGAAGTGTGCACCTATATGCTAAATAAATATACCTACTTAATAGTACAAAATAGAAAATGCGTACATAAATATAATACAATAAATAAATATATAC
The DNA here is from genome assembly GCA_947369225.1 of Hofmannophila pseudospretella. Taxonomy (NCBI): domain Eukaryota; kingdom Metazoa; phylum Arthropoda; class Insecta; order Lepidoptera; family Oecophoridae; genus Hofmannophila; species Hofmannophila pseudospretella. The sequence continues at coordinate 7,223,770 of OX376316.1, forward strand.
GAACACATAAATATAATTATAATATAATAGATAAAATACCAATTACAAACTAAAAGCAACTGATACTACTTATTAAGTCACCACAGCACCACTACCAAATCAGCACTCGCCGGTGTGAGAAAACACTCGTTTACATGAGAATAAAAGACTAAAATCAGTAAAAAGTTAAACAAAAAAGAATGAAATTCTAACCTACACAGAAAATAACGATTATACACTACATCATAAAATTATTTAAAATTCAAAACAACAATAATAGAGAAAAAAAACACACACACACAGATTAAAGTGAGAACGGACCATCATAGTAACATGAAACAGATATTATACGAACGTCGAAGCAAAAAGGCTTTCGCCAAGAGCTAAAAAAAACCTAATTCTGACAGATTTCTGACAGGCAATAGTGATCACTGATCAGTATACAGGAGTTTTGGCGGGAAAGTCGCTGGAGAAGGTTCTACGGTGTTTATTTTATTGCTCAAAAATTGATTTCTGGTGATTTTGATAGCTAAAATGTGTTGAACTCTTCAAATAAACTTCTCGTTAGTGGTTCGTTGCATAGTTTCACTCTGTGATTCTGCGGCGGGCCATGAGAATTCGCCAGAGACTAGACCGGTTGAAATTTCCGTCATAACTCCTAGGAGTGTTAAAATGTGTCTACACCACAACATTTTGATGTTAAAAAACTAAAAACTTTTAAATCGCTTATTGTTTAGGCTGATGGCCTGTGTTGCCAATGCCTTGTTAAATAAATAAAAAAAGATCAGTAAACAACTAACCTCAAAGAAAAATAATAATTAGATGAAATATTAATGTACCTAATCTACCCGAAAAATATAAAAACTAACGACTATAATACATACAAATTGCGAAGACGTGTTACAAAACAGTTCCGTGAACCAAGCATTAGGTGTCGGCCAGGAAACTACATACGCTTGCCTCGTTTACGCCTCGGAGCATTCACTTTGCTGGGCCGGTCGTGGAGGCTGAGAATCTGCAGAGTAGTCGCTCTCGCTGACTTGATCCGGGTGCTCGGATATGAGATATTTGAGCTAGGACATCACTTCAATCTTGCGGCGACTCTTATCGGGGAGCAAGATGTGGTTTTACCCTCGGACGATTAGCAGCTTTTGACGCCGAAATGTTTACGGGCAGCCACGAAGACTTGATACCGCGACTTCGTTAAAAACTCTGAAATGGTGACACCCGTGTCTTTAAAAGTGGATTTGTTGTCCCAAACCGGTCGACGCCACTGTAGTTCCTGAAACCTGACAAGAACAGGCCTGGACTTGCCCTTGACAGTGCCTAGTCGATGGCACGCCTGAAAATGGTTCACAGAGAAGTCATCCATCTTCATTTGGTCGGTTAATACCTTGATAACCACCTCATGCAGCTTCTCATCCTTCCTTTCGGGAAGTCCATGAATCAGTAAATACTGGAGTAAAGATATTGTATCGACATTATGTAACAAGTGCAAAAACAGGTATTTAAGTAACACGTAAGGACTTCTTATTCAAACTCTGAAATATGAAAACATGATCAAATAAACATTCAGTATACAATCATAATTTTTTAATTAAATACGTAATATAAATCATACCTAATCCCTAATTTATGTAAAACATTAGATTACATTCTCCGTGTGAAATATAAATATGAATATTGATTATGTTCATATTAAACGTTTTATGGCTGTTTTAAAAACGAAATGAAGTGAATGTTGGTATAAATCATGGTTATGGGAACATAATTTTGCTCTTTAATATTTAACAAAATTAGCTCTAATGGCAAACCTGTAAATAAATTATAGCGGCTTGTAGCTTGTTGGACGTCGCGATGACTAGTTTAGAATTTGGCCTGTTATTTACGACGCACACGACTGCCGTGACTCATGCATACTAGACTACTTATTAATAAACATACACAAAGAAAAAATAAACTACTAACTTCCTTTTGCGTGCCTACAAACATAAAAGTTTTTCGTGCGTATCCTAACGAAAACATAAATTAGGTAAATTTACTACGTTTATAGAGAGCATCCCCTTCGCTACAATATGTCCGTAACGACACCGAGGGTCAGCAGTCACCGCCGGCTCTCCCCTACGCGACTTCGTAACGGCTCCGAATCGACAAAATTATCAAAACTTTTAAAAGTTACAACTTTTCTTCGAGTAGAGTGAGCGAGCTTCCTCATTCGTTTGAAGCTTCCATATAGTCGAGCTTTCGACCGTATTTCGTCCTTGTCTAGCGAGAAGGGTACGAGTCAGAGGGCAGAGGTGTGATCTCGGTAGTGTTGTGTTGCCGGTTTCCCAGCCAGGTAGTACGGTAGTCTGCCGCCGACCGCACCGAGTCAGTCCTCGTCGGTGCGATGCCGGAGCCGCACGTTACTCCGGCGGCTCGCCACCACAGTTACGTTACGACGATCGCGCAGATTCTTTCCCAACTAATAAATCACTCGAGCCAAAAGTAAGCCCTCACGAACAGATTATAACTCGATATGAGATAACAAGCTTCACCCGAACGGTGATTAATAGCTAAAAGTCGTTCAACTCCAATGATCCGAACGGAAACGTAATCTCAGTTTCGAATTAGGTTCGCGTAATGTAAACAGATAAACATTGTTGAAGTTTTTCGGAATTGTTTGTTGATACAATAGTTGCGGTGCATTGTACGAGGGATTGTTGAGCGATGTTGGATTTGGTGCAGTAGAACCGCGTGTGTGAGGGTGAATGTGCCGTGGTCGGGGCCGGTAGGACAGTCAGGATGTGCGGCGGTCGGCGCGCGCTCTGGGTCCTGTGGACCGTGCTGGTGGCGGCGCTAGCGGACTCCTGGACCACTTACCAGGAGCAGCCGTGTTGCCGCCCCGTGTCGCATCACCGCGTCAGACACCATCGAGGTAAGTCGTCAATGTAAACATACTTATCAAACTAGAATATTGTGTCATATCGGGCTGCTATTTCCTCAGAGATCGTGGTTGATATTCAGCTCTATTATGGGCCGTTCCAATTGAAATTGGAATACCTCGTTGTGAATTTTGTAATAGCTTATTTTAGTTGAAGTTAAGTGTCCTGTAAGGCTGTAAATTAATTCTTCAGGTTAAAAAAACGTGTATGAGTATCATATGAGTACAATAATGGTAAAAGCTGGGTTCCAATGAATCAGCCGCTTAAAGTTTGCACTTTAGTTTGGGATCTTTCTCCTTGGTCGATTAACGAACACTTTGAGTGAAGGCAGGTAACTGTTTATGCCAGTTTGTCGTTAAATACCACTTTGTATACCTTGAGACACATCGAATGACAGCTAACGGTTCACCGTCTGATAACGCTTGTTAATGACTCATTCTCCTGTCTCGGTACACTCGCATAAACGGTAGGTTGGTTAGACTAGGTGAATTTATGTAGTTGAGAATGTTTTGTTTTTTAGATAGTTACCTATACATAGATAGTTAAATAACTGCACATGCTTATAACCTTTTTCCAATATAAATTATGTAACAATCTTCACGTAATTTTAACATTTGATTATCTTTCTCCATTCTCCTCTATGAACCGTTATCAAATCAATACGATTGTTGATAAAATGATAACAAACTATACTAATACGAATTAGACTTGGAGAATGTACAGTAAATGGAAGATAATAATATACTGAAGTGACTCAAGAAACTTTATAATCTGGAAATTGGATCAATGTGCATACATTTAAAAAACATGTAGCAATACCCACCTAGATAAATAAACATTTGTACGGGATCAAATGGTAATAAAGTTGCATGCGAAGTTAGTTCTTCATGACGTGCAGGCCACATGTCCCGGAACCATAAAATGGGACGCACGCACGAAACGTGAATAAAAGCTTAATACGAGTATAATATAATATCACCCTAATTTTGTGTTGCATTCTTTTTATAGCTCCCGGAATATCTACCTACTTACTCATCAATATATTATACCTACTGACTGTTTCTATCCGTACTAATATTTCACTTTTAAACTATGTAAACAAACGAAAAGATATATTAATAAACATTTGAAAACCAAAGAGTTCACAAAAGTAAAAAAGTCACTTATTTGTCGCTTATTAAGAAAACATAATGTGTTTTCTTAATAAGCGACAAATAAGTGACTTTTTTACTTTTACTTTCTAAAGATATGAAAACCTTATATTCTTAAAGACAACGGAATTTTCTTATAGGGATACCCCCTGTATAGTTTTTACGTCTAATTACCCTACCTATAATTATCTTACCTCTAATTATTATGGCAGTTACTCGTACTCGTACATCGATGAATTCTTTATTATGTTATATACCTATGACTATTGTCTTAGTTAATTATTTGAAAACCTCGGCATGCAACGCACACAGGAACCTTATCCAGTTAAACAGGTACATTATTCTCGTTTCATGTGAGTGTGTGTGATATTAGCAGAGTCTCTGAAGCGCATTTCCATGTCTGATAAATATTTAATTATAGCCGACGAATAGCCGACCCCAAATTCTTTTCGGACATCTACAGACGAAAAGAGGACAATTCGCAATCATTAGCAAGTAACAAGCATTCTTGTCTGACGCCTGATGCTTGAGTCTGACGCATCAGAATAAAAAAGGCACCATATTAAACTGCCTCCTACAATATTAACATATTGCCATTTCAAGAATATATATCAGCAAAATAGGTATCTAGGTTTAACGTTCTGCTATTTCTGTTTGTATAAAACAGGGACGAGAAAGCCTCCTAACGGTCCACGGAATGGTAGAGTTGATTGCTAAATTGAGACTGTTGCGAGCCCATTTATATTTATATCTTTTCTAAAAGCGAAATACAGACATTAGCACCTACGCGAGACACCCAGACAAATGTTTCCAGCAGGCAAGATTGGTACTATTATAACCGTTTCTAGGTTCTATTTAGTTATCTATCACTTTTCCATGATAAGTAAGTATAAACATACAGTAGTGAATGTTATTACTTGATTGTAAAACCGGTCGATCGGTTGTTACTCCTTCTGGCTATAACAAGGGTTCGTTAAGGCGTCCGCTTGCAAGAAGTTAGACAGAACAAAAAATATCGAACTACACGATGGGTCCAAGTCCCAAGTTGCTAAGGGGCCTTGCGCGCGGGGGGGAGGGATCAATGCAAACCGGCTCCGCGTGCGCTCGCGCAGGTAATTGACTCTACCTCGCGCGCTTGGCTAAATTAAGTTATAAACGAGCTAGTATAATCGGACTATAAGCGGTGTCCGACAGTTTTATTATTATAACATGTTATAACGTTCCTTTCTTGCCCCAACGTTCATCGCTGGAATTCTCATAATGGCTTTGAAGATTAGACACGCATATCTACATCCTTTTTTCTTTTTATCTAGTAAGTTATTATTGTTGGTATGTACGAGTATAATAATTAATTTGCTTAATTTGTAATTTTTTTACATATAGGTAATCGACATTCACAGACTTCAAAGCGTTTGGGTTCAATTGGTTCATTTCCCAAATAGTCCAGTCCCAAATCGTCCAGCCCCAAATCGTCCAGTCTCAAAACATCCATTTCCCAAAACGTCCAGTCACAATATGTGCTATGCAATGTGTCCAATGTCATATGGACGACACGGGGACGACACGGTGACGACACGGGGATGACACGGGGACACTGCGATTACTGTGTCATCCCCGTGTCGTCACTGTGTCGTCCCCGTATTATAATTCCCGTGTCACCGCGTCTTATCCGTGTCGGTCGCGTTTCATCACCATGTCATCCCCATGTCATCCCCGTGTCGTCCCCGTGTCGTTCCCGTGTCCTCCATATGACATTGGACACATTGCATAGCACACGATGTTTTGAGATTGGGCGATTTGGTAAATGGACCTAATGGAAAATGGACCAATTGAACCCAAACGCTTCAGAATAGTATTCATAACGTTGATTAAGATTAAAGAACTTTAAGCTGTCGGCGTATACTTAAACATCCCGTTCAAAGTACCGTACCACATTTTTAATCGTGGACCTATATAATAATCTCATTAACACTTGTTTGTTAGGAAACATTGACTTAATTTACTTGTTTGTTCGCTTTCGTAACAAACACATTCGGACCATTGATGACAACTGTTAACAGCTTACTTATGTATACATAATTACTGAATTGAATACTATTACCGGATGTAGAAACGATAGGAAAAGTATACATAAAATATACCTACGGTGTTCAGTTTGGTCGCCCACGGCACGACGGAAAAGTATATATGTATTATACATACAAAAATATTACAAGTATGTAAAAAAAAATTTAAACAAATTGACAGGATCGTTGCAGGTGGAACTCTTTAGTCTCTACTTACCCCTGCGGAAAACAGGCGTGAGTATATGTATGTATGATTTTAAAAAATTGCAATTGGGATTTAATTAATTTTATGGCGATTTACTTGGAGATGGAGGTAGAGTTTCACTAAGCGTCATCTCGTATTCTTCATTAACATTTTTTTAGTATTATGGTCCCTCATAAGCTCCTATTACTTGGTTTTCTGTCGTACACGTACGTGACTCACCCAATATGCAAGCTGCTGGATGAAGCATTTAAAAAAAATCTGTAAATAAAAACCCCACGAAATACATATCTTCCAATTAGTAAAGTCGCCTCTACATTTCTCTTTATCTACGAGTTTATAGTTTTTTCATGATGTCCCATTAAACCGCTTAAGCTATGTTTAAACTGTGCATCAAGATAATATTAGAGTTAGGCAATGTTGGTTTGCTCTACAGTGTACAGACCACAATGGCCGTTCGCGCGGCTTGGCGTGTGGTCTGACATCGTGGAGAGGCAATCGCTCTGACAGCCAGCCCGCCGTAGATCTTATCGTGCTTTATAAACCTATTTACCGCATGCCCGTATTCGACAGTTACCGCTATTCGTAACCGTTTATCAATCATTAATATAAATTTAAATCGTTATGGTTAAAGTTCAAAGTGGTCCTGAGTTAGAAGACTACGCTCAGATTCATTTGATATCTATATTAAATGCACAAAAATTAAAAAATATCCGCTGGCCGAAACCGGTTGTCAACTACTCGTATCTTTGAAAAATACACGTATACGTACACGTACGTATAAGTATACGTACAGCTTTTTCACAGACTTTTACAAATAGGTGTGTTTTTGTACCTGCGTAGATATGAAGACAACGTATTCGCTTAAATTACGTAATTTACGTACTTACCTACCTGTAAGATATACATATGATATATGATATGTTTTGATCATCTTTATTTATTTGTATTTACTTAGGTATATGTAAGTACTTACGTAATTCCAGAGTGCTATTAGGGTGCGATATTAATTCCTGAATAAATAAAATACAGTTGTCTCAACAAGCTTAAGTTGTATACCTCCGATCGCATTATTGTGCGACTTCACAATTTGCTTAGAATAAGATTCTCCATCGAATGTCAGTTTAGACCTTTTATTTGACAAGCTACATCTCTGTTGCCGTTATATTGCTTCTCGAGAGACTGTTAATTCGTATAGTCTCGTCAACGTCACGTTGTATTGTAGGGATTTCCTTTGCAGGTTTATTGGCGCTGCGATGTCGGGGGGAGGCATGGTAAATCGAGACAGACTGCACCTCGGGTTGAATGACGTCACTTTACTTGAACCTGTTCCGTGCGCCGCGTAAATCACTCCCGCCCGGATCAGCTACTAAATGCTAAACGTCGGGCGAGAGTACATCTTCCTCGCATTTACTATGCCAATCCAGTCATGCGATTGACTGGATTGACATGGTAAACCCTATGATATTTGCTAATGTTTTAATTGGTCCTATTAATTGGAAAAGTAACAAAAAATAAGAAGAACGAAAGAAAAAACTTAAGTAAGTTGAATGATCTGGAAGACATTCCAATCCGAACAAAAGTCATATTTTGTCACTCGCTGAATTGAAAAAAGAAAGAGAGAATCTAAAATATAAAGGCATTTAGGCCTGAGGTAAATTATACAGTAATGTTGTTTCATCTAATTTTACATTCTGTTTACTTTCCAATTACGACATCTGACAATATCTACTACATTAGAGAACAAGACCGCTGACTATTGACATTGGTATTCAAATATTGGGTCCACTGTATATCCGATAAGAGCAGTAACATGACACTTGGCGTACAACGGCCGACGTGTTACTGGCCTCTACATTATCCGTCCGGACCCGACACCCGGCGAGAAACGCTCGTGTTATAAAGGCATTCAATAGCCCTACAGTATCTGTTACTGTCAACGCTAACATTCTCGATGGCTAAGCGGGCTAAGCTTGACTTATCATGTTTTACATATTTTGTAACGATAGTCGTAAATCTATTCGGTGGTATATCGTCTGTAAACACTCCTTTATCTTCGGCTATAGGTTCGATTTCTATTTCGCCGGTGACAGGCTGTAAAATTGGTGAAATATGAGATGTTTTATGGGCAGACATAAACATTCTTCGAGAGTAGGAGCTGCTAATTTATGTTATAAGGATTATACAATAATGTAGTCATAATTACTATGCAAATTTTATCTCATTAACACACAATGTTTTGTACGTGCCGTCCGTATATTTGTTTGAATAGATAGGAGAAAGTGTGAATGTTTAGTTGTTAATTTGACGTGTAAGTCATCAACATTATGTAAGTCTATAGTTTTTTACCATGGAACTTCAAATATTCAGTTAACTCAATGGAACTTAATTATTGACAGTTAATAACCGTAATGAAAAATATGTTCAGGAAAAACAAATCCTGCGTTTACAAAAATATCAACTGGCCATATAAAATGTGTACGTTTTTAATATGCTACGAGTAGATACGGAATTTTGGAAATGTTGACTTTTAAGTCAACATAGCTGTGTGGATGACGAAGTGCAGTAGGAGTAGGTACGTAAAGAGTTAGTTTCTGTTTCCGCGAGAGTAATTCTATGTGATCTATCGTATGTACTGTACGTATTTATTTAGCTCTGTGAAGTTTAAACTTCGCAAACTTCCCTTTGATTTGATGAGCAATAGCGGTCGTTGACATTTCCAGGCCGTATTTCAGCCGACAAATTAAATCTTTACACACACAAAGCAACATACACGATAAATTGGCAATTATTTCCAATTTTTTGTGCAATTCATACCCGCCGAGCTGTGTTTATGGCAACGCTTAGTTGAGTGGAATGATTGTGTAAAACTGTTGGAGCCCGTCCAACGGGCGCGGGCTCGTGGAGAAACAAACGACTCAAATAAAGTCAAATAACTGAACCCTGCAGAACCGCGGCACGCGGAGCACTATGCAGCTGAGGGAAATCAAGCGTTTGATTGGACATGGACCGACCATGGAAGAGAACAATCACGTAAAATCACGTATGTACTTATATTATGATCGTATTGGGTGATATATTATTAATTGCAAATATTTTGAGAAGGGCATCTGCTGGTTATATTGGTACATATAACCAGCAGATGTCCTTCTCAAAATACACCAATAAATAACCGTCTACTCATAATGTTGATAGATTTGAGATGAACAAAACATCAACGTCGCTTGTCTGGATGAATCTTTTCAGATTTTATTTGCATGCATAGGTTATTTATTGTAGTAAATGTTAAGTTACTCGTATTCGGTATGTTACCTATATATGTATATTATATAGAACATAAACGACGTATGAGTGTGTTTATTAGAATCAATAAAGGAAAACAAATATGCTTAAACTTAACATGTTTTGTACTTATATACATTTAAATAGCATTTTGTCGGTGCTTTAATGCTGTTAGCATTTTTGCTAGGCCAACTGTTTTCCATATTATTACTTACTTATCTCAAACATAACTTTAACAACTGTGAAGACAGCGATATTAACATGTCTAAAACTGTAGATACCAAGTTCAACGGTTCGCGGAACGGCGACAGTACGAGTTATTTCGGTATCATTGGTACTTTCTGAGAATGGTCCGTCCGCCGGTAATGTAGCTTCAATGTCCCATTCTATACCAGGGTGTTGTATTTACACATCGGTACGCGATAATGCATCGCGAGAATCCAGCGGAAGTGATAAACATAGCATAAGATAGCATACAATGGCGTGTGGTTTACAGATATCTTGACAGAAAATAAACAGTGCGACCTGGCACTGGCACATTGATAAGTTAAACAAAAGGATGAAAAATAATTGTTTGAATTATGAAAGGAAAATATCTGTAAAGTTACCAAAGAGATGACAATTTAGCTAAATGCTACACATACGTGTTATTGAAGCTTAAATCCAATGGACTGGCGCGCGACGATGATAAGAGGTCCGACGAGATGACTCTTGTCTTGTCTTGATGAGATGACCCTGGTAGATGGGACGACGGACCCCTTGCTAAATCACATCTTCCATGCACCATGTCTAAGGCCGACATAAAACCTTTTCCGAGAACATAAAACGGCGCAAATTTGCTAGTCTTGGAGGTAACTACGAGTACATATTTGAGTCATTTGGGGTATAAACTTCGGTATCTTGGGAGCCGGAGCGTTTGGTCGCTTGCATCCAAAGACCCAAAGGCTTAGCTGAGTAACGCGGAAACGCGGAAATGCGGCTAGCCTTTCGGGTATGTTACCAGATGTCGGAGACTTAGCCTATATATTTTATCTTTAACTTGTTGTAGGTAAGTATAGTATAGTTATTTTCCTTGTTTTCTTTCTTAATACAATGTTGTAAATAAAAGGCCAGTATAATAATTACAAATCACATTTACTGCTGTTTTTGCTTCCTATGCTAACTGTAAACGCAGTGTAACTGTTCTTGTATAACAATGACAAAAGAGATTGTATGTTGCTTTTCGGCTGGCACGGCTCCAGTCGTTTCAATTTGATCCCGAGGGAATTTCTGTAAACACCCCTAAATGATAAACGCATAATTTAACGCCTCAGCGAAACACGAAAAATCGTGCATCCATTTATTTTCTCGATCACAGGAGCGTGAAGACGTTCATTTTAGAAATTTATGAGCTCATGTGAATTCTATGTTCGCATTGTGCATTTTATTTCCGTTCAGATTTATACGATTCCATCTATGAAAGTGTATGATATCGTAAAGTTATCCAATCACTTTGGTATTTGTTCAAGTATGATAGTTTTTGACTTCATTAATGTTAATGTTCTGAACACAGTAAATATTGCTTATGTTTATAAAGCTTTTTTTATAAGCAGTGAAGAAGTTTATTAATTCAAAATAAAATTATTTTTAGGTTTCTCTACAGAATTTTTATTGATCTTTTAAAATAAGTCTACATTTTTTCCGAGCCGACTGCTCACTATAAGTTATTGATAAATGTACCTACCTATTTCATTTAAATTCAAATAAAATTTAATAACGCAAGTTAACTCAAAACCTTTAGAAAACCGGCCACAATACGATTTTTAAAGAACCTCTCGCTATAGAATTCTCAATGTAGGAGGTTATTAAATTTCGTGTCGTTGTCATGCTTTGACAAGGCGGAATACGCTGCAAAATCCAATTCCCACGATGTAACAATACAGCTTCGGCTGCGTTGCGGGCTACGGGCCCGACCGCGCCGCCCGCGCCGATACCATCGCAGCCTTCGTCGCTCCACCACATAAATCTAGCTTTGATACATTTTGGTAAGACGCCAACTACCTATACGCTGCATCGTGTGACCCGCTCGCTTTGTATTGCTAAATCATACCTTTTCGCTTTTGCTCTGCTCATGATATCATTACGAGCGGCATTCTTTCGAAGAAATTTTTATTATAGGTTTATATTGCGATATTTAACGTATAGGTGCTCGTACACTTTTATATGTATATAAATGTATACGAGCACCTATACGTTAAATATCGCAATATAAACCTATAATAAAAATTTCTTCGAAAGAATGCCGCTCGTAATGATATCATAGCACCATGTCCATAACAAATCTTGTCAAAGCACTAATACTCGCAACTCCAAATGAAACTAGGAAAATCCTCTACGTTATTTATGTCCATGAGATTTTGCTTTCATCACGTAAGTAAATTCCATGGTCATTAATTGTAACTTTACTTTTGATATAACTACTTCTGACTCTAATTTGAATAATAAATCAGTCAGCATTTCACAGGTAACTCTATCAATACCTATGTTGAGTAGCTCTCTTGTCAAACAAGGCAGAGAAAGATCAAACTTTTTCAAACCACCCACACATGTCATTGTTTGTTTAAAATGAAACCAAAAAGCACTGTCAATGAATTTAGTAAGTGGTATCGTAATAGCATTATTGTTGCTTACTGAGCATCGTTCTCGGAACCTTACTGTAGTTTAGTGAGTGTACACAATGAACCGCTGACTCACCGCGTTCATTCGATATTCGTATTAAACAAATCTGATTGTAACAAAAGATTTATCTTATGCAATAAAAGCATTGTATTGTAGTCGAAGCCCGGCCATTGCACGTTCACGAAATAAAGACATTATTGTTATACGGGATTATGATATGGAGAGCGCTGGCAACTGGGTTGCATAATGAATTATAGTGTGCTCTGTTACTCTGCAACTGTGTTATTTTCTGGAGTTAGTTCCTTCCAGGCATGTGGCATAATCAGGTTCTGCCATAGATTTATAAAATGCTACATACTGTTTCTTTTGTGAAGAATTTTTATCATCGAACGATACGAGACAGGAACTTTTCAAAAAAATCATAATCATATGTATAGGTATAAATCTAGACTTTTTAAAAGTTCGTCCTTTCTTTACGACTATAAGTATATGTAGATAGTTACCAAAATATGTTCGCGTGGGTTTTTTCCTAAACAAAAGTAGTTCAAATTTGGAACGAACCTTGATAGATGTGCATTAAACGCCAAGAAACAAAATGAGATCAAAATGTATATGAGAAGGAAAGGACACCGAAATGTAGTCATTTTTGAATTTCGCTTGCGCGATGCCTAGACACGTTTCATGTATGGCGTGCTAGGGAAGACTATGTACACGGGAGTAATGGTTCAGATTTCAGAAAACATTTTTTATCTTTCATGGTCATTACTCGCCTGATGGCAAAAATACTTATTTGGACAGCTTCTAAACTGTCATTAATTTTTAGGGTAATCAATTAGAGAATACCTATCTAGGTACTGGAAACCTTTAAAAGATCCCATGAAGTTTGTGACGAAATAGAAACCGTTTTTGGAACATTTTGTAATTGCCTTTTTAAGTAGATTTTTCCCCAGCTTCTGCAGCGGCGGAGCAATATAAAGATTGCTTTTATTTTACACTCATAATGAAACTAATAAGGCTCTAAACGTCGGCGCCCGGGCTGAAAGTCAGCAATTAGAGTTTACTTTTCTCTGGCGATAAGTTCGTTAAGTAATAGGGTTCATTTTCAAGTCGGTGAGGTCGGCTCGTTAATCACGCCGCGGCCGCGGGCTCGCTTCCGTCGCCGCAGCCAACTCCGGAACACCAGCTTATTTTTGATTGTTTTTGATAAAACAAACAAAGACAAATTATAAACGCGAATCGTTAATCATGTGTGTGAAATAAACCTTACTTCCTGGGGTGTTTTCTCTGTTATTATTGTGTAAGCAACGCATTTATAGCCCAGTAACTGATTTTATACCTAATAGAAAATAAATTACTTAAATGTTTCATCACAAGGTGGCTGGCAGCGACTGGATGAGAAGAGCCGAAGATCGGGCTCAATGGCGCGCGCTGGGAGAGGCCTATGTTCAGCAGTGGATTAGAGTAGGCTGCTGATGATGATGATGAAATGTTTCATCGCTACCGTAACTTTTTACAAATAAAGACACCTATCTATTTAGTATAGGTACATTGTACTGTGGTCAATAGCAAGAAACAGGAGAGTTTATGACAGTTTTACGACTTTTCGGAGGTCCCACTTAATTTTCACTCATCCCTTGCAAGGGAAAATTTTCGAGATTTTATCTTTCGGATGAATACGATTTTTCAACAAAGATCCGCGTGTTCAATCGAACGATAAAAGGAAAATATTTTTGAAAATTTAAAATCTGAAAACAAACTAACAGAACCGGGTTTCAGTTTCAGTCGTACACACAAAAGTAAAACAATTTTCGAAGAGGATTGAGTTAGCTAGGATATCGCAAAAATCACTAGAACGAACCGTCCGGGCTGATGCTTGTGTGGGGCGCTGGGGCGGTTATGAAAAAGCGATCACGGGGTGCAAAGCTCGGGGCCTCGTCGCCCGCCTCGCACCGGTTACCAAATTAATGTGTCACGAACTGTATCGCGCTATGATATTGATGTTGAAAAATGACGCGCTTTGACGTTTCATTGCAATCGTAAATCTCTCTCTCGTGAACCGTATTGCAATGCTCTATATTTGCAAGGACCTGTCAGTCTAAAATTATGTACATACTTATTTCAACAAACCAATATAACTGCTTTCCTGAAGATGTATAAACGAAAGCGGTCGTAATTAATAAAATACAATAAAAACCCGTGAAACAGTATATTATTAAGGTCTAATCAATATAACTGTGTTTTATTATTTTGTGTAAAATATATGCATTTATTCTGTTCTGTAATAACATGCATAACAAAAATAAAAAGAACAAAATATAGTAGGTAAGCTTTTAGCATTCCAATAAATCAATCCTAGGTAAGTATTCGATTTAGTTTTCGTTTTATCGAGACACCCGTTCTGATCTTCGTGATCTTTGTTAAATTATCTTTCACCAGTCATCTCTCAGATGTAGCCAATATAACATTTTAACTTAGCTACCCCCTATCCCTAGCCCATAATGTACCAAATGATTAATAGTGGCATTATTCGCCGAATGTGGATACGAAGGCGGGCCCGAGATCGGAACGATTATCGTGAGCTCACGCTCGGATGATCACAGCTCAAAATTAATTTAGCTGTAAGGCTGTAAGGAAACCTCGGCTTCTCGTATACCCTGTTTCTATAGCTTGCGGCACTTGTATACCATTCAGCGACTTGTATTCGTAGGCCGGTATATCGAGTGGTTGTCTGGGCCGCCTATAAAATTGATTTCCATTCGGCGGTGACGAACAAAGGCCGGCGACTGCTTTTCAGAGAACGGTCTATTTTCCCAAAGCTCTGTGACTGTCGTGAAGTGAAATTACTTATAGGCACCTTCTATGGACAATCCATGGACAAAATGAACATCGGTAAAATGGCTTACTGGCATACCATACACAATTACACATAGGTACCTCGCAGGGGTTTCTGACATCAAAAAAGATAAGGAATCAGGATCTAATTTTTTAGGGTATCGTACCTCAAAAAGTAAAAACGAACCCCTTATACTTATACTCGTATTATCACTTTGTTGTCCGTTTGTCCGTCAAGACCGTTTTTTTTATTATCTCTGGATGGATGCATGGTATATATTTATTATTATATATGTATAGACAGGCAGCATATATGCTGATGCGTCTATGTCATAGTGTTGGAAAGATATAAGTTCTTACTTCATTTTATAGATTTCACTGTTGACAGTCGTTACACAGTCAGTCATTGTTATTAATTTAAATTAAATGTTTGCACTAAATCATTGATTTGTCATAAGTGTTAAATTAGGGTTATTTATCACTGCTTTTTAAACCAGTTGTCTAGTATATCTATTATCTTTTTAATAACTGTGGAAGCTTATAAATGGCTATTGTTTTTATATATGTATATGTAATTTGTAAATAAGGCTGTAAGCTACCCAAATAAAATAAAATAAAATATTTTTAAAGGAGTTCACTGAAGGGACATTAATATTGAATTCTAATAGCATAACAGCTAGTTATGTAATGTAATCGAAAATACAATAAGTATGTACTTAATTAATTATACAGTTTACATCACATTATCAAGCCCGACGACGCGGCGGTTAATTAATTTTTAATCAACTTTGTTTTGCGTTGACAGTCAATGTATCATTGCTGCTTTTCAGTTAAATTATTTTAATTTACGATTTATTGGATGAAAATGTTTATAAAATAGATTTTATTTTGATTGAGTATCAAAATAGTATCATCGATCAGAATAACGATGTTTATCTGCATATGGCATACTTGATTTGGCATTTCGGCATAATTAATGTATGCTCTGTAAACATGTGCAATAATTAGGTCACTTAAGGATGGAATTCGATGACATACCACGCTTGTCGACGTGCATTACAGAATATTACTTTATTTATTGTTTGGTTAACATCGCTCTGATTGAAATTAGTCAGTTCATTGTTAAATCAACTAACATGAAATGTTGATCTTGCTAACTATTAATTATGACCTAAATGGGAAGAGCATATTATAAACATAGTTAAAAAGGCGAACTCTGTTCTATTCATAGTGCGGAAATCGTTCCATTACATGACCCCCCAGTTATTCCTAGCAATATATAAGACGAGCCACAAAGCTACCAATGGGTTTCAAGAACCTAGAGTATGAGGAGAGGTTGGAAAGACTGAATTTGCCGACACTGAAACAGCGACGAGATAGAGGCGACCTTATAGAGACTTACACAATTCTAAACAATTATTATAACACAGATGAACTGAAGAATTTCTTTATATTGAACTTGAAGGAGCACTCAAGAAGACACTGCACACAACTAGTACGGAACACGGCCAAAAAACTGCCAAAACATCATCTCCTATTTAACCGGGTAGGCCGTTCCATCCCGTTCCATCAACGGCCTACCTGAGCAAGTTGTGAATGCTGAAACTATAAACCAATTTAAGAACAGATTAGACAGCCACTTACGAAATGTGAAGAAACATGCTAGCTAACCAGCATTAGCTGCCTGCCTGCTAATCCAATAATAATAATAATACATTATTTACTATTTGTAAACATGTGAGCTACTAAAAAAGCTTCTGACCGTGGTCACACTCTCTATATACGGAATTCCAGTCTATTTTCACGTGTTATTTGAAATAGAAATAAAACTGCTTTCCCATCTAAGACTCGTAGAAAATTCCATGTTTCGAATGTTCGATGGACACGGAATGGAGCGCCACGCAATTTTAGAACAATGAGGTGGGAAATTGCTTTTCAGCCATAGCGACGAGTGAGTGCAACCCGGGGAACCGCACCGAATCTAGCTCACTCGTTTGTCTCACTCATCTCATCTCACATCTATAGTTAGTTAGACAGTGAAATAAACAATAAGTCAGGGAAGTTAACTAGAGTTTTTCTGGTAATTTTTCTGTTTAATGAAAGAGAAAAACCTTCTATATAGAGAATACTAATTACTAAAGCAATTCCTGGTATAAATATCACAATTGCCCAAAAAGTCACTGTTATGTTAACCATTGATGTGGCTTATTATTATCAGGTACGTTGCTGCCAATTTTGATAATAAGATCGAAATATTATCTCAAACTTTTTTAATGATAATCATTATAATAGCCATAACCATGACAGTATAAAAAATATGTATCTAAAACGACAATTCAGAAAACAGAAATTGATAGAAGGTAAATTCTCTAATCTACGTCCACTTTCAATAAATGATATCTAATTAGAACGCCGACATATCTTTATTTGATCTATGATGCACAATCTTAATTCGCTATACAGCTCATCCTACGCTGCAAATCCGCTGGATTAGCTCTGGTGTACCTACATTATTGAGCAATTAGCTCTGAGGTGTGGGCGTGAATTATTGTTATGCCCTATGATTCCCCGCGGCTGCTACAATAGTGGTTATTATTATCCAGCTGTATATTATTCCGTAACTTTAATGTTCGTCATTCAACGAAGGTGTAACGGAATAGCTTGATGATTTAATTTAATGATATAAGAATAATGTAGGTGTAAGCTAATGTGCATATTTACTGAATTGTATAATTAGATTTTCATTTTCTTAATTATGTTATTAGCAAATTTATCAAACCATCGACATTGCCAATAGGTACCAGATAGTCAGTCTGAAAAAAATATGTCGTGACAAGTGGAATAGAACTTAATATTATGAAAATTTTGTCAAATTACCAATTTAAAAAAATCAAATAATATATGACATGTGATACTTAGTAATAATAGCTACTTATAAAACTATTTTTTTTTTCGGGGGGAAACGCTCATGCTTACCTCTTCGCCGCATGGGGGAGACGAAGAGGTTATGCCGGACTTTTACCGGCCAAAAACCCCCCCGGTGTTCCTGCGCACCGCCTGACGGCGAAGCCACGGGAACGCTTGCGCATAACTTCCGCGACAACTACTTATAAAACTAGCTTTAACCCAAATAACTCCAGTGCGACGACACTCGTTCTTGAGTATTTATATATAGAAAACGATATGCATTTATTTATAGTGTTTTTTAGTCATTGTTTCTCGTTCAGGTAGGTTCATATAATGAAGCTGGCGAAGTCGCGGAAGTTATGCGCAAGCGTGCCCGCGGCTTCGCCGTCAGGCGGCGCGCAGGAATTCCGGGGGGGTTTTTGGCCGGTAAAAAGCATAACCTCTTCGTCTCCCTCTTGCGGCGAAGAGGTATGCGTGAGCGTTTCCCCTCGTAAAAAAAAAGAAAAAAAAAGGTTCATATAATGAAACACCTAAACTAATATCATCTACTAGACTTACCCTACATGTCATATTTTTCTGTAAGACTAATTTTTTTTTAGTTCCAATAACCGGACTTTAGTAGCATTATTAATTTATCATAACCCTGTTCAGTGTTCACCTCCAATGTTGGGGCTCCTTATACAAGAGTGCGGGAGTCTAGAACCACTGTGCGGGCCCAGTGCTGATTTGGGATTTCACATGTCTTCTATAGCACAGTAGTCAAGTAGCATCAGTAGTCCTCTTGACTCCTGTGGTATTCTATCTAAGATAATATAACAACATGTCCAAGTGAACCTTTTATGTGTTTCTTCCTGTTTCTTCAACAGCAATGCTATAAATGTGGGCTCTATAAACATAAAGTTTGTATTGTGACTGCACTTTATCGTGTTGTCGTGAGGTTGCTGGATGTACCGCGTGGATAATCGTATTCGTGAGGGAGTGGGCTCGTAAATCTCTGGCCCGGAATGGGCTACACAGCATCGCCACTATAAATTGGCCATCCATAGTTTATAGATACGGCTCGGTTCTGAAAGGAAACGCGGAATCCCACGTTCCTACACGCAGAGACACTATAATACCAGCTGCAGTACATCTTGAGAACTTGGGATTTATAACACCTTCCTACAGCGTTGGATTTATTAATAACTTATAGTATTGTAGGAACGCGCTATGTGAGGACATGGATGACGTAACGGCAATTGTATGAGAGGGAAAAAGGAAGATCTTCCACCAGGCGGGGTGTTGTGCCTGGTGACCAGATGTCCTGGTTCAACTATGGATGTTTGGAACTCGTATATATACTAAGTCCCAGGAAAATTTCGATAGTGCGTTCTACACCGAAGTAAGTAGGTACTAATCGTAATGGCGCGTTGTGCGTCGCCACAGTATAAAATAAGTAAAACCAAAACCCATTCCGTACAATTCCTATTAAGATCCTGAAAACGTAACTCATTAAAAAAAAAACCATTTTCTGACGTAGGTCGCCTTTTTCCTCCCCACATCGGATGAAAGCTTTTTCTAAATTAACTGAACAATCATTGACGTCGCCGCCGCGCTTCGAGAATGTCATGTGACGCCTGTATTCCGTACACAGCTCCAGTTCCCGCTGCTAATTAAAACGAGCCCAAGAGAAATGTATATTTCATGACATTAAAGGTCTCCTGGAGCCTGTGTCGTCGTGGTCTGTCTTCGTCCATTAAATCTTTTTACACTATAATGCTGTTCACCTTTCTTGAAGCAGTCGCCATTACTTCCCAGAGTGCATTATTTTTTTTTTTCTGCAGAAGTTTTCCGTTGGTAACGGGCGTACAGCCTTTCTGTGACTTAATTAAGTAATTACTTACTTAAACACTTAATTATTAAGAATTACCAACTCATCGCTCATCAAGTTGTCACCAGCCGACCTTAAAAGGGGACACTAAGGCAGGTGACATCATTTAATATTCACCGTTGGTAACGGGCGTACAGCCTTTCTGTGACTTAATTAAGTAATTACTTACTTAAACACTTAATTAGGATTACTTTGAAAGTACTTGCTCTTCTGTTAACATTAAATCGTGAGTCTCCCAAAGTTTCGCCAGGTGTAATCCCTTCGAATGATCAAGATTTAATTAAGAACAATAAGGTCGAACGCTCATGCGTAAAAAGTAAATGGCTGGAATGAGATCTGCCGTGAATCTCAAACAGGGTCGAAATTATTTCCGTGGAGTGGAATCAATCAGAGCTAGGTGCGCCTTGAGGCTTCATTGAAATGCAAGGGATCCATTTATTACCTCCCATTCAATTTACCGATCCTCTGTTTTATTCCAAAGAACTGTTAATGAAAATGTTTACAACACACACATCTATTCCACGTTGTCATACTTGCTTATTAAAAATATTTAAATATATGCGCATAGCAATGTGTGCGTGCTCGGAGATGCACTAATGATTGCGATGAAGTTTGTGAATTTTAAGTGCTGAAGTTTGCTGCTTTAGTTTATTTAATTTTTAGCCACATGTTAATCATAATGTAGGCACCTATAAGTAAATTAACGACGTTTTATTAAGTTTCTGGTGGACTTTGCTATTATATATTGGAATTTGTATTGACTTCGTAAATATGTAAACGACTTTTGAAATCCAATTCTACTTCTTACTTTTGAATTTATTGTATTATACACCTACGATAGTAAATTAATTTAATTGACACGGGTTCTAGTTTGATTTTAAACTGTAGAAATTAAATAATACTTTTACTGAAATCGTATCGAAATGTCATTCCGATTTAGCATCGATCTAAAAGAATGGAAAAGTTTCCATTGATTCTACTGTAGGTATCTACTAACCCAAGCAACGGGGAGATATAAATAACAAAGTTCAGTTCGTAGTGCAATCATAACACTACGCTAAAATATATGAACATTTTGCTTTCAGGATTTGCAGTGATACGCGGAACAGTTGATGTTTATTTATTCTGGCGGATTAAACAGCAGCGAGCGGTATAGTGCCGCACCGCAGAGGTTCTACTTAAACTTCGCTAAACGGCCAGTTTCTCCCTGAAAGCCGTCTAAACTCCCGCTGCATTTTGCGCGCTTCGCATTTCCTATTTAAATAATACAAATTGCACAGTTTTGTGAACTATGGTTTTATCATTTAACCCACTGGCACCCAAATTACTCGTACGTATTCTAATCTAAGCGTGCCCTGATAGGCATCACCCTCGTGGACAGAGTGCCGAATATCGAGATCCGGAAAAAGACGAGAGGGCCGTATATAGCCAGTATAGTGTCCAGGTCTAAGTGGAGATGGGCAGGACACGTGTGTAGAATGCAGGACGATAGGTGGCCCCAAAGACTGCTCGAGTGGCAACCCCGAGTGGGGCGCAGAAGTGTCGGAAGGCAGCCCGCGAGGTGGACCGACGACATTGTGAAGACGGCGGGAAGGATATGGATGCGAACGGCTAGAGACCGAGGATAATGGCGAGCGCATGAAGAGGCCTATACCCAACGATGGGTTACGTTAGGCTGAAAAGAAGAAGTAGAAGAAGATTCTAATCTATGTACAATTGTGTTATTTCAAGGCAAACGCCTATAATATCCGATTGTAACTTCTGTCCGTTATAGCAAATTGCCATTTAGCGAATCTACCGAATGATCCATCACCATAACACCAGCAATATACGTACCTATAAGTGGTAGGAGATAGATAGACGGTAGTGATCCGTTTGCTCATCTGTTCGCTTTAAAAAATAGACGTTTCCTAAAAATATATTAATTACTTATTAATTTACGACATGTTTTGTTAACTGCGTCTTGTAAAATATTATATAATGCAAGTTTACTACAATATAACAAGTTAAAAAAGACGCATCACACGAAATGAATCTTGCGGTTGCAAGATTGCCATTGTCACAATATAATGCCACATTATAAACTCAAGACAATTAGAGTTATGATTCAGCAATATAATTATTTATTCACGTGTTGTATAAACTGTTGTTCTGCTGTCCGGCGAGAGAAATGGCTGTTACGAAAATAGTCATAACTAGTCTAAACACTGTCTTGCTGGCTGGAAGCTTGTCAAAAGTTGCTCTACGGTTCCCGTGAGTTTGTCGGTCGTACGCTTCGGATTCCATTTGTGTTCGCAGAGGCGCCGGTCACTGTGTCGTCTACAGACAGCCCATAAATTTTCCCTACACTTAGAGTTACTCTAGTTACCCGAAATTTACTTATGTAAGCATTTTCTAAAAAGTTGTCGTGACGAAATGGGAATTCAGTTTACCTCACTTTTACACTTAGGTATGTATAGACGTGAGAATTTTTTCGATTATTTACATATGCAGTACTTACTAATCCTTTAAGTTTGTTTACCTTGTTTATACTTACTTAGATAAATTTATTACAAGCACGTATACGATCACAAGATCTTTTCTTCATTGATTGATGATATATTTTTATTATACCAGACATAACCATCATTGCTTTAAGAATATCGATAGGTAAGTGTACTTTACTATCATTGGTATTCAAAGAAATAGATCGAAACGTCAATAAAATTTAATTGAAGACCCATCAAAATGTCAGCTGGAGATAAGTAAAGGGCAATCTGTTTTAGATGAAAAATGGGCCGAAGGTAACCTGGCGTCTCGCAGATAGCTAGAGTGAGATAATACTGGATGTAAATCACTGAGAAAGTCGTTCCTTGGCGTTCCTTCTAATAAATCTCGGTTTGTGTTTACAGTGCACTTGCATTAGAGATAAATAATTCGAGTTCTGTATCTAGATCGTATAGGTAGTAATAGAGCAGCGCACAGGTATCAATGTAGATCATCTGTTGTAGTAGGGACCTATACTAAAACTTACTACTTACTTACTTTGTATAAAGAGAGCAGACGAGCAAACGAGCCACATAATATTAAGGGCATTTATTATGTTATTTATTTGTTTACCGTTGAGTCAAAAATAGGTTAATTTCAAAGATCGTGGAATAACGTGGCCTTAAGTGCTCACCGACGCTTATAGACATCTCACTCGGTGTAATGTTATTGGAGGGTGTTCGATGTTGCTGTCCTTGCGGACTTATGGAGTGCCTCATTGATGTGTAGTAATTACGCTGGGTCTCTTACCCTTTAATCCGAAACACAGAGATTATTATTATTATTTATTTAAAATTCATTACAATACTATACAGCACTGAGCCAATTCGAAATTGAAATTCGAGATGCAAGGATTGATGCTTTGCGGCAGAAATACTCGTAGGTAAAAGAGTTTTACCGCCTCAGGCCGACTCTGCACAGAGTCATTCATTCATACTACCTTAAATAAGAATAAGAATAAGTTTATTTGTGCGGTAAGATGACAAAGTATTCATAGTCCATACACCAGTAGGAACTTAAGCTTAGGTTATATTAAACTACTAGGAAGTGAATATTGGTTACAATAAGAAGATTTACATACCAACCTCCAATTAAAAACGTACATTATTAACTACAATAAGAAAAGTACATTTTAACTGACTTTTCATAAATTACTATTTTAATTAACAATGTTGTTTTACTTACGTTTTATTCAAAACCAGTTAGTACTTAGAACTTCCTTGTTCACGAACACTTAAATCCAATAAATAAATGTACAACAGAATGAATATCTCAAAATAGAATCTGTTTGCTGGTTTTAAAAGCTTACCCGCAGTTTTTCTAGAAGCGAGGTATATCGGGTTGTCGGACGTCGAACCCACTGAGATAATGTATCGGATTACGTGAATAATAAACGCTCTTTCTTGTCGCTGTCTGACTAATGCACAGAGCATAGGTTTTTGTCCTCTCGATACATGATTACTTTTACACAGATCCGCTGCTTTATTAATTATTTAGAAAACTTGTATTTTATGGTCAGAAAGCGTCAGTACACTTTACTTTTATCCCCCTAAGATCCCCTCAGACATAAACAAGGTCGTAGGTAGGTGATTTGTCCCAAGAAATAGAAATTTGTCACAATTTTGATACTACGTTACACACACATAGGTAATACAAACATGTATTGTGACGTCATCAAATGTATTTACGTTGTGTAGGCCTGACGTCATCAGTTGAGGCGCCCGCCGCTCGCCACGTTCATTAAAAGATACATTACTCCTTTTATTCTTGTTAGATTGCAAATTCTCTCACAGTCCTTTGTCTCATTTAGCATTTATTTACGGCGCATTTAATTTAATACTGTTCCTTTTGCGTTTTATCGCAGTAGAAATTACCCAACTTGGACCTCGGCTCTGCTTTATTTATTTGTCAGTTTTGCTCTTCTTGTTCATGTTAAGATTGTATTTTACTTCTGGAGATTGTTCTACTTACGTTACGTGATATCCCTGTAAAATTATCTGGGTAGTTTAGCACAAACTTTACAAAGATTTTGTAAGGACCTTTCAAGTCAAAATATTACATTTGCATTCAGATAACGGCACCTAATCGCGGTTATTTCTTGCAAAACGTCTTATTACATCGTCGGGTGCGAGTGGAGACGTAATTAAAACTTAAAAGTTCTATTATGGGTAAAGCAACGGAGTGCGGAATCCGGAGTGTGCCAAGTGTCGGATTTTGGACGTGCCCCGCGTCCGCAATGCATCTGTGTGCCTCGCAGAGCTCAGCTCCGCCCTCGCTGCCTCCAACCTCCAACCGTGGGATATCCTCACTTTTTGCTAATCCTCGCCACAATTTTCCAGCCAAAGGACGACAGTTTTGCTACTTCTGACGTCACAGCATGTTTCAGTAAGGTTTATCTTGAATAATTTTCTTTCACAGAAAAAGAGAAATATAAAAGTGTACTGTTTCCTATGGATAGTTTAGAATAAAGGAAAGAATATAATAATTATAACGCAAAGATTCCGGATAATAATTATTCTTCTTAACTATAATATAAAGAAATAAGTAAATTCATAGAGATAGAGGAAACTAAATAATTTTAGTATATTTTTATTATTTTTCATTCTAAGTATACTTTTTTTAGTATTTCTATAAATCAGTTTCATAGGTAATATAAAAATGTTTAGTAGAAAATCGTGGACGAAATATATTTGCATCATTCGTTTATGACGCACAGTTAAAACATCTTTGCAGAGACAGAGAGTCCTTTTACTGCCACATCATGAATGTTTTTGTGGCATTGGCATCCCTTATTTTGCGTCTTGGAAGATTAAAACCGGGCTCAGTACGGGCTAATTAAAACCGAGGCACACGAGACGTGGCAGGCGAGGCAAAGGAAGGCAAGGCGGAGGAAGTTGCGGCTCGAAACTGTTTGCCCTGCGCCCTTTTCAGCCCATTTCTTGTTGCTGCACTGAAATGTGCTTGAGCTTTTCAAGGTAAAGCCTAAACAAGGTTTTTCATGTAGGACTTAACTCATTATGTAAGATTATTTATAAATTGCGGCTTACTGGTAAGATTCTACAAACAATCTACACTTTTGACAAGCATCAAGCTTTTAATACCAACAACATACAGAGAAGATTAATTTAACCGAAGTAATAAGACCCCCGCTTCCGGTTTCAATAAATATTAACGTGCGGATTATCTCAAATTGGTTCTGGGGTATTATTATTATTTATGTATAAGGTATGACATGGAACGCACGTAACTTGTAATTGTATTACCGGTTCAGAAGTTGTGACGTTTTAATTAAAATTACAGCTCGTTTTTGTGCTCGCCCACAGTACGTGTCTCATGCACGTGACATCCATTGTAACATTTGTAGCAAACTTTGTGTGGTGTGGTGTTCATTGTGCAATGCGAAAACAATTTTAGGATAGCTTAGGGCAGTGGAATTATCCTATATGTATAATTATCCTAAAAGCGTAGATTTTATGTAGGTTGTATGTAGGTACTCGTATATCCTTCAATTCTCTCGTACGAAGCGATTTGCTTCTTCGTTCATTATGCGAACGGCTAAGGAATGGAACAGCCTGCCGGCGTCTGTATTTCCCGAAACCGACAACCTTGGGATCTTCAAGGCCAGAGTGAATAGGCATTTACTGGACCCGCATGCTCCATCGTCGACCTCATCGTCGCTTACTATCAGGCGAGATCGGGGTCAAATGCGGGTTTAATAGTCAATTTTAAAAAATTACATTTCTTAGAATCTGAAATATAATTTTAAAGATTTTTCTAAGTAAAGTAAACCACGGGCAACAAACCATTTGAATAAACTAAGAGAAAGGATTAGTTCAATCTACTAAAGAAAAATGACTAGAAATATACATAAAATATAAATTAATTAATTGGCACCTAGGTATATCAGTTAAAGTACCATTTTATTAAGATTATTTTGTAATGTATAATGTAAGTGCTGTTGGCATGCCTAAATAATCCGGTTCATTACAATATAATTTTCAGGAAAAATCATAATCTTGAATTTTTACTGCGATTGAGCCATTTGAGGTATATGTATATGTGACTTATTTACAAATTAACGGAAAATAAGGTGATATGTGACTCTCTAATGAATTAACTTTACAATACAAAATATCATAATATAATTATCCGTCTCTGTTTGTTGTAAATGATTAACCAAATTACACAGACAATTCGTACAGACTGTATTAAAATACCTAAGTACCTAATATGGTTACATAAATAGGACAAAAGTCCTCGGCTCTTTTGGTAAACAAGAGTACTCACGCTGGTATATGGACAGACATTATTCAAGCGGAGTTGCTCATGTAATTGCCGGTAGCTTTTAGCTGAGCGGGATACGGCAGCGGCAGGATACCGGCAGGTAATTAATGCGCTGGCGCACTGCTGCAAAAATGTACCGGATTAACGCCCGCAATACCACTATACTTACCTAGAGCTACATGTCGTCCTACTTAGTACAAAAATTGTAAAACAAAAATAATGAAGTATTGGTATTGGTATTCTGGCTCTTTCAATATGATTCTTCTTCTTTCTTCTCCCACTACTGAAGGTAAGCAGTCAACTCCGCCTCATTATTTTTTACTGTTTAAGGAGAACTGATGAGCGCTCCTGAAAGTTAGTGGTCACCGTCTCCCAAAGACATCTCACCTCATTATAATGATATTAGAGGGTTTTCGATTATGCTATCTCTCTTACCCTTCAAATCGAAACACTGCAATGCAAACATGTTGCTTGCCAGGCTGACTCTGTACCTTTCTTTTACAGGTAAGGTAATAAATATTATTTTATTTTATACTTTATTGACTAAAATAAAGTACAAAAGAACGTTACAAGTAACTATACTTGTACGAACAGGAAGGTATAATACTAATTTTAATTTCATGAGAATATTATCTCCAGTTCTACATTGTATAAATTGATTACCAGTTTATCCTATGAATGAAACTGTGTAGCTTTACTTAGATTAGATCGTCCAATTACAACATAATAGACAAGCCACTTTGAAAAGAGCTCACTCTCCGGAGGGCAGTTGGGCTCTTCCAGAAAAGGGAAGTCACGGCCTCATCGCGGGAACATTCCCAACTCGCAACAAAATAAATATATTTTGCTGATTCGAGACGAAATTTGCAAGTCTGCCAAGAATATTCGTACCAAATCGTTTTCCTATAATTGGAGTACATGTGAATTTGTATTCAGTAGCGCATCCACGGCGGATGGAATTTCGCCATTTCGCGGGAACATCGTCCTCCATCATGCGTGCTTATTGAAGTAATTTGTGTAACCCTGCGTGTGGAGAAATATCTAATTGAATTTTATTGTTCGGTGGTATATTTACTTTGGCCGTTTAATTCTTGCTCTAGTACTGACATATTATTACATTCTACTCATAAAAGATTAATAACTGTTACAGTGTAACGATGTCGACTTCATCGTCCATATCAACCTCCTTGCCATCAATTTCAACCTCATCGTTACCGTTTATCTCATCTCATTTCGTGTTGGCATCTTCATTTCTTCATCTAAATTCAAATCATATTCCCATTTCATTTCTAAATTTCATTATTCCATTAATTTCATTGTTTTCTTTGTATTTTGCACTTTTCTCTCTGTATTTTATCTTGAACGGACGTTCTCCGTTCATTTTTGTCTCCTAGTACTACCTATTTTCTACGTTTACTATTTTCTGTGTTCTGTTCCTTAAAAATATAATATTTATTACCAAGTTATTCTATTACTTCATCTGCACACTGTCCTAGAACCCTGCTAGCCGGTACCTAGAGGATAGACCGTAGCAACCGACCCAGTAATGCAACCACCTAATTATAAAGAGGGAAAAACAGATTCCGAATGCTCTAACATATTCACAAAGTACCATTGAAGATTCATACATAATTCACTCTTTTAAGTATGATGGATTACTTATCTAAAGATTTTTCCGTCTAACTTTGTCTTTCAATAAGGAGAGACGAGCGCCGGCGTAATGGTAATGAACTTTCCGATTATAAAAAGCGAAATTCGGAGTTTTCTGCAAGTTCATAAATTATTAAGCCGGCCCTCAGGAGAATTTTCTGTTTACCGTCTTTTATAGACAGGACGGCCTATAAAACAAATTGATCCGCCGGGGCTTGTCGGGCTGCGATAGTAAATTACAAACGGAACAAACACTGTAAACAAATTTTGTTTCGAAATATAATTCTGTTTTAAAATTTGGCTTCCACATCCACAGCGGTTATTAGGGGATGCACATATAGTGCGGTGACGGTTTCGGCGGGCGCGGTTCGGGCGTGGGAAATGTATTATACCTAGGTATATGTAGAATTATTATTATTTGCATAGAGGCTGCGCTGCGACTCCCGGCGACACAGCTTGGAGGCTATCATCGTCACGCTTGGCTGCGCGTACACCGCACCCGGCGGGCCCGCATGTTATGTGCACTCATTTCCCCTGTTTGTGTTTACTGCGAACTTAGAAACGGCGCTACGATAATAAACTAACACTTTCCGTGTCCACTTGCAAGTATTCTCTTTCCTAAGTTATTTAAATCTAAAACGTTTCCGAAGGGAATGTTATTGATAAGTCACGTCTTTTCCTTTTGTAATAAAAAGTTAATATACAAATTTTCAAAAATGCGAAGAGACCAGACGGACATAAGAAAATAGTAATGTTGGAATTAAGAGCTACATAAATTAATATTATTGACGATATCACATTTATGTCTAAATATTGACACCTACTCTGGGGCGTTTCGCGAAATTTATAACGTCATCCTCTATTTTAAACAATCTACGAGTTTCATCTAAAGGAAACTTAACATTGTTTAACTTTAGATTTGGTGGCTCCGCTGGAATCAAGGCCTTAAAAGATCTTGGATCCTCATAATTTCATAAGAATGCAGTGTGCCTCTACCGTGACAGGTTGGTAGGAAGCCCAAAGCTCATTTCACGGTGCCGCTTTCATATTTAACACCCACCACCCAGAATATCCCGACTCGCAAAACCAATGCTTATTTATTTACAGTTTTTACTACTATGGTATAGAGTACATTTTAGCTCGGACGAATTTTAATTTGGTAGTAAGTTACTTCGTGTACTAGCCGTAATGTATGCTCGCATGTATAAGCTGGAACAAAGAATGGAAGTCGTAACTCCGCATTATGAAAGTTTTTATATACCGTAGGTAAAATTGCACACCTCCTAGTTCTTACCGCTATATGCCACTATCCTACATTTTATGATTAAATTATTATCTGCAATCCACAACAGGGACAAAAGTAAGAAATGTTTGGGTTCTAGGTAGATTAATGTTTTCCTTTCTTTGATAAAATTGCTTATTATGTTTAATAGCACAGGGGTTAGGAAAAAAACAGTAAAAATACACCGAAATATTTTTATGTAAGCAAAGTACCTTTTCTTACTACGAATATGACTCTGTAAGTAATCGGATGCAACTGTAAGTACTTGTCTATATCAAAATATGTGTCTAGCATGGTGTAACCTACTTACTTACCTAAACTAACATGGAACTAAAGCTTCGAAAACTGTGCACTATAGGGGCCAGGCCACGCTGTATTAGAGAGTGCACTAAAACGCCTTATCTCCCCTACTTGTTTAGATAGATGGCAACGTCTTCCGTAGAATGCATCTTTAAGGAGTCGCAGATAAGATTTTATGTTCAGAATAATGACAGTCGCATCTAAAGACGAGGGTTACTGAGCTTGAATTGAATAGAACTGAAACAACTATTCCAACGCCAAGTTCAAATGAAATTCAGTAAATACCCAGACACTGTATTTATTGTTCGAGTTTATTTGCTCTGCTATCGGAAATGAAGTACGTTTTATTCATTTTACAGAATGAATGCTGTAGACTATAGAAGACTTTATTCATAGCGAGTTACTTTGAATGTGGAGCGTCGGTTTATGTAATAGGTGATAAGGTGATCCATACAGTGTTGGCAGTAGGGCAGGAGTGCAGAGGTCGCGCAGTGGATCCAGATTCTGGCGGCACCACTGCATAGGTCTACTATCCACTGACCTACATCCGCTTTGGCACCGCTCACAATCGCCGCTTCAACTTAATTGTCCCGACACTTCGGGCTTCGGGGATCCTAACGACTGTGCCGCAATCGGCCGATTTAAGGGTGTATTCTGAACTGCGCCTGCAACCCAATGCGACCTCTCAACTCTGCACCCAACATTCGAACCCGATACATCCGCCCCAAAGGCCCGCAGCGGAGATGGCGTTATGCAAACAAAGCCTTTGTAATTTTGCAATTTAAGCGTTTGTTAGTAAAGCACTTTTAGTATTTTCACAAAAATAAATTGCTGTCGCCGGCGCAGCGCCGCACAGAATAAACTTAAAATAGGACACGTTGTCGGAGTGCCACGTAACAGACATATTAATGAAAGAAGGGGATTACAATTTGCCTTTGTGATGGCGTTGTCCAATTACATTAATCTGGCGCAGTCGTAGAGCGGCGCCGCCGCAGCCGCCGCCGCAAGCAACTTGATTAAAAATTCTATTAGTTGAAAGGCGCAGACATCTTGTTAATAGATAAAGTGCACGCCGTCACATACTTAGTTGCGGTTACATGCGGTTAAGAGTTTCAAAACGTGATCACTAGTCTTGAAGTTGATGGCCAAAATAAAAAGAAAACTTGAAGTAAAATTTCATAAGTACAAATGTTATAATAACAATAATAAATCGTTTAATTCAGGCAAAATGCAACCCATACAAATGAATAAATACAAATGTATATGTAAAAAGAACTTAACAAACAAAAAATAGCTAGGCACCTATTAAATTATATTATATTCTCGGACTCCGGTGCATGCGCAACCAACTGTTAAAAAACACATTTTCAAATAGCTTGTCATTGAGGACAGACACTAACTCATTTTTAGAGTCACGCACTCTGTCCCAGAATGTTGCCACCCTGTGCTCCTCAGCACCGCGATGTAATCAGGGACCCTGGCGTTATGTTTTGTCTATGATAGATATTTCCATTGTTCTTATAATTTAAGCCGAAATTATTTTCACAATGCAACATACATTAATACCTATTATTATAAGTACCTACGTAACCTATAATTACTTGTATTAATAAAATTAAACTACTGTTGTTTTCCAGTTATATTCTTAAAAGGCAACAAAGTTACTAACAATAAATCGTGGAGTGTAGAGTGGGCAAAAAGAAAACCGAATGGTATCCAGTATCCGCACAGTGGTTCCGCTCGCGATATCTGGACTGGAGGATAGGCGGTGCACGGTGGGGCGGCCACTCGGACAGATTTACGCGAAGATCTGCCGTACGTATCTCCGTACTACATCTTGGAACTCCAAACCAAGTGGACGTGAAAAAATATTCAATCCCCTACTAGGTATATACTGTACTTATTGCGTGCATGTGAAAAGGCTGATATGAAAGATGTTTCCATTTTAATAAAAACTTACAATTCTTACTCGCGTACAAAGAACAGGTAACTAATAGAGTAGGTACCTATATAAAATATTAGTAAGGAATAAGTGAAATTTAAATGAACAACTTTTCGAATGTCGCAAAGGGAAGATTTCTTTTTATTTTTCGCTTGCAGCCGCAATCATTTCTATGGAGAGTTTATGCAACTGTCATGTAAATTACAGCCATTGTAAACGCAGTGTTAGTTTGTGATACTAGCTTAGAATGCAACAACAACAATATTTCGACCATGAAATACCTAAATTGTAGAAAATATACTAAGAACTTTTTATAACACGTACGCACAATCGAACAATAAAGCACAGAAATAAAATATATGTATATCTTTACATTATATTGGTACCTCTGTGCTATAAAGTTATTTGTGAGTATGTATTTGTATATATTTTTTCCAATTCTCCAAGAGCGGTTTTATATTAAATTCTATGGACCTATTAAAAAGTCTACGTTGGGAATGACCTAGTTTGTGTTACGGTTTGTGGTTTTTTATTGAGTAAATGTTTTTTAAAATTAAATAAGGAGAACAGACGAACAAACGGGCCACCTGATGGTAAGTGGTCACCGCTCCCCCATAGACATCTCACCTAACTGTATTATTATAAGAGGTTTTCGATGCGCTGCTAACCTTGAGGACTAAGATGGATTGCCTCATGTGCCGGAAATTGCGCTGGCTCTCTTTCATTTCAAACCGAAACACAGAAGTAAAGTAAAGTAAAGTAAAATAAACTTTATTGCACAAATAGAAAACAACAAACAAAAGATAGAAAAGGAAATAGTGAAGTCGAATTTAGGCGGCAAAATGCAAGCATTTCTGCTTTACGGCAGAAATAGATATGATGGTGGTACTAACCCAGGCGAACCACCACCTACAAAAATTACCATATAGGAGTAGGAAAACTTTCAGATTTCCCTAAAAGAAAATAATAATTGACTAGCAGTCCACCATCCGGAATGCATCTTCGAAGTTCAAAGACTTGAACGCAAAATATTGATTCCCTACCTCCCGCTGATATCGAGATTTCTCACGCTCAGCAAACTGAAATATAAGCCAAAGGAAACTTTCCTCGAGCACTTTGATTTCATCCTCTCGCTGGACTTTATCTTCCCCCAAACATACGAGTACGTATATAATTCAAATTGAGAAGTAAAGTGAAGTAAAACATACAATAAGTATTTTAATAGGTCGCCATCTTACATGCCTCTGACTTTCAGAGTACGTTGTGAAATATTTAGTCACGTCCTTAATTTTCAATACCCTGTGTTCCAACCAAAATCTGGTAAAACGTTTACCAAAGAATTGTCCTTTTTGAGCAAATAGACAAGTCTCCGAACTGAAAGTCGTCGACAGTGTGAGCTCTTTGTAAATACTACGTTGTTTGAGTACGCTCTCGGCAGTCTGATTTACTTTTGGATTTGTTCAAGGTCAAAAGAATATTCCGATTGAATACCTATACACCAAGATGCATTGTAGTATTTATTGCGACGATTAATGTTTCCATGGGGGCTAGTACTATGGATTTTTAGACCTTTTTTCGTCAGCAAAACTTATTCTATCTATCTATCAGTCCGTGTCTGTCCACTGCTGGACATATGCCTTTCCCAGGGCGCGCCACATTATTCGGTCCTCCGCCTTTCTCATCCAACCATCGCCAGCAACCTTCTTCAGGTCGTCGGTCCACCGGGGAGGGGGGCGAACCACACTGCGCTTTCTTGTCCGCGGTCTCCACTCTAAAACTAGTCTACCCCAACGGTTGTCGGTTCTGCGACAGACATGGCCAGCCCATTGCCACTTCAACTTGCTAATCATATGAGCTATGTCGGTAACTCGCGTTTTGTGAACTTATTAGGTAGGTCTTAAAAAGTAAATAAAATATTCTACAGAACCTACGTTCAAAGCGAAAACTTATTAAGTACCGTGGAATTAGTAAGTCCTACGTACATTCTTATTACCAAAGATTTTGAAATTCACTTAGATTGCTCGCTAGAGAAGTTTTATAAGGAAACCCCGTCTGCCAGTTCGCGCATGCGATTTGCGCATTTTCCCATAAAATAGTCGGGCACTGAAATGTCAAATGTGTAAAAGTAAGTGACCTATGGTCAACTCCGTGGCTCGTTGTCATTGCTCACGTCATTGTTCTAGAGGAGAGGGTGCTGTATTCCAATTTCTGTGGTTATTACATAGTAAGTAAATGATGCACAATTCGTAAGATTCAATAGAGATTTTTGATAAATAGGTTCTACTAACTATTTAGGTGCTTCCCTCAAAGAACTTTAATATTAATTTCATTTTATCTTACAATATTAAAACTTTTTTGGATATCCTATATCAATAGGTGCATTAGAATCTAATTAAACTTTGCAGTTGGTTTAGGTTAATACTTTAGAATCACTCAGTTATGTTCATGCGATCGAGCAGCCCTTTAATAAAGAAAACTGTGTTGTAATTTAGAATCTAAAACTTTATCCAATGAAATATAATTACAAGTAAGTATATATGTAAATAAAAACTTATAGCAATGAAACTATCAGTGGATCGCGAGGTTACAGGAAAGTGGCAGCAGTTTTAAATAAAACGAATAAGACAGGTTTAAAACAGCTGCCACCAGTGCACACACCGACTGTAACGTCGGCTTACACTCCAATTGTCTTTTTGGAATGTTCGGCCATTCCTGTTGAACGGGCTTGCCCACTAGATAGCTACCTTGCACCATTATTGACTATTCTCTATTCAGAGTACTCTACCAACAAAGACGATTTATTTGTCTTACCTAGGAATTTCTAAAAACAGTCTCTACCATTTAATTATTCACGAGGACTAAGTACAAAATAAATAGTGCCCTAATACAGTGTTTTGAAGTTAGTATCAGTGTTGGCTTATGTTGGTAGATAACTAAATTAATTGATTGATAAATGTGCTCATAAACTTCGATCTAACTTTCTTACCTATCATACGAATAAATGATTGAATGATAACATTTATTAATTACAATAACGGATTGATTTTGTAACGAGCAAAGCGTGGGTTGCCACGCAAACTGGCAGCTTCGACAGTTTACTTGTTGCGGTATTTAACCGGCCGATGCTATCTGCATAATGCGGTCGTCAGTGCCGGCGTCGCGCGATACTACACCTCGTTACTATGGATTTACATTTAACACCACTTACCCGTATTGCCAATTTCGTGGAAATTAATTTATGACACGTTTCGCTATAGGTTTAAATTAATTGGGAAAAATCACAAGCCTATTAGTCGCTAATAGGGCGTCGTGACGCGGAATTGGCTCGCTGTCGAGTAAATCGCTGTACACAGTTCGTTAGATATCCAAACAATGACTTCATTAGCGCTGTAATCGCTGCGGTATTCGACCGCCGGTTGTGGACAACGCTGTTGCGAACAGTCCTACATGACTGTTAGGGTGTTAGGTCTATGTCGTGCATGACGACTCAAACCGAGTCATACCTCATCCGGCTGTAATGTGAATGCAGACGTTAGGGCAGTCAAGATAAGATACAAATATACCTACACAAGTTACATAAACCTACCTATGAATATGCGTACTTACTTATTGTTATATTGTATTGTAGAGAAAGTTACTGACTTATAGATACTTTCAACCCGACCTAGCTCGCTGGTTTTTGGTGCAAAGTAGGGAAATCAAAGCTGTCGACTAAAGAACCTAATTCCAGTCAGGTAGTACGTGATCAATTTTCACGCTTTTATCCTGTACCGTTAGAACCACATTTTGTACCTAATATGTAAAACCGAATGAATGTAAGTACCTATACGTGCGTAGAGCAACGTCGGTGCCAACGCCTATCTAAATTATTGCGTGCCAAAAGCCAATGCTTGTATATTACAAATTTTGGGGCAGTTAACATTTTATAACAAACGTTGTAACACGGAATACTATTAATATAAAACTAACGTTATACGTGTTATTAAAACATAGGTAGGTAAGTACTTATTATGTGAGCTAACTAAAGAACGAGCCTATTGGGAAGTCACCATTTAGAATTTCAAGTCAGATTTTCATTGTTTCAAATTTTAATTGTGAAGACAGTTTTAACGAAATGACGGCACAAGCTTCAGACCCCCGACCTTTGCTGACACAAGAAGAGTCAGGGGTCTGAGGGGCCCTCTCTGAGTTACAGTTTAATATATTTAAGTATGATGGGGTGGTTGTAAAACGTTATTTTAGGTTATAGTTATGGCAATAGCGCGGCGGGCGGGCGTCACGAGAGGTTGCGTGCGCGCCGCCTCGGACCACCTGCCAATAATCACTGCCTATTGTAACCGCGGTATAATTAGCTGCCGACTGAAATTGCAACCGGCAGTATTGCCTTCATGCGAATAAGTATATCTATCTACATCGTAGCAATTTGCACTTTACTCGGCGAAGTAAAACGAGCTTTAAAGGCTGAAACCAACGTCTATACTCGATATTCTCGGTTACATTAAATATCAATAATTAATTGATTGATCAGTCGAAAACAACATTGTTGTGAGAGTAGAAAATGTTTAGGTCCAGAATGTCCTGCCCAAAATATCCACACATTTGTGGATCAGAAATTGGAATGTTTCTAGCTCTGCCTATTCAACCAGCAAATACTCGTACATTCAGCTCTTTGTGTAGCAGTTTTCGTATAAATTTATTAAAATTAATACAGAAATTAAAAGAATAAATAATGAAGATACTTATGTAATATAGAGATAATATAGAAGATACCCAATACGTATTTTTTTTTATTAGCATTCCACTACTCTCTGTTAGTTTATATTAGTATCTGGAAGTATGATAGTGCCCCCCGCCAAGTCGAGCAGAAGGTCCACCACCCTTTTCTGGAAGAAATTCGGCCTGTGGTATAAAATAACAGACTTTTCTTTATTTACAGATCACATACGAGAGTTTTCGTGCGGTAACACGATACTCTTTTACCGCACGCTCTATTTGAATGAAGACAGAAACACGCTTTATGTCGGTGCTATGTGAGTATAATTATAATTAATTACATTTTCCGTTTATGAGGCCTACAGTTGCCAATTGTACTTTTAATGTATTCTAAGTATCTTGTCACTCAATCAATCCGGCTTACTTTTATTTAAAGGTTTTCATGATTGAAAGTGTTATATCTACACTGTATCTATACTTAGATTGTAGTTATTTACCTACATATACCTAAACATTATTTTTTATTATTTTTCTTTACTATCATTATTTTTTCATTTTCATGTTGTTTTTTTTTTAATTCTTTTATTTTTAATACCTACCTACTATCCTACTTACTTTACTTGCTTGGTTACTTGGTTAACATAGTTTTAGACCATACCTGCGGCCAACGATGCGTAATTCCTTCTTAGTCGTACAGTGAACTGAAATTTTCTGCAACTTACGATACGAGTTATGCTTTCTTATTGGAGCCATTAAAATTACAATAGAATCTAATTGTCATATTACCTGTTCGTAATAATGTAGGAGTTGCCAGCAATTGGTCGTTATTAGTTGTTGTTACTACCCGTCGACATAATAATGATTCGCCCAGGGAAATGGAGCCGGAACATGAAACTCAATTATCCACTATTTCTGTCAACCATTATTCGAACTTCGTCCTTTTACCTCCATTTGAAGGGTAGGATATGACGTTAAAGGGTAAAAGTGCTTTCAATGCCTATTATGTAGGTACTAGTAGTATTAGAATGTTACTACTTATATAAGTACATTACATATTATTTATAAGATTACATTTGTAACTGTAGCATTTGAAACATTTACTGGAGGCAGAATTTTCCCGAATTTTGAAAAATGCCAGTAGTTCGAAAACCATGATGTTTATGAGGTCAAGTTTAGTTATTCTTGTTAGACATGAGCTGGTCAATCAGCTTTGGCCGGGTTGACGATGGTTCTAGGGACACCTGTAGATAAAAGGATAAAATAAAATCCTTCTAGGTCTGTTATGTAAGAATTCTGATAATACACAAACATTGATAATTATCAGATCATGCATTATCAAATATGAATAAAAGTATTTACTTCTTCTTCTATTTTAATCTTTGGCCGCTGCAGCAGAAGATCTGCGTTTACAATATGGCCAATAACACGTAATCAAACGGCGTATAATTATTATAGCATTAAACATATATTAAGTACTCGTAGTTATTATTAATGTGGGTGAATTTTTTGAAACGTGCGCCTAGTGTTTTTAGCATGTCCCACGACTATGTTGACAATTTTAAAATCATTTAGGGGAGTTATGGTTTCAAATTATTTATTTTTAGCAAGCAAGGGGACTAATTAATAATTTTATTTTGCAAAAAAATATAGATATCGCTGAAAGATTTAGTTTATATTAACGTACTATTGCAAATTCTAGTAAGAAAATCCTATAACAATTCAGATATCATATATGAAGAGGTCTTCGTTTATTTTATAATAACGGGGCTCGGTGTCGCCATCCTTCTTTTGCCGCCATCCTTCACGTTTCAAAAAATCAACCCGTGTATCCAATTAATTTTCGTGTTTCAACTAGTTTAAGTTTGCTCTGTTTTTGATTTTATGATCGTAGTGCATTCATATTTTTAAGTAGTATACATCTTTAGGGTAGGTAATCTAGTCCATCAATAGAAAACAACACCGTCCGATTCAGTTCAGTAGTCGAGATTTATTTATTAAGAGGGCTCTTCACACTCGCCCGCAAACCGCCGCGACATTTAGCCGCGAAAAGCCCGCGAACTCTGCGCGACAATATGTCCCTCCACACTTACCTATCGCGGTCTAGTTCACGCGCTCGACAAGAATGGACCCCGACATAGCTGCTGCGCTGCCGCGACGCTATTGAAGGTTCTGTAACTGGATATTGAGTCCTTTTTTTCTTTAAATCAGCTACAGGAATGTTCATAATGGTACTGATTCTCATTCGTCATCTGATTACTCCACGAAACGCTAATTGTAATTACAAGTAATATAGCACGCACGAGCGGTCATGCATGCTACTGTGACAATACCACGAGTGTGGATCGGTTCACGTTCGTGTCTCGCGAACCTTTTGTCGCGGGACAAAAAACCGACACCGGACGGGGAACGCTGCGAAGCGCGAACGCAAAGCCGCGATGCCGTCCACACTCGGCGGCGGCGCGATTCACGCGCGAATGAAGATCCCGCTTAAGATTTAAGTAAGAATATAATAATAAAAAATCTTATTAGAGGTTTATTTCCACAAATATGGAATCGCAGAACACTTTTATTTGAGTATACCTACCCCCAATATATTTATTGATTTTCCATGTGAACAATTTATTCAATAAAGGAAGTCGTTACGCCATTCCACATAATAATATCAATAAATCTTTTGCCCACTGAACTTGATATAAAAGGCCTCTTACCAACTTGAAAGCGAATGAAACCACAATTTTCGTGTCATTTCACCATAGTCTTGGATATGACACAAATAGGCATCCTACATATTTAATAAGGCGTGCTAATAGGTCTTCGCCTGTGTCCTGTCTAATTTTATTTACGATTTGATGTCGACTTATATACGTTACATAATAAACTCATTATGTGAATGTATTGTGACATGATTTGTAACAAATTCTAGGCAGTATTCTATATTGCCTAGACATAATCTATTTATTTGTCTACTTACCAAATTTTTTCCAATTTATCAAATTGCCAGTAACAGAAAACTGACAGAATGTTTAGTAAGATAGCGTCAGGGTTAATGTTAAAACGTAGTGATTATTACCTTCTCTCTGGTTAATGTTTCTATAATAGATAACACACATTGGAAATAATAATAATTATTGTAAGTACTTAATGTAATTTTTAAAATCAAATTATTATATTTTTATTTACAACATTACCACTAACACATTCATGTATCTAATAGTAAAATTATGGAAGATTTATTATTAATTGTTAAAATGTTTAATAAAAAAAGCAAAAATAAATAAAGACTGAATGAGCAAACAGATTGAAAATACACGGAAATTAGATTTTAAATAGTTTAAAGCAATGTCTACGAATTTCTGAAAATGAAAAAGTTTATTTACTTATACAGGGCACAAAAAAAGGACCTCCGACTTACAAACTA
The DNA here is from genome assembly GCA_947369225.1 of Hofmannophila pseudospretella. Classification (NCBI taxonomy): domain Eukaryota; kingdom Metazoa; phylum Arthropoda; class Insecta; order Lepidoptera; family Oecophoridae; genus Hofmannophila; species Hofmannophila pseudospretella. Next base: position 7,263,756 of record OX376316.1, read on the forward strand.
GGTCGAAAACCTGTACCTTGGAAGTCGAGATTCCGTCGCATTTTCTGTGCAAATTACAATTTATATTCTTAACCTAAAAGGAATTTGGAAAATTTAATCATAAAGGAATTTAGTAAAGATAATGGTAAGAGTGGGTATGGGTGGGGGTGTGTTAGGTAGTGTGGGAGTGTGTAAATAATGTAAGTGTGCATCTGTAGTGTAGGGTGTGTGGGTGTGTGACTGTGGGAAGTTAAGTGTTAATAATCTGAAGAACGTAATGAGTTTAGTGTGTAAAATTTTATGTTATATGATTAGAGGCTCAGTTGTGTCGTAATCTAAAGAGAGTAGCCATTTCTATATTTATTTAACGAAATATTCTTCTTTTCTATTCATTCTATACTTATTTAACGAAATATTCTTCTTTAGATGATGGTGCAATTAGATAATTATATTATTTCAGAGATGGAAACTACATGGAAATTAAATTATAAAAAGTTCGTAGCAATGCCTACGAATTTCTATATTTAACGAAAAAAACCTGTAATCATGACGCAGTCATATTTCTGCTATCTCATGGATAAGCAATGAAATTCGTAGACCTAGCTACGAACATGATATAATTTAATTTCTATTGTAATGAAGATGTGAATGTGGAAGGAAAAGGGAAAAAAGATAAAGACTGTGTTGTGAACGAGCAAACAGTTCCGCGTAATTTATCCGACTCGTTGGCCGCCGCGGTGAAGGAAATAAAACAAATAGAATGGTCGCACTTGCACACATGTGAGCTCTGAGCAACCACGGCAAAACCTATTCTTTTCATTGCAGATTTTATCCGTCTAGGGGTCATAGTCCAACGCCTCTATTCGATGATCATTATATGGTAATTTTTTGTTGCAGGGATCGAGTATTCAGATTAAACATGACTGATATTAGTCAATCTCATTGTGAGGTAAGTTACATAATGTATAGTTATTTATGTTGTTGTTTTACTGTACTTTAGTTGTAATTTACTGACATTATTATAATTCTCATTCAATTTAATGTAACTTAACAATTTTAATTTAATTTAATGTATTTAATTTGTATTATATTATATTAGAATACATTACTGATATTTTTTTGTATCTGTAATGCTTCTGAAAAATAAAATATTTCCTTTTCATTTCATAATATTTTATAAATAAAATATTAGCTTTAGTATCTAAATATAAACGATAATTCTAAAGTTTTCGGAGTTGAAGCGGTTTTTTTACGACTAAACCCGCGTTTTGCCTTAATCTCATGGTGGTGACCGAAGATAGAACACACGGGCTTAGTAAGTACTAGTAGTACTCTTCTGTAAACACTGCCGAAACACATCAACGCCAAAGCAAAGATAAAAAATATTGGATTAATTAATTTTGTAACCAAATATTAGATTTTTAATTTAAATTAATATGCTACATTGTTTTAAAACTGTAAAATTCATTAGGATTTATATAAATAATAATCAAATTTCAAAATGAGCATAAAATCTTGAACCGAATAAAAATATTGGGATGGTAAGAACTCCGCCAACCCCTCCATTACGGTGAAAAAAGTAGTATTACACGAAAAATACCTGTCTGAACCAAGTGTATACTTTATATAATTTGTCAGCCGAGGATTTTTAGAGGAACCACTTTTCCCACAACTTTTCCACCACTGTGTGTGCATTTTGAAATGCACTCGGCATAATGCATGTGTGTGCAGTTACCACTTAAGTGTCATCACCTTTTTAAAGGAAAGCCCTTCATTTACGCTCTCTTGCTTTAAAAAGGGAAATATTATGCACTGTGAGGGAGGATATTTAGACTTGGAGCAAAAACTAGTGTGCTGAGTAATGCAATGGTTTTTCTTTAGTAGAAATGAATACAACTAAACATCTCCTATGTTAATAAGTAACAAAGCAACGAAAATAACCTAAGATTTTGTCGACAGAGAGACTCTCTACTCCTAGAAGCTAGTAACGTAGCGCGATGTGTCAGCAAGGGCAAGTCGGAGCCGTTCGAGTGCAGAAACCACATCCGAGTGCTGCAGCCACTGGGTGACGGCGATCGACTCTACGTGTGCGGTACCAACGCGCACAGTCCAAAGGACTGGGTAGTTTATGTGAGTACATTAATAGTGCGTTTTTGCTAGGAGTTAGGAAATAACACGCAAGGGTTCGAGCGGAACCTTATCCAGGAGCTACAGCCACTAGGGGACGAAGACGTAGGTAATAAAGTAATTTATATGAACGCATTTTATTCGCGCTCTTCCTAAAAGCTAGTAACAAAGTGCTATGCGTCAGCTAGAGAATCTCCACCAGCTCTTAATCAGACATCAATTGTTCCTCTCTGTCACTTTCTATAGTCTTTCATTTAAAATTAAATCTATTTCGATAAGTTTTTCGAATAAAACTCATGACGTTTCTGTATTCATCCCACAGTTAAATCTCACACATCTTCCCCGGCACGAGTACGTCCCTGGCGTGGGCCTGGGAGTGGCAAAGTGCCCGTACGACCCGGCAGACAACAGCACTGCCGTGTGGGTTACGAACGGCAACCCGGGGGGTCTGCCGGCTCTGTACGCGGGGACCAACGCAGAGTTCACTAAAGCGGACCCTGTCATCTTCCGCAACGATCTGTTCGACTTTCGAACAGGACAAAAAAAGTATAACTTCAAGAGGACGTTGAAGTATGACTCCAAATGGTTGGACAGTAAGTTTTCTTTATTATTATTTTTAGGTAGGATTATAATTGTATACAGGACAGAAATGTTCTGGTGCGATTCCGAGCAAGCTACCAATGATTTTTTTCGGATTTTTTCTAAATTCGTACAATAATCGACTGTTTTAATCGTGAAGAGCAACATCGTGAGGAAACCTGCACACTGAGATAACTAGTGTGTGAAAACGGTAAGGCTATGGCAAATCACATTTATGTTCATTCAGAACGATCACATTGATAATTCTGAATGACCACAACCCTCACCAATGAGGAATATGAGTACGAATATGCCACGAAGATGATTGGACAATTGAACAGAAAGTACTTAAAAATTGTCTCTTTTGTTACAGAAACCAACTTTGTAGGCGCTTTCGATGTTGGAGAGTACGTGTTATTCTTTTTTCGGGAGACAGCGGTAGAGTTTATGAACTGTGGCAAGGCTGTGTACTCTCGAGTGGCCAGGGTTTGCAAGCACGATACGGGAGGCAAGCATATACTCAGCCAGAACTGGGCTACGTACTTGAAAGCTCGTCTCAACTGCAGCATACCAGGAGAATTTCCTTTCTATTTCGACGAAATACGTGAGTCAAGTGTCAATCTCACTTTGATAATTGATAATCATTTGCCAATTAAATGCTGACTTTTATGATCTGTTCTATTAGTTACCTACAATCTTATAATGGGGTAGTTATAGGCTTTAAGGCAACCTCTTTTCCCGGGAAGTATCTCAATGGTGGGACACTCCCCACCGCTTCTACAGGGTCCTATTGTGAGGAAATACCAAGATGAGTAGAAAACATTTACAGGTAGCCAAAACACTATACAGGTTATCTTCTAAACAGAAAGCGTGTACCAAATGCCGGATGACCCCAGTCGATTCTACGCGGCATTCACAACGGGGGCCAGTGATGGGCTAGTTGGTTCTGCCATCTGCACCTACACTATGGATGACATCCAGGAGGCTTTTGCTGGACGGTTCAAGGAGCAGGTGATTAGATCCAAGTTATTTTGCCTCATACGAATTTTAAAACTTCATCTGGATGCATATTTACGGAATCAATTTAATGTTGACTCTACTTTGACGTCGGTTTTCTTGAGTTCAAATAGTTATTTGCGACTATTTTATTACTTCTTCATTACTTACGCACGTAAATACGTAGTCTCTTCCTACTTCTTCTAATGTATGGCTCCTAAGGTAATCAGTTTCAAAGAACAGTGCCATCGTCATCAGCAGCCCACTCTAGTCCACTGCTGGATATTGGCATCTCCCAGTCAATCTGTGAACCACTGCCAATTCTGGTTAAACCGGTGACAAATTAACATCCACCGTCTCGGATGCAGTTCTGTTTCTCAATTCATTTGCTGTAAAGGTTTGAAGCTATGCCAAGGACCTCAACCTCTATAGCCTTTTATAATTATTTAATCTCACAGGCGACATCCAGCTCCGCCTGGCTGCCTGTGCTAAGAGCACGGGTCCCTGAACCCAGGCCCGGCACTTGTGTCAACAACACGGAGGCTCTGCCCGACAATGTGCTCAACTTTATCAGGTAAACCAACTGAATTAAGTAGTTTCAAAATCTTCCCGTTTCAATGACTATCAATCCAATAACTCTTCCTTCTATAAAAGGTAGAATGAATTACAAGTAACGGTCTGGCGCAGACACTCCGGAATCCAGGGTCGGAATTAACACGAACGTCGGAATTAATGTTCCTACCTATTAAATGTCTAATATTTTCTGGACGTGATGAGGATATTGCATAAATGCGTTTCAGATTTTTAAAGTCTTTTCTCTTATAATTTTTTTAATCCGCAATTATTTTTGTCTGGTATAAGTTAAGTATATTTGTTACAATTTAAAAATGTTTTTGTTTACGAGTGTCTAAGTATTTACTTTTGCCTAAAAACTTCATTGGAAAATTGAAACATTTCAATGTGTTAATTCCCTTGAGAGTAATCTCAACAAGGTTAGACCTCACATTAGTTTCGCGCCGCGTGTGTTTCGCTCAGGGTCACATGCAGGGAAGCTTTTGTTGGGGGTTGTCATTATAGTTACAAATGAGAGAAGAAAAAAATTGCTAACAAAAATCTCGAGAATTTTATTGAAATTCTAATCTAAGTAATTATTATTAATATAATAACAAAGTAATCTTTGTTTATGATTATTTGTAAATAAACATAAGTACAATGTTCTGATCATGTAAATAAACTTTAGTTAGAGTATTTACTTTTCCTTTTACTTTACCTCAACTGTCAAGATGTACAAGGCCAACAACAATCTAACCTTACATTATATATGATATTTTTATGTGTAACCAAGGGGGTTAAGACCCACCTATGACTGCCTCTCTGTGTACATCAGGTTCTATTCTCTAATTGGGTCGCTCGCACTCGCATGCCTTAATTGATGACGCGGTGTGAAATTCGTATAGGTACACACTAAATCTCACTCCCTATTCCCCCATTCTCTATTCTGCTTCAAAGCTTTTGGTTCTATTCCGAATTAAAGGGGAATGAGGCTTCTCTCTTAGGAAGGAAACTTCTAATTAAAGTTAAAGTGGTAAATTCCAATTCTATCCTAATAGATAGTATAGTGTATTAGATACCTACGTTTAAACATATATCTGCTATAACTATAGATAATAAATAACGTAGGTACTTACCTATATGAGTGAGTAATCCATTGTCATTGAATATTCAGGTGATGTTTTCTTCGTAGAAGTGTTGAATCGTCATTTTTAACGTTTCTTTTTGTTTCAATCAGGTCGCATCCACTCATGGACTCAGCAGTGCGTCACGAAGGAGATGCTCCAGCTTTCTACAAGCGTGACCTGGTGCTCACCACCCTGGTAGTGGACCGCCAATTTGTGGACATGTTGGGAGATGACATCACTTATACCGTATTTTATGCTGGCACTAGTAAGTGACTCTTTTAGACTCTTTAAGATTCGATCTTAAGGGAACCAAGTTCATTAGCTAGCACGCTTTTCAAATACTGTATCGAAACTTTTAAATTACAGAATGGATTGATTTAGTTTAAATAAACATTTAAAAACAGTTTGATTGGCTATCAATGATCAATGAATCATCTACGTACAGTTGTAGTAGTGCATACCGCCACAACATTTCTGTATTCTCAAAGGTCAGCTAGTACAGAACGCCGCAAGATGTTATGCTCACCTGTACATAAAAGTATATATAAGTTAAAAAATATTGTATGTTTAAAGGGCAAGCCCCTATCGTTGCAGCAGCTTGCATGTACCTTTGTCCACCGTCTTTTCTAACCTTTTAAAAAAACTGAACTACTATTTTTAGGTGTAGGGGAAGTATACAAAATAGTGCAATGGGCGGGCGGCGGCTCCCGTGTGGCGGACGTGTGGCGGGCATCAGGGGTAGAGCCTGTTCGTTCACTGGCCCTGTCTCGGAGGGTCCATGCGCTGTATCTAGCAACTGACTACCGCATACGTCAGCTGCCTTTGCGGGCTTGTACTCATAGGTTAGTTTCTGATATAAATCTTTGAGTCATAGTCATTTCATAGTTTGTAGACTTTTCATCTAATTATAACGCAGTATCGTAGTAATAACGGAAAATACCTGTCGGGGTGGGTAGAAGTTGGGGCTACTACTGCTGGTTTTATTATTTCATGAATTCGAATTTCGTCCTCGGCGCTCACCATCTTGGTCAACCAGGTTCGTGCCGGTGTCATTTTTCTGGACTTCTTTCTTTCTTAAATAAACTGTAAATAAAGTAAATAAACTGAATTTAGAATTCTTACCTGGTTATGGTTATGAATGTTAAATTCAGTTGTTTTTCCCATAAGGTCGCTTTAGAAGAGCAAATTTTGCTCTTTATTATTTCAAAAGTTCTTTACCGTTCCACAGGTAGTTACTCGCTCATCCAGAATTAATATTTGGTTATGCAACAGGTATGACAGCTGCGTACGCTGCGTTCTAGACCCCTACTGTGGGTGGGACAAGGAAGTGGGGGCTTGTCGCCCATACACCCCTGGTCTTCTCCACGACGCCACCAATTCCACTCCCTCCATATGCGAGGCCAGTGCCCCTCTGAGGACCGTGAGAGCTGGCTATGGCCAGAGCGTACATCTAGCGGCGTTTGCGAAGACACCAGAGGCGTTGAAAGACCAGCAAGTCACGTGGTATCATCATTCCAGGGAGAAGGGGCGTTACAAGATTAATTTTAAGTAAGTTTGCTATTGATTTATGATGAATATTGTTTCGTATTAGTTTATACGGTTTCCATATTTCTTGGTCACGTTTCTGACGTTCAACCTACTCTAAACGACATACTTTCTACGTCATAGCTCAAAAGAAATGTCACTAGACTATTAGACTATACTTGAAGTAGCTACAAATAGACCTAAAGTCTTTTACTGCGTAAACCTATCATCATCGTTCACGTTTCATGGTGGTAGCTTAGGAATATAGGGTATATTTAAATTAATTTTATTTATTTTGCCATAAATTCTTGGTAGATTTTATTACATTTATAATTAACTTTTTGTTTTTTCTCGGTGCAGTTGGGAGCGAGTACTGGAAACGTCAGAACGTGGTCTGGTGCTGCTCACGGTTACAGAGACTGATCGAGGACGATATGAGTGTTACTTCGGACCTACTCTTATTGCTTCTTACAACTTAGATATTGATATACACAGGTGAGTACATATTTAAGAAATACTCAGTTTATTATCGATTCGAAATCCCTTTCAATATCTTCCTGTATCTTAAATAGGTAACTAATAAAACTTCTGTACTTCTATTCAAACTCAATCTGAAGTAATTCGACAGGAAGTTTAAAATAACTATGTAATTATATACTAGGTACTTATAGGAATTGAATACTCGTAATCAATTAAACTATTTAACATTCAATAGGATCTTACTTGTGAGCTTTTTAAGTTATATACTTATATGCCTGCACACTTAGGACCAAATAGCGTAAACGTTCGGAACATAATAGGTATTAGGTACTACCTACATACAGTAAATGCTCTTTATCGTTCGATTACATTACTTATGTTGTCGATAACACCTGTTGTGGCTCTTTCACGAAGGTAATTATTTGCTTCAGGTGTACACAGCCGAGCAAATCGCAGGAATACAAGCAAGTGTACTCGGATTGGTGCCATGAATTCGAGAAATATAAGAGTGCTATGAAAGCTTGGGAGTCGAGACAAATGGTAAAAAACTTTTTCACAAAACTTTTTTTGACGCAAGTCAACACGTTTTTTTTTCAGATACTTCAACACAGTTTCACATTGATTTGTGGTTTCTGCTTTACACGATAAAATAACTACACCATTATTTTAATAATCTACTACTAAGAAACAACATGTCAACAAAATGGTAACAAGATATTTTAGAATCTATTATAAGTAATCACAAGTTACGTGACTAAACTCATATTGAAAACAATGTGGTTATTATTTAGTCTATCACAACCGTCGGCACATGGGTCATTTTATCGAATAATCAATTCGCATATGTTTTATTTCCACGACTAAAACCCTCTTTATTACCCCCAATTTACCTACTTCTTTCCAACTTAACAACTCCTGCGAATGAATACTTAAAGCCATAATTACTTATAATCGCAGGGACTAATAAAATATTGTAGGCTTTTGGTTAGGTACGTATGATTCGTTAATCGCTGTAATTATTCGTTACAATATAACATTAAGTTTATGATATAAATGCCAGCTAATACACGGCTTGGGTGTATTGTAGGGCAAATAAGCAGGTTTTTATTAACACGATATTTTGATAGGGCGCGAGGCGCACTTTATTGAATATTATCGGTACCTATTAAATTACGATTACATGAAATGAATTAAATGAAATAATTGATAGGGTCCAAAAATGTATATGTCTGATAAAGATGCATATGTACAATAAATTACCATATACACTGGAACTAGAAGTTAAGAAGAGGATTTTATAAAGTCACGGTTTTACTCCCGAAAAGTATTCCCTATTTTTCGAGTATGTTACTCGTAATTAAGGCATATGTTGTATTTCAGCAATGCTCGAAAAGCCTGAACGCATCGAGCCAGCAGAACAACATGGCGAACGAGATCGTGGCGTCGCTGCGGTGATAGGGCACAGCCAGTGATTAATGGACGATTACACACCGACCTCCCTAACATAAACTATCCGATATTTCGCCGACAGGGGCCGCACGCCGCCCCTACCACGCTTTCCAATCACGATCCTGTACTTTACAGTGCTCTGCTGTGTCAATATCACGTTGGTACTAGATTTTTCCCGATATCCCGAGAGATTCTTTACAGTTTTATAAATAACACAAATATTAAAAATAACACTATTGTTAAACATTGCAGCAAAAATTGTGATTTGTACGTTTCCGCAATAATACAGCAAAAAACTCATGCTTGTAGCAGGTTAAAATCATAAAGCTGCTACGCCGATCCACCTACGGCGTAGAGCAGAGCCGCAGGGAATATGTTCAATGTTTATTAGTAATCCCGAATTGATGACTCTATCCTATCGAGAAGAGATAGTTGGGGTACACACCTAAAGGGGAATGATAATGTAGTAACGGAATGATCTGTTAAAATAGATTTGTTGGTCGTTCCAGAGGCTGCGCAACTTGATGGATGACTGACTTTTGTTCAACTTTCGCGGAAACTTTTTTCGTTGCCTGCGAGTTTATTTCTAAAAGGAAATATCGAATAGTCTATGTTACCATGTAAGCATTAATTAATTACCTAGTTTTATTGTTGTTGAAAGCGACTGAATATTAGTAAGCAAGAAGTTTTTGTCGATATTTCAGCGCTACCACAAACATTCAATAGTAGCGCTACCAATAAATACTCTACTTCTACTCTTGTGTAATTTACCTTTCGCTTGCGCTCCGCATTGAATGTGCTGTAAATATCTCACAAACGGTAACTTGTTGGATAATGAGGGTCAAAGCTGTACGAGGCGTGCGCTGCGCACGGCGCGGGCGAGTAGATATCAACGTATACTTACGTTGCTGGGTAGGGTGTCCTTTCGGTAAATTTTTAACTTCATAACCAGCAATGGATAATGATTCGGCGCGTGAGCACACGTTGCACAGCGGAGGCCCTGAGTAGGACTGAGACCCATCACTACAAAATGCTGTGATATCAGTTCTCATCGGATTTTATTTGTGAGGAATTGAAATGAATAATATAAAAAAATTGAATATTTAATTTTGCTGTAATTGGAAAATCAAATCAAGTCGAAACGTGTTTATTAAAGACCAAGTACCGAGAATTATTTTGTAAAACGAATTCAATAATATTTACTTCGTAGATTGATTCATGGAAATCACGATATATAAATTGTAGGTAAAATAAAGAGCAATACAAACGCCAATTTAGGTGTTAAGGGTGATTTATATTAAAAGCTTAATTGTACATGAAATGTTTGAGCAGAAATTAATTTAGCATTTATTTAGATAAGTTTTGTTGAAATGGCGACTGCAATGTTGCGTGTTAGAGCACAGTTCCACGATGTATAGAACTTAGGGTTGGTTTTGTTTCAAAGAGTTGGTGTTATTGATTAATAGCCACAAAATGTAATTTTAGGCCCGACTTCGGACTCAGAAACCGAATTTAATAGAAGTTGTTTGTGTTCAGGTTGAGTTTGTATTATGTATCTCGCTAGAATAGTGCCTTGTGAAGCATGCTTACAGTAAAATAAAATGTTACTGAATATTAATTATAATATTTTTGTGTATTATGTAAAAAATATGAGTAAAGTACATTACAGTAAATTATTCGTAAAGCAATAACGTTCCACTGAAGTACTATGTCGCCAGTATTAAAATAATTTATTTGCAGAACATTTAGATAGTGATGTACTTATTAAGGTAAATTGTTAGTTATAAGAGGATATTAGAAGATTATTGATTATTTATGGTAGAACCATACTATGTTTTATTGCTTAAGTTTAAACATATACGTACCTACTTATTTGCGAAATACTGAGCTGAAAACTATGACAACGTGCCACTTTATTGTCAAAAGATCTCACTTTAAATTTGTATGATCTTCACCAAATACTTTTAGTCGTTGACATTATGAATTAGATGGATTTTGAAATTTAATGATACCTATTGATATTTTATTAGTACGATCAAAAGTTAATGCAGTGTCCATAGTCATTGCTGCCAGCTGGAATTATTGTATTCAATAGTACCTAAACAAACATGCCATCTAAAATGTTGTATAAAGATATACCTACTGTAAATAAAATATGAATTTCGGTAAATAGAAAGATCGCTATTATTATAATGTTATTGTAAAAATACTTATGGTAAGGCATTAGCATAAGCAATTGTTTTATAAATGAAAAACAAAAATAAATTATTTTAGATCTACCTCTGCATGTTTTATTTTCTAAAGCTTCTTAGCGAATAAGTTTAAAAAGAAAATGTATTTTGTTGGACATTCCGCACCTAAGCCTCGTTTGAATTGCCTTTCCTTAGTTATTTGCAGTAAATCAGCATTTCATTTTACTGGGCCATTATTTTACCCTTGCGTTCCGATGACAAGAGAACTGCTAAATAAAGAACTGAAATAACTCGTTCACTCAACGCACGGCTTTTAATTAAAATTCTATAATATGTACGTGAGCGTTGTGGAAAATTGCCGTGCCGCAGTTCTTAAAAAACAATTCAATATTCCTCAAAATTTACGTCCACTTGTAACTCAAAACTCTTAAAAATAAGCTCAGCTATATTTCTTTTTACGGGCAATGAAACCGTAATTTGAGTATCGTAAACGGCGTCTGTCTTAGATTGGCGAACATCATAGAATTTAATTACCGAGGGAGACTGAAATAATTGGCGACTCGCTGTAATGGCCGCGCTTTACGGGCAAATTAATAGATTCGCGCTGCAGGCCCGCTGAAACCTCCGGGGCTCGGTCTCGTATTAATTGCCGACCTGAAATCAAAATACTAATATAATAGAGGTATTACAAACCATCTGTACTGATCATTTGCAATTTGCAAGGCTACTCAGTGTCGAAACTGAACTAATGAAAATTAATACAATACGACTCAAAACTGTGTTGTGCCAAAATTTATCTAGAATACCTGGTCATAGCTCCCGAGTTCCCGACAGACAAAAGCTTGTTTCAGTGGCTGGTAGCTATGAAAAACCCAAATACGAGCCGACGATATTTCCATACAAATAAGTAATAGATGTCAACATTTGACCTCCAGCTATACTACCTACTAGGTACTACTCGTATATAGCGCCCCATTTCCTTTTTTTTCGAGGGGAAACGCTCATGCTTACCTCTTCGCCACAGGGAGACGATATCGAAGGGTTGGTTAGTAGTTGGTTGGTATAAATGGGGAAGATTGATTGTCCTCGGTCTATTTAACCCGGTAGGTAAGTATTGACCCCAGCCCGTCATACCGTCTCATAGCTAGAGTCGACAAAGACGATAATTTTCTCGGAGAGTGACGGCGTCGGCGCCGGTTTGACGAGACTTAATGATAGAATCCGATAAAAGTATCTGCATTCATAAATCCGTAATGGAAGAGTAATTAAAATTGACGTATTTCAAGTGAACTGGGTCTGGAATATTTCAAGGAAAAAATCAGGTAAGTTAGTTCATGTAGCGAAGGGAAATAAATAGGTGGTAAGTACCTACCTAGTTGTTTCCCTTCGGACTTCGATCCGGATTCGAAACGGTGCTTCGATCGTAAACAACCAGCTATGAAGGATTATTTTATGATGAAGGAAAAAAATGCTTTAAAATATTCATTCACATAATATGTAGAATCGTAATTAATAATAAATTATATAATAATTGAGGAGCTCGTAGCCTAGTTACGAGCACGGTCCGAAAGTGATCCTGCTGGTTAAGCGACGTTGGCGCGGTCGGTACCTGGATGGGTGACCGCTAGTGGCATATTTCATCTGAGCTCCTCCGTGCCTCGGAAAGCACGTTAAGCAGTCGGTCCCGGTTGTTGTCGTTCGTCAGCAGTCGTTAAGCCATGTCAGAGGCCTACGGGCGGCCTGAACAACTCTGACAAATAGGTTGGCCACTAACCATACGATAAGCAAGCATATAATAATTGTAAATATTAAGCTTCCTTCTGATTCTTTGACGCCTGGTATATGAATTGATCTTGATTTATAAATGTAGGTAAGTACTCGTACTTATATCGGTATGTATGGTATGAGTAACATATTCTATTCTATCTCAGGGAGGCATAACATTAAGGACGTAATTTCATTTAACTCGGCCTTGGAGACGTTATTTCGATTATCCTTTGATCTTCCATCCCAGCTCCGTTCCTAGTGCTCGACTGCGCTCGCGAGGTCTCGATTTACTGCGAGTAATCGAATTAAGGGAAAGGTCTATACCAGGTATTCTCAACCTTTTCTTCACGGATCACAAATTAAATGAAGCAATTTCGTAAGTATTTAAAAATTTATTATGTAAAATGCAAAGGAGTGTTCTGTGCCATAAATACACAAAATAGACGCTGGTGTTGTAATTGTAAGTAAATTTTTAAGGAAATTTAACTGAAAGTGCGATAGGCCAACGAACGTAACTAGGACACCCTAGCATGTTAGATTGAATTTCACATGGTACATCTGGGTGAACTACGCGGGTGGAGCACGAAATATGTCGAAAACTTTGTACACTTTTTATTATTAAAAAATAAAAATCACAGTTAAAAATGTTAAATCAAAAAAATCAATTTTCCTATTTATAAAGCCTTTTATGTAAAATTACCCTTTTATGTAAAAGGGTTAAAGGTTGAGTGCCTCTGACCAACAGAATACGACTTTATCGCGCGATGGAGCGGACGATGGGTCGTTTAGAGCGCGAGGCGCATGATCGATCACTCGCGTCATGTGAACGCATGTTGCTCTTAGCGTTCAGTTCAACCAATCATCTTCAAAGGTCTGCGTTCACCCTTACAAAGTTGTTCATAATAAAATAGACACTTTGTGTTACCGGTTAGAAAGCGTAATATCTTCATTAACGAACGTAGATATATATAGCTACGCGTACCGACGTCAACATGTGTTCGTTTCTACATACTCTTGTTTCGCCCCGTGCCCAACGAGCCGCATAAATTACCGCTTTCCTGCGACTCGTTGAATGTTTCTTTATTTTTTTCTGTTAAAACCACCAACTTAATTTATAGCAGCGGAATTTCAAACCGAAGGAATTCTCTGCCGGTTATTTCACTATTATATTATTATAGCAACCGACTGTCGTTAACGATTTCGGAACAAGCCTACAAATCCGTGTTAGTAGTTAAAGCTCAAGGGCTGTGTCATCATAATAAAATGCAAATTGACACAGATTTAATCCGGACTTATGCCGCTGAGCCCAATAACTGTTAATAATCCGGGCGGGCGGCAATTGCGTGGCCCGGGCGGACGCGCCGGGCGGACTCGTGCCGCCCGGGCCGCCGGCTCGCATTACAACAACATTAGCATTTGGTTTTCAGCTCTGACATACAGACAACTTGATCTGTGGGAAAATAATTTTTTACGCTGTTTAATCGTAAACTTTTTAGCACTGTGGACTTATATTTATTTATCTTTAAGCATATCTTTTTGATAGGTTAAATTTTTCACTTTCTTATGGAAGATGTTTTGGTTGGATTCATTTAGCAGCATCTTATCTATTCCAGTTTTTTATTAACGTAATTTATATAAAATTATCCCACCACTGAAAAATACGACTTGCTATGCTAGCGTTTATTTACTAGCCCTTTGTTTTAGTAAGAATAAGAATACATAATATAGTACTCACTACATTTTCCCTAGCGCGTCCGTCTGTCTGTTCGATTATAGCTTTCAAGCTATAATCTGAACCCAAACCAAAGGATTGACCAAACAAACCAAAGTTTCGATTTTCACTTAGGTATATTATATGTAGATTGATTTCCGCCCGAGGATGTTTTTACCCGTGCAATGCCAGGGCGGGTCGCTAGTTAATAATATTCTATGAGTACCTACGATAGCAAGTTTAGGTTAAGCTTTGTTTACTGAGGGAAACATTCGGAGGCCATTCCGCACAGTCACGGGCTTGGTCCGTGTCATTAGAAGGGCTCCAAATAATGAAATGTAAATTAATACGTCATCTTGGATAGAGGATTTGGTTCTTTAATCCTATTAGCCCAACTTGTTGTTAGTGATAGGGCTCAGTTATAATGTTCTGGGAACCAATTATTCAAATGGTTACGATTTGGTTCGAATTGGATTAAATGTAAGAATTTATTTATGGTAGACGTCTTTTAAATAAGAAGCCTCTAGATTAGGATTCTCCAACTACACAGACATGATGATGAAATTGTTTTTGATATTTGGTACTTATAATATTGTTTTTCTAATATTATTTTTATTATCAATTTCAAACCAGGTAAAAAATATTTTTATTTTTTTATTTTTATTTACTACTAAACCCGCATTTGACCTCGATCTCGCCTGTTGGTAAGCGACGATGAGGTCGACGATGGAACATGCGGGTCCAGTAAATGCCAGTAATGTATTAATGTAATATATTACAAAAACTTTTTTCTTTCTTTAAAATGCTTGCACTATATAGGAGTGGTCCCCCTACCATGAGTGACAATGGGATGTAATCAATTGGCGAAAACAAAAAGTGATTTATTTTAAGTTCCACTGTCTCGTTACGGGACCAGTTGACGAATACAATAAGTTACTTATTTCAAGTTTAACCATCTCAGCCCGCGTGTGGCCAGATCTATGGGACCAGTTAACTACTAACCGGTGGTTAGTTACTAACCGGTATCTGTACCCTAGCATTTGCAAGGCCATTGTCACAAAGTGGTTTTTAGAAGTTCTACACACGAGTAGCTAAGTATCGAAAAATATTTACTTTCAATGATGTTACTCATGATGATGTTATGTTATGTACTTTACATCTTCATTTCGCCTTCGGACTACCAGGTTCCATCCTTATGTTGTTGATATCCCATCTGCTCGTACGAAGCGATTTGCTTCTTCGTTCATTATGCTAAGGAATGGAACAGCCTGCCGGAGTCTCCATTTCCCGAAACCTACAACCTTCGGATCTTCAAGGCCAGAGTGAATAGGCATTTACTGGACCCGCATGCTCCATCGTCGACCTCATCGTCGCTTACCATCAGGCGAGATCGAGGTCAAATGCGGGTTTAGAAGTAAATATTTTTTAAAAAAAAATGTTACTTTATGTCCCAGGAAAGACCCTGTCGGTACATAAATAATGATATAGTACTTGTACACATTTCACATACCAAAAGAAAACAATCTTATAATGGTCTTTCTTGCGAGAAACGTTTTCGTTTCGATTCCAGTGGATAGTAAGGTAAGGTCTACTAATTAAACTTTTTTAATCTGGCACTCGAGGCAAGGTGTCGAGGCCTCGAGGCCACTTGCTCTCATCGAGATAGCTCTTTCTCAATTTAGGGATCTCCGCGAAGCCCTCTGATAAGCCCCAGATTTAGCGCTGAGCGAATTTGTTCGGGTAATTTACTTTCCGAGTTATGAAGACAATAAAATTTGGCCGAGAGCTCTGAGTAGCTTTATTTTGTTTTGTAATGAAGACTTATTTGACATCAAATATCTAAATGGAGTGTTCAAGTGTTCTTATATCGGATGATTAATCCGATCGACAAGTGTACAGGATGTATCAAGTTATTTAACTATATTAACCTCTTGTAGAGCGACTTAATTACGATAACTGAACAATTGTTGATAAGTAGTTTTTTTTTTAAATATGGAAGACTAATTTTGAATTTACACAATTGGGGCCAAAAACTTTTGTTCAGGTGACTTAGTAATTGTTACATATATGTTTATAGGTTGAATGATGTAGATGTGTAAGTACTTAGTAAGTACTTAAATATTTCACAAATTGCATATAATTTTAAAAAAACTAGAAACTATTATTTTTAATATCTTTTGACTTTAACAAAAATATTGTTACATTTTATTTTTTATTTAGTTAAGTATATTTCGAAATATTGATAGTTTGTTGATCATTATTTTTGCATTAACTAAACGTAGGTAATTCAGAAAGCTCAAACACGGTTATCTATGGTCGTGAAGTCAAAGTTCATGGAAACAAATGTTTTACTAGTATGATTTTTACGTGATTTATTATATTTATCAAGTTTATTTTGTGTTAACTGCATTGTTAAAAAGCGTAAAACTTGACCTTACTGGCTGGCGATTTTTTTTTTTTTTTAATTATTTGTCAAAAAATAATTACTGTCACTTTTCAATCGCTACAATGGAGGTAACGCGGGAAGCATTTCGTGCTATGATCTATTATCATTTTAAACGTGGGTTAACATACTCGTATAAGGAATCACATGAAAATTTAATCAGTGCTTTTGCGGAATTGGCTCCATCACTTCCCGCTATCACCTATTGGTTTCGTGAGTTTAAGCGTGGTCGGAGCGACCTAAAAGATGACCTTAGACCGGGGCGACCACCAACGGCAGTCACTCAAGAAAACGTCACCAGGATGGAGTGGCTAATAAAGAAATGTCGCAACATTACTAAGCGCAAGATTCAGGATGAACTGAAGATTGGATCACAGGCAGTTTCCACAATTTTATATGACTATCTTAAAGTTAGGAAAGTTGCATCGCGATGGACACTCTCTCACAGAAGAGCAGAAAGTCCGACTTGTAGACTGGTGCCAGTTTATGCTAGATAAATTCGACGGAGGTAGCTCACAGCAAGTGACCTATATCTTGACTTCCGATAAATCTTGGAAATACAGCTACGACCCGCTTACGAAACAGCAATCGACAGAATGAGTCTTTGAAGAAAATCGCTATAGCGAGGTTTGCTGCCACAAGCTGGAGCTGAGTGACGATCGTCCGAGAAGCGGAACGCGTGGTCACCAAGACAACGCTCCCGCTCACAGAGCTGCCAGAACTTTTTAACCCATTCGGGCGTACAATTACTACCACATCACCCCTACAGTCTTGGCACCGTGTGATTTCTTTTTGTTCCCCACTTTGAAGAAATCTCTCCGGGGTAGAAAATTTACGACTGCGGACGAAGCAGTAGACCAATTTAGGCGACTTTTTTCGACCTTCCGCAAGAACAATTTTTCACATGTTTTGAAAGCAGGTTCAGTCGAATGCATAAGTGCATTGATGCCGCAGGGGAATAATTTGAAAAGTTGTAAATAAACATTTGTAATATTTCGTTTATTTTCTATTTGATTAAAAATTAATGGGCCGCCTCTTATATTGCCTATTTTAATATGGGTATTTTTATTGCTAGGGTGTTTATTTGTGTCAAACTTTAATTAATTTTATAACATCATCATTTTAGTAAAGCTTCAAAATATTTTGAGGTTCTATTCCACGGCAGTGCTATCATTTTTCTTGATGGATAAAAAATAATACATCAAATATTGGCAACAAGTATCTACGTTTACCCATGGGGCGAATACCATATCACAAACCTAGGTAACTGTATTACCATGTCACAAACCTAGGTAACAGTATTACCTATTCGAAACGGCAACGGTCTACAAGAGCTTCTTGATTTATAGGTCTAATTAAACACCTGAATGCAAACCATGAATTGTCTTCAGAATCTAAGGAATGCTCACTGAAGCTCTGCGGATGCAGAGCCAATAGTGCAGCCAGGCATTTAGATTTTCATTGTGCAGATTTCTGCATGTATTCCATGACGTGGATAAATGTTGGGGAACATGACCGAGGAACCAATAAACTTTAGCCATAGATAAGACCGGAAAGGTTCGATGGAAGAGTGAAAGAAGTAAGTCAGTGAAACGTATCAGATTGTCGCGAATGGTCGACCTAGAAACTATATGTCTACGTCAGCATTAAGGATGCGTGTCGGGCGAGTTTGGGGCTGTCACCGCCGACCTCATCCATCAACCCCTTCCCGACCGATGCTGCGGAGAAAAACTACGAGTGGTGAAGTATATCAATAACAAAATGATAATGTTGTATCTTAGTCATGTCATACTCACTTTGCAAGTATTTTATGGGCACAGACTTGACAATTATATCTGACTTTGTTTCCCATCTGTTTAATCATCCAGTATTATTTATTATCATTTTTATAAGTAAGGTAGTCTCTAAAAACCCTTACAATTCAAGATACAATAATGATGACATTGATGACGCACAACTTTTCGGGGTCAGTGATTCGGCGGGTAGGGTTTGTCAAACACAAGAAAGCGAGGTTTTCCTTCCTACCCTTGTTAGTTGTTAGTAAACAACACTGAAACAAGTTTCACTTGGTAATTTTTCGTAAATCAAGACGGGAATCAATGGTATATCCGGAATAGTTAAATGAGTTAATATTGTGTAGGTATCTATAGGGTTTTGTACAAAATCCAAAGAGAGAATATAATCAAAATACGAGTAACTATGAAATGAAAGAGCGTCGGTGGCACAGTGGCTAGGACACCTGACTCCTATGCGGGAGGTCCGGGTTCGAAACCGTGCAGTGCCATGTACCAATGAGTTTATCGTATTTTTCGGAGACTTGCGTACATTTACCGACTGCTCTAACGGTGAAGGAAAACATCGTGTGTGTAAAATGGGGTAGGCACAAAAGATCTCAAGTGGTCGAAGTGCCGCTGGGATTATTCCCGGCCCCCTATCATAAGATAAGAAGATAAGAGCTATGAAATGACTCGTGATCTCGTACCAAAGTCAACATTTTACTAGTATCATTACAAATGCTGAGTAAACGTACAACAATGTCGCAGAATGTGGCACTCTGTAGAGATTTACTGACGCAGCGGGCGGGGACGGTTGTCAAAGACATGCGGTTTTCCTGCCCTTGGCAGAAGTATGGGGATATGTACAATTTCTTTGGTCAATCTTTCTGATACAGTACGTAATATTGAAGTACCGATCACTTATACTAGAAAAATAGTTAATGGTGACATATAGAACTAGAAAACAGCCGGGTTTTTTATTTCTTTATCCAAGGCACAGAATACTAACTAAAACTAAATAGTACTCCGTCCAAGGCTAATAAAACAAATATTAACAATTGACAATTGTTTTATATTAGTCTAAAGGCAGGTTGATGAACATACACTATTTATAACTAATGAGTAAATCCAAGTTTTCAATGATTTCATTTTTCCCTAAAACGATTTGAGTACGTAACTTACTCATAGTTATTCCATTCCGATTTCAGCAGAGCCAGTGCTGACATATCAAATCTCCTTGTAAACCCAATACCCGCATATTGGCCGACCTCTTCGGCTAGCTCGAGAACATTCATGCAATTTTCTTGGTCTCTTCGCAGTCATGGTCATAAATATAGTCTCAAAAATACTCTCCATCATTACATTGATCACACATAGTGGCATTTGAATGTGTGCTTTTACTTACTGGCAAGCTAAGGGTTAGGCCAGTCGTACTTTCTATGAAATTTATATAACTTCAAGGGCACCACAGGACATCATACTGACTCATCATAGACCTCTCTTTTTCCTACTATATGACTACTCGTCTCAAAATACGAGTTAGTAGGTAATTATTGACAGAAATTGCATTTTTTTAAATCAACTGTATTTTACAATCGAAATTTAACAGAATTTATTTGAATGAATTTCAATTTTGTAGCTAAGTAGTTACTGCAACAGTCTTAAATCAGTACTTTCGAGTCCGGGACAGTTGATATTTTAAACGAGCAGTCTTAATTATTTGCTCATTCTTGCTTCAGTTTTTAACGGGCTCAAACAAGTAAGTTGACTTTTTCTGTCGAAATGGTTTGGAAAAAGTCTATCACGTTCTTTGAAGCAAAATGTTTCTTGATTGGAGTAAAGAATAAAAAGTTATTTTCATACAGAAACTCATTTAATTGTGCTCGTCCAACAAGATTCGATTCAGCTTCTTGTTAGATAATAATTTCAAGGTTTTCCTTTGCAGAGACCTTCAAATATTATGCAGTTTCAGTAGATTCCACTGAATAAGTATTCAGTGCAAACTGGCATGGCCATGAAGCAAGTGCAACCCAGTCACGTGATATTCCGTGCACCCATGGATAAATGCCAATAACCAGTAGCTACAGTATGTTTAACCCCGTCATTTACAACTCTCTACTATCCAACTTTGCGTCACCGACTGCAGCTGTATTTTTCAAAACAACCCCTTTTACTATAATTACACACGTTTGAACGCACGGAACGTTGAAACACACAACATTACTCTAGTTTAAACGAAGGTATGTCTCGTTTCAAAATAATGCACTTAATATAGAAGTACTTTTCATGTATGCATACTGAGTAGACGAATTTTGCGAAAATTCGAGCATTTATTTTGTAACAGAGTTCAAAGTTAATGGTATCGATCAGCAATAAAATATAGGGTTGCGGTCGTAAAGAAGCCAGTATTTTGACTAGCAGAGGCGAATGTTTGTACGTTGGTGGTGCTTTCCGCAATAAATCAGCTCGGGACTGCGGGGAAAGAGTTAAAGCGGAAGATGTGGTTTGCAAGTGAGCACTTCGATACCCACTGTCCACATCGTCTTACCGCAAACACTGAAATGTTTTTTGTTTCACAAGTACTTACAAAATACACTAGTAAAACAGTTACCATTCTGAAATAATATTATGAAAAGAAAATATTCCCCAGACTAGACACAAGACACCTTCTTGAATTTTAATTATACCTTTAGTAAAAACATGTAGCCCTCGCTCTCAACTATAATTCTTACCTGCCTGACTTGAGAAGGAACTTTTCAAGTGTCTTCTCGTAGACAAGGGTACGAAAATGAATTATTATTCTGTCCCAGGGAAAAAAATCACTTGCCCAAGTAATGAAAACTTGACCTGATGCGCTCGAGCACTGCTCCGGTCCGGCGGATATTACAGCAATATATTTCAATTACACATAAGAAAAAGAACAAGTCGTTTGAAGTAGCTGAAAGGCCAGATTACAGTTGGAGGAAATAATAAGGAAGACTCGGCTAACGAGGCGGGGACGGCAACTTTTAGAAAAGAAAACGTGTGG
This sequence comes from Hofmannophila pseudospretella, assembly GCA_947369225.1. NCBI lineage: Eukaryota > Metazoa > Arthropoda > Insecta > Lepidoptera > Oecophoridae > Hofmannophila > Hofmannophila pseudospretella. The sequence goes on from OX376316.1 coordinate 7,285,485, forward strand.
GGAGGAAAGGTGGTTTTCAACTCGGCTCAAGGTGATTAAATTTCTTATTATTTCTTAAGGTAAGCGGCAACATGGGCTGTCTCGTTAATTTGTTAAATTAAAAATAAAACAACGTAATGAAAAATAGTTAAAATTTTCGAGTTGGAACAGGTAGGATAGACAAATGAATGTCCCTATATACAAAAATGGAATTAATCTATAAAAACATTTGAGTGACTCAATTCATTTGTCCACTCATACCTATTATCACAATTCATACAATGATTACTGAGTAATAATGCTTCATGAGTTATTCAAAGGGTTCCCCTAAAACTTGTTAAGGTCACAAGTTAGATATGCATGTTTAGATGTAGAGAGTGAGATAGGGTGCGGACACAGGGCGAAGATTTGTGCGATTCAGCGGAATTTAATTACTCGACGCGGGCAGCGTAACGGCGCAAAAATATTTATGTTTATTGTCGAGCTAATGCCTCAATGAGACCGCACGTGGCCTGCCGTTGGGGGAAACCCTATACCGCATAGCTACCCAAAGGTATACAGAACACGCAGAATAAAAAAATATTACATTACTTAATCAAAATTTTCCTTTATTGAATAAAGTAAAGAAAGAAAAGGTGATTCCAAGTAATTTTATCACATGTTGCTGTTATGGCTCAATCATAGGTTTGATCCTATTTGCCTAGGAATAGTACGGACTAAGAGAGTCGAAAGAAAACACAAATATGACAAAATTGAGGCGTGTAATTCTAATAGTAGCGAAGTTGTAATTACCTACTTATATACACCGACATCTATCTTATATGAAAGTTGCATTTATAGGGAAACTGAGTTACTTCTACACGTTATTTTCCCCTTAATCTCAGTAGAGGTTAAAAATATTTGCATGTAAATATTTCCTCTAAAACAGAACAAAACTCATGAAGTTCATATTTATATCGAGCGTCGACAATTACGGTCATTCGAAGTCGAGCGTGATGTTTCCAGTCCATTTCTCGTAATAGCGCTGCTTTTATAACCAAAGCGTAATGAAACTCGTTTAAATATCCAAAAGTGGTTGGATTACTGCTGCTAAGCACTTTATACTGCTTAATTACAGCCCTCGACAGAAATAATTGGGAACTTGGGAGATTATAGGCGGACTTTACGGAGAATTAAAGATCTCCGGTGAATTATTGAGTGTCAATTGTCTCTTTTCAAGTGAAAATGGTCGTACATAAAAATACGCTACCTCTTTATTGCTGTGGAATCCTTCCAAAATATCCATGGAGCATTTATTAAGAACGATTAAGTACCTCCATTAAGGTAAAGAGTCATGAATTCCTCTAAGATTCTAAGGCGTACTTTGATATAAAAAAATAAAAAAGCGGCCAAGTGCGGTGAAGGTTCCGTATTCAAAAGAAAAACATCTTCGTTTTGAAAAAATAACATTTCATATATTTTTCTTAAAAATAATCAGTATTTAGACTTTGATTTATTTTCCCCGACATACATATACAATACCGTCTATCAATACTAATTATTTCAGACTTTTTCTCGTAAAAAAACAAAAATAACATTTTTTTAATTTTCTCAAAATTATAAATTTTCGAAACTTCATTTATTTTTCCTGTAAAATATAGGAGAATAAATGAGTCAGAATTATTTCAGATTTTTCAGCTTGCAAACTTTGGAGATAAGGGGAACGATAATTTTTTGCACATTTTTGGCAATAAATCAGAAACTAATCCATATAAAATAAAATTTACTTTTGTAATGTGCAAAATATATAATATCCCCATTTTACCCAGTTGCCCCACATTCAGATTTCGACTCCCCATTTTGAACTCCAAATTATTTTCAAGGTTATTTTAACTAGAATAGAGCAAGCAAGTTCTATAATTGTATTTTCGTACGGAACCCTAAAAATGCAATAAAAGGTATAAGTATATAATGTAATTTATAAGATTAAAAATATTAAAGGTAGGTACAAAATGTTTACTCCTATTTTATTTTACGGATTCGATTTTCGTCGAATTAAGGATTTGAGTTTTAATCGATTTCAATTGTAGTAATTTAATTAATCACTATTCTAAATTCTGCCCCACAATAGTTAAATCTAACGTCAAGGTACACTATAGGAACGAAACGAAACTATGGAAAGCGGTTCCTTATACGTCGACGATTGCAAAATCAAATTTAATCATATGTTCAGTTTCGGATGTGCGAGCAAAAACAATGGATCCATACCAAAACCTCCAGTGAGCCGTTTGAAACTATCAGACATGGAACGGGACATCATCGCGCGTTGTTCGCTAACTGAATTGGAACAAATGAGTCCATGATTTAGGCTGTGATGTATTTCAGCATTTCGGTTCCCACCGAGCCTCGTTTGCGTCACGAAACAATAACAATGTTATGTGTTTTCATTTGTGATTATCGTACCATGTCGAGTTGCTATAGCTTAGTTACGATACAAATAATACTGGCCATGCGTAAGTTAATACCTTGGATATTTTCATACTTATTATTGTCAGTCTAAGCAGTTACTTGTTGCAAAGTAGTTATGACTTTGATTTTATTTAGGTGTGGTACCTACGATTATAGGGATATATACACGACAATGTGACCATGTCAGCCTCGTTAGGGTCACTAAGAAAAGGGAAGAGAAGCTCAAGTATTATTAGAGTCAGCCTTCACTTTGAGAGCCAACTTAGTAACAACAGTAAGTGTTTCATATTATCAGATAAGAGTTGCCTCAAAATAATATTGAGCCTCCCATTTTGGAGCCTATTGAAGCCAAACTTCTATCTCTCAATTTTCTCCAGGTCACACTCCATTAGGAGGTGAGAGAGGTCTCCTATTTTGTTGCAGTTGGTACAAAACGGTGAAGCAGCTCTGCAACCAAATGCAAAAACTTATTTAACGGAATGTGACCCGAGCGTAATCTAAAAGATAAGACAAGTAGCTTCCTACCGAGGCTGACACAGTCAAACCATGGAGCCCAGGCTGGCATGTAATTAAGTGTATTGTACCAAAGCCCCTTCACTTTAGCCAATTCCTCATATTGGTCTCTCTAGCGAGACATACAGGCAGACCTCGCTTTCGGAATGTACTCAGGCGCAAGCGGTTCAAGATGCATTATAGTAGTTATACCTCCATTAAATTTTGACCTAATTTAATTACGCATAGTATTATTAAATATAATTACAATCATTATACTTACCAAATCAAAATAATTAAATTACCTAGTCACCTAATTGAAGAGAGTGAATAATTAGACTTGATTTGAATTTCCATAATTGTTTGACTCAGTTGGTACTTTGGTAGCGCGTCTGCTATCTATGCAAATAGGGTTACGATTTCGATTCCCTTGTCGGTAAGTGTTGTAAATTGAAATATTTCGTGACACGTCAGTACGTTTATGTAGGTATATTAAACTATTTACGTACTTACTAAAATCATTTACGAAACACAATACGTAGATTGAAGCGACAACGGCTCAAAGGCTAGGGCACGAGACTGCGGCGTAAGCGTCGCCGGATCAAATCCACCTTTGGACCATTGTGGTGGACCACTCCTAGCACAGAAGAATATTGATAATGTGTAAAACATTACCAATGTTTAAAATGTACAGACTTTCATTATCCCTGTTCCTGGTTTAATTGCAAATGACTCTAGCCCGTCGTTTTTTGGACACACTATATAATACTTACCTACATCCTTATTGTAAAGTTAACCTACACCTTGCGAATATAACTACTAATCAGTAAGTAGGTTAATGCTTCTCTCAGAAGAAAATAATACACCTATAGCTGGAAGAAGAATTTGAGCCGTCGCGACCTAATTGCAAGTCCATCGATTCAGCCGGAGGTAATCGAGTGAGCCTCTTTGATTAGCGAGGTGAGCATGAGCTGGAAACTCGTGAGCAATCGTACATACCCTTTTAGACTACCTACATTTATACAGGCTGAAACGAAAACCCTATAAAGCCGAAATGGGGTGTTCAGTATCCATAACTTAACTTTCATTATGGGGCCAACTCGGAAATAAGTTAGGAGCTATGTGCCCGTTGTACTGTACACTGTGGTGCTGTGCAAAATGTTCACATAATAATAAATACAGAAACTTACAATTAATGTAAGTAGAGTTAAGCACATAAGCTGTAATGTAAGTACTAACTAATCTAACTCGGTCAGCACACATTGGTACTGGAAGTTGTTCAACCTCACAGCTCACAAGCAGAGCAAACTGATTAATTCCCGCTACCGGACGACCGGGCGAAAACCAGAAATATTAGCTCCACAGTATGAGATTGCTAATTCCACTAATGCACTGAACAAATAGCAAGATTTTCGCCGCGCTAGCTCGCCTCAGTTGCACTCAAATGAAGTGTAACTGTTATGCTACGCATTTGCATAAATACAGGTTAAATTTACTTACTCCTTTATTTCATAATAGATGTTTAAATAGCTGCAATATCACACGTGATAAAGTTGCATCGTAGGCGAAGGTTCTACTTTTGGACAGGGCTTTTCCCGTAGGATTTTTTTGACAATTACGAAACGAATATCTCTCTCGAAAAACGAGGCCTGAGACGTATTGTGTATTCAAGGCTTGCCTTCCTTGTCGCTTCGTCTCTATCGTCTAGCATACGGAAACCATCACAAAACCATTTACCACACATTTCCGGTCATCTCCGGAAGTTCTTGAGAGACATTGCCATAATTCCGCAGCTCTCTCATTAATCTGACACCTGTGTAAAAGGGAAAGATAGATTTATTCAAAATTTTCCGATTGCCTACGGAGTTGTGTGGTATTTTGCCGAGCTCGTACGGAAACCATCACGAAACCGTTTACCAGACATCTCCGCCGGTCTTCGGTAGTCAGTCGGCAGTTTTTCGAGATGCATCGTCCTTGCTTCCTTGTTTCTCACTTTCATGAGTCGATTTTAAGTGGTAACGAAACGAACGAAAACGAGAACTTCCCTAACTTTTGGAGTTACGTTTTCGACAACTGCATTCACAGATTTTGAAAAATGGTATAGATAGTGGGAAAATGAGCAGTTCTTACATTTTCTTTTTATGGTGGCAATCAATCCTGAAAGTACTATGGGACTAACTGAGGTTAGTTAGAGAACTAGAAAAGTCAGAAATCGCTTACCTTTTTCACTATAAGACTATTATTGGTGGCTATATTGGTGGCGCTATTGTACTCGTATATGGAGCTGGTTTTCGAGACCCGTTGTCAAAATTTTCGTTTCGTGACTGTCAAACTGAATTCAATACAACAAAATAAAATAAAAATTCAGAAAAGAATTTAAATTCTTTCTCGAGCAGGTGTTACTTAAAAATATTATAATTGAGACGTAGTAAAGTACGAGTATGTTTAGTCCTATAAATAACGTTTGTTTAGGAATTGGTGCACAGATTCAAACAGACAGTTTAAACATCGATCAAATCAATATCACATTTAAAAGCTATTAAACACGTTACAAATTGGCGCGTTAAAGTGGAAAAGCATCAGTCATACATCGATCGCGCCCCACACAAGTGCAGTCCATTCATTTGCCGGATGGATTAATTTCCGCCGTGAGATCGCTCCAAAGGGAAATGCTATTGGCGCAAAGTGTACGCGACTGGCACCGGGAGGGCCCGTTAGAATACCATTCTGTTTAGGGTTGAAAGCTATTTGGTAACTAAAATAATTTGAATTTGAGGTATCGACGTTCTAATGTAGTTTTAAGGTTCGTGTTTTAAATATTGGCTTTCGAGTCTTTATATTGGCAATTACGCAACAAGGGGAAATTGATTGATTATTACGTCTAGGTATCATGTTATCGGTTTTGTTAGGTCCTTGTTATCTAGTAACATGTGATTGTTAGAGCGTCGGTGGCGTCGTGGCTAGGACGTCGGACTCCCATGCGGGAGGTCCGAGTTCGAAACCATGCAATGTCATGTACGAATGTGTTTTTCGGTTTTTTCGAAGGACTTACGTACATTTACCGACTGCTCTGACGGTGAAGGAAAACATCGTGAGGAAACCTGCACACTGAGAGATGACCAGTGTGTGAAATGGGGGAAGGCAATGGCAAACCACCCCATTAAATCTGCCACGAGAGTCGTTCTATGCGATTAAATCCTTAGATTAATCATGACCCTCAGCAATGAGGAATACGACTTAGAAGAAGAAGATTGTTAGTAAGCACTGATTATATAATATAATAATAATCACGTCAATTTTTGAATCTCTTGTTGTGTAATTACCAAGTCACAGAATAATTTTAAAGTTAAGATGTAGCGACTTGGAGTTACTTCTTATTGAATGTAAGAGAGGTAATAGTAAGAGCATTGGACGTGGCTCTACAATGTATCTCATTACTTTTTCTGAGTAAAGATACACGAGACTTGGCTACTTTTGACTTGAAATGTTTTTGGGGGATAATCTTTTTCACAAAGGAAGGCAAATCGAACTTTTATGAAAACCTACATAAAATACGGTTTCTCACTGATGAATGTCAGAAGCCCTCCTCTATTTGTATTATCTGTGACTCAGCCGATACTAAAGAGAAGACTTCCAGTTTTCATCAGTGAGAATCCGTATTTATGTTTTTATAAAAGTTCGACCTATGCGAAAAAGACTATAGAGCAGGGGTCGGCAACCATTTAGCAGGCAAGTGCCACATAGTGGTAAAATGAAATAAAGCACTTATTCATAATTTTGTTAGTAGATGGGTGAATCAACTTTTATACCCACACTTTGTTGTCCCTGACATTTTTTCATCAAAATATACTAAAATCGTTATTATTTGTTGTCTAAATATTTATTAAAAGCATTTTAGATTATTAGGCAATGAAATAGAAGTGTTGACGTTCCATAAATTTCGTAATTTATTTCGAATTTGCCGGTAACTCAGTACACAATATATTCGCCCCATACGAAAACTCCTTGTCCCTAGACCGTAGCCCTGACATTCAAACATTCAATAGAAAATAAACTTCAATGGAAACATTCCTTTATTCTTATTGTACGGGGAGAAATATACATAATTATCATTATTCTAACTTTAAATAGAGAAAAAAGCAATTTACCTTTATAAGAAAAAATCCCAAATTATTGTCCCGAATTTTTTTCATTTGCTCGCGTATACGAAGTTACTATAAAAAATACGACTAATAGTTTACGTAACAACGGCGCTAGTGGTCACCAGTATCCGAATCTGCCTATATTTAAGGCGGCACGGCGGCAGCATCCTATGATGACACTGACAAGCCACCAGTGCGCGATAAGTGTTCGGAGGGAGTGCGTGTCTCTTTGTGGCGTCTGCTAGGTGACCGAAGTTTCTTGGGTAAGTTGTACATTAAATTTCTTAAAGGATAACAGTTTTCAAAGACAGTGGTACTAATGTTGGACCCGTGTACATAAATACACTAAATTCGTGCTGTGCTAAATTCTATAGAATAATAACTGTGATATGTCTTCGGAGTTACCGGTATACTGAGTTATTCTGGTGGTAACTCCAAAGACATTCGCGGTAACTCTTGTGACATATTTATAAATTGCCACTTTAATTCTTTCACTTATTAACTAAAGTACATTGTTTTAACGGATAGTTTACGGTTTTTTACAGATCTTTCACTTGGTATAAAAATAGCGCTTACGGGCGCCGAAAAACAAAGGCGGTATAGCGAAAGGCTCAAACAAAATCGGGAAAAATATGACGAGTCTAAAAGAAAACACCGCGAACATTACCATAAAGTCAAAAGACTTGCAAAAGATTTAATTTCAAAAGACTTGTAAAAGATTTGACGCCAAAAGAAAAGAAGAATGCGAACAGAATCTGGATGCTTAGACAGAGGGCGTACCGACAAAAGAGCTAAGGATTTTAGATGTAACACCACCCAGTTCTCTAGTATCTAATGTACGCAATGTTCGTATTCAGAAACCATCTGCACCGTCTCCTTCAATCTCCTTTTTAAAACGGACTGCTGATGACTTAGTCGCCAAAAGTAAAGACGCTACTGATTTTTTAGATCAACTGAAGGACACCAGAAAAATTGAAGAACCGGCTATTAAGGAAATTCAAGACAGCTTACCGAAAACTATTCCTAGACTGATTGGAACTTTAAAAGTCCACCAAATATTTACAGACAAACCAAATGCCTTAAAGTATAGATCACTTACTGCTTTTGTAGATCCTCTAAAAGAGGATTTTACAACTTCCTCAATCCCAAAATCTACCAATTAAACCTCCAGTCTACGAGACAAGATTCTGCGGTAAGACAATCTGATAGAGACGTGCCAACAGCAGATGAAGAAATGCCACTTCCTGTGCTTAGAGATATACAGAATACACTACCTCGCCCGAGTATTTACAGAACAATTTATGGATCTTCTTTTGATACTGATATCGACCAGACCCATGTGTTGATGCCTATTGACGATTCTCCGCCTGCAAATGTTGATGAGGTTCTCCTTGACGCCGATAACAAAAAAATATATAGGTGCTAAGCCAAGATAAAGAAAATTATAGGCCGATATCTTATTGGCGATAAGCTTTTTGATATTTGTACTAAGGAGAAACCACAGGCCTAATAAGTAACAAAGGAGCACCAAAACAGGTGTCTATTGGTGATTTTCTTCATGTCAACGTATATGGAAATAATCCTAAAAATATTTATTCGTACGTGTGTAAAGCTTTGACTCGGATTGAAGTGGATGGAGAGGGCAAAGTAATGTTCCTACGAGTTGTTGGCAAAGACACAAACACATTCCGGCTTGATTCTTTTCAAAAGAAAGAAAGATATCAGCTATGTAGATTACGAAGAGATAATTCAAATCTTATAAAAACCCGCACAAAGAGGATGCCAAATTTGTTACCAATTTGAGGCCCCAATTGATATTTTTGAAAAGTAAAACAGTCCTTTAATATTAATTATAAGTTGTAATTAAAAATTATGATCTCAATATTTTTCAAGTTGATTTTTAACAGATGTCGTTGATATATATTGTTAATTGTTTTGTTTAAATTTGATATTGTATATGACATGTCTTAGGCGTTACCAAAATTTGTCTCTGGAGTTACTATTTGTCCCTAATTTGAAAGTTAATTTTTGACTGATTAAGCTTTTACTATTTAGTTTTTGTCCTGGTTTTCAGCAATTTTGACATTAGTGGACTACATGCAACATTGTCCAGAAAGCGTATTGATTCGATCTCGGTTTAAATTTAAATAAATGAAAGTTTACCGTACTTTTTTTGACGTTGGTAACGCAGGAGACAAAGTGACAACTACGTTTTAAGTAAAAATAAAGAAATATTAAGACTGATATCATCAAATGTATTGATTAAGCATTATGTAGCTATTAATAAAAGAAAATTATAGTAAAACTTGTTTTGTTTACAACTTTTTGCAGTCCAAATACTGGTCACGCAAAAGACAGTTTTTAAGGCCTGATGCTAGTTTTTTTTAAATAGCAAAATAAATACTTTATAGAAGTCGTGCCCATTGTAGTTCGTAAAAGAATGATATATTTCTAATGGTCCTACACAATCAAAATGGTGTTATTTATTTATTTTTATTTTAAAAAAATCCGCGAGCACACTGCCTATAATGTGGGTAAAAAAGTTGATTCACCCAGATACCTATATCGATGATATTAAAAATGCAAAATTTTACTTTTTCATTTTATCATTATTTTATTCAAATTTTGACATTTTATTAGGAACATGCCAACAAAAGCAAAAGCAGAAAAATTAAATGAGAATTTCGAAATAACTACACATGCGAGTGGAATCAAAATTTAATGTGCTTTTTGAGGCTGCGTTTGACTGGATATTTGTAGAATGTTTGCTAAACAGTAGAAATTCGTATGGCACTCAAATGCTCACCTGTGAGACGAGAACAATTTTTATATATTCTATAGTTGAGAATTGAAAAAGCTTGTTTGCATAAGTGCTACCCAAAATTGTAATTAATTACTGAGCAATCCTTATCAATTCGTCAAAATCAGATGGCGTTTCGCGGCCGGCGGAGTAAAGTGTTATGTGGGCCAGCGAGGTAGACTGTCTTTAGCGGATGTCACAGATTTCAGTTTTGGCGCGAAATTAAAATAATTCCGAATGTTAGGACCGTTATTTACAAAACAGTCGCGGGCTGCAAGGAAGGAGCTCGCGGGCCGCGGGTTGCCGACCCCTGCTATAGAGCCTTAATATTGCATTGCTGCAGTGTCATATACGATCATAACAAGCTGCTCGGTTTCTCTCGGGGCAGGCGAAAGGGCGTGCGAGCCTGTTGCCCACGGAGATTTAACTTTATAGCATCGCCGGCACTGTGCCAAAGTCGTATATATTATTATTACCCGACTTTCTTATCCTTTTCAATAATGCGTTGTTTTTTTATTTATTATGACTAGCTATTGAACGCGTTTCCATTGTCATGGGAAAGTAGTTATAAGTAATAGCCTTTGAACTTAAATTCAGAAATAATCCAGACCGAAACCTATCAATATTATATGTGTAGTTACTTTTAAATAGCTGTATAAGGTCGACTGAAAGACAAAATAATAGATAAATATAAAATTATGGAGTAGAAAGCGTAGCAGAGAAACTTCTTTTACAATAGTGAAGGGTTATAAAGTAAAAGCAAAGGGTAGTTGCAGCGTTTATAAAGACAAAATTCAATTTCCCGAGTTAGTTCAATTTTCTAAATTTATGTGTTCAAGTTTATGATGCCTTTTTATGATGGCCTCTCGGTCAAACACGCGATCAGGGTTTATGGTACTCACGAAGGGTTTACAACAGCAACTAAAATAAAGGTTATGCAGCAAAAAAGCCGCAATAAACTGAATTGTACGCAAAGAATGTATATTAAACATAAGAATCTCTTCTGAATTAATCATCGAAGGGTAACATTAAAGTGTTCGACCCTGTGTTATGGTAATTACTTGTGTAGAGTTTCTTTAATGGACTAAGTTTCAAAAGTATTTACGCAGGAACGTCTATTTGAATGGTGTAAACATAATTTGTGGACAAAGTTGGTACATGTAATGTTTTACGGGATGGAGCGCGGGACTGTACCCGAATAACCACGCCTGAATTAAATTAAACTGTATTTGCTTGCTTTGCAATTTGCAATTTAGTCAAAATCTTTGCTAAACTAGATCGAACTTTTTTATATTGAATAAATATATATGACATTTATAGAGATAGGGTTTGCTCTATTATAGATATACTTAGTATTGAACTACTTACTCTATATTAGTTAATCAAGATACATCTTTTCATATAGTTGATATCAACGTTGTATAGAACAGAAAAGTGGAATATATTGTACGACAAACATCCCAAAATGTGGCGTGGTACTGTTGCCTTTCCGAATACCGAGCTAGCTACAGTAATCTCTTAAAAATATTTTATTGAAGCTTTCCTTTCTACATCCTACATTGTGAGGATCATGCTGTAAAATTTTTAAAGATTATCCGGATACTAATATCCAAAATTTAACAACAAACTGGACATTCGAATGAAGAAACTGTAAAGTAGTGTAAGAAGATAATTCGGTTTTGAATTTTAATACATAATGCTATTGGATTTTTTAATCCCGCGAGATGCATTGGACACGGTGCCTTTGCTAAATCCGGCATACGGAGAGATAGATGGCACTTTTAGTGCAGATGGAGTCGGCCCCGAGAGTGCCTTTCGCTCCACGCCGTTGAACAAGTGCCAATGAGAGCCAATCTCCAGTAAAATTTGCAAAAATTTAAGGTAAGTATGGACAAAAAATTCGCTCACTAGAACGTAAGGTTCAATTTGCCACTAAGTTGATGTGACACTAAGGTAAGCCGTGTTGTTCAAAATTAGATGGATTTTTCGTTACAATAGATAACAATAATCTTTGAGTAGATATTTATCAAATAAGTATTGTTTTTACTAATCTATATAACAACAACTTCAGCCACCGTAGGATTGATGTCCTGAAAAGTAAAAGTTTAAATTTAAATTCCGGATTTGATGAAGAACTATTCGTAGAACATGTCCCAATGTGAATACCACTAATTTCCAGTTCAAAAAGATGTTGCATCACGGCACTGGCGTTATAGATTGGCCATATATTGAGAAGGGAGGACAAGTTGCTTTTGAATGGCAGCGCGGTGGTAAGAAGAGGCTAGGGCGATCCGTACACAGCTTGATGAGATCTGTGACAGCTGAGAAGTGTGGGAAATGAGAGAGGCGGCACCGGTGCAGGGCAGAGAGTCATGGAGAAGATCTTCAGCGGCCCTTAGATCCACCTGGGAGCCATAGTAACCTATCATCATCATCACCATCATCACTCGTAGAATAACTCCTCAACTCAATAGGGGAGAGAAATATTAAAGAAATTCAATTGTATCATAAACTGCAGATATAAACTCTACATAACCGACTACCTTCGTGCGTTTTACATAATAGTAATCAGACTCGTATAGGTGATATTATTACGAGATAATAATCTTGTAACCTAGAATAATTCGAAATTACTATATAAAGTTACCTGCGCATGAACCCGAGATACATCAAGTGTACGTCGTGGAATCATCATTCCATTGTCCAGCTCCACCACTGGCATTTTAGTTGTAGTAATTCGCGTAATGCCGGCAAATGACGACCTTGGAGTCATCGTGTCATGATGGGATATTCTGTACTTGTCCTCGTAGTAGGAGACTAGTTTCATCATGAGAACGTCTCTCAAGGCTGCCTTTTGAGTGTTCAAGATATTCTAAAAATTATAAAATATTTGCATTTGTTTTCTGGTGGCGTTAAATTTCAGACTCGGAGTACTTGAACTATAATGAAAAGCGAGTAAAGGCACTAGTGTTCAATGAGCAATATTCCATCGGCTCCGCATGCGCTAAAAGATACTATTTATGAGTAGGTGTGATGAAAAATATCTAGTGAATATTCCATCGATTGAATCGCATCGTATGTTCAAAACAATTGAACGTAGTACCTCACTTTTCATTGCCATCTGTTTTCTTGGAGAATTTGAGTATTTCTTCTCGTATCCATATTTCAGGGCGGGTCTTGTGGTTGTGGAGTCATGACTGTGTAGTTCTAAACTTTTCAGGAATCTCATGAAATCAGCTGGAAACACATCCTTTTCTTCGTTCGAATCCTAAGCCAAAACAATGAACTATTAACCATTTATCAGAAATAAATTAGCAAATAAACTTGATAACTATTGATACCTGAGCGGCTGTTTGGCTGGAGTAAACATTTAACACTGTTATAACTATAAGTGCTAACTGGCAATGCAACGAGTAATTCATGAAAACTACTGATTTATAACGCAAACCGAGAGAAAGAAAGAATTCTATTGGCGATAAAACCAAGACATTGTGATAAGGTGTTTTCGCCAGTGTTGTTTTATGAAACAACGATAGTGTGTTTTTAGTTCATTTCACGTAGAGAATTCGTGAGGTTTGAATTCACTTAATGCGTAGAGTATGTAAGTATGAAGATATTGCGTTTTAAAAATAGTTTATAAGTATATAGTCAGCTGTAGGAAATGGTTACAGTGCCAACAGTATGTTAGAGAATTTTTCAAAAACTACTGAATCGATTCTAAAAATTCTTTAAGTAGCTTGTAGTATTAATTTTGGTGTACGTATGTATTGATAGAATTTTAAGAATAAATCTAGTCGTTTTTAAAAAACCTCAAACGTAGGTACTTAAGCGTTTGCCGTCATGTGGGCATCGTACGTGTGACTGAATGCAGGGGGAGGCTGGACGAAATCGGAGCGAAGGTTTAATGGTCTCTCCTTGATCCTGAGAGTCGGAGCGCAGTTACACGGCTAGATTTATTAGTTCAATTACCCTGGTCCTGTTCGGAGCCGCTGCGCTTGCTTGAGCGCAGACGCCAACAACTAAATTTCGCTCAGGTTGCAACGCGATCGCCATTTCCTTTTCTGTTTCTGCACTTTTACTTTACGGTAACTGTGTTTAAATTCGAGTTAAAAAAACTTCTTTTACTGAAAATGACATTCAATTGTTGTGTTCGATGATGTAACTAATTATGTACGTATGTTAGTCTCATACAAAACATAAAATAATAATAGTAATAGGTATTATTCACTAAAATAATTAGGTACCTAACGGTCGCCAGTCAAAATTAAAAACTCCTTAACAAATAAGTGGTATTGTTTTAATTAAATTGTAGGGTACCTTAATTATTTTAGAACTTTAATAGTTAAATGATAAATTTGAAACCACAGTGGGACGCGGAGCGATAAGCGAAGCGGGCGCGCGGCAGCGGTGCAGCGTGAAGCACTGACCGCAAACACTGCCGTCGATACAGCTTGGCCAACTTTCAAATTTGTGGGTTGGCGCTTTCAGACCTACACTCATCCCAAAGCGTCTATACCAATTGAAGTAAATATATACTCACACACTGGGAAAACTTTTACAAACGCTGAGTAGCTGGTTTGGAAAAACAAAAAGTAGAGCCAACAAAAGTTAAGCTCTACAACCACTTCGCTTGCTCGCACGATGCTTAAATAGAAAAGTAGACGATATCGTACGTGTTTTAACTTGATTTTTTACGGTCTGCACTAATCCTACTATCTCATTGAATAAAGTGCCAAATTCAGGAAAGAATTTATTTATTCTCCTGAAAAGTAATATGACAAGAAAAAAATACAACTATCAGTGTATGTGAACAATTGCTTAATTATGTTTATTAATAACTTTTTAGCTTGGGATTTCGACTAAAATTTGTATAACTCTTGCATTTGAACGCCTCCACCTATTAAAAAGTATGTATAGAGACTTAAAAGGTCCTGTATACTTTGCTGCAGAAATATATGTGTAAAGGTGGTCACTAAACAATTCAGGTCAGCGACTCGTTATATTGATGGAACGACCCGAATGTGAGATAGTGTTCGCGAGCTACCTGCGCCCCCGCGCGCCGCCCCCCGTCAGTCGATAGCCAGCCGCCCGCGCCGCCGCGCTCATGAATATTGTAGTAGCACGCACACGCTGGATCCTCCAGATTCCATACTTGTATCCGAAGCTTTATCTCCGACGGTTATATTTCATCGTATGCAAGCTGTAAATACACCTCGATCCGAGACTCCATTTTTTTGTTTACCCACAAAAAATTGCGTATAAATAAGCATTATCCGAATCCGTTTTTGCGAATGAAAGATCTTCGGCTTATCTTTTTTGTCCTCTTATTTAGACCGCTCGTCGCACAATGTACTTTGTTTTCTGGAAGTGGGCGACAAAAATATTTTATTCAACGTGATTTGCACCTCAACGGCGGAACAAGTATTGTTGTGTATATTTTTTCTGGCGTGACGTGACACGGGCCCTAAAGTATCACATTTATTGAGACCTTTGTATTTTGTTGCGTCTACGACGTAACTTTTATTTGTCAACTTAGATTATGTGAGTTTATTTATCTAAACCTAAACATATGTACATATTTCATATGTGAAATTCACCAACAGTACTAGGCCCAGAGGGTAGCCCGTATCTTCCTTGTGCAAGGGAGGTCTGTACCCCACCAGTAGCGGCGTTAATAATAAATAATAAATTTATTTAACGACTACACTATACAACGGAAAGGTACAATGAATACTACAAAAAATTAAATAAAAAATACATACATATTTCCTAATACCAAGACTACGATTAAAGTAGACGAATAATCCTAGGTAATCCTGTGTCGTGGGCGCTGTGGTGGGGAGTGTGTGTTGTGATTTGTACCTTGAATGTAAGTTATGTGATTTGGCGAAGTAGAATTGTGTGAGTAATGTTGGTGTCTCTGAATTGTGTGAGTAATAGGCTGATATGATTTCATATTAATTATTTAATTGTAAATGGAAAGTAACCGTAATTATAGATAGTTGAAGAACAGATCAATCTTAAAAATGCATGCTTACTACAAAAGAATAGAAATAACAGTAAGGCATACAAAACTGCGCACCATGCTCTTTGTCGGGATTAATAACTGGATTTAAAGTGGCCTAAAGGGTTAACAGTGTCAGGACGGTGAGTGAGTGAAGAGCTATAGTATTTATTATTCACCGTACAGGGCCGGACTGCGGCCAGGGGCTCGTGGCAGCTGACAGGCAGCACAAAATAGATACTTACGTAACAGTAAAGATGCTCTCTATAACATCGGCGTCACACGGGCGACATTCCATACATCGCAGCGATTATAATCACCTATTACTCACACAACTACAGCGTGGCGTATGCATTCGGTAGATTACGCATGTGTGAGTGAGACAAATACGTTAAGGTTGCTTTGCTGCAAGGCCCGCCTGCGCCTGCATGTACCATACCTACCATGCGCTGTGCGCCCGGCTGACAAGTATAAAAAGTAAGTTTAGGTACAAAGTGTATAGTTATATTTATAAAATAATTTGTTTCCTTCAGTAACCCCTTAGCGACACCCCAACCTGTGTGTGATTTTAGTTAAGAACTGTAGGTAGTGATTTTAGTAAAACTGTGATGTACATATATACGTGTATGTAAATTCTAAATATATAATATGTAAGTACTTATACGATATATGTACAAATTATAACATTTCGTTACAGATAAATGTTCTAGAATACCTACCTACCTATATGTATTTTTTTTACAAATACCTACATTATTTACAATTTACCAGTAATACATTAAAAACACAGTTATGTACAAAGTAGGTACACAAACAAACATTCTGCATGATGATGAAATTTAAAAAAATATAATTAGATAATAAGTTTTACCTACCTTAACTGATCTACAGGGAATCGAAAAAACCTTCTCTCTTTGTTTTTATGAGTCACTAAACAACCGTACACTGCATAATAACGTACCATTATAATAATAAAAGAGGAGTAGGGAAAAGAGTAGTAGGTCGTCCAGCAGATTTATGGGAGGATGACATCACCAAAGTCGCATCGAAGACCTGGATGCGGCTTGCACAGGATCGTATAGGGTGGCACAAAAGAGAGGAGGCTTATACCCTGCAGTGGTACGACATGGGCTGATGATGATGATAATAATAAAACGTTAGGCACATAAATTGAATTAAATGCGAGAACGAGGTGATGCTCCGAGAGAGCCTACTACTGATCGTACTCACAATCTGCGGGGAACTTGAATCAGGTGGGGGGCGGAGGGTGTTATTTATGTACGGAGTACTATTTAGTACTCTGTGCTAGCGTTCTGGCGCGAAGCACTCAAACAATTGCACACTTCGCGCTGTCTTTAACTCGTTTATTACATGAACTGGAACTTCATTATAGGCGCACACAAAAGACATGACGTCGGGCAAAGACGAGCGCTTTTTCTATATTATTCCATACAAAACACAAGGGTGACGTGTTACGAGCTTTTGTCGCTCTTACTTCTAAATGTTCGCACCGTGTCTCCGTCCGACGTCTTCTGTGTGACCTGGGCCACTGGTCCAACTTAAGACGAAGCATAGCGCACACTAGCGCCGCCAATCGAAAAAAAAATATCAATCAAAAGTGGCCACTTTCAACAGTTTCGCTTTTTGTTTCTTACTGTTTCAATATGAGAATACAAAATATATATTTTTTTAATTCTTCTTCATTTCTAGAACCTTAATACCAGACACTTTTTTAATGCCTTAATTAATGGATGTGATTGTTTTTCGATTGCCAGCGCTAGTGTGCGCAATGCCTCGTCCTAAGCAAACGCCGCGCTGTACACGATGCGTCGCAGTGTGCGATCAAGTGAATACCTCTCAACAGATCAATAATAGGGCAGTTCTTTTCTGTAACTTATCTATTTTGTGCAGACAGGCAGAGCCGGCAGGCAGCACTAAGTGGTGAGGCGCGACGATAATACGTCAAACCGCTGGCTGTGGTCCGCCCGCCCGTCCGGCTAAAATTAATAGCACTATACGGCGGAAAGCTACTCCACGGGTATGCTTAGGTCGAACTCTTGAAGCTAAGCTGGAAACTTAGATAGCTATATTTAACGCTAAATTGTGATCTTCGATGTTAGTGGCTTTTCAATCGAGGTAGTGAAATGTAATTAAATGACAATCTTGTATTTTGTAAACATAACATCAAACAGTATTTTATTACTGCTAGTCTGGAGTAGACCATAATCAAGTCAGCTTAATTTAGTAGTAGGTGAGTGCTCGTAGCATAGCAGATACTAAAGATAAACTATATACTCAGATTTTTGTTTTGACCTGAATCAGAATCAGATTTTTTAAATTGTAAGTAAATATCTTAAAGTACATTTTTACAGCGTGACTTTTTACTCTACCACCGCTTCGGAAGGTGCTATAGCTGAAAGAAAAAAAGCGGCGCAAGAAACAATAAACAGCACATCTTTTAAAATAAATAATCATCTTTTAATAGCATACAACAATTATGAATTACCGATTTGAATGATCAAAGGCGTGAAAAGGGGTGAAAAAACCCCTTTAAAGACTGCAACGATCGCGTCGTCCTCAAGTAGTATGTGGTTCGTATTATAGATATGTTCGATGCAGTATAAGCATTGTAGCGACAATATCGAGTCTCAGAGACCGGCACTCACGTGGCACACGTAAACTATCCTCCCTGAGGGATGGTCACTTCGCCATTGCACTTGAAACTGTCTCTAATTGCACTGAGAGGCTTTAGTGATCCTCCTAGAGGGAGAGGGGAGATTAATGAAACATCAAGTGTATCAGATTATAACGTGGGTGGGTATTTTTAACTTTTGTACAATTTGATAATAACTACGAATTGTGAGCAGTTGGTGCAATTTCTCAATTACCTATACCACCCTAGACGAAAATTTAAAATTGTCGTAAGTACCTAATTGAAAATAATTTATATATACACACACACACACACACGTAAACATTATGCGACGCATTTCTCTCATAGTCATAATAGTTACCTACCTCTGTTTTTTGTTGTTTTCTACCTAAGATAGATATAATGTTAAGTAACATAATGAAAATTTATAATTGGCAAATGTTATAGTAATATTTTATTCTTTTTATAAGGTCTGAAAAAGCAAGTAAAAGTAAAAGTAAATTTAAGTAAATAAATAAAATAAAATACTCAGAGAAAGGGTCGGCACGCGTCAGTCAGTTAAAATACGGAAGTGCACTCCTCACATTCAATGTGTGGGTTTAGTTTTCGGAAACACTTGTTTGTGTCTTGAACTTCAAGATCTCAATAACATAATAATAGAGAATATAAGTAGAGAAAAGAAAATAGTAATAGCAGGGATACAATGTCACCACGTCAGCCATTGTTGGGGGATGTCTCAGATATTAGCCTTACAATCAATCACTGGTGTGCCCGTGACATGTACGTAATTAGGAACGAGCCTACCAGTGGCGGACTTATTACGGTTCAAGACGTCTGTCGATTGCTTTCTACGTTTTATTTATAACCCTTGTCACCAAAAGGTGTCATATTCATAAGTTTGCCGCGTGTATGTCTAACTGTCTATGTGTTTGTCTGTAGCCTACCTCATCATTCGAGCAAGTTCTTAGCTATGCCTGATTAAAATTGGTTCAGTGGTTTTCAAGATCTTAGATTACCTATATACGGAGTTATCTAATAAAGTGGTTTGAGTAAGACCTTGTGCTGCATTCCAACGTCTATAGGTAGAATAGTTCTAGGTACTCTATATTTAAAAAAATTAATTAAAATGATGTTTTTATACGAGTAGTTACCGCAATTTTTCAAACTCCTGTGAACTCCTGCTGCAAACTCTATTAAAACTCATGTCTCACTAAGATTTTTGGGACTAATAAAGTGGCACAAATTGGTACTAATTTTGCTGACCAATCAAGAATAAATAAAAATAACCGATTTACAATTATTAAAAAATATATGTAATTATCTTTAGTGGGACAATTATATCCCACTAGATAAAAAGAAGAAATAAAAGTTTCATCGTCTTTCGCAATCGAATAAGTTATCCAGAATACCGCCCAATCGTAGGGCGGCGGCGCCAGTCGGCGACGCGTCGAGTCTCAGACGCACTCTGCCCTACGATGCTCTCGCGACACGCAGCTGGTATCACCACCACAAGCTGCTTAATTAAACTCTACAGGCTTCCCACTACTCATCTCAAATACTTAATTTCCTCTAAACGACCCTAAATGGCATCAAATATTGTCATGAATTTTACATGTAATTTCGTATTACGTGCAAAATTGTTTACGCATTTCCAGACAATATATTATTACGACGCGAAAAGTAGATTAAAATGTTCGTATAGAATTTATTCTCCTCACCCGAAAATATGGAAAATAAATTTAAAGACGTAAATGCGAATCGCGCGTCTATTATATAAGCTGGTGTCAATTATCAAGAGATAACAATATTAATTACTAAACTTTTGCAGAATAATTGCCACAATGGATCCGGAGTAATTTCGCTAAGCCATTTTAATATTGTTGCTTTCTATCTTAATAATTCGTAAAAGTACTCCGTGAAGATAATAGGGTTCGCAGATCGTGAATCTTCTTAATTACCAACAATGTTGAAATTAAGCTTTTAATGAGTTTTAATTAACAAGTTTTGGAACGTTGCGTGAAAATACATAACGATTGCTGTGAGATACTGTTCTCGGTTATATTTACTTTAGAAATTGCTAACAAACTGGCAATTATGGTAATTTAAGGTTGAAAGTAACACATTTATTACCAAACCGAGATACCCATATAGAAAATTAATTGAAATACTTCTCGCGCAAGCAACAAACAAAATCTTTTTGATATGAGGAAACAATTTAACTAGAGTTTGTTTGTTTGTACCATTTATCAATGCATGTACGAGTAGAAATGGTGATATAAATAATACAGTAAGCATCGCGATGACATCGGACTGGTGCCAACCGCTATGTAGGTCAGAGGCGTGCGCCAAAACGGAGCGTGATGCCGTGCCGGGTGCAGGTGCAATCCTCTCAACGACACTTCAGTTCGGGGTGTGAGCAGGTTTTGCTTAAGCAGATTGTCCGATCCAATGACGTCATAACGAAAGTTTAAATTCAAACTATAACCATACAGTTTTGAAGCACAGATGCGATGCAGCGAGCAGTAAAATGAATACGCGGTGAATACACAGTTTTCTTTCTCTCTGATAGTGCTTTGTTGTTTTGATATTATACCATATAGGTAAAGCTGAGAGCATACTGTCTAATATTGTTATGAACGTATGACATTCGTTGTCAAGTGCTGTCGTGTTCTCTGTAGAATTAATAAAATAATGTACTTTGGCAGAGTGATGAGCGATGTCCCAAAATATGCTGAATATGGACAAATGAGTAGCAATTTGCATGACAACGTACGGTCCTTTCGGTGCCAATGTGAATATGAAATGAGTATTTAAGCCATCCATTCGGATCACTCTCGGCCGATGCCAATCATTTCAAAATGGATACCTGCATGCGGTCATCGCTCGATCATTGTTAATTACTCGCCTAATGGATATGTTTCTGACTGTTGCTTGTCAGACAATACAATAGATTTGTATCTATTTCATTAATACTAACAAAATAATGATGTTCTATAAATTGACTTGAATGGGACACTAAGTACTATCGTTTGTGTATCTAATAGCCGCTTCACAACTTATTGAAATTAACTTATCATCAGTGTAAGGAAAACCAAAATTGAAGAAAAAAAAAGAATCCATATTTTTCAAAAAGGAAACCTTTTTATCCTTGTTATCCCAAAATGCCGTATATCTATCGAAAATGTTATATAGTATCGGGGATGCCCTATAACGTCTTGATTACGTCTCGATTCTCGAACAGATTGAATACATCGGCCGCGGGCCGGAACAAAGGGTCTTATTGTTATTCACCCCAGTGCGGTGTGGTGTGGTGACAAAGTGTTTAGGTGTAGACGCCCCTTAACTGGCCTTGTTTATTGTTTTCAGCCTAGGGGTATGCAAATCTAAGGTCTTTTGGGATTGAAGTTCGAAGGATAGCTCTTTGGAAAGGGCAGAACTTGAAGGGATTATCAATTTAAAGGTTTGTTGTGGCTTTTCAATAGTGAAACTAATAATTTAATTGTCCACAAGTATAACGTACTTCAAAATGTCATATATTATATAAATATACACATCCTATATAATTATTGAGTACGCTCCATGTACCAACATAAACACCGGACACACGGGTAATTTACTGTTCATGAAAATGAATGTAGAGCAGCGAACAGGAGACACGGCACTAATACACACGCGTTTAAATCAAAAGACAACGGCTATAAATATAATTGATGCCACAAACAGAAACTGGAGCGAAATAGAAGAGAAAAATAGTTTTGTTGCGACAAATAGTCGTGAGATATCAAAGATGCTTATAAGAAATATACGTCATCCAAGATTTGTTGCCGAGAAATTGTTTCTGTCCTCGCTCTTCCGCCATACATTTCATCGTATTATTAAATTTTTCGTATGGCTGATCAGGATCCACCGGTAAAACCGATGAGAATAACGGTGATCTGATTTCAATATTTATTGGCAATAGAGATATTTTTGGATTACCTTTGATATCTTTTTAAAACTTTATTGAGTTATTTTACCTTTTAATAAAACATTTTCTTTCTGTGTCTTTGTGACTCTAGGATTATTGGAAAATGTTTAACTTACATCCATATACGAGTTACTTAGGTACATAGCTCCCCTTCCGATCAATCCCAGTCCGGACTTTGTATTGGATAAACTGGAAAAGGAACCCAACGTATAGACAAGCTGTAAACTTGATTACGGGATTGAAAGAAAGAACAAACAACGAAAGAAAAATCAAGGAGAAGAGAAGAAGCTGTTTGTCCTGTTACTTACACAAATTCCGAAAATAAATTCTGAAACAGGAGAATACACAGCTTATTTAGTCGGTAAATATCGTAGTTCGCGGAAAAGATATCTGGGGAAAATATGGAGCACATACAAAAACATATTACCTAAATTGTGTGTCAGAGTAAAGTTAAGGTGCGCGCACAAGAAGCGCGACGCGACAGACGCAGTAATTGCAGCGCACGTGTATGTGCCGCAATAACTAATCTTTCTTTCCCGTCGCGCCATTTTTTAGCGCGTGACATCTTATTTTGCGCCCCGGCATATTTCACCGCGCACGTTCGGAATGATATGCCCCGCTTTACGTAATAATGTCAAGGTACATTTTTAAAATACGAATTTATGTGAAAGGACATGTTCCGACGAGGTTTTTTCTAAATTAAGGTATTTTTCCGCGCGACTTATTTAAGTGGAAATCGTAACATAAAATCGGGTAAAAAGATTTCCATTCAATCGTATAAAGTTGAAAAGAGAGCGCTACGGGAGCGCGGCGCGGCGGCACGGCGACGACGCCCCGCGTCCTCGAACTTTGACAGTTTATATGACCCGTGTAATGGCTCCTTAAACTAAATAAAGCTTTGCATTTGGCTCGTGTATCGTGAGCTCCGTTACGCCCTCTAGCTTTTGTCTCGACTCTGAGATTAGAACTTTCCTTGTGCTATATCTACGTCCAAATTGCAATATAGTTAGATAGCTTAAGGCGTAAAACATACAGGGGCCGTAGCACCTCAACAGTTGTACCGGTGGTGCGTCTCATTGTGGGCCGTTTGCCCGTACACCGTGGACAATGTATGGAAAACAAAATATCTCAGAGGCAACATCTTTCTATGTATAGTTTTCGAAAAAAAACATACGTGAAAATTCACCTGACATCAGGTCTCATATAAAATTGTATGGAGAAAAAAAAGTGTTATTTCCGAACAAAAAAAATAAGACTTCATAAATCAAAATTATAAACTCTATTTCTCCATAATTATAAGAGTGTAACAAAAATAGTATATAGTCCCGAAAGGGGTGGTATAGGTACTCGTAAAGGATTACATGTGCAGTCCTAGATGAATTAGTAACCCATGTCCATTAAAGCTCGTTTTTCAGTCCAATAAGCGGCGCGCCGTGGGGCGTTCAGGCCGTTGCGCCGGCGTTCCGGCCCCTTCAAACTATTTTCATAGTATATATATGAAAGTGAAGCGCCGCAAAACATATGCAAGATGTGTGCCGACCGGCGGCAGCGTGCTGTCAGCGCACCGCCTCTGTCTGTTTTGCGGCTTACACAATAGAATAGAAACACAGAACAATAGAACCTTTCAATAGTTTATAAGTACAGAAATTACCTTTACATGTTGTACAAAGTTTTAAAAAAGATGTGTTGACATTTATTGGAAGATACGTATAAAAGACATCAACGAGGCCTTTATTTGTCTGTTTAAATTCTTTTATGGGTCAATTTGATTTTACCTTTCTTTTTTGCCCCGTCGTATCGTGGGGACAATTCTCGTTACAACGACTTCATATTATCCGTAAAATCCGTACATTCGACATTTACGAGAATACTTTCGATGGCTAAAATAATTGCTCTCCATGTCATTATGGGGAACAGTCATAATGACATGGACAGTGAGAGACTTGTTCTATAGACATACCGGTCTGCATATCATTATACCTATCACAGTTATGCGGGTCTGACTGATGCACCTGTCATAGCCGCGGGCAGGTTGAGCTTAGTTCATTCTCTAATGCAAATTTATACGACAAATTGACCGGCCGAGCTTTCAGCCGTGCAATGATGCAATTCATAGCCGAATTTGAAATTACTAATAATATGTCAAAATATTTTATTGAACTTTCTGCTAATGCTAATGGATCTGCAATTTAAAAACCATAAGATTGCTCAGTGCTCACCCATTCCTTTGCTGTGAATTTGTTTTATTTATATGAGACTTAATTTTTATTTGAGTAAGATTTTCAATAGATATTTAGTTCGGTAGACAGCTATCTCGTATTACTAATTCAAACAGGAGGAGCTCGTAGCCTAGTTGCGAGCACGGTCTGAAAGTGATCGTGCAGGTTAAGCGACGTTAGCGCGGTCCGTACCTGGATGGGTGACCGCTAGTGGTATATTTCATCTGAGCTCCTCCGTGCCTCGGAGAGCACGTTAAGCAGTCGGTCCCGGTTGTTGTCGTTCGACAGCAGTCGTTAAGCCATGTCAGAGGCCTACGGGCGGCCTGAACAATTCTGACAAATAGGTTGGCCACTAACCATACGATAAGCAAGCAATTCAAACAGAAAAACAATTTGAATGAGACAATAATGTAAGTATCTATTCAATTACACGAGAAAGGTCGTAAAAATAAACTCGTTTATAAACTAAAATAAAAAGTATTGTCTGTCCCAAGAATGCCCATTTGCTTCGTTTCTGTGCTAGTAATAGGTACTAATGGTATTACAAATTTGGTAGGTGATATGGTAATTATATACCCTTTATCATAATTAATATAATTTGAAATTAACTATACCAAACCATTTTTGAAAGTTCGACGTTTCGAAGTTTTAAATATTGAATGAAGGTGGTATGACTAAGTGCAGATTGTTTTCGCAGCAAAGCTTGCATTGCTGTTTCGGTTTGAAGTATAAGAGAGCCAGCGTAATTATCGGCACATAAGTCTAGAAGGTTATCAATTCATCGAAAACCCTATTAGAATTTGAGCTTATTTGTAATTAGAGTAGGTAATTGGGGGGGCCTTTAGACAGCCAAAATTACAAATGTGTTAATCAAAAAGATTTTGAGTTATAGAGGGGGTCGAATGTAGCTCGAAATAGTTTTTGCAGCGCCCTTTTTGTTCGTACTTGGCGGACACACTATGCAATGTGATACAAGATCGTAATTGTTAATCGAAGACTACAATCGAATAATTTTATAGCACTTACTTGGTCTGAGTGAGCGTTGCGATAATTCGTAGTTAGTTGGCACCAGTAAAGAATCGTATACAATAATGCAAGGTGATTACTGATTAGTCCTAAACCAATCAAATAGAGTGGCGTTAACCTCCCATATCCCTTTACATACCTCTACGTCAGCAGAGGCAAAACAAAGCAATTTCGCCTCACCCGCGCCGGAAACTCGAGCGGGCGGCAAACATAAGATTATTATGTGTAAGAAAACATGGGTGTTTATTTCATAACATGTTTACTTCAGAAGCTTTTACATTTGTATAACAATACAAACACGTGTTAATGAAAATCATGTTATGTTTAATGTTGAGCCAATTGTTAAATTACTGAGAAATTTAAACTAAGCGAAAACATAATTTTCATTAGGAAAGTAAATCTAGAAAGGCGGAGCGGAAGAGCCGCCGTATGTCTAACC
Organism: Hofmannophila pseudospretella; assembly: GCA_947369225.1. Taxonomy (NCBI): domain Eukaryota; kingdom Metazoa; phylum Arthropoda; class Insecta; order Lepidoptera; family Oecophoridae; genus Hofmannophila; species Hofmannophila pseudospretella. The sequence continues at coordinate 7,311,654 of OX376316.1, forward strand.
TGCTGGGTGAATTTCCCGGAGCTAAAAGTTGCGTGGCATCGTTGAAATCGGTATAGAAACATAGAGAAATAATTTTCTAATATTTTTTTCTGGTTAGTTGAAACAGTTATCTATGTGTGGCACTAAATATTTTATTAATATAATTATCAGTTACTGCAAAAAAAATAATTAAACCTCGAAATCTTTCATTGCCAAGTTTGTCCACACGTCACCTTAGATGATATTACCTCTCATTGGTCAAAATCTATTGGTTTTTTTTATTAAAACCTAGTTTCATTTGATAGGTGAATTGTTAAAGTATTATTACGGAATACATTTATTCAAATATTTTAACAATAGAAAGAATGGTTATTAAACATTCATTTGTCCCAGAACTACCTTTCATCGCCATGTCCTAAAGATGTAGAGGAATATTGTATAATTAACGACTTGCGTGCTCCACCCCGCGGGCGCAAACGTAGGATTCAGTGCCGCCTAAGCGCTCGTCGCGGAAGGACGAGTGTACGTGGCTGCGTTTGCGCGCCATAAATGTAAGTAAATCTATTTTTACGTTACTGGACATTTTTCTTTCATCGCCGTGGATTGATATAACTTCTATTTGAATAAGTTTGTCCTCTCGATTAAGCATCCGACAGAACGCTATTTCTTTTATGTTTATTTGTGAAGCGTTTATAACTTCTAGTAGTTAACAGATTTTTTTTTATTTAATATTTTCGGCTTGATTTTCATTGCCATGCTTTCATTTCCATGGTTTCCGTGGCCAAAATTTGCTATGGCAATGAAAAAAAAGTCATGGTAATGAAAAAAATTTCATTGCCATGCTTTGTAACACAATATAGTTTAATTGCCGTGGCCAGGTATTTCATTGCCGTGGCCAGGTATTTCATTGCCGTGACTTATGTTTTCATTGCCATGGTATAAATAGACAAAGAATACATCTTTAGCATTACAAAATGATATATACATTTAATTTACACTCACACATACGCGCAAACACACACCCATGCAAGCACGCAAGCGCACACACACACAAACACACATACACACACACACACGCTACTGTCTGATTTAAAAATGGATTTTTTATTTTTAAGATGCCAAGATGCCTAAACCAAAATTATCTGAAGAGGAGAGAAAGGAGAGGAAAAGATTGGCCGAACAAAAGCGACGTCAAAAATTAAGAAGCGACCCTGTATTAAGAGAAGAGTATCTAAGAAAAGAAAGAGAACGATATGTTAAAAAGAAGGCTGCAGGAATAGTTGTTCCTCGAAGTGCAATGACTTCTCAAAAGCTTCGGGGTCTTCGTAAGAAAAACTTGGTGAGTGCACTTGCTTCTTATAAAAAAAAAAAGCAAATGGACTTGCTTCTCATAAAAAAAAAGAAAACCGAAAGAACACACGTCCAAATGTGACTTATCATGAAGAACATGCTGAAACACCAAGGATGGAGCCAAATGAAAAGTCTTTTGAGCAAGGTCCTAATCATAACATGCCGATGACTCCTCTAACAAGACGTAGCTTGCGTCTTGAATCTTCAAAATCAAACCGACGACGTCGCTGTGACAATTTGCGGATTGACGCCATAGTAGCAAGTAGCTCAAATTTTCTGGCCACAAGTAGTCCACAACATACACCCCCACGATCACCGCAACTAGCACCAAGCATCAGCAGTATAAATTCACCAGATTCATCTATATTGTCACATCCTGATAGTCCAGCATCAAACTATTCTATTGCAACGTTAAACTTTGAACGTGATTGGCAAAAAAAATTCCGTAGGTACCAAAAATCTAAACACTCCCAGCTCATTGCGTTAAAGAAAAAGATAGCTCAAGTTACCCGCGAAAAGAACTTGTATAAAAAACGGTTCGAAAGACTTATTCAGAAAGGAAAAGACAGAATTACCAAGCAAAGAAAAGAAAAACAGTCTGCGATAGATTTGAATGATAAGAGCGATACAAGTAAAGCAAATCAAACTCGAATCCGCCAAATTGTATTAAAATTTTATGAAGACGACGAAAATTCAAACATGTGTCCAGGCAAAAATGACACGATAACAAAAAATGGAATAAAGAAACAGAAACGTTTAATGACGGATACAATAAAAAATTTACACAGAAAATACATAGAGACTGGTTATCCACCCATTAGCTACGTAACGTTTTCACGTTTAAAACCTTTTTGGGTGCTGCAACCAAAAATAAATATGCGCAATACTTGTTTGTGTGAAAAACATGAAAACATGGATTTGCTAACTGAATCTCTAAAAAGGAATCATATTATAAAAGAAAATTCGACAACAGACGTTATTAAGAGCATATGTTGCGACATTTATAACTTGGAATGTCTACAAAGAAAGTGTACTACTTGTAAAAACAGACATGTAATTTACCAAGAAATTGATAACTCGGAAAAAGTTTCATATTGGGCCTGGGAAAAACAAAAAAAATCATATAATAAAAATGGAATTGAGAAAACTGCCGTCACCGTTGAAAAAGTACGACACCACGTAGAACCGTTAATACTCATAAAACAATTTGAAAGTAATCTTAAGCCATTCCTTAATCATTGTGCAAATATACGTAATCAGACCGATGCGATTAAAGAAATTAAGGAAAGTTTAACTGAGAATGACTGTCTTATACATATAGATTTTAGTGAAAACTACAGTGCCAAATATAAGTCTGAAATTCAGTCGGTACACTTTGGTGGTAGTAGGAAGCAGTTTACGCTACACACTGCAGTTCTGTATTTTAATATTGATGGTCACACGAAAAAGACCCAATGTTTATGTACTGTAAGTACATCTTTACGACACGATGCTGTTGCAATATGGGCACATCTGATTCCAATTTTGACTGAAATAGAAAAAACAGTACCTCTGGTTCAAAATATTTACGTAGTTTCTGATTCTCCTTCGGGACAGTATCGCAACAAAAAAATATTTTATATAATGTCTCAACTTTCTATCTACATTCCCTCAATTAACAAAGTCGTTTGGAATTATTGCGAATGCGGACACGGCAAAGGAGCTCCAGATGGCGTTGGTGGACTTTTAAAGAGAACTGCAGACCGACACGTTGCATTACAGAGTGACATTCCTAATCTTGATGCATTCGTGAATGCTCTGAAGTCCTCTGTCAAGGGCGTTAAAATAGAACTCGTTGAAGACTACCAGGTCACTGAAAAAGACTGGTCAATACCTGACAATTTGAAACCTTTCCCAGGTACTTTAAAAGTCCACCAAGTTGTCTGGACTGCAGAATCAAGCGACCGTTTAGCATTGCGTAGTTTATCTTGCACAAATATTGAATGTCTTAACAATGTCAAAGAATGCCCTCATGGTAATCATTTAGGATTTTATTCCTTTTCAACTAAACCTCAGACATCAACTACTCTTGAACGCTCATTAAACTGCACTAAAAATACCCCTAAAACGTCTAACCGTAATATGAGTCCAGTCAAATTAACTGATAAATTTACATTGGCTCCTAAGCCCTCAACTTCAGCAACAAAAACTATCCAGCCAGCAACTGTACCTCAGTTTGATAGTAAAATTTTAGAAAATTATGATTTAAAAAATTTAAACTGCAGTGGTGCTACAAGTGTACTATCGTGCTCATTCATATGTAATGTTGACTCTGAAATTTTAAAAGAGTTTGAAAAATCTGATACTATTGAGAAACACCATACAAAAGCATCAAAAAAAACAAATACAGACTTAAATAGTGATTCAGATGAGAGTATCTCTACATTCAACATTATTAAACCTAGAAAAAAAACTACTTTCTTTATTGATACTGATGACGACGAAGAGATTTTTGATATAAAACCAAAAAAAAACCAATAAAGTTACTCAAAACAATCGATACTTATGCTGATGATGACGATTGATGATGACCAAATTTAAATTTTTATTTTAGTACCAATCGCAAAAAAATTTCTAAAATGTGATTTACTTAGGCATATATAAGTTAGTGTAAGTGAGCTATAAGTAAAACTTTAAAGGCTGAATTCCCTATAAAAGTGCCATACACAGTGTATTCTTAGGTTAATAAGAGATAAGAGTTAATACCTGAAAGGTTTGTATTTTTTTTAAAGTATTTAGATGCTTGTGTTTTTAGTAAATATAATTTGGAGAATGCATCTTACTTGCTACAGAATACAATGTACGAAGTGAAGAAACTATTTTGCTTTGTGAAAGATATATCTTTGTGATTTAAGTTATACTGAGTTAATACATACCTAATAATAATGAGACAAGTGAACTTGAAAGGCTGATTACTGTTAACAGAGCTATATTGTTAGTGTTAATTTGATGTTAAAAGTTGAAAGGCTGATTTTATTCTATAAAATGTTTTAATGTAAAATGCAGGACTTACCAAATGTACACCCCTTATTTAAGAATCATTCTACCTTTATTGCTACAGAACATAAGAGCGAACTACAGACTAGGGGTGTAAACTTGTTGAATCCAATACTAATTTAATTGAGAGGTAAAAAAATATATTGTTGATAACAATAAGGCTGTGATTACTGCAGGTATGTAGTCATTCCTACCAATACGTTTTGCCTTTATTTTTATAAATAACTATGATTGTTTTGCTTCGAGTTAAAAAAATATGTTGTGTTATGTATGTTGCTACAACTACTTTACAAAAGTACCTATATCCTATTGTTAATTTACTTTTGTGTGAAATAATTTAAATAAATGATTGTAAGTACTAAATACTTTGAGTATTAATTTTTTGTTAAATTTTACTACTTTACAGATTTTTAATTTGCCTAGGTACCATAGAACCCCGTTAAAGCCCCCGTTTTGATCCACCGGGGGATACTAACTAGGACACTTTTTCTTTCTCTCGGAACTCCACATTTTTGGATCCCAAACACTTTAATCCCCAATTAGAGGGGATCTAAAAATAATAATATTTTTTATTTCACTTTGATCCCACAAGGGTGTAACTTATAAAAAGATACTACTTTAAACTCATGTGTATACTGAAACAACATCGAAGTACCAGGAGACCAGAAAGACATGATCATTTTGAAGCTCAGATTCAACTATTTCAATAACTCCTTTGAAGTAATAGGATAGAATAGGGTACAATAGGACAAGATATGTGAGAATAAAGGAGATTAGGACAGAATATGGTAAAAATGGTAATGGTAGAAATTCTGCCCTAATCTCCCCTATTTTATCCTAATCTTCCCTATTCTCTCATATTCTGTCCTAATCTCTATAATATTCAGGTAAGTAGATACATATGAAATATTGTTTTATATGGATTTTCATTTCCGTGGATCGGTTCTTTCATTTCCGTGGCATAGTATTTTCATTGCCGTGGACGCTTGTTTCATTGCCGTGCACGCATGTTTCATCGCCGTGGCACGAAATTTTTAATCTTATATATCTCGTTAGATTTTTAAGTAATTTTGCTAGGTATTAAACAATAATACATACTTTTCAAAAACGTTTTGATACACGCTATTTTAAAAAAAAACCACTTCATGATGAAGAAATCCACGGAAATGAAGATTTTACCGGACCTGTTGAAATTCACCCTGCTGAATGTTCTTATCCATGTCAGATGAAAAACGGATCAGTGGTTCTAAGATCTTGGAGTATCTTAGGATGTTGGAGTATGATGGGATCTCTGGAACGGTAACAATTAGGTGGTTCGAGTTTGAGCTCAAATGCTTATGATCATGGTGACCTTCCCACATCTGGAATATTGAGGACCTAATGATGAGCAGGAAAAAGTAAGGGGATCTCCACAATGGTATATCGGGGGTTTCTTACATTTTTTATTTAGAGTTATTCTATAAGTATAATAAGTAGATCATTTATGTAAGTTATAGTGAGGTCAAACACGTGCTTAATACATCTCACGGCACAAGTAATTAAATATTCATAACTTGTGTGCCTAGCCTGGTAAGTAAACAACGTCCGCAACAGTAAGTGGCTGCATTATCCCAGTTCACTTTAAGACTTCTCATTGCACACAGAGCGGCTAACGGCACCTTTACTTGGCTTTGAGACACAAATAAAGCCCGTTGCTCACTGCGGCACGGTCGGGAGTCGGGACCGAGTGCGTCGCCACTCGGGTTTAATGGCCCATGCATGGCTTCATCTCCATACAAATCTGCATGTGAGAAGTGCAAATAACATTGCTTTAGGTAATACGAACCGGGAATGTTATGTGACTTTTACGGAAAACAACGCGGCTTCATGCTCACGCGCATTGTACAAACTTACAATGAACTGATTTAAGTGCAGACTGAGAATTGGTTTACTTGTAGGTACCTAATAAACCCTTTTTTATTCTCAAAAAATTATAAGATACATTAACTGAATTCAGTAATCGTGGAAATTAGGTATGCATTAGAATATGTTAATCTTTGTGCTTACTCATTAAAAGAAACTTTTATTAAGAGAAGAAAGTTTCTCGACTACTTTCTTGCAACAATCAATCATTTGGAATAACAATTGACCCGCTTCTCACAGATTTTCCGCAAATCCAAAAGAGCCGAGCAAAACAAAAGCTGATCCTTTTCAAAGTCAGATTCTTTTGCGGAAGTAGGTATCCGACAGTTTGACAAAGAAAGGAAAATACTTAGGGTAAACTTCAGAACTTAGATGAGTATTTGGTGAACAGCGCTCACATCTCCTTACGCCGTGATACGAGTCGTGAACTGAGCATCCAATCCGTAGATGCCAATTATCCGCCGTAATCAAGAAAATTTACGAAAGGGTTCAGACGAAGCTCAATCAAACTTTGGCAATCATCACGCCTATCTAATCTCCAGGGTAACAATGTAGCCAGGATTGGATCCTCGGCGGGCCGTATTAACCGCCGCCTTATAAATAAGGTGTAATGATAACAAATCCGATTGGTACGGTCACTGTTTGCCCATTTATTAGGGGTCGTATTAAACAGTATGTTTATCAAATTCATTGTCAAACACTGTTGGTTAGGTAAGTACCCGAGCAATGAATGATGAAAATTGAGGTAAGTAGGTTAGCATTTTTATTGATACCATAACTGTTCCAATACTTAGAACGTCGACTTACGTCTTCATTTCTTTCATTGGTTTCTGGATAAAGTACAAAGTATGTTTATTGTTCATGCTCTATATCAATTTAGCCACTATTCAATCAAACCGACATGCTGTACAGGTACACAATAGAATTGTTATTTATATGGAAACCGGTCGAGCCGGTCATTCGTTTTTTAATCGAATGCTACGCTATAAATCCTAAATTCAACAGATACAAATGTTGTCAGAGTGCACGAGATTCGCAGTAGTAGACATTTTTAATTTCCGGCGGACCGGGAGCTTCCGCCACGAAAAAGTGTTAATTGAATGTGCACGCGTGTTTGTCGGTCCGGACCTAAACTGATGTTCCCGCTGCGCTCCCGGACAATAAATCAAAGCTATTGAAAATAATATTCAGGAACGACTGTATGTGAAATAAATACAACGCAAATAGTGTCGGAATTGTCACGGACCAGTTGGTACAGTTGTTCCAGCAGACATAAAAGTGAATGGCGGTAAACTATTGGCAAACAGTTCAATTCAGTTGATACAGTACAGAAATATGCCGAATAAAATGGCACTTGCATATTCGAATGCGACCGACTTAACAACAAACAGTCGGTGACACGGAACAAGTCAGAAGTCTGTGCAAAACAAGGAAATGTTGACTGAATTATTCATAGGCTGGATAAATAAACCGATCCCACAATCAAGCCAGTCAGAGAGCGTTTAATTGAATTGTGATGTCGTATACAAGAAAGGGTCAGCGCGTGAAAAGTTGTTTAATCCTTCGGCAAAGTGCCAGACCGGGAACTGACCCTTGATTACAAAAACTAACGAGCACATTACCGGAATAAACTGCACAATTCCGATGAACTTAATTTTCTTAAGGAGCTTCTTTGCGTCTAGCAGATAACGATTACGTGACTTACATCTAATCAGCAGTGTTTTATTGATAGGAGTCTTAAGAGAGTTGTTCCAAACCACACCGCAGGACAAATTATACGAATTTGGACAGCTTACCATATATTATTTGCTGATCCCCAAACTTACACATTACTATCAGATTAACGTGGCACGTTGTATCTTCCCACGAACGAAGGGTAAAATTTAGGGGTGGATTAGTTAAAACACACAGTTAAATCGCTATTGATCCCATTTCGCAGTACCTACCACGAAAGTATTACGTGAACATTATTATTCATGTGTCGCAATATTGCGTGTCTACATGGCAAATGTTTTTATCATGCAAAAATTTCTAACTAATGAACCCTGTCCAGAATGAGACGGTGGCAAGATGTCACGGCAGACGCCCCGAGGGCATACCGGCGCGCGGCGGCGCGGCGGCGCTACGTAGGTATATTTCTCGGGAAAACAGTACTAGAGTTGCAGAAACTAGTTAAGTATAGTCTATCGATGATGTCGTGACCTTGAAAATAATTCATAATATCAATAGTATTGACATTAATAGTTAGTTTAAACGGTTTTGGTTAAGATGGTACACAGAAAATACCTCCTGCAGCCATAACTCAATATTGTAACTGATTTTTCGTGGCTCTTTACAATTACTCGTAATTCAACGGATAAAAAAGTTAGTACGCAATATGTTTATTTCACTAACAGTTTAGACCGGTACCTACAGTTATAATTAGCGATCGGAGTAGGTAGGGCTGTTTTTAGTACTTGCAAGCTGTGGTCATGATATGGATACGGCTTTCTTATAAACCATATTTGGATAATCCCGGGATTTCCGAAATTGAAAAAATCGCTGTAGAGAGAGCTACTTTTGGTAATTCCAACCTGCGATCATCATACTATGGACATGACATTAAAAAAAATATTAAAAAATCCCGGGATTTTCGGAATGTAAAAGAAGACTAGAAGACTACTAAAGAAACTCAGACTTAGACATACTTGAAAGAAATGAAATAGACGACGAAATTCTATTGAATTATAAATTCGCTTCACTCTGACGTCTACAGATGTCCATACTAACCTAGCACTAATCTAGCTTTTGAGGTCTTTGACCCCAAACAGCCCTACCTACACCGATCAGTGGTTATAATAATGAATGAGCGGTGCAGTTTTATAGAGTCAGTGTCGAGAAATATTTTTTTGACTAATTTTCAAAAACTACTTGGCAATAGTTATACAGTTATCGATACTGTTGCCAGTTAGCGAAATGATATTCTTTAATATCGTTACCTAAGTCTTTTAATTTCAAGAAATAGGAATCGTAGAAAATGGAGCAGGTATATATACTCGTACCTACTGGACGAACGCTATTAAATTATCCATCCTTATATGATTCTCTTCACCTTCTTTTCGGCTATCAGTAGGTATACTATCAATAATATAGATAATATATTGTGACTGATTTTTAAGGTTAAATCGATATATATATCCAACGCTAAAGTCTACATTACGTATTCTACTCCTGACTAGAGCTAGTGTTGCTTTTAACTTTATGGAGCATCACGTGAATTGAAAAACGAATGAGCCAGACCATGAAATCAACTTTATTGTTCCCTAGTTTAAAAAACGGTTTTCTGTCCTTCACGATATATCTGCTTATCGCTTCAGCTGACAGATTGACTAGCTTTATTTAAGGACCAACCAGGATTACGTGGTATAAGATTACCTATATTTTGGCCGTTATAACCGTGCAATGACCTCGACCCTTCGGATTTACTTTCGAAATTCTTTTATTGGGGATTATATCTTCTGTTTCTGCCTGTCTATATTTAGTTAAGTTTCTATTTATTGAGCTACTTCGTAACTTAGTATGGAGCATTACCTTTAAAAAGAATCATGCTTTATAAAAATGTAAATTGTGATTTAGCGTATAATTTTGTACCATACCAATGAAAACGTAATAAAATATGAAACAACCCTAGAATGGTATTACGCGATATTTTAACCAAAGAACGACGCTGTAAACAGTACTCCTAATAAAGGGAAGCATAAAAACTGTGAGCCTAAATAATACCTACCCCCCAATTGATACAGCAGTAAAGTGGGAGCGCCAACGCCAGATTTATTGGGCGCCGCCGAGTGCGTGCTTTAATAAAAAAAATCACAAAGGTAATTCGCGGGACAAGTTATTACAGCGTTACAAATATATATGACTCGCATATTCTCATATGAATAAACGAGAGCCATTTTCAGTGTAGTGCGCCAACTTAGAACACTGATTTATTTCCAAGTTTGTTTTGTTCTGAGAGGTGTTTTGCGTAAGTAGGATAGGTACCTACCTACACGATATCTACTTAAATTTTTTATTCCACAAGGATTTTTAAAAATTCTATAAGTACTTATTAGTTATATTGTATAAAGAATCACATTTTAAGTGCCTGTTTAGAATATTTTGGCAACAACTTTTTTTTATTTAATTCAAAACCTTTAACAGACAAATTACATTCCATAGTTATACCCTTTTACTTTTGTTATAAAGGGTTGAAACGTTATTAAGTGTGTCCAGCCCATTATTTCGTTGATTTTAAAAATATTGCAAATATTTAAACTAGTATAGAATCTGCGTCGTTTAATGCAGATAATAACATAAAAATATTTAAAAAATTAACGCCATGTGTTCAAAATTTATACTATTGCGGCTCCCATACATTCACTATAGCACGATTTATTACTTAGAAATGTTAGATATATAGAATTTAATAAAAAGAAAATGAATATATTAAACACACACTCAATATACCTAAAAATATATTAAAGTGTGTTAATACGTACATAAAACTCTAATGCGTTTGATAATCAATCTCGTACACTAATTAGTGCTATAGTAAATGTATCTATGGGAGCCGCAAAAGTACAAATTCTGAACATTTTCAACAAAGTACAGATTCTATATCAGTTTCAAGTATTGCAGTATCTTTTAAATCAACGAAATTGGGCTGGACACACTTAACGTTTACAACCTGTATATAACCTAAATAGCCAGCTTTCAGAATAAAGGGTAGAGTAGGTACTCAAGAGTAAAGAGGCATAGCAGTCAGAAGTGTCAGATTCACACGGTCGCCCTTGACCGAGCCGTAACGCCCCCGAAATAACGGTCGGTGGTGGCCCTAAATAGAATCTCAAACAAACTTTTTCATAGTTCATATCATAAGTTTAAATATGGAACACTCAAATATCCTTGTTTAAAATTAAAGTTTACATGTTGTGAAAGAGTACCTGTGTACCTCGTAAATCATAAATAAGGATTTCAGTAGGTTTGCTGTGTTTTATGAATGTTTGCTTTTGACAGAGGTTACGGGCGTTACCATAAACTCTAAACATTATTTATAGCAGGTGGATGTGTGTAAATTTAATGTGTTCAGTTCTTCGATTTTCAGCTCCAGTGGATTTGTGGGTGGAACTGACGTCATATACGTTAATGAGATTATTATCTATACATACTCATGGCGTAGCTACTGTTTAGAAATTTCCGTCGGGGTGTCATTTGAATCAGACACAAGGAATATTGAATTAAGTAAGTATCATCATTTATTTTATTATACATGTTTGCTCTCGTATACTACAAATATAGCACCATTTAGCTTAGATTAGTATAACGAGTTTGCTTGAAGCTGCTTTGCCGGCATACTAAGTTAAATGATGTTGCCTTAATACATTAAGTACCTATCTAATGCTCCTAACTAGTTCAGGTACTAACTATTGATTAAATAATCTACATAAGTATAATGTATAAGCATATACCAAGAGAAAACGATACGATATTTAAAGCTTATATTTTTAAATTGACTTTAAAGATTTGATTTCCAAACAAACATAAAATATTTACAGGGACATACCAGACTAATTACACAAAATAAAACAAAGAAACTTAAATACGTGCGAACAAGAATATTAATTATTTATATATGCGTTAAACTTGCAACGATTTTATAATAATACGTAAGAACCCCCGAGGGTCACTGCAGGCTAAACACTTTAGTAGAATGATACAACAACCAGCAGATTCTGCTGTGAGGAGGAGGAAACCCCCATACATATCCTCTGTGAGTGCGAAGCTCTAATTCACAGTAGAAGTCGTTCCTTAGGGGGTTATATAATGGCTCCTGAGGATTTTAAAACTCAATCTCCAAAGAGCATCATACGGTTCTTAAAGAACGTTGGCCTTGGAGAGGAGTTGTAACTAACAAGGGAAAGCTACAATATAGGTCGCAGTGGCTTATCGGCGGTAACCCTACCCTTAGATAGATACAAATATATGAACCCCGAGAGTGCGAGCTAGCCGCTCTGGGATGAAGGAGACTTGTCAAAAACAGCAGGTAGGTATTGTCAGTGGTCAACCCGTTCAGTTCATCTATGTATGTGGGCTCCGGGAAAATCTTGATAGATATGCATACTATGTAATCATAGGTATGTTGGATTATTAAAACCCTTTTTATTTCCATTCACATGACGTTTCGGTCATCGGCGAGCGCGACAAGAGGCCTCGACCTCGCCGACACATCTTCATTAGGCGGCCGTAATGTCGCTCCAGGGAAATACGCCTAATGTTGCCTCACACCGCCAGCGAAACAAACCTATCTATTATCTCGGACGGCACTACCGCGCCAAATACTAATTACAACCAACGAAATGCATTTTACTTTAAATTCTGAAGTGCAAGTAACTTTGGGAATATGGAAACAAGTTTGTAACTATTTCTGAGATAAATGACGGCTGATCTTTGTTAAAAGTACCTACGTAATGCCTATTTACTTTACTACAAATGATATTTCTTTTAAAAGAATATACGTCTTTCTTGATTGATGTAGAATAGAAACTTTTAATTAAACAAGAAAAAAAATAGGTAGAAATGGAATTAAAAAATGAGTACTTTACTGAGCAAACAGAATAGGATTTTTTTATAATTTGAGGCTTTGAAAGAAAAGAATAATTTTTCATTTGTCTTTATTTTAGTGTCGGTTTCAGATACGGAAAATTCAAGAGTTGATTGAAAGCGTTAAGAAACGAGGGAAACTCTTTTATTCCTTTTGTTTGAAGCATTGTCTGGATTAAGTAAATTTAATTATATAACTTTGTAGATTCAATGAATGCTTTAAGAAATTAAATACAAGTACTTTATATTCCTTAATTCTATTTAGTAGATCGGAGGTCAGAGGACTTAATATTGAGTAGGTTCTTTTCAAATATTATGTTAGTGAACATTTACTTTCGAGGGCTGGAAGCCTGGAACTTGCATTTGTTAATACCTGATTAACACAAAACTTTTTTCATTACGTTTTGTCCTGATAATATGTCAAAAAATAATTTTAACATAAATAGTAAAGTATTTAATCTTGTGTTATGGATCATAGTCATGTTGAACACCTAGCCTAGCTATAATGTTTATTTTTATCAAACTAAAACAAGGGAAATCTTTAAATTAATATTTCCATTGCACACGTTATATGTTGGCAGTTAAGGGGAGAAAGACAATGTCTTAAGTTTTGGCCGGATCCGCAGTTGGCAGGGGGTGGCCTGGAGTCAGATAATGTCACCATAACAGATTATATCTTGGCACCACTCCTCCGCTCTTTGTATGTTCAGAATATCACTTTTTTATGACTCTCTTAGTTTTTGTTATGCATTGCGAACTGTTTATTTTATTCAGTTTTGAACAAATATACGAAATACTATTGACATAATAAGATAGTACGTAGAACAATATGGTAAACTTATAATATTGACCTGTACATACTAATAGACAATGTTCTCTGGCTCTCAAACTAGATGTAACTTGTATCTTGAGAAGGGGATGGGGATGGGGATTTGGAACTATTACTTCAGTTTCTCAATCGTCAATTCTATCATTGTTATAGTTTCGTAAGTAACAAGAAAAATGTGTTTGCTCATTATTATAGATTAACACAATGTCTGGAGGTTTGAATTTTTTATTATTTTTTATTATTGTTATTTATTTATTTGAGGGTAGTATCTATTTCATACGCCTTTTGCACCCGTATATCATGTATCTTATGATTTTTCCATCACCTGAAGGTTGCCTGGAAAATATCGCTTAAAGCGATAAGGCCGCCTTCTGCACATTATATTGTACCTCTCTTTATGTTGTATGTTTTGTTTTTGTCACGGGTGTGCAATAAAGTATATTTGTATTTGTCTGTTAAAAACTTATATATTAAATATGTTTTCGTAAGTTTAAAAGTTATTTAACTTTTCAGTAGCGCTCTACTGCTACTGAAAACTGAGTACTAAAAAAACTGAGTACTAAAAACTGAGAGATGCTTGTAAAGTATCTATTAAAGAAGTTGGAAGCTACCTGTAGGCTCCATCGGTACTGGGACACACGGTTTCGGTAGGCAGTGGTAATTGAGGCAATAAATCCCAGCGGACCGAGCAAATCACGACTTATTGCCGACACTTCCCGTGAGACAATTAAATCAAGTTCTAATGGCACGTCAAATTGACGTAACGTTACGTAGCTCAGTAGGTCGATGGTGCTCGGTTCTCCAAATAGGTCACACCTGACCGCTCTGTAATGAAGATTAAATCAAGCTCCCGAAAAGTTTGCAGCGAACGAATGTTTAGATCGAGGAACAAGTTGCCTGATGCTAAAACTAAGTTGCTTTAATTTTGTGGTCGTTTATCCCACGATCGTCGAATAGATAGACTTATTCAACTTTGATTTGTCTTTCGACCCATTTGTTGTATGTTAGTTAAAGCTGTTAACATAACATACCTATTGTAGAGAAACCTGTTTCTGTGACTGCTTTTTTTGGAATATGTAACTCCACTATTAACAGAGTTTCATCGTAAAAGATTCTTATTATTATACTTATGTAAACTTAGTTACAGTTTGATTTTTCCTTCATCCATGGTTGGTCGGAAATAATTCGGTAAGGCGCAAAGACGCCCGTGCCAGGTGTACGCCGGCAGACCGCGTATAATTGAGCCCATAAATCCCAGTAGGACGACTTATGCCGTCCCAACCGAGGCGCGACAATTAAATCACGCTGAATCATGGTGTCCCACTAATTACGCGCTTTTATTGTATAATAATCTGTTTGTTTATGAATTCCCTAAGTAGATATGTAGTAAGAGACTTGACCTTATCCTTTTTTTTTTTAATTAGAGGTTCATTGACCCTTGCTAAAATGTATAAGGTACTTGCCTTTCGGATAATAATAACCCAGTTTCTCTGTGGTAATTTAATGTTGTTGTTCGTTTAAATTAATTTTGATAAAAAGTTTTGATAAATAATATTGTATTTAAAATAACTGGCTGGTTTTAAGCAAAAGTAGGTAAAGTTTGGTAATGTGAATACTGGCATAACGAAAAAAATGTATTTATTGAGATCTTTTTAAAAAAGTTTAGCCAGTACTTTAAAAGAAACTCTTTACATAGAAACTCCGAACATTATGCTGTGAGCATAATTATTATGTATGAGTTATTATATTAAGATTTATTTCGGAATTAAATAGGTAGCTGAAATAAAACAAATCTATAACAAGATCTACATAATTATGCACAAGAATAAAAATTAACGTATCTACATACTTATGTCAAAATTTGCAAATAAATGAAGGGATCACATAAAAGCATGGGAGTGCTATAAACCGACTTTATCTTCGGGTGCTGTTGTGTCATTAAGGGTACGCGGAGTCGTAACCCCGTGATGCCGGTCGTAACTTGTTTATAGTATAACGCCTAAAATTAGAAAGCGGTACATATGCATAAATTATACACACATTCAACAATCGAGCTATAAGTACCTACATAATAGACGCAGACTACATAGACGCAGAATTAATAGTAGAAACGCTCAATCAGGATTGTATCCCCCTTCCTCCAAACCCGAAATACCAAACGCAAAAAAAAACAGCCAAGTGAGAGTCGGACTCGCTCATCGAGGGTTTCGTTCCAAAAAACTTATATTTCGTCTTGAAATTTTTTTTCTCAGGAACTTAGAATTAGATTTTAGTCTACGTTTTATTTTACCCGGAATACACTACTTCTATCAGTAGCTACTAATGATTTCAGGTTTTTCGTCGTTAAAAAAAATATTTTTTTAAATATCTCTTAAATTGTGTTATAATATTTTTCCTGTAAAGTTGTATCCATAAATTTGAATTATTTTAGATATTACGGTCTGCAACTTTCGGAGATAAGGTGAGAGGGAACGCTGTTTTTTCGCACATTTTTGGCCATGAGTCAAAAACAACGAGTGTGACACATAAAATTAAAAAAGGAATAGTTTTGTAATGTGCAAACACGGCCTTTTCATATGAAATTCCACTTAACCCAGTTGCCCTACTTTTAGATTTCAGACCCTATTTTCAATACAAAAAAAATATTTGCAATTTTCTTTTGCCTTACATGTATAGATGCAGGCAAGCCGCTTCTATAAATTTGCCAAATTCAAATCGATAGCATTACCTAGAGTTCCTGAGAAATGGGACGCAAGAGGCCCGACTAGCAACACTGGTCGGTTTTTTTTCTGTAGGTATATACTATATAGCACTGACGATTGACTGGAAGGCATTAAATCACTGGACTACATCAGTAAGCAATTCAGCGTGTGAGTATCAAGCATTGCCGTTGATAGTATATGTCAGTAAACCCCTTCAAAAAGCAACGTACTTATAACAATAAAGAACCATTTGAGATTAAAATGTAACTGCTGCAGAGCAGACTTCCCCGAATTCGCAATAAAGCTTTTATGTATTGTGTGCGAAGAGCAAAAGCGTATTCCTCTTACAGTAACGCGTGAAATCCTGAACCTTTCACCTTAGATTTCTCCTGCGGGGCGGAAAAAACAAGGCTTTATTGACTCCTCTAGACGCATACCTTCGTCAGTGTCAATTAACATAAGGAGACCGCGAAAATGCGAAATATACGATAAGATAAGGTATGAACACGCCGCGCCGCCCGCCATCGCCACAGACTTCCATATCACAAGGAAATTATTTGTACTAGGTAATTAAACATCATTAACTTCAACTCAATTACTTTGTAATTAATTAAGCAGATTTTGTGGAAGGAATTCACTTAAAAAAACGGCCAAGAGCGTGTCGGGCAGGTTAGGACAGGGTTCCGTAGGCGTTCTATCACAAAAAATAATTTGCGGTTCATACAATTTGTTCTAAATCAACTACACTACTCCTATACTTTGTCGAGTTCTATTTCGTAACTTAGATAAATACTTAATCCAATATATTTTCATTGAAAGTACTTAATTACTACCAGGTATCATTCAGAAAGCTTTCGTAACTATTTCAGTAGTGAGGACGCCCTGTGTGATATACTTGTACAGACAGATAGACATAACAAAACTAGAAGGGTTCCTAGTTGGTTACGGAATCCTAAAAAGAACAGAGGTATCTTTTTTTACGGTTTCGTGATGAGTAATTAATTATAAATCAACTGGAATTTTATTTGACGACAACAGCCTAACATACCAATTAATATGTGAGCGACGAGATAATAATACTTTTCTAATAAACTAATCATCTTTAAATTCATCTTCTTTATAATATTGAATTTAATTGAAAACGTTTATTTAGCACTGTAAACACCACAATATAGCAAGTACACAATACAGAAGTATACAAAGATATAATACATTCAGCACAAAACATCCGGTGCGGTACAGTGCCAAAAAGGGTACACCAGCTCAGCAAAATGCTGAGGCAAGCCACAGCGCTGATTTTCAGCTGGCCCCTCAGTGACTGCACGGGCGAAGAAAGCAACAGTGTGTGCGTGTTGTGTTGTATGATACCATACCAACTGATTATTACGAATAAACCATCAAGTAAAGAACAACAATTACTCGTATTTTGATTTAGCGTTTCGATTAATAAATTAACCTCTAAATTACTAGTTTACCGACTGATTGTCAGCGACGGATTTGTAATGTAATAACGGGCTGATTTCCGCAACTTGACGTCTTAAGCGCCTATTTTGCGTGTGCAGCGACGGATTTATAACAACCCAGTAAAACGACTTGCACATTCATGCCTGCAACTTACATGTCGGAGCGAAACCGACACGGATGAGTTAGGTTGAAGGCTAGGGCGGCAAATAGGCGTAGCGAGTGCAGCTCGCTGCGCCTTGTTGCCGCCCTAGCCTTCGTTAGATTATTTTTTCATAACAACCCAGAAAAAATTGCTTGCATATGCTTGCCTGGGGATGAGGGGGGAAAGAAAGGTCAATAACTTTCAAGGGGGTCAATGAATGAGGTCGAAAATTCAGAGGCTAAAATATAAATTACTAATCTGAGGTTATATTAAATCATTCTTGTTCTGACAATATTTAGTCGCTGAAATAGTATTTTTAGATGCTCATGGTCGGTATACTAGTAATTCAGATGACAATTTAGTTTTACAATAGACAAAAATACTATTTTATAGAAGTTTGGTTAATTACCACCCATAAGTTATACCTAGGTAATATAAAATACAAAAAAACTGTGGATAAAACTGCTTACTAAGCACTATTTACAAATAATTTGTGAGTCATGTAAGAGATCAGATCAGTGAGCAAGCAAAGCACCTCGGCTGAGGGTAAGGGACGAAGGGCACAGCGCAGGGCATTGTCATCCCATCGTAAAGTCGAGCCTGATACCGTCACACTCACGAATTTTCATCGCCTATAAACAGCTTTTATACCGCAATAGAAAGATATTTCTTTAAGTGTTAACGGGCTTAAAGGCCTATTAAACCAAAATTAAAACCGAAAAGCTTGATAAGTGTTTTTGATTTTCGGGAAAGAATTCCTACTTAAATATTTTATAGGAATTTTATTATGGAATGATTTTTATTTTAACATTTCCGGGAAATACTTACTAAAGAAAACTGGAAAATCCAATTTGGATTTAGGGCATTGCCGAGAAACTCGTTGAATTTATACTCACTCACTCAGTTGAGCTATACGTATATATCACGATATTCGAAAAGAATATGAAAACGTACGAGTAGTAGGGGAAACACGACCATGAATGCCTACCAACAGTTATTGCCCACGCGAAAAAAAACTATCTATCACTTTGTTCACTGTTTTGTCTGAATATTTTTCATAAATCTCTATTGGGAAATAGCTGTAACTCACAGTGGGCAATGACTGCGATGATTGAGCAATCACCGCATGTGACATTTTTTCTAGATTTTTTTCTTCTTAACGTAATTACGTTAAGAATTACGTTATTTAATTAAATACCTCAACAGAATAATGTGTAATTTGTTGTAGTTGTTCCCGGCGGTTAAGTTAAGCGGGCAATCACTATATGGTTTACCCTATCTAGGTTTCACGTCACATAAAGCTACGTGGTGCAACGTTTTACAATACTAGGGAAACCTTCTTGGTTGCAAATTGAATTAAGAGACATAACGGTTTCCCGACACACCCTATAAATCTGTCAAAAGCACAATTTATCCTCAGCGACGGAAAATGCTACTTTATAACAGATTCAGTAATTCCTCTGCGTTTTGTACGACAATTTCATATTTTTGTCTATCCGCCTCCCATACTATTTCCAGATGCAGGAAAAATAACTTAGGACAGTCAGTAATTTAGGTAAAAAAGGTCGAATCTAATGTTCGTTGTGTTTACCTGCTTCAAAATGAAAGGTCTCGCAGATAGGAAATCGTGCCCGAGGGAGGTTTTTATGTTGGCCTAAATATTCGAATTTATATATCGTTTTTATTAGTGACTTTTTGTATGCCAGACTGACGAGTAAATTAATTATGTAGCGATCAGATCATTCTTTAATGATCATTCTTTCTTAAAGTATTATACAGCTTTCTGTATAATACTTTCAAGTGATTTAAGTAGTGTTCCTTTATCTGGAAGTCATATGAAATTGAGTTTACTGTGTCTATACGTGTCGCAAGTCAAGAAGTCAACTTAGGTAACTTTAACCTGTTGCCGAAGTTACTCCAGAATGCGACCAACTTCTAACTTCACCACGCAGGTATTATGTTATGTTTTATGATAAACATTATGAAGATACGTTTTAAATATAAGTATGTAGGTACCTATAGTAGTAAAAAATACTGACATACGTTTACCTACTTATAACCTATATATTTTCTTTCCCTTTTTAGTTTTCCACAGAAGCATAATAGACTTGTTTGTTTGTAGTCTCTTTATTGTACACACACAAGAAAAATTACATAGAAAATAAAAAACATTACAATATGTACAAAGGCTGGGCTTATCCCATAGGGATCTCTTCCAGCCAACTTCGTATTTCAATTTGTTTAATATCGAGATATTTCCTCAATTTTTTGTTAAGTTAAAGGAATGACTCGTTATATTAGCGAAATTAATTTACCTTTTGCCACCAGCGTGTAAACAAGATGTTAAATTAAATTTTTCTTCAATAAGCAACAACAAAAGGAACAAAACAACACCTTCGTACGTGGGCGGGCGGTTAATGTGGCAGATAGAGAGGCTCGCGAGACGTGCGTCCGGTTTCCGGTCGGGCCGGATACGGCCCGAATCCGACGATTCAATTTGGCCGGGCCCGTGACAAACTCCTTTGATTGTTTCGATATTCCGGTCACAAATGGACTCTTACAGTTTTGTAGTTTTAGTTTCAAGTAACATTGTATTGCTAAACTCTACTAAATAATAGATTTATAAATTGAATACGGGTAAGATAATGTTTTTAGTAAACAAACAACAGTGAAAGGAAATCCATCCTTCTGTGTTTCCGGAAGGAAAACAAATTACCTAAACTAGTAAAGATCGATTACTTCGTCTTCAACATCAGCATCTTTGTGCCAGCCCGTGTGTTGGTAAACTCTCCTCTTCTATACAAATAAAGAGTAACTTATTGTTTGGAATATTTGACTATGCTCCTATAATTAATATTTGGCCCTTCCATTTGATCTGCCAGGAGCCAAATGCTTTCGTAAGCTTAGATTGGACAATTTCACTCACGAAAGCATAAATTACATTCGCTGGTCATAACAACAAATACAGTGCTCTGTATATTTTCTAAGTCTATGATAAAGTAGTGACGGGAGCCTTCTGCGTACCAATGCAATTTCTATAACTTGGATTCATATAGCTGATTTTATTTCCGGGGTGAAACAAGTTGTCCCCTACATATGCTCGCTTTCCGCCGGCGCCAGAGCCTTACAATAGTCGGAGCCTCAGTGATTTAGTTTTATTGTCATGCACCCTCTATTCATACCCTACGTATTATTCAAGAAGAGGTAAAATAGTTATTTTAATATCGTTTGTTGGTAATTGAGGGTAATAAAGTGGATTAAACGTAAACAATGTGTCAACATAATATTTTGTAGGGCACAATTACAAAGAATTCTATAACTCTTGGAGTGGTACATTAATAAACAATCGTCATATTTAAATGTTGGTGTTGAAATCTTTATTATGTATATCAATTAATTGTGTTCCGACGACAACGATCTAAATAATGTCCTGTAAATTACTTTACAGGACATTATTTAGATCGTTGTCTATTTACTTACGTACTGTTTACAAATTGTTATGAAAATTCCACCCTTTTACAAATTAGAATAACTTTCTACTTGAAAGTCGATAAGATAGGTAATACATGTTCCTCGTTCGAGCCGTGACGAGGGATGATAAAGGGGTCATAACACAACCTTCACGTGAGCACGAGCGGTTTACTTAGTATTGTAATGTACCCTCAGCGCTGGCCAACTATATGAATAGCTAGCAATTTCATAGAAGCCACCCCTGTTATTAGGGGTAGTATAAACCCGGCAGGCAGTCGCCGTCACAGACTAATAGGCGATGTGAACCCTGAAATTGGTAACTTTGAGCATTGCAGTTGTTTTTAAATGGCTGTAACTGTTGTAATTACTGTTTCATTTCCACACATCAAACGCTACAAAAGTAGGTAAGTATTGGCAATGCGAATTGGTGCGATTAATAAAACAAAAGCGAACCCTAACATACCTAAACAGCTTTGCTACGTGAAGGCCGTGTATCGGACTGCCATAAAATTTGTTCCGGTGAAATCATAAAACGATCTGTTCCGTCGATGAATCGTCGCTGTTAACCCATATCGCGCGAAACGGCCGCACTTCGCCCGAGAGGCGATCTTTCGCCGCGACGTGACCGAATGGCCCAATAAAATCTTTCCGTTCCGAAACGTTGGCTGCTGTCCGGTGTTGTAAAAATTGTCGAACCTGACAAGACACCCGTGCAAACGATGCACGTGACACCGCAAACGATATAACACCAACCCTGCAAATATCTACGTGGGAAACTTTATTTTCTACAAACATGCAGAAACATGGGTCGGGGTAATATTGGAATTATGTTTTCTCAAATCTTACTTTGCTTGTTGTAATGTTAAGTTTTCTTAGTAATCAAATCAGTCAAGCTTGCATATTTATTTTCATAATTTCGTTCCAGTTAAAACACGCAATGTGTCTACGTAAGTAGTTATTATATTATTTATTATAAATATGTACGAGTAAGTAGATAGAGCCGATTTACTTCGAAATATTATATGATCGATATATAAAACACCTTAATATTAGAACGATATTTTACGAGATAAATATGATTAGATACCCTGTTCCTCGAAAAGGTCTTTCATTTAGACGGGACTACAAAATGGACAATCCCCATTGCGGATCAAAACGCAGAGCGGTGCGGCGGCGGAGGCGATGCGTAGCGACAGTTCGATGGAGGGTAACAATAAAAGTAAATCATCGGGAAGTTATCTATCTCTGCGCCGACGTGCCCGGAAAGCGGGCATGTGCAGGGAATGTATTACACGGGATAACATGTTAAATGGCGCAGTGCCGATGACTTCTAATTTTCTTTTCCCTCCTTTTCTTCGTCTTCGATGTGCTACCTAAATCATATTATTTAAAGATAACTCTAGATACATATTATAAATGGGAGTTAAATACGCATGTCGTTTTATTGAAGCTAGCAAAAAATATCCGTAAAAATTAAGTTAGAATGTCGCAAAATTGCTTATCTGATATTTATCGAGGGTGACATTTCGCAAATTACCGCTCCCATTAATTTTCCATTAGCGGTAATTGGGGGCGGATTTTATGTAAAAATACCTTTCGTACACAAAGAGAGTAAACATCGAGGATTTAGAACCCAGGTGTAAATACTATACTAATAAACGAGTACCTAACCTACATAATACTACTCTGCTGATGTAACTACATAATTATCCTATCACTCCCTTTACATAATTGATTACTTTATAAGCGAATCGGTTTGTTTTAAGCGTAACGTATTCTATACTCGATAACACTATACAAATGGTTTCATTGAAATTGGATGGATGCAGGGCGAAATTATGTAAATAGGTTCTTACGACCTTGAGTAACTAAAATATCGTGTTACATTGATAAATCACGATCAATTTTAAATTTTGCAAGATTTCTAAAATATAATAAGTAACTAGGTTAAAATGTAATGAGATTAAAATATAAACAATACTCGTATTATTATTATTAAACTTACTTTTATTTTATTTACTGTGTATTAAGAAATAGTAACATTTTTCATATTTTCACAGGACACTCTCGCTAATCTCTTTAATGTCCAATTCACTTCAGAAGTTGCCTGGAAGAGATCGCTTTAAGCGATAAGGCCGCCTTTATACATATCGTGCTATTATTTCTGTATTTTTTACTTTTCCTGTATTTGTGTACAATAAAGTGTTTCTATCTATCTATCTAACAATACAGTTTCAGAGCGAGCCCTAACCATGTATCATGGATGTATTATAATATCATGTTTATAAATATAATAGCATGTCTTATGGAGAATACTGTGGGGCTAAAATACTATTTCTTGCGAAAGTAACTGAATACAATCGGATAAGTAGTGCCGTGAAACGAAGACGGCAGATATAAATGAGGTGGCCGTGGCCAGGTTTAATTATTTCCAAAATTAATAGCGGCAGATAGCCGTGGTACCTCAACCTTTCTTGCTATAAATAACCAGACTGGTACATCGATAAGTTAATTCAATCTGGCGCCCCTCGTCATCTTGCCACAGTATTCTTGGCAAGGAATTGTGCGATAATGAAACCTGATTTTTCCCATATCTTTTCTACTTACAATATTACTATAAGTAAGTAGAATACCTTTTAGGACTTTTTTATACAAAAGTTACCTACCTTACTGCATTTCTTTTTTACATAATTCACTCTATACATAATTAAGTGTATTAGAATATTACTTAATATGTTGCATTACAATGATTTTATGTAGGAGTGCTCAGCAATGATTTAATCCCATAAAGGCAAGGGTGACATGAAGAAAAGTAGAAGACTTTTTTTTTATATTTTGCAATGGGGTAGTTTTCAAGTATCAAATATTATTCAATTAAGAAATAGTCATAAATTGATGTCAAATGTGAAAACAGAATTAAAATTCGTTGAAAAATAAAATAACTACAGGCAATCAAAAATCAGAACGGTAGAAAGAAACGGCAATAAGTTTAATGACGTAACTGTTCTCTAGCGCCATACAAGCAGCGCCTGGCTGCATATAAAGGGCTGTTTTGCTAGAAAGGGACAGAGCATATGTCCAATACTAACTTTAACCATTAATATCTCTGATGTTAGTTGAGATATCGAAAAACTAATTTCAGATCCTTCTTTAGTAGTACCTACAATAGTACCTTCCAAGGTTCCATACCTTGTCGTATTAGTACTGTTTAGTATCAGGGCACGGCAAGGTTACATTAGGTATATGTTTTTGATTTGTATGTAAATTCATCTGTCAGTTCCAAAAAGTATTATATTACACTATTTTGATTTGTGTCAGTTAGAGTTTTTCATTTGTCATTTTATTTCGTAAATCGCGTAATAACAGGGGTCCTCCTAATACAACGCGACCACGCGATTGTCGCGCGAATAAGCGATGCGACATCAAACATTTTCAAACACATCGCGTATCGCGTTCTATCAGTACGACCCGTCATAGTTCGGACTAGTAGCAGAACCTCTGTATAAGTAAACAGCTCTTTATTATAGAAAATTACATGACCTACTGACATGCTACCTATGTGCTTAAATCGTTGGGTAATTGCTCCACATTCTTACTCCACCTGTTATATTTACCCACTTCATTTTGCAACTTATTTCAATGGTAATTTCTCATGGTTTAAAGAAACGTACGTAGTTTTAAGGAATTTTCCACTTCTTACCATATTATGTTTAAATCCTAGAAATATAAATCGGTTTCACTTACACAACATTACCCAGTAATTTCTGGAAAATAAATCGTGCATAGGTATTAAATAATAAACGAACTCTATGATAGGTAACTGACATAGAAATTATTACTAATTCATAGCTCTTTCGGTCAAAACTGTTACGGAATGAACAGTAATCAGAAATAGGATTGATGGTAGACAGTGAAACGAAAGAGACTCTACACGTCAGCTAGCGACCAGACAGAAATAAAAGAGGTATTTCTACGACCAGAATGAAATATGCAGCCAACTCCGTTCGAACTGCGACCCTCGGCGACCGTTACTCATACAATATCTTGGCGCTACATTTAACCAGGAAAAGAGCAAAAGGCTGGAGTGCCACACAAATTGAAACATTGATCTAGGAACTCTTCCTATTTTTCGTTGGAATTCTCATGATCATAGGGCACGAACTCTACATCACACAAACCCTTTAATCGCGTCAAAGCTGTGAGAAAATTAACTGGAATGTATTTATGAGAGAGCTTAATTGCGTTCTGTGAAATTTTCCCTTACTAATAATAATATGTGTGTCGTCAAGCGCGAATTTTTTTCATAAAAATTGTTTATCATTTTGTACGGTCATCGTTTAGCTCAGGGTCACAGACATGTGGGGTGGAGACAATGTCTATGACTCGTCAATTCGGATTCGCGCCAGTCATGTCCTTAATTACTGATCGAGCGGCAAATAGCACGGATTCAATGAGCCTTGGCCTATACAAGCGGACAAAGCAATGTTCAATCCAACCATCGTATCAGTCGAAATTTGGACGGAGATATTCGTGAACAGGTTTAAAAATTAGACGAGTTAATGAAAAAGATGATTACGTACTCTCTGCGTCCTTACAGTGGATACTGTTTTCACAACTATTGAGGCTCATCAATGGCTCTATTCTGTATCTTTGGGTAACTCGATCCTTAACGCGCTTTTCCTGTTCCATTTTCAAAAACTGGTGAAAAGAAAGAATGATATGGAGCAAGTCACAGTAGTAACAAAACACAATAGATTCAATAGCTTTTTCTTGGAATGTGGATTGGAACCAAAAAAGTGTGTAAAATTACAATTTAAGCTAAATCTTTCAATGCCCAAGAGACTAAATCGGGTATCCAATAAGATTATTTCAAACAAATCGCAGAGTCTAGAAAGTCTAGAAGAAGCCTTTGTAGGTTGCGTCTCTGATTCAATTTGAACATCAAGACGGCGCGAGCAACTCTTCTCCCTACACTAGGCCGAAACAAGTCCCGGGGTAATCCCTCAAATCCAAATTAGATTTTCTTTCACTGCCTCCCACTATTCAAGGGTTTCCGTGTTCGAGTGCTGCGTCTATGTGCTCGCGACGAACCGGATCCTAGCTCAATCTCAGTCCGTGCTGTCGTTTTACCTAATTGGAAAAAGTATAGAACATTTCTATTTCTAATGTGATTTTTTATGGTGGCTGTGGAGTTTCTTCCGTATCAGTATATTCGTGTACAGTGATATTGTTGTAATATAAAAAATACCTACTTGTGAAAACATATACCAACTTGTCCTTAATTAAATTGATATCATTAAAATATTATCAAAAAAAAGTAAAAAGTACTTGGAGAACCACACGGTAATAAATTTTGTGCGGACAAATTTTAATAGGCGCACAAAAATAATACGAACGTCATAACAAGAAGAAACAATAAAATAAAGCGGCGCGATGGTAATGAATAGGCTGTACAAATATTGGGGCAGATTTAACAGGGTGTAAGTCGATAGTGCGACAGGCGATGTCGCGTGTTCCGCGGCAGTGAGCTACGCACGCACTCGCCGATTTAGACATCACTACTACAATACGCTACATTGGTATAATCTAAGTATTTCATTAAATGTATGTAAGTCACCTACCTAAACATTTATAATCCGCTAGTTAGTCACAGTTTGTTTTAATTGTTTTACAAAGGTCGTAGCGCACGACTTTGCTGTACGCGTCGCGCCGTAGACCGTCTACGAGTTGTTGCAGCCTGTGACTTTTGGATCGGTACTCGAATTTCTTAAACTACAGCTTTTACGTACTTTTTTTCTAAGTTTCATTTATAAAGAACCGACTTATAGATTAGATTAGACAATTCTTGTCTTTTATACATTAGGTAGTTCTTGCAATACTTATACGAAACTATTTTAATCGAAGTGAAAAAGGTTTGCCGGTGTCCGTTCTACGCATTAATTACGTTTTTCACGATACGCGTTTACGATACAAGTAGCATTCGACGACTTTTCTGCCATATCAAATAAAGTGTAGCGAATCAATGAGGGGAAAATGTCGTTTTGAAGTACAATTTTCGTAAATGAATTTTTCTTTTTACGACTCGGTATAACGAGCTTTTTCTCGTAAAATAGAGGGTCGCTGACATGCATCCCTCAAAGAATTAAATTGAATATGAAAGGAAATTACATAGGCCCACATCGACGGTCTCTTGTTCCAATCGAATTTCCCTTCGAAAACAATGCCGGAGCGGAAATTAAGCCGACATGTGTATGAAAATAAGTTAGGACTGGGGAATGGATGATTTTAGATATTTCAAGCATTTTTTCCATTAAATTCAATTTTGTCTATAGCAGATACATACATATTAGGTATTTTTTGTTAGTAGGTCCACGTTTTCGGTTGAATCTGTCACTCTAAAACTCTCATTGTTCCTAAAGAACATACCAGTACACAGTAGTCACCATACAAAATACTTTTTTTAATATCTGCTCAAAAATGGGCGTATTTTTTTACAGAAACCTGCACCAAGTGCCGCTTTGCCACATTAGTGTGCCTATAGTGTATGGAAATCCATGACCCACGATCGGAAGTACCTACTGGCAATCAAGTCGCTAACTATTAAACGAATATAAACAAAGCAGACCCTTTTAATCGAAAGATTTTATATAGGTATGTGATGTTATTTCATGACTAATATTTAAATAAAACAAAATCTTAATTTATTTAGAAAATACAGTTTTAAATATTTAAAGACGTTATTATTACTTTCAACAGTACCTACCTCAACATGGAGATGGTTTTAATCGTCGTCGGTAGATGGCGCTATGGTTAATATCCCAAGTGCTATCACTTTGACGCCTGTTATCAATTATTTAAAAAAATCTTTAAATGGTTATATACCTATGTAATTTATGTTAAAAATCATAATTATTATTTTAATTAAACTAAAGGTGAATTTGTATGAAAGTACAAAGTACAGTTTCGAAAATTTTATTAACATTTTTATTGACCGTGGAAACTTCTAAAGAACGCTATTTTGTTTTTAATAAATAATAATTCATTCAAAGTTATTCATGTTGACATTATGTATAGTTGTTTAAATATATGAGCTTAAAAACACATTAGGCAAGAAATTAATACTCCACCAGATATCGTCGAAGAAGCACTAGGCGCTGTAAGCAATTTATCACCATATGAAAAAATGCATGCAGGAAATGTATTTTTTTATTTTATTATATTTCTCACAAATGTAACAAAAAATGTCGTGTCTAACTCGTGAGGGAGGACCACTTGTCGCACTCGTCTGTCCACAATACTACAACAATACTCGTTCGCCAATGTCTTCTATCCCTTACTAGTTAGACAATCTACTATTATCTACAGGTATGCAGACAACGCTGCCTTTCTGAATTCTTAGAAATTTCCAGAAAACTTCAGATTTTTTTTAAAAAAATACAGAAAACATTAGAATACCAATTTTTTTGCCTTTTTCTCTAAAATCACGTTTTGCACGTACATGTGTATCATCTACCGTATCAGGGCAGAAAGTTGCAGAACCAAAGACAGATGTCTATCTGTCTTTGGTTCTGCAACTTTCTGCCCTGATACGGTAACTTTGTCTAAAGTTCCAGGTATCAGGTTCCCAGAAACCATTTATGGACATTAAAGTTGCAGGTTCCTTTTCCGAGGAGTACAGAAAATAAGTGTGAAAGTGTTATGACGCGATGACGGGTTCAGTGTATGTTTACGTAAGTTTTAGCGGTGCTGAAGAGCTAAGTGATTGTAAGTGGAGAGGACTGGCGCCGCGCCGGAAGTCGTTCCCACGTGACGGACGCCGGAAGTGTCGCCGGATCGCCGGATCGCGTTGCTTCGTTATGTCGCCTTCGCTTACTACCCTCTAGAATTGGGGTGGCCAAGAGCATCTTTTTACCTTCGATATTTAGGTATCAATGTTATTTTTAAACTCGCTACGCTCGTATCAAAAACTAGAAACCTTTTCTACAATGGCTGTAATTACGTGTCAGTTGCATAAAAAAACTATTATAATTCAGTTTAGGAATTGAAATTTAAAAACATTTATTTACCACTGTAATACCAGAATAAGTACGCTATACAAATGTACACTAAAATATTAATATTATATATACCGTGCCAATAAATGAATTCTAGCGCAGCATAATACTGTGACAAGACACAGCGCTGATTTTCAGCTGGCCCCTCAGTAACTGCATGGAGGAAGAAAAAAACTCTAATATTAACATAATAAATATGTTATGTTTATTGAGGAGATCCATATTTTTACATACGAGTATATTCTAGTCAAGGTGAAAGAAAGAAGTTATGGTCACCCTACCCGAGCCTTTTATTCCGATCGTGTGAAAATAGGTGACTTGAGCTGACTATCTCACGTTATGAACGTACGTATTTTTCGTAAATCAATCTCGATTCATAAGCTTCGAAATATACTTACTCGTACATGCAATGTATGTAGGAAGGGTACAGTTATTTGATATCTGTGACAGTGAATAAGGGATAAAGTTTGTTTCTGACTTTTGGGGGTAATTCCCTATTAAAAGTTTGTTAAGTTCATTACAAAGCTTTATATTTTGTTAAATTCCAAGATCCCAGGAAAAAGAAAAGTCTTATTTGTTGAAAAAAACCCGGAAGCACGATTTTGATTGTGGCCACACTTTTGGGCAGGCAACCCTGTTTGTATTTTAAGGAAATAGTATCGGTTAAAGTTGGCCGATTTAAATGATTTTAGTGTCAATCGATGCCTTCTGACTCGCTTTGCAATCTCTGCCCTATTCTTTGCATATTTCGCTACTTCCCTCTTTAAATACTTGCTTCTAGGTGGCGCCATGATTGTAATTTGAACTTTGCCCTTCTATAACTTTGTAAGTACTTATCCGATATCAATGTCTTTTATATTATTCACTTCACAATTTATGCCTTTTAATATGACAGCTCTTTTATTACTGTACGTCTATTACAAGAAAAGTTATTTACCTATGAAAGTCCGTTGGCGCAAAGCAATCACAAGGAATCAATGACCATTGCATTTTCATTACCTCACTGCGGATGACGTCAGTACTGGTGATGGAATTTATTATTGTCTGAATGAGCGAGGAACCTTGCTCTCGCGATAAACACGGTACTCAGTTCGGCTTAATAATGACTGAACTTGAGACGCGCGAAATGTGTTACATTTTGAAGTCGCTCGCGCAGTCGCCGTACCGTCTACCGTCGAATAGGGAGACAGGATTCCCTGTCAAAAAAACATTATCACAGGCATAACTACTGATCCGGTCCAGAAATAAGTTGGCACTGACAAAATGTTGAGTAATACCGGTTGAAGTGCCTCGTTGTTTTTGTAATGGCTTTTCTTATGGCTGGCCCTAACGATTATTCCCCTATTGTAGGTCCGCGACCGCTGCCAAGAGCTTGCCGAGAAAGAGCTAAACTTACCAAAGTTCCCGACTTGTTCAAATGGCCGGCTTTTGTTAGAGAGCGACTTATTGTTCGGGACAGATTGCCGAGGATCAGCGTCTCGCTCCCGCTCCGAATTTGTACTAGACACGTGTGGGACGGATTTAGTTGAGATGTTGCTGGGAAAAGGGGGGTTTATACAGTTGTTTGTTTCTTATTTTATTGCATTTTATTTGCGCAAATATAATATTCAAGAAAATAAATTATGCATTATGTATGACTGCTGTTAAATTGTAATAAGTTCATGTTAAATTGATGTTTGTTTACCTACCAAGCTTCATAGGATTAAGTCGATATTACGAGGAATATTAACAGTACAAATAGCGTGATTGCATATAAAATTAAAGTTTGGTTATCAAGAGTAAGTAAAGTCTGTCATATATCTGTCAAATTTCTTAATCAAATCTCACCCTTATGTTTGCGTAATATCTTATACTTTAGATTCACAAAGACGTTTTAGGTAGGTTGACCTGTGGTAATAGTACAGAAAATACAAGTACCTATACTTAGTTCAGTAATTTCTGCATTATTTTACCACAATAACAGTGATAAAATAATTGTGTCTAGTCGCACCACCACAGAAATCGGACTACTAGCTCCCTCTCCTCCAGAACAATGACGTGAGCAGTGACAACGAGCCACGGAATTGACCCATAAATCATATGTTTTCATACATTTGACATTTCAGTGCCCGACTAATGTATGGGAAAATGCCCAAATCGCATGCGCGAACTGGCAAACGCGGTTTCCTAATAAAACTTGTCTAGCGAGCAATCTACAGAGGGGTGAATTTCAAAATCTTTGCGCACAACAGTCCAGCCCTTGCACCGCACAGGCGGTCGTAGGCGCCGCGACGTCGCCGTCACGGGCCGGCCGCCACCAAACCGAAGAGGAAGAGTTGCCGCACAAACTTTACACCAGTAGGCCCCTGTTCTTCCCAAAAAGTTTACTTCTTACCTTCGAGTACATGTACTACATGACAGGATTTTATGTACCCGGCAGTTTAAATAAATAATTATCTCTCGAAGATTCTCGGAAATCAACTCAATAAATTCAAATTTTTAAGTTTGGAAGTGGGGCCATTCCCGCCTCCAAGCCAAATAATTATCTTAAAAAAACAACAAGAATCAAATTTCATATTTTGTATGATAGACAATTTCTCGGCCTCTACTACTGTACTATTATAGGAATAACCGAGACTGCAATAATTTTGTTTCGGTTTTTCCCTAATATAATTTTGTTTGATCCCTATTCAGTAGGTAGTATGGTATTTCCCTCAGATCAAAGTCAATTTAGGTAATTGATCTGAGGTTATTCCTCAATAAAGGGACATTTGTGGAACAACGAGTGATATTGACAAACGTGATTACAATTGTAACTCACTGTTTACTATGGTACTTATTAAAGTACTTGTAGTACCACGGTAAATAGAGAGTTACAATTGTAAGCACGTTTTGGGTACTAGTAGAAACATGTGAAAATGACCCGGGACTATAACTTCTTGTCAGAAACGCTTAATTTTCATTTTAACTGCTAGGCTTGCAGTGCTACATCCGATGTGCTCGCAGCGCTTTTTATTTTTGCTTATAAAGAATCCCGTATCCTATATCACCGGAACGTGTAGCAATATATTCAGTAATAACGAAATAATATGTTTTGCGAGATAGAATTCATATTTCATAAGCACTCATACGCATAAGATATTGCTGAGAAAGTGGTACTTTTTCCTTTATATCACAGTAAAGATAAAGGGCACCGATAGGAGACGGAGGGGCTAACTGACTCGCGTCAGCCTCGCTGGATACATTCCTTAGCATTTGCGTCACATATTTTACAGCGGGCGCGAGTGAATTTTATATGCATGGAGACAACCGGATTTTATTCGGACATATGTACGATAGCAGTTTATTTTATTTGAAACTATACATCGTGCTTCGTTTACATACAACCTTATCGTAAACCGTATGCATAATAAATAAACTATTCCAACGTCACGTTGTACAACAAACTAACACCAATAAAAATATGCATATGACCTAGGTCGCTCTCAGGTAGTAAACATTTTAGATTCCATCGTTAGAGCAAATTAAATATTTGATGGATGCATCAAGTTTGGAGCGGCGGCGTCCCAGCGGCCGTAAAGTGTGTGTATTAAACGCTATTACTAATTCAATAGTTCGTTCCAACATCTGTAAGTGTTATGATGCCAATAAAAAGCTCATTTGCGCTCAGCTTTAATGATCACTCCTCGACGCGTCGTGGAACCGCAATATAGAGCAGTGGCTGGATTAAATTAAATATCATATTTTACCTTAATGTCGTAATTTGCTACACGCCTCTTATAACAAAAACATTCTTCTAAATCTGGCGAGATCGTATTAACATAACCGCTTTGTTAAATGGAGTCGAGATAATTTGTGGACGAAGTTCGGCCTGTAATACCTCGCAAATTGCCGGATAAGACTGTGTGAGACAACTGTTAGTTTTAATTAAACTGCTGGTTGCGCTCGCGGGAAGTCCTCGGAATGAGAAAATTATTCTAATCTTATAAGCCTGTCGGTGTCCCGAGAACTTGGGTTCAAATTAATATCATGCGGGTCGGCCACCGTTCGCCTTCGCGGTGCAGCATTGGACGTGTGGGCACACACTCGCCACACGGGTAATGATTAGCGCTGCCTCAAGCTCGAGGGAAACCTAGCAATGAGCGTAAGTCGCACCGCAACCGGTGCTTAAGTTAAGGCGATTTGGGAAGATCGTTTGCGACGTCTGTTCGATGTAATGAAAAGTATAAAGTTGGGACGAACGGGAACGAGATAATCTCCGGTTTCAATTTGAGGGGTTTCTCGGAGGAGTGTCCTGGGAGAAGTATTTCATTAGACGTAGGAAACAATCGGCGGACGGAGCACCTGTGCCGTGGGCGGCCGAGCGCCGGGCGGCGGGCGGCGCAGAGGCACAGACACGCGCACCTCTCTCCTCGTTATCGTTTTCTCACGAGTTCGTGGCAAATGGGAACCCTGACTGGACTTAATTGATGGACCAAATAAAGGACTTGAAAAAAATAATTAAAGGACGGAAATAGCACCAGCTATTTGACAATTCATAATTATAACTGTTATACGAGTATGTATACTTATCCATAATTACTATTATACCTATAATTATGGATTAACAACCAGAAAACGTTTGCCTTGCGTTTCCGAAGATCAAAAATATTTTCTGTAGCCATATTTTCTGTAGAGTTCTGCGTGTAGTTTATAAATACATCGATCCACATAAAGTTATTGGCACAAGGTAGAGCTTGACTGTACATCGAACCCAGGGGTTTCCCTAGAGGATGTTTGTGGTTTGTATCTTTGTTTATTTATAATGATTAAACAATTAATCGAAAAAAGATAGACCCAAGTCTCTGGGTTTGTTGTACAGTCAAGCTACCTTGTGCCAATATCTTTATGTGGATCGATTTATTTATGAATTACACGCAGAACACGGCAAAAAATATGAATAAATATGGATAAACATCCGGGGTGATAGATCTACAGGAATTTTATCATGTACATAGAGTTTGGCCTACATTTACACTAAATGCAGATAGTGTTGCAAGTTGCACTAATTATAAGCAGCAGCAGGTGATTGTCTTCCAGCCACGCTATGCAGAATTATTGCCAGCGTAGTTTAGTGAGTCGGACCGCTTGTCAAACTTTGGTAATTTAACTTCAAAACAGGTTCCCGTCGCTTCGGTGTACCAGGCCGAACGTTTGTTCAACCGCATCCGGGATGTAACTCTATGACAATGACATCAAACCTTAAATAATTGTTATTAATCACTTTCTACGTAAATAGATATGGTAGGTATTTGATTATTATCAATTCAAAATTCATTTATTTATGCATAATCATGAGTTACTCGTACATACAGTTGTGCAAGTAAGCAGTGCAGTGGGAAGAAAGACGAAATATCGTAACCATATAACTATTTGCCTTCCTTCATGACTAAGGTACTGGAATTTTTAACTGTTATTTTCTCACATGATGATACACCTATACTAACAGAACAGCAAACAGGGTTAGTATAGAAGCTTTGTTATGAGAGAAGAGAGTAAAAACGACAACGCGACCGAACCCTTTGTTATAAACCACGGAGTGTGAATTGATAATGGTGGTACATATTTGTTAGGTAAGTACGTTTTGTCCGATGATCGTGGTACTTGCAAACCACTGTTCACATAAGAGGATTTCCAATAAATATTCTATTTAAAGGATTACAGCTCTCTGTGTTTGGAACACGAGGTGTAAAAATAGTATTGCAAATACTGGAATATATTTTATATTTTTGTTACAATATATCATCGGAACTAGGGTATAAATTCCATTTGAAATCTAAGATATCATTAGACGGTTCAGAATCCTGAAATCTCTAGGTATATTATTCGAATATTAGAGCTTGATTCACCTATTTGAGCTTCGGTTTCGAATACAATTGTATTGAAATTCGAATACCTGAACATAATTTAATTATCAAAGTACTAATCAGAAGTATATATATAGGGGGAGATATAAATAAAGCGACCGGAATTTTATTTGAAGGCAAAAACTAACATCTATTTAATGTATGACCGGCGAGAAAATAATAACGCTTCTAATAAACTAATTCATATTCTTTATACAAACTGATTATTACGAATAAACCAATAATTTTTTGATTCGTCGGTCCCGATTAATAAATGAGCCTCTAATAAGTTACTAAGCCTATCGACTGATTTGCAGCGACCGATTTAACTTTATTTAACTAACTTACATGTCGGAGCGAAACCGACACGGATGGGTTGAAGGCTGCGCTCGCTACGCCT
Organism: Hofmannophila pseudospretella; assembly: GCA_947369225.1. Classification (NCBI taxonomy): domain Eukaryota; kingdom Metazoa; phylum Arthropoda; class Insecta; order Lepidoptera; family Oecophoridae; genus Hofmannophila; species Hofmannophila pseudospretella. Next base: position 7,347,468 of record OX376316.1, read on the forward strand.
ATTTGCCGCCCTAGCCTTCGTTAGGTAATTTTAAAACAACCCAGAAAAAACTGTATGCGTATGCTTTCCTGGGGGGGTGATGTGAGGGGGGAAAGGTCAATGGGTTGTGGGGGGGGGGGGATTTCAATAACTCGGGTCGAAAATTCAGAGGCTGAATACTATATAATATAATAATAATAAATCATATTAGAAAATAAAATACATAGTAAATACATAGTATTCTAATATTGAATACTATGCTGAGATTATATTTATTTAATCTTTCTTGTTTTGACAATATTTAGTCGCTGAAATAGTATTTTTTAGATGCTCATAGGCTCTTATGCTCATAGTCGTTGGTCGCTAAAATAATAATTCTGAGGATAAATTTGTTATTTAATAAAAGTTTGGTTAATTGCCATCCAATATTTAGTAGATGAAAGTAGTAATTACTTAGCATACCTAGAAACAAAATTCACAGTTAGGTACCTGTCGCGTCTAAATCATGTGAAACAATTTGAGCAAACAGAGGTGCGGTCGCATAAATTCGTTTTACGCAGGAACGTTCGTGGAGCGACTAATTAGAACATAAATCTGTCTTTATATCAGCGAATCCCTTCTTTTTACGACGAATTTTGTGTCTCATATGGAATTTCCGAATGGTACTGCTTCAGGTAAAATTGTATCAAACCTTTAAATATCTAAGTATTACTTAGTCTGTTCGTGACCATGAATGCAACTCAGTCGAAACGTAACAAAGGTAACAATAGTATAGTTTACCAAAAATTTAAGAACAACGCGATTAATTTAAATTAAGTAAGCCCCATTTTCATATTTAAAAAGAAGTATTACTTATCTAAATTTAAGAATCCCCTGTTTAAAACATTGACGTTGAATAAAAAATAATTAACAATTTTGTTCATATACGTATTATCAAGAAAATTATAGGCATATAGGCAGTAATTAATATACTGTCGTGCTTTCCGTGAAATAGAATGACCATATAGCCAAATTAAGACTTAAGACCAAGGCACTAGAAGCAAAGACGGTACGGACGGTAGGTAAGTACTCTAGATCCAAGACCAAACACTTAAGGCCCAAGGTCTATCCAAGTTACAAGATCCAAAACACGCATGAAATAAATACTTAAATGAGTACTTGTAGTACTTGCCTATATAACAGGTCATTTTTTATTAGTAGCAAATATTTGGAGGGGGGTATGTGCTGGTCATTTGTGTGGTACAAATTTACACGAAAAAAAAACCTTTTACTTGTATGAAAATTTTCAATATTAAAGAAAAATAAACCCCATTGTTTCGCGCCTTGGTGGCATAAACGAAACGAGTTTCATTCATATTTCTTATTTCAGTAATAGACTAGATTACTTTGTAGAATTTTCAAACAATTTTATAATTTTTCTCGAGAATTTAATAAGTAAAAATTTTTTTTTGCCCTTTCGTTATCGTTATTATAACCTATAGATGACACCCTAGAAATATTTGCCGCTAATAAAATAGGACCCTATATACATTTATTATTTATATTAAAACATGCATTGTGTCAATGGATATAATATGCCCAGCTTTTTAATGCTATGTGTTGCTTTATATTCCGTCCTCGTCCGCCCGCCCTGCGTTATTGCAGCACGGTGCGATTTATGATGGTGCTCATTTTAAAAATAAAGCTATTCTTTCTAAAATATTGTCATCTGCCTTAAATATTTCACTTTATGCCTCCCAGAGGCGGCATTAAAAAATTCATCCAGATAATCCGAATGAATGATTCGATGAATTCTTAATTCAAATATACGACTTCTAAAATAGCCTACGATTTTTTAGATAACCGTATATTTTTATATTACCTATATATTTAACGCATTATTTTGTTCGAAAATAAATGGTTGTCTTTTAATATTTAGCTACCTTACCTTACTTTTGGAACATGGGGAGATTTGCCACAACTATGATACACATTTTTTTAGTTGGGTCGGTAGTTTTTCTGTTGAAGGTACATCGGGTGCGTTTGTTTGTAGAGGCATTAATTCACTGACCCGAGATGTTTTGACTAAGATCACATAGTACCTATATACACTGAATTTAGATATAATAAAGATTATGAAATTTTGGCGCACTGTGATTAAAGGGGCTGCTACTTACTTACCTGATTTAAATACAGAATTTTATAAAGTTTTAAAGTAAGTAGGTATTACCTACTTGAATTAACATTGATCTGTAATTACTGGACCATGTTTTAATTACCTACACCTAGATAATTAATTAAAAACTTACAATTATTAATTCAGAATTTTATTATTTAGCTTTACTTATCGAAAATTAATTTTTTGCCAGAACGATTTATTTTAATTATCAAGTATACAGGTTGTAACAAAAACCCCCTATAGTCATGAAAGGGCGGTGTTAAGTGTCCATAACCGAACAACTTTCTTTATGGGACCAAAATCAGCTGTTTCATACATTTCGGTTGTGTAGGTATTGAGCTTTTGTATACAACAGCTGATTTTTTTCCTCTCGCGATATCAGAGTGGGCCCCACAGTGAAAGGTGTTCAGTTATGGATACTGAACACCCCCCTTTCGAGTTTCTGTTACACCCGTTACACTTGCACGTTAAATCTTAATTAATATTAATTTGTAATCCAAAACCTTTCAATTAAGCATTTATTATCCATTTATCGAATAATGTATTAAAACTTCACAAGTAAATCTTTAAACTAAACTCTGTCTAAAATTTCACAATTCAAGGTTAAAGGTTAAACCGTCTGATCGCTGAACTAATATTTTAATTATGTTTACTTATTTTGTTTGCTGCAATCTACGCGAAGGCGGACAGGTGCCATAGTTCTCACGAAGCAATTAACGTTTCGCTGAAGGCTTGCTCTTGAACCTAAGAAAGGAGGCAAAGAAATACTCTAATGTGTTCTTAACCATTATTTTGTTGTTTGTTGTTACAAATGTTTTACAAGAAAATAACCTGCGCATTGGACCACAAAAAGCTCATGGAAAGAGCTATGTTCGGACTATCACTGCTGGATCGAATAAAATGAAAGAGTCCAGCAGCGGACTAGAGTATAGGCTGCTAATAAAATACTGCAAATACATTTTCACGTAGCGGAGGCGTAGCGTTAAAAACATAAAAAATCGGATTAAGAAAAATAACTGCCTTCGGGGTCCAGATTTTAGGAGACGTTCTTAAGGCGGACCATTAGCGTAATAAGAAACGCAAATTAAGAAAGATCCTTACTCAACTCCCCAACCGCTATTGGAGCATCACAGAGCTTGGAATTTTGTAGTTTTCATTTTACTTTTATGCAACTTAATATTCATTAAAGTATCGTCGGCGAGGGTCCATAAAGTTGGTAGTTACAACTGGTGCTGGGTCCGAATTAACGCTGCGTGTCATGAATTTCTCTAGGAGCTTATGTAGCCGCGAAGTTAGCGCATGCAGTTGTGAAACTGGGCCATAACTTTACACGCAACATTAACTTGGGACGCAGTCGCGACAGAGGTTAACATGGCGATAGTGTTTTACTAGAAAAGATTTTATGTAGTAAAGAAAGAAAGATTTTTTTTATTTCCAATAGCGCACACATACAAACAATTAGGTACAGAAGAAAAAAATATTAAACAAATATATTATAAAAATAAATAAACAAAAGTAATTAAGTTTGATGAAGGTGGTGTGCAGCACCGGAAAAAGGAGATACGAGATTCTAGGTGATTTTGAAACTGACTTTTTACACAAATACCGTATAGTAAATCTTAATTTACTTTAGATACATACATAAATTACCCGTAGGAACATTAGATAAATTCACAATATCAAATCACCTGCTTAAAAAATCAGATGGTCTTCTACAATGGACGTGACTATTAAATCACAAAGTCACAGACGCTATCTTTAGAATTCTCTATTTTCCTACAATATCCCTGACACCTTTGTACGGATAGTTACCTATTAGAAATCCCTGTAGAGTAGATTTGAAATTACTCAAGGTAAAAAAACAAGAAATTGGGACAGAATTAATCTTGTCTCATCTATTTAATATAATATTTTATGCCTGTGTCCATGCTACGACATTGCATACACCCTGAAACTGTCTAAACCACGATTTCTAACTAAAGCCTAGACACAATCTAGCGAAATGCAATCTCACAAATAGTCGAAGTTAATAATGTTTTATCATAAAAACTTTTACTGGTATTTCACTAAAACTATCGGATCGACTAGTCAGACTAAAGGCGCAGTTACATATAATGGTTGACCGCTTCGGCGACCGACCTGCGGTGGTCGAGCTACGGTCACCGACCTCTGTTGTTTACCGATCGTTGGCCGAAGTCATCCAACGTCATTCGCTCGATGACAACCTAGTGACACTGGTAATTCCCAAATAGCCGGTGGCCGTATGCTGTGACCGCCCAGACAGTCGGTCGACGACCAGATGTAAGCGCACCTTAAGACTTTTCAAAGTAGGTATTCATTCTCTTTACTCAATTTACTTTGTAAGCATCACATATAGAGAACTGAGTAATATATGAGATTAAACACGCCAAATTCTTGCGTAAGTTCATTAGAGGCATGTGAACGATCGTCTCTTTGCAGTTAATGTTACCTTAATTTATTCAGAAGCGGGACGGAAGCCCGGCCCAATCTTAACAAGACACATTAAGAAAATTAACGCTTCCCTCAGAAGCAGGCTCGTCTCTTTGAGACCCAATCCCCTGATTGGCATGTTACGTGTACTTAATATTCACGAAATGCGAACGGAAAAAGTATACCTAGTTATTTAAAGAACAACTGAGAGAAGGGATGTTGATCAATTTTAAGGTATAAGCATATCCAAGTACTAACTACTTGGATACGTTACGTAATTTGAATAGATACGGGTATTGACATTATTTTGTAAATATATAAGTACTCGTACATTACATGTCTGTGAAGTACATAAAATATCAAGATAGTACCTATGTTGGTCAACGAAAATAATTAAGTACCTAGTTAGGTAGGTATATAGGTACTCAATGAACATCCATAGGTACACACTAAACTATATCCGACGTATCTATCTATAGCCAAAAAGGAATCTTAAAAACTCCAAAAGGTGGCATAAACTTGATACAGGTACTTCTCGTACTTCTGAATTATATACCTAGCATTATAGCATAGCTATAGCCTAATGTAAAATCACGTCCTATTTCAAAAGTAAAAAATGAGAGAGTCATGATAAGGACAATTAAGACATTAAAATCGGGCAATTTGCTCCGAGTAGTGAGAGTAACGAAACAGGCGGGATCCCAGTGGGCTATCGTTTAAACTAAGTGCCTATAATTCGCAAGAGTTTACCCTCTCCTGCCCTGGGGAATCTCGCTCCACTGCTTTGAAATATTTCTGACACACGTAGTTTTGTTATGTGCCTATTGTAGTTACTAAGTTGTGTCTAGCAGCCCGACCTACGCACTCGTATGTGAGGTCACAGTACAGGCTGTAACCATAATAATGAAAATATATATTCACACTAGAATACAAGCTTTCTTATATTATAGGGTATCTTATCTATAAATATATAGGATATATAGGAATAAACCCAGTTTCACTTCGACCCTTGAGGGTATTATGTGCCTACCCTATTTTACACACTGGTCATCTCAGTGTGCAGGTTTCCTCACGATGTTTTCGTTCACCGGTTTCGGCAGTCTGTCAATGTACGTAAGTCTTCGAAAAATACGAAATCTCATTGGTACAATGCACTATATGGTTTCGAATATTATAGGGTAACATCCTATTATAGAAATCATCATCATAGGCCTGATACGTCTATTGCATACGATTTAAGCAGCGTCGCGAAGGCATCGCTTTTCGTGGCTAAATAACCCTATTCGGGAGCGGCACACACGCCTGCACGCGCGGCAAGCGAGTGGTGCGCCGGGTAGATGAGTGATCTCTCGGTCTTTGTTTGCTCTCCTGGCCGCCAGTGCCTCGAACCACTTTCCATCGTGTTCCTGGAACACGATTATAGAAATAGAAAAGTCTTTATTGCCACATTTGTAATGTTACAATACATGTGAAGTAACATAAAGTACATGGTAAATATCGTAAGATATAGGTTTGAAATCTCCTAAAACATCAATTTATACTTGTCTTAAAGCATTATTATTTTATCCCGCGATTAAGGGTCCATAACAGCTTTTATTGATGCAACTATGTTAGGAGTAAAGTTACCCCTTTAGTCGATAAACCGATGTGACCCGTGGATCGACCACAGCAGCGTATAAACGTGGCATAAAGCGTGTAGAACACGCGTTTGTGCCGGCCATAGGGGTACGGCAGCGAGGGTGGCGAGCGGCCGTTTTATTGGCGTCACTAATGAGTTGCTAATTCAATTTCACGGACGCAGGGGCGCAGGGGACCCAGCTCAGGTTGTATAGTACGCCTCTCTGCCGCCGCATGCGCCTCCAACGCAGCTTCTACAGAACTTGAATGAAGCACGAACAGTATTGACGCTAGTAAGATAACAATGACTCCCGCTCTGGATCGTACCTCGTCCAAAGGATCTCACTGGCTATACAACGTGGTAATGCTGCCAGTGTAATGGGTACCTTTGGAAGGGGGTCGATTCAGGATCGGGAGTAATGATTGTACATTTTAAAAAAATATGTATTTACCTATTTATTTTATTATTTATAATATTTAAGTTGACCTGTGTATACATAATAATTATAATAATATGATGCAATGGATAGTATTTTTACTATTGTATATTGAATCGAATAGTCTTGGATCATTGAATGTACTTTTTCAATAATTCCACTTCCAATACGTTATACCCAAAATGTAAGTACACCTGTTCCCAAAATGTCTACTTCCCAAAATGTGTACATTCCCAAAACCAGCTCTTCGTGAAACGAACGTCTCTTGAGGGGCCTGAGGCAGTAGTGGGGGCCTAAAAGTCAAAAATTCTAATATTTAGACGGAATATTTGTCATCTCAACGGACACGAGAAGTGTGTGCAACGTTTTCTCTCAAAACAATAACTAGTTGCTAATTGCACGTTTTTGTACCTACCAGGTTTTGCATTACTCAAGAATTTCTTATCATAAAATATCTACTTACCAGCATACAGTCCACTTTTATTCAACCAACGGATCCCACCGTCGGCACCAATGAGGACGTTGGCTACACCAGCCGTCCATGTACTTTGACAGTCACTGCGGTGACGGTCACGGATTTTGAGCGCCAGACGAAAGAGACTGAGTGAACCAAAGGTGAATTGTATTTTTCCCCTTTGAGCTAGCTATATTGTAGCTTCAAAAATATTACGCTTGTAGTATCTACTTTGACCGGAGGTCGTTTGATGAATGATATTGTGTGCTTGTACTAGATCTGCTGTATACGGTGGGGGCGGGTGGTCTATGGTAGTCCAGTGGACGCCGCCGACACGCCGCCGCAGGGCTGAATCAGCAATCCTATTTTGTGTAGGTGCAGATCTACATACCGAAAGGGTATTTAGCTTAGATAATTATACTTCCTATTAGTCATGCCTATGTGAAACCATTCAACATTAGACTTTTCAGGTATATAAGTACCTATATGTATACGTCATACATAGATCCTTTTAATAAATACAATAACCTTTTGTTGTATTGTGTGATGATAGAAATACCCATGAAGGAATGAACGCCTGCCCTTTAGGGGAGGGAGACTACTTTTTCTTTCATCCATACACACATGCATTCATAACTCTCTCGTCCATAATCCCCGAGAGGTAGACAGAGGAACCACCTTTATCATAGGTAGTTCCCACTTTCATCCAACAAGGAAATACCGCAGTCAGTAGAAACTCTGCTGAAGCAAAAGAGGTAAACAAGGTACCTGCAGTGCTTAAATAACTCAAGAAACATAAAACAAAAACCCATTCGTTACTCCCAGACTCATAAACAATAAAATGGTAGAAAAGGAGTAGGTTTATTAGAACTTCCGGTAAACGAACGACCACTAACAAAATTTGTACGAAAACCACATCCCTTAACCACACGAGAAACTCAGCTCTAATTTACGTAAAGTAAAAATACCTTGAAATTTCTAGGAGATTAATCGATGTAGGTACCTATACTTAATGTTTAAATTTTAATAGTATATTTTACGTGTTCACCGTATAGTTTGGCGTGTATACAAATAAAATGAAGATTAGTCAAACGCCGCTGCCGTATATCTGATCGCTTCCATTACCCTAATGTGGCACATAAACCTTTGTGTTTTCGGTTTTATGACTATGCGGTCGCCGCAGTCCAAAGAAACTTCCCAGGCCAGGAGTAAATGAAGGAAACTTTTTCCCCCAGGCAGCGAAATTACATAGCTTTCTGTCTAATAACATTAGGAAAAATTTCATTCTAGAACTTTGTACATAAAATATTATTTTTACTGATATATCCTCCTGGTGTAGGTAAACGAGTATGGTGTCTCTACACCATACTCGTTTACCTACACTTTCACACATCTTTTTTTAAATTTGTTACGGTGTGAAGTTCAGAGATATAACAAACGGCACGGAAGTCAATGTAGGTAGGTAAGACAGTTGCGTCAGTTCTTCTCAACAACAAGTTGTCGTAAAAGAAATAACACACTTTGAAGTTGGTGAATTCAATCGCTGGAAGACGTGAACTTTGTACGACTGGTTTATTTTTCTAAGTGCTGCACTTACTCGTAGATGAATTTGTAGAGACGCAGGCAGAAAATGTATCTGAAAATTCTGTCCCATTTTCTTATATACTAGGACTTACCATTTGGTCCCAGTGCGCCTAAAACGCGTTTTGCCAAAAACGCATTATGCCTAACTTGTCATTCCAAGTCGCATTGTGTCTAAATCGCATTGTGCCTAAGTCGCACTGTGCCTAAGTGGCACTGTGCCTAAATCGCACTGTGCCTAAGTCGCACTGTGCCTAAGTCGCACTGTGCCTAAGTAGCATTGTGCCTAAGTCGCATTGTGTCTAACTCTAATGACAACATTGGCAAAAAGCGTTTTAGACGCACTGGGACCAAATCGGACTTACTACCTATATTTCATGTAAGTATAATTGAATAGATGAATCCCGTCTGGATAGGAAGATAACACTTCCTCAGTCAGGCAACCGTTGTAATTCATAACATTTCGTCGGATACGAGATAGCTAAGCAAACAATTGTATGTGCGGGGCGCCGTGTCTCAGTGCCAAGAAATAATCTCTTACGTGACATTAACATACATCATGTACGAGAAGCTGCCAAAACTGTCTGCAGAGGTCCCGGCCCGTGCCACTTAAACAGCTAAAACAATATTACTGAGACAGCCTGGAACCAACGAGCTCATACGTATGGAATGATAAGCGGCCAATGTCATAGACAACGGGTTACCGGAGAATGAACGATTGACGTCAGTGTAAAATAGCACCCACCAAAACGCTTACAGAGAGCGGATTTACATACAAGTTACACACAATACATAGGGTTTGGGAGTTGTGATTGGTGCGAAAAGTGAACGTTCTCCTAGATTGACCAACCACATGGTGACACATTGCTTTTGATCAATTGGCCGTTTCGTTTATCAATGGGGCCTTTTGTCGTTTGTTTCTGTCTACCTAACGTTACGTTTCCTTACCTTTAACGACTCATTGCCTGGAATACTGGCAAAGTTCACCGGCAGCTCTACTAGAATAGAACAATACCTAATGTCGTACTTTGTCATCCACTAACTACTATAGTAACAGATGATGTTATCTAAATCTTTGAATTTCATTTAAATAGATTTAATCGACTGTGACAATAATTAATGTAGCCAAGGGTAGAATAGAACTGGGACCTCCAATTTGAATGAAGGAATTATTTACTCTATTGTGCAGTTGGAAGTTGAAACTTGTCAGTCTGTCTAGAGATGCACTGCTAGAAATATTTAGGTAGATCGTAAAACTGTTTCTGACTGACCCGAATACGTCTACCTATTTCTTACAGTGACGTATTCTCCTAAGGTCGAAGGGGCGAATGCCTGGGGCAGCCAGAGGGGCTCCTCTTGTCGATTTATATGAAAACGGCCAACCAAAATACACGGGTTCTTATTATACGATTTATTTGAAACCGCACGGTGACGCGATTCGCACTACTCCAGTAATAAGAACCCGTGTATTTTGACGAAGCGCGTCGCGCGACGGGTGTTTGGATGTTTTCAAATAAGTAAATCGATCCTTAGACTCTGCGGGGTCATTAATAACGATATTGTAAACCAACATTCATTTTGTTTTTGGCGGGGGCTCCTCCCCCGAGCGCCCTTTGGAGGCTGTGCAGATATTCGAAGTGTAAACCTGACCATTATCTTTTTTGATTTCGCGTGGTCGAGATTTTTATTTTACTTTTTGGATACAGCTCATAGTTTTTTGCAACTTTCATCAGGTACAGGGGCGACCAATTATATTCGCCCAGGGCGCTAAATTTATAAATACGCCCCTGTCTTCTTATTTATTAAAGTGTGTAATAAAACCCGGGGATTCTCAGTTCCGTAGCAAACGTTTAATTTGTAGTGAAGCTGTTAATTTTGGATGAAGAGTTTAGGGCTCAGCTCTAACGAACCGAATTCAATTCGAATTGTAGAGAGATTAAGTAATAATTGGCTATCACATTCATATCAAATGAATATAGGTTATCTGTGCTAAAAACAGAAAACATACCTAAGCTATTAGTTGCCAAGCTAGAAGAGTGAGAAAAAAATAGGGAGATACCAACTTAATGTAGAGCTAATTAAAAAAACAATGTTAATAAAAATAGCCTATGATTCAAGAGATATACGATAGCTATATATATACGCGGCTATATACGATAATTATTAGAGTACTACATGACACCTATTATATACCGAAAATGTATACATTTATTGGAACAAAATTATTAATTACCTGCTGCTGCTGCTGACTGCTGGATAGATAGATAGATTAATACTTTATTCCACACAAGAAAGGAAACATAGAATAAGTGTACAATGGCGGCCTTATCGCTCAGAGCGATCTCTGCTGGATTTCAGGCAATAATGTGTGAGAAAAAACACTGTCCTTTTTTATTATCTACAATGTTATCATTATCAACCCAATGCCTATTATTTTTACGTTATAGGTTCTTCTATGATTTCGACTTTTTCCATTTACTCCTTCTGTTTCGTTACTCGCGCATCCATTGTCCCATTTATGTAAAGGTATGCCTGCGGGATCCATCGGATTAACAAGGATTAGTCCCGCGCAAATCTCTATTTAGTGGCGCGATCTCTGCCCAACCGAACTGGGCCAATTAGAGCTTACGCGCACTAATCTCGGTGTCGATATCGGTATCTAAAGCATCGATCGTTAATTTCCATGTTGCGGTCTGTGCATGGTTGAATATGGCTTATGGCGCTTCACTAATGCTGTACTTTAATGATCCAGTGTCCATAATTAAGCTTATATTTCGATAAAATATAATTTCCAATAAATGGTTAATAGCCAATGTTCTGGCCGCCCTCAGGCATGGCCTACGACTGTCGTAGAAGGAGAGCAGCCGGGACCGACAGTTTAACGATGCTCTCCGAGGTACGAAAGGGCTCAGATGAAAATCATTTCTGACCGCGCCCAACGTTGCTTAACTTTGACCATCACTGTCTGACTAATAATAGCTAATGTAATAATTTAATTTAATTTGACGGGGTTGTGACCCTCGCTCCTGATTCAAAGGTTGGCCATGGCGATCCAGCGCGGTAACGCCGCCGCAAGCGTTATGGGCACCTTTACATCGGGGGCGGGGAGCGTCGGTGGCACAGTGGCTAGGACACCTGACTCCCATGCGGGAGGTCCGGGTTCGAAATCGTGCAAGTGCCATGTACCAATGAGTTTTTCGTACTTTTCGAAGACTTACGTACATTTACCGACTGCTATAACGGTGAAGGAAAACATCGTGAGGAAACCTGCACACTGAGATAACCAGTTTGTAAAATGGGGTAGGCACAAAAGATCATCAAGGGTCGAAGTGCCGCTGGGATTATCCCGGCCCCCTATCATATGATAAGATAAGATACATCGGGAGCGGCAAGGGAAGTTTATATTTGATTTGACATTGTATGTTATAATATAATTATATTTTGTGACGATTTATATTAAATGATATATGTAATATTTATAATATTAGTTATAGAATTTATATAAAAACTATTTAATTTAATTTTTTTTTAATGTAAATGTAAATAATGTTATTCTAAAAGGTAAAGAAGGTATAAATTATACCTACATATTTCAGCAATTATTCCTTTGTAATAAAGTCGTTAGACCTTGTACACAAATTACAAGATCTCATCTTTACCGATTCGTGAAAGAACAACATAAGAAAAGGTAGGTACTTACTAAGCTATTTACGAACTAAATAGCAAACGTAATTATCCCTCTAAATCCCAGGCCAATTCCACTGTTTAAGAAAGATAAACGACAGGCAAAGAAAACTATTCCCACAGAACTTGTAACTCCGCTCCGATCGCAATGAACAGGTAAATAGGTGAGCAGGCTTTATACCTCCAGGATAGAAAGAACTGAAATTAACTATTTCTTATTAACTTTACTTATGTCGATTAGTTGTTACACCTGCTTTATGTGGCAACTTTTAGGGATCCGTACCCTGAAAGGGAAAACGGAACCCTATTGCTGTTACTCCGCTGCCGTGCGTGCGTCTGTCTGTCACGCGTATCATGTATTCCCATAAACCAAATCCGAATATCGACTATAAAATCGGATCCCATACAAGTAAAGGTAGACGATAACAAAAAAAATTGGAACCTACCATGAGGGGCATCGTTGTTTAAAACTCGTTAAGTAGAGGACGAATAATATTCGTTATAGAAATATATACATATTTGTTTAAAAAAATCATAGTTGTAAAGTTTGTCCACAAAATATTCCACCCAAAGTAGCAGTGCGACCCCGACAAAGATAAAAGCTCAAACTCGGGAGTGCGTTTCCCCAGCCCCCCAGCGACGAGTTAGGCAATAAGAGTATACTCAGCATTCTGTGCGTATTTCATGCTTGAACATACTGAAGTTTCAGTTTTGTGGGTCATTCCGATCAAAAGTTGGAAAACGCTGGGACGCTGGGGAAACGCTTGTGAAGAAAAAGATGGGTAGATGCATATCGTGTGCACGACAAACCATAATATTGGGTTTCTGGATCTGCCGATTAGATCTAGATTAGTAGGTTAGCAGTCGGTCCCGGTTGTTGTCGTTCAACCGCAGTCGTTAAGCCATGTCAGAGCCCCACGGGCGGCCTAAACAACTCTGACAAATAGGTTGGCCACTAACCATACGATAAGCAAGCAATCAAGTAGGTTAGATAGGTACTCAATGTTAATACATCAACAAATCAACACACTCCCTGGACAAAGTCGTGAAATGCATTTCTGTGGATTTTGCATGGAAAAATCCTAGTATAAAGTGGGGAGAGGCTTATAACTTCATTCCCACTCGCAATTACGCTGCGGCTCGTTTTTTGTGGCGCGCGGCCCGTGTGGCATTCAAGAACATTTCAACAACTGCAAACATTCGTCATTAGTTTACATTATGCACTCGAATGCCTTGTTTTTCAGCGTCTGCCTTTTAACGAAATGGCATTGAACCCGCCTATTGTTTCTCAAACCGAATTGGCTTCTCAAACCTGCCTACTTTTCCCAGTATTGTGTTAATTTCGTGTTACGCAGATTTACTTGTTATTTTACTTGAATTTGTCATTTTGCTGTGCGGAGATCGGGCTATTTTAACACCATTGTTAGATGTAGACGCGTATTTATCATAGCCAATGTTCTTATTCCAGAAATATATTACGAAGCGAATAGAAATGCCATTCCATAAAAGAGGCGCCAAGGGTTCCGGTCCGTCGTATGTTGCGTACGTGATTACTCTCTAAATATTCCACTTTATTGTACAATCCTCTCCTTGTCATGTGAAGAAGCGATGCTAGGAGGTAAGCCTGAATAATTTAGTCGGTTGGCGGCGGATGTACCATTTATCCAAATTGTCGCCCGTGACAAGGCGGCAGGGGCGGGAGTTAAAAATGAACTAGCTGTCACTCTCGAGTCGCGCTCAAACCGATTCGCTAGGAAAAGCTCGTAACAGTATTTGTGTTTATCTATGTTAATTTATATCTACGCAACTAGATAGAAACACTTTATTGTACACAAATACAGGAAAAATAAAAACTACAGGAATAGTAGTACGATATGTATAAAAGCGGCCTTATCGCTTAAAGCGATCTCTTCCAGGCAACCTCTGAAGTTAATTGGACATTAAAGAGATTAGCGACAGCGTAGTGTGAAGATATGATAAAGGTTACTATTACGAGTACTTAATACTAGAGATGCCACGAATATTCGGCTACTATTCGGTATTCGGCCTATTCGGCCATTTTTTTTGGTATTCGGTATTCGGCCGAATAGTGCGTACTATTCGGCCGAATACCGAATACCAAATCATTAAAAATAACCACATATTACTCAAGATTATATGTATTCTGTTACCAAATTACAATACTTTAGTAAGTAAAATTGATCAATGGTAGGTTGTGATGGATAATATCTCATAATATTCCCATATAGGCGATTTATTATTAATTGGTGTCATTTTGTAAACCTTTTAACGAACAAACAATTGAATAAGAACTATTCTCTGCACAGTATTAATGCTTTATGTATTATTATGATCTGACAAAGCGTGCCGTGACGTGATTTACTCGCAATTGAAACAAATACCCGTCCGTCGCTCCCGTATGCACCGTAATGAGACAGGTTGCGGCCTGTCTGTTACGAGTTTACGCCCTCGGCAACCATGTATTTTGTGCCGAATATTCGACGCTTCGGCCGACAGCGTTGCCGAATATTCGGTATTCGGCCAAATCACTATTCGTGGCAACTCTACTTAATACACAGTAAAGTTAGTAAAATAAACGTAATATGATATACATGAATAATTATGTAGGTAGGTATACTAAAATAGTTAAATGCATAGATATAAATAATATAAATAAATAGATTTCTGTGAGGAGCTCGTAGCCTAGTTGCGAGCACGGTCCGAAAGTGACCGTGCAGGTTAAGCGATGTTGGCGCGGTCGGTACCTGGATGGGTGACCACTAGTGGCATATTTCATCTGAGCTGCCTCGGTAAGCACGTTAAGCAGTCGGTCCCGGTTGTTGTCGTTCGACAGCAGTCGTTAAGCCATGTCAGAGGCCTACGGGCGGCCTGAACAACTCTGACATTTGTCAGAGTTGTTAAACCTATTTAGGTTGGCCACTAACCATACGATAAGCAAGCAATAGATTTCTGTGTTATACGTATTATTATAACTTATAAGCTATTAAATCACAACTGATATTAGCTACGTTCCTGCAAGCTGCAAGCTACTACTTAGAAAGTTTCATTGTCACTTTGCTAGGTGGTAAGATAACACTTACGTCATCGTCAGTATGCATAGTGCTCTGTGCTAACACAGATTACCTTGTACGTACTGTACCCATGGAATTACTAAGTTATTGTCTTCTAAACTAACTAAACATTACACTTTGGCTTCTTACACTACCCATACCTTTTTTTTGTTAACGGGGTGTAAAGATACCCAGCCTCCTGGGGGAGAGACTGGGTTATGTGAGATTTTTACTCATTAAAACCCCCTCGATGGCCGGCGTCGTGCATATCGGAGGGCTCCGGGATCTCCAGTGGAATGCACCGGTTAGCTAGCATTTGCCTTGGGCTCTTCCTGGGAGGTGTACATTCCACTTCCCGATTCCTCCCGTCACAGCAGCTTGCGGCCATAGCACCCATACCATACCCATGCTTACAAAGGTCTGACTTATTTTTGTACATACTATATCGGACACAAATGTATATTTGTTAGCAAATAAAAAAATGAAATTAAAAATGAAATATTATGCAAAACAATGACCTATATCAGGAAAATTAACCAGTTCCCGCGATAGTAGTCAACTAAACGCCACAAATTAAATGTTTTCTTGAAAACCTTGGATACGTGAGCTTTATTAGCCACAGTGGAAACGAAATGACTCATAATTATAGCAATATTTGAATTGCCTTTTTCCATAAACAACAATCGCATGTTCGCCGACTATTTGAATGCGGCCAAATGATTATTTTGGTGTCTGTTTCCATGTGTATAAACTGCCAACTGTGTAAGTTTCTACGGCAGATAATTCAATATTTAGCTAAAGTTAATTGGGTGTCGTGATGCCGTTGCATTAATTGATCAAAAGTGATTAGCCCTCGTCCTTTTTAACATAAAATTAGCGTAATATAATTAATGTTTCTAAGAAAAAATATTTTTAGGTTGAATTTGTTCCAAATAGAACTTCAGTGTTACGTATATATTATATATACATATATTGTACAAGGTGTAACGAAATAAACAGGAGGGTCTAAATTTAATACTTTCCTACAATTGTGTAACACTATTGCACTGACATAAAATTGAAGGAGCAGGTAAATCAAATAATAAGGGAAAATTCCATTACAGCGACGGTTCAAATAGCCGAAGATTTTTCGCGAAAAAGAATTCCATTTCGTTCGTCCCAAAAGGACTTTTATAACCCTTATAACTGTATAAATGAAAATTATTGGATAGTTGTAGAACATTTGGAGAAAAGTTACGCAAGTTACCCAAGGACGGGCGGAAATAATAAAAATACTACACAAAGTTGAAAATTGGGTTGAAAATTACATAATATTAATTATTCAAGAGTGTCAGTGGCTAGGACGCCGGACTCCCATGCGGTAGCTCCGGGTTCGAAACCATGCCATGTACAAATGAGTTTTTCGGATTTTTTCAAAGACTTATGTACATTTACCGACTGCTCTAACAGTGAAGGAAAACATCGTGAGGAAACCTGCATGTCTGAGGAAATTAAAAAAAAACCAAAGTCGTTATGCAAGGGGAGGCCTGTGGCCCCAACAGTGGGAACATTAATAGGCTGCTGTTGATGCTGATGAATTATTCAAACGATCGATTATCACGAGTCATGTGACGAGGGAATCATAGATCGTGTAAAAGTATGTTAACGCCGACCAGGAATAAAATAGAGCTATCACGAGGGTGCCACTGGTATTTTCATAATCTGCGGTATGCAGATCACTACGAAAAAAATAGTTCACATAATTCACAACATGGCGCACTCATAACTCCGGTCGGGTTTTATCGATCACAGTTGATTATGACCCTATATTATTTCGGAAGCGGCGCTTGGCATTCGGGCAGATATAAATTTTGCAATAAAAATGTCTTAGTGAAAATTTAGTTTTTATTAAATAATTATTTATGTTAATACATTTAAATCAAGGCATCTGCGGCCGAGTAAACTAAAAGCTATGCTATTAACGTTAATAAAAAGTAATACATTTCTGCTAGCATTACTAACAGGACACTGTTTAGGAATACAATAATAAAATATGTGACCGTATCAACAATACGTCTGTAAAACAGTGGAGTCTTTCCTAGCCATATACGAAAGGAGACGTAAAGCTATTTGACGTAAAGTGAAGTTCAAAATTAATCTTTTGCCAAATTCTATCACACTAGTATTCTTCGTACCTCACTTTACAGAATATGATCAAAGCATAAAATATTCTAAACTAAGTGCAGATAATCAGAAGTGGTCAGTTGTGAGCTCTCGCTCACGTTTTAATAAAATCGGTGGACAGAAAATTCGATTGAATCACACAAGTCTTTTAACGAACTGTGATGTAGCATTGTGGCTCTTTTACACTAATTTGGGGGTTGGTTCTTTCATCACTATATTTGGACGAATCCAGTAGTCATATTGTGCTGAACGGGACCAGTGTGTTCGTAAAAAGGGTTCGATAAATCAGATAGCAGTGGATTTTTAGATTCACCAGCGCAGCCGCAGCCAAGAATCTTTATTGTTGATTTTGGAGAAGTTTATTTACGTGTGGCACGAGATTTTGGGTTTTAAATGAATAATTTTATCGGAGGCGCCATGCTCTTCTCGCAATCTTTTTTTCTAAGTTGCGGATTTTTTCCGCTAGGTGCGCTGCTAGTTGGCGCGCTAAGAAATGTCCAGAGATATCTGTTTTGATCCGCGAAAGTTGTAATTTGAAAATCTTTCTAATTTGGTGCACGTTTGTCTGTCTGTTTGTCTGTGGCATCATAACTTAACAACGGATGACCCGATTTGGACCCGGTTTTTGCATATACCTTATTACTGTTCTACGTAGAATTTTCCCGGAAACCTGCACACTGTGATAACTAGTGTGTGAAATGGGGAAGGCAAACCACCCCATTAAATCTGCCACGAGGGTCGTTCTATGTGATTAATTCCTTAAAATGATCACGAACTTCAGTAATGAGGAATACGACTTAGAAGAAGGTGTATACCCATTGCAAATTATTATACGGGAGCGCAAACATTATCGCGGTTGAACTATAATAGTAGTTTATGCAACGGCCACGTAATGATAGCAATTTTATAGCTGAGTTTCATAAAAGATTGTTCCAGTGTTAAAATCGCCATTACGTGCAGTTGCATACACTACTTTTTCTACGACCAATGATCACTGGACTTTTGAACATTGGTCATTAGGAGTTTGGGTATTTAGGCATTGGTCATTGATCATTTGGACATTGGTCAATGTCCAAATGACCAAACTCCTAATGACCAATGTTCAAAAGTTCAGTGTCTAATGTTCAATGTTCACTGTATAATAAGAGTCCAATTCCTTAAATAGTCTTCCTTAACATATTATACAGCAGCTGTACTCTAATGAAAAACAGTGATAAAATATATCATATAAATACTGCCATGAAGAATGAACCCCTTTGTGATGTTGCGAAATCGCAATGGGAGTAAAAAAGAAACTAAGACCACTTCTGATTGCGACCTGACTTTGTTCCCATCCGCGGTGGGTGCACATTTAGCAAGGGCGGCGGTCCGGGCCGCGGCGGCGCGGCGCCGCACGCAGAATGTTGTCGACGCGCAGAATCATCTCCGCTGCCTCAGCAGCCGATAGAAGCACCTGCCGTTTCACTACGTACGACTCGGTCACTCCTAGCTTCTTCATGTCGCCTGTACGACCATGCTGCATGTCTGAAACAATACAATTTTATCTTATCTCTGGATGGGGGCTTGGAAACCCAGCGACACTTCGACCCATTGGGCTCTTTTAAGATTACCGTGCCATTACCGTCCCCGATTTTATCGTTCACGTTTAACGCTTTTATAATTTACCTATCGGTAGATGGAAAGCGGAGCGGGAGGCGCAACCGATAGGCGCTAGGCGCTCACTCACACATCTTTAATATACTTGTAGGTATACAACTCAACTTTGCCGTGACAATTTGACAGGGAGCCTAGGTGTGCCACGGCAACGGTAATACCGTCGACGAAATATAAAAGCGTCTTTATACAGTTCCATACAATTCGCTTCCCTGTTAAATCGTGACGGTAAAACCTGCCGTTACCGTTCAAAATTATAAAAGCAGCCATCGGGATCTTTTGTGTTCAACCCCTTGTACCTATCCCTTGACAACTTCACCGAATATGTCTTACATGAACAACACTATGCGTCTTAATGGGATTTGAATTCCCTTGGCCTAGCAAACCTATCGTTTTTCCCGCGAAAGCGTCACTCACATAGTTGTGAAACGGTTTCCAGTTGTTCATCACAGGCTGTCAGCCAGCTTCATCTTGTATAGGTGGCCATTGGTGCTAAAGTGACCAGTGAAGGCACCGACCACACACGACGACACACTTGACGTCTATTCAGCCCCCAGATTTTGTTGTTCCAGCCTGTGACTTTGCCCCCCAATAAATTTCGTAGTGTTCTAACCCCTTCAGGGTTAGCCACACTTGTTTATGCCTATCAGTACTATATATCTTCAATGCTGTTTTGATAATAACCGACGAGAGGCCAACAAATAGTTCTGGACCAATAAGCGATTGCTGTGATCCCTATCTGGCCAACTCTGCTGATTCTGAAGCTGATTCATTTCCTAGTATGGAACATGTTTTATGTCCTGGAACCCAAACCAGGCGAACTTTGTTAGACTTGTCCAGCTTGTTAAGAGCTGAAACACAGTTTTTTCATGGCCTCTGCAGTAATGTATAGTACATTAAGATAATTACAATAAAAAAAAGATTTTTCTTTATTACCGAGCCCGCTGGTGTTCTCTCCCTGCGCGTGACTGGCTCTCAGCCTGGCTATCAGCTCGGCACTGTCGTAGCCCGCGTTGTCGGCGACCGCGGCCGGCAGCCTACGTAGGGCAGTGGCGAACGCCTCCGCCGCCGCCGCTTCCTTGCCGGCCGTACGGGCCGCCACTCGGGATACAGCCTCCGCCATCAACATCTCGCTTGCACCTGTGAGAAAAAAAGTGAGAAAAGTGAGATTGAGTTTTTGTACCGTGTCGTGCCGGAAATAAAAAATAGCACCACCCCGACTCTTCCAGTGGGTGTCGTACGAGGCGACTAAGGGATTTTGTGGATACTATTTACGACTATAGTAGAAGGCGATAGGCTCGCCACCTATCACGTTTGTCCACCAAATCTTACGGCGAAAAGTGGGAACTACGTAAGATGAAAGTGGTTCCTCTGTCTACCCCATCGGGGTTTATGGACGTGAGAGTTATTACATATATGAGTTTTTGTAAATCATTAACAGTTTTGCACATTTTTCTTTTCATCAGTTACTCGTATGGTTAAAAAAAATAGCCTTGATAGAAATAAATCACAAACCATAAAAATCGAATGTATCAAAGGCTACAGGAACATAGTAGTAAATTAGTAGCCTCCAGAAGCTTCCTAAAAATCCTGTTTCTTAGATGTTCTACTAGTGCTGACATCAGTCTAAATATTAATTATTGCAATTTTCATCTATACGCGGATGATGTCCAAATTTATTTATCTCTGTTGCCTAGTGAAGTTGATGATGCGCTCGTAAAGCTTAATGAAGATCTTGACCGTATAGCTCTTTGGTCTGGAAGGAATTCCTTGGTTCTCAATCCCACAAAATCCAAGTTTATGGTCCTGGGCTCAAAGAAACGGGCACATGATATTTCTACGCGTAACCTGGCCATAAGTATTCTAGGACAAAAAGTGGACCAAGTTAACGAAGCTAGGAATCTCGGCATTCTCTTTGATAGTGCACTACGTTTCGAGAATCATGTGCTGGGTCTTGCGCAAAACTGTTTCTTCCGTCTAAAAGTTTTATACAAGATTCGCAATTTTTTAAGTGAGGAAATGCGCATACGACTTTGTGAATCCCTAATACTGTCAAAGTTAAATTATGGAGACTTAGTGTATGGTCCCCGGTTATTGTACAAAACTCAGCGTGTTGTACAGCGGGTACAGAATGCCTGCTGCCGATTTTGTTTTAAAATACCTCCTCGAAGTCACATCACACCCTATCTTAACAAAGCCTCTATGCTGAACATGGCGTCACGTAGGCTCTTACACTTGGCAGGTCTGGTGCATGATATTATAAAATTTCAGAAGCCTGAGTATCTTTATAGCAAACTTAAATGGTCCTCTTCACGGAACAGACACAACACAAGGGCCTCTAAATACCTACTCGTCAATAAATTGCACAAAACTGTGGCTTTCAATGGCAGTTTTCGCTACTTGGCAACAAAGTGCTGGAATAATCTCCCACCTCCGATTCGTTGCACCACTATCTCTAAATTTACATTTAAAAAACAATTCAAAGCCATATTACTTGATAAGCAAAATCTTGGTATTCCGTAGCGACTACTGCCTTTATATATACATATATATATCCGACTCATTATCTTCTCTAACATCTATTATTATTATTATTTTTATTTGTATCTCCCGCTCGTGTTACCTTTTAGTTTATTTAGTTATCATCTATTTACTTATTCGTATATATACTCACATTTCATTACCATTACAGCACACAACTTTACATTACATGTAGATTATCGTCGCTTGGTATCCGCCTCCGACCTCGACAGGCTGAAGCAGAATATCAGCGCCATGCTCTAGACTCCTCTAGAGTATGGCATTATGCTGAGCTGAGGCCTATTTGGTGCTGCAGCATACGCCGTGCATTATTATTAATTTAGTTTAAGATTATATTGTATGGTATATATGTATATGTATACACTTGTATATTATTGTATAATGTATAAGTGGAATTGTGTGTGTGCTGCAGACAGCAAATAAACGTTTTCTATTCTATTCTATTCTATTCTACTAAAACGTCGGACGCCTGTCAATATTCTCTTTATATGATGTCCTCCTACATGAGATCCCTCGTCCTATCAATTTCCAATTTTCCAAAGAAATAACCGGGCCAATTCTCTTTTAGTGTTTTCGACATTGGCGGAATTATTGGTTCAACACTAACCTCCTAGACAGCCCAGCTGTCATTGGTTTACTAACCTCCACCATAGACGACTTTAGGCTCCTTCACGGTGGCAGCGAGAACGCATAGAGCGTCATGCAGCGAGCGCTCCGCCTCGTCGATGACTTGCTGCGTGGCGCCGCGGATGACGACGGTACAAGCCGAGCCAAGTTCCACGCCAGAGAAACGGATCAAACACTCGTCGCCGATCAGCACCTGTTATCATCAAACCATTCCCGTTTGGTGATGAAATTATTATCAACATAAATACACTGTGTCTGACTACTCAAGAATGCGAGTTCTAAGCCACAGTTTAAGGATAAGACACGGGTCCGGTTCCAGCCACAGTTCGGTTTGCTGCAACCAATCACATGCGCTCCGACTGCCTCCCACTTGAAATCAGCGTTTTGTGATTGGTTGCAGTGAACCGAACCGTGGCTGGAACCGGAGCCGTGAAGTACGAGGCTAAGCTTCATTGTCAATCTCAATTACGTATGAGCGCTTAATGAAGATACATAATCAAGTTAATCATGTCATTCTGACTACCACCTTGCCAAATTGGAGATGCGACCGCAAATGCAGGGGCAGAGAACTTGAGCAGTACTAAGAAATACGACATGCATGAGCATCTACCTATGCCCGCTGTCCACTTATTACGCATTTATTGTGCCAAGGACCTAGGTGTATGTATACACGGGAGAGTGTCAGCCAAATTTGAGAATAAATAGAGACACACTGACGTGTTATTAGTTATTACAGGAACCATTCGAGCTATTTTCAACCTCGACTCTTGAACTCTTCTATTGAATAACTCGTGTGAAAACTTGCCAAGTTAACGATTTAATTTTAAGCGAGTAATATGTACCCAAGACTCTTGTCTGAAAACTTGCCAAGTTAGGGATTTAATTTCAAACAAGAAATATTTAAACAATGTTATACATAGGTAATTTTGAAGGTTAATTAAACTTGGCACTTATTTAGATCTGAATTGTTTTATCGGCGAAACCGACAGACTCACAGTTCCTTGTACCGAACTTGGTGCCTTTTTCACATTTATGTTTATGGTGGGATAAATACTGCAAGGCACTGACCTGCTCAATAAGCTTGCAATGTCCCAGCTTAACCTTCTCTGGAGAATCAAAAGTGGACACGATTTCACCACCAGTGACCAACGCGAGCCGCTCGATGCCATCAAAGTCTGCGTGTTCGATCGCCATAACGCCTGCGTCGGCGAAAAGTTGCTCAGGGTAGTTGTAGATTAGTTGCCTGAAGAATAAATAAATTAGATCGTTAATAATACCGATTCTAGAGTGACATTTCACTTTAGTGAAATCCTATAAAAAGTTTTTTTTAGGACTTCGCTAAACCTTTTCTTACGACTTCAAACATTTAATCAGTGAACAATCCGTAATAATCACATATTTGAAACATCACCCGCACTCTTACACAACCTAGTTTATGAGGGAACATGAGTATCATTTAGGTTTAGCTTTAGATTTAGTGCCCATGTCAGAATCTAAATCATTGTATTCAGCATATTTTAGAACAACTGATTACTGAACAAAATTCTCATCGTTCTTCAAATAACTGCTTACTTTGTAAAAGGGTGAAACCTGCTAGTGACTCTCAAACTATGGAAATGGAAACAGAAAATACAAAACTTACCTATTGATGAATACGTTGCATTTATGTGCCAAGATTTTGTTTACTTTGTCCTTCATCTTTTCTTTCTCAGCCACTTCAAGTTCAGCAATCTTTGCCATTGAGTCCACTTTGATTGTGGAACCAAACACTTTGATTTTGTCGGTGTCCATAGGAGTGTTGGCAATCAGTATACTTGCGTTTTCTAACCTCTTAGGCTGGTGAACGCCCACCTAAATGTACAAAAGAGGTACTTGTAGATAATTGCAAGAATCTTAGAGAAACATTTGCCTAATTGGACAAGCAAAGCTGAAAAATCTAACATTTGGGATACTGGAAAAAATTAATGAGCAGAGGAATTATCATGACCTAAATAATACATCCTAATCCTTTTTACAATCCTTTGTAAATAATACAGATTAGTCTTTCAAAATTAAAGAATTTTTAATGACAATTATTTTTAATTTATGTTCAAACAGAAAGTTTCTACCTATTTTAATGTTTTATGAATTGCCATGAAAACTCCACTAACTCCGGCAGTGACCAGTTTGATCAGTTTTTACAATACCTTCTTGTTCAAAAGGAAGCCTTCATCCAGGAAAGATTCTTCGAGCAAACCACCACCAATCTTTATGATCTGAATGGCCTTGAGGTTCCCTGAGCCCTTGAGTCGAAGGACTGCATCTACAGCCAACTTGGTGAAGTGTCTGAAAATCGTAAATCGTTTGTGATAATTATTTGTTGGGAGTACAGGTAATGCTGGTTGGTTTGTTTCCTCATGATCATAGCAGATATCGTCCATTTTTAAATTGGTTCATTTTCAGCAAACACAACTTTGTCAGATAGTCAATTTCACAGGTGTTGTTGAGCAAGTCATTTTATAAATATTACTTTATGTTGTAGAAAAACTTATATGTACAGTGTAGAACCTTAACTTAGGACTCATTTTGACTTGACACATTGAACCATGTCATAGTCAATACTAGATTAACACTAGTTAATACTAGTGTAGATAATAATAAAAGAGATCTAATAATCTCTTTTATTTACCATCTACATTTTATTGTGACAAAGCCGTTAATGTGTAAAAGTGAGTCTGAAATTAAGGTTTGTGACTGTACATAGAGTACATACTTAGTATATTGCTACTTACTCTTTGTGATTGGACAGAATTTTGGAACTCAGTGTTGTGCGAGCAATGTTCTCAAGGTCTGCCCGGAGAGCAGCCTCATTTAGGTTCTTCTCATGGTCAAAACTGGCATCCGCCAGTGCCTGCTTGGCTGCATCTACAGCAATGCGCCATCCAGCTATGATAGTTTGTGGGTGGAGCTTCTGTTCTATTAATTTCTCAGCTTCACGGAGCAACTCAGCCGCTGAAAAATAAATACAGCACAGTAAATACAATGTGTTACAAATGATGGCAGGAACTTGCACAAGTGCACAATAAAAATCTGGTTAAAAAAATTATATTTTAATCAGTAAAACCTATCAAAAGGCAAATGACGTAACTGCCTTCTGTCAATAGATATACAGTAGCTCAATACACCACTGACTGGAAAGAAGAGGAAATCAAGTCCTTTTGAGTAAATAAACATCCAATAGCTTCAATTCTGAGGTGGCCACTATATCTAAAGCTAAAACTAAATGTAACCACCTCGCTTACTCACATGCTAAATTGTTTGTGAAACAGTGAGGGCAAGAACAATGTTTTAATTTAGCGAGTTATACCTAAAAATCCGTGCCAATGTATTATTTAAAAAAAATATAGTTTCATGATTTAGCTGTTCGAATGGACAAAAAAATTACCTAAAACAGTGACTGATGTGGTGCCATCTCCAACTTCATCGTCCTGAACTTTTGACATGTCTACAAGGATTTTCGCAGCCGGGTTGTCGACGCCAATGGACTTCAATATAGTAGCACCATCATTTGTAACTTCAACCTACAATATTTGAGGTTATGTATTATTAATATGTAAACAATGTGACACGAAAGCAATTATTTTGTAGTTTTATACACGTACGACTCACCTGACCAGAATTCCGGCCACTTGAGACCAAAATTTTGTCCATCCCTTTGGGCCCCAAGGTGCTCTTTACCAAATCACCAATAGCAATAGCTCCGATGAAACTAGACATACGAGCTACCTCTGCCTTCTCCTCTTCGGCTTCATTCTTCAGAATTCTCATCGGATTCAGCGACACCTACAAGGTTTTTAGTTTGTGTGATAAAAAATATCAATGGCACATGCACGTGCGAATGAACGCCAGCGGTTACAAATATTGGTGATTTTAAACAAAGTGTACATATTTTTAAGAATTGAAAAACTACAAACGCATGATACTATAATAAATTCAATATTATCACTTACCATTATGACTTTTTCGACCGGTCTCAGATAAATTTACAAAAAATATCAGCAAAGAAAGAATATTACTTTACAGAACACCGTTCACCGTTCCTGTTAGTTAGTGTTGCCAACTTGATCGACCCAAAAAGCGTTAAAGGATTGTATAAGATATGCCAAAAATAATATTTATAAAACTATAAATAAATTAGAAAAAGGATGGAAAAAAATCCGCGAGCAGAATTTGAACCTGCGACCTGGCAGTGATCTAACCAACTGAGCTATGGTGGCTTATTCTGCTGGCTTCAAATTAGCCACCCATTTCTCCGTATAGATATGTCTGCACAATTATGTAAATAAATATTTTCGAGCATAAAACATCGAAAATATGTGTGCATTAAATGTTGAAGATTTTATTGAAATAGGTATTAAATATAGCAAAATGAAGTTTGCTTTAATAAGAATTATACTTAATACTATTCAAATCATCTAAATTAGGTATATACAATTGTACATGCGGTCTATTTAATGCCATCAAAATCGACCGCTCAGTCAAATATGCATTAAATATTAGGAATTAAATATCTTTTTAAAATACGTGTACGACTTAAATATAACCTAAAATAATTTATTGCTTTTAATAACAATTTATGGTCTCCGCAACGCTGTATGACCTATTAAAGTAATATACTTTATGTCCTATGAAAAGTCTGATATTTTGTTTCAAAAGGACTATACCCTTTTGAAACAAAATATCAGACTTTTCAGACATTTTTCTAGAGTGCAGTGGCGCCATCAAAGTGGGTCCTAAATTAACGATCGCGACCTACCCTGCCTAGGTACATTTAATTCCGCAATGGCGATGGTTTAGGTATACTAGATACATTTAAAGTGGAAAGAAAAAGGCTTGAGCCTTTCAGTGAGAAGCTTTTACAATGTTTGGTTTTATCAAACTCGTCTGACTGAAAATACTATTTCCACATTTGAATTCAGTAGTGATGGAAAAGCAAAAATATACTGAAAAATAAACGCCGAAAAAATATTATGCTAACGTAGTGAGAACTATGCCTAATTTAGTATTTATAATGCTAAGTTGGCAACACAGGTCTGCCTCGTCGTCCGTTAAAAAAGTCGGTCGACCGTAGACAAAACATCATACCATAGATTAGAGAGATAGTGTTGCTGTTCGGCAATATTAAAAATACCCGAAATCATGGCCGGTTCACACATTGGTCCGAGGTTCACACACATTCTACCTATTTACGTTCTACTCTATGACCTTTTTGTGAGGTCGATAGCCCATGTATGCGATACAATGTTAAGAGCACAGAAATCGCACTACTAGCGCCCTCTCCTCTAGAACAATGACGTGAGCAGTGACAGCGAGCCACGGAATTGACCCATAGGTCTCATTAATAATGACTAAATGACTCATTATCATAATTTTAACATTTCAGTGCCCGTCTAATGTATGGGAAAATGTTCAAATCGCATGCGCGAACTGGCAAACACGGTCTCCCGTCGGGGTGTCGTTTGGAGAGTACAAAAAAACTTTGAAATTTTGACAAAAAAAGGAGTTAAGGTTGCCTTCCGATGTTAGCGGCCGATGACACACCTTGCTTCCGATGTCAGTTTTTTTTCGATACGTACTACACTGTTGGCCCAGCCAGAAAGGGGAGCAATAGGCCTAAGGATCATTGCCATGCCCATTGGGCACGGACCTAGGCTTAGACCACTGCTTACAGAACGCAGAGTCGGAGAGAATTGTCCAGAAACGTGCCGATAGTGAATAAAGTACCCGCTAGAAGAATTATTAGGGGATCTTCGCCCTAGGACGGTATGTCGGTGAAATGATACGTCTGTCAGCGTGGTCCGGTTGGCTCGCGGTAGCTTGGGACGACGACATCCGTTAGGTTCGGGGTCATAAAGTAGCGGCACTTTCGATTAGCGTGTTGGGATGAATGGATGCTGTACGGTACGGTTCGTACATTAGAACATGTGTTTGTAGTTATTGTTGAAGTTAGTTGTTGAGTGCGCAGCAGGAAAAAATCACTTTTAAATCATGTAAAACGTATAATGAAATAATAACAATTGTTCTCGGTGGCGACTTCTCTCTATCAGTTCTTACTGCACTCTAAACGAAATGTTTGAAATTAGTTACACGAGTCGCGTATAAAGTAGGTTGTCGACCAAGCAATATAAAAATATACGTGTGTGAACCGTACAGATGCAGTGTCGAAGAAACGGCGGGAAGCCAATTTCATGAACTGCTTTAGGGTAGATTTGTAGGTTTTCGTTACGTATGAACCATAAGGCGCCCGTGACTCTACGCATGAAACGGTTTTGGCCGATGTCAGCGGCTAGCCGCGTGCGACTGTCAGTCAGGCCTTGTCACTGCAGTACGAATGAGCCAGCGAAATGAGTCCTACCGTAGGACTAAAGACAGTTGCTGAGGCTTGTCATGTCATGACCCATACTTGTGTCAGTAACCTACCTATGTGCCCATACCCATGAAGTCAATAAGTACAATGAAGTACAGTATCGATTCCGAGGTGGTCGCCAAATTTAGCGATGACCGCTAAACGAAACGTACCTTCACTTTTACAAGATCTAGCGGTTTCGTCCCATAATGACCACTCCCCAAAATGACCACATTTGAGTTAGCGTGACAGTTTCATTTAGTTCTAATTTTAGGTAGGTACTTTTGCAATGCTATGCAGTCGGCAGCACACACTTTGCATTATGGCGGAGTAGGTATACCCTGACCATGAGTATAAAAATCCTGTCACATATACCCCTGACCATGAATATAAAAATCCTGTCAAGAAGGCGCCATAGATAGTTTAATAATTTGGAAAAAATATATCTCACGTCCATCCATAATCCCTAAGAAAAAACAGTACCTACCATTTTAATCCTGCAATAGCGAGGGTTTTTAAATTCCCTGGTCAGGGTATAAATACAAAGAACAGTTATAAATTATATTTAACTTTTTGAGTAAATAATTATGATACCTAATAACATTTGAATAATACAATTGGTATATTGGGTACCTTTGGACGGGGGTCGATTCAGGATACTATACTATATATATACTATAATTTGTTTTAAATGTATTTAGCTATTTTTTTATTATTTATAATATTTAAGTTGACCTTTGTATACTAAATTAATGTTAAATAAATAAATTGGTATATTAAATAAATAACCAATAAAATTAATTTTCTATATTTTATTTGTTTCAAAATAAATGAAAATACTGATAGGGTATTATCATTTATGAACCACTAGTGATACTGTGTACAGTCGGAATCTCGACGTCGTCGTGATCGACTCCATTCAATCAAATACATGTTTCGAACTGGTCATCCACTGCTCTACCGATGCTGCCGAGACTTATAATAGCTTTACTGCTTCAGCACCTCGCGGTGGGCAGGAGTATCGGTGCTTAGATAATAGTAAACTGCGCTCGCATGTTTCTTTTGTAGAGTACGGATGTAAAAATTGCAAATTTTCAACTCGTTGGACAAGGTAAGAAAAATAAATCTCACGAAAGCTTTTGTCCGGGAATTGATTTGTAAACATCGTTGCCCACAGCAAATTATTCAAATTAGCTTGTGACCTAAAAATCGCTAGTTTATAGCGATTGTAAAATCGGCCAAATTCTTTGTAGAGATCTGATTTATATGCCCATGTCGAAAGTCCCCTGAAATGTGGATCTTTAGGAGGGCTGACATGTCCAAATCCTTTAGACTCGATACTCTTTAATGTACTCCAAAAGATACCACTTTTATTTAAGAGTTCCGTCTTTTTACTGCGAGTGAACGGACCATAGAGCCTTCGTCGCATCCACTCCTTGAGCTCCGGGGTTAGATGTGCGTCGGGCAGCATAGCTGCGATGTTGGTTTGTCCCAGTAACCGTAGAGCACATTTTAAATAGTCTTCGGGCTGGGGTGTCTGGCCCAAACAAGTAGACGTCGTCGTCATTTTCTTCTTCTTTTTTAATTTCTGTCTTGCAACGGGGTCACGAAGAACACTGTCTGTATTCCATATCCTTTTGAACTCCTTTTCAACATGTATATGTTTTTCGTCAAGTTCATAAATTGTAGCATAATTTAAACTAAATGGTGCATTGTGGGTTGCTTTTTGAAAGAATTGTAACTCTTCTGGAGGGAAGTTGCCCTCGTTGCCATAATCGTAATTGTGATTACAGTAGCATTTTGAAGATTTTAGGTAGCGTATCACGTCGCCGTGCCATTTCTTGACACAATCACAAGGCTTGTCACAACTAGCAGGTATTAACGGTGGATTCGCACGAATGCCACAATGTATATTGATATAATTGCCATTCACAGACTTATAACCTCCATGTATAATTTCACCATTGGGAGGAATTATTGCAACAGTTCCAAGCACAAATATAGTCTTTTCATTGATAGTATAAACTCCAGCAATCATAAAATGCATATTTGTTAAACCCGTTCTTGGTGCCCGTGGCCGTACTGGCTTCTTCTGTGCCATCTTTTTCCGGCGTGCGTGCGGGGTATTCATACAAGTTTTGCTTTCTGATGCGATGAGTAACTTCGAAGTTTTTGCCCTTCTGTGATTAGCTGGACTTTTCAAGACTTTTTCCCGAATTGGTTCAGGTGATTTGGGTTCTATTCTTACAATGCCCGCTAATTGTTCGCAGTAGGATACAGGTAATTTCGGCTTAGGCGGCGGAGGAGGTGGAGGCCTAGGCAAAGGTAGTGGTGGAAGTGGTTTCTCTTCCCATGGCACGTTATTGAGCGAGTCTAGATTTGGCAGAGGGGGAGGCCGAGGGCGCTTAGCTGGTCGCGGTGAACGCAACTTTGGCATAATTTCTTGAAGATACGGGGATACAGGGCGAGGTTTTATTTTACGTTTAGGTTTGGGTTTTGGAGGGGTTTCTACAGTATCGGGCTTAAATGTTTCGCGAAGCAAATGTATTAATTCATCTAAGCCTAAATAGTAAATGGCGGACAATATTAATTTAGCTTTGAGAGTATATGAGTGGAGTTTCTCGTTGAAACTTTCGCCATAAGTGAGCCAAAACAATTGCGCCAACATGATCTTAGGATCGTCTCGTCCGATAAACGCACAATGCAGGAGTTCTGGACGCTTGGGACGAGGATGCAATCCTAGTACATGCATAACTTTTTCTGTTCGTATAGGTACTCCTTCCAGTAAATCTTTGTAAATAGCGGATTCTAATGTATCTAGGGCAAATCTTTGTTGTACACTGAGGGTTTGGTACCATGTTGGCCCGATGGTGTTCCTTATGATTTTGAGGATATGTTTTTGCTTTTGTGTTCGTACTTCTCTCAGTTCTTCCATGAAGATTCTTCTCTCCTGCATCTTGCGTGCAAAAACCACCTGCACGTGGCGGGTACATTTCTCGTCATTGCTGACCTCTGGGTTATTATTTTGTACACATGTTTGTTTAGAGAACCCCATTTCTTGCAAGTCAATAAAATACACTATTTGAATAGCAGTTGTCGAATCTACTTAATATTACAAATTTATCACAAATTATTACTGCAATTTTGAAACAAAATAAAAATAATGTAAAAAGTCAATATACGAAGTGTCAGAATACAAATAACATTTATGGTTTAATCATCGACTCAAAAATGGCATTTTGTATATGTCTAGTAAAAAGATATAAGGTAAAAAAGTTTGACTTTTCTACAGATGAAAATGTAGGTATACGTCCACAAACGAATTACCTTAATGATTTTTATAATATCTAATTATTTTCCTGACAGGCATTTTTGACTTTGTTATCCGAACTTGCACGAACGCTGTAGGTATTTTAGGAAAATCCTCACGGATTTGCCACACTGACGAAAACGGTCATAGACAACGTGGAGAACGAGAATGAATTGAATGATGAGCGAATGACGTCAGTTACCTACTTACTGGTTGAGAGGGCGTTCCATAACCAGTTGAAATAATTCACGTCGACAATTGTACATATTCCATTGCTTGTTAGGAATTAAACTTTAATATATGTTTAGCTGTTAACGCGGTAATGCAATGTGCATAATTATCAACTTGAATGATTTCAACTGGTTATGGAACGCTCTCTGAATAGGTACCTATGTGTCATCGTCATTCATAAATTTTCGCCATATTTACTACATATCGGATTTGGAGATTTTTCGTTCAATTATATTGTAGAGTGATATAATTATAAAAATATAAAACTACATAATGGAAGAACAAGGAGGAAGTTCCGCCCCAAGAGTAAGCGACAAGCGTCTAGCACAAACTCAAGCTAAAGTCGATGAAGTTGTCGGTATTATGCGTGTCAATGTTGAGAAAGTTTTGGAAAGAGATTCAAAGTTATCCGAGCTAGACAACCGCGCAGATGCCTTGCAGCACGGAGCAGCACAGTTCGAGCAACAGGCTGGGAAGCTTAAGAGGAAGTACTGGTGGCAGAACTTGAAGATGATGTTGATAATAGGTGGTATTGGAGCTGTCCTTCTTATCATAATTATTGTGTGGGCCACATCCGGATCGGGCAACAACAACGCTAACTCGGCGCCAGCTACGGTCACTGATGCTCCAGCTCCGGCTGGCACTGGACGATAATCTTCAAATGAATAATGTATGATATAAAAAGTTGTTCATTACAGTATACATACCTTTGATGTTGCTATTGAAATGATAAATTTTTAGACCAAAATTCGACTGAAAACTATGTAAGGAATCTATATTTTTTATCATAAATTTACCTTCAGGCAACAACATTATGCATTAATTATATATTTTTTAAAGAAATTAACTTACTACATTTGGATAACTCTACAACTTCTATTTAGATTTTTATCAGTGAATCACCTACATTCACTTCTACATAAGACTAAATTTACTATTATTGTGAAGGAATGTCTATTCATTTCTATTCATATATATATGTAGTATTATTTGGATGTTGCTTTACAAACCCTTTTTTGTAATAATATACTGTTTAACAGTGCTTCATAAAGCGGCCAACTCCCTACTATTTGTATAGAATTTCTTTGTGATAAGTAGTTTTAAATAATTTAATATGAAACTATAGTAATGACGGAGCTTATAGGTAATTGGCCACATCGATTTAGAGAACTGATATTTACCTATTACATATTTGGCAAAATAAAATTGTAATATTATGCCTATTACAGCATAGATTATACACTTGTTGCTTGGTTGGTGTTGAACATTGATTTATCATTCAATGTAGCTAGTTGATGTTGCAAAATTATTGTGTGATTAATAAGTTGATGTCAAGCTGTTTTTAAGCACACTTGTATAAAATATATACTTGAAGCACAAAGGAATAAAATTCATTAATTTTATAACCTGTAAAAATGTGTAGGTATATCATAATTTCTTATTATATTTTTGCTATAATAATACTATTATTTCAAGTTACTGAACCAATGGCCTCAATTCCAGGATTGCTGCCAAATCTAAACCTAATTTAAACTGTCATGAGCGGGACATTTTGTTTAGCGATCATTGTTAAATTTGGTGGTCACCCTGGAATTGGTGCCATTGTACATATATATCTCACGCTTTTGTATTAACTGATTAATAATTGGTGTATTGGTAGATATAATTCTATAACTTAAGTCATAACATGAGTATAATCGGACTACTTTGTGAACTTCAAGCTTCAATGATTATAAGATTCCCCTTCAAACTGTCAAATTGTCATTCATTTTCAATTGCATTTTTAAACCCTTTAAATCACATTATGTTGGGACCAACATTTTTTTGGTTATACAACATTAGGCCCCCCCATCCTTCAATAGGGTATGTGACTATTTATTTTTATTACATTAATCATCTTTCATGGATATCCTGAAGAAGGATATAAAATTCGTTTATTGATATCCCAGCTAACATCAGAATATTAATGGTTAAAGTTAGAGATGCTCGGTCCCTTTTTAGCAAAACAGTCTTTTAAATGTAGCCAGGACCTGCTTGTATGGCGCTGCAGAACAGTGACGTCATAATTATCTGCCGTTTCTTTCTACCATCTTATTTTTGATTGCCTGTAGCTATTTTATTTTCCAATTAATTTTTGTTGTTTTCACATCTGACCATCTTTTTGTCTATTTCTTATTTTTAAGAAATGCATTTAATATTTGATACTTGAAACTACCCTATTGTCTCTTGGCAGTAAATAATTGTTCATGTTGTATAATTATTAATTCTACAATTACTATGTACCTCTATCTTAGTTGTTTTATATTGTATAAGATGTAATAAATGTATGTATTCTCCAATATTCAGTGTTTTGTTTGTCGGTCTTGGAGCGAATTTTAGCATTGTTACTGTATAATATAGATACCATTGTTATCATGTCTTGCTATTACGCTTATCAATCTTGTGTGCAAAATCGAGATAAGAAATGTGAATCACGTTATCAACGTGATTTGGACATAATTAGTTAGCATTTAATTATTTAACAAGGCCTTTCAATATTACATCTTGTGGGTGGACATCATATTAGTAGTAGCAGGTAATGTAGTTTAGTCAATAATTTTGAAACTGACCCCTAAGGGAGTTAGTAGTTCTATTTCTGTGAGTTTAGTGTATTGATCAATGAATTTAATACAGACTGGCATTCATAGTTTCCTCAACAGACCATTGAGTTTTCTGATAGAATATTTACCTATTTCAACAGTTCATTGACCTTATAAGGATCAATAATACAAATATAAATTGCCTTCCTACGCGCAGAAGCACCTAATCGTCAAGTCAAGATCCATGAATTGACACACCTAAATTGTATTGCGCCAATGAATAGGTAGTACCTGTGGATATCCAGTACCAACACAACAAAATGTATTCGGGGTATTATAGGTGGACATTGTGATTTTGAGAGAGGTGCAAATCTAAGATGTCTGTAGATTTGTAGAGATTGTGACGCGATACCTACGTGGCAAAAATCGAGCGGATACCTATCTAACGAGTACCAGGTTGATGCGTGGGCGAACCGCCTACTCTTTGACCAATATAGTAGTTAGGTATACATAGTCATACCTACAACAGCTCATGATAGTATGGTTTTATCCTTATAAAGGCTTCTTGGACCAGGAAATTGCCTTTATGTTATGACACAACACATTACGATTAATCACTGTTGTCTAATAATCGATTCAAGAATCTTTACTGTATATGGATTCGGATCATAGCTACCTAGAAACATTATAGCTACATAGATAGTGAAAAAATATGTTGGTAATAAAATCAAAACTCATCGATTTGCTAGTTCTTTTATGAAATGAGGGATTCACTTAATTCAGTATCTTTCTCGGTACAATCGACTACAAGTAGACCTACTTATATATGCCATTCTTAGTACGTTAGACTCAATGGTCATAGTCGAATATACAACTACTGTTAACGTGAATAAGTGGATGCTTTATTAGCTCAGCTAACAAATACTAAAAGTACTACATACAACGCAGTTAACGATGAGCAAAGCAAGCATGATGTCAGATTATTTACCTACTTGTACTGGAGATATAGAGGTGTAGTAGGTACTTACCTAACTACACTGTTATAATACTAGTTATTTCAGGCTCAACTTTACCCCCTTGGACTGACTTGACTAAATTTGGGGTTTTAGTAGGCGTTCAAAAAAGTTGTAAAGGGACTGTAAAGAAAGATAGTACCTACGTTTGAACTCTACCAAATACGTATTGAAATTAATAAAATAACACCAAATTGTACTACTAATAATCGAACATAAGTTTTATAAAATAAAATAAATCTAACAGAAATTTAAAATCAACACCGATAAAGAGTGCACTCTGGGTGCATGCATCACCTGCTCAGAAATCGAATCTTCCAAGACTGAGACGCTCGTGAGAATTCGCCTATTGAATTTCATCCATTTCAAACACGAGGCTTGTTGGCTATGAGAATGCGGATGGCGCCACGACCTCCAAGATCCCACTGCAACGTATGTTCCGCTCTGCTTGTCCGTCGTGTCACTTGATAAAACATAAAATAGACGAAAC
Organism: Hofmannophila pseudospretella; assembly: GCA_947369225.1. NCBI lineage: Eukaryota > Metazoa > Arthropoda > Insecta > Lepidoptera > Oecophoridae > Hofmannophila > Hofmannophila pseudospretella. The sequence goes on from OX376316.1 coordinate 7,383,892, forward strand.
GCCTCTGGCCTTGATCCTAGTGTTTCTAATAGGCAGGCTAGATAGACATCAGACAAGTGGCAACCTCATTTGAAATATTTTGTTGTACCAAGATATTATTGTACAGACGTCAAAAAAAAATAAAAGTTCAAACATGTATATCTAGGTACTCGTATGGTTGTCAACTATACCTTATACTTAGCTATACATTAATAGGTAAATTCAATCCGTCGATTTCTTTTGTTCGTACGAGTAAATCTACGATGTCGAGGTACCTAGGTGTTAAGTATTGGATAGATAGATCTATGTAGGTATAAGAATTAACCTCCACATTTGATTGCAAGCAGGTACAGCATTCCTAATAAAGTCAGTTCATCGCTTTTGTATCGGGACATGGTTACGTCACGCACGCGTTTTATTCCTAATCCGTGTGGTCATTCACCTCACCTAATATTAATAAAAAATACTTACCTAAAAGTGTCTAAGAACTGCCAGTCTTTTTTATTTAGATCATAAGAAGTAGAGTAGGTATTTTCTTATCTATTTTACATTGTAAAAGTATCCTGCTTCCCATCACGGCTAGATGTTATTGACCTCGAAGCTTTTATCGCTTTCATCAACATTCCAGTGGCAGACCACTCTAACTAGGTACCTACATCACAGCATAGATGCTGTGATGTACCTAGTTAGAATGACAATACTGGAGCAAGGGAGCAAATAAGTAGGTAACATAAGAATGGAGTTGGCGTTGATTTAGTCAAATAGGTAAATGAACACAAAGTTGTATATCATATTATCTATCATCTACTTACTTACGTTAATAATATCCCCAAATTATTCTTGTGATTCAATCAGTGCATGAGTCTACTAACGAGTACCTAGATACCTATAATATCTACTTTCATAAATATTTAGGTATTTTTATGACCTATATACCTAATTAATAATTCGAATTATTTTAATACTATGTCACAGCATGCTGGATACTTTCAACAAGCTAATTTCTTTTATAACTGTAAACTGAAAATTTAAGAAACCACCGACTTACCTTTATGGGGATCTCCTTATTTTTTCCTTGCCATCATCAGGTCCTTAAGGTTTCAGGTGTGGGAAGGGCACCATGGTCCTAAACATTTGAGCTCAAACTCGAATCATCTAGATTCTAGTTATTACCGTTCCAGAGATCCCATTTGACATCAAAGATACTCCAAGATCTTGGAAACTACTGGTCGAATTTTATCAGTCATTGGCTAAGAAAGAACACTTGAAAAAATAATCGGATCATTGGTTGTTATGATGCTACAGACAAACGCGTCAAACGTATCCTTCCTCGATCTGTTAGGGAGTCGAGGGTTAATAAGTAGGTACCTACATACCTAATAAATAAGATGACGACGATGATGTGCGAAGCTGCGTCCCAAGCTTATGGTCACAGTGGGATATACAACATCTGAGCAATAAACATTGCCTGTGTGTGACCTAATAATGTAGTGACTTTTTCTTTATTGATCCTAAGGCTAAATATACTCTTAGAGAACGTACATCTCTGTACTTGGCACTACCAGGCGCTACAATCGAACTTTTAAAGTTTCATAAAGTTCGTAGGAGGAATTAGGCGGTGGAGTGGAGCTTGGTGTAATCTTTACGAGAAAGTACCTGGGAGTTTGTTAAGCTTTTAATCAGAGCTTTAAATTACCTAACAATGAAATAATAGTGTCACGGGAACGAAAAATCTCCCGTGGTAATGGTAATAGTGCAAAGCGGTTGTGTCACGGGCAACAAACGAAATATTCGTTACTGTGATGTGAATAAGTGGGTGATTAATTGATTACCTATTATATTCTTTGACAGGATCGTCAACTTGGAGTAAAAAAAACAGTTTTTTTTAAATGACACGGAACATTTACTATGGAGCCTGGCACACCTACTCACACCTATTCAAAATAACAGTTGAAAAAAAAAATCACGATTTATCTGCGATCGATTCCAGCTCGATAATTCGACAGAGGACATCAATAGAAACATAAAACACGTCTTGACAAAAACTCCTAAAGTATCTCTGAACCCAGATATCTATATAGGAATCTTACTAAAAAAATATACGCAACTTTCAACTCAAATATCTGGGTTCAGAGATACTTTAGGGAGTATTTGTCAAGAGATGTTTTATGTTTCTATTGATGGCCTCTATAGAATTATTAAGCTGGGATCGATCGCCAAGAAATCTTTATTTTTTTCGAAAAGACGGAAAATAGGTGTGCCAATAAGGTTCCATGGCCTTTATTTACGTTAAGGTACTATCAATATAGTAAGTAAGGTACCTATTATACTAGCTTAGGTACCTATAGATAAATATAAAAGGGATTTTTTTCCAAATGAATAAGGTATAAACTAATTACTTGTAACTTCGTTCTGTATAAAACAACGCAGGGTTAACTAGACTACACACTACACCGCAATAATGTAACTTCTAAAAATAAATAGTAATCTTCTATTTCAACCATTATAACGTTTCCTGTGGGTTGAAAGAGCTGCCGACATTAACAAATGGCTTCCAGACTGTGGGGCGTAAAAGCTTTATAGTCACTGTGGTGTAGGGAAAGACAGCTAACCAATGTTTACTTTATAGAGCACTTAGGGTTGGATGTAACACGTGTAAAAGGGAATGAACTTAGGACCTATTTGGTTACTTCTTTCAATTAAAAGTAATTGCAATCGACTACCTATCCTTTAGGGTGGAACAGCTAAGGGTTTGCAAGCGATTCGTCCCTGATAAAGATATTAAAAATATTTCAATTGATCACCTAGATCACCATAAATAAGTTCATACCATGACACTCGTGCCCTGGAAGCTGCGACGGTCTCTGGTGTGGGACGCTACCTGCGTCGACACCCTTGCCCCGTCCCACCTTCCAGCCACGGCGGCGAAGGCCGGGTCAGCAGCAGCATCTGCGGAGAACCTCAAGCGGCGTAAATATGCGGGCCTGGGTGGTGATTGCATATTTGCGCCGTTCGGGGTGGAGACCTTAGGGCCGTGGGGGCCTGGAGCCCACTGCCTCTACGGGGAAATAGCCAAGCGCCTCGTAGAGACATCCCGGGACCAGAAGGCTGGCCTCTACTTCGCTCAGCCTATAAGCCTCGCTATACAGCGGGGCAACGCCGCCAGCCTCCGCGGGACACTCCCTGCAGGGAGCGACCTAGGTCAGGTATTTTATTTGTAAAATAGTTAGGTATTTTGTAATTATAGCTTAAGCATTTATTTTATTGTTATATTAGTTTTATTTTAGTTCATACCTACAAAGTAATTTTATGGGGACAGGCGATTGTTTGAATTTTGTTGAGGGTATTCTGAGCCATGTCTGATAAAAATTGGACAAGTGGTTTCCAAAATCTTGGAGTAGGTATCTTTGATGTCAGATGGGATATCTTGAAGGGTAGGTAATGTTTAGATGGTTCGAATTTGAGCTCAATGTTTAGAACATGGTGCCCTCTCACATCAGGAACCTTAAGGACCTGATGGTTACCAGGAAAAAGGAAGGGCATCGCCACAACGGTAAGTCGAGGGTTTCTTATTATGAAATTTAGATTTATTTCAACTCGTAATATATTATATATACACTAGGTACAACGTTTAGATTAGATACTTATTTACAAGTATGTATATGTATGTATACATATGGGCATTATCTACTTACGACGATTGAGATTTTCTCAAACCTACTAGATTCGAATTTTAAAAATTCTCTTGACTATAAAATGACTTCATGTAATTTAGATTTCATTTTATGGTACAGTGAAATAATTTTTAGCATCAATCAGTTCAGTAATTTTTGAGAAAATCTTAAACCTAAGTACATATTGTACCTGCACTGCATACATCCTGTCTGCAGGTAATCGTATGTACCTATCTCGTATCTGTAACGCATGAACATCGCAAAAATAAATATATTGGACCAGTCATCGACGGATGTGTTATTTGCGAAATTCTAGAATAGGTGTTATTTTTCAAAGACCGTAGGAGTTGATGCGGCGACGACATGAATGAGTAACAGTTTAAAATTGTTATTGTTAGAACTATATAATAGGCAAACGAATACCTACTTATATGTAATTGAAACTTTTGTGTTTCATTCATCAGTATTCATGTCAAAATCATGTCATGCGAGTCACCATTTCAAGCCTAGGTTTCAAGGTTTTGTAGATACGGAATTTCCCCAAAAGTTTCGACTTTCATATCTGTTCTCTACTTATTGATTTGAACAAGAAAGTTTCTCAAATACTTAACACATGGTTAACTTAACAACTCGTTCTACGTTAAATAAAATGTGACGACACGTCTCATCGTTGAATGTCACTTCCTGGCGACATAAAACTGCAACAACGTAAACATTGGTAGTTACAAACATAACCTAAATAACGTCATAACATAAGGCCAAGGTAACCGTCTCGAATTAAAGTTACCTACCTATCTTGCTCAAGGCAAAAACTGCAAAATTCCTCACGTCTGCGCTTTAAATTTCATACCATTGTAATGACGATGACGAAAGTTTGCGTCGACTTAACAAAAATAAAACAATGATTAATATGCTCGCGTTTAGTTATAGTGATGATTGCCTTAAGCAGAAATACAGATCCAGAAGAATGACTCATCAATTAAATTACGTAGTTGCCGCCATCCATCACGGAGCTATGTGGGCCGCCTGCATCTCGCAATGGATACATATCTACTCAATACTAAATTGTAAGGAAGGAAAAAACTATGGTAGTTTAACAGATCTAACTGTTCAGGGTTATGTTATGGGCTTACAGCGCAGTGGAATGAGGATAGGGGAACGTTATGGAAAGGCGGCTTCAGGATAGATACACGAGATGAACACAGATCAAAGATATAATGTTGAGATGAATGTCACTATCGACAGAACCGTTGTTAGATAAAGTCAAAATTACATCAAATAACCCTAGATGAATAAGTCACGATTCGTGATTCACGAATGATTGTAAGAAAAACAACTTTTCCAAAAGACAGACTCACAGACCAGACACATTTTGAGGGGTCTTGGAATGAGCGAGAAGCAAAGCAAAGTGTGGGCCGTGTGACGCCGACAGAGTCTGTGGCGGCGTTCGAACTCGAACGTGAGGCTATTTAAAACTGTGCGCAGGCCCCCGGCGCCGAGTCGACCACTAATGATCAGTGCTGCCTTGTCTACCGTCGAGTGCGTAGCTACACTGTGAACTGTGTTTACAAGAGCATAACCGTGTTTGTTTAGTTACAATAGTTTTTCTCAATATACATACGTGAAAATGGCTGACAGTGGTCTCAAAAGAAACATCCCCATCAAACTTGGTGACTTTTCTGTCATCGATACCGAATTCTCAAGCATCAGAGAAAGATTCGACGCCGAAATGAGGAAAATGGAAGAAGAAATGAGCAAATTCAGATCCGAACTCATGAACAGAGAAAGCAACAACTTCTTCAAAAGCACAACAAGGTATTTATCTTAATAGTTTTAAGATAACATTAATTTAATAGCATGTAAGTGGTTAACTCTAACAAAAAATGGTGTAGATATTACCATTGACATACCTGCATGGTATAACAGATTCTTATTGGAATTTAGAGAGAGACAGGACTCCCTGATGTGTTACGTTTTTCTATTCTATTCTGTTATACAATTTGAAATTATTGCCGTGGGCTAAAACTGAGTGGGAGAAAAAGTCACCTTAATGTTATAGCCGCATTATTATTCCGATCGCAACAGTTAAGCCGCCGGCCCTGTTTTCCAAAAAGGGAATCTTGAATTAATGAGTTTTGGGATTTCACAAGAGGGTCGCCCACCTTGGGCGGCCTCGGTGGCGACGGCTCCACGAAAACGTATTCAAAAGCCATTATTCGGGATCATTCCGCGGAACGGCATCAACTGCAAGCATCTCAGCCGCCTCCATTTAAAGCGTGCAGCGATACGTAAGCCCGACGCGAGATGATGTCATAAATAGAAATAGCGCTTGCCGCCGGATTCGAACGTGAACATTTTGTTGCTAAAACACAGGAACGCGTGAAATTGTAAACACAATGGACGCGGGTTTACATTGACGTTACGCAACACCCGCTAATTTATTGGCTGACAACAGTCAACAGATCTACCTAACCTACCTAGCTCAGTCAGACTTGATGGTCTTTATCATCTGAAGCAGGCAACTAAATATTTACATAAAACTTCTTTGCTTTCAAGCTTTAAAGGCATGCATCAAACTCATTTTCATAAAAAGATTAAGTATAGCCTTCGCGAAAACCGGTTTACGATTGTTTTATCAGTATCCGCGAGTCGATTATGCTGACGTTCGTTGACTGAAGTTATGTTTACGGTTCGAATACATGACCCAGTTGGAGCGAGTTTGAGCTGTTTTAGCCGCGAGCACCCTGGGGTGCGTTCGTGCAATGTAGATAATATTTCTCCATATACATTTTATACTGACGATTGTAAAAATATGCCGTTCGTATAAAAATTCTCCGGAGAAAAATTATCTTGTGCGTTCGTGGACGCCAGTTAGTATAAATTTTAAACTGACAAGTATAAATATTCTCGAGCTCCAGACCTCGAGAAAAATTATCCGCCGGGCTGATTGGTTGATGCCGGATTTATTTCTAAAATCGATAACAAAAGAAAAAGGTAAAGGACTTGGTCCATACAGCCTGTCATGTTTTCAAAATAAATAAAATGCGAAAAAAATTAAATTTGATTTCTTACGTCTCTTAACGTCCATTAACAAAGATAATTAGTAAATTTCTATTGTTTTGTACCAAACTGAGTTTGACATTAATTATCCGATGACCGTTCGCAGGAGCCCAGTATAAAATTTTGTCGGAGAAATTTTATCTAATGGATTGCACGAACGCACCACCCCTGGTGATGCAATGTAAACCGGCTCTCCATAACCTATGACCTACTTGGCAGTTCAAATGTTCAAATTACTGCGTAGGTAGGACTTTAGCTTCACTCAAATCCGTCAATCTTCATTCATTCACGGTTAAAACAACTCGAGTAAAGTAAATCGATCGCAGAGGACGTAGCAAAACAAATATTGCGTTATGATTATACGAATTGAAAAAATGCCGTCACAATTATTTTTAGGTTCTTGTTCAATTATTCAAGTGTGGGCAACTGGTGACTGGTCCGCCCATGCTGCTTAACAAGGTTTTAACTTTGTCCATTGTGTGGGTTTGGTATGCTCAAACAAGAAGTAGGACTTATTTGGTGTTGGGTAGCAGCTGTTAACAAACTCAATGAGATTAGTCAAGCAATTGAAGCGGTATGAAATTATGTGACATGAGTTCGCAGGTTAAATAAATAAAATACATGCCTGCCACGTTTTCGAGAACACGATAACTTTAGCCTATACAATGATCTTATCTGTGCAGAGTTTTTAAATACTTTCCGGCGTAATTTATACATTATTTATAATTTCTAATGAAATAATAAGCTGATTTAGATGTATGTATATCTGTAAATAAAGAATACCTAAATATCTATACTTAATATAGCTGCTTTGATACTGTAATATATGGGAATCCCTTGTGAAATATGTATCTAGCATCGCAAAACTATTATTGGATAGAGTTTAGAGAAATAGCCACCCATACTTTGTATATCTAATAGTTATGTTGTATATGTATGTTTCTATTTATTTTAAACGCATGTAACTTTATGTAAGTAGCTACCACCTATCTACTTGGAATAACTTACGAGTTTCACAAATTCCCTCAAGTGTACCTACCTACATTCCTCTACTATGTAGGATACTATACTATACCTATGGTAGAATAAAAGTATATTTTCTGAAGTCTATAATAAGATTTACAATATCTATAATTAATAAGGCCCAGGGTGAAGATAGGAATTAGTTCCCTAAATAATAAGTATAAATAAGTAATTTATTTTGAGCTTAATCAACTAACAACAAATATTGCTTTTTGCATGTCTTACAATTTCGAATCTGTTTCCTCCGGAGGAGTAACCAAGTCATCAGAGAGGTAAAAATCTAATGTTTTAGTAGATCAGTTCGTATGTGTGTATTACTGTGTATTGGTATGTAGCTATTTACTAACCTATTTCTCATTAATTGAATTATGCATGTATTCATTCATGTACATATTCTTAGTCATAATGTATGTAGCTAACTAATAAACAAATCATGTAGCGGTCCATTCAGTAAGATCATCGTATTAATTAACACGTTCACAGTCCCGATACAAAATGTTTTTATTAAAAAGCTACCATTGTAACCAGGTACCTACCCAAACAGGCCCAACTCCTTAGTTGGTCGACGCCCGTAATTACGATATGACATTGGTAAAAATCACCAAATCACTAACGCCCTCTCCTCTAGAACAATGACGTGAGCAATGACAGCGAGCCACGGAGTTGACCCATAGGTCACTCACTTTCATACATTTGATATTTCAGTGCCCGACTAATGTATGGGAAAAATCTCAAATCGCATGCGCGAACTGGCAAACGGGGTTTCCTTATAAAACTTATCTAGCGAGCGATCTACATAGGGGTGAATTTTAAAATTTTTGGTAATAATAATCACTACACGTTAGGCGCACATTAATGTAAAAATTTCTTTTAAAGGCACAAACCATAGAAACCTTAAGTTTCTTAAAAGTTCTGAGAATTCAACCTCAATTAAAAGCAATAGGTACCTACCGATGGATAACGACTAACTAGGTACATTAGCTTGACATAACAAGTAGTCATAGTCTGACCAGAATTTATTTTGGGTGAGGCCAAAAGAGCGTAATTTTTGGGTTGTAAGTCCCGTTTTTTTCAGTCGCGTAATTTACGCTGCATACATTTTCAATTTTCATACGCAATGAAGAGATATGTAGAATGGCTGGTCTGAATGTATGTGTCATCGATAAGATGAACAAAGACATGCTCCGTTGGTTCGGGCATGTGGAAAGAATGAGTGATGGATGTACGAAGGACGAAACAGGTATATGAAGCGAAAGTGAGTGGAAGGAGAAGACGGGGTCGTCCTAGACTGGCCTTTATAGATCAGATTGACAGAGGGCCCTTAGATTTTAATATACAGAGCAGACGACCCCAACGGCGAGCATGCGTGAAACGACGAATAACTGTAGAGGAAGCCAGAGAAGCGTGCCAAGACAGGGATTCGTGGCGCTCCGTTCTCTCTGCCTACCCCGCAAGGGACATTGCGTTAAGGCGTTACATTAATGTAAAAAATTCTTTTAAAGAAAACTGCTGTAATATGCCAATAACCCCCAATTTATTAGGACCCTTTACGAACTTGAATATAACCTAAAACTTTTCGTTCTAATAAAGTTAAAAAAGCAACTCCAATTAATACTCCTAAAAGTTAAAACCATAGAATTCCATAGAAACCTTAAGTTTCCTAAAAGGTTCTGAGAATTCAACCTCAATTAAAACGCGCTCAACCGCTGTCTGTCATAGCTCAAGAGAGAAATGCCACAAATACCTACTTAAGAAAGGAAGAACTGATGTTAGTTGAAATTTCTGTAGCTAAAAATTCTCGTATGATCTATGCACATGATGGACGAGGTAGGTAGGTACACAATTGGTCACAAACTACACTGACAGATTACACCAATATCGATGAGATCACGCTGTTGACACTGGCCTTGTTGCATCCATGAGCATGACATCAGCTGCTGTGTGATAATCAATAGCTAAAATTTATTTACTTTACCTACTAACCCAAAAACCGTTTTCAAAGTATCGTCGTAAGGTGTTCTACGACTGGCAGGGCAATAATCGATTTAAAATAATAACCCTAAAGCTAAACGTGGTTCTTGTATCACGAAACACGTAGGTAGGTATGAAAATTTATAAAATATAATTTCGTTTTGTGTTAAGGATTCGTAATATGTCAAATATTATGGTCCTTCGAGTCGGAAATCTCTTGATTCTGCCTGTCACTTCATGGTTAATACTCGACTTAACCCTTCTAAATTAAAAACAGGTACATATAAACGCAATAAACGGTGTGTGTAATGATAGTAATGAATGTAATACCTACTTTACTAACCATGAGTTGTCAGAAACGTCCTATATTAAGACTTCATTATGTCTCGTGTCATCTCTATCTCGTAGAAAGGGATAGCATGTCATGTATTTTTTTAATGAAGACTAAACCGCAAATGACCTTAACTTATTTGGGTTCTATTCTATGTAGGTAGAGCCTATTATTAATTTGTGAGACAGATTGGATAGAATTTGCCATTTCTTCACTATAACTTCTCGGGACTAACACCTTTATTCACTCCTATGTAAGTAGGTCAAACCACGAACAACTCATGGTCTGCTAACTAACGAATTCCTCACACTAAGTACTTGTTTAACTAAACAGCTAGTTGTGCATGCAAATATGGCGGTGTACCTACTAGTCAGTACTAAGGAATGTGTAAACGGGTTGAATGTTCAACACTTTTTATAGTTACAGTGTTTGTATTACAGTTACATGGAGTTTCATCATTGAACTAATTTTCTTGAATAAATAGAACTCTTTAGATGATATTTTTAATGAGATAGAGAGAATGTTTAACTGTAACTGTAAAATGATCTATGTAGGTAGGTACCTAAGGTAGTAAAATCTTCACCTGCTTGTCAGGTTATATCTGATCAGGAATTCAGGACACAGGTTTCGGTAATTATAGCTCAATGATCATAAAAATTGAAACTTTATCAAGAGGTCATACATAATAAATTGAGTCACGCCATTCATAGTGTTTTATCGGTACAAGGTTATCACTCTCACAACACATTCGTTTTTCATTGTGCATGTTATTTGTGTCATTTTTATGTTACCACGATACAGCGTGCCACACTAGATATAGGTAATGTTTATTTCACATACCCAATATGTGCATTGTACACTTGTACAGTCGACAACTAGCTAAAGTCATCCGTCAAAAACTTTCAACCAAAATCTCAACCTTATGCCTGCGCATATAGGCACCATATAATTTCACATTTTCGAATTTTGATGTTTTGGGTAGGTTAATTAATCTGTGGACAACTGTACAAATGTGATCATACTGTAGAACCAAAACTGTTGAACCGATTTTGACAAATGATAGGTATATTCATGACACGGACGATAACGCTAGATGCAAAATATGTCGAACTCAAATATTGTTTCTTCCAATATATAAAAAAAGCAGAACATTGTGCACATAAAGAAGTCATGAATAAAACATCCATGTAGATTAAACATTCACGTCCTTTTCACCTTCCATCGATTGTTGTAGGCGGGGGTGCCTACAATACTACTAACTACTTTAATTCATTTAGATAGAAGTTTTTACAAAAGTAAAATTACCATTATTTTCCTAACGAATGGTCCCTATTGTCACAGTTCCACCACATCGTCACAGCACAGTGACAGCAGACAGTTGGCCGAGCCCAGCCATTGGGACAGTCTGAACTCTCCGCTGATTCAAGACGAAGGTGACGGCAAGTCCCTCAAACTTCGCTTCGATGTCAGCCAGTACACACCTGAGGAGATCGTCGTTAAGACAGTCGACAACAAATTATTGGTGAGTATTCATTTATTATTAATGTTCCACACTAAATCGTGACGTCAATTTGTTTGATATATGGGATGACGAGGACAAAATTGGCAACAAACCATCGTACTTGGTGGTGTTTCCATTAGGTACTCTGTCCAGCTTCTGTGTCTACGAGTTTTCAAAGACCGTATTTCGAGTCTTAGACGTCGGGAACTGTATAACGTTTCAAAAGAGAATAGCGTAATGGACATTTAATAGCAGTCGCTATAATGAGACTTGCAATGATTTTCTTGTAGTGACTTCTTTAGCGCCTTCATTTTTTACACGTGTTTAATGAAGATAAATTGTCCGTGAAACTAAAGGACGTTTATTTACGTACAAAATAAAAAAATATTGGCTCAAAAGCTCAGGCATTGTGCCAACGCTCGCTGTCGCTATGTGCACACGAGCGCTCTCATTTTTGTTGGGGTTGATGCACGATTTCCAGGCTGGATTAGAATTTCTCTTCTCCTCAGCTTACTTCAACCATTTGGCCTCTTGGCTTGATGTAGGCTGCCCGTTAACTTCTTTCATGTCAATTAACAGCCTGAATAATCTTTCCACCTCATTTATGGTTTAAGGCGTTAATGACAATTTCGTTTGCAATTTTCCAGGTTCACGCTAAACACGAGGAGAAGTCTGATACAAAGTCGGTGTACAGAGAGTACAACAGAGAATTCCTGCTGCCAAAGGGCACGAACCCCGAGGCAATCAAGTCGTCCCTGTCCCGCGACGGAGTGCTGACGGTCGAAGCGCCGCTGCCCCAACTCGCCATCACCGACCGGAGCATCCCCATCCAGAAGCACTGAGCGCCTCAAGCTCGCAGTCACTACGACAGCAGCTATTCCATACTGTTAATAATTTATTTTTAATTTACGTTCTATAAATTACTGTAAGGAGTATTGGCGGTATTCTGAGATATTTATTTTGAATCTTAAATATAGAGAATCTCAATTTATTAACACATTATAATTTTGTTAATTAATAATTTGATGTATGCCTTAGCGCATCGGAGCACAGTGGTATCGTGCGTGCACAGTTCATACTGAATGTTGCTTTAGTGAAAATAGCTTTCACTGTTACTGTTAGGAGTATATGGATTATTCAATGCATTTTCTGTTATTCTTTATTCCAGTGACTTAAAAGGACATAGGAGATAAAATACTAAACGTTCGTTACATAAATAACATTGATTGATGAGAGAATTTACTGTAAGATTGTTTTTGTAAGAAATTATGAACACCACTTTTTACGGCCTACAACTTCGACCAAACGGAGCTTATAAAACGTGTTCATTATTCATTATAAATAAATGTACCCTACAAATCCTACTAAATGAAATAAAAACCATGCGATGTCAATTAGGGAATAATAACTTAACATAATGTTGGTACTGATTTTAAAAGACCTGCCATCATAAAGAGCGTTTTAATTATAAACTTTATTTTGCTTATTTTTGAGCAGCCATAACTACAAGCATGTTATTTCAATATGTACACAAAATTAACAGCTTTTAACTTACAACACATTTATATTTTAGTACAAACAGTTGTTAAAAAAGGATTTAGATGTCAATAAAATGTAAAGTCAAGCTGTTGTTATTATTTTGAATTCTTAGGTGTAATTTTAGGCTAAAACTTAATGGTTGAAATAGGAAGTAGGTAGGTACCCCTTTCCCAATACAAAGTAACCAGCTGCAATGAAATTTATTGTGTAGTTAACTAAATCATTGTTGATTAGAAACAAAAGATCACCTACACTAGAATAGGAGATAATCCTGTAATGTTTTACCACTAGAGGCGCCACTAGCATAGTTACAAAAAAAACATTCAAAAATACGACTTACGTGTACGACTTAAAGATGATTGATATGTTAAATAGAAGTGATAAATAAATAATGATTATTTTGATTAATATTGGATGATGATGATTTTTGTTTAATAAACTTTAAATTAGCACATAAAGTCAAATATTACCTTTCCACCAAATTCCTTCAGACTCGCGCCACGCTGTTATAACAGATTTTTTAGGTTTGCTATTTTGAAATGATCTTATGATGCAATGATATCATCACAATTTTACTAATTTGAGAAATTAAATAACGAGAATTTTGTTATATCTTCAAAAATGATGTTTCGTTTTGCTTTTCTGTTTACGGAGTGTGCTCGCGTCTCCATCTACGCAACGCTTTGCGTTTTATGTCCTATTGGTTCCAGATGGCGGTGAAACGTGAAACAAAAGAAACGGATATAATGGCCCAAGCCGCATTCATTATGGAAACAATTCACCGTAAAAGATACGACAATAGTATCTATGATATTAGTACAAAACCGATGGATAACTACTTTAGCTTGACAAACAGTTTAACCAGCCTAACCAGAATTAATTTTGAGTGCATCATGTTACGAAAATGTGAATAAATTGTTTCATCATAGCAATCCCCATAACGCAGATTAAAAGTCATAGAATTATATATTATGGTAAAAGTACCAGTGGATATTCTTGACAACTCTAATTCGCTAAGTGAAAATTTTGCACGAGTAAATACAGAATCAGTCTAAACAGTTTTTATGAGTTTTATGGTGCATAAGGCTCAATTTACATTGCCGCGGAATGGAATGGAAGCGAATTTTCGCAACGTAATTGTACATAGCATAATGAACTTTATGTCAATTGTGTAACATACAAACTAAATACGCTTTACCGCTAGGGGAATTCTCGAGATTGCGCGAGGATTCCCCGGAAGACGCGCGACCTCTTTTTTGGCTCGTATTTAGTTTGTATGTTACATAATTGACATAAAGTTCATTATGCTATGTACAGTTACGTTGCGAAAATGCGCTTCCATTCCATTCCGCGGCAATGTAAATTGAGCCTAAGGGTAGAAGGCGGAATATCAATTGAGTATAAATGTTCAGAAGACAACATTTAAAGTTGCAAGATTATGCTGCATCTCTCGCGCATATTTATATACAAACAAATCTACAAAAAACATGTACATTTTTCAGTCTAATATGGTTGTTTCTCACTCTCACCTGTAGAAAAAAAAACGAAAAAAAATAATTTTTAATGTCTTCCTCTTTCTTCTCCTGTACCCCTTAACCTGTAAAAAGGTCTAGGCAATACTTTGATTTTTTAATTTTCACATAACCTACATCACTATAATTTGCTAAACAAATAATCTCAAGGTGTATCCACGGGTAATACTCACTGACAGAAAATAGGTAAGTATATGCTAATTATGAATAATGACCGCGGCTAATACCTCCTACGCGACGACATCCAGTTAATTAATTATCAGGTAACCTTAATTAGCGCAGTTTCAGTTCAGTGCCAAATTGAGTACGACAATGTATTTTAGTGACAAGGTCTACAGCTGAGACTTGTAAATGGCGGCAATAACTAACAGTAATGCGGTCGGTTATACCCTGACCAGAAATTTAACAGGTACCTTTTCTTTATTTTCTTACGATAGGGGGCCGGAAATAACCCCAGCGGCACTTCGACCCTTGAGGATCTTTTGTGCCTACCTCATTTTACATCATCATCATTGGTCAGCTCAGTGTGCAGGTTTCCTCACGAAGTTTTCCTTCACCGTTAGAGCAGTCGGTAAATGTACAATGAATGTAAACCTTTGAAAAATACGAAAAACTCATTAGTACATGGCACTGCACGGTTTTGAACCCGGACCTCCCACTGTCCTAGTGTCCTAGCCACTGTGCCACCGACGCTCGCTAATAGGTACGTTACTTGTATACGTATTTCTCAATATTGAAACACGAAAGAAAAGAATATTGAAACGTTATAACAATCAAAAGAAGCATCCGTAAAACGAAACGTTTTAGTAGTATAACACGGCTAAATTAAGAATGTCGTGTCACCTGTCAAATATTTAGCACGTTGAATGATTTTAAAATTAGTCGCCTTTTACGACATCCATGGATAGAGATGGGGTGACCCAGGGGGAACTAAAGAAAAGGTTTTGCGATTACTGCTTCTTTGTTTACGGTTTTCTAATGCCAAAAAAAAAGAAATATTTAATGCCGCAATATGGCGACGGTTTTTATATTTTTGGTCGGTTTTTATGGTTTTGATATACATCACTGTATGCATGCATCTTGAGCGCATGAATTAAAACTACTCATCATTGATAAACATAATAATCGCCAAGCTATGAATGGGTTAAATCAATGGTTGCATACTACGCAACGCATGTCTGTATCTATAGTATGTTTGACTATTTGTTCCAGCATCATTCAAATGTTTGTACGGTGTATGTATTTTTCACTATTAGAAAGCACCAACTATGTGAACTGAGACTATGTTTCTAAGCTGAGGCTGCCTCGCTTCTGCAGCGCCTCCGGAATGTTTGCGGAGGCGCGCACCGACGGCTTCCATGCGCTCGTGCGCAAGAAGACCGCCTCCTTGCTGCACAGAGTGGAGGGCGGCAACAATGGCATTCTAAAGACGATAGCGGGCAAGTTTGACTGTCCTATAATCAGACACTGGGTTCGTGTGTTGACCGGGTTCGTATATGTACCCGATGAACGCACGAACTCTCTGTCCCACATCCCACATGTCTGCCTTTACATTTCTCTTTGTAAATAATTACTAACATAGTATTAAGTACCTGCATTGTTACTAATAAAAATTGAACCTCTGTTGTTCCGATAATAAAATTGATTTGATTTGATTAAGCGTTTAAAAAACAACAGACACGTTACAGAAAGAAAAAAAAAACTTGTGAACAGAGGTCCTTCTATGTACTTCTATCAAGATAGGAATTACTAAATTCCACAAACGAGCCTAACGGTTGCAGAATAAAAAGAATGCTATAGCAATAATAAAAATCAACATTTATTTCTTTTCGCTATTTCTTCAATAAATCGGTAAAAAACTTTTTCCCGTGATAGATAAACAAGCCTAGAGAGCACACAACCACCATCTCGGTGAAGTAACTGAAGGCGATGTCACGTACAGACTTTTCTCTGATCAGATCCGCAGGCTGTGGGTTGCTTCTACTTATCTGCAACAAACGAGAACCGTAATTTATAACAATTCGTACCAACACGGATACGGTACAGTCCGTGAGCTCTTAGAAAGGGTTTCTTGTATCAGGTAAAATCGATATCTGTCTTACTACAGTTCAGTAGGTACCTATCTTCGCGTATCGCTATCAATAACCAAAGTCTTAAGACCCGAAGCCCTTTCTAAAAACTTACACACTGTATCTAAGGATAATACCATGTAAACCTTACAGTAAATACCATTTTTTTAAGTTATTTAAGGAGAGCAGAGAGGTAAAAGGACCACCTGATGGTAAGTGATCACCGTCGCCCATAGACATCTCACCTCACTGTATTATTATTAAAGAGTTTTTAGATTATGATGGATTGCCTCATGTGCCGGAAATTACGCTGTCTCTCTTACCCTTCAAACCGAAACACAGAAATGCAAGCTTTTCTGCTTAACGGCAGAAATAGATTCGAGGGTGGTACCATCACAGGCGATCCTTCACAAATTTTCGGAAATTATTTTTTGCTCGCGTAAGATGAATGCATCGGACAAAGGTGGAGGTGAAGCACGTCGGAAAATGAATAACCCAGCGACATATTATACCCTAGACGAGTAACTTCCAACAAAATTCCCGTAAAAGCCGGCACCAAACCTCACGCCACTGTGTGCGAATTGAAAATATTGCAACACATTTCTCACACAATGAAACACAAATTAATATTTGAACAAAAATTGATCTAGTGCGATGTCACAAAGGCGAATATCCGTCTGCGTAACTCTTACATAGGATCGTATGATCCCCAGATCGGTTTCAAAATTCGAAGTCAAACGCAAGGCGCGATTGACTCGCCGCTCGCACTCCGTTTAAGCCCCGCCCACCTGAGTACACATTTCGCTAGTGACGCCTCTAGTGGTAAAACATTGTAGGATTATCTCCTATTATCAGCATGATATTCTAATTCACTATAGGCCTGACCCAAGGTGCGCGCGCCTAGCAGAGAGGCGTCCCGCACTACAAATTCCAGTTATTACGTAATTACGTACCTTTGTCAGTGTATACTTCATAATACTGATTTCTCTTCTAACACTATTTATATGTGTGAGCATTTTCTTGGCAGCAATCTTCAACTTTACAATCATAGGTGAATCGGGCGGCTCGAATTTTATTTGATTTTGAACTCTATTGTATTCACGTAGTGTATATTGCAGGGTGGCCTCCATAATATACACTTGTTGTAAGTGGTTTCCCAATGACGTTAAACAATCTAACACACTGAAAAAAAAACGGAACAGTATTTAATCTTTGTATTGTCAACAATAGTAGACATTAAAAATAAAATTATAGTTAAAATTTACGTGAGAGTGACACTCGACACCATTCTGTATGCTCTATTGTTTTGTGAGAAGTAATCCTCTATGAAGAGAGAAGTAATACACTAAGAGTGTCGGTGGCCTAGTGGCTAGGACCCCGGACCCCGCATGGGAGTCCTAGCTACAAAATGCGAAAAACTCATTGGTACATGAGATTGTATGGTTTCGAACCCGGGCCTCCCACATGGGTCCGGTAATAGCCCGGCGTACTAGACACTACGCCACCGCCGCTCTAAGTTGTAGATCATCATCATAAGCAGCCTAATCTAGTCCACTGCTGGACATAGGCCTCTCCAAGGGCGTGGCATTGAGCCCGATCTTCGGCTCTTCTCATCCAGTCGCTGCCAGCCACCTTGCGCAGATTGTCGCTACATCTAACGGGGGAGCGTCCCAAACTACGCTTGTATATGAGCGACAGCTTGCCATCAGCTGAACTGGTTTGGCGTGTCTTATCATTATCACTAGTAAGATGCGGTAACATCGACGCATTACTATGCCTACTGCGCCTCGCATTTAAGACGATCGAATAACTCCGCTAATTCCAATAATAAAAATATAATAATTAAAATATAAATACTTAAATCTATTAAGATTTAAGTATTTATATTTCATTGTCAACTTTACTGTAAATAGATAATAAAACGACCGATTCGTTACTGGCGCACAAGCCCTGTTGGCTTATGCCAGTATTATGTTTTACGACAAAATTAGTTTTATTTAAATAAAGGGTAAAAAAAACGCGGTCTCCACTTAGGGTTGCCAGATGCCCCGTATTTTACGGGTTACTCCGTTTTTCAGGGTATGAAATAGCCTAATAGAAATAGTGTAGACAGAGCTACAAGTCAAATGTAATTATAAGTTAAAATGTAAAGATTTTTATACATTTGCTTCACAAAATGAAGAGCTTTTGAAAGCTGCTTCATTGAACATTAAATATAAATTTAAAAAATAAAAATGACCGGTAAAAAAATCCAAAACACGGTTTTTTGACGCTGGTAACCCTTAAACCTAGAAGTGGCAGGTGGCAACCCTATCTCCACTCCAGAACTCGTCTACCCCAGCGGTTGTCGGTTCTGCGACAGATGTGATCGACGCACTTCCACTTCAGTTGTAGATAGTTTGAAATATTACCAATAATTATCAGCTTTCCGTGCGTACAACCCCGAAACCGCGTTCGAGCTCCACCCTTTCAAATGAAACTTGCGCAGCCCTAGCTTCAGTCTTTGGCGTTCGTAGGGCATATCTATACCAAGTTTGATCATGTCGTCCTCTTCTAACAACAGAAATGTCTTTAGATCCATGCCACTGTTTTCTATCACAGGTGTTAACCGCTCACAATTCATACCGTAGAGGAGATGAGGAATTTCAGCCGAGTAGTTTGGCCTGAAAGAGGTGAGTAAACATGACTTATGATGAATGGCGGATATGATCTAAATCGAGAGAATAATATAAATTAGTGTGATTATTAGAAATATTTAAACTATATCCATATTGATATAAGAATAAACAATACATATTTGTATATTTTTTGTAATTATTACAGAAGGTTAAACAATCGGCGCGGTCGGTACCAGGATGGGTGACCACTAGTGGCATATTTCATCTGAGATCCTCCGTGCCTCGAAGAGCACGTTAAGCAGTCGGTCCCGGTTGTTGTCGTTCGACTGCAGTCGTTAAGCCAAGTCAGAGGTCTACGGGCGGCCTGAACAACTCTCACAAATAGATTGGCCACCAACCATACGATAAAACAAAAGAGTCTACGGGGCATATTATGCCTTTGCCAAGGCGTGCCTCTGTGTCCTTTTGACATCCCATTTTTATTACTGAGGAGGCGGAGATTGAGCTGTAATAGGGTACATGAAGAGTATTGCATTGTTTTTTTTTTAATTCAAATATTTTTTAGGTTTAATAATGTATGCAATGTTAAATAAATTTCATAAAAATTAAGAAATAGACATAAATTGATCGCCAAATGTGAAAACAGACTACATATTAAGACTGTTTTACTAGAAAGGGACGGAGCTTCTCCCCACTAGAATAGAATAGAAAAGCCTTTATTAATAGACCATAATTAAAAAATATCTGTAAAAAATATGTACAAAATATGACAAAATGAGTCGGATTATAAATTGACCATATTTTACATTCTGACATGTGATATAATCATATGATATGATCTATTAAAAGGGCCAAGTTCAGCTGTGTCGCCAGATGCATAGATACCTATACATCTAGCGACGCTGGTTTTCAACTTGACCCTTTCTAACTTATAGCTATAGAGAGCAACAATGTCGTTTGGTTCGTCTGTAGTGTTGGCTCACTACTAACTTTAACCATTAATATCGCTGATGTTGGTTGAGATATCGATAAAAGGATTTCAGATCCTTCTTTAGTATGTCCATGTAAGATTATTGATGCAATAAAAAAAATTTTCATGTACCCTATCACTATGGCACAGGGCCGCCGGACTTTCAAAGGTCTATATTCAGAAATGGACTAAGGAACAAAAAGAAGGAAAACAAGTTTACTCACTTTTGGCCTTTATTTATTCCTGGGTAATAATCGTACCAGGATCTCATTTGGTTATTCAAGTACATAGCCCTATTTGCTTCTTCAGGTCTCCCCTCCGGTTTCAATTCCCTGGTCAATATCTCTGATAGGTGATTGTAGTCGTGTAATTCAGCGATTGCTAATGGCGTTCGTCCAGTTTTGTCAACCTCGTTCAGCCTGGCCCCCTTTGCAATTAGCATTTCGAGTACCTCTGGTTGGTTGTGGTGGCAACACCAGAAAACAGCCTGTAAATTACTTTTGGGGGTAAATAGAGATAGGTAAATCATACTATAATAAATTATGCTATCTTAGGCCATCTAAGTAAAAGATAAAACCCGTCTGCGAAAATGAGGACAGCGAAAACTATAGCTTGACCACAGATGCTGTACTGCGCCTTAGGTAGCTGCGCGGCGAGACGCAGGGGCGGAGCGGCCCGCTCTTTTGACTACACTGTGAGGACCGCCCGCGCCCGCTCGCTTCTCCTCCGCGCTCGCCCGCTTCCCACCCCTCGCACGTCTATCGCTACCCAAGGCGCAGTACAGCATTGTTATGTATCAGTTAATGTACGCGTCCATTGCTTCGTTATCACATCGTATGATGCAAACGGAGTGTCGGTATTTACGAATTAGTATGGTCAAAATGCTGACGTCCGGCCCGGATTTACCCATCCTAGTGAACGCAGTTCCATAGATAGAGTTGTATTGACATACAAAGCAACAAATACGTTTACGGTGCGATGACGATGCAGTGCAGGCGTAGCTTTAATTCGATAATCCCAGTACCGGGCGGCCATTGCTCAGGAATATGCGTGTACCGTAAACATTTTTACATGTTTTATTTCTATTGAGCTTTGCCAACTAATACTGAAAAGACTTGAGATTAAAAACTTCCTTACAGTCCATCCAGTGTGGTCCCTCATCTCTATATTAACACCATGCTCCAGCAGTTTCTCCACGACTGCCACCCGGCCGCTAGAGATCGCTCTCATGAGTGGTGTCTGCCCGTACCGGTCGCCGATGTTTACGATGCAATCCTTCTTCAGCAGATTCACGATTATGTTGTAAACGGTGTCGTTGCTGGCGCTGCTGTTGGAACACACCGCCATTATTGGGGTTACTGCATCTGTAAATTGTAAATAAAATTTATTATTACATCTCTTTATTTTTATTTACATTCTGTTTACAATTTTACAGGTTAACCTAATTATTGTAAACATAAAATGATGTCCTAAGTATTACAGTGTACAGTGGTAGCCAACTCAAGCTATACTTTGTAGAACTCTGTCGCAATAAGTTTTTGTTATGATCCTTGACATTTTTATGATAGTGACAAATAAGATAAAGCAATAGAGTACTAATATAACTTTTGTCTGTACTGTACTTTGTTTCTGAAATAAATTCGATCCTGTTTAAACAGTAGGTATCAAATAAATAAATACATAATGAATAACTAATAATACTGAACTGTTGGTTATATAAGCGACAATATTAAAAAATACTTATAAATACAGAGAAAAAAATAATTCAATTCCACACATTTAAAGCAATTAAATTCCTCTTCACATTTAATTATATGGGCGGCCTGACATAATATGCATGATCGGGATACGAACTCGCAAAACTGTGCGCGACAGCAGAAAACACAATACAGTGAACATATAAACTATGTTACATAATATACAATGTACACTGTAAATTTAATATACAATGTATACTGAAAAACTTTCGTAATGCAACTATAAACAATATACAAAAGAAAAGAAAAAAAGAGATGTTGCCATCTAAACATCTTAAGATGGCAACATCTCTAAATACAAGTAATTCTTAGACTAACCAAAAAAATTATGTATAAATCACAGAAGGAGTACAACCAGCATGTGCTAACACTCTGAGAGTCAGTTCTGATTTTAAGAGCTCTGATTTTCAGCATACACCCCTTACAAAACACCTGAATTTCGTTTGAAACCATTCATTCAGTTTCTCAGTGTTCCGATTTGATACGAGGTGAGGTTTAAAAGTTTCTAGCCTGACATTATACTAGATGTCCAAATAAAACAAATCATACCTCACTGTAACAGTTATTTATCCTGCTAATTCATGTATAATTTTTGCTTAGAAAAGATCAGAGTTTTCCAAAGCAATACCAACCTGCGTGCAAATTGGGATTGGCTCCTTTTTCCAACAAGAACTGGACGATCTTGTCTTGAGCATGAAAGCAAGCGTGCAACAGTGGAGTCCACCCACTTTCAAGTTTTACGTTGACATTGTTGTGTAATTCTGAAATCAGTAGTACAGAAATTAAGTGAAGATTTACAAATTCTGTATTAGCCAAAATATTTGGCAAGCCACTTTGTGAATTATAAATCTTATAATATAAATAGTATTGTGCAAGGGTACATGTTAATGTTGAAGAAAAATAGATGGAGACTGGCCACCTGATGGTAAGTGGTCATCACCGTCCATAGATATATCACCAAAGAGCAGACATTTTTTAAAGACTAATTCATATTTGAATTTATCATGTGTTAGCTTTAGGTCCGTAATAAAACTTATGCATTTGTCCTGGACTGTCTATCTGCTTTGAGTGTTATATAAAAGAAAACTTGCAATGGCATAGATTCCGGGGTGGCCACTAAAGCTAAAGTTGAAACTAAATGAAACTGTCATGCTCACTCATATGCTAGTGTGAGAGTAAGAGTGATGTTTTAGTTTAGTGCGTGACACCACAGAATTGGTGCCAATTTTAGTGTAATTTTTCATATAAATTATGTTTATAAAAAAATTTATACACACCACAGATAACAATTTTTTCAACCTCCCTCATATTTCCATTGATGATGGCATCTTGCAAGTTGTTTTCTACTTTTTTCTTCAAGTTTGGCTGTGGGACTTGATAGTAAGTCCTAGTCTGAAATTGAAAATAAAACTTATACAATTGGTTGTTAATCAACTGATAGAAATGTAAGTGTAATAAATAAATATACATTTATTCAAGTCATAATTAGTCATTCATTATTACAATATTTTTTAATCTTTGTAGGTAGGTAGTTTGGAAAAATTTAAACTTTACTGAAATGTTTTCTGTTGGATTTAAGTGATTGCATTTATTAGGAGTTTTGCTTTAAAAGGAAAAACACTTCACTTCAACTATTCTTTTGAATGTAGCCTCTTTGGTATCACCAATGTCACTTGACAACCAGACATTAGCCTTTGTACATCTTCAAGTACTTACTTGAAGATGTACAAAGGCTAATGTCTGGTATTCAGAACATTTTTTTGTAGGTATTCCAAGAGTTGAATACACATAAAGTGACAGTGGGGGTGCGCTATGTGGTTGTCGTAATGCAACTTAACTTAATCTATCGGAGTCACTTATGCATTCACTAAGTTTCTGTTTTTTCAAACTCTTTTTTCCTACACCCCAATAATGCAAGTAAATTCCCACGCAAGTAAAAACCACTCAAAGGCTCAAATTCCCAGTGTCATGGGTTCAGAGACAAAATACACAAAGACATTAAATTACACCCAGGTTCGGAAAGTGTCTTTGGCCTGGACTGCATGTGTCCGGTTCCAACCTGGGTGCAGTTCGCTGCTTCCAATCACAAAGTGCTGACTACAAGTGGGGAACGCATGTGATTGGTTGCAGCAAACCAAACCGGGGCTGGAACCAGGCTTGTGTAGTCCAGCACTCCAAGTTCTTCCAATTAGAAATGTAGTAGCAGGCTGGTTTCTGCAACTCGACGTCTACAGCACCTATTTTGCGTGTCCTCCAATTAGTAATCACACCCAGATCCAGGGCTCAGGTCCCTTACACTGAAGACAGGTAAACTAACTATGTTAGGACACCGAAAGGACTTGTAATTATATATTATGTGTCGACTAAAGGTATTTATTTCAGGCTATCCTTATCCTAAAAATATGATATTGAATATAACCTAAAGGAGTAAAATAGGAATATATTAACCTAGGATGAATGTTATTAGTCGAGGAAGAACTTAAATAGCTCACCTAAAACAGAAAATATTTCCAGGTTTCCCAATAGAATTCATTTGTTTTCGGCGCTAAAATGAAACAATGAAATTATAGCTTACTCACCGGTTTTTCATAAAATCCATAATCGTCGCTCTCCGAATCCTCGTCTGATAAGCCAGCCGGTCGAAATTGCGCCATAACAAAACCAATTTACATACAATTATACAATTTTTCTCCTATTTCCAGAAACGTTTTCAAATTGTTGCACAGACAGATGACCGCAGTTGACATTTTCGCCGCGTCTATATAACACGGCAGCTTTGCCAAACTGTCTTGCCACTTTGCCAGAATGAGAGGTTTCCCGATTGGTTCCAGGAGGCTTGCTAGATGGCGCTCTATGAATAAGCCATTTTTTTTAATGTCAAAAAGGTTGGTAGCCAGAGCCGTAAACTGCCAACGTTTAGTGTTGTTGTTTGCTTATCGAAATTCCACGAGCGAGAGCCTTTAGATGTGGGAGCGAGATCGCGCTATAGCAAATTATGTTTTATCTACTTTTTTTAGATACAATTTGAACGCGTGACGCGTGAATTGTTATTGACTGACAGTGATAGATCTCCCCTACGCGCGTGAGCCATCTATGAGAGAACAAAAACGAACTCAAAAAGACAAAAACTTTTGTTTTTGTCGAGAAAACCTCCCATTACGCACAAAATGTCCAACGCAAATGACGCAGAAGTCCCCACTTTTCGGGAAAATGTTATACCTTGGCAACACCCACCGTAATATATTCCTCTTCTCTCCATTACATTAAAATACTGGCTTCATTCAATTTTTCCGCAATATTATAGTCGACCAATCGTAGGCCGAACTGCCAAAAACCCGCGCACACAAATCGGGCTGTTATTGGTCGGCTATAATATTGCGACGGAAATGCACGTTCAGTTATTGCAAAATTAAACAGGCAAATTTCAAATTAACGTACTTTTTGTTTAATATACGTTCTGATCTTAAAATTACCGTACGTTTGTCATACGGTAAGGTACTACCGTACGGGGCATGAAATTACCGTACACCTACGGCAATCACTGTACGTCACACCCGGCACGGTGCGGCACATCTTTTTTATGATGGCTATATTTTATGATAAAAATAATAATACAATTGTTTATAATAGATTGCGTTACGACTTACCAAAACGTGTCGCTAGATGTCACGCACCGAATTTTTACTACTGGTAATACTTGAAATCCCCTCTGCTGCTGCCATGCTGCGTCGCTATTGGTCGCTGCATCCCTGCATTCACACTGTGTCAAAATCAGCTGGGTTCCTGTCTGTTTTCACGTTATTTTTGGTGTTCAAACCTAGATATTTAGCACATGCCTAGCACACGGTGCTTGTGTCGACACGGTCCATTTTCAGATTGTGTGACTACCGATAGTGTTGTTGTTTGATACAAGAAAATAGATATCGATAGTATCTTATCTTGCAAACTCAATCACTGATTCATACTCTTGAGACGGTACTACGGTTAGCCCAATTGAGCAATATTATATGTAGGTTTATCGATCGTAAGGTTTGACTTTTAAACTATCTATAGTATCGAAACTTTTGCTTTTTGTGACTTTGGACAAATACTATCGATAGTTTTCACATTATCGAATGCCTGTTATAAGGAAAAGGTGTGGTGTTCAAGACGAAGTACCTAGTGAGAAAGATTGAAAGAGGAATATTGAGATGGTTTTGACACGTAGAAAGAATGAATGGAACGAGAATAACGAAAGCGGTGTGTAGGAACGCGTTATTTGAGGACATGAAATGACGTAACGTCAGTTGTAGGAAAGGGAAGATCTTCCACCAGGCGGGGTGTTGTGCCTGGTGACCAGATGTGCTGGTCCAACTATGGATGTTTGGAACTCGTATATATATATATATATGAAGTCCCAGGAAAATTTCGATAGCGCGTTCTACGCCGATGTGAGTAGGTACTGTATCGTAGTGGCGCGCGGCGTGCGTCGCCACATACTCCCCCTCCAGACCGGAGGTCGATACGATGTGCAGTGCTGTCAGTGCGTGCGGCGTGGCGAATCGGCGTGACGTCAAGCCAAGCGCCATTGTTGTGTGTTCCAGTCCTCGGTGAGTCGGGGGACGAGCGTAGTGCGGCGACACATGCAGAACGTCGGCGGCAGCGGCGTGCAGGCTGCCACGGCGGAGTGTGTGACTCGACGGCGTGGGCTGCGTCGACCAGGCGGACGTTAGATGTCGCGGGTTGCATGAAGAGCAGGCCAGGAAAAGCCTTGAGGCTGCGATGGTCCTGATTAACTTCATGGTGTGGTGTGACTGCTTGCTGTCGTTGACCTGGCTCAGGAGCTTGATTCAGGAGTATCGATGTGATGCTTGCTTCAGAAGGTTGTTGTATGTTCAATGTCGAGGGTCACCAATTGTAGGGACGATCCAATCCAATTAAGTGTTCGTAGTAGGGGTCACCAATTGTAGGAACGCGCTATGATGAGGACATGGAATGACGTAACGTCAGTTGTAGGAAAGGGAAAAGGGAAGATCTTCCACCAGGCGGGGTGTTGTGCCTGGTGACCAGATGTGCTGGTTCAACTATGGATGTTTGGAACTCGTATATATACGAAGTCCCAGGAAAATTTCGATAGCGCGTTCTACGCCGATGTGAGTAGGTACTGTATCGTAGTGGCGCGCGTCGTGCGTCGCCACAGGTGTATAAGAAAAAGGTAAATGGAAGGGTAGGGAAGGGAAGACCTAGAAAGACCTACGTCGACCAGATTGCGGGCGTTCTAAAGAATGGTTAGGTGCGGTCAACCACTAACCGAGTATGAAGCGATTGATGAGTGTTGAAGAAGTGAGAACGGTTTGTCAAGATTTGGAACGGTTTGGCAGGATCTTTAGTCTCTGCTTACCCCTGTGGGAAACAGGTGAGTTTATGTATGTATGTATGAAAATATATGCCATACCGTGGGTCGCTGTCAGTTCTGACATCATTGGTCTAGACTCTATAAAGGAGTCCGTAGTCCGATTTCTGTGGTAGGAGGTACCTACTTAATCTTCAATAATTTAATTATTTTAATTAATTAGCCTTTTTTTAAAGTAATTAGTAAAAACAACAACTAGTTAAGGAAAACAATAGCAATGAAAGCTATACTTGCCCTGAAGAATGTGTCTTACAAGTCTGAAGTGGGGGTTCTCAAACTTGCAAGGCGTTCTGCGCGTCGGAAGGTAAGGATAATAGACAACAGTTCCAATTAGGCGACGAGGGCGTTTGTTAACATTTAATTAACGTCAGCCAGCCATTGTGTCGGCGGCGGCCTCCAGGGCCGCCAGCTTCGTCTTAGTGCGTCTTGATGAGCCCACAGTCACACAGTTTCGGATTACAATTCAAACTCCAGACGAAACAACTCGTCTTCGTTGCTATGTTTCAAATACATTGCGCCTAAAGTTAAGATAACCTTAACTGACGTAAACTGGACAGAGCAATGGGAAACGAAGTGACGGATAGTTGTGAGAGTCAATAGATGCCGGAAAATTGGCAGAGTTGTATTGTAACAGTAGAAGGGTGCGGGTAGGTATGTGCTCGCAGGTGTTGCTTGTTAATGATGCGATGCCGTCCTGCCACGGGGCGGCGCACTAGCATGACGAGCCCTCGTCGGATAAAAAATCCTTTACTCATTTTCGATTAGCTGATTCTTAAGTTTGTTAAACCAACCAATTTTAATATAATTTCTAGTGTTCTGAATAGCGGAATGTGGTCGCTACAAGTACATACCTATAATTCTGAATTATAGGTACTTGTAACGATCACTTTCGGCTGATCAGAACACTAGAAATTATATTAAAATATAATAAATGTAAAGCAATTTTTTGCCGACAGTCGAAGAAATGTTTTCGAATGTAATAAGGATTTTTCTCATAGCGGCATATAAGGTAAGAGATTTGATTTATCGCAGTGGGCCGGCGGGCGCGCTGACCGGCGGCGGCCAGCCGCGCAGGGCGGCCCGCCGCGCCCGCGCCCGCTCGACCGCCCAGCGCCCGCCCGCCCGGACGCGTTATTAAACTTTTCCCCATATTAAACATTCCGGAGACGAATACATTTTATTGTTGCCTCGGACCGACGTCAGAGGCCCCTACAAAGCGAAACTCAAAGACGGCAATTGCGAAATAAATTGAAAGCAATTTGATATTGCGTTGTAAGTAATAGCCGTCAGGACCCCACAACTCTGTACGAGACATTGTGTATGCAATTTGTGTTAGATTTAGGTAACTTTCAACGGGTCATTTGAGTGTGGCTGTGGAGGTTGCCGTGGAATGTTATTGCTGTGACTTACGATCATTTGTCAACCAACTCGAGAAGGATTTCGTTCTGATCGACCAAAGAAATGCTATCAAAGGTAAGTAAAGAATGTATTATTAGACAAGTATAATAAGATTAATAATAAGACTTAGTAACATAATACATAAGCAACGGAAAAGTAATTATAAAGGGACTTTGTATTTAATAACAGCTAAAGTGGCCACCCTGGACAACAATAAACGCTGAGGTACCTATGATCCTACCTATCACAAAGCTGGTACAAAGTTTAAATTAATTACACAGATTTGAATACGTACCTAGAGTATAGAAGTTCGCTGAGGGCGGCAGCAGGTTCCTTCTTTCAAGTTTGAATATATTTTTCGGGATATCGTCATCAGTCACTGAACCATACAAATTGTGGAATTGGAAGAGCAAGCAGCTTAAGGCATCTACAGATCGCGATTATTCGCATTGCGATCATATTAATTCCTCCCTTAATTGTTTTTTCGTTTCGTCCCCGTCCATCTTGGCGTCTTCATCAGCCGCCAGTCTAATCCGAAATCTCATTTCCGACGAATAATTGTAGGAAATAGAGCGAGCCTCCCTTGCTAAACACTGGAAAAATCCATTGCGGTTTTTCATTAAAATGAATTGGGTTTGTAGGTACCTAATGTTCATATTACGTATCCAGAATAATATGTGAAGAGGGTATACTTACCTACCTAAGTAGTGGTTTTTAAATAAAGCTTGCAATAGAGTAGATTTGGATTATTCCCAGAAGTATCAAAAACCTATCCAACGATAATATTAACGCTAACTTGAAAAATATATTCCTTTACCACATATTAATTGACATTTCACATTAAACTATAACCTCCACACTAGGCGTTGCCTGTGTCGTGGAGATTACATAGGTGTGTCAATCAAATATTCATATTCCAGAACTACAATTTCAGTTAAAGCTTATGATGTTTATTTTATACTATTAAACATGCAACATTAAAGGAAATAGGAAGTATGAGATGATATGACTATTATAAATTTATAAAATATATTAATATATATTGAGGTATAATTATTTAATATATATTTATTGTACTTATTTTATAGAATTAGGCATACACTTAGTACAGTTATACTTAATAGCATGAAGGTAAAATAGACGGAGGGAATGTCATTAAGACATTGTTGAAGCAAAGCAATGGCGGCAGTATAAGTATGTGAGAGTGTATAGAGGATTGCCACATGTAAAGAAAATTTACCCAATTTATTGAAATAAAATTACAATAAAGTTTTACACATTTGTTACGACTCTCGGAACTAGGGTTTTAATAAAATTAAAGGAAGGTCCTTTCTTCTTGTCCAGGTTTAAAAAACATTGAATTTAAAAATATTTTTATTTATATAATAAATGCGTATTTTAGATAAATTTTGAAAATAAATGTATAAGTATATAAAGTAAGACTATCAATCTCCCACCCTTTCGGGGAATTTTAATGTTTAATTTTTGGCAACACTGGCTGATTGTGTCAAAATTTTTGATCTCAATATTTTAAATAAAAATCAAGAAATAAGGTGAATAAATTACTCGCTTACTAATGATAGGTGATTCCCTGACTCTTTTTTATGATACCACTATGGTTTCGACATGATTTTAACTACACATGTAGTAATGTAGTATTTTTTTCAAAATGTCAACAAACATGACACAGGCGAGGTCGGAAGCGTAATTGTGGGTGAAACGTATTTCTATGTTGTGAATGTGTGCGTGAGGGCTCGTATATACTAGCGAGCTGACTTCCTATGGATGCGTCAAGTTATTGTTCATGAGTCTATGTCCGTTTTTTTTCTTTGTCCATGCTTAATAGTTATAAGCGTTGAGATAATATCGGCAGCTCTTACGTAGAAGCAATTTCTATGACAATATACTCGAAGTTACTGTTATCAACCTATCACAATCAACAAGATCCTGCATTCCGATAGCCTGCTTACCATAAACCAAATTTTATGACCGCCGCCGAAACACATGCGACAAAATATTTATACATAGGTACCTATATAAAAAAGAGCTCGTACATACCAGACAAACTTATTTATTCGTAAGCTTCTGGTTAAGCGAATGTCTTTTGAAATCATTCTGTGATATTTATATAGTCGGTACTTGTTCGGTACTTGTTCTGCTAAGCCGTATTCCTCATTGCTGAGGGTCGTGATCATTCAAAGGAATTAATCACATAGAACGACTCTCGTGGCAGATTGGGTGGGGTGGTTTTACCATTGCCTTCCCAATTTCACATACTGGTTATCTCAGTGTGCAGGTTTCTTCTCGATGTTTTCCTTCACCGTCAGAGCAGTCGGTAAATGTACGTAAGTCTTTCGAAAAAACCGAAAAATTAATTGGTACATGGCATTGCCTGGTTTCGAACTCGGACCTCCCGCATGGGAGTCCGACGTCCTAGCCACGACGCCACGCGCGGCTCTATCACTGCATGCTATCACTGGGTCCTTAATTAAGGGATAAATAGGAGAGCAGATTCGACCAATTATCTAAATTAAATACTTAAGTAGGTATACAAGTAAGTACATAAATACCTTAGCCATACATAATTAGTAATGAAAGTAATCTCTTAGCGTTTCTCTTCTAATAAATATCGAAGTATTTTTAATATACGAGTAGTTCATAAAACGCAAAACTAGGTATTTCTTTCATAACAGTGGTTTCTTCTTTTACAAAGACTTTGATACTACTTTAATTGCCTGCTTCAGCAAGACTTACTTATCGTAGATCTACGTTATTAGTTTCAGCATTGACCGCCTGTAAAGCAAACTTTGTCGCCCGGTAAATAAACGAAAGCAGCTTCTCTCTGTATAAGTAGTCGAGGTGGACTCAACGCTAAGTGATTGGCCCGGTCCATTATCTTGTTCTGCTGATTTATATACTCGTAACTCCTCACAACCTCATAGCTTAGACCGAGGAGCAATGGATGTTAATGCTGTGTATTATTTACGAACACTTTATACTTAATGAGTGGTTTTCCGATAGGTTCTAAGAGGCTCACTAGATGGCGCTCTATGAAGGGGCCCATTATTTTAATGTCAAAAAGGCTGGTAGCCAGAGCCGTAAAACTGCCTACATTTATTGTTGCAGTTTGGTTATCGAAGTTCCACGAGAGCCTTTAGATGTGGGAGCGAGATCGCGCTATAGCAAATTATGTTTTATCCCTTTTTATCTACGCATTTATTTCATTTTAGATACAATTTGAACGCGTGACGCGTGAATTGTTATTGACTGACAGTGACAGATCGCCCCTACGTGCGTGAGCCATCTATGAAAACAAAAACGAACTCAAATAAAACAAAAAGAAAACCTCCCATTACGTGAACTTTTCCATAACAACCCAGGCGTTTAGCGAGGTTAAAAATTAGGTAATATTTCAAGCATGTGTATAATAATAATGTGATCGTTCTAGGTACTTCTGGTCAATTTTGTAGGTATCAACAAGACCGGGGGAAAATCAAGACCCGTGAATATAAAAACGGTCACGGGCTATTAGGTTAGTATTTTATAACCAAATTGTTTCGCTTGATTATTTTTTAGTATCTACAATAATATGAAAACTGGAAACTTTTCAACTAAGTAAATGAGAGGCGAGTCGGACAACCTATCCCCTTTCAAAATTGTCTTTATAATTGACTGTCAAACTGAATTCTACGGGATAAGCCTTCTGGGACCTAGAGGGCTTATCCCGTAGAGGTCAGTTTGACAGGAACGAAAAGATTTTTTTTACCACGGGTCTTGAAAACAAAGCTCCATATACGATAGCGCCACCAATAGTCTGACTGTAACATAGTTTCAGGCTAGTAGGCTGGGGGCAGAGCAAACGCACACAATGGATAGAGGATTGGACAAGCAAGTTTTCAAATTAAATAATTATTCATTACAATTAGTAACTATATTTTATCAAAATCTGTGAATGCAGTTGTAGATAACTCCAAAAGTTAGGGAAGTTCTAGTTTTCGTTCGTCTCGTTACCACTTAAAATCGAATCATGAAAGTGCGAAACAAGGAAGCAATGACGATGCATCTCGAAAATTGCCGACTGACCACCGAAGACCGGCGGAGATGTCTGGTAAACGGTTTCGTGATGGTTTCCGTACGAGTTCGGCAAAAATACTACACAACTCCATTGACAATCGAGAAATTTCGAATAAAACTATCGTTTTTACACAGGTGTCAGATTAATGAGAAAGCTGCAATGCCTCTCAAAAACTTCCGAAGATGACTGGAAAATGGTTTTGTGATGGTTTCCGTATGCTAGATGATATAGACGTAGCGACAAGATAGGCAAGCGACAAAAAAACGAGGTATGTCTCAGACCTCGTTTTTCGAGAAAGATTTACGTTTCGTAATAGTAAAAAAAACCTACGGGATACGCCCTCAGTATTTTGACTTTTTTCGCATTAAATGTAGGTATTTCTGTTATTACTTTTATATCAGTGCTTGTAGGTACCTACTTACATAAAAAGAATTCACTGAGCCCACAGAGTCGCTAGTTCATTATCCAAATGGACTACAGCTATTTGATCCACTTATGTGATTGCCTGCAAGCATTATCTTTCCTTCACTGAATGGAAGCCATAAGTCTACAACGTAACTCTCTGGCTTCTTACAATATCTGTAAGTATCTACTCAGGTACATTAAATTCTGAATGATCATTGAAATTACTACTGTCGAATATGTACGGTGTAATCTTAATTGGGAATATGAATATTTAATAGGCTGATGAGAATGTTGAATCTAATAAAACTCTTTAGTACACAGATTTCAATTTTACGTGCATAAATCTTCAGCACTAAATTTTTTTGTTCTTTGTTAATCTAGAAAGCACAAACTGAAGGTGGTTCCTGTGTCTACCATCTGGGATTATGGACGTCAGAAGTATGAATGTGGGGACAATGTTAAGGTAGGTACAGTGGAAGACACATCAAGCTCCCTGTGGAACTCGTCGCACTACGTTTTTGTTAAGATTCCTGACATTCATAAGAATTTGTCAAATAAATAAAAGCGTTACAGTACCAATGGATATATAGACTGATATGTTGTCCACTATACAATAAAGGGAATCTATAATGTTAACACCCCAAAGTAAATCAAATCGGATTTCCATTCGACGTGTATGTACTCGTAGGTACGTTAGCGTCCGTGTATTGCTGTGTACTCAAAGTGGTATCTGATCAATCCATTACGGAGCCCGCACTCTGCCCAGGACCTGTTAGGCTCGCAACTTGGCGACACACATTTTCCATTTCCCCCCTTGTCCTTACACCGGCCCAGTTTCGCCTCTTCCATAATTCAATATACCGAATCCATTGTGTGATACACTACACTTTACTACTTGCTAAAGGTGCCTATGTAAATGTAAATTCATACAGTGTAGTCTATTTTACATAAGAGATTTGAATATTTTAGATGCCTATCTATAAAAGTGGAATTATGCATATTTTATGTTTAATAATTATGTTCTTATGTAGATACATAAATAAATATTTTTTGTAAAAAAAGCTTGATGTCGTGAAAGTTAACGATCGCTTAAATGCGGTATACCACAGGGTTCTATACTTACATTTTGCACGATAACCCTGGGTAAACTCACGGATTGTCTATGCTTTTCATAGAAATAGCTAACGGTTCATATGCAAGACGGCATAAATAGTATATTTGTATTAGAGATGTTACGGAGGTGGTTTTACCGGAACCGGAGTCGAAACCGAAGATTTTAAATTTGATTTATCGGAGTCGGAACCGGAGTCGGAATCGGAGTCGGATCCGAAGTCGGAACCGGAGTCGGAGGCGGAGGTAGAAGAGAGATGTTCAGAAGAGAGATGTTTTAATCCATTTTTAAACATTTATAGCTGAACTGGCCAATATTTTTTACTATGACGTTTGCGGAAATAAATATATTCCTTTATGTAGTCCTACACTATTTAATAAAATTTTCATATTTGAATATGTTTGCTCACAAATCTTCGGTATAACCTCCGATTCAAAATTATCGGAGCCGAAGTTCCGACCTTTCGGAGTCGGAGTCGAAGCTCCGTAACATCCCTAATTTGTATAGGTAATAAAAATTGTTTACTTCAATATACTCGTATATAGTACTTTTTGGTAAATTAGCATTTAACGAGATAATTTTAAGTACTACATAGCTATTAAAAATGACTTTATGACTACTCTACTCTAGTGCTACAATTTGTAGAGCTTCGGTCATGTGGTTATGGATTTACATTTAATTTTTTTTACATATCAGACTGAAACACTATGATTTGTAAATAAAAAAGCATAGGGTTATTTTTTTATGGAATCCTTATTCTTACTGCAGATATCTAAGCCCTAAGCATACCTACCTACCTATTAGTGTTTGTTAGAAGCAGAAGCGAACTGCTTGCACTAACGCAATAGCCGCGTTTCCTTGATCCAGTCTATTTCGGCGAGATCCATTACCTCGAGAGTGGCGGCAAGAAGCAATCTCATTGAATGACCGTCTTCCCTCCCCCACACCACTAGCGGCACAACCCACTCCCTCTCTGATCCACGCCAATCGGTAAATATGCGTGTTAAATATGTATGCGCTGTAAGATACTCCTAAGTGTATTAGATTTTGCTTGCTTTTTCATTCTGTCAAGTAGTTAGGTAGGTACATGTGGACATATTATGTAAACATCGTAGCCATTGCTTACGTATGCAGAACAGGCATGAATTTCTTTTCCCAGCTCCTCGGGTATACTTTATTTATAAAAATACTTATAATACTCATCTAAGTTTTGATAGACGTAAGTGCTACCTTTTATCTGAATTCCTAGTTCTTTTGCGACGACTTCGCTTCCTCTAGACACATTTATTAAATCAAGCTCTTTACGTTTTTTGTTTGTACACTTTTAAAGTTTTCCCAAGGGCCACTCTACGAGTAAACAAAATGTACGTTGACGTGGATGAGTCAGGGTTTCAGTTTTAAGAAAAAGTTTTTTTAGAAAAAGCTAGGTATGTCTAAATAAATAGCCATGACTTACTTGCTTTATTTGAAAACACTGTACTGTCTTGGCTATTTAGTAATAAATTCTCTCTAAATGAATTTGGACTGTATGCGATGTTCCATTGTTAGTCTAAAGTTAAAGCAACTAAACTAAAGTTTTAGTAACTACTGTATCTACATCGAGGCATCATTATCTTGTCTGCATAGAGTTTTAAGTAATAACTTATATCTGACAGAAGGGAAAACTTGGAATGCACTTCGCACGAAGTACGAAGTGACTAGACTTTTCCATTAGCGACAATTATCAGGCACACAACGGAGAAACCCGTGCTTCCAGTGCGGGGTAGGGTAGGCAGTGAGAGAGCACCCCATCCCGGGATCCCGGCGACGGAACCTGTTAGAGATAACGTCATAAAGTCGCCGATGCAGAGAGCCGGACTAACGTCTTTGCTGTTGCGATGCCCTCACCTCGGGATAATGGACTTCGCCTCTTGTGCCCCTCTCGCCCTCCCCTCGGTCTGCAATGCCGCGAATTTACTCAAATGGTATTCGCTAATAGAGGCATACTTAATCACTAAAGATAATATTTATGTACTTTGTGTGTATTTATGTATGAATGAAATAAAAGTTGAGGAAAAATACTTGTAATATTTGATCTCCGAATTAAAAATTATACTTACGAGTAGGTACTCGTACGTAGCTGTAACTTTGATTTCGAATTACAACTGACGAACTATTGAAAACTTGAAAGTTTCATGAAAAAATAACTAATCTTTTATATTTGATGAATTTTTATTTATTTGTTGACAATGTAATACACTAAAATACATGAGCTAAAATTACAAAACGTCACTCTTTTCATATTTCTTGTTGATACTTTATTTCGTTCTCTTTTTCCAAAGATACATATAAAAAGCTCATATAAAAGCTTCAGTGTCTGAATAATGGTCATAGGTAAATAGAATCCATATCCTTTGTCGCGTTGTTCGGTAACAGACCCATAAGCAGCTTATGACGTCACGAGTACCTCTAGGTCCTAACTAACTAATGAACTAATGGCATATCAACCCGTCCGAACGGACACCATCCGCCCGTCTCTCCGCCGCTGCGTCCGCTCCCGCGCCCGCTCGTTTCGGCTCTCGGTTAATGGAGCAGCGTTGATATCCGTCACTCCACATTTGACTAGGCGGCTTTCACATGGTCAGTGTTACTGAGCGAAGCATACTCGTACATTCTATGTTGACGGCTCAATTAGAATCAGGTAGAGCTTCCTGGATTAACTGGGTAGGATTGGATAGGTTTAGGTAGATGGAATGTACGTGATGGAAGAATAGATACCTAAATCTTTTAATTTAATCTTATTTAGGTTTGTACATCTTAGTAGTGTATTTAGTCATCTTCTTTGATTTAAAATTGTGTTTGAGGGAAATAAGAAAGGACAAAAGATTTGTGTTTTTCTTTACAACTTTCTTTCAAGTTTGGGTATACCTACTTTATTCTTACACCTCCCCTATTCGAAATGAGAGATTTTTAAAATACTAAAGTATTCTCTAAGTTATGTAAGAATTAGGACGTCAAAGAAACTACAGACATAACTGTTCTGAAAACAAGAAAACCCTGCCAGAAAAAAAATGTAATAACGGCAGCACTTCCACGGTTTCCTCTTTGATGGACACATCCGAAAGAATCTCAAATAGTAAATGTGAGATCTTTTTAGGCTTATGTCCAGTGTTGAGTGGGTCCACAAATGTCGCTAAAAGGCTGGACGTCATTGTTTATCCGGGCCACATTAGGCGGGTAACCGGACACGCGCGCGCTGAGTGCGCTACAAGTATCCGCTTTCAACTCATTACGGCTCCGACGTGGTGCGTGGGCAGCCTGCCTGCCTGCCCCCTCCGCATCCCACCGCGTCTTTGTCCTTCAATCCCTCTCACAATCTTCGATCCAATTTCGAATACCCATACATCCCATCTAATGTTGGACTTCGTCTTAAATTAGATGACGACATCGGACGGGACTGGGAGCAAACAAGTAAGTGACTATATTTTACTTTTATATTCTAATAAAGTTACACGAATAATGAACACGAAATTGCTTTTTTCTACTCCCATTTGGTAATTTGTTCATTAAGAAACCACAATCAGTAACATTCATAGGTATTCTTAGGTTCATTCGTCATGGTCGTGTGAAAATAGTGTTTTAAAGAAATATTAAATAACAGTTTTCGATTGTAATATGTAATTTTTTCTTTGTTGCAGGGCACTGCATACAAGAACTCTTTCGTATTAAATGCACTACATTTCACTGGCCAACTACTTGGTACTATAGCCATAAAAAATCAACACGCGCGCCTGGGCGATGTCGACAATACGTAAAACATATTTACGGTTTCCATAGTTACCAATAACATGTTAAGCTGTCATGGCGTCTGTTGAAGTCTCCGTAATGGTTTGTATTTTCTATTTATATGTTTCATGGTCGTAGAAAAAGTATTGTATGCAACGCACGTAATGACGATTTTAACACTCGAACGATCTATTAAAATTCTCATGTTAAAATCGCTATAATTACATTGGCCGTTGCATATACTACTATTGTTATACGTCCTATCTTTCTTACTTACTTACTAGGATTGGGCATATTGTTCGTTACGCACCTTGTTTTCGAGTTCAGCTCAACAGCTGTCAGACCAGGACCCAATCAGGCAGATTTATACCAAATTAACAATAAAGAAGATTGCGTGCGGCCTCATGTCAGATGTAATCGCAAAATAAAGTGACACAAGTATCTTAATCAAGTGTCCATTCGGGGGAGTTAGGGCGGGCGAGCTGTCCGTTATGGCCGATTCTGTATAAAACCGGCGGAGTTCGCCCGTACAATAACAGTTTCGACAAATTGAGTCCACTGACATTGGAACCGGATCAAGCTGGGCGACTCGTTATTAAGGCTTAATGAAATTAGGTATTTATGTAAGTACCTAATTAGCATTAAAATTTGTTCTAATCCTATGAACAAGAGATTAAATTATAGCCAGAATAAAAAAGTTAATTAAAGTTAATGCCGAGAAAGTCTAAAAATAAAATTCAATTTAGGTCTATCTGCAGTAACTAATTAATTTTTATGTGCTGAGATAAATAAAAATGCAGCACTTATATCGCGACTATTTTAATGAAGCAGTAATATTTTAGTGTTGATAAGGGTATACTAAATCGTCGTTAAAGGTAATTTTATGAGAAAAGTCGTGGTGCGAACGCCGCGCGGTCGCGGAGTCGTGGGCAGCTTACCGACCGCAATAACATAACCGTTTGGACAAATTGTGGCTCGCTCGGGCCAGGATTAGCGGCTTTATGGAACAATTCGCGTATACTGCCAGCTCTAGCTGCCTGATAATTGATATCAATGCTCAACGTCCAGCGGAGAAAGGAATTAAGCGCTCATTTGTCTGTGTTTCTTTTTATTACCTCCCTGCATGACTTCGAAGCTAGAGCTAGACGCGTACACTAATAAAGTAAGCGGTAATTGAATCTGAGACATTTAATACAAATATAATACGTATTAATAAAAATATATAGCCTACCACTGATCGTAGCTGAAAATGTCTCTTGAAATAAACTTTTGCCTGGTCTTTGATGAAAATATCATTAAAAGAAACATATTATTTTCTCAATTTGGGATGTGAATGACCTTAAGTATAAGCTTTAATACATTATACTTATCAAGAAGTTAAATTAAATTCTAATAGAAATGTCATTTTAGTAATTTAAATCTCGTCATGATTTGTTAGGTAGTAGGTATTACGAGTTCGAAACTTTGTAAATGGAAAATTTTAATTTTTTTATGCCAGCTCATCCGGTTTAATCAGTCAGCTAATTTCATTAAAAAGGTTAAATAAGATAGGTAGGTAAGTACTACATCCAAACAGCGAGCGTAAATTAGTTTTTTCTTAACACAAGCCGTTGTGAATAGTAAACAAAAATGAATGGGCGGCCCTAAGCAAAGTTTAATCCGTTTTTATTACAAAGAAAAGAAGTAATTACTCTACCCTTAGCCTTATAGAGGGTTGGAGCTGGAGGTAAAAATTTCCATAGATTTATCATAAACAAATTAAGTTTATAATTAAAAACAGGAGTTTTGTATAGACGTAATTTGAATATGTAAATAATATTATTCAGCGGATTGCTTATTACACGGAGAATTTATTATATTATATTTTTTGTCTAACTTCAATAATGGCGGACCTTCGTTCTCAAAGGATCGAGACTTAACTTTACTCTTAGGTACAATTTTATTTCATACTAGCGGCCCGTCCCGGCTTCGCACGGGCATTAAACATTTAGATTTGTTAATTTTAACACATTCATAATAATCACATATTCACTCCTTTTTGCGTCGAGCTCCTAAAAAAGAGTAAATTAAAAAAAATCCGAGTGACGCCCTACAACGCATAAGTAGCCGAATGGAGTTTATTTTTTCAAAGTTTTAAACTCGTGATATCTTTTGAATGGAATGTCAGAATCGAATAATTCAAAAAGTAATATAAAGGTATTGAAGCAGTCTTAAATAATAAATCATTTATTTTGATAAGGTACAAATAAAGAGCTTTTTGTAGCGGTGGTATTTTAATTTCTTTTTTTTTATAAAAAAACGCTTATTGTGACATGACTATAATAGTTAGAGACACGCTGCCGCTGATTTTTTTGTTGATAATGGTGTGTTCTAAAAAAATGTTATATATCATTTTGTTCTATCATCAATAGTTTTCGCAGCGTACGCGATGTAAGGAAGTTTTTTGATATTTTTTTACACTTTATCGTAATTTAAGTAAGGATCCCCATTTTTTTAGAAAATGAAATATAGCCTATGTCACTCAGGAAAAATGTAGCTTTCCAACAGTGAAAGAATTATTCAAATCTGTTCAGTAGTTTCGGAGCCTATTCAATTCAAACAAACAAACAAAAAATCAAACCTTTCCTCTTTATAATATTGGTATAGACAACGTACGTTTATTTTATAGGTAGGTAGAGGCAATAGCCTGTTGTGCCAGGAAATAGTTTGGCTTTCATTACGGAGTTAGAGGAAGGGAGGGGGCGCGCCTCCGCAATTATCCTCCTCTGAGCGACGCAATTATTCCATTAGCTGAGCAAATAACGATAACCCGTGATTAACAGCCGGCGAATCAATATGCCAAATGAACGATTATTATAAGTCTCATACATTATCCAATAGCATTAGGTAATGTTAGTCTAATGCTTCATAAATTTATGTGACTCTTAGGTTGTAAGTTATTTGAGCATAGATAATAGGTACTACTTATTTAAAATTACTAGATATACAGAGTAATATTGTGTATTGTATTGTATTTGTATGAAATAGACCGGCCCGCCCGGTCCTCAGCAGCTCGCCTTGACACCGAGTGCCACGTCGGTTAATATCCACAAGCCCACACCCCAAGTGACGATTTTATCACTTAATCAAGATACCAGTGAAATCAATTTAGAGCCCGTAAGGCCGAGCGGACTCTCCTAAGAGTCCCTAAAAGTCCCGAAGGCGGGCGTCCCTGCCGCCCGTCTCGTTCGCTCGTGCCCGTTTATAAACGGTTTTATTGCTTTCGGAGCAACCGAACATTATTAAACTTTTCCAATTTCGATTTATCACGTAGCTGTCGGAATTTAATACCGCCCTACCTTCGGCGGAGGCGATCGCCCGCCGCGTGATTACAATACACGTCGTTAATAATACGAGCTGAGAGCGGCGCGGCGGCGGCGGCGGCGGAGCTCATCTGACTGCCGATTCTGAGGACTTGGGACTTCCACCACCCGTAGTGCTTCCGTCCATGAACCTTCCTGGAGTTTACTCTCAGGCCTCATGGTATTGTTCAAGACTTATCAAGCAGGCTTATGCCTTACGGTGTGTGTAATTCCTTTAGGGCATTTTCTTTTCACCTCGTAAAGTATGGAAATAGTATACATAGATATGTTTAGCAGTGTTTAAGTTGTAAATGAACATACAGGCGTCGTATTGGAAATTTTATAGAGATAACGTGGTTTATTAAGTACAATTTCACGGTAACGTTTGTTGTACGAGCTCTACGTTTTACGACACTGAATTTCATAACAAAATAAAGTCTAATATCAACCCGGGTTAAAATTATGAAGCTAAAACTGAAGGTTATTGAAAACGTGACTTACATTTACATGGATCATCTACGAGTTTTCATATGAAGGTATGAGATGGTTGCGCATGAAAAACATATTGCGATTTACATGAATTTAGATGAAACATAATATGAGCTTACCACAATATCTAATAAATGAAGGGCAGGTAACTTTAAAAAAAGTTACTTTGGAAATTAACTGCAAAATCTAATCGTTGGGTGCACAGATAGTAAATAAAAATTGCCAAGTAAGATATTAGCAATTACAGGAATACATAGGCGTCCACTGCGCCTAGGGACACGACAGGGTGAGAAGAGGAGCGGTAGCGGGCGCGGCGGCGGACGGCCCGGCGATGCAATCTACTCACATTCATAGGGCCAATCAAGCACCGACCCGCTGCCACCCGCGCACCGTGCCTCCACCCCACACAGGGCCGAATTTCGACAAGAAAATAATGTCAAGAATTTGTGATTGCAAAAGTCTATAACTATTAGCTGATTGAGATCTTCTATAGACTATATCATTATCACACAGCACTGGTAGTTTGTAATAGGCTAACACTCTGAAATTTATAGCATAAGTAGCAAATAATCTGCTCTATAAAACGAAGCAGAAAAATCGCAACTCTACATTTTAACTTAACTTTAGTAAGTTAAAGCAATAAATATGTTTTGGTTTAAAGACTAACAAGCAAAGTTGAGGGCGCCTCGTTAAATCCAGCCGATATTAATGAGGCTGTCACTCCTATTAAAACTCTTAGCCTTATTCACCTCGTTAACAGTTGGCAATCCTCGCTTTCGAAATACGATATCGATTTGTCGATAAAGTTATTGTATATCCATTTTACTTTATAAAGAGTAGTAGGTAACTAAAGTACTTTACTTGTTATCGTCTTCTATTGTGAAATTTTCGTAACATTTAAGTGCTATATTAAACTTACTTTGATGGTTATAATAGGTAAGAATTTCTTTCTGATAAAATGCAGAGTCGATATTTTTTTGCTCTGTTATTTTGATCATCATCATCATATTCCACTTTAGGTCCTATGTCTTCTTTCATATGTACACCTACTCTTTGATAGCTATATGTCTCTAGATGTAAATGGATAGAATTTACCTTTTTCTATCTCATACGAGTTACGAGTAAAATTCTCTCCCCAAGTCCGTCCCCGTGTACAGAACTCACGTACGACCGCTCGTAAGTTCAATGGAGGTGTTGATTAAAAATATTTCCCATGTGCGGGCGGATAAGGCCCAATTGGGCCGGCAATCAGCCGCCGCCCGCCGCCGCTCGACGCCCGTCCACCGCTAATCATGCGCTGCTTGCCGCTTATTGCACAGCTTTTGTACCTACTTACTATGTCATCTGTATTCGTCTTTGGTACCTTACAAAAATCCTTACTTTCGTTTTTTATTTACCTATATGTGTTTGGGTTTATTCATGCCAGTAAGGATCGGTTTTCAGAGTTTTGAGTTATAGGTTAGGGCAGATTTCTCAAACTTATAGCTCCACGTACTCCTATTAAATTTCCCAGACAATGGTGAAACCCTTAAAAAACTAGGTTTTTATTTTTAAAAAATACAAAGATTTTTATTTAAGAAAAGTAATAAAGTCACAAAGAACAATATTATGTTATTAATTAATTAATGTCATTTATAACATTAATTAAT
Organism: Hofmannophila pseudospretella; assembly: GCA_947369225.1. Taxonomy (NCBI): domain Eukaryota; kingdom Metazoa; phylum Arthropoda; class Insecta; order Lepidoptera; family Oecophoridae; genus Hofmannophila; species Hofmannophila pseudospretella. The sequence continues at coordinate 7,427,541 of OX376316.1, forward strand.
TAATAACATAATATTGCTTGTCGCTTGTCGCAAATTGAGTCGATTTTAGGAGTAATTTTGCTTAATTTCAATATTAATTCAGATTCAGCATTCTTTGATTCCTGTATTTCGTTTTTATCATAACCAGGTGTGAAAACCCACTCTTACATAAATAAGTTGTCACGAAGGGCAAAAGGAAATTCACCGTTTTGCATAAGAGTTCGCTTGTCGCGAACCCCCTACGATCAACTGACGAACCCCACGTTCACGTACCCCACTTTGAGAAATCCTGAGTGAGATTACACTAGAGTGTACAGATTGTGGCAAATAACGAAGCGACGATATTTCAAGCTTTCATCTCAACCAGCATATTCAATACAATGTCATATCCAAATGCTCGAAATGGTAGTTCTACTACCTTCAAGAAAAGAGCGTCGGTTGCACAGTGGCTAGGACACCGGATTCCCATGCGAGAGGTCCTGGTTCGAAACCGTGCAGTAACATGTACCAATGAGTTTTTCGTTTTTTCGAAGAGTTTCATACGTTTACCGACTGCTCTAACGGTGAAGGAAAACATCGTAAGGAAACCTGCACACTGAGATGACCAGTGTCTAAAATGGGGTTGGCACAAAAGATCCTGAAGGTTCGAAGTGCCGCTGGGTTGTTCCCGGCCCCCTATCATAAGATAAGACCTTCAAGAAAAATGCCTATTCCATGATTAATGTGGCATAAAAAATATATGCACGCAAAATGTAGAGTTCGATAACTTCTGGTGCATTTGACACTTTATGTTAGTTAAACTCAATCTTTACTGCAACTAGACCTTATAATGAGGCAAATATCCTATGTAGATGGAAGGATATTTTAAATACGTGCGCAGATGTTTGCCAAGATAAAATGCTTCAAGTGAATGGCTAATGCCCGTCGGGACCGAATGTTTGCCATTGCCCAAAACGTTCGGCGTGCACAAAGCACGCCACAGACTCGCAAAAACAAAGAGTGGCCGTTCTCGGAGTGCATTTAATTGGTGCGCTATCCCAAGTGCGTACTGACAACTTGAGATAAGGTGTAGGGCTTATTACATGTGCGCAAGGGGACAAGTAGGCATTTTATAATTATTGTTAGGGATTCAGTCAGACATTAATTAGCGATCGCAACTTAGATGTACGAGGAATTTATGTCCTTTAGGTATGTTCTTTATTCACAATATCACACACCTACTTACATTAAATACAAATGTTTACCGCGAATCTAATTCCGTCTGTTAAATGCGACGCCTTTTCGAGGCCGTGTACCTATTACCGCAATCGTCTGCCTATAAGAAAGATGACTGCCGTCGGAGTTGGTGCAGGATGAGTTTCTTTGTTTTTTCCCCATCGATCTAAATTCATTAGAGCTCTCGCGCACGTAACGTAACGTCGCATGCGCAGGAATGTCGCGCGAATTCCGGAGCTTTTTGCGCGCCACACCGTCTAACAAGATTGAAATAACCGCTCGTCTTTGAAGTAGGGAATTTGATCACTTCAGAGAATGGGACAAAGACATCGAAGACAATGTTGAATAATGGAAAGTTTTTGTTTGAACTAAGTAATTGTATCTATTTATGTGTAAGTGTAAACGATGTAAGTACATAGTTTACATATGTAATACAGTAAATAAGAGCTGAATATTTTTATTCGACGTCTTAATTGAATTCATAGAAAATTTTCCTGCAAGTAAAATATCAGTCGAGCGTAACAACCATGTGGGGAAATAAATTGCGGATTTCCAGGAAAAATTGTTCATTCGTTGAATAAAAGTAGGTGTACTATTTTAAATCACATAGGTATCTTGTAGAAAGGCGCTTATTAAAAGATTTAAGTAGAATTAGTTACACTGGTACCTACAAAAGGCTCTAATACTCTCAATGGTTTCCCTGTTCCGTGATCCTCATTCAGCCGTTATCCAACAGACATGTCAGTTACCGGAGTTATTCCAGCCCTGTGCGATTAGGAACCGTTTATTTTATTGAAGCACCTACTTATTGTCGGTTTTTGCAGCTCTATTCCCTTACTGGGTGCGTCTGAGTAGGCTGTTGTATAGCCCGACGGGTTCTGGCGCGACATTCATGGGCAGAATGTTGCAGTTCTTTCCATTTGATTTGCGATTGTAAACGTGCCCTATTTTTGTTTGATTCATAAGTATAAGTAAATAATAATATTTTTACGTGATTAATTATAATATAAGAGAAATTTGTATCGCAAGTGAGTTATTTGTGATATTTAAAATTTTGTCGTAATTTGTGCGCCACTTCAAAGTTATCTCAACCTACCCTTCTCAAGACGTCAAATCGGGCTTTACTCGATGGCGACAGCAAATAGGTAATTTGAAATGCTTTCACTTGTACCTACAATTCCAATTTAATTACATTACCTAGGTATAATAATAATTTAATTTCACCCTGATACATAAACCTGTTACTATTCCATTCTAATGATATTAATTAGATTTTCCTCTCCCAACCTGATAATTGCTAAGTGCCATTACATTAATTAATTAATTATAAGCCACTCAGAAGCGGCCGAGTCACTTAATGAAATTAAGGATTAGGCAGACGCACGCCATGAATTTTTAATGCGGCTGACTTTGTGAGGGCACAATTTAAAATAAAAATTTAATGTACAGTTTAAATATGTATAATGAAATAGATTACTACATCTCGGACTTGGAATGTCGATAATTCAATAATTAACAGATATTTGTCGAGAATGAATGAGCGTATACGCGCCTGGCGAGTAGTTTAGCCTCGATCTGTTCTCGCCATTTATGAATTAGGTAAGTATTGTAAAATATTGTAACACAAAGTCATTTAACAGGTCCACAGATATTGCCAAGTTTAAATTACAAACGATTAGTTATCACAGTCCATACACCAGTTGGAACTTAAGCATATGTTATATTAAACTAAATAAAATTAGTGAGCAACAACTTAGTTATTATAACTAAGTTGTTGCTCACTAATTTTATTTAGTTTAACCTGATCTAACGCTGACCTCCGAACTAGGAAGTTCCTGTATCTCGGAGGACAGATCTAACTAAGGTAACTAAGTAGTTAGTTAAATTATTTAAATATCGATGTAACATGATTCATTAGTGCGTCGGGACACTGTGGCTAGGGCACCGGACTACCATGCGGGAGGTCCGGGTTCGAAACCATGCACGCCATGTACCAATGAGGTTTTCGTATTTTTCGAAGACTTGCGTACATTTACCGACTGCTCTAACGGTGAAGGAAAACATCGTGAGGAAACCTGCACACTGAGATGACCAGTGTGTAAAATGTCATAGACACAAAAGTTCCTCAAGGGTCGAAGTGCCGCTGGGTTATTCCCGACCCCCTATCATAAGATAAGATAACATGAGTCTTTTGCAGATAAAAATATTATTTTAGGTGCAAAAGCAAAAAGCATTATTTATTTGTTTCATAAGGCGGAATTCCTCAGAGGCGTTGTTGAAAGATCTTCACGTCCGTCTTATAGGACTTAACATTAATAAAGTTTATGGGGTGGATGATTAAAATCGAGTCCAGTGGACCGGACTGGGCACGTCCATCGCATTCTAGTCTCTTGCAAATGCACTCGTAAATCAAACACATACGTTTAATTAAACATTCTTTTTCTACACGCCACTAAAAGGTATTGCGATTCTTTCAGCGTATAGGTACATTGCGATCGAATAAAGCTAATTCAAAAGCATCAAATAACCGATTCAAACTAATGGAATTACTTTACCCTGAACCGTTCCTTAACGCGTTGAATGTACCAAACCAACACTTAAATCTTTTTAATTTATCGGAGTGCGGGCTATTTGAAAATGAAACCAATCATGCCGTTAAAAACACATACAACCAACATATTTACGACTAATAAATTTCTGTACAGTAAAGTAAAAAGATATGAGGACATTTTCTGAACTCGTTATTTTATAGTTTTATGATTTCACGTGCACTTCTGGATCTGTAATGTAAGTGATTTAATTTGCAATAAAATAAAAATAATGGTGCTTTTATCGGTATCGATATGAAGGTAAGTAAGCACCTACTTATTTTGAGTAATTTGCCGGTGTACGACCCCTTGTGGTTCCGCTTGCTTGCTTATCGTATGGTTAGTGGCCAACCTATTTGTCAGAGTTGTTCAGGCCGCCCGTAGGCCTCTGACATTTTTGCCTATTTGCTGAACCACCACCTTGCTGAAAACCAGCGCTGCGGTTCTGCCGTACCGGTCGGACCGCAGCACATGCTGAACATGTGCCCTTTTAATATTGCATTGTTTTTATTTTATTTTTTCCAATATTGTTTTAAGTTTAATAATGTGTGCAATGTTGAATAAATGTTTTTTCTTTCTTTCTTTCTTTCTTTCTTTCTTTATCTCCAAATCTTTCTTCATCAATTAGCACTTCCTTCATATTCGGCCTCATCGTACTTACACCATCAGTTGAGATTGGGGTCACACGCGGGAAAAAATAAAGTACCTTATAATGGTTAATGTTTCTTCAGTGACTGTTACTAGGTACTAGTCTAGTGGGCGGTGTGGTGTGTGGCCAAATCAAGGCAGTAGCGGTGGCGATGGCGGCTCTCCCGTTCGTTCGACGCGCTCACTCGGTTTCCTTTATAGCGCGCACTCTCTTACGGAAGTGGTTGACGATGACAGACTGTTGAGGACCTACCAGTATTTATTTTGTCAAATGTTAAAAAGTATGTTAAGAAGAGATCTGTCCTCCGAGATACAGGAACTTCTTAGTTCGGAAGTCAGCGCCTATAGTAGGATAACTGGTTGCTCACTAATTTTATTTAGTTTAATGTAACATATGCTTAAGTTCCTACTCCATTGTAATCTTACCGCACAAATAAACTATTCTTATTATATATTTTAATATATTATATATAATTTTATAAATAAAAGAAAGAAACATTTAATTGTTAAATCACATTTATTTGTATATTTTTTTAGAATAGAACCCACTATTGCTTGTTCCTATATGTCTGTTTTCTTTTAAATTTTTTAATTTTTATCTTTTCTATTTTAGCATCTAGTTTTCATTATTTTGTCTAGTCGCCACTTTAGTAAATACGCGCCAGTCTGTTATTTGCCTTATTATTGTTAATTCACTTTGTTAAATCTATAATATACGCTGTCGATAGTCCAATAATAAAAAAATACAGTGTCCAACATATCAGGCTATGCCCCTTCGGTACTCTGTCGCTTTAACTTATTTGCCACACTCATACAAATCTCGAGAAGTCATAACAAAAACTATTGCGACAGGGTTCCACAGAATATAGGTTTGTGTCTTTCACTGTAAATGCATATTAACGGGATGACGTTTTAGTCGGTAGTCTATCTGCTAAAAGTATTAAGTATTTTTTTTAAGGAATTACACATCCGCGTTTCTGAATTGTACTTGTACCTAATGCGATTTTGTCTTGTCTGTGAAATTGTCTTTGGGTAAAATACAGAGAAATGCTAGCTTATATAAGTATACTACTATTTAGTTATTTACGATTATGATGCTGTCTAATGTTGACAGAAAGCTGAGAAGAAAACTCGGCAAAATGATACATTAGCCCATAAGTTGGTCGGTCAAACAACTGTCAACCTTTCTCAATTGACTTGCAGATATTTTCTGTTAGAAAAGTTTTTATAAAATATCGTTCAGGTCCACATTTTTCCAACATTTTGCAGCAATACTTTTAATGGATCTTGTGAGTTTTTGCCTTTATTTATACGTTACGATGTGCGCATAATGGATCAGCAGCGAACACTTAGTAGATATGTGATACCTACCTACTTGTATGCTTGTAGGTACATTAGCATCCTTTTCAATACATTAACTTACTTTTAAGAATACACTGTTTTCTGAAACTTTTAACAAGGGTAGAGCTTTCAATTTAATGTAGGTAGTGTACACCTACAGTGAATACTTGTATTTCCGTAAAAAAAATCAAGTCTATTTTGATCCACTTCCGCTTATCGTTATTACTTGAATTTATAGCATACGCATGGAGAACCTATGACAATGGAATAATCTGGTATACAGGGTGGAACAGCTAAGTGTTAACAGGCGAATATTTCGTCACTGATAAGGATATTCAAAAATTTTAACTGATCTTGCTACTAGATCACATAATACAAAAGGTGGTAAGTTCGAATTTTTAATTTCTCAGCAGGAAAAAGTGCTAAGTCAAAAATTTACATGTTTTGTGCGTTTTTTGGTACCGTACAAAAGGTCTATTTTAACTCTACATAAAAGGATCAATACAAATTAGTAAAAATACCGATGGATCTGGAGATATATCAATAAATCGATTGAATAAGTTTATATTAATTTTATACATACCTACCTACATATAATACATAAAAAGGGCTCAGTATTTATAGGCGATTATTTTACCTATTTAGAGCGTCGGTGGCGTCGCGGCTAGGACGTCGGACTCCCATGCGGGAGGTCCGAGTTCGAAACCAAGTAATGTCATGTACCAATGAGTTTTTCGGTTTTTTCGAAGGACTAATGTACATTTACCGACAGCTCTGACGGTGAAGGAAAACATCGTGAGGAAACCTGCACACTGAAACAATCAGTGTGTGAAATGGGGAAGGCAATGGCAAACCATCCCATTAAATCTGCCACGAGAGTCGTTCTATGTGATTAATTCCTTAGAATGATCACGACCCTCAGCAATGAGGAATACGACTTAGAAGAAGAAGATTTTACCTATTAAAGAGATATCTAAGAAATTCCAATTGATATTGTTAATAGGTTATCTAGTACAAAAAGTGTAAACTCCAAATTTTTAATTTCTCTGTAAGAAAAATTAGTAAGTCAAATTTTTTTTTGTGCGTACGTAAGGCGAAATTTAAATACTATCTAAACGGTTTATTTTATCTGGACTTAAAATGTCTTAAAATGTGGTACTGGTAAGCAAATAAGTCAGTAATTTCATACATATTTCAGTACAAGTTTATTTTCAATTTATCTCCAAAATGGAAGAGATTTGAGTAACTAGTAGTAAACATTTATGTAGAGTTGAAATAGATCTTTTTGATGGTAATAATAAAATGACCCATTGTAAGCACAAAGATGAAATTTTTTGACTTATCACTTTATGCAGACGAGATTTTTTTGAAATCAATTTACCACTTTTTGCGCTTGGTTACCAAGTAACAACACCAGTTGAATGTTTTTTCATAACTTTAGTATTCATGAAATAATCGCTAGCCCTTTCAAATAAAATTTGTATGAACTTATTCAATCATTTTTTTGCAAATATCTCCAGTTTGATTGGTATTTTCATTAATTGGTATTAAAAGTTTTATGTAGAGTTAAAATAGGCCTTTTGGTTGGTGCCAAAAATAGCCCCTTATACGCATAAAATGGCAATTTTTGACTTAGCACTCTATGCTGCTGAGAAATTAAAAATTCGAACTTATCACCTTTTGTACTATATAATATAGTAGCAAAATCAGTTGCAAGATTTTGAATATCTTTATCAGTGACGAAATAATAGTCTGTTAACACTTAGCTGTTCGTAGTGAGGTGACTATCCCGCAGCTGGGATAGTCACCTCACTACGAAACTTCGATCATTTTCGGATAAAATGTTACAAAATATAAGTACCTATTTAGATAGGTACTTAGATATAAGTAAATAAAATAGAAATACTCGTACACACATCGGTGACATACTCGTGATGTAGTGAAGTTCCGGGGATAGAACGCTACATGTAGCAGTAAAAACAATTAAAGTTGCACAATGAAACACACACAGCGCTAGGCGCCGGCTATTGTGTGCTCGAGTATTAATCGAATAGGTAACATGGAAGGAAGAGCCGAACTTATTCTAATAATCGAGTAGTTAGCTGCTTTGTAGGCTTTTTGCTTTGTAGCTAATATTATCTACATTTAAAAACTATTTTTGACATTACCATTTCCAGAGGACATTTTCAAAAGTGGTCATTTCCCGACGAAACGATCTTATTATTCTTAATATTAATGATTATCATTTTATGTAATGCGAAATATTTTTCATGCTTTTAATTTTTTAGGGTCATATTAATACTAAATGTATTAGGCTTGGATCAGACACGTAATAACTTGTAAGAAGTAATTTTACTTAAGAAAAGTCGTTGTAATAATTCGGTGCTTACAGCACTTGTGTGTCAGCAATGGTTGTTGACACGGGCGCAGCTCTAGTCAGGTCGCCCGAGTGAGTTAATTAACTGGGAGCGTGTAAGGCGACGCTCACGGCCGCTCTAATTGCACGATTATTCCTCCGCGACGCCTAACTGCTGGATGAAATTTAATTAAAGTTTGTTGTTCAAATAGATTTAATTAAAGTAATGTTGTAGCGAGCGGCACGACGCCGCCGCCGCGCGCCGACGCCGGCCCGCGCGGCTCAATCCGCGTGAGTGCTGCGCAACTTTTCTAATTCATTACTTCTGAAAGCGTTCCCGTGATGCCGAGCACTCTTAATAATTTGTATTGTGTAGTTGGAGCCGTTTTAGTGAGATCCCAGTGAAACTTGCAACACTCGCTCAACCCTACACCCGCCCAATCGGACGACACTTTGATACTCGTATCTCGACTGCGTCGTCTCATCTCGCAAGCCACTCCCGTTAATGGACATTTGATTTCATCATTACTCGACTAAAACGAATTTTATAATCTTTGTTATACATTATTGAAGCGACTAGGTATCCATTAATTAAATTATCCATAAATTACCAGTAAATTGCTTGATATATCTCCATTAGCCAGACAGTTGTGCCGTTGAAAATTACATCGAAATGGTCTCTCGAATACAAATGCACTGTTAAAAGCTACATAAAGATAAAAGCAGTATGCCATAATTCGTATTAATTATTAATAGGATTGTCAATTAAGACGAAATAATGTTCGGAAGACCTTCTGAAAATAGGAAATGTTTATCTATCCAAAAATAACAATCGCGGCAACGATCTGCGGCCGTAAGCGACGAACGATGTTCGCGTCAATTACGGCTAATGGAAAACTTAAATTATGATAAAAGCTAAATGGCCAGCGGATGCTGCGTGTCCTGTCCCCGCTGGCCCGTCTATTTCTAATGTCAGTGGCCTTGTCTTCTATACTTTTAAGATTTAATTTTCTGTAGTATCCACTTTTGGAAATCATCTCATTTTATGTAGATTTCTTAATTCTCTGTTGTGATTTTAGTTTATTCTGCAGGTGAAAAAGTGGCGACATGAATCAGCATGGCTCTCCGAGCCTACGGGCTCGTACGTGTCTCTGTGGCCTCCGACGACGACAGAGATGATCATAAACTCAACATTTGTGATTGTGAGACACATCATCATAAAAATCCCTTACACTAAATCAAAATACAGAATGCAAACAAGTAAAGTAAATTTAATTCTGTATTAGTTGTTTACCTAATCGAAAGATTAGTCGTCAGTAAAAGCAGTTAGATAGGTAATAGTAAGATAAATTGGTATAATTATGTAAAATGTTTACCTCACAGAAGGCGGCGAAAAATGGGTATTATGTGTGATGAAGGTGGTTCCTCTGTATACCCCCCGGGGATTATGGACGTGAGAGTTATGCTATGCTATGCTTACCTCACAGAGAGACATAGTCGCATATATGCCTAAGCTCTATAAATAAAGAAAAAATATATGGATGGATTCATCTGAGAAATCCTCGGATCGGACCACTCCCAATTTTTATGGCTACGATATTGACCTATGATCTGCCTATTTTATATTTTAAAGAAAATCTAAATTAATTTTACTAATGTAAGTATTTATGATAATTTAATTGACTAACAATGTTTAGTAATGTTTAAGAGACAGCGCCAGTGTGTGTGCCCCCCGCGGTTCGCCCGCTCGCTACTCGCCGACCCACAAAAGCTCTCTGTCCGGGCAGCTTTCAGCCGATTACCCGCGACGCGGAGCCTAATTTGATTGCCGCTCGCCATCAATTACCTCGCGACCACCGCAGCTTTTTATTTACTGCCCGCTTTCGCGCCGTCTCCTCGCGACTTTTCGCTTATTTATTAAACGCAACGATTTATTGCGCGTATCCGGCGAACGGCTTTATTAGCATTGTTCTCCTTTGATTGCTCATTGTTCGTTCCCATATCATTAAAAAAAGTTACGTTTCGCTACTGTAGTACGCCTACCTGACGTGGAACGATTAGGTGACGGGAACCAATCGATTTAAACGGTCGCTGAAATATTAACACTAAAACTGATTGCGATTGCGGCTGATATGATACTGTCACCCGCACGGCGGCGCACGCAAAGCTGTCGTTGTTCGGCAGGCGTGATGTAAATAAAGAGTGTATTGTGTCTGCCAGTCAATTTCCTTGATGAACTCACAATTACGGAAATTGGAAGCGCCCGCTACTGCCGCCGCCGCCGCCGCGCCAATGTGCTGGGCGTCCTAAATCCATTAACCACCCGCATTAAGTAAATTTGATAATAATAGGGTTTCGAAGGTGTGTGTAAAACGTGCATTTTAAGTATTTTAAGTGCCTATATTTCACATACTTATAATTACAATTATTTATAAGTCAAATGTTATAAGCAAGTTATTTCTAAACATTCTAATTAAATGTTGTGTAACGCATCGCTGACACCAACTCAATTAAATTCTGGTGATGACGAGATATCCATTTCAAATGTTTCACTAATGAGAAACATAATGTTCATAACGATACTTTTTCAATATCAATACTTATATAGCGTTTTGTTTTGTTCCTCGCGCTCTGTTATAGGTACAAAAGTTCTAGCTAGACATAGCTGACAGTATCCTTATTGAAATCTTTACTGGCCTCATTGTTCTATTCTCAATTTGGGCGTCCTTGCAAGTTTACGCATCTCTTTCACGAGTAAATTGCTCTGCTCCGTCGGAGGAGTCATAAAGAAAATTGCTATACAGTTGATAAATAATTTATCTGAAAGCCCGCCCCAGTCACCGAAACACGCCCGGGGTAGCACTGTTTCTACTTCCACCTAATATTACTTTCCTTTTGTACAATTTTGCAACAGGGCCGTTCGCACGTTCCCTTCCTTTTATGGGCAATAAGTGGAACGCAATTATATTTATGGAGGAGAAATGGTTAGGAAAACTAATTTTACCAAGTATCACTAAATATACTTTGTGCTAGCTTATGTTGTTATGTATTACATTGTAGGTCGGGATATGCATCAGATAATGTTACTATCGACATTTTGAATGTAACTTTGGCCCTTCGTGCCGTAAATATGTGTTTTAAAACCCGTTACTAATTTTCTATCTCAATGGGTAGAGTCGTTTTTATCCCACTTAACTGGCAAGTTCGAGGAATACAGAGGCAGTTAATGAAGTTAAAATATTTTCGTGCAGTAATTTGAGCTGGTTGATGACGTGGCTACTAATTGGGGGAGTTAGGTATTCAGTTTCTGGAGCACTGGTGTCTAATTAGTGTGCGCGCGGCCTCTTATTACCCCGCACGGTTTAATTACCCGAACGTAAAGCATTTGATTCTCAGTATACTTATTCAGTATAAGATAATTGAGAATGACGCTTATGTTATGTACCTAATTTGCATTATATTGCAGCTTATTTTGTCATCTCACAACTTAATTTACTAGATAGATTTTATTTATTCAAACTATAGTGAGGTCAAGATGAAACATTTGAATATCCTTGTTAGGTCGCATTTAAAAAGTGTATTAATTTATATTTGAATAAAGTATGTATAGATTATCTACATTTTAGGAGATAAAAGAACAAATTACTAACATTTGCAGTTTAAAAACAAAACATCCGACACCGCCTAAGAGGTCCATTAATTAACATCACGATTTTGACAAATGATACCGCTAACTCGGTCTCCGTGTGAACAAAAAAGATACACGTTTCATTAATAAAAAGGTATTTTATACTAGGCAGTATTGTTAATCCTCGTGTGTTGTTTATTCAGGTGTATTAATTAGCAGACAGGTGGATTACAGGGCAGACGAACGTGTTCTAATTAGAGACTTGCCTCTACTCACCGGGAACACATTCGCAAAACAACCTTTTCCAACTTGGCCCCCGAGAACGTTGAATACTCCTACTTGAAAGTCTTGAGAGTTGATTACACACTTTCCTTTTTATGCTAAATAAGTTTGAGTGTCTGTGAAAACAAAGAATGAGTGACGTAAGTTACTTTTTGCAAAAACTGACGCTTTTATGTAAATGTAGTAGGTCCCGCAATGATGAAGTGATGACCCCGACAAAAGACAACAGTCTTCCTCCATCTGCATCAGTCTTTTGCTCAGTGGATCTTTGTACTAAAAGAAGTTATGTACTCTCTTGGTTTTTTCCTTCTATTTTGTCAGTTACCAGTAGCTTTTCCACCTAATTATACCGTCTTTACATTATTTTTCCATCCAAGATTTAGGATTATAACTTCATAAAATATCCCCTTTTAATACACCAAAGATAATATTTTTACTAAAGGAAAGTAAATAAGACTTACTTAATTTTTTAATTTCGTATTTTTTACCCTTCAGGTCCAAAATGACCACTTTTCCAAAATTATTACTTTTACGTAGCAGTAGGTTATTATATTATACATATTTTGGAGAAAAGTACCTACATAACTATAAGCAGAAAGTAATTAATAAAATGTGGCAAATGACATTAATTTCTATATCACCATGAGTACCTACCTACATACGAGTAGTTTTAGAACGAGTTGAGTATTTCGTCGTTTGAAAAAACTTTTTAATGATTTCCTGAATCAATACAATACAATACAAATATACTTTATTGCACACCCGGGACATAAACAAAACATACAACATAAAGAGAGGTACAATACAATGTGCAGAAGGCGGCCTTATCGCTTTAAGCGATATCTTCCAGGCAACCTTCAGGTGATGGAAAAATCATAAAATATATAATATACGGGTGCAAAAGGCGTATGAAATAGATACTACCCTCAAATAAATAAATAAAAATATATTTTTTTTAAATATATGCAAACCTTTGCAAGCTGCCAAGCAGTAGTAATAATATTACATAAATACTATAATATATACAGAAATATAATACTTAATATATAATCAAAAATATAATAAATAAATAAATAACACACATCATATGCTAAAGTGAAACTGCATTTTAACAATTAGGCAGTGTATCCACACTGCAATCAAATTAGTAGTGAATAGATATGCCTACAAAATTTTAGAATTTCGTTGTTTTGTGTAAGTATACTTGTATAAATGCTATTGAAATTATGAATTTAAAATTTAAAAGATTCTAATAATACATTTAAGTTAGTTACAAGTTAATGTAAGTTAGTTACATTAAATTGTATGTAGTGTCTATAGTATAGAAATTAAATTTTATAATAGCCGCCAAACCGTAGCCACCGGTTGATCGGTGTCATTGTTTACGAGACTACGTCAGTTGACACAGCAGATCCAATCGGGTTCGTTTACGGGCCGCTCCAATAAATACAGCTATCGTTAATTAGAATCAATCGTGTGATTGCGTCTGAGTCTATTCTGAAATCAGTTTGCGCGACCGGTCGCGTGGGCGGACGGGACGAGACGAAACCAAAACGAGCCAAGCCTTCAACGTAGAGTTCGCCCGAAGGAAGCCACGGCTTCGGTATCCTTGTGGTACCTGGTATGTCGAAACTACTCAGATTCAAATATACAAATGATAAAATACACTGGGACGCAAAAATAACGAGTTTGTTACAAAAATCGCAATATAGGATTTTGTATAGGAGAATTTGTCCCTCACAAAACGGCCGCCCCTGTGGCCGCCATCTTGATTTTTTTAAAAGTCATTATTTTCTGTCAAATTACATCTTATACATCTTATACCCTGTCAGATCACACAATTCTTAATTTCCTAGCGCAAGCGCATCAGGGAGATCAATTCGGGTTTTTCTAGGTCGAAAACCTCAAAACCTTACGATTTTTGTAACCGACCCGTTAGTTTTGCGTCCCAGTGTATATTTTTGTATTGAAATTAAAGAGGTGGATGGTACTGCTGGGAAAAGCCATGTTCACCAGTGCAGAGATTATGCATGAACAGAAACAAAGTTTAAAGACACATACTAGCAAATTAATCACCAAAAAGAAACGAGACAACGCATGTTCCTTATTTTAGAGATTTTAACAAAACTCGGGCGAATTTTTTGGCACCAGTCAGGAATAAATCGATGGATTAATTTAAAAATATATATCTCTAATTTGAAATTTAAAAATGAGCTCCCGTGAAAGAATTTTTAGAATTGGTCAAAGCAAGTTTTTTCATTGTAAGCGTACAGTCTGATTTTAAAGAGTAGAATTTATATAATAGCAACTTTCCATTCATCGTTGTCATTTTAAGGTATATGTACAGTAGATATTCAGCATAGAAGGAGATTAAAAGAAACTTCGGTTCCAATTTATCCGAATGAACAGCCTGTATACGTTTCGGCTATCTCTATTAGTCGTATTTCGGTGACAGCAATTGGCTTATTAAGAAGCGAACAAAACACAACATCGTTGCGTCTAGCTCAGCGGGATTAATTTATTTCATTGGCATTAAACGTGTATTCACCAGTGATTGATTTATTTACGTTAGGTGGATAGACTGTAATTTGATTGCAACCTTTGATTTTGTGATTCAGGTTTATGTTTAATGATTGTTAATCGTACGGTACGTACGTAACGGTTATAAAAGTAAAGATAACTTTACAGTAAGGTTGACTAGAGCTGAGATTGGTGGCGGTAAATTAATTCCCTTGTATAGGGGCAAACAGATGTATAAACTTAATTACCAACCACTTTGAAAGAAAAAAGAAAAAATCAACTTACGGATATCGTCGAGAACAAGAACCCTAAGCCAAAGTTGTAATTAACAATCTTACGCGGTGTAGTTCTCTGGTCGTGCAAACGTCGATTAATCTTTCGATTTGCATCGATTTGAATGCTGATTGGAATTATACGAGTAGCTGCGCTGGCCCTGGCGTCTGATTCTGTTAAGTTTTTTTTCTCACATAAAAAATATTATTTCCGATACTTATCTGACGATACGATTTAGAAGACTACTATTTTTAAACTAACTGATTTTTTTTAATTTGACTAACGTTACAAAAGATTCGACAAATATTTAGATGTAAGTTAAAATTTTGAGGGCGCTTCTAAACCGGATTTTTATGATCGATTACCGATGCAATATCACCAGTGATTTTCTTGTAGATTTACATAGTCTCTATCTAAATGACAGAAACCACTATGTTTTATTGAATATTTTAATATTTATGAGTATGTTACATTGATGAAATTTAATACCACAAACATAATGCCAGTGAAAGAACTTTTAGAATCGATCAAGTTAGTAGGTACTTTATGTTTTTAAATAAATAGGCTAAGACAGCGGTTCCCAAAGTGTGCGCGGCGGCGCCCCGGTGCGCCGTGGGTGTAAACAGGGGCGCCGCGAGGAACTTTTCACTTCTCCGGAAACTAAAATCACTTGTATGCAAAATTGAAAGTAAGCAAGTCGACAGTTCATTTGAGAGTGATCAAAAATATGTTTCTGTTAAGTACTGTGCTTTCATATTTTTCTGTCAATTTTTATAAATGTGAGCCTCGCATTGTGAGGTTTTAAGTAATAAACTGTTTTCATGTTATTTTACTGTAAGTACACATATTTAGTCTAGGGCGCCGAGACAAAATACTAAACCTGTAAGTGCGTCGCGAACTGATAAAGTTTGGGAACCCCTGGGCTAAGACAAACAGGCAAAGGCCACCTGATGGTAAGTGGTACCGTTGCCATGAGACACGTGCTTCAAAGATTTATGAAATTCAGGGCGCTTAACAAGTATACCTACTTACTAGTCCGATTTCTGTGGTAGTTCTTGGAAAAATCTCAAACATACTCGTACAACAGTGCAGCCTTATTTATACCTTTAGCTACATCTACTCCTTGATATTAGTACCGCTACATTATTGTTATTACGTAAAAGTTGAAATTAGTACCTACATAATAACGTAATATCAAAGACGTACAGTCACATGTTGCTAAAGATATATATATATATATATAGGACCGACATATATATTTGAGATTTTTTGACAGAGAATCCAGTCTACCCTGCTCGGTCAGTGAGGTCGCGTAAAAGAAACTTAAAAATCCAACAAGTGGTCCAGAAAAAATCGTTATTTGTAGAGGGATGCAGTACCTATACTATTATTGAGAGCTTCGGTGGCACAGTGGCTAGGACACCGAACTTCCATTCCAACCAACATTCCAACTTCCGAAGCCATGCGGGAGGTCCGGGTTCGAAACCGTGCAGTGCCATATTCCAATGAGTTTTTTGTATTTTTCTAAGACATACGAAATTTACCGACTGCTTTAATGGTAAAGGAAAACATCGTGAGAAAATCTGCACACTGAGATGACCAGTGTGTAAAATGGGGTAGGTACAAAAGTTTTTCAAGGGTCGAAGTGCCGCTGGGGTTATTCCCGACCCCCTATCATAAGATAAGATAAGATACATACTTTTATTATTACTAATATTTTCAATAGATTATAGAATAGGTACTCGTATAGTGCAATCGGACGGTCACGCCCGCAGCGCGTACCAACACGTTATACGACAGGTTTACAACGCAGCCCGATTTGATATTGATTTTATTAATTAATAACAACTCTGCACTTATAAATAAAAACCAGATAAATAGGACAGTCATGTGAGAATAACAAGCTCACAAAATGTTGTATAACCACAGAAGTCTTATTAATTTACTGCATCAGCAACTTTACAGTATATCATTAATTGTATAATACTTCTAGTTAAATTATTTCATAATTTATTAATTGTAATCCAAATACAAATGTTAACTTAACATCTAAAAATCTAATATAATCATAATCCTTATATAAATACAGACATGGTTAATACTTGCGGTTGTTGGTACTTGATGAAAACTTGCAGTACATGATTAGACTTAAATAATATACTGTTTCGCGGTATTTTTATTGTATTTTATTAATTACGACCGGTTTCGTTTACACATCTTCAGGTATTTGTTTATAATACAATAAAAATACCGTAAAACAGTATATTATTTAAGTCTAATCATAAATAAAGACAATCAATCAAAAACCCTGTCGTCCCCGGTGCAAAGGTGCATAACGCACGCGGCGTTACCGCGCTGTATCGCTACGGCCTAATCTAATTAAATTAGAATTACTTATACCTAAATGTAAATACTATTTATGTTATCATAGCCTGGATCTTTCCTATTTTTACCTAATTAATGAAACCCGTTCAAAGATTAATTTATACCCACGTACTCCTAAAGCGACTCTGAATTCCAATAAGTCATTCACATAGCAACGGCGTCGTAACAAGAAGAACGCTAATGGATTGTTGTTACTGACTTAGCTTAATTAAACAAGCCGGGAGTCGACACTCAGACGCATAATACTGCTAATTAAACGCGGGTTTACACAGATCCGAAAAAGAGCCACTCAAACACGCTTAGCCGGTATTATTACAGTGTATTCAGGAGGCTCGGCAAACAAGCCCTCTCCCGTCGCAAGGGTGCTACTCTCAAGTTTCGCGTTTAATTAGACAGATAGAGGCGCGGACGGGCCTTATTAGTATTGTCTACGGGGGCCCAATTAACACCAGGGAGGCGCCGTGGGTGGTTCCAAGTTCGTTTTAATAATCAAGGGATACCGTTGGCTTCGTTAGCCGAATAATACGATCGGGTGGCCGCGATGGTTCTCATTAGCTAAAGTTATTTAAACAGCCGCTGTTATGATATCGGCTGACTTGTACTTACATAATAAGAGCCACAGGTGCGCTGTACATTGTGTATGAAGTTTCTTTAGCAAGTAAATTAGAAACCCTTTTTATTGTGAATAATTGAATAAGACGGGGCGGTGCAATTAATTTACATGTGGGTACTAATTTAAACCTCTAATTTACACCTCCGGCCGGACAGCAAATTGCCGCGAGTCTTGCAGCTCAGAGCGTTGCATCCCGGGCCATAAAACCCTCGTTACGGGCCTGGCAATTTCTCTTATTAATGAACACGCAGACACATTATAACGAATGTTTTTCATAAGGTTAATGTTGGTAAGTGTTAATTAACAGTCAACAAATATCTAGGTATACCAAGTACACTCATATCATAAGTATAGGTATCCATAAGCTTACGAAGAGTGATAAAACATTATCAGTTTTACAAAACCTTGTTAAGACTTGCAGAAATTTATTTCTCTTCAATTTCTGCTCTTAATTAATGTTTTACAATGACCCTTAAAAATTGTATAAGTACAAAAGACTCTACTGCATTTTCATTTCGCCCCAGCAAATGTCGTTCCAAAATGCAAGCGCATGCGCAGCACGCTGCGCGCATGACTTGACAACGCTAATACCTTTTTCTCAAAACACTAATGAATAACTTGCTCCTTATTACTGGGCACGTTTCGCCACTCAAGGCCCTCGCGGGTGGGGAGGCAAGAGGGAGGAGGGTTCCACCGTTGGCGCCAATCTTACAACTTACCATTAAGTAATTTTCATCAAGATTCATGTTTTACTTAATGAACTTCTGTTAGTACTTCGTAGTGGAAATGCACTGGCGTTCTCTGCTGTGCAAATGGTTCGCCTTTTAGATTAATGTTTTATTTTAATGAAGTAGTTAGGTTTACACAGCACTGAAAATTGAAAACGATTAAATTATATTGGAATAGAATAATTATACCTCTTCATATCATAAGGAAAGGTAATTGAAGGTGGTATGACTCTGTGCAGCGTTTGATTGGGGTTAAAGGGGAAAAAGGTTGGACCAAACCTTTTTTTCGCAATGTAGCAGCAATGCTTGCATTACTGTGTTTCGATTTGAAGGATAAGAGAGCCAGCGTAATTATTGGCACATGCATGAGGCACTCCATTAAATTTGAGGATTTTAGCAGTGCATCGAAAACTCTAATAGCACAGAATACTAATAGAGTGGTGAGGTGTCTAGAGGCATCTGAGATCACTTACCATTAGGATGTCTCGTTTCCCTTGTCTGCTCTCGTAATACAGAAAAATAAAAATAAAATGGGGCGGAAGTCTACAACTTATCCTAAGCATATAAAGGTCCGTCCTGTTACTAATCAAGCTCATTCTCAGTAGCACTGCCGGCTACAACTACGGTTCTTCTATGTGGTACAACATTAATGATGTTTTTCCACATGTTTTCTAACAACCGTCATCATTACCTTCTTGTCGCCGTTGTTCACATTCTACTAGATTGTTTATACGGAAAATGCTATGCACATGACATTTAATTAGAGAACATTGCGGGTCGCTACCTACCTATATATTTATCTTGGCACGTATAAGGAATTAATGTAATTGACACCAGTTTTAATGGAACATTTATACAGGGCCGGTGATTACCGGGGCCATAAGAAGTGCAATTCTCCCGAGTTGACATACCGTGGAGCCAATTTAATTTACAAAGTTGTCGGTCAAGTCCGGGCTCCGGATTGAGCTCTGCTCGACCGCTCTTAATAATGACGTACTCTTGGACATGTGTCACAGACACACAAATCATTACCGGACACCTCGGGCTACGCAACTGCCCCTTACTCTTACATAAACGGTACTTTAAATACCTACATCATAATCGAACACGCACTGCCCTGATTGTAGGCCATTAATGTTATTTGTAACATCCTTTACAACTACTTTTACTTGCCAATGTATGGGACCTGTAATAAAAATAAACGGAAATCTGCGCGGACGCATATAAAATTTTACGACATCACCAATAACATGTCTCGTAATGTGGGTTTGTTCAGAATAATTGAATTTATTGTTACATTATGTCGTTAATAAGGAAACAGTTGTACCGTTTCATATAATTGAAAATTTTCCACGTAGATAACGTCTTTATTTTCCGCAATCACCTGTAGTTTCTTTTGTTTAACTGTCTTTTGTTGTTACTTACTCTATAAATAATAATAATCATTTTTAGAGCATAGATCTCACTCAGATTGTACAACGGGGCGCGAATCATGCATACTTGGAGGATTTCACTTCGATTCGAAACCTTTTTCTCAAATAGCTAAGCATATTTTAGCGATATTTTCCTTTAATCTGATGAAGGTAACAACAGTCTATAAAAAGAAGATCTGAACTCTGGAAAAGAATTAATACCAATCTAGTCTGTATATGTGGCAAATGGCGTCCCTGTATAATCGAATTCTCTAATCTAAACAATCTCTAATCTAATCTCGTATCTAATAATAATACAGTGAGGTGAGATGTCTATGGGCGACGGTGACCACATACCACCAGGTGGCCCGTCTGCTCGTCTGCTCACCTTATTTAATAAAAAAAACAGACCTCATATCGGTGTCCGGCGTCCTATCCTAGCCACATTGACGATCTCCGGCACTACGAATACTTCTGTCCTCACAAAACAACATAGTTATTCTTGCAGTTAAGATACTATCCAAAGAATTTGCATTAGTGGATATGTAGTAGGTACATACGCACCAAGACAGTGAAAGTAGGCGCGAAACTACGAGTATAGTGGCTTAATAACGCAAGTTTGTTCGGGGGTGCCTGTTCAAATTCCAGCGGGCTTGTCACACCGCCCGCAGTAATTACACGAATACCGGTTCATGCACTTAATAAAACTACCGCACGCTATTACCGCCGAAAGGCTTTTAATTAAAATAAGCACCTATTTTAATAAGTTAATTATTATTTTTATTAATCTTCAAAGTTTCACAGACGGCTTTCGCTGTAAACTGGTGACAATATATTTTCATTATTATGTGTAGTTTAAGTAAAATACAAATATACTTTATTGCACACCCAGGACAAAAACAAAACATACAACATAAAGAGAGGTACAATATAATGTGCAAACTAATAGGTTCTTTGTTGATGTTGACTATAAAACTATTACGTAGCAAAGGAAAAATAATAAGAATAATCAATGCCAATAATAACGAACATTAATATAACAAAACTTTCTAACTAGGTATCCTTTCATCTCCATTTTAGCATACCTTCATCAAGTTTATGACCTTAACATTAACGCGAAATCCTCGTAGCGGAGTGCCTCATGAAATCCTGCTAATGGATGAGGCGAGCGATGCTTTAAAAATATCCATCTAATCTCGGAGTCGATTTAGCTAAAACATTCCCGATCCATGCCCGCGCGGAAACGGGAAATGGGACGTCTCGCCCACTTATGACGAGCCCTGTACCACGACACACTTAGTAAACCTGTGGTTAAGCCTTAATACTTATAAACTTTTGATCAAAAGTAGCGATAAAAAAACGGAACACTAACAGTTGTTCTTGGGAAGCTTTTCTCAGAGTTTGTATAATCAGTAATAATAATAAATAAAATAAAATGTAATAATAAGTTTTGACGATACAACTTTTAAAGTAGAATTAATATTTCGAATTCAATTAGCCATAGTTTAGGAGGCAGCCCTGTACGGTGGTAGCGGCCCGAGCGGGGAGGTGGATGGTATTTATTCAGCATTAGAAGGCAGGCACTCTCTGTTGATGCGGCACTGACATATCCGTTAATGCTTTTTCCATTTCCCCGCCACTACACGCCGCGTCCCTCCCCCGCAGGAGGCTTGACCGAAAAGCTTTACGTACCATTCCGTCAAGTCACTTTATATTTGCTATGGAGAATACTGGCGGATTTAGGAAACATAAACAGTGAGTAGACACTTAAAATGTCGTTTAAAAACTCGTAATGCTAATGCCAGTATAATTATAATTATGAAAGTTCACCGGAACCACTTTTGATTACGAGCTTTTGACTTATGACGAACTTTTCATAAATTGTAAAAATTTCTCAAAACATATTTTTTATTTCGTACAATTTACACTATTCGGTCTTTTAATTATCAATGGAAAGTACAAGATTAAAATATGGTCAATATAAGTCGTAACTAAAGTCGCAGATAAGTTTACTTAACTCATTTCCTTGTATATGTAACACACTGTTGGAAAGTTGATAGTCATTAATAAGTTCTGTTTTACAGTAAATAATTAATGTGATAAAGAAAATAGTATAATACCTGCAATTATTGCACGGCAAAGCAATCAAAAGTGTAATTCACAAAAAGGCTGGTTGGTGTAGGGTATGGGGGACTGTTGCTGTCCCCCCGTTGCATAGCCCTCGAGTGGTTGGCCGCTGCCCTTTTGATTGCGCATTATTCGCGTGTTTATACAGTTAGATCGCGCCTAGATATTGTTGCTATTGTTGTACTGGTTTTTGTTCGTGCGGTTTTGAAGGGGGGTTTAATTAAAAATGCTTGTTATAGAAACTGAATGCTTTCTTTCGTTCGTTGTGGTGTTAGGTATATGAGTTTTCTTTGTTCGGTGCATATATACATAACTATCACGTTCATATAATCCCCGAGGGGGTAGATAAATATAGGTATCAACAGTAAATATTTATACACCATTTAAAAAATAATTTTACCACTGTGATAAATGATAATGATCTAAAGTGTGATGGAAGGAAACTTACAAAATATTTTTTTAGTTTGATTTCAATCATAAGTAAGAAGAAGACTATCATTTTAATGTCTTATTGAGAATTATTTTATCAGAATAGATTAATCCAAAAATTGGGGACCCCGCCTGTCCCGTTGCTCGCTACCACCCACAGTGCCGTCCATTCATCTCCCTAGCGCATTTATACATTACTCACGGCTCAAGTATCCGATTATATAACACGCAAAATTTCAATTACAACTTGTAATTAGTTTTTCGAGAGTTTTTCTTTCAGGAACGGGGGAGTGTGGAGGTGCTGGCGAGCGAGCGAGAGGTCGTTCTTCTGTCTCGTTCTCGCTTGCAGCGGCGACGCGCTCTGAGT
The DNA here is from genome assembly GCA_947369225.1 of Hofmannophila pseudospretella. Classification (NCBI taxonomy): domain Eukaryota; kingdom Metazoa; phylum Arthropoda; class Insecta; order Lepidoptera; family Oecophoridae; genus Hofmannophila; species Hofmannophila pseudospretella. The sequence continues at coordinate 7,450,432 of OX376316.1, forward strand.
AATGTCCATGGCACTTATTTGATTATTTTTATGCAATCTGCGCAGGAAAATGAAGGATTTATTTACTGCACCCACCCGCTGTTAATTAATTTCACGAAGTCCGAGCTGTTTTGTACCTAGTTCGTTAGCTCGGTTGCTTATATTTTTGTAAATAAAACATTGCAGCAGTTTATTAGAAAATACTAAAAAAGTTCGTTTCTTTTTTTGTGATTTTTTAAATCAAACTGAAAACCAGATTTTCTTTTTCTGTGCACTATTATAAATCAAATTACACAGTATGCGATATAAACTTTTTCCAATGATGATATCTTCACAACATTATTGTAGATACTAATTATAATACTTATCTAATTTAGTAGGTACGTACCTATCACTAATTTCCCCTATATAATTTCACTATACATACTTATTTTCTAACTCATAGGTATCATAAGTAATTCAGTTCACATTAGTAAAGTACGTTGAGTTGTTTACGTAGTCACTTATTGTACGGGTAATGTAGTTCACATGGCGAGTGGCGACCCTCCTGGATTGGCAGCCTCGCCGATGCCCGCTAATGCACGGAAGCCGGGCCATGCGAATTAATGGCAAGAATAATGGCGATCCCATTATGGATTGCCGCCAACATACTTTAGCCATGAAAAGAACCGAAAGTTACATTTGCGATACTCTGAATACTGAGCGCTCTTGGACCCCCCCTGCCCCCAACTCCCGGGGGTGGCACAAGAAACGCGACGGAGTCGCTTTAATGGATCTTGATATCGTTTAGCCAATTACTGAAATTAAATGCCCGGTCTTAATGTTAAAGTCAAACTAATTATTTCTCAGAACTCCACCCACTCATAATTAAAAAAACCGTTTTAAAAGCTTGAGTTATCTAAACACGTCGCTTCCATCGTTAGAACTTCGTAGAAAGTTATTTTAAAAATCTAAATAAAGAGTTATTGATTGAACATGCTTAATCGCTTACTCCATCGACTCTACAAAGAACTCTGTTCCATTGTCACCGTCTTTCATGCGAAAGTTTCAGAACGGAAAAGTCTTTTAGACTGCTTTCAACAAAATTAAAGCATTAATGGCGGTTGCGTCTAAGAGCTAAGAGCGATCTCTGGTAGTATCGTGGTGCCACGGGGAGCGGGCACGTTGGCGTGACGGGGCGGCACGAGGACGGCAACGGCACAGACGGCTCGAAGTACTCAGTTATTTCGTTGGGGTCGACACGCTCCGGTCCGCTGTGGCCCAGTCGCGAGACCAGCCCCGGCTCGCCACTAATTGGCAATTTGTTCGATCCTTAGATCTGACGTAATGATGCGAGTTCGTTTATTTAAATGATTCGACGGAAAACTCACGCTTCACATTGTACCTACGTGGTTCTTTAATAAATCAAGGGTTTAATAGTCCATTCACGACCACCGTTCCAAGGTTGTACATACTTAGTTGTTAACATTTTGGTTCTTCGTTTACTTTCATGTTTTGTAATTGAGGTTGTCTTGTGACTTTTAATGGCCAAGATTTGTATTAATTTTTATTTTTATTTTCGCTGCTCTGGATGTAATAAGTCGTAATCTTTAATTTAATGATAATTGGTGACAAGCCGTCCAATTAAGGCCTCGATCAATTATATTTCGCAGCCAATTATTATTTCACTCTATCGATCACTTACACTACAGTCACGTTAAGTTAATTTCTAGACTCTATAAATAGATATCAGTACATCGAATCAATTAATGTCGCATAGTCAGTGGTGTGTGAATATAATTAAATGTCTTTACGTTAATTTTATTAAGTGTATGCTTTGATCAGTGTTTCCAAGATTGCTGTCAGCCAATCGTGGGTTTCAAATCAAATCAAACTTTTTTATTGTAAGTAAGTACCTTAAACTACATTTTTACAACGTCATGTTTCGCTCCACCACCGCTTCGTAAGGTGCTGTAGCTGAAAGGAAAGAAGCGGCGCGAGAAACTTTCAGCAGCACATCTTTTGAAATAAATATATATGTTACCTTAAAATGTACGTGGTAAGGTAATATTGATGATGATGATGAAGGTAATATTATTGAGTAAGGTAATATTATTGAAATCCAAAATCGCCAAAGAAAATTGGATAAGTTATGCGGTGACACTTTAGATTTGATAAGTTTATCTTGACTCATTGTTGCCTGTAGGTGTTACAAATATAAGAAACTAAACAGGTAATTTTGTATGCTTTTATTCAGTGATTTACTAAGTATTTAAGTAGGTAGGTTGTATTTTTTGAGACTTGAAGAACCCCATCGACCGGCAATGAACTGATGACCTTCGCCACAGCGGCTGATGTTTTCGTTAATTAAACGCAAACAAAGACGGCACTGCCACTTCGTTATGATCAAACACATTAGTGGGGATTTGCCCTCACTTAAAGCTATTTCCGTGGTCCTATCTTGGTTACTTACTCCTTAGAACATTAAGGGATGGAATGGCCTAAAAGTCATGTGAGAGTGGAGTTTTATTTGAAAGTTTTTATTTTTTTATTTTATCTTAGGGGTATACTATAGAGTCTATTTTTGAGGTAATAAAGTTGCTTTGTGTTAGTATTTTGACTGTAGAATTGTCTTTTATAAAGCTGTCAATCTGATGAGCTGTCTATTTGATGTGAGTTGGTAAAATTGAACTAAAATATTTGGATTAACAAAAATATTCCCAGGTTTAACCACTGACTTACCCATGATAAGCAAGCTGCAATTTCTTGTCAATCTTCCTATGAACTGATGAAAATGCATAGATCCATAACCATGATTGCGTTTCTAAACCTTCACATTCTTAAGGTACCCTTCCAAAAGTTTGCATCGCCCCAACCCCGCAACCGTGGTCGCTCTGATCGTCCCCGTGGCCGACTGCAGTTCCGTGAAAGTCGATTACAGTGGTCATTAGTCTCCAGCACGCCGACTAATTAATACAACGTTTTGAATAAAGCCTCCGGATAAGACTCCTTACGGCGGTGGAAGAAAAATCAGAAATTTAATTAAAAAAGTTTAAGTGAGTTTTCACGGGCGAGCGTGCCTCGCGGGTCTCAATAACTCAAGCGAATTCTATTCTTTCTGCAACCAAATTCTTCTGGGCACGCCCGCCGCCAAATGTAATTAACCACTTTTTAATACAACCACTTTGTTACGACGCATCTAATAATACTTTGGTAACTTTTTTTGTTTATCTACATCGAGGGTGGGTCATTGGCGGAGGGAGCTTTGTAATCAGAATTTTAGGATTATGTATAATAATAAAGTAGAATGAATATTACTAGGTCTTCTACCCTAGTAGTAAGTACCTACTTACCTAAATATCTATACCTAAGGGTTTGACCTACGACCTGGTATTCTCTGTGTTGCTCTAAAGTTTAGAGCAAAAGCTCAATTGATTTAGAGTCTAAACCGATTGAGCTTTTGCGTTCAAAATAACTGAATACGCCGAGCATGACTTCATGTTGAAATTTATATTTTATTTACGACTAAGTCCGCGTTGACCTTAATCTCACCTGGTAGTAAGTAACGATGAAGCCGTAGATGGAGCACACGGGCTTAGTAAGTACGGGCATAAATACTGTCGAAACACATCAACGATGAAGCGAAAAAACTTTACTACAGCTTTGCTGGGTACTTTTTTAGGACTTTCTAAACATGCTAATGTTTTGTTAAGCTGGATCAAATTCCCTTCGACCTCAACCCAATTATTTACAAGCCAAAAGGATAAAGCACACATGTGAAAGCTTGGCGTCACTCATTACACCGCCGCCGCCGCGTCGTCGGTTGATACTCGGAACCCGCAGTCCGCACACATTTTTGTGAGCTCATTAAAATTACATTACAGCACTTATTTAAACAGCAAACAACTAAACGACGACGCTCGTTAATGCGTCTCGCCGTCGACAATTTTATGGACATTCCCACTCTAACAATCACTAAAACGCAATTCGTGGAATGGGGCAAGCGTTTTGTTAAGTGCTCACACTACCTATATAAAATGTTGCTAATTTTAACCATTTTATGTATTTATTTTATGTAGAGCATGTAAATGAGTCTAATTCTGTCAATTGTCCTAATATATGATCTTAACATTGAGAAGGTACTGTTACCTAGGTGCTTTTAGAAAAATACGTATAAGTATTTGTACTTCTCCTATTATTTGTAGCACTATGTGCCTCTGGCAGGCGAACAGGCGAGTGGCAGGGCGAGCTTTTTTCTTAATTTTTAACAGCTAAATGGGAGTTGAAATATTCCCATCTTATGGTTTGCGTCGACTCTCAACTTGTTTAAAATTAAATTCAAGAGATTTCCCCTCGTTTCTTCATTCTTTACTTCTTCACCAGCAGGGCACCCGTTATCGCTACAAAGAAGTTGCTTTAGTGCAATGAACGTGCATGTTATACCTAAGTAGTGTTACACAGTATATACCACTACTTGGGCATAAAACTATTCATCGTAACAATAAAGGAATATCCATAAGTTTCTCAAATGAGTGCATCATCACTTTTTGTTTGACAACGTAATGTATTTTTAAAGCGATTTAAAAGATGTTCATCGCCGGGTAGGGTCTGCTCTCCAATTAGCACGCTGTGCGGTGTTCCTGAAGAGCACGTTAAAATACTTTAACCATTAATGTTTTCACGTGAGAATTGCTTATGAGCTTTTAGGAACATATCAATATAATAATAAACAAACTAAACCTAGTCATCTGCACAACCTACCTGCTTGCATAAAATAATATTATTCCTGTTAAGTATGAACATTTAACTGAAATGTTAATAATATTTTAACGTTATGTTTTAAATAAGAATAAGAATAGTTTATTTGATAGATACTTGTGTGAAAATATCTAAATATTAATTGTATTAGTTTTAAAAGGTATGTAGCCTCGTAATCGTTGTAGGTACTTTATGTTTTGGTATACTGACTGATTGTGTTACTGGTACTTCTAACTATTGTGTTTTATGTGTGTTTGATGTTGACTTTCAAAATCAAAATCACTAAGACTAAAACTAAACTAAAGACGAAAAACATGATTAAACATAAAAATTATATGTAGGGTTATAGCTTTTCAAAAATAATGTTAATGTATTTGATAGATCTTATTGTATGGAGAAGATAAAGTATTACTACCTAATGATTTTTAGTATTATTTGACCCTGGGGCGGCCTTATAGGTCCTTGATTGACCCGAGCTGGTTACTCGTAAAATGGTTCTTTTAAAATTTTCTTTGATTTATAAGTATCTTGTGTTATATTATACTTACTTAGCTGGTTTAGCGACTTGAAGTGGATCTTGGTAATAATTACTTATTTCTTTTCAATTCAAGATTTTTAATTTCTATATTTGTAACAATAAAACACACAAATGTAATCATTAAATAAATATATTTATTTACATAGTTAACGGCGAACTGAAAAATTAATGTCTGTCGATGTTTACGAAAATTCAAAAGTTGTCTCTATTCAAGTGACATTATTAAACGGGATATTTTATACTCTAGCAAATATTCTAACTATAATGACAGTTTGAATTTTTACATAAATACATCTTTTATCGTAGAAATCTTTATTTTACATTCATTATGTAATTTAATCTTAGAAAATTTTAGCATTTACGTCCCTAAATTAGTAAGAAATATCAATTTCTTTCATTACAAAACAAATTTATCGATTCTGAAATTAGATTCAACATTACAATTATGCGCGATCAACATTCACTGAAGCTATGGGCCATGGCCTATGGCAGGAAAAACACAAGTTTCCAAATGTCTAAAACAGCTATTTCTTATATTTTTACAAAGAGACTTAACTAACCATTGCACCACTTCAGAGTACCAAATATATATCACTATGAATTAATTTACAAACGGATCAGCTTTTGTGTCGACTCTAATACACAATTGAAATCCTACAAAAAGAAACTTATCTTTGGTAAAAAAAATTAACATTATTAAACTAACCAATTAAAAAGATAAACGTAAGAAATCATCAATTAAAGTTCATACCTTGTATGATAACAATATTTATGCTTACTAAATGTACATACAATTCAATAACAATGAGATCGATTTATCAATAAGATTTTAGCGAGTAGACCTGAATCGTTGTATGTCAAGTAATTTATAAAATATCTACGTGAAGTTTCGTGATTGCAGAAGAGCGTTTATTGCATTTAATTGGCATTTTATCCCATTTAAAAATACATAAAGGCGTGACTAAAGTGGCTAAGCGCGAGTCGTAAGGTAAGTACATACATACAGTACTTGTAAGAGCCGCGTTCTACCCACGCGACGCCGCTATCTTAACATGTAAACAAGTACTCAAATCGTATACATATAATGGAAATATCGTGTTCTGACAACGTTATCGCGACTCATCCCGGACATTTTGTAAAGTGGCCACATATCCGTGGCTCGCCTTCTAGCCTAATGTACTCGTGCGGCGCTTATAAAATATGCTCAGCCAGACAAGCCAATGTAGTTCTGCACTTAGCCGGTTTTGTGTTGAACATCCAACGCAGAGACACGTTTCCCTTAATTAAAAAAATATTCTGAGATATTTCAACTATGTAGTTTCACAAACAAATCGAGTGTTATACAAGAACTAAAAATAAAATTATTAAACGTTATTTTCTATTATGAACCGTAGTAATGGCTAGTTTATAAGAACGCTCTTTTTGTATGGAGAGACGATCGTCAGCAGTTGCCAGTCGTCAGAGATGAGTCCCACTGAGGGATAAGTCTGCACGCGGCCTTATGTCCCGCCAACACTCAGTGGGGTTTTACCTGTATGAAACAAAATAATGCGATGAAAATAGGAACATGCATTGTAGTGCATTCAATGATCCAGAGAGACTAATTATCTCCAATGGTTCACTGTGTTGTTTGCGCAACTTTTGGTCGAAGTAAAGTTTCGCCGAATTTTGTATTTAGCCGAAAGTTTAAATCTACATCTTCGGTAATTTGACTCACCTAATTTAACACAACCTTCGTAATTCAACAGAATCTATTTCTAGACTTTCTGAAAGCTCAGCCTAATTGCTAGGGCGAATAATAGGAGTGTTATCTACAGATAGAGAGATTTTATTGTACACAAGAAATATAAACAAGAAAATACAATTTCAGATTAAGGTCTACAAAGGCGGCTTTATCGCTAAGAGCTATTTCTTAGGGCTAAATGATAATGGTGACCGAAAGTAGTTTAAATCGATACATCGAAAAATATCAAGATCGTAAAATGTCCAGATGTTCAACTCGGAGAATGTCAAGATCGCAAAATCGGTTTTGACTGTCTAATATAGGTTGGGCAACATCGTGATAATTATGGCTGACCATACGCTGCTGCGACGGAATATACTGGGAGATGGAATACACCATAGGAGGTCAGAGGCTTAGTGCATTCCAATAGAGATCCCGGAGCCCTCCAACATACACGAGCATGGAGGCATGGAGGGGATTTTATTGGTAGATGATTCCACATAACCACGGTCTTACACCTAGGGTAACATTGGAAGATTGCACCCTCCCGTGAACAATGACTTATCGACTGTATTTTCGATGTACCAAAGTGACGTTTGGAGGGGAACGTTTTATGTAAATGTAATAATATGGTGCGAAACGGCGAGATGTGAGATTGAGGTCAAACGCGAGTTTAACAAAAACCCCCTTGTAAGCCTAAAGAGGGGTGTTCACAAGCCATAACTGAACAACTTTCACTATGGGACCAACTCAGAAATAACGAAAAAAATCAGCTGTTTCATACATTTCGGTCATGTACGAGTAATAATTGAGCTTTTGTATGGAACAGCTGATATTTTTTTTCGTGATTTAAGATTTGGCCCCATAGTGAAAGTTGTTCAGTAATGGACACTGCACACCCTACTTTCGGCTTACAAGGGGGTTTTTGTTACATCCTGTATAGAGAATACTAACCGAGGCGAGAAGTCGGCGTGGCATCGTCGGTCATCGCGCGGCGTCACAAACGTCGGGGTCGGGCGGGCTGCCGTAGCCGCTGGACGCGTCGTCTGCGCCGGCGCACCCGCCGCCGTCTTTGTCCACGAGCGCGCCGCCCGCTGCGCCCGCGCCGCACCCGGCAGCGCCCACGTAGCCGCCACTTGGTGACTACGGGACCACGTAACAATATTAGACTTCTTGTACTTATCTCTTATCAAGATAGAAAGGGAAGAAAAAGACTTATACGTCAGATTCTTTGGAGGACAGTTTCAGTTAATCATTTGAAGTGTACTGCAAGCGTATCTTACCTTTTCAGAATCTGACCTACTCATAATCTGATCAAATAAGAAACTGACGCAGTTTGAATCTCACCCACCCGGCCTGAAGCAATGAATTTCCTGATCCACAGTTTTCCCAAAAACTGGTGTTAAATCTCAGAATGCAATATGTTTTTATTTTCCCCGAGCAGTACTAGTATAGAACTTTTGGAGACTGCGACAGTCATAAACGGCATCTAATTTAAGTTCGATTCCCTCTGTTAGCGATTCGTTTGTCAAGCTCCCAACAGTAGAGCGTGAGCGCAATCAAAAAGTCGATTAGAAACGTCGTGCGGCTGAATGGGTTTCCTCCACTCGCGCGACTCATAAAATGAAATAGATTCCCCCACATTCGCATTCCGACAAGCGTTCGTACGAGAAAGATTAATGATCACAAAAGAAACATAATAAAGTGGAGATAGAATCTCCCACTAACAGTGTCCTTGTGGGAGTTATTTACTCCGCCGAGCCGACATTTTCACGTGCCCTTTATTTGAGATGGGACGTTTGAAAAAAATACGAAACCCTAAAAACAACACTCGCTTTCTCAAAATTATCCATTTATTTCCACTATTTATGTATGGATGCACACCTATTAGGATGTGTTGTTTTATAAACTGCAAACATGCGTACCTAACAACCGACTCCATGTAAAATCGATAAATGCATAATGATGTAAATGGTCGGTTCGTCGCTCTTTGTGGATAATCTAGCACAGGGGGGCAAGTCTCGAGACAGGCTTGCGGTCCCACAGTCCGCATTGGGCCACGTCAGCGCGCGTGGTCAGCAGTCACGTCGGCCAACAACGGCAAATGTGGTGAGAACCAGCAATGTGGCTCTACTATAAAACTCATAATTGGAATAGAACGCCGAGGTTCCATAGAAAGAAATACAGAAATAAACATCTGCTGCTCCGCCTACCCATTTATCTAGATAGAGCTTTATGAATTGAAAAGGGGTCAATCAATAGACTAAATTGATGTTGTTCACAAACAGATTTATCTACAGACATATTGGTTAGTCTAGACATGTCAGGGGAGCAGACAGTTATTTAAGTACGGCATGGCTCCGCACGGGACGTGGTCGACATGGCCGTAACAGAGAACACATGCGCAGGCTGTGGCTAGGATAGAGAGATTCACCGGGCTGCGATTGCGGAGCCTACTCTCAAGATACTTAGATAATACAAAAAGGATCCTCACGACCTCTCTCTGAGAGCGCAGTCCGATGAGTACGCGATATATTCAAATAAAGGTGACGAAGACGTGAACTCGTACGATTAATTAGGGATATTCCTGCAGCTTCCAATCAACTCAACAGATGGCGCTGATTGTATACTGGAATATCAATATGTGCCAAAATATTTGGTACCTGGCCACCTTAGCCATACAATTTGAATTTAAAAAAAATATTATTTTTTATAATTTGATCGTCGATATTAATTCTTTGTTATTTACTCATAGTTGAAAATAAAAATGAAAAAACGTTTATTTGCTTTCAATACACACTTCTGTCACTTTGACATTCCTGTTAGATGCAGCGCCATCTATAATAGCAAAAACTTAAGCTGGAAATTCCCTAAACACGTACCTGTAGCCCGCTGACTTGCCGCCGGATGTGCGCGAGTCCGCTGGGGTTAGCTGCCATGCTGGCAAATACCAGCCTCTCCTCATAGTCGTACTCGCAGAGTATCTTGTTGTCGCATAAGTAGAATCTGTCGCCCACGCAGAACCTGCGCAGACGATGATTATGATTATGACGTATTAATATTCACACCGGCGCACCTCGTGATTATACGGAAAGTTACTCTCTTAGCTTTTGAAGACTCTTCTTGTTATTAAGTGGACAGAGATGTAATCATGTGAATGAATGTTTTGCAATGATGGAACGTTGTAGGTGTAAGTAATACAAACAGTATGTATTATAAAGCGAACCTTTAAGATGTATTAATCAATAGATTTTGAAGTATTAAACTGAGGATAATAAGTGGCAGTGAGGCATAACGAATTGAACAATGAAGTATATCGCGATAATCACCTATGATTGCACTGTTGACAGGCGAAGCATTCTAAGTGGTAAACGAAACTCTTGGCTCGCATAACCATTTCGAAGGCGGGAATGACTTTGTTGCACGCCACACAGTTGCCGGTGGCACCAAATAACCTGTTTAAAAAATAACAGGGTTATAAGCGTAATGCATGACTTATAAATATCAGGAGCACTTATGACGCACGCTATGTTACTTATGCAATTAAATAGGTTGCTGGCACAAAAGGATGCAATTACCATTAATTTTAACGTCGATATTTAGTGGGAAGTTTGTCGAAGATTGGTGCTTAACCGATTTATGAACTACACTTGTTATTTTAGGTCAGACAAATTGACTACAAGTTTGAAATGACTTTCCATAATTGACCATAAAACTCAATAGCATCCGCACTAAAAACTGTGTACATAGGGCTTACATTGAAACTTGTTTTATTATTTTATTTTATTAGGGCAATTTACAGCTTCATTTACAAGTTACATATGCATAATATTATATAAAAGCAAAAGCCATTTATAAGGTTCCACAGATATTAAATTAACCCTTGGTACTTACCTAAGATAATCTCTTTTGCAGAGCATAAGGTCGGCCTTGTAGTACAACTTGGAGCCGACTTCGCCTAAGCGGCAGTCGCAGCAACCGCACTTGAGGCAGTCCTCGTGCCAGAAGCGCTCCATTGCCTTCAGCAGGAAGCGCTCCGTGATGACTTTTCCGCACTGGGCGCAGAGCCGTGCTCCGCCGGTGCTCGCCGCCACACTGCTGCTAAGCGCATACTTGTTTTCGTCTTGCTGAACTGGTTTGGAATAAAATATTTTTATTAAAAAGAATTAGTCACCATCATCAGCCTCATTGATAGAACAGGGCTTGCAGCACGAGAAAGCTTGGATCATGATTGACGATGCCCACATTTTGATTGGAAATGCAGGTTGTCTCAAAATGTTTTCCTTCAACAATACGAGCAGTCAATAGTAACCTAGCTAGAGCATTTTAAAACAAAGATCTATTTGGAGATTCGAGGTTTGTATTCTGTGGGACATTTATGGTTGCAGTGCCACTGTGATCTCAAAATTGAACAATATTATAATACCACGTAATGTAATGTAACACGAAGTTTGGTTCTGTGATAGTACGCCTTTCACATTCATTTCTGAGGCCGTTTTCAATAAATATTCTGATCTAATTGCGACAGTAATTTCTGTTCAAAGAAAAATTAAAGCAGAATTAAACAAATTACTTATAGTAGGTAATGTGAGAAAGGTCCGATGTTGACCTTTCTACATCCTACCTACTTTTACTGTAAATTAACTTTTAATATGTACCAACGTTATTTTGAAACTTTTAATTAAGTACTAACGCGAATGCTAAGTGTGCATAATAACACTTAATTTCCTTAATAAATAAGTAATCGTGTTTTTAAGACTTGTTATTTATAAAGTGAATGTAAATGTATTTATTGTGGAACGTTATACTTAGTAGTTTATGTAACGGCCACGTAATGATAGCGATTTTAATATGAGAACTGTTTATGAAACCAAGCGAAGCTGAGTTTCATAATAGATCGTTCGAGTGATAAAACGCCATTACGTGCGTTGCATACAATACTTTTTCTAGGACCATGAAACATTTAAACTTTAACGGACGCCATGACAGCTTAACATGTTATTGGTAACTATGGAAACCGTAGATATGTTTGACGTATTGTCGACATCGCGCCGGCGCGGAGGTCGAGTTTTTTTTTAATGCCTATAGTACCGAGTAGTTGGCCAGTGAAATGTAGTGCATTTAAAACGAAAGAGTTCTTGTATGCAGTGCCATACAACAGAGAAAAAATTATATATGTATTACAATCGAAAACTGATATTTAATATTTCATTAAAACACTATTTTCCCACGACCATGACGAATGAACCTCTTTATGTTATTGATTGTGGTTTCTTAATGAACAAATAACGAAATGGGAGTACAAAAATGTATTTACTGTGAAACGATAAATATTAAAACTGGTAGAGAAAGGAAGTCGGGTTCTGATTTATTTTGATTACTGGGTGTTTTTTTCGTTCTAGTTGAGTCATCAGCTAACTCGATCACTTTTCTCACGCCACCAACTCAAACACATGCGTATTATGACAGGGTATTGACACTTTTTTTTTAAATTATGTTAAAATGTTTGATTTTGAATGAGACAATTCAGAGACTTTATTTTGAGGAAATAAAAAACTAGTAAAGCCATACTTTACTAGTAATAAACTATAAAAAACTAGTAAAGTATGGCTTTACTAGTTTTTTATTTCCTCAAAATAAAGTCGCTGAATTGTTTCATTTAAATTTTAATCATATAAAATTCCCAGGAAAACGCTGGTCGCCATGATAGTTTTGCTGTGACGTCACTATCGATTAAATAAACAAATAAAACAGAACTGATCGCCCTACATTCGTTGTTGTTTACTCGATAGTGACGTCACACTTGACAGCTTCAGGTCACGGGATAAACAGATTAAAAAAGGGCGATTTTAAACTTCAATTATTAAATTATAATTGTGATTTCATGATCGGAAATCAATACATTTCTGTTTCCCATTACTTGAACTATCATATTTACATACTCTCATAATTTATTGTTTATGATGGCAAGTAGCCTATTAAATTACTACCTATCATGTACCATAATATGTAATCAAGATTCATGTAGGTATTTGGGTTTGGTATTCAAACCAAATGTTCTCATTGATATTAATTTAGAAATTCACTGAATTTATGGAAATTTATTTTTATCTTCATTTTAGTAATTATTATAATTTATAGCATGATATTGGACAGTTACAAGAGTTTGAAAACTAAAACCCGACTTCAATAAATAGCATCAATTAAAAATGTTGTTCTACAGCAGCTAAAAGCCTGACCCTCCTTGTTGGTTTCGTCGTAGTTGGGTAATTAGTATCATATCATCTAAGTATATACGTATGTTGGAACCAATGTTTAAGTAATAACCTAATCTAATTATTAGTTAAGTAAGTAGCTATAATTATGTAACCACAGAGATAGGATGTTGGTTAATTTAAATTAGAGCTTGGCGGCAAGCAATGAATTCTGTCTCGCCACCGCCAGTTGGTAGTTAATTGCTGGTACTTAATACGCGACTCATTATGGTATTAAAGCTAGGTCTCGATTGTTTTCTACTCGGTAATTACGTCAATTAATTCAGGCAGAGGCGCTCCGCGTGACACTCCGCCGTTGCATTCGCTGACGTCATTAACGATGCGCATACGCATTTTTCTCATACGATAAAAAACAGCAACAATGTACCACAAGCGCTCATTAACTGCTTTAACAACGCCCGATAAAACATTATGGAACATTCACGCCATAAATGGCAGAAATACGACTTATTTCCTTTTTATGTACTGTATGGAGAATATTTACTGTAAATTATAGCGGCCTCTAGCTAAATGGGTCGCCTTTAGTAAACAATCAGTGCCAATCTATCGGCACACCGTTCTCATAATAATACTGCGTACGTCAAACCAATCAAGGATCCAATTGAAGGGGTAACTAGGTGGACATAACTCAGCGCCATCGATCACTTGCCGATCGCCTCGCCGGCCGATACATCTCGCTTATTGAAGCCGACGTCGCGACAATAAAGTTAATTGGACTATATTAATGACGGCCCGTTAATAATGAAATAATAAACATGACGTATGGCCCCCGGGTGTCGCTATTCGCAATTAGTACGCCGCAGGGATCGGCCGTGTGTGCCCGCCCACCCCTAGTTACATCCTCTATCTAATACATAGGCAACTTCAATAAATACTAACAAGTATTGTACTGTTTAATACATACAAGTACTTAGTTATAATTTATTTAGCGACCGTTAAATTAGGTACGTTATTGATTTTTTTATTAAAATATACGCCCATTTAACTCAAACAGAAAAATTAGACATTGACAAAGTTAAATAAGATAATTACCAAGTTAACTCCGAGCCTAATTGCGTTCACGCTAAGCGTTAAAAGTCAATCATTTCACTGTGGTTTCCCTTATTCTTGGAACGTATGCAGAGGCGTTTTCTTGGAGATAATAAAAACGCCGATGGTTTTGCCCGCAGCGATAAAGGAATCCGTGTATTTTTCCGCGGAATGCCGCAGGACGGACGCGCGCTGAGTGCGGTGTTGCGGTCGCCGTGCATTTAGTCAATTTCAGGCGCTGCATGCTGTTAATGCTGTAATTATGGAGCGAGTGCTCGCCGTTCTAATGGCCGGATCGATTATATCGATTCATGGATTCTACGTGTTTGCGCTCGCGATTCTACGTGTAACAGCTAAGTACTATTACTTATACATCGATTAAATACTTAGGTACTGGAATATTTACATAACGTGATGTAAGACAATCTTTTGAAACAACTATGTTGAAAATAAAATATATTCGATTAATGTTCATGTTTATAATTGTGTTCAGAACACGCAGCAAACGATAATAATAATAAAAATTATAGAATATTAAAAGCAGCACATACTTACCTACATCCAGGATAAACCTAAAAAAGTTGCCTTATAGTAACTGCTATACCGACTTCACTATTCATTTGATTGCAATACTCGAAGTCTCCATCACACTTACTTGCAATATATGTATCTATACATAAAAAACCAATAAAAGGCAAGTTAATAACGTGGGCTGTACATAAATATCCGTCGGTGGGTGAAGGCGCTACGTATTATTTTCGTTTTATTACCGCCGCGCCGAGAATTTGATAGAGACTTGGCTACCGAACTGCCCCGGCAGTATAATTTCGCCAACACAGCCGCTCGGCCGCCGCCACCACTGTATTAAGGCGCTGAAATGAAAAAGAAACCCGGAAACGGATGAAAAGTAATTTGTTTTGGCGCGAGCGACGCGACGATGGCGCACTCGTAATAACAACGCTATTTCATCTGTTGAAGAGTCTACTCGAGCCCGCTACAGCCTCAGCTGTCGCTTGTTTCTTGGGCCGATCCTAAATAAAATTAATTTTGTAATTTAGGAGTGAAATTACTTCTAAACATGGGATATAATTGGAATCTGTAATAGCCTTTTGTTCCGAAAATCCTTTCTTGACGAGGAAACTCATTTCCAGGTAAGGGAGCTTGTGTGGAGAGAGGGTAGGATAGGCGCTTGTTATCTTTAGTTGGCTTCGCACCTTACCCACACTCAACCTTCGATCATTATTTTATACTTAAGTTGGTGCTTACTTATTCTTATTACATTAGGTATAAGGTTTACTATAAAAATCCAAGTTAGTTTATTTTATTACAAAAAGTCTAATTAGATGGTGTGTAGTGTACTTACAAGGAAGGTACCCGAAGTGTCCGGCTCCATTGAAAAATAACCCACCCGTATTTTTATATCGGCCCAAATAATAATTTAGTGGGGAAATCACTGATTTCACTATGTCCATAAATTCGAAAACTTTGAAGGACGATTTCCCCACCAAAATGAATTTGGACTGATAAAAAATATGGGTCATTTACTTTCAGTGGTCTGCAATATATTATATCTTAAAACGAATCAAATCGGAGTAGCCAATTCTGCAACATGTACCAAACTTGATATTTTACAAACTTGAGATTTTACTATGTCCCATACATTCGAAAACATTAAAGGGCTATTTCTCCCACTAAATATGAATTTAGGCTGATAAAAAAATACGGGTCGGTTATTTTTCAATGCTCTGCAATACGAGTATATCTTACGGTTTAAGACATTTATTTCTCTAAAAAAGCATACAATCCACTTAGCTCAGGGAAATACAAGATAAGCTTATAGTAATTAACTATGTGTACGGTAGA
This sequence comes from Hofmannophila pseudospretella, assembly GCA_947369225.1. Taxonomy (NCBI): domain Eukaryota; kingdom Metazoa; phylum Arthropoda; class Insecta; order Lepidoptera; family Oecophoridae; genus Hofmannophila; species Hofmannophila pseudospretella. Next base: position 7,466,576 of record OX376316.1, read on the forward strand.
CATGATTTTAAGGTGATTACTTATTAATTTCTAAAATATAATACTCAGTTATTAAGGTTAATCTATCTTATTGAAGAGCTGTAATTTTTCCGAGCTGCGGGTAACTAGAAGACGAATATAAGAAAACACAAAATATATCGTGCTGTCCACAGTGGCACCAACAGCGACACCATCACCGTAAACAAAAATCGCCATTAGGATTCAATTAAGTATCGACTTGCAGTTGCCATTTGGTTTGATTGCTTTAACCGATAGATATTGCAATTGCTATCAATTATTTAAATTCTGTAAATTGGCTCAAAAGGTGGTGCTTTAATTTACTTTTGAATGAAAGGAAGCATATTTTAAAATGAATCAAATAGGAGCCGGACACTTGGGGTACTTTATATTGTACCTCTCTTTATGTTGTATGTTTTGTTTTTGTCCCGGGTATGCAATAAAGTATATTTGTATTGTATTGTATTGTAATTTTCTTGTTGTTAGTGCGTTAAAAAACGATCTATGATCTATGACTGTGATGATGATGATAATGATGAAAACATATATTTTATCAGAGCACGATTGTTAGGTCGACGTAGTCACGCGTGTCTCGAACGCAGTAGTAAACATTCCTCGGATTCAATTAAATGCCAGGTTATTGTAATGAACCCGCATCACGACCGCCCCGCAATCATTCCGTGCAATTTACAATCGTTCATTGCGTTTTGCAATTAACTTGGCATCCCTCTACGAGCCTACATCACTATTCATCGTGTTGTTTACGTTTGCATGAATTCTATTAAACTTTTTGCAATCAAGGTAAACTATTAAAACCTATTTTGTTATTACCCAACCGTTTAAAAAACTAACATAAAATATTTAGCCGCGTGCTCAAATTCATTACGAAAACTAAATATCGTACGGAATAATCTAAAGTGCGGTACTAATGGATTCGTATAATGATTGTGGTTGCAGCTGTTCTAAATGCTCATACAGTTTATTTAGTTTTAATCGTGGGTCACTCATTAAACAATGGAGCTGATTGCGTTGTTGCGATATCCATTATACGGGCCGTATAATTAGATTTAACCAAATGCGGGTTTTGCATTAATAACGACGCCGATGTAAAAAAAAATAACAAGCAGGATGCACGACCTAAATAACATAATTAATATCTACCTACCATGTAATGGTCTAGTAGCTAAGTAATTTATGAATATGGTAATTCTGAATATTTGTAATTTAGGTATTTTACTTTATTATAAATACTTACTTATTTGCTTTGGTTATAAAATTGTAAGTAGTACGTAATGTAACTACAAACTGCACAGTTTATATTAAGTTTAGAGTCTAGAAAAAAAACTTGAAAAAAAAACCTGTACCAACGATTGATGTGATGTAATTTGGTATTAATATGATTGAACTAGCTTATAATTATTAAAATTTCAGCTGGCCCGTGTGACGTCACATCAGTGGGAACACACCCCGCTGCAGACCCCAACCCCCGCACCCCGGCTAAAGCTCCATCGTTAACATTTCCGTTATTAAAAAAGTACGAGACTTTGTCATCAGAGAAGTTAGTTTTTTTTAATTAAAATTATGAAATTGATATTGCCTTTACGCTGGAGCTCGCTTCCAACTCAACCTTGTGAAAGTTTAAATTAATTTTTGAATTAAGCCTAATGGCAGTGGTAAACGATTTCTATGGAAAGAGTTTTCTGTTTAAGTAATTAAAATTTCAATTATTTGATGGCAGAAAACCGTATCTTAATTGCTTTTCGTTGCTGAAATAAAAGAGATCGCCAGTAATTAATATCTGAACGATTAATCATTTCAAACGGGAAATGATTACCTAAAAGCTAGCTTGGCGAACAAGGGTTATAACTTGTAACAGCCCCATGATCCATTAATTTTTATGAATTCGTAATGTTTTCTTTAATTTAAACGGTGATTGCTAATGCTAACAGCATCTCACCCTCGCGTGCACGGCCTCTAAGGCTGGATAAACCAAATTACTTAGAATTACCAAAAAACAGTTTTTTAATCATAAAAAAAATCATTTAAATAGAGCAGGTAAGTAACTTATATCATAGTAAATTAAATCATTTCAATAAAATTCGACTGGCCTATCTAACTATAAGTACCAACTGATATGAATCATTTGTTTGTCGCGAATTAATTACTGAGTTATGAGATGGATGATGTACCGACCCATCGTCGAATTAAAAATGAAATAAGTAAATATTTTATAAAAAAGAAAAGAGAAAAACGATATGTTGGTAGTTACATCCAAGGATGTCTTATTTTGCTCATTTATTGAATTTATACTGAACCCAGGTCAGCATGGATTAATAAATATATATAGAAATCATCCTTCAAGAAAATAAAACTTAAGGTTTACTTAGCAGACTTTAATGTTTAATCTGTTATTTCGTGTACAAACAAATTTCATTCACAGTCACGTACGCCAGATGTTTATTTATGCTATTAGCTATCTTAAGTCAAAACTATAAAGGGTGATACCTGCTTGCATTCGAACGTGAACGCCCAAGCCGTACCTAAAAAGCAAGATGACTGTGGAAAAGAGAGGGGAGCGCCAATGCAGGCGGCAGCGTGGGACAGTCGCGCCGGGACGCTAGGAGACCTCACCCGCACGCCGTTTGGTGGGAGCGCGGTGGCCGAGAGTGCGTACGTGTCCGGCGGTCGAAAAGTAAAATGTTAGAGAGATGGAGGAGTGACGTGTTGTGATCAGCTCGGGACCAGTTGAAGATTGAAGTAGGGAGTCAGCCTAGGGCCGGAAAAATGTGTGCGCACGTTCGTGCGCAGCTTTTAGCGCAGGGACACCAGCTAGGACGCGGGACATACCTACGGCTTTTTCGGATAGCACGCGCAGTCGCAGAGCTGAGGGAGATGTCTAGTCGATAGAGGGAGAGAATGGAACTTTCGAGATTTAGAAAGGGTTTTTATAAGAGCCGGGAGGAAATTAAGTGAATGTGTTATTATTATTTCCGTTAAGTGCTAGCTATTATCATGAAAACAAAGAAAGACAGTGTGGAGTGTAGTCTTGTTACTCGTAGCTTAGGGAATAAAACCATAACCTTGTAAATAATTTTCTGTAATCTCGTCGCGTAAATAAAATGAATGTCTATAAATCCAGATGAGTTGTGGACAGTGAGTCTGGTCGCTTGATGACCTCCACTGTACCGATTTCTACGGCAGAGTACGTGAGTAGTAGTTAATGGTCTGGTTGTATTATGGGAATCATAGGTTTTAGATTGTGGAAGAGGATTTTCCACTATATTTGTTTACTTCGTGAGAAGGGATGTTTATTGGAATCACTACATAGTTTTATTATAAAATAGTGATTTTGATGGGCTATTATTTTAATACATAACTTATTTATATTTGCATTTTATGGGGTATTATTGTTATTTTATCGTAAGTATATTTTATGTTAGTCTTTTATGCACATAATTCAAGATGTACCATACTCTTCAAATGTCTTATATTTACTTTAGCCTAATTCTATTTGTGCAATAAAGAGTATGTAAGAAATCAAATAGACACTTAGTTTTTAGATAGAAACTAATGTCGTAGGCGTGAGTATATTGACCTAAATGTCTTTAAAGTAGGTTTGTGCATAAATAGATAATAAATTAAACTAGAGATTTCTTTATTTAGTTAGGCTTTCGTAGATCCGCGTAATAATTAGATATAGGTACGATAAACATCTACAGAGTAATTCTTCGCAGTAAAAGAAAGAACACACATTTATTTACAATGGTATATCGTTTGTTTACCTGACTTTCGTTGCGATCCGCGCGCTCGCGATGCAAAGCCGAACATTCGCTAAGTAAGAGCGCGCGTTTTTAGTGATGTATAATCGATTTAATTGACGTATCGATATGTATATCATTTTATTAAATATCCTTTGAAACTATTTGTTAGATTCTGAATTTTGACACACTAAATTATAGCAAAATTTAATAAATGATATTAGACTTATTACAGAACGAAAAATAACGTTAAATATAATATAGTAGTGATACAATCGTAAACAATTAAATAGGTATAAATAAACTCAATAAAGTCTAAAACATGTTTCGTAGGTGTTTTGTTTATCTTTATAAACAACTCAAGCGTTCGAGTTTAAGAGAAATCGGTACGTTCGTAAGACTACAACACTGGTAATAAATAGGTAGTTCACGTGCGACAATTAGATGTAATATAGCTAGAGAGAAATGTTGTAATTTATTAATAGACGGCATCCTTCTAATGCCGAATGAATGAATGAAACTATAATAATAATAACTATAATAAATAATGAATAGCAGATATCGTTTATCACAAAAAGAAAAAGGACTTAAACTACGTGTATGTAACAGAAATCCCATAAGTTAGGTAGGTACATTTGATAATCTTATTGAAATAGATTTATTCCAGACGAATAGTATGGTATGTCTAAAATAATGTATCTTGCTTATTTGATTTTCTTGGTTCTAAATAAATATCTAAAATCATCCTAAATATGTAATATTTAACAGAAATTTCTTTTATAATAGTATAGTTAATTATTCAAAATCGTGTTATACAAGAACCAAGAAAGTCCTAAATAGAGTGTTAATAATATTTATTATAACGTGTGATTGATTTGAATAGTTTTAAATTGTTGGTAGTCTCTAGTTATTTATTGAATAACAGGTAATAATATTTTAGGGTTTGTTCCAGTTCGTAATTTCGGATAATGTTTGTTGTGATCTTTTTATTGTTTTATTATATTTTCAGATGTATTCAACTTCTTTTGGAAATTTTATTGTTATTTAATATTCTTAATTTTTATAACAGTTTCAGATATAGTTCCGGCAATTTACTTCGATAATTTTATTAACTTTTTGTTGTTGTTTGTGTGTTTTAATTGTTTTATTATATTCTAGGATACCTGCACTGCACTCTAACTAATGATATTTTCTTATAGGGATTGTTGCAGTAAATATATTAATTTTAATGTTTTATTTCCTTTTAGTTTTATATTCTACGAGAAATATCTGCAGAATAATTTAAGTTGGTGGTGGATTTTATTGCAAATAAGACTACATTTTGTGAGTTAGAGCGGCACGTGTCGGCGCGTGATTTTATCGACTTTCCGTAAGAAAAAAAAAGGAAAGTACGAAAGGATTACGGTTATTCACGATAGTTGCCTGATTCATAAAGTCTATCCAGATTTAGTTAAATAAGAAAATTCTAGTTTTATACAATTGATTTAATTGATAATTTTTAGATCATTATTATCCTAGATTGTTCCTGAACTTTGGAGATGTATGCAGTAATCTATAATGATTTTAATATGGTTTATTTCCTTTTAGGTTTATTTTCTACGAGAAATATCTTTTGAATAAATATGTTTTATTGCAAATAAGATGGTGGTGGAATTCTGATAGACTACATTTTGTGAGTTAGTGCGGTGACTGTCGGCGAATGATCTGATCGACACTCCGTAAGATAAAAAAAAGGGGAAGTTCGAAAGGGTTTTAGTCTCTCTTGTCCGTTGCCTGATTCATAAAATCTATCCAGAATTAGTTTAATAAGAAAATATTTCATTTGGCGTAACTGATAGTTTTAAGAACATTTCTAGATTTGATTTTATTCAAATCTAAAGTATTTAATATATTTGCCTAATTTGGCTCATGTTTAACTTCATTTTCACTCTCTGAAGTATTTTTGTGAGTGAATGATGGCCGGAGTTTAGTGGCGATTGCAAGGGACCTCACAACCCTTTGTAATATACGACACTGCCTCTTACGCTTTATTTGATTCATGAAAATCACTACTGCAAGCATTTGACTATACACGTTAGGAACAATGATTTCCCCACACTATCCAAGGAATTGATGAGTAGTGGTTTACTTGGCCGGTGAATTTCTGCTTACTCAATTCACCCTACTCCATGGTAACATGACATTGGTTGACCTTGGGCTAAATTGGTATTTGTCAATATTTAGTGCAAATAAGGCTGGTGGTGGTATTAGTGCTAATAAGGCTGGGAAGTTTTATTACAAATAAAATTGGTGGTGGGTAGATCTTAAGCAATTGGCGTAAATAACATGTAAGTTCCTGAAGTCCTTGTGTATACTGAACCTAGTTTGGTTTTAATTAGACAATGCAACTACTTTCTGGAGGTTTCTTGTGAGTGAGTGATGTTATGGTTTAGTGATGATTGTGCGGGACCTCACAACCCTTTGCAATATACATCACTTTTCTTATGATTTCACTGGTTCATGAGAAATACTTCTGCAAGCAAAATACTACACATGCGGCGACTATATTTTTCCCCACACTTCACAAGGAATTGATGAGTAGTGGTCTGCTTGGCCAGTGGGTTAATGCTTACTCAATTCAACCAACTTCATGGCATGGTTGAATTTTAGCTAAATTAGGGTTTTGTTGCTTTGACCTTCGACTATAAAAGTATTATTAATATTTATATAAAATCATTGAATTTCGACTTCGGAACTTCTTAATTTCTTATATTATAAGTTGTTTTAGAATTAAGTTATCCTACCATATCCCTTCCAAAATTTCATATCCTCTCGCCTCCTTCCTCTTTCCCATGGTTAGATAAATGTAGAGTACATTTATTGATTAAAAACTATTTCAATCCTATCATGTTTGGTTACTGACTAAATTCCATGACTAAGGTCTTGGTTTATTTATTATCTTAATTACTTACTGGTAGCAACCTGTCCTGAGCAAAGCTCAATATGAGTACACGAATACTGGTTCGTCCAGTCTAATATGGGCACGGCCCTAATGCATACAACTTACTGGTTCTTCCAGCCTATTGAGAGCATCGCTCTTACAACTACAAATAATGGTTCGTCCAGACTAATAAGGGCACGACCCTAATCCTTACAACTTACTGGTTCTTCCAGCCTATTGAGAGCATCGCTCTTACGACTACAAATACTGGTTCGTCCAGTCTAATAAGGGCACGGCCCTAATGCATACAACTTACTGGTAGCAACCAGTCCTGAGCGAAGCTCAATATTAGTACACAAATACTGGCTCGTCCAGACTAATAAGGGCACGACCCTAATCAATACAACTTACTGGTTCTCCCAGTCTACTATGAGCATCGCTCTTACAACTACAAAATACTGGTTCGCCCAGCCTGCTAAGGTCTTTGACCTAATAATTATTACTGGTAACAACCAGTCGAGAGCAAAGCTCTTCACAAAACTATACATGCTGGTTCGTCCAGATTTCATGAATGTTTATCATCGAATGCAGTTGAATAATTATTTCAAATATGTTGGATTGAATGGTTACTTTGCTTTGCTAATTAGCTGACGTTGATGTCAAAGTTCCATTTCCATCCATATCCGCTCCTAAGGGAGAGCATCAAGTGGTTGACTCTCATTGTTGTTGGGCGCTGGCTGGAGCTCTACAGCCCCCTAAAAGGGGAAAAATGTCCATCCTTACCATTCCTAATGTTTCCGTCAACTCTAATCTTTTCCTTCCAAAAAAAATTCCTTCATATTTTCCCACATCTTCTTGATTTTATCCTAGTATATTTCCCAGTGTTTCCCTAATTTTATTCCTAATATAATTTTGTGTACTGTACATATTAACAATGTTTTACTCTTTCAGCAATGACATCAACACTACAATTTAGTGTTATCTCTTCCTTTAATCATTTAATTATTTTATGTGTCTTCGAATTTTAATCTCACGTCTCTAAAAGTACCTGGGTTATTCATGCGGATCACAACGTAGCGATAGACGATCATGTGTCCAAAACAGTGCAAAGCATCATTTAGTTCTCTTTTGAGAGGATGGAGTTTAGTTACAATTTGGGATGCCGTGACCAGAATTTTTTGCATTGTTCTTATGACTAAAACTAAAGTAGGCCTTGGCCTACAATTTGGTGTTCGTGAAAATGGAAAGAGTTAGTTGAGATTATTTTTGAAGACAGACTTTGTTTATTATGTTTAAAGGAGAGGCTTTGGTCTAAAGGATTGGGGGGTGTTTGAGAGTTTCAACGATTGGAGAGTGTTATACAGTCTAAAGGAATGGGGGGTGTTGTAAGAGTCAACAGGACGGGAGGGTGTTATAGAAAACAGGAATTATTGAGGAATGAGAATAGTTATGGATTTGAAGAATACTAGGGTATTAGTAATGTTTTAAAATGTAATGAATAGGAGGCGTTCTGAGTTAATGTACTGGGGAATTATAAGTAAATGTTCAGTATGAATGTTAGTTAGATCATTTTGAATTTGTATTAGTTTCAGCTCGAAAATTTTAACCGGATAAACCTTTTAAAATTTTGGGGGGTGAATGTACCGACCCATCGTCGAATTAAAAATGAAATAAGTAAATATTTTATAAAAAAGAAAAGAGAAAAACGATATGTTGGTAGTTACATCCAAGGATGTCTTATTTTGCTCATTTATTGAATTTATACTGAACCCAGGTCAGCATGGATTAATAAATATATATAGAAATCATCCTTCAAGAAAATAAAACTTAAGGTTTACTTAGCAGACTTTAATGTTTAATCTGTTATTTCGTGTACAAACAAATTTCATTCACAGTCACGTACGCCAGATGTTTATTTATGCTATTAGCTATCTTAAGTCAAAACTATAAAGGGTGATACCTGCTTGCATTCGAACGTGAACGCCCAAGCCGTACCTAAAAAGCAAGATGACTGTGGAAAAGAGAGGGGAGCGCCAATGCAGGCGGCAGCGTGGGACAGTCGCGCCGGGACGCTAGGAGACCTCACCCGCACGCCGTTTGGTGGGAGCGCGGTGGCCGAGAGTGCGTACGTGTCCGGCGGTCGAAAAGTAAAATGTTAGAGAGATGGAGGAGTGACGTGTTGTGATCAGCTCGGGACCAGTTGAAGATTGAAGTAGGGAGTCAGCCTAGGGCCGGAAAAATGTGTGCGCACGTTCGTGCGCAGCTTTTAGCGCAGGGACACCAGCTAGGACGCGGGACATACCTACGGCTTTTTCGGATAGCACGCGCAGTCGCAGAGCTGAGGGAGATGTCTAGTCGATAGAGGGAGAGAATGGAACTTTCGAGATTTAGAAAGGGTTTTTATAAGAGCCGGGAGGAAATTAAGTGAATGTGTTATTATTATTTCCGTTAAGTGCTAGCTATTATCATGAAAACAAAGAAAGACAGTGTGGAGTGTAGTCTTGTTACTCGTAGCTTAGGGAATAAAACCATAACCGTGTAAATAATTTTCTGTAATCTCGTCGCGTAAATAAAATGAATGTCTATAAATCCAGATGAGTTGTGGACAGTGAGTCTGGTCGCTTGATGACCTCCACTGTACCGATTTCTACGGCAGAGTACGTGAGTAGTAGTTAATGGTCTGGTTGTATTATGGGAATCATAGGTTTTAGATTGTGGAAGAGGATTTTCCACTATATTTGTTTACTTCGTGAGAAGGGATGTTTATTGGAATCACTACATAGTTTTATTATAAAATAGTGATTTTGATGGGCTTTTATTTTAATACATAACTTATTTATATTTGCATTTTATGGGGTATTATTGTTATTTTATCGTAAGTATATTTTATGTTAGTCTTTTATGCACATAATTCAAGATGTACCATACTCTTCAAATGTCTTATATTTACTTTAGCCTAATTCTATTTGTGCAATAAAGAGTATGTAAGAAATCAAATAGACACTTAGTTTTTAGATAGAAACTAATGTCGTAGGCGTGAGTATATTGACCTAAATGTCTTTAAAGTAGGTTTGTGCATAAATAGATAATAAATTAAACTAGAGATTTCTTTATTTAGTTAGGCTTTCGTAGATCCGCGTAATAATTAGATATAGGTACGATAAACATCTACAGAGTAATTCTTCGCAGTAAAAGAAAGAACACACATTTATTTACAATGGTATATCGTTTGTTTACCTGACTTTCGTTGCGATCCGCGCGCTCGCGATGCAAAGCCGAACATTCGCTAAGTAAGAGCGCGCGTTTTTAGTGATGTATAATCGATTTAATTGACGTATCGATATGTATATCATTTTATTAAATATCCTTTGAAACTATTTGTTAGATTCTGAATTTTGACACACTAAATTATAGCAAAATTTAATAAATGATATTAGACTTATTACAGAACGAAAAATAACGTTAAATATAATATAGTAGTGATACAATCGTAAACAATTAAATAGGTATAAATAAACTCAATAAAGTCTAAAACATGTTTCGTAGGTGTTTTGTTTATCTTTATAAACAACTCAAGCGTTCGAGTTTAAGAGAAATCGGTACGTTCGTAAGACTACAACACTGGTAATAAATAGGTAGTTCACGTGCGACAATTAGATGTAATATAGCTAGAGAGAAATGTTGTAATTTATTAATAGACGGCATCCTTCTAATGCCGAATGAATGAATGAAACTATAATAATAATAACTATAATAAATAATGAATAGCAGATATCGTTTATCACAAAAAGAAAAAGGACTTAAACTACGTGTATGTAACAGAAATCCCATAAGTTAGGTAGGTACATTTGATAATCTTATTGAAATAGATTTATTCCAGACGAATAGTATGGTATGTCTAAAATAATGTATCTTGCTTATTTGATTTTCTTGGTTCTAAATAAATATCTAAAATCATCCTAAATATGTAATATTTAACAGAAATTTCTTTTATAATAGTATAGTTAATTATTCAAAATCGTGTTATACAAGAACCAAGAAAGTCCTAAATAGAGTGTTAATAATATTTATTATAACGTGTGATTGATTTGAATAGTTTTAAATTGTTGGTAGTCTCTAGTTATTTATTGAATAACAGGTAATAATATTTTAGGGTTTGTTCCAGTTCGTAATTTCGGATAATGTTTGTTGTGATCTTTTTATTGTTTTATTATATTTTCAGATGTATTCAACTTCTTTTGGAAATTTTATTGTTATTTAATATTCTTAATTTTTATAACAGTTTCAGATATAGTTCCGGCAATTTACTTCGATAATTTTATTAACTTTTTGTTGTTGTTTGTGTGTTTTAATTGTTTTATTATATTCTAGGATACCTGCACTGCACTCTAACTAATGATATTTTCTTATAGGGATTGTTGCAGTAAATATATTAATTTTAATGTTTTATTTCCTTTTAGTTTTATATTCTACGAGAAATATCTGCAGAATAATTTAAGTTGGTGGTGGATTTTATTGCAAATAAGACTACATTTTGTGAGTTAGAGCGGCACGTGTCGGCGCGTGATTTTATCGACTTTCCGTAAGAAAAAAAAAGGAAAGTACGAAAGGATTACGGTTATTCACGATAGTTGCCTGATTCATAAAGTCTATCCAGATTTAGTTAAATAAGAAAATTCTAGTTTTATACAATTGATTTAATTGATAATTTTTAGATCATTATTATCCTAGATTGTTCCTGAACTTTGGAGATGTATGCAGTAATCTATAATGATTTTAATATGGTTTATTTCCTTTTAGGTTTATTTTCTACGAGAAATATCTTTTGAATAAATATGTTTTATTGCAAATAAGATGGTGGTGGAATTCTGATAGACTACATTTTGTGAGTTAGTGCGGTGACTGTCGGCGAATGATCTGATCGACACTCCGTAAGAAAAAAAAAAGGGGAAGTTCGAAAGGGTTTTAGTCTCTCTTGTCCGTTGCCTGATTCATAAAATCTATCCAGAATTAGTTTAATAAGAAAATATTTCATTTGGCGTAACTGATAGTTTTAAGAACATTTCTAGATTTGATTTTATTCAAATCTAAAGTATTTAATATATTTGCCTAATTTGGCTCATGTTTAACTTCATTTTCACTCTCTGAAGTATTTTTGTGAGTGAATGATGGCCGGAGTTTAGTGGCGATTGCAAGGGACCTCACAACCCTTTGTAATATACGACACTGCCTCTTACGCTTTATTTGATTCATGAAAATCACTACTGCAAGCATTTGACTATACACGTTAGGAACAATGATTTCCCCACACTATCCAAGGAATTGATGAGTAGTGGTTTACTTGGCCGGTGAATTTCTGCTTACTCAATTCACCCTACTCCATGGTAACATGACATTGGTTGACCTTGGGCTAAATTGGTATTTGTCAATATTTAGTGCAAATAAGGCTGGTGGTGGTATTAGTGCTAATAAGGCTGGGAAGTTTTATTACAAATAAAATTGGTGGTGGGTAGATCTTAAGCAATTGGCGTAAATAACATGTAAGTTCCTGAAGTCCTTGTGTATACTGAACCTAGTTTGGTTTTAATTAGACAATGCAACTACTTTCTGGAGGTTTCTTGTGAGTGAGTGATGTTATGGTTTAGTGATGATTGTGCGGGACCTCACAACCCTTTGCAATATACATCACTTTTCTTATGATTTCACTGGTTCATGAGAAATACTTCTGCAAGCAAAATACTACACATGCGGCGACTATATTTTTCCCCACACTTCACAAGGAATTGATGAGTAGTGGTCTGCTTGGCCAGTGGGTTAATGCTTACTCAATTCAACCAACTTCATGGCATGGTTGAATTTTAGCTAAATTAGGGTTTTGTTGCTTTGACCTTCGACTATAAAAGTATTATTAATATTTATATAAAATCATTGAATTTCGACTTCGGAACTTCTTAATTTCTTATATTATAAGTTGTTTTAGAATTAAGTTATCCTACCATATCCCTTCCAAAATTTCATATCCTCTCGCCTCCTTCCTCTTTCCCATGGTTAGATAAATGTAGAGTACATTTATTGATTAAAAACTATTTCAATCCTATCATGTTTGGTTACTGACTAAATTCCATGACTAAGGTCTTGGTTTATTTATTATCTTAATTACTTACTGGTAGCAACCTGTCCTGAGCAAAGCTCAATATGAGTACACGAATACTGGTTCGTCCAGTCTAATATGGGCACGGCCCTAATGCATACAACTTACTGGTTCTTCCAGCCTATTGAGAGCATCGCTCTTACAACTACAAATAATGGTTCGTCCAGACTAATAAGGGCACGACCCTAATCCTTACAACTTACTGGTTCTTCCAGCCTATTGAGAGCATCGCTCTTACGACTACAAATACTGGTTCGTCCAGTCTAATAAGGGCACGGCCCTAATGCATACAACTTACTGGTAGCAACCAGTCCTGAGCGAAGCTCAATATTAGTACACAAATACTGGCTCGTCCAGACTAATAAGGGCACGACCCTAATCAATACAACTTACTGGTTCTCCCAGTCTACTATGAGCATCGCTCTTACAACTACAAAATACTGGTTCGCCCAGCCTGCTAAGGTCTTTGACCTAATAATTATTACTGGTAACAACCAGTCGAGAGCAAAGCTCTTCACAAAACTATACATGCTGGTTCGTCCAGATTTCATGAATGTTTATCATCGAATGCAGTTGAATAATTATTTCAAATATGTTGGATTGAATGGTTACTTTGCTTTGCTAATTAGCTGACGTTGATGTCAAAGTTCCATTTCCATCCATATCCGCTCCTAAGGGAGAGCATCAAGTGGTTGACTCTCATTGTTGTTGGGCGCTGGCTGGAGCTCTACAGCCCCCTAAAAGGGGAAAAATGTCCATCCTTACCATTCCTAATGTTTCCGTCAACTCTAATCTTTTCCTTCCAAAAAAAATTCCTTCATATTTTCCCACATCTTCTTGATTTTATCCTAGTATATTTCCCAGTGTTTCCCTAATTTTATTCCTAATATAATTTTGTGTACTGTACATATTAACAATGTTTTACTCTTTCAGCAATGACATCAACACTACAATTTAGTGTTATCTCTTCCTTTAATCATTTAATTATTTTATGTGTCTTCGAATTTTAATCTCACGTCTCTAAAAGTACCTGGGTTATTCATGCGGATCACAACGTAGCGATAGACGATCATGTGTCCAAAACAGTGCAAAGCATCATTTAGTTCTCTTTTGAGAGGATGGAGTTTAGTTACAATGAATACATTGTATCCCAAACACCGATCAAACTCATACGAAGTCGAGACAATCTACTCGTAAGTCATAAATTATTTTCTCAGAGAAAGGCTCCGAGCGAAACTTAAGCCTGACATAAGTGGGCAATAAACTTCAGCCAATTTGGAGATTCGCATCTGGAGGCTCTTATTAAAGCCCGAAAGTTAGTCCTTTTCATCCATCACTCGTAATACGTGTGTGAGTTATTGTATGAAAAATTGAAGAATAAATTGAGTCGCTGCAGCAGCGGCGAGACATAAATCCCAACTGAGCCCTCAATATTGTTTTAAAGGGGAAGTGGCCATAAATTTTATCAGGGCCGCCCAGAGCAGCCGCGACGCGCTGCGCCGCCCGCGCCGCCTCGCCGCGCCGCCCGGCTGCGGCTCCACGCTCGCTGTGCCAGCCACACGCTTTCCGCCGCTACACCGCATCACCGCCGCCGCGCCGCCGTCATGCCGCCGCCTCCGAATCGCGCCCGCATTCGCCGCAATTTTCCGCCTTTGGTTGTGCATTCGCTGCTCATGTGAATTTGTTCTATTATTCCAGAAGAAATTGAAGTCTATCTGGCGTATAAATTCCAGTGCCGTTGAACGTGCAATATTGGTTTACTTTCGTATCGTCGGCAATTGTTTTGAGAAACATTATAGTTGAATGTAGAGTTGCAGATTGTATAGGCCCAACTAGGTACTTAATTTTGATTATATAGTCTGTGTTACTGCGATTTTCACTACATATCTACAAATATACTCATCGGCTAATACCTATTCGCATAAGTAAATTCCAAAATACCCACCACTAACTATGATTTAACACAACGTACATTATTGCCTAAATATGTACGCTATTGCCTTACATTGGTCAAGACAGGATCCGTAACGCAATTTGTACCTACGTACACCACCACCACCGACCACCCGTTGATGTGAGGTAGTGAACAATATAGTAGGTACAATAGGCACGTACCTGCTCATAAATTTCTTCTGTGATATAGGGGTTCACTCAAAAAGTATAAATATTTTGGTACTTCAGGAAGTAGGTAAGTAAGAACATATTATTATTATACGAAATAGCAATCGATTTTCCGTCGCGTCGAATAGCTTAATAGCTGTAACAACGTAAAACGCGATTTTGATTACGATAAAGGCTTATAAAGTGCGGCGAAGACGAAGTGCGCCGCAGGCACTCCACGTTATTTGTTGTCATTCCTTTCCTACTGTGTGATATGAATCATATTACATTTTTAATTTCACGGGCCATAACACCTCGAGCGAAGCAGCTGTTGTTATCAAATCCGAGCAGATTGCGAGATTAAAACTTCAATCAGCTACATAGTGGGCAAACGTGCTCCTTGGGACAGCGTTGCGGGGCACAATAAAAAATCGCTTATTTTTATCAATACGATCTGGGTGTCGGACATTTCACATAAATGTGATATTGCAATATCGTTCGTCCCCTTTTTAATATCGCGACGGACGCTGTTGGGCGGTTTATGGCACAACCCTTCCCGCGTTTTATTCGCGACCTGTTTGTCCTAATATTATGAAAAATTTACGTCAGCAAAACGAAAACGTCGAGTTGCTTACATGTTTTATTGCTAAACATTCCCAGATTTATTGGTGTCTACTCGTTTTAATATAAAGTCAATAGAACAAAAGGTTCAATGTTCTAGGTAACGTGATTGACAAACCGGTTTAATAGAACATTAACGCTCAATGTTATACAGGTGAGGAAAAACGTAACGCAGAACGCAGCATGACTGTCGATGGCTCACTTACTTTGCAACATAATACATTACCTATAGAAATATTATCACAACACTGGCAAAAGAAAATTAGAAGATATGTTTTTTGTACTCACTATTGCCGTTGTCAGGCTTGTGCATGGCCGGCGGATCACGAATCATGGCGAGTCTGTCACTCGCGCATCACACTCCGCTGAATTCTGAAACAATACGAAACAACTGTTAAATTCTAATTGGTAGCTAATAAACAATGTGCTCTCATCCTGTTTACATTCCCTTAAATCAGACATAATTATTACCAGTAAATTTGTATCCTAATTAGACTTATCCGCACATCCTCAAACGCAAATACGTAAGTAATTTAATTTAAATTCATTTTCCTTACTTATTTTAATCGCATCCACAACTAAACAACCAGCTAATGATGACAAAATTAGTTGAAGTTCGACAGCTTAGAAGGCTATTCAAAAGTTCTCTTAAAATAACTAATTAAATGTTTTATTTTCATGCCTACCTACCACAATAAATTAATACTACAGTAAACATTTTGTAAGGGTTGTAGGTAGATACACCTACATTATCTGTTAGGTCAGTTGTTCTTTCTGTGTGATTTATCGTCAAAGAATCTTGCTGCAAGGCAATACGAGTCGCAGACGCCGCGAGTGGACACGAGTTCTGCTCGCGTCTCTACGAAACCTCATTAGAATAAACGATATCCTCTCCATGCGTCCACTCCGCGCGGGACCTTATTACTCCGACAAACTACCGTCAAACGGCACCACTCCGCCTCCACCACCTCAACTAAACCTTAACGTCATACCCATAAAGCTTCTATTCCAACTCCAGTGAGACTCTTAAGCTCCTTTACATAACACACAGCCTTATGTCCAAAGTATTAGAATTGGATTTCGAAAAGAACCGGAGATAACAAACCCGCTACTACGGCATGGCTCGAAAGTTGAGATGTCCTGTCCATGCAAAGCTGTACATTGAAACTTGAGAGAGGCACTAATAACTCTTATGTCTGCTGTCTTTTTACACTTAATATTATTCACTCACATTATCATATCTTGAAAATAAAATAAACGACGTCTAAACGATTTGAAGTATTCTTTAAAAGTACGAATCGGTACTTATTATTTTCTGCAATCACAATAATAGTCAATTTTCTTTCTAATAGAGAACGGATTATACATTATTATTGTTAAAGAGAGTTGTTTTCTGAAATTGAATGAGGCTTCATTATCGACTCTACAATTATTCCGATGGAAAATTCTTGAATATGTTTCCTATACGTTTACAATAATTAGGTACTTACCTATTTATTCAAGAGGCTATTAGTTACTTTATGATTGTTAACTTCCACTTGTACATTTCTATGGCAGTTTGTTTCATCTGGTGAGACGAACAATCCATTTAGCATGCCAGTTTCAAAAAGTACTTATGTTCCATTATGGAAAACATTTAGCATCTAATAATTCTTATTTGCTCTATCTTCTTACGCCGGTTCTTACTATCAGGATTTTGTGTACACTCGTTCTAATCTCGTGTAAATCTATTCTAAATAAAAGACCTTATACTTTACTAGCGTTTTCTAATCAGTGTCGACTTAGATAATACAGACCATCAATTACATAACTTATGTTTGTTAATGATTCTAAAATCATTTATCTAAATAAAATCATGATTTTAGGGCCTGTCTACTGACAGTTGATCAGCCTGTTCAAACGACCACCGAAGGAGTACTAACTCATAAATAAAGTAAACGAGCCCAGAACATCGGAAGCAGCTTATTTATTATCCGAGCCGCAGCCATGCTATACAATCCATCGCGAGCTATTTCGCGCGAGTTACAGCGCGGCCGTCCACCCGCCGCCGCCGGCGCCGGCGCAGCATCGTCTCTCGCTTCGGTAGTAATGACTTCCTTACGTCCAGTTTAGTACTCTGTGTAGTTCCGAATGGATATTAACGACTCTTAAGGAGAGCACGTTAAACATTAAACGGAGCAATGAATGCTACAAAAATTGAAAGTCTAGTAAGTTTAAGTTCTATAAAATAAACTGAGAAGGAGTACGCAGGATCCTATAAATAAAGTACCTGAACAAAAGTAATAAAATAACATCGGCAAGTTGTTAAATAGGTATTATTGTAAAAATAAATCATACCTTTTCGATTCATAAAAAAACATTACAATACCATTCTTCGCAAATAAAAACACATAAAAATAAAAACAAAATACGCTATCAAACTCAAACGGAATGAAAAAAACTTTTATAACCGCATCGAAATTCCCATCAGCACCTGTTACAAAGGCGGCTATCAAATTACCCGCGACATATCCGCGGCGAGCGAGCGCGCCTCCATCCATAAATACGGTATTCGTTATGCATTTCTCATATTCATGAATCCGTTTTATTGGCCCCAATAAAATATGAACATCTCAGAATGGATATGAGAGAGCGGGCAAATCTAATATGGATTGCTTGCGCCGGATTCGGTCCGATTGGCGGGTGGAGGGAGGCGGCCAGCTGCTTCGCTTCTGCTCCGCTTCGGGTCGACTGTGATCATTTGACATTTCATTTCCACGACCGACTCGTTTCGTTTACTAATAAAGGTTTAATAAGAAAGCTATACTCTACTACTATAATTGAATTGTCTATATAAGTAGTATACCTTGACTGTATTGCAACATTTGCATAATTCTAATTTGAAAGGAGTGACACAAAACCTGCTACGGAGAGAGAAAGCTGATATCAACTTATTGTTTAATCGTAAAAGAAGTCGACGGTCTTGTATAGGCTAGAATGAGGGCTAGTGTATATCTCATGTCATCTTAGCCGAGCAACAATCTTTCAAGCTCGGGAGTCCAACGACAATGGACCAGTATATATCGTCACCTTGCGTAACACCCCTCCATATAATGCGAATTTAAAGGGCTCTGTCACACTAAACCAGCCACAGAAAAGGGCAGCTCTTCCGTCGACGTGTCAAAAATTCAACAGAGTGCCGGGATAAGTGGAATGGATGGCGGCGTCGTAGTCCCGGATAAAATATTCTACGTCAAATCGTACGTCACTGGCCCTCGACTTGTTCTCGCCGAGAGTGCTTCGCGGAAGTCTCTTATTTATTCGCTTTATGTCAGCTACAGCACGGGTCCTTTTGTGCCTGTCCGATTTACAAGCACCTATTAGGGTTACCTTTTATTGTGAGGGAATTTGAATACCATGATACTAAGGTAGACTTTATGCGGTATAGTTTTCTCTCAACTATAAGTCTTATAAACATAAATTCAATCACGTATTAAGTCTAAACTAAAAAGCTTGTATTATTACTAATAATGAGGCAGCCCTCACACAGAACACATTATGTAACCAATCCCAACGCATTAAAACTAACTCGCGAGAAGAGAAATCCATTAGAGGCATTTCCAGTAATTTAGGGTGCGCGGCGGAAACCCATTTGGGCATTACTGGGGTGGGGAGGGGGAGGGTAGTGGCGAGTGGTAAGTGGTGAGTGGTGAGTGCGACTATCAGTAAGTATCTCCATTATGATTGCGTTATCAACGCGATCAATTAAGCAGCATTACGTTAAAATTCACCCCAGCCATCAATTACGTGGCGGGGCAGCGTTCGGCGAATGATGGACATTCCCTTTACACTCAAATAACATTACCGGTATTATATTCCGGACGGTATCATGCCAAAAGGCACAAGTAAAACATTGTTGGTTATGATAATATTATGTTAAGTAGAACAAAAACAATTTGAACCATTAACGTCAGGGTAATCTGTTAGACACTCTCTTCTGACTCCACACTGATCGAATTCATTATTCACCGGCAGAGAGCAATTAAAGCTCCACTAATCAATCTCAAACTTCAGCCAGAGCTGAACTCTAATCAAGAAAACTCCTATTCCGTGAAAGCTTTCCGAACAAAATTTAACTTAATTAAAAATGTAAATTAAATTCCTAGGCGCTTCCACAAGCATCACGTCGTCCCGCGCCGCGTCGAGCGCTCGGGCTTTTGATTGCAGCTAAAAGGTTTGGGATTAGTGCGCGAAAGAGCTTTCAGTGCATTTGTAGAGCTTTTAAGTGGGAAGCTTTTGCTTAAGACACTTACATACAATGTAAATTTTATGTTCCACCTTGAAGTAAGTGTGTCTTAGCTGCTGTTATTAAAGAACAATATCTACCGACTTAGGTAAAACTCGATATAACCATTGATATCCTTTTACATTTGTGACATTAAATAATAATGGAATGTCAATTTGTGTTTGTAACAGGAGAGATTTGTGTGGATAAGCGGTAGCGAGTGAAGGGGTTGTGGGGGGAGCCTTTGGGACGGGGGCGGCTAGAGGGAGGCCTGACCAAGGAAGTTCGGTGTCCGGAAATAAACCGCCCGTAAAATTGTCAATTCCGCGGGAGCGCCGGCGCCTGGGCCCGACAATTTTGAGCCGTCGCCCGTCTCCGAACGGCCCGCTCCGATCTTTGTTCTAACTCGGTGTTAAAAACACAACTCATGTCAGCACGTTGCTTTTGACTTCAAAATTGCTTATATGCACGTAATACAGCATATATTAACATAGTAATATCCAACGAAGACATATTGCACAGTTGCATAACATTAAATAAAATGCATCGTACAATAGCGGAGAGGTCATGCCACGATCGCACGTCAGCAAAATGCGCAATGCCATCTGGGTGTGCGCCAAAACAATCACTGTTATTCACTACTTAACTCCACGATACGCTACATTACACTACATCTTTGTTTGCGTCGCGATCCGTGATTAAACTGTAATTACTTGTGAATAGGTAATAACTTTAGCCCAATATGCGTGAAGCCAAACTCGTTTACGGAGTCATCCAAAAGAAAATTGGGTCAGATATATCAGGAGCCGCATACGCAGATAACACACGCATCGCCCATCCAATCACAAGGAGCAGCGAGCAGAAAGCTTATTATCGGGACGCGTTCTTCCATCAGCCGGGTAATGAGAACGCGACGCGGCGTTCGTTCCGCGCGGCGACCGACGTCCGGCGTCCGGAATCCAGTGCCGGACATCGTCCGGATAACGGACGGACTGCACGCGTGCACCGCCCGACACCGAACCCTCGCGCTTTTTGAACTGAGATCATCGCGACGCTCATCCGTGAAATTGATTCTCGAGGAAAGAAAAGACGAAAAGATAAATAAAAAGGAAATAGGAAAACACAAGCTAAGATTTGGCGTGAAATTGTTTTTCAGAGCCCGCCCGCCGCCGCCGACGCGACTACAGCGGCGGCCCAGCTCGGAATTTCCCAATTACTGGGTGTAAATGTATCTACTTGATTACGTAATGTACTATATAAGTAGGTGGTATTTTTATCAAAACTCATTATGTTCGTACCGCATTCAAGAGCTAAATTAAAATGATTACGTTATGATTAATTACGAGTATTACCTAGTACGAGTATCTACCTACATTAAAAATTAATTAAGACTTAATTTATTAATAGCACAAAAGAAACATTGTATTCTTCTGGGAAATAATGATTATCGCGGTGAGTAAGTAACTTGAACAGCGGTTGCTTCAACCAAATGAAATTACAATGGTTGCCTAATAACTTCAGAAACGTCCTTCAATGTGGGGTTCGGTCGAATTGGGATCTTAAAACACTGTGACATCTCATCCACTACGTGATCCATTTGCCGAAGTAAGAAGCAATCTCATTCAATACCCGGCGCTCCCACCCCGCACACCCGCCCGCCGCATAGGGTTGCTACTCGCTACTAAAGTACTAACAATGCGATACTTTGTGCGCGAGGCCGTATCACGGAACGCAATAAAACTTTACATTCCTCTTTAACTACTTTCCTAGTTATCAGCGTGTGATACGAAATGGGGCAGAAACATTGCCTGTTCTTCGATTTTCATATTAAGATTCACTTCCATAGGTTCAAAGACTATGCTGTAAATAATAAATGATTAGGTACCTACCTACTTACTATGCTGAATAATCATATTATCTGATTAATTCACGTGTCGTTTCTTTCCTTTCAGCTATGGCACCTTATGAAGCGGTAGTAGAGTAAAAAATTACGTTGTGAAAATGTACTTTAAGGTACTTACTTACAATAAAAAAAATTGATTATTTTTTTCCGTTTTATTTAGTCGGTATTTACGTACAAATTAAAAACTGTTGTTTACTCAGTTTCTTGTTCATTAAGAAAGTTACTTAAGTTACTTCTTAAACTAGGTAAGTTTAAACACATACAGTAAACGTAACTAAACGTAAACTGATGGAAGATGTTTTATGGGATGAAAGTACCCTTCATACAAATCAGTCGGTCATGTGACCTACCAATGTATGGCAAGTCGAATTTAAAAAAATGCAAATTTCAATATATTTTTTGTAAAAATTCTTTACATTCATGTGTACTTTCATCCCATAAAATATCTTCCATCAGTTAGTTTACAACTGTATAAATTTTAAGTATGAAGATTACTAGATAGAAAACATGAGATGCTTTGTTCATAAGGCGCTACAAATTTTAACTATGCTTATTGTCTGATTTCGAATAATTTAAATAATGGCAACTTTTCATCCATCGATATTAAATAGCAATGGCATTTCCATACGATTTCAGTAATTGTTGCCATTATTTAAAAGAATCAAAATGTATTTACATGAATCTTAAACAAGATAGGTACTAATACGTTAAGTCAAACTCCATTTTAGGACAGCCCTATATTCGGGGAGCGAGTATCGCTTTCCCCGATTGTATTAGATTCAGCTGCCCTTTTCATCTACATGTCGTTCTTTCCTTACATGTCGGGAGGGTCGACTAGTGGATACTCCTCTAACTCACTCCAATTCCTATGACTGATCGCCTCAGGACGTCACGATAATGGCTCTATGCGGCTATGGAATGTGATTATTCCATTAAATAACTAAGTAAGTACTGAGTTTTCAAATATTATGTGTGCGGAAAGTAATTTACAAACTGATATCTCCAATGTTATTTTATTATGTAAAGCACAATGTGTTTCTGGGAGGTGGGCGAATAGACAGAGGATGGGCGTGCTTTTTTATACTTTGAATTTGTTGAAATCGACCCACCATAATTTTCAACTAAAGTAGATTTTTTTATTAGACGGACTAAACTAACAGGTGCTAATGTCACTTTGTGAAATAATGTTGCCATGTTTAATGTGATAGTGATGCGTTCACTTGTGAATCAGTTCCCTTAGTTCACCCAAACAGTGAGCCAAAAAGATAACGATAAATTATATATTGAAAAAACAAATGGATTTCGCTCCCATACAAAGTGAGGCAGAGCGATTTAATATTTTAATTTACAAAAAAATCACGACATTACGGAAGAAAATAAAATATAGGTAGGTACTTTGATAGGTGAACTATTAATCAGTGATTGAATTCGATCTTTGGTCGCAACACTATTTTTATTCCATCAAAAACTGGCAACACAGCAAACGTCAGTTGAGTCCGACTAATAAAAAATATTACTTTAGTTTCAACTAGTTCATTATAATAATCAAATAAGTAAGTAGGTATCCTACCTATAGTAAACTCGTTAATACAAACTCTACAAACTACATTCTGTAATCCCACGTCGGTCAGTTCATATAAAAAAGTCCATGTATTTGTCGGGAATCTATGAATATGATTATCCAACCCATTCCAAAGGATATCATCCAATAAACCTAGTACGTAGCAAGGTATCAAATCTTTTTCGTCCGTAGTGAAATTGAATATTTATCCGGGTAGTATCTCTATTCCGGAACAATTTTTATGTAGGGGGAATACAATCTCAAGATATTTGGGAGGGCCACTCCACGAGGATATTGGCAAATACCTTGGCTACATTACCTTTATTGCCTGGCGACGCGCGACGTCTTGTGGAGTTTGATCCTATCTGCGATTATTTGCGTATTGTTCAGTGTAGCTAAATGTAATCTCACTGTTAACCCTAATTTGGTATGGGTACCTACATAAATGGAACCGATTTAAACCGGTTATTATTATAAACTTAATAGCTATTGTATAGATTTTTGACTTGGTTTGTGAGTGAACAAAATATAAACGGATAAAATTATGATAGGTAGAGTATTCCTTCATCGTCTTTTCCACAAAGACTTTGCTACCTACTTTACAAATTAACTAACAATCAAAAATTTCCCTTTTGACCAAAATAATTAAAGAAACCTTATTCAAGCTGACAGTAACATCTACCCATAACAAATTTGCGCTCTATAAATAATTACTTTCCAACAAAGAGACACAATTATGCAGAAAGTCGGGTCGCAGGGTCGCTACGGTCGCACCACACGGTGCAAACCTGTCCGCGACTTACCATAAATATCTACCGGATAATTACATTGAGTAATTCCATAAATAAAGCAGGCATGCATATTAAATTATTGTTACTACATTATGGCCGCGCGGTGCGAATTGCGACGCCGCAAATGGTAATCGTGAAATAGCATTATCCACACTTAAAACGAAAATAGCGCCTACATTCAATGTTTTTTTATTAAAATGTTTGTTTATTGAAAGATGTAGCTATATCGAAAAAATAACGATCGTCTCTGATTCTTATTATACAGCTGATTGTCAATCATAAGTATGAAAACATCATGAAAAAGTGTTCTTCTGTTCAAGTCTCAAAAATTACGAATTCAAAGTTACGATTGGAGCGATTGATTAGAAATCTATCTCAGCCACTTGTGGTCCGCCTTCGAACATAGGCCTCCTCCAACTTCTTCCACTTCCGACGGTCGCAGGCGGTGCGCATCCAGTTGTGGCCCGCTATTCCCCGAATGTCGTCCACCCATCTCAGAGGTGGGCGACCTTGTCCCCGCGTGTTTTGCCGTGGTCTCCACTCCAGCGTTCTTCTGGTCCATCGGTACCTATCCATCCGTGCAATGTGTCCCGCCCATCTCCATTTCCGGCTTTCGAGGATGTCTACCACGTCTCTAAGCTTCGTCCTTTGTCTGATCCACTCGTTTTATTTGTGGTCAAGTAGTGTTACACCGAGCATCGCCCTTTCCATCGCTCTTTGTGTCACTCTAAGCTTGATTAGAAATAGGTAACCTATATTTTATCCAAAAAGGAAACTATCATAGCTTACAGGCCATAGCAACTTACGAGTAACACAACTATCCAAGGTGCAAATTGCACACAAATTAGCCCAACAATGGTCGCAATTTATGCTTAAATCTCGCCGCCGTATAAAGGTGCATTTAAATTGAGCGGATATAATGGCATACGGCGTGTCATGAATTATACGCGACTTAAACTGCGACTTTTGGCTTTTGCCCGCCCGCGACTACAGAGCCACTAAAGTTTCATCACGGAATATTATTCTTCATAAAGGTTCTAAAGTATATTTGTATGATAACTACTGTAATTATAGGTAACTAGATACCTGCGAACACTAATATAGCATAATTTGGTCGCAGCTATAGGCCCCAAAAAGAGTATCTCTTCTTCTTCTAAGTCGTATTCCTCATTGCTGAGGGTCGTGATCATTCTAAGGAATTAATCACAAAGAACTACTCTCGTGGCAGATTTAATGGGGTGGTTTGCCATTGCCTTCCCAATTTCACACACTGGTTATCTCAGTGTGTAGGTTTCCTCACGATGTTTTCCTTCACCGTCAGAGCAGTCGGTAAATGAAAAAGAAAAGTCGGTAAATGGTAAAAAAAGAGTATATAGGAGAAAAAATTATATCTAATTGTCTATTATTATTTTTTAAATCTGGTCATACTAAAGTATTTAGAAAAATAGAGGAATAATGACTTCTATCCCGATTAATATTCCAGATATTTTAATTTGAGATGTCAATTATCTCAATTATAAATGGACCATCATCTTTTTCCTAGACCCTTCAATTTTTAACTCGTCTATTTAGGCAGAAAAAAATCGTTAATTGTCGATTTAATCTGAAGTAACATTCTATAGGACAAGTATTCATTAGCTAATAATTTATGAAAATTATCGATGAGCCAGACAATAACCTTTACAAAACAGTAATGTTTACCTTCACTAAGTTTTAATTTAAATTTAGTATTGTTCTAAACTCGTAGCAAATACACATGCATTGTTACGATTGTACCTAATAACAATTAACGTGGTAATTTTAATTCCCTTCGTAATTATTTTGCTAATAAAATAGTGTATTAGCATATTCCGGCAAATCAATCTACAGACATAATTATTCACTGTGTTGTAATTACTGATGTAGGTACGGGCTTGAACACGGTCACTTAAATTAAAACCTCGCAATGCGTATGCTCATTAATGAGTATCTGGGAACTAATCAACGTCTAACACTAAATAACTAATAACATTAAATACCCACCCAATAGTTTTACTTTATCTAATTTATCGGTCTATTTCACTTTAATATGTATAGAGCTTTTTTAATAAAAGTTCTAAAACTTTTACACAAAAACATTCCTATAACCATAGAAAGTTTTCTTTTCTACTGACACTTAATTTTAAAATAGCATTGTGTAGACACAATTGGATGCCATATTCCTCCATAGTTGGCTCGTTTAATTGTCATTGTTAGCCGTCGCGATAGAGTTCGCGATAATGCAGCTTAATTAACGTCCAGACGCAATGCTGATTGCGGTGTTGTTAAGTTGACTCGAGCTGCAATAACTTAGCTAGAGGGCTGTAAATAAATGTTCGTGATCGTCGACTAGGTATTTTAATGAGATTTAATAGCGCGGTCCTGCCACAGACGGCTCAGCGGCTCGGCCCACAGGTAACATTGTCGGCTCTTAAGGCCTTAATTGGTTTCCTACATGTTTAATCCGCTTAATGGTTGTTTTTGTCGGACGAGCTACAATAACGAAATCCGGTTTCGACATGAATAACCCTGATCGATGTGAAACTTGTCACTTAACATTCTTCTTATTAAGTTGATTAGTAGCGGAGAATGACAACAGCGACTAAAGTTTGCGTAACTACTCGTACACATAAATATTCAGAGGTTTCGTATTAGTGTGTCTGCGAAGTGAAACTTGTATATGACAAATCTTGTAATATTATAATTGCTTCATTAGACATGAGAAGTAGGATGTTAATCGTTATTTATAGACAATAAATTGTTATATTCATGGTGGTAGAAGCGGAAGGCGCATAAATTCGACGAGCTAGTGGCGGGCTGACACCTGTGATTGCATTTACAATGCTAATTCACGGCACAATATCACGTCAGCGACCGCGCTTCTCGTTTTGCAATCGCGATGAACACACGCCCAAACACCTAACACCTAGCACCACTCCCAAACAAATTATATTTTAAGTCCCCCTTTAACTTTGTGACCACATACCTAGCCAGCAGATATTTTTCTTCGTAAGAGACTGACCTGTACAAATTCTCTAATCTTATTAATGTATGTAGGTAGAGTGCAGTGATAGTAGGTGGAATTTAGTAGTTAACCATACTACGAATGACTGATGACATTTTAAAATTCATTATTAAATTATTGATAGATTTCGACTGAGTGGGTCGTTACACGTCGAGATAAGCCGGCGGATAAGCGGCCACAATCCATTATCGAGCAGTTAATTGATAATTACTTTCTTCCATTACGCCCAACGAAAAACGCGGTGATTAACTCTGAATCGCTTTAACGAGCACAATGGGTCGGCGTTCAATTAAAAACCCTTGTCGAATGTAGACGGCTTCGCAGAAAAGCGGATTCGACGCTGACTCAATCTCGTATACATGGAATAAGGAATTACTCGCGTGCGGAAAGTTTTCAATTAAATATTCACCCGTTTTGTAATTAAGACGCGATTCAATTGAACACAATGGAGTTTTGTGAGGCGCTTTCGAAAGAAATCGGAGACAGACTTAACGTTTTCAATAAGTTAACGAGAACGGAGATTGGACGGTGAGATGCGCGATAATTAAATTTTTTGAATGCCCCAGTACACAATTGTGTAAGTTAAAAGTTAAATTACGGATTTAGATTGCAATCAAATAACTTTTACTGTCTCTGTTAGCCTCAAGGTACCCTTGAGAATTACTATGAAAGTAGACGCATCACGCAGTGACTGAGAAGCCTTTAGACACTTTTAGAGCTAATGCAGCAGCCGGCTATGCTGAGTGCCACATATGCCACATTTGAGCGTAATTTAAATGCATGCGCATTACTCGCGTATGCCGCAACTACACAATGCCTTAATTTATTATAAATAGCTTTATTATCCGAACCACGTCGACAACAGCTACTAAAGAATAAAGGTAAATTCTCAAACTCTGATCGTAGTATAAAAACCGTACCGTATCGTACCGTATCGTAGTATAACCGGTCAAATGCGAGCCGGATTCGCGCACCGAGGGTTCCGTTCGCAAGAGAAATATTCTTCGTTTTGAAAAAATACCAATAAAATTATTTCTAAGTTTCTTATACTTATCTGCAATAGATGCGGGCAAGCAAGTTCTACAACTGTGCCAAATTTCAAAACGATACTACAGCAGTTCCTGAGCATCAAACAGCTGTGACATACAGACGGACATACAGACGGACGGACATCGAAGTCTCACCATAAGGGTTCTTTTTTACTATTTTGGTACGGAACCCTAAAAACTAATTGGTTGTTAGAAAAACTAAGGCAAATTTATACGGAACCAGTTACTGACGTCATTGCTAACGATTAGTACTGCGTAATGTTATTATTTCGGGTATATTTCGGGTCATAACACTGACTATCTGCATTTGCAACATCATTGAATTCAGATACTGACTTCTTATATCAAATGTAATTGTCATACATTGAATAATAATTTTTTTTCTATACATATTTATTATTCTGTTGATGTAGACATTACTTCCAATTAACTCTTAACGTAACGTTAGTTTTTCTAATCAAAACTTATGACGCATATAACTCCCTGAACTAGTTCAATAAAACTAGCAGTAATCTCCACATCTAAAACCCCGAACGTAGTAATCCCGCAGACATTTAATTTTGTCTCTTAAATGAGTCTCCGATCTCATATCCCATCCGGAATGCTTACACCCATGATTGCTTCGATCCGTAGATCGTATAAATCGTGAAGAAAATCGTCTGCAGATCCCTTGCAGAATTTGGTGGCCCCGGCAGGGTGCTGATGTCTGAATTTGTGATATATCGATGCGAATATCGCCGGACGCGCCTGTTTATGAGATATTTCATATCGCGCATAATTCGGACGCCATTTATCACTTAAAGCCAGATCGACGAAAGCTCATACCATATGCTTGACTTTTTTTTTAAACCTAGCACATATACAATCAAGTTATAACCTTACTTTGTGTTGACTTATGGTTTAATTTTAATTAGTGTAATAAATTTACCGAGTCGTAGTTACAAATTTTTTAACTACTCATATGTCATACAAAACTATCAGAAGCATGATCAAAAGTATTAAATAACACAACTTGCACTAAGGATTTTACGGGCATTGGGTTGGCTATACGTTGACAAAAAGACATCGTTTTTTTACATTTCTTATAAGAATTAATTTCCCATTGTTTCTATGCAAGAGTAACTCAGAAACTCAGAATAGTTTACGTTCCATTCTGTAACTCTATACACATACTTTATTGTTTTCATGCGAGTTCCATAACCGTAACACGTTTATTTTATTATTCCGAAGGAAATAATATACCATAACAAACGTGAACCTCCGTAAAACAATACACAAGTGAATTATAATATTTACTTACTTGGCAATCTGCATCCATTCACGTGAGCCAAGATACGATAAGAGAGAATAACCCACTCGATTAATCGAACTGTACATTAATAATTGAAGAAACCCCCGACTTTTATTTTAAATTTATGATGGAGATCCTCTTACTTTCCTGGTAATCATAAGGTCCCCAAGGTTCCACGTGTGGGAATGACTCCACGTTCCTAAACATTTGAGCTCAAACTCGAGCCATATTCTAAGTTACCGATACAGAGATCCCATCTGATATACTACTCTAACTCTATTAACTAACTTCAAGAAATTGCAAATAAGTACAAAAAGATAAGTTTGAAGTAGTTTAATTGCAATGGTTACCTAAAGATAAACAACCTAGTTTTGCTGTATTGCTATTGACCGACAATATCACTTAATTCAATCTTAACAATTGATTAATTAAGGACTTTTAAATCAAGTCGCTAATTCTAATTCTAAGACGGGGCAGACACTGCACGGACTCCATGAACTTGGAGTTTTGTGCAAATACCTAATCCTAACTCCTAATTTTTTTGACCCACTATTTAAGGCGCACCTTAACAAAAAGCAATTCTTAGCCACATGCTAATGGCTGATACAAAGTGCTGCGACGTCGCTAACAAATGTCTCTGCAAAAAGGCCGTCACTTTTGACAGCCATATGAAAATTGTGTAGAGTGTTAGCGTGTGTTTTAAGTAAACATATCCGGATTTGTTTAGTGTGATTTAATTTACATACCTTAGGACCAATTACGAGGTTAGCTAAAATTATATCATTAATAGGAAACATTTTAAAAAGAAAAAAACCGCAATATAAGAAGATTACAAATGACCGTGACTGATTTGTATGGGGAGAGTTTTATTTTGCGAATTTAAAATCCCTTGGTTAATTTTCATATCCATTAGTGGAACTCTCCTGATAAAGATTTGGTGAATTACAATAATATCCTCTATAGTATAGAGTCTATACGAAATCGTACAAGGAGCAAGGGCTCCCCTGCGCAGGAAACCAGTTCGAAAGAAAATAGCCGTCTTCCTGCGACGGTGTATTATCCTAACCCACTCTTGAATGCAATTTCGATTCGTTTCGGTTCGGTATCGCTACTCCTAGTACTAGTATCGACTTTGTTCATTCTGAAAGGAATAGGGTAAGTGTGATGTGTTCGCTGGAAGATTCAGATCAAAACGTCGACGATTTCTACACACACTAATTGATTTAACTTTATACAAAGTCATTAATAGTTACTAGATTTTTCATGCTTCATCGTCGGAATTCTGTGCTGGGTTCGATGCAGTGTGCCAATACAAATTCTAGTTTCCATCGACACAGTAGTATTCATAATAAAATAAACATTGTACCTATAAGTAACCATAGACGACGTGATGCGTAGTTTACGAAACTACATACATAACACAACAAAACAACATATCCGAGATGAATGTACCAAGAACTAATAAAACACTTCTGAACTAATATTATCATTCCAATGGAATTCACGCAGCGAAGTACGTGCGTGAACGAGCTGCCTTACAGCTTACAGGCGACAGCATTGCAGGTCTGGGAGCGACCGGCGCGGGCACAGACCGGCACGACCGACTGCCGGAGCGGGGCACACTTGCTCCATAAACAGGCTCCCGTATTTTTCAATCAGAGAGCTGTCAAAGCGTTCTGACACCCTCATCCCATCGGCTCGCACTCGCCGAGCACCGAAATTGGTTTTCTACATTCAATCCATACAAAGTTTAATGTTATTCGTTCGCGATATCACCGGGATGCTGCCGATGTTTACCGACGCGCCAAATCATATTGGATTTGCAAACTTTTGTTTGCGGACTTTATTTCATTTCGCTGTTAGTTCAGGCCGAGAAAATGTAATTTTAGATATTGTCCTCTCTACTGTGTTTTCAGTATAACTTCATATTTATATGAACGGAATTTATTTTTAAAGTGAAATACTAGCTAGCTAATTTTATGGATAAAAATGCAAGATTTTTCTTGGAAATTATAAGGAGTGCAAGTTACAAATTAACCACACCGGATATCTGGGGAGCAGCTCGGCATTGCCTGGAGTGCGGTCGCAAGCGTTTATAAATTGAAGGGCTGGTACCTGCGGCTTAATACACCGCCGTTTCCGGTTCATTTCCGGACGGCGCGCGCGGCGCCGGATATTGCTTTTAAGGCTGCGCCGCACGCCATAGCTCGCGCTCCGTAATACCGTCATACCCGCCCTCGCCATACGCTTCGCTACACGCTCTCCGCTGCCACTGACACGTACATATGACATTGAATTCCGTCGTCTCACTGTGAAAACGTTTCCCAGAATACAGAGAATGTTGTGCAATATTTCTGTTTTTCTACATTTTGTTTGAGTAGGTAGTAAGTAAGTGCAATGATTTGCTAAAATAGAAACTTATTGAAATAGACATACTCGTATTTTATAACTACTCGTAAAACGAAACTGAAACAAATTAACTGTTACATAATATAAACTAAAGCTTACAAAGTTCGTATCAAGAGCTTCTAACGAATAAAAATAAGAGAAACCACAATCCCTTGGAGCTGCTGCTCCGGAAATTAAATTTTCCCTTAAGCTTAAAGTTTAATTAACTAACATCACGCGAGCGTTGCATAGTGACCAGTGTTGGCGTGGAGCGGAGCGGAGCGGACGAAGCGGTGGGATCCGCGTCCCTTCAGTGCAATTTGATGGACAGTCAATTTAAGAGTGATTCCGAGCGGTAACGTGGGTTGTTTAATTTGCAGACCAATGACATGAACGCATCGCCCAGACTGACCGCTCCTCTAGATCGTACCTACGGCGCCTTTCTATACAATAACTGTATATCCAAGGAATTCATTTGAAAACGAATTTAATATTGTCTATGGTCCACTGTCAAACATCCTTAAAGTTTTCAGACTATTCTAGAATTTGTAGGTACTAGTTACAGGTAGCGATTACCACTAGACAGATATACGGGTAGGTACATGATGGTACGAACGCCCGCCACTATGGAGAGAGTTTATCGTCTCGCCTGACTGTATGGTTGAACTTGGGGAAGGAGACTAATTTTTCTTTCAACCATGTATTAATGTATTAGATAAACCTAAGGATGCGTCGTCTATCTTGTGTGAGTAAATATAGCACAAACAGGATACTATGTTTTGTTGTATGAATCATAAAATCGCATAGAAATAAATGTCTAATGAATTTTACATGTTCCATTTTTACTCGTCTTAATGATTACCATATGGTTCTTCATGGTGTGATGTTAATAAGTATTAACGTTTTAACCGTCTACGCGTATGTTGTGTTATGACTTCCCAAGCATGCTGTTTTAATTAAAGCTGGTGTTACGCAATTTTATAATGTAATTGTGCTGTTTTTTACTGT
Organism: Hofmannophila pseudospretella; assembly: GCA_947369225.1. NCBI lineage: Eukaryota > Metazoa > Arthropoda > Insecta > Lepidoptera > Oecophoridae > Hofmannophila > Hofmannophila pseudospretella. The sequence continues at coordinate 7,499,421 of OX376316.1, forward strand.
TTCAATGTTTTCCAGATGGAGAGGCAACGGCTAGCAAAATATCCAACAAGAAATCGATATGGTTCGAACGTCTACTCTCAGGGATGTACGAGTATGTATAATACATCTATCTAACTATTGATCTAATAGTAACATTATACCAATAATATATTCCACAAGTACGAATTGAATGTGTAAAATAATTTTTCTACTCCCATATGGTAAATTGTTCAATATGAAACCACGGTCAGCAACACAAACTACTTCATTGGGTCGTTACGTAATGTAGGAATCTTCATTACGATACCGTCAATTCAATGGAGTACAATGTAAATTTATTAACAGATTCATGAAATTCGATACAAAATTAGTAGTTTATGAAAAAAATATTGTTACGAAAATTTTTATTTTTTTTTTAAAATGCCGACGACGGCCACGCACTTTTGTCGACGGAGTTTCAACGAGCTGTCATGGCGTGTTAAATGCTTCACAATAGTATGTATTTTCAATTTTTTAGGTATTTCATGGTCGTAGAAAAAGTATTATATGCAACTCCATGTAATTAGCCATTGTAAAACTCCTTTTTTCTATTTTGATACTCGCTACGCTCGTATCAAAACTATAAACTCACTTTACAATGGCTGTTATTACGTGTCAGTTGCATAAAATACTATTGTATAACCGAGATGTAAATTGAAAGTTGCACCTAAACAACGACAACATTTTCTTCTTCAGAATAACACATAAAGACTTGTTAAGGCGATTTAACATTTTTTTTAAATCATTATTTTCATATGTCACCATTTAAGGTACGGGATCCGATTAGCATAGAATTACACAATTTTTCCGAATCATTCGTGTCAAGACAGTTTATAAATTTATTTATTATACTCTGTTCGAGAGAGAGCATACATAACACAAGTCATGTTATCGGCCGCCCTGATTCTGCTACATTAAATCGTTTCCATTACTTTAAGTAGATTTCGATGTTTATGTCAAACGCAGCCGCGATAATATCGCAATTTATTTTATTAATACATTCAATCTAATGGCACTCGGGCCGAGTGATGCGTCAAGTAAAATTAATAGAGTCGGTTTAGACTATATTAGACGTGATGTACATATTATACTTCCTAGCTTCTAGAATAATTCATGTGTGACACAGAAGCTGTTACAGATTTCTACACTACTGTTTATTTTTAATCATTAAGTTTTGTATATCTTGATACTTTGTACTTTTAACACTTTCAGAGTATAAAGTCTGTCGACTTGAAAAAAAACTTAATTTATGATAGAAAAATATTCAGGTTACATATCCACCGAAGCATTAAATACCTAGCATTTGTTATTCTAAATTTCTCGGCCGTTATTTAGCATAATACGTTATTTATTCATCACGTAAACATGTCTCTTCCCACTTGTGTTATGAAATGGATTTTAACAATAAATATAACTTATCTTATAATAGCTTTGTCACTTTTTCACGATTAATAAACTCTGATTATGTATGAGCTACACATATTTCAATAAGTTAAAAATGTAGACGGGATTATGCCCGTGCATATCGAATTAATTCTGCAATTTATTCCAAATTAAGTCGGCTTATTTCACAACGTCTCGAAAATTCTACTGTCATATTCCTACATCATACAAGAGATTAGAACGAACTAACTAAAAGCCTTGAACCTGTCGTCTTTAATTAATTTATTAACTACAATTACCTAATTTAAATCTTTATTATTAATCCATTGTAAGATTACTGACGCGTTTATAAAGATAATTGTTACTTAATAAATTAAAATAAATTCATGGAAAAAAGATTTTATCTATCTAAGATTTTTGTTTGTTTATGGCACCACACAAACTTTTTTATTTCATCCTTTGTGACTCAACTAAATTATTGTGTCAGAATTTCTAACTTGTTTTGTCGACACAGTTTAAAAATAGATACTTAATTGTAAAACATTTCGTTAGTAAAGTTAGCATAAATGTTTCTATTTGAATTCAAAAATATTTAACAGCGAGCTAACTATGTGTTTAATTCATGAAATGGGTTCTTACGCTTTGTGTCAAAGATTTCATTAAAATATATCAAAATAATTTATATCTTGAATAATGATTACAATTTTCTTAATGTAGGTATTTTGTACATTTAACACTTTCGGAATGTACTTACTTTCTTACATATCTAAATTAAATTTCAAGCTTGTCACAAGTTTTAATATAAATATATGTACAGTCTGTGCACAGACTACCCCTGTGTTATAGTTATCTGGATTACCCCTGTGTCATAATTATCTGACATCCCCTAGCTGACGCTCTAGTATCGGGGTCAAAATAATACAGGGCACAGGTTTTACATAATACTACCCTTAGTGTTAATGGGAAATCATATCCACAAAATCTTAGAATAGGATAGAATAAAAAATCCGACTTATCCTATCTTATACTCGTATGACGCAGATTGTGCGCCGGCCGACATATACTAGGTAGTTTTGAAGGGTTGAAATAGAAACTCCTTTCCGACCAATAAACCCTTACAATCCCTTTTAATACGATAATGTACCTCTATCTTACGTCTGCAGTCACACACACGACCCTCGTGTGCTAATTGAATTTAAGGAATAAAATCCAATCGCCCGATTCTTTATTATTCAAGATCCAATTTGGATAAGGTCTGATCGGTCCGCGGGGCGCGGGCGAGAGGGGCAGTCGAGAATAAAATTGGATTTGTCACTCAAAACATAAGGCTGCCTTTAACTTTAATAAGAAAGTACTGTATCATAAATTTACCCAAGCTTATTCAGATTCTTCGGAAGTTGTGCCTTCTTTTCCCGTCAATATCATAATTTACTACGAATATCTTTGGTTTCTATTAAATTGGATGCGTGATACTCAGATAAAACAGCTTTTTTTCACCTGGCGTAATATTGAACACCAATTTAGCATACTATTAGTTCTGATCTCGAAGCTACTTTAACCTAAGATAAAATTACACGTAAGTACCTCCAAAAAATTTAAATTAACTTGCATATGATCCCTCTATCTACCCTCAACGCATCGGTGGGGTACCTACCCTTCCCGCATGTATATTTGTAAACCAGCAAGCTAGTGTGGCACGTGCTTGAACGACGATAGCAGTAATGACACCGTGTTATCAGCAGCGAGCAGCGACTGCGGCCAGCCCCCAATTTGCACATGCAATTTTGACAAACTACGGTACATCCTCATAAGCTCTTTAGGTTTTACTTCCCTGCTTCCTCTTTCGAGACATTGGCGATTTGAGTTCAGCTCAATTAGTTATTCTACCCATTTATCTTACTTGAATTCAGAAGCTCATATTTTTAAGAATGGTGGAACCATTGTGTTTGTTTGTACGTTTCTTCATGTGAATATGAAAAATGTAAAACCATCCTTGGGAATCTATTTATACTTCCATCAGTGAAAACCGGAACAAAATCCGTTCAGCAGTTTTCGTGTTTATCCTTCACACACAGACAGACAGACGCCGTGGGGACGTTGTTTTATACTATGTAGTGATGATGATAGTGATAGTGAAATGATGATGATGATGAAGTGAAGCGTCAGAAGTCATTATATAGGATCTTTATTAATTCGTATTTTGCTGAACTTTATTCTTCCTTGTCTACAGCTTTAATTAAACCACCCATAAGCACTCCCGGAAATGACAGTGCGTAGAGTCAGCTTACACGCTGTGGGGTGCTGAAATTAATGGTAAATAAACAGTGCCTCTTATTAGTGCGCGACACCACTGATTGCTATCGTCAACCATGGGTAGGGTGGGTTCATCCCCCGACGTAAGATTAATTTAGATAGATATTGCTCACCGCTCGAAATTAAAATTAATACCTAATTTTACCTCCATATACCGGTGAATAGAAGGCGAATAAATAGAAGCTTAAAAGTAAACTAACTAAGTAACTACGTAGTTAGTAAACTAACCTTAGCAGATCATAGAGATCTAAAATTAGACGTATTTTTGAAATGGTCTATTTATATTTTTGAGTTCGGAATAAACCTTAATAACCCTAACGATGTAACTGTATGTAAATACCTTGTTTTATTGATACCTTAGTAGATTTTACCTCGAATACTCACCAGGCTGTAAGAACGAAGGTCGATAATATTGCCGGACCTGAAACAAAATAATCCTTTTTGAAATTAAAAGTATATTAGGAGAGTTTAACTTTTCTGTGAGTTCCTAGAAATGTCCTTAATGTTAAGTGTACCTTAATTCTCGTGTTATCTCTATCTAGAGCTTAGAGTAGAAAGGGATACAATGTATTTAAATGAAGACTTAATTTTAGGGACGCATCGTGCAACTGACGGTTAGTTAACGAACTAAAGACGCATAAGATCATTGACCGAACCCTAAAACCAACTAATTAAAGAACAATGCCACTAGTAGTGTGAGAGACGTTGTCGGTAGTACATAAATTGGCTAAACGATGGATGGACACAGTGTAGCGGGTGCAATTGGCGCAAATCTGTCGGCGCGGCGGCGAGAGCAAAAAGCGCCAATTCACCGGCGGCGTGTTGACGCTGCTCTAATTAAAGCCAGCTACATGGATCTCGGAAACTGTTTCGTAGTTACGTTCATAAACGAAATGACAGTTCTATTTGATGTCGATACTAAAAGTTAATAGAATTTCCTGCATTCCTCCTCTCCTCCGTGGTACGAAATATAAGGTTTTTTTACTAAACGTACACAATCTCATCTCACGTATACCGTGAGATGAGATGTGAGAGTGGACTTTTCTATAAACACTCCTGGAATACATCCACACCGAAACGAAGGTATTTGCGATAAACTTTATATATACCTAGACCAGTTACTAGTCATGCGGTCTCTGAAGGGGTCTTACCACCAGCAAAATCCTCGTTAGTCACTTCGATAGAAACTTCTTATAAAATTGCACTATAGTAGCTTTTTCGTGTATGGACTACACGAAAAAGCTACTATAGTGCAATTTTATCGAAAGAATGCAACCAAACTTCTTTATTTTTCTCTACTTTTCGTTTTAATTATCTATTATACCCTGACCAGGAACAAAAAATCCTCGCCATATTGCGGAATTAAATAGTACAATTTTTTCACAGCGAACTATAACACAGATTATAAAACTACCAATAGCGCTTTCTTGACATACCATTAAGTTTGGTGTTAAAATAACATGTAGTTTTTGCCATATCTTCGTAAATTCTAGTTGAAAGCCGCTCGTTCGTTCACTGCTGTCTCGTGTAATTGATACAGAACTCCGCCGCTACAGGATCCGGTGATATGCATTTAGGAAACGGGATGAGCTTTATTAATTAGCCATAAATACCTAAATTACTTCGATGTATGTACCTTAACTACAGGCTCTTATTTATATGTAAGGTAAGTAAGTGTTACCTTTATCGAATGTTCGTTACAAAAAGCAGACTAAAAGTAAAGTTGTTCGTTCAGTGCCCAGGTGAAACATACGAATGATAAAAGCTGTTGTATCATTTGTAAAAAAAACTATTTGTGTCATTCAATCCAGAAGATGGGCACGAATTCTTAATCCATTCACGATTGACGCAGGCTTCGTCAAACGGTGGTTGGGTACGTGGTTCAATATGAACCTATCATTGAAAGCGCGGAAATTAAATAGCCGCTCATATCCGCCGCCTGAAGTGTCGTATGCCCGCAGCCCGCAGGCAGACGATGCGACAGTGTCGCGCATTTCACTGTCTATTTTTTTCATTAATTCATGAAGGACTTAGGCAGAACCGAGTCAATCTACCTGTCATTGTTGGTATTATTAAACGTTATTTCAACCTTAATTACATAATTTGGATATTACAGATAGTCCACTATGCAGAGGGTGTCAACAAGAATGCGAGGCGGTGATGCATGTGCTTCTACACTGTCTAGGAACTGAAGAATTCCGAGTCAAGTAGAGGATGACTATGAACGCAAACCTTAAACCATCTGAAAGCCTACAACAGCGGTGCCATCAGCCAAAAGCCCTTCTACTTTACTTTAAGGGGTTAGGTTTGATGGGTTGATGCCTAGGGGGAATTATACAAAACTCTTAATTCATAGAGTCGCTGCAGGGTCTGCCATCCCCGTTTTAGAATTAGAAATACTAGAAGGACCTATGAAACCTAGAAGATCCAGAGCCACATAGAAGCCTTTAGTCTCCAATGCTGCTGAGATGTCCTGTTACACGACTAGATGTTCAGAACCTGGAAGAATTAGAAGACTTCATTTTGGAGGACAAATATTTAAAAAAATTGTATGTTTATGCTACACTATACACTCATCTAATTTTGGTCTTACATAAAGTATTGTCTAATTCCTCTCGCGTCAGTGTCTAATACCAATCGTTACAGCGTGCAAACTAACTTGATAAGGTATCAATAATTGCTTCCAGTTTGTAGAAAATTGCAGCCTCAATGCTAAATACGCAGAGATACGAAGAGATCGCTTTAAGCGATAAGGCCGCCTTTGTACATATCGTGATATTATTCCTGTAGTTTTTACTTTTCCTGATTTTGTGTACAATAAAGTGTTTCTATCTATCTATCTAAATACGTTCTTCGGTTCATCTTATATTTTATTAACAAGACAAGACGGCGACATGCGTCAACATAAAACCGTCACAAAAACTGTTACGGTCAAAGAGTCCGTAACACAGTTTTTACTTGTTACCAAGGCACTGATAAAATTTTAATTAGGGACTGTTATCTTAACAAACAATATAACTTTTTAAACTTTGGTGGTAGTTTACAATACTGTAATTATTTATAATTCAATTCTTACCAAAGTTCGGGTTTCTTTCAAAATCTCGTTAGGCAACATGCAACTGTGCTGAAATAACATTCATGAACCTTGGTAAGAATCCCATTTCTATTAGACAACTATACCGCATGAGTTGAGTATGGCACAGCCGAGCCGTCGCATGCGCATCGAACGTGAGCCGCCAATCACCGCATTACGACAATCAATCCGAGTCACACGCACGATATTTTTATTTCCCCTTAATTGGACTACTTGGACTAATTAACGTAACTCCCAATTTGAACACTGAATGTAAACACTGGCATCTCGAGATGTTTGTTCAACTGTGTTGTGATTTAATTAATTGAGTAAAAGATAATAAATTATGAGGAATATAAATATTAACTGCTAGGTATATTGATAACCTATGTGCGTAGGCAACGTGTATTTAGATAATATTTTGCAAGTGAAAAAGTCTGTTATGAAGAACATTGTAAAGAAATGAGTCCAAATTAGCCAAATTAACACAGCATCCTTGGAAATAAATCAAGGAGAGCGGCAGGTGATAAGGAAGTGAGCCAATTATAAGTAATGATAAGTACACTTTTCAGAGAAAAGCTGACTGTTAGTGTTGGCGGGCCAATTAGAAGTGTTAGGAGGCGGCGGCGAGGCTCTCGGCACTGACTACCCTCGTCTGGAGCCGGCGGCGGCGGTGGCGCGCGGCGCGGCGCGGGCGCGACCTGTCCAATTAAACTCACTCCGCGCCGCCGCCGACGACGTACTGCCGCCTCTGCCACAACAACACAACCACCTCGTAATTGCGTAAGCCACTTCTAAACAAACCTCCACTTTTTTTGCATCGTCGCTAACAATGGAATCATGTCAGACACCACAAGAACTCCCCCTTCATACTATGTAACTATTGAGTTGTTAATTAAATTCGCACAATATAAATGCCAGCCGCTAGCCTCCAGTTGCTAACTTTACGGCGGCGGCATAGAGATGATTTCGGTTCGATAGCGACTCGGCGGGCTGTACCGATGTTGCTTCTTGTTTAATTACAACAATAGTGGTCCCTAATGAGAGTTTTGCGCTAATAAGCGCTGCAGAATGTAATCAACATGCCTCGTCGCTCTAATGAGCCGAGTTCCTGGCAAAAACAACCAACGTCGACATTTTGCCGGAGATTAATTAGGCGTCTACTCATACGGACTTAGTACGCAGCCGGAAACTCCTTCTTGACTTAACATGTTCTCGGAAAGTGCACGCTCAAATCAACTTTTAATTAACGAACAATGAATTTCACTTCAGCATTAATCATCACGAAACCAATTTACTTGCTCACCACAATTCAATTTACTCTTTCAGGGTTCCTATATTTTCCTTTGAATATCTTCCTTCGACGACAAAGTACACAAACCAGTAAACGTCGTTAACTTAAATAAGTACGTTTGATTACGTCGTAGCTAGCTACCCCATTAAAACTTAACGAGGGGCAACCCCGGGGAAAATAACTAACCCAATTTTCTTTTGCCGGGAAATCATTAAAAGTCTTAAAAGGGTCTTTTCATATATTTTTTACGCTGGAGCGTACGTGCAAATAAACACATTTTTACATACTCGAACAAACAATTCCCCTAACGAGGCGGGAGCGTAACGAGCTCGCGCGGCGCGGTGACCAGCGGGTGAGCCGCTCCGTCGGCGGCGGCGGGCCTCTATTCCCAACCATTCGTAATCCATAGACAGTCTTGCAGCCTATTCCTATCTGGCTTTGTACGAGCAAGAGGGTAGGTTTATCGAGCAGCATGTTCGAGCGAGCGGTTGTAGAATAGGCGAGTAGTCCGCGCCCGGCGCCCGCGCTAATTGGAAGGATACGCCCGGAAATGTGTCTCGTTACCCGCGCGGCGCCTACCTGTGTCCCTCACCTAACGACACCACTGATTTATTACACCCCATACATTCAAATTGACAGCCCAAACCCAACCTAGTACACCACGAGAAAATACCCCGTCTCTCCCCCATCAGCGGTCGCAACATTAACGAACTTAGTCCACACGTCTCTACTAAGAAATTATTGTTATTATTTTTATTATTGTTTAATTTTAAATTGCCATTAATATTCATTAAACCAGATGTAATTGTATCCAAATGGTAAAAATAAATTAAACATCCAATTACCGAATAGCAGGTACTTACAGTATCATTTGTAAATTTTAATGGGATTTTGTGTACGTTATGTAGGTATTAATTAATAAAAGATATGCCAATTAGAGTTCGCGATTAATTAATGGGTGTGTAGGTAGGTACATAACGTGGTATTAGCTTCGGATACAATCTGATCGGGACTCGTCGCAATTACTACAAAACACGACGAATTCCGCGTAATTGCTGAGAATATTACGGCAGTGAACTTAATTGTTTTCGACTTAATTAATTAAGCTTTTGTTTGAAACTAACAGCAAAGTGTAGAGTTGGCAATTCTAAATTGGATCTTGTAATTACCTTACCCTCCCTTTCGCTGAAACTGTCTACTTTCAATTATGGGCGAAGCTTTGTTAATGAAATCAATTATAATTGGGACACAGTGTGAAGCCTATTCGCATTGCTACAATAATCAATTACAAAATAACAGTGCGTTAATTAATTTAATAAGCTTGTTTCTCTAATTACTGAGGTTGGCGCTATTGGAGCTCCCGATTGTTTACAGTTTGCGTGGACTTTGTGGGTGTAATGAATGTGTTTAATAATTTTTCGCAGCTTTACCCGCGCTCATCAGCAGATCATTACGGCGTCTCTAATGAGCGGCGTTAATAAAAAGAACAATATAATTGAGACGTTTTTAAGGTAAGTGACACAGTTCTGAGAGAAGCGAACTTGTAGAATGAAATGAGGCCATTTTTATGCAAATATAATAAGACTGTCTCGTTGATGTCTTTTACTAGACTCAAGCGAGGCGTAGACGCGACTAACCACCTACAAAAGACATCTACGCGCATATTTAAGTAGTAGTATGTAGATACCTTACTAATTGATTAATACATTTGTATTTTATGTTAGTTTATTTAAATAAAATAAAAATACGTAAAATTTAAATGTTGTGCTGATTTAATTGTCAGTTATTATAAAAATTACAATAAATACTCGTGCCTACTATGGAAATATGATTCCATTCTTTTGTGATATTCTTTTAGCTTTCTATGCTTGGAGTAGCCAGTAGGCACAAATAAACGAACTTAGTTTTAGAACTACCCACCTTTCGCCCGCGGTGTCATTTTCTTGGAATTATTTAACCCTCCAGAGTTTAGGAAAGCTCCATCTTTCCCTTGTCTACTAACTTTCTTACTTGTCTCTGAACAAAATTTAAGTTTTCTAGGTTCAATGACTTGGGTCGTAGTTTTAATTATTTCCGATGTTATCACTTTCAGCACACTACAGCGAAAGAGAAACATTAGGGGACCGGAACCAAAGAAAGATTTCTTAGATTTATCGGTTTTTTCGGTCCGCTCCCGTTTCAAAATCGCTGCACTGTGCTAAAGGCGTTACTTACATTACAGCACATGTAATCGAGTCGGTATAGAGAGGTAAGAAACAAAATTGATTCTAGTTTCCGCAATAAGGTTTATAATATGTAAGTTTCCATTTAATTACATTAAATGGGTTTAGTATTTCAATAGTCAATCAACTAATTTGAAGATTCATAATTCGTGACATATCTACATACATACGAACTGACTCAGCTATAAGCCTTCAGCATGCAGCTCTTTGTACCCGTACGAGCGTTCTCCGTCCCCGCTTGGACCCCGAGCGGGCTTTAATTAAGACACAATAATTAAAACGACAAGCGGCGGGCGGGCGGCGCATTATGCGGGTCGTGCCGTGGCGGCGCATGCGACACCTCACTAATCCACCGGTCATGATTATCCCATGACACGTATCGCGAACGACACATGAGCGGATATTGTTACGTTACTATAGAATAGACGTTCCCGTAACACTACATTTCATTTTAAGTTGATAATTTTTGAATAGATGTCATTCAGGGTTCGCTCGGATATATATATTATAATATCAACTGATATTTTTCCTATTTCTTCCGAATTGGCAATCTTATAGAAGTTTTAGAGATTTTCCGTAACTTTTCGAATTAGGTTAACTTTGATAAGCAAACTTTAGTTTTATATATATTAAAACATTATATCAATTTTCAGATTGAAATTCGTGCCACTTTTTATAAATATCAAAATATCTGAACTTATAGCAGTATATTAAAATGACGGAAATTTAATAATAACTCTCGGGTATCAGATATTTGGATATTTGTTATAATTATAAATATAGGATTTAAGGGAACTTCCACTTGAAGTCTTGAACCCCCTGTCTGGAACCTGGGGGTCCACGGACACTCACTATTCCACTTGAACCTCCGGACAGGGGGTTTAAAATATTCCTCCACCTATTTCAATCATAGGCTTCTCAGCGAGAGGCTCTATCGCCAACAAACTGGCCATAATTAAGCAATTACTGAACGATGGCCGAATCTCTCAATTAGCCGCGTCAGTCACGCTACGCTAAGCCTATTACACTTGTTCCACAAGATATTTTTACGTTTTCACCCTCTGGGACGTTTTGTGAGTATTTTATTTTATATTAAATAAGGAGAGCTGACGAGCAAACGGGCCACCTGATGGTAAGTGGTCACCGTCCCACATAGACAACTCACCTCACTGTATTATTATTGGAGGGTTTTTGATGCGCTGCTAACCTTAAGGATTAAGAAGGAGTCCTCATGTGCCGGTAATTACACTGGTTCTCTTACCCTTCAAACCGAAACACAAGCATTAACTAAACGAAATAGAACTATATCGTAAAAAGGGATAGCATGTATTTTAACGTAGACTTCGTGCAATTAACGAAAAATCTACGTTTTTAAGGTTCCGTACCTCAAATGAAAAAAACGGAACCCTTATAGGATCACTTTGTTGAATAAGTGATGTAAGTACCTATTATATATAATATATTATATATATTTAATAAATCCTAAATTAATATTACTATTTGTAAGTATTTATCTATATTAGGCACTCATTTATTAGAACTACAGCATGGAAGTTTACAAATTAGAGGCCTCTGAAAATAAAATAAAAATAATAATAGAAAGAAGTACCCAGCAGTAGGCGGAAATCGGCTGAAAATGATTATGATGAAAAAATATATAACGGATAACTACTGTGTATGGAGAGAAACTTGATCAAACATACGATGTAGAGCTGAAAGGGCACAAATTATTGCCCCACTAAAACTAAACTAAACCAGGTTATGTATAAGTTTGATAATAACTAGGCAATAACCAGTGTCGTTAATAGAAAAAAAGGTTAGGCTTAAAAAAATAGGATATTTTGAATGGTTTCTGGGATTTTGGGAGGAAGCCTGCCCCGTATATCTAACTTATACCCGGTAATAACTAAATTACGTTTGCCTCATATTTGCAACTCTCGAGCAATAAAATATCATACCGGGTACATCTTGATACAATCGATAGACTCTTGATAGACTCTACGACATTATTCTTAGCTTCTGAAAGAGGAAGTAATATCACAAGTACCCTGACCTTGACTGTTCTGCGCACCCTCGATGTCTAAATGTCTAAACACTGTCTGTGCCCGGCGAGATTAGCTTACTTTATGTAGACTTCCTGAAGTGTGTACTCGTACCTATATTATTCTAATAAAAGCTTAAACTCAAAGCTGACGCCAAAATAGTAAAATGCTTCTTCTATCTCAATTCTACTATAAAACATTGTTTTTGAAAGTTATAAGGTTAGGATTAAACCCAATGACAAGCATGATTTTTATCGAAGTTATAAATAAAATACAGTTGTTACTTTAAACCAAACTAAGTAGATATAGATCGAATTACCTGTGGAAATACACAGAAATTTTGGCATAAATTTGAACTCTACGTAAATTGTTAACACTATTTTCAATAGAAAAGACAAATCATGCGAACTCACCTTAACTTTATGTGGATGTAGTCAACACAAAATACAATTAACTCCGATATCACAACAAACAAAATCCAGTCACGATGGTAAAGCACTGTAATAAATCAAGTTTTATACTTGTCCACTCCAATGTTGTCACTTTCAGCGAAATTTTTCCTATTCGCTTCCGGGACAGTAGAGTTCGGTAAAGTGTTTTTTAAGTTAGAGTTAGGGGTCTTCCGGGGAGCACTTTAATGTCTGATGATTGTACGACGATTAATCGAAATGTTTTAATTGTAGACTTGAATAAACAAAGAGAAACGTGGAAAGCCGGCGAGTGTTTCCGAGCTCGTGTAAAGTTTGAGGCCTAGAGAAGGCAACCCGATACGTGCGAACTCGAGGAAGGCTCGCGGCGGAATGAGCCGAGGCAGCCGAGCCGAGGACGAGTGACGAGCGCCGAGCGAGTGCAGCGGGCCGAGGGCCGAAGGCCGAGGGCGGGCGCCCCGACGGGACGGCGCGGGGTGGAATGGAACAACACTCAATATAATGACGGGGTCGGAACACTTTAATACTCTAATTGAAAAAGTATACTCTGACAACAGCTTTTAAGTGTTATTAAGTGTTTGAAGGAAATCCAGAAGTTTAGGCTCTTGGGTTAAGTAAGCCACTTACGAAGGTGACTCTCAAATCTTTTAGCCAGTGGCTTCAAATTACGTTCTTATAAATAACACATTTTTTCCTTAATCCACGGAAATGTTTGGCTTTACATGGTCTTTGTTTTTGAAAATTGATACTTATAGATACCTATTTTTATCGACACGATATCGTGTAATAATTTGTGTTATTAATAGGTAAATTGACCGGATCACAATTTCACTTCGTGACATTGCTCGCTGGGTAAAAAAATAAAATAAAAACCATGTAAGTTAAACCCCCGTAAAATACTCGTATTTATCAAAACAGCTCAGTAGGTAGGTACTTTCTAAGATTCCAAAATGCAACCATAAAGTTATATTGTTTATAGTTGTAAAAATCAGTCATAAAAAGTTACTTAATGATATCATTGCAAATAAATATAATTTTCAAACTGAAATTGGAAATAAAAGTAATTGGCATGAGCGTCACGTACCGCTCCGCTACAAGGTAAGAAATATCACAAACACTACCGCTAGTGGATTCCGGCCTAAATTCAATTCCACCCCTTTCCTCCGCACCCGAGCCACTAGGAAACCAATCTTCTTTACATTCCCTCGCCGACAAATTTATACTCCTCCATACGTCCTCCCTAATAGGAGTCGGTCGAACGGCGGCGAAGGTGGTCGCTGCTGCGTAAATTATTGAGCAGGTCGACGGTGATCCGCAAAGAAACGGCAAGTGTGTGTCCGGTCACCGGTGTGCACCGTCGTCGTTGAGAATTTAATTTCCACGCCCGCCCCTCCGCCATTGTCCGCCAGTATTTCATTACGGCCAGAGCTTTTCTATTAATAAATCACTCTTCGCCTGCGCCGTTTAATTACGTCCCGGATCCGGTCGACGTCTGATTACACTTTCATCGAACATCTAATTAGGAGTGCAGCCAGCCCGTATTCGTGGTGGCTTTGGCTCGAGCGACGGAAACGTGTGTATTCTTTGTTCGGGGGATATTACACTCGCCGCCCGCCCTGTTACAAGCCTTGCCTGCACCGCGCGCCGCTGCCGCCGCCCGTGCAGCTAACTTCGAAATGAACTAACTTTGATTAAAGTCGACCGCTTGCAGTGCAATCATACCTAATTTAATTAAACCATTATACTTGCGTTAAATTGGTAGATTAAAGGATAAAATTGGCTACTAACTTACCTGCATTGGTGTTTTTGTAACTAATATGCTGAATTTATTGAATTAAAAGCAGAACCTATGCTCGTAAATTTATCTTTTCTCGAGAGCTACACAAATGCAAGTTCGATAGTCGTCCCGGAAAAACTCTTCGATTATTTCCTAATGATAATGAAATACTTAAGCACCGCAAGTATTTACCTAATATCTTAATCTTTTATCTACGTAGGTGTAATTTAGTTCTACCTATATATATGAAGATTATACTGATTAAATATTATTATGCCAATCCATCATTGTTAGGGCTCTTTGTTTATCCAACTAATTAGTCTACGAAAAAACAGAAACGTAAGACTAATTGGCTGAAAACCATACGACTGCCTTTGAGGCAGTAAGCTAATAATGACTGTAAGTAAGTACCTTTCTCACTTTGTTCTCGAGTTCCCAACGGCAATAGAAAGTTAAATCATATAGAATATATAGAGGAGGCATTGTAATTACCATTAAGTCTATGTACCTACTTGCCAAAAAGGCACTACTAAGTAGGTAAATATTTAAGTTTAGTGCAGGTTTTTTATCATTTTCGAGTGAAAAGAGAATTATGGGAATACCAATACTTAAATATCAGTAGGCCTAGTGAGTTATCGCGTGGAACACGTGGCTGCGAAAGCTTGCGGTTCGACGTGGTGGCTCAAGACCTTTTTTAATTTCCTGAAGCGGAGCGGGAGCGGGCAGGCGGGCAGGCGGGCGGCCGGCGCGGGCAGCCCGCCCGTTTAACTTATTGCCACGGTTAACGAGAATACGCCGTTGTGTGCCGGCGAAATTGAAGGATTTACTCCGCGTCCCTCCTTTATTAAACGTATTGCACACTCGCCCCGCCCGTGTGTGCGTGCCGACTACACTCTACACACAGTATGCCGAAATTACATTTCACATGAGTCGTAATAACAAGGGCGGGCGTAAATCACGAGCATTATTAGTTTCTCTCGGTACTCCTGCCATTTGTCACTTTATATTGACAGAGAAAGTGCCGTAGACGACGGAAAATCTGATATTCCTCTGGGGAAAAATACGGATATGTAAGGTTAGTTCCTGATGCGACAATTCGTCTAGTTTAATATGATTGATGAATGAGACATAAAACTAAATAAGAGCTGTCGTTCAATACTAGAGTGATTGTCACGACTTTCCTCGGGTTAAAGTGGAAGGAAGCGACGCAGCGGATCGGCCGGGTCGGCCGGCGAGTGCGCCGGCGCGCAAGTCGTAATATCGCCGGACTTCCTGTAAGCTAAGCGTATCGCCTCAAAGTTTCGCAATATACGCGCACCGAGCCCGTCCTTTATTAAAAACTATTCTCACATTTTTAATTAAAACTTGTGTTCCCCCACTAAAACTTTATTTAAGCAATAAAGGCGGCGCAATTAGCGACGCTGTCCCCGCCGGCGACTTCACCTACTTTTCTTCTGCTTTAATGAGTGTTTTTTAATAAAGCCCGAGACTGCTGCAAGTTTATTAATTTAGTTTAACTCGTGTCACGGCACGGCACCGGCCCCGCCGCGCCCCGCGCCCCTCCGCCCGCCCTCGACCGCCCAGCACGATATACCCATACTTTTTAATTTTGCATTAAACTACGATAAGAAACTTTACACCTGAAATCATTACTTACATATTCACATGAACAAATTATGTAACACTAAGTACCGGCACTATTTGCATAGTTAAATAACGACTCTATGAATAAGCATGTTACAAAAAAAGGCCTTTGAATTATAAATATAAATGTCGCTGAAAATGTGAGAGTTCTCATAAACGTAGGTAGGTAGGTACATTACGATTGCAAAGTAACAATCGTTGTCGAGCAGCGAACTAAAAGCCTGAATGACGTGGAGGGGCTCGCGCGGTGCATCCCCCCAACCCCCGCAAGTGTTCCGGCCATAATTACATTCCCGTGTCTAACAAATGGAGAATCGGTGTTGATTTGTGTTTAGCCGAGTCCGTGATCCACGCAGCCCACGAGTCTCGATGAGCCAGTGTGCGTGGTGTGGCCTAGGCTTTAACCTTATAAGCTATTACTGAAGGAGCTTTACAGCATTCTAAATTAGTAAGTACAAAACAATCCTGATTAAACCAAAAGCTAGTCTATATTGTATCTTATTGCTGGTTCAACTGTCTTGAGTTAAGTACTGCTTTAGCTGTAAATCAAATATAATAAAAATAGTTGCATGTTTACGGCAGCAATACATGCAGAATACTGGATAATGACCCATTCCGTCTTTCAACTCCCAACCCACAGTAGTTGTTGGTGGAACAATATTTTTCCATTTAAATTAAAACACTTTTTTGTGATAAAAGAACTAAATGGCAATGGAATGGCGTTGCATTACGTGCCGGGCAGTAATTGCGCGCATATCGGCTAAGTGAAAAACGAAGCGTCGCCGACCGGCCGGCCGGCCTAAAAGCTTCGCGGCAGATTGGATCAGCACACGGATTTTCCATTACGCGACTATTCTTTACTCGGTACGGTTTGAGAAGCCTACTGCGGGTCATGCAAGCTATAAATTATGCTCTTGCGCTGGCTCGGCCACCTGGACGATCAATAAAGATTTTTATTTTTTACGCGGGATATTATTATTTTATAACTATACTCGTATAAGGGTTCACGGGCCCTAAGGTGGTCCTTTGAAGGCTTCCATGGGGGCATTTAGGGTATCGTCGGCGTCAGCCTATTTTTACCAATAAATCCTAACTTAACTTGGGTTAGGGCACGGCCTTTCTCTCAAATGCAAATATGACAAATCTTTATTTCTGAAGTCAATAAAAGTTGCTGAATTTTTTAAAGTTACTTAAGTTACTAATATTTTTAAAGCTGTCGGTCTTCGTATGTGGATGGATTAGTCCTAATATTGGAATGAACGGTTTTTTTTCCTGATTACCACCGGTGATGGCCGTACCAGTGGCAGCAATTCTTCCTACCCAGCTTAAAGATTATATTACTCCTATACTACATGCTAAAAACCTAGGCCCACAGTATCGTCGCCTGCGACATAGTCGACGGGACATCCAGTCCCATAAAATGGGCATAAAGCATGTTCCAAATCCAGAATAATCGACGCGATAGTTCAGTTTCGCATGGCTGTTAGAACGTGGTCGTTTGCGCAATGGTTTGCATGAACCGGGCAACTAGAGTCCAAGCGGAACTTCATCTTCAGCCATCCACATTAGGCTATTGGATTTCAGAAATTGCATTAATGCTTCCGACAGAGTAGTTACTTTTTTTGCGTAGTTTAGAATATATTACTTACATACTTCTGTAGAAGGAATAGAATTTAGAAGATAGGTAACAAAATCTAAATTTGTCCAACTTGATGCAACGTACGGGACGCAAACCGACAAAATTCTAAATATAATATGATAAAAAACTATCGTAGACTAGGAAGGAGGAAAGAGGTGGGTCTGTAGATAGATGTCTTCATGGATAAGGCACAGAAAGCTACACATTACTTAAATTGTTATGAATCAATTAAATATAAGAAGATTTCTTCTTACCTTCGACTTGTTAGTAGACCAAAGGCTTCGGTTTCAAAACATAATATTCCATCGAACTCTACGGGCAAGGAGTCGTTAGTGCGCTCGTATATCCTCGGATAGCCGCGAATATTGGCCGCGCTAACAATGTGCGTCTTTATAAGTTTTTAACGAGCTCGGACGGTATAAATTATGTGCGGGCAGTGGGTCTCGTTATCTCGCTAACGGCGCACTAGCGGAAGCTTAATGTAGCGAGAGCTTTATTGTAGCCACTTACTGGCGCAACTTGAACGAGTTGTACAACAATATTGGTACTCTCAACAACTTAGCAGCTTTTGTTCTCTGCTAATATAACTGAAATATCATTGTAGAATATTAGAATTGCTAATTATTTACTAGCTCTATGTGGTATAGGTGTTTATTGAAGTTCATTTTATATTAAATAAATAAACCGTTATGGAGGGTTAATCTGAGATAAGTAGCACGTCCTTCCCCCCCATCATTTTAATATACTCCACTTTATTAGGTCTACCCCACGTTTTTCTGATTATGTTACTGTACCTTATAGTCGATTTACACTGTATAACGAGTTTACGTTCTTAATTCCTTCTCCGACCGTATGGACAAGTAATTTAAGTACACAAGAAGCAATATTCAGCTTAAGCTGTAATACGGAAACCATTAAGGGCAGTTGAAAGTTAATAAGTAATAGGTGCGGTAATTGCTTACCAGAGAGGTATTCAGATTTCTTCAAATTAATTAAGACTAGTCTTAATACTTCGGCATTACTACAATGAAACGTCGTTGGTTTCATTTTTATAAATTAAGTACTTGCATTTAAACTTTAGTGTAAGCACTTATGTTAAAGTCATGATTTGCTGTTTTCTTACCAATTTGACAATTTTACAGAAATTAGGTTAAGTACAAAGGGGTTGGTCTTGATCTTCGGTTTCGAAATTCTCATTGATTATTTCAATATTTTCACTACGACTTTTCAAAAGTTGACTGAAGTTCGACTAATTCGGTAATAGTTGTTATGAGCAGCATAAAGAAGTTACTTACACTTCTTTTTAACCCCCGACCGATCGAGGGAGGGCGTGTTGCACCAGTGGTTTCCAAAATCTTAAAGCATCTTTGATGTCAGCTGGGATCTCTGGAATGGTAATACATAGATGGTTCAAATTTGTGCTCAAATATTCAGGTTCATGGTGCATTTCTTCATTTTTCATTTTTCATCATCATATCCTTAAGGTTTCATATGTATGAAACCTTAAGGATATGATGATGACCAAGAAAAAGTAAGTGAATTTCAATTTCACAATATGAAACTGGATGAATTGGAAAATTATAACCCTCCGAAACTGTAATAGTTAGATAAGGTCTTCTCGAACTAAAGTAGTAGTGTAAAGAAAAGTAGTAAGTAGGGAATCCTGTGACAATATAAGAAAAAAAAAATTTTAAAGAAGGCGGCCGAAAAGAAAAGAATGTGGAGCTAGGAATGTAACCTGTTGAATATTATTAGCCATATCAAAAGAAAATTGTATCAGTGTTTCTAAGATATTGGAGTATTTTGGGATGTTGGTGGTTCGAGTTTAAGCTCAAATGATTGTGACTATGGTGACCTTCCTCCAACTGGAACCTTGAGGACCTGATGTTGACCAGAAAAAAATAAGGGGATCTCCACAATGGTACATCGGGGTTTTCTTAAATTTTTAATTTAGAGTTATGATAATTATACTGATCCTTAGAACGACCCTGGACTGATTCCAACGGGGGCGTCATGTTAAAGGAAGGTTGTTTACCCACCCTGCAATTAGTGCTCTGTATTAACAAAGAAACCCCTTAATTCGTTATTTCGTACCTTAATTAGAAAAAATACTATGTATTACCATATAAATTGAAATAACTAGCGCATCGCGCACATAACACTTTTAATTTCCAAATTTTATGTAGATTCAACAAGATAATTAAAATTATCAGTGTATAAAAAGGAAACGGCGTTTATATGAGCAGTTAAATTTTTTAGTACGAATAAAATTATCTAACAAGTTTAGGAGTTAGACACCTTTTCCGAGCATGTCGTACGAAAGCCTTGATTAAAAATACCAATTAAGATTACGAGCTTTTTATTCCGTTTCTCATCAAGCAGTTAATTAGGATTTAGCGTAACGCAAGCGGTCCGCGTCCGGACGGCGGACGGACGGCCCGCACTCTCAAAATAGATAAGTAAGTAACAGAAAAGAAACTCCTTAACTACAGTTCTGGCGGGAGGCACACACACAATCGCACGTCGTCTTCGTCACGCGCTTCCGTTAATATTATAATTTTTCATTTATCACTAAACCCCCATTTGACCTCAATCTCACATGATGGTAAGCGACGATGAGGTGGACAAATGGAGTATGCGGGTTTTAGTAAATGCCTATGCCTATTATTCGCTGTTATTTATTGATCCGAACTGCACTGTTGGTCTCAGACCTCCTTTACAGTTTTACCGAGTACAGTTTTAATATATAATATATTATAATATAAATAAAAAAAATTAAAAGAATACAGACATAGGAACAAGCAATAGTGGTATTGCTTGTTCCTATATTCCTGTATTCTTTTAATTTTTTATTATTTTATCTTTTCTATTTTAGCACCTAGTTTTCATTATCTTGTCTACTCGCTACTTTAGTAATCGGTACACGGGCCGGAATCAATCGGTCCAGCCTAAGTGACAGTCGCCGACGGCGCGCATACGATTGTGTAAGCACATCGCGTCAATATTCGTTAAACTGTAGTAGGAAGCTTTTGTTCTTTTACTTATTTCTGTTTTGTGTCGCGGCCCCTAGTTACGGACCTGTTTGATAAGACAAGCGCTCTGATAAAACTAACTGGATAATTAAACGAAGTCACGGTACACAATAATTAATCACTGTTTACAATATCTGCTTTCTCATTCAAATTAGATTATAATAAGTTAAACGTTAATATAATTCCAAGATTAGGAAGGTTGATATTTCTTACATAAACATGAAGTTATGCAAGTATTTTTATTTTATATACAAAGTCTTTAGAAAATAATTCAAGTACGTATCATCATCATCATCAGCCCACGTCGTCCCACTGCAGGGTATAAGCCTGTACGTATACATGTGTATTATTATATATACCTAAGTATTTAATATAGACTTTGTATAAGCAGGTATAAGATACCTCTCTCTTCTAAGTCGTTTTCCTCATTGTTGAGGGTCGTGATCATTCTAAGGAATTAATCACATAGAACGACTTTCGTGGCAGATTTAATGGGGTGGTTTGCCATTGCCTTCCCCATTTCACACACTGGTTATCTTAGGATGCAGATTACCTCACGATGTTATCCTTCACTAAATGACGAGATCGCTCTTAGCGATAAGACCGCCGAAATTAGTAGTACTTCACTATTTCTTTTTCTATCTCTTGTTTGTTGTTTTCTATTTGTGCAATAAAGTGTATTTTACTTTACTTTACTTTATATGTAAGTAAGTCTTTCGAAAAATTCGAATAAGATACCTACGTATATGATGCCGTCCCTAAAGTTCTGCCTACTTACTTTAGCTCCACTCCTTTTCCAAGAGTTCTGTGTTATTTTAAATATACATGAAAGCCAAGACATATCTCTCCCATTTTAGGAGCGGCGAAGTAACAAATCAATATTTGGTGTGAGTGCTTTTTCGTGCAACGGAGAAGCTTTTATCTGGACAACGGTCGGATGGCAGCACAAACAGTCAAAGGACGGACACATTCACTATAACGCGATTCTACTATAAGTACTGTACTTCCTTTCCACATTTATAACGTTGTATATTATATAATGGATTATATTTAAACGAGCGAATATCAATTCAAATTAAAGGTGTTCAAAATACTGAATATGACTTACTGAAATAGCTAAGTTGGCGAAAGATATACAATATTAGAATACAAATATTTAAAACGGCGAATTTAAAATATAAATTTGAGTTACTAGTTATTCAGAACGATCAGTAAAGTAATTCTTAAGCGAACAATTTTCTATGCTACGGACAATTTTACGGCTCACAATATATTCACCATTTTGCATATATTTTAATTCAAAAGTGCTGCGTTATGAGACCTACAGTTGCAAAATCAAGGTTTTAGTTATAGCGATGACACGACTTGATCCTATAATTCCTATAAGTTAATATTGAATGATCATAATCTAGCTCACAGTTTGATAAGAAAATTTAAGCGAGCCTCTTCCTTATCTCTATTTGTTCAATGACGTTACAAATATTCATCATTGACGTAAGGCAGTCTCGTACCTACTCATCGTCTTGTAGCTGGAGATCTCATCCCATCCCACATCGCAGCAGCAGCAATATGTTATTTAATTACATCACCCACCTGTGTGTGCCCGCGTTCGTTACCGGAAAAACCTTTAATTAACTTCGCCAATGAAATAGTGAGGTTTAACCAGGACGGACTAAGTGGAACTTTACCGCAAGCGTTAATTATTATCTGCGAGGAGTGCTCTTTGTTTAGTTGCCAACTCTAAATTAGTTTTCGAAATGGATCATTCGCACCCCGGCCCCCCTCCCGCGCCCCCCTCGTCCCTGTCTCCCCCTCGCCGGTAATTGGAACGTTCCGAGATGACACCACTCGGCTGCCTCTAATCAGTTAACAAGAAACACTACATGCTATTGTGATTCGCAAGTACACGCGCGCCCGTCCCTTTGAAATAACTGGATGATACTTGTAATGAACTCGTGCAACTAGGAGCTTATTTTCAAGATGCAGGGCGGTGAAGGTAGGAGAGAAACAATATAAAACTAACTAGGTGTACATTTAGATACTTCCTGCTGAAAAGGATGTTGAACAATGAATAGAAACTGAATACCAAATAATTAAATTAAAGAATATTGTCATTACATTGTATCACCATATACCAGGAACACGGCAATAAATTATTATCCTGAATGAATTTTGAAGATTTCGATCTTCCTATTTGGTACTTCCACTTGCCGTGAGATGGTTAGAGCCCTTATCTAAAACTCCTTGTCGTGCCGGCCATAAAGAATAGCGCCACCCCAACTCTTCCAGTGGGTGTCGTAGAGGCGACTAAGGGATTTTGGGGATACTATTCTACACCTAGTAGACGGCGATAGACTCGCCACCTATCACGTTTGTACAAATCTTATGGCGAAAAGTGGGAACTACCTGTCGGTGATTCCTCTGTCTACCCCCTCGGGGATTATGGACACAAAATATCTATATATTTTGTATTGTAGACGTGAGTTTATGTATGTATGTTCATACAATATCATAAAACAGTAACGCTCATCGATATATCCAGTTCATTTTATAGCTGTATCTACTTATGTAGGTACTAATGAGAGAAATCGATACAGCGCGCACAACACTAGCGCGCGATCGCATTTGCCCATCATTATTATTAGAGTTTGACATAAGCTTGTAGAGTAAAATCCCGCCGAATACTTAAAATATGTGTTTTCCTTTATAATTTCGGGTTGACGCCCCAGATCGACCCAATAGTAGGTACTTACATTGTTTTGTGAGCAACAAACTGTTGTAGGTACAACATCATCAATATTATGACCACAAAGGTAATGTATCAACCACTAACTAAAGTATAGGTACCTACTATCTGTTAGATTTCTTCGAACAAATTTCAATCTTATGTCCGCGTAAGATGGTTTATTTTAGATTTACAAATTTTGACGTTTGGGTAGATTGACCTGTGGTCATTCATTCGGCGTTGTTTATAGCATAACATTAGCACCCGGCTTTTAGGTCAGTTATCCAATGACGCAACTGTTGACAACAGAATTAAGGGTCTTACAACATCTACGACAGATTAAAAGTATTTTGATGTATCAAAGTCAGCTTACGGCATTAGCTTGTCAGCTTGTCCATGTTTCCATAATAATCCTAGTTATGCTACAATCAGGCCGTCCTTCCACAATTCAAAAACCTATACAATATCTATCTCGGTTTCCGCTGAATGAAAATTAAATTCAGTATTTTAAATGCGACTTCTATAGTTGAATCAGACAGACTTTTTAAAGGAAAATGCAGTTTTGCTACTGAAAATGAAAATAATTTCTGAATTCTTCGACAACTCTGAACTGAGAATGGATTGTACTCTAGCGTGATCACAAACTTCCATTAGGCGAAATATCTTAATTAATTCACTTCGCTAAGTAAGAAAGCGCTTTCGATCAGCTCACACCAGATATAAGTACCCTGAAACTTGTACACACTCAGCTACAGAATGACAAAACCTTTTAGCGCCGTAATCCGGTTAAATGCTCACATGTAAGTATACAAGGGAAATGCTATCATATGTTGAGAATGGAGAAGTTTCTCTGGCGGCGAGGGATCTTGTTTGTTTTTGGCACTCAGCGTTAGTAAGCACTTATCTTTAGAGTTCCTGCATTAAGTCGTCAACAATTAAGGCTCATTAAATTTCATTACAGCGATGGTCCCGCTCGCGGCGGCCGGTCCGTCGCCCGGCCGCCGCTTAGACGGATAATCTCCAGCTGCCAGGCGCTAATGCGTTTTAGAGTACGTAATTTGAACCGTCGAGATCAGCGGTAATTAACGCCCGCAATTAAGCTAAGTGATTATTAGTAACGAGCGCGAGAGGTTACTTACACTTACATCCCGCTTTGTACTCCATCCAATAGTTCGTATACGAACTACTTTCTTCTTTTATTCTTTAAACTGGATAATGTATTCACGACCAACCAAAACATCTATAAGTCACATAGTTTTAGGTATACGTAAATCGTAGCTCTTTTATGTGTAATGTTTCAGGTTCCCAATAAAACGTAATTTAAGTGAACATACACTCGAGAGCTGAGTGAAGGCTTTACGTCACTTCAATTTTGTGTTAAAAGTAAGTGTGCGCGCCTCAAGTAACCCGGAGGCAGGGGTAATGTATTCCCATACATACATAAGTGAAAACATTTTAAGAAGCTCCACGGACCCACTGCAGCACCCCCGGGGTTAGGGCCTAAAAGCACTATCTCGGAGCCAAAGCCTTACAACTCTTCTCAAATTCAACTTACTTTGCTTCGTGTGGAGGTGCCCGCGCCGAGGTTTATACTGCGGACGAAGTGTTTTGAAGCTTTGCTTTAAAATATTTTACCTGTGAGTACCTGCCGCTAAAAGAACATGATCATTAATCTTTCTAAGAACACCTAATTAAAACCCCCTTTGAAACATTTCAACCGTTTCAACGGAAAATACTTAAATAACACATGCGGATGTATCAGCATTGGTTTAAAAAATATATCACGATACATATACCTACCTAAACCTACCTAAGTATAAAATATCTGCACAAGAAGCTTGGGAAGAACTTAGTTGAATACAATTCAAACTAATTTGTTACAGACAGACAGACCTACCAAAAGTTACACGGTTACTGTAATAGATAGAGTATTAAGGTGTTTGAATTAATTACAGTCATCAACTGTGGTCAAACAAAACCGTCTGTGAATGGATCCCAAGCTCAAGCTAACCAACGACGCAGAGCGAGGAAATCCAGCATGCGACTGGAAGCTTTATAAAAGTTTGGAATAGATTAATTTTGACCATTATTGTGAGTGCATCAACCTATTTCTACTTTGTCGTTCTATAGCAATATTTACGTTAGACATAAATATGTTTGAGTTGATGTAAATCCTTACTAAAAAGTATCAAATAGAGTGTTTGTAGTACATTGAGCACATGTAACGAATTCAAGTTTAGCGTCGCGAGTGGCGGAGAAGGCAAAGCTTTTCGTGGCTGCATCGAGGTCCGTGCGGGCAGTACCCACGAAGCTGACTTCAGCCAGACCACACAGGGGCTGTCAACACAGATTGCACCAGATTCCGCCTCCCTAATCTAACTAGAGTGACGCGTGCGCCACTAAGTGTCCAGGCGCAAGACATCCGCTTTCCCTATGCGACGAATCCCGACCATGCTCCATTTCATATAAAGTAAATTGAAAAGTTTCGAGTTTAATTCCGTCTCCTCAAGCCGCCCGCCAGTTCGCGCTCGCGGCGTGGCGGAAGCGAATCTCGATGTTTTGTAATGGAGCTTTTTAAAATGGAAGTCGAACTTTTGTCAGACACTTTTAGCCGCGCCGGAGATACATTTAAGCTTTTTAACTTTTCCACTCCGGTAATGTATCCCACTCCTACGTCTGTGGAGGTGTCGTATAAGTTTTTTATCCTGAGTAGATGAAGTAGGTGAGTTTTTTATTTCTGTGACTCAGCACGTCCCTGGCGGCTCGCAATAATCCTACCAAAGAGCTTCTCTCTATCCGGCTTTTGACTGGTTACTTTTTTCATGTTCGACGACAGTGTAAACATTTTGCGTATACGATCCATTAAGTAAATGCACTCAGGCCACTACTCGGCACTGCATTAATATTGCATTCTAACACGCTCCCTACACCCCTCAATGGATACTGCTTCGGCAGCTTTTGAGACACACAAAGCTAATAGCAAGGTATATTACTTTGGCTTACTATACGTATCATACGTACCTATAGTAAGCCACATAATAATATATAATATACGTAACGTATGACGTAGGCGACACAGCAACCGAGTGCATGCTATTATTATCTACTAATTTACTTTATTGACTTGATGTAAGTAG
Organism: Hofmannophila pseudospretella; assembly: GCA_947369225.1. Lineage (NCBI taxonomy): Eukaryota > Metazoa > Arthropoda > Insecta > Lepidoptera > Oecophoridae > Hofmannophila > Hofmannophila pseudospretella. Next base: position 7,526,148 of record OX376316.1, read on the forward strand.
ATACGGATGTATCTACAAACAATTTTCGATTTGCTTCTTCTTCGTTCATTATGCGAACGGCTAAGGAATGGAACAGCCTGCCGGCGTCTGTATTTTCCGAAACCTACATCTTCTCTGGGATCTTCAAGGCCAGAGTGAATAGGCATTTACTGGACCCGCATGCTCCACCGTCGACCCCATCGTCGCTTACCATCAGGCGAGATCGAGGTCAAATGCGGGTTTAGTAGTTAATAAAAAAAACAAAGATTTGTTTACCTCGTAGCACTATATTATTAGCAGTAAAATATAGCATCTTACTAGAAATTGCACACCCATTTTACGATAGTTAAATAATTCTGTAGCAATGCGATACATTGTAACTCTATATTGCGGGCCAACTTTGACGACTTCGGAGATCTTTGTGCCTGAACGTAGGTACTTAAGTAACATTTCTTTATAAATTACATCAATCTCACAAAATCAATAAGTGTTTGTATTGTAGCTAATGTAAGCGCTTAACGAGCCGCGAGCGGGACTCCTGAGCGGATCAGCAAATGGAGTGCTTCATGCATAATGTAGCGCAGGCTGAGTGTTGTTTTGAAAAGCGTTCTGAATTTGTTATTTTCGCCACACCAGGTGATGCCCGAACACCTCATGAAACATTTAACGACATATCAATGCGAATGCGACTACATATCCTCTAGAATCTAGATTCATCAGGTCAGAAACGCGAATGGCATGTAACATGCGCCTGTCCGCGATATCGGTCTAGGTGCGAGATTATTGGAAATACTCGTATGTTGGTCATTCTCAACGTCATAATTTCTAACAGCAATAACACTCCTAGCATCATTACTATATATACCTACCTATACCATCAAAAATGATTCTTAATCTGACCATAAATCGTACAGGCACGTACCACATTTATTGTGGTAGAGTTGACTGACTGTGGTAAAGGCTTAGGAGCTGAGAAATCATCTCCCGCCGTAAAGCGAATTTCTACATCCTTATACGAGTATAACTTTATTAAATGATAACAGGAGATAACCAGCACCTCAGAATTAATTAATCCACTCAGAGATTGCATCTAAAAGCCCCGGTGCCCCCGCGCACCCTCCCTCCCGGGGTCGATCCGTTTCCAGCCACTTAAACTTCACGCGGCGCGCTCTAGCTTCCGTTTTAATTACAAAATTAATTCAAAATGTAATTAAAGTTAACAATAAGGCAGCAAACAATTGAAGTTATTTATGTTAGTTTATGCTTTATGGTAAGCAAGGCTTCGCTGGAATTGCGATTTAGTCGAGAGCAGAGATGGGATCCGAATCTGTATTTGGCTCATTGTTCCATATTTGGACTGATTAATGGGTTCGAGGGTATCAATCATTCTTTTAGTTCATATTTACTGGCATCCTCTCATACCATGCGATTCGATGGACTGGAATATTCTTGAGTCAACTCACAACCCTACATTCTACGTCAGAACGAAACTTGTAAACAGATATAGGAAACAAATATTTCATAACTCATTAGTTCATCACATAACGGATAGACTGAATGACCAATAATGACAATAAGTTACGTAAGTATACCTATTCCTATCTAATTTATCTACGTATCGAACCCATTTTTGTTTTAATTTAGTTCTTACTAGTTATGCATTAGCTTAATGTAGATTTAGTTTAGATATTTATCTTAATATCCAAATACCAAAAAAAACATTATTGTGAATAAATCTATATTATTTACGTAAGCTACATAAGTCATGTACGAGTAGTTATGTACCTACTTAATAACGATATTTAAAATCGACTATTTGTACACATACATCTGTTATGTTCCCAAGTAACCCATTATTGTTAAGTGCATAAACGCGAGTTCGCGTGATTGACTGTTTTATAATCTCCTATTCTCCGAATGAGACTACTTTTTGCTTTCATCATTAGATAATGGTTGCCTGCTATAATTAACGCATCATTCAAATGGTGTAATTATAAGTTAGGCTTACACACTCTACAGTGTTGAAGGCGGAGGATACGATATGTTCTAAACAATCAGAAGTCCATTACAGTCATGTCATATTATTAGTTATTCTATGGTCATGTCTTGTCGTACATAATAGAACATGGGCACTTGCGACACTCTAAAAGCTTTTATGAGAAAGAGAGCGATCAATTTGACTATGTCAGCGAACTAAAATAGCTACCCACTTTTTGATAAAATCAATACCCATCTCCGGCTTGTAAAATACTTTGTAATGTCACTTTTACGCTTTTTAGAAGCACACTGGCCGGAGCGATTGTGAAACGGAATAGGATCCAACTCATAGAAATATATTTTTCGATTTTCTCGATTTCTATGAGTTCGAAGTTCAGTCTGGTTCAATTTCAAAATGGCTGCGTGTGTGCGTGTGCTAAAGGCGTTAGACTCCGGGTTCGATACCTGGTCTGGAGCTCGAGTTGCCATTCAATTACTTTTTCTTTATAGAGCCTTAGTTACCCACGTGTTATCTCTAGCAAATGTTTTTGTACAAAGAATTACTTAGCTTATGAACCATCAAAAGTTTTGTGTAAAAGTATTGAAATATAGGTACTTGTTCTGAGGTCGTAAACCATTATTAAGCAGCCTTTGACACTCGAATCCCGGCCATTCCCGGCATAGGTATAACGCGACATCCCCGGAATGCCGGTTTCTAGTGATTGTCAAACACGTTGGGTATATTATCTATAAATATATATTTTATGATCTATCGCAGAGATCTATGATAGAAAGGAATTCTCGCGTTATATCAGCGTCTTTTCTATAACTACGCGTGACTGCCGTTCACAGAGTTCTATTTGCCCCTCGATTCTGTTTAAAAAAGTAGAAAGAGTGCCAAAGTTGAGCTTCTATTGTACGGACATTTTATCGTATAGAAAGCCTATTCACATTGATCTACTTCAAAGATTCTATCAAATAGAATAATAATAGAAGAAGTGAGAACGTTCCTAAAGATCCTCGTGCCTTGTAATTGTAATGTACCTACCGATATATCGAATATTCGATGCAATGCTGTGCAAATTGCTGTGGCCCTAAGCACGGTGATGCCGTGCTTAGGGCCACAACAAACTAGGCGTTTTTAGTCATGATCTGTCATCAAAATATATCAAATCTAGATTATGTACATAGCTTTATTGCCTAGCAACTCCTCAGCAACGGCATTCCGAGGTTGTCGATAGATCTTTTGTTACAAATCCCAAACATATCCCTCACATTTTTCCGTCCGAACTTACCTTACATCTCTCTCAAAGCTCAGTACTGTAATCTCTCTCTAACTTATCTCTATCTCTACCCCATGCTCTACACATCTTCTATGCATCTTGTACCCAAATTAAAAATCCTTACTCTCAATATGAAAATGAGTCTACGCTTGATAAATAATTAAAAAAAATGTTCCTGTTTAGTTTGTCAGTTGTGAAGGTATTGCCAGTTGTTTAATTAATCCATAGGTTGGCCACTAACCATACGATAAGCAACCAATTAATCCATACAACATTTAGTCATAAAGTCATAATCATAAGGTTTAGTCGATAAGGATTCGATCGGCTCTGATTAAAAATTGAGTTTGTCTTGTAAGAGCGTTCGCTTATTATATTGCCTAATGCATACGGACGGCTCTGAAGTTTTTCTTTGTAAAATAGTCGCATTTTTATTGAACTCTGTTCATTAAAATTAGTAGGAATATTTCTTATCCGGGCACAAGACGAATCTAATTTTAAGTACGGTACCTCATATACCAAAATCCATCAAGCCGTTTAGACTACAGGAGGCGACAAAGGAACAGATATACATAAACCCTGACCAGGAACTTATAAAACCTGTCAAAAGGGCGCCCTATTGGTAAGTAGTTTTATAATCTGTGTAGGAGTTCGCTGTGAAAAAAATAGTAGCATTTAATTCCGCAATTTATCGAGGTTTTTTATAAACTCGAAAAACATTACCACAGAAGAATACCTATTAAAAATTATATATTCCCTCCTCTTATCCTGGGACAGCCGGATAAAAAATAATTATGATGGCAACATCACGTACGCGGTGTACCCAGACCTAGAGCCGTATAATAAATATATTAAAAAATATCCGCGGAATTTTCTTTCCTTGTCAATCTTTTGCTTTTTCTTGTAACAATTTGCAAAAAGAAATAAGGCAATCGAACGAAAGAAAACACGCAATGTGACTAGTTTCCTCATAATTTAATAGTTTTCGTATAACTGTGGCAAGAAGTAATTGTTTACCTAAAGAATGCCTAATACCCGCAAGAAAATCGTCAAAACCGTGTACAAAGACGAGGATGATAGCGATGCAGAGGCGGCCGGTGACTTCAGTGACTCCGGTTCAGACGCACATATACCTGACCACTCCAGCTCTGAAGAAGACGACATAGTATCTGATGCCTCTTCAGGTCATGAATTCCACGAAAAATCTAAAAAGAAGCCGCCCAAGGCGAGGACAGTAAGGAAAATAAAATTCGCCAAGGAATTCGTCAGCAAAATTAATAAACAAACGTCACCCGGTAGCGATAGTGAGCAATTAGAAGCTGCTCCTACTCTCTTTTCTATTAAAGATTTGACTGAAGCAGATAAACTCTTACCTTCAGTCCTCAATTTGTCTGAAAGTGGTGAGTAAACTGCAGTTTGTTCTTACAACTGTCGATAAATTGAGATCAGTAACTATCCTGTACCTGTTTCAAATCCCAATTTTTGTACCACAGCTACAAAAAATTAAATGATAATGGTACTAAGACTTGTTCTTGATTGAACACAGCAATGCAAGCATTGTTGTTTTGCGGCAGAAATAGGATAGAGGACACAAAATAGGTACAATGGTTGTACCAACCGAGCCCTAAGGCGATCCTGCACAATCACCCTCCAATTAGTAATGCTTGAGAAGGTTATCACCTGCTTGCAAATGCTTTTCTACCATTTTCTGCTACTTATGTATTGTGGCAAATTATAATCTAAGTACATAGTTTCTTTAATAAAAAGGGAGGTAAAATACTTTTTTATAATTTGTTTGCCAATTTTTACTTAATCAAAGTTCAAACAACTAATTTTTACACAATATATTCTCACCTGTAAAATTGGGTATGGTACTTAATAACTGAGGTACATAATTTTTCATTGAATTTAAAGTGTTTGGCTATTATACCTAAACTATTGCACAATAGTATGATCTGCTTTTCTTGTCATAACAGGTTTAAATCTTATCAAGTTTACAAAGTGTTTGACATCCTTTCTGTGCCAAAACAAAATGATTAGGTACTTGGGTTCTTATTAGACTTACATTTCAGATAGCAGTGACGATGAATCACCACAGTTATCCAGAAGGAAGCTCAATGTACCTTCTGTCAACATTGCCCAAGACAAGGACTCGGATAGTGATACTGAGAGTAAAACAGAGTATAAAGATGTTAGTATTTAATACCCTATTTTTTAAAGGATTAATTTCATTTATTAGTAATAGAATTTTTGAACATGACAGTAGGAAGACTAGGAACTAAACAAATAGAATTCAGAGCTTTTATATATTACCTGCATCAATACTTACCTCAATTTATTTTTCAGGTTTGGTCCAACAATGTTCAAGACAACAGTGAAGAAATTGCTAAAAAGACCTTTTTGGAGCTAGAACAACACAAATCAAAAATTGAGGAAACCAAAGCATCTATTTTGAGTTACTCATCTAAAATTAAAGATAAAGGAATATTAGAAGTGAAAGATCTCCTAGCTCAGGGTGAAGAAATATTACCACAAGTAACCCCTGTTAAAAAGGGACGGAAAGCCAGAAAAGCACAAGATGATAGTGATTCAGATATGGAGGACTGGGAAGAAGTCAAAGGTAAGCTCTTGGCATGCAGTAGCTGTAATTTAGTCGTTTTATAATTTTCTTAACTGACATATACTTGTCTTCACTGATATTGTGTAATTTTCTATTTCCAGAGGCCAAGGCAATACCTCAACAAGGCCTACAACTTATCGTTGACATCCCTGATTTAGCCTGTAGAAAGTCTAAAAAACTAGATATAGAAATGATGATGAAAAGGAAAATTAATAGAGTCAAAAAAGAACATCAGGTCTTCATGCATAAAGTACATGTTTTGTGTTGGATTGGCCATGGAAACTTTGTCAGTCGTGTTTTGAATGATCAAGAGATCTTAGCAGCTGTATTGTCTTTGGTTCCATCTAAAGAGTGCTATCCTGGACAAAGGGTGGACATGAAGTATGTTGAACAAATAACAACATGGTACAAAGACAAACTTACATTAAAACAAGATAAACATGAAGATAAATACAGACCTAAAGCTCCACCCTTAAAAGAAATCCTATTGGGACAAATCAAGAGTCGAATGGTGACATCCAAAAAGTATTTAGTTTTTATATTTGTAAGTATGCTAAGAGCTCTAGGCTTACAATGTCGTGTCATGTTCAACTTCGTTACTGTACCCCTTAAGCCACCAAGTTCTGAACTTTGTTCACTTTCTACAAAACCAAAAGAAGACAAAGCAACAGTCTGTAAAGGGAAACAAGATGACAAAAAAAAGGCAAAGAGTAAAACAAAACTTGAAGCTAGCAAACACAAGTCTAAAGAAAAAATTGCACAAGTAGATGGAAATGACAATGACTCTTCCTTTAGTGATTATTTGTATGATAATATAATGCAACTGGATGGGAATGATGATGCTCTAACAGTTAAAACCAGATCTGTAAGAACTACAAGAGCTAATAAAAATAAGCATACAGCAAATGAAAATGAAGATGTTTCTCCTCCTAAAAGGACTAGGAAAAGCCCAAGTCCCAGGCCTGTTAAGTCTTTGTCTAAACCTGAAACAGGTGAACAGGAAACCATATCTTCACAGAAAAGAAAACGAACTATAAATACTAATCAGGATGGAACTGAAAGTGGAGCATCAAATAATAACAGTAAAAGTGACAATCTGAAACCACCATCTCCTAAACCATCTCAAAGTCGCCGTCGAAAAGTTTCAAAGAATGACGATATAGTCGCCAATAATAAATTGAAAGTTGAAATTAAAGATAATGACAAATCAGTAATACCATCTTCAGTAAGTCCACAGAAAACAAGGAACACAAGAAAAAGCGGCACAAGTACAGTAAAACAGTCCAAAAATAAATCGGGAAGCAATGTAGTCAGTACAAATATACTTAACCCACCGAAAAGCTCTATTACTAAAAAAGATCAAGACGAAGCAAATACCAGCAAATATTTTGGTGTTGAAAAGCATACAGAATCATTGAAAACTGATAGTCAGAGTGGGCGTTCTAATCCGACACAAAGTACTTTTGAGAAAGATGACAAACAACAAGTCAGAAATGCAAAATCTCGAATTAAAAGTAGTACCCCAGGAAATACTATAGAAAAAAGTAAATATTTTGATGATAGTAATCATAAGGAGAAAGCTGTTGAAACCAAAAAACAACCCAGAAAGACAGTTAAGCAAACAAATAAAAAAGAAGGCTTAGAAGATGATAAAAGGATTAGCCACAGAGATCTGATTGCGAAAACTAAACCCAAACCGAAAAATGATGTCACTGGTGATCTTGTCAGTATTATTAAAAATAGGGTAAAAGAAGCTAAGGCAGAATCTAGCAAGAACATTGTGAAAGGTTTGTGTGATTTTAAAATATATAATCATTTTAAGATAAAATGAGAAAGTGACTCCTCTAAACTCCATTTCAATGTTTGTTTATATATATATTTTCAGGAAAAAATACAATAGAATCAGATGAGGACAGTGACTATTTACCAGAAGAAGTACTCAAGCGGAAGGATTCCAGTAGCGACGATGATTTCAAACCAGTGAAGATAAGCCCAAAATCTAGCACCAGCCGTAAGCAGATAGATCGTCGTGTACTCTCGTCAGATGAAGAAACGCCTAAAAACAAGATAGATGTGTGGTGCGAAGTATTTGTTGAAGAATTGGAGCAATGGATTGCTGTTGATGTCATCAAAGGAAAAGTACACTGCGTTAATGATATCTATGTAAGTAAAGTACCATTCTTCACTTCCTGACTTTGTGAGTTTTGATATCTTCTCAAAGACTAGTCAATATTTTATTGTAAGGCCAAAGAAGCCATACCTGATTGAGCAAATTGAAAGAAACATACACGCAATAGAGTCACTCTGTATTACTAGTATTCCAAGTTAACAGAGTGGTAAACTGTAACTGAAGTTTATGATACAATATATTGGTTTATTGTTTATTTATATATTTTATAACAACACTGGTATTTGAAGTAAAAAAATAATAATTTTTTTTCATTTAATAAGGATAGCAGTGAACAAACGGGCCACCTGTTGGTAAGTGGTCACCGTCGCCCATAGACATCTCACCTCACTGTATTATTATTTTAGGGTTTTTGATGCGCTGCTAACCTTGAGGACTAAGATGGATTGCCACATCTCAACGACGTGGGCTATTACTGGTGTTTATAGGCGACTGCCTCTTTCTTGCCGTGTGGTTGCCGGCCTTAAAAAGTGCTGACCTCAAAAAATAGCACCACCCCAACTCCTCCCGTGGGTGTCGTACGAAGCGACTAAGGATCTTAGTGAATACTATTCTACATCTAGTAGACACCGGTGATAGGCTGCCCACCTATCACGTTTATCCACCAAACCTTACGGCGAAAAGTGGGATCTACCTATGACTGAAGATGGTTCCTCTGTCTACCCCCTCGAGGATTATGTACGTGAGAAATATGCATGTATGTATGCTTCTTGCTCAAGCATTCTGAAATTCACCCCTATGTAGATTCCTCGCTAGAGAATTGCTCGCATGCAATTTGAGTATTTTCCCATACATTAGTCGGCAACTGAAATGTCAAATATATGAAAGTAAGTGACCTATGAGTCAACCCCGTGACTCGCTGTTATTGCTCACGTCATTGTTCTAGAGGAGAGGCAAGGGATTTCTGTGCTCTTGCTATTCGATTGATCGTTTTTTGGCTACAGAATCTATATATAAAAAAGGATGTAAAACAAACGACGCCAATGTTTTGTTTCGTTTTGTACGCATTGTATCATACTAATTTTGTGCAATAAAGAGTATTCATTCATTCATGTTTCCAGAGGCGTGCCACAAATCCCGTCAGCTACGTCTTAGGGTGGGACAACAACAACTACCTCAAAGACGTGACGCGGCGCTACGTCCCGCACTGGAACACGGTGACGCGCAAGCAACGCGTGGAGTCTGGCTGGTGGGACACTGCAGCGCGCCCGTGGCTCGGGCCCAACACTGCTAGGGATCGGGAAGAGAATGAGCAACTCAATAGATTGCAGTTGGAAGCTCCGTTACCCAAGAGTATTGCTGAGTGAGTACTTATTCTTCTCTGCCTTGACTCCACGTAAGTCGATTACATTAGGTTGTTGGGCTCCTGTTTCCGCATTTATACGTAAATGGGAGTATTGTGCGTGTATTTCCCCAACGATTTTACTCAGCCACCCCATTTTACCGAATTAGCGAAATAAGGTCTCCGGCTGGCTCTAGATGAGCGACGACTTTATTTTGCTTGTGGACTATTCTCAGCACTTGTATTGTATGTGAACTGCGTCAATTGCAGATTTACGCGGTAGACATTAAAAAATCCATTATATTCTGACGTGGAAAAGTATAGAAGCTTGATTTTACCACATAATTCATTAATTAACTCGAAATAAGATGAAGATTCGATTGTAGATTTAGACGTTATGAGATGAGCGGTCGTAATGGGCCTAAACTACCCTAATCTTATACTATAATTTGATAGACATACTTTAGTTTGTCTTAGGAGTTTGTTTGCATTTATTCATCCCCTGCTGAAACTCGAACTCTCCTACTTAAAGCGCGCCACATACCTAATTATTGGTTTTTAGAGTTAATTCGATTCGAAGAACCAAAATGGTTTAAAAACATGAAATATTTTATAGATTTAAAATCAGGGCAACGAAGGACTTAGTGAGGGTTGGGAAATCCACCACTGGTGATAACTTTTCATTTTCATTTAATTATTTTCGCAATTTGTGCCGGCACAGCGAAGTACTTTTTCATAAAGTAATGGCGACATCTTGCGGTGGAATTTTGCAACATGCCGGGCGCGCGCCGTTGATGCGCGCGTAGTTTAAATTCGCTTTAATGGTGGTGGACGGGATTTTGGAAAGGATTTACCCAAAACCTACCCACATTTACCTCAAATGACAGATGGTTCCACAATTGACATCATATCTTCCATACCTTAAATTACAGGTACAAAAATCACCCGCTTTACGCTCTAAAGCGCCACCTTCTGAAATTCGAAGCGATCTACCCACCGGACGCGGCGACGCTAGGATTCGTGCGCAACGAGGCGGTTTATGCGCGGGAGTGCGTCTACGTGTGTCGCTCGCGAGACACTTGGCTCAAAGAGGCGAAGGTGGTGCGCTTGGGCGAGACGCCGTACAAGGTTGTTAAAGCGAGGCCTAAGTGGGATAAGGTAAGAACATCTCTGTTATAATCGTGGACAGAAAAAACCAGGGACCGTTACATTTTTATATTGATATTGTGATTTTGGGCTCCGAGTCCGTGAAACATTCTCTTTTTTAAATAAATAAAATCTTTATTAAAAAAATTAGTACACAATTGTTGTATAGCGTGATTTGTTTCGAGCGCCTGACCTCTAAACTAGGTGGAACCTGTGCCTTAGGGGCCAGTGATCCTAGGGGCCTCTATATAGCTTCATTATAGAGGATCACTGGCCCCTAAGGTACACTGGTTCCACCTAGTTTAGAGGTCAGGTGCTCGAAACATCACGTTGTACAACCATTGTGTACTAAATTTTTCAAATAAGATTTTATTATATCTTTTTTTTTAAATAAATAAAATCTTTTATTTATTCAAAAAAAAAATTACTCGCGGACACGGGGCCCAAAATCACAACATCCACAACAAACACAATTCTCTGGATGATACTGATATCTGGAGTGGATATAGTTGTGTCCGTTATTGCCGAGATCGTGATTATTCTATAAGTAAACCTAACTTTAGTATTCATGTAGATCCATTGATGGATTTCTTGATAGATTTAATGAGACAGCTCCATCGTCTACCTCATCAATCTCATCATCGTTTACCATCAGGCGAGATTGAGGTCAAATGTCTTCCCCATTACAAATATTGGTTATTTTAGTAAACACTTTTGCTCATGATGTTTTCCTTGAATATTTGAGAATTATGTAACTTGTAACACTAAAAAATTATTAGTGTACTTAAAAAGATGGGATCAATCCGTATTTCTGTGGGTGTATGTATGGCTAGTACAAAGGTTAAACACTTGTTTATCACTGTTACCAGCTTTCAAACAAATTGATAACGGACAAACCGCTGGAAGTGTTTGGGCCGTGGCAAGTGCAAGACTACGAACCGCCGTTGGCTGAAAACGGAATAGTGCCACGCAACGCGTATGGAAACGTTGAGCTCTTCAAGGACTGTATGCTGCCGAAAGGGACGGTGCACATTAAACGTGAGTATGAGGAATGTATTTTTATTAAAAAGCTGAACCTTTTGACCCAAAGATTTTGAAATTCACGAGGAGAGGGCGCTACTAGTCCGATTTCCGGGGTTTGACCCCAATTTCACCTGATGTATCGCCTTTTTCAAATATTTTGATCATATGATTTTTTAAATCCAGAAGGATTTACTAACGCAAAGGATGACAAATTGGGAGAGTGTGAAATGAATGGGACCTAAGTGAATAGCAGTATTCCGCTAAAAATGCGAAATCGAATTCAAATTCTGCACTCTGTGTCACTAAACGAGGCATCATCAGGACAAGAAGATAAGTAGACAGCTCTGATGTCAAGAGCAAAGTAAATGCGATTGTAAATCCTTCTGGATTTGATAATCGTTGGGGAGGGCGAATCAATAATTATAATAATTAATAATGGTTTTCCGCAAAGTGACGCCTGATTCTAGCAACTTATTTTGATGTCATATATTTCGATTTTCAGTGCCCGGTCTGAACCGAGTTGCCAAGAAGTTGAACATAGACTGCGCGCCAGCCATGACAGGCTTCGACTTCAATGGTGGCTGGTCGCATCCCGTGTACGACGGCTTCGTTGTTTGCGAAGAGTTCGGGGAGATCGTCACTGATGCTTGGGTCAAAGTACGTAATGATTATTACCGCACAGCATAACTCTCACGTCCGTAATCCCTGAAGGGGTAGACAGACGAACCACCTTCATCATGATTATTATAATTTATTTAAACACAATTTTGTACCTAAAAGCTTGACCAGAAGTATAAAAACCCTCGCCATATGCAGAATTCATTGAAAATATTTGTTTCATTACTATTTTCATAACACAGATTATAAAGGTATCCGTGGCGCCATCGTGAGAGGGTTTTTATTTCCCTGGTTAGGGTATATAAAAGTACCGTGCATAATAATCTGAAAATTGGTTGCATGCAATAATTGTAATAATTGCATATGGATATCGTCTAGCTCTGATATTAATCTGATTGTTTATTATTTGACTTACGTTATGTGATGATGAGTAGGTAGGGCTGTTTTTGGTACTTGCCACATACGGTCATAATATGGATAAGTATGCCCAATAATCCCGGGATTTCCGGGATTGAATAAATATATTATTTAGATTTTTAACGTTATATTTGTTTTGATAGACATTTAAGATTGGTGGCGCAATATTTTTTTTGCGCTAGTGTACCTATGGTAGTGTTTTAACTTTTTCGTAAATTCACAATTTTTAAAAAATCGTAATCGGCCAAGTAAAGGCGAGGTTTATAAAAGTAATTTACAACATTTGCTCGATAACTTAAAACGGGATCCCCAAATCATATCCATATTAATATAACCTTTGAGAACATTGACCCGAAAGAGCCCTACCTACTCCGATCAGTGGTTATGATTTAGGTGTTAATTTTAGCATGCCTTGCTATGAATGACTACTAGACAACCGAGTTTCCGCCTGAATGTTGAACCTGTTTCCGCATGATTTTTAACTTTTCATACAAATGCTACTGTTACGCCAAATTTTGACAAAAGGATAACAGAACTATAATTAAAATAATTTTGCTTTGTTTAGGATCAAGAGGAACAAGAACGTAAGGAACTAGAAAAGTTAGAGGCGCGAGTTTACGGCAACTGGAAACGACTCATAAAAGGTTTGCTGATACGGGAGCGACTCAAAAACAAGTATGGTTTCGAAGAACCCCACACATCGCAAGGGAAGAATAAAGCGAAGGGGCCTCGGTTGGTTGTGAAGAAAACAAGTTGAAATTGATTAGTCTTGCTTGGTTTTTAATAAGTATCGAAGTAGAATTGAAATTTTTAAAATAAACGAAAATAAGTCTTGCAGGCGAGACTTTAACAGACCCCTAGTTAAGTCAGTTAGAACCGGTTCAAAAGTGAAATAATAATGTTTATTTCGACTTTTATCTACTTTTTTTTAATAGCTTATAGGCTATCCCACTGCTGGGCAAAGGCCTCCCCTCTTCCTTTCCATTTTTCCCTATCCTCGGCGTCCTTATACCATCCTTTTTGGAAGTGGTCGATATCGTCACCTACGCCTGGGCCTGCCTCGGCGCCGCTGTCCATCTTGTGGCATCCTGTGCATGGCGATCTTTGCCCACCTTTCCGGATGCATGCGGCACACGTGGCCTGCCCAGCCCCACTTCAATAGAGATGCTTTAGTGATTGCATCAGCGATGCGTGTTTTGGAGCGCAGGGTCGTGTTCCTGGCGCGATCCGTCCTTTTCACGTTGAGTATGCTACGCTCCATAGCACGCTGGCAAACCTTGAATTTTGACTTTTAATGTTTTGTCAGCGACCATGTCTGAGCACCGTAGGTTATATCTACTAAATGATATTATTATCAGAATTTAGATGGAATTATAAATAGGTACAGATAGGTAAAGAAACTCAATTTTATTTAATTATGCATGTAATTTTCTACCTCAATCGATAAAATAATCTGTCGTCGTATGTTTAAGTTTAATTTTAATGTGTTTAATTCGTTTCGTCTATTATTTCTTGAATTATTTTAATAAGATGCAACGTTATTGTGATATTGAAATTGTTTTGAAAGTTATGTTAGTTGATAGGTTACTTGTTAATCGAGATACAAAATCTGCTTTTTTCAAAAAAAAAAGAAAAAAGAATGTGATACTGCTGACATTTTTATCGGTTTTCATTGTGTTGAGTATTATTTTAATAAAAAAATTTGAAAATCTTATATCCTAAATCTATTATTTTACAGGCCCTTTGGGTAATAAAACAAAATTATTCCATTCGTATTTATTTAATAAAAATTATAACTTTAAACAAAAATTGTCATATAATGCAATAAGCCGTCTTTACATTATTGTATTTATTGTATACTTGTTACATAGCAAAAGCTCTAAAAGCATATTACATAGTTAGAATTTACTCTAGCACAGCTTATTGCTGTTTGAAGGAAAGTTATATACAAAAATCTTTGGTGTATAAAAATATGTATAGACACTTCAGATCTTCACAGTAAGATCTGGTCGGTCGAAACGATTGCATTTATTTGCAATCTTATCCGCGTTTACAGGATAGTTTTTACGTACCTCCATATCACAACGTGATAATTTAAAGGTATGTATAATCGTATAATCAAATCACAATGCCATTGTTTTGATTTTTGATTTTTAAATAATTCTTTTTTTATTTATTTTTTTATTTTATTTATTCTTACGTATCTACATTTAAGTCTATATATCTTACGTACTACAATATTTTATGACGAATTTATAAACTAAGGGCCCAGACACATTCACCAATCACGATTTGTACATATGAAAGGAATGTAACCTTTAATTTATATGTTCCTATCATAAAATATGTATATTGCACTTATATAAATCTATCGTTACTTCTTTAGTCTCATTGGATAGCATCAACCATTATTAAAGCCAGTTTAATTAATGGTATGATCGTCTGGTAGCAGTATGCAACAGATTAGATTCCTTTCATGCTACCTCTCACACAAAATGGTTCCTATAAAGTCCAGCTTCATAGTTTATGCCATTGTCAATGTGCCTGCGCCCATACCAAAACCTACACCCTTGGGTCCGTAGTTCCTACCGTAGCAGCTACGGCAGTAAATCTCGCCGTTGGGTCCATCATTCAAATTGGTGGAATCCTGAAGCAACATTTTTAAAATTATTAAACAGGTATTTACATTCACAATAGGTAATACCTATACGCTACAGAAGGACAAAACAAATAGGTATTATTTTTATTTTTTAAACTCATTGCACCTTGGCTAATTTTCTGCTTCTAGTACTTTTTTTAGCAACAAGCTATAGAGAATCAGGATTGAAGAAAGAAACTAAACACACACTGGAACCCTTGCATAGAAGGTCGACAGGGATATTATTTATATCAAAGGTCCAAGCGATGGTGGTCGAATAGATGTTCCACATTCGCTATCGATTTAAAACGGATGTGTACCTTGTACCCAAAGCCGTAAAACCATATTTTTTTAAACTAAAGTCAGAAATTGACTGACAATACATTCAATCGCTTGAAATGTTTTTGTGGATTACGTGGTTTTAAAATTAATTTTACGAAGATGTTTATATTGCCAGTGTTCTTCTTTATTGCAATAACAACGAATACCATTGGAGCCGACTTCTCAACAGAAGATTGCGCATCTCTCGGTTTCATAAAAGCTAACCTCTTGTGTTCGTCCTGTGACCAACTGAAGGACTTCAGCTTAGAACCTCTAATATCGCACTGCAAGGAATGTTGTCACAATGATGAAAAAGCGCCGAAGGAGAAGAAATATGCACGTGCTATTCTAGAAGTATGTACGTGCAAATTCCCAGCGTATCCACAAATCCAAGCCTTCGTGAAGGGTGACAAACCTGCTAAGTTCCCTAACTTGCAAATCAAGTATGTGCGCGGCTTGGATCCTATAATCAAGCTCCTCGATAAAGATGGGATTGTAAAAGACACAGTAGCTATTGAGAAGTGGAACACAGATTCCGTTGAAGAGTTCTTAAAAGCTCATCTTGTGAAAGAAGAGGATGACGATCGAAGTTATTTGAAGACTAATGAAATTTAAGTTTAGAACAATATAGGAAGTAAGTTTTTATTTCATTTTTTATTTGTCCTTGAACCTGAATCTTTATAATTGGTATTGGCCACTAACTGTACGATAAACACATAAACATAATTGGTAGGTATGTACTTACAAGAGATCTATGGCAGTCCGCACATGAGAAGCACCGTTTGTGCCATGTGCCATTCTTGGAGTTCATCTGTTCAGCGGCATAAACTGGGAAACCACATCGCGGGCAGCCCATCCCCTTGGCTGCCTTCTGTCCGGTGAATGGTAGCTGCTCCATGCTGTAAATCAATTGTATAACTTTAGTAAAAAGTTATTTACCTCTACTATAAGCTTATAAATCATTTATAGTGTCCATGGGAAGAACAATCAAAATTATTTCAGATTTTTTTTAAACACCTTTAAAATTAGGTTGCCACATTAGTTTTTTTAAAAATCTGATATAACTTAGATAATTCTTGCTGAGGACTCTTAGTCAATCACAAACTTTGAGAGCACCATTGATACATAACTATACTAGGTAAACACATATACATTTGTACCTCATTCTGGCAAAGTTACAATTCTCTTCAAGTTCAGACTTAACCTTATCCATACCAAGTTTATATGTTAGGCTGTTCCCATGCTACAGGATCAGTTATAGGATAAGTACCTTTATGCACTTACTAGAGGTAATTATGTTATGTTATCCTATTCTAGGCCGGATTATAATATTGTCAAGAGGGTGCCGCTAGTACTTTTATAATCTGTGTTAAAGAGATCGCCTTTAAAAGAATACATAGTTCACATAAAATTTCGCAACATGGTGCACTCTATTATAATCATGGTTGGGCTTCAAAGACAGGACACATCAAGCTATATTCTGTGGAACCCTGTCACAATAAGTTTTTGCAAAGATTCATTGACATTCGTATGAATGTCAAGTAAGTTAAAGTGACTAAGTACTAAATGAACCCCCTTACGCAGGCCCGTAGTCAGGATCAGCGGTCCGGGGGGGTTGCAGGGAGTTAATGAGTTTTCAGATAGTACTTAATAAAAACACATGTTATAATAAATTGAATGATCATTTTCGATCGCGTTTAGTTTTATATTAAAGACATGATGAAAATAAAATAATACTGTAACAATTCCAATATTAAAACTAGTTCCCTTTTTTCTTTATAAGTATTATATCTAAAACATTTCGGAAGAGGGTAGGGGGGCTTCAACTCCCAAAACCACCCCTCTGCCTACAGGCCTGCCCTTACGTCAGTGCGGGTACTTACTATGTGATGGTGGGCTCCGCGTCGGTGGAGACAAGGGTGGGAGTGTGGCCGTAGCCGAAGCCCTTGGGCCCGAAAAGCTTGCCGTAGCAGGCGCGGCAGTGGATCTCCTTGTCGGGTCCGTCGCACGCCAGCATCGAGTCCAGCGGCCGGTGGCACTCGGCGCAGTTAAAGCATTTCTTGTGCCACATCTGCGGATGGGATATAGGTGTTTATTAGACAAATTGATAAAATATTAGATGTGGTAGAAGGGTAATTTTGAGAAAAAATCGTAATTTCAATCAAGAGTACTCAAAACGTACCTAGGTATCGGAAATTAAAATTCCTAATTCGCCCGAAAAGTATTCCGGGATCTTATAGGTATAGGAGGGATATCTAAGGTGGTAATATTATATTTTGAGAAAAAAACATCATTTCGATTTACATTGTTTTGCTCATGAAGTCATGAAGTCCTGACTCATGTCGAAAATAAAATTTCTGATTTTCCTATTACAGGTAGGTATTGAATTTTAAGTTTATGGTCCTAACACAACACCGAGTAAAACTTCCTGCAAGGAAGACTCAATTATCGTTTTATCTCGTTCATAATATGTCTGCGCGTCTATGACTTTTCTATCGTAATTCGAGTAGTATAGTATAATTATGGCAAAAACTTGTGATGAGTAATGAATGAGCTCTTACAGTCCCCTTAGCCAGTTGTTGTTCAGCAGCGAACACCAAGCCGCCACAGCGCGGACAACCTTGGCCCTTGGGGGCCATCAATGAGGTTGTATCAGGATTGTAGAATGGACGGCTGGCTGAGATCTCGTCCTCACTGGAAATTAACAGGACACTTAGCAGTGGCAGCTTCAGAACTTCCTCTGTAGACGATTATGCTCTTTCGTGTTATGTGTTTTGATTAGATTTGAAAGAATACTCACGTCAAGCCATCGGTCTGAAGAAAACCGGAGCCGCAAGCGAAACCATAGCCGTGAGGGCCCCACTTCTTGCCGTAGCAGGTCTTGCAGTAGACCTCAGATTCGGGACCGTCGCAGGCGATGATGGAATCCAGCGTCTTGGTGCAATCGCGGCATTTGAAACACTTGCGATGCCATTCACGACCCTTTGCTAGGACTAGCTCAGCGGCGAAGACAACGCCGCCGCATCGTGGGCAACCCTTGCCGGGCGGAGCCTGGATTGCCGCGGTGTCGGCCACCGTAGTTCTTGGAGCTTGGTCACTGCACAACCACGGATATGGTCAATTGTAGAAATCGTTACAAACACTGATTTTACGAGCAAAACCTGGTTAATTTTGAAAGAGATCTCCCGAATTATATTATATTATCAGCTTTTGCTCGTTAAATCATATTAAAAAAATCATCTGGAAAAAGTAAAAACTATGTAGGTAGGTAACAAATACATGATATGGATATACAAAGCACTAACGCGTTTGATTTGTTTTTAAGAGTGCGAGCACGCCTACCAATGATAATAGAATGTTCAAATTCTTAAGTATTGATTAGAGGGTTTTCAATATTACGTGTACATATTACATATCCCACTGTAATTACTTGCAACGTTTACGTAATGACTGCAGTTTACGAGTGAATGCTGGTGCGTGACCTAATAAGAAGATATGTGGGAGGGATTTACGGCTTATTACATGCTGTGAGCTGAAAACCCTCGTGGTGCAAGTCTCGCCGATATTAAAATTAGTCCGTTCGAAGCGAGGCGCGCGTTCTATTTTCAAACTGGCACGCTGCCATCTCTTGTTTGTATTATAAGCTGTTTTTATGAAAGTGACTATGTGATGGAAATAACCTAAACCTGTCTTGTAACCTGAGAAGTTACACGCGACTGTTACTAAGGGGAGAAACTCAACTTTTCTTACATATGAAATATGACGGGTTAGTAAGTATGAATATTACAATGAAATGCCGTTTATAGTAAATGTAAATAACTTAAAGGTAGGGTAAAAACACACTGATTTGCTAAAGCAGTCTATAAGCAAATGTTTCTGTTAGATGATTTAGGTTAAGTGTGAATCAAAAGGACTTGCAGTCCTATAGACTGCATCGGTTCAGGGTTCAGGTGAAACACCATTCATGTACCTTTGCCACTCCATGTCCTTTACATCACACATAAGACCCAGGGTTGACATCCCCCCGTGCCCAATACCTCTAGGACCAAATCTTTGTGCGTAGCATCCTACAGCGAAAGCAAACAAGCATTATTATACATTGCACCTGATGAGTACACAGCGTTACATTAAAAAATTAAATCTTATGTACGAAATAGAATAGGTAGATATAATGTGCTGTGCCCTCGCCAGATGAGTAAAATATCAGCTTATTCCTTAAGTGGTTCTTACCCATTGGCGCAAGGGTCACTCTGCAGCACACCAGCGCCCTTTCCGTAACCATACCCCTTAGGGCCAAACTTCTTCCCATAACATACTATAGAGAAAAACATTCAATTATAACTAAGAACAAGTTAGGATAACATAAAATGATATTAAGGGACAATAAAAGATGAAATCCAATTAGAATTGAAAACGAGACGAGTTCAGTCTGGTATCATATGGCTTAGACAATAAAAATAATGTAAAAGATAAACGGTAACTGGGAGTTATAAAAGGATAATGCACGAACCTTTGCAGTAAATGTCTTTGTCAGGGCCCTCGCAACAGTTGGTGGAGTCCAGGCGTTTCATGCACTCGCCGCATTTGAAACACTCCCTGTGCCACCCCTGAACATACAGTGAATAGTGAGGGTTTGTCATACATGCAGGTGTAAGTGTTTCTAGCCTACAGGTGCACGCTGTTATCACAATGTCACATGATGTTACAGCAATAACGGTTGTATGGACAGGACATACACATGGGCAAGCAACATTTATATACCTCGACAATATATATCTTTATCTGGTCCATCACAATGCATCATTGAATCTAGTGTCCTGTTGCAATTTAAGCATTTGAAGCATCGTCTGTGATAGCCCTACGGCATAAGAACATTTTATTATTTGTTGTCAGTATGTATCAATAATATTATCTTTAGTATGACGAATCAAATCGAATGTATAATTAGTGGTCATCTCATTGTTTAAGATTATCTCATAAAATCAATATTCATTCAAATGCGATGCCAAAGCAAATGATTTGGTGAGGTAACAGGGGGTGTAAAGAACAAATGAACGTAATCACCTTCCCGCGAGCCAGCATCTGCTCGGCGGCGTACACGTAGCCGCCACACCTCGGGCAGCCCTCGCCGGGCGGCGCCTTCGCGATCATACGCGGCTCCAGGCATGCTCCGTTGGTGCGCACACCCCTGTTCACACAATGTTCTGTTCATTTGTCGACCGACAGAGTGATGGATTCAGCAACGATGACAGAAGAGTTGTTAAAAGCCTCCGGCTGCTTCTAGACTAACATCGCCCACACGGATCGCGGCGAAGCAGTTGATGCCGGCGGCGCACCTCCGCCGTAATGGGAGAAGGTAAGGGCTCCCGGCCGCCCGCTCCGCACCGGCCCGTGACGGCCTCGCTACACCACTACTACAGACGTCAACATTAGAGGGCGCTTTCCTTATCCCATCACATACATTGGCTACGGTTATAGCTAAGACGGAAGCGTTAGCTGAGGGTTAGAGAGAGAGTCAGTGGCAGAGAAAGTTAAGAAACAATAGGTAGATTCAGGCTCATGCTTTCTAGGTGCGTGTGGAGCTTTGCGAAGCCGTGCTGAGGCTTTACAATGTGGTTTCTCACCGTTGCTCCGCTGCGTTCGGGTCGGTCGAGGAGGGAGGGTAGAAGGGAGAGCGCGCTCGAGTCGGCGCGGCGCGACACTTACCGGCGGCCGCGCCGTCTCGACCGCGTCACGCTCATCACAACTAATACAGGGTTGGTGGTCGACTCTTTTATTTTTTCATAGAAATTATAAATAATAGTCCCATAAACAAAATAAATTAAGCCATAGCGAATAATAAATAACCCTAACTAGAGTAATTAAGAGTACGGTTTGGCCTGCTTTTGCGAGGCGCCGCCGGTTGGCCGAGATGTGTGTCGGCGACCCGCTAGCTCTGCTGGATGGCTGCTCGCGATCAATCCCTGTTGCGACATAAACGGAGACTGGTCATGCACGTGTCAGGCGGCGCATAATGTACAGCCGAGCGCGCGCTGTTCTACAAGGTTTGTATGAGTTTATGTACACGCGGTTAATATTGTTACGTACGGGCCCAGGGGCCGGTCGTCCGAGCGACATCAGATAAGGAAAGACCCTCAGAGGCGCGGGCGGCGGGAGAACGGAGAGGGCGGGTACTTACGTGTTCTCCTTCAGGTGCTCGCCGGCATCCATGGATAGGCAGCCAGCACCACCGCCGAAGCCGTAGCCTTTTGGTCCGAATTTGCGCGCGTGGCACATTTTGCAGAAAAGTTCACCTTCGTGTTCTGAGCAGTTGGTAGAGTCCAGCAATTTTTGGCACAGGCCTGTATAAACAAATGGGATGGTTATTATACCATGTAGTTCATTAATGATCATCATCATTAATCTATTTAAGAACGCCTTAGAGTGTTAATTAAGTATCTTTTCAATCATAGGAACCCAGAAAAATGCCTGCACCTACAAGCAATTGACCGGCACTGGAAACGTATCCTGGGTAGCTATTACCGTTCTCGAAACGATGAAATGACAACATAAAATAAATTACATGTTTCATACATTTCGGTCGCGTAGGTATGGAACAGCAGATATTTTTTTCCGCTATTTTAAAATTGACCTCATAGTGAAAGTTGTTCAGTTATAGATACTGAACACCCCTCTTTCGGGACTATAAGGGGATTTTGTTACACCCAGTATAAATAACTAACTCTACCGCCAGAGGATTCCCAATTTTCCTAAACGCACTTGGACTTCTTGGGCGGGTAGGAACCCAACCTAAACCCATTTTTGTTGACGGGGGGAATGTTACAATTAGAAAGATATCCAGCCTCCTTGAAGACCTGACCTCCTTGTCACAGTGGAACGCGCCATTGTCTCCCATTTCCTGAGAGGTGCATTTTACCTAACTCATCTAACCCTGGCTAAGGCCCTGGGCTTATACCCTTGCTTCCACCTTCTAAATAAGAAACTTAAAAAATCTCTACTGTCTGACTGAAAATACATTTAGAATTTTCTATTTTATGCTGTGTCTTGCAACGATTTTCATTTTATTACGATCTTCCATTTCACTTTCTGGAACCGGCTTGTTTTCCTACTCTATAATTAGCAGCCAACTCGAGTCCACTGTTGGACCAGGGCACGTCATTGAGCTCTTATCATCCTTTCCTAAACTATCATAGTGCTTTCATTTAATACGGTATTGACCTAATATTTTTTTATTGCATCAATCAACTTACATGGACATACGGAAGTATCTAAAATTAGTTTTTCGATATCTCAACTAACATCAGAGATATTAATGGTTAAAGTTAGTATTGGACAGATGCTCTGTCCCTTTCTAGCAAAACAGTCCTTTATATGCAGCCAGGCAGCCAGGACCTGCTTGTATAGCGCTAGAGAACAGTTACGTCATAAAACTTATTGCCGTTTCTTTCTACCGTTCTGATTTTTGATTGCCTGTTTTTTAACGAATTTTAATTATGTTTTCACATTTGACCATCAATTTATGACTATTTCTTAATTTTTAAGAAATACATTTATTATTTGATAGTTGGAAACTATTCTATTGCTTGAAAAACCGCGTTTAGCAAAAATGATATTGGTAGTTAAGAACTCGGTTAAATTACTTATTTCATATTGTATCAATGTTTGTTTTACTATAATCGCACTTGTGTTTTTGACAAATAGAAGTTCTTACCTACATAATAAGTTAACTTTACACAAGTGTTCGATACGATTTCGTACAAAAAAACAAAGAATTTGTATCGGCTGTTTATAGTAAATCCATATTCGTACCATGCAAATTATACTTGGTAATACGTAAGTACTGAAAGTATTCTCAAATTGAGTAAAATAGAAATAAAACTTACCGCACTTGAAGCACATTTTGTGCCATTTGAGTCCACCGGCCACACGCTCTTCTGCTGCGTATACGGACTTGCCGCATTTGGGACACTTCGGGTTGTCTGCTGGTTTGAAAGGCATTGTGGTTGCTTAACTTATCCTGTAACAAAAATTACTATAGTTCAATGAAAGCTTAAACAGTAACCTCCATTATCACTAGCGATGGATCGCGTCCCAATGGCGAGGCGACTTGATAGTTGGCACTGAGCACGTCAATCCAAAACTTCTGCAATCCCTAATTCATACACGTTTCGGTCCTTTGCACAGTAGTTGTTAAGTAAATATTATATATCACTGTGTTTTATCAAAAATTGATTGTTGTCACCGATCAACTACAACATTTCGGAATTCCTTGTCAGAATTTGTTCTAGTTAATGCATCGCTCGTTGGCTGGACTCCAAGTCGCCTGCACCACTTCAATTGCATCCAAACTGACACTTTATTGCTCAACAAACACATGTACCGAACGATATGTTAGCTACGCGGCTTCCTCCCAGTGCAGTGAACGTTAAATGTAAAGAATGTATACGGGACAGCCGCAGGGCGGGCGGCGCGTGGGCCGAAGCTCCAGCGCACCTAATTTGGGATCGTTCAGGTAAAGTTACGTTGCTGGAATACCGCGTTGCATTTCTAATAATAGGTCGCACTGGGAGTAAGCTCCAAAAATCACTCGCGATTTAAATAAATTACGATAACGGTAACGAGGGTTTGTTGATGTCACTTCACCAATGCACGGACCTGTTCGTCGATTCGCTACGAGAGTCGAGCTCCCGAAAACGCGTATACAGTTCAGGGCGGAGATGCCTAGACTGTGCGCGGAGGTCGAATGATGCGCGAGGGCACCGTGCGACCGTAGTCTATGCGCGAGTTGCACACGGCCCCAATGGAGGGGCGAGGCGCCGCCGCCCTCGCCACCGCCCTCGCGACCACCCCCAGTTCTGCGAGCTACCCCAGGACCCACCATCAGGATCTAATACAGATACATCTAGCGGTACCAACCAGAATTTAGTATGAACAGAAAGGCTGCCTTACGGTGCCAAGTTCAAGCCATGTCACAACATTCATGTAAATATTTCGAGGTATCCGAAGATTTACTCAACTCTTTGATTAGTAATGTTTATTAACATTTCATTAATTTTCCGTACTTATTTTTACAAAATTTTGTTTGGCAAAAAGTACATATAGAGTTGCGCTTGTTTGTTGCTTTACAAACGAAGTTTGGACCTCAGGGCCTAAGATTTACTACATTTTAAAATCTGAAAGTTTTAGATATAGGTAATACCGCATGCTTTACCGTTTGCAAGAACATAAAAACAGCACCGTGAGTTTACAGAAATATTTGTTGCACATGCAATAATTTGCAGTGGATTCAGATTTTGTCATAGATATCGTAAAAGTGTTATTGTATTAGTTAAATACTTTGAATTAGCGACCATACGCAACCTACATTTTCTGGTGTGTATAGAGAGGCCATTTTGAATTCGGCTTAATTTTAAAATGAATATTCCGTAATAAAATAAAATATAAACTATACCTAAGTATGGAAAATAAAACGTGTAGTTAAAATTATCAAACATTACAATTTAACGAGTAGTTGCTTAGGTTTTTTTGAACTACAATGACACAGTTGTTTGTTGTAGGTACTTTATTAGAATTTCCGTAAGCGTATCGAACGCGTACGAAACGACAGTCAGTAGGAAAGTGGATATTGGACATTAGCGCCATTTTATAAATGCCTTTTAACTGAATATAATATAATGAACTCCTTGCATAAAACAATGTGTGAACAATGCAAATTAGTTTGTAGGTATTATTATTTATTTAGGTATTTAATAGTCGTAGAAAAAGTACTGTGTGCCACTCCACGTAATAAAGTATTGAAAGTAAGAAAGAAATAATTTATTTCCAATACAAACAATTAGATACAGAAGATAAACATAATATTAAAAAAAATATTATAAAAATAATTAAACAAAAGTAATTAAGTTTGATAAAGGTAGTGTGCAGCACCGGAAAAAGTATTGTATTGTATGGCCATATTATCTATCTTGCTATCTATTGACACTCGGCTGCGTCTCATTTTACGAACTAGCACTTTTGTTAAAATGGCTATCGTTACGTGACAGTTGCATACACTACTATTGTTTAAATATCATAAAACGATTTGACAGAAGTTGTAACATACATTCTAATGTAAAATCGACCGTTATAGGCTTTCATAGGTACCTACTTATCTACTAATTCAAAATAGCCCTGTATTTTGGATAACATTAAATGACAGTTAAATACTGTTTCTACGCCTGTGTCACCCGTGCGTGCCATTTATAACAACCTCGCGTTATTATTTATTAATACACTTCTGTGTTATTTCTTTCGTACTTAGTATCATTGAACAAAAATAAAACAAGGAAAAAGTTGAGTCATACTAATAATATTGGCAAGCAGTGCCCATATGTGAGTCGGCAATGACCAAATGGCCACTATGGCCGAACACAGCTATAATTTCGTAATGTGGAAGTTGTAAACAGATGCAATGACACGGTGGCGCGGGTACCGTCATTGCGACCACTCATCGCGGCCGAAATAAACAACAAAATATACTCTTTAATACATTTACAATTAGTTCAGGACAGTCCCGGCGTAAGGCACAACACATAAAACACTTGCCAAGTTGTGCACACCTGACTGTCTATTAATAAATTCACAAAAATAACTGAAATTATTAATTTAAAAATAACACTCCAGTCTATCTATGCTCACCGCTCCACCTACATACTTATAGTCGTATTGTAATAGTACATTGTGTGGTTTAGGGCCCCATTGTCTCACCGAGGTCAGGCGAGTGTTGTGATACACGAGGTACGACAATGCGCATGTGATACACACGATACTTTATGAGAGAAAATAAAATAAAAAATAACTCGGTTTAAGCAAAGAATATATAATTTACTACGTAAAAGTTTAAGATGGCGAAAATAGCGCAAGTCCCAAAAAAAATCTCCTGAATTTATCACAAATGTGTACATAGTAGAATTATTCGATTTATTCCTGACTCGTGCCAAAAAATTGCCCGAATTTTAGTTTCCGGAATCAATTATTCTACCAATAATTATTCTGTCCACTTTTTGATAAATGCCTTAATTCACGAGAAACCATTTTTTTGGGGTGTCGTTAGTTTTGCTAGGGTTACTGCTAGCGGAACTATAGTAGAATCCCTAGCAATACCTTCGAAAAAAAAAACGTTTCTCATGAATTAGTGCCACCCCCGATAAAAATAGCGCCAACGCCGAAAAAAAATCGTTTCTCATGAATTTCACTTTTCTGATAAATGCTTCAATTCAGGAGATATATTTTTTTCGGGAATGGAGCTAGTTTCGCTAGGGTTAGCCTCATAATGTTCCTCAAAGTTAAGCCACTTCTCGAGCAAGTGTTAGTTTTTTCATACCAGCAAGAAAGTAACGTGAACTTAACTAACAATATACTACGTTAAGTTAACACCACAAACACCTGTGATTGTCAATATCGCTACACTTCATATATTTTCGAAGCTTTTGGAGGACTAGTAAATCCTGTTTAAAAAAAATCTGGGTTGAATCTTGTTCTTGAACAAGGGAAGGGCCTGACAGGTCAAGGGGCCCCTTACATAAATAAAACGTGGTTTTATTGTGTTTTATTGGTTTTATACTGACTAAGTCGTCATAGTAGAGAAATATGAAGGTCGCAACGATAAATCAGGTTGTATATGGTACTTCATTTGGCAGGCTGCAATTCCATAGCCTTATTCGTCATGGCTACCATATGGTCGTTAACGTGAATGAAGTCGGGTGAACTTGTGACAAAAGTGTGATTTAAAAAAAAAAATTTTATTTAGTTTAAATAATTAAAATGTTGGCATGATTATTCAATAGATATTCGTAGGATTATTAATTAAATTAGAAATATTAATTAAATATATTGAAAATATAATACTAAATAAATTTTAAAAATATGTAATTTTTATCAATAAAATTAGTCAAATTTTAATGATATTTTTTTATTATTTTTTATTGATAGAAATTAGAAAATCTAAAATCTGGACATTTTCAACCTGAAAGCCTAAACTAACTAACTAACTCGTATCTATCTATCTACTTATCTAGTAAATTAACTTCAAACGCGATGTGTGAGAACATAGTTATTTTTGCAAAGAATTTTATCATACGATACATTCTATGGTCGTGAAATCTTGCTTAAAAATATTCTACATGAATCACTGGACCAGACGCTGGCACATTTTCAAACTTGTCCATATCTTGATCGCGCCCCTTTGTGACTCGCAACATTTCACTCAGTAAATCGTACACTCCTGCCAAATACTAATTACTCATCTTCGCCGAGGCAGATTTTTTACACATATTGTTGATTTTCTGGTATTTAATACTTAGTCACAAAATTAAATCTGCCAGATAATAAACTCCAAACTACAACAGAATGTTATGACATGTGTTCACTAAACATTGGTTGATGTTAGTAAACTGTTAAATTGAATCGTTATTTTATTTAGGTGCACGGTGCTTCTACATCACTAATATTTTGTAACCACGACAATGATAATTCATCTTGAAGTAGGTAATAATTATTCCTCATTTCATTTCATATTCGTTTTGGACGCAGGTTATCGTTGTAAAAATGGGTCGTTCCTCGTGCTCCACCTGGCATGTTATGTATGATAAATCAATCGATTACGCATATAAAACAAATGGAATGTTTTGAATCCAGGATTGTATAACTCTCAGTTCACAGTTCAGGTGTTTACGGCTCCGTCCGCAGGTGTGGTGGATCTCTTCATGGAGCGGCGCGTGGGTTGAGGCTAAAATAACATGGAAGCCCGCGGCCGTTCGCAACAGGCGGTTACTCAGCGCCTGCTACAACACTCGTAGCCGACCGGGCATTACTCATGCGCTGTGGGTAGCCGCACTCCCACGCCATATCAAAATTTCATACACCACTTTTAGATCCACCACTGAAACGGTACCTGAACAATCAGTCCGCGCTGCTCTCGAAAGCTTAACATTTGGTGACTGCTTTACGATGTACTCGTTTGCTGCGTCCGCGTTTTTTTATTACCGAGATTTGTGTTTTATAATTTTATTTTTATTTTCTAGTTCGAATCGTGATCCACCGTGCGCACTCAGTGCTGATTGGTAGATTTCACATGCCTCAAATAACATCCTCCATCCTCAGATGTTTTCCTTTTCCATTAAAGCAGTCAGTATGATGTATGAAAGTTTTCGAAAAATCGAAAAGCTCATTGGTACATTGTATATGGCGTGAACAAATGAGCTTTTTGGACCCAAATCTCCTACCACCGTTACCAAGTAGAAAAACAACCTGGTTGGCGAAGTAATAGGATAACAGATCATCCTACTCGACATAAGAAAAGAGGTAGCGTACCTATCATGAACGACCGATCGAGGTGGGGTAATATAAGTTCGTAGCGTTTGTCTGTTATATTATAACTATAACTCGACAACCAGTGGTCCGATTTGGATGCAGTTTCTTTTCCTTTACAAGAGTGTTTTCTCGAGATACTTCTGAGCCATGTCTGATTAAAATTTGTTCCATAGTTTCCAAGATCTGGACCTTTCCTGTCGGTAATACAAAATAATGGTATCTTATGTTAAAAATTACCCAGAAACATTAATATAATAATAGTCTGGAATCTTGAGGATTTGATGATGACCAGAAAGATATAGTCAATGGATCTTAATAACAGTAAAAATCGGGGTTTAATTAAAGTTTTAATTTAGAGTTATAGCTGAAGCGTTGTTAATTATTTATTTTAGTACTTTAACTACCTACTTACTCGTAAGTACAGACTAATAAGTTGGTTTATGTGTCAACTATTCTAAGCCTTTCTACAGATATCAATTATGAAATTTATTTATTAATTATGAAATACACTCGGTTTTATTAATATTGTAAGAATGTTATTTATATTGTAAAAAATGTTATCTCAAATGTAAAAATGTTTACGCTGTGAGAACATATTTACATTGGACGCACTAGAATAATAACCTACTTGGCTTTGAAACCGGAAAACTATTTTTCAAGATCAAACTATTTAATATTATTTTACATATAACTTGTACGTACATGCGTCCTGCAAAAAGGAGAAGGACATATAACAGACCTAATTTAAAAGGTAAACAATTTAAATTCAATCAGGTTCAGTTTAGATTTAGATGTTTGTAAAATACCTCATAGAGCCGTAGTAACACAGTTGTATGTAACATCCACCTTAGGTGCGTACCTACCCTATATTATATTTCTTTTTGTAGGTTATGGGTCCGATTTTTTCGGGATACCACTGCCATTGTGAAACGTGCCTATTCCTGAAAAGAAACGCTCCCTAGGCTACGCTCCTAACGCCCGTCTATATTGGTATAGTTAAGCCTTACATTAAATTGCAATAGGTAGTAAGTACCAGTACTATGGAGTCCATTATTCAGTGATGTTGCTGAAAATTTACATCATACACATACATAACGAGAACTTAAATAATACCCCTATAAATACAATCTTATTAAAATTCTCATGAGGATTTTATTATTTTTTATTGATTACTTTATATTGTTATCACATCTCCCGCCACAGAAATAGTATACATAATTAAGCTATTCTCCTTTAACTTTAGGCTTTATGTTCTTTTTACTTTTTATTAAATAACCCCGACCGATCGAGGGAGGACGTGTTATACGTTTAAGTTTGACACGTTTGTCTGTTCGTGTTTGTCTTGATAACGGATGATCCGATTTGGACCCGGTTTTATTTATTTAATAGATAATGTTGTCGAGAGTGTTCTTAGCATCTAATAAAAAATTGACCAGTGGTTTCCAAGAGTTTGGAGTATCTTTTATGTCAGATGGGATCTCTGGAACGGTAATAGCTAAGTGGTTCGAATTTGAGCTCAAATGTTCAGGTTTAAGGTGCGTTTCCGACATCTGAAACCTTGAGGATCTGATGATGACCAAGAAAAAGTTAGTGAACTTAAATTTCACTATATGAAACAGCAAGAATTGTAAGATTATCAGCCCGCCGAAACTTTAATAGTTAGATGGGGTCTTCTCGAACTAAAGTTGTAGGGAATCCTAAGACTTAGAACGAAACAAAAGAGAACAAAAAAAAATTAATAATGGCGGCCAAATAATAATTGAAATTGAAAATATTTATTTCCAGAAGCACAAATGGTCTTCTAATACATACACACACACACACACACACACATTACAAATTAAGATTAAGATACATAAAATTAGAAAAAAAAAAAAAATGAAAATAATGTGGAGCTAGGAATTTTAAGATAGCCATGGCGAGGCCGAAGACCGAAATCCGCGTAGGTCGAATCCCGGAGCGTCCCCCCGCCTTCAGACGCCGCAGGTCTAACCTGCTGAATGTTTTTAGCCATGTCAGATGAAAAATGGATCAGTGGTTCTAAGATCTTGGCGTATCATGGGATGTTGGAGTATGATGGGATCTCTGAAACGGTAACAGTTAGGTGGTTCGAGTTTAAGCTCAAATGTTTAT
Organism: Hofmannophila pseudospretella; assembly: GCA_947369225.1. Lineage (NCBI taxonomy): Eukaryota > Metazoa > Arthropoda > Insecta > Lepidoptera > Oecophoridae > Hofmannophila > Hofmannophila pseudospretella. Next base: position 7,557,120 of record OX376316.1, read on the forward strand.
GACCATGGTGACCTTCCCACATCTGGAATCTTGAGGACCTGATGATGACCAGGAAATCAATCGTACGTCGGGGGTTTCTTAAATTTTTAATTTAGAGTTATTTAAATAAATGCATCTTTATTTATAATACCTATAGAAGACCTTTAACAAAAAACTACAATAATTTTGCTAAGTATCACAACCGACGGCGCCTAATTACCGTGTTAAATGAGTGTATTTATGGACACTTTACATTGTGTTAACCAGAACAGAAACGAAACCAGATATATTTGACCGCATATCCCTAGAATAGAACACGACTGAACTGATTTCCTGTTTCTGGTATTTCATGTTCTACAGGAATAGTTTTAGTCCTACGATTACGTCAACTTATTGTGAACGAGAATTAAATAGGTTAAATAATGAAATTCTTAATTTTAAAGCGAGTGTTCATTTTATTATAGAAGTGGGTAAATGTGCTGTCACCACAGGTTAACCTACCCAAAACGTGAATCTCAAATCAATGTTAAGCGAACATTATAGTTAAAGCTATTTAATCGAAGTTAACAGATAAAGTTTAGGTGGTTGACTGCACAATGACTGAAAAAACAATAGTTCTTAAAATTATAATTGAATTAGGTAGATACACTTGTTTTGGACGTAGACGAAATTTTAATTTAGATATTTTTCCTAAACTCCGGGAGCTTTAGATACTTAATAAATAACGCATATGCAACTCTGATTGCTAAATAGGTATAATATTAATAAATTCTTAACTAATTGTATAATCTAAATATATGGGCGGACAGTAAAAAGAAAGCGAGAAAGCGTGTTTCCTGCTGTGTGGAAAGAATACTAGCCGGCGGACGCACATGTCGGTGGAATTGGTGTTATACCTACCGGCGCGGCGGCTATTTCGGTGCGCAGACGCGGGCGGCGGCTGGAGACCGCTTCTCGGAACATCCAGATTACAAGACCACGTTTAATTTGGTAGCAATTTGGTTAGGTTAAGTTACAGCTTGGTGATAGATACTTACATCTTTCTATTTCTGCAAGCCTTTGGAGAATCTCGTGTTACAGCGATCAAAACTCTACTACTCAAGCAAAGATGAGAACATCTCCGTAAGCCTTTGGACAATCTCGTGTTACAGAGATCAAAACTCTACGACTCAAGCAAAGATGAGAACATCTCCGTATTTTTTTTCTGAAGATTTCAGGGATTTTTCCGCTACTATCTAACTCTTACTTATTACAGAACGTAGTGGGATGGGCAAACTTCGTGGGGGGAGGGTAGTTGAGCTGAAATTTGACACGTGAGGTATCAAGTATAGGCCTTGGATAGGTATAGAAAATCGAACTTTTGTCACGAATTCACTGAATGAATATGAAATAAAGTAAGTACCTAACTTACTTATTTGCTTACTGTTGTTGCTCAAGATCTGCCATTAGTCGTGTACTTTTATCAAATTTAGGTGTACCTTAATACGAAGGTACCAATCAACAAATCTGCATGGAATTACTAAGTAGGTATGCATTCATTCAAAGGTGCTGCATTCATTAACGCAGCTCTCTTCATGAATAATACTATGTGCTGAAATAAGTAATTATTTGCATTTCTTCTTTGGACAGTTTGGAGAAAGAAAAAATCCACAGCAAGTAGTTGGGGTGTTTTGTAAGGCGTTCAGTCAGTGTGTAAATATAGTATGTACTAAGCTTATTCTAATAAGAATTAGAAAAACAATGACTGTTTGCATAGATTTAGCTTCCAAGGCCGTCATGGAAAGTTCTTTCCCATAGCATCAATACCCAGACGGGTTCGTCGACAGCACCTGGTGACGCAACTGGATTCTCGCCGAGTGCGTCAGCTCCAGAACTCTTCAAATTTATGACTAATTCAGGGGTTCTCAAACTATGGGCCACCCCTACCCCGCACAACTTTTTCTCCTAGAAATTCAAAAACAATATCATTCTACCGCTATAGAATAACTGGCCAAGTGCGAGTCGGACCTTGCTCTTTAGGTATGGTTACCATGATAAGGTTTATTTGTAAGTTTTGAGCAGAAAGACTTGCTTGTTTTACTTATACACATTTTACACACTTTTACAGATGTATCAAGTTTAGATAACGCCGCTCGTGAAAACTACTTATCTAAAATTGTCAATTTTGACGGGCGCTTATGTTTCTACGTATACCTACATTTCTTTACGAATAGAATATTCTTATTCTACTAGATAAGCTCTAAACAATGATACTCACACGATAGGATATTAATTATTTTTTTCATTTTTTACTTGTATGATAAGTATCTATTGATGAGACCCCTTTAAAATATCATTCTACAATAAAGTCGATATTTGGATTTGGGTCAAGGGAATACGTAATACCTACACATCACATATGTGAAGTGTGTATATTTTGCCCCATTTAAGAGCTAGAAGCACGTGACAGATGGACGGACGACAGAGCGATAGCACTATTGCTGTGGTTTCGTTTTCCTATTCGGTGTACGGATCCCTAACAACTATTTACTGTATGTGGTTATTCATGTGATGTTTGTCTGTATATTTGTTCAGAGCAATTTTCAAATCAACCTATAGGTAGTTATAGGCGATACGATAACAGAGCAACCTTTACAAAGACTTGAAAACTCGACCCCCTTTAATGCATCGGTTAGCGCTGGTCGAAGTGTAATCACAACAAAAAAAATTCGAATAGTTGCTTAGCAAACGTTCTATTCGTCATACCGTATAATTCGCTTCGTGAAAATGTGTGAGCTTTCCTGTCATTTCATAGGTTTGCTCCAAACCAGTGCTGTGCCAAGAAACGTTGTTGTTCATAATTACTTACTCGACTATTATTATCTAGATTGCAACTATTTTAATTTTTTACTATTTACAAACTAAGGACAATTTGGATAATTATACATTAATACATAACTCTCTCGTCCATAATCCCCGAGGGGGTAGAGACAGAGGAACTACCTTCGTCATGGTAGTTTCCATTTTTGCCGTAAGATTGGATAATTACCTACGTAATAAAATATTGTGTCTGTAAAATTGTATTTTAATTATATTGCATTTTTTTAAAATAAATAAGTAAAGTTAGTTAGTTTTACATACATTACGTATTATTATTGGTATTTATTTACGTTACGTCCGATAATAACAATGTAGAGTAGGTTTCGCCAATTATTTTTCGCCGATTCTTTTTAATTAAAAAGAATCGGCGTAGCGGATGAAAGCAATTCACTAGAATAGAAAAACATGAAAAGGATTAAGAATAGAACTGGCACTTATAATAGATCACCGCTTAATGTAAATATTATTTCATAGGAAATGAATTATGAGATTTATGACAAAACTCATTAAATCTGCCAACAAGTCTAAAATCATTATAGGTATGGAGTCTGCGAATTTGTGAGGTAAGTACGATTTGACGTCCAAAAACCACCACACTTTTGAACTCTTCAAGGTAGGTAAACATGGAAATGTGATAAAATAAGTATTTTAAAACCTGATTGATAATCCTTTTATCCTGCGTTACTGTTATCGATGGTGAATATTTAGGACGCCAATGACACTCACACGGGCAAGAGGTTCAGGTTCGATGCCAAGTCACGCCTCATTCCAATGATTTTATCGGATCTTTCGAAAACTTACATATCTAATAAAACGTGAAAATTAGAAGTTTTCGAAGGCATCTGTAAGCAAACCCAACCATCAGAGTGAGCCATCGCGCCATGGTCCAGGTTTGTATCCTCTTGTTAAAGACCCCAGAAGTGTGACGTATATAATCGGAGATGATGAACATACGCGATCTATTTGAACCCTACAATATTTCTTCATTCGAAACTAGCGCTAATTATAACAGAGCTGTAACTCATAAGTACGCAAATAAATCAAGTGTTGGTAGTGACAATAGACGGGCGTCATTGTAAATTATTATTTTATTAATTAAGGTCGAAAGTCAGTTGGCGTCGGTGCGGCTGCTAGCGACCGCCGCATGCGCCGCTGTTCCGCAACTATGGCTAAATTTAAAACGCGGCAGTATTAAGTGTGACCTGGCCTGACCACTGCCCACACTAGGCGAAATTCCTAAGAAAGGGACAGTTTTAATTCTATTTTTTTGATTTCGTCACCAGCCACATCAGCCTACTATGATCCCTAAAGTTAGGGCCTCAGTTCGCAAGGGTATAGTAGGTACCTATAGCCCATGATCCACATTAGACTACTTGCCATCATAAACAATAAATTATGAGAGTATGTGAATTTCATAGTTGAAGTAATGGGAAACAGAAATATATTAATCCCTGATCGTGAAATCACTATTTTAATTTAATAATTTTAGTTTAATATCGCCATTTTTTAATCTGTATATCACGTGACGTGAAACGCTATCAGCTACGCTGTCAAGTGTGACGTCACTATCGAGTAAGCAACATAACTAATGTAGAGCGATCAGTTCTGTTTTGTTTGTTTATTTAATCGATAGTGGAAATGCGAGGAAATCTAAAAAAAATCACATTCCAAACACTGCTTCCAAGTCGAAAGTACTAGGCGTCCATAAAAGGAAAGAAGTGGCGTTGTCAAGGGGTATTCCTCGTGGCCTAACTGAGGAGCTGGAGCTGCTCGCGTGATGGTGACGCGCGACCGGTGCACGTAATCGAATGAAATCTCTTTAGTCCACACCGCACTGCGTTTTGATGTTACAAATTCGATTTTATTATTTTATTTTTATTTACTACTAAACCCGCATTTGACCTCGATCTCGCCTGATGGTAAGCGACGATGAGGTCGACGATGGAGCATGCGGGTCCAGTAAATGCCTATTTAAAAGTAAGTAACTATGCCATTTTAAAAAGTAAAAAATTAAAGACGTGAGGATTGGTCTTAGCCCGGTAAGGTTGTACGAAAATCCATTACTGTCGTAAATTTTTTTTAAAAATAAGTATACGGATTCGAGACAGAAAGTATGTACTTCCGTGGCTCAAAATTCATATGTATTGAGCACATTTCCGAAATATGTAGGAATGTAAAAATATTGTACACACTGCAGGCAGGAAGACAAGTTTTAGATAATAGTAAACCTGTAAATAAGAACTACGAGATCGATAGTAAATTAAATATTATGTTCGTGTCATTAAATTATTCAGTACCTATTCATTACTCTACATTCTCACATTGTGTACACATATGATTGTATTAATAATTATTAGCTTTATTCATAAGTTTGTTGCGCCGCTTCTTTCCTTTCAGCTATAGCACCTTACGAAGTGGTAGTAGAGTTAAAAAAAACATTGTAATAAACTAATAATGTACTATAAGGTACTTACTTACAATAAAAACATTAGATTAGATTTGATCTAACAACAATATGTATAAATAAAAATAAAACTACCAAAAAATAAAATCAATAAAATAAATAAATCTAACTCACCTAATTAGTCTTTTGCAGCATGTAGCTCCATCTATTCCTAAAACCTACAACTAATACTAAAACTATACACCTTAAGATGATGCCCTAAGCTTTACAGCCCCATCTGACGGCCGTTAAGAAAATCAAAATCGTTTGGAAACTCTGCGCCATCTTGCTAACGGAGTAACGGTGCGGAAGGCTCCGCTACTTTCTTCCGACTGAATCTCGCAGGCTTTTCAATTTTCTATTAGTAACGGCCTACGCTGAAATCGAGCAGCGGTTCTGTCTTATTTTAAGGTTTCCCGGCTCTCGCAGAGTTATTTTCAGTATTATCTGGGCGCAAATCGTAACGACGACGGCGGGCGGGCGGCGTTGCGTTGTGCGCTATTCCGCTAGCCGCTATTCTCGTTAGTCGTTACGCGTCGTTATTAGGTCGTGAGTTGTTGTTTGTCGTTATTTTCGACAGATGTAGATTTATACGCCACCCACATGGTTTGTCGTAAATCACATTGTTCAAACGTTTGTTCCAAGTTTGTTCGCAATATTTTAGACTAAAATGTTTATTATGATTTTCAAAATAGAACTTTATATACTTACGTGTATTGATGTAGATATTGTATTATTTTATTTAATGATAGATAACGGCAATAGAATGTATGTTACATGTAGAATTTCTACATACTTTTATACTTAATAAACATCCATATATTCTGATTGATGTATATTTATTATTTATTACCTACCTTGAAATTAATTAATTACAATATAAAAGAAAAATTAAAATCGGTTTTGTACTTGTACCTACACCGTTTAATTATATTATGTTAGATCGTAAACATGAAATAGGTTATTTTTAAAATACGGTAGAATTTTTTGCCTGCGCATATTGTTGGCAACGACCTATTAATAAATCAAATAGACAACGAAAAAAAGTAATTTCACTTTGTAAAACATGCCAATTATTTGAGCGGTGATTGCATATTTGCGGCGTTCGGGGTGGAGACCTTGGGGCCGTGGGGGGCCTGGAGCCCACTGCCTCTACGGGGAAATAGCCAAGCGCCTCGTAGAGACATCCCGGGACCAGAAGGCTGGCCTCTACTTTGTTCAGCGTATAAGCCTCGCTATACAGCGGGGCAACGCCGCCAGCCTCCTCGGGACACTCCCTGCAGGGAGTGACCTAGGCCAGGTATTTTATTTGTAAAATAGTTAGGTTTTTTGTAATTATAATAGCTATTTTAGTATTATTTTATTTTGAATAAACCCATTGATTATTTTTACTTTTTTCTATGTTCTTTCATGCATTGTTACCAGAATTAGACGCCATCTGTCGCGAACAGTACTAACGTCTTTATGACACATCAACTATTCGACTCGACACATCTAACGAGGGAGCTTTTGACACGCGTTGCTTACAAAAGCTCGTGAGGGTCGTAGTACATGACTATTCCCAATAGATTGCGCTAGGGTAGACTAATATTTATATTAGAATATTTTTTAAATTGGAAAACAAACATCACTCAAAGTAAAATATATCACAAAATAAACAATAAAATGCTAATTATAGGTCTCCACTAATAGTGGTATCTGTTAAAAGTAATACGGTATTAACCTATTTTTTTTTGCATCAATCAACTTACATAGACATACTAAAGAAGGATCTAAAATTAGTTTTTCAATATCTCATCCAACATCAGAGATATTATTGGTTAAAGTTAGTATTGGACAGAAAGATGTTCTTGTTTTATGGGTAATAGAACCTGCACATGCGATAGAACCACTTAAGTCCTCAAGATTAGCAGGGCATCGAAAACCCTCTAATAATTATACCTATAATATATTGAGACGAGATGTCTATGGGCGACGGTGACCACTTATACCCGGTGGTCCGTTTGCTCATCTGCTCCCTTATACAGAAAAAAATATTGTTTTACACAGCGACGTGTAATATTACATATGGGTTTTTTAATAATCATATTCGGCATCTGGAGGTCATTATGAATTTTTTTGATATAATTTTCTGCTGATATGTATATAGATATCAGCAGAAAACAATGATATTTATATTTATATAGATATAGAAGTTAATCTTATAGACCTTTCATTGACTTACACTTAGTTAATTGATAAGAACATGTTTTTTTATTTCCCTGTAAAATTAGATTTTTGCGATTACCTGATTATTCGGTGGGGACTTGGGGACATTACCTTATATTGACACACCTGACGCGAAAAGAAAGGCATTCGCAGTGGAAAAAGAGCTTTCATCTGATTATTACTAGTTGTGTCACGTTGGATTGGTACCTACGTTTGGTGGACCTACGCATAATGACCAATGTCTGCATACATGCGATTTTTATCACCTAATAATAAATTATCACAGTAACTGGCAATTATTTTGCTATAGCTAGGTTGTTCTCCATTTACAATTTTTTCCTAAAGAATCTAAAAACATCCATTAGGTACCTACTTCGTCTCATCTCATCAGCCTATTAACGTCTCCACTTTTGGGGCACAGGCCATTACTTGCACAAGGGGGTACGGGCCATGATCCACCGAGCGGGCCCAGTGCTGTGCGGCGGATTTCACACGACTTCGGAGACTTTTTAATTTCCTCAGACACGCAGGTTTCCTCACGATTTTTGCTTCACCGTTGAGCAGTTACTTCATTCAGATATCCATTACTTCATTATATTAAAAATTATTACGAGTATTTCTGGTGATTCACTTATTTATACCATTGAAGAAGATAATTTTGCCGGCTGTCGCTCAGCGCGAGCGTGAAGTTTCTTCCTCCAAGCTATCCGATCTCATCTTAACATTTATCCAACTTTCTTTGCTTATTATACACACAAACAAAGATCCTAAGCTAATAAGGTTTTATCCACAGAATTCGGACAGTAGCGCCCTAGGGTGAATTTCAAAATCTTGGTTTTATCATAGAGGTTTATTCACTAGATTTCATAGGTTTTCTTCTATATTTCAAATCAAAGATTTTGATATTCACCCTATATAGATTGCTCGCTAGAGAAGTTTTATATGGAAACCGGCGCCAAACCAGTTGGCGCATGCGATGTGAGCATTTCCCCTTATATTAGTCGGGCATTGAAATGTCAAATGTATGGAAATATATGTATGCATTTGTACAAACCCTTTGGCTCGCTGTCAGTGCTCACATCATCATTCTAGAGGAGAGGGCACCACTACTCCGATTTCTGTGGTCTGATGCTTATAACCACTTGAACGTCCCGGTCCGCGCTCTTGCACCCCTCTCAAAGGTAAGGGGCGCTAAGAAATGCATGTATCTCGCTAAATAATAAAGCTATGACAAAAAAAATATTTCCAGACGTCTAATTTAATAACTATAGGCGTACGTTCTACGATGTTACAGCTAACACATTATAAGGAACCTATTACATACGTGTCAAAATCCAAATCTACAAACTTTATTATTTAATTTAATCCGGCGCTATATAATTTTGGTCACGATTGTTACCGGGACGAGATTTTTTTAGGTAATAGTGGGGATAACATAGAAATAAACTTGATGATGTCGAAACTGTTTATTTCCGAACTTAGTTTGACTTTCGGGTTTTCTAAAAAACCGTAAATGGAACTTTTACTGTTCAGTATCAAATTTCGAAGGTTAAAACGTTAAAAACATTGGCATGTCCCTATGGGTGTTACTATATGGTCGTGATCGACAAGGATCTGTGGATTGATTATAGACCGTTCAACGTCGATTGTTGTTTATTTCTTTGTCCGATTGTCATCTGTCATCGGTTGACAATTGATCCGACGTTGATGCGACATCGATCGCGCCCATGTACACACCCTTACTTCAATTGACACTTTAACCATAGATTTGCATCAGTGGTTTACGTCAGAGAGAAGGTAATCACTACGTTTGTTTACGTTGGACAATGTTGATAGGCTGATGGATGATGTTGAGGTTGTTTATTAAATCCCTTTGTTTGACTTTTCGGGTTTCTTGAAAAGCCGAAATTGGAACTTCTTCTGTTTGATGTTAGACAATGTTGGTGTTTATAATGTGTTTATGTCTATATTGTTTTTCACCACACTCATTTTATGCATAGACCATCTTTAATTTTTATCTATGAGTGAATGTGAAATAATTTAATAATACCTACCCATATCTTGACAGTTACCTACCTAGGTACTTACGATCTGCGAACTACTTTGTTAGTATAATTAGTAAATAGTATAATTTGGTAGCAGCTTAGGATGGTAAAATTGAAAGGAATAGAATTGCACCGAGGTTTAGACTAAAATCATATACCAAATACCCAGGCATTGTTTTATTACAAAATAAAATGGAAATAAATACTTTAACTTATCCTAAACACTTATGTACAAAAACCACCTTTGGCGCTACATGGAACAATTTCTAAGATACACGATTTGTAGGTTTTTCTGTCGTAGTAGGCAAAAATCTTACACATCACGCTTGACTAGATTTTCACAAAACGTTTACAGTCTCACATTAGCATCCGTGCACTGAGTTTTGTACAGAAATATCTTATAGTTAATATCACTTGGTGCGGGCGTGGCGGCGTGCTCACTTGCCGAGCAGGATCTTGCGGCCAGCGCCGAGGTTCTGACCAGCCTGGGTTGCGCCTTTGTTGGAGCCAGCCTGCAGGCCGATCACGGTCTGGCCGGCCTTCAGCACCTCATCGGAGAAGTCACGTTTGCACTCATCGGAAGGCTTGGGGCCGAGGTATGGGCCGTTCCATTCGGGGTGCCTGTAGGTCTGTCAACAAATAAAAAATAAATCTATTGCTCAACCCATATACCTTACACGAGACTTAAATAGCACCCATTCGGCCTCAACGAAACCACGTGGCCTTGGATATTTATGAAAACTGAGGTAACGATCCATGAAGGTCATAAATCTTAGTTGGCTTGGCAAAGTTTCAACTCTTCGAATGTGACGTTGATACCTATAGAGCGAGTAGTCTGTTAACACGCTGTTTCAGTTGAAGCGCTCTGCAATGCCTATTCCTGGAGCTTGTTTATCATAAATATGGACGGGAATAGAGCATCATAAATTTTAATACATAAGAGATTATATAGGTATGTTTATAAAATAATAAACCAAGCTTGTGAAATGGTGGTCTGGTGTTCGTTAATCGCGCAGAAACAGATGTGTTAAATTGAATTCTGATACGAGTTTAAGAGCGATCTCTGTCTAAGCGACTCTCGTTTCGAGTGGTACGATTGCTTTAAAGAGTCCTATAGAAGTTGTTAATTTGCTGGCATGTTTATGATAATTTTATACTATGTTAGCGATGCTTACCTCGCGACCAAGAGCGAAGAGGGTGCTGGTGACCTGAGAGATGTCCTTCTTCTCCCAAAGGTCGACGGTCTGGAACACGTCGATGTCGGCCACACCGTAAGCTTTCATCGCTGCCTGGAAGCTGTAATAGGACATCATACGTTACATATTGTATTCAGATTACATACTAAATTAATAAAAGTTTTCTGGTACAAGTAGACTATGACTAAAGTCTGTATCTAATTAAAATATCGAACTGAAATGCTAAACGTAGAAAAATAAAGTTAATGTAGAAGAGTTTAACTATTATTGCTTTAAATTCAATCAAGTTTAACTTACTGATCAATCAATAAGGGGCAATGTTCATGATTATCCAAAATAAGAGTTAGGAGAATTTAATTAAAAGTCGTCAACAATTTTTTTTCTTCAAAATACTAACTTGGTGATGTTTTCCATCATTTTGAACTGTCCACCAGATGTGTTGATCTTGGCGATTGCACCGGGCTTCAGCTTGTTCATGAGCTGGCAGAGGACGGTGCCGTCCTTGAGGACATCCTCAAAAGCCTCACGGGGAGGGAACTTGGCACCGAGAACGGTCTCCATCCATTCCTGAGCCTCCTTTTCCTTCTCAGGGTCGCGCTTGGACAAGAGCTGCAGCAACCAAAGTTACGTCACGATACAGAAATGGTGATACAAGTATAAAAGCTGTTGATAAATAAGTATATAAACACAGAGTACTGTAGGTACGAGTATATACTGAATTAAGTAAAAATGTTTAAACTCATGTTATCGGATAAATTTAAAAATATTTGAAATTGAGGTCAAGGCGTTGTGTGATATTGAAAATTAACTGCTTAATTTTTTTAATAACTTAAATTGTGAAATTACTTATAAGATTTTGAATAGTTTTAAGTTTATGAGCATAATTTATGGTATCATCAAATAGAAAAAATGAGAGAAAAACAATCATGGAAGATGATTTACCGTGAAAAATGTTATTCTTACCTTGGCGCGGACTTGGCGTTCCAGAGACATGGTGTGTGGATGTGTGTATGCCTGGCTGCTCTGTGAGGAGTAGTGCGCCGCTGAAGCACCGTTAGACTGAACTCCAGAGAGCAGACTGCAAGTATTTATACGCGCCCGCGCAGGCTGCGCCCTTCTGGAAAACTCGGGCCAACCGCCGTGCCGAGCGCTACCCGATGACGGGCCCGATACAAAATAGCCTCTGACTCAACAACCTTTATACCAAGTTTATATCGATGCCTGAAAAAAGCTTATTTCGTAATTCTTTTAATCATACACCTAGGAGAAAAATTCAAAGAAAACCTTGGTGGTAAATGTAGGTCAGTAATTCAGATGAAAATCGGCCACTTTTTATTTGCGAGGAAGCATTATAAATAAACACTTTGGAATACTAAAGCAAACGAATACGTAGTAACTAAATAAAATAAAAGATAAGGTGAATAACCATTCCCATAGAGATTTATGAGTATGAAATGAAAAATTAGCAGCTGACCATAATGCGTAAGATGAAAGTAACATTTTTATCGCGTCCTATAAATCATATAGATTTTATGCTGTATGTAATGGACTCGTTAATGTATTGTGTTCCTGTACACGTAACTGGTATTAATAAAGATACCTTTTTATCTTTTACATCGCAAACAAGTTAAACGTTGAAAAAATAAACCAATTCGAAATTTATTCGAATTTAAAGTGTACGAATATAAACAGTACCAACAACTACGAGTACTTTACAATTTATCGGTAATTTTACTCCTTGCAAATATATGTAGGTACACTGCTCAATAATAAATACATACCTACTAGTACTAACGTTTCTTTACATATTTAATCTACACTATAGATAGTTATGTATTTTTTTAGAGTATGGGATAGATTACATAAATATTTAGACGTAAGTATTGGTCATATACCAGGAATATGTCTAAATTAAGATATCCTAGATTCGAGTTATTTACTAGCATAGTTTATTACAAAAATATGTTTTAGTGTTTTAATAGTATTAGTAATGCGAAGACTTTGGCCTCGCCGTGGCGTGGATAACTGTAAAGTGGCAGGTATCCATAAATGTAATATTCCATTATTTATTTAAATCCAAAATTTATTTATTTTAAAATCCGAAAAAGTTAATGTAGTAGAGAAGAGCCGATAAAGTTATTCTAAGTAAATCTATGTACTTACCTATTGTATTACAGGATCGTGTCATTTAACCCAGAACTACAATAGAAAATGGAGAATAGCCCGCTCTTGGATTAAAGAAAAAATAGTCTCCTTCGTTTCTTCATGCACCTGCTGTAGTTTAATGCTCAGTTTACACATGGTCAAGTACAGTGGCGAGTTTACTTGGCATTCAAGCTGCCTTGACAGTGGATCCAAATATTGTAGTTATCCATTCTACTCGCCACTGTACTTGAACTCGCAAGTACAACGGTACTTGACCAAATGTAAACCAGCCATTAGGTAGGTTTTTCCACATATGGTGTTAGGTTTGGGCGGGCGTCATACGACCGCTACACGGGCGCCCGCCCACCGCGAGCGGTCGGCTTACCGAGAACCCGATGAGATATCATTGTCGCCGAGGTGCCCACGCGCACTGGACGGCTTTATCCACCCAGATCTATTTCACCATCATCAAGAGAAAATAAAGAAAAAACATACAAAGATCACAAATTGGAAGAGCTACTGCTTGATCTATATCTAATCAGTTTGACCTACTAAAAGTAGATATATAATAAGTTTTTGGTAATATATAAAATACAGGGTTTTAAATAATTTCTTAGGTACTACTTTTGGGAATATTCGTATTATAATTGCTTACGTTAAATATACTGAAATCGCTTTCGATTGGTAGGAATTTGACTACGGCAGAAATAAGCACTTCTTTATCACAGCCTGTTCACATCCGCGCTGTTGGGACATAGGCCCTTGCATGAAGCTGTCGTCATCATCTATCATGCATGACTCATGCGGACTCTCAAAAATACCTTTGAAAATATTCTTTTTAAATTTTAAGGCGAAATATGTTAATAATTTGATATCTATTTATGCTTTATATTTCACAACCATATTTGAAATAAATATAGAATTTTGACTTGACCCGTCAAATAATTTTTATTCATCTTTAAGGTTTGTATGTACGCGCATACCTACGTTATACCTAAGTCAACCTAACGTATATGCCTCCATAAAACGGTAAGTACATAATTGTAACATTCGTACCTAAGTATTTATCAAATATCTCAATCCAATGAGTGGCGCATTGTTGCATACAGCGTGTCCAATAAGCTCTACACTTATTAAAATAGTTTTCTGATCACCGCATGTCACCGCTATGAGAGGCACGCTTGGGATGAATGTTGACATTCCTCAGCTTTACGAACATATGAGCTGTTCTGCTCTAAATAGTGCATGAACTTACGTCTACAATGTATCTGTAACAGGAATATTGTTGTAGTCGATGAAAACCTCTCTTCGCCGAAAGTTTTTTAGAACTTTGTTGAACGAGACCTAGTAGTTATTGTTAAAATTATTATGTAGCAGAGCGCTAGCCTGTCAGTCCCTGTCGAAACCTTTAAAGTCCTTACAAACTTTTCTTGGCCCGAAGGAAGCCGATTTTCTAGCTACAACCACGGCTACAACAATGTTATGTAGACATTCCAAATAAAGAATGTACGCCATAATACAATACACAGAATCCATTATCTACTCAAAAAATTATCTAAGCCAATAAATTCAATTTACTAACAGCTATGTATAATAAGGAAGGTACCTTTAGCAACTATAGTAGGAGGTACAGATATTATTTATTCACCTAATTATTTATTTACTTAATACTTGAATTATTGTCTATGATTAGCTACTCGTTATTATCGTTATATAAAACTACTACACAACTAAATATTTTATTTTTTACACTAATCAGAATACCTAAGATGTAGGTATAGAGTCATTGTGATCGACGACTAACTATTATATTAACTATTAGGTATATATTTAGGTATATCACTTTTAACTGTTACTTTGTTTATATGGCCTTGACCCATCTTGACCTCTCTACTTACAGGTTCCGGAGTTAGAATTTGAATGAAATTTGTAAAATAAATAAATCTTTGAGTTCCAATTAAGTAGCTGATGAACTTTTATCTACCTACTTGTCATTGAGAAAAAAATATTAACATTGAAAATAGTTCAGATATATGTGTGTAAGATAAGATATATATGTGTAAGGATTCTTTATGTAAATAAAAACTGTAGACAACTTTTATTACGCTCTTTATTAAAACACCCTTCACAAATTCTTCAATAATTACATACACTCATGGTACTATGCATATTTACAATTAATTTCGTTACATATTTACAACATTTTTCTTTTGGGTATGATCCTCAGAACAAGTTCTGCAGTTTTGTTTACGATAACTACATCATTTTTTTATTAAATAAACTTATTTATAGACACATTCGAAAATAAAATAATATACCCATGAAAATACACAATTAGTTTTTAGTAGATAAGTAGTTTAAACATGGTCAAATCATTGTCACATACATTAATTAAGGTAAGTATTTATAAAAACAAATGGGTAAATACCTGGCTAGGATCTCTTTTGACTAGATGTTTTATATTATAACTAGACTGATTTATGCAAAATAAATACATATATTGGGGTGAGAGATTATCAAAACAAACAATAAAATCAAGAATAATTTAGTTATCACGCAGGTAATTACCTGTAATCCTGTATAATAGACTTCTATAATATGTAATTAAAGTATACTCCAGTACCTAAACGTATACGTTGGAATGTTTATTTACAAACATTATCACACGGAAATACTTTTCAATTCGTAGTCAGTTACACCTACCAAACCTACCAAATCAATCTTATAATAATTACACCCTCGGTACAAACGCAATTCGAACCTTTATACAATAAATACGTCTAAAACTTTGTTTAAAGTGTATTATTGCGATATTTATTTTAATGGACACGAACTTTTGGCACTTGAAATCTTTATTTCACTCAGTTAAGTCACAATGCAGTCTCGTTTTGGAATAGTCACTTGGTTACTCACTTGAAATGGGAATGTCACTTGGAATGTGCAGGTATAAGGTTGTCGTGACACGCAGACGCAGGGCGGTCCAGGCGGACTGTGCGTGGCGCGAGTGGTATGTGTCACCGAGGCGACGTTTACACCCATTAGAAAAGATGATTGTTCGTTTTAGCCAGCGTGCCGAGGTGGTCGGAGAGCAGGTAGTTGGGCGGCGCCACGCCGAGCAGCGGGAACCCTGAGGTCTGGCGGAGCAGACCGCAGCCGCCGGCCCACTTGCCGCCGCCGGCGCCGCTCACAGGCGGAAGCCCCGCGCCACCACCAACGCCGTTCAGCTCCTCGCACAGTTTGTTGCCTTTAAAACAGAAACGACCTTTACTTAATAACTTCTGTTTAGAAGCACACAAAATTGGTCAAAGTGTCGCTGAGTCATCCGGCTCCCGCTACAAGTTAAGATAAATAAACGCAAAAATTAAAAAGATTCAAAAATTACAAAATAACTCAGTTCGTAATACTAACTTCATAAATTGCAGAATTAAACATAACCAAACAACTAAAACTCGTGCATACAAATCTGCCCGAACACGAAATCAGACTGCAGCACGACGGGCGAATATGGAATAATCGTGGTAACACAATTAAGCGCTAATCACCTAATCCTTGCGCGCTCCGTTGTTTATTCAAGCCTGAGTGACAATCGCGCGCACAATTAGCGCAAATGAGCCGAAGTGAAAATCTGGCGGGCGGCTGCGGCGCGGCGGCCGCGTAATGTGATTAATTCGGCCGCAAGTCCGCCATTAGCCGGCGAGCCATCATGATGCCTCTCTCCGGCCCCATGCTCAGACTAGTGCCTCTCTGACACCTATCTAATTCACTAAAAACTTACCAGAAGTCTTCTTAGCACACCACTCTTAATTGAGATTTTAAATCAGATTATAAAGTAAGTAATTCTCGTTAAGTAAATTCTAAAATTCTAGTAGTCCTAAAAATCGTAATAAGATATACTCAGAGTGACTTCAGTCATCAGCAATGAATTGCATTTAGTAGGTATAGGCAAGTACCTATTTTTAAGTTTTAGAAAGGTCACTGCGCGACTCTACACTTGTCTTCTCTCATAATCCTAACAATATACTGACATTTCACTTGAAAAATATACAGTATACTACATTAGATATACCTAACTTGTGTAAATAGTAATTTTATTTATGTACTACAGAACATATTACAGGAGTACGTTAATCCCCTCATAAACAGCTGCAGGGCTGGGTGCAATAAAGTGACATTAGCTGCAGCGGTAATAGGTAGCTATCTCTACAACTATTATGATTTCAATTTATGAAACCAACAGTACAGCCCGTTATTCATATTCTATGTTTACTGTGATGTGAAAATAATGAATAACGTGTCACATCATTTTGTAGCATCACGACAGGTTGTTGACAATATGGTAAATAATAGAAACGCACTTGACCCAAATTCCTTCAGCTTATAAATAAAACGGCTTTGAAATGTTCTAAGTATAAAACGTAATATGTAACGGAAATCGAAATATAATGTATTCAGGTGGTACAGTCCGTGGATGCTTAGATCAGTAGATTAGCATTTTAAAATCACGTTACAAATGGGATTTTAGAGGCTGGTACTTCTAGAGTTACCTATGCCATAAAACTCTAGGCGCTAAATTATAGTGCTACTGAGTTCTTATTTTGTTTTATTTGTTGTTTAATCTTTAGAACTCGACCAGCCACGAATCGATGGTAAGCTCGCTAATTTTATTTTTATGAGTTCGCTGTCTATTCCACCTACATGTTGAACCTACTCGTTTTTCTCACGCAATTTTATGGACTGTCGTCAGAAATGCACACGTTATCTAAATATAAAGTCCACTAATTCAAAGTGTTGCTTATTTTGTAAAATCAGCTTTGTTGTTTCCGCCCACGCATGCGTATGCGCCGAAATAGTTCGACGAACAGTCCCATTGGTCGGAATGCCGGAACGTGACTCATGCGGCTATAATTCGACGATCAATGTAACAAACACTGAAGAGCTTTCTGTTGATATGAAACCTAAAAATATTCCGTGACAACGAATTTCGTGGTCCGACAGTATACGTCGAATTTTTCAATTTCACTGAAAGCATTAATTTACTGACTGTAAAATTGTAATGAAAACAATTTAATGTGACTTGATACATATCGTTACAAAATTATATTTATATTGTGCTGTAGGTAACAGAATATATAAAAACTTTTTCATTTTGCATTATATATGAGAGAAATGTGCTATAATTTTTCAGATTTTTTTCCAATTATTTGTCACTGGAATTTAAAGGCATTATTGGTAATTGGTAACATTGGTAGTGGACTGCTCAGAGAGGCATTTTAGTGATTTTAACCTGTTAGACTGGTTAATAAAGAGCATCGGTAATGCCTAAAATATTACTGAAGTTTCGTCTTAGAGAAAAAAATGTAAAGCTTTTTATTAACTCCCGACCGAGGGAGGGCGTGTTATAAGTTTGACACGTTTGGCTGTGTATTTGTCTGTGTGTTTGTCTGTAGCTTCATAACTTGACAACGGATAATCTGATTTAGACCCGGTTTTTTAATCTAATTCAGAATTTTGTCGAGAGTGTTCTTAGCCATGTCTGATAATAATTGGATCAGTGGTTTCCAATATCTTTGATATCAGATGGGATCTCTGGAACCGGGCTAGATGGTTCGAGTTTGAGCTCATATGTTTAGGACCATGGACCTGATGATGACCAGGAAAAAGTAAAGGGATCTTCACAATGAAGTCAGAGTTTTTTAAAATTTTTAATTTAGAGTTATATTATACACGTTTACAGGTAATTCATGAATACGATCAACACATTAAACATTGTTTTTTAGAAGGTTTGGAAATACTGTTTTGACCGAAGACCATTCTTCGGTCTAATTTACCTATTGACGTAAGTATAACTCTAAAATAACTATAAATGAACCGTCTTTATTACGTCACACACACGTGGTAAAAATTACTAAGATTTTTTTGTGGATAAGCACGGTATAAGATTTACGTAAGTTTACGCTCATCAATTAGAAACTTGTCGCAAATTAGTGTCGATAAGTTTGTGACAACCGAGCCCAATGCGATATGAAAAAATGCCATTTTTCATTGTCCACGCCACCGACTCCTGCCAAAATAATCGGGCAAAAATAAATGTTACTTCACAATAATAGTCGAGCCAATGAACGGGCTTTAAATAAAGCTTTTGCGTTATGAAAACATTAAACTATCACTGATTTTCATGACGGAATCCAGAAAACATTATTTAAAGCTATAGTATCCTATTACTTTGCTTTATTTGGTAATGAAAATTTACCGATTTTATTGCTACAAGTATCTATCGTAAGTTTACATTTGCATCAATCAAACCTCGCAAAAAAATAAAATATCTTCGCATAGATATTTTACGTATTTTGTGCATAGAGTCGTGTGCACACGTTATTTTTTATTAGTTTTTCAGTAATATTGGTTTTGTTTCTGGTATTCACTGGTTGTGGAAACGTTAAAGCTAATAGAAAAGTAAAACTAATTCAATTCAATTATTAGTTTAATGCTTGCTTGCTTATCGTATGGTTAGTGGCTAACCTATTTGTCAGAGTTATATTGTTATTAAAGTTACACAAGACCGCAATTTTATTCTGAACCGACCAAGACGAAGGCAAATTCTGATTCTTGCCGTTTTTTAATCTCAAAATTAGAGTTGCACTTCGATTACTTTACCAGGCACTTTCAGAAATTTATGGCTGCGCTGATGATTTTATGTAATGCCACTTTAAACTACATTGGTTTCCTGTCTGATAATTTGATTAAGGTATTTCTTACGTATTTTTCTTTTCTTAGTACGTCTTTTTAGTACGTACATATCAAATCAGTAGGTAGGTACCTATTTCACAAAGAAACTCTAAATAGAAAAATATGATATACACGCAAACATCCAATACGCAAAATCCCTTATTCAATCTCATTACAAGACTTTTAAATATCACAGGTCGCTTTTTCAAAAATAAATGGTTTTAAATTACCATAAAAATTTCTTTTTAAGAAAATAAATAGCTGTGTAAAATATATTTTTTTTATTATATGGCCAATTTTCTTGAATAAATATCAACCACAGAAATCGAAAAAAAAACATTCAAACATAAAGGACTGCTCAAACCTGAGTGACCAAGCGACTACGAAGCGGTGGCGATGCGGCAAAGTCTGCAACGCGAAACTAGTCATGCACACCTGAGCAACCGCGTCGCTCAAACGTCAATTGAAGTCAGGACCTTTAGAAATGTCGGCGACCCCAAGAAGTAAAATCTTCGAAAAATCCCGAAAACTCATTGGTACCTATCATCATATTTATTGCATTGAATGTTGGTTTCGTATTTGTATCTACCATGGGAGACAAGCGTCCTATCCATTTAATGACGCTGATGATGACCAGGAAAATATAAAGTCGATTTTAATAACTGTAAGCCTAGGTTCCTTAAATTAGTTTAGAGTAATATTTACCTGATGTAGTGATGGGCTTGAGGTCTGGGGGCGAGAGATGGGGTAAGGCATGGTGAGCGGGCTGCGGCGCGGGCGCAGGTGGCGTGTGGTGCGCGCCGTGCGGCGACGAGGCCGGCGACATGGGCTTGTCGCGCTTGCCCTCCGCCTTCACCGGCGCCTCACCCGCTTTCTGCTGCGCCAGCCGCTCCTGTTTGCGGAACTTCGCTCGCCGGTTTTGGAACCACACCTGAAAGTGTGGTCGGATCATTATTAGAATACGATTTTAAAGTGTTTTAGACGAAACAGTAACATAAACACAACTGTATTTTAAAATAGACAATGAAAAATTTTATTTTCCAGAAGCATTACAGTCTTCTAATACACAAATTACAAATTAGATACATTAAATTAAATTTAAAATTGTTAAAAAATTAAATTAAATGAAAATTATAATAATCTTTATGAATTAAATATGAATATGAATGAAGATAAATATGAATTAAATGAAGATTACAACACAAATATAAATATTTATCTATATTGTCGTCAAGTTATTGGCACATAAAAAGTGGCCCATCTCCAATGTAGTGGGCTAGGAACCCATTCTCTTGTCGCCGTGATGACAAGGTTGACCGAGCGCATGAACCGCTCGCGGAGCCCCGTATTTCAGATCTAAATACTGTAGTAACATAAAAAATCAATGCAATTTTTTTCAGTTAATGTGTAACGATATAGAAAGCTATTTTTTATCTGTCTTCAGAGCTTTGGTATACGACAAGGTGACCGTGTCCACCGTGAGCTAATTTTAAACACTAACAATCCAGACCTGAATTAAAATCTGAATACCAATGACGCGAAAAGCATCGTAAACAAAACTGAAAACAACAAAAATATAATGAAAACATAGCGCGGTTCCGGTCGAATGGGCAAACAAAGCCGTGCGCGACCCGACTAATGGGAACGCATCCCATGCATCGCGCGCCAAATTTTAATGCAAACCGTTTTATATTCGTTCGAATGCGCGCAAATCCGAATTGATCATAATTCGATTTCGTGCGAGAGATAATTGCAACTGCCACTGGCGCTGATTGGGCAATGTTACGAGAGTAAAAAGTTCGCCGGCACACACGGATCCAGTCACAATCATACGCACGCCTCGTTTGTTCATGCCAGTGCGCTGATGATGTTTGCTCACCTTTATATTCAACTGAAATGTAACGAGTTAAAATGTAGGACATGCATACGGGAATACCTACATACATCTTAATGAAGATGTCTTACATTTTGAATTCTAACAAGTTGATCGTGGATTTGTCACTATGCAAAAATTTCGGGTTCGATTTCTGTGATTCCCAATTCCCAAAATACTGATAATATACCCGGATCCGAATGTTATTTCAAGTTTTACAAATCTGCATATATATAATTTATTTTAGTTTGGAGCCGTGGAGCGTAGATTGATGTACGAGTATGTAGATAGGTACATAAGTATGTATGCTGTTGATTTCTGTACCTATTTAGACAACCTACCTATTAATGTAAGGAATCTGACAGTAATGCAAGCTGATGCGGATGTTGAAAATAATGTGGAATGCGGATCACCCTATTGTAAAGTGTAAATGCCTGAAAATTAGAAAATATTTACAAGACAAGTAGATTGCACAGAAGAAATAATTACGTTACTAACTAACTATAAACTCCAGCTTACAGCATATAACTGAAACATGTTTAGTATCTTACATGACGCCTACGGAGAGTACGTAAATTCGCCTTGGCAGTGATCATTACGAATGGTAATGACCTACTGTTCTAGAAATATATCGAATACCTTATTACAACTTTACTTCAACAAATTATGAAAATTCGTACAGTTTAACACAATGAAAATGGTCCTACTTCAAAACAGGCCAACCTTTTCTTTTTGTACTTAGGACAATGTATGGGAAATAAACATTGTGCTTTCAAATCTTAGTTTCTACGTAACTTAAGTGTTTTCTTTTAACAAGGTAACATATCTACATAACACTTGAGAATGTATGCAGTGAGAATCTATTTTCGTTTCATTGTGGTGTTTTTGAGGCAATACAAATTTTTCATAAAATTCAGTAGAAACACGAATAAATGCAAGTGTCTCTGACTAATATCTAAACATTATGACCGTTGACATTGAAACCGAAGATATATTGTCGCTACTTTTGTAGTTGTGTGGGTAGTCTAGCCGCAAGCGCATGATGTCAGTGCAACCACAGCTGTGTATTGGAGCGAGTTCCGTCATTCGACTCTACATCATCTTGGGTGACGGAGTGAGGCCTGTTGTAACCCAAATTATCACATATTGGTCCCGATATAACCTGCTTTTGTGTTAAATGTATCACCTTCGCACCAACCATCCCACTATAACCGTCATCATGCATTATCATGAGTTAATTAACCATTAGGGCATTGTGCAAACACATTCCAAGGAAATCGTTTCAATTTTAATGAGCTTTAATAATTCGCAATAACATCTATTGCACTACAGGTGAAAATGAAATGTGTGAACATCACCTGTCCTATTATTAGTTTAAATTGAACATTGGCAAAATGTACTGTCGATGTTCAAATGTATAAGTTCTATTGTGAACAGAATTCTCGGTACATTTGTTCAGCAAATGAACTCAAAGATAGCTGAAACTCATTCGTTGGATCTATCTGGAAAAAAATCAGTGCCTCCGAGTGGAAAGGTCCCACGTACGTGCCCGGGTTAGCCAAGCGGCAAGAGTCGCCGCGCGGCTAACGAACACACCGGCTCGCTTGATTGGCTCGGAGGCTCAGTCGGGCCTATCGCCCCGAGCTCCACGCTTTCCGCATTATTTCCGAATTGGAAAAAATCAAAGCTTCCACTGTGTATGCGGCATCCGCAAACAAACAAATAATACAAGAACCGCCGCCAATATAAATGAGCACCGATACGACGGCGAGCGGAATGCGAAGTAAAGTCGGAGTGAAGCCGAGCGTGGGCCCGGGGCAAATAAACGTCCGCCGATGTGTTTGTAGGAATTCGTTGCGATGTTTATCGAATGAGCGTGCTCCTAATGTAAATAAATATGTATTTCGAAAAAAAATATCCTGACCAATTTTATCTTTTACTGATCTTATTGTACGCAGTCAAAATGTGATAAAGGTGTAATCAATGTAGTCCGAGTACAAATATGAAATGTGTTTCCCAAAGGATAATTAATATGTTAGCAAACCAAAAACTGGATTAAATTACTTCGTGGATCGATTTCATCTCATGTGCAAAGGAACAGACAATTTTAGTGGAATCATAAAATAAATAGCATTCTGTAAATACAAGCAAATGTGCAAGTAAATGTCAATAATAAATAACGGGCAATTAAGCGCGGGGTCGGAACAATCGGGCGCAGCATCGAAATGCACTTTGCAAATGAACCGAATTGGCCGCGAGGGCGGGCGCGGGGGCGGTGGGCGCGGGGCGGGCGGCACGACAAATGTAATTAATGCGAGATACGCAGATGCCATCTTTAGACACATTATCGGTAATTGGGTCAAGTTTATCATCAAATCTGCACGATATTAATTAATATTATTGAAATATTTAGCATTCAATAAAGGAGAGACTTATAAGACAAATACCTAGGTAATACGCAAATCTTAGTAGTAATCATTACTCAAAGGTTTTCTAGAAGAAATAGCTCAAAGCTATAAGGCCACCAATTGTATTGTTGATATGGAATCTATTTCATATCTTACACACTCGCTTTGTATGTGAGTGAACTTGTGTCGAGTCACCGTTACAAAAATGCGTACTTTCAGCATACCACTAGCTCTTGAACTATTTAACCTATCAAAATGTAAGTTATACCATTGGATAGAGTAATTCGGCTCCGTTCTAACGATACCTATCAATACATACTACAACAACAATACATTGTTTCCCCGCTTCGCTACAGCTTGCCGAAGTAGGTCCCTTTTTGGCCAAAAAAAAATACCGACTTATATTAAATTCTCTATAACATTGGAACTATTATAGATATCGAAACACTAGAAACTGCATTGTGATTAGTTTGAACTATGCTACTTAAAACCAGGTCTCACATCGCATCTGGTTTCAACAGTTAAAAATAATTGACAAGTTTTATCAGTTGTGACCTCATGCCTCGCATAAAAGCCATGATACAAAAAGGAAGCGCAGCCGAATTGGTCAAACACCCATGTCTAACGCAGAGCGACAGATCATCTATCGTTTGTGATAAAAATCGCAACAATCGGACAACTACGAGCAAACTGGCGGCTCTTCGCGTGTTGGTCCAATGTTGGAGTTGCAGAATAGATTCTATGTTTCAGCAGATCCCTTCTGCCTGGTAGGTTTTGGTTTAATCTGTTTGTTTTTGAGGTTTCAGTCCTTGGCTATGCCAGTCTCATAATTATGTTTTATCTCATTTATTCTCTATAATGAAGTATGTGTGTTTTGTGTGCATTGTCTTGTCTACTCTTTGATCATTTATCTTTCAATTTTCGTGATATAACAGACGAGTAAGTATGTATTCATTTCCTCCCGTTAAGTTAGGTTAAGTTAGCAACTGTCCGTTTTTCCAAAATTTTAATCAAAATTACAGTGATGAGATATCGTAAAAATTGCCACCAAGTGTGATTGAAGTCAAACGCGGGTTTAGGTGTAAATAAAAATAAAAATCTCTAGTTGGTTGCTTCTAGTCAGTCTACAAAATACAGTCAGGTAAGTTAATAAAATAAAATATATTACTGTTTTTAATCACAATGCTTGTCCAGACTTTATAAATTTAGAAATCCACCCCTAACAAACATTGTGTTGACAATGAGTCTAAACAGCTACCTTGTACAAATCCGCAAGGGGTAGTTTAACACAGTTCCCTCAGCATACAGCGGCAAGCAACAATGACTGAGTATTAAAATAAACAAAGCGCTGCGTCGCCATGTGGCGCTGTCGTGGCTGGCAAACAGCAAACACGGCCTAATGTATTCAGCACAATGTGTCTCGGTTCAACCGTGCCTCGCCCGCAACGCTCAAACGTCCCTCGACATTATCTTCTGTTACATTCACTCAACCGCTCGAGTCGCCTGGAGTGAGTGTGACAGTATCGTGGAATACACATTTCGCATGCCGAACACCCCAGAATCACCACACAGATCCCGAACTCCGACCCACCCGCCTCTCGGCTACTACAACTTGCACTGCCAACTTCGTCTTTGGTTTTCTAATGAACGTACAACTAAAATACGACATCATGCATGCATTCGGTTACATTTTGTTTGGAAACCGAAAAATGCTTACACATTCAATTGGACAAAGCATGAAAGTTAAAAATCATAGAGCACAGATCATTTTTCATCGAATTAGCTGGGGGACGTCATGTGTTGAGCCCATTATTTAGCACTTGAGTATAAAAAATATTGAGTTCGTGGCAAACGCAGCGGAAACTAGAGGGATTGGCAGTTTGTTATTACGTTATTCACTTACTATCGTCACGATCATCTGAAATATCAACAGCAGCAGTTTTACAATTATCTTAGCAACCCAAGTAAAGTAGAGACTTCAGACATCAGTGAATATTGGAGTAACGCCCATGATCCAATAATATTACCTAATTCTTCGGAGAATTTCAAATATGCGTACAAACTACGACGTATGTGATTGAAATTTAAAATAGGCAACAGTTTTAAATCATTTTTTGGTAGCCAGAAGAAGTGAAATAAAAGTTCACTTGCTTAACTAATTGAAAATATTACATAACTGTTGACTATATTTGTTCCTTCAGTGTGAAATCCTGTAATATTATAATTAATTTTGCACCTCAAACTTCAGAGACCACGTATGCCCAGTATGTTTGCATTGTCAACTGGCTACGTACATACCACGTACAAAGGTCGGGTCGACACGGTGGCGTCTGTTTGACACGTTGTAGGGGCGGCCCTCGAGGCGTATGAAAAACGTGAGGCCGCGCGGAATGATCTAATTGTATTCATTAGCCGGGCCGGGCGCGCAAATATTGACTGTAGTTGGCATCGCCCGCCTCGGGCCTTTGCCGCCCGCTCCAGCTTTGCCGTCCGCATTACGCCCGCTTGCGTACCACAGCTTTGTCTTATCTTATCCCTAGCCATTTACCGTTTATAATAAATGGTTGGACGAATTCTAGCTAAAATTTCAATAAAAGTCCTTTTTTCAGCAATACTGCTACTCGTAAATTAGATAACAGTTTTCAAAGAAAACTATTTTACTAGAAAATGTAAAATAAAGGACAACCTTTTTCAAATGCTTAACTATCGCATTGTGTACACTGTCATACGAGGACTGACTGAAAACATAAATTTTCTAGTACAATTATTTCGATAATTAGATATTATAATTTGACGAAAAGGAAAAGATAAACAATCGGCGCAATTAAAAGCTCTCGTTGATGTCTTTTGTATCGTTATAGGCCCCTCAAAATCATTTGGCTAAATGGGTATTTCCTATTTATTTCTATTAGCCATTCAACTTAAGTAACATGTGATAACTCCCAATGGATAATTTTTTTCCACTATCGCTATTCTCGTTCCATTAAAACCAATTAAAACGGCGCCGTATTTCTGCTTTACATGTTATTGGTAACTATGGAAACCGTAGACATGTGTGTTTGAGGTATTGTTGATACAGCGCAGGCGCGGGTCGCGAGTATTTTTATGGCTATAGTACCAAGTAGTTGGCCAGTGAAATATAGTGTTTTTAATGCGAAAGAGTTCTTGTAAACAGTGCCACAAAAAAATGAAAAATGTACATCTTCTTTCTTCTTTTAAGTCGTATTCGTCATTGCTGAGGGTCGTGATCATTCTAAGGAATTAATCACATTGAAGGACTCTCGTGGCAAATTTAATGGAGTGGTTTGCCATTGCCTTCCCCATTTCACACAGTGGTTATCTCAGTGTGCAGGTTTCCTTACGATGTTTTCCTTCACCGTCAGAACAGTCGGTAAATGAACTTATGTCCTTCGAAAAAACCTAAAGCTCATTGACACATGACATAGCATGGTTTCGAACACGGACCTCCCACATGGAAATCGACGACGCCACCGACGCGCTTAAAAAAATATTTTACATAAGCCATTCGAAAACTATTATTTAATATTTCATTAAACCACTATTTTCACATGACCATGACGAATGATATTTCTTTATGTTATTGATTATGGTTTCTTAATGAACAAATTACGAAATGGGAGTAGAAAAATATTATTCTAATACCGCTGCTGGTTACCTACAGCCGAAAGTAAATCAATCGGCGGCACGGCCGAGCGCGATCAAACATCGCGAACACACCCCCCTGTTTATACTTAGCGGATGAAAAGGCAACACCGAACGCCCCGGAATAATATTAGCTACCCTTGATAATCCAACCAATTCTATCACCTCTCCACCCTACTTCACAAAACGCACCCTATTTTCATAGATCAAAGGTTCAGTTTAGTCTGTTCTTGCAGTATATTGTAACGTCATTTTAGAGTAGTTTATATTTTTTAGTAACTGGTAACATGTGTTAACATTTGCTGTTAATCCAGGATTAACACATCATAATAAAGAGATGAATGCGTCGTTTATTCAGGCCGTATGTCAGCTATTCGATGGCGTTTAGCGCGGCTGTCGACGACAGGTGCGATGACGCAACTCATCTTGTTTGATGGAACCTAGTATTAATAAATTAATCATTAACGCCGTTTATATATTCAAAGGGTTCAGTCAACTCATTGTTTATCATTGTTCTCATTTGCAAGATATAAGCATAATCGTCATTTAAGTTAAGTTACATTTTATTACATTACCAAATTTTTATTAAAAACAAAAGATCTCTTAATTCACTTACACGGCCTAACCAGAAACTTAGATCATTGACCACAGAATTGTGAATTATACCTGCTTACACCTGTTCAAAAATGAGCATATTTCTAGACAGAAAACTGCGCGAGAAGTGCCACATTCCCGTACTGAATACGGGAACTAATTACACAATCTACTATTTTAATTTGAAAATGTTTTGATATATAAATATTGGCGAATACTTATAATTAGGTGACAAATTGTTTCAATTTTACAAGCTCTACATTTACTGTTGCAAGTTAATGAATTTTAAATAATCTCGTCGCTATCAAAAGTTTCTGAATCTCTACCATACGACAGATGTGGCCGTAGCGCAGTGCATGCTCCATTACTCTCCAGCATCCCCCTATATGAAAGCTTTCATAAATAAACACTGCTGTCCTACTAAATAGGAACTGAAATGAATTTTATTTTATGAATGACAGTGCATGTACTTTCTTGAAGTTAATGAATATTGATGGAACGAACCTTACTTATTTTTACGCATCAGATACCTAGACATTTCTGATGGGCAGAAGTAGTGCAAGATCGATGTGTTTGGAAAACCCATGAGGAGGCCTTTAACCAACATTGAGATAGCGAATTTAAAATTTTATGACTAAAATTCTTTGAGAAATAAATTTAAAAAAAATATTAATGCAGACAGTATCTTTTACATTTTCTCAGATTTCCCTGGCTCCCACACTAGGATACCCTAAATTGTCGGTCTTTAAATAAAATTCATTCAAAAATTACTATAAGTAAATTTAAAAAAAGAAATATCTTCATATCGCAACGTCATAAATTACAATTCTACCAAACTTTGAATCAATTAATCACTGGCAATCGATACAACTGGCACTTCCCTTTGCCCTTTTCAATTAAAAATGGAACAGATTCGAATCGTTTTGACGAATCACCGTGATTGGTCCACGTGCCTGCATCCGCGAGACAATGTGATCTAATCACTCCAGCGCACGCGACACGACAAATAAGCGATAGCGATCGGCAGATGTTCCACTTGAATGATTTCCAATCTAGAATGACCGCCGTATATTTAGAAGTATTTTTTTACGAATTTGCGGTTTATGTACGAGTATTTATTCCTCAATGGCTTATTATATTGACTGCGGTAGGTTGATACCTAGTATTTTCTTTGATAACTATAGTATTATTTACTTTTCGACTTCTATTTAAAATTACCTAAAATAATTAATTAACTTGTGTTACACTTTTCTAATAAAGTAAGAAATCATTTTAGACAACAACTAATAAAACTTGATACATTTGTAATACATAGTTTGTAAATTGTGAGTGAGAAAAGGTCGAAGTATTTTCGCTCAATACTTACAAATAGTCCTTATGAATAGTTCTACAGAGCTGGTGAAACCCGACTCGCAATTTTCGAATATCTTCCGTGTACATACTTCTTATCTTTACAATTTTATTCTATGTATCTATAGATAAAATGTCAATAAATAAATAAATATATTTATACTCTCCATAGAGACTAGTGTAGCCTCATTGTAGATACCCACAGCATTAAACTGTAGTTCACGCGAATGAAATCGCGGGCAACAGCTATATTAAAATAACAGTAATTTTTGCAACGCTTTACGTTACAGATGTTTAATGTTTTAATAGACATCGCACATCCCCTTGAAGTTCATAAACTGAGCGAGCAGTGAATGAGTTCAGATGATTAATATCATCCACGACGAAGGGAAATGAATAAAATAAACTGCAGTTAATGCTCAGACAATGCCGCACTTGCCAGTTCAGCTTCATTGGTAAATGGCTCGTGATCGCCGAATAGCCTGCGATCAATCCGACCAAATGTGGGGCGTTTGGCCACTGTTTATCAGTCTGAATTAAATCGTATAATTATGAAACTAGGAATCTAATATGAATAGCATGTAAATTACGTTTCTTAGTATTCATTAATTTCTTTAACAACTTTTTATCAAAAGAATTCAAAGAATGTGCTTCACTTTGCAAATTTTCTATTCTATTCAAATATTATGTAATCGAAAAAAAAATTACTCAATCTCATATTTACGAATATTTTCTCAATTTAACTTAATTTTGATTTTGTTCGTAAAATGTAGATATTGATAAAATACTCGTACCTATTGCGTTTATTCTGAATACTGATTTTGTAGAATGTTAAGTAGGTTTTTTTTCATTTATTGGTTAATAATACAAATAAAATTGACTTGGTACATTATTTTTTCCCATCTTTGGCAAAACCTCATAGGGTTTGATGCCAATGGGAAGTTGTATCTATGATACCTACAAGTTCAATGGTTTAAACATAATCTTATTAGATTATGTGGAAAACCACACAATTACAAACAAAACAGCGACACACAATACTAAGATTGAACTATAATAAAATAAGAATAGATACATTTATGTAGTATTGGTGACCATATATTTAGGTACGATCTACTTGAATAAATCGCAGCTCTCCCCCGCTCTGCGACAGTGGAGCGGATCGGTTATGATATCCATACATTGTGTGGCGCTTGATGGTTTGTGACAGCCTGCCTATGCTCCCTAGTGTCGGAGGCTGCAGAATGGAACAAAGATGAACTTGCCTTTTCCGATCGGGTAATGGTAAAACTTTTCGTTTTTACGACGACGATGGGATATATTTTTATAAAAAATGACTTGTGTACGATTTCTTCTAATTTTGGCCTCCAGCAGTAACCAAATAAAATAACTTTTTATAAACTGGGTACCTAGTTTGTAACTTATAACATAAATTAAGACTTAATGAATACTGATTACTTGGATGAAGAAAAAAAACGGGCGCGCTTTCCTTCCTTCATGGCTGGGTAGAATTCAGCAGTCAATGTTTCTACATATTCAAAAAGAACAAAACCTTTCATTATGAGTTAAAACTATGTTACGAATATTTATGAGTATGAATATCTCCCTTGCAAAAAACCCATGTGAAAATCCAAATTGCAAATCCCAAGATGATTCGTACACACACATCCCCGACATACAGCGGAACAATTTTCTCACTTCAAATTGTAGTTTCATTTGCCGGGTGATATGCACTTGATGCCGCGGCGTCTCTCGGGACCGACAACAAGTAGCGAGCTAAATGAAAAATAATTGCGAGAGTCGCTGCACTGGTTAAAGGGTGCTGTGACAGTGATAGATATATAAATATTCCAGTAGTAAGAGTGAGTAGAACTATATCGAGATATTCTAGAATAGAGTGTGTATGTAATGGTTGAACAGAGGCCTGCTAGTAGGACCATCGGGACCTGTTAATGTGAGAACTTGGGAAACGATTTACTTCACACGAGTCAGATACGAGTTTTTTATTATTATTTTGCATTATGTAGGTACTACCTCTGAAACTAAATTATAGCGTTATTAGTTCGATTTTTGGTTATAAATTAGATGTTACGAACACATAAAAGTTCAACATAAAATCTGCTATTTATAGCTTAGAAATAAATTAACATGTATACACTATTAATTGTGCAGCGACTGGATGAGAAGAAGATTATGTTCAACGGTGCGCCCTGGGTGAGGCCTATGTCCAGCAATGGACTAGAGTAGGCTGATGAAGATGTAGACATTATTTTAATCCAATTACAGTTATATACGAGTATCATTATTTCATTAAAATTATGTTATTATTTTTATGCAGGGCTGTAAATCAATCGATGGATCTTTGGTAAAATAAGAATATGTCACAAATACACAAATACACCTACATTACAAACACTAATGTCGCCTATTTTCAAAATAATTACTAAATTGCCCTCTATCTCAATGCTACACACTTCGTAGCCCCTCTACGCTTCTACTCTGAACCTCGCGCCACTTTTTAATCACTTTAAGTGCTTGCTACGATTTCCAACACTTCTTTATCGTGAATAACTAAAGAAGAAGAATGGTGTTTTATGCAAAGATAATGCTTTATTGGATTCTACGTAAGAGCAGTGCAATTTCACCGAGTGTCATATTTCAAGATTATTTCGCAAGAAAAATAAATGGTGCAATAATCGTGTGAAAATAGGAATGAGATGTTAATCAATTAGATGAGACGAATTATCGTTTGATCTACGGGACACGTCCCGTGTCGCGTCGTGTCCCGTGGGAGAGTTGGGACACGGTGCGCGGGCGCAATCGCGCAAACCGGCAGTCGCTTCCCACGAGCTTCCCACGGCCTGCTACATGCTCGTCTGTGATATCGAGCTTATTAGCACCGTATCAAATGTCACGCCCTTCATTTCAATGTCGCATAGAGTGTGCATTGTCATTGAGCTATTTTCAACTGCTTCATAAGTACAAACCTAGTAGGTACTTCGCTAATATTTCTACGCGTTCACAAAACAATGAAGCTTGCTCATAGTTAAATAATGTTTGTATTTTGAAACAACGTACAGAAAATGTCATTACATTTACTAGTATTTTTTTGCTATCCCAACTCAATTTTGTAAAACAACCAATTCCACAACCTAACCATTTTGTGTTCACATGTTACGACCTAGTTCGTAACTTTATATTGATTTTTCTGTAATTTCCTTGGTTGTAATCTGTTGCGTTTACCTTATAAATAACATAAAAAATATGCCAACATAAAAAGAGGATGTAAGTTAGTAATTTTACTTAGACCTCCTAGATAAATAAACAATTTTTCATAATTTCACACAATCGTTTCTTTATTCGTTAATTAATCTATCTACGCACTCCGCCTCAATGTCATAGGCCACAATTTCGGCGGTTATATCCTGCAAATCAGACCCACTAAGTGATTACTTAATCCCCTCTGCGTGAACCGGGCAATCAATGCGATTATCCAAGGGTTAGAACTAAACCGGCCCATTATTTTAACGTCGTTGTAGCGTTTTGATCTATACTTACCAAAAATTTCAATACGTATGTATATACGAGTATACTTACCTCTTGTGTAATTCAGGTGTATTAAGAGTATTTTGTACAAGAAAAATGTATTGTAAAATGTGTAAGGATATGATAATAGCAATACATTTTGGTCAGCATAATTTAAAAAAAATACTCATTGAATTTTAGTCGCGATTCAAATCAATTTCAATTAAATTCATTTTTCGATCCAATTCATTTCGAAAGTTGTTTATCGAATGATGTGGTTGTTTATTAAGTTCTAAAGACGATAGCAACTTACCTCTACTGTCATGCAAACTAAGTAATTTAGATAAAATAAATGAATCATCCCTTTAGTCGTATTTAAATCTATAATATACACTCATTATCCCGTCAATAATAATATTA
The DNA here is from genome assembly GCA_947369225.1 of Hofmannophila pseudospretella. NCBI lineage: Eukaryota > Metazoa > Arthropoda > Insecta > Lepidoptera > Oecophoridae > Hofmannophila > Hofmannophila pseudospretella. The sequence continues at coordinate 7,590,554 of OX376316.1, forward strand.
AGGTATAATAAAAAATAAGGGCAATGTAGCTCGGTGACTCAAACAAACAATTAATGTGTTTGTTCCCCAATGTGAGCGCAGGAGCGACAAACATTTGCGGCAAGTGCGTCTAATCAGGCGAGTGAGAGCGCGCGTGCGATGCGCGTGGCGGCCGCGTGCGGGACACCTGCGCGGGAGTGCACGAGTCGAGGGTCGGTCGTCTAGTCAGACATTAAATCAAATGTAGTTTTCTTTTTCCTCTTCAAATTCTTGCTTCTGGTGCAGACTATCTGCTTTTACGATTTAGCCAATAACACGTAATCAAGCAGCGTATTCTTGTAATATTACGGTTCTTTACTTCTAGTCATAGTAATTGCGGACCTGTTAATGCAAGGTTAAAAAAAACAGGATGCTAATGACAAGTTTTATGCTATAATCAGTCAATAGTCATAATCAAATGCATGAAATTGCTGTTGTAGACACATTATAACACCTTAAAGGAATTTTAGCGACAGGTTTGACAGTCACGAAGCTGGCTAATTCTCCAATATGGCACACACTAATAATGTACAGCAAACCACTGATAAAAATTGTATGTGAAGAAGTCCACACATAATTAACATTTTCTGATACTTGTTAAATAAAACTACACCGTTATATGTTTTTTTACAAAATCAACAAAAGTATTTAAATTTTATTTTTAACACAAAAAAAACATTACTCATTACAACAATATAAGTTCTTCAACTGAGCTGCAAGATTGTAAACTATTGCTGCGAAATTTTAATTGTGTTCCGGATGTCTCACCACCAATTTCACTATTCTGTTCTAAATTCACTACCACAACTTACAACCTCGTCTGAAACAGCTAACTATACCCACAGAATACACACAGAAGCTCCGCTCAGTACAAACGCGCGAAATTGGCTCACGCTCACACGGGCTCTGCGTACTCGGGCGCGAAATACACGCGTTGTGGCGCGATCGAGTGGTAGGTATAATATTTTGTACTTTCAATATACGAAATACATCGCTAGAAATATTTTTCACAAGTCTGTTTCTTTTAAAATGGGAATTATAGCTACCGCTATGAAATTGTAGCTAATTATAGCTACCGCTAAGTCGAGTGACGTATTCAAAATCGCGAACGACCGGAGCGGACCTTCTGTGTGTATTCTGTGCTATAACTGTTCAATCAACCATAAGATTCAGTCGGCTCATACCCGGGGTGTATTCCCAGCGGATCGTAGCCACAAGATCTAAGATCGAAAGCTGGATTGACACTCGCCTTCCTTCCCTAGCGCCCGCCCTGCCTCGCGCGTGGCACCTGGAATGGCAGGGCAGGCAGGCAGCCGGCACGTCAATCTTTATTGCTGAGTCCGGCCCCACGGCTGTCACCTGTCACTGTCAGGTGACCATCGCACTTGTTGCAATAACAATGAGATAATGGAGGTTATGTAGACGTTCATGCGGTCATGGCGTGTTCGTCCTATTTTATTGTTTAAAAACGGTTTACAGTGGTATTTTTTTCGAAAAACCAGTGTATTTTATAAAAAGATGCAAGACACTAGGCATTCCTGATGCATACGACTCTCCCATAATCTCGACGTTGATAAACTGTTTTTTTGTTTCAAAACAGACGTCAAAACGTTCGAGTGATTTCCAAGATTCTACACGGTCATTGGCCAAATTGCAGTTTGTACACTAGCATACATTAAATACATTAAAAAGAAAAAAAGAGATACTCTTAGGTGGCCGCTATCGGTAGGTAGATATAATATTTTGTAAATTTAAAAGCAATACCTTACCAGAAGACATATTCTAAAAAAAGGGTGTTCGTTATCATCAACCTGCAAAAAATATAACGTATATAATCTCTACATATTTCTCTCCACCTAACCCTCAATGACCACACGAAGATAACAATAAAACCAAAATCGTCTACGGTAATATAGAATTTATCGAGCCGGACGCCACTGTGCAGCATCGCTTGATGGATTAAATTGCCCTATCCCTATGACAACGTGGGCACGGAAAAAATACGCTGTATATTAAAAAAGCAGCTGGTCATTTTTCAAGCGATTCCTTTTGCTCTAGCGGAGCAGGTGGCCGGTGGCTGAGGCTTTTTGTTTCACCCAAGCCGGACTGCCGGTTGCCTCACACTGGATGGACGGTTTACGGCAAATTGTGCGTTTGCTTAGCGCTTACGTACGTCCGCGAACTGTGTTTGCAAACCGCCTCTGATGAATTTGAGTAGGATTCGTGTGTTGAATTAGGACACGTCCGTTTACGAGAACAATTTATTTTCTTTTTGACGTTTTATGTTTAGCATTTATTGTTGGTTATGGCCATGTACAAATTGTTAAATAAACCGACGTAAGTAAAACTTTATGCACTTTAATACAATCGTCCGAACCAAATATTCAATCCAAATGTCACAATTTAGTATTTCAAAGATAATAATGCGTACTTACTAAGTGTTTTACGTTGCATATTTTACGTGAGCAAATTTTCACGAATCCATCTGTTATCAAGTTAAAAAAGGGAAGCTCCAAATGTTACCTAAATATTCTTTTCATGTCGTCGACACGGGGAAAATCTACCATCGGAATGCAAAGTGAAATTTGGGGAATGAATATTAATAATTGAAAAGCGGGTGTGGTTTTGGGCTCTCCCCATGTAACGTTAATGTTTCCGGCTAAATCACTCACTTTTCAATAATACGAGTATATATACCTAATCGTTTAAAAGACTGGCTTATTGAGCAGACGTTTTATAATTTCAATGAATTTATTATTAATATTAATTCAATGATTTAGTGTTATATAAAGTGTGTGTGAAGTGTGTTTTATTTCAATTATTAATTGTTATGAATAGTAATTATTATTTAAGCTTTTTGAACGTTGTTATTAATCATTAATAAATTATTATTTATATTGACATGTAAATGACATTATGAAAATAAATATGAATATGAATCTGTAGCAAATAACGTAAGTACATGCCTGTTATTATTATAGTACGTTAGGTACAGTATTTTCCAACATTTATATTCGTACATATAGTAATGAAATTATATTTACCGAAAAGCGATCCGCGGGCTGCAGTTACCCGGTTTTAATTGTGATATGTGAATTTTCCAGGCGAGTTTTAATTATCAGCAGTTGCGCGCGGCTGAGTTACGCGACCGCCCGCGTTATTTATGGCTGGCCCGCGCCATTCCGATACACTTTTTAACGTAATGAGCATTCGTTGCCACGCGAGGGTGCCACCCAGTTGTGCTTATGTACTAGCGGGATTGTTTTCCATTACATAGGTAGTAGTATTGGCCTATAGTAGGTACATTGAATGTTTAAGTTTCGTAGTTTCTTCTTACTTTTGTACTTGTTTGAACATTGTTTTAGGAGAAGTAACTTTTAGAATAGGTTCTGTCACAAATCTTTATGTTACTCGTAAACGAAAGCCGTATCGAAGATGTCAAGCTAAGCTTTAAAATATGAAAATAGATGCTGCGGTCGGGCCAGGCGTCGAACAAGTTTATTCGAGATAATAAGAGCGTGGTTGCGCCGAGGGCGTCATCTTCCAGAATATGAGATAAGTGTCGCGAAACCGACACCCGACGTCAGGTCGGGTCGCTGTAGGGCGTATACGTGATCAGATAACTATAGAGCGCGCGGCACTTGCCGGATTCCGGATTACATTAAACATTCACGAACAGCACACATCGCAGATCCGACTTTCGTAAAAATGAGCGCTTATTATGAAATTAACTAGAGGCACACCGCGAGATGTCTGCTACTTTTTTTTGCGAAAACACGGAGCCCGTCAGCCACAGCCGAATTACTGGACACTAATTGGACTGTGGAAATGTGACGGACGGCGCGGGAAAATATTTTTTTCCAAGTGAATTGCGCGTTGGGACCACGTAGGTACGTAATCCCCTTAAATCATTTTCACTGTATTTGGTCCTATTATTTTATTTTGTTAAATAATACGTTAATAATTAAATCTATACCATAGACGTAACAGCTCCAGGGAAATACCTCAGTACAAACAATAACTAGAGAGATAGTTTGGATCCAGCTAAACAATTGATGAAACCATCTAAAGTGAATACTATATTACCAATTGTGTGACTGAAAGTTCTTTAATCATCATAGCGATCTTTTCCCTCATTTTATAATATCGAGGTTATGCATCTCTTAGAAAACTCACTACAACGCTGTAACTAGCCATAACTGTCCTGAAGTTAATTTCACCTGCCCTCATCCTGTCTCATCTGAACTCTCTTTTTGATAAGTTCAATCATGGCGATCTTGCTGACTCATTGACTCATTGCTGTAACCAAACCTAAATTATCTAGTTATTCTCACCTGCACTCTCGCTTCGGTTAGGTCGATCTTCATAGCGATCTCTTCCCTCGTGTAGATATCAGGGTAGTGCGTCTCTTGGAAGGCTCGCTCCAGCTCCTTGAGTTGTGCTGACGTGAAGGTCGTGCGGATCCTCCGCTGTTTGCGTTTCTCAGTTAGCGAGCCCTCGTGTCCTCCATATACTTTGTATGGGAGTCCAGCTGACAAGAAAAACATTTGATTAACATTTGGAATTTTTTTTTATCGTATAAGGAGTGCAGACGAACAAACGGCCCATCTTGATGGTAAGGGGTTACCGTCGCCCATAGACATCTAATGCTATTAGAGGGAACTAATAGATAAAGTACTGCTAGTTATTACTAGCTGCCTCTCTTATCCTTCAAATCAAAACTTGCTATTAACTCAAGAACCGCTGAAGAAAGTTAAGATTAATCCTTTTTTTGCAAAAAATGTTTCGTTAAATATAGAAAAACTGTTATATAACATGTGGTAATCATTCAAAAAATGTTGCTTAACTCGAAAACTAATCTAAACACTAATTTTATTAAAACACATCCAGCCCAGGCAACCAAAGTCATTGTGTCTGTTACGGGCGATAAAAGCTCCTTTAAATACATATTTTTAGTTACCTATATATAGTACACCAAATCAATACTATCGAAACACCTAGTTTGTAGTAAGTACCTAAGGCAAATTGTACGAAATCATTGTATCCTGCAAGATGCAGGTAGAATTCAAGCGGCCATTTTTGTCTCCCCTTCCGGAACGCAGTCGCGCCCTCGCTCAGAATACATTGTAGCTATCTATATATAATGTATTCCCGGCTTTATACCCACAGTCCATTTATTTATTTAAGCTTTGTTTGGCGTTTTAATTATGTCTTGGTTTGTACCTACGAGCGGTGATGTTCAGTACATTTTTATTTTGAAAATGAATCTATGCCATTGCTATTTACTCAATTACTAACATTTTATATTGGTGTATTAGTTAAACTTCGAAAGTTACTTCACTTTTACAACTGCATAATTAATTAATTTTATTAATAACCTACTCATGGTAGTTCATTAAGTAAAGTTAAAATTGTTATTGTTAATTATCAGAATACATTCTTTTTTATTGTACCATTATAAGGTAAAAGTATGTCTAAACTATGTATTTAAAATAGTAACTGCGTGTATACATAAATACGATCTTAACCTAATATATAGCCTGCGATGGAAAAGCTCGTAGCTTTGGGTTGTCGCGTGGCATTCGTATCGATCGTAGCCCGTAGTGCTACGCTCCGTAGCTGGCTGCTACGTGAGGCACTGTGCACTCTTTTTATTTCGCTCATTAAACGTGAACATAACATTGTATTATGTTATAAGTACCTACTACTATTAAGTACCTAAGGAAATAAAATTGATTTTATCGGTGTAATTATAGAATTAATTCTAATTTCTAAGTAAATAATACGAAAAATTCCTCAACAACATTAATTTGTATTTAAGTATACTAATAACATCAAAAGATAAGTAGGTCTGTAACATTATTACCATATTTACCACAAGTCTCAGACGCAAGACTTGAGAAACAGTTTCTGTGACCGTTGTACAGTATCAAATATGTTGTGAAAACGGGTATGTTTTCCGTTTTCGCTATGAAATTCGCAGCGAGTGTACAGTGAAATCCCGTGGAAGCATAACTGACATGAGACATTAGCCGCAGCCCGCAGAGCAGACCGCACGCCCAGCGACAATTACCTCAAATGAACCGGAATTAATCGAGAGTCGCTTCTTGGCCGAGCTGCGGTCTCATTTGCATTATTAATAGAGGCTACGGGAGGGAGCGCCCCGCCCCCCGCCGTGTCACTGCCCGCACCCCGCCCTCCCCCTCGCAATTTCCGGGGCCTAATGAAGAGGATCCCGGCAAGATGTTTCTGTTCATAAGATGTTTAATTTGAGTTTGCAGTTCGTGGGTCAGTCGGGTTCGCTCATTGTTATTGCGAACTTTATTTTTATTGGGCGGCGTGGAGCTAACATTAAACCTGCAAGGTTTGTGTGCTACGTGTTTTGTGTTTCTTTTATGTATCTTCCTTTTTCGTTTCTCTAGGAGTCCTTTCTATTATTATTAAGGAAGCTAAGGTAGAATCACTTTATTGTATGTGAAAATATAGCGCTTCTTACCCGTGGTACTACCGGTAGTCCTACTGGTAGTACCACGGGAAATAAGTTTTGTTTTGATACATCTTAGATTATAAAAACTAAAATCTAAGTGATACATACTGTATAATGTACAGTATATGAAATTTCTGTTAAACTTATAGTAGGTAACAGTAGGTAAGTTGATCTACTGAACCTTATCATAGTGTTCCAAAGAAATACATCTGTTCAGATTCTGTTTAGAATCAGATAAAAGAAAAAAAATGTTTTTCTTTTGGTTTACCTTAACTCTTCACTACACGAACAATCAACCTGAAATGTAAATAAACTGCACCATGTAGTCATATGTTTCACACAAGTCACGTGCTTACGTAAAGCTTACGTGGGAACACGTGGCGCTAATTAATCGTCAGAGAGCGATTAATTCACAGGTGATATGATCCGGGGTCTCCCTTCCACCCCCTTCCACCCAAGTAAACTCCCTCCGAGCTTCCTGTTAATTACTAGACGTAGAAGGCGAGACTGCTTGAAGGGCACTGAGGACTTATACCAACCGTAGATACATAGCTAAATCTAATTACTTGTTAAGAATTCTTTCGATATTTTGAGACTGATAGAGGAAAGTTAACGAATAGGTAATGAACAAGTGTAGAAATAATAAAGATAATTATAATGTGAGTAACACCCGTTAAATCTAATAATAATTTTAGGCTATGTTCCAAAACCAGTTGAAATTATTCACGTTGACAGCATGATCATGAATAACGCGGTAATGGAACATTGACAGTTGTCAACGTGAATTATTTCAACTGGTTATGGAACGCTCCCATAGTGTAGAACTGCAACAGATTTAGCTTTGAAACGACCGGATTCCTTCCAGTAAATTGTATCGCCATCCATCTAGACGGGCTGTGGTTCATTTTTCTCGCGTCACGCGAAAAGTTCGCCAACATCCATAATGCAGGCAATGTCGACGCGTCATCGCGGCATATTGCGCTACCGCCGCCCGCGTCCGTACACCCGCGGTCCGCATGTCAGGGAAGGGTTACCTTCACAACTTAAATTAATGAAGGCACTGTATCAGGTTTCCTGACGCTTCGTTTCCTTCATATATCAACCGATTTTCCATGGATGTAAAAAAAATATAGGGCGGCCGTTGGTTCCTTTAGATGATTTATAATTCAAACTTCTATTGTGAACTTATTTGAATATTTACATAAGTACCTACATCACAACAAAACCTATAATGGCGATCAACAATACTTTATAACTCATGTAAAAGTTGTAAAAAGCTCTCAGAAGTAACGTGTATCGGCCATATATTTTATATATTGCGAATAAACATGTGGGTAAATTTGCGTAATGGCGGCAGTAAAAGAAACACTTTGATGCTGGAGTTAAATTGTGCCGACAAGACGCGCCGCCGCCGCCCTCGCGGATATTCTCATAAAAATGATACAACAATAGGTAAGGCATACACGTAGGTATATACATGTTATACAACTTAAGGCACAAAATTGGGTATTTAGTACTGTCTATGTAATAAAAACTAACAAATGAAACAATTTGTGACATTTATTTATTAGAATGATTTTTTTATTCATTAAATTCATTCATTAAAGCTTAAATAATGCAATAAAAACATTAAAAACTTTACCAAAACCACACAAAAAAATATTTTTTACGTTTGTGATCATTGTGTCCGCAAAAACTTGTAATTCCTAACTTGTTAGAACAAGGTACATATCCGAGCGTCATGTAGTCTTAACTTTCTTACTAATTTCTGTGGTATCTCTTCTGCCCACATCTAGCATGTACTCGTATATAGAAATTTAGGCAGAATTTTTTGTTTAGTTACTATTTTGTAGTTGTTATCGATCGGTACGATATTAATGTAAATGGTATGTCTTGGATGAAAGAAAAATTAGTCTTGGGCGTTCCTTTCCTTCGTGGTCCATGTAAATTAAATGCAAATGTCTGTCTGTGGACTATTTACATAGGTATATTTCACATTATTTATACTAATTACTCTTGCATAGCAATTTCCATAACGACTTTTTTCAAGATCTTGAAAGAAAAGAATAATTCCTCTTATAAAAGTAAATAAAAATGTGTTCTCTCGTCGAGTACGCCGCAGTAACATTGTCGGAGTTACGATCGCGGCTCCGGCTCAGCTCAACTGTGAGATATTGCCTTTTTTATGACCCACTCTACTATACTATACTACACTGGGACAGAATAGATCACATGATGCGATAAAATATTGCCCTCCGTTGACTCCAAATCGAATTAACCCGTCCACTTGCATACAAAGGCGACATGAGAATAGAAATAGAATAGAAATGGCGATATTCCGTTAGGATACCGAACTGTTTTCCCTCTTCGTTATGTGAAAAATCTCGTGTACTACGGAGGAATAAATAAAATGTTTGCACAGACGGGCTCACGAAGTTTTGCGCTTGTACACATTAGTTAAAAATAACGTCATGAAGTTTCACTTCTACTATAAATAAATAAATGAAACAATGAAGTCACGGCTTTACGAGGTCTAAAACCTAAAAGATAATTTTAGCATTTTAAGTTACAACAAGTGTGTGATAAATAAATTACCGCAAAACGTACCTAAACACAACCGTCTTAACACAATCTGAACTCCGTGATTCTTGTAATTGTACTACAATTAATACGCAAACTTGTAATTAATTTCCGCATGATTAACGGGTATAATCCGGGCTTACTCGAGATTACGTGAGCATCGCCGCCTGAGGCATCCTGAGGTGAGTTATTGTGTTGCGTGGGCGACGGCGGGGGGTGGGGTGCTAGAGAGGGGCGGGGAGGTCCTAGAGAAGACTAGGAGCCGCAAGACGAGGAGAAGGCTCGCCTGCGCTGTCCTCCCCTTAAGATTCTCGCGGACGCCGCTGCCAATTAGGGGCGCAATCGCTCACGCGGCGTGAGTCCCCCCTCCCCCTTACTTCCCCCCGCCCCGCCCAGCGCACTACTCTTTGTTTCGACTTTCGTGACCGTCGCCGTCGCAACCCCCGGCCCGCCACTTGTTCGCCAAATGAAAACGGTTTCACTTTGGCCTTACGAAGAGAAGCAATAAAGATAAAGTTTAAGAAAGGTTTTTCACCTTTTTTTCTCTAGATTGATTTTGAAAGTTTACTCGGGTCGATTACTTACGCTTCTAAGAATAATGTAGATAAGGAAAAGGTACCACCGCAGCCGCTACGGCGTAGCGGAAATGTTGAGTTTAACAATTCTACTTTACACAGGATGTAACAAAACGTCTGTATTAATCTCTTACATACTGGTTCAGTACCGACATCACAAACATTCAACATAAGAATATAAGAATAATATGGACCGCTCAATCTTCATGGTCATGATCTGTTATATGTATTAACAATCACAAAAACGGCCAAGTGTGAGTCGTCATCATCATCATTCACTATTGTTGTTGTTAAAAAATTATTAGTTGAGATGAAAACAAGTATAAGATTTTTGGTCTTTTACTTGTTTTCATCCCAACTAATATTTTTTTAACAACATACGTACAATACTACCTATCTTCAATTAAATTTATTTGTGTCGTATCTTTGTCCTCTTGGACAGGTTTTGGCCAGCCATCGGTCACGGTCCAACAGAATACCAGCGCTGGAGGCATTCTTGTCTACAGCAATAAGCTGAGTTGAGGCCCTTTTCACAACAACAGCAGACCATCATACATGATTTAGATATGTTTACCTTTGACTACATAATTATTTTATTATAATTATAACTGTTTCGGTCATTGCTGTGTGTGAAATAAACGTATTACTTACTTACTTACAATAATAATGTAGGTAACAAGTTTTAGTACCTAACTATTAATTTTTAAACGATATCAGAAATCCCTTGCGAGATACATATGAAAAGCATAAATAGGGATAAGATCAATATTGCACCCATTTTTTTATTTTTTATTTATTTACTACTAAACCCGCATTTGACCTCGATTTGGCCTGATGGTAAGCGACGATAAGGTCGACGATGGAGCATGCGGGTCCAGTAAATGCCTATTCACTCTGGCCTTGAATATCCCAAAGTTGTAGGTTTCGGGAAATACAGACGCCGGCAGGCTGTTCCATTCCTTAGCCGTTCGCATAATGAACTAAGAAGCAAGGATTCCTTAGCTAACTTCAAATCCTTATAGTTTAGTCATGTTTGTCTGTATGTCACAAAGGACATCGTTTAACTTTTGAAATACAGTTACAAAAAAATACCTGATATTAAGTATTTTCATAGAAAATCATAACGGACCCAGTATTAAAGTTAGGATGACAAAGTTACAGTGCAGTTAAGTTTTAAACAAATTGTATGAAATTCTTCGGAAGTGATAAAACACCTACAGAATCCTATTATATGCGTGCCCGGCACGCTCTTGGCCGATTTTTCAAATTCCTCGTTATCAGTGATTTTGAGATAGACAAAATGTAGTTGTGGTTTATAACTAATGTGAAATTGGTAGATAAAGTCCAGCAACCATCGATGGGACCATTAATAAGCGTACGTCATGGATATGTCCTTTATTTTCAATGAAGATTATATTGAAAAATGTTTTCGTCAGCTACATACGAGTATTATATCCATTTTAAACAACGCTATGCCTCACATTAGTGTAAAAAATATCGATGCTACTTACGAAACAATTTAATTTTATCTTTATTGTCCTTAGTTTTCATCATTATCAAATAAATATACCCCTTTATATAACTAATATATTTATATTACGTTATTTACGGGTTTTTTTTGGAGATCGATATCTAAAGATCCCGTGCTTTCAATATTTTTTTAAAATATAGTTTAATTCGATATTCACTTTTGTTGTTTAAATCTGTGTTTATTCCGTTTACTCAATATTGAATATTTATTTTATTTTAGTTCCCAGTTTAATCTAGTACTTTTATCTATAAAATTGTAGTAAGTAAATTATTATAGACTGGGTATGTATCCACTAAAAATAATAAAGATAGCCGTTTGCGAAAATTAAAAAGCTATGAATTGTTTCTTCTTTAATTTAAAGGCGATAAATTTTTTTAATGCTTATAAGGCCAGAGTTTATATGGTAACTATTAAAGTAAAATCTTTTTTGTGTGGAACTGGCCACTTCTACAAAAAAATATGCCATTAGTGTAAATTAAAAGAAATAATGTATGTTTCTTCTTTAATTTTAAGGCGACCAAAATGTTTATTGACCAGATACAATTCCTAATAAAATGACTTCTCTTTAGTGTTAAATTGTTTGTAAAAAGCCGTTTGCGAAAATAAAAAAACTATGGTTCTTTTTTCTTAATTTAACGGTGATTTAAATATTTTTTAATGCTATAGTGCCAGAGCATATCAGATAACTTTTAAAGTAAAATCTTTTTAGTGTAAAACGGGCCACTTCTACAAAAAAATATGATAGATTGCCATTTGTTTAATTAAAAAAATAAAGTATGTTTCTTCTTTAATTTAAAGGCGACCAAAATGTTTATTGATCAGATACAAATCCTAATCTCTTAAGCGTTAAAATACATATTTGTAAAAAGTTATACCCCTACTAGGTATTTATGTTAAATTTTAACGTATTGTTCTAATTAAATTAAATTGTGGTTCATCATCAGCAGCCTATTAATGTCCCCACTGATAGGGCACAGGCCTCCCTTTGCACAAGGGGGTACGGGCCATGATCCACCGAGCGGGCCCAATGCTGATTGGTGGATTTCACATACCTTCGGAAACTTTTAATTTCCTCAGACATGCAGGTTTCCTCACGATGTTTTCCTTCACCGTTAGAGTAGTCGGTAAATGTACGTAAGTCTTCGAAAAAATCCGAAAAACTTATTGGTACATGGCATTTGCACGGTTTCGAACCCGGATCTCCCGCATGGGAGTCCGGCGTCCTAGCCACCAAGCCACCGACGCTCAATTGTGGTTACATATATTAATATTAGATAATATTTTTTATATTTTATTATTTACATACTGAGTTTACAGGATTTTTTATATTTCCATATTGTATTTATAGGTTGTATAAAAACCATTGGAGTATTAACGTAAACAAACAAATAAAATAGACGCAATGTGGATATTCTATAACCACGTAAAACTGCAAAGTGTAAAAATATGCAGGTAGAATATAATAGTGATTTATCCATTCCTCTTAAGTAAGTATAGTACACGACATCCCGGAATGCCGGTTTCTAGTTATTATGTGACAAATACGTTGGGTATATTATCTATAAATATATATAATATGATCTATCGCATAGATCTATGATAGAAAGAAATTATCACGTTATCAGTTTTTGTTTTATAACTACGCTGTGACTGCCGTTTACAGGGTTCCGCTCGATTCTGTATAGAATAGAAAGAATGCCAACGTTGAGCTTTCATTCTAACGGGTATTTTATCACATAGGAAGCCTATTCACATTGATCTACTTCAAAGATTCTGTCAAATAGAATATAGAATAGAAGAAGTGAGAACTTTCCCTAAGATCCTCTTGTAATCTACCGATATCGAATATTCAATATTATTCCCATCCCCGTGCATACGGCCACAACAAATTGGCATTTTTTGTCATGATCTGTCATCAAATAAACCAAATCTAGATTATGTCCTTATCTTTTTCGGAACTGAACACTGTCGCATAGTACCCAAATAAACCTTTGTTTATGAACCATGCATGTTCGATATCAAAGCGAACGATTCGTTTCTAGTCAGACACGACCAATGGCAACGCCGTAAGCGGTCCGTTTGCTTAGCGCCTAATTTACCTAGCAACTCCTTAGCAACGGCATTCCGAGGTTGTCACCTACAATAGGCTATCCTACCCATTGTACCAATATTATTATTATTATTCGTGCTATTATTCCCGTAGTTTTTACTTTTCCTGATTTTGTGTACAATAAAGTGTTACCATCTATCTATCTATCAATTTATTTCCCAAAGGCCCGCTTGCGCGAAGGTCGAAATCAGAGATAACCCGAGAGTTAGTGCTTAACCCGGGTTAAATCACAAAAACGTCTTGCACCAACGCAAATCATGAATGAAAACCATAGAGTTAAACCAGGTTTAACTAACCCGGGTTAGGAACATTTAACCCGCACTTTCACTCAAGCTCTGATCTGTAAAACTACAGCGATGGCGCAATTCAAATTTTGGACCAAAAACATCTTTTTTTATATTTTTCGTGCAACCTCAAAACCATTTTACACCAAGATTTCAAGATTTAGTTGTCTGACAGTTGTACTATGTCTGTACTGAATCACAATGTAAGTATAGGTATTTACCATTACTATAATCATATAAATATTATAATTTCTTCCTACTTTTTTATTATCTGTGCATAAATATTAGGTGATGAATTAAAGAGAAAAATGCTATTTTGTTACACCTGCTCTAAAATGGGCCATTTATCGACTGAAAACTGTGCGGGAAGTACTAAATTCCTGCACAATCGAAAGTACCCAACAATCGAATTGTTACCTACGAGTTTTTTTAGCGAATACAAATTCTTGTATACTGTGCCTTTTAATCGAAAGATTTGTATATAAGCACGTGATGATATTTACAATAAATAATTTTATAAAAGAATGATTTCTTTTATAAAATTATTAAAAAATATAATTTCATATATTATATAAAAACGTTGTAATTACTTTGATTTTAAAGTGCACGCGTAAGTAAAATAGTTCATCCTTTTTTCCATGCCACATACAATTGACATATTACGACATGGACTACTAACTATTTCAATAATATTTTATTATTTTTGTTACACAATAAACATCGTGTCTAACATGTGCAGTGCAGAAAGACCACGATTTCGTCTTGTGTATCCACAACACTCACATTCGGATCGTGTTGCGAAATAACACTCGTTGCGATAATTTGGTCTTGCCCGCACTAGTTACACGATCTACTATTTATGATTAATTGATTACGAGTATAAAGTAAAGCATTTTGTACTAAAATCACAGATATAATACAGTTATGATTTAAAACCAAGGTTGTAGCGGCTCGTGTTGCGAAATAACACCCATGGCGTCAATTTGGTCGTTCCCGTACTAGTTAGACGATCTACTATTAATAATTCATTTATTATTATACATGTATAAAGTAAAGCTCATGTACTATTTTTGTGCATTAAAGTGTTAAATAAATAAATAAAATAAATAAAGCATTTTGCACTAAAATCACAGAAATAGTATAATTATGATATAAAATCGAGGCTGTAGCGGTGTAGCTAGATACGAGCCTACGAAGCTACGAGTCACCCATCCGCCGCCGCCGCTACGAACCGCGCCAGCCGTAGCATGTGCTACGGTACTGTTGATTCTATTATAATCTACGCTACTAAAAATGCTGATGTTTACAAGATAATAAACCGGTCTGTAATATAATATAATAATAAAGAGTTCGGGTTGTAGGTTCATTGTAGCGGCGGAAATATGTCGTAGCAAGAGCTACGGTATCCACTACGAATAATTGTTACTATCTCTATCTACCTACAACAAAGGATGTATAAGACGGTTCGCCATCCATTGCTCGTTGTATAGTTGAAACGTCGGCGAAAGAACACGTTTACCAGCAATGTACAGTGAAAGACACATCAAGCTATACTCTGTGGAACCTTGTCGCAATATTTTTTGTTTTGTTCTTTGTCATTCGTATGGATGTGTCAAATAAGTTATAGCGACAAAGTACTAAAGGGTAACGCCTGATTAGTTGTTCGCTGTACATTGACATCGACTCGTCCGCGCGCGGATTAAACTTATAACGCAGCGGATAGCCGCTTTCACACATTTTGTATGCAAGTAGATTAAGAGGCGGCGCACCGGCCGTTGTGCCTGCGTTCCGCCACCATAAAACTATTTTCATACAAAATATATGACAGTGAAGCGGCGCAAAACATACACAAGAGGTGTGCCGACCGGCGTGCCGTCAGCGCACCGCCTGTGTTTGTTTTGCGCTTAAGGGTAAAAATATATGGTGTACTCACGTTGCAGATTCATGGTGGGCGGGAATATGTGGTGGTTCCTCATGGCGGCGTCCTGCGGGCGCGCGCACTGCGGCGGCGGCGGCTGGTAGCGCATGCCCTGGTAGCGGTAGGCCGCCTGCGACATCTGCCCGCACGAGGCCAGCTCGCCCCACGACAGCTCGCCGCCGCCCGACAGGCAGCCGCCCTCGAAGCCGCCGCCGGCGCCGCTCAAGTACCCGTACTCCATCGCACCAGACCTCTACCTCAAACGTGACATCTGCCCATCCGGACACGTGCGGAGGCCCGCGCCGCGCGGGGCGCGTGCGTCTTCTGTCGGAACCCGCTCCGCGAAGGCTCACAGCATAATTGGATGAGCCGCGGCTATATCGAATTATGCCGATTACAGACGGTATCGGATCGCAGCGATAGTTTTTACCGGCGCGGAGGACCGCGCGCTCGCCCCACTCGAAATCGAATGATAAGCCTAATTCAATAAGGGCGAGCCTCGAGGACGGGGCGGGGCGCGCACCCCCGGGCGCGCCAATGGGCGCGGGCGCGCGCGCGGCCGCCGCCCCCCATTGGTCGGGGCGCGCCCCCGCCCCGCGCCCGCGGGTCGCTCGGGGGTGCGTGTCACGACACTTGTCTACTTTTCTTTTCGCAGACAGTTCCTTTGTCACTGCGGAAAATAAAAAAGTTATAATTAACGATCCAGCCAGGTACCTGCTAATGAATGACCGTAGATATTTAATTGAAATCATTCTGCCGTTCAAACTTTATAAGTTCTACTACTTATTTTGAATAGATACCTAAGTAAAGTGTAGGGTTTGAAAATTATTAAGTAGGTAATTATTTTTAATCGTATGTCATTAATTACCTACATAAAACGAAACACAATTATTTACCTATTAATAAATTATAAGTATATAAAAATTTAATAATAATAAAACTTTAAACTCATATTTATAAAAATTTAGTCAAAAACTTGTTACATTGGTAAAAAAGTTATTTAAATCGAATAAAATTGTAAATATGTTTATCTTCATATGCACATAAGATAACAATTATATCTAACTAAAACATGGAAACTTAATCCAGTAAAATTGCAAGCTCACAGCGGGGGGCGAATGCAGCCGAGGGGGTAGTGTGAGAATATGACGCGCGTAATATTCGCAAATCGCAATATTGGAATTACGAGTACAAGCGTCGCGCGAGTCACGAGTCCCGCGGGAGCGGGCACGCTCCGCCGCCCGCGCCGCTCGGCGCTGTGCCACCGGGTCCTATTTATTATTCATAATAATTACGATTACTGTACTTTTTATTTCTTGTTTAGTTTTTGTGAAAATTTTATTCATTTATTACAATGCACAAAAATAGGACTAGAAAAGTAGGAAGTCAAACTAGGAAGTCGAGTTCGGGAATTTTATTTATTAGGTATGCATTTCTCATGCTAGGTATACATAAATAAATTAGAAAAAGAGTGAAAAAAAAACCGCGAGCAGGATTTGAATCAGTTGGTTAGAGCACCGCCACGGAACGGTAAGGTCGCAGGTTCAAATCCTGCTCGCGGAATTTTTATCAAATAAATTATTAAATAATAATTGATATCATCCGAAATGAGGAGATCGACATAGCTCATAAGATTAGCAAGCTGTAGTGGCAGTAGGCCGGTACAACACAGATCTGTAACAAGTCAAGAAATTATTTTATATCTTATCTTATCTTATGATAGGGGACCGGGAATAACCCAGCGGCACCAAACTGCCGAAGCACAAAAGATCCTTAAAGGTCGAAACCCTTGAAGATCTTTTGTGCTTACCTCATTTTACACACTGGTCATCTTGTTAACGCCATAAATCGTTATTTTTAAATTACACTTTACACATTCATACTTATCTAATATTCATATAATTATACCTGTTCATTTCCTACCTATCACCTAAGAGACAAGACCGAAAGAATACGCGCATCGTGATGAGGTCATAATGTCATCTGCCAACCAAATTCACTCGTGAAATGACTTCTGTCGCAACGGTCACGTAAAACAAACGCTCCTCGGAATTAATTAATTTCCACGCTAATTACTCTAATTTTCTATCGCCGCGAGTGCTCAACCGTTCAAACTTTGGTGGAAACCAGAAGACACCAGCCGCCGGAGATCAGATACAGGAGCTTCTCAAGTAAGTCTTGTCTCATCTCCTTCTAGCTCTATGCCGCCATAAAGTTTGGTCTTTCTCCCTTGGATCCCCTTTATTCTCTTTATTTATATGTAAAAACGCTAATTTCGCATAAATAACTCGAATTCCTCACGCTCATATAATTAACGTTAATTATTAGTAATATTTAATTATACAGTCCACTCCGCACGCATTTAACGCTTATTTCAACGCAAACGCTCATACTGTTCTATCTGCGCTATATATTTTATTCCTTATAACCATTCCCAATATTATTTTTGGTATTTTAAACCAAAAAACTCAAATTCAAATCACATTCTACGGCAGTTAACATTCTCATTACAATTTTTATTCGCAGCCATTACTTGTACTTTTCGTGTAGCATACAGGCAACTATAATCCTTATCTCTAACGAGCTAAGGTTTATAATTGCGTTGTTATATCTCGCTTATAATTTGAATTTGTAGGTAATTTTGTAATTTGTCCGATTTCTTTGTACGTTATATAGATTTTTAAATCAAAATGTCTAGCGAACAGTTACAAAATGAAGTCCTAATGCTAACCGCTCAACAACACAGCTTGTTTCAATTACCTCAAACCTTGTACGATCAAAGTTTAGGTGTTTCTGATGATAAAGTGAAAACTACTTTTCTTATTCGCATAAAATCCTTAGAACATGTTCGTAAAGAGTTTATTGAAGTTACGAGGCAGTTGAATATGGCAAACTTGGCTTCTAAAGCTGGAACCACAGCTGATTTTGCACGATTACGCGCATTCGACGAATTATATTGCCATATCAAAGCTGTTGAAAGTGAACTGACAGCTATTGCATCTATTCCGGCTTCACCCCCGCCGCAAACACCTATGAAAAATGTTTCTAATTTGAAATTGCCTACTTTGGAGTTGAAGACATTTGATGGTAATCCTACTCAATGGTTTATGTTTTACGAAAACTTTAGCGATTTAATTCATAAAAATCCTAACCTATCTAACGCTGAAAAGGTTCAATACCTAATTATTATTTTTATAAATTGGCTACGACAAACAGGCTGGCGGGCCACCTGATGGTAAGTAGTCACCGTCGCCTAGAGACACGTGCAATACCAGGGGTATTGCTTGTGTGTTGCCGGCCGTGGTACATTGTCAGGCAAAGCTTTGACTGTCTGTGCTGATATACAACCAATCGCAAGCAATTACGAAATATTATGGAACGCTCTCAAAGATAAATACCAGGACAAACGGACATTAGCCACAATGCATTTAGAAAAAAATGCTTAATTTTAAGGGTAGTCAAGTTCCTTCGCTAAATTCCTTAGACGCTTTCACTGCACATTTCTGTTCCGCTCAAGCGGCTATTAAACTGCTAGGAATCGACGACTTAGCCGATTTTATTTTAACTCACCTCGCTTTGTCAAAATTAGATAAAGAAACCGTCACTTTATTCGAACAATCGCATCGCGATCTAAAGATACCCTCCTTTAACTCTTTATCTAAGTTTGTCAAGGAACAGAGTAAAATATACACGCTACGCAACGCATGTAATACCTCCAATTCAAAGGAATCAATTAACGCAATGCAAAGTAATAAAACTTATACCTCACAATATAAAAATCACCGCCGCCGTAATTGAACTATCGCCGCGAGTGCTCTAAGTGCTCAACCCTTCAAACTTTGGAGGAAACCAGAAGAATCCAGCCGCCGGAGATCAGATCCAGGAGCTTCTCAAGTAAGTCTTGTCTCATCTCCTTCTAGCCCTCTGCCGCAAATTTTTCCATCACATCTCAGTGTGCAGGATTCCTGACGATGTATTCCTTCACCGTTAGAGCAGTTGGTAAATGTACATAAGTCTTCTTAAATACGAAACACACATTGGTATATGGCACTGCACGGTTTCGAACCCGGACCACCCGCATGAGAGTCCGGTGTTCTAGCTACTGTGCCACCGACGCTCTTATTTATTTTATATAGTTAGTCAGATTTTTCACAGAATTCTAAAACTTGAAAACTCCTGACGATTAATACACTTATCTTATGTATTTAATTTAGTTCTAAGGAATACCTACCCACGATATGAGATAAGTACAATTTATGAAGTTTAACGACAAAGTAACCTACTCTTATATATCTACTCTTATGTGCCAAAGTAAATAAATTTGAAGTTCATTTTATTTATTTTATTGCTGTCATGGGTATTACAAGGTCTTAAAACTATTTACAGCACCAATCATGGACCCTGTTAAGATATACCAATTTTAAATAGATTAAATTATAAATTAAATATTAAAAATAAAAATTGAATTGAAATTAAAAGTATAGGCACAGAAATTAGACTAGTAGAGCCCTCTCCACTGAATCTCAATATGAGACGATGAAGTCGACATCTATACCAAAATATAGGTGTAACGATGTCGACTTCATCGTCCATATCAACCTCCTTGCCATCAATTTCAACCTCATTATTAATCTCACCTCATATCGTGTTGGCATCTTCATTTCTTCATCTATATTTTCAAAATTCAAATCATATTCCCATTCCATTTCTAAATTCCTTTATTCCATTAATTTCATTGTTTTTACTTTATCTCTGTATTTTGTCCTGAACGGACGTTTCTCCGTTTTATGAAATTGTCTCCTACTACTACCTATTTTCTACTACTGTGTTGTTCAGTTCCTAATAAATATAATATCTACTATTACCAATTTTACTCTATTACTTCATCTACACACTGTCCTAGAACCCTGCTAGCCGGCACTTAGAGGGCAGATTATAGCATAGGTATATCAGAAAAGGGTATATCAGTAGATATAATATTTGTGGATAAGATGTATAAATACATAGATGACGACTGTAATTGGATACCTCCCATGGATAGCGCACAAAGAAAACGGCCCCCAGTTCCCGGCCGCCCCACTATCTGCGCAAGGTGGCTGGCAGCGACTGGATGAGAAGAGCCGAAGATCGGGCTCAATAGCGTGCCGTGGGAGAGGCCTATGTCCAGCAGTGGACTAGGGTAGGCTGCTGATGATGATGATGATGACTGTAATTGACATTCAACCTGAGATATGATTCATTATCTCTATTTACGAGTATATATACTTATATCATCAATACACTTTATTATGTAATAATATACATAATATTATATATGATCATTTTACATTATGTAACTAACTCGACTCCTTTACACTGATTTATCTAGTTCTATAACTACAACAGAAAATAAAGAATCAATGTATTAAAATTGATTATTAATCAAAAATGTACTCATAATGTACTTGGTAACAATTGGATACTTACCTACCAACCGATATAAAAACATTTTTATTTCCACAATCTATTTATTTTATTTTTATTTTCTTTATTGCAGGAAATCTTACAGCGTATAAAATTTTCACATAGTAAATGTTCTTCTTAGAACATTTACAAAATTTTCTTAAAATAACAGCACAGCATAGGGAAAGAAGGACAGAATAAATAAATAATAAAAAATAAATAAAATAAAAATTTATTAATGCAGACAGTATCTTTTACATTTTCTCAGATTTCCCTGGCTCCCACACTAGGATACCCTGTGTTGTGGGGGCCAGTCTCTTCCGATAAATAAATTATGAAAAAACAAGGCAATGCTAAATTAAACAGTTAAGAATGCGTGTATGTGGTGTGTGTGAGGGGTGTGTGCGTGAGATGGCGTGTGTGTGATGTGTGGTGTGTGTATGTGATGTGTGTGTGTGTGTGTGTGTGTGTGTGTGTGTGTGTGTGTATGTGATGTGTGTGTGTGTGAGGGGGTGTATGTTGGTAGGTGTAGGGGTCAGTGTGCGTCCAATAGGACTCAACTAATTGGTAACAATATTTTTTCAGTATTTTATTTTATTTATTTAGAGAACCAACAGCTATTATTAAAACAAATTAACCATACTTAATAATCTAAACATAAGCCAATTATAGGTTTTCCTAAAGTAGCCTTACGTAGTATTAAAATAATCAAGTGTCAATAGCCAATTTTTAAACTTTTCTTTGCAGGAATACCTTGAACAGTTGGATGGAAAGGAGTTTTTCGGCTCTTTTGTATAAGAAAGAAGAATAATAATAGGATAATATATAATATAATACACATACGTGATTACTTGGTAAGTAAACAAATGTAAGGGAAAGCACAACATACCTACTACTCTACTACTGTAAACAGCACATAATATTTACTTTCAGTTCAGGCTACTCGGGGGACGAAAACAAGAAGTCGTCCTGGTAAAATATGTGATCACTTAGCGGCCTGCAATCAAACAACAACAACTGCCGCGCTGTTTTTCACTTTCGCTCACGACCACTGTTTTTATTTTCCAGTATCTACTTTCAAGTAGGCGGGTACCTACCTACTTTATAGAAATAGTTTATTACCAGCACACAATATGACAAGTACAGGAAAATTATAGACAAAAAAGTAGTTTGATGATGGTGGTATTACTACCTGTAGGTACAAGTCAGTGTTGCATCAAGAGAAAATAACCGGCCAAGTGCGAGTCGGACTCGCTCACCGAGGGTTCCTTCTCAAAATATTTTTTTTTTCGTTCCTCAAACTTCGGAGATGAGGGGGACGATAATTTTCGGATCATTTTTGGCCATAAGTCAATAATAGCACAATAAATTAAAACAAAATGGTTTTGTAACCTGCAAATAAAGCCCTATGCACACATATATACATAAATATGATATCCCACTCCCTATTGCCCCACTTTCAGATTTCGACCCCCCCTTACGAACCACATTTTCAATAAAAATAAATTTGTTTCGAAATTTCTTTTACTTGAGATAGATGTGGGCAAGCAAGTCCTATAACTGTGCCAAATTACAAGTCGATAGCTTCAGTAGTTCCTGAGAAAAATAGATGCGATATATAGACAGACGGACACCGAAGTCTCACCATAAAGGGTTCCTTTTTTACCATTTAGGTACGGAACCCTAAAAATTAGCCAATCACCAGAAAAGTTGAATATTTGGCTCGAAAATCGAGTATGAACTGTTGTGATTTTGGGGCTGTACTCCTCTAAATATGACTCTGCAACAAGTTTATAGTTACATATTTACTGTTTCCTGAGCCTGAAGAAAAGAAACCAGAGTTTAGAAAGTATTTCACTAACATGTTTTTAATTTTTACATCCTATAATAATACAGGATGCAAAAACAGATCCATATTTGGCCTCCTGAAAGGCGGCTCAGCCTTAGCGGATCAATTTCTCCTACCCCAGACTACTAATTGAAGCTAATAAATCCGGACTGAAACACACTAGATTATAGGTTTATCTTTAGAAACGTTTGTGATTGACTAGCAATATAGCATCCAATCTAAAGCTCAACCAAACAATCACAATTAATAATTACGACCTTGACACCTAACCAAAACAAAACAGAGTCGGTGATTAAGGAAACAACAGCGCTTTGTGGCTTCGCGAGTGTAGTTCCAAGTCGCAAGCCGCGGCGTGCGGCGTCTAATCTGATAATGCGTCGGTTATGGCGTGTTATGGCGGGCGACGACGCCCCGTGCGTGCGCTCTGGCTGCTAATTCGATTTGCGCCCCGCTGGCGAGGCCACATGCCGCGCTGCATCGCACTGCTGTCCCCGAACTCGTCTTCTGCTGATTTTAATTAACAAACCTAGGTAACTACTTCTTTAGTTGTATCTGTATCTGCTAGGTGTACTTTGTTTGTTTGTAGTCTCTTTATTGTACTAATATAAAATACACAGAAAATAAAAAAAAGCATTAAAATATGTATGTATAAATCACCACACACTATACACACCTTCACCCACCCTTACTCACCTTCCCACGCGGACTGGTTACTGGAAATAACTGTTATGATTATTATTTTATTTTATTTTATTTTTCTGTATTCTTGATATGTGCCCTTTACTGTTTTCTCTCTATTTAATCATATATATTTTTCTGTTGTACATCTTAATTGGCCTTACTCTCTTTTAATATAAATATATTGTTTAATGTGTTTGTGCTGTGATGTATCGTAATAAAATCAAATTTAAAAAAATGTACAAATGCGGGCTTATCCCAGGTGATATATGCTAGAGGTGTACCTTTTATACGTTAACCAGAAGAAAAAAAACTCTATCACGAGGGCGCCACTGGTACTTTTATTGTTACAGATTGTGGAAGACGCAATGAAAAAATAGTTAACTATAATTCCGCATTACGTCGAAGGCTTTTATATTTCTGGTCAACTTTAATAGATAAAACAAAATATAATGAAAGTCAATCGTTATATTCAGACTTTTTTTATCTTGGATTAGGTTAGGTATCTCTATTAAATTATAACGAGGTATACTACTTCGTTATAATTTAATAGTATAGATAATTTATTTAATAACACAAACAAAGAAAACTTTAATTGATGATAGATGATACTACACGGGTGTAAATTGAATACTTTGATAAAAAAATTAATTCTCAAATCGCACGTTTGTAAAACAAGATTACCTGGTTTTTTGAAGATAAAGTCACACACAGCAAACCAAAGTGTATAGAGACAAATCATTGTGAAATAAAATATATTCAGCGAATATGCTTCAAGTCGATCTATTTCTAGTCTATTCGACCAAATAAAGCGTTTTCAACAAAAAGTAAGTTTTGTTTGTGTGATTGTGACTAAGGTTTGCTAAGGGCATCAACTTCTCAATCGCGCTAAATAAACATTATGTAAGAGTACCTACTTGCTTGACTATATTGATCGTTTGTGTACATTTGCATGATCCATCGTACAGACTAAGTGCTGATTTTGTTAGATTTCACAATGCAAATAAAATACTTTTTTCATGATTTCCTCAAATGCATGTTTCCACACAATGTTTTCCTTTACCATTAGTAAAACCACTATATACTTCTGCGTCTTCAAAAAAGCCTGAAAGTCATCGCTACATACCTGCACCCGCATCAAAAGTTAGACTGTCTTAAATATTTCCGCAGTCCTGGTCACTATACCCTGACGTATTTCTCAATATTCGCAATATAATATCATAACATAAGCAGTTACTAAGGCATTGAAGTTTTTCAGGATCTGCAGCGAGGGCGACCGAGCCCAGGCCCGGGGGAGCAGCGGGGAAGCGGGGATGACAGAGGCTGCACCTGAGACCGTGATTGATGACCCGCCAGCCATCCGCCATGATTGCGAGCTGACGCCGCCATCGCCATTAGACACACCATAGGTACTGCTGTTTCTGTAAGGTGCTGTAGTAATTAGAAAACTTTTCCAATTTTATAGAAACTATAAATACCTATAGAAGTAAGCTTTATGGGGTGTGCTGGAAGAGATCTCTCTTAGAGATAAGTTAAGTCCTTTGTATTCACGTATTTTGTCTAAGTTTGTAACACATTATGTGTACTGTAAAGAGTTTAGTTGTCATTTGTGTTTTTAGGTGCCAGTCAGTGCAGTGGATACTAAATAAATATATTTACCGAAACTGTGTAAATTGTTAGGTACTTACTAAATCAATTCTCTTGAATATAGTAACAATTAGGAAGTAACAATTACTAATTAACCGTTATCAACAATGTTTACTAATTATTATTTTTCTATTCAAGAGAATTGCTTTCGATTTACATCAGAAGGCGCTGAAGGAATTGTACTGATACATAATGATTTAATCATTCATGCATCGCCTGTTTAGTTAGAGTCAATTTCAGTTTTCATAAGCCTAGTTTGCACCGTACCTTTCTATCCTACCAAACTGATAGGAAAATGAAATAGGTATAACTTCTTCATTCAATAATGAAAACACATCCACCCAACATAGGTACATTCATTATACGTACCTAGATAGGTACTTATATCTACATAGCGAATTAGAGACCATCGCAACTCCTAGCTCCGTGTAAATAAACGAAACCGCGTTTATTTACCATCTGCAGTCCCGATAGCTCTTTATAGTTAGCTTTGGATCTGCAAAGGGGAAAACGAGATGCCCTAGCTGTTGGGGGGAGGGGGGAGGCCAGGTCCTGCCGCGCTGCTTGTCAAAGTGGCCGCCGGGTGTTTGAACAACTAATGAGCGGCTCCCCGGAGACGCTGTGTTTGCCCCCGAACGCCCCGGATGCCCCGAGCGCTCCTCGCTGGCTTTTTCGTACAAACGCCGCGGTGCGTTCTGTAACTTATTCAAGGCAAGAAAACCTCAACCTCAACCTTTGGTTTAATCACCCAAAATACATTTTTGGTTACTAACTCGTTCCTGAAGGAGTGGAAAGCCGAAAAACCTATTGCCTTGGTTTGTCAAACAAAGCTTTCAGTTAAAACTTTTCGTTTCGATTTCGATATTTCAGTTTTTTTTACATATTTCTTTTTAAGGCTTCGACCCATTATGGGACCATGTCAGCCTCATAGGGTAACACAAATTCTGATTCTCTAAACAGCTGCCCTGAGACAACGCCTGATTTAGCAGGATATTTTGATAGCTGTTTCGGAGAGTGGCTGGTTTAAAACTGAATTATCTAGCGGTTTAAGTTTTCAGGAGATACTTTTTTACGTATACAGTCATAGCTAACATATGCAATAAAGTTGGTATTAAAAGTTACTACCTACTTTTATATACATATCTACTACATACGAACTTAAATCTTTGACTGGTCCAGATTATTCGTAACTAGCGACTCGTAAAAAAACCATCCTTAAGTATCAATCTACAACAAACAAATCAAGAACAAAATCCGTTCAGTCAAACGTTTCCGAGATTAGTTTTTAAGACAGATGGACGTGCCCCGGGGGGACATTTGTTTTATACTTAGGTACTTACTGAAAAACCTAAGCTTTTTGGAACATGAGTTTAAAGAAAATATAATTTTAAACGTATTAGCGCCATTCTATTGAAAAAACTGGCCAAGTGCGACAACATTTTTGGCCATAAACTATAGCACATAAAATAAAATAAAAAAGATTTTTAATTTGCAATTAAAGCCCCATTTTCAGCTATCAACCCCCTCCCTCTCCTTTTCAGACCGCATTATTCATTAAAAAAACCAAATTTCTTTTACTTAGATGCGGATAGATGCGGGCAAGCAGTCCTATAATTATGCCAAATTTCAAGTCAATAGCTTTAGTAGTTCTTGAGAAAACCAGCTGTAACATACAGACAGACAGGCAGACGGACGGACAGACAACGAAGTCTCACCATAAGGTTTCCTTTTTTACCATTTTGGTCCGTAACCCTAAAAAAGACAATCAATATTCCACCCTATGAAAAGAATCTGCTCGACATCTGAATAATTAGTAAACTTCCCAATAAAATATCTTATTAACTTTAATACTCGTCCGTCCCGTCTATAATATCGTCTATAATACCCGTCTATAATACTCGTAGCACTTACTCGTACATAGTCTTACTACAGTAGGTACTTACATAGTGCAGATGATGATTTTCATGAAATCTACTTTGATGATTATGATTATGACATATATGATTTGTCGAACGCACCCCCGACCACGGTTTGCCGATGTCCCCGAGTCGATCCCCGCTCCCTGGCCGCACCCCGCGCTGTTTGCTCTGCACTCGGTGTCGGATCGGACTTTCAAGTGTAAATTGGAAAATTGTAGACCTACCCAACTGCGTGATCAAGGGCATATGTCAGGTTTATTAGATTCTATAATCAGATAATCAGAGATATGTAGGCTGTGTTGTAGGTAGGGTACACCAGGCTGAAGGCTGTGCAGATTATAGTGATTGACCGCTAGCTAGGAAAACCACAACAAATTATAAGCAGGTAGGTACCTACCTACTTTTATTCGTTCGGTTATTTAGGTAAATATTTTAACGAATCTATAAAATTGTCAAACCCAGTCATTCTCAGTCGTTGCCCACTGCAACAGCTATTGCCCATTCAGTTTCTCGAAGTTATTTATGTACCTACATTAACGAAGCGTTGTTAAAAGAGTTCTAACGCTTCTAACAAATACTTATTAGGAGAGAGGTAGTTTATCTGCTGTCGGTGGGCAAACACGTCATGTTTTGTTTGTCCGTTGAAAATTGAATTCCAAAAATACAAATTTACAAAATTATATATGAGATATAATGCAAATATTCCGGTCACTAATAATAGGTATCTACTCAATATACTACTCATATTAATAACATAGTACTATTTGCTTTACGTCACCTTGGCAGAGTTTCAAACGTGGAACTGAAACATTCGTTATTTACCTAGTTACTTAGAAAATAAATACTTTGGTAAATAAACCTTTGGCTTCCATAAAAAACTTTAGGTACATACAGATACAGTAAACAATTCAAGACATTTGACTGAATTCAGTCGACTAAATTAGTCAACGATTTAGTAGACTAATTAGACTGTCTTCAGTTTACTGGGTATAAATCGCAGCTTAACCGTACCTACTTAATACATTTACACTTGACTGAATTCAGTATAAACGCATTAGCTCAAATCAAACTATAAAAAGAACATATAGGTATAGGTACCTAATTTAATTTCTCAAAAGAAGTTTGCATAAAACGAGTTGTTAATGCCATCTGATGGCAGAACCGAATTCACTATACAATCGAAACCAACTATAAGCTCCATGCGCTGACTTCGACAGGAGCTTTCGTTAAAAGTTTGTTGACGTTGCAATAGAGTGCGCTAGTATAGTTTCATAAAAGCTTTCATAGATGGCGCTAATGTGTACGTTTATTTGGATTTATACCAAGAAAGTTGTAATATTACTATGTAGTAAGCAAGTTGCAACACTTCTATGTAGGAAGCTGGAAAAGCATCTTCACAGAAAGTAAGTACCCCCGTAGAAACGCTATTTTAAAAAAAGAAGAGTAAGCGAGACGTACGGAGTCATATCCTATCTCTTTTTAGTACAGTGACCGTAGTTTTTTGGGACAAGCAATATTTTTTACATTTCACACATTTTATTCGTCGGTTCCCCGTCCATTAGGATTTATTGGAACAGTTCATTTTTGAACCAGCCTAAATCTTTTTCCCTCAGTGCTCCCCTAGCGACCGTGCACGACTAGGTGAGATTAATGGTTTACATGAAATCAAACTAGATATCATAAAACACATAATAATATTAATTATTTAATTTATTATAAACATACTTACAATAAAACTGTAAGCAACGTGTTTCGTATTTGTCACCACCTAACCGATTAACTTTGCCTTTATTTCATATTTTTTTTGGAAAACTGAAACAAAATAAATTGCTAGATATAGGTAGTTGACAATACATATTGGTAGATATGGAAGTGCTCCTTGGGCAGAGTAGAAACTAGAAACACATTCGGATACAGAACATCTTATTTTATAGCAACAGAATATTAGTACCTACCTATCTATACCTAATACACCAACCAACCGTAAAGTGTTTCTATCTATCTATCTATCTATCAACCAAACTACTTTTCTTTACAAGAATCACCTCTGATATGGTCACCCTAAAATTGTTTCATAGTAGGTACCTTGTTGTTGTTAAAATTATGATTATGTAACTTACCTAAAGAATGTAATGCCACTACCAGATTGCGGATCATTCCTGCAACCTGGCACAACACAGCCGTTCACCATTATGGGAGCATGAACAATATTTCCTCGGAAAATACACATTTCAAGATTTTTGTAACCAACGTCATGCTATAATGAGAGTATTTTTTGGTAACACATGTTACGATGAAAAGAGACGGGATGCCCTACTCCAGTATGTCTCGCTAACTCTCTTTTTTTTAAAAACAGGGCCGATTGAACGAAATCAATTTGATTTTCCCCATAATTTTATAATATTAGGAAGATAATTAGACTATTATTAAACTAATATTAGAATATTATTAGAATTTTTTTTTTTTTATTGTTCTAGATATTTATTTACAACTTAAAATTATTTATACACAAACAATTACAGAAACAAGAGCAATAGAAAAGAAATGTAGAAATAATTAATTTGATAATGTACACAAAAAAATAATTAAATGTAACTTATAAAATTTCTTAGATTAGGCCCGTGTGGTAGGGTACCAAGGATGCTGGCGGCGTTACCCCGCTGGATCGCTATGCTGATTCTTTGGGCAAGATAGCCGCCAGCCCTTGGGTCCCTCGTCGCATCGAACAAACACTTGGACAGCTCTCAGAACAGTGACCAAGCTCCAGGGCCCCAAGGACCAAGGGTCTCTACACAATATTATATACGTAATGGAGAAGTGATTGAAAAGAGTTTTCATACAAATTATTTTGCACATTCCTGTCTTTTGATATATAATATTTTACAGGTATATTGCTACTGTTAGTTCAGTCATGCTGTACCTATTGACTTTGAATTCTCAACTTTGAATATTTTTATGAAACCTTCGCATCAGATTCATGTTTGTGCCATAGTACGGCTGGTTGTTGTTTTATGTAGTTATGATCGCAACTAGCGCAAGTCATAGTAAATTATTTTGTTTATGGAAATCGCTATAAAAAGGAAGGATTTTATTGTTCATATAAAATTCCGCAACATGGCAAACTCTCTGTTTATACTGTCAGCAGGCGTGTAAAATTATAAAATGCGTATAAGTATTGATTTATATTTTTTATTTAATTGAGTAAATTTTAAACGTACTTATAAAAACTGTATATACATACTATAAACTATAATTTAGATTTAGTTTGAATTTATACAGTCTTGGCAACTACTACAAAAGTAGGTACATACCAATGTAAAACATAAAATTTATTGATCTTAATTCATTATTAAATAGGATTAAGTATACAAAACAAACATTAAAATAAACCCATATCAAAATGTTTCGTTACAGAGTTTCTAAAAAATCAAGGCCTATATCTAAACTTATTTATTCAAGTCTTATCTAAGCAGACTGGTAGGTACTCACAATATCCTTGAAGGAGACCTTTGTGTTCTATGCAAAAGTATCACTGGATAGTGATACTTTTGCATAGAATTGAGTATCACTAGATAGTGACACTTTTACCTACATGTAGGTAGAGCCATGTTCCTTAAGGACTTCTTTGAATTTAAGTACGAGTACTATTAGAATCATCATAAAAAATCAACTGGTAGGTGTATTTCTTCATAACTCTGAATTAAAAATTTAAGACACCCCCGACGTTCCATTGTGGAGATCCCATTACTTTTTCCTGGTCATCATCAGATCCTCAAGGTTTCAGATGTGGGAAGGTCACTAAAGTCATAAACATTTGAGCTCCAACCCGAACCACCTAACTGTTACCGTTCCAGCGATCCCATCATACTCCACCATCCCAAAATACTCCAAGATCCTAGAACCACTGATCCAATTTTCATCTGACATGGCTAAGAACATTCAGCATATTAGCCATGCGGCGCCTGAAGGCGAGGGGACGCTTCGGACTTCGCCATACGCGAAGCTCGGCCTTCGGCTTCGCCATGGCTAACATAAAATTCCTAGCTTCACATCATTTCAATTTATACTTGGCCGCCATCTTTAAAATTTTTATTTCTTTTGAAATGTCTCAGGATTCCCTACGACTTTAGTTCGAGAAGACTACAATTGTTAGATGGGCGAACTATTGTAGTTTCGGCGGGCTGATAATCTTCAAATTCTTCAAGTTTCATATTACGAAATTGAACTCCACTTACTTTTTCCTTGTCATCATCAGATCTTCAAGGTTTCAGATGTCGGAAACGCACCATGAACCTGAATATTTGAGCTCAAATGGGAACCATAAAGCTATTACCGTTCCAGACATCCCATCTGACATCAAAGACACTCTAAGATATTGGAAACCACTTATCCAATTTTTATCAGACCTAGCTAAGAACATTCTGGATAAAATTCTCAATTAAATAAATAAAACCGGATCCAAACCGGATCATCTATTGTTAAGTAAGATGCCACAGACAAACACACAAACACAAACAGACAAACATGTCAAACTTATAACACTAAAATAATCGGTCGGGGGTTAATCAATAGACCTTGACATCAACACTGTTTAAAAACTCATATACCTACCTAAATAAATATTTATAATAAACTGAGCATTGTATGGGACCTCACGTTAAAGAGGCTAACATTCGTGAAAGTCGCGTCACATCGCAATAGAATTAAGAGAGAAGCTTGAAAGCTCGCCCATTAATTGTTCTAATTAGTTTAATTAACATCGCGTAGCGCTGGCTCGACGCGCCTCAGTACTCCCACTTACACAATATTTACGATTACCATTTCTCCCTCAATTCTAATACTACACACACGACGCAACTACTTACTGGTAATTAGAACTTACATGTTTACTTTACATTCCCTATTCAGTAAATCAATTAAATTACGGACACACCAAAAATCAACTTCTGATCTTTTTTTAATAAAAACGCAATTTCAAGAATATAAAGCAAATACTCCTTTTAAACTTAGAACATCTTATACACAATAATAAATCTAAAACATTAAAAGTTTGGTCGAAAACAGGAATGTGTAAAACGTGTGACTAGAATTTACTAAAACTTAACGTCGACCTAAATAAATATTACATATTTAACACTTTCACTCAAAATCAGTATAAACTAAACACCACTACAAGCATTTTCATTTACTATAAAAGTGAGATCTTATAAGTTAAGTAATTAAGATGACACACAAAACATTTTCAAACAACCTGCTAAGTCAATTTAAGATCAAAGCACTTGTAATTATGTAAATATGGGTGTTTTATTTTAATTTTAAGGCTGCAAATATCAGCGACACAATCATTTTAGCTGGTTTTATAGTATCAGTCTTATAAAATATAGCTTTTTTGGAATCAACGGAGATCAAAATAATGTGTAAGTAAAGAAAAAACTCAAATCTTTATATGTATTGTCGAACATTCTCCATTATAATCGTAATATAGTGTTAACAATACGTAAGCACTAGTTTAATAAATAACGTAAATCTATTCTAGAACACTATTTTACATAAATAATTTGAGATCAATGGACAAATTCTTCTACAATATTTTCCAAGTACAAAGTGTCGACGAAATCATGAACAAAAACTTCTACATTTTTTAGCTCCCGTGATCCTTTTTGTAAATCCAGGTGCGCGGCAAAAAAAGTCCGCCATAACAATGAAGTTCATCCATTTTGATTCATAAACATTTCTAACTACACCGGTGAGATCGATTGACTCCGTATTTATTTAGTACGCATTGTGATTTACAGGCCGATTTGAACATCTAGATTGCTCTGACAGTGCGCGTGCGCCCTTCTTTCCGCCCTCGCTCTGTGACACCTATACTTTTCTTTCTACTGAGCTACCTCTCGCCTCATGTCCACAGCATTCTAGATTTAAAAATCAGCCTGTACCCTAACAGAGAATGTAGGTAAATGGAATCAGAAGCGTACGTCTTGAACATCAGTGGGTGTGTCGGGAAGCTGTGTTTGTTCGGGGGTAGTTTGCTTGGCGGGGGGGATGTGTCGCGGACGAGGCTCCTGCGGCTGAGTCTCTTGCGCGAGCACGCGCTCCACGTGGCGCGCGACCAACTCGGCGGCGGCTGCTGGCGTCCGCGTCAGCGCACACAGGTCCGACACCGACATGCGTACGCGCAGACCTCGCGCTGCGGCAGTGATGCACGCCACGGCGACCAAAGACGGTGGCACCAGGAGGAATTCCGTTTCTGTTGACAATGGATATGTTTGTGTGATTGATAATGCTAAGCTATTAAATATGAATAATAATGGTAATGAGATAGACTACTCGCAATCGGTTAGGCTGGGTTCAGTACACGATCAATGTACCGCGCGTAGCGCGTAGGTAGATAGAACACAGCTATATCCAAGGAAGCGTATGAACAACTACCAACGTACTAAAGATATTTGACAGCGTACATTGGCGTACAAGTACAAATATCATCAGTGCTGGTGGTACGTGCACTAAATCAAGGCTAATAGAAAGGAATTATCGATTTCTAAAGAGTCCAATATTGATCTCGTTGATGTCTTTTATTATGGGAATTGCAAGAATGACAATAAAACAGGTTTTATTTTTCTAATTTTATTTTTATATCTCTCAAATCAAAACATTTACGGAAATAATATGAATGAGTAGCACCTAAGTAAATATGGATCAATATTTAATCAATTTGTCAAAGTGATCTATAATATAATGATTATACTGTGTTGTTTGGTAGCAAAGGTCAGTATCACCTTTCGTAAAACAAGTTGGTTGTTTATATGTTTTTATGAGTTTCGTGCGTGGAGCCTTGGGCCGGCTCAGACGCAGGTAGGACGCATCTGTTGCGGGATAATTATACTACGCGGACAGGTGGCGCGAACACCTTGCATCTCAGAGCGGCCTTGCATCCTCCGATACTTATGACCATAATTTACCTATCTCTCGAATGTCCTTTTGAATATCTTTGTTTAAACTTCGAAACCTATAAAATTTGTGACCGACAACGCGACGTTTAAAGAAAAGATTATTCTCGGTCGAGTAGAAGGGACGCGGAAAAAAAACATCGCGTTACATTTTGCACAACACAATACAATGTCCCTCATTGTTGTTTAGCGGAGAATAAGGAAGGAGAGAACAGCTGCCAGATTTGTGCATTCCGTCCCCGTCTGCATCTTTGTGTACCTCCGGGACAATAGTCTGGGTATAATGGTAATTTACATCTTAAGTCGTCTAGGTAAGGGCGCAGCTGCGATTTCGCCACGGACGAAGGTGAGATTCTATTGTTGGAGTCGAAATTTGTAAACTTCGATCGAGTTGCCTAATCAATAACTCTCGTATTAAAATAATTTCCGTTATATTTGCGCAAACGGAATCCAGGACATGAATTCAAAGATTTTCTAATAAATAGTAAGTAGCGCTCAATCTTATATTATTGCCATGTGAACAAGAATACTCATGTATTATTTTTCTTTGTGGCAATAAAGTGTTTTTCTTCTTCTTCTTTCAATAT
This sequence comes from Hofmannophila pseudospretella, assembly GCA_947369225.1. Classification (NCBI taxonomy): domain Eukaryota; kingdom Metazoa; phylum Arthropoda; class Insecta; order Lepidoptera; family Oecophoridae; genus Hofmannophila; species Hofmannophila pseudospretella. Next base: position 7,625,129 of record OX376316.1, read on the forward strand.
TTAAAAAAAAATATATCAGTAACATTCATATTTAAGTTAAGATACTTACCTACCATGTTCAGTACAAAGGTTAGGACCAACTTTATTCATTTATTGATAGTTACTAGGTAACCCCTAGCAAAAAATAAATTTATGTAACTACATATTTCTCTTTTTCACCTTAAGTTTCTAACGGTGAGGGCATTGATGTGAAACAACTTGGTATAATTTAAAGTTGAAGTCGCATTGGGTGTAGGTAGTCCTTACGGCACGGCATCGGCAGGCCAAGACGGCAGATGTGACGACACCTGGCGGACCCTTCCGCTCGCTACATCGCGAAGCACGGGTAGGGTCACTGCCCACCTACACCCTTCTACCATGCCCTTAGAAACTACACGCTAAACTCGAGAAAAAACAATATCGCATCACGCGAGCGCGTCATAATTTTAATCAGAAAAAGTACCTTACGCTAACGAACGTATTTACTATGCTCAAGCTTAACTCGTTCCCGGAGGTCAATGTAACTAAAGATAGGGGGAACTTTGGATTCATAATAAAGTGTAAAACCGACAACTTATGCTAGTTAATTAAGGATTTAAATATAACTGTAATGTAACTCACTAAAATATTTGAAATGCAAGCTACATATACTAAAACAATTTTATGAGACTGGGCTTATTATAGAATCAAAAACGATAGCGGGTGGCGTATCAGCACTGATCTGGTGGGCAGCGGACCGATACGATCCGTTGTGCGACAGGTTGTCTGTCAGTTGGAGCCAACTATCAACATCTGCTGACTCGAGCCACGCGCCAAGGGGCAGCCCAAGACAACAGTCAACACCCCCGCGTCTTACCCCTGCTAATTGTTACGAACTACAAAGGCAATGGCGCTCACTCAACAGTCATCGAGAACCGTTAAGTTCCGTTTGTCAAACCCGTTCCGCCCTAACAGTGATTCTAATACAAATATATTAGATGATGCGAAAATGCAAGGGTTGCAAATAGTTACTATCTAATCGTGCGAAACTGGTTGTAATAGAATATTTTATGACATGCAGTTTTTATGTCTTATTTTACAAACAAGTTTACCAGCAAAGGTTTGTTTACTATGAATTCAGTTGGTGAAATTAAAAAATTTATGACTCCTTTGCCCAGGTCACACCACAGTCGTATAAAAATGTTATGGCACTTCGAAGGAGGTAAGGTTAAATCGCATTACGTATCTTCATAGTTACAACCTACGAGTGACGCTACAGGAAGTCCATACAATAAATCGTGATAAAAAAGATAAAGGCAGTTCACATCTTCTGCCTTGGAATAGGTCGGATCGGAAGGGCTTGAACGGAAACGCGTCTCGCATTCGGAACTTCTAAAGAGGCGCATTGCGTTGAGATCCGAGAAGGCGAGCGAGTACAGCTACATGTCGAGTAAAGTTAGATAGGGTCGGGCGCGCCAGGTGCGCGTCGAGACGCTTTTGTGCGGGACTTCGGGCGCCTTTGTCGCGGGTCGCGGGACAGGCCAGAGCGACAATGGCCGCGGGACGTCTTCGCGCATTGTCGCGACTCAGCTGTCGCGGTCGCTCCCCTCCCAACTCGTAAGTCATACGACTTGTAAACCACTGCGACCGTGACATGGTTAGTGGATTTTGAAGCTACACGATGATTCATAATGATAAACTGTATCGAGGTACTTTTCGTTATAGGTAAAGCAAGCGTAAATTAGACTTATCTAACTTTTTAAATGCCATTTCTGTTTTCAATTTAATTTGCGTTTTAATTATGGTTTCTAATACATCAGAGAACTTTAGGTAAGGAACTAAGTAATTAAGTATATCATACAAATGGGAATGTTATTATTACCTAGGCAGGGACTATGAATATTAAAAGTACTCAAACAAACAAAAATCCTATTCAATAAACGCATCTCTTTTAAGTCTCAATAGGCCTTTATACCAAATTAACGGTTAATTGCATTTACTCAATGGCATAAAATAAAGGTCCTGCCAATCATTCCCATTATTTGAGTAGGTCATGAAAGAAAAGGCTGAGATGAAGGAAGTCAAGGGGTCAAGTAGTGTTATTAACCCTTTTACACCTCGGGTAATGCACGATCAGTTACCGGCAATTATGCTGCTTCCGGCGTCCAACACACCGACAGAACTTGACACCCGCTTGCTCTAAATAAATATTTTACCTTTAATATTGTAACCCCATGTAAATATAACTGTAAATGTACATAATACTAGGTAGGTACGTGCATCATAAGAAAACTGACCCATCCAATAGCAACTCCATTAAATTGCTTGAATTGAAGAACGAACATAAACAAAAATCGGAGGGTGAATTACAAACCTTTGCGAGCGTACGAGTAGGTACTTAGATTTTTTTATTTACCTACACCTAAACACGCGTTTGACCTCACCTGGTGGTAAGTGATAATGAAAAAGATGGAGCACACGGGCTTAGTAATAGGTAGAAATATTTACTGATTGATTAGTGATTGATTACATTCAAATAAGTTACGTGTACTGCCACGATGAGAGAGAGCTTATTATCTCATCAAAAATCTATTTTGAGATCAGCGCAAAAAACTTTGTCATAGAAAATATTTAAGATTTAGACGTAAATCAAAATTATGTTGACGCTATGTAGGTACCTAAAAACAAAAACATACTTGTAAGAGCACACGAGTCTTTACTGACTCACGCAGTATATTTAACTTGATTTTCGAAAAAACTTCTTCTAAGTCGTTTTCTTCATTACTGAGGGTCGTGATCATTCTCATGGCAGATTTAATGGGGTGGTTTGCCATTGCCTTCCCCATTTAACACACTGGTTATCTCAGTGTGCAGGTTTCCTCACGATGTTTTCCTTCACCGACAAAGCAGTCGGTAAATGTACGTAAGTCCTTCGAAAAAACCGAAAAACTCATTGGTACATGACATTGCATGGTTTAGAACTCGGACCTCCCGCATGGGATTCCGACGTCCTAGTCACGACGCCACCGACGCTCTCAAAAACAGAAACAGACAGTTCGTAAAAAAACCATTTACGCTCTTTCTTCGTAGTGTACTCGTATACGCAGACCAGTAGACGTTACAAAACGTAAGATCTGTCTATAAGTACAAGCTTATTAACTATCATATCTAAAACTACTCATGAACCAAAACAAGGGTAACCAACTGACAGCTATAAATAACCCTTATCGGGATTCGATGGACTATAGGGGCACAGGGCTGAGTGACATCACAAAACTTCTTTAATCAGTAATCACAAAGGAGACCTAAATATTTATGTTATGGGAGAAAAAATACCTCTTTAATTTTAGAGCTATCGTAATATTTCACGAATCTCAAACAATTAACTACTTATTCGTAGGTGTATCAATTACAAATTTCCAAGACTTCAAACAAGGTCATACTCGTACAGCTGTTTTTTTAAATTCTTACTTTGTGTCGTGTTCAGTGATCGAACAAGCTCAACCCTTGGCTGGGTCGCACTAATATCATGGGTATTGTCATTGGTCAGTGGTAGGTAATTACTGCACTAAATTATGCAGCCACAAAGGTGTTAATATTCGTATATACTTTTCAGATATCGCATATATTTATGTAAGTAAGCAATCCAAAAAAGTGACTTAATCCTAACATAATTATAAATTAAAGGTATGTACATTATATGTTTTTTACAGATACCGCCCAAACGTCTCAAATAGTCTCAAATGATTTTATTGGTTGGATTATTATGTATTGCATATGCATGCGTAGGTACCTATAGCTTTTTAGGATATGCTTCTTTCGCTTCCGCGTAAAATTGAAATAAACACAGAGAAATTCGGACATACCCAGACAACACAGTTGACGCAGGCTATTACAAAACTAAAGTACTTTTAGTTGAAATATTGGTATCTACTTATTTATGAAAATTAAAATATCCAAATACGCAGGCGAAATCAAAATATTCATGTGGAACATATCCGCACATATGGCACAACTGCTGCCGGGGCCCGTGCTCCGGACATAGCTCTATCGTGCATCAGATCGCTTCGAGATAATTAAACCATTTAAATTGACCCGAAAAATCAACACACAACTGGTGGACAAACTGGCTTTTAGATATTTTACGATGTAGTTTGTAGCCCAATAAAATGAAGTACACGCTGACCGTTTCGTTATGCACGTGTCCATACGCTACTATTTACCTACTTACTCGTGTTACAATGTAAATATTTGCTTATTCCAAAACTAGTTTATCAATTTAATTGACGATAATAAATATACTTAATGATAGAATATTTATAGGAGAATCTAAAAATGTTTGCTTTATGCTTGGTATTCCTTGTCCTATCTTACTTTTAACGGAAATATACCTAGGTGCAATGTACCTATATACCTACCTACAATGTACTATCTGCGATAGTCAGTTAGTTGAAGATTATAAAACATGTCTCCTTTTTTTCATGACTTTTAAACACTATCATTAAGTTTTTCTATGTAATTTGACAAAGGGTCAGTGGCTGAGGGGTGGCGCGGGCGCAAGGTGTGCGCGATATCAGTGCGCGAGGGCATGGCATGGCATGTGCGCGTTCCTATACACGCGTCCACTGCCCTCACCCTAAATATTCATACACGTCCTGCGGACCCTGCACGCACTCCAATCGCTTTCCAAACAAAGGGAGGTTCGCATTTGCTCATTAATCGAACAATATAATTATTACAGTACTTTTAACACCTAGTACCGTCATCGGCCACTGAATGAGAACATTTAATTAACGCTCAGCAACACTTATCGAAGTTGGCACAGCCCGCATATAAAGTTCACAGCCAATTTATGAGGTGGTGTGGTGAACAAGACTTTCAACATTAAATTTAATGTATATTACTTACCAGTATAGCAGACTGATGTGAGCGTGAGGGCATGAGTTCTGACGAGAGGATTGGACCGTCCCCAGAGCACTCGTGCCAAGAACGGCTCCACAAAATCGAAAGCCGTTGCGATCGAAAGCTGCCAATTCAACCGTTGAAGTACCATCACTTCCCATTGCTGCAACAAACAAAAAAGTCTTGTTACTTATTTCTTTAAAAAAGTAGGCGCCGACAAGTTATCAAAGGACATTTGCAAACTGTCTTTCCCGAAGGGCTCGACCCCGTGTGAACGGTGTATCTTTCAATGACCTTTGAAACTTTCGAGGATTGCTTTAATTTATATGCAATGCAATTACCCTGCACTTATATTGAAGAAGGGACACGTATTCTTAGCAGTTGAGTCGTAACCGTCATACTCGATGGGCCAGACGGAAACCGCAAAAACTAGCGAATCTCATTACAAATGAAAATAGATACCTACATAAGGAAGAAAGAGAGGACACCCTGGGTAGGGGTCTTTTTCTCATTAGGGAATTCAAACATTCACAATAAAGTTGTCTAAGGTTTCTATGAAGCTTTACGCTTTGTTATTATAGGGCATTTGTGATAAGGGCCTACTTAACTTTTTACTATTTAGATAACCTTTACTTATCAGTGAACGCCACTGTTTATAAGAAGTTCAATCAACTTTTACTTTTTATAGTACCTAATGATCTACGTTGTTTTAATCGATTGATTTATAAATTTTGAACAACAATTAGGTACGTACTTATTCATTAATGTTGAAAGATAATCAGCTAAACAAAATCTACTAATATAATTCATGGTCAAATGTTCGATAAAATTAACCCCACAATTATCTATTATGAAAATATTCACAGTAAAAGAAGCCAGAAGGTAGGTAAGTCATGGGAAAGTGGAACTGAAGCCCTCGCCATATGACCTCATCAAGTATTCGTAGTGCGACCTTATCGGGATCATCGCACGAATTAATTGCAAGGAAGTATGTGTGACGACGACATACGGCACCTCAAAGTACCAGCTATGAGTATTCCCACGGTCGCAATACCAAAGACATGTCATTCAAAACACAATAACAATACAATCTATTGCATACTGAAACACATTTCATGTAGTCGGATACAATGAAATGGATTTGTTGAAAATAGTGAAATTTTTGGGAAACACCTGATGGGGTTGGGAGGCGTGTGAATTAGATGACAAAGTCAAATTCATGCGTGCCAGCGTACTAATTGTTCAATCGCACCTGCTCTTGCGCACACAATATTACGATTATGACAATTTTGGTGTCATTAGAACCGTGCTGTGGGAATATTAAATTCACTATATACGACATAAAATGTAGGTAGGAAAGCTCTCTTTAAAATAGATCATATCGTGACCGATGTTTAATTATAATCATGGTTCTTAAATTTAAGGAAGCGCGTTATCTTCAGTATCAGGACGTCTTTCCCACATTTCCGTCGGAAGCACGTAAGTCACTACCCAGTGGCTTACTTCGTCACAGGCTGTAGCTTACTTAAGAAGGGCGGCGACAATAAGTGGTTGGTTGCCCTCCAGAACAAGTTTGTCGCGGAAGGAGTAATTGCCGGAAACTCTCATGTGACTAAGGATACGGGCAATACAAAAAGTGTCTGTTTGGGGTGAAGGAGTGACATTTGACTCGCCTAATCGAGTTCATTCGCAGTGAAATCAAAACAAAACTCACACTTGCGGTCGCTACAGGATGTGAGGTGAGTGGATGCGTCTACTACTGTCTTGACCTTTCGGCAAATGTAAGAAAATAACTCGTGTTACATTATCGCTATCATATAAGATAATTATTACGATAAGTAGAGTAATGTAAAGGTGAAATTGTAATTATGTGGTATTCATCACACATCATATTATTATAATGTCAACAAAAAACCAACTGATAAGCCTGATATACCTACCTGTTAAGGTTTTCCCTCGAATAAACGATTTATTATTTAAAAAAAATTAGGTTGGCAGAATGGTTACATTCTGCATGAGTTCCCGTAGCATTACCCATTTCTCAAAGTTTGTATATGTATGTAAGTTTCCGTTGTCCTATTTGGAAGACGCAAACGCAACTACCATCACTACTACATTGTGGAGCTATAGCGATATTGGTTCCACTGGCTACTTCTTTGAGAAATAGGCTTACCCCGACTAAGTCGTAGCAGAACCTTGAGGCGAGTATGTCGGTCACCACTAATGGCAATTGCAGCTGTCACTGGAGCTAATTCTACTGAACTCGAAGTCCAGCAACATGGCAGTCACTGTCAGAAGTTGGAGCTGTTTATAGAAACAGGGAACAGAAACAGAACAGCTGTTTATAGTCAGGGTAAGATCTATTCAGAAGCACCTGCATAGGCAGGTGCTTCTGAATAGATCTTACCCTGACTTCATTAGGGTGCACGAAGTTGTCGATATAAGCGCATAGCAGGTCAACGGAGAGCGGATGGCACTGGCGGAACTTGGAGTCCAGCAGCATGGCAGTCACTGCCAGAAGTTGGAGCTGGTTCTATGCAGGTGGTTCAGAATAGAGCTTACCCGGACTTCATTAGGGTGCACGGAGTTGTCGGTATAAGCGCATAGCAGATCTACGGAGAGCGGATGGCACTGGCGGAACTTGGAGGCTAGCAACATGGCAGTTACGGCCAGCAGTTGCAGCTGCTGCCGCGAGATGGCGCGCTGTGCCAGGAACCGGTCCATGTAGCTCACTGCCAGCGGGAACACCTGCTCTTCGCATTGTTGCTCTTCGCAAACCTGGGCGGAAATTGATGCATAAAATAAGAGAACTTAAGAACCTACTATACAAACTAGCTATTAAGTAGGTACCTATACAAGATTATTTATTGTATCTCGTTAAGTTCTATGTTGGTTTATTTGTCATTTGTGATACACAATTTTAATGGATGATTGAAACTATTAACTTATTTTTATACACGTACGTAACTTACATATTTTATTTTACTGTTAGTTTGAAGGCAACCCTTCGTTAATTACTTCTTTAGCGATAATAGGATCTATATAAAATAAATCTACAGAACTTTAATCTGTCCCTGAATTAAAAATAAGCCTTTATTAACTTATTCTAAGCTTTTACTCAACTAACCTTCAGTTACCCATCAAGATTCTTGTGCGCATTGAAGGGTTAAGCTTAACAAAAACAGATAAAAACTTGGTAAAAAAGTTTCCGTTGGTAAGCATTACTAAGGGCTCGGAGTTAATACAAGTCTCGTAATACAAAACAAGTACATCAGAGTAGTATTTATATACATAATCTAGGTACGTCATGGCATGGCTAACTCGATGCACTGAACTGCAGCACGTTTAATCCTCAATTATTATATAACATTACTTGCGAATAAACCAAGAAACGCCATGGAAAATAATTAAGAAAGAAAGAATTAGGTACATAAGATAAAATTAATATTAAACAAATATATTATAAAAATAAATAAACATAAAAATAATTAAGTTTGATGAAGTTGGTGTGCAGCACCGGAATAAGGGGACTGCCTCAGCCTGTTGCCGCAGCAAATTTAGGACTGCGTGCGGCGCTGATTTTCAGGCATCACCTGTGTGTCAGGAATGACTCCCTAATGATTCACTACCGGAACATATAAATAACGGAAATATTAATAAACAGAAGTAAAATATTAGGAAACGAAGGAAGGTACTTAATTTTTAAATTGTACATTAATTCATACTGAACTTTTTGTACTTTTAGATCTGCTATTCTTCTAGAACTACCTAGGTAAGTTTACATAAATTAGTACCAACATTAGAACATTCCATTCAATAGAAATATGAGGAAGGTAGTTTTAGCTAGTTAAAGAAAAATACAATTAACTACATCTCTGAAATTACGAAATACAACAATTAAATACCTACGTCTCTGCTTAAAATACATAATATTTTAAGCTAAATAAAAATAATCTTCAATTAAATTATTTAACACCTACTTAAACAAAATGTATAGGTAGACCTAACTAATGTGGTTAGCTGGAAGAGCTCTCAGTGGAATAAGCCCGCTTTTGTACTAGTTATATGTATCTTAATTTTTGAGTTTTTTATGTAAATACTATAACAAACAGATACTATGCTGGCTAAATAGAAAAATGTTTACAAATAAAGGTCAGTCATCGACTCCAGTCAGCTGTTCGCGGAAGTTACCCCACATTACGATTGTTTCATTTCAACATACGACCTACCTACCTGCAAAACTGCAGAGTATTCGTAATATAAAATTTATAAGTACCTACCTACGTAAACCAAAATGTCAAAGAAAATAAAGTATAGAGCAGCTCACCTCCAGCATCCATGTCGTGACGACCTTCCGCATGAAGGGCTGTATGTCTATCTGCACATTCTGAAAGTAGTCCGTATGTAGCGCATGTACCCGCTCCAGCGTCAGGAGATTCACCAGCAATCGAGGATCGCGGTCCAGAGCTCTGTCCTGACCTGCGACACACATGTCCACCGGCCTACTACTGCTGTTCCCGGAGTTCTGCATATTCTCTCCACAAGACAAATCCATTTTCACCACAAGTGCACTAATATTATCACCACACAATGTTCAGTCCTAAAAGATAGTACAAAGAAAAAGTTCGCGCAATAATGTACGAGTTCGTAGATCGCGCACCACCGCACAGCCGCTCAGTGAGCGGCCCACAGACAAGTGTCAGAAAGACGGGACCCGTGTATCGGAACGTGCTCGTGAGCTTGCATGGCATCCCTTCCCCCTCGCGGCTGGTCCCTTTCTCGAGTCCTTGGCCCTATAGCTTTAAGCCCTGTTCTTTATTGTATACTTGTATGTACCTACTGGGTAGGTATAGAAAGACCACCCCATATTTTTTTGACTCGCGCACGACTTCACGAGTTGTCGATATTATATAGGTAATGTTTATTAAACTATAGAACCGTTGGATGTTAGTTATATGAGTTGTTAGTGAAAAAGTAAGTAAGTAAGTGCGTGAATTCACGTTCGATACCTAGTTATCTGAATAAGGGCGAGGATTTTTCCCATAGTGACGCAGAAGTGACGTTGAAACTTCTGCGAGTCGGTGACGTAGAGTGACGTATAATGGTAGCGTGAAATTGTTAAGGTAGACAAGTTGATACATTTGTATTATTTTAAATATAAAGAAACTTTAAAGTGCCGTGATGGCCTACATTGATGTATGGCAGTGAATGTTTATGTTTTTGCGTGTTTACAAGGATTTTAAAAATAAAACGATCGATAAATTAATCAAATTTCTTTAAACCGCGAGTAATCTCAATGTTAGAATGTAGTTGTTCCGTTCTTATGTTGCATTTATGTTGCTGATCTAAATGGCAACAGGATACTGATTCAAATAGTATCAAAAACGTTGAGGGTGGTTTTTTTTAAATGCCACACATTTTCTTATGATGGCAGCATATGTAATAAGCTCTGGATTATTAACAAACTATGAATCCGCTGCTTGGACACAAATCGTACACTATTATTACTATTTATTACACAGCTTCGGGAGATATTGGTAGCGTTTAAACAAGTGACGCAGAGCAATAATTTTATGCAGAATTTTTATTTTAGTGATAACTAATATAACTTCTTAAGAAACTCGTCATGAATTTACCATGGTTGCTTACCATATAAGAATAGTTTATTTGAACATTTTATTTTTATATGAACATTATTGTTAAAATAAACAGATTATCCGTAACTCTTCTATTTTTTATTGGTGCTTAAAGTGCGTCCTTACCTAAAAGTAAACATGTATTTTTCTAAAAAAACGTCATTTTTTGAGAAAACATGACATATTTTCCATAGTTCTTATATTACTTAAAATATGTTTAATAACTCGCTGAGCTAATTAGTCAACGATACAATGTTTAAACATTTATAACATAATTCACGAAAGTAAAGTTGTCGAAATTGCGAAAATTCCGCGGCCTTACTCATCCTTATGGCCTTCACGTCACACGAGTCCGATAGATTTCGTTCTGGGCATTCGTCGATGAACGGTAATTAATTCGATCGGACTTCGGGTCCTGAAGAAGTGCAAACAGCATGAACAATGCACCCCCGTTCAACGGTCAAGTAGGTACATCACACATACCTACCGACACGTACTTTACGAATCCGATCAGGGACGCTGATGTCTTCGATTTTCACATAGGTAGGTACAACGTTATTTTAGACACGTAGCAATAAAACAAAATAATCGTATACGAATACTCGTAACAATAATTTTTCACCTTTATTGTTAACAATTATTCAAGCGAACATTGCATAAAATGGATAAAATGATTGTAACACAAAGAGTCCTGTTTATTCGGAGGGCGATCGGCGGCGGAGGCACGGAGGGCCGAGGGCGAGAGGGCAGCTGCGTGCGCGTGCGCCGGCTGCGCCCGAGACGGGTGACATTTTATTACAAATCCGAGCACACCTGATCTTAGGCCAGTCATTATTTTAATTCCAATCTTTCTTTCCAGACTCCGATTGTGTTCGTGTATTATTGTAATTCAAGCGCGTGCCCGGTGCTTGCTATAATTTAAATAACTAGATTCTTTTGACCACATTGTTCTCCGACAAAGATTATAAATTATTTGTTAATTTCAAAAGTTTTATATTTTTTTAACAACTTTCGTCAGGTTTCTTCCCCTCATCTTTCTTATACATAAGGTTGTAGTAAGGAATGTATTGAGTAACGATTTTCCAATCTGTGAAGTAGATCATCAGCAAAAATGAGCCCATGCCGTAGGCTACTGCAGTCGAAGTAAATGCGCTTAATTGTTCGAGTTGCTTTTTTCCAAGCATTTTGTCGTTGTAAATCCCTAAAAATAATTTGCACAGCTCAGATTCGAGAAAATTGAAATATTTAGTGCATGTTCTTTTTCTAAACTGTCACTTGAAGTTGTTTTCTAATTTTAAAAAGCAAGGCCAGTGTCACAAACAAATAGGAGTCTAAAAAAACTTTTATATTACCTAGTTATATGTCATGAAGGTCTTATAAGATCTATATAGAAATTCTTTGGTATAGAAATTATATAATATATTCGGTATTAATATATTATATATAAGGTACGTACCTACCTACCTTGATGTGCTTATTATTTTCAATTATTTTATATTTAAATTTATATTTGATCTTTCTTGGGTTCAAATGTTGGTTTAAATGCCTAGATTATAAACAATGTATATGACAGCATAATTTAGATTACAATACCATAGCTACCTACCTATATTTACCTATATTTTTACATTTATGTAGCAAATTAATATATATATCTCAAATGGCTCTGGCTCTTATAATTTTTCGGAAATATCCATGGATGAAAAAAAAATTAGTCTCCCCCTAGGGGCGGGCATAACTTCATGAAAATATCCCATAAAGACAGATAATGCATAGACAAAAGGTACCTATAGGCTATCTACAGGGTAATGTTAATGTTTGTAGCGGAACCGAATTCAACATTTGGTGACCGTCTGGGATTCTCCGAGTGGCCAGTTCCCGCGGTTAGCGGCCATGTCTCGCACCAATACCGCACCAAACAAAACCACATGTCCGTGCCGCAATATGCATCCACATGCCATCCTCAAATTACGCTGCGACGTAACCACTAATTATAATAGTTATCAATTTGTCAACCCATTCCCATCTTGCGCTTATCTATATGAGCACCATGCCATCATTCCCACAGCACCCTATCTGAGCTAACAAACTAATTATGTCTAAACAGAAAATTGGCAGGTTTAAATGGATTGCAAAAAGTAAATAAAACGTCTATCGGATAAGAAACTATTACCTACTAATTATTAGCTAGAAGTGTGAAAAACTGAAAAATTTACGGCTGGTCGAAGTGGAAGATCCAAAAAGAGAGGAAGTAGATTGTACCGGAAGTATGTACAAAAAAGTATAGTTTAGGTACGCGTCAATTTCTTCGTTATCACATCGTACGATGCGAACGGATTTTTTGTATTCATTCCTATGGAACTGCGTTCATTAGATCAGTAAATCCGGGCCGGACGTCAGCATTTTGACCAAGATCTGCCGATGACGACATCAGCAGTGAATTCGCCATTCGCATACGGATCGCCGGGAGAGATAATAGTCCTTCATCCCGCGAACATATATTCCAAACTATTGTTTACCGCTACCGATCCAGTTTATAACGACAGAGCTCGATGAGGGCTATACGAAAAAGTTAGTCATACAGCGCGGACCCGAGCGGATGCCGAGATTTTTTTCTTTTTCAATAGTTTGGAATACACATGAGCGCCGGATGATATACCTACAGTGCAATACACATCAAGCTATAGATACTTCTTGGAACCCTGTCGCAATACATTACATTACACAGTACATTCGCGTGTCGCTATCATAACCGAAATCTTAAAACCCGAAACCCTTTCTAAAAACTTACGACTGTGACTAACAGAAAGGTAAACAAAAATCTTTTTTCTAAGGTCCTTGGTAGCTACACAAAGTGTCAGAATGAACGAAGAAGTTCCTCCGCCGACAATATCCTAGGTCACTATCCTCCATAATGCGAGTATGAAAATGCCGATGCGAAAATCCGTATGTAATGGACGCAACCCCATCCACAATTCCTAAATATCGACGGTCCGTTCGCAGCGTATGTACGATGCAGTGGACGCGTGCACTAGCGGACGCTTGTTTCTTTAGTTGGTGCCCAGTGATCTCCATGGGTCAATAATTGTAATTCTACGTTTTAGCTGCAGCAATCAGTACACAAAGAAAATTAAAATATTTGTCGCCCAAATTGCGGTTTAAATAATTTTGATTCAATAGCTGTATTGTATGGTCACCTTTGCCTATGCCGAGGGGACTAACTTGCAACAAACAAACAACAATGAATATTTTGACTTACAGTAGGCACCATATCGTATTTGAGAAGGCAGTATGGTCCGACCTTCGTCTGTCTGAAAGGACCATGGAAAGGACGAATGGAAAAAAAAAAGTATCGTTTGACATTTAATGTTGTTTGGATTTTTTTAATGCGTGCGAGTGATCGTTGAGGAATATTTAATTTAGTAAATTATGGGTTCTGAAAAAGATCCCCTTGTAAATGAAAGATCTGGAACAGTTCGGGAAGTTGGGAACCATGCTATATGGAGTTTGTCTTCATGTAAACCAGGTGCTGTATTTATAACGGTTTCTTTTGTATTATTTACCCATTAGATACACCTATTAATGTTTACAAAAAATCGACTTAATTATTATAATTCCAGGATTTGGGATAGACCAACTGAGAGATGATTGCATGGATACATATTGGCAGTCAGATGGCCAACTGCCACACTTGGTGAACATTCAATTCCAAAGGAAGACTATGGTCTCCCATATCTACATCTATACAGATTACAAATTGGACGAGAGCTACACTCCCAGTAGGATATCAATACGAGCTGGTACACATTTCAACGATTTGCAAGAAATAGAGGTTATTGAATTGATGGAGCCTAGCGGTAAGAACTCTTATATCAAAAATTAAAATCCGTTTCTAATACCTATTGTATGAGTATAAATCATAATCCTAACGAATTAAGTTAATTGGTTTTAATTTTTTCAGGATGGGAAATAATTCCAATAAAAGATATACATGACAGACCAATTCGAACATACATGATCCAAATTGCAGTATTAAGCAATCACCAAAATGGACGAGATACACATATGCGACAGATAAAGGTTCATTCACCATGTGAACTAACGTCATTTGATGTAAACAAATTCAGAAACTTCTCCACTGTACAATTTCAGCAGTATGCTACTATTCGGTAAATATTTTTGTTGTTTTTGTTTATTATTGTATTTATTTTGAGCACTGAGTAGAGTTATTCACATGACTCGAAAATTAATGAATCATGTGAGTACAATAACTTACCTCATCCATAATCAAAATTGTTTACTGCAAATTGTCATTGTTACTAAATTTATGGGGTATTACCCGTGGTCCAACTGCAATGTCTACCTGGTTGTACCCAGGTTTTTTTTTCCAGTAGACCAACTAATCAATGTACAACTATCATTACCCATGGTTCAACTAATTATCCATGAACTGCATACTATATTAAAATGTTATAATGTGCAACAAAGAGACAAAATATCAATAACGAATACAACCATACAATTAATACATTGTATGAAGGTTGTATAAGTTATATGGAGTTAGTATGAGTTGCATGGAGGTTGTATGAATTTCATGGAAGTTGTATACAATTCCATATAACCTCCATACAATGAGTTGTATGGAGGTTATATGGAATTGTATACAACTTCCATGTAAATGTACATGGTTGCTAGATTAAGGGTTTTATTATTAATTTTTCATTCGATGTGGAAGCTTATATATAGCTATTGTTTTTATATATGTATATGTAACTTGTAAATAAGGATGTAAGCTACCAAAATAAAATAAGTGATGGAAGGTTATTAATAATACTCAGTCTGTTAGATTTATGACAGTGATAAATGTCAAAATGACAAATTGTTTGAGGTTTTATGAGTTGTATGGAAATTGTATGAGTACAATTTCCATACAACTCATAAAACCTCAAACAATTTGTCATTTTGACATTTATCACTGTCATAAATCTAACAGACTGAGTATTATTAATAACCTTCCATCACTTATTTTATTTTGGTAGCTTACATCCTTATTTACAAGTTACATATACATATATAAAAACAATAGCTATACAGGGTGTAACATTAAGAACGGTCAGTATGGGAAAGTCTGAAACTATAAGACATACGAACATATGTTCTTAGGAACCATGTCATCAATTTTAGTAACAAGAAAAACTGTATTCATACATTTTTAAAAAAACCTGTAATCAGCCTGGGAATCGAACCCGTAGTTTTGAAAAAAAAAAACCAACACTATTTCTATTTAGATATCGATTGTGTAGGTCTTAAGGAATAAATGTTAGTATGAAACGTGATGTATAAAATTAATAAAACGCATTGTTTCCATATCTTTTAATTTAAATAGTAAGATCGTTACCTAAACGAGTTGAATGTTGTATTTTACAAAATGGTTAGCATTTCGAACACCTACTAAAATAAATTAAAAGATATGGAAACAATGCGTTTTATTAATTTTATACATCACGTTTCATACTAACATTTATTCCTTAAGACCTACACAATCGATATCTAAATAGAAACAGTGTTGGTTTTTTTTTTTCAAAACAACTGGTTCGATTCCCAGGCTGAGTACAGGTTTTAAAAAAAATGTATGAATACAGTTTTTCTTGTTACTAAAATTGATGACATGGTTCCTAAGAACAGATGTACGTATGTCTTATAGTTTCAGACTTTCCCATACTGACCGTTCTTAATGTTACACTCTGTATATAAGCTTCCACATCGAATGAAAAATTAATAATAAAACCCTTAATCTAGCAACCATGTACATTTACAGATAGGCAGAGGAAAATTCGTTAGTAAGGATTTTACGGAATCAGGACTACTGTTGAAGAGATCTATAGTAGGGTTATTGCTTAGCTGGTTAAATGCTGCACATGCTCTTACTAGATAGCTATTCTTTATGTAATTTGTGTGATACTTAGGGACACGAAGTAACCTGTTACTCTGTAAATTTAAGTTAGTCCACAAGGAACAAATATTAATAATTTATTTAGTACAACTAAACAGTTGGTCCACTGGGAAAACAAAATCCCCTTGGTACAACCAGTTGGACATTGCAGTTGGACCACGAGTAAAACCCCCAATTTTGGTGTGTAGTTGTACCTTTATGATGGCTTTGTATGTACTAAAAATGTTTTCAATGAGAATAAAGAATATTATAAAGTATTGTTTTATTTAGATACTTCACATTTAGCAAAATCAGCCTGACTCTTCACTTTCTTCACTGGCTTCCTGAAGCCACTCAAAAAATTTCAGCATTGATGTCTGGTTCACAATTGGACTTTCATTTTCCTTCAAATCTTCATACCACTCTACTAAAGAATCTTCATCAACAACATCTGCTTTATATAGTAAGTGTAGAACTTGACCAGCTTTGCCGTCCAGCCACTCACACTTGATACAACTATCCTGAAAACAAGGGAAATATGTATTTGATTTCTCATACCATATCCCATAGCTGAAAGGTCACAAAGTATGCTCCTTAACCTGCTTCAAGTCAAACTTACTTCAACAGCTCTTAAGCAATCCATTATAGAAGATTTTGTTTTGATATAATTGGACAGCACTGGCCTGAAGAACTTCAAAATATCTTTGACAGTGCTGAGCACATTTTTAGTCTCAGTGAGAGCAGGCATACTGAGTAATGCTCTTACGACAAAGAAATTAACTTCATGGAGTTGTATGTTGTATGCATATCTCGACGAGTTTATTTCTAATATCAGATAATCACATTTCAATTTATCATCATAACCTCTAGCCAAGCTATCTATTACTTCCTGAAGGAAAACTGAAATCAAACAAATTTTAAAGTTAATTTCATTTATAATGGTTATTTCATTATAACACAAAAATATATTTATCTTACTATTAGTGTCCTCTGGAACTGGAGAATCTGGTAAGGTGGACTCAGCACTGCTAGCAGAAGAGTAACAAGACTCACTGTCACTCCATGACTTCTCAAACCCAACAAAATCATCACCACCGCTCCCTGATGATTCATTTTCCCATTCTGTCCCACTTTCTGATGTTGATTTTGTTAGTGTTTTCTCTGAAATGTTTTATAATAATTTAATGTAAACAACTATTAACATACTTACAGCTGAAATAAAATTAGTGGTCTCACCATTTTCCTTATCTTCTGAACTCTCTATAATATTTCCTTTCAGTTGACTACCAGCATTCACTTGAACATTTGCTGCTATAATAGCACCTCCCTCTATAACAGACTTCTCTTCTATCACACTGTCATCATCAATGAAACTGTTGCTAATTTTACAATTGTCTTTAATCACAACATTGCTCAGTATATGGCTGCCTATAATAGTCACATTATTGCCTATCACACAATTGTTTCCAATCATTGATTTTGATATAACAGTGTGGTCATTGATGTGAGAATTATCTCCTATCAAGACATCTTCCAAAAGTGCACAAGATCTGGAATAAATACACAAATTGTTCCAGTAAATAGTTTTAAGTAATTTATATTTTAGGTAATTTCAAATAAATGGCTAGTTACCTGCTCAGTGTTGAAGTCTTCTTGCGGAAATTATGACGTCCCATAAATATATAGTTATTTTGGTTAAATGAACCAGTTTCAATGGATAATGGATGAGTCCAGTGGTGCAACACATCATGGCTGAAATATTGTTATTTTGATAATTAAATCTTGCCTTGCATGTAAACTATTATGTTTGGTTTTTAACTCATAATCACTCACCAGACTGTCTGGTAAGTTTTCCAATTAGTTACAGCTGCTGCATACTGATTTTCTTTCAACAGTGTGTAGTAAAGCGAGCTGGCTAGTATCTCTTCATTTATAAGAATACCATGAATGAAATGATCTTTTGTTTGGAAGTCAAAGTTATCAGAGAAAAGTGGTGGTACAGAGGGAGAACATAGTGCAATATTAGCATCTGCCAGATTATGATGCAATTTGACTTCTGAGTGATTCAATACACTTTCCTAAAATAAAATGCACACAACTCAATTAAAACAAGTTGTTGATTAAATTAAACTAAACAAAGTTACCTCTCTCTATCTTCTTCTTGTTACTCCGCTGATGAATTTGGGGCTAGAAAAATATGAACAAAGGTACCCACCAAAGGCAAATTCAGAGTATTGTCTTGCGATTTTGTTTTATATTTGTGATGAATTAACATCTTTCTAGTATTTGCATCAGCAGCCAAGAATACCGGCTTATCAAAACTAATCAGAGGATGTTCCCAGGCAATCTTTTTATACACTAGTGTCATTGCAGCTCCTTTATCCCTCTTACATGTTTGTCTAAAAATAATACAACAAAAGTAGTCTTACACTAAATTCTACACTAAAAAGATACATATGAAAATTTAATATAATCTGAACAAAGTGCATTCTTTGTATTAAATTGGCAAACAAGCAGACAAACTAGATACACGTGCAATACCAGGGGTATTGCTTGTGTGTTGCCGGCCGTGGAGGGAGAGGACTTTACACAAAACTAGTAAATTCTAAATATATCCCTTATTAAATAAAATATTCTCACTTGTGTTGTTCCAATAAAGCAGCAAAGTTTATATTGGTAACACAGTTGACTCCAGTCAACACGAAATATCCTCTGACAAGGCCAGCTGCATCAATTTCTCTCATGACATCTCCCATGGTCTGGCAAGTATCTGAAGTCAGCACTTGAACTTCCATAGTCAAGCTCCACGGCGATTTGTTGTCATTGCCTTTTCTGTAATATTTTTTATTTTATTTTATAGTAGGGTCCGAAGACGCTGCAATGTTATAAGTTACTAAAACAAACTTTATGTGCTCCTTGATCTTGGCACCATCACGACAGCAAAACAAAATAGCTTCATCCACTCCTCCCAAAGACAAAGATTCAAGTATGTAATCCACCAGTGGCACACCCGCTACTGGAAACAAGGCCTGAAAGAAATAATACAAATCAAATCAGATAATGTTCATTAAAAAATCTGATACAAGTTTATATTCTGAAATAATACTAACCATTGGTTTGTTCTTACTGATAGGAGCAAAGTTATTGTTGAATGTGTCCATGATAACCACTGCCTGAACTACGTTTTCTTTATCTATTTCCATTATTTAATGCAAAAAATCTTCTATGAAATAGAAAACTCGCGAAAATATTGAAATAGAAATAAATTAGGTTATGTACGTCACACAGATCAAGTTGCGATTTTTTATTTCATTGAATTGAATTATTTCCTTTCGAAAAAGGCAAAGGGATCTTTTTTTTTTACTACTAAACCCGCATTTGATCTCGATCTCGCCTGATGGTAAGCGACGATGGAGCATGCGGGTCTAGTAAATGCCTATTCACTCTGGCCTTGAAGATCCCAAGGTTGTAGGTATCGGGAAATACAGACGCCGGCAGGCTGTTCTAAGCACATACAGCCACATTTGACGTATGGAAGACAAATCTAGCTCAATTTCAATGAATGGCATCAATTCTGAGGTGTCATGGCTATGTTTACACAGTGTGGGTTAGCGTGCTATTCTAGCTAGCCTGGTCAGTAAGGACTGGTTTACTGTTTCAGTGGCAAGGACAGTAGCGAATGCCTGGCCAGTGATAAAAGCCAAACAAAATTTGGATCCACTGGCAAGATAGCTTGTCAGCCAACTTGACTCGCCACTGTCCCATCGGTTTACAGTACTGTGCTTGCCACTTGAAAAGGTATAAACCAGCCCTTATTGCAGTGCATCTACTCGCACCGTGTGACTGCATTATACGAGTTACTGTCATATGCTAATCGATCAGTAGCTCGCATCCGAGTTACTACAACATTTTCATTTTCACTCGCCTTCCCCCACACGTCACAAGACAGCAGCTCGCAAGTTATTCATATTCATGTTTATTGGTAAATATAATTACTGACAATAATATTCGTGAGGGAAACCACCAGAATATTATAACAGAGTTTTATTCCGAAGTCGTGTAGGCCCGTTGAATGGCGGCGGGCGCTCTCTCTGAGCGTAGGTACGCTAGAGTTACAGACTAAAACATAATAAAACCTCTAACAATTTCACGTCAAAGGTTCATAATAACATTATTTGCAAATAATTATGTACTACTTTAGTACTACAAGTATGTAATATGTCTATTATATTAATCTAATGTCAAGTGAAAATATATGTTGTATTAGTATCTATTCTAATTCAATGTCAGATGTAAATCTAACTTAATTATAACAATTACAACTATTTTACATAGATTATCCATTTAGGAATTCATTTATAGAATAAAAAGCTTTTGCACGATTTTGCGAAAGGTATGCAAATACAAGCGTAAGCTCGGGCCCATCGACATCAGCTCGAGCCCGTATAGTTTGTTGCGACATCATCGAGATACACAATACAATTCGCATTTGACTGCTGTCTAGGATAGCGACCGTGGTTATTCGCAATATCAGCTACTATCTGTGTGACGGCCGAGGTGAGTCGAGCTACTGACATGCAAGTTACCGATGGCAGTCGCTGTCTACG
Source organism: Hofmannophila pseudospretella (assembly GCA_947369225.1). Lineage (NCBI taxonomy): Eukaryota > Metazoa > Arthropoda > Insecta > Lepidoptera > Oecophoridae > Hofmannophila > Hofmannophila pseudospretella. The sequence goes on from OX376316.1 coordinate 7,646,164, forward strand.
TACTGTCAGGTCAGCCGCTCGCACTGTGTAACCTAGCCTTCACTCGCTAAATTAAAATACTGCCAAATGAAACGTCACCCTCACTCTTACACGATCTTGCCTAAGGGTGAGTGGGAGAGTTTAATTTAGTTTAACTTAGATTTGGCGAAACCCCAGAATCGATGCCAATGCTGCAATCTAACCACGAGATTCTGGCACGAATTACGAATTCACATCACAACTAGCGCCCTCGTCGTGTTAATTTAATGTTACCTATATCGAAGCTAAACCTCATCCTCATCAAAAGCCTTTTACGCATATTGCAGACGAATGAAGCTAAATACATGCAGAAGGGAAAGGATTACCTTTGCAAGCGATCCATAAAATGCACCTACGAGAAGGTAACATATTAACGGTCCGATTTCTGTGGAGAGTACACCCTTGCCTACATAGAATAGGTCCATATGGTAATACGTAGGTAATGAAAGGGCTTCAATGTTGACTAACTGCCGTTACCTAGGTGCTCGCCTATCGATTTTCTAGATTAGGTTTGGTATAGTTATTACGTTAAATTATATTTGTAAGTAACAAAATCACGAGATGGATTACGATTTATCTCGAATTGATTACACATTAAGCGGAATAACATACCCCGATACACTGAAGATATTGCCAGCGCCTGATGGCCCTAAGGTTCAACAAAAGGTAAAGTAAAAACAAATTCTCAATTACTGCTTCTTTAAGCAAAATAGCAAATACCTTTGTATTTGATAAATAAGGCACAGGTTAGGTAGGTAATATATTCGTGATGTTTCCAACATACTTATTACAGTTCGCAATAGGAGATAAGAATGGAGTATTACAGTGTCTGAGTATAAAAGATGAAGAACCAGTGGTTCAATTTAAGACATTACCTGGGAAACAGATGACTTCGGTGCAGCTAGCTTCATCTATGGGTAAGGCCTTCTATATTATTAACCAGTGCTCCAGTGGTGTACTATAATTAACGAACCTATATGTTATTAGCTAAGTTAGTACCTTACCTAAGTGTTATTGTCGGCAGGATCACAAGCCGATAAGATATTTGCAGCATCAGGGAATGAGGTCAAGGGTTACACGAAAAAAGGAAAAGTATTTCTCACGATCGAAACTACGCTTTCCGATACTATCACGTCGATGTAAGTTTAATTAACTACTTAGGCAATTAATTTGACCAAATAGGAATATTTGACCAAATAGGAATTAGGTACCTATTTAGTTAGCTCCTATATGAACAAATTTTGAAAAGCAATAAAAAATGAGTTCTTTTATTTCGTTGCTCGGTAAATATGATAAGTGATCTATGTAGGTAACTTAATTTAACAAAAATGTTTCAGGTGCATTGTGGGAGCTGATTTGGTATTGTGTAGCGGTCGCACAGTCATCCACTACAGAGACTTACGAGAGTTCCATTCTTACGTGTGTGAAGATAGAGTGCTGGATATTTCTGCGTTTATTGCCCCGAATGTTAGCATATTTCACTTTTCTATATCCCAGTATCGATAAACAATTTATTGAAATTCCGAATACCTAATATAAAAGTCGAAAAATATTTTTGCGCAATTACAAAACAACCACTGCACCGGGAAATTACGCATAGTGTTAGATGGGCGCTGAAATTCACTCTTTTTCTTCATCAGAGTACACGATTGAGATTACTCGTGCTGATAGCAAACAAAGGAGCAGCTATTTTGGAAGGCGGGCAGTTTGTCACACGGACTGCCGTAGCCTCTGGACCTTCACGCCTAGCTATTCCGCCTTCACTGCACTCTCCTGACGTCTATGCTTTATACGGAGCTGCTGACGGATCTATAGGACTTATAGCTTATGAAGAGTAAGTAGGATAAACTGACAAAAAAGACATCACACTCAATGTTCCTTACAGATACACGCATAAAATGACATTCGGCACGGAAAAAGTGCTTGCACTTTGAGTATATCTTTGGCACTGATTATGCACTAAGTACTGTAGACTCGTATTAGGTATGATGATAAAATGGTCGATTTACAGAAAACGATGATGGTCTCTTTAATACTTATGGTCAAGAATCATGATTTGTGTTCGTTAACGGTTTATGTGTTCAAAAGTTTCTTATTTTTCAATACAGATCCGTATTATCAAGCAAATGCCTAGTAGAGGGTCGCGACCTGGGATCTGTGGTGTGCGTGGGCTGGTTCTATGGCAACGGAGGTGCGCATCTTGCGGTTGGCCGCCATGATGGCTCCATCCAGCTATACCTCGTCAACATGGAAAACTTGGCTGATAAACCACGTCTGAAGTTTACCTATGTTTGTACCAATGATCACTTTTATTTTAACAAAACTTAAATTCGAGATCGAGAACCAATAGAGCGTCGGTAGCGTCGTGACTAGGACGTCGGACTCCCATGCGGGCTGTTTTAGTTCGAAACCAGGCAATGCCATGTACCAATGAGTTTTTTCGGAAGACTACGTACATTTACCGACTGCTCTGACGGCGAAGGAAAACATCGTGAGGAAACCTGCACACTGCGGATAACCAATGTGTAAAATGGGGAAAGCAATGGCAAACCACCCCATTAAATCAGCCACAAGAGTCGTTCTATGTGCTTAATTCCTTAGAATGATCACGACCCTCAGCAATGAGGAACACGACTTAGAAGAAGAATTTCGAGATACCATCTATTATACAAATACATTTTATGGGTCCATCAGAACTGTGTTAATTTCCAGTTTTGTGGTGAGCCTGTAACGTCAGTCGCTGGAGGATGCGTGGGCACGGAAGACAACGAATTGCTCGCGGTCACCTTTTCAGGGAGAATCTTCGCACTCAGATCACGTCGTCTCATTTCTGGAGGACCTTCGTTGTCGAACATTCCTCAGGATGCCCTTTCTACGCGAAGATCTAAACTCGAGTAAAGTTGTCATACATCGATATAATATACATAAACGTATTCATTATTACGTAAGTACAATAAGTAATGAGATAAATGTTGGTGCAGGTCTGAAGTGGCACGTTTAGAAAAGCAAACAGCAAATGAACGTGACAAGTACCAGAGAAGTACACGCTCCATAAGCGCAAGCTTGTCAACGCCGCCTTTGCTGGATATACAATACGAGGTTGGTTGAATATCGCAAAAGGGTAAGAATCTGCCAGAAGCGTCCGAAGATCCACCATATTTTATGGACACACTGGCAGTAGGTACCTACTTACATGTTTTCTCTATAACTTTCTTCAAATGTTACAGTTATCAGGAGCAACTCAAGAAGGCTGGCAAGAGACAAAACTTTCGTCAGCAGTTCCATTAGACATGCTTTTTATTTATTGTAACAGAAAACTGGACATGCAGACTGATAATGCGGCCGTGCTCAGCATATGTCCTTCACAGGTAAGATATCCTTGAAGTCTATCTATGAAGTCTACCGATACGGTCAGTATATTCAAATTCATAAAGGTGTTATTGACTTAGGGTACCGCATCAGACCTCTTAGCAACAGTACGATGCCAAGCAGGTACGCGACGACTTTGGATTCGTATTCGTTACATCCTGGGTTCTACAGCAGAGAGAAGAGCAGAATCGTTGCGGGTACTCATATATGCCCTACCAGCTGGAGCTCCGAGGGTAGCTCGACTCATTACTTTGCGATTGCCGGCACTGCCGTACTATTCTCAGCATGAAGATCCAGGTGCCGACAATGAGAAAAGGTAAGAAAAAATAGGGAGAGTCATGCTATGCTATGCTAAGAAAAATATATATTAAAGCACTAAATAGATCCTTTATAAATTAGTACGAGAAACTAACTTTACAGGTCCTGGAGCCAAGTTCGAGTATCTGGCGGATTTTCTGTAGCTGAAATGACGTCTTGGCTAACTGAAGTTTTACCTGGTGAGCTACCGCGACCAGCCACTAACGTCGCCTTCGGACGATGTCACACTCTTCTTCGAACTATCCTCATTTGTCGATACCAGTAAGAAATTGCTATATTAATGTTTAAAGCCTTTACTTATTTTTAATTTGGTTTGCTAAACCAACATTTGACGCCGATCTCGCCTGATGGCTGGTGGTAAGTGACGATGAGGTCGACGATGAAACATGCGGGTTTAGTAAACCCTGGCGTTGAAAATCCCAAGATTATTTATTTATCAAATTATTTTTAAAATGTTACAGGCGCGGGTTAGCTGTGTTTAAATCCGATAATATTTCTACGGTCGCAGTTATTAGAGAAATCATGTCAAATTGCTCAGTAAAAAAGAACATTCGCGTGGAAATATCATGTGGTTTGTTTTAATAATTATTATAATTTACGATCATAGGTATATATAATACTAAATTTTAAGAGCGTCGGTGGCGTTGTTGCTAGCACGTCAGACTCGCATGCGAGAAGTGCACCACAGAGTAACTATGTTTACTGACGTAAATTTCACGTGAATGAGTTTTACACGTGTTCGATTTTTAAATCGAAGACTTACTTACGTTTGCCGACTGCTGTATCGGAAAACTTCGCTTGGAAACCTGAAAACTAATCTTAGTTATCTAACCAGTGTGTGAAATGGGGAAGGCAATGGCAAACCACCCTGTCAAATTTTCCAACACTGACTGACTTTTTCATAGACTGACTCCTATGTGATTAATTCCATAAAATGATCATGACCCTCATCAGTATGAATATAACTTAGAAAAGGAAGAAAATAGTTAATTAGTTAGATATCATTTCGTAATCTTTATCTTTTTTCAATAGACATCCCAGAGGACTGCTGTATAAAAGCATTTAAAAAAATTGAAAAGCAATTTGAATTGCAACATCAGAAGAACAAAGACATGGAACTCAAACGAGCCATAGGGTAATCTTTTCAATAATATTTTGAACCACGTGTGATAAAAAATGGTTAATATGGTTGCTTGCTTGACCTGATATAGTAACAAATATCAACATTTACAGTGCTCTGGATTTGGATATGAATACAATGAATGAGGAAGCGCCTGTTCTGTGTCCAGACTATTTACGCGTTTGGGGGCCGACAGCTGATATGGAAGACACACATTTTGACGAAATGATTGGTAAATACTTTAGAAAAGAAGTGTATTTAGGGGGCAATGGGGGGCACCTGAAAAATAAAATGAAAAAAAAATATTTTTTTATTTATTGTTTAAAGACAAGCCCATAGATATGTTAACTCACTTACTATAATGGTATTAGAGGGGTTTTGACGTGCTGCTAACCTTAAGGAATTAGATGGAGTGCCTCTTGTACCAGTAGTTATGGTTATATTGTTGTAATGAGATTTAAATGCTAATCTTTTTTACAGAGACTATAGCACAATGGTACACTGATTGGCGTGCGTTGTCTCTACATGGGCGTGACCACAACAATGAGAGAACACAACTGATTGATGCTTTACGTGAATGTCAATTAGAACAAATCACAAAAATACTCACCAATGAAACTTTATCTCCTCAAGAATACTACTGATTTCAAGTTTGAAGGAATATTAAAGCAGATTTGTATAAAATGTTTGTTGTAATACTTTGATTTAAAAATTGCCCAGTTTTCTTCATAGGTAATTCTTTATTCTGAAGCTTTACATTTACATGTCCAAGGATACTTATGAACAAGCTCCAAGTCATATTGATATATTGCATGTTCATCACAAAGTCTTGACAATTTAGTTACATGATGGGCCATTTCGTTCACCGAGTGCATTTGCTCTTTCAAAAATACTGATGTAACATAGTCTGCACATTGATAATCTTTTACAGATTCAGCTACACTGACGAGTTTCTCAAGAAGCTGTTGGTTATTTATAACAAAAGTATTTATTACAAAGTAATTTTTTAAATACCTAAATAATCAGTGTTACTATTTTACCACTAACCTCTGTGACATGCTTCTCCATTCCAAGAGCTTGTTTAAAGGCTTCTAATAGAGTAATATTCATGTTTGGTTTGGGTGCTTTAAGGCCACTTATTATCGGTGTCCCTCCCCGTAACAATTGGTACTGAATAAAATCTTGCATATGCCCTACCTCTTCATCAAACATTCTCATGAAGAATCCACCAGCTCCAGGCCGAGACTGACATGGGTGCAGGAAAGCTACTGCCATACTCAAATAATCTTGAGCAGCCTGCTGTTCAGCATAGATTTGTTTATTCACAGCTGCCTCTACTTCTGAAGTATACTTATGTTTGAAATAGGATTTTTTCCTGACTTGCATATGAGATGTTTTAATAGCATTTAAAAGTGGATTTTCTAATGCACATAGATGCTGAGTACAAACTTTAGGATTTTGTTGATTTTTTTCACCAATACTATGCACCAATTCTTTATTCTCTAAGCTTAATTTACTGATGAATGAATAGCTTTTTCTTATAAATTTTCCATTAAAAATGATCATTATTATTATTGACCACAAAAAAATTTAGCTTCAAAAAAACAAACACAAATGATATGGGCTTGTCAAAAGTTACTATGGAAGGATGACTCAAAAAGTTTGCATAACTATAGATAAGTATGGATTTCTAGAAATTATAAACTCCAGTTGGTTGTAATAGTCTAAAATAATGAGAATTTACTTTTAACAAACATTTAATAATAAAAACTAATAGAAATAGAGCCTTCCTATATGCCATTTAAAACATTTTCTAGCAATTTAACAATTCTAAGATTACTGAGTTACTCACAAATACATTTCTACCTTTGGAAGGGATAATAGTCCAGACCAGAGTTGTATTTAAATTTGTGTGTAAAGCGATTTACTTGAGTCTTTCCAACTTCTATCATTTTCTGTACTCCCTCGCGATAGGCAGGCGGCAACATCTCCTCTTCCAGGGTGCATGTATGCTCACAATCAGCCTGCGCTTTAAATACCCTCTGTCTTACAACATCCACATCTCTGCTGTATTCTTCTTTCAAGTCTGCAACCGTTTGACTTGCTGTATCTATTTTAAATACAAAATAGTTGGCTTCTCGATGTACTAAGCCATGAGCACTGGTTTTATAGGGCATTGGTCTGAAACCCAGGTTTTCGATGTTTCTGATTATACCACCACGATCGAATATAGCATTTGATATTCGTTTAAGTGTTGTTTTAAGTTCTGGTTTTGGCATTGCACGTAACATTAAAGCTAACTCGTATGATGGCATTTTCTATTGAATTTTAAAGAAAATTAGAAGTAATGATAAGTAGGATAGGACAAACAATTTCAATTCGAGGTTAGAACATTCATTGTTTTTTTAAGGCCAACGGGAACTGAGCTCATACAGCCATGTCTGATGCAAACAACTCTTTCAAGTCTTCATTAAAATGCTGGTGTGACACATTTCAATACTATCTGGGAGGATCTTCCACCCTTATGCACTATCCGAACTAAAGAAGAAGGCGTCCCGGATGCAGTATGGCTCTTCAAAATCCAGCCAAGTACGGATTGGGCTGCAGCGTCTTATTTGACATTACTTCACTGTCCCACTCATTATTCACATCTTGTCGGAGTTCTTCAAGCAACAAACACAATTCTTACTAGAAAAACACTACTGTAAAACAATTTGCAAGACAAAACTAAACAAAGCTGACGTGGATGCCACAAAAACGCGGGAGAAACTCGAATATGGTTAGAATAGAAAAGAAAACAAACAAAAGTCAAAGTCAAGTTTTGAGAGACACGTTGTAAGAGACAATGCTATACAAATTTGTATAGTGTCTTTTTCTTTGAATCAAAACAAAGCCAAGGCGATTCTCGTAGTGGAATGTCGAATTCTACATGAGGCCTATCTCATTCGCATGAATGTGAATTCCATGTGTGAGCGTGACAAGAGGTTCGTAGCGCTCGACTTTTGTATGTCAAACGCTGCGAGAATCGCCTTCCAGAACCAAGTCAGTAAAGCATGATGACTAAGCATAGACAAGACAATATTTTTTACCGACAACCGGAAATAGTCCATTTGTCTGATTGATCAGAGATTTGATTGTGGACAAACGGCTTCATAGTGATTTTTTTTTCATTCAATTTATTTAGGTTGGTAGTATTGTCAGTCATGGCTGCGGCGTTTATGTAGATGTTGTTGCTGTGATTCTGAATTTTCTAAAACAATTTTATTAATAGAAATCCTTCCCATTATGGGATCATTCACAAAGTTTGTGTCTGAATATTGCAAAGTTTGGGAAAAATCAGGAAAAGAACAATTGTAAGTATTATAACCTATACATTTTGTAGTTACTTTGTACATAGTGATTAGATATACCACATGTTGATTCGCTGTAAATTATATTATTTCCATAAAAAATGCATAGTTTTTATTTGTTTTGCTTTGTGCCAAATTAGTGTTTTAAATGTTATATGTTTGATTTCTTTACTACTTGTCAATGCGTTGTCCACGTCCTATTCCGTGTCCTTGGGTATGGACAACAAATAAATAAAATGTTTTTCTTCATGTAAGCTTCCTTCCAAATTGATCGATCGATTAACTACCTATACAGGGACAAGTATACAGGATCTAAGCATTTTCAATTACCCAAACACAAAATCGCGTAGAGTACCCGCCCGTCAATCTTATGGCGTATCTGAATTTGGGCACGAGTCGCATTCCAGCACGTTTTTAGGTGTTAACGGGGTGTAGAAGAGCGAGGGAGCTTGGGAATGCCCTCCTCCTTACCGCGCGGCGGCCCGTACTCATCCCTCGCTCTTCTACACCCCGCTAACACCTAAAAACATGTACTGAAATGCGACTCGTGCCTATATTCAGATATGTAAATATAATACCTTCGTATTGTTCATCTGCAAGATGTTGCATTAGTGCCTGAACTGAACATATGTTACACTTAATTGAATTCAGTTGACGATTTAGTCGACTAACTAGACAGGCTTCTGTTTATATGCTTTAAATTGCAGACTGAAAACCTAATACTTTTGTACCACAGAAATAAGTTTTCAATTTCTGTAAAAGGTTACAGGGATAAGGATCTCATTACAATGTTGTTTGAGTGAGAGTTTTGAGCATAAACATATATTGTCAGTAATATACTAAAGTGTATGAATCACTAAAACCACAGTAGAACCATGCACACTGATATTAATTGAATTTATCTAGTATTGTTCTGGTCACAGCTCAGGGAATCTCTAACTTATAGTAAAGTTGGTAATAAACAGCAAATACCTGCTGCTATACAAAATCTGTGACACTGATGTGTAAAAAATGTAATGGTATTTTGATTTAATACATACATACATAACTCTCACGTGCATAATCTCCGGAGGGTAGACACAGGAACCACCTTCATCATAGGTAGTTTTGGATTTAATAAAGTAATAAAATTTAGGTCTGTATTTATTTTGCATCTGAGAGCCATAAAATATTGTTTTCAGTATAAAATCTGTGACACAAACCATCAAAGATGAAGATAAAACTCCACTGTTTACAAAGTCTGGGAAGCTTTCTGGTTTGTCCCAGATCATATATGACTTGCTACTCAGTGGTCTGCGAGGGGTGCTGAAGAAAGATGTAGTTCTTTCTGTGCTTCGAGAGATCACTGTAAGAAAATTAAATTTATCTCTGGTTTTAGGAATAAATAATTCATGTAAAATCATTAATTTAATATTTTATTTATTACCAGGCAGTACATGCTGATATTCCATCAATAATACTAGACGTTGTTTGTGTACTTGATGCAGAAACATGTACAGATGTTCAAAGTGAAGAACGCTCTAACTTCTGCTACATTGTGAGAGAGCTCGAGTCTTTTATATCTGACAAATTATTGAAAGAGCGATTGGAAATTGACACTTTGCAAGATGTAGGCACATTGAAGAATAAAAACTTTTACACCAAATTTATTAAGATCAAGACTAAGTTGTAGTAAGTATTAAATATCCAATTAAGTATCTATTGTATGTTCATAGACATTACATTTACAAAACATTAAACATTTTTTCAGTTACAAACAGCGTAAATTCAACTTATTTAGAGAAGAAAGTGAAGGATATGCTAAGTTAATTGTGGAACTCAATCAAGAAATCAGTGAAGACACAGAATGGAAAACAATACTAGAGATTATTCAGTCTTTGATAGGTAAGTACCACATATACAATTAAATGTCATTATTACATATCAAAATAACTAGGTAATTGATATTGAAAATGTATTATATTATTGGTTTCAGGTTGCTTCAATCTGGACCCAAACAGAGTTCTGGACATTATACTAGAATCATTTGAGGCTCGTCCACACCTAGATAAACTTTTTATACCACTCATTAAGAATTACATGTGTGATCCTCAAGTGATTTCTGAAGTTCTAGGTTTTAAGTTAGGAAACATGGAAGTCCTCGAAAGTTATAAAGAACCACCACCCTTGATGACTGTGATAGCATTGCTTTTGCAACACCAGGTCATATCCTTGGATGACATATACCCTTGGGTATGTAATCAAAATATTGTGATTTACTGTCCATATCTATTAGGTGTGAAACTTCAGAATGACTTTGTCTATAAATTTTTTAACATCCTTTTAGTTACGGCCAGATGATTCCATTATGGCCAAGGAAGCAGATAAGGAAGTTAAAGCAGCCCAGGAATACATACGTAAGCTTAACATAGTGTCTACCAAAGGACCACAAGCAAATGGCACCACCGAGTTTATTGAGGAGAAAGCTGATCCTCAGGTTTGCATCCAGTCTAATTTCCTTTGTTTCATGGTTTATGATTGTCTGTTTATTGTAACTATTTCAACTAATGTTTATTTCTAATTTGTTAGGAATACTGGAGTAATCAGAAGTTGGTGTTAAGTGAAGCGCTGTTAAAAGTGACCGCATGGCGCGAGTTTGCGGCGTTGTCTGCGCGACTACCCGCTTCATCCATGGCTGCGCGACCAGCCGCCGCTCTTTGCACCATGCTGCATGCCATTATTGAACCTCTTTATAGAACGTAAGCATCTACAACTCACTTGGAACTATGTAAGCTGACACAATCTATCAATAATTAACGAGTTTCTTGCAGGCAATGTCGGGTAGCCCCAAAGATAATCGGGAAGCCAGTTCCACCACTAAAGTCAAGATTGGCTCCACCTTCATGCAAAATATTCGAGGATATGAAAGAAACTGTTATACCTGCTCTTGTTTTGTTGGGACCATCTCTGCATTACGACCCTATTTTAATGTATAAGGTTAGTCAGTTCAACATTGAAATCCGTAAAAGTCGAAGATCAAATTAGGTACCTTATTTGCCTATTTATTTTTATAGATAATACGTATACTAAGAACAGCGCGCTCATTAGACGAGGATCCATTACATCATGAGGCGCTGACCGTGTTAGATGCTGCCATATTACCGGCGCTGACACTTATGGAAGGCAATTGCTGTATGGCTGAGGAGGTCTACACATTGCTCAAGTTGTACCCCTATCAGTGCAGGTGATTTTATACATTTAATTATTAGCTCTAATAACACAAAATGTCTAGAGATATCTAATAGATGCATTTCTAGAGATGTCAAGTAATTATTTTAGAGAACTACTAGATATCTATAGATAATATGTGGACATTTTATGCTGGTAGGGAGCTGGGCTGTAGTGTTGCTTATTAAGGAAGGAAGGAATGTTTTATCTATATGTTTTTCTGTTGTGATCTTCCAGATACATTGATATTCAAATTTGTTCCAGTACAAGACTTTAAATTTCGATTCTAATTTAATTAAAGTGAGCATATTAAGTGTTTATATCTATATATCATATTTAATTATTGCAGATACTGCTTATATTCCCGATGGAAGAACGAGGCGGGTGAACGCATTCCCACCCTGATGCGCGTCCGCGGCAATTCTCTTCAGCGTATCAAACACATTATGAAACGTGTTTCCAAGGAGAACACCAAACCACAAGGACGTCTCATAGGGAAGCTGTCGCACGCCGCTCCCGCTTTCTTATTTGATTACATGCTCCTGCAGGTAATTATTTATTCTTCGTCAATCTTTATGGCGGATCTGAACATAGGCACGAGTCGCGTTTCAGTACATTTTTATAGGTGTCAGTGGGACGAGCGAGGGATATGTACGAGCCGCGCGCGTTATTCGCCTTTGTTCTTCTACACCCCGTTAACACCTAAAAACATGTATTTAAACAGGATTCGTGTCTATATTCAGATCCGCCATAAAGATTTGACGCGCACTCTAACAACTTCTTGCAACTGACAGTTTATTTATTACCTAGCTCACAGCGTAAAGAGATACCTACCTATTTTAGCAGTCGTTCAACGAAAGCGTCAACACAGAGTACCAATGCCGAGGGCGGGTCAAACCCGCGATTATAACTTGAATTACGGATGCTGATTAGCATGTTTTCCGTTTCTCTCTCATTCATTTCGAACTGTCAGTCGCAAAGGTTTTGAAATTCACCCTATGTAGATTGCTATATGTCAAACCGCGAAATGTCAAATATATGGAACTATCGTGCATTTATCCAAACGTTTTGGCTCGCTGCCAGTGCTCACATTATGGTTCTAGAGGAGAGGGCGCTACTAGTCCGATTTCTGTGGTCAGACTTTTGTTGTAATTCCCGCCGAAAATGACAAGGCAATGCATTCTACATTGATTATGTATATTGTCTTTGTCCACTGCAGATACAAACCTACGACAACCTGATTGGCCCTATAGTGGAGTCTCTCAAATACCTGACATCGTTGTCACTCGACGTGCTGGGGTACTGTTTGCTCGAGGCTCTGTGCTCGGGCCGCAACCCTTCCGGCGGCGCGGCGCACCCGCCCTGGCTGCAGGCGTTGGCTGCCTTCGCGGGAGCCGCCTTCAAGAAACACAATATTGAGCTCACTGCGCTGCTGCAGTTCGTTGCTAATAGGCTGAAAGCTCAGCAGAGGTAACACGGATCTCACATTTTTTTTAAATTTATTAGTTTTAGTCATACGTACGTACATTTACCGACTGCTCTAACGGTGAAGGAAAACACCGTGAGGAAACCTACATGTCTGAAGAAATTAAGTTTCCGAAGGCGTGTAAAATCCACCACACAGCACTGGACCCGCTCGGTGGATCATGACCCGTACCCCTTGTTACATTAGAAGGCTGATGATGATGAATGAAATAGTACCAGCGCTATCGCGTTGGTATAGTGCTTTCTTTATTTAGCACGCCATACCATGCCTTGAAAGAACCGTAATAAACACTCTGTTATATGTACTACTGACCAGTTGTCATTAGCATGGCACTGTTATCGTTCAAAACTACGTTTGACAGAGGTTAGCGCTGATCATCAGTGGTGTACAGTAGGAGCCACATCAAGCTATACTCAATGGAACCCTGTTGCAATGTTCGTATGAATGTGTCAAATAACAAGTGACAAAATACTATAGGGTATAATAGCCTGATGTGTTGTCTAATGGGGATCCTGTCTGGGTTGATTTTCTCAACAGAGTCACACGAAATTCGTATTTCGTTTTTCTTACATTAATATTTAAATGTACCTTCACAATTTCAGCCAAGATTTGCTGATCTTGAAGGAAATTGTACAAAAAATGGCTGGTATTGAAGCTATTGAGGAAATGACGCCGGAGCAACTTGATGCCATGGCCGGAGGTGAACTACTCAAAGGAGAGGTGAGATTATAGAACGCCTTTTGATTCTTTCACTATGCCTCGGACTTCGCATGTCCAATTCTGCCCCGGTTTGGTTCGCTGCAACCAATCACATCACTACACCCTCCCCCCACTTGAAATCAACTCTTTGTGATTGATTGCAGCGAACCAAACTGAGTATGGAACCGGACCCGTGAAGTTCTAGCCTATTACTGCTTATTACTAATTTGTCTTATTTGTTGTTATCAGGCTGGATACTTCTCCCAAGTGCGTAATACTAGAAGGTCGTCAGCGAGATTGAAGGATGCTGTCGTCGGCAATAACTTAGATATCGCTCTGTGCATATTAGCAGCTCAGCAACGCCATTGCTGCGTTTGGAAAGGTATACTTGAAATCTATACATGAAGTCAGGGAAAACTTATCGTCCGTATTATTATTATATTTTTTTAAATCGGTAAAGTTGTTGCATTCATACCCAAGAATACATTTGTACTATAAACAACAATACGGGTCCTTTTGTAATATAAACAACAACATTACGGGGGCGGTAGTGACAGCGGTTGAAACGCCCGAAGAATGGCCCCACCTACCAAAATTTTCTTTTTATAGAATATGAAGAAGACAATCCATCAAGCGGAGAGCCCCCAGGCTCGCAACTGAAGGTTGTAGGCCGATTGGCGGATCAGTGTCAAGATGCCTTGGTCCAACTGGGTACTTTCCTCGCGTCTTCTCATGCACCTGATGAATATGCAGCGAGATTGCCACCTTTGCAGGTAATTTTATTATTATTTTTAAGGGAACGGGATGCGACACTAGCCCCCACACGATCATAAACAATAAATTATGAGAGTATGTAAATATGATAGTTCAAGTAATGGGAAACAGAAATATATTGGTTTCCGATCATGGAATCACAATTTTAATTTAATAATTTAAGTTTTAAATCGCCCATTTTTAATCTGTATATCACGTGACATGAAACGCAGTGAAACGCTATCCGCCATGACGCTGTCAAGTGTGACGTCACTGTCTAGTAAACAACAACGAATGTAGGGCGTTCAGTGCTGTTTTGTTTTAATCGATAGTGACGTCACAGCAAAACTATCATGGCGACCAGCGTTTTCGAGGGAAATTTAAATGATTAAAATTTAAATGCTGTTTAAGACTACCGACTTTATTTTGAGGAAATAAAAAAACTAGTAAAGAATGGCAATGATTTACACATTTTAACATACTTTTCAAATAAGTGTCCAAATACCCTATTGAAGCATTTATATAAAAAAATGGTTTACAGAATTATTCCACAAATGAAGAATTAAGTAAAAAGCGAATGTGTCAAAAGTGGCCACTTTTAGCATTTTCGCTTCTTATTGTTTCACTACGAGGATACTAAAATATATTATTAAACAATTCCTCTTCGTAGAATAATTCTGTAAACCATTTTTTTTAATAAATGCCTTCACAGGATATGATTTTTTTTCGGGAGTGGCGTTAGTGTCGCGGAGGGTAGCGCTTTGAGTTACCTTCAATCTCCAATATGGGTATCCACTTTGTTTTTAGTTCTGAATTATTGTCTTTTTTGGACACTAATTTACACAATCTTTATTTTTTGTTAAATGAAGGAGTTGCTTCGTGACTACCACGTGGATGCCGACGTGGCTTTCTTCCTGCATCGTCCAGTATTGGCGCAGAAAATAGCTTCAAAAACAGAGGCTTTACGGAAAGCATCCGACAGCAAGACTGAAACTATGGAAAAGAGTATTGAGAGATACACCGCAGCATCCCAGGAGGCATTGGAGCCGGTACTGCATTCGATTACGCCCTTGCTACCTTCAAGAGTTTGGGAAGACATATCGCCAGAGTTTTATGTTACTTTTTGGTAAGTTTTCTTACTTAATTCTTACAAACTGTTTTAATTAGCAGTTTGTTGCACTTACTTTTGTTGGTTTATTGGTAATGGTCGCTCACCAAAACTCCGTTGTACCGCGCCCTAGCCCTCACTAATGCGATGCTGTCCTGGAACAGCTCCTCGGACTTCTGGCCTCCGCCGCCCGTTATTTTTAATTTAATGTTATTCAATCTCATATTTCAGTATGATGTTATAAGATGGTTATAAGTATGTTAAATGTAAATACACGTTTGGTATTATTAGCTGTTATTGTTAAACAATTTTTTAGGTCTCTATCCATGTACGATTTGCGAGTGCCAGTAGAGAGTTACGAGAGAGAAGTGGACCGCCTGAAATCAGCTGCCACTGCTGCAGCCAAGGATGCCTCGCAGGGAACGAAGGGAAAAAAGGAACAAGAGCGCTTCAACACACTTATTGAAAAGCTACAGGTTTGTTTATTGTACTCTGTCAAGAATAAGTAAGTTAGGATTGATTAATATCTACTACACTATACTTTTTAAATGAATCTTGTAATTCAGCGACTCTCAGTCTTCATAACGTAACATTAAGCTTGTAAATATACAACTGTTACGTTTGTTAACATAGTATCAGGGCAATATCTACTGTTGTCTGTGTATTAAAATATGTGGACAAACGCTAGACTGTTCACGTCTTGATAAAGTAACTCAACATCGAATGTGTAGATGACTACACATTGATCGATGAATGATCATTGAACGCAACTATGTGAGCGAAGGGAAAAGGTAAAGTGGGCGGCATCTCGAGTTGCAGTTTTAACTTTACTTTTGAGAGCTGTATGTAATGCGTGGCTAGTGCGTTTTGTATTTCTTTTTTTGTTCTAAATGGCTGCGGCCGATGTCAAAGTTCCCGAAGGCAACTCACTGTATCATTCCCGTAGGAGGAGCGTCGCCGGCAACAAGACCACGTGTCCCGCGTATCCGCGCGATTACAGCGCGAGTGCGCGGGCTGGTTTCCCGCGCGCGCTGCCAAGTCCGCCAAGAATGAGACCGTGACGCGACTCATGCAGCTCTGTCTGTTCCCGCGCTGCGTGTTTACCGCCGCTGACGCGCTCTACTGCGCAGAGTTCGTGCACACCGTCCATGCCCTCAAGACGCCTAACTTCTCCACTCTGCTGTGCTACGATAGGGTAAGTGTAACTACTGTTCGTACACACTGACCATGCGCTCAAGACGCCTAATTTCTCCACTCTACTGTGTTACGATAGGGTATGTGTATCTACGATAGGGTAAAAGGCTCATGCAGCTGTGGTTGGCTCTAGTCCCGCGTTGTTCAAGGAAGTTTGAGCCTCTAAACCTTTGTGCTGTTACTTAATTAGATAAATAATGTTCTATTGTTGCAGTTGTTCTGCGACATCACATACTCTGTGATGTCGTGCACGGAGGCAGAAGCGGCGCGTTACGGCACGTTCCTATGCAAGGTTCTGGGTACTGCAATGCGTTGGCATGGAGACAAAAACGCATTCCACCGCGAGTGTGCGCACTATCCCGGCTTCGTAACCAAATACCGCGTCTCCAATCAGTTCACTGAGGCCAACGACCACGTCGGATACGAAAACTACAGGTGTGATTTGTTGCTTTGTTACATTCTCTGGTTTATTCATCATAATATAATCCCCACTTGTCTTTGAGAGTACGACTTGAATTTTAGGATGAATATGCTCTAAACCACCGGAGGTGCAGTCAGATGTTTTGGTGAGGATTTTTGGAAATTAAACAAATTACGTCGTAAATTCGAAAAAATATGACCGAGAGCCGAATTTGAAACTAACCTCAACATTGATCTCTGAACTTCCTCAATTCCTTTTGTTTACCGTCTCGTGTATAAATTGGCAAAATGGTTACTAACGGCTGTTGTGTTGCCAGGCACGTGTGCCACAAATGGCACTACAAGATCACGAAGGCGATGGTGGTGTGCCTGGACTCGGGCGACTACGTGCAGATCCGCAACGCGCTCATCGTGCTAATCCGCGTGTTGCCGCACTTCCCCGTGCTCGCAAAACTAGCACAGATCATTGAGAGGAAAGTCGAGAAGGTATGTCATATTTATACGGGTACCCGCATTAGGTCATGCGTGATTTTTACCCTTACCCTTTAAACCGAAACAGCAATCCTCGCATTACTACTTTGCGGCAGAAATAGGTTAAGGGTGGCACCATCCCAAGCTGACTCAGCACAGAATCGTACCACTTTCAAAACTCACAAGACCGGGAAAGACGACACAAAAAAGAGGATATCGTGCAGTGGGATATTAAGGGATGGTGATGTGATGACGTTACGTATGTGACGTTGAAAATAATATTTTGTTTTAGTTTAGCTGATATAAAATAAAATAAATAAAAACAGCCTTTAATTTTACCACTCATACCACAATCATTCATAAATTAAAATAAAATTAATATGTCATTTTTCCAATATTTATTATATATTTTTTTAGTAGTTGCCTTCTCTGGCATAAACCTCCCCCAATATCCTTAGCTGATATGTTTTTTGATAGATGTTTTAAAATTAGGTAAAAGAAGAGGAAAAGACGCAACGGCAAGACTTGTACGTGCTCGCGACTGGATACAGCGGACAGCTGCGCAACAAAGTTCCTAACATGATGAGGGAAAGTGATTTCCATCAAGTGAGTCAATAACATATTATATTATACGATAATTGAACATATTTCTTGCCGATTTTTCGTAGATTTATTGGAACACTTATAATATGTTTTTTCTGCTCCCATTTGGTAATTTGTTCAAAAAGAAATCACAATCGGCAACACAAACTTTTTCATTCCTAGCGTTAGGTAATGAACGTCGCCGTGTATAATATTTATTAACGCACCGGTAAAGCTACACGATAGGTCAAATCAATTAAGTACAAAGTAAATTTATTAATACATTCATGAAATTTGATACGAAATTAGTAGTTTATGAAAAAAAAATTCACGTAAATAAAAATATTTTAAAAAATGTAATGCCGACGGTATGAGACTACAACTTGGACCACGCACTGTTGTCGACGGAATTTTGACGAGCTGTCATGGCGTGATGGACGCTTCACAATAGTTTGTATTTTCATATATTTAAGTATTTCATGGTTGTAGAAAAAGTATTGTATGCAACTGTACGTAATTAGCCATAGTAAAACTCGTTTTTTTTTTCAAAAATAAAATCTCATTTTACAATGGCTATACTTACGTGTCAGTTGCATAAACTACTATTGTTGTTGTTTTTTTATTTATATTAAACCCGCGTTTGACCTCAATGTAAATGTCCTCTGGTGGTGACGTTGAGGTCGAAGATGAAGCACACGGGCTTAGTAAGTACTGTTTCTTTTGTAAACATGGCCAGAATATGGACTACTCTACATTTTTGGTCTGATACAGCCCTTAGTTTCACTAGCTGGTTTCGATACGGACTACGCCGGAACTAATCAACGCCTAAGCGAATATATTTGGCGACAGACTACTTTTTTTTGTATTCTGTAGTGACAGGTGGCAGTGACTGATCTTGATCAATTAAATATCCCTGGGGATATTGTATCCCTTTAGCTGTGCCTTTAGGAGGGAAATCTTCATAAGATACCCGGTCTCCTGGGGCAGAGATCGGGTTATGTGGGATTTTTACCCTTTAAATCCCCCTCGATGGCCGACCTCATGCATGTCGGAGGGCTGAAGGGCTCCGAGATCTCCAGAGGAAAGCACCGGTGCCCCCTAGCACTTTTCCAAGGACCCCTCCAGGTTCCTCCATTCACAGCAGCGTGCAGCCATAGCAAGCCCCCCCCTAAATTTTCTACATTCTCCCCTGACAGATGGTTGATTTTGCGAAGGTGGTACAATTGCAGGTAGGTGATAAGCACAAGGCGGGGGCGGGCGTCGCCGCGCCGGCCGCGCCCCTCAAGGAAGAGCCCCCGGCCGTGAAGCGCGATCAGGATTCCGTCACTTCGCCGCCGCAACCACACGGTATGCTATTTATTTATTTTATATTTTTCTTTCTGACAATGCCCGTTTACAGCAGCTTTATATTATAATTATGTTTTTTTTCTTCTAAATATGATGTTAGTCCATAGCATTATTATTTTTCTGAAATGTAATGTTATGATCTATTCTTCGTCTAACAGTGCTAGCTAAGCCAAGTAATTAAATTTAACGCTTTTTACCCGAACTGCGCAACAGCAAGGGCAGGGTTATGTTTTTCACGCGTATCTGTTTGTTTGTGGAGTATTCTTTATTCCCTCGTAGCGCCTAAACGGCTGGCTGGGTAATGAATGAGGTATCTTTATTTTCCTCTAAATTCTGAGAGTGACAGGATATATGAAGTGTCAAGAAATCCAATATGGCGGCTGCCAGCCGTTATAATTTTTGAAGTTGTAATTATTTTTTCTTTAAAATACATCGACATGGGTATCAACAGAGAGGTCTCAATGTGACGATTTTAAATATGTGTAATATAACACTAAAAAGATATAAAAAAAATATGGTAACTTTACATCCCTTAATTAAACAGTAGACCTGTGGCTATGTGGCCCAATCGCGCGATCTTACTAGCTCAAAATTTAAAAAAAATTATTAACAATCCTCGAATTACAGGTCTTGAGGATCCTGTCTCTCTTTGTCATATCACCTCTCTCTCTATCTTTCTCTCTCTTTTTCTGTCTACATTTTCGCTAAATTATGTCGTAATATTGAGTGGTTGTTACGTATCTGTACTTGTTTACCGAAAGGAGCGTAGTTAAATTACAATACAATGTTTGTTTTATTAGAAACTGAAAAACGGGAGTCGCGAAGCAGTGACAAGCGCCGGGAGGATTCTGACCGCGAGAAGGAGTCCAAACGTGAATCAAGAGCGTAAGTACTTACGACAATAATTGTACAGTCGACCTACCCAAAACGTCAAAATATGTGAATCTTAAAGACTTAACTGACTTAAACCATGTTTCGCTGACATTAGGTTGAGATTTGATCGAAGAAATTTGACAGATGGTATTATACTTTAGCTAGTGGTCGACTGTACATAGTTTGCCGGCTTTGAAGTGCCCCAGGGGCGTTTTGACACCTGAATAGTTATTACCATTCTCAAAACGAAGAAATGATGTAACAGGATGGCGCGCTAAACAGAGACAATGATATCGCGTTGGTATAGCGCTGTCATTGTTTAGCACATTATCGCATGATATCGTTTCATCGTTTTGAGAATGGTTCTTCTAAGTCGTATTCCTCATTGCTGAGAGTCGTGATCATTCTAAGGAATTAATCACAGAACGACTCTCGTATTTAATGAGGTGGTTTGCCATTGCCTTCCCCATTTCACACACTGGTTATCTCTGTGTGGGTTTCCTCACGATGTTTTCCTTCACCGTCAAAGCAGTCGGTAAATGTACGTAAGTCCTTCGAAAAAACCGAAAAACTCATTGGTACATGACATGGTTTCGAACTCGGACCTCCAGCACGGGAGTCCTACGTCCTAGCCACGACGCCACCGACGTTCTTAACGTAAGAACCGTAATAGCTACACAAATCTGGAAGTAGGTACATGTATTCAAAACCAGGCACTGTTTCTGCGTTATCTATCTATAATCGCAATAATTTTACGTCGTCTCTGGCAGGACTTATGTTACTTTTATAGGGAGTCCATTTAGTTTTGGTCGTAAATTATGTATGAACTGAACTTAAACTCAAACTCAAAGTTTTTATTGCTTCATTTGGTAATACATAGATGTCAGGTACAATATTTTTTGAATCGCACATGAACCCTGCAAGGACGCTGCAAACTAAGTTATTATAATTATAACTAATATAACATAACTTATTTATACTTAGTAAGTAGAACAATGTACAGTAAAAATAAATCATTTAAGAGTCACTCGTTTTCAGGTCTGTGAAAGAGAGGTCTAAAGAAGAAGTCAAAATTAAAGATAGATCACCTAGAGAGCGATCACACAGGGTGAGCTGAAAGAATTTATTATGATTTTAGTAATGAAATGAAATAACGCAGCTAAATTAAATAATAATTATAACATTATTGTTATTGATTTAGGAGGAGCGTTATTTGGAAGCAGTATCGCCACCACATGATCATCGTCACCCTCCCGATGACATAGATCGAGGTATGTGTATTTCGTTAATTACAAGGTGTTTTGAGGATATGCATTAACTTCGCCAAACACTTCTTGTAGCTTTTACATAATATATTTGACAATGGAAGTGATCCTCATAAACGCTTCGTTTTCGAGATACTTGCTATTTTATTTTATTGAGTTATACAATGAATAAGGGTCTTTATTTATGACCATAAGAACACCTGAAACAAAACAATAATTTATTTGCCTATCGTTTGCACATGTAATTATTAACTTGTCATGATTGTCAAGTTCAAATTATCAAAATATGACGTTTCCAGCTAGGATAAAGAGTATGGAATACTAGGTAATTTAAGGCAAGGAATGAAAATAACAATATTTTAACTACTTCAATGTTCTGAATACAGTGTCAAGTTAATGCATAACCAAAGGAACACCTTCTATACAGGTGTAACAAAAATACCCTATGGTGTCGAAAGGGGGATGTTCAGTATGCATAACAGAACAACTTTCATTATGCGACCAACTCTGAAATCGCGAAGAAAAATCAGCCGTTTCATACATTTTGGTCATGTAGCTTTTGTTTGGAACAGCTGATATATTTTTTCGCGATTTCAGAGTTGGCCCCATAGTGAATTTTGATCAGTTATATATACTGAACACGGGGGTTACGGGACTATAGGGGGTTCTTGTTACACTGTATCTGTATATGTAGACATCAATTTGCGTTTTGAAAGGTAACAAAGTGTGTACGATCCCAATAAGGTTGGACAAAGCATACAGCTAGATTTTTTTTAAACGTGTGAACAACTAAAATAATGCACTATAAAAGTTGAATCTAATGATGGCGATTATCATCTAATAATGCAGTATCGGCGTCGATTCCGGGGTGGCCGCCAAATCTAAACCTAAATGAATAGGCTCACTCATAAAGTAGGTTGTGTACGAGTGAACGGGACGCTTCTTTTATGATCATCGCTTTTGGCGGCCACCCCCGATACGATACCATTATCGGTTTTATGCTTCGAGTAATGTTTATTATATATTTCACTTCCAGATGTAAAACGTCGTAAAGTTGAAAGCAGCGGTAATGGCAAGGTGAGTATCATTATAATAAACCGACCTTGCATCACGCTAGCTCCGGACTGAGGATTGGACTAGACGACCGCGGCCGCTACGCGTCATCGCAATAAATACAACTATATGTACAGTGCTCGAGATCCTCGGAACTTTGTGTGAACTTACAAATCATTGTGTGAAAAAAGCTGCAAGACTTTGAAGTGCAAATTAAATGTTGTGAAAAAATAGAAATAAATCAAACTAAATATATATTTATTAAAAACGAAATTAATAGTATGGGACTCAAATTAGTGATATATAAATAAAAATAATAAGCACCCAGTTTCAATGTCGTTGTAAGAGCAGAATGGATAAAGATTATGATCGAGTAAGGAAGCTATGACAATGTTGTTGAAAATAGTAAATTGACCACTTCAAATATTGACACCCGTATTGGAACACGAATTGAACGTAAATTGAAGTGCAACAAATTTTATGCCCGAACCGAATCAAACAAAACCATGTAAACTTCATCAACTAAAGTCGTGTACAGAATCTTACTTGAATTCTATGAAATGTCTCGTCGTGCCATCTTTGCAGTAACAAGAGATTCCAACAAAAATAGTATTATGAAAGAAGAACATCAAAGCGTATTATGAAAGAGGAAAGATCTAAGCTTATAATCTTATTGTTATGGAATTAACAATGAACAACTACTATGCTGTTATGGATCGGAGGATACGGTCATCTCATCACTTCGACACTACAAAAGTATCAAGAGTAGAAGATTGAAGATTAGTAAACAATGATAAGTCGAGAAAGTAAAATTCATCTAATTAAAAAAATAACGCAACTTAAAATATATCAACCGCCTAAGAAGTACCGTGTGAGTCGTAAGTCCAATCAGCCCAGTCCCTTCGAACGCCGGTAAGGTTTAATTTTAATAATAATACAAAATGAGTCAAAAGGTCCACTGAATTAAGTATAACTTTAGTAATAAGGAAGCAGATTTCAAGAATAATGTACAATGCTAAGAAAAAGCAATAAATTGCCTATTATGATAAATGGAAACATTTACTGCTATGAAACCAAAGAAGACACAATCAAGATCTACACCAGCATCATCTCTCAACTGAACATTTATCCTACCATTATCGAACATGCCGGACATTGTTTGTTCTCCCGTCCAATAATATATACAACCTAGTCTGCTGATTGGGAACAAATTGTATCAGAATAAATTATTGAGATAGAGATGGAAAACGTGGATAGTATACGTCGACCCCAGCAGATATGCACTTATTACTCTCAAACTAAACATATCCCAAAGAATGACCACTGTGAAATTAGTAATAAAAGAAAATCCCTGAAAAGGACATAGAAGAGCGGCAAAAATGATAACGAATCTCACTCGTCACTTGCTGTTCACTCTGAAATGTCTATCATAAAAGCATCTCCCGAAATCTGCAAACCCTTGAAGAGTTAGTGTGACGCAGTAGAGTTGGCAAAACAGTTAATACTTTTATCTCCACAAAATGTCGAAAACATCTACCCTCAACGAAGTCAAGGAAATATTATCAATTAAAACCTAAATGCTGAAGACTATTGATGTGTAGAAGAATATACCAATGAAGAAGCAACCGCTGAACACTTTAAAACTCCGTACACGAAGATAATCATAATACGGCCGTACGCGTAGAAACGAATGCAGCAAAGAAACACATTACCAAAGATAAAGATCTTATTACTGTTGTCTTAATTTTTTGTCCCTTTTGACTCTGCCTTACAATTCCTTGCTACTAGAACGAGCATTCGTGAGTATTTAATATATTAATTAACATTGGACATTAAAATAACAATGTACATTTTTTTTTGTTAATTGACATGTTATATAATGATAATATATTATTTTGCATGAGCAGGGTAGCAAAGAGATAGAGGAACGTTCACCTGATAAGGAAAAGAGAAAAACTAAAATCAGGGGAGACGAACGTAAAGAGCGTAAGATGAACCGCAAGCGGGTGAGTAGCAAACACAATTCAATTATTAAAGGTTGGCTTCCGTTGATCGCGGCCGATGCGGCCGACGACACACCTTGCTTCCGATGTCGGCGGCTAGCCGCGCGCGGCTGTCAAAACAGGCTGACATGACAGTTCACGAATGAGCGAGACGCACATAAATTGAAATTGAAATCGTTTATTTTCATCAGGAAGCGAGAGGAATATACTCACGTGCGCGACAGGTCTAGACACGATCGCGCACGGCTACGACAGACGTCGGCAGCGCGCGTCAGCCGCATCGGCCGTCGTGATCGGATGCGGCACCATACATTTTCATAGTGTTTAGTATTGTTGCGTCAGCCGTAGGCCGCGATCAACGGAAGTCTAACTTTAATGTTCATTTGTAACCACACACAACAGCCAATCCTCCCTTTGTTTCTTTTCTTTTTACCTGGTTGTCCTTGTTTGCTAGTGACAGTGTAAAACAAGAGCATTTACAATTTCAGAATACATAGTGCGCTTTTAAAAAATTTACAAACCAACCCGTGTATTACGTCTAAAATTCTGGTCGACTTTAGCAAAACCTTATTATGGAGGGCCTGAAAAATATAACGAAAACTACACTTGCAAATAACCTGTATCGGGAATTCGGGATTAATGGTTCTGTGGTTGATTGGAAATTAAATGAAATGAAATTACTATTATAATTTTTTAATGTAATTCTAATTATTGTAATTATCAATCAACAATGTCTCAAATTCAAAATCTATTTTATACAGGATAGAGCAGAAGAATCGGCAATTTTAGAACAAAAGAGACGACGCGATGAACAAAAAGGTAAAATTATAAAATACAAACCGTAAAATTATAAAATACAAGTCGCAAGAACGTGACACGTTTTAAACTTGAAAAAGTAGGTACTCCCTAGTCACACTGACATTTGGCGAAATGCGTATTCGACGTCATTCATATTTCACTAAACGCTAACAAATCGTCACAAGCCTACGGACGAAGTCCTCTATAAGGTAAACCATTTAAGCCTGGCTACGCCTGCGACGTAAGTAAGAGGGGCGCGGGAGAGGGCGAGCGTCGTCTCGCCCCGCGCCTCTCTTACGTACTTAAATGGTTTACCTATAAACTCTAACTTCGACATGACAATTTTAAGCGAATTACCTAGGTATCCATTGATAACGGATAACGTAAAGAGGGCAGCGCAAAATAATATCTGATCGGCCTTTACCAACCTTCAACCGAGATATCGGTAACGTTTCTCGCGTGGCCGCCATACCTAAAGCCAAAACAACTTGCATTGAAACTGTCACGCTTACTCATATGCTAGATTGTGTTGTGTAAGAGTGAACGGGATGTGTCGTTTAGCGAGTGATATCCTCGGATTTATAGCTGTTAATAGGCCGTATAGTAATTTATCTCAGTAGTTTTCCTTCAGCTCTTGTGAAGGAACTGCAGGAAAAAAAAAGAATGTTAAAAGGAACTAATGAAAACAATCCACAAAATTAAATCAAACTTTAATTTTAAACAACTTCCTTTTTCAGTCGCAATGAAGGTAGCCAGTCATCAGAATGGATCTCAAGAAGATCATCATTATGAGAAATATCATAAAAGGGTAAGACTGGAGAAAAGTGCTCAGGTTAAAATAATGTAAGTAAAGCCTGACAAAATGCATCGCTGCCTTTATTTTGAATTTTTAGAGACCTTCACGCAAAGAATGAATGATCGATTTGTATGAAAAGACGTTATTTTTAATTCTGTTTTTACTGTGTAGTTGTTCATTTTCATTCATAGGTACTACTTTCAACCCTATAAAGGAATTAGTACCTTTTCCCTTACACCCTAAGTACTTGCCGGTAGCACTCTTTTGCCAGGTTTTCAGTCCAGACTTTAATAAAACAGCAATGAACTGGTCGAAAATAGTATCATTACTTCCAAATTGATAACACTAAAGGGTAGCTTCGCTTACTAGGGGCGCCCTTAACCACAAAACTAAAGATTCATCGGATTACCGGAAAACTTGAAAACGAATTTACCGTTAGGGCTAGTTTACACCTTTTCCAGTGGTAAGGACAGTGGACAGTAGAATGGCCACTGGACAGTAGGACAGTTTTTGCAGTTGGGGGCGCCACTAGTGAAAGCGACCCATATGTAGTGTTGCAAAGGACTCGAGTCTTCGAATCGCTAATGTGAGGACTCGGCTCGATCATGAAGGACTAAAGCGTGGTCAGTAGGCTCCGAGTGAGTCGAGTCGAGCGCCTCCATCCTCCTCTTAACATGGACTTCAACTTTCAAGACTCGAGTCCTTTTTATGACTCGAGTCCTCAGAATTCACAGACAGTAGGACGGACGTGTCGGGGGACTTTGTTTTATATTATTTTATTATATTATGTAGTGTAGTAATTATAGTGGTGGTGAAGACCCATAATTTAAGAGGATTCGAGCGCAACTCGCCCCGTAAAAAGGACTTGAGCTCTAATTCACGACTCGACCTTAATAAAGAGTCGTAATTAGTCGTATCCCCTATATTGCTACCGAGTCCTGAAAACTTTGACTCGGAGGACTCGAGTCTTGCAACACTATCCATTAGTAAAAAAAATAAAAATGTATAAAAACACCATTGGCTTAGTATACCTACACTTTGGTATATTATTAACTGCCTACTCGTCTTTTACAGGAGAAATCGCCCTTCCGAGACCGGTCACATGAAGAGCCAAGAGATAAACAATATCCTTTTTAATACTTAGGTACACCATTTTATTTTTAACCATAGGGATGGTTAAATGACAGTTGACGTAAGGGACAAACAACGACTTTACGGGAATAGGACATAAAACGCCAAGCGTTGCGTAGATAGAGCCACCAGCACTCTGTAAACAGAAAAGCTAAACGAAACGTTATTTTTGAAGATATCATTTTTTTCCGTTATTTGGGTTATTTTAATTTCTCAATGCTATAGTAAAATTGTGACGATGACATGGCATCATATGGCCATTTAAAAATAGCAGACCTAAAAAATCTGTTAAAACATCGTGGCACGAGACTGAAAGGTAAAAAAAAGATTTGGTGGAAAGGAACGTATCTACATGTTGATTGGCTACGTACCATTGTACTAGTGGCGCCTCTAGTGGTAAAATATTGCAGGATTATCTCGTATTAACAAAAACCTGTGATCGATTACAGTGGCAGTCAGAATTTTTTTTACCACTTAGGTAAATTATAGACCTTAGGCTCTATAATTTTGTGCACACGACAGTTTCATAAGGTCTCTGTCTAAAAATTTCAATAAATTGCATATTAATTTTTAGGTATCCGTACCCCGAAGGGGAAAATGAAACCTATTAACATGAAATGTTACCTGTGCTATTTATTACTATCATAAAAAATTATTTCCTTAATATTGCTTTACTAGAAGGTCGAACGAGTCTAAAATAAGAAGATAAACCAGAAAGAAGATCAACGTTCTGAATAGGGTATAAATTAACCTATCTACTTAATCTCTAGTATAAAATAAATTTAGATTATGACATAGAAGCTACAGTAATTATGATAATAAAAATCTTAAAATGTCGGCATGTATTATTTAATTACGACACTCTCGCTGTATTGCTCTCAGTTGATCATATAGATTTTATAGACCTTCGGCCGAGCCAAAAAAGTCAGGCCTGCGGCGCCTGTGGGTGTGGGGACGCTTCGGACTTCGCCATACGCGGAGTTCGGCCTCGCAAAAATTACTCGAGGGATGGTCGGATTCTGCATGGAACTGGAGCTCGAGTTCGAGCTTCACTCTATGCTTCGACCTCGCAAATAATGACAGCAAGGCCTTTGATCCGCGTGCAACGGGGACGCTCCGGGTTTCGCCCGACGCGGAACTCTGCCCGCGGCCTCAATGAGAGCATGACGCTTCGCCGCCATTTTGTCCGCCATCATTTTTTTTAAAGTGCATTTTCTGGTAAACTACATCGTAAAACCGACCAGGTATTACCACTCGAGATTGCCCAGCGCATGCGAATCTGGGAGATCAATACGGATCTTTCGAGATCGATAAGTCAGAATTTCGGTCTTATCGGTCGGAAATAAGTATCATTGCTGTTGCGGCGCGGAAATTAAGATCCACATCGGGTCGGTGACCCTGCAATAGAAGCCAGTAGTGGAGTCATTGTCTTAAAAATTATTGTTGGTAAGTAGTAGCAGAACTGGATGACTCCGCTCGAGTTCGGCTCATGCCGCCACTCGGTCCACTACCTAATAATAATTTATTAATTAAACAAAAGTGATAGGTACCTATGTTATCGATACCCAGTTTGCCCACGAGGAAGACGCCTTTATTCTTTAACAGAGTTTTGTTAAGTAGGTTGTCGGTAGTAACAAGGGAAATAAAATGATCGGATAATAAACGGGTAAACGTTAACACGTACACTACTACTACTGGTAGTAGGTAACACGGATAACGAAGAATGATTTGTTGTTTGTTATTTAGATAGCGTTCCTTAAACCAGTTGAAACAATTCACGTTGATGACTGTCCATGTTCCATTACCATGTTAACAGCTGAAAATTTATCAAACTTTTATTTGAAACAAGCAATGAAAGTAGTACAGCTATCAACGTGAATTATTTCAACTGGTTTTGGAACGCACTCTCAGATCGTGATGTGGTTATAAATATAGCTGATTTCATCGGGGAAAGGTTCTCCAATTCCGCGTAACTAGCTAGGTATTACTATCGATTAGGATTTGGACTACCTATCAATCGTTGTCCCGCGACACGATACTATAGGTAGTGTTGGTCTTTCTTTCGATAGAAAAATAATTATCGGACCAAGGTAAGGTAATTCTATAAATTCGACGGTCACCCAGAAATCGATGCCAGTTTTGTCCACTGGCTGGCACCGATTCCGGAGCCGCCAAATTATGTGATAATCGCTAAACGAAACGTCACTTACGCTCACTCATACACAATCTAGTATACGAGTGAGCGAGACAGTTTCATTTAGCTTTGGTGGCTACTATACTACACACACATCCAAATTTTGGCAAATTTAACCACAACAGAAAAATAAAAGTTACAGACCATAGACGTGCCTCGAACGAATTTCTTGATTTAATAAACAACATATTTTTCTGTAAACAGTTTCTGTTTTTAACGATGTATGACTTAGCACAACAAGTGTAATTTTATTTTTATGCAACTTGGAAACAACAACTCTCAGTAATCTACTAATCATAATTTAAGCGTAAAACGTATCGTATATTTACATCGTGTAAAAAAAATATGTATGCGCGCGTCTCAAAGTTCAAGATTCTTCTTTCATAATTTTTCTTTTTAATTTTCACAAAATACTTTACAATTTGTACGTACAAAGGTCTAGATTATTTGTATTTTGGCAAACCGTCGTATAATTAATGAAACTGAAATAGATTATTACGGGTTTAAAATGTAGGTGAAACGTAACGTCACGAATGCGCCGCCATTTTGTGATAGATTTGACAGGAGAGAGACTTCTAGAGAAATTCGAGAAGCGTTCGTTGATGTGCTGGCTGAGGTGACTGAGGCGATTATATACCAAATTGTTTATATACACTACAGGTACGTGTAGTAACTTACCCATTGTTAATTATTTGAAACAAGGATTCAATTCTCGCATACAGTTCACGGTAAACATTCCACACTTCCACGTCAATAGGTGTGGAACTGCGAAATAAAATTGCTGCTTTTAAGTTCCGACGAATCTTCAGCTATTAATCTGTACCTGCATGCAACTGAAAAGTCGCACCTAGTTAAATATCTCTTGAAAGTGATACATAGTATTTAGCCGGCACTCGTGTAGCATGTTTCTTAGTTTAGTCGTAGCCGGTAGGTAGCATTTTTATAACCTAACCTAAAAATGGTATGTTGTTGAATATATTCTAATAAATTAGAATACCTACCCGCATAACCTAGATACCTTTGGTGGTATGATGTGGTGGGTAATTAATTGCGAAATCATTGACAACTGTACCTAGACTAGATTCGCCTAAATGCAACAATTTATAAATAAACTGGCAGACATCTTAATTATGAACTTGAGCACGCTACAGTTATCTCTGGATTTTAAATACAAAAATGTATATTGAGTAATATGTATCAATATTATGTGTATGTAATAAATAATATTTTATGGTATTAACATTGAAGATCTTTAGGATTTAATTGGATTATAAAAAAGGTCCATCAAGCTGTGTACAATAGTATTGTATTGTAGCTGCCATTTTGTGGAATGTTTTGTCAATGTCATTACGTCACGTCCGTCTGTCAACCAACACAAAATAAAGCGTGGAACACACGTTCCGGTACGATACAGGTTCTATCCGCCTGTCTGACGGTAACTATTTTTACGACCTGCTGCCACTGCCACGATATTAGGACTTGGGCATCACTTGCGTGATAAATTCTAACGAAAGAGCAAATAGTTGCGTTTTGTCCATGATCTGAACTCCGATTATTCCTATTAAAGTTTTAAATCGAGATTTGATTTAACACACGTAAACGCAATTTTCTTTCTTATTAATAATTTTGACTGGTATAGGGTGCCGGTTACATAAAATTGGTTTTCTGTGGGTGCTGGTCGGCCTGATGAACAGCCTTCAAGTAACTATTTAGAACACAAGTCATCGTTTTCCTCATGTTTGTCTTTTTCTATGTTCTTCTTGTCCATCATTAAACAAGATTATACAATGTATTTCTAGATTAGGAGCACATTATGAAAGGGGGCGAAACTAGACCTAATTTTATTGACGAAAAAATTGTTTTTTTTTTTTAAAAATCGACAATTATTGAAAAAATCGCAAAAAAAGTCGGAATCTTCAGAATATTTCTTTATTTTAAATTGTTGGCGATTCTTTAAGTCCAGAATCACACTAGAACACGTTTTATTGTCTACCCTAACCCTGTTGCACAATTAGGGCCGCTTGCGCGAAAGTAACCCGGGTTAGATAACTCTGGGTTAACTAGCGAATTGTCCATGGTTTCACACAAAAAAAATCATGATTTGCGTTGGTGCAAGACGTTTTTGTGATTTAACCCGGGTTAGGGTTCGCGCAAACGGGCCTAAAACAATTACGTCAATGTTAATAATACTGATAATGGAAGTGAAGAGATATTGATAAAATATATAAGTGTGACATACATACTACCAATTCAGTCAGACGAAATGCCAACTTACTTTCGAGTTTCGCGGTTTGCCAACGAACGAACGAACGGAAACGTTGTTCACACGTGCTAAATTCATTAGGAGTTTTAATTCATTTTACGAGCATCCAACTTACATAAAATATACGTAGGTACGACTACGGATAAAGCAAGAAATCTCGGGTTATCTCTTAACCTTGCCTTCGCGCAAGCGGGCCTCACATGCTTTGCCGATTTCAAAATGGGCAGCGAATTTATTTATTAGGTAATTGAAATGATCCTAATACTTTAATGAAATGATACCTACTACGTTGTTGTTATATGGATTTTAGAAGCGTCACCTGGAATGGATCTACATGTTTTTACGTTTGCCATTTTTAGCGAATTGCACTAAATACGCCCGGAAAATACCATTACAATTTTAATTATTCTTTGTTTAAAGCTCGACGAATAAGCATTTTATAAGTAGATACTTCGACATATTCGTATTTACGTTTAGCCCCATGTCTATTCCAGGTAGATTCCGGAGAAACTAGTTCAGAAAAATGTTGATCATTTAGTTGGGCTGTACAAAAATCAACCAATGCATGTTTGCTAAATTACGCAGGTACCAATTTATATTTATTAAGCATTTAGCCATGCTACGCATTCTTAAATAAATTTTAAAAAAGCGGCGGGCGGCTATACAGACGTCTAGGTACGATTACGTCGCCTATACAGACGATATATGTCACCCCTTTTTTTAATACTTGTTTCCTTGCCGAAGCAGTGCAGTAGCACTGGAAATGCTGTTCTTCACACACTCACAAATATAATGATTCACTTCATTGGGCATTGCTATTTGTGTGTTAACTATACAGTTACCATGTACATGGAAAACCGATTTTGCCGGGATGGGAGCGTGCTAGCCTCCAGCTGCGGTAAAGATTGAATGCCGAGTATTGATACCAATCAAGAATGTAGACGTAGCTGTACGTTAGGTATATTATTCTCCCGTCCATGGCGCATCGGCGAGCTAATTGATTAGTGATTACAATAAGTTATGTTTACAGGAAAAATGTAAAGCTGCGACCGTCGACGGTCTGTCAGTGTACTTAACAAACCTAGATTGGTTTTTGTTACACTGTTCATGTAAAATTTTAATATAATTATGTACATTTGCCATAAATAATATAATAATTTATTTAAGAATACGTATGTACTGTTTATAAAAAGTCACAGCAGCATGATAAGTCCAGATATTTTTCGAGAACCTCTATTGTATTTTGTCAAGTAAGTTGTAGGTTAATTATTTCTTATTAGCGGGAGAAATTAGCAAACTGAATGCCTATTTTTTATTCCAGGTATCCCGGCCGGTTCTATGCACGCTGCACATAGTTCAGGGAAATTATCTATGCCCCTTTCCCTAAAACAGGTTGGTACCTACTCATAAAATAAACATTTAAAAAACATTACGCTTCACCTTTTACTCATAAGCGATTAAGCGTACCTACGTTACACTAAGAGAAGTTAAACGAGCCCAAATACGATGGATCTGCTAGTAGCCGTTAAGGAGTTCCGTTGACCACCTTTGGATTCCGTTTTCAAATCCGTGCCACTATCTCTCATTAAAGAACTCACAAGACAAATGAGTCGAAACACGATAGTACTGCAGTTGCGGTCGAGAAGTTCCTATCGGTACTGACACTCCTGATTCCATCATCAGGTCAGGGACACCCTTCCACCAAAAGACTCATAAAGATGAGTCAAACGAGCCTAAACAGGACAGTACTGCCAGTTTACGGTCAGGGGATCCTGGATCGTGATCGCGGGATCGTAGCACTCCTGCTGGCTCTATCATTAAGTCATAACCTATTGTATCAAAGTTCTGGAAGTGGGTGAAAATGTGACTACAAGATGTGGGTTAAACCTCAGACCAACAAACAAACAGAGAAATTATTAAGCGTGGTGGTAATAAATGCACCATTTTATTAATTACTGAAAGCAACTACAACTGCTTTTTCAATCTGTTTTTAGTCTATCCGCTTTTCGTTCATACCTTTTTTCTTAGACTCTTTATACATGTTGATCAGATCATACCCAATAGAGAACGGGTCAGGATTGACCTGTTCTAATAAGTATTTACCTATGAAGTATCGTTTTGTATGTACGAATTGAAAGCAAAAAAATTATTTGTTATTTTTATTATGGTCAATCATAGTATAGACCCATGTGGTCAATCTTTGCAGTTGTTCAAACTCAGAAAAATGTGAAAGTCTGTTAGTGGAAGATCCATCAAACACGGTGGCTGAATGAGGGTTTCCAACTGTAACTCCTGCAAATTTTAGAGGGTGAAACGTTTCGAGTATGGTCGCGCGCTGTTGTTTTACCACCTTAAACTTACAGGAGTTACCAGCTGGAAATCCTTCATCACATGGTATAGTCACCGGACCTTGCTCCAACTGGTTCCCACTTTTTTATACATCGTACAACTTTTGCAGAAAAAAAATTTCTTCCCAAAAAGTGACCCCTAACTTCAATGATTTCCAGGTCAACAAACTTAAACAGTAGAGCCAAGAGTCAACAACCATTATAAAGCCAACAGTGCATTGACCATATGGGTCAATAACTTAATTGCCCAAAATAAAATATCTATTAAAATGTTTACTGTGAATTCAGCGGCAACTTCACCTATCCGGTACCTATACCGATTACAGAATAACTTCCTTTTTATCGGTTCAGTAATTTTTGAAAAATGATATATTGCGATTCGGGGCCCTGAAGGCATACTTTTGTTTGAAAATGAAATACTTACACATCCGATAACCTAGCGTTCCTGGCGTTCGATAGCACGTCCGGTCCGTGTCCAAAAGGTGAGCAAGAAATACGATAAGACTGAGACAAAACTACTATCGTATGTACCTGTGTATAAGGTCGGGGGAAAAGTCTTTTCGCAAATTGTATGTATAAACTTGTAATAAAATTTCTTTGACTCTACTATTTGTATCTGGCTGGTTTTGATGACATTAAAAAGGTTACATTAAAAATAAAAAAAACCAATTAACAAAATGTTGTTTCCAGCTATTTTTCATTTGTTTTTCTTTCTGTAAAAATGAGTGAATCTAATGAAGAAATTCGGGGCGTTACCCGTGGTCCAACTGCAATGTCCAACTGGTTGTACCAAAGGGAATGTTTTTTCCCAGTGGACCAATACATTTTGAAATTTTATTACAAAAAATGAAAAAATACAACGCCAACCGCGTAAAAAATTGTGTCGTTTATGGACCTAATGCAGTGTCAGTAAGAGTAGCACAAAGTTGGTTTAAGCGTTTTTAATCCGGGAATTTTGATGTCAAAGATGCACCTCGCTCTGGTCGCCCTATTACGGATAAAATGGACGCCATTTTTGAAAAAGTGAAGCAAGATCGGCATATCAGTAGTTACGACGTAGCTGAAGAACTGGAAATTGACCACAAAACAGTTTTGACCCATTTGAAAAAAGCTGGGTTCACAAAAAAACTCGACATTTGGGTGCCACACAAGCTCATCGAAAGAAACCTAATGAGCCGTGTACTCCTTTGCGATTCTTTATTGAGACGTAATGAAATCGAACCGTTTTTGATGAGATTCATAACTGGTGATGAAAAGCGGATCACATACGACAAGAACGTGCTAAAAAGATCGTGGTAAAGGTCGGGTTAACTCGCAATAAGGTGATTCTGTGTATATGGTGAGATTGGAAGGGCATTGTTCATTATGAGGTTTTACCGCCGGGCAGAATCATCGATTCGGATCTCTACTGCCAACAACTGATGAGATTAAAGCAAGAAGTTGAGTGAAAGCGGCCGGGATTGATCAATAGAAAGGGTGTGGTCTTTCATCACGATAACGCTAGACCACACACATCTTTAGCCACTCAGCAAAAATTAAGAGAGTTTGGCTGGGAGGTGTTAATGCATCCGCCATATAGCCCTGACCTTGCACCGTCAGATTTCCACCTGTTTCGGTCTCTTCAGAATTCTTTAGGCAGTGTCAGGTTAACATCAAGAGAGGACTGCCAAAACTACTTGTTGCGTTTTTTTGATCAGAAGTCCCAAAGTTTCTACAGCAACGGGATCATATCACTACAAGATGGCAAAAAGTCATCGAACAAAATGGCACATAGGTATATACTATAATTAAATGTAAATAAACTTTGAAATAAAATGTCTTGAGTTTTCGTATAAAATGCGAAGAAACTTTTTCCCCGACCTTATATGTACACAAGTTTTCGGCGTCTACTTTTTTGTGGTTGATAAATAAATGAAAAAAATTATTAGACGCATACATGGTAGTGTATCCGCCAACTTCGAAAACAAAGGGCGACGCACTGACTGTATACATTTATAATATATAGGTACATTTATGTGAAGATGAAAAGAAGCTCAAATAGTTCCCAAGATAATAACGTTTGAATACAATTCAATACAATTTGAAACACCGATTCACTCATCACATTAAAAAATTCCAGTTTACTCAGAAACTTTAAATTTGTTTAAGAGTTAGATCAATGGGCATGTATAAAGGAAATATTTTTTTGTTAAAAACTGACTAAGGATTTCGAAGGTACCGCACAGAACTCCTCAACGGTAAACTACCCAGGCCTCGTGATAGAGTTAGTGTATATAATATCATAGACAATTTCTTGAGGGATATTGAATGTTAGGGTCTCACCGTGAATTTATAAGATAGCCCACGGAACTTGTCAACTATTAACAGCCCATGCCTCGTGATTGAGATAATGTATAGAAGATCAAAGGCAATTACTAGAATGATATTGGTTGTCGTAACAAATCCATCATCAAAACCTTCGAAATCCATGGTCAGATCCTAATCTGACCATGGATTTCAAAGGTATCCCTAACTCCTCAACGGTAAACAGTCTAGACCTCGTGATAGATTTAATGATAGAGAATTTCTAGATGGGATCTGATCTCGGAGTTCGAAGTAAGGTTACGACAATCCTCAACGTTAAACAGCACTGGTAACCTATACCGGTACCTACCAACGTCACAGGTCACAACTAAAGTCTTTACGAAATAAATTTTATTAATTTTGAAGTTGAAACAATATGAAACTGCCATTCTCACTCTTATACATGATTCTTATTCATGATTCTTACTCTTATTCTGACTATTTGTTCAGCGACTATTTGTAAGAGAGTGACACTCTGGAATCAGTGTAGGTAGGTACCTAGTACCACAGCAGAGTAATTAAGTACCTATACCACGTAAACATAGTACCTACTTACATTAGTGAATAGGTTAAGTATAGAATAGTCTGTAGATTAAAAATAAAGATTCACAAAAATACAAGACGGAACGTCGGATCTCGTTTGTTGGTCCCTTTACCTGCCCCTAAAAAAGCTGAATATCTCTACTGCGAAACTGAAGCTCAGTCGACATTTGCTTTTGAAGGTTTTTTGTACGATTTCTGGTCAGAAATGTGTTTAAGGGTAAATCTATACATACGAAAGACCAAAAGTCCGCGTAATGGAGGGGTTGTAATTTTTTTTAAATGCAACTATTTTTCCTTTTCTATATAAATCCCCTTAAGCTCAGTACATTTTTTAGATCTCGATATTAACTTTTCATTACCATAAAAAAATACGATTTTTTTCCTCAAAATAATTCGAAATCGCCTCCTTCACTTCTTCATCGACATTAAATTTTCCCCCCTTAACTCCTTTTTCAAATTTGGGAATAAATAATAATTGCTAGGGACCAGGTCGGGACTGTATGGTGGATGGGCAAGCTATTCGAAGCCACATCTGTGTAGAGCTGTCATCGCAACATTGCTTTTATGAACCGGTGCGTTGTCTTGCAGGAGCAGCACACCATTTGTCAGTTTTCCCCTTTTTTTCGTTGATGGCTTCCTTCAGAGTATCTAGTAATCTTGCATAATAATTTCCGGTTATGGTAACACCCTTTTCTTTGTAGTCCACTAGCATTATTCCTTCAGTGTCCCCAAAAAATCGTAGCGATCAACTTTCCCGCCGATTCCGACACCTTAAACTTCTTAGGGGGTGGTGTACCCTTCTTATGCCATTGCATGGACTCCTGTTTAGACTCAGGTTCAAAATGATGAACAATTCGCTCCAAAACGGGGATAGGGTCGTCTCCACACAGCTCTAAAAAGTGCTTTGACGCTTCAATTTGTTGTTGTTTTTGGGACGGCGTTAGCATTCTTCCCCGACAGTGGGGACATTAATGGGCGGATGATGATGATGATGGGCATTCTTGGCACCCATCTTGCACTGACTTTTGTCATGCCAAGATGATCGTGTAGGATCCTCAAAATGGTGGTTTCTGATACGCATACTAATGCAGAAAGCTGTTTCATCTTCAGATCTATAAATTTTTCGACTTTATCGACAATTTCCCGCATCGTGACTTCAACAGGCCGTCCTGGGCGGTGGTCGTCTTTAATCGACTCTCTGTCTTGTTTGAAGAGATCATGCCATTTATATACCATGTTTTTACCAGGGTATTGGTCTCCATAAACTGCCCCCATCTCACTCATTATGGTTTGAGCAGGTTTTCCTTGCTTGGTACTTGATTACGGCACGATGTTCAATTTGCTCTACAGTTGCAGTTTTCTTCCGGATTGAGTTGTTTGCAGGGCGATATCTCGTAAACGAAAAACGTTATAAGGCTGACACTTGACATATACCTCTAACGAGTTCCCAATTAATAAGATACTAAGCGAGTGAACCTACTCCCCTCCCTTCCCCTCCATTCCGCGGACTTGTGGACCTCCTCTCGTATAATAAAATCGTCAAAGGTGAAATTTTTGTTTGGCTATCTGTCTATTTGAACGCAGAACACGTAAAGACTACTGAACGAATTTGGATAGAGTTTTCACGGATATATTTAATAAGTCCGATTAACATCTAGACTATAGATATTTTTAAAATTCTACTTAAATACCGGCTAAGTGCGACTCGACTATTGTTAATAAATTAACAGTTTGTCGTTCCAAGAGTATTGGCTATTTTATTTCTAGAACGTAAAGTAGGTACCTAATCTAATTTTTGTTTCAGATTGTGACAAAATGCAGGAAAGTATAAACGTGTTTTCTTCGGACATAACTAGGGGACAAAAACCTTTGCTGAATAATCTTTATGATCTTTTGAATGTGGTTTCGGCGACACCAATTGCAGTAAATAATGAAAATGAATATAGCTGTGACTTCCAACCTAAAATTGATAAACATTACACACCAAATAAAAAGAATAGAATAAAAGTAAAAACTGTTCGCGATATCAGGAATCAATATGAAAAAGATATTTATTGCTATCTACCTAGTGATTTAGAAAAACAACAGAGCATCTTAATGAAAAAAATAACAGGTGGCTCCGCTAAAGACGAAAATACTAAAATTTTAGCCAAAAATATGCTTCTTTCTGGAAATCCTTTATCAAAGTCGGCATGGCAAATGTTAATGAATATTAATCCTGAAAAACATGCAAATTGCATTCAGTTCGTTATATGGAATGGCAAACGCATCCGTGTAAATGGAAGTAAAGGTGGAAAGAATAAATTTCTTTGCAATTATGATTTAACTAGCAAGAAAATACCGTTACAAAAATCTTATGTGCAAAAGAAGGCTTTAAATAAAAAGAGAGGACTGTTACAAAATTCGTTAACTGTCAAGTTTAAACCTGGACCTCTGACAAGAAAGACATATCTGGACGATTCATACCAAAAGTATAACGTTGGCGGAACAGAGTTAACAAATCTGCCAAAACCAGCTCTCGACATTCAGCCTACATACGGAGTGATATTGGAACCGTCAATTACAAACTTATTACAAAATGTATTTGACAAAGACGGTTATATCTCGGAAAAATTGGCACAATTTTCTGTGTCGGTATTGGGATCTTTAAAAAACAGAGACCCTGTCCAAAACACTACTGGGTCCAGCGTTACATTCGACTTGGATTATGAAGCCAACCAACGACGTATATTGATGCGCCGTGACATTGACAATACATCAAAAAAAGATGATGAAATCTTAAACATAACAAACATACTACGTCCTGAAATTGACGATA
Organism: Hofmannophila pseudospretella; assembly: GCA_947369225.1. Classification (NCBI taxonomy): domain Eukaryota; kingdom Metazoa; phylum Arthropoda; class Insecta; order Lepidoptera; family Oecophoridae; genus Hofmannophila; species Hofmannophila pseudospretella. Next base: position 7,686,034 of record OX376316.1, read on the forward strand.
AGTTTGATCTAACATCTGAAGTAAAATCTGTAATCAATAATATATTAGATTCTGTTGAAATTAGTCTACAACAAGATCAAATGTACTCAGGAATAGATGAACCTAGAGAAGTTTCTGCTGATTCCACACACATGACTAACAATTTAGCTAAAGATAAAGGTAAAAGGAAGCTGAATGAGTTAGACAGGCTTGATGTGACTATTATACGGTTGCCTGAAGTTGCTGAGGAAGAGAACACCGAAATATGCCAGAAATCATATTGCTCCTTGGGTTGTATCTGTGCTTCTTTACAATGTGGATATAAACTAATACAACATTGTGGCCGAACCGAGTGCATGTTTGGATGTAAATGTGATTTCTCAAAATATAAAATAACAAATTCATTTGAAAACGAGTGTCCAAACTTAATACCAGGACTACTCAGATTAGATAATGAAATAAACTTGCGACTAGCTAAAGAAGAGCAGAAATTTCATCAAACTGTTGTAGTGACTGGAGAAAAAAGCATATTATTAAAATCAGAGAAAAGGAATTGGAAAGCATCAAAAAGGTACGCTGATTTTTATAGTGATATGAGTTTAAAAAGCGAATTAAAAATGGAAAAAATATTATCAATTGTCGATGTAAAACTGAACTGTGAAAATATAGAACCTTGGTGCATGGTTCATAAGTTATATAAATGTTTTTGCACAGGCAAATTCACAGATAATTCAATCCCGGATGTATTTGTCCAGCCAGAAGTTAATGAAACTATACTGCATCAAGATGTTATTGAAGCATCTGCTCGTGAAAGTGATGAAACTCCTAAAAATATACTTCGACCGAGCTTACGAACAGAAAGAAGTAGAACGAATTCCAAACTACATTCCGTGTCCGTAAGTAACGACGAATCCGATCTAGACAGTTATGGAAGTACATGTGCTAGAATAAAACCTTACAAGGGTAGAAAATATTACATTTCATACTATTTGAGCACTAATAGAAAAATTTTCGAAATGGAGAAAAACGACGATAAATTACATAAGAGGATGATGTATCTTATTAATAATACAGAGAAAAGTATTACGGAAACTTTGCAAGATCATGAATACCCTTCTGATAGCAATCATAGCAATGCTAATTCGTGTAAAAGTTTCTCTGATAATGATAATGTACAAAGCCATTGTTCTCCTAATTTGCCCCCGTCATCTATAGATGAAAATGTAGGAGCATCTGATTTTACACAATCCTCGTTCGCTAGTGATGATAATTCTCATGATGAATTCACATACAACAAAATATCTAAACCTACCTCAGAGCGCGTACCGGGCAGATCGAGGTTGGTATCGATGCTCTATACAAGTTACAGACAGTATAAACAACGTGTTGATCAAGGTAAAAATTCTCTAGATCCTCCTAAATTCAAGAAAATGACATTATACCCATGGGATTTCATATTAAATAGATACAGGGAAAGAAAAAATCATTTTTTAATTTCCAAGGCCGAACCGCATCGTATTTTCATGGCGGTAGATATTAGAAATACTTTCTTCGACAATTGTATGAATATCGATGAGATTCGATTTGCTGACCTGCATAATTATCCTCCGTCAATAAAAAATTTGCTTACGAATGCCAGAGATTTAAAAGATACCCTTTGCATATTATATGGTTTAGAGCATTGTTGGCAATTTATCGGTTCTATAAAAGTAAACCAGGGAATAGATTCGCATTTGATCTCTAATAAAAACATTGAAAATGATAGTTCATCGCCTGAAACCGTTCAGAAACAAAATGAGAAACTGTTCTCAGATTTATCAAATATTCCAGAAGTTATGGAGATCGATTTACAAAAGACACCTAGTTCCTCTGAAACTGAAATAGATTTAGATTCCTCAAAATGGTTTGTTATGACTGTTGAAAATGATTTTAACGAAATCCAATTTTACAAACGAGGATTTTTTGTGAAATATGAAAGTATCATAAAAGCTATAAATGTAGCAAGAATGTCTGCAAAAACAGTTCGATTGTCTTCTCAAAAATGTGTCGATTCGAATAATGGCCCACAATTTGGCATATATGCCATACCTAATGCCAATGAATATTGTGTTTTTATAGGACCGTATGACAAAGATGAACCCTTAGGAATAGAGACCGTAAAATCTATTTCAGATGTCCGAAAACTGAGCAGAACTAGAGGTGTTTGGATCACTACTAGAAAGATAGACAATTTAAAAGTCATAGACAATCCACTATCATTCATGCCTCAAAACGATTTACATCCCAGTAAAGTTGTTCCTTTAGAAGGAAGGTCGTATGGTCCAAGTGAAAATTTGAAAGAGAAATCAGACATTTTCACTATAACAGATGTAAAAGATACTTCAGGTACTACGAAGTCCAAAAGTACAGTGGATTCTGATGGAACTGGAAAATGTGTAACTCCTAAAATAGGTGAAGCTAAAGTAGTAAAGCCTATAAAAATACGCAAAACCAACGGATTTTACCATCTTGCACCTAAAAACTTTTTAAAACAGATTCCGTTGCAACCATCCAAAATTACAAACAATTCTCAAGAAAGTCAAATTGTGGCACCTATTAATAAATCTTTCTTATTGAATCCTTTGATGAAAACAAGTAACACTACACGTAAGCCGTTGCTTAATCTTTCGTCAACCGTAATCGGACCGCCGTCTTTGTTGAAAATGCCGAATGCGTCAGCTGCAACATACGACAATATTTCTTTTCAACAGTCAACAATAATTGTTGAAAACAAAAAACCTGTTGCAGAAATTGCTCCTCAAATTAAAATACTAGGGATATACTCAGAGTCCGGTGCAGCGTTAGAATATAATAATGTTGAAACTAAGAAATCGGACGGATGTATGTTTATATTGAAACCGGAAGAAATAAATAAACGACTAATGGAAGATAAAGGTATTTGTAATGAAGATACCTCGTCAAGCATTACAAATAACGTTTTCAATATTACATCGGACCCTATCAATGAGGATATTGAAAACTTTCTTGCCACCTCTAAAATATGCACTCTGCCGAACGCTGACATTTTCGTCGTTTCGGATGAAGAAGATGGTTACAAAAAAGGCGACAATTATAAAGAAGTTTTGATAGAATGCAATAATATTGAGAATTTGGGTTGGATACGAGGAAGAATAAATGCAAAGAATGAGTTAAGTTTTGAATTCCCGGGTTTTAAATATACAGAATTCTATGAAGAAGAGGAGGCATTTTCTAAAATAAACCAGTACGTATTTTTTAAATCTGATTATTTGTTGTTATAGTTTGTAGTTAAAAAAATGTAACTAGCCCATATCATCTACGTTTCTTGCACCTAAGATAAAGCTGTCACAGACTGAAGTTAAGACATAATTTCAGTATATTTTTGATATTGATACTTCAAGAGCACACACACACACACACACACACACGAGCTATTTATTTGTAAATGTACCTACATTGTAAAATCCAGCATTAAAATCCCGAGGAAGGTTTTAGGTTTTTTAGCATTTCAACGCCTGCTCTGAAATTGCCGGATTCCCGAATGTAATGACGTTTCCCGTAGATGGTAAACCACTCAGGCCCGCTTGCGCGAAAAGTTTACCCAGAGTTGACTCGCGAATTGTCTATGGTTTTCATACAAAATTGACTTCGGGTTAGAGATAAAACAGTTCGTGCAAGACGGCCTCAGAATCCTCAACCCTTAACTTAACTTCTCAACTCACTTCAGTGAAAATCGGAACAAAATCCGTTCAGCCGTTGTCGAGTTTATCCTTCACAAACAGATAGACGGACGCTCTGGAAGAATTTGTTTTATACTATGAGTGATAGTGATATATTATAGCTCCCGTTTGTGACGGTCTTTAGTCTAATATGTAGTACTATGGGGATGGTTAATTATCTAAAGAAGGTGTATTACGCTCCCATACAAAGTGAGGCTCAGCGATTTAACTTTTTAATTTCCAAAAAAAAGTCACGACATTACAGAAGAAAATAAAATATTTATAATATTATAGCGCAAATTAAGATAAATACGTTGATATCTTAATTATTTGCTAAAAACTTAAAATCATTTTGTAATTTATAAAATCTCAGATGTGACTTTCACTTGACCTTGATCGACAATGTGTCATATCGTATTTTGTCAAAAGTTTAGGTTTCTGGGAATAATGAATTAGTGCATTTTTTCACGTATTTCTATTGAGAAGATCATAAGGCATTTGTTGTAATTCGTCATTTAGGTATTAACGAAATATTCGTTTTTGCAGGGTTTTATCGAGGAAGATATATGTACCCAAAACTCTCAATTTGGAATGGCGTATAATTGAGTCTGAAAACGAGCTTAGGACAAAACATATGTTAAAATCTGAGGAATTGGGTGTCGATTTTGTAAGTACCTATTGATTAGTATTCATTAAAAAGAGTTATCGCTAAATATGAATGTATGTACCTATCCATAATTGTCTGGATACATATATTCATATTTAGCTATGTACGAACACAGGTCGCGATAAAGGTGTCACATTACGACGTGGACAGGACGGGACGAGCAACGAGTTGTATATAAATAGGGCTGCTTGCGCAAAAGTGCGGGTTAAATGTACATAACCGGGTTAGATTACGTTAGTATATAGTACTCTGTGCCCTGGGTTAACTCGCGAATTGTCTATGGTTTCATACAAAAAATTTCAGGGTTTGCGTTGGTGCAAGACGTTTTTGTGATGTAACCCGGGTTAGGCACTAACTCTCGGGTTATCTCTGAATTCGACCTTCGCGCAAGCGGGTCTAAGTAGGTATCTTTATTTTCATACTGGTAGAGAACAGAATACGAGAGCACATAGACATACGACGACGAGACCCGGAGGGCGGTGGACGGCGGTCAACGTGTTCTCATACTATATTCTCTATGTGTATTAAAATAAAGATTAGGTATTATTTTATATTGAAGTTGTTGCGGCCGCCTGTTCCAAGAACTTACTCGTATTTTACTCCGGGACACAAACACTTTATACTTATCGACACCGACCACTTCCGAAATACTTGCGTACGTCAAGAGGAGTTCGCTGTGAAAAAATAGTACCTACCATTTAATTCCGCAATATGGTGAGGGTTTTTATATCACTGGCCAGGGTCACTCATGGTATACCTATTTCTAGCCATTATATCATCTAATAATTCAATTACATCAATCAAAATGTATTTGTTTGTAGGTACTGACAAAAAGTGGGCCACGTCACAAACGAGATTTGATGAGCGATAAGAGTTTATTGAGATCAAATAAAAGAAAAGAATTGCCTGATCCTGGTGCGATGTGGTCACTACTATCAACGTCACCGGTGGTAAAGAGACAAAAGGGAAAGGTATACAATTGAGCATTGACCAGTTTCTTTCATTGTTTTGATTTTTATGCATTAGTCAACATTTAAAATACCTGCTGATACTCATAGTATCATATTTTTGCGGTATAATTTTCATTGAAGAGACTACTTATGTACTATTATTTCCGTTTTAGGTGAGCGATTTATTGGAGGAGTTAGAGGAGCAAAGTTTAAGTTTGGAAAACGAAAGCCAGATGCTGCTAAATGAATTTAAAAAAAGAGGCGAAGCACTGAAGTCATTTTGTAACGTCGCTGACGATCAACACGTGGCTGAAACGTTACAAAACATCATGTCACCATTTAGTCTTGAACGAACGGATAGCTAGCTGTAAATGTAAAAAAAGATTAGTCGATGTTCTTTGTGAATTTTCGAACGGGGGAGGGAGATTCGTTATAAAAGTCTGAACCTTTTGTAAATATTTCTTTTGGAGACTGAGGAATGATTCTACCCATCGACAGTGCATGATCTCGTACGGATGCCGTGCCAAAATTCTCGTATACGTACGTGGAATTCGCAACTTTAAGAGAAGTAAGAACTGAAATATATATTTTTATTTGGTTGTTGTTTGAGACTAGCCGTCGCCGGTCCGTTATAGGACCATCGCACTGCACTGCAAATTAATTTTTTTCTTTTTTATATACCTAAACTGGTATATGTAGGATATAATACATTATTCTTCTATTGACACTGTCGATTGCTAGTAAGTATGTAAGTAGCTATACATATGTTTCTCGAGTCTGCTAGATGTTGAAAGAAGAAAGTGGTATAAAACCAAAGGCGTATTGAACTAATGTGGTTAATTAGATAACTATTAGAAAGTAGATAATTTGTAGGTAATAATAAATACCTATAATCTACCTATAATACAATAGAGAACACACTATTTTCTTGTTAATTAATTACTTAATGGTCACTGCAAATTGTTACAGGATTGTTATGTTAAATAGTTAGGTTATATTTTATTATTATTATATTTCTGAATATAGTGGTTGTTCAAAGATTCTATTTTTGACGAGACGTTAAATCAAAAGGCCATCACAAACGGGAGCTATAATATATATTATAGACTGGAATTTATAGCTCATCACAATGTATCAATATATTACGGCTCCCGTAAATGGAACTGTCAGACTCACGCATAAACATACCTCTATTTATGAGTAAGGGCGCGTGTGTGTTTTACCTTTTGTAAAATACCGTGTAGTGCACACGCGGCCTAAGGGTGACGCTTCGTTTAGAAAGCTATGATTTAATTATTTACATATGTTTTGCGATTGCTTGACGATATGTTAACAGTTGGCTTGCATTCCCATATGTCGGATTTAATATTCCATCAATGTAAAATAATCTGTGATGTTACATCTAAAGTTTTATGTAAGTAACTTGCTAATAGTTGCGCAGCGTTACCTAAATGTACAATATTTGAAGACTTGATCGGTATGAACGAACACTGTTCAACCTATACTTTTAAGTTAGTGTTACATCAGATAAATATATGTGAGCTAAAATATCATGCGGAATTAAATATGCTCGTATCTAATTCGAATTTTATTCTGAACCTAATTACTGTACATTTATTACGTAAGATGTTTTAGGGGGGAGGGTTTTTTTTTCTTACATGGGGGAGGGCGAGGGTCTAGATATATCTTATAATCTTATCTTCGTAAGATTATGTAACATACATACTCTGAGTTCCGTTAGTACTATTTAGTATTGTGTTGTTCCGTTCTTAAAAGATTTATTTTATTGCTGGGAGGGGCGCGGGGGTTCGACTAAATCTTAATATTTCTTACAAGGGGGAGGGAAGGGGTCAAAAAGAGGTCAAAATTATCTTACGTCATAAATGTACAGCCCCTTATCTATTAGATTAGTAAACCATAGGGCGCAACTATGGCGTGGACTAGACCTGTAAGTGTACATACACTTTCGAATACGAACATCGATTTAATCGTAACAGGAAGGCCATTCTCGCACATTCGACTTAATCTCGAAAGAGACTTGTCGCAAAAAAATGGCGGATGTCGATTGATACAGCTTTTTGCTATTCTCGATATGTCGAGTTCGACATATGTCTACTACTAGCAATAGACATGCAAAGAGTGGTCGCTGGCATTCGACATCGGTATGTCGAGCGCTAAGTCGATCGAAATAGATTAAAAAGTGAGTGAACGCATTATATTTTTTTACTGGTGGTCGTTTATTTGAACGTTGTTTACATTTTATTGCAATAATGTTGTACTAACTTCAGCAATATTTTTAAATCCAATCGCATGCATCCTTACGTTATATAAATGTTTTTGAAATATTTTTATATTTATTTGTAGATATTGACTTTGTTTATAATTTTGCGATTTTATTTTTGGATTTAATGTATAGGATTTTGCAATCTAGCTCAGTTTCAAAAAAAGTAAAAATCGTATAATTCGACCAATATACAATAGAAATATGATTGAAATTACTTTATTACATCGAGATACGAAAGAAATATTTCAAGATGATGCATATTTATTTGGATTTAAAAAGCCCTCGAGCCCTTGTACGAATTACGATGAAATTAAGATGAGTACTAACATAAGTATTTTAAAAAACACTCGACTTTTTCAGTACCTAGATATTTTACTTTCGACTTATGTCGAACTCTGCAAGAATTGGCTTCCTGGTGTCTGACGTAGTGTATTCGATGTTCGTTAGTGGCACCCTGACCATAAAAATAATAACCATATGAAACAGAAGTTTTTTTTCATAGCAAACTCCAATAATACTAAAAGGCGCTTTCTCGACAGGGTTTTTATTTTCCTGGTTAGGATTTGAAGTTGCTGCGTATCATGTAACGAACCGTTCCATAATGACCACTTCCCAAAACGACCGCTCCCACAAAGAAAATGACGGCCGTCTTACCAATGCATTCTAAGTTATTAATACTTAAGATTCCAAATAATTCTAATTTCTATAGTGAGCCTATTGCCCCGTTGAATATAAATGAGCTTAACTTGTAGTCTACTAAAACTGCATTCACAGGATTTTTTACACGTTACATTCTGCAGCAAAAATGTGTTTGAAGGAAAACATCGTGAGGAAACCTGCATACTGAGATAACCAGTGTGTGAAATAAGGAAGGCAATGGCAAACCACCCCATTAAATCTGCCACGAAAGTCGTTCTATGTGATTAATTCCTTAGAATGATTACGACCCTCGGCAATGAGGAAAATGACTTAGAAGAGAAGAAGAGAGGAGATTGGAATTGACCTATTAAGGTACCATGAATTACCTACTGGTTCTAGGGTTAAAAAAATCACTACTCTACTCCCGATATGCTGAGCATATCCTGGTATGCTGCCAAAGAACACCTGCAATACAACGTGCCGATACAAATATATTCGGCGGTGAGTGTACTAGGCATTAGGCTCTAATGTAGATACTTGTATAAAGAAAAACACATGATGTAGAGGTACTTAGAATTTATTTTATGTTTCAATAAATATGTAGGGTAGGTACCTAACTTTCTTTTCTACTATTGGACACCCTGACAGTTTTGTTTGCTTTTGGGGATAGGGAATAATAATGTGACCTAACTTCGCCTGTCAATAATAGGTAGGTACTTTTTTAATGTAACAATTTTAAATATATTAGCGAATTTTAAGGTAACGTTTATGTACATAATGGACATAATTAAAAATATTTGAGACTAATAAAAGGCGAAGTAAGGCACTTTCTTAACTTCGCCTACATTATTCGAAAAGGTAGCATTTTGAAGATATAATATCTGATAGTGTACCTATTTTACCTTAAATATTAATTATTGTTCGATGCATGTAGGCGAAGTAAAGGTTACTTAATTACTGCGATGTTATAACAAATATCAGCACAAACAAAACTATTAGTAACAATATAAACATGTATCCCAATTATATCATAATATCTTCTCTACAATGATTGATTCATTAATTGTTTTAGTACAAATAAATAATAATTAATATTATAAATTATTTATTGTTTACATAAATAATTACATACCTATTACTCAATTTTTTTATGAAAAATATTAATCGTCTGTAGGTATCTATACTCTTGATAGGAACAGCATGGGCAAAAGCCTTAGCCTAATACCTACTACCATTTATCACGTTTAATTACACATAAGTAATACATAATTATTGTTATGTTTTTAATTCATAAGGGCATTTACAGAATGCTGTAAATATAAAAGCACAAACAAATAGTGCAAAAACAAATCTATTTATTTTGCACCACTGTAAATCAATATGTGGCTATAAAATCAACTATCAACACAATACATTATACAGGATGCAACAAGATACCTATCTGACATTTAAAATAGCTTGTATCTAGATATTTAGTTGAGAATTATCAAAGACTTTCAGTCTCGCCAATAATTATGATTCTTCGGAGCAACCGGAAATCCTGTATGTAGGCGCCGCGATGGATGATATGATATGTTAAGGTTTGTTTTTAAATGATAGAAACTGAGTTGTCACTTGATAAATAAATGTAATAAAAATGCTATTTAGATGTTGCTTGAATTAGTGCGTGACGAACACTTGATTTATTAGGGATAAATTGCCGCAAGAAAATCCAAATCTAGGCCGAGCACGCAGATGCCGACTCAGGCGTCGTCATGTACGTCATAGACTGTACAATCGTTCTACAAACTCATAGGTATCTTGCTACACCTACCTAATACATGAATTACACTGCAGGGAGACAGGTCACATTTAGATCCGTACAATAATGACGAGGTTGACAATCTAACACATCGACTTCAACAAAAATGAGGCACGTTAATTAACAAAATATATGACAGACTGGCGATTCTGGCACGCTTGACCTGCAAATGTCGAATCCGATTATAGTCCTGCGTCGTGCGCTCACATACCCAGGAAATATAAGTGTGCTCTCACATACCCAGGAAAAATAAGCAAAAAGGCATCCGTAGCTTTCGACATTTGTGTGTTTAGCATCTCAGAAACCCTGAAGGCATTATTAAGATCTATCGGTGGTAGAGGAGCGGCGAATATTATTGCGTTGTGGAATAACGAATTCCGCGTGGCGCGGCGCGGCGAATGGGTTGGTGGGCGCGAATGGGGCGCTAATGGAGCCCTGGCGCTGCGGCGCTGCGCGGCGCGGGCTGCCGTCGGCGGCGCGGGCGCCGCTCACGGTCGCTCTGCGGACCACAGCCTCAATCAACACCATGAAACGCTTTAAGGTGCGGTTACACCTGGTCGTCGACCGACCGTCTGGGCGGTCACAACATGCGGCCACCGCCTCTATAGGTATGTGAATTACCACTCGTCGACCGCATTCGGCGAACGTCGAAGTATCACTAGGTTGTTATCGAGCGAATGATGGACGAATTCGGCCAACGACCAATGGTGGCACGGCTGGGTGCAGGAAAATTTACAACTATAACAGGAGTCTCATCCGTCTCATTGTAGGGACGTTCACAGGCCATTTTGGCACTAAGAGCCTCCTACACAAGATGAGACTGGCAGACAATCCCACCTGTAGAGCCTGTGGTGACACCGTTGAGTCAATGGAACACTTGCTGTATGAATGTGACTCGTTGCCTGGAAAGCGTATGAGTCTTCTGGGGGAAGCCTACCCGAAACCAGAGGACTATAGGCTCCTTCCTGTAAGCTGTATAGCGCCCTTGATGCAAAGCATCTTTAAGAAACAGGAAGGAGACTAAGGTAAGGGGTGAGCACAAAAGATCCCTGAGGGTCGAAGTGCCGCTGGGGTTATCCCTGGCCCCCTGTCATAAGATAAGATAAGTTACACTTATCTTACAACGGAGGTCGGTCGTCGAAGCGGTCAACGACTATATGTAACTGCGCCCTTAGGCTATAGCACACCTATCGCAGCGGCGACGTATCAATTCATGTTTCAACGAAAAGTAAGATTCTACAATGAGGGGGTTTCTTAAATTTTCAATTTAGAGTTATAGAGATATGAAATAAACCTACCATTAGGCTATCTTGTGCCAACCCTTAACCCTAACCCTAGGTCTTAATTAATAAGGTAATTTCCAAGTTAATCCAAGGTTAAATGTTGGCGCAAGTCCGCCTTAAAGTCTTAAAGGAGTGTTTACCAGAAGGGCGAGCGTACTTAGGGACAGCGCTGAGGTCCGCGGCGGCTGAGAGTTGCCGAGGCGGCAGCGCCGGCGGCGGGCCGGCCGGCCGCGCGCCAGCGCCTGCACCGCTCGATGTGCCCACTCGCGGTGGTATCTGCATGGTAACGCCTATCTGAGTCCCGAGTTAATACTTCTTGACACATCACACTCGCGGCACACACAAGAAGACAGGCAAAACAGTTACAGATTGCATGACGTTTCTCGCACAATGGTGCGCCACTCGAGTTGCCATTTTTACCGAATTGCACATTCTTACAATAGTTAAAATGCGCGGCGGCAGGCTCTGCTAGTAGTGTACGTGTGACACGTGCAGAGTGAGGCATACTGACCGTGGGCGGGTCATGCGGGCGCGGCGGCGCGGCTTGCGAGTGCGCGCGCGCCAGGCGCTGCTGCAGCGGCGCGGGCGGCGGTGGCCGGCGCGGTGGCAGGCTCTCCGTGCGCTGCGCCGCCGCGCGCTCCGCCGGCTGTGCAAATGGTAGATAGATGGATAAACATTTTATTGCACACAAGATAAACAATTAGGAAAAAATATATTCAAATTGAAGTGTACAAAAAAAAGGCTCAGAGCGATCTTATATATATATATATATATATATATATATATATATATATATATATATATATATATATATATATATATATATATATATATATATATATATATATATATATATATATATATAATTTATTTTATTAACCGACATTCAAACAAACAGTTGCAGTGGTCCAATATAAATGGTTCAATCCAAAGACGGATTTGATGAATTTGTTTAACGGACCGCTTACAGCGTTGCCAGCCGTCGTGTCTGACTAGAAACGTGTCTATTCTATACAGAATCGAGCGACAGATAGAAAGCGACCTGTGAACAGCGTAGTTATAGAAGACACTGATAACGTCACAGCGTAGTTATAGAAGACACTGATAACGTGATAATACCTTTTTATCATAGATCTATGCGATAGACCATAAAATAAATATTTATAGATAATATACCCAAAGTATTTGTCACATCACTAGAAACCGGCATTCCGAGGATGTCGCGTACTATACATTATTGCTCACCTGCATTTGTTTCTCTGGACTGTCCCCAGAAAGTCTATCTAGACTCTGTGTTTGTCTGTCGGCCGGGTCCCTCAAATGCCTGTCAAGCGCGTCCCTTATTTGTCTATCAAGCGGGATCGCCGGCTTATCAGGTGGGTCCCTAGTCTGCCTGTCGTGTGGAACCCTCGTTTGTTTGTCGAGCAGATCCTTCGTTTGACTGTCAATTGAGTCCCTCTTTTGCTTGTCGAATGGATCTCTCGTATGTCGGTCGAGCGGGTCTCGCGTTGGCTTGTCCGGGCCGTCCCGAGCCTGACTGTCCGGGACGGCCCGTGTCGGTCGCTCTGAAGACGCGCTTGGTGGCACGGCATCGCTTTTCGCTGACGATGTTCTCGCGTCCCCAGTGCGACTGACGGGCGATCGCCTTTCCACCTAGAAAACGATAATAAAGACTCATTGGTCGACTATTTTTTTATTTTGAATAGATATTAAAAAACAAAAACAAATAAACAAATATTGTTTTGGTGGCATACCAAATGTCATTGATCTGCATTTAGGTACTCCAGGAGGTTCGTGTAATCAAAATTTTTCGGTCGTATGTGACGTTGTTATTCCTCCATTGAAATGAAAATCTATAAAGACAGTATTCAGTATAAGGTTCAGCTCCATGAGACTACGAATCCCATCCCGCTAATGAAGGGTGTTAGGCAAGGGGACGTAATATCCCCTAAATTGTTCACAAATGCCTTAGAGGACATCTTTAAAATCCTAGATTGGGACAACTCTGGAATATGCGTTGATGGAGAATACTTAAGTCATTTGAGATTCGCTGACGACATTGTCATCCTAGCCGTTAACAAAGAAGAACTACAACAGATGCTAACAGACCTTTACGATGCATCTCTTCATGTTGGTCTTGGAATGAATATGGATAAAACCAAAGTAATGGCTACGATGGACATGCGGGGTGATCCCATTAATATCGGGGGCCATACTCTAGAACAGGTCGAAGAGTATGTTTATTTAGGTCAATTGCTCACACTGGGCCGATGTAATCTTAAAAAGAAATAGATCGACGTATACAGTTGAGCTGGGCTGCATTTTAAAATCTGAAATCTAAAATTTTCGACCAGTGTGTACTTCCAATATTGACATACGCTTCTGAAACGTGGGCCCTAACGGTTGAGGCCATCCATAAAGTCAAAGTTACCCAAAGAGCCATGGAGCGAGCTATGCTCGGAGTCTCCCGAAGAGACAAAGTGTGAAACGAAGACTTCCGGCTGCGCACAAAGGTCACAGATGTAGCTAAACGCATAGCGACTCTGAAATGGCGATGGGCGGGACATGTGGCTAGGCGAACCGACAACAGCTGGACCCGCAGAGTACTTACGTGGAGACCGCGCAGCAGCACTGCAAATCGGGCTACATGGAAATATATAGGAGAGGGCTATATCCAGCAGTGGTCATCCATCATAAAGCCTGAAGAAGAAGAAGAAGAAGAAAGACAGTATTGGAAAAGAACGAGAAAACATGATTTTCGATACGTGTTTAGGACAAATAAAAATAATAAAAGAAAAATAAAAGATTTTGTTGGATACTCTATTTTGCTCCTGTTCTACCAATGTACGAGAACTCGCACACACTGTATCCTAGGGCGGGGCGTTGCCAGATCTTAACAGCTTGCTCCGAGATAGCCTTCTGTTCCTGCCCTGTCGAAGTATACAAATTCGGTACTGTACATACCTGAGGCCTGAGCTTGGTCTTGGGCGAGGTGGCGCCCGATCTGAAGGCGCGGGTGGCATGCGCGCCGCTTGCTCCAGAATCGGCTTCTTCTGCTCCTGTATTGTCAAAATACGAGAACTCGCATGGTACCTGAGGACTGCGCTTGCCCTTGGGCGAGGCGGCGCCAGATCTGGAGGCGGGCGGCGCGAGAGAGTCCGGCGGCGCGGGTGGCAGACGCGCTGCTTGCTCCAGGATCGCCTTCTTCTGCTCCTGTCCCGCCGCGAAGTACGAGAACACGCACAGCACGGCGTAGCAGATCTGATCCGCCTGAGAGGCATACGTGGCATATTTACAAAATGTGCTAACGTAAAAATCACCTATGCATACGTAAAATGAACCGTAGGGTAGAATTTTTTCAAGTCAGTAGAGAGATAATATGAAATAATTAACAAATAGGCAAATACTCGAACATATAGTTTGTAAGATGAAGTTAAGAAGGAAGAAAATTGTGTTTTGTTACAATGTAATGTTATTGTACTCTAACTACAAATACATATAGGTGTAAGAAACCTGTAAAAAAGTAGTTATTAGGATGAAAGTCGCTTATCCCATAACATTTAGTTATTAGTGTAAGTAGGGGCTTTGAATTCTCAGTTGTACTTTAATGGCTAAAGTTCCAGAGTTCATGCGAACCGGGCTTAAGAAGACTGGCACTCAGACAGGAATATTATAGCTTTAACAAGATTCAGATGTATAGACATAGTTATTTACTTATACTGTTATTTATGTACTTATTTATTACTAGCTATATATACTGACTATTTTAGCTGTTAGCCCTTGACCCTTTTGTATAATACTGACCGACACGATCAATTCCCGTGTTGAGTTAAAATTGAGTTAGAAGTATTAAAACCACACACAGACAGAGGCGATCTCATTATAGGTATAGTATATAATGTAGCATAAGATGATGATAATGGTGATGTATCGTATGAGTGTATTGACTTCATTGTATGAATATTTCTATATATTATTGTAAAAATTAGATATAACTTTCAAATATTATTTGATAGCGAAAGTCTTTATAGCGAAGCATGTAAGTTAAAGGTTTAATTAGCGTAGTTTAATCGTCACATAGCTTGATTTATTGACTTGAGCCAAAGGCTGATTACACAGATTGATTGTACAGTCAACCATTAGTTATAGTACCTATACCATCTGTCAAATTTCATTAATTAAATCTCGACCTTATGTTCTCTAAATTATAAACCTTAGTACGGTTTATTTCAGATTCACAAATTTTGACGTTTTGGGTAGGTTGACTCTCGTGGTTGACTGCACTAAAATTCAAGAAAAAATGTATCTGAAAAAGTACGTTATGTTTCAGTATAATTAACGAAGAAAAGGATACGGTATAGATATAATAAATACACACAAAGGCTACAAATGAAGTATACGAGCTGGAGTGGAAAGACATGCCAAAAAATAAAATAACACATTTGTGTACATACATCAGTATGAGCTATGAAACGTAAGGTGCATAATTCAGTTCAGTTCCATTGGTCTCGACATAGTACCGAGAAAGCCATATAGAGAAGAAACGATGGAGGTCAAGCACTACTTTCTCTGCCTACAACATAAAACATCAGGATAAATAAAACAAAAAGAAACAGAAAATCACATACAACACATTTAGTTCTAAAACTTACCATTATTGATTTGTACTTTCTCTGTATTATTTGTCTTGTTTTCGGATCTGGAAAATTATAAAAGTATATCATAAAGCTCTGGTCTGTTTTATGGACACCATGTTTTACTACTTATTATGTAGGTACTTACTAAATTCTTCTAAAACGAAGATACCGCCATTCTGAGTGAAGCATTTCCGAATGTGATCGAGCCGCACAAAGAACTGGAACACAAATATGCAGCTTTTAAAAAGTTATACCGTGCAATATTTGAGCAAGTGATTTTTTTTGACAGGGCAACACTGGTAATTTTGAATGAGTTGACAACATAACAGTGAGGGTTTAGATTTGACTCAATATCTACATTTGCTAGAATGTCTTCTTTATACACGCAACTATCATTTTTATACAACAAAGTTTACAACAATAAACACTGACTATCCACTTCGTGCAATACTGTTAAAATCGCAATACATTCCGGCCAATATTTATAGAGTTACTTTAGGCAGATTCTAAAATCCATATATCATATTTTTGAAATACAACAGTACCTATTCATTGGCAATATTTATATGTAAGGAACAAGAAAAAAACTTACCAATATATGTTTCAGATTTTAACAGTTTTATATCACACAAAATGCATCTTAAACTAATGTCGTGCAAAATTACATGCTCTCATGCTCGCAGTAACAAAAAAGTATAGGTTTCGAAACGCATGCGGCATGCAGGTACGAGCAGGGTGTTGCTAGAACGATCTCGATTAACTCCTCAGTTGGTCCACTATCATGTATCGAGAACAAGTTTTAAATTCAACTACCGCAGCAATACGTTGCGTTATTAGCGGCGTAGGTACTGATTGAGCGAGCCGTCTCGCAAAGCGGCTCGCTCAGTCAGTACCTACGCGACAATTCGCCTGTTTTAACATGCCATCAGTTGAATTTAAAAAGGGCAGAATGCAGCCATTGCAGGATGAGGAGCAAGACGGGCGCAGTGCGAGGTCAGGTCAGGGCGAGTGCTGGGTGAGGGGTGCGGGTGAGGGGAGCTCGCGCGGCGGCGGGCGGGCGGCGGGCTCGGGCCGCGCCGGAACTTGTGAGATGGCGAATGCTCTACGACTGACCTCGAGATCGCGTGCGGCCCGCGGCGGGACGCTCGCTCGGGCGCCGGCCGACAGGGGGCTAACGAACTAATCTCGGCAAACGGTGCGAGAGCGAAATATCGAGACCGCTCGCCGGACGATCCGTGATACGAATGCAAGCTGTCGGGTGCGGTGATGAACAAATAATAAACAGAGGGCGTCTATGTGCATGCACGACTGCGCGCGTCGGCGCTCGCCGCACTCGGGAGAACTAAAACAACGCTAACAACGGCTAAAACAATCGGTAAGCCTCAAAACTACAAGTAAAGCCCTACGACTTCGAACGATCATCTAAATGCACATCTCATGGTGACCGTGACAGAGATCATAGGGTCGTGTCGATCGTCGTAAGAGCCAGCCATTACTAGTGTATGAACCACTGAGTACCTCGAAATCCTTCAGCGCAGCGGCGCGGGTTCGGCGTGTCCGGAATGAGTAGAACAGAGAAAAAGAAGATATTAGTTGCGGGCGGCCGAGCGCGTGTCAAGGACCATCTCAAAAGTTCCTAGCGGAGAGCGGCCCGCGCCGGCGCCACGCCCTGCAGCGTCCGTATCGGTATCGGTGTGGCAGACAAATAGCACATGCACAGTTCCATGGAGTATATACGTAAATCAGATGGACAACGTTTACTCTTAAAATGTAAAAATCTAACTATTACATCGAATTAGTAATAGATAAAGATATTGAAGGGCAAATTAGTGATCTTAACTTGACACAAGCTGTATTCGTTTCACGATAAAAAATAACTAAGATACAAGAAGCAAAATCGCGCCAAGTCGACTGCATATAAATGAAATAAACGTAGACAATGAATACAGAAAATACATAATATTCGAAGTTATACTTATGTTATGTGTAATTATAAAAAAAATATTAAGAAGAAATCGAGATAGGAAAGTTTGAGTGGTCCTTGCATTCGGGTATACATTACCATAAATGGATTGTTAGATAAACTAAGAATCTATTTATCAGGGGGTGTCAACTAGTAAACTTATTGAACAATGTATCGCGATGCAACTAATTTGGCTAACAAATAGTCTGTCGAAGGGATTCATTCCCCTTGGGGGAGTTTCGATAGGTGTCGATGTCTTCGTTGGATGAAGAAGCTTCATAAATGAAAGTACGATTATAATCAACAATGCGGTTACGGCACCGGAACAATATTGAGACAATGAAGCATTGGGCAGCGTGGGGCGCCTCCCTCCCGTAGTACACTCGTACCGAGACATTCCCCAGAACAAGCGTGAACATTGACATACCTTACCTGTCAGATTGCTTTTATGATGATACCAAAACTTGACATCGTTAATATCGGTCTCGAGTCTTGAGACGTTTTGGTATATCATAGCGATAACATATAAATAAGCCGACAAAAAATACAGACAAAGAGAAAGCTTTGGGACATACCTTGCTGTGGTGGAACAGGAGTCCAACCCCTTCCATGCACACCTTGAAATGTCAAAGATGTTACTCATATTAACACAAATGTAGCACTGAATATTTGAGTTGAGAAGTCAATTTTTTGGTTATATTCAAGGATCTTAGAACAAGAGTTATTTCAAATCTGATACCATGTATCAGGAAATCACTACATGTATTTTGTTAGCCTCTGTACCTCTATACTCCAATATTTCTAGGAATTTCAAATACTTTTCCATGTTTCTTTTGTTTCGCTTTTGAAAGAAGTCAGTAAAAGTTTCCGAAACAATCGAAAGACTCATTGATATGGTACTACTTGAGAGAGATAGAACCTTATTTATACCTTACGAATACTTGGAAGGTACAAGTTACTGCATCACCGACACTTTATTGTCTTGTTAGTGGCTAGCTATACTCGTAAAGTCATATCTGCTCCTGCTACCGCTCTTGTTGTGGCAGGTAAAGTGGGCCAGAGGTCCAGCTATACTCAAAATACGTTTTTAGCTGCAGATCTTCACTAAAAATAAGAGTAGACAGAGAAGTGTGGCCAACTGTACTGATCCTGGTAGGAGGGGCGAGAGAGTCTACCATATCCCTTCCAAATCTTTGACTCCGATAGGAAAAAAGCATTCGATGGGGGAGACCACCCATCTCCCCTCCAAATCTTTGACTCCCATAGAAAAAAAACTTTCGAAGTTGGGGGTCTATTAAATGCCTATTCACTCTGGTCTTGAAGATGCCAAGGATGTAGGTTTCGGGAAACACAAGCTGTTTCATACCTTAGCCGTTCCCATAATGAACGAAGAAGCAAATCGCTTGACTCCCATAGGAAAAGCATTCGTAATGAACGCCTAAAAAATCCCCCTCCCCCAATGTTATAGAACCGCGTCTGTATTCTCTGTAGTCCACTGCTGAACATAGGCCTCTCCCAGGGCGCGAAATTGAGCCCGATCTTCGGCTCTTCTCATCCAGTCGCTGCCAGCAATCGTCGCTCTATCTAGCAGGGGGGATTCCCACACTGCGTCTCCACTCCAGCGGTTGTCGGTTCTGCGACAGATGTGACCGGCCCACTGCCACTTCAACTTGCTAATCTTATGAGCTATGTCGGTAACTTTTGTTTTATGACGGATCTCCTCATTTCAGATTCGATCCAGCAGAGATACTCCGAGCATAGCTCTTTCGTACCATTTCTTTCGTTCGTTCTTGTGGACCAGTCGCACCGTCGTGTCCACGTTTCGGCCCTTTACCTTGTGACTGACATTGGGACGTTACCTGTATGAGCCCTCCCTCGCCGGTGGCGCAGTCCTGTATGGGGAACTCGCCGCCCAGCTCGGCCGCGTCCTGTCGCCGCCCGCTCTTCTCCATCGCCTCCTTGATACAGTAGTACAGCGCCTTACACTGCACACGGCGGGAAATGTACAGTGCGTGAGTTTTTAGACACAATTCGGGTCTTAAGAGACTTCGGTTATTAATAGTGATATGCGAATGCCTAAGACAGGGACCGATTTTACCCGATACCCGAATCCCTTTAGAAGCGTCATCTCTTCAAAAGAATTTCTGTACAGTGGAGTGGAAGACACATCAAGCTATACCATGTGTAACTCTGTCGTAATAAGTTTTTGTTAAGAATCATTTGACATTTGTATGAATGTTTCAAACAAGTTAAAGCGACTAAGTACTAAAAGGCCTGACGTTTTGTCCAATGTAGGTACATAACTCAGAGGTCAGAAAATGGTAGTGAACGTAAGAAGTTACCTTCTTAGTATAATATTTGTGCAGTTGCGTCTGGCCGCCGTTCTTCCTCCAAAGACACAAAACTCGTATTTTCGGGCTGTACGTCATGTTGACCAGCCGCTCGTACCACCATCTCTCTACAATTGTACCTGGAAAATACAACAATATTATTGTAATATACTCACATCTCACTATCGTGTTTTCGTCATGTTTGAACAAGATATACGTTACATACGGTATGGTGTTTTCTGAAAAAATATAAGACTGGGCCTTTCTGACACATACTGCTGCTGTAATTTTTTCTGATAACTACGCATCTGATGTGCGCAGATTTCTGCAAATCACAAATAACTTGCCAGGTATGCGAAGAAATAAGTTTTATTTTTAAAACTAGTCGTTTCCTTAAAAATAGATCTTATCATTTTCAGCCATCATCATCAGCATCGGGTGCCATTTTCAAACTGAAGTTTTCCAGTCAGTGTTCTTTGTATATTCTGTGCCATAAAGGCCACTTGCTGCCCCGCAATTCCAATTCCACCATGAAGCATGCACCGTCAATATGTTCCTGACCAATTCTCTCCGACTCTGCATTCCATAAGCCGAGGTCCGTGCCCTATGGACTCTCTTAGGCCTATTGCTCTCTCTCCCCTTTGTATGCAGACAAAATGGACATCTAATTATTAAGATCTTTATTTGCTGACAAATCTTCGGATCTGGCGAGCGCCTTCTGCGTGCTTCTGTGCTCGCCTCAAAATTACAGTGAATCTATAAAGGTCGTCTGTGGCCTCAGACGACTTTTATAGATTCACTGTAATTTTGTAGTAGTCCGTATCGAAAAAAAAGTGCACCGTGAACCTGGCGCGCCGCAGCAGTCGCGACCCCACGTGCTACAGTGTATGTGAGTCACCTTGCGTGGAGCGCAGCACGAGCCCGTCGTCGCGCACCTCCATGAAGCGCAGCTCGCCCGCCGCGTCGCCCTCGTGCACCGTGAACGTGGCGCGCCGCAGCAGCCGCGACCCCAATGGCTTCAGGTCTATGTCATTCCCGTGCTGCGTGCAAAATCATATTCAAACCATTGTTATTTAATATCTAAATAAAAAATGTGGGGTACATTTTTTATTTATGTTACAGGTGTCGGTGTCGAGATTCCCTTACTTCTTCCTGATTATCATCAGATCCTCAAGAACTCAAATTTGAACGACATTTGTAGCGCGGTAGCAACACCATGTTTTAACTTGTCATTGTATGCAAGTACCAAGTTTTTAGACTTATTATTGTATGCAAGTAAGATTGATGAATAAACTGAACTTGTATTTAACATGACGAAATTCTTTCGGAATAAAGGCGAAGTTAAAGCATACTCACCAAGGTATGTACTGCATCAAGGAGATGGTTCACTTCCTGACTGTACACGAGTCCGATATGGCTCTTAGCGAGTAAGCGGCGCACTTTGTTCCGCACTATATCAGCATCCACCCCAAACAGCACCAGAGCAGCCGTCAGATTGTACAGTGCCGTCGATAGAAGCCTATCTTCTTCGTGTTCGAGACGCTTTCTTTCTGTTTCACTGAGGCATTTGTATCGCTCCATCATCTCATTTGCGCCCTGGTCCATTCCGATCATATCGCGCTCCTGGCTCACCGCGTCTAAGAACGCGTCTTCCCAGAATTGCATTTGGTCCCATAGGTTTGATCGCTCTTTACCTTTAAGGAAGTAACATGTTAATTACAAAGGGATTTTAAAGAAATTTGACAAATGAAAAAGTGAGAGATAAACAGAATGTGACGAAAAAGTAGGAGATATACAAGCGTGACGAAAAAGTAGGTAAGAGATAAATAGAGTGCGACGAAAAAGTGTGTGATAAATATACCTAGTGCGACGAAAAAGTGGAAGATAAACGGTGTGACGAAAAAGTGGGAGACAGTGTGATGAAAAGTATCAGATAAACAGAGTGTGACGTAAAATAGAAGAGTGAGTGTGACGTAAAAACTGGTTTACACTTGGTCAAGTGTTTAGCGAAGTGAGTAAGTACAATGAGTTAGGGCAGTGGTGTAAACCGAGTCAAGTTGGTTTGCAAACTGCCTTGCCAGTGGATCCAAATATTGTTTTTGTTTGACTGGCAGTAGTGTAAACTCACTGGCCACCGTCCTTGCAACTTGGACTCGCTACTGTCCTTACCCATTTCGCTAAACACTTAACCAACGTAAACCGGCCATAAAAGTTACCGATGAGTCCCTGGTAAAGGTATGTGCGAGCGGTATCGGGGGAGGTGAGAGGCGAAGTGGTGGGCACTCCCACGGGCGGCCGGAACCCGCTCAGAGACGACTTGGAGGAGAACACGCTCGCCGCGCGGGGCTTGCCGCCCGGCGCTGCGCCCGCGCCGCGCCCCATCTGCGTTACCGTGTTAATTTAGGCTGCGTACTAAAATTAACAGGAAATAACTAACGCCACTCTGATAAAAAAAATCATTTCTCATAGCATAGCATATCTATCACGTCCATAATCCCCGAGGGGGTAGACAGAGGAACCACCTTCATCATAGGTACTTCTCACTTTTCGCCGTAAGATTTGGTGGACAAACGTGATAGCTGGCGGGCCTATCGCCGTCTACTAGGTGTAGAATAGTACCCGCAAAGGGCCTTAGTCGCTTCGTACGACACCCACGGGAAGAGTTGGGGTGGTGCTGTTTTTTATGACCGGCACGACACGGCTCATTTCTCATATACTGGTTAATTTTGAAAAATGTACGTTGTTTTACATAATTTTAATTATTTAATTTTTTTAAATTAATATTATTATGAAAAGTGAGTTTTCAGAACCATATCTTAAGCTTTTTTTAATGTCGTTTCCCTATAGTTGACTAGACGGAAAAAGTAGCCACTTTATTCCGTTTAAGTAGATAACAATATGAATACAACATGCAATAAAACTATACCAATATGTCGTAAAAAATCACAATCTGAAAAACAACGTAATGCCGTTTTTTTAGAATTCCTTTGTATTTGGATAGTAGATTTTTTATTAAAGTGACGCTAGTTATTTACTGTTAAAATTCACGTAGATGTTGTATCCACGTACTACGAGATAAAGCGTGCCGCTGCTACGCGGCCCAAGCTACGGCGTAGGTAGTCGACGTCCGTAGCTAATGTGTGCAGTGAGAATTTTACGTGAAATCTATCGTGTCCTCCGCATCTTACATCGGTGGTTGCAAGCGAACCATTACGTTTTTAGGTGCGAATGGTAGGTGCTTATCGTGATATTAGAGTTGAGTTTTAAACACAGATTTTTAGCACTATATTGTGGTTCTATCAGAAATCAGATTTTTTTAAATGTAAGAAAGTACCTTAAAGTACATTTTTATAACGTCACTTTTTTACTCTACCACCGCTTCGGAAAGTGCTATAGCTGAAAGAAAAGAAGCGGCGCAAGAAACAATCAGCAGCACATCTTTTAAAATAAATATAATAATGTAAAGTCGTATTACATTAATAGATACTTCATAAATATTCAAAAGTACAGGTTTCATTCTAGATATTAATACAAATAAATACTCGTATTAAACATGCAAATTGTCTACAAGACAAATTGCCTGTAAGGTTTTCGGATAAATTTTGTCATCAAAAATTGGACCAATTCCGCGACGGCATTTGTCTGACGGGTAAGCGGACAGTAAGCTACAACTAGACGACTAGACGACTATACTACACGCACTAGGACTTACATTAAGGAACATGACGTCAGTGTCAGAGAGGTTGGACTTAAAGGAGGCGCGGTGGTCGAGGAGATTGGCTCGGTTGGTGGTGATCGAGCCGCTCTCGTCGCCCGAGCAATCAGACGACGGCGCCGCCTGCCACGACACAAACAACCCCCCTATAGGACGCCTCCACACTGTCGCCACCGGGCCATACTACTTTCCAAAACACGGGAGACGGACCTGGATTTCTTACCGCACAGGTCAGGATAAAATGGTGGGTGGTCGATGAGAAAACTAGACCCCAAAATCGGTTTTTAACTGCTGCATAGGAAGCGTTCTAAAAATATGAACAGTCCATATAACTTGCAATGTAATATGCTGGTTTTCGAATTCGACTAGCAGCGCGAGATCGTAGAAACCAGCGTAACTGTTGAGCTCTCGTTCCAAGTCATACAATATTAGTTGATGCTCAAGTTATGTTGGTTATTCATATCTTTAGAACGCTTCCTATGCGGCAACTAGGAAATAAGATTTTTAGAATCCATGAGTTTTCTTATCGACTTATTACTATTTCATCCAGACATCCGGAATAAAAATTACCTAACTGGCTCCCCAACTAATAAATGTTTAATTTCATTATCATGCAAGTGTGGGACGATATTCAACCGGGTATTGCCCGTGGTCCAATCGCTCCGTCCACCTAGGTGGACCAGGGGCAATGTTTGATTCGATGATCGTCTGGAGACCTGGGAGACTGGCGTCGACATCATAGCTATTTCCAGTGTAGAGGGCCCTGTACATAGAGTCTTCACTTAACCTCCACAAAATAAAACGTTGTTTGCAGCATTGTCATTATGTAACAACCCCGTTAGTGTTTATGGCGCGCCAAACAGATCGGTTTACACACCAGATGTTTTGTGCTGCATGTATTAATCTTTCTGTATTGTGTTCTATATTCTGGTGTTTATAGTGCTAAATAAACGATTTCAAATTCAATTTCAATTTTGTGTATACACTACAACTCAAGCGAACTCTCAATTCGTTGATGAAAACCGATATGTTCTACGCAACTCACGTAACTGGTTATGTGTAAGTATATAATTTCCAAATGATTAGTTTGTTACATAAGTATGTTAACATCAACACATAAAACATCTCAATAAATAAATAAATACAACATTAAATACCCATAAACATGGACGGTAATGAAACTTAAAATACCGATCACATTTCATGTACTGATTGGTTGTGTTAGTGTGTCTACATATAATTTATCTCAACAATAGCAAAACAGTGGCCATTGAAAGCACACAACAACATTCATTCTGAAAGTAAAAGAATAGGCAAGTTTTTAAAATGAAACTTTCAATGAGATTTATTTTAGCACCCATATCATGCTCAAGAATATAATAGCAATTAATTAATCATCATATATATAAATAAATAAGAGTAATGAAATAATACTGTTCCCATTAATGAGATCGGGGCAACACAGACTCGTCATCATGCAACACGTACCAACTCCCACACAAATATAGACACGGAACAGTGTGGACACTCACGTCAGATTCGAAGGAGGTCAGTTTACTGAACAGAAGGTTCCTCTTCTGATTCAACATGTCTTTGAACATCTCTGTGGTGCTCTGTGCCTCGCTCGAGTCCATCTCGGGGTAGTTTAAGATTGGCACGTCTATGTAACAAAATACATGATCAGGAACAATGTGAAAATGATCGATACCTTTCAAAGTATTGAGAATGTCTTGTTCTACAACTTTTAAACAATTTTATTCAACAACTGATAAATTTGTTGATCAAATGCTTGATCAACAAATTTATCAAATGATGCTAGGGTCCTAAGGAAGGTCCTCCTTCTAAGGTTTCTTTGAGCAAGTTCAAGGGGGGGGGGGGGGGGGGGGGGAGATGTCATAGGGTACAATTCCGCCCCCACCCTCCAGTTTTTAACCTATAACTCATTACGACTCCCTTCGGACAATGTCGGATCAATTGAATTACTGAATTCAGTAATAAAATATACTTTGGCAAAAGTCGGATAAATTGAACCAATTCAATGGTAATTCAACAATAATACTATTATTAAATAATTTCTAATCTCATTATATAATTGACGTTGTGCCTCAGAAAGATGGGGGCGGGTGAATCGGCGAGCTTTTATTTTTTATGGCGCCTTTGGATGGCTTGAAACTCGTTAAAAATAAAGTTAATTAAAAAGTTAAGTCCATAAAGTTAATCAGGCGTTACTTTGCGAAAATCCATTAACTGTAAAAAATATTTGGGAACGCCTTCTTATAATTATAAATAAAGTTTATAAATTATTACCTGTCTGCGAGCTTTTCCTTGAAGAAGGTGAAGAGGAACACGGCGTCTCCAAGTCATGCCGGCCGTAATGGTCTGTATGTGTCGAGCCGCCCATTCCGCCGTGCTCTAACCCAGCGATCTCTTTACTCCAGTAGTGCGTGTGCGCCATCTCCGCCAGTTGGAATACGGATGCCATGCCACCAAGGCCGAAGTTGGAGTATGTATGTTCGAGCCCGTGGACGACTGCTTGCAGGACTTTTAGCATGCCCTTCCATACTGGCTTGCTGACGAACTGCGCGGAAAGTAGGAAATTATTTGAGATATGTATTAAGTCCGACTGAATAGACCAGATTTTCTTTGGTTTTAAAATAATTAATTCAATTCAAATTTTGAGTTGAGCTACACTGTAGATCTACCAATATCCTAGTTGAAAAAAGATGTGATGACGGAATGAAAATTTGGCGAAACATAACAGTCGGTCAATAGTTACTCATACAAAGACGGCGAAAGTTCGGTGAAATATTTCGGTGCCATGAATTAGACCGCTCAAAATCTGCCTGGTAACGCATACTACGTACACGTTTTGAATGATAATGTGCGTACGGTTTTCAAACATGTCTGCTAACATATTTGGCATCCGGAATTCATATTATTGCGGCACCGGAATTCAGAATGCCATCACGGGCGACAAAGTAGACATTATAATTACGACATCGTTCCCAATAAGCCTCTAAAAGTTTAAGAATATCACTTATCATCCTTTAATTCATTATCATAAGGCTACGATTGAATTATTGAGTACAGGTACTTGCAATCCTGTACTTGCAATATTATGAAAAGTAACTTACCACATCGTCTACTTTGTCACTGGGCGTGGTCTTTCTATTGAAGTTCCGGTTCAGTTTGCTGAGCACCATGTTTCTGTACGACTCGTCTTCCATCAGCTTCTTCAGCCGATTCAGCTTCAACCAGCCAACGCCTTCGCCCTCCAACACGTGTTGAACCAGCTAGAGGTAAACAAATCCATGTTATAATCAAGATATAGAAAATCAATCAATCTCAAGTTATTATAAGGATTTCTTTTCTTGGGATGAAAACATATCACAAGATAACAGTGCCGCGTATTGCGAGGTTTCAAATTTTACTTTTTTTTAATGAACCAGTCTGGAAGAGTTCCACCCTGCTTTGCAATTGAACTATCATATTTATATACTCTCATAATTTATTGTTTATGATGGAAAATACCCTATTAAAAGAGAAAATTCAGTAAGACTCACGTCGTTCAAGAAGGCCTGGTTCTCCGTGTTGGCGGAGGAGCGCGTCAGCGGCGTCTGCGGCGGCGGCGGCGGTGCGGCGTGTCGGATGAGCGGCGTGCGCTGCACGAACCCGCGGGCTCCCTGAGAGAACGGCCCGAACGTGGCCGTCAACGGCGCCGGCTGCTGCGGAGTGCGGGGGGGCTCCGCGCCCTTCACTTGCTTGCCTACACCAACAACCACTTTAGTAGTATTAGCAACTGTCGCGTAAAATGAGCGAATGTCGTTTAGGGAGGACTTCGCATATAAGGAAAGGATGCGCCAGTAGCTTTGGATGCCTAAAGGCGGCAAGTTGTTCGAAATGATCGGTAGAGATGACTATAAGTCGTTAGGTTCTGTAGCGAAGAGTTCCTGGGAACAGGAAAAGGGAACATCTTCCCACCAGGCTGGGTGGCCTGGGGACCAATGCCGATCGACCAGTTGATGTTTGGAACTTGTATAGATGCGAAGTCCTAGGAACACTTCGATAGCGCGTTGTACAGCGACATCTGTTGCGAGTTGAGTGAATTAATCGTAGTGCGTCGCCACAGTCGCGCAAATGCCATTGTACGAGCGAAGCGATGAGCTCGCTTCGCTCACACATAGAAAAAAAACGAATATTACAACGGCTAGTTACGTGCAGTTGCATTCTTCTTAATCGGTAACTCTTGACAGAGTGGTGGTGGTGGATTGCTCCGACGTCTCGAGCACGGCCGCTTTAGCAATGTGTCTCCATTTGGCCCGGTTGGTGGCATTGCGAGAACACTCGACCAGGGAACACTTCGTCACTGACTTTATGAGGTCCGACCATTTAGTCGGGGATCTACCGCGCTATCTTGTTCCCTCCACCTTACCTTGGACGTGCATACAATACTTTTTCTTTGACCATTAAATATACCTAAATAACAGAAAATACGAACTATTCTGAACCATCCAACACAAGCCAGCTCGTCCAAACTCCGTCGACAACAATGCGTGGTCCAAGTTGTCGTATCCATAGCCATTTCAGACAGAAAAATTGACTAATAATATTTCCACATAGATGAACAATTCAGTCGTATCACATGATCCAATCTTTTAGATATCTATACAAACTAATGCCTTTCATTCTTATTCGTACATACAACCGCTTATTTCATGTGCATTGAAGGCCATATAAGCTGACTAGAATATGGTCAACTTAGATAAACTTGCAGGGAACGAAGTGAAAAATTTATACCTTTAGAGCCGAATAAATCGCTGAACATGCTGGAAGTGGAAGCCGCGAGCCCGTTGAGGTCTGAACTGATGTTGGAGAAGAAGTCCCGGTGCGTCGCCGCCAGCAAGTTGGTCGTCTGCAGCGCTGTCGAGTCGCGTCGCGCGTTCGGACTACTAGACAGCTCTTGACTCTCTCCCTAAAAAAATAACACATTGTATAGATAAGTCTGGATCTAGTAGATTAAAAGGTCAAACGCTGTCATTTCCGTCCGGTTGAAACGTTCGAAGAATAGCCCAGGTAGATACATAACTCTAAATTAAATCCCCGAAGTACCAGTGTAGAGATCCCTTTACTTTTTCCTAGTCATCATCAGGTCCTCAATATTCCAGATGTGCTAAGGTCACCATGATCATAAATATTTGAGCTCAAACTCGGACCACATGTTACCGTTCCAGAGATCCCATAATACTCCAATATCCTAAGATACTCCAATATCTTAGAACCACTGATCCATTTTTCATGACATGGCTAAGAACATTTAGCAGGTTAAACCTGCGGCGCCAGAAGCGTCGAATTCTTCGGCTTCAGAGCAGGCTTCTACGTTGAACTTTTAAAGGTACAACACACTTTAATTAAATACTATAGGATTGTCTGCGTCATGGGTCCTCAGAAATCAATCAAAAACACAAAATTAGATCACCTTCTCCGACCAGTAATTGAACCTGGAACCTCTTATACAGAAGACAGATACACAATAGACTATGTTAAGACGTCGTCAACTTAACTCAAAGTATGCATCAACTTCAACTTTGAGAAAGACTAATGAAAAACAAAACTATTAATTTATTTTACCTTCATGAGCAGTCCTTTCTTAGCAGCCACTTCTTTGGCACTCTTGGTGAGATCGCCGAAAGTGGACTTCCCTACATAGGTGAGGTCTTCAAACGTATTTTTGCTGACTGCAGTGGCGGTCTTGCTGGCTTCTAATGCTGATTTCGACGCTTCTTGCATGCTCTTTGATGCCTCTTCAGCTGCTTTTTTAGCGTGCAGCGTGAGCTATAAAAAAATTGAAATTAATGATGTGATATTATATGATGTGTAAATTTAAAAACGTGCAGAAATGACGGAAAAATGTTGGCTGATGTGTTTATATGGAACTAAAACTACGCTAAGCAACGTTCTATCTTGCTGTTTTCGCCAAAAATTGTTTTTACTAAGCTGCTACTGAAATGAATAGCAGTTAAATGATTAACGAAGAGATATGCTGCCTTAAGTCAGTACATTAACTTCAATCGTACGCGCAGATTTCAACCAAGCCTTATTCTATCCAAACAACGTTTTATTTTGGAAAACTGTCTACATCTTACGTACTAAAATGAAATGTGTTAATTGCTACTTTAAATTGCACTCCCCAAAGTCACTCAGATACCTGTCCGAAAGGCGCAAACATTTTCTTTTCTTCCCCATCAGCCGCTTTTCCTTTCTTCGTTAAGTATTTGGTATAAATAAAGCAATATTTTGTTAATTCAGAAGTGGGATATAAACCCATTAACAAAGAAAGAGGGCGACACAGGTCACAGCTATTATAAAATAAATGAAGACCTCTTCATACATGTTATAGGTGTAATTTTAAATATAATTTTATGCTAAGTTATTTAATACAAGTCCTACGTTTTTAAGAGTCGGGAATGAAGAATTTGCAGAATGTGTTTTTTGGGATAAATGCATTAACAAAACGTAATTGATTCAGTCCTACCACAGACAGACAGAAAGAATCCTGGCTGCCAATAAACCGTCAAAAACACTGGGCCCTCAAAATGTATGAAAAGTCGCCATCCTTCTTCGTTTACATTATACATATTGATACTTAGCAACTGGAATATTCACCTTGTCCATATGTGCAAGGAGTCCTTCCTGACTGCTTTGACGAGTGGTTTCTCGCACCAACTCTTTGGCCTGAGCTGCAAATTGTTCCAGTAGAGACGATTGTGATGCTTGTCGGGATACACCGCTACTCGTACTCTGCAAATAAATTACGGTAAAATACGGTATTAACCTAAAAAATATACATTGCATCAATCAACTTACATGGACATACTAAAGAAGGATCTAAAATTAGATTTTCGATATCTCAACTAACATCAAAGATATTAATGGTTAAAGTTAGTATTGGACAGATGCTCTGTCTCTTTCTAGCAAAACAGTCCTTTATATGCAGCCAGGACCTGCTCGTATGGCGCTATAGAACAGTTACGTCATTAAACTTATTGCCGTTTCTTTCTACCGTTCTGAGTTTTGATTGCCTGTAGTTATTTTATATTTCAACTAATTTTAATTCTGTTTCACATTTGACTATCCATTTATGACTATTTCTTAATTTTTAAGAAATGCATTTAAAATAAGATACTTGGAAACTACCCCATTTACGATCTGTTTGGACCTAGAACTGTTTCCGGTAGCCTATTAAATAACTTTATTCTCATGTAATAAAGTTATTTAATAGGCTACCGGAAACAGTTTTTTTCTATATTCACACTTGGGCAGTACAAGTTCATTTTTATTCCGAAGATTTCTAGTGTTTGTTGAATTTGCGTGAAATATGGTGCCGTTGCATGGGGTCACTTACCTTAACATGCGAGGCATGCGAGGGCGCACCATGCGGGTGGGAATGGTGCGGCGTGAGCGCTCTATCGGAGTCGCTCGCGCTGCCACTATCGGCGGCGCGCTTTCTGCTAACGACCGTCTTCGGCGTCGTAGTAGAGTTGGAGTCCGACTCGCGCCCGAAACTGCCGCTGTCAGTGTCCTATAAGCGTGCAAGTGCAGTGGTGTTAGGCACAGGCACGGGTTCAGGTTCAGGGCCGTTTACAGACATCGCAATTTAGGGTTTCAGTGGAGGAAGGTTGAGGTTTCGCGGAGGGGAGGTAGTTTTGAGGTTTCGAGGGGTGAGGTCAATGAGTTTCGGGGGAGGGAGTTTGAATCCGCAGGCGGTTAAGACACAAGTTAAGTGTGTAAAACTTACTTACTAACCACAATCACTTGTGATGAGAGTATACGATATCGGTGTCGGAAATTTAGAGGCCGACTCTCTCCCGAAACTGCCGCTACCCATGTCCTTAAAGAGAGAGTTTGTGCAGTGCGGTAAAAAGGTGCAAAAAACGTTTTACTAGCCAGACTACTGCATTTGCTAGTCAACATCTGTGTACACAAAACGTATAATGTTACCGGGAAAAATAAAACGAAAAATTTACGACTTAGCCCCCAACAAACTTTGGCGAGGCCGCAAGCCAAGCTGCAACTTACGAGGCCGATGAATTGCCCCAATCACGATCGCCCCAAATCCCGACAAATTTTTGCAACGCCCCAAATCGAGCTCCCCTTTCTCTCCATCAGGTGCAGCAGGCCTAGCCCCCAAGGCCTAGTTATTATTATTGGAATCCTTACGCTTTTCTTAACAGGCGGGGTCGCGAATCAACCACGTCGGGCCTCTCGTCCGGCGCCTCGTAGTCCGAGAGCTCGCTGTGGTCGGAGCTCGAGGCGGACGCTCTAGTTGCCTCCACACCTTTGGCGTCTTATTATAATGAGAATCCTTACACTTTTCTTGACAGGCGGTGGTCGAGAATCGGCCGCGTCGGGCCTCTCGTCCGGCGCCTCGTCGTCCGAGAGCTCGCTGTGGTCGGAGCTCGAGGCGGACGGCGACGGCGAGGTGGACGCCCTGCCCGCCACTACGCCGGCGTCTTGACCCACCTCGCCGAACATTAGAGACGAGGGGGGGCTGTATACCTGTACATAGAAAATAAACGCGTAATAATTTATGTCTCTGTACAGTGGAAGACACATTAAGCTATTCTTTTTGGAACCCTGTCGCATTAAGTTTTTGTTACGATTCCTTGTCAAACTAATGAATGTGTCAAATAAATCAAAGCGATGTACTAAAGGACAAACATAATATAATCTCACAACACATCAGGTACCATACCTAATATGTTGTCTACTGTACAGAGAGGTGTCAGATGCATAATAATGTTTATCTGGGTGCGTTTTAGTGAATGTATCTACTTACACCTTTTATTCATATTTAATTTGGCCGAAAATTTGAAATAAGAGATGAAGTCAAATAGATTATATTATATTTGTATGCATGTTCTAATAAACAAATATTCCTACCGTCTTTGGATCCAAAGAGGATGACAAAGTCATGGGGACTTGGATCACTGCGCTATAAGTTTCCCCAATGACGTGTTGTTGATGGGGAACACCGCCTACAACAAACGATTATGTGAATAAAAATATTAAAATTGACATTTTCTTTCGAAACTCGAGTTCTACAAACTTTCATTACCTGGCGATAAGTCAGATGACACCATTTCAGAGACGAAATCGCTCAACGATGAATATGATGAACTAGTACTTTCAGCAGCTTCCGAGTCAGAACCGCTCTCATCTGCAATCAATAAATTAATATGACTGGATTGTTTGAATATTTTTCTTCACATATTTTTTTCTGCAATCGTATATATAAACCTTTACGGTAGATAGGAATTGTTTTGATTGGCTTCGACATATTTGCCAGGTCCCAGTTACTGGTTATTCCAATATGAAAGTATTAATCGAAAACCGAAAAATATTCGTCTATAGCCATAACATTTATTCTAAAAATGTTCTGAATTATAGTTAAAATATTTGGTAGTGGTAGATCCTAATGTGAAGGATCGCCTGGGGTGGTACCACCCTCTTATCTATTTCTGCCGTGAAGCAGAAATGCTTGAATTTCTGTGTTTCGGTTTGAAGGGTAAGAGAGCCAGCGTAATTTCCAGCACATGAGGCAATCCATCTTAGTCCTCAAGGTTAGCAGCGCATCAAAAACCCTCTAATATTAATACGGTAAGGTGAGATGTCTATGGGCGACGGTGACCACTTAACATCAGGTGGCCCGTTTGCTCGTCTGCTCTCCTAATGTAATAAAAAAAAATAAAAAAAAATAAAAAAATTACTCTAATCGTTCTTCCCGTTGACTCTTCGAATGTCATTTTTTTGGGCGAAGATTCAAGTCATGATTGCTACAAGTTGTCACTTTTTAATCTCGGACACTACGAGGCCGATTCCATTCCGGTTCGGTTCACTGCATCCAATCACGAAGCGCTGATTTGAAGTGGGGAAACGAAGCGCATGTGATTGTTTGAAGCGAACCGAACCGGGGCGGGAACCTGACTCGTCTTATTCTCACCGGTGGGCTGATTCTCGTGTCGTTGTAGCTGCCTAAGCGCACCGTTGAGGGAACTGCCGTCATCCCACACCGCGAATCTGATCGGCTGCAGGGAGTCCGCAAACCACTTGGGTTTGTCGCCGACTTGCCGCGGGTCAAACACGCCCGTTTGTACCCGAAGGAATGCCACGTTGCACGGCGTTAGTGACCACTCTGCTAAGAACTCCACGGCCTGTCGACAACAAAGTCAATAGGGTATTTTGACAAACAACAAAGATAAAATTCATTTTATAAATTATAAAAAATAGAAATGAATTGATAGTCAAATATGAAAACAGAATTGAGGTTCGGGACAAAATAAAATAGCTACACGAGATCAGAAATCAGAAGATAGAAAAAAACGGCAAAAGCAATTTGTGACGTCACTCTAATGTAGCGCCATACAAGCCCTTATTTAGGAACTGTTTTTCTATAAAGGGACGGAATATCTCTCCGATTCTCCCCACTACTAACTTTAACCAATATTATCTCTGGTGTTAGTTGAGATATCGAAAAACGAATTTCAAATCCATCTTCAGAATGTCCATGTAAATTGATTAACCAATGAATTGAATAAATTTGTTATTGAAACACACCTGTGTCCTTGCGAACTTATTCAAAAATGAAGTGGTTCTAGGTCGTGACCGCAAGAAGCTGTTGATTTGAAAGGCGACCACCGGCCGCGGGTAAAGTCTGAGCGTACGTGTGTGCTCCATAAAGTTGGCTAGAATGTTTTGCGAGTTGAAGAAACGAACCTGCAAAGGAAAGTAAACTATTAGGAGTCGTTCAGGGCTAGTACGGAAATACTCTCGAATCAGTTATAGGAGAAGGAATAACCCACCCTCCGAATTGAAACCTTGGAGTCATCATTGGGAAGTTGAAACCTTGGAGTTGAATGATAGATTTGAAGTTGAAATGTTGTTAAATTTGTTAGAAGTGCAATAATCTTACCATAGCGACACGGGTAGCGACGTCCACGGAGTCAACGTCATTGCCGTAGATGAGCGGGTTGAAGGGCTGCGGGCCGGGAGAGGCCAGCGAGTGCCGCTGCGGCGTGTGGCCCGCACTGACCGCGCTCGCGGCCGTCAGCGACACGCGCCGGCTTTCCGGCGTGCTGTGCGGCGCCGAGTGCGCGCCGTCCGTCGATGAACGGAACGACGCTGGTTGCACCCTATCAATAGTGACGTCACTATACATATAGGCATTAATATCGCTGATGTTAGTTGAGATATCTATAAACGGATTTCAGATCCATATTCAGTATGTCCATGTAAGTTGATAGATGCAATGAAAAAAATAGTCATGTTCCCTATTCAGAAAAATACCTACAATGAGGTTTGGAGTACATGGCGCCGATTCCAGCGCCGGTTCGGTTCGCTGCCCAATCACAAATGTTCCGCGGAGTTCCGCCCTCCCCCCTCTTGAAGTCAGCGCCTCGTGATTGGCTGCAGCGAACCGAACCGGCGCTGGAACCGGCGCATGTAGTCCCAGCCTAACTTACTTGAGAGTGGCGCCCCCAACGGTGTCTCTTTTAGAAGGCAGCAGTTGAGCCGTCGCTTGCTCCGCCGATGTGTTTGTAAGACTGCTCAAAGCCTGACAGAAATTAAATCACACGGTAACGGCTAATTGTGTACGTAACGTACGAATATGTTTTTATCTCTGTTTTTAATAAAAGCAGATTTAATAATTGAATACAATTTCTACTTAAAATAATAATATTATTAAGAATTAGATCAACATATTCTTCAAGAATATTATCAAGAAATTTGGCTGCAATTCAATTTTATAAAGCTTTCATTCGATCCCAAAATAATGTTAATAAGTGTTATTACCTTTATTAGTACAAGTTACCTAGTTGAAAAGCTTAGCGCAAGCTTATTAGCCTTTTCAATATCATTCGTACATAAATATACATACAGTACATAAAAAATACAAACATTAAAAATGCACTATCTACCTTGTACCTACCTACCTACGATCGAAGAAACAGAGTATAGTCGTGTTTTGTCTTTGATCGTAAATACTGGATTACCCCGAATACTCAACATGTAAAATTAAAAGAAAACCCACAACACTGTTCAGTACAGGTAATACATTACATTAATTTCGTATTTCGTACTTTGAGGTAGTCCAGTATGTTTCAAATATCTCAAGAATGTAAGCAAATTCCACATTCTGAAAGATTAAATTCACTTCCACAACAAAATCACTCGTCATGCCACTGCCAAACACAATAACTAAATGACTGAAATTGTGTTAAGTATACGTAGAACGTAGTAGGGAACAATGAAATAAGATTAATGTTTGGAATATGTGAAGTGTACTATAGTTACTTTCTAACACGTATTTCAGTCACAAATTCTTTATTTGTACCTCCTCTTAGAATACATTGTAACGACATCAGTTTATAACTTAGATGAATGGAATAACGATGGTATTATGATATATAAATGAAATTACGACTTATGTTATATGGGTTATTCTAAAAGGTCGGCACAGGTAGGTACCAAAATGGCAACAAACTCAGTCGTGGTGAATAGTCAAAGTAAGTGTGCATGTAAAAGGAGTATAAATATTTACACCAGCTCCGGCATTTCCCATGAGATGCATGGCCTAGCGACGAGAGAGAGTGAGGGTGAATGTTAGTGAAATAGGTATTAGTAATAGTCGGTTGTTTCAAGGATTTATGAAAATTGTAAGAACGAAAATCGAAATAAATAGACGCGATTTACAGTTAAAATTTTCAATTTATTAGTTAAGACATACTGTTAATTACTTGTTTTAGTTTAGTCATCGTTTATGTCTGATAATACTCGATAGAAACCGGCATCTATTTATTTGAACCCGATATCCATGTAGAAGTATTGAAGTATTAATAGTATAGCAGTAGACACCTAATTGTAGATCATTAAAGAATGCATTCACTTGACACAGCAGGTTAGCGACATCGATTACAATGCCTCACGAGTGCGTGTATTAGAGAAAAAGATTAGGTGAATAGAATAATAGAGAATATGACTGACATTGAGACACATTCGTATGAAAGAAGCAAATAGCATTACTAATACATACCTGCTTCAAATGACTTTTTAAGACAGAGCCCTCTGGTTCAGGCAAGGGTGGTAAGTCTTGGTCGGTTCCAGAAGGATTTATCAGTTTTGTTGCGTCTAAGTCCACCAGCCAAATGTCGTCAGGCAATCTGCAAATACGCGTTTTTTGTAGGTACGCGATCTTGATCTGAGCACTTAGAAATAAAAACACTAGATCAACAGACCATCGTACAACTTGTGCATATAGATTTTAAAAATGAGAACGTATTTGGGCACAACGCAGCAACCAAACATATTGTTAAGCATTGTAACTGCTTTAGGTCTTATACCAGCTGGTATTCCGATGAGGAACGGCGCGGGAGCCAACAGCAGCTGTTTCAGCTCATACAGCTTTCAGCAGAGTTTTAGGCCAGGACATGTACTCGAACGGATACAGCGCGATCGCAGCGTATTGTAATTAATAGCTTTACTCACCTAAAGTTCTTCTTATAGGTGAGGAATGTGGCAGGTATTCCGATGAGGAACGGCGTGGGAGCCAATAGCAGTTGTTCCGCGCAGTTCATACAACTCGGCAGCAACGGAATGGCGGGAAACATGTATTCGAGCGGGTACAGCATGGCGACCAGTGCCATGACGGACATGGATAGAGCGTTATAGTCCCGCGATTGGACCACCACTTTGTTCTCCAGGATGATTAGTGTGAGGACTTTGAGACAGGTGTCTACACCTGCCAAAAATACCAGAAAAATAGTGTCGTAGTCTATGAACTCTCAGAAAAGGATTCGGGTATGGGGTAAAATCGATCTCTGTCTGTCTTAAATTCGCGTACCGCCATCAATAACCGAAATCTTCTCTGAGATCCGAATCCCTTTCTAAGAGCTGACGGAATTATTAATATTACTTTAGAATTTCTTCTATGAATAAGTAAACCGGTGTTTTTCTGTGCCTGTTTTTATTGACATAAGATACGATCTGCGTAATTTGTTCCATAAAATCGCAATCACAACTCAAATTTGAAGACATCGCGCACCGACGCGGGTAAACGCAGGATTGACATTGCTATATGCCTCAATATTCATATCTGTGTCGATACAACATGGCGATATGAATGTGTAAATAGACTCACCTAGAAGTTCCAAAGGCAGATGTAGAGGGAAGTCAACGAGCGCAAACCGCGTGTGATCAGGCAACGCGAACAGTAGCGGCGAGTGTGCAGTGGGCGACAATACTTCGAGTTCGACGCGAGTTTTTCCCGGCACTGGTACTGGCGCGGACAGTAAGCGTAGGATCCACGTCTCGATCTCTTTGACATCGTGCAGTACGATGGTTGGTGTATTGTCGTAGGCTTGCCCCGTTAGGACCGACCATACAGTGTCCCTGTACGTAAGGAATGCTTGACTATAAATTATTTATATTTATTATTATATTAGGTCCGCGAAACGATCAAATTGCAATTGACAATTTAAGAGAGATGGCGCAATATAAAGAAGCGAGAGGCACTTACAACCTTCTCGCTTTTTGTATTGCGCCATCCTCTCCAATTGTCAGTAGCAATTGATCGTCTTCTGTAGCCTTATTTCGGTGCGTGGCTTGAACATTTTAAATTAATATAACTTTTTAAGCTTTCGTGGTTATTGTCAATACAATAATATATAAAATAATATAATATCCGGAGATCAAAACAAACCCCAAACCGTGGTAAAAATCCCGTGTCTAACTGTAGTATTTTAAATTCATTACTAGACTGATTTAAGACGTCATGGTACAACCTATTATGGAGTTTGCAAATTTTCAAAAGTTGTAAAAGAAAAGCTGGTTGTCTGGTTTTAATAAACACACCTCACCAGTTTAAGATAATCTTGTGGGACCAAAGAAATTATTTCCGTGTATGGGACGGATTATAATATCCCTATTCAAGCGTGTCGTACGAGGCAACTTAACTGAGTGACTTGCTGGTGGTAGGACCCCTTCAGGGTCCGTCTGGCTACCGACCACTCTTCTATGTAAAGTCTGTCGTCAAATATCTTTGCTTCGACGTTGATGTGTTTCGGCAGTGTTTATAGAAGAGCCCATACTTGCGCCATCTTCGACCTCATCGTCACTTACCACTAAGTGAGATTGAGGTCAAACGCGGGTTTAGTCGTAAATTAAATTTCACCTACGGTAAAAGACACTGAATACATGGTTACGGTTATCATCTCTCACCTAAATATTTGTCTGGAGGCGCCAACCCGCCGCGGACTGGAAGACTCGTTGCACGCATCTATTAGTTTTTTAAGGATAAATAGGCACTCGCGGAATGTGGAGAAGAATGGGTGATGGGATAATAGGCATAAAGACGTTAGGGAATGATTCCGTATGCGCTGTAACAAGAAAAAATTACGGCATAAATTATCGGTTAGGTATGAACAGTTAGGTTTTATAGCCAAAAAATCTTATATTTTCATCATAGAAATTTCAAAATCCAAAACGTATTTTTTAAACGTGTTGATTTATTTAGCACGTAAGAGCCCGATAAATTGGGATGGCCCTCCCCGCCACTGCTTTATACTCGGACTTCACGAGTCCGGTTCCGATTCCAGCCACGGTTCAGTTCGCTGCAACCAATTACATGCGCTCCGTCTCTCTCATTTGAAATCCATTTGTGATTGGAAGCAACGAACCAAACCGGAAGGTAACCGGCGTCGTGAAGTCCTAGGCTTATAGTAGTGTCACCTGTCGCTTCCTACTGGCGCGCGGGCTGGGTGAATGCGAGCCGCCGCTCTCGGAGTCTGGCGCGGCGGCGAGGCGCGGGCCCAACGTGGCGCTGCAGTCCCGCTCCGAGTCACTAGGCGCCACGTTGCTGCTTCTATAGTCACTGAAACATTCGCTATGTCTTAGTCTTAGCACCTCACACAACCAATTTATATATAAGTAAACTACTAAGTATACAAATCCCTATTGATGTTCCGAGAAACACTATTACATGTCTTTTCTGTCAATTCATCCATTTCCATAGAATTGTTCATTCATCAAGCATTCGATTCACTGTGACACAAACTGCATCCAAAATTATTGAAACTAGTTAGTCATCGTAACGGAAACTTGATAGCTTCCCATGGTTAAAAACAAGGCACATAGAAATAGTAAATGGGAAGAAATAGAGTCCAAGAGCTCCGCCACGTAGTAAAAGTTGACGCAAATTCTGTACCACACATCGACGAAAAGAGAAAGAGAAAGAAGTAATAGATGTTCACCTATAGAAAGTGTAGTCGAACCAAGGCTAACGCGCGGTTACACAATGAAGTAAATAAAAAAACAAGTAGTAAATGTTTACCTAATGTTTTATGAAAGCGCCCGCTCCACCGCGCTTGGAGTTAACAAAGATAGCAACACAATAGAAAGAGATAGAAGTAATAAGTGTTCACCTAGAGAAGGCGGAGTCGGAGCTCTTCTCCATAGACTTGCGCCACGACTCGCGGCGCAGCATGCCGCGCTCGCGCGGGCCCGGCGCCGGCGCACGCTCCACCGCGCGGTAGAAGTTGACGCAGATCCCGTACCGGGTCTTGCCTGTGGAAAACATACAGTGAATCCACGGCTTTGACAGTCCGTGAGCGGTTTGTATCTCTTGTCCAGTCTTAGTACATTCGCGTATCGCTATCCATAACCGAAGTAAATGGTACGCACTGTACCGTAGGTAAATGTAATGTAAGTATAACTGAGTACACCTACAGCTAAAAGCAAGATGGGTTCGCCACACTATTCCGCGCCTCGTACACGAGTATTCAAACTATACAGTTCCGTTATATCCTATTTCCGGATAGTCATGTCTGTCCGTTACGTCTCATTCCCTGAATAGCCATTCGTAAAATGGTCTTATTCTCCGAATTTCCCATTACATGTGTGAGGTGCTTCCGTTTTAACAACTATTAGGAAATGGAAAATTTAGGTTTTGTCTGTTTATGGCACGAGTCTTCGTATACTTTATTGTCTTCACCCACAGCTGAAGGTTTACAACGCAATTTACCACCCACGCTAACCTAATTACGTTGTGGATTGAAACTTAATATCAAGGGTTGTTTGGGATTGAGATCAGCCCAAATATTTTGATATTCACCCTTGGCAGCTGCCTTTAGTGAGACACTTGACAAATATTTTACTAAGATCATATTAAAAAGAATTGAATGAAAACATTGTTTCTAGAATGTTGCTCAGTAGGTACTGTCAGAGAGACATCTTTGCGGAATTAAAATACTACTATAGTTAGACACGAGATTCTTACCACGGTTTTGGGTTGTTTTGAGCTACCGATATTTCGACAGTAACTGTGCGCCATGACTATGACTTTTTGGAGGGATGCCTGTCGGGTCACCAGGAGTGTGATCAGTTCTGTGTAGAACTATTTCACTCAGTTCCCTTTGCGGATCATCGGTTACTGATGTTCCTGTTGGTCTCCTCCATTACATCTTTCAGTGTCTTTGCAGAACCTCAGTATGTATCCGTAGTTCAGATACTGTAGCTCTCCATCTCCTATGCTGTCCCTGCCAAAAGATTCCCACCTTGGTTTGGAGTACACCACACACTCGGCGAAGAAGTGTTGGCTGGTTTCTTCACCGCATTCAAGACAAGATGCTTCAGAACTATGCCAGGTATCTGTTTAATTTACATACCTATAATTATACCTACCAGAGTACTTACATTGCTCCTACATAGACTCATAATATACTGTACGCCATGGTTCGCCATGGTACCTACTCCCGTGTGTAACTAGAGCAAACCTTCAATTCAGATGAGACAAAGGATTATCGAATACTTGCCAGAGTCCTTATCGGTGAGAGTGAAGACGAAGGACGTGGTGTCCCGGGAGGCGAGGTGGCCGGGCGCGCGGCGCGGGCCCACCGACACGCAGCCCTCGGGCTGGCAGAAGTACACCATGTCCAACGGCAGGGGGAAGTCATTGTGGTTCGTCAGGGGGTATCGGCGTAGGAGCTCGGGCGCCTAAGACGAAATAAAACATGACTAAAACAAACTTCGGCGCTTATTCGCCTATTCGCCATAGGCCCTTATTCGATTCGGCGAGAAGCCTAAACAAAATGTAAAAGGCCGCCGGGCAGCGCATAAGCAAAACCCCTGGTGGTATAAGTGGACAACACATAAGGCTATAATACCTAGTTGAAGTTGAGGGTACTATAGTACTATGTCGCCTTCAACTAATTTGACACATTCATACGAATGTCAAGGAATCATAACAAAAACTTATTGCCACAGAGTT
Organism: Hofmannophila pseudospretella; assembly: GCA_947369225.1. Taxonomy (NCBI): domain Eukaryota; kingdom Metazoa; phylum Arthropoda; class Insecta; order Lepidoptera; family Oecophoridae; genus Hofmannophila; species Hofmannophila pseudospretella. The sequence continues at coordinate 7,728,338 of OX376316.1, forward strand.
CCACAGAGTATAGCTTGATGTGTCTTTCACTGTACATGTTTTATTTAGACGACGGTGTCTGTTCCCGTCTGTGTCTTAGCCCTAGGCCCTAGCCTATCTAGAAGAAGTCAAAATTATAGTTTCTTTTAAAAAAAAGAAACGGACGCGGATCTCCGCGTTTGACCACAATCTCACCTGATGGTAAATAGCGATGAAGTCGAGGATGGAGCACGCGGATCCAGTAAATGCCTATTCATTCTCGCCTTGAAGATGCTAAAGATGTATCGTTCGGGTCTGTGCTTCCCGAAGCAGGTTATGTTCCATTCCTTAGCCGTTCGCATATCGCATAGTTCGCAGTTATCATTAAGTACGAACTTGTTTAAACTTTTGGATCAAATAGAAAGCAGGCGATCTCCGAATTGCTGGTCTGTTTTCCTGACCTATACAAGAAGGCAACAGGCAATCGTATCTAGGAATCAGAATACATGATGCTTGTATCTTACTAACAACTGACTAATGTAATTTACCTATATTCCCAAATAAATGAATTATGATTATCATGCATGACAGATTCCCTTGGGGAACCAGAGCACGTGATCCCCATCTTTAGCAATAAGAAAGATTTTTATAAGCAGATAATTTCCGTACGATATGCAATATCGATTGCACAGCAGGTAACAGTTGGGAAACTGCCAAATCGATATTCATAAGAGTTGCCAACTTTGGATAAAATGAGCGTGTTACAACTGTTTGATCGCCAATTCTGGATAAGTTGTATTTAAACTCCCAAATACAACTTATCACAAATAGGCGATCAAATTCGGTGAAGGGACAATCGATAGTAATTGCCAATCAGCACAATTTGAAAAGCATGCCTGATGACGTGATTTTCGCGATAATAATAATAGATGCACAGGATTAGAATCAGTACCTATCTAATACGTCGTATCTTTCATTTGGATCAAAGTGACCATGCATAGACTTTATTGTCTTTTTAGTTGATGGGACCAAGAATTTAATATAAGGAAAATGTTCAAAATAAAACGAGTTAGCCGTAAAAGACATAACCATAAAAAGAAAAGGTTTACTGCTGAAAAACCCTGATGCAGCACTGAAAAGGTAGCTTACCTGAACCGGGGCGAGTCCTTTGCCCGAAGTGTAGGGATGTGCTCCGACGATAGTCAGATAATCCACCAACCGCGGGCACAAGTGCTGTTTCTGAATGTCCATAATTCTGATGTGCTCAAAATTAACTGATTCGAGTCTCTATACACGAGCTTGCTTGAACCCATTATATTTTATATAAATATTGCTTGTCATAATTATCACTTTTTACTTTATTCCTGTAACAAAAATATTAAGTTACGAAAATATATTAAAGAAATATATCATCATCATCAGCAGCAGCAGCCCACTCTAGTCCACTGCTGGAAGTAGGCCTCTCCCAGGACGCGCCTTTGAGCCCGATCTTCGGCTTTTCTCATCCTCATCAAGAAATATATACGGAATGGAAATGCTTATCTATTATCTAGTATATAGTTATTTAGTAGAAGTACAGAAAACTTAGTTTGTACTAGCCAGCCCCACTCAATTTGACAAAACAGTATTTCCACAAGTTTACACAAAATGTTGGGTTTCTTTTTACTACCTAGTATTCCACATTGACGAATACACGACTTTCCCAGATCCAAATATATTGGAAGGCAGAGGTCACGTAACTATTTATAGACTGCGAAATTAGATCTCTGTCTCCATTATCCCATGGTAAACGACATTATTATGTTAAGACGATATTGAAATGCTATTACACGTCTCGGCAGGCATAATTACACGAACATAATCCATATTGGGCCCCCTTGACCCATTTCCCACCCTTGACCCAATTCCGCGGGAGTGCGCGCACTACCCTACAGCCCGCAGTTACGTCGCCGCAGTCGCGCCGAGCAAGTGGCAGAGTGGTAGCGGTGGCACGCAATTACAGCCTTTATTGACCATAAAGCCACACGTGCTACAAAATAAACGTAAAAGAATGAAATGGGACCTGGAAACGCAGGTTATAGTTCAATTTTATCTGTGGTTTTTATTATTATTTAGGAGAACTTCTAGGAATCTTAGAACGACGACATTTAGAAACTTTCATAGTGCAGTAAATATTAAAATACTGAACACAGAACATCTCGAAGGAAGACGAATGAAGGAGAATTGCTAAATGTGCTCTAACAATCTAAAACTATTATATTTTAAATATCATAATTAGTTAATATAGGTACTTTACTTACTTACATTAAATAAATATTATGATAATATCACGAGTGCGTGGGCTGTAAACTAAACTAATTTTGATAAAAATCTTTTAAAGCCTGCGGGAACGACAGCTTATGCTAATAAGAGATGGAAAGAGAATATATTATAACTTTGCGCAAAATTTTGTTAGAATGAATTATGCTACACGAGTATTTCTGCACATTACAACTGCACGTAGGAAAATAAACTCATTTATGGTGCGACAGTTAATATGGATGAAATTGAAATTGTTTATTTAGCGCTGTAAACACCAGAATATAGAACACAATACAGAAGTATACAAAGTTTAATACATGCAGCACAGAACATCTGGTGTGGTACAGTGCCAAAAAGGGTACACCAGCTCAGCATAATGCTGAGGCAAGCCACAGCGCTGATTTTTAGCTGGCCCCTCAGTGACTGCACGGACGAAGAAAGCAACAGTGTGTGCGTGTATGGATGGATTTAGGAATAGCGTCAACTGCCGACGACGTTAGGTATATGCGAGTTATCTAATTGCGTCATATCATAATCGTGGGCGGCACAACCATGTTTCATGGAATTAAAACCGATTCTGGTTATTTTAACTCACTGGAATTTATGTAATCTAATTAATTGTTTTATGTGTGGGATTATTTCGAAAGCCTTTTCATACGCTACTTTCACTAATGGACATCAGTCCTCGACGTTTTTTATCGGATTTCTGAAACGACAATTTAATTCATCTCGTTCACTCACAAAGACAGGGACATACGAGGCGAGATCCAAAAGTTTCTGGCCAGACATATTTCTAGATGTCTAAAAGAACAAATTATACGTTATTGTAATTGTTTTTTATCCTACTAATTCGTGTATCATTTTTAGATTTCAACATTCGTTAGTCTTGATTCCTCGATTTTTTTTAATAACAGTAAGTCGAAAAATCTTCTAAATGTTTAAACTGGAATATCGTTCCGTGATTAAGTTCCTTACAAAGGAAGGTGTTAGGTACTCCAACCGATATCAAACAAAGGTCGGATAATGTGTACGGGCATTCTTCTCCATCATTTTCCACCGTCAAAGATTGGTGTAAGCAATTTCGTTTAGGTCGAGAGTCCATCGACGACGAACCTCGCTCCGGTCGACCTGTTGAGGCACTGACATTACCGCCCATAATGTAGGTACTCGTAGATACTTGAAGATTATATTTTACTACACAATTATATTTACGAAGGCTTTAGAAGTGGATTTATATAGTATTACCTAGTAATTAATTAGTTATTTTCAAGGACGTATCAGACTTTTTTTGCTAAAATGACCAAAAAAGTTGGACATTTTGCGTATATGACGATCCGCGTATAATTCTTCTGGATTACCTACGTCCTAATTATTTCTTTGTGTTGTGGAGCATACGAAAGTTTGTCTTCTTCGTAATGGATCGCAAAATGTTTCAGTCAGTTTTAGAATACACGTGAAAGAACCAAAAATTACGACTAAAAGAAAATAAAGTACGATGTCGTCTGAAAAGTTTCCGACCTCAACATGAAGATGGCAACTCTCGTCAACAAAAGTTGCGGAATGTGTTTGCGAATCCTTTGAAAGGTTCTCACCAAAATTTTAGCCATTTTGGACGCGCAGGAGTTGTTTGGCAATCCTTTGATTGAGTCGATATGAAATCCACCCGAATTTTAGTGTAAAATTGGAAAAAATCGAGTGTCATAAATTAATTATGTAATGTATATAATTAATCGGCACCAAAACTCTGATTTATTGCGCCTAAACTGCGCCAACAGAGAGTTGAAAACGTTTATTCGAACACGTTTTTGGTCCCGGAGTGAGCGAATGCGGCAGCCAAGTTACTTAATGTTGAAATCGGAAACTTTTCAGACAAACATCGTACCTATAGAAATAAGTTACCATGGAAATTCCGAAATTAGCCTCTAATACAATACACGTCTGAACTGGGACTGTGGTAGCACTTAGGCTATACTTCAGGAGCACCCCGGTGCGTAATTGCCGGCTCAAATGGCTCCAACAGCGCCGTAAATTGACAGAAGACTAATAGCACTCACGCGTGGAGACGGGCGAATGGGGATGCTCCCTTATTCGCTAAAACTAATGGCCTCTTAACTTACAACATCTCCCCGAAACTTGTCTCTAAAAGTCCAAAGTTACTAAAAATTACAGTGTCGAAAACACACTCGACACAGAAAACTATTAAATTAGAAAATAGCTAGCTAGCTTTTAACTTGACCATAAATGTGAAAAACCTTCGCTATAATATAAAAAAAAAACCTATAGAACCTGAAAGGGGGGTGTTCAGTATCCATAACTGAACAACTTTCACTATGGGGCCAACTCTGAATTCGTGAAAAATAATTAGCTGTTCATACAAAACACGACCAAAATGTATGAAAACACTGGTGGCTTTTAAGAAAATAAGTTCATTTAATAGAATTGGCATGGGATGAGTCCCAGTACAGTTACTGAGGTAACTACTCCGAATTGTGGTGTGTACTTTCAATATTCTGAAGGGGTTCTACAAAATGCTTACATCCTTACAAAAGGATACGTTTATGCAAAGAACATAAAGGATTAAATATATTTTTATACATTCAATAAGAAGCTTATTATCTTTGGTGTGAATGCCCGCTGTTATATTTTTACGACCCTTTGATGTCGGTCATTTTTACAACTTTGCGTTAAAAGGCTTACATTTGGAGAGGAGATAAAAAAATAATGGGTATATTTTATTTTCAGTACCTACGATGTGCTGAAGTAGCGATATGCAAATCGTGTTCCATTTAACTAATCGCACCAGCATTGTAGCGCTGAAGTCAATGCCGTTACAGCAAGATAACACGTGATAAGCTATACGAGTAGTATACGAGTTGATAGTACAGAAAGAGTCCCAACTACCTAAATACATATCATTAACATTGTAATACATACATATTATTATATTATATACAGCAGCATTTTAATTAGCTTTTTTAACGGTAAAGTTTTTTTAGTGGATCCCTATAAGGTGAAACATCGGTGTCCGTCAGTCCGTCTGTAGGTCTGTGTGTCACAGCTATTTAACCTTATAACCGAAGTAATAGAAAATAAATATATTTATTTTTATTCAAAATGGGGTCTGAAATAGGGGTCGAAATCTGAAAGTGAGGCAAGTGAGGTACCATATACTCGTATGAAAGGGATATTGACTGTACATTACGAAATTATTTTTCTTTTGATTTTATGCTGAAAAAATAAAGTTCAACATGAGTATTGTTGATTTTTAAAAAATAAAATTAAAAAGTGGATACTTCAATATTTTGTGATGGATGATGATTATGAGTCCTCGGACCGTGAGTCCGACCCGCACTTGGCCGGTTTTTTTATTTATCATTTTAATTTTAATTACAATTTTTAGCAAGTAAGAAAGCAGTTTCTATCATTTTATCATTTACATCCAACGCGGCCTATTCATTGGTCCTTCGAGCCGGATACCAGTAACCTATCGTTTGTGTGCTCTAATGTCTGTGATAAAATTACATGAACAGGTATTAAGATATTCTATTTAAATGACAGTAAATTAAGATAAAATGCTTCCTGTAGGTACCCAATTTACAATATCTACCATTTCAAAACGCGCCGTAAGCCAAAGCGTCAACCGTATATGTAGTGATGGGAAAAGTCCTCGGTTTAAAACAGATATCTGGTTTTTATGGCTGAGACTGGTTAATTCGAAGTAAGGAGCTGTCAAATCTTGAAATCAGCGCATGTATTTGGATGCAGCGAACCGAACCGGCTACGTATAGTCAAAGTCTAAAAAACCTAACTTTGAGATGAACACAAACCCGCAGATAACAAGACTAACATACATTGTCTCAATCAATCGTATACTAATAACATGAAGTATTGGATGTCCAAAGACGAATAGTGGAAACACTAGTAAAATATACTTTGTGATCTGAGACTCATTGGACTGGAAGTTCTACTGATTAAGGCGACTGAACAATTGGGTCTGTAGGTCATAGTTTCGATCAAAATACTTTACATAGTTAACTCAAGCCCAACACTAGTCGCCCAGTACCTACCTAAAACGAGGTAAAACGTATAGCGTAATTTCATTTCGTTCGACTTCATTTAGCCCTAACGACATTCGAGTTGAGAATTTATATATCAAATAGCATATTATGCAACTTCATCAAGTAAAAATTAAATACAGTATGACGTCGATTATTTTTTTCAGACAGACAGACAGATCTTATGAATAAGTTTTTTACGCTGAAGACTGAATACGAAATTGAATGGGTTCATCGAAGCATCTTATTTTAACATGGAATGGCCAATGATAAACGCAATGATGGATGATCAATAGTATAAACATAAAACTAACAATAAGTATGAAGTATTACTTAGCGTCTGACAGTATGTTAATCGGTCTCGGATTGGATTGGTACCTATGAATGATATAAATTATAATGAAGAATCGATATGCAAAGGAAGACGGGCACCAAATATTCATTATCCCTAGATGTGCCCTTGAGGAAACACGAAAAACAAAATAGCCTCGCGAGTGGAAAGCTAGTTCATTCTATATTTTACGGTATTTACGAACACGAGCTGTAATTTCTATTTCCAGGAAAATTAATTTTCAGACCAAGTACAAGTAAGGTACAGGCTGCTACATAGAAAGGAGTAACTTTGAAAAAGGATAGGTAGGTAAGCAATATATTTAAAGACATTAATATATAACATTTGCGTGTTTGAGTATTATCTTGATAATTATCTATTTGAACAAAAACTTGATACATCTGTACCTAATAGTTTGTAAATTGTGAATAAAAACGGTACAAGTTTTTTCACTCAATACTTACAAATAATCCTTATAGTACGGATCCCTACAAATATGGCGAGGCCCAATTCGCACTTGGCCGGTTTTTTAAATGCTTTTGTTAAGGTTCACCAGAAAAATATTTTTCCAACTGTATAAACAGTCGAGTAGGCAAGGGCCTGGGAAAAAGGTCATGTAATACATAATGAAATATTTATATGTAGATATATGTACTTATCTAATTTTAAATATGCAATCCTGTTGGTATCCCCTTTTTGTTAAGGGCAAGCGCAATATACAGCGAATTATTATGCAATAAGAAAACTTTATACGCAATAACTTTCTACTTTATCTCTACAAAATATTAACAAAAAGATATGGAAGTAAAAGGACTTTATAAATCACACAAACCGTAACCAAACACATGCATTTTAATTGGGTTACGTCACCGTTTACGTCAGTAGTGACGTACTAGATTCATTTTCCGTTTACTAGTATGATGATAATGAATATTTAGGAAAAGAACTGGGGAACAACCGTCGAGCGAGACCCGTCGTCCATGGATGGTGGAACTAAGTATGATGGTAGGTATTATACAAGTGTTAGAGCTTACCTTAAGCGTTACATGGAGGCTGTCTACATGGTTCGCTGGTCGAGTGTGGTGGTGCGGAGTATAACGCGCGAAGAGTAGCACGTTTCAGAGCGCTTCATGTCGCGGGATGGCGGCGAGTGGACCCGACCCGTGCGCCATGCGCGCCCGCCCACGTTCGATAACACGCGCAGCCGCCCTGATACCCTGCCATGCCACAGAGTACACCCGACAGTAGCTCTAACTGGAAACCTGTCGTTTGATAAGGCAATCAACTCGATATTCTTTTACTAATACACCGGTTTTTTTTTGGTTATGCATTAACTTCGACACTGTATTCAGAACACCGAAGTACGAGTAGATATAGTCATATGCTATATTAGCACATTTTAAAAGTTAATTTTTTGTTTTCATACAAACTAAATACTTTGCCTTAAGTTACCTAGTACGCCATACTCTTTATTCCGAAATAGCAACGTCGCATTTTGATTAATTTAAACTTGACAATCTTGACATAAGTTATTCATGACATGTGCAAACGAAAGGCAATACTTTGTTAGTTTAATTTCAGGTTTTCTTACGGACATAAATTAAGACCCTTACTCATTGTATAACTCAATTTTTAGTAAAATAAAATGGCAAGTAACTCAATAACGAAGCGTTTTTGAGGATCACTTCCATTGTCAAATATATTATGTAAAGGTTACAAAAAGAAGCGTTTGGCGAAGTTAATGCATATCCTCAAAAACAAAGTGTAGTCTCATAAATTGTCACTAACCAATGAATCCTTGTGGTTGTTTTTTGTATTTGTAAACCACTAACTAGAGTAGAAGCAGAAGCTATTCCATGAGTTAATTTTGTTTGTTCTCATTACCAATTCAGTCGTTCAAAGACATCATTAAGTATAGAAAGATATATTCAAATTATAAAATAGGTAGTTAAATTCGTCGCGTAAATTGTACATTCTTGGGTACTTTCATCCAAACTAGCTTTTCCTAACATCCTGTATAAGTAATATAAGTAGCATTCATAGCAATTGTGTTAAAATCGACTAACCGTTTCATTTTAAGACTGTATTCGCGAACAGAGTAGTTAATAAATGAGACACGCACAAGACACTCCGATATTTTGCAGGTAAATAAGTACCTATGTACGTAGCTTACAAACCACAGACTGAAAATGGGAGCCCGAAGTTAACTAGATCAGAGATAGGGCACGGTCTGTCTAGTGCATGTCTGGATCTGACTATTCGTCAAATTTGTAAACAGAGCAAGAAAAAGAAAATTCTTAACTGAATTTTCCTTGTCATTTTTGTACGAATCCGTAACAAATTGAATTTTGATAGGTATCCTTAGTACTCCTTACAACTTTGAATGAAATGAGATTATGAGACGGTGAATCATGATGTTGATCAAAGAATCAAGTCAATACCAGATGTACGTTTCCCATTCGTCTCAACGCGCGATAAGTTTATAGGCTTATACTCGCAGATGTAACGTAAATCGGATTGGGTATACCTTATATTTAGTAGCACAAAAATAACGTCTATTCCCAGTTGCTACCACTGGAATCAGATTAATTACGATTCACGGCCCGAACCATTCTTGTATCCTACAAGTTCGTGGTTGTCAATGAAAGAAAAATGGTCATAAATCAATAATTTATTATATGATCAATAATTAGTATAAAATCAAAAACAAAAAAGTACCATGTTTATTTCCCGACGTCTTCCTTGAGAGACACAGTTCTATTGAACACCATCTGGAAAGGAATCAAACGAAACATTGAAAGTAAAGCGAATTCAACTTAATACAACCCACTCAGACAGTTTTTTACAATTTCATTTGCACGCTAGCTTTTTAATACGAACCACTCGGGTTTGATTTTACTCCAAGGCAACTGGGAAAGATGGAGCTATTCCCTTTAGCTGGTTTCTCAAAACTTAGTTATCTACGTAGCTGTCTTAGAAACAAATATTTATAAATCAGGGGGTAAATCTTGTACATCAGTTTCTCGACAATATCACTCACATTAGTACGTGCACTATCAGGATCTACAGAAAAGAATCCGATCCTTTCGAACTGAAACTTGTCGTACACTTTAGCGCCACCTATAGACGCATCTGCGTAACCTTCCACAATCTTCAGCGTGTCGTCGCGACAGTCCGAGATAAACCCTCCAGGAACCTCGCTCGGATCCTCCGGGTTCTTATGTTTGAACCTGAATAATAGTAGAACAAATATTTATATACGGTTTAAATTGTACTTACAATAGGCATGAACTTAAATTTTATAAAGAAAAATGAAAAGATAAACACACTCAACCACAACAAGTTATTGGGCGCGTGCTAGGGCGATGATAACAATGTTCTATCGTGTTCCATTTTTAATTTGTTTGTATTAGTGTACAATTTGTTGATGACCTTATCAATAAAATAAAAAGGCACTTTGTAATCAGAGGTCGATTTTGTATGAAAAGCATAGACAATACGCGAGTTAATCTAAGTTTAAATGTGGCGCAAGTTCACATACTCATTGCAATAGAAATATGAGCAACATATTATAATATTTTTTTTAAAACAATCTATTAGCAAAAATACGCGCACACACACACAAGCTTTTTTTAAACCAATTTCTGAAGGAAAAGTTTGCATTTATACAAAATAATGCTAAAAAAATGAAAAAAGGCTATTATTTAATCAGATCATTACATAACATAACAATATGTACTCACAAGGGCTCATAAAGTCGCACTTCTATCGAGACAGGTTGAGATACCCAATGAATGAAGGCTTTGGGTTTGTCTGCCGACTCTGTAGGCTCGGCAGTACACTCTAACTCGATCACCTTTCCGGTACCATTTTTGATTACTTCTGATACCTATATAACATAAACACATTAACCACCATATTCAATTACTCTTGAAGCAACAAACAAAAAAGAGATATAAATACAAATTCTATAGAATATTAAATGCATTTCTTAAAAATTAAGTAATAGTCATAAATTGATGGTCAAATGTGAAAACAGAATTAAAATTCGTTGAAAAATAAAATAGCTACAGGCAATCAAAAATCAGAACGATAGAAAGAAACAGCAATAAGTTTTATGACGTAACTGTTCTCTAGCGCCATACAAGCAGGTCCTGGCTGCTTATAAAGGACTGTTTTACTAGAAAGGGACAGAGCATCTGTCCAATACTAACTTTAACCATTAATATCTCTGATGTTAGTTGAGATATCGAAAAACTAATTTTAGATCCTTCTTTAGTATGCCCATGTAAGTGTCGGTCCCGGTTGTTGGCGTTCAACAGCAGTCGTTAAGCCATGTCAGAGGCCTGCGGGCGGCCTGAACAACTCTGATAAATAGACTGGCCACTAATCATACGATAAGAAAAAAATCCCTGTGATCATCATACACACCTTTAAAACATATCCAGCGTGCCTCAAGCCAACAGATTGAGCCGGAGTTAGACGCCGATATCCTTTCTCGGGCTCCTCTTTGAAGTCGGTGGTTTCGACGTAAACGACATTACTCAGAACTATTTTGTGGGCCCCTCTCTCAGGTTCGCTCGGGAAGTCGGGCACAGTAACCTCGATTGGCTTGCCACTCGGGAGGTTCGTGATTGTAATCTTTAAAGGCTCCAGAACCACCATTACTCTGTGGTAAAAAAAATATATATTTGGGTTTTAAACAGATATAAACGGAGTAATGGATCATTTACAGTAGTTCGGCGGCCGCATATGGCGACCGCATTCGGTTGAAACACATCCGGTTGCCAACCGAATGTTGTAATTTAGTTGGTGGTCTTGGTCGCTGGCGTCATTTACACACATAATAAATCAAGTAAAATAATTGTTCCTTTTACGTGTAATGACTAGTCCTTCCATGCAATCCAATAGACCAGTCTAACTATTACCGTTCGCAAAACGAAATGATTCCAAGCGGTGGCGAGTTAAACAGAGACAGCGCTATACCAACGCAATAACATTGGCTCTGTCTATCACGCCAAGTCGTGACATAATTTCATCGTTTTGAGAACGATAATACACAGATCAAAGTTCTCAGTATATACGGATCAAGCATCTAAGTACTGGACTACAAGCATCCGGTTTCATGCCCGGTTCGGTTCGCTGCAACCAATAACATGCGTTCCGCTCTCCCCCCACTTTCGTAACTGGATGGAGCGAACCGAACCGGGCTGGAACCGGATGCGTGTAGTCCAGGCCTTACCTGGGTGCCGTAACATTGAGCACGTCTCTAACAGCCGCGTCAAGCATGGTAGGATCTACAGCGCCCACAGCACCGGTCACTCCTAGTCCCGCGCAGAAACTGTTGATGGCGGCCGATGGGACCCCGCGGCGGCGAAGAGCCGTCAGTGTGTACAGTCGGGGATCGTCCCAGTCTGTAGAATGATTTATTTCGAAATGTTGTAAAGTTTAATCAAATTGTATTATAGTATCGGTTTTAATACAAACATTGCAGGCTTAGCCTAGGAATCTTCTCGTCTTTTATTTTTTACTTTTAAAAGTGTGTCCACATTATTCCAGTAGGCAATCCAGTCGCACATCAATTTCCTTGCATTATGAAAAGGACTACACAAGTCTCAGCGGAAATAGCCATTCTTGGTCTAGGATCTTTAAAAAGCCTTGCCTGTGGCCCGGCCTTTCAAACAGGTTCTCATCCAGCAATGGCTATTTTCCTAGCCTCTACAATAATGTACTATTCAACCTTTATTTAGTTAAACTGAGTATAGTATAAGGCTAAATAACATATCTACAAACCTTTTACAATTCCTTCGTCAATGAGTTTGGCAATCTTCCTCTTGGAAACAACAGTATAGTTCACATTGAGCCGGCCATACTCCCATTGCACTGGGCAATAGATTCCGAGAGCATTGCACAGCCAGTAGTATGATGACCTGGAAGAACCATGAAAATCTATCAATTATTTCCTTCAAACATTAGTCATAAATTATTAGTAATGCACTATTTCAAATTGCTGTTTAGACATAGATTGGATAACAAGTTGTAAACTAGTAGTACAGTTGACAAAAAGCTATAGTATAACATCTGTCAAAAATCTTCGATTAAATCTCAACCTTATGACTGCTCAATATGATTCATTTCAGATTCTCAAATTTTGGCGTTTTGGATAGGTTGACCTGTGATCGACTGTACAGTCGAAGCTAAGTACACCATCTGTCAAAAACCTTCGATTGAATCTCAAGGTAATGTAAGATAAAATACATACTGACCTTCTTGACTGGAATTCCTTAGTGCAAAGAGAATGAGTGATATACTCAATACTGTCGCAAAGACAGTGTGTGTAGTCGTAAGTAGGGTAGATGCACCACTTGTCACCAGTTCGATGGTGGGGCTTGAATTTGATCCTGTACGCCACAGGGTCCTGTTTACCCTCCTCCAGTGTAATCTTCATTCTGAGTGTCGCGTCTCCTTCGTCGATTTTGCCTCTTTTCATGTCCTAGGTAAAACAAATACCTAAATAAACAGTGGGTAAAACAAATAAATAAACACCTCTAAACACCCGCCATATAACATAAGAACATCACAGGTTTTGGTTGTAGCATTATACCCAGCATTTATTAGAAACTTTCTTCGATAAAAATTTAAACTAAACCTTCGTATCTAAAATACGAGCTATCCTAGGATTCCGCGTTTCGCGCCGCTTACAGCCGCCCGAGTCGCTTGATATTGGCACTTCATTTTGAACCGTATTTTAAAGATATTAAGGTTTAGTTTACATTGTTATCGAAGAAAGTAGATGCGCCTCCACTTTGATAGTGTGCGCTGGGCCTAACACTTCAACCTTGCACATTTTAAACAGTTTAATTCGTTTTATTGGATTGCTTTAGGTATTTACCTCAAACAATTGCAAGCTTTCCTCAGTTGGCCTATTCCTCCAAGGTGAAGGAGGAGGATTGAAGCCTTTGATCTCCTCTGACTTCTGATGGCACACAAAGGCGAGCTCTTTCTTTATCAGTTGAACGGCCCATTCATAGAGCTGATCGAAATAATCTGATGAATGTGTGATTTTATATGGTTTGTAACCTGTAACATGATTATTTATTTTATAACTATACCACAGTGTATGCATGAGGTTTGTGCAGGACCCCCACACAAGATTTTCTAGGGTTACTATAACAAGTAAACTCATTGGTACAGTGGAGGTTATATAGTTGTTACCACTAGCTATTAGAACTATATAGATTGTATAAGCTGGAGAAAGCATATTTAAATAAATTTAGTAGTTTCATAGGTGTTTGCGATTGTGTAAGTTATAACTACTTTCTGACTACGACTGTACATCTAGATGTCCCATGCATTTCAAAATATGAATTTTATTTAAAAATATTTTCTTACCTAACCATTCAACCATATCTTTGATACCAATAAAAAACTTTTCCTCTTCTTTCTCAGGGTTGGTATCATCGTACCTCAAAAAACATACTCCATCGTGAGCAGCTGCATATCCAAAGTTAATGTTGATTGCTTTAGCATGCCCTATATGAAGGATCCCGTTAGGTTCTGGGGGAAACCTTGTCCGAACTTTTCCTCCAGTCAACTTGATATGTTCCTCTAGTAACCGTTTGGTGTCTGGTGTGACAACATAGCCATCAGACTTGTAATTTTCCCCAGGTTTATGGAAAGGCAGCTTTTTCATTAACTCTGTTATTGTAGATGCACCAGCAATATCTCCGGCTTCAAGTCTTTCAGATGACTTAGCAGCTAGAATTAAGAAGAAGTTTAGTATACTTTATGTATGAACGTGCAATAAATGGCTTTGTATTTTTATTTTTAGTAGGTATTATGTGCTTATACATAATTAATTAAATGCTTTAATAGGCAATGATTAATGAAGAAATCCATGGCTAATCCATCTTAGTCCTCAAGGTTAACAGCACATCAAAAACCCTCTAATTATAATACACTGTGGTGAGCTGTCTATGGGTGACAGTGACCACTTACAGTCAGGTGGTCAATTCACTCTTCAGATCTCCTTGTTTTTTTTTTAATTATCCAAGATTTCATTTTTTAAGGACTAATAACTATCACAACTTTTACCATTGCTGTCTTCCATTTTCAGTTTCTTTCCTGTATCACCACCTTTTCCTTTCTTCTCCAGTTTCGGAGGAGGAGCAAGATCAGCCTCTGTTTTAGGGCCTAGCAGGTACAATATCTGAAAATAGTTTGTTACACCACAGATATATACAGCCTGTGAGCTGTTAGAAGAGGATTTGTGTATCGGGTGAAATCAGTATCTGTCTTACTACAGTCTTAGTACATTTACATATCATTATTAATAACACAAGTCTCAAGACCCAAAGCCCTTCCTAAAAAGTCATGCGCTATATTTTCTAATTTGAAATTAATAAGAAAATACAGGATATTAGTGCTTATGATGTAACACATTCATAACTTTAATAAGGATATTTTGCACAAAACTCTAAGTACATTGCTCAAAATTGTAAGTTTCATGATTGCACGAAACACCTAAATCCATAGAGTCAGTGCAGGGTCTGTCTGTCTTAGAATTATAAATTAGATTAGGAAAGTAAAGAAGTATCAAAAACTTTCACAAATTACCTGCACATCTACTTCATTCTTTATAGCCTTGCCATCTGCCCAAGGTAAGTCGGCACGAACAGCTTGCATAATGATCCCAGAATTGAAACGGTATCTCTTCTCCAACAACTCTGCCTTATACTTAGCCATATGGGCTTCAACAACCTGCTCCACTTGCTCGGGAGTCACAACTACACCAATGCCACAGGCCTTCTCAAATGCAACAGCATCCACTTTAGCATCATTCACAGTACTTAGTAAGTACGCTAAAGCGGTATCTACTCTTAGCGTAGAGTCCAGTTTCCCGTTTGTTATGTATTCACAAATAAAAGGGAGTTTAACTGAAATTTGCGCTTTTATTTTTGTAGCCATATGGTATATCAACATACCTTTACCGGCCGGCAGTTTTTGCAAATCTACCTGAAAAGATTAATTTAACCTTTGTTAATGTTTTAAAGAATTATATGCAGTAACAACAGTCGAAATACTAATTTAAAAATACTTTCTAACCTCGTTTAGCGCGGCGAGTAAAAACTTCGTAACGTTACCATTTTTCAAAGTTTCTTTTGCCTTTTGTTCACTTAGGCCTAGAAGCTTAAATCTTTCTATAGTTTCTTCTGGAGACATTTTCTATTATTCCTAAAAATATCGTTTCAAAATAAAATGTCAAAATCCGATCCACTGAAATTCATGATCCACAAATGCACAAAGTACCTAGGTACCTACCTAATGCACCAAGAGTGTTCCATAACCAGTTAAAATAATTCACGTTGACAACTGTGCATATTCCATTACCGCGTTAACAGCTGAACATTGTATCAAACTTTTCTTCAAAACAAGCAATGGAATATGTACAGTTATCAACGTGAATAATTTCAACTGGTTATGGAACAAACTCTTAAACTAATCTGTGATCACTGTGATGTAATGAAAAGTATTATATTTTTAATATTTAGTTTTACGGCTCTGGGTTCCACTTCACGCACGTAGAACTTGCGCAAGCTACTGCGCATCGCCTGCAACGGATAGCCCGTTGCAGGCGTTTCATACTTTAAAAAATATATATTTTATATGCTTTAAACTATAGGTGAGCCTTTTATTATAAATTAAAGTAATATCTATTTCTGTGAAAATCGGAAGAAAAAGTAAATATTCCAAGTTTAAGATTTAATTATCAAACCTTACAGACATTTCTACAAAAGATAATCATGATGATGGACCAAAATTGTAAAAAATGAATCTCTAAGTTCAGAGTTCAGTGTCCGTTCGTCTGTCCGCCTGTATGTCACAGCTGTTTTTCCCAGGAACTACTGAAGTTTTCGACTTGAAATTTAGCACGTTGCTTGCTAGATCTCTAGATTTAAAAAATTAGGAACTAATTTGGTATTGAAAATGGGGTCTGGGGTCCAAATCGAAAAGTGAGACAACTGGGGCATGTGGGATATTATATGAAAGGGCTTTACTAGTACATTACATTACAAAACAATTTTTTACTTAATTTGTTTTTTTTACTTTTTTTAAAATTAATTATTATAATATATTATAAATAAATAGTTCCGCCAATTCACGTTGTAAGGGAGACACATTGTGAAAGTGACCGGTTATGAAATTGGTTTATCGAAATTTAGAATTTTGCACATTTTGTCAAGATTGTCCGGAAACTCCACCTACAACAAACACAAAACGGCACATAGGTACATATGGACGGACGAAATAATATTAAATAGGGGAACAATTGGGGAATTTATACATATAATAAATATTTATGTATTTCTTTTACTTATTGCCAAAAATGTGCAAAAAAATGACTGTTCCCCTTATCGCCGAAGTTTGCAAGCTGAAAAATCTGAAATAATTCAAACTCATAGATAATTACAGGAAAAATAAAAAGAAGTTTCAAAACCGAATGTACCACTAGGAAGAAAAACCGCACCACGGATGTGACTGTCATTTTGACAGGTTTAGCCTGCCGGATCAAGAAAATCTACGGTAAAACACTTTTGCCGGTAACACAGAGCTCCACGTCTGTCATATGTAGTAGTACTTTATGTACTAACAGTTATCATAACTATAAGGTAGGTAGGTTGCTTAATGTTATAAGAGAGGGTAATTCTATGTCAATAAAGTCAGTTGGTTTTAACACGTCTACTGGTGTGTTTCATTTGAGCTCCTATAACTACCACATGGTGTCAGGTGTGGCCTAGTGGCGTTACGAGGCAAGGCGTGGCGCGTGGTGTTCAGTGCTACAGATGTGATCGTGTCGGGCATTTTGCGAAGATGTGTAGGGCCAGGTTTATCAACGAGGCCGCGGACGAGAACACCGAGGAGGAAGCGAGTGAGTTATTGTTATACAGCTTATCTCTGGACACGGTGGACGGCGGCTCAAAGCCGTGGTATGAGACTGTGCGTGTTAATGATGTTAACATTAAGTTTAAGTTAGACAGTGGGGCCGACGTGTCTGTGGTGTCGCTGGTAGCATTTAAGGAGGCGGGATTTCAAGAGAGTGTGTTAAAGAAAGACAGGGTCGTACTCAGGGAAATTAGTAAGTCGAGTTTACCAATTGTGGGTTATTTCGAGCCAACTCTGTGTTATAGAGACTCAAGTTCGCGACAGTGTGCATAGTTGCCATTGTGAAAAAATAATTGTTTAGTGTTGCCAGCCATCTATTTTAAAATTAAGCTCTCACAAAAGTTAATAAAATTATATCATACGAAATTTTACGTATTTTAAAATGAAGAATATGAAACAAGCAAGCATAAATTACTTAACTCAGCCGGTAGGTATTCTAGTGGTAATCTGTGACATTTTTCTTAAATTTTGGTTTAAAAAGTACAATTTCGGTAATCTCACACGGCATGGTCATGACATTTTATGTACTTTTTAAATTATTTCTTGGAAAATACATAAGATATGCATATGTACAATATTTCAAATTACGTTTCTTTGGAATAAAAATTTATGTGATGTAATTTTTATTCTAAAGAATCGTATTTGGAGTAATTGATGACATATTGTACATATGCATATCTTAATTATTATTATCTAAATAATTGTCGATTTCATTGAGTCAATCTCTAGACGATTCGACGGTAGTATGTAACTGCGCAGTTATTGAAAAAAACATAGTAACAATCTTATTTCAAACGATACAAATGAAATAAACCATAAATAAATATAATTTGAATATAAAAATAGCATTTAATGTATAAAAAATATTTATAACCGTTTCGGTAGCACATTTATAAGTTCTTATTTTGACATTAATCGCAAAACGCAACATTTTACTTTGTATGGAAACTATCTAAAGGATCATCATAAATTGTATTAAGTATAGTGCTAACGTACCTACCTACCTACCTATACCTACAGATAGACAGAGCGATGCCTGACTCGCACTTGGCTGGTTTTTACAGCAATGAAAAGTGTTTACAGCGCCAATACCTATGACTATGAGCCATCAGACCATCTCGTTTCTCATTAAACGATGAAACTATGTGTGGAGTGGTAGAATCAAATTCAAAGTCTGCACCTCGTTTACAATTGTTCACTTTCCGCACTAGAATCACAATATACCTACCAACTGTTCTTGTATTCCTCATTCCTGAGGGCCGTGAGTAGGAAAAACCCCCGTAGGAAATGAACGGAACATACTTATAAATACCTAGTAAGTAGGTAGACTCTCACCAGTTGCTCACCAGAAACCTTACGTAGGAGATGGTTGTCGTGTCGTTTCAATAGCCGATGAAACGAGAACATTAAAATGGACAGGAAATTATGCAAATCACGTTCATTCGCTATTTGCACGTTACAGACGGCTCCAGTGATCCGAGTATAGTATAGAACATTGTCATAACGAGTTTATCACATTACCCATTCGCGATTCCTTTGAATCCACCATACCTACCTACACGAACGTCGTATACCTCGTTCTTAGGGAACAACCCAATAGTTTAGTCGGTGGGCAAAAAGAAATGCACTAGTATGGGGGTGCACACACCAGCTCAACTTTTTAATTGACACAATCGAGTTCGAGAGTTATCAACCAAATAGTTGGCCTATAGGACATAAACGCAAAGAAAAAACGTTGCGTAGATGGAGCCACTAGCACACTCCGTAAATAGAAAAGAAAAACGAAACGTCATTCTTGAAGATATCACAAATGTCTCGTTATTTGGGTTGATTCAATTTAATTTTTCAAAGCTGTTAGTAAAATTGTGATGATATCATGGCATCATATGGCCATTTCTAAATAGCAGACCAAAAATCTGTTAAGACAGTGTGGCGCGAGCCTGAAGGGTAAAAAAAAGATTTGATGGAAACGAACGTATCTACACATTGATTGGCTACGTACCATTGTGCTAGTGGCGCCTCTAGTGGTAAAACATTGCAGGATTATCTCCTATTGAGGTAAACTCCACGGTTCTATCCACGGACCGATCGTTTAGTTGGTTGCCGATAGTTCAGTCGGCAGCGAACTGCACTCTAGCAATCGAATTCGAATTAGCAATCGAGGTCGTGTGCGCACCTAGCCAACTAAACTGTTTAGTTAGACAGAAATCGGTGTCGATGTTCAATCGAACCGAACAGTTTGGTTAAACAAAGAATCGGTCGTGTAAAGTACCTAAAGTAAAAGTAAAATACACTTTATTGCACAAATAGAAAACAACAAACAAAAGAAAGAAAAGGAAATAGTGAAGATGAATCACTATTCTACTACACTTAGTTGGGCCCTTATTCAAATTGGGTAGGTAACTAATACTAAATAGGTACCTACCATTTAATTTTTAACTTACGCAACTTAATTAATTATTATATTTATGTAGGTATCTCGTACATAAAGGCATAGGATAAAATACTTAGGCACCCCACCTCTAGCTCATTATATCGTCGGTGATACTGAAATACTTTCTAAGTCAATCCCGACTTATTTAAATATAATCGGCGAAAACTCCACCCAAAACCGTTCAGTAGTTTTTACGTGATGCGCGGTGAAACAAACATATATACAGACACACAGACAAACAAAAATTTCACTTTTACAATTTTATTATTATGTGTTTTTAGGTTCCTGTAAAGTCTAATTTTTGTTACACAGAACGTATTGCAGTATCACCGACGATATTTGATTTATTTTAAAATGGTTCTATTTGCCATCTACACCTGTAGACTAGACAGTGTCATGTCCTGTGCCTATGGACCATGCCGCTCTTGCAGAACCTTTCTTTAGTAGTTAAGTTCTTAATTTTTACATTTCATTTCATTTTTATTTGATAAAATTCCCTTGACCATCGTAACAACGTCCGTGGCTTAGTGGCTAGGACGCCGGACTCCCATGCCGGGCTCGAAACCATGCCATGTACCTATGAGTTTGTCGGATTTTTTCGAAGACTTACGTACATTTACCGACTCCTCTAACGGTAAAGGAAAACATCGTGAGGAAACCTGCTTGTCTGAGGAAATGAAAAACTTCCGAAGGTGTGTGAAATCCACCAATCAGCCCTGGGCCCGCTCGGTGGATCATGGCCCATACCCCTTGGTCAAGGGGAGGCCTGCGCCCCAACATTGGGGACATTAATAGGCCGATGATGATGATGACAATAGTAAAATAGAGCGTTGATACTCATTACAAATTGATATCCGAAATATAGCTAAATCGTCTAATAATTAAGTAGGTAACAAAAAATAGGTAATATCCGAAATAGAACTACTTATAGCTAATAACTAATTATTACTACGTTATTAGTAATAACGTAGTAATAATTAGTAAGTAACAAATTGATATCCGAAATAGAACTACATATGTATCTACTTATAGCTGAAAACGTAGTAGGTAGGTACGTACCTCGTAATACCTTATGCTATACCCATGAACTTTTTTTTGTCTATAATGTATTAGATGGAGATTGAAAACATACTTAGATTGAGGCAAAGAAATAGAACTTTGCTGAAGCGAAAATTATACAAACGTCAAAATACGTATAATTTCTTTAGAAAGTCATCATAAACGCAGGCAGGTATATTTCCTTTCCGGAAAATATTATTTCCTTTGTGCTCCAGTCCAACTGCCCCGGGCTGCTGTCATGTGGTACCTATGTCAATAAAGTAACAATGAGTAAGGAGAAACTGTTTTTAGTTACGTAAGTGGTAAGGGTGCTTTTAATTAGATACTTGATTATGAGGCATTTTGTACTGGTGAAAGTAAGTACCCATATCAATCGGTTGTTCAAACTCATTATCGATTTTCTTTGTGTATTTCTACAGAGAAATAGTCTCAAGAACCATCTATATATGTATAGGTAGATTTATGCCTTCTACAATTACCTTGAAGTGTGTGTGTGTGTGTGTGTGTGTGTGTGTGTGTGTGTGTGTGTGTGTGTGTGTGTGTGTGTGTGCGTGCGTGCGACTGTGAACCCGGAATACATATTTACTTAGTTGGTATTATTTACCTACATACAAAGTGGACCTACGTCGAACCTATATGTCGAATGTTATAAGATTGGGGATGTAAACCTATATTTGAGTTATTTAATTAAATTAAATTGATCTCAGTTAGTTAACTACTAACTATTTTAGGTGCCACCTACATAATATTTACTGAATAAACCTAACTACTGAAGTAGTTATAGAAGTACTTAATTAACTTTGAAATTATAAATATTTTCCCTGTTTGTAAATAAAATTGAACTACTGAAAACTAAGCTATCTTCTTCCAAGTCGGTCACTCTTGACATCAGACTCTACTACCATGCACCTTCTACTATCAGTCACTACTTGAATTCACATGAAATGTTATTTACTAATAATGTGGGGATTCGTGTAATACCTAAGTACGATCGACGTACTATTGTAAACAGAACACAATTAAACGTGAGACAAGTCAATCAACTATGTTCAAATGAAGGCCGTTTTGAGGTACGAGTAACTGATATTACATCTCGTGTAGATGGAACAGGTGATACCGAGCGAATATCAAGAGGAAGTAGGTAAGTAACTAGATCTCGTTGCGGAAATTACATAATAAGTATAAATCACCAACCATGTGATGCGGCTTTGTGCCTAGCCAACTTTAGGAATAATGATTAGGACTCAAAGTAAGTACATATGTACCTATACAATAAGAATATCACAGGTATTATATAAGAATGTTACAGGTATAAAAGGTCCTTCTTTATTAGTAGCAATTATTTTGAGGGGAGTATGTGCTGGTCATTTGTCACACTTTAAAAAAAAACCTGTTACTTGTATGAAAATTATCCATACCTACTTAAAATAATAAACCTCATTATTTTGCGACTTGGTGGCATAAACTCATCCATGTCGTTAATAATGAAACGAGTTTCATTCATACTTCTTATTTCAGTATTAGAATAGCAATTCATTTGTAGAATTTTCAAACTAACAATTTTGCGATTAGACCGCCTAGATTGTATTAATAGTTTCGTACGCAATAACTATATCACACTATTTTTGTGCAATAAAGTGTATTCATTCATTCATTTTTCTCAAAAATTTAAAAAGTAAAATATTTTTTTTTTGCTATAGAGCAAAACGTATAACGTATAACGATAGTGTTATTATTATAAACTTATTACCGATAGATGACACCCTAGAAATATTTGACGCTAATAAAATAGGACCCTATAATTGCCCTTTTTTATCTCTGAAAGATGACTTGTATAAAACATGTTTTTTTCCGCTTACAAACATTAACAAAGTTTTTCAATAAGCTTTCAAAACATTTATAAAGCAAAGCGTGACAACTTTGTGAACTTTCTTCTAAAGAATCGAAGTGTAAGTGGACTTTTCAACTTGTTTTCCTTTGAGTTTTCTATTAATATGTACGGATACAAATATCTTTACTTAAATAGGTACTTAGGAATTTCTTATACACATAGATAGGTACATAAAATAGAAAATCAAATAAAACAAGCGCAAATTAGTAAAAATACATACTTTTCAGCTTTATATCATTAGTATCTAGGGCAAACCGATATGTTACGCCTACTCTTATCATTAAGCACCTGCAATGTTATCAAAAGGAAACCCGAAAAATCGTGGGACGAATACACCTGTTGTCGACATTTTAGTGTAACATCATAACATGGTAGCTATTATAGCACCTACTCATACGTAGTCCGTAGATATTTATGTGCTATGCAAAGCGTAGCACACGCTACGAGTGGTTGCTACGGTTTTTTCTGTTTCAGAAACCATGTGGTACTGATTTGAACCTAAGCTTTTTGGAACTTTAAGTTTAAAAGAAAAATATAGATGTAAAAGTTAGACAGCGTCAATGTGCTGAAATAAAGGACATACTGGCTTCTGCCTTGCGAGTATACACATCATCAATAGGAGATAATCCTGCAATGTAGAGGCGCCACTAGCACAACGGTACGTAGCCAATCAACATGTAGATACGTTACTTTCCACCAAATCTTTTTTTACCCTTCAGACTCGCGCCACGCTGTCTTAACAGATTTTTCAGGTCTGCTAATTTGAAATGGCCGTATGATACCATGATATCATCATAATAACGAGCAATTTGTGATATCTTAAAAAATGACGTTTCTTTTTGCTTTTTTGTTTACGGAGTGTGCTCGTGGCTCCATCTGCGCAGCGCTTTGCGTTTTATGTCCTATTATTTTAATCTGACTCTTTAAACTATAAATCCCGTCTAAAATCACAGTACTTACCCAGTATGTTTTGACCTACGAAAATAATGTGATACAACAACAATAAGTGTAAGTAAGTAAAAATATGATATTATTGTCCCTTAATATAGGTATGTATCTACCTATACCACTCTTACACCAGTTCTTGTTTTTCTGTTTACTGTCTCAAAGGTCGTTGACTCACTCATTATGTTGTAGCTAGATACTTATAGTTTAGTTCTTAGCTTAACAAGTAATAGGTAAATACTTCCTTAGGTACATTATCTGACAAGTGCGGGAAGGGCCAAATTGTCGCTACGAGTGTTATGGATACGCGAGTGCGAAACGTGGTCTTGCCGCTTGAGATAGACACTAATACTTTTCGTTACACTTGCGAGAAATAATAAAATAAAAAATATGAATAACCAAAGCAATTAGCATTCCTGTGCAGTGTTCAGTCGATAAATAGGCACATTTTTGAGCAAGTGTAACAAGAACTTACTTAAGGTACCAACTATCAACTCGTACCTATAAAAAGTCAGTAGTTAAGAAACTTAGATTTAATCGACTTCAAGTTAGCAAATATTAAATAAACAGAGCTCTAAAAGTTTAATTAATGTTTCATCTCTCTTACAAAATTTTCTTATTATCATTACAGGTATGCGGTGATTAGGATGCGTAATATTACGTCGTAGCTACAGTGCGACAAGGATCTTTGCCGCGTGGATGACATTGACAGGACAAGTGAGGTTTGTACAAATACAAATAAATTTATTTTGCAACTTACAATTAATACATGGTTGATGCTCTAAATCCCGCACTAGGATATCCTGTGTCGCGGGATTTAGGCTCTTCTATTTATGAACAATTTTGATATATAAAGGGAAAAAATAAAATAAAAATAAAAATAAACGTATACAATTTTAAAAGTTTAGCGTCGTTAGTTCCGATTTTAGCCACGCGCCAAAAGATCCTTGTCACACTGTACACAGAATTTGTTAGTTCAACACAAGGACGTGGTTAAAAGGTCCTTGGTTCAACATCAAAGCAAAAGTAGGTGAGATAAAAGAAGGTCACCTTGTGTAGATATACGAAATAATATAAACGATACTGCTACCGTATCACCTTCGTTATCATTATGATTAGGACAGTAAAAAACTCCCATAACTTTCGGTCAGGTGGTAACAGTAAAAAGCTTTCTATTTTATCAATAAATGCGACATATTATTTACTTAATACTATATAGTTAGACACGGGATTATTAACACGGTTTGGGCTTGTAACCGAAGCCGTGGTTAGAATCCAGTATCTAAGTAACATATTATTGATAATAAATAACAACGAAAACTTAAAAAAAAATATTTAGGTACCTATTTCAGATTTATTTAAGCTTCTGGAAGAAGACTTACGGCCACGAAATGCAGGTGATACTTGTATGGTTAGACGACTCTCTAAGTACCTACATTATTCCGAAATCAAGTACGAGTAAGCAAGTTACTCGTAGATAGGCTTAGCGACCAACCAAAAACATAAAACGACGGTTTGTTATTTTAACAATACGTAGCTACTTGACCTTGTTGAGTTGTAAATTACAAAATATAGTATTTCAAAAATCATTGTTAAAAGTAAGTAGGTACCTAACTGCTTCGGTAGGAGTATTCCCACCCACTCACTGCAAAGTCTGGAACATCGGCGCAAAGTTGCCTGTCTATCGGTATTTTATAGGATACATTTCGGAGAGTGCGCATCGGAATTGCACGGCCTAATTCCAGCATCTCCATTCCGCCTTCGGACTACCAGGCGCGGGGAGGGGTTCCATCCTTATGTTGTTGATATCCCATCTGCTCGTACGAAGCGATTTGCTTCTTCATTCATTATGCGAACGGCTAAGGAATGGAACAGCCTGCCGGCGTCTGTATTTCCCGAAACCTACAACCTTGGGATCTTCAAGGCCAGAGTGAATAGGCATTTACTGGACCCGCGTGCTCCATCGTCGACCTCATCGTCGCTTACCATCAGGCGAGATCGAGGTCAAATGCGGGTTTAGTTATACATTAAAAAAAAACTCCCACGTAGCCCGACGTGGTTTTTTTAAATTTAATTTTAATTCCCATCTGCCCCCACTTTTTATTTTTACGTCGCTATGTCAAGAATTAGGTACTACTTTATTTTTATGTAATTTGTATTAAGCGTCTGAAGGTAAATTGAATCCCTTATGTACCTAGATAAAAATAAACGAGGCTTCTTGCATCGCACGCAGCTACCTACATAACATTGTGCCCATAGGGTGTGTAAAGATTTCTTCCGAAAACCGATTGCACATCTCTACTCTCTCTGATAAATGGGAGTAGTCTTAGGTACCTACTTAAGTAATTAAGCAATGTTCCTTAAATATAAAATAAACTTACTAAGTAAACTTTCCGCAGAAAAATCAGTTCAGAAAATTAATTAACAATTTGACAGATAATTAATTATAAAGTTACTCTTTATACTTTTAGAGTGAACATCTCCGCCGCTAAATAATTATCTCTCACTCAATTTTCAAAACGCTGCCCCCGTCAGAAGCAGACCCAACATTTGTTAACTGCGCAAACTCACGTTCAGTGGTGGTAGCTGTAGGCAAGGCTTTTACTTCGTTTCCCAACGAAAAAAACTTTTGGCTTTTTCTTTCTTAGGAATAAGTAGGTAAGAACATTTAGAATAGTCCTCCAACGCTAACTGTGCAATGTTCTTTCTCTTTTGCTATATCTCTCTCTCTCTGTCTTACACAATAGGGTATTTGACAAGTATCAAATATTAAATACATTTCATTTAAAAAAATACACCAAAAATTGATGGTCAAATGTGAAAAAAGAGTTAAAATCCGTTGAAAAATAAAATAGCTACAGGCAATCAAAAATCAGCTGCTGATGAATCAAAAATCAGACCGTAGAAAGAGACGGCAATAGATAATTGTGACGTCACTGTTATGTAGCGCCATACAAACAGGACTTTGGCTACATAATAAAGACAGTTTTGCTAGAAAGGGTTAGAGTATCCCCCCCACTATTAACTTTAACCATTAGCATAGCTGATGTTAGTTGCGATATCGATAAACCGATTTCACGTCCATCTTCAGGATGTCCATGTAAGTTGATTGATGCAATAAAAAAATTAGTCAAATAGACTGTAGATAGACCTACAATAGGGTATTTGACTAATTTCTTTGTTCTGCAGACAGCTTTGGAGAACTCTAGGGCCCACTTGCGCGAAAATTTAACCACGGGTTAATTCGCGAATTGTTTATGGTTTTCATATAAAAATGACACCGGGTTAGTGTTAACCTGAGAGTTAACGGTTCGCGCAAGACAGCCCCTAATTCAAAATGAAAATTAGACTACTCTCAACACCTATGTTGAGAGTAGTTTAATTTTCATTTTGAATTTAACCTATTAAACATATTACCTACCTACGTATCTTTTTAGCACCCTATGTTAAGTTAACATCACCCAGAGGGAATAAATAAATATCCACCCCTAGAGAGTTGAGCGGCAGTTAGCTGGCTGTGGCTGTTTGAAGGAAGATCCATTCGCGTTGAGTTCGCGCGCGATAACGGTCGTAAAGCGCGTATTATACACGCGTGTTGATCTTATTGTGAACTAAACGCAGTTCACTATGTTAGTTCAGATACATACTTAGTTTCGAAAGTTTGTTTTAGAAGTTAGTAAAGTTTTTGACAAGTAGTTATATGTACATTTATGTAAGTTGCACCTTTTTATAGTTCAAAACAATTTTAAACATTTCCGTGAGTAAATAAATTGGTAAAAGTGGTTTAAAATGTTTCCGCGAGCAGATTTGAGCCTGCAACCTTGCATTCCGTGGCATTAAAATTTTTTTCAACCACTATTTCCAATTTATTTAAGTGCGCTTAGCGTAAATGCGTATAAATAAATATAATACATTCTGTACGTAATAAAATCTTTATGATTTGCAAACTCGTTCAATATTATGTTCAGTCTGTTTTGAGAAAAGTTTCTAAAAATATTTTATTATATACTCGTACTTATTTCATTTTCTTTTGCTATTATAAAGTGTCTCTATTTCACAGCTTATATGTGTCTCTTGCAGTAACAGTAAGATCGATCGGTCGATTTAATATTTTTAATTTACCAAAAAAAACCAGTTTGATTCACATCTCACATATATTTTAGACGCCGATCAGCTGATCGACTTGTATAGGAATTCTAATAGTGTATACTTATATATTGCGAAGTTTCAATGC
The DNA here is from genome assembly GCA_947369225.1 of Hofmannophila pseudospretella. Lineage (NCBI taxonomy): Eukaryota > Metazoa > Arthropoda > Insecta > Lepidoptera > Oecophoridae > Hofmannophila > Hofmannophila pseudospretella. Next base: position 7,756,490 of record OX376316.1, read on the forward strand.
TTCTTGTTCATTTATCCATACTACAGAGTACTATTATGTCCATACTAAAGTCGCATACCTAGGTACTTATTCAATACCAAATATTATGGCGCATAAAGTTATTTCGAGTCTGTGATTCAATTTAGAGAGAGCGATCGTTTTACACAATTAAATATAGAGCTTAATAAATATTCCTATAGAAAAAGAAGTACCTACTTACATTATAAAATACGGCATTATTAAAAGTAATGCGTCGCAGCTGGTAAATAATATCAAAGAATGTAGGGGTGACTTTGGTAAGGGTTCCAATTTAATTAAATTCTATGTATGTAGGTACCTATCATTATTTACATGGTTGTGTATGTAGATTGAGCATTAGGTATGGAGTGGTATGGACTATGGAGCATGAGAGCGATCTAATTCGGTAACGACATTGAGTAGAATTCATTAATAACATTTGAGTAACATTTGCGTCGGGTCATGGATAAAAAATTCCAATTTATACCTAGGCTTAATCTAATCGTCGTCGGCTCTTCATCGATGTTTTGAGATAGCCTCTACAGCCATTATTTAAACGTCCGTCAGGAAATTGCTGTTATACAGTCTTATGACGTTTCATTAAGGCTCAAAATTAATTAGACTCTTTTGATGTTGACGGACTGATATCCATTACATGTCCATCACAACAAGTACCTACCTACTTACTTTTCTTATAGGTAGCTTACCAATGTAATTATTTTACTGTCGTACTATCATCGTATTATACTGTAAGTAAGTAGGGGAGACCGGGGACAAGTGAGGCATACTTTCAGGCAATTTGCCCCCAAACTATTAAAGCTATGGAAAAGTTATTAATACCGTTGGATAGAGAATTTATTCAGCTTCAAATGGAAATTATCACGTTTAACGAAAGCCTGGTAAGTAATGAGCTATGACCAGTTAAAGCAGTCGGGGTAAATCGTATAAAACGACCCAAGGTTGGGGTCAATCGAGACAAATTTTCAGTGCCTGATAATAAGTGTTTATTGTAACAGAAACAGGTTCATTTTATTTTTAAGGCACAGTTAATATAAGACATTTGTGATAAAAAAAGATAAAAAACTAGGTAATTCCTAATGCTAAAGTCTGAATAATATTAGAAGTAATTTAACATCTAAAATTTAATTTACAAGAGTTACGTGAAATTTAAAACAAGAAATCGATGTAATTATTTCATTTGTTTTAGAAACTGTAAAATTTTATCATTTCAAAACCATTTCATCGATATTTATAAATTACACAATTTGTATGAAAATGTGTCTGTCTCAATTGCCCCATTGTCTCAATTGACCCTCTTCGTTTAATATCTATTTACTATAGAAAAACCATAATATAATTTGGCTAAATTGTTCACGATTTTACAAACCGCAATACATAAATTGTTATCTACTAAGAGTTTTTTTTATTGTAAGAGTATAACTATTACAAAAAAAAACACCTGTGACATTTGAGACATAGTGGCAGTTGAGACTTCTTATTTGTCTCCACGAAAAGTGTATTAATTGACCCCAGTGCCAGTTTTTAAAGAAATCATATCATTATACTCGAAAACGGGGAGCATAAACAAGACAACAGTTATAACTTAAATGCTTAATAAACCAAGCATCAAGAAATTAAAGTCAAATTTCTACGAGATTGTTTAAATTACAAGATATTACCTAATTCATTTATTAAACGACGAAAATTTACTTTTGGTGTCCAAAAATTTCGGCGCCCTCTGCAACACTTGCGCGCGGTCTGAAGCCGACCACTGACACAGAATTACTCCGGGCACTTTAGATGTACCTGTAGATCGCACTCACACATTGCTAGCATGCATAGTTTACGAGAAAATGGCCTTGTGTCGACTTACCCGTGTATCTTTTGTCGGGTCTCCCCTACCTTTACGACATGTAATAATTAATAGGTAGAAAGTATTTACTGTAAAGTATTTACTGGACCCGCATGCTCCATCGTCGACCTCATCGTCGCTTACCATCAGGCGAGATCGACGTCAAATGCGGGTTTAGTCGTCAATAAAAAAAATTTTAAAAAAAACCCTAGAATCACCTACTAAATTTGAATATGTACCTAAATATTTACGAGAAGGTATTACTTCCGCGACATCACGGCACACGGCGCGGCCTAACCTTAGGAGTTTAAAATTAAATTTAACTAAAGGTGGAAGTTTATTTTATTATACACAGAGCCCAGATCGTTACCCAGTAACCATAAAAAGCTTTATTGTTACAGAATTATAATGCCGATGAGATGGGATGTCGGTACAGAAGCATTAATGTAAAAGAGGTCAGTAGCGGCGATGAGCACTACCACTTCGCCCAAGTCTTCGCTGGCCAAATTGGTCCTCTACCCTAAGCCAAAGCCCTTCAAGATAATGGTTTTGGGGCAGGCTGGAGTCGGCAAGTCTGGTAAGTCCTCGTAATCAAATCAATCGTAATTTTTCATTGTCGACCCTTTAAATAACAATTACAATAACATTTGATATACTACCAGTGAAAAGGTTTCTTGTACATTGTGGATCCAGATAAAATGTACCAAGGCAGAAATAAAATAAGTACCTAAGTAAATGTCTTAGTAACGCCTAAAACAACTGAACCAACGACTAACAAAATATATAGCTTTTACCATTTTGTGAGTTTAGAGTAGACAGACAGGATTCTATCTATATACGTTGTAGCCTTTAGGTAAGAAGGTATGGTTATTTATTCATGTAAGTATACCTCTATAGTATTCACAATTCCTTGGTATACCACCTACCATTATTTATTCCATGCCTAATGTATTCAGTTCTTTACTTCAATCAAATTCAAAAGAGTTTCATTCAATGTCATGGGAATCAAATGCGTCTTTTACTTTGGCGAATCCACTGGAGCAAAAACACCTTTTACGAGTCGTTCCGTAAGAATTTCTGGGAAATAAATTGACGTTTGACCTCCATCGCTTTTCGATAGTATAGTATACATAAATATTTATAGACGATCTTGAAGATACCTACAGTCTTTTACGATACGGCTGTTAATTAGTCAATAAATTATTAGCGTTCCTTTTCTTTATTTGCTTGCATAGGCGAATTGATTGTTGTACATACTAGGTTCCTATATTCTTTAATTTAATTTTTCTTCTAAGTCGGATACTCTTGACAGAAAGTCGTGGTCACAAATGTCGTCTAACACGACGTTGCACCATCAAGTACTTAATTACCTATCTAGAATTCGATTTATTACGGACTCGCCCCAAAAAATTCGCTCGAATTTTAGTTTCCCTACTCGACCGAAAAAGTATTCCAGATTTGTGCCTAAAACGGGGACGAGATGAGAATTTCAGCTTTTCCTATAAGAGTGACATTCCTATAGTCGTTATATGGGTAACTATTAAAGAAAGACACATACATACTTACAATTAAATTCGATGCAGCTACTTAATTTCTCATTGACTGTGATGTGAACATGATCGCTCGCAGTCTATTGACAGCTAACATCGTATTAATTTTGGTGTTCATTGTGATTTAATCTCGGTAGCGATACCATTCTGTCGATATCGATTTCATGTCATTATGGGAATACATACCTAGGTACCTAACAAATCGTATTCAGTTATTTTAGACTCGCGTATTAACTTATTAACTAGCAACTTAGGTAGAACTAGTTACTAAGGAAGGTGGTATAATGACTCTGTGCAAACTTGCAAAGTCAACCTTTTACCGATTACTGCCGCAAAGCAGCAATGGCTATTTATTTTTATTTATTATGTTTTGGTATAGGTACCTATAAAAGGGTAAGTAAGTATAAGAGAGCCAGCGTAATTATCGGCACAAGAGGCACACCATTTATGTCCTCAAAGATTAGCAGCTGTCTGCAAGCGACGGAGACCACTCACTTGATGGTAAAAATCCCGTAGGTATCCCGTTTGTTCGTCTACTCTACATAAACAATTAAAAAAATATATGTAGGCAACCTTGCTTAGTGTTAATCTGACCTAGTGAGAAAGAACCTATAACCATATTGCGCCTCTAAATCTTGCCGGAATCATAATATTTTACAGGGACTGAATAAAAATACTTACTACTACAGTCGTAAATCATTACAGCGTTGGTTGTAAGATTTATTACACGGCGCTTCATCGGCGAGTATGACCCCAATTTAGAGAAGATCTACGCCTTCCAAACCGTCATCGACAACGAGATGGTGTATTTTGAAATATTGGATTCAGCGGGGGACCCACGCGTGAGTAACCTCTGCACAATGAAGAAAATGTCATCATGTTACCTACTTACATGAAAAATGTTCAGTGACTCGGAAATACGAGTATAATAGGCATTATACGTTACGTTACGGTTGTTATTGGCGAAATCAGAAATTGAATTGTAGGAGGTGACGACAAGTTAAAAATATAATTTCCATTTCTGAGCATGTGTAACAAAAAGGGTATTTTGCTACACCCTGATGTGTCTACGACAGGTTATCGCACACGTATCACCTCGGCACCCGATCAGCGTATTCATATTCAGTATTCTATGTATGAAACTCTATACTGCAACGTACACAAATCACCGTCGTAATGGCATCGCCTCGTCTCGCGACATGCTAGTGAACCGCACGCGGTTCGTGGTCAACTCGCAGTCACAGCGCTTACGTCGTCGGGACGTCGCCGCGCTTTCGTGCCTACGTCGGGTTGACGCCTGGTTGACAGCGAGGCGATGAGGCAGCGAGCGGTCCGGTGGCAGGGAGATATGTGTGCAAAAACCTAACCATTACACATCACCAAAAGTTACCTATCACTCCAGCCTACGAATACCATCTTGGATGAAAGTAAAAAGACTCCCTTCAGGTGTTGGTTCTTTCATACCTTGTAGAAATTCCTAAAATATTAAATCATACTGGTATGATTACTCTATCGTGAGTTGACAGAGTTCTGTTTCAGCAAAACACGCCCTGAAAATAAAACTTGATTACACAAATCAATATTTCGTTATTCTAACCCACTTGACTGTAGGTACAAACAAACAACCAATTTTAAAGAGTTGTTTCATAAAACATAGGTATTTAATAAGTACCAATTACAGTTACTCAGTAGCATAGACGAATTAATTGCATAGGAAGTGTAACTAACAATAAGTACTAAGTATAATATAAATACATTGTTTCGAATTTTGAGCGCAAAAACCTGATAGATACAATGACGATGCGCAACACATTCAAACAGGTATGAAAAACATCTTATCGGAAAATGGATTTTGTCTAGCCGAGGTGCGGGCATTATAATAGAGGGCAGACACAGGGTACGTAGATATTTATAATACTTGATATAGGTAGGTAGCGAGTTGTGTACGGCAATCTATTGAATTGAACCACTTGTTGCCGACACACCATTGTTGTCCTCAGGTGGTACATATGTTTATGCTGCTTTATATGCTCATTTGTACTATAATAACTTGGGTACTAGAAGCCAATTCTCGCAGAGTTCAATATACAAAAGTCGATCGCTACGAACGTCTTGTCACGCTCACATGTATTGTGAGCGAATGAGATAGGACTAATGTTGAGTTCGACATTCCACCTGCGAGAATCGCCTTCCTGTACTTGTTGTATCTTTATGAAAGCAGGAAAGCGAGTATGCGAATTTAGAGAGTAACATCCGATGGGCTGAAGCGTTTATCCTGATGTACTCTGTGACGGACAAGTGCTCCTTCGATGAGTGCCATCGTCTCAAATTTCTCATAAATTATAACAAGAGGAGGCGACGGCTCGCATCCTCCATGAAGGTCAGTGCATTGAAAATTATCGGATTTTATATCCATACCATACCACAAACTTACCTCACTTGTACTATTACTAACTTAGCTCACTTGTATCATAATGTACTATTAGATAGCAAGTAGGTATATTTTACATTATGAATAAGTAGGTATCTCTGTTAATAAGTAGGTACTATATTGTAATTTACTTATACTGATTTATTGTACTCCAAATGTTACGGAGCTTCGTATGCGACTCCGAAAGGTCAGAACTTCCGATTGATTTTACACTTCCGACTCCGACTTCGGCTCCGATAATTTTGAATCGGAGGTTATACCGAAGATTTGTGAGCAAACATATTCAAATATGAATATTTATTTAAATAGTGTAGGACTACATAAAGGAACATGTTTTATTGCCGCAAACGTCATCATTTAAAATATTGACCAGTTCAGCTATAAAAATTAAAAAACGGTTAAAAACATCTCTCTTCTACCTCCGCCTCCAACTCCGGTTCCGAATCCGGTTTCGACTCCGATAAATCAAATTTAAAACCTTCGGTTTCGACTCCGGTTCCGGTAAAACCACCTCCGTAACATCCCTACTCCAAACCTTACCCACCACATAAACGTTGTCTATACTCTCCTAAATCAAAGGTTGGCTGGAAAAGGTCCCAATGGGATAAGCCCGCCTTTGTACTATGTTTATCATTTTTGTGTATTTTATATTAGTACAATAAAGAGATTACAAACAAATAAACAAACATAACACTTCAGCAGAATTCACATCAGCGTAAATGATGCGTGGTAAAAAAACGCACATATAGATGAGGGAAAAGTATAGAGAAAGTACTTAGTATATTATTATTTGTAGTTTCGTAAGCTATTTGTATCGTTTGGTCAGAAATTTATGTCACTTTTTTATATTTGCATGCTCATTGTTGACTAGAATGTATCGGCTCTTTGTTTAGAAAATACTATCTTTTAATTATGTACCTACAATCTGGTCAAATAAATTAATCTGAATCTGAATCCAAGGTTCGATACCCTGTCAATGTGAAGTACTATAAGGTCGAGAAAATACATATATTCGTTGCTTTAAAGGAGTACATGTGAGTAAAATGGTTACATTTCAGAGTATGCAAAATTATGTGACGTCTGCTTCATAAATTTTATGTTTCTGATCCATACCTAATTATTACTAAAGAGATAAATTGTAATTAGACCCGTTACCACTTTCCGTTACGATACATATCCCCATGATTGTTAATATGAATTAAGGCAGTTCATCTATTTTTTTTATTAAGATGAAACAATATATCGAAAAGAAATCTTAAATTGATTGTTTAAATATTTTAGAATTTCATTTCCTTTCTATTCTGTTAGCAAATCAAGATGCAGGAAGAAGATAAATCACAGTTGGCTGGTAATTTGTCGCGTAAGCCTAATTAAAATGTTCCCCTCTGGCGAGCTGTCGCCACAGCAACCGTGGTCGTTACCCACAGATAAATTTCATATTCCCGCCCAAGAAATAGCTGTCTGATTTAGACAGATAAACAATAAGAAAATACATTTTCGGGAAAAATATTTACCTCCTAATAGGCTCTCGTAAAAGTTTCCCCGACCAATCAACGTGCTTCCAAGTTTGTGGGTAAGCGAGGATGGAAAATACGCAGTTCAAAGTTATGATGACTTCTGTGATAGTATAAGCTTCTGGAAAAGCTTTTAAGTGTACCTACTTATCCTTATTTACTTTGTATAATGTGCCTCATGTGCCTACGATGTTACAGGATAGCCTACTGGATGCCCCGGTGGTACTCGTGGGCAATAAAGTGGACCAGATCGGTGACCGGATGGTCAGCACTGAAGAAGGTCAGCGGCGGAGCAAGGAAATCGGCTGCGTTTGCTTCCACGAGATCTCAGTCAGAGAGAGCATAGAACAGGTCAGTACTTCACCCATTGACTCGGAGAGAATAAAACAAGCCAGGACTTTAGGCTGTATAGACTACAAAAAAATTGTACAAGATTTGAAATTGAAAACGTTTATTTAGCACTGTAAACACCAGAACACAATACAAAGATAATACATGCAGCACAAAACATCCAGTGCGGTACAGTGCCAAAAAGGGTACACTAGCTCAGCATAATGCTGAGGCAAGCCACAGCGCTGATTTTCAGCTGGCCCTGATTTAAGTAAGCGACGAACAAAATCTAAAAGTTATTACTGGATCAGAACTTTATTCAATCTATGGGTGATTTGTTGTGAGGTCGTCAGGGTTTGCTATTGCTACGCTTTTCGCTTCTATTTCGAAAGAAATTCACTACTTATATAAATGCATTGTTAATATTACGAATATTACGATAACTATGTATAAATGTGTTCTATTTGTATTACACGAAAGTACCTATGGCGTGTTCAGTTCAATGATATAAATACAAACGTAATAAATAAATAAAAAATAAAAAAAATCAGACTTTAGGAGTTTTAAACTTTTAATTAGCCGCTACGAACTACGTTCGTGCTTGAAAGTGGCACGAATGAAAGAGAAAAATATTCGATTCCTTAAATACTTGAATGTTATCATTTTGTTTTGATCTACATTCTGAACAATGCATGAAAGCTGTATTGTAAACACTGAAAACTGGGAGATCTATCAAATGTTTGTGTATGAGTATGTGATGATAACACGACGACGTTCACGGTCGGTTGATCCGGAATAAAAGGAGGATGGGCGGTTGATATCTCCAGCTTGTACCTACCACGAGTTGTATTGTAATATGAAATGAAAGGCTCGAATATGTGATCCCTATGTGATCTGTTTCCATAATTGTCCTTCTGTTTAAAATTTTTATTATTATAGTAAGTATCATATTTGTGTACTGTGAAAACATGTAAAATAAAATAAAACCTATACCTAGGTAAATTCTATGAACAATTACAGTAAGCTTAACAATGGTAATGTAGATATAATACTGGTGGGCGGGACCTATCTTTGAACGCATATTCTATTATTATATTATGTCATCATCATCATCAGCAGCCTATTCTAGTCCACTGCTGGACATAGGCCTCTCCCAGGGCGCGCCATTGAGCCCGATCTTCGGCTCTTCTCATCCAGTCGCTGCCAGCCACCTTGCGCAGATCGTCGCTCCATCTAGCAGGGGGGCGTCCCACACTACGTTTGCCCAAACGCGGTCTCCACTCCAGAACTCGTCTACCCCAGCGGTTGTCGGTTCTGCGACAGACGTGACCGGCCCACTGCCACTTCAGCTTGCTAATCTTATGAGCTATGTCGATAACTTTTGTTCTATGCCGGATCTCCTCATTTCGGATTCGATCCAGCAGAGATACTCCGAGCATAGCTCTTTCCATAGCACGCTGAGCGACTTTCAATTTGTGAACCAATCGCACCGTCAGTGTCCACGTTTCGGCTCCGTAGGTCATTACTGGTAGGACGCACTGGTTAAAGACTCTTGTCTTTAGACATTGAGGTATGGGCGACGAGAAGATGTGACGTAACTTCCGAAATGCTGCCCAACCCAGCTGAATTCTTCTGTCGGCTTCTTTCTCGAAGTTGTTTCTACCTAATTGCACAGTCTGCCCGAGGTAGACGTATTGTTGCACAACTTCGAGGGCCGTACCGTCGACGATAATCGGTCCCGGAACGACATGGTCATTGAACATGACCTTAGTCTTGTCCAAGTTCATCCCGAGACCGACACGTCGTGAAGCAGCATTGAGATTGTCCAGCATTTCTTGAAGGTCCTGCAGCGACTCCGCCATTACGACTATATCATCGGCAAAACGTAGGTGTGAGATGTACTCGCCGTTTATATTGATGCCGTGTCCTTTCCAGTCCAGTGTCTTAAAGACATCCTCCAATGCGTTCGTGAACAGTTTCGGAGATATAACATCTCCCTGTCTTACTCCTCTGCGCAATTGGATGGGTCCTGTTTGCTGGTTCTGTACTTGGACAGACATCGTCGCGGCGTCATACAGACATCTCAACACTTCGATGTATCGCCAGTCGACTTGGCAACGCTGCAAGGACTCTAGAACAGCCCAGGTTTCGACGGAGTCAAAGGCTTTCTCATAGTCCACAAATGCAAGACACAGGGGCTGATTATATTCTTCAGTTTTCTGTATAATCTGCCGCACAGTGTGGATGTGGTCTATGGTGCCAAAGCCTCCCCGAAATCCGGCCTGTTCCGGAGGTTGGAAGTCGTCTAATCTATATATTATGTATATATTATGTACTCTACGAAAAGTACTCTATATAAATTAAATTGCTCATATTTAATCTACGCTATCGTAAAGCATTTAAGTGAGCTCGATGGATAACGCAATCTCCAAGTTGTTGTATACTTAGTAATCTAACTTGAAACTTGAATTGAAATCAATTTCAAGTTCAAGCTTGTGCCAGTTACACGTTCTATTCTATCTAACACAGTTTGTATTTTAAATAACAATGACTTTATGTAGTTTTATAAAGGATGATGTTGATTTGATTACTGAACCTAACTTAATATTATATATTTGGAAATTCGGTTACACTTTTTGTTTCAAGCTTGCAAGAAAGCAAAAATTGTACCCTAAGTTGTAATTCGAGGTCCGAAGAATCCAACTTGATGCGTGAGCTGAGTAACGTTTGACTCTACGATTTCTAAGTATGGTTTGATTATCTACGTCGTACTTAGTTCAAAAGGCAAAATGTTTATAGGTATCCACTTACCTGAATTATTAAAAATAATTAAAATTGACTTAGTTAAAAGTTAGGGACGTCGCCGTTACCTTGTTTATTACGTTACCAAGATTCTGTATCCGTAAATCGATATCAATAGCACGTAACAGGTATTCCGGATTTTCAAACGTGAGTTTTTAGACAGGACTTCAGTGGTGTAGAGTGTTAACGTTCAAATGTTCAATTCTAGGTTCACATTTTTTTCTCGAAACAATTAAGTAGGTGCTTTAATAATGACGGAAAATAACGCGAGGAACTAAGGAACGTAGATATATATTTAAGGTAAAAAAGTTTTCGATGTGTTACATCTATATTACACAATAGGTAATACAATACAATACAAATATTCTTGTACACACCGTGGAACATGGCTCGTTTGCCCCCCTGTATGTGGGATAGTCTGTTCTAAATACATTGAACTGGTATTTTTTTCTTGGCAACAGACATAAGGGTTAATTTCCTTTTATATACCCTTGCAGGTGTGGAGCGTATTTAATGACGCACGTCGGTTCTGGCGCGTGAGCAGCAAGTGGATGCGCGGGCGCCGCACGGAGGCCGACGTGCACCCCGCGGCCCTGGGGCGGCCCCTAGCGAGGGCCTCATCCGACTCCGCGCCGGACGCAGACCCTGTCACCACAGCCCTGTGTAAGTGCTGCAATACCCGTTCCGTCTGTACCCTAAGGGCACGTGGGGCACGAGCCTAAGAGCCCACGGTCTGAAAACCCTTACCTACACACCGCACCCCGAATGAGCTGAAACCCATGGCCATATATTTAACCATTGACATCAATTAAGTCCAATTCTTGAGACAGTAATCACATACTTATATTTATATAAAGCTTACTACTTATGGTTACATAATAACTTTGTTTATTTCTGTGATAATAACTGATAAAGTTTTTAAACGAAAGTACATTTTGATGTTTACATTCACTTTTTTTTGGTTTCTTAAACTTTCAAACTCTGTGACCAAGGGTCCCTTCATGGCCTAAGACGGCCCTGGAATACCTATGTGTTACTGTAAATCAACCTGAACATCGTCTATCTATAGGTATGCTGATTGGCACACAGTGGTTCCCAGTAGTTCAAGAAGTTCATAAGGGGGCGTCCATTAATTACGTGAGGTGTTCAAGGGGGGGAGGAGGTCAAGCTAAATCTTACTCAATCTTACCTGGGGGAGGGGGGGGGAAGGGTTTCGAAAATATCACGTAATTTTTTTTAGCAAAAAACAGTGTAAAATGGCGTGATAGTGAAATCAAATTAAAGTAATAAATTTTTCTAGAGTAAAAATATGAGAAAATTCGACACAATAGTGTTTGTCGTATAATCCAACGCGTTCATAATCAAAACACAAATTAAAAAAAATCTCACGTGAGATTAGGAGAGGGGGGGAGGGAGTTGAGGAAAATCTCACAAAATCTCACCAGGGGGGAGGGGGGGTTACAAAATCCTAAAAAATGGCTCACGTAATTAATGGACGCCCCCTAACAATAAAAAATATTTTAAATCCCCTCCTCCTACTAACGGTTTTTGTAATCCGATGCCCGATTGATTTAACAGATATAGTTTGTTGCGTGAGTAACGTTTGACTTTACGATTTCCAAGATTGACTATTTATAGTTCGATACTGTACGACGTTACTGTATTCTGTGATTCAGAATATTTAACTAACAGGAATAGAGCCACATATATTCGGTATCTTGTCACTGGTGATAAAAAAGGGTATGACTCGCTCTATATCACGCTTTTTACGGTCCATTTTCAAAAATTGATCACCGTGTACAAGATACAGAATAGAGCGAGCCATAAGATCTTAGACCTCCCATAAGTATGTAGGTACCTACTGACTGAATTCACACAATAGCGGCACTGACAGCCAGGCAGCCAAACCAGCAGATTTACATGGTGTAACAAAAAAAACCTATATAACCGAAAGGGGTATTTTCAGTATGATATCGCGAAAATATAATCAGCTGTTCCAAAAAAGCTCAATAAGTCTTACCCGACCGAAATCTATGAAACAGCTGCTTTGGTACGCTCTTTGGTATCGGAGGCAAAGATCCACTTAGGGTCGCTGCACCAGCGGAGTAAGTAATTCAATAACTTTACTGCGTATCTGTGATAAGAATTCCACACATTCTAATTTAATGTAGATAGATAAGTACTTGCAATTTCTAATAAAAGGCAGTAGCAGATCCTCATTCAGTAGGGGTCACGTAATTTAGGGTAATAAAACAAAAGCGGGCGAAAAATGTCGCAGCACGACACTGTTTGCTTACACGTCACGTTCCCCGACAGCCCACGCAATACGCTCCAGAACATCGACAAAAAATAAGTACAGAAGGGATACAGTACTACTTATCAAGCGAGCGAGTAGCGCTTTAGCCCCTAAAAAATTCTGCTGTTTCATAGATTTCACAACAGCTGATTTGTTTCGTGGTATCTATTATGGCCTCATAGTGAAAGTTATTCAGTTATGTATACTGAAAGAGGGGTTCCCTTTCGGCTCTACAGGGGGTTTTGTTACACCATGTAAATCTGCTGGTTTGGCTGTCTGGCTGTCAGTGTGATCGTGTGAATTCAGTCAATAGGTAGGTACCTACATACTTATGGGAGATTTATAACAGGACCCTCTTCTACCAACAGAATAATCTCTAGTCAGTTGACTATGGCTCACACAACTGATTGTTTTGATTTATTGATGCACAATAAATTATTATTTATTATTATTATTACTCTTTTCAGGGTTCACGGGTCCAACATTGTTATTTTTATTATTATTAATATAAACTAAATTGCAGGGACTTGACGTTTTTTGTAACGGACAGATCAATTTACGTTACGGTTTCGGTCAAGCCAACGATCGATCGGTCCGTATATTAGCAGAATACGATTTGTAGTTGAATCGTAGAGAAAACGTACTCTACAGCTACATAATTGGAAAACAACGACAAACATTATAAAACACTGGAATTTATCTCCAGACTGACGACCGCTTTCCCCGCCTGTGTTAGCGAAGTAAACGCGCGCCGCCGTGCGAATGTTTGTGAGGGCTAGTACAAATTTCCCTTCCGTACCTATTTACCTATTTTGTGACATAAGCACAAATAAGGGCCCAGTCACACCAGATGCGATTAGCGAATATAGAGTGTCTCTGACGAGTGTCGAAATAAATAAGCAGCTATGGAAATCTTGACAAGCACTTTACTGAATTACGACTTCTTTTCAGGCAGAATTATACTACTTTATCAAAATCAAAGAATTTCACATTCGTTTCCTGCAAAAGCAATTGGACAAACAAGAGCCAAAACCAATATTATTACATGTGAACAACAGTGTTAGAAGTTCTACGAGTAATTAATTAATTGAAGGGGTTGTTTAGGTGTTCGACTGTTAACTGTATTTATAATGAATGAATATGTATGGGGCAAACGACAAACAAATAACCCCCGTTCCTGGTATTTAAATTACTTATGTTAGAGAAGGATTTGTCTGGAAAAAGAGAGTGACCTAAATACTGCGAATGACCCGAATCCATATAAAATATGCGTAGAATTTAAATATACTTGGGTAACAATTTGTCCGTAGATCCACTCTACAAAATAGACGAAGTGGAATCGAACTTAATATCCGACATATTGCGCCTAAACCATTGTAATTTTATAGGCATACGTAAATAAGTATTCCTGTTGAATGATCTAGATTTAGTAGCCTAGATGGTCACATCTAATCCAACGCCTGATGAAACTGTAAAGGCAAGTCTCTATTACCGAGATAGGTCTCAGCGAAAGTCCACTAAAGTAACTGTGAATTAAAAAATTAAGAAACCCCCGACTTACCATTGTGGAGATCCCCTACTTTTTAATGGTCATCAAGATTCCAAATGTGGGAAGGACACCATAGTCCTAAACATTTGACTTCAAACTCGAACCACCTGCTACCGTTCCAGAGTTCCCATCTGACATCAAACATACTCCAAGATCTTGGAAACGCTTGATCCAATTTTTACCAGACATGGCTAAGAAACTCTCGACAAAATCGGATCATGAGTTATGATGTCACACACAGGAAAACATACATATGCGTCAAACATAACAAAAACCCTTTAACACCTCTTTTTCTTTATCATGTTCTGTTACATGTTCATTTGCACTGGTCACAGAAGAGACCTGTCCTCCGAGATACAGGAACTTCCTAATTCGGAGGTCAGCGTTTATTGTAAACTAACTTGTTGCTCACTAATTTTATTCTTATTCGATATATTGCAATATTAATGAATTACATGTCAAAATAATAATAATCTAATCTAATTTTATTTAGTTTAATATAACCTATGCTTAAGTTCCGACTGGTGTATGAACTATGAATACTTTGTCATCTTACCGCACAAATAAACTTATTCTTATTATTTCCTTTGGTAGGGGGCTAAAAATGTATTCTGACCTTGACAGCTGCATGGCATGACCAATCTGCGACAGATAAGCTTCCTCTCAATTATACACTATGCTGTGCCTATAGGTATTCTGTATTTTCTCACTATAGTGATAAAACCGTTGTCTCGCTCCTAGTATATCACGAATAAGATCAATTTTCAAAAATTGGTGATAAGGGCGATACTACTAACGTATCACCCTTTTTATCACCAGTACGACTAACAATATTCAGAATAGAGCTACAACTTCAAGATGTAAAAGTTAACAAAAATGTTGCAGGTCGTCGCTGGACAGAAGTGGAGCTAGATGAAGAAAACGAAGATAGTGTCGGGGTCGTTCGTAGTGACTCCACTTCTTCGTCTGGGAAGTCGGAATGTTCGGAGGAGTTCCGGGCGCGGGCCAGCACCGACTCCCGCTTGCCCCCGCGCCCCGCGCGCGCTCGTCACCCCCTCCCGACCAGGCCCCTCCCCCCTCCTGTGAGAAGAATGAGTGTGGCCATGAGAGGAAACAATGCCAGCACTTATTAAAATACCGGTCTTTTACGAGTCGGACTCGAACACCGAGGTTTCCTTTGAAGAAATACAGACGGACGGACGAAATCAGAAGTCTCACCATAAGGATTCCTTTTTATCGCTTTAGTACGGAACCCTATAAATATTGATCTCGACATGCACAGACGCTAAAAATTTAAAAAAATATGTTCGCCCAATCGATAATTCTCAAGATACTTATAAGTTATAAGTATGTACTCGTTTAGGAGCTTAGAAATAGAAGTGTCTATATTCATATTTTTAATACAAAAAACTCCTTATGTACCCCATTTTAACCGGAGATTTGATGTTGGCACGAGTGGTCCTTACTTGATGAAAGAGAATTTTCATTCAATCTTCAATTACCTAATCGGATTTACGTATTTATGAAGTGAACGTTCGGAACAGTTTCCTTGGCGCTGTTTATAGATTACGCCTCAGTAAAGATACTTCGAGAATTTCTTTATACAACGAGGTAGGGACGTTTCTTATTTAGATTTAAAGCGGAATTCTACAAGATAGCCTTCATCTTAAAATAAAATAAGCTTAACAATTATGTTATGTTAATTAAGTACTAACTTTCGTCAATTCGAAACGGTTTGCGTTGATGTCTTTTATATAGACGTGACGTTGTGTCAATCTTGAAGGAAAGAACCTGCTGCGCGAGCAAACGTCTATTATTAATTCATTAATTATTAACTCTTTATTGTACACAAACATTATAATACAAATTAATGAAAAAAAAATGTGAAACACAAAGGGCGTGACTTATCTCTAAGAGAGATCTCTTCCAGCAAACCCCATAAAAATCTATGCTCTATGATAAAAAATATATCTGGAAGGACGGGCGTTCCTAACTTCATGATGTCAATGGTTAATTTTGGATCATCAATCACTATAAAAAGTTGATTTGTTTCAGCTAGGTACCTAGTTTTGAAATTACGTATTACACGACAAATTCCTGTGTTGTGTAATTCCTATATACCAACCTCAGGCGTTTTGCCCTAATTTAAATTTGTATACGAGTAGATATGCTAAGCAGACGCCGTGGGATTCAGCCCGCAATTCCAAATAAATATTGTATTCAATAAACGCTTACGCTTTCAGGATAATCTGACTAAATATTCAGTAGATAAGTACTTATAGAAGATATTATTCACCAATATCAAATCAGTGTGTCAAAAATATAAAATAGAATATTCCACAAATATTTATCCGTCCACGAGTAAAATAACAAACCGGTAACAGTAATTACTTACATTGTCAAAACGTGTATGTACACTATATACGAGTATGTACTATACGTATATGTACATTAGTTATAAACATGTAATAATAATGTATGATTTTTTAGTGTATGTATGTATAAAGATTAGATAATCAAAAATAATATTGAAATGATTATATTGAAATTAATTAAAGATGAATTAGGTATACAGATATTTATGATTAGGTCTAGATACCTGTCTATGCGTCTTATCGAAAGACCCATAACAAGCAGTGGTCTATGTGATGATTGAATATTGTAAACTTTATGCTTATGTACCTACATAACATATTCCTTAAATAGGTAATATAAATGTTGCATCGTGTAGTTTCTGTTGTTATATCTGTTGTTCAATAAATAGATAATATAGCTATTCATATACTGTGTGGTTATGATATGTAACAGGGTGAATTTTAACTTCTTATCGTAAAAAATAACTTAAAAATTATATTACAGTTTCGCAAAAATAATAACCACCAACCAACAAATCGAAAGCTGAACCAACAAGTCTCTACTCGACTTTTACTATGAAAATACTTCCCATAATTCTAAGAAGTCTTTCAAAGGAGCTTTTCATTCTCTATCTGAAACGTAGTCATCATGTGTCGATTTTTATTGGCTAACAATTTATTATTTTTGGGTCATCAAGCATGCATAATATAGTTAAGTCTGTTCGTCATCGAAGGTGGCTGTCTAGTCTAATTTGCTAAGTTTTTATTTACACAAGACATTATAAATTTAAAGTTAGTAATTACTTACTTGTAAGGTTATCCGTGCAACATAAAAAAAATTGTACGTTTCTGGAATTGAATTATGTAACTAAGTCAAATATTTGTGTTACCATTAACTAGGTAGGTATATTTAATTATTTATTATACTAGAATTGCTAGATCTAGGTAGTTAGATAGTTGTCAGGCATGTTAAATATATATTATTACAGGGGAACTACTTGTCTACATATTGCATCCTGGACAAGACCAGGCCATACCAACGAAATAAAAAATATATGTTAGGTACCAGCGAAAATAATTCGCAAGAAAATGGGTTTTTCTAAAATCTAGTATTTACTTATAATTTAAGTATTCTTAATTTTAACCTTACGTATGTAAGTATAGGTATGTATTTATTTATAAACCATTTAGATTTTGTAATGTTACCTATGAATATAATAAAATTATGTTATTAAACTTAATACGACTGGCTTTGAATCCCACATCAAGTTTTCCCAATAAATACCAAAATTATTTCCGTATCGTACAGCAATAGCAAACATCGATTTAGGTGAATTATTGAAGATAAAGGAAGGTTGTACATGTACTTTATGTTAACACGCAATGCGTAAACATATGAGTAAAACAATATCACCCACACTGATCCGAATTTCGCAGGCATCGAAGTTAATATTATGTGTTTCCTGTAAGTACCTAACTATGTAGGTGCTTATGTAAACTATAGGAAAATTCCTGTTTTCCCAAAGGTCACCGTATGTAGTCGAGCAGATTAATTTTATCGTAATTGGTAGTAGGTAGCAATTTGATATGTTGACATTTGACGTGAAAGCAGAAATCGGAATGACCCGGAGAGGCGGAAAGGATTAATGACTATGGTAATAAAAGTAATTAGGAAATTTTAACTGACTAAAAAACTATTTAAATCTCGTAGAGACATTAACTTTTTAAAGTTTATTAGTAATACAGTTCAAAATCCTTTGCATTGAATGTCCTTGACATTCAATTATAACCTACAGTATCTGGAACAACTTGACCCCACAAAACTTATGTTTCAGAGTTTTTTAAACCACTGCAATAACATTGCACGATGGAATTCATGGATTATTTTTTCTGTCATTAGACTGATTAGAGATTTTAAAGTCAACTTTTTTAACGTAGTTAACGTTAACTTGACTTAGGTTAGCTTCCCGTTACTTAATTAACTTCTTCATTCGTTAAACTTAACTAAAGTTGTCTCTAATCACAGAAAAATCAATCCATAAACTTCATCAAGTAATGGAATTACAGTAAGTAATTTAAAAATAACCTGATACAATAATTCTTCCAGATCTTTCACTATTATTAATTTATTATTGCCTACTCCTTACTCTAGTAACAGTCCTTATAGGTAGTTGCCTAAGCTTCCTAGATAAATGAAACGTGACTTATAGTCGTATAATTATTAATAGCTTAGCAACATTACAATTATTAATTATGTATAGGCACTCGTATGTGACATAGATAGATAACTATGCGAATGTATAGCAAACAAACTAATCTCTCCAAAGGATTTGCAAGTTTCTCCCTTGCGGTCTCATTAGCAACTTTGTTGTTATTAACTATTCCTGACCCTGACGGTTTTATCGTCATTTACCTATTTCTAGCTTTTGTTCGATAATTATAACAGAATACAGCCTTGGCCACGAGAAAACCCCCCCATACATACATACTACTACATTAATTGTACTGTACCTACTTATGTGTTTAAAAAAATGGTTGAAAAATATTCCAGAGAGCACGATTTGAACTTATTTACAATCTCGCCAAGATTTCCCAAATACAGTCAAATAAAAGCTTTCGAAGCGTAATATCATTGATCGGATCTGCCCGATCTGTCAGAAGTGCATGGATTTACGATAGATTGATTCCTATAGTATCTACCTACTCGTATTCTGCATATAGGAATCTTAAAATATGTAATTATGAATTATCTCAATTTTAACATGTGGCTAATATGTGATGAGTTGGTGACAATAGTTTCTATAATTTCCGGAAGCAATTCCTACGACGATAATAGATAAAACTGAACTTTTAGTTTCGCATTACTTATCATCTAATCTGTGTGACCTATCGTTATTACAAGACATTTGACTTCTGGCCATGGCCCGTGAAGTGAAGATGTTTGTTTACTGGACTGCGCACGCGAGCCCTGCGTGACACCAGGACACTAGAACCAGTGGAGGCTTTAGTCGTGGGGCCTAGGGGGCCAACGATTGGTTGATTAGTTCAACCAGTTAAACAAAATTGCAGCTAAATTGTCCCTTTCGTCGGGTATCATCCAAGTAGTAAAACGTCCAGTGGTCTAGACAGGCTAGCCACGTTCTCGCATCTTTGCAAAATTTGTAGAAGACAATCAAGGAGTTTCAAATCTATTTTTTTTAATTCTAAAGCTTTCATTACTTAGTTACGGTGAGTTTCCAAGGGTTCAGATCTTGGTGCATCCCCTTACTTCCTTGCTTCAAGTAGGCACATTTTCCGTACATAACACACCGAGTACCCCCTAAAACGAGACCCTAAGAGCCGCTGCTGACCAGGACGTATTGCAGGGCCGACACTTGCAGGGGATTAGTGTAACCGGGTCGCGTAATGCGCGTGCGTCCAGCACGCAACAACCGATCAGGCTATTTATATCACATTCGCTGGAGCAGCGTGCGTTAGTGCAAACGCACTAGCATCCCATGCATGAAACATTCGTCCTCTTAACTGCTGCACCGATGTCTGTTTGTGACTGTTATGTCAACTAAGTAGAATAAAATAGAATATAGTGCCTACCTAGGTGTCTATCTGGCTTCAATAATACACATCTTTTGTGACACGTGATCCATTGATCACGTGTCACAAAAGATGATCAGAAAAATCACAAATCACGATCAGTATTTAGGAATATAGCACTTATCACGTAATAGGAAATACGATCAATCACATTTGCCAGTATAAACCACGTACCTAATAGATAGTAGGTACCTATACTTTTGCAAATAGTAAATAAGTACATACATTTTTACCTTCACGTTATGTGCTATGTGGGGTAGGCAGAGAGATCGGAGCGCCACGAATTATAAAAAAACGGGCCAATTTTTTCTATGAGAGATTTTAACTTCAAATACAAATATCATTTATTCGCATTAAATATGGTTATACGAGTAGGTACATTGCCAGGTCTTATGGTAGATTAATATTGTTCCTCATATTCAGCAGGTAAATATGTTGCATCTGTAAATTAATTTTTGTACAATGATCGACCAGCCAGATTATTGTATATACGTTGTAGACAATATGGTGGTCTCCCCATGATCATTAAGACTTGATCGCTTGAATGACCGAATATGAGACATGAGCCGCGGGCTTCTCAGGCTCTATGTTGCTATACAGATCACATTTTATCTCATCATTCTCATTGTCTTCTTTTCACTCTCCCATAGAAAATCTATACGTAGGTTCAAATTGCGTTTTCTTTTTCAAATTACAGTTGTCAATTGTATTAGTATCACTGCGACGTTTTTAAACATAATGACTTTGAGGTGAGTAGTCAACGCGACGAATATCTAATTTACGTCATTATAAATATTTGCCATTCTTAGTAATAAGACTAATAAGGATGGAAGGAATAAGGAAGCATCTACCTATGTAGACACCTATTTATAAAATACAGTGGTTTTCCCTTTAAATCACACACAGAGAGCCTCGTCAGCGAACTGACATCACGTGTATGATAAAAATAGAATAGAAAATAACAACAATAAAGTGCAGTACGTAGTTGGTAGTTCGTGCTAGTCCGTCGGCATGATGCAGGGTCCCACGTTGACGGTTGGTTGACTGATGAATATTTTATTGCTCCTTCTACTGCCCACGAAGTGGTGTAGGTAGAGTTAGCAAAATTGTTGCAAGGATATATCGTGCTAATTGCTATTCATTGCTATTGCTCTTATGTCCACTATAATCCATTGTAAACATCCATCGTTGGATCTTGCAACGATATTTGAAAGCTGATCCCACTCGCACTTTCGGGGATTCTTATAAGTCGATTTATGAAATTATCTTGCCACCTATCTAAGCTAAATCTTACGGCGAAAAGTGGGAACTACCTATGATGAAGGTGGTTCCTCTGTCTACTCCCTCGAGGATTATGGACGTGAGTGTTATGCTATATGAAAATCGCATAGGTTCATTGAAGAGTGAGTATAGGTATATATTATATTTGTATATTTTAAAGTAACAGAAAAATGGTAACATGTAACAAAAAGGAAAATTTTCCAATTTTGTTACTACATTTGTTCCTTACGTTTTTGTTTCCTTTTTGTTACGTATTCGCATGTAGAAATGTACAAAGATGAAAAAAGATCAGCAAGTAGGTTTGGCAGACTAAAACAAGACTTATACTCTAAGTGCATAGGAGGTACTTACTCTTACTAATACAATGGGCATATAAATTCAGTAACTCTTAGCCATACATTGTATTTGTCGCAGTAAAGGCTATTTTGATAACACTAACGTGCAGACCGTAGACCCTACTCAAACTTGCAATTTAGTGACACAAGTGACACTTGTTGCTTGTTGTTCTAGTATTAGTAATAGTGTATGTAAGGTCTAATGTTTTAGAAGCCGGTCAGCTAGACACTTATAACGCGTAAATACTTTACGGCCTACGGTTTTAGAGCAAACACAAACCCATCAGCGTAGCCGATTTCCAGTATTCCAGTCACAACATCGTAAACCCGCAACGAGTGGCGAGAGGAAACCTGTGATGTCTGTTATTTGCTAACAAGTACATCAGAAATACCTGCTTTTATAGCCATAAATACAAGTAGACTTATGTTATGAACAGTAAGTTAGGAAAGGGCTTACTTCTTGAAACACTTTGTTTAGTTTTAAGACTGTTAGAGTTGCGTGCGGATGTCATTAACGAAGTTTCCACTGATGCTTGTAGAAATAACACGACTGGTACAGTCGACCACAGGTCAACCTACCCAAAACGTCAAAATTTGAGAATCTGAAATGTATCATATTGCGCAGGCATACGGTGGGGATTTAATCGAAGGTTTTTGACAGATGGTATACTATAGCTTGAGGTCGACTGTACCCTTGTCAATATACAGGGTGGACCAAAAGTCCGTTAACATTTAAAATGGTTATAAAAAATACAAATGCTACTTTAGTGAAAAACTGTTTATTTAATAATAAAGTAGACAAATTAGGATTTCACTTTTTAAAAATAACATCATTCAAATGTGACCCTTGTTCATCCTGGCACACCTGTAACCGGGAACGGAAATTTTGCATGACCGCCCGACAAGTGGTTGGTGAAATGTTCTGCATTTCCTCGCGTATATTTTCTTTTAATTCCTCAATAGACACTGGGTTGCTGATGTAAACTTTACTTTTGAGATATCCCAAAAGGTAAAAGTCCATTGGAGTTAAATCCGGGCTGCGGGGTGGCCAGTGAATGTCACCTCTTTTGGATATGACTTTTTGGCCAAAAATTTCACGAAGTGCTGCTATAGAGTCATTGGAGGTGTGACATGTTGCCCCATCTTGTTGGAACCAAGAGCTTCGATTAAAGCCTGAGAAGTCCTGTAATGCTGGAGCAAAAAAATTCTGTAGCATCACAATGTATCGCTCTGTATTAACGGTGACGGCGCGGTTTCTCTGATCTTCATAAAAATATGGACCAATGATTCCGCTGGCTGACAATGCGGCCCATACAGTAACCTTGGGCGAGTGTAAAGGTTTTTGGTGCTTCAAGTCCGGGTTAGTGTCACTCCAGTATCTGCAATTTTGTCGATTGACATGTCCATTTAGGTGGAAGTGTGCCTCGTCTGAGAAAAAGATGTTATTGAAGCTCGTAAACCTCTCAAGCACTTCGTTAGCAAACTGCAGTCTCTGAGCAGGGTCATTTGGCTTTAAAGCCTGTACAATTTGAATTTTGTAAGGATGTAAATGTAAATCTTTGTGTAGAATGCGATTTAGAGATGTTCTGGGCACATCTAAAGCACTAGACCG
This sequence comes from Hofmannophila pseudospretella, assembly GCA_947369225.1. Taxonomy (NCBI): domain Eukaryota; kingdom Metazoa; phylum Arthropoda; class Insecta; order Lepidoptera; family Oecophoridae; genus Hofmannophila; species Hofmannophila pseudospretella. The sequence continues at coordinate 7,779,984 of OX376316.1, forward strand.
CTTTCGAGTAGAGAGACCAGGTTGTTCTCGAACAGACGCTCGTACACGCTCTATGCTTACTGGATCGCGCGATGTCCTAGGTCGGCCGGATCGTGGTTGACTTAAAGTTGAACCTGTTGTTTCGAACTTCTGTACCCATTTTTTAATCGTTTGAATTGTTGGTGCTTGATTTCTGTTCCGTATATTGTAATGATTACAAAATTTCCGTTTAGCTTCGGTCGTAGAATCGTTGTTTCGATAGTACTCGCGTACGCAAAATGCGCGTTGCGCTCCGCTGAATGACGCCATGGTACTAAATCCCTATTAGTAGCTCTCGCTTGTAGTAACACCCCCCGCGCCAATACCCCGCCCGCGCCGACGCAGCGACCTATTCAAATGTTAACGGACTTTTGGTCCACCCTGTACATAGATAGGTTCTTACTTCTATAGAAAACCAAGTGACGTGGCGCGACCTGGGATCCATCTTGAGCGCTTATCCAACAGTGGACAGACACGGGCTGATAGATAGATAGAAAAAAGTCTAAAAAGTTGTAAATGGTTTCTATTTAGTGCAGTGACAATAGGACATAAAACGCAAAGCGTTGCGTAGATGGAGCCACTAGCACTCTCCGTAAACATAAAAGCAAACCGAAACGTCATTTTTGAATATATCACAAAATTCTCGTTATTTTAATTTAAGTTCTCAAAGCTATAGTTAAATTGTGATAATATCATGGCATCATAGGTATAGCGATTTCAAAATAGCAGACCTAAAAATCTATTAAAACAGCGTGGTAGGCAGTATGCACATTTTATTAATTTTATAAATCGATTTATTTTACTGTTGATTTACGATAACGCATAAATACGATACGATAAGATACGCAAAAAAAAATATTTTTTTGATTACGTCATTATCTTAGAAATAAATATTTAAAGTTTCGATACTGGTTACCATGTATAAAAAAAGCTATGTAATGCAACTTTAACATTCTAAGGTACGGTACATATTGTGTGTTGTCGACGTATTGCAATTTTTGATATAATAAATAACATGATGTCATCTAAGCCATCCTCGAAAGTGAACCATTGACAAAACATTTTTTTCTAAAATCTATAAAGAGGGCAGATTTTGAGGTATTCTCTTCAGCCTATTAATGTCCCCACTACTGGTGTACAGGCCTTCCCTTGAACAAGGGACCATACGTACCACGGGCCATAATTCACCGAGAGAGCGGGCGGGATTTCATACGCCTTCGGAATTTTTTCCTCAGACATGCAGGTTTCCTCACGATGTTTGCCTTCACCGTTAGAGCAGTCGGTAAAAGTACGTAAGTCTTCGAAAAATTCCGAAAACTCATTGGTACATAGAGATAGAAAATCCTTTATTAATAGACCATTTTTGGCGTAAAAAACTACAACCATGCGAATACATTTTTAAAATGATATGGCTTAATGTAGTAAACATATGATCTATTAAAAGGGCCAAGTTCAGCTGAGTGTCGCATGGCATTGCATGGTTTCGAACCCGGACCTCCCGCACGGGAGTCCGGCGTCCTATGGCCACTGGGCCACCGACGATCTTTTTTAGGTATCTCAAAGGTTTTGTAATTAACAAGTAAAGTCAGGAGAAATAACAAAATCATGAGAACTAGAGTCAGAGGGCGTCCACTTGGAGCTATTTCTATCACATATTGCAAACTAATGAGACGTTGTTTATTAGATACCAAAACGAGCCGATATCTGGCCTTGTCACGTTCCAGATTGTGCCCATCAATCATGCAAGCATTTTACATTCTATTCTGTAAATAGATTATTGTTGTACCAATTTAAAGAGGAATTAGGGCAGTAGTCTGATTTGAGTAAATAATATGTTTGTAGATACTTAATGGGGTTGTTCAGTGAATTAAAGTGGAATAGATCTCTCTAGGCAATAACGACTCTTTTATTCAGCGGAAAACTAATAAAAAGGATACGTCGTCCTTTCTTAACCTTTTACGAGTTACGAGGTTTATTCCGTTTAATCATTCTTATTTGTTAAAATTCAATTACACGTCCAAACGCAATAGGTCAGACACGAAAACAATTCTTATGAAATAACCTTTTCTTCTGATAAAGAAGAAGAATTGACGCTAAAGCAGAATAGAAACTTAGTTAAAGAGCAACCATTTCAGAGCATAGGTACTTATGTCAATTATAACAAGACATGTCCATTATTAGTAACAATACCTTCGATAAGTGATTTGATGTGCTTATAAATAGAGATTCCCAAACACGTCTGGAGGCGCCAGCCAGCTGACAGCTTTCAAGCTTATCGTCTCCAATTAAATAGCGGAACAGACAGCCCGATAAGAGAAACATGTTGTTTATACACGATAGACAAGTGTGAGCAGATTTTCCTAGCTTTGTTGCTAACGATAATAATTTGCTGCATTTATGCCGCGCATATAACTTATGCCGATTAGCCGAGAATGAGGCTTTCTAGAAGCTGCAGTCATTTTGCAACTTTGATGTAAACGCCAACAATCTATCTATACGCCAGTATATATGCGTTTATTTAGTGTATGTGTATTATACACGTCGTGTTCGTGTATACTTAACATTTAATTACAACACACGTCGAGAGATAGGTGGGTACAGTCAATCATCTAGCACGATACGTAAAGGTGCGTTGTAAATTCAAAATACGAGTACGGTATATCATCACTCTAAAGAGTTGTAAGATGTAACTTAAAGTAAAAGCGAATAGGTACACTTTAGCGTACGTCAACAAGCGACACACTTAAACTGCAATTAATTCTCATTAGCATAAAGGACTTCATCCATCAATAAATTGTCACCTTGTTTGTAAATAGCTCTACTATATAGAGCTCTACAAATTGTAAAGAATCTGGTATTTATAGTTGGAGTCAGTGACTCCAATAGTCGCCGTCTGGCAGGCGTTGTCTCTATCAGTGAACCTCCTTCACGGGATATTCCATCCCCTGTTTACTACGATATTCGCAGGTCTGGCACAGATAACAGGACAATATTCATTAAAACTTTCGTTGATAGGGACACAAACGATAGATTCACTAATTTTAAACTTATCAGTTAAAAAAAACTCGGTTCCTTGCTCTTGCTTTGTACCTATATGCGTATACCGTGCTACATCGTCAACAATCACTACAATAATTTACAAGTAAACATTCCTGCATTGTTTTCGTGCTGAGAAGATTCTGAGAAAACAAATCAGTCGGTCGGATAATGAATAGCCCGTTGCACTTTATTAGCAAATAAAAGACAATTGGTCCCGAAAGTGTGAGATCTTGGTGAGCTTTAGTCATAAACATCCTTGCCTTTGTCTAAGATGGAGATGAGTCAAAACACGACTGCAAACTACGGGTAACTTAACCCACAAAACTAAACGGACGCACCAAATTAAACGTAACTTTTTTTAAATCTTCTTACCGCAATTCCATGTTTAACGGTCGATAATAAAAAAATGCCTAGCTGTAAAGCTTAGGAATTCGCTAAATATAGCTCATTATAATAGCTACACAGAAGTCGTAGCGCATCTCCTATGGATTACAAAATTTACGCACAGTTTTACTTGGAAATCTAGGCACTTTGTGTCGCGCTAATGCGAATCACGGGTTCGATCTTTTGGAGAAACTTTGTAGGCCTGTAAGGTGTCAAACATCCAAGGTTACCTACCTAAAAAGTAAAAATGTCCTTAAAATTCACACTGAAAACAATAAAAAACCGCTTGCTACCTGCTCAGGCTAGATTTAGTGCTAACGGATTCGCATTCTTTATCATGTTGGTGCTAAAAGGTTTTATCCCGAAGGTTTTACGGCAGGTCAGGGGTTCGCTGACGAGGTGTGGGGGGTGGGGCGCGGCGCGGGGCGTGTCATCTGCGGCGGACGGACGGGTCGGGTGCGCGCGCGCCGCCCTTCATCTGGTTAAAAGCGCGCGCGGCGCACGCGCCGGGCCCAGTAGCAGCGCCGGCGATCGCACCCAGAGCGTGTTCTGCCGCGACCACGAGCCATCGATATCGTCTTGCTTTGCGGCACTCCATGAGACGATAGCCAATCGCTAAATTCACTGGCAAAAGCAGAGGACACTTCTAGCAGTTACCTAACTCTATCTACATCAGAAGGTGAGTTAACTAAATCCACGCTATTTGTGCAAGCGGAATGTTTATCGACCCTACTTTCGGATTGTTTTGGTAACTTTACCAAATTATTTGAACGCAGTGGAATTATAGGATGCACATTTTTTTTAAATTTTAAATCTAAAACAAGTTAGTACCTAGTTAAAGTATTTAAATTCATATCGAGGAAGGAATTCTTTACAAAATATCCGACAGACAAAAATGTTATGTTTATTGTATACTTAAAATCAAAATCGAACCTACGTAACTTGAGTCTGAACAGTCATCGTAAATTATCGCCAATTTCAATAAAGTTTGATAAAGTCGGTTCTTTTTTATTAGAGTTTGTATTTAAGTATGAATTAAGTTTAGGCACCTAAATAAGATAGGAATAAGTATAAACTAAGTATTCCGTTCGTTATCTTTCTGTATCCATTTCAGTTTATATTTATAAATAAGTATATCATTACCTACCGCGCAGAGCTGTTTTAGATCTAACTAAAATCGTCAGTTTTAAGCAGTTACGCTTACTATTGCTTGGTGGTATTTTTATCGTATTAAATATAGGCACTTTCATTTAAATGTTCTTTATCTAACTAGTGCGGGAAGGCCGACATTGTCGCTACAAGTGTTATTTTGCACCAAGAGCCGTAGGCGAGTCGATACATAAGCCCATTTTTGAACAGGTATATAACAAAAAAATAGTAATTATCTAGACGGTCTGTTTTGTTTTCTAATAAAACAGAAGAAGAAAAGATGTGATTTTTTTTCGATTGGGGCGCTAGTTATTGTACCTACTTATAATAGAGCTGCAATTATGCATGGAAATGTCTTCTCTCTTCTTAGCGTACAGCATAAAAGTTTGTACTATATCTTTATAGCATCGTATTTATTTTATAAACATAACATAAACTAAGAATTATTGTCCATCGTTGGACATTTATTACCTACAATAAATACTTCCATAATATATGCAATAAGTATTAATCATTAAAGTAGATTAATATTCAAAATGCATTCTGTTTGAAAATTCTTCCTTCCTAGAACTGAACTGTTTTGGCCCGTGACCGTTTTACACTACGGATCTATTAATTATTTTTTTCACCTATCTGGCTGAAATATGAACTTGACCTTTATTTACCCCGTGTGTGCGGAATAGTTAGCTGTGAAATTCTGTGGAGTTTCAACCTCAACACAGAGAAAGTTACCTGTACCTAGGTACTATATTGAATGGGTAATTTTTAGGGTTCCGTATAAAAATTGTTAAAAAGAACCCTTATGGTGAGACCTCGATATCCTTCCGTCATAATGAATTTTTGAAACTCCGTTTTATTTTTCTTGTAAAATGTAGGGAGATGAAGATTAAAGATTGAATTATTTCAATCAGATTTTTCGGCTTGCAAACTGTGGGGTGGAACTGTCATTTTACCATAAGTCTAAAACTATAGCACATAAAATAAAATATAAAATAGTTTTGTGATGTGAAAATAAAGCTCTTTCATATGATGCCCCAGTTGCCCCTCATTCGGACTTCGACGCCATTTTCAATAAAAGTAAAATAATTTCCAATATTTTTTTACCTTGAATAGATGCGGGCAAGCAAGTTCTACAACTGTGCCAAATTTTAATTCGATAGCATTATTAGCTCCTGAGAAAAAGACAGACGGACAGATACCGTCCACCGAAGTCTCACCATAAGGGTTCCTTTTTTGATATTTTTTACGGAACCCTAAAAATTACGCAATGGGAATAGAAAAACAAAATTTTGACATTAAGTGAACTTATTCTCAAGTTTTCAAAGTTTGCAATACCAAGTTTTCGGTAGCTACCTGTTGATCTCTGTTTTAGACTCTCATATTATTAAAAAAAAATTATTAAATCTCTTCATATAAAATGATCAGCTGAGTCAAATTTTATATCTATCTTTTATTTTCTTAATTCAAAATTATGTAATTTTATTAACATTAATGAATTGCCCCCCGGTAGCGTTAGTTGTTGATGGTTACATCAAACGAATTTAATTTGCAAATAACGTTGATCACCATTAATTAAATACATTATTATTGCAAAAAATTCAATCATAATCATTAACACAAGGTTAATGCTTCTAATTAGAAAGATAAACTGAAAAATGACTACTATTTCCCGATCGGTACTAGAGGTGGGCAATGAATGACCGATGATCGCGGTAGCAAGTGAATACAGGTGCACTTTGCGAACGGATAAATACATTTTGAATTTTGCTTGCGTAATATTGTTTAAATCAAAGATTTTGAAATTCACCCGAGGGCGCTACTAAATATTCCGATTTCTGTGGTTAGAACTTATTGAATCTTAAAATTAATTAGGGGATGTAAACCTTCTGGGACGTTTTTTGGAAAACCAATAATCTCCATTATCGGGAAATTGGGATTATCGTTTTATTCGCGATCAAAGAACCCTACCCTAGTCTCGATAGAATTTATTAAATTAATACAATTTTAATGGAATTTGTGAAATACCTAAATGGATATGTTCTATTTTGGTCAATGTTTCGCGGGTATATCGTCGTAATGATAAGAAAAGCGTGGAGATATAATTCACAAGTGCTCCTGATATCGAATTACTACAACTCGTTTGACGCGATGAGAGTTGACGGGCGTAGCGTAATTTTGTACACATGCGTCTGTTTGGTACCTATAGGTAGTAGGTACCTACTTTACACTATATCAGCGGCGTCACACTTTTCTGGTCAAGGGTCACATAGAACAATGTGGGGTAGCACTGCGAGCGAATGTGGGGTAGAATTAGATATGTAAAGTAGCAACGTAGGTTATATAATGTATAATACCCAAATTAGGTTATTGTTAGTATGCTGACCAAACCAGAACCGAACTGTCGCGTTATAAAAAACGTTATTTGCAATTATTGACCATTTTATAACGCGTACAGTTCGGTTCTGGCACTGTTTGGTCAGCATACTAACACTAACCTAACTTATGTATTATAAACTTAGGTGAAACCTAAACCAATGTAATGCATAAAATCATCAACTACCATCGTACTACCTTTAAGAACTCTTGATCAGGTGTATGTGGCACTGTACAGTTTGGAACGTGAACTTTCGCTCGTGTTCATTACAAACTACACGCGACCAGTACGCAAAGTTCGTGTATATATTGTAATAGCATAACAAAATATACACGAGCAGTTTCCCATGGTTGCGTACTGGCCTTGTATACTCGTAGAACGGAAAGTCGCAGCGGACGGGCCGCACTTTGACAACCGATGCACTATACTAAGTATATAACATCTTATTTTATTAGTAAACTTCACAGCAATACTTTACATTGTACAGGATTACACAAACTCAAATTCAAAACTTAATACGCCAATTACGAAGTTCGTCAATCATCAGTTTACATAAGTTCTAATTAACAAAGAGGATAAGTAGTAAATAAAAAATAAATAGGGTACTTGACGCATGTTGAGTCAAATATTATACAAGGTGTTAGACCTTGTATAATATACGGGTATCGAAGCCAAAATCTAATTTCCTAATTTTTTTTAGTTACGATAAATATAGTCTAGCTAGACTTTGCACTATGGACAAGGTGACGATACGATACGTAATATAAACTGTAATAAATGTGTTAGGGTTAGGTAAGACTAAAGGATATACCTAATTGGATTTCCAGAGATTCGCAGTTTTTATTACCTAGGCGTGTGCCACGCGGTACCCTTGAATCAGCCATAAAAGGAAGATAACCAGGGAGTTCTGCGAAGTAGGGAAACCAGTCCGGCTTTCAGAGTCATCATAAGACACGCACGATCACGTTTATAACTACAATTCTCGTACGCACAACGTCGAACTCCACTTAGGAGTTCTACTGACTTGAGTTCCTCCTCCTGCTTCTCTCAGATACCTATAGCCAACATTCCGGCAAAAACAAATTATATCGGCGTAATCGGCGTGACATCAAGATCCGTCTCTCCGAAAAAAAAAACGAGAAAAATTCAGGGTCAAATAAGACCGTTCGTTGTTAAGTTATGATGCCACAGACAAACGCGTCAAACTTACAACACTAAAAGCCCTAAAACTTATAGCCCGTCCTCGACCAGTCGGGGGTTAAAATAGAGACCTAGAGCCGAACTATTTGTAAGGAAAGTTGAATATTTTTCGAGTCGTTCGAATTTTTTTCGTGGAAAGTTGTTCATAGTAATACTCATTTTATTAAAAACGATAACAATAGAACAAAGAACAGAAAGATTTAAATGACAATTTTACTACATTCTATTCATAAGAATTTATATTCAGGAACTCCTGATAAGATGATGGCCAAGAAAATTTAGTCAGTGCAGATAATACGATAATACAAAGTGTTTTATTTTACGAAACAACGTCTTACTTTTTTCCAAACATCACAAATGACTTGGACCTATTGGTTCCTGTCCTGAAGGGCCGCAAACTTTGGTCTTGCTTGGACCAAAGTGACCATCACCCTTTTGGGTATAGTGAAAAGAATACTATAGGTAGTAATACCTATAGTATTGTTTATCTATTAGTTAGAGTAAGTAACTTAACTAGGTACATACGAGTATGTATTAAGCTGATACGAGTATCTAATAATATGTAGAACTCTACGTCTGGGGTGTAGATTTGTATTGTAGGCTGACTAGGTTGTAGGTAAATAGTATTTGTAGTATGAATAGTGTGATCAACGACCGGCCACCTGTCACCGACCGACCTGCAATCAATTTTTTTGAACTCTGTGACCCCTTGCAAAACATACACAAAAGGTTCTCTGTTAGCTATATTGACTGAATTTATATTATTATTATTATTATTATTGAGAAAATTAAGACTTCGATGTTAGGAGAAATAACGGTCTTGCTCGTCGCTTCGCTACTATGAATGAAACTTATTTTTTTAATACATTTTAATATTTAAAAAGCCGGCCGAGAGGGGCGGGCACGCACATGATAGGGTTCCGTGGCTGTTCTATCACAAAGAATATTTTGCGGTTGATTTCATAAAATTGGTTCAAATTAACTATGCACAACGGACGGACGAAACTATAAGGGTGTAATAGTTGGTTACGGAAACCCAAAAAAGAGTGCATAGGTACTGTTTCACTAAGAATTCATATGTATAAACTATATGAAATTACTTAATTTAAACATGCGACGGAAAGATAATCTAAGTGTTCGCCCTAAATCAAAACATTAATGGCTAGAAGGCGACTTAAAATATATGATCCATTACGTAATCATGATCAAAAACAACATAACCTATCCTAACTTTTGTAATAATCGTTGACGTCGAGGTGAGGTGTACGTATTCGTGACTAAACGTATTGAAGCCACTGACCGGCGACGCTACTCGCCAATTGGGAGAGCCGACGCTACACTTGACCTCGCAAACTTTAAATTGTCTTTTGTTACCTATCGTCTGCCCCCGGCATCGTCTACTTTGTTGCTAGGGGCAAATGCTTTGCCACAATTACTTACATATTCGTTTATAGGGATCTGTAACCCGAAGGGGAAAACTGAACCCTATTGCTGCTGTCGTTCCGTCGTCCGTCTGTCATCCGCTTAGCTCGAAATCATAATTATATGAGTATATATTCTTAACCCAAATCCGAATATCGTTTCAAAAATTTTGTAGATTTGTATTTTAGAGGGGGAAAAGGGAGTCGATAAAAAAATGTGTACCCATCGTGTGGTGTATTGTAGTAGTTTAGAAATTAGAACTCATCATATAAGGTAAAGTACGAATGTATTTTTCGATAAGTTTAAAAAAATATATCGATGTAAGCGTAATCACCTGTACATGAACAGTAATATTATATAGGAACTTAAAAATTGGTTACAATATTGGTCATTATGTCCTCTATTTAAACAATAAATACTAAAACTTGTTACACATCTTTTTATAAACTGTGATCAAAATAAGAAAACGTTTTTTGTTCAGTACGGATCTCTACAGCGCGAGGCCCGACTCGCTGGTCAGATTTGTCAGAACAAAGTAGGTACAACAGACTCTACAATCAGCTACAACAACCCGCTACAAAATCTGTAGCGATAGCCATGTAGACGTCATTAAATTCTAAGGTAGACACTAGACGTAGATGACAGTAAATGTCCAATTTTATTTACTTATCACATTTATATATGTATTTAACTTTCACTTTTAAACCTCCTGTTGCCAGAACATAGGTACCTAATTTAAGTTTTGATCCAATCCAAGAAACGAATCTGAGCAATGGTTTCCCAGTAATTAAATTACTCAAGTGGAAATTATATCTGAGCCACGACTCCGTAACACCTTAATGATACGTACTTACAACAAATTACATAGATATTACTTCACCGTTGCTAACTCCAATCAAACACATAATTTATGTCACTGCCGTACCTACCGTGCAATATGATTATCGCGAATTCACAGTTCAACATAAAATACCTGTTTACGATTTGCAAAAAAAAATCTCAAGACGTAGAAGAAATATTTCATTCCAATAACCCTAAATTAAGTCTACCTGTCGACGTTAAATGTTTAGACTGGCACCTAATTGGATTCGAATTTCAGAAATTATTTATAGCGGCAACCCGAACCTTCTAAGAAACAGGAGGTTCGGAGTACGTTTCAAAAAACGACCTTCTATATGGGTTAACTTCAAGGTCAATGTCGTGCAGGTTAATGTAACGGTTTAATAAATTTTACTATTCGGCAATAATTCGCTGCGTTATATTGAGTACCTAACCTACGTGATTGATAAATCTGTTATTACACGCGATGCGATATCAAGTTGCATCGAAAATAACAGAGCACGTATGCTTCCATACTGCACACACGCTGTAAACAACATAGTTAAGCAGTAGGCAAGGCTGCAGATCAAGTCAGAGATTCATGTAATTATCCAATAGAGTGCAGGAGCACCGAGACATGCGAACTCTGGCGGGAGGTGCGCGGGCGCAGCGCAAACCGCACCGCAACGCCGCCGCCGTCGCGCCGCCGGCGCACGCGCCCTGCGTGTGACCGACTCACTATTGCCGGCCGAGTGCCGACACTACTTGATCTGTCTACAGTAGTCTACACGATCATGCTGTCGGAATGGTCGCCGAATGTGGCATCATAAAATAAGTTCCTAGTTAAAATCACATGCAGCTTTAACTTGGCATTGTTGCATCAATTAGTTAATATTGTCTTTCAAAGGGTTTATGTATGATAGAGAAAAACATACAAATCTCAAAACAACCAAAAGCAGAGTTGCAAATCTGCAATCAGTAAGTTCTACTAAAAATCTAAAGAGTAAAATGTTGAACCCAACAAAAGCAAACGACATTTGATTATGAACTTTGATCATTATCATATCAGCGCGGTTCTTTTTCCAAAGTCCATGATATATACTTAATTTTGCGTTATTCCCGTGTATAGACGACATCACAACAAAACACCTGTATACGGTACCAAAACTTTGTTGGTCTACAATTCTGTGCGCAGTGGCTGGGGCACTGTTATTAATGACTGAGTGTTACATACAATACCCGTTCATAGCTACTTCACATATACTTTATACCCTGCGTTTACTCTATTCCACTTCCCACTCTCACGTTGCAGTCAGCACAGTTACATCTGTGGTTAGGTTACTTATACGAGTATCAGCTGGAGCCACGCACTATAAATAGAAATAAGATTTGTGGTTTTAGTGGCGCTATTATAACACTCTTTATACGAGTACTAGTTCTTTACAGCCGTGTATCAAACCAAGTTTGATAACCTATCTAGGAAACATATTTATTGGTAATGTATGAAGTCTTTCTGGTCTTTACTCTTTCCCTTCACATAGCCGTAGCTATCTAGAAAGAAAATGTTCCAAAATATCTATCATTCAAGAATAAGGATCGAAAACTTAACATTGATAATCAAGCCAAGTTGTTAGTCGGAGTAAGTCTAGTATTTAATTTAGTGTTATATAAGTCTGCAGGCTAATGTCTGCAAGTGTTGATTGTTGAAGATGTTCATGGTGTTATCGGATAAATTCGTATTCAATATTTGTAGTTGAAAAAATGTAAAGTGGCGATGACAATCCTTGAGTAGGTTATCTAACCACGTTTCTCGAATTGTTTTTAAGCCCCGACCGACCGATGAAGGGGACCGATAACTCAACAACCGATAATCTAATTTGGACTTGATTTTTTTTTAATTTTGTCAAGATTGTTCTTAGCTACGTAGGATGTTTAATAAAAATTTAATCAAGCATGGGTTTCCAAGATCTTGGAGTATCTTTAATGTCAGGTGGGATTTCTAAAACGGTAATAGTTAGGTGGTTCGAGCTCAAATGTTTAGAGCCATTGTGGGCAACATCCCACATCTGAAACCTTGAGGACCTGATGATGACCAGGAAAAAGCAAGGGGATTTTAATAATGGTAATTCTGGGGTTTCTTAAATTTTTAATTTAGAGGCCTTCAAAATTGGGGTGTTATTTATGAACCTGATTGTATGGAAAGAGATAACATTTTGTTAAATGATAAAATGGTATTGCAGACACTGCAGCACCCACCGTATACTATTCTCGCATCACTGGCACTTAAGGAAAGGAAGACGGTTATTTGCATTTTTATGAATGAGGAAGCTGATTTCATCATTTAGTTAGACCTTTTATTATCTTATTACATATAATAAACGCAAGGCCAAATATCATTTCAAAGGAAAAAAATCATAATAATATACAATTATTTATGTTTGGTACAATTATTTGATAAGGGCAAGGAATCTTAGCTGCAGTAAATACTTACTTGCTCATTTTAACATCGTTACGAAAACAACATTTGTTTTTTTGACCGCTGTAAATTAAATAGTAAATTATGCAGTGACTTTTTCTTGGATTTATTTTAAAGGCATATTTATCTACGACGTCACACACACGTAAAACCAGATATTTTACTAAATAATTAGAACAAAGTGACTTTCTATACAAACATTATATTAAGTTTTAAAAATTCGTAAAAAATACGGCTTCTCATATTAGCACGTTTTCGTAATTAGTCTCTAATTACTTATTTAAGTACATCTTTAAGATAACGAAATCATTCGTTAAAATTGTATCAGTAATTTCATTCATAAAATTGAAATTCGTAGAAATTAACTCTATACTATATCCAAAATCGGTCGCTCAAGGTTACACCTAATTAATACTGATAATGTCACAATTACTTGTTTGGAATCCTCAGTATGTTTTGAACTAACTTTTATACTTAATAAAAATAACGACAATTTTCCAGGTTGTGGCTAAGAAGATCGACGCTGACTGACTTAAAACTGTTAAGAGCCTTAATGGTATATATAGCTAAGTTTTGTTACTACTAGGCTGGTTGTAGATAACTACAATTACCTACTACTCATGTAGTTGGTAGTTTCTAGTTAAGTATAGGTATGAGATAGATGCGGCTTTAAGCAAGTAAAAAATACTCGGGAGGCTCGACTTATTACTTAGTACTTAAAAAAGTTATCACTCGAGACAATTTCAACAATACGCCAGGTCGATAGCTCTCTGGCCCAATGAGAGTTCTTCGATTTGTAATAAAAGCGATATCGATTATTACACGAGGCATTAGTAAACATCGTGACATAAACTCGTGAACCGGATCGAAAAGATTCGCACCTCGAAAGTTGATAGCGACGTTTGAACTTTGTTACCACAGTGATAGGTATTCTTACTCGAATATCACGCACGCGGCTCATTATACAATGTTACTTTATAACACGTTGAACGTGATTTTGTCAAGATACGATACGAGACAACTCTAGTTGATATTGACGAGCAAAACTAACAAATAGATTCACTTAAATATATGATTGAAAAAGTGCATTTCCTTATGGATGGCAATGCATTTAGGAAATGAAAACTTCTCCACTAGGTGGTGCCGGTGTCATGTTACATTACACCCTTCGGTATAAAAGCGAAAATCCTACTCATGTTACGAACACTCGCGGCTCAGGTTTCCTAACACAGAGTTATATAGGATTGGAGGGCCCTGTGAGTTCGAGCACGTATCAATAAATAAGTTAATCTTACCATGAAATAAGTTTTTCCGATCTATCTACGTCATAATAAGTAGTAATAATTACTCAGAAACAAAAGAAGAAAGTTAGTTTGCGAAAAGTAATCGTAGTTACCCGACACAAATCAGAAAAAGTAGTAGACAGGTAAACGGCGAAACTTCTATGATTTTTATTTATTCTTTGTTTAGGTTTTCATTTCTGAGGTAATTTATGGGTTTTCTGTGATTTAAACATGTAACTATATCTAAACCGATCTTATATCTCTACATTTAATAAATCTAAAGCAATCTGGCTGTACCCGAAACATATAATATGATTAATCAGTATTCATGTAGAAACACTAACTTTCATCCTGTTTAGTCCCACCCAATGAATAAATAATTATTATTAATAATAATGTATGAATTAATGTCAACTCTTGTTTCAGTTGTAAGCATGCATGTGAACAAAGCAATACAGTTGGCAGTGCTGACGGCGGCCATGATACTCTGGGAGACCAGGACCGACGCCGCCACGTCCACGTTCAAGCTCTGCGGCCGCAAGCTCAGCGACATCATGAGCAAAGTCTGCCACGTGTATAATAGCCCCTCCTGGGACGTCCCTACAGGTAATTTATAATCAAGGATTTTGAAATTTACCCCTATGTAGATTGCTCGCTAGAGAAGTTTTATAAGGAAACCGCGTCTGCCATGCTTCCTATTACCCATCACATACATTAGTCGGGCACTTAAATGCCAAATGTATGAAAATATATGCCATATGGGTCAAACCCGTGGCTCGCTGTCAGTGCTCACGTCAGGCGCTAGTAGTCCGATTTCTGTGATTATAATACTGTTTTCGGTACGTGTATATATATATATAGAGATAATATATACAATAGCCCCTTTGGGACCGTCGCTACAGGTTACTACTATATACCTTTGATTCGTTAACAGTAGTCTATCTTGGGACGACCTATACAGTTACTAAACTTACTACACCTCTCAAAGTCTATCACATGTACAATAACCCCTCTTTGGGACGTGTCTTTACAGAGCTCTTCTATCTCTTACAATGTAAAGTAAAGATATCTAGTTTGAATGGCAAATGCAAGATTTGAAGAATTTACGTTCATTGTAAACATTCCACACTTATCTTTCATAGTGTTAATGACCAATTGACACGAAAATGACTCACATTATAATATAGGCAATTCATTAATTTTATCTACAGGCTCTCACAAAAGTGTATTTAATTAGTTAGGTACTATTCTTGGAAAATCAGTTACCTTGCAGTTTTACCTAAATACTTATAATTAACTCTGATTCGGGTAGTAGATATAAACCTCATTTATGAGATATTTAATTTAGTTAGTCATAATTAGTTGATATTACTTGATAATATACAAGTGTTCTTCTATCTAACTTCTGTACACATTATCGTGGTGTGATGTTTGACCTCTTGATTCTTGAATTTAATGTTTACGTCTGGTAATCACGGGAAAATCATTTGTTCGCCCTCTTACTTAATAATGACCGTATATTATATCCTATTATATAACACATTGTGATATCTATAAAACCTACTGTAGTTCTAACTTAAAAGGTTAAAAAAACCAACAATGTGCTGCGTGAGAGTCGGGCCCCGCGTAGTAGAGATCCGGCCGTAGGTACTGATCAGTCAGTACCTAATAAAACTGCAAAAAAACTTTTACAAACTCAAGTTTTATTTGTTGTTATGTATGACCAATATTGTAGCCAACTTTCCAAGTTCCTAGATAATACCATTCATTAGATAAACCAGGTTACAAAAGTGGTCTACGACAGTGTAATAGTACATTATGATATAAGTGCGGTAAGTTGAAAATTACAGCCGAGGCGATATTGCTAGCCCGAGCCGTAGGCGAGGGCTATAAGGAAGCAGAGGCTGTAATTTTCAAAGCGCACGTATGTCATACGACGTTTTATAACATATTTACGAGGAAATAAATAAAACTTTGAAAGTAACATGTACGGTTTTTTAAGATGCTCCGTCTAAAAATGAACGATACTTTTTAAAATCTTAGCAAAGAGTTTTTATGTTAAAAAAGTGGTCAATATTTTATGAATAAAATTAACTTTGGGAGATAAAATATAATAAATAAAGATTTAATTCTTTAATTTAATTAATTTTGACAATAAATTACAACCATTTATCTGTAACAAAAACACAAAAATATTAATTTACTTTATTAGTAATACTGGCTGTTTTTGTACCTTTACCTAAAAAAAGTTGATGCGCGCGCATCGCTAATTTGTGGACAAGTAAAATTATTCCGCGCGCTTTTTCTTTTCGCTGTATTGTTTTTATTTGAAAATGTCGTCAAGTAGTGATGAATTTATTAATTTGACACCGCCACAAGTCTTAAACGCAGCGAAAAAGGCTACTCAAAGCCTCTTGCCTGAAAAATCGACCGATAGATACTTACAAGCGTATCAAAATTTCATCATATGGAAAACAAGCAAAGATGCAAATTCATTTTCAGAAAATGTGTTTTTAGCATATTTCATGGAACTTTCTCAAAAATATAAGTCAAGCTCATTGTGGTGCTACTATTCAATGCTAAAAAGCAACTGGCAACGTAACAATCACTTTTAAAAATTGTTCAAATTTCTATAACTGCTTTAACAAGTAATTAAAGATTTATTCGTTTAAGAAAGTCAAAGTTTTATTTATTTCCTCGTAAATATGTTATAAAACGTCGTATGACATACGTGCGCTTTGAAAATTACAGCCTCTGCTTCCTTATAGCCCTCGCCTACGGCTCGGGCTAGCAATATCGCCTCGGCTGTAATTTTCAACTTACCGCACTTATATCATAATGTACTATTAAAAAAACTCGTGCGTTTCACATTACTATAACGCACAAGTGCGTAATGAGATACATTACGATATTGAAATTGGTGTAATTACAGCCACTTTACGAGCAAATATGTTATAAAAACTTTAACAGGCGCTTACGTCGTTATTTCTCTACAATTTTCTTTTAATATATTCGTATTCTACTTATGAGCTCTAAAGAACCATTTTTATAGACCTTCTTTACTCGTATTACACCTAAGATTAGACCCCCCCCCCCCCCCCCCCCCCCCCCCCCAAAATATAATTACTTACACAAAATTTAAAATACTATATGGAATACCTACATAAATAGAAGTCTATATTTTATTCCGTTTATGAGCT
Source organism: Hofmannophila pseudospretella (assembly GCA_947369225.1). NCBI lineage: Eukaryota > Metazoa > Arthropoda > Insecta > Lepidoptera > Oecophoridae > Hofmannophila > Hofmannophila pseudospretella. Next base: position 7,797,348 of record OX376316.1, read on the forward strand.
AGAATCGCGTGACAGACGGACGGGCGACGGAGCGGCTTTCGGGGTACGGATCCCTAAAAAGTGTAGAATATTATCCGGTTCTTGCTGATCCGGCTCTATGAAAACTGATTACTGAGCCCCGCCCTGAACTCAGTTTGACGAAATCTGTCCCGAACATCAAAAGGTTATCGGCGACGACGTATTATGATATAAATATACCTAAACATTATAAGAGGTTAAGGCCCTTAGTTTAAGACGAGACTTAGAAACAAGCATTAAAATCAGTTGTTTGTTTCAGTGGTGGAACAACCTACGGCGGTGGTGCGGCGGAAACGGCAGGTCGGCATAGCCGACGAGTGCTGCACCTACGGGTGTACGTGGCAGCAACTCACAGAATACTGTTCTATCACTGCGTGAGTGTCGAAAGAAATCATCTTTACACATTCTTAGCTAAGATAAAAAATATTTTTCATCTAATAAAAACAAAAGATGAGGCAATATTACAGTAGCATAGCACCTAGAGGCGACCTTGTTGACTTTGTTCAGAATGGACTTAGTTCTCAAAGTATACTGTACATTGGACGACACATCAAGCTACTTATACCTTGTGGAACCCTGTCGCAATACGTTTTTGTTATGATACCTTGACATTCGTATGTGTGTGTCAAATAAGTAAAAGCAACAGAGTACTAAAGGCCTGATGTGTTGTAACACTTATCCGTCTTCCAGTATTTAATGGATCCTGTACTGATTGGTGGATTGCACTGCACAGGGGGCAAACGGAACCCTATTACTATCGCTCCGCCGCCGTCACTAGATACAGACTTTAAAATTTCAAATATCTGTATTATCTTGACTTAAAATTTTGTATAATTATATTAAAGAGGCAAAAGTTTTTTCGCTCAATACTTACATAGTTCTCATCCCGATAGATATGGCGAGTATTAGCAAGGCCTGACTCGAACTTGGCCGATTTTTTAACTTATTTAACCAGCTAGACATGCCGGTTTCGTAATTTATATTTTCCTTCACAGTTAAATCTTCGAAAATACCGAAAAACTTTCCTATCAGTTTACTGATATTATTAGTTATTTATAACGTGTCTTTATCAACCCGGATCTCCTGTATAGAATATAGGCAGTAGGTACTTATAAGTGACTTGCATGAGTTAACTAATTGCAGGGCTAATTCTATTTAATGTAATTTGCAGATCAGACTCCCTACTCGACGGTTTGGACACGCACATGATCGCGGACCGGTCTGCGGAGAAGGATAGCGAGAACGCGGTGGCAGCTCCAATGGTAGTGGCAATGGCAAGCGAGGGCGCGGCGGCGGCGCCGGCGGGTTTGCGCGGCGGCAAGCGGCGCGAGGTGGGGCGGAGTCGCGGGTACGGGCGCGCACGCCGGGGCCGCCGGTGCTGGTGTCGGCGCAAGCGCCGCTCGGGCCGACGGCGGTCCTCCCTCATGGGTAACATGGTGTGTCCATCTTCGCCGCTAACTTGTTCTCCAAGTTTTAAAGCATAGGTCGATTTTATATGTACTCACATAGAAAAAATGTATACGTATAGTCGAGTACCAAGAATTTAGTATTCTGTGGTCGAGCTTGTGCACAATGCAAACAAACCTATAATACGTAGCTATATACGTCACGACGAGCGCTGATGCGGACACAGCGCTAAATTATCTGCAAAGTTGTACAAGGCCAAATACGGCGATATGTACGGTCTTTAAATTATTACTATATTTTTTTGCACAAACAATTTTAAAAATACATACTTTCAGGTTCAGATTACTTACTATTAATATTACTTTAGTAGGTATTGAAATTTCTTGTGGAATAGTGCAATTTAATCGTTTAACGCAAATAATGTGACATTTTCTATAAATGCTAGAACATAAATAAATGCCATGGAACATTTTACTATGGAGCCTGGCACATCTACTCTTCGTGATTTTGAAAAAAAAAAACGTTTTCTCGGCGATGGCCTTTAGATCCACAGAACCTGTACTTACTTTTGGTCGGTTCTGGTGTTGCAGCGAACTAATAAATTATAGTCTTTGAAATTGAGAACAAGAAGGCGGCGAGTAACTAACCCTCATATTAACGCTTAAAGCATGTTTACTAATTATTACACCTAACACTCTCGAATTCATTGTCATTCATTGCACGGCATGATTTCCTCGTTGCTTCTTTAAAAGTTGTACAAAAAAAACCGCATGTAAGTATACATCAAACCAGTGACAAGTTTTCCTGTGCCAAGCATGTCTCGCAGAGTCGCAGGCCAGTCAGTATCTATAACTCATTCATAGGAGATAAAGGTTGTCTTGTGTCCATTTATATATTAAAATACAGTAATTTTTAAGGTTCCGTACCAAAATGCTAATAAAGGAACCCTTATGGTGAGACTTCGGTATCCGTCTGTCTGTATGTCACTGCTTTTGAACTCAGGAACTACTGACTATCTACTTGCAATTTGGCACAGTTATAGAACTTGCCTGTCCGCATCTATTCTAGGTAATTAAATTAGAAAATATTTTAATTGAAAATGGAGTCTGAAAGGGGGGAGTAAAAATTTGAAAGTGGGATAAGTGGCAAGTGGGATGTCATATGAAAGGGCTTTATTTCCACATTCCAAAACTCTACATACCCTATGCTGCGGATGCCTTGGAGGCATGGTCAACGATGTGTCATCTAATTATAATTTTTGAGAAAAAAAAAATGTTTTTTTTGAGAACAGAACCTAGGTGCGCGACCCCGACTGGCACTTGGCCGGTTATTTTAAAAGTGATAGAGCTAATGTTGTAGACTAATGTCGCTATTAATTTGTTTCAGGTCTTCGTAAAAAATGCAGCTCGCGCTGCGCCCGTCGTGGGCACGGTCTCACCGCTGCTAACGTGGGGCAGAACTCTCAACACTGACTTGCCGCCGGTCGAAAGAGATCGATACGCATACGTTGCTGTCTATTCAACGTAACTCTCATATCTATCCCTTAAAATTTACTTTAGAGGGATGAATGAAGACACAATCCGGCTCGAAGGACCAAGTATTATTTTACATATCAAGTAAATTTAATAGTTGATCATTATTTAAATACTTGTTCTATCGAAAGTGGATAATAAGTAGCGGATGGATGACAGTTCTGGATGAAGGAAAAAGTGTAAATGAAATAAATCATGTCATTGAAAATAATGTGTAGTGTTTTGTAGATTTCTCCAAGTGTTCATTACATTTTACAATGTAGCAAGTGTTCTGTAGACTGTATATTTAGGTTCCTAATTTATGATAGTTTAGTTACAATACTATTTTATATCCAGCCTACAACCTTTCTACAACATTAGATAACCAAATTAATATCATTATGACTGAACAATGAAATGGTTAACTTTACCTAAGTTACAAACAACCTTCAATCTATGACTCGATCAGTTTTGTCTTGGTAAAATATATTATTAGACATTACAGAAATTGCCTGAAAAAATTGATCTAAAATATATTTTTGTTTTAGTGATGTAAAAAATAATAATTACAGCTGAAATAATAATAAATTTAGCTGATGCAAATCATCTATGTATGGTGTTAAGATTTATGTATGATAATTTAATTGCCTTCAATGTATAATCATTCATGAAATCATAATAGGCACAACATCATACTAGCGACTCAAGATTTATTGTCTAAGCTGTATTTTGTAACTAATAAATCACCTACCATTTAAGATATAAAGATCTCTAAAGCATCTGTGATAATTCCAACTGATAAAAACATTAATTTATAATTTTTAGTAGTATTTCCATATACCTAGCGTTAAATGTCCCTTGTCCTTTACATTTTTTATAGTTGTAGTGTAGGTAAAATTAGTTGTATTAGGCAAAAAATATGACTGATGAAATGGATGAATTAAACTTTCATTAATTTCTGGTTTCGTGTTTCATTACTAAATAAATTTTAGTTGTGAATAAAGAATTTAATAGTAAACTTTTAAATATAATTATAGTGACTAAAATAAAAATATTGTTTTAAAAATCAAATCTAAAACCTTTATTATAAGATTTTTATAAAAATAACTATAACACTTACCTAAATTATATTAATAACAAAGCATTTTAAACTAAATTCATTTTGTTATTTACATTACTCTGATTGCTAAAATTATGATTTTCAAATTTTTCATGATAACTTTACATTGGCAGATATAAAAATAATAACAATTAACTACTGTCAAACGCGTCAGCATGAATAGTTTGAGGTGATTCTTTACTATGAGAAAAATTATCTTTATCATCCATCTTGGGTTTAGAAAAATAGTATTTTTGCCAAAACATGTACTTTGAAACTAATATCACAACAATACCTATGCCTAGTCATAGTGGCCCTTTCATATTGCCATCCTGGCCAGAGTCTGGATTTGTGGTAGATTGCGAACTGTGGTCCTTAACTGGAAGTACTTGAAATTTCAAATTTTTACCTTTGTTCCTTTTTTGCACCATTTTGCCGATTGATTTAACATTTCTTTCGATTACTGAATACATCCTTTCCTGAAAATTAAATAATGAGGATATTAGATTAGGGTAATATTCTATAGCAATAATAGAAAAATGGTTATTCAAATACCTATATTATTACCTATAATATTTCAAGCAAGCAATAACTAGTGTAGAGATTTTTCACATTTACAGCTTACACATCCAAACATAGAAGAATTTGACTGCAATTTTGGTATAAGCAGTTTCTCAACCGGGAATCTAACCTGAAATGCTTGTAAATAATGCAGACACTACTGACAATGCTAGGAGGTGACTGAATATGACTAATGGCACAGTACATAGCAGAATGGTTGATACAGCATTATAAAGATAAGACAATAAATATCTAGTTGTCTTACAGAATTCTGTTCTCCTTGATCATCTTCACCAGATATCACCACCCTGACTTCATATTGTTTCTCCAGCAATTTCATTATTTTCTTCACACTGGTCATGAGGTCATGCTCTCCTATCCTCGACGAGAGTGTGAGCAGTTTCTCCCCTTTGATGGTATTATTGAGACGGGCAGCTTGCTTCTCTTTTCTCCTCTGTAGCTCTTCTTCATGATATTCAGCATTTGTCATTAGTCTAAACAAAAAATAATTAAAAGTTTAACAGGTAGAAAAAAACGGCCAAGGTGTGCTGGGCATGCACATGATATGGTTCTATAGCTGTACTATCACAAAAAATATATTGCAGTTAATTTCATATAATACCTTCTTTAACTTTACACTTTATTGAACAACACTAGCCTTAAAAAACATTTAAAAATGAGTGAACATAGTACAATGGGTGAACTTATCTGTAATAGAGATTTCTTCCAGCAAACCCGCGCAAGCGAAATAATGAGGATATTAAGTAACAAAATTCCTTCCAAATCAACTGAACTATAACTTTGACAAATTCTATTTATCAATGTAACTTTGGTACAGGGTCTGATATAATTTTCATTGAAAATAGTTAGCCTACTACGAGGTAGGTAAATATATATAATACCGAATATTTTTGCAACTGTATTTCATAAGTTATGGGGGGATGGGACACATTCTGTGACATACAGATAAATTGACATCATGACTAAAATATAACGGTTATATATAGGTTCGGAACCCAAAAAATTTAATTAATTAAATACAGGGGTCAGCTGAGTGAGAGCAGGAGTTATGGAAAATACTTTATACTTACTTGTAAACCGGACGTCTAGTTTTGGAGTCTACATCTTGTATTTTCACTAATTTCAATTCTCTCCTTAATGATATGCTTTGAGCGTTTTTTAAGTCTGTTATACTGACTGAATTATCGGTGCTGATCAATGTGATTCTGTTTTCGAAGTTTTTCTTTTTAGGAATATCCTTGCCATCTGCAGTGATCCTTGTGACGAAAGTTCTACAATCTAATAACCTTTTCACACTGATTAATGAAATTAATTTATTCATTTTCCTACTATCAATCAGCTGCAATAACGCAGAAAAACTGCAGAAAAACAAGAAAGAAGAAAAGAAAACAACCATTAACCAAACCATAGATAGAGCTCTTTTTCTTAGAACATTTTTTTTATTTTTTATCGCTTAGCAACCATGGCCATCAGCTTCTTTTTACAACAACAACAAGTATGGGGGCGCACATTGAGTAAGGATATTAATTATAAATGATGTATCTTCCTCATTCTAGAGGTTAAGGATCGCTCTCCAAGTCGTTGTTCATTATTTTATTGGGAAAGTCGCTGGAGAAGGTTCTACAGTGTTTATTTTATTGCTCAAAAATTGTTTTCTGGTGATTTTGATAGCTAAAATCGATGTAGTTTTGTCTAGCAAATGTTAGTAACAGTGACAATGTGTTGAACTCTTACAATAAACTTCTCGTTAGTGGTTCGTTGTATAGTTTCCTCTGTGATTCTGCGGCAAGCCATGAGAATTCGCCAGAGGCTAGACCGGTTGAAATTTCCGTCATTACTCCTAGGAGTGTTAAAATGTGTCTACACTACAACATTTTGACGCTGTAAAACTAAAAACTGTTTTAAATCGCTTAATGTTTAGGCTGATGGCATGTGTTGTCAATGCCTTCATAAATAAAAAATATATATTAAATCGTTCATTCTTTCGCTTCATTCTTTCATTTTGTTTTGACAGCTGTAAACGGCGAAATGGTTTGTGATTTTTTAAAATAAAATCTGGTTAAATCTCAATAATCCTACGTTATAGTACTGTGTATTTATTGCATGTTTTCTCATTCAATTTCAGTCGGCTCACAAGACATTTATTATCAAGCGGAAGCTCGCTAAGAAGCTGAAACAAAACCGACCTATACCTCAATGGGTTAGAATGCGTACGGGGAATACAATCAGGTAATACAAATATATTCTTTACTGTTTAACGTTTCAGAACCTAATTGTAAAATATTAAACGATTGTAGGCTTTACCTACTAAGCTTATATTATAAGTGAGGTGACATTGTCACTACCCAAACCAAAATATTAGGTACATTTTTCCTTATGTCTTACAAGGGATTCACTACAATTTCTTTGAATTGCACAATTTTTGTCACACTGAACAGAAGTTTTAATTTTTGAATATAAATGCAATTTAAAAATCATAGTGGATTTTGTACATCCTATTTAGATTTGGTGCAAGCCCATGCCCAGCTAGAGTTCAGGACTTGAGGATTAGAACTAATTTATGGGAAATCGCAGCTTTGTGAACTTAACCCCATAATTTTATTCCAGATACAACGCTAAGAGGCGTCACTGGAGGAGGACCAAGCTCAAGCTGTAAGCTTGTAACACCTGTATATGTAAGCTGAATAAAGTAACCCAAAAAACTTATTTCTTTTTTCATTGAACTGTTCAACCCACCCAGAGTGAAAGTAACCTGTAACGGTCTGTTCCACAGTTCTACTGACTGGTTAGTTATAAAATGTGTCCGCTATAACCTATTATAGTACAGTCACGAACCTTAATTTGGGACCATAGATGGCACTCAAGAGATCTTATACTAGTGTTAATCTAGTATCGACTATGAAGAGGTTCAATGTGTAAAAGTGGGTCCTAAATTATAGTTCGTAACTGTAGGTACCTACTAAACATTTATTGATTTGCTTCATGAACATTTCTTGCATGGACGCTTAGGGCTACAGGCCAAATAATTAATTAGCCTTTTGTGTCCCAGATGCTATGGGAACAATGCGATAATTATGGACAATTTTGCTTACTGAATTTCTTTGGTTTTTGTCTTATAGACAAAATTGGTGTATATGGTATTTGATGTGCTGTCTTCCATAAACTACAATATGAAAGTGCTCCAATCTATGACATAATAAAAAATAAGTTTGATTATTATTATTGTTTGTACCTATACCTATAGAGATGGTGACTTTACCAACTGCTTTGCATAGTAAACAATTTTGGGCCTCTATAAGATCACACAAACTTGTTAATAATGTCGATTACATATTCTAACTTCACTCTGCTCACAACAATGGAGGCAACTATGTACCTATGCATAGAACATAATCACAAAGTATAAATTTCAACAGTCGTTTAAAGTTTTATCACATCGAGTTGATGAGAGCCACACGGATGTTCCTCAGTGACCATTTTGTGCTTTTTTAACGCAGCGATATGAAAACACGTTCACCGTCTTCCATCTATAATTTAATAATGTAAATACATATCAACCTGTCTTAATTCAAGTTGGTTTTCAAACATTTTTTGGAGCTTGTGTAGCATAAATCTAAAGCAGAAATGGGTAAAATAAAATTGCGAGTCATTGATAAAGCTTAGATTTATATTAAATTATCATTATATTTACATAAGTAATATAGCATGATCACATGATTACACAATTTACCCAACTACACTATGTAAAGTTAGGTAGACATCACATTGATAATACTGAAAATGCACTGAGATGAGTTTTAATCAGTCCCACTGGAATATAAAACTGCTGTGTCAGGTTGTCTCTTCTTTCGAGTCATTTTTTGTCTTTTCTTTCTTCAAATTATCTGATTGCAACAGCAACTCCTCTAATAACAGGTCATTGTCTATAAGCTCGGTACTCCCAGTTTGCTGAAAAGATAAAACATAAAAAGTTTAATTATATTTTAAGATCATGAGCCCTGATGTACCCAACAAGCTAGGATTATGGGATATATAGCATCTGATTGTCTCCATTTGATTTTCATACTACGCAGCAACTCTCATTGCCGCCCAAGGTACAATTGGTACAATATATATTTTTTAGAACGTACCTAATCTATCTAGAATACTTACTTAAATTGCAATTCGTATAAGACAACGAGGTAAATCAGAAAACAATACTATAGGTTTGTCACAACATAAATTAATTAGAAATAAACCAATTTAGTAGTGGTAGATCCTAATGTGAAGGATCGCCTGGGGTGGTACCACCCTCTTATCTATTTCTGCCGTGAAGCAGAGATGCTTGAATTTCTGTGTTTCAGTTTGAAGGGTAAGAGAGCCAGCGTAATTTCCAGCACATGAGGCAATCCAACTTAGTCCTCAAGGTTAGCAGCGCATCAAAAACCCTCTAATATTAATACAGTGAGGTGAGATGTCTATGGGCGACGGTGACCACTTAAAATCAGATGACCCGTTTGCTCGTCTTTTCTCCTTATTTAATTTAAAAAATCAGTTAAGTGCGAGTGGCAGATACGGGGTGGTGACAGGTTACATAGTGATTACCTTCTCCGACCCTTTAGTACTTTGTCGCTGTTAAAGCGACACTTGTTAGACACTTTCATACTAATGTCAAGGAATTATGACAATAACTTATTGAGGCAGGGTTCCACATAGTATAGCCTGATGTGTCTTCCACTAAACCCAGTACCTATTTTCAAACCTAAGAGTAAGGATTATACAGGATATGCTTCAAACTCAACAAATTTACCATACAAACACTGGTCACAGACTAACAACTAATCATAGATAAGGATAAAACTTCGCACCTGCTGCGCGCTAATGGAGCGAGCCATAAGTTTCTGTAAATGTTTATCCCGTCGGTGTTGCTCGCGGATGCTGCGAAGTCTGTCGAATTCATCCATTACTGGTTCGTCAGCACCATCAGCTTCGTCCACTGGAATCACAATTTATTGTATCAGACGAGAGTGCAGATCTAGAATGCACAACTCGGGTACTACTGTTGTAAAATTGTAAATATAGTCGACCACAGGTCAACCTACGCAAAATGTCCAAATTTGACAATCTGAATTTTTTATTCATAATATCAATTACACGTAAATAAAAAATAAAAATGATTACATTACATAGCAATAACACAAAAAACAAACATTTGAATCAATAATTTAAATAATAAAACATAAAAATAAAATAAACTGAACAATGTCAAGTAATACATGTAATGTAGTTAATGTCATTTGGATCTGAAATTCATGAATTCATCAAATTTGTAAGTCTGCTCGAACAGCCATGCTTGGTCGACTGTACCTACGAGAAGAGCGTTGTCCAATTTCTGGGGTTATAAGTTAACGCGTGTCCACGAAGGAACGTACTCACACCCCTAGGGGAAGGACTATTTTTTTTTTCATCCAAGCGTCTGTAATTTTTTTTCTATTATACGATACGGTACGCCAAGAAAGTGGTTTAAATGTTTTGGACTTGTCTTAGGAATGACAATATCATTAAGGTTCATACTTGGTAGGAAAATACAATACAATACTTGGCAATTGTTTGACCGACTGTACAGTCAACCTACCCAAAACGTCAGAGTTTGGGAATCTGAAATGTATGCGCACCTTCGATTAAATCTCAACCTTATGTTGAGATTTAATCGAAGGTTTTTGACAGATGGTATACTATAGCTTGTGGTCAACTGTACATACATATGCTGGTTTTATAACTAAACGCAACAACCGATGATCCAATTTGGATACGGTTTTTTAATCAATTTACAAAGAATATTTTGTCGAGTGTTCTCAGCCATGTCAGATAAAAATTGGTTCAAATATGGTGTGTATACGATATCTTGAATCTAGAGGTGATGGTAACCAGGACAAGTAACAGAACTCAATAAATAAATTTAAATTAAAAATTTAAGAAACCCCTGACTTACCATTGTGGAGATCCCCTTACTTTTTACGAGTCATCATCAGGTCTTCCGGGTTCTTGATGTGGAAAGGGCACCGTGGTCTTCTCTGGTGGCACATTTGAGCTCAAATTTAAACCTTCTAGCTATTGTTCCAGAGATCCCATCTGACATCAAAGATACTCCAAGATCTTGAAAACCACTGGTCCAATTTTTATCAGACAAGGCTAAGAACACTGGACAAAAAATGAAAAACCTGGTCCAAATTGGAACATCCGTTGGTATGATGCCACGCGTCAACTCGATCGATCCTCGATCGGTCGAGGGTTAAAAACGAAACACGATTCTGATCGTGCCTCACTTTTGGGCAGGGAACCCTGTATGTATTTTAAGGAAATAGTATTGGTTACAGTTGGCCGATTGCAATGATTTTAGTGTCAGAATGAGCGAACAACCTTGCTCTCGCGATATACACTTACGGCACCGAAAAGTGTTACATTTTGGTGTCGCTCGCGCCCTTAGCGTTCCGCCCGTCCTGAATTGGAAGACAGGGTTCCCTGTCAAAATATTCCTTACACATGGTCTGGCTGCCGGCAGCACTGAGCGAAGGGCCGACGTCACTGTTGAGGCGTGGTCTGTCCTCGGGCACGGAGAACGAAGGCTGCGTGTTGAGCGACGCCGCCGCGGGGCTCGTGTCTCCGGCGTCGCCGGTGGTCACCTGCGACCAGTGCGTCGGCGCCGACGACGACAGCCTCGTGGCTACAGGGGACGGTCAAAGTGTTAAGTAAGACAGTGTTTTCGTCTATATGCGACATATACGTTGCATACGATTTACCGTCAGGTCAATTATACTGTTGTACAGTACTATCGCCAATTAAATAATAAAAAAAAAGGTTTATTTATGTAGACATTATGCATAAGGTTTTCATACAAATGTTGAAAGTTGGAAATTAATCATATTAAAGGTTCTACAGTTATATATATATATATATATATATATATATATATATATATATATATATATATATATATATATATATATATATATATATATATATATATATATATATATATATATATATATATATATATATATATATATATATATATATATATATATATATATATATATATATATATATATATATATATATATATATATATATATATATATATATATATATATATATATATATATATATATATATATATATAGTAATATATTCCAGTAAAATATAGAAAAAGTTTCCGAAGGAAGAATGAGCGGTGTCCCCCTTGTGCAAAGAAAGGCCTGTGCCCCAATTTTATTCGGAAATCGAGTCGTCTTTCCACATTACGGCTGCTTACTAATAACGTCATTGGCAATAAAAGATATCTTACTGGAACGGTTGGCGTTTCGCGAAGGCACATTTACTGGCTCACTTGGTGCAGGTGGTCCTTGTGTGAACAGACTCATCGCTGTCGGCCTAGAAAATAAAAATAAAAACTAAGTGAAGGATTTTTATTTATTGGGAAATATTTAACTGCACCTCAAAAAACCTTACAAACACACTAAACACATAGTCTGTCAAAAAAGAGTTGAAATTAAATAATGGCAACATTTTACTGAAATTGGTCTATAGGTTGCTATTATTTAATTTCAACTCTGTTTTGACAGGCTATACCCATCTATAAAATTACCTTAGCATCTATTATATTATTGCATTACAAATAAATTAACAACTATTAATTTAACTATTTATTCAGGACGAATTTTGATCCGCTATAGAATAGATTGGAATAACTGGTAAAGTGGAGTTAGAAAAAAATAATATGCGTAACGCGACATGCACCATAGTTAATAACACTTTATTGTGTCCAAGAAATATCTAACATCCATTTTCTGATAGGAAAAAAATCGGCCAGTATTTTGAGATTTATAGCTAGCTAGCGTTTAGCCTAACGAAGGCTTGCTATACATATATTCGGGCCGACATAGTAGAATTTCATCTACGCTAAGCGTACGGCAGCAGCAGTGACGAATGTACCAGTTGTAAGGCAAATATAGCTATGTGGAAAAAGAATTCCGCGTATCCCAAAAAAATGCCACTTTTCCCTACCAGTGGGGAATCTTAGTGGAATAGGCCTGCCCCTTGCGGTGTAGACAGAGGGAACGGAGCCCCGAATTTCTATGCAGGTCATACCTACATAATTTAATTAATATCTAATACGTAAGTCGGTCATTCTCAGGCGCAGAGAAATTTCCGTCACGTCAAGTAACTATCAATTTGCATTTGAAAATCGTGACCGAACAATGCTTGTCGGTCATTCTCAGAAGCAGTCGTAATTTCCGTCACGATTTTCAAATTGATAGTAATTTCCTTGACAAAACGGAAATTAGGCTCTGTGCGCCTGAGAATGACCGGAGTACCTACGTTATATTACTATTCTATGCTATAACCTGGCCACCCGGGGATGTAGACTTGCCAAGTCGGCCAAGACCGTAAATATTCTAGGCCCAAAGCTATATAATAAGGTGATATCAAAAACATAGCTACGGATGCAACATTCTATATAAGATTACTTATCTAAGGCCGCCTTTTATAACGTAAGTGAATATTTATTAATAGTGAAGTGAATAATACATATTATATAATGTAAATTCTTACATTTTAAATATTAATAAGTTATTAATAATAACTAATAATGTATTAGTACTTACTAAAAATGACGTGTAATAGAATATCCTATTACAAATAAATGAGAATAAGTCTTTTTCACATAGGAAGGCACGTCGAATTTTTATTAAAACCTATATAAAATACGGATCTCCACTGATGAAATTTGGAAGTCTTTATATTAGTATCGGCTGAGTCACAAAGAGTACACAGAGGAAGACTTCGAACTTTCATCAGTGAGAATCCGTATTTTATTTTAGTTTCTATAAAAAATCGACGTGCCCTTTTATGTGAAAAGACTGTAATACCTGTTCTCTGGCCTTTTGCCCATGCTGGTAATGGTGGCTTGCTCGTCAACCTCCTCGATAACATCCTTGGCTATCTTCATACTGCCGCCACCCGCCGTCGCTGGCTTATTCAAGGACGGATTGCTGGCCGATATGGTGAACCGAGATCCTGAAATATACGTAGCATGGTGTTACGTACAGTCGACCAGGTCCACATCAAAGGCTTAACATAAGCAGAAACCTGTAGTTTCAGTAGTAAGTACGGTAGTTTTGTCCGGTACCGAACTAAAGACACTCTCCGTGTTTGCCCCCCGCACTGTATTTCGGTTAGTGATGTGACCACAACGCACCCAGAAATGAGAAAATAATATAGAGAATGTAGTATATTTGAGAGCTAATTGTAATTTAGTTTGTCCGTATCTTAATTCTTGTAATAATTGTCATTGCTTGTGGAAGATTATCTTGTATGGCGAAACGAAAAGTTATTATCAGATAATGCGACAACGCAATTGCATTTAGTACTAAAATAGCAAATTGTCTATTAATATCACAGATCCGAGAACATAAAATATCTTTTTATGACTATGATTATCGTAAAACGTACCATTGTGTAGTGGAACGGATTATGTGTTACGTACGGCATCACAAAAGGTAATTAATCTACGTACCACCACCATCTGTCTGTGAGGATATCGGTGCTGAGGGCTGTCTCTGTTCTTCCTTGGAGAAAAGTCTCTTCAACATAGAAGTGACGGAGTTGACTCGCGTCATAGGGGTCTGTTGTAAGGATGCCATAGAGTTGGAAGAACCCATGGAGTTCCTGTCTTCTTTCTTCCCACGCCTACTACCCCGGGATACGATGAAGTGGATGCCTGAAGCTGCATCATCGTTCATTTGGAGTTGCTGTGGAGTACGATAAACAAGCCATAATATTTTTAACAGATAAGTTATATGGGTATAAAAGGTAAGGACACAAAAACAGAACACAGGCAATATTAATGGAAAGATTGTTATTTGTTATCGTGATAACACGAGATTAAATTGAAAAACTGATAGAGAAGAGAAGATAAGATTCGTAATACTATGTTATGTAAAATTGAAAATTACATTAAATAAACTAACAGGTGTCACGTGAACAAAGTGTAGTAGGTTGAAACATCATGACTTTACACTAAGATGAAAATGGAATCATTCACATACTATTTAAAAGAGCCCTGGCTCGATTTAGGATGTGCGTGGATACAATACTTCATCAAGTAGATACCATCAGCCTATTAATGTCCCCACTGTTGCAGCTCAGGCCTCCCCTCGTACGGGCGGGCTCCACACCCATCCCACCCCCCATCCACCGAGCGCTGTGCGGTGGATTTCACACGCCTTCGGAAACTTTTAATTTCCTCAGCCATGCAGGTTTCCTCACGATGTTTTCCTTCGCCGTTAGAACAGTCGGTAAATGTACGTAAGTCTTCGAAACAAAACTGAAAAACTCATTGGTACATGGCATTGCATGGATTCGAACCCGGACCTCTCGCATGGGAGTCCTAGCCACTAGACCATCGACGCTCTCATTATTTAATTATGTAGGTAGTATTAAAGTAATGGATGGATGAAAAAAATTGTCTCCTACCTCCTAGATTAAAATAGTAAATATTAAAACTTTGACACCTGTTAGTTTTTATAGTGATAGTTATTTCGAAGAGGTATATTTAAAAAAAAAGGACAAACATAGCATTTATATACAGCAATGTTCGTTATATCTTGCAAATTGAAGACTACCATAGAATAATTAACACCATAGTTTTACCTATGGTAGGTAGGTACATTCGTAGACCGTAGAATCCAACAACCGAAGCAACGAACAATATGCTGCTTGCATCGTTAATAGATTATCAAGAAGGTATAGATTTTGACACAAACACAAACTGTTAGAAAATGGTAAAGAAATTACACGCAAAAGTATACGAGTAAGGCAGACATTTAGTAGAGTTAACATTGAAATACAGAAGGATATCACCACAACGACTGATACATTCAGAGTACCTGTGGGTTTAGGTACACCGGAACAGACAACGGACAGGCTGCGGAAATTAAGACTTTTAAGGGGGTACCTACCTCTAGAGAAAGTGGCGCGCCACTTCAGAAAAAAATCATTTCTGAATTGAGGCATTTTACAAAAAAGTGGACAGTAGAATTGTTCCACGGATGAAGAAGAATTTATAGGGGATGGTTTGGTTTTGTATTCTCATAGTCAAACAAGTTTAAAGCGAATGTGTCAAAAGTGGCCACTTTTAGCAATTTCGCTTTCTACTTCTTACTGTTTTAATATGAGGTTACTAAAACATTATTAAAAAAATCTTCAATCGTAGAACAATTCTATTGTCCACTTTTTCGTAAAATGCCTCAATTCAGAAATGTTTTTTTCTAGAGTGGCGCCGCTTTCGCCAGTGGTTGAGCCTTAAGACAAGTTTATATAGCATCTTACATAAATATTAAACAATTACTCGGATGCACATAAAAGTAAAGGAATAAGAATTTTTCTACTGTTATCAGAAGTTGTGGTAGTGTTTTAATATGTTAGTTACATTATTATAATGTTTATGTTAGAAGATAAGTAGATTAGATTAATTAATTAGCTTACATCAAAAGTTAAATATTACTTTTACCGCTTTTACACTCTGGTATGGGACTATTTCTAATTTCTACACATTAGTAATGTAGATATTTTGCATTAATAAATTACAAAGGGCTGCCAAAGAACAAATTTTATAATTCACGTGTAGATAAGAAATTCATTATCAAGAATTATTGATATAAAAAAGTAATTTATCAGATTATTTTTAGGAAGGAATATATCTTGTAAATCATGATTAGATACTTGTAATTATTAGTACTGATTGATCGAGTCGGCAAAATCAATCGAAAGCTTCAGGCAGGAAGTAGATACCTAGTCATCAAGACATGGTCATGCTCAGTTTTACTAGAATAGCGATGAGTCATTTACCGTTATTCACATGCGGATTAGGTACACACTTTACTTTTACGACATTATGATTTAATCCGTATTCGAAACCACGATCCTCAGGTTATGTTCATTGCGTAATAACACAACAGGATCCCTCAACCACATAAGGTAAACAATAGGGTATTAACCTTTTTTTAAATTGTTTCAGTCAACTTACATGAACATCCTGAAGAAGGATCTAAAATTAGTTTTTCGATAACTTAACTACTTAACATCAGAGATATTAATGACTTAAGTTAGTACTGCAGAGATGCTCTGTACCTTTTTAGCAAAACAGTCATTTATATGTAGCCAGGACTTGCTTGTATGGCGCTACGGAACGTTGACGTCATATTTTTTTATTGCCGTTTCTTTCTACTGTCTGATTTTTGATTGCCTGTAGTAAGTTAGTATTTTTCAAAAAATTTTAATTCTGTTTTCACATCTGACGATCAATTTACGTCTATTTATTAATTTTTATGAAATGCATTTAATATTTGATACTTGGAAAATACCCTATTGCGAAAATTAAACCGCACATTTCTGAACCAGTTGAAGTCGTAACGACAGAAATAACAGGAAAATGAAATTGGCAACCCTTAACACCAACACACTGCCAAGCTCCATATATCTCCGAGCGTGCAGCATGCTTATAATAGGACGAGTCTAACCTCTGGCGGGGCGAACTTGTAACTCACGGTGTTGGAAGGCATCATCTCGTCGATCTTGACGGCGGACGGTGCGACGGTCACCATGCTGCGTTGGCGAGGCGGCACCGCCACTCTAGCCGTCGACGGTTCAGGGTGCTCTTCCCTCTGGTTCTCCGTAGCTATCGTGTAAGGCAGTTCCGATGGGAACACTTCGTCCCAATACTGATCTCTGATGAGTTCCGGATGTTCGTGGTGCATTTCGTCCACGATCATGTATGACACCTGCGAATGTGATTTTTACGCTAAGTGATTTTTACGACGATAGGCTCGCCACCTATCACGTTTGTCCACCAAATCTTACGACGAAGTGCCTATGATGAAGGTGGTCCCTCTGTCTATCCCCTTGGGGATTATGGACGTAAGAGTTATGCTATATGCCTATGCATATGCATCAAAGAAACCTACCACTGCTTCAGTATAAATGTTCCTGCCTCTTCTTCTAGTCGCATTGCTCATCAATTAGGGTCGTGAGTTATCATACTATGGAATTAACCACATAAACAAAACGACTTCCTGGGCACATTTATATTAGGGTGGTTTGGCATTGCCTTCCACACTTCGTATCTCAGTGTGAAGGTCACAATGTTTTCCTTCACCGTTAAGGCAGTCGGTAAATGTACGTAGCCTTCCAAAAGACGAAAAACACATTGGTGGCCTGGAATGGAATCCGGGGACCGGTCAGCAACGCTCTTGCGAATGTCCTTTCACGAAATGTTTTCACTAACCTGCAAATCCCTATCAATAAGCCAGTTGACCTCGAAATCATCGTCGTCTTCACCGAAGGGGTTTATGAGGGACTCGGCCACTTTCAACCAGCCCATGTAGAAGAAAAATTCTAATGTAGTAAATATTGGGAAGTAAAGGTCTATATTACTAATATAGGCGGAAGTGTTGCTGGAATTTAGTTTATTTTCTATCCATTGGCTACCCAGCGCAGACGTTATAAAGTATGAGTAAACAGCTATGGTAACTACCTGAAATGAAAAAAAATTATGAATACTAAGTAATGGAGAAGTCACGATAGAGTGTAACGTAATGTAGGTACATACCTACTGGAAATTCTCAAACAAGTTGATCTCGGGGTAAGAGAATTCACTAAATACTTTTACAAACAGAAAAATAGAATTAGTTACGAGATTTAATAATATCATCTTTTAAGTTAAAAGACGTGTCCTTTCACAAGTCGTCTTAGATAATCTTCAAAACACGTTTTTCAACCTCTTACGCAAACTTTAGTAATGCCAACTACAATACACACCTGAGTATATACAAGAGGCACACTTATAGTATCATAACTGAGTAGAAGTCCAGCTTGTCCTCTGAATTTGTTTAATTCATCAATAATAGTTTTCACTGCAAAATCGTCTCTTATTCGACCCTCTTTGCGGGCTCTCGTTACTATACTCGTTGCCCAAACAATTGGCAACCTAAAAATGTGATATAAATAAACTAACATAATCCAGTAATTAAACAACAGTTATTAAAGGAAAGTTAATTATGATCTCAAAATCCTGTCAACATAATTTAAATTGAACGTTTTCTCAACGCCAAAGCAAGAGTGTGTCTAAGTCGTGTTCCTCATTGCTGAGGGTCGTGATCATTCTAAGTAATTAATCACATAGAATGACTGTCGTGGCAGCTTTAATGGGGTGGTTTGCCATTGCCTTCCCTATTTCACACACTGGTTATCTCAGTGTTCAGGTTTCCTCACGATGTTTTCCTTCACCGTTAGAGCAGTCGGTAAATGTACGTAAGTTTTTGGAAAAAACAGAAAAACTCATTGGTACATGGCATTGCCTGGTTTCGAACTCGGACCCCCCGCATGGGAGTCCGACGTCCTCGCCACGACGCCACCGACGCGACGCTCTAAAAAAACAAGAGTAGAAAGTTAAAAATATAAATTAGGTACATTAGGCATTAAAAAAATGTTTACCAATGCTTTGAAGGCTTCGGAAATTTCTCATTAAGATTATCGAGAATGGTTTTCTCGTTGTCAAGCAGCAAGCCAGCCTCAACAAAGTTGTTGAGTGTTGGGAATCTCTTCTTGACTCGGGGTGAGATCATAGTGAGCACCATTGTAAGGCACAAACACACGTAACGGACAATTGTCCGCCGCATAAGGCGCCCTCTCTCGTCCTGAAAACACATCGACCTGATCTTAAGTGTATTGTTAATCCATTATTAAAAGGGTTCTTTTTATCTCTAAAACGTATTAAAGTATATTGCGGAAGGACCTTGTCTAATCTTGGCATTCTCCTTAGACATGAGCGCATTTCGATAACACTGATAACGTCAGATAGTAGGTACTTATGTATCTATTTAAAGTTGAATTTAATTAATAAACATTGTCGTAAATGGGTCACACTTTTAGTAATATACTGTTTAAAATGCAGATAATTATGATGATTACATTTATAATCTACGATTATACTCTACTATTACAAGGTCTAGGAAATTACGTAGACAAATACGTAAACGGTTCGCAAGTATGTAGAGAAATAAATTATTTAAAATTAGTCAAATTAAAAAAGTTTGTGAATACTAAGAATAAAACATGCTTCATACTCACTCAGCGATTCTACGAAACTCTGGCAACATGTGTACATTTTGTTTTTTTAAAGTAAACTCTAAAAAAAAACTTGTGCGCGTAGTGAATTTCTTCCATTGTTTAGGTAAATGGCAGACACCCAGAAAATTAAATACGAGTACAATAGGGTATTTGACACTTTTTTGAAAAGTATGTTAAAATTATAATCATAGCCATTTTTTACTAGTTTTTTATTTCCTCAAAATAAAGTCGCTAAATAGTCATTTAAAACTCCCACGAAAGCGCTGGTCGCCATGATAGTTTTGCTGTAACGTCACTATCGATTAAATAAACAAACAAAACAGAACTGATCGCCCTACATTCATCGTGTTGTTTACTCGATAGTGATGTCACACTTGACAGCGTCATGGCGGATAGCGTTTCACTGCGTTTCAGGTTACTTGATATACAGTTTAAAAATGCCGATTTTGATCTTAAATTATTAAATTAAAATCGGGATTTCATGATCATAAATTGATTTTTGATAAACAATAAATTATAAGAGTATGTAAATATGATAGTTCAAGTAATAGGAAACCGAAATGGGTATATTGATATACCTATTTCTGTTTCCCATTACTTGAACTATCATATTTACATACTCTTATAATTTATTGTTTATGATGGCATTCTGTAAGGAAAATCTCATAGCAATGGTTTCGTACCAATCGTACCTGGCCATGAATTGTGGCAGAGACGAAAACAGCGATGGAGTCAGGCCAGGGTATGGTCGTGTACTGGCTCCACCATCGGTTCATGACCACAGAGACATAGAAACCGAGCACGAACGATAACGGGATCACGTTGCCGTGGAAACTACAGTAATTCACCACTCCTTCAAAAGTCCTGCGAAGAATACGAACATGACGGCATTTCAGTCGGTCGGCTGAGGACAATTTGAGACTTCACTACACATGTAATTATAGGTACGAGTAACGAGTCCGACACTGACTAGTGCAAGACTTCTCGCAGTGACCACATACCAATATTAACACAATAGGAACTATAAATTACTGCATTAATACGGTATTAATTGTTCTGACTGCAGTACCTAAGTGCCTATGATGACTGATATAGTAAGAATTAAATAGACATTCCTTTAACCAATTATAGGTACTTAACTTACTATAAATAAGCCCGAAATGAATTTGTTTTTGCCATATTTTTGGGAGATAGTTTCACGACAAATTGCAGCTCTACTTCTAGATACCCTTACAATAATTAATTTATAAATCGTCATTCGAGATAAAAGTTTAATGGTAAGAAGGTAGGTATATTTACTTTTTGGATTCTTCATTTAACAGCATGCGGTAAGTTAAATTGAGTATGTAATATATAAGCAGGAAAACAATGAGATCCAACCACACTAATTTGTAAATGCTTCCGCGCCATCTGAAACCAAGTACATATTTTATTATTGTTTTCATGTAGAGTAAAAAAACAGGTACCTATCTTAATTTACATGAATGGTAGGTTTAATGATGTAGAAAGAATTATGGGTCGTGTCTACCATCGGACAGTTGGGTCGATAATCGCAAAGTTGTATATATGACTTAGATGCTACTTGGTCCAGGAGCGGAAAGGGTAGTGCCAAGGAGCATAACAGTTACCCTGTAAACCCTGCAGTCAAATAATAAAGCAAATGATGATCAAAATAAGTTAACAACACCAATCAAGGTAAATACTATTCTTATTCTTATCTCCGTGGGATTTTCGTTAGTTAGGAAGATCCTCAC
The DNA here is from genome assembly GCA_947369225.1 of Hofmannophila pseudospretella. Classification (NCBI taxonomy): domain Eukaryota; kingdom Metazoa; phylum Arthropoda; class Insecta; order Lepidoptera; family Oecophoridae; genus Hofmannophila; species Hofmannophila pseudospretella. Next base: position 7,818,887 of record OX376316.1, read on the forward strand.
AAAGAGGTTATAAATCTCCGTCAGTTTCCACTGTGTTGTTGTAACTGGACTGGAAGTTACAGTTAAACAGGTACCTCCGAGTGTTGTCATAAAATTAGTATGCGTTAGTAATTTTATTCCAGAGGACTGACGTCACTGAAATGAAGCTCCTATTTTACGATTGAGTTACACACGATGAACCATTTTATTACCTACCTATGAAACTAAGTGTAACATTTTATGACTTGCGATTTAAGAAGTTATGATTTTTATGTCTAATCTAAAGGCATAACTACTAACAGATCAAGTCATATAAAACAGTCATTATTATCTTGGGAGGTAAGAAGATCGCGCTGGCGCTGACGGCATCGGGCGATTTTCAACTTCGTAGTCTTATCATTTATCAACTATAGGTAAAAGCAGAGATTAAAAGGATCTAAAATATATCGGGGATGCTTGCTTGCGGAGATCAAGTTAATTAAATAATCATGGCAAATAATAATTCAGATTTTTGTCATACATAGGTACGGGGTGTATCTAAAACCCACTGCAAAGGCGAAAAACTAAAAAGGGTTCATCTCAATATCCATAACTGAACAAGTTATATTCTACGATTATTTAATTTTCGCAAAAAATATTTATTATATTATTATCGTACATACACCTAATGTAGGTCTAGGTTCTAGGTCGGTATAGGATATTGCTAAATCAAATCTAGTATGTACCAGACAATGATCTACTTGTTTGTATGTACACGTAAAGTATAATAAATAGCTGGTACCTACTTTATCACTATGATGTAGATATTCGTAAGTACAGAGTAGCTTGACCTTGTAACTTTGTGAAGTAAAATATACAGCTGAGTTGCTACCGTGTTTCACGCGACGCATTCATTTAGTTTAGACTTATGGATAACCGTTGATAATCATGATATCTATAAATATGAAGCGAGAAACAAAGATATTCATCAAAATATACAGAGAGATAGTAAAGATATTGTCAGAAAAATCCGATCATAAATCAAACATATTTGCATACTTAGTACTTATATGATCATGAAAAAGATTCGCATGTTCGCACCTATCTACTTCAGATATGTGATGATGGAGGCTTTCGAGAGTATACGTAATAATGATTAGTATAATTAGAATTTCAGAAATTGTAATAATTCATCTCTTACGTTAAAAACAACACTTTTCATTTGCGCAATACGAAACTATTTTATTTAACCCCCGACCGATCGAAGGAAGGCGTGTTATAAGTTTGACACAGTTGTCTGTTTGAATTAAGGTAAAGGTGTGATCAACCGGAAGCGACTTGTCATTTGTACATCTGTTAGTTGTTTGCTATTGAGCATTACAACACTAAGACATAGAATATCCTATAATGCCTATCTATGTATTATATAATGCAACTGAAACTAACATTAATACCATGTATTGTCAACAAACACCATTTCATAAATAAATTAAAAAGTTAGCTAGCATGAGAAATGCATAATAAATAAAATTAAACTTATTTCATTATAGGTTTCACTACTTTTAACTTGGGATCTTGCTTAGTTATTAATCTAAGTTATCTTCATTCGATTTCAAGTTTTTGAAATTATCTGTGATCCTAGCCAATAATACGTGATGATAATATGATCATTATATAATGATGATGAATGTAGGTTACTATAGGAATGAAACCTCTAATCAGAGCCAAACAAGAAGCGATGTTTTGTCTGCAAACAAAGTCACTAATTCACTCGATAGAGTCTACCTTGAGTCTACATAGGGATTCGCAGGCAGGATATTACGTAATGCCGCACCATGTCACACCAGTGTCTACGTCGAAACGGTGCGTGGGTGAATAGATTATTAGATTTCAAAGCAAAAAAAGTGAAACAGAAAATTAAATAACACAAAATATTAGTGTAACTGTACATTAATTCAGTCAGCCTTAACGATGCTTAACTAGTAAATGACAATGATGTACTCATCATAGTACCAACACAGCAATCTTTTTTTGGTTGTTTGCCCGATAAAAAATGTCGTGACTTGTAAAGTACATTAAAATGTCAAAATTCATTTGTGTGCATGTGCTCTAATCATTTGTGGGAGTAGCGTGCGTGACTCATGAATTTGTAGCGAATCCAATCCCGTCAGTAATTAACATGCGAGAACAACTCAACTGCAAAAACTGCAAGGAATTCAAGGTCTTGGAAGCTGGAACGCGGATAGATCTAACGTCGTAGATCATCTTCACAGTGACACTTAATGAAACAAAACGGAAAAAAACACATAACGGTAGGAGAGTTAGAAAGACTATGTCTGTTTACAGCGAGCTGCTAAAGCATGATAGGATTCGACCTTGTATGTTTGATGTCATGATGTCTAATGTCAAGGGCAGTCATTATCATTAAATAGAATGCGATAATAACGTCTATATCACACAACAGACATAATTGTGAAATTCGACTGCCTCCGAACATTGATTGTAGTCAACAGCCATACATACACTCCACAATTAAATTGGCACTCAACGTGGACTGGACATGGCCGAAGATATTGGCAGCTGACTAGAAATCGACTCCGGAAGTTTTCGAATTTACTCTAAGTATCTATATTAATTATCTATATTAGCGATGGCGCTCTTTAGTATCGGAGGCCAAGATCCACTTAGGGTCGCTGGGCCAGCGGAGTAAGTATATTAAAAATAAAATTGCATATTTATTGAATAGGGTAGAATTAAACTGTAAAAAGATCAATCAAGGATTACGTCCTCATTGCGCATTACGATTAACGTATTAGTCGCTATGTATTCTTAAATAACAAAAGAGCCGAAAAACTCTTTTCCATCCTCAACTGTTTAAGGTATTCCTGCAAAGAAAAGGTTAAAAATTGGCTACTGAAAAAATATTGTTACCAATTAGTTGAGTCCTATAGACGCACACTGACCCTTACACCTAACAACATACACCCCCTCTCTCTCTCTCTCTCTCTCACACACACACACACACACACACACCACATCACACACACGGCATCTCAGGCACACACCCCTCACACACACCACATACACGCATACTTACCTGTTTAATTTAGCATTTATCATAATTATAACTGTTTCGGTCAAATCTCTAAAAAACGGAACTTTTCCTTGGCATTCTAACTCTCACAACACTATTTATCCACATCAGACATTCTAACTTTTTATCACCATAACATTTTTCACTGGGATAGATTGGTGATATAGGTAGTGAAAGTCAACTTATGCCAATACCACTAATAGTATTCGTGGTATTGGTATAAGTTTCAACAGTGATGGGCACTGGGCCACTCACTGTGCACTAAGTTTTGGTATAATTTTTGTCCTTTGTTACCGTACTCCGTTCTAACACCCCAACGGTTTTTAACTATAGGATAGCATTTCCATCACATGCTTATTATCTGATCAATATCAATCGTAGGTGCAGTGAACCCTTATAAATGGGGCTGTGGAAAGTGCAGTATGTGCACTGAATAATGAATGTCCCTTGCCTGGCAACGATCAACATGGTGTTCCTGTGGACACGTCGGTAGCCAGTGCCACTCGGAATTGAAATGAACTACCCTTAGAATTGATACCCCCCTCTATAGCTACAGTACTTATTCTGTATCAAAGGGGAACTATTTTATTAATGTATCTTAACACATTAAAAAAATAATGTTATTATCGATCCTTATACTCACGATACACACACAAATTCACATAATTCATGAATCCATCAGAGTTATGAGAAAAATGCGACTGTTAACAGATGTTCTTCACTCATCAATGCTTGGGTGAGCACCAGAAATAACTTGACATTGTTTATAATATAACTCAATGCCCACCTCAGCGATTCTAAAAAGTATACCTACTCGTACTATACGTATTATATTACTTATACGCAGTTTGAAACTAATTTGTATTACTATTTAAAGAATTTATAAAGATTTGTGAAACAGAAACTAATGAATTCGGCCAAGCACATTTACATTACAGTATGTATTAGTTTCTTGGTAAATTAGCTGCTTTAGAAAAATAGTGTTCCACTTTCTATTCTTTTTGTAATTTTGAAAGATTAAGTATCATTCATTATCGTATACCTAAACGTACGTTACAATCGCACAAGACAGGTGAAGGGGGTGAAGAAGGTGCGTGTGCGTGTGTGTGTGTGTGTGTGTGTGTGTGTGTGTGTGTGTGTGTGTGTGTGTGTGTGTGTGTGTGTATCCTGCTATCCTACCTGTTTACCTAACTTAATTACACATACAGATATTTGATTATGAAATAATATAGGTCTCTAGATTGTACAAAAAAAGGAAATACCCAATTACTCAACCTGCTTGCTTTGTGATATTTGTAAGGTAAACCGTCATGGAACTGGCGTTCATCTTTTCCGTGACACAGGATAAAACGTATAATGCGAACGTAAACATTAGTCATTCTCTTTACCGAAAAACTAATCGCACTCACTCGTATTAATATTGTGATATCTTGAAAGTTACAAGATACAGTCTGTAGTGTAACATGGCAGCACGCTAATGCTACTGCGGTAGACATACGGCAGGTAATCGCAGTTGGCAATTGTCCTCGTAATCCTTAATTTAATTTCTGAGGTGTGGTGTGCATGTGAGAATGAGAGAAAACCACATGTTGTCCTGGACCAGTCGCCGTGTCGTGTATCGATCTGCTGGAGCGTCGACCTTTATGGACTGAGCCATGCCGTGCATTGCAGTTTAAAACCAATTTCATAAATTGGTTTCTGTAATACGTATTTGTTATAATTGTGCGATCAAGTCGAACTACTGGCATCACAATCATTCTGTTTCAAGACCTATATGCCAAGAATTGATACAGATACGCAGACCAATGAGCGTGTCGCAGGATGTAAGTATGTTCGCTAATTCGGTTAATGCATTGCAAGCCCTATGGCGTACCTACTAACTTAACAACTAACAACACCATGATAATGTCTTGCCACACCCAAGGTCAATATACTGCTAAGTAAACAGAGCTCGTCAGCATGCAGTAATGAGCAAACAAGGTGGCAGTTTCCATTGATGAAACCGAACAGAATTATTCGGCATACCAGAGCCTTTTTCGCAATTTGTGTAAGATTATAGATAGGTACTTAACTCAGAACAGTTTATCTTTGATTGTGATTATCTATCCTACTTACAGAGCCTTGTTAGATATTTAGGGCAACAGTGTAACTCTTCACACACGATCTTCAATAACATATACCTATATTAGTTTGTTGAAGATAGTGATTTTTCTTTTGCTGAAGATTTAGAAATTCGAAATACAAAACCGTACTTGAAATTACCACTGCATGATTTCCATGTATTCCAAACTATTGGTTACCACCACGAACCGCTCCAGTCTCGATTTGGGCTTTCCGAAAAACTCGGTCACACAGCAGCCTGGGCGGATGAGGAGTTTCAAAATCCTCCTGCTTCATTACCACACACAACAAATTCCGGGACGTTTTTAGCATAGATTGACAGACCACCAATAAGACTTTCTAAAAGTATTTTGTTTAACCATAATCAAAGGGCGGGTTTGATGTTATGACTGTTCAAAGTACCACATCATGTATTTGGGTGACAAGTTTCCATTATAAGACCACTTCTATTTAAAAAAATTAATCGGCCAAACAGACCAGTGATTGTTTTAATTTAGATACTGAAAAGAAAAAAAATATTCAAAGGTAGTTTTCTCGGCATCCGCCCGGGTCCGCGCTGTATAACCGAGTTTTTCGGCAAGCCCTTAAAGAACTCTATCGTTTAAGTCTGGAATGAAGGTGGTACAAAAAGTTTGGAATAAATGAGCATTGGGTCCGAGGGACATCCGAAACAAACAAAATAAATATCTGTACAGTGGATATGTATATTTTTTTAGGGATCCGTACCCTAAAGGTGAAAACGAAGCCCTATTGTTGTCGCTCCGTCGTCGTCCGTCCGTCTCTCTGTGACACGGGTTTAGCGCCTAAACGGTATAATACATAACATACATACAGCCTTCATCACATACAGATGTATTTATTCCCTTGACTTATAATTATAACTCTGAATATCGATCTTAAAATTTTGTTTCGATAAAAAAAATATTTTCTGTACAAGTAGAGGTCGATAAAAAATATATTTTTGTACGCTATCATGTGGGTGGGGTATCGTTTTTTAGAGTTCATCGAGTAGAGTATGAATATGTGTTTTATTATTTTATTCATAGAGAAATAACGACGTAAGCGCCTGTCAAAGTTGTCAATTATAGACCACTTTTATTACCAGATCTATCTCATGAACGGTAATAAGTACCTATCTAGGAACTCGAAAATTGGTCATTCATAATCCTCTATTTCAATAACAAATACTAAAACTTGATACCTACATCTTTAATAGTTTGTATGACTATGACATTTTGGAAGGACAGGCGTCCTTCGGCAGGCGCCGGGTCATCAGGCGGGTGATCAGTTCTATGCGTGTGTTATTGCACCCTGTTCCCTCTGCGGAGCATCGGTTACTGATAGTTTGTAAGTTGTGAGACAAAACAGTAAAAAAAATTCACTCAATACTTACAAATAGTTAGTACTTAGGTAGCTACGGATCCCTATTCATTCGCACCAGGCAGATGAGACAGATGTGTTTGGTAAATACATATACCGGTGTCCGGTAAGTACAGTGGTTATCCACGCGCGGCGGCGTTGATATATTGGCTAAAGGTACCTACATACATTATAAAGTACATAAAAATAAATTAGAGATGATTAAAATTCTTACCTGTATAAAACTTTCAAGAAGGTTCCGAACCCCCGACAAGTAGCAACTTCACCAGTGTAAGTTACGGTCATAATTAACTATTTATTGTAAACAAAGGAATATCTAACAGGAAATTCAGTTGAGAATTATATTCAAAATTCGAATCTACTCTATTTTTTCAATTTACTCATTTTATACTCCGCTCGTTATTACCACATAGATAAAATTATTATTGTATTTTATGAAGTAAAATAAACCACTCTGTAATACAATAAAATTAATTTAAAAAGCACCGTACAAATTAATTCACAGATTCACATGACACACACACCCACTCACTTCCCATTTCGGAATTTGTTTGATTTTTTCTTTTTGTTCTTTCATTCTTTGACGTCTTGAGTTTTGACAGTTATGAATGAGTCAGTGAATGATATAGCTATCATAGAGTGACCATAAAGAAGGGAGCGATAACTGTCACAGATTTTCCGATTTGGCAGGATCCTAGAGTTCAAATGATTGTCAAGCGGCAGGATTCTGTCAAATCGGACCTTGCAGAGAGTGGACGTAATAGTAGTAGTAGGCGGACGTACACAGCATAGAGGTAGATTGTACATTGGTCTTGTTTTCTTCCTCTTCAAAATCTGGCTTTCGATGCAGATGATCTTTTACGATTCAGCCAATAACACGTAGTCATGCAGCGTACCTATTCATTTATTCAAGTACGTAATGGCGGACCCATTAATCCGAGCTTGAAAAAACAGTATCCCAATGACTAGTTATGTAAAACAAGTCAATAGTCGTTGTCAAATGCATTAAAATGCTGGTGCAGACACATTTTAACTCTAATGGATTTTTTCCAAGATGGCCCGGTTTTTTTTCGTACTTATAATTGCTGTTTGGAGCGAGCGCTAAATGCGCTCCAGCCTGGAAGAGGACTTAAAAATATTATAAGAAGCGACTGCCTAAGGGCACCCAGGTGGGTACGGACCTCGGCTTAGGACGTCGCTGGGGAGGGAGGGGTCGGGGAATACGCCGATAGCGCGTGTAAGCGCCAGAAGCGGGTATGTAAGTGCTGTGTGTGAACTACTATCGGGTGGGGGAGTGGCTTCCGCGATGGAGATCGTGATGGTGTCGTCGGGGTCGTCTAGGACGTGTCTAGGCCGACGCACAGTGGGCCCAAACGGTGCGTTCCATATCATAAATCTATAACTTCTTTATTTCTTGACATATTATTTTGAAATTTTATACACACATACTAGAATACATAGGCTATCAATTGAATAAAAATTCATGGTTATAACACAACTAATTATTTAATTTAAAAATATCAAACATGAAAATCTTCATTTTTATTGCCATAAAATTAATTAAAAAATAGCAATAATTATTACACTATTAAAATAATATTTTTATGACTAAAACTATACTTTTAAACATAAAAAGAACCACGTTGTATATTTTTAAGACATATAATAATTATTTTCTCTACTCGAGAACAGTTATATCTAGAAGTTCTTTAGCTTCGTCAAATAATTCTTATATTATTAAACTTGGTCTGTAGAGGCTCGATATGTATGGATCAGATGTACATAGCAAAGCGTGGAAGACGTCTTCATTTGTAGCTGACCGGGAACACGTTCTGGCATGATGCAACCGAAAACTGTTGTAATCTTTATTCCTTGCTTCTTGGGCGTCTTCAGAAAGTTGACCAATTGGCAAAACTACGTAGTATTCTATAATTTGTGCGCCATGAATATTACGGGATTAATCGGAAGTCCTGAGGACATAGTTTGAAGAGTTATGTATAGTCTTCTTATTATTAATTCTTCGTCAACACCCGTTATCTCTGCAGAGCATTGATAGTTTTGAAAGAATCTTCTTGACGTCATTGCTATTACCAGTATCTTGTCTTGGTTGGTCTATATGCAAGCCAAGTTCTTCACGAAAACGTCTTTGCACAAGCCTTTTCTTTTCTTCTTTACTTCTTTTGTTCTCAGGTGTTGACGCTGACCACTATTGAGAAGATAAATTGTATGAAATGTGTAGTAGCATCTCCAATTCTCCATACATCTGATCCGAGCATGTAACGTAGAGTCCGTATTGGAAAGAGTTTTCGTTCACATCTCTAGCCCTTACTCTGTGCTAATCGCACAGAGTTGTCTACATGACGTGGCCAAACTTTTATGAATACTGTTTACTACAGTACTAATTTCTGATGCCGGTAAATTAAAATTTACCATTAAATACTGTTCAATTTCAGAAGTAGTTTTCTCGTTAATAATTAAAGTACACAAGACACGTCTACTGCAAACAAATTCACTCATGTTGCACAGTAATTTCGTTTTTGTTATGTATGTAAAAGTTGTAAGACGAATCAAAGGATCCGATCACTTTAATGGTTGGATGGTCTTTTTAGAGTACTCCAAGATTAGTGTATAGCGCAAAACTTATAAATTAAATTTTATTTCATTATATCTTATAAACTTATAATTAAATTAATTGATATTCGAAGCAATAAATGCAACCATCAATGTTATCTATCAGTTAACCAATATAGATATATAATACAGATATGTTTATCATTTTAATGATTAAAAGATGACCGCAAGATATTTTTTTATCAGAAGGATTTTTTTTTAATTTTTAAAAAAATATATTTAATTTTGAAATTTTTAAAATTAATTATTTGGCACGTAACCTAAAGTCATTTGTCAAATAAAATACTTATTCATCATTATTACTCAACAGTTTATAGAATAAGAAATAATATTTATTAATTCCCAAATATTGAGAATTTTACTTGTCTAATATTTTTTGCTCTAAAGTAAAATGGCGCAAATATGCGCAAGTTTTTATTTTTTCTTCTCAATATTGAATAGTTTACGAACCTTTAGCAACAATTTACTCAACTTCGGCAGCCTTCGGCAACAGAGAAAACTCCAAGTGAAAATAATAAAATGTTTAAAATGGCTTCTCTCACGAATAAATTTTTAACATTTTATTTCTAAATGAAAGTCAAATATTAATTGCAGCATTATAAATTAGAGATCTTGAGCTTTCCAAAAATATATAATCTTGCTATAGTGTCTATAGCAACATGAGCAGAAATTGACGTCTAACTGTCACCATGCATAGTTTGAAAAACATGAAATTATCGAAGTGTTATGTTTGAAAATAATTTTAGGTAATTTCAACTAAATTGAAAAATATAAAAGCCTTTCTGCCGATAAGCTGGTCTATTCTATTAGGTAAAACCATCGACAGTTCCTTAAAATTACGAGTTTCACCATAACCATTTTCGATATGCTCTTGTTTGGAGGGTTCCCACTGTGCGACGTCGTCGACGGGATGTCGGTAAACCGTTAGTGGAATAAACGGCGGCGCTTACTACTAGAGGGTTTGGGTGGTGGGGAGCTTGCTCGATTCTTCGAGCAATAATAATATTCTTCGATAATTCGTCAAGACGCTAACTTCATGTATTGAGCGATCGTGGGGAGTTCCAAATCGTGATGGAGGTTTACGTTAAGTAGGTACCATGAAGCACCGGTTGCGCTACGCATGAACCTATTTTGGATAACCTGAAGGCGGATATGGCCCGTGTAATTACAACAAACCACTGACGAGAATTTCACTTGAAGAATTTCACAGGTTGTCCAATGGAAAATTTTCAAGTTAAAAATTAAATTAATAAAAAATAATTAAAAAATTTATCTTTATTTTGATTTGTATAAAATGTAGTTAAATAATAATACTATTGCGGAACTGTTATGTAAGCCTCGGACTTCACGAGTCCACGAACTGCAACAAAACCATACAAAACAACGACTGTAAGGCTAGTATTTCACAGGTCCGGTTACAACCACGGTTCGATTCGCTGCAACTGCAATCAAAAAGCGCTGATTTCAAGTGGCGGGACGGCGGAGTGCATGTGACCCGTGAAGACCTGGTTTCAGGCCTGAACTACACGCGTACGGTTCCAGCCAGCCCCGGTTTAGAATGCTGTATCCAATCACGAGGCGCTGACCCAAGTGGTGAGAGGGCGGAACGCTTGTGATTGGCTGCAAACCGATCATTGCTGGAACCGGACGCGTGTAGTCCAAGCCTCATTAGGTGTCGTTCTTCCGTTTTCATTTTATTGAATGGTTACCTTACCTAGTTCACTCACTCTGCGCGCAACAAAAATGCCAAAATGGCCGAATCTTGGATGGTTTTGCAAGTTTACTTCGTTTTAGATGAGTGATCTGCTGAGGATTTTATTATTCTCTTGAAATTGTGTTTAATTTTAGTCCTTTTCTATGATGTACTACTTCCTTAATTGAGATATAGTCGATATATCTAATTTCAATATGAGCGAAACTACCAACAACGAGGCCACTTCAGCTGAGGCTGAGAAGCCGGTTCAAGTCAGTGACGACGTAAAATTCCCGCCCTTCCCTGGTATGTTCAGTCCTCTAAGTAAACCTATTGATGCCTTAATTTGTTTAGATAATAAATATTTGAATTTTCAGATCCTGAGGATGAGGAATTTGAAGAAGACATTTCTGAGGAGGAGAGAAACTATTACAAAAACAAATTCCCTGGTAGGTTTCGTAAATGTATCTTCAGAACGAAGTGATGGTCTATTATGGTTGGGTATTATGAAATATCTTTGTATGTCTATGCAATATTTCAGATATAAATGCTATAAAGAGTGTGAAATTGCATTGCACTGCTTGTGACCGCCACTTGGGGTGTTCGGCGCGCAATGAAGTCCGCATGCGCTCACACCCCATGCTCCGCACCCTGGTGTGCCACACTTGTCACTCATTCTACAACAGTGGTGAATTTGATAAAGGAGAAGATGGTTCCGAGCTGTACTGTCGATGGTGTGGCCAAGGTGGTCAAGTTTACTGCTGTTCTGACTGCCCACATGTTTTCTGTGCGGTAAATATTTATATTATTTTATCAACAATAAGTGTGGTAAGTAACTTTATTTTGAATTTGTTGCAGCAATTCAAATTATTTAGACACCTATAGTTTTTATTACCTTACCATAGTAAAATATTCTGGGCCTGCTGCCCATACCCTCCTTGTGCAAGGGGAGACCTGTGCCTCAATTTGGTAGTGTCCAAGTAACAAATATTAATATTGCAGTCACTGCCCTCAGTGAACTGCCAGCAGAAAATCAGCGCTGTGGCTTGCCTCAGCATTATGCTGAGCTGCTGTACCCTTTTTGGCACTGTACCACACCAGATGTTCTGTGCTGCATGTATTAAACTTTGTATACTTCTGTATTGTGTTCTATATTCTAGTGTTTACAGCGCTAAATAACCGTTTTCAATTTCAAATATTAAATGCATTTCTTAAAAATTAAGAAATAAACAAATTGATGGTCAAATGTGAAAACAGAATTAAAATTTGTTGATAAATAATATAGCTACTTGCAATAAAAAATCAGACGATAGAAACAAACGACAATATTATATTGTGTATGATGTCACTGTGTAATAGCACCATATAAGCAGATCCTAGCTACATATAAAGAACTGTTTTGCTAAAAAGGGATGTAGAATCTCTCTAGTACTAACTTAAATCATTAATATCTCTGATGTTAGTGCAGATATCAAAAAACGAATTTTAGATCCTTCAGGATGTCCATGTAAGTTGAATGATGGAATAAAAAAAATATCTCAAATACCCAATTGTGGGGATGTTAATAGGTTGATGAGAGAATAAAATCTTCTTTGGATAAAATGTATGTACATTGACACATCAGGGTAAATTAAAAAAAATATTGTTTTATAATTAAGAAACATGGCAAAAGTAAAACACTACAGATAAAACGGGAAGCTGTATGAATCACAGATAGTACTTAGTAAGAGTAATATGTTTAATGCATTTATATGTTTTCATTTATTTATAGAAATGTGTAAAGCGAAACATGGGGATGGCAAAAATCAAGGAAATAGAAAATACTGATGATTGGAAATGTTTTAAATGTAACCCCCGATGTCTATGGGATTTGCGAGCTGTGTGCTGGGCTCTCTTGCGCTACTGTGATCTGAAGAATAAGTATGTTCTATTAATTTAAAATTATTTAATTTTGACATAAATAATCTCACATTTTTAACATGTATGGGCAGGCCTTTGACTTCACATTCTATTTATTTTTATCATATTTGATCGACAATAAAATTTATATATTTTTGCAAACAGAATTGCATACAGTGCTCAGGATCAATTTATGAAAGAAGCTTATCAGAAAGATTGCACTATAGATCACAGCGAGTGTTGCAAAAGTAAAATAAGGAAGAGAGCAGAAAGGGCAGATACAAAGAAAAAAGATGCTGAAACTGTTAAGAAGGCTGCTGCTGCTGCAGTAATTTCGAAGATTCCTCCTACTATACAGGTAATGAGGGTTGTATTTTAAATATTATTTTGTGAAATTGCATTTTATAATTTTTTGGTATGCTTCAGGTGAAAAAGTTTGCTTCTATCAATCTTGACGAGTCACCAAAAGAAAAGAAAGCTCAGAAGAGACCAGCCAGTCCAAGGAACAAATTGTATGTGAAAAATCCGATAAGCATTGCACCCACAGCTAAGTTGATCAATGCAGTAAATGTGCCATCCTTGCCCAAAAAGATAAGGGTAAGAAAGTGTTTGAAATATTATTACACTAACTAAGGCTCGCTGCACACGGGTTACTCGCTACAGCCGCAAGTGGTCGGCCAACTGAAGCCAGACGCGGCTTCTAAGTGACGGTAGCGCGGTACAGACACCAGAAGATAGTGGTTAACACAAGTGGTCCGTGTCTGCGACTTTACAATACAGTCGCATATGGACTCCAAGTAACAAATATCGGCGTTTTCTGTGCCTGGTGACGGCCACAAGTAGCGTGTCGCGGCGGCTGTTGTAGCGAGTGGCCGCCACCGGACACGTGAGTGGCGAGTCCCTACAAAATGTATGGAAAGTGCTGTCCGCTGCTTGTTGCTGACCACTTGAGGCTGTCGCTAGTGAACGTGTGCGACAAGCCTACGAGTTTACATTGTCTGTATACTTTGCATTGCCTAACTATTAATAATATAAAAGTGGGCTATCAACTCCTTTTATCGCCTTATATATATAATTTTTGTGACTACCTTTTATTAATTTATAATAATAAATAATGTTTATATAAACAGCACGCATCCAAATTTCTTATAAATTGAGATTTCTTAGGTAAAATTAATTCATGTCTGTACATTTATATAAATTTAATGATAAAGCTATCCCCATTACTTTCAAACTTATTTTTTTCAGATGCCAACTGCACCCATGATAAATCCTATTCGATTCCAGAAAGATAGGCTCCAAACTAACACGTATGCACGCATCAGACCGAAGCCACCAATACCGATGACTATTTTAAATACTCAATTCAATGGCTTTAACCCTGGAATGTACAACAATATGATGATCAATGACAACATCAACTTATCATTGGAAAGTTTGACACAGGTAATTTTGACTAAAATTATGATTAGATAGGTTGGTATTCACATATGGTCAAATATCATGATCAATTTAAGTTCAAATCATTATTATAATGTAAGTTAAATTGCAGGGTTTGGACATGGCAGCTGTCGCAATGGGAAATAATCCTCAACCTGATGATGATGTAGTTTGCACTCCTGACTTTCCATTGGAACCTTTATGCGAGGTATATACAACATTTTGGTTTTACTTTAAACCTGTGGTGTTATAATTTCTATCTGAACTTAAAATTATTGGTATCATCATATCATGATATAACTTTACTGTGATTCTATTAAACTAAAGTCGGAACCAAAAGATCTTGTTCATAATGTCCTAATCTTGTACAAACCTATCCTTGATTTATCACATTAGACGATCAACCATAGTTTTAATTCAAGTGGAATTCACTTTTTTCGTATTCTAAACTAGTAAGTAAGTAAGTAATACGTAACTACATTATCCGATGAATTATTAATAAAACATGGTTAATTTATTAAACCATCGACTTCGCCAATGTAGTAGTTTGTTTACATTATGAACAAGTTCCATTGGACCAGGCTTCCACAAAGGGTTGAAGCTCGCGATTCCTGTACATTCAACAAACAAATGTCGAATCTCTTATTACATGTGCTCACTCTGTATATACCTACAAGAAGATAAATGTGAGCGTAACAAAACATCCATATAGTTCGACTTTGTATGTCGAGTGTGTCAAAATCGCCTCCCCAAATCTGTTGTCTCCTATGATGAGTATGAATGACAACATACCTACAAATATTTTGCCAATAGGAAACTATTTAAAAAGTCGTAAGCGACAACCGAAAATTTGAATTCTGAACCCTAAAATTTAGAAGAACCCCGTCTTATACCTTACATGTTAAGGTTATCGCACACGTATCACCTCGGCACCTGATCAGCGTCGCCTCAACACGAGCCGTTCAGTATTCTTTATCCGTAGCAGCGGCGACACCTCGGAGATGTTGAGCCGCTTCGGTTACGTGCCTCATTAGGCATCATCCCGACGTATTCGTCGAGTTGATGCCTGGTTGACGGCGAGGAGATGAGGCGAGGCGGCGGCGATCCGGTGCCCGGGTTATATGTGTGCGATAACCTTTACGCGTAGTTATAACGTAGGAATAGCAATTATAAAATTGCTTACATTAAAATATAGAGAGAAAATATCACATTACAGGTAACTGAAGATAACGCTGATGATGATGTGCAGTGCATTACTCCAGGCCCAATAATAGGCCCGAAGGTCAACACTCCTCCACCATTAGTCCCTCGCTTTGGTTCTGCATTTTCTGATTTATCGTCAGACAATATTATACAGATGACGGATAATGATGTGACTGTGAATGCTGCTACAGGAGGACTCAAGTTTCGTGTTGATCCTCAAACACTGTCTTCTAACAAAATGTATCGCCTACCAGATGGTCGTATTTTTGCCATCAATCCAAATCCAAATATGCCTGGAGGGTATTCCGCAACTATTGTTGCAGTAACTGAGTCTAAATCGAATACTGCAAAAATAGCCCCTAAAGGTGCAACCTACGCTGCTAAACTTAGTGCAGTAACGTCTGCGCAAGTTTCGACCCCTATCTCAAAAGTTAACCGTAGTCAAAATACTCGAGTTTCAAGTGTAAAACGTAGCTCTGCTAAAACTTCAAAATCGATGAAAGTATCTGAATCATCTACAACCCGAGAGTGTGATCTGAATGTGCCTATTGAATGGTACAGATACAATCTGATAGATGCAGTTGATGCTTTGGAATATTCTCTGTCACGATTACATAAATTAAAGAAAGAAACTACGACGATGTATTTACGAACTAGAACCACGGCTGAAATGCGAAGTCTGCATAGGACTCTGGAACGTTTGTTGAATACTTCATCTACAAGGTTTAATGAAATCCGAGATAGTCTCAATAAAGAAATGAAACAATTTATAATGAAAAAAATGGGCGCAAGTAGTAATAATGTTAGTGACGACGATGATGATGTTGAGATTCTGAATGATTTGGATGACAACGATGACCCTATATTTATAGATGAAAATTCTATGGATTCCAATCTTAATGAAACAAATGAAAATGATACCCAAGAGGTAGATTTAACTGGCGTTGCTAGCAGCGACCACAATGACAGTGGGGGAAAGACGACTGATTACAATGACAGCATTGATAAAGACCCAATTGCTAATGTTGATAAAACAATGAATACGCATAGCGATGAAAATGGCGATGGTTCTGCAAAAGCCAACTTTAGTGAGGAGAAGGAGGTAAATGATGACGATAAACACTTTATAGAGGATAAAGATAAAAAAACAAATAGTGACAGTTCAGAACAAAATTTGGAAAAAAATGATGGTGTAGAGGAGACTGAGAAGGAAGTAAAAATCTCGGACCAAGATATGAAGAAGGAAGTAATAATTCCGGACAAAGATATGGAAACAGATGAAATTAATGGTAATGTGTCACTGGAGGACATTGAGGATGACAAAAGCTCTGAGAAAGAAATTAATAACAAGTTAAATGATGACGAATCTGAGAATAAGATACAGGATTCAGAAATTAGTGAGAGCAAAGATAGTGGAGAAAAAATTCAGGAAGATGATACCAGTCAGGATAAGGCTCAGGATGTTGATACAAGTGTTGACAAAACTCAGGATGTCGATATTAGTGATGACAAGACACAAGATGCTGAGATGAGTGAGGAAATGATAGAGACATTACTGAAGGAAGATAGCGTTGGAGATGATGTGGACAACATGCAGAGTTTAAATTGCTTGGATATTTGAAAGGAAATTCATGAAATGGTGATTTAGACCAGCATGCTATTTAGATATTTTTCGGTAATTATGAATAATTTTATGTATTTTGTGTGAACAAGAATAGGCCAGGCTCTTGTTCCTCGTAGAAAAACATGTAAGTATGTCTTTTTAAAATTTTGATAATGTTTTTCAGCTTCATGAATTTTTAAAATCAATTAATCTGATTTTTTAAACAAATGGCTTTCCTGTATTCGTTACATCAATGAATTCAACACATATATTTTTTTAGAATAGTACAGTGCAACTCCTATGGAAAGTTGAAAACAGTTGTAAGCAACCTGTATATTGTTCTATAAAGAGTCTAGCCTATTCCTGCTTCCACTTGTAGAATAGTTAAGGTGTCAAGTAAGCGTCGGTCAAGAGTTAATTCATGTAAGTTTTTTTTGTCAAGTGTCTCGAGAGATACATTTATACAGTGTCCTTCAAAAATAGTGGTGTAAAATATTTTAAGGGGATAAAATAAGGTCTACGAAAACAAATCAATCGAATTTTAGACTTTTTTTAATAAATTCGAATCACAAAATTAATCGAACTTTGTACTCTTGCATGTTGGTGACCTAGTGATGTACTTTTCATCCACGTGGCCCTTCCATATGGGTGCATGCAAAATGTATCGTTACCGTTATCTTTTAATTTATTAAAAACTAAATTACTTATGATTTTATTTCTCAGGGATATGGCATTGCTATAACCTACCTCCTTACATTTTTTAACATTATTTTTGAAGGACCTTATATGTACTTGTAGGTACATAAAGGCCTGATTTATCTTTAACTATATTGTAGATTGTTTATCGTAAAGATAATGTCAATAGATTGATACTAATTCGAGAAGATGGGTGTTGCAAGAACTTTAACTTAGGGTTATTTTAACTTGAAATCAAACTCTTTAAAAAAAAAATTTTAGACGTATACAAAATAGGTGAACCTGAGCGACCGATTTGTATGAAATGTTTGATCAATTTTGTGCTCCATTCTTTAAAAAAATTTGTACTAAATTGACTTCACATTCACCAATACAACCAGCCAATATACAGGTTGACTCCAACCTGTATATTGGCTGGTTGTATTGGCCCACCATACGACTATTTTGCAGAGTATGATTTCAGGTTAAAATGACCCTAAGCTAAATCCTGGTGAACGTCCGGCGAATTATTTTGCTGACGTATAGGCAGCATTGTCGGTTTTTCGGAGTAATGTGATGATCAGAAATGTGTGGAGGAGCCATAAGGCATATTATGTATGGATTGCGTATACATAGAGTGATAGCAGACCCGAATTATAAATAAGTTATTTGAACGATATTTTCTTTCGCTGAATATATAGTATATTTTTTGTGTCGTATCAGGGAATCTTACCATTATCTCCCAAATAACCTCCCAAATAAATGGTCTGGATTAGAAGTCTTAATGTGTTATTACACCTGCACGATCGACAGATCGGTGGTATTGATCAACGTCGATTATAGACCGTTCAACGTCGATCATTGTGTGCTATTACGCCAAACCGATTTGCCATCAAGCCATTAAGCATTGATCGACGAAAATCACAGAAATCGGACTACTAGAAAAATTATGTGAGCACTGACAGCGGGCCACGTGTTTTCCCATATATTTTCATACATTTGACATTTAAATGCCCGACTAATACTGGACCCGCATGCTCCATCGTCGCTTACCATCAGGCGAGATCGAGGTCATATGCGGGTCTAGTAGTAATAAAATGTATGGGAAAATGCTAACTGCGCATGCGCCAACTGGCAGACGCGGTTTCCATATAAAACTTCTCTAGTGAGCAATCTACATAGGGTGAATTTTAAAATCCTTGATGAAAATATTCGGCTTTGTTTGATGGATCGCAACAACTAACACAAGGTTGATCAATTGTCGTTCTACGTTTTTTACAAGCCGCAATCATTGATCATCCGGAGCGGCCGAGGTTGAAAGACATCGATCTTGCAGGTGTAATAACACCCTTAAAGGTTTGTTTATATTCATGTGTATTTTTATTTTTGAACGAAATGATGTTCATTCCTCTTGGCATTGTTTCATAATCATTGGCATCGATTCCGAGGTGTCACTCGCTAAATTAAATTATTGCTAAACGAATGTCCCGTTCACTCTTACACAATAGTAAGCATGAGTGAGTATGACTGTTTCATTTAGTCTTAGCGGTTACCGCCAGACTCGACAATAGTTTTGTTATGTAACATTATTTTCTGTGCTATCTCTGATTAATACAAATGCTTTAATTCTGAAAAATACATTTTGCGGTAAGCTAGAATAATCAGGTTGTCGCCAGAGCAATTTTTACAGTGGTCGATGTACGTAGGTAGCGCTTGACTTGCTGCGTGAATCGCCCTCCAGCGTATAACTTCAGCGCATGTCGTGACTAACCAACCAGTAACCGGTTATACTTTTTATGTTTTATGTATAATTTTACATACCTATAAAATATAGTTTCTAGAAAATTATTTTGTTTTTCAAATTCTCTTTTGATCGACGATTTTGTAAGTACATTTGGTATATTAAAGATGGTAGATATTTAGATTATTAAGATCATACAAATATGACTAATATTTATCAAACGCCTGAAATTTTGTAAATAAAAACTATGACTATGGTCCAATTACATGTAAATTACAAGTTAGGGCGGTTGTAACTACTCCGTGTTTCGCCGGATCGGATTCAATCATAGTCATTAGCGTAATGTATTAGTGAAAGATCCGATGCGATCCGGCGAAACACGGAGTAGTGCACAACCGCCCTTAGAGTTGTTATTTGATATACGCTATTTGTAACTTTTACTTGGAATTGAACTCCTAGTCTAACCCGTATTTACATTGAAATAAACTCAATTTCCTATGTTAAAATGTATGTATGTGATTAATTGTAGACGTTAAGCTTGGTTTTGTGATACGAAAGGGATAGGAGCAGTGTCAGTGGTTCTGGTTCGTTCAGATATTTTTTTTGTCTACAGTTTATCACTTCCATGATGTACCTATTCTTATAAGAGTAACAGAAAATATTAAAGTGCTTCAATAAACGCACATTTTTCCGTTTATTATTTGTTGCATATAATAATATCTCTATGTATAATTTAGCTTAGTAGACCTGTGACATCATCCATATATCTGATATAATTACGATTATTTTATGTTGTTCTCTATATAAATTATATTTTTGTTATTATAACTGAACTACTGTTCTGTTTGATATTATTATATTACAATGGGTCTAACAAATGTAACTGGTAGTAATCATAGTGTAATTCAAAATAGAAACCACTTTTTTGAGATATTCCAGTTTTATTAAAACTATTTTTTTCTATAACATTATAAAATGCAAACAATAAGGCAGTAGAATAGGTTAACTTGACTAAACATCATTTTGTGAAATAAATACCGATTTTTAATCAGAAAAAAATGTTAGAAAGCACTTAAAGTATCACAATTCTGTTCTTATAATTATAAAAAAATCTTAAAAAAGTATTATGCCTAGGTACCTACACGAACAGTTATTTAGACGATTAACCCTCTTTTTCGTTGAGGTAAAAAACGAAACTGATAAGAACTCCTCACGCCAAAGCGAAATTCTCATAACTGTATCCTATATGAAAGTAGCTGCCGATTCTCGCCACGCTAATCTGATCAGTGATCATGGCCTAACATTCATGAGTCGATATTTCCACTGCCAAACCACGATGGCATTGAATTTCGCTTTGGTATGAGGCTCCCTTATAAAAAACTGATTTATATGACTTAATAACGGAAGTGACCCTTTCTGGATCGCTCTTCGTGGTAGACTCTCATCGGGGAGTAAGTTCCGTTGGATGCGCCGTTCGTGTTTAATCCTAAAAAAGAGAACAAACTACATTTGTACAAGAAATACTATACTATCGCCTTGACGAGGACATATAACATACCTTTGCCATTAAGCTGTCCATCCACTGTGCGAGCTTTTGGAACAAAGAACTGAATACAGACAGCGCATTTATTTGGCATACAAATCAGTGGCTTGGCTGCGTATTACAACACCAAGCAAAGCGCATTTGAGCAAATTCGTCAAGTAAACACCCAAGGTGTCTATTTAATCGGGAGTTGTACTTCAAGGATCTCAAAGGCTTGTTTATATTTAAAAAAAATATTGTACCTTGCAATAGGTGGTGTGGAGGGGGTTGCGCTGGAGCAGCGCATCTTGGTGCAAGCAATAAATGGTAGAGAGCGAGGTAAATGGCGGCGGCCAGGAGAGATACCACTCCTAAGGCGCGGTAAACATCTCGCGCCGAGTCAAATGGCCGTTCCAGTGTCACTATGCCGCCGATAATCGCGCCGATGCAGCGACCTGGCGAAATAATCGTATGTGCCAGTCAATATCGTGTCAACAGGATCATGGTAGCTACTCGTATTCTATCACATACTGGACAAGGCATAGGTACTAACGAGTTTTAAAAATAATAATTTGAAATTGCATTTAGTTTTTAATCCTAAATCAATGTTTTTTATGGATTTAGGATCCTTTGCAGAAATATCTTCTGAAACGTCGAGTATATGACCCTGATAGAAAATTCTAATATAAAGTCCACTTCCGACATCAAAATAGCAATAATTATATGCCTTTATCTGCCCTGGATGTAGAAATTGGTCAATTGCACATTTGGTCCCCTTAGGGGAGACATTATGTTCCAACCACGAAACATACTCTAGCCAGGTAAGTACCTAGCACAGTTGAGGGTAAGTACCACCAACCCAGTGAATTGGTTGATGACGTTTTACAAAGTTAACTCATTCTGTAAAACGAGTTCGTTATAATGATTATGAATTGAGTGGTACTCAAAAGTTGATTGTCGATTATTTCAGCAATTAAGTGGGCTTACTTATTTAAGGTGCGGTTACACCTGGCCGTCGACCGACCGTCTGGGCGGTCACAGCATGCGGCCAAAGTGTCAATAGGTTGTCATAGAGCGAATGACATTAGACGACTTCGGTCAACGATCAAGTGTAAACAACAGAGATCGGTTACCGTAGGTCGTCCACCGCAAGGGCGGTCGCCGAAGCGGTCAACTGTCAGCGTATAACTGCGCATTTACCAATACAGAAGTGCGCGATGACAGGCAGGGCTTGTCCGGTAGCTGTGTACTTGCGGGGCACTAGGTGTCGGAAGTATAGCATCGCGGTCACCCATACCAAACTCAGCGTGAACACTTCCAGAATCTCTATCACTATTATCCAGTTGTAATCCGTGCTGTACGCCAGACCTACAAAATAATCAAAGTTTAAAAAAATTGCCTCACTTGGGATGACTATGAATAGGACATAAAACGCAAAGCGTTGCATAGATGGAGCCACGAGCACACTCCGTAAACAGAAAAGCGAAACGAAACCTCATTTTTGAAGATATCACAAATTTCTCGTTATTAATTTATTTTATTTTCTCAAATCTATAGTAAAGTTGTGATGATATCATGACATCATATGGCCATTTCAAAATAGCAGACCTAAAAAATCTGTTAAAACAGAGCGTGGCGCGAGTCTGAAGGAATTTGGTCGAAAGGTACGTTTATATATCTATCTATATATAGGTGTATAAAAGTTTATTAAACAAAATTCTTGTAAAAATCATTCAATATTAATAAATAATCATTATTATTATTATTAATAATAATAATCATTATTTATTTATCAAATGATTGTCATCGAAAGCAATACATTTATAGTTATGTTATGTTTAGAACAAAATCATATTTAAGTCGTACACTTAGGTATATACGTCGAATTTTTTAATTTTTTTACTGTGCTAGTGGCGCCTCTAGTGGTAAATCGCCTCTAGTGGATTTTTTATTCTGTCGCCAATATCTGCTTCGAAGGTTATTTGTTCCAATGACGGCGATTCTCGTAGTGGAATGTCGAATTCGACATTAGTCCTATCTCATTCGCTCACATTGCATGTGAGCGTGACAAGACGTTCGTAGCGCTCGACTTTTGTTTGTCGAACGCTGCGAGAATCGCATTCAAGCTTTCGAAAAGCCGGCCCCTCTTCTCAAGGTTAGCAGCGTACTTGCTACATCTCTGGTATTGCTAGTGTTTATAGCGACGGTAATAATCTGTCATCAGATTCTCAAAACCATCAAATGATATCATCAATGAATGAATGAAACAGAGACAGCGCTTTCGCATTGGTATTTATAGCGTTGTCTTCATTTAACACGCCATACCATGCCATAATAGAACCGTAATAAGCACTTTTTTATATCTGCCTGTTCTATTATTGTTTCATT
The DNA here is from genome assembly GCA_947369225.1 of Hofmannophila pseudospretella. Classification (NCBI taxonomy): domain Eukaryota; kingdom Metazoa; phylum Arthropoda; class Insecta; order Lepidoptera; family Oecophoridae; genus Hofmannophila; species Hofmannophila pseudospretella. The sequence goes on from OX376316.1 coordinate 7,842,235, forward strand.
AACATTAGATACTTAAGATCATACTTACGTAACTGAAATGTACGTACCGGTATATCTCAAACAATAGAAAGTGAAAGCTGTAATGAAAACATTGGAGTGGCCGATGTAATCAACTACCGCCTCCGCCCACCATAATGCAAACACCGCCGGCAACGCACCAGCCGTCATCGTCAGCCCCACCTCCAAGAACTTTCCGTGCAAATCAACCACCACCCTAAAACATTTGACAATGATTAATGTTAAGGGGTCTACAGTCGCCAATTGTAAGCTCTAGTGACGATACGGCTTGATAGATAGAAACACTTTACCCATTGTACACAAATACAGGAAAAGTAAAAACTACAGGAATAGTAGCACGATATGTACAAAGGCGGCTTTATCGCGTAAAGCGATCTCTTCCACGCAAACTCTGAAGTTAATTGGACATTAAAGAGATTAGCGACAGTGTAGTGTGAAGATCTGAAAAAGGACACGGCTTGATCCTTGAAGTTAATTTTTAGCACATACATACCTACTTCAAGAAAAAGAAGCTTGTATGTATGGAGATTATATCTGCAGAATTTTGCGAAGTTTGTTTTCGGCAAAAGTCCATAGCCGTAAACTTCTAGACGCTGAAGGTCAAACCCTCAAGGTCATTGATGACAGTATAAGCCTTAATGTTAACTTTTTCTCATTTTGGCAGTAGGTACCAATCTTCACTGCCGTACTGCATAAAATTAATGTAAGTTATTGCATACCATCACTAATTGCTTGTGCCGTAATACGATACATAGAATAGTTGTCATGTCCGTACTGTCAATGTGCCTGTGTATGTGTGAGTCGTGTATAAAAAGGAACACCTATAAATCCCGCAGTTTTGCCAGTAGAAACAAAATGCACTCTTTGCAGAATAGCAGTGGGAGGGCCTACGTACCAAGTTCATAGAAAATCGTCACCTATAACCGTAGTGCTTAATAAAGGTGTAAAGATTTGCCGGCGATGACCGTACTGTAAATTTTTAAACTCAATTTTACAGCATTAGCCGTTACCGCGCGCGAACGTGTTCAAGTCTTGTTATAGATACGAGTATTCAGTCCTCAATAACAATTAGCAACGTCTCTTACCAAGGCAAGTAGGCATCAATACCACTCCACAATACTCCCAAAAGTACTACTACTGCGAAGACGGCGGCAGTTTCGGCTCCGTACCGTCGTACGGCATTCATTGGCATCGTCAAAACTCCTGTCGCCGTATGCCACCACCACTCAGGCGTTGAGAGTGGCATATTTCTGTAAAGAGTTGTTATTTTCAGAGAGTGTTATAGTTAAAGCGTAAGCGTAACCTGCGCGGCAATAGGGACGCGAGGCGGGACGATAGAGGCCCAGCGGGCGGCGGGCCCCACCTCCCGATCTCACTCCCAGGAGACTAAGTGTCTTTGGAAGATTCGGACCGTTACAAAAAAAACCGCACGCCATCTGTCGTTCCGCCCCGCGCCCCTCATGTCGTGCAGGACGCGATTTCACTATAGCTTAAACTGCTAAATGATACGCACTTGTCAACCAATAAGATGAGAGCTCCAATCACCATAAAGACGGCGTGCATGATGAATGGGACAAGGTATGGAGTATCGGGCATATCTCTGGCCGCTAGTCCGGCTAGAGGGGGGAAGATGGCCAGACCGATGGTCCCGAAGGCCAGTTGTCGGCCCACGTCGCCTCGGCCTAAGGACGTCTCTCGTGTAGCGATGACGCACGCAGCGCCGAGTAGAGCCAGTCCTGCTGTAGGCCAGATATCTGCCAAAGACCTGTAATTACAATCAAAATAGTTAAATCTCTGTAATAAACTTTTAAAATTTAAATAAGGAGAGCAGATGAGCAAACGGGCCACCTGATGGTAAGCGGTCACCGTCGCCCGTACACATTTCACCTCACTGTATTATTATTAGAGGGTTTTCGATGCGCTGCTAACCTTGAAGACTTAGATGGACTGCCTCATGTGCCGGTAATTGTACTGGCTCTCTTACCCTTCAAACCGAAACAAGCATTTCTGCTTTGCAGCAGATAATAAGAGGGTGGTGCCAACACAGGCGATCCTCCACATCAGAATCAACCACCTGTACAACTTCTTCAGGATCATATTATCTGAAGATTATTGTTTTTCATACCTTATAACTAAATAGCTCCAGAAACTAAACGCTGGGTCTCCAACAACACGTGGGCACTCTTCATCTGCCAACACGCCGTTGGGTTCGTCATAAGGGTCCAGAACCTGACACCGCACTGCTGGCTTGCAGACGCTGGAGGACAGCCGTAATTCGGCTAGACGATCAGCTGGTACTTGACATTTGGATGGCTTATCTGGAAACAGTTGAAGCTTGCTGAAATTGTGTAAGATTGTAAATTTGAAGGATATCTTCTCATCACTACTGGTTCCTTCGTGCCAAAGTGCTCAACCCACTAAAGTTATTCTGGATGTAGCAAAACACATTTATTGACTACTTCCAAGGTGATTCAGTGTCGATAACTGAAAAATTACTAAATCTCTTTGAATTGGGGAAAACAAAATATAGGTATACATTACTCAATTCCTATGTATTTTCTTATTTTTCGAATTTCCAAAAAAAATGGTTGGTGGACTGAGGTAATAAGATTTGGGATTCTTCACGAGGCTTCAAAAGTTACATTATCATGGAGTCAAGATTTTACTCACCTGTGCGGTAAGTGCACCAATTTCCCTCGTCAGTAGAGTTGTCATCAAGAGGCTCGGGCGCAAGCAACGACAGAGGCATGCGCATGCGCTCATTGTGCTGCATGTATACCAAGCAGCTACCGTCGTAGCATAAATGTGGCGGGTTGAGCTCGAAGTCCAAGCCATCTTCGTCTTCTTCTATCAATAGGTCTGCAGGGGTCTATATACATACAGAGTGTTATAATGTGTTATAGTCTGCAACTTTATTATATTGATCGTTTTCTAGTTATTCAGAATCGATAACGATTCATCTTTCACATAAATATTGTTAACTTCTCATAAATTGGGACTTCAAAGTTCAGAGCTGACGTTGCCCGGTCGGCTCCTCAAAAACTTATTGATGGAATGAGGAGACGGGAAAGACCTTTGCGATCATTTATCTACTTTGTATGTACTTAGTCACTAACTCAGCGGCGCAAATCACATACAAACTTATCTATAGATGCTTATTGCTCGTATCTATACCAAATATGAAAATTGGGAGATTTGAACGAAAAATTAAAAATATAGCTAACCACATATTTGCAGAGATATTTACCGTAGTGTTTGCCACGCTGTTGTACATGGGTCTGAGGGTGGTTGTGGTCGAAGTGGTGGTAAATGACTGCTGCAACCACGTCATGTTCTGGTCAGAGCATCCGTACTCGCAGCCTCGCAACGCCAACACACCTGACTGACGAACAGCGACGAAAAAATTTCTATTAAAACTCCCGAACTCAGAAGTTGATGGTTCCACAACTTCCAGATGGTTATATAAAAGTGTATATCTACGCACATTGTATTGTACGAGTACAATGTAGGTACATGATTTTTTTATTCGAGTTCTGTAAAACTCCCAGAAGTCGGATAACTATTATAGTTTAAATCCTGTAGGTTCGTTAATCTGTTATTTGACGATGTTCCGGGAGAGGAAGTAGATACCTACCTACGTATTCTCTGACTTAACTCTTTATTGAGAATAATACCAACCTTAACTCCGTCCCATCGCTTGCAAGTCATCGGGCCCTCTGTTCTGTTGCAGATCTCTTGCATGACATAAGCGCCGTCCCCATCGCACATGAACAAAACATGAGGCCTGCGGGCCTGCGAATTAACAAAAAAATCTCAATACGATGAATAATCTGCAATCTGAAAGAGAGCTCTGTCGGATTTTATTAACGATCCGAGAAGGAAATTGTTGGTAATGGAACGTTTTATGTAGCAAAATAATTAAAAATGGATTTACTCATCTACGTTGAATTGATGGCGAAATGTTTCCTATGAGACGACCTTTGAAAAAGGCAAAACTTTATTGAACGAACGTTGGTCTATGGTCTTAAATGTAGTAGGTATTAAAGTTTACATGTTTTTGCAAATTATAAAACTTGTTTCTTGTTTGTAGGATCATTTGTAGGATAAAATTGCATCAGAATGACTAAGTGAGTCTGTCAACGATAAAAATAGACCAGAAATATTGCTAACTGCACTTGTGACATCATTTTTCTTTAATAAGTCGTTCACATTCATTCATTATTCATCTACTATTTTGAATTCGTAATGCGCTCCCACAGCATTGTTATCAGTTTACCTACACACAGAGTGCAAAAATAAGTCTTGTGAATAATACATTCATTACTTAGTTCTAAATCTAAAACACTACAGACAGACAGAAATTCAACAATCAATTGAAGGAAGACGAAACGCTTTTGTGCTTTCGTTTTCGGTAAAGTTTTTATTTTTATTTTGTCACTTTAATGAGTGAAATAGTGTTAACATAACATAAATCTCAATTTATGGAAATATTTCAGGGTTTCTTAAACTGATTTGGCTAGTACCTACCCCTATTTGATTGTAATAGTAACAAATGTAGGTACCCCATTCTTCAAAGACCTTCAAAAATATTCAGTAAGTAAACTCAAATATTTTGGCCGCGTACTTAACTCTATACCTACTAGGACGGCGACAACCGCAGAGGTACGCGTGCCACACTAGAGATATACAGTTCGGCAAGGATCAAGTGGGTGTTTGTAGGGGACGCAAGGTAGTACGTAGCGAACTGTCATCAAGTGACAGCGGCGTTAGTTCCGATTTTTGCCACGTGCCAAAAGATCGTTGTCGGATTGTATGTTCGTACTTACCACTTCTCGATTAGTGTAAGGCACAGCTAGTAGAAGCGAGTAAAACAAGGCACTCAATATGAGGCAGACTGCAGTCACGAAGCGCAACAGGCGTCCTGAGCCGCTGGGGCCGTTACTTCCTCCTGTGGAACCTCGGCCCACCGATAACCTGAAAGATTTAAAAAGTCCGTCAAGTAGGTAAAATAACGGAAACCTACGGGGGCACTTTTCTGAGGAAAAATCCTTCACTCAAATTGGCATCGCATCGCGTCTGAAATGTCACTGCTCTTTGATACTCCAGGACATCGCGAAGCATAGTTCGTGAAACGACACTAAGTTATACTTATCTAAAGTTTTGGAATACTAACTTATCAATAAGAAGTCCCAAGCAAGCTGGACCAAGTAGAGCGAGGCACGGTGCGACCGCAGATATGACCCTCGCTTCACCTTTGTCTAGGCCCACGGCCAGCATGTGCATCGGCAGGAACGGAAATATGCACCCGATTCCTAAGGGAGAATATAAATATAAATAAAAAGCGACAGTGGCCCATAGGCTAATACGATCACGAGACATCGATGGCAAGCGTCGCCGGATAGAATCCACTTTAGACCATTGTGGTGGCGTGTGGTAGTTGGAGTTGTTTATTTATTTATTTACACTTTAATGCACAAAAAAAGGTGTACATGAGGCTTAATGCCTTGTTGAGTTGTTAATGGAGGATAACGAAAAAACGAAATAGTTTAAAAGTAGGTATGGTTCAATACCCATTTAAAGTCAAGCAAATATTTTGTCTTTTTAAATATATCAGAAATAAGTAACTAACTTTGTACATCTACACGTCATTCACAGAGCAATAAAAATACATAGTTGCTTTCAAACGGATTACCAAGTAAGAAGCGTTCAATTAAGATGAACCGTTATATTAAATTGCATCTCCACACATTCAATGGAGGCCGTTGTCAGGGTAGATTAGGTCACATAAAATGGCCGCAAACGCAATGTAACAGCGAAGTCCGAGCTTCGAGGTTAACGGTCCCTAAACCATTCGGTACCTATGTGGAGTTCGCTCCTTACATGGAAGCTTGCTAGGCAGCAAACGGCTACAGACTGCAAGTTGACCGGTGTCCATCACATGTCTCATTGTACGGGTGCCACGATGGAAGGCAATCGAGATTTGAGATGAATAAAACATAAGGTCTTTCTGATTAACGAACTACAATGCCATTTTATACGCCCGTCTCTACGTTTACCCATTGTCACGATATGAAAATTAATTTCAGATTAAACTACTTGCTGCAGCTGCTGTCGTTCCATCAGCAAAAAAGGCTCTTGCTATTTTTATTTTATAATTCACTTACTTAATTAGTTTTAAAATTCAGGTTTTGTATGACGTGGTATTTATAATTAATTTAAAACATGTTTACATACATTTTCTCTTGTATATTATGTTTCCTTGCAAATATGTAAATAAATTTATGTTAATTTTTTTATTTTTTTATTATTATTATTATTGGCGGTAAGTTAAATGTATTATAATAAAAATATTTTGTGTTCGGCTGCGATGTTACATATAAAGGAGGTAATATATTCCTATAAAATTCCTATGCGAGTGAAAGTAAATACATATAGAGAATGGCATGTAAGAGGGTCTGCTACAGTAGCACAGTCAAAAACAGTCAACGTTTAAATGTGATTCAAAGCATGCACTCTGACTGACAACCCAATTAATTTACCTGATAGAAAACAGAAGAGCACGCATTTCAGCGTGATGAGGTTTTTGTTGACTAGCTTCATCTTCAGTGTTTCTTAGCCACGTGGTTGAAATCACTTTGACTCGCGTGACATCTTGAATCTGAAATTATAATTTTGACAACGGTTAATTCTGTTATGTATCTATTGAGTGAAAGCCGAAAGCCAAGTATTATAATTTAGGTAAAATCAGTCAATCGTTTCAAAAAACTCCTTGAAAAATGGTGAATACGTCGGTGCGAAACGTTTTGTGGATTGGGGCGTGATTGGGGCCATGGACATTTATTTATACGCCCACGTGCGACAGTCGTACATTTAGGTAGACATACTAAAATAGGTGCCACGTAATGACACGGGCATCTATTGTAATCTCCTATTGCATTTGAACAGTGGGCGAACCACAACGTTGGCCTGGCCTCAGAATAAGTATGTTGACTACTTCAAACAAATTGATCTTATAGGTACCGTTCGAAGTAGCCCATATTTGGAGCAAATTGAAGTAATTGTCTAAGTTGATAACATCATCAAGCAATAATACTACTATTAACTGAATGATATATGGCAGGAGTCCTTAAAATTAATTTCGGAGTTTGGATTTGAAGTAAGGATAGGATTCAGAATTGTTTTATAGGTACTAGTTAGGTTAATTATTATAAGAATTTATACATTTCGATATTCACTTCGGGTTGTAGAGAAGAAGACGGGAGCTTTAACAGTTTTGATATGGAATCTATTTCATGTCTTACACACACGCTTAGTATGTGAGTGAACTTGTGTCCAGTCACTGTGACGAAAATATGTACTTTCAGCATACCACTAGCTCTTGAATTATTTAACCTATCAAAATGGAAGTTGTACCATTGGATAGTCATTCGGCGCAGTTCCCTTTTTTGGCCAAAAAAGTGTACCGACTTTTATTAAATTCTCTATAACTTTGGAACTATTATAGATATCGAAACACTTGAAACTGCGTTACTTAAATCCAGGTCTCACTTCGCATCTGTTTTCAACATAAAAATAATTGACAAGTTTCATCAGTTGTGGCCTCATGCCACGCATAACATGCCGTGATATAAAAAGAATTCGATAAACACCCATGTCTAACGCAGAGCGACAGAGCATCTTTTGCGACAAAATGTTGGAGTTGCAGAATAGATTCCATGTTTGGAACGGCAGATCCCTTCTGCCTGGCAGGTTTTTTCTTCGTACTGTAGCGACGACGGACGTCGTGACTATTCGCTATTTTAATGTGATCGATTAATATAAAAATTAACTTTCGTGTTTATTATTCCAGTTTATGCTCTGGTAGGCTATATCAACACATTACGACATACAGTTGATGTGATGGTATTTCGGATGATTACGAGCACTATTTTGTGCGTTCGTGTTCGTTATTTCACCGTTCTTTATTAAAGGGTGTTGCCGACTGTATCTGGGTTACACTCGACGTAAACATAAACATGACCGTCCCAAACTTTCACACGACACGGCTGTATATGTGTAGTGTAGAGCTGTGGGCTATGTGGCAGACCGCCAAGACAGTTCGGAATTTTATGCGATTTAATAAGCTGATTTGAACTAATGATTACATAAAGTAATTCGATACTTAAGTAATGAAAGAAAGCAGAACAATACAATAGCCTTACCTATCCATCAGGTCATGCAAGTAAAACTGATTAACCGAAGCTATAGGTAAGTTCATAACAATAGCAACAAACAACTGTATGTTTTATTCGTGCGTGCTTGCGTGTCAAAAGGTTATTAGGGTACGTACGACTGGGACAAAGGCACGGCCGACTGGCTTTGAAGTCTGGGAACTCGGGAGATATTGCGAAGAAAATATTTAATGAGCGAATCAATAACTCAATACCATGTGTACGTACCTCATAAAATAAATAGGGAAAGTTAAATCGAACGAACACGTGCTCCGAACAAAACAGTCGAATGTCGCGCGGCGCGACGAGTCCCGCGTGGTCAACTGGCGTGACCAACCGACACGGTGAATATTGAACATCAACAATTTTTGGTCATTGGTCATATTTTTGTACAAACAAATAACTACTACTACTACTACCTATGTTTGTACAAATATATTGTACAAACATAGGTAGTACCTTATGTTCATTTACAGAAAAGGTACCTAAGTAAGTTAGGTACCTATGTTACTTATGTATGTAGGATAGTTACAAAAAACAGTAGGTGACTGCTGTTATCCCTCCAAACTTATTGATCTCATTTTACTCGGTTTTCCAAGGCCGATTTTTTTTATCCACAGACGACCCGGGTACCTATCTAATTGATCTCATTTTTTATACGGTATTACCAAGGCCAATTTTTTATCCACAGACGACCCAGGTACCTCAGTTTCTTCTTTTATATTCATTTATTCTATATTAGCACGGAATATATTACTTACGTACATACGTACCCATAAAGACGTAGTATTTTCAATGAATGAGCAATATTCTTATTACAGTAGGTACCTACGTACGTAAGTTGGTGGGTAAAATGGCAAATCGATAAAGTAAGCTAACCTATGGAAACTAGAACACCTCGATTGGCTGTGGGTGTCACGACGCGAGACGCACGACAATAAATTTCCATTTATACGTTAGAATGACATGTAGCGTCGTGGAATGCGAATATTGAAAAAATCTTTAGGAAAGTAATTACAATATTAAGTCACAAAAATACTAAATAAACCTTTAATTTAGTACACCGACGACGGTTAAGTTTAGTACCTATAGGCTAGAGCTAGACCATTAGGTACTAAAAATGATTTGAAAATCTTTTACGTCGATATCTATATAACCTGTAGATATCAATTTTTCTAGCTAGTTAGTTCATTCCCATCAGTATAGTTGTGTTGTATTGTACAAAGAGAGTTAGTCACACTCTGAGTCGTTACTCTGTGTTTTACAGAGTCGGTAGAACTTTATTATGTATAATAATTTAAATTAATGTAAAATAAGATTATTATTTTTTAGATTTCCTTCAAAAAAATTTTTATTTTCAAATAAATTTACCGCGACCGGTTTCGACAATACGTCATTTTCAAGCGGTCGCGGTAAATTTATTTGAAAATAAATTAAACTTTGTAGAACTAAGTGCTGAAAATCTTATTTTCAATTAATTAAACCATATAAGAGATACTCTTACTTATCTAAAGCTGAGACGTGGAAACCACATTCATACAGAAAGATGTCAAAACAGGTTGTCGTTACTTGAAACTTGGCTTACTTGACTGGGGTTGTTGTTAGTAGGACTGTCGTAATCCTTAATTAGGTAGAGGTACAAGCCAGAGATTTTATGGAGCATTAAACCACATAGTATTGTAGTGGCGATTCGGCCCTGAGAAGAGCAGCAGCATCATGGCGGGCGGTTGGCAGTGTTCCCGAATCTACCGGTTTTTCGTGAGATCTACCTATTTCACCTCCCATCTCACGATCTACCGTAACGCGATGTCAATCTCACTATTTTTGACATTATGTTTAAGTCATACCATCAACCAACCAACTTTCTTTAGAAAATGTTAAAAATTAACGCATAGCACTTGGATGAATTTTAGTACATAACAACTAAAACTCATCTGTTAACATGGTCACAAAACTCCCCATGAATATCTTATCTCTTGTTACATGTTCAAAATCTTCGAACTAATTGATTTTATGACTGAGTTCAAAGTGCTTATTTAATGAACATGATACAATTAAAATGTTTGCCTTTTTTAAATTTTTGTCACAATATATATTTTTTACGCCGTACAGCTATTAATGTAGGTAGGTAGTATTTTGTGTTCGTTTATAACACAAGTAATTTATTTTTAATACTTTCAGTAAAATTATATACAAAAATGCTTTATTTTGTACATATTACTCTCAAAATCTCACGAATTCTCACGATTTATATTTTTTTGGATTGGGAACACTGGGCGGGAGTGTGCCGATGTCGTCACCGCTATAATCGCTGAAGGCCTGTCGCCGCGATCTGTGACCGGCGACGAAGTTAACACGATTCGACGACTCCGACTCGCTGATAGTCAATTACTCAATAAAGAATGATGTAAACAGCCAATTTTAGAATGAGATGAATAACAATCGAGATAAGGTATGTACCTATTTTTTTAGCATTAAGAATAAACAACATTGTAACATTAAATTATACCTCTGGCTTCAACTATTACAAATTATTTTGCTAAAGAAAATACAACAATTAAAACATTGTAAGAAATTAATGCTATGTATTATGCATTTCCCATGCTAGGTATATATAAATAAATTATAAAAAGGGTGAAAAATCCTGCTCGCGGTTTTTTTTTAACCCTTTTTCTAATTAATTAATTGTCAATGTTTACAATATTGTATTGCCTTATAAAAGCCTGGCGAACACCGAGGTCCATAGATGTAAATGCATAATGAAGGCAAACTTACTTTATTTACCTATCTACTACTTACTTATAGTAAAAGGATGAGGTAAATAAGTGTCAAGTACAGGGTGGACCAAAAGTCCGTTAACATTTAAAATGGTTATAAAAAATACAAATGCTACTTTAGTGAAAAACTGTTTATTTAGTAATAAAGTAGACAAATTAGGATTTCACTTTTTAAAAATAACATCATTCAAATGTGACCCTTGTTCATCCTGGCACACCTGTAACCGGGAACGGAAATTTTGCATGACCGCCCGACAAGTGGTTGGTGAATATTTTCTTTTAATTCCTCAATAGACACTGGGTTGCTGATGTAAACTTTACTTTTGAGATATCCCCAAAGGTAAAAGTCCATTGGAGTTAAATCCGGGCTTGCGGGGTGGCCAGTGAATGTCACCTCTTTTGGATATGACTTTTTGGCCAAAAATTTCACGAAGTGCTGCTATAGAGTCATTGGAGGTGTGACATGTTGCCCCATCTTGTTGGAACCAAGAGCTTCGATTAAAGCCTGAGAAGTCCTGTAATGCTGGAGCAAAAAAATTCTGTAGCATCACAATGTATCGCTCTGTATTAACGGTGACGGCGCGGTTTCTCTGATCTTCATAAAAATATGGACCAATGATTCCGCTGGCTGACAATGCGGCCCATACAGTAACCTTGGGCGAGTGTAAAGGTTTTTGGTGCTTCAAGTCCGGGTTAGTGTCACTCCAGTATCTGCAATTTTGTCGATTGACATGTCCATTTAGGTGGAAGTGTGCCTCGTCTGAGAAAAAGATGTTATTGAAGCTCGTAAACCTCTCAAGCACTTCGTTAGCAAACTGCAGTCTCTGAGCAGGGTCATTTGGCTTTAAAGCCTGTACAATTTGAATTTTGTAAGGATGTAAATGTAAATCTTTGTGTAGAATGCGATTTAGAGATGTTCTGGGCACATCTAAAGCACTAGACCGCTTTCGAGTAGAGAGACCAGGTTGTTCTCGAACAGACGCTCGTACACGCTCTATGTTTACTGGATCGCGCGATGTCCTAGGTCGGCCGGATCGTGGTTGACTTAAAGTTGAACCTGTTGTTTCGAACTTCTGTACCCATTTTTTAATCGTTTGAATTGTTGGTGCTTGATTTCTGTTCCGTATATTGTAATGATTACAAAATTTCCGTTTAGCTTCGGTCGTAGAATCGTTGTTTCGATAGTACTCGCGTACGCAAAATGCGCGTTGCGCTCCGCTGAATGACGCCATGGTACTAAATCCCTATTAGTAGCTCTCGCTTGTAGTAACACCCCCCGCGCCAATACCCCGCCCGCGCCGACGCAGCGACCTATTCAAATGTTAACGGACTTTTGGTCCACCCTGTAGAACTTGTAGGTACCTACCTACATGAGATTTATATTACAGAGTTTAATTTCAAGTCACGTAAGTACATATTAATATGTGGTGGAAGTGGAACTCATTGAAATAGCAATAGTAGAGTTCTTTGATGTGATAAAGTGACTGCCTCATAGAAACCATATTTTGTGATTGTGATATGAACTAACAAATACATACTAACATCAGCTATAGGTATAGGATTATTACAGACAAAAGCCCTAAGGAACAAGACGTGCTATTACATGAAGCAAACATGGTGGTTATTTTCTTTCAATGAGATGAGCTAGGAGATACCCTATCTATTCAAAAACGCTGCCACCATGTGGAAGGTTTCGTTTTAATAGCTAAGGGGGGGAGGCGGGAAAGGCATATTGTAACTCGTAGGTATAAAAACTATCATGTATTGAGCTCAATACATGATAGTTTTTTACGGTAGTAGCTACTACCGTTCTCTAAGTAAATGCGTGTGTGATGTGAAGGTATTTTGCAAATCTTTGGAACGCTTGAAAATCTGCAGTTAGCTCTATGTGAAGACAGTTTTAAGCATGTTTATCAAATGCCTAAGGAGTTGACAATATTTACTGGTAATTAATAAGTAGGTAGGTACTTAGATTGATTTTCAACTGTTATGGCGGCAACAATATGAATCTTGTATCGATTTTATTGACCAATAAGCTACTTGCCATCATAAACAATAAATTATGAGAGTATGTAAATATGATAGTTCAAGTAATGGGAAACAGAAATGTATTGATTTCCGATAATGAAATGACGATTTTAATTTAATAATTTAAGTTTTAAATCGCCCTTTTTTAATCTGTATATCACATAATCTGAAACGCTATTCGCCATGACGCTGTCAAGTGTGCGTTACTATCGAGTAGAGTAAAACATAACGAATGTGGGGCGATCAGTTCTGTTTTGTTTGTTTATTTAATCGATAGTGACGTCACAGCAAAACTATCATGGCGACCAGCGTTTTCGCGGGAATTTTAAATGATTAAAATTTTAATGCTGTTTAAGACTATTAAGCGACTTTATTTTGAGGAAATAAAAAAACGTAAAGAATGGATATGATTTATACATTTCAAAAAGTGTCAATAACCCTATTGTAACTCATCCGTTTTATTTATTTATTTGAGAAACACATCAGCAGTTCGTTGAACTTATGTTGTGTGTCCGGTGATCCGGTTGCGAGTCGCGAGGCACGACGCCGACGCGGTACGCAGGGGAGAGTAGAGGTAGTTAGGTACGTCTTGTTCTTGTGCCGATAAGAGTCGCTCGCCGCCGCCGCGCCGTGCCGTCACGCCAAGAGCAACTGGGCCGTCCACATTGTTTCGTTCCTCCTTTTCAAGTCGTCAACAAATGTTTCATGTTCTCTAACAAAGTGATCTTTGGTTCGCATTTTTCCAGTTGAGTCTCCGACTATTGAGCGTCGGAGGCCTATTGGCTAGGACGCCTAACTCCAATGGGGGAAGCTCCGGGTTCGAAACCATGCAATGCCATGTAACAATGAGTTTTTCGGATTTTTTCTGTGTCTCAACAGTGGGGACATTAAAAGGCTGATGATAATGAACGACATTTGACTAGGTACTCCTTATAATCGAAGGTGTTAATAAATAATAGTAACAACCCACCCCATGTCAATGTCTGCCTATATAATTATAACTCTTGGTATTTAGTCTGAATGGTATGGTTCAACAAAGTGCCAAAATACGTTACAAGTCGTTTGTCTCTCTCTTTACACCTTTGAGGAAAATGATTTTTAAAATTAAAACATGTGGGCCCCAGCTAATGTGAATCCTTTGTTATCCTTAAAAGGTGAATTCCGACCACATATCAGCCTGTAGGATTTATTGCGTTCGAGTCTAAACAATATGTACTTTCACGCAAACGATACGAAGCAAAGGTTATGAGATAAATTCCTTTGGTTCTCTATTCGAGGACCGAGGAGAGATTAAAATTGCGACACTCTATCGAAACGATAAATATTGCACTTAAATTAATGCTGCTTTTATTACGTCCACAATTGATTGATATAAATGTTGATGGATGAATGAGACCATCTCATTAAGTTATTTTCGTACACAACGATGCCGTTACAACTTTTATGACTTCAACATGTGTTGGTAGAGCGTAGAGCCATGTTTGTTCCCATCGCCCCATGCTATAGCATTAACCATCAACTTTTTACTGCTTTTATTAGCGGGTCGACGGAAGTCGTGATGTCATTAATTTACAGCGTTTATTCCCGCAAATTATTTAAGTCGTCTCACAACTAGAGAAGAAAAAAAAGTCAATTTGTAGAATGGCAAACGATATTACAATTCTCAGAATTACTAAGCGCAATATCAGAGGTGCCTAAAATTGTGCTAATTGAAAGCCAGACACCTATATTTTGAGGTTCAGCAAAACTAGTGGGTAGGTTGTATGAATAAGTAGAAACAGACATCAACATTGTTAGAAATTGTGTTATGGCCGTTCATGCGACTATTGCGGACCCAATTTAGCCTACATGGCGGCGATATATAGCTTTTTCGAGCGACGACTGGAGTAGAACATTAGCATAATTGGAGGTCGGCGGCGGCGGCAGCGGTGCGGTGGCGGAACCGGTTTAGAGCTTCGAAGCATGAAAATGACGTCATCCATGACATCATCAACCCAGACTGGAGCTTATTGTAGACTCAAAGCTCTTTTGCAAATCAAGGCAAATATTACTGCGATGTATGTATGATGATTGAATTCATAAACAAATATTCTGACTTACAATTTATAATAGGTAGGTAGGTATATGGAAAGTCTTAAAAATGTTCTGAGAAATCCTAAAAGCTGCATGCTATAAGTTCTTCAGTCAGGCGAGTATCAGTCGGTAATACTTTTATTGTCAATTCTTCGAAGCCCTGCCTCATTAAGCGGATTTGTTTGTACGTGTAGGCATTTCGCAAGCGATTTTTCCAATGCCATGTTTTTAGTACTTGTATGTACTTGTAAAAGTAATAAAAACGATGCTTCATAGGCGCGGCATCAAAGTGGACGAGTTCTTTTTTTTATTAATTAAAATGTCAGCACAAATTTCTGTATTTAGGTCGGCGCACCCACAATATTCAGCGCCCGTCCACCCTCTGCGTCTACCACACCACACCCAGCCTTTACACGAATACTCGTATAATAATTTATCTATACAATATTTAGATGTAATAAAAATGAGTAAACAGCGGTCTTTACTGTATTTCTCTGAAAACAATAACCCCTATAATGAAATGAAGGCAACGGTCTGTACCTAAACATTGCTCAAGTTTCAAATTTTATTCTGAAATTAATTACGAGAGCAGGTTTTCCGTGATAGGATAGAAGGTGAATAGTAATTCTAGAACATATTTAGTTTTCAATGTAACAAAATTAATCCCTAGGCTAATCCGTAAAGTGTGGCTGTTGTTGGATAACGTGCCGGCAACGGAAGCAGGAGGTGTGGTGTGGGTTCAAGCCCACCGGTGGAGTTTTCTTTGTATCGCTTGTTACTGATAAAAAAATTTAAAGGTTTTATTTAAAAATATTTTTGTAGGTATCTTATCGTTACCACCTCAATAACCACCATTAGAGATGCAGACCGGAACTTGAATCGGAAATTGTATTAAGGTTAAGTAAGTAGGTAGGTATGTAGGAAGTAATTTATTTAGTCAGAAGGTAGGTACATTCATCAGCAGCAGCCTATTAGCGTCCCCACTGTTGGGGCACATACCTCCCCTTGCACAAAGGGGTAGTAGATACGGGCCATAATTCACCGTGTGTACATGGTAGGTACCTACTGATAATAGATACCTATTTCAACTACCCAGAACAGAACAGAAGCGCATGTGTAATTTTTTTTCATACTTATAGTTTTATATGAGAAGCCAAAAGCCATTTTTTTAGAAACCTCTTTCCAAAACTAAACCTTTTGTTAATTAATATTAAATTCTCGTCCCTGCCACAGTAAGTAAACCTCGCTAACGATCAATTGCAGATAAAACAATACTTAAACAGATTGCCAATATTTCGAAAAGAATAAGTAGGTAAGTACCTATATTAATTTACGAAATATTATTATTTCCAAATTGAAAAAAATACCAATCGTTTCCGGTAGATATCGGTGTTTCTTGAGACTTGACAGGTGTGCACTAGTTTCACTTAATTTCACATAAAAATTCGCAATATAACAAGTACCTTAACTTTAGTCCTTTATTTTGTCGTAAATAGTATCTCGTTTTAGTTTGGTAAAAGTTTTTAGATACATGTAGCGTAGGTATCTACAGTTCCACTATTACGGACACACTGACACGACCGACGGCGAAAGCACCGCGTATACGAATGCTACTCTATACGAGACCTGCATAAAGCCCGTAGTGTTTATATCCTCTTTGGTGATGCTTTTTGAATTTTTGTGTTCTATACACAGTTTACCTACTTTTATAAAAGATCTTACACCCTTTACGTATATAAAACTAGAGTTTTAAAAACCCTGTCAAGAGGACGCTCTATACTTTCAGATTTTATATGGCTGGTCAGGGCTTTTATTCGCAGTCAAGCATCAGAGAAGAGAGATTTGTGTCCATTCACCCCTCTGCTCCATATCATCCATCTTCGCTCGCCTCCTTACCTGCCATTGTGCGATGCAATAGCTATGGCATAATATTCACTCAATCAGGTTGTTCAAAGGTCTTTGATGCTATTCTCATGTTTATTCATTTTTAGGGTTATGTACCAAAATAGTAAAAAAGGAACCCTTAGGTGAGACTTCGGTGTCCGTCCGTCTGTATGTCACAGCTGTTTTTATCAGGAACTATTGAAGCTATCGACTTGAAATTTGGCACAGTTGTAGGACTTGCTGCCCGCATCTACCCCAAGTAAAATAAATTTTGACATCTTGTTGAAATCTGAAAGTGTTTCTTTTATTTAGAGAATTCTGGAACACGTCTTAACTTTAGCGATAATTGCTAAACGTAACGTTCGTACACAATCTAGTATACGAGTGAGCGTGACAGTTTAGTTTAAGTTTAGCTTGGCGGCCACCCTGGAATCGACGCTAGTAATAAATTGTCATCTATCGACACAAACAAGTAAAGCTAATGTTTTGGAGTAATAAAAAGAGATGGCGCTATAAAATCACATTCACATAGTAGTTTCATAAGCCCTTGCTTGACCGTTACATAGAAATAGAAAATAATATTTTGTTTTAATGAATGTGGTCCGTAAATTCATAGTAGGTACTCGAACCACTCGTAGTTTTACGGCTCTGGGTTCCAGCCCTTTAGTACTGCAGTGTTGCCAAATTGACGGATTTCCCGTCATATCTAGCGGATTCGAATGAGGTGGAAACGGAAAAATTCCTAGTCTAACGGTTAACGGGATGACAGAATAAAAATAAAATACCTACTATTTTTACAGTTAGAAAATAGTCGAAGAACAAAGAACCACACACAAATATTTTTACAAAAGTTAATTTTTGTAAAAATATTTCACCAATTTTAATTTAAAAATGTTTATAAAGATATATTATTATATATGTAGTTACTCTTTTCAGCGTTCATGGGCCCTAAGTCCTCCGTTTTTATGATAATAATTTTGTTTACAAAGAATCATACATGTTTGTCTATCTCAGAGCCGTGTGTAAAATCATACAAAAAAGAATAAAATCGTTTTTCTTCAAACCGAATAGCATCTTGCTCGCCGTCAACAGAATTTAAAATAAAATATAGTTGGCAACACTCACAGCAAAAAAAAACGTCAAAACTTGCTTAAACATCTCGACATCGACATTCTTTTTTGATTGTGACGTGAATTTTTCATGGATTTTTGTGTTTTTTCGGCGAGTTTGATGGTGATCGTTAAATTTACTTTAAAAGAAAGAATAGTAATTCGTTTATTAGTATAGTTTGTATACATTATAAACATCTAAAGTTTATTATCAATTATTTAGAACTAACCAGATGCCGTACAGTACCTACCTACATGCAAGAATAATTGATTTGAAATGTTTTTCTTTGGATATCGCAGAGCTTTGTAAATTTTTCAGTGTTTGGTTTTCTTAGTTTATTAAGTAAGTTGTTACCTAATTGGATATGATTAGTTGCGTGTGTTGAGGCTGTGAAAGCTGCGTGTTATGGCTCCTGGCAACAACGAGCGGCATCCAGGTCACACGGGTACCATTCCCAAGACGAAAGTTAGGAACAACTGCAATGTGCCTCAAGAAGCTGTAACTCCCACCAGAAGAGACATGACTACCAACCTAGCATCGGTGAGAACAATGGTTTTGTTACCTATATTTTTACATACAATATGGCAGTAGCATTTTAGAAGTGCAGTTGTTATAGATCCTGATGGCAGCTGTTTCCAAAACCATGAATGCAATTAATGTATTGATAACTACATATTAGCATATGTTTGCCTTTGTATAGGTAGGTAATTGAGCTGCTAATTAGAATCATAATTTTTCATAGCATACAATTACAAAAAAATATGTAAACAATCATGATACTCAATATGAACTATACTGCTGTCCGCAAAGCTCCTGTCATAATTTATTGCAGACGGAATGAAGTTTCTTCGAACCACATGTGCTCGATTATTTTTAGATATTCAGTGTAAAGCAACTTGGAGTCCTGCCAACACTGTAGTTTGTGACACCATTTTATTCATTAAATTACTTTCTTTATAAATTTTGGTTTTGCTGTAAATGTGATTTTCTAAGATTACATTGTATAAACTACATTTATTCTAGGTATTACACTTATTTCCCATATGGGAGGTTGTTTTTCTAAATTTAGTCTGAAGAAGGTGTGTGTGACTCACATATAAGCCTGGGAGACTATTTGTATGCATCTTTTAATACAAATTGAATAGCTTTTTAAAGTAAATGGGTAATTAAACATTTTAGTTTTGTTCAAAGTTGTAATGGCAGTGTAAAATTGTTCTAGACATCCCTTGATTGGGTACCAGTTTCTGAATATAATACGAGATCGAATTATAACCAATCAAGAAAACAGACTAACAACACATCAGATCACGAATTAACAGATTTAGGTAAGTGTTCATATATGATCTAGAAAATGTATACTTTTTGATTTTGTTACAAAGCATCATGTTACAATCATATTTTAGACAACTCGGTGACATTTGAGAGTGGATTTGGACGGTTTGTACCAGTCAGGCCCCAGCCACGGGCTTTGCCTCTGAATGTGCAGAACCAGAACATATCTACTGAGACTCATGATGATGGTGGAGGATCAACTGCATCTGGACACAGTTTGCACCCTTACGCTCATCAGATGCAGAATGGTAAGTGCTATTCTTATGACTGCAAAAATGTAGTCATTCACATGACTGCAAAAAGTCTAGTAATACCAACTCCAATGTGAATGCATATTTTTATGTTCATAGGTTTAATTCCACACTCCAACCATGCAGCTGCTGCTGTGATGATTGTGAACCCTACTACACCAAATGCTGTTACTGGGAATATGTCACAGCCATTTAATGTAAGTAAAATGAAATGTATAACAGAAAAATGTATGTCGTGACTTTTTAACTTTCTGCAATTATTAACAGCATTTCATCATATTTCGAGAAATTCGAACTCTATTGCAGTATAAAATAATTCTGAATTATACAGGCACCTAATCAAAACAGAAACAATTTGACAAGGAATTTGAATCCTGCTCGCAATAATTTAGAAGGAAACAGCCACGCTAGCAATAACAATACGACACCACCCATTTCTAACTCAAGGACTGGAACAAAAACTGTTAATTTGATGAACAACATGTATGACCAAGGGCAAGGCAGCTTTAATAACCTCAATGAAAATAATCATGTAAGTTAGACCATATCAACATATATTGAGGTATAATACTAAATAATTTAAAATCTATACTAGATTAGATAACTGAAGCTTTTTGTTGTTGTGTATAGGCCCACAGAGAATCAGCACGAGCCTTAGGTGAAGCGATAGTTGCCGCGTGTCCTGACGCAGCTGCTGTAGAACGTCGCTTAGGGCAAATACGAGAGTATATTCGAGTAACATCATCTCTCGTGGACACCATGCGTAACTCTGAAGATGAGGTATGTATCCATTTATAAAACAACGTTTTCCTTTTGTTTTATTTACAGTATAGATATTTATTTATAAAGATAATTATGCGTGCTTGACTCACTTTCTAATTTAGGCGTTTATTGAGCACACAAAAGAAGAGTATGATGAACTAGTAGAGATGGTGATGAAATTAAAAGAAAGTGAAAGTAAATTGGAAAGTATTTTGATTGAGAAGGGACCCGACAACATAGAAGTTCCTGCTGAAGAGACAGAAGAGCCTATGCCACACACAGAACCAATTGTAACTGCAGTAGAAGATGATAATACATCAACCATAAATCATGACAATACATGCAATGTCAAAAATAACAATGACACCACTATTGTTAATAATAATCTTAAAAAAGTTACGAACATAGAAAATGAACAATTAAACAAGACATTACACAATACCAAAGTTGTTGGTGATGCCCAAACTCAGCAAGAAAATGTAAAAACTGAAACTGCTGCAGTTGATCATAGGCATACTCCTGTAGAACATTTGGATAAGATTGAAGAAGAAAATAATGAAGAAGTTGAAACTGGGACATTAGAAATAAAAGAAATTGAAACAACTTCTTACACAGAACCAGAGAATGATGATAAAGATCATCAATTGAATGAAGTGCTACGGAAAAATATTCTTTCATGTGTGGAAAAGGTGGCACTTATTGAGGAAATGAAAATCAAAGTCACAGATGCCAGTAACAACGAAGAACAGGTTTCTGTCAGTTGATGTGTGCTATAAAAAAGTGTGTCAATGTCTGTAGTAAATTGAAAAAAAAAATTGCATGTATTGGATGCAAAGTCGCAGCTGAAAGTAACCATCTCTAATACTTTTATCGATATAACATAAACATCCATTTGATACTGTTAAATTTTTTGCATGTTATTAAGTTCCTGTGTAAACTGCCGCAAATACCACGGGAAAAGCTGTGTGATCATTGTTTAAGAGTCCACCCAAGGGGGCAAAGGGCACTGTTGGTATTCTGCGCGGTTTAACACTTCTCTATCCATGCTCAGCAATATATTGTTGTCACATTAACAATTTACAGTATCATATAACCCTTTTGACTTTCAGCCTTTATTGTTGCCAATAATAGTTGTGTGTGATCAATTTTATGGCCCTATTCTAACAGAAATTGTTGTTGCTGTTTTCTTACCATTGAATATTGCCAGGTAATGTGAGCCACTATGCCAGTGTAAATAATTTTCTTTCTTTTGTAGCAGGATGTGGTTGTCAGACCTGTATCAGCCCAGAGTAATGGGTCAGCGTATAGTGAAAATGAGCTGTGGCAAAATGAAATAAAGAACAAAATGGAGATGTCTCAAATTCGTTTGGCAGCTTTGAAACAGCAACAGAAGAGGTTGCTCAAATATCAGGTGGTTGTAGTGTAAATAAATAATCTATGTTTTTTTAATATGGGTAGGTTTAATAATAACGTCGTTACAGGAGGAAGCGAAACAACAGTTAGACGAAATTAACAGGGAGAGGCAATCTCAAGAAATGCATTCATCGACTTCTCATGACAACTTTGGTGGTATGCAGGTAAAATGACAACCTGTTTTTTTATTGTTGCGTAGACTTGTAGAGATATTTATATAAAGAAATTTGTTTCTAGAACCAATCATTCAGCGGCAACTATCATCACCCGAACCGAATGTATGCCGCTAATCAGATTGGAGTCGCGACGACTTTGCCTCATAGTTCGGACTCCGTGCATCACGGACAGCAAAATATGCCCAATAACATAGACAACGAACAGGCGCTCTCAGCGCATTCCACACAAAGCCATGATGAAAGATTTTCGCACAGAGATGCGAATATTGCTAGCAGTGAGGTAAGTTTTTTTCCGTTTGTGTTCCAAAATACCTAATAGGGTAGTTTCCAAGTATCAAATATTAAATACATTTCTTAAAAATTAAGAAATAGTCATCAAATGATGGTCAAATGTGAAAACAGAATTAAAATTCATTGAAAAATAAAATAACTACAGGCAATCAAAAATCAGAACGGTAGAAAGAATCGGCAATAATTTTTATGACGTAACTGTCTTTTAACGCCATACGAGTAGGTCCTGACTGCATATAAAGGACTGTTTTGCTAGAAAGGGACAGAACATCTGTCGAATACTAACTTTAACCATTAATGAAATTTAACAAATAGGTACAGCTTGTACACTTTTGTTCATTTTTTCCATTCAATATATAGAACAATGTAAGAACTTAAATATTAATATCTCTGATGTTAGATGAGACATCGAAAAACTAATTTTAGATCCTTCTTTAGTATAATATGTCCATGTAAGTTGATTGATGCAATACAAAAAATTAGGTTAAAATAGTTAATTATATCCTGTTAAAAATGTTACTTTCAATATATAAAACTAACTAACTTATTTATAAGTTATAAAACTTAGATTCTGCATTATCCGATCTTATTAAAAAAGAAAGAACAATAGTGGTTCTTGAAATCTCGACAGTCTATCTAAATAGTGGCATTTTGCAGGAGACGGCAGGCGGTGGTCGCGACAGTGAGGTCGAAGATTACGAGGGAATGTTGAGCGATAGAGGTCGCTTGCTTCAAATAAAACTGCGTGAGCTGCAGCTTAAAAAACAGCACATGGAGGGCTTGGTACAGTGAAATAATTTAGTAATTTAGTAAAACAATAATTAACAACAGTAATTTTTAATATAGTGAAACATATTTTCATTAATCAAATCTACTTTTCACTATTTTTGCGATATTTATTTGAAATCATGAACTAACAAGGGGAGGGACTATTTTTCTTTTATCCGAATTTGAAATAAATTCTTGAGTTGAGATTACACAAGATTTTTGCATGTGAACTCATTCATTTTCTCAGTCAATATAATTCTATCTTACATTTACAGGTAACGGAGTTCCAAAAGTTGCAAATGGCAACACGAGACGGTAGCTCTCATAACACGTACTCCAGTTCTGGAGAAGACAGTGGCGTAGAGGAAGCGACGCGCAAATGTAAACCTTTTTTTAATAATTAAGCTACGATAGATGTATGTATTGGTATATATGGATATTTTTCGAAGACCTGCGTACATTTACCGACTGCTCTAACTGTAAAGGAAAACATCGTGAGGAAACATGCATGTCTGATCAAATTAAAAAGTTTCCGAAGGCGTGTGAAATCTACTAATCAGCACTGGGGCCGCTCGGTGGATTATGGCCCGTACCCCCTTGTGCAAGGGGAGGCCTGACACGCAAAATAGGCGCTGTATACCTATATATGAACCTGTTTCACCAGGGATATTGCTAGCGCTCTGCCAGCCTTGAAGTTTATGGGTCAGGAATTCCATATCGAACCTTGCGGAGAAGCAGGAATGAGTCATCGTCTTATAAAAACTCAAATTAATTCATTATAACCGAAATAATTTTATTAATCAATCATTTCAGTTTCAGCCAATAAACAAGGAGGCAACATTAAAAACGAAGATCCATTTAAACTCATGGAAATAAAAGCAATCAAAACAGCTCTCCAAAAAACTAAAGGTAATGTGTCTATCAAACACTCTATTTGATGCTGACAATCACGGGATGCATGATTTTAAAGTTACTTGTATTTTCAGATCTGATGCGGTCAGTAGAAAACTATGAAGCGGATCATTTATCGAACAGCCACGACGACGCTTTCCAAATACCTACGCACTCAAACATACACGATAAGTAAATATACTTTTAGTTTATTACTTTTACATCTGTTTACGTATTTTAACCTACCAAGTTGTATAAAAGTGAATCATTTAGCACATCTTATTTTTTCGATCAACAGCAAATCGGAAGGTGGGGGAAGTATGGGGGGCTGGTCGAACGACGGCAGCGTATGTCGTGTGCGCAATACACTGCCGCAGCGGCACAAATTTACCAACGAGCAGCACTCGCAGCAACATCAACAACAACAGCTTCAACAGCAGCAGCTTCAACAACAGCAGCTACAACAACAGCAGCTTCAACAACATCAGCAACAACATCAACAACAACATCAACAACACGCACATCAGAGTAAGTTGTGTTTTCAATGGCAGGCAACATATAAATGCAAATAGCTAGGACTTATTTGTATGGAAATACCGACCATGTTCTGTCCTCCAGCCATTGCAACCTAAGCTTTTGTCTGTTGGGAACCTGTGACCGGATTTTTTAAACACTGACACAGCACAGCTTTCAGTCATATTTTATTAATTTTCTCGAATATTTTTTCTCATTGACAGACAAAACATAACCTAAAATTTGACATACCTCTAACTAAACCAGCGCCATCTGCTTCGATTTTCTCAGAATCCCTTTCATTGTTATATGTTAAGTTTTATTATACAACTAACTATATTCTATCTAAACAATGGCAGTTAGTTTAGATATAGCTTGAGCCCCAAGTTTAACAATGAACCACATGCAACAACGTCAGTATAAGAGCAAGTGCTATAAATCCATAGATCCATCAATTGTGGCTCGCGAACGATGATGACTGTGTCACTTGCTCAATACTTGCGGTAAAAGTTTACCAACGAGCTGCGCTCTTACGTAACAGCAACAATAACACCAACAACATTAGCAGCAATACAAATAACAGTAGCAACATTAACAACATCAGTAAAATCAATAACAGTACTAACTATAACAACAGCGCCCCCCTGTCTGGTGGACCGACGACCTAAAGAAAGTTGCTGGCGATGGTTGGATGAGAAAGGCGGAGGACCGTGTAATGTGGCGCGCACTGGGAGGGGCCTATGTCCAGCAGTGGACAGACACGGGCTGATAGATAGATAGATAACAACAGCAATAACAAAAATATCAGTAGCAACATCAACAACATTATGTTGACAACACAAAGTCGAAAGGATCCTGATAATATAAGTGCTATAAAAATAATTTGGTACGTACTGTATATCAAAATAAGACTAAATGCAGTTTTATTCGACAGGCCACGACGCCAACATTTCTACACTACAAGAGTTGGCTCAAGAGCTGCGTATGGAAACTGAAAAGATCATGAGTGAGCGCGCTCGCATCAAGGACATGGTGTCTAATAAGGGTAAGTTGAAGAAATATTTTTTAAGTATGTCAGTAATTTATTATATCAATATTAGGGTAGTTTCCAAGTATCAAGTATTAAATAAATTTCTTAAAAATTAAGAAATAGTCATAAATTGATGGTTAAATGTGAAAACAATTAAAATTTGTTGAAAAATAAAATAGCTACAGACAATCAAAAATCAGAACGATAGAAAGAAACGGCAATAAACATGTAACGATGTCGACTTCGTCGTCCATATCAACCTCCTTGCCATCAACTTCAACCTCATCGTTAGCGTTTATCTCATCTCATTTCGTGTTGGCATCTTCATTTAACATGGGGCGCCACTTCTACTGTCTGTCCTCTAGGTGCCGGCTAGCAGGGTTCTATTACAGTGTGTAGATGAAGTAATAGAAGAACTTGGTAATAAATATTATATTTTAAGGAAAAGAACACAGAAAACAGTAACATAGAAAATAGGTAGTAGTAGGAAATAAAAGTGAACGGGGAAACGTCCGTTCGAGACAAAATACAGAGAAAAAGTGAAAATACAAATAAAACAATGAAATTTAGAAATGGAATGGGAACATGATTTTGAATTTAAATGAAAAAATGAAGATGCCAATACGAAATGAGATGAGATAAACGCTAACGATGAGGTTGAAGTTGATGGCAAGGAGGTTGATATGGACGATGAACTCGACATCGTTACAAGTATTATGACATCAGTGTTCCCTAGCGCCATACTAGCAGGCCCTGGCTGCTTTGCTAAGAAGGGACAGGAATGAAAAGCAGGAAGTATTTCTTCCTCCTTTTCATTCTTGTCCCTTTTAACTTTAATCATTAATATCTCTGATGTTAGTTGAAATATCTAAAAAAATATAAATTTTAGATTCTTTAGGATGTCCATGCAAGTTGATTGATGCACTTTTTTGTTTTGTTAATACCTAATTGTTTTAATTACAATTGTTTTACGGCCAACTCGACATTTCTCTCATCTAGGCCATTATTCAAGTAGTACATCCGCTGTCATTACCGCCCCATGTATTTTTGTTGTTTATGGTACAAAACGACATAAAATGATACACGCACAAACACGAAAACTGTCCACAAGGACTGTTGAACTATAAACAATAATACGGGAGAGCGGTAATGACAGCAGCTACAACGCTCGAAGAATGGCCCTTGGGCTCTACTCCACCTGCCATCACCTCTTCTAACCATAAACTTAAACTTACGTACCGAATGTTAATTTGTAGAGGTGTCCCGCAAACAAAAGAAAGTGAACGAGGAAGTCCGCCCTGGGGCGAGCTGCCCGGGCCCGGCGGAACGCCGCCAGATACAGCTGCGAAACTTGTTGGCCGACAAGCAACGCGAACTCGAGGCGCTTTTGAACAAAGAGGTAAGTGCCCCTATGTAAGTTTGGGCGATTCCATTTTTTCCAATCTAAAAGGGCTCTTGGAAGGCAGCTACTATTTATCTAAAAATCTACTTACAACTGTATCTAAAAAGGAAATGGTATGACAAATCTATATTGTATTTATTTCAGAAGATTCTTTGTTCTGGACCCGAAGTTCAAAATCAGAAACAGGATTCTCGCACTGCTTCTGTCGTGAACCAGTCTTACACAAGGTAAATATAATTACGTTTTGGCAAAATAGAGTAGATATTAAATAATGGCAACACTTACTGAAATAGTATGGAAATTGTGATTTGATATCAATGTACGGAAAGTTGCTATTATTTAATATCTACTTTATTTTGTCAGACTTGTATTTTGATTATATTTATTTCTAATATTAATTCTACTATGTGTTTAATTATCTGATCATATTTGTTTACAGTGAACCAGAAGAACCCGACTCGCGTTCAGAGCAAATACTATTGGACTCTCAAAATTCGAGGGAAAATGAAAACTTTAGGGTTTGTAGTCAAGATTATTTCAGTTGAAGTATGCAGCACAGATTGTTGTTTTTTATTTTAATGATATTTTTACCTTTGATACAGGCCGGAGGCGACAGCGTTTTAGGTACAAGATCAATCAACACAGTACCTTCGCATCTGGGAAGTACTTATGGAAGCGATAGCGACAGGTAGTTACCTTTTTTTTATTAATTAGGGAGAGCAGACGAGCAAATGCGGATGCTTTTGTCTGCGGGAGCTCCGGGCGCCTGACTGGCTCGAGACTGCGCAGGAGAGAGAGCGATGGCGCTCTTTGGTATCGGAGGCCAAGATCCACTTCGGGTCGCTGCGCCAGCGGAGTAAGTAAGTAAGTAAGTAAGACGAGCAAATGGGTCACCTGATGGCAAATGGTCATTTCACCTGACTATTATTATTAAATGGTTTTCGATGCGCTGCTAACCTTGAGGACTAAGATGGACTGCCTCATGTGCTGGTAATTACACTGGCTCTCTTACCCTTCAAACCAAAACACTGAAATGCAAGCATTTCTGCCTTAAAGACGGCAGAAATAGGTAAGAGGGTGGTACCAACCCAGGCGATTCTGCACATCATGATATACCACCTGTTCAAATCAATAGACGGGGTCCACCCATGGCAAAACGAATACGGATTGCATGACGTTTCACTTTACAAGGGTACGTCATCAACTAACGTGAGTTACCATTATTGAATACCAGATAAAGCACCAAGATTACCATAAAAATAAATTCCATGATGATTTGTGAATTATTAAATGATTAAATTAATTATGTTGACGCATTTGCACATCGAAATAATTTTTTTATTGCGAGCATAACAAAATATATTTTTTAACAAGGATGTAAGAATGTGCATTTCGGTAAAAATGGCAACCCGAGTGACGTACCCTTGCGAATGAAACGTCATGCAATCCGTAGTCGATATACCTGTGAAGTATGAGCGTCTTCTTGTGCCATGGATCCACCCACACTGCCTGAGGCAGACTTTTGTCTTCGTCTTTTTCGTACAAGTGAGTGTGTACCCGCATATTCAAGTATCCATACATGAATATAGATATGTGAATATAACATGTAATTTGTTTTGTTATAGTGCTTCAAGAAATAAGTCCAATCAAAGGAATCGTGTCAGACGAAGACCGCCGCAAGATCGACCATCTGATGAAAATACTGTGAGTGGAAGATTTGTTTGCATTTATATTACAATGTAAATATCTCTTTTAGGAACAGTCAATTGCCAGTTTTAAAACTTACCCTGCCGTTGAACGGCCATGATATTATCGTCCACGTCCACAGTATATCGTCCGAACGCTTTTTTAATTTACTTATCGGAAGGTGGGAAGATCGCGAGTGCGACCACACTCACACATTAATATTCTTGTAGGTACACACTACCACTATACCCTCTAAACTTTGCGGTGACGATTTGACATGGAGCCTAGGTGTGCCACAGCAACGGTAATGCCGTCGACCGTCGTCGATGGAAATTTAAAAGCGTCTTCATACAGTTCCATACATTTTGCTTCCCTGTTAAGTCGTGACGGTAAAACGTGCCGTTAACGTGCAAAATTATAAAAGCGGCCAATGTTTTATTCTAATTATTTTATTTTTATTATAGGCTCCGCAAGCAAATAACTCGAATCAAAATGTGCGCCATGAACCGAGAGCTGAGCCGCCTAACGTTAACATGGTTCCACCGATATCTCAAAGTGAGTATAATTCTTGCATTGATATGGAAGTAAGTACCATTGTGTTATGAAGTGATACTCCGTTATTATGATCATTTCGTCTTTTCAGATGAAAGTCCCTCCAGTATCCCGTATCCTCCACCGCCGTGCTGGAATACCAATAAATCCAATCAGGTAATGCATTCATCACAGGCATCGTCGATTCTGTATGTATTTATAACGAAATAATTTCTTTGGTTTTTATCTTTCACGTCCATAATCCCCGAGGGGGTGGACAGAGGAACCACCATCATAGGTAGGTAGGTAGTTCCCAGTTTTCGCTGTAAGATTGGTGGACAAACGTGATAGGTAGAATAGTATCCACTAGACCCTTCGTACAACACCCACGAGAAGAGTTGGGGTGGTGCTATTCTCTAGGGCCGGTACGGCACGACATAAAATAATTTCGTTGCGCTCAAAGTCGCCGAGATAACTTCCCACCCCATCTTGAATCTATACAACACGAAAAACATTTCCTTTTAAAAATCAAATAACAAAATAGTTCTTGTTTCAGGATATGCGGAACCAATTTACGCAGAATAGTCACTCGCAAACCATGGAGCGTTTACTTGGAACGCCCCAAATGTCTTTCCCGCCATCCATGCCTTTCAACATGATGATGCCTTATGGTAAGATAATCGTACTCTATTTTGTATATCTGAAATATAAAAACATTCCTTTTTTAACCATTTTAGGGGGTCTATTTTATGATGCCCAAAGGGTGCCCCATGTTGGGCGCCAATATACAATGCGCTAATCTTACATCGTATACTTATGAGTGTCATAGTAGTATTAGCACATACAATGTATTTAGATCAACAATTGACACCCAAGTTTCAAATTGAATAGATTTTCGAAGTATGTTACAATTGAGTCCCATTTTATTTAACCCCGAACGATCGAGGGAGGGCGTTTTATAAGTTTGATACGTTTGTCTATAGCATCATAACTGAAAACGGATGATCCTATTTGGACCCGGTTTTTTTAAATGTCAGATAAAAATTGGATCAGTGGTTTCCAAGATCTTGGAGTATGTTTGATGTCAGGTGGGATCTCTGGAACTGTAAAGCTAGATGGTTCGAGTTTGAGCTCAAATGCCCTTCCCACATCTGGAACCTCAAGGACCTGATGTTGACCAGGAAAATGTAATCTCCACAATGTTAAGTCGAGAATTTTTAAATTTAGAAGAATGATTGTTTAGAACTAAGGCATGTGATAGCCGCAGACCACATAGTAGAAAAGACATCAGGTGTGGAAGAAGTGCAACCCAACCAAGCGACGATCGAATTTTGAACTGTATGCAAACACCGATAAAGTTCACTTCTGATTATCAGCAAAAGCATGGCCGCCTCTTCCTCTTCCGTGTCGATTCTAAATGTTTTGCATTAATCAATAGTGATTATTCTTTGGTGATTATAGGTAAAATATAGCGTTCTCTTAATGTGGCTTACGCCTTAGAAATCGGATCTTTTTCCAGTAAGTATAGTAATTTGGTTTTATTATTTCTCAGGGATGGTAGGCGGTTGTGGTTGCGGCTGTGGGTTCTGGGGCGCTTGGTGCTGGCAGCAGATTGTAATGCAGCAGCGGGAAATACATCAGCTCAGAGAACAGCTCAATCATGTAAGTACGGTCACGAACCTGAATATAGGACTCACTTTTACACATTGAACAACCTTGTTTAGTCAATACTGGATTAACGCTAGTATTAGATCTCTTTAACGCTAGTATAGTTTTTTTTACAAAGGGTTGCAATGAGTAAAACTGGGTCCCAAATTCATTTGATTGACGGTTATCTTACGATACCTTGTTTTTTATTTATTTTGTCTTGCGTCTGCAATAGGTATATTTGAGTTAGCAGGCTGAAATGGCAATATATCCCTTGGTATAGACTATTTATGGATTTGATTCTGCGATCAGTCAAATTTAGTGTGGATCTTGTTGGAACTACGATATGTGCAAGATTACTGACAGTGGTGGCGAATGCGGAAAACATTACGTTGTTTTAGTCTAGTTTTTGTTTTGAAAAGACACCGATAAGGATCAACGTTTCTTTCTGAAGGGCGAATTTTGTAAACGGAATTAATTTTTCAGTTGGAAGAACGTTGGCGTGCGGAAACCGCGTCGCATACGCTCAACAACCAAGTCCCTCCAGGCAACAGGGCTAATAACTACTGGGACAATTTCCGAAGGTAAGCTTCAATATATTTCTGGCCATAAAGAATAGCACCACCCAAACTCTTCCCGTTGGTGTCGTACGAGGCGACTAAGGGACTAGGTGGATACTATTCTACACCTAGTAGACGGCGATAGGCTCGCTACCTATCACTTTTGTCCACCAAATCTTACGGCGAAAAGTGGGAGCTACCTATGATGAAGGTGGTTCCTCTATCTACCCCCTCGGGGATTATGGACGTGATAATTATGCTGTGCTATATAAGGTCCTTTTTTAGTAGTAGCAAATACTTGGAGGGGGCTATGTGCTGGTCATTTGTACCACTTTACACGAAAAAATAACCCTGTTGTTTGAAAATTTTCCATGCTAAATAAAAATAAACCCCATTATTTTGCGCCTTGGTGGCATAAACTCATCCATGTCGTTATGAATGAAACGAGTTTCATTAAATCTTCTTATTTCAGTATTACAATAGCAATAATTCATTCATTTGTAGAATTATCAAACAAACAATTTTGTCGTATTTCTCGAAAAGTTATTAAAATAAAATTTTTTTTTGCTTTTTCGTTATTGTTATAACACTTACAGATGACACTTATAGATGACACTCTAGAAATATTTGCCGCTAATAAAATAGGACCATATATATCTAACATGCATACGTGTACGATACAATATAACGTGTTCAATAGTATTACGTATCTATGTAATTTTATTTATTTTCTCTTTTCAGATATTAGACACCTTAACAGTCTCTTTATAATATTTAGTTCATTTTATATTCTTATAATCTAATATTTAAATAATAATACAGCGTCGGGTATTACCTAGGTGAGAAACGTGTTAGTAACCACCCTCTTCGTTCGTGTAATGTTTTAAACCCATAATCTAAATCTAATATGATTTTTAGTATTTTAATATTGTTTTTACATTTATTGCTTTAGCAATAATACACCCGCCTCTTTTCGTAACACTCTCAACCCAAGGGCATTGTGTGTATATGTAATACATAATTATATTTTAACATTACCTATATAGTATTTTTTCTTACTAATTTTATAAAAAGATTAATATGTCGAGGTGAAAGCTTTTAGAATAGGACATAAAACGCAAAGTGTTGCGTAGATGGAGCCACAAGCACAATCCTTAAACAGAAACGTTATTTTTGAAGATGTCACTAATTTCTCGTTATTTGGGTCAATTTAATATAATTTCTCAAAGCTATAGTAAAATTGTGATGATATCATGTCATCATATGGGCATTTCAAAATAGCAAACCTAAAAAATCTGTTAAGACAGCGTGGCGCGAATCTGAAGGATAAGAAAAAGATTTGGTGGAAAGTAACGTATCTTCATGTTGATTGGCTACGTACCGTTGTGCTAGTGGCGCCTCTAGTAGTAAAACATTGCAGGATTCATATTCTGACATTTTTCTTTGTTTCCAGCTACTCGCGCCAAAATCTTCTGTCAGCTAATAGCAAGACGAATGCTGACGGCCATCTGGCCGTCGGGCCGGCCCACAACCCGCACCCTCTAGTGGAACGATCTCACAACACCCTGCATCACACGTCAACCTCAACATCTCCGTCCATCACCCCCAAGAGAAATACGAATAGTGCATCTCAGAATGCAGCAACTCAGCCACCACAAGCTCACAATGAAGACATTCCCAATCGCCACGCCAGGAGGAATATGACATACGAAAGGTCTCTTTCCTTTTCCTCGGCACCTGATGTTCTAAATGTCAACCAGAATACAGACGCTGCCGAAGCGAGCTCCGCTTCACACTCGAGGAATATAGACGACGGCAGCAGTGCTGCTAATGTTTCTAATGTCAACATAAATCGACAAGACGTAACAAACTCCTTTAGGAACTTGAACATCTCGAACCCGATTCCTGAGATAATTCAGGCACATTCCAATAATTTAAATACGTCTACTAACAGCAAGAAAAAGTCATCATCAAAATTACCCGCCAAGAATTCAACAAATAGAAGGAACTACGCATTAGATTACTCCCAGACTAGTAACATCAATATCGCAAGTACTTCTGAAATGCCTAATCCTAACTTGGCGTCAACGAGCCGCGAAGTAAACGACAAAGCAACGTCTAAACTGTTTGATCTCCTGAGAGAAAATGTATATTCCGAAGTTACGACTCTGATCGGAGTAAACGAATCTCATCCCGACTTCTTGATACAGTTGTTTAGAGAGCTGCAGTTGATCAGTTCTGATCCTCTGAGGCAGAGAGTTCTACAGTCAATACGTAATGTTCTATCCCAGTACAGTTCCATTACTGAAAACCAAAGGAACGAAATTGCTCACGAGGATATTAGACCCGAAGTTGTGACTACCTCAAACGAGGGAAATAATTACCACGAATGTAATTCTATGCAAAACGAGTGCACAAGCACAATGCAAATCGATAACAAAATTGTTCGCTTTCTGTTGCTTAAGAGTGAAGAACTATGCTCATCGGAGTTATTGGAAGAGTTAGCGTCGCATATATTTAATAGTACTGGCGATGGCAGACATTCCCAGCAATCGAAGCAAAGACTTCTAGAACTGCTTTCCAAATACGAAGGAATGAGAGTATGCGATGTATCTAGTGATATCATTGAAAACTTGCCACTGTTAATCTCGGGGAATAACGAAGGTGTCGAATCGACACAGCTGACGAGCGAGTTGTCAGAATCGTCGATTCTGCAGGACGTTGCGGGATCCATTGTATTTAGCTCGAGCGATACTCAGCTGCACCAGCTGAACGCGTGTCCATACGACATGTGGTCGGGCCACGTTCATATGGATATCGACTCCACAGACATGAACGATAACAGCGCGCGTTCCAGCCAAGACGGGAAAGTTGATCTCATAAATTGTTCAGAGATGCACAACGGGGACTTGGCTGAAGCAGACCAGACTTGCCACTCTGACCTGGGCGAGGGTGGCGGCAATGATCGTGACGAAGCAGGAGCCAGCGGCGACGCTCTCCCTGACGTGGTGGACACCGAGGAAGGGACTCCGACAGAGGTAATTCAACATGCTCTGTACTGTAGATGTCTTCCACTCATCAATTGTGCTAACCGTAGTGAATAATCATATTATTTTTACTAACTCATTCATTACTCATACTAATTTATTTTTATAATGTGACCTATTTGGAGTGTTCCCAGCTGATCCTCGGGTGGTAATTTATCACAAGGGATAAAATACTTATTGCGAGAAATGCTTAATGGAATAGCAGAGCAGATGGGAATAATCCTCATTATAACTACACTAGAAACTAGACACCGCTTCTCTTTTGTCTTACGCGTGATCTAAGGATTTTTAGCAAGATCTTTTGCACTTTGGCAATATTTATACACACTGCAATGTTGTTTTATAAAAATTAATCATTGTTACATGATTGGAGAATGGAAGTAGTTTTTCAACAAATCTACATGCTTTAAACATTTCCAAGATCCTGCTATAAATTCTAATAAGATACCCAATACCATGAGTAGAATGGGCCAATGATTAAAAAAGGTCTATGTGCAAATTGGGAATGAACAAAAATCAGAATATAATTTTATTAGTTCCACTGAATTTTATTTTAGCTGTGAAACTACACTCTAGTCAATTATAAGTTGGTTTACTAAAGTTATACTTGCTTGTCTCTGGTAATCACATTTATGCCGTATTTATAAATTTTGAAACAATGTAACATTGGGTGATATGATAATTATAATAAATACAGACAAAGAAACTGCATTTTTACTTTAAAAACTTGCATTAATCCAAAATTAAATAATTTAATGGAATCATCGATCCATTCATATAGTGTTATAATAATGAACAATGATGATAAGGTAGGCCAATAATATCCCAACTGGCAAAGAAAAGTTATTCTAAGATAAATTCAGTTCACAGTCCCGACAAACTTTCTATAAATCTATATAGAGTAATCGCATTGAGGTATTAAAATAAAGACCAGAGTTTACAATTATAGATTTTAATTACAAACAAGATTCAGGTACTGGAATATCACAGTCAAGTTTCAGTAAACCTATATAATTCTATAGATTGATAGTGACAATCAATCTGAATATCGAAAACAAAACATAATATTTCGGTATGTTTACATTTAAGGCGGAAGCAGAGTGGCTCGGGCTTGACCGTGTGCCTACAAGGCTGCACATAGAAGATTCATCTGAAAAGCAAAAAGGTGAAGTAAATATTTTGTATAATCGGAGCAAACACCCAAACTTCAAACCTTCAGGTTTGTTTATTGTCTGAATGATATCCTGAAATGAAAATAACATTATTAGATCTTCATGTCCTGCACCTGTAACAGATAAACAAAGTAACAAGAAGTTAATTGAATTTCCTTTTTTTTTTCAGATTAAAACGCGAAAGTGTGACGATTGATGAATTCCTAGTATGCGAATAATTTCATGAATATATAATTATAGCCAATAATTGTTTAAAATATCTGTGTAATTTGAATGTATGGTAATATTTATTTAGTAATAAATAAAATAAATATTTGCTAAATACATAGTTGTTTCAAATAAAAAAAAACCTCCCTTCGCCTATTTTTATTTAATTGAAAATCCCTTAAAACAAACAAAAGTGAGAAAGTTTCTTATACACGAAAATTCAGTGCATAAATTTCTTAAAGTCCCAACAACTTAATACTTAAAATATCACACAACTTCACTTATTCTACATGGTCACAGACACTAAATGAAACATATTTCCTCCGTGAATGTTCCAATAAAGAGTTTCCAGTATATCTTCTTCACAGTCCGATCTCATTTTCTCATTTGTCTCACGTTCATTGTTCTCTCTCTGTATTTCTGTAGATAAAATGTAAATTGTTGAATTAGATTTTTGCTTTTCTGACATTTAGTAGAGATTAGATCATATGGACCATGAGACAACGAGATATATCTGGATTGTTGTGGGTTGGGCGTAGTAAACATGGGCTGTGGTTGGAAGTCGGTGGCAGCGTACCCTCTGAAATAAAGTCGAACTTCATCACACTGTGCCTCAAGTGCCACAGCAGGAAGTCTCTACATCCAAGTTTTGTTGCTGTTTCAATATCTTCAATAACTTATGTTAATGGAAACGATTATGAGCAGCCGTTTAGACTTAGTTCACACAGAAAACGAACCAATCACATGACACTTCCATACCGCCAAAGGCCCAGCGTTAACTAGAAGTGTCGATGGCGTACTTCGATAAAAATTTAAACTAAACCTTAGTCTCTAAATTACGATTTAAAATGGCATGCCAATATAACGACTCGGCGGCGCGAAACGCGTAATCGCAGCCATGCCACTTTAAACCGTATTTTAGAGACTAGGGTTAAGTTTACATTGTTATCAAAGTATGTCGCCGCGCCTCCACTCTGTGCGCTGGGTCAGAGACCGAAATAGTTATTATGCAAACTGTCAACATCGCTCATCTTTCGTGCCGGTACAATAGCCTGTATCTTATTTAAGAACATGATATCATCTACCTTTAGATAAATACATGAAAATTAGATCTTTTTTGCTTCGCAAAGTAGATTAATTTGGTAATAAATATTTTTTTTGTTTAATTCAATATTGCAATAATTACCCTAAGGTACTTGAATTTTGAAAGGTGATTAGTAGTGTACACCATTAGGTGTAGTGGCTATGCTCAATTAAGCCAATAAAGTAATACCATTTAAAATATTGAAAATAGGTACCTACCGTTTCAATGAAATTTTAATTTTTATGGCGAGGTAAAGGTAGGTCTATAGGTACCGTTCTATTTGTACCTTCTGTGTATTATGCATGTGATGCTGGGTTACATTTAAAAACTCATCACAAGTGAACCCACGTTCATCTCAAGGCGTTCAAAAACTCTGAAACATATTATTACTTATACACAAACACTTTGTTCTTGATCCTAGCCCTAATGGGTGCAAATTGAGACCTTTGAAAATAAAATCAACAATTGAAATTGAACAAACGTTAGAAAGGAATCTTATTGCAAGTTGCATGAAACTTTCTTTGGTTGACTACTGTCTTGTGATTGTTTATTTTCTAGACCTTTAATTTACATACCTAGACAGAAATAACCACACACGTCAAAATATATACTAAAACAGACCCAAAAGATTTTATGTAGGTACACTGAATACATGTACCTATATGGCGAAGTGCCAGTTTAAAAAAAATCTATATATAACAAAATTTTATTTCAGTGAGAGTGAGATAGTTAAATTTCTCTTTTCTCACCTATTTTGGCCACGCATTATTTACGGTAATGTTAAGTCTGCTCCTATATATATATTTGGACATCTGTGGAATTAACATGTTTTAAAGGACATACATAACATGTAAAACATCTTAGAAAAAACTATTATTATTTAGCCAAATCATACAAAGATCGTACAATACTATTCTATAGGACTGTTCTAAATTTGGTGCGAGTATTTATTAATTAGTACTAAACACATCTGGACATTAAATCGCGTGTGTGTAAAACTCGTAGTAATTAAAGTGAGAATAGCCGTAAAGGTACATAACATAGGTAATTAAAATGATTCATTTTAATTACCTATGTTATTCTAGTGTTTATCACCTAGATGTAATCAACATATCATATTCACATCTATGTCTAGGAAATATTGACAACCTCGGAATGCCGTTGCTAAGGACTTTATTTATAGTTGCTAGGCAAATATAGTGCACGGCAAACGGAGCGCTTACGGCGTTGCCGCCCGTAGTGTCTGACTAGAAACGAATCTTGACGGTCGCTTTGATATCGAACATGCATAGTTCGTAAACACAGGTTTATTTGGGTACTATGCGACAGTGTTCAGTTCCGAAAAAGCCATGGATATAATCTAGATTTGGTTTATTTTGATGACAGATCATGACTAAAAAATGGCTAGTTTTTTTGGGCCCTAGGCATGGGGATGGGAATTGTATTGAATATTCGATATCGGTAGATTACAAGATTGGCACGAGGATCTTAGGGAACATTCTCATTTCTTCTATTTGATAGAATCTTTGAAGTAGATCAATGTGAATAAGCTTTCTATACGATAAAATACTCGTTAGAATGGAAGATCAAATTTAGCACTCTTTCTATTCTATACAAAATCGAACGGCAAAAAGAACCCTGTGAACGGCAGTCACAGCGTAGTTATAGAATCCTTTCTATCATAAATCTATGCGATAAGATCATAAAATATATATTTATAGATAATATATCCAACGTATTTGTCACATCACTAGAAACCGGCATTCCGGGGATGTCGCGTACTATAGTTATAAGTTATAACACTTGGTGTGGTGCACATAAAAGGCCAAATAGGTAGTAGAATTGTAAAAAAGGTGTGTCGACTCCATCTTACAAAAGTACATGGGGTATATAATTTACTGGTTGACAGACATCACTCAATAATTTATCACAAGTATTACTTATATTAAGGGTACGTTTCGTAACCATTTTCGCTTTGTACGACAATAATTATCCTCAGGTAAAGAATGTTTTGGAACCAGGTTTATGCCTAGGAACGGCCAACAAACTCGTCAACCTGCATAAATCAAATGTCAACGCATACATAACTGTCACTCTGACATTTGAAATATTACTCTAAGTGGCGGTTCCGAAACATTATGGAATGGAACCTAAAATAAGTTGGTGTGCTGTAGTCATAATCAACTTGAAGAGATTTGCAATTTTTGAATACCTATCTACAACAACTCATTGCCTAGTGTCAGTCTACCCGCAACCGGCGCATAATGAAATATCAGGAGTTAAAAAACAAAATTGTTGATGTTGAAGTCTCCAGAACTGTAAAGACAAAAAAGGGCATACCCTTGCTGATATAAAACTGATATTATTTAATTTTGCTCAAATACTGGCGCTGATGCTGAGCTCTGCAAATGAACCAATCGCGTGATCATATGACCCATAACAGACCCAAAATACTTAACTGCGTTAACTGTCATCGTCGCTCCTTTCGTGCCGGTAGCTGTACTGATATTATAAAACCATACAGAGAAATAAATTATTAATTCTTATTAAAAAAAAGACTAATGGTGGAATAATTGATTGATTCTGTAAATTTAAATTACAAATCTTATAAAATGCTTGTAACATTGACTTAAGGTGTATTTCCATGATTGTTCTTAAGATTTTATATTTAAAACTTGTAGGTACTACCCGTTGGAAACATCTATGGACTTGTCAAATAACATTGTTTTATAATAATTCATTAATCAATCCCTTGGATAAAAGTCGAGAATGGATTGTTGGCTTAAGTAAATGCTGACCCCATGTATGCTCATCAATTCTCGACAAATGTCTATTATTTATTAAATTATCCTCATTCAAATTTATTTGAGAGATGTACAGATATTTCCAACTGTTAGTAGTGGCCTTGATTCTAGCGTAATCGCTAAATCTAAAGCTACATAACATAAATGAAACTAACTCATTACAAGATTTTGTAAAATGTACTATTAAATCGACGGTCCCTTTGTCTAGAAGTGGCAGAGATTTTCACTTTTTTGGGTTTCTTTGGCCTTTTACTCATCAGTTTACATTATTTTTACAACTCTACATATAATAAATAATTTAAACTGTACATGTGCCAAATTTGAATTGAATAGTTTTATTATTTAGTTTCATTGAATAGTTTCTGAAATCAGAAAAACAATACTTGTTTGTCAAAAGAGAGTCATCTCTTGACAAATTTGACATTTGCACATACATCATTGTACATAGGAACCATCAAGATACAAGATCACACCTAAAAATAGCCTCCGACATGTCATTAACCTGTACAGTCAATGCAACAGGTGTATTGAGTGTATCACAAAAACCTACCCATAAATTATTAATTACTGTATCAATATTAATTATTGAGAATATATTAGATTTGAAACTGCAACAAAACTGTACGATTTTAATATGTAGGTAGTAAATGCAACATTGAACAAGATGAGTGGTACTACCATTCTAGTAAAACAGCAAGAGACTTCCCACATAGTGAAACACAATATTCCTGCTGCATTGTGAGCTAAAGAAAAATAATTCAATATTTGAAACCTCATTGAATGTGTTAAATCTAATATTGTTGTTGAAATGAATAATTTTCATGTACAATTCAATGAGCTTCCAAAGACAAATTAAATAAACCTTACCTTCACGAAGTCGCTTGCTATGTGGATATTCACAATCGTCTGCACTTCGCTTTCTCGCGTTGCTTTGGTGAGATGCTGACGCTAGCCCATTAGCGTTAGGTGCCTCTGTCATTTCGCAATCTGTCACTGCATGGGCGTTTTCCATACTTTTCGGGTCATGATATCCGTAGTAGCAATTCGTCGATATGTATTGTATATTCTGACATTGGCCCATAAACTGATTGGCATCAGTACAAACTGGAGCAGGCCGCATGGCGTCAAAATTATTTCTGGCGTCTTGCATGTGGTACAAATCCATGCTGCTAGCCGGCATGTTTATTATTCTTCAAAGTGTACGTGGTTATTCGTGTTTGAATTATGAAAGATAATATCCTCAATCAATACTTGCGTCTAATCAAGACAAAAACAATATTAATCTAATCTTCCTTTTGGCACTGGCGAAGAAATAAAAAAATAAAATGCAAACAACATGCATGCCATTCGATGCAGAATCGAATGTCAAGCACAGATTAGAGTATAATGTCAAGCAAGCGAATGAATGGAATGAATAATGAAATTATAAAATTGTCGGCTTAGCCTCGGACTTTACAAGTTCAGTTTCAAGCACGTCCATGTGTCTCATAGCGTCTCTAACTAGAACTATGGTGTATAAACTTGTAGAAAGGGATAGGTACCATGATAGATACCATACAATACCTTTATGGACATTTCGTGCAGCTGAATAGTTTAGCAAGTGATATCCCCGAATCGTTGCCTTGGAGTTTGATAAAATCAGATGCCCGTGTGCTTGTGCCTTTATTTTTTCTCAACTCACTCAACTGTCCCTTTGCCTTTTCCACAGGCCATAAAATAGATTTTTTAAACCATTGCTGTCACTGTCATTAATTCATTCATTCAATTGAATTTGCTTGTGGATTTAATTTATTTACCTACCAAATAACTAATTATAAGATAACTAATAAATATATACCTATTCAATGCTCTAATATAATTATAAAATCCTTTTAAATATGAGTCCCTACAGGTTATAGGACTGATTTCATATTGCAAATAGTATTATAATTTCACCTACACTTGAGGCAATTTTCCTGAAAATGTTCATGCTGTATTCTTTTGGTGCTAAGTGTATTTATAGAAAATTAAGTAAAAGATCAACTGGAATTAAACATTTGAGTTCATTGTGTTTCGTAGAGCGTCGGATATTACGAGACAATGCTGTTTTCTATTTACCATACAAAAGCATATTAACACGGTACATCAATACTTCTACTTACTATAACGAAAAAAGTAAATCTAAAGAAGCTAACGACACTGAT
Organism: Hofmannophila pseudospretella; assembly: GCA_947369225.1. NCBI lineage: Eukaryota > Metazoa > Arthropoda > Insecta > Lepidoptera > Oecophoridae > Hofmannophila > Hofmannophila pseudospretella. The sequence goes on from OX376316.1 coordinate 7,884,085, forward strand.
AAACATCCATCAGATATTGATAAAAGTGCCCAAAAACTTATCAAACAGAGTCCGGTAGGAGACATTATAGTGAAAACTGAAACAGATGTTGATAAAGTTGTAACAAAAGTTACTATAGAAAAATCTTCTCCATTATCCAAGACAGCTTCCCCACCCACAGGTATCTTATATAATTTTAATGATACATATAATGTTCACACAGCCACTTTATATGTAACACATATTCCTTTATCAATGGTGTATATATATATCACCAGGATAAAATTCAAACAATCTAAAATAACTTACACATGAAACTTTTCAGCTAAGAAGAGACTTTTAATAGACTTTTCAGCATCCTATACTGAACGTAACTTCATCACACCTATGCGTGCAATGACTGAATATTTGTTAAAGCAGTCTGATTTGGAATCATTGCCTAAAGTGTTGCGTAGGTCACCATATGAGTCTGCACCACCCATAACTGTTTATTATCGCAAAGATGTGGAAGCTAAAGCTATTGAGGTGGGTATCATCTAAGAGATCGTTCCATAACCAGTTGAAATAATTCACGAGGACTACTGTCCATGTTAACAGCTGTTAACAGCTGAAAATGTATCAAACTTTTATATGACACAAGCAATGGAACATGTACAGCTGGCAATGTGAATAACCTTAACTGGTTATGGAACACACTACCTAGTTTTCTATGGTATTTGTAGAAATATTTATTTTATTTTCTAGGTGTGGGGATCAAAAGAAGCACTTGAAAAGGAGCTACTAAGAAGAGAATTAGATAGGAGAAGATATGAGCAAGGTGAAAAAAATACATAAAATGAGTTCTTTCATAGAATCACCACAACTCACACTCAATGGCCCATACTAGGATTCCCCATGTCAAACAACACAAAATTTCATAAACTTTTATTATTTTGACTATATTGGACTAAACGTTGAATGTATTGCAGATGTATTTACTGTGAAGAGGAGATTAAGGAATTACAGGAGGGAGATGAGCTATAGAAAAGCTCCTGAAGGAGAGGAATTGGGTCTAAGAACACGTTCTGGTCGTGTTGTTCTCACAGCAATAGCTATGTAAGTATAAAGAACAAGAAGTAATCCATTGTTTGTTACTCTATACTTGAGCATCAGTCAAAATTATGCTTTATGGTTTTATACCAAATAATGTTGTATTTTTTTAGTTGTGATGTTCTTTCTAGTACATTCAGTACTGGGTTTTCTCAGTGGATCATGGCCTGTACCCCCTTGTGCAAGGGGAGGCCTGTTCCCCAACAGAGGTGACAATAGGCTGATGATGATAATGATGACTCTATTCAAGTCTGGGATGTAATGGGGGTCACCAACATCTAGACCTCCAAATGTCAAACTCACCTGCACGTGGTGCATCCTGCCGATTAACGAACGAGTCCCTGGCGACCGACTAGTGGCGGTATAACCACTCAAATTCTGGCTGGGTAAAATACCAGAAGCACGGTGACGGGCAGCAGCGTCATCGGGGCAAGCGACCCGGCTACTGCGATCGCCAACCCGCAGGCCTAGCGTGGCGATTATGGCATTTCCTCCCATGGATAGCACAGGCGCGCCCTGGGAGAGGCCTATGTCCAACAGTGGACTAGAGTAGGCTGCTGCTGATGATGATGATGATGATTCAAGTCTTGTTCACCAAGTAGCTTTCTAACCACTTACCAGATTTATTTTTCTGGTATTTTATTTGCAGAAATGGATGTAATTTCTTATTCAAACTTTGCGCATGGTTTTACACTGGATCACACAGTCTATTCTCAGAGTGTCTTCACTCTCTTGCCGATACTGTCAACCAATTAATATTGGCATATGGAATACACAAATCTGTACAGGTATACAATTTATAATTAATTCATTATTATATATATTATAAACGAATTTGGATTTAATTACCTAATTCTTTTGCCATACATTACATACTTTTATGCTCAAGACTACAAAAACAAGTTAATAATTGTGAAATATTCTTAAAATAATATAAGCCATAACTTTAAATTAAAAACTCAAGAAACTCTTGTGTCAGATGTTTACTTTTTAGTCATTTTACTGCACAAATAAACTTATTCTATAATTTTTAATCTACCATTGTAGATATCCCCTTACCTTTTCCTGGTCACCATCAGGTCCTCAAGGTTCCAGATGTGGGAAGGGCACCATTGTCCAAATCATTTAAGCTCAAACTCAAACCACCCAACTGTTCTCGTTCCAGAGATCCCATCTGACATCAAACAAACCCCTGATCCAATTTTTTATCAGACATGGCTAAGCATAATATAAAACTATAACACTCTCGATAAAATACTCTTTGTCCAAATCAAATCATCGGTTGTTGAGTTATGAATTGGTGCCACAAACAGACAAACTGGCATATAGACTTACACATCAAACTCATAAGTAACACCCTTTCCTTTTGACAGGGGTTAAAAACAGGTTTCCACTATCAAACTGGTATGAGACCCACCTCCTCTAAATCTTTGCTGATCCCACTTATAATTTCATCCTGAAATTTTCAGATGGCTGATCCTGACCACCCGTATGGCTACACAAATATGAGATATGTGTCATCTCTGATCTCTGGTGTAGGTATATTTTGCGTGGGAAGTGGATTGTCCGTGTATCATGGATTTACTGGCATTGTGGATCCTCAGCCACTTCACGATTTTTATTGGGTATGTAGAATGCCACAGCATAGAAAATGGATCATTATGTATCTATTGACTGTTTGATGAGATTATATTATGAAAACCATACAGCGATTATGAAAATTCTATACCCCTCGCAAACTTTATCTGTAGGGGAGAAAGAGGTTCGTTGGAGGGGCTTTAAAAGGACGTTTTGTATATCAACTCCTTTCAAACCTCCTTTAGAGCTCGAATTTCTTATGTATTATATTATATACCAGAAAAAGTAAGGGGATCTTTACAATGGTACGTCGAAAGTTTCTTAAATTTTTAATTTAGAGTTATAGTCAGAGTTACGACTGATATTAGAGAGTAAAGCATATAAGTATAACTCTAAATTAAAAATTTAAGAAACTTTCGACGTACCATTGTAAAGATCCCCTTACTTTTTCTGGTCATCATCAGGTCCTCAGTTCCAGATGTGGGAAGGTCACTATGGTCATAAACATTTTAGCTCAAACTTGAACCACCTAACTGTTACCGTTCCAGAGATCCCATCATACTCCGACATCCCAAGATACTCCAAGATCTTATAAACACTGATCCATTTTTCATCTGACATGGCTAAGAACATTCAGCAGGTTGTCTAACCTGTCGCAAGTCTCTGCGACGCATGAAGGCCGGGGGACGCTCCGGGCTACGCCCTACGCGGAGCTCGGCCTATTTTCATTTATTTTCTGGCCGCCATCTTTAATTTTTTATAGTTTCGGCGGGCTGATAATCTTCCAATTCTTCCAGTTACATATTGTGAAATTAAAGTTCACTTACTTTTTCCTAGTCGTCATTAGACCCTCAAGGTTATAGATGTCGAAGACGCACCATGAACCTAATATTTGAGCTCAAATGTGAACCATCTAGCTATTACCGTTCCAGAGATCCCATCTGACATCAAAGATACTCCAAGATCTTGGAAACCACTGGTCCAATTTTTATCAAACCTAGTTAAGAACACCCTGCACAAAATTCTCTATTAAATTAAAAAAACCGGGTCAAAATCGGATCCGTTGTTAAGTTATGATGCCTCAGACAAACACACAAACTGACAAACAGGCAAACGTGATAAACTTATAACATGCCGTTCATCGATCAGTCGGAGGTTAAAAAATAAATAAAAACACATACCTAATGTTAATGTCTGTACTCCATAAATAACCACTTGGCGATATTTTTAGAATATGCCGAATTGCGGGATGCTCAATCGGTCGGGGGTTAAAAAATGACTACCTGAAATTCAAGAGAGGCGCCACTAGTTCGATATATAGCACATACAATAAACATACTCGTACAATAGCTACTTAAATTTTCCTATATGTATTTGAAAAAAAAAAACATCTAAAAATAGTACACTGTCCATTTCGTTAATACTACCTTGTTTCTGCAGGCTTACTTTGTCCTAGGTGGGGCGGTTGTATCAGAAGGCGCTACGTTATTAGTAGCACTAAGCGCCATACGGAAAGGTGCAAAAGAAGCTAATATGTCCTTGTATGAATATGGTAAGATATTATGCATTGTTAATTCTTTTAATTTCATAAAGGCGAGGTTCTCCGCACACAGAAATAGTCGTCATATATAACGAGCAAGTTTCTCGACTCGATTGCGATAGTGTATTAGGTATTATCATATTTGTGGGATGAGAAAATTTGGTAAGATGACACCTTTTACGCCAGTTTGAATAATTTTTTTGGACTGAGCAGATTTCTAATGGCATGCGTAGGAGAGCACACAAGTTCGCTTGCGCTCAGCAGGTTCCTTCTTTCAAGACGGACGTCTATTAGGATGACTGACCTTAATAGTATGTAATTTCTTTATTTATAGATAGCATATCAATTATTTTAACCCAGTTTTTTGTCCACGGAAAGCAGGACCTCGATTTTCTATTGATTTTATGCAGTTTAGGATCATGGTGGGTTCATTTAATTATCTTAAGGGGTGGAATATGCCCGTGATTGGTTGGACAACAACTTTTTCTTTATTTCAGTGATGCGTAGTTCGGACCCGTCAGTGAATGTAGTTCTGCTGGAAGACACGGCGGCGGTCGCCGGCGTGATAATGGCGTCGTCGTGTATGGCAATGTCGCAGTATACTGGCAATCCGTTGTACGATGCGCTTGGCAGTATCTTTGTAGGCACGCTCCTTGGCGGAGTCGCCTCTTTCATCATCTTGACCAATGTTGGCGCGTTGGTTGGCAGGTAATGTCGATAAAAAATTGCGGATGTCGTGTCTTTTGTTTTCGTAACTATAGGTTAACTACATAAGGCTAGGATTAGGCTAGCCACGGTTCGGTTCTGAGGACCCCATTTGAGGTCAGTGCGCTGTGATTGGTTGCAGCGAACCGAACCGTGGCTGAAACCGGACACAGAAACTATCTCGCGTATCGCCTTAGAGCTACGCGGTGCGGGTGGAGCGATGGATGACGTAACAGCCATAGAAGCGGGCGGGCGGGTCCTTGCGCGTGTTCATATGAGTTCGTGCCCGCGTCGCGAGCGGGCGTGGATCGTACGCGGGGTGGGCGCGTTATAAACGAAGCGATGTAATTAGAGGTTTAATAACGAGTCATACGATCATCATATATCAAAGTATAGCTAGGCGCCGCACCGAGGCCTTACCCTTCTCGTCTCACACCGCGCAGCTACCTAATGCGATATTCGAATTATGTGGTTTACCTATACCTATATTTTTAGATACAAAAACGAAAGAGGTGCAGCTTTTTAGGGTTATGTAGCCAACTATGGCATAGCTGGCTTAATGAAAATTATAACGGACACAGTAAAGTGCGCGCCAATCTTTATGTCGGATCTGAATAAAGGCACGAGTCGCGTTTCAGTACATGTTTTTAGGTGTTAGCGGGATGTATAAGAGCGAGGGAGCGGGGCATGACCTTCTCCATAACGCGCGCGGCCCGTACTCATCCCTTGCTCTTCTACGTCCCGCTGACACCTAGAAATAAATACTGAAACGCGACTCGTGTCTATGTTCAGATCCGCCATAAAGATTGACGCCCTCTCTACCAAGTTACGTACCTACCTTGTGAAATAGAACTCGACAAAGTTACAGTGAAGTTAAAGAACATATTAAATTATGAAAACGTCAGAGAAACAGTTTTTGTGATAGAACAGCTACGCAACCCCATAATGTGCGTGCCCGGCACGCTCTTGGCCGGTTTTTGAATTTTGTTCCCGTTAGGTTATTATTATTATTATATCGATTTTCTATGCTTACCTACACTATGCTTTTCTTCGACATTTTACTTTCGGGATGAGTTTTCTAAAAAGTACGCATCCGTTTGAAAGCAACTGACGGAAAATGTTATTTTTTTTAGAAACTTAATAATTCAAAACCATCAGAGAATTATAATCTGCGTCTATTATTATTTTCAGATCAATACCACAAGAACAGCTTGACGAAATAAACAGTGTCCTAGAAAGAGACTTCATGATTCGAGCCATCCACGATGTTAAGGGCATAGATATTGGCAGCAACCTCATTAGATATAAGGTACTGTAGATTTCCCTATTCATGTGTTAATAATATGTAGTAGTTTGAGGTCAATCTAGATGGGTAGGTACGTAGGTCTTAAGGTTCTTGCATTGCGTTGCGTCGACGCAAGAATGCAAGATGTCACCGGCAATGCAACGCGTATATGTGGCATGAGCCTAACACCGCGACCTAACATGATATACAAAATACATAAATATTTGTTGAACCAGAACATTCAAATTACAATCAAGTAACAATGTAGTTAGAATGTATCGATTAGGGATGTGACGGAGGTGGTTTTACCGGAACCGGAGGTTTTAAATTTGATTAAACGGAGTCGGTACCGGAGTCGGAGATGTTCAGAATAAGTTTAAATTTTAAACCGTTTTTTAATTTTTATAGCTCAACTAAAATATTGGCCAATATTTTTTATGATGACGTTTGCGGCAATAAAACATTCCTTTATGTAGTCCTACACTATTTTATTAAATATTGATATTTGAATATGTTTGCTCACAAATCTTCGGTATAACCTCCGATTCAAAAATATCGGAGCCGAAGTCGGAGTTGGAGGTGTTGATTATACACCTCCGACTTCGGTTCGGAAGTTCCGACCTTTTGGAGTCGGAGTCGAAGCTCCGTAACGATAAGTAAGACATATCGGTCTCTACTACTTGCACTAGCCTTATCGGCCGTCTTGCAGCATAGTAGATAGCAAGAGTATAATGACTTGGGGATATACTTCTATAAAACGTAAGTATTTATCCATTCTATTGTTGTTTCTAGTATCGTTAGTAGTTGTTCTCGGTATTCAGTTTATATGATTTACCAGTACCATAGACCGCCGTGAACCACTTCCAAAATATTGATAATACAGGAAGCACAAAGGGCCTGAGTCGGTCTGACTTATCTCTATGAGGGATTTCTTCCAGCAACCCACATAAAGGGATAATTTGATATGAGAGGTAGATTGCATAAGTCTCGGACTACACGATGGCGGTTCCTACTCCGCTTCCATGGAACCGGAGTAAACACGCCGACCATTACTGAGTTGCGAGCAATTAGTATCTATCTCTGTGGATATATTTAATTTAATTTCACATGATAACGTTTTAATATACCCCTGATTTTACTTTTATTGTGAGTGGTAATTGGTAGTTTACGAATGATTTTAACTACTTATGGAGCCACATATGGCAGCTCTAGACTACAAAAAAATATGAATTCATCACGAAAAAAATGTTAAGAACCCCTGAAAGTTTGTTTACATTATTTATCCTGCTGGCCTTACTTTAGCTCAGTTGATTTATAGGAAACAATAATAAATGTTTACCTTTTGTTTCCAGGCTGAAGTAGATTTCGACGGTAGAGCACTCACCAGATCATATTTAGAAAAACACGACTTAAATGCTTTATTAGAGGTAAAGTATGTTTACCTTTCTTTGTCATTGCTTTTATAGTAATGGAAATAAAAAAATATTTCTGTTTGCAGGATATGAAAAAAGTGGAAACGATTGATGACGTAGAAGCATTCCTTTTGAAGCATGGTGAAAATATTGTCGATATGTTGGGTGGAGAGATTGATAGAATAGAATTGAAACTTAGGGTAAGAAACTTAAATACTGGTTTTTCCCAATTTAACTCGATAATTTGAGCGTCGGTGGCACAGTGGCTAGGACGCCGGACTCCCATGCGGGAAGTCCGAGTTCGAAACCAGGCAATGCCATGTACCAATGAGTTTTTCGGTTTTTTCGAAAGACTTATGTACATTTACCGACTGCTCTGACGGTGAAGGAAAACATCGTGAGGAAACCTGCACACTGAGATGACCAGTGTGTGAAATGGGGAAGGCAATGGCAAACCACCCCCTGAAATCTACCACGAGAGTCGTTCTATATGATTAATTCCTTAGAATGATCACGACCCCCAGCAATGAGGAACACGACTTAGAAGAAGAAGAAGAACTCGATAATGCGGATATTCAAGATTTATAGATGGATAGATTAGCCTCCATTGAATCTAATCCTCACATTTTCACATTCACAATTGTGATCAAATCAAATTCTAAAAGTGACACTGACGTTTTTCCCTTTTTTTTTTCAGAAAAAGTTCCCTACGATTCGACATTGTGATTTGGAGATACTGTAGAAAATTCAATACAGCACAATCATACGTAATAAACTGTATCATATAAATACGATATTAAAAGTTGTACAGTCCAGCTTCAGAGAAGCAAGCGATCTTTTCTCTCTTATTTTATCGATGAAAATTACTTGATTCTTGTCATATTTTCTAATATATTGTGTTAGTTTGTGCTCAAGTTTCCTAAAAATATTTTCGCGCAGGCTGTATTTCAATAGCGTATATAAAAAAAACTAAACTTGCCTTATTCTTATCACTGTTTGATTATTTGTTATCACGGTTGTGTAAAATGAACAAACTAAAAATGCACAGTGTTCCAATTTCTGTTACCGCGAAGCAAAAATTAAGAAAGAAATAGAGTTTATTATCTACGGTGAAGTTTGAGCGATGATTATTTTAATAGTTGTTTGCTAGGTACCATTTGAATGTATCATGTTTGTTGGTTTTAACTAATTATTTAAATAAAAGCCGTTTAATTCAGTTACATAATTTCCACACTGACTTTTTCTGTGATTTAGTTGTATTATATATTTATGAGCTAAGTACCTATATTTATAGGCAACAATTAATATTTTGTAAGTTCAGTGATTGCTGATAATTATTATCTCATTGTAAATAAAACCTGTTACTTTAAAACTTTTTTTTTATTTCAAATTTGTCGGCTGATTTGGGACATTTGGGGTTTGATAAAATGTTTAGCATAATTCTTACGTCCATAATCCCCGAGGGGGGAGACAGAGGTACCACCTTCATCATAGTGTAATGGTCACACTTCTTCGATAGATGGCGTTAGCAGTTTTGAAATTGCACGTCGTGCACTGTTTATATTAACATTAATTCTGACGGTGGGTTTGAAAAAAGGCGTGCAGTTTGGGGAAGAGGAGATGGTAGACATTGATTTGCGAACGGATCGCGTTTGTGTCATTAACGTAAAGTTTTGATGTAACTAGCGTGAACCTCGATATTTCTAGATAATTAACATGTGAAATTGCAGTGTACAAATATTTTATAAAGTGAATCACGTTTTCATCAATAAACATAACATTTTGAGGAAATTATCGTGTACATTTCTAACGTGAACATTTTTAGATCTTTGACGTATGAAACTGCAGTATACGGACATTTTATCAAGATAATTACGTTTGTCACGGGGTAACTGCTTGTAGTTTCTTGAGGAGCTTGATATTTAATTTCCCGATTTGAAATCTGTAATTTAGTGAGAACGCTTTAGGGAGTTTTCGGAAACACCCTTTTCCTGGGAGTTTCACTTTGCATTCCTACGAGGTATGAGAGGTCTGAGAGGAGGTATGACGAGTGAGGCAGCAAATGTCATTCTAACGTGACATTGCCTCAGAACACGCGAAACCCCACTACTCGTGTTTCAACTTTGCCACTGTGTGTTGTTACTTGCCGAGGTTTTATTCCTTATCACCTCGACAAGTGACAGTGTGTGACTTTTATTATTCTATTTTGTATCTTTGAGTTTAGAGTTTAAGCATGTTTTTATGAGTCGCTTTGGAGTACCTACAACACGTAAGAATCGATTTTAGACGATAAGATACCTCGATTGTTTTTTTTTTCGTACTGATAATCGCTGTTGGTCCTAATGACCTTTACTTATGACCTCGGCTTAGGACGTCGCTGGGGAGGGAGGGGTCGGGTAGAAGCGGCCTGGAATGCGCCGATAGCGCGTGTAAGCGCCAGAAGCGGGTCGCCGCCCGCGCCGGCGCGGGCGGTATGTAGGTGCTGTGTGTGAACTACTATCGGGTGGGACCTCGATTGTGTTTGTGGTAATACAGTTTGTTTCTTGTTTCGATCAGTGTCTTTCAATTTCTTCCGAACCACTCTCGACTCTGATTGAAAGTTATACACTCATCACAATAGGTAGTTCCCATTTTTTGCCGTAAGATTGATAAAATGTAATAAACTATGTTAACCATTTAAATTAAAATTTAATTGGTACAAAATATAACAATTCCATTTAACTTACGGATTTTAGTCATAATAATAATAAATATAATATTAAATGCTTACGTAAATGATAGCCTGTAATCAGTGACGAAACAATAACAAATAACACTTACACAAGATTATTGTTTCGTGTTGTTATTTTATAGTGAGTGGCAAAATTCTCATGGGCATCGATTTCGGGAGGCCGCCAAATCTAAAACCAAACCTAAATGAAACTGTCACGCTCACTCTTATGCTAGATTGTGTACAAGTGAGGGGGACGTTTCGTTTAGCGGTCATCGCTAAAGGCGGCCAACCCGGAATAGATGCCAACCTATTAGAAATACATTCAGATACCACACAATAAATAAAATATAGCTATACAGTAAACTAAAAATTAAATTACCGGATCTCGCCAAATTAATTATTACCAGAATGTACACACACACATGTATGATAAGACAGTAGCATCTTCCTGAACTGAACTTGAATGTTCGAGGGTTTCTGGTTTTATAACAATTAGCTGGATTTTTCTGAAATATTCGCAGTGTCTGCCTGCATTACAGTTTTTGTGTATCATATAGAAATAAATAAATATTTACATTTCATTTCAAAGATAGGGTAACAAATAAACGTTATATAATATTTTCCTTTTACGAGTATAGGCAAGCAGTAACGCCAAATAAAAACTAACAAATTGTTTGACAACTTAAGAGAGTACTTCAGTACATGTTAGTTCCAGCTTCTCCAGAACTTGTAAAGAAATCATTGTAGTAATATATAATATGTTCTCAGAATATCTGTGTTATGTCATTTAAACTCAATAATCAGTTATGATGTAGGATATTTCGCCACAACATAATCCATAATACTAATCACATTACAAAATTACTATATGGCAAAACGAATATCTCTAATAATATATTAATACCTGATACTAATGAAAATGCAATCTTGTGGAATAGGAAGGCTATAAAACGCCAATTATCACAGCTCAATGTTAAAATACATTAAAAGCAGAAGTAGATCAAATTAATGGATGTTACGACTAGTGTAGGCAAATTGGAATTTGAAAGTTTTATATTATAATTTAATATTATATACCAGGTTTCGTTTGTGGCAGGCACATATTATAATGAGCAGTTTTGTTCCAAAATTCTGAGTTTTTCCAACCACACCAGCCCTTAGTGATAACAGTACTCAAATCCTCCGCGCCCGTGTAATGGGGATCCAAAATAAGGTAGCGTGTCTCGGACTTTGCAGAGTTGTACTCAATACCCAGGATTGTGTGTGCCAAAACTCCTCCACCTAAAAGTTTAAAAAATCATACATTACTATTGTTATAGTGATATCGGGTTATTCCCATTTGGTTAGATCGTTGGTCAGTCCAAACTGACTAGTGGATTTTTTCTCTCTCGTTTAATCGTTGCGTTGGTCAGTCTCTGCTAAATAGGGCTAATAAATGTGCTGTTCCATGGCAGTGCTCTAACCAACTGAGCTATCGCGGCTAATCCTGCCGACTTCAAATGAATAATACTTTTTCTTAATTTCTTTAATAATTACATGTTGTTTGACTTACCAATCATGATAGGGCTACCATGTTTCTGAAAATGATGAACAAGGTCAGGGGTATAACTCTGCAGTTCTGACCCACTATTAGCAAATAAAATCCTTGACTGCACACCAAGGAGGGTTTCCAAACAAAACATTACTTCTGTAGAACCTATCCATTGTTTAGAACCTAAAAATGTAGATGGTTTATCTCCGATTTTCACAAGGCACTGTTGTATTTCTCTGTGAGTAGGAATTTCCACTGAAGTATAACCTTGGTACCTGAAACAATTGTAACAAATACAATCAAGTTCAGAATTTTACGTTATGTTTGCTATAAATAGTATAACGATTCGTTTACGTACCTAAACCACGAAAATATGGTCTGCATTGAGCGATAGGCACAACCCCACCCATCGTCATTGAAATTATCCTGCATGTAATGGTGATATGTATATCGTCCGCGAACGATTGCTATAGTGACATCAGGGTTTGTCGTTGACGGCGCTATGGCTTCGTGTGGGTTCTCCAGTTTGCCTCCACTTCTGTCTGTGAATGCATTTCCTCGGCGGAATATCGGTCTGTCTATGGGTAAAGATAATTGCTCATGGAGGAGACGGCGTTCCTTTTCTGGAACAACATATATCAAACAATTCATTTTATAATAATTACTTAGTTGATCTAATAAAAACATTTACTTTTATGCAATTAGATACTAACCCATACTCTCATCTGGAATTGCTTTCGGTACTATCCTAGTGATGACATGTCCAATTTCTTGTGGCAAATAATGGAAAGTTTCAGGTAGACGTAACCCAGCTCCATCGCCAATGCCTTCTTGACCTGTTCCATGATTAAACAGTTCTCATAAATAAATTTTCAATTAAATAATTTCAGTCTTCTGTAGGTGATAGTGGTAATAAGGGTTTCATGGTGGTAAATAAAATAATTGTACAAACCTAGTTGTTCTAGTAATACACTTTCCAACAGTCTGAGTGAGCGACAGGCTGCTTCTACTAATACTGTGTACAGATCCAATAATTTTGTGTTGCGGTGAATCATAGCCAACGTGTCTACTCTCAATGGCATGCTGATGCAAAAGGCCGCTAAAATACAAAGTGGAAAAATTTAAAACATTATCTTACATACATTGCATGAGATAAAATGTGCAATATTCTGAATTGGCTAATATACTTACGTTTCCTTTGTGTGGTCATCATTTTGACAGCAGTTTTAAGTAGTTTATCAGACAATATGTCTTTTGTTGACTTCATTACTAAATTTACAGGTATTATTTCCTGAAAAATGGAAATTAAAAAGAATTAACTATTCTATATTTCTAAAGCTAATAATCAACAATATTAGAGTTAGGTGTGTTCAACCTACTACATTATTTGTATTATGCTTCTTCCTTTTAGTTGGTTGCTCAGGACTCATTGAGTCTAGAAGTTCTCCAATGGTAGCATCTGTACTTGTGCCAGTTAAGCTTACATCTGATGCTACTCCAAACAAATACACTGATGTCCCATCAATATGGAATGACACCTGACCAGATGCTATCTGCAAGAACGATATACAATCAAATATTCAGAAGGTATAGCGTAATTTATAATTTAATTTACAATTTTATATTTTTCTAGAGAAGAGTTACGTCATAAAACTTATTGCCGTTTCTTTCTACTGTTCTAGTTTTTGATTGCCTGTAGCTACTTTATTTTTCAACGAATTTTATTTGTTTTTACATTTGACCATCAATTTATGACTATTTCTTAATTTTTAGAAATGCATTTAATATTTGATACTTGGAAACTACCCATTACCTTTTTCCTTTTATTTTGCATTATATTCTTCACACCAGCAATGGTAGCTTCACAACTGAGTGGTAATATTGTGTTGAGGCGGACATGGAGGAACTGTTTCCAAAGCTCTTCAGCAGTCAGCACCTCATACTGAGTCTCCTCAAACTTGTCATGGACCAAGAAATGTGCTTTCATGTCTCTGTTCTTATTGATTATGATCACTAGAGGGTTATCTGTGATGTCCACATCCTGGAAAGGTTTTATTTCTTAATACCTACTACAAAATATGCATTGCAAGAAGATACTGTATTCAAAATGAAATTTTGTAGTTGTATGTACTAGCAGTAGGCGGGTCTAAATATTTAATAATAACACTTCGTGCTCTCGTCACCTCGGTATATGCTGACATATGATTTGAATTCTTATGTATGACTCATTATTGAATCTCAAATTGCATCGCTTCGTTTATAACGCGCCCGCCCCGCCACACCCGCATTTCAGCCAGTGTTGTACTGATTGCGTAGGTGGGCTAGGTGCGGGCGCAGGGCGATAAAAATTCGTTTCGAATGAACACGCCTTAAAGGCAAGTAAGTATTGGCAGGGAAGAGTCAGGGTGTCGCTAGGGGGCACTGAAAAAAGTTTTAAAAAAAATCAAGACTGGTTAAAAAATTTACAGAAACCAGCAGAACTGACTCAGACATATTAAGTTAAGTTAGATTGCATTATGACTACCACACAAAGAGCCCAGCGAAGTGGGGCTCCTTCGATTTATCTTCGCGTCCCCTAAAACGACACTCTGACCATTAGGTATAGTATTTACTGTAGGTACCTGAAGTATTTCTTTGATATTGGACTCCATGGAGAGGGTTTCCCCAAACTTTATGACACCACATAATTCTATCTCGGCGGCTAAGTTAAGCAGGAGTTGATTATAAGTGTTCTTTTCATTTTCAAACAATTCTAAGCTCAATCCTACGACGAGCAGGGTACCGTCGTACATGAGACCATACAGACATCCTGTACTCTCATTCGTGTCGATTTTGGATAATCTCTGTATAGAAGAAACAAATATAAAATTAATCTAATACAAATTTAATTACGAATAGCCATTGAGATCAAAATGAACTATTTTTCAATTCGATGACCAACTTGGTGACGTAGGTTAGATTAAATTAGAACGCAGCGATATTACTGATTTTACTCAATTTACATAGTATTTTGGCACATATACCTAGGAATTTAATTTTAACAACATATTCACGCTTTATCATGGAAATAAATCAAAAAATTACCTCAATAACATAGCTAGATATTTTGAGACGTGGTGACATTTTCAGCGAATGTTGCCATATCGATAAGGTAATTATTAGGAAACAATCAAAATTATAACAGCAATCAATATTTATTTATTTTACAGACTGAAACTTAAGTCAATGCCTACAGTTACCATTTTTTTTCAAATCTTGCGACTAATAATAATTTTAATGAAAATAAAGGGAAAATGGTAATTTGATGTAGTAACATTTTGAACAGCATCCAAGCTTGCATCCATCCAGTGCCGTAAAAATAACTGGGGGCTTACTACGAGCTCTTAAAGCAGGACCAAAATTGAACTGGCTTACTTTTTGTACTCTGACAACTCGTTAGCAGTTCTATCATATTGACGCGATCTCTTCCAATCCAATTTCTATATTTTGATCCATATTCTAAGTTTAATGAAAACGTTTTAAAAAACAAAGAAAGACGAGAGCATTTCTTCTAGCCTTACCCCGGAATGTTTGTATGAAAATCCATGGAAAATCGTCTTTTATTTTGATTAAATACAAATATCGAGCCAAAGCTCCCAATGTATTGAACATATTTTCAAACATCTTTGAGAAAACACATTTTGCAATATTTGTTATGATTTTATTCAGACGTTTTTTATACAGGTATCAACAACTTCTTCTCCAAGCTTTGCCCTTTCTTTAGCTATTTTCAATGCCTTATCCTGACTTTCAGCAGAAAGACCACAGCTACCAAACTTTTGTGTCCCACAGAGAGTGCCAGTGTTACAGCATACAATAAAATTTGCTCCAATACCGCCACACATTTCTTCTTCATATGCCGTAGGATCTGTTAAAATAATATTTCTGGAAAAAAAATTCCATCAAAATTAAGAATAGAGCTATTATTAATAGAGCTATAATGAAACATAATAGTTAACTTACTCAGTCAAATTATAAACAGCAAAACTAGTTGCAATAGGCAATCCATGAACTTTCAATGGGGTTCTAATGTTATCATTAACTTCAATGACTTCTGTCTCTATATCATATGTTACAGATGGTAGACTTACTGAAAAATAAATTAATTATTACGATTCATTGTGATTGTCTACAGTTTATACTATAGATAGGTAAGTTAATATTGATTAGTTGATTACATTACATACATGATTTTAAGCTGGCCATTAGCGTCATAATGCAGGCATCTACCAAGCTTCCATCATTGTCAATACAGACCATGTCACAAAATAAAACCCAAACCAATTTATCAGGTACAATACACAGATCTTTCAAATCTATGCATTTTGAATTTATAATTATGTCTGATACTATTTTACTGGTGACTTGTGCATAATCTGAGGGTGGTCCAGGTCGGTATTTGGAAGAGCACAAAGGTGGCAATTCAACATTCGTTACTAAATATCCAAAATCTGGTTCTTCTGCTTTTGGAGTGGCTAGTTCCTAAAACAAACATGAGGCTGAATGTTATATTGATTGATACATAGGTTAGTGTTGATGGCTCAATACAAGTAAAGAAACCTACTTGTAGTGCAATAAATAGTTCATGAAACAATTGAAAACAAAAGAGTACGCAGATGGGGGTGGTCTCTACAAGGTCAATAGCAGCATAGCATCTTGTAATGTGGTAGTTTATGTAACGTTTTAAGAAACAACATGAAATAAATAAATATGTAACTCACCAATTTTATGCCACAAACAACAGTAGTGTTTCCACACTTGATGACTGCAGATGCATCTGCAGTTTTCACAGAGTTGACGTTTAATTTGATGTCACGTTGATCTTGAAACTTTCTTCCGTCTGGTCGAACATTCCGAGATATGTAGTCGTTAAAGTATTTCACTGGGTGTATGAGTCTGAAAAATAATGGGGTGGTATTGTATACTTACGCCATCAAAACAAAACAGATATTACCTACGCATCACAAACCGGCATGGCACTCTATGTAATGTATTTAGATAACTTTACTTACTTGTATACATCGGCCATTATTTATTTCATTAAACAAAATATTGATTTTACACAAGACAACAACAAGACCAAAGAGATTTAATTTAGCCGAAGCAAAAGCAATCTACTAGGCTATTATTTTACTGGTTTTTACGAACATTCTACAATTTATAACTTAGGCTACCTAATCAATCCCTCCCTCTACACCATTGATTGATTGACAAATTAGATGTGTTTATGAATATAGCTATGTATTCCATGCAGTGTTGCAAAAGTACCGTATTTAGTGCTGGACTACACGCGTCCGGTTCCAGTTCCCGGTTCGGTTCGCCGCAACCGAAAATGCGTTCGGCCCCTACTTGAAATCAGCGATCAATTCGTGATTAGGTGGAGCAAACCGAACCGGAGTGGAACCGGATGCATGTAGTCCAAGGCTTATACAAAAACTTCGTACGAAAAGTGTGTTTATTACAAAATTTAATATCGTTGAAATTATATTATACACGGGATTTTGTTTAAAACAAGTATTAAACAAAAAAAACATTTAATACATTTTGAACTTTATGATTTATATTATTTAGGGTCGCGAGTGATTCGTGAGGGCTCGAATCGCTCGAGGTCTCGTGAATTCCTAGCATTAATGTACATTGAATTATGTAACTTGGTAACTACATTCATAAACGCATCGTAGTTGTCAACCAACTCTCATTAATTTGATTGACAAGACATTTCTTTTTCGTGTCGATTTTGGTCGCAGAACGTTAAGGTGTGTGTTTTTGAATAAAAATCGGGGAAAATCCAAATAGTGAAGCGTAGAAAATAATTTATTTGATCTAATATGTATGTATCTTGCAACAGACCATTTTTTTAAGGCCCTATTTTGATACAACGGTACTTAAATTTCAGATCACAATGGCAAAACCTAAAGGTGAAAGAAAAGGTAAATCCGCGATCAATGAAGTGGTAACGCGGGAATACACAGTAAATTTACACAAACGGCTTCATGGAGTCGGTTTCAAGAAGCGGGCTCCGCGGGCCATCAAGGAGATCCGTAGATTCGCTGAGAAACAAATGGGAACTCCCGATGTACGAGTGGACACCCGTCTAAACAAATACCTTTGGTCTAAGGGCGTCAGGTAATTCATTTGCAATATGTAACAGGGAAACCCTAAATAATCTACTTTCCCTTTTAGAGTCTGGTATCCTTGATATATATTTTTTTTGGTTATAAAAACATAACCTCTTGATGTCAATAGAACAGAATTACTAAGTGATTGATTATAATGGCTACAGTTTGCTAAAATAAAATATGTAAATATAGATAAATTAGATATTGTTTTTTGTTTCCTTTCTGAGAACAACTATTTGTCAGTCAGAAGTATAAATATGTAAACCCCATCCAGGCTTAAGGTTGTCAAGAGGGTGCCACCACTGATACTATATTCTGCATTAATAATTAGTTCACATAAAATTCTGTAACATGGCACACTCTAAATTAACTCTAGTCAGGCTTTATAGCAATTATTATAGTATTCTGTCTTTGTGTGGTTGAAATGTTTTTCTAATTATTTAGATCGCAAGTTATCGTCACAGCAATATTGCTGATTTGGTTTTCAGGAGAGATCTGTTTACAGTTTCAATGCAACTAAGCAGTAGACTTACAACTGGATAGAGTGCACCATGAGAATGAAGTCAGATGTACTTAATGTCACAATGTAAACCTTGACCAGGATATAACAGAGTTGTCAAGAAGGTGCCACTAGTACTTTTATAATCTATGTTACAAAGATTGCTAAGAATAGAATATTTGACTAAAATTCTCATGGTAGAGAACATGTCAATCATTATGGCATATCTGAATATAGACATGTGTCGCATTTCAGTACGTTATTAGGTTTTAGGTGTTAGAAGAGCGAGGGATGATGAGTACACATCACCAAGTGGTATGGAGGAGGACAAGGACCTCGGCTCTTCTACACCCCGTTAACACCTAAAAACGTGCTGGTATGTTACTCGTGACTAAATTTAGATATGCCATAAATTTGACACACTCTTCACACTTATCAAGCTACAAGTCTACAGCTAAATTGCATTCTTGCAATTCTGCAAATTGTCAACAGATCTCTCTATCTCTCGATGAAAACCAAAATAAACAATATAACTGTGACAATAACTTTTGATCCAAATAATTTGAAAAACACTTCAATCACATACAAACACACAGTATATTGCTATAAATATAAAGCCGGGGTCAGGGTTTACATTGTGAAATTAAGTACATCTAACTTCCTTGTAAATGATCCAAAGTAAATGGTCAATGATTTCTCTACATGATTTTTTCAAGTGGAACCTTGGTTCATGTCCCATCTGCAGTTATGTCTACCACCTCATCTCCTGAATATACTGTAGCAAAAGTAGCAACTTTTTAATAATATTTTTTAATTTTAGGAACGTTCCATTCCGTGTCAGAGTGAGATTGTCCCGCCGACGTAACGATGATGAGGACTCGGCCAATAAACTGTTCACGCTGGTCACCTACGTCCCAGTTGCCTCTATCAAGGGACTCCAGACAGAAAATGTTGACGCAAGTCAAGAATAAACATTAAGTTTAGCAAAACTTTTGGGTTTCATTTCCCGTCTCCAATGTTTGGTTTGCAGAAATTTTCCTGCATAATTCTATGCCTTGGGAAGCCACAGTTGAATTAGAATTTGGACTGTAGTATATTATATGATTAAAATTATGTTTTATGGAGTGGGCATTATTACCCTTACAACAAAAACTTTTCTACTTTTTGTGAGCAGTGAAATGGACCCACATAGAAGGAAGAAAAAATAAAATAAATAGAAGGTTTCATTAGAATTGATTTACAATTTTTCGTACGCCTTTTGCATACAAAAGTGTTACTTGGGCAATAACTACCATGCCGGATTGTAATTCTGACTAGATACGAAAGTCTCTATTTAGTCTAGTCACTTCACAACTTAAAAGTGATAATGGTTTGTTTGTCTTTACATGGCTATTGATGTGTTTGATTGGCTGCAGCGAACCGAACCGGTGCATGTAGTCCAGCACTCAAGTGGCTGTGCTAAAATGCCTGATTGTGTGGTTTGTAACTAAGAACAACAGGAGTGAAGTGGTATTTCGTTCGAAATCACGTCACTTTGGGGGTGTGGCTTATGAAAATGTTGACACGCGCGTCCTATGGCGGCCGTCACCGTTCTACTCTTGATTTATTTCTGTGGTTTTAGTACAGGGAGTCAATAATTTTTTTGTCTGATGCGTGTGTGCGCTGCCGTAAAGAAGGCGCGGCCGGCGGCGTCTGGGATATCCAATTCTTCATTCAGATAGGACTTCCAAAAGGAAATTTGCAATTCCCCGCATTAGTCCATCCGACAGCATTCCGGTGCCCTGCAGTTGTTTGGTGATGATCTAGTCAGTACTCGTAACGTTCATGACTTGATGGCGGCAGAAGAGTGTCTAGGAGGAGGGAGGAGGCTGGGGAGCGGCGGGGACGCAGCTAAAGCGCGGCTGGGGCGAGGTGCAGTGGGGGCGCAGCGGGGTGCGGTGTTTTGTTTTTCACAGGTAAGTAAATTGTCTGAAGTATGATCATCAGCTCTCATCATCAGGTATTCTTCTTGAGTATCGGTGGCCAACCTTTTCAGAGCCCGGTATTCATCGGCTGAATAGAGTCTAGCTTTGTTTTGGAAAAGTGGTCATGAAACCAATCGACTTTATATCTCTTCAACTATCACATGTTACCATTTCTCACAATGTTAACAATCACCTATAACTAGACATTAGTCACATGTCACTTATCACTTGCCACGTGCCACTTGCCTGTCACTTGTCATTGCCACTTATCACTTGTCACTGACCCTTTTGTGACGGCCTGTATATTTAAAAAAATCTACTTTTTTGTGCGCGATAAATAGGCACATACTGAAAGTTTCATAATAATTAATTTTAAATTTTTTGTACGCCTTGAATTAAATGGACTACACATTTTTTGTCTTTATTTTTGATAGGTACTCATAAACTAATGTTTGTAAATGCCAGTTTATCTGCCCCACTATTTCTTGAGTGAAAGTAAATAAGTGGACTATCTAAATCCAAGGGATCTTGCAATCAACGGATCAAATCCGAGGGAGATCTGGATAACGCGACGACCGACCGGTCGCCATCGCAAGAGGAAATGAGATTCGGTAAAATAAAATGGGTGAATAAAAAATCTACGGAAAACTATTTAAAGGTAAAATATTTTTATAATATTACACGATTGACGTTTTGACGAAAATTGTGTTGTGTCGATAGATTTATTTATCAGTGTAGGTGCTTATAACCGAGAAAATCTTTCGAACCGCCTCGAAATCAATCAAAACAACATCAGGACTAGGAAAGAACAAGGAAAAAGATGCAACGCCTAAATTATACGTACCTACGTATCAAGAAGGTACCTACCTATAGTATTATGGAGTGAACTGAATATGTACTATTTTATTTTTTGTGGCAATAATGTGTCTTTCTTCTACCTACCTACGCCATCCCTTGGGGAGGGACTAGGGACACTAATTTTTGTTTCATCCATGGACCATGGAACACTTTAAAACAAATGAATACCTACGGTGAGGTGTCACTCTAGATCTAATGCATACTTCATTCGTTTATGCATTAATGCATTCTGGCGATCCCCGAGGAGGCTGGGTATCTTTGGAAGATTTCCCAACCGTTACCAAAAAAAGGTCTATGCATTACTATGAGTCCGACGATGTAGGTAGCCTAAGTTAAGGGTACATACACTTACCTAAATCAGACCTTGGAAATATGTCTCGCATGTGCCGAATCCATACTATGCACACGATAACTTAATGTTAGTGTAGTTAGTGATAAATCCCGTAATGTAAGCTAAGCTGCTGTATTTACTTACTAGTAAATAGCAATTTACATTATCAGAACGTTACCTAACTGATGTCACCGTTTGGAGGATGTGGCAGGCAGCGGAGGTGAGGCCCGTCAGCCGCAACGCTAAGCCTGCGGTTCTCTTCCATTAGTATGCCTAAATCCATTACGAAGACATCTTGCTTTATCACCTCTGTTATGTTATGGCCCTACGTGACACAGTAGTGTAGGTATGGTAAAATACCTTTATTAATTAAATAACATTTCTGATACTCGTTTAAACATGGATGTAAGAAAAAATTGTGTCCCTACCCTTAGTGTTTCGTACCTTCATTCGTTTAAACAATTAGTCACGTACCAAACAGTTGAAATTAATATTGGCCGATTTTTCGCTCTATGAAGGCTTCGCTCGACTTTGAAGTTTTTCTGTTCAGTATGAATATAGTTATTCGATTTGAAATAAGGTAGTTACCTCTATACTAGAAGACAGAGAAGATAGTCCTAAATTTTAGATTTTCTGTGGACCACGGGCAAATGTAACAAATCTTCGAAACGTTGTCGCTGAAATTGATGAACCTAGTTTTCTTTCCCAGTAAGCTGCCGCTGCTCGAGCACCAGGTACGTACTGTCCTGCAAGGGAAGAAACCCGAGCACTTTGACTAATCGATGTCCGAGACATGTGGTCGTAATGGAATTAGGTCCCAAGGCATTCCGCTTTTACAGCAAATTAATTGCCATTGCAGTCTATTTGCTTAGTGGAATTTATGAAGGGATTGAGGAATTTATTGCGTTGTTTACATTACACTGGCTTAGGCGTCAGCTACGCAGAATGTCAAGCTAATTTATTAATTAAACCTCTTAACGTTTAATTAAATAAAAGCTTCGCTTAATTGATTGATTTTATTTTACCAACCAGAAAGCCGGATTAGTGGATAGTCTTCGTCTTAGTACATACATAATTCAAAATTTGTTTCTAATTAAGTAGGTACCTACTCGTACCTACTTTGAATGTATATAATATATACATTCAAAGTAGGTACGAGTAGGTACCTACTTAATCAGAAACAAATTCATATTATGAACTTCTGAGATTTCTGGACTCTAGAACATAAGTAATTACGATCTTTCTTCATGAAACCGTTACCTGAATGATATTTTGTGGTAATACGTATCGCCGTCAGAAGATGCTAATATTTACCTATTTAATACCTACCATTTTTATGATTTGAATTTTGAAAGAAAATTGAAGGGGTTATGAATGAAATAAACCTTTATTTGAAGGAACTATTAAAGGAAGCTAAAGCCATGTTTTATCTTCTGTTTTGACTCGTGACAATAATGTATTAGATAAAGAGGAAATTTAGCACAGCAGCGTGGCCTGCGTCTGTGTGAGATCGCAGTGGAAAGTCTGCGTCAGCACCATGTTCGCAGTTCGCAGAATTCAATTCAGAATTCATTTACATCTGTTGTCATATTCAGTCTGGATCTGCTTTAAAGAGACTTGGGTAACAAAGGGTTTACTTTAAGTACCTATCAAATAGGATAAAGTGAATTATCGGCTGCGTACAAAATAACTAGCGATCGCACGTAACTCTGTATCCCAGAAAGTATGGATCAAATCAAACGAAACATGGTGATTACTAGTCCATATAGGTAACCGCCACTATGGTCATCCGATTCTTGACTTAATTTTTTTGGAATTTTATCAAAAATGACCTAGTGAACCCATTAAAAATGTATTTAAAAAATCTAGTACAGATTTGGCTGATTTTCTTTTTGTATTAGTATATGTTCCTCAGGGATCAGTCTTTCACTTAAATCGTGAACGTGATATTTTAGATCTTTTGATTAGGACTAGTGGCGATACAGGCTCGCCACCTGACACGTTTGTTCACCAAATCTTATGGCGAAAAGTGGGAAAGAACAATCTATAATGAAGGTGGTTCCTCTGTCTACCCCCTCGGGGATTATGGGCGTGAGAGTTATGCTATGCTATGCTTCATTAGGACTGCAAGTCGTTTTTGTATCTATAAGTGACCTTTTTTTTTCGTCTCGTTATCAATAGGAAAGAAAACGGGTTTATTTGTAGGTAGGTGTTAACATATGTACCTAATTATAATTATGTGGGATGTAGGTATCTCACTCATTTGTCCGGTTAAGCATTAAACAAAGATTTGTCTAGTGTGATGCTGAGAAGGGTAGGGTAGGGTAAAAAACAGTGGACTGTGTTGGTAAGCGAATGGGTGCCGGTATACTCGGCATGGCGTAATTTATAGGGGCAAAGGAAGACGGCCAACTGAGTTATGTGTTGGCAATTTTGCATATCTCATCTCAAATAAGCTCGTTTGAACTAAATATGTCACTAGGACAGTAGAAAGCTACGAAACAGTCACTTAAATTAGAAATACGGTGTGTGTGTGTGTGTGTGTATTTACTAATTCAGGGTTACCTACTCAGAATCGATAAATATCTATTCGATAACTTAAAACAACTTTAAAAACCATAAATAACTTTTATAAACACGAATTTATTTATTAGGTATTTTATGAAATAATATTGATTTCATTTCGATAGCCTACATAAATAATTAGTAAGTAGGTACCTAGTTCGTAAAAAGTTATTCATAACAAGCGACAATTGAGAAGCTAATAATAGGTATAATGAATTGATATTGGAATACGTAAATAGGTATTTGAAATAGAAATAATGTATGTTGTTCAACTTTAAAATGGGCCATTTTCGCTTTTTAAATATATTGTTTGTATTAAAACGCTACGGCGTGGCGGGCGTAGCATACGAGGCGTGCGTAGGTAGGCATTCTTGCTACGTGTTGGTGTGATTGCGTAGTTCTCATTCGTAGAATGCTACGAAAATAATTCAGTTACACACGCGTGACACGCGTAACGCTTTCTCACCTCTGTTTTCAGAATAGATAGGGGTGCCACATTGTTTTATGGAAACACAGTTGCTCTCAGAAGTGTTATTCATACATCAACCGAGAAGTAAAATTCGTCGTAGCATGTGATTAACAGCGATGTAAAAAAACTCATTTGTACCGAGTAATCGAATGTTTATGGCGTGCATGCACGACACGACAGCGCGCAGTGCAATGGGCATGTTAACATTTCACTGTAAATGGAGCTTTATTGTTCGTGTTTCGTCGTAGTTTCAATTAAGTATTCCGATGTTGGACACTACGTATTCGTAGCTATTTGCAGAATATAGGTTCATGATTATTTGACCGGCTGTTCGATGTGCCTTTTGAAATACATACGTACACACTTACGTTCTCTCATGGGGTTTCCGGGACGAGGTTTATCAGGAAATCGGTGTATTTCCCGCCGGGAAAGTAACATAGCGCTACATAATTTTGTAGAAGAGTTATTTATCTCACACATGTTACCTACAATTACTCGTTTAAGTCGTATTGTAATAACTATAATGTATGTAGGTAAATATGAGTCCAGTTTAGTGTAGTCAGCTTAGAACCTGTAATTTAAGTATATATTTGATTGGGATTCGAATCCGGAATCGAACAGGCTTGCCGTAGCTATCGACTTGTCATGGGACTCCACGAAATCCCAGGAGCCCATGGAAAAATTTCGAGTCACGTGGTTAGGTGCACAACTTTTGTTCACTCCAACTTTTGTTTCTTGTTTGTTGACTCCCAAAATACTTTTTCGCTACGTACGTACGACACTAATACGACATTGAAGCCAAAGTAGGCTTTATATGAACTTTGTAGAATATACACGGTAGAATATATAAGTAGTAAAATACCACCCACGTACGTATCTCGTGTACATGCGTGTGGCAGTAGATAAAGGCACAGAATACACCAGAAGGTCTGCTCCGGGTGTCCGCAATTTTGATAACGTCACTCGACCGTAGCGATAGGGCAGTAATAATTTCCAGTTTAAAAGAAACAGCCTTGTGAAAAATATTTCTGGCAATGTATTTCGTTTATTAAAAGTACAAAAAGTTATACCTACGAATCGATCGCGCCACAGCGCATGTATTTCGCGCTCGAGTTCCTTTGACTTCCTCTGAGATCGCCTGTACGCGGAGTTAGTGTGTGCATGAGCCGTTTTCACGCGTTAGTATTAAGCGGACCTTCTGGTGTATTCTATGATAAAGGGCTCTCGACGACGACGGTGCTAGAGGGTTGCCAGCAACAATAATCATCGCGAGATAACGTTCTGTGCCAGTACGACGCTGCCGCCGACGATGAAGACATGCGATGAGGAGAGGAGGGTGTTGGGATTAATCGGTGACGGTTACGTGAGAATTTCTAAGAAAAGGTAGCTGCGTACGATGTACTTGCGTAACTATTTCACTGCATACAAAAAACCTTAATGTCTGAGTCTAATAGAAGAATTGGAATTCGAAGGTAGGTTGATATGAAGGCGAGACGACATAGGTAGGTATTAAGGCAACTAGGTACATTTCTTGACGGCTGGTCGGAAGAAATCACTGGATAGGGACTTATCGAGAAGTAGGAGGGAGTTTTCCCGTAGGGGACAGCTAGGCTATTAATAATAGTCTTAATAGTCTTTATTTAAAGTATGTATTGATACGAAGAATATAGTCACAAAACCTATATAAGGCTATACCGATGCACTGCAATGTTATATGTTCTTCAATAAACTGAATTGAATGGTAGAGTCATAGAGAACCTATAAAGTATGGTAGGTATATTTTCTATAAAAGGTAGGCAGATATTAGAGACGCACTCTTCATTGAAACAATGTGACACATAATATCACCACATACCACATAAGACCGGTTGAATTGAGGACGGTTAGGGGGTAGTTATCAGAGGGCAGGGGGAGGAAAGAGGGCAGCTACGGCATTATCTCTCGCGCTTGACCGAGCTTCGATCAGCGCTCGACGACTCCCAAAGCCTTGTTAAGGCCTAATGATATGGGAACGAACGAAACCTCTTATTTATATTTACCTTTCAATAGGCTTTTGAGACGGAAGTGATGGGTTATTTACCACCAAATCATTAAATAACGCTGACTTATAGTCGTTAGTTTTTCCTAGTCGTATTCCTTATGATGAGGGTTGTGATCCTTCTATGGAATTATCTACATAGAACGACATTGATGGCGTGTTTGCCACTGCCTTCCCCATCACATCTTGGTTAACTCATTGGACAGGTTTCGACGTTTTGTTTCACCGTTTTAAATTACAAACTCATTGGTACACACACGGTACATGACATGTACTTGTTTTCTAATCCGGACCTCTCGCACAGGAGCCCGGTGCCCTGACCACTACGCCACCGACGATATATTTAATCGTAGTTTGAAATTCTGAAAATAAACGTTTGCGTTTGAAACTCTGAAAATATTTATTTTTAAATATAAAAGTGATGTAATTCCAAAAGTTGTGTTATACACTTAGTTTGTAAAGAATCGGATAAATAGCAAAAATGTTAAACCTAAATTGTAACAATACTTAGATAAAATAAGTTAGCTAAACTTCACATAGATTACATTATGAGTTGATAAGGAATGTGCATACGAGCGAATGGTGTGCCAGGACAATTTTTGGCATGATTTTTTCAAAAAGTGTATTTATTAATAATTGAAAAATATATATTAAAAAAAGTTATTGAAAAGCTAAATTATGGTGTTCGTTCGCTGTAATTATTAAATACTCATACGGTTTAATTAGTTTTGGGCTATTCGCAGTCTAAAAATTGTCGCACCACAACATATTGGATTCAGTTCATTTTTTTAATGACTATTCAGTTCAATAGATTGGCGCCAAGCTTCATTTGACGTAACGAAGTTGAATATTTTCAACGAAAGTTTTGGATTTCATTTAGGTACCTAAGTACATACCCAGCTATACCTACAATCGAATTTAACGTAACAACCTGTGGCACGTGTGTTGTTCATAAAATGTAGTTATAGCTTTATTTAATTATATGAGACGAAACCAAGAATTTAGGTAAATTCGAACAGTATTTGAAACCCGTCCAAACCATGATTTCCTTTAGGAACTCTTAAAACTTAATACTAAAGCTGAGTATCTTTGTAAATATTCCAATTAAGTAGTAAATGGAAATGAGTATTCGTAATCAAATGCAGATTTTGACGCTTTAGTCAAACGTGAGTACCGAAGGCGCGCGAACGGAGGCGTTTATGATTTATTTTGTATTTTTGTTTACAAATCCGATCCTATCCCTTAAATTCGTGTACCTACCTACATAGATACCTACCTACCTAGCTACTTATTTATATTGTTACGCTGAAAATTAAAGCTTAGGTAATCTTCAATGAGTACATAATACTTACAAGTAGGTATTTAAAAAAAAAATGTATATTCACCTACATCGGTTTAGAAATTATTAAAGTGGGTCTTTTTTGCTCACTACTGGAAACAGGAATCTTTTATTCACACTATTCTAAATGACTTGGCCCGACCTCGCCCACGTAGACCCTTATCTGAAATTCTTTGAAATTTCTTTCATAAGACTTGATGTGAGAGAGAACAGCTTACACTCCGAAGTCGGTTACCGCCTCACTTCTCTAGGTATCTATTCCCTCCCTATTACTTGGTGAAAGCTCTGAAATTCGAGAGCGGCTACGTTTGATCTGCGACTGTGCTCCATCGACAGGGCCGCGACCTACATAAACTTTTGGATTACACACAGCTCAGCCGTTTGGCAAAACGTAGGAGTGGATAATTTACTGGAAGGTGACCTTCCATGGATTTCAGTGGAAGATATGAGAAGGGGAGGTGCGCCGGGAAGACAATGTCGTACATATTTTAAGCGGGCACGCCCCGTTCGCACAAAGGCGTAATTTATAGGGCCGCGCGGAGACGGTTGCCTGAGTTATGTCCCGACGATAGCGACGAGCTTTTAACTGCCTAATGGAGCGATTTACTCCGACCACCTTGCGCCTACTCCACTGTTTACGGCGAAGCACGCCTCTAACACGCTGGATTGTGTAGATAACGGCGGATAATTAATTTCGGCTTGCTTGTTTACGTCGAGATCGTGTTTGATTTTTGACGGTTGTGATAGCATTTATAACGTTTATTCTTCGTAGATTATCTTCTTATTTACGGAAGTTGGTTCTACGAGTCGCTAGCTGTGGCGTCGGCGCGGCGTCGAGGCGCGCGCGGAAAGTTTTTCAATAAAACATAGTCCTCAGAGACAACATTTCAATGGAGCGCTGTGCTATGTTTACGGCCGGAGCGCCACGCTCTCGCGCACTCTACAGCACAATCCAATCTAGGTATTGATCAAATTGTATGAAAACTTTTCCATGTGACAGGTGAACGTGATAGGTTACGTAAAGGAAAATAAAACTGCGACACTTCACCTATCGGAAACAAGCTCGCCAGCGTTATGTAATGATCTTGTTTACGCTGTTATGTAAATACCTGCTGTAAGTTACTGTTTTGATAAACTGGCTCGTAACCGTCGAGAATAACCGGTGAATAGTAAATAAAATCATATACGAGTATATGCGCTTCTTGTTCACACGGTAATAGTCAGAATTTCGGAGGAAGTTTCGGGGAAATGGATTTGGGGGATTTTGAGTTTTCTGGGGAATGGGTTCGCGGGAGTCCAACCTGGAAGTTGTCTATGGCCATGTTATTGTTATTTTCCAATGGTCGTTTTCACATTAGACGATAACGACGCCGACACGACACCGATATGTACAATATGGTGCCGTGGATAACAAAGTGTGAAAGCGTCTAGTACTAAATGTATGAGATTCGACAACCGATAATATCGTTATGCCGTTATCGTCTATTGTGAAAATGAATCATAATGTACCTAGTATGTATTAGTGTTAGTGTGGGTGGGCTAAATGAGGTAAGTACTAGCTAAAGTAAATAACGTAGGTGTCATAATGGGACTTACGTATATACAGAAAGCACAAAGTGAATTTGGTAAAGCATCAGCAATGACCTGGATTATTTAGTTTAGGTAGAGTTTGTTCATGTTTACCCTTTGGGCTATGCTCCGAGCGTTTAAAACTACAGGGACTTTAAATTTTCCCTAACTATTTTAAATAAGTAGTAGTGTAGTAGCTCTCAGTAGTAAAAAAATAACTTCACACTATGACTCTTGTAGGGTAGGCAGAGAGAATGCTGCGTCACAAAACTCTTCTTCGTGGTTCGATCTTGGATGGCCTTTTTGATTTCTCTACAGTTTTCTAAAGTCATTCGTCGTTTCATACATGCTCGCCATTGGGACCGTATGCTCTGTATAATAAAATATGGAAGACAATGTGCTGGTTTCTTCGGTGCGATGTGTTTTTGTTTCTCGATGCGAGCGCAGTGTTGCATCTTTTGTTGGGCGTTTTGCATTGCGGGTCAAGTGCAGTGTGCATTCGCTCCTCGGAGATTGCCTCGGGCTGTATGCGCTCGGATAAAGTAAGCCATTTGCATGTACTTCCTATTACATGCTCTGTTTCGTTTTAGAATACATTGCGAACCAAACGTACTCTAGCATCTGTAATTTAAATATATAAGTTTATTATGGTTTAGGTATTATTGGGTTGATAGATTGGGATTTTTTTCCATCGTTAGCAATTAGGCATTGGACATTGGATATTCGACACAGTAATGATGATACATTAACGAGCTGTCACGACGTGTGTGGATAGTGTATATTAGTTTTATTTATTTAGGTATTTCTTGAATGGTTGTAGAAGAAGTATGGTATATGCTCTGCACGTACTACCTATTTTATTACTTGTGCTATTTATTATGAAACTCGGCTTTTAGCACTCGTGTTAAAATGGCTATTATTATGTAACAGTTGCATGAACTTGAGTCTGAGACTTCAAGCAGTTGTCAGGTGGACAGTAAAGCCTTTACCTGATTTGGTTACGCCTATTGATATTTACCTATAATTATAAATTAATAGAGATCGGGATCCTTTCCACCCAACAACGTTTAAATTCAGCATTACTAAAATAATGATGCCAAATTATGGTATCTATTAGCACCATTAAATTAAACACGACCTGTTAATTATCTATTTTCATAATGTAATCCGACCCCTATCTTCACAATTTAATACAGATACCTACGAGACCTATAAATTTACAATTCCATCACTGAAACCAAAGTCAATGAAACAAACTAATAAATATACGACACTTTCTGTAATTACGGCATCATGATTCCGTAATGGATTGTAATAATTGCTTCCGTACAATTGTCATTAGAAGAAACAATTAGGTCGATAGTGGATTACTGGGGTGATTGCGTCGCGGAACGAGGTATTTGTGTCACATCGAGCGATCGATCCGCCCTCTCCCAGCCAATTACTGACGATACACGACCGAATATTGTTCTCGATACACCCTGTATACACCCTCACAGTGAGCTATCGCGATTTCACTAGAGCACACAATAACAACACCCTCACGACGCCTTTATTCATTGACTCTACTTGACATGTCTTTTACGTAGCAATCTTCTAAATTACACTTCTTCAGTTTTTGTAAAGGTTGGATTTCTAGAGTTCAGTGGAGCTTAGATATTTTAAACTTTCTTGGTATGGAGAATTTTGCCAATATACGAATAAATAATGATAATAATGATATGATGGGAAAATAAAAGAAACCGACAGATAGATAAATACAAGTGTGCATACCAACTGGTGATGGTTGATTTCACTAGAGATCACGTTCACTTGATTGGCTTACAAAAGCTCAAAGAATCTCATTTTCATTTTAATAATTTTCATTCACAGCCGCAACAGCACGTGTATTATAATTTATAAATGTAGCAATTTGTGTCGGGGTAACGCTAAGTAGAAAACTTTTTAACGATGACTGGGCCAACTTTGCTAATGGTAAACCCTATTAATTGTACCTAATACTGTCGGGAAAGTTGTTGATTGGAGGTAGGTAAGCAAATCATCAGTGAATCATTAAAGGATCTTCTTTTTTATGATGATGAAAGGAGACAAGCAAACGGCCACCTAATGATAGAAATCATGGTCGCCCAAAGACATCTAACCTCAATATTATATTAGCAAGGGGTTTTAAATAGCACTAATCTTGATCGAGTTCTTCATGTGGCGGTAAATACGCTGGTCCTCTTACTCTTCAAACCTGAACACAACAATGTATGTATGTACGCAAGCTACTTTTACTGATGTTATGACTGCAGAAACAGCTTGCGTACAGCTGTTTCTGCAGTCATAACATCAGTAAAAAGTCAATAGACTGAATTATCAATTTTCGCGCCTACCTGTTATTATAGTCGATAGGAGAAATAGTAAAAGGCTTATCGAAAAGAATAGTGGGGCCAAGTGGTCCTGAATGGGGCTTGGAGCTCTATCGAACTGCGACCCGGAAACATGGTGCGTGATGTCTTTATTCACTGAAAGAAAAGCTTGTTTACTTCAAACAAGAACTTGTTTCAATACGAGCATATAAAGTCGGCTTGTTAACTTCAGCCAAGAAATTGTTCACTTCAACCAAGATGTTAGTCGTATCTATCAAGTAATTTGTTCAAATGAATAATAATTACTTTATATGCTCTAAATCAAACAAAAATCAATTAAAACAATATCTGCTTTATTTCAGTGTTGCGACTATACCTGAAACGTTGAACGCAGTTAAATCCTATATTCATGCATGAATCATGATCAACACGAGTGTTAGGAAAGAATAATTTTTTTGATGTAGGTATGTGTAGGTTCATATCTACTGGTATCATAGAATTAATGACAGGTGTTTTTTGAATTTTTCATCACAACAGCAATATGAAATAACGAAAAGATGCTATTTTAACAACTGTTTAGACGACAGAAAATTGTTCATAGAACTCTCAAGTAGTACCCGTTTTACATATTCGTATAATTTAAGTGAATCCAAGTCAGATTTTAACAACACCGAAATATCCAATACGGACCAAAGATGCAAAGAACATGAATTTTTTTTAAACATTCTTAATTAGTTACTTTTTATTGTAATAATGAAAATGTCATGTGATACAAGTGCCGAAAGGCAATTAATTCGGGCCGTAGAATCCCTCGTTACCTCGTTTACAATTGCCCGCTTTCCGCACTATTACTTATAACAATATATACTATTTTTGATATCCGGTTTAGTTTCTACCATACTTACATTCTAACTTTCTACACAGGTTTTAAAATAGACCGATTTCTATGGTTTTCTTTCGCAGGCACGTAAAGCTGTTTGTTTTTGTTTTGTACAAGTAACAAATCGGTAATAAAATGCCGTTGTTTTGCTGCAAAATTGTAATGTAAATGTAAACCACAGGTTACGTGCGTGTGTGAAAATGCTGCTCTGTGCAGCAATAAATAGCGATTAAGCTGTGAATTTAATTAAATAACCTACACGGCCTACCAAATTTAATGTCGTAGGTTTCATCACAATTCCCAAAAATAATCAAACAAAGAGTGGTTGTATCTTTTCAGCGAACTGATTCGTACGATAAAATTTTTATTTCTATCGAATTAAGTATTAGGTAAATGAATTAAGTATTAGGTATGTAAAATACCATCAAAAGGTTCACTTATATAAGTAAGTAGGTACCTACTCTACTGATACTTCAAACACAGACTCTTTTATATAACGTGTAAAAAACACTTTTAAAATCATAGTTAAGATTATGTTATCATAATACCCGTATATCATTAATCATTGCGCGAAACAGTAGTCAATTAATTATATTTTTTTAAATTATTCTCAAAAAAAATTATTGTTCAGAGCTTCAATCAATTTTCAAAATGACAAGTTGTTTGTCTATAATCTAATTAATTTTGTTTAACATGGAGTAGAGCTTTCTGTGTTCAGTCGCGCTGATACTGCAAAGGAAAATCACCTTTATGTACCTTTTGTATATTCACGTTACGTCCCTCCCGGGACAAACACTCCAATTTATTTCCTATCTTGAATTTTCTACAGCAGTAGATTCAGTTTTAATTGATATAGATACGTAGATCAAGTTTCCATTTCAAATGAATGGAATGAATAAACTCCTTGCTTCGGATTACGAAGTATTTCATCAGAACAGCCAACAAGCCTATGGGGTGTGCCAAAATACTTGAACTCTATTAAAGCTATTTAATATCGTGTAATTCGTGAACAGTTTTTTTTAAAAGTGTTTGGAAATTCTCAAAAAATGATCCACTGTCCAGAAAAATCAGAATTACAGGTCAATAGAGGTATTTTGTTACACCCTGTATATTTGGAAGAAGTTTCATTAAGACTTAGTGAAAAGATGCTTAACAGAATAATTCGGTGGGAGCTAGCAGGGAGTGCAGTGCAGTGCGGCCCCTAACGACCCTCCAGTTGTGGAGGGCCCTCCAAGCTCAGCTGCTTCACGCTATGCACTTTTCAAGTACGCACTGTTTATGCTCCAGTTCGGTTCCGGAACTTTTTAGCCGCAGACATTGCCCGTTTGGATTTGAAAATATTATTTCTTTCTTACTCCACACAAGAAAAGATTTTGAAAAAAAAAACTTACTTTGCTAAGAAGTAACGAGAATTCTGCCACTGAAATTATTGTTTATCGAATTAAAATAATTAGGAATTGGTGTTTAAATTAGTTTTCAATTAAATTTAGAGCGAAGTGCATACGTGTAATAAGGTCGTTTAGTATAAAACAGGCCAGCTGCACCAAGCGAGTGGAGCGATCCTCAACATATGAAGAGTCCTCGTAGCTCGTCGCCTCTTGCAGAAGTGCGATGTTTATGAATTATGTATCACCAGAAGGCTGATACTCCCTTCATAAGTGTGCACAAGACCTTTGAAGAAC
This sequence comes from Hofmannophila pseudospretella, assembly GCA_947369225.1. Lineage (NCBI taxonomy): Eukaryota > Metazoa > Arthropoda > Insecta > Lepidoptera > Oecophoridae > Hofmannophila > Hofmannophila pseudospretella. The sequence continues at coordinate 7,918,620 of OX376316.1, forward strand.
TCGTTTCACAAGGATGCAATTTGAACCACATTTTGTGGAGGGAACTTTGACCGTATATACGATTTCAAACGTTCTCATTTCGATGGATCGAAAAATGTCATAGGAAGTAGTAAGTTAAGGGTTAATTTTAAGTAAAAATGTTCAATTGTGCGCTGTCTGCTGATTGAATAATGATGAGGAATTGGGACCGCAATCACATTGGACAAGATTAATGACCCGTTCCTGCCACTGAATAGAAGCGACTCCGTCGATGCTAATTTCGTTCCCCCGGCGACGCCGGACGACTGACACTTTAGTTCCCTATTTTGGCGTATCCCAATTTTGACATCTGTATAATAGTAACTAAAAGGTAACTTCAATTATACCTGGACAACACATAGGGCCATTCATACGAATGTCAAGGAATCATAACAAAAACTTATTGCGACAGGATTCCACAGAGTATAGCTTGTGTCTTCTGCTGTACTATATAGTGTGTTCTTAGGTATGAAAACTCTTCGCATATTTGACATGCAATACAAATGTAAAATAATCCTTTGCCTGCCAGTCACACCCCTTGCAGGAGTCTCTACTCTAGACGACGATGATACCTCAGAAGAAAACCACCTGCATGACTATATATCTTTGGTTTAGAACAGTATAGAGTAAAAAATGCATGCAGTGGACTAGACACTAGTACAAAGTAGGTACATACTGGTGTAAACACTAGACTGAAACTCGAGTGAGCCTTCCGAGAACGGGTAGAGAAACCATTTTACTACTAAACGTATAGTTAGGATAAAATTTTGGGGCAGGCCACGACGGTCAAAGGCTTTGAATAGCTAACTAAGAACAGAATTATGTAAATGTAAACAGCAAAAATTCCAGTTCCGTTAATCAGGGGTTAAAAGAAAATAATTTTCACTGAAACGAAATTTCTATGTGGACTTTTTACGGCAACAATGAACCGTATATTGCCATTGAAATTTATTGCTGATTCACGTCCTGCGTACTGTTGTTATTTCAGTCGAGTGACTAGGGTGAAGTGAAATAAATGAAACTATGTTATACACGCGAATGAACAAATATTTCATCAACTTGTTGCCCCGGAGGACAAGAAGAAATCACTGTGCGCTCGATAACGTCCTTCATAGAAAGTTTAATAGAAATTGGATTTAAGCCTTTGTTCAGTGTTGGGAGTTTGCTGTTATTTGCTTGGTCGAACTTTGGGATTGCGTGGAGCGTGTTTTACACACAGGGTGTGCAGAATGTGTTGCATGTTTGTTTGCCGCGGGCGCGGGCTAATCGTGGCGTGCGGGGATATTTACAGTCCCGGGGGAGGCGTCATCCGATAATGTTACAGCATGTCCTGCGTTGGCCCGCTGCGCAAATCGCTGTGCTGTCACATGATGTACCAATTGCGGTGAAATATATTTTTGTTCTCTTCGGGCTTTAGTGTGCTACATTTTATTAGATATTATGGGTATTTTATTGTAAGTAGATCCGTTATAAAATCTTCAATTTCTGCCGGATATGCAATAGTTAGAACCCATTTGTTGAATTTAGGCATTAATTTCGTAATTTACCTATAAACGCTAAAATATTAAAATTAACCTGCTTTATAGACGAGTAGGTAACTATAGGTAAACTGCTTAAACGCCTGCGCAGCAAGAAGGGCGCGGGGCGGGTCGTCAGAAGGCGAGCATGGGGCGGGCGGGAGGTGGCCGTCGAGGTGGTGCACGTCACATGTTCGCCCTCTGACGTCCCCCTCTTGCCGCGCAAGTGATCCCACAGGTAGGTAAGCGGTTTACTTATAATTACCTACATATATTTGGCGGATTTTAATAACATGTTAATTCGTATAAAACCGTCACTCCTCTTTTAATATTAGTAAAGACATTTGTCGCTTAAATCCATGTCAACCTTAATTATGCTAGCTTATGGTTAGTGAGGAGTGTCTCGTTATGATATGTAGGTAGTTATACCTTTTGTGAGTTCTTAGTGTAGGTGTGGCGAGCAAACATCGCATTTTGCGGTGTGTTGATTACGTCGTTACCCGCGGAAGCCTTCGCGTTGAGTGATTGGGACTGGCTCGGACCAAGAACGGAGCGGAGCGACTTTCCAATCGATAGAGAATAAAGGTTGGCGTGTCCATCTAACTTGTAGTTACTCGTGTGTATTTTGAGGGACATGAAAGTGACGTCAAAGTCATGTATGGCGGTAACGCAGCGGGTGCGGGGGTTTTGGATGTTCAAACCACGTCGGTAATCCATTAAATCCTTCCCTCAAAACCTCACAAAAATCGATAAATGTTAAGGTTTCGTAGATCGCCTCTGTGGAGATTTTTGTGAGGTTTTAGGGGAAGGAGTTAATCGAGGAAAGGAGTTAACGAGTTTCAGGGGCGAAACCTAGAAACTCCCCCCGAAGGACTGTTGAAAACTGTACATTAGGTACCACAGAAAACTGTATCAAAATACCTTCTGTATTGTCTTATTAGAAGCGCGACTCAGTATCGATAACTTTTGCCACAATATTTCGAAATTATTTCTTTTTGAAGATAACTTAGAAGCGTTTTTAGAGGTCCTGTTATACTATTATAACTGCGGGATTAGACGGAGCCAGTTTAGGCCGCAGGCCACATAGATCGATACGTCGGGAAATGTCTAAGTGGTAAAATGTCAAGTCTCCAAATTACGTTCAAGTCGTGAAATATCAAGATCGCAAAACGTCCAGTCACAATGTGGGCAATGTGTCCAATGTCACGGGCGACACGGGGACGACACAGGGACTACACAGGGACGACACGAGGACAACACGGAGCCGACACGGAAATGACACAGGGACTACAAAGGGACGACACAGGGGACGACACGGGGATGACATGGGGACGACACGGGGTCGACACGGGGATGACACGGGGACGCATTGCACAGTAGGCACATGGACCTCTTGACATTTTCCGATCTGGTCATTTTGCGACTTGGACATTTTCCGATATGGACATTTTGCGATCTTTACATTCTCAGAGTTAGACGTTTGACAATTTACGATATTGACAATTCCCGACGTAACGGAAGAGACGTTGGGCGTGAACGCGGCGTTCGCGGGCCGGGCACACGACTATCAAATTATGAATAGGACATGCAAACGCCTTTACATTTCACATTTGATTGTCGTTAAAAGCATGGCAGCGTCTCTTCCGCGTCCTTTTTTATTGTTTTGCGTCAATCAATAGTGAACTTTATAAGTGTTTGCATATAGTTCAAAATTTGAACGTCGGATCCGTGCCCCGCCATGCCACGTCTCTGTGTGGCTTGCGCTTAACAATGCTTCTCAGCTCTATGCGGTGTTTCAAAACCTGAAAAAGAAGAAGTGATAAATATAGGTAACATAAATTATATTCAAAGTAATGAACCTATTATAATATTATGTTATTTTGCCTCACCAATTATTATCGGCGATAGATAACTTACTCATAATAGCAACGAGTTCTCTCAAAATTAGATTACTCAGTCAGTTTAGGCACGCAGTTAATATAGTTAATACTGCAAAATGCTGTGAGCATTAACTAGATCTAAACACTAATTACAAAATTACTGAAATGAAACCTATTTTGTACTCGACTAAATACCTAAAACAAATCGTGCTAACGTTTAGTCAATTAGTTTTTAGGTTAGTTGAAAACTGTAAGTGAGCATTTTACCAAACTTTTCAACGACTAACACAAGCACTGTTTGTTTATATATAATCGATTATTATAAACTATAACACCGCATCGCAACTAGGCAAGCCCGCACCCGAGGTCTTAAATGATGATCACGTAAAAGGCACGCCATTAGGACAATAAAATGGACCTTTTGCCTATAACAATCATAATGTACGAACCCTTTCGGCTTAACAACTCGGGACCGTAGTTACAGCTTTGCGCGAGAAAGTGTCAACACGATAAAGTACTCGTATTGTTTAAAACGATATTGTTAACTGTTTAAGGTCGAAATGAGAAGAATATCAATGTAATACGTGTTGGTAGTTTTGGGTGCAGTATTTAGTTTTAGTTTATGTACTGAGGAAATGACTTATAGCGTTTAGGCAATTATAATAAGATGGCGTTGTCGACAATTTTTGCTGTTATCCTGCTTTTCCGGACGCACAGGAAAGCCGCTTCATAATGCCGTTGTGGTGTGTAAAATTGGTCATACATAAATTAAAACAAATGCTTCAACAAAATTTTCCATTACCCATTTTCTGATTAGGTAAGGGTTCCTTTAATTTCTAAACTGGTTTTATTATAGAAACAAAAAAAGTCCCATTGGTGCTATTGCTTCTTACGGTAGAACCAACGGACAAAAAACGTCCAATTAATTATATTGCTTAGTAAGCAGTGGTGTGCAACTTCCCATAATACTGGTAAAATGACCGATTCGCCGGGAAATGTCAAAGTTGACGACCTTGAATGATATGTTTAAAGTTGCTACTTATAAGTAAGTATAAATAACTAATCTATATAAACAGGGTGATTCACGAGTTTGAAAAAACTTTTATATTAAATTAGTCCGCACGTGGCCTACCGCGTAATCCTAATTAGGGAAAGGATGCTGGCAATATTCGATGGCTCAGTTTTTCGGATTTTTTTGTCACTATACTATAGCCCAAAGGTCTAGGGCGCACTGCGCGTACGCGGTAGAGACCTACTTTAGACTCGGCTCTTCATACACTCAGAAATCTGGAAAAGAGTTTCGTAATCGGTTAATATTCGTCATTTAAACGTTGCACCGAGCATTCACTTGATTAATTCGAAGATGTAATTATTCATAATTAAAATCCGCACTTGTGTTTTCTAGTTCAGTATTCATAATTTGTTTGTAAAACCAACTGGTGATTGTATATAATTTTATAAAGTTTAAAATTTGTACTGAGCCACCATGTATAATACTGAATGTTTCTGTGTTTCATGCGCACAAGCTCTATGCGTTCCTATACCATTCATCCGATTGCGATGAAACTTTGGTAAGTTGTTGTCCGCACGCCCGCGTAGGTTTCAGAGTTAAAAAAAAGCCGAATGAAGCCGCTGTCGGGGCGCAGCTATTGTACGAGTAAGTAAAGTAATTAGAAAAGAAATAGTTACTCGTAATTCATCGAAAGGGACAATATATAATTATCCCATTTTTTTTTTTTTTTTTTCTACCCTCCGTGGTGGGATGAACATCTACTCCTCTATTATTTTATTATTTTTGATGAATTTTCTACATAATTACGCTGAAGGCTTTTGTGAATGTACTCAAGAACATAAGCAGCGATTGCACAAACGTTGACCAGTCGAACAAAGAAGATTTACTCGGGTTTTTCAACTAAAACCCATCCGGGTGTGCTCCCTCAAGTGCCAGCCCAGGTGGAACGAGTGGAGACCGAATTATCTTGTGAGGGAGGCGCACTTCGATGCTCGGGAGTGTATTTTGTGAGGTTCAGTGTTTTCGCGCAGTTTTATTGGACTTTGTTTCGAAATGGCAATCGAAAAAACTGATATTTACGCCTTTACAAGCGGATATTTTTGACAACGCCATCTGTGAGTAACTGGGAGAAACACGACCCTTCAAATACTTTGTATATCGAGCGCACACGCGTCGCAGATCGTTGGGATTCCGGATAGCGCACGAGCGCGAGTTAGCCAAGCTGCATCGTGTTGTCGTTCGGGCCCGGCGTCGCTAGAGGGAGCTGCGAGTTCATTGGTCTAGTAGTTTTAGTATTGACTTATTTATAGGCTGTAAATTGTAATAAATAGATAGTTAATATTTAATATTTAACAGACATTTGTAATATTGATTCAGGGTATTGTTTATACCTATATTTTTAATTTTAATGTAAGTCTGTACATTTAATATTTTGGTCATTCTTTGATTAATTTAATATTTTTAATTTTTATTTTCTGACATTCTTTGCTTAATTTGACTTAACTTATTGTTGCTATTTTATTTTATTATTTTTAAAATTATTTTTTTAATTAAGTCCCATTAACAACAACTCATTTTTAATAACATTAAAGATGAGCGCCCCCGCCCGTGCCCCTTGCCCACACTGTCCCGGCAGCCAGCGTCTTTTCTCCGTCCCCAACGGACTCAGTATACATATGGGCCGTATGCATAAAGATCTCTTGTCTCGAGGTTCCGTGGGGCAGGCCGCGAGTGTCAATTCCACTCAGACACAGACGGGTCCAGAGTCACGGGATCTCTCAGACTTGCCTCGCCTGAAGAAGAATGTCTGCGTACTCAAGCATATTCCCAAGGGAGCGAGGTATCAGGCGGCTGGCAAACTATCATCGATAATAGAGCTTTGTCTCCGAACTAATGCAGTTGAGAATTGGTTCAGGTTGCTATCGTTTTCTTTCGTGGCACTTAAGCTTCCTGGCCGCAATGAGCAGAAGTCGCTGACAGCGAAGGTTAAAGAAAATATTGAAAGCTGTCAGTTCGACGTCCTGGATGACCGAAGTTCCCGCAGACATACCAATTTCTACCGGACAGTGGAGTCCAAAGTTTTTGAGGGAGATTTGAGAGGGGCGGCGCGGCTACTCGTGTCCGACTGTACGCTGGCACCATCAAACGCGGACACTTTGTCCGCCTTACAGACGAAGCATCCGGCCCCATCTCGTCTACTGGACATTCCACCGGCACCTGACCCGTCCGATCCCAGCCTTGATGTCTCAGCCGAAGAGGTTGCTAGTGCTTTGAGCACTTTCTACAATGGATCCGCTTCGGGATTGGATGGTTTGCGTCCTGGACACCTGAAGGAGCTTACATCACCTTCGGCTGGTGACAACGGGCCCAAACTACTCGAATCTTTGGCACGATTGTGTAACTTTTTGTTAAAAGGTTCACTCAATCCGGTCGTATGCCCATATTTATATGGTGGTTCGTTATGCGCCCTTTTAAAGAAGGACGGGGGAGTGAGACCTATAGCCGTGGGTAGCACGATTCGCCGACTTGTAGCCAAGTTAGGTTGCCGCGCGGTTAGGGAGTTCATGTCGGCCCACCTTCAGCCTCACCAGTTGGGATTCGGATCGGTTCTCGGATGTGAGGCTGCCATACACGCCACGCGCGCCTTTGCCGCCAGAGAGGACGAGGGTAATATATTGATTAAGGTGGATTTAAAAAATGCGTTTAACTCGGTGGAGCGTGACATTATTTTGAAAGAGACTAAGACACACATTCCTATCCTCTATCCGTTCTTGCATCAAGTGTACGCAACGCCGAGTAATCTATTCTACGACTGTACTTTGATACCGTCGCGAGTTGGTGCGCAGCAAGGGGATCCTCTGGGACCATTGCTCTTCAGTCTAGCAATACACAATATTATTACCACTCTGAAGTCACCCCTAAATGTGTGGTATTTAGATGATGGAACTATTGCTGGAAGTCCTGACGTGGTGGCAAGTGACATTAATGCACTATTTCCGTCTCTGAGGGCAATGGGTCTGGAGGTTAACACGGCGAAATGTGAGTACTACGAGTGTGGTCCAGTTTCGCCAAATACGGAGTCTCGATTCAAGGATTTGATACCTGGGTTGAGAGTGGTGGACAGGTCCAAACTCGATCTGCTTGGTGCTCCCATATTCGCCGAGGCTGTGGTTGGTGATTTGCGGGCGAAGACGAATTCCTTGTCCTCTCTGGCCCAGCATTTTGCGAAATTACACGCACATGTTTCCCTTATCCTGTTGAGAAACTGTTTTTCCATGCCGAAGATGACGTACACGGTCAGGACGGTGCCGACGTGGATATTTCCGCAAGACGTGTTAGGTTTCGATGACATCCTGAAACGCACACTCGAGGGCATACTTAACGTGCACCTCAACGACACACAGTGGGTCCAGGCCAGTCTGCCGGTTAGACATGGCGGACTGGGCGTGCGTCGTCTGCAGGAGACGGGTCCCATAGCGTTCTTGGCGTCGGCGCATGGGGTTGCGGGGCTGGTTGCTCGTATTTTATCCATCGAAGGTGACAAGCTACGCATACCCTATGCAGCGGAGGCCTTGGACGCATGGTCGACAGTCTGTCCAAATAGCGACCCACCGGACAGTCCTGCGAGTCAGAGAGGTTGGGATGATGTCACCTCCAAGCGGTTCCTCTCCAGACTCACGGAGGAGGCCACCGGTGCGGATGAGGCTCGACTTCGAGCGGTGTCCAGGCCGGAGTCAGGTGTCTGGCTGCATGCCTTGCCGTCGCCGCATATGGGCACACTGCTGGATGATGACTCCTTGAGGGTGGCGACGGCTCTGAGACTTGGCAGTGATATCTGTGAGCCTCATCAGTGCGTCTGCGGAGCTATGGTGGAGGCTAATGGGCACCACGGTCTGGCCTGTTCGCGCTGCGTCGGTAGGGTCCCCCGCCATCAAGCGATTAATGGGATTGTTGGGCGAGCGATAGTGTCTGCTGGTGTGCCCTGTGTTTTGGAGCCCCCTGGGCTGTGCCGTACGGACGGCAAAAGGCCGGATGGTCTAACACTGATTCCTTGGCAAAAAGGTCGCTGCCTCGTGTGGGACGCCACTTGCGTTTGCACGTATGCGGCGTCGCACTTGAGGAGCACCCAACGCGCTGCTGGCTCAGCAGCTGAAACAGCTGCTGGGCTGAAGCACGCCAAATACGCCAATTTGGAGTCAGCATACGACTTTGTGCCAATCGCCGTTGAGACGGCGGGCACGTGGGGCTCCGAAGCAAGGAATTTCATCTGCAAATTGGGGAGACGACTGAGGGAGAAGGGGTGCGACCCCCGGTCCGGACACTTCCTCGCCCAACACATCTCCATCGCAATCCAGCGGGGCAATGCGGCTAGCATTATGGGCACTTTTGGGAGGGACACGGTGAGAGGGGGCTTGTTTGACTGAACTGTCGATTGGATGGTTATACCTGTTTATTGACTATTTATATGACACTGAAATATTTTTAGATTTTTAGTTTTATTTATCTAACATTTGACATGTATTGTTATTAATATTAAACTATACTCTCATTATCCCATAATTTTCCATGTCAATACTGTACGTTGTTTGTATTTTAATTTATATGTAATCATGACGAGTGGTATGAAATATTTCTCAACATTTTGACTGGAGGAATTTTCGGTTGGCTCCAGGAAGTTTGTCCTCGCAAATGATGTAAGTTGCGCCCTCGTTTGATGTTCGAAATTAACGCCGCGCACGAAAATGTGGATTTCACATACTTTAAAAACTCCCCAACAACGGTATAATAATGGTAGTCCATAATAGTCAGTTATGGTTTGTGATTACTTTATTACATTAATCGGACTATGAAATATTTGTCGTGAAAATTATCTGGAAGATGGAACTTGTGCGTTAATCGTTTCTTTTTAATTTATCTTCTTCCTGATACCACAGAATAAACACTGATACTCAGTACCTATATACCTAAGATCTTGAAGAAGCACACCGTATGGTATCATGTTCACCTATTATGTGACTATGCTCATAGGACAAAAGCCAGATAATCAAGCAGTCACCTAAATAAAGGTAGTCAATCACACAAACTGAACATGATGAACTGAACACTTCTTTCAGGTTTCAGATAAGTACTATGTAATTGAATTCCTATTAATTTTGCATCTCCACGCCAATACTGGTAAGGCATTATTAAATAGTATATATTCTTCTTCCAAGTCGTATTCCTCATTGCTGAGGGTCGTGATCATTCTAAGGAATTAATCATATAGAACGACTCTCGTGGCAGATTTCAGGGGGTGGTTTGCCATTGCCTTCCCCATTTCACACACTGGTTATCTCAAACCTGCACACGCAGGTTTCCTCACGATGTTTTCCTTCACTGTCAGAGCAGTGGGTAAATGTGTAATATGTCCTTTTAATGTTGCATTGTTGTTTTAATTTCAAATATTTTTAAGTTTAATTATGTATGCATAATGCAATGTTAAATATATGTTTTTCTTTATTTCTTTTCTAAAATCTTTCGTTACGTAAAATCTTTCGAAAAAACCGAAAAACTCATTGGTACATGGCATGGGAGTCCGACGTCCTTGCCACGACGCCACCGACGCTCTAAAATAGTCTAAATACCAGTACCTAATCTAAATTCTGGTGATTTAAAAAATAACATTTCCAGTTTCTCATCTTTATAAAGGCAAGCGAGGCTACATGAAAATGTGGAACCATTCATATTTAAATTGTTCCGCAATATCTCGCGTTAATGTGGAGGGGCTATAAAAATATCAAATACAGGCTCGGATGGGCGGGTCTCGGCTTGTCGATGGTGGATGGTGGCAGTGTGCGTGCTTTCACCGGCAAATATTAAAATATCGTGTCAAAAAGCTGACCCCAGGTGCATGATCGAATATGCTATCGTTAAATTTTGATACCTGCCCATAACGTTTTATCCCATTTGATGTTGTACATTTTGACAGTTGCATTGAATTTATTGAACCTATAGCCCTAGCTACTTACGTTACATTATCGGTATTCTATATAAATGAACTCCAACACCTTTTGGTATCGAAAGAAAATATGAAACGGAAAAAGGAAAATACGGTGTAAGTCTGCCGTAAAATAGAAATGTGACCAGTAGGTATAAGTACCTACTTACTCGTACCTGGTAGATGTTTTCCTTCCGATACGCAATTGACTCTTTTCAATTTCTAAGGGCAGGTATTCGTTTTGGGACCAAACTTGTAGATGGGTTTACGAGTAAGTTGTTAGTAGTTAAATATATCGCTATAGGTATAATAAACCAAATTAAACGGACAAAAAGTACGAGTAGGACTCGAGTACTGAGGGTTTCGTACCATTATGATAATTAATTAAATACCGTAAAGCTTAATAAGTATATTAAGTAAGTACATTATCTTGCCAGATCCACCATTACGCTGGTAGTAAGCAGTGGCATGTACGGTACGGCACATGATTTGTATGTAGGTACATTATTATTATGCACATTATTATTATATATTATGCGGTGTGTACATTATCGCTATTTTGAAAAAAAAAAACTCTCGTAAAGGGTTAGGGGTAAGGTTATCTACAAATTTTGTACGAGAAGAACTCCTATTTATTATAGTTTCGAAGAGCTGTTAAATTTTTCTTGTAATCTTACTCATTCTTCCATTTTAGGAATAAGGCAACTATGGGGCCACAGAACTTAGAACTTCGTATTAATTTCAATTTCATACCTTTAGTCGTTCCTGAGAAAAAACGGTCTTGACGGACAGGTAGACAAAAAAGTGATTCTATAAGGGTTTCGTTTTTAGATTTTGAGACACGTAACCCTAAAAAGATAAGAATGTAAGTATAATTAGGATAACGTTCTGAAAAATAAATTTGTATAGAAAAATATCGGAAAAATATTTTGAGCCACATCTACATACCGTCACTGAGCGTGCAAGACCGCGGAAGAGCAGTTTGTAATTACCGCGTAACAGCAAAAAATCGCAAAATTGAAATACATGCGCCAAAATATATTTGAATGGCCATTCGCTTTTTTCATCTCCTGTAAAGTCATGAAAACGCTGATACGCGGTTTTTATAAACTGCTCTTCCGCGGTCTTGCACGCTCAACGACGATATCCAATAGAGTTGAAACTTGTCATACATATGCGGTTACGGATGACAATGCGTTTACCGATATGTTTTTTGTAGACTTTTGTGGAAAATTAAGAGAAATTGATGAACATTTTCTTTTATTTCTCAGAGAACTTCCATGACTCTAAACATAATCATCATAATTGAAGAAAGGTTTTTGGCAGCGAGAGTTAGCTATTTACCTACCTATTCATTCGAATACACAAAAGTAATATCGAATGAAAAATTGTAATATTGTATGTACCATATAGGAAGATACCAAAACGTCAAGGAAATACGAGAATTACAATCTGAATTTCCAGATTAATTTCCTTGGCAGATTTCACAATGGTAAGTATTTCATATAATCTTTTCAACAATAGTACTAGGTACCTACCTAACCAGTTTGGCGGATAGAAGATTTGTAATAAGTATCTTATTTCTAAAAATAAAATATCTCAAAGGTTTGTTCTCTCTCGCTCGAATATGGTGCTTATTCATAAATTAAAATTTGTTGGTCACTCAAGAGCATTCACGAATGTTCGTTTAGTTACCTAATACTTACAAAACGAATCGTAATCTTGGAAAATCGATTTTATAGCGAATTTCTAAGTCGTTAAAGAAACCTCTTAGTCATTTTGATTTATAGACGCTCTTACTTTTTAGACAGCCTGATTATCAATCAAAGTAGATCAGTATTTTGCTAAGGTCACAGTACTAGCCTTGAATTTAATTTATGTTATGTTTTATTCAATTTTCTTTTAGTCTAATAATGTACCTAAGAGTTTAACTATAGTAAGTATTGACAATAATCACGAAAGCTTAAAAAGTTATACACACCTAAGTACTAGACTAGTCTAATTTCCCAGTTATACAAAGTGTAACAAAATACCTGAAGTGTCGCAAGACAACTCTCTCAGTACCTATCTATAGGTAACTGAACAACTTTTGGAGAGCAGTTTCTGGAAAATTGTAATATATGATTGAGCTAAAACCCAGTATGATCTAAAAACTTGTTTCCTATTTCGGCTTATTAACCCCTAAACTTAACCCCTTCGGCTTATTAAGTATTTAACATATTTGTCTATCTGTCTGTTTGTGTGTTTTTGTCTGTGGATATCATAACTTAACAACGGATGATCTGATTTCCAAATCGGAGACCATTTTTAGCACAATAGGCAGCATATTCTAAAAATATCGCCAAGTGGTTATTTATGGAGTACAGGAGGAGGAGACATTAGGTATGTGTTTTTATTTATATTTTAACCTCCGACTGATCGAAGAACGGCATGTTATAAGTTTGACGACATGTTTGCCTGTTTGTCTGAATGTTTGTCAGTTGTGTGTTTGTCTGAGGCAACATAACTTAACAACGGATGATCCGATTTTGACCCGGTTTTTTTAATAGAGAATTTTGTCGATATGTGATGAGAGATGAGATGTCGTTAGCTAAGTCTGATAAAAATTGGACTAGTGCTTTCCAAGATCTTGGAGTATCTTTGATGTCAGATGGGATCTTTTGGACGGTAATAGCTAAATGGTTCGAATTTGAGCTAAAATATTCTGAAACCTTGAGGAATGACTGAATGAATACACTTCAAAAAAAAAGTAAGCGAACTCCAATTTCACATTATGAAACTGGAAGAATTTGAAGATTATCAGTCTGCCGAAACTACAATAGTTAGATGGTGTTTTCTCGAACTAAAGTTGTAGGGAATCCTGAGACAATACAAGAGAAAAAAAAATAGAGTTGGCGGTAAAAAAGTAAATGTAAATTATGTGGAGCTAGGAATTTTAATATAGCCATGGCGAGGCCGAAGGCCGAGCTCCGCGTAGGGCGTAGCCTGGAGCGTCCCCCCGCCTTCAGGGGCCGCAGGTTTAACTTGTTGAATGTTCTTAGCCATGTCAGATGAAAATTGGATCAGTGGTTATAAGATCTTGGAGTCTCTTGGGATGTTGGAGTATGATGAGATCTCTGGAACGGTAACAGTTAGGTGATTTGATTTTGAGCCTAAATGTTTATGACCATGGTGACCTTCGTACACCTGGAACTTGAGGATCTTATGATGACCAGGAAAAAGTAAAGTCTCCAAAATGGACCGTCGGGGATTCTTAAATTTTTAATTTAGAGTTATTTCTTCATCCAAACACTATGGATAATATTGTTAATTAGTTATAAGTACCCGTACAAAGGTCTTTGATAGTCCAAATAATGACGGGACCCAATTCATTATTCTCGTGTACGAACCTCATCATGGTCTATTAAAATTCATCCATATATTATACGGGTACACGACCTTTTCCTCTATGAATAAATTTATTGTATTAAAAGATATGTTAAAAGCTTCTGTCACTTTCTGTGTTAAAATAATGCCATTATATTATGCGAGTACTAATTATTATGATTATTAACTCTTTATTGTACACACACAATATAATACAAACTTATACAATAATATGTGAAACACAAAGGGCGTGACTTATCTCTCTCTCTCTCTCTGAAATATGTTATTTACGTTTGTAATATTTGTGAACCCTTTTTGTTCCTGTGTATTTTTTTTGTTTATATGTATTTCTATCTATTTGTAAACTGTTTGTGTTCCTTAATAAATATAAATATAAGAGAGATCTCTTCCAGCATACCCCATAAAGTGACAATTATGTAATCTTTTACTTAGGTTATAAAATCAGTTTATAAATTGTAAAATATTGGTATTGTAAATTGTGTACTTATTTCTATGTATGAATAACCTACCTATATAAACTAAATATGCAATTTATTACATATGTACTCGTATCAAAAATTAATAGACAAATTATTATTAAATAAAAAATAATAATATAATTATTATTAAATTATTATTTATCTCATATTCAAAAAGTAATAGACGGCATGTTCGCTTTGTACATATAGGTAGGGATAGGTAGTTGAATATTGTAAATAGCTAATTGTCTTTATATTGTATATTTTATTTTATTTTAACATACTCTGTATAGTGTGTATAGTTATTTACAATAAAAATAATTTTACTCAGAATATAAATTTACATTTAAGATGCACCGATTTCATTCAATGCAATAATGTGTCTACTACAGAATTTAATTTGTATTTTATGCTATTTTATCTACGCATAGAGTTAAAATAAATAAGTTCTTCTTAATATGTAGGTACCTACACTTATATATTTTTCATATAAAAGAAATTTAGAGTGTCGTGGTCGATATCAACCAAATATTTTGTTTTTAAATTCCATATTAGTAAACAAAAGATTTGTGAATTTCCATTTAGTTAAAGGACATTCTTATGTTTCGTACTGGTTAGCTCTCGAAACAAGATAGGTATTTTAATAAAGAAAATTGAAGTGGTTTTACAAAATTATTAGGCACGGTTTAAGACATTTGATAAAACCCCTCTTTGAAATTTGAATTTGAGCGGCACATTACTCTGAAAATGACTGGCTATAAAGACTTCAAACGCAGGCCTAATCGTGACTTCCGTCCTTTCGGCGGGCAAATAAGGGCCACCAAATACTGCCCTGACTAAACGTTTCCTTACATTATTGAACAACCTTATTTTAAATAGGTACCTACATGTCTTATTGGTAAGCTTATGGGTCAGTAAAATAAAATTGTTATTATTGGAATGGGTATTGCTATAGGTAAACCGCTTAACTGTGGGGTCGCCTGCACGGCGAGAGGGACGCGGGGCGGGACGCCAGAGGGCGAGCAGCGGCCTCCGACGCCCGCCCCGCGCCCCTCTCGCCCGTGCAGGCGACCCCACAGTTAAGCGGTTTACCTATAGTAAGTACAGTCTTAGATTAGTATCGAAGATACTCGTAAATTTGGTGGGGTAAAACAAACTGAAATTATGTACACTAATAGTAGTAGTGCTATATAATTTAGATTAGTTTATTACTTTAATTACGAACTGTATCGGCATGCAAACCCTCAGCGGTTTTGCTAGATGGGAAAATTTCATGTACTTTACATGTATTAATGAAAAAAAGAAAAATATAAACAGAGATGGTCAAGTATTGGTTCATGCATGTACCTATAGGGCGCTCCATTAATTTTTTGTCAAACAGAAAATAAAAGAAATATTACAAATGTTTATTTACAACTTTTCAAAGTATTCCCCTGCGGCATCAATGCACTTCGATGCACCACATGCATTCGACTGAACCAACTTTCATAACATGTAAAAACTGTTTTTTGCCGCCAAAAAAGCCGCCTAAATTGGTCTATTGCTTCGTCCGCAGTCGTAAATTTCCTTCCACCCAGGGATTTCTTCAACGTGGGGAACAAAAGAAATCACACGGAGCCAAGTCAGGATTGCAGGGGGAATGTGGTAGCAATTGCACGCCCGAATGGGTTAAAATGTCTATGGTTCTGGCAGCCGTGTGAGCTTCAGCGATGTCTTGGTGAAAAATGTTCCGCTCCTCGGACCATCGTCACTCAGCTCCTGAAAGGCTTGCGGGAGGCAAATTTATAGGTGATGGTGGCAAGTGATGGAGACAATTCCCCTAAGCTAAAAAAAATTCTTTTTTTCATGTGATGCCTTATTTGTTAAACTTCGTTTATAATCATAATAGATCATAGCACGAAATGCTTCCCGCGTTACCTCCATCGTAGCGATTGAAAATTGACAATTTTTTCAACAATTAATTAAAAATAACTAAAGTTCGCCAGCCAGTGATATTCGGCCAAGGAGTTTGTAATAAAATTTGCCTTTAAGGGATAAAAAAAGTAAAACAATGAGGTTGATAACAAGTCGTTGAGTAACAATTTTTGTATAGGTAGGTACTTTTAGACGTTTCAGAAATTCAAATAGGTATAGGTGACCGAGGCGACCTACAATGTATTATTATGGATATCTTGTACTATGTTTATGTGTACCTAGGTATTAATGAAAATATTCTTATCATTGACAGTTCATTTTTTATCTTTCGTTTTTTTTCTTCTTTTTAGCCTTAGTTTAGTTTAGCTTTAGTATTATTTTAGTGTTATTTATATTGTTATTAACTGTTCATTTGTAAGTTATTTAAAATTACATAGAAAACTGACGCAGCCGCAAAGATTTATGTGTTTTTAAAATTAAAATTTTGTTGTTCGAACTTTCTTTGAATGGAAACTGTCGTAGTCACACACACAGTGTGTTATTAGGACGGACGATCTCGCCAGCATCCCGCTGACATTCTCCTTTAGTCATTTTGTTTTCGCCGAAGTCTGTGACACACGACCGTGCAGCTTTGTATGTATAAATCTTCTTTTTCAGCTATATTTTCCAAGGGCTTTAGTCGAGCGAGTGGGACAAGAAGAGAATAATTGATTTTAGTAGAGTATAGAATTGTCCAGATTTTGTTTCCATCTTGAAAGTTGGAAACAAATAGGCAATTGGACGTACATAAACTGTTGAAATGGCTCTCGACTCAACGTTTCTCGCTAGGTAATGTTTCATTGTGCGAAACGCAATAAAAATCGCCGTAAAAATATAAAGGTAGGTACTCAATAAAGTGTATATTTAGAATTTTGTGAGTAGAAATATTGCTCGGGTTAGTAAATAAGAAAAATAAAATCCATTTAAGCAAAATACAATTTTTATTATGAATTAGTGTTATTCAGTTAGTTTAGTGTTATGATGTTTCTTGTTTTATTTCAAAGTTTTGTATTTTAACTGATACTCGTACTTATCTCATCTTATCTTATGATAGGGGGCCGGAAATAACCCTGCGGCACTTCGACTCTTGAGGATCTTTTGTGCCTACCCCATTTTACACACTGGTCATCTCAGTGTGCAGGTTTCCTCACGATGTTTTCCTTCACCGTTAGAGCAGTCGGTAAATGTACGTAAGTCTTTGAAAAATACGAAAAACTCATTGGTACATGGTATTGCCTGGTTTCGAACTCGGACCTCCCGCACGGGAGTCCGACGTCCTAGCTACGACGCCACCGACGCTCTAATACTCGTACTTACTCGTACATAAAGTATTTATTATAACATTATATAATTTCCGGAATCCGGGATCTACAATATACTTTGAAGTTTTTTGTTTCTGAATCAATTTATTGCAGAAAAGCCACGATCTCGCGTCATTTTTGTAAACATGAAGCAAATATAATTTTCCTATTATCCTTTATCCGGATGAGCCGGATTAAATAATGTGCCTACTCTTTTTCTTGTGTTCTAAATCTCTTCTTTTGAGACCTTTTTTAGCATAATAGGCAGCATATTCTAAAAATATCGTCAAGTGGTTATGTATGGAGTACAGACATTAGGTACCTATGTGTTTTTATTTATTTTTTAACCCACGTGTGACCAAGGAATGTGTTGTTCTGTGTGTTGAGGAGTGTTATAGTTTGAAACGTTTGCCTGTTTGTTTGTCTGTCTGTTTGTGTGTTTGTCTGTGGCATCATAACTTAACAACGGATGGTCCGATTTGGACCCGTTTTTTTATTATTCAATAGAGAATTTTGTCTAGAGTGTTCTTAGCTAGGTCTGATTAAAAATGGACCAGTGGTTTCTAAGATCTTGGAGTATCTTTGATGTCAGACAGACATATGTCTCTGGAACGGTAATACCTAGATGGTTCGAACTTGTGCTCAAATGTTTAGGTTCATTCATGGTGCGTCTCCGACATCTGAAAACTTGAGGATCTGATGATGACTAGGAAAAAGTAAATGATCTTCAATTTCATAATATGAAACTGGAAAAATTGGAAGATAATCAACCCACCAAAACTATAAAAGTTAGATGGGGTCTTCTCGAACTAAAGTACGAAAATCCGGAAACCTGAGAATTTCAAGAGAAAAAAGTAATTAAAGATGGCGGCCAAAAATCTAGTTCTGTGCATCATCCTCCTCCTCCTCGCGTCGTAATCCTCAATGCTGAGGGTCGTGACCACCTTTAGGTATCACCTTCTGGCGGATGATCTTCCTCTATTTATTTCTGTCCCCGGCGGTGTGTATGGCATCGTGAATTGTAGAGTCAAGGGTGGTGCGGATTTGGTCGGACCAGCGCATCGGACTACGTCTTCGAGGCCTAATCCCTTCCATTTTTCCGGTCACAATAAGTTTTTCGAGGTTGTCACTGTCTTTCCTGGCAATATGACCGAAATATTCGAGAATACTACGAAGGCACTCGGAGGACAGTCGTGAGGTGATTTTGAGTTCACATAGAATTTGGTACGATGTGCTGTCCACTGAATTCGGAGCATTTTTCGCCAGCACCATATCTCGAAGGCATCAATTCTTTTGCGGTCTGCTGTTCTTAGTGTCCAAGTCTCAGCGCCATAAGAGAAAATGGAGAACACCAGTGAACGTACAAGTTTGATCTTGGTCTTGACGGAGATGTTTCTGTCTACTCAGATTCTATGTAACTGAGACTGTGCATCATAGTGATTTACAAATACTTATTACAAAAATTAGATAGTGTGGTTTCAGTTTTCAAGCGACATTGCAAAATAACAATTTATCTTTTTATTACTGTAAAATGGTAGAGCAAGATATCATCGAATACCAGTGGAATTCAAACAGAAGACGAATCAAAAGAAGTGTGTCAGGACAGATAGAATTCAATGCGTTCCAATTTCTATTCCGCATGGCGAAATAAGTATAAACCATAACTATGTAAAAAGGGATCTGGATGCGACCGTACGAAAAAGTTTAAAAAAAAAATGTATATTAAATGTAAAGTATAAGGAGAGTGTTTGCTAATAACTTACTCGTACAATAGAATATTCTAAGTGGACCGCTAACAGTGCTTGTATTGTTTTGAACTAGATCTTGAACGTGATTTGTAAAGACAGCTGGCTGATTGACTACTATGTCCACCAGAAAAATTAAAAAAAAAAAAGATAAAATTATATGGATGGATTCCGTCCTGAAAATCGGACCATTGTTGAGCATTTAACATAACACGTTGATTATGACGAGAAAAAGTTGCCAGTTTTCTATCAGTGTTGCCTGTATGTCGTGTCGAGCACGCACCGGCCTAGTTAGCGCGTTTCCGGTGCATACCGTCTACGCGCCAATGCGGTCGCGAACGACGCTCTTTTCTCTTTGTCTGTGCGCTACACTTTTATTTCGTCGTTGAATCTATGTAGGTCAATGGCCAGCAGGTGGGCGAACTCGACTTGCAGTCTGAACATTTCTAAAGTTGCGTTGCAGTTTTATTTAGAAATACTACTGCTTACGAGGATATTTAATAGCTCAATAGTGTTGTGGCGATAATTGTATCCTTGTATACCATAATTTATACCAAAATTATTAGATAGTCAACATGGAATACGCGTAAAACTTATCTAAAATTCCCTGTGTGATGCGTACGTACGTAATTGTAAATGTTTGTTGTATTCGATTTTTTTCTGACCTTCGTAAATATACGAAGGCAAAAAATATTTTGTTCATTTTAAAATTAGTACTGCAACCTGCAACTTGCATTTAATTGGTGCTATAGTTGCGGTTTTCTGAGACTTTAATTTAACTTTAAACTACGTTGTGACGTAATAAAAGTCCGTCGACGATGAGAGAAAACGGTTTTACTCCAATATAATTTATTACGTGGGTAAACACGATGACGGAACTTTTAAAATAATATGGCAGAGTGAAGGATTAAGTTTCAAAGCCGGCCCATTAGCGCAGGGCGGGCGGCGGCGCGCGCACGCAGCGCTGGGCGCCCGCCGCCCGGCTCGAGTCGGTGTGAGGGAATAATACTACTAAAATGTATTTTTACTATTTTCTGTACCGAAAAACAAGCATTGAGAGATAATTATTTTCTATTTTATTCTCAGGTTTTTTCATTCTCCCTCTCTATTCAGGGTCATTTAATTATTTTATGAGACACATCAACTTCGATTAGGTACATTGAAATTGCGTACTAAGCTTTTTTATTTTGTATTGTATTTATTACATCTAATTGTTAACATTAAATAGTACTTATCGTTCAAAATAAAATACTTAGAGACATTGTCCATGTTCCTTTGATGATGATGACTCTCTCTAATCAATACAATTTTATACCACAGTAATTTTTCTACGACTAACATTTTATGCAGACGGCGAACTCCTTAAAGCGAGATAAAGTAAAATGTACTAATCTCTTTTTTCCGGAAATCCTTCGAGACGGCGGGGCTTAGAGCGCGCGAGCGGGTGCATCTTCATTTAGTTTATGCTAATAAGTCGGTGCTTAGCTGCAGTCAGCATTTTCGCAGCTAGCAGAACAGACACCACCACCTTCTTGAGGGCGTAGGTCTCAACGCAGTAGGTGGAGTATACAGTATATTCCATTCAGCTTTGTCCTCAGAGTGCATTCAATATATATTTGTATTCGAGTATTCTAAGTCTTATTCCATCTTGGTGCAAATGCATGGTCAGCTTTGGCACAATGGGCATGCATGGATGCAGTGACAAATTGCAAGCTGAAATAAACTTACTGTACCATTATAATAATGTTCAAATTGAATAGCATATGCGGGTAGTCAGTCTCTGATACTGATACTGTAGTATGTGGTTCTTACTGTGTTTTATCAAGATTAGGTTTGTTATACGTATAAGTCTTAGTTCAGATATAGTACCTTGAATCGCATTCCAAAATCCGGCTCTACGTAATATACGTTTCTAAATTTTTTCAAAAATCCGGCTCTCTGTGTGGATTCAAACTCGTTTCTATGTGACTTTCGGAGTTTCGGGCGACTGATTAATAACTTTATGACTTCCATATAATTCCAACTTTAAATTCCTCTCACTCATATACGTTTCTGAAACCAGTTTTTTCAGATCTTTAAGAAATAGTTTCTTAGATTTTCATGACGCATAAATTGTACCGTACGTTTCGGACTTCCCAGTAAATTTAGGATGCAATTCCGGACGTCTTAAGTGTAAAGATGAGTTACTCTTGTTTGTAACTAGCTCTGGTAAGTAAGGGATGGTCGCGGTGGCGCGGGGCGGCAAGGCGGGCGGCCGCACCGCCAGTGCTGGCCGCTCCGCCGCCGCGAGAGCCCGCGCTGCGCCCCTGCGCCCCACGCGGCCCTCCACGCTCGTTAATATAATTAAGTACGGCATAAATTGAAGCACAGGACCTCAGGTGGAATTATTAAGTTTCGGTGTAAAGAGGAATGACACTTGCCCAACCGAGACGTTCACTGGTATGAGATAATTTTGCCGTAATTGATGACTTCGCAGCGAAACTTTCAGCATGCCGTAGCAACTTCTGCGCTTTTTAAAGTTCTGTAGTTGCAACTGTAGTAAATACTTTAAAATATATGTTTTGGAACACCAGATGGCTTAATATTGTCTTTTATTTAGAGCATTAGTAGATAATTAGGGAGTTCACCTAACCGTCACACCAGCCTGTAACTACTTAGTACTTTCCTACCTATTAAAATAAATTAATTCTTGCTATTAAGCTTAATTGGTGTAAGGTAAGGTCCTGTCTAAGATTCTACGTCTGTAGTTTTTCTCTACTTTATACGTTTTAGCTGTTTTTAACTGCAATATAACTTAAAAACATATTTTCTTGGGCGGCAAAATGTAACAGGGAGCCCTTAAAGTTAGCTTACGTTAATCTTAAAGCAAAAACAGGCAGAAGGGACGTCCCTTCTGCGTCCCTTCTGCCTGTTTTTGAAGGGGACGGGAACCAAACTTCTCCTGAAACAGAAGTAGAATTGAGAATTCTATAGTTAAATAATTCGCTTTTCACGAAATGTTTCATTAAAAAGATCACGCGAACAATGAAATCGGTTAGGTCCTACTGGTTTTGAAATTTTCTAACAACAATAGAACAATAGGCCCCACATTTCAATGCGCAAGAACTTTCAAGGCTATTAACTTAACAGTTTTAATTGGGTATTTATTTATCTAAAAGTCACGTGTGAATTTTTTGCACGATTGAAAAATAGCTGTGCATGCGTTGAAGACATTAAGATTGGTTACGCTTTCCATTTGACTTTCCACGTAGAAATTGCGTCTTGTCATGAAACAAGCTCACTTCCAACGTTTCGAGGTTATTAGGTTATCATAACCGCCCTTACTCTCGTAAGGAATTTGTTTTGACGTTTTATGAGCTACAAAGTAAAGTACTTGATATACGAAGGAGGGTTCAACGGGTTAATAACTTTGGTGCTTATTTGTTTTGTATATTGATCTTAATTTTGGTGTAACTTTATTCATCTATTTAGGTATGCTAAGACAAATTATAGGGCGGGCCCCACGTAGTTTCTCGTCGAGTTTAGGCATTTAATTATATTACAAAGTGTTAATAACTTTAAATTAAAAATTAAAGAAACTCCCGATGTATCATTGTGGAGATCCCCTTACTTCTTCCTGGTCATCATAAAGGTTCCAGGTGTAGGAAGGTCACCATAGTCATAAACATTTGAGCTCAAACTCGAACCACTTAACTGTTACCGTTCCAGAGAACCCATCATACTCAAAAATCCCAAGATACTCAGGATCTTAGAATCACAGATCCATTTTTCATCGGACATCGCTAAGAACATTCAGCAGGTTAGACCTGCGGAGCCTGAAGGCGGGGGGACGCTCCGGGCTTCGCCCTACACGGAGCTCGGCCTTCGACCTCGCTATGGTTATCTTACAATTCCTAGCATCATCATTTCCATTTATTTCTTAGCCGCCAAATTTAAATATATTTTTCTCTTGAATTGTGTCAGGATTCCCTACTTTAGACTTTAGTTCGAGAAGACCCTATCTAACTATTATAGTTTCGGCGGGCTGATGATATTCTAATTCTTCAACTTTCATATTGCAAAATTGAAGTCTACTTACTTTTTCCTGGTCATCATCAGATCTCCAAGGTATCAGATGTCAGAAACGCACCATGAACCTGAATATTTGAGCTCAAATTCGAACAATCTAGCTATTACCGTTCCAGAGATCCCACCTGATATCAAAGATACTCCAAGATCTTGCAAACCACTGGTCCAATTTTTATCACACGTAGCTAAGAACACTCTCGACAGAATTCTCTTATAATTTAAAAAAGACGGGTCCAAATCGGACTATCCGTTGTTAAGTTATGATGCCACAGACAAACACACAAACAAACAGACAATCGTGTTAAACTTACTCCCTCCATCGATCGGGGGTTAAAAAGAAGTAAATCATATACACACATACATTTTTTCTACTTTCGTTTTTTATACGCGGTAAATGATACTGACGATAACAATGCTTTCTTACAAGATTCGCTCGATTTTTTTTATTTATAGTGGGCCAAATAAAAGTTAACCAAATAAAAGTTGACGGGGTTTGAAATGTTTTTACGGATTTTTAATATTTCTGGGAGAGACATGAGCGCCCTGAGACTCTCCCTTGCTACGGCCCTGTTAAAGAGATCTTAACAATATCATTAATTAGCTCATCGTAGGACTTCTTGCTATCGAATTCGTTTTTGATTTTATATATGTCGTCAGTGCCACCTTGCAGATCGTCTCTCGACTGGCAATTTCCACACGGGCGTGGTTACGTAGCAACGTAGACATACGGGGCTGCCGCGTGACTGTACGTACTTAAGGCGCAAAACATACACTAGAGGCGTGCCGGCAGCGTGCTGCCAGCGCAACGTCAGCGCGCTGCCTCTGTCTGTTTTGCACCCGTCACTTTCATACATTTTTTATGCAAGTAGATTAAGAGGCGGCGCGCCGGCCGTTGTGCCCGAGTTTCGCCCCGTTCAAACTATTTTCATACAAAATATATGAGTGAAGCCGCTTCACTAAATATATAAATACAAGAGATATGCAAACCGGCGTGCCGTCAGCGCATCGCCTCTGTCTGTTTTGCGGCTAAAGTGGCGTCAACGTGATAATCGCCCATTAATCGCCTTATTTTTTTGTGTATCATAAATATTCCTGCAAACAGCAGGTTTGTAAATTTAAGGGTTTGGATCGATCTAAGGTGATAATAAACAGTTTTTTGGTTTAGGTATCAATATTAAGCTTTCGTTTCAATTTAAGTACATATATCTCTTGTTCAGATATAGATGCTTTTAAAGGAATAGCGTTACAAGCAATAGGCACCAGTAAAATTGCAATGAAAGGACTTTTCAATTCCTCTCTTGACGAATTGACGTCTCGATTGAGTAGGTTACCGGAGAATGGGATCAAAGAAAACTGGAATCAACAGAAGTTCTGAATATTGAACATCTCCAAACCACAGAACATCTAATATTCGGAGAATTTGCATTTAACTTAGCATAAGGAAATACTCATGTAGTTTCCAACTGAATTACATGAATTAGGAATCTAGTTTAACCTCTGCCACAAACTTAAAACTTACCTTTAGGTATCTAATGGTACTAAAGTCACGTAATTTGTAGTGTTAGTGCGCATACCTGCACGTTAATAGTCGTTGTTACCAGGAAAAAAAATTGAAGGCTCGGCCTTATACAAGGTCTTCGGTACACTAATGGCTCCAATTTTACTATGGACTTTTCATGCAGAGGTCAAGCCACCCTGGATACTCTTGTAGATTTAAAAAAAAAGTACTTAGAGAGCTGACGAGCAATCGGGCCACTTGTTGGTAAGAGGTCACCGTCGCCATAAGATATCTCACCACACAGCTTCTTAGAGGGTTTTCGATGAGCTGTTAACCCAGAGGATAAACAAATCTACCTACAAATACAGAGAAACATAACAGGAAATCTACTGAATCTCATGATAGCTTTTGCCTTTTTCATTTTGCCATGCTGATGAAAACAATAAAGCAATCTACTGCTGCTACTGCAAATAATAAATTTGTCGTTTTTTCTGACGCCACACTTCTCATAATTTGATGGTGATGCGCCGACCTGACGATTATGTCGTGAAGAAGTGCCTTTCCATCGCAACCACTAAAAGGGGAAGAGGTAGGCCGCGTGCTACCTGGCTAACGACTGTCAAACGTGACATGAACACCATGGACCTAACTGAGGATGACGTGTACAATCGAGGAGAATGGCGCCTCAAGATTAGGAAAGCCGACCCCGTCTAACCGGGATATGGCGAGGACAAAGAAGAAGAAGAAGACACTTCTCATAATTTGGAAATATTGTAACTACAAGGAAAACATTAGTCGAAATTTCATTAGGTATTGAAATGAAATGAATGAATTGAAAATGAAATTTTTTGTTGCCATCTTAAACAGTAAATACAATATATTTAATGTTCCATTGATGGTTCAATGTGGATAATTTGCACTAGGGAGAATTTAGGAATACACAAAACAACTATTAATTTCCATAGCATAGTATATCTCTTACGTCCGTAATCCCCGACGAGGTATAAAGAGGAACAACTTTCATCATAGGTAGTTGCCTTACAAATAATTTTTTCACGCTCCTCATATTTCGAATGAATAATCGGATTTTTATTTTACAATTTCTGGCAAAGTTTACGCGGGAAGTTATTGTCAAACTGGGAGTTCTGATAATAAGATTTTTTTCAAGACTACGATTACAATTCATTTGATAGAAACTAATGTAACAGATGGGCAGGGCACGTGTGTAGATTGCAGGACGATAGGTGGCCCCGAAGACTGCTCGAGTGGCGACCCCGAGTGGGGCGCAGGAGTGTCGGTAGGCAACCCGCGAGGTGGACCGAACATTGTGAAGACGGCGGGGAGGATGTGGATGCGAACGGCTAGAGACCGAGGAGAATATATCACGCTTTACACGCTATATCCCTTGTAGGGTAGGCAGAGATAATGGAGCGTCACGAATCTGTCTTGGCACGCTTCTCTTGTTTCCTCTACATTCGTCGTTTCACGCATGCTCGCCGTTGGGGTCGTCTGCTGTATATTAAATTTGAATTGGTATTTTTTCATTTTTATTTAGTGATTTTTTCTACAGTTTGCCTTGGAAATAAGATACATACGTACCTATTCTATTTGATACTCACTAATACTTGTTCATCTCATTATGTAGAAGTAGGTCTTGAATTATACTTACCACAGGGCGGAACAGCTTTACAAATAGGATATTGTAAGGAAACGGTTATATTTCACGTTTACGTCACGTAGGAAATAGCACACCTTATAAGAATTCCAGTTAAATTGGGGTAGGTATTCTTTCTTATCAGCCATAAAAAATAATAACCCCATTTACGGCAACTTGTTTTGGTAACATTGGTGTTTCACCTTGAGAAGGTTATTTCTAACCAAAGAAAGAAACACATTCATGCCGAGCGCGCTCTTTACCTCTCTTCTTTTGACCATAGTATAATAAGGATTTTATACTTGTGATGACATGACATTATAGTAGAGTATAGTAACGTTATTTATATTGTATATCAGGGTGTAACCAAAACCCCGTATAGAGTCAATTGGTTCAGTATCCACAACATAACTTTCACTATGGGGATAATATTGAAATAGCGAAAAAAACCAACTGTTCCATACAAAAGTTCAATACCTACCTACACGACTGAAATGTATGAAACAGCAGATTTTTTTTCGCGATTTCAGATTGATAGATCCGGAAGCTTCAGTATCCATAACAGAACAACTTTCACTATGGGGCCAATATTGAAATAGCAAAAAAAAACCTGTTCCATACAAAAGTTAAATACCTACCTACATGACCGAAATGTATGAAACAGCAGATTATTTTTCGAGATACAGAGTTAGTCCCATAGTGAAAGTTGTTCAGTTTTGGATACTGGGATTTGAAGTAGTCAAACAAATACACACCTAAAAAATTTTGTATATAATATGTTAAGCATCACATCCAGTTCAAAAAGATGTGCAATTTTCGTGCACAAAGTAAAAGTTCCTCCTTATATGGAGTTGGGGAGTTGAATATTTAAGTTGAGCCGGCTTAGCTTGGGCCATTGAGCAATGGCCGCGCATGCCTGGACCCACAGGCTCACGTATTTTCAGCGGGTGGTGACTAAATTAGAGGCTAGCGGATGGATTAGAAATCATTAGGTTGCTTGCTTACTTATCGTATGGTTAGTGGCCAACCTATTTGTAAGAGTTGTTCAGGCCGCCCCTCTGACATGGCTTATCGACTGCTGTCGAACGACAGCAACCGGGACCGACTGCTTAACGTGCTTTCCGAGGCATCATTCATCATTAGGTTGATTTTGACTTTTTTTTTTTTTTTCGTACTGATAATTGCTGTTGGTCCTATTGACCTTTACAGCTTCACCGGGGTTTTTGGGGCGAGCGCTAAATGCGCTCCAGCCTAGAGGAGGACTTAAAAACTACTATAAGAAGCGACTGCCTAAGGGCACCCAGGTGGGTACGGACCTCGGCTTAGGACGTCGCTGGGGAGGGAGGGGTCGGGGAGAAGCGGCCTGGAATACGCCGATAGCGCGTGTAAGCGCCAGAAGCGGGTCGCCGCCCGCGCCGGCGCGGGCGGTATGTAGGTGATGTGTGTGAACTACTATCGGGTGGGGGAGTGATTTTGACTATTAAGTTAAGTATTCTTAAGCTGCCTTAAATTTATATTTAAGCTGCATTATCGACTTCAGTATCATAGAAAAGAGAAAATACTATTGCCAAATCAAGTTATCTACATTTATTTTTTATGGTAGGTACCTATAATAATCACAAGCTTCATTACTGAAAACATTACATTATTCCAGTTAACTACATCCTATCATCCAGTTTGAAACACCTGTTATTGTGCATGATATAATATTTCTAATGCTTTGTGACATTATAGTGTTTTTATTCATTATCGATCAGAGGTGGAACACCTGCTCAACTATTCACCATCAGTCGTAGGGAATAATAACAAAATATTGGAGCATCCATCCCCGTCTGGTCGGCACTTTGTCAAGATTCCCACGATAACGCCGCGAAACTCTCTCACTCCGTGTTTTCGAGAGAAAGGATTTCAATAGACAGTAAAAATGTCCAAAGTTTTGCTAAGAGCGCCAAAACATAGTGTTTATTACTTGTTTTGGGACATGTTTAAGGACATTATCCTATTGTTTGCCGTTGTGAATAGGACACAAAAGTGTTCATTCAGAGAGAACTCGTATTTCTCACTTGATAAATCTACAGTTTTATTATGTTTTCGTGTAGACGACACGAGAAAGTTTATTGGTATTAAAAGTTATTTAATCTTTTTTATGAACGTGCTCTTCAATTCTTCAAAAGCAAATGCTGTATTTGTAATAGTTGATGTAAATATTTCATTTTTGAAGAAAATAGTTTGCGTCTCTGTTCATTACCAATTCTACTCGTATTACTAGAAGTAGGTAGGTACTTACCACTTGTTGTGCTCATCTTTAATAACTCCCGACTTACCATTGTAGACGTACCCATTACCTTTTCCTGATTTACGTTTCGTAATTGTCAAAAAAATCCTGTTTGATATAACTTAGGGTGTTTGTTCCTCAATAAAAGATGGCGAGATCTATCAAATGCACTTGTTTTGTTGGAATAAAAACAAAAAAATTGGGTTCAAGCTTGTATGATTTTACTTACAATCATTTTGAATGTTTTTTCTATAAGAAAGAGCAATAATGTAATCTGTGGAATTTAATATTCTCGTATTACGTAATAGTAAGTATTTTCCTGCTCAGAAAATGCCGACAGCTCCATATTTGTAATTTTAAACTCCGTCACAGCAATTGCAGTATAATCATTATTTCTACGAAAGCATTGCAGCAACACAGTAATTTAATATTGTACAGTTACCCTACTATACCTCTCCTACTTACATGTTAGAAAGTTAGTTGGACAAAGAGTTATACGTACATAAATTGAATTAGCCATTAGAATAGCGGGATTTCGCTGTCTGCTATCACGTTGGGAGTGATGGAAGTTGTGCATAGTTTCCATCGAGTACAGTTTGATTGATAAGGGTGAGGTCGGGTTAGGAGGGCGCGGTCACGTGCGCTTAGGATTGCCATATATCCGAAATTTTCCAAACAAGTCCGAATGTTATACCCTCAGAAATCGGACTATAGTAGCGCACAATTTAAAAATCTTTACATGATTAGACTTACATAATATACTGTTTCACGGTATTTTTATTGTATTTCATTAATTGTGACTAATAAAACTAATTTATTAATTATAAGTACCATCAACCGCAAGTATTAACCATTAAAAATATTTGGTTATATCGCATAACCGGATACAGAATACAATTGTGAATCTTCCGGAATTTTAATGATCAGGGTAAAAATAAATTAAAATGCAGTGATGAACATACTAAGTACTGATATTCTATTTTCACCTGGGTTGCCTGGAAGAGATCTCTCTGAGCGATAAGGCTGCCTTTGTAATTCTGTTTCATTTTGTATGTTTTCTTGGTGTAATAAAACAAACAATCAAAGATCCTGCGTTCGTCATTTGTACCGCAACTATACGAGTACGTCATTGTAGACATATCCACAAATTCGCGTGCATTCTACAATTCTGCAGAAATGTCCAGAATTATCTCTGGATTTTTTTCTTGATGTGGTGATTCTCAACGTGCGCCGAACGCGCCCGCCTACCCGCATCTGATTCACAATATATCAACTACACTCGTATATATACTTTACTCGTGCTCGGATATTTCTCAACCATCTGCCTCACATCTGTCGGTCTTTGTTTTTACCGCGTATTTTTTTTATTTTTTTGTGTGCGTATTAAACGAAATAACGTAAGTAAAAAGTATAATTTGAAATTCATTTTTATCACAGTAGGTAAGTAATTATTTTGCACTACTATGATATTAATAAACCACAATTCATTTGATTTCTTTGGTGGCGAATTTTATAGGATATCATGATTGAAGCAAAAATAGTGATAGTAATTTTCTTGCTTCAGCTTGTATTTGAAATGAACAATATTTTTTTTCGACTTCCTCGCTTTATTCGAGAAAAGTACTATACAAACCTGGGCTGAAATAGTCATTGTTGCCCTAGGATTTTAAAAATACCTCGTTCTTGGCTCGGTCTTTTAAAAACCTCCGCGGCTAGCAATGGATAATTTTCTGAACTCTGCAGTAACTATTCTGCTTATTTATTAGTAAACATTTTCTAAAATTATTTGTCATTATATACTTACGACGAAGTTCGTATTATTGTGTATATGCACAACTAGTTTAGCCGTATTTCGAGATATTGTTGTGGGTGCCTGTCCATAACACTTATCTTTTATGTCTTCTCTGTTATTATTACACTCCTTATATACCTATCCTATTACACGTTCAAGAGAGGGGTATAATTATATAGAGCGTTAATCGTACTACGCTACATAACTATCATTCAAGTAATGATAGCTCTCTATCTTTAATACTTCTAACTCTCTTCAAACTGAATATAAATTCGTATCATTTTGCTAAGTGAAACCTAAGGGTCAAATACGTAATTCAGCCTAATCTGTAAAAAAAAATTTAGATCCATGATCATACAAAACGGCTAACAGCTAGTGTTTAATAAATTAGCGACTAATTGGCCTCTTGAGCCTCCTATTCAGGTGGTCTAAAGAATTTTAAGTTATTTTATCGGAGCAAAGTATTGGATTTTTAATTACTTAAAGTTTGTTTC
The DNA here is from genome assembly GCA_947369225.1 of Hofmannophila pseudospretella. NCBI lineage: Eukaryota > Metazoa > Arthropoda > Insecta > Lepidoptera > Oecophoridae > Hofmannophila > Hofmannophila pseudospretella. The sequence goes on from OX376316.1 coordinate 7,949,649, forward strand.
AAAATTGCTCGTTGGCATGTAACGTTAGTAGACTATATCTTGTGTTTACTATTAGCTCTTTATGGCATGGCATAGTTTCTCAAGCTGCGGATGTCAGTAATGGTTTCCTCATAGTGAGCCTGCAGAGCCCTAAAATGTAACTATGCATGTAGACACAGAAGGCCGCAGAAGCGACATTCGCGTAGCATTTCCATTGTTGCCGTGGCTCCATTGTTACTGGTACAAAATTTTCTTTAAAAGAAACGCATCTGATCAAAGACAAAACGTAAAAACTTTTCAGTGCCCTGTGTTTTATTATCAAAAAGTTTCATCAGGGAAAAGTTGACGAATGCCTGCCGCTTTATTGTCCAATTCATTTGTCTGGAAACGGGCGCAAACCGCTACTGTAAATAATGGAAATACTAGGGAGTCCGACGCCTTGTTGTGCTCCGGTACAGATTACCTATTGTGCAGCAAGTTTGTCTTGCGTCTCTCCTCTAGCGGAATACGAAGAACAAACTTTGTTGTTGTAAATATATATTGTTGAATTAAGGATTCCCTGATCGTGGGTACCTAATTAAACCAAATATTTTTTAATATAAAGCTTTTGTATGTGTAAGATACAGGATGTTCAATTTTAATTTAATCAAATGAAGCTCCATAAATAGAAAGGACGCCTGAAATCGTTATCAAAAGATATTATCAGGCTTCGGTATGAGGGAGATACCTACATAGTATTCAGGCTTGCTTTGTATGAGACTCAGACATGAAATAAGTAAGTACATAAATATCGGTTAGGTATCGAATAGCTTTTGTATATTATTTGTACAGAACAATAGCGACTTCATTTTATCAGTAACTATAGCCAGCAGTTTAGGCATTTTAAAACATTTCTATTGTTTGTGCCAACGCCACTTTCTACGAAGTTGGTTGTTTCCATTGTATGAATACACAATAAATTGTCCGTAGTTTCAACGTGAGCTTTCATATCTCTATTCAGGAATTTCAGCCATCGGACCGCGACGATTGCCCCAAAAAACCTATTGATAGTGGACAGAGCAAACCTACGAGTACACGTAATTACTAAAGAAATATCTATTAGTCCTTTACGCCAATTCCCTCCCTAAAGGTACCCGCTACATGTTTTATCTGTTATCCCCGCATGTTTGTATTGATCCAAGGTGTTATGAGTATATAAAGAAATGAAATAAATGAATAAATAATTTAATTAAGGGAAAAAAAAACTTCTTAAGTACATCAAGCTTAAAAGATAGATATTGTGTTGACAAATAACAGCATTATATAATATTATGATGATGTATACCACACAAACACAAGATGGCGTCACCCTACATTAGGTGCCTGTGTTGCAAGTATCAGTAAAAATAAGGAGTTTTTCTTGTAACATTTGGGATTTGAATTTGATACACAAATATAATCTTGGTTTAAGAGTCAGTGTTTCTTTAAGATGCGCATGCGCACAGATGATGATGGCGGCGGTGTGCGCGCAGTTTTACCCCCAAAAAGCGTTCGGCTTACAGTAAATAGGTATGGTATTTGATTTCAATAAACCGTCATTAATGTTGGTCGTACTTGTTCCAGGGCCTGCGTGCGTGCGTGTGATCATCGGACTCGGGTAACGAGACACGTGACATTTGCGTGACTGTGTGATAGCCACTCATAATGTAACTGATGACAGTAAATTAGGAGTTTACCATAAAAACTTACCTAACATAACGATAAGTGTTTTCTAGTCAGGTGAAAACCAGCACAAGTGAATTTCTATATCTTTTGCAAGATTGGTGTCAGTGTTATTTCAAAGTGGCAAACGGATTGTTGAAAAGGTTAGTAACACAGAAATCGGACTACTAGCGCCGTTTCAAAATCTTTGATTAGTAAGTACTTTCAAATATAATCAGCAGCCTACTCTAGTCCACTGCTGGACATAGGCCTCTCCCAGGGCGCGCCATTCAAATATAATATGTTTGGCTAATATGTAGGTACTTACTACAATCCAGGTGCCTCTAATCTGAATCATGGAGCAGGATCCATCAATCAAGCTACATAAGTATTGATCGGCTAAATTAATTAAAGTTCACTATTTCTATTGAGGAGATATTCCCAGTAGAAAGTGAGTCAGTATTTTACTTGAGCAATAATTATACCGTTTTTTAAAAAAGTCGGTGTAAAATCGGTGAAAATAAAAAATACCATCCAGGCCGGTTGGTGCATAATAAAAGCTGATATCGCTCGGCATTACAGCCTCAATTTATAACCGGAGGTAAATGTAATTTTTTTCTCGCAGCTTGTTGGATTTATCTAAAAATATGTTTTCATCAGCGCCAAGCCAACTCGTTGCTCATCTAGAGTTCGCTGCGAAAATACTGTAGGGAAAGTTAATTGCTTGTCATCGTGACGACTCGTAGAAATATTTGGAAGTAAACAGTGTAACAATTTGCCTTTTTGAGGTCTGATAATTCCTGCCGTGTCGTGCCGGCCGTAAAGAATAGCACCACCCCAACTCTTCCCGTGGGTCGTACGAGGCGACTAATGGACTTGGTGGATATTCTACACCTAGTAGACGGCGATAGGCTCGCCACCTACCACGTTTGTTTACCAAATCTTACGGCGAAAGGTGGGAACTACCTATAATGAAGGTGGTTCCTCTGTCTACCCCCTCGGGGATTATGGACGTGAGAGTTATGCCATGCTATGATAATTTCTAGAAATAAAATACCTGAGTCAGTAGGTAAATAATCCAGAATTAATAAATTATTTTATGGTGACACATCTGGGGGCACGGCAGGGCCCCGCCAAGTCGAGTAGAACAACTAAGGGGCACTACTACTCTTTTCTGGAAGCATTTTGGCCTTTTTTAAACTGTCTATAACTTTGTATAAGAGGTTACTAGAATGCTGAAACGTTCGACGTAGGGGAGGTTGAAAAGCTAAAGTAAACCCCTAAGTTTCATGTTCCTATCCTTTCTAATTTCTTAGTAAAGCAAATGAAAACTTAGGCTATTTTGACACTGACTCTGCCAAATTGAGTATAACGTAGACCTGTTTACCGCCCTGATTGCTACACTGTAGTTTTGCACTCCTGCGCAACGGCTAACTCACATAGTATTTTAATTGAGATATGAATACCTAATGAAATTGATACATATCAACGGTATCTATTCTATGATTAAAATTAAAGTGCCAAATTCATAATACGAACGAATACCGCAGACTTGGCTATACATGAGATCTCACTACTTTTTATGGCCCAACGGCCAACACGAGATTTGGCCTCTTTTTACAGAAATGATTTTGATATTAATTTTAAAAGTTACAAATAAAATACCACCTTGACTAAAGCGATTATTGTAGAAGTTTCCGGTTCCGGTTTGTTATCAAAAAGTTTTGATCTACTTACTGTTTTAATTAGTAACTTACAAATTAGTGTTTAGTTATTATTATGTAACACCGAATAGTTTCATAACGTACCTAATCGTATAACAAAAACAAATACCGCCTTTAAATGACTGAATTTTATACAAATTAAAACTTAGGTATTATTTGTAGTCCATGCCAGCCACGTAGCCCAACGCCCAACCCGTTGCACTGCGCAGCGTACGGCGAGCCGCGTGGATGGATAGTCAAATTTGACAGTGCAACGCATTGCACGTGGCACCGACTCCAAATCCTGTCCTTCGAAAAGGTTCAGTATTGCCTAATAAGTCTAATAACAGGTGATGCGCGATGATGGTGGTGTCCGTTAAGGATTTCCGTTGTCCATTTCCGAAGTGCATCATCAAATCTTGACCAAACTTTTATGGGACCACCGTGGAGGTATAGCCATCTTTAACGAAAAAAATCATCAAAATCGATTAACAAATGTCAGATGTATCAGGTAACATATACAAAAAAACTTACAGTAGAATTGAGCACCTTCTTCTTTTTTTAAAGTCGGTAAAAAATTACAATGTTGTACGTATTCCAACAATATGATAGTTGTATTGTGCTCGCGGTTTAAAAGTTTTGCAGTACATAATGGCGGAGTGAGTGCAAGTGGCGAAGGCTTTATTCACTGTCCCGACAGGCGGAACTGTCGGCTGCGAAATATAAATCGCGTCGCTGAAATTACCTCTACGCTTTATGACACAAACGAGAAAAACTTATCCACCAGTAGAGCCTCATTTTCCAACTTGTTTGATGTGAAACTTTAAATTAAAATAATTAAATGTTTGTTTAGTCACGAAATTTAAAATTTGAGCTGTAGTTTGTCTAATTTTTTCGACGATTGATTGGCTGTGGTACGCTTATTTTAACACTTTCGTCGATTTTTTTTTATAGAATCATACTCGTATTAATATTTGAAATATACATAGCCAAGAATACTTATGTATATTATTATAGAAACCTAGAAGTATCTTTATTAGACACAACTTTATATAACGGATTCCCGGTCCAGGGCCAATGATACTTTCCAAAAATATTTGTGGTTCTATACTGTCCTTAGCTTCTGGTCATGACTCATGATCGAATCTCTATGTGTACCGCATCCTATCTGCCGATATTGTTCTGTAAACGGGTCAAATCACAAGGGAAAATTCCTGATCGTCGCCGGAGCCTGGCATAAAATCGCAAGTTATCTTACTCGAACACAAACTAATACAAGATGGCTGGATGGAATAGTATGATAATGACGTCATACCCACCGAGCTTTTTCCCGTGTGGATTGGAGTTTTAAATGAAATTGAAAAATATGCGCTTCGATATACCTGTAAGCCTGTAACTGAGTTTGGTTAGTTTTTAGTTGAAATAAATGTTTGCATACGTTTGATTTTTTGGCAATATGCATCGTAGGTATCCTACAGGATATTAAATTAAGAATATTGAAGTAGAACATTCTCAAAAATTTCACCATAAGTTCCAATCATATGAACAACATTCATCAAAAATATAGTGAGAATAATAAAATCTTTTGGTATGTCGATTTTAATATATAAAAGATCATGGTTTATTTTCCCTGTCTTATCATTTCCTACACGTGACAGCAGTTTGTTTAACACGGATAATATGAAGTGAATCAGAAAGTATGGTAAATATGAACCAGCACGTTGTTTCGAGGCGCGGTGCGACGCCTGGCTATCTGCTTTTTCAGGAGACTCCATCACAAAACTCATTTGGCATTCAGCCACCTACAATGACTCGCGTGGATGGGAGGCACTTTAAAATACCTGCTTTTTTCACCCGAGCTGTTTGAGGCAGGTTGCCACGTCCAAATTTAAGGGTTCATTCAGATGGGCACGAGTAGTCAACGGCACTATTTTGTAGTTGAAAACGATTGTTGTAAAAATGAAGTAGAAGTAACTTTTGTAGAGTTTAGAGCACGAGAAATGCTTACAAAATACCGAACAAGAATGATTTATGAGTGAAAGAAATTTTTTTACTTAAATGAGATGAGGTTATTACTTGTAACCTGGGAGTTTTAATTTTTCTTCAAAGTAAAAGACACAGAAAAACATCTGGTAAAAATGTTGAGAAGATTAATTTACTTCCTTAACAAAAACGTTATAAATGCCTTTAGAATTTCTTCGTAAACAAGTAAGTACCTATTTGTTTCTTGTAAAAGGGCGACATGATAAGCTTTGACGAAGCTATTCGTCGTTGTGTAATGGGGTGTGAAGAGTTCGGCAAATTATTAAATTCTTTAAGCTCTTTGCACAGTTTCTCTACAAAGTAAGGTAAAACGGTAAGAAACGTAATTAAGCCTGTGAAATGCATTGAAGAAACGACGCGAACTTAATTTTCAAATAGAAATTCACTATTTGAAAGACAATTCACTATTTCGTAGTTCGCACAAATCTGCACTAATGAAAGTTGCGCAAACTCGGTGTCAAATTAACATTGATTGCAGGCGAGATTCGGAGGATCATTAACATAAAGTAGGATAAAGTAAAACAAATGATCGGGATAAATATTTCGGTTGGATGGGTTGGCAGCGAAATGGTTCGTTAGTTCAACGAGTGCTGAGCGGGGGCGCATCCGGCTGGCGGAAAAACTGGCGACGGCAAATACAAATCACGCTTCCTGTGCGCCCGCCTGCACCGTGTCGTTGCCGTGTGTCGTACGGTCGGCGTGCCGCCAGCCTTGAATCGCCGCCGCCCGCGCCGTACATGCCTCGTGCCCACGTCTATAAAAAGAAAAGTCATATGTTTAATGCACAGAAATATAAACAGAGTTTATTTAGGTGTAACGTTAGTGGCGATACCTACTGGTAGCAGTTATGAAACAATTGAAAAATTAATCGCCTTTAGCACAAGTATCTAATAAATAAGTAATTATCAGTTGAAATTAGATATCTCTTATTTACGAAGAATCTCTATAAACATTGGCTGTTTCCAATCCATATTGTATAAAATAATAATGTTAAGACCCACACAAATTTGAAATAAAAATACCTATGTTCATTATAAAGGATTTGCGTTTTATTAGTATCGCGCGGCGCATAAAAACAAGGTTTCATTTCAAATTTGAATATCGGATTGATTGAAAAACAACGTGAGTGCGTGAGGTTTCATTATGGTCTGATAAATGGAAAAACTGTGTACGGTTTGTGTCATCGCATATTCATGGGGCATTTTCGAGAGTCGACCTCTCAAGATTTGCGCGCCGACTGAGTAAACAACGCCTAATGGAGGGATTTCAAGAGGTTACGTGACGCATAAACAATAAACAAATGATACCTATCATAGACACTATATAACATAGAATGAAAAAAGCGAAAGTGGTCTTTTTTCCAATTAATCATAAGCATATACAGGGTGTAACATTAAGAACGGTCAGTATGGGAAAGTCTGAAACTATAAGACATACGAAGATCTGTTCTTAGGAACCATGTCATCAATTTTAGTAACAAGAAAAACTGTATTCATACATTTAAAAAAAAACCTGTACTCAGCCTGGGAATCGAACCCGGTTGTTTTGAAAAAAAATCCAACACTATTTCTGTTTAGATATCGACTGTGTAGGTATTAAGGAATAAATGTTAGTATGAAACGTGATGTTTAAAATTAATAAAACGCATTGTTTCCATATCTTTTAATTTATTTTAGTAGGTGTTCGAAATGACTACCATTTTGTAAAATACAACATTCAACTCGTTTAGGTAACGATCTTACTATTGAATTTTGTATCTTCAGGTGGTGAATTTGCGTTAAAATTGTCTCTATGGCTGCTTTTAGGTCTTCAATTGTGTCGTAGCTTGTTTTGTACACTTCATCCTTAACGTAACCCCACAAGAAATAGTCTGGTCTAAAATAAATTAAAAGATAGTAATTAATAGTCTAGTCTAAAATAAATTAAAAGATATGGAAACAATGCGTTTTATTAATTTTAAACATCACGTTTCATACTAACATTTATTTCTTAACACCTACACAGTCGATATCCAAATAGAAACAGTGTTGGATTTTTTTTTCAAAACAACCGGGTTCGATTCCCAGGCTGAGTACAGGTTTTTTTTTAAATGTATGAATACAGTTTTTCTTGTTACTAAAATTGATGACATGGTTCCTAAGAACAGATCTTCGTATGTCTTATAGTTTCAGACTTTCCCATACTGACCGTTCTTAATGTTACACCCTGTATATTCGTAAGCATTAGCGTCATAACTAGGTAACTAAATATTTTGTATAGTATTTATTTTCATATCTCGATAAATTTTAAACAGACCAAAAGTTTACAATATAGTTTTTAGACGTATTACTGAGTTTCAAAATGGACTCTGAATGTAAGTTTTTAATAAATATCTGTATTAAAATGTATTATTCCTTGGTAGCAGAAGTTTTAACTTTATTGGAAATGAGTAAAGTACTTATTAGTACCCTTATAACTTCTGAGTAGAAAAAAAGTGAGGGGACGCCCACTCATCGAAGAAACTACAAAGCCTACTCTCATCTTCGTGGAAGAGTAGGTATATCTAAGTCGGAATTGATAAAATTCACCGCATGTTACGTTCCGTGTTAGAATATCTAATTTCAAAATAGCTCAATTCACTAATGATGGCACAACCATCAACCATATACAAAATGTAGTAGTTATTTATACCTGGATAAAATGTTTGGTTATTTGGCAACGTCCTAAGATACACAATGATAAATCTATAATAATACTAAAGCTAAAAATAAAATTAGACTAAGAAGAAAAAACTAAAAATAAAAAAAATTTAAGTCCCTCACATCCGGCAGTGTACTCAAGAGACTGGCTGCGTTGCCCCGTTGGATAGCTAAGCTAATCCGCTGGGCCAAATAGGAGCCAGCTGTTGGGTCTTTTGACGCGTGGACCAGGCGCTTTGCGAGGTCCTTGAAGACGCGGTGCGCTCCCGGGCCCCAGGGTCCCAATGTTTCAACCCCAAACGGCTCAAATATGTATGTTTCACCCAGAAGACGATGAAGATATTTTATATATGATAATGTTTGTAGAGTATAAGTTGTTGTACATTCGTTAAATGGATTTAATTATAACAGTGCAGTTAGAGCTAAAACCCCATATGATCTAAACTTGTTTTCAATTTAGGCTTATTATCCTCCTATTGGATTAAGTTCAAAACGTTCGGTTTACTAATTAAGGTATAGTCAGTCCTAATGGAAGTTAGCGGAGCATAAAGCGTGTAGTTATTGATTATTCTAGTTAGCTTGTGTTTACTGAAGTATATAGGAAAAAAGTTGTTCGAAGTCGCCAAGTGTAAGTATAATAATTTTTCTCGGTGGTGCTTGTTAAACTTTTATCTGCTTATCTACAAAGAAATGAAGTTTAACGGAGCGAGTTGCGCGTTAGCATTCAGAAGTCACGGCTTATTTCCCAAGTTTCCCAACTCAGGTAACGGCTGGTTTGCCTTCGCTTGTGTCGCAGACACTTAGTTTAATAGGGTTTTGTATGAAACGTCTGCACAATGTCCGTGTCCACTGGGCGAGATAACGTCTCTGGTGAATTGGCAGAACTATTATATTAATTAGCTAATGTTGATAGTTTGTTAACTCGTCTGGATTTGCCAGTAAGGGTTATGGAAATTAATGGTTGTAATAATTAAATTGATCGACGTGCTTGTGATATTTTAATCGAATTGGGGAAGAGTTATAGGCTAATTTAATTGAATTAGTATTAAGGTATTGTTCGAGAGGGGTAGGTATGTAATAGACACAATGCCACAACGGTTTGCTTTGCTTGCTAAATAAATGTGAACTGGTTTATTGAAATAACTTTTACTAGGTTAGGTATACATACTCGTACGTATCATGATGAGTCTTAACATCCGTGAATAATGCCCTCACAACGTCATTGCTGGATTTAAGTAGAGTCTTCAACTTAATATTTCTTTCTGCCTTGGGACTCAAGATTTGTGTGTCAACATGTCTTGTATGTTCCACAGAGCCAGTTGAACAGTATCGACTCTAATGGCTATTATATTTAATCCACTTTTATATATTACCGACGTAAACTTATGAGTTTATATTTATTTTGCTACAACTTATTTGTACACGCCGTGACCTCATGAGAACTTCTCTGTTTAACCCTCCCCCTTCCATTCCACCCAGTCCCCACCAAACGCTGTTTACAGCCTTCTCGGTCAACGACACCCAACACCATTGCTATTTGACATGAAAACAAACCGAACGATAAACATGCCAGTTTTACATCAGACACGTATTTCGTATAAAATGTTGCGATTTCTTTCATCGGTGACGTCTATCGGCGAAATTCGAAATTCATAAGTTATGAGGAATTGAAAACGTACTTTGGCTCAATTCAGCTATTTTGGACTTTAATGGAGTTCCTCGTTAAATAATTAATGTGTTTGGTTTTTTTGTTTGAGAAATCATGAGGACATTGCCAGTTCAAATTCTCATTCTCACTTTCTTAGAACTACATTGGAAGGTGGGAAGTTGAGTATCGCCAAGTTTGAGCAATATTGTTCTGTATATATATGAGTATTCATACAAATTATTGGTGATATTCCACCTTAAGAGTATCAACTCAGAAATACTGTAAGTCCTCATTGCAACTTGTAACTTAGAGGCTCTTAGACTTCTTAGTTTGAAACTACTTATTGGTATCCGCTTCCATGTTTGGTCTTGTTCTCAACAAGTTACAAAGTCTATCTTTTTTCTCCTTCTTAAGAGCTCTACAAACACGTAGAGTATGGGGTTAATAAGGCACGCTCAACGAAGTAACCAGTCTGGAACACGGATTGTGCACTGCCGCGGTCGCTGTCGGTTTTCAGCATCAAAAAAGATATTAGCCAGCCCCTGTATTCATTTTCCATCGCGATTATCGCTTATTTATTGCCAAACTAATTACCGATAAAACGAAACGTCACGAACTAGTAGTCATTTTAGTTTTTTATTTCTCTTTGAGGAACAATACAAATACTTAACTACATTTTTTGCAATAAAGAATTAATATTTGGATATGAGATTTGTATGTACTCATTTTTAAGTACTGCCTATATTTCCGTTTTATTTTACTAAAATTATATGGTCAAAACAAACAAACAAACTCGAAACTCGACTCGAAAACTTTCAGTTTGTTTTGTAAACGGTTCAATTGTTATCTAAGTGTTGTTGTAGCTAAGAACAATAAGTAATCAATAATTAATTTCTTGCTTACCGAGAATATAGCAGAGTTGATTTGGAATATTTGGTTTGGAAAAACTTATGGAAGGGAAAACCTATGTAAACTGTAACACTGTAGCAGTGTTACAGTTTACATAGGTTTTCCCTTGCATGTAGATGCAAGAGTTCCCTTCATTAAGTTTTTTATCCGTAGCTACTACATTTTCTAACTTTCTGGCGTTGTTTTAGTGCAATATTGTAAGTTACTTGATTTATAATGAGTTGAAATCCATAGCAAGCAATGGCGGGCCATTTAAAGTCCCAGCCATAGCCGTAATTAAAAATAAAAACCCTCGTCTATCATAGTCCAGCTTACTTTAAAAAAATAATAATAAGGAGAGCAGACGAGCAAACGGGCCACCTGATGGTAAGTGGTCATCTTCGCCCATAGACTACTCACTTGTCTTTTATCTAAATCTTCTTCTTCTTCTAAGTCGTGTTCCTCATTGCTGAGGGTCGTGATCATTCTAAGGTATTAATCACATAGAACGACTTTCTTGGCAGATTTAATGGGGTGGTTTGCCATTGCTTTCCCCATTTCACACACTTGTTAGCTCAGTATGCAGGTTTCCTCACGATGTTTTCCTTCACCGTCAGAGCAGTCGGTAAATGTACGTAAATCTTTCGATAAAACCGAAAAACTCATTGGTACATGACATTGCATGGTTTCGAACTCGGACCTCCCGCACGGGAGACCGACGTCCTAGCCACGGCGCCACCGACGCTCAATTTTATATAAATAAAGGATTGTAAATACGTAATATATTGCTACAGTTTTTCAATTTTACATTTCTTGCCTGAAATACCTACTTACATATAAGAGCAAATATTGTCGCGCACTCCGCTAACCTACAAGAACCGAACACATCGATTTCTACTTGATTATTTTCATATGAGGTGCTCCGTTTCAGACTTTTACGAGTGTATATGTCTTCTGAGAGCGATAACTTAGTCATTTTATGTTCACCCCTTCTTGCGTTGGTGTACTTACCCGGGAAGTTCAACGTGCGAGTCCCTGAGGATAGTCATAAACACGCATATCCTTTTCCATCTTCCATTTGAATACGTTTCTTCTTTTTTTGTAGAATTTCTTTCATTATGCGAAATGCTGGTTACAGAGTTTGTTATGAGTCTTTGTTACTTCTCATGCTCGTAAAGTCGTACATGCTTCGCGTAGGCGGACTAAAGAGGTACGTTTAGTTTCTAGGGACTAGTGGCTTTAAACTAGCAACATCATAAAATCATTAGAAATGGAAATGGCAAAAGGATTGGGCCCATTTACCGTCATGTTAATATTATTGTTTGTCAAGTGTTTGTATTTTCTATTGTTTTATTTTCTAGCACTCGAAGTGAAAAGTAGTACCCTTTTAATAACACTGCAGTTATATTATTGCTAGTGCGGCATGAATTTTGAATGAAGGAACGAACGCCCGCCTCTAGGGGAGAATATATTTTTTATCATCCATGGTAATTTGGACCATTTTACAACTTCGTTGAAAAATCTAAGTCTATTATGTTTTGTTTTTAATGCCATATTAGAGAAAGGTTATTCGTGGTGGAAAATACGTGATGAGATCTGGTTTTCATTAGAATTGTATTCGTCTATTCACGTCTTCATTCACTCAACTCGACTTCACTTGTATTGTAATTACTAAAGTTCGGACTTACTTGACTTTGACTTTGATTGTATACGACTCGACTACAAAACACATAAAAATAAAAGACTACACAAGAACATGCGAAATACGGAATGGAACTGCAAAACACCAGTAGGGACAAAACACAAGCGTGAGCTACAACTTTTAATCGAAATCCAAGTGTAAAATATAGAGTAGAAAAACGAAGGTAATCTAAGATCAACAAAAAGCAGGTTGGGTCGGGTCGCACTCGTGCGTCGCAAGGGGCGGTGAATCGGTCGCGCGCCGCACTTTATAGTTTTAATATCGCAGTGCCCTGGCTGGCTGAGGTCGCCGAGTTATGGCGGGAACACGTTTTTCCTACAAATGCGTGTCTCTGGTACACCGCTACACCGGAACACATGTAATAATGGAAACTGTACGGTTTAATACTAACCGCTTATTTACGGATTCAATAACAAAGTACCTATTTGGAAAGATATTTCTTCGAAGAATTATAATGAAAGTCCTAGGTACATGAAACAGTAAAATACCAGTATAGCGCATCGAGACAACAGACAAAGAATGTCCTTATTTTCGGGCGTATACTTACCTGAGCAAATGTTTATTTAAAATAAACATTTTATTTCCAGCCCTTCTGTGTTAATGCAAAAAAACTCTCAGACGCACGGCTTAGGCAGGCGTAAGTTATTTTCTTTTTATATTTTCCTTGAGTCGCCCGGGGCTCTCTCTCTCGGGACAGATAATTTCGTACAGGCTACGTGCTGCGTCCCCGCGACGAGACCGAATGACCTGGAGCGCCTTCTATACCCTGATGTAATGTAACACGAATTCACCTGCGCCTCAAATAACACCATCCTCTACGATGTCTTCTAAAATCACCTCAGGCAGTCATAAGTATTTATTATTTTAATAAGGCAATACGTATTCCACGCGTTTTGCTTATATTGAGTTATCTGATACGCTGGGCACGAATAGACTGAAATTCCGTGATTAGAACCTGACAATTTTGGTGAAGCTTTATTTTATGTTTACGAGTTTACGTGTCCTGAAAGTTAGGGTCCTTTCTATGGGGAGCAATCTTCTTAACTTCATTTACACATAAATTGATGGAGTGATATTAAATCTCAAGACATAAACCTGCTCCACTTTATAAATTGCTCATTCAAGTGTAAAGAGCGCCTAGGTGAAAGATTGTCTTTTAAACGAGCTTAGATATAAATTATGGTAAGGGATAATAATTTAATTGTACAGAAATATACGCGTCTAACCTATGATGACATAATATTGATGAATTAGGTATTTCTTCGAAATATTGGATTAGGTGAGTAATAAATTAATAATTTGGAACTTTAATTTGAGCGGCAATTTAGATAACATAATCTATTTTATTTTAAAGTAAATATTTACTTTATTTTATTGTACCTTCTTTTTAAGTTTCAATTATCTGATATAAAGAAGCGAGTTTCCGTGTCTCTTTTGACCGGCTGCCTGTCTTGAGCTGTATGTGGCCGCCCCTTTGGGAATTTTCTTAGAATAAAACTCACTAGTTCTCTTAAAACGTAGGTACTTACCTACATACTTGCTGTATCTATGCTTCGTTTACTTTTCGAGATATACATAGATACGTACTTATGATATACCAAAATAGTGTTCAGGCTCACTAGTCTAATCAGTATCTACATAGGATAATATTTTTAAACTGTCTTCATTCATGTCTAACTAAAGCTCCAGTAATGATGCTTTTCCAATTTCTGGCTATCCGTGAGTTGCAAGAAACGTCCTTAATGTTAAGGCTTCCTTAAGTCTCTTGTCATATCTATCTAGAGCTATGGCATAGAAAGGGATAGCATGTATTTTAATGAAGACTTAACTGACTTAACTCGAAATTCTTAAAGTTAATTACGAATTGCAATTTCCACCGTGTACTTGGGTGAAATGGAAAATAATGTAGTAAAATAACATTGATGGTAATTAATTTAAGGGCAAGCTAGCGGAGGAGAGGGCAATAAATTGCGGTTTGGGGGACACACGTCTATAAAATAGGGCGCAAGGTGAAGGGACGATGGCGGTGAGACCGGCCCGCGTCCTAGTAGCGGCCTTTTTATGGCAGGACGATATCGCCCCACTCATCTAACTCGAGACCTTAGATAGTAGATCACGCATGTATGAAAGGGCCTCTACGAAAAAACTTGACCTACTTTAGTGACATAAAATACCTACACGAATTGAAATGCGTTGTTCGATTGTGAGAGCTTTCGGTGCAAATGGGTAGTTTAAAAATGGAACCGGAAAAGGTAACGATGTTTTGTTTGGAAAATGGAGGTTGAGTAAAATAGAGAATTACATTAAATGAAATAATAATAATTTAATGAAATTATGATTTTGTAAAATGGAACCCAAAATACAAGTAGTACAAGTGCAGGTGTAATAGGTATGGTATACAAAAAGTAGATACTTATTAGACCTGAAACGAAAGCAAGGAAATCCGCCTTGGGAGACCATGACTGTAGAATAGATCAGATGGACTGTTTACAGATTCTAATTTATGCCAGGACAGAATCGTGACCTTGACCGTGACCTGAATTCTCTTTGCGCTCCCTGTCAGTGATATAGGTACTTTACGTACATTATCTTTACGCTATGTCCCTTCTAACCTAAACAGAGAGAATGCAGCGCCAAGAATATCTATATTGGCATGCCTCTTTTACTATTCGTCTCTTCACGCATGCTCGCCTTTGGGGTTATGTGCTCTCCATGTTAAAATCTATGTGCACTCTGTCAATCTAGCGTACATTTTTAAGGCCGGTTAATTTTTGGACGTTTTCTCACGGCCGGGTTACATCTAGACAGGTATATAATCAAAGGTACCAAGAAAGGTATGGCACACATCTGGCATTATTGGCATCTCACGTACGAACCCGAATACGTAAGATAGATCAAACGGATGTTTATTTTCGGTCAAAGTGCACAAAACAAATAAGTATTTGGAAGGCTGTTGGGAATCTATAACTCAATACGAAGTTTTCCGAAGTTAGCAACTCGCGCAGTATTCCGCCCAGGGCAAACGGAACGGGCTGCGATTCCGACCCTCCATTGCGATGTCTAAACTTACCTGTAACTGTAAACAAAAACATTTCTCTGTTGGTTCATACTTTTGATACAACAACACAACGTCACGTAGAATAAATGGAATTAGTGACTTCTCTATTTACCATCGTCACGCACCACAATATAGTCGACCCGAATTCGTTTTGTGTTATTTAAGTAGGAATAACAAATTTTATGCTATGAGGTGTTGTACCATGAGAATGAGATTTGAGAGATTTCTCACGGAAAAATTGATAAACTATACGGTTTCCGATGTTCCGTATATTTCAGTGAGAAAGCTAGAAAAGAAGAAAGCTTAGAGTGCTATGAGCACATTTGAGAGATGAGAGATTTCCCACGGGAAAATCGATAAACATATGGTTTAGCTATACGGTTTCCGATGTTCCGTATATTTCAGTGAGAAAGCTAGAAAAGAAGAAAGCTTAGAGTGCTATGAGCACATTTGAGAGATGAGAGATTTCCCACGGGAAAATCGATAAACCATATAGTTTATCGATTTTCCGTATATTGCTGCGAGAAAACTGGAAGAGTCAGCATATTTTATAAAAGTAAATAATTCACCCATCCGGGCTGGAGCAAACAACGCAGTGATATTTATTGTTAAACTCTGCCAAAACGTGAAAGTACTAAACTATGGTCATCAGTATAAGAAATGGGCGATACTCGCTTGTTGTCGAAAACTAGAGCGACAAGAACAGTTTCCAATTTAGACGCGGTGAACTTTTATGTCGGCAACCTTACGTGAGCTGAAACGTGAGCAATAAGATTAAAAATAAATTATGTTCCTTGTAAAAGGGCGGCCGTAAAGCGGCAGGCACGTGTGAGTGCGCACAAACCCGCGCTCCTATGGTTTTGTCATCAGCAAAAATGTGATTGCTGTTAGCAGTGTTATTATATTACATATTTCGCTGACGCCTTCATTAGGGATACGTGAGGTTTGTGCGTTCGAGCCATTCAGAAACGAATGCTAATTTTACTGTTCACGGATTTTCCATTTTACACTGTTTTATTTGTTTATGCAAAAAGTGACTAAAGTAGGTTATGTACTTTTTTGTCTAGAGTCTAGACTGCTAATTATATTAAAGAAGTTATACGTTGTTTTCGTCCAAATTAAAAATTGGTACGTAGACAGGGCTTAATTTAATTTGCATAAAAGATTGGAACTAACTACTTTTAATCGTCTTAGAAAAAATGTAGCAATAGAATCGTAGGGTTAAAACATATTTTTAGATATATATACTAATTTTACTAAGTGAACTGTTTACTAATGGTGTCAACAGGAACATAAAAGTACCTATACTGTGGACGATGTAAGTACGATGGATGTACATTAAAACTTGCCCTTTTGCAAACATTGTTTTCACCAAATGAATTCTAGAGCCCATTGTATCACCATAAAACACTTTAGCTGGCCAAACATCTGAGCATAATAAAACTTTTTCTCCTTTTGCCGAGTTTTAAGTTAGCACTATGAACTACTGAGCTAGTGCGGTTTCCTCGACCCGAATTGTTCAGTGAAATGCACCGAGCAGTCCGTTGGAAGCGTGCCGAATGTTGCAGTTAAATAATTGGTGATAACCGCTTTCATTTATCCAACTTTTAACTGGAATTTCCATGAGTAATTTGACAGTTCTATAGATCTAACTATACTCTATACTACAGATGAAGAGTAGCGATAATCGGGCACTACTTTAATGCAATTTTCATTTTGTTTAACTGATATATAATAAATGGTGTAAATAATGTTTATGAATTTAATTCTACTCGTACTATAGAAGATTAAAATATTGCGTCTAGGGTTAGTGTAGTAGATGATTTTGCTTTAGGTGTTTCTTGGTTTTAACCTACCTGTAGTGGGAAAAAATATCAACCAGTGTACCTATTTAGAGATACTTTTTGAATTGATTGAACATAGAGTCGGCAAAAATGTACGAGTACTTAATCAAAGTATAAAAAAGTACTTTACAAAAGACTATTTTTCAAATAATAATTCAAGTTGCAAAAAAGACACAATATACAAATACAAATATACTTTATTGCACACCCAGGACAAAAACTAAACATACAACATAAAGAGAGGTACAATATAATGTGCAGAAGGCGGCCTTATCGCTTTAAGCGATATCTTCCAGGCAACCTTCAGGTGATGGAAAAATCATAAATAATATAATATACGGGTGCAAAAGACGTATGAAATAGATACTACCCTCAAATAAATAAATAAAAATATTTAAAAAAATAATAATATATATATATGCAAACCTTAATATAGTGTGGTTTAAAAAAATATGATATGTTATTATTGTTAGAATGACTTTATTTAATATGTCTATAAAGACAAAATATGCATAGGTATATTATTTATAGGTATATATACTAGTATTTTATAAAGTACTTTAAAAATAATATACCTATACATATACTCAGACTCGGTAGATTTAATTAGCGTCATATATACCTATTACCGATGTTTTATAAATACATACGAGTACATAGGTACATCTATAAACATAATATACATGTATATAGGATAGAGAAAAAATATGCATAGGTATATTATTTTTATAGATGTACCTATGTACTCGTATGTATATGTATACACCGATAATGTGATATATACATCAGTAATAGGTTTATATGACGCTAATTAAATCTACTGAGTCTAAGTAACTTGAATTGCCAAGGATTCACGCAAAATCTTCCGATTACTGTTCCATTCCGAAACCTCCAAATGCCAATCGCGCTCCTAATGCCTCACCTTTATGGCTCTAATTGTATTCCAACGGGAGATACCCGCAAGATATTTTATTGTGCGAACTTTTTACAGCTCACAGCTGCTTCCTCTGTAATTTGTCGGAGGCTGCTGTAAAAAAATGCAGCCACGAGTAAGTTTACGAGGTTGACGGTTGACTTGGAATATATACTACTATGGATAACTATTTACGTTGTATCTATTTACTACTGTTGTTCTTTGTCTTCTATGTTTTTTTTTACAAGGAGAGCATACGAGCAAACGGTCACATGGTAACTATGGTCACTGGTGCTCATAGACATCACACATCACTATATTTGTTACTAGATCTACTTCACGAACGATATTATCTAGGAATTCGAAAATTGCCGAAAGTATTGGTCATATCCTCTATTTGAATAACAAATACTAAAACTTGATACATCTGAATAGTTTGTAAGCTGGGAGCAAAAACAGTAAAGTTTTTTTTTCACTCAATACTCACAAATAGTCTCTATAGATATGGCGAGGACCGACTCGCACTTTTTTTTATTCTTGGGAAAATCGAAGTAGTTTTCAGTACTACTATACTAAGACTAACATCAAAAGGGATTTATAGAGTACATATTCATTGACCTGACTCAACTATGATTACTTTCTTGTGTGACCGAGATCAAAGGTATGGATAATTTGTTCTTTTTAAGCTGTTGCCGTCACTATAAACCACGGCACACGTTACGGTGATAAGTAGGTACTTTATTTATTTAGGACAGGTCAAGCCTGCTCGTTTTATTAAACAGAGTCGAATGAATTCTATTTCGTTTGAAGGAATCACTACATCTATAACAACAAGTGCTGAAAATCTTATTTTCCATTAATTAAAATGAAGTTCTACCGAATAACGACACAGAGTAATAAGAAATATTTTCTGAGTTTGAAATATCCCTAAACGCCGAATTATTCCTATCTAAATTAGGCATGGCTATAGTTAATAGCTATTTTTGTTTCATTATAAAATTTGTGTTTTGGTATATCCATTGCATAGTATCTTCGGATACTGTATTATATTATATTGTAGGTATATAGGTATTGATATTGTATAATATATTATATAATACTATACTTACTGACTATCATATATTTTTTTAACGCTTTGTATTAAATTAAGGCCTGTTCTCTATCAATCGATTCGTGTTTCATTCTTGACGGTTAAAGGATAAAGGGGGTGTTAGGTTATCTTTCTAAAGATTTCAGTTTTACCAGATGACACTGCGAAATTCATTACTTACGTAGAAAGCCTACGCTTTTATCTCGAAGGATGTGCTTTTGTAATCACATTACGCAAATGAGAGCTTGAGAATTCACGGTTGGTTCGAGATAGGGTCGTGATCCCAACAAATGTCTCCTACACTTGCGGGAGGCAAGTCTGTTCCGGAACGTTTAGTTGCGGCTATGTGAAATTATTAGATATAAAATAAAATATTTAGCACAACGTACGGATGGTATGGTGAAAGGATTTATTCCGGATTTTTCCCAAAAACTCGAATGTGATAGTAAAGAAGAAGGAAGAGTTCGAGTTCTTCTTCTTTACTTGTTCGAGTTGAGAAATCACGTCTTTAAAGAATTCGAAATAAAACATATACTAGTCGTCAATTGCAACTATAGTGACATTAGGAGTAGCGTAGCATTTGAAATGATGTTCTTTTCTAAAATATAATAATGGTTTCATTCATATTATTATTATTATTATTGTCTTCTGTACCTAATTGTTTGTATGTGTGTATCGGAAATAAATAATCTTTCTTTCTTTCTTTCATATATGGACATATCTAACCTGAAGTCTGAAACAAATTGCACTCATTACCATTTAGCGGGTTTGGCAAAAGTCCTGTACTCGCCGTGAGAGTAACTCCATTTCCTGCTACGTGCTACGGTTGCTACGCCGTAGCTCGTAGTCCGCACAGCTTCGAGTGCCTTCCATTGCGAATAATTGTTCGCTTTGCCTTTTTTATCTGACATTACGGATATGTAGGTCGAGTGGCTAGGCTATGCATTCGGTTCCCATCGTTCTGGACTGGCATTGTATTGTGGTTCAAGATGTAGTATGTATGTTAGGTTGCAGTAACTGGGTTAGTTTTTAAATCTGCAGAATATAACTTGACTGACATATAAATACTCGTACTTATAAAGTAATCAGGTCTGCAAAAAACATAATTATAACACGAGTAAGATAACATTCAGAAAATATTATGGTGTTTATTTTTGGTTCCTCAAACAAATGACATGATGTACCTACTAGCACTATCCAAGTACCGGCTAATATCATGAGTAGGTTGGTGTAATACGTATATGTCCTAACTACATTAGTTCTCCGAATGATGTATAACTGACATACAACTTGAGTGTTATGAATTACGACATCGTGTTCGCAAATTGCTTCCTCTGGGTTATATTTCATGTTCCTATTTACGTTTCGATCACGTCTCTGTCGAAACAAATATGCATACTCATCGCTACTGCTCAAAGAGAGGCAATCAATTTCCCTTCCAAACGTATCAATAATGTCACCTTCAAACCGATACTCTCGTTATAGTTCCATAAGCATAATATATAGGTAATATTGGTCGTAAATAAGTAACAATTTCATTGAATTCTTAATGTTGATCGCATGTGAAACGGAATATAAAATAAATTACCACCATCAATGATAATAGACACACTTAGGGCGGGCAGTGGAGTGGGATCCTTATAGAGGTATTATTTTTCTTGGAAATGAAAGATAAATGGTCTGAAACATTTCGTGCCATTATGTAATGAAACGAGTTGCGACCCGGGGGCGGGCGCGATGGCAATGGCGGTGTGGCCGGTACAAAAATGACGGTATCAATTAAAAACAGGCTGGCGCGGCGGCCGCGGCAGCCGTGCCAGCAAATGGCAGCCGGCTGTCATCTATCACGCGGGGGCGGGTGTCTGACGCGGACAAATGAAGTGCGATTTGATCTCACGCCGCGGTCGCCGCGACGCCGTCGGTGATCCCACTTTCATTCACAACTTATGCAGTCGCTAAGAAAAACAAAGAACTCGAGCTCATTAGGACAGCTAAAAAGTCTTATGTTTTATTCAGAATCTGGTCGAGGAAAACGACTGGCCGAAGTAATTTAACTTTTAAACGAGTGACAATTGTTCGATTCAGAACATTTTTAATAACAGCGCTCCGTCGACTTCATTCGGAAGCAATTAGTATGGGTTTTAATGTGATCAATTGTCCGTATGGTTCATACTTGCATTTCTACAGAATTGAAATTTTTTCTGTCCAGTTCTAATATGTTTCGTTATGATTGCCATTTCGAACTTTGAACATATTATAGCTTAATCGGCACACAGTGCAGATTACCAATTAGAATTGGCACAGTGGGTTAGCTCTGGGATTAGTAACGTTGTTTCTACCCTGGCCGCCGCATTGGGAGTCAGAGTTTCGGAACTGAGCGGCACTATTAATTTCGTCTAGGATTAGTCTGTCAAGATTTCTGGTTTCATGCCGAATTGTCTATCTAACATCGAGTGAAGATATATTCATAAGATTAAGTACTTACACTACGTAACAGGTACTGTGAAAAGTGGCTAGAAGTGGTTCGTATAATAGTGCAAGGAGTGCACTTGATCGGTGTTTTGAAACTTGGCTTTTGCACTTCCGTACGATTAGATTTAGATTGATTGATATTTTGAATTAGTCCCCGATTTAGTTTTTGAGATACTATTACATTTTTTAGAAAGACATTTTTTAACAAAAAAAACTGTTCATATATGTACTTACTAAAATCCATGATGTAGGGTACTTAAAATCCATTTAAAAAGAGTGTTTTATGGCTTAGCTCACAAGATAATTATCAACAGCTATCTAAATAAGAGGATTACAAAAGATAATTTTTCACTTGAGTAACTCCTTGCCCAAACGATTATGAAAACGGTTTATTTTGAAGACGGGATGAATCCATTAATCCAGGTTAAATAAAACGTTTATCCACCATCCAATTCTCTAAACCCTAGAATAAACAATATCGTACACGGCAATTTGTAAAACAAAAACGTAAAAAATTGCATTGTTAGAACAATGGATGTAGGTACGCGGTAATTTATAACGGTAACGTTTGTATATTACGTAGGTACTACTTCAGTGTAATTGTTGTTTATCTATGATCGTTACATTTACATTGTATTGTTCTACTACCACGATATCGGTCGCTAGAGTCTCCTGACTTACTGTTGAACTTTCTTTGTCCTCGCCTTCCTAGATACCTACCCTAAGTTAGCACACGTCATCATATGATCACATACAAGTAAGTATCTAAAAATCGGTAAGGCCTAAGGGCCAGCACACTACTGGATTGGCAGCGAAGCGACTATTTAGTTTTAAACTAAATCTTACTCGTAACTTTTAAAAATACCTAAAACGCCGCCGGAATAAGTTTAAGTGCCAAAAAGTCAAGGAAATGGAATGTAGGAAATATTTGGGACTTCTTTAGTGTTGGGTATAGATTACGGGGTTTAGTCCGGTTAAACTGTAAAGGTTGCCTGACGCCAACAATGCAGTCCGTATCGAAAAAAACAAAAATAAAATCTTCATAACATCCATCACCTTTCGTGCCTCGTTACTCTATATTTTTTAAGCTGCCACTCAAATGGATAAGTGGATGTTCAAGCACATTCCATTACAATATTCCTTGTACTTACTTCACATCCAGTCGGTTTCCTCCTACATAAATATATCTTTCGTTTTTGGTTTTAAATATTTTATTTGGTACATCGTAGAAGCTCGTACAAGTTAGAATCTATTAGCTTTTATTATTACAAAATTATACCTATAATATTATAGAAATGTTTTATATGTGGTCGTTAATTTATTATTTGTTCGTTTAGTTTTACGTTCGGTAGACAACAAGTTATTGTTTGTCAAAATATAAGGATATGTTGCTACGAAACAGCCACAACAAAACAGGACGTTCATTATAATTCTCGCGTTAATATGATGCGAGTTGGCAGAGCTCCCGCGCTCCTGGCTGCTGTGGATAATTCTGTTTTCGACTACGTGACGCGAACTTTTAATTCGGAACCTTCGCTGAACCCTGGATGTTCTGTTCTGCAAAGACGATTGTATCTATTCCGACGGATGACCTCATAGTTTCTGTAGAAAAACGAATTAAATAAAGCTGTGGAAATCTTGATCTATATGTAAATATTCTAAAAATGTATTTCAGAGAGAACCTAAACTCTCACGAATTTAACACCTCGGTAGCAGGTAAACTAGATCGGCCTTTATCACGAGTAGAAATGCTAGTGTACATTATATTATACCCGTAACCGAATTAATGGGTAAAGTAAAGGTAGGTATGGAGGTTTGAGAACAAGTCACGTGTAAAGTGTATGCGTACAGGTACCTCATGAAAGGTACTAAACTAATAGATTAGGAAATAAATTCCCGGCGGCTTAATGGCTCTGTCCTAATTTATTTAACGTCAAGAGGATCGGGTGACGCTAATTTAATTGTAAGTGAATTAGGGCCATCTCCGAGAATATTGTGACTCCGTTGGTGGGCTGAGGAGCAATAAATACATCATGTGAGTTCAGAACACGCTTTGAATGTTTCCGTGCCCTCCTATTATGTATAAATATGCGAGTGTTCCGTAGAAGGAGAGTGAAACACTTGACGTTACTAACGTAGGCAATTTATGGGGTCACGAGTGGTTATGAATGTATGGAACTAACAGG
This sequence comes from Hofmannophila pseudospretella, assembly GCA_947369225.1. Classification (NCBI taxonomy): domain Eukaryota; kingdom Metazoa; phylum Arthropoda; class Insecta; order Lepidoptera; family Oecophoridae; genus Hofmannophila; species Hofmannophila pseudospretella. The sequence continues at coordinate 7,973,533 of OX376316.1, forward strand.
AACTCGGAGATAAGCTACTCATACCCTATTTCACTTATACCTTTGTCTTTGTTTAAGTTAATTACAATAGTAGGTACTATTGTTTAAAGTTTAATTTTCTTTGTGATTATTACTTTAATTTCTTGAGTTTAGCATTAACGAAGTTTAATACTCTGTGGTTAGTGATTGAATTTAAAAAATAACAATGGACCTATTCGCTGTGAAGAGCGAACGCGAGAGATAGGGCGCGTATATTGAAATGTTTCCTTTCCAGTCGGATAAAGATCAGCAATCGTTTTTTGAAAAGGTAGAGTAGGTAACGTTTCAGTCATTAGGCGCGGCGGGTAGCTCTTGCCCTTTTCAGAGCAGTGGGTGCGCTTGTCGGTGTGCGGCTGAATTATTTAGTGCTCCGCGCCGCGAACGCGACGGATGACGTTTGTCACGAGCTTTCTTGCGATTCACCCAATATATTCGACATACGGTCTACTCGCTCTGCTAATGGGTTTTATCTACTGCGTATTTTATCAATGTCATCACTAAATATACTATCCAATTAACAGTAATATGTCGAAATGAGAAATGAGTCTAACCAGTGCGTCCTACCAGTAATGACCTACGGAGCCGAAACGTGGACACTGACTGTGCGACTGGTTCACAAATTGAAAGTCGCTCAGCGTGCTATGGAATGAGTTATGCTCGGAGTATCTTTGCTGGATCGAATCCGAAATGAGAGATCCGGCATAGAACAAAAGTTATCGACATAGCTCATAAGATTAGCAAGCTGAAGTGGCAGTGGGCCGGTCACATCTGTCGCAGAACCGACAACCACTGGGGTAGACGAGTTCTGGAGTGGAGACTGCGTTTGGGCAAACGTAGTGTGGGACGTCCCCCTGCTAGATGGAGCGACGATCTGCGCAAGGTGGCTGGCAGCGATTTGCTTCTTCGTTCAACAACATAAGGATGGAACCTCTCCCCGCGCCTGGTAGTCCGAAGGCGGAATGGAGATGCTGGAATTAGGTCGTGCAATTCCGATGCGCACTCTCCGAAATGTATCCTATAAAATACCGATAGACAGGCAACCTTGCGCCGATGTTCCAGACTTTGCAGTCTAGCCTCCACCAGCGATTCGTCACCTATAAGGCGCTTAGCGCGTTTCTGCACTGAGTCAAGAGCAGCCAGTTGGTACTTAGCTGAGCCATCCCACAGGTGGCAGCAGTACCTACTCCATGCACGACCGGACTTGAGCTTGGTAAAGGTTTAAGAGCTGTCCCGGCGTGAAGTACCGCCTAACCTTACTCAGGATGCCCAAGTTTTTGGCTGCGGTCTTAGCTTTTGACTCTTTGGAGCGCCCAAAGTTAAGATTGCTGATGATGATGATGATGAGTAATGTCCTGTTGATGAATAGCTGAAAAAAGTTCTGTTATCCTACTACAGTGGAAGATAGTATATTTTTTCAGTGTTTATAGGCGCTATGCAAACATGCATAATCTTATAGTTTGTATAGCTGGCGTTATAAACAACTTAAATTATCTTAAATATTAGATCAAGTCGTCAAGGTCCGTTTCCGGTACGTGTGTACCGCACACCGCGTGGCACGCAGGCCCGTCGAACGCGACTCACGTTTCTGACATATCCCCCGACTAATTTGGGATGTTTGCTCTTGTTCGCGACCGAATTACGTTTACCGAACACGCCGTGAGAAGTACAAGATAAATAGCATTTGCTCGAAGCTGGTGCCGTGACGAAACAAAGATAGGCTGGCTTTTTATGATGGAACTGTGTGTAAGCGGGCTTACGGTTCACGCGTAGCATTGTTAGTTCTTTGCATTGTATCACATGCTTTATATCTGAGAAAGGGTGTTTACATAGTAGTGAGGCAAAAAGACCAGAAAATACATAATTTCTGTTCACTTTAGTTATCTGGGCATTTAGTATGTTATTACGTAGAGTTGTAACCTACCCACTGTAGGTTACAACTCTACGTAATAAATACACGTTTCAAAAGTTGTAGAGTAGTTTCTTTCTCTCTCTATAGTTCTAATAGTTAATTACAATGAGTTGTTACCTAATGTAATTATCCACTTTACATTCCTAAGTACCTAACTTGCATAGGAAAACTTGGAATTCCTATTTTAAACCGCATATACTCGTATATACCAGATCAAGAAAAGGCAGCGGGCGAGGTAGCAAGAATAAGAAGAATAAGAATAGTTTATTTGTGCGGTAAGAATGACTTTTATCTTCAAAGGTGTGGTTACAATGGTGCATTACGCAAACGAGAGCTCAAGAATTTAGAGCCCGTGGTCCGGGAATATAATGAGATGCGAAAACACACCGCCTTCCAGACATTTGTAAGTAAAACGTATTCCAGCCAGACTCAACGGTTTCACTACACGCTTTTGAATAAACCATTTTAAAATAGACCCGGAGAAAAGGTGAACATTGTTGGGTAAACCATATTTACCACAACAAATTATAATTTATTCCGTTTAGGTATTTCATTATTTTAATTTAATCCATAAAAAATGCCAAGTGCATCGATTGCCCAGTCATCGCAGTCGTTGCCCACTGCAAGTTACAGATATTGCCCACGAATTTCAAGTAAAGAGTTCAAACATATAAAGTCCATTCGCTCAAATCGTCTCGCTCTTTGAAAAACGCCGCCCGACAAGCGGTCAAACGATGCCGCCGCGACAACAATGGATGGCCACTGCCGCGTACATTTTCCTATTGTATGATACAATTTCCTATTTTATGATATTTAAACACCCGCATTTCCGCAATTATTTGAGGGAATGGACTATACTCAGTGAGGGGTAGTTTTTTTTCGCATGGGCAATAGTTCTTAGCGGTCAATCACAGTAGTAACGTGTTTCCCCTATAACATTTAAAGAGAACAAGTAACGGAGATTGTACTGTGGGTGCTGATTGCGGTTACTGTGTTGGATATAACAGTTTGACAAATAATAATTTTAGTAATTTGCATCGAGCTGCAATGGCATTTGGCCTAATTAATCGAAAACCATACTAGGAGCTCGTAATTTAACGTGTACTGGGTAATTTCAAAATGGCTACGCTTAGTACTTATGTTCAATAAATTGTATAATTGCAAGTTTGACGAATGATATTGGCAATAATGGTAGAATAAAATAGTAGATTATTTAACTAATATGGGAAGGACCAAATTGCCGCTACGAATGTTATTTCGCAACACGGCCCGTAGGCAAGTGTTGTCGGATACCTACGAGTATGTGGTCATCCTGCACTCGTGCAGAAAAATACAGAAATTAAAAGAAAAATATATAACTAAAGTGACGTTAAGTTAAGTTAAGTAGTTAGCAGTCCATGTTAGCCATATAAGTTCATAGAGAGAGAGAGAGAGAGAGAGTGAGTGTTCCATACTATTTATATGTCCACGGGCTTAAACGAATGAACTGTTTTATCGACCCATGACTAAAGGCTACTATTAACGAGAAGTAATTATACTGTATAGTAATCTTTATATATTTGACACTGAATTTTTTAATTATATTATAGCGATTTTCTTTTATTAAAATATTATTCATAAAATATCACCACGCATATATATGAATTAGTTTAGAATGTACAGGTTTGTTTGTATTAGGTATATAACAACTTGATTGTAGACTATTTCCGATCGTGGTTAATTATGTGTTGTGGCATTTCCCGTACAGTTTTCAGTCGATAAAATAGGTCCATTTTTGAGCAGGCGTGACACAAAATTATATTATTAAAATTTAAATAATGCCTGTGAATCTCTAGCTTAATTTACTTAAGAATATAAAGTTAAATTTTGGTATATTTTGTCTTAGAAATATATCTCGCTACGCTCGTATCAAAAACTAAAAACTCATTTTACATTGGCTGTTATTACCTGTCAGTTGCATAAAATACTATTACGTATGTAAGTACTTATTTCAAAACCGGAAGTTTCAAAAGGAAAACCTAATTATTTGCACTTCTATGTCTGTGTTGATTTTGTATTAGGTAACATATGAAAGAATATAAAGCACAAACATTTATAAGCGTCTGATTGTGCATTTTTCTTTTATGTTTGACGAGAGCCTGTACAAAGATTCAAAGCAGAGCGGCTTCATCAAAATACGGATATTAAAAGCTTTCATGATCACCGCCGATATAGCTATTCAGAACACATACATAACCAGTAGTGCTTATATAGTGAACGTTCTTCGCTTCCAAGGATAAAAATGAATTTTATAAAGCTGGCGAGGATGGTTTCCACGATATCGGGCTTTCGGCGGAAGTGGTCGTGTTTCCGCCATAATTCAGCCGCTGCGGCGACAATGACGGTCACACACCTCCTGCAACACTATCTATTCGTATGTTTATGTTTCGTTGGGATAGAGAATCCGTGTTCCTATTTTGAGGTGCGAGAATTTTCGCCGAACCCACGAAGGTTTTTAAAACAAAGACCGGGGATTTCTTCGAAAGCAGCAGATTTCGGTGCAATTCGCTTTAGCAGAGATTGCTTTTAGTGAAATGGTAGGTAAGTTGAGTTTATCGCGAACTTACAAATCTCTTCTATCTACTTACTGGAAGTGGAACGTGCTTGTTTATAAATTACAAGAGTACCGAAAAAACAAAGAAACCTTTGTATCTGAGTTGCTTGCTAGTTTGTATACTCGTATGTGTACTGATTTAACTAAAAACGTTTTGCTGTTTTTAACCAACGACCGACAGAGGTAGGGGTGTTATAAGTTTGATACATTTGTCTGTGGCATTATAACTGTGTAATGTGGTTTATTAATTAAACAGAAAATTTTCTCGAGAGTTATTTAATTAGTCATGTTTAATAAAAATTGGACCACTGGTTTCCAAGATCTTTAAGAATTTTTGACGTCAGATGGGATGTTTGGAACGGTAATAGCCAGATGGTTCGAGCTTGAGCTCAAATGTTTAGTACCATGGTGCCCTTTCCACATTGTCATGATGACCAGAAAAAAGTAAAATGATCTCTACAATGGTAAGTCAGGGATTTCTTTTTTAATTTAGAGTTATTGTTCAATTCAGTCAGTAAAAGGTCATTACTATATGGTACTAGGACACCCGTACTAGTCTCTACATGGATTCTTTAAGTTGGGCACATAAATAGTATTTGGGTTGTTTGCGGGCGCTCCACTGCCAGCGCCCTGCAACTCTCTCAAACTCTAAATAACAAAGTGGGGTGAACCATCCTCGCTGAAAACAAATAGCCGACCTTTTGCCTTCTTTATGAGACCCTTGTTAACTTGTCCTTAATAAATTATTTATTTCGCTCGATCCTGCAGCCTACGACGGTGTTGTGTACATTTTTTGCTAATTTTGTTTATTATTTTCTGATAAGTTTCGCGGTGGCAGCGCTGTGGTTATAATTAATTTTAAATTATGTACTTTGGTCGCCTTCGCTAAAATGAATTTGGTATTTTTGTGTGTTTTCTGGCGACGACGAACGTTGGTTATGTCATCAAGATAAGTCTTTTTCTCAGTCTCAAATTAATTTGCAAATATTAAAATTCATTATTGTTTTAAATTTGCAATATCTGTTGTTTTGTAAAATACCACCATTATCATCCAACTGACAATCAATCATACCAACTCCAATTATATTTCTAAAAGAAGTTATGAGAAAAAAAATCTACTTGTTCAGTTATCAGAACTGTGTAACATAACTACAGAGAATTAACCAAAAAGTTGATGACTTAATTTTTTTCATATAAGTACGTATTATGTATTTAAGTGAATATTTATAATAATTCACTTTGATTGTACTACAGTTTCTTAAAAGAATTAAACACTGTTTTACAACGGATATTTTTCCGAAATAATAGACCGTCACATAATTTAAAACAAAAGCACGCAAATTAACCAGTTAATTAAAAAGATTAATTTCCTTCTATTGTATTATTTACAAAAGAGAGATTATATCAATATGCCTCTCAAAATAAACAATCCAGCGTAATGGTCTCTGCAGGGATCCGCAAATTATAATACGAACAAACAAAGAAAAAGAGAGCACCGATTGATGATGATCGATGCGCATATTTCTTTAAAAGTGCTTCCTTTCTTTAATGCAATTCAAAAACAACTTAATAATATGCTGGCTCTTATCGATATTAATAACTTAGGTCGGGAAGTAGGTCACGACTTAAACTGTAACGTAGAATATCCGTGTAAATGTAAAATTCTGTAGTTATGCTGTGTTAATGGTTAAAGCAACATAGCCATGACCATTACAAGGCGATAGGTACAACACCCAAGTGATACGTAGGTACGTATCTATTTGTCCTTGGTCTGATTTTTTTGCGAGCCCTAATAAAATTATGATAGCTGAGTAAATGCTTCCACTGAATACTGTTTCGGTATAAAATTTTATTTTGTTTTGCACGTGACAAATTAGTGCTTGCCGTGACTTGAAATAATTACCTTCGTATTTTTCTATTATTTAAAGAAAGTGTGGTTCTAAAATGGTAGTTAATTTATGGTTATCTTTAAATAGAATAGCCTTTGTTATTTTGCACGTGGGCTAGAGAAATAATTCACGCTCTCGTCGGCTAATACCGATGGGGCAACTCGCGAAAAAACTCATTTGGCCGCTGCATTCAAGATTCAGAAGCATCAGGTTGAGCTACTTGCTTACATCTCTGTTATTTTTACCTATGTTAGCAGAATTTAGAATTAAAAGTAATATGTAAGTAAGTACTGTAGTTTGTAAATTAAAAAAATGTGTTGGGTTTTTGTTCACTAAGTTACGTAAAACAGATAAATACTAGTTTATTTTTTATATTTATTTATTAAAGAAGACAAACAGTTTCCAAATTAAATATACTTATACAGATACATAAGCAATTTTTTTAGAATATAAACAGTGTTCACAAATATTATAAACTTAAATAAACATAATAGGTACAGTACATCTAGATACGTTTATTAGTATATTACTAGTTATATAAAACCATAGATGGTAAAGTGCAAAAGAGTGTAAAATGTAACTATAGAAAAGTGCAAAGGAAAAATAAAGCAAAGTATGAAATTACAATTTAAATTTATTAATAGGAATAGAGTCGTTGTTAGCTTTGGATCTGAAAAAAATACTAGACTATTCAGAGTGCCGTCAGAATAACTGTGACCATAGCAGCATGTATAAAGAACAAGTCATGCACGCCATGATTAACAGTTTAGGGTTTTAGTACTGAACGAACACTGTGCGATTCCAGGGATCTTTCGAGGGTGAAATAAAGTAAGGGGAACGAGATAATGTCCAGGGCAGGCAATAAATACCAATGAAAAACCAACTCACCAGCGTCTCAGCCCGAGATCACCCGTCGGCACCGATAATGTCTAAAATTCTGGCAATTTTTTATATCACCGAAGCACCATCACTGTATCAGCACTGCGAGGAGTCCATGGAGGTGATAGTTCATACGCGATGACGAAACGCGGTGACGCGCGCACAAAATAACGCTGTCTCAAGGGCTGTATTTCCGAGACTGTGTTAGCGAGTGGCAATCAACGATAAAAATTATCCTCACTGGTCATTAATATTTGAAAGAACGAAACAAAAACTAAAGTAAAACTACCTACAATAACTGTCGCTAATGTAAACAAAACTTATGAACTAGGTATGCATGGTACGGATTGTACAAACACCATTAAGCTATTTTAGCCGATGTTTAAAACCCACATTACCTAGTAATCGCTGGTTACACAACCATATTTCTTATAAGAAGGGCAAATAAATAGCTCAGAGAGCCGACAAGGCGGGCGTTGTCACCGGTATATTTGCCGGAAAGATTTCCCGTTCCAGTCACACGAAGAAAATGTATTTGATTTATCAGCACTTGAGGCCGGACCTTCCGTTCGCTATAAATTTTATTGTGTTATGATTTAGGGGCCCGTACGCGATTTTATGGTAAACACTTTGCTCTTTGTGTTTGTTGCGTGATTTATTCGGCGCGGGCGCGAGCGGCGCGGCCGTGCCCGTGAGATGCTGTCGATGCGCGCTCATCTGAATAACAATTTAAGCCTATCAGTCCATGGAACTGGGTCACATTTTGTCATTTCGCTATGACATTTCACAGTTATTGTCATGTTTTTCGGAAAAGTACCTATTAAATCACAATTATAAGTATATACTTACTTACATATAAGTATTTCAATAATGATAGCTTTTACCTATACTATATTTAAGTTCAATTTTGAGCAATAAAGTAATATTTTTTGTTACACTTCCTCAAATAATTATCTTATCGACTGAAAACTGTGCGAGAAGAACCACATTCCCACAAGCCCAAGATCCGAAGTACTCCACAATTATGTAGTTATCTACCTATTATATTATACCGAATACAAATTTCACACCTTTTAATGAAAAGATTTTGTACGTGATGATATTTTATAATTATTATTTTAATTAAGAAAATCTCCATATTATGAAAAAAATACAGTTTCAAATATTAAAAAGTTGCAATTAAGTACTTCGATTTAAAGTAGGTAAAATGCACGTGACGGTAAACGACATGGGCTGAACTGTTTTTCTCGCAGGTAAAATAAAAAATATCGTGTGTGTCACGTGAGGAAAGACCACGTGTTGCACTCGTGTATCCACAACATTCGCCTATGGCTCGTCTTGCGAAAATACACTCGCTGCGACAATGTGGTCCTTTCCCCACTATTTACACCGTCTATTATTGTATTTACTGTCTGAATATATAATTATAAAGAGTACTCTACGGGTTAATAGCCCTTTTATAATGAAGCATACTAAATGTAATAACGCCATGTTTTAATTAAAAAGAGAATGTACGTTGGATGTACATGTTCGAAAGTATTAATAACTCGTCTAATTATTTCAGCTCGCTTGGAAGAATATGTATCTAAAGAGCCGAAATTAATTATTCCCTATAAATACTTATGAGGCGTGCCTGTAAATAGGTACTAGGAATTAACACCGAAGTAATTAAAAGTTTAACCTCAAAATTGTTTATGATTTCCGTTTAACGTCGCTTGCGGAGTTTAATAAGTGTAAAATTACTAATGTACCTATTATTTACAAAAGTATGTATCATCGGTGAAACTGCAATACGTTCTATGTAACAAAAATCAGACTTCACAAGAACCTAAAAAAAATAAAAAATCGTAAAAAGGAATTTTTGTTTGTCTGTTTGTTTGAACGCGCATCACGTAAAAACTAACTGAACGGATTTAGATGGAGTTTTCGCTGATTTAATTAAATAAGTCTAAATTAACATAGAAGGTATTGCAGTATCACCGACGTTATATTTTTGTTTGTTATTGCTTTATACAATGTAAAAGTAAAATAGAGATAACTTTGAATATACTTACTTACATTTGGATCAAATAATATTACAAGTAGGTAAGGTACATGTATGTGGTAGGTATGCATAGGTAGATGTACTATAGAGTTTAAACTGCACATTTTTATTTTTTATTTTTATTAGGTATTTTTTATTACCTATACCTAGAGAGCAGACAAGCAGAACGGACTCACTCTATTATTATAGAGGGTTTTTGATGTGATGTTAACCTCGAGGATATAAATGGAGTGCCTCATGTACTTAGGCTGGCACACTTACCCTTCAAACCGAAACACAGAAATGCAACCATTTCAACCTTTGCGGCAGAAATATAAGAGACCTCTCCATAGGCGATCCTGCACATCAGAATCGACCACTTTTGAAAGGTATGTTTTCTGATCTGTAAATAAATTTATAAGACATCTCTAAAATCTGGCTACATGTTCTACTGATACGTTCCATTTAACATCAAATAACACTCGTATATTTGTAACAATAGTCACGTTACTTCAAAGGAATACAAAGTCTAAACGGAGCGCAGCCTGTTATTTCGTTAGCAGTTAGTAATTACCTGCTTGCCTGTTTGCTGCTGACAGATCCAATTACATTAAAGGGATCGAACCTTGTTTCATTAGCCGGTACACTTTGTTTCTTCAACAAACACATTGTTTTCAATTCTCAGGATTACATGCTTTACAGGCACTAGTGTTTTCATTAGTTCATTACAATGTTCAATGTTCATGGGGAATCGTAAGTACTCCAATTCCATGAATGCTACGATTATTTTGTCGTCCTATATTATCTTTTCTGGGAACTTGGAGGGAATGGTGGGGTGGTAGATTTACAAGGCTTGTTGTAATAAAAATCAGTATCATACGTTTCTTAGTGTTAATTATTAGTTGGGTAATTAATTATATTAAAGTACCTTGATATCCACGTGTAATATTATAAGGAGAAATAAACTAATAGTAGACCGAGTATGAGAGGAAATCGTACAATCTATTGATGCCCAGGAGCTTTGAAAAATTCTGTGTTACAAACTATTTATACAGGTTTTTGTAGCACTTTACTTATTTTACATGTATTTCCCGAAATCATTGCAGAAACGTCTTTGAATTGTTGGATACTCATACTAAATTCACTGAAACTGAAAACATTTGGCCGACAATAAACAAACGTGTGAAATGTTTACAGAACATGCAAGATTAATTTGCTTTGCCTTAGTTTTTCGTGACGAAACAGTAATAAATGTTTCAGTAGTAACTTAACAAGTGCAAAGTCACAGAATGTCACAGATTAACTAGTAGAGACAGGTAAGAAGATTGTTTCGCAAGAGCGGTGTTATTCTGCTTATAATATATTTATCCCTGAATAAAGTTTCCTAATTTACTTGTAAAGAACTCCCATTATACTATGTGTGGGGAAAAATTACTCTTCCTCGCTAATTTGTTCATGAAAAGAACCCTGAAGCTGTTTCTAGACTGACAATACGACGATTTTTTTTGTATCTGGAACAGAGTTAACAATTAACATAGAAAACAGAACTAGATATTTCAAGTAGATATTTTATAAGCGTTACGTGTTTTCATTATTAACTCACCTAATAGAAGTGACAATCCAAAGATAGAACACACGAATTTATAGATTGCTGTAAATATTCCAACAGGGTTTAGACGAGGCAGCCCTTTTTATAGAAGTGACAATTAAACAAAAGATAGAGCACGCGCATCGATCTTGCTGAATCTATAATTCAGCAAGATCGATTCTTGCTGTAAATATTCCCACAGTATAAGAAACTGTCGATGAAAGAAACTGTATCGATCTATGCATCGGCATAGGCATAGATCGATAAATGGTTGCAACAGTTTAATCAATTTTCTTGTTTGATAAAAATCTATAAAGTTTATTTCATTTTTATTTACGCTTCATAGGACACACTTAGTCCACACTTAGCACTTAGTAGCAAGGAAACCATAGTCGTCATTCACAGAGATAATTTGTATTAAATATCTCATTTGATTCTGGTTGATCCACACTAAAATCTCTAGTCCTAAATCATCTTCTCCAGTCAATTACGTTGATCGAGCTCTTTTCATAAGAGGCAAAAACTGATCAGTTTAATCAAGAAGAGGGCGTCAATCAGGGCACCTCGTTATCGAAACGAGCCGTAATTTTCTTTCGCTGACCGAACGAGATTTCAAACACCATCCACTCTTAACTCTGTGTTAACTAGAAAGTTTTATGTACTCGTTTTATGTCGATTGGGTGTCGCTCTACCGGTGATGAGGATTTGACAGTTCCTGGTTTTTAAGGAAGAAAATTTATTAAATTATTTTATAACATATTTGCTCGTAAAGTGGCTGTAATTACACCAATTTCAATATCGTAATGTATCTCATTACGCACTTGTGCGTTATAGTAATGTGAAACGCACGAGTTTTTTTAAATAAAGTAACATGTACGGTTTTTTAAGATGCTCCGTCTAAAAATGAACGATACTTTTTAAAATCTTAGCAAAGAGTTTTTATGTTAAAAAAGTGGTCAATATTTTATGAATAAAATTAACTTTGGGAGATAAAATATAATAAATAAAGATTTAATTCTTTAATTTAATTAATTTTGACAATAAATTACAACCATTTATCTGTAACAAAAACACAAAAATATTAATTTACTTTATTAGTAATACTGGCTGTTTTTGTACCTTTACCTAAAAAAAGTTGATGCGCGCGCATCGCTAATTTGTGGACAAGTAAAATTATTCCGCGCGCTTTTTCTTTTCGCTGTATTGTTTTTATTTGAAAATGTCGTCAAGTAGTGATGAATTTATTAATTTGACACCGCCACAAGTCTTAAACGCAGCGAAAAAGGCTACTCTAAGCCTCTTGCCTGAAAAATCGACCGATAGATACTTACAAGCGTATCAAAATTTCATCATATGGAAAACAAGCAAAGATGCAAATTCATTTTCAGAAAATGTGTTTTTAGCATATTTCATGGAACTTTCTCAAAAATATAAGTCAAGCTCATTGTGGTGCTACTATTCAATGCTAAAAAGCAACTGGCAACGTAACAATCACTTTTAAAAATTGTTCAAATTTCTATAACTGCTTTAACAAGTAATTAAAGATTTATTCGTTTAAGAAAGTCAAAGTTTTATTTATTTCCTCGTAAATATGTTATAAAACGTCGTATGACATACGTGCGCTTTGAAAATTACAGCCTCTGCTTCCTTATAGCCCTCGCCTACGGCTCGGGCTAGCAATATCGCCTCGGCTGTAATTTTCAACTTACCGCACTTATATCATAATGTACTATAAAAGTTTTCGCAGCGGTTGCTTTATAACTTGTTACAAGTAATGTTACTGTGTCTAAAATGTCTATCTACTGTCTATTCTTGTGGTATTATGGGGATATACGTGACGTAGTTAAATGTTTTAAAAAGTAAGTATACATATTCTGATTACATACTTAGTTAAATACATGTCTGGAAATTAGAAAAAAAATTACAAAGTTGCCAGGCATCTAAATACGTTATAATTTAAGGTTAAGTTCTAAATTAAGCATTTACGTTTGAATAAGTGTCGTGTCCAGAACAAAGATAAAAGGGAAACAATGTCTAAATGTCCAGCACAGTCATTTCACATGCTAAACGTAGTTCCGAAAGGTTTAAATTCCACGGACTGCTCTGCGACAACGGCAGCGTGATTACCTCGTATCGCACCGGAGTCCCGGACTATAATGATAGCAATAATTTGACCGTAATCGGTCGCATGCCGCTTTGTAGTCGCCTTGGGATCTAAGTCCGATTTTAAGCCCGTTCTATTTTGCGCATCAGTGGACAACTATCTAAATCAACGAGGATAATTGCCGCTGCTGCGTCGTTAGCCTAATCGAGAGCCGGCTATAAAGTTTGCAGTCGCCTTTTAACTCCGTTCGGATAAAATACGGGATCTACGCTTGACCTATGCCTTTATTACGTCACGGGTTTATAGTAATTATTTTTGCCTGTAGGATAAAGTTTGGTGGTAATTAAAATAATTTGGCGGGACAAGCGAAGTTAGTAGTGATGCAAATGATTTAGTGACCTTGTTAATGGGGTAACTTCATCAAACTTTGGCTGTTCGCTCACAGGCCCATGTTAACAACTCACCACGGTTTAGGTTACAGGCTTAACTGTTTACGTATTTATTACACAACATGCATTAATTAATTTTCCTCCCAAAACATGAGTTAAGAATAGATAAAGACGTTTATTTTGTTTTAGGAAATTCATTGAAGTCTTAGCCCCACAGTTGTATGAATCGTCCATTAAAAAAAATAGACAATTTCGTTATTTTGTCACTGACTAACTGACTGACTGGCCGATCATCAAAAATCTGAGATATGTACTTCCAGCTGACCTAGAAACTAGAAGCGACTTGGTAATGAATGTAACAGAGGTAAGAGCATTGGACTTGCCTATATATTGCATCTCATTTTTTTCGAGTAATACTTGGCTACTTTTTACATGAAATGTTTTTGTGGAATTAATATTTACTAATAGGTACCTCTATACAAATTTGATTTGTTGAGTTGTATGTATGGTTATTGTTTTTAGTGTTGATTAAAACTCTTGAATGCAATAGTAATGTGTTCGAACAGACGTTCGATATTTGATAATCAATCAAACAAAGGTTGCAAACTCAATTGTTTCACTAACTACATAGTTAAATCCTAGCCATAGTTTAATTTAATTGTCTTAATAAGTCAAAGCAATGCACCTTTAATTATGTACTTTTTCTGTAAACTGTAAACACTACAACAAACAAGAGTTCCCTCATTGAGTTTTTTTACCAGTACCTACTGTAATCATTACTTCCATACAGAGTTTAAAATAATTTGAGTTTTGATAAACAATGAACAATAAATATATTGGCACCAGTTAGGTTTAGGATTTCTTAAATAAAACCCATTGACCCGGGGCGAGGGCGGAGGGGGGTGTAACTCAGAGGCGCGCGCGCGGGACACGCGGACAATAATGGCGGCCATAATTTGCCTGTAATGGGCCTTACACTATCGCGCTGTCAGCTCTACCAAAAATAAGCTTTTCTCACCTAAATCTTTTCTGATGCGATGCCGAGTTGGATCTCTTAGCACTCTTTTAGTATTTGACACATTGCCATGTGATTTTGTTTCATTCATTCTATGATGGTATGAGTAGTCTATCAAATGAGTAGAATGAAAATCGACATTTAAAGAATCTCTTTACTACACATGGATAGATGACATTTCTTTTTTCTGTTTTGTGTTGTTATATGTAGATTTTATCTCACACGGGCGGCGAGATCGACTTGATAGGCTCTAATTAACTAATGAAGGTATATAAGGTTGTAAGGTAAGGTATAAGGTTGTGTTTGATTTTAGAATTAGTTTGAAATTATTTGTTTTATTTCAATGATTATTATTTGCCTGTAGTGGGCTTTAATTGTAAGGCTCCATTAAATTCATGTAACCTAAATCTGTTTATAATGCGGAAATTGACCTGTTTCAGTACAATATGAAACAAAATAATATATAACCTTTTATTAACATAACAAAATTTAACCCTTATGTAAGTATAATATAAATATTACAATAACACAGATTTAATGTGACATATTTATTCGATATGTTGCTGGTTTAGAAGATTAGGATATACTCCTATACACCATTTTGGTAGCGATTATTATCTGTGATGGGCCTAAAATTTAGTCGCGTCAACAAAAATAACTAAAGCTTTTTCATGTAAAGCGTTATTGCAATGACGTTATTACAGAGCTTTTATTTCCGAATTACAGTTTGAATCCATGTTATTACAGAAAACTGTAAATAAAAACATTACATTTCTATCGAAGAAAAAACAGGTAAGTAAATACTATCACAACTTATAAGACTATCCCCCAATGTCATTAATGGCCCATTAACATTATATTGCATTAAATGTGTTCAGAATTTACGTGATTCTTGTAAACTTTCTTGGGAGTAATTTTCCTAGCTTAGAAACTGACTAAGCATCATTTTTTGCCTAGAAACGAACGAAACTCTATTGCTGTGCTCCATCGTCCATCCTTCCCACTGCCACATGCTCCTAGCTGGTAAACGAAATAAGACACAGGCTTCAAAATGTCACACATAATCGATTTACAACTTTACAAGTAGGTAAAGGGGGTCAAGAACGCCGGCGGCCTAGTGACTAGGACGCCGGACTCCCATCCCGGAGGTCCGGTTTCCAAACCATGCCATGTACCAATGAGTTTATCGGATTTTTTCGAAGACTTATGTACATTTACCGACTGCTCTAATGATGTGTTGGAAAACATCGTGAGGAAACCTGCATGTTTGAGGTAATGAAATTTTTTCGAAGGCGTATGAAATCCACCAATCAACATTGGGCCCGCTTGGTGGATCATGGCCCGTACCCCCTTGTGCAAGGGGAGGTCTGTGCCCCAACAGTGGGGACATTAATAGGCTGATGATGAAATGGGGTCAATAAAAATATTTTTGTACCCCATCGCTTATCCCTATAGCGCGAGGCGCACTCGGCTGGTTCTTAAATATATTATTCTGTTACGATATAGTAAACTAATATAAAAAAGACAGCAAGATTGCTAAGGAGTAGGTAGAGCTTAACTACTTGAAGTTTCTGGGTAGTGGCCAGAGCTAACGGTTAGTACGACGACGGCGTTTATTACTGAGCTAAAGTTTTGTCGTTCCACCCACTATATGGAGTTAATATTAACTAATACTAGCCTTAAGACGCGTCTACAGGTGCGTCCAAAATAGTCTACATCGAGATGAGCAGAGTTTGGATCAAATTCGATCTAAGTCAATAAATATTTGCTGTCATGTATTCAACGGTATTGACCGAGCCACGGATTAGCTTAAAACTGGTCTTTTGTTATACTTTGGATAATAGCGTTCTATTTAAAACTTTATCTGTTCGATGATAATATGTTCCGATTAGAACGATTTTTTACTTACTAAAGACATTTGAAGCTATTTCAATGCAAAGAATAGGTAGTCTGAATGCGATACTTTTACCATATAAGGTGGGTGGACCATGGAAGGCCACCATAACCACTAAAAACAGTCCTTTATATACTGACAAATAAAACAAACTAAGTATTAAGTAACACTTTGTTTCATTATTTAACTTAAGAAACAAAAACAATTTATTACGGAACTAATAAATCTTCATTAAATTTGAGTTTTACTAAACCCTTCCAAAAAGTCAAAAAATATAACATAAAATAATTAAAAAAAATACTTTTGTTATGTGCAAATAAAGTTTTCATATGACTTTCCCCACTGTCAGATTTCGACCTTCCATTTTGGACCCCATTTTCAATAAAATAAAATTATTTTGAGTTTATATTACATAGAATAGATGCGGACAAGCAAGTTCTATAACTATGCTAAATTTCAAGACGATAGCTGTAGTATCTCCTGAGAAAAACAGCTGTGATATACAGATGGACAGACACACGGACGGACGGACACCGAAGTCTCCACAAAGGGTTCCTTTTTACCATTGTAGTATGTAACCTTCAAAATACAGCAAAAATATTGAAACGCAACATCACAGTCACTCGCAGTGGATCAAATGGAAGACATGCACACAAAATACACCTAGAAGATCCGCTCCGGGCGTCCGCGATTACGTCACTCGACCGACCGTAGCGTT
Source organism: Hofmannophila pseudospretella (assembly GCA_947369225.1). Classification (NCBI taxonomy): domain Eukaryota; kingdom Metazoa; phylum Arthropoda; class Insecta; order Lepidoptera; family Oecophoridae; genus Hofmannophila; species Hofmannophila pseudospretella. The sequence goes on from OX376316.1 coordinate 7,990,552, forward strand.
AAGGCAGTTATAATTCCCAGTTTAAAAGAAACAGCCTTGCGAAAAATATTTTTGGCAATGTATTTCGTTTATTGAAAGTACAAAAAATTATACCTACCAATCGATCGCGCCACAGCGTGTGTATTTCGCGCTGAATTCCTTTGACTTGCCCTGAGATCGCCTGTACGCAGAGCCCGAGTATGCGTGAGCCGATTTTGCGCGTTTGAATTGAGCGGACCGTCTGTGTATCTATTCTGTGGCATGCATTCAAATTCAGATCAAACCGAAAGTCTCTTGTTTTGCATGTTCGTGATAGGAGTAAATAAGTGAAACTGTATTCGTATTTAAACGATTCCAATAATAGGTATACGATTGAATTTGTTACGATCGTGTTTTACATTGTAGGTATATTAGTTTTATAAAATTATTGTACACATAAGGTGCAACATCACAACTCGGTTTCCATATACATATGATTTTTACACATTCATGTCGTATTTGTGCTATATTTTACATATATACAGTTACCTTTAAAAAAAATATTCAAAAATTTATTTATTTTTCTCCCATAAACATACAATTTGATTATGACATTATAACTAGTTAGGTGCAATAGATAAAGATTGCGGAACTGATGTCCGAACTAGGTATTAAAACCTTGTGCTGTCGCGAATTTAAAATTAATAAACCTTTCATATGAAATGTTTTATTAATTTTATATTAAAAAATTAGAATCTTTCATATGATTAATTTTCAAGTTTAAGTTTTTGTATGCAGCAATTCTTCAAGAACATAAATAAACTTTGAATAAGATAAATAAAAATGGAAAACTTTTGAATTCGCTAACGATTGGTAATAATGGTAACAATATTTCAACTAAATATTACTCAAATGAGACTTGAAAATGTAAAATCATTTGTATAGAAATCGTGTCGTGAACTTGCGACATTGCACCTTAGGTGCCACGGTAAAACTTTTTCAAAATCTAAATTCCATAGAAAGCTGAATCGATTTGAAAAAACCTGTGCCTACAAATAAATACCAAAGCTGGTTTAATACCATGAATAGGATTAATTATATAGCAATTCCTCTGAAGACTGGGCAGAAAGGTTCAATTTCACGTATCCTGTATTCCACGGCTATCCTTAAAGGTATTATTATGAATGTGGTTTCGTAAGGGGTTTTCTTCCGTTAGGTGTAACGTTAATACAAAACGTGTTGGGCAAACGAAGCAGTGGGTGTGGCGTGAACGTTCTAGAGGCTTTACGAGCCTTACTATCTTAATTAATCGCGACTAGCGGCGTCTTTATTACTACCTTCAGCCTTATTTAGTCGGTTTCAGCTATCAAACTGTTGGAAACCTTTACGGGCATTCTAATTTTATTTTAAAGTTGTACATTTTTCTAGTAGGTACCTACATGTTGGGTACTTTTGTACTGTCTCTATTTTATAGGAATATTTTCTGTATTTGAAAAGAGTCTTTACTAATTGTAAGTTGCAGCTGAACAACAGGCATTCGTTTTGAAATAAGTACATAACTTCGTTTGCAAATGATGAAGTAATTATACTCGTAATTTAAAAAAACCTCCCACACCAAAAGGTTGCTTAGAAGAAATAGTTTAAAGCTATAAGGCCGCCTATTGTATCTGTATTTTGTATCTTTTCTTCTGTTCTGTATTGTCCTGTGTGCAATAAAGAATATTTGTATTGTATTGTAATTAGGTAAACCTTGATATCCTTCAATTTTATTCTTCATTAGTGTTTGAGATATGACAATTGAAAGCCATAGCAAGCTATAATAGGGCAATTTCAACCCCCATTAACAGACGTTAAAAAAAAACTCGCCATCAATTCGCCCACTAAAAACCTACCAGAACACACTTATCGACGCTTAAGAACCAATACCGGGTAACTAACATGAGTTCTTAACCGTCGTTGTGCTTTATATAATAAGATAAACTATATCTTTATCTATAGTTTGTTTAGAATAGACGGGTTTCTATGGTCAATTATTCGTTAGAAAAGAGAAATGACTAAAAGTAAAATAAAAAAACAGGTACAGTACAATTCCTTTTTACGATTTTGTTGCTTTCTAGCAAATTGCTATTTTACGGCTGTGACCCACGGTATATACCTACCTACTACGCTATTTTTTAGAGGTTCGTCTGAGAGAGATGACGTATTTTTATCTTAAACTGGGATGCTTTTATCTTTATTAGGATGGTGACTAGCAGATTTTCGTTTTTATTTGAATCTTTATCCCGCTCTATATGAATCTAAATCGCCTCTACGTGCCACTATTTTCGACTCTGTATGAAAGATATCACCGAACCTGAGCACCCAACTATATGCTACGAGCCGTTGACACTTTGCCAGGGTTCATGAAAATATATGACTACAGTCATACTACAGTACCTACATGAAATATATAAGGTACTATTTCAAACCTTTCCAGGATTGGCAGTGGCTGTGGCGTAGTTGAAAACAAAATACAATGAAAACGCTCGCTAGCTAGCAAGGAAAGCTCTCGTAGCGAAGCAGGCATTTTCCGAGAGAGGGCGTTGTAGTGCATAATGTGGCGGATAGATGGCGCTACTTAACGTTTTGTGTATTAGAAGGTTCTCTGTAGTGGTTGTAGATGGCGTCTTATTGAAGAGTAAAGTTTAGTCTACTATTACTTGAACGACTGTGAGTTTAGTGCGGTTTTTATTTACTTACCACCAAGGAAGTTGCATTACTACAATTAAGCACTACTAGTAGTAATTCAACTTCCTAGCTTACCACAGTTTTCGATTATGGAAATATTCGATGTGTATTTTCATTTTCAGTTCCTGTATGTATGAATCCATTTATATTCTCTTATTTTCCTGTAGGTACCTAATTGGAAGTTAAGGTTTCCTCTTGAATTTATGCACAAAACCTGGTTGAAATATTAAAAAATGAACCCTAAAAGTTGATTATCGTTTAATAAACACTGAGAAATGAATTAGGCTAGGACTACACCGGTTCCAGTGACGGTTCGGTTCGCTGCATCCAATCACGAAGAGCTGGCTTCAAGTGAGGGGAGGGCGGAACGGAACGCATGTGATTGGTTGCAGCGACCGAACCGGGGCTGTAACCGGACTCGTGTAGTCCAGCAGTTATACTTTCCACTTGCTGTACAATAAAGAAGCCTCCTTCTTCATTATCAGACACTTTTATCTCGGCTCTTTATTTTTGTTTTAGCATTTTATCCGCTTTAAATGTAAGGCTGCGACTACATAAGCGAAAGAAGAGCATGACTTACCATCCAAAAGAGTACAAGAAGTCTTAATGCAGTGAATGTTGATTACTAGACGCCTAAATAACATCAAAATAATATACCTAGTTGCATGATAGAATTTTAAATTTGTTAAATTATCTACTCTTATTGTTTTCGTAATCATTAACTGCGGTAATAAAGAAAAACGCCCGACCTGACCAGAAGTGATACCCCTAACTTGGGACCCTGCATTTGACAGCTCTATTTTTATCTAATTCCGCTCTTCGCTTCTATTTTGTTTACAAGTTTGTCAGCTTTAAGAAATTCGAAGATATTAATCAGCAGTTCCTTTGAATTAGAAGTTTTCTTAAATATATTTCGATATTTGTGGAAGATAATTAACTAGGAAAGTATTTTTGGTGTCATTCGTAGGCTGTAACTGATACGATTTAGATAATTATATGACTGGATATACACGTGGGTATTTTTGGTTTATACGATTTCAGAAGTTCAATCCACGGTGGAATAAATCTATGATTAGAACGAGCAAATCTTCTGTCCGAATTATGCATTCATACGTATAATTATATTGATAAAATCCGACTTTAATCAGAATTATCAACTTTCTAAACTAAAAGCTATACCTATATAGCTAATCTTATGGTGAAATATAACGGCTATTACTCATCTGCTAGTCATTGCATACATACATAAATATGTAGATATTTTGTGCCCATAATCCCCGAGGGGGTAGACAGAGAAACTACCGACATGTAGTTCCCACTTTTCGCCGTAAGATTTGGCGGACAAACGTGATAGGTGGCGGGCCTATCGCCGTCTACCAGGTGTAGAATTCCCAAATACTAATTTGGTAAGTAAACGCTTTTATCGTATCATTAAATCGTAATGATTGTGTTTCACCTTAAACAAGATTAGGAATGTTATTGTTTCAGAATTTCAGTTTATAAAAATAAAGTTGAGTCGTAGCGAGGATGACCCTCTGCCGTTAGGCCTCTGACACTGACTGTCAATATCGGCCCTTGTTGGGAAACTTTTCAAAATTGGAATTCCGAAGTTCGGAGAGACGTGCCGGCTCGCAGCTCGCTGGGTGCACGCTCCATCTCTCAAAGGAAATTCGGTAACGGCCCATGTATTTACGCTGGAATTGAATTATCTACTGTGGCGTAGATTATTGCATTTACTCAGCGTGAAATTGCTAAATACTGAAAACGGAAAACATTCAATTTAACGTTTGTCGTGTTTTTGTATGCTCGCAAAGTATTCTTTTATCAAACATTCTAGTAATATACTGGCAGCAAACTGGGTAGGTAAGTTGTTTTTTATTTATTTACTACTAAACCCGTGTTTGACTTCAACTCACCTGGCCGAAGATAGAGCACACGAGCTTAGTTAGTACTGGTTATTTTATAACCACTGCCGGAATACATACGGAATACATTTAGGATCGCCTGGGGTGGTACCACCCTCTTATCTATTTCTGCCGTGAAGCAGAAATGCTTGCATTTCTGTGTTTCGGTTTGAAGGGTAAGAGAGCCAGCGTAATTTCCGGCATATGAGGCAATCCATCTTAGTCCTCAAGGTTAGCAGCGCATCAAAAACCCTCTAATATTAATAAAGTGAGGTGAGATGTCTATGGGCGATGGTGACCACTTACCATCAGGTGGCCCGTTTGCTCGTCTGCTCTCCTTATTTAATAAAAAAAAAAAAAAAAAATACATCAACGCTGAAGCGAAAATATTTGGCGACATAATTTACAATTTATTAAATAAGGAGAGCAGATGAGCTAACGGACCACCTGATGTTAAGTGGTCACCGTCGCCCATAGACATCTCACCTCACTGTATTAATATTACAGGATTTTTGATGCGCTGCTAACCTTGAGGACTAAGATGGATTGCCTCATGTGCCGGAAATTACGCTGGTTTTCTTACCCTTCAAACCGAAACACAGAAATTCACAATTTCACAGCAGAAATAGATAAGAGGGTCCTTCACATTAGGAACTACCACTACAAAACATAGAACAGTGGTAGCTAGTCAGGCGGACCCTGAAAGATTCCAACACCAGCAAGGTTACTCGGCTAAGTCGCCTCGTAGGACATGCTTAGCAATATCATAGGAATATTCTAACCTCTTCCCATACACGAACAAGGTATATAAGGCAAAGCGATCTATACTCGTAGAGTTTTTGTAGACAATTTTACCTATATTTCTTTCTAAGATTTCCACTATAGATTTTTTTTATTCATTATCGCAGGCTTCAAGCAGCCGCCATGTTTTAAAAGCATTTTTAATCCATGTCTAGGTAAATGAATAATAACAAAAGGTGTCTAGGTAGATAAGCTTTTAGATTTAAAGCGTGAGCAGCTTTATTAGACACAGAAAATGAAGTCTAAAGTTGCAATGTGGGGATTAAACGCAACCCAATTAACTGGCGCGGAGTCAGTGCTTGGCTCGGCTCGATATCAGATTACCTTCTCCCTGGATTACATTAGTGGACGTCATACAACTATGTCTGCTTAACTAACTTGAATATCTATCAAATTACTAGTATAACCGTGACATTCAATAGTCATGCAGATTAGATGCTCCAATATTATCGATACGAGTAAGTACCATAGTTTGCAAGGTTGAATCAGATAGATAGTTCAATTTATATAAATTTAGGTTTAGTGTAAAACCTTCTATTTCACCAGTCTATTTTCATAAGAATACTAAGATATTATTAGGTGAAATAATAGTCACAATTAATAGTCTAAGAACAGCAGAAAGTAAGTTTTTAAATTTAAATGTTAAAAGATGTTATAATAATAATTTAGAAAAAATTAGATTGTTAAGATGTAAACTCGTACGTACATATTTGTTCTTTTGGTAACATTTTATGGAACTAAAATATTTAACTAGATGTCTACGAATTGTACGTCTGATGCTACGCCTTGCTACGTGTGTCGCTACGTCAAGCTACACTGGCTACGAAGCACACGTACCGTTCATTTGCCTGTCGAAACTTTCAGTTTTATCCTCAACTTGATTTAATTAGAATTTTTTTCTAGTTTAAATTAATCTTGCGGAATGGTTATAATCTTCAAAATGTTGCAGTGACAGTTAGTGAAACAGAACTGACGGTCGTTAGAATATTCAGGCAGCTAGTTAATCTAATGTTCCCCGTCAAAGTCCTGAGAGAACGGTGCAATGTGCGACATCATTGGATTGTGTTAATCTCGATGCAGATAGCTCACGGACGGTATTTGGAGTTATCGAGTTTTGATTATGTTCTTGATCTTTGCACAGTGTCTATTATTAAGTTACAACTTCTATTAATTGGGAATTGGGTTAAGAGCGGTGGTAAATTAGTGACTAGGACGCCGGACTCCCATGCGGGAGGTCCGGGTTCGAAACCATGCCATGTATCAATGAGTTTTTCGGATTTTTTCGAAGACTTACGTACATTTACCGACTACTCTAACGGTGAAGGAAAACATTGTGAGGAAACCTGCATGTCTGAGGTACTGAAAAAGTTTCAGAAGGCATGTGAAATCCACCAATCAGCACTGGGCCCCCCTTGTGTAAGGGGAGGCCTGTACCCCAACAGTGGGAACATAGGCTGATGATGATTAATTGATAATTCTTCCGAGAATTAATATATTCCGGAATAGTTTTTTGAACGGGGTTTTCGGTACTTATGTATATATAACGAACGATTAGGTATATAGGATGCTATTTTATTAGAAGCAAATATTTTGAGGGTGTGCTATTATTATTAATATCATTTTACACCAAAATTAACCTTGTAACTCCATTAAATTTCCATGCAAAAAGTTGACTTCACCTCACATTGAAACTTTGATAAGGAAAATTTTTTCAGTAGCACCCATATTCTTCTCACCCATATCTTATCTTCCAAGGTCTATAATCCTTTAGTTATATTGTTCCATTGTATTGTATAATCCAGACTGCATCAAAACAAACCCACAATATACGCAGTAATCATGAACGAACATTGTTCTCCTACATTAGTGTGATAGTAGTAATATTAGTTGATCATCTAATTATTGGTGCGTCATAAATTAATTAATTACCAATTCCACGTCGGTCTCCAGTCTACAATCGATACTATATCATACGGTATGTGGTAGTAGATACCTAATTCATGATACGCAGCCAACCATGAAGCTTCACTTGATTCGCTGAAAATGACAGATACAACTAGGTTAATGACGTCAACTCCATTTCAGTATAGGTATAGGTAATTATATGTACATTGGAAGACACATCAAGCTATACTCTGTGGAACCTTGTGGCAATTAGCGTTTGTTATGACTCCTTGATTTTCGTATGAATGTGTCAAATGAGTTAAAGCGACAAAGTACTAAAGGGTATAACTTACAGATGAAAAGTGAAAAGAAGTGGTTGTGTTTTGTACAAACACATTATTAGGGGCAAGAGAAATTTTACCGCACCCTGTATCAGATTTTTGATAGGTTACTTTCTGGACAGCTGTAACGGTGATATAGCGAGTAAGTCTGTATGTATGAATAAATTAAAAAATAATAGTTTTCGAAGTCATGTAACACCCATCAATCATCATCATACGCCGACACGAGACCCCAGTGACCGACAATAGTGTATTTGACTCTTTTTTTTAAAGTATGTTAAAATGTTTAAATCATAGCCATTTTTTGAAGGTTGACATCCAATCATCCTTTAAAGAATTGCTATGATTTAAACATTGTAACGTACTTTTTAGAAAAGTGTCAAATACACTATTGTCGGTCACTGGGGTCTCGTGTCGGCGTAAAAATCAGCAGATATGAGTGGTGCGGATTCAGCACACGTGGCTGGCCTGATGCCCGCCGACCTATTCCCTACGTGATGCGACTTGCCGATGGTTGACCACCGGCCACCGTCCCGTGGTATTTGAACACGTTTAAAATGAATTGAGTTTTTAAATTTGAGGGCAACGGGGTGTAGTTTTATATTGGTAAAAGAAGCTTAAGTTAAGGTTTGTTGCCTTGAAACTGCCAGTTACATTTCAGTTGCAATATACAGGGTGTAACATTAAGAACGGTCAGTATGGGAAAGTCTGAAACTATAAGACATACGAAGATCTGTTCTTAGGAACCATGTCATCAATTTTAGTAACAAGAAACACTGTATTCATACATTTTAAAAAAAACCTGTACTCAGCCTGGGAATCGAACCCGGTTGTTTTGAAAAAAAATCCAACACTATTTCTATTTAGATATCGATTGTGTAGGTCTTAAGGAATAAATGTTAGTATGAAACGTGATGTTTAAAATTAATAAAACGCATTGTTTCCATATCTTTTAATTTATTTTAGTAGGTGTTCGAAATGACTACCATTTTGTAAAATACAACATTCAACTCGTTTAGGTAACGATCTTACTATTGAATGTTGTATCTTCAGGTGGTGAATTTGCGTTAAAATTGTCTCTATGGCTGCTTTTAGGTCTTCAATTGTGTCGTAGCTTGTTTTGTACACTTCATCCTTAACGTAACCCCACAAGAAATAGTCTAGTCTAAAATAAATTAAAAGATAGTAATTAATAGTCTAGTCTAAAGTAAATTAAAAGATATGGAAACAATGCGTTTTATTAATTTTAAACATCACGTTTCATACTAACATTTATTCCTTAACACCTACACAGTCGATATCCAAATAGAAATAGTGTTGGATTTTTTTTTCAAAACAACCGGGTTCGATTCCCAGGCTGAGTACAGGTTTTTTTTTAAATGTATGAATACAGTTTTTCTTGTTACTAAAATTGATGACATGGTTCCTAAGAACAGATGTTCGTATGTCTTATAGTTTCAGACTTTCCCATACTGACCGTTCTTAATGTTACACCCTGTATATACTCGGTGTATGTAAAAGAGCTTAAAATCTTTTAACTTTTTTGTTTCTCCACCTGTACATGTTGTGGTATGTTGATCCACTTACTCGTAACTGTCCTTTAATTTTTTGGATTTTAAATCGGAAGTAAGTATATTTTATCAAGGGTTTATTGATTTACATTTTTTTTAATATTTGAGAGCGATGGCGCTCTTTGGTATCGGAGGCCAAAATCCTCTTCGGGTCGCTGCGCCAGCGGAGTAAGTAAGTAAGTATATTTTATTGTCTTCATATTCCCTTTTTAAAGACTTGAATATTTTTTAATATTAATAACCTGGCCTGGCCACCTGATCACCATCACCCATATACATAGCAACTCAAAAAACTAACTATAATGTTATTAGAGGGTTTTTATGTGCTGCTAACCTTCAGAACTTAGATGGCGTGCCTCATGTGTCGGTAATTACACTTCAAACCGATTTAAGAAGATACAAAGAAACGGACAGTTCGTAATGATGGATTCATTTTCATCTATTACAACATCGAAATCGGTCCATATTATTCATAAAGTAACCCTCTATTTCTCCGCTCTCAATTATTCGGTTTCTAGAGCGTTGAGTGCGGCATATATTCAGTTGAATTTTACATGGCCTTTATGCAAAGTGTATGTGTAAAGAAGGTCAGCGCATGAGTTTAGATGCAGTTTTAATACAGCGCCGGCGGCCGCGTGCGGCTCATATTTCACATCCTTGTCTTACTCCCCATTGGGCTGACGCTTATTTTATACGTGATGTGCAGCCGCAATATTTGAACGAATCTCTTTATAATGTCCTCTGTTGTGGTAAAATTTTGTGTTCAGCGACTTTACAATGTACATGCAGATTTGTCGAAATGTAAGTTTAGGAACGCAGACATATGTGACTTCAACTTGAGATGTTCCTTTTTCTAAACTGTGACGCTATGTCCACTGGGATACCGTAGACTGTATATTAAGTACAACATAGAATAAGTGATTCAATTTGTTTAGTTTTTTGTGATTTATTTTTAATTTTCTTTTACAAATGTTACGAAAACTATCGTGTGTATCAGGTACCGGAAGATCACGACACTCGCTTGCACTCAGCGACAAAGTGCATCTTAGGGTATTAGTTGCACAATGTACTAAATGTCACTTAGTTTGTGCGTATAAATAACAATATTTAATGTATCAAAAATAAAAAATAATAATTATAATAATAAACCCTAAAATATTGGAACTAAAATTCGCAGTACATCCACTGGAGTTTTAATATCACGTTTAGATCGTGTATAATGAGAGTAAATATTGAGTGAAAACGGAAACAGACGGAGTCTGTAAAGGAAGCAGCGTATTTATTAACGCTGCGACACAGCCGAGTAAACAGGGAATCTACTTTATATTAAACCGAGCGGTCCATCAGACGCGCTATTAGCCTGCGTCGGTGCCGGCGCCGACTAACGCTAGTAGTGTGGAGGTGGCATTGTTTTATTTACATATTTATACTATAACAAAATATATCTATTAAACCAAGTGGTCTATGAAATGCTCACTAGTAGCTTTTGTCGGCGCTGATGCTTGCCAACACATTGTAGACATTGCGGATCAAACCACAACTTAACGTGCCTTTTGGTAAGTTCACTACGCCAGTATAACGGGAACGGTCGTACTATGATATTTTGCCTGTTAGACAATCTAATGCGTTTAGAAATGCTACAATTTTTAGCACACTACAGTGATTTTGAAACGGCGACGCTTCCTTTTCCAAATCGCTACAGTGAGCTCACTTTGGATTTATATTTTATTATTTAGTAAACTAGGAATAGTTTTACTATTAAATCGGGTAGTTCATCAGAAGCACTTAGCCTGCATCAGTGCTGACGTCTACGAACGCTTTTTCTACTAAAGATTTTGTATACCGCCTTCGTTAACGAATCTGCATATCTGAAAAGTTTCTACCTCCATGCGATGTCGGCGAATCTCTAATGAAACCGCCTCTGTTTATTTTGCCGATACGAAATGAGAAATGAGTGCAGCAAGCCTTAACAATTGTTGCCCGCACCGGGCTCGATAGCTCCCGCCTATTTTAATGTTGTTTTAATTTCAATTTGAATTTCATCTTTATGTATAGTCAAACTGTATTAGCTAGATAAATAGAGTTCGGACAAAAATGATTTTAGAACGAAATATATTGGTATTAAGTTCATATGATCGATAGCTTGTAATATTCACAAGAAGCCATTATGTTGAAAAAAATTGATCAATGGAGTCAGGTGGACAGAATGCGCATTTGGATGCAATCACAATGGATTTATTAGAAAATTATGGTCATATTCACTTTGTTCTCTTGGAAGGCTTGATTGTTAAAACACGAGTAATCTTAATGAAGATTTTGATGACAAAACTTGAACTTGTGTATCTGATAATAATAAATGCATCTGTTTCTTGTAAAAATAATCATACGCTAAAAATTTAAAAATAATTGTCATAACGCTTTTCTAAAGAAAGGACACGAAGCCGGTACTCACCGAGTCAATAGAAGAAATAATGTGGGTTGGCCGCGAAGCGAGCGACGCCGTGGAGCAATCCACTGGATTAGGCGTAGAACACGCACACCCTCGCAGCTTGCTATTTATGTCCGGTCACAAACCAAACAACTTGTAGGCTCTTTATTACAGTTGTTCTTTTCAGCTCACGACGTCGTTACTGCTTCGATAAAATATCGCATCGATTCTTTGTTTGGGGCAAGGGCTTACGTTCTATCTTTGGTAGTTTATTCGGAATTAAACGAAATAATTTCTGTTCATAAAATCAAACAATATTAATTTATTGCGACGTAAACAGTTCCTTATATCTCCCTTATATCTAGATGCAGCTTGATAAGAATTTCCGCCTTTAGCACCCGACGAAATATATTTTTCGTTTTTCTAGATTTCTATGGGTTCGGTCTGATTCCATTTCAAAATCGCTGCAGTATGCTAAAGGCGTATTATAAGAAAAAAGTTATAATCACTTCGCGTATTTCGAGGCTCCCCGGTTAGCCTTGCTATCGGACTCTGGAATTTTGTAAAGAACCAGTAAATTGTGCCTCTTAATGTCCTAATTATAATTTATTGTTAGGTCGTACCATGATCACGCCAATTCGAAACTATAGTGATGCAGAAGTCAATCACAAGTTATGAAAATTAATATTCATTTTACAGCATGAGATAGCAATCTGACCTCCAAACTTCATTTTGAAGATGGCATCCGATGATGATGACTGTTATTCACAGATGCGCTGACAAGATGACATGAACGCGGCGAGGATGGAGCGGGCGGGGCGGCGCTCCAAAGCCGGCTCTCTGAGCGGGCTGGCGGGCGCGCTGCCGCTGGCAGGCTCGACGGGCGCGCCGGGCGTGCGCCGGCAGCGCTCGCTCGAGTGGGCCGGCGACCGCTACAGCAGCAGCGACGACGATCGCCCGCAGGCGCCGCCGCTCGCCGATCGCGTCTTCGCCTCGCTCCTCGCTCAAGCCACGCAACAGTTCGATAGTGAGTCTACTTTCAAACCATTTTTCATGAACGCGGTAAAAATGGAGCGGGGTGTACGCCGGCAACCCCCGCTCGAGAAAGCCGGAGCAGCGACGACGTGCCCAATAGGTGGGTATATAAAGGAAACAAACACCAAAAATACTTACTTTTACCTAAGTAGTAGTTACCTACCTAACGTTTAAGAAGGGTAATTTTTTTTGAATGATTTGTAATAAAAGTGATTGATAGGTACGAGTAAGTAACATTGCATAAAACTACCATAAAATAACTTTGAGGGGCTTGCAAAATGCATCATTGCATGAAATCTTACGGCTTTTAATATTTGACCGACGACGGCTGCTACGACGGGAGTAGCGGGATCATCTCAGAATTTGTTATTCACCGAGTGACACGACCGAAGGTCCGCTGTGAGCCCTAACAAGTGGGATCATTAGTGGAGCATAGCGGGGCCTGAGGGAGTGAGTGGGGGGCGGAAGTCGGCAATTGATAGGGGAGCGCCCTGCGGTGAGCTTATGAGGAAAACTTTACACGTAAACCCGGCGCAGCCTCCGCCTGCCGGCCTTCTGTCATGACAACTAAGGAGTTGATGAAGTCATAGAGAACCGCTGCATAATAATTTTATGGGGCATTCGTGTACTCCCCTTCTCAAAGATATCTTAATATTTAATTCATACTTTCAAACTTCTCAACGTAAACAAAGTATCGGTAAACAAAAATACAAATAAAACAATTTCAAAATTTACTTTGAAACCGCAACGATCTTGAGAATGTGGTAATATCCGAAAGGGAAACGGTAGATATTTGGAAAATAAATCAAGTGAAACCGGATCAGTAATATTGCACGCCTCTGTTCAATTTGTTGAGCGAAACTCGTAACAAACAGCCTTATATTAAACGTCAACGAGCCAGCACGCCGGAATAAAACGTCTATTTCTACATTGTAAATGTAAAATGCAAAATGGTTTTGTGTTACGTCCTAGCTTTGTAACGGTACGCTTTCGGCAGGTTTCCGAAAGCTGTCGTTACATACTCGTACAAATACCACATACCTAATTGCACTGTTTTACATAGTTTTCATCGTATTTTGTGACACCTGTACAACAAACTCGCCGTGTATGCGTAAAAAGCAAACGATGCTCTAGTAATTACAAAGGATACCCTAGTAATTGCAAACGACACTCTAGAAATAACAAACAAAAACTTGAAATTACAAAGTAATATTACTTGTAGTTACAAATTAATACACTAATAATTATGAAATAAATGTACTTGTATTTATCGACTCGTAATTACAATTATTGTAAGTAGTATTATTTTGTAATTTCAAGTAGATTATTTGTAGTTGCTAGTATATTTATATATACTAGCAACTACAAATAATCTACTTGAAATTATAATATAATAATTGTTTAAATAAGTGTTTAATATTTACTAGTTATTGTTCTGTAAATACAAGTAGATTTATTTTGTAATTTGAAGTAGATTTGAAATTACAAAATAAATCTACTTGGATTTACAGAACAATAACTAGTAATTATTAAACACTTATACTAGGACTTGCAAATTGATTAGTAGTGTTATCAACAGGTCATTTAGTAATACATAGTAAATAGCACACTTGATATTGCAAATGTAATCTTAATATTAACAAAGCTGTGTCTTGGAAATTGATGTGTTTATACTTGGAATTACTAAATGCAGTAACTACGAAATGCTAAATGCAGGAATTACTAAATGCAGTAACGATTTGTCGCAATTACTAAAAAATTGTTGTCGCGGGATCAACAAATATTTTTGTTAGATTTAATGGATTTTTGTCAATATTTCTCTCAATGTACAAGACCTGCCTGACACTTCTCTTTATTTACAAACCAGGCTATTGCTTACAGTTTCGTTTTCCCAACTGAAACGCAATTTGATGTCGTCGTTCGTTCAATTTTACTTCAGAAGAAATTGTTACTACGTGACACTAATGGATTAAGTAATATATATGCTATCTATGGAAACAGATGAGTCTAACGATTGCGATATTTGCGTTGCTAAAATTGGGAAACTTAACAATGCTTCATGCGAAGCTATGGAAATAGGTACCCTTCCTGAACATCGGTATCACATTTATAGGAATTTCGCGTTTAATTGTTTGAAGATAGAGTAGATTTTAGTAGAAACGCGTGTATCGATAAAGGTTTAGTCGGGGCTTATGACTAGAACTCGTCTGTCGCAGCAATGAGAACGAACGCCGGGTCTGGTCGTCCGGACAATCCAAGAGATTTTGTTTTTATCACTATTGATTTGAACACTTGGGTTAAGCTTTCTGTATCAGTGAATGTATTACAGACCCTCTTACAGCGTGTAAAATAAACTCCTTTATATTCGAATGTATCCGAAACAGGGGTATTCGTATTTATTAACAATTACCAACATATTTTGTGCTACATAGCATAACTCTCACGCGTCCATAATCCCTGAGGGGGTAAATATGTATGAAATTTTGTTATAGGATTGTAAGAAATAAAAAAGAAATCACCTGATCATATAGAAAGTCAGCTGATCGATACGGTAAGTCGTTTATTTATATGAATATCCCTTTTACCGCCTTTTTAGGGGGTTATTGATACACATACATATATACATAACTGTCACGTCCATAATCCCTGGGGGGTATACAGAGGAACAACCTTCATCAATGGTAGTTTCCACTTTTCGCCGTAAGGTTTGGTGGATAAACGTGATAGGCGAGTCTACCGTCGTCTACTAGATGTAGAATAGTATCTACAAAATCCCTTAGTCGCCTCGTGTGACAGCTACGGGAAGAGTTGGGGTGGTGCTATTCTTTAGGGCCGGCACAACACAGCATTTTTTAGGGACGTCACGACACGGCATAATTTAATACACTAATTTGATATTGATACACCCTGACTATTATTACCAAATAACAGTGTTCACAAACAATAATTTTATACGTCGCCCAATATATAGGTGCTTATAGGCACAGAATTCAATAATGAACATTCCGGCTCTGTTATTGAATTCCAAAAAGAATCGTGGTGTTAGTGGTACCTTTTATATCCACTACTATAGCGAATATTACGGATAACATGAGCATTACAAATAATATTGATTTTATGAATGAAGGTTTATGGATAAGGTTTGGCTGAATGTCGCGAGTTGTGATCAATATCAATGATTCTGATCATTATGTTCTTATAAAGAAGTCTATTTAGTGATACGATAACCATTCAATTAGAGTAGTATGTAATAATATTGATATCTTCGTACGTATGTGACATTCGTAAATTATTGTTGTTATAAGTATCTTACTAGAAACAGCGAGCTATTGATGTTGTTTTAAGTTAAAAAATATTGGGCGATGTAGTGGCCAGCA
Organism: Hofmannophila pseudospretella; assembly: GCA_947369225.1. Taxonomy (NCBI): domain Eukaryota; kingdom Metazoa; phylum Arthropoda; class Insecta; order Lepidoptera; family Oecophoridae; genus Hofmannophila; species Hofmannophila pseudospretella. The sequence goes on from OX376316.1 coordinate 8,006,578, forward strand.
TTTTTCGGAATTCATTGTTCCACAGTAACCTAATCATAACATAACTCATACTAAATGTATGGGAATAGTTTATTGCTATTTTTGAAATTTCTAGTACTCGAACCTTGGTTGACGTTGTAGAGTCTTTTGTTTCTGACATGAAATAGAATCGATGGCATTAAAAATTTTTTTGGAAAAATTGCATTTTTCTCGCTGACTGTACCTTTTTTTCAAAAATCTGTGAATGCAGTTTTCTAAGTCGAAAGAAGAAAGAAGAAAGTCTCCTAAGAGCATTTTCCCGTAGCTCCAACGGATCTGGTAGCTGCCCTGGGTGCCCCGCCGAAACTTTCCACCCTGTATAGTCAAATTTTTGTACGTTTCACATCACACTATATACTATTTTCTACTCTTTTTCGTAATTTGTTCAATAGGAAAGCACAATCAATAATATAAAGAGGTTCATTCGTCATAGTCGTGTAAAAATGGTGTTTTAATGAAATATTAAATAACAGTTTTCGATTGTATTATATATATTTGTCTTTGTTGTATGGCACTGCATACAAGAACTCTTTCGTATTAAATGCACTACATTTCACTGGACTTGGTACCCATAGCCATAAAAATAATAGGTTGGAGCAAATGTTATTATCCTTTATTCTTTACAATGTCCATGTATAAGAGTAGCTAATTTCCGGGTAAGTAGGTATGTCTGCCTGTCTAGTGTAGTATAATAAATTCAATAAAACAGTCCTCAACTTAGAGTGCGCGCCGTTTGAGAGCGTGTTATTGACTGTCGTATTTTATTGAACTCCTGTGTTACAAGGAGGAATATTATGATGATAAGGTTAAACCCGATAATACACCTATACCTGTATTATCTATATGTTTTTAATTGCGCAATAGCGAGGTTAATATTTTAAAATTAGAAATAAAATAAAATTGAACTAAAATATTAGTGAGAATCGGCAGTCTAAATCACGATTTTCAGGATTTGCGTATTTGGATTTAAAAACGAAATCTGAACTTTAAACATTTTTTGCTTTTAGTCACGAATAGTTTATTAATGTTATTAGGAATAATGTTTGGACATGAGATAATTAATATGATTTGATGATGATAATAGAGATTTACTGAAGCCGCATGCTCCATCGTCGACGTCATCGTCGCTTACCTTCAGGCGAAATCGAGGTCAAATGCGGGTTTAGTAGTCAATAAAAAATAAAAAAAAGAACTGGAATTTTTTTTTTTTAATAACCATTTGTGCTTACAAATGTGCTGTTCTAGCTTCCAGTTCTTTCAGCGTATAATCGCCGCTGCCTTAGAACAAGACCAATTTATTATTATATTTTCCGACTGTACCTATTCGTTACTTTGCTATCACAGAAATCGAACTACTAACGACCTGAATTTCAAAATCTTTGTTTGTTATACTTCACATTATTTCAACTGCAATACACAACATACATTTCACACAACCACGTGTGAAGTGCACTTGCGCTCATGTCGGCATATGTTATGTGTACGGGTCCGTTTAGTGTAAATATGCAGTTAATTGGATGAAACCATAAATGGCCGTGTGCAAACGACGCCGATATCAGTGTGCTATATTAGTATCAAGTATTACTGCTATTTAGGGGCTTGTTCGAAAACCGCCACTAGCGAATGTAGGTACTTACCTATTATCGTGAACTCGTGAGTAAAGCATTTCCTGAGAGCTATTAATAAGGATGCTGACTCGTGTTCAGTTGTTGATATTCGTTAATTGAATTACATAAAAAAACCGGCTAAGTGCGAATCGGACTCGTGCATCGGGGGTTCTATTCTCAAAAGAAATATTTTTCGTCATGAGAGAAATATCATTTTTTTTCTCAAACTATGAATGTTTAGATTTTTCGGCTTACAAACTTCATAGATATTTTTTTATGGACAGTATGGCACTAGTAGCTAGTGACGTCACTTGTTGCTAGCGCTGTATAATCGGCAAATCTTTATATCTCGGAAAGTACTGAGGAAATTGTTGTGCGACCAATTATAGAAAAGTTTATTTTAATATAAATCCTTACTTGGAATGAAGAAGAATTTGCTACCGGATAAGTAAAAAAGTATGTTTCGTGGTTTATTTATATATATTTTTATTCTTTTTCTCGCAGATATAACAAAAATATCGTGTCAATCACGTGCGGGAAAACCACTTGTCGCACTCGCCTGTCCACAACAATGTCGTAATACTAAAACAATACAGGCAATCTAGCACATACTCGTACTCACTAGAATTTGTAGAGAAGGGTGTGACTTTTCGGATGATGGTAATAAATAACCGCGAACGGCTTGTTTAGTCGATCGTGCCAACTGCTCTCACATGGCTGCTCATTTGACTGTTTCAGTTAAGTGTTTGCACTGTTTCTATGTACGTAACTACCAGCGCACACATACCTACGGAAAATATAACAGAGTCGAACAATAGGTTTAGTAATCTTTTGTTGAGAGCTCGCCGTAATTGGACATGACTTTGGTTTTATGACTTTCTGAAGATGTTTTTCTAGATTTTAAAAAAATTTAACAAAAATTAATGGTATTATAAAAAAAGAAAATCCTATATTAAAAAAGTAAAAAAAAACAACTTAATATTTGCTGTGGTAAATTTTGCTGTGGAGACGTCAGGCTGCTGCGATGCGGACGTAAAACATTACGTCTAAGAAGTAGGCCGCTGAAGAAATCGTTTTGAATGACACCCGCTCGGTTCATTCTGGTACAAAGGATGGTCAATTGCGACACAGAGCAGCAATCAATGAACGGTTTTTAAAATGTAGCGAATCCTTCCCTCAACCTTAATTCCCCCAGCACAGAAAACTATCATCAACATCATTAGCCTATTAATGTCCCCACTGTTAGGGCGCAGGCCTCCCCTTGCACTAGGGGGTACGGGCCATGATCCATCGAGCGAGCCCAGTGCTGATTGGTAGATTTCATACGCCTTCGGAAACTTTTTAATTTCCTCAGATATGCAGGTTTCTTACTTCACGATGTTTTCCTTCACTGTTAGAGTGGTCGGTAAAACGAAAACTATATTCTCGACCATTTCTCTACATACCTACATATTCGTAAAACAATAGTGGCATAGTTACCCCTAACAACAGATCACTTTATGTCTACAAAGTTCACCAAATGAGATTCATACTGGTTTGAATAATTTACCGGCTCACTGCGGTACTACGCTTCTAAGGCCGGTTCCGTTCCAACATGCAAATGTCGGCTTTTTAGGCTGTTAGCGTTACCTTTGGTGAACTAATGTGATTAGTCCCCCAGTGATGGTTTGCTGAGCTTTAATGCACCACTAGCGGCACAAATGTGCACTCATATTCACGTGATCGATACGTCTGGCCCGTCAGTGAACATATTTCTGAACGGTAACTAAGAGTATAGTATAGACCAAGTAATTGTATATTTAGTTTAGAAAATACTCACTAGCGATCAGCCTTGGCTTCGCACAGGTAATCAATCTTAACATCAATGAAAACTTCCTTCACAGACCGACAGACGGACGCGCCGAGCGACATTGTTTTACGAGTGTACTATTGTCATAGAATACACATTATTCGTGTTGTTGTTAGGTTAGGTTATCTATGGGCCTTTTGTATAGTTAGGCTATATTATTTGTTGCCTGAAAATAACGAATGTATTATTATTATATAACTCTAAATTAAAAATTTAAGAAACCCCCGAGGTACCATTGTGGAGATCCCTTTACTTTTTCCTGGTCATCATCAGGTGCTCATGGTCCAGATGTGGGAAGGTCATCTTAGACATATAAACATTTGAGCTCAAACTAGAACAACCTAACTGTTACCGTTCCAGACACCCTATCATACTCCATCATCTAATTTTTCATCTGACATTGCCAAGAACATTCAGCAGGTTAGACACAAATGTGCCTGAAGGCGAAGGGACGCTTCGCCCTCGCCATGACTATCTTAAAATGCCTAGCTCCACATAATTTTAATTTATTTTTTGGCTGCCATATTTTTTCTTCTTCTCTTGAAATGTCTCAGGATTCCCTACAACTTTAGTTCTAGAAGACCCATCTAACTATTATAGTTTCGGCGGGCTGATAATCTTCCAATTCTTCCAGTTTCATATTGTAAAATTGAAGTTCATTTTTTTCCTGGTCATCATCAGATCTTCAAGGTTTCAGATGTCGGAACCGCACCATGAACCGCACTGAATTTTTGAGCTCAAATTCGAACCATCTATTACCGTTCCAGAGATCTCATCTGACATCAAAGATATTTCAAGATCTTGGAAACCACTAGTCCAATTTATATCAGACCTAGCTAAGACACTTTTGACGAAATTCTCTATTAAATAAAAAACCGGGTCCAAATCGAATCATCCGTTGTTCAGTTATGATGCTACAGACAAATACACAAACAGACAGACAAACGTGTAAACTTATAACACGCCCTCCCTCGATCGGTCGAGTCGCTCGCTGTCATATAAAGTAAGCTAGTACTCGTAAGAACCGACCAGCTCCTGAGAAAGTCACTCAGGACTCAGGACAGCGGACGGGACTCGAGACTCGGGACATTCGGTTTGGTACCGCTCATAGCTGTAGACGGTGAAGAAAATATCGTGAGGAAACATTATCTATTTATGTTTTACTAAGAAAATTCTTTAGGATGTGAAATTCGGGAACTGTAGTTGTCGAAGGAAATACTGCATGGCCCCGAACTGTCTGTCAACCCTGACCAGAAAAATGAAACACCTGTCTTGAGTGCGCCACTTGTACTTTTATAATGGTATTAAGGAGATTGCAATGAAAACAATTATTATTATTCATTTAATTCTGGTCAAGCTTTGCCTATTGTGATATTAAATTATGAATGTATGACCTTGGATGAGGAAAACCATGCCCCATCTTTACTCTATAGTAAAACAATCTTCATGAAATTATGAAAACATTGTTTATATTCTATACGAGTAAGAAGTTCAAATTTTGTTCTGTGATTTGCAAACAAAAGAACCAATGAGCACTAGAGACACGTTACATAATTTCAAAAATGTTGACAATCTTATCCGTTGTAATAAGCTTAGTAGATAATGAGATCCTTTTCACAGTAACATGACCCTTTATGAATTATTAAACGTCGACGTCGAAATACGCTTTCCTTGTAAGTGGATTATAAAAGTAAACCTCTGTTTAAAACTGGGATAACTTAATTCGAAAGCAACATAATGGCTTATAGTATAAAGTGATAGGTAAGTAGTAGATACTTGGTTTCGTACAGCCAATAGTAATTACATTCAAAGTACATTACTCTTATTGGGGTGAATGTAGGTAGTATCCAAATTAGAAAGAAACATGTACTGATCGTAAAGAATAGTAAAGAATTAGAATATCATCGGTATTAGACGATATTAGAAAACCTACACACATTCTGTTTAATATCAACCGAAAATACCCCGCCGACTTTATATGGAACATGTGATTTCAGTTAAATTGGCTGAAATTTCAATATCGTACTTTGAAGAGTCAAGTGAAACCTAACTGAAACGGGCCGATGAAACATGAATGACTTTCTTGTTCATCAACATACCAAAATTGGGGTTACCTTTTTGATCAATACTACTGTCCCTTAATTAAAGTATACGCCTTCGTAAACAATATTTTTGTTTATTGAACGACCAAAAAAACCTCAGTTTTATTTTTACGGCATACATTTATTTCTGATTTATTTACGTTAAGAGATTTTGTTTTCTTTACACTGTATAATTTACTATATAAAACTATGAGAGTACTATAAAAAGAGAAGAAAAACTAGTAAATACCTATTTGGGAAATTTTGAAACGTCTATTACATAACTTACTGGAACTGGAACCAAAGTAAAAGTAAGTATTTACCTAATCTTTATTTAGATATCTTGAGACGGGGCTACGCCAGAATATTAAAGTAGGAAATAAGCTCGTGTATACTGTTAGCCGAGATTGGAAACCATAAGGCGCGGTAGTTTCCATTTCATTCTGTATTTTTCTTACACAAACGGTATCGGTGGTGTTATTAGAGCCAAGCCCAGTAAGTACGCAATATCTGAGGTCGAGCTCTTCTTCGCAGGTACGTAACTGGATACCTCGAGGGGTCCCTACCTAGAAGTATTAGTACAAGACCAGGGAGTGAAATATACCGGTAAAATATCGGTAACTTAAATTTTTGCAAATAAAATACGGATTTTGCTTGCTTATTGTCAAATTCTAGTTTCCCCAAATTCTACTTTCATTAAATTTTAGAATGTAGAGTTAGTTAACTTCATTTAGGTCAAGTAACTACTGCTATTTATTTTTCGTTATACAAGGAGAGGGTGGGTGATCTCACGTATAGTTTCATATGGAGTTAATTATAAGGGGCCCGAACCCCCTGGATCACCTTTCGTTTTACCTGCCTGCTCTCTGGAATCTCGTCGAGGCATCGCCCGTTATTGCATGGAAATTCTTCGGCGTGCAACTTCATTGAGCGACTCTCTTTTGTATAAAGGTTTCCGCGCAATGTTCCCGGGTTATTGTTTTTCAAAAGCGGGACGCACCTGATATTACCTTTCCTGAATCACAAGCAGTTAGGTTTATTCAATTAAGTGGTATACTTACAAGGGTTATACTACGGGGAAAATAAAAAATCTTAATCGAAATACCTAAAACAATACTTTTTATATTTAAAGTTTTGTTCGTTGTATGTAAAATCTGCAAAACTTTTTGATTTCATTACTGAAGTTTTGATAAAAATGCCAATGCCATGGATATTTGTGAGAACTTTCAATTACTTTTTATATAAGTACCTAGTTCAGTTAATTATAAAATACTTATGTACTTGTATACTTACTCCGCTAGCTCAGAAATCCGATGTCGATCTGGGTGACAATTATCCTATAATACACAAACACAAGTGTGTTAGTACAAGTGTATTTCTGGTAGGTGGGCGAGCGAATGGAAGGATAAGCTTTTTTATTTATTTGTTACGGCTGTGAACGGGAGTTGAAAAGCAAGAAGGAAGGAACGCGCGCGCCCAGGACACAAATTTTTTCTTCATCCAAGTTACTGTGGTTTTCAACTCGTTACAAAACAAATGTCCGCACTTAATGTTTATTATAGAAACAGTTTAGTTCATTTGAACTTTTTATTGCATAAATAATAATTACGTGTAAAAAGGGCGAGACTTATCTCTAAGAAAGATCTTTTCCACAGCAAATCGCATAATACAACAATTTATCTGACGGTTACATTAGTCTACATTTTCATGTATATTATAGTAGAATGAGGTTTCAATTTATGTTTGTGAGTATTGGAGAAAATATTATGATAAATTTTCGTAGCGTGACAGGTGGTTTTGTGCCGTAGCAAGGCTGTCAGTTGAGACGGTCGGTGAGGTGCCTCGCGCATTATTGACACATTATTGAGTCATGTCCTGGGTTCGGGCCACGGAAGTGACACCTAAATATTATATGGGACATATTGATTAATTATTTTAAAAGCGTGTTTTGTTAACGTGGCGGGTTAGGCGACGAATAAAGGTGCTTTACTTTACGACGACGTCGTAGCGTAGAATTGTGGAAGTCGTAGCATAATGTAAGACTAAGTTAGAAATATTAATTATGGTACAAATAATGGAAACAAGTGAAAATGATACTCCTCCGACGGGACTCGAACCCACACCTCTGGCTTCACCGTAGCATGGCACGTTAACCATTTCGCCACGGATGCTCAAGCAAAATCGCCGAAAATCATAGATATCATAGATGGTGCTAGCAGCCGATAGCTGCCAAGAAATCCATTCTATACTACCTATATGAGGAAACATAGTGGATCGGATTTTAGACGACGTTCGCTTGAGCCTCCGTGGTGAAATGGTTAACGTGCCATGCTACGGTGAAGCCGGAGGTGCGGGTTCGAGTACCGTCGGAGGAGTATCTTTTTCACTTGTTTCCAATATTTGTAACATCAAATATTTGAATTAGATTCCCAGTATTAAAGTTTTAAAAAAATACATTGGCATATTAATTATGATTTCACGCATTTTGCATTTTGAAACATAGGACAGACATTGCGAAAGATACACATGGGATAACAAATGCCACTTGCAAGACTTATCTTTCCACTACTGCAAACATAAATACGCTTCCTTTAGTTAGATAGTGGACCGTAGAACAATTGTATTCATATCTAATCAGAACTCGCGTCTACCCTCATCAAAGGGGATTTACGTGGCTTCACAAATTAAACTACAGCAGTTGCGGTGTCAGTGCACCGGCGTGCGTCAAACTCGGTAGCGTCATGCGGGCTGCTATCTACTAGTACAGAGAGGGAGTAAAGGGGCGCAAGAGGACGCAACGGCTGAGTTCAGGGGCGCTAAGTTATGGCATGAGCAGAAACCATTTCAAAAAGGGATTTACGTGGCTTCACAAATTAAACTACAACAGTTGCGGTGTCAGTTATTTTGCTCTTACAGCGAGATTCATCTTCAGCCGCCCATAGTCGCAAGAAGTCGGTTTTCACTCGATGATTCAAACCAGATTCTTAAGGTAGGAGAACACTATGAGGGATTTCTGGATCTTTTCGGGTCATTTTGAATAAAAGTGAGCGCTACTTTTACGTATAGTGGACACCGCATCAAGCTATACTCTGTGGAACTAAGTACCAATAAGTTTTTGTATTGATTGATGTGTCAAATAAGTTATAAGCGACAAAGTACATACTAAAGGGTATCATGTTTTTTCAAGCCTAATGTTTTGTCAACTGTACAATTAGGTATCTTATAGTAGGGGGCGCTAATTGTTTTTGTGCTCCCTGTGTATTGGCCCCCAATAGACTAGATTCGGTCCTGTACTACTAGTGTAACTTTACAGTGGTAGATAACAGATAAGCCACTGACCTCCGCTAATACAATTGGGTGCCGTTTGCTGCGAATTAAGGATGGTCGCCGCTGTGACTGTGAAGCGACGTTTAGGAAAAGTTTCTGCAGAGATTAGAGTGGAAACTTCCTGTTACGAGTTTGGACAAACAGATTAAGTACCAATCTAATTTTGCGTGGAAAACAAACCACTTTTGTAAATTACAAAAACAATAATGATATTCAAAAGTTGCGCTAATGACTTGTATATGTCGTAGCCACATAGCGTAATGGCGCATTTTAGCAAGTGCGTAATCATTTCACGAAACGCTAATAAAGTTAGACAGATATTGTAATAGTCAGTTTTACACTATCTGTCTAAAATTTTTAGTCACTTCGTGGAATGTAGATTTCTAGTTAGCACATAACGTAATGGTATTGTTATTTCAGTTAGACCACTTGCCCTAGCCCTAGCCACTAGCCCAGAAGCGCACTTCGTGAAATGCCTAACACGCGTCTGACGCGGATAGTGTCATTGAACCCTTGGTGGTGTAGTAGCTAGGACGTTGACTCTCAATACGTGCAAGGCCCGAATTCGATCCCATTCTTGTCTTGGGTCTAGGTCTTGGATCTGGGCCTTGGGTCCGGGTCTTAGGTCTAGTCTTGGGTCCGGGTTTCGGTCCTGGATATGAGTCTTGGTATTGCTGAATCTGTAATTTTACGACATTGCGACTGACTGTCGCATAGTTGGAAAATCCAAAATCACGAAAAGACGCATAGTTGCAAAGTCGCATAGCCGTAAAGTCGCAAGTTACAATCGCAAGTCACAAGCTGCAGTCGTAAATCGTAAGGCATTTCTTAAAATGTGGTTTAGAGCTAGCCACATAGTGTAATTCAAAACCAATATGCTATGTGCTCACTGGTGATCTGCATTTCACGAAGTGGCCAAATTTTTTAGACAGATAGAATAGAATTCAACTATTACACTATCTGTCTAACCATTTTAGCACTTCGTGTAATGCCTACGCACTTCGTACGCATGTAACTTAATACTAACACTTATTCTACATTGGCCAGAGAGTTACAGATTAATACGAGTATTTTTTGCTTAGCTTTTTTTCAAGACATTTTTGAACATTGAAATAGGTTTAAGTACTTGTAGTTTTCTTATAATTAATGATCCTAAAATACTCGAATTTATATTTGTACCTATTTTCATAACGAATTATGGATTTCGTCGTAAATATTAAATAATCTGATCAGTATAGTAAAAGTTGCTTGTTTATCGACATCAGTGTCATCAATGTGTCATTCAAATTACACACAAAATTAAATTACTATCGTTTTGTTAATTGATGCGTAAAATTTATTTGAAGGAACTTATTGTGAGTTTTCAAAAGTCATTGAATAAATTCTAGATGTCGATACCTAAGTTTTATAGGTATTTTGTTGCACTCAGCAGAAAGAAAACTAGATGAAAGTATTAAAAGAAAAAGCTTTCGAAGAATAATATGCGTCGGGAGGAATCCCATAAATCTCGCGAAGTTCAATTGCAGGGCAAATACTTCTCTGATAGTTCACGCTAAATGCAATTTGCTCTCGACAACACGGAGCTCGCAATTTCAGCTCCTAGACTATGAAATGATCCCACCTAGTAAAAACCACTAATAAACGCTACGATTTAAAATAACCATATATCAATTAGTTTAGTTGTTAAATCATCGTTCAGATCGTCGTTAACACCAAAGCAAATGCTGTCTTCTATAACCGGCTCTGTCCAATGCCGCGAACTTATTTATTTCATAAAACAACAGAAAATTGTAAGAACACTGAAAAAAGGGATAACTAAACTACTTCGGTTGTTTCAGAAACAGGTGCCTAACAAAACTTTGTCAGGTCATTTCTAAAGTTCATTTGAAATTGGCAATAAAGTTCAATTGAAATTGGCAAATGTGTCATATGTTACCAATAGTTTTATAGCCACTGTTTTTTCATTGTAACAGTTCGAAAAAGTTTTGATTACATAAATAACAAAACATTTTTCTCAGTGTAAATTAAAAAGGTATGATGTTGATGAACTTATGCAAACCAAGTTTAAACGAATAACAAAACTTCCTAAGTGTATAAATATCTAAAAATATTCCCTTTATCATTCAAAAAATAATTCATCTACCTACTTAACTTTTTTCTTTATGCTAAAATTCTTTGAAGTCGAGGAAAGCTCCCAAAAAGTAATTTTATTAATTACGAGTCAGGAATTCAACAAAGTTCCAAGCCGGAGAGGTCCTTTCTTTCACGGAGCGATCCATTATCTTATGAAGATTTAGAAATTCCTGCGGTGTGCGTCTCGTCTTTGCCGTTCCGCCGCCGCCGACGGAACAACGGATGCTGGCGGATAAAAAAACCGAGCATTCTTCTCAATTTAATTAAAATATGAGCCTGACTCACTAGATCAAGTCGTTATCCTGTAAGCTGGGGCTGGAAATCTTGTTTCTAAGATAAGATAACTTTAATAAACCTGTTGGATGTTGTATTAAAATTACAACAAAGGATAGAGAGTAAATTCTTTACACAAATTCATTATCCAACATTCTAAAGGTTGCGTAAGTTCCACGGGCGGCGCCGACAACTCGAGCGGTGTTGTAAGAAAACAAAGGGTGGAGGGAGTCGGCCTACTGTACTGCCCTTCGGCCATTTCCTCTGTAAATGTTGCAGTACTTCTCTTTGTCGTTGTGTTCAGGGGAGGCCGCGAGAGGGAGCTGTAGGCATCGTCATTTACCCAACCGCTGGCAGTTGACTCCGTAAACCGCAGGCGACGCAGTTACCTGTAACTTTTCGGGTCATTAACATTGCGTTATGTTTTATTTGCAAAGCTCATTGCTTAAGTTTGTATTTAGAATTGCTTGAACTTCTACATTCTGTAATTACTCTTAAGTCCTGCAAGTATTAGTCACTACTTCGAATGGCTCTGTATACTCATAGATAGAGCAATATGTTATCTATGAATACTTGATTCACTATAGGTAATACAATTTCGGCTTAACACCCTAGTACGATAATATTACGTGTACCCTTAATACCTAATGAATATTATGACCGGAGTGGGTAATTGGTTATTCTGTTTAGATGCCCGGCGCGGGCGATTGAATATTTCACAACATGGCTTGGTCGACAGAAGGCGTTGGGATTTGGTGGAATGCATAAACAATTATCACTCACATGTTATTAGCCTTTGCTCGTAGTGTTAGAATGCACAACAAGAAAAATATTTGAAGAGGCATTTGCCCAGAAGTGAGACAGTGTAAGATGACATAATAATAATTTTAAAAAAATTAACTCCTTTTTGAAGAGTGATTTGCCTATATGAGGATGTACTCAATCGTTGATCAACTTATTATTTGTAATATTTTTAAGATCCGAATTTATTCCATTTTTAACCGATGACCGATATCGGCAATACGTCAAACATATCTACGGTTTCCATAGTTACCAATAACATGTTAAGCTGTCATGGCGTCTGTTGAAGTCTCCGTTATGGTTTGTATTTTCTGTTTATATGTTTCATGGTCGTAGTAAAAGTATTGTATGCAACGCACGTAATGGCGATTTTAACACTCGAACGATCTATTATCTAAATAGTTCTCAGGTTAAAATCGCTTTCATTACGTGGCCGTTGCATAAACTACTATAGTAATTATGTCTATCTGAATTTAGAGCGGAGGCAAATAGGCGGGCGAGCGGCGCGGGCGTGTGTAGAGAAAATTTCAATAATCCCCATAGGTTTGCGAGGAGCGGCACGCACGTGCCTCGGATTACCCGTAATTGATGGGACCCGCGTCTAATCTCTGCACTTTGCTCTGTGAGCCCTGTCTGTGGCCTATGTGTACTCTGCGAAAAATTTGTATTGCTGAGTAAACAACTCAACTATCTCCATTATATTGGAATTGACGTAATCATTTGCGAAGTACAAGTACATACTATAATACTATTATATTCGTTTTTTCTTCAAAATCAATGACTATGCGCCTCAAAGTATGCCAGTTATTCGTGATAAGATAAGTCAATAATTTCTAGTATCAATTTAAACAAAGTTAGTAAGTAGCGCCATATTTCAAAATCTTTGTATGTGCCACATTTTTCGTGCACACAACAATATGTCGGATTAGGAAAAAAATATATTTGAGGATTATTCTCAACTCAATAGTGATCTAAATTTAGCCAGATTGATGAAAAATAAATGAACCACTCATGCGTTAACGTTGAGAAGCGAAGACATTACATTAGCTGATGTATTATGCAAACCTACATGCGATAGGGAAATCTTTTGTTTCTCAAGGAATTCCCGTATATTTTTTTCCCACGAGGAAAAAAAATCAGTGGAAATATCGTGGCCCTCAGCATTTATTTGCTAAGAGCGTAATTTAGTCGGGGCGCCCGCTGTGGTGGCAGCGTACTCGCGTGCGCTTCTTATCTCCAGATATTTAAATTCCCGCCTGAGCCTCAAAATAGTTCAAATTAAATGGAGCTTGTAAATTAAGTGTTGCTATCACGCAATCCCAGGGAAATAGCTCTAAGTGGTTTGCTGTACGATCTACTGTTTTATCTGGCTCGACTTAATGACAACGTTTTAGAAAATGTTTAAGCAAGGAATACGTCTGAACTTGCAGTAAACTCATTTATAGTGTTGTAGGTGTAGCTGGTGGCCGTTAGGCTGGCAGATTAGACCGGTCGCACATAAAAGGGTAGTTACTAGTTATATTGCCCGTACTGAACACATGCTTACTTTGCACTGTATATATGTTTTCGTCTCTCAGTAATGCTATGTTCTTGTACAAATTGTAGATAGTATGATAAACTAGATATAGATAGTTCGCTGCAAGAGAGTAATCGAAAACCGCACGAATATGGCATTGATTTTATTTAGCCATGTTTTGGTTCAAAATTTACAAAACAAGTATAAAACTTAAACTTATATATTTTAATTATACAGAAATAAAAAGTTGTAACTTCCATAGTTAATTTAAAACAAGTAGAGTTCAAAACACGAATTTATAAATAGGTAAGATTGATAAAGATATCTTTCTGGCTTGCTTATCGTATGGTTAGTGGCCAACCAATTTGATAGAGTTGTTCAGGCCGCCCGTAAGCCTCTGACATGGCTTAACGACTGCTGTCGAACGACAACAACCGGGACCGACTGCTTGATCCCTTGTACCGACCGCATCCAACGTTGCTTAACCTGCACGATCACTTTCAGACCGCGCTCGCAACTAGGCTACGAGCTCTATCAATATCAATGAATATTTTTGCAAAAAACATTTTTTTTAAATATTTTTAATAATTAATGCAGGGTTAAAATTCGATTATTTAGGATACAAACAAAAATAGATAGACAAGCAAGGCAGACAGTGAGCCGGGAGCGGGGAGCGGGGAGCGGTGCGATCGCTCTCAGGGGTAAGCAGCCGCCGATTGAATGTGAAAATTTAATTCAGGTCATTTTCATCGCCGGCGCCAGAGACAAGGCATCTGTTATTTTCCCCCAGAGATACTTATGATTAAATAAATACTATAAATATCTGACTTTTAAGTAACACTGAGAACTTTTGCGAACTTATTACACGTCTATGTTGAATGCCAACTCCTGATTAGTAGTTGTTAATGTTAGACCAACAGCACATTGTTAAAGTTGGAGAGATGAAAGTTTTAAAGTCGGAGTACGTAACTCTGATTAATCTTTGAGAATAAAATTTTAGCACTTGTTGTTGCTGCTTTCATAAAAATATTCAGTCTGAAAACAGTGCAAGTTCAAGCGCGAGACACAAAAGACTCTGAAAAATGCAAATTTTGCCTGCGGGGGCGCGGCGCGCGGCGGGCGGGGCGAGCCCGGCGCACACAGCGGCTTCGCCTGGCATTTAAATGCAACCTAACTTGTCAAAGTTTGGCGCTTTGCAAATGAATGCTAGGTCTCGGCTCAGATTTATTCGGGGATTTTCTTATTTTCTCGGATATTCAGATGAGCCTGTACAACATTTTATTGGCTAAGCTATTAAGACATCCAATTAGAGAATGACAACTAAATATGTTTTCTTAGAACCTTGCAACCATAAAATAATGTACTCGTACATAGTATAATTTAGTGAAATTCCCTTTGTGTTGCCTGAAATTCATAATAATTACTGCTTCATAATATTAGGTACCTACATTCGTTTAATAACTCAACCACGGCGAGAGCAACCGTATCTCCTCGATTAAATTAGTTTATTAAATTTTCATAGTCAATCTTGAGTTGTTTACTAAAAGGGAGGCATCGTATAGCGCTGGCGGACCAAACATTCCATTGCATTTCGATTCTTGATTCTATGCCCATAAGGACTAAAGCGTATCACTATTTGGACGAAAACAAGTAAATATTCAATGATCTACGAGTAAGTTATGTTTACAGCGTTAGGTCAAATCAAAAAACTTTGTGAAATAATAGTTATGGTCAATGTGATTTCTTTGTAGGATTTCGCATAAAAGAAAGCTTTTAAGAGAAACTTCGTTGTTAGATTTTTTTTAAAACCCAAGGATAAGCAGTTTCGCAGTTTGTCATCAGGTTTTTCGAGAAAAAGAGTAACGCCCAGTGTAGACTGACCCATTTAACCAGCTCCCCTGGTTTAGCGACTTGGAGTATAAGAACGATTTGCACGACCAATGTCCAAAAAGAAAAATGTCCAAAAGCAATGTGCAAAAATAAATATGGCCAAGTATAAACTTACAATCAGTGATATATAAGTATTAGACAAACAAAATGGTACGCAGCAAATAGTAAACAAATGGGTCTTTAGTCTCGGTTTGAAGTTGACTTTGAAATTAATACAGCGATGATAAACATTACCACTAAAATTTACCTTAATTAAATCACCAATAATTCCATATAATCTGCACGTTGTAGTACTGGAATCATAATTCATAGTAAGTGGCAGGAAGCAGACCGGACGGCGGGCCGCCAATAAACCACGGCATATCTAACGAAACAACCGCTGCTCTTCATTTAACCATATTTATTGTCTGACAAGGCCCCGTATACCATACCGCACCTGGATAAATAAAGGCCTTTGCAAATTGTATTTCATAGATATTTCTGAAACGCTCACCGCAATAAATTGATGATAGAGGTTGACATAACTTTATGGAAAATATAGAAATGTCTGATTTGTGTTGTTAATAATTTATAATAGTTACTTGTATGTGGCTTATGTACTTGTGGACATACGCTGTATATAAGCAAAGAATATATAATTTACGATATAAGTCACCATTTTCTGTTTATAGTCTAAATCAAATCCGTGCTACGAATTGGCTACGATTTAGCTACAAACGCTACAATTTATATTTAGATCTCTGTTGGCATTTGTGAATTATTGCTGTCTCTATTCTTTCAGATAGGTAGGTAATACAAATAAAAATCCTCATTAAACATTCCAGATTTCATTAAAAGTAAATATAAATTACGATAAATTTAAAAATGAAACAACAATGTAACCTACTGGCATTCAGGACTACCATGTGGTATAATAAAATTACGCGCGGTTAGAAGGCTTTTAGTGTTGACCAGATTCCATGTTTACTTTATGCCATTTCACCTAAAGTGCCTTTCTGGGGTTGTAATATTAATTGAATTTGTAGAATCGTTGGGTAAACTGAAGCAAGGTGCTTTGTTCATATACAGCCTCTGGCGGTGCTAACTTTACTTTTATTAATATTAAATTCGCAACCCTTCAATGTTACGAGTATTTCAGAAAATACGAAATGTCTGATATTTTAATTATTAACAAATCCAGAAAGAATTTTTTTGTTTTATTTACAAGTCACAAATAACACCAATTAAAAAAAAATATTGACGTAAAATATTTTAAAACTTGATACATTTTTTCACTCTGTTTTATATTAACATTCCGACTTTTATTTTTAGGAGTTAATATTTCGTCCTACCGTCTTTTCCTGTCCAAGTTTTTCCTTTTTGGCAACAAAATTTAAATTTTCGCTGCAGTTAGGCATGCGTAAGTTTTCTCCCTTCGTATTTTGAATTTATTCACGTTTCGTTTTTAGTCAACAATTTTCGAAGTATTGCGAAACTTTCGAATCTGAATCAAGTTTTGAGGGTTTTACTTATTCGAAAAGTTAAAAAAGTAGGTAAGTCACGATTTGAAAGGTTGGAGCAACTGTTGAACTAAAATATTTATTGTCGGATATGGGTAAGTATTTGATTACGGGTGTTAGCACATGACCAATGTTTAATGGTCACGACTTCACGAGTCTAGTTTTCACGTGACCTGATCTGGCTGAAATACGAACTTGACCTTAAGGATTAGCTCTGCAATTTTTTTAAAATGTTTGAAGGCAGTTAGCCTCATGCGCTCCGTCCTCCCCCTCACTTGCAATCATACCACTTTGTAGTTGTAGCGAACCGAACGTGGCTGGAACGGGACTCGTGATATCCGCGACTTAGGTATTAAAACCACACTCACAGAAATAGACGATGTCATTACCTATTATACCTACTAGAAGAATGTGCAATGTATTTTGGCATGTTTATGATATAGTTATAAGTATAAGATAATGGGTATATACTCGTAGTTTGGAAACAAATAAAAAACTAGATAAATACGTATTATTACTTTAATATTTTCATCACAACATTAAATATATATGTATCTTTAACACACAGTATTTAATTTAATGTACTTTTAACACAGTTAATGTTAGCTGAATTTTATACAATGCTTATAAAGTATTTGATTTAAAATATCCGCTAGCTATTAAAAATAATGTTACTTGGCACCATAGACATTGTTTTACGCGGTAGCTTGAGTTTGTATAGCTTGTTTGGCAAAGCAGTGAGTGGGGCCAACGCCTGGGGCGTATAGCAACTCCGATGCCCGCTCGGTTTGCAGACCTCAGGCCTCCGTACACATTTAGTTTGTTATTGTTTAGAATTACCTACACAAACGGACCGCCTCATAAATTTCAAACTTTCAACCCCAACTTTTATACGAAACACTACCTACATAATAGGCATAGCGTAAATTATGCTTACTGACTGTTGCCTAATAACTCAGTTTGCTTTTTGGGGTACGGGATTTCAAAACAAAAGTGTATTGAAAAAGCGAGCATAATTTATTCAACAGATTTTCCTCGTTTCTCATGGCAGAATTCCAAGCAAACCTAAAAGGGAAGCAAAAGTCTAAACGTTAGGCTTAATCTTGTTTTCGAAACCTTTGGAAACGAGTAAAAACTGGAAAATGATTTATAATTCAGATTTAATAATAAATAAATTTATTTCACGACAACACTACAGTACAATGATTACTGCAATAAAAAAAAACATACATATTTTCAAATAACGAGCCTACGGTTAGCACCCACATTAGGTAATCCTGTGTCGTGGGCGCCCCCGTACCCCTTCTAACCCTTAGATCTACTTACTTTATATTTGTCGACATACTATAATGTCACATACTAGTATATATGTAGAGCATAAAAATAAAAGTCATGCACTGCCCTGCCACCGGGGCGGCCACGAGATATCACAAGGAACCCTGTATATGCCATTGATATAAATAAATGTCATAATTAAGTTCATTCATTTTCTCATACACAGATGAGCAAAGACGCATATATGGCTCGGAGGGTGGTGAAGAGCCACCACGTTACGTCAGCAGTCCTCAACGCCAGGCCTCGCCCTTCCCTCTCGAGAGTACCAATCGGAGATATTACCGGAGAAACCGGAACTCCAAAGGTTTGTTATTATTATTATTTAATAAATAACCCCTCAGATGGATTCTGGTATTTTGCTACGGATGTCGTCTACGCCGTAGCATGATAAGCGTAGCAGCGTTTTTTGTTTGTAGTATATTGACAAAATGTTTATTTGTATATTAATTAATGTTTGACAAATACACAAAAGTTCTACAACCATATACCTAGGTATACGGTTGTACTATTGTTACTGATTTAAATATTATGAATATACGAAACCTTAACTGAGTTGTGCGCAAGGATTATTATATGTATACCTTATCAGAATAATAAAGATAAAGGGAGCAATAAGTCCGCCGATAAACTGCTAAGCAGTTTGGCGGTATACACTTATATATTACTGTATTTACTGTACTGTGTAAAAGTTGAATAAAAAAATAATAATATGTTAATTTGATTTAGAGAATAGTGTCAGTTATGAACGTGGCTGCAAAATCTTAAATAAGACAATCACGGTCACTTATATATTACCAGATTCTGTAAGAGTGAGGGTAACTTTTTATTTAGCGATGTTTTTATTTAGAGAGTAACACTGTGACACTCTAGAACAGCGATTCCTAAAGTGGGTTCCGTGGAAAAGTCACCAGGGTTCCGCGAATCAGATACATTTTTCATTGAATCATTGAATTATTTTGGCTGCTTATTTTTGGCTTGCTTATTTTGGCTGCTTCTGGTGGGTACAAAATCCATTTATCATTAAGTCAACCTGCGGTGCTAACCGTCCTGGAATATGAATCACTCATAGATCTTCAGAGTTGATCCGCATTAAAACACACATTTGAGTCTGTGTCACTGAACGAGTTTTAGGTTGGCGTTAGGAGTGAAAAAAGTTGCCAAAAAGCTATCTTAACATTGCTCGCTTTTGTCACAACGTATCGTTGTGAAACCAGGCTTTTGAGCTTATATCTATACAAAAATCAAATTTAGGTCGGGATTGGATGCTGTCCCAGATATGCGCATACAACTGTCGGACATAAAACCAAACTTTAAAACAATAATAAAACAGTGAAGCAGGTTTGTTTGAAATATTTCTAATAAAGGCTTTTAACTCTTATTTTAAATTGCAGTCTATCATTTGTTATCATTTGATGTGGGTTTCCATAAAATAATAGGGATTTGTTGAGTGTTCCGTAGCCTAAAAAGTTTAGGAACCGCTGCTCTAGAATACGAGTAATATGCTTACGTTTTTTATGAAGTTGCTATCTTTTGCGTAGATGAGGAGATGTTCGCCAAAGAGGCCAGTGGTGGCGGTGGCACTCTTTCCCGCCGCAACCGACGCGCGGACGACTTTATTCTCGACGGCAACGCGCGTAATGGTCGCCTGTGCCTTAATAACGGTACACATTCATTGATTTAGTATAGGTTTCTTATTTATAATTATTATTAATATATATTTATAGACAGGCAGCATATATGCTGATGCGTCTATGTCATAGTGTTGGAAAGTTATAAGTTCTTAGTTTCATTTTATAGATTTCACAGTTTACAGTTTTTATACAAAGTTATTTGGTGGTGGTATAACTGTATATAAAGTGGGCCTGGGGTGGTGCAGGTGGTTTTATCTATTTCTGACGCGAAGCAGATATGCTGGAATTGCTGTGTTTTGGTTTGGGAAAAGCCAACGTATAGGTAATTACTGACACATGAGGCACTCCATCTGTGTCCTCAAGGTTACCAGCGCATCGAAAACCCACTAATTACATTATATTGAGCTTGAGATATTTATGGGCTACGGTGACCACTTATCATCAAGTGGTATGTTTGGCCGTCTGCTCTCCTAATACAATTAAAAAATACATAATATTTCATGGGCTACAAAGGCGGTTGCTTCTATTCCTAAATCATAAAACACCTCCTGAATCCAATTTCTGATGGATACACGGCTATCAATCATTATATAAGGATTTAGTCAGTTTCAAGATATTTCAATAATTCAATACAATTAAATGCATAACTGTGTACACAGTCCCACAAATTCAACATAATTCAGAAATGTAAGGCATGAATCAGGAATTGCACATATTCAACGTCGGATTCCGGAGTAGTTATTGTACTTAGGCATTCTGTAGTATTATAAGCGTAATGGGAAGGTAGTGCAAGCCTTTGATAAGGATGCCTCGCATAGTTTCACTGACGCACGCGCCAAGAAGCTCATCTCCAGTTTGCAGATAACTTCCCAGAACAGTGCTTGTATGCTGTTAATTATATCATAGATATACGTTATTTAATATAAAGGCACATTGAAAGTACCTAATAATGTTAGGAATGTCGATTTCAGGCAAGTATTTTTCAATAATATTATGATACTAACAAAAAAAATAGTATTTACTTAAGTTTAAAACGATTGTCGATTGTCTCTGAATGTTTGAAATTCCCAATTATTAATTAATTTCTGTGCTAATTAAAGCTTTCTAGCTTAATTTCATTTTCACTGCAACCGACAGATGGCAGTAGGCACCACATTTGTGTAATATTTCGCCAAAATGTTACCGGTTTTCGGACTTCTGGTGATTTCAATTATTACCCTACTCCAGTATTATACTTTAAACTGTTTTTTTCCTCTTTAAATTAAAAGGTACAATAATAAGCCTCGGGGATGGTCCAGCGACGCGAAGTGGTGTATCTCAAGAGATTCCATTATCACGACAGATATCCTAGCCATGCTACCAAGTGCAATTGCCATAAATCTGTCGATTTAACTTTGATTCAAGATGGCGCCCAGGAAAAAAGGGGCACCCCCACTGAGCGCTTTCTTGTTTTTCTTCGTTGTCAGGCACTTCAAGCTCCACCGGTCAGGCAAGCGAACGCGAATGCGACTCGCCACCTGAACCTGCGCCTCCGGAGGTGCCTCCGCGAGGACCCTCGCTCCACGTCACTTTGCGTCACAGAACTGTGCCGTGTGACCCTCCTGCCGAACCCGACCGTCTCTACCTGTCTGAAGGTAGGTCTAGTGTAGAGCAATCTTCAGGATAATAGGTCAAAAAACACGATCATTAGCTTTTTAGTTTTCTTAAACACTCATGTACCTACATAAAGAGCCCTATTCGGTCTACGAGGAAAATGGAAAGTAGAAAATCACGTTTATTTTATTAGCACTGACTCATATCACTGTTGTTGAATGAGTGTAGCTTATTTTCGAATTTTATGTCTAATAGGTTTAAACTGGCATACGAGTCATGGTTTGAATGGTTGACATTCAATATAAGGTTTAGTTGCTATAAGGTAAATTAATGAAACAGAAATACCTATATATATCTTAAATAATATAATATTCAGTATCAGAGTTGATTACCCTCCATCACGAAAACCAACTCAAGGACAGTACAGTACGCACCACATATGGCTTGGCTACAGACGCAGCCCCTCTGATGAGTTGGCTAATTAAATTTCCGCCGTAAATGTACAGCCGAGCTGCGTTAAGTAGGCCGTCTTGTGTAGGTACTTCGGCGAAGTTTAATCGAATTGCAGCGTCCGCACAAGTCCGCGGCGGCACCAAGTTTACTCACGCTGACAAATTAGCCACTTGATCTTGCTATGCCCGAGGCGCGTGTACATAAAGAACTCCGACTTTAATTCCTTTTGCGACTCTCTTTGACGTTTTTTTCTTGTTTACACTTCGCTTTGTTTTTCCCTAAAGTTTCGTGTTCGTTTTGCTGAGATTGCACAGAGTTTTTTTTCTCTCATTTTTTATAGACAGGTGTGCAGCCACGGGTCAGACACTCAGGCCGTAACGAAAGAAGAAAGCTGCTAAATTTGATTTGGAGGAGAGCCGGGCGCAGGATGAGACGCTTTGATGTGGCGTGCCCTGAACCCGGCTCCCGCTCCCCGCCTCGCCCTTGCCCCTCAGAAATGGCGCGCACTTACAGAGAAACTCTTACCGTAATTTAATTTTTATGATAGCGCATTGTAAGTGTCCCGGCGAGAGTTTTATTTGGATTTCTTCCTTCACTTAGGAGCGGTCGGAGACGCCAATAAATGTGTCAATTTCTTTACCACCTATCTACAAAATAGAAAGTATTTATTATTTAATCCGAAGAAAAAATATACATGTCAGTATATTTTGGCTACTTCTAGTTTAGGGTTAATAAAACATGTTAAGACGATAAAATACAACTAAAGGGCGTAAGTAAGTAGACATGGCAATGAATTAGGCAAATTTTGATTCAAACAAGAAAATAGCTTCAAAAGGTCTTGAAAGTTTAATGGAATCGAACAGGCCCAGCCGAAGTAGTCGGAAGTTTGCGCGGGTGACAAATTGGGCACTTGACCCGCGCGCCGACCGAGCCTCCGAGTGCTTGTTTCTCGAGGACCGTAATAAGTTTAACTTAAAGTAAACTATATTCCATTCCCTCTAATTTGTCCTCCTACTACACGTTCGGGAAGGCTTTTCTAGTGGCTTATTTAGATTTAGTTTGCGCAGTTTGTAATTAAAGAAATCTCACTTAAAAATCTTCAAGGAGCCCGGTAAAACGAAGCAGTTGCTGTAATTAAGTAGTTGCAATTTTCATAGGAAGATAAGAAATGAGGTTTTCAGGTCACTGTAAAATAACTACCGCTACTGATAATGTCTCAAAAGCGATGACTTGACATAAATTGTCGCTCCATCTTGTACGCGACTTTTATCTTCTTTGTGCTATGCAAGTCAAATAATCTAAGTGGTAGTATAATTATAGTATAACGATTGTTAAAGCGTGAATCGTGGTATTTGCGGATGCAATATAATTTGCAATAGTATTCAGCTTCCCGACTCCAAGCAAGCTTCTTGCTTGAAAATTGAAACCTCCCTGGAGAATTGCCGTAATTTAATTTTTACTGTGCCGTATTGTTAGAGCTTCTAGAAGCGATGTTTGCTATTAAACTCACTGTTGAGATGATTTATTATAATGATCTTGTTTGTTGTTCAACAGTGTATTTTTTTAGTTATTTATGAAGACAAGCGAAGGGAACGTTTGATAATTATCTGGAGCCTGAGTCCTAAAATTGACAATTTCATAATACAGAGGACATACATTATTATCTCTTATTGTGTCGTCCATCATGCTGTTCTGTACATATACACGATTCGTGAGTTAGGTATTAATGAAGCTACATATATGTGTTTGTTTTAAATTCAACAAACCACTGACAATGTTATGTTATGTTTAGCTTAATCAGGTCGCAACATTGTTATTGGTACTAATTAGACAACTACATGTTGGATTTTATGCCACTGATTATAATTTATGTACTTACTAAATAATTTTGTGGATTGTGCCATTTGACTAATTTAAAAACAGTGTCCAAAATAGTATCAGCATTTGTGTGTGTGTAATAATAGGATCAGCATTTGTGTGTGTGTAATAATAGGATCAGCATTTGTGTGTGTGTGTAATAATAGGATCAGTATTTAGAAACTTTAAACTATAACATGAGACTGGAGTTGTAAAATTTAGACTCGTGATACCAAAGAAAGGATTTCGCCATAATTATGTACTCGTATAGGTATAGAATACTAAATGCATTTTACAATTGGTGTTTTTTTAGGTGCGTTCAAAGTAAATCACTTTATTTAGTAGCGTTTATTCGTCTTAACGTAAGTTACAAGAAACGTCCTTAATGTTAAGGCTTCCTTAACTCTCTTGTCATCGCTATTTAGAACTATGGCGTAGAAAGGAATAGCATGTATTTTAATGAAGACTTATTTTGTGTTTACGTACTCTCCCTCCAAGTTCTCAGAAAAGTATGTTGAAGGAAGGAAAACTCTACGCCGTCTCCAGTCAAACTAATAAGATCCTGTAGTATTTTTGTATCTCATAGTGTTTTCCATTCGAGAGTTCTGCAATTTCCATTTAACAATGCCGGCGACCGCTTCCTCGTACAACCTATGTTTATTTCCTTCTCTTGATGGCGAAATAAAAATGTTATTACTTCGTTTAACATCACGGTAAAATTGATATAACTCTCAGTATTCTTTGTCGGCTCGCTTCTGTTTCATTTAAACGACTTTAAGGGAGAACTCGAGACATTTTAATTCCACAACGTAATGCTTTATGTGAATAATAATTGTATACTTTCTGTATAATTTTTGATTTCATGAAATGACACAGTAAGAAACATTTTATACATACTACCTATCTCTACATAACATTTTATTGTATTACTGTACTGTGATTTTTCAAAGAAACTTAACTTTCAGAAGAAAATACGTGACATGTACTTAGAATGCTAACGCTAACGTAAACAAATTACGTTTATACGACGTAATTGTTCAATTAATTAACTTGTTGAAAGCCATTAAATAGTGGGCCATTTGAACTCCCATCCGCAGCCGTTAAAAATAAAAACCCGCCCTGTCGCCCCCGCATCTTCCAAAAATAACCTTCCGCTTTATATTATAGGACTTGTAGCTAAATTCTGACACACATTTTGTATAAATGTGAATTTATTTTTCTATACAAAAGGCTAAGTTATCTTTTTACTACACGCATTATTTATTAATAATACTACCTACTTTACGAAATTACTACGGTACTAAATTATAACTTGCGTAAGTTTAGCCCATAAGTGCCAATAGCCCATAAATTTGCAATAGCCCATAAATTGAAGCCAAATATATATTTTTTGGTTTCGTTTGATTTTATTAGTATTTGTGTAAGTATTAATTATTTTTTGTATGTAGTATTATTATTCTTGTGTTGTTGTTATATGGGTTTTTTATGCCTGAAATAAAGATTTATTATTATTGTTTTTAAACCACTGTTTTTCTCCCATTATTGGGGTGAGTTTACCATACTTATTATTATTATAATTATAATCTTAGGTATGTTCTTTTCTATAAAGAAAATAACTCGCCTACCTACTTGTGATCATCGATTTTTAAACAACCTCACTGGAGTGAGGCTACTCGAGTACTCATAAAACACTCCTACGAGTATTCATATTGATTCAATTCTTCTTTGTTTCCTATTATTTGTGTTCCTGCGGGTTTTCCCCTTTAACTTTGTTTTATTGGATGCGCTTTGTATGATACTTCAATAGATTTTTTCAATTACTTTGCTGGTATTGACTTCGTTTTAAGAATATTAGACGTAATCTTAATTATAGCATGAAGTAAGTTTAAGTATTCAATTGTATCATTACCAGGTATGGTAAATGAAGAAATTCACCGACGTTTAAAACAGAAAGCTTACTACGATTTGTACTCTTACTTTCATAATTGGTATTCAACTATATATACCTAGTTGCGAGCACGGTCCGAAAGTGATCGTGTAGGTTAAGAGATGTTGGCGCGGTCGGTACTTGGATGGGTGACCGCTAATGGCATATTTCATCTGAGCTCCTCCGTGCCTCGGAAAGCACGTTAAGCAGTCGGTCCCGGCTGTTGTCGTTCGACAGTAGTCATAAGCCATGTCAGAGGCCCTACGGGCGGCCTAAACAACTCTGACAAATAGGTGACAATAGGTATGTAGGTAGGTGGTAGGTACTAACCATACGATAAGCAAGCAAGTATTCAACTGAACCGCTACATCAATTTCGTTTCGATTCCTTATAAGTTATAACTTATTACTTTCCCCCGAAACAACAAACTGTCAATCCATTTACTCGTATCAATCTATTGCCCTCATTGTCAACTTCTTGTATGATCATCTTGTTTCTAACACGTAGTGTACGATACGTCACAGTAGGTAGCATCAGAGCACTTTAAACTTTTTCCGCGTCGCACGGCGGCGCGGGCGCGGGCGCGCTCTACCCGCGGCGGAAACCAGGATAAATGATTGATGGTGGCCCTCAAGTATAAACTCGATTATCCGTTGAGACGCGAACAACTTACAAGTTTTATGTAACGATGGATCAGGATTATTTTGAAACTTTTCCCGGGGAAAAATCGACTCATGACAATCATATTTGAGTTGAATACCAATGACTTCGCTTCGTGAGAACAAAATTTTTGATGAAGTTCTTTTTAAATATGGTCAGTGGGTGAGTGGATATTCTTCTTTGAACTTTCATGGTCCTTTATGTCCCGAAATATCTACTCATAAAATTATAAGTAGGTCTATACTTACAGAAATACAAAAGAAAGGAACATGTTCGCGGAACGCGTGATAGGTGTATCTGTACAAAGAAAATGTTTTACCAAATTAAGAAATAAAGATTTACGCCAAAAACGGCAATTTTTGGCGCAAATGCGTAGGTACCTTAACTTTTTTAAGGAATTCATACAGGGTATTACTGCTAGCCCAATAAAGATACTACGTATCCTGTCGATGAATTACTCTGTGTTTTTAATATTTAAGGTACCTAATAATATTTATTGCGATTGGCGGCGCTTGTGTGCGCGATCTCTTTCTTCCCTGAAGTTCTACTCACTAGGAACTTGCATACTTATTTTGAATACTAAATGTAGGGTACCCCGCACAGCTGTGCAAGGGTTAAAAATATTACGGACGTCTCTAGAATTTGAATCTGTTCAATTTGATTATATTTTCGAATCACTTACAGAATGCATCTCCTTAATGACGGTAGGGCAACGAACCGCAAAACTGTAGAGGGAGTACAAAGAAAGAAACTTACTTTGTATTGAAGCAGCGCTTTTACTAATCCTTTTACGTAGTAATCTATGAATTTCGTGCCATAATAGTAAATAGGTAAATTACACTGTGGCTATTGTTACGCCTTTGAAGGTTTGATGAAGTTGCGTGAATTAGTAAGTATTATTCTATTCGAATAGCTTTAAATTAAGACAGACTTCTGTCGTTAATACCTTTGCCACAGATCTCGCTCAGGCACTGGGCGTCGTCGGCGACGAAGGAAAATTGTTTCGCCGTTTATTATTCCAAGTTTTAATCAAGGAACAGTCGCGTTCGGAGAGTCTGGGAAATGTCCGCGATGTCGCCAATGTGATCCGCCCAGTCCACATTAATCGCGTGTAAAATATCTTGCAAAAAGCTCCTTACGAGCAGCGAGCTCACTTATTTCTGCCGTTGCTGAGTTTGCAGGACTTTATAAATGGTGGTATTCAGTGGTATCAATTAGTAACGTAGTTGGATTCTATTCGTAATTTCTTTTGTAATAGAACCTGTAATTAGTTGACCACTATTTTATCAGGTGAAACGAAAATAATTGTTGATATTGTTACCGCATCAGTGGTAATGTCTTTTAAAAAACAAATATTCATGACCATGGATACGAGTCCTTCAGTCGAAATCTTCAATAATGATTATCTTTAATTCTTTATTAAAATGCTGTTGTGACACATTTTAATGCTATCTGGGAGAATCTGCCACGTTTCTGAACCGTCCGAACCTAAGAAGAAGCGTCCCTGACGCAGTATGACTCTTTAAAAAGCAGCTAAGTACGGATCGGGCTGCAACGTCTTATTTGACTTTATTTCACTGTCCCACACATTAATCACATTTTGTAGACGTTCTTCTAGTAAAAAAACATCACTTTTACTAGAAAAGTACAACTGTAAATAATTTGCAAGACAAAACGTAAAAAAGCCGGTGTGGACTCTTCAAAAGCGCGGCAAAAACTGTGGTAATGTCTGCTGACAAAGTATAGATAGCATGTCTGGTGTTGCTAACATTTATAGATAAATTATATATAGGTATATTTTTTTCTACCCAATCGAATTCGTCGAATTCAATCTGAGATTATCAATGTAAGTACGAGTATATTTACTTATTTTTGTGTGTGAGCTGTGATCATTCTATGGAATTTTAAACCACATCCGGCAACTTTCTGGGCCATTGCCTTCGCCATTTCACACATTGGTTATCACGGTGTATATTTTTTAGGCAGTCGGTTACATTTGTAAGCAAGTCTAAAAAAATCCGAAAAACTAATAACTAACTAATTGATTTCGAACCAAGCCATTACGTCACCGATGCTCTAGTATTCACTAGTAGGTAGTAGGTATCGTAAATATAGTTACTAAGCATCAAATAAATCGACGAAAGTAACAACCACCAGTTTGTGCAAATAAACACCATATTCACGTTTTTTGTTTCAAAAAATACGATACAAGTAGATAGTTCGCAAGTAAAGGCTGTGTACAAATCGTTTACTTTGATAGAGCGTGCGCGGGGTGCACTCGAGTGGAATAACTCGAAACGTTTGCGCCGAGTCTTCGCGCCGCATGATTCCTACGTCTTTCAATGCGATTTCGTCTGGCTATTTCCCTGAGTCTGTTTTATATGATGTTTGAGTGGTTTTGAATCATACGTGGTACATACAGGCTATTTATGAAACGTTGTGTAGGTACTTAGTTAATACAGATTACTTAAAAAAATGTATTCATAAAACATAGGTACTTATATCTTTATATTAATGTTATTCTATGTACCTGGCTATACTTAGTAAACTAATA
This sequence comes from Hofmannophila pseudospretella, assembly GCA_947369225.1. Classification (NCBI taxonomy): domain Eukaryota; kingdom Metazoa; phylum Arthropoda; class Insecta; order Lepidoptera; family Oecophoridae; genus Hofmannophila; species Hofmannophila pseudospretella. The sequence continues at coordinate 8,035,582 of OX376316.1, forward strand.
ATATTTCATACATCGTTTCTCACCGCATTACAGTACGTAAAGATGACGGTTGCTAAATACTTTCAGTTATTTTAATTTGTTGCATAATACATATATAGTTAATGCACCTCAAATAAGAAAATAGGATGAAATTCCATGTAAGCAATTAAATTCTCATAGATAGCATCTATCCACTAGGTAATGAATGAAAACATGGCCTCAAAGCTGATAAAACAATCAATTTCACGCTATCTATTCCGGTCATGTCGCACAACAAAGTATCAGGCGGTTGCGCTACTCTCATTTATACTTAATCCTGTTTGATATATTGGTCCATTAGGAGTGCTGTCCTAGCTCTACTTGCCGAGATTGTAAGAAAATTCCAAGTAACGAGCTGTACACCTTTATAGACGTACATGCAGTATATTAAGTAACTTGGGTAATGGACTAATGGTAACTTAAAAAATTATAAAAGATCCGCTCAGAATTGTAACAATGGTTTCGTATAATCGCTATTCTGTAAGCTACTTGGCGCTCTGGATTCACATCGTAGCCAGAACACGGGATGTACGCTAAAAATCAGCGCTGACACTCAGGTGTCAGCACATGCTGAGCGTACACCTGTTGTCATCTGTATTGATTTTTTTGTTATGTTAGTTTTAATTATTTTTGTTTACTTTGTGATATCTTTAGTGTACGAGTAACTTATACACATAATTATTGTATTTATTGTTTATGGCAATAAATTTCATTTCATTTCACAAATAAATTGATACCTATACTACAGGTACGGCACTTTCCTAGATACAACTTACATATCGATGAAGCAAGTGACTCGCAATTACGGGAATAGTTATTTATTTCAGCTGTCAAAAAACAACATCTATTTTCGTAAGTTATGATGAGTCATAAACGCCTATTTTTGTTTTGGTTTGCGAGACAAAGAATTTCCACATAAATTGAAGATAGGAAAGTAATATTGATTGATAACCCAATTTGTTGCCTCCAAACTCGCAAAGTGAGAGCATCATGCCCGGCGGAGTATGCCCTCTAAATGACGGTTTATCTTATCATACGTTGTTCTACTGGGTGTCGTTCCACTAGACTGGCACAAATTGGATCTCACTTACTGAGAAATAATACCTGTCGAGACGTCGGCAACGAAGTGCTAGACGAGATAACAACCTGCAGCTATTATAGGACTTGAAATCGAGCTATTGCATAAAATTGCATCACAAAATCGTCTCTCAGAATGTAGACGCAAAAAACTAGATGCTGTAATAAAAACAGGTGTAGCAGTCGCTTTGAAAGCAATATAATTCCAATATGAATTTAATTTCAAAGTGTTACTGTGACAGAGTTATTCAATTTTGTCACAGACAATGTTGATAAAATGGTAAAATTCATTTAAAATTATAAATTAAAAAGATGCTTGTCAAAAATACTTCAATTTAGAAGATGACGAGGGACTTTATAAAAGCGTAAATAATAATTATCTGTGAAAAGATAAAATTCGTGGAAATAAAAATTCAATATGCGCTTATCAAGATCCAGTATCAATCTATTTTTGTTTGCACGCTTCTTTTCGCCAACAAAGGCGAGGGAACCCTCCCTTTAAAGTTGGTTTTAAACGTGATACATTATCAAAGTGGCGTTGGTTTAGAGCTTTTCTCGGTATCGTGGAAGACTCTCGCGGATAAATGATTGATGGTCGCGTGCCGTCGTCACGCTGCGCTATCACGCGCGACTTTCACTTAGATACTACGAAAATATTTCACACATTCCTCTCATCTCCTCTCTTCTCCTTTTCTACGGGTGAAATGAAAAAGCAATCGATCCGTCCTTTGATTTGCCATGCATCAGCGACAAAATATCTAATGTTCGGATTCGTCTAATGTAATGGTTCGGGTTTATATCGAGCTCGAAACCGAACCGTAGTATAAATATTCCGTTTCTATGTATAATGACGTTTTCAGAGTCGTGCGTATTTCCTAACGCACGCGGGTTTGAAAATTGAGGACAATGTCAATTTGCAAGGCCTCCACGCACCCAGCATGTCACGCATGATACTGAAATGTTGTATGAAACAATGTGATGCGTAGAGCACGCATGCGGAGCTAATTAACCCGCGTGCATGACGAAATACGCACGACTCTGAAAACGCCATAACGGTATTTTCTACATGTTCTTGACAACACATTGCATCGTTAAAAATATTTTATAGTCACAAATTATGTTCCCTTGTAATTCCTACCTATTTATTTCTACCTAATTAAATACGTGTTCCTAAACAACGCAGGTATTGTATTGTATTTGTATTTAATATATTTATCTTTTGATAATAAAATTACGCTTAGCTACGTCATGGTACAATTATTATCCGTTATAACATTTAAATTATTACTTACATGCTACTAGCTGCTGTAAAAGGGCATTGTCAAAAGAAAAAGAAAAAATATGGCTGCTGCATAAGGCATTGTCAAATACGAATAGGTAGGAACGTTTACCGCGAACGGAACCACAAGCATTCACTAGCTTGATCAAATATTTGACATCCTCTATCCATTTTCTGAATTAGATTTTTGTATTCGATGTTGTTTGCCAGTTTGATACACTCGAAACCAAACTCGTAATGCTATAAACAGGGTTCTTCCTAAAAGTTTTCGACATGAATCCATGGCTGTTTGTACATCGTGTAACTTATTTCTAAATATTCAAATTCGTTCGCCTCGTATGTGCGGAGGGCGATGTCTTGCCGCGAGTGTATCGCTCAGCAGAGTTGGCTTTGAGGCAAACTTTAAAGAGCTGCAAAGGTTCATTTGAATGGAACTTTGTGTATAATTTGCATACTTATTTACATTATCTCTGCAGCACACAAGTGGGCCCCTTTCATTATCAAATTCGTAATAGGGGAGCGGAGGAACGCCATCGGAATACAAAGTCGAAGTTGAAAGTGATTATCAGCAAATTCCATGCCAAAAAATGACACCAGATTAACAAAGCAATAAAACTATGGGCGGTCTGGTTAGAGAAATATTTAGAGTAGACTGTGAATAAAATGTTTTTAGTGTTTTGGGTATTAATATTAAACCATAGTTTTGATTTACTTCATCTTCTGGAAAGTAAAGACTTTATACAACTTCATCATTTGTTTAATTGTATAGGAATTAGGAATAATATATAGAAAAATAAATTAACAAAAAACCAATTTTATTTACGAGTATTAAGGCTTTTAGCCCCATGCTGGGCGTATTTAAATGTGGTTGAAAAATTATTCCGTGAACAGGATTTCAACCTGCGGCGACCTTGCCGTTCCGTGGCAGTGCTGTAACCGTCTAACTCTTTAGTCTATCCGTATTATTTAACCACTTTTTCCTAATAAATTACTTACTTGTTAGCAGGTACATATTTAATAAATATGTTAGTAGGTATTTCTTAGATTGTTCTCTTTAATAATAAATATTTCTTCTTTTATTAAACGGACTTTAATACAAAGGAAGATTCCGAGATAAGCTTTTAGTACCTAGCTTTGAGGCACTAAGTGTCGACTTGGAAATAATAAATATTAAAAAACTAGCATACTTATTTGATTTTATTTATCTACTTATCTATCTATATATAAAAAAAAATATGTTTCTCTGTTTGTGCTCTATGCGTTCCTATACCATTCATCCGATTGCATTTAAACCTTGGTAAGTTGTTGTTTGCACGCCCGGGAAGGTTTCTGAGTCAAAAAAAGACATTCTTCTTATCTTTGGAGGATTAAGGTTTTGATTTTAATTTATTAAGCTATTCTAACCTTTATACCTTTACATGAAGGTTTCAAGCGTGCTATAGAAAAACAATACGTTAGTGTTGTGGAACCGTAATAAATACATTTACCTTTTTCTCCAATTGAGATGCAATTTCATCCATTTTTTGCGAGTTTGAGTTGAGGGTCGTCGACGTGAAGATAATTAAATTCAACCCTTCTACTTTTCCGAGCAAAGGAAAGTCGTAAATTGGAAAACTAAACTGTGCGGATCTCACCCCGGGATTCAATTAGCTGCTAATCATATCTGGAGGGTGTGAGCGGATCGATCGACTGCTACCCTTCCGTGTATCTTTACTGATGCTGGCAGTCAAATACGTACGAACTGGTTGAAATATTGCTTCTACAACGGCTCTAGATTTTAAACATTCGTAGCTAGAATGATCACCGGTGGAGACGTGATCCAATGTTGCTATGACGAAAAGCTTTTGCTTCTGTACTACCTGTAAATAAATTCAAGGCGACGGCACGTGTCGCTGCTATCGAGTAAAATAACGTATTGGGTCTTCGTGAAGTGCAACAAAGATGCGTTCCGAATGCATACGGAAACGACACCAATAGCGGATGCATTTCAACGGGCGCGCACTTTTCTTAACCCTTTTCTAGCTCTCGCTTGCAGGGCGTCTTTGAGAATCGTGTGGCGTTGCTTCACCAGGAATTTTGCAGGTCATTCGAGTATGAATGCCTGCAGAACGCAATGATACGCGGTTGCACAATTTGGTAGACTGGGAATGGAGATCTTATTACGAACGCGAACAGTATTTCTTAAAGAGAAATCATAGGGTAGACAAGACACAACGAGATAAGTATAGGACAAACTATACGTTTCTATAGTGGTTTTATTCAAAAAGTTTAAGCAGTTCCACCTTGACTATACTTTTAGGACATTGTTTTCTAGAGTTATATCGCTAACTTCTAGCACTCGAAGCGCCAACTATGCAGTTACGGCAAATAGTTGAAAAGGAACGTACTGTTATCGCACGTCGTTGGGCAAGAATGTGGACGATAGAAAGTTCCCAGGTCCCCAGCTCGATTATACCGCGCAAACAACCGCGGAACACCAAACTATTGACCTGAGCCTCACATAGACAGCTTTTAATATCACGAAATTGCCTCGACATCATTTAGTTGCTGCAAATATTACTTTAATCCCACAGCAATAAAGTTTAAGCGTCTGTGCTTGCGGGGAATGCAATAAAACCTTAGAAATCTAAAGCGTGTGGTTAAACTTTAGTTGTTTCTCTCTAACCAAGGTCAGATATCGTAAGAGTGAAACAGTGTTGTCTCTGTCTGGTAAATGTCACGGTGAAATTGCAAAGGCGGTCTGCAAGACGACGACGATGAAAATTCTTGGTACCTCAATGTTATCTTATGAGGCAGTTTACGTTTAATATTATGTTATCATAAGTGAGAGAAAAAGTTATTAGTTTGAAAGTAATTTCTTGGCTATTGGTCTTTTAGAGGTTTGGTATTGTCTCCATCTGGTTGTAGTCGACAATATAATTGAAATGTTGATAAACATGATACTAATAACTTTTAATCCTCCTATGCACTACAATGCTTTAGGAATAGTAAATTGTTTACCTAGGGCGAGAGGAACCAGATTGTCGGTACGAGTCTTTTTCGGATTGGTTGCAGATATGCAAGTGCGACAAGTGGTCCACTCGCATGAGTTAACACGATATTTTTTGTTATATCTGCGAGAAAATGAATAAAAACAAATAAATATAACTAAAGTACTACATATATCTACTTTTTTAAAACAAATTACTTGCTGTAACACCTAGTGTTCTTTCGACAATATCTGGTAAAATAATTGTAGATAGATGTAACAAAAAAATATTTGGATATACATCAGTAAACACTATTATTAAAGTAGCAAGAACAGATATAGAACCGATGTTATCAAAGTTTGAAAGACAGGCAATATTGTTATTAAAACCGAATAGTCCGGCTACGGACACATATCCTATTTTAACACTCATCTTTTAGTAGGGGTATAAAAACTGTAAAGTGTAGTGTAGGCTACAGTCCGTTACTTTTTACTGCAATACGGGTAACTGTTTCCCCCTGTCGTCGCCTATGTAGGGCGGGGTTGGTGTCCCTGTAAAACCAAGTTTATGACAGACACGTGCCGCCCCAAGAAGATGTCGAGTATCGACATTGTGATATCGACCGCCATTGCTATGGATAAAATATGTTCCAATTATATTATCTACATGATTATAGCAGTATAAATAATTATACTATTCATTTTAAAACTAATTTTCAAAGGTATGTAAGGGCTGCGTTGTACTGATCGTTTTGAGATTGATTAAATATCATCTTGACTCGTATATAATTAACTAATTGTGATTACAAATTGCAGAAAAATGGTTGATGCCGATCCACTATCTTAGAATTTTATAGACGAGTTGTTCAGTTGCTTATGTTACAGTCGATTAATGCACTTCAATTTTATTAAATGCTCTATTGTCATAATTTTCAACGTATTATTATCCCCACTGTTGAGTCGAAGACAGATACTAGAAAGTAATAATAAAATGGTTTTCTTGCATGAATATTGAAATATACAAACTCGTAAAATTACCACTTTATTTCACGCCAATAGGAAATGCATTACGTTTCATATTACGTTTCGATTGCTCAAAGGCTGAATTTTTCTAGTAATAACAGATACTTTATGTGACCGTTGAACCTCCTTGTCTATTTCTGTCCACTGCTCCCTGTGGGGGGTGTTTCTATTGGCTTGGCTTTCCTTGTATTTTTATAGTAGACAAGGACCTAATTGACACTTCTGCACACTTCATTAAGTACACCACCGACTGTGGGGACATTTTATATTGTAACATCGTATCGTCTCGGAAAACTCGGATATAAAGGGATAATAAGTGTAGAGGTATATTGTTTTTTTTATTTCTGAGATTCCTTACAGCTATACAATTCATAAATTGTTGTTCTTTTTACAATCGGCAAGCCAAAAATAGGTTTTCTTATTTATACGAGTACAATGAAAAATAGTAACAGCTGAAAGCTAATAATCATGAGTGGTGGAAAAAACGGGTTTGTTTTTCTTTGAGATCAAATACTCGAGCATAGAATTTCGTAAAACTAACCATATTCAGACGTATAGCTTACATATAAATTATTATTATGTATAACAGGTGTAAGTACTCAATAATTTGAAAATGTCTCACTTGAGTTTTATAGTTACGTATAAATTAGTTTGTTTTTGACGCACCGCCTACAAAAATGTTCCCATCGACAAACCAATTTTGTTAAAAATAATCCATCAAAAGGCAGTGAAGATTCCAATATAGAAATATTTTTCTGCAATGTGGTTGTGTGTTATATTTGTCAACGGTGGAAAATGATGGATCGTTTATAATTTATTTATTTGCCTCTGCCTACAGGAGGTAGGCATCGTGCTCGCTTTACAAGTAGCGTCAGCAAAATTGGCTCCTTGGGGACTTTTTGTCCAATTATCGGTGAACGCTGGGGTTTGTTGATCGGTATAAAATACGATACAAAAACCTGTCTTTGTGCCCTCCATAGGTATATTAAGGCGATAAGGGTAAACAAATTGCAATACTTGTGGCCCTTATTACACGTCACATCAATCATGGAACCCCACAAGTGTACGATTACCTCCTGCTTCAAGCATCTCAATCGCAGTCGGTGTGCCTATTTCGTCTATGTAATGTGATATTTCGGCAAATTACCAGGTGGGTGGCGATGAAAGGTATTATTCCGGAAAATATTTTTAATTTACATTTATTTGAAACAAGTTATATAACGAGAGTGTTTGAAGAATTTATAATAAAAATGAATGAAAGCTGGCCAATCCGCCCGCCAACCTGTCTGAGGCACATCGGTAATTAAATAATACTTAAATAGGATTTCATCTTCTATGACATCATCGTATTAGAATTTAGAAGGTGGTTCCTCTGTCTACCTCCTCGGGGATCATGGACGTGAGAGGTATAGATATATTTGTACAATCGGCGTGACTTGCTTATCTCTAAAAGAAATCTCATCCAGAAAACTTTATGATAGCAGGAATAATATTACGAAATTGAACTATATCGAGAAAGCTCTCCAAGACCATGTTAATTTTATTATGGACGACCGTCGACGATATCGCAACAAAAAGTAAAGAGTAGATTTTTATAAGCCTGTTTACTGTAGCAGAGGATTTAAAAAAAATGCAGCGATGACGACGGTGTGACGTCACAGGCCAGTGAGCCGATACGGGCGAGTGGGCCACGGCCCACCCGCTCCACAAATACGGAGATAGCCACGTCCGGAAATTCAATCAAGCTCGCACGGAGATTCGATCAAGATTGGGGTAATTAAAATGCCTAACTTTTTTAACGTTTTAACGCGTTCCTAATAAAGGATGGTCACTTTTTTTACGGCTCAAATATATATCGAGATCATTATTCATTTAAAACATTCATTCAAAATACAAATGAGTAATTTCTCTTTGAAGGCCAACTCTGTAACAAGGCGTGCGCACGGCGCAGACGAGTAGATATCGATGTGATAGTTATTATGATCTTTCGAGATGTTTTAATGACCAAACAGGCAATATTAACCAGTATTAACAGCCGCCTCACACTTCACAATATTGGCTTATTATTTTTAATTAGCTTCTCAATGGCACTCTGCACGAGTTCATATTTGTCTGAAAGTTAAATGAGAACGTGAGCTCAACTCTCTCCTTATTTATTGTCCACTATAGAAATTCAATATGGAGTCGATCCGACGAACGCGGTCGTGGGTAATTAAAAATACGTCACTCGCAGCCGACCTTTCAATTCGAGCATATGTCGAAATTCAGAATGAATCATTTCCCGTTTATATTTGTACGCTACCGTCGAAGCTCCGGCCTGTTTGCTATTATGATCGAAAATTCCGCAGGTTTTCTGCAGCGGTGCGGTTTAAAGCAAAAATAACTTCTGTAGAGTCCATTATGTTGGAAAAATTGATGCTGCAACAATGGATATACGAGTGTGGGGGAGTTATACGAGGTTATTAGTTATTCGTGGGTTGTTTATAACCTTTTCTTTTGTAACAAATAAAAAAGTAGACAACCAATTACATTTTATAATGTTACCTTGCTATTTTCCTATTTCTCTTTGTTTTCTTTGTAGAGTGCTTGATTTCTAGTCTAGACCAATTTTTGATTTTGTGCTGAGTATAACAATGTAGAGCGTCGGTGGCGCCGTGGCTAGGACGTCGTACCCAAGCGGGAGGTCCGAGTTCCAAACCATGCACTGTCATGTACCAATGTCCGATAACGCACATAAGGGAATAAACGTGTTTCCTTGCCGAAGCAGTGCAGTAGCACTGGAAATGCACAAGCACAGTGCTATTCTTCACACACTCACAAATATAATGATTCACTTCATTGGGTGTTGCTATTCGTGTCTTAAATATACATGAAAATTGTAAAGCTGCGACTGTCGACGGTCTGTCAGTGTTCTTAACAAACCTATATTGGTTTTTGTTACACTGTGTATGTAAAAAAATTAATAAAATTATGTAGATTTTCAATAAATAATGAGTTTTTCGGTTTTTTCGAAAGACTTACGTACATTTACCGACTGCTCCGACGGTGAAGGAAAACATCTCGAGGAAATCTGCATACTGAGATAACCAGTGTGTGAAATGGGGAAGGCAATGGCAAACCACCCTATTAAATCTGCCACGAGAGTCGTTCTATGTGATTAATTCCTTGCAATGATCACGACCCTCAGAAATGAGGAAAACGACTTTGAAGAAGAAGATAACAATGTAGGTAGGTACTTTTGTCAATTTTTAAAAACGAACTATTCTATATTCCCTCTTACGTCCGGACGCGCTAGCGAGCGGTCGTGTATCGGTGCTCTGCATACTAGTGTGACTCATCACCTGACGACCCGGTGCAAATATAGTAAAAGCAAAAATAACAGAGAAATCAGCTATGTCCATCGCAAACAGTACGTTTAGACAGGATTCATCCCAGCGATCGCTATCACCACTTGCTACGGAAATCGAAATGACTGGAATAGAAGAGTCCCCTAACAGTCACATCACTCTTAGAAAAAAGAGGAAACCATCGAAGTTCGAAGAATCCGTGATTGATATACTTACTAGCATACAGAAAAAACAAGATGAAAGGTTTGAGGCATTTGCTGTAGATCTGGCAGATATTAAAAGGCAAAATGAAGCAATTCAAAAGAAACAAAGCGAGCTAGAGGTAGCTGTTAATGACATTTCCAACAGCTACAAAGACGTCGTATCCAGGGTTGAGACCCTTGAAGAGAAGGTAAAGTCACTTCAAGTCACGACTAACAAGCACGATGATAGCTACCAGCGTGCTCAACAGCTTGAAACGCAGGTGGAAGACTTGAACAGAAGACTTAGAATCAACTGCCTAGAGATCAGAAATATTCCATATACCAAAAACGAAGACCTACCGGCTCTAATTCGTAAACTCTTTGAAGTGCTACACCTGCACTTCAACGAAACCTACAATTCGGATGCCTATCGCATAACAACTAAGGACAAGACCAACCGACCTATTATTGTTCAGATGTGCAACAATAAGATCAAAACAGATTTCTTGGGTGCACTCAAACACTACAATAAAAACAACCCAGGGTCTCCCTTGTGCACAACGCATCTAGATATCCCCGGCGACGGAGTTCCTGTCTATGCATCGCACTATCTCACACCACAGGCAGCCAGGTTGTTCTTCCTTGGACGTGAATTAAGGAGAAACCATGGGTACAAATATTGCTGGTCAAGCAAAGGCAAGATTTATGTAAAATTGAATGACAGCGCACCAGCCATACTGCTTAAGAGCGAGGTTCAAGTACAAGGGCTTAAAACTGGACTGTGACTAGCGACGAACGACACCGGTAACGTCTGTTTTGCCTTTTACTTCATCAAAATGTTACATTATCTATTTTTTTTATATTTTTAAATTATCTATACCTATCATTGTAAAAATCAGAGCTCCACAACATACTCATATTGCATCAAAAAATACTAATATGAATGACCCACATGAACACTATGGACAACAGACAGACAAACAGACCCTTTCCATTCATTCAAACAAACACTCTGCTCTTACTCCAGTCATCGATCACGAATTTCTTCTCACTTTACAGTCTCACTTTTACGCTCCCACACAAAATATGATGTTGCTCATTTCGTATTGTTGCCAATGTTTCTCTCGAATTTTATATATTTTATTGCAGACAGTTTTTGTACTATACTACAATGAGTAATATAAGTGAAACAATTGATGACATTGGTAGCACTGTCATTTGCAACAATTATTGCGTAATTAATCCTGAGGACTGTAAAGACAAACTAGTAACTACTGATGACGGAGTTACTGTGTTAACACAGAACATTCGGAGCATTAATAAAAATTTGAATGAATTCAAGGTTTTCCTACAAAGACTCAACTTTGAAGTAGATATCATTATACTGACTGAATGCTGGCTTGATGACAAATACAGTCAATTTCCATTATCTACTTACAAATACTATTACTCTAAAATATATCTAAACAAAAATGACGGAATTGCTGTTTATACCAAGCCTAACATTAGAGTATCTGTAACGGAACCGAGTTTCAAGGATAGCAATTGCTTATTAATAACACTCGGAAGAGAACTTTCTATCGTTGCAATTTATCGTTCACCTAGTTTTAACAAAATTATGAATTTAAATAATTTCTTGGATTCACTGAACTCTATAATGACAAAAATCAAAACAAAATCTTGCTTGCTAACTGGTGATGTCAATATTGATATTACGCCTGAAAGCAATGACAACTTTAAGGACAAATATCTCGACCTATGTACACTAAACGGGTTTTTTCCTGCATACGACATGCCCACACGTGATAAAGCATGCTTAGATCACATGATGGTCAAAAGTAATGCTGAAGTTAACGCTGTCGTATGTGAATCTCAAATCACTGACCATCACACCGCTATTATTTCCTTGCAAAACCGTATTACCAGAGAGGCACTTAAGGCTAGGAATGGTATTAAAATTGACTACGACTTTTTAGTCCAGGAACTATCATATACAGACTGGACTCCAGTCTTCAATTCTAAGGACCCAAATCTAGCTACTGATATATTCATTGACATTTTAAAGAATAGCATCGACAGAAGTAAGAAAACATATATAATACCTCATAACAAATTTAATCTTAAAGAGTGGCTACCTACATCTTTGATCAAGTGCATCAACAAAAGAGACCGTTGGCACAAAGCTGTAAAAAAGCACCCACAAGACGAAGAGCTCAAAAAGAAATATTTAAGATATAGAAACACATGTAACAGTATCATAAACAAAATTAGTATAAAGACTAACAGCAAACTTCTTGAAAAAAACCTGAACAACCCCAAAAAAGTGCGATTCGACAAATTAGTAATACTGGCAAGCTCAAGTCCAATTCTTGTGACTTAGTTGATGACGAAACAACTCCTCTTGATGCTGCTAATAAAATAAATGACTTTTTCACATCCATTGGCAGAAATTTGGCTCACGATATTATGGCAAAGACAGGTGCAACCGAAGAAAAGCTCATCGCTCGTTCCAAAGTAAGTTTCAACTCACCTCATTCAATTTCACTGCGACCAACTGATCCCATAGAAATATCTAAAATCATTATGGACCTAAAAAGTGATGGAGCTCCTGGATGTGATGGAATCTTACCCAAAACTGTAAAGTATATCAAACAATTTATATCTGAGCCACTTGCTTACCTTGTAAACCTATCAATTTCTACTGGAATTGTCCCCGAATCTTTGAAGATAGCTCAAGTCTGCCCTGTTTTCAAAAGTGGTGACCCAAAAGACGTTAATAACTATCGGCCCATATCCCTCTTAACAGTAATTACAAAATTTTTTGAAAAAGTCTTAAATTTACGACTTTTGCATTATCTTGAAACTAATAACATATTAGCTGCCACACAATTTGGGTTTCGAGCCAAACGAAGTACTGAAGATGCTGTTAAAATATTGACTGATTACGTTTCTCGATGCCTGGATGAAGGGAAAAAATGTATAGGAGTTTTCTTAGACTTGAAGAAAGCTTTTGACACAGTGTCAATACCTCTGTTGTTGAGAAAGATGGAGCTGTTAGGGATCAGAGGGATTGCACTAGAGTGGTTTTGTAGCTACTTGAGAAACCGGAAACAGTTTGTCAAGGTCAATAATATCTACAGCACTACTGAAACAACGTCTTTTGGTGTGCCGCAAGGAAGTGTGCTCGGGCCGACGCTTTTCCTGATCTACATCAATGACCTGTGTAGGCTGGATCTGACGTCGGCTCAGGTGGTCACTTTCGCTGATGATACTGCCATTATCTTTCAAGGAAATACATGGGCAGAAGTAAGCAAACAAACTGAAACTGGCATGAGAACTGTGCAAAACTGGCTTGAAGATAACCTCTTAACTCTCAACCTAGGAAAAACAAAATTTATTGGTTTTCACATATCCTGTAGGACTGCGCCCCCTCGTGATTTCGCCATCAAAATCCACTCTCCAAGTTGCTCTGTTTCTCAAAATTGTGATTGCCAAACAATAGAGCGCACAATCCAAATTAGATATTTAGGGGTCATCTTGGACCAAAATCTCAACTGGAAAGCTCACCTTACAACTCTTACGACTAAGACACGCAAATTGTTCCACATCTTTAAGAAAATTCGGAAAATTACCAATTTTAAGATTCTGAAAATGGTTTACTTAACCCTTTGTCAGTCTATATTAACATATTGTGTTGTGGCCTGGGGAGCTGCTGCGAAAACTGAAATAATCAAAGTCGAACGAGCGCAGAGATTAGCTTTAAAGATTATGCTCTCCAAGCCAATCAGATACAGTACTTACCAACTATACCAAGATTGCAATCTCCTCACAATACGGCAGCTATATATACAAAGGTTAGTTCTATCTTTTCACAAAACATCCCTTGCTACAATGAAGGATGATTTGAAATTTTCCACTAAGCGCTATGTCCCTGCCAGATATAGACCTTGGAATATCCCACGGACTAAGACTAAATTCGCAGAAAGATTTTACTATTTTATAGCTCCGGCTATGTATACTCACATTAATAATTTATTTCACCTTCAGTTATCTAATATGACTCGAATGAAATGCAAAAATTCCCTGTTCAAATTACTTCATTCTATGGACTACAATCAAACTGAGAACCTATTTAATCTCGATAAATAAACAAATATACTACTATAGATAATCTTATGGTATTATTAATTTAAGATGATGTGATACTTACTCGAATAAAAAATAAATAAATAAAATAAAACTAAGGATATAACGACGGCAATAATTTACATTACTATCTCTGAGAAAAAATGGTAGTGAATTATCTGCAAACCTTGCTACTACTACATTACTCACCTCGCACTGCACTGACGACTAATGTTTAAAACTACCTACATCTTAACAATGTTAGCTCTGATTTTAATTTTAATTTTTAATTTTAATTTCTTTGTCATTTAGTTTCTTCTTTTTATCTTTTTAAGTAAATAAATTCATGTACACGATAAGTAGGACGGAAGACCTAGCTTCCCATAGCACAGGATAATTATTTATCCTAGTTTGGGGGCCAGGAATACTGTACTTGTACTTTTCCTTGTAAACAATAAATAAAGTTTTTATTTTATTATTTTTTACTATATAATATTAAATTGTTATCGAAAATGTTTCGCCGCCACTCCGCTAGATTGCGTTGGCCCTAACTGTCTTCAATTATTATTTTGTACAAAAAGAGCTCAAATTATCCTTGATACAAACAACGCATCTATCCGTATTCGATCATCATTCTATTTCACCGATAGGGGTTATTTTTAGGATAATTTACTGGGTACCTAATAAATTTGCTGTATGCAGCAAAGTCTCTGTTAGCTGACCTCAGTGAATGGTATAGACACTCTCAGACCCAGATACCCAATTGTTATCATCACAAGGAAGCTAAAGCCAGCTACATATGGTCATCCATTTTAATATAAAATTATAATGGAGATTTGACCACATAATCGTGTTGTGTCCCGCAACCAGCGCTCCATCTAGCATGTTAGGCGATACCTTAAAACCAGCGTGTCGCTGAGGTCTCGACCATTTCATTCTACACATAGGTCAATACGTGTTATATATATACACGTATTGACCTATGTGTAGAATGAAATGGTCGAGACCATAGTTGTTTATAGGTTAAGAATTAGAATAAAATAACAATAGTATACCTTTTTACTAATGTGTGAATGAATAAATACTCTTTTATTATTATTTATTTTATTTTATTTATTATATCATTCAAGAATATTCAAGATCACCAAAAACAAACGACGTCAATCTAGTATAATATCTGTCATAGTAATATTATTATTATATTGTTTTAGGCAAAGCCAGGAGGGTGTTATCCCTGTTGGCACGTGATTCCGTCATTAGGGAGATGTCTTATTATTCACAAAGTGCGAACGTCTCTGTTTTCGTTTACCAAATTAACTTTGGGCACAGAAAGGGGTACGCCTTGGTTTCGTACCTAAGTACGACATGCAGATTAATGGTATTAAAGCAACAATTCTGTTAATTGCAGCCGGTAATTGCCTAATAATGTAGTAGTTAGTTTAAACTTGTTTTCTTTCACAACGGACACTTTAATGGAATGCATCTTTTTAACAAATACTCGTAATGCTATTTTCAACTATTTCCTGTAGATAAATTTTTATAAATTTTTCTAGTAAATTGACTACTCTTCCTTTTGTAATTTTTATGTATATAAATAATTTTAAGTTGTAAATAAATACATTTCGTAATTACTAGTAAGTTATTGTAAATAAATGCTTTTTCTTGTTTTTCTATCAGAAAAGTTATTAAGGAATCAAACGTTACAAAATGGTAAGATACGCTAATGCTACCATCCTGTATTTACCACGAATATGCAAATTTTCGTGGAAACTCGCTTTGTAGTTCAAAATATTGCATACATCTTGAAGAATACAGGCTGTAACAAAAATCCCCGGTACGCTAAAAAGTATTGATAACTGATTACCTGTTGTCAGCTGCCAACCGATACTTGCACTCTTTAACGTCCTTGCGTTGTAAGCATTAGAGATTGTTTTCTTAGATATTGTTTGCTGTTTATTTTTGTAACCAAAAGGCCTATTTGTTGCGAGACCATTTGCACAACCTACCTACTTGCATAAAATAAATATTATTCCTGTTAAGTATGAACATTTAACTGAAATGTCCATAATAATATGTACCTATGTTATGTTTTAAATGTAAAATCTTATGTGTGAGAATATCTAAATATTCTTTGTATAAGTTTTAAAAGGTATATAGCCTAGTAAACGTTGTAGGTACTTTATGTTTTGACTGTGTTATAGGTACTACTAATTATTATGTGTCAAATCTGTCAATTGATAACTGAACAACTTCTAAAAGTGTCGATCAATCAGCTGATGCTTGCACGTCGAATTTATTGCAAATATAGTTGCTTGCTTGCTTGCTTATCGTATGGTTAGTGGCCAACCTATTAGTCAGAGTTGTTCAGGCCGCCCGTAGGCATCTGACGTGGCTTAACGACTGCTTAACGTGCTCTCCGGAGGAGCTCAGATGAAATATGCCACTAGCGGTCACCCATCCAGGTACCGACCGCGCCAACGTTGCTTAACCTGCACGATCACTTTAGGACCGTGCTCGCAACTAGGCTACGAGCTCCTCGAATAGTAAATATAGTTCTAGTTATCGATACCTTGTTTTGGTTTACAAGGGGTATTTGTTACAGCCTGTATAGAGTTACCTAACCAAATGAGTTTAATGCGCGCAAAAATGCACTAACTTCTACAATGAAATGTGAAAATCATTTAGCCGGCGTTATCAGCTGTTTCCGCAGCGTCGAGCAATAAGCTGAAAGAACTGAATGACCTCAGCAATACATTACTTGGAGAGGGCCGCAGCTGGTCATCCCTGGACGAGTTCTGCCACCTGATTTATTTTCAGCATCCATCACTCTCCCGCGCTCAGCTGAGACGTCTTGTCTCCCCTCTCACTCTAATCGAGCACTCTCTCGACGACCAATTAAACACTGAGCTCATATAAAATGACTCTATGGCTTTCTATTGAAACTATTATAGATTAATGATAAAAAATCTAGTGTAACGCAGATTTCCACAAAATAAAAATTCCGAAATATTATTTATAAGTGCAATG
This sequence comes from Hofmannophila pseudospretella, assembly GCA_947369225.1. Lineage (NCBI taxonomy): Eukaryota > Metazoa > Arthropoda > Insecta > Lepidoptera > Oecophoridae > Hofmannophila > Hofmannophila pseudospretella. Next base: position 8,052,628 of record OX376316.1, read on the forward strand.
GGCAATTTGCCATTGCCAATGGCATCTTAGATGCTACAAAAAATACGTTATACTTGTTAACTTTAGCAAGAAACCTGAAACCTAAAACTGTACACCAGTCCTGTCTCAGATCTTACTGCACTGGCAAAACATTGGAGTAAGTAAGCAAAAGTCGCCTAAATACACAGAATAGTGCCCCGTTTTAATTTGGCGTTAGTGGCACAATTTCGCTTAACATTTAAATTATATTCCGGCAACCGATTCAAACAACTGTGTCCTGAATTAATAATGTCGAAAATATTTAGTCGCACACAATTATGCTAGATTTCCAGATTGCAATTTGCATGTTAAACGTCAATCCGGCGGCGATGCGTCGTCGGGCCCTATCGCTGAATATTAATGCGACGGCGAGATTTTGTTTTACTTTGCGGAAACTCGATTATGATGCAAAGTAGCGACGGTCACCGTCACCGGCGTGTGTCTCTGCCATCCATATGAACGGTTACCGTATAATATTTAGCTCGTATATAGAAGCCAACATTACATTGTCAGGTCTAGTCTACCCGTCTTTTCATTTCCATGATTTTCTTTCTTGCTCATGGGTGAGATTAGTTTGCTATTCATTTATCCATTGAAGTGTTTATACTGTTTATATACTCCACCAATTTCATGTTAATTTAATAAATGTTCGCAATTTATTTATGATATATCTTTAAAGAATATATACCAAGTAAGTATAAGTACTTGCCAAGATCCACTTCGGGTCGCTGCGCCAGCGGAGTAAGTAAGTATAAGTACTATGAAGTTTACTAGAATTTTTAAATCACTGATGTTACGAAGTGAGAAATTTTTTCTCGCGAACACCCCTCTAAACTACTCGTAATGGTGTTTGCTCCTCGGGGGAGAGGTCAACTACAATTTAATCTAGCGTGAATGATTTATAGATGTTTTCAAATACTGCTGTAAGTAAGAAGATTACGTCTCTCGGGATGTACCTGTGTAGTGACAAATGAAACAACTTTTACATTCTTATTTACTTAATAATCCCTTGTTTTTCCCCCACTCAATATTTCTAGCTTTATCTGCGTACTCTTGTGAAGAATCGTACAATAAATAAAATAAATGAATAATAACATTTATCACAAGAGACATCCGTAGCCTGTAAAAAGCGGATATTTTTCAATGTTGATCAAAATATACGTCTCTCCTAATGAAATTACCAAAAAGTTTAACCACCTGTTTCAGGTGGGCTGAGCGGGGAATCTGTGCGTAGTCCGGGGACACCGGTGGAGGCTCTTTCCGAAATTTACCTACTTGCTTTAATTAGCCCTGTGTAGGCTTACGGGCGGTCATTTTTCTTGTTTAGCCGTAATTGATAAAGGGCGCGCGGCACCCGGCGGACAACATCAAACGCTGCACCCAACATTGTATTTATCCGCTTCCCTACACTGAATTTAATACAAGTACATTTTGCAACTTGACACTTTATTACTGCCAGTGATAATACTGTTGAACTGCTGTTTGATGGAATATTGCATGTACTCGTAGATGGTTTTAGCTTGGTTAGCCAAAAGCCTTAAATACTCCATATTTATGAGTTTTGCCTAACCAATAAATAATTTTAATAATGTGAGTGTATTGTCGTTTAGTCTATTCAATACAGTGGTTAAAAAGCACACCTATAACTATAGTATAATACTTAGTTGTGTAGTATCCCTTGATTCTAGTTAGAGCATAGAGTGATTCATACGGACCTTCATGGTACCATATAAATTTACATACGCAGGCTTTTAAGTGGATTGAATGAAAATATTAACAAATTGGCCTGCAGCTGGATTAAACAGTAAATTCTCATATCCTCATATTAGCGTTTCCCCTTCAACGAAGGGTGACTGGCCCTGCGGCCCTGCAAAGGGGATGCAACCTCAGCAATTGCGTTAAATCAGTAGCACTATTGGATTAAAATCGGTATCATATCTGCGCAATGCATAGTACGCAATTTAAAAATGCTACAAGAGGGTTTTCCGAAGGGTTTTATCGGGTAGCAAATAAACATGGTTACATATAGGTTGGTTCGTAGGTAAGTAGGTACGCAAACAAATTTAGTTGCAAGTTTTCTTGAGAGATCGATAAGGTCGAGTGATTTGATTTGGCCGTCGAAGGCCCGACTCAAGGAGTTTCTTTTTGAGGGAGGCGGCCGTGCCTACGGAACTGTCGCAAGACCAATATTGCCAAGGAAATTAGTTTATGTAAAATGTAGAACAGGAACGAAAAATATCTAAGGAAAAGTGTAGAGGGAATATTGAAATCAATTCAGTTTGCCTGTTACTCTTGCGTTATCAGAAGTCATCTTCTCGAAATAGAATTGCGAGGAAAGGAATACGGAGCTTTTTTACTTTTATATAAAAGATGGGATAGGTAAGTATTAAAATAGAAACAGAGTTAGAGATATTAAATACGGGTGTCGAATGAAACGGTGTTCAACTCTACTTTCTTATTTTGGATTAACTAAGTACTCGTAGCTAGCTACGAGTACTTACTTAAACTTTTAGTATGAAAGTTTCAGTATAATCCAATTATAAAGATACCTTGTTATTTTCCTTTGGTTATTATTAGACCAATAAAAGCTTTCTTGGAAGTTTCAGTTACGAGTAACTTGTCAGTCTACGAAACTGAAATATATTTATTATTTGGGGCAATAAATGAAACAAGTTGACGTTTAATATTTAATAATATTAAATACCTTAGTTTCTTGTGACTTTAGTTTCCTATGAAATGACGGTCCTATGACCGTCTCATAATTTGCAGCGGTGAACTTATTTATCATAAATCAATTTTTATGATTTCGACCATAATTCTGAAATTAAGTTTTTTTAAGGTGTCTCACGACGCAATTTCAAAGCATGCCGTAAAAAGAGCTTTGACATTCCAATATATCTATTAGTTGAACGTTAAATTATGCAAAGCCGTGGCGAGATGCCAAGATCCAAGCCTGCATTCAGATGCAGCCGCTGTGTCCAATTATATCTCAACCCTAAAATATTATTATTAAACGATGTGCCTCGAATACAAATTAACTAAATAAATCAATAGGAACAGTCGACGCGGAAAGAATTGTTCTGTTAGATTGGTTTAGCCTTTGGCACTAAATGTATATTTACTTCTTTTATTATTTTTGCACATAAAGAAAAACAAAAGTAAGTGGGTAAGTATACTTTGAAGTCGAACCGGAAAACTACTCAAAACGAATTCTACTAAGTGGTACATTAGCACCAGCTATTTTATAAGTACAATTTACGTACACTTGAGTTCATATTCATTATCTGACCCGAAACAACGTGCAACTAACTTCAGATCGTATCGCTTTCAAAGTATTTAAGTACCTATCTATCGGCCGTTCTAAACTTCGATGAGGAAACTTCACTGCTGTCCATTACACTCTCACAATTAGGTACAATCTGCCATGACGATGCCAATATGCAGTGCGCCATGTACTATCCATATAATATTTTTTATATATAAAGACAGTGTTATGGGTCTGAATTTAAAAAAAATATTTAAAGCATGTGTTATTGGTCATTTCTCGTATACACACCGAAGCCACTGTACAATTTATTTTAGCTTTTTATTGTAAATCAAGTGTTTATATTGACATCTAGGTATATTGACTAAAAACTAATTCTAAAGCTCTCGATCACCAACTTCCCCAAGTATTTATTTCTTAAATTTTATAAAATCCACTGATTACACGAAAATGTGATATCCTAAAGAAAATGTACAAATCCAATCACTAACAGCAAACTTAATCGTAGCTCTACTAATTATTTTCATGTATAAAATACCTATAATATATGTATACATTTATAGGTATATACCGACATCATAGTTTAATCGACCATCGATACCCGTCCCATTATTTTGACAAGATTTAATTAAAACGAACATTCTCATCTGCCTCGTATAATTAGATAGAACCATACGCGAAGGTGGGACCGATGATTACAACTTGGTTCGTAGGCGGTCGTAGCAAATCCGTAGCATTGATTGTCGTAGCCCTACGATCGACGGTGACAATGGCTACCACCCTCCATCCTCCATCAATTTGAATGGTAACCGTCAGCGAGGGTACACAATATGAATAGGCGCAACTAGTAATATCCGGACACTATCGTTGTTTATTGCCTGTATATTATGTTTGTTGGTGCATAATTTCGCTTTAAAATGATTAAACCATTTTGAACTACTTTCGATCCCTCTATAACTCCATTACTTATTGTAACCTTAAAACTATTTACATTACTATTTGGGCAGCAAACTGAACTGTTAGAGAGTGCAGAAATAAATCTTCAAAAGCATTATATTTACTCAGAGAAATGTAGTAACAATGCAAAGATACTCGTATAAATAGAATTGCGTGGGTTTCTAATAATAGTAAATGATAACACCAGTGCACCGTGCGTGGGTGGATTGTAAGGACAAAAAGGTATTTTAAGGATAAAATCAGCTTTAGAACGGCTTTTACGCTGCAGTTTTTAGATAAATGGTGCTAAATGATAGGCTCTAAAATTGAAACTACTATGTTTTGACTCTAGAATTAATTTTAACAATTAATGAAGTACACTACTGACTGCAAAGAGAGTGTAATTTTTAATGTTCCACATCTGCTACGAAAAATATTCGTAGCTGGGATTTTCAGGGCTATTTGTCGGCTAATGCTTATAAAAGCAAGGTCCAACTTTACAGGCCCTCGCTTGTCTAATGGAGCACTGGCCTTCCGGTGGGGAGTCCAAGAGGCATTTAATCTTGCGTTGAATTATGTGTTGATGTCGGAAGCCCGGAAAACGCTCCCTGTCCGCACCCCCAGTAATTTCAGTTTTTATTATACCCCTCTTTCGGACAGTATTTGGCTTTATTTACACGTTAAGTGCGTCATTTTCGTTAATATAATCGACTATTCCGTAAAAAATAATTATAATATGAATAATTAGCTTTGCTTCAAAAATTATATCAAGTTACTTCTGTTTCAATCAATTAACGGAGGTACGGTGGATTTTCATCAGAAAATAATCATTTACATACGAGTATCAATCACCAATAGTTGGTAATTCTGTCTAAATCATCTTTGAATGATTGAAGACCTCTCTTGAAATTTTAGTATTCACTGAGTATAATAAACTAGAAAGGAGTGAAGCTAGGAAGGTGGCACAGGACAGAGCGGCGTGGAGAGATCTCGTGGAGGCCCTCAGTACCTCCGGGGTATCATAGGACAACAACAACATCAACAATAAACTAGAAAATAATCATTTTAATCGTATGGTGAACACGTTAGGATCATCGTCCACCCAATAACCATGGCGCAAGCAATTGCGTCAAAAAATCTGGAACTCAAAACAACCCCAAACCGTGGTAAGAATCCCGTATCTAAGTATGACATTATAATAAATAACCACGAACGCTTAAAAATTATATCATGTTAGAATATTTGTATGTCAAGTAAACTATCATTGAAGGTCACTGGATGCCATTATAATATTAGAAAGCAGTTCGCAGTTATCTGGGTAGTTACATTAGGCAGCAATTCCGGAAGGGGTAAAAACAGGCACCGTCAGTAGAGCCGTATTCCCTGATGTAATTAACGGAACTCGCCTGAGCGGATCCACTAACACAATGACCGATGTCTGGGTAAGGGGCTACACACTACCACACATACGATGTGATATCAGAGTCCAGCATTTCTAAACTACATATAAAGTGCAGTTGATAATCATTGCATTGGGATAACCAGTGTGTGAAATGGGGATGGCAACCAATGTCCCAAGAAAGGCCTTTTTGTGGTTATTTCTATAGAATGATCACGACCCTCATCAATGAGGAGTATGGCTAAGAATAAAATGTAGTTACAGAATTAGTAAAGCCCCAATTTAGTGGGCGATATTGAAACACGCAAGTGTAAGGAAAATATTGGAATCATTTATAATGTTAATAGGTACCTATTATAAGTTATTCAGCTGGCATGATAAATCTATATACTCGTATATATAAAATGAATGTTTCTTTGTTTGTTTGTTTGTGCTCTATGCGTTCCTATATCATTCATCCGATTGCGATGAAACTTTGGTAAGTTGTGGTTCGCACCCCGGGAAGGTTTATGAATTTTAAAAAATCAGCGCGCATCTTGTTATAAATAAAAGTACACTTTACAACTAGGTTCTTTCTAATTGTTGTAATGCATTTGATATATACGCCTAAATGCATGGTTCTTATTTATAGGTACTACTTTAGTAATACGAAAACTTTTAATTGTTTCACTACGAAACAAAGGAACGATAGAACGATTTTTTTTTATTAAAAAAACATTTGAAAATGTTTTAATGTTCTTTTTGGAAGATAACTTGAAGTTAATGAAAACATAAACCCTACTATATTACGAATCAAAGGAACGAAACTGAATAGAGCTAATCAGTAAAGTAAAGTAAAGTAAAGTAAAATACACTTTATTGCACAAATAGAAAACAACAAACAAGAGATATAAAAGGAAACAGTGAAGTACAATTTAGGCGGCCCTATCGCTAAGAGCGATCTCTTCCAGGCAACCTTCGGGCAGAGGAAATGATTTCGAGAAAGAGGTAGTAGGTGTGCAAGCATTAAGGAAAACGTTACTTACTTACTTACTCCGCTGGCGCAGCGACCCGAAGTGGATCTTGGCCTCCGATACCAAAGAGCGCCAAACAACAACAACAAACAACAAAACAACAAACAAACAACAACAAAAACAACACAACAAAACAACAAAAACAACAAACATTATTGTTTGTTGTTTATACAACTTGTTACGATACAAAGAGAAAGGAAAACGTTATATAAGATAATTTTATTTACAACAATAACATATAAATACCAAGGTAATTAATTACCTTTATTATTTTTTATTAATTAATCAGACTCAATATTGAGCAACTGTCTCCATTTTGTATGAGCAGTATGCTTGAGTATTTTTTCCGCTCCCGCCACAACGTGTGACTAGTCCGCTCCCTTTTTCACTAACCGAGTTGTTACGCTCGAGTCCAGGAGCAATAAACAACGTCCATGTCGGCACCTAGTTAGTCTAACAAGTTTATCCCGGCAACTCAAAAATGTACGCAAAATACTTACGAGCCGAGAATTAAATACAAAAGATATTTTCGATGGTGGGCGTTATTTAAATAGAAATATCGAAAGCACTTTTAAGCAATACACGTGTCTTGTTATTGAATTGATTACTACCAAAGATTTTCAAATTCTAAGGAGAGGGCGCCACTACGATACAGTACCTACTCACATCGGCGTAGAACGCGCTATCGAATTTTTCCTGGGACTTCGTATATATACGAGTTCCAAACATCCATAGTTGGACCAGGACATCTGGTCACCAGGCACATCACCCCGCCTGGTAGAACATCTTCCCTTTTCCCTTTCATACAACTGACGTTACGTCATTCCATGTCCTCATCATAGCGCGTTCCTACACTTATGTTATGTATTAAAAGTATATAAACCAATAAATATTTCATATTTCATTCTTCCGGCACTTCACTTGCCGGTAACCTATTAATAATTCTTCTATCGCCTAGGTTGCCTGGAAGATATCGCTCTGAGCGATAAGGCCGCCTGTGTACACTTATTCTGTTTCCATTCCTATGTAAATTTCATGTGTGCAATAAATTATAAATCTGTGGCGACGCACGACACGCGCGCCACTACGTAGAACGCGCTATCGAAATTTTCCTGGGACTTCGTATATATACGAGTTCCAAACATCCATAGTTGGACCAGGACATATGGTCACCAGACACAACACCCCGTCTGGTGGAAAATCTTCCCTTTTCCCTTTCATACAACTGACGTTACGTCATTCCATGTCCTCACATAGCGCGTTCCTACAAATCTATCTATCTCTTCACACAATAAAAAATTGTATTTTTTTTGTAATTTATTTATATGGGTACTTACTTACTTCTCAGGATAAAAGATTTCCACAATTTCAACCTCCTTATTTAGTTTTCGTTCAAATCTGCGCCTAACAGTTTACTCTACGACTTTTCAAATACTGGGGATAAATCAATTCTCGATACAGTTCACTAACTAAACAGTATGAGTAGAATTTTTAGCTCGACAACCCCGAGCCCCGTTCTGCGGTAATTCAATAACGCTTGCAGGCAAACGCAGTTACGGCCAATTAAAAGTATGCCACTCTCACCGGGCCGGATGGGAATCGAGTTACCGCTCCGATGGGAATAAACCTTGAGACGAAACCAAACAAATAACGAAGAATGCCGGATAATCAAAGTGCTTTTCCGAAGTATTTTCATTTATCGATCGTGGGTTTGGTTGAGTTCATGATTATTAAGCTTATAATTAAGAGCGTCGGTGACACAGTGGCTAGGACACCGAACTCCCATGCGGGAGGTCCAGGTTCGAACTCGTGCAGTGCCATGTATGTACCAATGAGTTTTTCGTATTTTTCGAAGTCTTAGTCTTAGTCTTTTCGAAGTACATTTACCGACTGTTCCTAACGGTGAAGGAAAACATCGTGAGGAAACCTACACACTGAGATGACCAGGGTGTGTAAAATGGGGTAGGCACAAAAGATCTTCAAGGGTTGAGGTGCCGCTTGGTTATTCCCGGCCCCCTATCATAAGATAAGATAAGCTTATAATTCGTAATAGTAGACTATGACTGGCGGTATGTGTAGTTGTGTGAAGGTTAAAGCTTACTCTATCATGAACAATTCCTGTAGAACCACTAATTAGACAATCGACTAAACAAGAGTTATTATTAAACTATCAATGCTCAATAAAACCTAATGAATCGCTAATTAGCAGCTTTCAGAATTATCATTAAATCACAAGACACATAACCGAGTGGAAAAATAATTTCATGTTTTATACGGTATTCCCAATAATAACGTTCATTCGTCGACAACTTGTTTTAGGTATTGTATGTGTACTTACATCTGTAATGATTTTCAATGAGCTACAAAAATGGAGGAAATGCTACTTTTGTGAATATTTTAATAATAATGTGATAATACATGTTTATGTGTATTTTTATTTTTGTGCGCTGTGACACTAGTGCGCTTCAACTTACGTAGACGCATACCGCTGTATGCTGTCAAAAGCAATGCGTGCGCTTAGCGCATTAGCTGTACGCATGCGCTAGCGTCGGTGTTAAATAGGAAGGCAGTCAAGTGTCAAAGGTGTGACGTCGTCGTTTTCCATAGCGTCTGTCATCCAAAATAGCGAATGAAAAAGATCAAACGTTAATTTTATAGAAGATTACTATGCAAAGAGAGTACTAAACACTTACTTGACTGACACATGCCCTGACGCATGCGCTGTTAACAGCACACATAACGTGTGCGCTTGCGACTCACGCAACTTAACGCAAGTTGAAGCGCACCAATGTAAATAAGCCTAAAAGGTCATCAATCATACTGATTGTACTTTTTACACAAACCTTTACTTCTAACTTTGAACTGTGTTTTTAATATATAGGTACACGGGTACCTACTCCATGTAACTTTACCTAATTTAAAGTTACAATGAGGTTGTGAACACCGGTCTTCTTCCCCGTGCGTCTGAATGAGACAGTGTCATTAAATTAAAGTTTCATTTGTCTTCATTTGCTAAACAATAGCAATTATACAAAGCCCCACAGCGGGCGAGTAATCAAGCGTCCCTTTAATTAAGTACAGAAACAGTGCCAAGTAATTGGATCTGAACAACTGAGTAAACAAATCGAAATGGAAGGTAATAAATCCGGCAAACACCTCTTTTGGCGTCAGTGAGCATTGGGACGGGTCTGTCAAAAATTACGCTTGAGTTCACAAACTAAATCAAAGTACAAATATACCTACACTCAATCTAACCGTGCATTTCTATTGAAACGGTTTCACGATTTTCGTTATTACAAAACTCGTTTAGGATCAACGCACGTAAACAAATAAAATTATACTTAGTTCTTTTTTACGAGACGCTTTTAAAAGTTTCGCAAAAAACTGTTGTATATTGCCTGCACTGCACTATTAGAAATATTTATTTTAAATAATTATTATGAGTTGTGCAATCATGAATACTATTTCAAGAATATTTTTGAGGTTAATTGATTCTGGCAGCCACTTATACATTTATCAATTCTTCCTTGTACCGAACTCGGCCCCTTTTTTCACATTTATGTTTTTGGTGGAATTCATAATAAACTTTCTGAATTTGAGCACGGCCATTAAAATATTCCCTGTCCTTTCAAAATAGGAAATAGGAGCTATACAGTATTCGTAAGTGCATTTCCTTTATAACTCAGTATCCGGTAGTGGAAGACTCACCGTTTGTTGGGCTCGCCGTACGTAACAGTAGCACCGTGGGTACGTATGTACCTCTATTGCGCCCGGGCGTATTCATTTCCGGCTTCTTGCATTTTTATAACCTTTATACTGTTGTTATTTGCCCCTGTAGGCTCGTAGGGTTGGCGCGCGTTTTCATTTTTTTTAAAGTCTAAAACTGCATCTCTGACAAATCTTGCGAAATGTGATTTTAAACTTACACGATTTGTATTCAGTTTTAACAATGAAAACAGTTTACCAAAAATTTAATAGCGACGCGATTAAGCCCCGTTTTCAAAGTTAAAAAGCTTGCGAAATCGAATTTGTTTCCAGTATTTGCTAATTTAAAAAAAAAATGATTTTTCAAATCTTATAGCAGTAAGTACGCGTATGTACGGGTACATGTTAAATTAATTATTTAGCAATATATAGATAGTAAATAACTATGAAGGTAAGTAAAAGTAAAATACACTTTATTGCACAATTAGAAAACAACAAACAAGAGATAGAAAAGGAAATAGTGAAGTACAATTTAGACGGCCTTATTGCTAAGAGCGATCTCTTCCAGTCAACCTTCGGGCAGAGGAAATGATTTCGAGAAAGAGGTAGTACACCTACTAAGGTGTGCAAGCATTATGGAAAACGTTTTATATGAGAGTTTTTTTTTTTAGAATGTTTCAATTTCAGATTGCACTAGGTTTATGCTTTGGATTTGAACTGTTTTTTTACCACTGATGTCTGTATAATTTGGTAGCGACTCCGTTGAATAGCAACCCTGGAGCGCAGTTAAGCGACATCGGGCCACACCCGTACATATTTATATTCATGGTCTGAGAACCTTTTTATCCCGCTACGAAATAGTTCCTCAGCTATTTTCATGTATGTTCCCTGAGATAGCAACAAACAACCTTACTTTTTTCGCTGTTCGCGATTTGATTGCAGGGATTTATTTTTATGTTCAGATTTATAGACAGTTTCGGCAAGATTTGCTGAGCGGCACGGGAATTTTATACGGACGCGGACATCTCTTTAAAAAGATGTAAATGGGAGTGAATATTGTACAGCAATATTTCGATTTCTAACTTATTGATCGTAAATAACGTTATTGGAAAGCTTTTATGTCGTCTTATAAACATTGTATGTTTTTGTGTTTAGTTTTATTTGATACTAAAAGTAATTATTCTGAATTATTCAGGTATTATAGGACAGTTTGTTTTATACTAAAGGTAATTATTTCCGATGTACAAATGGCTAAAACATTATAACCATATTTTCTGGACACAAATCCACACTGGTCAATGTATTAAACCAGTGTTTTGTTACAAAATGTTGTGAATAAAATTTACATTTTGATTAATGAACAGCTTCATGACCGGTTTAGCGGTATTCGTCCCTCTTTCAACAAATGATCGTAATTTCCAGTCGGAAATGCATCGAAATGGCGGAATGGTCTGCTAAGCGGTACCCATTTTGCCGAGATTGCTTCTCGTGCTCAAATTTTATGTCAATAATATATTTTATAGTGTTTTTAAAAAGCTATCTCAACTGGGATATTTGAATAAATATTTAGAAATGAAAATTTAAAACTGATATGATTAGACTTAAATAATATACTGTTTCACGGGTTGTAATTGTATTTTATTAATTACGACCGGTTTCGTTTACATACTCGTATATTCAGGTGTAAACGAAACCGGTCGTAATTAATAAAATACAAGTAAAACCCGGAAACATTATATTATTTAAGTCTAATCATGTACTACAAGTTTCACCAAGTACCAACAACCATTTAATTATTTACCATTTAAAACTGATAATTCAATGTATCTTTACCTATCTATATAACATATACTTAGAGTACCTATAATTATATGATAAAATCATCATCCATGAAATAATTTTTCCATAGGTTTTTTTTTGCCGAATGCAACACGCACACACTGTTGATTTCTTCGTCCGTGCACTCGCCAGCTGAAAATCAGCGCTGTGGCTTGCCTCAGCATTACGCTGAGCTAGTGTACCCTTTTTGGCACTGTACCACACCGGATGTTTTGTGCTGCATGTATTAATAAGAATAAGTTTATTTGTGCGGTAAGATTACAAAGGATTCATAGTCCATACACCAGTAGGAACTTAAGCATATGTTATATAATCTTTGTATACTTATGTATTGTGTTGTGTTTATAGTACTAAATAAACGTTTTCAATTTTAATTTCAATAGTGTCGAATAAATGAAGGCTTTTCTACAAAAACTCAGTAGATATACACAATACAGGTGCACAATACACAATGCTCGTGCACTGGCGTGTTCATTGTCTCAGGAGATAGCACCATTACCAAGGACTTGATTGATCCTCTCACAACGCTTTGATCTAGTAATATCCGATCTGCAATCCATAGCTAAACTACGTTACACGAACACACATTCTAATGAAGCACTAAAGAGTTACCCTTCATTTTGTGTATGTTGGAAGATTGTGTTTCTTAATTAGTTTCGCAAGAGGTTCATTTTCAGGTTTCTGTATGCGAAAGGTCCTCGACTTAATAGTATACTTACTTGTAATTAGAAATCATACGTCTAATTGTAGAGCAGAGGGCTTATGCCATTTATAGGATTTTTTGACAATTACGAAACGGAAATCTCTCTCGGTAAACGAGGTCTGAGAAATACTGGGTATTCAAGGCTTGACTTTCTTATTATGTCTATGGTTTTGTGTATTTTTATTTTTAATTTGTAGTTTATTATTGTCTATTGTTTTAATTTCTATTCATAGTTATTCATATTCTTCGCAATAAAAATATAATTATCACAGTTCTGTGCAATTTTTTATTTATCTTCCATCCATTGTATGCATGTGCTCTGCTCTGCCCCCATCCTACTAACCTGAAATTATGTTTCAGTCAGACTACTGGTCGCGCTATTGTATATGGAGCTTGGTTTACGAAACCCGTTGTCAAAATTTTAGTTTCAAACTGTCAAACTGAATCCTACGGGATAGGCCCTCAGAGTACGTAGAATGTTGGAATTGAATGGTTTTTTTAGTCATTACATTCAATAGTATTTTTTCCCAACTCAATTATGTACAACAATCAATTTTCTACTTCCTAACCATGCTGTGTTTACACGTTAAGGGTTACGACCTAGCTCATAACTTTATATTGATTTTTCTGTAATTTCTATGGTTGTAATCTGTTGTGTTTACCTAATAAATAAATTAAATTAAATGTATCTGGGTCTCGACTTTTTACTATCAAAACGAAATAAAACTAAAATAATAGTAATACTGAACTCAATGATAATTATCAATGCTTGGCTTTCCTGCTGCCGTGTCTATCATCTGACTCATGAGTAAAAGGGAACGATTTACGTATGTTTAATACAAAGATTTTGATATTCACCCCTATGTAGATTCCTCGCTAGAGAAGTTTTATAAGGAAACCCTGTCTGCCCCAGTTCGCGCATGCGATTTGAGTATTTTCCCATACATTTTCCCATCATTGACATTTCAGTGACTTCGTGGCTCGCTGTCAATGCTCACGTCATCATTCTAGACGAGAGTGCGCCACAAGATCGATTTCTGTGGTTTAATATAACCAATCTCATAACAAACATAGGCAAGCATATGTGTATCCACGACGACTGCAGTCGGTTCTTTTTATGTGAAATGTAGGCAATCGAAGAATATCAAAATTTACCCACCGTTATTTGTGTTTGCTAGTTTCAGATATTCCTCTTTCAAATACCTCTAATATTTGCAACATTTTAAAAGTCCATAATTTAAAAAGTTTGCTATAAATAACTTTCATCAAAGTCCATTTCATAATGTGTTTAGGCAGTATTTATAGAAGAGCCAGTACTTACTAGACCCATGTTTACCACCACGTGAGATTGAGGTCAAAGGTGGGTTTAGTCATATATTTAAAAAAACATAATTATTCTATTAGCATGCAATAGGGTGCTCCTATTTGGTGCAACACGATCACGATTTCCGGCGCAAACTTGGCCTTTCGAACAAGTAAGGCCAATTTACAATGTTGCAATATAAATCGAGGAACTGACTAACCTGGCTTCAGACATGAGCATTAATTGAATAGATGCGTCCGCTGCCCGCCTCAATCCCGCCTTAATCGCACTTGAATTGGCCTTATAGAATAGGAGCCGTTCCTCAACAACCCAACTAATACGTACAGCGTATCGCACTCCCAGTTTGATCTTGTTAGTTTTGCAATTGCGAATGGCGGAGTTCACGTCCATCTTCATAAAATGTATTGAAAAAGAGACTGGCTAGTGTTCGTTTGCCCTATAACAACTTACATTTATAGGTATAACGATGAAGTTTAAAATTATAGATTGGAGTGCTGGGGAGAGACACTTTTACCCCCTCCCTCTCGTAGTAGAGCTATGATCTGAGTGGTTTATGATCTTTAGAATGACCCTTTGAGTGTCCTAAATACGTGTCCACCTAGTGCGCAAATTTTCCACGTCCAAGTCCTTAAAGTTTGCAGCGAATCGAAAACCTCTTGACAAAATATTAGGGACGTAAGATGTTTATGGGCAACAGTGACCATTTACCATTTCGTTCGAATAGAATAGAATAGAAAAAACCTTTATTTATAGACAATTTTTGGCTTAAAATACTCCATTATGTGAATACATTTTTTAAATGATATGGTTTAAAGTAGTAAATATATGATCTATTAAAAAGGTTCAGCTAAGTGTCGTTAGATGTATAGGTATACATCTAGCGACGCTGGTTATCAACTTGACCCTTTCCACTTATAACTATAGAGAGCAACAATGTAGTTATGTCTGTTCGTCTGTCATATTGGATCATCTCCGTTCATGTCACATACAATTATTGTCTGAAACTCGACCGTATCAAAATTCTGGGACTTAATCGTAACCTACTAAAACTAACACAAATAGTGAATTAGGATTGAAGGGACTTCAAAATCCTGTCTCCATTAATGAAATTATTTCTAAAGTCAATATACTGAGACTGTAAAACTATTGTTTTATACTTGTTTCTTAAAAGTATGCAAGTTGATTGACCCTGACTAGTCTTACAACAAATATTTTGGGTATTTTAGTAACGTAGCATCCACATACGCTTGTGGTGGCTTCCCGCCACAATGACGGCGTATGCGCGCTGTGCAGTCTGCGCGCGCTGCTGACGTCTCAAAAGAATCGCCTCCGCTTTTCTCTTACTCGCGCTGTCAATCCTCTTCCTTTCATCATCGCAATATCTATATAATATATTTCATCATCGCATCAACATGCTGACTTTCATTCAGTGGGGCATACGGCCCCATACGCTATATAACACATCTCGACTTGATGTATTACTCATCTCGACTTTACAATTCTACCTATGGTAAAATATTTTCACACCATAAGCGGGAATCTGTAGGATCAAATTGGTAACACGACGTATCTCGTATCAGTGAAAGCAATTACATTTGCCATAAGTGTTCGTTCACATTTGCAATTAGCGACTGGTCCAAAAACGTGCAAATCGTTAACCACTGCCGCCGAGCGCCGTGTCTTTGCATATTCATAGCCTGCTTAAAATATTTTAATACGCATCGTCCTCGCGCCCACATCTCTACGTTTTCTGCTATTGCTGATTTCGTTTCGAAATTAATAAAAATTTTGGAAAAGTTACTGCGCAATCTTGCGTCAGTAAAGTTTGACAGTTATATAATTCATTAAATAGGAATAGAAATTCTAAATAATAAGTGTAAGAGCGTCGGTGGCACAGTGGCTAGGGCACCGGACTCCCATGCGGAGGAAGGAAAACATCGTGAGGAAACCTGCACACTGAGATGACCAGTGTGTACAATGTGGACCAGTGTGGGTTGGCACAAAAGATCCTCAAGGGACGAAGTGCCGCTGGGTATTCCCGGCCCCCTATCATAAGATAAGATAAATAAAATAAGTCTAGATAGTCGAAGCTGCCTACGATTTGATAGCAAAATACTATATAGTAGAATAAATCGTAATGTATGAGATTAAATAAAACAGGTAGTCAAAAGACTTCTTCATTTCTTTTTTAATTTTTATTAAATTAAAAAGTTTCAGTATTCAATATTAAATAAGTAAGTACCTACTTATTAAATCGGGTCATCATAATTTATTCATTCAGTTAGGTTTGAGAAGGTTTTGTACATTTGCTCATTTTACTCCCCGTTATTGAGGATTTTTCCGCTCGCCTACGTTATTTTCGCGAAGCCACTTTAAGTTCGAGAAAGGGATTCTTAATTGGCACTGAAATATATTTTTACTGCGAAATTTGCTTTAAAATACCTGATATTACTTAACCATATTTATGGAAGCGAAACTTCGTTTTGCTAATAATTCGTCTCAATACGGTCACATTTGTTAAATAGTCATGGAATTTCCATTGATCAATTTGCGTTCCGATTTGTGACGAAGGTGAAATACAATTAAATTATAGTAGGGTTTAATTTTGAGTGGCGTCGTCTCTCCGACTGTCGATGGAGATTTAAAGGAAACCGACGAGAATTTTCAATTAGTGAGGACACTGAGCGATGGCTAACAATCGTCGCCGGCGCCGCCGTCAACGGTCTCATCCGTCTACATTTGAGTAACCAAGTGAAAAAGCAATGAGACGCGCTATTACCTCCCTTTATGCATAAATAATTCTGAAACAGATTCACTTCGCCCACGGATTGCTTCGATTACTTACATTATACATTAAGAGTGTCGGTGACACGGTGGCTTGGGCACCGGACTCCCATGCGGGAGGTTCCGGGTTCGAAACTATGCAGTGCCATGTACCAATGAGTTTTTTGTATTTTTCGAAGACTTACGTACAATTAGTGGACACTGACGGTGCGACTGGTTCACAAATTGAAAGTCGCTCAGCGTGCTATGGAAAGAGCTATGCTCGGAGTATCTCTGCTGGATCGAATCCGAAATGAGGAGATCCGGCATAGAACAAAAGTTATCGACATAGCTCATAAGATTAGCAAGCTGAAGTGGCAGTGGGCCGGTCACGTCTGTCGCAGAACCGACAACCGCTGGGGTAGACGAGTTCTGGAGTGGAGACCGCGTTTGGGCAAACGTAGTGTGGGACGCCCCCCTGCTAGATGGAGCGACGATCTGCGCAAGGTGGCTGGCAGCGACTGGATGAGAAGAGCCGAAGATCGGGCTCAATGGCGCGCCCTGGGAGAGGCCTATGTCCAGCAGTGGACTAGAATAGGCTGCTGATGATGATGATGACGTACAATTACCGACTGCTCTAACGGTGAAGGAAAACATCGTGAGGAAACCTGCACACTGAGATGACCAGTATGTAAAATGGGGTAGGCACAAAAGATCATCAAGGGTCGAAGTGCCGCTGCGTTATTCCCGGCCCCCAATGATAAGTGTGGTTGTGAAGTCTAAATAAATGACCGCAACTCACATGAATTCCGGTTAGTAACGTTACTCACAGGAACATTAGGACTATGTTTGTTCTTGTGAGTAACGTTACTAACCGGAATTTATGTGAGTTGCGGTCATTTATTTAGACTTCTATTCTTTGAACAAATTACGAAATATACATACACAATAAACAAGATAATTGAGAAAAAACATACCACAAAAACCCTAAACATCGTGACAATAAAGCGTAATAGATGTAGATATTGTTAATCAGTTATTTATGTACCATCAGAGCGGCCATTTTCCCTGTCTACCGAGCTTAATTCTATCCCCTCTGACACGTAACAACGCTCCATTATGTCATATTCCGGATATAATGACGGGCTACTATCAGAAAATTGCCTCTATTGCCAATGAAATGGTTCGTAGGAACTCGTATGAAAATGCAAATGAACACGGACATGTATTTTTGGATACAGCAATTGTCATAAATGACTCCGTAGTGTCATTTATTACGATTGCTTCATTACCTTGATTAAGTCGCGTTTACTGGTATGTGTAAGGATAGATTGAAGGTTGCCTGGAAGAGATCCGCCTAAATTGTATACTTCACCATTTCCTATCTTTTGTTTGTTGTTTTCTATTTGTGCAATAAAGTATATTTTACTTTTGATTTAATTTGACTATGGGGGGGGGGGGGTTTAATCCCAGCGACCCTCGAGGATCTAGGCATCTCAGTGTGCAGGTTTCCTCACGATGTTTTCGTTCACCGTCAGAGCAGTCGGTAAATGTAAGTAAGTCTTCGAAAAATACGAAGAACTCATAGGTACATGACACTGCACGGTTTCGAACCAGGACCACCCGCATGGGAGTCCAGGGTCCTAGCAACTAGGCCACCGACGCTCTATAAATTAACTACAGGTACTTTGTAAAGACTCTAGTAGGTAACCGTATTACGTCACACTTAGCACGTTACTGATGTTTGAGCGTGCAAACATTCTCCCTCCGCGTTCGGACTTAATTTTCGAGGCCGACACATGTCAGGTCACATCACACACCATATCCACGCCATTACCATACGACGCACAAAGTGGATCGCCGGATGGATGCCCTTTACAACTCATAAATAGGCGGACAGGCACGGGCGTGGTCGCTGTTTGATTAAAATGTTACTTCGTATCGCGTCCACCGCTCTTTTGCAGGGGAAGGCTTTAATATTGTTTGTTCACAAGGCCGCTGACGTCGCTTTAATTATTTTCCTCGGTTATCCATGTGTGACTTCAATTTTATGGAACTCCCAACCGCGCCAGGCTCATAAAGGATAAAGGTTCTGTGTTTCAACGACAACTTTCATTAAAGATCAGACAGTCTCTTTTGTTTACTTTCCGTAATACGACGACAATGTGAAATGTATTTGATTCACATAATGAACACAGGTATATTTGCATCTGTGTTTATGTAATTACGTAAGTACTCTGTTTACATTTTATACTCTAAATTGTAAGAAATTGGATACACTTTCTTCGAAAAACCAACTTCAAACAAAAAGATAATGGTTGCTGTTTACACAACGATTAAAGTCAATGTTTCGGCGGAGTTAAAGTTTATAATGAGTTGGAATAGGCCATTCATTTTGTTGGGTTCAAATAAACGACAAAATATACGCGTACATTACGCTCAGTGGGCATAATTGCCAATTCATTGTTGAAATGAAGCCTCTTAAGTAGCTGGTCCATATGTTTGAGCATTGTTGAATGTTGGAAATAATAGAATTCGTACAACTGCAGCTTTTAAACACAATGTGGAAACATGAGCTTTTGTTACCGATCCTGTTATATTCTTCTTTTTTCTTACGAAAGTAACTTATCAAACTTCACATAATGCTATATTTATTTTGTTATTTGTATTTAAGGAAGTATAATATATCTTAGGTTGTAAGTAAAATGGGCTATAGAAGTGTAAGTAGGTTCATACACTGTGCTCATTTCAGAGAGCAAGTACCTACGAACAATTTTCAGAACATTTCCTCAACATGAATATGTAACCCAACGACTTTCAATTTATTCCATACAAAGTAGAGTTGCGTGCACGTACTAAAATATGGAATTTATTCCCTGTAAAAGACTTCATCTCCACTCAAAGCGATTTCTTCTTTTGAAAAGTAATGCTTTTGACTTCTTTTGAACTGTACGACGTTGGTGTAAATATAAGAAATCATATAAAAAGCTTTGCGACCTGTTGCTATCGGCGACCGACGCCATCGGAAAAATTGCCCTCGACGCCGACATGTTTCCAGGCCGTATTATACCTACCCCGGCATTATTAACCATGGCAACCTCTCCCTTCCCTCGGAAACTTTTTCGAAAACATCAGTCGGTTGACGACGTCTGATCACCCATACAACGCAGTCTATAATCTTCTGTGCTTGCCGTTTGTTGTTACTCCCATCTCATGCAGTCTCCCTAAATTTTCAAATTGCGAACTGCAGGGGTGCGGTGCGACGCACGCCAAATAGATGACGGGATTATTTTTGTGTATGACATAATCATAGTGACAAATTCATATTTAGGGATGTCACATTTGACGTATGTATGGAAACGGTGTACCTATGTGAGGACAAAGGCACGTGTAATTTCAGAAAGGAAAGAGGAAAATGTTGCTTTCAAAATTATTCAATAATACTTTTGACAGACGAAAATCATATCATATTGTGATCGTTAAAATAGCTGTTATAATAACCTTTGAGGTTATAACAAAAGTGACAGATGTTGCAGATTATGGATTTAGGAGATATTACAAGTATTCGAAGTAGGATGAGTGTGGCACGGGCTTAGCTCTTTGTGCGACGACTGAGTGGTGGGTGCGCGTGACCGCTCTCGAGAGCGGGGTCGAGAGAGATTATAGACTAAACACCGCTTTCATCGTCATGACATTCGACTGTCGAGATCAGAAAAAAATACACGACAAACATATTGTGTAACAGTGGGTTGTGTCGTTTTATATAGGTGCAGAAGTTTCCAAAAAGTATATCTTATTAATATTGTACTTGTATGTGTATACCATATATGAAGTTAATATTCTATGTTGTAAATTATTCAGTTGAACCGTATCGTAATGTTGCTAGATCATCTATAAGAACCTAAATTATTTATCGAGTCTGGCTATGCATTCTAAATTACATTGGTTCAATTCCAAGCATTATACACTGGGACTGGGTTTGATTTAGTCTAATTCAAAAATCTTAGCATTCTTAGGGTTAGGAAGCTAGTTACACTTAGAAATGTTATTCCTAATAAGATTTAGAATATTTTTAGGTCTTATTTCAGGCTAGATTATCAGAAATTCGAGCTGGACCTGGCCAGGTCATTTACGGACTAGGGTTCACCAGGGTTTTGACAGTTCACAGACCAGTGGTTAAATAAATGAGATTGATTCCAGAAATTGTACTATGTAGAAGATGACTTATTAATACATAAAAAAGTACATAAACCCTTTACCCCCTTTACACTATTTAATTTTAATTTTAAAATTAAAAACACTTCTAACTTATGGCAACAAAAAATAACATATCTCAGTTTTCCTCATAAACGTTTTTAAAAAATCATTTTTAATACTACTCCGCTGGCGCAGCGACCCGAAGTGGATCTTGGCCTCCGATACCAAAGAGCGCCATCGCTCTCTCTCCTGCGCAGTCTCGAGCCAGTCAGGCGCCCGGAGCTCCCGCAGATCCTTCTCCACTTCATCGCGCCAGCGGTATCTGGGACGTCCGACCGGACTATGGACAATGTTTGGCCATTCTTCAACTCGTGTAATGTAGATGGAGCTGGATTGCATTGTCAAACGCGTCTTCCGAGCTCGCCCCAAGCATGCTCAATGGGATTTAAGTCTGGGCTGCGAGCTGGCCACTCCATGCACCTGATACCTACATCTAGAATATACCCGTTAACCAAATGAGCACTATGTGCAGGCGCATTATAGTGCATAATAATGGAATCTGCACCTATATTGATTAGTTAATTTAGGCACAAAGGACCAGCATGCTCATTTAAAATCTCCTCTACGTATCTGAGAGCAGTCAGAGTACCGTTTTATATCACCACTAACTCCGTACGACTTCCTGAAGATATCCCAGCCCACACCATTACTGATCCTCCACCAAATAAATGGATCCTTTTCTGCAAAACATGCCTGTTGATATCGTTTTCCTGGACGTCCATATACTCTTCGTCTCCCATCGTGTGTCCAAACAAAAACTGGACTCATCGGTAAACATAGCCCTGGACCAATCTTCTTCTGTCCATCGGACGTGCTCTCGAGCATATCTTAATCTGGCAACTCGATGTTCCCTGTTGAGTTTGGGGCCATTTGCTGGCCTATAAGGCTTCATATCAGTTTCACGAAGTCGTCCCAGAGTTTTGTCAGAGCTCATGTCGAATTTCTTGAAGTGAGTTTCGGACCTGAACAGTCGCGAGATGTCGGTTTCTTAGCATAGTGCTCACTATGGAGCAGTTATCTCCAGTAGTTGTGCACCTTGGCCTGCCATTTCCTGGTCTTCTGATGTTCATGCCGGTCTCTTGAAATCGCTGGAGTACTCTTTGGACCGTAGATAACGATACTCACACCGTTTTATCAGTACTACGCTGACTTCTTCCTTCTTGTACCATAGTAATGATTCGAGGAATTGTTTATAATGACAACTCAGTTTGACAGTAAAAATAAGAGTGAACAAAAATGATTTTGTTCTTATACTTATCATTTTGTTATTTTTCAAAACACTAATATTAATTTTTTTTGACATGAAACTTGTACAGATGGAACTTCATTTGAGGTTTATAATACTCATTACTGATCTACTTATAACATGCTATTTATACGAGCGATCTATCTGTACAACTTTGGGAGATATCACGGTTTTTCTAAGCGACCCGTTATTTTTGCGTCCCAGTGTATTATATAGGCTTGTAGGAAGGTATTTTGAAAAAAAAAGAACATTTTTATTTTAGTAAAAATTTAATTATGATGTGGGAATATTCGCTTAGATTTAGCAGTAAAACCTTTAAAAAATCATCAGCATTTTTCTTTTATTTAGTAATTACACATAAAACCGCTTATATCGATTAAAATACTAACCAAAATTTCATTCGTTGCCTCAGATGACACAATTTCACCACAGACGTTTACTGTGTAAAAGTTTACTGAGGCTGCCATCAAAAGTTAATTTGAAGAACATGACAGACAGGTACATATCGCTAACCTCGCGGCACGAAAATTGCGAAATTATCTCTCGTCTTTATCTTCAAAGAGATGTCATCCCCATCTGCGTTGGGCCAGTTTCAAACTTGTTTGCGGCACCGCGCTGCCGGAGATGGTTCTTATTAAACATGCTGATGTTATCCTGACCCACCTGCCTGCCGGATTTGATTGGGAAATATGAGTTTTAATTGGAAAGGTTGCTGAATACAGAGATAGCACATATTTGTGTATTCACACGGTACTTCGGACAAATCGAGTCCTGTAACACGATAGTGCTCAAAGCGAAATTTCAAAAATTCAAGTGTCTTTGAAAACTAAGAGTGAATAAACTTTGTGAAGCATGCATGTGACAGGAAATTTAATAGATACCGCCTTTTTATGTTTACAAAGAAGACATTGAACTGAGTTCAGAGAGCGGTAAAATCAATTTAACATGATGTTTAATAACCCTTTTTTAAATAAAATTATTTTAGGTAGGTAGTTAACCGTTAACAATACCTTTGGAGTTTTTAATTTTCTTTGAACCTGCTCTATGAATATAATACCATTCAATTCCCTTTATATGGGTCCTACCCACGTAATGTTTAATTAACCAGGGAAAATACCCGTATTAGCTTTCAATTTAAATGAATCTCCATTTTGACGTGTTTACATTACAATAGGTACATACAATACGTGGTTACAATACATAAACTAATTAATCTTTACCTATTACAATAAAGCAGACATAATCTAATAAAGCATAATTATTAAACAGGTTATCTAACTAAATGAACTAAAATAAAATAAGCATTTAAATTTTACTTATTAATTATTTACTACAATTAGTTACAGAAATCGGACTCCTGATATTCAAGGCAGTTAGGGCCTTCACATTGAGTTTAGTATTTCCATTTTTCTTTTGTTACCTTAGTGGATTGAATTTGTTTTATTTACCTATTAAGTATTTTTATATACATACGAGTAAGTATGAATGAGCTGGGAGGAATAAGTAAAAACCAAGCGATTTTCTTGGCAGTCACTTTGATGGACAGGTGAAAACAATTCATGAAAACCTTCCAATGTCCCCATTAATTTCGTTCAAAATTTGGTTCGCCGAATTTTAAGAACAAACTGCTGTCAAAAACTATTTTGTTCGGGATAGGTCAGAGTTTTGTAAATTAATTCTGTGGTTCCGAGCTATTACGCAAACTGTCAGCGCAGGTGCCACGCTCCCATTTCCCTGCACAGGATTTGCATTTGGAAATACTCGTACTAATTTAACTTCTCTGTTAGCTAAGTCAAACTAAACAACACCGCGTAGTTTCCGACTTGGGAGAAAACAAACAGCAGCCATTTGCCTTCCGTTATCTAATACTTGTGTGTAAAGACCCATCTTCTGCGATTACTTACACCTTGTTTATCATTTGACCTCGCAAAATAAAGACTATTAACGCAATGACTAAGTGCTATAAATAAATGATTGAATAATACACCAACTTAGATATGGGCGCATCAGCTTATTGCTCATTAATCAATAATAATATAACAAATGATCAAAGTTTTCTTAGATGGAATAGATTACGTTAAATTGAGCAGCAAGAAAACATTCTTAATTATATTAGTATTATTTCTAACAACTATTATTTTAAGAGCGTCGGTGGCACTGTGGCTAGGACACCGGACTCCCATGCCATGGTTCCGGGTTCGAAACCATGCAGTGCCATGTAACAAAGAGTTTAACGTATTTATCGAAGACTTACGTACATTTACTGACTGCTCTAACGGTGAAGGAAAACATTGTGAGGAAACCTGCACACTGAGATAAGCAGTGTGTTGAATGGGGAAGGCAATGGCAAACTACCTAATTAAATCTGCACGAGAGTCGTTCTACGTAATTAATTCCTTAGAATGATCACGACCCTCAGCAATGAGGAATACGACTTAGAAGAAGAAGAATATTTCTAACAACAACTCTATCTATACTATTATTACTATGGCAAGTAACCAAAGCAAAATTATTGTGATAACGAATAAATTTACACCTATTTAGCAGCGCAGTAGTTCGCGGTTACCCTAAAATTCGATGCCACGCCAATGCGTACCTCCGCACCGATTTCAGGTTTCATTTGCGTACCTACGCGTCGCACACAGCTACGGAACAAATTAAAGCCATTGTGTTAGACGGATTATGGAGCGACGTCCATTTATATGTAAAATAGTGACGCGTGCGATCGAGTCAGCCAGCCGTACGCGTGCCGCCCGACATCGCAGGCTCAAACACCTACCCAGTGATAATTTGTACCTATCTATCTCCTTTACACTGTGAGAGTAATCGATTATATTATCATTATCATAATGTTATTTTTATAAAAAACGTAAGTTGTTTGGATTGAAAACAATGATGAGCAAGCTTACATGTATATGCTCATCACAAGGTATGTTTTTTCGTTCAGAGTTTTCTCCAGCATATTTTTATCTTCATATAATGGGACTACCTACTATTAATTTCCTAGCTTCTATAACTCTAAAATAAAAATTAAAGAAACCCCTGACGCACCATTAGGGAGATCCCTACCACCACTGATCCAATTTTTATCAGACCTAGCTGAGAACACCCTGGACTAAATTCTCTATTAAACAAAAAAAACCGGGTCCAAATCGGACCATCCGTTGTTAAGTTACGATGCCACAAACAAACAGACCGACAGACAAACGTGTCCCTTGATAGATAAATAAATAAATGAGAAATCTCTGAAAATATAGATCAATGACATACTTATCTTTATTAAAAAAATAAGGCGTTATCAGATTTTCCAATATCACATTTCAGCAAGGACGCGAGCGGAACATGACATCAAAGACCGTATATACTCGTATTACCGTTCTGTAATTTGCTTCCCGTGAGCAAAATATTTGTACAATTTCAGATTGAGGCAAATCATAGAATAACACCAGGAGTTGTGTCAGATGGTTTTGTTGTTCGTAGCAACTTTGTAGCACAGATTGGCGGACGAGTTTTGTAGGTGTAATATGAATGTGGTTGAAATTTTGTCGGTGTTGACAGGCAGAGAGGGTGTTGACGTGAATAAAGTTTTCACAAACAGGCTGTGGGTGCGCTGAGAGACGAAATATCGCCACTTGCAGCCGTCGTGAATACCAACTGCCGTAGAGCTACAAAAACTGCAAATCTTGTCCTTACTGCAGCATAATTTATGGGATTCCAAAAATACTTTTGATACTTTTAACTTCCGACCGCAGGAAGGGGTGTTATAACCTTGACATGTATGTCTGTTTTTCTTTTAACAGACAATTTTGTCAAGAGTAAAAATAAAAATAAAAAAATAAAAAAAAAAAAAATATAAAAAAAAAAATGATAAAAATTGGATTAGATATTTCAAAAATCTTGGAC
Organism: Hofmannophila pseudospretella; assembly: GCA_947369225.1. Taxonomy (NCBI): domain Eukaryota; kingdom Metazoa; phylum Arthropoda; class Insecta; order Lepidoptera; family Oecophoridae; genus Hofmannophila; species Hofmannophila pseudospretella. Next base: position 8,078,999 of record OX376316.1, read on the forward strand.
TATGTTTGATGTCAGTTATGATCTCTGGAACGGTAAGAGATGGGTGATTCGAGTTTGAGCTCATACATATTTAGGATCATGGTGGGTGCCCTTCCCACATCTGGAATTCTGAGGACCTGATAATGACCAGGAAAAAGTAAAGTGATCTTCATAATGGTAAGTCGGGGGTTTCTTGAATTTTTAATTAAGATTTAGTTCCGTTGAAATCACCTAGGTAGAGGCATCTACATAGATTCAATGAAAAGCGGAAATTGATTTTTCTAGCCTATTTCATATCTTTGGGGAAAATAACTGATTAATTCTATTACATAACACTCTAACCAAAGAATTGCAACTCTAACATTTCTGAGAGTCTTACAGACCCCTTTCAAATAACTAGTATTATGTAATAAATGCATGTAGTTAGTTACCCATTTGAACTAGTAAGTTACCGTTTCATCTATCTCACTTTCATCTCATCGCTCCATGGACGCAGCGGACAAATCGAGTCGATTCTTGCTTCGCGTTCGTTAGCCGCTTGTTTCTATCCTACGAGCTGCGTTCTGTTCGACATCTCGTATTTACATTTCAACGCTTCCGCTGCGGCCACGTATCGTTGCAAATACAAAACGAAAAGTGGAGAAAAGTAAATAACGATTCAAAACGAAATAAATTTTAGCCACGAGAGAAAGTGAGAAATAGGTTAGCAAATAAATGTAACTTTAATAAAGGAAATGGTTACATTTACAAGGAATAGGTTTAGCTTAATTAACTAAGAACAAAACATCAAAATCACGTAGCATCCAATTAAAAATAGAAACACGAGGACGGAAAAGTAGAATTAAATAAAATGACATATATACAGACGGATGGATGGACGGACACCAAAGTCTCACCATAAGAGTTCCTTTTTACCATTTAGTTACGGAATCATAAAAGGAGTAGATGCAGTTAGATTAACTCACTGCTTATCGTCTTTTTTCAGGGAATGAACCCGAGATTCTTTTATTTAGGCCAAGAAAAGATATATTCATTAATGCATTCAGCAATAGCGGCAATAGGAGATAGAGCAGCAGAAAATAAAGTTTGACCTCAGATCAATTTCCTGTAACACATTATACTCTTAGAGTGTGACACAAACAACTGTATTGGTGTCATAACTATCACCTCAAATGTCAACAGATTGATAACAGGTCAAATTTTATTTTCTGTTATCCAGCGACAAGCTATCGGATGAACATTATGAAGGGTGTGATCAATTTGCTTATCCACACGGTTTGCAACAAATTACCGCCATCGTATACGATGGATTATGTAAAACGAGCCCCATTTGTATGTAAACTAATGGTGAGTGTCGGTGTATGGGGCGCCGTACTAACAACGTCATGGGACGCGACTGATCCTTTGCCGTTTTGCTTTTATTTTTATTCCCAGCAGATAGGATAGTTTCTGCTCGTCTGTCTGCTGTTATTTAACCCTTTCGTTTGGTATAGACAGTTGTCACACGACATTTTCGTACATAAGAATATAAATGGCACGTGGGTAATCAAACTGCAGCTCTATTCATCAGGGAACACCTCATTTGAGCAGACTATCTATATCGATCCATCACTCGCCTAATGTTTACACTGTTTCCTCATTAATCTGGAATTGGTAAGTATTTTGCCATCGGTGCAACCGCTCAAAGGCAACTATTATATAAGCACTATCCTTGAAAACTTAAGCAAATAATTACTAGTGAATATGAGACGAAACAGATCGGAGCGGTCCATTACGTTTTATTCTTGGAATGTCTAGTAGGTCCATTACTAATAAGATGCATTTTGATTCATTCATGTTATCATAAGTCTTCACGTGACTAGAAAACAATCATTTTATTTCGTAATGTTATCAAATATCAGTACCCCAAATCGTAGTTGCGCTGTTCCCACAAAAATGTATTAATATAGTATTTTATCAATTCCTAGAAAGATATATTCGACTGGTGCTTTGGGGGTGTTGATGAAAAACATTCATGGTCCCCGGGGCCTCGTCCAACGGTCTAATGTTGGCAGATAATTGGCAAACTTCCCGTTCCGTTGACGACTTTCACGGTTCACTGACGCCCCGACTTGATGTACACTGCCATGTAATGTGTATAAAATACTCGCCTAATGTGGACTTGACTTTTTGCTTGATTACAAAAAGCCTAATTAATTTCAGATTAAATAAAAGTTTTTGCTTACATCAAACCATATTGATTAGTACCTACCTAATATAAACATACAAATTGTCATAGAAAATATACCGCTTCCTTCAAATAGCCGTACGTTTTTTATTTCTACTTACACAAGATGCTATAGAGTTCTTATCTTGGTATAGACACGAGTAGTTTGCTGTTCTTGTTATATTGGCTGTTGACTTTATATTATATTTTATAGGGTACACGTCTAAAGCAGTTAGTTTTGTATAATTTATGGGCAAGGCAATGCTTCATATATTCTTCCAAATATTTTTTATACTCCCCAAATGTTCATAATAAGTCCCTAGCATATTCAGCATGACAGATTAAATGGGAAGAAGGTCATGCTTGTAAAAGAGTTTATCGCACTGCCAAAAGAGCCTTGGATGTTTTGAGCTGAGCATTACCAGCAAGATAGCTTTAATAACCCTTTAGCATGACTCGTAAAAAACAAATAAAGATTGAGCGAGATTTGGAAGCTTCGGCCTTATACTAAACAAAACTAAATATGTATATTCTATCTTGCACAGAAGACTATTTTATCTACTCAGTGTGGCATTTATACCCGCATATCCAAAGATATTGATTGATCTAAATGCTAGGCACTAAATTCAAAACTATAGCAACAGAAACCTTCGGGTAGTTTGCAATCAATAAATAAACCAAAATTATTGACTCGAATTACCCAAACCATTTCAGTAATTTAAGCAGATCTGCCAATTGAGCCAAACAACTCACATTAATTCGTAATACAGCGTTCATTTTGAACAGGTAAATACACCTCACTTGGTACGCGTTTCCATTATGAGGAAACTGTCATATCTGTAAGTTTAAAGCTGTGCTGAAACCAGTGGCTTTTCTGAATGACGCCCAATATCAGCGCCATGAGCATTCGCACATCCGTTCCACGGTAACTGCAGCACGGTGCCTATACCGAAACTATTGTTGTGCGTTTTAATTTGGTCTATTGTTACGGTCCACGTTTCACCTCTTATTTTGTTTTTGTTATCTACTTGGTAAACAGGTAAGTACATTTTATTTAAATTCATGCATGACAGATAACGAATTCAGGAGACTAATAGAAGTTAAAAGTACTTAACTTAGGTTATCCTAAAAATATACAATATCAAAACTTTTTGTCGCTATACTCGTATTTGATGGATGACAATATTTTTTGAAACACGCATCAATTTATATACGTATAACGTTTTTTTCTGTAAGAAATAATAAGGCACAGTTGAGCCTAGTCTAATTCACTTTGTCAACTGGATCCTTAGGAAAAGTTTTGGGCGTACTTTATACGAAGTTAAAATGTTTTAGTGAGGCAGACATACGGCCCGAACTTTATTTATTCACCTAAGAAGTTTCTTGGTTTAGCTGCCTATCTTGACGGAAACTTGATCTATCATAGACACCATCAGTAAATCAAATAACGCATCAAATATTGTGTTTGCTATATTCCCTATTTACGTATTATAAAACTACCTTATTTATGGTTGAAATAAATAGTTGAATGTTGAAATACGAGATTAGAACACCTATTTTCTTACTCACAAAGTTCACTCGAATGTATAAAATATGTGGAAATTTTGGATGACGTTTGAACCTAAGTATTCTAAAATTACGTTGTTTTTCAACTACGTGTTATTTTCGCACTAAGAGGCTGCGACAGCAGCATGACAGTAAATATAACCCTAAAAGAGGCATCGTTATCAGAGCCATTTTCTCTCAGACCCTCGAATGTCAAACATATAGGGTTACACGACATCAGTCTCGGCACGCTAATGGACACTTGTAAGGCCGAGTGAAGCCTTTTGAGGCCGGTGTTTTGACACCCTCTCGATGGAAGAATGGAGCCTTTATGCCCGGAATTAGACAAGCCATTATTGGCCTTAAAGTGTCACGGGTCATAAATATCATAATATTATGTATTTATTTTCTGTGATGGAAATCAAAGATTTTGAACTTGGTAGGCCATGAGATTAATATCACTTAGTTCTATTTTGATTTTATTTGAAATTATTTACAAATAAATTCATCGCTACCAGGTATACTATCTATGGGTCTATGCAGCCTGAAATAAAATATTATTATATAAGTTTCTAGGTGTATTACGATATCGGTATGCAATAGCTCTTGTGTTATAGGTAATGAAAATAAGCAAACACATTTATAAAAATTAATAACTTCTATCGAGTCTATATTTTTATGTCTCGTTTCATGGACCGAGAGGATAAGTAGAAATCGCCTCTGGATGCAATTAGAGAAATGAATCGCGTGATCTCCGCTTTTATCTTTTATCCTGGTAACTGCCAGTAATAACTGCCAACCGGAATATAATAGACGTGGAAACGTTCAGCTAGAAGAGAAATGTCATTGTTGTAAACTTATTGTTACTAGGTATAATAAACTTCTCGAACATTTTTATGTTTTAAATAATAACATATATGATGCTTTATCATATTCTAAAATAAATAAGTATCTACATACATACATAATAACTAAATTTTCAGGAGAAAAATCATTTAGTTATAATTATTCATGTTTATATCCTCAATTTGTGAGCACATATGTAGGTAAATAGCACAAATAGCATTGCAAGTTTGTCACATACCTATCGCCAATGGTTGCGAAAACTAGTTTACGTAGAGCTCTTGCGTTTTTCTCAGCCCCTAGTACATTTCCGTGTTCTGTTCCCGTCGGAAACAGCCTTTCAGTGTTCACTTGAAAATGCACGTAAAATTCCACCCAACCTACTTTGTTACCTTAAAAGGTATTCGAACGTCAGCCCAAGGTACCTAATGATATAATTCTACAACTTATTCAAATTACAAGCTTACAAGCGAAGCCTTTGGAGCCGTAAAATGAGTTTCGGAACTATTTAACGTCACGCAATAGAACTTGGTTCATGTTTATTTCCTTACTAATATAAAGGCGAAAAGTTCCGAAATAATTAAAGCAGGAAAATGCTTGTTATAAACCTGGGCAGGTGTATTGAACAAGTGTCAATATTCATCCATTAAATATATTCATCCGAGATTTAAAATATCCCTACCGCCTATGGGCAAACGTGACGTACGAGGCGACTAACCTGAGTAAACTGGTGATAGAATACTCGTACCTTCAGGGTACGCCTGGCTAACGATCACGCTTCTATGAGTCTTTGGTCAAATATGTTCGTTTCGGCGTTGATGTGTTTTGCCAGTACTCTGTGCCAGTACTTACTAATTCCGTGGGTTCCTTCTTCGGCTTCATCAATATTTACTACCAGGTGAAATTGAGATCAAACGCTGGTTTAGTCGTAAATAAAAAAACATAGTTATGAAAAAAAATGGTTGGCATTGACTCTATTGTTTGGTAAACCAGTAACATACAAACACCTCGAATGTGCTTACAAACCAGTAACATACAAACACCTCGAATGTGCTTACAAACCAGTAACATACAAACACCTCGAATGTGCTTACAAACCAGTAACATACAAACACCTCGATGTGCTTACAAGCTTACAACATTTTCATAAATTGATGCATGATTTATAAAATATCTGCAAAAAGAAATATATTCGAGGCATGTCACGGATGTGACACAATTTGATTGCCTTGTGTTATTCTACTTTTGCTTTTACATCTCTTTATTTCACATTCGACTTCCAAAGGCTTCCTAAACCTTATTGCGTTCTTGTTTGATTGACATGCTTGTTATTGAATGATGTTTCATTATGTAGTAATTGGATACTAGATAAATATTTGGGTCGTGTAATATATATTTTTTCAGCACAAAATCAATATATTTTTGTGGTAAGTATACCATTACCACAACAAAATATATATAGCAATATAACAAAATATATATTGATAGTTTTGAGACATAATCATAATTGATAATGTTGTCCACATTGTATTATGATTTTTAACCCCATAAGTGAGTAAATAAAAAAATTATATTACTCATAAACATTATCCTTCTTCCGCCGAGTTTGTTTAACGCTTTGTTATGTTTCGTGAAACATAATCCAAACAAATCTTGACATACCTACAGGGTTTATTAATATACAATTTTAACGAAGTTAATATTTACGGAGTCACATGAAATTAAATTAAGCTTTTAGACAATAAGCGGAATACTCGGTGGTGTAGCGGCGCGATTTGCTGAGGCATTATAAAATTTAATTTTAATCCGAGGGTGCAAATAAGATGGGATTTCACCCTTCCTTATCTGGGTTACGTAACGGGAGGTTGTGTAAGAGCTAGCTACGTTCCGTTATACGCCAGCCGTTGCCAGGAAACACGCAATGATTTTTATAGACCTTGTAGAATTTAGTCGTAAAATGCGTATTTAATGGATTCGTTTTAATCGCTTGCTTTGGAGTAATTACTATGTTAAATAACTTAACTTAATCATCAAAGTATCTAAGAACTTTCGCACTTAATTGAAACCGTGTCATGTTTAAGACAGCGTTAAATCGAAAATCAAAACAACAGTGATTCGGTTCCGTCACCTCCCTTTCGGCTTTACTTTCTACTTTCATAATAATATTCTAAAAACTACCTATTTGATGCTCTGCAGCTTTAGCCTCAATTATAAGACAGGACAAGTGGTACACGCTGAAATTCAACAATGACCTGACACTCAGGTGTCAACATATGAGCGCTCATTTTGCCATTTATGTATATGTTTTTTGTTAGTCCAGGTTTTCTTGTATGTTGTGTCTTTTAGATGGCAATATTTATGCCAAAAAAGGTGATTTCACTTTCTCTTCTCGAGTAGCTCGTAGCCTAGTCATGGTCCGAAAGTAATCGTGCAGGTTAAGCAATGTTAGGCGCGGTCAGTACCAGGATGGGTGACCGTTAATGGCATATTTCATCTGAGCTCCACCGGAGAGCACGTTAAGCAGTCGGTCCCGGTTATTGTCGTTCGACAGTAGTCGTTAAGCTATGTCAGAGGACTACGGGCGATCTGGAACAACTTTGATTGGTCACTAACCATACGAGAAACTTTCTTTTCTCTCCTTTCGTCTCGGCTCGTCTCGAAAGATTGAGATTGAGGGCAAACATGAGTTTAGTCGTAAATAAAAATAAAAAAGAGAGTATTTTCGTATAGGTATTAAAAGTATATATTCGGTCCAATATATTTTACCGAGTGTCAAAATTCAGCTCAGCTGTTCCTCACTCTCTCTAGAAGTTAACGTAATTACGTATTCGTCATCCGAAGATAAGGCAATATTTGAGTATTTTTCCGTTTTTGAAGAAATGTCAAAATCGATCTGTCAGCCTGTTTCCGAATTTTGAATTGAACGGTCCGTATTCATATCGCGCTTGCCAATATATAAACTACAATTTACCAGCAAAGCGATCGATATATGTAATTTATTTTGTTTATAAAAAAAAAAAAAAATATTTTTTATTTATTTTAACATACGTCCTAAATATCCGGAGCATGCAATGTACCTATTTAAATAATTTCATGGCTCCGTGCTGTATGACATTGTAATTCAATTTTAATAAATGAAATGAAATGAATAGCAATTGCTGAATGTAATAACAAATTGGACAATTAGAATTTTCCCAAAAATAATAAAGAGATTGTCACCACTGGTAACCCTTGAAAGCCTTATAAAAATTGAAAATCAATAAAATTTGAAAAAAGATGTACGATACTGCTTCTGGCGAGGGCTATCGCCCGACTGACGTATTTGAATGAAACTGAATTCAAAATGGAGAAATTGTATGAAGAATCAATTAATTATTCTATAAATAAAATAATTCGACGACGAACGACGACACCGATTTCTATGACGGGGAATTTGAGCTGAGCTAGCTAGCTTTTTTGTTTAAAAAATTAAACACTGTATTTGAACGTGGTTTTTTTAATATTACCCCTTTTTTGTGCAGTTTTGCAAAACCTTCGTCGGTAAAAAAAATATTGTGTGAAAACAATGTACGGGACTAGTTTGTTTCTCGTCCATGGATTATTTCTGAGGAAATTGTCTTTATTTTGGAACAATATTTGATTATAAAGCTATATTAGTTACGACAAACAATGGTTTTGAAAAGTAACGACTTTTCTATAGCGTTCCTAACTGTTTTTAACCACGAATTCTATTTGCAGGAAAGTTACTGTCAAGATATACGTAAATATTGTAATCAGTGCTATGTAACTTAAAAAGGTTTCAGAATTTCTAAAACACGAAATAGTTATATTTCTCTTCTCAGAGCTTTTGATTTGATTTTCAACGGAATATTGTTTTTTCAACAAACTAATAGAATATTCCTATCGTAGAATAAAGCCACCTGTTGAATGTTAGATCGTGATTTTTTCATCAAACATTAAAATAAAACATTTTACTTTTAATAACTTGTGAGAACGTTGATAGACTGTGATAATAACGGGCTATTCCACTATACTATACTATACTAGCGATATTGTATTTGAATTTTTGAATTAATTTTATAAGTTTTCGCAAGTCACAGCGTGCCTGGCTGAGTTCAAGACTTATAAAAACAAATATAATACTTTGATAACATGAAAAACTTACACTTATTTGCTAAATTTTGAGCTTCTTATTCCTTCCCTTAGTGATCCTAATGAGACTGACACGGTCACCTTGTCGTGTACCGGATCACACTACAGACAGATCACTTGTCATAAAAGTACCAAAGTCTCTAACAGACTGATTTTTTTTTTAATACAAAACAAAAGTGGTCCAAGTTCAGCACATCTTTCGCCCATAGAGTTTTGAGACATTACATAGGTATTGGGTACAGAACCTAGTGAGACAGACACGTTCCACATATTGACACATCAATAATGTGACTTTGCCGGGCAAACATCTCAAGAAAAAGTCAATACCATTATTATTCAGCGTCTATCTCTTCTTAATAAGAAAACGTCTATCTACGAGTAATACGGTGTTTGATATTCGCATCCTCTGTGTATGTGGTGTCGTAATGGCGCAGAATCACAATATCTCGTTATAAGCGGGTGAAACAAAGAAGCCCGCGCGTGCTCCGAATACCATCGTTCAAGTTTGCCCCCTAACTTCTAACAGCTGAGATTCTATCAAAGGTGCGTCTTGTGCATCGTAGAATTTCGTACAATACTCTATAGAGAAGATATTTATTTTATCCAGATGTCAATGGAATTTAGTAATAACCATATTGTTTACATTTACAGGCTGTTTAGATGCAGTTATTGAATAAGAACATGTAGCTCATTCATTATTAAATTATTATTTTTCAATATTAAATTAGCAATGAAAAGGGCGGACGTCACGCAAACCGACCCCACGCTACTCCTTAACCTAATTCTGACATTCATTTCGCCAGTTCACTCGTAAAATTTTAATAGCTGTAGGAAATGTCGACCTTATAAGAACGAAAACGAAGGGTTCGCTCTCGGATCACCTTGAACAAAGGCCCGGTTCTATCAGTTAATACGTTACCTAATTATAATTAATCATGGTTCTACTACCGAAACGGTAATATTAACTAATGTTTTTAATTGACGCAAAGCTGCTGTTACTCGTAAACGAGAACTCTGAAATAGGCTCCAATGTGTATTTTAATTCTATTTACTCCTTTGTATTCGAGGAGACATCAACGATGTAAGGCGAAGTATTCCACTTTATAGCCATGCACGTGATAAAGTGAGACTCGAATAAATCCGTTTCCCGTTCATTTCTTAATTGGATTCTCAAGTTTATTTGCAGGCTGATCTTCTCATTTTACATTAAATCTGTTTGTTTTTAAAGCGAGTACTCGCAATTTATTCTACTCGTATAATTAATTTAAAAACTTGTTCAAGATGTTCCAGTACCTCAAGACTCGTGTGGGTGAAGCCGAGGGAGTTCGGAGCCTGCCACTTGCGGTGCAAGTAAAAATGGCAGAATGTTGTCTACCAATTTTATAGATCGCCTTTTCACCATCCGACGTTCGGTCGGCGACAAAGCGCGCGGCCGATTGGCGGAGCAGTTTTAACAGCCGCCATATATCTGAGCGCATCCTGAACCTTAGGAACCTCCGGAAGTGCCCATAAAGTGAGCATTAAAACGACGACTCTTTTTACACTTTATTATCATTGGATGTGACCGTTCGGCTCAGATTCTATCGCAATTTACCACGTCGCGAAGAAGGCGCTCGTTGTCCGCCGTATTTTATCGCAAAATCGATATAACTGATGATGGGCTCGAGGTCCGAAACGTCATGGCTTATGAACTCCTGTTTACGATGGACATCGAATCGCCATCTCGTTGTTCTTACTCAACTTATACACCGTGGCTTTTACTTTTTTAGGGCTTAACGCCAAGTATGTCAGCATTTTTAGTATGACACTTTTTTGTTGCTGTCATATAAATACTCATAAAAGATAGCTTGTCATCGGCATAGATAGAGCCTATGGTCGTTATGGCACTGAATGACCGGATTAGTATTATACTGGTCTGGCCTAACTATGTCTGTTCAGCTGGAGCTAAAAGCAATTACATTATTATGCTAATAACGTATTGTGAGTTATTGCCGCATTGACGCCGGCGCTGCCGGATCGTGGAGATCGAGTTACGCAAGTTTCGACCAAGTTTTAAGACCCTGCCGAAGGCCTCTTACTAACTATCTTCCTTAACGCCTTAGTTAAGAAGCGCCTTATGAGAACTTTGACGCCGAGATTGAGGAAGCTATTACGGGATCCGTTCAGATAGATATAAGCAGGATGTCACTTCCACGCTCGACTTTGTAAAGTTGTTTACTTTGATGGTTCAAACTTTCGACTAATTTATCTGAAGAGACAGTATTACTAGAGCATCAAAGTTCAAAATAAGACTTTATAATCTAAATGTTCGACGGAGAAGTGGAATCCAATCGCTAAAACGTGAGACCAACCAAATATGTCTGGAGTCGCGGCGGAAAAGCGTTATCCGGAATTACGTACATTAGAGGAAAGAAAGGGAAGATTAAATATTATCTCGGACAATATTTGTGTAGTGAGTGCACTACAGTTACTAGGTAGAGTTGGGCATCGGATCGGGCAGTGGTTGCATCCCGCTCTATCATTACTTCCGCCCCGCTCTCAACTGGGGCAATCGATATGGCGGGCGTAGGGCGCCCCGCGCCGCCCTACCGCCACTCTCATGGCGCGCATCACTCCGATGACAATCGCTCACGTTGCTCGTCTGCCACTCCGCTCCGCTCCTCACAGCCACAACATTGCAGCGCTGAAATGAACTTGATGCCCCTGAAAAATACTTTCCCTTTCTCTATTACTACATAGTAGGATAAATACTTTCACCCAGTGCGACCGTCTGTCTGTCTGTGAAGGTTAATCTCGGAAACGAAATAATGGTTTTTTGTTTGTTTTCTCTGACGATTGAATTCCGAGGATGGATTTTTACCTGCCTGTTCTGAGGATGGGCGATGGGAAGCCTGGACAAATCGCTAGTATATTGTAATAAAAATAAAAGTATTGTTTTAAAACACATATATTTTTTTAAATTTTACTAACCCAAGTTTCACTGCAACAGACTACTGTTTTTCGGTTTTCTCTTCTTATAATAGTAAAATATTAAATTTAAACCATAAACTACTCTATAGTCTTACAAACTAAAAAGCTTACATTAATCAGTACTGTCTTATACTGTCTATATTTGACCAAAAAGAGAGTGTTTGTTTGGCAAACATTTTTACTTCTTCGCTTGCTCCATAAAACGTTCAAACTGCTCTCAAGAACGAGCAGATTCGGCGAATTTTAAAAATGGCCCCTAAAATAAAAAGTAAAGGCGCCAGTTTACTTCGCGCCCCGCTGTCGACACCTGGCCTCGCAATCACTGCACCTGTTCTAATATTTATTACGTGTGAATATCATATGCCACTTCTTTCCTTGCTACGACTGATACCTTCTCCCCTCACCGTCATGAGAAGGACTATAGTATTTTCTCATAGGAAAACTTTTGCTGCGGCCATTTTTACTCGGAAAGTATCTAAAGCCTCTTCTATAGATCTAATGAGACGATACATTATCAATAGATCTATTACAAAGCGTTACTAATGAAATAGACCTCATGTGAAGATATAGATCCATGTTTAAATTTATTGAAAAAAAATATCTCAATACTTTCATCGTGGATCTGGCCAAAGGATATACAGAAAATGATCCAACTTCGAATAAATATATAAAGTCGAATACCTTGGCGTATGTGCTATTCGAAATTCTATTTTTCCACACTAGTTCTTGGTATAATACGCTACTCGTACCAAGATTAATTAATACGCCGATTAAGCCTGAAACACATGTAATCGGTATTACATTTTAAACTACAGCAATTGACTTAGCATAATTCTATCATTAACTTTAAAAGTTAAGTTAACGAAGTGGTCGGATTCTTACGAGACCGCGAGGTCGTTATTGTTATCTAGGCAACCTTTTACGCTTACGAGAGTCGGCCTCACCGACAACACATGGCCGAAACCGAAACTCTAGATTTTACAATTACCTAGGAAAAAGATTACCCTACACACACACACAAAATTGTAAGTGAAAGTGAAAAAGATAACCCTAACAAGTGTTCATTATTACTGTTTTCTCAGAATGCATAGAATAGTTGACGGGGATAAATCGAACAGTAGATCTTTTGTTACCTTCCTTAGTATGACATACTTTCTGACATATTCATTTTGATCAAGTACGAAATTACATTAAACATGTGAAGGTCTCAGATTATAATTAGGTTATAAATGGAATTTATGGCAAAAAGAAACCGAAACCTTATACCTTATACCTTAGAGTGCGACTCTACACGTATGGGAGGCAAAGAGTGGCGGTCGGGAAGGCTGGAACAAAAGGCTCACGTAATTAGACCGACCGCGGCAATACATAAATAATTTGCCTCACGTAGCGCTTTGTTCGTAGAGAACAGCTTTTTATTTAACGCTGTTATATCAAGAACAACACTTCGTGTGCTTTTGATGGCGGTAATCTGCTATCCTTTTATCCCACAGGTGAGGTCTACTCTATGAGACCTTTGTTATTTAATACTAGATTATTGTATGTATGTTTCGGACGTTTCATTGTTCCATGTTACATCTCGCATATACTCGTACAATTCGTACATAATGTAGTCGTCTAGAAATAGAATTTTACTTTTTATCCCAGAGTACTACTTATATTAATTTTTCGTATAGTGATTATACGAAACTATGGTATATACTATAGTCCATAGTTTCATATAACTACATAATAGTTTTGAAAATGTTATTAATTAAATTAAATACATTTTCAAACAGTGTAAAAGTCCATTTTCAACCTACCAAGTTGGCTATTTTCAAAGTTGGCTAAATTGGATTCGCAATCCTAATTTTTTTCAACCGGTAATACATTAAGTTCCTATAAAATAATCACTTTAGGCACTTACCTACTTGTTTATGAAAAATAAAACTTTGGTTACTCGATACTTACATTTCATACCCCTTTGTTGTTTTATAGAAAAAGGGCTACCAGTAAACGGATAGCCGCGAAATATTTGACATTAAATTCGGCTGCCGGAATTTTGCTTTGGTGTAAAAGGAAAAGAAAATGTAGGCTGGTCCGCTTAATGAAACAAATTTTCAGGGTGGCGACATCTAAACCCTGGGCCCTTTGTAGTGCGTACGGCGGCGCGGCGGTTGCTTTGTCCTAAAGTCGGGCAACTCCGTGCTGCTACTCTTTGTGCCGCTTGCAAATATTGCTAATTATAAACCTCCTAAAATGCTACCTGATAATTCTGTCAATTAAAATTGAACACAAACGATTTACGGATTTAGGTATGCGTTAGATACCTGCGTTAGATTTAGGTATGATTTAGGTACGCTTGCCCGTATATATATATATATATATATATATATATATATATATATATATATATATATATATATATATATATATATATATATATATATATTATTTTAGTTAACTTTTAGCTATTTTGAACTTATCTATATTATAAATCCAATGCGAGAACCTATACAACCTTAAAAACATGACCTTCTCTTCTTCTAAGTCGTATTCCTTATTGCTGAGGGTCGTGATCATTCTAAGGAATTACATAGGACGACTCTCGTGGCAGAATTAATGGGGTGGTTTGCCATTGCCTTGCCCATTTTACACACTGGTTATCTCAGTGTGCAGGTTTCCTTACGACGTTTTCCTTCATCATCAGAGCAGTCGGTAAATGTACGTAAGTCTTTCGAAAAACCGAAAAACTCATTGGTACATGACATTGCATTGCATGGTTTCGAACTCGGACCTCCCGCATGGGTGTCCGACGTCCTAGCCACGATGCCACCGATGCTCTCAATGTAGCTAAATCTTCTAAACCAATGTCCTTCTCAATGTAGCTAAATCTTACACCAGATTTTGCGAAAACGCTGACAAATGGACGAACGTGCCCTTAAATAAATCTCCCTTTAGGTTGATGTTCTGACTATAGTGTAGCATCTTTATCCTTCGATTTTATCTTGCTAATACTTCACAGTCAGCAGAACTTATGATGTCAACGTGACCTACACTGTATAGCTTAATGGTATTAGGGAAAAAATCGCTACAAAATTTTACGTCCACGGTGCGACACGACACCCCCCTAATAATGTCTGCTTAAGGGCGGCTGTAACATGGAGTACACATTTACGCTCCGTTAAATGGGAAAAGCTTTTTTCGTGTTTAGTGTCACAAAAACTGTTATTAGCTTGAATTGTGTAGGAAAAAACCACGCTCAGGTTGAGGTTGCTAAGGGAAAAATTGAAAAGCATTTTAGGAAGATTAGGGTCACCCCAAATGTAAGGTAAACAAACATTGTCTTTACGATATGTAACAAAATATCTCCTCGATAAACGGAATCCGATGTTTATTTCCGATTCAGAAAAGATTTGGGAAAATTCCAGTAACATAAAGGTTATAACGCTCAGTAACGAAAAAGTGAGTTTATATACTTATTACTTATTTTATTCTATGCACTATAAGAAAACAAATTAATTTCATTGTGTGTGGGTATCTTAATAGTGGTCTATTACCTATCGAAAACCCTTATTTTACAAATAATTAGCCTACCTTAAAATACCCTGGAATCCTCGTCCACATAATAATTTAACCTGTGATTGAACCCCCAAACCACGCACCCCTGCCCTGCCTATAAAGTGCAGCCTAGATCACACATATAGTATGACGTAGGTGTGGTATGATTCTGTGCAGAGTCAGGCTTAGGATGGTACCACCTTTTTACCTATTTCTGCCGCATAGCAGCTGCTTGCATTGCTGTGTTTCGGCTTGAAGGGTAAGAGAGCCAACTTAATTACCGGCACACGTGGTAGCCCATCTAAGTCCTCAAGATCAGTAGCTCATTGTAAACCTTCTAATAACATTATAGTGAGGTAAGAAGTCTATGGGCAATGGTGACCACTTACCATCAGGTTGTCCGTTTGCTGTACTCTCCTTGTAGGTACAATAAAAAGAAATATAGAGCGAGACTTATCTCGCACCTTAGTGCTGAATACCGAATAGATTTTAGATCCTGTTAGTTTATCTGACCACAAGTGTAATGACAATTTAACTTGCAATAGTGCGATGAACTACGTGAGTTTGTACTTAGCTTAAAATACAAAATTGTGACAGGACACCGATTCTTTTGTAATATGTTTAATGCATAGTTTTAAAATGTACAAGACTAATAAGAATGGACTAGATATAAACAGTCAGTTACTGACATCGAGAACAAAAACTGAACGTCATTTGACGTAATATTCTAATTGGTTAATATTAAGTGTTTAAGGAAAATAAGCTTTAAAATATAGACGTTACAGTAGCCCATGACCGAGATTGAACAACACTTGTCACAAAAAGTCCTACATCAATTTATTTTTTGTTTCTTTCTCTCATGTGTCGTTTGTATATTATAAATACGAAGTCACGATCCGACGATCAGATTTTTTTTAAGTCTATGGTTTAAATTTAAGTTTATGGTTTTTATGGCTACATCTGCTTGTTTGTGTGCTCTACGGAGCAGGCTACTTGACTGGCTCCCTTAATGCGAGGTTTGCGTGGACGGAAATGGACATTTTGTATTCTCATTGGGGAGTAACAACAAGACATTTTAAGTGTCCTACCGTCTGTCATTATTAATAAAGTAACAAGCGAATTATTCAGATTTTGAAGGTACGCTTTTCTTTAATAAGTAATAAGCCTTCTCCAAAAACTCATAGAAAGAGTAGAAGCTTTGAATCCATTTGATGTATTATTATTTTAATTTTGGAATCGGGTTTAATGTTGAGTAAAGGATGATCTAAATTGTGATTCCAGAATAAAGTTGTAGTTATCTGCAACACTTATCAATATTAGTTGCGTATGATAAATGTTAGTTCACACAGGTCTTATGTCGCTTAGGTGAGCTAAGCATGACATCTTCTTCATTACGCGTAATACTCCTAAAAGTTTTAACTACACCGACTGGCTACGATATGATCATTAAATGGAAAGTTTAGTTTAACTTATACTCTATACATCAAATCAAAAGACATAATAAAACCGAAACTCCATTAAACGTACGTGCTTTACTAACACAAACAGTTTCGGGGTTTAATGTGATAACAGGAAACTTTAGGGGCATTAGTAAAATAGGCAATAATAATAGTAATAACTAATAATATGACTCTATTACTGTTAGTAATAGCAAGTGACCGCGCCCTGTCGCACGCACACCCCACCGCAAACCAGTGGAGTGACATCGTGTCATTTCATGGTTCCAAATCTGTGACGAATGACACGTGTCGTGAACGTGAACCAACTCCACTGCGAATACTGCTCAGGAATACTGCATTGCATAAAAAAATTAATTCGGAAAGTTCTATTTATAGTTGGGAATTAATACGGAATTTATATGATAACATAAGTTGTATTTAAAATTAGACTTACAAAAATACCAAAAATTAAATAGTTCTTTACATAACTTTTTTATTTTTTATTATCAAAGCCTTAATTATTTGACTCTTTAAAAAATTATAAGTACAAATATGTAACAACGCCCTAAGGGAGGAACCTACCAAATTATTTACTCTCATGGCATGGTGACTTTTTGTATGCCAAAGTGTTGGCGAAGGTTTAGAAGCATAAAACAAATTATTATAATTGAATTATACAAAAACCCCTATTTATTATTATTTTGTTGCTTGGTAAGTAGGTACCATAAGGCTTTCGAGGAAAGGCAAATTGCTTTATACAACGGCGTAATTGTTATTTGTAGCTCGTTCTCAGAAAAAAATTGCATAAGTAATCTGGTAAGTTATTTCTTGACAATTTTGGCGTTACTTTATTAATCTAAGCAATTCTAAAGAACATTATGATAGAGTTAAGTTATATTGACTTGCACGACGACATTAACTCTAAATTTTTTTTAAAATAGAAACACATGACTTACCATGGAGATCCCCTTACTTTTCCTGGTCACCATTAGATATTCAAAGTTCCAGATATGGGAAGGGCACCATGGTCCTAAACATTTGAGCTCAAATTCGAATCGCCTAACTGTTATATACCGTTCCATAGATTTCCTCGACATCAAAGCTACTCCATGATCTTGGAAACCACTGATCCAATTTTTAACAGAATACTCGACGAAAATTCTAAATCCGCGTCCTAATTGGATCATTGATTGTTGAGTTATGATGCCACAGACAAACAGATATGCGCCTCAAACTTATAAAACACTTCCTTTTAAGAAAAATTCATTGAAATGGAAGTAAAATTCAATAAAGCGAGGTTTCTATAGAATTAAACAAAATATAATAGAGCAGGAGCTGAGTGTCTGGGCGGGCGGACACGGGAGTGACGGCCAACGCGCGAGGGCGGGCGGGAGGTATTAGTTTTCGCCACATTGAACGCGTTGTGGGATCCAACTTATTAGGAGATGTGATCATGCGAGTAATACGCGCTTCATAAGTACGTTTTATTGAGCCGGGGCTTTGCGCTCGAGCGATATCGTCCGGGGTATATTTCAAAGTTAATATTTCACGCTTCCAATAAGCACCTGCCTAGTCCTTTTTGTTGGATAATTCTATCGAGTGGCGCTATTCGCTTAGAGGAATTCAGTTAAATTATTCAGAAACTAGGTAGGTACCGTTAGATACATACATGGTTAACCATGCCTTTAATTACAATAGGTAATAATCATGTCAACGTTTTAAAGGAAACGAAAAAAGCGAAAATTGGTTGTACTTTATTACTTAGAACCTACAACTTACCTACAATCACGGTTCCCCTTTGGACGTTAATAACTGAGACACTCTTACCAGAGTGAAGGATTACCTACTGGTAATCCTTCACTCTAGATCTTTTTGTTAAAAAAATGACGTAAGATATACGAGTATGTATAATAAAAAGATGTAGAAAGGTTCATGATTACTATTGAATTTAAGAAAGATTTTCACAAACGTAGTGATTACCTTCCCCCTGATTTTCATGTTATCAGAAGTGTCATTGCTCAAGTTATGTTTGAGCATTGCTTACACATACCTCAGCCTTTACTTACATACCATGAAAAGTACAATCTAAATAGACATACAACAGTTGGTCTCGTATTTCGACAGCGTCTCGCTGACTCTGATTATGTAGATTCCTTTACAGAGGAGATTTTACGCAAACATACGAATGAAGATCGAATCAGATATGCATGGGATCAGTTTTTTATCCTTAGGAATATATGGATAACGAATATTCCGTAAATAACCTTAAAAGGAAAGAATTTTTGGTATTGTGCCAGTTCTACTTCGACCTAGTTATTGTGTCTTTTGGAACCTGGATTTTAGTTGTGATTTACATTTTTGTTACCTAAGTGAACTTAAGTATACTTTATCGAGAACGAAAATAACTAAGGTATTCCAATTACAGAAAAAAGTTTGAAAATAAAGTGTAACTGTGCCGTGCCGATCTTAGTGCCTAAACACGAAGCTTGGTCAGAAAGTCCACCTCAAATCCAATCGAGTAAAGTGCTCGGAGTCCTGCAGGCTCCTCGGGGTTATTTAATTGAAATGTTTTGCTTGTTGACAAGGATCAGGTTATTGAGTAACGCTTGCAATATTGAGCGGCCTCGATCGACAGTGTCTTAATATTGTCGCCCTCTCCTTAACTTGAAATAAATTTACATAGATAGGTCAAAGATATTTGCATAACATGATCATAATGTCAGTTAACACATGAGTAGAAGCTGTCGATCATTATTAAAAGGAATGTACTCGTAGGTAGATACATTAACAACAGAGAGAAAAGACTTATTCTTAGATTTTTAACCCCGACCAAGGGGAAAATAGATAGATAGAAATAATTTCTTGCACACAATAGGAAGGGGTGCTATATGTTTGACGAGTATGTATGTTTGTCTGTGGCATCATAATTCAACAACCGAAGAACCTATTTGCACGCGGATATTTAACATAAAAATTTGTCGAGGGTTCTTATTAGCCATGTCTGATAAAATTCGACCTGATTTACAAGATCTTGGAGTCTGTTTGAAGTCAGATGGATCACTGGAACGAACGGTAACGGTGAGGTGATTCGAGTTTGAGCTCAAATGTTTAGGACCGATAGTGCCGAAGGCATTTCAATGTGGGAAGCCATATTGAAATCTTCAGGACCCAATGATGACCAGTAAAAAGTAAGTGGATCTCCACACTTGTAATTTGGGAGTTTCTTGAAATTTTTATTTTGAGTTATGTATCAGTATTAGTTTTGTACGTAAAAATATAACATTGTTCTATAAAATCACTGTCATGAAATAAGTACTTACACCCGTTAATTTCATGTTATGAACTAACGAGTAAACCTGACATTTCCCACGGTATAACTATAGGTGCTTAGTTGTTAAACAAGCGTATGTAATATTAGTAACTACTAATTACGTATAACATTACATACATGACTTAATTAGAGATCCGAAACCTTACGTAAATAGAAGAGTTCTAGAACCTTCTTTGTCGCTATTTGTTACACGTAAGTCGGTAAGTAGAGGGAAACAAAAGTTAAACTATAATGTGTTCGCACAAGAAACTAATGGGAGGCAAGTTTCCGTAGTATGTAGTTAAGAGGCCAATTCCTTGAGGCGAGACTACTTTCTGAGCCATTAGCGGTTGACTGTAAATACTTAGCTAGGATGCGTTCCAATCGAGTCTGCTACTGAAGAGCGATAAACGCAAGTGCGAATAACTAAATTGCAACACCACACAAGTGTGACACACGTTAGTGCGATAGAACGCAAATGCGACACCACGCTAGTGCGACACCAGTGGTTTGAGGTTTCATGTTGAAGGGCATAAGGACCAGAGGACGAACAGATGTTCGTCCCCTTCGTCCTCTGGTCCTTCGTGGTCCATCTGATGGTTAGTGGACGCCGTCGCCCGCAGACAGCTCACCTCACTAAAAATTGCAACTAAGTGGGAGGGTTCGATACTTTTTGACGGATTAACTTACAAAGATTACAGGATATTAATGAGAAGTAGTAAAAAGGCTCCGTTAACTTTAGTAAAAACTAAATATTTGATAACATGTGGTATTATAATTTTAGATTATAACAAATCCTGAATACATTTAGATAAATTTGATATCACACATCAATTATAAGATATTTACAATATATAAATTCTTGTCTTCACCAGCACTCGAGTCCATACCATAGTCGAAATAAGACAGTAAAATCACTACAGCCCCTCTTAAGTCGCTGTCAGAGTGAACTTGCGAACGAATTGAATAAGGCCCCTCACTTCTCCACGCTTCCCTTTATCTGCTTTCATTACATGAGCTTCACCCTGAAATTCGGTTCAATTACTCAGTAATTTGGGTGAATTGACGTGGCATTTTGTCAGCTTCCATCCGTGTGTATTTCTCTCGTATTTTTTAATTGCAAAATTTATTTATTAATTTTATGTAGGGTAGGTGTTATGTTTTGTGATCTACTTATGGACTAATTAAAATTCATCAATTAAATACAACATTATAATCACCCTTGTTTAATTAACGAACTCCTAATTAAATATTTCATTGCGAAATAACATACTAAAATAAGACTTTCTGGCGTTAGTTTTATTATAAACAGTTTGTTAGTTAATTTTTAAAAGAGATGGCTGAACTTACCCTGCTGTTATTAGTCATACTCTTACTATCTATTAAATATTACCATATTTAGTATAGTAGTGTTCGTTATAATAGCCAAACACTATTTTGAGGCCAAACAAAGTCCTTTAATATTGTTTCCATAAATCATTAGTTTATTTACGTACGTGACTGGTTGAATAGAAACAGATATAATGAATGTTTAATTTCTATTTTTCAAGTCGCAGTGAAACTCGCCGATAAGAAATATCTTAGTTGTTTACTGAGTACCTAACTCAATTAGGCTTGCTCTACCGTCGCAGCCAGCTTCGAGATCAGATTTGGTGTCTGTGTTCAGTTTTTGTGAACTGATTACGTATTTTCTACGAACTTACTCGTAATACGTTATTTGAGAAAAACAGCTTACAATTTTTTTAATATAAAACAGGCGTTTAGGTAGACATTGTGATGATATTGGTATATATGATATAGGTATCTTCCCATCTGTACGTCCCATCGTACGAAGCGATTTGCTTCTTCGTTCATTCTGCGAACGACTAAGGAATGGAACAGCCTTCCGGCGTCTGTATTTCCCGAAACCTACAACCTTGGGATCTTCAAGGCCAGAGTGAATAGGCATTTACTGGACCCGTACGCTCCATCATCGACATCATCGTCGCTTACCATCAGGCGAGATAGAGATCAAATGCGGGTTTAGGAGTCAATAAAAATAATAATTGGTAAGTCTACATGGTGCTCTAAAAGTGTAGGTTGTGGTAGGCTGAGGCTACTACTTCGATCATCATGGTTCGAAATTGTAAAATATATGTCATACTTATTCTCATTGGAAACACGCACACAACACGTTTCCGTCAATTTTGAGAACATCATGTGAAATATCTTTCACATTTTTTTAATTTGAAATTGGATTAAATAGATATACATTAACGTGATTGTGAAGAAAGTTAAACAAAATAAAACATTGTTTTTTTTATAAAATCGGATAATTGTGTGAAATTGTATCTAGCTATACTTTACGTCAGTATAATATAGTACTCTGTGCTTATAGTGAAAATATAGCACATTATCACTTTCTTTGATCCATTATTTTGGGTTTATTCCTCAGCGGTGCAGTGCAATATCGGTCCATAAAAGGTTTATTACGCCGCCGCCTGTCAATTTCGATGGTGGTTCACTTCTGCGAATTACTGACCGATGGAATAGCATACACTCTGATTCTCTTTCCCCAAAGTCATTGTTTCTCAACCTGAGAATCGCACTGGGGCCGGTACAATGTCTGCAGCAGTTGCAAAAAAGATTTTAGTTTATCGTGTACTATAATATATCGTGTCTTGCAAATGTGTCACAACCTTTTAAAGAAAATCTGACCAGTGAAATATATTATTTTAGAGTTCCGTACCAAAATGGTAAAAAATGAACCCTTATGGTGAGACTTCGGTGTTCATCAGTCCGTCTGTATGTCAGAGCTGTTTTTCTCAGGAACTACAGAAGTTTGGCACAGTTGTAGAACTTGCTTACCCACATCTATTATAGGTAAAAGAAACTTTAAAAATAATTTAATTTTTATTGAAAATGGCGTACGAAAAGGGGGATGAAATCTGAAAGTGGAGCATCTGGGGCAAGTGGGGTGTCATATGAAAGGGTTTTATTTGTACATTTAAAAACTATTTTTTATTTTATTTTATATGCAATGTTTTTTTAATTTATGGCCAAGAATGTGCGAAAAAGGACCGTTCCGAATCTGAAATTATTGTATGCCGGGAAAAATAAAACGTAGTTTA
This sequence comes from Hofmannophila pseudospretella, assembly GCA_947369225.1. Lineage (NCBI taxonomy): Eukaryota > Metazoa > Arthropoda > Insecta > Lepidoptera > Oecophoridae > Hofmannophila > Hofmannophila pseudospretella. The sequence goes on from OX376316.1 coordinate 8,102,093, forward strand.
AAATTGATGTAATTTTTTTCAAAATGAAAAATATTTCTTTTGAGAACGGAACCCTCGGTGCGCAAGTCCGACTCGCACTTGGCCGGTTTATCTCTTTCGCTTAGTAGGTACCTGCATAACACAGTAAGGTAGTAAGTACCTACATACAGTGGTAGTATATGGACCACGCGTAAGCAAAGACACAGGATGGATGGATAGGGTGGAACAGGCCATTCTTTGCGCCTGATTGTTCAGGTGTTTAAGTAAAGTCAAACATTGGCTTTGAGAGAGCGTGATGGATGTGGCAAGTTTTTTTAGAGAATTCGGGTCAAGCATTATTAAAGATTGAGATGCTATTCTTCAAGTAATAACATAGTACACCGCGGTGTCGTCATAAAAATATGTTTAATGACGTCATAAAGATTCGATATGTTCGCGCGGCCTCCTCCCAAAGTGTTCGTTATACGTATCTATAAATTCGTGAGTGTTCAGTTTTATTACTTAAGCTCTATTGATATTAACATTACTGCGTCGTCAAATATTAATACTAAATTTTGTTATATATATACGAGTAGTTTCTATATAATTTCATGGAATGGAAGGTGTTAGGAAATCTTAGAAAAGTGTGCCTATGTCTCTTTCATGTACCTAACTCGTAAATGTCTTTTTATGTATTTAGAGACAAAATTACAAACGCGTATATCACATGCCCACATGCTGTAGCTAGTAAATTGATTATTTGTAAAGTATCTTCACTTTTTCGTACTAAATAAGTATATGAAACGTGCTGAACTTAAATTAGCCGAGCAACCTATTAATTTTCCTATTTCCACAACACAAAGTTGCTAAACAGATATAGGTAGGTAAAACTATTTCATCACTATACTTACACCTAATATTAAAGTTCAGAATATCATAGCTACAACAGAAGTTTCCACAAAGGCAGATTTTCCCATTGAATTGTCTCGAAATTTCTCCATTCCCTCGACGCCCGCTCCGCTCACCCCCTTTGCCCCCGCTATTAACCACAAGTTTTGTTATTAGCGGCTCTGTTCGAAAGTTATAAGGGAATCACCTTCATTTAAGTTAAGATTAAATTCTTAGTCTGATGAAATATCCAAGCGTCACTCTTTAGATTAGGTTTATTTATGTTAGTGACACGTGATATTGGCTTGCTTTGCTGTCAATGATGGCTGTCGATATCTTATTATGAAATGACGAAAGTTATTAGTTTTGCTGATAATGGAGTATCATTAAAAACTTTGTTGAACATAACTACGGGGGATTTGGGGTCCCTAAAATAATATAACCACAATTAATTTCTCGTTTCTTTGGGTTGCTTTGCTGTCGATGATGGCTGTCGATATCTTATTATGAAATGAAGATAGTTATTGGTTTTGCTGATAATGCAGTATCATTAAAAACTATGTTGAACATAACTACGAGTATAAGCAGTGGGGATTTGGGGTCCCTGAAGTAATACAACTCCAATTAATTTCTGGTTTCAGCTTTGTTTTTTTTTAAGTTAGCAAGTACTAATAAATGTTTATTTCTTAAAGATGCTCGGAAATGTGAAAATTTCTTAAAGATGTTCAATATTCTCCGCGGCCGGCAATGGCTATTTACTCATATTGCCATCTGCAATAATTTAAGTTCTATTTTCGATTTAAAATCAAATGTTGCTTGACATGTTTCATTTCACGTTCTAATTATAAGTAGATAAGACTCGGAAAATGTTTGACATAGTTAACGTACGCTAAATAAACAAAAGAAGGTGACGGTAAACAAGAAATTAAACACAAACTTTGTGCAAACTTGGTACAATCTTCAAAGGCCCGTAAACGAGATCAAGTAATTTAAGCCGAAATAAGCAAAATTACTCTGGCATTGTCGGCTTCTCAACAACATTACGGAAAAGCGTTTCCACAAGCATTTTGATGGAAATTTAATTTAATTCTGTTAAAGCATTAAGTTAATATTTCAATAAAAATATGCGACGTTAGAAATTCAGAATGCAACCTTTCAGATAATTTGTATGGAAATACCGTAGTGCTTTCGGGTAAAGCTGATGTCCGTCCTTCCTTTGGTATTCAGGACGTGGCGCATAGAGGAAAATTAAGGTAGGCCGAAACGGACATGTGGACTTTGATTCCATGCCGATTTTTGTATGTAAAAATAGCGACCGCCTCATATGGTATTCATAAAGGATACCCACAAGACACTTTGCGAGGAAGCATTTTGTGTGCGCTGTCATACCCTTCCTCGTTTTCCTTTCATGTGCTCTTCATTTGTTCTGCTATTGTGCTCTAATTTAGTTAGAGTGCTCCAGCATCATTCGGAACAGTAGATAACTAAGTCTAGTTTATGTAAAATCATTTTGTATTATACTTACCCTATTTATAACACCACTTGTCAGCCAAATCGATTGGGTGCTTAAGCACAATTTTTAGGCAATCTTTATGCTGTGGTTCAACATGCATGCTTTACATTAAACTGCAACTGTTCCTTTCATATACTACAAAGTAAATAAACTATTTCCACCTATGTGAGTATGATAACTACCTACATTGTTCTACGAACTGCAAATACATGTCACATTTGTTCATTTGTTAACGAACCAGCGTCACGGCAGCTCAGAAAGAATATAACGAGCAGGTGATTAATGGGCTCACTCGTTAGGTTTCTTGTTTGAACAATAATTAGTTCTACACAGTGTCTGACCAGACGACCGAGGAGTATTCTTTTAGATGAAGCCGAAAGTTTCGGTTTTGTAGCCGTATTGTTCTGAAATCTGATCAAAAGACTGATTGTATTTTTAAATTATAAATAAAAACAATAAAAATAACACACACAGAAGTGTTCCGGGAAAATGATAGCTGCCGGTGATTTGTATTGACTTGTAGGAGTGATATCATACCAGGTGCGCACTGATCATGCGGGCGGTGAAAGAACGCACCACAGATCGAATCTGGCATAACGAACACAGATGATGTTCACACAAGATGCGACTGCTTCCCCTTTGACTGGACCGCAGGACGCATATCGTATTCAGTGTGAGCTGACAATTCGACGCCATTTTTAATATGAAACTCGTAAAGTTATCACGATCTAATATACCCGTTTTGACAGCTAAGAAAGACGATATAATGTAACTTTGAATGAAATTAACGAAACGGTAAACAAATTATTATTAACTTATTAGGTTATTAGGTCGCATTATATAATATGACAGAAAGAAGATATTTCAAGTATTGTTTTCGCGCGAATTCCAAAATAACATGCAATTTTGAATTACTACGAAACGTCTCAAAAATAGTTACGTCCTCAGTTTTTTTTTAATGATTGTGTTGTAATGTAACCAATTGATCGCTGAATTTCATAGTGATTCGGATTCGGTTTTTCGATTTAGGTTGTGATATCGCGTGAACTCTTTTTCAACATGTCACAAAGAGGACGTATCATATATCAATACTCAGTCTCGAGAATTGGTTTTGAAGTTACACTAATACTTTGGACGTTAATCACGCAATGGTGGACCACTATTGCCAGTGACACAAGTGCAAGATCGCGTCGCAGATGGAATCGGCAAAATACGATACAGATCATCATAAAGGAAAATTATGGGCCTTCTGGCAGTGAAGAAATGTATTACATACCTACACCTAAAAAGAGGAAGAAAAGCAAGCCTGTACTTATTATTTATATATGTATTAAACTCAATAATGTTTAAATAAATGTTAAATATATTCTATTTAGAATTAAAAGCAATGTACCTAAAAATAATCTAAATGATCACAAACTCATAAAATTTTGAATCGATTTTTCGTGAGAATCGGTTTATCTGGTTACCGATTTGTTTGGTTCACATCTCTAGTTACGTTGCGATGACAGGTGCTAAAACGGACCTATTAGATCGTTATAACTTTAATACATAATATTATGCTTTGGATCAGGCGCGGTCAAACACTAACCGAAGAGCGTGTATGAAACGATTAATGAGCGTGGAAGAAGCGATAACGGTTTGTCATGATCGTTGCAGGTGGAAATCTTTAGTATCTGTCTACCCCTGCGGGAAACAGGCGTGAGTTTATGTATGTATGAATGCTTTGGGTTTCCTAAAATATATAAACTAAACATAAGTATCATAAATGTAACCAAAACCGAATGCTAATGTTGGCTCGCCCCCTATTTCCAGTACAACTGGATCATTGGAAGGCGAACATTTTTGCTTCCCTCGCCCGTCGCCATATACCTAGCAGTTCCATCATAACTTTCCAAACTTATCTTAGTTAGGTGCGATCAATTTTCATTCTCGCAACATTAAGTTTATAAGATGAAACTCTGTGTTCACTTGTTTTGATCATCTTGTGTACTTAGATCTATGGAATTATATTATTATTTGCGCACATTTCTTTTATATCAGCTGTAAAGTTTTATAATCTCGAACTGTTTTGTAATTGCATAAAGTACATGGAGTACAGTTACTGCTGCCACCTGTGGGACGGCTCAGCAAAGTACCAGCTGCCCTTGACTCAGTGGAGAAACGCGCTAAACGCCTTATAGGTGACGAATCGCTGGTGGAAGCTAGACTGCATAGTCTGGATCATCGGCGCAAGATTGCCTGTCTATCGGTATTTTATAGGATAAATTTCGGAGAGCGCGCATCGGAATTGCACGACCTAATTCCAGCATCTCCATTCCGCCTTCGCGCGCCTGGTAGTCACCAGGCGCGGGGAGGGGTTCCATCCTTATGTTGTTGATATCCCATCTGTTCGTACGAAGCGATTTGCTTCTTCGTTCATTATGCGAACGGCTAAAGAATGGAATAGCCTGCCGGTGTCTGTATTTCTCGAAACCTATAACCTTGGGATCTTCAAGGCCAGAGTGAATAGGCATTTACTGGACCCGCATGCTCCATCGTCGACCTCATCGTCGTTTACCATCAGGCGAGATCGAGGTCACATGCGGGTTTAGTAGTAAATAAAAAAAAAGTACTAAAACTCATAATAATATCTTTGTGTATACTAATATCTACGAGTAAGTATGTATCTAATTGGTAAAATGATCATTTTTGTTGTATAATATCAAGAGTTATTAAAAATAACGATTACAGCAAGTGAAATTGAATATTACAATGAAGAAGAATAAGATACGAAAGCAATGAATAACTCCATCAGATTTGTTTTCATTTCTTCCGCTCGAGCGGTCTATTTATATATTATACAAACCGGGAGACGTGCCTAATACATTTGTAAGATGATAAACAAAACGGGATACCCGCTTTTCTGTCTTTGGGAACTACAATCGACAATTAGACTTTAATCTTCCCAGAAGCTGTGAGAAAACTGTTATTACTTACTTGCTTTCCTATGAATAATGCCATAAGGACCGATTTTTGTCTCCTTTACAATGAGATCGGCTTCATTATGAAGCCTTGAAACACAGGGCTAAAGCCCGCTTCTCCTGCGTAACGGCCAATTCACATAGTATTTTAATTGAGATAAGAATAAAATTAATACATCAACAGTATTTAGTTCGTTTTCTATGATTAAAATTAAAGTTCATTATACGAACGAATACCGCAAACTTGGCTATACATGAGATATCACTACTTTTTATGGCCAAACAACCAACACGACACTTGGCCTCTATTTACAGAAATGTTTTTAATGGGATTTCAGTTATTTTTGTAAAGAAAATATATTGTAGGATACATTACTTTGACCACACTTTTCTTGAAGTTTTAAGCCAGAAAGCCAGGCCTGCGGCGCCCGAAAGCCGAGAGACGCTTCGGGCTTCGCCCTACGTGGAGCTCGGCCTGCGGCCTCGCAAAAATACTCGGAGGGAGGGAGGGACTTGGGTGTTGTAGGTTGCGTTACCGTGCCCCCAGATATAGAATATAAATAATAGTACTATTCAATAAGATTTATGTACGAAGGAGATTAGTCCCCACGACACACAGGGAATCCTTGACCAATCATTGAATTTTTTATGAAAAAGTGTTCAAGAAGAGCAAGTTAGAAGCATAATTGGGTTTTCCACCAATTTAAAAACATGACAATACGTTAGCGAACTTCATTTACTGGCTACAAAAGCTACTCACATAAACATCAGCCACTGGAGCTGCGTAAATAATTCATTAGGTTACAATGACGACATCTGAAACAAATAGAGGCACTCGTGCAGTAAAAAATGGTGGTCAATAAAATGTAGTGTATCGTCGAAGCGAGGAAGTGTGGAAGCGAAGACGCGCAGGTCACGGAGGTTTCGGTGGTAGATCCATCATGCTCAGAGGCCGCACTCGGCAGATTGATCGGCGCTGTCGGCCATGGTCACACGCCATTCCGATATACAGTGCCGGATCTAAATTCTGAGGGTCTTAGAATAGAGTCCCGATCAATTTTCTGAAACAAAGATTGAAGTAGATAAAAAAAATTAAAAAAGGTGAACATTTTACATAAAACGTCGGCCGGATCGAACAAAACTCCGGCAACTATGTTCCTTCGACTTATCTTTGTGCTCCCTTGACCACTACCTTGACCTTTACTTTGACCAGCCATAGTTATTATCATATTGCCGCCTCATTTTGTGCATTACTCAAACTGTCTGGACATTATGAATAATGCCCTATTAATCACTTGGTCCATAACAAATACACTGTGCAACCAAGAACTGACGAACATTGCGAGACTGCTAGATAGAAATGCTTATACAAATTCAAATAAAATGAAACTTAACTGCGATTTTATGAGACGCCCTACGAACTTGCAATTCCTAGTGCTGCCCTGGGGTTTACTCAGCTACTCTTCCACAAATATAGCGCCTTAAGAAGCGAGGAAACACTGAGACAAAAATGGTGGAAGTAAACAAATGCGCTGTCGATGGCGTGACAGAAGGATTGATAGTTACCACAGTAGCCTCTCCCTTCCCATCTCCCGTTTTCCTTACCCCGAATTCCGCGTTTACACGCTCATCGCTAAAGAAACCTCATCCATTAATGTTAAGATGTCTTTGTAGGTTGACTGTACGGCATCTAATCATTAGATTTTGGATAATAAAAAGAATTTACCGGGAGTGTTCGTAGTACTAAACTTATTCAAACTAAAAATTAAACGGAAAAAATACAAGACACCAACCAAGGATTCATACTCGTATATCGCTGGAGTTTTCTTTCTCTTATCCTAAAACAATTTGAAAGTACTCTTTTACTTCTATTTTCATTCAATTACAAAAAAAAACCAAGACTTTTGTAGTTGCATCGTAGAAACCTTAACAATGACTCTAATAACACGAAAAGAAAAAAACCAACATCGAATCGCAATTACTCAAGTACCGCGAAACACTGACAACTTAGCGTAAAACAGCGTCATTACCGCCGATATTGTGTAAAAGTACGTCATTTACCTCGTTGCAGAGTTCGTGATGGCCGAGGGCGGGCACGGCGCGAGCGCATACCCCGCGCGCTCCCCCATGTCCACTTCTACTACGGGCCATTCCAGCTCCAGTCATCACAGGTATTTACACCTATTTAACTAGGGCCGACCCATCCACATAGGCGAACAAGGCGATCGCTTAGGGAGCTCGAGTTTGGGGGGCGCCATAAAGTAGGTATGAGGCAGCGCATGTCGGCGACGCGGGACTTCCAAAACGATCTAAGTATTATTATTTCATTGTAAACTGTGATTTAAATAAAATATTGTTGATTGTCAACTGTTTCTATGAGCAAAAACATTAGAAAAGTCAATGTAATAAACATTTTTGATAGCCATTAATATACTAGTTAAAAAAAAGTCGTGTAAAGGCCCAACAATTTAAAGTGGCTTTTAAGTAATAAAGTCACCAAATATGCACATAAAAGCCCACAAATTTAATAAAGAAATTTTTACGATAAAAGAGTGCCTATCGAGAGGTTGAAAAACCTTTATTAATGCACTTATATTCTAGAATTTCCTTTGACAGAGACCCTCCGAAATTAATCTTTACTCTCATCAAAAGGATCATGAATGCTCTGAATTCCGACCGCGCATTAAACGGAGGAGCGACAAACGCCTCGCGGAGACAAAATTCGACGTGTCAAATTCAATAAAGTCGCCTAGTGTGGTCTGTAATTAAATATGTCGAAACCGCTGACGGGACGGGGCGTCAACACCAGAAGTAGCGTGAATAGAACATGCAGTTGTAAGGCCATTGAAATACGTGAGCGTTTAACAAAGGTTACGAATAACAACTAACTTTATGAGGAAAACCTGGACGTGTACAGTAGGTACCCTTCAACCGTGAGCACGGGCAAGACACCACACACAATCGTGGAGGTCTACCTACACACCTTGTGATAGTATTCTGAATGTGTCGTCAGAAAAACAATAAAAACATACCGACCTCCTCCTTGTTGCACATCATTTCAACATAACAACCTTATCAGAAAATGATCATAAGCACCGGGAAACCATCCTGATTCGCATCACTACCAGCCAAGATGGAGCTGACTAATTTCTTCACAATTATAACCTCAAAATAACCTCCGCTCGGCCGCTCGCTCTCTGCCACTAGACTGACTTGCGTTTTCGTTTCACGCATAGCAGTGCTGCATTTTACCATTTTTGAGGAACACTATCGCCTCACTCTTCGACAAATATAAATTAAATTAATTTCGTGCCTTTAAATTATAGCTCTAATTTCTTTCAAAGCCGAATCTCAAAGCTAATAAAAAATTGATGGACCCTCCCGCCCGCCCGACCGGCCGCCGCGCCGTGCCGCCCGCCGACCGAGTCCGTAAAAGTGCCTGTGACGTTCCACATTAATTTAAACTTATCCGCGAGAAAATACTTTTAAACTTTAGAATTGAGAATGTACTCTAATTTACATTTTTAATCCTAGTTTTTGTTTACTTCGTTGCCAATTTGCCACAAGCAAGGGGAATTAGTGGCTTAGTTAATTAATGTGGTATTCCATGGAAGCTCCTTCGTAAACTTTTATTTTTTCTATCTAACCTAGCTTGGGAGAAGTTAGGATATTATAATAATGATAAAACTAAGCTTTTGAAATTGCGGGCATGTTAATTTTTCTTTCAAATGGCGTTGACTTGTGAGTTTAGGGTTAATTACAAGCCTAAAACCACAAAAATCGGACTACTAGCGCCCTAGTGAAATTCAAAATCTTTGCCTAAAACTTAAATCAACCTCAAAAAGGGGTCAATATTAGATAACCGTCTATAGTTTCTAGCAAAATTCAAATAGGTTAATCAACTTTTCTTTCTGAAGCTGTTAGCAGAAAGAAGTTTTCGCAATATTAGTCAGCACAGTTTCAGAAGTGCAATTAGCAAACGTCATCGGCATGCTTCGTCGACCGTCGCAAAACGCATTACTCCTGGCGTGAGAACGCGGAAAAACGTGTTCACTCCCAACTTTTTTCACACTGCATTTGTGTTGTCCCCGGCTCACTGTTTTACTGTCTACGTAACTAAATTTACTGCTCCAAAAGTTTAAAAGTGATATTTTGCATAGGCTTTTATTCAATTTTTAGGCAGCAATCTTTCGTTAGCTGAAAAAATCCTATTATCTTCAGTTTTTGCCTAGGTTCGTCCATTAAAAAGTCACAGTTCATAGAACGAAAGTGAAAAGGTGAAACGTACAGTCAAAACAACGTACGAAATTAATGCACTCGGTTAACAGCAGTAAATTCTGAAATTGCATACGTAACTCCACCTGTGCAAGGGAACCGTGCGATCCTCCCTTGTGACGTCACAATTTTATGTAATTAACGTTCGCAGTAGTGTTCCGTACGTAGTCGGCCAAACGTGTGCCGTGGCCACACCGGCGTTATCCGAATACATTAGGCACTATCTACGTGCTTTGACTGGGCGAATATTCGTTCGTTAACGTCCTTCCCTTGAGCTTTGTCGTCGCATAAACTGGACCCTGTACTATTTATTATCTTTCGCATTCCCTGAACTATGATATGATCCTGTAGTCTCAGTAGGTATGATATTGTTTTGTATAGTAAAAGTAAAACCAATGTATGTGAACAATATCATTTATTCTAACATAATATGACTTTCAAATAACTTTCTATATTTCCGTGAATAATTCCTTGGAAAAGAAATTACCTGTCAGTTACACGTCAGACTTTTGTAGTAGGTATAACAAATACTTCCTTATTTGAAATAGAAAGTATTTCATTATAAATAAGTAGGTAGTATTATACTGAATGATGTAGAATTATTAGGTAACGTAAAGCTTTATATTACAACTTATCTGGCAAAATGTTTCTACTATTAATATGACAGTAGGTATGCGAATGCTCGCTGGTTATATTATATCACACTCGTGATGATCGCACACACTAGCTAAAATCATATTTGTTACATTGCTACGTTTTATTAAAAAATCTCATCGAGTTTCACTCCGATATAAGTATATTTTTTTTGGCAGCATCAATAAACCCAATTTGAATTCCTGAAGTTAAACTATATCTATACGCATTTCCGCCCAAAACAGCCATTTTTGGTGGAAATGGGTACCGTAACTTTAGGAATTCAGACAGGTTTATTAATAATAGGTCTATGAAGTTGCCGTTTTTTAAGGACGAATTTAAAGCAAAAAATTATATGAACTTTTAATTTTGGTCAATTAATTTATTGACCCATATTATTACGGTCAATGCACTGTTGGCTTTTTAATGGTAGTTGATTCATGCCTCTACTGTTAAAGTCAGCTTGAGCGGGAAATCAATGAAGTTCTGAAGGGCACTTTTTAATGCCTCTTGGGAAATGAATTTTTTGTTTCCAACAAGTTGTTCAAATTCAGAAAAATGTGGAAGTCTGTTAGTAGAAGATCCATCAAACAGTGGGTGAAGGAATTCCCAGCTGTAACTCCTGCAGTGTTGAGAGGGAGAAACGTTTCGAGTATGGTCGCGCGATATTGATCTCCCACCTTAAACTTGCAGGAGTTAGAGCTGGAAATCCTCCATTACATGATATAGATACTCACCGGATCTTGCTCCAACTGGTTCCCCCTTTTTTTTCGAAAATCGTACTACTTTTGAAGGAAAAAATTTAACAAGAATCAACTACCATTAGAAAGCCAACAGAGTATTGACCATATGGGCCAATAACTTGATTGACCATGACCAAATTTAAAAAATATTTTTTGCATTGTATTCAGCGGCAACTTCATAGGTAAATACCTAATATTCGCATAAAAATAATATTTATTCTATTGAACCTCGCTTAAAAAATATTACTTATCCTGTAGAAGTGCTTATGGATGAATCTTTTTAAATATTAAGTAAACGTAATAATGTAATAAATAAGGTTTTTTTTATTGGCGGCGCTTGTATCGCGATCATACGCCTTAAGATATACGAGTTGAGGTTAGTGTCTAAAGCACGTGTTGCAGTTCTCGACCAGTGTGAATAACTAACAAACGCTTGCAGGGAGTGTACTCGTATACGAGGCATGGACTCGCCTTCCGCCCAGCGCTCACCGAGACATGGAAAATGCTTTACTGTATCTATTTACCAACTAAACCACTTAACTACTTTTTGTGAAACTCGATTTTGCTTAATTTTATCTCTTAAATTCAGTCTTTATTCGGGTTTCAGTAAAAGCATTGCACTGCACGTAGGTAATTGCTTTAGGACTAAAACTAAAGCTATTATATTATTTATTGAAGGTGATATTGCCTCCGTGCAAAGTCAATCTGGGGAAGTAACTTTTCCTGTTTCTACCGTAAAGCAGCAATGCTTGCTTTGTTGTGTTTCGGTTTGAAGAATAAGAGAGCCAGCACCGTAATAGGATATAAAACTCAGCCACGACCACACTCCGTAAACAGAAAAGCAAAACAAAACATGATTTTTGAAGATACCACAAATTTCTCGTTATTTGGATTAATTTAATTTAATTTCACAAAGCTATAGTAAAATTTTATTGAGATGAAATCATGGTATCATAATTCATGCCTATTTCAAAATAGCAGACCTAAAAATCTGTTAAAACAGCGTGGGGAGTCTGAAGGAATTTGGTGGAAAGGAATTTATGTGCAAATTTAAAGTTTATTAAACAGAAATATTGTAAAATCATTCAATATTAATTAAAATAATCATTATTTATTTATGAAATTATTGTCATTGAAAGCAATAAATTTAGATTATGTTATGTTTAGAACAAAATCATCTTTAAGTCGTACACGTACGTCGTATTTTTGAATGGTGTTATTTAACTGTGCTAGTGGCGCCTCTAGTGGTAAAACATTGCAAGATTATCTCCTATTATCAGTACATCCATCTGCCCTCAAGGTTAGCGCGTATTAAAAACTGTCTACGTAATGACCTTATAATGGGGTGAAATATCTATAGGCAAAGGTTACTATTTATACCATCAGGCACCTGTTTGCTCATCTGCTCTCCTTATAATTACAATAATTGGAAATTTGTATTCAGAGCTACAACTTATAGGTTTGAAGTGAAATCACCTGACCAGATTTTTTCCGCGGACAATCTTGCTCTATCCTTTGATATGCCACTCGTTGTCCTCACTCACTTCGTCTTCGAGCTATGGCTGCTTATAGCGGATTGATTTTCTATATTTTAGTTATATCCTAAAACCATCTCTCATAGAGAAAGGGAGGGGGAGGGGGACCAAATTATTTTGTAAGGATTACCAGACAATCTTACTCTATCCTACGATACCTCACTCGTTGACCTCACTCACTTGGTCTCCGAGCTATTGTTATTTAAAGTTGTGTCACCGAGTGACACGAACCAGTGCACAGTGTAACGGGCACTGCATGACGTCAGCGTCAACTTTTCAGAGTGATACCCGGTTACCAATTTGAAAGAAGTTTTCACTTCAAAAATATTCTAGAAAATAAAAATATTCATTAATTTGATAAGCATATTCTGTTAGAAATCTACATGACATGCCTAGACTACACAAAACACAGTTTCGTGTGTACACATGTAACACAAACGTACCATGATGTAGCCGAAATATTAACGAGTATTTCATACCGTGTCTTGGTTTCTGCTAGAGGACATGCAACAGCGTTGGTCATTAATATATTATAGGGGTACGACCGACCCTGCCCTCGCACAGTTTTGCTTATTCACGATACAAGACCGCCATTTCCGAACGCGTTAGCTTTTAAATTGAACCTAAATAATATATTACCAATCCTTAAAGATGCGATTTGTTAAGGGCAGTTACTGGGACTTTTCTTGCATTCATTTTCGTTGCGGCTTCAATTCGTGGAAATAACGAATTACCCTCAGTAATACATTAATTATTTTACAGCCATTGTTAAAATCTGCTAATATCAATCAATGTACTTTGCACTATCAACCGTTGAATGCCCACCACCGACGTATACAAAAGGGATTTGATTACTTAAAGGTATGAAGCGAAAACAGATTAAAAAATAACAAATAAAATAAAAATTATTTAAATATTTATTATTAAGTAATAATAGCCATCTTTTAATATGTTCGAATATTGATTAATATCAATACGAAATTAGTTTTACTCATTTCATCTACTATTAATTTAAGTGCCTTATCTCATCGAAGGCTAGGAGTTTGATCCTTACTTTGGTAATAAAACAACATACCTACTTTAAAGCGGCTGAGTCACCTTGTTCATTAGTCACTGACCTCAGAAACAAGAGGGCGCAATAAAATAACCCCTTTTATGATGTGTTAAGTGGAAACGAATCATATCCTATCATCAATCATAATTCGTCCCTCTCGGAAAGGTATACTACTATTTACTAATTCAATTGTGTTGGCTTTAATAGGTTTTTTAAACACCGCCATATAAAATAAAACACAATATTTATTTGTTCGGTCGCAATCCTTATGGAATAGGGATAGGATGATAGTTATTTTTAATTCAAGTTAAAAACTCTTAAAAATAAAAAAGTATACATAATATGCATATTATAATGGCTAGATTTTTTGTCTAAGAAGCTTTTTGTCTAGGCACCTAAAATGTTTTGTTACATAAATCCCCTATCTTTATAAAAAAAAGTATTTTGTTTAATTTTTGAGTAGATGTGCGATAGTTTGGTCGAAAATATATAGGTACCTACTTATTCTTAAAAAATAAAATTTTGCTGAACTGCAGAAATGTTTGCCAAAAAGTTAACCTAATAAAATATATTGCTGCAACGATTCTATAGTAAGTATATATTACATACTTACTACTACTTATATTACATAAGGAAGAAAAGTTACTTATACTCAGTTACCAACTATTTCGACCACTTTAACTATGTATGAAGCATTAGCGACCCACATCCACGTTAATCTAGGCAAAAAAAATATTACTTTTATTTTTGATGTCCCATAAGCTTCTTGTGAGATTTAAGACTTATGATGTTCATTGAAATTATGATATCTGCTAGACCCTGTATTTTCGTTGGTATCTTTCTCAGGAAGATGGCAACACATACTTAGCTTGTTATTAACTAATTATGTAAAATCTAACCTGACGAAATCGTAATTAATTTAATTTCATAGCATTAAATTGCATTGCGTTGTAAAATGTTTCGTGTTGAATAAATTTTTTGTTACGCTCAGATAGTCACGTTTAGTGAACTGTAGCGTTTTTGATGCGAAGACACTCAGTTATAGTTCCTGAATATATATCCTGTAATATTAATGTAATAGTAACTATAAATATATATCTTGAATACATATTTATAGTTTCTGAATATAAATTAAATTAGAACGGTTTCCCCTATTAAAATAAAAACTATTATATCGTCTGATAAAGTGATAAGATAAAAAAACGTCATCTGAGCTGTTCATCCGTTTCCCATCAACCCGTCACTAACTGAAAGGTAGCAAAAACTTCGCCTGTCTGGGCGGGCTGACCACACGCTCACCGCCGCCCGCCCTGGCTACCCGCGTATCCCGCCGCCTCACTGACGTCTCAGCTCAGCTCTTGTTTTAGTGATGTGATATGACCACAAAAAATGACTAGTAGCGCCCTCTCCTCTAGGATGATGACGTGAGCACTAACAGCTAACCAAAGGGTTTGGGAAAATGTACGTATATTTTCTTACAATTGACATTTCACACACAAGATGCTCACATCGCATGTGCTAACTGGCAGACGCAGTTTCCATATAAAACTTCTCTAGCGAGCAATCTACGTACATAGGGCGAATTTAATTTTCTTTTGGATATGACCCAATGTTGGGTACATTGGGTCATCTGACATGTGAAATTATTAAAATAAAAAATAAATTTAAAAAAATGTGCTCTATGGACCCAGTCGGGTTTCAACTTGAAAGAGAACCTGCTGATGCGAGCTGCTTCTTTGCTCTATGTGTTTCAAACACCACTTTTGTCCAAGAATAACAAGATAAAGCCTTCAAAGGATAAAACAAGGAAAAAAACTGAAAAAAAAAAGTCAGCCTCGACTAAATAAGACCAAAATTAGAACCAACAAGATCAATAACAAGATGCTGAAGTTCATAATTATCGAGACCAAAACCATTTTTTAAAGACTCAAGGCCGACCGGTTCTTGGTCGTTGCATTTGCTCATCACATCACTACCAGCCTCAACTCAAAGAAGCTCCATTAACCACCAACTTTAAGGGCTCAGCGGAGATGCGAACGCGTTGTAATAAATAAAGCAGTTGAGACAGATAAATTATCTTTGACTTTCGCACAGCTACCCCTGACAAATTATCTGTCATAAAAGCTAAAAACAAATTTGTTCCGAAATGGAAAACTTTGTAAATACAAATTCAAATTGTTTTGTACTTACGCATTTCCTTTATGACTGCGATTCGTTGTTTGTTTTCGAAAAAATCAGATTTAAGTTGCTGTACTGAAAAATAATTAATTTCCCAAAGTCGAACATTAATCTGTTAATGTGAAATGGAACGCAAAAGTGAACTTTAATACATACCCGAATCGGAAAGAGCCGGGAGTTGATGTTGTTAAAGTTTTAATTGCTTTTATCACGGGCTTTTGCTTTTAGAGTCTGAAAACGCGTGCGACTATGTAGAGTTATCAAATTGAATCTTTTAACGGGCAATGAATTTATGATTACAACTTTCATTTCATCTCAGTTAACATTAATTGCCACTACCTTTATAATTTGATGTTCTAGGTAATTTAGTAAATTTTAGTAAACAATTTTTGTATGTATAATTTAGCTGTAAAAGGTTCAAGCCTGAAAACATCGCGAACATCCCGACCAAAAATATATTGTTTGTTGCAATATTATTGTAAACAGCATTTTGCAAATACCTCCTCCATTTAAAAATTCATTCAAGCAAATCCTTCCGAATAAACCAATAAAAAAAATTCAATACTTTATTTCAGACCTGCCCCCAAAACTATAGGTAGTTAAAACCATGGTATGGTTGGATGGTAGTCCAACAATACGTCATAATAGAGGCACGGGAGGTACCTCCCCGCCCGCCCGATGCATCAGTTATCTGCCATTGTCCAGTTCTATCCAATTAATATGAAACATGTCAAGCACGTCGACACAGTCATGTTGTGCTATGTCAATAATTATCTACCTTTGTTTGCAATTTGAGCTAGCTGTACGTGTGGTAAGCTCAGGTTAGGCGTGGCATGACCCCAAACGTGCATGACGTTGTGAATAGGTACGGTTTTACTATATTACCGAAAGGAGTTGTTATAGGAAATAACAACTCCTTTCGGTAACGGTAGAGTAGGGCCAAAGTTTTTTATCAATCGATAAAAATAATTACGAGTAGGTACAATGACATGTTTAATGTTTTTGAGATCTCAGCGAGTCTTACTTCTTAGTCTAGTCCAAGTTTAGCTTTAGCCGCCAAGAGAAAACTAGCTATTAATGTCCTACCCACATTCTCCAAAAGATTAATAGATGGATGAATTTTCAGTAATACAGAGGCTGAAACCAATCATTCCGAACTATATCAAATCAATTATAATTGAGTAAAAACGCATTTATCCAATGTCAAATTAAGTAACACATCCACCGTGTAATAGCAAAAATTATCCCACTAACGACCTCGGGAACAAATCATGCGTCCATAACCAATCCTCTTACACTAAGCCCCCGTCGCCCGGCGCATGAGCATAGCCCAGCAATAGAGATATGATAGACGTTATTAATTAGACGCCGTTACGTCTTATGCCATTTCATTGTGTGAAGGAAAAACCCATGGCCCCAAGATGTTCCCCTAGCAACCTCTCGGACTCACCCCAAGTAAGGAATCATACTGACTGTTATTTTAAGGGGCGATAGACAATGATATCTTTATTATATAAGTACAATTTTATGAAACTCTGTGAAACATTTTGTAATTACAATTTATATGCCTAATAAATAAAACACGTGTGTATTTGATAGCTTTGAATACTAAATGAGGTGGATATTCATGTCAAAGCCACCGATGAAACACAAATAAAAGCCTTATTTAGGTATTTCAACCAATTTCCATATATATCGCGTTTTCGATTCTAATCTACAGAAATATGTGTAAATAATTACCTTTTTAGAGTTGTTGTGTCCGATTTCCGATGATGACTAATTTCTGTCTGGGCTCTAAAACACCGAATATTATGTCAATAGAAAAATGTTTCCTAAACTGATTTGCTGGGTATTTACGAAACTAACTTTTATATATCACTGTAAAACCCCAAATAATATCATCAGCTCAGTTGCTATAGACTTGCCCTTATTCGTTCCCGTAGCAACACCGTACGTGGTGCACTCGAAATGACGTTCACTTAGCTCGCCGTAAAATCTCCACTTTCCTCTCCTAATGTATGGAGTTAGATACTCTCCCCCTGCCAGGAGGCGTAATGGATCCTCGCAGTTGTCAAAATATCTATATAATAATAGAGGGACCGTACAATTATGAGCAATGCTACTTGATTAACATTTTCGTCCAATGATATTGGTGTTTTAGGATTTTTGATTGGTTCTTTATAATAGGTATAAATATGGTTTGTTTTTGTAAACTGTTGCAACACTATTATAGTACCTATTATGGTATTTTCCTAATACAAATATATGATTACATTACAGTCCATTGTTGTGTGAAATTAAATAAACCAAAGTGTCATCAATTATGAAATATGAAGCAAAAGCGACGAGTTTATTGCAACAACACGCTATTGTAATTGTATTCAAACTAATTATTTCACATCCACTAAATTTGTCAATTGGTTGTCAGTTGAACATTGAAATCATTACAGCGACCAAACGGCGAATTAAATTTTGTTTTAAAACCTTCCCATCGGATAGCGTAAGTCTACCGTTACGAGCTATTTCGTGCGTAATTTGATATTCGGATGACAAATTAGCGAACGTTGCGCCGCCCGCCCTGCACACTGGAAAATTACAGGGAACAACGCGTCAATGGAGAAGCGTCGTCGCTCCCGCTACCGTGTCCGCTTCCGCCCACGCTAACAACTTTCGCCTTTCGCCGACGCCGCACGAGTACGGCGCTGTCGACTCTAATTATGGTTTCCTTTTAACACACCCCTCTTTGATTCTAGAGCTCTAAAGATTAGAGCAACATTGCTAATTTCCTGCTTTAAAATGTTCTTTTACGCAGTTATCTATACAAACAATATTAAGAGGGTTTTACTGAAGAATTAACGTCACAAAAGTGGTTGTCGCAAATCAGTAATTTAAACGGTTTTCGTCGCTGAAATTTTCGGTGAGGCTACGTTTTGACGTTAATTTATTCAGAATGTTATCGTACTATATTAGTAGCTAGTCTCGGGAGCTCTTATCTTGTCTCGAATTAGAGCCTTGGTTCTAAGTCTAAGATAATTTAAAGTAAGACAAATGAAAGTACACGATTAGTGAAAACTAATTTAATGTCAAAAATAACTACTACCAATAATTCAACTACCAATAATTTTACGTATACTTACTGCTTTTTCTCTTCTGTAAAAACTCTCATACTGAAAGTATCTAAAAACAGAGTAGAGAAAGCAAGACAAAAGGAGAATAGTTACAAAAAAAGTGGTAGATAAAAAGTATAAACTCTTGTTATAATAAAATCTGTTGCCTTAAAAGAATTTAAATTACAAATGCGTTTACTACCTACATTAACTTTAAAAATAAGAAAGCAACTTCAAGAGGATAAACATTGAAATTGAAAACAAAAGCTTTCTACAATGACTCGCTTCCAGGCTCCGACGAGCGGTAATTGGACGGGCGTAATTACTGCTTGCTTGTAAAGCCATCATCTTATCATCTCCGAAAGGGTATTAGCGAAAAACACGAGCTGCGGGGCGGTACAGTATAAAAAGAACAGTATTGAACATATTTGCTTGACGTTTGCGACCTGCCATTAGTTGTACGAAATGCCCTAAGAAAACAACTTCATTTAAAATATACTTCTTTTTATGTCATAGCTGTAGAAAGAGATATCACTTGAGGAATACCCACAATTTTAAGAAAAATTCTTGTAATAGTCGTTTGTAGCGATCGCCTAAGACTGTCTGGTAGCTCGGTGTATCGGCGAGAAACTACTGTACATTCTATTCTGTTAATTTTATACTGTGGTATTACAGAAAAACACGAGTTTCAGGGTGGGGGTGGTGTTGTGGGCCTGCGCAGCGCGACTACGCAACCAGAAGACAGCCAACGACTTAGATGGTTATTAATATCTGTAGACGACTCGAGAAATAAGCAAATGCCTCTCAAAGGGTAGACGTCAAAACAAGGCAATCATAAGATCGGGTAATTAACTTTATAATCTTTATGTTCACAGAATGAATGAATTAAAATGTATTTGCACACATATACATAACACGATTACATTTCATTAGGTACTTAAAAGAGCTACTTTTTTACATTTTGTATAGTAAGTGTACAATTATGAACTTGCATAAGTGGCAAAAGGGTCCCTGACTCAGCATTATGCTGTGACGATATGGCTAGAAAATTAAATAATTAATTTTATGCATCCATGAAAATTATCTGCAGGAGTCACGTCGTCCATAATAAATCTCGCAAAATAAAAATAAAATATGTAATTCCCTCACAGTGCTGAGAAAAATATTGCTGTATCAAAATAGAAGGTGTAAACCTAGTTCTTATTCTATATCATCACTTCACACCTGACGTAATATTTCTGATACATATAGGTCACAAACTAATTTCATTGAAAGTACTATAGCGCTTATCTAAATTATAAAGTAATACTCGTACACAGACAATAAACCCATTACAAAACTAAGATTTGGGAAGCACTATCCATTTTCATTGTTTTTTTTCTGGTTGTATTTAATAGATGATACTGTCGCCTGACGGTAGGTATAAGTTGTCCTGTCCAGACAAACCTATTGACATGTAATTCCTCGGCAGATTTTAGATTCAACGTTTTTTATCTTCTGATGGCCGTGTTATCTCTGATGGATTTGTTAGGAAACATATACCTACACATTTGTATAAAAAAGCAGAGGACCTACACAGTACGCCATTTAACACTCGCTACCAGAAAAGACTTGCTCTACCAAAATCATCTACTCAGGGTTTCATGTATGAACATATTATATAATATATTAATTAAGACCAATTGTTATTACACATGAAAAGAAATAAATGGTATGAGTATGAGTATAGAGTATATTCTCTTTGTAATACCTATAAAATTCAAAAATACTTTAAAAAGTAGCAATATAAAACCATAGCGCTTAGTCGAATGGTTTTGAATTTATAAAGGGCGTTTCATTTATGACGCATCTGCTACCGAAAGCTACTGTGGCACAAACTCTCTTTGTCACGCTTTGACTCACTTTCGTACCATAAAAAAAACTCGATGCAAAAGTACGCGTACATTTATGAAGGCTAAAAGAACAATTTCGTTAGGTGCCCGTTGGAAAATTCGCTGACTTCAAAGGGCATTTTAACAACGCCCTCTTTCCCTCTTTGTTGACTCTGAAAAAGTATTTAAAACAGAAAATATTTTCACTGGCGTTGCAGTTACCTAAGTATGCTTTAATAAAAGAATCCTTTGTAATTTTAGGAGTTAAATTAGCGTGATAAAGTTAAATATAATTTTAGACAAGTTTATGTATCTGTATTTTTTATATATATGTCGAAGTCGCCGACGAGACAGGGCGTCATCACCAGAAATAGCGGGAATAGATCGTACAGTTGTAAGGAAGGCCATTGAAATACGTGGACGTTTAATCCAGGTTACGAATAACAGCTAACTTTATCAGGAAAACTTGAACGTGTACCTCTCAACCCTGAGCACGGGAAAGACACCACACACAATCGTGGAGATCCACCTACACCCCGCTATAGTATTCTGAATGCGTCGTCAGAAAAACAATGAAAACATACCGAGCTGCGTATTCCTTGTTTCACATCATTTTAACATCACAACCTTACCAGAAAATGATCATCAGCACCGGGAAACCACCCTGATTACCATCACCACCAGCCGGGATGGAGCTGACTGTGTTCTTCATATTATAACCTCAAAACCACAGGTCGCCGCTCGTTCTCTGCCACTAGACTGACTTGCGTTTTCGTTCTACGCATTATAGCGCTGTATTTAACCGTTTTTGAGGAACACTAGCTCCTCACTCTCCGACATATATATATATATTCGCCAAACATGTTAAATTGCTTAACGACGCGGCTTGATGCTATAAGTTTGAATTTTACATATAAGATCGTACTTCAAACCTCAACATTTTTTGTTACATTTCGAGTATTTTAGTAGCTGAATAGCTCTCACAGCAATTTTGCAATTATCGCGTAGTTATGTTTAAGATCCTTGTTTTAGTTACCGACTTTCATGTTTTATAATAAATTGCTCCGTGATAGAAAGGACACGATGTTGGACGTCGTATTAGAACGATCAACTTTAGATAAATCGAGTCAACAGATCCAATTTATTTATTTGGAGCACTTTGCCGACAGCGCTACAGCTTTATTTTATTCACCATAGATATTCGAATATTCAGAAATTCCATCTGAGAAGCGAACAACTTCAAACCGAGAGTTTGGTCTGTGCAGTTTGAAAGAGTAAATAATGAATTATACATTCAAAAGATGCAAATCAACGGCTAACCAAAATTTACGGCAATATTTCATTGTTTCCAAAGGTTCATTGTTGGATGAAACCTATTCTAGTTTTGATTTTCTGTAGAAGGCAAATTGTGGCTACTCTAGCGGCTATCGTGGAGTATACCTAGTAATTTAAAATTGGTTTCTAGAAACAGTCTCTCCGCTCTACTTTATTTCAATTTGTACAGTCGCATAGAATCGCAGGCATGCGAGCATTTTTGACTTGGCGTATTTATTCGGCAAAAACTTTAAATTGCCTCCGACCCAGTTCGAGCGCCTATTGAACCAATTCGCCGATTGCCTCGTCCGAAGCTCTAAACTCTCTCATCTTGTTTATTTATTTGTGTCTAATACTCATCTTGACCCAATTTAAAATATTATATCCGTTAAGCGGCTAAACGATAATAACTAGGTGTTTGGAATTAGCTAAATTGACAGCTAATAGCCGATAAGTGGGATAATTAACGTAGCTAATGGCAATGGTAGCTACATGTGGGTATGCGTATATTTCTTACTAACAATCTAATATCCCCTATCAAACTACAATATATATCCTACTTTATCGTACCTGCGACGCGCCTTTACCTCACCGAGACAATTTTATTTTATTGTGTCCGATGGGATTCAAAGCTATTTCTAACCGTATCGGGTGAGAGGCGGAGATTTGGCAAAAGTACCTATTCTGATATATCAGAATAGGTACTTTTGCCAATCCTCTAGATGTAATAAGTAGGTATTCGTACATATATTATTTATGATTTATTAAGGGTACAGAATAAGCAAAATTAGAAATGCCACATGTTTGAGAGAAATAAAATCGGTTAAATTGGAAATTTAGTTAGGTTAGGTGAGTTCTGCATTACGACAGCCTTAATTATTAGTTGTCCAAAATAGAAGATTCATCTCGAGTAGTATTAAAATATAATAAGTTCACTAGAATTGACAATTTTGCTGTATACTTAATTTTATTTCATTTATTTATTAGGTAAACATAACAACCAGAGAATTTACAGAAAAATCAATATAAAGTTATGAGCTAGGTCGTAACCCTTAACGTGTAAACACAGCATGGTTAGGAAGTAGAAAATTGGTTGTTGTACAAAATTAAGTTGGGAAAGCAAAAAATACTATCACTAGTATTTTTGTACAACAACCAATTTTCTACTTCCTAACCATGCTGTGTTTACACGTTAAGGGTTACGACATTCACATGTAATGATTAAAAAATACCTATTGAAAAATAAAAAATAATAAAGTGAAAATTATAAAGTAGGTGCATGAATAGCTTACTTGAGGACATCCTTAACCCGTCTTTTAAAAACTAATGGCCCAGGATCGAATAAGTCTAACCATGGCTTATTGTTACTATTTGAAGAGATTTCGTTAAACAATCTACACATTCGCACAATAGGGTTATAGAACGATGTGTTGTTCTTAAAAACATTTAATACAAATGTTTTAGGATTGCGAAGTGTAAAGTTTGTGTTGAAGTTTAGACAGGACAGCAAGGAATTTGAATCTATGGTGGAATGAAGAATTTTATGTAGGTTTATGTTTGTTTATTTGTTGTGTTATTTATTACGTTATCTATGATAAACGCCTATTAAATTGTTGTGAGCAACATCATGCGACTCAAGGCGACCAAATAACTATGCAACTTTATTATGTAGAGCTTTGGTTGTACAACACAACATAATCTAACTACCTAATTAACACTTATTTATTACCGAAAAAATAGAACAGACAGACAGCTCAGACTTTACTCCCGCGTCTCCATAGAATCGCAAGCGCTCAGTATTTTCAAATGTGGTAAGACGAAACCCCGACGGATAAGTATTCTTTTAATTTATTTGGAAATAGGGATTCAGCCCTTGAGGCGGGGAGCGATCGATGTCTGTAAAATTCAAGGGTTTCTTCAGCCGAATGTTCCAAATGAAATTACTTCGGCTCATTTTTACTTGCGCGTATCCAACTCGTAGTAGAATAGAACGCCTGATCCAAGCATTAAATATTTATCTGTCGCAAAGATGAGCCCATTCATGTTGGGTTTTTTCGAGCTTTGAGATTCCTAAGAACATGCTAGTCACAATAAGTACGACCTTTCAATACCACTGAGGGTATCTGTTCTCAGAGACGTAGTTATAACAAGAGACCAAAAGCTCGTTTTATCGATGTGTTCTTAGAAAGTGAATTATAAGTCCTTTTTTTAAGAATATGTATGAAATTGTTTTTCCTATGTACTCGAAATTACTAAGAATAAATAATGAGTTAAGGCGAGGTAATTTTGATATAAAATTTATGCTTAAAATTATAAAAATAAAGGTAACAATATTGGTTAAAAATGGGATTATTTATGATTGAGCGAAATAAGTGTAATCTTCTAATCTAATATTAAATCTAATATAATATATTATAATAAATATTTCTTAGGACATAAAATCCACAAGAACTATTTTAAAATTAGAATCAAAATATTTGTACTTTCGCCTTCGCCGGAATTACTTGGCCTTAAATGGTGATCCGTGTCGTTTGCATTGCAATCTCGATGGGCTATTGTCGCTTTTATCAATACCTGCCGTATATATAATACTACTTAGTATATTGTCTATAGTATAGATATTGTCCCTAGTATTCGATATCAGCGTAACGTAAACATAGACATGGTCTCCTTTGTCTATGCTAGTCAGTTTCTTGGAGAGAACCCGCACGTCGTGTGTGCATTTCTGAGGTTATCGCAGTTTCCAGTCGACAAGTCTGCAGTGAGTGTAAGCAATACCTACCTTTTACTACATTCGCGTAGAGATTGCTAGCAGGTTGCGACATAAGATTCATATACCTACGAGTATGTACTTATTTCCTTCCTTTATTCTTGCGCAAGTGTTAGGTGTTTTGTCATCATAATCAGAAATCGAACATATACTTTTACCTTCCTATAATCTTAACACGTTCACGGTCCTCATATAAAATTGTTTGACAACTTAACAAGTCCAACTAATTTAAATCGGGTAGTATTTAAACCAATATCTAATAATCAACGCTTTTTAGAACAAATTATACCAGTGTCCTATCAAAAAACAACATTTATTTTATGTCACATTCAATGTATACACATTTTTATATTTTGTGTGCATATTGAGAGTGATATAAAAGAAATGTTGTTGCGTATTCAGTTAATTTGATGTGCAATTAGTGCTTTTGATATGATATTGATATTTCTGTTCGCTTGACTAGGTTTATGATGAGCAACAAGGAAAAATTTATGTTTACTGGTGTAATTTTTGTATTTAGTAGTTGGATAAGAATTGTTCGTGAGTTAATTTATTTGTAATGCACTAATATAATAGATGCTAAGGTAATTTTATAGATATGTTTAGTGTGTGTAAAGTTTTTTGACGTGCATTTAAATATTTTTTTATTTAAATCTATTGTTAAGTGACCCAACAAAAGAGGCTTGAACTCCTTGGATAGGCACTTGGGTGCCCCATCTTGGAAGCACTGGACTGATACGAGTGTCTTTAACTAAACTCATAAACTAATTACGACTTTCTTCAACAAAGTTGACGTTAAGTTGACATTTATAAGTATATGAAAGTCACTTATTTGCCTAACTAAAGAAACGCAATTTAAAGTAGCCTAGATTATCTCACAATTTGTGAGCTAAATATTATCGGCTTAGAGTTTATTTATCTACCCTACTTAGTAGTTCATACAAACAAACACATTCATACATTACAACACGCACACACTGTTGCTTTCTTCGTCCGTGCAGTCACTGAGGGGCTAGCTGAAAATCAGCGCTGTGGCTTGCCTCAGCATTATGCTGAGCTGGTGTACCCTTTTTGGCACTGTACCACACCAGATGTTCTGTGCTGCATGTATTAAACTTTGTATACTTCTGTATTCTGATTATTACAGCGTTAAATAAACGATTTTAATTTCAATTCCAATTTCAATTAGTTACAAAGTCAAATCAAAAGTTCTATTACAGTAAAATTAGAACACGAAGCTGACACAAATTAAACTAGCACATTGCTGAGTCACTACCACGTGGTTCGGTAATTAAAAACCGGCCATATGTGTATTGTTTGTAGTATTGGACATATAGGCGGTGATCGATATGGTGCGATCGAGACGAGGGGTGGCGTAATGAGAGCGGCTGCGGAGGCGTTCGCGCGTAGCACCAAGCCAACCGTGTGAATTTTGTGGGCTCAAACGTGCGCATCGACATACGTACGTGAGCTTGCGTATAGACATGTATCGCTGAAGAGGAAACATCCTTTACATCGCGAATTGGGCATTGGGCAGAGCGATCTATCACGTTTAGTGGACTAAATAAACTTGTTGCGAGATAGGTGTCTACTATGCTATATAAGTTAGTTTATTTTGTGGAATCTAAATAGGCGACAGAGGAAAGTGAAGGTGGTGGGTTGATTTAAAAGTATCCCGAGATGAATATTCATTCATTGGAATTGGAAATCAGTAAACGAGACAGATTTTAGACTGTCAAAGATCTAAATAAGAGTTAAAACTTTTACTTAACATTTTACAAGGCTGACTTCAATTTCAAGCTGTGACATAATTTAGAACTGTAACTCGGTCATGAAAAGTCAAGTACTTAGTAAATAACTAGAATACCTAGAAGTTGCTGGAATAAATTCTGAGTAGAATTACGATAATGAATAACTGGGGTTGAACTGTACCAGTAGTAGGATGGGAACTTAGATCTATAATACAAAAAAAAATACAAAAATATTTATTAAGCCAAACAATATTCAAATTATAATCATTTAACAACAGTGTAGTTACAATGTATATATAAGTAAATATCGGTATCTACTACCCGCACTGGCCTTATCGGCCGTCTTGCAGCATAGTAGATAGCAACAGTCTAATGGCCTGGGGGATACACTTATATAAAAAATAAATAAAAATATTTAAAAAACGTAATTATTTATCCATTTTATTGTTGTTCATACCTGTTGTGAGAGGGTGTTTGAGGGTGAGTGTATGCGTGCGTGTGAGTGTCTGTGTGTGTGAGTGAGTGAGTTTGTGTGAGTGAGTGTATGCACCTGTTATTGTTAGTATGTCTGGCTACTTTTTAGTCTCTATTAAATTTTCAGTGTCATTATAATCCAGATCTGAAATAAATTCAAAATTATGATATATAAGAAATTCCAATGATCCGTTTTTGGAACGTAGGTAAATGTGAATGAAAATTATGACGGCCATCAAAACGATATATCCCGACATTATGTTCGAGCGCTCCTGAATAATTCTCGATTTAATTCTGTCCGACGACTGTCGGCGCGTGGCATGCAGCTAGTTATAGTACCTACATACTATTTAAATTTAGTTTAGGAGATTAATTAAACCGAGACTGGGCGAACGGACGTGTGCGCGTTCTGTCACGACCGTCAATGGCAGCCGTCGCACTGTTTTATTCTCGCACTACCGCCATCAATGGGAGACGCAATCAAATTTGCCAAATGACGCTCACACTAAATTGGTGAAGAGTGATTGATTGAAACGCTCCTCGGCTAAAGTATTTTACATGGGAAATAATTGAATCGGAATATATAGAGCCGTGTTTGCCGATATGCCGACCAAAAGCGGATAAACGTGATTTTGTCATTTCCGGTGTCCCAATTCGTTCGTATCTAAGTTACTTATGACTTGGATGATTTAGAAAAAGATCTCGCAAATAACACCTATCTGGTTGGATTTCTCACTTTGGCATTGACTCTTTGTCTTTTTAATTCAATAATGCGGTTCACAGGCCGAAGCCGAGGCAGAGGCCCGCAGGCCGCAGGCCGCAGAGGCTCTGCCCTGACACGCAGTATTAGCCTGATTAGCTGTGAAACGGGCGCGCCGCTCTCTGCAAAAAGCTTTAAAAACGTCGCCAGTAATTCAGTTACTGAGGCACTGGTATGGCGTCCGACAACCCAACCATGACTTCTATTGTCTCTGTACTCGAATAAAAATCGCTTTTTAGTGCAATTATGTGTGTGACGTAAAAATAAATTACTTTTCATACGATATGTAGAGACCTATCAAACTATTACCATTCCTGAAAAAAATTAATACCTAAGTAGGTACCGTCTAATTTGGTCTGACTTCCCATACATCGATGTCAAATCGCAATGATATTTCCATACGATTTCGATAAAGGTTACATTTTCTTTCATCACAATGAAATAAAATATTTCACATGGCTGATTATTGGAATACTAATTGAGTTATTTTTAAACTGAATTTGTAGAATTCTATGATATCGTAAGTCTCGGCTCTATTCCTAAAACTCAGACCCTTGAAACAGAAAAGGGTTTGATTAAACTTAATTGAAGACTTTCAACTGTGAAATAGTATTATGAGCTAATTAATGCGAAATTGTCTGAGGAGAAATATTTGGAAGGTCATGGTAGGGCCCCTAACCCGACGGTAATTAGATACGGCGCGCTTTTACAGCGGCGCGGCTCTGAATACCTACCAAATTGCGCCCTTCCAATCCTGTTTATGCCACGATAGCACCGGAGCTTCGTTTGCCAACATTTTGTCCTTCTTTTTTTAAATTTCTATACTCTACTAGTTTTCACACTGTTTATTTAGGTAGAAAAATTGAATAGATAAAGAATTTTCAAAAACTAATTCAATCCTAGCCTTTAAATATGATGATTCTTCAAAAATATTTGGCCATAGTACGTAACAAGAAGTAGAAGACCTATAGTGCGACCCGGAAAATACTTCTACAAACTCTCTTTAAGCGTTTTTAATATTTTTCTATCTATTTTTGTACCTATTAAATTACTTTTAGTCAAGGTATTTCTAGGTATAGGTAGGTATCTTATTAGCATTAGATGCATTACAACCGCTTTACTATCTAGTGAAGATGTTAGTACTTAAAATCTCGTTGTGTTCAGAAATCAGTGTACTTACCTGATCTGGATATGAAATATGTTCACTGCACATTCCGGGAGTTGATTATTTAGCCCGCCAATCCCGCAGTTCTCTATACGATATCTGTGTTTGAACCAAACGCAGTTTATTACTCGCAAACTCTGTTTTAGAGCACTCTACCTTCAAAGGTCGGAATTACTTTGTGTTCAGTAGTAGCTTAGCCGACGGGTACACTGCATATTCCGACCCTTGATTAGACGTTATACGTATTTACTTACATTTGAAAATGGTTACTAGGTACTCGCAATATAAATACCCAATTCATCTCTGACATATACAATTATTCACTATTGTTTTCCAGATCAACGTTTGACCGAACCTCGCTTTTTCATTTCATAGGTGCTAGGACATATTAATATATACGAGATGTATGATTTTGAGCCCGCTTCGCAATATTATAATATATAATAATAATCCAACTTATTACCGTATTTCATTCTTCTTTTCTTTCTTTCTATATATAGATAGAAAATAAATTAAGTACTTCTTAAAATTAGGCAATACGTATAACCAGGTTTTTAAAGTAAGAGAAGTGTCAGGCTCAAAATGCCCGCGGCTGCTCGGTATGTGGGTGAATTAGATGATTACATATATGGTTTTAAGTAGGCACGGTGATCTCCTATTATGTTTTTATAAAATCAACTCAGTGCTTTTCTTCATTTTGGAAGCAAATTCCTTCACATTACGGAAAAGGCGATGCTCACCGTCCAAAGATTCGAATGAAAAGATCTATAGCTATATATCGATATTTTTTTTTCGATGGCAGCTTTGTTTTTTACCATTCATAATGATCTACCATCGTTTTCTCAATCAATCGTGGATGTATTATGAAATAAAGGCCCTGTCACTTAGCAAAATCATTCACGTGCTTTCTCCGTTCCACGTAAAACAACTTCGGATGAATATGTCTATATTTGGCCAGAGCCTAGTGGCTTGCGCCATGAAAATAATTAAAAATCTAAATGTCAACGAGAACGTAAACAAACCGTCAGATAACCTAGACATTCTCAACTTTAAGATAAAAACTATGTAAAACAGTGCAATGATGTGGTATTTGTATGTATCGACAGCGACAGCGGGAACCTGCCGAAAGCGTACCGTTAATACAAACGGTCAAACTTTGTTTCGGAAAACAGTCGGATGTCGAAATGCGTTTACAGCAGTATTATTTTGCTGGATATATACCTTCAAACACCTCAAACTCTGCTGTAACTGAAACCGCCAAACAAGTGCTCTGCGCATTCCAACCGTTGATTAGTCCGTGCAGATATCGCTCTCGAAGCGATCGCTCTTCACTACGCGCACCTGCAGTTTTGGCACCGGCTCGAAATGAAAGGTGGAAATTAACAATCCTAAGCCATCTATATTTCCAGTGGAATTTCCTTTAGGTTCTTTTATCTAGTCAAATATTTTATCCGATGAGCGACAAAATGTAAATATGTAAAGATAATTCATGTTCGCAAAAGTTGTTGAGACTTAAAAAGACATTCCAAAACAGATACGTAAGTATCTAAAATACCTAGGATAAGATTAACTCAAAACCATCGTTGGTCTAACTAAATATCGTTTTGATTTCACAACAGATTAGCTCATTAAAAATTCAACAAACGTTTGCGACGCGTTATATTCCACAAAGTTTAAACTATGCAGCAATTGTAAAGAGAAGGCTTGTCACGAAGTGGCTGTATCAGATAAGTCCGGTAGTTTGTCCTGCGCTGAGAGAGGCTGCGTCATTTGTCGCGCACTCCCGCGCAGGTCGCAGGCGACACGATGGTGTTGTCGTGACCGCGTGGGCGCACGCACTTTCACGTACAAATCAAAAACTTTCAGTGAAGGAGGTAATAACATATTTTCCGAAATGATTGAATGAATACTCTTTATTGCACAAAATTTTAATAATCTTTAAATTAATCTGTTATTGGTGTGCTTACTTTGCAAATAGAATTTGTTATGAATAGGTAGGTACTTATTAATATTTCCTCACTCAATAAATATTTTTCCTGATACTATTACTTATAAGTACCTATCTGTAAAATAAAATACATATAATATATTCTCGTAATATGACAATATTATAACGGCTCGTCCCTTTTAGTGTGTATTGCTCAAGCGACTATTTATTTATTTATTTATTCTTTTACACTTTTGTGTACAGGTGAGGTTAAATGCCTTGCGGAATTCTTTGCCAGCTGACCTTTGGGCATGCAGATATGTTGCGGCGGTGCAGTGCTATATGTAAAGACTATTCAATTATACCTACCTACCTATACGCTTTCTTCTATGATATAGGCATGGACGTATCCATCAGGTGATGCCTTAGAAAGATAATTGTATTTCAGAACGCATCCGACAGAAAGTACTTACAATTGTGTATCTATGGCTGCGACCCCGGCCCACGCATGTCTCCTCCGGGAAAGGAATAGTATTGCGTCGGCGCATACATTAAACCTTTCCAAAACAGTGCACTTTAATGCCAATTTTATATCTAATAAATACATACGAGTACATACTCGCACGTCTATCGAATAGCTGCACTCGGTTCAAAAGTAATATTACATTCGTTGTCTTGTTCATTTTTCAAATGACATTGACTTCTGTCTGAATATGTCTGACGTCGCTCTATTTATTTTCACGCTTGCCGCCACTAAACAAGCACTCGGTAAATGCTGCGTCAGCATTTGTCAAATAAGCTCTACATGAGGAGCATGTCAACTCCCAGCTGTATCCTAAGTTTTATGACCTAAGTGATAGAAATCAAAAGTGAACAGACTACAAAACTACAAGGTCGGGACTAGTCTAGACTACAAATAGGTGTATTTGACTCTGGTTTAACAGTTACTACTAGTGTAGATATTTTTCAGAGAGATTAACTGACTCAGCTCAGGGTAGATTATTTTTAAATCTGAAAGTCTGACAATTATGAAAATAAGTAGGTATTCCATTCCTTTTGCCTGTATCGTAAATTCATGAGTCATAATTCGAAACTCGTAACTTCGTATTAAATATAAGTAAACATAGGCCGCCTTTGTACACTTATTCTATTATATAATTCCTTTCCTATGTAAATTTCTTGTGTGTAATAAAGTCTTAATCTATCTTTCTATCTATATATCTATAGGTAACTAAAGTTAAGTAGGCATTAGTAGGCATTCGCTTCGTTGCGCTGTCATCCAGGCTTTAGTTCCTACCTGATAAACCTACACACAGCATCACAATGGCCATTAAAGTCTGTCGCACAGACATGCTGCATTTGGTTAATGGTGTTTGTGAAACTCCGTGAAGCATTGAAACAATAAGCCTCAATGACATATCGTGCACAAATTACCAGTCTCTAAAATATTTCATTCCAAAAGCCTTTACCTTACTTGATTCATAGTTTTCTTTTAAGATAACCGTCATCATCATCGGGACCATCATCAAAATGATGTTTAGAGTACCTACCGTGTTTCGAATTATGACTTAAGAATTAACGAAAAATCTGAATAATTTCTAGGCGTCTGAATAATTTCTAATCTTTACCAGTCCTCCTTATTTCTAGTATCCGAGTAATCATTACCGGAGTAGGTAAGTAGGAATCCAGAAAAAGAAAATTGCTAATCAACATTCCCGTTACTTTAAATGAAGGTGAACATTTTTGAAACCTTTATCTGCATACTGAAAACTCAGCCTTTATTTGGGACCGGAGGGGACTTATCAGGGCGTTTTTCAAATAACGGCATCAATTTCGCACCGGCATCCTCACCTGTTATCTCTTTCTCTTCCTGAACCGCACAAAGCGCCCTTTCGTGGCCGCCATTTTAGCGCCTCGCCCTCTCATTTTGTGACACTCGAAATGCCATTATCTTTTACATATGCCCGGGTCACGAAGTATACTTACACGGCTTAAATTATGTTAATGATCGTTTAACAAAAGCATAAGCACCTCTGTAGTTGCTCTCGTTAAATTTTAAACCCCATTAATGTTTCAAACACCCTTTTAGAAATTTTTCGTGTTTGTTACAGGTACGTTCAGATGGCACGGCGCGTATTAAATTCAAACTTCGTAGCGAATGAGATTATCGCAAAAGGTGGGTGTAGAGCTGATGTGGCGACTTCATCTAAATAACTCACTGGAACAGAACTCTGTAATGAGTCACCTCTTTTGATGTGAGCTTCGGACGGATTTTCATTAAAATCGGTAGGTAAGTGAAAAGTTACCTAATAAGCCATATTATTTTGTTGTCTACGTATGGTGACTAACCCTTATCATCACAATACAACGTTCTTGTAAAAGGATTTTACAAGGAGGAGTAACTACTAGGTACATTCCATAATTTTATTTCCACGAAAATATCGATTCGGTTACAAAGCTTTTATTCAATTGGTGGTAAAATGAAAGTATTATACGATTTTGAAGTATATTAATATTAAAGATAGATTTCTTTAATATTAGTATACCTATCCAATCCAATCGAATAATGATTAGTATAAAATATAAGATTAAGATTTCATCGTAATATGTGTGACCTTACGTGGATTAAATAGCAACTTGGTCTATCCAGCTATAAATGTAAGACAATCCTGAGCATTCAATAGTTAGACTTATTTTAAATTATAAGCAAATAATAGATCAAAGTTTTTCATTAAACCCGTATGAACGTAATGAAATCACCCAACACTCCGAACTATGCAGATATTTTGAAAGGACTCCTTTGCTTCCCGGGCGACATTCATTATGAACTTTTTTAATCGTCCTTTGTCCCGGTGGAAAAAAAAACAAATCCGTTGTGATGCCGGTCGAGACGGCATGTCCCCGGCCGTGCTCGTAATTAAACTGACACCGTCTCCCGGGACGAGTTTTGAATGTTATTAGAATCTCTTTCGCGCCACCGCTTCTGATTGGAAACACACAAACATACGCTCGGAAAGTCATTAAAATACTCGCATATGCACGTTTTTACAGGAGAATTCTATCTGTAAAATATATTCATTAAGGTATTATATTGGACGCTGTCTATAAACCTTGTCGAAATATTCCTAACTCCATTTGAACAAACTTTTCAGGAGCCACAAAATTTTGTACCTACAGAGGTAATAGGTATATATCTTTTTTTTAATAAATTAGATAAAAACAAAACAAAAAACGTGTTTTGGGAATAGACGCGTTCAGCAATTCTCTAAATAAATGCATCAAAACATTTTTTTAAGATACGAAGTTTTTGCTGTAAGCCAACGATATGCAACTCTTGCACAATTAAAAGTGCGAAATTTGGATTGTCCAATTAAATGTTGATATCAAAACAAGAATGGTTTTGTCATTCGATTAAAAACACCAAAAACATACCTAGTAAGTTACAAGAAATATAAATGAAATGTTTATTCTAAAAAGCCCTTGGTCGTCGAAAACTAGAGTGGTAGAGTGACACCAAGAGCTCTCACACTGCAACAAACAGTGCGGTAACAGGTGGCCCTCACTGTGAACAGAACATTGCTCTGTGACGTGATAATATCGCACATGCATGACAGTATTTTTCGAAAAATATACATCTTATTGAATGTTGCTATTTCCAAATGGAGCGGGATTGGTATGGTTTCGTAGACCGAAAGGCTAGTCAATACACTCATATTGACTTAATCCTGCTTGGGATGCGAAAGTCAATAGACTACTTAACTTTTGTAAAAAATTACGAATATAAATGAAGGCTAAAGTGTATCCGGAAAATAATTTGGGGTCATAATTTGGGGGCAAAATCGGAAAATAGTACTAAAAAGATGGTTAATAGCGAGTCGAGCCTCGCACCCTATCTTACGGGTTTTTTTTTGGAAGCATGACCCTTAGCCTCCCCATGGATCCGTCATTCCCTTCCCTTCAGGACTAAACGCAGAATAAGACAATTTCAAGGCAGCTTCAATAGATAAGACGCCTGTGATTTTAACCTTTACTCAGTCGTTTCAGTATTTGCTTCACGGCTTTTTACAGATTAAAATCTAGATTTATCACGTATCACAAATAAGAGATACCTAGTTGTAGTCGAGTTGTGTTTGCGAGCTTCGCGTTGTGTTGACAGTGTCCACCCGGACTCCACGAACACGTTCTGTTTAAACAGCGACACATCGACGTGTATGTTTTGAATTTAAATTATTTAAAGCGCCGATCCAAATCAAAACGTGTTCGCCAATTTTTAAGCATAATTAATTTTGAATTTTTGCTGACGGGTATCATTAATTTCCCGTCAGAGTCTGTTTACCTCAGTGTCATTCCTCGTGACGTAACGTAGCCAAATAATTTAATCGCATATTTTTTATTTATTTCAGCAATTAATTTTTATTGACTGTACAGTAATCCTTTTGGTGACATAAATGTTAATTATTGGCTCTAAATTTCTTTCACAAATTAGACGGAATTCATAAATTTGGATGGGTTTTGACGGGCAGCGTATGCGTTGGCTGGGTGCCAAGTCCACACCACTTTCCCTTACAGACGACGAAGCTCTCCCATAATAGTAGAATGGGCGGACGGGCACATTGCCTCTCTTTCCGAGAAATTGTCGATTTCCAGTAGTAACGTGTTCAAATAGACATCGGAAATATTTTATGAGTGATAAATTGCTGTGGAATTGATGATTCAAAGATGAGTTTGGAAAAATAGTTAGGTTCATAGAATGAAGAACGACGTAAAAATTTAATAGGAATAAGTTTAAATATACGTGGGAAAACAATATTCTTGAAAGTCATGGAAGAATGCGAGCCAATTTTTGATTAGGCTTTTGATGACAGTCATCAATTTATGGCATCGTTTAGCTGTCATATTGGCTCAAAATAATATCCTCCTGAAATCGTAGCTCATAATTAAATGTGCGCTGAATGATGTATGATCTCAATTTGGGAAATGGCCTGCATTTACCCCAGAGTCGTCCCCGCCAGCTGCCAATACATTTCAAACAATGCCCAACGTGTATTTATTTCGAATGACAAATTAAAATTTAAATTAATCAATATCTTTGATGCGGGCCAATGGAACGCAATTGCACTGAAATCTCGACTGTTATTGTATTATTCATACTTTAATAAATAAATTGAATTAAACCGGTAGACGTATTATTCAAAATCGTTACTTGATAGTACCCATAAGAGCTTTTAGGGTATCTACTACCTAAAATACCTTACTTTCCTATTTTAAAATTATACCCTGACTAGGATTATGGAAACGCTGTCAAGAGGGCGACTTTGGTACTTTTATAATCTATCTTAAAGAGATCGCAATGAAAAAATTCTTATTTCCATTTAATTCCGCAATATAGCTAACCTTTTTATAATTCTGGTCAAGCTTTACCAATTTAATTTTCCATGGTAGTTACATAAGACAACACAAAAATTTTGAAAATCACACTGTGAAACGGAATTATAGCCCAGTCCGTTCACTGATACGATCTACGACTTGACTACTCAATTCATAAACAAATCAACCCTTAAAACGTCTACGATTTGCAACGAATCGTAAATAATAATCCGCGGGTAGGTAGCGCAAACGCTAGCGAATCGGAAGCGGGCGCCAGCCGGAAACTGCGTAGCTCCAGATTCAATTTCCGCTGCCGGTCGCCTAATAAGTCCACTATTCACGGGATTTATTCAGATAGAAGGCGCAATTTAAAGACAGGTAAGATGAAGAAGCACTCATTGGAAATATTGGACAACAAATTCGCTCAAAAAGCTGTCAGATGTCTACTTTGTCAATGGATTACAAAAGCTTAGGGTTATAGCCAGGACTCTGTCTATTTCGAAACGTTTTATTAGGTGAATATACTTTGTTATCTTTTTTTTGGCTACGATATTGAGTAGACAAAAATATCAAAGAGCATTTTTAGCATTTAATATAATTAATGTGCATTAAAACCCAAAACATTCACTAGGCTTATGGAACCTATCATTCTTTAGGATTTAGGTACACTATTACAGATCTTCACTAGGTTAGATTCACATCAGTTCTCACTAAGTAAATTACTCCTTAATAAATTAAAGCAGCTACTGCAACTACTTAGTTAAGCTTTAGATAATCTCCGAGTGTCTACTGCTCTAAAGAAGCTCTTATTCCCAAAAGAACTGAAGTAATAAGAGTCCAACGCTACGACAAAGTCGTTTGTCTCTCGAAACTGAGAACAGTTCTAGTGAAAGAGCAAAAATAATCATAAAAACTAATGATAGGCAAAGGCATAACCAGTTTTTCAGTTAAGGGAAGACAGAACATCAAGAAAATATTTTTTTAGCTATGGAAGGGTGTAGAAAACTTTAGTTTGTACATTAAAATCAACGATTAGGCCATTAAACTCATGAATTAAAAAAAAAATATAAGTGCAATACAGGGTGTCCCAGAAAGTATGGTATGGATGAAATGAAACAGGTTGATGCCTGAGGTCATTACCAATCTATATAACCTCATATATGGTAAAAAAGTTATTTAATTATTTTGAATTATATCAAAAATGGCACAGTGAACCCACTAAAACATCATTAAAAAAACTAACATATATTTGACAGATTTTCTATCAACCAGTGGTCGGATTTTGATGCGGATTTTTTTATTTGATAGAGCGGCACATCAAGAATATTTCTAGCTATGACTGATCAAAATTGGTCCAGTGGTTACACCCTGTATAGCCATCAATCTCATCAAGATTAGATCGCATATTTTAATGTTAAAACATGGAATGTTTTCTGCACTCTCACACTAGCCAAAAAACTGATAATAATAGCTTTAATTCTCTTTGATTATCTTCTGTCCCTGATTATTCTTCCCTGGATACGCCTATGCCAATAGATTACGTTTTGTACACCAAGTATCTTAGATGTCTAAGAAGTTGTTCTATGACTCCATA
Organism: Hofmannophila pseudospretella; assembly: GCA_947369225.1. Lineage (NCBI taxonomy): Eukaryota > Metazoa > Arthropoda > Insecta > Lepidoptera > Oecophoridae > Hofmannophila > Hofmannophila pseudospretella. Next base: position 8,139,933 of record OX376316.1, read on the forward strand.
ATTCTCATAAGAGTTCTATATAGAAGCGCACTCGTGGCCGCTCGCACAAAAGGAATATCACGTGCAAGTATCCGACAAAGAGCCCAGTGCGCTGCGTAATTCGATATTCTCGGGTTGAATGATCCCATATCAACGCCGAGAACCTTAATTCAGCTCTTCTAGCGACAGAGGCGGAGTGCACTTGGGCGTAAATAAAAAGTTGAGCGTCGGTAACGCGAGCGCACAATGACGGTAGACAATGTGTTAGCGAAATGACACTCCTGAGCCACTAGGCGCCTTCACAACCTTGCATTGCAGCGTCGTATTTGCACCTCATTCCTTTGAAAACTGAGACATTTTACTCAAAATTTAATTTGAAAACAAATTGTGAATTGAATGGAGTGTTTGATTGCACTAAAAGTTTATTATTGGTAGGTATGGATGTTGTATGAAAACGCTAGGTACTCGTATACTAAGTACCTACTAAATAAGAAATAAGTATAGCATTAATAAGTACTGGTATTATGATTTATCCTACAAGGAATAGAGCTCCGCGAATGTCAATCGCTAGCTCAATCCAGATATTTTTATGTTAATAAAAAGACAGACACTGGCACGAATAATTAATTGTCTGTTGAGCTTGACTCTATAGAGAGCATCACGACTATATTAAGGTGAAACCTCTACAAAAGTGCAAATAAATAAACGGTTCATCAATTATTCTGTGCAATTTGTGCTGAACGTGAGTGGTTTAGCCGCAGATGAGCCGACTCTACGATTGCATCCGTTCATTACCCGCGCCCCTAACCTACTCTACTCTCGTCAGCGGTACAGGCAGTAAGCACCCTTATAACACGACGCAATGACAGTCATCTTCGCAGCCTAGCTTCAGCCAGTTTCTAAAGGACATGAAAAGGTTTTAGAAAACATTTCCTGTTTTCATTTTGTTCAACTTTTACGTAATGAAAGTGGGAATATGGGCGTACCTACTTAACTTAGGTACATATAAGTTCATAATTAGTAAGTAAACTTGTAAAGTAAAGTTGTAATTGTCTGAACCTTATATCAACAATAAAAAAAATTGTTACTCATTACAGGTGTAACAAAAAACTTTGACCTAATCTTGGGGCTAGTCTAACTGGAGATCGATGCCAATTGCATGGAAGATTTTATCTTCAAAAACCTAAAACAGTAATTGAGCGTCCTCGCAAGAGGTCAATCACAACTCACCACTGGCATTTTGTTAGACCCTGTAAAACTGGAATTTAAATAAATATATACCTAATTGCTTTCGGTTAGAAAGGGCTATTGAATAATCGCTCACAACATTCTAATCGATACCCTTATTGGTTCGTAAATAAAAACTGGGGCTGCTCCGGTTTTCCATTTTCGTGGTATTAAATATTAATGAAAGCCATCGGCTGCGGGCATTGTTACAAACACCGCTCTGCCTGCCGTTGTAATTTACATTGCCGGCTATCGCATTAACGATGACTGAGCGGTTCCTCTTAATTATCATTTTGCACGGTTCGTCAGGCACACGCTGGGCCCTATTCGAAATACACCCGCACTGTATAACGCGTGACCCTTTCAGTAATCTAGGTACGTATATAAAATTTTATGAAAAACACTTCAGCGTTTAATATCAAATATATCTTATTTATTAAACGGTGACGAGTTTCGTCTGGACTGGATTTGTCTTGGAGAACTTTCAGTCTCAAATTATTTCGCTGGTGACAACCGTAAGAATGTTTGTGCGAAACGTAAAAAAGTATGTTTGTTTTCTTGATTATAATGGTTAGAAGCAACTTATTGTCAGAGTTGTTCAGGCCGCCCGTAGGCCTCTGACATGGCCTAACCACGACTGTTGAACGATAACAATCGGGACCGATTGTTTAACGTTCTCTCCGAGGCATAGAATGGATTGAGATGAAATATGCCATTAGCGGTCACCCATCCTGGTTCTGACCTCGGCCAACGTGGCTTAACTTACACGATCACTTTATAAAGCTAGGCTATAAAGTAAAAAAATACTTCATCACACTTTTAGTCACTTTTGGTAGAATGTGAATTTAGTAAGTCTTATCTAAGAGTTTTAATTTGCTTGCCCTTTCACGTCGTGATTGTAGTATATAGTTCTTAATACTGTGGTAATACCAAGTTCATATTATAACATAGAGTAAGTAAGGGATTGCATGGATTGCTTGAATTACTTGATCCAGGATGGACCCCAACAACCGTCTCGGATCGAACCCGTGCCCGCGGAGTTGGCCCTCCAGTTTAATTGTATATTCAGATACGGGCAACTTCTCGAATTAGGTAAGCCGGAATCGCCGCATTAATTAATATTTGTGTTTGAACTGTCTCCGTGCCCTTGAGTGATTAAGCGACCTTTCAAATAACAGTTAGTTGTAGACAATTTCCATTGTTTGCTTTCCAATTTATAGTTAGTAGATGTTCTGGTTATTTGATTTGATTGAGCAGTAAATATTCATGAATCGAGATGTATTACGTTCAGCGAATCCTGGATTTCGCATGTAATGTCGAAACGTGAGAGATCACTCGCGCCCACCCTCGCAGCAATTTTTCGATTATCCTCTCGACAACAGTAATACGAGACAATATTAGGTGTATCGTAATTCGATATTATCAACTTGCCTGCTAAAGAGGAGAAACGAATCGTAAATAATACATGGGAATTAACCATAGAAATCCATTTGTGTTCTGTGAAGATTCCTATAATAGAGATAGGATATCGTTGAATGGCGCAGCTGTGTTATTATAGTTTCGGCATTCGTATGTTTTCGTGCGTATCCTGAAGGCTACAGCCGCAATAGTTATCCGGTGCAAGTATGGCGACATCTGCGGAGCAAGCCAGAGTTCAACTAATAACACGACCGTAACTTGAAGCAACCTGTAATGAAAGCGGGCGGGTCTCGGAATCAGAACGCGGGTAAACATCTCTATTCCGTTCGGCACAAACAACATGCAGCCAGACGTATAAACTTTCGGCAATTTCATATCAGACATGTGACATGACTGTTTAAATAATAAGAAACATGAATATTCTACGAATAAAGGACAATGTTTTTTCCCATACATTGTTTGCCTAAGGTCCAACAGTCACAGAAAATTAATGATTTTGGTCCCGTAAATGCATATATTTTCGTGTATTTTAGTTTAAATAACGGACACATCTGAGAATTGTTTTATTTAAAAAAATCATTCAGATTTTGAGGTTATGTCCATTGGATTCTAATAACATGAACAGGTAGCATTAAATATGCTATAATTATCATACAAGTCACATGTATGTTGGATCATAGGTGAAAAAAATAATTATCCTTTCCGATTTCAATACACAAACATACCATAATATCAATGATAATTTAAATCGAAATTAAAGATATAGGATGTATTACTTGCGTATATCTTTACAAAGTTTACACTTGAAAGTAAAATGTTGTGTAACCAAAAAGCCATAGAATTTCATCAACAAACGGCATTGGTCACACACAATATAATTTCTAAGGAGTTCTTCCGTCCAAGCGGAGAGAATGTTAATAGGTCGTGAAAGCCAGATAAGGAGGTCCCCTAATCAAATATTCGGGAATCCTTCTTAAGAACGAGCTGGGCTGGGACGAGCGGCCGTGCATAAGCAACAATATCGGTCCCTTTTAAGGTATAAAGACAACTTAAGGACGATCCGTAATCCGGCCGGTTGCGATTCGCGACCTACCCGTAACTGCGTCGGGTACCGTCCAGAACTTTTTGTAAGGAAGCCGGATTTGTACTTATCGAGCCGAAAATAAATTGTATAATCTTGTTATGCTTACTTGGAAATTTTCAGGAGAAAAACATCTATTTTTAAACCGAACCTCGTTACTTTGCTCGGGATAAAACTTAAGACTTCAAAGACTTGCTCTTTGATATCAAAGAGGACTAAAATTAAAGAATATTTTGTTGTAACCTTAAAAAAACTAAACCTAAACTTTAAAAAAATAAACAAATCCTTAAAATCAAAGTTTTACTCACAGGTGATTTGTAACTTACAGCAGATCTTCCACCCAAAGATCCTCATTTTTGCATCATATAGTTGTGACAACAAGATGTTCCCCTGCAGGACAATATTGCACAATAGTCTTTACAAATCTTACAACTTTAAAACGTCACGGTGCATATGTCTCCCTTCAGTAAAAAAAAAATACAAACACACGTCACGTTTGAGTTTGAAAGTTTGGTCTCCACCATACGGTTCCCGAATTCTTCGCACAATGCGTCATTGTTGTCGGACATAATACCCGGCATTAACATTTCGTACCTCGGTTCCCGTCATTGATGACGATTTATTGTCACAAGCACCGCAGCGACTCTATGCGGTATAATTAATCCCGCATTTTTTATCTCCGCGATGATTTACGTTTGTTGTGAAGTTTGTTTTGCGGAGACATCTGCCGACGTACCATTGTTAGTCAAAGCTGTCCTCAGGTAAACCAGATAATGGGAATTATCTCAGAAAGAGTTGACATTTCTTCTTTTAAACTTTTGTAGAGTCGAGTGTTTTGACAATGCTTGTTTATTTTAGAGATTTATTTACAAAGGTTCATCAAATGTTATCTGCCGAGGAGAGCTTTATGAAATAAGTTTTTGTAAAAGTATGCGACGTTTTTTTAAAGAAATTATTCTTCAACACCCGTCAAAGAGCATATCAAGCACGTACATGATCCGTATCATGTACGTGCTAGTACATGATACGGATCATGGCCGTGGTCCGTAGGCTATTATGTTTGTCATAACTTTTATAGTCCTAAATTTACTTCCCCTAATGTTCATCGTCATATTAGTCGTTTGTCCTAATAATTTCTTCCCATAATTTTAATAGACCTAATATCACTTTCCCTAATTTCGCGAGACATAACAATCATAATCCCGAATATTATTTACCATAATCTTCTTAACCCATAATAATCAAAAGTCATAATTTCACGAGTTATAATATTTAAATGTCATAAAGTTTTTAGACATAAACATAAACTCATAATATTTTAAAATTCTTGATCATAATAATTTACCGCAAGTTGTAGTTTGTTGGTTCTGCGCCTCGCCCTATTCTTCAACCTAACCTGTCCGTGTCGGATCCGCTCCGACTACACCTATGCTTACTTGCATGCATGCTAGCAAGCATACATGCAAACAAGCAAACATTCATGCACGCCAGCAAGCAAGCATAAGCAAGTCGTTGTCGCTGAATTGTTTTATAAAAAAATATGTAACAAAATAATATTTATGGCGAATTTTCGTATTATGCTAATTGTTGTGAAACAAAATTAGGTATTATGGCAATAATTGTAAACTTTATGACAAACATGTTTTATGACATACATGTTTATGGCAAACGAAATTAGGTATTATAACAATTATGACACCAAAGTTTAGGACAAAAATGTATTAGGACAATCGATAATTATGTGTAACAAAAATTATAACACTCGAACATTATGGCTGAAGACTATTATGGCAAGCGAGTTATGACAAGTGACTTTAGGACAATCAATATTATGACCAAAAAAAAGAAACACCGGTTCGGTAGCCACTCTGACACAAAAAATATTAACTTACCATATAAAATTATTAACGTAAATGTTAACTTTGGTAATAAGTTTATACTTATACTTTTTATTGAAATTATATACTACCAGGCATATTCAAATTTTTTTTCAGATGTAGCATAACTCTCACGTCCATAATCCCCTAAGGGGTAGACAGAGGAACCACCTTCATCATAGGTAGTTTTTCCAGATCTATTGTAGCTAATATATTAAAAAAATTAAAGACCCCCGGACAACGACTTTGAAAGGGAATATCTCGAGACTGAAGGGTTTAACTTAAACTCCAAATTTCATGCCATAGTATAGATGCAAAAATAAAAGAACAAATTGCCTGTGACATACAGACATGACGAAACTATAAGGGTTCCTTAGTTGACTACGGCACCTTAAAAATTGAGTAAAAAAACAAACAAAATATCGAGTCGAGCACAGCTAATAATCGTAGGTAGTTCGAGTCGCAGTCCATCGCTCGTCCACACGGACGCGTTCATTTATGGGGTAAACAAAGAATTTATTGATGTCGTATAATTTTATGTTCTAAACAAAGGTTCGTCAGGCGCCCTTCCACCCGCGCACACCCCGCGCTGCCGCCCACACCCGCTGGACTGCACTTGTTCCTAACATATGTCTACAAGTGCGTTTGTTTATGCCTGCACTGTTTACAATAAGATGCGTTTCGTTGTTTAAATAAATCTTCACGGCGACGTAAAGGTTAAACATGGGGCCGTCATTTTTTTAGACAAACTTGAATTCTGCCCTGACTGTATTGATCATGATCACCTGTCAAATACCGCACTAATAACTAAAACACGTTTAGGCCGTGTGATGTAATAGGCAATGCGCTAAAAGGTGTATCGTCTCGCGTTAAATTTAATATAGGTAAACAACAAAGGTACAGTCGACCACAATATATAGTATACCATCTGTCAAAAACCCTCGATTAAATCTCAACCTTATGACTGCGGCAATATGATACATTTCAAATTCTCAAATTTTGACGTTTTGGGTAGGCTGACTGTACGAGACCGCATTATTCACTGTTAGCGCACAGAGCGGTGTTAAAATCAATTGGTCAAAGTCATTTTGTGCATTCATCGCTCGGTCTGCACGTGGAAACGTCTTTTGAATCCCATTGTCGTGTCGGACTCCCACTGTGATGTCGCCGACGACGCTCCGCCCGCCAATCCCACCGATCAGTTACTTCCCAGAAATGAATTATCTATCTCCTCTTCTATAAATACACGTGATACGACCCGACTAATCTCATCGAAATAATAAATCACATACCGAAGTCACAATCTGTCTTTTACGATCGTTTGTCTTAATGAGCGGCGCGAATCGAAAGTCACGACTCACGAGCACTCGAGCACTGTTTAGGTCAGCGTTTACGTTTTAAAGTCATAAAACTACCTAGATTGCGGATATCCTAGAAGGAAAGTAGAACGCAGGATCCAATCCGAGTTTGCAAACAAGGGAAGTTACGGTGGTGGTGCGGGCGCCGGGCGCTGCGGCTCGGCAAATAGGTACGGCCCGCGCCGATAAGACGCCGTCTCCTGTGACTTCTATTTAAACAGACAGGGAAACGCTTACAGATTAAATGTTTCGCCTGTTTATTTTTGTTCTTTCTTCCCATCGGACTTTCCGTGACTAAAATATATCTGAGACTCAGATGACAAGTCGACTTATCGCTATCGGAGCTAATCTAAACGCAGAATGAGTTTTTAAAAAGGTTCAGTCCGCTTCCTTTCGCCGACGAAGTGCGGAGGGCGGATTAAGAGAGCTTTCAGGCTTCAGCCCGCGGGCCGCACAGTTGCGCCGCGGCACGGCTATTAAGGTAGACGCTGCTTTGTTTGCGCATTTGACGATTCAGCGCAGAGCTTCTGCCAGTAAAATATTAAAACACGACTCTTCTGTTAAACTCCATTCAAACTGTGCTCAAAATTAGTCTTTTATTGACGGAACCGCAATGCTTTTTAAAGGTTTTCAGAGTTTTATCAATGAAGGAAAGTTATACTTAAGTACTAAGATGCCACTTACCTACTTAATCTGAAAAACCAGTAGCTAAACTCATAAATATCATTTCTCAGATCTTTCCAAAAGGTATTATTTCATAATGTAATCAGTAATTATTGCCTTAACGAGTCTGCCTTTAATTTGTTAGGCGTTTTAAACGGCTTTGCGCATTTGAATCGCAAATTTCTTAGAATATTTCAAGAGGGTCGCTGACGTTTGGAGGACATTATCTCTTCATAAAATTCAAGATCTGGCAGAGTAGTTCATTGTATTTTCAAATTAAAGGTTAACACGGCGCAACTTGTGTGCCTATTCATAGAAGCTAATTTACACATAGTTGAATCAGTTTTGTTGACATCTCTAGATATTTATAGAACCATACGTTTATGCAAATATATTCAAGATCCTGATCTTGAAAAAAAAGAGTTAAGTACCTTCAACGCGTAAATCAACGCAATTTATTCCTATTCAACATTTGACTTTGTAATTTCCATGATTATTTGAATCTCGTACTCTTAACAAGGGAGCGGCATTCAGAAACCCTTTTAGAACGGTGTTGTTCCAAATTGAATCTAAAAACTTATACGAGTAGCTATAAATAACACAATTTGACCGAAAATTTGCTGGTATTTTCAGGGAATTTTCGATGCAAACTGTATGAAACACCTTCATTTAATTAAACCTGCCCTGATCGCTAACCCCGGAGAGCAAGCTCTACGGTACACCTGCCTCTACCTACTCAAATAACCTCAACATAACATTAATATTAAAGAACGCAACGTAACATCTTTGTGATCTACGGGAATCTTTTTAACTCCAATAATACGAGTATAGCACTCGTAAATAATGTACGTCTGGTTACTTATTTACCACAGACTCTAATATAAAGCTTTATTTTTGAAATCATACTCATCATCTAAGCTGCCTCTATCATCTCTACCTTCTCATAAGTACTTACATTTAATCTATTCCATTAAATATGTTTCTTTCAATTCAATTAATTAGGAATTTTAGAGAAATATTCTCGTAGGTATATAGATTATACCTACTATATATAGATTAGGTATATAGAAACAACACAGTTTAGGAGGCATGTTTTCAGGTGATGGACTGGTGACGTACCCAGTCGCTAGCCGCTACTGAGCAACATTAATGCAGACAAAGAGATTCATTGATGAAATAGCAATTCCAATCCAAAACCCTACTCGGAACTGGAAATGCCGTGATTAGTGGATAAAGGAAGTTTTGCAACAGTGCCACGGTATTGCGTTTCCCGGGGCAGGAAACACGACCGAGGCGACGTACGTCGGCAATCATTCGCACATCCGGCTGTGCGATACCTTTGACGTCTTTGATACTCCGTGACAGTCTCGAGATCAAATCTTTGACTACCTTCGATGGTTTTAAGATGTAAATACTTTTAGAGTTTGCGTATAGAAATTATAAATATTAAAAAGTTGGAATGTAAAGCGATAATTAACGACCTATCATCAAAAGCATATTTTTAAGATATACGAAATTTGAACCTGCGATTTTGTATTTCCATGACTTGATTTAAACCATGTGAATAGCTAACTACCTATGATGAAGGTGGTTCCTCTGTCTACCTCCTCGGGGATTATGGACGTGAGAGTTACGCTATGCTATGCTATGAATAGCTAACAATAATACTACGTGACAAGTGTTCCCAGATCTCGTATCTATGTCACAACCATAGACAAAATTGGTCAACAACAACAACAACAAATACCTACTGAAAATAAATTACGAAATGTATTTGTTTTATTTGGTGATGCCGAGACTGTTTGAGGACACACCTCGTACGCAGCACGGAACAGCAACCCTTTACTTAAACCCCCGAAGGCGTGGCCCGTGGAACAAACAAACGGAAGCGAAATTGAGAGGAGCGCCCGGAACTGGCAGTATACCTTTTCATTACAGAATCCCTTTTTAATTACCACGACTCGAATAAAAATTGTATTTTTTTATTCCAAGTAGGCGTAATTGGAAAGGAAATTGCCGGGCTGGGCGGCGGCGGCGTCGAATAAAACTTTAATATAATGCATAAGGCCCTTTGATCTCGCACTTCGCTTGCATCGCAGAGATACGATACGCTCACAAACACAAGAAACAAACGTACACTAAAATAACAACCACAAATTCTGCACTTTAATGAATAATAATGTGAGTTTCAAACAAAAACGAAACGTAGAGACGAGACAGTAACGTTATCAAAACACGTCAGGAATAAAATTGTTCGCTTATGAGCCAAAAGACTCTTTCAGGAAGCCGTGAGCCTAAGAAGCGCCATAAATTACATGTGAAATAATAAAAGGAAGGAAATCTTTCATCCGCAAACGTTTTACAAAGAGACACCCTTGCGTCTCGCAGAGCTGGTGATAAATGTCGCCTGTAGCACGATCCGGTGTGTCGGTAAAAACGTGAATCCCTCTAATAAAAATAGTCGCTACCACATTTACATTACTAAGTAATTATAGAAGCTATAATAATGGAAACTTTTAACAGTAAATCAAGATAAAGGTAAAATATCCGTCAGTTTACTCTCACTTTTAATTAGAACGCAAAAGTGTGTAAGAAATCAGATACCTTGTCTTATTTCCCTGAGTAACTGGAAATTGAAGATAACTAAATAAAAAGTAAGCTACTCGTAGATTACGAAAAATATCAACAATACAATTCACCTTTGCCCGACAGGCGAATAAGGGATGGCAAAGGTAAGACATACGGTCAAAGGGAAGATAATAAAGCGTTGTATTTTCATTCTAATCCGCAGTCGAGCCGGGGTGAGAAGGGGGATTCAGAGGGGAGAGAGGAGGAGGCTCGATATCTAAAATTACAAGCCTGCACAGTGCCTATCTCGAGGCACACCGTTCTCCATTCCTTTATGTTGAGCTGCCACTTTCAGACATACTTCCATTCAAACTATGCCCCAGACGCTTACTTTACGCGTAACGATAGATTTGAATGAATGAGGAGGAGGGTTTCAGCGTGTATTATTCTTAAATCGTGTTGTACCATTGTGTTGTAAATTAGTTCTCTAAAATGATAGATATCTAGTTGCCATAGACTGTACCATCTTTATCTAATTTTGTTCGTACAAATTATAATTTAACCTATTTTATAATATAGAAACGCAGCTGAAAAGGCCAGGAAACTATCCATTAATATTAATATCTCACATAGCCACAAAATTTAGAGTTCGATGACATCGTTGTATATTGATTGACAGCATGTAAGCCATGACCGCATGTCGTAACAGATTGAAGGGATGTACAAGAAGGCATGTAAAAGCGGTCGCGTGCAGAAGCAGCATAAGGCTACTAAGTGTCTCTGGCTAATGACGGAAACCTTATCCAACTGACCAATGTATAGTAGCCACAGTAGCCACGTGTGAACATGACATGTGTGTGACATGACGTGGTTTATAGAAAATTTATCTTCTTAGTATCAAAGAGGACAATGATGCATTTTCGTAGGTATTGAATAAACGGATCTACTGTAGTTTTCTGTGATGGGACAGGGTAGAAACAACCAAACTAAAAGTTACAAGTTAATTTATTTTCAATATGAAAGCTATTTTCATGTTATTTGACAGGAAAATTACGAGCAAAAAAGATATACCCATCGTATGACATGATGATACAATAAAAAAAGACGATAAATTAACTAAATTTGGAGGACTTTCTTAGAATAGTTCGCTTCGTAATTTCAACGGCGTCACAATTAGATAATGTGAAAATCTAATAACCATGCAAATTTGCAAATACGCACATTTTTCCACCACTATAACCTATAAGTCCTTATTCACAGAAAGGCTCGGAATATGAACAAAGCAACCGAATCGAATGTAATAAAAATCACTTTAGCATTACGTAGCGACGGGAACTGATGTCTATCGGCATTGTGACACACGATGCGGCCTCGATAGATGTCACAGGGGAAAAGGCTGCGGCGTCGAACCGACTATTATTTTTGTACGACAAAACAAAATTGATTGTGAGCCATCGGGCCTACGAGTAGTCCGATCTAATACACACGTGATATCGTTTAACATTTCGCATATGCTTTATGATTAAGTTGAATTAAAGCATTGAATTGCTCCCGCTGTAAACTAACGAGGGTTAATTCTAATGGTTACATCTTTCTTTGCTAATTTGCTTCAACAACGTAATTACCGGCACATAACGCAACTCCACGTATGTCCTCACGATTTCACGTATCCAAAACTTTCTTGCAATATGTTAGTGAGGTGAGATGCAGACGGTGACCACTTCCCATCAGGTGGTACGTCTACTCGTCTACTTCCCTTTTACATAATTATTTAAAAAATAGGATTTGGATCTGAATATGAAAAATATTTTCACTGCTTGGTATTTATTTATACCACAACATCTCTAATATCGTGGGCATAGACCTAAAAAAGCTTACCAGCCGAATACATTGTCCAAATCCCCAGCATGCGGCAAGGTCCCCAGGACGCTGGCCGCTTTACCTCGCTGAATCGCGAGACTGAGTCTCTGTGCGAGGTACGTGCCGGCCCTGAGGTCTCCGGAGGCGAGGATCAACCGAGTGGACAGATCTTGTACTAACATTTTAGTGTCAGCAAACCACGGACCCACTTGAAAATATTTTTTCAACATTCTAAATAGGAGATCTACAAGACTCACAAAGCTGGAGTTAAAATCATTAGAGGCGCAATCGCGAACTCAGGTCCTTTATGTTAGTTATAAGTACTCGCATCCACTACTATTTGTCTTTGAAACAACACGGGTTACATTGACACGGGTCGATGTCGTAAGGCGTCGAGTCACGTCGTCGTCGGTTCAGTGCGGTCGTCACACGTTCGCGTCATAGTTCATGTAGAATCCACTGATATATTCTTTACCCACGCTTCAGTGTAAATCGCTGCACGTATTTAGTTCTAAGTTTAGTGTTTAGTATTTTGAGTTTGAGTAGTAGATAGACCATCGTAGGTACTCTTTATGGTGGCCATACACGATCTATTCTATCGTCCAATCTGCATGAGGCTCGAAGCTTGATCCAATTTGCCGTTCGTCCATATACCACCACACACGGTCCAATTAGCATGATTAATTATTATTGTTTTATTTTTCTCGTTCTTCACGACGAGGAAAAGGCCACGATAGCTAACGCATCAACGTTCGTCTCTGGTGACGCCATGGTTAGAACTGAGAATGTCATGCCAATTGGACCGTATGTGGTGTATATGGATGGACGAACGGCAAATTGGATCAAGTCTCATGCAGATTGGACGATAGGCTGGATCGTGTATGGCCACCAGCTTCAAGTATATTTGATTGTTGATTTCAGTCCCACATGGTGAACTTTTGTGACTTTTGCTGCTACATAGTTTATTTTGCGCAATTCACACCATCATATAGGCATACAGCTCAAAATAACTTCTATTTTCACCGCGAGTTTCTATGTCTATGTGAATTTCTGAATACTTCTGAAATCAAATTCATAGTAGTGGTTGTATAGTATTAATGCAACTAGTGGTGCGTGAAAAGCGAATCGAAGATGCGACGCGAATACGATGCGATGCGACGACGTCGGTTGGCGCGTGTCCATTAATGACGTCGTCGGTAACGCTCCGCGGGGGTGGCTGGCGTTCGTTCGCACCCTAGCTTTTTATTATTTCAACTTCACCTTTTATGTCAAAATGCGAGTTTTATAGCTTTTATGAAATTCTTTACACAATTAAGTTGCACCCTCGTGGGTGAAGAATTCACGACAAACGCCGGCTGTTAAGTTTTTTGTCGTTATAAATGATCTAATTAGTGACACGCAGAGAGCAAAGTGGAAAGATTATTTTAATGTGTCGTTGAATGTGTTAAATTGTCGTGAACAGACAGAGGGAAAAACTCTATCTGCAAATCTCTGATATGTATGGTGAAACCAAATGTGCTGTAAAACGTGTTAAACTAAATATAATACTAAATCTATTTGAGGGTGCAAAGAGTAACACGACCAAATTGGGAATAAAGGCAAGTCTCAACAATCATCTGGTGAGATTGTACCTAAATGCATATTATCTTCTCCACCTGTGGCTAACCTAACCAATTCTACTATTAGCCCTGTCAGTTCACATACCGGTCGGAGGTTATGGTCCGTTTTTCCTCACCTCAGCGGCTCAGTAAAAAATCGCTCGTTTGCGCGTGATGAATGACGACCGAGACAGCGGCCACGTAATTGGGTGCCGAAGTGTGCAGCTAAAAGCATACACGTGTAGCCGCCGATGCCTCGCACCTGATAGCCCATTGTCTATACTTTATCTGAAACCAGCCTGTATTCAATAAATCGTCCATGTAGCATTGTGCGGCTTAACTGGTGGCCAATGGTCCTATAAAGAAACCTTACGCATATCTTGCTAAAGAAATGACGGGTCGGGCGGCTAGGTCTAGGTTGCATGAATACAAACTCTTCTGAGTCTGGATGTCATTCTTCTTATTCTTGACGAGTGGTTAGTAGCCAACCTATTGTTAAAGTTGTTTAGGCCGCCCTCTTACATGGCTTAACGACTGCTATCGAACGACACAATAGCTGGGGCCTACAGTATAACGTGCTCTACGAAGCACGGGTGGGTCTTATTAATGTACGTTTATTTATATCCAATGATACTATTTTTTTAATATTAGGTATATTCAGTGAGCGCAGTGCTGGAAAACATAATTTAACTCATGCAAAAAGAAAAAATACAATGCCACTCGGGTCGGGAAACAGATAAAATAACTAGAATAATATCTGCACATAAAGTTTGGGAATCACAGGAGTATACAGTCGCGATCGAGGTGTGTGAAATATCGTCCCGGAATGTTATTAGAACGCGGCGGAATACCCAATCGATCGGCGGCATTTTCCGCACAGAAAGGAAGCTTTTTGCGATCTCCCGGCATCCAAGTTTGGTAAGAGATAGAGGCCGCCTCTTTGTGATCTTTCGAAAGCATGCACAAAGGGAAAACACTATTTATAGCATTTATTTCGACGTTAAAATGTACATTGAATTCAACTAAAATACAATTCCAACGTTAGTTTGATGGACAAACTAATTTTGACCGCAAGTTATCGACAGAATTTCACTCTGCAATTAGAGTGGAACATGTGACGGGTCAGCTAAGATACAGAAATAGATTATGAACGCCAATATTGGCCGATCTTTAGACCGTTAAGTCTATTGGCTAAATTCGCAATATACTAAAGCCAGATCTTAACAAGGAGCAACGTGAAAAATTAGTAAAAATAACTCCGCTGTAGGACGTTCTTTATCTCAAAAGTTTCATCGAGTTTAGATTGTAAATCACTGGACAACATACTAGGTGTAGGGAAGGAAGTGAAACTGAATTCTAACACATGTATCAACAGTTAGCCTTAGATCAATTTACTAGCATATTTGCGACTCTCAGACTGTGAATGAGTTTTCCGCAAAATTATAGTCCACATCACTCACGGATCGCGGTAGTGCATAATTTCATATGAACCTCATTAGAATACATAGTGATTATCATGCTACGTGACCACTGTGCAAAGATAGTATGCTAGGCATTAACTCGTCAAGCAGACAGATTTCATTCAATAAGATGATAGAGTCAAATACCAACAAAGCAAGAAAAACTTCTCAAGCATTTAAAATTAGATAAGTAGCTATTATTTTTTAAAATTCTATAACAGTAGGTGCTATTAATTACCTACTTAACAAGTCTAGAAAAATTGTAATTACTTGTTACTATTACTTACCCGTAAGGATAATGCCTTTAGCGATTTTAAAGGGAAGCAGACCAAACCCATAGAATTCTAGAAAACCGAAAAAATAATTCAATGAGTTCGGTCCTATTCCGTTCAAAAATCATTACAATGTGCCTTTGGGCTATCTTGTGCCAACCGTGAACTCTCGGATTTATACTAACCTGAGGTCAATTTTGTACAAAAAATATAGAAAATTCGCGAGTAAATGCAGAGTTCAATGTAGACGCAAGTACACATACTTACCTTCTTATATCTATCTGTCTTTTATCTCTTAACCCATGACCTGAATCCAAACAAGCGACTCAAGATGCTAACTTTATTATTATACCCTGACCAGGAATATAATAAAATTACGGAATTAAATTGAACTATTTTTTATAGCGAATTTCATAACACAGACTCTTAAAGTACCGTGGCACTTTGTAACCACCGACTGTGAAGAGTCTCTAGTTTTTCGAATGCTTTGATTTTAATTGTTCGAAGAAATGCTTTCTCCCATTATACTCGTACGTCGTCGCTGAATGAGGCAGGCGCGACTACGTTGCTAGGAGACGCTGCACGCTCGCTATACGCTACCGCTACGCTGCTTATACAGGATGGGACAAAATACGTGTTAGATTCGAAAAGGTGTTCAGTCAGGGTCGATGTAAGTAACTTGACAGCTCTTTCGTTCGACATTTTTAATTTCGCAAAAAATATAAAAATCTGATGCGATACGATTAACAAAATTGGTACATTTTCGGTTACGTGAGTGTCAACACTTCTGTTACATAATGTATTTACAGTACAGAAAGCATTGAGTTGTATCTACGTGTCCTGTAAAACCTAAATGAATAATAAATAATCGGATTTGAACTACCTCCCTAAATAAAATACCTGTTCATCTAAGTAGTTACGTGTAGCCTCTCTTGTGTTTCTCTTTTACAATCGTTGCACTTTTAGTTTTGTTTTGACAATTAGATGTGCAGTAGTAATTGTCCTCTGTAATGACTTATTCATTATTTCAGCAATCATTACAATGCATAAACTATAATAAGACAGTAGATTACAGCTGGTGCCATACATAAACAATTTTGGTAGATAAATTAGGTGATCTATGATGGCTGGCGACATTTGAAGGTCCTTTAGTGGTACTTGTGTACATTACATTTATTTTTAAATTCGAAAGCAGATTGATCAATTAGTAGAAATCAAGGACTCGAGAGCGTTTACCTCGTAAATGTACCAAGCAACATTTTTAATTTTAATTAATTCCAGGAAAGTAAGCATTTTATACATAGAAAATATAAAAAAGTCATTAGGTATTCTATGGAAAATTATCCGTCGAGAAGAGGTACCTAAAGAATAAGCTGATCACCATTACATTATTTTTATAAATAAGTCTTCATTCTACTAACTTAATAAAGCTGATCAATATTCGACGCCGCCGATCACCTTTCAGATCTGACGCGACCTACGTTACACCCTGTATAATGAGCCTATACGTCCACGGCTCTTTGCTATTGTCCGCCGCTCCTTATTTCTCTCCTTTTCACGCTCCACGATAATGGGAATTTTTGAAATTGCAACAATACACATATGGACTCGCTGCAGAAGTAGCGGCGGAAATTTTCTCTTGTCCATGCCTTCTGTGAGTGGACAGTTTATTTCAGACAAGTACTGAGGTTTATTATTTGTCCTGAAATTGTATTACTTCTACAAATTCTTTGTAGCAAATTTTGAGACTGGAAAAAACGCGTGGAAATGAAACATTTTTGAACATTGTTGATGGATTAAAAAAAAATTATAGGTAAAATATTTTTTCTAAGTTAATCCTGGATTTAAATGGTTGTAGCTATTGTTAGACAGAATTATATTGAAATACTAATACCACTTAAAAAAAACTCAGAAAAAAATCAAAATCTGTTATCAACACTTTCAATTACGATCTTACTTAGATAAGAAAAACTAGACGCTAACTTTTTCTGACGAGTAAACAATTAAATGACCTATTATAACAATACAAGATTTAACGATAAAAGTTAATTGATCCACATTTATTCATTACATCAATTTACTTTTCATTTCCTTTACAAGCGGTAACGAAAGATCGATTCCAAAATTGGATTCGATATCGATATTGACCACCTGGTCCCCTGACCGGCGGCGGTCGCCAGCCCGCGGTAGGAAACGGAAGCGCACGCGTCAGTCGCCGTCGCCTACCACCTGGCCTCTTGACCTACACATCCTTTAAACCTTAGAAGTGCTAAGACCGTATAACAGACATATAGCGGGTTTCTGGACAGCTTAAGGCTTTAAAGGTTAGCAACTGTCCTTTTAAAAGTAGCTTACCTTAATGTATTTTAAAATTAAAAAGGCGATAATACTCGACAGATAAGATGGCAATAGAGATGGTAATTGACACGAATAAAGCAATGAATGGTAGTGACATTCAATAGAATCGATACGATACGATAAAAGCAATGAAGATAGACGTTATTATGGCTTTGAAACCTTATTATTTCTGTTTTAATTGAAATTTTCCATCGCGAACAATAGTGTTTAAATTGCGAATGTATTTTTAACTTGTTCTTAGTACCTAATACCCTATAGTGGACGGATACAAGTTGTAAAAGATGATGATAATGATTAATACTACTTGTAAATGTTTTAAAAACTTACTACTTAAAGGGAACTAGCGACAGTAAAGTCAACATTACAGCAGAGTCGGAAACTGTTTTACAACTTCGCTGTGTATGACTTTTACAATTTATTTTTTTGCGAAACCAAAAATCAACAGTCGTTTCAGACTTTGTGAATTTACTTTACTACATTTTAAATGCAGAGACAGCCTTACGATTTGCATTACAATCTTTGCTTATTTATTCAGGGGTCTGATTCTGAAACTGTAGCATCTACTCCTACTAGTACGGTAGGTGCCTGCTGCACGGCACCAGTGTCGGATATAATCGCAAAGATCCATTTAGTCTACCTTTAACGCAAAATAAAATCATAATTATATCCATGGATAAATGGAGAAAAACAATTGCGTCGCTTCGCGTTCCTTCCTTTGCGGTAATATGTTAAATTATTTATCAGAAGGACCGCAAATGACTACACAGTGTTAGCTTCACTTTTACGATATTCTCTTTCTGATTTTATTTAAACTTCATCGTCGGTACTGATATTCTGTTGTGGAGAATTAGCTCCTTGTAGATAGGTATACCTACCTACTCATATCTTGTGTAAGCATAATACGTCTTCATGACTCCGTCGAACGCTCAGCCAAGCGAAGCCTCTCTCGCACTTTGTCTTCATTCTCCATGCTGCAATTCATTTTATCCATATTGTTAAACCAACCCTAAATATTATAATGTGTATTATAATGTTCTCATTTGTAACTAAGTAAAAAAAAACTACATTTTAGAAATTTCTATATACGCATTTAGATTGATTAAACGAGGTAGGTACATCATAGATCTATTACGAATATAATTATACAAGAGATTGTACCACAGAATAGTATATTTACAATTTATAATATACCTACAGCGTGTATTAACCGCCGTTAAAATATATGCCCCCATTATTTTTACATTTAGTTCATATTATATTACACGTGGGTAGATCAATAGATAATCGAGTTGTCATTAGATTTTTTATTGTTTTTATAGATTTAAATAATTCTAAGAAATACAACATTCACTACAGACAAATCAAGGGTGGGTTATGTATTCTTAAAAATGCGGTGTGTGACTCGTGGTCCCACCTACATTGTTCCACCATTACTCGTAGTCCCACTAGCCTGAAATGAAGGTTCGTGGTCCCACTGCATAGTGGGACTACCAGTAATACTTATAGATTACGGCTCGTGGTCCCAATCTATTTTTATTTCCAAGTTTACTTACTGACTTAATTACTGAAGTCCTTCAGATACTGGCCAGTTTAGTCACAATTCACAATATATTATAATTGTATGTTGTCATGTAGTGGGACCAACAGCAACTGCATTACGGCTGACTGATGATCCCACCAGACAGTGGGACCACGAGCCTATTATATCGAGATACTGTACCACTAGTGGGTCAAATAAGTAAGGTCACGAGTCGTAACCAAAAAATGCTACCTATTTAGTGCTCCAAAATCTATAGTCGAATTTAGTGGTTATGCAAAAGACGCATCGCGTTGTCACGACGACTCGACGTTGTCCGTATCTATCGAACAACTTCGAAAATTGACTTTCAATGAAACTCCCCTTTTCTATTCAACTTTCCATTTTCACTCCAAACAAAAGCGGCCATGCTGATAAAATATTATCTTCTCCCTCAATATTGTTATAATGTTAAAGAAATAGCTCTACAAAAACTGCAAAGTTATTGAATTTGATCTAATGTTAGAAAGTTTTCACATTTTTTTTGTTATGAAGAAATTAGACGATACTACAATACGTTAGAAGGAAAATACGGCTTTCTTTTCTAGCCTGATCTGTTTATTTATGCCAGACTTGTAGGAGGCACGAGTTCAATACCTTGTGCATTATCACAAGAGAGGCTGCACAAAACTTTTTCCATTATCCGCCGATGATAGGTTGACGGCTACAAGGTACACGTACATTTTTGTTGAGATATTGGAAGTAGATGCACGACCTTTATTAATTTGCCTTGTTTATTTCTTATTTTGATACTCTATTGCAAGTACTTACAGTCGATTCCATTAAAGTATAGCACTCCTCATCGGATAGTACCTATTTCATTTTATTAAATTATTAGTACCTACATAGCAATGTTAGAAAGCGTACATTATTCACTGCTGTCTTTCTTGTATCCTTTGTCTACAAGGTAATTTACTTACTATCATAATAATAGGTACTATTGTCCTGAATAAGCAGTTTGTTTGTGTTCATCAAAGTATGGTGATTTGCATACAGCAGTAGCCCATCAATCAAGGTATTTCCTGGATTACTCGCGCTGCACCATTATCGGTAATCATAGTTCCCTATTGATTTCCGGTGCCGTTCGTATTCATGCATGACCGATTATTTATTTATAGATCATACAGCCTCTCCACCTTTTATTTAAAAAACTCGACGAGGTTGTTTCCGACAGGATTAGTATTTTTAGGCTAGCATTAATTCCTGAAGTTACGGTACGCATTTCCGCTAAAACGGCTATTTTAAAAGCGCGCACGGTCCCCTTAAACTTTTAAATATTGAAAAACGTTTGTGACAAGTTTTTACCTGCGCTGCCTAACCCTGTACCCATTCACCCCTTTTCGAAGTATCGTCCGGAAGGTTTCCGGTCAAACGGCAAATTCGGTGCGTGCGGACCGACGACGACGGCCCGTCCGGCCGACCAACCGCGCCGATTCGATTTGCACTAACGCGATAGTCACACATTCAGCTCCCGGCGGACCGTGTAAGTGCTCCATTCACTACGGGGACCATTATTAATACATCCCCTCCTCACCGGTCTCCTCTCGAGGCCCTCATTGTGCGCGGTTGCGAGTTAATCCTCCGTCCGGCAAAGATCGCCGATCGAATGCGACCCAGCTTTGTGAAACGTAATAGGGTCCTACAGTTAAATGCTGCATGTAATTTTTGGTTTGCGATTGTAATTATCTATTGAATTGCGGTGCTTCGAGGGAAGAGTTCAATTATCGCGCGACGCTCCAGCGGACTGATTGATTGGTTTCGGCTCTGTTTGTATCCGTCAGTTTGATAGACACACCGCACTATTCTCGAGTGAATTAGTGAAGCGCTACGAGCTCACCTCATGTATGTACGAGTAGGCAGATATCAATTATACCTATATTACACGTTATTGCCTCTAAGTGATCAATGTCGGATATACCACAATACAAATAAATACGCAGTAAAATACATCCTTGAAATTAGAAGATCCATTTCGGCCATTATTGGAGGTGGATGAGGAACAAAATGGAGGAGAACTTTAATAATGCACGTAATATGAAGACAATTTAAGAAACGATCGAAAAAAGATCGATCTATCGGTTTGTGATGTACGTAATGTGACCTGTTGTGATGTGTATGTGTAACGCGACTCAGAATCACGAAATTACCCATGCAATTATGAATCTCATCTTTATTTCTGCGATGTGCAATTATATTATGTATAATATAAAAATATAATAATTATTTATAATAAGGGAGCAACATGTCCGTCGATAAACAAAGCAAAGTTAAGCAAATCAGTAAGCAAGCAGCTTGGCGGTATACATTTAAGACATTATTGTATTATATACCGTATAAAAAAATTCATTTAAAAAAAAGAAGATATAGTCCCATATGTATAAAATGTAACACGTTGTAAGTGTTACGTCGAACGAGCGGGCATCTCCCAAAGGAGTTGCAGAACCAACCTCGGCGAAGCAATTTAACCAATTTAATGTCATCCGCGTCCATTGACGGGCTCCCGCGCTCTCAATTTGAAAATAGACGCCATTGTGTTGCTCGCGAAAATAATATTACGACTTCGACTAACGCTGCAGCGGTATCAACCGCATCTCCAGCCAGCCTTTCGACGCCTCATCCCAAAGGATTTTGTGCTTTTCTTAGAATATGATTTAAATAGCAGTTAAAATAGTCATAACCGAGTTCGACGACACACTTATAGTGTAATAAAGTGGCACTACGGTCTAAAGAAGATATTTATTGACAGTGTTCCAAAGAAAATTTTATAATGATTCTAAAAATTGTGTCGTAACATTTTTCAGTTGCCTTTATGAAATCTGTAACTCCATTATGATTACATTATTTACAACTTTTAATTATTTATATTATATACTTATTTAATGTATGTGATTTAAATAATTGTCTTGACCTAACTTAGATTTACCTATATAAATTAATGGTTATTTACGTGAGCCATCTTGTCTAGACGCTTCTATAGAGCATATTTTTAGAGACGAAGTTAGACTCTGAATAGTCTGAGTATACAAATAAACATCTAAATCTTGAATGAAATACTCAATGTAATCTTATTTGGCTTGGCACATCAACTTATAAGTACCTATGCTATTTTATCAGTGGTCATATTTTCTTCTATACTAATGTATACCTACCTATGTATCTACATAATATAAGGTTCTTTTTTATTAGTAGCAAATATTTGGAGGGGAGTATGTGCTGGTCATTTGTACCACTTTACACGAAAAAATAACCTTGTTACTTGTAATTTCCCTACTAAAGAAAAATTAACCCCGTTATTTTGCGACTTGGTGGCATTTTCTGTGTTTCGGTTTGAAGGGTAAGAGAGTCAGCGTAATTTCCGGCACATGAGGCAATCTATCTTAGTCCTCAAGGTTAGCAGCGCATCAAGAACCCTCCAACATTAATACAGTGAGGTGAGATGTCTATGGGCAACGGTGACCAGGTGGCCCGTTTGCTCGTCTGCTCTCCTTATTTAATAAAAAAAAAAACTCATCCATGTCGTTATGAATGAAACGAGTTCTCATTCTGCTTCTTATTTCAGTATTAGAATAGCAATAATTCATTCATTTGTAGAATTTTCATACAAACAATTTTGTTGTTTTTCTCGAAAATTTTATTAGTTATTGTTATACAGGGTGTAACATTAAGAACGGTCAGTATGGGAAAGTCTGAAACTATAAGACATACGAACATCTGTTCTTAGGAACCATGTCATCAATTTTAGTAACAAGAAAAACTGTATTCATACATTTAAAAAAAAACCTGTACTCAGCCTGGGAATCGAACCCGGTTGTTTTGAAAAAAAAATCCAACACTATTTCTATTTGGATATCGACTGTGTAGGTGTTAAGGAATAAATGTTAGTATGAAACGTGATGTTTAAAATTAATAAAACACATTGTTTCCATATCTTTTAATTTACTTTAGACTAGACTATTAATTACTATCTTTTAATTTATTTTAGACTAGACTATTTCATGTGGGGTTACGTTAAGGATGAAGTGTACAAAACAAGCTACGACACAATTGAAGACCTAAAAGCAGCCATAGAGACAATTTTAACGCAAATTCACCACCTGAAGATACAACATTCAATAGTAAGATCGTTACCTAAACGAGTTGAATGTTGTATTTTACAAAATGGTAGTCATTTCGAACACCTACTAAAATAAATTAAAAGATATGGAAACAATGCGTTTTATTAATTTTAAACATCACGTTTCATACTAACATTTATTCCTTAACACCTACACAGTCGATATCTAAACAGAAATAGTGTTGGATTTTTTTTCAAAACAACCGGGTTCGATTCCCAGGCTGAGTACAGGTTTTTAAAAAAATGTATGAATACAGTTTTTCTTGTTACTAAAATTGATGACATGGTTCCTAAGAACAGATCTTCGTATGTCTTATAGTTTCAGACTTTCCCATACTGACCGTTCTTAATGTTACACTCTGTATATAACCTATAGATGACACCCTAGAAATATTTGCCGCTAACAAAATAGGACCCTATATAGGTAACAAGTTCCAATAAGGGCTATAGTATATAACTTTTGTAAAAACTAAATATTAAAAATCCAAAGTGATACACCCTAGTAATAATTCATACTTAATCAGGTGTTAATCTCTGACCACCACTTTATGTGCAATGTTTGTACGCCCGTATATTTTGATAATGCTATAATTTGAATATACATTGAAAGTATATGACTAAAGCAATAGTAACTTTGAGTGCTTCATCCGACAATTATGGGTCGTCTCCTGTTGCTACAACAGATTCCAGATTATTTAATAAATCAACCCTAAAATCTAAAAGCTGTAACATAAATTTTAATTAGGAGTCGAGCATGACAATGTACCCAATTGTTGTTTAGTTACCAACTTATTTATTATCAAGACTACAAGATTTCAGTGTTGACTTATCCGTCTATAGAAATGTTACATGCCTTCTTTTATACAACTTAATTTTAAAGTAAACCTCTAAGGATAAGATGACTGGTTTCCTATTTCTCACGCCATCAAAAAACAGTCGGCAGTAAAAAATGAGTTCACTTTTAAAATATTCAAATAAAAAAGTGCCGGCATTCTGACACGAACCATGCAGTGTTTCTCTAAAACACGTCAATTAGCAGACACCCGTAAACCACAGGCATTCGGTAGAATCGACACCGTGCGAGGGTTGGCCGCCGCCATCTTGGTTCGGGGGTCAAATTAAATTGACATGTGGTTTGTGCAATGTATGGTCGGCTAGCATTGTGTTGTCACCCCTAATTATACAGGCCCGCTGATATGAGCAGATTAGGCCCTGGTACTTGTAATTAACGTAATGTGTGCAGCAGATTTAAATTGCCCCGATTTCAAGTTATTTCTGCCTGTAAATCACGCCCGCCCCTGATTCTGCAACTTATTGTGTGTGCAGAAATGTCGTTACTATTTCAAACAACATCATTAACCAATGTTACAGGCTGTTGTGGATTTGAAGTCTTCACATTCTCGCAGCACGCGAATAAGATGTACTTTACTGTCGTTTAAATCGTGCTTTTAGATGCAAAATAACATTCGCATAAAATTTCCTTGGCATAAAATGTTATTCAGCCCTGGGCAATAGCTTAAATTATAAAACGTGGTCCACGGCAGGCGTCGTAATATCGCCGCTCGAAGGGAAATCTCTCTGAAGCTTTGTCGTTAAATTATCGCATCTCATCGAAAGCTCGGGCCAGACGCCGCGTCAGCGCAGCGACCTCGCCGTTTTAGCATATCGCCTGAGCTCGCCAAATCCGCACGACATAATACAGACGTTAGTCGAGGGCGCCCCGTGTTAAAGCCATTATCGAACCCTAATACTATTTTTAAAAATGGCCATCCTAAAACAGAACGCGTTCGCGAGAAAGGAAAGCTGTTCGCGAACAGACACTTAATAGGATTGAATGAAGATGGCGGAGTAATAAAGCGTGTTCAGTAATGTATTTATAGAAGGTGTGCCGGCACCGAGCCGCTGCGCAGATCGCCTTCAATTTACGTTCGAGATTACGATTAGCTTCCCGATCGGCTGACTTTGTGTTAAAGTTACCATCGGGATCAGCTTCCCGATTTATAGTGGTTTCACACCACGCCCGAGCTCAAGCGGAGCTCACAAGTTTTTAGTTTATTCAAAAGATTTATTCACTCCCTTTAAAAATAGTGTTATCGTGCGACTATGAATTTATTTGATAGCGAGTTTGTCACCGCCTTAATAAAAATAGTGACGATTTTTATAACTAATACACAATCGCTATTAGAAAAATGCTATTACAAATTGACTGACTTCCTTAGTGATAACTGTGACATTATCAAAATTTAATTAAAGTTAACATTTATATTATAATTAATTAAAAACCTATATTTATTGTAGCAATTGTTATGTAATTTTAAAAAGTGAGACATTTCATTTAAAAAAAATGATGTTTTTGTTTTGGTACCTTTATTATTATTTTGCTAATTTATTATGATTATTGATAATCATCAATAATCATAATTCACTTTATTTATGATTCATTCTTTTTCTTATTTGATTTTTTCTTTTCTAACTTTTGAAAAAAAAATTGTACGCTCTCCGGCAGAATATGGTGATACTGAAACACAATGTAACATCTGCATCACCCATGTTTACAAATAAATGATATTTCTTTTTCTAAAAATGCACAAAATTATCTTTTTCTGATCGCTGCCTCAAACTGTCTTCAATGTGACTACATCCTTACAAAATAGCGGCGTTATCACAGCTTAACTTCGTTAATTACTTTAATGGAATAATATATCGTGGTAATAGAATTAATACACTCAAAAGGGCATTTGGGAAAGAGATATTACGTGGAAACTATCGTTTAGTAAAGTTTTCTTTATACTACAAATTTCCTGATGGTTATTGACCTAAAAATATTACATTGTAACCCGTCATTAGTTTATTTTCATTATCGTTTGTTTGTTTGTAGTCTCTTTATTGCACACATAGGAAAAAAAATATACACAGAAATTAAAAACATTAAAATATGTACAAAGGCGGGCTTATCCCGTAGGGATCTCTTCCAGCCAACCTTTACCTTTTTTTACCTTTTTTATCGTTATTTGTGGAATTTACTTATTTACTTATATAATCAATCATTACTATACCTTTATGAAAACTACCTACTTAACAATATTAAAGTCATGGTAGAAACCGCTCACCACACACTGATTGCCCCACAAAATTTATCAATTAGGGGTCAAGTAAAAGAACATAATTTCAACAGATTTAAATAAGAGAGTGACTTTTTCGCAGGTAAATGTAAAACAAAACAGCATCTTAATAAGGGTCCATCGGCTTTGCGGATATCAGCCGGTATCATTACTCCGATACCAAAATAAACGAATGTAGATAATGGACGGCGGGATCAATACAAAGTAATCGCGCGCGGATCCAATAAGCCCGGCCGAAACAGCGGGGGTCGCACGGGACCGGAGCCTGTGCCGAACATGGGGAAACAATATGGCGGCATGCAAATAGCTCGGCCATTATCGCACCTGGGCAGCGGCAGCGCGAGCCGCCCCGACGAGTAAACAAGATTACGGGAATTGAATGGCTAATTAGAGGAAAAGAAGCGGCCCCAGCAACCAGCTGAGTTATCGCGCCTCGTCTCTGCCATATTTCACGACGCTTAACTCGCCTTTATTGTTTGGCCGCCTCTTGTTTAGCTAAAGAGGCTTGTTAGCTTATCTCCTGGAGCCTAGGTAGACTGCATTAGCTGCCGTCACAGCCAGCCACCGAGATTTAGTACGCTACAGAGGTTCTAATGCCGCTAAATAATTGGATAGTTGAACTGTTCACTTGAGCTATTAAGCTCAGTACACATGATGCTTGATAACACTAAGCTGTGATGGTAACAGCTTATCAATATTATCCTTTATCAGGTTTATGATTATGACAAAACTAACCGAGACGTTGTATATACGACATGGTAAATGAATCTAAAAGACTTAAACAAGTGAGTTTAAGGACAGGCGTCTGGGCTTACTCCAGCCAGATTTCTGCATTAGCTGCAGAAGCACAATAAAACGTAGTTTTCGTCTTAGTTACACAATGTCTATAGATTTTTCTTATTTTGTTTCTCAGTACATCAATTGTTATTTCTAAAAAAAGTGGACGAGACAAATTCAGCCACATCACGACTTAACATCGGCACTCCAAAGATACAGACTTCCTGCTACGTATCAAAAACGTCATTAAAATAGTATAAACAGAAAGTAACGAGAGATAAATAAAAAGAGATTATTTAATTAATCATATACTATAAAACAAAATAAAAATAGACTCGTTCATGTTCCTCGTAAGTAAAGATATACGTTTAATTTAAACCCCCACGGGACAACCAAGTTACGCGGCTATGTAACTCATAAAGTTACAGATAAATATAACCCGCGTATCAAAATGGTTATCATAAGAAGCATTTAATCATTATTCAATTAATTAATTAGTGACGTTTATAGATAATAAACTGAACTTATTTACGAGTTGGCTTCGTTAATTTTATGTTATCTGTTTAATTGTATGAGCATTTAGATTCGGCGTTGGCGGCATCCGAATGTCGTTTTGTTCATTGTAATGATCGACAGATCATAGGTTTATTTTATTACTGTCATCGTAAAATTTTGTAATGCAATTTATAAACTTACCACCAATCAACACTTAATTTTATTATCTTTCGACGTAGAAAAGTGTATATCTCTTGAGAATAAATCGTTCCTAATCATATTAAGTACTTTAATTGACTTGATATAAAATCGTATATACCTGATAATAACTAAATATTAATATGATTACCAGATATTGTGTCATAAAAAGCAACAATTTTGGAATTCAATAAATAATCTCTTTGCACTAAATAAAGCTCTACGCACGTCGAATATGGAATTATACGATGTTTCGTTTCAATAATGTTAAAAACTCGGACAATATTCTGTAATCGGAACATGCATTATTAAACTTCCAGCAGAGTTCAATTATGTCCCAAAATGATATAAAGAGGTGTGTCCGCCTCGGCCGACGTTAAACTTAATTTAATTACATGCAGGGCTTGTCATGAGCCCACACAGACCTAGTTAATGCAAGATTAATGATCCACATTGATACAAATACATGAATGTATTATGTTCTAATATAAAGTAATAGCATCTTCACGATTATAGCTGCAGTTTGATTTGACAGACTAAAGGAAGCGTAAAACCAAACAAAATATCTAAAGTGACACGCGATGAAATTTTGTTTTAATTAAAGTGAATTATAGGACAAGATAAACATTTATTACTTCGCGAATTCAATCACGTCTGTTACTAAAACTTCTCATTAATTTGTGAAAAGCTTTTAGTGACCCGCGATCCCGAAAAGCCAAACACTTTGTCTAGAAGAAGCCAGAAAGTTACATAATTTCTTTGCTGAGATAAGAGGCGAAAGTTCACGCAGGAGCGCAGATTTATGACATCACCGTCGCTCCTTTCACTAAATAATAAAAGGCCCGCTGTAAAACGCGGTGGAGGCATAAAAGTTTTACGTCCATACAACCCGTTGGTACGTAAACGGAGGATGTAGGGCTAGGCGCGGCGCGTTAGGACGCCAAATCTTCATAAAGAGTAATCAGTGTCGGCACAATAGTCCGCGGGCTCATAAATCGTACGCCAACGTTCTCATTTCGTTGCTTGGTCTCCAGTCTCCAGTCACCGAGTGCACAGCGCGAGCCTGGTTAGACGTCGACCCTCTTAAACCAGCTCTAAAATTATTATGTTCCATCACGACATTATGACCGCCGCTCACTAATGTACCTACTCGTACCGAGCTTAATCCACATAATTTATTCATTTACTTTGTGTAGAGGTCAAAGATATTCCATTTACAAAGCACATACATTTTCATTTTGCAACTGCGAAATGAATCTTTCATAGTATGTCTGTCTAATACTAACTCTGTACGATGAAGTATTAACAAATACATAAAGACAATCTTAATATTTATTCAGGTGACATTTAATCTGACCAAAAAATTAAGCCAGACTTGTATAATCTCAGTTAAAAGTGATATTAGCGCAAGGCAGGCGTAGGAGGCAGTCCGATGTACCCCACCTAACATTTTTTTATAATAATTCAGTATTTCTTGGAATTGTTATTACAATATTTATCATCACGGTAGAGAAAGAAAGAAATAGAAAAAGAAAAACGAGCATATTATTCTTGAATAATACATTAAATAAATTCTGTCAAATTACAGGTTCTTAACACAACTATAGTTTAATATTGATATGTTCATTAAAACTACTTATTTCACTATTAGTTCGACACGCTAGTTATATTAAGTTAACTTTCGTCGTAACAACACAATTGGTAATATTTTTTCAAGTTCATAGCGAAGATTTATTGTTTTCTTCATCTCCCGGTATCATCTGTGATTGTAAGTTAAACAGATGGGATAGTGCAACATATACGAGTATCTATAGTTCACATGGTATTCTCGACGTACCTATTCAAATGAGATAGTTCCAAAATTATCGCTAAAACATAATCCAATGTGACACCTCAGGGCGTAGTATTACATGCTTTATGAACGTGCAGTAATTCAATAAGGCACCTCTAAACCGCCTAATGGAGGGTGCGCCTCTATCACGGAGCAAACGCTGACTCCAATTTGTACACAACCTGTATAAAGTCCATTCCACTCGCCGCCGCCACCTTCAGAGTTCAGGTAGGTAGATAAATGGTAAAATATTCCTAACAAAGATCTTCACATTTGAAATTCAGTGTATGTTTACATCGCCCCAATGCATTTCAATTCGGATCAGTCGATCGATGTAGCTAGAGTAGGTATTATGTTGTGACAAATGACTTTTGTCTGTGAGATTTTATATACGAGTATAATTGGATAGGGACTGTGATTCTCAAAAATCAATGATGAAACAAACTGTTGAATACAATCATATTTCAATATTAGTGGTAGGTGTCCATCGTTCGACGTAGTATCGTGCGATCGCGGTACACGCCCGCCGCGACGCCGCCCGGTGACAAACAACATTCGTGGCCGACATTTATGCGACGTCATGGTCCTCAATAGAAATGCTTCGATTTACGTTCCTTCTTTTTTGTCAGATGTCTTTTTTACTTTATTTGTGTTCAGCTTGTGCCATTGCATCGAGGACAAATACCCCTTTCCAAAAAAACATCTACTTAGGTACACCTACCTACTTACCTCCCGATTAAATTTAAATTCTCTCTCTACCATTATTTCATTTAAAATGTTAATATAAGTGATTAAGACATTTCAATTTCTGAAAGTCAAGTACGTCATCTTGCATAAGTACCTTCTTTAAAACGTCGAATTTAAATGTCTTCAGCAGAAATTGAAAGCAATACCCGGAGATCAAAGCGATAGGCACTTTACTTTTTTGAGGGATCGATATCTTGTCTGGCTCCTCGATAATTTTCTTTTTAGACGGATTCAATAAACGATAAGAACGTTCTTGAAATAAAAGTTGTCAAATCATTCTATACTAAGGTTGTGGTGGGCGTCAAAAACAGGTGCTCTCATTTGAATAAGTAGATTAAATTCGTAAACAATAGTTCGGTAAAATTGTAGGGTAGGAGGCAGCGATCAGATTGGAGCGTAGACAATGTGTTCAAGCGCGAGGTGGTGGGTCGGTAGTAGGGGAGCTATTTGTATGCGTAATGGAAGATCGAATTTCGTATTTGTTCGCGGGGTCGTTAGCAGCACCTTCGCGCTTGTTTATAAAGAAAACAAAACCCTTTCCCGCTACCAGTACCCGAAGCGCGCCGCGAAACCTTACCGGGCGTGCTCTACCAGGAATAACGTAACGAGTTTAATAAATATCTGTTATTGTTATTATTATGTTACGTTAGTACATATAATATCATTGTTTCGTATAATAAGGCCTTTTGCTTTCTAAACAACATCTGCATATCGTAAACAATTGATATGTAAGCCAGCACAGATTTGCATCTCTATTTCTACGTGATAATTTCCTCAAGCAGTTTTGGAGCCCTTCTATAGTTAATGTAGTTGTATCACTAACCTATTATTTAAGTATCGATGACTTGACCCTACTTTCCCATTATTTCTTGTAAAAATTGGGTAAAAGATGCGAAAAGTATAATCATTAATCAGTCACCAGATGGCGACCAATTCCACTACATTTCGTGTCGCTATCTCTTTGACGTAAAGTTTTTAGAGAGAGTAGCTAGATTCTAGGTATCTATTTGACATCAGCCAGTTCTGCGCCTGTTATATACATCCTGTGACTGGTGAATGTTGGGCACCTCTATTACTAGGAATGATACTTAAGTACTAGTAAAGTTATATGGCTTTTCATCGTTTTGCCGCGCCTTACGCCTGGATATCATGACCATAGAAACTGCTGCTGAAATACTCGTTAAAGTTGTACATCGCGTAGTAAATGTAAATTTCTTGTATTTTTAATTGTGGTTGTATATTTTGTATTCTGACCCCAATATCAATAGTCATACAGCTGTGATCTTGTGAAAACACCACCGTTATCTGTTTGCGGAGCGGAGCATACACACCGTCGTCGCCAGGTATCCGTGTTTATAGGACTTTACGGCGTTCGTAGATTGTCCGATAGATACGGCAGCATAGCTGAAAGTCGATGGCGCGTGAAGGAAAGTCACGCGCCAAGGATTTCGTATCCACACGTAGCCCGTCCGTGCACTCGCTCCATGTAAAATGCTCTAAGCTTTCTTTCCTTGATGCTCGCAAATATTCTCGGGTACATATACACGTACATCAGTATTATGCACGTACGTCTATGGATATCTGTTGGTTGTTGTAGGAGTGGTGTTCTAGACCTGAACGTGTTTTAATGTCTTTATTAAAAACTTAAAATTTATACAATTGACCTACAAAAATCGGACACTGCTCCGTAAATTCTTTAAGTGCCCTGTAACTACTGTCTTTCACAATCTGGATGTGCTCGGTAATCTTATGCCTCTACTGTGAACTACCATCCACACACATAATACCATGTTAATACACCCGCACCATTCCATACATCACATCATCCTCCCACACACTCAGTACCTCACATACACACTAATATCCTCATTCATACAAATAAACACATTCATACAACACAACACGCACACACTGTTGCTTTCTTCGTCCGTGCAGTCACTAAGGGGCCAGCTGAAAATCAGCGCTGTGGCTTGCCTCAGCATTATGCTGAGCTGGTGTACCCTTTTTGGCACTGTACCACACTAGATGTTCTGTGCTGCATGTATTAAACTTTGTATACTTCTGTATTGTGTACTGTATTCTGGTGTTTACAGCGCTAAATAAACGTTTTCAATTTCAATTTTTTCAATTTCAATTATTAGTTGTTGATGAAATACTGAAAATGAAAACGAGAGTAGTAAAAGCATTTCTAATATAGGTTGACGAAATTAATATCCCTATCTGGGGGCATTGCAGTGCCCCCGACAAGTCGAGCCAAAAAAAGCCGGCCACATTGCCGTGTCACCTTTTCCCGAAGCAATTCAGAGCACTTTTGACCCCTCTCTATCTTTGTTCTGGTCGTTTCCAGAAACCGAAATAATTTTCAACTTGAGTACTCCGCGAACATAGTTAAACCACCAAATTTCAAGCTGCTATATTTTATAGTTCATGAGATAAAAAATAGAAAGTATCGTTATTTCGACACTCAATTATAAAAATCTGAGGTTCTTTTACTAGAATCTTAAAATTCGGTATTATGCGTAATTGCCAAGTCACAGAATGTTCTTAAACTTAAGATGTAGCCACTTACAGTGACTTATTAATGAATGTAGTAGGACTTGGACTGGTCGCTACATTGGATCTCATTACTTTTTCCGAGTAAAGATACACAATACTTGGCTATTTTTTACATGAAATGTTTTTTGGGAGATTTAGAATAAACACTGTTCTAGTCTAGAGAATATTTCCTTTCAGAACCCAAGTTGATCAATTAGTAACATGATATGATAAATTATACGGAGAAATTATTTATTTTTTCTATGGCTACTCATCTCGGTTATTATGGATGTAGTTACGTGTTTGTTTTGGACGTCTGTTAAAACAATGTATTTACACAGTAGAGCATCATAGGCGCAGGCGGACGCGGTGTCAAGATCACGTCGACGCAGCGTCGCGCCGCCCGCCGCGGTGACACGCGCCCGCCCCCGCCGCCCGCGCCCCGCCCGCACACCCGCCACCACCCGCCGGCTTCAACCCTCGCACCACGCATGCTCCAATTATAATCTGTTTAGGGATGGCCATTGTCGATTAAGATTAAAATTTCATCGCACTAAATGTAGCTCTACCCTACCACCAGAAAACACTAAATACATAAATTTTAACACTCGGAATAACATTCCGAAGTCGATTCAAACGGTCGCTCAAAACAGCATCGGATTTCATATCGAAAGGTAAATAAAAGCAGAAAGAGGATCTCTCACACTGCGAGCTCGGGCTTTCATGTGTCTAGTGATAGAACTGACAGGGTTAAGCACGATAGCCACCCGCGGCGGATAACTCGATAGCTCGACGTAGGATAGGGCGGCATTATCCAGTCGTGTGGCGTGCGCGCGCAGAGGCGTCGCGCGGAGGGCTTCAAACCGCCTGCGGAGGGCGTCTGAACCGCGCGCGTGTCGATTTGTGTCGCGTAGTCGCCGCAACACCTCCGACGGCCGGAGGTACTGCGAGCGCTCGGCTCGTGCTCGCGTGCTCGCGGTCACAGATCACTCTTGACCTCCGCCCTTGTGCTCGCCTCGATCCTCGACGCGCGATGATATTCCACATGCACCAGGTATCCCCCGACCCCTCGGTGGCGTGATACCCAGCAATATCGCCGTAATCGGCCCTGTATTCTGTGTCCGACTTGAATTTGTTCCTTATTGTTTTTGGTGTTTATTGTTTTCCTAAAATGTGCTTTAAACGTAGTAAAATGCCTCAAATCATATAGCTGGCCCCCGTGTTCTGTGAGTTATTGCGGCGGAGGGACTTGCGTCAGGCGGGCGGCGTCGGTTTGATGGACTGCTCCAGTATTGTTGTTAAGTCTATCGTGAATATTTGATAACTCATACCTATACACTATTTATGCAATTTCATATCTTTTATTTTAGTATCTACTTACTAATCTCATTCATATAATCTACTACATTGCTTTTGAGTAATGGGTTTGTCAGTAATTCCAATAAAATCCCTTTTGCTTACCTACTCACATGCATATATCCTTACGTCCTCTGATCCGAACCCTTTATTTCCCTAACTGCATCTGCCTTTACCTTTGCCTACCGTATTTTATGATGACAATCCAAATACAACGTTGTTATTTCGATTTCTTTGTAATAAAGGATAAAAGCTGCGGCCCACCGGTCCACCTGATTTGGGTCACCATTTATCGCTGCCCTTAGACCCCTGTAATACTTTGAAGTTGGCGATTCTATCGTTCTGGCAAAGTAGACTCTTATGCTTTAGCATGAAATTGGTAGCTGTTGACTTTCTTTTTTAAATACGTTTCAAAGTGACGTTTTGTTTTTTTGAAAGAATGTTTTGTTTTTCAGTAGTAGTAGTAGTTTCTTAAAGAGAAGAGAGCTACTGGAATCACTAAGACTGAGAAACTTAAGAGCCCTTAAGCTGTACAAAAAGTCTCTAGACGAGTGGACAGAGACTAGAAGACATAAAGTTTTATAAAGATGTTTTTTCATCAGAAATGGAAATAGGCAAATGTTTAAATCTAGCATAATAATGGGTCATAGGATAGGTACGCGATGTAATTATTATCAGATTTGAGTAAATACATTCATAATCGGTATTTTATTTCTGCATTAATTGAATCACAACAATGCCACCCGGTGCTGTCTTTTATTACAACACATTGCAGTTCATATGAAAGACATCAACGAGTACTCATTTTTCTTATTGAAATAAAAATTAAAACTGTGGTGATATATATTATTTTTTTAATTAATCTGTGATATATTGTGGACAATTGTAAATGTAGCCTTACAATTAGATTGACC
This sequence comes from Hofmannophila pseudospretella, assembly GCA_947369225.1. NCBI lineage: Eukaryota > Metazoa > Arthropoda > Insecta > Lepidoptera > Oecophoridae > Hofmannophila > Hofmannophila pseudospretella. Next base: position 8,175,318 of record OX376316.1, read on the forward strand.
CCAGAAGAGTAGAATCGAGGCATCTTTGGAATGTTTCCCTTGTTGTACTTATATTGAATACAATTTCTAAATATTCGTCTATCTGTCACGCGCTTCTAGCTCGTAAACAGGACATGACACTGGGATGGGAAGTAATAAGACAAAAATAATTATTAAAAAATTTAAGTCAGCTAATGAGTTTTATATTCAAATAAAAGTAAAATCAAGGTATTTTCTGATGCCTTTGTATCTGATTTTTCTCATATTAATAGCCGCAAGCCTCATGACTGATTTTCCAAACGTAGCTGCCACTCTTTTGGCCAATCTAGTCCATCGTTGTTTAAAAGAAGTTTCTGCTTCCTCTACCCAGAGGAAGAAGTACCCACTTCTTATACTCTTTTTTACATAGTGGCCAAAACATTTCGATACCTCGAGCTTGAAGAACATTTGGGGCATTATTTTGTTTAGTTTTGAACTCTACACCCGCAGACTGTCAACAATTAGTGACTTCACACTCGTAATTGCACGAAGCTATATCAAACACCTGACATAGATATTTTCAGTTTATCCGCCGCAACTCTCACCGATGTTGAAGGTGGCTATCCAAAAACCTTTTTTACTCTATTAAAATCAAATCAAAATGTTTTTATTATAAGTAAGTACCTTATAGTTCATATTTCGTTCTGTCGTTATTGTACTTCGTCTTCAAGGAATCTTTTTAAAATCAGTCTCTTCTGTTTCTTCATAACGTTTTATTATTCTGTACAAACTAGTTCATATAGCTCCTTCTTGAAAAAAATGACGTACTGTCTCAGACTTTCCATTAAAAACGTTAAAAAAATTTGCATGCCAAAATAATGGCGAAACATGTATGATCTATTCAAACAATACTACTATCTTATATGTACCGTGTTTCGTGCGAACAAAATAAATTTCATTTCATTACGCAGATAATATTGAATTACTCTCTTTGCAAACAATTCTTGTTCAGCTCGCTTCATTTTCGGAAAATAGGAAAACTATTTACAAAAACCCGCCAAACTAAATTTGCCGACACTGAAACAGCGACGAGATAGAGGCGACCTTATAGAGACCTACAAAATTCTAAACAATCACTATAACACAGATGAAATGAAGAATTTCTTTATATTGAACTTGAAGGAGCACTCAAGAAGACACTGCACACAACTAGTGCGGAACACGGCCAAAACACTCCCAAAACATCATCTCCTATTCAACCGGGTAGTCATCCCGTGGAACGGCCTACCTGACCAAGTTGTGAATGCTGAAACTATAAACCAGTTTAAAAACAGATTAGACAGCCACTTACGAAATGTGAAGAAACAGGCTAACCAGCATTAGCTGCCTGCCTGCTAATCCAATAATAATAATAATAAACGTTGTTTGATTTGTTGTTTTTTACCATGACAACCATTTTTCCTTTTTTGAAAACTTTTTCTTTGGCCAGTACGAGCATTGAAAATACTCGTAGTCACTTTACTTCTGGGACACCCTTAACTAACTTCAAAATTGTATTCCCTTGACATAAGTACGAATATTAACTTTAAAAAATTATGAAATTATTTTTTTGTTGGGGTATTAAAGTAAGCGGTCGATAATAATAATATTTTGTTATCATGTGGGATATCGTTTGTAGAACTCATCAAGTAGAGAACGAAAACATTTTTTTTGCGTACAGTATTAGATAACGACGTAAGCGCCCGTCAAAGATGTCAATTTTAGATCTCTTTTGTTACTACATCTATCTCATGCATGACTATTGGTATTATATAGGAACTTGTAAATTAGCTACAATATTGGCCATATAAACTTAAACAACAATCCATAATAGTTTGTAAGTTGTGAGTAAAAACGGCAAAAGATTTTTCGCTTACAAATAGCTTTCTTACAAATAGTCTTTATAAATTATTACAGATCGTTATAGATATGGCGAGGTTAGACTCGCACTTGGCCTTTTTTAAATTTATCACTCATCATTAATTCTTGTCTGATCCTTATCTATTCCTAAAGCTCCATTAAAAATCGCAGAGGCATTTTACTAGCGAAACCAATCTCCATAGATTGCCGATAGAATAGTAAATAAATCATGTTAATGTAATTAAATCGGCGTACACATATTGGCCGGAGTCCCACGGCCGCCATTATCGCGGGACCATATGCAAGAACCTGTCCGCGCGATGTATTCACGGCAACTTGAACTCGGACCCCGCATCAATTAACTTCGACTTGTTCTCGCAATTATGTGCTCAAGCTAAATTGCTGGAAGATTCTTCGGTCGCTAATGGCTTGGCTAAGTTTCCGTGACAATGACGCTAGCGGACGAAATGTTTGGGCACGTTCACACGCCGAAACGCCTGTGGAATCCATGGTGTTACATATGACACACGAAGATGGCACATCCTTGTGTTTGTAACGTCATGCAATACGTAACTGTTTTGCCAGGTGAAGAATGATAGTTGATGGAAACAGGTATTATTTTGTGGAAATCCATTATTATTGAAGAATAGAGTCATCTTCTAGTGCCATGATCTTAGAGACATTATGGGGGACTGAGGCTGGCCGGATGTCTTTCAAAATGCTATAATTTTTTGCACTTTTTGGAACTTTCTGCTAATAAATATGAAGATTGACCGTAACATCCAAGAGTAAAAAATCAAATTAAAAGTCTTTTATCGTAAGTAAGTAGCCTAAAGTACATTTTTTAAAAGTCATATTTTTACTTTACCCATATAATGTCGCAAAATGCATCTATTCATCACTGGTAAACTTAAAATCGACAACTCTTAACAACTTTCACCATGTGATTCATAAATAATTTTCTATTCGCATTCGTCCTGAAAGTGATCAATACAGGTAGTCTGTTACGGGACAATAATCAAAATTTAATTTCGAGAGGGGAGGATTTTCAGGTTTAATGTTTAATAAAACAACGGATAGGAGTCGATGGATTTTGTAAAGGTTTGAAGTGAACCTCTAAAACCCCGATTATCGGGTCGATAACTTATATAGGTACTGGTGGTCACTGAGGGGTCAGCTGAAAATCAGCGCTGTGGCTTGCCTCAGCATTATGCTGAGCTACCCTTTTTGGCACTGTACCACACCGGATGTTTTGTGCTGCATGTATTAATCTTTGTATACTTCTGTATTGTGTTATATATTCTAGTGTTTACAGTGCTAAATAAACGTTTTCAATTTCAAAATCATGGTAGACCATGTACAATATCATTAATCATTTTCTCTTGGAAATCACAATAATCAGTGGACTCTGGACTATTCTACATTGGATTCCTTATTTGAACTAGTGACCGTAGAATGTCACGTGTCACAAATGATACGGCACGCACACAGAGGCACTGGCCCACCTAATGTCCTCGGCTAATGCGGCGGTGGCCCGACAAGAGGACAATTTCCGGGCCCGCCCCTACCTTCCCGCCATTACGCACTAGAAACAATTCCCTAACCATTATAATCATTAATGATGCCGCGAGGCCATTACCGCCCGCTAACATTGATTCTCTCCTGCCACTATTATTTATTGTCTTCGAGTCAATATTTCAAAACACCGGCGTTTCTTGTTACAACTTGTCCAATTCATCATAAAACTTCAAATTGAATCACTTGTTGTATTTGTTGGTATTGTAATACAGACGCGAATGCTGTTATCGGTTTGTTCGAGTACAAAATTCCAAAGTCATTTAACAATATACATAGATGAGAATGTTTTATCGAAAAATATTGTTTCTGTTACCAATTTGTTCATTAGGGAACCACAACCAGGAACACAAACTACTTCATTCCTAATATAAGGGTCGTTACGTAATGAACGTCGCGGTGTCGTAATGCATATTACGAGAACCGACATTATGATACCGTCAACTCAATTAAGTACAAAGTAATTTTATTAATAAATTAATTGATTTATGGAATTTAATACAAAATTTAGTAGTTTATGAAAAAAATTGACAGCAAAATATATTTTTTTCTTAATTTTTTTTAATGCCAGCGACATGTGACAACTTCTTGGACCACGCACTGTTGTCGACGGTGTTTTGACGAGCTGTCACGGTGTATTGGACGCTTCACAATAGTTAGTATTTTCAATTATTTGGGTATTTCATTGTCGTAGAAAAAGTATTGTGTGCAACTGCACGTAATTAGCCATTGTACAATTCGTTTTTTCTATTCTGATACTTGCTACGCTCGTATCAAAAACTAAAAGCTCATTTTACAATGACTGCTATTACGTGTCACTTGCATAAACTACTATCATGCGATGTAGAGACACTTTAAGGCACTCTATGTTAACATTTTAGGGTTCCGTCCGTAGCCAACTAAGAAGGAACCCTTATAGTTGCGTGCGTCATGTCTGTCTCTCTAACTGTTTGTCTGTGTGACATAGAGGGCGTCGTCCCCTTTAACTATTGAAATACAGTAAGGAAAAACTCTTATACCTGGTACCAATGTTATGTTGTCAAAAAGAATTCGACAAAGTTATAGTGTAGTTAATTTGGAAAAATTTGTATGAAATCGACCGCAAAATAAATTGTATGATAATTTTAATATATTTTGTGAAAGAACGACTACGGAACCCTATCATTTGCCTCCACGACACGCTCTTGACCGGTTTCTAACGACAAAACTCAGCGCTGACAGATGCAGGGCTAATGACAAATTAACCGTTAAAAACTCGTGGAAAGGCAGCTCGACGGAAAAAACGTCCGAATAAAAAGGCACGAGTCGGCGCTTTTATCTCGACATTCGGTTCGCGAAGACGTTTGTTTTGAATGGTCAGCCACTCTGCTCTCGGCCCCTCTAAACAACCGACCGACGCGTCCGCCACTGTCGGATATAATCACCGCTTACTAACGCGAGAACCGTTTGATGTCTCTTTTTAAACTCTCCGTGAGATACTCCTCTCATCTCGATGGTAAACTCTGCCAAACATTTGACACGTCATAATGTTAATGGTTATCATATCATCTAGCTCCAGAACTATAGCACCACATAATCATATCACATAATATTAGTCGAATTTTATGCGGTATTAACTATAATAACACTCAAACCCCTCATTACACTACGATAATATGAATACAATGGTATGCAACGCATGATTGACAGTAAAACAATGGGTATCATCAAAGGTTGAATGAATTCGATTCGCACGCGAGCTCTGATTGCTCCCACGATAATTACAGTAAATAATGTGTGCAGCAAATCATACAGTACAAAATGAGGCATAAAATGTTAGAGTTGAGCCTTGGGAACGAGATGAGCGTGCGTAATTACCCGACGAGAATGTGGCCGAGTCCTGCGGCCGGGACAGCCTCCGACCGCGACGCTAAACTAGGAATAAAGTGCTCGGCGCGGTGCCCTTAACTCGTTAATTACACTTGGAAACTTAATATACATGTTACAAATTTCACAAGCCGCATTTGAAGTTTCAATTTGCAATTGGTAAGATCGTTTCAAGTCTATTCTTAATACAATATTTTTAGTAATATTTAATTTCTAAGAACACTCGAACAAAGAGTGTTGAAGTGCTCGTCTCCTCGGGGCATCTATTAAACGGACAGGAATCGTTTCCCACAGCTCGCTCTCGGCTCGTCACGGAATCAATATCGTCTTTTATCTTATGAAACGTGCTCCACATACACACACAAGTACGGGTCTCTCATACAGCGGATGGCCGCTGTATGTGGCCGCCTAGGGTTGCTAACGCACAGAATAAATGAACAAATATTAGGCAAGATAGCTATAATTAATTCAAATTTCTTCGGTCTCGCACGTGTTTGTTCGCACGGTCTCTAAAACTCGGCAGATTTAATTAAAGCCTGCTCTTGATTCGTGATATTAGTTTTCCGTTGAATATTCCACGTGGTTCGGGAGCCTTGTTCTGCCAAGCTTGATATAGTTGTCACATGCACGATTAAAATCGAAGATTAGTTGTATAATATTTCAATTTTCGTTAAAGTCTTAATCCTTAAAGGTTATGAATACATTTCCATAAAATATAATGGCATATTACAAGAACTTATAATTAAAAGCAAAAGCTTTGTTATGAATTTTCATATTTTATTAACCCAGAAATTACGTATCTTGACAGAAACTTTGTAGCATGCTTCATTTCATAGAATGACTTCAATATTAGTCACAAAGCCATATAGCTCGCATATGTCAAGTGTGAGCAGATTCATTGACTTTTTTTTCTCAAACTACAAAAGCTTTACGCCAATTAAAATAGTTGAGTGATTTTTTGTGGCGCAGCCGGGTGACGGATGCTGAAATATATTTGGGCCAGGAGTGAAGATGAATAGGTTCAAACGAACGGGCGCCTCGTTAATGTTTGTGTAAATACCCTGACTAAAACATGTTTATTAGTCTCTCTTAAAATGAGGCTATTGAGAATGAACCTCTTAAAATATAAACAATGCCGCATTAATTGGTGCAGTGTTAACAGCGAGCGCTCTATAAGCAAACAACCTTTGGAATGTTTAAATAAAACCAACAACCTAATCCTTTGTAACATTGTGCATACACAGACATATCTCACTTATTTATGGCCACGTAGCCCGTATAACAGTCAAGAGTAATGTAGCATCTACTGCAGTATGTTACAATCAGAGTCGAGCGCAATCGATGCAAGTTCAAGTGTAAGAACAAGCCGCTCCATACATCAGTCCGACCAGAAATACATCAGTCAGAGTCTATGCCATGGGAAAACGATCCGCTGCGATGTGGCCCGCTTCCTACTTGCCTTATATGCTCCGACCACTATTGCACAAGACTCAAGACATGACCATACATACGTAGATACTCTGCGCAATATCTCTTGCCTTGATTTACTATCGAGTATCGAAATAACAAACGCGTCTCTCGCAGTTACAATAAAGTTCCTTCCCCCCTGGAATTCAAAGGCAGTTACATTAATAAAATTATAAAACGGTTTTGTGGGCGTCATGACACCATCTGTAATGTTATTAAAGAAATTTTATGCTTATAGAAAGGACATCAGACGAGTTAAATTCAATCCAAGGTTTCTAGCTGAGATTTTCTATTGAATCCTGCATTTGCAATAAATATGTCTCTTTGCAAGAAGTTTACGTCTGTGCAATAGAAATGTATTTACAGTTCCATTCAATTTTATTATTGTGATTAATGTCCTTTCTACTTTTATAGCCCGCCATGTAAATCGCCCACTTTGCAATGTAGAGTATAAGTACGTACTTTTACATGTCTCAATTGGTCATCATTATTTTAGTGTTATGCCAATAAATTAAGGTATCTTAAACATATTTTTCAGTTTTAATGTTATATTTTATATGATATTTTTCATGAAAGCTTTTTAGTAAAGTACCAATCAAGATTTAAGTCCTTTAGTATCGTGATTACTTATTCAAATGCACTACGTTCAAGTTGGTCTTTAGAAAGAAGTTCTCAAAGTGAATTTTGTCGCAACTTGGCGAAAATTCACTTCGTGCCTCTTCGATAGACGTCGTTCGTGAGACACAAAACAAAGTTTTGCCACCAGGGCTTTAAATTCCCTAATGTTTGTCAAAACATACTTAAACCTGTCAGGAGACGCTTAAATCAATTTATTATACAGGTACTCGGAGACACTTCGGCATCGAGCATGTTTACCCACATGTATGTATGTAAATCTCGCGTTCGTTGCTTCCTCAAAAAGCCGTATGGAAAACTCTAAGCCTCTTTTATATTCTTATTCCTTATCCTTGTGGGATAATTCAGGCCCATAGGACAGGTTTTTACATAATTTTACTGCGGCCCTTTCTACTGGAAGTACATATACCTTTTTGTAGATTCGCTTTTTGCGAATTTTTATCGGTCACACAGGACCGGGCGCTAAATTAGTAAACATTCAATAAATCACAGACGCGTAATACAATTTCGGTGATCGCAAATAAAATTTGAGCAAAGGGTAACGAGTTTAAAAACAAACATTTTATAGGGAACGAAAAAGGGTAACGGGTGCACGCCTGTCGTATTTGTCGTGAACATTGTTCGTATCGCGTGTGATGCGGGGTAATTGTTTGACATGCAAAGTACTGAGATCAACCAGCAGCCACTCTAACTCCGAAGGGGAACGGAGCAAGCATTTGAACTGTCACTGATCACATGCTGCAAGACACGACATCTCTGTATGTATATCGTAAATAGTATACGTATACATCATCCAAGTCTAGATTATTTGCATCAAAAGCGACTCTACGGCTTGTTAGACTACGGAGTGGCATAATCTCCAATCCAAAGCCTTTGTTCCTTCGAGGACTTCTCCAGCGTTCTGCGTATAATTCAGGGTATTGATGTAAAGGGCTTTGCTATTCTACTTATTAAAATATTCATGTACATACATATTTATGTTTATCACATGGAAAAGTTTTGTTCTACAGTTATGAAAGGTTTCAAACAAAACTCTTTAACAAACGTTGTTCGCTATTAGGTAGTAGGTACTGGTGTTGCAATTCTAACTGATATAGTCGAAATATAAAGCGTTTAAAACCAATTTGCTACCCATATCTACATATAAACCGGAATATAATTCAATACGTAGAGCCGCACGTTCCATCCGACTCGACCCGAGCCTCATTCTTCTCAATAACCATATCGATTAGATATTTCTTCCTTCTTATCTGAACTTCAATTATTTGCAGATTAGCGTCGACATTCCTTTTATTCAAACTTTTAGGAAAGAATGTTACTTATACCAACTTAAATGTCAAATTATACTAATATGACATAATAATCGCTTCATGTACACCTGGTCAGGTTACTTATTTAAGTTTAAGTATAGACACATTACGGATGTTACCTATGTACTATAATTTTAGAGATATTAGAGAGGTCGAGCAACTATCAAAACTGTAGTCACTCACAAGTACCTACGAGTACTCTCAAGGCTCTACATAATGAATATCAATTTTTTTCATGCCTCGTCTAATTCTGCCATGTACTCTAAAGAAAATAGAAATATCTTATATCTTATTGAGAACTATACAATGTAATCTTCGAAATAATATTTTTTTAACCTTTAATAGGAAAGAAACGGTTTTATCAGAGCATTATCTAACAAATCTCCGATTAGCAAAAAATATTAAAGGCATTTAACGCGGCACATCATAAATGACCCTCGTCTTAAATAGAGAAACAGCTGTTATTCACACTTTGCACGCTGAATATTCTTTATGAACACAATGGGAAATTTAACCGCATCACGTCATGTTCAACATGGGTGGAGTTCGAGCTTTGCATTCGGTTACGTCAGGTCTATTGCACTATGGTCCCTCGTCGTTCGTATGGTCCGTGTTTTTTGTTCGCCTGTCTAATAAGTAATAACTCAGCGAGCTTTCGATGGCACCTCGAACTTGGGCGCAAAAAACGACAAAAGCTCGAGCAAGGGTCCGAATCGAACCGTGGTCGTCAGTCTCGGCAACTTCAGTGAGCCGCGAGCACGCAACGAGCGAGGTCCTATGTACGGACAAGCAACACTGTAAACAAATCAAACGGACTGCACTTGTTATAAATAAAATTACTTTTATACAGATAATTGAAACGAAATAAAATTGTGAGTTACATCAAAAATGTCTATTATAAATATTTGAACTTTAAAGTGGATTTCAACAATGTCGAACGTAAATACGATAGTGAGTAACGATGTAAGTGATACATAAGACGATGCAGTGAAATGTTGGGTGCTTTCGAGCTATAGTGCCGTGGACTGATCTCCAAGATGACGATGAAATCGCTGAAGTACAGCGAGCGGGGCGACATGATGGAGGGGTTCAGCCCTGTGCCGCCCCCCCTGCCCCGCCGGCAACCCGTCAGAAACATCTATGCTGAGCCCTTCGTAGATCCTAGGTAAGTTACATCATTTACATAAACAGCTGATACTAACATATAATGTTAGTTAATTAATTAATATTATACTAAGTAAATTTTTCCACAGAGTATTAAGTATATGGTTTTACTAATATTTGAAGTTCCAATTAGTTTTAATTTTTTAAGTGCCTCAAGCCTCAACACTGGGAAAGTGACGAAGACTTACATATTTTTTTAAATCTTCCAAATATTATTTTATTTCTTAATCACTTTAAGATGTTGTCTTTATAAAAATATTCATTATATTACTTATATGTAAGTCCTTTAATGAGCTTAGACTGTATGTCTAAGAAACTCAGGAGTTAAGCTCGAACTTCTGAATTAATTAGGCACCCTTTACATAAATATGTTATGTATAATATAGGTACGAAGGAAACGAAGAGACTAACCGGTTTGTGTTCGAAGACGATTTTATAATTATTATTAGTCTTGTCTAAATGGGTACTACTTATCACACCATACTAATGGCTGAACTTAAGAATGTGGGTGCATCTGAGGTCAGTTCAGTTAAGAGGTTATCTCACCTCAATAAAACTAACATCTGACAAATTTCACCGATTAGATCTGTTAGGTGTATGGAGACGTCTCAAAAGAAAATAAGTAAACAAATAAAACCATTACGAAAGCTACTTACACATTAATGATCAAATCAAATACAAAACGTTCTGCAGCAGCGGTAAGATGAAATATAGTGGTACAGCCTTTGGCGCACATAAATAACGAAGCTTTGATAAAGCCGACTACAAGGAAAGCTCACCGCGAACAAGCGTAAATGATCATTGAGAAAGCGTATCAAGCAACGCGACAACATTTAAGACTTAAGATGTTCCGGATTTACTGTTCTCAACCTATAAACTATGTATAAATTCATATGTATTAGTGATACTTAATAAAAATGACAGAATATCATTAAATGTTCCCAATTAAAATCACAAGAACGTAACCTGTTCCAAATTAGGTGATAGTAGGCACAGATTGCCTACTCAAAAATGATAACGGTATTAGTTTCTTTCTCAAAAAAGATCTACCAGCAGAAGTATTTTCAGACAAACAATACTCAACCGGAACTATAATAAAAAGAACCCGAAAGAAATAAGGAAAATGTTCAATTCAATTGACTAGTTGAATCAGTCGGTAGTAGTTACTTGTTTACCTTCCCGACCCCAGCGCCGCCGCCCCTTGTATACGCAGCCACTCTACAAAGTAATAATAAAGAGCCTGAAGCCAGAAAACATCTATTTCATTAAATCGCACGACTACATAAACATGGCAGGCACAGCATCCCCACAAACCTCTGAAGACCACAGAACATTATTAAAGTACGCACTACACAAAACTAATTTTGCGGCTCTTATTCGGGTTCTCCTTTGGGATTTAAGATCAGAGTTTATCACAAGAAGAAATTACGTTGCCAAACTTAACACTTTATGCTGGAAGCTAGTATGTTATGCAGATATGTGTTGCTGCTAATGGTTGGAGGACTAGACATTGGCTGGCGGATGTGGTCCTATATATTCCGCCATAAATCATATTTTTACACATGCCGCACGTTCGCTAGCGAGCGCAGAGCGCAGTTAGAGCCATCTGCGTCACCCCAATCGACGCTCAGCTTAATTTCGACAGATTCGGGGAGAATCCCAACTATTAATATCGCAATATCAGTGCAAAATGTTCATATAATTTAGAAAAAGACTGTTCCCAAACTCTTATCGCCCTTCTACAGAAGTTAATCGCCAATATTGAAATGGAAAAAGAACACAAATAGGAAAAAAACCCTCTTCAAAATAGTAAAAGAAGAAAACGATAGTTTGTAAAAATCAAAACCCAATTCATTGAGACAAGTGTGTAATGACAGCAATTTGACACGGTACAGCGATGATCGATAACGGAAACGGTATTTGACGCCGGCCTAGCGGTGGGTAAAGAATGTAATTTCCTTTACAATGTGTTAACAAGGCCCCAATACGGCAGGGGGGGTACATGTATGACGGTTAAGTGCATGCAACAATGGTGGGTAGACAGATAGCATCGTATCAAGCCCCTTGTTGCTCACGCGCGCTTCACTTCGACAGGGAACCGATCATTATAAACATGAAGGTGCGTCCAGACATAAACCAAATGCAACCCAAGTCGAGTCGCTTACCTCAATTGTGTGAATAACGTACGTACATTGGTTTGTGCTCCACTCGTTTTCAATTATTAATTGGTCTTCTTAACTTGATTTTAGGATGTACAGAAGAAAAGACCCACGGACGCTACCTACTAAGGTATTTTTTTCTTGAAGTAGGTAAAGGCGATAAGGCCGCCTTCTGCACATTATATTGTACCTCTCTTTATGTTGTATGTTTTGTTTTTGTCCCGGGTGTGCAATAAAGTATATTTGTATTTGTAAAGTACTTATTCTTAAAAATAATTTAGGAAGAATAAAATAATATCCGAATAATATTATAGACTATATTTATATTATTTTCTCATTTCTGTAAGTACTCGTAGGTAAAAAAAATAATTAAAATCTTGAATGTATTGATTAAGACTCATATCTAAAATAGAGAGAACAGAAATATAAATATATATTTTCTGTGCTTAATTGATGGCTACTATCTAATAAGTACTAATTTACATTATTTGCCGTAGACTAAATAGACATTGTAAACCTGTAATTGAATCTGTGGAAAGTCCTTGGTCTGACATTGTAAGTTCATAACCCCCAGTATAAACGTTTGAAATCGAAGTGAACTTATCTATGTATAGGTATTTTGCAAATCACAATATTGCCAACATATTCAATAACAATAAATTCACATATTAAATATTTATCTAATACTTGAGATAAAAATTCTAGTTTGAGATTTTCTTTTATTACAAATGTCAACTTAACATCTAAAAATCCAAAATAATAATAATCCTTATATAAATAAAGACATCAAACATGCCCCTTGTAGTCCCCGGTGCAAAGGTGCCCATAACGCTCGCGGCGTTACCGCGCTGTATCGCTATTAAATATCGCTAATTATTAATACATACTCGTATTAAATACAATTCTCTTATAACGTTTTCCATAATGCTTGCACACCTACTACCTCTTTCTCGAAATCATTTCCTCTGCCCGAAGGTTCTGCCTGGAAGTAAATTGTACTTCACTATTTCCTTTTCTATCTTTTGTTTGTTGTTTTCTATTTGTGTAATAAAGTGTATTTTACTTTACTTTACCTATAAACCTGAGCCTGGAGAAGTCTGAAAAAATACTTACCTTTAATTTAGAGGTCCCACCTATATCTACCTAACTACTCTACATCCTATATACATATATTACTACTGGTTAAACATTTATCATGAAGTTGTTGGATGTTAGTAATTGTAGAGTCCCTTTGTCCGTTCTCTTGCCAGAGTTTTCGATGACTCACCCAAAAAGGTATGTTTTGTTTCGTTTGTTGTTTAACACGTGCATTGAAGGTGCTGCTTCACTTCAATTTGGCAACTGTTTCTCTTTCTTCATTTTCTTGGTTATACCTGAATACAAAATTAACCGCTTTGTTAGAAGCTGTGTGTTAGAAAATCAAACTGAATAGACAGATAACAATAAATATTCAAATAGAATAGGAATAAACTCACATCATTTTTACACTATACCCACAAAATAGAGAAATAATGTGTGCCTGTTAATAGTCATGTGTTTTAAAGTTCCTATTTCAGCATCCTCAGCAAAATAGCTATGAGCTGTCGCCGTAATTAGCGACGAAACATAAACACGGGTAAATGCAGCAACTGTCTCCAAAGACACGATCTGGCGCCGTGTGATCGAGAACTTCCGAACTGACAGTAAATATTTGATCATATGCGGAGCTGGCAAGTTCAGCCGAGCAAGAAATTATTTCCATACGGCCCGGACAGCGCAAACACCGTTCACCCATCAAACTCCGGGCCAACACAAACGCACAACTTAGTTAATAGCATTTAGACGATCGTTCGTATCGCAAACGGTTCCCTCCGCACGGATTCGCTTTGTTACAAAATCCAATTCAACCGACTCCACTCCACCATCTCTATATAACTAAATTGAATGGCCATAATTAATTGTTCATGTCACTCTGCTAATTAGTTTATGTATCCCGACATACAACGGGATAAAGATAATTCAGCAAGTTCAGCGAACTGTAAGTTTCTGTCAATTAAACTTAAATTGTTTAGGGTAGGTAGGTACGTTCAAAGGTAAATTGCATGTGGGATCATTAACCGCTCAGTGCAAAGTACTGCAAAGTAGCTTTACAGCTCAAGTGGATGCCAAGCTCAGGGCTCGGTACACATGTATCTATTTATTTATTTAGCTGTCACATGCGGACAATATTTAGCTAGAAACTAGTCGGCTCTGCTGGCTTCAGAATATTGGCAGTAGCTCTCTCCTATTACCGAGATTGCTTGGAGCGGTGCTCCACCCAGTGAAGCGCTACTTTTACACTCGAAGCTATGATTTTTGGACGCTTCCAATACATTTCATAAATATTGTATTGGTGATTGATTTTATATTATCTCATTTTACTGATGTAATTACATATTTACAAAATAACTATATAGAGACTCCATTATTTTGATACGCTACGAAAACTTTAAATTCAAGTGCCTAAGTATCAAGTAGTTCAAACAGTAAACTAACACATTACAATACATATGAATTTCAGTTAATTGACTTACTCTTTCATTTTCGTTATCTATATTCACACACATTGGAACCCTATCTTACGTAGGTTGAGCTTTTATACTCAACCCTTGAACTTCGAGCACATTGAGTTATAGTTAGAGCCGCTTACGAAGTTATTACTGGGCATAATGATTGATTGTAGTGCCTCATATAGTCTTATTAATAGGTCGGATAATTAGAGGAAACGCCCTATCAAGCTAGCACGGTGTCCTTGTGTTGTGGCTGCATGAAAGGGTCTCTGATCCACCGCTCGCATCGCATCAAATGGTTCTAACCAATCGTGGCTCGCTGCAGGAAGTTCAATTATCTTCTTTAAACATCAATGTTTAATGTCGACACAATCATTTCATTAAACTGAATCTTGCTGCTTCAATCATTCATAATTGGTTCGATCAATCGGACCAATTACTCTGGGTGACATTCTCGCTAGACTCATCTCCTCGACTCTAGAGAATAGTTAGTTAGACAGCAAGCGGGTCAATGGAATTGGATGCGCTCTGCAATTTTTTTCTCCTTCTTTCGTGTAAATAAATACTAATTTAACTTCAGACGACGTTACTTTAATAATTACACTTTCTAGACATATTTTATGCTATTGACAATTTATATTGTCTCGTACTCGTATCTACCTCAATCAGAAAATAACTCATTTGTTTTCTAGAAAGCCGTGTGGAATAGTACTAAATAATTAGGACTCTTCAATACGGCTGTCCAGAATACAAATGAGTTATTTTCGAATTGAAGTAGGTAGATGAACCACCTTCGTCAATTCCTACTTGGGATAGCCATCAATCGAGCCACAACAAAGCTTATCAACAATGTATGACGTTATGTTGGGACAAAGGATAATCCACGATCACGACGGTTCCACTGTCACAAACTTGGATATAAATCTTTCACGTTGACATCGATCGACAGCCAGTGCGTTCCCGAGCCCGTCGCGCACACATAATCTCCTGTCGCCGGCGACGATCCCCAATACTTATCTATCCTAACGTTTGTAAACAAACCACTTTTCGTTTGAATAATACACTCGGTGAGGTGAGGCCCTGAATACAATGGCGAGCTTGTAATAGTTTCCGTTTTGAATAAGAGATGCCTATTGTCTCCTTCCAATATTGATTGACTTCGTCTTGGGATGCCAGCACTCAAAATTGTTTTCCTGTGTTACAACATCGTCAGTTAATAACTAACTATTCTAGTGTCTGTTGCTCAAGCAACTCATTGTGAAGAAAATACTAAACAGACAATCCACTTTGAAGATGTTGGTATAAATTGCCTATTGTGTTTCGACATAAAAGTGTTTCTAATCTATACCAATATACTCGTAGTAGGTCCTATATCCGTTATGTGGTTTGAGTAGCTATTATCCTAAATCATAGAAAGTTCATCGGACGCATCTGAATCATAATGAAGTTCTAATAATAGTGTGTAATATTTCGTCACGTCTGGAGACAGCGCATATTGGATCGGTGATAGTGACGGGGCGACGGCGGTATCGGTCGGATCAACTCAGTCCAGAATATTTCAGTAGCACCACCGACACCGGACGCTTATCGGAATAGGGTATTTTGGCCTAACCCGTTTTAAAAATAAACAAACTGTCGTGCCGTCCGAATAAATACAAACCTCGCTTTGACACTGCCTCCTATAAATAACCGTAATGAATAGGCGGCTGGCATTCCCGCAGTAATATGTAATGTCGACGTTTCCTCGCGTGGATTTATTTCTCTCCTTATTTGAATATTTTATAATTCAGAAGGATAGGCTGCTATGCCCCAACAATTAAATAAACATTATTAAACGGGCACCTCTAGGCACCAGTGCGTAATAAATTCTGATGCTGGTTGGAAACGCAGAAAGTTATGAAACGTAATGCTAAGCCGACTCGACTCAACAAAAGCAACCTATCTCGTTGTGAGCTGAAATATGAAAATACGACAGAATTCTGTTAAAAGCTAAAAGTTATTCTGACTAAAGCTGAATCGTTATTATTATACTTTTTAGTTCTCCTGTCATCACATTTTCAACATTCAGCTTGTTCTTGAAATATACAAAACCGTTGCCGGCACGTTCTGCACATTACAGGTTTGACTGTGCACGGCAAAGCCAATAATATAAGTACTTTCCAATGAGTAAGTTGCTTACAGAAACAAACTTTACGGGAGCTTCCTTATTTATGCAAATGTATGCGCTGCTAACCAAACAAACGTCTCTTTATGGTTCTTTGTGTAATTCAACTATGCACCTAAAATATTCCACATTGTTCTGGTTTCTCCGGCAGCAGATATTAGGCGATCTTCTGCCCCGAGTCCACATTATTTGGTGAGAGCTGGCCAAACAGCGGACCACACAGGGTGACTCCATTTGTCCGAGCTCAGCTCTTCAAGAGATAACAAACGTGCACGGCTCTGCACTTATCTAAACACTTAACTCGCGCCATACACAAACAAAGCTGCCCCTAACTCACTTTTACCACGAAATACCTTTCCTTTCCTTTTTACCCTTTAGGGCTTCGCGGCACTGCAAGCTTCGCGTGCTGCCCTAGTCGAGAGCCTTTGTTTGTGTCCGGAAATTCATGCAGTTTACCGCATGTGTAGCTAAGTGAAGATACGTACAGGAATGTCTTTTTAAGTTTTATTTACGAATGAGTTTTTGTTTAAAAAAGGCCATCTAAAAGAATGTTCACGTTTCAACATTTCAAGTAATAAAATACATTTGGAAGGCAGGTATTAAAATACATTACCGCCTTCTTCAGAAATTCCGAGATACAAAAAACCTTTTAAGACAAGTACCTACCTACCAAAAAAGGTTACGACGACGCAATCTAATAACAGTTTTGGTCTTGTCCAAGGTACACGTCATCGGGCGTGACTAACGAATGGCTCGCCCTACAGACCCTAAATTCTGAGTCGTAAGTATCAGTTGCACGACAACACCGGTGCCGTATCTACGCGGGCTGCCGAACATTACCATAACTCTAGAACGAACCATAAACGTAATTAGAGACACCAATAACACACCGAACACTCGAAACACATTAATCCGTTTTGATTTTGTAGGGTTAACGTCCTAAGGTGTATATATCAAACATTATTACGACCCATGGGATCCTGCCTGATACACTTACAAGTACAACAGTTATAAAATAATCGTAACTTTCTCGAGTGACTGTGACATACGTCGAGGTGAAATACGGCGGATCGCGCGCGTGGGCGATTCTGAATTAACATCTCCGGAAAAACATATTAATGTAAATTTAACATGTTCCAAAATAAGAGAATAACGTGAGTATACCTACTCACGCTTAGTAGTACATAACTACTGTCTATAATGACCGAATAGCGTTTCTAAACGTCGTTGAAATCCGCCTCATTTGACATCTCAAACATTGTAATTACAGAGAAACGGTAAATACTTAATTCAAATCGCCGTCATTAATATATCCTCAGCCAGTCGATTAAAATGTGGTTTGGGATATAAACGTCTTACTTACGACTATTGATGATACCTTTATACCAAATAGTTACCTATTGTAATATAAACCTTATGCCCGCCTAAACTTTATGGCTAGTATAAAACGGTTCGTAAAAGATTTTTAGCAATGTAATGTAATTCCGTAAATATTAATTAAGGCTACCGAAAAAAGTATCATTATTGTTACATTTTATGTTTTAGTATTAAATTTTAATTGTAAAACGGCAACCTATAATAAATAGAATGTAGATGTAGTGTAAGTAATGCGTACATTTTTTCCCGATACTGAATATATTAAAATTCTACATTTGATTAGTTAACCCGTGACAAAAATGTTGACTATAAACTTCCACATACATATTATTACAGCAGCAAATCGTTTTTCTCAAGCTTAATGGTGTAATCTTCTTTGCTACTTACGTAATTATCTAATGGCCTTTATTATAATTTGAGCCCAATTTTCATAATGCGTGAACGCTAAGCACCACTCTTGTAAAATCAGTTATTTATAAACAGCAAACAGTTTCTTAAAAAAAGTTATTTTCTATCTTTAATAGGTATTTACTGGTTTTATTTCTCATCGTTGCTTAAATGTCAATCGGATACGTTGATCGTCGAACGTTACAGCCATTAGACGTGTAAATATTCATTGCAAGTGTAAACATTACTTTGCAATTCAATTGGTACGGGTAAAGGTATCACCCTTATCGTGAAGTGGTGTGATCGGTCAAGCATGGCCTGATCGAACAGAACTGAACTACACTACCAAAGCGTCTCAGATCGTAAGCTTGACAACAAATGACAAGCCGATATTTCTTTCCAAAGGTTCCGCTCCAGATGACTCTTTATTCACCTGACGCTTTAATTATGTACCTAAGTATGTGTTTACATTACCCTAACTAATGACTGCTACTTTTGTTTCTAACTCTTAAGAGTTAATCATGTATTTGTTTCCGTCAGTAGACTAAGCATTGTCTACGAGTAAAACCTTATAATCACAGTGGTATATCATTGACATAGGTAGGTATTACATGTCTCTTGATTGCCACAAACCACAAACGAATCGTGACGACCATTCAATTCGAAACAGCGACATTTTATTTACAAAAATTTAGCGTATCAATAAATATCTGGTAGTTCTGGTTGCACGATGTAATTCCGAAATCGAAGCCGACCGTGTTTAATTGATAAATTATTACACATGAAATTGTACTTTAATAAATTTCATGGCCCATGAGCTGAATATGGGCTAAAAATGTAGATGAGAGAAAATATCAATCGGGTTGAATTTTAAAAAGGGGTCTTGCGTATTTGCAGGGACACGGGTAATGTAGTGCAACGGATGACTCGCACCCCTCATCTCAGCGGTTTTCTGGGCCAATGTGAAAAATTTTCAGAGTAGCAACCAATTTTTTCGCCTTCACACCTAATACTATAGCTGCTAAGTTGAAAGTCGAAGCAAAAATCTTTTATATCACCTACTTAAATACGAGCTTCAATCAGTCTCTCCCTCTTTCTGAAACGACGTTCGCCGTAGCACGCCATTTTGTCAACCGCTTTAATATTTATAGCTTTGTACTTAACTACTTGTGTTGTTCTTATTTTACTGCGCTTTTATTATAATGCAGCTTTCATTTTGAATAGCAAAGTAATTTGATATGGACTTTAAAATTTTATTACTCTCTATCTATCCTATTATTATCGTTGTCTTATTAGAAACATAACCCATTTTATATCTTCGACTACTCTATTAGTTAGGTTAAGCCGCCGCGTTGATCAATTGAACGTAAATGCCCTTATCGATCGCTTTGAACTCGCAAGTTATTTGTCTTTCATTAGGCCCCAGATCGAGGAAATCCAGTAATGGATCCTCATTTGTAACTTCGACTGTATAAATAATGGCGACGAGAGATCCGCACGATCCACAGCCGCCCAATACAAACATAATTAGGGAGAAATTGTCACAAGTCACGGTTGATACACAAAGCTGATATTGTTCGCTTCGTGGTTCTTTAGAAAACTATGTAGAACGTACTCAAAAGTGTTTATCACATTCGTTCTCGTTTGACGAAACAATGTTTCTGAAATACATACACGTTTCATATTCATGATGAAACATAGGTAAGTATTATATTCCAATGTGCATTCCGTACCGTCCGACTATAAAGTAATACCATAATACATCAAAAGTTTTCCAACGCTGTTTGCAGCTCAGAACCGGTCCGGCAGCGAGCGTCCATATTTTGAAAGTTGCTCATGAAAAGGTACGAGTTAGAGAGTGTTTCCATACCATCTCATCTTTAGTTCAAGCTGCTTATTCCAAGAATAAAGTTATGGAAAAATTAAACATTACTGAGCAGACTAAACGACTAACTCTGGCGGAAAAGAAGTTATACCTTCGTATAGCGCTTGCAGCATTGATCGATTACGAGTAATATCCGTCGATGGCTCATGTGGTTGTGTACACAGGCCGGCAGAGGGACGGACGCCATAGACACTACCCATGTCAAATGTGTGCCTAGCAGCGCTATCCATTATGAGAGGAGGTAGGGGTGGAATGCGATAAAAATTTTCAATCAGGCAACCGCCGAAAAATATTTACAGTGTAACCCGAGGCACCAGGGAGGACAATATTGTGGAGCGATACGCGAGAGGCGCCCGCGGCGGCGGCGCGGGCCTTCCGCCTCTTTGTGCGCCTCTGTCGAAATAATATTGAACTCCGGGTGAAATACGAGCGGCCGCGAGGGGAGGTGCGCGGCGCCTCCTGCGAAACCGTTTTTCCGTTTCGCTGAACAATAGTGAGCATTTTGGACCTCCGTTTCTCACAGAATCAGGCTTTGATAGTTATCTACCTCGTATCGTAATAAGGAAGGTGCCCACTCGCACTCAATTGGAAGCAGATTTTACATTTACATTCGTCGTAACATCTAAGTACACGCAGACAATTTGCCTATTATGGTCACGTTGTAAAACGCTCTATTCTCTTCTTTATGCGTCATGCTATTTATAGCATTAATAATTTCGGTTTTATATGGAATCACATAACCGTAAGTCCTAACCTGTGGCTGTGGCACAGCCCGTGGGTTGTCCTGCCCTTTTTGCATAACCTGGGCCATCCTTTTGGTGTTTATTGCACACTTAATTTGCATTGGTTTTAATACAGCATATTAATATCCTCAATCGATAGGCACGTAATAAAACACCATCGTTATAGCATACGGGCTGTCCGTTAGCTATGGAAATTGGTAGCCTCAGCCTCACGGCCACTGGCTAATGGAAAATTGTTTATCACTATCAGGTCTGTGCGCGTGAGCACGATTATTTACGTGCGGGTCCCCGCAGTCTACGGCCGGCCAGTAATTGGCCGCTTATTCGCTATCGCTTCCATTCATTTCTCGCGATAAACCTGCCCCAGGGCGCGTTTGCGGATGCAGTAAGCTCATTCGATGCAACTGCATGAGATTATCTTAGGTTATTATAGTTTGTAGTAAGTGCCTGCACGTCACATATTTCAGGAGTTACACGTTACACTTGCCTGATTATTCTGAAGTTATGTAGAGATAAAATATAGAGATTATCTGGTTACATAAATCAATTTCGTATTAGAGTATGCAAAAGCTGCTCGTTTTCTGTATGGTTATAACTGATCCGTACTTACATATTAGCTTTTGATTTATATGTAGGTATGTTTGTTTTAATTTTATTCGATTACAACTTCTATTCAAATTACCTAATAACAGATATTCTACACTTTAATATAATAGCACGCGAGTTGAAAGCATTTCGTTTAATATATTTACGCTGCTGATTTAATTTTCAAATATTCATTAGCTAACGACTAATTTCTATTTATCAACGGCCAGTTTTGCTTGTAAAATGCAAATGTTAAGAGCTTCCGTCGTGTGAGCGCGTGATGTATGTACGGATTTCCAGGAAAGTTGCTTGCTAAATATACGCGAGTCGCACTTGCACTGCAGCAAGCAACGCGACTCACCGGCACAAGCCACTCTCCCATTCATGAATCAACTTCAGCATTACCTAACCCGAGTCGCCGCGACTAAAACAAGCACGCTATGAGGGTTATTAATACGAGAGCCGAGTTCAACGATTCCGAGAGTACCGCATTTAAATCGCTGTATCATGCGTTTGCATCGCACGTACAAAATGCGGATTTATAGAAACAAATTACGCCTCCACTCTCCATTTATCTACTGTAACGCCAAATTAAAGCTGCTCGTTTGCGGAAATTACCACGAATACCTTTCTATTTCAACTATTTATATTCATGAACACATCCACCACATAACGATTATAAGCTTAATCGACTGTCATAGATTACGTTGTTTACGAGTATAACCAGTAACACGTAATTAATAAAGCAATATAAACGTTCTCTCCGACTTCGGAGAATAAGATGCCTATTTAAAATCTCATTTTGACGAATGTTTTTAATTAATCCACTGGGTGTGTTCGGCGTCGAATAAGGCAGCTATTTAAGTGAACAGATTCCGGGCGTGGCACAAGATTCCAGGCAGACGGGCGAGCGCCACTTGTTCAATGCTCTCGTCGTATTTATCTGAAACTCTTTTTAGTCAACTTGAATTAACATGGGTGCTCGTAAATCCTCCTTGATCGTTGCGAACGCTTTAACTTGTAGTCTTAATAATAGAAAAGGTGGTAATTTTATTCCGGTTCTTTATACTGAACGTTTTCGTCGGGGGAGGAAATTGGCATAGCGGCGGGGCGACTACGCCATTGTTACACATTTCGTTTTAAATTGGGGGGCTTTCTTAAATTTACACCCATGACTTGCAACGAGAGGGCGGCCGGCGAGGGACCGCGCTTCCTCGAAGCTACACGTACAAGTCGTATCGATTGAGTCGGCTAAACCGTTTTTGAGCTTCTCTTATTGTATTACAGTGAAAATTTATGCTCCTTGCAACGCGCACTTCGATATATTCACTTGACATTTGAACGCAAAGGAACATGCAAAGTATTCATTAAAAATTCTATTGTATACCCTTCAAGAATTCCTTTAAAGTTCTTAATTTGTGTTCAATATATTATGATTCATACGAAACAATGATCATTGAAAGCCTCCCTCGCTGTTGCATGCAACTCGTTTCATTTGTCTCTTTGTTCGCCATTCATCGCGCAAGGCAATTAGTTCGAAGGTCTCTGAAAATAAACTTACACGACAACATTATTACAAAATATTATTCATATTATTATCGATAAGATCTCAGAACCGCTTTTCGACCCTCGCAACGAATGTAAGGGGCGTTTTAAGATCGTCCACAAAAAGAAACCCAAATGGGTCGAGGCGGTATCGTCTATCTATACTATACCTTTGGGTAATGAGACTTCTTTCGAGGTGCTTGGGAGGGTAGGTATATAGAAAACTAACTGAGGATAAGGCAGCGGCTTAGACCTTTCATTTCGTTGATCGGGAGACTTGTACACTTGATCCGAAGTTTATAAATAACCTCTAAGACTTTTAAAAAACTCTATTCGCAAGGACTAAGATCGCAGGCTATTTTAAAAATTCAAAGGCACATTTCTTTAAGAAACGTACTAACATTTATTTAATTAAAGATCTAAATTTAGCGTTGCACCTTTTTGGACACTAGTGCATGTCGCTACAGCCTAATGAGTTGAAAAGTCAAGGCAACTGTTTTTATTCAGTAATTGTTCTCGTCGGCTCATCGCTATGCATTCGCGGTAAAAGCTGCAAGCTGTCGACAACCGGTCACATTCCACCTGTTCCTGTTTGCATAAACTTACATAAAGTTTTATTGATAATTGCAATTCCACTACTTGCAACACCGACTTCAAGTAAAGGGATTCGTCAGTTAAGAACTACTGTTAAATTACTGAACTTACTCTTGACAACACAAATAGCTCTACTTTGGTCAGACTTTCAGTTTTAGCTGGACTCTCTTAAAACCGCTCTTTAAACTAAGTATGTATTTCACTTAATTTAATTTGTTGATATACGGCTATAAAAGGAAATAAAATAGTACGTACACTAAGTATATAATTGTGATATTATTTCTGAAAGTGAGTTGCTTTATTTTTAAATAAATCTGTACTAGTGTTCTAAGATCGACTTTCGATCGGTTATGCATACACGAAAATAATGTTCTATATAAGCAGGTTCGATAAAAATATAGTTTATACTGTGAGTCTATACGTCAGCTCAACGAAAATAAGTTACTTTCAGCACAGCATTTAAAAAAGGAAAGGATTGTAAACGTTTTATCTATGTCCAACCAAACCATATAAAAGTTAGGCAGATTATATTACGCTCGCCTGGTTCGTTTTCCATCCCATTGAACCAGTTCTTCTGGCCAATCATTTTAGGACTAAAAGCATTGTGGCTTACCTCCGCAGGCCTATATTTAAGGGCGACTGCAATAAAAGCACATCGCTGTCCGGTCCATTCCCGCACGACTGTGCAAGATAAATGGACGGCTCCGAGCTCGGAGCGGGCGCGCCGAAGGAGACGCGTTCTCACGGCCCGTGCCTGTATTTCTTTCTTTTTGTTTCATTCGTCTGGTTTCCGAGTTAGAGGTCGGCGCAGCCCGTTTCGAGACTAGAAGTGACCGCTGCACGCGCGATTGTACAGATAAAAACTGTGCGACAGCGCAGAGCCACGGACGACTAACGAGTCTCTGCAACTACCTGCTGCGAACATGCCGCTCCGAGCATTTTTTACATCGTTCCATTACCGTTGTCTTTGGAGTAATACTCTCAAGCATTTAAAATAATGGCGTGAAAGGATCGCGTCACGGGTATAATGCGACGGTTCTTGTGTGTAAACTGGTTGTGGGCTCTCTCGCGTTAATTAGACACGGCTCTCGCACAGCGCAACACCTCTGCTCATTATTTACCGCTTCATTAAGAGCTCACTCACGACGAGCGGCTGTCAAAATCTCGCCGAACACCCGTCCGTCCGCCGCCGCTTGAAATATCGCAGCATTGTCCTACAATAACACTGTCGTCGGCCTCGTTAATTGTTTTAGTCTCTCCTTCACGAAATTCTCTTTATTCTAGAGCTCGACTTTTCTGCTCGTAAAATAGACTGCTCGTTTCCGGTCCAAAATCGAAACAAATGCACTCTGGTATTGCGCAACGATTCATTGCCTAACCACAAAATTTCCTACGACAAAAACAAAATTAACTTCTGCTCATTTCGGTAACGTGCGGAAATGATGCGCTTCGGCTAGTAATGGCACCTATACCAGGTATAAACAATAAAATGATGATGATGGATTTAAAAAATCAATTCCATGTACAGTTACAAATGATCGACATAATAATCGGCAATCTCTCTGTGAAACTCTCTATAGATACCTAAGCTTATGCGCGTGTGGCAAAACAAATCTAGTCTCCCTCCCCCCTCCCCCTCTTAATGGGAGCAGTTTTAAAGTATAACGAAAATAATTAGGGAATTTCAATCCGTTATAGGCAGCTATAACTCGGATACTGAGCAACCATACCGATGGTCCCACATCTATAGACTACAAACGGCATTTTTTGTAGTTTGATTAAAGTTGTACCTAGGGCGTAAATTAGCGTCCAGAGTTACGAATATAAATGAAATAACATTTCGCTACATATTTTAAGCAGACGCCGGCGGACGTTTTAAAAGCCATTTAAGGGTAAATTTTGCGTGCCTCTGGCATTGTGATTTCTGTACACGTTTTAATGAATTCGTCCTTCCTCCGAACGTTCCTCGGCCGGTATTCAAAAGAAAATTACAGTCGAGAGCCTCCTCGAACAAACCCTTTAGAAGTCACGCTCCGTTCTCGCTAAACTTGAACCAATTATTTCTACTCTTTTTTGCTTATTCCTTTATGTTAGAGGTCATTATAGTGGCGTCAGTTGGTGAGCGGTTCGGTCCGTCTCTGCACCATGTGTTCTCAGCTTGAGTCTTTAAAAGTCGTGACAGAGAAGTTCGGGTAATTGATTAATGGGTTCTCGGGGCGGACATGTTTAAACGCCTCGATCATCGTTTTTTGTCGGAATCCCTAGTAATGATACGTTTTGATTGTCTATATGGGACCGCAATAAAAGGGCCACCATATGGCGCGGCACAGATTCGCTTCGCCAACAGTTGGTGATGAGACAGGTACCTACTTATCCGTTCCTTTTATAGGAAAAATTAAAAAGTAACCTTTAATCAAAACTTTTTCAGTAAGATTAATTTTTAAATCTTCTACTTGCCGCGTGGTTAGTGGCCAACCTACTGTCAAAATTATTCATGCCGCTCGCCTCTGACATGGCCTAAAGACTGCTGTTAGACGACAGCAGCTGGGACCGACAGCTTTACGGAGGGGCTCAGATGAAAAATCAAATTCGATTCATAAAACCAGAGGTATATGCGATAGCAAACATAATAAAACATCAGTCGAATTGAGAACCTCCTCCTTTAGTTAAAGTCGGTTAAAAATCTCCCGGCACGATTTTTGCTCCTGTTGTCTCTCTATTTGTGAGCTCATTGAATA
The DNA here is from genome assembly GCA_947369225.1 of Hofmannophila pseudospretella. Lineage (NCBI taxonomy): Eukaryota > Metazoa > Arthropoda > Insecta > Lepidoptera > Oecophoridae > Hofmannophila > Hofmannophila pseudospretella. The sequence continues at coordinate 8,201,898 of OX376316.1, forward strand.
AATCAAGGCTTTATCAGATTATAACGTTTTGTGGTTATATTTTTAACCCCCGACCGATCGAGGGAGGGCTTGTTATTAGTTTGACACCTTTGTCTGTTTGTGTGTTTGTCTGTGGCATCATAACTTATCAACAGATGATACGATTTGGACCAAGTTTTTTAATATACCTAATAGATAATTTTGTCGAGAGTATTCTTAGACCTATCTGATCAATATTGGACCAGTGGTTTCCAAAATCTTGGAGTATCTTTGATGTTGATGGAATGGATCTTTGATTTTAAAATGAATGGATCTCTGGAACTGTAATAGCTAGATGGTTCAAATTCGTGCTCAAATGTTTAGGTTCATGGTGCGTCTCCGACATCTGAAACCTTGAGGATCTGATGATGACTAGGAAAAAAGTAAGTGAACTTCAATTTCCCAATATGAAACTGGAAGAATTGGAAGATTATCAACCCGCCGAAACTATAATAGTTAGATGGGGTCTTCTCGAACTAAAGTTGTAGGGAATCCTGAGACAATTCTAGAAAAAAAATGTTGATGTCGGCCAAAAAATAAATGAAAATGATGTGGAGCTAGGCATTTTAAGATAGCTAAGGCGAGGCCGAAGGCCGAGCTCCGCGTAGGGCGTAGACCGGAGCATCCCCCCGCCCTCAGGCGTCGCAGGTCTAACCTGCTGAATTTTCTTAGCCATGTCAGATTAAAAATGGATCTGTGGTTATAAAATCTTCGACTATCTTGGGATGTTGGAGTATGATCTATGATGATTATATTATGATTATATTTATGATGATTGAGTCTCTGGAACGGTAACAGTTGGGTGGTTCGAGTTTGAGCTCAAATGTGTATGACTGTGGTGACCTTCCCACGTCTGGAACCTTGAGGACCTGATGATGACCAGGAAAAAGTAAGGGGATCTCCACAATGGTACGTCGGGGGTTTCTTAAATATTTAATTTAGAGTTATTGAGCATTTGTTATGCACTCACTTGTCTCAAGTCGCCATCTTACGTCCTTATTATCTGTACGCAGACAGAGACAGGGCCATATTAACTCGACTCCAAGAATAGACTCTAACCACAAGTTTCTCTTCCCCAGACTGGGCGGCACGGGCATGTCGAGTGGCATGGGCGGCGGCACACTGGGCAGTGCGCACTGCCAGCTCGCCAACCAGCCGCTGGTGATGCCGGTGTTCCCCCTGCGAGCCAGCCAGCCGAGCCCCGTGCCCGTCTACTCCCCCTCACGCTTCCACATAGACAAACGGTGCCAGCATCGCTGCACGTGGAAGTGCCTCGCCATCGCCATGATATGCCTCTGCGTCATCTTGGCGGCCATGCTCGCCTACTTTATAGGTAAGTTTTATTTTATTGCATAAGGAGAGCATAACCAACGGACCACTTGATGCTAAGTACGTGGTCACCACCACCTATAGACATCCTCTTATTGTTAGTGGGGTTTTGATGCGCCTTGAGGTGCCTCGTGTGCTGGTAATTACCTACGCTGGCTTTCTTACTTATCCTTGAAACCGTAACACAGTATATTCGAGCATTCCTGCTTTGCGGCAGAAATAGGTAAGAGAGTGGTTACCTCCCCAGGCGAACCCGCACATCAGGATCAGCTTAAATTTTTTTGCTACCGTTTCTTAACAACTTTACAGTGAAACGTCACTAAGTGGTTTTATACACAACCACTGTTATTACTTATTACTCCTTGTTACGTCAATCGTGGTTTTGTACTGTTGCAAACATAATTTTATTTAAATGTTTGTTATGATTAATTAAATTTTGAAAACCTTCCAGAGCTTTCAAATAAGTATACCTTTTAATAAGTTTTAATTTAACCATAGGTAACAACGTTCCTTTCAGTATAATTCACAAATACTAAGGACATTAATATTATATGTAACAATATTTCTATGAAAACTAGTTTGACGTTCCACCTTAAAATTCATTTTGTTCCTTAATAAACTTGTGATATCTCTATATATTTCATAGGCACAGACATCTAAGTATAAGTATATTGATATCTCTGTGGTCATAGGATAAAATAACGTCATGACGTCATGTGACTATAATTAGGATGACACATACTTATTATGAATTGATCTTTCAAAACGTCGAGTCGTCGTCGTCCCTTTTAAAAGTAAAGATAGAATCATTTTACATTTTGAATTATGGCTTTATTTACAAATAGTATATTTATGTTGGTACTTACTTACATCGTTTATGATACAATGCCTAAGGTATTTCATTAGGTAATAAAACTGCACTAAATAGCGGTCCACATATTTCATACCCGGCGATGCTAATGGGTATTAAATTATGCACGATCACATTAGGAAAATATGAAACAATAAACTTTTGTGCCCACCGTAATAAATAATTGAATAACTTGTTTGGGCACTTTTCTCATAAACATTTGAAAACTGTACAAGTACTTACATACTTATATTTAACTAATATCAAACAGTATAAGTTACCTAATCAAATCACAAAGTCATAGCCACGTCGTAGCAATCTCGTAGTAATTCAGCACAGCTACGCTGCCGAAATGATTTCATTATGCAATTTATGCACTTCGTCCATTAAGTAAGAAGTTTGTTGCAATTTGCAACTACAAGAACTTATAACCTACCTAAGTTATCTGATCACAAGTTCCGTACTTCAGAGTAAGTATTGTTTGTTGTTTCGGTTTTGGAATTCAAAACCTGAATTAGATGACTAAGTGGCCCATAATAAAGACAAAGCATCGAATCCGAGCAATCTATTAAATATCGAAGCTTTTTAACTACAAGTTATATTGTCGATATATCTTTGTTCGTAGAGTCACAGCGGGGTGTACGGGCCTCTCGTTAAGACAGTATTTTTATTAACTCGCTCGGAATGCCGATTAAAATATTCATAACATTATTCTTTCTCTATCCATTAGCGCCAGCGCGGCCGAATGTCACAGCTTTATTGTTGCATCGAGTTCCATTAACTTCAGGAAATCATGTATTCTATGCTCTAGACGCCCACTGATTCCATTACAGAATATGAAATGGTAATTTTACTGTCAATACTTTACATCAGGACGTGAAAAGATGTAATTTATTAAATTGTTTTGCGAGTGCAACTGCAGTCGATTACAAAGCATCAAAAAATTGCAAGTCTCTAGCCTGTTGTTAATAACGATTGGCGCCTGGAGCGGTGGTCTCCCTCTAATCAAGGGGCAGTTTTATCTTCTGCGATTTGAAACAATCAAAAAGGTTAGCTTGCGAGGATTATGGCCTGCGGATACAATTTAATATGGAACGGTAGCGACCGACAGCAAATTCCAATAATCCCTCGAAGCAGATTGCTGCTTTATATCCACTTCTTCAGTCGATATACGATGTATCTACTGTGCGATGATTAAATTTTACACCATTACAATTCATTCTCAACTATTTTCATTTTACAATCTAATAAATTTTATATGCTATTGAATCTATAGAACGGACTTTTGGGCTTTGTTTTTAGAACAGCTATAAAATTTTATTAGTTTTTTGTTACACACCCAAATCATAATAGAAGAAATATATTTCCATCACCACATCAAAATTCAATTACTAAAGATGATAAATTTGAATATCCACTTCGTGCATGCAAATGTGTTGATTAAACATCGATGTGGTAACAAAAACAGACATCAGCCATTAGTCTTTCATCATTCTTTGTTTAAATCTCGCAAGCGGTATCCACAGACGGGCTCATAAAAAACTAAACAAACATTAGAAAAATATAAATGATGCGCCTAACCTAAGGCAACGCGCGATGCGTGCCTCGGGCTCGGCCCGCGCTCCTGTGTTAGCGCGGTTATAAATTATCTTACATTTCTACGTCCCATATTATTTTACTACGGATATATCAGACACTCGCAATCCCGGCCTACCCGCTGAACGACCAATCATAATTTATATCTCCAAGCATAAATCGCAAGAGTAATCCTTCTACCGACCTAAATCTTTCACAATGAAATATACGAAAATTAAATATTTCTCGCAGAAATAGCACATTCTATCAAGTGTATGTAGGATATGTACTCATTGGCGCGAGTATGTAACGAGAGCTTTACGCTAACGGTGGAAAGACACGAAACAACATAAACAAAATGCTAGATAGTCACGAGTTCAGTGCTCTAACAGCTGTTGTTGCAAGGTACGAGTACAGTTACAGTCTAACTCTAATGGAACTTGGATACATAACACCACCAACTTCATATACATTTTCCTCATTCTCGCTACTTTTTGCTGTGGTTCATCCTAACAATCTTTTGTTACTTTATCATCCATCATGTAGGTATAGGTGGGTATGGTGAAACCACTGTCCTCGATTCGGACTTCACTACATGGAGTTCTAGCATTACTTGGGTAATTTATCTACAGTCCTCCAAGTGTTTATATATACGAACATAATGTAGGTTTACATCCACTCTTCTTTTTATTAATTGTATTGTGAAATAAGAAAATAAAAAGCAAATCAACAAAATTATAGAGCGCTGGGCTTAAAGTGAGCGGTCCGTCAGACCATTCCAGTTATTTCAGAGTGCAATATCCACCGCAAACGAGATTTAGTGAAGATAAAACACCAGACCGCAGACACATGTTAAGAGTTCACAAAAATAGCATCAAAGTCGACTTGGGCTCTAGAGCGATACCTCTGTCCTACATTCTACCCGAGCATTTACCCCGCCGAGCCCTCCATCTAACTACAAAAACTCGTATATTATTACAAAAACTAGTTATTGAAAATTAACTCTGAACAAAGATAAACATAACAAAAGAACAATGGCAGCGTACATATTTATTATTGTAACTCCACGAAATTAAAGAAAATCGTAGCTTCGATTTCTTGAGATGAGAAACAACATTCAAGTAAATAAGTAATAGTAAATACCAAAGGGCTTGGTGTCTAAATACAGTCTTTAATAAGCTGATTATCATAAATAGGTAAAGAAGTTATCCCTTTCTTGGTTCTGAAGCCAAATAAGTGGGCTTGATCCTCCATTCATGGGAAAAGATTGAGGTAATGCTTTTCTATAAGAACGGCAATATATATATTTTGCAAAGGTTTCCGAGTGACTGTAGTAAGAGTTTAACGAACTGACACATTGCACTATTGTCACGCGAGTCCGCTACAGAACATTCCTAGAAACAATGTGTTGCGTTGGCTATATCGTGCCATTTCAGTGAAAGCTCTGCAAATGTTCGTAAATTTCACTTTAAAGTAAAACTAGTAACTTTTATATGTCCGAGTATATACTTAGTGTAGAATGTTTGCATCCTAAATTCTACTGTATATGAATAGAGTAGTATGTTAAGCCATTATAACTGCTCCTCCGGCAATAGATTGCCTGCAACTACAGTTTCAATTTAAGTTACCCCACAGCTCTATTAAACAGTTTCAACAAACACTAAATAATGCGCTTTGGGCACGCTATGTGAGCGCTCTAACAACTTCAGCAATTTCGGCAACTATCTGTCAAATAGAAACAAAAAATAAACCTTTTGATTGCCGTCTTCAACGTGTACTAAATACCTTATAAATACCTGCCATTTCTCACGTAGGAGTAATCCCATCAAAAACATTTCTGTAAAAAAGGCCAAGTCTCGTGTTGTCCGTTTGGCCATAAAAAAGTAGTAAGATCTCATGTATAGTCAAGTCTGCGATATTCGTTCGTATTATGTATTGGACACTTTAATTTTAAATAGAAAACTAAATACCGCTGTAGTATCAATTTCATTAGGTAATTATTATTTATTTCATTTTGTTTGTCAGTTTGTTCTATAGATACGTTTATTAAAAAAAAAGTAAAAGTATTTTACAATTAAAATACTATAAACTCTTATGAGTACTGAACCCTTCAGTGCGCGAGTCGTACTCGAATTAGGCCTTTAATTTTTTTTTGGCTTTCACGCTATAATGGTTTCATGGTGGTACTCTGTGAGGTCCAAATTTACTGCCATATCTTAAATTATATACCTAGGCTCCGTTTATTACTTTTTCTGTGTATATAGTTTCTGCTCCACTTGACGGGGGCACTACCGTGCTCTTTTCGTTAGTTTTTTAGTTTTTCCTTTATTTGTGTGCACAGCCCTGTCTAAGCCAAATTTAAGCTTTTTAGTACTTTAGATTGAGTGAGTGAGTCAGTCAATGGCAAAATAACCTAACTTTGCATTTGATTTACTAAGAAACTAGAAGACATAGGAACATGAAACTTAGGGGTTTACTTAGGGCTTGTGAACCTCTCCTGATGACAAAAGTTTCAGCCTTCTGGTGATTTCTAATACAAAATACAGGCAGGGTTAAAACAGGCCGAAATGCTTCCAGAAAATGGTGGTAGTGCCCCTTTTTTTCTGCTCGACTTGGCGGAGGCACTGCCATACCCCGAGATAAGAAGAGAAAGTTACTACTAGTAGATAGTCAATAAAATAAATCTAACATTTCAACGCTTCCAAAGCAATGTAGGTAATGAACCAGCATATGGTGTTTCAAGTCAATGGGGTTTATCGTATCGGATCTCAATTCATTTAGATTTCCATTAAAGTGTAAGGGACAGCAGATAAAAGACGCACATCGCATATTGATGCCGCGGCAAGTCTACTAACTTCAAAACGGAATACGTTTTTCAACTCATGAACTACGAGCGCCTTAATGACCACATTTAGATTTCCTCAGATATCCAAGAATCAATCGATTCGTTAAATAAGAAGTGCTATCAAATAGCGTTGGATTCCCTTTGGTTTTTCTGTGGTCGGCGAATTTTCCGCCTCTTTGATGTTCTATCTAAGGTCAGTAGCATTTAGAATTTTCTTCTTAAAAGTACTTCGAGATTTTCTTCTTGGAAATATTCGTATGTGTATATGGGGTCTATAAGAATTAATCCTGTTTTAAGTACCTCTATTCAAGGTATTTAAATCTGAAAATAACATTAGTGATTTTGATATCTATCAATATTTTTAATTAAAAAGATACAACGAATTACATTTGTCATCATAAATCACTTTAGTCCTGTAATCATTGGGTTTCAGAAACACAATAAACTATTTGTTGGACACGCCTCCTGGCGTTCCGGATATGTACCAAATAAAAAGCGTTCTGTAGTTTAATCCGACATAAATCTCTTGGTTTGCGCCGGTAGTTTTAGTGATGTGTAATGAAAAAATTTGAACCATCTGTTGCACCCTTCATTACGTGCCTAGTGCATGAATGGGGGCAAAATACAGCACCGTCAACTTTTTAATGTAATTGAAATTGTGAGGACCCCAAATGTTTTATTAAAGCTCGCTCAGTGTTGAGCATTAACGCTTTTGAAGTGGTCCCGCGCATTCATTGCGATCGAAGTTGCAGCGTCATTATTGTTATGTGAAACAACTGTTGTTATTTTATTACAAACCGAAAAAACTGAAAAGATTTTTCTAACAAAATTATGCAATACATTGATAGAAACCTACAGGTATTTTGATCGCCCCATCCCTATCACCACAAATATCTGTAGTAATTTTGCTTTATGTTACTCTACCTAATTAAGGATTTCGCATATTATACCAAATTGACGCGAACCCGATACCAACTCAACTCAGAGCAAAGCATTGAAATGTGAGCTTTATATCGTATTTCATACAGTAGGTTTCAAAATTCATGTAAAGAAGTCGTTGATGAGTGGTAAAGTTTAGACTTTTTTGGTTAAACAAAACATATAATAATCTACATATTTTGTTGGTACGTTGTAGACATAGAGCTTTTCATTTATATATATCTATGGTCGTAAGTTATGATATGATAAGTATGTCGTTGTTGTAGAATAAATGATGGATGCTCATAAAAAAGTACAATACTTACTTACTTATATGTTCATTTATTTAAATTGTTATCGGGTACAAAATTGATACCTTGCACAAAAAGCTTGGCGGTAACAATTTATCGATCTTCATTCTTTTGAAGGTCAGTGCTCTCCCTGCGTCGTGCAGCATCAAAGTCACGTCGGCCTTAAATATTAGATACATTTTCCAACTAGATGTGGCATTACAGTTTACACTCTGCTTAGACCAGACCCATTTGTAAACTTGTCCGCGCTTCTTTTAAAATGGCGCAAATGTGAGACTTCGACCTTCCCTCGAATGTGGATCATATACATGAGACAAGGACGGTGATATGAGATGTCGTAAATAATGGAAGGAGATAGGGCGACACACACGAGTCAGCCGGAAGATTTATCACGTGACTAATACCGAGTCAGTGCGACGGCGCGTTGCTATATCCCCCGGGACTCCATCAAACGAGTTTCGCTCCCCCATCGCACGATGCAATCTATGCTGAATCGTATTACAATAAATTGTATTAACTCGAAAAATAGTGGAGATAGCAAACATCGTCCATCTGCACACAATTGTCCCGTGCATCGCATTCGGCGATCCTCACGCAGAGTACCCTCCATTTCCTCCGGCCGCTATTCTATGGCGAGAATTTATAGATTTTACGAGGGATCATCGGGAAAGTCGCTACTTACCACATTGCCATATTTCATTTTCGTGAGCGGAAATTACGTCATCTGACCTCGATTATCTAGTAACATTGACATTGTTTATGATAGTGGCTTTTATTTTCACCCCAAAATGGGACAAAATCACAATTATTAGATTTTCATTGTATTATGAATGTTATTCGTATTATACATTGAACAAATACAGAGTGATCATCAATTTTGATTTTGTATAGCTCTACTTATACGTTGTTAGGAGAAAATAACTGGGAAAAATAACCAAGTGTAAGTACGTAGAGAATCGACTAAAACATTTTCATAAATGTGCCGCGGGAAATCGGCTCAGCAAAAGCCCGTCACAACCAACACAGAACGCAAATATTTATTTTCATTCTTATTCCGATATTTTACATCTCACTGCGTTATCTTATTTTGGCAGCGGGATTTAAAAATCAATACTGCCACCAAAGCTTAACGATGAATATAAATTACTTATTTATACTGATTGCTGGCGATAACAGTTGTCATTAAACTATCGGCCGTCAACTTAGCATAATGTAAATTGTCCAATTCTGAGGCGAACGGCCAAATGGCGTCAACGCATCGAGATGCTTATCTTATAAATCTTGGGGAGAGATGCTGTGGGGACGACGATAACTTAATTGCTCCGACACCGCCGGGGGTATCGCAGGAATTATGGAAGCTCTGCGGGCGCTACATTGGATGTCTGTTGTTTAAAAAGTTGCAAAGCCGTTTATCAGGCATTGTGACGTCAAGTGAAGAGTGCAAAAGTTATTTCTGTTTGTGTTTTGAGGGAGAAAGCAAACCGTATAAATAAACGGTGATAACGTGCCCATATAAATAGGAGTATTATTGTACCAAGGTATCTATTAACGTACATACGTATTATTTACCTACGCATTATTAAAGGTTAACTTTGTCGCGCCGGCCATTAATAATAGCACCACCCCAACTCTTCCCGTGTGTGTCATACTTTGGATACTATGTATTCTACACCTAGTAGGTCGCGAAAGGCTCGTCACCTATCACGTTTGTCCACCAAATCTTACGACGGAAAGTAGGAACTACCTATGATGAAGGTGGTTCCTCTGTCTACCTCCTCGGGGATTATGGACGTGAGAGTTATTTATAATTTAGAATATTTATCGATGTTTATTTTGTAAAACTAAATTACACAATAAGAACGAGTAAGTTTATTAGTTGTTTAAATCCATAAAATTATTGAGATTCTATTATAAGTTTTTTTTTACATTTCTTTTAACAAATTAATAAAATTTGGAAGAAAGTAATTAGGCAGATTCTAAATAGACGCAACGCCAATTAAACCTACAAGGATTGACACATGGCTTTTAACGCATCCAGCAGAACATATTAGGCGCACATCCTGTGCGCACGCTCCGAAATAAATAAACATCGCATCCCCATCGGGGTACAAATCCCGGTCTCGCGGCCTTCTTACAAAACTAATAAATGTACACAATAAATTCTCTTTACATTACAATACCCGCTCCGTTTGTTTGCTCCCTTGCAATTTTCTGTTTACCCGTGTAGGTATTTTACGTCGATACGTTCCATGCGAGAATTGAAATCCGAGTCGTCTAAGAAAATATGGAGATAAAATCTACTGTAACGGTGCCTAAATCGTTTTGAAAGCTGCTATTTTCTGCTCGAGTTGTTCTATCGTATATAAAAAGTAAATCGTGTCGACCAAGGAGTCGGAGCTCGTGTTACTCGAGCCCGTGCCTTTCTCAGTTAACACCGTGAAGAATTATCCAATTAGGCTGCGTAGCGCGGCAACCGAACGGCCAGATCGACAGCAACTGTCGCATAATGAGGAGACAACGGCATTCCCCTGCAGCAAGAAATGGCTGGGTGTCGCATAGCCGCAGCCACCTACGTGCTCGAGCGGCCCGCGGCGCGGCAGCGGAACCAATCGTTCCGTCACACCGCCACGAAATGCGCCTCAGCCGTGCTTCGCTTAATTAAAAGTCGACGGGACGTCACGTCACTTACCCCGCGTATTCACGCACCTCTCGAGCTCGAGCGACAGTTCCGAGCGACATCTCTTTGTGTCGCGTTTCGTAATACGTCATTCCAAACGACACCCGTGTGAACCGTAATAGAATTACCTTTCGGCTACTGGGCATTATCGATGTGGGCCGCCGATAAGATGCAAACTTAACAGAAACTTAATTGGAAGTTAGATCGAGAGAAAGATTTGAAGTTTAGGACATGATTTATACTGGTAAAATTAACTTTTATAAATGAACGATCGTCTTGACGCTTGACAAATTGTGTAACGATCTACTTTTCTTTGTTACAGCGTTATCGTCAATTAAAAGTAATATAGACAATTCAAATTGTATACTGGTACAAGACGTGAAAGCAGTAACACACGCACAAGGAATTAGAGATGCTTTATCAACATCATCACCTTCAGACGGTATGCTTAATATTACCTATTTGCTTACAAATCTGATATCAATATGATCTATTCCGTTATTTATAACAAGTGCATTCTGGTGTACACCAAATTACCTCAGGATATGAGGTTGTTGAAGATAAACTCTTTAAAACTAAATTGTCAAAATGGCTTCTTGAACGTTCATTCTATAGCATTAAGGAGTATAATGACAAAATAGGTATTGTTATATTTGACTATTCATTATTATTATTTCTGAATCCTAACATTACCTACTATTATTCTTGTTATGGAATTAATATTGTAAACATTTATATTTTGTATGCCTTTTAAATAGGCTGAATACTGTGATATGAGTAAGACCTGTAAAACCCTTTAAGACCTGTAAGCTTGTGTATTCTGACAAATAAATGATTGATTGATATTTTATGTGAACTTTCTTCTTAGAATCAATATCAACATCGTCACTGGGTGGATGGTCAACGACAGCTGAAGCGGCACTGGAGTCGGCTATAATACCGCAGCAAGCACAGCAAGCTGCGCCGCCGCCCTGGTCGCCGGCGCTTGAAGTCAGAGAGTTCGACGAGTTGCACAGCGCTGTCATACCTGCTTACCAGTTCTGGAGTTCAGAATTCCGCAACAAGCAACCCGCCTACGTTAGCCTTAACTTCACCGTGCCATGGGGAGCTAATTTCGCTGTATACGGCAGACGAAATGTGGCTCCAAGCGTTACACAATACGACTTTGTAGAGTTTATTCGCGGTGGTAGAGTCGACCACAGACTCAGGAGAAGAAGAAGTCCACACAGACACGACACGCACGAACATAACCCCAAGGAGTGGGACACGTTATTGAGCACGATTAGCCCATTTCAAAGATGGAACCATACGATAAGCAGAAGATCAACAGATATGAGAGTGAACGTTAGTATATTACAATACCTCGACACAGGAAGATGGTTTATTTCTATTTACAACGACGAACTTCAGCCGCATAGCGTCGAAATGATCGTGTCCGAGGCCGAGGGTGTCACGAATTCTTGCCCCGACGACTGTTCTGGTCACGGTTCCTGCTATCTTGGGAAATGTGAATGTATGGACGGCTACGAAGGGCATGACTGTTCAAAAAGTAAGGATTTTTACTTAGTCCATTGTCACATTATTTGTAAAGGAAACTTATTAAATCTCCAATGAACTTGCAGGTGTATGTCCAGTACTTTGCTCTGGGCACGGTGCCTACGCTGGTGGAATATGCCATTGCTCAGAAGGCTGGAAAGGTCCAGAATGTGATGTACCAGCTCACGACTGTGAGCCAGCTGATTGCTCCGGACGAGGACAGTGTGTGGCTGGCCACTGCCATTGTAAAGCTGGATGGAAGGGACCAAAATGTGATGAAGGTAAGAGTCTTTCAATAGACACGTTCTACAAACATTTCTCATCAACGCATTCGTTTAGTCATTGCTGTTGTCTCTCCCATTTTTTAAAAACATTTTCGAGATTTGTTTAGTTTTATATTGATGTATAATTTTAGGCAATATTGCACAAACTATTCACACTCGGATTAACACTAACCCGAAGTCAAAAGTAAAGTTAAATGTTCGCGCAAATAGGCCTTGTTTATGTTTTGGACTGGTCTGTCACAAATGCATCTTCTCACAATCAAATATCAACCATGGTCCGTGGAGACCAAATCTTGTCAAATCCTCTTTGTATCAACAACGTTATTCACCCATTATGTACTTACCTGCTGATGTTCTTCATTGAATCCTTATTGCGTGTGACAGAGGATTGCCTGGACCCAAAGTGCGGCGGTCACGGGTCGTGCGTACGCGGGCGCTGCGTGTGTCGTGCGGGCTGGCGCGGCGCGGCGTGCAGCGAGCGCGACGCGCGCGTGCAGCGCTGCCTGCCCGCGTGCTCGCAACGAGGCGTCTACGATCTGGACGCCGGGAGATGCGTCTGTGACCCGCTTTACACTGGCGATGACTGCTCCCAAGGTAAAATAGATAGCATAAATACTTTATTGCACATAAACTTAGGTGAGGTTTCCCAATACACTTCTTCCTACTTCTTCTTCTTCCTAATATGTGCTCCTAGAGATTCCACCTTCCTTCACTGATTGGTGTGGCAATAAATTCAGGGTATCTACTACTGTTTATTGCACATAAACTTAGGTATGGTTTCATGATACCTGGTCCTTTCTTTACTAATCTACTTTCTTTATTCATTAATCTAGGGTTTAAGGGACTCCGACTTTCACACTTACACTAATTGGCATGACATCAAGTTTAACAAGTATTTCACTGTCGATCCTGGCTAAACAGGAGTATGGTAGTGAGAAAAGTTAATATAGGTGGCGGGGTTTATGGCCTGGACTGGTCTATGCTTAGTGAGCAAATTCTTCCATTAATTTATCATTTATTGAGAGCATTTAAGGTCCCATTTCTATCGGCTGGTGTAACTGAAACTATCATATATATCTTTTATCAGTAAGTTTACTTATAATTCACAGTAAGTAAGTCATTTTCATTACTCGACAGCATAAAAATAAGTTAAAGCAAACTTAAACCAAACTAATTCATATTATCAAGTATAACTAGGCTACAGTTGCTATATCTAAATAGGTAAGATATGATACCTATGTCAAGACTCATTGTTGTAGCTTGAGCTGAAATATGAACACATTTTGAAGACGACTGTAATTAATAGCGCCTCCCAAATATATGTACCGTACAATAATGTTAAAAGCATTACTTTGTATGTAATAATAAGTAATAACATTACGGTAGATCTTGTCTACCTATACCTAGACATTATAATTTATTCTATGAAACTCCCCTGAGTAAACGTTCTCATATTTTCACATTGAATTGAGCTTTACTTGATTTATTAGTCTTGTAAAACTTACTTAGCTGTTAGCTTGTGAGCCATGACCGTTGTTTGAATGGTCACAGGTTCAGGTGTTTTTCACGTGACCCGATCTGGCTGAAATACGAACTTGACCTACACGACAGTTAGGTATTTGACCCTTGGGATGACAAGGTATATTTTTACGATTTTTTGTTGGGTGATAGAAATATATAACAGAGACGGAGGGGCAGATACCATCTCATTATGTAACCGAAATAAGAATAATAGTTAACGATAATCTATCCATTGTAGTGGTGTGTTCCCTGGACTGCGGCCCGCATGGAGTGTGCGCGGAAGGAGTCTGTCGCTGCGACGAGGGTTGGACCGGGTCTCTATGCGACCAGAGGCCGTGCGATGCTCGTTGTCATGACCACGGCCAGTGCAAGAATGGAACCTGCGTTTGTACGCAGGGGTGGAACGGCAGACATTGCACATTGCGTGAGTAATTTTATGGCAAGGTTCTAATCTCAATATCCACTAATACACCTGAATATTGTTTTGCGAGCTCTAGCACTTAGCAGTATCTAGTTCTTCTGTAGCAAAGGTTTCTAAAGGTCATCAAATAAAAGCTCGATCAGTAGATAAATTCATTTAGTACGGAGTTTGAATGAGTTATGTGTGTAGAAACATTACCTTGAATGGTTATACATATAGGATTTGCCGAATCCGATTATCTGACTCGCTTCTTGAATACTGATCAATTTATTCAATTTACGCTAATCACTGGCACTTTATGTATGATCTTAATCAAATACCAACTACGAATACAATTGTTGCTGATAAATGATGTATCTTGGAACAGCTGGTTGTCCGAATAGCTGCTCTCGTCACGGACAGTGCCTCCTTGAAGATGGAGTATACCGATGCTCCTGCGCCGATGGCTGGGCTGGTACCGACTGCTCTATCGCTCTAGAACTATCCTGCAGCGACAACGAAGACAACGACGAAGGTACGAGCTTTATTTTCTTTCAGAAACTAAATTTTCAAAAATACAAAACTGCACAAATTTGTACAATTGGCTATCATCTGACAATGGCACTAACTTTGAAGATGGCATGACGGACTGCTCTGACTCGGAGTGCTGCAGTCGACCCGAGTGCTCGGAGCACATCATGTGCCTCGCCTCCAACGATCCCGTCGAAGTGCTGCTTCGGAAACAGCCACCGTCCGTCACCGCCTCCTTCTACCAACGCGTCAAGTTCCTTATCGAGGAGAACTCGGTACAAAGCTACGCGCACATGGACGAATATTCTGAGAGGTGAGTCCACTATACGAAACAAAAGTCAAAATATATTTATCGAACACCAAATCACTTCATGTACGCAAAAGATATCGTTCATCATTATCCACTTAGAATCTAGTCTTTGATACTTATAGGTTTGACGATATCCTTTGCACGTAAGTTGGTTTAGGACTGACATATCGGTTCTGCACAATTCATGAATTAATATCTGCACTTTACAATGATTTTAGATTCGTGATATCATCGCCGTACTATAATTATGTAAATCCATAAGAAGAAGGAACAATATTCATAATAACAAAGTAATTAGGAAATAGCACCTTTACCATTATGATCCCGCTCATCTTCCTAAACCTCTCCGAGGATTTGGTGTGGTTATTTTCATTTTTAATGATAATATTTTTATAACTTACGATTTATTTTATCATCTGGTGGAAGTGTTTTGATTTTCCTGTGTTTTCTCGCGTAAATAACATTGATTTATTATTTGCTATCCTAGCATGGTTATGTTTTATCATTAACCATAATTTCCATCATGTTAATATGTTTTGAGTATTATTAATTTTTCACACCAGATCCGATGTGTTGTGTATTGTCTAATGTTATCCCTTGTGTGTGTCTAACCCAACCTGTTTGTCTAAACAAAACGAAAGCGTCTAGCTATACTTAACTAAATGGAATTATACAATCAATTGAGCGCTCAAGCTTCGAACAGTTTTGTTTGTCTTCCGTCGTACAAGTCAATACTACCTATTTATTCAGTAAGGTAGACCGCAATTGAACTCGAATCATGATAGACATTCATTGTGAAATAAAACAGGTAGTATCAAACCCATGGAATTGGAACTCTTTAGAAAAACAAAATCTTGAGAAGATCCCGAATTAAGGTTTATAAGTATTAAATTGTATTGGAGTACTTCTGAAATAGGTAACGTCTTTCATGATCTGAGATATAAATCAAAAAATTAGTTGCCGTATGTTCGTAACAAAACTATCGGATATCTTTCTTAAATACGACAAAGCAAAACTGAATAACAATAGTAGTCAACCCACCTCGCTTAATATGCAAAAGCGCCTCAAAAGTTTGTTTGCATTAAAACACGAGCCGCTTCACTATTTTATTTAATTTTAACAGTCTAGAGTGGTTATATTGCGTTCTGGCATTTGTTTCGTCAGTCCCAAGTAAACGTAACACTTGACGGAGTACTTTCGCGCATTCGCCATCCAGCATGTTTCTTTTACACTCCGTTAATCTTAGTGCAACCTTTACAGTGTTTTCTAAATTTTCATCAAGTTGAAAGAGTTGATAGTGGTGGTGTTGTTCTAATGCAAACGGGCTTCGTCCACGAGCCGATGCGCATCAAAATTGGAATGGATAAATCAAGTGTTACAACGCAAAGTAACCAGTGTAGACGAGAGCGATCGGCCGGAGCGGTTGCTAAGACGGGGTGGGGTTGCACTGAGGGATGTAGGTATCTGTGTAGTAATCTGTCCTGTCTTTCTGTGTCCCTGTGCCGCCGTGTGTCCGCCACTCCTAGCGAGTTCTGGAATTCCTTTACACCATGGTAAGTGTCAGTCAGCCCGCCCTCGCCCCTCAGTGTTCAGTATCTGTTGACCTCTTCCCTTTGGTTGCGACTCCTGCATATGTGTGTGATGCCGGCGCCGACCGCGTGCCTGCTACCGGCACGCGAACGGCGCCACTAACGCTTTTTCACTTTTCGTTCACTCCTTTGTCTGTATTCGTTTCATTCTCTATGTGTATGTAACATCTGTATGTTTGTCTTGAATGTTCTCGTGTGGCTGCGACAAAGCCCTCCCGTGCCTCACCATAAACCACGCGCCCGTCCGCTGGCGCGGTCTCGTTCCGAATATCGTTTGCCGCAGCCACAATCGTATTTTTTGTAATATTTATTTGTCTCGTCTACTGTGCTTATATTATATTTCACATATATACCATGGTATACTTTTGTTATACTGTATAAAACTTAGGAAAATCATTTACGCTTTCACGCAAAACGTTTAAAACACAATTGGATAGGTTTAGGGATTGTAAAATATACGAATCGAGACGCGAATTGTATATTGTCAATTGAGCCGAATTCCAGCGAACACGCAAATTTAGCTTCAAATAAACTTACCCTTTTATGTGTTCCTTACCCTTTGTCTGCGTCTTTCATCTGTTAACCAACCCCCTACCCTCTGCCCGAGCTCTTTATGTGTTTAGATCCTCACCCTTGTGACTAACCAAAACACTACTTATTTGAATGTACTCCGACAACCTACTTCACAGCGAGATATAGTAAGCAGTCTATCGACATTGTACATTACAACCATCGCTTCCATTAACCAACCATTGGCGACATTCCGACTCTACACTTTGAAATTGGTGCAAGCAACATTTTACGACTCTACATTTCATTATAAGTATATGTCTTTGTAATAAGTACTTATTTCAGTGGCTGATATCACACCTAACTTACTTACTTGGAACTAAGTTTACACAATTTTCTGTAAGTCGTAGCACAAACGTAGCTCGGTTTAGACATGATCCGGCCTAATTTTTGTCTGATAAACGTGCATAACGTTTTTGTTACAAAGTACTGCGACTTTTGAGAATTCTCATTAAATCAACCTACCTACTTCAATATACTAAGTCAGTACCTGTACCTATGTTCATACTGTAGCTACATTACAATCCATATACTATAAAAATGTTTTTTACATTTCCAGGGTTTCCAGGTCTTTGGATTTCTTTTTCAATTTTATAATATTGAATACTTGATGTGAATTTTACTTGGAAATTAACAAATTTATTTTATGTTGATTTAACTAATATAATAACGACAACAAAATAATTTATTTACGGTATGTATGTCTGTTGTTGAAATAGAAATATGTCTATGCTATATATAATATATTATTTTCAACTAATCTTATCCTCTTCAGTCATATAAACATTAATATCATCTAAACCAAAATTTCATTTAATTATCATATTATTCAAAGACTATACAGTAATACGTACTCGTATGTACAAATAGATTTAGAATGTACATACAAGATTAACAGTCAGTTACTGACAGCGAGACCAACTTCATTACAACTACAAAGTGTTTGGAAAATAAGATTTAAAATATACTTATTTTTACAATAGCCCATGACCGAGATTGACCGACACTTGTAAAAAAACGGTCATACGGTATAATTATAAATATATCGATTTGGGAAGAAAATGCCCAGTATTTTTTACCTACAATAATAATACTCAATTGGTAAGAAAAATGGGAATGGTCGATTTTTACGAGTTGTGATCGGTATCTATTGAATGTTTACACAATGACTCAGTGTTAATAACTGAATAGGTAAGTATTTTGACGTGCGATTCTCGGAATTTCCTATAAAAATGTTGAACGCTGAACGACGACGACGCCTATCGAAAAAAAAAGGTCGATCGATTTGCTCTCCGACAGGATATATAGTATTTTTTGGTGAAAATGCGTATAGTAACTTTCGGAGTTTATTTAATAACTTAAAAATAATATTTTTTTAATAAAACTAAATAATATAAGTATTAAAATAAATAAATAAATCATAAATAATAAACTAATAAATACTTCATATTTCACTTTTCTGCACTATGCTGCCGATAACCTATTAATAATTCTTTTATCGCCTAAGTTGTCTGGAAGAGATCGCTCTGAGCGATAAGACCGCCTTTGTACACTTATTCTATGTTTCCTTTCCTATGTAAATTTCTTGTGTGCAATAAAGTATTAATCTATCTATCTATCATATTTGTTAAAAGTAGGTAACAAATAATATATACAGAGTCACCCTGCAGGTGATTAATATTATGTCGTCATATTTCGTACGAATGTTAATACTTAGATATTTTATCAACTGATCGCAACCTATGAATAAATATTTTTATTTACATAGCACTTGTAGATATACCCCGACCACGAACTAAAACCCTCGCCATAATGCACAACTATATAGTACTATTTTTTCATAGCGAACTCCATAACACAGATCATAAAACTACCAATGGCGCCCGCTTGACAAGATTTTTTAGTTTGTGGTACCTATGCGTAACTCCGGTCAAAGTTTTGATAAAAACCTAAACGTAAGTAAATAAAATATCAGACTGCTGGGAAAAGTAGCTACGTTCTGCTTATTTATAAATTTTTCGTTGTTTCTTTCGCGGCAAAACATATTTTTTCTTGCACCAATTTCAACTGTCAAAACTAAGGTATTGGACACAAACAGAGTTATACTATGATGAATGACTATGGTTTGTGTGGCATCTGGTACATGCATTATGAAACATACCTTATTCTAGGTGGATTTCCGTTTACTTTCGACGATAAAATAATAATAAATAAAATGGATATTACCTACAGGGTGCTGTTTTATTCTATCCCTATATTTTAACGAACATTACCTATATTTTTTTCTTCTATTTTTATGACTATTACACGAATTTAAAAAAGTGCACGCTGTAATAAAACAGCAGTCTGTAAAGTTTAAATGAAACCGGCGATCCTATATAGGTACTTACTTTCATTTATAATTTAGGTAAACTGAAATTTATCCTAGATATTTAGCTGATCCTGATGAGAGAATGTGCAATGCTAAAGACTTCTAATTTTATTTTCAAGATATTATTTTCCACATTCTTCACTCTACGACGACGTTTTAAGAGAACAAAGCGCGTAGTAACTAAGGCCCTGATCAGACAATACGCGGTATTGCGCCTAATACTTTGCAGGACAACTCACTGTAGATAACTCACTTGCTAAGTAACTCTGGTAAAAATTGAACTTTTCACACGCGTCGATTAGATGATCATTTAGTTTGCGAAGACATTGGCGTCAATTCCGGGATGGCCACCAAAACTAAATTAAACTGTCACCCTCACTCATATGCTAGTCCATTTTTTCATTAGCTGCAGATACCCCTCACACTGACAGCACCTAATATGTGATTTATTTATTATTTGACATATTTTTGGACAAAAAGTGATCAAATTTCGGCATTAAAATGCATAACTATACATTTTTTTGATAAATGTTTATCAATAAAACGTGTTTCCTCGAAATTATCTTCAAATTTGACCGTTATTTGTGACAGGTATCTGCAGCTCATGAAAAATTATACTATAGATCGTGTACGAGTAAGGATGATGTTTCGTTGATGTTTTAATTTAGCGAGTGGCACCCCAGAATCAGTGCCACTTTTTACTAATTTGAAAAACTGTTTTGGGGAAGTCATTTATAAAGTTATAAACACTGACAGTCGTCCTGTAAATTACATGAACATCCAGATTTTAAAGTGTAGAATTTAAATAATTGCAACTTTCCATTCTTACATCGATGTCAAATCGTAATGACTTTTCCTTACGATTACAGTGAAGGTTGCCATTATACTAAATTCTACTCTTTAAAAACAAACCATACCTACAGGTATTTTGTGTCCCATAGCAATGTCGCCTATGTCTGATCGATGCCTATCTTCGTTCTATATGATCGGAGAAGCTAACCGGACGATACTGTTCACATGTCATTTTACTTTTTTTACCGACAAGATTAAACTGGCGTTTTACCTCTAACCCTGGTTCGTTAACCTTAGATAAGTATCAACCTTTTGAGATTCATCTCCGTTAATTTTTTATTTTGCGATGTTTGACCGGTTCTAAGCGCTAACTTATTTTATTTCTGTTGTAAGTAGGTACTTTTTATGGAGTTATCCATAAAAATATATGCTAAATCAGCTAAACCATCTTTATAAAATGATAGATAATAATAAATTAAATACACTCCTAAACTTTTTAGAACTCCCGCCTCGTTAGGATTTGTTTCATTACTTTTTTAATTAATTTAAACAAAGAGTTCGCATTTTATTTTTAGTACAATCTAAAGAGGTATAGATTAGATATATAACTGGCCGTTTCTAAAAATAATTTTGGAAGTCAATTTAAAACTTTATTTAATGGCTTTCACATTAGATTTTTACGCCATTATGATGATGATGGTCAGTTAATAGAATTGTTGTGTAAACCTCATGGTGCAAATTCAGAGAAACAAAAAAAGTATTTAATCGTGTTTTATTTTAACCGATTAAAAGTACATACCTACTTATTTTTTACCGTTAACGCTGAGTAGAAAGTAGATAATCATTGATGATTAGCTGAGCTATCTTTATAAAAGATATGAGCGATAATGTAAGCTAAGGCACAGATGGTATAGATGACGTCACGGTTAAAGCGCGCCGGGTGAAGGAGGCATTTCACCCGCGCACTGTCGTTTGACACGAAATACTGTTGTTGTGTTGTTCTTTACTTGATGGTTTATTCGTAACAATCAGTTGGTGTTTATTAGAAGCCTTATTGTTTTCTCGTCGCTCACGCATTAATTAGGATGTTAGGATGTTGTCGTCAAATAAAATTGCGATCTCTTGGTTTATAATTTCCCTTTTTAAATAAAAAACAGTATTTTAATTTATTGGCATTCACAAACATTTTTTGCGTCGTATTAGCTTTAGATATATTATTAGACGTGACCTCCATACTGCATACCAAAATCGATCAAACTTTTGTCGCTATTTTTTCGTTATACTTTATTTAAAAATAAATAAAATTATTATTGACAACTGCGTACGAAATTGGTCAACGGCTGTAGTTTAATGTTTTCTAATGTGTTCATTATTTTTTGTTTATATTGACGTGCATATTAAGATTCCCGTTTTGTTTAATAAAAAGTTGATAAACTCCAAAATTTTCATCCAGTTTACTGTTCAGCGTAAAATACAAAAACTTGGGTTGTACCTCAAGGGTAACCATGATATCAGCTGTAGGTATAATAGCACTAAATAGTGCCGCACAGTACAGACGGACGTTCGTCGTCTACAGCACACGTATCACAAGTAAGATGTGCTGATCAGTACAAATTTGACTAGGACTTCACGGGACTTCCAACCCGGTTTGGTTCGCTGCATCCAATCACGAAGCGCTGATTTCAAGTTGGGGAGGGCGGAGGTCATGTGATTGCAATGGTTTCAGGGAACTGAACCGGGACTGGAACCGGACTCGTGGAGCCCGAGGCTTATCGTCAGTAATACCTACAGTCAAGTGTCTGAGTCTAACCGTCAGTTTAGCACTATATAAATACATCCGTTTACATAATTCGTGTCTCCGCTCCGTAAGAACGGCTGCTTTTATAATTTTGAACAGTAACGGCACGTTTTACCGTCACGATTTATTTAACAGGGAAGCGAAATGTATAGAACTGTATGAAGATGCTTTTATATTTCCGTATTACCGTTGCCGTGGCACACCTAGGCTCCCTGTCAAATTGTCACGGCAAAGTTGAGAGTGCAGTGGTTATGTACCTACGAGTATATTAAAGATGTGTGAGTGAGCGCCACGCGCCTCGTAGTTGCGCTTCCCGACTCGCTTTCCACCTATACCGGTAGTTAAATTATAAAAGCGTTAAACGTACACGTGGACGATAAAACCGTGAACGGTAACGGCATGGTAATTTTAAAAGCGCCCAGCAGTCAAACATTGCAAACAAAACTTAACCAAACACCCAAGTTACGAATGACATGTGAACGGTACCGGCCGAGCGCTGCGTGTCTCGAGCCGGGCCTGACGAGCTGATCTGTGCAGCCGCGTCTCCGTGATGCGAGGGCAGGTGGTCTCGCCCCAGGGCCTCGGCATCATCGGCATCCGCGTCTCCGTGGACCGAGAGGCGCGCTTCGGGTTCACGCTCACCCGCCAGGGTGGATGGTAAGTGCTTCAAATATAGATTTTCATCATAATACCTACATAGTATTACGCTAGAGAAATGTAAGAGAGATATGGAGTGGTCCGGAGTGGCCGCCAAACCTATAGTTAAAACTAAATGAAACTCACGCTCACTCAAGACTTCATGAGTCATAATGTTAGATCGACGATCGTGTAAGAGTTGAGAGTGACGTTTCGCTACTTTTTTCTGTCTAAAATACCTACTGCATTATGAATGAATTTACGAGACATAGGTATTAGGTATTTCGAGTCCCCTAATCCACCCTATGTTACTTACAAGGCTACGGCACAGGCTACAGCCTACGACTTTACGCTACGTATGCCTTAAATCACTCAATAGTGAACCCTTTATACCTACCTACCTACTTATTATTTATTGTTAGTCTGTAAGTAGTTAGCTATTTACAAGTAGGTACCTATAATATGTACCTACATTCGATTTTTTGAGCATTTTTATAGTAGTGAGTGACAAAGCTATACCTAATGTCGAAAAGTTCACTATCAATCATCTATGTTCTAACGCTGTTTTACCGTAACGAACTCTCATAGAATAGCATATCTCGTGTGATCTATGACCAAGGTTAAACACCTTCACACGGGAAATTCCATCTTATATTCTTAAATCGCGTGCCAACTTTATTTAAAAAAGAATATAAATATTTGAAGGAACCAACATCCATCTGATTATTAAATGTTCTGCTACGGTCGTTATGGATTCCTTGCTCGCGCTCCGTGAAAGCATCAAGTATGAAATCGAATTACTTCGCTGGCGGAACGGAACCAGTATCATGTGAACGGGTAATGAAATAACATGACACGGCTCAGCCATGGTTAGACATGCAAATATTGACTGTAGCTAATCAATAATGTTGTTTATGTACCTAACATAGTATCATTTTAGGCAGAGTATTGTAAGGTAATGTTTAGAATTGGATGCTTACCTAACTGTTATGATCTTGATAAAGTGTATATTTAGGTCTCAAATTTACCTACCCAAGTTCTTATTAAATGAATCGATATTTTTGAACATCTGGCACCAAATATTTCGGTTGTAGTTACCTACCTATTTACTCGTACTTACTGACAACGTGCATGCACACTTGATAGTGAACATATTTTGAAAGTATGTAATTTCGCGTTCGATTTCCAGCCGTTGCTTATAGGTAATTTTGTGTATTCTTTTTGAACCAACAATGCCACAAAGAATCATTAGGTATGAGTACTTTATTGCCTGTCTTTGGTCTACTTATCCACTTTTCAACAAATACCTACACATCTTCACTCAGGTTTGATGTTCTCGTGAACGGCGGCGGAGCTGTCACCTTGCAGTTCCAGCGATCTCCATTCAAACCTTTGAGGAAGACTGTCTTCGTGCCATGGAACCAGATCGTCGTGCTGCCGCCTGTAGAGATGGAACTCAGCGATGACAGTGTTAAAGTGCCCACGCCCAGGTTAGCTTAGTCTTGCTTGACCCTTACAGATTGTGATTTAAACACTTGATATTATCACAGAATACACCATAAGGTACGCTCCAGGCGTCCGCGATTTTGATTACGTCACTCGACCGTAGCGCTATGGCAGTTATCATTTCCTGTTTAAAAGGAACAGCCTTGTGAAAAATATTTCTGTGAATGTATTTCGTTTATTAAAAGTACAAAAAGTTATACCTACCACTCGATCGCGCTACAGCAGGGCGTGTATTTCGCGGCCGAATTCCTTTGACTTCTTCTGAGTCCGTGGGTGCGTGAGTCGTTTCGCGCGTTTGTATTGAGCGGACCGTCTGGTGTATTCTGTGTGTTGTAAATCAAATTGTTGTCGCAAGAAAACTGCGGACTAACGTGAAAAAATTAATCAATTCTCTTCAAATATTTTTTTCACCCATCCAAGTTTACTACGGGCCTACTCAACATTACGTACATTTAACCTAAAACTCGACAATATTATTTACTACACGTAAATAATATTCTCACGGAAAAACATCGTACTAAAAGCATTAAAGTTTTTGAAGGATTCGTAAAGTGACGTACCAACCTACAACGAATCACATCACACATTTCTCATAGATACCATTCTTTGAAAACTGCGCCTTGTAAAATTCCATTAACTATATTACAGAGCTCCTCCACGCCTGGACTGGTCTCCAACTCCTCAATGGTGGGAGGTGGAGTCACCGCCGTGCGCTGCCCACGACCACGAGCGTCTTCGACCTGAAGTGGTCGCGGTACCACCCCTAGCCGCGCCGGCTGCCTCCTCTGCCACTGCTACAACCGTGATATATCCGGAGGCTCAGGTACCACGCTCTTTTAGTATACATTAGCCAGTGGCGGATCTAGTGGAAGTGCCCCCCCTAAAACCTGCAAAATCCATATAGAGCGCGAGGCTCGACTCACTCTTCAAATATTTTTAGTCCCAAAGGTTGGACCCCCAGACTACGCCCCTGTTGCACCCAAGAGAATTATCTTTACACTTAAGGGGCATACCGGCAGTTGTACGAAACGTCCTTAAAGTTAAGTCTTCATTCAAATATATGCTATGGCGTAGAAAGCAGCGTAGCTCTAGATAGAGATAACACGAGACTCAAGGAAGGTTTAACATTAAGGATGTTTATTGCAACTCACGGTTAGTGTAGGCAACAGCCATTTTAATCTGTCACACATCCCCAGATCGTGAGCGAGTCCATAGGCATCCCCGGCTCGTCAGTAAAATTGACGTACCGCTCGTCGCAATCAGCGGGCTACCTCTCGTGCGTGCACGTGCAACTCACGCGGCGCGTCGTGCCCGCGGCTCTGGCGCGCGTGCACGTGCGCGTTGAGATCGAGGGTTCCCTGCACACGCACTCGTATGAAGCGGATCCGGATCTTACTCATGTGTTCGCGTGGAACAAGAGGAACGTCTACAAGCAGAAGGTATGTAATCTACTACTAGTTGCAAGCTGTCGGGTATCTCTCTCGCGTAGAGATCGAGGGTTTGTTTGATGCACACGCACGTGTGTTCGTGTGGAACAAGAGGAACGTCTACAGGCAGAAGGCAATGAAATCTACTACTAGCTAACTGCTGAATATCTCTTTTTCTCTCGCATTTGAGCGGATTGTATTCCCTTGCCCTATTCCTTAGGGCTGATGCCCCCAAATATGCAGTTGAACAGGTAGAAAGACTAACAGCAAACTAAGAGAAAAATAATTATTTAATGCATATCTTCTAAAACTTTCCAACCCTTGCACCTTGTAGAGTACAAGGTGCAAGGGTTGGAAAAAGCTGAGTGCTAACGCACAGTATCCCCAAAAATACAAGATTTTTTATGCCATATTCGATTGACCAACAAATCAGCTGAACGTTTTTGTCACTTGGCATTTCTGACCTAAAAACAACCAAATACCATACTTTAAGAAGTACTCTTCTAATTGGTCCCCAGGTGTACGGCCAAGCCCAAGCGAAGATCTCAATCGGCTACGAATATTCCTCGTGCGCGGCCATAGTGTGGGAGACGCAGACGGCGACCCTGGCAGGGTTCGATGTGGACATCTCAGACATCGGCGGCTGGGGCCTGGATATACACCACCACTATAATTTCCACGAGGGCATTCTGCAGAAGGGCGATGGAGCGCTGCTGCATTTAAAGCAGTATCCTAGAACTGTTCAGGTGAGAAGACGTGTTGAATTCTTCCATGTATTTACTAAAACACGAATTTAAAATGAAGATCTTATAATACGCTATAAATAAACAACGCAAACGTTATCTGACAGATATCTTGATATCGCATCAATCAAGGTATCGCATTGGTAGTGAAGAAAGACTAAATACGAATACTATAGTACATGACCAATGACCACAAACGTGGTGAATCGAATTAAAATTAGTCAATTCCAAGAATAGATCGTTGAATCTGCAATTTTTATAACTGATTAACTGTAGATTTTGTTGTATTGCTTCGCCAAAAATCGGGTCCAATGACAGCTTAGATATCTTCTCTGTTAATAGAGTGTACGGTACACTGTGTACCTAAATAAAAATAAATAAACATTGGCTACAGCCTAGATAAGTCGATGATAATATTTCTGATCAGTCATCGATTTGTGACATAACAAAATCGATATCTTAACTTTCCAGGTGGTGATGGGCACCGGTCTCCAACGCTCATTAGAGTGTCCTGACCACTGCAACGGTAAAGCGGCTGATGCGCGGCTCCTGACGCCCACTGCTTTGACGTCCGGACC
This sequence comes from Hofmannophila pseudospretella, assembly GCA_947369225.1. Taxonomy (NCBI): domain Eukaryota; kingdom Metazoa; phylum Arthropoda; class Insecta; order Lepidoptera; family Oecophoridae; genus Hofmannophila; species Hofmannophila pseudospretella. The sequence continues at coordinate 8,229,013 of OX376316.1, forward strand.
TGACGGCTCGCTCTACGTCGGAGACTTTAACCTCGTACGGCGAATCACTCCCGAAGGCATCGTCACTACTGTCCTCCAACTAGAGTAAGTAACACTGCAGTAGAACAGTCACTAACAGTCCTGACCACTGCAATGGTAAAGCCGCTGACGCGCGTCTCCTGACGCCCACTGCTTTGATGTCCGGTCCCGACGACTCGCTCTATGCCGAAGATTTCAACTTCGTGCGGCGAATCACTCCCGAAGACAACGTAAGACATTATCGAGCTTCTGGATTGGCCAGAAATTATGAAAAAAGAACTCCTTACCTGTCTATCTCATTATTGTTTCTACCATTGCAACCTAACCTAATCTAGTTATGATTTGACTCGAGATGCGACCTAATCTTGAGTCAAAACATAACTAAAACAATCACGTATTTTTCCAGAACCACTCAAGTTGCATACCAGTACTACATTTGCATATCACCAGCGGACGGATTCCTCTACATATCAGACTCGGAGAAGCACCAAGTGCGAAAAGTGTTAGCCTTGGAGAAAGTACGTGATCCGGCCCTGAACTCGGAACCAGTCGTTGGGAATGGAGACCGTTGCGTGCCCGGAGATGATTCCAATTGTGGGGACGAAGGACCTGCTATAAAAGCCAAGCTAGCTCATCCGAAAGGTTTGTTAGGTTTTTTTTATGGAGGGTAGTCAAACAAGCAGACATTGCCTGATGGTAAATGGTCACAGTCACAAAACACAGGTAATACGTCAACTAAAACCATTAACAAGAGTATAGTTTTCCATTCAACTGAGTGAACTTAAGCATATGTTAAGCATATGTTACATTAAACTAAATAAAATTAGTGAGCAACAAGTTATCCTACTATAGGCGCTGAATCTGACGATATTTATTTCTGGAACTCTGTCAAAGCTTAGATCTTCTAATAAACCTTTCTTGTCCGTTAAAACAATGTTCCATCTTTATTTCCAGGTCTCGCTATAGCAGCAGATAGAACCATGTACATTGCTGATGGAACCAACATCAGAGCTGTCGATCCGAACGGAATCATCCACACGTTAGTCGGTCACCACGGCCACCACAACCACTGGTCCCCAGTCCCATGTCGTGGGGCCATAGCCCCATACGAAGCACAACTGCAATGGCCCACTGGAATAGCCTTGTCCCCACTCGATGGGTCGCTGTACTTCATCGACGACAGAATCATTCTAAAACTGACTGTTGACATGAAAATAAAAGTAGTCGCCGGACAACCATCCCATTGCCGACTAGGAAGCGACGGAAAACCTATCAGCAAAGCCACAAACAGAACTAACACAGATTTCAGAGAAGATTCCAGTTTGGGAACTATACTGGCTATATCTTTCGCTCCAAGTGGCATTTTATACGTTGCCGAATCTGATTCGAAGAAAACGAATACGATTAAAACTATTGATCCTTCTGGAAAAATCATGCATTTTGCTGGAAAACTGCAGGAGAATTTAAAAGAATTGAGCTGCGAATGTAACTCGTCAATATCTGCAACTGCGGCACCAATAAACTCTCGAGACGAAGGTGCTGGGTGTCCATGCAGACTTAGTGTGGCAGCAGGAGATGAACCACCAACAAGTACTGAAACTTTACTCTCGTCAAACGCCAAATTCCAGACCATATCGGCTCTTGCTGTAACTCCTGATGGTGTTCTCAACGTTGTTGATCAAGGTAACAACATTAGTACCTACTTACGAGCATACTCAACATACATATATTTTCTGTGATAATTCGACTAATCTACTTTACTTTTTCAACAGGATCCCTCCACATTTTGGCCCTGAAGCACTATCTCCCAACTCACGATGAAAACGGCGAGTTCAGAATACCCTATCCACCAACATCAGAAATCTACGTCTTCAACCGATACGGACAACACATCACAACTAAAGACTTAACTTCTGGAAAGACAAGATACTCATTCCTATATTCCAAGAACACTAGTTTTGGAAAACTGTCGACAGTGACTGATGCCTCAGGGAATAAGATACAACTACTTAGAGATTACAGTAATGTAGTGAGTTCGATAGAAAATACTCAAGATCACAAACTGGAACTGAAGATATCAGGGATTGGCTATCTAACAAAACTTACAGAGAAAGGTACCTCAGAAATCGAATTGGATTACGATGCAAATAGTGGATTGTTGAACAGTCGATCAGGGGTATGTATCAAACGAGTTATACAACAATACAATTATTTTTTCAGTTTTAGGTTTTTGTATTGCTAATACACATTTCTTTTTCTAGGCTGGAGACACCGTCATCTACAACTACGATGAACTAGGTCGTGTCACCAAAATCATAATGCCCTCAGGAGAACAAGTCCATATATCTTCAGGACTCGCCAAGAACTATGGTTTAGCTGTTACTGTATCGAATCCATCCAGCAACATTCCTGTCGGTGTGGCCAAGAAATGTGAATATGTCCTACATGGACAATCATTCAAGCAAATAACCATAAACAATGGAAAGCAGATTACTGAAGGTAGAATTTACACGAATAATACTTTACTTCTGGAAACGCCTTGGTCAGGTAAATTTGAAAGCATCGCAGCAGCAAAACATCCACTGCTCGAAGCAGCTTTACCTATTGAAGCGGAAATGTTGCATATGTGGTCACATCAGACAACAACATTTGGTGATGGTCTAGTAAACAACATGTATTCCTTGTACACATTGGTTGGTGATGTAAGAAACCCTCAACAAACACTCAACCGTGAGATTTGGGTCAACGATTCCAGAGTTCTCATTATAGAGTTCGATCAATTCAAAAGCCGAGAAACGTTCTTCAATGCTGACAGAAACCCGTTGTTTACGATTGTTTACGATGTCGCTGGATTACCGCTTTCTTTCACCCCTCACGGAGCCGGTGTACCGCTCAACATTTCTTATGATAGATTCAACAGAATTAACGGCTGGAGGTGGGGAGATAGTGAAGAGACATATAATTATGATCCTCATGGAATGTTATCAGAAATTACGAGTCCTCAAGATGGTACTAGATTTATTCATTACAATGACGGCAACCTCGTCTCTAAAATAACTTTAGCCAGCCAAAAAAGTTTTAAATATTTGTATGATGGAGATGGTGGTTTAACTCACGTCATCTTGCCTTCTGGAACGAACCACTCATTCAGCGTCCAGCCTTCCATCGGCTTTTTGAGAGTCACCTATAGTCCTCCCGGTTCCACGAAGAAATACCTTCAACATTATTCTCACACGGGAGAACTTCTTCAAACTGTATTCCCTGGTGACGGAGCTAGAGTGGTCTACCGTTACTTTACAACCAATAAAGTTTCTGAAGTAGTTCATGGCGATGGACAAACGCAAATTCATTATGCAGAAAATAGTGGTCTTCCGTCGGAAATATTGCATGTAGATCGTGATGTAGACTACAGATGGGAATCCACCTATGTTGGTGGACTACTCACAGAGGAGAGACTTGACTATGGCGCTAAAACTGGCCTCAGCAACGCAAAGATAATATACGAGTATGACAATAACTACAGAATAACATCAGTCCAAGGACGTATTGGCGGTCAAACTCTTATACCGCATCATATCGTATACAACAGTAAAACTGGAGAACCAGAACTTTTAGGTCAATTTACTGTATCTAAACAGAAATGGAATGAAACATCAGTGTACGATGGCATTGCGATGTTTGCGCGTGTACTCAATGAGCAGTTCTTAGAGAAAGAAGTGACAGTGAACATCCACAGAATGGAAGTGTTTAGAATGGAATTCTCATACGACAGACATGGAAGAATATCACAAACGCGAACTCATACGAGAAATGTTGGAGTTAACACTTACACCAACGTTAAGAATTACACTTGGGATTGTGATGGTCAATTAACAGGAGTAGAGGCTCAGGAGCCATGGGGCTTCAGGTACGATGACAATGGGAACATGCTATCATTAACTTACAGAGGTAACACGATCCCGATGGAATATAACGACATGGACCGTATTATTAAATTCGGCGAAGGACAGTACAGATACGATAGTCGAGGACTTGTGTCTCAGAATGCACGAGAGGAACGATTCCAATATAATTCTAAGGGGCTGCTTATCAGAGCGACTAAACGTGGAAGATTCGATGTCCGTTACTACTATGATCATCTAGATAGGTATGTCATACTAAAATCACCATAAAACCTTGTAAAACTTTATCAAGTGTTTCTGTATATCTACAATAACTTTGTATATTTTTCAGGCTTTCCACCAGAAAGGACAATTTTGGCAACGTAACACAATTCTTCTATACCAACAAGGACAGCCCTCATGAAGTTAGTCATATCTACTCGCCACGCGAAAACAGATTCATGACGTTAGTTTATGACGACAGAGGACATCTTATTTACACGCAGGTATGGTAAACTTCGAAAATTAATATTGGCGCTTAACGATCGAAATGACAAATGCTCTTACCTTTTAATTTTATTTTCTAGGTCGCTCGTCACAAATACTACATCGCTACTGATCAGTGTGGAACTCCCGTCATGGTCTTTAATCAGTACGGAGAAGGCATCCGAGAAATTATGAGATCTCCATACGGACACATCGTCTACGACTCGAACCCTTATTTATATCTGCCAGTAGACTTCTGTGGTGGCCTTTTAGATCAAGTAACGTCTTTGGTGCACATGGCAAACGGCAAGGTATACGACCCTCTGATTGGACAATGGATGTCTCCACTCTGGGAGAACTTAATTGAGAGGATTCACAACCCGACGCAGTTGCACCTGTACAGATTCAATGGGAATGACCCGATCAATGTGAGGCCGCAGAACAAGAAACCAACAGGTGAATATTTTTCTTGATCTTTCTCATGAAATTGATCTAAATAAATCTCTGTTCTGTTACAAAACTTTTACCTTTTGTTCCAGATCACTTATCATGGTTAAAACTTCTCGGTTATGAGACTAAAAGCTTAGCGCCGCAGCTGTACCCTGATGAGCTGCCCGGTGGGTCGGTCCTGCCGAGCGTCCCCCGCGGCCGGCCCGTGTGGGGCGCCGCGCCCGCCGACAGCGGACCCGGCCTGCCCTCCGCCATGTCCCTCCTGCCCAGCGTCAGCATAGAGTCCGGCTTCCTCTCACACATGTCCAACAAACGGATAGCAGACTTCCGAAGCCTCTCTATACCAGCCATGTCAGCCCTGAAGACAGACGCCCTAAATCTAACTCCAAAACGAATCGGCTCCGACTCCGAACCTCCTTTCGGCCGAGGCATCCTCGTCTCGCGCAACTCTCGAGGCCGCGCCGTCGTCACCGCCGTACCGTCCGCCAACGCCATCTACCGCGACGTATACACTTCCGTCTTCAATCGCTCTCATCTCCTGCCGTTTACGTTCGTCGTCCACGGAGATCAGCAGGACGTTTTCTATTTTGTCAAAGAGGAAACGTGGCGGGCGGTCGACGATAAGCAGCAATTGAAGCGCATGCAGGGTAAACTGAACGTGACATTCCACGAGGTAGCGGAGGGCGGGCGGTCGTACGCGGACGTGAAGATCCACGGGCAGACTAGCATCGTGAACCTGCGGTACGGGACGAGCGCGGAGCGGGAGCGCCAGAGATTGTTACACCACGCGCGCGCAGCCGCCGTGCGCAAGGCGTGGCACCGAGAGCGGGAGGCGCTGCGCGGCGGCCTCGGCGGCTCAATAGACTGGTCCGCGGCCGAGCTGGACGAAATACAGAAAGCAGGCTCGGCGAGCGGCTACGACGGCGAGTACATCCACGACGTGGCGCGTTACCCGGAGCTCGCCGAGGACCCGTACAACGTGCGCTTCGTCAAGAAGCGCTCCGACCGCGCCGAGCGCCGCCGGCGGAAGCGCGAGGCGTGCCGCGCTCCCTGGTGGCTCGCCTGGGACGACCTCTGCTAGTGACTTGCCGCCATCCATATGCCAAATCGTGTGAATGTAAACGGTGCGTGAGTGAACGATGACGGATGTCTGTGAGTGTGCTCGTGAAAATGTATTTTGTAAATAGTCTCTATTAATTGTTAATTGTTGATGTATGTATGTACGGTAGACGCGAATCCCTATCGCTATGTAAATAATAAATTTTAATTTGCAGGGAGAGAATGGACCTTTTGAGAGGACTGATATTATAAATGTAATGTATGTATAAATAAGACGATTTATGTGAATATGAAATTATTTATACTTATTTATCGGTAAAAAAGCTTCGATTGTGTCCAATGTTCTTATAAATTTAGATGAAGACTATTTGAAAGAATAAAAAGGCATACTTTTTTAACCAAATAGTGTTGTGGTTTTTATACCTTACCCGTAAAAGATTGGCCAGTAGTTAAATATTAAATAATGGTTATAAGGAGTAAAACATGTTATGTGGTGGAAATAATGTTATAATGAAAAGTAAAAGTTGTGTAAAAGTTATTTATTTATGTTCGCAACTTCAATATCTGAACAACGTACGCGAGTTAATTTTTACAATATCGATTTATATACAAATCCATGTCAACGCAAACATATAAATTTTATGATACACTGCTATGTAATTATTAATAAACCTCAGGGTGTATCACATCTCATGTAAAATATTATTTACAATACATAAATCATTATTAGTTGACACTGGAACTTCATACAACCGACGAATTAAATAAAACTGTGTTATGTATAAAAATTCCATTACAAAATATATACAATTTTATTACAATCTTAAAATAGATATTTACAAGGTAGGTATTGGATAAAGTTCTGACTATATGTTACAAACACCTACCATATTGAGCTACACGTCCGTAAACAAATGAGATCAACAAATCGCACTATTATTCACCTATAAATCCCAAATAATGCAGTATTTGTGTTAATATTATGTCCATGTTACAAATCAAAAGCCCGGCCGATACACAAATACGAACAAAATATTAATTACATATTGAGGCATGTCATAGAATGCCAGTATGAACACATCTTCGATAACTATCATTATTCTAGTAAATACGCGACGATAGGTAATTTACGTATGTTAATTAAATCTACGCGAAATAAAAATCTGGCAGGCTACTTGATAAAAACAGGTACCTAATAATAAAATTATTTTGTGCCTTTATAATAAAATTAGATGGAGTAAGCACCGAAGGTTTTTACACTAGCAAAGAGAACCTAAAATACTATAGTTAAGAAAAAAAAGTATAATGGGCAATACATCAGGCCATTTTTTTTACAATGATTTTAGCCTATGGCGTGAGATGTGCTCTCTTCTTTTAACTGTTATTTAAAGTGTAACCTAGGTAACTCTAGGTAAAGATGACACAAGGCAGCATTAATATTATGGACGTTAATACGACGTAACTCACGGTAAAGCGCCTATTACAAAAGACTTATTCAGTAGAATAATTAGTCAATGATTTAGTCGACTACATAGACAGGTTTCTGTTTACACGCTCTAAATCGTAGAGAAACTGTACTGAATGCATTTCACTTGACTGAATTCAGTCAAGCGCTTAACCCTGACTTGCAAGAAACGTCCTTAATGTTAAGGCTTCCTTTTAAGTCTCGTGGCATCTCTATCTGGAGCTATAACGTAGAAAGCGATAGTATGTATTTTAATGAAGACTTCACTTTAAGGAAGTTCCTTGCAAATCACGGCTTACCGTGAGTTGAACAGGATTAATCCTGTAGCTGAAAAAAAACTTGATGTGTTGCCCACTATTGAAAAGGCAACTCATATTTCTTTTGTCATTCTTAAAATATATTTACGTAAAGCGTACGTAACGAATTTAGAAAACTTTGCTACTAAATAAAAATTAGTATACTTAAATGGTATAAAATTGCTAGTGTAAATAAAATCCACCTTTAAAATTAAATTAAAACCGTATACGACTAATAAATTCATCGTAATACTAATACGGCCCGGTTATTCTATCATCCATGCGTGGATCTAACTGGCATTTGAACGCTTTAGGACTGTCTTGTCTACTACATATCATTTTTACTATCAAACCTTAGCCAATTTGTTAACCCTTCTCACTCTGAACGAACTTGTCAATTATATTTACACGTGGAACAGTATTAGAGCATTATCGAATTACAGTCTGTAGTTAATTAAACAGAATATGTTGATACAGAGAGTATTGAACACCGATGGGTTTTGGAACACAAATCATAGCATTTTTATGTCATTCATCATTTTCATGTCGTCCAGTTCATTATTTTTATTACCTAAATTCTTACACGAGCGAACCTACACTTACATACAATATATTACACTTTTACAACACAAAAGAGATACCCTATTTCTTATGTTTACAATTTTACATACAAATCATTGGAAAAATAAAACGTTGTACTTTAAAAACAGCTGAAGCAATTTCATAAGATTAAGATCATTTTACCACGCGCATTTTTTAATACTGATCAAACAAAACTTAGAACGTAAAACTTGTTAATTGAAAAATGTCAAAATTGATAAATACGGATCACGTTTATAATGGTTTCACTGACAATCTTATCATTTCATCATATTTAACATATTGTCCTATTTACAATAATGTCACCATTTAACAAGACCAACAATAAATAAAATCTCTGTAAGCAATAATACGTATTGTATGGTATATTTAACATTTCATTTTCTGATCAACACAATCCAATTTAGTCACTCTTACGTCATGATCTATTGATCTAGTTATGTCAAAAGTTGTTGTAAAAATAAAATAATACATATTTGCAAATATTTTGTGACTTAGAACATACAATACATGATTGTGAAAATGTACATATATGATAAAAACAGACAAAATAAAATGTATAACATACATACATGATTAAAATAAACGAAATTCATTGCGTGAAAATAATAATTTAAGGCGAGGCATTGCGTACACAAGCGCTGCCAATCGAAAAAAAAATCATATCAGTTAATCAAGGCTTTTAAAAAAAAGTGTTTGGTTTTAAGGTTCCACGAATGAAGATTTTTTTTTAAATAGTTTTGTTTTTTGACAGTAACTGTCAAAAGTGGATTTTTCTTCGATTGGCGGCGCTAGTGTGCGCAATGCCTCGTCGTCCAATCAGGCTTCGATTTAATTTAGTATAAATTATAACAGTTATTGGATACTTGCATTCGTAGGATCACAATAATTATCTAGTCCGCGATTATACGCGGTCGTTTACACTATACAATAATTTAACTACCTTAGCTGTATTTACACTTCAAACTAGAGTCATAACTACACTACAATCACTATGAGCTGTCCGTATTAGATTTCCGCCGCACTTGGTGAGCGTTTAGAGCTTGAGCTTGCGCTTGTGTTATAAACTGGGTTGTTCCTGTAGAAATAAAGGTATTCTAGATTACCAGGAATGGAATATCTCAGGAGCATATACTTCGAGCTCTTCTTTAAATACTCTATCCATTTCGTAGGTTTCTGAATATTTTTTAACAAATCGAGTTGCCTTCTTCACTTTTGGGACCTGAACATCGCGGCTAGCATTGTTTTTCTATTTCTGATCTGGCCGTATAGAGAAAATATCAAAGACGAAATAACTAATCATTTTATTTCATTTTAAAAAAACTGTATCATATTTCTTGCGAATAAATATCATTTCATTTATTATATTCTGACAATATATACCAGTAGCGGTGCTGTAGAGTGATAATGTGCCCCATTGTAAGTGTGTCGAGGCGCAATACAGGCCCTGCCCCAGCAAACCGACCTTTTCAGCCCGCCCGACATTATAATTATAATATTATTTTCTACCTTCGTGTAGAGGGCATAATCATGGCCATGATCGGATTTAGTCGATGATGATCGGATAGCTGTCGGTTTTTCGGACACACATCAAAGGAATGCATGCGGTTGCGCGTGTCCACACGATCGCCGATCATTCGTTATTAAGGACGCCCGATCTGATGGCGACGCCCATGCCGATCATGGACGTCCATGCGATTAGCCGCCTGTTCCACATATCCCTACTGATCTATCCCTACTGGTAGCGAAGAACGGAATTTTTTTCCACTTTTTACTACTAAGGGAGATACTTTTCCACTTATCTCCACTCACTCTAATAAGCCAGGAAATCGGTATCGTCACATTGAAAATGTTTAAGTGCTTCTTTAAGTGTTTTGTTTATTACAATGATTCTAACAGTATTACAAACTCCTTCATTACGAGACGAAGAAACTCTTTCATTGTGAGTTCTATGAAGTTCACGCATCTATGAAATGACTGTCATAGTGGCACTGAACCAACATTGAAAATCTAAAACTAAATTTCCTTTTCAATTTGAGTAAAGATGAGTGAGCTGGTTTTTTTAAATAGAGGCCGAGGCTCTGTTTTACTTTACGACGTTTATCAATATCATCGAAAAAAGAAATATACAAACGGACAAGAGTATTGGAAGTGTGCTTTAACTAAGAAGAACAAGAAGTTTTTTAGATATGTTAAGATAAATAAAGTTATTTTTTACTGATTTCAAAGAAGACTAATTATTATTGTTACAATACAGGATTTTCTCAGGAATGACCTGTACACCCACCAGCTTCACCCACTTACGTACGTGCCTGTACTTTAACTTAGTAGAAATAGGTGGAAGTAGAATTTCCATTTATCTCCCCTAGTAGTAAAAAGTGGAAAAAAATTCCGTCCTTCGCTACCAGTAGGGATAGATCAGTAGGGATATGTGGAACAGGCGCGATTAGCCATCATGGCCGATGGGCCTAATCCTCTATACGATGGCATAGGAGCCTTTACATTGAATAGTACATACCAGAAGCGGTGGGTTGCAGCGCGACGATGTGCCCCACCGTGGGTGTCGCGGGGCGCACGGCGAGGCGCGGCGGGCGCACCACCTGCATTGGCCCTTTCACTCCGCCTGTGATTTTGACGACTCAGCCAGCCCAACTTTACATATCTACCCTATCTCAAATAAGTTAGTCATTCCATACCAGAAGCGGTGGGTTGCAGCGTGGCGATGTGCCCCACTGTGGGGGCCGCGGGGCGCACGGCGGGGCGCGCTGGGCGCTGCGGCCGTGCCGGGCGCACCACCTGCACTGCGCCCCCGCGCACCGCCCCCTTCACTCCGCCTGACATTAGCTGCGCTGTGGAACAAAACGTTTTACATTACTACTGATTGTACAATCAAACAAAACACATGAGTCTTAAAAGTAATGGCAGTACAAGTGATCATTTTCAAAAGTGGTAATAGCACAACGATAACTCTATATTAAAAATTTAAGAAACTTCTGACTTACCATTGTGGATATCATATTACTTTTTCCTGGAATCATCAGGTACTCAAGCTTCCTGATGTGGGAAGGAGGTGGACGAGATATAATGACACAAAATATAAAGATACAGAAAGTCCGTTCTGGGCGGCTTCGCTTTAAATCACCTACTCAAAACCGTAGCGACCGAAAGTATTCTGGCAATGTATTTCGTTTATTTTAAGTGCAAAAAATAATGCCTAACACTCGACCACGCCACAGCGAGTGGAACTCGCTACTGAATTCGTCTGATTTAGTCTGAGATCGCTGGTACGCAGAGCCCGTGAGTGCGTGGGCCAATATCGCGCGTTTGTATTAAGCGGACCTTCTGTATCAGTTTAAAGAATTTTTATTTCTCTTAAGAACATAGTAAACAAACTAATATAAACAATTTGAAAGAAATATTTCCAGGAAGTCGAAAACAAAAAGCAGTTCTCAAAAATAAAATGTAACAGAGCAAAGGATGACATGACGAAACTATACATTATTATAAATATATGTTTTAAGTTTGTTTTTAAAACTATTTAAAGATTCACATTCCTTGATTTCATTACTGTAATTTTACCGCACAAATAAACTATTCTTATTCTTATTAGGCAGAGTATTATAAAGCTGTGCTCCCTCGAACAATATATTCCTCTTACCAAAATTTGTTCTAGGCCTACATCCTTTCAAGTTAATTTCTTTTTTCATAGATCTTATCTTATCTTATGACAGGGGGCCAGGGATAACCCCAGCGGCACTTCGACCATCAGGGATCTTTTGTGCTCACCCCTTACCCTAGTCTCCTGCCTGTTCCTTAAAGATGCTTTGCATCAAGGGCGCTATACAGCTTATAGGCCTAGAGCCTATAGTCCTCTGGTTTCGGGAAGGTTACCTCCAGAAGACGCTTTCCAGCCAACGATTCACATTCGCACAGCAAGTGTTCCATTGACTCAACGGTGTCACCACAGGCTCTACTGGTGGGATTGTCTGCCAGTCTCATCTTGTGTAGGAGGCTCTTAGTGCCAAAATAGCCTGTGAACGCCCCTACAATGAGACGGATGAGACTCCTGTTATAGTTGTAAATTTTCCTGCACCCAGCCGTGCCACCATTTCCAATTAACCTCTTAGAGTGTTTTAAATTGGTCGTTTTTGACCACTCCACCATATGCAGGTCCCTGGCTTTAGCCTTAATGGCTGTTTTGATGGTACTCATTGAGAGACTAACAAAAGGCTCAGGCCCCGTAAAAACGGTTTTGAGCCCTCTTTAGCCAGCTCATCAGCACACTCATTTCCCTGCACCCCTACATGGCCTGGTACCCAGACTAACCGCACCTTGTTGTGTCGACACAATTTGTTTAGGGATTTAAAAAAAAAAATATGCACATAATCTAGATTTTCGTAGATTATGTATGTGCATATACTTTTTTGGTGAACGTGATTTGTGTGAATGACATTACATTTTGTATGTATATATATGACTTCTGTATCAGTTATATTTTGTGATAATGGTGTCTTCCGCTTACCGATAGGCAGAGAGAGCACGGAGGGTTGGTTAGTGAGAACGACCGACGTTGTAGGTGGCACTGACACGAGCAGTCCGCTCGGCGCTCCCGATACGTTTAGCGACAGAGAGATGGGTGCGGACAGGCCCGGGATTTGAACCTGCACATTCTGCAGCCCTTGGATGCCCTGTAGGCCTTGGAGAGACGTTAGACTTAGACCCTGGAAAAGAATTTTCATTTAGTATTATCGGCTAATTTCTGTATTTCCGCCCTGATACAAGAGAAAACGCGTCAAATTGATTTGGAAGTGTATTCTAGAAATTTTCAAAGTATTACAGAAAACACTAGAAAACCGGTTTGACGCGTTTTTTGTACTCTCTGACGCGGTTTCTCTCGTATCAGGGCAGATTTAATAGGTGCGATCAAAGGTCTACACATCGTCAAATGATAATAATTATCTTCATTTTAAGGTCTCTTTAAAGGCTGTACGTAGACTTAAAGACCTCGTCATTTTGAGCAATAACATCAGGACTCGATCAAAGTTCACTTCTTTGTCCATACCTTCATCAATATTCTAGAGATATTAATTAACCTGTAAGTGGCAAACAGGCTGAGTCTGCGGTTGGGTCGCTTGCGGCTGCGTCTGCGTCGCCGTTGCAGGCTCGGGGCCCATCAGCCGCTCCAACAAAGCGCTTTCGCTACTTGACACGTTCGTTGACTCGTTGTCCCGCGTGTAACCGCTCATCACCTGATAAGCAAAATGATTAGTTTAAAAATACGACCGTCTTTCGACGACAAAGGCCTTTCTTAGATGTAAAATATGTGAATAACTTTTCACGGTGCGCCCATGTGCTCGAGGTGTCACGTGTCCTCCATGTGTCATCTGGTGCGCGATGGACACAAACCCGAAGAGTTTGTCAGTGTCCATCCAAGAAGCGACAATGGCTCAAAGGCTAGGGTCTCGTACCCTAGTCTTTGAGCTGCGGCGTAAGGGTTGGCCGGATCGAATCTACCTTTGGATCCAGCGAAATATTATACTCTTGCTTTGCTTTTTCGTATGGTTAGTGGCCAACCTATTTGTCAGAGTTGTTCAGGCCGCCCGTAGGCATCTGACATGGCTTAACGACTGCTATCGAACGACAACAACCGAGACCGACTGCTTAACGTGCTCTCCGAAGCACGGAGGAGCTCAGATGAAATATGCCACTAGCGGTCACCCATCCAGGTACCGACCGCGCCAACGTCGCTTAACCTGCACGATCACTTTCAGACCGTGCTCGCAACTAGGCTACGAGCTCCTCAATACCCTAGAAATGTAAGACGCACACGAGTGGCGCCACAAAGTGTGTACCCAGATGGGCGGGGCTTAAAACGGAGTGCGAGCGGCGAGTCAATCGCGCCTTGCGGTTGTCTTCGAATTTTGAAATCGAACTGTGCATCATACGATTCTATGTAAGAGTTACGTAGACGGATATTAACCTTTGTGACATCGCCGTAAGATCTATTTTTATTCAAATATTAATTTCAGTTTCATTGTGAGAAATGTGTTGCATTATTTACAATTTGCACACAGTAGCGTGAGGTTTGGTGCCATCTTTTACGGTAATTTTGTTGGAAGTGACTCGTCCAGGGTATAATACGTCGCTGTTTGGATCATTGTCTTGAATCACTCTTAGCACAAGTATTTTAACGCAGTTGAAGTGGTAAATAAAGAATATTGGTAATGTGTTTAAAACATTACCAATGTTTCTTTTTACAAAAGAAAAAAGAACGTGCTGTTGTCACTCGCCGTGCGTGCGTCAGGGTCGTGCGCAGTTCTGTCGCGACTCACCTGGTGCGTGTAGGTGGGCAGCGTGTGCGTGGCGGTGGTGGTGATGAGCCGCGCGCCCGCGATGGACACGCGCCCTAACAGTTTGTGCGCGTCCATATTATCAGCGGTAGAAGTGTGCGTCATGGCGGCCGGCGCGCTATTCAGCAAATTGAGAATAGTCGCGTTACTACTCGCTGTGCTGACGACTGATTTTGCTGCGTTCTGACTTGCTGCTGTAAAATAAATTATAATTAGTTGACTTGAAGCTACATTTTCGTATCCCATAGTAGTTAGTGGGTTATTCAAATAGTTTTATTATTTATTTCAACTTCAAAAACATTACTCTCCTTCGGGGTATGGGGAAAAAATTGTATGGTTTGTTTTCAAAACAATAAAAGAGGAATGGCTTTATAAGACAAAGCCATAGCATTGAAGACTCAAATAGGGAAATATCAAAAAACTTTACACTTATGCCTACGAATGATAACTTCTTCTATTCTTACTTACCCTGTTGGAACTGTTGGGCGGAGTTCATGAGACTAGTGACCAGAGCGCTTATGGCCGGGTTCGTTGTTCTGGGCTTTGTGATTGTTGCCTTCTGTTGAGCTGTAGAAGCGCTTGTGTATTGGATGTTTTGCACCTGTGGAACAAAATTCAGTCATGAAACGTGACGCGACTTTCTTTTTATAAAAGTTGGGCAAGTTGGCACCAGCGGTGACTCTCCGCCGTTTATCCAGAGGTGGCGCTGAATGCGCTGTAGCACTTGAAATGA
This sequence comes from Hofmannophila pseudospretella, assembly GCA_947369225.1. NCBI lineage: Eukaryota > Metazoa > Arthropoda > Insecta > Lepidoptera > Oecophoridae > Hofmannophila > Hofmannophila pseudospretella. The sequence continues at coordinate 8,244,351 of OX376316.1, forward strand.
ACTGGCCCTTCATAGAAGAGGCGGGCAGATATTTGGCGACACTTAAGTGGTCGCTAACCAGACGAACCCTAAGAGGCCTTCCTAAAACGCTACTACTAATTAGATTCAATAGGGTACATGAATATATTTTTTTATTGCATTAATCAACTCTATGACATACTGAAGATGGATCTGAAATCCGTTTATCGATATCTCAACTAACATCAGCGATGATAATGGTTAAAGTTAGGAGTGAGGGGATTCTCTGCCCCTTCTAGCAAAACAGTCTTAATATGTAGCCAAGGTCCTGCTTGTATGGCGCTACTTAGGAGTGACGTCACACTATAGTAGCGCCATCTCTTTCTTCCGTCTGATTTTTTACCTTCTACGTTACGACTCGATTTTCATATAAATCATGTAGGTACATGATTCAATAGACTCTTTTATCTAATATTGCACTTTTTTATGTTAGTTTATTTTCTTGTCAGTGTTAACAGCCAAAGACATATTATTCCATTAGCGTTAGCGTTATTTTATTTTATTTAAATAAATAAATAAATAATAAAGCGTTAGCGTAACGACATGACAATAGTACAGTCACGAACTTTAATTTGGGATCCACATTGAACGACGCGACGTTGTCACAATATAACGTAGACATCAATTAAGAGATGTAATACCACTAGCGTTAATCTAGTATTGACTAAGACATGTTTTTAAATCTGTAAAAGTGTGTCCTAAATTAAAATCCGCGACCGTACCTCGGAACTGTTACACTTTTTGGTCAGCACAACTGTAAAAACATTGAACATCGCAAAAATTCGTTCGAAACTAAGTTTAAGAAAAAATGTATGGACTAGCATTCCGTTATTAAAACCGATGGTTATCAGCGCATCAAATACCTTTTGTAACATCTGCTGAACCGTTTTCCTACAACATAAAAAAAAACTTAATAGTTAATTACCTGTGACGTGCCAGCGGTAGACATGAGGGGATGCTGTATATGGATAATAGCTGACTGCATCTTTTGAGGATTGAGCGGCTGTGGTGGGTTGGTGAGTTGCTGCGCGAGTAGCTGGTTCGTCGACGCCTGCGTTGAGTGGATGTCGTGGACCTAAACCATAAATGTGTTCTAATAAGCCTCTTATTTGTTAGAGTTGTTCAAAATTGTACGGAATAAATATGTCGTTCTTGTCTATGATGACATATCGTAGAAATACTCTTGTGATCTACGTAGAAATGTTGTGTAATATGTACGTAACTGCTAAGTACAATAACTTTGACATAACATTAGCAAGACAATAAGCGAGTTTAGAGTAGGTAAGTAGCCTAGCGAAGCAACCTAGGGCGGGCGCTACCAAAACAACCGTGCCGACCCTTGGATTTTGCTCTTGCTCAAATGTGCTTCGGACAATTTGCTCAGACTGAACAGTTGCTTGAGTCATCGTTCGCGTTTCACTCGCGCCGTTTCAAATATATGACGGCGCCATGTTGACTAATCGGATGTTACTTGGTCGCGCGGCATCCACGCTCAGTCTACCAAGGCTACCTCGCGTAATGCGCGCCGTGTATTGACGTCTTGATGAAATACCCCGACAGCAACACGTACCTGTGGCGAAAGCCTCGGCGTAGGCGATGGCTGCTGCTTGAGCGCGGTGTCAGCCGAACCCACGCTACCCACGCTTCCCACGCTGCCGACGCTCCCCACGCTTCCCACGCTGCCCACACTCCCCACGTTGCCGACCACGCCGCCCACAGCTGTGACGCCAGCCACGCTTCCCACTTGTTGTAGCTGCGCCTGCTATCACAATACCACTATTTTAACACTGATTAATTATGCAATCGGATTTTCAGGAAGACCTCTAAAGTTTTCGTGGACATAGCACCTCCATTTGCCAACTTGGCTACTTGGATCTTGATTACAGCACAAACGCCCTGCGCACGGGGGTCACAATTCGGGAGTCGTTGCCACGTACTCATACGACCGCACCTGACCATTGCCAAGTCTGTCACTTATCACCGTTCTTCAAAAATCGTGAAATAACGTGCGAAACAGAGACAATGCTATATCAAGTCGTATATTCAACTTTTTTCTAACACCTCATTCACTGGTTTTGAGAACGGCAATAACTAAACAGGGCGGTGTTGCCCTTCTAATCTATTCCGAGGCTTTAATAGATTAATCAAATGCCATTAAAATTGAAATTATTTGATGAGGTATGGTAAGCAGCTGGCGCACAACATCTTACGACAATATTTGCTTCTTTTATGTATAGATTCCTCACAGCTCTCTAAAACCACAGAGTACTATATATAATGACATAAAACGTTTTAAATCCATCCAAATACATGTCCAGGGACAACCTGCCGATGTCAAACCTAGTTGATAAGTAAATAGTAGTTGATAAGTTAATTTATTTTTGGCAGTGAATAAAGGTTATTTTTATTTTATTTTTTATTAAAACGTTTTAAAACCAATTTACAAAAGTAAGATTGGTTGCTAATCGAACTATTCACTAACCAGTATAGGAAGCTGTCTTGCGTTTGTGTGAGTATTTGGAGTGGCCGCTATCGCAGATGTCCTGTAAAAGAGGTTACAATATACCTAATTATTTCCTAAAATATAATTAGCTCTAATAGGTAAATATGGCTCTATTGCTATCTCTAACAGGTACGCTTTCTTGATCCATTTCGCCAACTGCAACGAAAGCGAAACGGAAGCGGACCGAAACCATATAAATCGACAGGCTAAGCGTTATAAGCTATATAAGCGCTACTCGAAGATCTTGGAAACCACTGGTCCAATTTTTATCAGACCTAGCTTAGAACACTCTCGATGAAATTCTCTATTGAATTAAAAAAACCGGTTCGAAATCGCATCATCCGTTGTTAAGTTAATTCTGAAATGTAATTTAATTCTGGAATGTAATGTTAAATTGACACAAAACAATGTAAAGTGGTGCCTAGCTCCACGTCATTTTCATTTATTTTTTGGTCGACATCTTTAATTTTTTTCCCCTTGATATGATATTTCTTAGGATTCCCTACAACTTTAGTTCGAGAAGACCCCATACTCATACCATTTGTTGCTTGTGTTACAATTGGTCTTAAAATATAACTTGTTAAATTGACACATAACAATGTAAAGTGGTTAGTGTGTGTATGTAATCTCCACGACACAGGCAACGCCTAGTGTGGAGGTTATAGTTTAATGTGAAATGTTAATTAATAATTTGTAAACGAATAAAAAAAATTCAATTTTCAAAAAAGAAATTTTTTCAAACAAAAATTTCAGTTATGTTGCCAGAGACAAACACACAAACAAACAAACGTGTCAAACTTATAACACGCCCTCCCTCGATCGGTCGGGGGTTAAAAACATTAACTTACACAACTGGAACAGTAGTGGCGTGTGTTTGTACCGTGGCGCCGCTCGCTGCGGCCGAGCGCTGTTGTAGCAACAGTTGCTGACCCTGAAAAGCAAAGTCAAAATCAATATTTCTTTTCATTGCAAATAAGTACTTATAAAGTAAATATCATTAACAAATCCGAGGAATAGGATATTGGCCGGCAACACACAAGCAATGCCCCTGGTATTGCACGTGTCTCTAGGCGACGTTGACTACTTGCCATCAGATGACCCGTCTGCCTGTTTGTCGTAGCTAATTTATAATAAAAAAAATATTGCATTAATCAACTTAGGACACCCTGAAGATGGATCTGAAATCCGTTTATCGAGTCCTTGGCTACATACCCAGGAGTCACGTCACTCCTGGGTAGTTCGGTCTCTTTTTTCCGTCTAATTTCTGATTGCCTGTAGCTATTTTATTTTTCAACGCATTTCAATTCTGTTTTCACATTTGACCATCAATTTATGTCTATTTCTTAATTTTTATGAAATGCATTTAATATTTGATACTTGTGATGTACCCTATTATTATGACGAACAGTTTAATAACAACATAATCAATCAACAATTTATCTTTTTTGATGTGTTAAAATATTTGATCAGATTTGATTACTTTAGATAAGACGTAATATTAGGTGGCTTTGTGTTTTGAGTGATGAGTTTAGTTGATACTCAGCAGAGAACAGCGCGACAGCAGTTTTTTTTAAATTAGGTTTTATACAGTTTAAAATTTCATCAAGGTATCCAACCACCAGGGCCAATTCAGAAATTTGAACTGTATACAAACGGCGATAAGTTAACTATTAACCAGCATAAAATTCCCAGCGCTACTCCTACCTGACTTCCACCCTGACTCTTTAAAATACTCTCAGTATGTTTTCTGCTGTTGTAAATTTCAGCAACAACTGCTTCTGTATCTGTCATATGGTATTGTAACCATGATATGGTTCATCAATAGCAATAATGGTAATTTTATATTTTCTTACCATTTCCCTCATGCCGCCAGTGAAAGACACTCTTGGAAGCTGGCCAGGCACGATGTGCTTTATCCTAACCGACTTCCGCCCTTCTTCTGTAAATATCTCCGTGAATTGCTGAATGTATTTATTCGCCTGAAGTCTCGATCCTAGAAGAAAATGACATTTCATTTTAGAGAGTCAGTGGTTAGGCACTAAAAATCTGAGAGCTACTGCAGTGATATAAATAGTACTCGTTTGGCTTTTAATGTGTAAATAGGGTAACCTCGTGCCGCCCAGAGGGTTTTCCAGCTTAGAAAAGGACTAACAGCCCAAGGTCCTATAAATAGAACCAATTTCTTTGACTTACAAAGGCATCGAATGTACCCTACAAACAGTACTTTACGCTAAAATGGATTGGGTGTCTTTTTGTTGTCAGGCCTATAATGTTTTACTATTATAACTAGACCCCTGTGCGGTGCATCAGAATGCCAGAAGGACCAATTAAAAATAAATAAAGATACATTTACCACTACTACTTTATATGAAATAAAAACATTTTAAAAGCAACATATCATAATCATTTCATTTATTACCTAAAGTAAACCGACATGCAGCACCATTGACCTCGCCTTCCACATGATCTCTATCCACATACAGTTCACCAAGAAATTCCTGGTCAGACGGCCTTTGTAATATCGACAACTTTATGTGGAAGAACCCTGCTCCGGCGTGAGGAGATGTCTTCTCAGTTTCCAGGATGTATTCCTCAACGAGTTGGGGTTGGCAGTCGGGTGTTGGCCGTGGACGTTCGTAAGCGCGAGCGAGGCGCAAAGGACCGCTGGGTTCGGATGGTAACGCCAAAGGCAAAGGCTCCATCTTCGGTGGCTCTATAGGTTTGAACACCTGTAAGGAAGTATGGTATAAGCAGTGTCGAAAGATACAGTGACTCATTCTTCTTGATGTTGACAGGAATACCGATAACAGCCTGACTGACAGTTGGAGTGAAACAGGGAAAATACTTAAGTCCAAAATACCATTCAAAGGTGAGGAATATCACTAAGGTCCCGCTGCCATTTCATTCTTGCTTGGGAGGCCTGTCAAGGCGCATTTGTTGACTGAATAACAGGAAATATGACCTCTTTCAGCAGTGGTATGTCTTATACTAAAATAAATCTGTAACTTGTCAGTTATTTTGGGATATTTTTTGTAAGATTCTTCTTTTGAAACTTGTGAACTCTGTTTCAATAATTCAATAAGTTAAAAATCAAAGCGTTTTATACCTCTGGTGGCTTCTTTGGATATTTGGACGTGAGTCGCGTATGTGGGACAGATTGTCGACTGTTCTTTGCTCTTTGACGATGTATTAACTCTAATAGCTCTAGTCCATGATAATGTGTGAATTGATCCAATTTCCTTTTTCTATTTATGGCCACCTGTAATAAAAGAACACAAAATAAAACATGTATTTTGTTACACATAAAAATGTACAAAAAAAGGTAGTTAACGACATAAGATCAAAGATATATTTTGGAAGGATATCATTATTATGTTAATTCACTTTCTCTCAGGCTACGTTCCAAAACCTGTTTTGCTTTGTTGGGTTATTATTACAGAGTAAAGTGAGAAGTTTGGAACGAGGTTTAAGTATAGTAGCACAGTTTAACGAAAGTGTATAGGATCCGTCACAAAGTCTCACCTGTGAAAATCTCCTTGCTTGCCGCCTGATTCGCGGCGTATTGAACAGCCTAGGCGCAGCGTGCAATCGAGCAGCCAACAGGCCAACGGCGGGGCGCGGGTCGAGGCAGAGGGGTGGCGCAGACGCGTGCACCAGAGCTGCCTCCACCGCCTCGAGGGCACTGCGCTCTTCCCCCGCCCATCCGCATCGGCCGCCAATACACATCGCGTCAGTTATTATGCTCTGAGAACATTTCATTTACTTTTGGTAAAGTTTTATAAAAACATCAATGTAACAATGACTCAATAGCTATGGCACGAAAGTTTGCATTGCAAACTTTAGGAGATAAGTTTATAGCTTAATAGGAGTGGTTAATAAAAGAAAATTGGTAATGTACAAAAGAGTAATTTAGCTGCGAAACCCCAATATAAAGTATTCAATGTTATGTAAGACAACCATAAGAAAAGTAATAATGATTTCTGCTATTAAGAGTTTCCAATAATAATTAACTGAAACTTACACTTCTTATCATAAGATAAGCACCAATCAATTTCATTTAAGACGATGAAAAAAACTGTTAAGATATTTACTATTTTTTTAAATTTTCTCCTATCATACCTGATTAGTAGGTCTCAGCAATACATGATGGGTATCACAAAGAAAACTAGGGTATGCCTGTCTGTAGTCGCGAATCTGAGCTATTATGCAGCCTGAGTAGAATAGACACGAGTGCTCAGATTCCAGCAGATCCAGGAGTACTACTGGTAACTCTTCATTGTCAATGTAACTGAGGAGTTCTTCCTCCTCATACGGCCACCGAGGTGTTTCTAGTAAGGTCTCATCCTGACTTGTTGATGCCTGTAACATTAGCATTTTTAATAAGATTTTGTAACATGTATATTAATTGGTACTTATTTGAAATCTTAAATTCAAATCCAAAGTATGATTACAGGATTCCACATTAAATTCGAATAATGGGATACTCATTAGAAGGATTTGAAACAGAAGTTTTAATTCATAAGATGAAAGTGAACATGGTGAGATTAAGACACTCTGTTAATCATAGACCTGAAAGTCTTCATTTATGTTTCAAAAATAGCACATGTTTAAGATATTGCCAATATTTTTATGCAAGTCTAAGTGTTGTTTGTATATCTATAGAGTTATAGACCCATGATGAAGGGAATCCTAATATGATAAGTGAATGTATTTTTTAGAGATGCACTGAATATCCGGTTACTATCTGGTATCCGACCGATTTTTGCTATCCGGCCGAATACCGGATAGGGGGTGCTAATATCCGGCCGCGCCGGATACTTAATTCAGAAAATAAGTTGAACAAAAAATCAAGTTACACTTATTTATATTAGACATGTTTGTTTATTTAATGTCTTACTAAGTTACAATAGCTTCAGAAATAATAAAGAAACTTGAAACAAAGCAATCTATCTTTACTTTTTCAAATCATAGTATAAAGAAAATATTTAAAAATCACCATTCACAGACAATTATTAGTAAACAATATTGGATAAGCATAATGAAACTTACTGATAAAGTTTCATTCAAGGTTATTCAATATTCAAATTCAATGAGTTTAAATTGCACTAACTTTTCAGCTAACTTTTTAACTAATTACACTAACATCTAGTTGGCCGGATATTCAGTATCTGGATATCTCACCAAACCCCTATCCTGTGCACCTCTAGTATTTTTAACATAAAAAGAAGATGTTAAAAAACTATCAAGGCTAAGAAATAGAGCACAATAAATACATTATCAACTGACCAAAATTGGGTTTCTACTCATTTAGTTTTAAACAACATAGAACCATAGATTATCTTCACACTTACATTAGGGTCTGGCGGGTGAATATACTGTGTGTTACCATTGACTTTGAGTGAAAGAGAGTAACCTTTATTGCCAGGATACAAGTTGATGATCAAAGTATTCAGATTATACGTGGCTAACATTTTTTCCAATAAATATGAAGTCGTCTTGAGCCCTTGCTATAAACACAAAATGAAAATATAATATTACAATCTTAAGATCTTAGTATCTTCAGATACTAAGTGTTGTTATTTAAAATCGAGACAGGATCCTTTTAATTTATTAAAAGCAACTTTTATGTATATTCAAATAAAATGCAATGTAATTATTATTATTTTACTTCTTGATACTCCATTAATACTCACATAATTGGCTTGTGATGATTCGTCTCTACTCAGCTCGTTGTATAACTCATGAAGTTTTTTAAATAAGTCAAATTTCTCAATGATCTTGGACGAAGAGGAGTTGCGCTGGAACTTCATTCTGGATTCATCAACAGATTCTGCAAGGTGCATCTTATCATGGGTCCAAGTCATTTTATGCTCTGGGACACTACTGTCAAATTGTGTTAAGTTTGTATTCACATGTTTCGCACGGTTAAGTATTACCTGCAATTGAAATGATTAGATGTTGTTTCTGTGAGCTATTACAAATAACAAGAGTGAAATAATAAAGAAGATAAAGCAAAGAAAGTAATTTAAAATACCTCTGCTTCCAATGCCGCGTGAAGTAAACCATCCATAATGTCATTAATTAATACAAGTGTGCAAGTGGCAGCTGTATTTTTAAATATATTATTTCATTATTAGTAATTTAGGCCTAAGTATTAAGTCATAATTTAATCAAAAACTATTAACTTTTATTTATGTTTCACAATACATGACAGTAAAATAACATGTCCAAATGTCCGTCAACATTTTTGACAGTTGTATACAATGCTGCCAACGTTAAATTTAAATTTCCGTAAAAGACAACAGCCTTAGAATACACGCGTCCGGTTCGGTTCGCTGCAATCAAATAACCAATCACATGCATTTCGCCCTCCCTCCAATTGAATTCAGTGCTTCTGATTTGATGGAACGCACCGAACTGGGACTGAAACCGGATGAGTGTAGGCTAATCGACAATATGAGGCCACGACGATTCGCCGACGACGAGATGTTTCGTTTAGCGATCCTCGCTAAATTTGGCGGCCAACTCGGTAGCGATCGTATTATCAAATTTTTATTTCATCCCACCAATTAGGGTAACTATACATTAGTGGCAACACTAATTCTATCTAGCGATGTCCGAGTTCGACGTTACTATTAAACATCAATCGACTGATTGATGTTTAATCACCTCATTGATATAAATGAAAGCAAATCAATTGTGGCATCGATTCATGAGGAGTATAATATATTATTCCAGTCAAAGTATGGACTGAAATGGCGTTCACATTATTCCAGTCCATACTTTGACGTTTGGAAGTGTGTGAACACTTCGTGTAGTTAACTCTGTGAGTTAACTTACCTTTATACTACTATACTTATATGTCTGTGCCTTTATATTCCTCTATGAATCGATTTGACATCATTCCAGTCAACTGGATTGATTGAATGGACGAGTAAGGAAATAGCTACTGGAATAACTACTCGATTCCATGGTGACCGCCTTTAGCGATGTCGCTGTACGAAACGTCCCGCTCTCTCGTACACAATCTAGTATATGAGTGATCGTGATCTTTAGGTTGTTTTTTTTAGATTTGGCGGGCCAAATTTTTTATTTATATATTTTATTGTTTGAAATCCGAAGTCTTCGGATATAAGTAAATTGTACAGGGTCGGCAGACATAACGTTTTGGCTGAAACGACTGGATCCGACAAGCCAGACCTCCGAATTTTTTACATTCAAATCCTCGGATCTGTGTGGTGTTGGTAACTATTGTTACATAAGCCCCTTCTACGCTCAATCCGAGTACCATATCATGAGGTACGCTTTGTCCCAGCCGGACCCATATATGAGCCACAGACACGGATCTGGAAACCTACTGTTCCAGGGACTCGGATCCCATCCTGTCTCGGGCTTGTTGGAACCGGCCAAATGTTATTAGTATAACAGCTGCTAGTGTTCATAGGTAATGTAAGGGTCGGTCGGGCACCTACCTAGGTCCATCTAATATTTAAAACCAGATTGGCCACAACTGAAAACACTGCCAAAACATAATCTCCTATTCAACCGGGTAGTCATCCCGTGAAACAGCCTACCTGAGCATGTTGTGAATGCTGAAACAATAAACCAATTTAAGAACATTAGACAGCCACTTACGAAATATGAAGAAACAGGCTAACCAGCATTAGCTGCCTGCCTGCTAATCCAATAATAATAATAATTCCTGTAAACTTATATTTAAGTTCAGTCCATCTGTCTACTTTCTATATTGGTAAGGTAGAGCTGTGGAATTAATTGATGGTCAACAATTTTATACAGCAAGTATTTGTAACCGATCTAAATTTCTATGGTGCTGTCTTAATTCGACAGCTCTAAACCTAAAATGATACCTTGTCTTTTATTACAAACAACAAAAGAGACAGACAAGACGGACTGAACTTAAATTTAAGATTGCAGGAATCATGGCCACTGCCTAGTCAAAATTTAGTTTACGCTCAATTAGGTGGTTTGTCCAGCAAGGTGAACCTATGCTGCATTCAGAATACATCAGTACAAAGGCATTATAAATAAAATAGGAAATTTATTTAAATCAATTTTCATTTGAAGCCATGTGCCTTATTAAATTTGATATAAATTTGTCTATTTTTCTAACATCCTGCTGCACTTCTGTTTTATATTGAAGACACTGAAACAAATTATAACTGTATTAGTTACATGATAGCCACAGATCTAGACCTTGTTTGCAAAATGAAAATTCTATGAAAACTATTGTAAGTAGCTGCAATATATATACCATACCTACTTCCCAGGACAATGTATTCATGAGTACTTTCCAGACCACTTGCTTTGTCAGGTAATAATTAATAGCTAACGTTGTTTGAAACTAGACAAAGGGCACTCATTGTCTAAACTGATTTTGGAATAGTTACTTGTTATTTTGAGGTTATAATGGCTCAGACAATACACGTCCAGTTCCAGCCCAGTTTGGTTCACTGCAACCAATTACACGCGTTCAGCCCTCCTGCCAGTTGAACTCAGAGTTTCGTGATTGGATAGCGCGAACCGAACCAGGGCTGGAACCGAATGCATGTAGTCTAGCACAAATAGCACATATAAGCTGATTTACACTTGGTGAAGTTGTTAGTCAAGTGCATTAGTCAAGTGGGTAGGACAGTGGCGAGTATGGCGATTGTCAGTGGCCAGGCCATACTCGCCACTGGCTTTTCCACTTGACTAACGCACTTGACCAAGAGTAAACCAGGCCAGGCATACGAGTACTGGTGCCAGGCCTCTGCACGTCAATCAAGCAGTCCCATTGGACGTGATAGGTTATAGATGTATGAAATACATGATAAATACCTTTTTGTTGTCCGTAATTTTAACGAGGAATAAACCTTTTGAATGTGAGTATTTCACACTGTAACGTGTATTTATTGGGTCTCGTAAGTATAACATCTCTGCAGACTTTTCAAATTCTTCCCAAACAGGTATGAAGGTCATATTGCAAATATTACTTCAATAAACTAGGCACCCAATACGTAAATAGGTTACGTTACTTTTACCTATTAATTTTATTATAAATGAGAATTTATTTTATTTTTAACATAGGTAGGTGGTATACAACAACATGAAGACGCGAAAGAAACCAGCCCATAGAAAGTGCCTTGAGAAAAAAATTGTATTGAGTTTCTTCCCATGTTATTCAATTACTTGAGGTTTGTAAGTAATTTCCTTATGATTTAATTTTAAAAAAGCATTTACGATATATAATATTTTACTGCTATTTACTTATTCACGCAAAATGAAAATAGCTGGAATTAGGTATAACACTGATAGTACGTGTGGCAACACCACAAGAAAAGGTCTGTGGATTACTTTGTCTCATTTTTAGAAATTTACTGTATTATATGCAAGAAACCAGTGTTACTTCATAATTAATTGTGATTCTCTTTTCCCCAACGTTGAGTTGAGCCTATGTTCCTCCGTTTTCCTAACAAGAACTTAATTCTTGGTTTGTGGAGGTTATGTACTTTTTTCGTACAATTTCTGTATATCGAGACAATTGACTCTTTATTTATTTAACCTCGCGGTGTTTATGTTATGTCAGAAGGAGACTCGGTATTTTATAGCAAAATGAGCACCGGTACCCAGCCATAGAACTTGTGAAATTTGTTGTAATTGATGCAATTTGGCGAAAATAATAACAGGAAATTATAATAAAACAACTCAATCAATATCTTTGTTTCATTTATTATATATTTATTGCCTTGAAGAAATTTGTGACCCCATTCGTGGTTGCGCTGAGTTTATCTGCATCGATATAGGTACGGTCTTCACTATTTGATAGCTGTCATCTGTCATTATTATTATTATCAGGCTGTCGATAGATGGGAAGGAATTCCATAGAAAATCATAAAAAAAAGATGCTATTAAGTTTCGCTTCTTAAAACGTACCTACGTACCTAGTTTTTTTTTAATTAGTGGCCTTTGGTATTGTGTTTCAAGGCACAATAATTCAGCCAATTCACGTTGACGTGCCTAGTTATTGTATGTTCAGTGAAAGAAACGTCAAGATAGAATTACAAGTTTCGTTCGTTCAAATCACAGAGTTACCAATATAATGCATATAATTCTTTATAATAATATAATATTTGATTTCTGTGGTTTAAATTTGTGGTTTTACTTGCTAACGCCATCTATTCTATTACCCCAAAATATTAGCATTATTTTTTATATACATCTTAACCCGCGTATGACCCATAGCGGTACCAATATAATTTCTGTGGTTTGACCTCAATCTCTCACGAAGCTACAAGCCTAAAATGGTAATATGTAATTTTATAAATTAACAATTTAGCTAAAACTTCGAATAAAATATATAAATTCCAAATTCTACTTTATTTCAACGACTACTAGAATAATAGATATGAATTACCTATATCAATTTTAATTTATTTTCAGTCATTAATTATTTTTTGAAACATATTATTATTTTCACAGCAAAACAAATGATTGATGTGTGTAGTGATAGTAGACATATACTCTAATCTGTGGTGATAGTGAGATGGTCCTCCACAAGAAATCATCTTGCGTCTCCTGTAGAGTACAAGAGCCATCTGTTACGTAGAAAAAGTGCATCGTATGTGCAGATTTAAATAGGTAGCTTGGTTTAATTGAGTTACTTTAAAACATCCTTCAACAAAACGTCAAAAAGAGACATACAATTTCGTCTCTTTTGATTATTTCAATTGATACCTACTGTATTATATTAATTACCTATATTATTTAAATCTTTTGAAATGTTAAGTTAACGTTACGGTGAAAAATCTATGTATTAAAAAACTAAGTAACTAAACTAACTAACTAACTAACTACTTTTTCCTTGTAGTCCAGCAGCGGCAGAAACATTAGACAGATTCAGATCACTCGTCCCCGGTCTCATGGACAGGAGATCTTTTAGTCTCCTGGGCGCCCCTATTTTCCAGGAGGGTGTCGGTGAGTGTCTGCAGGCTAAAACACAGACCCTGGCATCACTTGCGGAACACTGTAAACATCTGCCGGCGCACGTTTCCTTGACTCTTCTGAGGTATTGCTTCGCCATGCCCAAGCTGACGTACGTGGTCAGGACGGCTCCTACATGGCGGTTCCCGGAAGAGGTATTACGTTTCGACTGTGCCTTAAAACGAATTCTTGAGGAAACCCTCAATGTCTGCCTCAGTGAGACGCAGTGGTGCCAGGCTAGCCTGCCGATTAGGCATGGTGGGCTGGACGTGCGACGACGGCTGCAGGAGACCGGTCCTGTTGCCTTCCTGGCTTCCTCGCATGGGGTCACGGATCTTGTCACTCGCATCATACCCAATAATGGTGACGAGATCCGTATCCCATTTGCTGCGGAGGCTTTAGGTACTTGGTCGGTTCTGTGCCCCGCTGCCGACCAGCCCGAGAAATTATACAGCCAAAGGGAATGGGACGAAATCACCTCACGACACCTCCTATCAAACCTGATCTCGGAAGCATCGGGGGCCGAGTTGGCTCGCCTGCGTGCGGCCGCCAAACCAGAGTCGGGTGCCTGGCTGCATGCCTTACCCTCTCTGCATATGGGCACGTTGCTGGACGACGACTCTCTTAGGGTGTCCGCGGCGCTCCGACTCGGTTGCGCGGTTTGCGAGCCCCATCACTGTGTCTGCGGCTCACTGGTCGAGGCCGACGGACACCACGGGCTGAGCTGCATGCGATGCGCGGGCCGGCGCCCCCGTCACAGCGCGATCAATGAAATCCTCAGACGGGCCATGGTTTCAGCTGAGGTACCGTGCGTCTTGGAGCCCCCCGGTTTGTCCCGCGCGGACGGCAAGAGGCCGGACGGTCTTACATTGATTCCATGGGCGAGAGGGCGCTGTCTCCTCTGGGACGCGACGTGCGTTAGCACTTTCGCGCCCTGCCATCTCGCCAGCACTCGGCAGACTGCAGGTGCAGCTGCCGAGGCCGCGGCCCTGAGGAAACACCTAAAGTACTCCAACCTGGAATTGATGTACGACTTCGTGCCATTGGCAGTTGAAACCGCGGGACCATGGGGCTCCGAGGCCAAGGCTCTGATTCGCGCTGACGAATTAAGGAGAGAGGAGGTGATCCGCGAGCCGGCCACTTTTTAGTACAGCGCATTTCCCTCGCCATTCAGCGAGGGAACGCCGCGAGTATCCTGGGTACTTTCGGCCAGGGGGCACTTCGCGGGGGGCTGTTTGACTGAAATTATATTATATAATTTTTACCTAGTTATAGTATGACATTGATTTTATTATTTTCTTTTTATATTTTTGACATCAAACTATTATTATACAGGGTGGACCAAAAGTCCGTTAACATTTGAATAGGTCGCTGCGTCGGCGCGGGCGGGGTATTGGCGCGGGGGGTGTTACTACAAGCGAGAGCTACTAATAGGGATTTAGTACCATGGCGTCATTCAGCGGAGCGCAACGCGCATTTTGCGTACGCGAGTACTATCGAAACAACGATTCTACGACCGAAGCTAAACGGAAATTTTGTAATCATTACAATATACGGAACAGAAATCAAGCACCAACAATTCAAACGATTAAAAAATGGGTACAGAAGTTCGAAACAACAGGTTCAACTTTAAGTCAACCACGATCCGGCCGACCTAGGACATCGCGCGATCCAGTAAACATAGAGCGTGTACGAGCGTCTGTTCGAGAACAACCTGGTCTCTCTACTCGAAAGCGGTCTAGTGCTTTAGATGTGCCCAGAACATCTCTAAATCGCATTCTACACAAAGATTTACATTTACATCCTTACAAAATTCAAATTGTACAGGCTTTAAAGCCAAATGACCCTGCTCAGAGACTGCAGTTTGCTAACGAAGTGCTTGAGAGGTTTACGAGCTTCAATAACATCTTTTTCTCAGACGAGGCACACTTCCACCTAAATGGACATGTCAATCGACAAAATTGCAGATACTGGAGTGACACTAACCCGGACTTGAAGCACCAAAAACCTTTACACTCGCCCAAGGTTACTGTATGGGCCGCATTGTCAGCCAGCGGAATCATTGGTCCATATTTTTATGAAGATCAGAGAAACCGCGCCGTCACCGTTAATACAGAGCGATACATTGTGATGCTACAGAATTTTTTGCTCCAGCATTACAGGACTTCTCAGGCTTTAATCGAAGCTCTTGGTTCCAACAAGATGGGGCAACATGTCACACCTCCAATGACTCTATAGCAGCACTTCGTGAAATTTTTGGCCAAAAAGTCATATCCAAAAGAGGTGACATTCACTGGCCACCCCGCAGCCCGGATTTAACTCCAATGGACTTTTACCTTTGGGGATATCTCAAAAGTAAAGTTTACATCAGCAACCCAGTGTCTATTGAGGAATTAAAAGAAAATATACGCGAGGAAATGCAGAACATTTCACCAACCACTTGTCGGGCGGTCATGCAAAATTTCCGTTCCCGGTTACAGGTGTGCCAGGATGAACAAGGGTCACATTTGAATGATGTTATTTTTAAAAAGTGAAATCCTAATTTGTCTACTTTATTATTAAATAAACAGTTTTTCACTAAAGTAGCATTTGTATTTTTTATAACCATTTTAAATGTTAACGGACTTTTGGTCCACCCTGTACTTATTAAACACTAAGTATTTATAAAAAACATACAGTCGATACATACCTTCTTGAGGAACTTCTCAATTATGTATATTTTGCGGTACTTACCGCAGATTTTATTATTTCGTGAATTCGAATTTTGTCATCGGCGCTCACAATCTTGGTTAACCTGGGTCGAGCCGGTGTAATTTTTCTAGGCTTCTTTCTTTCTTAAACGATGGAGACTATTGGAGACGTACCCATCTAGTCCCGAAAGTGGTTTTGGTCGGTAACAAACGGGATTAAATCTTTAAACAGTGTTTTTTGTTTCAGCCTTGCCACTTTCACTTGAAAACAACGTCAGAAATTTATTAATATCGTATACTGTTTTGACGTGAATTCGATAACGTTTAGGTTAAGGGGTCATCCAAAATTTTGGTTAACGAAAAATGTGTACTTTCGAGATCTTCGTGTAACTAAAGTATAAAAGTTAGAAAAGTAATAGTTATGCCATCGTAAAGATCGATCCGACAACTGCAAAAAATATATGCTCGACCCCTCGCTCAGCTCCCTCTGATGACGTCATAGGCCGCGGAAGTGAGCACTGAAAATGAGGTGTTGCGCGGTTAGTTTGAAGTTAGCTAGCGTCGAAACTACTCGACGGATTTGTACCAAAGAAACTGTATTTTAAAGATATACGCTATGGTTTGATGGTACGCTAAAACAGTTTGCGATATTGTTTTGTCTAAATGTCTTAGAAACTCGATCTTTTGTTCAAATCAGCTCACTATAATAATTTACCAATAATAGCATTGTAGGTATACAAATATACACAGAGTGGAACAGCTGTGTTAACAGGCGATTAAATAGGGGCAAATTATCAGACGGCGCTAGTTTCATAGAAGAGTGATTAAAATCCACTTGTTGTATGTTCACGTGTAGTTTTACGGTTCGGGGAGGCAATTAGGTAACAAAAAACGGTTTTGCTGACCAAAGTTGTATAACAGTAATTTATTTGAAACAAGAAACAAACCGTCCTAAAGTTTATGAATAAACTACATTTTATGATATGAAATCACAAAAGATTTCTGTTGAAAAATAGTAGGATTACTTTTTCTGCAGAATTTATATAAATATAGTTGGCCACACTGGCTGGCGCAGCGCCGCGCAACTGACGAAAATCAATAATCTATTCTACACGATTGTATTCGTCTTTTTAAAATGAGAACGTGACAAAACATTTAATTCAACTGAAGAAACCATTTTTATTTAAAAAAAATATCGAGTGAGGTTTGATGCTCATTTTTTATTTATTTACATAGTGATGAATATTTTCATAGTTACGGCGTGGTAGAACATTCTGCGCGTTGATTATCTGCTTTTCCTGCAAATTATTGCTGTTATAGGTGAGTAAAACGTTTATAATTTTCCTAAATTATGAATTATGTTGATTACCTAGCCAGTTTTGCTAATTTTCGGCGAATATCTATGTACAAATGAAATCGACCTTCGCCATTGTCTGCATGGTGCATTGCGTTTTTATGAGGTATAGGTACCTACATATTTATACATATACATTGAAATAAGTAGATTTTGATAGTTCTGCAGTATTATTTATTGATTGTATTTAAGTAGGTAACAGTTTCACACACATATTTTAACTGTCGTGTATAGAGCTAGGGATGTGAACCTTTTCAAATGGAAGGTTGGTACCTATCCTAGGCATCCCATTTATTTTTTTGAAGTAGGCAGTTACCTTCAAGTCTTCTTACATAGATTATCTTAATGTTTCAAAATTGGAATTACAATATTATCCCAGATAATGACAGAAACTATCATCATGTGGATTAGAACTTGTGGACAATGACAATTTTATTTTTTATTATTTTATATTTTAAGACAGGCAGCATATATCCTGATGCGTCTATGTCATAGTGTTGGAAATTTATAAGTTCTTAGATTCATTTAATAGATTCCTCACTTCACAGTTTTTACACAGTCTGTCATTGGTATATTTAAATTAAATATTGCACTAAATCATTGTTATAAGATTAAAATTAGGTTTTTTTTAATTATGTTTAAAACTAAACCCGGTCAAAGTGGCATTAAGGGAGTGCAAACAGAAGTCGAAGGAGCCCCGCTGCCCTAGGCTGCGCGCGGCTCTTTGCGTGGTTGTGATAATGCAACCTAACATAACATACTATATACGAGTCGGTTTCACATCCACTAGGTTTCTGTGACACAGTTCATTTTTTAACAAGTTAGAATTTTATAAGACTTTTTCCCTCAGTGCCCCCTTAGCGACACCCCGACCCTAAATCCACTACACTCAAAACATAGGTGAAGTTCTAACACTGCCTAAATTAAAATTTGGTGGTTTTGATCTTTGTCATTCGATGGAGAGTGATAGCACGCTTTGCTTAACCAATCAGAAATAAGCATTTTAACCAATGGCGGAGGGAGTTATTCGCAGAAAACGAAACCCACCTAAATTAAAAACCAACAACACCGCAGTGTGTATCTCAGTCAGTGCTGAACAGTTTCAAGGAGAGAAGCTGTTTCGTCAGTTTACTTTGTAAAAGGGTAAAATTGCACTTGTTATTTGTTGATATGGTAACACAAAAGTTTACCCTAAGAAACCAAAACAACAAAATGAAGTTTTTTCGCTCTACTGAAAAGTTGCACTTTTTGATTTGGGTGTTAGAACTTCATCGACGAAATTTCCTTCAATCAGCTGAAGACTGTAAAGGCTGAACGATTTGTAGTATTTCAAAAAATATAAAAACTATATATTTGATACCAATCCTCTTAGAATTGTATCTGAAAATGTGGTTATAGATTCATAGGCCTAGTCTTCATTGTTCTATTATAATTCGAACTAAAGCCCGACTAGGATTATAATAGAATGTGCCAGTTGCAGAATTTTATGTGATTTTATGTAATTTTGTGTGTATTTTTCGCATCTATCGCCATAATAACACATATTATAAAAGTAACAGTGCAAGATTCTTGACAGCTCTATTATATCCCTGGTTGGGGTTTAAAACAATAAGTTTAAATGATACTTTTCTTATTTTATATTATAATCTTTTCAGATTCTTGTTGACTGGTCAAGGATATACATTATACACAAACATAATTATAAGCTAAAATGGAAGAAATTAATGGGGAGCTTTATGGGGATGGTTTAGTAAGTCTTGATGAAGGTTCTTTGGAGTCAACTGATAGTGGCAAACAAGAGCAAAATTGCAATATTTGCGAGTAAGTTTGGTCTTAATGGTTGAAATTATGTATTTTCTTCATAATCTGAAAGTAATTAAAATAACTACTTAACTTTATAGCAATAAGCTGTGCAGTCCTCGAGTGTTGTCTTGCCTTCATGTGTTCTGTGAAGCCTGCATAGACAAGTTGATGGTAAATGAAGCTGGAGATTCTCTGAAATATGATTTGGCTGTGGAATGCCCATTATGCAAACAAGAAACGAAGGTTATCATTAATATTTTTTTAATTGTATTGTACTACTTCTACAATGTTTATATATTAATAAAAAAAAAATGTTTATTAGATACCTGGAGGAGGTGCTGCATCACTTCCCTCTGACTACTTGCTTACCAACATCCTGGATGTGTCTGCTATGGACCAGTCGGTTGTGTGCACTTGCTGCAAGAGCAAGGAGCCTGCTGTCGCTAGGTGCACTGATTGTTCTCATTTCCTGTGCTCCAACTGCAACTCTGCCCATGAGTTCATGAGGTGCTTTGAAAACCACCGAGTCGTTCCATTCGATGCCCTTAGGTCCTCCAAGGAGAAGTCTGCCGTGCACAAGCCTATATTTTGCATCCGTCATGTTGGAGAAAGCCTGAAATTTTATTGCTGCGAGTGTGAAGTAGGTGCGTGCACTGAATGTCTTACCGTTGATCACAAGGTCGGTGAACATCGTTGTGAGCGTATTGTTGATGCTGAACCTAATCTGCGAACTGAGTTACGCAACTTCATCGTGGAAGCTAATGCTCGCGCCACGGTCGCCGGCAACGCCTCTGCTAGATTAGACGACGCTCTTGGAGATTTACAGCGGCAACGCGATGATGCCGAATCAATGATAACCGAGGCCTTTCAGGCTTACAAAGCTGCTCTTGAAAGGCGTCGCGAAAAGGCTCTCGAAGAGCTCGAACATTTACATAAAGAGAGAGAGCTGAAAGTAATGGATTTGTTCGATCGCGTTGATAAAACTGTGCAGCGCCTTGACTGCGCCTGCAAGTTTACTGCGAGGCTACTTCGTCGCGGCGATGGTACTGAAATTGTCATGTTGAAGAAAACTGTAGCATCTCAATTTGCGCGTTTGCTGGAAGGAGCACCAGAATTCGATGTTGATTATTTTTTAGAGTTTGTCACTAAGGCGGAGAAGTTTGATGTAATCGCAGAGGAAACTTTCGGAATATTCCGAACTGAAGCTACTCGAGCTGAAGAAAGGAAGCGTGCCAGTGAATCGTCAGCTATTGTTTCTGCGACATCGAATTCCCATTCACCGGCAGTCTCCGTAACTAACGCGCCTGTCTTTGAAGACTACCCTCTGGGAAATGTGCGCCGTGTGACTGGGGTATCCGGAGTCGGGGGCATGGTAGGCGTACCCGGTGTGCCCTCAATTGGAGTCCCAGGAGTGGGGTCCGTGTCTGGCGTGGCCGGAGTTACCAACGCTAACGTTATTCCTGGAGTAGTGAACGTCAACAGCGTACCGGGTGTCGGTGCAGTTACAGGCGTCGGCGGCGTCTCTGCCCTGCCCTCGATGGTAGAATATAACTTGCAACAGCTTGCCAGCATTGCTGAGAAGGAAGTCCCACCGCCGCCCCATGCATCACCAGCTCCTTCATTCACTCTCGCTGAACTACTTGCTGGAGATTTGAACTCGCCTCAGGCGTACAATAACTTACAGGCGCTCGCCAAGCTTGGACTTAACACTGGTGAGTTTACAAAATAGGGAGTGTTAATTTATCCATTCAAGAATTTAGTCTTAATTTGGGACTGTATTGTGATTTTTTTCAGAAGTAAATGGATATGGTGGAGTGGGAGGCGTTGGTGGAATTGGCGGGGTCGGTCCCCGTGGGGTGTCCCCGGGTAGGCCGTTGCTAACGGCTGCCGAAGAAGCGGCCCTTGTGGCACCCCCTGCGCCTCTCGTGCGCGCTACCAAGGCTACACCTATGCATATTAGGTTCAAGTTTGGCCAGCTCGGAGGAGGCAAGGGGCAGTTCAACTCTCCTCATGGATTCTGTCTTGGGAATGATGAAGACATTATTGTTGCTGACACTAATAACCATCGTATTACGGTATAGTACTTCTCACGAATCAATTATAATAATAATATATTTATTATACATACATTTCATACTAAACTGTTAATTTTTTTAAATAGGTGTTCGACAAATCCGGTAACCATAAATTTAATTTTGGAGTTGCTGGCAAGGAAGAAGGTCAACTGTGGTATCCACGCAAAGTGGCCGTTGTTCGGGCTACTGGCAAGTTCGTGGTATGCGACCGCGGGAACGAGAGGTCGCGCATGCAAATATTTACCAAAAATGGACATTTCTTGAAGAAAATAGCTGTACGTTTAATTTTTATATTTGTCTTTTCTTTCAGCTTACATAATAGTCATAGAAAACTGCCAACTCTCAGCTGGGAGTAGCAAGCAAAAATAAGCAGTATGTCTAAAATAAATAGTAATTGATTGAAGACAATTGATGCATATAACTAGAGTGTTCATTGGGAGAGGCAATGTCAAATCTTTTACCTATTGTGAATTAGTTCCTATAATGGCGATTTGTATAACTTTTTAATTACTATTTAGTACTAATTCCCTCGGGGATTATAGACGTGAGAGTTTATGTATGTATTAAGTATGTACTAAACCTGCGTTTAACTTAATTTTACCTGATGGTAAGGGAGATGGTGTCCACGTGATAGTGGTTTAGAAACTACTGGTTATTCTATACACTGCCGAAATACTTCAACGCCGTAGCGAACAATTATTATTATTATTTGGCGACATACTATACAGCAAGAGGTCGCTGACCAGGCGATCCTGAAGGTGATCATACCACCAGCAGGTTACTCGCTTACTTCGACACGCTTACCCAGTGGCGGTAGGGAAATACTACATGGAAAAAGCGTAGCATAGCATAGCATAACTCTCAAGTCCATAATCCCCGAGGGGGTAGATAGCAACCACCTTCATCATAGGTAGTTCCCACTTTTCGCCGTAAGATTTGGTGGATAAACGTGATAGTGGCGAGCCTATCGCCGTCTACTAGGTGTAGAATAGTATCCGCAAATACCCTTAGTCGACATCCACGGGAAGAGTCGGGGTGGTGTTATTCTTTATGGCCGGCACGACACGGCACAAAAAGATAATCAATATGTATTATGTATTTTTATTTAGGTACGCTTCATCGACATCGTTGCCGGATTGGCTGTCACCGCCGAGGGCCTCATTGTCGCCGTAGACAGTGTGACCCCCACTGTATTTATCCTTTCTGAGGAGGGCGACTTGATGAGCTGGTTCGATTGCAGCGAGTGCATGCGGGAACCATCGGATATTGCTATCAGCGGTATGTTATTTTATTATTCTTATGTTTTGTGGCAATAGAACATAAAACGCAAAGTGTTGCGTAGATGGATGGAGCCACTAGCACACTTCGAATGACGTTTCGTTTCGCAGAAAAGCAAAACGAAACGTCATTCTTGAAGATATCACAAATTTCTCGTTACTTGGTTAATTTAATTTTTCAAAGCTATTAGAAAAATCATGATGAATCATATGGCCATTTCAAAATAGCAGATCTAAAAATCTATTATGACAGCGTGGCGCGAGTCTGAAGGGTAAAAAAAAAAGATTTCGTGGAAAGGAACGTATCTACATGTTGATTGCCTACGTACCATTGTGCTAGTGGCGCCTCTAGTGGTAAAACACTGCAGGATTATCTCCTATTCTTCACTTCACGGCCAATTATAAGTTAGCTGTATTGTGTGATCGCTCGTAAGACAGGACAGCTAGTTTTGGTTTTTATTATTCTATTTGTTTTTATTTTAACTTCTACACCCTGACGCGATGTGAGTCGTAGCCATCTAGTTTACATCAGTGGGTTGACAATTGGCCACCTCCTATTTTTATGGAAGGAATTTATATTTTTATTATTTATGGTTATTTATTATTGGTAGTATATGGTTAGTTATTATGGTGTATCGGTATTTTATAGGATACATTTCGGAGAGTGCGCATCGGAATTGCACGGCCTAATTCCATCATCTCCGTTCCGCCTTCGGACTACCAGGCGCGGGGAGAGGTTCATCCTTATGTTGTTGATATCTTATCAATCAGTTTGTACGAAGCGATTTGCTTCTTCGTTCATTATGCGAACGGCTAAGGAATGAAACAGCCTGCCGGCGTCTGTATTTCCCGATAGCTACAACCTTGGGACCTTCAAGGCCAGAGTGAATAGGCATTTACTGGACCGGCATGCTCCATCGTCGACCTCATCGTCGCTTACCATCAGGCGAGATCGAGGGTAAATGCGGGTTTAGAAGTCAATAAAATAAAATAAAAAATAATGGTTGGTCCTTAATCGATAGAGCACTACACTAAGTCTTAAAAAAACCGTAAAATTAAATTTACAAGATATTTTAGCATAGCAGATGAACCATTATATTTAAACGTCTCTAGTATTAAGCGTCGCCCATAGACATCTCAACTCACTATATTAGAGGGTTCGATCCTTGAACAAACTTAGATCGAATCTTAAATACTAAAGTCTAGTACCAGTTAAATGTAGCAGCAAAAAAAAGACTGGCCTAAATTAGTAGCCCCGGTGTAATTCATGGGTCCAGCTATACAGTGTGTAAACGTTTAGTGTGGTCAGGCGATTATTCCGTGAATATAAACACGTCATATGTCAGGAGATAATTCTTCATAGTAGTCATCATTCAAATAACCACATAGAACGACTTTCTTGGCAGATTATAGGTGTGATTTGCCATTTTTTTCACCATTTCACACCTGGTTATATCACTGTACACGTACAGGTTTCCTCACGAAGTTTTTCTTCACCATTAGAGCAGTCGGTAAATGACTTTCGAAAAAACTGAAATACTCATTGGTACATGACATTGCATGGTTTCGAACCAGAGTCTAGCCATTACGCCACCGACCGCTATACGGTCGTCCATAGGAGATCGCTAGTAAATATTAAATTTGAAGTTATTTATAGCTGTGACTTAGTGTTTTATACTACTTTTTGAATGACGTAAACTACAAATCTGCAGACTCGTATAATAATCATCTAATTACATTAGGAAAATTGCCGATCTTTGCCGACTATTTTGCACCAGTTAATATTCTTCGACACCTATTATGTATCTAAGTGGAATGGATATCAAATTCGTTACAGTAGGGCCGCCGAGAGAAGCCCGATTTGACTGTACTGGAAGGGTGGGTTGATATAACTTTGAAGTGGCGCACAAATTACCACAAAATTATTGATATCACAAAATATTAACTCGCGATACACATTTCATACGAAAATGATAAAATAAGAGCATTTTACAATAAACGCAAATATCTAGGTGTAAAATATTATTTTAAAGTAAAGTAAAATACACTTTATTGCACAAATATAAAATAACAAACATGAGATAGAAAAGGAAATAGTGAAATACGGCCTTATCACTAAGAGCGATCTCTTCCAGGCAATCTTAAAGCCTGTAGCCTAAATGCTCGTAAGCTTGGAAGCCACGATTGTTAAAAAGGAAGATGACAGATTAGTTTACAGGGATGTATCGAAAAAATTGAAATCCATTCTATAGGTATTTCTTTACTAGTCATAATATTTATTACTAATACATAATACTTAATCGAGTATTATTACAGCAATATACTAATTTTCAGGCAAGGAATTCTACGTGTGCGACTTCAAGGGGCACTGCGTGGTTGTGTTCGACGACGAGGGACGTTTCCTGCGCCGCATTGGCTGCGAGAATGTCACCAATTTCCCCAACGGCATCGACGTGTCTGACGCGGGGGATGTTCTCATTGGGGACTCGCACGGGAACAAGTTTCACGTCGCCGTGTTCTCCCGCGACGGCGTGCTCGTCACGGAGTTCGAGTGCCCCTACGTCAAGGTATCAGTCGTACATTATGTCCAACTATCCCTCATACTTTGGATCTGTTTGACACGGGGTTGTGTCCTCATTGGGGACTCGCTCGGAAACATATTTCACGTTCTGTTCTCTCTCTCTGTTCTAGTGCCCCTACGTCAATGTATCAGGCTAGTAGCTAGTCCTTTCGATATTACTTGGCACGGCTCAATAAAAATAAAAATTGTGAAAACCTTACGATACATGCTTACGCAATACTCTATATAGTGAGACTCGATTATCGAATTAACTGATACATTGACATATTGTATCGTTTATTGGTATATCGAATACGCAGTAGTGGGCATAAGTGCCATCTAATATCGGGAGGACTATAGTTTTACATTATGTCCAGCAGTTCCAACCCAACACTCGATGTGTCTACGCTGGTGGTGGAAATTTTCTGCTAGTCCATTTGCGTCAGCTATGCTGTTCTTAAGACACAACTTGCCAATGTTTATACATTTAATACTTGTTAGGTGGTCGAGCTTCATTCGGTTTTGTTTAATTAATGTGTATAATTTCTTACAGGTTTCCCGCTGCTGTGGATTAAAGATAACCTCTGAAGGCTATATTGTCACTCTGGCTAAGAATAATCACCATGTTCTAGTCCTCAACACCCTTTACATTGTTTGAGGAGCAACTCGATGGCTGTAAGTCTGCATACTACAAGATCTCACATTTATTCCCTATATTTTATATTTTAATTGCTGATTTTACAAAGCTTAACATTTTTTGCTAAACCAGTATTTGACTACTTATTTCGTTATGTGTTAAATTTCATGTTAGTCTGATTTTTTTTACTCTATCTACATGCAGTGTATGTCGATTAATAATTTTTATTTTTGACATTTATAGAACTATCATACAAACTTAGTACTACTGCTTGTGGATAGATAGATCCTTATGAGTCATTATTTCCAAAGTACTGATACTTGCGTATTTTTGGGTTTGTTCATCTTCATTTTATTATATGGTTGCATTTAGTTATAGTAACGCAAAATCCAAAGTTTAGTATAATTTTATTGAACTTCTTTTAATTTTAATATTGTACGTAGCCCAGTCAATAGAGAAACTGGTTCTAGGTCTAGGTATATTTGGTAAAAGAGTTTTGATTCGTGTTATTGGCTAAAAGGAAGTTTCACATGTAAACGTCAAAAGATGTGTCGTTAATGTATCTTATGGAAAGAGATTTACTTTCCTATTTTAACGTTAAATGTTACTCAAACGAAACTGTAACCAAATGAAACCAAAAATCATCCATTGACTGGACTATGTTGTTTCTAAATTTAGCAGCTGGTATGGTTCCTAGTTCGAGTGAAGTTAATACATGTCAATTAGGGGACTTCGTGGGTGTGTCGCCTCACCATTCGACTATTTTAATTTGTCTAAAACGATTGCCTGATATACGTAAATTTTGAAATGAGTTTCGACTTACAGCAATCAGTTATTTGCTTGGTAGCGAACAAAATATGAACGCACAATTGAGTTTGTTAACAAAATTTTAAGTGTACGTGAATTTATCATGACCAAAGGAGGCGACACTATAATAACGTGCCATCTAGTTTAGGTTAATCTCGTATACAATATTATATATTGTCCGTTAAAATATATTTACCATTTACAGAATTCTTGTGTCTATACAAAATGTTTTTCATGTACTCTTGTTTTGAGAGCCTATTACATATTTGAAGTATTTTTCATGGATAGGCTATTACATTACGATATAAGATTTGGTTCATTTGAATTTTGATATCACTAATAATGATGAACCATCACAAACCTAAATGATTGGATAGCGGCTGTAAAATAACTTTGCAATAATTTTGTACAATGTATGGATAGTTAAAAATAATTTATATGGCATTTTCATATATTGGAATAGGTAGCTAGATACTTTACGAGTTTCGTGTGTCATTTATCCACTCAACTTTGGAACATGCCAGTAACAGATAACTTAAAACATAAGCGCAGGTTATTGAGTGTAATGGTTGAATGACATTTTATTATTTTAGTTCCAGTAATGCTTCGCCTAGTTTCATATTATTCATGGAATACATACCCACCGTCTTAGGTCGTAATTATAGATGTGTATGAAATTAGTTACCAATTTTTATACATGAACATGCCATGTAAATATATTTTCTTTTTACCTAAAATATGTTTTGACACTCATAATACAGTTCGCCAAAAGTATATATTTTTATAACTATCCACATTTTAATATTCAAAATTGAGATTCATAGTTTTTTAGATGTTAGATTCGAAGAAGTAATAACATAATAATGTTTATAAAATGCGATATCATATTTAGAATTTCACGTTATTGAAAAGCTGTCCCTCTAATGTTATACAAATATTACATAATAGCTATTTTATTAGTGGGACATAAAATATTCGTCGAGCACCTTGATAATAATAGATTAGCTCTATATTATAATATTTCACAACTTAATGGTCAGATACGATTTATACCTGTATCGAAATTGAGGAAATTCATGTATTAATATTAATAGTCTTCCAACTGTGATTAGGCTTTTTTGGCGATATTCACGAACGATAAAGCAATGCTTTTTTCTTATATATTTGTGGCATGCTTGACGTTTACAAAATTAATATGAGAAAGCCAAATATATATTATACTTATTAGTATGCCTATCAGAGTAAATGACCATTATTTTGATTTGCAACAATATCGTTTTCAGTTTGGGTATAGTACTTAACCATACCGCTAAATTAGTGTGATATTACGTTTTATTTGTAAAATGCTCTCTAATTTCTTGAATTCCAAAGAAGTAAACAATGGTTACATGATTTAGAAATGGAACTGTGGGAAATAAAAATATATATCAGGCACCATTTCAGTATTGTATCGCTGAGCCATATTTATCATATTCTATTCAGTAGTAACAGAAACGTTTGTACTTAATTAGTAATAATATATTTACTTTATGTTGTGTATTAGAACAGTTCTACAATAATCGATACACTAGCAACATTTAATGTGATATGAGCAATAATAGAGAGACATAATGAACCAACAATTTAAGACTTGCATGACTCAATATTTTGAAAGACACGAGTAGTCGCGATGGGGCGACGAGAGCAGGGCGAAGGGCGAAGGGCGAAGCGAGCGCCGGTCGAGGGCCAGTGATAAGTTGAACTTGACGTTGAGTCTGAATCCTCTATTGATTAGTGAGTAACTTTTGGGTTTATTTTTCATATTGTTTTTAAGTTATTTGTTTCAGGATTTTTGTCCCGATAGTATTAGGGAATTTTATTTTCTTTATTTTAACTAGGTTTAATGTACCCCTCGCGGATGAGTAGGTGATTAATACTCTTTTGTCATTTTACTGTTTTATTTAATTATATGTTCCGGGCCTATATTTAAATAGTATTTTTGGCCAGTGTGTTTAGGCCTTTAGATTTACGAATTTTTACTGCCAAATTATTTTCTTACGATATTTGTGCATGCACATAGTAATTATTTTATTGTATGATATTTGTAAAAAAAATAGTTACTAATGATTATTGTTGCCAATTTTTTTGTTTTATTAATTATTAATATTCAGGGTTTAATATTATAATGTTCAATTTTTTATTCGTTGTCAATGATCAAAATTATTGTGTGTTAGTCAAGTAAAATTAACCGAAATAGAACTTATTGATGCCCCAAAGGGAGCGTTTGACGCTATTAATAAATACTGCTTTAGGGTTGCATAAAATTATTAAAATGTGGTGTGATAAGTTTTGGATAATTTTACAAATTATACTATTTTATGTGTGAATTCCAATAATAATAAATTTGAAGTTAAAATATCGTATGTATAATATTATAATATTCAATTTTCAAATATTTACAATGACATTGATATTATAATTGAAAGTATTATTGTTTGTATATTTAATCCTATTGCATTCATTTTGGTGATACCACGTTGACAATGTTTCCTTTGTTCTTGCCATATATCTTATGTAGGGATCAGCGTAGAAAATTTATGTAGGAATTAGTTTTCAAATTGATATACACCTAACAGTATCACAAGTTTGCCTATATGGTGGTGTTGTTTAGAGATGTTTATTAGTGGTTGGCGCGGCCGCGGCGGGTATTCGCCGCGTCTGCTTGGCTGTATATTCTTGCTGTAGCAAGTAAGCACTTTGTCATGGGATAATGGCAGGTCAAATGGTATCTATTGTCCATTGACGTTACTCGATAATAATTGTATCATTAGAGTACATTACAGTAGCCTTTCTCGGGAATCTTAAAGTTACCTATATACACTTTAAAAGCAATTTTTGGTAAATATATTTCTCTTGAATCTATATCCCCTTATGTATCCAGCAATAAATTACTTCAGTAGTTGTAGTATCACGTTATATGGGCACTGACTGCGATTTCCTTGACGTCGAAATGAGTTTTAATACGTGAGAGTTGACGAGGGAGGCGATGTCAAGGCCGTCGCAAGTCGGTAGCAGTAACGTGGTAGTAGGGTTCGCAGCGCACAAGGTGAGCTCTAATGTTACCCTCCCTATTGGAGGTGGGCGTATTGCCTATGTGGTGGCACCAAGCACAGCTCGATGGTTCCGGTGGAGTATTGTGGCATAATTCGATTCTGTATCATTAATCACCGCGTTTTATGACTGTGGGTGGGATTAAGTTTACTGTCATCTCATGCTTTCAGAATAATTCTTACCAATATCTATCTATTACCTATACGAATTAAAGACAACACGCTCAAAGTATTGGAAACCATTACTTTCTACACCCACCTAACCAGTTTCAGTCTCCACTGTTCTGAAAACAACATAAATAATAATAAAATAAGGTTGTGAGCTCTATTCCCATTGGAATTTCAAGCCACATGTGTGCTTGTGCAATAAATATCACAGTTTGGATCTAGGCTTTTAAATTATTATAGATTATATACATTGTTGAGCTGATTATAAAAATTTAATATAATATTATTATACCTTTTTAATATTGTTAAAGAATTCTAATTGCATTCCACATCTTAAGAGTGAACGAATTTGAGATGACCGTTTTCAATCTACATTATACAAGTTATTATTTTTTACAATTGTAGGATTATTAGCAGTTGCCAATGTTTTTTTTCCTTTAGTCAGTAAAAGTACAAATATTTTAATATACAATTCTTGGTATTTACGTATTGTAGTGATCTTATTTTTTAATGAATTGATTCTATAACTATAAGCATAATTTTT
This sequence comes from Hofmannophila pseudospretella, assembly GCA_947369225.1. Classification (NCBI taxonomy): domain Eukaryota; kingdom Metazoa; phylum Arthropoda; class Insecta; order Lepidoptera; family Oecophoridae; genus Hofmannophila; species Hofmannophila pseudospretella. Next base: position 8,274,856 of record OX376316.1, read on the forward strand.
TCTCATAAGCGGCCATTTAGATATTTCCCATCTCACAAATTATTCAGTAAATAACAAAACATATCATACCGAATCAATTTAGTTCACATAGAAATTGCCTGCAACTCCCGTGATTTCGCCCATTGGTTTAGATTTACGATAAAAATGGCTATTTTCTTTTGTTTTCATTCAAATTAGATTTAAGTATATATTAGGTTATACTTACTGTATTAAGTTTCTTGTCATTTTTACGTTGAAGTCGAGAAGTGAAATTTATTGTAATAATTTGTGTGAAAGGTGCATGTTCCAAATGCATATTTTAATTTTTGATCCAAAGATTTCGTTTATTCCTTATAATTATTATAATTTAATGTTTAATTCTCATTGAAATGACATTTGTGGAGTGTGCATTGGTATTTGATACTAGGATTAACATGAATTTTTCCGTAGAGTTGGTGCAGCCGAGCAAATCTCTACTATATTCTCTTAGGAATATATTGCTCAATAATTTAGTTCTGTTAAAAGTATTAACTTAGGAGTAGTCCACTTGGGAGTGGTTTGTATGACAGTGGACTTGGTGACACGAAATTATATATCTAACAGACAATACCCTCCGTAAAGATTTGAAAACATTGTAAACGTTGAAGTTTTATTAGATGTAGTTGTTTGCCTTCTCGGCGGCTTGCCCGAGCGAGCTGCAGGGGCGCGGCAGCATCAACACATGAGAGTACGCTGGCTCTGAAATCATTATTCTATCTGCTCAGCTAATCAATATACTTATTATAAATACATAGACAATACATACACAGCCGAAAGCAACGACATATTATACCCTGGACGAGTCACTTCCAACAAAATTACCGTAAAAGATGGTACCTCACCAAACCTCACGCTACTGTGTGCGAATTGTAAATAATGCAACACATTTCTCACAATGAAACTCAAATTAATATTCGAACAAAAATAGATCTTACGGCGATGGCGAATATCCGTCTACGTAACTCTTACATAGGATCGTATGATGCACAGATCGATTCCAAAATTCGAAGTTGACTCGCCGCTCGCACTCGCATTTTAAACCCCGCCCACCTGAGTACACATTTTGTAGCGCCTCCCGCGTGCGTCTATTACATTTCTAGGGTATAATATCTCGATGGCTGAAAGTGGTTCCTCTGTCTACCCCCTCGGGGATTATGGACGTGAGAGTGACTATGCAATACATACCTGCGATACACTACACACCGCTATAATACGCTTCTCGGATAATTCCAGTTTATAAAACATGTCACACTACATCTACATTCTTTCCTTAATCCACATTATAGAGGCAGATCGTAGGTAATGTTTTCAGTAAATCTTGTGTGGTGGTGTTTGCTGAATATTATATATACTATTTAGCCCCACAGTCAACGAAAATTGTTATGTAATCCATACAGGAGTCTCTGCTGCATTGTGCCTAGATCTTAGACGTTAATGGTGTCAAGGTAGAGTTTATCTCAAGTATTTTGGCTCTTTGAATATTCCATGATATTATTTTGTTTTTCATGAAATTGTATTTACATTATATACATACATACACTTAGTAATATTGTATACATGAATATACATTGCGTGGTTTGTAACTTGGATGTTTAATTTTATCGTAAAATAAGATGCCCAACTGGTTATGTCTGTCCACCATCCGGAAACTGTGGAGGAATTGAATGTTTTGAATATCCTCTATTGTAATCGAGGAATAGTTTCGATGTCTACTTGTGGACAGGGGTAGAATGTATTTGTTTTAACTGGTTGCACATCTTACTTTGACCAAATTCTTTTACCGCTGAAGTTACTTGGGAATTTGTCTATTGCACTCTTTGTTTTTATGGCGAGTGAAAATTTTCACGTGACCTTAGCGGTTTCTTAATAATTATAAGTTTTATTATCGTGAACTGTGGCCAGGATAACAACAGTACAGAGCAGTGTATTCAGAGCCTGCCTAAAATATATTTTTGTCATGATTTTATTTAGGTATATACATGTTATTATTCACATATTACAGTTTTCTCAATATTAGCTTGTATTTTAATTAAGAAATAATCATATTTAACATTGCCAGGTGATCAGCAACCTGCACTTTAATATTTTTGGAAACTATTGAACTTAAATTGTACTGACTTTATAAATATATTTACTTCAATAAAGATTTTCCATGCCACTAAACAGTGTTTTATTTTAAAACCTAAAGTAAAACAATTGTTTGTAATAATAATGGAATTTTATAACGATTTAGATTCTTACATATCCATAATCATAATTTAAGGCATCACTTCAAGGTGTCATAAATAGTTAATAATTATATTAGTATTTTGATACAATTTTAAAAAGGCACTATACATAGGCGTAATATTTCACTTTCCTGGTAGGTAACTTATTTTTACATAAATGCATTTTGTAAAGGCGTGACGAGGCGTGTTTTCGAACAGATCTGTTGCCAAGAACCCCTGCAACGTATGATACACTCCGTCAAAAAGAGTAGAAATTAAATAATAGCAACACTAAGGTCATAAGAAGAAGTGGTCATCTTAAGAAATTTGCGTCGAAACGTTCTACTCTTTTTTGACGGTGTACATCAGTATTTAGAGTACTCTACTGAGTGCCGGATAAAGTGACTTGGATGCCCTATGCAATTCAAAACTGCGGTGTCCCTTTCTCTTCCTTATGTACCACAACCCTTTCATTATTTATTAGATTCGCAATGCAGTTCTCGCCCTTTAGTCTCGTAGTTCGTTTATTTTGACCGGTGCCGAACTGTTGAGACCCTCTCAGTCTCAATAGTTCGGTTGTACAAATTTACCGAACTACTGAGACTTCTGTAGTTCGGTTAGTTAGCGGGGTCATTTCGATTGGATTCCGCGCGGATTTTCAAACTAATTTGTGTAGGTGGATTTGGGACTTCGCGAGACCGAAAGAGGAGGTAAGGACGCATCAGACGCGGTCGCAGCCCAACATTGGGGCGTGAGAAGGGGGTATTCCTTGTTTCCCAAAAAACACATGCATTAGTTTAAAAAGCTAGTGAGCTCGAAATTTTGGCGCAGATCCGATGCAGATAATGATTGTATTAGAAGGCGGCCTGGAGCGAGCGCAGCCAGCTCGAATCTTCGTCGCAGATCAAGACACATGATGAATACTAGGATGGGTGTGAGCGAAGCGAGCTCGAAATTGCGGAGCAGTTCCGCCAGATGATGGATGGATATAAGAGAGCCAGAACAGAAGCGAGTTCAAAACTTCGTCATTCGTGGCCCCCTGGGACCGCGGAGACGTGATGCCCTAAGCAACTGCTTACTTAGCTTATTGGTTAATCCGGCACTGACTCTACTAATGATACGCAACAACTTTGTTTGTGTATGCGGGGGTAAGACTAACCGTCACATCCTACCACACAAGATTTTTTTTCCTAACTGCCACACCAACAAAAGACGACCGTGAAAATAAAAAAATACAAAAGACGAGTGGAAAAAACAAAAGACGATCGGCAAAAAAGTACCTACATCTTTTTTGTCTTCGGTTAAAAATGGTGTGACGGTTAGGAAAAAAATTCCTTACTGCCACACCAGGCAGGATGGTGTGACGGTTAGTCTTACCCCCATATGCGGACCACTAACGAACACCGAACACTGACCATACATACGAATCTGTCCTATACCGAACAAGCGCATACGATAGACGATCGTGTTCGAAAACGCGTCACGCCTGACGACGAAATCTTGTTCTTAACTTCCACTCTTGTAAACACGTTCACCTGCTATCCACGTGGACTGTACCTTCAGCGTTTTTGGGTTTAAGAGCACAAAGTCTGCGTCACATCCAAAGTTGAGATTGCCCTTCCTGTCATCTATACCCAATGCTTTGGCAGGATGAAGGGATGCAGTTTCTAAAGCATACTCCAGTGAGCAATCTGAAACAAAATACATAACATAGGTATAATAAACTGCTTATTTGTAGTATAGCTGCAGGCGATGTCACACAAGTCTGATTTCAGCGTCACATTTAGGGTTGGACACCACGGAATAGCTTTATCCCGTATTTCGCTCAGAAACTTCGTTTGCTAATATTGCTTTCAAACTCCACTCTTTGGCATCGGCGAGCCGATTCCGTGGAAGCTTTCTTTCTCGCTCTAGCGAACGATATTTGATATTTATTAAAATGTTTTACATGAGGCGAGCTTAGTGCCTTGCGGCATTTTCTACCAGCTAACAATGGGGTTATGCAGAAATATTAAGGTAGGTGCATATAAAAATGAGAGTTGTTATTATTAGGTTACAGAAACTTAAGTAAAGATATATAAATAGTTTTTCATAATTCAGCGACGTAAAAGGATACAGTTACGGGAAAATACGGTTCCGTGCTGAAAAGTGGTCCAACCCTTATTTGTTCAACAGTTCGCGACACTTGTCACGCATTTATTTATTATAGTTTTCTATGAAATTACTGATTCCTCAAGCCAGCGACACTTCGAAAACCATTCGAGCGACAAGTGTCGTGAATTGAGGAATAAGGTCCAACGCACACTGGAGAGACGGCGCGGCGTCTTTCTTCGATAACAATTGAACTAAGCCTTAACGACACTGAAATACGGTTTAAAATAGAATGACACTAGCAAGCGACTCGGCGCGGCGAAGCGACTCGGCGCGGCGAAACGGCTCGGCGCGCGAATATATGGTAACGAGTCGCGCGGCGTCTCCAGGCGCGGCCTCCACTCCGACAGTGTGCGTTGGGCCAAAGTCTCCATAAGGGTCGATTTATGCCGGTATGCGCGAAAATACACAGTATATTAAGCATATAAATATACTAGAGCTCGCGCACTGCATAGAAATTGCACCGTGGCGGCTCGACTACTGAATATATAAATCGGACGCTTATTCCGACTTGCACAATCTTAGACCACACACTAATTAATGTAATCCTTGCCAAAGTTGGTTTGGTTGGAAGAAATTTGGACGAAACTACAGAGAAACTATATGTACTGACGTACGAAACTTATAATTTGACGTACCTAAATCGAATGTCGCGATAACCGATTATACCGTCAAACAATACCACAATAATATGAGATAATCCTGCAATGTTTTACCACTAGAGGCGCCACTAGCACAATTACGTAAGTAAATATTTTCGAGCAAAAACATTCAAAAATATGTGCAACACACTTTAATCCTGCAGATTTTAATGAAATAGATAGATAGAAACACTTTATTGTACACAAAATCAGGAAAAGTAAAAACTACAGGAATAATAACACGATATGTACAAAGGCGGCCTTATCGATTAAAGCGATCTCTTCCAGGCAACCTCTGAAGTTAATTGGACATTAAAGATATGAGCGACAGTGTAGTGTGAGGATATGAAAAAGGTTACTATTACTTAATATAATAGGTAATAAATATCTTTTTTAAATATCGTGTATGACTTAAATATGATTTTGTTCTAAACATTATCTAATAGTAGTTTATGCAACGGCCACGTAATGATATCGATTCTTGAGAACTGTTTATGAAACATAGAAAACGAAGCGAAGCTGAGTTTCATAAAAGATCGTTCGAGTGTTACGACCATGAAACATATAAACCATCACGGAAACTTCAACAGACGCCATGACAGCTTAACATTTTATTGGTAACTACGGAAACCGTAGATATGTTTGATGTACGAGTATTGTCGACATCGCGCAGGCGCGGGCTGCGAGTTTTGTTTTATGGCGTACTATAGCCAGTAGTATAACTAATAATTATAACTGTTTCGGTCATTGATGTGTGTGAAATAAACATATTACTTACTTACTTAGTTAGTTGGCCAGTGAAATGTAGTGCATTTAATACGAAAGAGTTCTTGTATGCAGTGCCATACAACAAAGAAAAAATTACATATTACAATCGAAAACTGTCATTTAATATTTCATTAAAAAACTATTTTCACACGACGAATGTGTGTGTTTCTTTATGTTATTGATTGTGGTTTCTTAATGAACAAATTACGAAATGGGAGTAGAAAAAAATAATTGCTTTCAATAACAATTTACGGAGTGTGCTAGTGGCTCCATCTACGCAATGCTTTGCGTTTTGTCCTATTACCTGTAGCTTCTTTAAAGGTGCTAATACAGGAATCGAGGGCAGTGGTGCTCCCGCAGAGGGTTTTAGTGCCCGTTATGTAGGCCAGGCCGTCCTTGAGCGTGACTGATTGTGGTCCGATACGGTAGTTGCCGTCCGCCAGACCTTGCGCCGCTATTGCGTCACTCACCAACACCAGTCCTAAAATTAATACAGGACAAATTTTGTCATTGACTTATTCAAGTAATTTTCCATTTACTCAAGCTCAAATAAATCATAAAGACACTAGTGCTATAGTAAATACCACATGCTGTACTGCGCCTAAGCCGCAAAACAGACAGAGGCGGTGCCCTGACGTTACGTCTTTATATCGACCACTGCATTGCATGACGTTTCCCGCACAAGGGTACTTCATCATCCAAAGGAGTCTTACAATTAATGTATACCAGACAATTGAACAAAGTTAACGATAAAAATAGATTGCATGATTTTTAACTTATTAAATGATTAAATTAATCATGTTCACGCATTTGCACATCGAAATATTGTATAAATTATTATTTTTATTACGAACATAATTTGAACAGTAATATAAGAATGTGCAATTCGATTAAACTGGCAACCCTTGTGCGTGAAACGACATGCGATCCGTAATCGATATGCCTCTTTCTACTTGGGCCATAGTCATAACCAGCAATTATCCATTGCAATTGCTTTCAACCGCGGCATTCGCCCGCCTCCATCGAGAGGTCGCATTTTGTAGTTTTGAAAATCATATTACCCTCAGAATTAGTTCTGCACGCTATTCGTAGTGCCGCTGGGTGTGTGTGGATACCGTCGGATATGATGCCGTAAAACACTTGCTTTTCAGTCGAAGAAGCCAGCAATCCCACTAAACCGGGGTCACGGTGATGGAACTGAAAACAAAAAGTGATCATGATTACTGGTTTACTTTAATAGGTTTTAGTTTTATTCCGTAATAGGTTTTTATATAAAATACTATTACGGCGTATTGCGCTCGTCAAGGTCAGGTTTTTGGGGGTTACCAGAGATCAAGAATCTAATATATAAATCTAAAACATGGAGGCCAGTATAAGGATCACATTATTATTTGATGAAACCTAGTGCTGTATCTGTATATTAATTTCGACTTTTATATAAATGCAATGACTGAAACTAAGATAATATATAATAAATAATCATAGGTAATGGTGTAAGACCAATCAATATTTGCAGATCATGCAGTGCACACATTCGGAGTGGGGGTGCGGCGACTACTATAACAATGTGAACTAAACCTTAAAGTATCTAAAATACAGCGCTTATAAATAATGGTGTAATCTGCGATTCCACTTGCAACTGCATAACTTACAAGTATATTGGCATGCAAATTTGAACCGTATTCTAGAGATCGAAGAATGTCCTTTCTTCTCAGATGCTAGGCCTTATTGGTCATATAACATAAACAATACTTACTGGTAGCATAGCATTAAATAAGTGTGTGATCAGGTTTGCCCCACTTTTGACTGCCTCTTCGCCTTGTGCCAGACTGGCACTAGAGTGGCCCAGTGCTACTCTGATGCCCAGACTAGTAAGACCCTTTATTGCTTCTGTAGCCCTTGGCAACTCGGGAGCTAACGTCACTATGATTACATCATCCAGAGCTCCATAAGTCTCTCGGATAGATTCTAAGCCCTGAAAAGTAAAGACATTATTTATCAATTATGATATTTAATAATAAATTAATTTTACTTTTGATTAGATCTTTTTTAAATATCTACAACAAAAGTGGTAGAGTATTAATACTGGAAATTGCATTTTATATTTAGAGTTGAATATAATTGAATAGAACGTGCAATTTCAAATATTAAATCACAGTGTAAAGCATACCTGGTGTTTATTGCAATTAAACTTCAGAACATTACATATAATGTAAAGAATAATAAATAATTTCTTAACTAAATAAATGATAAACAAACAAACTGATAACAAGAGTTCAATAACCACGATAAACACAACACACTCCATAAAAATAGGTTAGTGATAAAACAATTACTGATAGTAAATGGTATTGCAAAAGTTGCACCACAGACCTCAAGTCATAGTTTTACACAAATGATTGGTTTATCATATCAGTCACTATGAAACCAATTCTTCATTCTAACGAAATACCTACCTACAATATGAAAACTATTCTAATGTAAATTAATAGATAGGAAAGGATATTGTTCAACCCATCAACTATAGACAGTTATATGTATCTGAATGCAATGCTTGCTTATCGTATAGTCAGTGGCCAACCTATTTGTCAGTTATTCAGGCCACCCGTATCCCTCTGATATGGCATAACAACTGCTTTTGAACAACAACAACCGAGACTGACTGCTTTACATGCTCTCCGTGGCACGAAGGAGCACAGATGAATATGCCACTAGCAGTCACCCATCCTAGTACTAGTAGTACCGATCCACTAAACCTGCATGATAACTTTCAGACCGTGCTCGTAACTAGGCTACAAATGCAGTAATAGGAAATATAATAAAAAAGTAAACTACAATTTAAACAAAGTAAACAATTCCTCAGGTCAAATGAAGTAGGAGAGAAACTTAGCTTACCTTTTCAGGACTCTGAATAAACTGATCCAGATGTGCACCTTTTTTAGCTAAATTTATGAATGGTCCCTCAAGATGCACCCCAAGGATGGTAGCTCCTTCTTTACTGCCTTGTGTTTTTTTTATTCGGGGAAGGACTTTCTGGTATGTTTCCTTGGCAGAGGTCACTAGCGTGGGACAAAATGATGTGACACCATGGGTTAGCAGCTCTTTGGCTACTTTTTGTACTCCTTCCTCTACATTTACGCTGTTGTCAGAAAAGTCTATTCCCCAACCACCTGAAATATTAAAATATGTACTTATAACAAACCATTGGAAAAGTCGTGTGCTAAGGTTGGTGACATAAAAACTATGAGGCTATGTTACCATTGTGACACAGATTATGATCCAGTTTTAGCAAAGTTGGAACCTATTTTTATTAGTTTTTAGATACCTAGATAAAATGACTTAGGAGCCGTCGCAGTGGGTTGGTCTATGAATATTGGTACCTAATTAATTTTTTTAGTTACATGGCGAGCGAGGTGCAGCATCAAATTCAACTTACCATTAATTTGTATGTCGATAAAACCCGGTGCGATGAGCAACTCGTCGCAGTTTACAGTTACGTCTGCCTCGAGTTGTTCTATATAAAAAACTTGTTCAGGGTTTTCAATTTTACCATCTCGTATCCACAAGTCTTCTTTGATTATTTTATGGTCACGGAGAATATAACAATTGTGGAAACGTGTAAGGTCAGATTTAGGCTTCATAATTAAAAAACTTGCGACTCAACCGAATGACGGAAATAAATGAAACGAAATGCAAAATGTATCGAAAACTTTGAAACAAAACAATTTAAAAAAAAAATTATTATGGCTTGGCAACAATGGACATCAGTCTAAACACAAATTATTACAAATAACCTATATCAAATTATTGAAGATATACATTTTAAAAAAACAGAGACTCAAAACTAAAATTGACCTAAGAATTTAAACAAACACTAACAAAAATGAAAACAATAAAACCCTAGATCAATAAAAGCAGAAGAAAATAATGTTACCGAATCTTAAAACTGAAAATTAACAATTTACAATAATAAATATTAACAATTTACATCAAGAAAAATTTACAATTACAATAAGAAAACATAACATATTACAGTAAGAAAAACTGAAAGAAAAATACTAATGAAAATAAAAACACAAGATTACAATAGTTAATTGACGTTAAATGAAAAAAAAGCTTAAATTCTGCCTATAGAATTACAAATAAAATTATATATAATAAAACACAACTGCGCATGCATAAAATCTTAAACATTACAAGGAATTAAACAAAAAATGATTGTGCATTTGATTTTTAGTAGCACTAGTGCTGCATAAGAAAAATATGCAAAAAGGCAACCGGTATCGCTCTATCTCTTTCTTCCATAGTGTAAAAGTGCAAGAAAGAAACAAAAAAGCAAACATGACATTGACATTTCCGGAACGGTGTAGCCAACATTAATATGAAGTTATGTTAAACGTTCATGCTGTTATGGCGTGTTCGGCTTATTTTATTGTTTAAAAACGGTTTACAGTGGTAATTTTTTCATAAAACTAGTGTTTTAAACATCAAAAATTGTCCGTGGTAAGTGAACGTTATATAAGACAGTGAAATGGGAGTGAAAAACTACAGATGGTGTGAATTCGGCAACTTAACCTACAATTAATAGGCCATTAGTTTTTAAAAGACGGTTAAGGATGTCCTCAAGTAAACTTTCCATCTACTATATATTTTTTACTTTATTAATTTAATTTTAAAATATGTATTATTGTTATTTTTTGTCACTACATTCACTAGTATTTTTTGCTTTCCAAACTCAATTTTGTACAACCAATTTTCTTCTTCCTAACCATGCTATATTTACACGTTAAGGGTTACGACCTAGCTCATAACTTTATATTGGTTTTTCTGTAATTTATCTGGTTGTAATCTGTTGTGTTTACCTAATAAATAAATAAATAAATAAATTGCACTTGGAATGCAAAGCACTAGGCATTCCTGATTCATACGCCTCTCCCATAATCTCGACGTTGGTAATCTATTTTTTTTGATAACAGACGCCAAAACGTTCGAGATATTATCAAGATTCTAACACGGTCATTAGCCAAATTGCAGTGTGTACACTAGCAGATGCCATAATTAAAGAAAAAAAAACATTAATATAATTTGTTACGTTGGCACTATGATTCATTGGCTTTTTCCGGATTTATATTTCAGTTAGCCACCACAGATTAGAGTATTGGTGTCAGCTACTCAGAAGGTGAGGCGGATTTACTATAATCTTTTTGATATTTGTTGCGGCTAGATATTAGGGGGTCAAACGCGGAAAAAATACACTGACGTGAACAAGACCGACACTAATAGCAAAGATAATCTAAGGGCAAAGTATTCCACAGTGAGAAAAAAAATGCGAATTCAAGTGAATACGACGTTGCTCCGTTGTGACGTTGGAATGTAATTCAGTCTGCGTACTTTTTAAATTTCCAACAAGAATTTCCCGAAAGAATGAGATATTTTCCCCGGATAAAATATTGTCTATGTCATTCTTTGGCCCACCAACTATCTCTAAAAATGAAGTCGATCCGTTACTTCGTTTTGACGTGAAAGAAGGACAACAAACAAACACACTATCGCACTTTCACTTTTAGTTAGGATTAGTTTTTATAGTTACTAGTTATTAGGATGGGAGCTTTCGATACACCGATGTCAAACCAATAATAACAACTTTCTATTTTTAAATCAGACTCTATGGACTGTTACTGGTTCGAACATCAGCCTCTCAAAAGGCAGCTTGGGCGTGTGAAGGAAGTTTGACTGAAGTCATTGAAAAACGTAGTGATTGTATACAACCACCAGATATGTAGGTTGTTATTTTATTCTCCCTATTAACATTTTCTTCTTGTTATATTCCTCATGGATGACTAGCGGATGAGGGTCACGATCATTCTATGGAATTAACCACATAAAAAATTGACAAAAATGAGATGATTTTCCTTTGCTGTCCCAACTACACGCTGGTTATGGTTCTCTCAGCGTGTAGTAAAGTGTAGTTTCCTCGCGATATTTTCCTTTATCGCTAGAGCAGTCGGTAAATTTTTAGAATTTCCGATAAACTTATGGCCTGACCTCCCCGCATGGAAATTGGGCGTCCTGGCCACTACGCCACCAACACAGATATTAAAAAATATTTCTGCGATTGATAAAAAAACTATCCCCAAGTTTTGTAAACCTTTAAAACACAATGCTCCGCTGAACAAAGCCATTCAAAATTGCTGCAGTGTGCAGGGGTCTGAGCTCAATGCTCATAATAACCCTCAGAACCCACAATAATCGTGTAAACTTACCGATCGTTGGGAATTAATAATTTTTTTTGGATTGTAAAAAAATGTGCTGTATAAACACCGAAGAAGAGAAGGAAGAGATCGCTTTTAGCGATAAGACCGCCTAGATTGTATTAATCGTTTTGTACGCACTGTATCACACTAATTTTGTGCAATAAAGAGTATTCATTCATTCATTCACCGTTACCATCATCATCTGCAGCATATCACTTTCCAATATTTGGAATATGCCTCCCCCTTCTCCCTCCACTTCCCTCGGTCGGTGGTGTATCTAGCCCCCAAGCATCACCCATCTGCTGGTCACAAGTCGTCGGACCAGCGAGTCCTCGGTGTGCCCCCCGCCCGACCTCCAGGACGCGACCTCCACACTGTGACATGCCTGCTCCATCTGTCATTGCCCCGCATCAGACATAAACACCGTTATAGTAAGAATAAAACACTTGACGGATTAATACCAAATTACACTTTACGTAAGCTTTTATAGGACCTTCTGTTTCACTACGGCGCTTGATCTCATAACGAACTCGCGAGTTAAGGTGAAACGTTATGACTCCGTTTCTATACAAATAATTTTACAAATTCATTTCGTATTCGTGCAATATTTTATTGAAATAATTATAACCTACTATCGTCAATTATGTTGTGCGGATGCCAATTCAAAAAAATTCTTACTACAATTTATTTTATTGTGATAGCTGTTTGTGAAATTACTTACTTAAAGGTTAATAAATCATATTAAAAATTAAAAACTTTAATATGTATTATTTCTATATTGGCGACAGTAAAACAGTATGATACAACTAATAGTAACAATATTCCAATTAAATATTCCACAAGTAGTTATATGAAATCGTAAAATAATTTATATTGAAACCTTGTAATGTTGCACCTTAACAACGCACTGATACGGCGCTCTAGAAGAGTTGCGGCTGCGCGGGCTGTAGGGGAATGCACCGCGTAGCTTTAGGCGTAGCTCGTAGACCGAGGCTACGTCAGTCGGCTTTCCACGGCTACGGCGCGCGCTACGAACTCTCAGTTTCCCGAACCGTAGCCTCTCTACGAATCGCGAATCGCGTAATGTTCTCACACGCGTGATCGCATGATTATCGCTACTTAACAGTGACAGTTCGAGTGATTAATATTAACATGAAAACAGGTGAACTTTGTTTGTAAACTGTTTTACGTTTTCCGAATGGCTGCACTTTCTTTATTTAGAAAATTTTTGTCCATTGCGAACAAAACTTTGCTATCTCTATTGCTGTTATTTGTCAACTTTTTGCACGTTAAGATAACGTTGTCTAGTTTTAATGATAATGATGTTGCTTTAGTCTCGTTGCCACAATTATGTATTGTGGGAGCCGAATTGTTATTTCAGTCTCCGTATTTCAAACTGTAATTGTAGTTTTATTTACTCTAGGTATTTTCTCATCCTAAATTAATTAGCTGGATATATGTATTACACCTATCTACCTACCTACCATTTTAAGTACACAATGGTGAAATGGTAACTGAATTGTTTATGACTGGATAGTGGATACGCATTTATTTTCATGAAACGAAGGATGGTACCAAAACGAAAATGGACTAACAATAACCTAATTTGTGAGACTAAAATAAGGAAGAAAGATAAAGGATTTCATTTCTTTCGAGAAAGGCAGGTATTTTTTTTCGACTGATTGAAATCTTTATAAAAAAATAGAGATAATATTTTATTAAATCACCCACAAAACCCTCTACGGGTTTAGCTGGGGAGATCGGAATCTTACCAGAAGATAAATTAATAGTACACTAATAGTAGCTTTAATATTAATAGTGGCTAATAATAATAATAATATTAATAGTAGCTTTAATTGAGTTTAATTGAAATCGGTTTAAAAATGACCCTAGGTAGGTACATATATTACTCGTAGGTACATATTAAAACGGATAATAAGTAAGTAGGTCCCTAATCACAGAAGAATTATGTCACAGAGTTCAGATTTTTACATAAAAATATATAAGAGACCTCTAACACAAAGTACATATCGATATTAAGTAACGATGTACATTATGTTTCAATAATGGCTTTATATACGTAAGATAGCAAATCATTGATAATTATAGGCATGAATTATTACAATCCATTAAAAAAAAAGAACAATAAATGAATAATGTCAGGGTATAAGAAAAAACCTAAAGCTGAGATCTCGTACCGCCTGCTTAGCCCATCGGGGTTTCTTGTTAACGGTGCTCGCTCGTTAATTATGTACCACCTGCCATTTTCCTTGCATTACGAGTGCTCATTATTATAATCAACGTTGTATTAGAAGGTTCCCACCGCCGGTTTAATTACTCAACTCTGGAAAGCATCCAACTTGTTAAAAGTATAGCTTTGTTTAATTATGTAATACTAATTGCTTTTATCGAAAGAATTTGTAACATAATTTTAGGATTATTATAATAAGGTGCAACGTTACGATTCGTTTTCGTATTTGTGCACTATTTTACTGAAATATTGGTACTATCACGTTAATCATACTGTTGTAATGTCGTCAATTCAAAACATAATAACAATATATTTTATTAAAAGTATGCAGGTTTTCATGTAAATATTGGAAGTTATGTGAAAATTAATCATATTAATAGTTCTAATGTGTAAAAGTTTAAAGTTTAATAATTTCGAGAGTACAACATCATGATTGACCTGATAGTAACAATATTCCAGTAAAATATTCCAAAAGTACATGAACGACGACATGAAGTGTAAAATAATTGTATTGAAACCGCATCGTAACGTTGCACTAGCAGTCTATTATTGCTATTTTGGTTAGATATTCTTCAAAGAAATCTACCTCATGAAAGGTACTAGTACTTAGAACGTGTCTGTAGTGTAGACTGTTTCAGGGTAAGGTCGTGTTTTTCCTTGTTTGTATACCGCTGTAAAATAGCCTGAAAAGAAAGTACCTAGGTATAGTTCAGGGAACCGTAGCGTTAGTTGATGCAGCCCAATGAACTTTTACGCTATCTTTAATAATTTTCGCAGCCACAAACGGTGAAAAAGAAAGAAAAAATAACAAAAAATGTGTCGGCGACACGGCCGGTGACAGTGACTTATGCGACGTCCGCCCTTTCGCTGCCTCCTTGCAATTGTCGCTCGCTACCACTCATTCCATTAAATTGTTACGTAAATTTATTTTAGGTCGGCCTCGCCACTTCACTTTACGCCGAGAAGGGCAATTAAAACCGTCATATTTTAGATGTAATTTAGTGGGAAGACTCTTTTGGACTGTCAAGAGTCTTAATTTTCTAACAAAAGTAGATAAATTACTCAATTAAAGCTTAACAATAAGTATCTACTGTTTAAATACATCGTTATAATTTCATAACATGCAACTTGATTTTTGCGCACAAATCTGTCTATCTACTTAATGAATTTTATAATATTACTATTTGTAGTAATTTAGTAATTACTTAAATCTATTGAATAAACAGTTATTCAAACTTAATTACGAAACTAATATTCTCTAAATCGTTTTAACTAGCTCGCTAACGTTGAAAAAGCGCATTAATTAAAGAGATTAGAAATTTGAACACTGCAATACAATTTAGATCCAGCTATTTGTACAACCTCGTATCCTTTGTGTTTACCAACTATAATTTGCATTTGAAACTGCTGTTTGTTAGTGAAGTAACAATCGAATCGTCATCGACTGTTTAAATTAACATTATTAGTATCGCTTCCGCGGTGAGCGCTGTCTGAAGTTAAAACTGAATGAAACTGTCACGCTCACTCATATTATATGCTAGATTCGTTTAGCGATGTTTTAATTTAGGGAGTGACACTCTAGATTCCTTACCATTGTATGTGGGGTAAGATCGTTGAAATCAAATTACTGCCCAATCTAGTATTAAAAATAGTGCTGATAATAAAGCGCACGACGCCATTTGCCATTTTCGACCTGTTTTGTTAGCATTATTAATACCGCAAGATTCAGCAGTAATTTGATTTCAACATTCTTATCCCACATCCGAACAACGCACCTATATATTATATTTACCTAAGAATCTGCTATCAAACAATTAACTCCAATTTATTTTCTACGATCGTCGGAATTTAAAACAAGGTTGATCACAGTCACTGGTCAGGACGGGGGCAGGGGACAAGGGGTCAGATAAAAAAGAAAATGTGGGTGCTCCTCCTGATAGTGACGTATGAGACTCCCGCCCTTTTGCTGCCTGTAGTCGCCACTCTTGAGTAATGTCCTAAATTAATTTAGGGTCATGGGCGATGCGAGCAAAGTGGCCATTTCAAGAGAAGCTCTACCTTATTACTCTACTGGATTATATTTTGGGTATCCGAACACGACTCCATGTAAGAGTAGGTGACTCTATTTTATCAAAGCACAAGACTAAAATATGTTGGTAATTTATGTCTCTTTAAACAAGATACAGGGCTCGACGTAGTTTGTAAGTCAGAAGATATATATATATATTTCTCTCATTACATCAGAGAGAAAAATAAAATATGGCCAATTAAGATAAACGACAGAGAATAAGATATAAGTACTATTTATTTTCTATGTAAGTATTTTATTTATTTCTTACGTACTGTAACATTGTTTATTGTGTTATTTTGTTTAGGTACTGATATGATAAATAAAGTACTTAGGTGAATTTTTTTGTTCACCGTGGTGAATATTATTTTTTATTTTTAAGTTCTAAAAGTCCTCCTTAAGTATTTAGGATTTCTCTACTTTAAATGAACGATAATGTTATTTTGCTTTAACCCTCTGCTACGAATAAGGCTTGCCACAATATGCTTGTCCCATCCATCGAAGTTGGTGGAGTTGATCGAATATCTAGGCCTCATACTGCAATACGTGCATAAACTGGCTGACCTAACGAGGGGAAATGTACAATCCTAATTGATGGCACCAGGTACAGGAGATGTGAACAAAATCAAGACTGCTTTTTTCAAGCAGGACTTTACTCCCTGCATTTTGAATTGAAATCGTGTCTACGTTGAAATAATTATAACTAAATAATGTAATCTTATTTTTTATTTTTTTATTCTTTAATCTAGAAAATTGGAAATTAATTTTCACTGAATTTCATTGTAATGTTATAAGAGATAGAGAAATTACTACGTCGGGAATGTAACTAAAATTAATTAATAAAACCGGACAAGAGCGTGCCGGGCACGTACAGGATAGGGCTCAGTAGTTGTTCTATCCCAAAAAATAGCTGTCCTGTAACAAATAGCTCTACATTAAAAAATTAAGAAATCTCCTACTTACCATTGTGGAGATCCCCTTACATTTTCCTGGTCATCATCAGGTCCTCAAGATTTCAGATGTGAGAAGGTCACCATGATCATAAACGTTTGAGCTCAAACTTGAACAACCTAACTGTTACTGTTCCAAAGATCCCATAATACTCCAACATCTTAAGATACTACAAGATCTTAGAACCACGGATCAATTTTTCATCTGAAATGACTAAGATAATTTCAGCAGGTTACATCTGCGGCGCCCGCGAAGACCCCGGGATGCTCCGGGCTTCGCCCCACGCGGAGCTCGGCCTTCGACCCACTTCCACTTTATTTTTATTTATTTTTTGACCGCCATTTTTAAATATATTTTTTCTCTTGAAATATCTCAGGATTCCCTACAACTTTTGTTCGAGAAGACCTCATCTAACTATTATAGTTTCGGCGGGCTGATAATCTTCAAATTCTTCCAGTTTCATATTGGGAAATTGAAGTTTACTTACTTTTTTCTGGTCATCATCAGATCCTCAAGGAATCAGATGTCGGAAACGCGCCATGAACCTGAACATTTGAGCTCAAATTCGAACCGCCTAGTTACTATCGTTCCAGAGATCCCATCTGACATCAAAGATACTCCAAGATCTTGGAAACCACTTGTCCAATTTTTATCAGACCTAGCTAAGAACACTCTCGACAAAATTCTCTATTAAATAAAAAAACCCGAGTCTAAATCAGATCATCCGTTGTTAAGTTATGATGCCACAGACAAACACACAAACAGATAAACGTGTCAAACTTATAACACGCCCTCCGTCGATTGGTCGGGGATTAAAAATAGTTAATATCGATTTCATACAATTTGTACCAAATTATCTATTGTAGTGGTCGGATCCGTTAAAATTTTCATTGAAAGCATTATTTACTACAATGTAAGTACTCGTACTTATCATCCAGAATTTTTTGTAACTGTATTTCTATAGTTACAGGGAGGACACCCTCTGTAATGTAACATACAGACAGATAGACATGACGAAACTATAAGAGTTACTTGTTATTCAATACGGAATACGGAACTCTAAAAACTATGTTAATTATCGCCATATTTTATGAGGATAGCGTAACTGTTATTGTTAAATCTGCGTTACATAAATAAAGATTCCGTAAATTAACACTTTAATTGATTGATACACAAATATCCGCAACAGCTTTATGTTTATCCCGTGAAGTGACGTAACATTTTATCGCTTCACATTTTCAAAAAACGCTCGTAGCCATCATTTGTCAGTAGCAACCGATGCTGCTCCCAGTTGTAACAAACATTTTACAAAACATTGTTCGCTCTACAAGCACTGATTTACATTGTACACGACACACATTAATTGTTCACTTAGTCGTAAGAGCCAATTCGCTGTGAGACTCTCATTTATTTTATTAGTAGGTCATTTAAAGCCAAGTTTTTGCACTTGCCTCATTAGTCAGGACAGTGAAAAAATTCGCTCGTCCATAATTGCGAAAACCCACTGGCTATATTATAGTGTTCATTACATTGAATAGAACCGACAAGTATTATATTACTAAAGGCGAAGTAAATTTCTCAATTTTATTTACTCTTACAATCTTTTTACTTACCTTGCGTTATTTACTCTTATAATCTTTTTACTTACTCTGCGTGTTTATTTAGGATGAATGAGAAAATATCTTCCAACAGTTATAAGTTTAATATTTCGTAGGCGGCTTTGTGAGGAACGTAATTCTCAAAATCCATGTATACTGTAATATCTTCAGTCGAATATCCCTTAAAGGCATAATAGGTACTAATAAAGTACACTGCAGCGATTTTGAAACAGATGCGGGCCGAAATTATAGAAATCTATAAGACCGAAAAACAGATTTCCAAAGGTTTGGTCCGATTTCGTTTCAAAATAGCTGCAATATGCTAAAGACATAATAGTGTGTATGTTAACGTTCAATTCGACCGTTAATTCCGAAAAGAAATCATTTCACATATTTCCTTTATAAAAATAAGTGGACAGTAGAATCGTTTTATGGATTTTAAAAATTAACATCGTGACAGTCCCCATACAAAATTGTTTGACAACTTCACAAATCCAACTTGTTTAAATCTATTGTATTGTGACCCAACAAAGGAGACATGGACTCCTTGGATAGGCCCTCGGTGTCCCCGATGCACTGGAATGTTAACGTGTTATGTTTTGTTAGCCTGCTATTGAAACAATAAAAAGTAGAAAGCGCGAACGTGGTCGAAAAGTGGTCATTTTTAATCTTTCTACGTCTTATTGTTTCACTATATGAGGGCACCAAAACAATAATAAAGAAATCTTCTTCATCTGTGGAACAATTAAATGTAATGTTCACTTTAAAAAAACACCTTAATTCAGGCCTAATTTTTGTTTCGGGATTGGCGCTATAATTTCTCCACAGCTGGTTTAAGAATTTCGTTTCAATATGAAGTCCGTTACAATTGAAACGTGTTTTTTTGAAACTTGTATAATATCTTATGAATTTGCGTATTATATAGGGAGAAGGTTGATAATGAGATATGCAAAAGCATTCTCCTGTCGTCGGAAGCGTGGGGAGGGCGGACCGGTCACTCGTGGATGATCTATGCGAATTTTTTATAGCCATTTAACTATATGCTACATATATTTTGCAGGAGACAGTAAAATTATAGCCGAGCATATGGTATTCCATTTTTCGGAAAAAGTGGAACACTTTTGTTAAATTATTCTGTTTTTACATTAGTCTTACAAACATAAGCTTTTCATCAACGACACGACACGTGTTATAACCATATCGACATTCTAGCTATAAAATGTACTCGTAGTAGAGTTGTGCAGAAGCTGAAGAGCAAAGAGTGCTTGAAAAGAAAAGTATGAGCCTGTTAATTAAAACAAGTGCTATAACGCTTGCTCCTAATAACTGTCCCGGTAATAAACTTAGCTGCTTGCGGAAAAGTAAAACGAGCTTGGTGACAAGTAGGAGCTCGAAGCAATATAAAAAATAAGTAAATACAAAAAAGCCTTGGATTCTTAAAGCCGAGAGTTAAAATAAATTAGGACATGCTCCATTTTCGAACTTACCATCAGGTGAGATTGTGAATAAACATAGGTTTAGTCACAAACATAAAATAAATCCATCATCAATAAATATCACAAGTTGAAAGCCATATCAAGCTATGACGGGGTTATTTCAACTCCCATCTATAGCCGTTAAAAATAAAAAAGGTCCCTCATCAATGCGTCCACTGATCCACACCACCTACCAGAAATACTAACACAAATAAATACACATGTACTATGTGTATATAATGTATATAACAATTCGAAGCGGAAGTCGCCGTAGCACAAGCATAGCCATAGATTTCGTACCTCGTAGCACTCTCGTAGCTTGAATGTGTAACATAGCGAACGAACACACATACATTAACATACTTGTACTAAAAGACAAAAGAATGTAGATCCTATTGACTGATCGACCGAAATTCAAACAAAAGAATCAGAAAGAGGAACATCCTTTAAGTACGGCATTCCTACATTATGTTACAATACTCGTATAAAAATTGTAGCTGGCAGTCTACGTCAAGATTATTTATTGAAAATGTATTTGCATTATCAATAAATCTTGTTGCCTACGAGTACAAGGTATATTGAAACCTGTATTCAGAGTTTATAGACAGACGGATGCCTTTTTGACACGTGCACATTGCCAAAATTAGGAATATTTTTATTTATTTAAAATTTTAAGTTTTTTCAAAGTTTTCTGAATTCTTACTTACTTACTGAAAATTGTAAAAGTACATTTGTCACGTCTACGTCTACACCAAAGTTACGTCGAATATAATAGATATATTTTAGCATCTTGTATATTATTTTATTAGGGAAAACACCGGCCATGCTCGTGTTGGGCAGGCACTTGATAGGGTTCCGTAGCTGTTCTATTACAAAAAATATATGCATGCTATTTGGCAAAAATATTTTGTAATGAGTTTAATTTTTTAATTACGTGGTTAATTAAGAGTATCCAAGATTCTTTTTTAATAAAGTAGATCAAATAAATTGAGTTGTATTTATAAGCTAATATATATTATTGAGATTCATGAGTACAATGGGTAACCCCCGACCGATCGAGGGAGGGCGTGTTATAAGTTAGTCTGTGTATTTGTTGCTTGTTTGTTGTGTGTGTCTGTGGCATCATAATTTAACTACGGATGACCGATTTAGACCCAGTTTTTTTTAATTAGCGGATTTTGTCGAGAGTGTTCATAGCCAGGTCTGAAAAAAATGGTCAAGTGGTTTCCAAGATCTTGGAGTATCTTTGATGTTAGATAGGATCTCTGGAACGGTAATAGGCAGATGATTCAAATTCGAGCTCAAATGTTCGGGTTCATGGTGCGTTTCCGACATCTGAAACCTTGAGGATCGAATGATGACCAGGAAAAAGTAAGTAAACTTCAATTTCCCAATATGAAACTGGATGAATTTGAAGATTAACAGCGCGCCGAAACTAAAATAGTTTGATAGGGTCTTCTCGAACTAAAGTTGTAGGGAATCCTTCTTAGGATTCCCTACAACTTTAGTTTTGTTATGTCTTCATAACAAAAGAAAAAAAATTATAGATGGCGGCTAAAAAATAAATGAAAATGATGTGTAGCTAGGAATTTTAACATAGCCATGGCGAAGGCCGAGCTCCGCTTAGGGCGAAGCCCCGGAGCGTCCCGGGGATTTCAGGCACTCGCCACAGGTCTGGTATAACCTGCTGAATGTTCTTGGCCATGTCAGATGAAAATTGGATAAATGGTTAAGATAAAATCTAAGATCTTATAGTATCTAGGGATGTTGGATTATGATGGGATCTCTGGAACGGTAACAGTAAGGTGGTTCGAGTTTGAACTGAAATGTTTATGACCATGGTGATCTTCCCACATCTGGAATCTCGAGGACTTGATGACGACCAGGAAAAGTTAAGGGGTTCTCCACAATGGTATGTCGGGGGTTTCTTAAATTTTTATTTAGAGTTATTTATTTATATTTACGCCGTCTTAATAATTTAGCCGTAGATCTTATCAATGAACCATTTACCTATTATTCGATGATGCAAAAATAATTTGGAACTAAAGCACCATCTGTGTTTTTTGTAATCATACAATGGTACCTAATTGGCTAGGTAAAATAATGTAGTTTCTGTAATAATTTGTCGACTGTACCAAACTTATTAAATTAAATAGAATAGCTTTTATGCTTTCATACTAAGAAAGTTCCAGCAAACTCGAAACGTAAAATATCTAACTTAATTACGTTCTTTGCTGAGAGTAAATTAACACTTGTTACTTTCAAATTCTTCTATCCTTAATATTATCTAAATACCTAAGCTTTTCCCTTTCTAATACAAAAGCTAATAAGCTTTATAAATAAACTACAGGAAACTGTCATTCTTGTGAAGAGGGCACTTCTCTTTTCCTTGAACAAATATTGTCTTCCTGTCAAATAAGTTAATGGTATTTGCTTTGTCCAATCGATCGACACCTCTATGACAGAATAACCTTTAGGTTAAGATTATATCGAAATCTATGGATAACATTCAGCGTCAAAATATTGCATGGCAAATAAAATAAAAGAAAACCCCGTTTTCTTTGTTTTTAAAAGTGACTAGATAGAATAGAATAGAATAGAATAGAATAGAATAGAATAGAATAGAATAGAATAGAATAGAATAGAAAAACCTTTATTAATAGACCATAATTAAAAAATATCTGTAAAAAATATGTACAAAATATCACAAAATGAGTCGGATTATAAATTGACCATATTTTACATTCTGACAAGTGATATGATCATATGATATGATCTATTAAATTACTATTGTAATTGTTATTTCAATAAAGATTTTGTATAAAATGTCCTTACTCAAAAACCTACAGCTACGAGTATTTTTTCAAGAATGCCCAGCCCTATTGTTAATGTTATTCAAGCCTCTCCTACCTATTCGTAGAGAAAACACAAAACCATTTTACTTGTAAGTTTTTATATTAACATCACAAAATACTTATAAAAGTAGTAAAGTAGGTAATAATTTCCATTTTGACAGTCTACTCGTACGTATCAGGAAATATTTCATTACTTTGGACCATTCAATGATAAGTTTCTGGATGAAAATCGCAATTATGAAAACCTAGTAGGTAATCAGTGAATAGACGACAAGACGTACAAGATATCATTGAGTTGACTTATTTACCCACATCAAAATGAAACCACAATTTCACTTTGCTTTTTTGCCAAATACTCTTAATTAAAATATAAATGTGGGAACAGAGGAGGGTAACGAAATATAATAAGCTTCTGGGCGACAATGGCGATGAACTTGTATTACAGAGGACGCTAGGCAAAAACGAATTTATGAATATTATTCCATGTTGCCATAACATCAGGGCAAATGAGCTCCCGTTATGATCTGCCTTATGCATTATGTGCTTTTCTCATTGTGTTCATAAATTCGGGAATTTTCCTGAGGAAACAGAATGTAACCAAACCATTGTAACCAAATCAAGATGTGGTAATGATTGTGTCACTACTATTGTAAAGGTCATATATTTTTTCACCGACTGTTTAACTGTGAAACACTGTGATACACACGATACTTTATCTAACACCAGTGAGAAAAAATAAATAAAACATAATTGTTGTGACATAAACATTAAACACAACATTATACTTTATACTTTAGTATAAACATAAACATAACTTTATACTTCAGTATAAAGTATAATGTTACTTCAGTATAAAGTATAATGTTGTGTTTAAGGTTTATTTAATACAGCAAACATAAAACACGCTAAAACTACTTTAACTAAACTTAAACTAAGCGGAAAAAGGGAAACAAAATTAAAGATAAAAAATGTGGCCTAAGTCCAAACAAAATTTAGAAAATAAAGGTTTAATGTTTTTCAAAATAATAAACGTACAGTTAACAGACAAGTAAACGGTCAATTATCCAGCAGGTGTTACATAAAATTATAAATCATTCTAAATGGACCTTACTTTAGAATAAACACAATGAACCATACCAGGATTCTTTGTGTAAATAATCCTCAAAATAGTTTTCTTACATTTACCGTGAGTTGCAAGAAACGTCCTTAATGTCAAGACATCCTTAAGTCTCGTGTTATCTCTACCTGGAGCTATGGCGTAGAAAGGTATAGGTATATTAATTAAGACTTAACTTTAAGGACGTTTTGGGCAACATTCCGGGACGTTAATTCCCTAAACGGCATAAGATTTAAAAGTCTTGTACAAGTTGTTGTCACGAAAATGAGACTAAAAATGTTTCAAGTTCGCGCGACGTCGTCTCTATGTTTCTTGTTCGCGACAAGATAAGTTGGCATCTTACTGAAACAACTTGATGCATTCCAACACGTTGGCACCGACGGATAATCTTGATTTTAGAACTACTGCTTCAACTATCTGTTAACTGCTCATTATAATTAACTAGCACCACTGATCGAAAGAAATCTCTTCATCCATAGGTAGTATGTTTTATTAGAAAACAAAAAAGGCTCGCACTGCTTATTATATATATTTAGAAAAAGTAAAAAAAATACTACCAAGCTATAAAACGCGAGATGAGACGTTTGGTGAGATAGAATCCAGATTTAAATATGTGTATTTAAAAAAAATTAGTCGTTTTCTTATACGTACAACGTAATATGTTGTATTATAATAAAATAATAGTAGATTGTCTAACTAGGGCGGGAAGGACCACATTGTCGCAACGGGTCTACTTCACAACATGCGCCGTAGACGACAAATATGGATGAAAATTGTGATAACCGACAATGTTTTTATTTTTCGTACGGAGTGACCTAGAGGAAGGAAGCCGCCCTTTCAGCGAATGGACGTGCAAAGCTTTTATTTTGAACTCGGGTATTGTTACAAGAATACAGAGCTTGGAGACGCGAGCCCCGCTGAATGCTAATCAAGCCGTGAGCGAAAGGGACGATGTCCATCAGTAATTCATGTCGTAACGATCTGCCCCTAAACTCTTTTAGCGCCTTGTCGCCCGTACCTTCTGTCTCCTTTGTAACAGATATTGTGTATTAGTTATATATTTTATTTCGTTCTAATATGTAATTAGGACATATATCTTGTTTTGAAGTAGATGTTAAGAAGATGAATATGAATTGATATTAAAAAGATGAATATATGAATTCATGTAAATGTCTTTGAAGCTCCTTCGCTCCTACGCCAATGCCAAAAACGTAAATGACCAAAACACGTATTTTTGGCCATTTGCGTATTTTAATAGTTATGTACGCAATTCTACGATTTAACGGGGTTTTCAGTTTGCTACCGTCTTAAAAAATTCAACTTCATTTCGCTTTTCAGTTACTTTTATAAATAAGTTCTGAGTAGGTAGTAGAATTTAGCAGTGTAGAGTTTTCGTTGAGTCTTTGAACGAGAAGATGTAGAATTATATTTTAAGAGGTTTAAAATTCTCGAGTAAAATCCATGTTATGAAGGGTCCAATGAAATTAGAGGATGTTTTAAAAGCTTCTTCTGAGATGAATGATAATGGAGGGTCTCGGTGAGGTGAGGTAAAGAAGGAAGTAGCCGGACGAAGAAAGATTCTTATTGTGTTTACAACCACACATACGTATACGCTTTTCTTCACGCGGACTGTAGGTATAATGTTTCACACATTGGGAAAAAAGAACATCAGTATTTTTATATAAAAAGTTTGGACTTGTTTCTTTGAAATATACTAAGAATGGTTTCGCAGGTAAAATGTACCTGTACTCTATACCTAAGTAAGTGTACTATACCTAATGTAACATTCGATCGATATATAAAAAGAGAAGTTCCGTTTGTATTTTTCGTATACTCGTACTTTATCATAAAAGGATCATTTTGGTGAAGGAGCGGATGTGTGAGGCTTTATGTAGTAGCTAAGTATATGGAACATCTTCCGCCACGTCAATAGGTAATGATGTCTGGGATCTGTAGGTTGGTAACTCGGTCTTAAAGATGTTTTCTATACATGTACCTTTGCATGGAGATTGATAAAATAACTATGCAAAACACGATGACTCTATTTTCGAGAGCACTATTTTTCCTTTGTTTTATGCATAAAAAGGAATACCAAAGTACTCGTAATGTTTTTCGTTGTAAATATTATTGTTTGGAACGTCCCTGTGTCCATAGGATTATATTAAATTGTTTACTGATATTGTAAAGGTACATTTGGCTGCAGAAAGGGCGTGCGTGGAAAAGTATAGTTATCACATTTTATCATGTCAACGTGGAGCTCCCGTTTATAACTTTGGTGAGATTAGTATAAATTCGTGTACACTGAATAAGTTTGAGGCAATTTTTTAAATTACAATTATCTAAAGGTAATTCGGTACTTAAGTAACTATATTTTATTAACATTACGTAATAGGTCCAGTTAAACACCATCTCTTGGCTTCGCTTGCTCACAACAGATTTACCAAACCCTAGTTATTATAAAGTAATTTTGGGGTACGTCGCTATTACTAAACTCATAAATTACGAAGTGGGCAGACCACGACGACACAACTTCGCGAAGTTCCCTATTCTCTCTTGCCAAGTGTCCACAGGCAAATCTGGATATTGCGTCTAATTCACTATTAATAGCAGCTTACGTTATAACAAGATGACTTAGATTATTTTTAGTAAAGATTCGAAATACATCAGGTAGTCTAATAGGTAATTTGTCCCAAAGTAAACAGGTATGCATTTTACTTAGATTTCGTGTTAAATAAATTAAAAATGTATACTTACCAACGACCTCAATAGATATCGTTGATAAGAATAAGAATAGTTTATTTGTGCGGTAAGACCTATTTAGTAAGTTTTGTTCGATAATAACATAATATGAAATATTGTTACTTATTCTGGAGTCTTCCCATCCGTGGATGGGAATTACACTAATATGTCTATGAGTATACTCGTAAGTCGTAGCCACATAATCTAACAGCCACTTCGTGAAATGCAGATTTCAAGTTAGCACATATAGCGTAATGGTATTATTTCAGTTGGACCACGGGGAATCCCCTTAATTACACTACCCCCGGTGGCGTAGTAGCTAGGACGTTCGACTCTCAATGAGAGGTCCGTATTCGATCCATTTGTACCAAGTCTTGTGTCTGTTTATTGAGTCTGAGTTTTAGGTCTAGGTTTTGGGTCTTGGTCTTGAGTCTTGGATCATGGATATCGGGTCTGTTTCTTGGGTCTGGGTTTTGGATCGGGGTCTGGGGTCTGTGTTTTGGGTCTGGGTCTTCGGTCTGGGTTTTGGGTCTAGATCTTGGGTCTGGGTCTTAGGTCTGGTGTCTTAGGTCTGGGTCTTGGGTCTGAGTCTTGGTTCTGGGTCTTGGGTCTGAGTCTTGGGTCTGAGTCTTGGTTCTGGGTCTTGGGTCTGAGTCTTGGGTCTGAGTCTTGGGTCTGAGCCTTGGGTCTGAGTCTTGGGTCTGAGTCGTGGGTCTGGCAAGTTCAATGGGGGCGGGTAGATGACACAAAAATTCCCACGTGGGGGTAGATGGGAATACTCCCTTATTATTTTAATAAACCGTCCCGTCTATATGCTCGTAAGGATGTTATATTTTCCCCGTGTGTACAACAATACGGAATTTTACTAAAAAAATATATTCCATCAATCTACTTACATGGACATATCTCAACTAACATCAGAGATATTAATGATTTAAGTTAGTACTGAAAAGATGCTCTGTCCCTTTTCAACATAACAGTTCTTTATATGTAGCTAGGATCTGCTTGTATGGCGCTAATACACAGTGACGTCATAATGTAATATTGCCGTTTCTTTCTATCATCTGATTTTTTATTGCATGTAGCTATTTTATTTTTCAAACGTTTTACAATTATGTTTTTACATTTGACCATCAATTTATGTCGATTTCTTAATTTTTAAGAAATGCTTTTAATATTTGTTACTTGAAAACTACTGAATTATTATAGAATTTCAATGTTGATGGAAACCAACATCATGATCAAGTCATATTGGTTACTTAGAGTCTGAATTCGATTCAAACTGCTATATGAAACTCTAATAATATATTAGAGATCGCTGTCACGTTCGCTCAACGACAAACGATAACCTGAAATCGCTGTTAACGACACGTCGGGAAATACCTTTAGAAGTTAGTATAGATCTTTCTGGATATAGGTATGTTGCATAATAAATAAATACTTACAGGTGGTTTTAGACTACAGT
Organism: Hofmannophila pseudospretella; assembly: GCA_947369225.1. Taxonomy (NCBI): domain Eukaryota; kingdom Metazoa; phylum Arthropoda; class Insecta; order Lepidoptera; family Oecophoridae; genus Hofmannophila; species Hofmannophila pseudospretella. The sequence continues at coordinate 8,303,414 of OX376316.1, forward strand.
GGATATTTTAGATGGATACCAGAAGATTATACTGAAACAATATTGGATTTGCAACATTGTACAATTTCTGGTTTGCTTACAAGAATACAATGTATTAAGTTCACGTCGTAAGTTGGACATGAAAGACACTTTGGAACATTGCTGTCCCAAAATAAGTTGCCATATAAATTACGAGATATCATAATAAGTACATAACATATTTATAGGCCTATTAAGCTGTAAGTACTCTGTGGAAATCTATTTCAATACGTTTTTGTTACGATTTCTTGATATTATATGTTGGCCACTGTACCTTCTAGGTACCTATTAAATGTAGAAGAAAGAAGAAACATGAAGAAAAAGACAAGAATAGCTGTCGGTGTTTTCACACTCCAGAAATCATATATTAGGTTTAGGTTTAAAGATATTTATTCACATTAAAAACATATTGCCACTTACATGTGAAAAAGACTAAAAAAGATTCGCTACACTATTCACTTACACTATATATTATATATAGTTAGTGGAACGCAACGCACTATTATATTATATTATATGACGTATACATACGAGTATAACCACAGAACAAAAGATAGTATCGATCTAACATTTTCTTTTCTTTCATATGAATCTTGCCGTGGCGGCTCCTAAATTATGTGTCATTATTGTATTGGAATGCTCATTTTGCTTTGTTTACGTGTAAGAACGGCACAAACAAAGACTTGTTGGTTGGTGAGTTTTATTTATCTAGCCAAATTCTTCCTTATTAGTATTTTAGATATAAACATAATAATTCTTATGATTAAAATATTATTGCATGGACATCATAAATATACTCGTAGAAGGAATCTGTACGCAAATTGATCCACAATTCATACAAATTTCACATACTAATCATCATCGTCATCACAGCCTGCTATATTTTGGAAAGTTTTTAGTAAACTCTATTACTGAGTCGTCCATTTTGCTGTGCCCTACAGATGTTTTAGTTACACACTGTAATATCAAAACTAAAAACCGTATTACAAAAAAATACTAATGAGGTCATCTATGCCGCCGTAGCACGTCTAGTGTAGCGTTTCCTAACTCATATCACAACACACACCTAGCTCAATTTACCGCCTTCTGTGCTCAATTGCGCTACAAATGTGCTACGCTACGAGTGAGAGAGAAAAGCAATGGGCTATGACCTGCTCATAGAAATAGTTGAAATGCGGTTTTAACAATGAAATCGCGAATTGAACGTAAAATTGGAGTTATGACATTTCCCCATGTATCGGCATATAATATACATACAGGAGTGTTGGCGTTGAACAAAAATAATTTATAATTAGTTTAGTCTCGCTCGCTCATATAAACAAACATTATGTGTGAAGTCACTCACTCAAGAAGTACGTAGCGCTCGACATTTGCATTTCGAATGCGCCAGAAACTCAACATAACCCATACTACATAAGGTTTTTGGCGGGAAAGTCGCTGGAGAAGGTTCTACGGTGTTTATTTTATTGCTCAAAAATTGTTTTTTGATGATTTTGATAGCTAAATCTATTTTTGTCTAGCAAACTTCAGTAACAGTGTTGAACTCTTAAAATAAACTTCTCGTTAGTGGTTCGTTGCGTAGTTTCACTCTGTGATTCTGCGGCGGGCCATGAGAAGTCGCCGGTTGAAATTTCCGTCATAAGTCCTAGGAGTGTTAAAATGTGTCTACACCACAACATTTTGATGCTGAAAAACTAAAAACTGTTTTAAATCGCTTAATGTTTAGGCTGATGACCTGTGTTGCGAATGCCTTGTTAAATAAGAATAATAATAAAATAATAACCATACTACACATTATGTTTACCATTCGAGTTTTCATAGTACGATGCTAGCGACGATGACACGACCACTATGATTGATCGTCTGCCGGGAACCAATTAAACTTGTCCACTACACTGGACGACATAAAATTTAGCAAGATAAATTGAACATCAAACATTTGATGTACTCGACCTAAACCAAAACGCAAATGACACGCATCGGTGAGCACCGCTTGTGAAGTGAACTGTAATATATTCGAATGCTTTTGAAAAATATTTATTTAGCCTTTCAATACCTACTCGTGACTATCAAGTTATTATTTTATGTAAATATTTAAATTGTTCTTCTCTAAAATTCTCTAATGGCCCTACCATTAGAATTGCTATTTACCTACCTATTTTCTTGACAATTTGGTCAATTATGTATGCACTTATATTGAGAACTGGCCATGTTCTATTTATAGAATGCAAAACCCCTTTTTACGATTATATTTTTATCTAGATCCCTATATAGATGTTTAGTAAATTAACCTAGTTTATTTACTAAACATCATAATGTAAAAGCTTTCATGAAAATATCACAATGTTCCAAATGTTAAAACCAATGTTTGGTTCGTTTTACCATGTACAATTTAATTGAATGCCAACCGTGGTCCAACTACAATGTCCAACTGGTTGTACCAAGGGGTACGAATATTACTAATTTATTTAGTACAACTAAACAGTTGGTCCACGGGGAAAATCCCCTTGGTACAACGAGTTGGACATTGCAGTTGGACCTCGGGTAATATCCCAATAAAATACTTGCAATTGCTTAGTCATCCAGCCTATCTTCGATGTTAAACAATTTTCCACTCCTCTTTTGTAATGCTATCAGTGCGAAGGGTTTGCTTTGAAAAGGTTGGTGTATTGTTTACTTTTTCGATTCAAAAATATCGTTTTAGAGAGGAAGCGATACTTTATTATTTATTATATAGAAATTTGCAGACAATTCAATTACATATAGGTATAAAATCTTTTTCATTTCTTTTATAGCTTAATTTATGAATTTTCAATAAAGAAAAAACTCCTTATTTGTGTGCGCACGTGTAATTGTAAATAAATCCTATTAAATAGGTAAAGCGCATTGTGCCGCTGGGCGAGGCGGTTGGATGGAATTTCGAAAGGTCAGTGTGTTTCTGGAAGGTGGGCGGGCGATTGAATGGACGAGATTTTTTAAATGTTAACTGTGAAGGCATCCATGGGAGTTAAAACGGCCCCACAGTAGCTTGCTATGGCTTTGTTGTCCTTTAATAATCATCATCAGCCTATTAATGTCACCACTGTTGGGGCACAGGCCTCCCCTTGTACAAGGGGGTACGGGCCATGATCCACCGAGCGGGGCATTGGTACATGGCATTGCATGGTTTCGAACCCGGACCTCCCGAATGGGAGTTCGGCGTCCTAGCCACTAGGCCACCGACGCTCTCCCTTAATAATGTTTCATAAGTTTTCCTACAGATAAAGTCAAATACGTACCTAAGCAGCTTACAGTAATTTCATACGATTATTTACGCATTGCATATCTACAATATTATTACTCATATTCAACAAAGAAAACGAATTAATGCTCCTTGGTATTTGCGTGTGCAATTTAAGTGTTGTTTAGTTTAAAAGCGTGTGCGTCTTGGGCGGGAAGTAATGGCGCTCTGGGGGCCCGTTCTCTGCGGCGGCGGGATCTCGGAGTCTGGCATAAACATACTCCTGCAATTTTAAGTTTTTGGCATGCGGCTCCGGCATTATTCAAAGCGTCGTTTTGTATCACAAAAAGGACATCAACACACACGACTTTATTTTGTGTCTCTAAAATACTCTCACTTTATTATCCAATACACAAGCTTGTAAAACAAGTGAAGTGTAAGTAGAGGACTACTTGTATCTGTATTTGTGAGTTTGATGGAAAATTCAATGAATTTTATGAGTCTTATTTTCGTATTAACACTAGTAATATTTTACCTATTGCATTGAATTAGATGTTAGTAAGGTTTTTATGTGGCATGATTGTCTCCAATGATTTTGCCTAAGGTCGACACTACATGTAGGTATTAATATTTTAATAAAACCAGTTAGAAATAAGACTACGGCATGGATATTTACTCCATACAAAGTTAAACTAACATCCAATATCTCATATTACCAAGTTCGCAAACGAACAGTATCGAGGAAATACGAAATATTTCAGCATCCTCGCCGGGCGCATTCGGGCATATTCACAGTGGGTTGGGGTTCAATTGAAGAAATATTGCAGTAAGATAGAAAAAATTGCGTCTGTGCATTTCTGTGTCTGCTTTTAACGTTTTTTTACCTTCTGAGTAAATTACTAAACTACAATTGTTTCTCGAAAATATTTACTCTATGAGTAAGTACAATTCAGGCGAACTTAGATTTTCTTTTATAAATCTATAGATTGATGTTGTCATCTGCATATGTTTAGATAATATATAATAACCTAAATAATAAGTATTTACGGTTCTGCGATTCTGCCGTTTTAATATTTCCCATCCGCCGCCTTTGTGCTCATTTAAAGAAACCCATAAAAGATAAGCGAAGTGAACTTTTAAGAGACAGTTTTTAGCTGTGTTAAAAACAGTAGCAACAAAAATTAACGCTTTGTTCTCAGTAGTTTTCTAGTCCCATTTTCATAATTATATTTTTTATTATTAACTTCATTTACTAAAAAATGAAGAAAATCATTCATCCAACGCGGCCCCTAGACTGCCTATATCATATATTGACAGTTTGTAAATAGTCGAATTGTATGTTTACTTACAAGTGAACATGTATGTTTACCTATTGTCTAAATAAATCCTGAATAAAAAGTGAATATACGATGCGACTTGTGGTTGTAGGACTTTATATTTATGTACGAATTGGGATTTACGGGTACTGAAATTGTTTCGACTCGCCAGAGCTGAAAAAGTACTGTCTCTTGGAGATCGCGCAGTGTGTCCTCGGGGACCAGCTCGACTTGCTATCAAGTCGTTTTCAGTTTCAGTTTAGATATAATTGAATTGCTCTTGAATAACACGCGCTGCAATTTTTATACTTAGCTTTATAATTTAAAGACAATCTTCGAAGTTAGAAGTGTTTAGAAGTTTTCCTAGGTACTTATAAGAAAAAAAAACCATATTTGCTACATTGTTTCTTTTTGCTTAGATAAGAATTTTTTTATTTTTTTTTATTTTAATTTTATTGGAAAACCAAAAGCTCTTAAAATAAAATATAAACCAAACTAACAATAAAAGGTCAATTACTGGTCTTCGCTAATAGAAATAACATAAATAAATATATGTAACCTAATTGTTTTATTGGCGCTCTATGGTATCGGAGGCCAATATCCACTTCGGGTCGCTAAGTAAGTAAGTAAGTAATTGTTTTATATCACAGAAATCGGTCTAGTAGAGGATACTATCTAAAATGATGATGTGAGCACAGACAGCGAGCCAAAGGCTGTGGGAAAATGCGCTTATAGTTTCATACAATTGACATTTGAAGCCGTCTGAATGTATGAGAAAATGCTCACAGCGCAAGCGCTAACTGGCAGACGCGGTTTCCATATACAACTTCTCTAGCGAGAACATTTACACTGTACAATCTACATAGGGTGAATTTCAAAATCTTTGTTTTATATTTGAATACTAAATTAGTATTCATCTGTAACTAAATAAATAATTTTACGATTATAAGAGTGCTAGTCTCCAACTTTGATACCAGGAACTAAAAAACCCTGTTGAGAGGGCGCTATTGGTAGTTTTAATATCAATGTTATGTAGTTCGCTATGAAGAATATAGTACCATTTTATTTCGCAATTTGGCGAGGGTTTTGAGGTTCCTGGTCAAGCTATAGTTTATTTTTGCCGAGACAGCTGGACAAAATAGAGTTCTACTTGCTATCAAGTCGTTTTCAATTTCCGTTAGATATAATTGAATGACTCTTGAATACTAGGACGCTGCAATCTTTATTTTCCACTACAAAATTTATAGACAATCTTGGAAGTTACATAGGAGCTATAGTATGTAACGATATATTACATAAGATTGAATCTACGATAATATGTATAGTTATTTTCAGTCAATCGAAGACAATTATTTATATTTCATGTATTATGTATTATATGTTCAGGCCTTGATGTTTCAATAAGGAATGTAGTATCTCTATGGTGTCTATTATTCTCTTACCTTTGTGTTTCTACCTATATCTGATAAGAAACAATACTCACTGAAGAATAAACTAGTTTACCGTATAATTCAGTTTGTGATTACTTTTTAGATAGCTACAAGGTTATAATACAGATTCGATTACGTCTAGAAATAGCTGGAATTATTACCATTTATCCGACTTTTCACGAAATTCGATTGATTGTAAGTATTTCGAGAGAGCTCAAGTATCAGATGGATGACTGATTTGTTATGACTTATGACTTAGAAGTGAATATGTTTTTTTCACGAAACATCGGTACCTACTTACATAAAGCATTGATTCGTAATACTATTTGGGGACTGAAAAAATATCCAGGGATTGTAATCATTGAACCGATGCTGTTTTCCTTAACTGAAGCGCTTTGGCAGTCATTGGGCATTATTGCTAATTAGAATAAAAAATAACTAGATTATTTTTGTGCGCAGGGCCCGGCGGACGGATGGGGGGGTGCAGGTGAGGGCGTGCGGAGGGCGGTGCGCCCCCCTCGCGCCCGCCCATGGCCCCCAGACTCAGGTAAATTGAATAACTTGCTTGGAGAAACACGACTTCCATTACGATTTCGATTCCGTAGGTGTTTTAAGCTGCATCATGGGTGTATCGCTTACTCTAGTTTTATTAGCAGCTCATTTGGAGGTTAGTTATGATCTACTAGGTGGGTATAAAGGTGCCTGTATTATAGGTGCCTGGATTGTCAATCAAATGTGAGTGGAATTTTCAAAGTCAGTCTGGAATGGTACTACCTACTACCCTCTTATCTATTTCTGCCGCCAAGCAGCAATGCTTGCGTTTCTGTGTTTCGGTTTGAACGGTAAGAGAGCCAGCGTAAGTACCGGCACCTAGAGTCCTCAAGGTTAGTAGCGCATCGAAAACCTTCTAATAATAATACAGTGAGGTGAGATGTCTATTGGCGACGGTGACCAATTACCATCAGGTGGCCCATTTGCTCGTCTGCTCTTCTTATTTAATAAAAAAGATAATCCGTCATTCTCTCTAATTCGCAACTGAAAGTAATTTATCAGTATCATACAACAAAATATTTAAATGTTCTATTTTTTGTTTAACCTTTGCCTTATTTTTGTCTAAACTAACCATAGACCCTTATATACGCTAAGTATTTACTTACTGTTGACCTTTCGTGTCAGTTGGTGGGTGGTGCGATGGTTGGTGGCGGCAGCGTGGGCGGCGCTGTACGGATGCGCGCTGGCTCGCTCGCAGCTGGCGCCGGCGTTGGTGCCGCCCTGTCCCGCGCAGTGCATCTGCCTCTCGCAGTCACAGGTGAAGGAGCAATCTCTAATTTGTATATAGGTACTGTAGAACCTAAGCTCTTTGGAACTTTGAGTTTAAAGAAAAATATAGTTTTAAAAGTAGACCACGTTACGAGTATTCTATTGAAGAACGCTGCCCTTGCTGTCGCGCAGTTTGGGTAAAAAAAGGACAAGGAGTCATCATGTTCCGCCCTATCAAAATAATATGCTCGTATAAATTATAAAGTTCATAAAATATATTATTAACTCGAATCTCGTCTACAAGTGTGTCACTGGGTGTCACTGGATTTGAAAAACTGCACACCAGCAAAAGTAAAAATAAAATAGATTAATATTAAGAATAAATTTACATTAACATTGAACTATTTTTGTGACTGTGGTGTACTCGTATATGTAGATCGTTGGAAAAGTTTATGTCTCTGTAAATGGACAATCAACTGCTAAAGTAGATCGAGAAGACCTAAATAGTATTGTAACATATGAGAATTTTTAAAACAGTATTATGTAGCATAAGCTGATTTAAATTTCAAAATTCATGACATGAAATAATTTATCAAAGACCAGCAAATTGAACTGTAGTACGATGACGGATATTTTATAAGTATACCTACCTATGTGTTTGTATAGGTATTACTGAATGGAATTGATATTGGTTTTGGTCGTTTATTTGAGAAGCTTAAGTTCTGAACAATCGAATCAAAATATGAACGTGCGCTGGTGTGCGTCGATGGGATATTCGGCAACGGATTAATTTTATTGACAGTACAAACAAGGTAGTAATAGGTTGTGACGCGACGATATGAGATCAAAAATGCGTGCAGGAAGAAGCCGCAATAATGCTGAATGCCAAAAATTTAAAAAGTATTGTCACTGAGAAACATATTATGTCTTTGGTTAATACCTTTAGTACGTACCTACTCAAGATCTTAAAAGTTGAAGCGAGCGAGCGTTTAGTTTAGAACGTAAACGTAAGGTCTAGTAGGAGCTTACTCATGAGCTTACAGATGTTTACGGCGACGCTCGCTCACTTCTACACCTTCAAACTTGTGAAAATTTATCGTGGAAATTATAGACTGAAAAGTTGCAGTTAATAACTATACCTATATAAAGCAGGATGCATATTGTTGCAGGTGGTATGCAACAGCGCGACGCTGCGCGGCGTGCCGTCTGCGCTGAGCGCGGGCGTGACGCAGCTATCTCTGTCGCGCGCCGACTTGCGCGTCCTGCGCTCCGACGCCTTCGCGCACCTGCGTGCGCTGCGCCGCCTCGCGCTCGACGCCTGCAACCTCACGCGCATCCGCCCCTTCGCCTTCCGCGGCCTGCCACGCCTGCGGGAGCTCTACATCCAGCACACCCCCCTCGCCACCGTCGACGCGTTTGCCTTCGCCGCCCTCCAGAACATCACCACCATTGTCCTCACTCACAATAGGATCGCACAGATTGAGAGCTACGCCTTCGCTGGAACCAACTTTATAAAATTAATATCACTGCGGAACAATCCCATAAAGAAAATACTACCGCACGCCTTCTCGGGACTCAATGACGTCTCGCAAATTGAGCTTCCTTCCGGAATCAGATCTATCGAGCCCCTGGCATTCGCGGGACTAGAGGGCGTGGGAGTGCTGGAGCTCGCGTACATGGATCTGCCCGCCTTGCTGGCAGACACGTTCCGAGGATTAGTGCGCGTCGGAAGACTCGCATTACGAGACTCAGATCTCGGCATAGTACGAGTCGGCGCATTCGACGGTCTGCAGCGAGTGGAGCTACTCGAAATGTGCAACAATAAAATAGACGGGATCGAGGAACTCGCGCTGGTGCAGAACAACAGTGTCGACATGTTCAAGTTGACCGGCAACCACATGCTAGAGTCGCCGGAGTCTGTGGTGCTGGAGGTTGAGAATATAGTGATAAAAGGCAACCACTTGCCATGCGAATGCGGGCGCGACCCGCTCGCTAACCCGTTAGCTCTGATGCAGGACTTCGCGGAGGAGAACTATTGCATATCGCCGCTGAAGGTGCGCGGGCGCAGCCTGGCGAGCGCGGCGGGCGCGGCGTGCCGCGGCGAGGCGGGCGGCAGCGCGCGCGCGCGGGCCGCGGCCGGCGCCGGCCGGCTGGGTGCTGCGCTCGCACCGCCCGCCCCGCACTTCGCGCTGACGGCCGCCGCACTAACTTTTCTCGCAAACAGCTAACCGCCCTCGGTGTTCAATTATTAAATTATATACCTAACTGTAAATATTGTAATATATTATACCTATAAAGTGAGTATGCGAAATTTTACATTGAAAGGGTCCGTTCATTGAGTATACGTTGGACCATGAATAAAATTTGCCTTTGGAAAATGTTTGTTATTTCTTTGTATTTGTTCCTAAAAACTACCTAGACAAAATAAATAATTAATTACACATGTGAAGATTTCTCATTTATTTATTCCAGTTTTATTAAAATGACAGTATGGAAGTCATGGTACAGACGTATTTACTAGGTCTGATAAGAAATATTTGGCGTAAACAGACAGTTTACGTGCTTCGAGAGCTTGGCGAGCCATTACCTATACGCTCACAAGTGTTTGTAAAGAGAACTGCGCTACGGCTGTATGAGTCGATTCAGCTGACACTATACAAAGAGCACAGCCCAATGCCAATCGAGTCCCCATTCTATTCAATTTAAGCTGTAGGTAGATCCAACTTTCAAATATAGCATTGTTATGAAGGGTTCGGTTATTTCAGAAATAAAGTTCGTTTGAAATTAGCGAAATTGGTTTACTACATATAAATTAAATGTAGTTTTGGCTATCAATATAATATCAATCAGCTTTTGCAATACATATTAAGATATATTTTTTCACAGTACCTAGGTATCGTTAAATTATATTATTCGTAAAACAACTATCTGTCAATTATTATTATTCGTAAAACGACGATGTACGAACCGTTACTATTTGAGAGATTTATAGGCGAGCAAAAATAGCGTTTTATCTGCATTTCTAGTCAATTAGCGGACGACATCAGATAGGGGCTGAGTAATGCGCTGTCGGACCGGGCACAGAGCAGTCGCCGAGCGCGCCCGATGTCGTGCGACTTGGAAAAATATCGCTTCAGAATAAATGCCCGATCAAACCAAGCCGACGACGCGAAATTAGCTGCCGAATTCGGGGCGAAATGTATCGCCAAATATGAAACTACCTAAAGTCGACGGCGAATTCATCCCTTCGGTATGTGTATCCAAAATTTTGAAGCCACCATTAAATACAAGCGACAAAGAACGTTGGTGGCACAGTGGCTAGGATACCGGACTCCCATGCAAGAGGTCCGGATTCGAAACCATGCAGTGCCATGTACCAATGAGTTTTTCGTATTTTTCGAAGACTTACGTATATTTACTAACTGCTCTAACGGTGAAGGAAAACATCGTGAGGAAACCTGCACACTGAGATTACCAGTGTATAAAATGGGGTAGGCACAAAAGATCCTCAAGGGTCGAAGTGTCGCTGGGGTTATACTCGGCCCCCTATCATAAGATAATCAAATGGATGCTTAGCTTAGATCTATAGATAAGCAGCGAACTGCTGAAACTCCGCACTTCGTTGCAGTATGCAACTACCTAATACTTAAGTATACTTACCAAGTAATTTATCAGTAGACCGATTAGGTAGGATTATTCACTTTAATTCTGAAACGTCTACTTATCATAAAAACTAAGTGTATCTTTCTTATATGCTTAGTTTAATCATGTTGATGATGATGATATCTGGTAGTCAAAAAATTACCTACTTGCTATGTTTTCAATTAAAATAGGCTAATATTTAATTATGTTTAATATCGTTTAAGTCGAATGCTTTGTTATAACATTGTTCTTTCTATAGGTATAGATTTTGATATAGATACGTTATTTATCATTAGATATTATAGTCTGCAACTAACAATAATAAAAGAGCAATATTTTTGCCAACAGCAAGTTATTCGATATTATGGCCGTCAAGTAGAAACAATGATTTATGCTCCTGTTTATGTACACGTGTATGTATTTATGTAATATATTTATTACATTGTGGATTATTTGGGAATCTACTATCATCTACATATTTACTTTTCAGTTATACATGGTGTCTAGTAACACATGTAGGTACTATTTTATTTTAGGAGGTGTGGTCATTCTACTATCAGAATACAGAAAATAGGGATTTCCAATTTTTTCAGGAAAGCTTTGTAGAATTTATAGATACGAGTACGACTCTGGTCTACAATATAAGGTCCTTTTTTATTAGTAGCAAATATTTGGAGAGGAGAATGTGCTGACTATTTGTACCATTTTACACGAAAAAATAATCCTGTTATTTGTACAAACCCCATTATTTTGCACCTTGGTGGCATAAACTCATCCATGTCGTTATGTTAATGTAACGAGTTTCATTCATACTTCTTATTTCAGTATTAGAATAGCAATAATTCATTCATTTGTAGAAATTTCAAACAAATAATTTTGACGTTTTTCTCGATATTTTAAGTAAAAAAAATATTTTTTGTCCTATCGTTATTGTTACAAACCTATAGATAACACCATAGAAATATTTGCTACCACTAAAATAGGACCCTATATAGTTGTCTATGGCAGCGATAATTGAAACGGGACTAACTTTTGCACGCAGCCTATTGGTATTCGCGAAGCGCGGCATCCGCGGTTGGCACAAGCCTGCCTAACTAAATGTTACTGCGGCTTATGCCATGTGTCGTCATATACCGCCTGCTCATCCTCAACTCGGAAATCAACGAGGTAATGTCAACATACGTGCTTTTATCCCATCTCCGAGGGTTACGATTACAGGAGAAGAAAATCTAAGTGCAAAAATAATTGTTTTTTTGGAGGAAATATGTAGGTAAGTAGAAAATGCCAAAAGTAGGTAATTACTTAGGGTTATATAGTGAAACTGGCTTTAGCGAAACCTTTATAAATTATACATAAGGGAAACAATGTCTTGGAATATGTTCGTCTCTCTGTTGTTCGTGATTCTCCGTTACAGTTACGGCATAGTAATGTCACAAAAACAAGAAATATTGTTAAGTACGCATAATATTTTGATAATACTTTTACCCACCTCTCTGTGTACTGTTTGATCTTTTCTTATTTAACTTTTAGCTTGGAGGAATGAGGATAGCCATTAGAAATTCAAATACTTTAAGCAGGACGGACAAATATAATCTGTCAAAACTACTCTAACTCTGACAAGACAGTATATATATAGAGATAACTCTAATAGATGTTAATGTCATATGCAAAGAGTTGATATCTTTAGATATGGTATATGTACAGTTAGTACGTCATCCGGCACCGATGAGTATTCCAAACTATTCTTTTTCACCACCGATATAGTCTAGATCGATGAGGGCTTTCCGAAAAACTCGGTCATACAGCGCGGACCCGGGCGGATGCGGCGAAACTACCCTCAAAATATTGTTTTTTAGGAATTGGCTTTTTCTAATAAAAAAATCAATGACGGTTATGATTTTAAGATCGATCAAAATTATAAAATAAAAGTTGTCATAAAATGGAAACTGCTCAACAAAATCTGTCACCATTTGCAATTTAGGTACCGCCCAAATTACTACTTTTATGCTGTGGCACTTTTAGTCTGGTAGTCAATATTACGAAAAAATTGCGAAAACTTTCAACATTCATAAAATCAAACCAATTGGGCACCATAAACACAAAACAATTAGGTGTTATGGTCGTACAAAATATTTAAAAAAAGTTTATTGGTTGTCTCACAACCCATGCTAAAAATACCTGGAAATAATTGTGGCAACGAATAAGGATGATTTTGAAAATCGGATTTTTACGAAAAAAATTTGAACATCCGCCCCGGGTTTGCTTTGTTTGACCAAGCTTTTCAGAAGGCCCTCGTCGACCTCTTTCATTTGATACTAGAAAGAAGGTGGAAAACAATAGTTTGGAATCACAAGCACGGGATGATGGACTAAGTGGACAACTTATCAGACTATACCCTTTAATACTTTGTTGCTTTAACTTATTTGACACATTCATACGAATGTCAAGGAACATAAGAAAACTTATTACGACATAGTTCCACGGAGTATATGTTTTTGTTGCATATCAAATGTCTCATATTTCCCGATTACGCTGCGGTGTTACCATGTGTCGAACTCGAAACAGCGTCACCCTTCATTAGCGCGTATCGATCGCCGCACGTCGTTCTCGCCACCTGCACAATTCGCAGCACCCTGTGACTGTGAGTAGCCTTACCCACGTTAATTGGTTGCCGGAGATAATAATCATCCACTGGAATTTAGAAAACTCAAATGAATTTAAACCTTTATCTAGATGAATTTAGAGACAAGTCTTTATTTTATAAGAGATGTAAATTACTTTTTTTTGCAACGTGCAAAAGGTTTCTAGAATAATAAAATATGATAAATAGGTAGATTTTATTTCAGCATAAGACTAAAATTGCGGTAACGGTGTGTGGAATCCACCTGTGGCCATTTTCTACGAAATGATTTAAAATCCTTTTCTTGCATAATTTAGTTCTAAAAGTGTGTAAAAAGGTTAATCTACTAAAACCTTAGAACCTTGGCAACGTATTACAGTTTGAATTTCATTAATATAAAAATTCTCCAGTCAGTTATCGCAATTAATTTTATGACACCCGGGCATGGGACATGTGAAAAATCGTTACTTTCTTGTAAAGAAATAATTGTAAAACTAAAACTTTCAGTGATATATCTATTTTTTTGCAAAATAAAATAAATTAGCCCCCTTGCTTGCTAAAAATAATAGTTTAAAACCGTAACTACGCTAAATCATTTTAAAATTGTCATCAAAGTCGTGGCACATGCTAAAAATGCTTAATGTGCACGTTTCAAAAAGGTCACCCAAATAAGAAATATTAAAATTACAGCTGTTTTTAATATTTTTTTATAATTATTACAGCACATACTACAATATTATAAATCATTTTAAACATTGAAAATTGAAAAGATACACGAAAAGGGCTGAAAAACAAAATAAAATAAAATTGAAAAGATAATCTGAAAAGATTGAAAACATAATATTTACATTTACAATACTTAAACTTATTTACCTTTTCAATGTTTAAAATACTTTTAAATATACAGTTAGTTGTATTTGACGTTATAAGTGTCTACATATTAATTAGGTAGAAAAAATAAATGAAATACTGAATACGGTACGCTTCGGAATTGTGATAAGATAGATAACCTTCTTTCATCCCTTATTGTTACATTTTATTACATCTTGTACCAAACACATGAGAGAATAAATAAAAGACGCACCTACATACTCTTACAACGCTACAATACAAAGAGACTGGAGTACCATTCTAAACCCTGTTTTCTTTGTCACATTTCCAAACCAACAATCGGCTTTACCGATTTCACGGTCTACTTTCAATTATTTACCTACGTTACAGAATCATTTTCCGTTCCAATTCGTTAAATCTCGCCTGTAAATATCATTGAATATTTTACATTCTTCACGTGTATACTTAGGCCAATTGTGCGAAAAGTTTACCCTAGGTTAACTCGCGAATTGTCTATGGTTTTCATACAAAATTGACATCGGGTTAGAGTTAACCCGAGAAAAAACGGTTCGTGCAAGACGACCTTAGATATTTTGTTGTCCACTAAAAATCTCGATATATCAATACATTATGTATAGTAACTACCAAGTATATTATGCTGTTTGACGAACAAATACATAATACATTGCTGTTGATTGAAAAAGTGTTTATTAGGCGTGCGCTACGACGCTACGCCGCCACGTAGCCGTCGCTACGAATCGTCCTAATGACCTACGCAGCCACCTGCAGCTGACGGCTACGAATCGTAAAGGGGAGAGTAAATAAAAGAAAATATGACTGTGATGACTCCATTCCTTATTTTTAAGATGTCACAGAACGTAGGGTTGTCTAGATTGTTACGAAATTTTCTCTTAAAAATTGTAGCCACAAAATGCTTTGATGTGGACTTCTTTTCTAATAAAAATAACAAAAGGTTTTTTTTTGTTAAATAAGGAGAGCAGACGAGCAAACGGGCCACCTGATGGTATGTGGTTAAAATAACTGAAACTCAATACGTTATAACAAAAAACAATTACCTGTTATCTTCTCAGTTTTCTTACTTATGTAATGTATCGGAATATTAAAGATAACATAAAAAATCGTCGGTATCCTATTAGCTAGGACACCGGACACCCACGCGTGAGGTCTGGGTTCGAAACTATGCAATGCAAAGAACCAATGAGTTTTTCGGATTTTTTTGAAGACATACATTTACCGACAGCTCTAACGGTGAATGAAAACATCGTGAGAAAATCTGCGTGTCTGAGGAAATGAAAAGTTTCCGAAGGTGTGTGAAATCCACTAATCAGCACTGGGCCCGCTCGGTGGAGACCTGTGCTCCAACAGTGGGGACATTAATAGGCTGACGATGATGATGAAAATAAAAAATAAAAAAATTGTTACGTTAAAATCTGAAATGGTAATATTCGGACGCAGACTGCCCAGCAGTATCTTTAACCAGTGCTTAAAATAAACCGGTACCAAGTTTATTTATGTACATACCTAAGTGCTATACGAAAATAGATAGCATACCTGTCTTGCAGACTGCATTCGATGTCAGGAATGAATAGGTGATATAGATTAATTCTGCATACACAGAATGTCAAGCGAATATCATATCGAAATTTTATCTAACGACCGCTATCGTTTCATTGTGTGGCAGATTATAATGTAAGGGACGTTGTCTCAGTACCTACTATGATATAGTCAGCAAACATTAAAATAAACTGATGTTTTAATGTCTCAAAACAACTTACACCTTGACTGTACTAATGTACCCAGTACCTAAATACTTAGGATCTCTTACAGCTGCTGACTTTCTTCTTTGACCTGGGCACCATAGTATGGAAACTATACCCACGGCGCGCGGCGTACAGAAATAAAATAGGGCAGGATTGATAGATAAATATATATAGTTTACGATGGTATTGGTCGCATTTCTGTGGGTAATGGGAATTATTTAAAATAATAACAATAATCTGTGTGTTGACCCGTGTCCCCATACAAGCTTTCCAAAGGTCCGGGCCCCTTAGGGCCTGTGCAACCTAAAGAGATACATAATAGTAATAAATTAATATTAATTAATATTATTATTGACGCTGACTGACCGGCATCTAACGTACGATGAAACTGTGTTAATTTCATGCAAAAAGAACAATTTCTTCAATTAATCGATTATTTAATTAAATAGTATATTTCATTCCCATAGTTTTTCAATAATATGTGTACATAAAATGAAAAGTGGGATATATTTTAACAATTTAAAACGAATTTCCTTTTTGAACGCAGTCTTTCACTAACCGGGTCGGATTTCGCTCTATCGGCAAGACCAAAATAACTTGTGTTCGGGCATTATGGCCTAGCTCCCTTGCATGCGACACAGCTTAAATCCAGTCAAGGTGAGTGGTATAGTCCTTATGGGTCTATTGTAATGTCTGGAAACGCCTAACAGAAGAACCAGACCAGCTCCATCCACTGTCTATCGAAGTCTATTAAACAACTTGTTTTTTGTCGTAAAATGCGTATGACTTAAAATCGACTGAATAATTGTGGCAAATTACCATAATATTTGATACGCAAAACAAAATTATATTTTATACCTTATAAAAAGGTTTGAACAAAAAATTCCATAAGCATGATTTGAATCTGTTACCTTCCAAATCCGTGGTTTGCTCTAAACAACAAATCAACTGACGCTATATACGTACATATATAATATTTTGAACTTAGGCAGCTTTGTCAGTTAACGTAGACTTTATGTAAACGATGTGTGTTTTTAAGTCCATGGACTCAAATAATCTCGGAACTCTAAAGGAAATGCGGGGCTGCGGGTGTTTTAATATCACAAAATAGGAAATTGTATCATAAAATAGGAATTGTATCATAAAATATACGTGGCAGTCAACATTTTCTCTTGCCGCGGCGGCATCGTTTGACTAGTAGCAGCGCATTTTCAAAGAGCGAGACGATTTTAGCGAATGGACTTTAATTACATATGCAGGAGAATCTATTTTCTAGATCTGAACACAATCGTAATATTAAAAATTTATAGGTATAGTTTGTACGAGATTGGATACTGAGCCTCGTCCATAAATACTACCGTCGTGCTGCCTAGTGAAATACTATGTGTCTAGGTAATAAAATAAGTAAGTGGTGGTGGTGGTGGAAGATAGATAAATTAAATAAGGAATATGTGGATGGAACTGAATAGGTATTATGAAGAAAACGTGACTAGAACTAAAAGTCGAAGACGGTAGACTGAGATCACACACCAGATAGGTGCCATACATCAGACGTGTTGTGCTGTGGTGGTCATGTTCTATAAGTAAGGTACGGTCATCAAGGAATGAACGCCCGCCCCCAGGGGAGGAGACAATTTTTTCATTCACACATGAGTGAGTACGGTCTCCAATGTCACATCAAACAACGAATAGTTGACAACCTTTTAGTACAGTCGGCATATTCTGTGGAAGGTGTTCCGGGTTCGAATTCTGTCATAAAGATTGTACAGATCAGTATTTTTTCTTATCTGGGTGTGGTTTATGTTGTAACCTAATAGTATCTACCGTCGAAAATAGATTTAGTCCGTAGTAAACCTAAGAAAGGGTCCTATCCTATGCCCTTGATGGATGAGGAAGGGGTCAAACTTTAAACTCAGTATCTGTTTATAATATAATAACATAATTATTTATCTATAGTGAATATTACTACGTTAAAAAATAAAATAAAAAATAAATTATACCTACATTTTAATTATCTTTTTCCGGTGGTGGTGCAAATTACAAGTAATTTTTAACCTAAAAAAATAAACAAAAGTATAGTGTTTGAGTGTAAATTAAAACGTATCGAGTGAGACACATGAATGGATTCCTGATATCCCACACACAGGGAAACCTAGTTGGGAGTGAGATAGCCAGACATTGAATAAGGGTGAGTGAGTGCATATATTTTAGGGCCCTGATTCAGGTTACATCTTCAAATACGTACTCGTATCTCGTACCTGTACCTACTAATGTAAGTTTAAATAAAAATAAATTGAAATTGAAAGCACTACATAATATCATTATTGTTTCTAGCTGATAAACAACTTGATTCCCTCATCTATCTCATTTCAATTTAAAGCTCAAATCACACTCGAGTTAATATCCGGAGCTCTTCACTCTTCGGAGCGACAACAAAAAATAAAATCTTGTGAGTGATGCTGATTGTCCTCATTGCTATTCGCTCGTTACCATCTCATATTTGATGAAATATGATCTGCTTACTATGGCCTATTACATATCGTTATTATACTTACTCGTAAAAAATGAAAAGTTTTACTATAGGCGGCTGAAAATGTCCGAGTATCTGTCCACTTTCGAAAACTACCTTAAAATAATCCACGTGGTCAGAAAGCTTAACTTGCAGAATGACGAATAATGCAGAATGCTTAAATGTAAAAGATAGAAAAAAATTCAGATATTTTTTGGGCGACAGTACGTAATTAGGGGCGTTATTAGCCGTAGGTAAAGTTGGAAATATTGACCTTATTTTGAATTACAAGTGGTAGTTATGATTTTGTTTGGTAAATTATAAAGAACTTCTAGTTTCTTTTCGTATTTCCATTGTTACTAATTTTAAGTTGTACAATTTTCTTGTTTTCTATAAATACTTAATATTCATTTTACTTTCCTAAAAATCAATAATCTTTTACAAAAAATATACTTACAAGACATGCTGAGATAGTAATAATCATCAGCCTATTAATGTCCCCATTGTTGGGGCACAGGCCTTCCTTTGTACGGGCATATTTCTTATCCACCGAGCGGGACCGAAACCTTTTAATTTCCTCAGACATGCAGGTTTCCTCACGATGTTTTCCTTCATCGTTATATCAGTCGGTAAATGTACGTAAGTCTTCGAAAATCGAAAAACTCATTCCGATTTTCGAAGACTCATGGATCATGGATCATGGGAGTCTGGCATCCTAGCCACTAGGCCACTAGGCCGACGCTAAGAGATAATAATCACGGGATACAAAAATCACGAGATTAATCCCGTATGATTAATGTATGAGTAATGTTATAAAAACTATCACCAATTAGAAAATAAAGTTAAAACTTTACTTTACGACAACCTTTAGTACATGATCCAAAATGACATACCTGATAACTACTTACATTTTTAACCCCCGACTAATCGAAGGAGGGCGTGTTATAAGTTTCACACATTTGTCTGTTTGTGTGTTTGTCTGTGGCATCATAACTTGGCAACGGATGATCCGATTTGGACCCGGATTTTTTAATTTAATAGATAATTTTGTCGAGAGTGTTCTTAGCTAGGTCTGACAAAAATTGGAGCAGTGGTTTCCAAGATCTTGGAGTATCTTTGATGTCAGATGGGATCTCTGGAACGGTAATAGCTAGATGGTTCGATTTGAGCTCAAATGTTCAGGTTCATGGTGCGTTTCCGGCATCTGAACCCTTGAGGATCTGATGATGACCAGGAAAAAGTTAGTGCACTACAATTTCACAATATGAAACTGGAAGAATTTTAAGATTATCAGCCCGCCGAAACTATAATAGTTAAGTGGGGTCATCTAGAACTAAAGTTGTAGGGAATCTTAAGACATTATAAGAAGAAAAAATATTAAAGATGGCGGCCAAAAAATAAATGAAAATGGTGTGGAGCTAGGAATTTTAAGATAGCCATGGCGAGGCCGAAGGTCGAGCTCCGCTTAGGGCGAATCCAGGACCGTCCCCCCGTCTTCAGGCGCCGCAGGTCTAACCTGCTGAATGTTCTTAGCCATGTCAGATGAAATATGGATCAGTGGTTCTAAGATATCGAAGTATTAACATCTGGAATCTTGAGGACATGATAATGACCAGGAAACAGTAAGGGGATCTCCACAATGGGACGTCGGGCGTTTCTTAAATTTTTAATTTAGAGTTATTTATATCATGCTGGTTAGGAGGCATTTTGATTTAATAGTCCTTTACTGTGTTTACATTGAAGCTGCGAATAATATGTCACTGCATTGAAGACATCGAAACTCTCGTTGTGTCGATTTGAGACGAACTATTTTAAATGTCAGTATGGTTACATGTAACGGTTCCTCACTAAAGCAGAACGCCTGCTGAAAATTTAAACGATACGAAGGACAATTCTAAAAATGTATGGATTTTATTCAAGCTAGAAAGACGTGAATTGTAGTCCAGTGACAAACGGGCGCTCAATGTGAACGTCGGAGGACGACGACGTCCTGAATAATGTCCGCGTTTTTGTCATTCTTTACCACCTGTGTAATTTTTCACACACTTATGTGGGGTATATAACAATGCTATTATATAAAGTACAAGTGTGTTTCGGTGTCGGGCTTATTTTAATTTTTTAACGACAGTGGACGGAAGTTGAAATGGCTCCGCCTTAGCTTACTTTGGCTTTCAACTTGTATGTCTATAAATACGTTTCTATTAGCAAAGTTAACCACAGGTCAACTCATAACGAGTTAATCTGAAATAAATAATTTTACGTTGCTATAAGGTTGATGAGGAAGAACGACAGATGATGCTTGTAGCAGGAATGTTCTCATTTGGACGATATTTCTTATTCGTACATCTATTTTATACCATCTATATATTAACTATATACTACCTAACACTGCATAAAAATATACGATGAATATTGATTACGAGTTGTAACACTTGATAAAAAATAGACCTATTTCTAGACTGCATACTATGGAACTGGATGAATTCTGAATTCTAACAGGTGTAACTAAAAGTATTGTGTGTATCACACACATTATTGTATATAAAATTAACTGTTCCTCTTAAAAAATCATAGTTAGGTAGCCATGTCCTCGTATTTTAATCGTAGCCATTAGTAATAATAAATGGAGATCAATATTGAATTTATATGCAAAAATATCACCAGAACTATGAAAATAACAGCGTTGTGAACACATTTCTACCTGTGCATGGGGAATGAACTTGTACTATGATCGGTTGACGTCGAATCATATCGTTTATTCTAGTGTCCATTACAGTTCCATCAATGGAGCTCCGTAGCTTAACTTCTTAAACGAAGCAATGTATAATGTCAATGAATTGACTAATTTTTCAGGGTCGTCCCGTCCGCTCGATCATTTACAAATACACGAATACAAATTTTATATCCGGACGATAACGAAGTCGCTGATTGTTGTGTGATAAAATAAAATAAATACCTAGTGAAAATCCATATTCAACGGTATCAACATTAACAGCAGGTATACAAGACGAGGGAAAGTACCCCTGAAAATAACAAGTTCAGCGAAACAAATAATAATCCTGCGTTTTTAGACTAACATAGCGACAAACACACATAAATACTTAACTAAAAATACGTATACGGTACGAGATCGATAGACAGTGCAATAAAAGAAAGGTTGTTCAAAAACAATGAAAAAAATCCGTAGGTACGAAACAATAGCAGTTACGAGCGTTGCTGAAAGCCCCGTGAGCTTGGTGATTCGTTAGCAAAGCGAGAAAAACGATCAAATCGCGCGATCGACTCGAGTTTTGCACAACGCCGTCTTTCAATGTTTCACACCACTTTGAATACAATACAATACTTTTTATTTACACTTAATATTATACAGGGTGATTAAATTACCACCAAAACAGCAGTTGATTTATTTTATACCGATTATTTACGTCAGTATACGAGTACGTACAAATGGTACTATGTGAAATTGAAATAGAAAAACACATTTATTTAATAGAAATAGAAAAACCTTTATTAATAGACAATATATAATAATAATAATAATAAATCTTTAATTCAAGCATAAAAAACCCATATACCACAAGAACAATACAATATACAAAAAAAAATTAATACTAAAACCAAATACACAAATGAGATCCAAAAAAATTAATAATATTTGGCTACAACTTATTCATTTACGGTTCTCGTCCCGGTGGACAGCCAACCAATGTTTGAATATGGGACTGCGTAGGTCCTCACACACAGCCTTCAGTATGCTGTTGTCAGATTGTCGCAACCGCTTCCAAAAAGAAGCGATGCGAGTCCTGACAACCGCAAAGAAATCGGGCACCCGTGCGTCAGCGAACATGCCCGATGCACTACAGAATCGCGGCAACCGCATAAGGGTGCGAAACACAACATTGTATTGCACCCTTATGGTGCTATGCGATTTCCGTAGGCATTTAACCCAAAGTTGGCAAGTATAGAGACACTGGCAAAACGCTTTAAATAAAGTTATCTTGACCTCGTCGCGAGCATGTTGCATCTGACAGACAGGGCCCTTCTCTCTCTTTCTATGTCACTGTCGTCCTTGAGGTCATCAGTGAGTATATGCCCCAGATATTTATTTAAATATAAATATCTGTAAAAAATATGTAAAAATATCACAAAATGAGTCAGATTATAAATTGACCATATTTTACATTCTGACAAGTGATAACATATGAAATGATCTATTAAAAGGGTCAAGTTCAGCTGTGTCGCCAGATGTATAGATACCTATACATCTAGCGACGCTGGTTTTCAACATGACCCTTTCCAACTTATAGCTATAAAGAGCAACAATGTCGTTCAGATCGTCTGTTGTATTCGCTCATCTCCTTACACGTCACAAACAACACAAGTTAGCACTGTAAACACCAGAATTCAGCAAGTACACAATACAAAAGTATACAAATATAGAATACATTCAGCCCAAAAGATCCGGTGCGGTGTGCTATGATGTATTGTTATACATCATAGCACACCTACCACATAAGTAGTTTTGTAAACCGCATTACAATTCAAAACTATATTCATATAAGTACTACTTACGTATATGTTGTTTACCTGGGTTGTAGGTTTCTCCTGAACTACTTATGTGATTCTTGTAAGTTAAAATAAATATTCATTCCATACAAATTAAAGGCTATTGAATGCAATGATTTAAGTTTAAGAGATCTCTCTTAGAGATAAGTCACGCCCTTTGTGTTTCACATATTTTTTTTGTATAAGTTTGTATTATAATGTTTGTGTACAATAAAGAGTTAATAACATAACATAACATAACATGATTTAAGTTTTGTAAGGACGGTCAAGTCAAGAGTTTTAATAGAGTAGGTAAGTAATTTTATGAATAGTACCACCCCAACTCTTCCCGTGGGTGTCGTACGAGGCGACTAAGGGATTTTGTGGACACTATTCTACATCTAGTAGACGGCAATAGGCTCCCCACCTATCACGTTTGTCCACCAAATCTTACGGCGAAAAGTGGGAACTACCTGTCGGTGGTTCCTCTGTCTACCCCCTCGGGTATTATGGACACAAAATATATAGATATTTTGTGTCCATAATACTCGAGGGGGTAGACGTGAGTTTATGTATGTATGTATGTAATTATTGTACGTAGCAGCTGTTGATTAATGTTAATACTTTTTTTTAAATAACAGCATAATACTTTTATACATAATTTACGAGTACTTTTATACATAATTTATGCAACGAGTATTTATACATAATTACTCGAAGGGTAAGTCCAGGATGGTTGCCCCACTTTTTGAAATCCCTCTATGGTCTGTAAACTATAATAGTTGGAAACCTGCTGAGTATATGTTTGGAAAACGAATAATCAGTTTTATAATCATTTTAGAAAACCCTTTTTTGCCAGGATTGATGCCCCATTGCGGGATAGATGCCCAGTTGATTAAATTACTGATCGGATAGATGCCCTTAGAGGGACAGATGCTTTTAGGAAGAAAAATAATAATACATTGTACTTAGATAAATTGTTAAAAAATTGATAAATTCGAAAACAAATTGATAATACGAATAAAATCGAACAAAATCGTCAAAAATTTAAATAAATAAATAAAATCATCAAACATTTAAAAATTCGGATAAATTCGAAACGAATCAGTTCGTCAAAAAATTGTATAAAATCGAGTAAATTCCGAAAAATTTAAACATTCGGATAAATTAGACAAAAACGAATGAGTCGTGAATTCGAGTATTTATCAATTTATGTAGAATTTTTTAGATTTTTGTCAAATTCGTACGGTTTTATCCAATTTTTGTTAGTCCCTATACAAAAATTTTGATGTCTATCCTTTTTTTTATAGGATAGTTGTCTTTGTTATTATAGAAGTCATTGATAAGAATTTAAAAGTAAATATATTATAAACACGTAATTTAATACTGCACTTTATCACACCGAACTGTCATTAAAACATCTGACTATCCAAAAAGTGTGCAACGTTTTCATTAACGAAAATAATTTTTCACTAATTTTCGTCGGGCAAAAATATGTTACGCTCTGTCACTCAGGATACATGCACTGCCCGCTACAGTTCGCGTGGCACAAACGAGATGGGTGTGCGCTTTCGATTTACTGTATATCCGGCTACCGCGTATTGCTCTAAGTAGGAGTTTTTGAATTTGGGGCATCTATCCTACTGGGGCATCTGTCCTGGACTTACCCTATATGCTGGTTCTGTTTAATTGGAATAGAGAGTTGCCATTAATTTCTTATAAGTAAGGTAATAGATATTTGAGTGTTAGTTATTTAAATATCCCTTCTGTATAAATTAACATCAAAAACTACTTGATAGTCAACGAACATAATATACAACATATTATGGTCACGGATTTAAATTTATTTTGACCTTGACCTGTATGTATTAGAAGGATTCGCTCCCAAATAGACAGGCAGAGTTTTGAATTATTTATTATATCGCCTTAGAACATTCATTACTCATCTTAAAAAATGATGGTAAGTATTTGCACTTAAAGAATTAGAAGAGAATTAAAAAGTTACGATTTTTACATTGTGATGGAATAAATAAACAAGGAAAAAGTAGATCTTGCGCTCGTAGTATTCGTCACCGTCCATAAAAAACTTAAAATGCGTATATTTTGGGGGCACATTGCGAAGTTTTATTTGGTAATACCCTAGAGCAATTCCTACTTTGTTTACAAATAAACTTGCCGTTGAAATTGGGAAGGAAAAAGCTTTTTGAAAGAGGATAGGTAAATCGATTTATGCAAAACAGATAGCGCTTTTTGTATGCAAATTTTTGTTGATTTCAGAAAGATTGAAATCGTGGTACCTATTGTGAAAATGGGAAATATTGATTGTTTACGGACAATGAAATATGTAACAATGTTTGTGTTCACGTATTGTTGTATTGTAAAAGGCTGAACTAACTAATGATAAATTCAATAGAATCACGTACTTACTACTATTTATATTGAGATTGACTGTTATTCGGATAATTTGTTTTTAAGATAATATTTTCTGAATCGAAATGTAACAAACATAAGTCTAATACAAAAAATTAAAACCACCACGTGGGTTTATCCATACAGTGTTCGTAGTTTAGTAAAGAAGAACCCACCAAAACCATAAACGTGAAAAATCTTCTACAAGATCTTTTAACAAGTATTTTTTATGATTACCGCTGAGCATTGGCGTAACCTAAGCCGTTCTTGAGAAAAAGACGGACAGTAAAGTGATCCTATACCTATAGGTTGAGGAGATCCGGCATAGAACAAAAGTTATCGACATAGCTCATAAGATTAGCAAGCTGAAGTGGCAGTGGGCCGGTCACATCCATCGCAGAACCGACAACCGCTGAGGTAGACGAGTTCTGGAGTGGAGACCGCGTTTGGGCAAACGTAGTGTGGGACCTGCTAGATGGAGCGACGATCTGCGCAAGGTGGCTGGCAGCGACTGGATGAGAAGAGCCGAAGATCGGGCTCAATGGCGCGCCCTGGGAGTGGCCTATGTCCAGCAGTGGACTAGAGTAGGCTGCTGATGATGATGATACCTATAGGTTTCGTTTTTAGGGATTCGAACCCCGAAGGTGAAAACGGAGCCATATATTGCTGTCGCTAGTCTATCTATCCACGCCGTACGTCTGTCACGTGGGTCTGGGATAGACTTTAGACACTGAGTATAGAACATAGACTTTCGTGACAGCACTATTAACTTTGTCTTCTATTTCGACTCACACTTGTTTTTTTTCTGTTTTTTTCCTTTATATATATACCCAATTATCTAACTCCATGCCAAACAAGTTTCTAAGTCAACTGGAAGTGGTATATGTTTTAGATGAGTGAGTCAATGTTAAAAAATGGCCGTTTTCAAAGGACAATATCTCAGGAAATTTTTATGAGATTTGGGATTCTGAGTGGGTGAGTCTTAATACACATGCAAAATTTAAGGTATGTTGGTCAAATAGACTTTGTGTTACAGGTCATTTAGAATCTTACTCACTTTGTGATATTTTTTACAGATATTTTTATATATGGTCTATTAATAAAGGATTTTCTATTTCTATTTTCTATTTCAGTGCGTCGTCGCAATTTTTCTTTTCGAACTTAGCGGACACACTCCCGAGGGTTTAGATTAAAAAATATAATTACTTAGAAACTGTATTAAGTACATACCTAATATTATAAGTTTATAACAAACCTAATTTAAAAAGAATGAGAGTACGTTTTCACGTCGCCGCCCGCTCTCTAGGTAAATTAGGAACCGCTAAAATCTCTCGGAGGTGATAAATCTCTGTCGAATTCGTCAGCCAACAGTTTTATTTCTTTTTTCTCGCGCTGGAATTTCTTTTAACAAAGTTACGCAGACACAAGCAACATACTTGCCTTTTCTTTTGCATTTTCTACGTGAAATGGGGAACAAATATATAGATGAAATCAAACCTTACTAGGAGAATCATTGCTTAGGTGTATAAAAGCTGTTTAAGATTTTACTTACTATAAATTTAATTTAATATAATCATGTACTTACTACTACAACTTAAAATCATTTATATAATACAATTACAACAGGAAGAGTAACAAAATAAATAAGAGAAAAGGTACAAAATAAACTTTAATGTTATTTAAAACATGCCTTAAATCAGGCCCGTGTTTTAGGCACCAAAATATATGTAACTGCACCTTCAAGAAGGAAAATCTAATAGAAATTATGCTGATATTAGTAACGACGATGTAAAAATTATATTCTTATAAAATTAAGTAAAGCCTATTAGCATAAAAAGCTAACAAATCAGCTATGAAATATGAATACAAAGTAGGACTTAAAATATTATGTAATAAAAGGAATGTAGAATTAAAAAGTTTCTGAATTCAGCTTATACCTATCATGTAGTTACATACCGACAAACCTTGTTATTATGATACATGTAGGTAAGTACGTACCTATGGTCAAAGCTTTATATTTAAAATGGCCGTTATACATTCTAGAAAGTATGGTATCTGTTCTGGAGTTAATTGTTACCACATTTTCAACCTTGGTCCCGAGAATATTAAATGTATTCGGTCCCAATACCTGGGCGAACAGCTAGTTCATATAGTTATGTACTACAACTAAGATCGTATTTTCTGCCTCTAAAGGCACATATTGGTTTCATTGTTGACTACATACGCTTCAGCCCATTAGCCCGGAGCTGAGGGGCTGAAAAGACAGCAGAGCGGGTAGACAGCTCAGGCGCTGCTAGTGCTGATTTAAATTGGCACAGGTGTTGACAAACCTGCATAATTTTTTTTGGTCTAGGTCTTGTTTAGTTTATGTCACAATATATAGTCAGTCAATATATAAATATATAGTCGTTCTTTTATTTCTACAAGATCAGTGCCATGACGAACCATGTATCTGGCACTACAAATTGTAATAAAATACCAGTATTGAACTCTTGCGGGGTTTAAAACATTTTTGGTTGTCCATACAAATCGCTAAGTTATCCTAAATCGACTTTCAATAGATTGGTCACTTACCACACGATTAGAAAAAAAGACGCTCTGCAGTCGCCCGGTCGAGACAGGTATAGCGAATGGTGAGACAATAATACCTAAAGCCGCGGTTACATATAGTCGTTGACCAACCGTCTGGGCGGTCATAGCAGGCGGTCACCGGCTATATGTGAATTACCAGTCCTCGACCGCATTCAGCAAATGTCAAAGTGTCACTAGGTTGTCATCGGCGAATGACGTCGGACGATTTCGGCCAACGGCCAAGTGTAAACAAAGGCGTTCGGTGACCGTAAGTTGTCCACCGGAGGTCGGTCGCCGAATCGGTCAACAACTATGATAATATTACCGCGCCTTAGCGTTTTAACAGACATTTAAAAATAAATGTTTTTTACATATATTTTAATCGACGTGAGTTATTATAATGTAGTTATACTTTAAAATTTTGATCACAACTGGATTGTGAACGAGGTGCTGAACTAAGACCAAAGACTGAACCGAGCAGCACAATTTTCTCCTCCCTGAGCCCGGGGAGGACGCGATTTGTTCCAGAATTGCATTGTTCCGTGAACACCTGGAATCTGAATTTGGTTAGTAGCACCTCTTTCAAAGAAGATTTGTACGTTCTCACCGTGAAATAGTTGGTAGCGAGAGAATTGTAACAACTTTGCAGAAAAGTAATTTGAGAAGGAAGGAATATACTAACACAGGGATTCTTGCATGAAGGTAGGAACGCCCGCACTAATTTTTATTTCATCCATGGATTCTTGTGTCCATGTTTGCTCTTACCTTAATCTGCTTTTCACCAAAAGTTCAGGAACCTAAATCTCAAAATTGCTGCGTCTTCATTAACACACAACAGGCCGGGTGCGGTCATCATGACCGCAATAGGTAGCAATGATATCAATATTACATAGTTCCTAAAATCAAAAGTACACCATCTTTTCGGTACCTTCCTAACTTTGTCAAAAACTACGAAACATGATAACACGGTTAGTGCTAATATTCGTTATTTCAAGACATTAAAGTTTTAAAAATTTCAGCGGTCACGGTGACCGTACCGGAGAATTACGTGACTTATATTGTCCTGTACATTTTTGTGAATATTAATTCATAAAAAAGAAAATAGTATTTCCGGTGGACAAATAATTCAATAATAATGATAAGACACCATACAGTAACTGTGAAAAAAAAAGATATAATTTTATCCTATAATATTACATAACCTGACCCGTGATCATTAGCTGTAATATTTGAAGTACAATCTAAAAGTACATTATTTTGTTTTGTAAAGTTTACAAACAATATTAGGTTACAAACAATATTATTGTTTGTAACAACAATGCCAAAAATTCATTAAAAATAGTCGTGAATTTCGCATTATTTTTTAACTTTTTATATATTTTTCTTCCTTTTTATGTCAGTTGATATTAAAGGATGAATTTACTAAAAATAATTTGTTCAACCGAAAATACCTTTTTTACGGTCATTTCTCGATTCTTATGGAACGTCAACACGGACATAATTTTTACAACTACATATTTGTTTCAATTTTGTAACATTAAAAGAATTAAACGTTTTATAATATTTTCTTGAAAGACAATAGTATTATAATGTTTCCTGTTTTTATTATTTTTCTCTATTATTAATATATACCATAGAAATAACATAGATAACTCTGAGGGGTTTCCATGACCGCACCCGGGTTGTTGTGTTGCTAGAAATCCGCCTGGCTTTTGAGGGTTAATGCATCTGTGTACCTGAGCGATCGCGTCGCGGCACACTTAAACGTCTATTCAGGTTTCGTGGTTTCCATGTGCTACGAGTTGCTACGGAGCGTAGACGATCGTAGTGAATCTCATAGTCTCAATATTTAAATACAAACAATACTAAATCGTTTAATAACACCAAAAACATTGAAAAAGTAAAAGTACATATGTATGACTAAAATCTAACAGTAGACTAGACTTAAAAGGTAAGTAATCTGTATAAAAAATTTGAAGTAGAATATGGTCATATTGAAACTTTAATCTTTTTTATTTTTAATTAAAGAAAATTATTAGTCTTGTTAGCCCATGACCGTTTTGTATAGTTACGTGGAGTTTAGAATATTTATTTCACGTGACTCGCAATTCTCTACATGTCACGTTTGAAAAGCTCCAAATTGTGAACAGCCTGTAGTATAGTGATCTAGAGAGAGTTCGAAATAAAAAAATGGGTATGTCTACTTTAGAAAGAAGAAGAAGCTCACAGCTTAAGTTACACACAGCTTTGCTCAGTTAGATTCAGGAAGTTAAACAAGGCCGTTATTATTTGCGTGAGCAATAGCTATCGGTAGGCAATCATACTGTTGTTTCCCCTATATTTTGTTGTAGGGATCAGTACAATTTCAAAGAACTTAGTTAGCACAAGATCGTATCTTATGAAGTTGTATAAAATTCGAAGCGACATCGAGAAGGGATTAGGGGCAGAGGGATCAGAACTTCGTCGGTGTTATTAACTTCAATGGCTGTACGTACTCCAAGTTAGATCTTGGGCTTTTGTCTGCTTTTAAATATTCTGTCGTGTAATAATGATGTTTACATTAATTAATTTAGGCTAATTCAAATCTCTTTAAATAAGGTAGGTGCTTTAACAATTGCTGTTTCCCGCATCTTCGCTCGCTTTTTTGCTACAATTTTTGTGAAAAGTTTATATTATATGAACACAGGTGTATATTTTTGTATTTATTTGAATTCTTCTAGTAAGCATCTAGGTAATATCCTGAAAAGTCATGAATGAATGAAGGAAGACTCATAAATACATAATATATTGAAATTAGTAAAAAATATTTTTTAGACATATACTTATCAATATTTTCAAACGAAAAATCTTTTTTGTGTAAAAGTATATAAGGTAGTATCTACTTTATAAATATTTAGTTTAAACATAATGCATTTTACCTCGGGCAAACACAGGGTTTACTTGGAAAACTCGCTAACCCGCAAGGAGCCCCTCAGGAACTGAAATCTAATACAGCGAAAAGGTACACATTTTAGCTCCTTCTCCAGGTTAAATCAGCGATGCTTGAATGAGCTACCTGGTAACAATTGGAGTGAGATATTTGTTTAATAGTAGAGGGGGGAGGTGAGGCGAGGTAAGCGCCGCGGGGGGATGGTTAACGAGTTTCTGTCTGATGTTTGTGAAGTTCGTTTTAGCCAGGTCACGGAGTGAACAGAATCCGTCTGGATATAAGGCCTTTACCTATAGGTAAAGGCTATAGCATTACCTACTTTATAGGCATGCATTATATTACCTTCGCCAGGAATGTCTGGAGATGGAGATATTATGCTATTCACAAGAACTATAATAGTCGTACAACTATTGTAATGAAGTTCCATAACTATTGTTTTCAGTTAGTTTACTTACCTTGTTTGACGAAAAGATAATCTTTTTCTCTATTTATAGTATCAACATACATTTTACTTTTATTTATAAATGGCAATATAGATTGTTTTCTAAAGTTTTAATATTTCTGAAGAGTACAATTTACAGGATAATTACACAGAGTATGTTGTAAAAATAAAATAAAAACGTAACATTACGTTTTCCATAATAATTGCACACCTACTACCTCTTTCTCGAAATTATTTTCTCTGCCAGAAGGTTGCCTGGAAGAGATCTCTCTTAGCGATAAATCGAACTTCACTATTTCCTTTTCTATCTTTTGTTTGTTGTTTTCTATTTGTACAATAAACTGTATTTTACTTTTACTATACTTTAAAATGGCTATATTGTATTATTATTCTCATAATTCACAGGTTATATTTCGTAACGAAATTACATTTTCCCCGAAAGATCATTGACCGTAAAACCTTTAGCTACGGCAATCGATATAAATCACTATAGTAATTGTTTTTGTACACAAAAGGTGCAGGGGATCAATAGAGAGCCCTTTTTAGCAGCCACTCGTAAATTTTGTATAAATATTTATGGCAAATCCTCGAAATACACGCTGCGTTCAGAATCAATTCCCTTGTCAATATGTAGAGAGGTCCTTCCTCCATGATACTAATATTTTTGTCAAGTTATTACAACGTACAGAATACACACTTGTAGCTGTCGACGTGGATTTGAAACCATTGTAGAGTTTTTGCCTGTTTCCGCAGAGATTCCGATAAGATATTTGTCAAAATTAAACGCCGCCGGAAGGCGTTTACTACGACGGTGATTAGATAATACTTTATGTTTTATAAATATTTACTTACTTACCTACTTTGAAAGGATTTGGACGCATACATTATTGGAAAATTAAATTTAGAGAAATTGTGACTATTATAGTCAAAGCCGATATAAATTGTGACTATTATAGTCAAAGCCGAAATAAATTGTGACTATTATAGTCAAAGCCGAAATAAATTGTGACTATTATAGTCAAAGCCGAAATAAATCTGCTTAATTGCTGCCTGATCGGAAAAGTAATCATTTTTAGAAACTTATTCCGTTTTTAATATAAACCATAAGCAACCTACACTTACAGACGTAATTGCATACATTTAAAACCGGCCCAGTAAGAGCTGGAATCACGCACTGAGGGTTTCATACTCCAGTTTTAGATTTTTCTCACATTTTTGGTCAAAGTAAAAAACTATAGCACATAAAATAATATACTTAGTTTTGTAATGTGCAAACAATGCCCTTTCATATGATTTCCTAGTTGCCTCACTTACAGATTTCGACCCTCCTTTTCCTATATCATATTTAATAAAAATAAAATTATTTACCGTTTATCGTGTGGGCGGGCGAGCAAGTCCTACAGTAGACCCAAATTTCAATTACGGTTACGGTTTAAGACATTTATTTCTCTAAAAAGGATACAATCCACTTAGCTTAGTAAGGGAAATACAAGATAAACTTATATTAATTAACAATACCCGTATGTACGGTAGACCTTAATTTAAGGAAATTATTAAGGTTAATCTAATTGCAGAAAGCTGTAGTTTTTCTGTGCTGCGGGTAACCAAAAGACGACAAATCACATTCGATATTAATAGTAGTTGATGAGAAAAATAGTCGTCACATACAGACTGATAGACACCGAAGTCTCACTATAAAGGTTCCTTTTCTACAGTTTATGTGTGAATATCTAAAAACGTAGGCTGTCTTACTCAAATCTTACATCAGTGAAAAGATATTTTTTTTCGTAACTTCCAATTGAGAGAGAGTGACAAAAAACGATGATTCCATGGCATCTCTCTTAATAGACATTCAATAATGCTGCTCTCCGTGTAAACTAGACATAGGTAATCCAATGGTAACTCAATATAGCTAGCTATATACACAAAAGCGTGAGCTCTATGTTCAATATCTTAAATTCAATATCGTCCCGTAGTCACGTGGAATAAAACACAAAATAAAGTCGTTCACAAATCGCAGTGAAAACTGTGTTCTAGCCGTAGAGAGTGCTGAGAAAATTCGTTCGCGTTTTATTTTATTTCGACTAAGGATTTTCCGCCTGAGAGGTTCCAGGTTCTTCGGTCAGATAAAGTGCGCTCAAATATAAAGTTTCAATTTCCCGCCGTCCGGAGACGTGCGGTGCCTTCCGAAATGAATGCCCCCTTTGATCTGTCCCTTTCCTACTGTTTTCTATCCTCGATAGTTCCTCTACACTGTGTATTCAATATTCATTCCATATGTTCAAATAATGTTATCTTTGAGAAGGCTTTACTTCATAAGCCTGTCGTCGTCCATACGTAATATATACCTACCTACATTGTCCAGTGTCCCACACCCAGAGTTATGTATGGCTTCTGATTCAGTTAACTGACCTACATTCCGTGTTATGATTATTATTATAATACGTATAAATCTGCGACAGTCCTATGAGGTAGAGCATTAATTAAATCATTAGTCGTGACCTTTCCATCTAATGTTAGGACTGTCTCGTATATGGGTAACTATATAGGTATCACTACCCAGGTATATTTTGCATGAACCGCCATCTAATTTACACAGGATTATGTATGAGGAAACTGCCCATTTACCTATTAAAACGAAAGTGTTCTCTGGGCTCACAAAGTAAACAAGTATTTTTTTTCAGGTATGCAAGTACCTATGTATTATATATTAAAACTGGATTCAATATTGGTTAAATAACGAAGGTATTTATTTCCATCATGTTATCAAGAAATTCTTTTATCTTCTTAACATTTTCCGCATATTTTGATTCGCGCTTATCTCAAGTAAAATCATAACAATCGTAACCTATCTGTCATGAATAATTCTTAAGCATGATAACCCGAAAATTCAATCTCCGAACAATGGGATCGTATTAGCATACAAAAGGTTTCACATATTTTACGCAAATCCGTTATATTTTGAGCTATCTTTTCACAAAAAGGCAACTTTCGCCCTGACCTGCGAAATACATTTTGTTTGCGGCCCGCTCTGTGGTGCCGTGAGCTGTGAGCAAGTGGATGGCCAATTGTTTGAATTATTAAATTTTTAATTGAAGTAATACGCTGCAGTGCCGTAACCTTACAATTATTATTAGTTTAGTCTTCTAATCAACTAAGTTTGTATTTACTACGAGTATGAAAATTAACTGTCACGTGTGTACAGGTGTCTATAGAATAGAAAGCGTTACAACTACGTGTACTTATATACCAAAGGTAACTAACTAACTTTGGTTGCTGCAATATAATATCATAAAATCGGAATTTTTTTCTCCATGTTCGATATATTACTTAGAGTTTTGTGAGTATAGCGCTGTTTTTCAGCGGACATTTCATTATTACCCTTGTGGTGCATTGTATTTGGCTTTCGGTTTTGAGTTAACTTCATATTAACATGTATATAAGTGCAGACGAAAAGTTATACCTACTATACTCGTAGTATAGTAGGTATAACTTTTCAAAGTTCAAGATAAAAACGTTCGCCCTAAAGCCTAAAAATTACGGATGTACGTAGATGTTCTTCATTTGAAATCTGTATTGTTTTAGTTATATAATAAGATAAATTGGAGAAAAACCTAATACCTATTTACATAAGTTATGTAGGAACATAACTTATGTAAATATTAATTTATGACTTAAAAATAAATAACTAATGGATAACACTAATTCTTACAACGTAAGAGTCGCTTAAAATTAATTAGTGCGTACTTGAAAGTTAAAAAAAATCTGTAGAATTCACGGAGCACTGGGCGAGTGTTTTCAGTTTCAGCATTTATTTAATTTCACGTTCGGGTGAGTTCCAATCAGCTCCGCATTCTGACCAATCATTCCATCAACATTCGTAATTGATGGTTATCGTATTAACCATCTCGTTAGTGAGTGCTGTTGTTTCATAGACGCAGTTTTAACTACTTACCTATGGACAAGTAATGAGTTGTTTAATCGCTAATTGAACATGTATAATTATAAATTAGGATTATAATTTTTGCTAGCGACGAAATTGGACGTCCTTTATATTTTTTTATCTTTGGGACTAAACCAGCGTTTGACTTCAATCTGGTAGTAAGTGACTAAGAGGTCGAAAATAGAGCATGCGGTCCTATTAATTGATTATTCACTTGTCTTGAAGATCTCAAGTATGTTTCAGGAACACAGGTACTATTTTTTATACAAACCGTGGACAGCTCCCAAACAACAGATTTCACGTCAGAAAAGTTTCATCATCATATCTTTTACTGCAAAAATACGAGTTCTAGCAAACTCAAGTCGAAACAAAACGAATGCTTCAACAAAGGATCAATACAGGTAATAAACTCATATTAACCTGTTTCCATCCGTATATACAGGGGAAGAAGATGGTGCAAGTAAGTGTGACATGAGCCGGGTAAGCTCGCGCGAGTTGCTAACTTAATTCATTATACTGCGCCGTGTTTGAGTTCCGTTAGTAGGTATAGGGAGTAGAGACTCGAGAGTCGGGCCGCGTTTCGGCTGTAGTGCTATGCCTGCCACCCCGGCCTCGCAACCCAAACTCCCTGTATAAACAACCACCTGATTGACACATACGTACACTATGTAAATTGTGTTTAAAACTTGATTAATAGGATCGTCCAAAATACCTATATTTAAAACGTTAGACGTATGCCATGTGTAACATAATTACTTAAGTGGTTTAATAACTTCATATAGGTAGGTATAAAGAATAGAGCGCCACTAATCTCTATCTTGGCTTTTTATAGGTAAGTATAGACAGATAAAATAAATAGTTTTTGTTGTTGAAACTCATTATAAATGACAGATATGCCATAACTGGTATTTGTTAAGGGATACCGTATCTATGAATGTCGTAAAAATCAGTAAAGGGTAGCTCCGAAATCCCAAGAATTAAAATGTTCCAAAATTTTGGTAACCATTCATGCGTCGAAAGTGTATGAAATAGAAATAGAAAAGAGTGATAATGGTATTTTAAAATCATTGGGTTCCTCATTTTACATTCAATTGCAAGTAAAATTACCCTTCTAAGTACTAAATAGATACTTATTACCCTTCTAAGTACTAAATAGATACTTATTACCCTTCTAAGTACTAAATAGATACTTATTACCCTTCTAAGTACTAAATAGATACTTATTACCCTTCTAAGTACTAAATAGATACTTATTTGAAAAGCCATTTTACTATAATTAAAGTGTCATGTCAAGTCACAAAAGAAATCAAATTATGAAAGCGAGTAGGGGATTTCATCCGCCGTCAGCAACAAGAATGAGGTAAGTGATAACAGAACAAATCTTCAAGTTAAATTACCTCTCAAATCAACGTGTACAACTCTTTTTCAAGCGAATATCTTTCAAGAAATTGATTTTGATCATCTATGGCTGCGATTACAAAAAGAGAATTATTTATTCCAGTCAAAACATAAATACCTATGTAAAAAGGGTATGTTAGTTAGTTCGTTATGTTAGTTAGTAGTAGTTAGTTCGTCAATAAAAAAAATTGAAATTTAAGTAAGTGCCCAGTACAAATAACCTTCAAACTTACCTACATAAATAAATTGTTTAAATTATTTAAAAAGAAAAAAGTAATTTGAAGATTATTATTATTTTGACATGTAATTCATTGTTGTACAATAAAAGAAAAAATAATGCTTGCTTAAATAGATTTCAAATTATATGGGGATTGAAAGTAACTCGAAAAGGTTCGTGTAAATAAATATACAATATAAAGACAGTGTGTCGCCCTTTTTTTTAAGTTGACGGACACACTGCCGTGTGTGTCGTTGCTGTCATATTTTAGTAATCTGAAATATTTTAGTAAGTGCGAAAAAAATATTTTCGCACTTACTAAAATATGTCAGATTTTTGGGTGTCCCTTTGACTAAGCAAAATATCAGGTCGAGTCATGCACTGCATATTCGAGTTAAAAACGTTAGTTACAAAATATAATAAAATATGTGACAAATTTTTGAGCTTGAAAGCTTGGATGAAAGAAAAATTACAAGGAATGTTACTTGTATGCCCGACGCTATAGCTGGTGTTTTAATTGATTAGTATAAAATTAAAAAGAAATAGCTCTATAGGAAGAGTGTAAAAGCAAGTAATTATAGAAACGAGTGGTGTTTAGCTTAACAGCAATAATACTTACCGACAAAGTTCTAATGAATTGAACGAATAAAAGTTTGTCGTCGACAAACCGCGAGCAGTGCAGCACGCTATTACCGTCGACGTTCCTTTCAAAGTTAGCATTCGTGACACATACGAGTGCAGTGCCTATCCTTGCTGCGGATATGCGCTCTCAGCATCAAGTTTCCCAACTTTTAATAGCTTAATAATGTAAAGTGGAAGGTATATGAGAGCTGTTGTAAGGTAGCTATGTATTTAAGGCATAGTGACCAGAACCAAATTAGTGAGTACTATATTCGATGCGGCGGAGGTAGAAAGCTGATAGAAGAGACACGTCGGTCAACGGCCTAAAATAGACGAAAAACGCTGCCTCATCTAGTCGTACCTACTGTCCTATATAAAATAAATCCGATGCCAAGAATTAGCCTTCATTAGGGTTAATATTGGAGTCTATGTGGACTCCAGGCCTGACGTTGATGATGATCAGAATTAGAAAATCACGTCTCTCGTCACTTAGGGATTGATCGTCGTAGTCTATCGACTTTGCAACTATCGCTGTTATAATTAAAATGATAATTAAATAGGTAATTTTAAATATTTTTAGTGTCATGAGATAAAGGTGTAGTCTCTCGGGAAATTAGTGCCGAAATCTCGGCGCAGAGCCCGCCTGCCTATAGACAGTTTGGCTCCTTTGTGCCTTGAATCAATTCCCGTAACTTATCTGCATATTTTATAATGCGAGACGAAGTGACGTTGCAGTATTGGGAAATCTCTTTAGAGATTCTATCGTGTTTCGTAACAAAAGAAGGGAACTTGTTAATAAAAGTTTTAAAAATTAACCTTTGATCAGATCTTGTATAATCACAGAATGTTTATATACTTAATACAGCTCTGGGGCTGTACCAAAAAGAGTAATATTCTGATCATACAACGATTCCAGAAAAAAGTAGTGAATGCCCCATGGTACATAAGAAACGAAGTTGTACACCGGGACCTGAAAGTAGACAGTACACAGATTAGTGATTAAAAAATGTGCCGAAGCACACGAAAATAGACATCACCATCACGTGAATATCGAGGCCAGCCAGCTCCTTGATAACACAAACCTATTGAGAAAACTGAAAAGGACTAAACCTTTTGAGTTAGTGCAGTGACAAAGTTAGTGATAAGTGTAGTGATAGCGCTGCAGGACAAAGACGCAAAAACAAAGTGCTTCGCCTTAACAAACAGTGACTAAGAATCGAGTCGGTGGACATTGTCTTAGATTAAGTGTTTTCGTATCAATTTAAGTTAGAATTAAACTACTTTAGTCTTACATTAGTCTGTATTATAGGCTAGATTGTAGTTAGATTAAGAACCATTTTAGAATGGTGGTTATTGGAAGAAAAAAAAACTTATTTACAGTTCAGAAAATTGATTTTATATGGAAACTTTAGTTACCAACCGCAAATAAAATTTCTGTCATAATTTGCGAATCAAGTACTTTTTTTAAAAATTATTCCTATATTTATGTACCGTATATTATATATTTATGTAATACCGAATTTCAAGTTTCTAGGTCAGCTGGAAGTACCTCAGATTTTTGATGATCGGTCAGTCAGTCAGTGACAAAATAACGAAACTTTCTAAATTTTTATCTCGTGAACTATAAAAGATAGAAGCTTTAAAATTGGAGGTTTAGCTATTTTCGCGGAGTACT
This sequence comes from Hofmannophila pseudospretella, assembly GCA_947369225.1. Lineage (NCBI taxonomy): Eukaryota > Metazoa > Arthropoda > Insecta > Lepidoptera > Oecophoridae > Hofmannophila > Hofmannophila pseudospretella. The sequence continues at coordinate 8,342,791 of OX376316.1, forward strand.
CAAGTTGAATTTTTTTAAGCTTTCTTGAAGGGTCCAGAACAAAGATAGAGGTGGTACGCAGTGTACCCGCTTTTTTGGATCAACAGAATGTATATGGAACTAGCGCCATCTCTCTAACTGTAACAGAATTTCTGGTCAATAGGCTCAAATAACTAAAGAGATTTTTTTAAAGTATTTTCTCGACACACGATTAGTGAAGAAGCGTAGTGGAAGTTAAAGTCAGAGGTCTTCTTATCCCTATGGAGAAGGCGTGACTTCGTGTCGCTACGCTATGTATTATTTATGTTTAAACATTTCCATATTATTATGTAGATGGTGGCAAAGTGTGGTGACGGTATCAACAGGAATTCGAAGTTTGCTGCGTTCTAGCTCAATGGAATCTACGTACATGTTTGCAGAACGGGGATTATATGAAACAAAGTCCATGTGGGTGAGTTTCTAGACTGTTTTGTACATAGATCTGTAAGCATTTGATATTCTGAGAATCTGAACATATACAAAAAGAGTTAAAGGAGACAAAGGAATAGGTATCTATTCAAGCGTACCTAATAGCAAACCTTCGTATGGATGTCATAAATCAACAATTCAATTTAGGATATTCTGTAATTTTCTTAATAATGAAAAGGATTTTACTGTATTCTATTCAAGTTTTGGTTGCACTACATTCCAATTCATAATAATTTAGAATAAAATAAGCGTTCCATATCGTTCCGTAACTGATTTTGTTCAGATTATATCGTCAAAATCTGTTCTAGAGTCTATTCCCAAACGTATGTGGATGCAATGGAAAGGGTTTGCAGAAAAAATCCTATCAGACACGGTTAGTGAAGAAAGTCTTTTGTGTGTATTATGGAGTACAAAGCCGTCGAGCGGTAAGTCCCGGGGCGTTAGTAGCGTTTTGTTGGAGCGCCCTAACTTTGGAGGCAAGTGCCGGAGTCCCGCCGCAATAGGATTACGAAACAGACCTCCAGCCTGCGCAAGCCCGCTAATTCAATTTCATTGTTAATATAAAACGCTTTTGAGTTCGACTTTGTTTAGAAAAACAGGCAAACAACACAGCCATAAATAAACATCAGCCTTTTGGATTGACTGTTGGTAAAGCTGCATTACTTTGACGAAAACTAAGATCGCAAATTAGCAACTTTTACTAACAAAGTATACAACCAACTTGTATGTGGATATAGTTCAGTGTACTATCACACGTGGGAAGCTAAGATAAGGTTAATATATACACTAGGACGCAAAAATAACGGGTCACTTAAAAAACTATTATATTTCCTCACATATTGATTTATTCCTGAAATTGTAGTATGTTGAAAATGACTTAGTAATACATAAATAAGTACAAAAACCTTTTGTACACTATTTAATTTTAATTTTAAAATAAACTTAAAAAACACTTCTAACTTATGGCAACAAAAAATAACATCTCATATAAACTTTTTTAAATCATTTTAATAATTAGTATTACCTTCAAGAGTAAAATAGTAAACTAAAATAGTAGTAAGTAATTTAGTTTTCTGGATACTAGGAATAAAATAAAGCATGTATAATAATGATGATTACAATTAAGTTACATGTCCGTGAACAAGATCAAGACCCGTTTAAAATATCCGATGTTTAAAAAAATGCAATGTTCGAATGAATGCGGATCTTTTGAATGTCCAATTTCAGCGGTGCCGGTGGCTAGGACAAGCCTTTGAAGCCGATGGAGAATAGAGCAGCGAGCCGATTTGTTCCAGTTCTGACTGCAGCCAATCAAAGCTTTTTCAATTTTAAATCGTGGACGGACGAGACGTGGAACAACAGAAGCGATAAATCGCTCATTCGCTTTCGCAGTCGCTCGCTGCCATATCGCACCGTCGCACAAGTGCTTACTTTTATTCCACGATACGAGTACGTACCAATAATTGTCTCTGGCTGATATTTTCAAAATAGATCGAGTGCTCACAGATTTTAACATGCAGAGCATTCGATGCGAGGCATACACAAAACGACGACTGATATAGGTTGGTGAAGCGTAAAAGGTTCGCTAGAATCTATCTCCGCGTTTCTCTTCTGGCACTCCATACTCCATTTTCTCTACTTACTCCGCAATAAATACAGCGTGGAGACGTTTTATTTATAATAAATTGTTACCGCAGAAAGGCGGAAAGTACACGTCACCACCACGTGGACCATCACCATGCATCTTCAGCAACACCGAGAGGTCGCAGAAGGACTTCTGTGCAATAGAAAAAATCTCAAATACAATAATATCACTATTTTTATCGTCTCATCAATTTCGGAGTCCTCGTGCAAAGCCTCGAATAAAACTTTATTTTTACGGCTGTTTTAACGACTTTGTTAAGATTGCTGATAAAAACTCTTTAACCGCAATGCTTTATCAAAAGATTAGAGATACTTTTAGGTTCGAGAATTGTTGGAAAATACAATCTATTTTTAATTTGTCAGTGGGAGGAAATTATGAAACATTTTACATTCAGTGATGGGAATTGGAATCCTCACTTCGCGCCATTGAGCCCAATCTTCGGCTCTCCTCATCCAATCGCTGCCAGTCACCTTGCGCAGACCAGTCGCACCGTCAGTTTCCACGTTTCGGCTCCTTGATTACTGGTCGGACGCATTGATTGAAGACTTTTTTTGTCTTCGTTCAGGAATTAAGGTAGGGCAACGTGAAGAAGGAATCTCATCAAATTCATTTCTGTAAAAAGAGGCAAAGTCTCGTGTTGGCCGTTTGGCTATAAAAAGTAGTGAGATCTCATGGATAGCCAAGTCGTTCGTATTATAAATTTGGCACTTTAATTTTAATCACAGAAAACTATAACAAATGAAATTTCTGCAAAACAATCGACGATAATCTTTTAAAAATTTAAATAAATATTATTAATTTCAAAGAAAATTATCTACATATATTTTTTTCAATTTGAACGACGACTTTGCAGCATAATAGATACAAAATTACAAACCACTATTATTTCGCTCGAAAATAAAAAAAAAAAAAAATAAATCTAGAAAATAAAAGAAAATTATCTAAAAAAAATAAAAATAATTAAAATTTAATCTGTTTATTTCATTAAAAAAATTATAATTATACGCACATGTTGCAGACTTAATCTTAATTACAAAAGATTATGCGTCTACAAGAGCTCGCCAGCAGCGGCTAAAGTATCTAGCCGGGCTATACGTAAGCTCTGCTTAAAATACACGCTGTGTGCTACAAAGAATACACAATTTTACGCAGTTAAATATGTGTGCGTGATTGGATATGGTCGATCCCACAGAAATAAAATATATATTCAACCTCATTGGTCGATCCTCATTGCTTTCAAGCAATTGTATGTCTGCATATGCTACCTAATTGCTGGAGGTCGAGATATTGTTGAACAACTTCGAGGGCCGTATCATCGACGATAATCGGTTCCAGAACGACGTGATCATTGAACCATGACCTTAGTCTTGTCCAAGTTCATCCCGAGATCCGTGATTTATTCCTTTTTCTTATGATAACTCAGTAAGATAGCGAAAAAGTCGTTTAAGTTTTCATTGTAAACAAATAATGACATGAATTGTTTCAATCAATATATTAACTTCTTTTAAATTTAAGTTATGATTTCTTATGTAAATTCATTTAAAACGAAATACCGATATCTGTTTCCATGACACTAATACATAAATTATGTTCAAGTACGACCAATTACTTTACATAACGTTTATGCTTCCATCGCTTTTTACCCCACCCGTTATCTTATTTTTTGCCTTCAAGAGTCCTGGACAAATGAGGGCATGAGTGGTGTCGACCTCTCTAATCACGGGATTACCCTATTAATGCCGTAGTCCCGGGTCAGTGACTGCCGCCGGGAAACCCGGGAAAGCTGGGATCCCGGAAGTTTTTCTACATAACATCGAATTAAAATACATTGGTCTTTGCGAAACTTATTCTTATAGCACTTACCCTTGGAAATTAGTGCAGAAATAAATTAGGTGGCAGTAAATCTGTCAAATTATTATTCATAGCTTCATTAGTGTAAATTATTGTCAAAGAAGTTTTAAAGATACTTAGGTGTCTGTGAAGTAATGACACAAATTAACTGGGTACATATTTAGCGGCTTTCTCAAAATATTTTGTTTTGTTAAGTACCTCCTTATTTTTTGGCTTGCAATAAAATATCTTCAAATTATTTCAATTAAGTACTAAGGTATGCGCATTTAAAATGTATATTGCAATCACAACTTATATTGTTTGAAGTAAGTCACGTAACAATTTTTAAATCGATCCTACATTAAAACACTAAATCATAGTTTTATTTGAAGTAATCTATGTAAGAAATTGAGAGAAAATAACATTACATTAAAAGCGGCTCCATTTTATTAGGCCTGCATTCCATAATTTGAACGTGATAGACACTTATAAAAACAGCTTTGCGGTTGATGGTGATTTATTGTGATTTTTAGCTTGTTTTATTTTGCACTTCCGACAGGGGTTTATCCCGACAGTCCCGTTAGCGGGGATCCTGACCGTCGTTGTATGTTTGCGTACATAAAGATCGTAAAAAAGAAATTTTTAAGCGTCAATTGCTGCGTATTTCACAAAAAAAATTGAAAAGGTAAAAGAGTCTGTTAGAGTAGTAGAGACAACCTTCCTTGCGCCAACCGTTAACTCTCGAGTTAACACTAACCCGAAGTCAATTTTGTCATTGTTGTCTAACAAATGTTGGCGCAAGTCCACTTTATTTGAATAAGTTCAATAGATCAAGAAATATTCTCGAGAAATCGTACATTTTGTTTAGGTATCGTCAATGAACTGTCGCTTTATCGGCTTAACAGGAATAGATGCAGAGGTCGATCATTGACCAGGCGAAGTAACTAATTTAGAGTGACGAAAAACTATATAGGTGTAAGGAATATTAATGCCAGTAAATCGCTGGAAACACACGGTGATCGATCACGATTTTCAAAATTGCGGCACCTACCGCAGATAAATTTAGTTGTTCCTTTGTTCTGATAGAGACCTATACAAATCCTTCAAACATCAGATCAGAACTAAAACGGCACTTAGATGTTGAAGAGTAACTTGTAACTTCGGGCCACACGCGAACCGATAAGCCGAGAACAGCTCGAAATCTCAACGCTAAGCTATTTATTGCCGTCTGTTCAGCTCAACTTTGGAAGTAATCCATTTAAAAGTGTCAGATTAAAGGGGGTCGGGTGAATTTGCTTAGGCGGGTTTCGGTCAGCAATTTATGTCGGATAGCGCCACAGATGTGGTTCTAGCCTGCCGGCGGCTTGCGGCGCTGTTTATAACAACAAAGGCGGAGTAATTAAACACTTAGACACGGGAGCCGGGAGTCGGGCCCGGATAATGCCGCTGGAACTGACCGGAAAACTTTTGCGTACAAACACCCTTAATAATTGGCTTAAGCTTCACTGGACTGAGTAGTTTCAGTAACGTCTTTAGTGGTTTGACTTTTATGTTTATTAGCAAATCATGCAATTCTTTCGCACATAAAAACAATGCAGAACATATTGTAAAATTAATTTAAGTAATAAATGGAACACCCGCTTGAAACTTTTAGAACAAAATTGTAATTCAAATTATGTAGGAGTTGTACAATTTTATAGTGTTCTAACGAGCTCGGAGACAGCGCGTTGAATAGGAATGAGAGAGTGCGACGTGGCGACACCAACATCTCGTCTACGTACGTGATTAATACAGAACCCTACTTTATTTATTTAGTGATCCAGTTACGTACCAATCCTGTAAGAATAATGATTTTATTAGTACAAATGATTTATAGAGGCAGCCAAAACTGTTCTAGTATTCAATGAATAGGTACTTTTGTAAGCCGTAAAGGGTAAGCCATGTGATCGAAGTACAATCGTTTACAAAATTCGAATTGGCATCGGTTTTCTCGTGCGGCCCAGTTGGATAAAAGTTTAATAATGGGAGGCACACGATGGTCTAAGTTCGTCGGGTAACGACGTTTACTCGCAAACTTGCCCGTGGCGAAATAAAATCAACAACTGACGGGTGGGTCTACATCGCCGTTTCACTATAAATGTTAAGTAATCTATTATATTTACGAGTATAAATGTGAAACGCCGTCTGTCTGTCTGTTACATCATCACGGCCAAACTGCTGAAAGATTTAGCTTGACATTCTGCATATTTAAAGTTCTTGACCCCCCGCATATAGGCTACGTATAAATGACGATATTTTTTATTTTAAAAATAAAATAGCCACAGACAATCAAAAATCAGAACGGTAGAAAGAAACGGCAATAAGAATTATGACATGTTCTATAGCGCCGTACAAGCAGGTCCTGGCTGCATATAAATTTGTATATAAATATATGTTTTGCTAAAAAGGGACAGAGCATCTCTCCAATACTAACTTTAACCATTAGTATCTCTAATGTTAGTTGAGATATCGAAAAACTAATTTTAGATCCTTCTTTAGGATGTCCATGTAAGTTTATTGATGCAATTTTTTTTAAGTTAATACCATATTCGGCAAGAAACATCAAGAATCAGTTCACGTGATAGTAATACTTAATTTACGTAAGTAATGTATACTTTATCACTTCTTCTTCTTCTTGCCAAACCTTATCACTAATCAACAATGTTACAAGACGAATGTAAGTACCTAAGCAGTTCTCTAGATACGTATAGTGTGCGGAGTTCTGCACGTTGGAAGTATGACATCAATTGATATTAACTGAGCCCGACCGAAAAAATACATGCAACAAAATAAAGTCACAAAACTAAAACAACTAGTAATTAGACAAAACGATGGAGCAGGTAAACATTGCCGATTCGCTCCACGCAATGGACGCACGGAGCGCCTTAATCGGCGCCGAGGCTACTAAATAAGATCACTTAAATTCTGGCCCCGTACCCTTACACCCAGATAGCATCTCCGACTAGTTCTGTTACATACATGAGCCCACACATACAGTAATTACACAAAAGAGTGGAACTAAAGAAAACGTTTAAACATCGCCTGAAGGCGGCCATTAGATTCCGCTGAATAAACTCGGAATTACTTAAATTTACCGCCTCTCCAGCTATGTTATTAACTTTATAGTAGCCGTTAGGACAATGGCGCCAGTATTCTCTTTGTGGGCAAAGTTAAGAAGGTACTTATACTAACTTAACTGCTTATAATAATTAAGGCACATTTAGAAGCGATTCGAGGTGGAGTAAAGTTCAATAATATAAAATGACTTTGTAAGAAGTATTTACTTATCAAGTGGATCCTGTTCCGAGAAACTTCCTTTCGACACGTGTTCGACATTTACACCGAACTTTTTTGGAAATCGTTTGAAAGTATTTATTGGCTACAAAGTTTTTCTAATGTTTGTAAAGGAATCACATTTTTTCATCCTTTTTCTGGCAATGGAAGTTAATATCAGGCGTGAACAATCAGATCGCCCGGAAAGTTTACCCATTGACTTGTAACTATTGTCAAAGTTAAACACTAAATCAGATCGTTATAACCTTGGTGTTTTTCGTGTATCTGAGGAGTTACAGCAAAGTGCGTAACCTCCCTTCGAATTTTTAGTAGTTGTTAGGTGCCAAAAGAGTTAAGTTACCTCCAATAATCAATCAGTTATATCTGAAATATCACACCTTTGTTTAGTAATTTATCAAATTTCATTTCAAATTAGAAAAAGTGGCCATAATATGCCAGCGTAAGATCGCGTAATCCGTTGTTTCGCGTAAATACAGATTATCGTTTTCGCGAAATCACTAGAATCATTCCACGGGATCGCGTAATACTAACGTACGTAAGTAAGAACTTATTGTACCTACCGACGAAGATTTGCGAGAATCAAAATATGTCTTAGAAACAGTCTAATTACCTGTCCCAGGGAATTAATATTATGATTTCTTTCGTAGAGAGACTATCTCTGCGCGATATTCCGGTTTTCGCGAAATCCTGAAAATTTTACCCAAAAAAAAATGCATTACGCGATGTTACGCTGACATATAAGTACAATAATACTCTGTGCTACTTGTAAATAGGGCTTTGGTTACATGTTATTAATATTTTGTAGTCATTATTTTCACGTTACAGTCTTACAAAGCTTTGTTTACATATAACGAAAAAAAAATCTCTGCGAGTGCCGAAATTCACAATATTTACTGACTATGCGCCAAGAGAGAACCCCCTTAACTAATTTATTTATTTATTTCAAAGCAAATACATTTTTATTTTTATTTATTTACTTCTAAACCCGCATTTGACTCTCGATCTCGCCTGATGGTAAGCGACGATGAGGTCGACGATGGTGCATGCGGGTCTAGTAAATGCCTATTCACTCTGGCCTTGAAGATCCCAAGGACTTTCTAATGAAATTATCACATCTGGCCTTGAAGATCCCAAGGACTTTCTAATGAAATTATCACAAGCTATGGATTGAATCAATGACTATTAGTTATTTGCTTCATGGATTGAATCTTCAACTTTAAACCTTAAATAAAGCAACAAAACATGTTGGTGGAGTCTGAAGAAAATATTTTTCCAGAGAGCGTGCAACAGTGATCCTAGCATCTCGGCCGACTAACTTTGTAGGTTTATTGTCTCGGTCTGAATTAAAAAAGTTTCACTCAATTTCTCTCCAAATAAATTGAACACTTTATTATCTGAGTAAGAAATAAACCGCAGATATTGCAAAATATTAAGAGATAACTTTGTTTGTTCAATAGTCAAGTAACATACAGTAGATATTATGTATCTCTATGCTCCGTCAATTTGGATACGCACATATAATATTTTGAACATCTCAATAATTTGTCAATTAATAATTATTAAAATGTCTATAATACATATATAAATTAGCAATTGAATAGATTCATTAAACATTGATTATGTACATACACATAGATTGGACAATGTTTGCATAAATATACGAGGGAAGGCTGAAAATTTCTATTATAAATATAATATTTACTTATGTATATGTAAAATATTTAAAACTGGCTAAAGTAGCTTTAATGTAAAATATTAAAAACTAGTTAAAATAGCTTTAATTACCAATTAGCACGGGCTATATACATATACAAGCGGAGGCCTGACCCCAACAGTGCAGGCGTTAATAGGTTCTTCATAAAGAAACCCTGGTCATATTGCGGAATTAAATAAACAATTTTTTTTAAAGTACCAGTGGCACCCTCGTGACAAAGTTTTTATTTTCCTGGCCATACACAACAGTCTTTTTTGTTATAGAACACATAAGTACCTACTTAGTCTGATTTTCACTTATGTCACCGACTAAAATGTGTAAAATCCATTTTGACGTAATGGGAAAATTATCATGTTCTTGGAGCTGATTCATTGAAAGTGCTCTCCTTTCAACTTAGTTGTAAGCCATTTGAAGGACTCTTAGTATTCGGCACGTCAATTGCGGTTCGGTGCCTGGCTCGTCGACATTCACTTGGGATTCATGTAATGTTTGAAAGAGTCGCTTTCATGACTACCCACACGTATCGGAAACCTCCACAAATAATTGCACTGAATAATTTACCTATACCTCTACAGAAGAGAAGTACCTTTATATACCTACGGTACATCACATCAAAGTCGCGACATTAACTGTTCTTATTAATGCCGTTCGAAGCTAATAAACACCTTTTTTGTGCTTTTAAATGAAGAGTTCACGGAAAGAAAGAACAAAGTAATTACAGATTATGTTTTTCTAAAATCTAACGTATTAAGACAATTTTATGGTGTAGGTACACACTTATATTCATTTTTTTTTCTGTAATGACTTTGATCATTATTCCCGTGGATTCTTCAATTATAAGAAACGACAAAGGCTTAGTCTAGAGAATGCGATTGCGGCGCAGGAGTCGCGTCTCGTCGTCGAATCTACTATGGACCATAGTGTTAGATCACTCCTATCAAAGGCTTATTGATAATAAGTCCGCCTGCGATATTTTTCATCAACATTTAAGTTATATTTAGTTAGTTTTTATTTATTTAAGTATCGAACACGAACGGCTCGGAGTCGGTATCGGAGATACGGCTTTTTCAAAGTGAAACTAAATAAAAAATTATATCTCCTCATCCCGTGGGAATTTTGCCATAAAATGTATCCTATGACACTCCCGTGATCAAGACGAATCTAACAATACCTCATAATCAAAATCCATCAAGCCATTTAGGCCACAGGAGGGAACAAAAAACTGGCATACGTATGTATACACTCGAGAAACATTACCCTCCTCCTGGAGCAGTCGGGTAATAAGAAATATTATTGAATATTATAATATGTAGTAATGGTGCCTTTCACGAATTACGCTATAGACACATTCAATGCCATTTAATTTTGCGATTTAATGATCATTAAATAGCATTTCACGATGTGTGAATCAAAATTCGGCTATTAGGCCCACACACTCCGTGAAATGCGCCATGTCATATGGTTCTAATATTATGACTCTTGGGAAAATTTGAATGATTTAATCCACCATTCGACGTAAATTTTTCCTGCAAATATCTTATATATAACAGCCTCAATATATTCCATTTCATTCAAGTTGTGATTAGTGGGGTTCCTCCACACATCGTTGTTGAATATTGATAGTTGTTCCTCAGACTCGTTGCTGAATCTCTGGTGTTTTTTTGGTATACAGTACAATGTATCACATATAGTTACTGTCGTCGTATAGTATCCCTGTGAAAGGATATGCCTCTATAAATTACCAATAGGATGTAACAACAGTTGTTAATTTACAGAATATAGGTAATATTAAATACGATGATTACGATTTTGTAAAAATATCTGTAGAAAGAAAAGACTTTACTGAGAAATTAAGTAAACTAAATTCTTCGTTAATCGTCTGGAAGCGCCCCGCCATTTGGTAATTTACTTAGCATTAAACTGTCTAAGAGGCAAGTATCCTCCGATAATTTATTGCCTTTAAACGTCTCTAAATCAATGTCAATACTTTTGTTGTTATTTTCTGTATCCTTCATTATTTTCTTTAAAATTGATCTTCTGTCATTAATTATCTGTCAAATAATAAATATTTCTACATTACAAATAACAGAATATATTTCTACATTTTCAGCAGTGGATATAGTATCAACATCAATCATTACTTTGGTACACAAACGGTACCTTATCGCTGGTATCTCGAATAGTCTTGATACTTTCCACCATTTCCCAGTAACGTTCAAAAAGGAGACTAAGGAATGGAACAGCCTGCCGGCGTCTGTATTTCCCGAAACCTACAACCTTGGGATCTTCAAGGCCAGAGTGAATAGGCATTTACTGGACCCGCATGCTACATCGTCGACCTCATCGTCGCTTACCATCAGGCGAGATCGAGGTCAAATGCGGGTTTAGTAGTAAATAAAAATAAATAAAAAAAGGCGAATATTTCGCCAATACGAAAAGTAGGTTTTTGTCACTATGTTAATAACTCTGTAGAACAAAAAATATCTGATTGTTTATCTTCAGAATACACAACACATTGTATTTATAGAAGTTTCAAAATTCGAGAGATATTTAATTCTTACTTTCCAGTCGCAATTAAATAAGGATGATCCGGATCTTCAAGGAGATTATATTCGACTAAAATCAGAGTGCCTGAGGAGTGCAAAAATAGCTCTAGCTCTTGAATAGTTTGTAGGTTTGTTGAACTCTTCATACATAGAGTCGTATCCGGTACGATAGGTATAGAGGTAATATACAGGATTTATAGAAGAGTATTAAGGCATCGTTTCTCAACCTGAGGGTCGCGGCCCCTAGGGAGGTCGCGTTTAGGAATACGCGTTTAGGTCGCAATGTGCCCAAAAAATAAGACCCGTATGAGAACAAAACATACACATGTTTTGTAGTTCGGCATTTTTGTTAAGTGTAAACATTATTTGTCATGTTAGTAATGTAAAACTTTGATAAATATTAAATCACTCTGAAATATTCTAGTGATCGCAAGGTTTTCTATTTAACGTTTTAACTTTTTAGTGGTTCGCGACACTAAAAAGGTTGAGAAACTATGTATTAAGGTATGCAATATTATTGTAGAAACTTTAGGGTTGGCTTCGGGGACTTAGCTCTGGCTTGAGAGTTGTATCTTTTATAGGAAAATGATATCTCCGTTTTATTGACGATGTTAGATCGTTGTATAATGAATGTGTTATGTCTTTAGGTTAATTCAAACACTGTCTCAATCTGACATTAACGTGTCTGACATGAACGTTAAGTAAATACAATATGGCGATGTGAAATAAGTATTTAAACGTCTTACTGCAAACCACATCACATCAAACATGAATGGCCTGATGTATCGGTAGAGGTCTACTGCCCCCCTTGGCTCCAAACCACTTAGAATCTTGATGAGGTATTTGCAGTGATTATTGACGGCATCCACCCTCCGCTCGAGGGTCCTGAGGTTGAAACTGGGGTTCATGAGCTTACGAGTCCATCGCCATTTTTCACCTGCAATTCGATAATGATACAAAGTTTTACATAATATTGCAAAACCTGGTGCTTATTAAAAAGTTAATTCACTGATTTTCATAATTTTTAGATTGGAATGTTATGAATTAAATTATTTTAAACTTTTATTTAGAATTAAGTTTAGATAGTGGTGGGGGCACGTCCTATGACTCGGTGAAATATTAAATAGCAACAACAGGACAAATTTATACCGGAATTGAAAAGGGTATTATTAGAACTTTAAAAGAAAATTATGTTTAAACACTCGCCTTTTTCATTCAAAATGGTGTGGTGGAGTAATAGAAGTTACAATTTGTATGGAGAGATAATGTTTTTTTGTTCAGATGAGTGTTACTATAACTATTATACATATATGTGTCGTAGCCATATAGCGTAATGGCGCATTTCAGGAAGTGCGCAGTCATTTCACGAAGTATAGACAGAAATATATGTCTAACTTTTTTAGCACATCGTGAAGCCTACGCACTTCGTGAAACGCGTCATTACGCTATGTGTCTAAGTCAGTCTAAGACATATATACTATTATAGGCGAAAGTTGTTGCATATACTTACTCGCATAGGGAGGGTGCTATTAATGTACAAATGTTAATAGTTTTTGATAGTCATCAAAAAAGCATCGTGTCAAGACACAAATATTGTTTCTTCTTTTATTGGTGTCTTTTATGAACTACCGGGTGCCGCAAACTGGTCAGTGTTTATACTATTCAACCGTTAATTAATTTTCACTAGGCAAATATTATGGCATTTGTCGCTATTGCTTTTCAGGGTTGCTACGCCGCGGTCGCGACATAACGCGACACGGCTTTGTTCCGTCGTCCACCGCAGTCGGCCGCACCGACCGCTTAATGCGCATTGTTTTAGCAGCTCGCTTGGCATACGTATCTACAACAATTATATCCTGTTTTTAGATGCTAATGCAAATCCTCGATTTGCCCTATGCCAACATATTTTAGGGGTCCTACCTGAAAGTAAACGAACCCCTATTGTTGTTCTGTTATGTACAGACCGGAAAAACTAGGAGAAAGCTGAATCTAATAGCTATTCTTCTACAGAACACTGCAATATTTTACCTTCCGATGTCGATATAGAATTCCCGAATAATGGCATCACGGCTATGTTTCTTTCTGGTGGTTTCGCCAGTTCTGATTGATGACCAAGAATTGTCTGTAATAAAAAAATACTAACTCAGAATAAAAATATTTCCCAGCAGAAAGAAAACAAGTAATAGGTAATATCTGTCACCTTTTGTCGTAACAAAAGAAATTCTTTAAAGAAACTTTGAAACCATTCCTCTAAAGGTGAAAATATAAAAATAATGGAAAAAAGAAATTAGGATAACACTTTTTTAATTTCTGTAAAAAAATGGTATCGTAGAAGCCTTGTCGTCTGATTTACACAGTAGAACCCAATCCTGAGTGCTCACTGTCAGACGGAAATTGCTTTCCGAGGGGTCTTTGTAGCCACCGCTGTAAAAATATTATCGACCCAACTTCTCTTTTCATGAAGAAAGTGGCCTACGTGAGATTCACGGTTCAGCAATTGACAAGAGATGATCTCTTGGTAGCTAAGATCTACTTCGGGTGTCGCTGAGTCGGCAGAATTAAGTAAAATGAAAAATCAAAGTAGTAAACTAACCGAGTCGCAAACGAGTTGCAGAGCATTCCCAATCAGCGACCAGGGGAAGTCCCCGGAGAACTTGCTCAGCTGGCTCCAACGAGGGCCACGCCTGAGCAGCACGTCGTACACTAGCACTAAAACAAACACCACTAACGCCAGAAACGGTAGAACAAACATTATCTTGTGGAATACGATCGAGCATTTGAGGGTATTACGAGTAATTTGTGATGTGATCAATTGTTATGTATGACTTAGGACTTCTGAGTGAGTACTAAAATATAGTGAAAATCTTTCAATTTATTCGGTTCACTTGAAGCACAGAATTAAAATAATATTTATTTATTTTATTTATTCTTTTACAATTTTTGTGTACAGGTCAGCTTAATGCCTTGCGGCATTATCTGCCAGCTGACCTTTGGACAAGCAGATATGTTATAAAAATGACAAAGAAACTTACTTAATAATATGTGAAATTTATGTTAATTATTATTTGAAAAATTCGTGCTGTGAATTATTTTTTTGTTACTTAACTCGGCTGTCAGTGTAGATTTAAATGGGAGTTGAGTGTTTTTTTTGTTAATTTTCGACGGTCATTATTTATTCAGTTGTCTATATTGATTACAAATGCTGTGTGTAATTAATTATTATGCAAATAATGTTTATTTATTTTTTATTGACTACTAAACCCGCATTGTCCAATTTGTAATAAAACTTTATTGTAAAGGCATGATGTAATTAAACATTCCACATGTACACACTAAAGTCTCAGCCCTACTAATTGATTTTTCCGGAGGTCACGGAATTAGCTCATCTTTGAAGAAAACTCTGCCCGATCTCAATCTTCGCTTTCCAGTTCATTACGCTGACGAGTTGGTAATTAATGTGGCATCTAATTTAATTGGTGGCGCTTTAGTTAACGTAACCTTTTCAGATTGTCAATAACAGAACCCGTTCGTTACAATCACGATTAAACATGATCAGATTTTTTGTTACTAATTTATAGTTTTAGGATGAAAGGAGAAAAATTCGATCACTTTGTTAATTGGTTTAATTTTTTTTAATATATACACTGAATAAAAAACATTGAGGCATGTCGGAGCATCTTGCGATTAAATAATACACAATACCATGTAAATACACACGTTAACTGGTTTAAATATTTTTTTTATATACACTGGATAACAAACATTGACGCATGTCGGAGCATCTTGCGATTAAATAATACATAATACCATCTAAATACACACGCACCATGCCATCACCCTCCCACACACTCAGTACCTCACGCACACACTGTTGCTTTCGTCGTCCGTGCAGTCACTGAGGGGCCAGCTGAAAATCAGCACTGTGGCTTGCCTCAGCATTATGCTGAGCTGGTGTACCCTTTTTGGCACTGTACCACACCGGATGTTTTGTGCTGCATGTATTAGTCTTTGTATACTTCTGTATTGTGTTCTATATTCTGGTGTTTATAATGCTAAATAAACGTTTTCAATTTCAAATGACGCATATCTTTTGGTCATATACAAATTGGGAAAGTCTTGCATCAAAGCATCGCCGTAAGTGAATCGCCCCTTATCGAGCCAAGTCATTTAGTTTTAATTTTGTTGACTAGGTACGTGTCGAGTTCCGCGCAAATTGTCACTCGCAGTCGGCTCTCGGTGCAGTTTGCACCTAAGTAAGTAAGTAGTGAGTTTTGCTTTAGTTTCGCACTCGGAAATCTCTCGTGTGTGCTTATTCAATCTTCTACGGAAAAGACGTGTAGCAAAGTCAAATTCTAAAGGAAATATGGATAAGTATTAGTAGATAGTTCTAACAGAGTGTATCCATCAGTCTTGCCGACGTGTGGGTGGTAAAATCTATGGTATCAAAAAAGGTCTCTCATCTGTAAATGTCTATTATTCATGTATTAATTTACTGTTATGCAATCTGTCAAATTTAATTTTCCATTACAAAAAGGGGTGCCTAAACAATTGAATTACTGAAATGTACAGTTACTGAAATCTTAAACACATATCTGTCGACACAGAGTCGATAATCGACTGACTGTTCATCTATATGCCGTTATTATATGGTCCGAATCACACATTCACGATGTGGCCTGCGCCTGTGCTACCAGCAATCGCATTACGGTAATCACTGTATTGCTCCGTCGAGGGCAGTTTGTATGCAGTGTAATGGGCTAGGCTAACGTACGACTAGCAAATAACCCCATTTGTTATATTGAATATACTATAAAACACAACTTTGAGTAAGGGTGACTCAGCTCTGTATATTTAGTGAAATGTAAGTAAGATCACATCACCGTAAATCCTGGAACATCTTTATTTTCTCTACGACTTTTGGACATAATAAAAAATAGTAATATATATTTTTTGTTATGTCCAAAAGTATATAAGTCATACATCGGTAAGTATTTACATAGATATTTTCTCTACATACGAGATACCCTTGTGGTGTATACCCTGGCCACAGAAAACCATGTCGCTGAAAATCTAGCCGGCTATTGTTCTATTGTTTTGAGGCTAGAGTTCCAGTGAAAATGACGGCAAAAGTTCTGAAAAAATGATTTTCTTTTATGCGTAAAATTAACCTTTATGGAAATATTTATTTCTGGAATGATATCTCATGTCGTTTGTTTATTTTAATTTTTTGTTTGTTTGTTCAGATAACTTAGCTAGGTATTTCTTTTTTAGTGATTTTTTATGCAGCGAAAATCGTCTGTACTGTCATTACACTGACAACTGACTGAAAAATTAAAGGTTTCTTCGAAATTTAAATTTTCGTGTTGACCCGACGATCAATCAGTCTACATAAAGTCAACATTGATATTTTATTGGTATAGAAATTTCGTTTCGCGGATTTTTTGTCCCATTTATTGTAAGTGTACTAACATTTTTAAGATTTACCTATATTGGATTACTACTAGGTGGATATTTCGTAATTGTACACCACAAAAGATAAGGTACACTTCCGTTTAGCATTAGAAATGTAAATTATTGCTTAATTAAAGTCAATTCGCTAATTTGAAAGTTCTCACTTCAGCAAAATGTTGAATTTATTCGCTATTTTGAATAATTTGAATAATCATTTGATGAGGCATTTGAAACAGAGATTCGGGTCCATTTGCAATTAGCAGGAAATTTCTTTAAGCTCTCGGCAACTTTGTTCCGGTTCGCGTCCAAACTGATCAAGTTGGCGGCAGCACGTCGCGAGTTCCTAACACTCATTAATTTCTTTGAAGTCTCGCCTCCGACCGACAACTTCCTTGGCTCTTTCTCACCAACAATTATTAAGGAATTACTTCTGCTTCATTATTGTGCGAATACAAATTACATATAAGTACACACAAACAGCCCGCTCGTTAGGAGTATTTCCGATTGAACACATGGCGGGCGAGTTGATTGAAAGTTCTTGTTGTGTGGCCTACGCCAGCATTATTAAACAGTGTTGGTTAAGTAAGTTGTTGATCCTTCTTCCGTTAAATTAGTTTAACTAGAAATATAATGGGATTCTCCAGACACACACGATATGCTTACCTGCACAGAATCGTATGATATCATAGACAAGAACGAAAGAACCGTTTCTGAGAGCGAGCGAGCGAACGAGAATTTTTGAGCTAGAAGTTAACTATATTCGTTATCAAAATTTTAATTTTCGTTTTGACTTCTTGACCGCTGGGGTCAAGTTCTGTTTTAACCCGTCAAATGTGTGTCGTGTTAATGCCACCAAAATATAAATGTATATAAAGGGGCCAAATTCGAAACCTACAAGAAACGTCTTATTAAATTAAACATAATATTTGCATAACAATAGTTGTAACTATTGTTATGCCAATATTATGTTTTATATATATATATATGTATATTCTATGCTATTGTTTAATGAGCGTGACAGTTTCATTTATTTTAGCTTTCGATTTAACGAATGGCCTACAACAATATTTTTAGTTTCAATCTTGGTTTAATGGAATTTATAGGAGTGGTTGTTAACGAGAAAATGATTTTAAGTTAAAAGAGGTCTGTTCAAGTTTCGTGGAGAGTGGAGAGCCATTGTTGGTACGATGGGCAATAAAGTTTTAATCACGTCAACCCTACTTTCCAATACCTTACCGATATTAAATTTTGACATGTTTTACGACATTTTATAAAAATTGACTTATCGAACAAATTGGGTTTGTATTTCTTTTTGTAAATAGGTTTAGTTGATAGTATGATTATAAGAGAAATTTCTTTGTAAGCAAGATGATTCAGGTAAGTACACAATCTATGAATAATATCTTGAGGTAGTAAGTATTGCGAAATTGCCAGTTTACATCTAAACCAAGTAGGTACATACACCTCACTATACAACAATAGTACTATACTTGGATTTCTGGTGGCGTATAACTCAATTCATAGTCAGCCTGTGTAGGTTAGAATTAGAAACCACTCTATTATGTATCTATTTCTGTCGCAAGGCAACAATACTTGCATTGTTTTGTGTTAACCTACTGGTTTGAAGGTTACGAGAGAGGCACTCGGTTAGCGGCTCTTCAAAGTTAGCAGCGCATCGAACACCATGTACCTATATAACAAGAGGTGAGATGTCTGTGAACGACATCGGTGATTAGGTTGTTTGCTCGTTCATTAGATGTGTTGTGTACGTCCGGACAGTGAGATAACGTAGAGATAGATAGATGTAAAGATTAAGCTTATGTCCATGACAGAATCAGTTCACAATGAAGTTAGACATAATTGAGACGCCGCAGAGCCTCCGGGCCCGCGCTCTACAACGAGTGTCGTACCTGGCATACGGAATCGCTGTCGTCGTTACAAAATAGATGAGTACAGAAAGGGGAAATCAATAGGGTTCTAGCGCGGGACACATATTCACAAGTCTCACACCGTCGTAACGGGGTAACTTCTTTATCTATCCAGCCCAAACGGCCTTGTAAGCGCGTTGTAAGCGGCGGATAGCGTGCTAATATTAATAGGGATGTTGACTTGTCCTATAATTTAGTCGCACATCAATATAAAAAAAGGATATTAATCCGTAGACTTTTCGAGATATAATGGTTAAAAGTTACCAATTAGACGAACGCGCTAGCAACAAATGACGTCACTACAGAAAAACAGCTTAAAAACATATTGGTAGATTTTAACCTATTGTTTTTTTCATGAAAGGTTTTCTGAAATTCCTTATTTTTTTAATTTACATGTCAACTATTCAATATAAGTTAACATCCCGAGTGTGTAAGTAAGTACATCGCGCCGCGAACCCTACGCTGCTGGCACTGATTTTACTTTCTGTATCTATTTAGTTCAGTGGCGTCGTCCTCACGTCACCTTGTTTGTTCGCAACAAGGTATTTGCATTACCTTTGCCTGTTTAACAGTTGTATTTACTCATCTGCGTACTTTTATCATAGGTAACAATATATTTATAATTAGGTACTTACCAACTATGTGTGATTTTTAGATTTATAAAAAAGAGCGAATGTTTTGGTGCTATATTTTGGTTCGAACGGAAAAACCGAAAGTTTCAAGCCCCCAAGTATCGTCTGCTATTCTACTAGCTTTTTAAAGTTCTATCGCCATTCTGGTTAAGATGAAAATAAAACCTTCAATTTGAGACTTTCAATATAGCATTCTGAGAGGAGTTTTAAAAGGTCTTATCTTATGACAGGGGGCCGGGAATAATCCCAGCGGCATTTCGACCCTTGAGGATCTTTTGTGCCGCCCCATTTTACACACTGGTCTTCTCAGTGTGCAGGTTTACTCACAATGTTTTTCCTCAACGTTAGAGCAGTCGGTAAATGTACGTAAATCTTCGAAAAATATGAAAAACTCATTGGTACATGGCACTGCACAGTTTCGAACCGGGAGCTCCCGCATGAAAGTCCGGTGGCCTAGGTACTGTGCCACCGACGCTCTTTTAAAAGGTCTTAGTAGAAGGTAAGAGCAATTAATTTAACTCTAAATTACATAATTTAATTGGCAACCTAAGTTTAATTTGCAACAATTTGACTATAATAGTCACAGTATACCTACGTATTCCATTCAGTGCCAGTGCGTTCACTCCGTACCTATACTATGCAATGACAAGGTTTAATGCATGTATGAGTATCTGCAGTAGACAGATTTAGTATGCCAACAATTAGATCTAGAATATAGATATGCTTCTATATGTATAGGTACCTATACAGGGTGTAACATTAAGAACGGTCAGTATGGGAAAGTCTTAAACTATAAGACATACGAACATCTGTTCTTAGGAACCATGTCATCAATTTTAGTAACAAGAAAAACTGTATTCATACATTTAAAAAAAAACCTGTACTCAGCCTGGGAATCGAACCCGGTTGTTTTGAAAAAAAAATCCAACACTATTTCTATTTGGATATCGACTGTGTAGGTGTTAAGGAATAAATGTTAGTATGAAACGTGATGTTTAAAATTAATAAAACGCATTGTTTCCATATCTTTTAATTTATTTTAGACTAGACTATTAATTACTATCTTTTAATTTATTTTAGACTAGACTATTTCTTGTGGGGTTACGTTAAGGATGAAGTGTACAAAACAAGCTACGACACAATTGAAGACCTAAAAGCAGCCATAGAGACAATTTTAACGCAAATTCACCACCTGAAGATACAAAATTCAATAGTAAGATCGTTACCTAAACGAGTTGAATGTTGTATTTTACAAAATGGTAGTCATTTCGAACACCTACTAAAATAAATTAAAAGATATGGAAACAATGCGTTTTAATAATTTTAAACATCACGTTTCATACTAACATTTATTCCTTAACACCTACACAGTCGATATCTAAACAGTAATAGTGTTGGATTTTTTTTCAAAACAACCGGGTTCGATTCCCAGGCTGAGTACAGGTTTTTTTTTAAATGTATGAATACAGTTTTTCTTGTTACTAAAATTGATGACATGGTTCCTAAGAACAGATCTTCGTATGTCTTATAGTTTCAGACTTTCCCATACTGACCGTTCTTAATGTTACACCCTGTATACAAGGAGAAATGGAATTTATGCAAAAGCTATCCAGAATGATGATTTCACTAGTAATGGATCGTGTTTATTTAAATAACAACCTATGTAGTTATTTAAATAAACGTCGAACTATGTAGTTACTAGTAGTTCGTCGATAAGAAAATTACATAAATACATGTAAGAAAAACGATAAAATAGAAAGACCGCTATTTTAAATATTTTTATTTATTCAAATAAAAAACTAATAATACATTTTATCATGTAATTTATACATTAAAAATACCCATTATATATTAAAAATACCCATCGATTTGAATCACAGGACATGCCAGTTCATGCATTTTTCACCAAAATTCGCTCAAATTGAATCGCATCGATTCAAAAAATACGAATCGATCGTCATAGGTATGATGTCCTTAATAAAAACACCCGAAGCACAATTTTGATCGTGTCTACACTTTTGGGCAACCCTGTAGGTATGTATTGCTGGTCGATTGCAATTGTTTTTTGGTGTCGCTCGGGCCGTTGCCATACCGCCCGTTCTGAATAGGGAGACAGAGTTCCCTGTCAGTAGATCATGCTGAAATAATTATAGTAGTTATATAAAATTAAAAATATAATCCAATAAGTAAGATCACGCATAATTATTGAACATAGGTATGATTTGAAATTGTGATAGATAGGTGTCACTTTCGGCATTTTTGAAAAATTGAGTTTTTTTAACCCCAGACCGACCAAAGAATGAAAATGAGAAAAAAAATGAAAAAAAAAAAAAACGTTTATTTGCTTTCAATACAATAATAATACAAATATAATACAATAATAATGGGTGTTATAAGTTTGACACGTTTGTCTGTTTACCATAATTGATAATAGTGAGGTGAATCACATCGGTCAATGATTTAACGCTGCATTAATACATTAATCTGAGTATTAATTAGCACAGATTAGTTCAGTTGAGTGCCATCACAACCACGTCAAATACTATGAACATGGTCGTTTTGTGTCATTAGATTGCATGTGGCGGACGTGAGCCAATCTACCCAGTTGTTCTTGTGCTGAGTGGTCTACTGCCCAGTCACGAAATAGATAAATACTTAAGTAACAGAAGAGAAACTCCCATTGTCGTTATGGGTCGCACGGCGCCAACTTACCTACGTATCACGCCGTGTACAGTGCGGCGGTCGCTGGACCAAAGAATCGTAACGAAGTTCGTGTTAGGGCCCATTCCGACAGCAGGCGGGAAAGCATTTCGTGGTCAGCATTCACAGAGTTCTGCGGTAGAGCATACTTGCCCATCAAAGGTGGAACAATGACCGCAGAGCGCCTCCTGTCGGAATGGGCCCTATCGATGACGTGGTAAGAACCGACAGCGCGACGACGTGGGATTATAATATGAGGTGCCTCACGCTAGAACACTAGTAAGTAGCTTCATTTCTGTTACTTTCTATTTTGTGGCCCATATGAGATTATAACTTCGAGCTACTGATCTCGCCGACTTCGCATCTCAAACCATTAGCTGCGCTTAATTTCCGATTCCATTTGAACCGTAAAGATAGAAATATTCTAGACTAAAAATATTCTAGACTAAAAACTCGAACGCGGTTCTGAAACTAGTGTTATATAACTTTTCTTTTACTTGTTACTTTAAAAACCATAAATATTTATTATGAAGTGGTTATTTTTGATGATAGTATAAGAATAATAATAAGTTTATTTGTGCGGTAAGATTACAAAGGATTCATAGTCCATACACCAGTAGTTACTATAGTAACTGTACTATAGTATAGTTACTGTAGTATAGTAGGTATTATTACCTATTATTACTATCTACTAATAACCTTTTTCCACATAAATGTCCTTAGATTATTAAAATTAAGTAGGTACTTACCTACTACGTATGTAAATATATGGGAAAATAAAAGAAATTGCCAGAGAAGATAAAAGGACAATGGGTGAGGTAGTGCCGAATTTGTGATCTCAGTAACACTAAGGCTGCGGTTAAACGACGCGAAAATTTCGTGTCAAATAAACGCGGCCTAAAACGATTTAAGTTAACGTAGATTAACAAACAGGCGAAAAAAAGGAGGGATCAGGGTCGCGGGCGGTCAAAGTGGGGGATTTGGCCGTCCACTGGCTTTCGACTCTGGGGAAGGCAGCAACGTGCTATGGTTGCACGCTGCAGTGACGGGAGGAACCGGGAAGTGGAATATACAACTCCCAGGAAGAGCCCAAGACAAATGCTAGGAGGGCACCGGTGCGTTCCACTGGAGATCCCGGAGCCCTCCGATATGCACGAGGCCGGCCATCGAGGAGGTTTTAGTGAGTAAAAATCTCACATAACCCAGTCTCTCCCCCAGGAGGCTGGGTATCTTCCGAAGATTTACCCCCCGTTAACAAAAAAAAAGAATAACGAATAGTACAGTAGCATGACTAACATACGTGTGCATTGCTATGCCATGTAGGTACATCCGGAGGATAAACAGAAGTAGCGGCCCACTCCCCTAAGGAGTTGTGTACATTTTGCAGGAAGTTTCATAAGAGTCATGGAGCCGTTAGTTGATTACAGTCAGAGCCGTTGTTGGAATTTACAAATATACGCGGGAACCTCGTTTGATTTAGTTAATTAACTTTCTCGTGTGGCTCAAGTTTGTCAGCGGCAAATATATTTCAAAACTTCCCAAAGGAAGTAGAGGGCCCCTGATATTCTGGCTCGGTTTCCCTGTGTGTTTCATATTCTGTTCATCTTAAAATCATCTCTAAGAGAGAATCAGTCGACTACATCGCAGTAAATTGAATGATAGGATTTTCAGTTAAAGATTGTGGTAAAATTCCCTCCTCTACGGATATGATCAGGATTATAAACAAACCCTCCGCTAGCACCCTGAGCGCCCGTGTGCAAAACCGATTATGCCGCCCCCCTAGCGCGCACCTTCTACCACCGCACCAGCTACCGAATTTGTGAAATTTTACCCGGATCTGACATGGATGGGTTTGGTTAGAGGACTAGTGTGCGGTTGATGGGTAAGGTTAGAGAGGAAGCAAGCGAAGCGAGCTCAAAATAGCGCGGATTCGACGCGAATGATGGGCTAGATTAGAGACCTAGGGCAAGCGAAGCGAGGTCGAAATTTCAGCGCGGATCCGATGCGGTTATTGGGTTAGTTTTAGAAAATCCGGAGAAATTATTGTATCCCGGGAGCTCGGGAGGTTGACTATTACTCCCGGAGTATCACGGGCTTTCCGGGAGGGTTGGGACTACTAGGGTTAGTAGTTTATCAAGTATGTTACAGTTAACATACTTTTCAATATAGGACGTTTCACGTCTTAATTCTGATAGGTGATAATAGATGGTTTTGTTATGGGATAATTATAAATAAATAAATTGAGAGACAATGCATTTTTATAATGCTGTATGTAGGTACTGATTAATGAGTTTGAACACGACGAAATCTCTGAATTTACCGCCCCCCTGAATGTGCCGCTCGCGTGCGGTGCACGCCTTGCACGCCCGCTTATGGAGGCTCTGATTATAAAAGACTCTCTATTCACTGTACCGTTACGTAGCTATTATGAGCGACTAAAGTAAATACGTAACTTAGTACGTAAGAAGGTACTTTGTTTCGATAAAAGTATGGATTAACCCGTTATACTACAGGTCCGATATACCTAACTATAATTAAGACACTTACGTGTTTGCGGAAGTACTATTTTAAATCAATCAATTGTTTATCTGAAAAGTTATAAACTAATCTAAATACAGAAGGAAGACATGCAAACTTCATGGTTGCGCTCCGCATAAACTTCCCGCTCCGTTAAATTAATAGGCACATTTTAACGCCGACGACCTTGTCTACGGATTTCACCAAAACATTCAAATTAATATTAGAGCCATCCGCCACTGTTGGATTTAATCCACTAGAACAATAACATTGTTAACATTTCATCGCTCTCGGTTAGTATTACGCCTACAATATTTAGTAGCTGCTGCTTAATTAATTAAATTAAGCCGCCCGCTGAGTAGGTGCCATTATTATGATTAATAATGTACACTTTGCAGTGCGTAGGGCGGTAGGCTTCTACTCGATGAGTTCCGACCCAATGAGAGATACGCTCGTCTGCTGTCTAGTGACTTGGTGAAGAATTATACATAATGTTTAGGTACGACTTTACTTAATGCTCGTGAAAAGTTACTCGGATCCTAGAAATTAGACGTGCGGGTATGCTATGGCTTCTTCTTCTTTTTCTTTCGAGTTGATGATCCAAACTAAATTTTTCCCGACCAGAAGGCAGCCACATCGATAGCCTTCTGGTTGGTCTCGAAAAGGTCCTCCCGCGTGCAGGTGGTCGGATACGCGGGACAGCAGAGCAAGTGCTCCATGGTTTGAGGGGAGACACCACACTTACAGTTTACTTGATCGCTATTTGTGTAGATTATCTCCGCAGCAGCCAACCTGGTTTCGCAGGCGATTAAGCGTTTTCCTACTACTTTTTGTTACTACCAGACTAAATAGAAGTACTATACGCTTAGGTAGGTAGGCTAGACTACTGAAGACCCACCTGTCCACGCACGTCGCTGATCCGCGAATTTACAACAAGATACCAGCTCCTATCCGAGATACTAAAACGTACAACTGTTTCGTTTTTAAATTTAAAAAATGGTTGATCCAAAAGGCCTATTACTCTGTCAACGAGTTCCTTGACGAACGATGTTTGAAACTGTAGATTTATATTCTGCGATACTTTTTTATTTTTATTTTAGTTACTTTTTTTTTACTATATGACATTATACTTACTTTAAGTAAGAAATTTTATTAATATTAATGTATAATAATAATTATAATAATCATGGCATGCTAGTATTTATTTCTAATTATTTTCTATCTTTTTGACAATGTATGATCATTACTGAAATAAATGAATATGAATAGGTATGTAACTAATCTTTCGAATACGACAACCTAGGCCTAATAACCCTTGAAAGAGTGATTTTGATGATATAGGTACTTATAGCAAAAAGTTATTCTGTAATATTACCTAGATTGAATTCCTTTATTCGGTCGTAGCTTTCAATATTACTAGGCAGCTAAATCTAGCGTGAGATTAGGGTCATGCAATTTGTATTTGATTTATGTTTAACTTCCCTTTTACTTACTTTCATTTATTATATGTATATTTAGATATTTTCTTTCTAAAAATGTCTAGTTTAAATCGCATAATAATACGATAATATATATACACATATTATAATAATAGTACAAAAAGTAATACATAGTAATACAAAAAGTACTTAAAAACATGATACTTATGTACATAATCGATTTTTAATCGGTCCAAATACAAATAATTTTATTGTGTGATTAAGTATTACAAAAAAATGTTAGATAATTAGATAATTACACTACAAAATCTACCTATATATTAGGCATACAATTTTTCGCATTAGTATAAATACCTGCTTATAATTTTTTGCTTAAATATATGTATTTTTATCTATTTGTAAACTGTTTGTGTTTAAAATAAAATAAATCAATCTCGGAGTAAGATTATCATACTCTCAGAACTAGACACAGACACATGCAGTTATTAAATTTCATTAAGAATGTCAAAGTTAAAATTATTATAAAAGTATGTCAAAATAAACCAAAACATTCTAATTTCACTTCATAAATAAATAATAGCAGGTAATTATCAAACAAAATGTCAAACTACACAAAACCGAAACGATTGAAATTAAAATCAAATCAAATGTAGATAGTTGTTTAAATTCATGTTTCAATAATAACAAGGACAGTGGAAGACACATCAAGCTATACGCTGTGGAACCCTGTCGCAATAAGTTTTTGTTATGAAGCTGCGCTACTTGACTATACTCTCACATGTTATCCTACGATACAGGTAAGTATAAGGGCTGAACGACTGACTCAGTTAAATATCTTGTCTTAGGAACTTACTCTCCTTATGCCAAACAACTCTATTTTATCTATAAACATCTCTATATTTTATAACAGTATTGCGTAACAATAGCAGCTATTCAACTACAAAGTAAAAAATTAAATATATAGTTTCAATTCCAAAATACAGGCGGTAAATTCTACATTATACTCGTATTTATGTATTGTGAACTACATAATGTACCTATAAAACCTTGCCTTTCACGTATAAGCACTATATAAAGAAGTTCGATGCCATAGTAGTAGTAGGTAGGTTTACAGCAAATATTTGCACCATTTAAAGTCTTTCAACCTATTAAGCGAGGTGTTCGTATGAGTGCAACGATAGGAGCTCTGTCTAGTTAGGTCTAAAGCATTTACTAGTGCATTCTAAACGAGCACGAGACACCGGGGTTAGAGATTTTATCAGTGTTTTCATTTACCCGGTAGCGACGTCGGCTCTCATGCACTAGCTCAATCTAGGTTGTTGCAGGAACGTCCACATGCTCCAAATTCAACGAACACAGGAGACATGAGCCACGATTGCTAGGACACGGAAACCTGCCACTGTGTTATCTACATTCTAACAGTGTTTTGACACAACATGCTTGTGTTAAAATAAATGTTGATATTATTTTTATATATTTTGATGAACGCGAGCTGCGATTTCAATGCAGAATGGCGACTTCGTTGCGCAGAATGTTGTTTCAGGTATAATTTTTATTTGGAGGTAGAGTCAAACTTTTTGTGAGTTTCCAAAAGTACTGTTATAGTAAGTACCTGAGTATTTATGTAATTTTGTATACATAGATAAATAGATAGATAGAAACACTTTATTGTACACACATACAGGAAAAGTAAAAACTACAGGATACTATTCCTGATATGTATATATTCTTATATTTATTTATTTGTTAATTTAACAGCATATAACATTAAATATATAAAACAAGCATTTAAAATATCTGTACATGCCAATTAATTATACATATATAGGTACCTTACTGAATATCTTGTTAGGTTGATATATTTTTTAAATCTTATACATTTTTGTATTCTTGAAACACCTTCAATTATGTCAACTATGTATGTACGTTTGTACTTATATTTATTTGTTGTGCATATGCATATGCTTTGTAACTAATTTTTTGTCACGTTAGTAAGGACTAAATGCCAATGAGTTTACTCGGCGTTAAGTGTACCTAATACGGGCAGCACGGAACGAGCACAGATGGGGAGCAAACACGGGCTTAACTGCATTTCAGGAGTTGATTCCCTTTTAATTAAACGAGTTCTAGACAGCGTGCTAACCGGGGCGACTAGGAAACTTACCCTGAAATTGATATATAAAGCTCTGCGTCTTACTCTGTACCTCCTCGAAACCACGGGATTATTTAATATTTGTGTTTTGATCAAAAATAAAACAACAATTTTATACCCAGAAGAATCTACCAAAAGAGACAACCGGTAATTGGAAAAAACATAAAACTCAATTTATGGTCTTATACTGCGCGTGTAGGCGACCACGATTGATTTGAATCCATTTCAATTTTGGAGGGTAAAATAATCACCGACCCTTTATTGGCTTTGCCCGATCACAAAACACTTCATAAAACGTTGATATAAATTATACAGCGAAATGATCGTTTCATTTTATCTGTTCCAGCTCGGATGTAATTCCAGCCTCGTAAAACCCACTCCGGAGAGTGCTGGAGCCTTCTTTCTGGAAGTGCCTAAAATAATGTTCACGTGTCGTACTGATTCCCAATTATTACTCTCCATTGTTTATTTGATCGTATATAATCATGGATATTGAATTACGGATTTCCTGCTCGGATTTCTTCTGCTGTTTCTGTTACTTACTGGTACTTCAATGCATTGTAATTTGTCCATCTAAGTAATTTTTGTAAGGTTGGGAAGAAAAATCAGCAGTTATACCAACGTAAGAACTTACTTTTTATTTTCGATAAATATTGTCGTGTTAAGTCTAGGGATATTTTTTATTATTCTATTAATTGTTAACCGAACACTATATTTTGCACCCATAAAAATACGACTTACGTCAAAGACATTAGCGCCAATATAGCGGCAATCATATCTAAAATCAAACCAATGTTGCGGCAGTCGGAATTAAATATAATATATAGTATAAAATGAAAATTTGCGCATTATGGAATTGTTCATAGCATAAAGCTCAAATAGTCAAACAACACTGGGTACGGCGTATTCATATTCATATTCATTTATTTCAGTAATGATCATACATTGTCAAAAAATAAATATTAAAATGTTAGCATGTCATGATCAATAATAGTAAAATTTCTTACTTAAAGTAAGTATAAAGTCAACAAGTTTAAAAACTAATTTTAAAAAAAAAAGTATTGCAGAATATAAATCTACAGGTTCAAACATCGTTCGTCAAGGAACTCGTTGACAGAGTAATATGCCTTTTGGATCAACCATTTTTTAAATTCAATAACGAAACTGTTGTACGTTTTAGTATCTCGAATACGAGCTGGTATTTTATTGTAAATTCGCGGACCAGCGACGTGCGTGGACAGCTGGGTCTTCAGCAGTCTACTGTCAATGAGTTCGAGATCCTGCTGCCTCACTTTTGTCAGTCTCTTGCCAACCCATTTCTTAGTAGGATACTCTCGTAGACACAGCACCAAAATGGCACAAATAAATTGGTTTCATTCTTGGGTATGACCATAGAAAAAAGAGAATTCTCTTTATTCCGTGGGTATGACAATAGCCAAAAGAGATAATTGGTATATTATACATAGAGGTTAGTACTTTTTTAATATTCCACTTGAACTTATATTCGCATAAAAATGTGTTACAATGAGTTGAAGGTGATTATATGTTAGTTACCAAAATTACTATATAAAATAAACATTATATAAGTCGTTAAGGATTTATCTTTAATTATTTAACAGATAAGAAGTAAGAATGGGTATCCCATTATATAAAGCACATATGTTTATGTGCTGGTGGGTGGGGGTGGATGGACATACTTGTTTTTAATATTTATCGACTGAGGATAGGAGTTGAAATGGCCCCGCCGTAGCTTACTATTTCTTTCAACTTATCTACAATATATTAACCGCGATCGAAAGCTTCTATGAATATTGTGATAGGTATATTGTTAAGACGATGGAAACTATTCGAAGTGTTCCAGATTTCGAATAGTAGTAAATGGGAACAACCACGTAATAGCTGCGGAACCTAGCAGCTAACTTAAGCTACTCGGCAAACTTAATGTAACTTCGCCTTGGCAGCCGCGGATGCTCCAATAATGGTCTCGTTATTTCTCTTCACATTTCATAGCGAGCGCTGATTGACCGCTTACATGTACTGCTGAAACGATTTTTTTTATTGTATAAGTACCCCATAGACATAATGTTAAGTATTAGAGGGTTTTTGATTGGTATTATCTACACCACATCCTGTACTATAGTAGGTATACGCATATAATCTGGTGTATAGAATCACCTGCTTCCGATTGTCTGTCGAATAAATCCATTGTAAATCTAAAAGAAGTGATAAAGTGAGGATTAGCAGATCACATATTCTGCTGGTGTGGTCCGAGGTCTCGGGGGCAGACCGGGCGGTCAATCGGGCGGGCGCGGCCGGCACAGCTGCAATTACCTAATGATGCACAGCGGTTACCCAATTACGGCCGCTGGCGCTGCTGCATTTACGTTTTTAGTTCAGCTGATTCCGAGCTTAATGCGAACTGTATAACTCACGGATTCGTTGAAAAGCACCACACACAACCAGTTCCAAATGAAAGAACTTTTATTGACATTGTCTTTTATTGTGCTGAAACCTGAAACAAACACTTGTTAGCGACCAAGCAAAACGGAAACAGTAATTTGTTTTGTTGTCGCGTCAGCTTGCTCCAGTGTATTTCGGTTTCCGTTTTCACCTGCTATTGACTGGCTATTAATTAATTGAAATACGAGTAACTTATAAGCGGTGAACACACTCCATTTTCACCTCGTTCCTCAATATCTCTGAATGAAATCCAGTTACGCCGCTATACACTTAGCTACCGAAGATTACCATTTCATGATCGTGGCTGCGAAATGGTCGGGGCCAAATTAGACTCCGGCGTAGCTCCACAAACAAAGTGGGAGAGATGTTAATTTAATGTACGACGGTGTCACTCGAAGCGGGCCCACAGCTCCGACTTTCAAAGGGCTAGGACAGCCACGGATTCTCTATTATGTAAATTTTCGCGTAATTTTCTCGGTGGGAGTGTGCCGGCCAGCCAGACTTTGTAACGGGAGTACCCTCTCATTAAAGCTTACCTGGGCTCTTTAATTTTTGAAGGAAATTTTAACAATGCATAGCGTTTTGACGAAACCTTATAGTGAAAAAAACCACACAAATACGTGCTACTTACTGAGAACTGTGGAAGGATCGGATTACTTAATAGTTTCTTCTGCGAAGCGGCGGAGGGTTATGTAAGTAATTAATAACATCTAGGAGCTACAGCGATTTCCTTTCAGTTCGTTTGAAGTGGAAAATCTCGGGAACTAGCATTAAATACTGACATCTTTGTAATAAATGCTAAAGACAATACATCTGCTTCACGTTTTATGATGACAAAACTACACCGTAAAACCCTATATTTATTTAATGCAATAATTTCGACGATCTACTGTTTAATTTTTATAATATATATTTATATTATAGATTACATTACGTTAATGCCCTAAATAAATATTCACTTAAGTATAGCATCTCCATCATAAACCAACAAATACGACTTACATCAAAGCATTTAGAAATATTTACGAGTATTAGTCAAAGAACAGAATATATCTGGAACTAATAATAATAGACTAAAGATTTGACTGGGGTTTCCACACCTAAATTATGTAAGCGATTATCTAAGAGCTATCTCGAGTAAGTTGTCACACACACAAGCCACATCAGAATTCTAAGATTACTACGCATACTTACCTATATACCTCTTGTAGACTCCTAAGTGGATGGATGAAACAATACATGAAATTTGCTTTGAAAATGACAATACCACAAATAAATATTATATACAAATCAAGCAAGGATCACAGAAAAAATGCTTTCATCTCAGTTAGTTCAAGTACATCACTTTGGACCAACAAAATACCTTGTTCAAATAAAAAAAGTGCATTTTGATTAATTTAAAAGTGCATTTTGATTAATTTAATTATACATTGATTAAGTAAAAAAATCACTATATTTATTTAAGAAAATGATTCTTTTCCATATCTAAGAAATAGTATTTTCGGCAATATTTTCTTTACTTATAGAAAATACTTATTCCCGATGTATCGTTTTATTCAATACACCTACAGTAGTATTTTTTTAACTTAATGAATTAACTTTATTGATCAAAAGCAATGTACTTGAACTGAGCAGACTTTATATTAATATAAAAATTTGTTTTTCAAGAAAATACTGTATGTAAACGAACTGATGGAAGATATTTCATGGGATGAAAGAACCTATGAATATAAGGAACTTGCACGAAAAAATTTGAAATTTGCATTAAAAAAATTTCGAATTCCCATACATTATTAGGTCACGTGACCGACCGATTTGTATGAAGAATTCCAATTTTTTTGTGAATTACTAATAGTTTTTTGCGAAAGCTGCACATATTCACTTTTATTCACCGAGTACTTCATCCCGTAAAATTTATTTCATAAGTTAGTTTACATACTGTATAAGTTAAGTATTATATTCTTGAATTTTGAAACCTTTTTTTTCGTGATAGGAATCGTTCGAACAAGTGTGTCAAAGAGTAAAAGGTAAACCGACTTTACCAACATAAATGGTATTTTAAGCAACTGACACGTTATTACAGCTATTGTAAAATGAGTTTTTAGTTTTTGATACGAGCGTAGCGAGTATCAAAATAGAAAAAACGACTACTTATTGAGTTGACGGTATCGTAATACAGGTAATGGACGTTCATTACATAACAACCCGTAGCAATGAAGTAGTTTGTGTTGCTGTTTGTGGTTTCACATTGAACAAATTAGCAAATCGGTGTAGTAAAAATATATCATTAGCTAATACAGGGTATTCGTATAGTTTTTTTTAAAGTTTGGACTAGATCCGCATTTGACTACAATCTCACCTGATGGTAAGTGACGATGAGGTCGGGGATGAAGCACGCGGGACCCAGTAAATTAGCTTATAGCTTATTCACTCTCACCTTGAAGATGCCAAGCTTGTATCTCTCGGGAAACACAGACGTTGCCGGCGGCAGGTTGTTCCAGTTCCTGCAAGGAATTCTAGTTTGGGCTATATAGTGTGATGCTCATGTACCTATATAGCTCATGTGTCATTTACCTATTTGAATGAGAAACAAAATCTGTAGCAAACTTTCAGTTTGTAATGTAGGGCACATAATACGAAAGCCTAACGGGTACTAATCCGCGGATGAGCCGCCGGTTTCGGAACATCTGCGGCCGAGACAACGGAGGAACAAAACAAAAACGGAATGAGAAAGGTTCGGAAAGTCGTATTGTGGCAAGTTGCGATGAAGCAGGCGGGCTGTGCACCATTGTGTCTTCAGTATTTAGGCTAGGGTTGTTCAGACAGGCTCCCTACAAAACATTGGAGAAAGTATACTGAGTACTTACTGAATACTGAGTGGAATGATTATCACCATTCCACTCAGTATTCAGTCAGTGCCCTGTAGAGGAAAATTGTGTTGATTGGTTGGAACTACATTTCCTACTATTACGTACTACTTTAGAATATAAGGAATTAGAAAACTAGTTGCTAGTCAAATATCAAATTTTATCAATTGATGGATCATTTTGGAGATTCTAGGTACCTAGATTGGATATAATCACGTATAAAGTGATAGGAGCAACATATCCTTTTATTTTACAATTACCGCTTGTTGGAGTGCTTTGATGTGACTTGAATGTAAGTAAGTCATTATATACTTTATTTTCTTCTTTTTTAAAGTTTTGGTCGATAAATAGAGGTAGGTAGGTAAGCGACGTTATGAAACTGAAATATTCACGCATTTATATACCTACCTTAAGATTATAAACATTTTCTAACCTCCATTGTACATTTGGTGATCATAAAAAAATGGACGGCGTGCATTTCGACTTTGACATTTACCAGAATACATTACCCTTGACGACTAATAAACGTAAATTAGACAAAAACTCATTATCCTGAAAAACTATTAAACAGGCTACGAACTCAAGCGACAAACGCCTTTAAAATTAATTAGTCAACTAATACATAGGAAACGAGATAAATACGCTCAGTTTATAGCCAAATTGGGTTTTAAAGAGAGTCCTTAATTCAAGTAACACGTATTTTATGTAAGCGTAAACGTTTTACGATTCTCACTAGACGTGAGTTGCTAAAATTCAATTTAGACTTCTATTCATTAAAGGAGAATGGTCTTAAGTAGTTACTTAAAATTACTTAGTCATCGATAAGACCACAATACAGCTGAGCTACTTTCATTGTGTTTGTGTGTAATGGTGTAGGTAAGTAAGGCACATCCACAAACACTAACTCATTATAAGTTAATAATTTCACCATTTAATTTGGAAGCGGCGAGCATTGTGTTTGACAGAATTCACTTCCACATAAATTGGCGAATGAAGTTACAAAGACTATAATTAAATTCCCAACATAAAGCGTCTGGCTGCGAATTTATACTGAAATAAGTTGTTAGTATGTCGAAAAACATACACCACCACCAAACACCTACTCATATCTAAATACATAAAGGCCATCGCACATTGTAGCGACTCGACGCGAACCAGACACGAACTCAACTCAGAGCAAAGCATTGAAATGTGAGCTTTATATCGTATTACATACAGTAGGTTTTCAAAATTCAAGTGATTTAGTTGTCGACGGGCCCACGCGTTGACAACTCATCGACGACTACTTCACCTTCTACTTCTGATTTTTGAAAACCTACTATATGTAATACGATATAAAGGTCATATTTCAATGCTTTGCTCTGAGTTGAGTTCGTGCCGGGTTCGCGTCGAGTTGGTATAATATGCGATGGCCATAAATCGGGATTGCTAGTGCTCAATTTTTCAATATTTTTATACCTAAGTAGGTATCACGTAAAGCTTCAGTTGCCTTGACCTATATCTCATGCCGATATGCCTACTTTTTTAGAAACTGGAATTTAATTCTTTGTAATTTTCTTATTGTCAGCATACACTTACTCACTCACTAATTTGTATCAGGCATCAGTTAAAAGTCTGATAAAAAATAAGTAAGAGGTTGTAAATTAAACATATAATTATCTAATAATATTATTATGTCAGATATTATACTGTAGGAACGATCCAATCCAATTAAGTGTTTGTAGTAGGGGTCACCAATTGTAGGAACGCGCTATGTGCGGACATGGATGACGTAACGTCAGTTGTATGAAAGGGAAAAGGGAAGATCTTCCACCAAGCGGGGTGTTGTGCCTGGTGACCATATGTGCTGGTCCAACTATAGATATTTGGAACTCGTATATACAAAGTGTAACATTAAGAACGGTCAGTATGGGAAAGTCTGAAACTATAAGACATACGAACATCTGTTCTTAGGAACCATGTCATCAATTTTAGTAACAAGAAAAACTGTATTCATACATTTTAAAAAAACCTGTACTCAGCCTGGGAATCGAACCCGGTTGTTTTAAAAAAATAATATCCAATACTATTTCTATTTAGATATCGATTGTGTAGGTCTTAAGGAATAAATGTTAGTATGAAACGTGATGTTTAAAATTAATAAAACGCATTGTTTCCATATCTTTTAATTTATTTTAGTAGGTGTTCGAAATGACTACCATTTTGTAAAATACAACATTCAACTCGTTTGGGTAACGATCTTACTATTGAATTTTGTATCTTCAGGTGGTGAATTTGCGTTAAAATTGTCTCTATGGCTGCTTCACATCACGTTTCATACTAACATTTATTCCTTAAGACCTACACAATCGATATCTAAATAGAAATAGTAAAACAACCGGGTTCGATTCCCAGGCTGAGTACAGTTTTTTTTTAAATGTATGTATACAGTTTTTCTTGTTACTAAAATTGATGACATGGTTCCTAAGAACAGATGTTCGTATGTCTTATAGTTTCAGACTCTCCCATACTGACCGTTCTTAATGTTACACCCTGTATACTAAGACCCAGGAAAATTTCGATAGCGCGTTCTAAGCCGATGTGAGTAGGTACTGTATCGTAGTGGCGCGCGTCGTGCGTCGCCACAATACTAATGACGACTCGGTATTAATGACTTATTTATAGGAAAATTATAACGAAGTAGCTACCTTTATTCCAACTTCTAAAACAGAAATCGCTGAAGCAAACATGTCGGCTCAAAATATAAGTTAAATTACCTTACACCGTTATACTATTAGTTACAGACTACTGCCGGTCTTATTTGACTTTACGCGATACTTACGTAGGTACCAAAGATTTGAAATTAGGCGCTATAAGTACGATATATTTCTGTGGTATGTTTTCTGACATAGTAATAAATAATTCAAAAGATACTCCTAGACAAACTGGATACATACATCTGTTAGTATTTTTTCTGAATAGAAATACCGATGCATTGTTGAGACAGTTTAATATATCATGCATGTTTCCTATATGACAGCGTCGTCGGTGCACTCGCTCCAGCTCCCAGAAACTGGGCTACCAACACACAACTCTATATCTATATTATGTAGCTTTTACTAATTTCTCAGTTCATCGATCCAGCGCTGCATGCAGCGTCTATTATGAACAGTACATATCCTATCCCATATTTATTTAAAAATCCTCGAATGAACTTTAAAACATACGGTATCTGTGAAGGATACGGCATCAACAAATAGGATACACAAAGCCCGGAGGTATCTTGGTTGTTTTATATGTGTGCAAAAGACGGGAGCGCGGAATAAGTATATTGAATTCTAAGCGCGTCGCCGTCGAGCGAGCGTACGTGCCCCGCGACCAACTGTTCGAAGCCTCAGCAAAAAGTCCAAATAGCCGTGTCCCCGCAAAGAGGATACGGAAGGGGCCATTGTGCCCGATGCACTCAGGAGTTGCTGCAAATCTCAAAACATCTCTAAAGGACATAACGAGAAAAGTTGTGGGCGTGCTCACTGCGGTTGGGATTAGCTCTTTGTTTTCCGATATTAAGCAAGTTTTATTGTTGGAAAATTTCTTTAAATTGAAAACGTAATCGCTTGTCAGTATCACACCTCTACATTTAGAGTTAACCCCGTTAAGGTTAGTCACAAGGTCAGACATCTGGACACAGATTATAAAGTACTTAATACGTTTAGGTGGCTAGTTCATACTATAATACATAAATAAGTACCTAACTACTAATGTAGATACAAAATACAAATACAAAAATATTTATTAAGCCAAACAATATTCAAATTATAATCATTTAACAACAGTGTAGTTACAATGTATATATAAGTAAATATCGGTCTCTACTACCTGCACTGGCCTTATCGGCCGTCTTGCAGCATAGTAGATACACTTAAATAAAATTAAAAAAACGTAATTATTTATTCATTATATTGTTGTTCATACCTGTTGTGAGAGGGTGTTTGAGGGTGAGAGTATGCGTGTGTGTGTGTGTGTCTGTGATGTAAAACAATATTACTGATTTTGATTAATGACCATTGTTACCATGTTTCTGTTGGTACTCAATAAGTCCTAATCTAGACCAATGACGTACTACACCTAAATCGAATGGATAAACAAACACACAGTAAGTTTTCATTTTATCTAGTTACCTATTCGTATGTGAAAGTTTTTAAATAAACTTTTTAGCAATTGCAAAACGGGGCCAAGGGGATAAGAGTATTAAGAGTAGAGCAAATACTTAGTTCAGTTTGTGAAATGGTTATCGTGAAAGCTGTCTGCGTTTGATCACTGGGTGTTTCCCAACTCGTAAGGATTATCAGATTTGGAGCTTTGGAAAAGTCTGTCTAATTACCTATGTGCTTTTCGAATAATCCTTTGATATTCAAATCTAGGTAATCTAATAAGTGATAGGAGCAACCGTAAAAATTAGTATAGTATAGTCTAATCTAAACTCCTAATTCCAGTCGCATTACTGAATTACTGCTCATTAGTGACCCATTATAACAATAATTGCGTAAATAAATTGAAAACAAAACTTGAATGCACGCGGTGATACACAGAGTACCCACAATCTGTGGGAAACTTGAAACAGGTGGGTGGCGGAGAGTGACGTTTCTGTACGTAGGTAGTACTATTTAGTATTCTGTGGTATAGAATAGAATAGACAAACAATAGAATAGGTGAACCGCTTAACAGTGGTATCGCCTGCGCGGTAAGAGGGGCGCGGGGCGGGACAACAGACGACGACTAGCCCTCTGTCGTTCGGCCCTCACCCCTCTTGCCGCGCAGGCGATACCACAGTTATGCTGGCTGGTTTTGTCTGGCCCGGTCGCCCGGAGCCGCTCGTCCGGAGCCGGTCTCCCGGAGCCGGTCGCCTGGAGGTGCAAATTCAATACAAATGTATGCCCTTAACACACACGGGGCCGTTCTCCCGGCCCAATTAGCCAGCGATCGGGACGGGCGCCTCTCGGTTTGGCCGGTCCGGGCACCTGAAGGGACAATCTGCATAGATTGGTCGTATATCGCCACACACGAAATTAAAATTCAAATCTACTGAAAATCATCTATATACTCGTATATAAAAATCCGATATGTCGCGAAATGTTTCTTTATTTGTGTGTCCTCTATGCATTCTTATACCATTTATCCGGTTGCGATGAAACTTTGGTAAGTTGTTCTGCGCACGCCCGCAAAAGAGTCAAAAAAATCCACGTGAGCGAAGCTAGTTTAATATAAAATAACATCAAGTCCGTCTAAATCTTATTATCCGTATAGATTGTAATAGGGTCCGGGAATTATAAAGCTGAACACTTCTATCAGGTTTCATCGAAACTTTGTAGCTGTTATGAGCACTCAATACTTGTAACAAAGTTAATGCAAGTATGAGAGTTCAGAATCTTTGAACTCCCGCAAGTCTGCAATCGGTGAAGGCAGGGCCCATCAATTTCACTTATCTATACAATTATTCAACTACCATCATAATGTGGGTTTCCCTACCGAACCTTTGTCTGTAATCGAAATACTAAGCCGGAGTGATTTAAGATTATGGTGTGGGATAATGGCGTTCATTTTAGTTTCTAGCACAGGTGCTGTGGGAATTCATTCTTAAATTCAAGCAATTTACGGTCGGTAATTTCTTATAACATGAATGAGCCGTCAGGTAAGGATGACTTTTTAATTTTTTTAAACCATGTTATCAAAAGAATTTTAAAAAAATTTGGAAATTTGATTCGAAAATATTTACTCTCACCTAGATTACTCGTATTACCTAATTATTTACGTAAATCCTCGAGTAAAAAACAATCAAAAGACGACTGAAACGAAACATGTATACGAGTACCCAAGCGTGATATATGAGTAAGTACTCGTATATCATGAATGTCTGTCGCATGACGACCAAATCATTGTGTGAACAAAGATAATCGTCAGTACGGATACTGCTGGTTACTCGTATGTCGGACACCGGACACCGCCGCCGGCGACAGACGTGGGAGGAGGGGGGAACCGGCACGGCCTGCATCAGTGCCGTATCAATGCACCTTCGCTGAAGCCTGCCTCTACGTTCTGTCTAGCTGCGGCAAATACAATTAATGCTCTCATAATTGGAAATCACATACATAGCGGCCTAATTTTAATAAGTACATTGAAAATCAGGGTATTAGCAATAAAGGTTTCTTCCGCTGAAGCCTAGCCTTTACGGAAAATGCCATTAATGCTCTCATAATTGGAAATCACCAGCGACATAATATTTTTTTACTGGAAGTCACATATAAAGCGGCCTCATTTTACTGTAAGCACTATTGAAAATCAAGAGTTAGCAATATAGGTTTCTTCCGCTGAGACCTGCATCTACGACTTATCTAGCTGCGTCAAATGCCATTAATGCTCTCATAATTGTAAATTAAACAGAAAGCAGCCTATTTTGCTAAGCACTATTGAAAATCAAGGGATTAGCAATATAGTTTTCTTCCACCGAAGCCTGCTTCTATGACGTCATTAATGCTTTCATAATTCGAAAGCAAATAGCGTCCTCATTTTACTAAGTAGGAAAGTACTTACTATTGAAAATCAGGAGATTAGCAATATAGTTTTTTTCGCTGAAACCTGCCTCTACGTTTTGTCTAACTACGGAAAATGACATAACTGTAAACCAAATAGAAAGCGGCTTCATTTTACTAACAATAAGGACCTACTATTGAAAAATAGGGAATTAGCAATAAAGTTCACTTGACAAGGAAACATTTTTACAGTGCTTTTTGATAAAGCTATAAATAAATTAAAACACTTTTCTCATCTCTATTATGTACTTGCTTGCTTGCTTATCGTATGGTTAGTGGCCAACCTATTTGTCAGAGTTGTTCAGGCCGCCCGTAGGTCTCTTACATGGCTTAACGACTGCTGTCGAACGACAACAACTGGGTCCGACTGCTTAACGTGCACTTCGAGGCACGGAGGAGCTCAGATGAAATGTGCCACTACATCACCACCACACGATCACTTTCAGACCGTGCTCGCAACTAGGCTATTATGTACTCGATATACGATACGATACGTATGTAAAGAATTAATTTATTACGAACTGGAAAAATGGAAAATTCATGTTTGTGAGCTCTTGTCTGACTTTATAAGGCTAGCAAAAATTAATGGACGTCCGTCCATCATTTAAATTGCTTTAATAATTAACTCGTTTTCATAAATCCCGATATAACGATTTTTGTTTTACGATATCAATAAATGAAACCAAAGATATCAAGTATCTTCCATTTATTTTCACCAACAGGAGTGTGACATGCAGTTCATTTGCCTTATAATTATAAATACCAAGTTTTTTTAAACGAGGTTACTGACGGTATGACACAGAACACAACAGTAACAGATTGCTTCGACCAAAATGTAGAGCTCATTTATTTTAAAGTGAGTGTGTTGCCATGAAAAATTCACAAGTTATTTTAAATAAAAAAAGCTCAATATGTTTCAACGTGAAAAAGGATACTGTGGGACAGTAAATTCTTATTTATTTTTATTTCGTTTTTTATTTATAAGTGAAATCTACAGCTATTAACAATTATAAAATTACATATGTATTAAGAACTTCTTTATGTAAACCATTGTTTTGTTACTTATGTAAACCATTTCAACTCTTAATTATTAGCCAAAACTTTTAAAAAAAGCTCGCCGTTCCACTCGTCCATCTTCCAGAAACATATTGTGCTTTATATAATAGTTCTGTTCAGACTTTATCATAAGTGCCTTCTGTTATTGAATTGAGGTTGAATACGTTTCGAGTTCATAACAATCCACAATTGACTGATCATACTATAAATACTGACCTACGTTATTACCACTGATCGGAGTAGGTAGGGCTCTTTCGGGTCAATGTCCTCAAAGGTTATATTAATATGGATATGATTTCGGGATCCCGTTTTAAGTTATCGAGCAAATGTTGTAAATTACTTTTATAAACCTCGCCCTTACTCGGCGGATTACGATTTTTTTAAAATTGTGAACTTACGAACAAGTTAAAACACTACCATAGGTACACTAGCGCCATGAATCTTAAAAAAAAATATTTCGCCACCAATCTTAAATGTGTATCAAAACAAATATAACGTTAAAAATCTAAATAATATACTCGTATTTATTCAATCTCGGAAATCCCGGGAT
Organism: Hofmannophila pseudospretella; assembly: GCA_947369225.1. Taxonomy (NCBI): domain Eukaryota; kingdom Metazoa; phylum Arthropoda; class Insecta; order Lepidoptera; family Oecophoridae; genus Hofmannophila; species Hofmannophila pseudospretella. The sequence continues at coordinate 8,384,624 of OX376316.1, forward strand.
TATTGGGCATACTTATCCATATTATGACCGTATGTGGCAAGTATCAAAAACAGCCCTACCTACTCCGATCATAGGTTATAAGAAAGAAAATAAATTCACAATGATCGGCATCACAGATTCACTTCGATTATGAAATACGTGCCCAAAAAAAAGTTGTTTCTGTACACTTACACCACCAATCATCAATAATATAATAAAATCGTAAAAGTGGCATTTTTGTTTGTCTGTTTGTTTGAACGCACATCACGTAAAAGCTACTGAGGGATATATTTAAATAAGTCTGGATTGACATATAGGCTATAGAAATTTGAAAATTGTACTTAAAACGGCCAAGGGTGAGTCGGGCCTCGGCATATCTATAGGCTAAAACTTTTTGCTCATAACTTACAAACCACTAATGTTATCTATCGCCTTATTTTCTGAACTCTAAAAATGGATATGTCAACGAATGTGATATTTTGAAGTTTTATTCATGGCGTCATACAATATGTATTGCATCAGGAATACGACGTGGATTTGGTGGATTTCCTTTCTTTCCAAATATTTTTATTCATGAGGCAATAGTTCATGTAAAGTGTAACAAAATACTTGTAAAACTTTTCGATCCATGATGTTGGGAAAATATTCCAAAAACTTTTTTTTAATTAAAAACCTTTACCTAGATAATATAATTCTAAAACTATGGTACCTATACGGATTTAATCATCAGAACGCCCCAGAACCTTATTTGATAGATAAGAACATACATTATTTCTGACATACAATCAATCATATAATCATGCAATGGTCAGTTATGGCATGATAAAAAACCGGTCATGTACGAGTCGAACCGAAGGTTCCGCTCTCAAAAGAAATGTTTTTTCGATCTTTTTTTTCAAAATCATAAATATTTAGACGTGTTATTTTCCCAGGATACATATAACACCTTCTAATAGTACTAATTTCAGATTTTATTTCCTAAAAAAAGTTTTTTTTTATTTCTCAAAAATTATAAATCTTAGAAACTTCATGAGAAAAACAGCTGCTACATACAGTCTCAGAGCATAATTGTTCTTTTATATCATTTTGGTACGAGTGATAAAAATATTATATTTGGTACTTACCTATCTACTCTATATTTGTTGTACCCATCTAAGCTTATGTATAGTATTTACAGATACTAAAGGCTAGATAAAAATACCCAAAAATTATTGCTGGTAGTACAATACAAGAGAAAATAAACCCAATATTCCTACTAACATTAGTAATAATTGTTGAGGATATTGAATAGAATGAAAAGTCGGAATTTACTTCCTTATTGTACTTTCCTATAATAATTCCATTCCTGTATCCAAAAGATATATATTTCCTAGCACACTCCCAAAAAGCGCATTTCCGTAGATCACCCGTGCAGTTATGACGGAGAGACGGGGTAGGTGCGATCCCAGACTGCGGTTCAAATTTCTGGGTGTTTGTCATACGATCTTGGCGTAGATCTATAAGATCTGTTAAACATGTTTTAGCGGTTAAATATTATGTGTCAGCACATTATAGGTAGTATAGGTTACTAATCAAAAATATAATTAAAAGACGAACAGAGCGTGGGAGCTAGATTTCGTATTTATACACATACAAACAACTTCAGAAGAATCATACTTAGCTCAATGCAAACGACACTTGTACGAAAGGGACAATAAATACGTAAATTTATTTATGTATTAGGTACATAATATTGTTGTTGTTAGCAGGGAGAAAACTCGAAACGAGTTATGCTATACCTTTTGTACATTATTTTTGATTGGGTTCTTTTGTATTTTGTATGTGTGTATAATAAAGATTATAAGATTAAGATTGAATATTGTCTCAGCCCTATGCACCACTAGGTGCTCTAGGACCTGAAGAAGAAGAAGATTACATAAATTTTATGTAATTTATTACGATTATGTATTTGTTATCCTATTAATTGCATAATAAAAATAATTTGGAAACAGGACCACTTTGGGACCACTTTTCAAATGACAGAAGTCAATCTCCGTCATGGGCTACTTTAGCATCAAAGTGTTTTACTTATTTTATGGTAAGTATTACAAGTACCTGTTACATACTCGTAGGTATATGTACAGGCAGGCATTCAAGGATGTGAGCTCAGGCGTATGCTCAGCATTGCCCTGTATTCTGTACACTGGAATATATCTGCATCCAATGGGAGGGAGGCGATGACAACGCAGCCTTATCGCTTCCTCATTGACGCATGACCGAATGGCCGATGAAATATGAACTGATCACGTTCAGACAATGTATGAACTCAGTCGAGCTTTCTACTGGGTTTATGTTTATTAATTAATTTATAAATATACACTTAAATCCGTTTCGTAATTCACAAAAATCGAATGTAGGTACAGAGATTTATGAAATTACCTCGCAAAGTTGGTCATGTGACTATTTTCTTTTACAACTTTACAATTACAACTACAAAAGAAATCGTCCAGCAGCATCACTGAAGTGAAATATTGGTTGTCTTGAAGCAGGTGTACCTCGCTATACAACTTGATCCCTATCTTATCTTATCTTATAGGGGGGCGGGAATAACCCCAGCGGCACTTCGACCCTTGAGAATCTTTTGTGCCTACCCCATTTTACACACTGGTCATCTCAGGTTTCCTCACGATGTTTTCCTTCACCGTTAGAGCAGTCGATAAATGTACGTAAGACTTGATCTTTAAAGTCTATTGTCTGTTCATATTTTCAAGTTAGTTAGGAAGATAAAATATAATATATCCCATCGTGCAACGGCTAAGCTTACTTATACTTAAATTAGTGGCGCCCCGGCTTCGCACAATTAATTAGTTCAAGGGTAAAAAGTCCAACCAAAACCAGAACAAGTGAATGACAACAATGAAAATAAAAATATATTTTTTAGTAAAATTAAAAATGTGACACCTGAAACAGCCATTACAGAAGTTAAATTCATACAAATTCACAATAACTACTAAGTACTCGTATATCATCACAAACATAGCACATAAAATAGAGGGATATATATCATTAGAACTTGATATAACTTCATTAAAGTATACTCAAATTCTCTGCTCCGCTAATCCAACCAAATCTGAAGCTACAAGCGGAATAACAAACAGACTTATTAGTTAACATACTGTATAATTCGTATCTACAGTAGCAGGTAACTCCATTTGTCTTACGAACAATTCAAATATAGTATCGACCACCGAATGCTGTAGTAGCACATTGAAGAGTGTATAATATGATCTAAGTTTGTGCCTCTGATAATCATGAGTTCAATTAGTTTTGTAGGAGCTAATAAATCCTTTAAGCCTTAATCCATATCCAATAACAAGTTACGGTGGTACGCAGTTTGTACAGAGGTTTGTTAGTTATTATTTCCCATAAAAAATGCACTTTTGATGTATTACTTTACCGTTGAAGTGTTAATTCGTTTAATGAATCTTGAGACATAATTACTATCTTCACTTCAAGTTCAAATTCAACGAAAGCATACGAAAGTATATAAGTTATATAAGTTTGTTCTATATAAATTAGTGCAAAAAATCTCTACCTACAGACGACGTTTATCAGTAAGAACAAGATTAGCAAAGAGAACCGAAAGGAATTATTCAGGAAATAACGAAGTTGTTATCTACGTAAATGAAAAAGGAAAATTGGCTGCGATGTCATTTAGCCAGTACCAGTGTCTAGTAAATTAAGTCCGACGAATAAGACTCTTCATGGAGGAGGGTATTAACATTAACGCCAGTAAAATTAAACTTTTGTGATGGGCAATGAAAGGTTTGAGATCAGTCCATGGAGAATAAGAAAAGGCAGGTATAATGTTTTCAGACGGAGTTATAATATCTATTATTTCATAATACAAAATTGTAAATATTGTCTAGACTCGTAATAACTTAGGTTCAGACATAACTAAAGAAACTTAATGAACTAAACAGCATGATCAAAGAGTTTCCCAAGAATTTTATTTAGGAACGTAAAAGCGAACTAAATAAAATGATTTTTTATATTTTGTTGGTAGTAGTAGAGTATATAGAGACAATTGTCAACAAAGCAGCTCTTCGATCAAATATGATCCAATCATTTGTTGCTCCGCTGCCAGGAATTTGTAGCGACACAGCAACGCAACACAAATTCAACCAAAAAGACTTCTCAATCACTTAATTGAGATGCTACACACCATAACTACTTCGCTCTACTCGTCAACAGATGGCGATGAACGGTCTCTGCATACAAATTCGATATCGCCATATAAAGCTAGGACACGCTGACGATATTTTCCCCGGAATTCGCATACGATCCGACCACACAAGGTCAGATCTTCCTCTAAGCTAGGTAGGCCTGTGAACTGTTCACAGACCTACCTAGCCTTACCTTGACCTTACCTTTTCCACCGAGATGTAGGATGACATCTCGATGGAAAATCATCATGAATAGAACTTCAAACCGCGAAACGCTAATGTGAAAATGAAATTATCTTCTATACAAAGTACAATTACTCTGGAATTTAAGGTGATATTATATTAGATACTTCTTATATGTATTACGTTCATACGATGGTAATGATATTTCTAACATGGCTTTACTTCGCTCGTATGTATTTGGAACTTTTCACATTTGCTCGTCGCAATTTCCGTTTTCTGAGTTCGAGTAACTCTATCTATATCCTCTTCTTTTTAAACTTTAAATATGTAATGTGTAACTTTAAATTGCTTCCAGTTGGAAAAGGATTGTGACGTTAGGCAAATGCTCACAGAATATGAATTAAGTATAATAAACATAAATTACTCATAAGTTGTAAACGCGTGATCGTATTGTCAAACTATTAAAATATGTTGAATGAACTAATAAAATAGAACAATCCTCAATGTGACTTCACGATCATTTACTTCTCTTTGTGAGACTCTTAGTTTTAGGTAAGTAGGTATATTTATTTGTGTTTGAATGAGTACGTAGTCCGAAATAAGACGTAGGTACATCATCACGGTTGAAGAGTCAACGCAATCTAGCCAAAGGGTCCCCGGTGACTCCCACCAAAGAAATTACCCGAGATTTGCATAAAGGAGACTCGAGGGATCGTCTTTGAAACTCAACCCTAAGTTTGTGGACATCCTAACATGCTTTATATTAAGTTACGCCTGCTTTGTTTGACGCAGCGCACTTTGGCGTCAAAATAACGACGGTATATGAAAACTTTGCGCCATTGACGGTCATATGCTTAAGTAAGTCACTAAGTTAAGTTAATATTACCTATCTGCATCATACCTTAATTTTTTAAGCTTCTCATAATAATTTTGTTTCTTTGGTATAACTTTCTTGTAAATATTACTAGAAAACCAGTACACCTGCATTAAGCATGGCCTGAAGAGATCCCAGTCGCCTATAAAAAGTTATATCACGTAATCCACTAAAATGCGCATATTTACAAGCCAAAACTTTAGAGGTATTGGTAATTACTGGTCTCCTTGATTGTAGCAATTATCCGCATATTAATTATTGGAGTTTGATATCAATCTGTGTGCTGTCAATATGGAATTATTCAATCAAAGCGATTCTGTGATGGAGCGATCTACGTTAAATACCTACTACTACGATTAATAACTACGTATACCTATTTTTTAAAAATTTTGGAGCGTCGGTGGCACAGTGGCTAGGACGCCGGACTCCCATGCTCCCGCATGTCCGGGTTCGAAACCATGCAATGTCATGTACTAATGAGTTTTTCGAAAGGCTTACGTACATTTACCGACTGCTTTGACGGTGAAGGAAAACATCGTGAGGAAACCTGCACACTGAGATAACCAGTGTGTGAAATGGCGAAGGCAATGGCGAACCACCCCGTTAAATATGTCACGAGAGTCCGTTCTATGTGATTATTTCCTTAGAACGATCACGACCCCCAGCAATGAGGAACACGACTTGGAAGAGAAGAGATACCTAATTTAAGTCTTGTATAAGTATAAGGAACAATAATACAAGGAAGGTAATACGTTCATATAATAAAAATCTGTATTTTATACGTGAAGTACAGATTAGAGCCGAATACCATTACCAGATTATTACAGAAGAAATATAAACTGTTTTTAATTAGATCAAAATATTTCAAATATAGCATCTAGCATACATTACAACAAATACAATTACCTAAAAAAGTTTAATCATTTTCTAGGTTATTTTACCTACTGAAAATAATCTTCCTTACCAAAGCGTCAATGTAACGTGATGTCGATTTTTTGTATGGAAATTACATATGAGTTGGTTGGTTTGTTAGTTGACAGTTTTTTTTGGTGTTTAGAAGTACTTATGACCCCCTCACTTGTCCCTGGTTCAAAATATTTGCATCTAATAAAAAAAACACCTTTTAGATAAATCGCATGAAATAATAATAAAATATGTTTGTATAAAGCATGGTCATTTCATAAGGGATTGAAGATCAAAGGCTCTGTGGAGCTTTTTGTGTCACATGCCGATGTGAAAGCATACAGAAATAGGTTACCAACATTAATTTTGTAAGATTTTCTTATATTGTTGAGTTTTTGGGATTCAGTTGTTGTTGTTTATACAAGATACTATAGTAATATGCACCTAGATATTGAAAATGGAATGAACACACAAAGATTTTGCATTTTTTTCTTACTATCGGTTATTTAAACTTACCTACTAGTAGGTTAAGATAGTAAGTTAATAGCTCAATTTGAAACTGTATTTTCCTTTTTGTGTTCCTGGTGTACTACATTAACATCTATATATCTCTTTTGTAGACCTGTTGTGATAGAATAAAATTTCTAATCATGAACCGGAGTTCTAAATTATCAATCGTTTTAATTTCACTATAAATATAATATACACTGCCGGATGTGGGGGACTTAACCCAATTTTTTTAGCTTTCTTATCCTTAGTTTAGTTTTAGCTTTAGTATTGTTTTAGTGTTATATTATATCATTAGCTTGTATTTAAATATTGCGTGAGCCAATAAGTTCGATGTAGGGCAATCAAGTATGTCGGCAGTAATTTAAGATTATCTCCCGGCTAATGGCGGCAGTTAGACTGACTATCTGGCACACGTTGGACGGGGCATTTGTCCACACGACAGCTTCAATTACTGGGAAATACCTCTCTCATTCGTTCAAATACCTAAGCGATTTACCTTTATAACCCAAGCTTTGCACTCGGCACGGTTATTATTTGAATTGAGTTGCTTTATTACAATAGATACTTATATACTTAGTTTTGTTTTTAAATTAATAATGCTTCAGTTTAGACAAATAAATAATGTAGTTTCACTATATGCATACACAATGTACTATATATAGGTAATTTTGATATAGGTAATTGGTAATAAAGGTAAAATTTCCACTGATTTCCAAGTATTCCACCGATTTCCACCTATGTTACGTATGATGCATAATGCATGTCTATATGAATAGAAGCTATTTAGTATATCTACATAATTAATTATGTATTTTATTATTATTATTAAATAAGGAGAGCAGCCAAGCAAACGAGCCACCTGATGTTAAGTGGTCACCATCGCCCATAGACATCTAACCTCACTGTATTAATATTAGAAAGTTTTTGATGCGCTGCTAACCTTGAGGACTAAGATGGATTGCCCCGTGTGCCGGAAATTACGCTGATAATTATGTATATCATATTACATTTATTTTACTGACTTTACTGTGTATTAAGTAATAGTAACCTTTTTCATGTCCAATTAACTTCAGAGGTTGCCTGGAAGAGATCGCTTTAAGCAATAAGGCTGCCTTTGTACTAATATCGTGCTCCTATTTCTGTAGATTTTACTTTTCCTGTATTTGTGTACAATAGTTTCTATCTATCTATCTATGTTCAAATCCGGAACAAAATTATTCTCTGGTGATAAATTAAATTCTGCGGCTGTGCAGCGTGCCACGTGGTAACAAATTAAAAATGAATAGTGAAACAGCTCATGCTCATTGAAGTGAAAATTAGCTAATAGGAAATTACGCAACAGGTACTATACAAAGCCGTCCAAAAAGTTTCACAAGAAGGCGGGAGGGAGCTGATTTCCCCCGAGATACCTAAGGCCTCAAGTAAATTAGCTTGACTAAACATTCCTTAATGAGCTATATTTTTCAGCTGTACTGTTTTTCACGCTTCGTGAGTGTTTGCCTCTTCTTATTTTTTACGGTGATCCATTTATTCGTAAAAATTTATGTCAGGCAATTTATTCAATGATTCCGTAACTTTCAAGGAGAAAGTAACTTATTCTTCCTCTTCATTTTTCTCTTTCATTGATTGAGGTATACCTACTACGATTAAATAAAGTGTTTTTTTCTTTTATATAGTGTTTTATACTTTTATATTGTTTCAGGAAAAAGTTAACATTTCATAGCGGACGTGTGAAACGTGAGAGCGGATGTCACGGGGCACATATAACACATTAGTGGGCAAACGTTATCGGAAATAGCGGGCGTGTCAGTGGCTGGCAGAGACGTGGATGCAGGAACTAATTCCTTCAAAGATGAGGGTCACGATAACAAGAAACCTAACAGATGTCCACGTCACTCCGAACGGGACTGATTGACGTATGTCGTGGACACATACGTACACTTGTAGCTTTCTAAAGCGAACCTTTTTGTGATCGTGTTCACATTCCACTCTTTACGGATCTGACATGTTACTTTAGTGTGTATTAATCCAAAATATCTAACAAGAGAACCTCGCGAAGTGCAACTGTCGGATTTTAATGAAATTTGGCTCAAATGTAGGTCAGGTCTAATAATGAAATTAAAAATTAAAATGACTCGAATTTTGAACGTCAGATTTCATTAATAGACCTGACCCACGTTTGAGCCAAATTTCATTAAAATCGGAGAGTTGCACATCGCGAGGTTCCCTGGTAAGTTACTTACGTTTCCTTGGGAAGCCTTTGAAAGAATTACGTCAATAAGAATTTATTATGAAAAAGAATTTTTGTATACTCCCACACTAACTCTATTCGCGCACCGACAAATGTGTCTTTCTTTATGTATTATCATATAAATGGGTAATAACATCAACACTTATTACGAAAATATTCTGAAAATATGAAGAAACTAAAATGAAACAAAAGAAAGTCAAGAATATTTTTCTCTACGAGTATGTGCAGAAATGTACGGGTATATTTGGTTCATCATTCTGACAAGATGCGATGCGTTTTGGTGTAGAATCCTGTCGCAATAAAGTCAATCAATCAATCAATCATTTATTCGTGAACATAGGTAATAATAAGTAAGTATACAGTTTAAATGAGTTGGTATCACTATGCTCCGTCGTTTGACATACAAATATTTTCAATAAATTGTTAAATGTCAATATTGTTTGTTTGTTTGTAGTCTCTTTATTGCACACATAGGAAAAAAAAATACAATACAATATTATATAAATTATTAAAATTAAATTAAACAGTTGACTAGTAGTAAGTTTTGTATTAATTTCTTGACATTCGTATGATTGTGTCAATAAGTTAAAGCGACAAGGTACCAAAGATAACAAGTTTAATGTGTTTGTGGTTGTGTTTGTGGTTGGCCACAATACTTACTTACGTACACTTGAGTGTGCACATGAATATTTTTCGCGACAAAAAGGTTACTCCCAAGTTGGAGCACACGCTAAAATTTCGTTAAGAACCTAAAGAAACTATTTGCGCAATGTGCTTTCGAGGCGTTCAGTCCCGTATTATGCTAAAGGGGAAAAAGGTCGCCGAGCTACAACAATGACGTGCAGATGAACTACGTAACTTTATAAAAGTAGATTTGAAACGGCTTACGAATCTTATTTTTTTATATGTAATGGAAATATGTTTTTGTAGATGTGTCAGGGAAAGGGGAGGTGGTGAACTTATATTGTGTGAGTTTCGAAATAGAAATTACGATATCTCCACTGTATTTTCATATTATATCTAGGTATTTATAAATATTTACAGATTTAAGTAAAATTCGTGTTGTTAAAAAAACTTGGTTAATTTTAGCCCTTTAGGGTTGGAAATTCCAAATACAAAGGACGTGATTGTTTTAGCCTGTGATTAAACTAACATGCGACTTAAACGACAGTTAATAGACCAAAATACCTAGTATCTACAAAAGACTTGTACAAAATTTTGACCTAAAACGCGTGAATGAGGATTTCAGCCTACACGTCGACTACTTCGTGAGAAAATGTGTAATACTCTGATCTTTTCCATTGAGGTTTGTTCTTTCAAATAATAATGTACTCGTAGTTATCAACTACGACGTGTAGTGCAACCGTAGCTCGCTGTAGACTCTCCGATTTGTAGCTCTATTAATTGATATTTTTTTGATAATTTGTAATTACGTTTGGTGTTCAGAAATTTTCTTCGGTAACCGTACAATACTTTCTCTATTATTATGAATTAAGTAATATCTAAAAGGTTTCTGAATTCAAAATAAAGTAACTATAAGCCTATTGTTCGTTTATAATTACCAAGTAAAAGTCCAAATTATACTAAGGGCTTATCAAAACGGCCTCATCTACATTTCGTTTTTGGCGGGTCGCGAGATAAATGAAGGCAGGACGGCGGTTGATTACTATTCATAAAGTGTCGGAGTCTGTTCACATAAAATTGTTTCGTCGCTAACAAGTCAACAAGTGCTTATAACCAGAGTCCCCCGTTCTCTTCACCCCGCCACTGTTTCCCTCTGGAAGCAAAGGGGTACAACACGAAACTTATTTTCCGGTTCCTCGATCTCATATTTACATAACAGATTTCAGGGTTCTCTCTAAATTAACCGCAGACTTTAACAAAATAAAACTATGTATATGTTACTGTAAAACCTCGAATAATGGTAAATATTAGGTCTTACTTGTAATCTTAAGATTTACCAACATGAGTTGGTAAACGTAAGGATTGATTTAAAAGCGGCAGATTTTTCGGGCTTTTACCACGAGAATTTGGCACATGCTAGAGTTAACCAATAAGGTAACTTACATGACGGAGCGAAACCGACACATTATTGCGGCAAATTATTGCCGCCCTAGCCTTCGTTAGGTTTTTTTTAAATAACCCAGAAAAACTGTTTGCATTTGCTTGCCGGAGGTGAGGGGGGGGAAAGGTCAATGACCTTGGCGGGAAGTGGCAATAATGCATTTCGGATCGGTTTTAGCTCTGTCGATTTCTAAACACCGTCTGATACACCGATGGTAAAAATCCGAAATTAACGATGATTACAGAACAGTTCGGACATATACCGCTGTTACTGGTAAATCTTAGATTTTACTGGAAAATCTTTGCATTAACCGTAGTTCGAGTTTATACAGTAACATATACATTTCTGTTTGTCCTAGAGGAGTATTATGTACTGATTCTTTGTCATTTAGCGTAAAATATTAATAGTAAACAATATTCTACAATTCAAAAGTAGTTAAGTAAAGTGTTTATCTTGATTGATGGAATTGTAATCTTGATGTTTTAATCATTGAATTGGGCTACAAATTGTTTTGAACATTGTTTAATTAATTACTACCTACATTTTGCTTTAAAAAAGTCGAAAGCTATCTAAGAAATTATTTATATCAAAACACTTTTCGTTTATACGAGAACATAAAGTGAACATTCGCTTATTTATTAAACACACATGAACACGTGTCACGCACTTTATTTGACTTTTATTATAAAACCGTAACGTCAGTCCCACGAGGATAAAGCCAGTTAAAAAATTCTCCATTACGTACATATATACCTAGTTACAATCTCGTTATACTTTTTCAGTTAAAATACCAGGGGATTCGAACCTATATCCAATTCAAATCGGTCTATAAAAGGGGCGTGTGTTATATGGCATGTTGTTATATGTATACCTACCTATAGTTCCTGTAAATAACTTTCTCTTTTTCACAGTTTTCCTTTTTCATCTGTTTTTTTTATTATGACTCCTCATTATATGTTTACTAAAAGTACGATCGATTCCATTCTAAAAACACGATTATGAAGGTAGTACGGTATTAGATGTAGTGATGGTTAGTTAAATCATAAGTGATGTTATTGCGACCGTACATGTTTTATATTATTTTCTAGTAAATTAACATGTGTATAATAGTCTTCTTGGAAAACACTGTGTAACATTATTCCGTTTGATCGGGGATAAAAAAGATAAGCGATTAACGTTACTTCGCCAGCGGGAAAAAGTGCCTGTTTTCCGGAGCCCTCGGTAATTTTATGCGATTCGTTTTGTCAACATTATGTACCAAGAGAGTTATGAATGCGTAACGTTACACGAGATGATGTGTTCATATTTCTACACCACGTGTTAACGCCATAATGAGCCCATTAAGTCTAAAACAGACATTAAGATCGTCAATGGACTAAGTCCAAATATGGTACAATTTTATTTACAACTAATCCAAGTAAGTACCTATTGACTTCGATTGGGAAGTCTATATTTATCTATGAGATGTCTTTGTTGTCAAAATATCTTCGTTTCGGCGTTGATGTGTTCCGGCAATGTTTGGATGAGTCGTCCTTTCTAAACACGCGAGCTCTATCTTTGGCTTCATTATCGAGATTTATTGAGGTCAAATAAATAATTTAAAAAGCAACGTTTTACTAAGTTTTTTATATAGTTAGAGTCTGAAACAACTAACGAGTTGGATAAAGCATCGCGACGCTCAGCTTGTTCACATCTGTAATTCTCGCCGAGCAATTTGAGGGTAGCTTTGAAATAAATACTGATAAGGGACGATGACCGCGTCAAACTTCTAGAGTGCTGTAAAATCGTCGCGAGTTGTGTGCAGTAACAAAATACAGGTGCCGCGGAGATTGAAAGGTGAAACACGAACACATTCAGAGCGATCTAGAAGTTTGACGCAATATATATATTCTAGAAGCTCCCGTAATAAGTAACTACCTATGTAATGCCTAAAAGGAGACACGGCGAAATTTTGAACTAACACGATAAAACCTCATTTGTAGACGCCCAAGTTAGAGCGTCAAAGAGGCCCCCAGAGCCTGGGTAGTGTACCCGATGCACCTCGTTATGTAAATTGCTGTGTGATTTCTCCAAGTCAAGGCTTGGCTACTAAAAGCTCGCTAAAGCGAGAAAGCCAATACCGAATAAATACACTGTGGTACGTGGAAGACAAATCAAGCTATAGGTATTTTGTGGAACTTGTCTCTTCACAATTTATTCGACACACTGATATGAATGTCAAGAAATTTCAACAAAGACTTCTTGCGACAGGGTTCCACAGAATATAGCTTGATGTGTCTTCCTCTGTACTACAGTGTATGTATGCGGTGTTGATTTTCTCGTTTTAGCGAACTTTTAGTATCCAAGCCCTAACTTGGAGAAATCACGCAACAATTTAAATAACTAAACCAGAAGGATATTCCGATATGTTGGTCACTGTAGGTCAGAGTCAAGATATTTGAGAAGGTATATAAAGATGTCGGTTTGATTAACACCGTTGTGTCAGGTTTATAAGCAATACAAGGAAGCCAGTCGCCCCGCTGTTCGCTCAGCATATGTTAGTGAACGTAACCTTTCCTAACTTAGGTGTCAGTTGCTAGGCAGGAACGCAAATTTTCGAGTAGGTAAGTGGAAAGTTCAAGCATGTACTTAACTATGTGTTTTATATTTAGTTTTGTATCATAAATACCATTCACAACAATGTCTATATTAATATCGCCAGATAGTAAGTTAAAAAAAGAGATGAATAAATTACAATTAACCTATTCAATACACTTAGAAGAAAACCAATAATACCTAACACCAACTCGTCTCAAAATGAAACATTCAAACAATTTCTTCAACAAAAGCCCGACGACTTTTACAACTCAATAATAAATTGATGACTCGGCCAATTCTTCGGAAATAACTGCCGAGCTTGCCTTTATTAAAATGGATTCCCCAGAAACATGATACCTTTTATTATTATAAATAAGTAAATAAAATAATACTTACCTGTAAGGCTTTGTGGAAAACACTTCGTCATAGCAGTAATTAAGTCCATAACTTATTCATAGGCTAATGCTTACTTGTAGATACTTACATAGGTACTTAGTTGACATAGAATATATTAATACTGCATGTTTGGGTTGGTTAATGTGAAAAAAACTTATTGCAAAGAAGGTATTTGCAAATGCGATGCCTGAAAAATAATAATATACGAGTATATTTGAGGATGACCTTTGCCCAGACTAGCATTGGAAAAATATAATAAGTACTACTTACATAATATTCTTACATACATACATTATACGCAAAGAACCTAGGTTGAAGTTACAATTTTACTTACTCCGCTGGCGCAGCGACCCGAAGTGGATCTTGGCCTCCGACACCAAAGAGCGCCGTCGCTCTCTCTCCTGCGCAGTCTCAAACTTACAATCTTACATGACTAAAATAAAGATGTCACAGAGATAAGATGAGATTTTTCTCCGGAAGAATTCCAGCAGCGACCTCGAAGGTGATACGTGTAGCTAGTTACATAAGCTCAGACAGAATACGTCCGAGTAATAATACTAACATCCGCATTATTTCTGACGTGTGGTGAGGCCGAAAATTGATAGCTTTTTCTTCCGTTTCATACTTGTACAGGAAGAAGTGAGTGAGTGGCGCATCGGGCGCGATAACGAGGTTTCCGCACAAATAGCAACACGTGTGTAGTGGCTAATGGACCGGCGGCCGCTGTCGGCCGCACTCCGCACGCACATGATAGATAAGAACCAGAAGGGGAAACTCAGTTCTAAGTTTCTCATGCTATGCCCGCCGCCGCCCGCCGCGCTGCTGGATCGACGAAGAAGTGTTTGTAATGGCGTGCGAGTGTATTAGTGCTGGACTACTTGCATCGGGTTCCAGCCCCGGTTCGGTTCGCTGCAACCAATCACATGCGTTTCGCTCTCTCCCCACTTGAAATAAGCGCTTCGTGATTGGATAGAGTGAACCGAACCGTCGCTGGAACCGGATCTTGTAGTCCAGGCCTTAGAGTGCTTGAACACCAGTACTGAGTTTCGCTTCTGATTATTATCTATTCTGTGCCGCACGGCGCGACAGCCTCTGGACAGAGCCGGTTTTAGGAAGGGGTAGTAACCATAGTGGATTTCTCTAAACCTCATCAATTGAGTGAGATTGAGGTCAAATACGGGGTTAGTCATGAATTAAAAAAGTAATTACAGGCACCGTTACAAGTCATTCTGCTGTAAACTAATATATATACTAAATCTATTGTGCAGGGGATGCGTATAGGGCGAGGAGACATCATTCATTTGATCCTAACGAAATAACTCTAGGACTCAAATCTTTGGTTCTCCTAGGGTAACCTCGGAAGTAATCCCGGATAGCCAACGCAGGCTGATAGAGTTCTGGCTCACCTCTGCCTATAGTGGGATGGCTACAAAGCTGCCATCCCAATTTCATGCAGAAAATTCATCAAAATCATGCGGTCGAGTACTGAAACATATTCCGCATATAGAAGTAAAAGAATCATAGAAGTAAAAAAAACGGTGGAATTATATCTGACTTAGTATGTACTAACGTATTTACCAGTAGGTACATATTTTTACACACCCTCTTTGCGGCTTTGAACCCTCGCTCTTTTATACAGCCCGCACATTAATACACTGCCCACTCAAGTTAAGATAAATATGCACAAATATCTCGTATAATGTTATCTATTCAATATGATATACATATTACTTATAAATTTGACTTGATGAAATTACAAACAAATCCAGTGATAAAAATGAGTAAAGCCCGACCAGGAATATAATAGGATACGCCATGTTGCCCCATCTCCATATCGCAGATTATAAAATAGGTACCGGTGCCCCATTTGACAACTCTATTCCTGATTGGATATTAATTAACTACATTTTACTTTGATCTTTGTATGCTATACAATACCGGCTAAACGGTACTGTATATAAGGCAGGATTTCTAAGGGTAGAGTTATAGGTTGGATTTAAATCTAAACCGGATGAGGAATGTATGTGCGTTTCCCGATCTCCCGAGCCTCGTAAAATATGAGGAAATCGCACCCATTCATAAGCACAAATAGCTTTCATCCCTTTAGGGATAGCTACAATTTTTCAATTTTATTCAGGACTTCTTATACGACAGGCGACGAATGGATGCGAGAAATCATACATAGAACCTTTTAACGTGGAAACATCTAATGCTTACTTAATTCAATCATGTACCTACCACATGGATAATAAAAAAATCCGGGCGCGTTTTTTATTTCATGACCTACCGTTACAAAGTGGGCAGTAGTTTAAAAAAACTGACGACATAATTTTTACTGGACTAATTTTCCGGCGACAAAGATAATTCTAATTCCTGGATGCGAGAGGCATGTGATAGGTTGAGCAAAGACTATCATGCTTCTAGGATGCGACGGCACACGCGTGTTGGTTTTTCTTAATTAATATCTTTAAACCTGCCATATCATGGAAAACTTCCAAACCATTTCTGCTTTTTTTCTGTAAATAATAATTCCAAATATTGCGGCACTTTTACAATGGAACAACAATAACCCTAGAGTGCGTGTCGAGATCAATCGGAAGACGTTACCGTTTCGCTGTCTGTTCGCCCACTTTCCGCTTTTGGAAAAGCCCAATTTCCTGCAGCAGATGGATAGACTACGTGATCTTATACGCTTACAGATTGTAAGTATATAAACCTATACCTATCTATAGTATGGTTGTAACTGTACTGGAAAGCAATAAAAGGAACTGCTTAGGTCTACAAATAACAATTCGTTTAAATATGATAATTTTTTTTTTTATATTCGTCTTAAAATGTTTGACTTGATCTATAGATAGGGTGGTTGCGAATGGTCTAAATCGTTATCTACAAAATACCCTTTAGTCCGTTTGACAAAGATATGTTTTGCCAAAGGTATGCGTTTTGTTAAACAGGTTTTATATCAGTATTAACATAACATCTCAGTTTTGAAAAATTATTTTTTTATCTACAGAGGGCTTATCCTGTAGAATTAAGTGTGACAGTCACGAAACGACACGAAAATTTTGACAACGGGTCTCGAAAACCAAGCGCCACCAATGGTCTGACTGTAACAGAATTTCAGGCTAGTAGGCTGGGGGCAGAGCAGATGCACACAATGCATGGAGGATTGGACAAGCAAGTTTTCAAATTAAATAATTGTACATATAAATTAGTAATTTTATTTTTTCACAATAAACATTTATTTAGGGAAAAAACGATTTTTCTAGTACTCTAATCTCAGTTGATCCCACAGTCTTTTCATCCTTATAAGAAATTGATTGCCACCATTTTCCGAGAACCGCTCATTTTCGTGCTGACTATAGCATTTAAAAATTATCTGTGAATGTGTTGTAGATAACTCCAAAAGTTAGGGTAGTTCTCGTTTTCGTTCTTTAGGTTACCACTTAAAATCGACTCATGAAAGTGCGAAACAAAGAAGCAAGGACGATGCATCTCGAAAAACTACCGACTGACCAAAGACCGGCGGCGGAGATTTCCGGTAAACGGTTTCGTAATATTTTCCATACGAGTTCGGCAAAAATACCATACCACTCCGTAGGCAATCGTAAAATCTGAAAATCTAACGCAAATACTTTCGAGAGCTGCGGAATGCCTCTCAAAAACTTCCGGAGATTACCGTAAATGTGTGGTAAATAAATGGTTTTGTGATGGTTTCCGTATGCTAGACGATAGAGACGAAGCGACAAGTAAGGCAAGCCTTGAATACCCAATATCTCTCAGACTTTGTTTTCGAGAGACATATTCGTTTCGTAATTGTTAAAATTCCTACGGGATAAGCCCTTTAAATGTGCAATGGACGTGCGGTTACGGTTTGACCGCGAATACGTTCATGTCGCATAGCGTAGGCGGGTAGGTGGCATGGGCCTATCTTTGACAGCGCTTAATAACATTATTTATTAATGCATGACATTTTAAAAAATCTTAAAACTATGTGTACGACATTTAGTCAGTGCGTTGGAAACGCAGCCCAACCTTGATGACTCAAGAGCCAGGAATCATCGCACCGGGCTTTCGAGGCCCGGCGGAACACGATAGGCGCGAAGCGCAAATTACGGCACAATGGCGTCCGAATTCACTATAGACTGCAACCACCCAAACAGGCATATGGCTTCAACAAAGTATAGGTATAGGTATATATATATAAGTATAAGTATTATTAGTAATTGATAACATTAACGCCTTATAAGGATTTTAATTTATGTTTATATAGATTTTAGACAAAATCAGCCTTGCATTGTACATCTAAACTGATCTTAGCCACATAACACAGGCTGCCATGGATTAATGTAGCTGCAACGACGCGGAACGCCCGCGGCAACCGCCCACCGCACTGCCACTAACATAACACCAACGCAAGCTTTGATTAACGCAACCATTCGACGCGACACCGCCGATAAACAGCGCCCGTTTGTATTGCGTTGCTAGTATATGGTAAATAAATGTTTGCATTAATACTGTTTTGGAGTTGATATTGACGCATTGCATAGCATTTTCTGTTAGCGATTTGTTTGACGGTGTTGAATGCGTGGCACCAGAAGATGCTTTCTTTTGACATTGATGTGCCTCTTACGCAGAGAGTCTGTATATTGTGTAGTGTAATAGGTGATTTCGTGCTGGGTCGATTTATTCGTAGGTAGGGCATGCAATTGTAACACAAATCCACAGTTATTATTTTTCGGGCGAAATCCTACTATTGTGCGCCTAAATATTATCTATTAGCTATAAAGTATTAACTTTATAGCTATACGTACTACTATTATTCTTAGTCGTGTCATCCTTTGTTATTATCATCCTGCAGATTAATATATCACACCGTGGAACCCAGATAATACAAGAACGCCCCAATCAAAATATGAAAGAGCGGATGGAATAAACCAAAGCAAGCAATATCCTATTATACGTAGGTATGCGTCTTTCTGACCGAGGTGGGAAGAGTGGAAGGTGAGCTTTCTTTGTTAATGGAATTGAAATGGCCCCGCCATAGCTTGCTTGGCTTTCAGCTCATCTATTAGTGTTCGTATAGTGAACGGGGATTTATAATAAATTAATAACTTTATAAATCACAATCTTAAGACCCTCTGTAATTAGACGGAATTTGATCGCATTTTCACAATTTGATACACTCGTATCTAGGAGCTGAGATGTCAACAACTAGTTAATGTGAAAATCGCGAACGGTGGCTAGTTACCCACTTCACAAAATGCAATCTATCCCCCATGGACCATTCTATTTGAACTGGGAATAAAACGCAAAGTTCCCGGTTACAGCGAGGATGGTCTAATTAAATTGGAACCTCGTTCACAAACAAAGTGACTCGTTAATTTGATAGTGTCGCTGATGTTCGTACCTGACCCAAAAGTTTCTCATCAACCTCAAAGGAAGTAGGAACTCACCCCTCGCATTATGAGAATTGTTTTACCTGTTTTTTACATTTACAAAATTACTCTACGTTGTTGTGCGAAACTATATTGGAAAACTTAACTTTGCACTTTATGTGTAAAAGTAAATGCCAAAACTTATTTCTCGTTAAAGAAATTTACAGTCTTGATACATATCGTTTGAAAAATTTACAGTCTTGATACATATCGTTTGAAAAATTTACAGTCTTGATACATATCGTTTGAAAAATTTACAGTCTTGATACATATCGTTTGAAAAATTTACAGTCTTGATACATATCGTTTGAAAAATTTCATATTCCAAAAATAATCCTTCACTAGCCGCAATAAAAAATAAAAAATTGTTAGTCGGGGCATCTTCATATCTATATTAATTACTTCATATATATTTTACAATAAGTACCTTTAAGTAAGTACCTTTTTTTGCTCACTACTTACAAACTATTACAGATGTATCGAGTATTAGTATTTTTTGTTCAAATAAAGGATGACCAATACCTATTCTAGCCAATTTTTGAGTTCATGAGAATAATTTACAACTTTGATGGGTGCATACGTCGTTATATCTTCACAAACAAAATATTAAAAACATAATATTCGTACTCTACTTGATGAGCTCTAAATAACGACACCCCATAGCGTACAATGGTATTTTATGCAACTGAGACGTAATTACAGTCATTGTAAAATGAATTTTTAGTTTTTGATACAAGCTAGCGAGTATCAAAATATAAAAAACGAGTTTTACCGTGACTATAATTACGTGCATTTGCTTACAATACTTTTTTCACGACCATGTAATACCTAAATGAAAATACACACTATTGTGAAGCGTCCAACACGCCATGAAGCTCTTTAAAACTCCGTTGACAAAATTGCGTGTTCCGAGTTATCGCATCGAGTCGTCGGTATTAAAACAAATTTAAAAAAAAAAAAAATTACGCGACAATTATTTTTTTCCAATACAATTATTTTTCCTAAACTACTAATTTTGTATTAAATTTCATGAAACTAATAATAAATTAACTATGTACTTAATGAGTTGACGTTATCGTAATCTAGGTTCGCGGTGTTCATTACGTAACGACCCTTAGGAATGAAGTAGTTTGTGTTGCAGATTGTGGTTTCACATTGAACAAATTACCAAATGGGAGTAGAAAAAATATATTCTTTATCGCCACCTTTTTTGCCTCCCCTAAAATTTAAAAGAGTTTTTCATTAGGTAAAATGATTTAATATAAAAATTATTTATAAATTACATAACATTTGGTAGAAGAATAAGATTTTCCAGAATTTCCTATAACTTCGTATAGATTATATTGTACTTAATCTGAACAAAAAAAAATAGCATTAATTTGTACTTACCTATAATTAATTCACATACAATACATAATTGTACGACATAGATTTTATTTGCATAATTTATAATACCTTTTTTATTACGAGCGCAAAATGCAGGCCATAACATTGTAGATTAAAATAAATCATGTGATTGCAATAATTGACTTTGTTGGATGACTGTTGGATGCGATTATATTAAAAAATTGAAGCGAATGCCCGCTGGGAACGCTATGCGATAACCAGCAAAACTCATTCACTTATTAACACAACGCTATCAGGAAAATTTGTTCACATTCCATGCATTAAAATAATCTAGACACACGAGAGTGTGTCCGCCAAGTTCGAAAAGAAAAAGGGCGACGACGCACTGACGTGTTTATATTACTGAAACCATTTTGAGCCATTTTAGACCCCTATAACTCAAAATCTATTTGACCTACATGCTTGTAATTCTGTATGTGTAATAACACCCACTCAATTACTAAGAATTCCAAATTTCATAAAACATAGTTCAAATAGTTCCTGAGATATTGACCTCTGAAAATGGCATTTTTTTTAACACTGACTAAAACATCAAATGCATTTACCACTTCCAGTTCACTTAGAAGCTTGAAATTTGGCATGGCGTTAGGACATTGGGCATTTATAAAGGAAAAAAAATCAGAAACCAGTCAAGTGTGAGCTGAAATAGAAGACAAAGTAATTAGTGCGGTTCCGAAAGCGTAACGTTCATACAAATGAAGTATGGTACCGGGAGTAAATATAACTTTGCAACGACTGGGCTGCTCATATCGCTTCGTAGGGGCTCGACTGTCATCGTCATTTCGGTGCAAGCGAGCGGGCGAGCTGGTTCCTTGCATCGAACTTGGCACCTTTTCTCACATTTATGTTTTTGATGGGATTAAATTTACAGTAAACTGATTTTTATAAGAGTACGAATATACAGTACTTAGGTATAGTTACTTAATATTACTTGCACTGCACAAAAAGAGCAATCGTCTCAACGATTTATCCCTTTAACTAAGCTAATAAAATAAGTATACCCACAACTATTTTAAGAAACAGAATAGCATTCTTAATGGCATTCTTTAAGAATAACATTCTTAATGGCATTCTTTAAGAATAACATTCTTAATGGCATTCTTTAAGAATAACATTCTTAATGGCATTCTTTAAGAATATCATTCATAATGGCATTCTTTATAAACAAAATTGTCAATTTTGAGGAACTTGTTTTTTCAAGGAAATTTACCTACCTAGCAATTGTCTTACCTCTAGTGATCTAACACTTGGAGAGATAACTTGGAGGAATTAGTTCTGATCAAAGATTGTAATATAGTTACGATTTATGTGATACAAATATATGGAAATAAAAAAAACATTATAAAGTTATTTATTTACAGATAGTGCATAAAACAGCGATAGACTCGTGGTTGTATAAAGTTGACCTCTCACGAGAACTGAAACTTCTACCCTATGCACTCTACATTAGACCAAATTAAGTTAAAGGATGTTTAGATAACCACCTATTGTACTTATTACTTGGATCGACGTCGTAGTGTGTAAACCGTAGATAACTGTAAGGCAACTACCCTTTTAACTCTTTTTATCCGTAAACCATCGCGGCATTTTTTTTTGCAACGGCCTGATGTTGACAGGTTTCGTTTTAAGCTTATTCGCTCCATTCCATTTTGTCTGCGTTTTTGTCTCCGTTGGGGATAAGCTAGAATAAAAGTTACAATTTATGAAGATAAATTAATGCTTTTGTAAGGATTTCGTGAATCATCGAGTCACTTAGGTATATGAATTAACCGAATCATCATCATCCGCAGTCTATATATAAACCTGCTCTCTTTTGTGCTACCCATCCCGGTCTTGTGCAAGTCGCATCCAGGTCTTCAATCTTGGTGATATCGTCTGTCTACTATTATTACCTTTAACTGTACAAGTTACTTGAAACTACTAAAAACTATTTGTAAATACCTTGCTATGATATTTGAGAACGTAATCAGCACGGAACTCGGCTCTGTCTCAGCAGATTTGAGGCCGCTCGTTTTGTTTCCCGCAGACTTGCGGCTTTACTCAGTTAGATCTACAGACTGTACCTACTTATGGAGAGAAGAAATCCAACTAAATAGATGTTTAAGTAGAGGAATGTACCGACAAGAGGTACCGTCTTGGTTTTGGGATCGCTCTAGTCTCTATATGAATAATTTTGAAGTCACAGACCGGCGGCGTAATTACAAAATTAGAAAATCATTTTTATCCCTCACCTTAGTCTAAAATAGTCATGAAGGAACGAACTAGAGGGGCGTTCGTTAGAGGAGGGAGACTATTTTTTCTTTCATTTAAGAAAATAGTACCCACACATATTATAGAATCTACTCTGAGAAGTAAAGAATCAGCATTTATTTTTTCTAAATGCCAACATGTAGAGGTTTTTTTCAGGTGACACATGGTAGCAGCTTGTAAGTGGCCTCGGGGTCGTTTCGCGTCAGCAGATTTATTTTGAGTCCTCCGGTATTTCTTTTTCCTTTACTAACGATTCTGTTTAGCATCAAAACTATAAAGGCAAATATAACTCGACAGGATAAATGTGTGTTTCCATTATATTTTATCTTATTAAGCTTACTTACAGCATATTTCTTCAATCGCTAAAGTGAACTCACTATATCACAAAGCAGAAATTTTAGAGAAAGAAATGGAACAAAATGCAAACGTTAGGTTCCTGCAAAAGTTAATTACTGAAACAATTGATAGGAAATCCTTGGATCCCTAGAACAATCGAGTTAACGAAAAGCATTCAGAGAAAAACGTCGGATTGAAATTAAGTTAATAGTCAGCAGCAGGCGGCGAGAGGAAAAACCGCAGCAGAATAGGGCTGTGGCTGCGAAGTCGACTATATTTAACAGTAGAATGCGGAAAAAAATTGCATATCATTTTTTAAAATAAATTATTATGTTAGTTTTAGTTAATCTACAATTTTATAGACTGTAAATAATCTTTTGTCAGCACGCGCTTAACTGCATGCCTTTTGTGTTTAATTTTAAACACAAAAGGCATGCAGTTAAGGTAGAATCTACATTAAATAA
This sequence comes from Hofmannophila pseudospretella, assembly GCA_947369225.1. NCBI lineage: Eukaryota > Metazoa > Arthropoda > Insecta > Lepidoptera > Oecophoridae > Hofmannophila > Hofmannophila pseudospretella. The sequence goes on from OX376316.1 coordinate 8,408,462, forward strand.
GTATTTTTGTGAAATATTGGTATCGGTAACCGGTATTCGATCAAAATATTTTTTACCTTAACGCCTTAACAGCATGCGTTTTGTGTTTTGCATTATGCTTAGTAGTGGTAGATCCTAATGTGAAGGATCGCCTGGGGTGGTACCACACCACTTATCTATTTCTGCCGTGAAGCAGAAATGCTTGCATTTCTGTGTTTCGATTTGAAGGTAAGAGAGCCGGCGTAATTTCCGGCACATGAGGCATTCCATCTTAGTCCTCAAGGTTAGCAGCGCATCAAAAATCCTGTAATATTAATACAGTGAGGTGAGATGTCTATGGGCGACGGTGACCACTTACCAACAGGTGGCCCGTTTGTTCGTCTGCTATCCTTATTTAATAAAAAATAAATATATTCAGGTAACAGAATTTAAGAGAAGAATTGAATCTTCTTCGAGTTCTCACAAACATTGTATACTTCTGTAATCTGTATTCTGGTGTTTACAGCGCTAAATAAACGATTTCAATATTCAATATTCAATATATTCATTAGATGTCAAATTCATAATAATATTTCTTCAAACACGTTTTCCGTGGCTCCATCCTAAGAATTAAATGTAGCGTCGCCGGATCCGGGATCGCTGAGTTAGTGCCGGCGGTGGCGGCCGGAAACAGGTGCCGGCGCTCCTGCCCGCTCTTACAACTCACTAATTTTATATGTGCCTTGGTACCGCGGGCATGACTCTGCGGACCTAGAGCTACGACCTCAGTTGAAATGCAAAAGTGGTTGGACCTTTAAAAATGTAGTAAGTTTAGAGTAGATCTAAGGAAAATTAATGTTCATAAAAACAGTGATACGAAATTAATTGTCTGTGTTGTGTTCACGAACATTTCATAGTAGCTACACCTACACTAAAATACAAATAAGAATACGATTAAGTTTATTTGTGCGGTAAGATTACAAAGGATTCATAGTCCATACACCAGTAGGAACTTAAGCATATGTTATATTAAACTAAATAAAATTAGTGAGCAACAAGTTAGTTTACAATAAACGCTGACCTCCGAACTAGGAAGTTCCTGTATCTCGGAGGACAGATCTCTTCTGTGACCTGTGCAAATGAACATGTAACAGAACATGGTAAAATATATAACTGTCAAAATTTGAAAGAAAGAAAAAAAGATCATAATAAAGAATAAAATGGTCTAAAAGTATATTAATGACTAACACAATCTATCTATACATGGTGTAACAAACAAAACAAAAAACCCATATAGTCCCGAAAAAGCTGTTTGAGCTTTTGTATAGAACAGCTGATTTTTTACGTGATTTCAAAGTTGGCCTCATAGTGGAAATTGTTCAGTTATGGATACTGAACACCCCTCTTTCGGGACTATATGGGGTTTTTGTTACATCCAGTATTTATTTTCACATCAGGTGTTTTAAATCAAATGCAATAATGTAGACGTAGTATTTTGTACACTTTTCAATTGCTTGTTTTGCAAGCTTTTCTAATCTTTCAAGATTAAAAAGATTTCGGTAAATTTTCAATATAAGTAAAAGGTTGTCTTCTCGCTCCGTGACGATGTCTAAGGATTTATTCCTAACGACATTTATGTATGAAGCTAAAGTGAAAACTTACAAGAACCCTTTAAAATCATAAGATAATAAAAATTCCATAATGTCGAATGTGAAATGGCGGTTAAACTTGAACATTACGAGCAACTACTGCAGCATAACTTTGTTAAAAGTTTTTGAAATTGTAAGAAAAATATTTCTTTATACGTCGGGGTAATAGTGGGTACGAGTAGTACCGTACACACTTACAAAGAAACTTTTCGACTACCCGATAGGTACCAAACCTTCGATTCCTACGAATACCCGGATATTCGAAATTCGAAGGTTTCAGAAATTCCATAGATTACACCAAATATTCAGAACACCAAATTTAAGCCATATAGACTACACACAGTCACACAAATACGTAGAGCAGCTGAAAATCACAAAAATGATAACATGATAATAACAAAACAGTCATCTATTAATTCATTTTTAATTCAACAAAATCTTATTTAAACAAACACTCCCCCTATAATTACGCTGTGTGTATTATACGCTCAACGTAGACGCTCAGCAGCTATTGATTTTTTATTTGGCCGGAGTGGGATAATGGACGCTTTTATGCAAATGCAGCATCCGCAGTGCATCATATCCAGCGAGGTAAGCAGGAAGCCAAATAGAACAAAACTCGTCTAGTATTATCTAGTGGGAAGTATGCGCTAAGAGTACCTTTTTTTTATTGTATAAGGAGAGCTTACGACGGGCGGGCTACTTGATGGTAAGTTATCACCGTCGACCATAGACAACTAACCTCACTATAATGAGGGTTTTCGATGCGCTGCTAACCTAGATGACTTTGATGGAGTGGTTTATATGCCGGTAATTAAAATATAAGTGCTGTGATTGCCCAGTAGACTCAGTCATTGCGCCAGCACGACAAAGGGGAACGATTCTCGCAGCGTTCGACATTCTAATGTCGAATTCGCATTGTCCTATTTCGAGCGCATGAGCCTTTTTTTGTCAAAAATTCTCGACAAGATTTCCCAGTACAGGCGGTTTCATCGTTTAAATTTACTCTTAAATATGTAAGTTTTTTTAATTAAATAAGGAGAGCAGACGAGTTGTCACCGTCTCGTCCGTTAAGTTTAATGTAACATATGATTCAGTTCCTACTCCATTGTAATCTTACCGCACAAAAAAACTATTCGTATTCTTATTCTCCCATAGACATCTCAATCCACTGGATTATTGTTAGAGGGTTTTTGATGCGCTGCTAACCTTGCTAATCTTGCTGTTTTACAAACCATACTTGAATAATAGTTAATGAGATAGAGATTTGTACCTATTTTGTCTAGGTTATTAACACTAACGTATCGCAAGGAAGGACCTATAGGTTTATAATATAACAAATTAGATTACTTTTATAAACGTGGAACAAAATTCCTGACTGTATCTTGAATTTCTTACATTACCCAGAGGGCTATGTTTAAGCTTTAGAAAACATGTGAAAGACGTTCTCAAATTAAACGTTCCTTTTTATATTACTTTTTTTCATTTCTATGTGTGTAAATATGAAGATAATGTAATAACGTACCGTAGGTATACAAAGGGAAATTATTACTTCAAGCTAAATAATGCTTTGCTTTTTGCTGACGTGGTAATGAAATCTTTCAGAGAATAATGAACAAAAACAGTTGCGTTGTTTAGGAAAACAACGGGAAAATATCTTCATTTTCTTGGTAATTAAATCATTGGACCTTACACGTAATTAAATACATTTCATCAGAAGACAAAACGCGCTCAGCTTGCAATATGTGCTTATTTTCCGTCTTTATTATTTTCCTCTTCAGCTTAACTTTTCAAAAGCCTCATTACTGTAATTAATTAGCATAAAAAGTTTTATTGAGATCTTTGAGGAGGTGTTCACTGTAGAAATCAATATTTTAAGGGAGTCATGATACTTAAAAAGTTGGTATAAGAGCGTATTAAGAATGAAAACTCAGGGCACAAAACTTAATATTACGACATGGCTGATAAAATAAAAATAGGCCTCATATCACTTTTTATAAAAGCATGGTATTAAAATTACCTACCAAAACTTCAGTCACATAAGTGATACGTACGTTGTGCCTATCCGTAGAATTTTCTATCGAACATTACCTGTCTCTAGCATACAACAACGTCTCATATTACATCCTCGTCAAATAAGCGAAAATCTAACATCCGCTTTAAATTATCAATACTCTGATAACCCGACTTTTGGGCAAGTCACGCGTTGAAAAACTACTCTAGCTATAATCGACTATGAAAGTAGGGGTACGAAAGTTCATCACTTGCCCCTGGCTGTTCTGTTCGCACAACCTTTGGCAGCATTTAAACTCCGACCGCGGCAGACAGAAGATCAACTGCCAAAACCGAAAGCAAGGCCCTCGGATATTACCGTGAGACATTTAATTTTCTACGTGAAAGGATAAGGCGAGTAGAATTTCCCCGGGCATCCTGAAGCGCCGCTCAAATTGTGTTACGGTTCGCCATAAATAGGAGCGGCCATAGACTAAGAGTGGCGTAGCACTCGTTGCTGGATAATCCATTTTGAATATTTATGTTAATTTTGCATTCCAAATTCATAAGCTCAAAATATAGAACATTTATAATGGTTCATGAGTTAAAAACACGTACTGTGATTAGATATTGACATTATGAAAAAATGCTCCAAAACTTTAAAGAATGAAAGCAACAAAAAAAAACAACAAAAATTGATAACTATAAACTAAAACACGATCTTAGATCGAGATGAGTAGAGTAGAGAAGTGATTGTAGTAGGTTCTTACTTAGGGAAATCATTGTAAGTCACAAAAGTACAGTAATAAAATCTCATAGAAAAAAATAAGTAAGAACCTAGACTAGTCCCAATCTAAAGACATCATTCGACACTCTTCGCATTGAAAAGTGCCCCAACCGACTCTTGTAATCGTCTGTGATTAGGAGGTAATTATTAATTCCCTTTTATTTCCCCCTAAAAGCCCATCTTGTAACAAGGTAATTCCCGTGTAAACGAGCTTAAGCCACGCGGTGCGAGACGCTCGCAGTCCGGTGACGGAAGCAGTCGGCTCTCACCGCCGGAATTGCTCTGGCTCCCGGAATACACCCGCCACCGCTGCCGCCGCGTTTCCAAATTTAAATGCGTAGACCTGTTAGCTGAACCCGAATACAAACATATTTTATTTTGAAAAGAGATTTTGACATTTAGTTCGGGTTGGCTTTGTTAGAATGCTTTACAAGTTTCCCGCAGACGGGTAGCTATATATACGTATGCAAAATATGAGCTCTAGGTTATGAACGTTTCCTCTTTTGCTATGCGGTGAAATAGTAAGTTTTCTCCACATTATCATATATAATTGTGTAGATGAAAAGGTACTTACTTCATAACAATTTTAACTTTTTTGCTTTTTAAATTTACTTCCCTAACTGTGAGCATAAGGTGCTGTTTTACTAGACTACACTTCACACCAAAAACTAATCATCTTAACCTATTTGTAGAATTTTCAAAAAATGCAAACGTGTCTGCCTGGTCAACTTTGGTCCGTTGCCGAAATCCTCCGATAATATTAGGTATTTATAGCAAGTATAATTCATTGAATTGCAGTATCAAATCCTTAGAGATTTTTATGGATGCAGTGGGTAGAGAGTGCAATAAAATCCAATATTGCAGCTCGAACTTTTAACTCTGCGGACGCTGAAAAAACATTAAAAGCCACTCCGCTGCAGTTTTTTGCCTGAAACGACTGATAATTCTATTTTGACGCTATCCGAGGAAGTTGCGCACAATTCATTAAGTTATGTTTGTTGGTTGGTGAATGGTGATGGATATGCAACAGTACATTACTGTTTCAATTAATTTTTTATAACAATTTTGTACAAAAATCGTAAAGCGAAATACAATATCATTAACGAAATTAAAACTTTATCATATCAATTATAGACTATACCTACTTACTCGTTCAATACATAAATGTGTCAAGTCCATAACATCTTTTACGAGTAACGTTAAAAGAATCGAAGTGAATCCCGCCAGTAGTGAAGCTGTCTTAAGAGTGTCGACCGATATCCCTTTAAACCCACTCAACCTGCCTGCAGCTTAAGGTAAAGGTAAAAGGTAAGTCATTCATTGGCATTACCGCGTCTTCCATAAAATTTACATAGATAGTAGGTATTATTAAAAAAGTTTAAGTTGCATAACTTTTTCAAATTAATATTACTTATTTATTACATAGCGACTGACTTACATATTGACTATTTTATCAGATAAGGTTAAGATATTAAAAAGATGATTCTAAAGAGAAACTTTCTCTTAACCGGAAGGTTCAAATTCTCACCGACCGGAGATGGCTAGTTTAACATAATGTTAAGTCTGTCCTATTTTTAGGTAGAGACAAGACTAAAATGTAAATGAAAAGCCAACAATCCACCGTCATTATACTTCAGTCAACAATGTAGAGCAAAAAAATGTTAACATGAATATTCCCAGAGCGCGCTGTCGCGACGCCATGCGACGTCGCACCTCGCTCTGCTTCTACACAGAATTTCCCACATTTTCCCCGCATTTTCCCACATTCTACCTGACGATGAAGCGCGACCCACAACGCTCATTCTTTTGTGTCGAAGCCACACTTACATTTTGTATGCATACACTGTTCATTTCGTTCGCATATAACACGTGTCCCATTGTGATTCTAATTAAAATAAAATGTCATATTTACGAATAGTACATCTTGATTAAACTTGAATTTTGTATGCAATCAAAAATGTAAAAGCCCTGTAATACAGACTTTCTCAAAGTAAAGAATTTACAGGGTCGACAGTTTTTTTACAGATAACCTTAAAAATCGGACTACGAGTAGTAGGTAACTACGAGTACATAAGTACCTCCTCTATTTCAAAACTATATACCTACCTACTTATTTTAAATTCTATTGCCACCAAAGTCATCATCCAGAACAAAAGGTAAACAGGTAATAGAAGGGCCTTGCTCGTCAATATCTGTCTGCCTGTACCTGTTAACGGATGGTTCCGGTTGTCAAAAGACATATAAAACAATATGTTACGCTTAAAACTAGGCCAGTAGTGATGTGACAGTGAAATGGGACGTGTGGAGCTCATATTGCTGGTGACAGTGGTGTTGTTGGTGGTGGTAAAATGTCAAGATAACAAGACCACTGCGGGACCGGTTGCCGTTGGAGGACCACCAAGCGCATCACCCGGAATTGGGGCCAAACCACCACCGACTAAGGATACGAATAAACCTGGAGTAAGTAAATACTGCTTAAAGTGGTGGTATCGTTGATGGCATGGATTTTAAGATATCACGACGACAGTAGACTGGCCGTCAGAAGACCTCCAGGCGCGTCTCCCACGATGGGGGCTAAACTACCCCCTGAAGATACGAATAGATCTGGGGTAGGTAATAAGAGTCTCTAAGAGAATGAGAGTGTGATCGATTATTTTGTCTATACTAAAATCAAGTGGCGAAAGAATAAAAGAGTAAAATATGGTTTGTCTGTAATTTCACGAGATGGTAAATGTTATTTATAGGTACCGAATATAGAACTCGCAGATTTAAAATGGATATGGCACCAGTAGACTAACTACTCTTCTATAGTTATAAAAAGTAAGTAAGTAAACTAATAAATTTTCCAAATTAGCACCGTCGTTTCGGTCTCCCGTATTGTATTTTTCTGTTTTCCTAAAATATTTTTGGTATAAAATACGCAAAACCAATATTTTCATGTTGTAAATATTGATTGGTCATTATTAATAAATGTAAAACTTTTTACTACATTGATTTACGAGTAACCATTAATTTTTCATCCCTTAGGCACTTGCGAGCCTGGCAAAGATGTTTATCGATGTACCTATGGGAATCGTGGAAGCTTTCAAAGACGTAAGTAGGCTTTCTTTGTGATTATGTGAAATACGTTTATTGATATCTTTACATAATGTACTTACTTATCGTTTCAGGGAGCTGAGGCGATAGAAACTCTAGTCATCGCATTTATGAGAGGTATATTTTAATGACGTGAAATCGGAATATATTTAAAAAAAATAGCTCTAATGTATATTCTAATTTTAATGTTTGTTTGTTTTTAATATTTGTTAATGTTCCTTTAAGTATATATGTATTGTAAAACTTTTTTATAACTAGTTACAAATATATATAAAAATGAATGTTTCTTTGTCTGTGCTCTGCGTTCCTATACCATTCATCCGATTACGATGAAACGTTGGTAAGGTGTTGTGCGCACGCCCGGGAAGGTTCTGAGTCAAAAAATGTCAACGCGAGGGAAGTCGCCGCAAGCAACAGCTAGTTAAAAATAATTTTACATAATGTAGAATATAATGATGTATGTACGTAAAGGGTGAATCTAAAAAGTAATTGAAACTAAGAAATGTTTACCTAACTGTATAATAAAAACAAAATCTCGGTTTTGCTAATATAGTAGTAGGTGGTAGCTAACTCAGCCCTGTAGAGACTACAGGGACGGTAGCTCCTCTCTGTCAAAGGGGGTGTGTAAAAGGGGTTATCAGCATCAGGCTCGTGGGCGGGCAAATTGGGGGCTTTGGCCGTCCAAGGGTTGGGCTCCAGGAGCGGCCCAAGGTAAAGTGCTAGGGGGGCACCGTTGCATTCCACTGGAGATCCCGGAGTTCTCCGACATGCAAGAGATCGGCCATCGAGGTGGTTTTAGTGGTAAAAATCCCACATAACCCGGTCTCTACCCAGGAGACCATATCTTAAAAAGATGCCCCCGTCAATAACGGTGACAGCAAGCTAGCCCGAATATTTACAGTATTCTTTAACCTTACAAAGCCACTTAGCCTATTGATGGATCGGATGACAGTGAAATCTACAAAAATAGAACTCTTCAATTTATAATATCACATTTATTTAAATATTTTTTAAATGAAAACATGAAATATGGCCTTTCCTTATTTTTTATACAACACATCAAATGGTTTGATCAGTAATAATAAACTGTAAAAAAATGCACTATATGGGTATGTAGGTAAGTATTATATTTCTAGTGGTCGGTTTCTATCTTTCATTAAACTCTATTTTACAAAACTATTTTCGAAATCCAACAGACTAGACACTGTACCTATTAAAATAAAAACAAAGTATAGAATATGAATAAAAATAACTTTAAACTTAAAATTATTTCTATTTATTTTAAGAATAAAAGTACTTAAAGATGAAACTAAGGATGAACTTGAATATCAAGCCTGGCACATACATCCACCTCCTTCACATATATCATACATTTTATATAGATAACTATTAACCTCATATCGACCAAAAGAAATATTGACAAAAAAATTCACAATTTATCCCAATCATTTTTCAAAAATTAATCATCTATTCGTAAATAGGTTAACTGTTACTACTTTCATGAAATACTTAAACTTTTAAAAACAACTTTATTGAAAATCAAGGAATGGTTTTGAGTGACAAAGGAGACTTAATTATTAGGTTTAATCTTATTTTTAGTTTTATTTACAACAATAATGGTGGGGTTCAAAAAGCATAAACACTCAGTTTATAATTATAAAATATATCGTATTATTTCTTTGCAAAATATATTTTGACTCCGATTGTAACCTACTTACACTCAGACCAAAATGTTTATACTAATAGCAAATACTCATGACTGAAAGACCTACTTTCACACTAAACTTACTCTACCTCGTCTCGTAAAAAATCTTTTAATTTAATATTTTGTGCTTTCGACAAACCTTCAATAAGTAAACCAATAACAAAATATCACATCAACTTTCGTCTTACAAATACAAAACTTTCGTCGTTCAACTTACCCAAATTAAACCTATTAATAAAACGTAGAACGTAGGTAAGTGGAGAGAAACATGCACAAAAATGGAAACAAGCTCACTCAATTTCCATCTGAACCTTTCATAATTGACATAGACAAGATTCATTCCCAAAGCCAAATTGAGTGAGTGGGCATCGACCGACATCAAGCCTTTGAATAATAATTTAAATTGGCTTTCATGAAAGTGAAAAACGAACTAGAGATCATTAGCAACTCCGATTAGATTCAATTTATTACTGTAATATAATAACAACTATTTATTTGACTAGACCATTCGGTACACTGACATTGATGTAATTATTAGAAAAATTCGGAGGTTTTTTCTCTTCATCGGCTGAAGAGAACGTTATATAAGTGGGATTCGTCACAGCGCTGGGTTGCATATTATTCTTTGCATTGTTTTGCTTGGTCTCGAACACCTCGTCGGCTTCCTCCTCAATGCGAGGACACATGTTGAGGTAGGAGGCATTTCCCTCGTGGTCCGACTCGGAGCCGCTTCTCGGCAGATTGTTGAGAGTCAACATAGGTGTCAATTCCGAGCCGTGACTGTTGGCTTCCGATGCTCTAGGGGCCAATTTCCGAGCGTCGAAATCGAATTTGGTGCCCTGAGGGCGTGCATTGAATATAGTTTGCCTAGTTGCAGGACTCATTTGTAAGTAGCCTTCGTCGTCTGAAACACATCAACAACACAATAGTATTAGTATTAGCCGAGGTGTTAGTCAAGGATTACTGGTTCGAATACAAAATGTCCGAAATCATGCAGAACAAATCAATTACAAAACAACAAACATGGACATTCCGCTTTTTGTGTTAAGAGCGCAAACAGATACTTATTTGAAAAATAAGTACGTAAGTAAGTAGGTATTATACTTTTGTTGGTGTTAGTGATACGGCCATCACAAATAAGCGACAACATCACACTATATTACCACACGACATATCTATCCATCAGCACGCTGTATTTTCGATTTCGCCTGGTAAAAAGGAAAATGTACACCAAAATGAATAGACACCTACTAATGTATGTGTGTATAATGATTTATCAGTTCGATGCATTTTATTTGGCAAGGCACACTTAAGTTTGTGAGCTATAGTGCGGGTTTTAGACAAAATTGCCTGAACATCACAGTATTTATTACATACAAGGTGTTCCCGAGGATATGTCCATTCTGTAGCTTTTACATAATATATTTGACAATGAAAGTGATCCTTAAAAACGTTTGGTTTTCGAGATACTTCCTATTTTATTTGCACAATGAGTAAGGGTCTTTATTTATCCCCGTAACAAAACGTGAAACAAAACAATAACAAACTGTTTACCTTTCGTTTGCACATGTCATTATTATCTTATGTCATACTCATACTCACACCATGAGGGTTAAGTTTAAATTAATCAAAATGCGACGTTGCCAGCTCGGATAAAGAGTATGGCATACTAGGTAATTTAAAGCAAGGCATTTTAGTTTGTATGAAAATAAATAAATATATATATATATATATATATATATATATATATATATATATATATATATATATATATATATATATATATATATATATATATATATATATATATATATATATATATATATATATATATATATATATATATATATATATATATATATATATATATATATATATATATATATATATATTAGTAAAATAAAAAATAAATGACAATATGGATAATGACTACTTCGATGTTCTGAGTACAGTGTCGAAGTTAATGCATAACCAAAGGAACATCTTGTATATAGGTACATAGACACATATTCTGTGTAGAAATGAACCTTAATCGAATTAGGTACAACAAAAACTTCACGAAAGTGCTGAAAAACTTATCGCTACGCTACCATAACGCCATCTAGTGTGGTGGGAACCGATGGCATACCTAACTTTGCTTTGCCGGCTGGTGTGGTAGAGTTCTCAAATCAAATGCGTGGGGTATCCGTGGTGTTTGTTTTAACTCGACATTCCTAAAGAGGGCTCTGCCTATTAGGGACAGATAATCAAACTGGTCGCTCTATTCTGGTTGTAAGAAAACATTCACGCAGGTAAATGCTCTTCTGCAGAGACGTGACTTATGTTGTTAAAGATGTTACCCTTGCTTCACGAATTATGATTCACTTATTACGAAATTTAATTTTATTCACCGACAGCTACAGATGACAGACAACAAACAATTCTCATCGAATCGCGAATCGTTATAGTTTTTTTTACTGTACGTTAGTATTACGGATTATGAACCGTCTGCCACTGTATCATTTGTCCCAAGGATATGGTGAATATATGCGTTCAAATACTATCTCTTATCACATCAGTCTCTTTCTCAAATGCCTTCGCAACATTGAGCAACTTGGTAGATATTATCGTATGATCCATAATCTTCCCCTGTTACTATCATCACATCAACATAGACAGCCTTGAGAGTCAAAATTTTCAATATAAGAGGTAATACATACCATGCTGCAACTGCGTAGGCGTAGGTGGGAAGAAACTCTTTGCGTCATTGATGTAGTGATGTGGGCTCGGCGTGACCATGTTGTTGTAATCCGGGGCGTTCACCATGGCCAGGTAGTCTTCACCCTCGCGCCGGATGTTCATATCCATATACGAGGCGTTCAGATCCACGTAGTGCTGTGTAGACATGTTTTATTTGATTACTCTTATTCCTTATACAGTCTGTTCCCCGAATTATCTGACCGTAGCAGTAGGAACTCACATTGCGGACGTTGTCCTCGAGGAAAGAGCCGAGGATCTGCTGCAGCTGGCTGAAGGTGGGGCGGCAGGTGGGTTTCTGCTCCCAGCACCGCAGCATCACGTCGTACAGCTTGTCGTCCGCGTAGGAAGGCTTCTCGAGACGACGGCTGGGTTAAAAGATACCGTACTGTTACACGTTGTCTACACTACTTTGATTACTTACACTACTTAGATTGATGCTATGAGGGTCATGTAATGATCGAATCTATTACAAGACGATTTATTGAACGCCTCCTCATATAATGTAACGTTGAGTGACAATTCTATTAGGATCGTGAATACATTGCTAATAGTATAAAAATGCTTTTAACCTTGAATAAAAATAGAAACAGTTGTCCGCTCCGAAACGACGTTGATTAGGGTCAACTTTTCGAGTGCCAAGTGCATATCTCTCGCTTTTTTATTCGGGTATATAGGACAGAACTGATTCTAGCTCGAGTAGAAGATCTTGTATAAGGATGAAACTTAGTAATAATTTTATTTTCTTCAGTTGTTTGAAGGTTTAAAATAATAATGTTGAGTTTAATGATAAAGTCCATTCCTTAAAAGTCTCTGTTGGAACTGTGTTAGTCGTGTAAACGAGCCAGAATCAATCTTGATGATATCTCTTTTGCTTGTATAGTGCTGTCACCCTTGCACCTCTCTCGCCATCTTGAACCTGTGCTGTGTAGGAACGTCTGTCTCGGTATATTTTTATTAAATCTCGTTTAATCGCAAGTTATCTTTGTTTTTATGCCTATAACCCTTCAGTTTCATACTCTGTCCCGCCCCTGTCCCGCAGATACATCTATGAAGACAGATTACATTATGGTAGCATAACTTACCCTTCAGAAAGCCATTGCAGCAAACTCGGTGGGCTAACGTTGGGGTAGGGCGTCTTTGCAAGGGAGAATAGTTCCCAAAGCACAATACCAAACGACCACACGTCCGACTGCGTTGAGAATATCCGGTCCGTCATGCACTCGATTGCTAGCCACTTCACTGGTAATGGACTCTGAAATGTGACATGTACCAGTGTACAAGTATCTTTCGGAAAACTGGATATAATGTACCTACCTAGAGAGTTACTTTGAGTATGAACTTGCGCGAGCGGTATTTGATTAAACATTTCACTGTCACTTAGAATAGGAGATAATCCTACAATGTTTTACCACTCGAGGTGCCATTAGCACAATGGTACGTAGCCAATCAACATGTAAGTAAAGTAAGTAATATGTTTATTTCACACATAGCAATGACCGAAACAGTTATAATTATGATAAAATAATTATGTAGTCAAAGGTAAACCAGGTATTGAAATCATGTCTGATGGTCTGCTGTTGTTGTGAAAAGGGTCTCAACTCAGCTTATTGCTGCAGTCAAAAATGCCTACAGCGCTGGTATTCTGTTGGAACATGACCGATGGCTGGCCAAAAGCTGTCCATGTAGATACGTTCCTTTCCACGAAATATTTTTTTTACCCTTCAGACTCGCGCCACGCTGTCTTAACAGATCTTTTAGGTTTGCTATTTTGAAATGGCCATATTTATGATGCCATGATATCATCACAATTTTACTAATAACTTTGAAAAATTAAATGAATTTAACCAAAAACCAGAAATCTGTAAAATCTTCGAAAAATACGTTTCATTTTGCTTTTCTGTATACGGAGTGTGCTCGTGGCTCCATCTGCGGAACGCTTTGCGTTTTATGTCCTATTGGTGACAAATAAAAGCTAATTTAAGTATTCATATAGGTCGGAGCTCGACCAAATAAAGTTTAATCTTTATTATAATAAGTATAGTAGATTCCTTCGAGACACATACTAAAAGAAATTGGCCTATTTAAACTTACCTACTGTATATCTTATGGACCGTTTCTGCCGTTTATAGATCAATAGTGATCTACTTTCGATGCATTATAATTTAATAGGTCGTTGTCCATATTTAAATTCCAAATAGTGCGTGTTAGAATGGTCTAGATAGCACACGTTAAATAATTTATGACCTGCCAGTCAAAATGTTCTATTGATGTCAGAGAATGAATAACGACTTACGTTTTCCTTCTTCTGATATTCGTCGTTCTTGTAAATGCTCCTAGCCAGGCCGAAGTCGCAGATCTTCACAATGTTATCATCGGCCAACAACACATTCCTGGCTGCCAAGTCTCCGTGCAACACCTGAAAAAACAAGATCAATGTTTTTCGTCAGCTAAGTATAAAACATTGAAAAATATCGGATTTAATGGGGTTAATTGCCATTCCTTCCCCATTTCACACGCTGCTCAGTGTGGAGGTTTCCTCACGATGTCCGTCAGTTTTTTTTTATTTCTTCAGACAGGCAGGTTTCCTCACGATATTGTCCTTCATCGGTAGAGCAGTCAATAAATGTACGTGAGCCATTGAAAAATATTAAAACATTAGTATTACGAGTACATTAGCGTATTTGTGTTTGGGGAAAGCAATGGTAGGTTTACCACCGCATTAAATCTACCAAGAAAATAATTATATGTGGTTACTTCAAAAGAATATTTGTCTTTGTATGATCACGATCATCCTCGGTGAGGATTATCGCTAAGCCCGTGCGTTCCATCTTCGGCCTCATCATCACTTACTACCAGGTGAGATTGAGGTAAAACGCGGGAGTTGAGGTGTAAATAAAAAAGCTAAGAATGCAGATGTATGATTAGAATCGAACTCGGATCTCCCATTGTGTGCCTGGCGTCCTATCCTTCTACGCCACTTTACCTTTCTACTGGCGAGGTACTCCATCCCTCTTGCGATCTGGAAGGCCCAAGCGAGCAGATCTCGCGAGCACAGCGGTCGGGGGCTACGGCCGTCGAAACTGTAGTCGCTTTCGTAGTTAGAACGCCATTCCGGCTGCACGTACCCCGTCTCTGACACTGCAACAGCGTTACTAGATATCAGTAATCAATACCCATTTTAGAAAGCTGCTTTGATCTGTTTCTGGAAATCTTTGTTCCCCAGTGGTGATTTTCCAAGTCGCATATTTTTCCCATTCTTGTCACTGTGGCTAGCCGATATTAGGTTAGCAATAAAATAAATGAAACTAAAGCCAGTCGTAGGTTGCGGTCATAAATGTTTACAACTTTTTATACTTTCGTGGACATAATTATGCCTACAATATTATATCCACCACCACAGAGTATTACGATATATACTGGCCACTACAAATGTCATAGAATAGAACCTAATAATATTCGAAAAACAACAACGAGGTAACATTAGCAACGAAATGAAAAAATATGTTGTATTATAAAATATAATTTGAATAAATTTATTATTATTATGAATTAGAAATGCGAATTAATATGACTTTTTTTTCACGCTTAAAATTAGGAAGTAGACTAATAAAATTATTAGTCAACTTCCTCATTTAAAGCGTGAAAAAAAGTCATATTAATTCGCATTCGTACCCATTGTGATTAATGTATTTAAATAAATCAATATAGGCCCCACCTAGCTCTACAATTATTCAATTGCATACGTACATTAGATAGGTAAGTAAATAATTATATTGTGGCAATTGCGTCAATTCTACTTTATGGTAATCATAATGCTTTGAACTGTATAAATATTAACAACCACATGATAAATACGTTAATTAATACTAAGTAACGTTACAAATAAATAACAATCGCTGTAAATTACTTCAAATAACTACAAAATAGGTAAATACCCGTGGTTGGATCTATTGATACCTACTCATTCTAATATTAGTATACTAATAACCAGTTGTACAATTCAAGATTATAAGTAGATATAAATCATAATCTTGAATTGTACAACTAGTTATTAGTATACTAAGTATAGATATAAGAATAAGTAGGTATCAATAGATCCAACCACGGGTATTTACCTATTTTGTAGTTATTTGAAGTAATTTACAGGGTTCCATGGAATATAACTTGATGTGTCTTCGACTCTACCTCCAAATAAGTACTTATACTTATGTGGAGGTAGAGTCGAAGACACATCAAGCTATATTCCATGGAACCCTGTCGCAATATTTTTTTGTTAGGATTCCGTGACATTCGCTTCAATGTGTTAAATAGTTTAAAGCGACAAACTATCAAAGGGTGCCAAATGATGTTACAAGAAAAAATATTAGGAAGAGAAATAGAAGAAATGTTTATGTATACTCATAAAAAATTACAAGATACATAATGGTTTAAAAGAAGGGGAAATCCAGACGTGCAGAACAACAGTCTAAGTGTAGAACAAGTTTATGGGTGTAAAAAAGTTAGTAGTGAAAATGTATAAGTATTCACGAAAAATTAGGTCTGGTATGACAGAAAATCTTTAAATTAAATGTTTCTTTAAACTGTACCGATTAGTTTGCAAATCTATATAAAATAAATAGTTTCCAAATTGTTCGCAAATCTACAACACTTTTTTAATATTGTTTTCGTAAACGTATTTAAAATAAATAGATTTCACCTCTACTGATTAGTTCAAAAGCAGTGCAGTGAATAACAATACAACAGGAAAACCTAAGTTGTAATTACCTTTAATAAACTCCACTTGTTTTGGATCTGGCAAAAAATGTAACAAGATATTGAAACAACTTCCAACAACAATCAATTACTGAATGCTATATTCTAATTAATACTTAACACAATTCTGTATGTATTAGTAAAGATGCCCAAGACGCATTATTTTTATGACTAATAATAAAAACGAGAATTTTTCATTCCAACCACGATGTTTTTATTTCAGTAAATATTAAACATTAGGCATGTAAAACTCGAAAATATTATCTATAATGTTTAAACAGTATCTGTTCTGTTCTGTTCTGTTCTTCTATACTTAATATATTATTTTTGGGGACTAATCTAGCGAATTATTAGCAAGTAATGGTAATTTTGTCATGTTTGAAAAGTGGAGCGCTAGGTTTTTTAAATCTCGAACATAGAAATAGAAATATATTTATTGCCAAATCATATAAATTTAAAAATTTAAAGTTATAGTACAAAGCATTATATTATATGTAATGTATATTTGGCAAAAGGGGGGAAAGTCAGCAAATGCTGACATACTCGGGTACCAAATATGCAGCGCTGTTTTTCATTTCCCCCCTGAAGATGTTATTAGGTAGGTATTTAGGTATTTTTAACCCCCGACCGATTTAGGGAGGGCGTGTTATAAGTTTGACACGTTTGTCTGTTTGTCTGTGGTATCATAACTTAACAACGGATGAACAGATTTGGACTCGGTTTTTTTAAAATTTTAAATGAGAATTTTGTCGAGAGTGTTCTTAGCTGGGTCTGATAAAAATTGGATCAGTCGTTCTAAGATCATGGGAGTATCTTGGGATGTTGGAGTATGATGGGATCTCTGGAACGGTAACAGTTAAGTGGTTCGAGTTTGAGCTCAAATGTTTATGACTATGGTGACCTTCCCACATCTGAAACCTTGAGGATCTGATGAAGACCAGGAAAAAGTAAGGGGATATCCACAATGGTACGTCGGGGGCTTCTTAAATTTTTAATTTAGAGTTATGAGTTATATACTATACTACCTACTGTTCACATGAATGAACGAGTCAAAATACAAATTTAGGTACATTTCGACTCAGTTCTGTTTAAAAATGCATTAGCGTAAAAAAGTTAACTAGAATAAAATGGTACCAACCTTTCCTCCCAGATCGGTTAGTATTAGCGGTGTTCAAGAATGTATGATCAGTGTCCTGCGTGTGGTTTGATCCGAAGTAATCCGAGTGCATTCTGTAAAATAAATAAATAAACATATAGTTATCGATTATTTGTGCATATTGATTATGTGCACCCTGTTCCTAGATTTATTCCACGTACAATTTACTCGTATAACGTAATTTTAGTATAGTTGTTTTCCATTAACTTTACACATACTGTCTTTCTATTACCTATTATGTTATATCTCTGGAAAGAGATACAAAAAGTATTAAAATATTTTTAGGCATCTCATTATTACAGTCATACCAGGAGTTAAAATGGCGAATCATGTAGGCATAATGTAAAAGATAATATGTACCTAAACCAGTTTTCAGATGTAAAAGTTTTGAGAAACAGAAACAAGTTGACTTACGAGATAAAATTACAATGTAAAAGTACGCTGTTTGCGGTAT
Organism: Hofmannophila pseudospretella; assembly: GCA_947369225.1. Taxonomy (NCBI): domain Eukaryota; kingdom Metazoa; phylum Arthropoda; class Insecta; order Lepidoptera; family Oecophoridae; genus Hofmannophila; species Hofmannophila pseudospretella. Next base: position 8,426,750 of record OX376316.1, read on the forward strand.
GCAATCTGATAAAACAAATTTGTGTACAAAAATAATCATGGACGCAATAAGGGGAGCGGTTTCTCTACACCTACATGTCTATATATCCTGTCCTAGTAACACGACACCATGATGTCATGTGTCCACAGGATAAACTAACTATCTCGTCTAACGCATCATAGGAAAGAAACGCCTTTTGCACGGATTTAGAAACGGAATGGGACCGACCTTACGAAATCTAGAAAATCATAAAGATTTCAATAAGTCCGGTCCAATTTTGTTTCAAAATCGCTGCAGTGTACTATAAGTTTTATCCCTTCTTCATCTCCGGATTTAACCTTCATACATACACCGAAATGTAAGCGTTTTATAAATAAACATTAGATTACTACAGAACAAAGAACTTGGATAAAGAAAAATAACAGGAGTGGGCTGGGCGCGCGTTCGTTCGCGTCGTGAAGAAAAGCATAGGCTTTTCTTGCTGTGGATAGCCACAGCATTAAAATAATACATAAATAATAGAGGACTACTTAAAGAACAATTCTATATATACAAATTCTTTATTCCCGACTTCTACAAATGTACGACTTGTATATACTAACTTAGCAAAAAAAAAATTTGTAATGACACATATCTTTTATGAACAGGTCTTTGTTTATTTTATATAGTTGACAACACAGAGCACTGTTACAGCTGGGCCCTGTGTCGCCATCCTTCTTTATTATAATCCGTGCTAATGAAAAGATATATAGGTAAGATAACGTTGCTCCAAAGTAAGTAAATAGGGATATAATATAGGGATTATTTTCGCGAGGAAGCGAGGCGGTGAGCGAGGAAAAAATCCGCCAATAAGATCGCTCCAATTTAATCGTAATATGACGTGATAACGGCGCGATCCTATTGGTTGATTTTTTCCTCTCTCACCGCCTCGTTTCTTCGCACAGCTTTGGTGGAAAGGCAGCCTTAGAAACCGTTTCAGTTCTTAGCTGCCCCGAAAATTGGTATACTAACTATGAAAATTAAAGAAAACATCTTACCCGCTATTACCGCTGCTACACGAGTACCCACGGTTGATTTTCCCGAAGTTCTTCTCAGGGTTGTCGGTGAGCTGGTCAATGAACACTTCCCGATGTTTCTGCATGTAGTTATGAATGTTCCCGTACTTGCAGTACTCCACTATTACAATCAGCTCGCCTGGTAATGCAAACAGGGTGATGTCATTCCCTTTTATATTATTAGAATAAGTGTATATTTACTTCATACATGATATAAGTACAATAAAGAATGTCTGTCTGTAACGCAATTGCGTCTCGTGTAATGTTATTCGTAATTTAAGCATTGCGCTGAATTAAGATGTCCATCTTAATTCAGCGCCAGCTTCTTTGCTTATTATAGTGTTGTTTCTGACAACAAGACGGGTTTAAGAGCAGCGCAAATGAAACTGAAACTGTAGTACTGTTGACCAAAGTTTACAATTTACCTTAATTATTTACATCTACAGTAACATATTTTTTAATCTGTCAGAAAAAAAATAGTATGTAGGGTTAGTGTAGTAATAGATGATATTGCTTATGTTTTTACTTAGCTGTAGCGAGAAAAAATTATCAAAGATGGTGAAAAGTCATATCGATTCCTGTAAATAAATACTGGTGGACGAGCATCGAACTGGAGACAACTGGGATCAGAACTTGTCACCTGATTAGGCATTAATACTAGTGTGTCAAGTTGGGTTCTGATCTCGGGATTTTTTGCCGAACATAATTTTTTAACTAAAATTTCATCCGGTATAAATTAGGGATGTTACGGAGCTTCGACTCCGAAAGGTCGGAACTACCGATACCGGACTTCCGAGCCGAAGTCGGAGTCGGAAGTGTAAATCAACACCTCCGACTCCGACTTCAGCTCCGATAATTTTGAATCGGAGGTTATTCCGAAGATTTGTGAGCAAACATATTCAATTATCAATATTTTATTAAATAGTGTAGGAATACATAAAGGAATATGTTTTATTGCCGCAAATGTCATCAATCATTATAAAAAATATTGGCCAATATTTTAGTTAAGCTATAAAAATTAAAAAACGGTTTAAAATTTGAACTTCTTCTGATCATCTCCGCCTCCGACTCCGGTTCCGACTTCGATAAATCAAATTTAAAACCTTCGGTTCCGACTCCGGTTCCGGTAAAACTACCTCCGTAACGTCCCTAGTACAAATTCAAAAGTAGACTGTACGAGAACGACCTACCTCTATAATATGGATAAGCACTAATATCATTGTTTAAATCAATACGTAACTTGTATATGATAAAAACGTGTCAAGTGATACTGTGATCAATGATTTATTGATTCGTCAGTTTAATAGTAATTTAGATATGTAATCAATTAATACGTAGATATCGTTCATCGTAAAAAGAGCAAAGATTTGTTTACGTTTACCTACGTTGTTTCCTCTTACTATTAATTGTAAAAAAATGGTATATTCACGGGAATTACCATAGGGATTGCATTGCATTTCATAGGGATTACTTTGCCATAGTGGTTGATTAGATAACGATATAAAAACTAGAGTTCACTGGCTTGAAAATACCACTTTACAGCTGTAAACGTTACACTCAATGAATTAATGTGTGGGTCGTGTTTCGTGACGAGACAGTATTTATTTCTCGTGACGAATACCTATTGCCGAATTCCCTATGCAATGTGATATGTGTGACACAGACACGTAGTTTACGCTCCATAAAAGTTTGTGTTTTATGTGCGCTCCTCCGGATCTGACGCCCATATTGGGATCCCTTTTTTCAAAGCAAAACCTATCTCGAAAGTGTAAAAGGTATACTCCACGTGGGTGGAAACGTGGCGTCCACCACTAAATGCATTACAATCATGAAATCGATAACATTATAAGCAATAATGAGAAGGAAACTTGTGACCTTTACATTCAGTAGTTTGATCTAAAACAATTGAACTACGAGTATCGCGGCAATCGAACTGGTGTGAAAAAGATAAATTTTTCAAACACCTTACCTTTATGTCTAGAAAGGTGACGTAAGCTACTACTACCAATTTAATTATGTGCATCGTCTTTTGTAATTCATGAATTATTTCCACAAAACATTGCTGCTCTGAGTCTATGACTGGTGACCATTATACAACAGTACAATTCCACGTTTCCGATGGATATATAAAAATTCGTCTTGCGACATAATTATATTCAATACACATTGAATAGGTATCATATGCCCAAGGAAAATATCTGATTAACTAGACATCTATCATTGACATTGAATTATTACTTTCTAAGGAGATTTGATAACCTATTGAACAGAGGTCGGTAGTCGGACTATGAAAACTTGCGATTCCTTATATTTCGATGAATCGAACCAGGTGAACTGGTCCTCGTGGTTCGACTATGGAGTCGAACTACGTGGTCCTGGCGTTTAGTAGTTCACCTAGTAATATTCTAAAATCGAATCAACTGGAAAAAAAAGTTCACGTAGTCCGATTGATCGAACCATGCGGTCGAACCACGTGGCCTGGAGCGACTGAACGGCTTTATGGGGTTTAAGTTTTTTTGTTGATGCGACTATATTGTTTCCAGATCCTGAGTTATATTTGGATTTTTTAACTCACGTTTCCCAACGTTCTTAGTACAGGCGCCAAGCAAGTTCACGATGTTGACGTGCTTCCCCAGATGGACCATGATCTTCAACTCCGAAGCCAGCGCCTTGATATACATGTTGTCTGCTGTCTTCTTCACCATCTTCACAGCTACTGTGGTTGTCTCCTCTGCATTGACGATGCCTCGAGCGTCTGCTTTGTAAACTACACCGAATGCTCCCGCGCCAAGTTGTTTGCCTGAAAATTGCCACATTACTCTAAGATTTCTAGGTATTTAGGATAATGATTGTCTTTATCCCTTTATCATATAAGTCTCTTTTTATGGTAGAGTAAAAAAATCACTTTGTAAAAATGTACTTTAAGGTACTAAATTGCAATAAAAAAATAATTGACTTTTGAATCAAATCAAATCAACCTAAACTTTTTTATTGTAAGTACTTTAAAGTACATTTTTACAACGTCATGTTTTACTCTACCACCGCTTCGTAAGGTGCTAGCTGAAAAGAAAAAAGCGACGCAAGAAACTTTCAGCAGCACCTTTCTTCAGCATCTTTCCATCTTTTGAAATAATCATATATCTTACAATAATTATGAATACAATCATATCATACTTTTTTGACTTTATCCATCACTACAATATTAGGCTTTTCATTTAGATTAGAGATTTATTCTAATAGATGTTTTGCATTTTATCTAATTTTGGTATTACAAACATTTTATCCTTTGATCTCTGATCCTTGTGGCTTTTCAACTATTCTCCTAAATCTGACCAATTCGATTCTGATACTCACCTAAAATTAATTTCTCCGCAGAAAACTCGAATTTTTCATCGTATGGCAACAATTCAGCTTGTTCATCAATGCCTAAATCTGGATTGATGGACTTGGTCACTCCTTCCTTAAAATTAAGAAGACCAGCCGCCGCCAACTCCTTTCTGAACTGTTTCTCTTTCCTTATCTTCCATGTCAGGTAGACCACCAATATAATAAGGACAAAGAATATAACTCCAATTACGCTTAGGTAAGTTGCCTTGTACGATGGTTTCTCTGGAAAAAATAATACTTTAGGTTATTTGAAGTCTTGTATAAATCTTGAGCTTTTTTTTTTCAACCGAGGTCTGGTATGGTAGTAATATGACAGTGCTCTCATTCGATAGAGTGTACTCAAGCTCTGGGACTAGACATAAAAATATGAGATATGAAGGTGTAAAATCGTTAGAAAATTCTTCTATAAAATACCTCTGAATTTCAAACATGATTCATAATATTTACTAACGCAGTCTAGAAATTAGTATTTTTATATTGGGAATATAGGCCTTTCAATTCAGCGAACAAATTAAAATTACATTAAAAAAATTTAAAATTGATCTTTTTGTGAGTTCTCAAGTGGGTACTTATATCGTTTATTATAATTAGCATAGGTATGTAATGCTATGTAAAACTCAGAAGTGTTATTTGAAGATAATTACGTATAGCAATTGGCCATTTGTGAACGCTGATGGCAATTTGGTTTTATAGGTAAGCGACAAACCATAATATAACATGGTACATATATGTAAGTGAACCACAAACATAATGAAAGTTTAAGAGTAAGTGTAGATACAAAGTTAAAAACCAGCGGAAAGTTTCTCAGAAATATCTTATATTGACTTACGCAATAGCTACATTTGTATTCTGTGGCTACACAATAGATATCCATTATGTTAGACACCCTACGCAAGTTTAAGGGGTTTCAGAACCATCTTCTCATTTCGTATTCACACAATATGCTGTAGTAAAACCAAGTAAGGACAACATAAAGTAAGCCTTTAACGTGTCAAGCACTATACCGTCACCTACCTCTTACCTTTTATTTGTAGGTTATAGAATTTGCTCCTTTGCACGACCTGATTTGTAACTCTACATTCGTATGTACCCACATATTGATCCTGCATTTCTCCAATCTTCACAGCTGAGTAACGAGTGCTATGGTCTACGTCCAATGTGATTATGACCAAGTTGCCATCGCTAAGATTTGACAATCGTTCCTCTCCCTGAAAAATAATTCATAAACTATAAAATCATACAATCATAACAAAATTATACTTACTGCAAAATCATATCGTTATTTAGGGTCAAAACAAAGATTTGCAGGATAGCAAGCACCCAAAACAGTAACCTGATACAGAATAGTTTAAACTCAAAAGAATACATCTTTTAACAAAACTTCGCTACTCAATCGCTACGTCAATATTGAGAATATTCTGTAGATTTTGCAAAACTGAGCGTAAGTTTGGTAAATAAATATTTAGATCTCTGAGTTCACCTTGTACCATTCGATGGTTGGCGGAGGGACCGCATCGGCTGTGCAGGTGAAGTTAATTGGGTGATATATGAGAACTTCTTCGTTCCTTTCCTCCGGTTCCTCTATTTCTGGCTGTCGGATTCCTGTTTAAAGTATTTTTTTAAATTATTTATTGATCATTTACATGTAGGTACACATACAATTATGTTATTTTTATTTCGCAAACGAAAACATAATATGTTTATCTGTCGCTGAGAGCGCGCGCATATAGTTACTTTTTGCTTTACAGTAGTAATTCTGAATAAATGAACGAGGGAGTGAATGGGGCACACAAAAAAATTCTTAATAACTATAATCTTTCCATCTCAGCAGCTGTATTTCCAAGATAAAAAGACTTCATTGTCTGTTTTCCTTTAAACACATTACTTTTAATTTTATTTACTATTTCTATGGGTAGGTTGTTCAGTGATACGTAGCATATAATGTTTCAGTAAGATAAATGAATAAATAGAAGATAGGTAGTTGAAAACTAGATACTTGTACCGTACCCATTATAGGGATTCCAATTGCAGTCCATTATTGGATGACATCAAAACTATTTTGCTAAAATATCTTATCTTTTTCTAAGCTTAATTTAAATCAATATAAGTATAATTTTACGAACTAGTAGTGCAAGACCGAAAGCTGCCATATATAGCTCATACTCAGGGTATATGTGGCTCTATGCTCCAATGAGCATCATGAGCATCCAAATCACAGTCCGGGAGTCCCTTTACGAAATTCAATGTTCGTACTCCCAAAACGTAATGATCACGGTGAATGATTAGTAGGTATTGTAAGATACCCACCTGCGACAGTAATAGTTATAAACTCTTGTTCCTCAGATCCGGTGTTTCTCAGCCCAACACATGCGTAAGTACCAGCTTCATTTATTTGTATCTGGTCCATTTCCAACGTCGCAATAAGTGAGAATGTACTATTGGAGAAATTCACTGTAAGACATAACGAACATGCTTATAATCAAGAACGTATACCATTTTAAATAGCCATCAAGGATTATGGTATAAAAAAACGAACAAGTAGTGTCGAGTGCATTACTCACCATTTTCCAACTCATCATCTAGTTTACTTTCGTTTTCATTTCCGTCGTTAATTTGGTACCAAGTCACATTAGTAAAGTCATATTTAGAGGCTAGACATCGTAGCACAACTTTCTGGTCCTCCCAAAACCATGTTCGATGGCGATCTTTAATCCCGAATCCATTGGGCATCTCGTATACGAGGAAATTTCGAGTACTAGTAACTGTGCCCTTCCTGTTAGCTGCTTGACAAGAGATCGTACCAGAGGTATGCACTGGTAGCTTAAGCTGCGACGTGATTTTATAAATGTTGTCGACTATGTCAATTTGATTCTACAACGAAACAGATAAATGTCAATAAAATTATCTAGGACGATGTCAACATTACATAATAGGCTAAAGCCCGAAGCATTCCTTGCCTTTCAGATGCTGCAAGCCTGATATTTTGACCCGCCCAAGAAACGGGGCCCAAAAAGTTAGTTAATTTTTCTCACAGACGTCAAAATAATATAAAACTAGTAGTTTTTCTCTAAAATTGTGAGGACCGCTTTCACACCAGGTAACCTATGTAGTTTTAAGTAAGTATGATGAGTAGTTAGAATTTTATCAGCTGACAAATGTATTGTATTGTTTTTAACTACGAAAACGGGGCTTAATCGCGTCGTTATTTATTTACGCGATTAAGCCCCGTTTTCGTAGTTAAAAAATGAATACAAATCGCGTAAGTTCAAAACCTTGTATTGTATTTTCGCTTAAAATACTGAACACCTTCTTTATGAATACAAAAGAATACTTATACTGAAAAATATATTTTGAAAAATGACATTATGAGTTACACATACCTTTTTCAAAACTCTTTCTTCACCATCGTCGCTCGTGAAGATCCACTTTACTTCTGGTAACGGATACCCAAGTACTAAACATGACAATGTTACTATCATCCCTTTCTCATACTTTCTGTCCGAATCTGGTCCAAAGTCAATTATTGGGCGACCTATAAGTATCCAAATACAAAGTAAATATTACATTTACATACTCAGATGATTTTTATTAGCGTGAAAATTCGCATAAGATATTCCAGATATAAATATTAGTTCAAGAGATCTAGTACCTAATAATTCTTTCTACAGGTTATTCGGAAAAATTATTTACACAGTCGCCAAAAAAGTTTTAAATATCACTACTACTACTACTACTAGAGCGACTATAGCCGCTTTACAAGTAACCATTGATCACACCTGAGCGACCAAAGCGTTTGCAAAGCGGGAGCGTCAGTCGCGCGGCAGACGCTGCTAATAATATTTATATGTAGCCATGCACACCTACGCATCGGCGACGCGGAAAGGCAACGTCAGCAAAAAGGGACGCACGCGATCACATGTTCTACGAAACAGATGGGACACTAAACAGTATGTGTAACATTGCGTGGAGTAATTAATATCCTAGCTTCTTAAAAATAAATGTATTCTTATTGGAGACGCCGACATTTCTATAGGACCTGACGTGAATTGACATTTGAGTGTGCCACGACGCGGTCTCTCTGGAGGCCAATTCTCACGGAGTGATATAAAAATCACAGTAGATAAATATCGAAAAAAATGGCGGATATCGAAGGACGGGACTATTTGCTATTTTCGCATTATCCTTCTATATTTATCGAGTCCTAGCGATCGAAATGCAACGAGTGGTCCTTAGCAGTCGATATTTTATGTTATATTTGTAGTCAACATGTGAGACGGGATATTTATCGAGTTTAAGAAGTTTGTTTCGATATTATATCCCGTTTTTGAGAATTGGCCACAAGGTGTGTCATGACAAGTTTCGCGTTGCAGACGTCGCATCGCCACCGCTTCGCAGTAGCTTGGTCGCTTAGGTTTGATCAGTCCTGTCCTCTAGCCCACAAGAAAGTCCTAAATTCAATTTTGTTGAGAAATTGAGCAATTACTTTTTGGGCGACTGTGCGTACACCTGTAAAGTTGAAGTTTAATTTAAGTGTATTATAATATAAATATTTACCCTCAACTCTCAAGTCAAAAGTAACACTATTTTCAATGAGCTTGTTCCACGCCTTTATTGTGTAGTTTCCGGAATCCTCAAACCTCAGGGGCTTTATTGCTATTAAAGATTTCGCAAAACAATCTATTTCATTATGCTTTGCTGTTAAATTTACATTGGTTCCATTAGATAACGGTTTGTTATCACGAAGGCTGTAAATATAAATAAAAGTAGGTATATAGTAGGTAATAGTAACCAGTCAGTAAGTATATAAATACGAGTAAATTACCACACCACAGGGTACAAAACTATTTATATCGAAATATTTTATATGTTTACTGAGACCTGAGGTGAGGTCCTCTAAAAAATTTTTTTTTTTTAAATTTGATCTTCGGATTTGGGTCAACGGAAATATGTATTTTGAACTCTGTGTCTTGTCCCGTTTAAGAACTATAAGCGCGTGACAGACGGAAGGACGGACGGCGAAGCGAAAGCAATAGGCTCCGTTTTCCTCTTCGGGTACGGATCCCCGAAAAACGGGTTAGCACTTAGCACTCAACTTAAAGGAAAATGAATTGTAATCTACACACAGAAGTACACTTCTGTCTTTTAGAAGAGACACAGAGTACTGCTGCCACCTGTGGGACAACTCAGCTAAATACCAACTGGCTGCCCTTGACTCGGTGGAGAAACGCGCTAAGCGCCTTATAGGTGACGAATCGCTGGTGGAAGCTAGACTGCAAAGTCTGGAACATCGGCGCAAGGTTGCCTGTCTATCGGTATTTTATAGGATACATTTCGGAGAGTGCGCATCGGAATTGCACGACCTAATTCCAGCATCTCCATTCCGCCTTCGGACTACCAGGCGCGGGGAGGGGTTCCATCCTTATGTTGTTGATATCCCATCTGCTCGTACGAAGCGATTTGCTTCTTCATTCATTATGCGAACGGCTAAGGAATGGAACAGCCTGCCGGCGTCTGTATTTCCCGAATCCTACAACCTTGGGATCTTCAAGGCCAGAGTGAATAGGCATTTACTGGACCCGCGTGCTCCATCGTCGACCTCATCGTCGCTTACCATCAGGCGAGATCGAGGTCAAATGCGGGTTTAGTTATACATAAAAAAAAAAAAAAAAAAATGAGAAGAAGTACACTTTAACTACAGACAGAAGTGTTCTTCTGTCAGAAGTGTTCTTCTGTCAGAAGTGTACTTCTGTCTGTAGATAAAGTAAGTATACTTACAATATGATATTCGTTGGAGGATACTCTTCGATATCAACACCTAATTGGATCCCTGGCAGGAAAGTGATAAGTGGGTCAGCTCTATTTTTTTTCTTCATTATCAGCATAGGTTTCTCTACAATAATAAGATAATGACAGAAAATAAGTAACTTATTTTATTATAGCTCTATACTCATTATGGAATAGTAAGTAAGCCACGGCATCCCCATTATAAAAGTAAAAGAACAAAAAATATTTATTGTTATATGTACGATAGAGATTACAAGGGATAAAATCCGTAATCCTGATCAGATCAAGCTTGACTGATGATAAGAAAAGTGGACGGAGAGTTGATTAAAAAATAATAAGTAATTGTATAGTGCCAAAGAAAAATTATAATAATAAAAAGTGATAATAATTATAGAATCGAGGAAATCTAGTTTTGGTTTTTATTGTCTTCTTTATGATTCCTATAATAATAAAATACTTATACTTGTAACCAAAGAGCTCGTTATGTACCTTTATACTGGGTGTAACAAAAAAACCCTATAATCCCGAAAGGAGGGGTGTTCAATATCCATAACTGAACAACTTTCGTAATACCTATAAGGAAGCAAGCGATGCTGAAATACGTCCGTTGACTTGACCACCACTGTGGCGAAATTGGATAACGCGCCGGCTACGGTGAAGCCGGAGGTGTGGGTTCAAGTTCCACCAGTGGTGTTTTCTTTGTATCGCTTGTTTCTGTTATTTGAACAACTTTCACTATGGGGCTAACTATGAAATCGCGGATAAAAATCAGCTGTGGCGTACAAAGGTTCAATACCTACCTACACGACGGAAATGTATGGAACAGCGGACTTTTTTTCGCGATTTCAGAGTTATATCCATAGTGAGTTGTTCGGGACTATAAAGGGTTTTTGTATCCTGGATAATTTGCCTTTTACTTGTCTGATAACTATATCTTAATTTTGAGGAACATGAATCTGAATTAATTTTCTGAATTATTTTTTATTTTATTTTCTTAATCAGGTGTTTTAAAATATGCGTATACTATCACGTGCGTTAAGGGCGAAATTATCTCACCTCGAAATTGGCTCCGGATGCGACATAAAATGAAATACGGTAAAACAATTTGGCCCTTACTACACAATATACTACAGTTATACAATTTCTCTCTCTTCTCTCTTCACTACCTTTATACCGTTAAAGCGACCAAACTTAGAGATAATTGACATACTCATAGGAGTGTAAAGAAATCATAACTGAAACTTATTGAGACAGGACGTCACTAACGAATATGGTTGTGATAGAAATCTATGTCTAACTGAACATAAAACAAATGTAGTTCATAATTACCTAAGTATGTCTTTTTCAATACTGCAGGTACACTGCCATAGCCATTCTTCGACGTACAGTTATACAATCCCTCATCTTCTTTGCTCGCGTTATGAATGGTGTAATTGTTGAACAATATCTGATCATCTTTTGATTCGTAGCCGTTCGATGAATTTGATACCTTGAAATGTTATATCAATTATTTCTTACTGTAATTATATCGTAGTGGTTTTCCGGATTATTTTGGAAACCATGCCAAATAATTGAATCACTTCACCATTATTTTTTTACAATGTCCTTAGGTACTCGTACGTCGTACCTATTTATCTTCTTCTTGTCATGTGTTTAGTGGCCAATTTGTTAAATATATAAAATCATGTTTAAACAAATCTAACAACTTTATTATAAAATATTTTCGAGAGACGATCGCAGTGTATAAAACAGCTTAACCTATGTTATACTATTGTTATATATAATTTTAATGTGTTACTGTAACCTTATGATTTAATAAAGAATTTTCAAAATCAAATCAAAATCAGAGGCCAATCTATTGTCAGAGTTGTTCAGACCACCCGTAGGCCTCTGATATTTTCCTTATTTTTTTACCTATACTTATAAATTTCGAAAATAATGTATCTTTTCCAAATTTTTCTAACTTAACGTCATGCAAACAGTAACTATTTTGCTTGGTGAAGTATGAACCATCTTCTTGTGTCTTTCTCTTCACTATATACAAAGACTACTCTTGACCCAAGATAAACTGTGGGTGATTTAATATTATATCTATATGAGCTTTTTCCGTTATAGCGATAAAACTACTTTACCTTTGAAAATGATCCTGGTATACTCCATGTTAAATCGACGGGCAAGTTTCTTACGACCATTACCGTGCAGTTTACAGAAAAGGTTTCTCCCTCAATAAAAAAACGTGGTGATATAGCGATCGTTGGTGCCGGCGGTGGAGTTAGGAAATCTGCAAAGGAATATTAATTTTACTTGTGTCCAAGTAGCAGTACTTAAGGAATTAATTTGGAATTAATTATAATAAATGTATAAGTTGATACACATAACTTCTACGAATATTAAATTAAAATAAATATATTAATAGAAACATAAATAACAGTGGCATATCTAGGTAACTAAATTTTTGATAGGGTATAAAAACTATGCAATGCAATCAGTATCACTATAAGTTGCAAAAGTAAAACATTTAATTACTTGTTAATTACTTATAATTAAATCCTACTATAATACTGAAAATTATTCAGCACAAAGTGATTTTTTTTAATGTTACAGTTTAAGCCTACACTCACTAAATATCTTTAATAAAATATACTGTTCCAATAAGTAACAATCGGAAGTTATATTATAAACAAATAAAACCTCTTGAAAAAGTAGGTACTTATGTGTTTATTTTTATACATTCTAATTAGGGTTGCCACCTTTTTTTGGGACGAATAGAGTATTTTTTCATTTCGGTAGAACAAAAATAAAGTACACAGCATAAAAAAGAGTACTTATTAATTTTTACTTATTTATCTTTAAAAACATATCTTTTGTTACTTTTCGCAACATTTAACAAATATTTGTCTTTCTTGAAGATAACTTTACAGCCTCTTTGCAATCAAAATTTTTAATAAAAATATATGTTCAGCTCGTTTTTATTTCAGTTTAAGGTAGCTTTGTTCCTTTCGTCTCTCCAGTTCACATTCATAAGGGAGAAAACTCTCTCAGTGAACGCTGTAGTGGCAGGCACAGACAAAATATATGAAATGGTTGAGCGTATCGACTTGACCTTAAAGGCCGTGGCCGATTGGGGCGATGCCAATTTGGTCAAGTTTAACGCCACTAAAACGCAGGCGTGTCTATTCACCGCTAAACGGAGTCCCTTCCACCTGACTCCGACTTTCCGGGATGTATCCGTACCGATTACCGACCACCTTAGCCTTTTGGGGTTGGATCTGACTTCCAATCTCAACTTTGGGCGCTCCATTGAGTCAAAAGCTAAGACCGCAGCCAAAAAATTGGGCATCCTGAGTAAGGTTAGGCGGTACTTCACGCCGGGACAGCTCTTAAACCTTTACCAAGCCCAAGTCCGGTCGTGCATGGAGTACTGCTGCCACCTGTGGGACGGCTCAGCTAAGTACCAACTGGCTGCCCTTGACTCAGTGGAGAAACGCGCTAAGCGCCTTATAGGTGATGAATCGCTGGTGGAGGCTAGGCTGCAAAGTCTGGAACATCGGCGCAGGGTTGCCTGTCTATCGGTATTTTATAGGATACATTTCGGAGAGTGCGCATCGGAATTGCACGACCTAATTCCAGCATCTCCATTCCGCCTTCGGACTACCAGGCGCGGGGAGGGGTTCATTCCTTATGTTGTTGATATCCCATCTGCTCGTACGAAGCGATTTGCTTCTTCGTTCATTATGCGAACGGCTAAGGAATGGAACAGCCTGCCGGCGTCGGTATTTCCCGAAACCTACAACCTTGGGATCTTCAAGGCCAGAGTGAATAGGCATTTACTGGACCCGCATGCTCCATCGTCGACCTCATCGTCGCTTACCATCAGGCGAGATCGAGGTCAAATGCGGGTTTAGTTATACATAAAAAAAATAAAAAAAAAATGAATTTGTATATATTTGGAAAATCTTCACAGTTTTGTGGTTTTGGATACCAATTTATTTAGTCTCTTATGAGTAACAAGCCAGTAACAGTCAGAGTTACGTAAATAGAGTATTTTAGCGTACTTTATTGGTATCGTAGATTATAAAGTACACCTACACGAAAAAGAGGACAATACTCTATTTTAGAGTACGGGTGGCAACCCTAATTCTAATACTCTTTTATTTATGAAAACTTGTTAAAAACTATAAAATTTGGGTTTTTATTCAAAGTGTAATACTAAGCACCAGAGTATCATTGAAAAAAAAACAAGTTAATTCTCTTTTATTGTGATTAAGGATGAACGGTTGATTTTAAATTATTCTTGCTGCAGTTAAATATTATCTACATACAAGATATTATTTGGGTTAGTGTTAAACATCAGTTAGTATACATACATGTATGTAAAAGTGCATTTTAGTAGGCACGCAGAGCAACACACCAAAGAAGAAGTGAAAGAAATTAAAAGAAGAAAGTAAAGTAAGCATACACGAACAGAGATTAAAATAAAACCGATGAATGAAACCATCACACCACGCTACCTCGTTAGGTGACATCAACATACTGGAGCACTATTACTTACTCTCTTAATTACTTACTTACTACGTATATGTATTGAAGAGTTTTCGTCTCCGCGTTGTGCCTCGCATTTGTGTTCGCTACGTTTAGGTGCTCTCGAAAACATATACCCAATCTTTGGAGAGAACTTTACTGAATTTGGATTTGGCATCTTGTTACTCTGCGACTATTATAATATTGCCAAATAAATAAAGTTTGGTTAGTACGAATATTGATATAAACAAACAATTATGTTTTTCAATTTTGTACCATCATAATTATCAGTATGTTATTGCAGGTTAATTTATGGGAAATGATTTAGAATTTTGAAGAATTTCATTTTGCCTACCGCGTAACAGCCGTATCGCCTGCGGGGCGTACGCCAGTTCCGCGGTGTTACTATAGTAAATTTTAAAATCGAAAAACATAATTTACCAGATCCACGAAAAAGTATTGTTGAAGGTAATAGCAAATACGTTAAGTGTAAATATTTTATTAGCACTACGAGAGTATACCCAAAACATTTACTTTTACAATGAATTAGGTGTTTGTTGTGAGTAAATAGTAAAATTAATTACACATCATCTAATCACCTACGTTTGTATACAATAACGTCTTTGTATACGATATTGCCTTGTCTCTCAAAGTCACAACTTAACATGCTTGTCAAAGCTTCCGAAAGGACATCGCTATTGAGGATGAACCCAACTTTATGATTATATCGTTCATATTTAACTTCTGCAAAATCCTGGACATTAAGAATGTTATGAATCAAATCGTCATGTATTGAAATGAAAGGTTGCGTGAGTTTCATACTTTATGTATTATCTTCAGCTATAGCTCATAAGCATTAGTTTGTGTAGCAGTAACACTACTTTGTTCAATTATTTAGGAACAACAGTTATTTGTTTCATTAATATCAACATTCACTTACATTTGTTAAGTTATTAAATACAATCCATGCATAAATGCAAAAAGCTAAGCCCAATTTTATTTTTTAACTTTATATATGTCTTTCCAATTCAAGTTTTCGTTGCGTGCATATTATCCTTAGGTAGGTACTTGAATTAATATTCATATCAGTTAATTGTGATGACCATGATATTACTTAAATAAAATTCATTGTATTCGTGAAATCCTTTAAATATGTATACGTACCAATGTTAGTTTGACTTTAATGTCTGGTGCCGTGGGTCTACATTCAATTAAGAATTTGGAATTGCTTTTAGCAATTACGAGCGCCCTCATTGGTGCAAACATACTCGTTTCTAAAATTATACAAAAATCACCAAATGAACCATTCATGCTTTATGCAATAATGTTGAATAGAAAAGTACTACCAACATTCAGGCCTCACCATTGACGTAGATGTAAATGTATGAAATATGTGCTGTGTTGTTTGGCTCTTCCATAATATTATTGAGCACTTGGGTGCTGTCGACTGTGCTGTCGAAGCAAGCATAATATCCGACTGCGAAGCGATCCACATTGTACAGTGTAACCTCCGCTTCGTATGTTTCTGAGTATTCAGAATCATTGACTGACGTCAAGTTTCTTGCTTCCATATAAAAATGTCCTGTTACAACCTCTGGTATTTCCTGCTGTTTAAATTGTACTGGACTTTTCCACCTACAATTAATTGTAAAATTTTGCCCCTGTTGTAATATAATTTCGCTTATTGATGGGGTAATAATCGGCCCATCTATTTGTTGAGCATCTGAAAACCAATGTTATCCTTTTATAATGTCAATTCATTATTACAAAACTGCGTAATTTGCCAATGTCATCACAATTTCCAACGATTTAAGTTTCAGGTGTTCATCAATATTAATGTGAAATATAATGTATGTGGTCGATATTAAATCTATTCTGATTCGATGTCTACAGGAACATGCTACGAAAAGTTAAAAACCTATGACACGTACGTTGCCGTAGGCGTATCATTGTTCTACGTCGCAATTGATTAAACGAAAGGAAAACGTTTTCGTGGTAAAAGCGGGAAAATTTCCCATCACTAATTTATCAACGTAAGGTCACCTATCTATCGAGCACTTAATCATGTCGGTAAGACAAACACTAACGACCTTGACACAGGTTAGTTTAGTGTTCGAGTCAATCGAGGGGGCAATATATCAAAAAGTATGAGAGTCGACTTGGTGAGCTCGGTTATCAAGCTAATGGCGTAACATGAGTAGAGCCAGCGCACCTGGTGCGGCTGCTCACCTATCGAAAACACTATTAATTAGCGGCGGTGGCACAGGGCGTGACATAGGCGCGGTCAACATTCGGGAAATTAATCCTACCAGTAGAGTAAGTCGCGCCGCGGGCCGCTGATAACAAATTGATCGTATCAAACTGTGGAAACAGCGGCCAATTAAGTGATTAGGACCCCGGGGTTCTTACTTATTAACAAATTAACAATTATCACATTAAGTGTGGGCAATGACGTCTTTCCATCACCTATCCGTGACATTTATTTAAGTTATTGCCTATAATAGGTAATAGCAGTTAATGTTTATCTTTCGATTTTATCATAACCGTATATTCTACGAGCAGTTCAACGTGATTTATTATTTCCCAAAAGTGATCGCCATGCAGTTCATAACCTGGTTAGTTTAAAACCACACAAATGAATAACAGTTTTGTCCCCAATATGTGTTTATTCCCCTAGAGACAATAATAACTTAATAACTTTATTGCGGCGTATAAAGGAGGTAAAAAATAAATAATTAATTACTTGACTTCTGAAACGCGAGCTTTCACATTATGTATTTAGAGTCCTTTACGTGACTTCTATACCAATATCATTCGTTGTTGTAACTCATATCGCTATTAACATTTTTATAAAGCATCATTTATTCACAAATTACAGAACACTTTTTATATAAAGTATGGAATAACTGTGTTATTTATTAACTGAACCGGACGTCTCGTTAAGATATCAGTATGTGCATCCCGTTGCTAAAATTGTTGTAGAACGAGATACTTCCGCTAACAGTGAGGAGATTGTGCTATATGTGTACAGGCTATATTGTACCTACCCTTTAGTACTTTGTCGCTGTAACTTATTCATACTGACACATTCATACGAATGTCAAGGAATCATAACAAAAACGTATTGCGACAGGGTTCTACAGGGTATAGCTTGATGTGTCTTTTACTATACAGTAGACATGACATTGTAATGTAACATGCCATCAACAAGTGCAGTTGCAGAAAAATACTGTCGACCTATATCACCGTATTTACCACAGATAAATATATATGATAACACAGTAGTAGTTGGAGGAATTGCAAATACTTATTGGGAATTATCTGTGATATGTAACTAACAGATAACTCCTAGACCTATAACAAATAAGTAAATATTGTATAGTAAGTATTGCGAGTTATTTGTCTGTTACTACAAACAAAACCTAACTCTTCTACAGTTGAGATCTTCTACTTTTTTATATTATGGGTAACCCTTTATTATTACATGGGAATGTAGGGTTTTCCATATGATACATAACCTGTCGAAAATAAAGCTTTGGCGTTATTGCACGAGTCAGTGGTGCAGAATGATCAACTCAATGACTTCATCGTTTGTAATCAGTCATAATACGAGTATAATAAATTATTATGTATTTTATTTACTGCGCATCATGGTTTTGCTGTGTTAAATACTTAAAACTTCTTCATAGATAATATCTTTAGAAATTATATTGTATTTATTAATCATTTATTATAATATATATTATTTATTACAATGATAGAAAGTTACATGTCAATTATTATTATTTTAAAGCTAAAACTTTGTGACTACGTGAGAAGCTTAGTCAAAAAGGCCGCCTTTTAGCGCGCCCCGTCCAAATGTTCCCATTATGCATGCTGCATTTCCTCGCTGAATAGCGAGAGAAAGGTGCTGGGCCATGAAGTATCCCGATCGGGGGTCACACCGATAAATATGTAATATATGATAGTGTTGAGATTTACATAATAATGGATACAACAACAAATAATATGTTATAGAGTTTAATTTGACAAAACATTATTTCTTCTCCTATCGTACCTAACTTCTTAACTCATTTGCAGTTAATAAACCTATCATATGATGACGGAGTCTTACATTTCTTAATACCAGACAGTTTACTTTTATAAATATAAGGTACCAGTATACTAAATAAATAGTGAATCGTTAGGCTCAATTTACATTGCCGCGGAATGGAATGGAGGCGAATTTTCGCAATGTATTTCGCATAGCATAATGAACTTTATGTCAATTGTGTAACATACAAACTAAATACGAGCAAAAAAAAGAGGTCGCGCGTCTTCCGGGGAATCCTCGCGCATTCTCGAGAATTCCCCTAGCGGTAAAGCGTATTTAGTTTGTATGTTACACAATTGACATACAGTTCATTATGCTATGTACAATTACGTTGCGAAAATTCGCCTCCATTCCATTCCGCGGCTATGTAAATTGAGCCTTAGACTCTATCTCTGTACTCTATCTCTAAATGCCCAATTTTTGAGAAATAAAAAATACCATTACTATTTTGGCTCAGGGCTTGGTCGTTTTGGGACGCTACATTTTGAGATTGGACGGTTTGGGTAGCTGGGTCTGATTGGTACAGTAGACAATTTGACACAATATTTTTTTAACGACAAACAATTTCAAATAATTAGTACTAATAGAAAATTAGGTCTAGACAGTCAGTTTTGAGAAAATAAAAATACAAATTATATTTTTTTCGAAACGAAAAATACTTATTTCTGCTAACAACGGAACCCTCGGTGCGCGAGTTAGACTCGCATTTGGCCGGTTTTTTACTTTTTTGATGCGGAACCCTAGTTAGCCAACTTAAGCTATGTAGTGCAACAACTTGCACTACATAACTTAAGTCTCTGCCTAACAAGGTGGGAGGTAAGGACTAATCCAGTAAATTGAATATTTATGGCATTTAGTTTTCTGTATATTAAATTATCTCTTTCTGTTTCTTGTCTAAATTCAATGTTTTCAAAAAACAAATCTCTATATATTTTGTCTCGCTCCATAATGTTTAGCAACACGAAATAAAGGCTTTACTTAATGTGTTTGTTTACGAGCAGAGCGCAAAGAAAGTGTCTCGAATCTCGATTGATCGTAATAAAACAGAACGAACGACGTCTATTAACAAGATCGTAAATCGTTCAATGACATTCACGCGGGTAAGGTCCACCTCACGATTTGGAAAATTGTTGTTTACTAGTATTATTGTTGTTTACTAGTATTATTGTTGTTTACTAGTATTATTGTTGTTTACTAGTATTGTTGAAGTTTTATCAATGATTGTATCAGCTGCTCTATCTACTCGTACGTTTAGTATTATTTAAAGTATTTTTATTTTTTATTCCCATTAGATCCTATATTCACCGGATCATAATAAAATAAAATAATAACATTATTTTTTATTCCCGTTTGATCCGCTATTTAATTTTCATACAAATATTTGCAACGTTACACCTTTTGTAGGTACCTACTTACAGTACTTATAGTTACGGACTCTTTCAGGAAGCAAATAGTGCACTGAAAGAAAGCTTGTTTGTTTTAGAGCATATAAAGTATATTTTATTCATTTGAACAAATTACTTGACTTGACTAAGATCTTGTTTGAAGTGAACAATTTCTTGTTTGAAGTGAACAATTTCTTGTTTGAAGTGAACAATTTCTTGTTTGAAGTGAACAATTTCTTGGTTGAAGTTAACAAGCCGACTTTATATGCATATATTGAAACAAGCTCTTGTTTGAAGTAAACAAGCTTTCCTTCAGTGTGGAGATGTTCGGATCTGATTAGGTATTTTCACGCATTGACTTGATGTAGCAGATCAGATTTGATCACACTTAATCGATTACATGTTCTCAGTCACACACACACACACAAACAAATTCACACACACGCGACAACACCTCCTTTTACGATATACACATCCTTACACCACGTTGCATACAATACTCGTATACCTAGCTACGCAATCATTAACATAAAACTATTCCTTCAGAAACTTGTTCAGCGTGGTTAGGAAGTGAACATACTAAAAGTCCTGACGTCTAGGAGATGAGGCTGAGGGCGGGTCACAGGTTAGAAGGTCCCAGGTTGGGTTTTTCGTTTATATCTCGAAAACGGTGCGTCGTAGGGAAAAATATCCAATACCAAATGAAAGCTCATAGGTCCCTGCTCACGCACTCTACACCCCCATTTTGGGACATTCATTGACTGGTCTAATTATTATTCTCCTTTTTGTCCTTCTTTCCCTAACGCTGTTATTTAAGAAAATTTCATAATGTGATATGTGGAATCTTGTATTGGCATACAATTACTTAAAGAGCATTCATTTTGTAAAATTTGATAAGCTGTAAGATTTCCTACAATAAAGAAAATAAATAAATAGAAGGGCCCGGTTTCCAGCCAGGCGGACCCTGAAGGGGTTTACCACTACCACCGGCAAGGTTGCAAACAACTCATTCATTATACCAGGAGACGGGGTATCTTTTGAAGATCCCCCCTCCCCCGTTAACAAAAAGAGGGTATTTTACCAAGTCACATCTACTCACTTGGTATAAGCTTACAAAAAGTTAATTACAAGTAGGTAAGTACATGTCTTCATTGCCATCTGTTACGTTGATCTCAGACAATTAGCGATACTACGATTGATCAGTTTTGTAACTCTTAATATACCTACGTCAGACGAAACAACCTTGAATAATATCATTGACGCCTCTATGGGTACTCGGCAAAAATATCTGTCTACCTCATATGAATAGCTAATAATTTATTATGTCTGTGGGAAACCTCAGACTCTATTTATATTACCTACAGCTGCGACTCTATTATTCACATTGTCACTAGTGATAAAAATGGTGACTCGCTTTACCTACTTTTCACAATTTTTGGAAATTGGAACGAAAAAAGTGTGATATAGTAGTGCGAGTCAACATTTTTTACAACGTATAGAATAGACCCACTGCTATTTTGTGGCTAAATAATATGCACCTACTTTTTTAATTACTTTTAAATCTCACGGAATAGAATATTACTGCGAATTAGGGATGTTACGGAGCTTCGACTCCGACTCCGAAAGGTCGGAACTTCCGATTGATTTTACACCTCCGACTCCGACTTCGGCTCCAATAATTTTGAATCGGAGATTATACCAGACTTGTGAGCAAACATATTCAAATATCAATATTTTATTTAATAGTGTAGGAATACATTAATGTATTATTATTTATGTATTCCGACACTCTCTCTAAAGGAACATGTTTTATTGCCGCAAACGTCATCATTAAAAAAATTGGCCAGTTCAGCTATAAAAATTAAAAAACGCTTTAAAATTTGAACTTCTTCTGAACATCTCTCTTCTACCTCCGACTCAGATAAATCAAATTTAAAACCTTCGGTTTCGTCTCCGGGTCCGGTTAACCACCTCCGTAACATCCCTACTGCGAATGATATCTAATAATACAAATATCTGTGAAACATCTGCAGCACAAAGTAATATTTAATATGAATAATAAATGTCTATTCTCATATATTAATAGAGGAGACCGGCTAGCTAGTTATTTTAAATCGCGAAAAATAGGGTGTGTGTGTGTGTGTGTGTGTGTGTGTGTGTGTGTGTGTGTGTGTGTGTGTGTGTGTGTGCGTGTGTGTGTGTGTGTGTGTGCGTGTATGAAAATAATAATATAAGTACCTACTACCTACCTACTTACCTAATTACACAGGTACACATCCTCTCTCTCACTCTCTCTCACACACGCACACACACCTTCTTATATTGAAAAAGTGGCTAGGAACATCAGTTGCCTTTCAGTTAAGATACGTATAGATAGATAAGGCAAATAGGAAAATCATTTCCTAAAACGTGATTCATATCTTATCTTTTTGTATATTTTGTATATTCAACGGGTGTTTTAATCTATTGCGTATTCGATTTGAAAATTAATTGGTTTTGCGTAAGGCCCAATGCACACCCCCTGAGTGACGGACCGGCGGGCGTCTTTCTTCGACAACGATTAAAATAAACCTTAACAACACTGAAATACGATTTAAAATGGAATGACAATAGCAAGTGAATCGGCGCGCCTCGCGGCGGCTCTCGGCGGTGCGCGGAAGTATGGCAACGAGTTGCGCGACGTCTCCAGACTCTCCAGACACTCCGCCGTGTGCGTTGGGTCTAAGACTCGACATTAAGGCTCAATTTACATTGATGCGGAATGGAAGCGAATTTTCGCAACGTAATTGTACATAGCATAATGAACTTTATGTCAATTGTGTAACATACAAACTAAATACGAGCCAAAAAAAAAAGAGAATCCTCGCGCATTCTCGAGAATTCCCCTAGCGGTAAAGCGTATTTAGTTTGTATGTTACACAATTGACATAAAGTTCATTATGCTATGTACATACAACACCGTTGCGAAAATTCGCTTCTATTCCATTCCGCGGCAATCTAAATTGAGCCTAAATCAGTCTTTTCTTACTGTTCCTACCTAAATCATGATTTATTTTCTAATACGAGTATACAACCCATTTGTGTTAACTATATTATCATACTTATAATATAATATTTTTTTTAAGGTTGCCTGGAAGAGATCTCTCTTAGCGATAAGGCCGCCTAAATTGTATTTCACTATTTCCTTTTCTATCTCATATTTGTTATTTTATATTTGTGCCATAAAGTGTATTTCACTTTTACTTTACTTTAACCCAAAAAAATATATTTTTTTTTAAATTGTGGGCGATTTGCTTCCTAGCCGTTTTCCACAGTGGTAACTTTGGTTTAATGGACATTATGCATAGCGGACTATCTAATACAAAGGGCATTTTGCTTCAAATATCATCCGATCCGTAATCTTATGTTCACTTATTAAAAGGTTAAAAATTACCGGTCTTCCAAAATCATCATAATTGTCCCAAAATGACACACCTTTTTTTATAGCACAACGAGGTGCATCAATGATGTCATTATGTTGTCTGTTCTCCGAACACCTAGACATTATCAATTTTATCATTATTTAGGTATCGAATACAAGCAGGCCCGCCGCTAGGCACCTGAGCGCCCGCGTGCAAAACCGATTATGCCGCCGCCCTATACATTCTTTAAAAGGAAATTACGACCCCCCCCCCCCCCGCACCCCATCCCATCAAAATTAAAATTTAACTAAAAATCTAGTACTACTACCTTACACCCAACTATCGAACCTAATTGTGATGTTGTTACGAATGTGATGGGTTAGATTTAGGGCTGTTGTGGGAGCGAGCGAAGCGAGAGAGATCCGATACGGTTGATCAGTTAGGTTAGAGGGCTAGGGCGGGAGCGAAGAATAAAAAGAGTTTGCTTGTGGCGGGCCTGAACACAAGTTTGTTCACACAACAACAAGTTAGATCACAGCTGACTATAGGCATAATAAGAAAACTGTTGTGAAAAATTTAGATAGCGATAGCTCAGTTGGTTAGAGCAGTGCCACAGGCAAGGTCAGGCAAGGCAAGGTCGCAGGTTCAAATCCTGCTCGCGGAAATTTTTCCACCCCTTTTTCTAATTTATTAAAGTATGCCTAGTAAGGCTAAATGCTTAATAAACAAAAAATAATACAAGTAATTCTTGCTGTAGCAAAATGGTAATAACTCAGAATTTGATGCATCAGTTACTGCACACAACTCTGCTTCTCAGCAACCGCCTGATTTACGAGTATATATGTTGTGTGTTGCTGCGTTATATCGAACCGTTGTTATAGATATGAGTAGGTACTTGCGTGAAATTAGATTACGACTATGATTAGATCACACACCGATTAGACCATGTAAGTATATACACTATTCTGGTTCCGGTATGTACCTCAAATACATATTACTAAAAGTAAGGACCTCAAATTTGGTACTTTTTGGTCGCACACACCTGTAAAAATTCATGCATTGCACTACAGTCGCGATTCAATTTGTGTCAGACGATTTTTTGATAATAAGTTTATGGACTGTGTACTGGCATAATTAATACATACATAATTAATTATAGAGTCGACCTCATGTGCTCTTACATTTAAACGCGTAATGAATAACAAATAAAAATAAATTAATATGATTAATATATTTCAAATAAATTATACCTAAGCATTTATAGCCGTATGATTAAAGGTGCCACTTTAAGGCTGTCGCACAGATATCAACCCTGCACCGGATCGCCTCCGTATCCCCACGCGGTCAACCAGGCGTCAACCCAGCGGCGCAGGCACATAATCGGCGCTCAGCACCTCCGTGGTGTCGGCGCGGCTATGGCTGGGTAACGGCTACCCGTCACCTGGATGACGACTATAAAACCGATAAAATAACAGGCGGTCTGCGCGCCATCCCCGTGTCGGCGGTGAGACGTCAGCGCGGCGACGCACCGACGACATAAGCGCGATGACTGCGAGTTGACCACGAACCGCGAGCGGATCACTATCTTGTCCCGAGGCGAGGCGATGACGTTACGAAGTTGATTAGTATGCGTTGCGGTATGGAGTTTCATACAAAGAATACTGAACGGCTCGAGTTGAGGAGACGCTGATTATGTGCCGGGGTGATATGTGTGCGTTAATCTTAAAGGTAGACTGTCGCGGCCGATGCGGCTGAAACACGCGTCCGCGTCAGCCGCATCGGCCGCGATAATCGACAGTCTACCTTTAGGTGTGTGAATAATAAAAAGGTAGGGTATATTCAAATTACTTCAACAAGTATAGATTAATTATGTTTTGGACAAGTGAAAATATGGAGTTGCGATTATTTATTATACATAACAAGAACGAAAAAACCAATATCCCTAAATAAGTAGAAACCGAATGAAATAGTTGTTATAATAAATAAAATTATTAGAAACAAAATTGTACACGTAAAACCTAACGAAGCCATTGAAATGGATTCAGTCCTCTAATTTGGAAATAACGTATGACACATTCTCATCATAAAGGCTCTCAGAAGGCTGCTTCTCAAATGTTCTAATATTATTATATGTACAATAAAGATGTTATAATTTATTATCAAAATATGACAACGGAATCTCTGTTATCTTTTATCTACCCGACTTAACTGCAATTTAAGATCCAGTTTAAAAAGAAAAGATAAGAAACAATAGTGCGTTCGCGATCACATCTTTGATGCATGCACATTGTTTGTGGAAAATAAGTTACTATGTATTTAGTATAGTATCAATTATTTCAAAAACAATGATAGTATTATTATGGCGGATGAATCACAACAGAAGTGTCTAACAAATATCGATATTCATTCATGACTGTAACTGGATGAGTCATCCTGTCTCCAAACGGAAGCTGCAGATGGTACAGTCAACACAAAAATCTTTAGAAATTAAAAATTAGGGCTAAATTTGCTCTTCATGGTATACGGATTCCTAAAAATCGTGAGGATGGGGGGAGGAACTTTGTGGTTTTATTTCTCCATTGGTGGTGAAATGGGACACTTTGGGGGTAACATTTCACCCCTGGTGGTCAAATGACACAAAATTAGTACTATTTCATCATGATGGTGTAATTGGTGGTGAGATGGAACGGAATGAGCTGTAGCGATATCTACCTATAAGTATGCACATTTGAACTTTCAACCAATATCTCGATTTATGGAATTAGTATCCGATTAACATACGAGTAGTTACACTTTACAGTACGAAAAATAGATGAACCAGCAGATGTTTTTTAAAGTAAACTATTAGCGTGTTTCGTTCGTCATCGTTCGTTATCAAAACAAATATGTATAATATATAATACCTAGCGTGGGAACCTTAACGTCCAAAATGACAACTTTGGTATATATGTATTGATAAGTTTTACCGCTGGTGACTGGGTAGCGTCGCAAGAGCTGGCCCAGTTTTCTACAATCAGCTCCTTTGTTGGTGAATTTGTCTGTGATGATGGGTGTAAAATAGATAAAATACAATAAGCCCTAGACTCACTCAGATGCCAAGAGCTGGGAACGATCTTGGATGGAGTTCATTTGGTGTTTCACAGGCCAATTCACAGTAAAATGTCCATTATATTAGTTTTTCATAAGTTGCGCACCGATCGCGAAAGTTTGGTTTTAGGAAGTGTCAAAAGTTTACCATTATTTTTCATACTGTAGTTGGTGGCGCGGCTCCATGCCTTTTGGCCGCTCCGATTTGGCCGATTGCGCCAAAGTTAAAAGAGGGAGGGAACTAACATACGTGAATTATAAATGTGTGATAGAGAGGTGTGTATTAAAATAAAGCCGAGCATATACCGAATAAAAATAATAAAAATCATCCGATCCAGATCCGATTGGCGCCAAAATCAAACATGTATAGTTACTTGTGAAACCACTGTGAAACACTATAAAAATATAGAGTCATGTTTAACACTGATCAAAATGCATTCTGTACTATAGAACTAATAATAGTACTCGTACTTATATGTATACCAAATGGACTATCCCGCAGCAAAATACTACTTAAAAGTGTAAAATGGTCTTTGTAATAAGGTCTTTATTAAATTATTTAAAGCCGTTGAGTCTAAGAGTTGGCAGATGACTAAACTTTGTATAGTTGACTAATTTACCGTAAACTGGAAATACAACAGCAAGCGTCATCGCCCGTCGGCGCCCCAACGCAGACGCACTCACGTAATGTTTTTACAGCTGACTGTACTTTAGAACTGATTCCAAGATTTCTGCTACATTTTGTGACTCAACTCCATTCATATTGTATATTTTATCTAATATATAGATAGTGCAATTACACGGACTACAATTTAATTCATCTGAGAATATATCTGAGGGGCGAAGCATAGTCTGAATCAAAGTAAAAGTGAATGATGAAATATGCCACTTACGGAGATATATACGGAGGGGCTCAGGCCCCTCTGTGTCTCGGAGAGTAAGTTAAGCAGTCAGTCCCGGTTGTTGTCGTTCGACAGCAGTCGTTAAGCCATGTCGCCCATGCCAGAGGCTTACGGGCGGCCAGAACAACTCTGACAATAGAATGGACACTAACTATACGATAAACAAACAAACAAAACAATATGTCTTGACTGTACGAGTATGGGTTTTGAACCCATTGTTTCATGGCTCACTGGTACATTTAACATGAAAAGAACGCCTTTTTCCTGGAAGCCCAATTGGATCCCAACATCCAACGACCCGTGAATGGTCATGGTATTTTCCGAGCGATTGTAACATTAGTTACGTTGGCATTTGTTTGTAAATCGACGTAAATAGATGATATTTTATTTTGAGAGTTTTGAATAGATCAATTTAATATATTTTCAAATTTAATATTGGCTAAAGTGATAAGTAAATGAAGAAATATTTAACTCCCAAATATTTATATAGATCTGGTTTTAAAAAAAAACACTTTATTGTTAATTGTGTCATTAATTAGTATTAATTCATTCGCATTTGGCTCTTGCAATCCACGCGATGATGATTAAACCAGAATATACCTGTGCTAGGTAATCTGAACGGCTATCATTATCAACGATTAAAGTACATCGACCTAAACGCTTTTAGTAAAGTGCTATTAGATGTTTATTTTGAGCCACCTTTCAGTACGAATAAAGACCAGTCGGTATTGTTACACCGTTTAAAATTAGGCAGCTAGTTCTGTTTATTGGGTGAATGGTTTCAAAATAAATTAGATTCAGCCTCAGTTGCATCACAGTTACCTTGATTACTGATACGAATTGTTAGCACAATCATTGTTTCCACAGCATACTTACTCGCGATCAATTCGTACAAACCCGACTAGCAAAGCGGTTCCTCTGACATCCCAGCAAATCATTCATCAAATGTTATGTATATTCACATAATTGGTAAGTCAACAAGCCTTAGTTATAAAATTAGTGACCAAATCTAAGTTCAAAATGCTTCTGAAGATAAGTGGAGTAGTTTTAATACTCTTCAAGTTATTCACATTAATATTTTAAAATGATTAATAACATTAGGCGTAGTTCCAAAGCCTTTTTGAATGACCTTTGAGACGTCTTGCTTGAACTTAATTTGTCCTTCTTTCAGGTTTGCAACGTAAACAATCTCGAATAACAAACAAAAACAGTTAACTCGGTTGTTTTTTGTCAGACATCTCGAGTTTCATTGAGATAACTTTTTGTTAAACATATTTACATGGAGAATTTGAATCAATCATTCTAGGTAAATTTAGTTTTATAAAAGGCTTTGGAAGATACACTGATTTTAGAACAAGGTGCAACAGGGTTTTAAATGTCGTGTTAGAGTTCATTCGAAAGAAAGTCTTGGCAGATAGTTGCGTGTATTAAACAAAAGTATGATCTGCTTCCAGACCCAAGATAATAATGATCAAACCTGCTTGTGTGGCTATTAAAAAGGTGCCGGTCATAACAGTTAACAGCTGCAAACTCCAGTTGGCAATCATTTTGGCCTGATTTATTTAAAGTCCAATATATACACAAGTGGTTTCTGCCATGAGTTATAATCATAGCCTTTATTCCATGACATGGAATTTTAATGGACCGATCTAATTTTAATTTTAACGTTCAATTTCGACTGGGTACAACGTCGCACATTCCACAGTTCTAAGTCTCAATCACTGGTGGCATTCCTTAAACACTTTAAAAACACTGACTCATTTTTGTAGGAAACATACACGATTCAATTTGCAATAGAGTAAAAGACTATTACGCTACTTAGTCACATTTTATAACTTGTACTCTCACACTGTTATTAGATTCCTTTATGCAACCAAAATATTGTAAGAGTTAAAGGTGTCCAAAAGTTGTTATAAGTATTTTGTTTAGCGTGGCACGTGACGCGCAAAGTACGTAAATGACGCGGCCGATTCACAGTACAAACTGCGACGGAATGTTGTAAAGTATATACTATACACTGCGCTGAACGAGGCGACTCGTCGCGATCGCGTGTAGGACTGAGCCACGCGCGGCCTCGCCGCCGAACAAGATAACACCATAGCATGGCTCCTAGTGAGAAAACGAGACGCACCAACAAGAACTTCAAACTAATCAAACGACTATGTACAATACAAACCCAATGGACCGTAAAATTAATAAAAAAAACTAAAACCACCATCGATATCATACTAAAATTATACCGAAAAATCGTTGAAAAGTTTCGTGCTCGATACAATTGTGAATACAGCAACAATGTTATAATCAAAGTTGAACTTGATCTGATTAGTTGGAGTAGGTTGGTAAACAATGAATATTCATTATTACCGTATTCTGTGACCGTGGCCCGAACGACCCAGACGGCGATGGCGGGGTCTTGAAACTCAATTAAATTATGAATGCGAGAAGCGATCAAACTGAATGGTTATCTGTTTGTATATGCTAAAAGATTGAGGTCTAAATCTTTACCCAAATCTGTCTTGAAAACCCTGTGTGCTAATTTTCACAGCATGGTACGGTAAAGACACTAGTAAATAAAAATAATAGTTTGACTTGCACATGGTAGTTATGTAGGTTCCTTTTCTAAAATACAATGCATTATCTTTTACCTATTAAACAACCATTGTCAAAATTATAATATATAAACTAGACGACAACACGGTCTTTTGCAGGACCATTTGGAAGAACCAATTACAATAGGGTCTGGCACGGTAGCCTATTAAGCAAGCTTCCTTCATATGGAATCTCAACCAGTTTGCGCATATGGATCGCGGATTTATTGAGTGAACGGTCAATACGAGTGGTCCTAGATGGCTGCTCGTCTGACCAACTGGCTATCAACGCCGGAGTTCCACAAGGATCAGTCCTCTCTGCAACCCTATTCCTGCTGCACATAAATGATCTGCTAATATCGGGTATTTTTGGGTACGCAGACGACAGCACGGTTACGGAGAGATATCTTCCTGTTGCGCGCGCTGGTGCTGGTAGATCCAGACTCAAAGAGAGGCCATGGTTGAGCGTATCGACTTGACCTTAAAGGCCGTGGCCGATTGGGGCGATGCCAATTTAGTCAAGTTTAACGCCACTAAAACGCAGGCGTGTCTATTCACCGCTAAACGGAGTCCCTTCCACCTGACTCCGACTTTCCGGGATTTATCTGTACCGATTACCGACCACCTTAGCCTTTTGGGGTTGGATCTGACATCCAATCTTAACTTTGGGCGCTCCATTGAGTCAAAAGCTTGGCCAAAAAATTGGGCATCCGAGTAAGGTTAGGCGGTACTTCACGCCGGGACAGCTCTTAAACCTTTACTAAGCCCAAGTCCGGTCTTGCATGGAGTACTGCTGCCACCTGTGGGACGGCTCAGCTAAGTACCAACTGGCTTCCCTTGACTCAGTGGAGAAACGCGCTAAGCGCCTTATAGGTGACGAATCGTTGGTGGAAGCTAGACTGCAAAGTCTGGAACATCGGCGCAAGGTTGCCTGTCTATCGGTATTTTATAGGATACATTTCGGAGAGTGCGCATCGGAATTGCACGACCTAATTCCAGCATCTCCATTCCGCCTTCGGACTACCAGGCGCGGGGAGGGGTTCCATCCTTATGTTGTTGATATCCCATCTGCTCGTACGAAGCGATTTGCTTCTTCGTTAATTATGCGAACGGCTAAGGAATGGAACAGCCTGTCGGCGTCTGTATTTCCCGAAACCTACAACCTTGGGATCTTCAAGGCCAGAGTGAATAGGCATTTACTGGACCCGCATGCTCCATCGTCGCTTACCATCAGGCGAGATCGAGGTCAAATGCGGGTTTAGTAGTAAATAAAAAATTAAAGTGCAACGTTACGACTCTTTTCTTTTTCTGTAAGCAAGTACTTACCGAATGCCTATACTCATACTGTTATACTGACTTAGTTTATATTGTCATTTCAATTGCACAACCTATCTTACTTTAAAAAATTATGTACACAAAGTTTCTCTGGAAGAGATCGCCCTCAGCGATTAGATCGCCTATAATGAATCATGTTTTATGTACAATCAATTATGTTATTGATAGTACCTCTTAAAGCTTACATATTACATATTCCATGATAATTTCAGCCATTTTCTATCCGGATTTGGATCCAGACATATTCCATTGTGCTTAGACCATTAAATAGAGGCGTATCAAACTTCATAATTTGAAATTCAGATAGAAAAGGGTGTCATCGTAAAATGTCTACCCATCCCTTGTTAAGCCCCTTCAACCCTTTGCTTGTAAACACAGCTAGATTCAGTTATTCATATAATTCTACCAATAATTATGGAATGTTAAAAAATTTCTACCGAACTTATCAACATTGTGTTTAGAACTGCTAGATTACCTACTCGTAGCACGTATGTTAAGTTGACGATGACTACGGCAAAGCCGAATTTAGCTGAAATTTTTCATCTTTTAGCTTTCAGTCTCCATCAAGTTTCAGCCGATTAATAAATTCAGATACTTATCGAAAAAAATATTAATAAGTGACTGTATTGGTTTATTATTTTATCATTTTTATGATTTTCAGCTGCTCTACATTTTCTGCCAACCTTTAAGCTCCTCTACTTATTTTAATCATGAAAATATACAAAAATGAAGGCACTAATTACATTTTATTGTTGGTTTCGAAATTTGAACTCTTCTTACTTTTCCTACATCTAGTTTTCTTCTTCATTCTCCTCTGCTAAAAAGCAATCTGGAGCCTTGACTGTATTAAGCTTCTAGGGTGGCCGTATTTGTACTGTAACATTTTTCTTTTATAGCATAGAGGGATACAGCCATCGATGAAAAAAAATTAGTCCTACTCCCCACGTTCCTTCATGGATACAGCGATCCCTTGCCAATGTTTATAATTTTTAATTAAGCCATGTCAGAGGCCTATGGGCGGCCTGAACAACTCTGACGTTGGCCACTAACCATACGATAAGCAAGCAACATGTAAATAGGACAAATCTTGACAACAACCATGAATCACCGTTTTTATACATTCATCCATCTTGCTGTCACGTCTGTCCTTTTCCTAACTTAGGAGTTCTCGGTAAGTAAAATTAGTCTGTCCCTTTTCATAATCCAGTAATTCTTAGTAGGCATGAAATAAATTATAGGTACAAGGAAAACAATAAGTAAAATAATGAGTGTATTTCTAATAAAAACACGATAATATGCTCGTGGTTTTATTGCAAAATTAAATCAAGTTTAGGGACGTTAAGTTGACTTGCAAGGGATTAAGAGCTTAGATACTTAATATTTACTCGTATGTTGTGATTTTCTCACTTCTGGGAAATACCTTTCAATATTACGAATTACGTAAGTACCTAATTTTAAATGAGTACATCAGCTAGTTTACTATAGCCATGGTAACCCACGTAGGGAAAAATACGAAATTGTTTTTATTAAAGGTATCCATCCCGCCAAGGCATATGAAGAACATATTTTATGCGTGCAGCATGGCTTTAGTGGTCGCTTTTAATTTTTATTTATGGTCAAGTAATTTTATTTACGACTAACATTTAATTTTATTTACGGCTGACTGTAATTGGGTAAATTACACGACGCAATTGGTAAATGAAAAATATAGGCCTGAACTATACAGAGCAGGTTTGGGTTCAAATTAAATTGCACTTTTATTTTAAAAATACATATTTTATAATCTTTATAATATACTCGTACGTCCAAAAAGTGGACATCTAGAGAGATTTATGGATGTTCGTTACTATATTTCTATCTAACTTCAGATTTAGTTATACATATACTTTCACTCAGTTTACAGAAAAACAAAAAATATTTTAAAAAAATTGATATCCAATCATATTCTACCTCTATAATTTCAGTCATTCCGTACTAATGACATAACATTTCTTATACATATTTGTTTTATATCTACGGTTGTTAGCGTAATGTGGCGCACTTCAAACCAAACCAGTATAAGCTTTTTACAGCATTCTAATTTCGTTTATCGCCTGTGTCAGTACAATCTAGATATATTATGGTGTAAAAATTATCGTTACCAGATAGTGCAATCAGAAATAAATACACTTTGTGAGACTACTTGATATGGCATCTCACAAAATTCTGCTATCTCTGGATTTGTGTTGGCAGTGTTGGGTGATAATGATAATGATAACGAGAGCTGATAATGGTAGGGATTTTTTATTTTTGGGGTACCTCGTATGACATTTAGTGTAATATTGTATTGTATCACAATATAAGGCTAGAGTATTATCGCAACCAGTATCGTAATGAGGACAGCTTGCTATCGGTGCCCAGGCGCAAAGTGTACATCTATTCAATTCAAGTTCGTTGAGTTGACTCTAACGTGGATTTGGTGATTCTGCCAATGTCCTGGTTGGAAAAGACAGTGAGTAGATTATCTATATAAGAATTTGGCTCGATATAAAGGTATATTCAACGGAGACGAAGACCGTGAGTGATCTAAAATAAATTGTTATAGGACAGCACTCTGCAGTGTAAAACTATGGGTATGGTGGCATATATATAATGTGATTCTTGGGTTTTTCATAGCCTTAAAGTCTTTATACTCGTGCATCTCAATGCGAGCTCTAGATGTTAAAATCATTATCAGATATTGGTTCGTATTTGTAGTGCAAACTTACATCACACAATATATTTTAGGAGTACGATATGCCGTATGATAGAAGGGGCGCAACATATTTACTCTCAAATTTAAAGCATACCTACATAATAAAAGCTTGTTACGACAGTACAGATATGATAAATGAAAGTGTCGTTCTTAAGATATATAGTTTACATGTAATAGATAATATAATATTTTGCAGTTATCTGAGGACTGTTCAAAGGTGAGGCATTTTCGGGGTTTACCCTCGAAAAGTTACACGTGATAGGCGAATGGTCGGTCGTGCTCAGGGTGTGAAGTACCTTTGGCAAGAGATAATCGTCAGCTTCTGAAAACAAAAGTGATGTCGAACGACGGAAATAATATTCTGTATAATATAATGATAGGAGAACGAGTAAGGGTTCTTTCATTTCACCATGATTATTCCTCTCCGAGGGGCCATCTACTGAGCAGCACTGACTCAATTTGCTCGAAAATTAATTTGGAATTTGAGATCAAACGTAAGTCGGAAGAAATTAGAAGAAATAGGAAGTTATTATTTATTTATTTCTCTTCGCAATGCCGGTATATATCTATTACTAGTGCTTACCTATAATTACTTTCCAGGTCTAATTCTCATTGCCTTCCTATCTCTATACATATAGACATTTCCTTAATACATATTATTTATTGTTGTAGCAATATTGTTATTTTACGAGTTCGTATCAACATTTTATCGTATTTTTATTGTAGAGTAATAGATCGTCAACTTACATAATAATATTCTTTTAACATCGAAGTAATCTACGGGTTGGTATCATAATGACTAGATCGCGGAATGACCAGTAATGACTAGATCGCAAAATGACTAGTTAAAAATGACACCAAGAACTTCTTTGACATTGTATATTAGATGTAGAAGTTTGACGAAGTTAAAAGGATATTAAAATGCATTTTCAAAGCTGGAACCTTGCCAGCTAAACGTTATTCTGAACCACACATTTCTTCGAATCGTTCTTCGAAACAGCGATATTTACAAATTGATCAGTTATATTTATTCTTTAAACACATTCCGGCAGTACACAAAGCCAGTTAGCCCCACTTGTGCCATCTTAAATCCTGAATTAACTTGCAAATTGTATAGGTAAGCTTTTCATAGAAAATTGACCTCGGATTAGTGTTAACCTGACTGTTAACGGTTAACGCAAGTAGGCCTGTGCAAATGTTCGAGTTTTCTTTGGGGACTGCCACTTAACATTTTCGAATAATTACTGCAACAAACAATATATTGTTCCTGGAACGAATAACATTTACGAATTAGTCTGTAGGTTGTTTCAGGCATTTACAGGAATTACTTAGGGAATCTACTAATTAAATCAAATATACACAGTGGGCATTAATTCCCCAAATTGGTCTAAATGACAATTGTAGTGCGCATGGCCGCTTTAGGCCGTAGAGGCCTTGACCTGTCGCATGCTGGTGGTAAATGCCACTGGAAACCTGCTGTCGGCAACAAATTTTTTAGCGGTCGACTCGACGTTGTGGAAATTTCAAAAGGATGTTTCTACTTTTTATTTGAATTAGCTAGTTAGACAACTAAAGTTATCCTATTAATATGATAGCTGGTTTAATGGATCTTCCCAGCGCCAGAAATATATTTATCTATTTTGACACTTATCAGTAGGTAATCGACTTATTGACACCAAAAAAAGAAACATGTAATCAAATAAATTCGCATCTTATAGACCCTGAATTTTCGACATGTTATTGGAGATAAAAAATCACAGATTCAAGGACAAAAGTGCAACAAAAATAAATAAATCATAGTTATTTAACTATGAAGTAAGTTTATTATTTTTTTGAAAAATAATGACACCGCATTTTTACGGAGCGCAACGATCCTTGTTGCAAGTCAAAAAATTAGTTGCAACTTCATTGGTCGCTAAAGTATACAAATCGTTCTGGTGCCTTTTGTTCAAGGTGTTCTGGGTTCGATTCCTGATCAGATAAACGTTTATCGTTAATCGTTTATTAGTTTTTTTTAACATATTACCGAAACTGGGAATGTTTTACATCTTGCTTCCCACGTCAAATAAATAGCAAAAGGAGAAGTGTTAATATACAGAAACAACAATGAATGTAACGAATTCTAATTTGAAAGATACAAGGTGTTATAACAAGCAAAAAGAACATGAGATTCATTCGTCTATTAATAACCCGATGCTGTTTTTTTACAGACAAACGAGTAACAGATGCTATAAGAGAATATACATACACATTATAGATACAGATGCAATACCCTGAAATAAAGAATAAGAATACGTTATCAACGTTTATGCACGAAACTGGTAAGTGGTGTAAGAGAAATACTAATGTAGAGGTCGACTTATACTACTGGGTTGCAGGAGCATATGAATTGCGAACTACAATGATGATTGATGTTACTCACACTAGAACAGTACAAATAGTTTTGAATAAACAATACAACAGTCTCTTAAACGGCTCTATACAATAACGTCGATATCATTTTTTAATGTTGACATGAAATTTCTAGTGTTGTGTTTAAAAATTAGCGACGACAGTGTTCTAGCATAGCGACATGATTTCTCACTGGACACTGCCTATTAAAAACCTACACTCATTATCAATAATAAACAGCTGCAAGCGGAGGACGAAACAAGCAGCTTGAGTGCAGAAGCGTGGCGGAGCAGCGGGTTACAATCTTCGGGAATGCTCCCGGAGGCTTGTAACATCCTGAAGACACTTGTTAGTTTCCCGGTTGAGCCTGGCTAGAATAGTACCAGTCCATAAGTGCATAATGGGCTATAACAGCCAAAATTCTCCCAAACATCAAGAATCAGAACAGTGGTCTATTGTAATCAGGTGGACCGTCCATTTATCAGGGGCCCAATTCGCCGTCTTCTTCGCTGAAAAGAACTTGAAGATGGTATTATGCTGCTCGCGCTTTAAGTCGATTGTCCATTCTGTATCTTAAAGATTTTGTTTAAAGAACAGGGGCCCAATTCGCCTAAATTACAACGTTTGTTGTTCTATTTCTACCTAATTTCAATTTAGTTTTCGTTCCAATTCTATTTGGACACGAAATCGCATTCTGCTGACGCATAACTCTACCACTGACACCTTTCGATTTACTATCAATCGGGCAAAAGTACCTTGGGAGGAACTTATGTTCGATCGTTATATTTGACAGTTGAAGCGTTTTGTTGCCGTTCAACTGCGATTCAGTATAAACTAAACGTTTTAGTAGAATGCACAAATACGTTACTGTTCGATCGATCGTTGACTCGATCGGATCTTAACTGAAATTGGATTGTTAGTGGATAGTAGCATACGAAACACGTCATAACGATGCAGTTTAGATTCTATTTAGTTACGTTGTATTGAATGGAATCGATCTCCTGCCGTCTGCCGCTACTATTTATACTTATAAAAAGCTCCCTCTAAATCAATCCTTGCTTGTCCTTGCCAATGCCAAAAAGCCCCTCACAAGCTTAATAAGCTTGGTAGTGTGTCGACGTAACACATGCTTA
Organism: Hofmannophila pseudospretella; assembly: GCA_947369225.1. Taxonomy (NCBI): domain Eukaryota; kingdom Metazoa; phylum Arthropoda; class Insecta; order Lepidoptera; family Oecophoridae; genus Hofmannophila; species Hofmannophila pseudospretella. Next base: position 8,464,525 of record OX376316.1, read on the forward strand.
TTGGGGACAAACATTCATTTTGTTTATCGAGGGTGGTAGCGACGGCGCGACACGGGGGTGAAAGAGGGGAGCGGATTGAGGGGGGTCGGTCGTCAGTTACGTCAATCAGACCGGGGTGTCGCTCTCCACTTCATTACCCACCGGACCTTTCATTTAGCTTTTGTAGGTACTTACATCATAATTTCTTATTTCCAAGTGGGACGAATACATAAAAATGTTGATGAGATCATTCGTAATGAATGACAGTATTTTTGTGTAGCGGAAAATAGAAATAGGTATAAGTACTTACCCTTATTTTTCTGCTAAACAAAAAAAAACATATAAGCTATAAGCACGTCTTTAATCTATTATATAATAAGGATCATCGCGTTACGTGCATGTCCAGTCAGTGAAATCTATTCCCTTAATGTCCAATTCCCTGTACGTCCAATTCCCCGAATGTAATGTACAGTTCCCTGGTCACTTAGATTTTTAAGTCAATACACTGGACGTACAGGGAACTAGACATTCCGGGAAATGGAAGACTGTACCTTCGGGGAATTGGACTTTCAGAGAACTGGACATTCGGGGAATTTGACGTAACGCCCATGATCCGATAATAATAATAAATAAATAAGTACTAAATAATTTATCGTTTGATGATGAGATATGTATCTATGTATAGGTAAGTAATGTAAATACCTATAGGTAGGTCATAATTATTTTATGCTATCCAATGCTATGTAGTCTTCTAGGTTAGTAAACTCTGATTAACGAACGATACAGGTCTAGATTTTACTAGGGTATATAGCATTGAAAAAGAAAGACAAACAAAAGCAAACAAACTATGAACACGACATTCTGAAAAAGATGTGTTATGTTATGTGCATTATAAATATAATAATTGTCGAATACATATGCATTCTTCATTGCTATGGGTCGTGATCATTCTAAGGAATTAATCACATAGAACGACTCTCTTGGCAGAATAAATGGGGTGGTTTGCCATTGGCTTCCCCATTTCACACACTGTTAGCTCAGTGTGCAGGTTTCCTCACGATGTTTTCCTTCACCGTTAGAGCAGTCGCTAAATGTACGTAAGTGTTCGAAAAAATCCGAAAAGCTCATTCGTAGGTACATGGTTTCGAAACCGGACCTCCCGCAAGGGAGTCCAACGTCATAGCCACGACGCCACTGTACATGTTCTGAAAATTATAATTAAAATAAATAAGAGGATTGTAAATTATAATAGGTACTTACCTACAATAAAAATCTTCATATAAAGTATGACTTACTTACTTGAATTTATGTTCTTTGTTTTGAGTAATTAAGGAAAGACTAAAAAGTTCCATTCACAGTTAATTATAGAGATTACAACATAAATTTGCCAAATATCGTTAAAATTTTGAGGTCGGTTCTGGGAATTACTTAGTAGTGAGGTAATTTAATGGAGCCTTTATTACGTCAGAGGCCGAGTTTCTTTCAATTTGCGTCAGAGGGGATGGGTTCGTTTCGTAGGTACCTACAAAAATTCAAATAAAAGTCAAGGGAGAACCAAAAGTGTTATTTTGGGTGGTTATTTTATCGTTATGTACCGACCCATTGTCGAATTAAAAATGAAATAAGTAAATATTTTATAAAAAAGAAAAAGAGAAAAACGATATGTTGGTATTTACATCCAAGGATGTCTTATTTTGCTCATTTATACTGAACCCAGGTCAGCATGGATAAATAAATATATATAGAAATCATCCTTCAAGAAAATAAAACTTAAGGTTTACTTAGCAGACTTTAATGTTGAATCTGTTATTTCGTGTACAAACAAATTTCATTCACAGTCACGTACGCCAGATGTTTATTTATGCTATTAGCTATCTTTAGTCAAAACAATAAAGGGTGATACCTGCTTGCATTCGAACGTGAACGCCCGAGCGACCGTACCTTAAAAGCAATAGAACTGTGGAAAAGAGAGGGGAGCGCCAATGCAGGCGGCAGCGTGGGACAGTCGCGCCGGGACGCTAGGAGACCTCACCCGCACGCCGTTTGGTGGGAGCGCGGTGGCCGAGAGTGCGTACGTGTCCGGCGGTCGAAAAGTAAAATGTTAGAGAGATGGAGGAGTGACGTGTTGTGATCAGCTCGGGACCAGTTGAAGATTGAAGTAGGGAGTCAGCCTAGGGCCGGAAAAATGTGTGCGCACGTTCGTGCGCAGCTTTTAGCGCAGGGACACCAGCCAGGACGCGGGACATACCTACGGCTTTTTCGGATAGCACGCGCAGTCGCAGAGCTGAGGGAGATGTCTGGTCGATAGAGGGAGAGAATGGAACTTTCGGGATTTAGAAAGGGTTTTTATAAGAGCCGGGAGGAAATTAAGAGAATGTGTTATTATTATTTCCGTTAAGTGCTAGCTATTATCATGAAAACAAAGAAAGACAGTGTGGAGTGTAGTCTTGTTACTCGTAGCTTAGGGAATAAAACCATAACCGTGTAAATAATTTTCTGTAATCTCGTCGCGTAAATAAAATGAATGTCTATAAATCCAGATGAGTTGTGGACAGTGAGTCTGGTCGCTTGATGACCTCCACTGTACCGATTTCTACGGCAGAGTACGTGAGTAGTAGTTAATGGTCTGGTTGTATTATGGGAATCATAGGTTTTAGATTGTGGAAGAGGATTTTCCACTATATTTGTTTACTTCGTGAGAAGGGGTGTTTATCGGAATCACTACATAGTTTTATTATAAAATAGTGATTTTGATGGGCTTTTATTTTAATACATAACTTATTTATATTTGCATTTTATGGGGTATTATTGTTATTTTATGCACATATATCAATATACTAGGTATACCATACTCTTCAAATGTCATATATTTACTTTAGCCTAATTTACAAATTAAATAATATTTTAAAGTTAGCTAGATAATCCTTCGCTAGTTTCTGATATTATTATGTAAAGACTACAGAACAACATTCATGTTTCACGAAATAATTTCCTCTGCCCGAGGGTTGACTGGAGGAGATCGCTCTTGGCGATGGGGCCGCCTAGGATGTACTTCACTGTTTCCTTTTGTGTCTCTTGTTTGTTGTATTCTATTTGTGCAATAAAGAGTATGTAAGAAATCAAATAGACACTTAGTTTTTAGATAGAAACTAATGTCGTAGGCGTGAGTATATTGACCTAAATGTCTTCAAAGTAGGTTTGTGCATAAATAGATAATAAATTAAACTAGAGATTTCTTTATTCAGTTAGGCTTTCGTAGATCCGCGTAATAATTAGATATAGGTACGATAAACATCTACAGAGTAATTCTTCGCAGTAAAAGAAAGAACACACATTTATTTACAATGGTATATCGTTTGTTTACCTGACTTTCGTTGCGATCCGCGCGCTCGCGATGCAAAGCCGAACATTCGCTAAGTAAGAGAGCGCGGTTTTAGTAATGTATAATCGATTTAATTGACGTATCGATATGTATATCATTTTATTAAATATTCTTTGAAACTATTTGTTAGATTCTGAATTTTGACACACTAAATTATAGCAAAATTTAATAAATGATATTAGACTTATTACAGAACAAAAAATACGTTAAATATAATATAGTAGTGATACAATCGTAAACAATTAAATAGGTATAAATAAACTCAATAAAGTCTAAAACATGTTTCGTAGGTGTTTTGTTTATCTTTATAAACAACTCAAGCGTTCGAGTTTAAGGGAAATCGGTACGTTCGTAAGACTACAACACTGGTAATAAATAGGTAGTTCACGTGCGACAATTAGATGTAATATAGCTTGAGAGAAATGTTGTAATTTATTAATAGACGGCATCCTTCTAATGCCGAATGAATGAATGAAACTATAATAATAATAACTATAATAAATAATGAATAGCAGATATCGTTTATCACAAAAAGAAAAAGGGCTTAAACTACGTGTATGTAACAGATATCCCATAAGTTAGGTAGGTATATTTGATAATGTTATTGAAATAGATTATTCCAGACGAATAGTATGGTATGTCTAAAATAATGTATCTTTCTTATTTGATTTTCTTGGTTCTAAATAAATATCTAAAATCATCCTAAATATGTAATATTTAACTGAAATTTCTTTTATAATAGTATAGTTTATTATTCAAAATCGTGTTATACAAGAACCAAGAAAGTCCTAAATAGAGTGTTAATAATATTTATTATAACGTGTGATTGATTTGAATAGTTTTAAATTGTTGGTAGTCTCTAGTTATTTATTGAATAACAGGTAATAATATTTTAGGGTTTGTTCCAGTTCGTAATTTCGGATAATGTTTGTTGTGATCTTTTTATTGTTTTATTATATTTTCAGATGTATTCAACTTCTTTTGGAAATTTTATTGTTATTTAATATTCTTAACTTTTATAACAATTTCAGATATAGTCCCGGTTATTTACTTCAATAATTTTATTAACTTTTTGTTGTTGTTTGTGTGTTTTAATTGTTTTATTATATTCTAGGGTACTTGTACTGCACTCTAACTAGTGATATTTTCAACAGAGATTGTATGCAACAATCTATAATGATTTTAATATATATTTTTATTTCCTATTAGGTTTCCATAAGGAGTCTGAATGAATCCACTTAATTTTTATAACAATTTCAGATATAGTTCCGGCTATTTACTTCGATAATTTTATTAACTTTTTGTTGTTGTTTGTGTGTTTTAATTGTTTTATTATATTCTAGGATACCTGCACTGCACTCTAACTAATATATTTTCTTATAGGGATTGTTGCAGTAAATATATTAATTTTAATGTTTTATTTCCTTTTAGTTTTATATTCTACGAGAAATATCTGCAGAATAATTTAAGTTGGTGGTGGATTTTATTGCAAATAAGTTGGTGGTGGAATTTTGATAGACTACATTTTGTGAGTTAGAGCGGCACGTGTCGGCGCGTGATTTGATCGACTTTCCGTAAGAAAAAAAAAAGGAAAGTTCGAAAGGATTACGGTTATTCACGATAGTTGCCTGATTCATAAAGTCTATCCAGAATTAGTTAAATATGAAAATACTAGTTTTATACAATTGATTTAAATGATAATTTTTAGATCATCATTATCCTAGGTTGTTCCTGAACCTTGGAGTTGTATGCAGTAATCTATAATGATTTTAATATGATTTATTTCCTTTTAGGTTTATTTTCTACGAGAAATATCTTTTGAATAAATATGTTTTATTGCAAATAAGATGGTGGTGGAATTCTGATAGACCACATTTTGTGAGTTAGTGCGGTGACTGTCGGCGAATGATCTGATCGACACTCCGTAAGAAAAAAAAAAAGGGGAAGTTCGAAAGGGTTTTAGCCTCTCTTGTCCGTTGCCTGATTCATAAAATCTATCCAGAATTAGTTTAATAAGAAAATATTTCATTTGGCGTAACTGATAGTTTTAAGAACATTTCTAGATTTGATTTTATTCAAATCTAAAGTATTTAATATAATTGCCCAATTTGGCTCATGTTTAACTTCATTTTCACTCTCTGAAGTATTTTTGTGAGTGAATGATGGCCGGAGTTTAGTGGCGATTGCAAGGGACCTCACAACCCTTTGTAATATACGACACTGCCTCTTACGCTTTATTTGATTCATGAAAATCACTACAGCAAGCATTTGACTATACACGTAGGAGCAATGATTTCCCCACACTATCCAAGGAATTGATGAGTAGTGGTTTACTTGGCCGGTGAATTGCTGCTTACTCAATTCACCCTACTCCATGGTAACATGACATTGGTTGACCTTGGGCTAAATTGGTATTTGTCAATATTTAATGCAAATAAGGCTGGTGGTGGTATTAGTGCTAATAAGGCTGGGAAGTTTTATTACAAATAAAACTGGTGGTGGGTAGATCTTAAGCAATTGGCGTAATTAACATGTAAGTTCCTGAAGTCCTTGTGTATACTGAACCTAGTTTGGTTTTAATTAGACAATGCAACTACGTTCTGGAGGTTTCTTGTGAGTGAGTGATGTTATGGTTTAGTGATGATTGTGCGGGACCTCACAACCCTTTGCAATATACATCACTTTTCTTATGATTTCACTGGTTCATGAGAAATACTTCTGCAAGCAAAATACTACACATGCGGCGACTATATTTTTCCCCACACTTCACAAGGAATTGATGAGTAGTGGTCTGCTTGGCCAGTGGGTTAATGCTTACTCAATTCAACCTACTTCATGGCATGGTTGAATTTTAGCTAAATTAGGGTTTTGTTGCTTTGACCTTCGACTATAAAAGTATTATTAATATTTATATAAAATCATTGAATTTCGACTTCGGAACTTCTTAATTTCTTATATTATAAGTTGTTTTAGAATTAAGTTATCCTACCAGATCCCTTCCAAAATTTTATATCCTCTCGCCTCCTTCCTCTTTCCCATGGTTAGATAAATGTAGAGTACATTTATTGATTAAAAACTATTTCAATCCTAGCATGTTTGGTAACTGACTAAATTCCATGACTAAGGTCTTGGTTTATTTATTATCTTATTTACTTACTGGTAGCAACCAGTCTTGAGCAAAGCTCAATATTAGTACACGAATACTGGTTCGTCCAGTCTAATAAGGGCACGGCCCTAATCCATACAACTTACTGGTTCTTCCAGCCTATTGAGAGCATCGCTCTTACGACTACAAATACTGGTTCGTCCAGTCTAATAAGGGCACGGCCCTAATGCATACAACTTACTGGTAGCAACCAGTCCTGAGCAAAGCTCAATATTAGTACACAAATACTGGCTCGTCCAGACTAATAAGGGCACGACCCTAATCAATACAACTTACTGGTTCTCCCAGTCTATTATGAGCATCGCTCTTACAACTACAAAATACTGGTTCGCCCAGCCTGCTAAGGTCTTTGACCTAATAATTATTACTGGTAACAACCAGTCGAGAGCAAAGCTCTTCACAAAACTATACATGCTGGTTCGTCCAGATTTCATGAATGTTTATCATCGAATGCAGTTGAATAATTATTTCAAATATGTTGGATTGAATGGTTACTTTGCTTTGCTAATTAGCTGACGTTGATGTCAAAGTTCCATTTCCATCCATATCCGCTCCTAAGGGAGAGCATCAAGTGGTTGACTCTCATTGTTGTTGGGCGCTGGCTGGAGCTCTACAGCCCCCTAAAAGGGGAAAAATGTCCATCATTACCATTCCTAATGTTTCCGTCATCTCTAATCTTTTCCTTCCAAAAAAATATTCCTTCATATTTTCCCACATCTTCTTGATTCTATCCTAGTATATTTCCCAGTGTTTCCCTAATTTTATTCCTAATATAATTTTGTGTACTGTACATATTAATAATGTTTTACTCTTGCAGCAATGACATCAACACTACAATTTAGTGTTATCTCTTCCTTTAAGTATTTAATTATTTTATGTGTCTTCGAATTTTAATCTCACGTCTCTAAAAGTACCAGGGTTATTCTTGCGGATCACAACATAGCGATAGACGATCATGTGGCCAAAACAGTGCAAAGCATCTTTAGGTCTCTTTTTGCGTGGATGGAGTTTAGTTACAATTTGGGATGCCGTGACCAGAATTTTTTGCATTGTTCTTATGACTAAAACTAAAGTAGGCCTTGGCCTACAATTTGGTGTTCGTGAAAATGGAAAGAGTTAGTTGAGATTATTTTTGAAGACAGACTTTGTTTATTACGTTTAAAGGAGAGAGTCTTTGGTCTTTAGGATTGGGGGGTGTTTGAAGTTTAATAAAACGGGGGGTGTGCAAATGTTTTAAGGAATGGCAGAATGTTGTAGAGGTCTTAAGGATTGGGGGGTGTTTGAGAGTTTCAACGATTGGAGAGTGTTATACAGTCTAAAGGAATGGGGGGTGTTATAGAAATCAGGAATTATTGAGGAATGAGAATAGTTATGGATTTGAAGAATACTAGGGTATTAGTAATGTTTTAAAAGGTAATGAATAGGAGGCGTTCTGAGTTAATGTACTGGGGAATTATAAGTAAATGTTCAGTATGAATGTTAGTTAGATCATTTTGAATTTGTATTAGTTTCAGCTCGAAAATTTTAACCGGATAAACCTTTTAAAATTTTGGGGGGTGAATGTACCGACCCATTGTCGAATTAAAAATGAAATAAGTAAATATTTTATAAAAAAGAAAAAGAGAAAAACGATATGTTGGTATTTACATCCAAGGATGTCTTATTTTGCTCATTTATACTGAACCCAGGTCAGCATGGATAAATAAATATATATAGAAATCATCCTTCAAGAAAATAAAACTTAAGGTTTACTTAGCAGACTTTAATGTTGAATCTGTTATTTCGTGTACAAACAAATTTCATTCACAGTCACGTACGCCAGATGTTTATTTATGCTATTAGCTATCTTTAGTCAAAACAATAAAGGGTGATACCTGCTTGCATTCGAACGTGAACGCCCGAGCGACCGTACCTTAAAAGCAATAGAACTGTGGAAAAGAGAGGGGAGCGCCAATGCAGGCGGCAGCGTGGGACAGTCGCGCCGGGACGCTAGGAGACCTCACCCGCACGCCGTTTGGTGGGAGCGCGGTGGCCGAGAGTGCGTACGTGTCCGGCGGTCGAAAAGTAAAATGTTAGAGAGATGGAGGAGTGACGTGTTGTGATCAGCTCGGGACCAGTTGAAGATTGAAGTAGGGAGTCAGCCTAGGGCCGGAAAAATGTGTGCGCACGTTCGTGCGCAGCTTTTAGCGCAGGGACACCAGCCAGGACGCGGGACATACCTACGGCTTTTTCGGATAGCACGCGCAGTCGCAGAGCTGAGGGAGATGTCTGGTCGATAGAGGGAGAGAATGGAACTTTCGGGATTTAGAAAGGGTTTTTATAAGAGCCGGGAGGAAATTAAGAGAATGTGTTATTATTATTTCCGTTAAGTGCTAGCTATTATCATGAAAACAAAGAAAGACAGTGTGGAGTGTAGTCTTGTTACTCGTAGCTTAGGGAATAAAACCATAACCGTGTAAATAATTTTCTGTAATCTCGTCGCGTAAATAAAATGAATGTCTATAAATCCAGATGAGTTGTGGACAGTGAGTCTGGTCGCTTGATGACCTCCACTGTACCGATTTCTACGGCAGAGTACGTGAGTAGTAGTTAATGGTCTGGTTGTATTATGGGAATCATAGGTTTTAGATTGTGGAAGAGGATTTTCCACTATATTTGTTTACTTCGTGAGAAGGGGTGTTTATCGGAATCACTACATAGTTTTATTATAAAATAGTGATTTTGATGGGCTTTTATTTTAATACATAACTTATTTATATTTGCATTTTATGGGGTATTATTGTTATTTTATGCACATATATCAATATACTAGGTATACCATACTCTTCAAATGTCATATATTTACTTTAGCCTAATTTACAAATTAAATAATATTTTAAAGTTAGCTAGATAATCCTTCGCTAGTTTCTGATATTATTATGTAAAGACTACAGAACAACATTCATGTTTCACGAAATAATTTCCTCTGCCCGAGGGTTGACTGGAGGAGATCGCTCTTGGCGATGGGGCCGCCTAGGATGTACTTCACTGTTTCCTTTTGTGTCTCTTGTTTGTTGTATTCTATTTGTGCAATAAAGAGTATGTAAGAAATCAAATAGACACTTAGTTTTTAGATAGAAACTAATGTCGTAGGCGTGAGTATATTGACCTAAATGTCTTCAAAGTAGGTTTGTGCATAAATAGATAATAAATTAAACTAGAGATTTCTTTATTCAGTTAGGCTTTCGTAGATCCGCGTAATAATTAGATATAGGTACGATAAACATCTACAGAGTAATTCTTCGCAGTAAAAGAAAGAACACACATTTATTTACAATGGTATATCGTTTGTTTACCTGACTTTCGTTGCGATCCGCGCGCTCGCGATGCAAAGCCGAACATTCGCTAAGTAAGAGAGCGCGGTTTTAGTAATGTATAATCGATTTAATTGACGTATCGATATGTATATCATTTTATTAAATATTCTTTGAAACTATTTGTTAGATTCTGAATTTTGACACACTAAATTATAGCAAAATTTAATAAATGATATTAGACTTATTACAGAACAAAAAATACGTTAAATATAATATAGTAGTGATACAATCGTAAACAATTAAATAGGTATAAATAAACTCAATAAAGTCTAAAACATGTTTCGTAGGTGTTTTGTTTATCTTTATAAACAACTCAAGCGTTCGAGTTTAAGGGAAATCGGTACGTTCGTAAGACTACAACACTGGTAATAAATAGGTAGTTCACGTGCGACAATTAGATGTAATATAGCTTGAGAGAAATGTTGTAATTTATTAATAGACGGCATCCTTCTAATGCCGAATGAATGAATGAAACTATAATAATAATAACTATAATAAATAATGAATAGCAGATATCGTTTATCACAAAAAGAAAAAGGGCTTAAACTACGTGTATGTAACAGATATCCCATAAGTTAGGTAGGTATATTTGATAATGTTATTGAAATAGATTATTCCAGACGAATAGTATGGTATGTCTAAAATAATGTATCTTTCTTATTTGATTTTCTTGGTTCTAAATAAATATCTAAAATCATCCTAAATATGTAATATTTAACTGAAATTTCTTTTATAATAGTATAGTTTATTATTCAAAATCGTGTTATACAAGAACCAAGAAAGTCCTAAATAGAGTGTTAATAATATTTATTATAACGTGTGATTGATTTGAATAGTTTTAAATTGTTGGTAGTCTCTAGTTATTTATTGAATAACAGGTAATAATATTTTAGGGTTTGTTCCAGTTCGTAATTTCGGATAATGTTTGTTGTGATCTTTTTATTGTTTTATTATATTTTCAGATGTATTCAACTTCTTTTGGAAATTTTATTGTTATTTAATATTCTTAACTTTTATAACAATTTCAGATATAGTCCCGGTTATTTACTTCAATAATTTTATTAACTTTTTGTTGTTGTTTGTGTGTTTTAATTGTTTTATTATATTCTAGGGTACTTGTACTGCACTCTAACTAGTGATATTTTCAACAGAGATTGTATGCAACAATCTATAATGATTTTAATATATATTTTTATTTCCTATTAGGTTTCCATAAGGAGTCTGAATGAATCCACTTAATTTTTATAACAATTTCAGATATAGTTCCGGCTATTTACTTCGATAATTTTATTAACTTTTTGTTGTTGTTTGTGTGTTTTAATTGTTTTATTATATTCTAGGATACCTGCACTGCACTCTAACTAATATATTTTCTTATAGGGATTGTTGCAGTAAATATATTAATTTTAATGTTTTATTTCCTTTTAGTTTTATATTCTACGAGAAATATCTGCAGAATAATTTAAGTTGGTGGTGGATTTTATTGCAAATAAGTTGGTGGTGGAATTTTGATAGACTACATTTTGTGAGTTAGAGCGGCACGTGTCGGCGCGTGATTTGATCGACTTTCCGTAAGAAAAAAAAAAGGAAAGTTCGAAAGGATTACGGTTATTCACGATAGTTGCCTGATTCATAAAGTCTATCCAGAATTAGTTAAATATGAAAATACTAGTTTTATACAATTGATTTAAATGATAATTTTTAGATCATCATTATCCTAGGTTGTTCCTGAACCTTGGAGTTGTATGCAGTAATCTATAATGATTTTAATATGATTTATTTCCTTTTAGGTTTATTTTCTACGAGAAATATCTTTTGAATAAATATGTTTTATTGCAAATAAGATGGTGGTGGAATTCTGATAGACCACATTTTGTGAGTTAGTGCGGTGACTGTCGGCGAATGATCTGATCGACACTCCGTAAGAAAAAAAAAAAGGGGAAGTTCGAAAGGGTTTTAGCCTCTCTTGTCCGTTGCCTGATTCATAAAATCTATCCAGAATTAGTTTAATAAGAAAATATTTCATTTGGCGTAACTGATAGTTTTAAGAACATTTCTAGATTTGATTTTATTCAAATCTAAAGTATTTAATATAATTGCCCAATTTGGCTCATGTTTAACTTCATTTTCACTCTCTGAAGTATTTTTGTGAGTGAATGATGGCCGGAGTTTAGTGGCGATTGCAAGGGACCTCACAACCCTTTGTAATATACGACACTGCCTCTTACGCTTTATTTGATTCATGAAAATCACTACAGCAAGCATTTGACTATACACGTAGGAGCAATGATTTCCCCACACTATCCAAGGAATTGATGAGTAGTGGTTTACTTGGCCGGTGAATTGCTGCTTACTCAATTCACCCTACTCCATGGTAACATGACATTGGTTGACCTTGGGCTAAATTGGTATTTGTCAATATTTAATGCAAATAAGGCTGGTGGTGGTATTAGTGCTAATAAGGCTGGGAAGTTTTATTACAAATAAAACTGGTGGTGGGTAGATCTTAAGCAATTGGCGTAATTAACATGTAAGTTCCTGAAGTCCTTGTGTATACTGAACCTAGTTTGGTTTTAATTAGACAATGCAACTACGTTCTGGAGGTTTCTTGTGAGTGAGTGATGTTATGGTTTAGTGATGATTGTGCGGGACCTCACAACCCTTTGCAATATACATCACTTTTCTTATGATTTCACTGGTTCATGAGAAATACTTCTGCAAGCAAAATACTACACATGCGGCGACTATATTTTTCCCCACACTTCACAAGGAATTGATGAGTAGTGGTCTGCTTGGCCAGTGGGTTAATGCTTACTCAATTCAACCTACTTCATGGCATGGTTGAATTTTAGCTAAATTAGGGTTTTGTTGCTTTGACCTTCGACTATAAAAGTATTATTAATATTTATATAAAATCATTGAATTTCGACTTCGGAACTTCTTAATTTCTTATATTATAAGTTGTTTTAGAATTAAGTTATCCTACCAGATCCCTTCCAAAATTTTATATCCTCTCGCCTCCTTCCTCTTTCCCATGGTTAGATAAATGTAGAGTACATTTATTGATTAAAAACTATTTCAATCCTAGCATGTTTGGTAACTGACTAAATTCCATGACTAAGGTCTTGGTTTATTTATTATCTTATTTACTTACTGGTAGCAACCAGTCTTGAGCAAAGCTCAATATTAGTACACGAATACTGGTTCGTCCAGTCTAATAAGGGCACGGCCCTAATCCATACAACTTACTGGTTCTTCCAGCCTATTGAGAGCATCGCTCTTACGACTACAAATACTGGTTCGTCCAGTCTAATAAGGGCACGGCCCTAATGCATACAACTTACTGGTAGCAACCAGTCCTGAGCAAAGCTCAATATTAGTACACAAATACTGGCTCGTCCAGACTAATAAGGGCACGACCCTAATCAATACAACTTACTGGTTCTCCCAGTCTATTATGAGCATCGCTCTTACAACTACAAAATACTGGTTCGCCCAGCCTGCTAAGGTCTTTGACCTAATAATTATTACTGGTAACAACCAGTCGAGAGCAAAGCTCTTCACAAAACTATACATGCTGGTTCGTCCAGATTTCATGAATGTTTATCATCGAATGCAGTTGAATAATTATTTCAAATATGTTGGATTGAATGGTTACTTTGCTTTGCTAATTAGCTGACGTTGATGTCAAAGTTCCATTTCCATCCATATCCGCTCCTAAGGGAGAGCATCAAGTGGTTGACTCTCATTGTTGTTGGGCGCTGGCTGGAGCTCTACAGCCCCCTAAAAGGGGAAAAATGTCCATCATTACCATTCCTAATGTTTCCGTCATCTCTAATCTTTTCCTTCCAAAAAAATATTCCTTCATATTTTCCCACATCTTCTTGATTCTATCCTAGTATATTTCCCAGTGTTTCCCTAATTTTATTCCTAATATAATTTTGTGTACTGTACATATTAATAATGTTTTACTCTTGCAGCAATGACATCAACACTACAATTTAGTGTTATCTCTTCCTTTAAGTATTTAATTATTTTATGTGTCTTCGAATTTTAATCTCACGTCTCTAAAAGTACCAGGGTTATTCTTGCGGATCACAACATAGCGATAGACGATCATGTGGCCAAAACAGTGCAAAGCATCTTTAGGTCTCTTTTTGCGTGGATGGAGTTTAGTTACAGTTATAACAATAAAAGGGTGCATTAGACTCCATAATTGGTGTGACAAGCAAAGTAACAAAGTTATTTTAGGACGTAGTATTAAAACTATTTGCTTAGCACCTACTACAAAAAGTTCACTAGCTTTACAAGCTTCATATTTTTAAATAAAGTAGATAAAGGGTGAAAAAAATAATCCGCGAGCGGGATTTGAACCTGCAACCTAGCCTTTCCGTGGCACTGCTCTAACCAACTGAGCTATCGCGGCTTTCACCCTTTTTCTAATTTGTTTGAGTATGCCTAGCGTGGCTAATTGCTTAATAAACAAAAAATTCATATTTTTAGTTCAATTATTGGTTACTGATTAATAGTTCTACCAATTGATTGATTGGGGTCCAAGACTATTATGCGAATGTCAGATGTTCTATGAATGCTTATTTTCCATATTATGATAATCTGTAGGTACCTGTATCTCAGGAAGATGCGATTCCAGCATGGGACCCTAGCACCAGTTAGAATCGCAAAGAATTATGTTAGAAACTGATAAAACTCTTACTAAATATAGCTATATTCTCTCTTTAAATAAACATTAAAAAAGAGATACTCGTACATTTGAAGAAAAATAATGGAATTACTATGTACTAGTAACACATTTCTGTCCTAATGCAATATACTCGTATTTTATCTTGCAAATATTTAAAATTCTTACGAAATAAACAGTATTTCCAAAGTTATAGATGATTAAAAGACATGTACTGTGCGATCAGTAAATAGAAAAATAGTCTTCTTTCGAGTTGAGGATCCGAACTATATTTTTCCTAACCAGAAGCCACATCGGCAGCCCCCTGGTTGGCCTCGAAAATATACCTATGTTTCTAAATTACCTTGTGGATCGTTGGATGTTATTTTCAGTAGTAATTGTGTGTAGCCAGTTCCACCAGTTTAAAGGTTAGGTTGGTAACAAAAATAGTATATTCTGTAATATTAAATAATCTACCATATTCTACTCATAATGTTGGATTTTACTACAACACGTAACTCGTAAAACTCAACACCGAAAATAGCATTTCTTAACTATCAAAATGAACCGTATTTTATTATGGCCAAATAACACGCTAACTACTAGTAAAATAATAAGAAATGTTTTTATTATGTTTTACATAGAAAATTGTAAGCGTCGCCTGTTTTGCTAAATTATTCGACTGTCGTCAATTCGCTAAATTCAAAGTTTTAATTGTACGAAGAAACAAATTTCCATAGTAAGTACGTCGGTGTGAAACACGCGTGAGTGATTAGCTTTTCGTCCTAAGGGTGTCACGCAACACAGCTAATGGTGTTTCCAGTTTCTGCTCTACATACTCTACTATACGTATTTTACTTTATTACGAACGCTATAAACGCTATGGTATTTACGAGATTGGAAGAAAAATATTAATATAAAGGGTAGCCTAAGTAATCTACCCACTCGGGGTTAATGGACGTGAGAGTTATGTACCTATGTATGTATGTAGCCTAAGTGAACATAAAAATACTTCTAGCCAATATAAGAAACTGGTCAATGTGGATTACCTGATTAGGAGCAAAATAAATTCTTACCTAACCTACTCGTTGCTTAATTTCAAAGGGAATCATAGTATAAAACGAAGCTTCATAGAACAAATTTTGTCTGTAAGTAAAGATAAACGCGAAAACGGTTTTTTTGCCCCTGCATCGTGATAAGGGAGCTGAGCAATGACCTTTTTCCTGGGGTATGCAGGTATTCCTTTTTGGTTTTGGTTTTAAAGACTAGAAGTGTCATTCGGGGGAGATTAATCATTTAGCCACCTACGGAAACCTCAAAAAACCCCAGAGGAATTGATTGATTCTCAAGGGTGGGCATTTATCCTTATATCAACCAGTGCGAAGCCGGACCCGACAGCTAATTACATATAAAAGCTGAAAGACTTTAGCAAAAAAAACATTAGGTATCCTCCTGGCTTTGCCGAAGTCGGTTTAAAATCGGTGCATAATTCTATAGACGACAAAATAATGTTTTTCCGCGGAAATTGCTTTTTATTTCGTATTCAAGGGAACCCTTCAAGTTCAACGGCGGGATTTCTGTTAGACTCTGCACAGCTAAAAAAATGAAGTTAGTTACTTACGTCCTTGAGGTCTAAGGCCGCCGCCGCCGCTATGCGTGTGTATCAGGTAGACCATCGACAGAATTTCC
This sequence comes from Hofmannophila pseudospretella, assembly GCA_947369225.1. Taxonomy (NCBI): domain Eukaryota; kingdom Metazoa; phylum Arthropoda; class Insecta; order Lepidoptera; family Oecophoridae; genus Hofmannophila; species Hofmannophila pseudospretella. The sequence continues at coordinate 8,480,775 of OX376316.1, forward strand.
TCGAATTAGAAGCAATGACTTGCAGCATGCGGAAAGTGTGATGGATTCACGTCACACGATCTGACATTAAGTTTATTGGTAAACAAGAGCTTCTAAACAGAAATGTATTGTACTATAGAATAAATTAAGACAAACACCGTATTTGATCTCTGTTTAGTCGTTCAGTGGGATAAGTGGGAACGGGCAGGTTTCTAACTAGTTTGTTAAGCAAACGGAACCGTAGTTTTTACCTCACCACGATATTTAGTTGATTCATAGAAGATGTTAAATTTTCCGGTTCCTTGGTAACTCAATATTTTATTTTATTAGTAAATTTCACAGCATTACATTTCACAGAATTACACAAACTCAAATTCAAATATTAATACGCCAATAACGAAGTTCATCTGTTTACATAAAAATAGTATGTATATTAGTCGTAAGTATGAAAAATAGGTAGGAAAGCTATTATATCTTGTAGTATTTAATCTCTAACAGGTACTTAAAATGTGCCTGTATTTATTATCTGGGAATAGTTATTCAAAACAAAGAGTTTTGTATTGTTATGTAGGTATGTGAGTGAGTATAATGTTGCTGCTGATTGTCCCCCTATACAACGACATGCCACAAATATCTAATATTTTTTCTTATGTGTATTCCTCTTATCAATAGTGATGTACAAAATCAACAATGGTCATTGGTCTTTCTAGAAAAAGATGATGTTGAAATGTACAAAAAATTTACAAATTTGACAAGATTCAAGACTTTTGGCCAAATCACTCGGAACACGTCAACGTTAAAAGATATTTGGCGAATCTTTAGAAGATTTAAACAAAGCTAACGAGAAGGACATAAAACGTATGAAAGTCTGCTGGAGAAAATTGAACTATGTAAGTTCAAGGCCGAAGAGCATGCATGAGAGGATATCTACATCCAGCAGTTTAGGTGGATACCGGTTGACGGGAGAGAAAAGTTTTCAACATCCAATTATAGGGAACAAACCGAAACCTATTCTAAATTAATCTAACTCTTTCGTAAGTAGACCCTAGAAACGAAATGTGTTTAGATTGTTTCCATGTGGAGACTAAACAGCCACGTATCTGTACGGTACTGGTCTTCAACATGATGCTACTGTGAGTGCCAACGCGGCGGTGAATGTCCATGGCTGGTTATGATATTAAAATTTCAGCGAAATGGCACTATAACCAGCAACGTACGTATAGACGTACGTACGTATAATTCTTAGAGGAAGTCGATCTTTATCGACTTCCTCTAAGAATAATACGTACATAACATATAGTAATATGACAAGGCGAAGCTGCGTGGGCGCAGTAGTTCACTGCACTGCCCACTTATCCAGAGTCCACTCCACGGCTTCCGCTCCACACGGAGCTCGCCCGCTGGAATTATCACGCAAAAACATCCGCCTCTGCGATTGTCGTGGAATGTCTGACGATAGCAACATTTAAATATTTTTGTATCCTTAAAATGTTTTTTTATTATTTTGTTTGGGTAAACAACAATGGTGCAAAAGGAAATACATGTTATTTTTATTTGTGGTGTCATTAGCAATATCTAGGTTTTTATCTATTTTAGGTATGGTGTCTATATTGCACTAAATATAATGTAGGTACGTTTAACTTCGTAACGTCGCAGTCGCTGGGGTGTGACGCTGAAAATTTGTTTTATATTGTCTCTTTATCAAACAAATTAAGTGATAGTGATATCTGAAGATATATTTTATTCCGGAAATGAAGATGGATATGGAATTGGCATACAAATTGTCTCCTTATTAGACGCAATGTACCTAATCCTGAAACCTATCTCAAAATATACGCTTAGAGTAGATATTTCATTTCATTCACTCAAACAATAATTCAACATTTTGGGTATTAAACATAATGACCCTGAAGGATCATACAGACCGGACAATAAATATCATTTGTATTCTGATATACTCGCGCTAATTTCGGATAAACTTTGTTACGTTGTCCTAGAATGATATTTTAAGTTTTACCACCATACGCTGCGTGATACCTAAACAGATAAACTTCTACACATCCTGTGACCGCTGCGCAGTTGATAAAGTAGAAAAATATAAACATTTGCATGTTGTTTTGTTTAATATGTAAACAACCGTGATTTCGTAGAACTTATTACCTATTTTTCCGATTATAAAAATGCAAATTTAAATTACGTCAAAAATATACTGGGTGTAACAAAAGCTATAAAAAGCCGAAAAAATTGTACAGTATTTTTTTTTCTAAAATCCAATAGGCGTTTAAACTACTATTACGTGCGTTGTATAAAATACTTTTTCTACGATCATAAAACATATAAAAAGAAAATATAAATCATTACGGAGACTTCACCAGACGCCATACCAGGTAAAGATGTTATTGGTAACTATGGAAACCGTAGATATGTTTGACATATTGTCGACATCGCGCAGGCGCGGGTGTCGGATTTTTTAATGGATATATTACAAAGTAGTTGGCCAGTGAAATGTAGTGTATTTAATACGAAAGAATTCTTGTATGCAGTGCCATCCAACAAAGAAAATTTACATATTACAATCGAAAACTGTTATTTAATATTTCTTTAGAACACTATTTTCACACGACCATCACGAATGAACCTCTTTATGTCATTGATTGTGTTTTCTTAATGAAGAAATTACGAAATGGGAGTAGAAAAATGTTTTTACTTACTTTACCATCATAGATCTTGGTAATTATAAACACAGATAAAAATAAAAAGTTTTATTAGAATTTGCATTGTATAACAACATTAGTAACGTTAATATAACTATTAATATAATAAAATGATTTCTCGATCAGGCAACAACGACAGCATTGTCGAAGTAATTACAATGTAATAAATAATTGCAATAATAATTTGCAAGAGAGATCGCATCTTTCTAATTACGTACTAGAAAAACGAATCAAGAGAAATAAATTAAATTTGTAAAAATAAAAATTGTTCATGAATGTTAGTAGAACGTAATCGTAAAACGCGACTAATTAAATCTGAAGCTATCTCAGCGAGATTATGTAGTGTAACATAAATTCAACCGATAAAGCTTACTACGTTACTAAAATATATTGTTGAGATTTTAGTCCCATAGTATTATTTAGCACCTACGTCACGTGACGTCACCGCGGTGGCAGTGCGAGTAACTGTGGTAGAAGCATTAGCTGTTTTAGCGGCCGTGCCCACTTTTCTAACGGTGGTGGTGGTAGTTGTTTTTGAAATACCACCATTAGGGAGGTGCTGTACGTCAGAACCGGTGCGAACTTCCTCAGTAGCTGACTGGGTCTTTTCGTGAGCACTGGCGTTCTTCACATTCTTTTGCACGCTTTGTTCGTATCCTTCCCGTCGGATTAGTTCCCGGTTACTCTCTTCAGTACACGCAGATCCTCTCTCGCCGCTCGCTGCAGTTCTAATCGTTCCATTCTCCACTGGAATCACTTCGCTGTTTTGGAAGCGTTCGGTGAAACCGTCAGCTTTGTCGATCGTGTACGAGCCGCGGCGAATAGGTTTCTCAGGGACCCACACTATTTCTTGGGTTAACTTTTCTTGAATAGGTTCCGGAGTAGCAGTTGTGCTCCTTTGTTCACTCTCTGCTCTCACTTGAGTCATGTGAGTACGTGTATTCTGAATTTGTCTGTTTGTCTCACTTGATTCATTTACAAACCTTTGTGTGTTAATGTCGTTCGAAAAAATTTCGATGTGGTCGCCGTTTTGTCTAATGACTTCGTTATCATTTCTCTCTACTTGCATTACATTCCTCTGAGTAGTTTGTGGTTCGTCCCTGTTAGGGGATGTGGACATATTTTTAGTTGTAAAGCTCGTAATTTTCTCTGTAAGCGTTTTTTGGGTGGGACGATGTGGTTCAATAGGTTTTAATTGTCCCAGTAACGGAGAGTGTTTTATTCCAAAAGTTATCTGCGGAGTTCTGCTCAGCTGCACCTAAAAACATTTTAAACTTATTAATAAAATGATTACAGTAGGTATATAATTTGTTTAGTAATTTTCTCTACATTTTCTAATTAGTCAACGAAATCTATACTCTACTAGTTAGCTATAAAAATCACGCTTACATGTTTTATTAATCTTCTTGCAAGCTTTATGTGTTCAATCACTTTCATATAAAACACACATTGTTAACTGAGAAATTTTTAAATGAAATTATTTGCATTTTTCTGTCTCGTAAATATTCTACTGCATGTACCTTTTCCGGAGAGTAGGTCCCGGGCGCAGGCATTTTGACACGATCATCCACCGGCACCTTGTGGCGGCCCGACATCGTGTACACCGGGGTATCCAGTACAGATGGGATGCGATAGGTGTTCGGTGCTAAAAGTAATGAAGATAGGTTGAAAATGTGTGACATGAAAGTGCTACCTGAATTGAGAGCACAAAAGATCCCCAAGGGTCAAAGTGCCGCTGGGGTTATCCCCAGCCCCCTGGCACAAGATACCTGAATTCAGAAGGAAAGACCGGTAATTTAATGAGGCTACAAGAGAGCTACGTTCAATATCCAATGGCTTGGTTTAGATTGTATTGTTAATGATGATGTTCGCATCCAATTACATTAAGAGAGTTTATTGAAATTTGGGAAAAACCTCAGTTATGGTGTAACAAAACATTATAAGTACTTGAAAGAAGGAAAGAGGCTTCATTCCCAATAGAATCACAGAACTGTTGTAATTGTAAAGGTTCCATATAACATATAAGGAAGTTTTGACTAAATGTGGAAAGAATTTTAACTATGCATCAAATTATTTATGTAAGTAGGTAAATATCGCATGCTTACCGGGTGTTTCTACATATTTTTCTGTATGGACCTTGATACCAAAAGTGTGCTGGGGTGAATAAGTTAGCACGAATTTGTATCCTTTTTCAGGGTTGTATGCTCCGGGTGCAGGAACCTTCAAACGCTCATCAATAGGCTCCTTATGTCTGCCAGATATAGTGTACAGTGGTGTCTTGACAGGTATCGGGATCGTATATGTATTTGGTGCTGTAACATAAATATTACTTTGTCAATATACTACCGTACCAATACCCTATACATGAAAAAAAGAGGATTATTCGTACTTACCAGGAGTGTCCAGAACTTTTAAAGAATCCGTTTTGATTCTAAACGTATACTGTGGTGCATGTGGCATCAGTACTTTATCAGCTTTATCGGGATTGTAGCTATTAGGTGCTGGAACATTATCGTGTTTCAAAGGATTAGTCTTCATTCTGAATGAGTAACGCGGGGCACTGTCCAGAAGAATCTTGTCCGCCTTTTGTGGGTTATAAGAATTTGGAGCTGGCGTGTCTACCAATTTTCCATTTTCAAATTTAGGTCTGAAGGTGTATGCTGGAGAAGTATCATGCAAAACTTTATCAGCCTTCTGAGGATCATAAAATCCTGGACCCGGGGTTGCGACTATTTTACCGTTCTCAGTTTTTGGTCGGAAAGTATATGATGGAGAGTTCTCATGAAGAATCTTATCCGCTTTGTCTGGATTATAGGCATTTGGTGCTGGATTGTTTGAAGGTTTATCAGCAGGTCCCTTTGTACCGAAGCTGTATTTAGGTACTCCATCGAGCATATAATCATATTTACTCGGGTCATATGCATTAGGTGCCGGAGAATCCCCGGGTTTATGGAAAGGTAACTTAGGTCTAAATGTGTACGCTGGAGAATTTTCCAATAACACTTTATCCGCTTTGTCAGGCGAATATGCACCAGGACCCGGTGTGTCTACAATTTTTCCAGGTTGTCCTTTACCAGAAATTGTATATTTTGGTGTACCATCTAAGATATGTGGATCATAAGCATTGGGTGCAGGAACATCAGACACTTTTGAATCAGGACCTTTGCCTGAAATTGTGAACTTTGGCGTACCATTTGGAAGATTAGGGTCGTAAACATTTGGCCCAGGTGTATCAGAATGCTTTCCAGGTTGGCCTTTTCCAGATATAGTATATTTGGGTGTACCGTCCAATAAACGAGGATCATAAGCATTTGGACCAGGCCCGTCGGAAACTTTGCCATCAGGACCCTTGCCAGAAATAGTATACCTTGGCGAATTACTGGCTAAGTGAGGATCATAATAGTTGGGACCAGGAGTGTTAGATGGTTTCCCATCAGGGCCGCGGCCAGACATAGTGTATTTAGGTGTATTATCAGGTAGATGGGGATCGTATGAGTTAGGTGCTGGAACGTCAGATGTCTTTACAGACGGGCCCTTGCCAGAAATCGTATACTTCGGTGTTCCATCTGGTAGATGAGGATCATAGACATTTGGCCCAGGAGTGTCTGATGGTTTGCCATCAGGACCTTTGCCATATAGGCTATATTTAGGAGTACCATCTAATAAATGCGGATCGTATACATTTGGTCCGGGTGTATCGTTTGGTTTACCCATTGGAATTTTGGGTCTGAAACTATACGCAGGTGACGATTCGTGAAGCAATTTATCAGCTTTATCTAGGCAATACACGTTCGGTGCTGGTACGTAATCAATTTTAGCCGATTGTCCCTTTCCAGTGATTGTATACTTGGGTGAACTATCCAACATATGCATTGAATTTTCTGGTGCATAGACATTAGGGCCTGGAGTATTATCTGGTTTATGAATTTGATCTTTCACTCTAAAGGTATAAGCTGGAGATGATTCGTGTAGCAATTTGTCTGCTTTATCTGGGCAGTAAGCAGTAGGGCCTGGTGTTACTTCAATTTTCTCTGAGTGTCCTTTGCCACTAATAGTGAACTTTGGAGTGCCGTCTAACATATGCATTGATTTTTCTGGCGCATATGCGTTCGGAGCCGGGGATTCACTCCTTATTGTAGTTTGTTCTTTAATTCTAAATGAATAAGATGGTGAACTGTCGTGAAGAACTTTATCAGCCTTTTGAGGCTCGTAGCTATTCGGAGCTGGTGTTTCGAATAGTTTTGTACAGCTACTTTTACCAGATATAGTGTACTTGGGTCCACCGTTCAACATGTGCATTGATTTTTCTGGGGCATAAATATTCGGGCCAGGCGTTTGTTCAATTTTTTCGGCCACTATCTTTAAAGGTATCGTATAGGCAGGTGAGCTTTCATGTAGAATTTTGTCAGCCTTTTGTGGATTGTAAGAATTTGGGGCGGGAGACGTGGCCAGTTTTTCAGCGGCGCCTTTTCCTGCCAGCGTATACTTTGGTCCATTCTTGAGTGAATGTAGAGACTTCTCTGGTGAATATACATTTGGAGCAGGTGCATTATCAACCTTAACAACTGCACTCTTGGTTCTAAATGTGAATGCAGGTGACTTAGCTCTCAAAACTTTATCCGCCTTTTCAGGACAATACGCGTTAGGTGCAGGAACTTGTTCAATTTTTTGAGTTCTAGTCTTTTTGGCAATTGAAAAGGTATATTTTGGGGATTTCTCGCGAAGTATCACATCAGCCTGAAACAAAATTTATATAATTATGGTTTTTGAATAATAAACTGATAAATCTACATTAGTTTTCAAACATTTTAAGATGACACAAATAGATAAGAAAATAATAAGATGAAACACTACTATACGAGTATAATTTATCTACAGAGTTTAAATCTACAATCATTTAAAATACACACTTTGACATGCATCTACATTACCTACATAAACGAATCACATCTAGTCTAGATTTTGTGGTTAATCTATTAGGTAAAGTTTAAAGATTTACTACAAATTAGTAATACAACTGAAACTACAAAACCAGTAAGTACCTTTTATCATATTCTTTGAAAGATGAAGAACGAAGGCTCAGCAGCATGCAAATAGATCAAATCTCTAAATAAAATTTAAATAGATGAAAAATGTAGCGTAATTTTCGAAGAATAGGTCTTTAATATCAATTTATATTATACAAAATAAAATACACTTTTAGAACAAATAGATTAGCAAGTTTCAATGTCGCTATCAGTTTCTGCAAAGCCAATGAGGGGTGTGATTTCTGATGACGTTATTAATCTTGGTACAGACATTAGGTTACATAGATATTCCTTCTGGTGCAGGGTAGTGTACAGCTTGGCCGGTGAACGGAGAATGTCTGATGCCGAAAGTGTGCGCCGGCGCCCACGGCAACGTCACGCAAACCTGTTGTACGTCCCACCACAATGCTATGTTAGTTTACGCACATGCTATTAGGTAATGGGAAGCAATTTTCACACCTGAGTAGGTAGCTTCCTGGGCAAGATAAACACATTCCATGTTGCATTTATTATTTTTATAGGAACTATTGGCTAAGCGTTTCCTGTTGCTCATTAGAAAGCTAGTACCACAGGTGTAAAAAATGTAGTCATGCGCATGAAAATTAGATCACAATAATTATATAGAATAGTTAACGTAATAAGGTTGTAGCATTATTTTTCATTCTTCCATGTTAGTCTTTACTATTATAAACAATTTGTGAGGGAAGAAAAAATGTAGAGATGTTTGCAGCAAGAACCCAAACCCAAAACTTCGTTATAGGTACTATTTAATATGAGACCGTGCTTTTACTAAGACTGGCTTTTTTTTCAAACTAATTTACCTTTTCAGGACAATACACCCCAGGGCCGGGCACAGCTGCTGACGGATGCCTCATCTCTCTTCTTGGAGCCATGGTGTAGGCCGGTGGTCTCTTCGTCAGGGCCACCGTGCCCTTGTCCGTGGTGTAAGTCCCTGGCCCGGGCATGGGTGTCTTGGACTCTAAGGTCTTCCCTCGGCCGGTGATGCTGAAGGCTGGTGCGGCACGCTTGTTGCCCTCTTTGGCTTCTCCAAGGACCGGTGGCATGGAATATACGTTCGGCGCTGGAAATATAGAATAATACATATAAATATAAGTATTGCGAGCATGTTATTTTGCGGTACGTAGAAACCTATATTTTAAACAGGCATCTATTTTCAAAAGCTTTTTCTATTCACTATGGATAACATTTCATAATTGGGTTAAAATCTATAAGATTCAAACTTGACTAAAGGATGTGCAGCCACGTGCGGCATAGTGGAAACCTGCCTGGAGCTAAGTACATACACATAAACTAATTATTTGATATGATAAAAAGTGAAATAAGATTTTTTACTATACAAAATAAACAATGAAAGTGCTCTAATAATTAATAAGTATACTGATTCTTATCTCACGCAACTTACATGCAACATTCAAAGTAATAGCTATCGTAAAAGAGATATACGGCAAAGATGATGAAATAATTGCATTCACCAAGCAGAATAACAACTGTAACGGCGGATACTCAAAGACTCTAAAGACAAACATCAAGCGTAGCAGAACTAAAGAAAAGTTGAGCAGCAATAAATACTCTAGCGATGAACTCTATCCAGAGATGAAAGGTGCTAGTCTACTGATTGCACCTGGCGTTTTTCCGCCGGGCTGCGGGGCGGGGACGCGCAAGCCTATGGAGAATGCTGGCGCGTGGTCGAGCACCGCGCGCGCAGCTTTACTGGGCTCATAGTCGCAGGGCGCAGGCGTGGGCGCCACGCGCGGCGGCGGCCATCGCCCATGCAGAGACACTGCCGGCCCAGTCGCACGCCCTGCCGTACGCCCCCCGCTCAATATTAGTTTCCATATACGCCTACGGTAGCTCTGTTACTAGATAGTTATCGGAATAGAGCTGGAAAGTCGATCGGTCTTCGCTAGTTCGGTGAACTAAGGGTAAAGGGTAGGGAGAAATCACCGATTTAAAAATTCACCCTAATCCGCGTCTACCACTTGGGGCATGCACTGTGAGCATCTCCCCATACATTAAGTCGGCAATTGAAATGACAACTGTATGAAACTTCAAAATTATATGCGCATTTGCGCAAACCATTGTGTCGCTATGCTAGTGCCCACATCATTATTCTAGAGGCGAGGGCGCTATTAGTTCGATTTCTGTGGGAGAAATTAACAATACTCCCATTTTTGCAGAGTTAGCGGTGTCAGACATAACATTGGAGAACCAAAATAAGAATCTCATAGCAACAGTGCGTATCTCCATATACGACAGCGACTTGCAAATATAACGACTATGTCTTGCGCTCTATATGACTCTACCATAGACGCTACTGATCCATCTCATAGTGAACCTAGTGATGACCCTGTGGATATAGGACCAGCGCACTGCTAGCTATCGTGATTTCGTGCCTAAAGAAGTTATTTTCATGAACCAATTCCAAATGTACTTAAACCCATTATATGGATGATAGCAAAGTATTACTTACACCCACAAATTATGATAACGCAAAACCTTGAACTTCATCGACGGTGTGGCTTTTAGTGGATATAAAAATAACAATTACTTACCGGGAATATTGTTTAGTAAATAATAAAATAATTGAGAAAGTATCTACTTAAAAGGATTACAAGTATGTAATTAGAGTACGTGGTAAAGTAAGAAAATTGCATGTGAAATGCTTTTAAATAAAGCAGGTGTTCATGATAAATGCCCAAATTTCATTCCGAAAATTACACCATCACTCAATCATTTTCTGCGTAATTCGTCTTTCACAACAATATAATTACTTACCTTTGAATTCCACGCGACTCTATCCCAAGAACTGGCAAAACACTGTCACACACTAAATTCCTGTTCCAAGAAGGAATTACCTACAAGATACAGATGTAGGTACTCGATGAACCGTGGTGGATGAGCGACTGAATGAGAATTGGCATGTATTTACCGATCTCAGGGTCTATCCGGAGCACCTACACGACCAACCGCTGACTCACGCGCCGATCACCTTCGAACATACGGACATATTTGGCGACATCGGGCCGATGCAGCCTGAGAAACCTTTGCGAACATTCAATGCCAGACATTCATCGAGTAAGTAACTACACCACATATAGGTATAGGTATCATAAGTAATAAGCATTTCATCACAACCTTAAAATAACAAGAAAGAAAGATGACATCATCAAAAGTGGTGTTGTAAAGGCACTTAGTCGAAGTCTATCCAATATTTAATGTTGATTCAAATTTATTACTTTTTTCGGAATAACTCTGGCTCTCCTATATTTACAGACACAAAAAATTAGCATGAATAATAACTTTCTAAACTGCTATGAATAGTGGTGAGACATAACGAATGCATGGTAAACGACATCGTAATGTGTAGAGACAAGAAGAAATGTCTACAAGTTAGAACATACACGATTACGGGGGTGGAAGCATGCAACAAAATACATTGAATTATTTATAAGTAAACATGGAGAAAACATAAACACTGCAGGCCATATCGTCGCGTATGCAAATCGGGACTGCAGTCATGACCTACTTAAAGTGTCGCAGAATGAATCACAGAAACTCGAAAACATCGCTATTAAAAGATATTTTTCATACAACGATGACCGGCGTTTTAAGGGGTAAAACAGAAGTTATAACTTCGTTACATAGAAACCTGGCTAGTTAACATACTCATTACATTACGTAACGCCTACACAGATCGAAGCCCTGTGTCATCATAATGTAACTCATAAACATATCGTTCTGTACCAAGTATAGTAAAGTAGCAGCAAAAAATAAAATCTAACAAAAAAGGATCAACGCTACAGTGGTTTCTATTCTACGCCACTGTCTGTGGGCGGCAGACTGTATAATTGAAGAACGATTTCGCTAAGCTATGGCGTCTTTACACAATTATCCAGTAAACGATAATTGCAGATTAACTACCCACGGTTCTATTATCCAAGTAAAGGCGATTTCTCAATATGTTAGCAGCTGTAGTATGGTTCCGCTCCAGTGGCTCGTTGCAAGTTCCGTGGGTGCGGCTGGCGACTGTGATCAGATCCCAGATCGAATCGGACACAATTGCGATACTCGACTTAAGCAATATTGTTGACAGCTTCAATTACGTCTTGAGTTATAATTTAATTAGCTTTGGTAAGTTAATCAAAACTGACAACGGCCTGCGGCTCTATATCATAGATTGAGAACAATAATAGTCATGTTTAGGCAATCTAAAGTTTGAGAAGCTTATGAATGTTTCAAGTAATAAGCAGATAGATATCTTAATGACATGAGCAAAACTAAGACAGAACATAAATACCGAGAGGTAATTATGTCACTGGTAATTACCTATAACATAAATGTCCTAGAGTTCCCAATTATTCCTAACGATGTTTTTAGTGTAGGTAGATCTGCAGGCAGAAAGAAATTTCGCCTAAACACGCAACCCCAAATGGCAGCGAATGGCGTCAGAAGTGACTGTGACTAGACATAGATTTGTTTACGTGTTTACGTCAATCGATTTTTTATGGTCGTGTGAAAGTTCACAAAGAAAACCAATCCATAACAGGATCTTGATGATGTCAATACACGAATTGAAAAGCGGTCAGGAATCACTAAGTTTAGATCAAACTGGATCGAGAAAGTCCGGGAAAAATATTATGTAGAGATTATAGTAGATACGTTAGAGTCTGATTAATTTAGCTAAAAGCAACCTTCAATACACCGATGTTAAATCATAACGACATTTCTATTCTAAAATGAGACAGTTTTAGTTTTCATTCGGCCTGGAAGTATTCAATTATCTTTGTGATCAATACATGTAATGTAACCTACCTTTAGCTGTCATTCCTTCTGTGTTATAGGTGGCTGGCCCGGGGCCAATCTTTACGCCGCCTTTGTCGAGCTTCTGGCCGAAGGTAAAAGCAGGTGCACGCGGTTTGCGAGACTCTGGGGGAGGTTTACCTGGAACATTATGAACACTCGGTAAAGTGAATTTGATGTGCTGAAGTTCCTTAATCTTTTATCTTCTGAATTTTGACAAATGGTTATTCATTCAGGCACTGTCGCAACTCTCGAACAACAACAAAATTTAATACAACAGTCAGATTACTAGTAGTTCTTCTGTAACTAAATTATCTGTGTAGAATGATACAAAAATTATATCTCATTTTAGGTAGGTAATCAATAGGTAACCAGGAATCGAACCCAGAATCATGAAAAGGATATGAAAGGAAACTGATTTCGGCCCACGAAAGCTCAGTGCCGAAATGTATCAACAAATAAAATGATATTACGTACTCTGTCGCTCGAAATGGATTCAGTAAACTTATGACAGCAACTAAGTACCCTAATCAAAACACAAACAAACTTCTACGAAAATGGAGAAATTACGATCAATTAATTATATTCACAACCGTAAGAAATATGTACACTTTTTGAATTACTTGCACTAGATATTCCATAAAAAGTTTAAAAATACACCATTATAAATCTATCCACAAAGTTTTGCATGTACGTATACAAGCTGCCGTGCCGTCTGAAATGCCGTGACCAAATGAAACATGACGTGATGTCGTGATTGCTGATCGCGTTGGTAACCAACCAATAGTTTTCTGATAATATAAATTGCTTATCACATAGTTGTCCTGTCCGATGTCCCTAAGATAGACTGGCTAATTAGTTTTCCATATAGACGTAAACAATAGCTATTAGACCATGAACGTTTTGTAAGTTCAAGGGTCTAATTTTTTTACTATTTGGCTGAAATACGAACTTGACTTGAATAAGGACTAGCTTTGCAAAATCTGAAGAATTTCTGTTGAGTTTGAAGAGAGTTCAAGAAGTAAAAAAGACTGAGATCGATCTCATTTACTATAGAGAATATTGTAACTTTGTCTTTTATGTTAAGAGCTAGTAACTGGTAGTGATAACTATAACATTATATTAATTTAATTAAGTACTTTATATATTTTGATTTTATAAGTTGAAACCTATCACGCGACAAATGAAAACCATCACATAATTTCAAATCAAATGATAGAGCTCACCTTGTACAGGGTCAATGTTTTCGCCCACGCTCTCGCTCCAAATACTGTCTATTACCACTTATAGCGTAAAGTATCGTTGTCGAATCACCGGCACTGTTTTGTGGACACACCTGGGCCTCTTACAGAAGAAATAACTTTTATAATAAATAACGTTAAAATTGACAGTTATAAATTGAGCAAATACGTATAGCTACATGTGAAACCAGTCTTTCTGCGTCACCGTCCGATTTAACTTCTCAAAAGGTCAGTAAGGATTTAATAGATTTAGCTAAAATCTCGCGGCTTGTATTGACGAATAGCCTGAACACTATGATGTCACTTTTTGTGTACCAACACACGAGCGGGCAAGGCCGGTGTTTGCGGAGCGAGGCGATAATCTCACAACCTCCGGTGATGTCAGCAGCGAGCACACGAGACTCGAACAATTGCGCCTGCGCAGCCGAAACTAACAAGTCAAACTATAAGTCATACATTTGTATTTGTATGTAGACAAACAGAAGGCGTTACATTAGTCTCAATTTTTTATGCCCCTGAATTTGAGTCAAGCGTATTTTCCCCTATTTATGAAGCAATCAAGATATATTAAGCTAAATATTAACTGCCAACAATATTTTAGGCAAATAATTATATCTGTCCAGTCCACCATGTCCTTGGAATTATGTACGATATATTGAAATAGACATCTAATTACTTAGGTGTCTCTCTGTCCACCAACAAGTAGCTAGGTTTAGATACTACAACCATTAGTAACTAAGCTAACAAATGACGTTGTACCCTGATCTACTCTACACAGAATCTATAATCGATATAGTATTAATCTATCTATCCATAGCGCAGTTGCATGGCTTTTACGTAAGTTCAAATTAGTGATATCAGCGAGCTTTGAAATACTATTAGAACTCCAATAATTTATGTTTACCTATAAGAGATGGCAGGGACACTACAGCAGGCCCAGGGCTGGCGGTCTCAGCAGCGATCGGCCCTCGGCGTTTAGTCGGAGTCCAAGGGTTCTGGCGAACGCCCATCGGGCCTTCTACGCAGGGGTAGGATCTCTTGGTCAGCGACGACGGGGTACGCACCAACCCTCGCTGGCTTTGTGTTATGGCCTGAAAATAGCTTCATCTCATCATCAGCTCAGCTCATATGGGGCCCAGAGGTCAGGCCACTTTTATCTAATCACCGGACGGTGGACGCGTTTTTTATTTTCGCGTAGGTATTCGAAATTGTCTCTGTGCTCTACCTATTTGGAACTAGATTTTTCTGGAATATAATTATCGTTGATGCATGATGTCACATATTAACCAACGCCCGTGAAACTTGTTACAATACCAAAACGTTTCGTAAGAGCAAATCGAGATATTATTTAATCCTTTTTATGAAGTAAATAATATTTACTACATACCGGGTTTGACGACATTGTAGATTTTGTTGATGATACGCAGTCTAGTTTTACAAAGTCTCAGACTAAAAATAATTACTAAAGAACCACTAAAACTTGTACTAAAAATATTGATAATGCAAATAATCTCTGCGAAAATCCTCTATAAACAACAGTGTAAAACTGTAAATGGTGTAAATAAAACATTAATCAAAATATTGCTTTTTTTAATTCTGTCAACGATACTTCTGAAAAGTTTCACATAATAAGATCAAAACACTCTCACCATTTCGGAGATGGATAAGTCGTAATTTACCATTACTTTTATGATTTTTTAAATATTCAATATCATGACAACATATTATAATATCGGCTACCATATGTATCTTTTAATGGAAGCCATCTAGATTTTTTACAATCCGTTTTATTTTTCTACATAAATAAAATATATCCTTAAAAAAACCTTGCCTAAACCCCCTATTAGTTGTTCCACATGGGTCCACAATGCTCACTATTTCACCTACTCCCTAAATATAAAATCTCCGTAATTTCACCCTCTCACAACAGGTATGAACAACAACATAATGAATAAATACTTACGTTTTATACAAGTGTATTATATTCTTGCTATATACCCCAAGCCATTATATTCTTGCTATCTACTATGCTGCAACCGATAAGGCGTGCAGGTAGTAGAGACCGATATGTCTTACTTATCGATACATTCTAACTAATTGTTACTTGATTGTAATTTGAATGTACTGGTTCAATAAATATTTTTGTATTTTTTTTTATTTAAAAAAATATCAAATATTTAAAATATACCAATATTTCTCTAAATTTTTATAGTAATGCCATGCAATGGTATAACCTATATATATACATTCCAGTCATGTAAATTGTCTCGTTCTTGAATGGACTTTACTACAGTAAAGATGATTAGATTAGATTTAAATTACAATTTAGTCTTCAACTAAATCTAATCAGTCATTTTAATTGGAACGCCTCAGATCAAGAATTCTAAACCTGAACCTTACCCTGCCCAAGAACAACAATGATTGATTAATTAACGATAATGATCATAATATCTATTCACACCTAGGAACTGGTGCTCTTTTGTCCTTTACAAGTAAAAAATATAATAATCTCCACATCACAAATATCACACAAAGATGCTTTATTAATGGATTTGCAATTACTTACATACCTACGATACGAGTCGATGAGGTAGTTTCCAAGCATCAAATATTAAATACATTTCTTAAAAACTAAGAAATAGACATAAATTGATGGTCAAATGTGAAAACAGATTTGAAATTCGTTAAAAATAAAATATTCATATTCATATTCATATTCATTTATTTCAGTAATGATCATACATTGTCAAAAAATAAATAATAAAATGTTAGCATGTCATGATCAATAATAGTAAAATTTATCAATATCAATAATCAATAATAGCTACAGACAATAACAAATTAGACGGTAGAAAGAGATGGCAATAAAGAGGAGTGACGTCACTGCTCATTGGGGCCCTAAAAGCAGGTCCTTGACTGCTAAAAAGGGACAGACTAACTTTAACCATCTTTGATGTTAGTTGAGATATCGAAAAACGAATTTTAGATCCTTCTTCAGGATGTTCTTGTAAGTTTATTCATGGAATTTTTAAAAAATGTCACATAACCCATTCTAATGATCATTACTTATTTGAAAACAGTACCTATATGCCCATCGATTTCGTATTTGCCTTTAAAACTCGATTAGCAACCAATCAACCAACATTGAAAAATTTGATATCTTGGTATATTTTTTAAAAGTATTAATACATACATACCAAGACATTGTTTTTTGTTTGTTTTCTGGTTATCAAGTTGTCATAGGATGACTTCACGTACTTCACTTCACTTTTAGTTACATTATGCAGTTCTGTTACACTTTGTATGAGTAACCTATGAACATTCTTTTGACCGCATTTGAGGCAATTTCATTACGTAATTTAACAATAATTATAAATTATTTTAACAATAATTGTTTGAAATGGTCGCCTTACTCATTTTTTTAAAAATGAATATTAGGTAGTAACTTAGTTTGATATTTTTCTGAATAAGGTCACCGTCACCCATTACATATATCTCAGTGTTATTAGAGGGTTTTTGATGCACTGCTAACCTTGAGGACTTGAGGAGCGCCTCATGTGCCGGTAATTACTCTGACTCTTTTACCATTCAAACCGAAATACAGAAATGCAAGCATTTCTGCTTTACGGCAGAAATAGGTAAAAGGCATGTAAAAGGGTGGTACCACTACAGGCTGATAAATTCTAGCTATACCTACTGATGTTTACAAAAACTTTTGCCGGTCTTTTAACAGGAGATCCATTCATGCATAAATATAAACAAATTTATCCATAAACTTCTTAAAATGGCGAATAATATTTTTCAGTCTTCCTTACTAATAGGCCCTTGAGCTATCTTGAGCGACCAATTTGTATGAAAAGTCGGAACGATTTAGTGTTTACTCAATTTCTAAAAGTTTTTAGACAAAGTTTTCAATCGTGAGTAAATCCGACGATTGTTTAGATTAATGTACAGATTTTGCAATAGGTATTTTCGACAATTTACGGCCGGAGTAATGAACACAGATCTATCAGATTTCTTATACAAATATGTACCACAGTATAATTTGAGGCAAGAGCTCGTAATGGAAATGTAGTTTTAAAGTATGTGGGACATCTATCAGCAAATACTTATCCGTTTACGGTGGATTTAACTGTTTCGCAAAACTCAACCGCACACAGACCTGTAGAAAGCTGTCTTACCTTTTGTGACCAGAAACCATATGCTATGGCAGGCATGAATAAGATTTTTTAATGGTGATTTTATTAAAAGATTTATGTTTTCTTTTCATAATTTACAACACTTGTGGTACCTGTACCTACCTATATAATTATTAACACGATCAAGACGATTTTTAGTCTACAAGACTGTTGATTATCAGGTAACTTTTAAGATCGCATGTTATGAAAAATCTCCAAAAATAAACATTGAATAATTTCCCAATAATGGCAACATTTACTGAAATCGTATGGAATTGTCATTGTAATTAGACATCGATGTATGGAAAGTGGCCAATATTTAAATTCTACTCTTTAAAATCAGATTGTTACATCTAATTAGGCAATATGAATTCAATAATGTATTTAATGTAGGCACAAAACAATTATAGTGTGACCAGAACAATGAGACTATTAAAGACTGTTATTTGTCATCATCGCACCATTCAACGTATCCTATTAGGTTATTCTTGATTATTCATTGATGGCCGCCTCCATACTTCGCCTACGTCCATAAATGACGGAAACTGATTTATTGTGGGTCTCGTTCTAGCTTATACATTTGACCTTTTGTTTCATAAATAACAGCGCAGTCTGTACCGTAGCTGTTTGCTAACGAACCATTCTTAAATACATCTATATGCTAAAGTACTTCAGTTAAGAATTTACAAAACTCCCTAAATAATGTAGAGAAATACGTAAGTTCACGAGAAATCTATAACTTTATCGTACATTTGAGGAAAAAATGTTAATGGTGGACGTTTTAGCAGTAGAAAGAAAAGCTAATCCAGTGCCAGGTGGTACGATCGCTGTCGTCGTGAAAAATGAATAAAATTGTATTTGGGCCACTCGTTTCTGTCCTAGAATCGAACATTCGCGAATATTCGATCGAACTTCTTTCTGTAAAATCGTTTTTCCATAAGCATATTTGTTTTCACTGCATAAGTATTTTATAAGACAGCTTACTGTGGTAATAGAGAAAACCTTATTCATATAAAAATCTAAGTATCTAGTATTTATTGTTAGTAATGTATTATTAATTTATTCATATTGTTGCTTATAGAATTTACACAATTAATCTAATCATATTTTTTCTTTTATTGTACAGGTACGAGTATGTATGTCTATCTATTATCATATTATATCTCCCTAATGACTTAGGTTTGGCTGGAAGGGATCTCTTTTTAGAAATAAGCTCTATCGTACCTTGTAATGATTCTTTGTTTATCCTGAGTACAGTACAAATAAAGGTATAAGAAAAGTAAATTCGATTGATAATCATTTTTTTAACTAAGTACAAGTTAAGAAACTGTACAATTTACTTACGTATAGAGTCAAATTTAATCTAGTCGATTAAATTTGACTCTATATGTAAGTAAATTGTACAGTTTCGTAACTTTTACAGAGCTAAAAAAATTGACTATCAATCGAATTGAGTTTTCTTATACCTTTATTTGTATTGTACACATAAAGGTATAAGAAAACCATTAGCCGCCATAACGTACCTATTTAGGTATTACCTACCTACATGAACTGATCTCAATCACACCTTTGAATTGCCATTGCACGTTAACCGATAAATTGTCAGTTATCTCCGACTGTTGTCAACTGTTGTCTCAATTGAGCTCGTTTGATACTTAGATAACCTGCTCAGATGGTCGGATGGTGCATGCCGTCATCGACCAATTCATACCTGTATACGGTTTAAAGTTTAGTCAATTCTACATACGGTATTGATATTTTTCTAATACCGTCTATATTTTTTGCAGTAGTGTATTTGACAAATGTGAATGACCGTAGTTCACAAATATTTGATGTGTCGTATTTAGGAACGGATCTCTTAGAGATAAACGACTAAAAGAGCGAATTCTAAATGAAATTAGAAATAGCCTGGATCTTTAATAAACTAAGTCTATAATAGGTATATTAAGAGTCTATAGCCGCATTGACTACAGTTAATTTGATACAAACATTCATTTTATAATTAAGGCCATCGCACATTGTAGCGACTCGACGCGAACCCGACACGAACTCAATTCAGAGCAAATCATTGAAGTGTAAGCTTTATATCGTATTACATTTTTTTTTAAATATAAATTGGCTACGACAAACAGGAAGACAGGCCACCTGATGGTAAGTAGTCACCGTCTCCCAGAGACACGTGCAATACCAGGGGTATTGCTTGTGTGTTACATAAAGTAGGTTTTCAAAATTCAAGTGAAGTAGTTGTCGACGTGTGGCCCACGCGTTGACAACTCATCGATGACTACTTCGCCTTCTACTTTTGATAAAGTTCACATTTCAATCCTTTGCTCTGAGTTGAGTTCGTGCCGGGTTCGCGTCAAGTTCGTATAATATGCGATGGCTTACTACTATACTTACTTATCTACCAGAAGAATTCAATTTAAATATGATTGAATATTATGAATAAAGATCTGAATCTGAAGCAGAATAAATAACCTTATGTAAATATATTAGTAAACTCGTACATTGTAATAGTCATAACGTAACCATTATCTAGTATTTTAGTAATATCTCAATTTGCATGCGGAAACCCTAACAAAAGACTTCTAATGTTGTGGCTTCATGAACAAACAAGTACATTACAAGGTTGATCTATAGGCACTAACAAAATAACAAGTCTTTAGCTTACTTTACGTACACTTATTATGTAAGTTCGAGTAAACACAATATATTTATAATACTGGGTCTGCGTCTAGATCTTACTCTAAATTTCATTGTGGAGTCATATAGGTATTTAATTTAGACCAACTTATAAAGGTAGCTTGTCTGACGTACAAACCTTTATAATATTACCTAACAAATACGATAGAGCAGTCTATATTGCTCTTAATGTTAATTGATAGATAAACGACAACAGAGAGCGGATTCGCAAATGTATGCAAATGTGTCGAGTAAATCATTGGCACAGACGGGGGGGCAATCATGTTAATGTGTAACATGCGAGCAAGCACTGCAAATTGTCGTGTGGGATGAAATGTTATGTAATGCAATGTTTGGTGTTGGCACTGCATGGTGCCATGTACCAATGAGTTTTTCGCATTTTTCGAAGACTTGCGTACATTTACCGACTGCTCTAACGGTAAAGTAAAACATCGTGAGGAAACCTGCACATTGAGATGACCAATGTGAAAAATGGGGTAGGTACAAAAGATCCTCAAGGGTCGAAGTGCCGCTGGGAATACTTATCTCTACAACTTTACTTAACTATCAAAAAGAATTTATTGGTCTGAATGTGTACCCTGCCGCACATTTTATTAGTAGCATCACCCTAAAAGTAAAAATAATGTGTGTAAAAAATTTTTGGATGCTGCCCCTTAGGACGCAATAATACAATATCTTCTAATTATACTGCAGTCAATAAGTCACTATAGTATGTAAGCAAGAATTATTTAATATACATTTATGAGTTACATTTATTTATTTACTGGATTTATGAGTATATGCCTAGCTAGACCAGTATAAAAACACGACATTAATAAAAACAGTACGAGTGAAGTGTGCACTGTGTAATTATGTTCAATAAATAATCATTCAATTAAACCAAGTAGTTTATTGCTTTTGCATCACGAGGTTTTATCGATAACCAATTACAAAAAGGTTTTTTTTTTAACTTGATTAGAATGATCTGCTTAAATACCGATATGTTTATCTATGTAAAGCCCATTGTATAAGTGAACTCTAGTGTATCTATACTAGGTACCATGGACTTTACATAGACAAACGTATCGGTATTTAGTGTACTATACTAGAGTTCACATAAACCATGGGCTGTACCTACATAGATAACCATATCGGTATTTAAGCTATACGTAATGTATAGATGGTTGCTCAAGACAGCTCAAGATTAAAGAAAAAAATCCTTGAAAATCAAAACTGTAGACGGGAAATTAAATAATTAGAGCGGCTGACATTGCTGATAGAGATAAATGTAGGTTAGTATAGAGTCAATTACTGATGCAAGAAATTTTTCGAAGTCTATAGAACATCTGTAATACATACGTAAATGACTACGTGCCTATTCCTATACCTACCCGCATAAGTTTCTTGGAATATCAAACTGTACAAATTGTAAACTTATAAAAAGTTGAAAACACGGCTCTACTTTTAAATAGGTAGAGTTCCAAAATTTTTTTAAATTACCTTACAAATCGTAGTTGTATAACATCGTCGTTAAATAAAAAAATAGAAATAAAATAAGGTAGTAAAAAAATATTCAACATCAACTCACCTTCTCAGCTCAGTTTCGAATCAAATTGTAATTAAAATTGACACTTGATTATTCCGATTATTCGTTAGTACAGTTAACATTAAATGAAGAACCAATATCGAATGGAATTAAATGTGATAGACTTGTTTATTTACATTATCTAAAAGTCGCGAATAATTTTCGATCAGCCGGGGCTGTCGTCGGATCGCGCGGTCGTCGCTGTGCACTGCGGTCGAATGTGGTTGGCACTTGGCTGGCACTTCCTTTGCTGGCTCTATACTGGCAGGTCGCGGTGTAGCGTGGGCGCTTCCCGCCAAAACCGGTTGCCTTGGTTATGCGACCCGGCAATGTCGTCATCGCGTGCCGTCCTTTTTCTATTTCTGCCAGTCACCTGCCAGTATGACTTCTGAAAGACATTTTTACATAGACCTTCACCCAACCTTCACCCTGAGTGAACGTCTTTATTCTGGCACAATTATTTTTTAATATCCTGTAAACTTATTCAAAACTTCAAAGAACTTTTTCATCTTGTTAACAACATTTATTGTAAACTTGCAGCTTTCGTTTAGAAAACTGAAAATGACTGACTGAGACTGGGGTTTTAGATAAATTTAATTTTAAATTATGTCTTACCAAATTAGGTTTCTCCCGCGCTTTTGTGGTATCCACGTCATCTTTGTTTCGTTTTGTCTTGCAAATTGTTTTACAGTAGTGCTTTTCTAATAAGAATGGTGTTTCTTGTCCGAAGAACTTCTACAAAATGTGAATAATGTGTGGGACAGTGAAATAAAGTCAAATAAGACGCTGCAGCCCGATCCCATACTTAGCTGATTTTTGAAGAGCCATAATGCGTCCGAGACGCCCTCTTCTTTGATTCGGATGGTGCAGAAGCGTGAGTGATTCTCCCAGACAGCATTGTAATGTGTCACACAAGCATTTTAATGAAGACGAAAGAGTTGTTTACATCAGACATGGCTGTATGGCTCAGTTCCCTTTGCTTTAAAAAAACAACTACAACTTACCAAATTAACATGCTCAGAGAAAACTTGGAAGGAAGATTTCAAGCTAGGAAAACATGTACACCATGGAAACCATGCGTGTCGTGCGCTGACTGCTGATTCAAAAGTAGTTTCGGAATGTATAATTTTAAGAGACGGTATTTTCGCTCAACGTTGGCGAGGCCTCCGCCCCCGTCGCGTTTCAAATATCCTACAGAGCCTGATATGGGTACAAACAACCGCCTATGTCGATAAACTTGTACGTTTCCCAGTTGACAATGGTACCAATTGGACAATCAATCTGGATTTATTCGTAGAAAGAACCGATTATACCAATTATTGCTAGGTCGAAAACACGATGCTCCTACACTATGTGTATTCTTTACTTGAAGGTACATACCTACCTCATATATTGTACACCTTCACGGACTATTAAAGTCAGACAGAAACAGAATGTTTTAGGTGAGTGAGGTCTAAAACGACACTGAACAACATTTTCCAGATAACATATTTTTCAGTAAAGAAATGGCTCACAATCAGGTGATCTATATGGTCAGATGAAATAAGGAATAATTCCTCATGCTCCACCCAGGTAGAGCACGATGGTTGACCCCTCTAGTATTATTTATATTGAAACTCGTTTTTGGTAATTTTCTTGTTTTGCATTTAGCATAATAAGTTCATTCAAAGAAAACCTTGGTAGAACTCCGGTGTTTATTCTATAAGGCTAGTAAGAGTAAGACAATTTATATGTGCCTTTAGTAATCGAAAGAAATATTTTACATTTACCAACTTTATCGTTTGTTACTTAATCATATTACTTTTATAACTAAGCCACGTCTGTATTAAGATTGATGTTAGTATGAGCACTTTGCGTAAGTATCGGCAAGTAGGTACTTAATTTCCTGATTTTAGGCAAAATGTATTGCATCTTGATACGACTGATCATTCTCAACATTAAATATATTCTCAGTAATGGTTTTATATGTATTATACCTACATGTTCATTGACTATATACTCTTTATTATCATAGGATAGAAATTAAACTACGACTTCCAGTAAAACTTTATTGAAATATAATTTGTTCAATCTACCTAAAGTCTAAATTACTCCACCAGAAGGTTGTCTGGAAGAGATCGCTTTTAGCGATAAGACCGCCTAGATTGTATTAATCGTTTTGTACGCATTGTATCACACTAATTTTGTGCAATAAAGAGTATTCATTCATTCATTCATTCTAAAACACTCGAATCGGAGATTCAACTATTCCGGATATCTAGTCCACTAATCTATTAAAAATAATTAAATAAAAAATACAAAAATAAAATTAGAATGTAAAATCAGATATCAAGCATTTCCTCCATGCGTATGGAGTAAGGGACGTCGTGAAGGGAGGTGTAGTTGACGGTGTTGGAACGGGCCACCACGTCTTCCACAAGGATAGTCCGGTAATCTTGCCAACGGCGCTGTGCTACGAACTCTTTGAACAGCTGCTTCTTGGTTGGTATCTGCAAGCATTGAACAATCTGGAGAGCTATTACCGGGTATAACAAAAATCCCCTATAGTCACGAAAGGAGGGTGTTCAGTATCCATAACTGAACAACTTTCACTAGGTATGAGGCCAACTCTGAAAACGTCAAAAAAATCAGCTGTTTCATACATTTCGGTCGTGTAAGTATTAAGTTTTTGTATAGAACAGCTGATTTTTTTCGTGATTTCAGAGTTGGCCCCATAGTGAAAGTTGTTCAGTTATGGATACTGAACTCACCCCTTTCGGGACTATTGAGATTTATGTATGTATGTATCATTAACACGTTAAGAAATGATCTGACGAAAGTGGAATCTGGCGGGTAGGTATGATCTGAATTAACAGTCCGAGCCTAAAGTGTGCCTATTTCGCCCGCCAGATGTGATTGATTTAGGTTTATTACTTTAAATTAACTTAGATTTATTTTACGTTTGGCGAATGACCTATATAATAGATACAGGTCACGGACGTGTGAATAGGTGACGGCTATGACCCAAATGTGGGTTAACATGTTAACATCACAACTACATTTTCAACAAATATTGTATACCAGAACCGGAAAAGGTTTAGTCCAAGAAATAAGAAACGCTTAACATGATGCACCTTGTTGAGGTTGCACTGCATACCAATATTTAACATTCGTCGCTGGGAAAATCCAAACAAAGGCTATTGCACATTGAAATGAATTAGGCACGCCACATACATCTCCGATTCATTAATCTTATACACAAAACTCATTCACGCCGGCTCGGTCTTCTTCTTCCAGCCGACCTTTATGTACGATTGCTATTGTTACCAGGTCCGGCGACAATGAGGGACTACGGGTACAGCCTTACCATGCCCTGGACGATAGGGGGCCCCATGTAATATAATATGTAATACTAACTACCAGGACAAAAAAGCATCCATTTTAAAATGTAAATGGGCGGGGGCACGTCTGCCGAATGCATCCGGAAAGATGGGTAAAGGTAGTTACGAAATGGGTGCCATAAGACGGCCTCCGTCGCGTCGCCGGGGTAGACCTTAAAGGTGACGGTGGAAAGACGAGATCGATGCTTTCCAACAAGCATGGCAGGAGGTGGCCCAGGCTAGGGAAAAGTGGACGGAGAGAAGCCTTTGCCCAGCACTGGGACGAAATAAAAGGCTATTAAAAAAACTACCAAACGCAAAACTAGGGACCACATGGGAATCAGAGTAACGGACCTCAACATTTCTGTCGCCGGGCCTGATTGTTAAAGCTACAGGAGACGATCAATTGCGATTGACAATTGGAGAGGATGGCACAATACAAAAAAGCGAGAAAGTTGTTAGCGCCTCTCGCTTCTTTATATTGCGCCGTCTCTCTTTAATTGTCAATTGCAATTGATTGTTTCCCTTTACTCACAAACTCTGGCCATGTCGGCAGTATTACAGTATTACCTACCTTCTTCTCAAGGTAGTGCTCTATTCGCGTCCAGATGTTGGCAGTATTTCGTTGCAGTAGCCAGACTTTCGGCATTAACATGCAGTACACCGGAGTCAGCGCCACAATGCGTCGGTCTCGCATGTTCTCACCGAAACCGAAGCTTGAGCCAGGATTCAGTTGGCACACCTGACAACAGCCAAGTTTTGTTTTTAACCCCCTGCCGATCGAGGAAGAGTATGTTATAATTATGACACGTTTGTCTGTGGCATCATAATTCGATAACCGATGATCCGATTTGGACCCAGTTTTTTTATTCAACAGAGAATTTTGTCTAGAGTGTTCTAGCCATGTCTGAAAAAAACTAGACCAGTGGTTTCCAAGATCTTGGAGCCTTTGATGTCAGATGGGATCTCTGGAACGGTAATAGCACATGGTTCGAGTTTGAGCTCAAATATTTAGGTCCACGGTGCCCTTCCCACTGGTTCCCACATCTGGAAGCTTTAGGTCCTAATGATGACCAGGAAAAAATAAGGGGATCTACGAAAGATTCCGGAATTTAGAATGATGTTAGCATTATCTTGCGAAGAATTCTTCTTTATTCACTCTGCATTCTCTCGTATAGAATCAGTTGTTCCTCATTTTTGACTGATCTGGTTTCAATCACATACAAAAATCTTTATCTATTTACTTACGTATAACAAAAAAGTATAAAAATGTTATTAACCTGCATAAAAAATGTGCGAAGGTTTTGCGGTTTCACTAAAGGTTCCTCTGGAATGGTACTAAATCTGTAAATCAACAAGAAAAATGTTGTCGTAACACTGTAACTTAATTTTAGGATTACATTAGAGAGGGAGGTTCATATTATAATTATGTTTATGCTCATGTGGAATATACTTTGGGCCGTGTCGTGCCGGCCACTGTGGATACTATTCTACACCTAGAGACGGCGATAGGCTCGCCACCTACCACGCTTGCCCAGCAAATCTTACGGCGAAAAGTGTGAACTAGGTACTGTTATGGGGAGCCAGAAATTAAACGATGAATAGTCTTCAACGAGATTTAGTTGGATTCGTATTGTAGGTGCGTACAAAAAGCAAAAAGGACGTCCATTGAACAGAACGGACATACATAGAGTATTAGGTTTTTTTAAGGATTCGGTTACTCTGTTTCAACAGGTACTCCTATGATAAAGGTGGTTCCTCTGTCTGCCCCCTTAGGGATAGTGGACGTGAGAGTTATGCTATGCTATATGCTATGGAATATACTTACAAAAATGTATAGGTAGTAATTTTTTATTTTTTTTTGTATTTTATTTCCTGTTTCTATCTGTAGAGTACGAGAGCCAGCGTAATTATTGGCACATGAGGCACTTCACCTGTCCTCAAGGTTAGCAGCGCATCGAAAACCCTCTAATAACGATAACGTTATTAAGTCGCCCATAGACAACTCACTTCACTATAAAGTGAAGTGAGTTGTCTTAGCAAACGGACCATCAAGTGGTCCGTTTGCTAATTAGCTCTCCATAAACAATATAAAATATTTTAATTTTTTAATAAACCTTGTGGATGGACGCGCTTGATCGTGATAAGAAGGCGCCAATATGTCTTTTGACTCGCTTGGTCGCCGGTTTTCAGAAATACTTTGTTTTATAAGACTACTCTTTCTTTTCATTTCACTTTCAGATCTTCTTACATTACTAAATTTCGCCTGCACTTCAGTTTCAGCTCCCGATTCGCTGCTTCTCCTCCTTATTTCGTCACTTTCAACTTCGCCCTCAATGATGTGCACACTCGATTTGCGTTTATAATAACTACTTGCTTTGTGGATCATACTGTTTTCTGGGTGGACAGTATCATCTATTTCCACTTTGCTCTTCCGTGAGCCTTGCACGCCGCTACCTTCAGGTACAACACTGGTGCGGGAAGGGTTAACGCTTCCTTTGCTCAGGTTTTTGTAAGCGAGAAAATATTTTTTATCCAGATCCTGTTCACTCTCTTCGGGTGATACCTTAAGATTGAGGTGATCATTAGCAACTTTACCAGAATATATCAGATCCTAATGTGAAGGATCGCCTGGGGTGGTACCACCCTCTTATCTATTTCTGCCGTGAAGCAGAAGTGATGCTTGCATTTCTGTGTTTCGGTTTGAAGGGTAAGAGAGCCAGCGTAATTTCCGGCACATGAGGCAATCCATCTTAGTCCTCAAGGTTCGCATCAAAAACCTTCTTATATTAATACAGTGAGGTGAGATATCTATGGGCGACGGTGACAACTTAACATCAGGTGGGCCGTTTGCTCGTCTGATCTCCTTATTTAATAAAAACTTTGGGCGCTCCATTGAGTCAAAAGCTCAGACCGCAGCCAAAAAATTGGGCATCCTGAGTAAGGTTAGGCGGTACTTCACGCCGGGACAGCTTTTAAACCTTTACCAAGCTCAAGTCCGATCGTGCATGGAGTACTGCTGCCACCTGTGGAACGGCTCAGCTAAATACCAACTGGCTGCCCTTGACTCAGTGGAGAAACGCGCTAAGCTAAGAATCGCTGGTGGAAGCTAGACTGCAAAGTCTGGAACATCGGCGCAAGGTTGCCTGTCTATCGGTATTTTACAGGATACATTTCGGAGAGTGCGCATCGGAATTGCACGACCTAATTCCAGCATCTCCATTCCGCCTTCGGACTACCAGGCGCGGGGAGGGGTTCCATCCTTATGTTGTTGATATCCCATCTGCTCGTACGAAGCGATTTGCTTCTTCATTCATTATGCGAACGGCTAAGGAATGGAACAGCCTGCCGGCGTCTGTATTTCCCGAAACCTACAACCTTGGGATCTTCAAGGCCAGAGTGAATAGGCATTTACTGGACCCGCGTGCTCCATCGTCGACCTCATCGTCGCTTACCATCAGGCGAGATCGAGGTCAAATGCGGGTATAGTTATACATAAAAAATAAAATAAAAAAAACTACAGTCTAGTTTAAATATCGATACGATTAAGCCCCGTTTTCGTAATTATCGTAGTTATCAGAACCGTAATACGAGTCGAATTTCGAAAATAAGTTATATAATTTTTTTTTATACAGCAGTATGATAATCTTACTTAGTGTTAAATGGAGTGAAAAGAAAAGGACTTACGTAAGGATCGTGCAGCGTATAATACGTGTGCCCAGTATGGACTGTGGTGACGTAAACATTGAGAGATTCAATCATCTGGCAATGGCCTGAGAGGATGAAGTAGACGAAGTTTGAGATACCCTGTCCGTCTCCAAGAAGAGTCTCGTTGATGTCATATGCTTTCAACTTGGCCACTATGCAACCTTCACGACGGGCCACCTAGGAATACAAAAAGATTAGTAGTTTGATGAAGGAAAAGTAAATGATATAATATTATAAGTAGTTATTCTGGCGAGAATAAAGGTAAAAAAATTAAAGTATAAGATTGAGTAACAATTGCATTTTATATGTACAATAAATCCTCTTCAAATTCAGGTAACTATATTGAATTCATATTTCTTCATCAGCCATAAAGTAATATTATACTTTACTCAGTTCATACATTATTAGTAACAAGAGCCATAACAAGAATAGAATATAATTTGTTATACTTTTTTTCTACTTTATAACAAGCTATATACGTTTAAGCATTTCAACTCCCTTTCACAACCTTAAAAAATGGTTTTTTTGTAAAACAATTTTTTTTTAAATCACCCAGCCTCTACTCTGCCTAGGTAGGCACCAGACTGGTAGGTACCAGAAACACAATTGTGATTTGTATAATAGGGTTCTACTAATTACAGAGATTTCATAACAGAATAGGTAATACTTATACCTCGTCGAGGGCATCAAAATATGTGAAAACCGACATAGCACGGCGTACTTCATCCCATTGCTTTTGTACAGACACTTGGAGAACATTTTTGAAATCTTCTTTCATCAGTGACAAGAATTCACAGTGATCTAATAACAGTTATGAAAATCATTTGATAAAATAGTTAATAAAGTTGCTATATTTTGTTTGATCGATATTTTAGTTAAGCTTGTAGTACTTATTCATAAAAAAACATTGCTTATTTATTTCGCTACCAAATCTAAGTAGGTAGGTAGGATGTCGCGGAAGTTATGCGCGAGCGTTCCCGCGGTTTCGCCGTCAGGCGGTGCGTAAGAGCACCGAGGGAATTTGGCCAGTAAAAGTCCGGCATAACCTCTTCGTCACAAAAAAAAAGGAAGGTAGGTAGGATAATTAGGTCGAGTCAGGATCTAACCATTGGTAGAGACCGTAGCAGTCCTCGGAATATTGTGCAGTAGAGAGACTTCTCCGAACATGTCACCAGAATTCATAACTCCAATATCAACTGAGACCTCCTGCTGAAGTAGCTCGTCGAATATCATTTGACCGATGGTCACCTTGCCGTTGACTATGAAATACAGCGCATGCGCCTCTTGATGCTGCCGTACAATCACTCGGTTCGGACCGTAGTACTTGAAATACGTTGCTGCAGCCAACTTCTTTTTCACATGCTAAATATGAAATATTCATAATGTAGTCTAAACTTACGATTATTATTTATCTATTTAATGGCGTCGATTCCGACGGGCCGCTTTTTTTTATTAAATAAGGAGAGCAGACGAGCTAACGGGCCACCTGATGGTAAGTGATCATCGTCGCCCATAGACATCTCACTGTATTATTATTCTAGGGTTTTCGATGCGCTGCTATCCTTGAGGACTTAGATGGACTGCCTCGTGTGACGGTAATTACGCTTAATCTACACCCAAAATAAACTCACGCTCACTCCTAAACAAGATTGCATAAGAGTGATGGTGACGTTTCGTTTAGCGATGATATAATTTAGC
The DNA here is from genome assembly GCA_947369225.1 of Hofmannophila pseudospretella. NCBI lineage: Eukaryota > Metazoa > Arthropoda > Insecta > Lepidoptera > Oecophoridae > Hofmannophila > Hofmannophila pseudospretella. The sequence continues at coordinate 8,511,767 of OX376316.1, forward strand.
GAGTGACTCGCCAGAATCGATGCCATTATTTCAGCCCACACTGTTCCACTGCTGGTGCTGGGAAAAGGCCTCCCTCCAACCTTTACCTTTACGTGCCCCTATTTTGCGAATCTTTAGGCTAATTACGAAGTCTTTATACAGGATGTCCCAGGAAGTATGGATCAAATGAAACAGGTTGATGGTTGAGGTTATTACCAATCAATATAACCCCACATATGGTTATGAGATTCTTCATGATAAAAAAGTTAATATTTTTTTTGGAATTTTCTCCATAATGGCCTAGTGAACCCAATAAATAAATATTTTATTTAAACGAGATTTGGTAGATTTTATTTTTGTATTATGCTCCTCAGGAATCAACCTTTCCTTTGTAAGCATTAAAAATCCCATCCCCTAGCAGTCACGGAAAAAAAATGTACTGCAGAAAGTTGAACTATTGGAAATAACTCTAAATTAAAAATTTAAGAAACCCCCGACGTGCCATTGTGGACATCCCCTTACTTTTTCCTGGTCATCATCAGGTCCTCAAGATTCCAGATGTGGGAAGGTCACCAGGGTCATAAACATTTGAGCTCAAACTCGAACCACTTAATTGTTACCTAAACAGAGATCCCATCATACTCCACATCCCAAGATACTCGAAAATCTTAGAACCACTAGTCCAATATTTCTCAGACTCAGCTAAGAAAACTCTCGACAAAATTCTCTATTCAATAAAAAAACCGGGTCCAAATCTGATCATATGTTGTTAAGTTATGATGCCACAGACAAACACACAAACAGACAAACGTGTCAAACTTATAACACGCCCTCACTCGATCTGTCGGAAAATACTGCATTTTACCCTGACTTCGTAAAGATATAACACATTAAATTCTTCTATGTTTGATAGAGTGACCAGTTATTAAGAAAGGAAGTTATTCAAATCGTATATCGTCTATCTTATTAAGAAAGTTATCCAAACTAAAAATTGATGGTAAAAGTTAAATTGATGCTTACGTTAGGATAACGCTTAAAACATTTCAAGCCGCCAATAATGCGGTAAATATACTTCTTTTCATGGTCAGTACGCTCCTGAGCTGGTTTGTTCAAAAGGGCTTTATCCTAAAAAAATATTGTCTATTTATCTCTTTCAAACGAAAAATAAAACCATTTGTGAACATAATTATGGATTTCGTTCGACATCTGTAACGAATGACGACACAGACGAGTAAGGCTGGGACTACATACGCCGGGTCCAGCGCCCGTTCGGTTCGCTGCAACCAATCACGAGGCGCTGACTTCAAGGGGGGAGAGGGCGGAACGCTTGTGTTTGGTTGCAGCAATCCGAACCGGCGGCGACGCTGGAACCGGACGCGTATACTCCAGCACTTATACGAGTAATACCCGCTCGTAAAGCTCTACATGTTCAGGAAAGATTTCAGGAGGAGGGCCATTGGAGGACATTGTTGAGATCAATCACGGGCTCATATTACCGTATATATACTACATAGACCGTATATATTTGACATAATAATATAAAAGTGTCGCTCCCAAACCATTCTGCAAACCCAATGATGATGATACTAACATTTATACTCAACAGCTGCTTCTTCTTAGTTTTCCCGCGCACGGCCTGTTCGACCCTCCGCTTCACGTCGTCTCCTTCATACTGGTCCAGAGCCTCGATCATCCAATAGGCGTTAGCCATAACCAAGCGACCAATGGCACGGAATCGGCATTTGGCGCGAAATTTTCGCTTCATCAACTCCTCAGGATCCTAAAATGAATTATATAGAGTACCTAGATAAGATTAGGACCGCTCAAGACGCTGAAAGAAATCACAGAAACATGGCGACTGTAATCCGATCAACCAATTTGTGAAACTTAATCCATTTTGACAATGAATTGAAGTGGAAACAAATCCATATGGATTTTTGTGTAGTTGGTCAGAGTGGAATAGCAATAAGCTAAGGTAATAGGCCATCTGCTTGAACCTTACACAGACGCTATTACAGACGACCGAAGTCGAAGGATGTTGGAGGATTAGGAAAGGGGTGATGGTAACGTTGAAATCGATGGTGCTGGAAGACATCTATAGGATTGAGTATAGATGCGATGATGCCTTTCCGCATGACTTTGTAAAACATAGGTAGGGACTTTGTAAAACTGGGGATCAGTGAAAGTTGATTTTCTTACAATCTCTTTCTTATCCTTAGCACGGCTAGCCATGATTGTTTTATTAAGTTCAGTCTTCTAAGTTAATATTATTTTTCAATCTAGATTATAGTTCAGAATTATTTTTAGACACATCAAAAAGCGTTTGTCATCCAATCCGGTAAATAAATGAAAATCATAAAATAGAATCTGAAAAAAGTTTGAATAGGTAACTCGTTTCAATTTCACGGCAATTTCAAATTTTTAATAATTTTGTGGCTTAAATACAGGTACCATAGGCCAAAATATTTTGATTTTCACAATGTTTTGATTGAAAGGCGAATTACAGCTTACTTACCCGAATGTTCGCTGATAATATCAGCTTTCATTGATATTAACCTGATATCGAAGAAAACCTAAAAATGCCACCGATTTTAAGGTAGTAGGTATCTATCTATTAATTGCGAAATTAAACCATCGCTAACCTCGAAACGTTACCCTCGGTCTAGCTATGATATGAGTGAGAGTGGGCGCGACGGTTTAATTTAGTTTTAACTTTAGATTCAGCGGCCGATAACATAATCGATGGATTTGTAAAGGTCTATTGAATACAAACTGGCAACACACAGGCTCGATTTAAAAAAAATAAAGAATTTTGATTTGTCATTTTGTCACAGATAAAAAATATTTAGTGTTCAGTTTTGTCCGCTGTTTTCCGTGTAATTTTAGCTTTTATTGGTATTTAAATACATAGTTCAAGCATTCTAAAACAAAAAGTAGTTATTTAAATAACATTCTGATTTTATTTAATCATAAAGAAACATCAAAATGGTAAGGACAACAGTTTCAGCTAACCTGGTTCACGGTTATGGCGAATATTTGCTTTTATCGTTGTAAATACGGTGTTTGACGAGTTTTCTTTGTATAATTCCAGAGCTTTGGACTGCCATCCGTGAAAGTTAAACCTGAGCATGTGGGCAACATTAAAATACGAGAAGGTCCGTTTGGAGTTCCCGACCCGTTTGTTGTCGGGATCGGAGCTACAAAAATCAAGCTGGGCATGTCGCATCCTTTGGAAGCCTCTGAACGAAATGTAAGTTGAGAATTGCCAACTTACAAAAAAACAACTTACAAAAATCAGTAATACAAAATACAACTTGATTCCTCTTCTGCTGGACATAACCTGTATCTCCGCTGACTGATATGGCCACTAACCATATGATAAATAAACAAACCGACCAACACCAACCTGATACCAATAGGAATTTGAATTTAGCATCCACTATCATGGTAAGTCAGATCAGTAAATGCTTAATCTCCAATTTATTACTTTCAGTATCACTTGAATGAAGACAAAATGAATATGGCAATGCTTCGCAACACACAAGGACTTCATGCACCTTTGAAGCTTACGATGGAAAGGAAGTTTTGTGCAAAGGTAATTTTTAACAATCACTTTACCACAGATATACTAAACAAAGGGCAAAATCATTCTTTATGTGTGTGGAATGGACATTATAACAATAAGGAAGATTCAGTTTGCAAGGATTATAGGATAGAGAAAGATAGTTTAGTTCAGAATTAAACCCATATAAAATTTAATTATTTATTCTACATTCAGCACACACTTCTGTTCTCACATCGTAGGAGTAAAGAGGAACTTTAGGTCATCTGTATTTTTTGCACGACTATGTTTCCTATCTGGTTGTAGTGATGCTTGTAAATCTTTTCACATTTTCCGCATTCATTTCTGTATAATGTTTGTGTTGTCTTTGGACTTATTACACAGGGCAGGGAATTTGTTGTGTTCTGGTTACACTAAACAAATTTGCTTATATATAATATTATGACAGGGGACTGGAGATAATTGTAGTGGAACTTAACCCATGCAGAATGTTTTGTGCTCACATCCTTAACCTCCTAATTTTTTTTTGTAAAACGAGCGGACGAGCAAAGGGGCCACCTGATGTTACCTGGGTTACCTGATGGTAAGTGGTCAACATTGTTCATAAGCATCTCACCTCACTATGGAGTTGTTATAGGTGTTTATGTACTGCTAAAAGGTTAGCAAGGGAGGACTGAGATGAAGTGCCACCGAATGCCTCATGTGCCGGTAATAAACTATGTTGGTATCTTGCTCTTAAAATCGAAACACAGTAATGCAAGCATTGCTGCTGTGTGGCATAAACAGGTAAAAGGGTTGTACCACCCCAGGCTGACTCTGCACAGAGTCATACCACCACCTTTCTGTTGCTTAAAGATGCTTCTCATCAAAAAAAGATTTTCAGTATTTTAATAAGATTTTTATTAAGTTTATGACTTAATAATTTCCAGGTCGGCCACCTGCCATTCCTGCCCAGTTCGAATCTCCAACATGAAGTCCTCACCGGCCGCTACCTCGACATTGGCTTTGAAGATGTCCTCAATACAAGAGACTTCTGTGAAGTGGCTGGCAACCCACATGCTGTAGTGGAGGCATCACTCGGCATACTGTAAGATAGTTAGGTCTAGTTTTGTCCTACGGAAAATCTCTGGTTTTTTAAATAAAGTATTGTATCATATTTATTACTTTTTATTTATCAATCATGTCGCAGTTTCGAACACTATTGACCAGGTACTGAGACTTTAGTATCAGCCAGACAATTTTTGTACTACAACATTTCAAAGAAAGATTTTATTTATCAATCACGTGGCCGTTTCGAACTCTATTGACCAGGTACTGAGACTTTAGTATCAGCCAGACAATTTTTGTACTACAACATTTCAAAGAAAGTTTTTATTTATCAATCACGTGGCCGTTTCGAACTCTATTGACCAGGTACTGAGACTTTAGTATCAGCCAGACAATTTTTGTACTACAACATTTCAAAGAAAGTTTTTATTTATCAATCATGTGGCAGTTTCGAACTCTATTGACCAGGTACTGAGACTTTAGTATCAGCCAGACAATTTTTGTACTACAACATTTCAAAGAAAGTTTTTATTTATCAATCATGTGGCAGTTTCGAACTCTATTGACCAGGTACTGAGACTTTAGTATCAGCCAGACAATTTTTGTACTACAACATTTCAAAGAAAGTTTTTATTTATCAATCATGTGGCAGTTTCGAACTCTATTGACCAGGTACTGAGACTAGTATCAGCCAGACGATTTTTGTACTACAACATTTCAAAGAAAGTTTTTATTTATCAATCATGTGGCAGTTTCGAACTCTATTGACCAGGTACTGAGACTTTAGTATCAGCCAGACAATTTTTGTACTACAACATTTCAAAGAAAGTTTTTATTTATCAATCATGTGGCAGTTTCGAACTCTATTGACCAGGTACTGAGACTAGTATCAGCCAGACAATTTTTGTACTACAACATTTCAAAGAAAGTTTTTATTTATCAATCATGTGGCAGTTTCGAACTCTATTGACCAGGTACTGATACTTTAGTATCAGCCAGACAATTTTTGTACTACAACATTTCAAAGAAAGTTTTTATTTATCAATCATGTGGCAGTTTCGAACTCTATTGACCAGGTACTGAGACTAGTATCAGCCAGACAATTTTTGTACTACAACATTTCAAAGAAAGTTTTTATTTATCAATCATGTGGCAGTTTCGAACTCTATTGACCAGGTACTGAGACTAGTATCAGCCAGACAATTTTTGTACTACAACATTTCAAAGAAAGTTTTTATTTATCAATCATGTGGCAGTTTCGAACTCTATTGACCAGGTACTGAGACTTTAGTATCAGCCAGACAATTTTTGTACTACAACATTTCAAAGAAAGTTTTTATTTATCAATCATGTGGCAGTTTCGAACTCTATTGACCAGGTACTGAGACTTTAGTATCAGCCAGACAATTTTTGTACTACAACATTTCAAAGAAAGTTTTTAAACATGGAATGAACTTTGTGGAGGGACAAATTTTTTTTAGAAATATGTCTGCATTTCAAAATAATATATATTTCTAGAAACTAATGTTTGGTAGATGTTTTCTTATAATTTAGTAAATTCTATCATATAAATTATAAATCGTCTTTAGTCATCTGTAGCAAAACAAAAATTATACAACTACTAAAGTGTCGTAAATCAACAATTTGTGTATTTAGTCATCTTTCACAATGTCAAGTATCCGTAGTTTGCAAATTTTCTTCACTTCATTGATTCCAGTGATTATCTCCTGTTCCCGTGTATTGTTGTAACGTCGCTGCAGACCTTCTATTATTGACTGCAGCTTATTCTCCCTCGCACAAATTATAAATGGAAAGCCAAATTTAGTTTTATACCTGGAAACAGAAAATCATCATCATTATAGCTGTCATTTATTTAATTTTAGTACCTACTTCCATGGTACAAAAGATGCGACTGCAGCGAACCTAGCGGCGAACTAGAGAACCTTTTAGTGTGGTACGCAAACTTAGACTGGTTCGTGGATTATGTAGTAAGGTTTGCGTTGTGCTGTTGCTTATATTTTTTCAGAGATGGCGCTAGGAGTAGAAATTTTTTTCGATGGCTGAAAGCGGAATAATGCGTCCGGCTGTCCATTAATTACGTGAGGTGTTATTTGTAAAATTTTGACCCCCTCACGTGAGATTTTTCCCATAATTTCTATTCGATATGTTCATGCACCTTGAATCATACCATTAATAAAGAATTACTATGATAGTGTTCTATCAAATACGGGTATAATTAGTAAAAAAATAGGAAAGTACAAAGTTCACGTAAAATTTTCATTAACCCCACCCTCCCCCAAAATGAGATTTGGGGAGATTTTGTCGGAACCCTCCCCTCGCATTTTGAGTACACGTAATTAATGGACGCGCCCATACTAGCTGGCTGGCACGATTAACATTTTTTTGTTTCGTTTTTTCGTACACTCAGCACCAAATATCTTTGAGCATTAAATATCACTGATTCAATCAATGATGTCGTCGTTAATACATAATTGCATTCCTTGATAACAGTTGAAAAATACCTACCTAAGGGATTTGTCACACAAAGCCATTTGCTGCGGTCCAGGCAAAATAATTTTCTCTCATCTCATAGCCCATTAACGTCCCTTCCCCACTATTGGGGCACAGGCCTCGTCTTGTACAACGGGGTTACGGGCCACAGCCCACCGAGCAGGCCCAGCTTGTGGATTTCACAGGCCTTCGGAAACCTTTTTTCTCAGGCATGCAGGTTTCCTCACTATGTTTTCCTTCACCGTTAGAGCAGTCGGTAAATGTACCGTCAGTCTTTTAAAAAATCCGAAAATCTTACATGTACATGCTACGGTACATGGCATTGCATGATTTAGAACCTGGACCGGGAGCATGGAAGTTCAGCCTGCTATAAAAATATTTTTTTTTAAATAGCCACCACGCCACCGACCCTGACTATTCTATCTCATATTATAAAGTGAATACAAATTAATGTAACGCAAAGCTTTCTGTCCTACCCGCAGCCCGCCGCCCGCGCTATAAGGTAGGTACTGACCGGGCATGTTAATGTAACAAATAAGAATAGGGTAGTTTCCAAGTATCAAATATTATATGCATTTCGTAAAAATTAAGAAATAAGAAAGTCGTAAATCGATGGTCAAATATGAAAATAGAATTAAAATTCGTTGAAAAATAAAGTAACTACAGGCAATCAAAAATCAGAACGGTAGAAAGAAACGGCAATAAGTATTACGACGTAACTGTTCTCTAGCGCCATACAAGCAGGTCCTGGCTGCATATAAAGGACTGTTTTGCTAGAAAGGGACAGAGCATCTGCCCAATACTATCTTTAACCATTAATATCTCTGATGTTAGTTGAGATATCGAAAAACTAATTTTAGATCCTTCTTTAGTATGTCCATGTAAGTTGATTGATACAATAAACAAAATTAGGTTAATACCGTATTCGATGACGAGCATGGCGCGGTACTGACCAGAGGAGGATTACATTACACGCGATGACACTGATGTAATGCTCGAACACAACATTACACACGGATGCTCCCGGTCAGTACCCACTGTAAGGCTCGCTGGGCAAGCCAGACAAACAGATTTTGTAGTTCGTTTTTTTTGGCAGGCGTTAATCTCAACTCGCTATTTTCGCGTCTTGAAATCATTAGACATCCTCTGACGCCGCGAAAATATCACATCTTTTGTGGTGAATGCTTTAGTAGAGTTTAAACTGCTACCTACAGTCTCTGTTAGTGTTAGGAGATCTGTTTTTACAGTAGAACTTATACTCGTAATTAATATTAAAGATTTGACTGCTTTCAGCTGGTAAATTGGTTACCGTTCTGAACCCGTTGCTTTTCGAGAGGTAATCGAGCGAGATTTGGAGAAGTAGGATACCTAAATCTGATTTTGAAGAGTGGGTCAAAGATCACTGCAGATAGACGGAAGACGTTGGAGGAGGCTGCGTGCGACTCAAGCTCGCAAGCACACAGTCAGGAAAAGAAACCGAGGAGTTTTTCCTATTACTCTTTATTAAAATTGTTAAGGACAATATTGACCGCTTGGTCACATCTGATTGATCTATAAATATATAGTACAAAAGTCCTATAATATTTATACGTGGCGAGACAAAACCAGCCAGAAATAGACAAAGGAAACTTTGAACTTACCATACCTATTTAATAATTATTTGAATATTTGAAGACACATCAGAGCATGACAGCAGCATGGGTGGTTGCAAAGGCCGGCAAAAGGAGGGGTGAGGGGTAAAGGATCAACTGAGATAAGTACTTTACTTACCTATGTCTATTTCTACTCACACGTATGGTGAAGATCGCTAGTCTACTAGATCTCGCTTAAGTAGGTACCTATTATTCAAAGCCATAGTACAAACTAAGGCGGAGCCATTAAAAATTAAAAATATAGGTAAGAAACAATTTCACCCATCCAACCGTCTGCCTGCTAGAGACACATGTGCTATATGCTGATAATTGCATATGTTACGGGCGAAGTCCGAATGTATGCAGAGTTAGCACTGCCCGGTCTGTGTCGACTTTGCACAGAGCCTCTGGGCTGGGCAGAGTTCAGAAATATTGATTATTAGCAAGTGCCCGGTTACCGTCAACACTGTTGAACCAGCGGCGGGACAAGTGGAAGATATCAAGTCTTTGTGTGGTTGTCATAATGCAACCTAACATAACCTAATATGTCCGTGTCGGTTCCGCGTCCATTAGGTTTTAGTGAAACAGTTCATTTTTTAACCTGTCTAACTTTTTCTACCTCCTTTTCTCTCAGTACCTACCCCCTAGCGACCCCAACCGCGAACTCTGCCCAGAAGCTCTGTGTGAAGTCAACACTGCCCGGGCAAGTGCTAACACCGCACACCCTGCGTACTTCGCCCGTAACACATACTTCAATGATTTTATCATCATAACTTCACAAAGCGATTTCAAATTAAACGATATAAGGCTCAAATGCCAGGGAATCCGCCTGTTCCACATATCCCTACTGATCTATCCCTACTGGTAGCGAAGAACGGAATTTTTTTCCACTTTTTACTACTAAGGGAGATACTTTTCCACTTATCTCTACTCACTCTAATAAGCCAGGAAATCGGTATCGTCACAATGAAAATGTTTAAGTGCTTCTTTAAGTGTTTTGTTTATTACAATGATTCTACCAGTATTACAAACTCCTTCATTACGAGACGAAGAAACTCTTTCATTGTGAGTTCTATGAAGTTCACGCATCTATGAAATGACTGTCATAGTGGCACTGAACCAAAATTGAAAATCTAAAATTAAATTTCCTTTTCAATTTGAGTAAAGATGAGTGAGCTGGTTTTTTTAAATAGAGGCCGAGGCTCTGTTTTACTTTACGACGGTTATCAATATCATCGAAAAAATAAATATACAAACGGACAGAACTAATAATTTCGCAGAAGCCTGGCATTACAAAATCAATAATAAGAGCAACAGAAAAACGAGTTTATACCATTGTTGAAATTATTGTCCAATCAATCAATTGTTCAAGAAAATCGCATCAAATCTATCACGAACCATTTGAAAATGAAACCGCCGAAAAAGAGAGACCAAGTGTATGGGATCCGTGATTGCGTGATTCAAAATGCACAAATGCAATTGGTCACAGGTGATATAACGGTTGGACATTTTTTAGATATGTTAAGATAAATAAAGTTATTTTTTACTGATTTCAAAGAAGACTAATTATTATTGTTACAATACAGGATTTTCTCAGGAATGACCTGTACACCCACCAGCTTCACCCACTTACGTACGTGCCTGTACTTTAACTTAGTAGAAATAGGTGGAAGTAGAATTTCCATTTATCTCCCTTAGTAGTAAAAAGTGGAAAAAAATTCCGTCCTTCGCTACCAGTAGGGATAGATCAGTAGGGATATGTGGAACAGGCGAGGGAATCCACCTTTGGACCATTGGTGGTGGACAAGTCCTGGCACAAGCATTTGGCCTAATTGGAGTGGAAAGTAAATATCATAGAAGTAACTAGAAGCTATTGAAAAATCGTTTCTCTATAGTGCCTTGGAATATGTTCCATTCTCCAAGAATAATTTCACAAAATTTATTTACCGTTCGTTACTAGACTCGATGACGCTCCTCTGCTCTTCGGTAAGGTGGTCCAGACCCGCACTTTTCTGTTCACTACTACTTTCGAGAGTCAGCTCACCCTGTGAAGCTAGCTTCCCTGCTAGGTCCGGATGTAACTTCAGCACTACTAATTTTCCTGAAAATTATTCATTTTTGGTACCTAGGTACTAGCTGTTGCCCGCGGCTTCGATCGCGTGGACTTTTGTTTGACTCAGAAATCTTCGCGGGCGTGTGCACAACAACTTACCAAAGTTTCATCGCAATCGGGTAAATGGTATAAAAAGATATCTCTGCCTACCCAGAAAGGGACATGGCGTGAAGTTATGTATGTAAATCCAGAAAGTTCAGTGCCTCAAAGCGATCTAAAGTCTGCAAACATTCCTGTAAATCTCTATCTCTAATCATCAGTTGCAATAATTGAACTCAGAATTCAACCTTCATTTAAACATACTTTCTACGTCATAAGTCTAGAAAGGGATGATCTTAATTAGATTTAAGAAAGTCGGAATTTGAAGGAAGTATTTCTTCAAATTATTGCTTGTATGTTATTTTATTTGATTAGCACGTACCTTGCACGTACCTACAGTGCGACAAGGATCTTTTTACGCGTGAATAACATTGCCATTTGAGCATCGGTGGCGCCGCGCCCGTGGCTAGGACGTCGGACCTATGCGGGAGGTCCGGGTTCGAAACCATGCAATGTCATGTACCAATGAGTTTTTCGGTATTTTCGAAAGACTTACGTACATTTACCGACTGCTCTGACGGTGAAGGAAAACATCGTGAGGAAACCTGCACACTGAGATAACCAGTGTGTGAAATGGGGAAGGCAAACCACCCCATTAAATCTGCCACGAGAGTCGTTCTATGTGATTAATTCCTTAGAATGATCACGATCCTCAGCAATGAGGAAAACGACTTAGAACATTGACAGGAGGGCCTTTTTTGTAAAGCGAATTGTCATGAAGTAACGTTTGTACAAGAATGACGGCGTTAGTTCCGATTTTTACCACGCGCTAAAATATCCTTGTCGCACTGTACCTATTCTGAGATAGGTATTATGTAAATTTTTGGTCAAAGAAGTATAGATAGCTCTTTGTCTATAGAGACATTTCATCAATACCTTAGTCAAAAAATTTAGGATACTTGTCAGGATAATTTTACTACAATATTTTAATTAGCCACACTTCATTCAAATATATTTTATGTAAATTACGATAAAATAACCGCTAATTTGTTAATTTTTTTGCTTTAATCTGTCGATTGCTAATTTACAATAAGTTAATTTTTATCAACCGGTTTCGATACCAGTGCTCTATTTATAGATATTCCTTAACAGGCTTCTTTTTTCATGCCAATGAGCAATAAAACAAAGTCGGCAATATAGACATAAACCCATAAATTTTATTACCTATTAATTATGTTTCATTTATGTACTGAATGCTTGCTCACCTTCTTCACTGAGTTCGTCTAAATATTTGTCAAACGCGTCACAGAGATTTGCCAAATCATTGAATGGACGTTTCTTTTTCACTTGCATTGCTGCATCGGTGCATAATTCTATGACATTTCCGAATGTCCACACGAATTGGTCGTCGTTTAACGAGTTTACTTCAGAAACACTTATTAAAGTAACCATGGTTTGAACTTGTTTGAAAGACGTAGAAACAAACAATGGATGCTAGTTCACCCTTATCTGTTCATTATCGCTTGGCTGTCCGTATAGGTCATTAGTTCAAGTATTCAAATCTCTGTTTCTTACTATTTTATGAGGGCCATTTGACGAATTAGGTACTTTGTTAACTTGTTTTGGTGCATTGTCTAACTTGTTCAACTCTAGCGGACAACCCTACTGCTCTGTTTGGGACCGAGTCTTCTGGACGAACTTTGGCTTCGCTAGCCATCTACGAGCGCACGCCAGGAGCTAATCACAGCCGTCGCCGTCGACGGATACGTCGTGGAAGACATCATCATCACCATATTTTTGATATGGATTCGACAAAAAAAATGTTCTAATATGGTGTCTCAGTTTCTTCGTTTTTTTAAAGTGTTTAAAAAAACACTAAATAAATTGTCAACTGTTTTTAAAGTTTGATGTCACGATCCTTACTGCATCGCACCACATTTTGCCTGGCCGTATGTCTGCGACTCGGCGCTGCATGCAACGTCCCCCACCATTGCCGCTGCGGCGCAGACGTCGACCAGCTCGGACAACATGGTCTCTCTTGCTGTAGAAGCACCGGTCGCATTTCTAGTCATGCCGAGTTCAAAGATATCATACGCCGGGCCCTTTCCTCCGCTGGAGCGCCAGCCGTTCTCCAACCAAGCGGACTGACGCGCGACGATGGAAAGAGGCCCGACGGAATGACCCTCGTACCCTGGAAGATGGGACAGCCTTTGATGTGGGACGCCACTTCCGTCGACACCCTTGCCCGTCTCACCTTCCAGCCACCTCTTATAAAGCCGGCTCTGCGGCCGCCGCTGCAGAAACCCTCAAACGGCGCAAATAAACTAACCTGGTGAAACCTACACATTTGAGCCGTTTGGGGTTGACACATTGGGACCCTGGGGCCCGGAAGCGCACCTCGTCTACAAGGACCTCGCCAAGCGCCTAGTCGACGCGTCCAAAGACCCAAGGGCTGGCTCCTATTTGGCCAGCGGATCAGCTTAGCTATCCAACGGGGCAACGCAGCCAGTCTCTTGGGTACACTGCCCGATGTGGGGGATTTCTATGATTTTCTTCTAAGTTTAAGTTTAGTGTGTTTAAAATTATAATGATACCTATATACATATTACTCTTACATACAATAAAAGTAATAATGTCAGGATCACAAACCTAACTTACTCAAAACTCAATTCAGATCAGAAATGAAGCTATACGCAGGTTAAAGTAAAATAATTGTAGTTGTTCATAAAGTTAAGTTTTCATTGTCCTGTTTTACGCCATAACTCTACATAGAGATGACACGACCCTTAACGAAGCCGTAGCGTTAAGGACGGTTCTTGCAACTCACCGATAGTCTCGATAACAGGGCTCACTTTTTCCAACCACAAAGGAATAACACCCAATTTTCGTGAACGTTTCTTATAATTATAGTAAAATCTGTAAGTCTACCATCCTACATCAGATCAGACGGTGGCCGATAATCCTATACCTACGCTGAAAAGCCGTAGGATGGGCGGCCACGCTTGGGCGACCAGATGATGAATCCACTTTGTCCGCGGACTGAGATGTATATAGTGTAGAATCAGAAAACTTTACTTGTACGTGGCAAAAGGTTAGAATAACGTTCTCGTCTAAATAAAATATTCATTCATGGAATCGAATCAATCGCAATTCCGAAATCGATGCGAAATAAATCTGGAAATTTCTTAGAAGAATGTTTTACCTCATCATCATCAGTTACATAATCCACTTGTTCGTTTTTCGTAACCATTTTTAATAAATTCCTATATATTTTCATAATAATAAGAATTGACTAACAATAAATTTTAATGTACTTGTAGGTAGGTAATAGTGGCCATCGATATGCGAGGCGTGCGCACGCGGCGGATGATTGTTCATTGCTGGTTATCGATGTTAAAATGACGGCGCAAGAATGCGATATCGAGCAACGTATGCCGATATCGACTCGCAGGCCTTGTGCTTACGCGTCGAATGTGATCAGTGTTCAGCCACGGCAAAGCAGCACTAAATCGTATAGTTAACAGAAACAAAAGCAACATTTACACCTTTAGCACACTGCTGGGATTTTAAAACGGAATCGGACCGAATACATGGAATCTATTTTTCAATTTTCCAGAGTGTAGTGTGCTTTATATGTAAGTTATACCGATCCGGAGGCGAATAAATTCGTTTCTTTTTAGTCTAACCACATGTAAAGTAGACTAACAACCAAACAATTCTTCCTATATCATTTTCAGACTACAAATAGAGCAAGCATAGTAGCGACTTCAGTCAATTTTGCCAACCTTCGCTTCTTCTAAGTCTGAGTAGCTACTGGAGTTACCCAAAAACGGGAAAAATACACGCGCTGGCATCACAAAGAGGGCATTTCTCTCGTCTCCCATCTCACCAGAGCAGCACTAAATCGTCTAGTAAAGAGAAACAAAAGCGACGTTTATGTGTCAGTTGTATCGAGCGGGAGGCGAATAAATCAGGAGGCGCGTAGACGCGGGATGTCGCTAACCGCTCTAACGAGCCCGCCGGGACCGCTGAGGTTGCGGGCTCTTCGTGCGACAAATGGGCAAGGGGGATTATTCGCGAATAGGGTTGCTATGCTTTTGAACAAGTCCCGGAATTATTTTTTTGCAAATTAAATGTTCTATGCCCGCAGTAAGACAATTTATAGGCTTTCAAAAACAAAGAATCTACTAGCGTGCGTCCCGTCACTTCATTTGTAGGTATAGCGCGGTGTTGCGAACTCAGCGACCCTCGCTTTTCTTGTTGACCAAGGCTTATCGATCGAGCAGTACCATCGATCGAGAAAGTGCCCTGCCGGTGATGGCGGGCGTGGCGCCGGCCGACCTGGATTCCTGGAGGTGAACCGAGCGGACAGGACAATTTGTCAGGAGGTTGTGCAAATGTGGCAGGAGAGGTGGGATACACAGGAGAAAGGGCGAGAGCTATACCGCTACTTCCCGGACGTGGCGGCTCGTCTCAAGGCAACTTGGGTGGAGCCGGACTATGAAACCTCGCAGATCCTGATCTATGAGACTGCATGATATGTGTTTGTGACTCGAGTGTGTGCTATTGTGGATAAGCGGATGAGAACCTAGGCCATGTTTTGTGGCACTGATGACTACTGGATGAGGAGATGCGACGAGAGATAATGGACGGGGAGGATCACACGAGTGAAGGTGGGACCAGTGTATTACAGCGACCTCGTCTCCTCCGAGGCTAAGTTCAAACGGCTACGAGACACCGCGCACAAATAGCACAGAATATGGAGCAGGATGAAAAGAGAAAGGAGCGTCCCGACGACGCCCCTAAGCGGGAGTATGCAAATAAACGCAAACCTTAGACGACAATCGTTACCGTTCGACGATTCGGCCATAAAACCGATTATTATTATTATATATTAGGTAAGTATTCTGTGACTCAATATAATTCAAGATCTAGAAATTCCCATTAATCCGCATGCCATACCATTTTATGCCAAGGGAGGTTCCAAGCACAAACCACAAAGCTGGACAATCATCAATATTTTCTTATTTATTATCGTATAAATTGTTTTTCATACATTACAGTTTTTCTGCATCTTTATCGTAGATTTGAATTTCCTTTTTACCATCGAATATTAAATTATATGGCACAGAAAAACTATAGGTAGAGGTCTTGCAAAACCTTTACCTTGACAGCAATCGGGAATGATAATTTTTTGGCGACAATCATTCCTTCCGGTAAATAAACGCACCCACGTTTTCATGGTAATCCTACTCGTAAAACCATATCTCATAGTAGAAACATGAATTCAAACGTTTTAATAACAATTTGAAATTTGATCTGGCTGCAGTTTGTCATAATATAATTTCCCAGTTTGCTTCTCCGATTTTATGCATTTAATTTGATACGGTTTGATAGGTACAAAGTACCTAAATTAAAGAATTCTTAATCTGGGAGCAGGGGAGCAAAAGAAAGTCGAGCAAAAGAATGGGCCACACTGCCGTACCACCTTTTCCCGAAGCAATTCAGAGTACTTTTGACCTCTATCTTTGTTCTGGTCATTTTCAGAAATCTTAAATAATTTTCAATTTGAGTACTCCGCGAACATTGCTAAACCTCCAAATTTTAAGCTTCTATCTCTCATAATTCATGAGATTAAAAAAATTAGAAAGTTTCGTTATTTTGTTACTCACTCAACTCACTCACCGATCATCAAAAATCTGAGGACTTCCAGCTACCCTAGAAACTTGAAATTCGATACTAGAATAGTATTTAGTACATAAATAAAGGAAAAATTTAAACATCCGAAAAAGTAGTTAATTCGCAAATTGTGTCACATATTTTATTTTCGGTTGGTAATCTAAATCCCCGTACAAAATTTGTACAAAGTCAATTTTCCTAACTGTAAATAAATTGCGTTTTGATAAACGCTTGTGTATTTGTAGTCTGAAAGTCGCAATTCAAGGCCCACTTACATTTCAGGGTTGGTCCCATAGTGAAAGTAGTTCAGTTATGGATATTCATCGACTCTATGGGGATTTGTTACACCCAGTATACAACAGGCGCTGTATGCTAATACTAATACGTGCCATCATTTCTTGACCGTTAATTAGAAACCGGTCTCGGGGAAGAAATTGAAGAAAACTACTCCTCGTGCTTACAAAAAGGAGTGATAACCCCCAAAAACATTTCATGTAATAAGTAGACAAGTTTCGTGTATCTTTACCCTTTCCTAAAAAGTAACGAGATCCAATTAAGAGACAAGTCCAATGCTCTTACTACCTATATTACATTCATTAACAAGTCGCTCTAAGTCGCGACATCTCAACTTTAAAAACATTATGTTACTTGTCAATTACGCAACGAGAGCATTTTACTTGTCTCATCATTGGATGTCATTACTTTTTCTTAGTAAAGATACACGAGACTTGTCTACTTTTTATATGAAATGATTTTGAGGGATAAATATGTACTACTTATTAGACTTCGACTGTCCAGCGCAATTAGAGGAAAATTGTTTACGTCACCGGTATGACTTCGACTTAGCAGATAAGTATTTGCAATTACCTCTTTAACAAAATTCGCAAGTTGGAGTTATTTCTACGTAAAATAAACAAGCCTCTGCTAACTGCTACTCGTAATAAAATACCTACATAAATACACATAGTACAGCAGCTTAGTAACTTGAAATTCTTTGGTAAAAATTTAGAATGGCATGCCATCTTTTTCAAAAGGTTAGCGTCTTAAACCTCGTCACAGCAACGCTGAACATTGATCAAATGGAATCTTCTTTCTCTTCTTCTCTTTTTCTATTGTAATATTAACATTATATTTGCATCAGAGCACTCCTTCCAGATCTGAATCTTACCTGAATGATTACGTCTAAAAGCTCAAGTATACAGCTTTCTCCTTTCGATCGAAAGCGGAGCTACATTCAGGATATATTCTTCCCATTCTTTCTCCGATCTTCAATAATGGATATCGCCTCTGCTCATATGCCATACCTATATACCTACCTAATGGTTGTACAACAAACTGTATATCGTCCATTTTTGTAACAAAGTTAATGTGATAACTTTCAGTTATTTGATAGTAGCTACCTAGATAGGTCTAAGATTGCGCAGGAGATAAAACGGCGCAGTGATCTTTGCACGAAATACGAACGAACTAAGTCGTGTTTTGGTGTTTGTGTATAGTAAAGAGTGCTGTCGAAAAAATATTAAAAACAGTGAGAAAACTGGGACGTTAGGTAATTACTCATGTTTATTTCGTATTTGATCTTATTTTTTAATAATTTGAAAGTGTGATTGTTTTAAACAATAATATGCTTCCAGTTATTTGATCGTTGATTCTGTCGGCGAGAATATACATGATTGTGTTTGCGTAAAGTTAGTTCCATTATTATAAAATGAAAAATTGGAACTGGGTTGGGTGTGGTGAAATTATATAAAATTACAGACCAATTTACAGAATATTGGATAAGTTTCTCGAAATGCGAGTGGTGGTGGCACGAGAAGTGCTCAGGTTACTGTGGTATCTTTATCGTCGAATTAAGAACCTGCGCAATCTTATCCATCCTCGTACGCAAACTTACCCATCAGGGTGGATAACTCTGCGCATTTCCTATTTTATGTTTTTTGGTAAATGTTCCAAAGATTATTTTAAAAACTGTAAACTTTGTAAGTAATTATGAAGACATAACATAACCTATGATAAAATGCAATATAGTTGATAGTTGTAACCTCGTCTTTTATCATTAAGTTAAGTGCGCAATCTTAGACCACTCTATCCTATAGCTACCTGTTCCACACCTAGTTCGACGCCTACCTTAATAATATTTAGATACCATAACTGCAATATGTAGAAAGATACTTAAACTGTAAAGATAAGCAAAGATTATTTACATTTTATTGTTTAATAATATTAGTAAAATTGCGTAATGATCGTAATACGTTCATAAACACCAAATTCCATAAACAAAACGTTATGGCAGCGACACTCTAGAGAAATCAGAATGTGGTGCTTTTAAATGATATGGAAACAATAAACATAAAAGCTGCGCTGTGCATAGCGCATGTGATTGCTGTGAATTAATTAAAGTGGTTTTCATTAGGGATATAAAAGGCGTCGCGCCATGCTCGGCCGCCATGTTGGCAGCGCGAGCGAGCCGCCGGCGCTAGGGCGGAGCCTACTCGATCGAGATAACAAAGCTCCACGATGTTCCACACGCCAAGACCGTGCCGCATTGCATCGACACCGCCTCGCTCCACGGATCGCGCCAATACTAATCTTTACACATTTTAATCCTATTATGTTTCGTAAAGCCTTTAGATATAGCTTTCTGGTGCTAGCCGAAACTTTAGTCCATCGTTAAACACGTCCGATGTTAAGAAACCGGTTGATAAATTGTAAAATCCTTTGAATTGCCAGTATGTGTTAATTAGCGTTAACTTGCTAATTAGTTACATTTTAAAAGGGTTGCCTTTAAAATGTTAGCCGCCTGTTTTGAGTTGTTGAAGTCGGAATTAAAACTATAAAAATACTTACAAAGTTTTTTGAAACTAATGTGTAGCTAAATAGTCCAGACTAGATTGGTGGACTAGGTTCAAACTCAAAGAATCATAGCATTGCATTTTCTCTACTCATTTTAGAATTCTGTCATAACAGGAATGATAATTTCAATAAGCCTTGATGTTTTAGGGACTCTTTCCTACTGAAGTGAAATCACGACCCTTCTAAGTAGGTAGGTATGTATGACCATAAAAACAGATAATTCTGATAACATCATAAAATAGATCAATATTAAATGTAACGCATTGGCTGTCTTTAATGTTACATTTTGAACAAATAAATAAATAAAATTATATTAGTAATGAATGAGCATGTTATAACGAATCTTTGGGTACATTACTTTACGCTCAGAGAGTCGTCGTATATTCCAAAGAATTTCCATCTCTTGACTGTCTGTGACAAGTGACGTTGGATGTCTTATCGATTCGCCTCATGTTACGAATGCGGCTATAAAACCCTTTTAGGCAACACGTGATGCAACCCTGCGTGATTTACGACAACTATAGACACAATATATCCCGAGTTTACTCTAGACAATCCGTGGAGCCATACACAATACTTCGAGATAATTTATTTACACGCAATCTTTATCTCTTTGTTGGGGTTTTAGGTACGATAAAACAGATAATGTGTTTCTTTATGTACCTACGTAATCGTAAAATTGTGTCCCATAGGCGTCATGGGGTTAATTCTGTTTACGCGTAAATCTCCGAGGGTTGAAAATAGCCTAAACGCACGATGTATCGGGTTACCAATGAAATGGAGCCAGTTAAAGGTTGTTAGGATTTATGATAGATTAACCAAATGTCTTTATCAGAAGTCATAAAATCTGTATCGTAAACGTAGATAACATGTAGGTGCATTTGTACAAAAGGTTTAGTAGGTAAGAGTCGCGTATTTACAATCCTTCGAGAGAGATAGGTATCTATTTTGTGCCTATATGAGCCTTATAAAACTTAGAGTTGTCTGAGGATTAATGCATTAACAAAATAAATATCATATAGCGCTTCATTCGAATAATGAAGAAAAATATGCTCTATCCCCAGACTCTACTATACGACCGTCGAATTAATTTTAACCTTCAAACTCAGATAATACATTTTAATAGGGAGGTTGAGTAGAGACCCTGCACACTGTGGAACTCTTTTGTGTTTGTTCTTCTTATTATATATAGGAGTCGAGTTGTTAAGCCTGGTGTCATATTTACCTCAATTTTTGCTTCTTCTGTCTATTGGCAAAAGATCTACTGCTTCTCTGCTTCTTCATATCTAGTTGTATTGAATTGAGAGCTGTGGTTATTTTAAAGATTTATCCACAGTAGAACGACTTTCTTGGCACAATGGAGTGGTTTGCCATTACTTCCCCATTTCACAATCGAATATTCCTTTTCCTTTAAAGCAGTCGGTACGTTAGATTCGAGTGTTATGTACTTTACGTAAGTGTTCAGGACTTTGGTATACGAAGCGAAAGTAAGAAGGAGACGTCCGGGATCGTCCTAACTAGACTGACCATTAAAGGACAGAGTGCTCTTAGATTTTAATGTGTGTGTATATGATTGTATTCATAATTATTGTAAGATATATATTTATTTCATAAGATGTGCTGCTGAAAGTTTCTAGCGTCGCTTCTGTCCTTTCAGCTACAGCACCTTACGAAGCGGTGGTAGAGTAAAACATGACGTAAAAATGTACTTACTTACAATAAAAAAAGTTTACGTCTATACGGAAAATTTTAAAACCTCAAAGATGGCTTAACTGGAATCGAATACCGACCCCCAGCTTAGAGAGTCACTACGCAACAGATGATTCAGTTAGTTTAGTTTTTAGATGATTCAGTTAGTTAACTTTTTAGGACTGTTGCTAATAATCCCTAGTTAATTTAGCAAATCAGCCTTATGGACACTGTGGCCCAGGTAGGTACTTAACCCGCGTACGGTTTTAACAGCCAAACAGTATCAAAGGTTAAGTAGGAAATTGCATTATATTAATTGGCAGATTAATTAAGTACAGCGGTGGATGAAATAGGTAGGTAGTTTGGCTAACGGCTAGGGCTAGGGCCCATGCAGGGTTCACACGGGGCGTTTGATTTATGCGGCATGGCGTGACGCGACGGCTAGGAGCGGCGGCAGGTACGCGGCCGGCCCGCGTTTATAGCGGAACTTTATTTACGACCGCTCTAAATTACGTGGATTTACTGCGCGCCTTTATTGGCCCGCTCCGAAGTCTCCCCCTCCACTCTCCGCCCTTCCCCCCACTTTGGACCGCTTCCCTCCTTTTGTTCCAAGAACTTCTGCTTGGAAAAGAAAATGCATCGCCATGCACAGACGTAATTTAAGGTGCTGTAAAATTGCGGGCGAATTTTATTTTAACTGCAGAGTAGTAAATTGCAGGTGGATTCGGTAGCGAGAAGTGTATTAGATGACTGCAATGAAATGCATTCTGAATGAGTAATCGTTATAAATATGCTTAGTAGTTAACAGAATTTGTTGTCATGTTTACTGTGCACACATCACGCTTAAGCATATGACCGAAGTCGTTAGATAATGTCCATTCCATTCTTGACATAGAATACATAGATGAATCATGCTCTTATTTTTCCTTGTGCAAACGGATGAAGCATTGCTTATCCCAGTGCTGGAATGTATCGAGTAATCGTGAAAAGCTCTCTGCTAAGCAAGGCCACGTCACATCCGGCGTTATCTTCGGGGAGAAAGCGGATGCTGCTTGCCGGCAACTTCAAAGCAGCCAGCCCTTTGTCGGTATCTCATCTTAATTGCCCTTGCAAAACCTTTATTGTTCTAAATGAACACGAGGTACTTGTATCAGTAGAAAGGTTTCAGAACCTTTCAAAACAATTGTTTTTTTTCTTTGCAAATCCGTTTGCAGGTTGTATTTTGTTTTTATTTGTATTTTACTCGTATATTGTGTTTTTATTTAAAAAAAGAGCCGTTACAAAATAATAGTAGGTAGTTTTGTAGGTTCACGGGTCTTTAGTCTTGTCTCTGTGGTGAAATGCAAGACAGTCCTCTTGTGACTAGAATTACACAGACAAAAACTGCTAAACTTTATTTATAATTAAACAAATATTTGTATCTTTATAAAAGAAAAAGTTGATAGCGGATTGTCGCTAATAGCCTTGTTGGACCCGATTCCTCTCCATTACCTTGTTTGCCTTTGCTCATAATTCTGGTATTTTCTATAAAATGTTACTTATTTCGATATATATTTCTTTAAATTATCTTGCTATTTTTAAACTTCTTACACACAAGGTTTTTAGTTTTTATAATGATCATGTTCATATAAAAGTTTGGATTTCCTGTATCTTACACTCGTATCTGTAGGTATACTATAGAAATGGTGTTAATGTTTTTTATTTCATTGACCTTTTGATACAAAAATCCAGATGGATAAATAACATATTCCATTCGGATCAAATACGTGTCACGGAATATACTGCCTGCGAGTAAAAACACATTAAACTTTTTTGTGTCTTCGATTGAACTATTCAGTTATAATGAGAGCTAAGACATGTCTGTGTATCACAGTCCACAGTACCATTAAATGGGACACTGACCGACTCTCAGCCTGGCTTCTAATCTAAGCCTATTAAACATCACGAATCCCTCCGATTTCTCGTAAATGTATTTCCAAGTATCCGACCCGATATAATTGTAAAAAATAAAACCCAGGACGGACAACAAACACGTTTTACCTAAGCACAATTTGCATCTGGCCTCGAAAGGACGACATAAAAAGCTTCTGAACTTTTATTTAGATTGAATCTTTTTAGTTTGTTGTAAAGTTGAGAACTGTTTGGTTTGGTTAATGTATTTAGGGCGTATAGAGTGAGTATAAGTTTTATAGCGTTGGCGGCTGGGCAGTAATTGGAAGCGAGGATGCGCTGCGCGGGCGCAGTAAAGCGGCAATTGACCAGAAAATAACGAGCCCTCGCCAGGCGTATGTGCCCGCAGGCAACATATGCCGCTTATGTACAGCTGCCGGTGTCAGACGAAGGGTTTATGATTGTATTAAAATATTTATTTTTTCAACACAAATTGAGCGTGAAAAATTAATTAGTATTAGGTATTACTTAAAACCCCTCGTAAAATTTAGAATACTTTGCCTAATTTTAAATTTTAAGTACCTACTTAATAGCCATAATTATTTATCAACTTGTCTCCTTTAAATATTAATTAAATAATACTCGTAAGTACCTACCATTGATTTAATGGCAATGTTGTGTGAGTCCTTGGTACCTACAAAAACAAAATTAATAACACTATACTAAAGCGCGGCACCCACCCATTAAACACTAGATAAATTATAAAAGTATCTAAAAGCGTCTAATGGAATTTACATAGGCAACATAGGTATTAAATAGATAATGCTTATCTCAAAATAAAGTAACCATAAATCTAACTCCGTCAAGCTTCGTTCACACAAGCTTTGAACTTTTAGAAAGTAAACTTCCAATTTGAAGCTATGTAGTATGTAGCTAATTTATTATTCAACGGATTCAGTGTTGAAAAAATATCATCGATTCGAGTTTTATTTGCGACGCAAATTAAAATCGCCTGTCAAATAAATCAGAAAGAAGCACATTAATATTTAATGGCAAACTACTCGCAAATTCTTATGATGCTAAAAGCCTGTCGAAATATTATCGATTTTTAACGGACCCAAATTAGTTGATAAGGGCATTTGTAGGTGGTTTCCATGAAATAAAAACACAAAAATTTATTTATAACTTTATTAAACAAACTCGGAACATAATAGGCATTATTAACGAGTGTAAATAAATGTGTATCAAACAAAATACAATTCGTAATGGTTATGGACCCTGTGAACGAATAGAGGAGTCCATACAACTCGATGATGATTCCATAAATTTATACAGTGCACAATAAAATAAAAGGCAGCTCGGAACAAAACGGCGTCACCTCGGTTTATGGACTGCCGTACGCGCACCAAACGCACCGATCATTGTTCTTTGGGCGGCGAACTCTAAAATAGTCTAGAACAGCAGTCGGCCCGGGGCGTCAAACTAATTGCCATGAAATTGGAGAATAACCAGCTTTATTGGGATTTAGCGACTCTAAATTAATAGGATAGCCGTAGTAGGTACGGTCACATGCAAAGAGACGCAATATACATTTGTGATTTTCTTAAAAAATACGGGACCTATTCTGAAAATTATTTCACAAGTCTATAGTTAAAAGTCTAATCTACATGATAGTAAAATAATTTTAAGAATCGGTTCAGTAGTTTTTGAGAAAATCTCAATCATACATGTTGCCCAATATAGAAAAGATATACGTTTCGTTCGCCTTGACATAAATGAGTCGTGAATCTATGTCGAACTGTGTCGTGTTGATGTTGACGTAGTCCCGCTAATTGAAGCTCAATAAAAGCTTTATTAAGGTGACCGAGACTTAATGCCTACGTAAAGTTGGAAGATATTGCGTTACATTTGTTTGGTCGGGTAATGACTATCCATCAAAATAGTTGTTGTACTCGTATATATGCTAATTACTAGTTTTTATGCCATTTTGCATTAATAATAATAATAATATAATTTCTTTATTAGGCAAAAAACCCATCAAACATATTATACAATAATGAAATAAATAAATAAGGTACTTACAAAAAAAAATGAAGTACTAACAATAAATGTCATTTCCGATTCGCGCGCTGGTGCACGGACAACCGATATTTAAATATCGGACATGTTAAGTCCTCGCTTATGGCTCTGAGGATGCATAAGTGAGATATATGTATATGTGAGAGTTTCACATTCTGTCCAAGAAGGATGCTATGCGAGCCCTCACAACAACAATGAAATCGGGCACTCGCGCCTCGGCAAACATGCCCGACGCACTGCAATAGCGCGGCTACTTCATGAGGATGCGGTACGCGTCATTGTACTGCACCCTCATGGTGCTCTTGGAGGCTCTCCTGAAATTCACACAGAGCTGGCAGGTGTAAAAACACTGGCAGTACGCCTTGAACATAATTGTTTTTACACCCTCACTGCACCTGGAGAACCTCCGCGCGAGCATGTTGCAACGAACTGCGAGTGCCCGCCTCTCTCTCTCTCTCGATATCGTTGTCGTCCTTGAGGTCACAGGTCAGAATATGCCCCAAATACTTAAACTGCTGCACCATCCGAACCGCACGCGCAGATCCGTTCAGGCGCACTTCTGGAACCCTCTACGGACCTTTACCAGCCCGGAAAACCATCATCTCCGTTTTTAAAACGTTGTATTTCAGTCCATGAACGCTAGCATAGCGCTCACAGACCGAAAGTAGCTTCCTGAGACCATTGATCGATGGGCTGAGGTGCACCATGTCATCAGCATAACTAATGTTGTTGACGCATGTCCTTCCCAGATGACATCCTACTCCAGTGCTCCTCAGTTCACAGATCTAATCATTTTCATACAAATTGAAAAGATCCAGAGAGGTGAGTCCGCCCTGGCGTACCACGCATTTAGTACCGCGCATTAGCTGGACAACTGACTTAATTACCTACTTATTTGTGTAAAATCTAGAATGTTTTCTAAATTCCGTGCTACAAATTTCTTATCCAAAGAGAAAAACTCTATAATACTGAACATACTTGTGAAGGTAAGCTACTACTGGGAACTACCAATGATGAAGGTGGTTCCTCTGTCTGCCCCTCGGGAATTATGGACGTGACAGTCATGCAATGCTATATGCATGAAGGTAAGCTTAATACCTGCCTACAGTATGTAGAGATTAAAAAAATAGAAAGAGCAAGTCTCAAGTTCCTTCATGAGATAAAAAGGGTAGGGCGCTAATTACCTAGAACGTTGATTTACCCTTGCAGGGTCATGACTGTGACCCAGTGCTGATTGGTGGGTTTTACATGCTTACGGATACTATTTCCCCTCAGACAGGTTGCCTCAAGGTGCTTTTTCGCCGTTAGAGCACTGAGTCTTACTGATTCAATTAAATTACGCCAAGAAATACTCCATCAAATTGAAACGGTAATTGTTCAAAGGCGCAAGCTCCGACGGATTGAATGGACCGCTGGATCATTGTGATGGATCAATCCGATACGACATTTATAGCGTCATTGGAACATTGGAGTGGTTACCTAATAAAAGAACATTAGTAATCTTCCAGTTTCACCATTCTGCCATCGAGCAACCACCGCGTTGTTGATATTCCATCTACCTATTCGCACGAAATAATTTGTTTCGACTTTCTTAATTAGATCTGATGGCTTAGAAATGGAACAATCTGTCGTTTGTTTTTGCTGAAACATACAATCCTTAGGATTTTCAAACAGAGAGTGAATTAGACACTTTCTAGATCTGCGTGCTCCATCTTCGACCTCATCGTCACTTACAATCAAGTGAGATTATATTCAAACGTAGGAATTGTCCAAACTTAAAAAAAATGTGCAACAACAATGTTTCAAATAACTCTAAATTAACCACATTTCCCCGACTGACCATTGTGGAGTTGTACCTTACTTTTTCTTGGTTATCATCAGACCGGAAAGGTTCCAGGTGTGGGAAGGGCAACATGGTCTTAAACATCTTAGACACGAAATACTCGAACCACCTAACTGTTGCCTTTCTAGAGATTCCATCAGTCATAAAAGATACTCCAAGATTTTAGAAAGCGTGACAAACAGCAGTATGACCACGAGGAAACACATATTTTATCAGACATTGCTAAGAAAACTCTTGACAAAATATTCTGTTATTTAAAATTATCCGCATCCAAATCGGATCATGAGTTGTTGAACTATGATGCCACAGATATACAAAGAAACAGACATAAGCGTCAAACTTATAACAAAGGCTGTTCTTTTTACTTCCGGTCGGGGATTAAATATCAACACGGGCATTTAGCTACAGCATGTATACGAAATACGAGTCCTATGGTGTAGGCGGAGTTAGCGCCTTCACTTCAGGCATAAATTACTTGGGCAGCGCGGGCGCAGGAAGCGCGCGGGGGCGAGGCACGGCGAGCGACCGCGCGGGCGGCGGATTACGCTTGGACAAAGGCACATGAAACGCGCCGCCCGCGCCGACCGCCGAATCTGCTTATCGCGCGGCATTGTTTGTGGCCCGCAGTAATATGACCCCCTATATATCACATGGGGACGCGTGTGCAATGATAATGAGTAGCCTAAACTTATACCTAATGTACAGTGGCCAAATCATCAGACTTATACCCTTGATACTTTGTCGCTTTTACTTAATTCAATATTTCTACGAATGTCAAGAAATCATGGTAAAATCTTATTGCGACACGGTTTCAGGAGTATAGTTATCAAACTATACTCCTGAAACCGTGTCGCAATAACATCACGAAGACACATCAGTGTCTTCCATTGGAACCTACCTGCAGTTTGGTAGCTTTCCCAGTTACCGTGGCTCTTTCTATATCCTGTCACTAAAATGTTTTATACGAGTAGTGTTAAAAAGGATGTCTTGCTTCATGATAGGCTTTTTTATCACCAATTTTTAAAAACGAAACGTCTATGCTATGAAATAATTAACCCTTTTTAAACACTAGTAACAAAATACAGAATAGAGCATGGAATGTAAGGTATGTTTTTACATAACTATTTAGAAGGGCAGGCTTTATTTCGAAATTAAAATTACACATACTCGTACCTACTGATCGATCCTATATAAGACGTTATAGAAACTTATTTGCATTTAATCAAATTCAATTTGATTGAGCGAGTCGATCATGATCACAAATGCTTGATATTCTGCTCTCCGCATCCAGTCACTACGAGCCACGTTTTCAGGTCGTCGATTCATTCTGATAGGGGGAGGTGGCGGGGCGCTAACTGACTGATACCATATATAGCTCGACTCACCATAATATAATGATTTAATTTCTAACAATATTCAAAGGTAGTGTTCAAGAGTACAGTAAAGGAGCATTATCAATCCGTATGAATTCTATACCTACTTTATTTTATGTATATGTATGGATTGGTATAAATATATGTATGTATATTATGTAGCAAGTGGGTATATGTATTGTATGTAACTATATATACTGTGTATTAGTATTATTATGTATTATATTTAGTATATTTTATGTATATATTTTGTTTATTCACATGTACACATACTCTGCCTGCTCGAATCTATCACCTTTCTCTATCCCGATGGTTAGCAGGGAGAAAACTCGAAACGAGTTATGCTATACCTTTTAAACATATTTTATTTTTTCGTTTATTAATTATTTTTTGTATTTTGTCTGTGTGTGTAATAAAGATTATAATAATAATAAAGGTACCTTTTACCACAGGAAAATGTAGATTTACCTATGGAAATTGCATAAAACGTTGGCAACACTAACCATGGAAAATATAACCTACGGGCTACGTTAGAAAAATATGTAACTTGAAAAATAGCTCTCGTTGATGTCTTTTGTACTATACCAATGAATGCGACTAATAAAATATTACTCTAGTATTAAAGACGTCAACGAGACCAGTTTTAGATGAAAATTAGGTATTTGTTTTGTACATTTTATCATCATCATTATGATAATCATGATATTAACGTCCCCACTGTTGGGGCACAGGCCTACCCTTGCACAAGGGGGTGAGTACAAGCCGTGATCTACTATACCAGCTCAGGCTTATTGGTGATATTCACATGAGAAATAAAATATTTAGGTATTCTACTGTCAATTTCAGAGATTTTTTGAGAGATAAATATCTACCGTATTATAAGTGCTGTAAAGATTGTTAAAATTAGTAGTCAAAATTGAAATGAATTTCATTTGCAATAAATACAATGCATCTCGCAGAGGAAACTCTTTTCTTCAAAGAGGCAAGAGGCGGCAAGAGATTCATAATCATACATAACTGATAATAACACAGAGTTATACTTAACTAGATAATAATGTCTGTCATAGAACTAGGATCACGGATCTTCAAAAACTGTTACTGTAATTCATAAAATTCGTATAGATCTCTTAAACAATGTTTTGTTTTGTAACTTAGCGTGTGTTGTAATAAACGTCCTTAATGTTGAGGCTCTCTTAAGTTCCATGTCTTTTAATCACATGTCATCTCTATCTGTAAGGCGTAGAAAGGGTAGCATGTATTTTAACAAAGACTTAACTTTAAGGACGTTTCGTACAACTGATAACGGTTAAAGAATTTTCTGAAAATTATATACTGGAAGAATTGAGAGACGTGATCAGAATTTAATTTTTCTAACTTAGAAAACGATTACTATTTCCTAACCATGGTACTAACATGAAACACTTCTACTTTTGTTCCTTAACTTTTTTGTTATGATGTAAATCGTTTTTTTAATTACTAAGGCATGGTCGCCATAAAATAGTACGAGTACCTACAACTAGAAAGTGAATACTTAGGTACGTCAAATAAAACGTACGTCAAGTACGTTAGTTAAAATTAAATTTACAAGACAAGTTTTAATTAATGAAACTAAAAACACTTTGACATCATACTCCAATAGCTGTTATATTTGCATGCTCATTGTTGAGTAGAATATAGATAGATAGATAGAAACACTTTATTGTACACAAAAACAGGAAAAGTAAAAACTACAGGAATAATAACACGATATGTACAAAGGCGGCCTTATCGCTTAAAGCGATCTCTTCCAGGCAACCTCTGAAGTTAATTGGACATTAAAGAGATTAGCGACAGTGTAGTGTGAGGATATGAAAATGGTTGTTATTATTATTAGAATATATCGGCTCTTTGTTTGAAAATTCTATCTTGTAATTATGTACCTACATTCTGGACAAATAAATTAATCTAAATCTGAATCTGAATAGGCTTTCGGGGTGACATCGACGGGGCTCATCCTAGCGAATTGTCTGAATTTTCGTAAATTTTGCACCTTTCTGATAATAAATCTGTTTTGGAATTGGTAGATCGGGGTAACGTTGATGAAATAAGTGTTGTAAGTACGCGTATGTACTGTTTGTTTGGTAATAAAACATTACCATATCAGACCGTTCAATGTTTGTAAAAGGATATGCCGCAGGCATGATTATTATTTTGCAAATTAACTTTGAATCACCTAATTACTTTGTCAAAATGTGACGAATGTTCCTTCCTTCTTTTAATAAATGGCTCTGCAGTTATGCTTACTGCAATTGCAAAGAGATTTTATATTGGACAAATCGTAATTGTAATACCACAATTGGGTCACCCACCATAATACAAATTATCCGATACTATTCCATAATAAAAAATACGAAAAAAATAGGACATGTTTCATGTTAGAACCATGATTAGGGAATAGTAATCGTTTACTGAGTTAGAAAAAGTGAGCTCTGATCACGTCTCCCAAGTCTTATTGTATATGTTCTCATTTTCCATGTTTTTACATAAGCTAATTATGTATTTCTGTACTATCTAAGTTTTATTTAGTGTAGTGCGGGTGTCGTGTCAGAAGTTAACGAGCAGTGATTTATTTTGTTACACTTAGGCTAGGACTACATGGTCCGGTTCCAACGACGGTTCGGTTAGCTGCAGCTAATCACATGCGTTCCGCCCTCCCCGTCCCGCTTTAAGTCACCGCTTCGTGCATTGGATGTAGCGAACCGAACCGGGGCTAGAACCGGACGCATGTAGTCCGGCCCGTAATAGTAACATCTACTATGGAAGGCTCGCCTGCATATTGAATGTTACATTCAAAATATTCAAGATGAAGGTAACTTGGCAATAGTAGTCTATAATAGGTAACTGACCAAAATTTCAGGAAATTGCAAAAAAATGTTAAGTTTCTGTGCAGACCTGTGATTTGGTTTAAAGGGTAAGAAAAGCCTTCGAATTGTATTTATTATTTGTATCATAGTTTTGTGCAATACAGAGTACTTATTTTACTTTTTTCTTTATTTCAGAGAAATCTCGGAGGCTTGGTTATGTGTTCCCATGCAGTTCTTGCATGGCCGACGTTTAGAGACAGACGATATTTATTTTTTTGCAGGAATTATGCCACATATTGACCGCTCGTGTAGCTTCAAACTGGACCCAAGTCTACTAATAGGTATTAAAAAAACTAAATTCCAGTGACATGATGTTTTTAGCATTAGCAAGCTGAAGTGGCAGTGGGCCGGTCACATCTGTCGCAGAACCGACAACCGCTGGGGTAGACGAGTTCTGGAGTGGAGACCGCGTTTGGGCAAACGTAGTGTGGGACACCTCCTTGCTAGATGGAGCGACGATGCGACTGGATGAGAAGAGCCGAAGATCGGGCTCAATGGCGCGCCCTGGGAGAGGCCTATGCCCAGCAGTGGACTAAAATAGGATAAATATATGATGATGATGATTTTCGTATGCCACTAAACAAGAACCTTTCGATTAACGTTACGTTTCGGTCGAGCCAACGATCGAAAGATCCGCTCATATGTGAAAGCGTGGTTTTGCAGCATCCTACGATTTGTATTTAAAGTAGGATCGATACGATATCGTAATTGGTAAAGAACGACATACGTTGTAAAATTTTGTTGATGGTTTGCAATTGCCTTCCCCATTTAACTTACTTGTTGTGACAGTATGTAGGTTTCCTCGCGATGTTTTCCTTCACCGTTAAAGCCATGAAGGTAGGAACGTCCGCTCCGATAGAGTGGTGATTGAACTTTGTTCAACGAAATGTCACTGAGAGGGAAACTAAAATTTTTCTTTCATCCATAGTTAAAGCAGTCGGTGATTTGGAGAACAATCCAGTAAATGTATGTAAGTCTTTCGTAAAAAAATGAAAAACTCATTGGTACATGACACTGCGTTGTTTCGAACCCGAACCTCCCGCTTGGGAGTCCGGCATCCTGGCCACTACGCCGCCAATGCACTATGTAGGTACTGTGATGGGTGCTGTCGCTGCACGATAGAAACACTAGCTTGGCGAATTAAAGAGGTTTATTTAGAACATAATAAGACTTAAATAATTTACTGTTTTGACGGTATTTTTATTGTATTTTATTAATTACGACCGGTTTCGTTTACACATCTTCAGGTATTTGTTTATAATTATTTTCTTAATTACATGTAGGTAGACAAATACAACTTTGCGTTTTGTTATTGCAATTACTAACGAAATCTAATACCTAATATAAACGAAACCGGTCGTAATTACCTAATAAAATACAATAAAAAATACCGTCAAACAGTAAATTATTTAAGTTTAATCATGTACTACAAGTTTCACTAAGTACCAACAACCGCAAGTATATTAACCGTTTATTTAGAAGTTTACCGGAGTGCGGCCATATGCCAACTGACAATATTAATAAAAGAACGTCTGAACAATCGAATTTCTGAACATTTAAATATGGAATAGTTAGCAAGGAGATCAAGGCATTGCAGTACTTACATAGGTAGGTACCTAAATATGCAGCTAAAAGCACTCGCACGCAGTGTAGTGGCCGCAAATTGCCGGCCGGCAGAAACCCGGGCTAACAACACATTTACAGCATTTTATGGCACATAATCGCTGCTCTTATTAAAATTTAAGTGGTTTCCTTTCTCGTAGCTCCAATAAATGAAGCTGTGTATGTATAATGAAGTTAAGTTACATAGCTATGTAGTATATTAAAATTAGCTAATTGTACAATTACAGCTGTTGTTAAGAAATAAAATAAATGCCATGCACGATTTTAAATGTAATTATGGAAATAAGCTTGTACTGGCCACATTTATATTATAAATGTATTCGCCGATACTTAGGATAGGTAGTACCTACACCTTTAAGCCTTTAATCTTAATGCTGCAGCGATTTTGAAACGGAATCGGAGCTAAGCTGAAAAATACATTTCTATGACTTCGAGTTTAAAAATCGCTGCAGCATTAAAATTAATAAGAATATCTATTTACCTCTATCAACAGCCTCTATGTATTTCAAACACTCAAGAAGTTATCAACAAAAAATATATTTCCATATTTTTTATTAGATCATTATTACAGCTGAAAAGATCTAGCCGGGGCTACAATTTGAAACTACACCTTGACTCTGACACGGATAACGCGTCATCATATCATTATTTACTGACATTAAAACACATTAACACACCTAGAATTAATCTGGTTTTGCCCAACACTGTAATCTAGTCCGCAAATTATGGTTAGTTACCGTAAAAGGCTCTAAAATACAAACAACTCACAAACTCGTCTAAATTCTTATCTGCATATTGTACAGTACACCACGTGTATATCTATCACTATGAGATTCTTAGTACGTTAGATATACAACACATAATTGAACAGACAGTTACAAGTCTATGTTTGTTCGACTGTACACATTGTTGGCATGTCTTACTTACTATAGATGTTACTTCAGTTGAACGCATTTACCTAAACAAATAATTCAATTATCTGCTACAGTGTCGATAACGCTTAGAATTCCCCGGTGTATTATGGCGGTTTCCTTTGAGAAATTAATAACAAAGCTTTTTTTATACTTTAGGGATTTTGGCAAGTTTAAACAAAAGAACGGGACTGACTTCACAAATGGTGCGGACAAATTGGCTTGTTGCTAGAAGGTTGGCCACCACATTGCTTGGAGTTGGAGTAATGCAGGTAGCAAGGTACGGTGCTATGTAAACATGTACGGACAAGCCATAAATGTTTTTCATCTTTATTAAATGTTGCAATATTTACATAGAAAATTCGGAGAACAAGCGTATATTTTCAAGAATAACATTGTACATGGAAAATTCCGTTACTTATATCTTATGAAGAGGTAATAGGTGTGTACCAATCCTTTATGCGTACTATCTCCTACTTTGTATGTTCCTATGTAGGTAATATTAATTTTTTGAAATATTTAGGTGCCAAGACGACTATACGTGTATGTTTTGAGAAGGATTACACTTGTGTATCAGTTTTTTTTAATTACATATTTATTTGCTTTATGTAATGTAATATTTCGCAAATAAGTACTATACTTACCAAGAAGCTTGTTATTTCATGAATTAGTGTTACGATAAAATAGGCATTCATTCCCAAGAAGCCTTCTTGCACAGCAATTTTGAATTATTCCTATGGCCATTTCTAGTAAGTAACCATAATAAATAACCCATAACTAGGTATCTACCAACTATTAAAATTATAAGTAAATTTTTTTTTGTAAGGCAGAGTCCATCCACATTTAATTAATTTCCATTTAAGCATCCTCACAAGTTTTAATATTATCATTTGAACAGTCTTAGTTATCGTTAGAAGAGTAGAATTAATTGTAATTTTCCATACGATTGGGTCAAATCGTAGTAACATTTCCATACAATTTCAATAATTTGTATTTGTAACCGTGAAGGGGTTGTAGTTGTAATCTCCGAGAGCGACCATCTCCACTGACAAATTCCACATCTTCTTTGCGATGTCACTATCACAATTTTTAATTGTACTACATAAGTAGTACAATTACTACGTATAAACGTAGGTATAAATAATTTCAAGTAGTAAAACAAAATAAAGCTTTTATTTCCATAAAACCTATTAACCATTATTTAAATTCTATTCTTTACAATCAGATGTAGGTCTATCAGTCTCTACATACGAGTAGTTCCACTTAAAAATATTTTTGGAAGTTACACCTGATTCTACCTCTTGTGGGCTAATTAAAATACTTGTGAGATTTATTCTCAACGTTTTCGAAGATCAATAAATTGGCATTTTGGTAAGGAAGGCACCTAAGAGCTGCTCCGTCCCGTCAGCCACGTTTATTGACCGAGTCGCGGACAAAGACGCTGCCTTTATGGCCTCATAAAACTAACTATTGTATGCGCTCGGCTCTGCACGAAATGCAGCCCGCTTATTGTTAATAGTTAGGTAAATGAGATGTCCATTTTTTTTGTTTAGCCCATTACGGTCGGCGTTTGTACATATTTTGACTGGAAAAGGACGCCTTTTCATTACGGTTTTACTTTGAACTTCGCCGACTGTCCCATTTGCAAAATGATCACGTGTTATAACATTGCGCTTGCATTGCTCTTTCGCTTCTATCGCCTCTATCCTCTTAAAATAAAAACCTCCAATAAAGTAATGAGACGATAACTTAACCGTAAGTTAACTATTTTATCATTATCAGCAGGTTATTCTAATCCACTACTGTATTATAGGTCACTCCGAGGACACACCATTGAGCCCGATGACTCTTCTGATCAAATCCCTGTCAACAACCTTGCA
This sequence comes from Hofmannophila pseudospretella, assembly GCA_947369225.1. NCBI lineage: Eukaryota > Metazoa > Arthropoda > Insecta > Lepidoptera > Oecophoridae > Hofmannophila > Hofmannophila pseudospretella. The sequence goes on from OX376316.1 coordinate 8,547,372, forward strand.
CAGGTTGAAGAATATCTAGACATCAGCACGCACACTATAGCGCCTCCAATCGAAAATTATACACATATGTTACATTATTACCATTTATTTAAAATGGTCTATAAGTTTGTCTATGATAAGATAAGTAGCATTTTTAGGATCAATTCTATCCTAATAATTCATGAGTAATAAATAATCCTGTTTGAAATCCTGAAATTACGGTACGCATTTACGCCAACCGACCGAACCGATCGTACAAACTGCGTATTTTTACGCGATCCAAAAAATACTAAAATGATATACTTACCTATATCCTGATGGATATATAATCGTAGTTTTTTTTTAAATAAAAGGCAATAATGTAACAAATATGTTTTTCGATTAACGCTGGTGTGCGCGATGTCTCCCTTTGCACTAGAAGAACCATTTAATTCCTACTACTAACTTCTTCAAATCCTTTACTCAGTTCCTTTATACCTACATACCTATAATATTACTTATACTAGAAATGTAAACTAATTCTGTGCTAAACCCAATACCCGCTTACCATTCTCCTTGTTGTACTCATACATACCCAATGTAGCTATATATATTGGGTATATATGAGTACAACAGCAGCAGCGCACGCACACGGGTCGATCACGATCGACGGCTTTCGACGTATTTTACAGCATACAATAAATTAAAGGTGCTATAAATATAAATCTCGCTCCACGTCAAATCGCATCACATTATTCATGCCTTACGTTTGATATTAAAAACCCAAGCAGCCTATGCCACTTCATACAATCAAGCCTGTCAGACAGGTAGGTAAATAAAATAAAAATAAACTGAAGATCGTTTCATTTATTAAATTTTATTTTAAAGTAATATTACACTCCATATAGAAATAGTGCCTCGCCGCCCGCCAACTCGCCGCCTCTTACCTACCCATATCCATATTCACATGGGCCACAAAAAAAGCGCGCCCTTCCACTCGCCCGCCCACCTATCAGACACACACTTGTGCTTCGTCGTAAAACTTTCATTCATTATACCTAAATCCCCTCACGCAAAATAGGCGCTGCAGACGTCGAGTTGCGGAAACCAGCCCGTTACTACATTACATTACCTCTTCTACCAATATAAAAAAAAAAACAATTTTGATTAGTGACACAATACTTTCTTTCTCACTTGTCACTTCCCTAGTGGCTCGAGAAGTAAAATTCGACTTCCCATACAAAACCTTGACAGTACATGATTTGTATCAATAACCAATCAATGGAAGGAAACCCAAAAAATATTCGATTTTTTTCAATAATGTTGTTTATTCATTATTTAATACATTTGTCCTATTCCTATAATTTATTAAGAAAAGAAAATTTTCATGAATTTTTCCCTCATGTTCAAATTTTTATTTGATATAAGATTCATTTTACAGCCTATATCAATATGTCTTACATACCACAATACCAGTACACATCGATAGATATCTATTACCATTGTTATTCGAACCGATTTGTGTTTAAACTCTATTAAACATGTAGAAATGGGTCAAAATTTTCTTTCAAAAAATATCTAAGTATAAATATATAACTTATATTTTTCCATACTACTTATTTACCTTACTACCCAAAGCTGGTAAAAGTCCTCTATCCAACTTCTCAGTGTTCCTCTTGTGAATTTTCCGGCCAGTCACTACAAGAACCGTACAGATCATCACGCTATCTTCGCCTTAATCTGTCTACCTATTCTTACTTTCTCAGCTGGGTATAGGCCTCTTCCTTCAAGCGCCACTTCATTCGGTCTTGTGCTGTTCTAAGCCACAGTTTTCCCTGTATTTTGACAATATCGTCCGACCAACGGGCTGGTGGTCTACCCACTGACTTTTTTCCTAGTCTAGGCCTCCACTCCGTCGCTGACGTAGTCCGTCGGCAGTCATTCCGCCTAGCCTAGGGCCCTGCTCTGTAAATTTTAATAATATGTAATAAATAACATGTAAAATATAAATATAACCGAAATAGGTGCCAATCATTTAATTCAGCAATGTTGAATTCCCTGTTTTTTCTGTTTTTGTTTGTTTTCAACCCTGAATTCGTTGTTTTTTTTCGAGTTAATAAGATGATTCCAATATGATTTCAATGTTTTCAGCTATTAATTTACAGGTAGAGTTGGCCGGCGCGGCGAGCGGCGTGCCTAGTTTCCCTCGATTCGATCTTGTTAACCCAGGTAAAAAAAATACTCGACAAAATTAAAATTATGTATTCGAGATTTATAAAACAAACACTGGCTGAGATGCCAGTAAAAATATTTTTGTAAGCTTAATAACCATAAAAAGAAAACAAATTTATTTTTCATTCTATTTTATGGCTTTCGGATATTTTTTCTAGGTCTGTGACCAGCAACATTTATTAACTATATTTTTTTTCTATAATGAGTTTTGATAATATTTTTAGAATTTTGCTGGTTTCTGGGAGAAAAGCGAAAAAAATATGTTGGCCTTATTTGGTTAAAGAAAATGGTATTATTTTTAACAAAGCACCGCTCACACCTGAGCGACCAAAGCGTTTGCGAAGCGGGAGCGTCAGTTGCGCGGCGGAAGCACACCTACGCGTCGGCGACGCGGGATGGAGGCGTCAACAAAGCGGGGCGGACGCGACCACATCTACGAAACATATGGTATACTAAAGAGTTTTGATAACCTAGCTTCTTAAAATAATATGTATTGTTCTTGGAGTCGCCGACATTTCTATAGGACCTGACATGAATTGACGTTTGAGTGTGCCGCGACGGGGTCGCTCAGGAGGCCAATTCTCAATAACTGGATATAATATCGAAACGCAATAAATATCCCGCCTCTCATGTCGACTATAAATATCACGTAAAATATCGATTGCTAAGGACAACTCGTTGCATGTCGATCGCTAGGACTCGATATATATCGATAGTGACAATGGGAGAATGTCAAAAAGTCCCGTCCTTAGATATCCGCAATTTTTTTAGATATTTATCTACTGTGATATTTATATTACTCCACTGTCCTCCAGGTGTGGTTGACTAGTTTCGTGTTGCAGACGCTCCCGCATCGCCACCGCTTCGCAGTCTCTTGGTCGCTCAGATTTGAGCGGTCCTTAAATATTTTTCGGCATAGAGCTCAATTTTTTTTAAATGTTGTTTATTGCAAAAAGATCACCATGTCTGTCATAAAGTTTCAAAGAGGTTTGAATGGAAGCACAAAAAAGTGATAAGAATAAGAATAGTTTATTTGATATTTTATTATTGTTTTGTTTATTTGATAGTAAGTAGGTAACATCGATGTATTAAAAAATTTCCGAAGTTATATGTGTATCTCTATAATCATAAAGCAAGTTAAGCACCTTTTTATTTCACTCACATTTTGTTATATATGGTACCTAACCCCAAAACTTAGGAAGCAACTGCTTATAATGTCCTTACCAAAATCGATGTAGCTAGGTTTTGCTAGAAATATAATGAATAATAGATACAAACAGTTTATAGTACACATTTGCAGGAAAAGTGCAAATTACAGAAAAACTAGCTTTTTACAAAGGCTTACAGCGATCTCTTCCTGGAATCTTCTAAAGTTAAGTGGACATTAAAGTGATTGGCGCAGTATTTCATATATTCATATACAGTTTATAATATTCTGTTTTAGTTATAATTATAAATCATGTTTTCTTCACGTTCTTGAGACGAGGTGGTTTGATAGCGCGTCCTATCACCTTATGCTACGTAGCCAAGATATGACCAGCGACGAAGGAAAAGAGCGGGATTAAAAATTAATTTGGGCTCTTTCATCTATGCCGTTAATCCCGACTGTATCAAGATATCAAATCAAGGGATTAACCAGCCTGGTTAAATGGAATGGACACGATAACAACTGATTATCTTCTATACTCAGTCTAAGTACATTTTGAGAGTACCTACTTGTACATAAGTAGAGTACACTTTACACCGGTATTACTTACATGACGTGACTATGTGCTGTGCATGTAAAACGAGGTTCTTATTTTTTCCAGAATTTATTGTTTTATTGTCTTTACATAAGACTAAATGAACATTGTGAGTTATCATTATCAGCTCTCGGGTTTCCCGAAAGTTTTATTTTTAATTTATATTCTTTAAAGATCAATTTTATCTGGCAAATTGAAATAAAGATTTGTACAAGTGCCTATATGCTTATTTTTACTATGCATACTTACTTATTCCTTAGATATGACCTCGATGATATGCAACTTATAAAACAAATATAATTTTGCATGCTGGTGGTGGCGAAATACGCTGAACACTTAAAATTCTATATTCATATTATCTAAAATTGTAGCGTATTTCTTGCAAATAAAAGTCATTTCATTTCAAAAATCCAAGCTTGCAATGTATAATAAATAATAAAGAAAACAGTCAATAATAACTCGTCCACATTCACTGATTTCGGTCTAAGCCAAACTTCTTCTATTCAGCTATTCACTTTTGTGTGATAGGTTATAGATAATATTTTTTTATATATTACGTATCTACAATACACTTGTACAAATCCTATTGTAATGTACCTATTTATAAGAAAGAACTGAAAACGAACTTACATAGTGCAACGTATGTATACAAATATAGACAAACTTGTAAAGCATAATCGTCCTGTACCAGCTACCTAAGTGTACCAATGTATATGGCATGATGATGTGGGAAATCATGCTGCCAAATATCCTAAATGATTTGCCAAGGAAAATACAGAGTGAGCTGGGAGGAAATGTCATAAACATCAAGTCTGTTTAAAAAAAAATTAAATAAGGAGAGCAGACGAGGAAACGGGCCGCCTGATGTTAAGCGGTCACCGACGCCCATACACATCTCACCTCACTGTATTGTTATTAGAGGGTTTTTGATGCGTTGCTAACCTTGAGGACTAAGATGGATTACCTCATGTGCCGGAAATTACGCTGGCTCTCTTACCCTTCAAACCGAAACACAGAAATGCAAGCATTTCTGCTTCACGGCATAAATAAATAAGAGGATGGTACAACCCCAGGCGATCCTTTAAATTAGGATCTACCACTACATTACTGTTAAAGGAGTACTACCTAAATAGCACTCCACATTTTAATAGCTAGTCATAATAGGCTGCTTTTATAATTCTAAACGGTAACGGCACGTTTACGGCAGGGTAACGCACGGGAAGCGAAATGTATGGAACTGTATGGAGACGCTTTTATATTTCCGTATTACCGTTGCCGTGGCACACCTAGGGTCCTGTCAAATCGTCACGCAAAGTTGAGAGTGTAGTGGTTGTGTGTACCTACGAGTATATTAAAGATGTATGAGGGAGCGCCTCGCGTCTCGCCGTCGCGCCTCGCGTCGCGCCTCCCGCCCCGTTTTCCACCTACCGGTAGGTAAATTTTAAAAGCGTTAAACGTGGACGTGGACGATAAAAACGTGGACGGACGTCCACAATTGATATCGTGAACGGTAACGGCACGGTAATCATAAAAGCGCCCATTGGATGTAACAATATTTACATAACTTGTGCTTAGGTACCTATACGAGTATGTATGTAGGTATTCTAAAGAAAGCAAAGTGTATCGAGATTAATGATCTCGCCATACTGTGGATAAACGCGTTTTTACACTATGGCCTTGTATTATTGTCAGTTTTTTAGTTTTTGTATTGGATAAATAAAGGAAAAAAATCCGTTGCAACTAGATTTTCATACAAGTCATTTTGCACATTCATGTCGTATTCGTGCAATATTTTACTCAAATATATTATTCCCATGTGGTCAATTGTGTTGTACCTACCTACTATTGACAAATCAAAAATTTATTGAAGGTTATCATACAAATATTCAAAGTTGAAAATTAATCATATTAAAGGTTCTGTAGTGTATATTTTTATTTTGGTGCCCTGTGTTGGCGACAGCAAAACAGCATAACTGAACTATTAGTACCTATCTTCTTATCTTATGATAGGGGGCCGGGAATAACCCAGCGGCACTTGGACCCTTGAGGATATTTTGTGCCTACCCCATTTCACACACTGGTTATCTCAGTGTGCAGGTTTCCTCACGATGTTTTCCTTCACCGTTAGAGCAGTCGGTAAATGTACGTAAGTCTTCGAAAAATACGAAATACTCATTGGTACATGGCACTGCACGGTTTCGAACCCGAAACTCCCGCTTGGGAGTCCGGTGTCCTAGCCACTGTGCCACCGACGCTCTAATTAGTACCTAACAATATACTAGTAAAAAAAACTGGTATATTATTTTACCTAACAATATACCAGTAAAATATAAGTATGTACTAAAAGTACGACAGGAATGTGCAAATTAATTAGTTTGAAGACCGTGTCGTAACGTTGCGTTGTATGTTATTATTAGATATTTGTTTGTAGTGTCATTGGGTGCTGGTGTCATGAGTCCGAAACGGTATTTTCCGCCCGTTCAATAGTACCTACTTACGTATTCAGAGGTTACAAAAACCAGTCCTAATTTTAATTAAAACTGAAAATACTAATTTCGTAAGGTACTATACTTACTTGCACAGGGGTACGTACGGCCATGGTTCACTGTCAGGGTTCAATGCGGATTGGTGTATTTCACTCGCTTTCAGACAACTTTTTTCCTCAGATATGCAGGTTCACTAACGATGTTTTCCATCACCGTTAGAGCACTCGGTAAATGTATGTAAGTCTTCGAAAAACCCGAAAAACTCCGTATATGACATTGCATGGTTTCGAATCCGGATGGATCTCCCGCGTGAAAATCCGGCGTCACAACGTGGAGACGTTGATTGTTGATTATGATGATGATATTTGCTATCCATGCAGTTTTAGCTTATAAGTAAGTCAATTTTATTGGATTTTATATATTAGATATATAAATAAACCCCTTGAGGAAAGTACTATTCGCCATTAAAAACATACATACCACACTTTTTCCTTCACCGGTGAAAAAATACCTACTTACATACAGGGACAGGAATAAAAACATATTTTTATGGTGTGTTTAGTCTCAAACCAGTCTACTTATTCTAAATGGCTTCGAAGCAGCTGGACCAGCTGGTATATAGTGTTACAATGTCTCTATTTATTGGACAAAGGTTTTTCCCAACTTTTTCAATTTACAAGTACCTACCTACGATTTTACACCTTGTAACAAAATATCTGCATCTACTAATTGCAGTGTTAATATCAAGAATAAAAACTGGATATTCGCGAAAACAATTATTGTATATTTTTGTTAAAATCTATTCTGCAAGTGGTCAATCGCTGATGTTTTGTTACGCCTTCGATACGAATATCTTATTTATTTTACGGTATTATGCCCGGATACAGCAGCTCTTATTGTAGGAATTTAATTTATTTTAGCAAATAGTACCTATGACAATGCCTCTTTACTGCAACTCGTATTTATATTATAGTGTAGTAAGTTACCTATGCGTTTCCTTTGTCTGTTTATGGCTGGTATAGGTATGTATTATAGAACTTTTGTAGTATATAATTATAGATATAGGTAGGTACTTACTCTGATGTAATTCATGACGTAACCAAGAGTTCAATATGAGTATGAGTAGTATGAGTTTACACTCTTACAACTCCCACACATTGACTGACCCAGTTTTCTCAGTCATTTCCGGAGCTCGTTCCCACTTCGTCACTGTTAGCATTAGGTAATGATGTGTCTGATGATTTAATTTGTCTACTGCTAGCCGCTATATGTTGACATTATCCTCCAGTTAGGCGCGACGTGTTAACGACCTGTGAGACTGCTGTCAAAGGCCAAACAGACCAGGCCAGGGTAAACAGCCAGTGTTTGCCCGGGCCGGGCCGCTGTGTGATCAGATCGTCAGTGTGGCGGTGGTCGCGTCTTCTGTGATTACGGGCCTTTTGTTTTTGTTTGGAGTACGGATTAAGTTTAGTTGTTGTTTAGTTACTGTTTACACTACAGTATAAAGCAGATATTTTTTTAAATTAATGGCCTTTGGTATTGTGTTTTAAGGCACAATAATTCCGCCAATTCACGTTGTAAGGGAGACACATCGTGAAAGTGACCGGTTATGACTTGGTTTATCGTAATTTAGAATTTTGCACTTTTTGTCAAGATTGTTTGGAAACTCCACCAACAACAAACATAAAACGGCACATAGGTACATATTTAGATTTTTTAATTAGACGGACTAAACTGACAGGTGCTAATGTCATTTTGTTAAATAATGTTGCCATGTTTAATGTAATAGTAATGCGTTTAGTGCACTTGTGAATCAGTTCCCTAAGTTCACTCAAACAATGAGCCAAAAAGATAACGTTAAATTATATATTGAAAGAAGTTGGATTTCGTTCCCATATACAAAGTGAGGCACAGCGATTTAACTTTTTAATTTACAAAAAAAATCACGACATTACAAAAGAAAATAAAGTATACTTTGATTGGTGAACTATTGGTCAGTGATGGCATTCGATCTTTGGTCACAACACTATTTTTATTTCATCAAAAACTGGCAACACAGAGACCGTCAGTTTAGTCCGTCTAATAAAAAATACTATCTACTTTAAGTATCTACGAACTCAATGCTTTTCTAGAAGTTTTTTTTATTAGATTACCTACTAGGTATTTTTGTTACCCATGCTAAGCAGCAGGCATTACAAGTAAAATTCAAATAGTCTTTGAGAAATAACACACGTGCAGAATTTCTGACCTCGAAGGATGCGAATTTTCAAGCTTTTTCAAAGACAGTTTCAGAAAAAAATACATGATGATGTCGATTTTTATTACTTATTTTGATTTACTTAATTGGTCTAGCGTCCATTGGTAAAAAAATATATACCTACCTATTTGATTTTACTTGCTACATCTTTACTAAAGTTTTCATAGCTAATAATTATACATAATGAGTATTTATGGCGCTTTCATCAAGTTATTCGCTACAGTTGCTTCTTTACTTTACTTACAATCTTTCTTCTTTTACCTAAAGATTGACCCAAAAATTCAACTTTATTTAGCCTCAAAACGAAATCTATGAATGAATGGGTGGGCGGCAAAATGTAAGGCTTCGGTGCCTTTGATGTAGCTCTCAAAATGCCCTCAATAAGCATCAGTTTACATTTCAGTTAGCGGCATTCCTTCCCGAGGCTTTCATTCTTCCGTACTCTACTAGGGCTGACACGGTCCCGTGAAATCTGTTGTTTTAGAATTCCTCAAAGAAATTGTACAGCGTTAAATTTTGCTGTGCGTTGTTGTTCAGTTGGTTTTTTGCAATGAAAATAAAATAGTCTTTACTTACAGAATATGGAAACATGAATACTGTATGTTGGAATTGACAGTTACAATCAAGTAGCTTCGTGGGTAGTCAGAAATAACACTTTGAATGAATTTGCCGGCAGAACTTCGATAACTGTCATGTTTAAAATAGGTTTCATTTATTTTGCCATAAATTGAGTAGGTAAGTAGTTAGGTATATACGAGTACGTTTTGTAGGTCTTAATTGTAATGTCTTCGTACCTTTCTTGTGGATAAATAACGTTATTATATTGTTTATCTGAGCATTACAATAAAAAAAAACCGCTCATGGTAAGTGAAGTGGCCACTGATATTATCTGTAGGTCAGCACCAAGTGTAATATAAAATAACTCTATATATACCTACTTATTATAAGATCTTTGCTACATTATACAGGGTGTAACATTAAGAACGGTCAGTATGGAAAAGTCTGAAACTATAAGACATACGAACATCTGTTCTTAGGAACCATGTCATCAATTTTAGTAACAAGAAAAACTGTATTCATACATTTAAAAAAAAACTGTACTCAGCCTGGGAATCGAACCCGGTTGTTTTGAAAAAAAAATCCAACACTATTTCTATTTGGATATCGACTGTGTAGGTCTTAAGGAATAAATGTTAGTATGAAACGTGATGTTTAAAATTAATAAAACGCATTGTTTCCATATCTTTTAATTTATTTTAGACTAGACTATTAATTACTATCTTTTAATTTATTTTAGACTAGACTATTTCTTGTGGGGTTACGTTAAGGATGAAGTGTACAAAACAAGCTACGACACAATTGAAGACCTAAAAGCAGCCATAGAGACAATTTTAACGCAAATTCACCACCTGAAGATACAACATTCAATAGTAAGATCGTTACCTAAACGAGTTGAATGTTGTATTTTACAAAATGGTAGTCATTTCGAACACCTACTAAAATAAATTAAAAGATATGGAAACAATGCGTTTTATTAATTTTAAACATCACGTTTCATACTAACATTTATTCCTTAAGACCTACACAGTCGATATCTAAACATAAATAGTGTTGGATTTTTTTTCAAAACAACCGGGTTCGATTCCCAGGCTGAGTACAGGTTTAAAAAAAAAAGGAAGAATACAGTTTTTCTTGTTACTAAAATTGATGACATGGTTCCTAAGAACAGATCTTCGTATGTCTTATAGTTTCAGACTTTCCCATACTGACCGTTCTTAATGTTACACCCTGTATAGTAATCTAAGAAAATGAGCAATTCTATTCTATTGATGGATATAGAAAATCCGTCACCTGCAAATCTTTCTGAAATCTAAGTTTATCGATTATATACACGCAACAATAACCTTCTTTACTACTTACTTTTCATTAAGTCTAAAAGAACTATGAAATAAATAGCAGAGTTTCAAAAGGATATGAAATTAACACAAAAAGAAGTATAGATTAACATGAATTTATTTAGTTCATCAAATGTGTTCGGTGAATGTGCTTTATACATACATACTATTAACTCCGTGTACAAACAACCCTCAAAACGTCAACACAACATCTTCGATACAACAAGCACAAACATATACAAAGCTTCGTTCCTTATTTAGGTACTACTTCCAGTCATAATTCTCTAAAGATGTTATACAATAAAAAAGACGTAGGTATAATAGTATACAATAAAAGGATTCCCGAAAAACGTACTGTTAGCACCACATTTTATGTAAGTAACTGTATATAAAACAAATGAAGAAAAACAGTGTCCCAACATCAAAATATCAGAGGATTAATAAATAAAAAGTGTGACATTATATGTAACAGCTCAATCTATGAGAATTCAATAATTATAAATTAACCCTCCATCCACTCTGACCCTCCTCTGAATCCTACAAGTAAGTACTTCTGAAATAGGTACAGCTAGTTTGTGAATCAAGTGATAATATAAACCGTGTTAATGTTTACAAACTGGCGAATAATTTATTCTATATATTTTAAGCTATTATTTACAGAACAATTATAAACTAGGTATAATCTCAATGAACGTAAAAAAATTGTATACTTCTCAAAGCTACAAATGTGTTACATATTTTTGTTAGAAAATTTGAGATTCACTATATTATATTGTGTATGTGTTGTGTTAGTAATACTTTAGTAATTACTGATAATTAACAGGAAAATTCGAAAGTAACTAAGTAGGTACTGTATTTATCAGCTCTCTCAGTATTTATTATTATTTAATCTATTTCAAATAACAATATTTTATTTGCCAGTAGTTAACAAAGTTATTTCATTTACATAACTAACGAAGAGGTGGAAATAAATAAATTAGATTGATTGATTAATTAATAGCTAATAATCTCATTATAAATATAGGAAAGGCACTTGTAGCATTGAGAAATATGTATCAATCAACTGCTTAAAATAATTATTCATAAAAAAACTTAATTATTACATTATTAATAATATAAAAATATACGTATGTAATCTATATTTACAGTGACATAATTCTTTTAAATTAGAATTATTCGTATGTCTTTTAAAATTATTCGTTAATAGAATAGATTTAAGGCGTTCACGCTTAGGTATTAAAGTAAAGGCTGTAAAGTTTTTATTCTAGTTCAAAGACTATTTCCATAAAGGTATTATTTCATATAATTTCTGATCTTAAGAAGGCGTACCTGTGTATGATTTTCAAAATACTATATAGGTATCTAAAGGCTCGCGTCCATTGCGACGTCATTGCAGCGTACGGTGCGAACGGATTAGTTGCTTTGTATTGATTCCTACGGAACTGCGTTCACTACATCGGGAAAATCCGGACCGGATGTCAGCATTGTGACCAAGCAATTCGTAATACCGACACTCCGTTCACACCGTACGTTGCGATGACGACGCAATGTACGCACACCTTAACTCACAAGTTCCTCATTATAGAAAAAGCCCTAGAAATAGAATATCGCAGTGTTTCCGCCCACAGCTTTCATAATACCGATACTAAGAGTATTAAGGTATTTCACTCCTTGATTTAAAAAACAGTTTATTTCGACATGTAATAATATTCCCGCGAGAACATTGCACTAAGTTTATCACAAATTCAAAGATCATGCCGCAAAAATCAATCAGCTTCCATATCACTGGGTATAAATTGTTCACAAATCTACACTGTTGTTCCTCTAGGTACGGCTAGTTACTCATAGTCACTATCCAAAGGTATCACTGTGCGCACAGTAGTCTTGCTGCGGTCACAGGAGCGGAACTGGGGGGACGCCAGGCACTAGAGGCTCCGGCACACCTTGGAGCACCCCTTGGTGGTAATGGTGGTGATGCATCATACCGTTCATCATCTGCTGATGGTGCAACATGGTGGCGTGGTGAAGCTGCGCGTGTTGTAACGACGCGTGATCACCTTTTTCCTTCATCACCACCTCTTCTCGTTTCTTCACCTGTTTGCGCTCCTTTGCACGTCGGTTTTGAAACCAAATTTTTACCTGTAACAAAAATTTTACTGTAAGCTTACTTAATTCCATGTTTTATCTACTTATAATACCGCATTATTATGAAACTGCAAATTCATGATGAATTGCCGTTTAATGTCACTTATCATGATTTTAAAATTAAAAGCAATATAACTATTTTAATTTTAAAGTATGTAAGTACCTATATACCCTTATACGTTTATCTCACTTATATCGAGTAAGTAGAGAAGATCTTAAACTCCTGCTCTTTCTCCAGGTGTTCCTACTTACCACACTATGACGCAAAAATAACGGGTCGGTTACAAAAATCGTAAGGTTTTAAGGTTTTCGGCCTAGAAAGACCCGAATTGATCTCCCTAATGCGCATGCGCTAGGAAATCGAGATTGGTGTGATCTGACAGCGTATATGATGTAGTTTGCGAGAAAATTCCGACTTTAAAAAAATTCAAGATGGCGACCAGTGGGGTGGCCGTTTTGTTAAGGACGTTTTTGTAACCGACCCGTTATTTTTGCGTCCTAGTAAATAATAGTCACGTTTACCTTACTTAAATATTGAATACTAGCAAGTAGAGTAACAACTATATAATATCAAGTATAGGCTCGTACCTAACTCATATAGCCTTTATAGAGTTCAGGTCTAACTTAGAATACCAATGTGCTGGAGTGCAAAACGAGAGTTGCCACTTGGACCCGCAGGGTAACCTCTTAATTGGCTGAGTGGATATACAGAAACATAGGCAGGCGGCCTTCAAGGAAGATCGAGGACATTGCAGATGCTAAATATGCCCAAAAATGGTTGCACGTCTACATTTCATTTTTTCTAACTTTTATTACTATGGTAAAGGCTAAAAAAGAAGATAGAACAAGATGACGTCGTCGTGCATGTAGAACTCGTCGTCGCTGGTGGTGTTAGGAATTCTCTAGGTTTAGCTTGTGTTCACTGTCGTTTAGTCATCATCGGAAGCCATCAAAAATGAAATTTGGAAGTCCGCAGGCAAAATAGCTTGCGATCCCCTGCTGCGTATTCCAAATCACGATAGCTCTAGTACACTCCGTCAGTCGTCAGTTAGATAGCCAATAAGTATTTAACCCGAATAATTAACTCTAAAGAAGAAAATAGTCACCAGAGACGCTGAAACGACTTCTAGTTTGATTTATAAGTAAAAATTTAAAAATGTGCTGCTATTGTTTCGTGCGCCGCTTCTTTTCTTTCAGCTATACCACCGCTTCGTCCTTACGAAGCGGTGGTATAGTAAAAAAATATTTTGTAAAAAGTACTTATAGGTAGGTAAGTACTTACTTGCAATAAAAAATGACTTTTTACTGTTATACATTGTTTACATTGACAAAATTGTGATTTCTGGCTGACCAGCCACTGTAGTTATAGTCTTTTTCACATAGGAAGGCACGTCGAGCTTTGTAAAAAATCTAAATAAAATACCGATTTCCACTGATGAAATTCGGAAGTCCTCCTCTATGTATCCTCTGTGTCTCAGCCGATACTAATCGGATGATTTCCAACTTCTAACAGTGAGAATCCATAATTTTATTTAGGTTTTTATAAAAGTTCGACGTGCCTTCCTATGTGAAAAGGACTATAGTTGACGTTAAGTTTAAAAACCAATATGTAGTTACCTGTCTTTCGGAGAGACCGAGGGTGGCTGCCAGCTCGGCCTTGCGCCGGATTGTGATGTACCGGCTGTAGTGGAATTCCTTTTCTAGCTCTAATCTCTGGTGGTCGCTGTAAACCACTCGATACTTGTCCTTCGTGCGCGTTTTGCCTACAACAATAGAATATTTTCCATTAAGAACCCGTATTTTTCACAAAAGAGATACCTTACTATATCGTATTCATGATTTTCTTTTATGGAGACGACAAACGGGTCACTGGTAAGTGTCACTGTCACACAAAGTTATCTCACTTTAATTAATTTGCAAAAGTACGAGTATTTTTCTATTGTCTATTGCTATAACATTATTAGAGGGTTTGCTATGCGATGCTAACCTTTAGGACTTAGTGCCTCATTTTGCTGTTAGTGTAGTAAATAATAAATAAATAAACAAATTTGTGAATGCTGCAAACGTATAATTTAGTCAGTTAGGTAATGAAATGGTAGACAATTTATTAGTTAATCGATCTATAAATTCTATAATGGGACCTTATTATCCCAAAAGAATCAATTGCTATATATTCTAACATAAAACCTGAAGCACACAGTTTACGTAACTTTACGTTAGGGGAACTTTTATTCGTCAGTTTATCGTTTGAAAAGTCTTTTATATTCTCGTAACGAGAGAGTAGATACTAGCCGGAGTGTTATGGGGGAGGGAGGCTCGAGGGGAGGTGAGGGACGTGAGGGAATCCCGAGGGCTCGATAAGGTAAATCCATGGCGGCGGGAACACAGGCGCCGCGCGGGGCGACGGCTTAGCTGGGATAGCAGGGACCACACCGGTCGCAGCTTTCTTCAAGTTCACGTGTAATTCCACGTTAATTTTACTTAGCTTTACTTTAGTTAGCTTTACTATATGTTTTGAAAATATGACAGACAAATAGAAGGAAGTTAGTGGGTTGGCTACGTGGATTTTAAAGTTTGGAAGCTCTATCTAACCGAATCGCTAATTAGTTGAGTGTGACGACATTAAGTACCTTATATAATATAGAAGTTATTTCCGAACAGTCTTTAATTTTTGATTGAAGAATTTGTAGATAAACTAGATTTCAGAGGGATTAGAAAAGTAAATCCATTTCCTTTTACGTAAGTATAGGTATGCAGAATAAATCCATACTTTTTAGGGTTCCGTACCAAAATGGCAAAAGAGGAATCCTTATAGTGAGATTTCGGTGTCTGTATGTCACAGCTGTTTTTCTCAGGAATCAATGAAGTTATCTACTTGAAATTTGGCACAATTATAGAACTTGCTTACCCGCATCTACTCTAGATAAAAGAAATTAGGATATAATTTTATTTTTATTGAAAATGGGGTCTGAAAGGGAGGGTCGAAATCTGAAAGTGGGATAACTGGTTTCATATGACAAGGTTTTATTTGCACATTACAAAACTATTTTTTATTTTATGTGCTATAGTTTTTGACATATGGCCAAAAATGTGCGAAAAATGCCCTTATCGCTGAAGTTTACAAGCCGAAATCCTATGTTTACCAGTAACCCTAAACAATTATGATTAAAAGTAAATAATTATGATTTGTGAGAAATAAATAAACAAAAAATATTATTGTTAGTACCTATAGGGAATCTTTATTTCATTGTGTTTAGGTTTCGAGTTTTTTTGTAATTGCTTATTTAGTTTGGTGTGGAAGAGCGAGTTCACCTAGATCTTAAGACTAGAAACTGAATAAATATTTATTTTATGTTTTATTATATTATTTTTTGAGAACGGAATCCTCGGTGCGCGAGTCCGACTCGCACTTGGCCGGTGTTTTATCTACATTTAGCCAATGTTTGTATAATTATTGTGTAAAACTAGTGAAAAGCCGTGACTTCATCGTGGAAAAAATATTCTTTTAAACTTTGGAAATGTTCGCGGAATATCTACATGAAAAATGATTCATCTACCTAGGTACCTACCTAAGGTATAGTTTTAAATTATCATTATTTTTTTGGCAAAATATGTACGTAGTATATAACATCCTGTTTCTTTTTATTCCACATAAACATTCGTTTGAACAGATTAACTTGCAACATACATAACATAAAACTGTTATCAAACATGGAATTCTCGATGTTTTCCTGCAACGTGGAATTGTAATTTTGTATTTACTATTTTTATCTGTCTTTAGATTTCTCAACGCGTAAAATTACCGAGATACGTGAATCTGAGTACATAGTACTAAGACAGAGAGGTGTCTGCATGTTTGCCCGGAGTGTGTAAATATCCCTTATCTCGGTATTAAGAACTTCATAAATTATGTTTGTCACTTGCGAGACAATCGGAGTGGAAACATTAACTCGTATTTTATTTTACGTAATGTTTCCTATTTTAGTTACAAAGTGGCAAGTAGCTACATAGATATAAAAATCGACATCAAAAAATTAAAAAAATCTGTCAACAATTTGCAACATTAATATAGTATACTTACGTACTTTCTTTAGATAAGGCTCATTATCTGTATCATTATCTCATTATCTGCCCAGAGTGTCTGTGCAAAGTCGACACTGCCCAGGCAGTGCTGACTCTGCAGCACACCCTGCCGACTTCACTCGTAACATATCGGTAACACACGATTGGAAATAACTGTTAGTGTTGTTATGAAGTATGTAAATAAATAAATAATAGGTACATAGTAGGGATGTTACGGAGGTGCTTTTACCGGAACCGGAGTCGGAACCGAAGGTTTTAAATTTGATTTATCGGAGTCGGAACCGGAGTCGATGCGGAGGAGATGTTCAGAAGAAGTTCAAATTTTAAACCGTTTTTTAATTTTTATAGCTGAACTAAAATAATGGCCAATATTTTTTATGATAACGTTTGCGACAATAAAACATATTCCTTTATGTAGTCCTACATTATTTAATTAAATATTGATATTTGAATATGTTTGCTCACAAATCATCAAGATAACCTCCGATTCAAAATTATCGGAGCCGAAGTAGGAGTCGTAGGTGTTGATTTTACACCTCCGACTCCGACTTCGGCTCGACGTCGAAGTTCCGACCTTTCGGGGTCGGAGTCGAAGTTCCATAACATCCCTAGTACATAGGTAGTGCAATGAGTCCACAACAAGACTCTACAAATTGGACTCTACATTTTTTAGATTCTGTATGGAATTGACATCTTACAGCGACGTCATTCTGAGAATCTGACGTATTGTGCAAAGTGGTTGAGGTATCGTCCTAATAGAACGCGACTACGCGATATTGTTCGTACGAACGCGCGATCAATCATACTGATGTCAAATAAATGACAGTCGCGCGGTGTCACGAAGAAATGACATCGCGCCGCGCGATAATCGCGTGGTCGCGTTGTATTAGGACAACCCCTGATACGGAGAGACGAAGATCGGACCCAATGACGTTTTTTTTTTATATTCAACTATTTCTACCTCTTAATAGCATGTGCATGTAAGAGTTTAATAAAAATGTAACCATTGCTTTCCCCGAGAGGTCAAAAGTCAACACAACACAGTGACATGTTTGCCCACACGTCTTCGAAAACGTGTAGACTATGAGATAAACTCTTTGGAGTGCTCGAATGACAGAAAATTATAACTTAAATAAATTTCCTGTTAGGGGAGCAAACAAAAGAACTAGTAAGGCAAACAGATAGATAGTATAGTCTATAGGCGATGCAGCGTTTGATAGTAGGCGTTAATTTTAGTGTAAACAGCGGCCGACGCGGCGACGGGCGGCGCTGACGCGGCTAGCCTTCGAATTCGTTTGTAAAGAAATATAAATTCTCAATAGGATAGGTATCGAAATCAACCGGCTTAATCAAAATATTCCAGACACCTCATTCGTGACGCAAATCTTGTGATAAATTATGTCTAATCATGTCCACTTGAACTTCTAGCAAAGTAGGTTGTTAAAAGTGAAAACTCTAAACGAATTCATTTTTAGGCACAATTATCGCGGTAATTTTTCATGCGCCAAATTTATAAGTTAAGATTTATCAATTCATTTTAGTACAAGATAGGTAGGTTTTTAAAATTCATTATTTATTATTTTTAAATTGACGACATGTCAATTTAAAAATAATAAATAACTATTTATAGGTACATATTAATATAATACTTGGCATTGTATTATATATCTGTAATGATAAATTTCTATATTTTCAACTGTTTGATAAGTACCTAAATATTAGTTTTGAATTAGGTATTTAATTATTTTAATTTTATTAATTGAATGACAATCTATTTATGAATGTAGTAAGTAATGTGTACTTATTATAATTGTGACCGACATATTGTGAAATTAAATAAAGAAATCTAAATCTTTGCACTTGAATGTTTTGATAGAAATAACGAAATTTGATAATTTAAGTATTCTAATTTTTTACATTGGCGACATTAAAACAGCATGACTGAATTAATAGTAACATACTTATAGTAAAATAAATAAAATATTCCAGTTAAATATACCAAAACTCGACAGGAATGTGTACAATAATTTGTATGGCAAATTAGAAACCGTGTCGCAACGATGTACCTATACTAGTTATATAGGTACCTACTATTCGACGGTCTTAAACTCAATTAGCGTAAGGGACATCCGAAGAATAAAGGACACTATCTCAGTAATTATTTAATTTAGGTTTTACAAGCAGCATTATTACACAAAAGTGGACTTTATTTCAAGCATTTTAGTGTCTAAGACATCTAACACATAGCTTTGAAAATGGAAAAGATATAGCGCGATAAACCGCAAAATACACCGTTAAAACATAGGTATTTTTTGCTCGTCCTGAAAACCTGTACTTTGTCCCTTACGTCAATTGAGTTTAAAACCGTCCAATTATTCTACTTAAATAAATCACACCTACATTACATTGAAAATCCTTACCTTATTAATAATTGCTCACACTTTCTTATTTTGTTATTGGGTCATTAAATTCCCTTATCGTAAGTAGATAGGTTTAATAAATTAATTAAGTACCAAGAAATCCTAGACAATGCATGACAGATCGAACTCGGCCAAACGGTATTAGAAAGCACGCTTCCTCCTGCAAACCGCGGTTTACAATGATAAATATAATTTACCTGACAGTGTATAAATTATAAATAGCGAGTCGTAAGTTTTATCTATATATATGTTAGTGGGTTTTCACTAAAAAGTCGTTGTTTGTGAAAGACAAACAGCGCGGGCGGGCGCGGTCGTGCGAGGCCTAGTGTTTAGTCAGCGGTTATCATTGCTGCACAAATATCTAGGAACACTGGTGATAAGCCGGGATGACAGGACTGTAAGGGTAGGTGAGGTAGGTGCATCTATATGGATTAATAAATCAGCAAGTATAAAGGTCTCTCCCGAAAACTGAAATTATGAAATCTATCACAATGATATGCTATCTTTGATATTAGTATTTTTTGTTACGCGAAGTCTAGTAAAGTTACTTATACTGACATATCTATGCGGCTAGGTATGTTCAATCAAGTAGAAATCATAGTAATGATATGGCTATAGATAATATGATGGATGAAGAGTAATTAAAGAATAAACTACAAATGTAAACATTTACTTACTTACTACTATTAATAAATCACTTCAGTGCCATAACACTTTAGTATTGCTTACTTGTTTAAGTTGGTGTAGTGTTAATGTAACTACCTATATGGCTACAATATAGTAATTACGATAACGCCACTCATTCATTTAATTCTCAAAGATATGAACCCACGAACATACCAAAAATAATCCATATCCAGATATTATTTGTAAATAAACTCTGAAATATGGAAATGATGGACACTGAAAGAAGCACGATAAACGTCATGTCAAGTCAACGATTAGAAGATAACACGTGTATCTATTAGGTATCGAACAGAATTATTGCTTGTTAAACATGGAATTGTGAAAGGGAAACAATTAATCGGGCAGTTATCGGTTACGCCGCCGCGGCTTTGTCGGCCTGCCGAAATCCCGCTTTCAGTAAATGCGCGATTATCGCGACTCGGCCACGATAGCGGCCCCTTTGAACATGTTGATTCAACCGCGCGGCCTATCGCCCGGTTACCTTCTTGTAAGCGCTTGTAATGCGGTTTTGATGGACGAGGGCGCGGTCGATATCAGCCAGTATCACGCCGATAAACGTTTCCGAGAAAACTATCAAGACATTCAATGAGAATTGATTCTGTTTTGACAAGCATCACTTCTGGATTTCAGATTTCAAGAGTGCGTCGAGTGTACTACTTACACTGAAAACAAATCTGAGCCTACCAAGTAACTTTATTCAGTTGGTTTATGTCATTTGATAAACATGCTAGATGCTAACAAGATGTTGGTTGAAGTAAACCAAACTTTTTCAATCAATCAATCATTTATTCGTGAACATAGGCAATAATAAGTAAGTATACAGTTTAAATGAGTTGGTATCACTATGCTCCGTCGTTTGACATACAAATATTTTCAATAAATTGTTAAAAGTCAATATTATATAAATTATTAAAATTTAATTAAAACAGTTTACTAGTAGTAGTAGTATTAATAGTAAGTAATAGTAGTAGTAGTATTAATTCATTAAAACACTGATTATGGACATACACATAGATCGCACATAAGGTTAATTTTTAATAAACTAATCGCTTTTTTGGTAGGTTCCAAGGAAACAAAGAGGATGCTTAAATCAAACAAATATCTAAGTCAGTGTAGGTACTCCAGAATTTCACTGAGATTAAATTATTATTATTAAAGGAAGGAAAAGGACAACATGAAGGTTATCCTGTAGCACTCCCCTGACAGGGCTATCCCAGAAAGGGCTCGCGGAGGGCGGGCCATAAAGCGACCCCGGTAACATTATGTGCAGCTCTATACGTGTATTTAGGATACGACCTACTCGACTCGTGTTACGCCAACACTGTGCAATTTTGTTCATTATTTGGCAATGAATCATCATCGTCGAGGTTATATGAGTATGACACATACTATATGAAGGTAAAAAACCGTATTAAAACGACGACGCCTGGGCCGTAGTCCGCGTCGGAGATGGTAACATATATTCTAAAGCAGTGGTTCTTAACCTATGGTCCGCGGACCCCTGGGAGTCCGCGAGCACATGTATGGATCATTTAATTTTCTTTTTGTATTTGTAGTATTGAAATAAATGGTTCGTTTTTTTTTTACTAGGGGATCCGTGAGAATTGTGCTTGATTTCCTAGGGGTCCGTGGCTGAAAAAGGTTAAGAACCACTGTTCTAAAGGATTGGTATAGGTAACTGAATATTGCAAATAGTTAATTGTCTTTGTATTGTATATTTTATTTTATTGTAAACAAATTAATAGGTAATTTTAGGTTGTCAATATGTAAATAAATTATTAATAAGGCCTGAGGATCTGAAGGTTCATTTATGGATAAAATATAAATTTAAAAAATTTAAACAAGATATTGGAGTAATAATTAAATAAAATAATAAGTAGGCAATAAATAATAATGATATGGTCCTATGACCAAGATGCACTTTGGGCATAGAACTGAAATATGTTTGGGCATATAACTGAAACATACAGCATGTACTAACTTACATTCTTCTCATATTGTTGAAGTTTGGATTTAATAAACTAAATGTTACCGTCAATTGCACGAAAGACTGAATAAAATTTACATTTTGGTTCTATAGTTACTCAGTTAGTTACGTAGCTGTAGGTACACTTTATTCTGCTCCGAGAAAAAATCACGAACAAGGCGAATTTATATTGGGAGGTGTTACCAAATAAAAACAATGTCAATGTTAGGTATAATAACTACTACCGTAACAATCAATAATCATTTATAGTAGGCAGTAAATAAATAACACTGTTATATTGGTAAACATTACGCAAGTTACGGATCCATGCTCAACAGCTGATGATCGATGCGGTAGATTGCTATGAACGTCATTTATTTACCTTGTGAGATGTAGTGGCCAATTTGTCAGACAGTTCACCACATGATGCCAAAACAAAGGACGACACGAAAACGTTTAAAGAAAAGACTGAAACGCATTCAAACTGATTTGGTGTACAACTCAAACAATAATCCACTACATACCGTTCGCTTCTGGATTTTTTGCAAGACCCCCAGAGGCGTTACCAGACAAGTAGATAAGTGAGAGCTTTCAACACTCTCCATCAGTAGTGTTAAATGCTTTGTTTTGTGTATCGACAGATTTGGGAGCATTTGGGAGGCATTGATTTCAAACGATCCATCTTCAAGCGTGAACACCGGGTGACGTTAATCCCCCGCCGAGCGTGTCGCCGAATGGGATTGGTGAATGTGGACAAATAGAGATTTATTTCCTCGAATGCCGGCGGGTTTGTGCAAACAAAACAAAGATAAATACGACCGGGAAGGTTCTGTACACAGAGAGCCGGTTGGGAAGGAGTACATTGTGGATACAACGACAGTACAAATACTTTGTTACATGTGTAAACAAATAATGACATTGTATTGAATCGTGAAATTTACTGATAGATACCTACGTACAAATTATTTATTCTATGTTTTACCTGGACGGACATACATCTGGATATCACTTACTATTACTACAGTATAATCCAAAAGGTAACATCGAATATTTTAATAGAGGGAATCTACTTAGACGTTCTTTGAAATCATGTTAAAAACCTCCATGATCAGTTGAAAGGTTAGTATCCAGTATTTACCGGACATCAGAAAGCTTGCATTTTAATGTCGATATAACAAGTTTCAAGTTCCTCCCAAAGGGAAAGCCTTACGATTCTAAATTCATGAATCCCATCAACAACTAATACCTACTGGTTGTAGATGGGATTCATGAATTTTGAATCGTAAGGCTTACCCATTGGGAGGATCCTATTATTTCTATATAATGCTTTAAAATGACTTCTTAGCCGATGCAATTCAATGCAACTTGAATTTAAGTTAAAATAAAGTACAATCACATTGCTCTACCTCGGCTACGCGAAGTTGGCAAAGATTTAAGTTGTTCGGCGCAGTGCGGTCCCGGGGGCGCCGTTGTCCGTGATTGTCGTCGGGAGCATCCCCGCATCCCGGCTCCCGGGATATCCCGAGCTTGCCCGGGATTAATTGCTCACACCATGCACTCGCTCCCAAGGCACGCGTTAACAGAACCGTTCCACAGAACGCAAAATAACATCTAATGTTATGCTCTATATGATAATTGCCAGCGACGATTTTGTGAAATTGCGAGTGAGGGGGTGGAAACGATAGGGATATCTCGTGCATCGATATATAGCCTCGTGTTTGAAAAATGCATTTTTATGGATTTGACTAGATAGAAGTCAAAAACGAGTAATGCCTTTCAAATTAGAGGTATTCAGTGATTATTTTCTACTAAAGCATGATGAGCTCATGTAACGGTAACTCCAGAAATAATTAAGAGTGCGTTCCAAAACCAGTTGAAATTATTCACGTTGAAAGCTGTACGTTCCATTGCTTGTGTCAATAAATTTTCAGCTGTTAACGCGGTAATGGAACATGAGTTGTCAACGTGAACTAATTCAACTGGTTATGGAACGCTCTCTAAAATATGAATGGTATTTAATAAAGGAAGTTAAAATAAACGATTTAGGCATATTTTAGGCCAAACATCAAAATACACTGGGACGTAAAAATGGTCACTTAGAAAAACTCCCTCTCCCAAAGTTGTAGAGATACATCGTTCGTATAAATAGTATGTTATAAGTAGATCAGTAGTGAAGATTATACACCTCAAATGAAGTTTCATCTGTACAAGATACAGTTAAAAAAAATATATCAGAATTTTGAAAAATAACAAGATGGGAAGTAAGAACAATTTCTTGACTAAAATCTCACTACTCAGTGCAGCATCATGTCACTATCACCTGAAGAATGTACACGAATCATTACTATGGTACAAGAAGGAAGAAGTCAGCGTAGTACTGCTAGAATAGTGGGAGTAACATTATCTACGGTCCAAAAAGTACTCCAGCGATTTCAAGAGACTGGCATGAACATCAGAAGACCAGGAAATAGCAGGCCAAGGTGCACGACTACTCGAGATGACCGCTTCATCGTGAGCACTATGCTAAGAAAATGGATTTACGTCAAAATGGTCTAGGTACTTATTAATATTGACACAAAACAAGACCTAACTCTATGTCATAGGCGCATTGGTTCCTGAGTACAGCTCGCGGCGTGCGAGCATTACGAAACAATTTAAGCTTTTAACCATAGGATATAGGCTAAAATAAATTTTTACATGTTTTTATGGCTGTCACGAGACACGGCCACATGATAAAGAATCGTACCCAGAAAAAAGTATCGAAAGTAAATAAAAAAAACATACTCTTGGGGGCCTAAGGAATAGGTACCTGTGCCAAAAAAAGTACTATAAATGCGATAATACTTAAAGGTCTACATCAAGCCATTTAGTACATAGATGGAGTGATCTATTCTTCGGCCAATCATTTGCGTCTACGGCGTTC
Source organism: Hofmannophila pseudospretella (assembly GCA_947369225.1). Taxonomy (NCBI): domain Eukaryota; kingdom Metazoa; phylum Arthropoda; class Insecta; order Lepidoptera; family Oecophoridae; genus Hofmannophila; species Hofmannophila pseudospretella. The sequence goes on from OX376316.1 coordinate 8,572,166, forward strand.
TAGACTTTTCTCATGGCGGATCCAGAATATTTTTTCATCAGTTACAAAAATCGGAAAATGGCCAAGGGCGAGTCGATTCTTCCGCTCTATATCTTACAGTTTTTGGGAGGGGGCATGTCCTCCCTTCCGCCCTGAATCAGCCACCGACTCCTTTTACCTGGAAACTTCCTGGCCCTCAAAGACCAACAAAACAATCGTGTACCTAATTCTACAAAATTTTCAAATCGATGTAAGGTTAGGTTAGTATAGGTTGTGAAGTCTGTATCTTATTCCGTTTATGAGCTTAATGGCTGTGCATGACGCACGGTCGGACAGACGGACGATTTATATAGGACAGAAAAGTTTGCACACACGCCAAGACGTTCGTCAATGCTCCATCGGAAAAACAGCGTGAGCTCCAAGTTTTCGAATACTGTTTTAAGCAAGGAGGTCAATCAAGAGGTACTTAAGTACTAGGTGACGCTAATGTCCAATGTCTAATGTCCAATTGTCACCTTCCCCTCACGTTACCCATGATTTTAAACCTACGAAAACTTCCAATCTCGTCACCCTGTCTGAAGTGCAGTAATCCAAAAACATAAATTTGAATCTTCTTCTTAGCCGGTTACTCTTGACACAGTGGTCGTGGTTAAGGATTGCTCCGACGTTGTCGCGAAGATAGCGAAAAAGAATTAATTGTGATCGAATCGGATCGTGAGTAGATACTGACACTAATATCGATTTCTGAACGAAGTAGGACATCTCTAGTTCCCGCCATAACGAGCTGTCACTTTGGAGTTGAGAATTTTTCTGTGTGATACGCAAACGGGTAAAAAGTTCCAATTATCGAAGAAGTATGTGCTGAATCATCAGCATTTACTCGGTGCACCAGTGCCTCAGGTCTGTCGTATCATACTATCACAGAACGAGACTAGAAACTGGTGGAATGAGGTACAGATGCAAGAAGTTCGCCGGCACTAGCAATTGTAGGCGAACACCGGTTCTGTAAGACTGACCATATTTAGGTATTATGTATGTTCTTTGCCTGTGATGCTGTGTGATTGGCAAAGTGACGAGTTATCGTCGGAAACCCCCATTTAAACTTTATCTTGGCGAGGAACTGAGGCAGCTACAGGGGTAGGTTTTATTTTAGAACGTTTAGATCATGAATGTGATATCTGCATCCGGATCATCAGAGCATCCGTGTAGTACTTCGTAGTAAATTTACGAGATTATTATACGCTAACCAGTAAAAGCACTGGTTATAACGCATTATAAACAACTTACCCAAAGATATTTCTGACAATTTTAGGTCTCCTATGCAAATTAAGTCACATGAGTCGACTGCGCATTATGCGATGGGCCAAAAAATATTTTTTGTTACACCTACACTAAAAACCACATATACTAAAAACTGTGCGGGAAGTGCAATATTCCCGAAATTAGTGCGGAAATTATTACCCACGATCGGAAGTGCTCACCAATAATAAGTCGCTACATATTTTCTTTCTATAATATAACAAACTAAAATTATAATTCCGTTCATCTACTGGAATTTGACGTTCATTCACCAGTGTTTTGAGGTAAATTAAAAAAAGGTAATTTCGGAAATTAGACTAGTCGTATTTTAAATTAGACGGAGTAAACGGACGATTTTCATGTATACGTACGTACCATTAGTATGGCGAGAAATGTCAGTTTATTCCGTCTAATATTCTTGATTAAGAAAATGCTAAGTATCTACATTTTTTATTTGGAAAAGTTCTCAAGGTTTTATTCAGGAATGTTTTTACTTTAGGGCTATATATGAACTAGTTAGGGGAGTTAGAATTTAAACATACTAAAAGTTCCCGGACCTAGGATGTGAGATGGGGGGTGGCCGTTAGTACATCTCGAAACCGGTTGCTCATAATGAAATAGATAAAACTACAAAATTAAACCTAATATAAATTTCTACGAGTGTTACTGGCTGTGCCAACTTTGTTTTACGAGTATGTTCTGTTCTTTTTATTACTTAATTGTCTGTCTTTCATATTTTTGCTTTTGTCTTTTTCTCATTCCTTTTGTCACAGTCCTCTTGTAAGCATCTACCACATCTATCATTTTAAATATCACTATTTCCACTAAGTCTACCCAGCTTTTTAATCAGTTCATTCTCTCCCTCGTCTACAACGAGATATCTCAAAATTGGCTATTTCACTTCCTAACCAATTTTCAGAGGTCGATAAATACCCGGAAAAGTTGGTTTCCGCGTTAAATAGGACAAAATGCAAATTTTTATAAAAAAATAACCCTTGCGTTAAAAATGGCCGGCATCTGGAATCCTAAGGAATGAAAATGTCACTGCTTCGGACCAAATCCACTATTTTGGTCTAGACAACAACTATGCAAAGTAGGTATCTTGTTTGTATCATCAAGTGCCATATTTTTCAGTGTAACGCTAGAGCATTACACTGAAAAATATGGCACTTTGAAAAAAATTAGTACTAGAGTACTAATATTTTTTTCTAGCAAGTGTAACAAAACTATCGTGTCGTGAGTATCACGTGGGGAAAGACCACGTGTTGCACTAGTGACTAGTGTATCCACAATACTCACTTATGACTCATGTTACAAAATTACACTCTGTGCGATAATGTGGCCATTTCCCTACAGTTACACAATCTACTATTAATACTTAATTAGTATTCCTTTGAGAAAGTTTGATGAGTGTTTTTACTGGTTAGCGGGAAGTAATCTCGTTATATAATTTCATAGGTTTTATATTATGTACCTACGGATGTCATAATGAAGAGGATAATTATACGTCGCACAGAAATAATTCAAATGACTAGGTAACAACCTAGGTATACATATTAAACTAAATTGTTGAATAATAATAAAATAAAAAATTATCCTTGCAGGCAGTATCTTTTACATTTTCTCAGATTTCCCTGACTCCCACACTAGGATACCCTGTGTTGTGGGGCCAGTCCTTCCGACATATCTATATTATGATGACATAATAAGGTTATTTGTACACGTATGTATGTCTACTTATAATTATAAATATCTTTATGTTAAAGGTCTAGCTGGAAGAAATCTCTATTTTAGAGATAACCTCTACCTGTGTACGTCAAATTTCTTATTGTTGTTTTTTCATGTGTGGTTTATGTGTGCAAATAAAGTATAAAGTTATGCAATTAATTAAATAATTAAGAATGCGTGTATGTGTGTGTAATAAATAAGACATCAAATAGTGTTATTCGTTACATTTAAAAAAAACCTAGATCCATAATTAATGCAATAACATTTTTTTTTCATTTTAACAAATAAATTAAATGATAATATAGCCTCATTGTACTTACCGAGTAGGTACCTACGCAATATTTATCCGCATCTCATTACAGTAAACAACTTTCTAGGTTTAATGTAATTTTCAGTTAGTTTATGAAAATAATTGTAAATTGGAGAGTGTAGGTAACTCTATTTATAATCCAAGTTCATTATTTATTATTATTGTCTTACTTTTTAGGTCTGTGGTTATTAATGGAGCATGTGGAGGACTCGGCTCAGAGTTTTTATTTTTAACAGTGTAAGTAAATAATTAAAAGTTAAAGGTTGTCTGGAAGAGACCGCTTTTAGCGATAAGACCGCCTAGATTGTATTAATCGTTTCGTACGCACTGTATCACACTAATTTTGTGCAATAAAATGTATTCATTCCCTCATAATTAATTAACTATATACATTATAATATTAGTTTTAAGAATAAAAAGTTTGTTTTATTATTGTTAAGCGTTGTAAATAAATTGGTGTAATAAAAAATAATGCATTTAGCTAATAAATTGAAGTTTTATTTTATAATAATAATAATACATTCTTTTTTTCTTTATGGTTATTTAAGTTATAAGTACCTAAGCATTGTAGAACGATGGTCCAAGGCAGCACCCGCGTGTGCTGCCTTGTGTGAGAAAAAATACTTATAGATTTCGAAATCCTAATAAAATTGTAATATATATAAGAATTAACTGTATTGAGATTTCGCATGGAATTAGGTATAGATGAGGAAAAGTCCATTTAATCCGTCCGTATATTGCAGGCCTGACCCGTAGCCCGTATAAAAACTCTTCCCGTGTAGGTAACACGGGAAGAGTTTTTATACGGGCTACGGGTCAGGCCTGCAATGACTCTTCGGGGAGGTAGGGGAGGAGTTCAAGACCCCACACTTCTTGTGATTGTTTCTATATCTCTGTCAAAATATAAAACAATATGTATAATTCAGTCATTCATCGATATTAAACAAACAGGAATATATTTTTTAACACACTTGCTCGTAAAATGGCTCTTACTGCACCACATTTAGGTTTATTATGCAGCTTATAAAACACGCGTGCTTTTTACTTTACATTACGGCACTATTGGTTTTTCCTTTTAATTTTTTTAAATCTCAGCAAAGAGCTTGCTTTTTATTTTTACTTTACATTACCGCACTAGTGCTTTTTTCTTTACATTTTTTTAAATCTCAGCAAAGAGTTTTTATGTCTAAAAATATGTTCCTTTATGAAATTATTTTTCCTCGCAAGTGTGTTGAATAAGGTCATATAAAATGCGTGAGCATTAGCATTACACTCTCGGCTCCATTACACCCTCGCTTTCGGCTCGGGATTCAATCCAGGCTCGAGTGTAATGACCAACTTAGCTCACTTGTATCATAACATAATGTACTTATAGGTAGGTAGGTACTACTATTTTGTTTAAGTAGTTAATAATTATGTAATTCCTGTCGCATATGTAGGTAGGTATGTGATTCTAAGTTATTTACCTAGGTACATAGGTAGGTTAGTTAATCTACCAAAATAGTGCTTCTGACATCAATTTTTTTTTCCTAAAAACATGTTCATCTAATTCGTAACCTTGTCATTAATATTTTGTTGATTAGGTACTTTATTTTTAAGTAGGTAGACAAAAAATTAACATACCTAACTATAGACAAACAAAAACATAGTAACAATTGCATTCGTTTGTCTTTGTGAATAGTTTATGAATCAATTCATAACTTAAGAATAAAATTACAAACTGTATTCCATGATTGTTAGACTAATAAATCAAAATAAAATTGAAACCTGGATTTGGCTGTGTCTGGTAGTTGGGTTTCTTCATCCATTCGTATGGCGACCGCGGCGGCGCCGGCGGCTGCGACGGCCTGGACCCCGGCGAGCCTTCTCCAGGGCTCGCCAAGTCTCCTCGCGCGGGAGAAGGCATCTCCCCTATCTCCCTCTCTCCCGGTTCCCTCTTGGGGAAATGATGGGGGTCCGGGGCCCATTCGCCTCCCGCCGGCGGTCCGTTCCACGCACACCACTGTTGTTCCTCAAAGTTCTGATGCTGCCAGCCGTACCAGCCGCTGGTGCCGTACTGCCCGCCCTTGCCTTGGTACATGGCGAGCGGGTTGACGTAGTTCACCATGCTTCGATCACCGTCCGAGCATCGCACATACACTCGCAGTCACAACACTACCGTTCTCGCACGTGACGCGCCGCACAGGAGGTAACATTCACGACTGAGTGCCCGAGTGAGCGAGCGGCCGGCGCGGGCGAGGCACTACCTGCATCCGTAGGCGGTGCCGTCGCCCGCCAATGGCACGCCGGGCCCGCCCCGACTGACGCCTGCATACGCTCGCCCCGTCTCAGCCGCGCTATCACGAATATCATGAATTTGCCTAATTACAACAAAAATAATGAACTGAGCTTTAATGAAGTCAGACTCTGTTTTCTGCAGGTTAAAAATATTTCTGTATATAATATAAGCATGTATAGGTAGTTAGGTAGGTACCTATTTATTATGTTTAGGAAGAGAGGTAGGTATTTAATCGTTATTTAAGTAAGAAACTAATTAAGTATGTAATAGTATTAATGAAGTACCTATTAATAAAGATAGTAATAAATATTAACAATGTTTTACAATATCTTAGTATTTAAATTATTTTCACAGGATAATTTATAAATTAGGTATGTAACATAAGCTCGTATGCTCTCTTTATTTTATAAAAAGCGAGTCGAAACCGCGCACCGAGGGTTCCGTTCTCAAAAGAATTTTCTTTATCGTACTGAAAAAAAAAATTTTTTTCTCAAAAATCATAAATATTCGTGTAGGTACTTCGTTTTATTTTTCCTACAATACCTACATCTAATTATTTCAGTTTTGTTATCGTAAAAAAAAAGTGATTTAATTTTTAAAGTCATAAATTTTTGAAACTTTACTTTTTTTTTTGTATTATTATAATATCAAACACACTAAAACTAAGAAGAAAATCCAAACTAAAAATAAAAAAATGGCATTTTCGGTAAAATATAAGTAGGTAGGTAGGTTATTTCAGACTTTTTGGCTTGTAAATATCGGAGATAAGGGGGAGCATTTTTTACCATAATGAAAAAATGGTATTGTAATGTGCAAATAAATCCCTTTTATATGATACTCCACTTGTCCCAGTTACCCCACTTTCAGATGACGGCCCCCCATTTTTCATAAAAATAAAATTAATTCCATGGTACTTGGTATAGATGCGGGTATGCAAGTCCCTACAACTGTACCAAATTTCAATTCGATAGCTTTAGCAGGTAGTTCCTGAGAAAAACAGCTGTGACAGACAGACGGACACCGAAGTCTCATCATAAGGGTTCGTTTTTTATAATAATATAAGTTCCTAATACATGACATGAAACATATTATTTATATCGACCAATATCAGTACCTAGGTAAGTAAACCTAATACGTCCATCCGTCTGTATGACACAGCTGTTTTTCTCAGCAATTACTAAAACTATCGACTTGAAAGAATATTATAAAATAAACCAAGACTTCTTCATAAATGATAATAATCACTGATCGGAGTAGGTAGGGCTCTTTCGGGACAATGTCCTCAAAGGTTATATTAATATGGATATGATTTCGGGATCCCGTTTTAAGTTATCGAGCAAATGTTGTAAATTACTTTTATAAACCTCGCCCTTACTCGGCGGATTACGATTTTAAAAAAATTGTGAACTTACGAAGAAGTTAAAACACTACCATAGGTACACTAGCGCCATGAATCTTAAATAAAAAATATTTCACCACCAATCTTAAATGTGTATCAAAACAAATAATCTAAATAATATATTTATTCAATCCCGGAAATCCCGGGATTATTGGGCAAACTTATCCATATTATGACCGTATGTGGCAAGTACCAAAACCAGCCCTACCTACTCCGATCATAGATAATAATATAGGTACTTAGGTATAGTTTTAGTTAAATATAATTTCATGTTAAGTTATTTATTTAATACAAGTCACATTTTTAGCAGTCGGGAATTAAGAATTTGTAGAATAAGTTTTTTGTAATAAATGCAATAACAAAACGCAATTGATTCAGTCCGACCTTTACCCTATTACTGGACCACTCATATCACTATCTGGCCCGTTTTTCCTCTTTTGGTTATCTCTTTACTTTTGATGACAGTTATCTATCTAGTCAGGGTAGAAATCTATGGTCCGACCTCAGATCCTCAGATAGACAGTAGGAATCCCAATAAACAGTCAAAAACACTGGACCTCAAAATGTATGGAAATTCGCCATCCTTCTTTGAAAATAATCGAACGGCAGGAATAAAGCGATCGAATTCTGAAAGTGGGGTAACTGGGCCAAGGGGGTAATAGATAAGATACCTAAGTACTTATCATATGAAAGGGCTTTGTTTGCACTTCTAAGTCGGATACTCTTGACAGAGTTCGTGGTCACTCTCACACATGTCTAACAGCAGTCAGCACGCTGCACTACCATACGCCATTTGTATCTTGTCGAGTCCTGTCGTGCGGATTAATTCAGGGTCTGGTTGCTCAGAGCTTTTATCTGGTCAGTCCAGCGCAAGGCGGGACGTCCCGGTGACCTCGCGCCATCCTCTCTACCCTGGACATCAAGTCGCTCTATGGCATCCTCACGTCGTTGTTTCCATACCTAATACGAAACTATTTTTATTTTATTTTATGTATCTACCATAGTTTTTTACTTACAGCCCAAAATATCCAAAAAAGACCCTTCCCACTAACTTTATCTACCCCCGGTATCTCTGAAGTTTGCAGGCCGAAAAATTAGTATTAGGTAGGTAGATAAGTACCTACCTATAGATAATTAGCTGATAGAAGTTATTTTATGTGTATTTCGAGAAAAATAAAACGAAGAAAAAGAAAACATGGCTTAACCACTACAGCTGTCGAACGACAACAACCGGGACCGACTGTTTAACGTGCTCTCCGAGGCACGGAGGAGTTCAGATGAAATATACCACAAGCGGTCACCCATCCAGGTACCGATCGCGCCAACGTCGCTTAACCTGCACGATCACTTTCGGACCGTGCTCGCAACTACGCTACGAGCTCCTCAATATAAGTAGATAGATAATATAAGTAGGTAGGTAACTATTTTACGGCTTCGTTTTGGTGATATTGAACATAAACTGGTCATCATCAGGTCTACAAGGTTCCACAGTCCACAATGATGACACTATGATCCTAAACATTTGGACTCAAACTCGAATCACATAATTATTACAGTTCCAGAGATCCTATATCTGGCATCAAAGATACCTACTTCAAGATCTTAGCAACTATAATAAATAAGTTCTAATTTTTATAAGACATGGCTACAGGGTTCGAGGATATATATATCAAGCCATTTAGGCTGATATATTATATATCAGAAAAATTGCTATTTTACTAAAAAAGATGCCTATTTTCGATTCTCTGTTTCACTTTCACTATTCAACACCAGATGGCGTTAGTCATATTATAAACTGCGCTGTCGTTGGATATGGGACGTGGACACTAAAGTTGAAGAGGATTTTAGCCAGCTAATCTGGCGCATGGCAGACGACATGGAAGAGGTAGCTGAAAGTGAACTGTAAATATTCTGATTCAGATTCAGAAGACGATTTGCAGATGATCTTTGATTGAGGATTATTGTTTTTTAATCAAACGAATAATTGTAGTATTTTTATTTTATTTTTAATGGTTGATTCTTTGATCTATAAAAGACTGATGAAGTATTGACTTATTATATACCTAGGTATGAGAGATGATGATGAGAATAGTATACTATAATCTTGTTTTAATACAAGCACCTATAGTAATATAAAACTAAAAAAACCGGCCATGGGCGCGTCGCCGGACTCGCGCACCGAGAGTTTAGTTTTTTTTTAAATTACGTTTTGATTTTTATTCCTTAAAATTATAAATATTTAGTCTTCATTTTAATTTTCCCGTAATACATAACTATTAATACCTTCTATTAGTAACAATTATTTCGGATTTCTTGTCGATAAAAAATAAAATATTTTATTATACCTCAAAAATTGAAAATCATGAAAACTCCGTAACTAAATATAATAATTCGAATTACAGATATTTTGGCTTATCTACCTACATACTTCATTTTTTGTATATTTGTGGCCATAAATCAAAACCTATAGTACGTAAAATAAAATAAAAAATGGTTTTGTAATGTGCAAATAAAGCCCTTTCATATGATATCCCACTTTCCCCAGTTGCCCCACTTTCAGATTTCGACCCCCAATTTCGGACCCTATTTTCAATAAAAATAAAATTATTTCCAAATTTTTACTTGAGATAGACGCTGGCAAGCAAGTTCTACAACTGTGCCAAATTTCAAGTCTACATATTATTATAACATTACAAATTCCTTAGAAAAACAGCCGTGACATGCAGACGGACAGCCACCGAATCAGTCTCACCATAAATACTTTTTACCATTTTGGTGCAGAACCCTAAAAATACATGTTTTAAGTGCAAATATCATGTATATATCAAAAAAGTTGATATATAATATATATCCGATATTTTGATATTTATAATAAATATCGGATATTTTCGAACCCTGCATGGCTAAGAACTTGGAAGAAATTCTCTTATAAAAAAAAACCACGTCCAAATGCGGTCATTCATAAAAGTAAATGAAATATGATTCAATACACATACAAACAAACAGACATAACGGCCGGGGGGGGGGGGGGGGGGGGGGGGGGGAGTTTATAAGGGATTCCAAACCAAAGCGAAAGCGAAGATGAAAACACAAAAATATAAATCTAACCTACCCGTCTGCTACCTGTAGTTTTTCAAGTACGTATGTACTTCTACCTCTTTCTACTTTTTTCGTCGGTATAGGGAAACGACGACAAAAAAACGTCATCTCATGCCGCTCCAAAATAAATTGTTTTATATTTTTATAAAAATGTACCTATGTTAGTCTGCAAGGCTGAAAATAACGAATTTATTATTATTATGTAATTCGCTCAAATCGGTCTTGCTCTTTCAAAATGCCGCACGCGCTATAGCGCCGCTAGGTACTAGTCAAATTATGCCCCCGCGACAACAGAGGATGTCGACTGCCAAGTACACTCTCCTATTTTATGATAACATAGGAGTACATATCATATCTAATCTACCATACCTACCTAAGCAGAGCTCATAGGAACAACATGCTGAATTGGCAATGGTCTCATCCAGGCTCCTCACAGTCATCCTCCGCAGGACCGCAGCGCAGAACTTACAAAAATTATTACGTCGTATGGAACACCCAACAATTTTTTGTAATTAATTACTTACCTTTTTTTTCTTTATGTCTACATTCAAACCAAAACACCGCACAAACCAAATTTTACATCAGCAAAAAGAGTTCTTTGCTTAAATTCATATTTTGGCGGGACTTTTTTGTTTTTCTATTGTTTTGCGGCTCTGTGAGAAAACGTTTTTGAGCCATTCTTGAAAACTCCTTTTTACAATGTTGTCAGTATAGAGAACCATGATGCCATGACTGTATTATTCTAAGTTGATTTAAATTGTTGCGGGAGGGTATACTTTGTACACAGACGGTTCTAAATCCTGTAACGGACTCGGTGCTGTTTATTACGATCCAAACTGTTAAGGCTATGGTATCTTTAAAATTGGCAATCGCATTTCTATAATGACAGCAGAACTTATTGCTTTGTCCAAGGCTTTATTGCACGTCTCGAATTTAGAACAAAGGAAAATTGTTATTTTTACCGACAGTAAAAGTTCTATACAACATATAGCCAAATGTGTATCTGGTAAATCCATAGCTTATCACATCTTGGAACAAATCCATGAGTTTAATAACAAGGGTACGACCTTGGTTATTCAGTGGGTTCCAGCTCATATTGGGTTATCAGGTAATGAGGAGGCTGACAGATTGGCTAAGAAAGCTGTAGAAGAAGGAACGGAAGCTAACGTTTTGCCCTGCTTTTCCGAAATGCTTAATGCATTAAATTTAAATGCCGAGAGAATTGGAAGGAGTATTTCAATGAAAGATCAAAAATTAAAGGTATTTGATACAAATGTATCCAATCTGAGCCTCCTCATATACCTTGGTTTTCTGTATCTAATTTGAATAGACAAGAAATTGTTATTGCTCATAGACTGCGTTCAGGACATTTTCCAACACAATCTTTTGCCTTTTTAATGCAGAAAGCTAGCTCACCAAATTGCGAGGTGTGTGGAGTCAGAGACGACGTTTCTCATATTCTTATGGACTGTGTCATTTAAACCAAAAAAAGAGCAACTGATTAGACATTATGGTTTAAATTTATTGGATGTTGGTGTATTTCAGAGCATTTTGGCTGATCCAATTTCTGGTGCAGCTAGAATGCTCTATTATATGTTTAGGTAAAAGTAATTTATAACGTAATTGTAATTAGTTTAGGTTTAGTATATGCACGATGGGATTAACATAATCAATTATGATTACAATCCCTAAATTAAACAGATTTTTAAAAAAAGTTTCTAGATATTAAAAACGGTCTAAAATTATCAACTCTGCGCTTGGCGTTATTTTTCCACGAAAAAAACCTTTTTGTTTCGTTTTTGATTGATGATGATGATGAGCTCTATACAAAGAAACTCCACACGATAGGATAGGTACAAAAATAATGATTATTTTTCTATCTTCTTTTATGGAACCCCTTCTAAAATTTTATTTTACAAAAAAATTAAGTCGATGTTCGGATTTGGGTCAAATACTCTAAGGGCCAACCATATTATGTGAAATTTTAAAGTTTGTATATTACTAAGGACGTGAGAATTACCTATATATGATAAGAATATTATTCCATTTAGGCACTAAACCCGCCTGAGAGACGGACGAACGGAAGGAGTAGCGACAGCAATAATAGGACTCCATGTTCCATTTTGGAGTACAGTGTCCCTAAAAACCACCATTTGAATTGACCGTGTGGACCAATAATACCTACCTATGATCGACCAAAGTAAAAATTTCATATAAAATTTTCGCTTTTAATTCAGCAGCTTCATAGATAAGTGTATTGGGGCGCATACCTTCAACTACAGAGAAAAAGATTTAAATCGTCATTTTTTAATTATTAATGATAATGAATACCTATTTAATCGAAATTCAAGTACCTACCTACTTATGAAAGTACTCATCTTAATTTCATCGTAATTCTTACAAACATTTAAAATTTCAACATAGTTTTGGTCGAGGGCTTTGTCAATCCAAATAAATTTTAATATGCATGATCTTGAAATATTTCTTTTGTATCTCGATGTAAAATAGTAGATAAATATTTTTTATGTGATATCAACTATATTGTGATAGAATATTGGTCGAATTACACGGTTTTTACTTTTTTAGAAACTGACCTAGATTGCATAATCCTATACATTAAATCCAAAACTAAAATCGCAAAATTATAAACAATGTTTTTAATTTTGTTAAATTATAAAAAAATATCTACAATCAAATATAAAAAATATTTCACAAACATTTATAGAATTTGAGATTGAATTTAAAAATATTGGCGAAGTTAGCACAACATTATTGCAATAAACTGTAAACAACGTTCAAATAAATATAATGCGTTCACTCACTTTTCAAATAATTTCAATACACTTAGTGCTCGACTTATCGATGTCGAGTACCAGGAAGGCGATTCTCGCAAATGGATGTCGAATTCGACATTAGTCCTATCTCATTCGCTCGCATTACACGTGAGCGTGACAAGACGTTCGTAGCGCTAGACCTTTGTATGTCAAACTCTGCGAGAATTGGCTTCCTGCGACCACTCTTTGCATGTCTATTGCTAGTAGTAGACATATGTCTAAAAAGCTGTATCAATCGACATACGTCTTTTTTTTTCGACGAATGTCTCTTTCGAATTTATCTCGAATGTGCGAGAATTGCCCTCCTTATCAGATAAAACACTGATAGGCGTGCACGAACGGCATATTTTGACAAACGTCAGTATAAAATTTACACGAAGAAATTTCATCTACGTTGCACGAACGCACCCCCGGATAATTTTAATACTGACAAGCGTGCATGAACGGCATATTTAGTACAAACGTCAGTTTAAAATTTACATTGTGAAATTTTATCGACTTTACATGAATGCACCCCTGTATATGAAGGTACATTTTTACATTTCGTTCATTTCCTTCACTCATTTTCATTCTAGAGTGCGTTCCAAAACCAGTTGAAATTATTCATGTTGAAATTATACAAGTTCCATTGCTTGTACTTGTGTCAATTAAAAGTTTGATAATTTTCAGCTGTTAACGCAGTAATGGAAGACGGACAGAAGTTAACGTGAATTATTTCTATTGGTTATGGAACGCTCGAAGTTTGGAACTTCGACATTCGAAATAAGGAATTCAAATTTTACTTCGGCGCGGCTGCTGTGGCGGGCAGACAGGACAGAGTGCCCATGTCTCTCCCAAAAGCTGTAAGATCCCTATAGGGCACGAGTCTCCATTCGCCCTTGACTCGCCTTTTAGGGATCCGTACCCGAAGGGGAAAACGGAGCCTTATTGCTGTCATTCCGTCGTCCGCCTAGCGAGGGTCTAGCACCTAAACAGAATAAGATACAGTCTTCAAAATTTCACATATAATACATGAAGGTTTTCCCTTGACACAAATCTGTAATATCAACTTTAAAATTTTGTAATATCGTTTTGGGATCCCTATAGGTAAAATGGGTCGATAAAAAAATATTTTTGTTTATCGTGTGGATACCCCGTTTTTTAGAGCTCATCGGCAGAGTACGAATATATTTTTCAAAATTTTTGTAAAGAAAAAACTAAAGATGTTAATTTTAGACCACTTTTTCAACAATTTTGTTACTGATTATATTTGGGGTACGTTTACGTTGAAGACGTTGACATTATTGCCCGGTTCCAAAACGCATTTTTACTCGAAAAAAAGAAAGTGGTTAATTTAATTTATTTATTAGGTAAATTACAACAGATTACAACCATAGAAATTACAGAAAAATCGATATAAAGTTATGAGCTAGTTAAGAAACGTACGCAGGACCGATGTGCAGGTAATGGTCATTTACAAATACATTGTTGACAACGTTAATAGTCCAGCGGTTAGTGGCCTTATTACAGCCTGTAGTTGCAGATTGGCGTACTGAGTTGCAATTTCGTACAATTTAGAGAAAAATGAAATAGTGACATATTCTTTTAATTTAATTTAATACTTATTTATTACAATGATAGAAAGTTACATATCAATTTTTTTTAAGCTAAATCGTTGTCAATACGTGAGAAGAGCTTAGTCATAAAGGCAGCCTTTTAGCACGCCCCGCCCAAATGTTCCCAATGTGATGGTGCTAAATGAACAACAGTATCGGTGACCGAACGCCCACGTAAATCCATACTGGTGCCTCTCGGTACATACACAGCCGACCTAAATCATTAGAATTTAGGACCAGGGATTAAGATATTGTTGTGGATAACTTGGGGTTCTTTTTTGTAAAAAAAATAATCCTATAATCAATCCGGAGAAATTTGAAAAATCACGTCTAGCAACCCCTTCATCCATCAATCACTCACATGGAGCGCCGTAATGCACATCACGGAATGTACACCACGGAAAGCACGACATGGAATGCGCGACAAATATTTCATGCAATCCACAAGCGCCAATTCCATGTCGTGGATTCCGCGTCGTACGTTCCGTGGTGTACAATAATTGTACAGGTCAGAAAGCACAGCCTGGATTGCACGACATGTAAACCGTGTCATTATGGCGTGAATTCCACGTCGTGCATTCCATGACGTACGATCCGCTGTGTACAATACGGGTCCGAGCTGACATTGTACGACATGGAATGCACACCACTGGAATCCAAACTATATCCGGTTTCTGATTTTTATTACAGTGCGCGAAATTTGAATTAAATCAGTGTTGCTATTTATAACCAGTAGTTTATGATGCGTTCATTAATTCATTTTTATTGTATGTACCTAATCAATCAAACAATCAGACGTTGAACAAAAAGAAGAAACCGACGCATAAAAACACGAATTACGAAGATATAATTAGTTTAAAGGGGATCGGAAAAGTCTTATTTATGTTGGAGAGTTTCATCGCGAGAGATTAAACAAAAAGAAGAAACCGTCCGTCACCTTCATCAAAAATGACTACATAAAAGTTCATTTTAGTTTAGTGGTATAACTGTTTACATTTCAGCGATCGTATAACTGTGAAACTTGGTGTATTTTACATAAAAATCGTCTGAGCTGAACGATTTCTGTGACAATGAATATAGATGTGTGAATTCTACAAGAACCTACACTAAAATCGAAATACAAAAGCACTAGGCATTATGGGCCAACTGATGGTAAGTGTTCACCGTCGCCCATCATCATCTTACCTCACTTTATTAAGATTAGAGGTCTAATCTTGAAGACTTGGGTGGAATGTGTCATGTAGCCTTCAAACCAAAACACAATTTCTGTGTTTGGCATTTCTGCTTTGTGGCAGAAATATCTAAGAGAGTGGTACCATCCCAGTCGATCCTGCACATGAACTACAGCCTTGAAAATTATGTTATTTTAATATCCACGGTACTAATTTAACAATATTGTTGTTTTTCAGTGCACTCTAGCAGAAACAGAATACTCCGAAATGACTTTGTTTGAAGTCTTTATTTGGACCTGTCCTCTATGTATGCAGTCGATAAAAATAGCTCCCAGTTTTGACATATAGAGGCGATACATTTACATATTTCCACCAGACGCCAGAGGATATAAGCATTACCCCAGAAAATGTTACCTGTTGTCATAATATTACTCGAGTCACATTATACATACCACTATTCCTGTGCTTCGATCCAATGAAAGGTGGAAATTAGCATATTAAATCACAAAAGTCAGTAGTTTAGATCAATGAAACGGTTTTGATAAACAAGTGATGTTTAGATCACCGATGATGGTAGTACCTAGGCATGTTGTCCAAAGTTTTGGTGTACGAACCAGTGTGTAATATTTGTATGTGCATATTTTGTTATAATTATTGATGGTGTGACACATTGCAGTAAGTGTGATTTTCCTACTGACCTACATGCTGCTACCTTGTTTGTGATCCATGTTTCAGTTATCTAAAGAATAAATAAATGCTTATTAAGACAACCACCAGTATTATTAATTTATATGTCGAAGGGAAATAGCCGAATACCCTAGGAATTTGGCCAAGACTGGGGAGAACTGTTGCTCTGAGGCTCTGAAGCACCTTTGGTGGAAGGTGGAGGGCACGAAGGGAAGACAGGCACCCCAGGGTTATTTCCTCCATTCTACCTACTCTTTAAAAAAGTTTAGGGCGGTACTTATGTACACAATATTTATATTCCCCCACACCGCCTCCAACCAATCTCGTAACTCATTACTACATGATAAACAGTTTTAATGCAACCTTCTGTCACTACTGACGACCAAAAATCCTGAAATCCCTAGAGTATTCGGCTTTTCCTGCGACATATACGGACCTTTACGCTATGTCTTTTGCGGGGTAGGCAACTAGAACGGAGTGCCACGAATCTCTGTCTTGGCACTCTTCTCTTGCTTCCTTTACAGTCATTTCAGGCATGCTCGCCGTTGGAGGCGTCTTCTGCTCTGTAAAGGTAATCTAAGAGTAAGTACTCTGTCAATCTGAGCCCAGTTCTGAATTTGGGCGAATGAAGTACTATTATTAGACATGAACGCTCACCAAGGCCAAAATGCATAGAATTAAAATAACAGAGTTGTGGAGCGCGCTATGTTAGGTATCTCATTAAGAGATCGAATCCCTAACACAGAGATCCGCCTTCGGTCGGACAAAGGTGGAGGATGACGGAAAAAGAATAACGGCACTCTAGTAGAGATGAGCAGGACACTTGGCTAGACGGAATTACGGCCGGTGGACTAGGTCAGCGACGGAGTGGAGGCCTAGACTAGGGACAAGGTCGGTGGGCAGACCACAAGGACCTTTTAACCAGACCACCAGCCCGTTGCTCGGACGATATAGTCAAATTACAAAATAATTACAATGGGTTAGCGTAGAGTAGGTACTTACGTTGAGTAAGTACGAGGCCTTGTACCTGCCTGTACTTGCTATGTAAGGCCTCTGCCAATACCCAGCAGTGGGCAAAGTACGGCTAAGAAGACCCAGACCTAAAACTATTTATATCGCTAGGACGTCGGACTCCCATGCGGGTGGTCCGGGTTCAAAATCGTGCAGTGCCATGTACCAATGAGTTACGTACATTTACCGACTGCTCTGACGGTGAAGGAAAACATCGTGAGGAAACCTGCACACTGAGATAACCAGTGTGGGAAATGGGGAAGGCAATGACAAACCACCCCATTAAATCAGCCACACCAGTTAGTTACTTATGATGTTGCTACATTTATAGGACTTCCTCTGTACAGTACTGATGTGGTATCGGGTGGTTTAAGGCAGCTTCAATGATACACCATTTTAGACACTTTCCATGATTATTATTTTTTAATTTAATTATATTAAATCACTTTTTAAAATTAACTACATGAATCAAATTACTTACCCAATGAACACAGTATAATGATCCTCGTAAAATCTTCGACACAAATAAAAACAATATTAAATACTCATAATAATTACATCAATTTTTATAGTAAACTATTGATTATTGTAATATGCGACATACACAGAAGAACATCAGCTCATAAATATTTCGAAGAGAACAATATGACTATAATATCTCTATATATCTACAAATGTGTCATAGAGGTTCATAAAGAAACGTCAAATTTCCCCAAAAATCAAGACGCACATATGTATCAAACACGAAACAGAGAAAGAAGATATTTTCAAGGCACAGGTTAAGGCCCACTATCTATCCCAATGACTCCTTCTTCCTTCCTTACTTTTCCACAACTTTGGTTTCTAGTTATATTTTAATATTTTATTTATTTATTTAGTATTACAAAAAATTGCACAGTAATACAGTTAACACTAAACACTGTGAATTCAAATGTTTGACATTGACACTATACTGTACTCAATGTACAGTATAGTATAGACAGATACAGATATATTTAAAACAACAGTACAATAGGTAGATACATCTTGGTATTATTCAGTAATGGTATTTGTACGTCTTTACGTGAGATCAGTTTAAGATGTTATCGATAGATAGATAATTCAGAATGTAATCCATTTATCTAAATAGCGATAGCAACCGTACTTTGTATCATCACGTAAGGCCACACCTGCGTCTAGACGTCTAATGCATCTTTTACTCGGGGGACCGGGACTTTGTGCGTAAATTATTTTGATGCTCTACTTAATTAATTTGAATAGCAGCAGCCTCAACTTCCATCTTGAATGTTTAATGCATATTTAACGACATTTGAGGTTAAATGCGACTGTAACAACACCAATTAACGCGAAATCAAATTTACGTTAATTTTCACGTCGATTGAGACGCTGATAGCGAAGCAAGCAGTCGTTTGATACAAGATGACACAGGTGCATCCTGGAATGTGAGAGAGTCACCAGTTAGTCACATAAGATGTTGTCGACAAATTACTAGGATTTCCTTTGTGACTGTGGTATCTAGGGCACATACTATTGTAACAATGTATTTTTAGAAGGAACAATAAATATACATACATAAACTTACGCCTGTTTCCCGCAGGGGTAGGCAGAGACTAAACGTTTCCACCTGTACTGATCCTGACAAACCATTTTCGCTTCTTCTCATCAATCGTATCGTACACACCCATAGGTTAGTGGTTGACCGCACCTGACTTTTCTTTAGAACGTCCGCAATTTGGTCGACGTAGATCCTTCCAGATAGATAGATAGAAACACTTTATTGTACACAAAATCAGGAAAAATAAAAACTACAGGAATAATAACACGATATGTACAAAGGCGGCCTTATCGCTTAAAGCGATCCTTCCCGGTCTCTCCTTCCCTTCCATTCCCCTTTTCCTTTTATACCGCTTTCGTTATTCTCGTTCCATTCATTCTTTCCATGTGTCCAAACCATCTCAACATCGCTCTTTCAATCTTACTCACTACATCGTCTTGCACACCATATCTTTACTTACTATGTCATGTAATTCTAAGGCAAGGGTAAAATGGTAAGAACCCTTCTCTTCATCACCCTCACATTTACGTCTCTGGTGAACAAACTCCCTAAATAATATAAGAATTCTTTCACTTGTTCAACCCTTTCACCATCTACTTCTCATAAATATTAGTCAGTCAGACATCTTCTTTTTCCAGAACCATAACTTGTCTTGCACACTTTATAGTGTATGTGTAGGTAGTTGCACACTACCTATTATGTTTGTATGAGAGGGTAGGCGAGTTTTCGCCAGTCAGTTAATACACTTATAAGACAAAGCGTTGTCTTTTCATTGTCCTCGCTTTTCCGTCCCAAATATACTACAGTTTGGCGACGAAGGGAGTCAAATCCCGTGTGTGAAGTGCAATTAGTTATTTTTTCCAATAGTGAGATGGCTCACTGCCTTTTTGGTGGAACGCTAAACTTTGATCATCGTTGTCATCAATGGGAAACGTTTCAACAACGCCTAAAGCAGTACTGTATCGCAATGACAAGTTGTCTGTTAAACGCCGTGCGATATTGCTAACGTGTTTGTTGGAAGAAACGTTTGCAGTGGCGAAAATCCTACTGCATCCCGATAACTTAGACGAGGTTAACTACGACGCACTGCTAACTCGGCTGAGTGCACACTTTGCCTCGAAACGTTTTCATTGTCCTCGCTTTTCCGTCCCAAATATACTACAACTTTCACTTTCATTCCTTTTCTCAAGTTCCCAACCATTAGTTACTATGCTCTGAAAATCCTCCACCAACAACGGTATTAAAACATGGTCATCAGCAAACAGCTGTCCATAAATAAATTGAACAGTCCCACAGTGCACCATATTTTGTGACACAGGCAACTAAACGCCTCATTATAAGGAGTTCAGTGCCCGTATTAAGTTGAAGTTCAACTCATACTCGGACAGTGTCGACAACAATTCATGCCTTATCACGCTACCATAATTCAATAATAGCACAATACGCTTCTTGATGCATATGCAGATGATTTTCGCTAATACATCGTAGTGAGAACACCTGATCCATGCACCCCATACCCTTCCTAAATCCCACTTGTTCCAGATTCTTTCATCAGTTACTAGTAAGTAGCATAGAAAGTACAGCATACTAGTCACAAGGCCCTTTCCACTTCTCAATATTTCCAGCGTTATTCAATCACATTACGCAGCATTCCCCATCTTCATGTTCTTAATCGCTTTCACAATCTCATCCATACATATTTCAGATACATTCTTGTCACTTAATTAATAGCTCAATAAATTCATTCAAACTTACAGGTAGCGGCGGCACCAGTAGGTTCATTTTCACGTCGACTGTGAAGCTGGTAGCGTGGGGAGCACACGAAGCACAACAGAGCAGGCAGTCGTTTGATACAAGATGACACAGGTGCATCCTGGAATGTGAGATGGTCACCAGTTAATCACATACGCAGTTACCAACGCTGATGTCGCCAAATATACATTGTAAAAATGTAGTTTTAGAAGGGACAATAAGAACAATCAAACTTACAGGTGGCGGCGGCACCAGTAGGTACATTTTCACGTCGACTGTGACGCTGGTAGCGTGGGGAGCACACGAAGCACAACAGAGCAGGCAGTCGTTTGATACAAGATGACACAGGTGCATCCTGGAATGTGAGATGGTCACCAGTTAATCACATACGCAGTTACCAACGCTGATGTCGCCAAATATACATTGTAAAAATGTAGTTTTAGAAGGGACAATAAGAACAATCAAACTTACAGGTGGCGGCGGCACCAGTAGGTACATTTTCACGTCGACTGTGACGCTGGTAGCGTGGGGAGCACACGAAGCACAACAGAGCAGGCAGTCGTTTGATACAAGATGACACAGGTGCATCCTGGAATTTGAGATGGTCACCAGTTAATCACATACGCAGTTACCAACGCTGATGTCGCCAAATATATATTGTAAAAATGTAGTTTTAGAAGGGACAATAAGAACAATCAAACTTACAGGTGGCGGCGGCACCAGTAGGTACATTTTCACGTCGACTGTGACGCTGGTAGCGTGGGGAGCACACGAAGCACAACAGAGCAGGCAGTCGTTTGATACAAGATGACACAGGTGCATCCTGGAATTTGAGATGGTCACCAGTTAATCACATACGCAGTTACCAACGCTGATGTCGCCAAATATATATTGTAAAAATGTAGTTTTAGAAGGGACAATAAGAACAATCAAACTTACAGGTGGCGGCGGCACCAGTAGGTACATTTTCACGTCGACTGTGACGCTGGTAGCGTGGGGAGCACACGAAGCACAACAGAGCAGGCAGTCGTTTGATACAAGATGACACAGGTGCATCCTGGAATTTGAGATGGTCACCAGTTAATCACATACGCAGTTACCAACGCTGATGTCGCCAAATATATATTGTAAAAATGTAGTTTTAGAAGGGACAATAAGAACAATCAAACTTACAGGTGGCGGCGGCACCAGTAGGTACATTTTCACGTCGACTGTGACGCTGGTAGCGTGGGGAGCACATAAAGCACAACAGAGCAGGCAATCCTTTGATACAAGATGACAGGTGCATCCTGGAATGTGAGAGGGTCACTAGTTATTTGCATAAATAATGTAGTGTAATTAGTTTACTACGGCGTAGCCCATATGCCTACGCAAAAACAAAAGTCCAGCAACATCATTACCTTTTAACTTGACTCATTCATCAAAAACCTAAACCACTTCCAGGCGACTCTAAAACTTGAAAGTACACCGCAGAGCAAGTATGGAAAAAAAAATATGCTAATGTTAATTAAAAAAAATATTATTTCTTTTTCGTTTGAAACAGGACACTTTTATTTTTTCTGCCTACAATTTTGTATGAAAATTGATTTCAGGTAAATTTTCACTTATAATTTTTTTTTCTCAAATACTAAACAGAAAGTTTTTACTTTTGTAGTATTTTGTAATATGCATCAAAATGCGTAACATATATTTTAATTTTTCCACCGGCTTTTTTTTCCATACTTGCTCTGCAGTTTACTTTGTTACGATCTGACCAAGGATTCCGAAGGTAGCACACAGAACTCCTCAATGTGATTTAGTTATTGTTTACAATATCATATACAATTTCTATAGTGATATTAAATGTTAGGATCTAATAATGGATTTAGAAGGTAGCCTACGAAACTCTTCAACAATTAACAGAATAGGTCTCGCAATATATAGAACATGATAGGAATTTCCTAGAGTAGATTGGGTTATTAGGATCTGAACATGGATTTCAAAGGTAGCCCTTAGCTCAACGGTGTACAGCTCAGACCTCGAGACAGAGTCAGTATATTGGCTAGATCATAGAAGCGGATAATATTCTGCATCTCGGAAGCCAAAAGATGATAATGAAACATTTGTTTTATAGATTATGTTTACAGGACAGATTTAGGAATTTCTAGGCAAAACAATATTGATAAACACAAAAAAAAACAGAAAAATAGTGACTGATATGATTGATATAGATAGGACGCAATTACAATATTGTTAAATAATACGATAAATAGTATGATGGATGCAACAATGTAAAGTATATATCTATGCAACTTGTACATAATATACACAAACCTATTAATCCATATTACACCGTGATCCTATCACATCAGACAATCAACCATAGTTTAATTCACGTGGAATTCACTTTTATCATGTCCTAAACTACATTATACGATGAAATGTTAATAAAAACAATACAATGTAAAATGTAATTTTATGCTGGTTGCACAAACCAAACTAAAATATGGGGCACGTAAACTTATAAAATAGGTCCGAATTTTGAAAATCCAGCCTTATCGAAGGGCCAATATTGATAGTGCTATAGGTTAAAATAAAATATTGGATTTTAGATGGGATTAGGAAGTTTGTGACTCACGAACTGTCTCCGATGTCGTCGTAAAACTTTGATCTGTGATGGATGTGTGTTTACCGGCTGTTGTTTTCCTTCTTATTTAATTATAGCGTCACATAGATTGATTGGGGGATATAAGGTTGATGGAGATTTTCGAAAATATGTAGAAACCTGTTTAATAAAAAAAAGCGGACATAACCTTATAGGTTTTCAGAAAAAAATTATGATATGAGTACCTAGGGAACAGTTTTCCGTTTATTCATAGTACTCTGTGGTGACAGTGACAAATCCAAAAGGAAGGTGGCCGCTTCTATAGTTCGTTCAAAAACCAGTTGAAATTATTCACATTGTCAAATAAGTTTTATAAATTTTCAGCTGTTAACGCGGTAATGAAAGATGGACGTTGAATACGTTGTTAGATGGATACGTGAATTAGTTCAAGGTTATGGAACGCTCTAGGTGGCAATAGATAGGAGGAAGTGGAAACATGTGCAATCATAATTAATAGGACTTATTATTTGTAATTTATGCAATTTACACTCTAATTTGCATAAATTACAAATACACACGTTCCAAATCCAGTTGAAATTATTCACGTTGACAGCTGTACGAGTATGAGTATGAGTACACTTTCCATTACAAGAATTAAACAAAAATTTGATGAATTTTAAGTTGTTAACGCGGTAATGGAAATTGTTGTCAACGTGAATTATTTCATCGGGTTATGGAACGCTCTCTAACAAGAATAGTGTAATGATCTCACTTCCTTGATAGATGGCGTCAGCTGTTTTGAATTGCACGTTGTGCACTGTTTACATTATCTTTTACTCTGACGGTGGGTTTGAAAAAAAGGCGTACGATCGGTTGTTTGCAATATCAATATTAAAGGTAAAGGGAGAGGGTAGACATTGATTGGCAACGGATCGCGTTGGCGTTGAATTTGTTAGGGGCGTGCGATCTTAGATGGAAGTGGAGGGATGGTTCGAGCGTAGCTATACTGATTTCCACACTACCTTAGGGCTGGGTTACACCTGGTCAAGTACAATGGACAGTAAAATGGATAGTTGACAAGTATGCGCTGTCCACTGTACTTCACTGAGTGTAGACCAGCCCTTGGAGGTACAGTATTTAGTGCGTATTTTTATAGTGGTTTCCCCAGTAGGCCTATTCCACTTTTAATTTATTTCTTTCTACTAAATAAAAATATATTACCAAAATTAAATTTAATTCAGTTGAAATTATTTTTGGTGCTGTGTTTTTAATTTGTAAGTAATTTTACAAAGGAATAGTTTAACTGAAAGAATTATGCCAAAAAGAACTAAAATTCAATTTTCATTATTAATCAAAGTAATTTGTCAGTGTAAATCTTCTAAAACAACTTTTATTAGTACGGCGGGCATAGTGACAGACAGCGGCATGTTTTCATTGCGCATACAATAAAACAGGTCTGTTTTATTTGTACACCAACAAAAACATCTATTTTGCTTATGACACGAATGCTGGTTGATTGTAGATGTTTTTTTAGATGAATATATGTAGTGTGGATAATACCACACTACGGCAAAATGGACAATGCCACGGCACTCCCTCACCATGGTGGTCCAACTGCCCGGTACAGTAGTCGCACAATACATGCCCACACGGTATTAGTGCTTGCCTCGGAATTCCCTCGAGGCAGATGCGACACGAGGCGGCGGCATTGGATGCAGGTGTACCTGCATCTGGTCTACGGACTGCACGCGCGAATTCAACAGCGGGAAGATTAATCAATTCATCGTCGTCGATGTCATCCTCGTTGACGAGAGCGGGCTCTGCTGCGGGCCCAGGCTCCTGTGCGGGCGCGGGCTCCTGGGCGGGTGCGTGCTCCTGGGCGGGCTCGGGCTCCTGTGCGGGCGCGGGCTCCTGTGCGGGCGCGGGCTCCTGGGCGGGTGCGTGCTCCTGGGCGGGCTCGGGCTCCTGTGCGGGCGCGGGCTCCTGGGCGGGTGCGTGCTCCTGGGCGGGCTCGGGCTCCTGTGCGGGCGCGGGCTCCTGCGCGGGCGCGGGCTCTGGCGCAACCACAGGCATAACAATGCGTGCAACGGCGGGTGCGGGCTGAACAGCGGGCGCGGGTAAATTGTGGTCCTCGACGATAAGCATATCCTCCTCAGCTACATCGTCTCCGCCGATCTCAACCTCCTCTCCGATATCAGGGACATCTACACCGCCGCGCACGTCGATGATGCGCCCGATATTGGTGAGGAATTCCCGTAAAGTAATGGCCCCTCTATTAAGGGCCCTTTCCAGTGTTGTGTGCTGCGTCGATCTTATAAAGTTGCGTTCCCGGTTACGTCGTGGCAGTGGGCGGTCTTGAAGATTTCGCTGCGTCTCAAATCGGGACGCACTCACTGACAATTTATTTGTCATGTTCTCTAAAATTTAAGATAGTATTAAAAACAGCTAAAAGTTCAATACCTTCTATTTTCTACATCGAAAACAATGTTTATTATAATAATAAAATGTTATTTAGGTAAATGTTAGTTAAATTGCGGCCATCTTTTGTGCCTATCCCATTTTACACACTGGTCACCTCAGTGTGCAGGTTTCCTCACGATGTTTTCCTTCACCGTCAGAGCAGTCGGTAAAAGGATGTAAGTCTTCGAAAAATACCAAAAACTCATTCGTACATGGCACTGCACGGGTTCGAACTTATAAAAAATTAATTTATTTAAATGAACATAAATGGTTTTACAAAAATGCTTGGAACAGATTTTTACATTTTACCTGATTTCGGTGGCTTTTTTTTTTCATTTTTAAGACATTTGAATAAATGTTAGTGAAAACAGAACAAAAAATATATACAAATATAGGCGCATCTGTAGACCAAGCGATTTATGATATATTTGATCCACCGAAAAACGCGACCACCAAAATCAGAAAACTCTCCACCGGCATCAGATTCTCATACAAAAGACAAACATTTTTAATTTATTGCCACACAATTTTTTATGTATAAAAATAAATAAGGTATAGTCATGCACTTACTACGCAAGTCTTTACTTGTTACATACATACATTAACATAATAAGTAGATATTTTAAGTCCATAATCCCCGAAGGGGTAGAGAGAGGAACAGTAGTTCCCACTTTTTGTTAAAATCTTAAAAGTACGTAAATAAATACTTAAAAGTTTAATTTTAATCATCATATAATGTAATCTCGAAAACAAAATGAAACCGAAGACTCCCGAGACGATCTCTCCACGCGGTAGAAAGTCAGACAACTTGGGCTAGTTTCGGAGCGGATCGAAGTGATTTCAAAATAAGGGTAAGTGCATCTTTTGAGCCCTGAGTCAGATTACATTTTCTTATACCTATCTCTTACCTACTTGTGTATGTGTAAATAAAATATTGAATTGAAATATTAATATTTTTCTTGATTTATTATGCTAAGGTACAAAAATTACGAAGAAGCCCAAAACGAACTACCTACATCCATAGAATAAAACTACATTAAAGGTTTTCATTGTCATTCGTGCTCCTGCGAATCTAAATGTACGTCAATGCTAAAGAATTTTCTAAAAACTATAAGCACGCGTATCTACTTTCTACAATATAAGTAATTAAATATTAATAAACCGTATACTTATACGCAAAATTACTTGTACATTTGAAATAAATTACCCGTGAATTGCCATGCATTGGGGCTTGGTCCTATACTCCGCCGCATTTGTTCGTGAAAATTTTCGCAAATGTTCGTCGTCCTGTGCGGCCGCCCATGCACACTGAAGCGTTCTGGCCCAACCTTAAATGAAAATTCTTTATTACCACTCGTTTCTCCGTTAGCTTGTATGTTTGGGTCAAATCTTATATTAATATTATTACCCATACAATACAATATTTTGGTGTCCATTACTTGACTTGACTTGCTGTTGGTCCTAATGACCTTTACAGCTACCCAGGTGGGTACGGACCTCGGCTTAGGACGTCGCTGGGGAGGGAGGGGTCGGGGAGAAGCGGCCTGGAATACGCCGATAGCGCGTGTAAGCGCCAGAAGCGGGTAGCCGCCCGCGCCGGAGCGGGCGGTATGTAGGTGCTGTGTGTTAACTACTATCGGGTGGGGGAGTGGCTTCCGCGATGGAAATCGTGATGGCGTCGTCGGGGTCGTCTAGGACGTGTCTAGGCCGACGTCGACGACGGGATGTCGGTAAACCGTTAGTGCAATAAGCGGCGGCGCTTACTACTAGAGGGTTTGGGTGGTGGGGAGCTTGTTCGAAGAAGCGTCGAGACGCTAACTTCATGTATTGAGCGATCGTGGGGCTGCTCTGTTTTACTCGTATTTATGAGAACTTTTTTGGGAGGGTGTAAATGACCTAATAATGGATCCAGATGGAAGTGCAACAAGCGTTGAAGGCGGATGAAGGCTGCAGCAGAGTGGGAGCCCCAGTCATCTTGGTCCCCCATGCCACTGGAACCAGTTTCTACTTCTGCGAAGAGTGTGTGGCTAGCGTCTGCACAGCCCTACCTACACTATAAACTCCACACGCGCAAGCGTCTGCTAATCTGACGACGACGACGACGAATGGAGCCAGATGAAAATTTTCAGGTGGGATATACTGGTTATAAATACCACTTTTCAAAAAAAAATTCTAAGTAATATAAAAATTGAAATCACTTAGCATTGACGCTTTGAAAAGGGTAGCAGCGCACACTTGCCCCGACTGATCTAACATATTGAAATAATATTGGTGGTTTTGTTTGGTAGTAGTAAAACCATCTACAGATCCACAGTAGGTACCAGTACTTAACTAAGTATATTTTGCTAAGGAAAGTGGGTGAAGTTATCTCAACTCAAGCATCAGTATATAGGTATACAGTGCAGTTTAAAACTTTAACTCTTACCCTTCTCATCCAGTGTGACACAAAATATGCGTGGAAATCCTGGTTGAAGGGTAATGCATGATCGGCAGCAATTAGCGGAATTTCCGCTAGGCCAAGGGCCACCGTTGCCGCTGGCAGTAGAGCCAAGGCCGCATACAGCCTGACTAGGACATGGGCAGGGGATCCTCGGCGTTGCATAACATTGAGACCTTCTCTATTCGCTCTGCGCATCAATGCCTGTAAATAATAAAAGGGTTATTAATGTCTCTTTTATAATTTAATAATTAAAACAGAGCAATAAAAAAAATTATTGCCGGGTTTACCTGGTAAAAATGGAAGTAGCAACCTTGGGTTGCTACACCTGTCACATTCTCCAAGGCGTTGTGCAGAGCGGTCTCGTAGTCTGCCATTACATTAACAGGGTTAGGTTGGCCTGCCGCATGCCATATCAGTCTGAGTACAGCCTCGTACAGGGGCCTCGTTCGATTGGCCATTAGGGCCACTACTGGGTGAAAGTAGTGCCCCTCGAAAACAGTGTGTACGGTTAGAATTTGAGCCGCTGCCATGCTCGCCGGTACTGTTTGAAATGTGCCGTCGGCTAGTATTGACGTACTAACACGTATGCATTCCGCAAAATTGGCCATGCCCAAAACTACTGCCGAGGCCCCTTGTGCCGACACTACGCCGATTAAATTTCGCCTATAATCAGGGTGCGCCTGTAACGCCGCACCGTACTCTGCCAATGTGTGCGGTATCTGTGGCACTAAGCCCCTTCTCCACTTCCGCAAGGATGACTGGACCTGCTCAAAGGGCAAATGTGTTGCCGCCACTGGATGTCTGTTAAAAATTTAAATGGTTATTATTAGAGACCGGATTATACAGATTAATTGATTAATATTGAACAATAAAATAAAAACAAAATAATAACATGAAAATTATAGAATTGGTGCGTTGCGGTAAAATCAGTCGTATATTAATTACTTATGTAAAATGTATGTTAAAAAATATCACAATAAAATATTGAGAATGTAAAATATGTGGATTTTATGTTAAAAATGTTTTGACAGATAAGGGGTAGTAATCTTATGTTGTTCGGGCAGTATTTGAACAACTTTAGATTTAATTACCCTTTATCTGTCAAAACATTTTAACATTAATCAATTAATCTACACCTTCTCTCTGCATTAATCTTTGATCTGTGGTAACCTGTGGGTTACTAGAACTGTTTCCGTGCGATAAATATTAGTTTCCTATTTTTGTAATTTTTTTAAAGCGGCAACGTAGTTGTCGATTCAAATTCAATGTTCAATGGAACTGACACCATGGGCGTATTGAGAACCTTTCCAAACATATTTTTTTCAGATTAGTTAGGTACCTTAAAAAGTATGTCAGAATGTTCAAAATTACATAAAGCCACATATAGCTGCATTCACAGATTCTTGAGAAATGGTAGTTAGTAAGTTAACAAACATCCTGTGACTGCAGACTTGACTCAAGAAGTGATGTTAAAAAAAGCATGGTACGAATTACTTACCTCGCCGCCACACTTTCGTAAACTGAAAGTATGGGTATATTTTGTGTGAGTATAGTTTGTCTCAATTCTTGATACATTTGGTTTCTGAAAAGTAACAAATACTTATTAAGTTTAGGTAACAAAAACATAGGTACTAGAGGAAAATAATGAGTATTGTACATTTATGTGAAAATTTTAAGTTTACCTATGTCTTATTCAGTCTAAGTACCTACTAGACCCGCATAACAGACGGACGGACGAACGAACGGAGTAGTGATAGCATAGGGTTCCTAATATTCCTTCTGGGTACATTATAAAGAAATAGGTTCGCCATTTGCCCCATGCACGAAAAAATGAGAGGAAACCAATATAGTTCGGTAAATGAATATCACATACCTACTTAACAAAATTTATTCATAATAAATAACATGACATAACACAATCCTCTTTGAGTATAGTTACATAGTACCTAGTACATCACATAAAACTACGCGCGTAAGTACAACGAATGCGTTGGTCTAATAATTTGACCATATTTTTTGGTAGTAGGTAAGTAAAGCAGGCACCTTACCTTTCAAAGATCCACGGTTTGGGATCGTGGTTATGTGGATACCTTACGCCCAGGTCTATGCCGAGGCGCCATATCCACTTGGCATTACAAAACGTTTCGGAGCATCTTAGTTCAATCGTCGTTGGATTTACTCTTGACTGAATGTAGTAATAATCCCCACACCGGTACCACTGTGATGGTCCACGGAAACCGATAATTCTATATTGTTCCATCACACAAATTAGGCAATTTACTAGTTATACTAATAATTCAAAACAGTGCAGACACTGCGAACACAATGGCGCGAGTTGGCGTCTAAAAGTTTTGTTTTGCCGCCAACTCTTGAAATATTTGCCATAAAAAGTTTTTTTACCACCATTCAATAGAGACAAGTTGACAACATAACAAACTGTTTTTTAGTGTTTCCTTCAGCTTCAGCTTTCTCAATACCACTAGATGGCGCTCTACTAAAGTTTATTTTTTTAATTAGGAAGAGATTCACATTCATCATAAATAATTGTCAAATTTGAAGATAATTGAGAGGAAACACACATTTTATTGATGAATGAAGATGGATTCGCGCTCTTACAAAATGAGGCTCAGCAATTTAACTTTTTAATTTCCAAAAAAAAACAATCACGACATTGCAGAAAAAAATTAAATATTTATAATACGATAGCCCAAATTAAGTAAAACACGCTGATATCTTTATTATTTCCCAATAACCTAAAATGGTTTTGTAATTAGTAAAATCTTAGATGTGACTTTCATTTGATCAATAATGATTGAATTTAAGATTTTGTCAAAAGTTTAGGTGTCTGAAAATAATGAATTAGTGCATGAGATACTAAAAAATCACGTATTTTTCCTCTTCCGCATTGAAATTAAACAAAAAGTTTATAAACTTTTTCGTTGTGGCAAGAACTTATCGTACGTGGGCCTGGGGGAGGCCATCTTATTTGATTACTTTGATGAAATGAATATGTATATTTTTACAAAAAGCTACCTACTACGCAATCAAAAAACATTATGTCAAGAAAACTACTGTCACTTTGTCATTCCTGTAAGATGCAGCGCCATCTATCTCGAATGATAGAAACTTAAGCTGGATAATCCCTCATTAAGAAAATGGACTATAGGCGATAAAACTATCAAAGAATAAAATTAAATAAAACTGACCAAGTGCGAGTCAGACTTGCGTACCGAGGGTACTGTGAATCATGCATTGCATGCAATGCAAGCAAGCCGTTGCCTACTTACCTTTGTTGTTGTTTTTTTTAAGGCAAAGGGAACTGAGCCCATACAGCCATGTCTGATGTAAACAACTCTTGCAAGTCTTCATTAAAATGCTGGTGTGACACATTTCAATGCTATCTGGGAGAATCTTCCACACTTCTGCACCATCCGAACCAAAGAAGAAGGCGTCCCGGACGCAGTATGGCTCTTCAAAATCCAGCCAAGTACGGATCGGGCTACAGAGTCTTATTTGACTTTACTTCACTGTCCCACACATTAATCACATTTTGTAGACGTTCTTCGAATAAAAAACACCATTCTTACTTGAAAAGCACTACTGTAAAACAATTTGCAAGACAACGAAAAAAAGCGAGTGTGGACGCGTCAAAAGCGCGGGAGAAACTCCCTACTTACCTACTGTAACAAAATAATATAGGTAATGAATTTTCGTGTTAAGACCTTACTTCATGGTTAGGATATATGTTGGCAACATAAAGTATTTATTTTATCATTTTAAATGTCAGTTGGTTCTAGTGTCATCCGTCATTATAATCGGGTGAGTGCACGTCGATTTCTTATGAGTCTGAAATAAATAAAAAATCCGACAATAATGGGACTTATCATATTTGGAATAAGCTAAAAGATAAAACTTCCGAACTTTTTTTTTTATTGTAGGTATGGGAAATCACCCGGTTGCAACAATCACCAAAGGAAATGGAAATGGAGGTTTAATATAATAAAATAAAGTAATGTTAATAATAAATATTTTTTTATAAGCTATTATTTAGAAAGAAAGAAAGAAAACACATTAATATAAGTATACGAGTATTATGTCTGTCGGAAATACTGTGGAATAAAAAACCACATTTGTCCTTCTTCTTTATTCGGAGAAAAATTATCTTGTGCGCTCGTGGATCGTGGCCGCCAGTTAGTACATTATTTAAACCTACAAGTTTATAAATTCTAGTGTTCGATGTTCTTAACAGCTCGTTACTACCCTGACATGCCCTGGTGAACATTCCATCAAAGAATTGGTACACATAGAAGGTCCGCTCCGGGCGTCCGCGATTTTGATTACGTCACTCAACCGGTAGCGCTAGGGCAGTTATAATTCCCAATTTCAAAGAAACAGCTTTGCGAAAAATATTTCTAGCAATGCATTTCGTTTATTGAAAGTACAATAAGTTATACCTACAACTCGATCACGCCACAGCGCGTGTATTTCGGAGTTAGTCCATCTAGTTCTACTATTAGTTCTACGATAGAACAAAATGGACAAAAAACATACGGAAAGTTCTACTGTTCAGTATGACATAATTAATGGACACGCTCATTACAATCCTATTTGTTCTACAATAGACGCCGGCAGGCTGTTCCATTCCTTAACCGTTCGCATAATGAACAAAGAAGAAAATCGCTTCGTACGAATAGATGAGATATCAACAACATAAGGTTGGAACCCTTCCCCGCGCCTGGCAGTCTGAAGGCGGAATGGAGATGCTGGAATTAGGATCTAAGGTTAAAACTACTAGATTTTTTCAGAGTGAGCGTGACAATTTGATTTTAGAATCAGCGGCCATCCCAGGTTCAACACCATTGGATTTGACTATTGTGTGGCCGCCAAATATAAAGCTAAAAATAAACAAAACCGTCACGGAGTGATCGATTTTGTTCGGCCTTCTTCGCTAAATTTGGCTCTCTGGAATCGATGCCAAAATTTAAATTATGTACGAATGAACCCATCAAAAGAAATGGCAACACTTGAATTTACCACACCGGAACCGCAGCCATGTTGATTTGGATTCCACTGCTGTGCATTCCGAGGGCGTGCTTTCCGCTCTGTACCCGTAATGTACGCCCGGGAACGCACAGCGTGGAATGTACACCGCGGAAACCACGTCACATTGATTTCAATGGTTGTGCTTTCCATAGTGTACGTTCCATGATGTGCATTCCGCCCCGTACATTTGGTGTACAGGGCGGAATGCACAACCGGTATTGTACAGCATGGAAGGCGCGACAAGGCCAAAGTTTCGATTCCGTGCCCGCGCATTCCACGGTGTACAATCCAAGACTGTGCATTATTATGTCGTGCATTAACCGGCTCCACTCACATCATCCATTACATTAGTCATTCATTCAATTTCCATCATTCATTCGTGCGCGGCGTCGTTTCGCTATTTTATTCGCAGAATCTTTTAGTCGCTATAATTGTGATATTTTTCTGGTTAAAAGTGTGATTTATTCAGTGAACCGTCATGTCTACAGATAATATTGAAAAATTGTATCAAAACTACGGGATATTGGCCGACGCCAAAGACGACATTTCGAAGGTAACCCCTCTTTCTTTTTTGCCATTAATTAATTTACATTTTTATAGAATCTGGAAACATTCGATTGTAAATATCATTTGATTACTTGTTTTAGCATGAAAAAGAGTATTTGGAGATATTAGCCGCTGTGAAAGGCTCCGATAAAGAGAAACGTCTAGCGTCTCAGTTCATTGCCAAATTCTTCAGCAACTTTCCTAATCTTGCCGAGCAAGCCATCGAAGCGCAGTTTGATTTGTGCGAGGATGATGACGTCGCTGTAAGTAATACCTATTTTATAACTTTGTCTGTGATCTAGTCTATGTAAGGAGGTGCCTATAAAGTTATAGGTTCATACCACATGGTATTTTTCTTGTGTTATTTATTATACTCGTTGGATCTTCATTCCTATGCATGCTCTAAGGATTATGCATATTCCAATACCTACCTTATGATTAGAGTTGGTAGGTACATTATTTATAACTACCACTAGTGAAAGTTGTATCATTGTGGGGAAGGTTAAAATAAAATAGTATTCTATGTTCTGATTAATGCTGCATGCATCAAAGTGGTTGAACTGCTATTCTAATTCCCATCACTGTAACTTCAATTTTCTTCTTAATCTATGGTTAATGGAAATTTTCAAACTTTGATAATATTGTTAAGCTATATATGTATAGCTTAACAATTACACTAATTTTGGTAATTATATTTACAGATCCGTAAACAAGCCATCAAGGACTTGCCTAATCTGTGCAAAGACCATAAGGAGCACACTCAGAGGATCGCAGATATCTTGGCACAACTCTTGCAATCTGAGGATACCACAGAGATTAATGTAGTCAATAACTCACTACTCACAATCCTCAAGAGCGACCCTAAAGGAGCCCTAACTGGGCTGTTTTCTCAAATCCATCAGAATGCAGACACTGAGGTGACCAATGAGGTGGTCAGGGAGAGGTGTATCAAGTTTTTGGCAACTAATGTTAAGCAGCTAGGCAGAGAAGTGATAGATAAGGAATCTGAGGATCTTATTATTGCTGAATGCAAGAAGATTTTAGAGGTTTGTTGACTCATTTCTGCTAATTAATTGATAGCAATTAAAACTCATTGAAGATACTTATTAGGTACCTTAATTACCTAATTATTTCAATTTATATGAATGGAAATACCTAAAGATAGATGAAACAGATATATATTGATAATATTAAAATTAATAATAATAAAATTCATAATTAAATAATTAATAGTAAATTAATTGAAGGGAAAGTGAGTGAAAGGAGAAGCCGGGGTCCACCAGTCTAGGACGACCCCTAAGGGTCAGTCTAGACCCTTGAAGATCAGATTGACAGAGTGCTCTTAGATTTTAATGTACAGAGCAGACAACCCCAATAGTGAGCATGCGTGAAACGATGAATGACTATAGAGAAGCGTGCCAAGACAGATTCATGGCGCTCTGTTCTCTCTGCCTACCCCGCAAGAGATATAGCGTGAAGGTATGTTTGTATGTATTTTAATTATTATTTTCTAGGATGTTGTGGCAGAGGAGTTTGAACACATAATGGAACTACTGACATGGTCAAGACTGGGAAAGACACCTCAGGGGAAAAAAGAACTTGTGGATATCGTAGCAGCTCTCGCCTTTTCGCCTGATGACTGGCATCCTGAAGACCCTGAATATGTGGACAGGATCATACAATGCACTCAACATGCTCTGCCACTGTTTTCAGTAAGTTTTGTAACAAATATTTACTAGGATAAATATTGTGAGCAACTAACTTCCTGCTATAGGTGCTAGATATTCCTTTAGTACAATATTTAATTTACTAAAATGACATATTGGACATCCTCTGGAGAATAATAAAATAGGTTTAGTCAGGTTTCTTTTCAAGGTAAAATCCATTTGCTCAAATTCTCAAAAAGCGAGATGCAGCATTTTCAAAAAGTGAGACGATTTGAATGCATGAACTTTAATCATTGATTGTATTTTCTTTCTACAGACCCAAGTGGACTCAACAAAGTTTGTCAATGTCTTCTGTGAGCATGTTTTGCCTCAATGGAACAGTATCACCACTACAGAAGGAGGGACAGATTCTAAACTAGAACTTTTGAAGATCTTTGCTGAGGTTACAGAGCATTGTGGGGAGTTACAAAATGCTCAGGAGAAAATTGATACTGTCTATGATGTTCTAATGGTAAGTTGCCGTTATATTATATTTATACAAAATGTTATGACCTTTCTAGATATTCAGTAATTGTCTACAGATATTCAGACTGGGTAATAAATAGGTCATTATCATTATAGCTATATGAATAACAGATACTTATTATAATTGATGTTGTTTGCACAGACCTATCTACCAGAAGCACCAGTGGAAGGAGAAGAAGTTAAAGAGAAGCCTGAGGCTACAGAAACCAAGACGGAAGAGAAGGCTACTCCATCCCTTCAGTTTTCACATGTAGAATGTGCGTTGTTTGGTCTCCACTCGCTGTCTCGTAAGGCTCCAGAAACACTGGGAGCAGACGCTGGCAGACTAAAGGCTCTGCGATTACGCCTTCAGTACACTGCGCGACTTACGCAAGGATACATAAAGAAATTGAAGGAGGTTACCCAGGTAATATAGTTTTTTATTGCATTGCTAGGCTAAACGTGTTTTTGATAACTGTCTTCACTTTCACTCACTTTTTGAATAATTTAGAATAATTCTTAAGGTACTCGCTTGCCAAGCCGTTTGTGGCGAGCACAGACAAGCCAAACGTCGACATCCACACGCTTGTGAGTGCACCAGTACATTCCGAGCATCCAAGTATTGCGGACGTCGAAGTCATTTATGTTCCCATTGATCTATTTTTATTTCGTAGCGAAACAAAACAAAAGGAAAAAAAGATGTTGAACGATTCATTTATAAATTATAATGGATGAATGATTTTTTATTTATATTTAGTCATTTTTGTAAATTTCTATAAATTCTATAAAAATTTATAGAAAATTTTTTGCTGGTCATCATCAAGTCCTCCAGGTTCCAGAATGGGTTCCATGACCCAAAACTTTTGTGCTCAAACTTGAACCGCTTTACAGTTACAGTTCCAGAGATCCTATCTGATTTATTTTTTTATCTGATATCAAAGACACTCCAAGATCTTGGAAATCCCTGATCCAATTTTTATCAGACATGGTTAAGAACAATTTCGACAAAATTATCTATTAGATAAAACGATTCGCGTCCAAATCGGAGCATTTGTTCATTATTTTCATCAATCATAAATCATTTATAAAGACGTCCGTCCGTCGCCACTAGTCGCCAGTGCGGAAGCTATACTAACGAACGCGCCAACGAGTGGATGTCTCGCAAGCTCCTTTGACTTGTGCACAAAATACCGACACCGGCCTGATCGGACACAAATCTTACGCAAGCCAAGCCAAACGCCACATCCACACACTTGAATTTGTGAAATGCCGACGCTTGGCAAGGGTCTGTCGCCGCTATAACTGTTTTTTTTTATTTTAGGGTAAGAAAAGTGACAATGCCAATTCAGAAGAAAACAAATTGAAGGTTGCAGCTTTGAAGACTACATCCAATATCAATACTCTTATACGGGACATCTTCCGCACGCCGCCGAGCTTCAAGAGTAAAGTGCAATTGTCATTCCAAACTACTAAAAAGCCAGAAAAAGAGGTGATTTTTTTATTATAAATTAATAACTTTTATTTATTTATTTAACACTTTAATGCACAAAAATAGTACATGAGGCGAGCTTAATGCCATGCGGCATTTTAACCAGCTTTTAATCATACTATAATTATTAATCAAATAAATTTTAAGCCCATTACTAATAGTTTGCACTTGCATACTTCTTTTTTTTACTATTGTATTATTTCAGGAGAAATTGCCCGAACCAACTGAAGACAAAGATAAACAATCGACACAGAAGCGACACAGACCCATCACATTTGATAATGGAGACGAAAAATCATCTCCAAATAAGCAATCCCGAAGTGGCGACAGAAATATGAAGATGTACACACCTCCTTCTGGCAAATATAGTTCAAGACTGAACAATAGTGGAATGTTTTCTTGGCCTAGCTCTAGGGGCCGGGGAGGATACGGGCGTCGTGAATTCAGGGGCAATGGGGCGCCATTCAGGAGGCGTAGCAATTACTAAACGTGGACTAGGTTGAAACAGTGATGGTTCTGCTATTCCAGCAGGTTTTTTAGATTCTTTTTTCATTAATGATTTGGTTTTGATATCTAATTCGCATCGGACATGATAACTGGAGTAAAATTGCAATGATAGGGGATCATACTTTGGTAGTGTCGTTTTCGTTAGCGTATTTTCCAAGAATTTATTTAATTTTGTTCAGATGTAATGCTGTAATTTTCTATGAATCGTGACTTTCAAGTTTTGATCTTTATTTTGTTGTTTTTATTTTCTTTTGGTGACTTCGAAGAATACGCCAAATATTTGCTGATGTAATTAATGACTAAAGCAAGCAATCCTGATTTATTCAAATTCTGAAATGGTATTATATGTATAGGTGATTCAATTCTCTTCATGTTCTAAATGAATGTTCTGTGTGTGTTCAATGTGTTGTTCTGATCTTAGAAGATGATCATTTTTCAGTTTTCTTCTAAAGCCCATAGATATTTCATTATTCTCATGGTTACTTTTTACTGTTTTCGCATTTCGTAATCTGC
The DNA here is from genome assembly GCA_947369225.1 of Hofmannophila pseudospretella. Classification (NCBI taxonomy): domain Eukaryota; kingdom Metazoa; phylum Arthropoda; class Insecta; order Lepidoptera; family Oecophoridae; genus Hofmannophila; species Hofmannophila pseudospretella. The sequence goes on from OX376316.1 coordinate 8,610,617, forward strand.
ATGGTACATATTTTCGTTTCAGTTTTGGAAACAGCAGGAAAGATTTTCGTTACTTTGTGCAATACCTGCCTGACATCATATGACAACATGCTGATGAAATGTGTAGGTATATCTTTCCAAGTAAATGTGTCTGATAGTATTTATCTATATGGGTGTCGCCATACACTGCTATTGTAAGTAAGTTATGGTTCATAGTTTTAGACATTTTAACTAAGAGCACCTGACATAGAAGACTTCATTATTCCGTAAGTATTAAATTAAGAAAATTAGCTATAGAATTTGACCCTCAGTGATCCTGACAGACTTTGAAACAGCAGCACCTTCGGATGGATAAATACTGGTGGTGTGGTAACTGACCTCCAAATAGGCAAGTATTAAGAAAACATTTCTAGTACCCATGGAGACTGGCAGTGGTGTATTGCAGCATACATTGAGTATAGCTCTAAAGTTTATTTTTTCAGATTTTCATGCTTGGAACCTTGCAACAACATTCACAAGGATTTTTATTTCAGGAATGTGAGTCTCGTCGTACGTAATTAATAAACAGTTTAGATTTCATAATGTGTTTGAATTTTTACACCACTTTTATGTATGTGAAGTAGAGCAGTCAGATGCAAGAAAGAACCTAAGAGGAAGGATTTATAAATCATGTTTATACTTGATCTGAGCTACGAACTGTATGTACATTAAAATAAGAGTTAGAATTCTAAAGAGGTTGATAATCAGCTCAGCATTGTGCATTCCAACATACATAACACATACCTAGTAAAAAAATATATGAATATTGAGCTAATGGCTGTTACATACATTATACAACCACATCTATTTACTCAAATATTTTCCTGAAACTGTTACACTAGCCTGCATTTTCAGTATATAACTTGTCAACATAAGACTAATATTTATTAACTTAGCTTGTTGCGAGTTTTGCAAAATATATTTCAGTTATAGGTAGTAAGAATTAAAAAAATCTTGTACTTTAGAAATATACACATCTATAATTATAAACAGAACAATCTAAGTCAATATGGTTTTCATGATAGGTAATTCACATATGCACTATCATATTTTGGGATAACCATTCAACACGTAATATAATAATTACATATGATGCATTTTATCTCATGTTATCAACCACATTGCACATGATGCGATCAAGCTCATAACATGGGTCAGCATTAGCACTGTCACTAGGACTGCAATCCATTTGATCCAGTATTTCAATAGGCACCTTAAAATTAGCTTCAACCTCATTCTGATCAGGTAAACTTTGCAGAGCATTTTGTAAGATGTCTTGTACCTTGTCTAAATGCTTTTGAAATCTGAAACAGCATAGAATAGTAGGAAATAAAAAATTAGACTAACACCACTGCTTCAATAGATGTCCACACTAGGCATATGCCTCATGAGGCAGTCTGGAGTCAAAACTTGCCACGTGTGGACCCATCATTGGTCTTAGATTTGTATTTACCTCATAGCTGTTTCCACTCTCTGTCTTTTTTGCAACTCCATCATAACTCTCAAAGTTTCCCTCGCTTGATGAGGCCTGAATTCATTTAGCAAGTGATGAATGTGTATAAATAGTAAACTGAGATCCTCCACCTTTTCAGCCCTCTTCGGTGAATCTGGACAATGCACTAATAAGTCCAACAGGTCTAAAAAGTTTACCAACAAGGAATGATTTAGTTTCTTTAGTTCTCTTCTTCTTTCAAAGTGCATAGGGTAAAGTCTTCGGAAACCCTGAAATAGATAATTTGGTAAGTATGTACTAATAATTAATGCAATATGGAGACAACCATGCAGACTTAATCTTACCTGGCTTTCCAATGATCGAATGATTGTATCATCTGCATTAAAAGGATGTCCAAACATTGAATATGAATCATGGATAGGCCGTGGAGGTAGAGGTGCTCTATTTCGTCTCACATTTTCATCAGTGTAAAAGTTTATGTACTGCATTGGAGGAAGTGGCAGGGAACTGACTTGTGCGGTTTCTGAAGACATTTTGCTATAACAATTTAAGCTAACAATTAAGCAATTTAATTTAATTTAACCAGCAAAGTTCTCTAAACCACCATGAAACAAATTTTAAAGGAAGTTTATAGCAACCACAATCACAATTTTTCATCAATCACTTCGCTTGACTTTACTTGACAATTGATGAATTGACATTGTTTTTTTTAATCTTCAATAAAAAATCAGTGTTGCTAACTAGGTCGCCCCAAAAATTGCTTGGCATCGATTCTGGTTGCTACTCCGCCGAAGGCAAAGGAAAGGGACTAAACATATTTTTGCGTTCTGATATTTGATATGTCCAGTTTGCATCTTGATTGAGTACCTATAATGTTAATGGCATGTCATAATTATATCTCTGGTGCCGAAGTTCATAAGTTTATAACCATTGTAAACAACCGAATCTTCAGAAATAAAACCGAGTGTTCACGGCAGGCAACACACAAGCACCCCTGGTATTGCACGTGACTACTTACCATCAGGTGGCCCGTCTGCCTGTTTGTCGTAGCTAATTTATAAAAAATAATAAAAAATCTTCGCATAGGCTTTTGTACTCAAAGCCGTAAAATATATTAAAAAACGCTTAATTATCAATCATATTGACAATATGGCGTTTGACATTTGACATTTGTCAAATGACTGACTGACAACAAGTGCTGCGTTTGCTTTGCTTTGATTTTTTTTTGGTTCTCTCGGAAAAAAGAAAGAACAAAGTTTGTTTGGTGGTGGATTCATTTAGAGTTGATGGGGATGACTAATTCAAATAAATCGGTAAATATATTTATGTTAAACCGTCAATTCTAATGAAATTATTTTGATCCAACTGATAGCTGAAAATCAGTTGAAGTTATCCAAGTGTCCTAAGTTTTATAGCCGGGTTTAGTATTTTGTCTTGTATCTTTCTACCTTATATTTTCAAAGCACTTGATTATTATTTCTTAGTAAGCGCTTTTGCCTGAATTCGTTGAATTCTGATGACTGTTAGCGATATTATTACAAAATTCTGACTGAGATTGACTTTTGATACCATTTAAAATATATGTCGATAACTGGTTTTACCTCTGCATTAGTTAGACACATTAGTTTATCTACAGCAATAACAAACTGAATTTATTCACAATTATTTTACAGTAGAAATGGCTACAAAGGATGACAATGAGGTGATATGTCAGACTTTCATGGTGAAAAGATCCCAGAATAAGAAGCTGTTCACTCCGGTTAACTACAGGGAACGCTGGCTGGTGCTTACACGACGGGCACTCATTTACTATGACAACGATACTGAAGTAAGTTGTGTTTTTGGTTGGGGTGTCACTAGGGGGCAATGAGGGAAGAAACATTTGGACTTGTTAAAAAATGAACTGTTTCACAGAAAGTAAAAACCTCATGGATGCAGATCCAACTCGGACAATATATATTAGGTTATGTAAGGGTGCTATTACACCTGCACGATTGTCATAGATCGGTGGTATTGATCAACATCAATTATATAGACCATTCAATGTCGATCATTGTGCACACAATTACACAAAACTGATCTGCCATCGATTGAGCATTGATTGATGTAAATATCTGGATTTGGTTGATTGATTGCAACAACTATCACAAGGGTGATCAATTATCGTTCGAAATGTTTTACAAGCTGCAATAATTGATCATCATGAGCTATTACACCTACATGGTGGAGGTTGATTAAGGCATCGACATAACATCGTGCAGGTGTAATAACACCCTTAGGTTGCATTATGACAACCACACAAAGAGTTTACGAGGCTCCTCTCCCTTACGACACTCTGACCGGAGACGGACTCCAAATACCCGTAATAGTATGAATTATATTTCATTCAGCACTAATTTTCATGTAATTAAAGTCATTAACTGACTTTGCATGAATGAACCTGCTTTTAGTCGAAGTTGACTGCATGCTGTACTAAGCAATCAGCCTTCTACACCTCATGGTCTCAAGTTTGATTTCTGAGCTGAGCAGTGTTTAAGGCCAATGTTCAATATTTCGTCAGAGTATTTTTGCATGACTATAAATCTATAGTTTACAGTAACCTCTATTCTAGACCTTATTTAAGCTGTTTTGTTCATATATTTGATTACTACAAAGGGATATTGTGGTTACAATATCAATCAAATTAATTCTGCTATTTCAATATGTCCTTTCTTTCCTGTATTTATTATGTATTGTTATTCATTTATTTATTATATATGTAATTGTATTTATTATTTCCTTTATTTATGTATGTAAATAGTATTTTGTTTCTTTATTGAACTATTTATCTAAAAGGTTTTAGGTAGATGTAACCAGTTCACATGCTTTCATGCATAATACTTATCGACAATAATAATCTGCAACATTTTAAAATCTAACTAATTATTTTGTCCTGTATGAAATAGTGATTAACTGATTATACTACTCATGGGTGCAGTTTTTTAATGATATATTTTTTCTTGTGCTGCTAAGAGAGAATAGTAGTTTAAGGTAAGGATTAGTGTATGATGTATCCAATTAATCTTATACAGAGGATAAATAATCAGGGTAATTAATTGCCTCTATTCACAAATAATTCACACCTCTGAAGCAAAACTCCACCCACTTTATCGTTGTTTGTTTCGCCTCTCCCAAGAGTTTGCTCTCGTTGCTGAAAGTTGTTGTCCTGGAAGTTTTCCAATATGCACCTCGTGACAAAAAAACGGTAGTCCCTGCAACTTATAGACCCATAGCAATCACCTTCTCTCTTCACAATCTGCAAGATTTTGGAACACAATTATATTTAACAACCATCTAGCATACCTAGAAGGTAACAATATCCACCAATACGGTTTTCGTCAAAACTGGTCTACTGGACGTACACATGCCACTCACTTCTGGGGCTAAGCCATCAAGAAACATGGCGAAGCTCTTGCCGTGTCACTCGATATCTCAAAGGCTTTGACAGGGTCTGGAATGCTAGCCTACTGAACAAGCTTCATTCAAATAGAATCCCAACTAGTGTGCGAGTCTGGTTTGTCGATTTCTGAATGAATGATCAATTCTAGTGGTCATGGATGGGTGCTTGTCTGATTTATTGGCTAATAAATGCCGGAGTTCCTCAGGGATCCGTCCTCATAGTAACTCTCTTCATGCTGCAAATTAACAATCTGCCAATACCACCGGGTATTTTTACTTTTGGATACGCCGAATACAGCACGGTTACAGAGATATCTTGAGGACGCGCGCGCGGCTAAAGAGAGGTTGTGGTTGACCGTACGAGTTCGGCCTTAAAGGTCGTGTCCGACTGGGGCGATAAATTTCAACGCCACCAAGACCGCCAAACGCTTTGGGTTTCCACTTTGGGCGCTCCATTGAGTCGAAACTGCACAAAATACAGCCAAAAAGCTGGGCATCTTGTTTAAGGTCAGATGGTGCTTTACGCCGCGCCGGGCAGCTGTTAAACCTTTACCAAGCTCATGTCCGGTGGAGCATGGAATATTACTGTCATCTTAGGGATGGTTCAGCGAAGTAGCAAATTGGCTGCACTTGTTTCAATGGCACTGGAGATACGTGCTAAACGCCTTCGAAGTTTTGGTCGCATAAAATTAAAATATTAAATGTTTTTAATTAGGTTATTTTCTTTTCTTTATACCAAAAATAAGATTTTAATATACCTTCTATTCTCTTAAATAATTACAACCACTTTTTGGAGAGCAAAAATGCAAGCATCTTACTTCAGCTTTTTGTTTAAGTGGCAACAAATTTACATGTAAAGTTCTTAGGTCCCACAGTATCCTGCCTGGACAACACAAAAGCATTATGCTAATAGGCATGGAGGGTCCTGCATAGGTGTAATATAAACGATAACCAATTGTAACTCCATTATAATAGAGCTTATATTAAAGTGAAAAGGCAGCACTTCTTGGGCAGGTGAACGATTTAGCGGTCACCCAAGCAGAATAATTACGAAATACTATTGTGGAATGGAATGATTCATGTCTTGCACAGAAGTTGATTATAAAAACAGTCGATAAAACTTCATCTACTCCATAGAATCATAAAAAAACTATTGAAATTAGCCACGAATATTTATCTGAGTTTATGAGATCAGAAAAGTAAGTAAATCGCGTGTACCTGTTGTTTAGGAGAAATTGAATCGACATTTTGCATTCATTCTGTTTCTGGTAGCTGACACCGTTTTTATTTATTATACCTAAAAACGACACGATTACGTAGCATTACGTATAATTGAAATCTGAAACAGGCTATCTGAAAAGTTAATACCTAAGATCTCCTGTTTCAATTAATCATTTGTCGAGTTTGTTACCCCAAATAGTTTTAATTTATATTTCTTACATTCAGCATTCTATGGAAATACAGCTGTATTTCCATTATCAATGCCTAATAACAGCTGAGTATGTTGGATAAGATACCTATAGGTTTGGTTGAAGGTTCGGAACGGAAGTGTGTTTGTAATGTAAAAGCAAGGGGTGTGTGGAGGGCTAACTATGGGCGCGCATGCGCGGGCTGGGTGTGTCTGCCGCCCGGCGCACCGCCCGGCAGTTCCGCACCCGGCACCTGCCTGCCGCTCGCTCGCTCCGCCACGCACTGGTAACTATCCCACACATATTTTCACACAGATCCTCACATAAAATGGTGCCTAATTACAACCCAGTGCCTGCTAAAACACTACAAGACCATATTTCGTTAATTAAATAGGTACCATTGGACTGGTAGATATGTGCGCATTCCTTTTTCAGTGTCTACCTACGCAAAACGACTTTTGAGGATTGACTAAAATGGTTTCTTTTTTCTCTTCAACTTAATTGATCCGTTGATTTATTTTTCCGTACTGAGTTCATAGCTTTTAAATTATTTGATAACTGACATCCTGTATAAATCAAATAATTTACCATTATCTTTATCAATCAAGATCATTTGATCCACCCAATGTATTGTGATTTTGGCAGACATATTTCTCCAATTACATTGAGTGGTTTCCTTATCTCTTAACTATAGGTATTTTGTGTTTCGTTGTTTTAAGCAGGTAAATAATTGTTTTGGTTTTGTTCGACTGTTTGTTATTATTTGATTACGTAAGATTACTATATTGTACCCTTCATTAGAGAGAATCGCATAATTAAGGAACGCAATTTCATGCATCACTGTTACATTTTTATGCCAACATATTATTAATTAATATTAAGAATTTCAATTCAATTTTTGACAACAAAGCAATACCTACAACTCGAGCAATAATTATTTATCAAATGATAATAATGTTTCATTTAATTGTAATTTGAACATATGATTGAAGACTTGCTACAGGCAACAATATTTTATTCTCAAAATCGATTGATACATGGACATAATATGGGGACGGGTCACAGGTCTCTGCTCGTTGTACACCGGAGTGTGCTCTAATCACGCCTCACAATGAAGGGAGCGAACCCCTCGCTCTAATGTATGTGCAGTCATGCCGCGGTTTACGTGCGGTCTCTCGTTATGCGAGCAATTTTAATGGAGAGCCCTCCGCAACGCGCACTAATTGTTTGAAAAAGGCTCACTACATCTCGGCGCTCTCCGTTTGTGTTTCAGTCTTTTTCAGAGCTCGGAATCCGCACGTGAATGCAGCTGTTCTATTCGCGGTTATTATTTTTTGTTAAAAGTCAATCTCGTCTTTAAATATTGATTCGTCTCTGATTGTATTATTGACTGCTATAGTCTCAACTCTCGTATTAATGTTAGGACTAGATCCGCGTTTCGCCACAACCTCAACTGATGGAAAGTGACGATGAGGCCGAGGATACAGTACGTGGACCTAGTAAATATATATTCAATCTTTCCTTGAAGATCTCAAGGTTGTATGTTTCGGGAAACACAGACGCTGGCAGGTTGTTCCATTCCTTAGCCGTTCGCGTTATGAAGGATGAAGCAAACAGTTTCGTGCTAATTGAAATAAACATTCTATATTTTTGAAATATAGTTAGGTAAGTATTAATTTTTTTGCGTTACGTAAAGATGTGTCCTGTTTTTGTTTTATCTCTCTTTAAATATTCACTGCGCTTATTCCGATAGAATGATGATTAACTAATTAGCCCAATCCAAGTTATACAAACTTTGTTCAATTTGAATTTGTTGAGTCCTAATTCCGCTTCTTTAGATAATAATGATGACATAATGTTTCTTGAATATTAATAAATTAATTTCGAGTTCCCTTTCCCGTTGTTAGATGCCTATTCAGCAGAAGTTATCCAAATTTACGGAATTTGAAAGGATCCGACGTTTATTGGATTACAGCTACGCTCTGAAGAGCCATAATTTGTATAACTTGTTTGAATAATTCTTTGAATTTTCATGTTAATTTTGTTTTAATTTACCGCCGCGCCGGTTTTTGTATTCTATACCTAATCCTTATCGTACTCGTACTTTAATTTCAGTTTACTTACAGCCTGTACCGAGACCGCCGGTGGTCTAGTGGCTAGGACGCCGGACTCCCATGCGGGAGATCCGGGTTCAAAACCATGTAATGTCATGTACCAATGAGTTTTTCGGATTTTTTCGAAGACTTCTTACTTAGATAGATAGAAACACTGTATTGTACCCAAAATCAGGAAAAGTAAAAACTACAAGAATAAAAGCACGATATGTTCAAAGCCGGCCTTATCGCTTAAAGCGATCTCTTCCAGGCAACCTTACTTACCGACTGCTGTAACGGTGAAGGAAAACATCGTGAGCAAACCTGCATGTGTGAGAAAATTAAAAGTTTCCGAAGGCGTGTTAAATCCACCAATCAACACTGGGCCCGCTTGGTGGGTCATGATCCGTACTCCCTTGTGCAAGGGGAGGCCTGTGCCCCAACAGTAGGGACGTTAATAGGCTGATGAGGATGATGTACTGTAGTAGATAATATTTAAAACATTATGTCTAATGTTTGCCTATATTTGCCATTTATACCTTTTTTCCATTTTGCACCATTTTTTTACGTATATATATTATTTATACGTGTAAGAGGATTAGACATTTGTATACCTACATTTATGCGCGTAGCTAGAGACCACGAGAGAAGCGGACATTGCTTTTGAGCGAGTTCCTGTAACTGAGGCGGCTCAGTTCCCGGTAGGAAATCCTCTTAGCGGTTTTATTACTAGACGCCACCGCCTCGTCGCTCGACCTCTCGTTGTGTCAATTGAACTTATCATTTGGGCACATCATACTGAACCCGAATAGACAGCTGAATATAGAGATGGGAATTACGACTTTTGAGGCGAAGGTTTTAAAAATTTTTGGAAAGCTTATTGAAAGTGTTTCTCTGTGATACATTGATCTTCAAAAACCGCTACCGCCACCTTGTATCATGATCGTGTTTGTATCATCCATGATGAATTGATGATCCCAGATGTTGTTGCCAAAATTTTAGGCAATCAAAGAAAGTTGATGTTTTGTGAATACGGAAATTTGAACCTGGTTTTAAATATACATACTTAAATATGTACAAGTTACTCTGTTGACCGTGACTAAATAGTCGGTTACTCTCTAAGTCTTTGCGGTACCTTCAGATGTAAGTGACATATCTCTAAGGTACCTATTGCCTACATTTGCTTGCTACATAAGTTTACCTATATAGTATACCTACTTGTACCTATATGCATTTATGTGAGCAGGTGAAACTTTTATCGAATTTTCAAAACTCGTAGAACATAAGTTTCGCCATTCCCAAAGTTTGTTCCTGTCCGAAGTTTTCGTCCGGTAATATAGGAGCTTTGCTCGAAGAGTGTTCACGTCGTTAAATATAGCCTAACGACTTACCGTGAGACGTGGGGAAGGACCTTTTCAATTTCACATTCATTCACAAGATAACACCCGACGCATGATAAATGGCTCCGGACTTTTTATAATTGACCTTTTCCGTATCCAATTAACGTTGTTTTGCATGATAATGTACTTATCTAAGAGTAAAATTATATCGTTCTTTCAATAGCATGACCAAGGAAATTTATATTTTCATAGAAATCTCCTCCACGCGAAATAAGAATAGGTTTTATCACTCCATACGCTTGCTTCAGAAACAAATTACCTTAAAGATCATCATGTTATACTTACTGTCTAGTATCTATACCTACGTAATGTGTGTATTTTCATATTATTATTCAAATCAAAGTCATCCTCATTTAGCAGATAAACGCTACAGAACGAACACAACTAACAACGTACTCTGCGTAACTAGTAAGGCCAGCTCAGACCTACACCGCTTTCGTATTCATCAAAAATGTTTTCCATACAAGCTAGAGTAACTTTCTAGTAGCGAGCTAAGGTAGTTAGGGCATAATTGGTGTAGTCCGTGACGTGACGAGGGTAGAGCAAGTGTGCTGTAAGCTCGTTGGCTCTTGGCGAGTTGCCAGCGCATGCATGCTCTTATCACTGCATGCCACCCGTTCTCTATTGCACTGATGCGACCGCTAAACCTTATGTTATAAAACTGGTAAGTAACTAATGGACTTTTAGTTAGATTCAATTCAATAACAATCAAAATCATTAATATCAAGTTGAAAGATTTTCGAAGTTGTTACCATAAATTCAATATATATAGGTACTGTATATTGATACTGTATATTGTTTTTTGGGGCAACCTCTGCCACTCCTCAAGTGACGCATTCCGCATTTCACCCAGATTGTTGGGAGGGTGGCATTCTGGATCTTACGCTTCTCTTTAACAAATCCCAAACGTGCTCTATCGGATTCATATCCAGTGACCTTGCTGGCTACTGCATCACCGTTATATCCACATGGTTTAGATATGCCTGTACTGAGCGATCACTGTGGTTCCGAGCATTATCCTGCATTAGAATAAAGCCGTCACCAATTTCATCTAAAATGACCCTCATATTCCCTCCATCGATTACCACCAACTCTGTACGGGGTTCCAAACATATCCCTCCCCACACCATAATTGAGCCTCCGCCGTATGTTCTGCTAAATCTGCCAGTGTATGTTTTATTAACCAAATAAAAACAAATTTAAAATAACGTATCTCAATGAAAGTTCTTAGTCATGACTCTTATTGACCTTAGTGATTCTTAATAATAGACACTTTTATACTTTTCCAAGGCATGACATGGCACCGCATTGTTTTCCCATCACAGCAGGACAGGGAAGCAAAATGTATGGGATTGTATGGAGACGCTTTTATGTTTCGTGGACGGTTTAATGCCGTTATCGTTAGTTTACCATCGTCGACGATAATATAAAAGCTACCATGCGAACGCGAATTTTCTATGACTTATTTGGCGGCTTGTGTTAAAATACAGATCAAATATAAATTTTTATAAACCGAAGATTTGGTACCTGATAAGACAGCGGTTATGAGAGTAGTCTGAGGCAACAAAGAATAAGTAACAAGATACTAATAAAAGCAGGCCGAACAACGCGAATAAAAACTTAAATGAACTATCAGCGGATCATTGAACTGCAAATAACGTTAGTAGTTATAGGTAGGTGACAGGCTAGCTATTTAAACTTGAGCTAAACTGATAGGTGTTTTTGTTTTGGTAAAAATAATCCCAAAATCGATTAGTTTTGGTGGCTTTAAAATGGAAATTAAAATGGTTTTCACGCATCACTGCAACCGTCCTGCAGATCTGCTGAATTTTCGGTGCGAATTTCGCTTCAGCTTTGACTTCAATTAGTGGAAACTGTACCGTGAATTATTTTGATTTAGTGCCGTTCCTTTGTAGTGGAAAGTTAATTAAACTCTTTGTACTGCTTCCTTATACCAATAGCTATAGCCAGTCCATATTACAGTATTAATAATGTTGTTAACGTCACTTGTTGAGTGATTTTGACGTGATTAACATTACTACGTGACTGTATAATATAATAAGTTTCAAGAGTAATATGGTTTCGGCAAAATTACAGTAATTAAGCAAGATAGATACCCTAATAAGGTTTATTAGCATCAATAGCTTCACGATTATACGAGTAATTAATATGTACTTACATACCTATACAGTTACCTTGCATGCGTGATAGAAGACTGATGAGATGAATTCTAAACTTTAACGTAACTATCCAGGTTGATTTGTTCAATCAGGGATCACCCATGTTAGTTCGTTCTTTAGCCTTTGTTCAGAAAATTGCATGGCCAACTTTGTTAAATCTCTGGCGCAAGTTATTCTTGGACTAAATTAATCATTGTAAATCGGGATAATTTTTCTCTGATGATGTAGTCTACTGGCTGATGATGATTCTGGGACATTCGACATGTGAAAGACGAGCGCTACAGATGTCTTGTTATTCCCTCATATAATTTGTGTCTATGTGACCAAACTAGAGGGTACGATGTACGCTGCGAGAATTGCCTTCCTTTAGGTACAATAGGTGTGCGGTGAATGCGTTTGCTGATTCCATGTGTTTATTGTAGAAGCGAAAAGAGCGCGGGCGCATCGCGACGCAAGCCATCCATACGGTGGAGCTCGCGCAGTTGGGCGAGCTCAGCAAGCAGATCCCAGAGATAGACGGCGAAAGAAACCCCTCCTACAGGTACCCTTTTCAGGTAATTCACATTATTTAACATACTATTTACAATAAGATTAAAGACGCGGCATGGGATCGCAGGCGACTTTATCTGCTGACCTCCAAACTTCATTTTGAAGATGGCACCTAATGATGATAAACTTAAGTAGTCTTATTTAGATTACATATACGGCCTTCGGTACCTAATACCTTTTATACATTGCACAAGCCGGTATAATATAGAACAGGAATAAATTATTACGGCCATATTGCAGGAACAGATGTTTTATACAGAATTCCGCCTGTATTAAACATCTGGATACACAGTTATTGACGTGAATGGAAAAAAAAATGGGGCGGGCGCGTTCTGTAGGTACTTCATAGTTATAAGTTACCAATGACAATCGATAAAGAATATTCCAGAACCTTACGTGACAGCCTTACAGTGATCTAGCGGCGGACTGGACACCTAGATGCCAGCCCTGGATTTGATCTTTGTTACGTTTGCTTTACAAATATGTAGGTTGATGTCAAACCATTAAAAAATCTCACTTGGAAGATAACTGCAGATATATCCTAAATAAAATTTTGTTTCCATGACCGCTATATCAATACTAGTAGGTGAGTAACATAAAAAATCACTAGTGAGTGCAAGTTTACGTAAGTTTATAAAGTTAGTTTGTTTGCAGGTCAGCTACTCGGAACAGAACACAGACTACACTCTCTACCTGGTCGCGGACGAGCATACAGTCCGCTTACACTGGATACATGCGATTAGAACTGGTACGTACTTTATTTCTGATAAGCCCCTTCAGCCAAGTCATTTCTAAACGATATTCGATCGGCATGGAGACTAAAAATCGACACAATTCTATTTTTTGTCAAGCAATTTTCTTAGTAATGTATCCCGCATTACCGACCAAATGTACAATAACATCAAATCGATTCAATTTTTTTGCATTTCCTACTCGGTACCCACTCTGCTTAGGTACAGTTTATACAATATGTTCATCATATAGAAAATTAGTAATATTCCTTTACACTTTGCTTAGTATAGTAACCTTAGGATAGCAGCAGCAGGCAGTTAACGTCCGTACTGTTAGGATAGGACACTAGTTTCTCCTTACTTGTGTAAACTTGTGTTTCTCCTTACTGTTTTCCTCATGCAGGTTTTCTCAAGATGTTTTTCTTCACCGTTATTATAGTCAGTCAGTAATTGTACATCATCATCATCATCAGTCCATGTCGTCCCACTGCAGGGTGTAAGCCTCCTCTCTTTTATGCCACCCTATACGATCCTGTGCTAGTCGCATCCAGGATCCAGGTCTTCTATACGACTTTGGAGATGTCATCCGCCCATTTGGCTACATAAGTTTTTGAAAAATCCGAATAACTCATTGGTACATGCCATTGCAAGGTTTCGATCCCGGTATTTCCCTTTGTATACCGTAACAATAAGGATTTCTTATAGTGTGCATAGCGAACGAGCGACGAGCGCAGTACCATCCGGGGGTTTGGTCCGCGCGACGGTGGTCGTGTTGTGACGCGGAGAAGCGTGCCGCGAAGGGTTGCTCGCTAACTGCCGTCTGGCCGCTACCGGAGCCTGAACTAGAGGTCATCACACGAGCAGAGCCTAGGCCCCCAAGTGACCCACCACGTAAGTGATTTGTTACTGAAAGACGTGCGAGATTGAAGGGCTGCTGTGTAGCTTCTGAAGGGTTGCTCGCTTGCTGCCCTCTGGCCGCGACCGGGGCCGAGCTAGAGCTCATCACACGCGCAGAGCCTAGGCCCCCAGGTGACCCACCACGTAAGTGATTTGTTACTGAAAGACGTGCGAGATTGAAGGGCTGCTGTGTAGCTTCTGAAGGGTTGCTCGCTTGCTGCCCTCTGGCCGCGACCGGAGCCTGAACTAGAGGTCATCACACGAGCAGAGCCTAGGCCCCCAAGTGACCCACCACGTAAGTGATTTGTTACTGAAAGACGCGCGAGATTGAAGAGCTGCTGTGTAGCTTCTGAAGGATTGTTCGCTTGCTGCCGTCTGGCCGCGACCGGAGCCCGAGCTAGAGCTCATCACACGCGCAGAGCCTAGGCCCCCAAGTGACCCACCACGTAAGTGATTTGTTACTGAAAGACGTGCGAGATTGAAGGGCTGCTGTGTAGCTTCTGAAGGGTTGCTCGCTTGCTGCCCTCTGGCCGCGACCGGAGCCCGAGCTAGAGCTCATCACACGCGCAGAGCCTAGGCCCCCAGGTGACCCACCACGTAAGTGATTTGTTACTGAAAGACGTGTGAGATTGAAGGGCTGCTGTGTAGCTTCTGAAGGGTTGCTCGCTTGCTGCCGTCTGGCCGCGACCGGAGCCCGAGCTAGAGCTCATCACACGCGCAGAGCCTAGGCCATTTTTTCAAAATCTGTGATGAAAGGTTGTAAATGCCTCCAAACGTTGTGTAACGTTTCTTATGAACGTTTTCCTGTAGCTACAACGGTTTACGTTTTATTATTTATTGAAAATTAAAACATATAGAGTCCTTCAAAAATAGAGTAAAAAAATGTAAGGAGGTAATCGGTAAGTTATAACAATGCCATATCCCTGAGAAATAAAACCGTAAGTAATTTAATTTATAAAAAAATAAATATCAAAAGATAACGATAACGATACATCTGACATGCACCCATCCCTTCCACGTCAATGAAAAGTACGTCACTAGGTCACCAACACGCAGAATGCAAAGTTCATCAGCTGTTAACTCCCATAGGTCAATGACCTGCCCTAAAATATGCGATTAATTTTTTGGTGATCTGAATTTATTTTGAAAAATTCGATCGAATTTTTTTTGACTTACTAATGATCATAAAGAGGGTTTAGGGTGGGTTTTAGGATTCATATTGATATGAACATTATTTTACGAGATTTACTATTGCTCAAATTGATTATCTAAGTGTATTTTACTTTTACTTTACTTTACTTTATCTATCAACTTACACTCGTTCATCAAACAAGTGCAATAACCTCGAAAAGTTAAAACTCAATTTTGCTGTCAATCCAGTTTGCAATAATTAAAATTACATTTTGTCAAACTCATCATAATCATCGTTTTCGCCATGTTTTGCCTGTCGACGGTGGTGAAAGGCCGATAAAAATTAATTCTTCTTCTTGCCAATTTGCATTACAAAGTGTGAATATGTCAGAAACAAATTACTTTGGATCAATTGTATTTTCTTGCAATACCGTTTTAAATTTATTTTCGACCAATTTTTTCCTCCTCTTTCTCGTTTGTGCGGGAAAATTCATTTCAAATTTGTTTCACTCTCAAATCTTTGCTTTATCGATTTTAGAAATACCAGAATTCTTAGAAACTGTATTAGAGTTTTGAGTTTTCAGTCGATTTTCCAAGTGCGGATTCTGAGAAAACACCATTTTCGTATAAAATCAAAATAACGAATCTGTACTTCAATCGAAAAAGTACCTATTTGTTCTGGAGTAATTGTTGTTGTTTTCCATCACGTGTGTGAAGGAAAAGGAGTGTTCCTTTCCCTTCCATGAAAAACTTGAAAGTTTTTGGTGAGTTCTTGATTGTCGTTCCAGACTCCATGTTCGTGTACTTCACTCCTATTATCGGTCTCATTAGACAAGAGGCAAGCTTCTATCTCGAACTGTTTCGTAAGTTTTTTTCGTCCATTCATCTGGAATAGCTGTCGCACTTACAAGTTCTTCTGCTCTGAGAATGTCTTGAAGCATTTGACAACCAGAGCCGGAATAAAGTTATTCGCGCAAAAAAGACGGTTAACTGATTGATTCTTGTAGAAGGTCTTCCCAGTCGTGAGTTAAATACTCACTGTTTATTAAAACTGATGTACGAGTTCAAAATGATTACAAATTCGTTTCTTTCCGTGTTATTAGTACTTGATTTGATATCCGGATATTTAGAAGTCTAAACGCGCTCAGCGAACATGAGGATAAAAATAAATATTCGCTTGTGGTGCAACCGTGAGGCTTCTACAGAAGGCTGTGCGCGCTCTATCTATACTAGTGAGTCGACTTGTCGCTGATGACGTAAAATTTTCTGTCCCTCTCTCGCTTTAAAAGTTATTTATAAGTGAAAGCGAGATCGCTTGCCGCCTGCGTGCGCGCATCGAAAGGTGAATGTAGGCCGCGTGCGACCATCTTTAAAGCCCTCACCCGCCACCTCGTCTCGACAAACATAAAGTCTAGCTCTCCATGTTACGCTTCATCGCGTGTACGTGTTTATATTTATGCCTTTCCAGAATCCAAATACGTTAATATAGGCTGACAAAATGACGAAAATATTGGTACACTATTGCAAGTAGGAATTATATTTCTGTTACCATTTTAATAAGATTTCTAAGACAAATTGAAATATCATTCTTTGATAGGGACTTTAGATTTCGCCCAAAGAAGTCACACTCCACTGAGTACGCTAATAGCCGTAAAAAATGTTAATAAAAAGTGTTAGTAGAGTCAATATTGTAAGGTCTCGTAATCGTACTCTCGTATCGGCTCAATTGTGCGCGGCGCCTTACCGCCGACGCGGTCGGTACATTGACACGTTAGCCGACAGTCGGAGCGAGGAGTCGCGCGCGGACGTCCGGCCCTACACCGTTCCCATGCTGCCGACCAAGTCCGAAGACGAGCCAATGGTCACCAAGAAGAAGTCCAAGATAGCGTGCCTTTCGCTGTCGTCGTTCCTCCCGGCACTAGAGGGTACGGCTCACGTCGCCTGACCT
The DNA here is from genome assembly GCA_947369225.1 of Hofmannophila pseudospretella. Lineage (NCBI taxonomy): Eukaryota > Metazoa > Arthropoda > Insecta > Lepidoptera > Oecophoridae > Hofmannophila > Hofmannophila pseudospretella. The sequence goes on from OX376316.1 coordinate 8,627,864, forward strand.
CTATTCGTGGCCTCGCCGCCACCGGTTGCGTTCACTTGTCTCGTTGCACTCACTTTCTTGTCCAAACCAGGTGTAATGTAATTGTTTGTGTAATACCAGCAAAAGTGTTATTGTGCAGTGATTCGGATATCACCAGTGTTTCCAGTGTAGAGTTGTCGAGTACCGTGTTTTTGTTGTGAATATGGCATCATGCTCGTAGATTTTTTGCGTCTGACTTCTCAAACAATAATAGATCTTATAGGAAATCATAGTTCGTAAGTGTGGCTTACGGTCGTGATTTCACAACAATAACAATTTATTATTCCAACAATAATTCATCATTTATTTTTTATTATTATGTTTGTATTATATCCGTGGTTAGTTTGATTGTGTTATATTATGCTTATTCCATTTTTCTCCTAGCCATCAGTAAGTGATACTTTAATAACCTTTTTTAATATATATACTCGTATATTTTTATGTGACCAAAATGCTCCAGTATTTAAATAGACTGCTGAACTTTATTTGCATTGCAATTTATTTTGAATTAATTAGCCTTACTCTATACTTGACAACGCGATATTTTATAGATCAGTGGACACGTTTTCCTCGACTATTACTTGCCTTACTGCATTTACATTAACCTTGACTTGGCTATTTAATTGTCACTTGTGTTCGACGTCATCGGATAGGTACAGATAAGATAGTGATAAGTTTTTTGGTTTACTTATACTAAGTCTTTGGTGATCATAAGGCTACGTACTAAATTAACAGGAAACAACAAGCCCCACTCTGATAAAAAAATCATTTCTCTTAAATACAGGTTAATTTTGAAGATTGCAGGTATTTACGTAGTTCTACAGATGAAAAGTGATTTTTCAGAACTATAGTCGTTTTCCTATAGTTATCTATAACTATTGGAAAACAACTAGCAAGAAAGCTATACACCAATATGTCTAAAAATCACTTATAATCAGAAGAACAACGTAAATCCCTGATTTATTCAGAATTTTCTTCTATTTGGAAGAAATATATTTATTATTAAAGTGGCGCTAGTTGTTTCCTGTTAAAATTCGCACCAATCCGTAAATCAAATTTATCTGTACAGCGGTGACAGCGGCGGTCACTATGCCCGGGGGAGGCGGGGCGCCTCCCGGCACGCCATCGGCTAAGCCAAAGGTAAGCCTAGTTTAGCATTAGCACCACTGACGGTAAGTGGTCACTTGTGTGGGCATTTCTTCTGAGGCTTCTTACCAGAGACTTCTTCACGAGGACACGCACAAAATAAAATCCTATTGCAGATTTTTAGGAGGATATATTTAATTAAATTAAATCGTTTATTAATTCAGACAACAGTATTCATAGAAGTTACAATGATAAATCAAATGTTTAAATATGAAAATATAACAATAAACAGGTAGGTACTCGTAAGTACAATAAACTAATAAATTTTTAATTTTGATTTTAACAAAATTTTGCAAAATAAACGGTCAAAATTTAAAGATTCCAAAACAATGGGTTGCAATCGTATTATCACCTAATAAAGTTCAGGTCTGCATATCTGTAACCTTCCGAAATTCGAAGACAAAAACACATATCACACTACTATCACGAATAACCGATGGATTCCCTGGGGCCCTGACAAAATATCTAGTTTCTACACTCTTGTTCAAAGCTATTCCAATATATTATGTGTCTTAAACTGAGTTTTTGTAACTTTCAGGAGAAACGGACCAAAGTCGTTGTGGCTCTTTATCCATTTAAAGCAATTGAAAGTGGTGATCTCTCATTAGAAAAGGTATGCAGGGTTCAAGTTATGATAATTTTCGATATATCTTTATATTTTTATTTGGACAATCTATAGATACTGAGTTTTTTTACAATGTTGGAAATGTTTTAAAACGGATCATTTTGTTTATAGGGTGCAGAATATGAAGTTATTGATGATTCTCAGGAGCATTGGTGGAAAGTTAAAGATGAACAGGGGTATGTTTTACTTGACGTTTTTCCTTATTTATCATTTTTAAATTACTTTATTTTATTTTATTAATTACATGTTTATTTAACTTTTTAGGTCTGTTGGATACATCCCAAGCAATTATGTCAAGGAAAAAGAAACTATAGGATTACAGAAATATGAGTAAGTATTTTTAACTTTAAGGAAAATACAGATATTTGAAATTGAAATCGTTTATTTAGCGCTGTAAACACCAGAATACAGATTACAGAAGTATACAAAGTTTAATTACATGCAGCACATAACATCTGGTGTGGTACAGTGCCAAAAAGGGTACACCAGCTCAGCATAATGCTGAGGCAAGCCACAGCGCAGATTTTCAGCTGGCCCCTCAGTGACTGCACGGACGAAGAAAGCAACAGTGTGTGCGTGTTGTGATGTATGAATGTGTTTGTTTTAGTTTTAAATTTGGGATTTTAGTTTTAAATGTAATTGAAAATATTAGATTATTAGCCCGCCGAAACTATAACAGTTAGATGGGGTCTTCTCGAACTTTAGTTCAACAAGACGACATTAGACATTACAAGAGAAAAAAAATTGTTTCGAGTTTGAGCTCAAATGTTTTGGACCATAGAGCCCTTCCTACATCTGGAACCTCAAAGATCTGATGATGACCAGGAAAAAGTAAGGGGATCTCCACAATGGTAAGTCGGGGGTTTTTTAATTTTAAATTTAGAGTTATTGGTAATATTTAAAACCGTACTTTTGCAGATGGTACGTGGGCGAAATGTCCCGGCAGCGAGCCGAGTCGCTGCTGAAACAGGAAGACAAAGAAGGATGCTTTGTCGTGCGCAACTCTTCTACCAAGGGAATGTACACGCTCTCGCTCTATACCAAAGTGTGCGTATCACTTCTGTACGTTGTGTTTTCTTTTTTTATTATTTTATATTTCTTTCTTTTTTTTTAAGTTTATGAACTATGAAGGCTATGGCCTTGAATTGCATGTATATACTGACCAGGTATAAAAAACCCTTGCCATATTGCGGGATTAAATGGTACTATTGTTTTCATAGCGAACTCCATGAATAGTTATAAAATCTATAAGATTATAATAGCGGGTGTTATAATCTTATAAAACTACCAATGGCGCCCTCTTGACAGGGTTTTGATATACCTGGTCAGTGTATAATAAGATGGTAACTAATAAGTATTACAATATTATTAAATGCGATTTTACCAAAAGGAACACAGCTAAAACGGCTTTGCCATAGATTAATCCATAGTTGCTAGGGCTCTGCTTTTCTGTTTCAAGATGATGTTTCTCAATATATAACCCTCATATTAAAGTTTTGTAACGTCATTTGTAATTGGAAACTGAATAATTTCCAAAAAAATTATAGTTGTTCAGTTACCAATTATCATATCAAGGTGTCATGCACAATAATTTTATTCCCGATTTGCTTGTCTTGCATCATTGCTCTGTCCATTTCACGAATCTCTGGTACTGACGCATTTTTCTTTAACTTTTTTTAAATTTACGACTAAACCCGTGTTTAACCTCAATGTCACCTGGTGGTAAGTGACGATAAGGTCGAAGATTGAGCTCACGGGTTTAGTAAGTACTGGCTCTATAATAAACACTGCCGAAACACATCAACGCCGAAGCAAAGATATTTGACGACAGACTTTACATAGAAGGATGGTCTCTAGCCAAGCGGACCCTGAAGGGATCCTACCACCAGCCAGTTACTCGGTTTAGTCGCCTCAAACGACATGCTTGACCAGTGGCGGTAGGGTATTCTAATCCGTCCCGTTAACGGAAATATACAAAGCGCAATGGGCCGCTGTGCTGGTGGACGGGAGAGCGACCTTTTTTTATTTTTAACGGTTGTGGATGGGATTTGAAGTGCTAGCTTGCTAAATCAACTCGTAATCAAATAACTTTAAATAATTACAGTAATCACCCACAAACGAAGCACTACCACATAAAACAGAACAGCCGCGGCGAGTTCTTCCTTTCGGACAAGCACTGCTGCCCGAGCATCCCCGAGCTGATCAACTACCACAAGCACAACAGCGGCGGGCTGTGCTCGCGGCTCAAGGCCACGCCTTGCGACCGACCCGCGCCGCCTACTGCCGGCCTCTCGCACGGTCAGTGACAGCTCTGTTTTAAGCACTGCTGCCCGAGCATCCCCGAGCTGATCCAACTACCACTAGCACAACAGCGGCGGGCTGTGCTCGCGGCTCATGGCTAAGCCGCATTGCCCCATTCATTTTTACATGTGTTGCATAAAAAATTAAGGCCCACTTCCTAAGCCCCTGCTTAGGCCATATAATTCACTGCAGACTCAGCCATGCTTACAAAACCTTTCACTGTGGTATCCTCACCGTTAGAGCAGTCAGTAAATCTTTCGAATAAACTACTCATTAGTACTTATATGATAATGCATGGTTTCGAACCCGGTAATTGAAATATACCTCTTCAAATACCTTTGATATCCCTGTTTCACATGTTTGAAATATACCTGTATTAAATTTTCAGACAAATGGGAGATCGATCCATCGGAGCTGGTGCTACTGGAGGAGCTAGGCGCCGGTCAGTTCGGCGTGGTGCGGCGGGGCAAGTGGCGCGGCCGCATCGACACCGCCGTCAAGATGATGAAGGAGGGCACCATGTCCGAGGACGACTTCATCGACGAGGCCAAAGTCATGACGTGAGTATTGGACTTTTTTTTGTTACTAGCTTTTCACTAAATTGTTTTTACGGAGCCCTATTATTGTCGCTCCGTCGTTCGTCCGTCCGTTAACCCTCTTAAGAGGGTCTAGCGCCTATAGTCTTCAAATATCACTCGTATTATGTATTTCCTTGACTCGCACTTGGACGCTTTTTTTTATTGTATAAGGAGAGTAGACGAGCAAACAGGCCACCTGATGGTTAGTTATCACCAAAACACACTGCATTGCTACTAAATAGGTTTTAACCTATTTCTGCCGCAAAGTAGCAATGCAGTGTGTTTTGGTGATAACTTACCATCAGGTGGCCTGTTTGTTCGTACCCTTTGTACCCTTTTGGTAGCACCATTGAAATTGAAAACGTTTATTTAGCACTGTAAACACCAGAATATAGAACACAATACAGAAGTATACAAAGAGTAATACATGCAGCACAAAACATCCGGTGTGGTACAGTGCCAAAAAGGGTACACCAGCTCAGAATAATGCTGAGGCAAGCCACAGCGCTGATTTTCAGCTGGCCCCTCAGTGACTGTACGGACGAAGAAAGCAGTGTGTGCGTGTTTTGTTGTATGAATATGTTTATTTTTATGAATGAGGATATTAGTGTGTATGTGAGGTACTGAGTGTGTGGGAGGGTGATGGCATGGTGCGTGTGTATGGTATTATTATTTCCAACTCAGGCTGACAGCGTCATACCACCTTCACTTACAAATGGAAATGAAAATGAGGCACTATCTATATAATATAGAAAAATTACACTTGGTTTTATGATCGTCCACTTGCACTTAGTTTTTATTTTAATTGTATTTTATTTAATTAAAGAAACCAAACAGTACATAATAATAGATAATATAGATAGATAACACAAATGCCAGTGAAGTTTTCACTGGAAGTACTAAAAATAGCTAATAATGATTTTTATGATTGTCTTTATCTTGATTTGTTCGGATATAAGTTACCATCTCTCTTATTTTATTGAACGGTTTCGGACATCTCTAAAGTAGGCGAAAGATGAGACAATGATCCGGTAAAGTACTCTTGTTAAAGAATTCGATTTTCAAATAAATGACAATGGTATTTCTGTTATTTACTCGTTTATTTTAAATGTTTTCATCACAGAAATTGTACTAGTAGCGCCTTCTCCTCCTGAATGATGATGTGAGCACTGACAGCGAGTTAAAGGATTTGGGTAAATGTGCTTATACCATACATTTGACATTTCAATGCCCGACTAATGTATGGGAAGAAGCTCACATCGCATGCGTCAACTGGCAAGCAATCTACAATGGATGAATTTCAAAATCTTTGGTTTTCCTTTTTCAGCAAGCTACAACACCAAAACCTGGTACAGCTATACGGCGTGTGTTCGAAACACCGGCCGATCTACATCGTTACCGAGTACATGCGGCACGGCTCCCTGTTCAACTACCTACGGCGCACCTCGCCTGATCAACTTGGGCCGGCAGTTCTGCTCGACATGTGTATACAGGTGAAACCGTGCATTGCCATATACCAATGAGTTTTCGGTATTTTTCGAAGACTTACGTACATTTATCGACTGCTCTAACGGTGAAGGTAAACATCGTGAGGAAACCTGCACACTGAGATAACCAGTGTGTAAAATGGGGTAGGTACAAAAGATCCTCAAGGGTCGAAGTGCCGCTGGGTTATTCCCGGCCTCCTATCATAAGATACAGGTGGACAAAATACTAGTTTTAGGTGTAAAGATCTCGTGGACTGGAAATTCAAAAAAACAAAAATACTGTGTGTTATCCAAATCGCGTGGTGTCATAGCGTCAGTCCTACATTGTATTAACGACTGGACTAAAGTACTGAATACAAGGGGTTAACAAAAACATTCGTCGGACCTTTACCAGGAGATCCGCTTATGGATGTGTACAACTTTGTCCAAAAAGTTTTGCCGCGTACTGTACTGAGCAAACCGGCGTTCGAGGCAGATTTTTGACGGAAAAGACGAAGAAAATAGTTTGCCAGACACTATCGCGTCGTTAATGTACTAAAAAGACATGATAATATTTTTATTGTGGATAACAATTGTTTGTTTTCTACTATAGATTTTGCTTTTTGAATTTTATAAAACGGTTTATTATATTGTTTTCAGGTTTGCAAAGGAATGTCGTATTTAGAAAGGCATAACTACATACATCGAGATTTAGCTGCAAGAAATTGTTTAGTCGGAGATGAGAATGTAGTCAAAGTGAGTATTTAAAACTAAATTAACTAGTTCCAAAAGTTTTTACCGAAAAGAACCTATGATTTACTAATTAATAATGTACTATCTAAGTAAATTTATTATTAATATATTATCAATTTTATGATACGGATAGCGTGGGTTGTATTCCACAATAGCTGATAAAAAAATTGATTTAGCTTTGAAAAAAAGGGATAAGTTTTCGTAGCTGGAAATGAGAAACTTAATGAAACTAATAAATAATGAAAAAAAGAATAGAAATCTATGTCACTTATTAATTAGTAAATCATAGATATTCTTACCTGCTTTTTTGTTGATGTCATTTAATTCCGCAATATGACAAGGGTTTTTAAATTGCTGGTCAGGGTTTACATTGTTTAATCTCTTTAGATTTCTCTTTTCTTTTAAATTGCTGGTCAGGGTTTACATTGTTTAATCTCTTTAGATTGCTCTTATCTTTTAAATTGCTGGTCAGGGTTTACATGGTTTAATCTCTTTACATTTCTCTTTTCTTTTAAATTGCTGGTCAGGGTTTACTTTGTTAATCTCTTTAGATTTCTCTTTTCTTTAAGTGTCTATCTATCTTATCTATCTCTTTAGATTTAGATATTTTTTTTACATTTCAGTACCTTAAGTTAGTTTTCTATTTTTTTTCGACAGGTGGCAGATTTCGGTTTGGCGCGATACGTGTTGGATGACCAGTACACGAGTTCAGGCGGCACCAAGTTCCCAATCAAATGGGCGCCGCCTGAAGTACTCAACTATACGCGATTCTCCTCTAAATCCGACGTTTGGGCTTTCGGTACGTAACACTCATTTATTGTTTAAGTTCCACTTGTTCGGCCAAGAGAACTTCTGGGAACTACCCATTATTCTGTAAAAAAAAATGGAAGAGGCACAGGAACACTGTGCCGCAAATTTTATGTGTGAAATTATGTTGGCTAACTTTTACCTCCTACCTTCCTTCTGATTATTTTAGCCATATATTATTTTTATTTTATAATATCTATGTTTTAGATTCAGCTAGAACTAGATTACTTTAACAAAAACATAAATTAATTATAAAATTTTCATTCAAATAAATTATTACAAAATTAATTAAATTAAATTACGTAAGTACATGTCAAATCTCTAGGTTTCGTCAATAAAAAATATTAAAAAAATAGACTTATGAAAAGCCTTAGTCAAAAATTCCGCCCCGTGTCGACCCCGGCGCAAAGGTCCCCATGACGCTCGCGGCATTGTCACGCTGAATCGCCACGGCCAACCTCTGCACCAAGAACGACCCGGAGCGGGGGTCACAGCCCCTCTCTCAGGCGACGGCCGACCTCCCAGACAAAATCCTTGAATCATCCAAATCCTCCCAACAACCTGTCGTTTCAACGTCGTTTTGTCGTTTTAGCCAAATACATTTAACACCAAAATGAGCTTTATTTATTTTATTTTTTATTTTATCTGTTTTGCAGGAAATCTTACAGCTTAATAAATTGTTCATAGTAAATGTTCCTTAAATATTTGTATGCCAAATCAGATTCCACTTATTAAATTTTCTTAAAATAACAGCATAAGGACAGAAAGGAGAATCATAATAGGATAATATATAATATAATACATATAAGTATTTACTATATATATAAGTGATATCTTGGTAAGTAATGTATGTATGATAATGATTACGTATAGGTAGGTGTGTTTGTGTGTGTGTGTGTGTGTGTGACTGAGAGCATATAATCGATTAAGTGTGATCAAATCTTATCAGCTACTACAAGCCAATGCGTGAAAAATAACTAGTGAAATGTCTATATCGGAGAACCTGGTTTTTTTTTTCGTACTGATAATTGCTGTTGGTCCTAATGACCTTTACAGTTTCACCGGGGTTTTTGGGGCGAGCGCTAAGTGCACTCCAGCCTGGAGGAGGACTTAAAAACTATTATAAGAAGCGACTGCCTAAGGGCACCCAGGTGGGTACGGACCTCGGCTTAGGACGTCGCTGGGGAGGGACGGGTCGGGGAGAAGCGGCCTGGAATGCGCCGATAGCGCGTGTAAGCGCCAGAAGCGGGTCGCCGCCCGCGCCGTCGCGGGCGGTATGTAGGTGCTGTGTGTGAACTACTATCGGGTGGGGGAGTGGCTTCCGCGATGGAGATCGTGATGGCATCGTCGGGGTCATCTAGGACGTGGCTAGGCCGACGTCGTCGACGGGATGTCGGTAAACCGTTAGTGGAATAAGTTGGTGGGGAGCTTGCTCGAAGATGCGTCGAGACGCTAACTTCATGTATTGAGCGATCGTGGGGAGTTCCAAATCGTGATGGAGGTCTACGTTACATAGGTACCATGGAGCACCGGTTGCTCTACGCATGAACCTATTTTGGATAACCTCGGAGAACCTGGTATTGTACGTATGAGCGCAGCGGATCATGACAGAGTTCTGAACGTAATTAGTACACGTGGGAGGCTCGCGGAACAACCGCGCGTGCCAGGCACGTTCAGCCAGGCAAACATTTATCAATGTTTTCAACGATACCTTTGTTTTTACGTATCTTTAAAATTGAGGCGACTTCCTCGTAGATAACCAGACGAAGTTATTAGCTTTACTTTATTGAAGTTAGTACCCTATTGTTGGTTTGCAGGCGTACTCATGTGGGAAGTATTTACGTGCGGTAAAGTGCCGTACGGACGCATGAAAAACTCCGAAGTGGTGGACATGGTGCAAAGAGGGCAGGTGCTCGAGAAACCCAAGGGGTGCTTAAACGAAATATACAATGTAAGTATTGACCCGTCAAGTGTTTTCCGTACTCCCGTACACACGGGACAAAAACACGGAAAATAGTGTACACACACTATTTTCTTACGCGCGAAATGCTCGCCGTACACCCGGGGGTACACTAATGTCCGCCGTCATTGGTCGTGTTTATTGTTTGACATTTGTTGGCGTTTCGTTCATAGCATCACCATTCGCTAGTATAATTTTTTTTATTTTTTTTTACTATCAAACTCTATATATCAAATATTTTTCTCAAGGCTGTTTCTTTTAAGCGCTACGGTCGAGTGACGTAATCAAAATCGCGGACACTGTGTGTATTATGTGGTATTAAGGCCATCGCATATTATACCAACTCGATGTGCGAAACGCAGCATAGACTATAAATATTAAGGTTAAACTAAACGCACACGTCAGTCAAATCTTCCCTCGTTCACGAACCCGGCACCAACTCAACTCAGAGCAAAGCATTGAAATATGAGCTTTATATTGTACCTACATACAGTATATTGCTGGATATCGTGTGTCAATGACGTTTTTAACTTCGCAACGAGCAATGGATGTTCATCCGCCGCGTATGTCCGCGTCACGCAGCGGAGGCTAATTATGTAGGCTAATTTTATGAAATTCCTCATCGAATGAACTCAGGCGCAAGCTCTGGATCCGTATCATGAATTATTACTACACGATCGTCTGAAATGAAGGCGTAGAAGTCATAAAATCATATTCGCATTCATCAGCTGACCACAAGTGTTTGTATGCTAGGTTAAAAGGACAACTTTATATTCCAAAAGTTGGTTAATGGTGTTGATGAGATCGTAGATATCAATAACATAAGAATGGAATGACGGAAACATTTCCCGAATGTCCACAATACACTCATTCGGCCAAATAATAGATGCGTTAGGGTAAGTTCGGATGTGGGGTAACATCGTTTAAATTAAATTACCAGGTATTAAATAGTGCTGGCAAAACAGCTCGCGACGCCGAGTTATCTTTGCCAACGCTATTATTACCGCTGGATTCAACAGTAATTTGATTTAAACGATCCTACCCCGCATTCGAACTTACCCTAACGCATATATTTCGGAAACCCCTGTTTACATAAAGCTTCATACACACAGGTAATGCGCGCGTGCTGGCGACACACGCCGGAGGAGAGACCGTCGTTCCGCATACTGAAGGAGGAGCTCGCGTCGGTGGCGCAGAGCGTGCTGGCCGATTGACTGCGCCTACTGCTGACCCTACTGCGGCCCGCGCCCGCCCTCGCCGCGCGCCCCGCCGCCACGCTGCCGCGCACGCGCCGTCTGCACGCCGCCTCGCCTGTCTGAGCCAGCCTTTATTGTCACGCGGGAGCTGCAAGTAGCTGGAAACAGTTTTGTAATGTACAGCGGTGCCATTCGTCGCTGGATGCAAGATCTTAGGCCGTTTTTACAGTCAAGCAGGTGCTACACGTCAATGGTTTTAGGCCGTTTTAATTAACCCGGTTTTATCGTGCTGGCGACACGTTAATGGAGGGACCGTTCCACTTGCTGTGTTAGTCCGGTGGCGCAGAGCGTGCTGCCGATTGACTGCGCCTACTGCGGCCCGAACCCGCCGTCGCCGCCACGCAGCCGCGCACGCGCCGTCTGCACGCCGCCTTGCCTGTCTGAACTAGCCTTTAGTCACGCGGGAGCTACGAGTAGCTGGAATCAGGATTTTAGGCCGTTTTTATAGTCGCGAAGGTGCTACACATCGCTGGAAGCGACATTTTGGCCGTTTTTGCAATCACAAAGGTGCTACACGTCGCTGGTAACAGTTTTAGACAGTTTTTATCATGCCGTTTTTAAAGATCGTCGTTCGGCTTGTTACTCGCGTCGGTGGTGCCGCACACGCGCGCCTGTTTTGTCGCCAGCCTTCATAATCACGCCGGTCAGGTGTCATCAGTTAAAGAAGGATTTTACGTCGTTTTTATTGTCACATATGTGCCATCAGTCGTTAGAGACTGTTTTAGGCCGTTTTAATTGTGTCGCTGAAAATAGTATTTACGGCCAAGGCTGTTTTTACTGTCTAAACCCCGACTACGAATACTATAGTTGTCAAGGTGCCACTGGTACTCTTATAAAATTAGTTCACAAAATTCCGCAACAGGGCGCGCAATATTAATAACCTAGTCGGGCTCTAGTAATTTTTTTAGGTCGCGGTTCGACTTACAATATGGACACACATCAGTTCGAACACGGTCACCCGGTTGACTCTAAAAACCTTTAAAAATTCGTGTGACCACCTCCGACCCATTTAGGTAATTTACGTGCATCTGGACTTCTAAACACAGATCTCAAATCATTAGATTTCCGTGAGAAGTGTAATTCAAATATTTACTTTAGAAATTTTTGCATCTAACGTGTGCCGAATCATGGAGAGCCTTGGAACTTCCAGTTACCAAATCAATGGGGTAGGGCGCGCATATCTTTGGCTTATTTTTTCGTGACATGTTTCTATGTATGAGCGCTTAGTCAGCTATAAATTGGCAACAATTTTGGAGTGTCACTCGCTAAATTAAAAATTTACTAAACGAAATGTCACCCTCACTCTCCCACAATCTAGCATATGAGTGAGCGAGTTAGTTTTTTTATGTGACCACCCCAGAATCGAAGTCATTAATGGACTATTTCTCAAAGCAGTTATCATAGTTTGATCTCATGAGTCCTCGTATTCAGTATACCTACGACACCAAATTGTGGTTATTTACCTGCATCGAATATAGACAATAAACGCCGACCGGAATCAAATCGGAATTAAAATAGGTGAATGGAATTGAAGAATTTACTTAGATTTATTTTCAAATCACATAGTTCGTAATTACCGTCCACTGCCGTCAAGCTCTCTCGCAATAAATTGTATAATTCTACACACAGCTAAACATAAGCAGGCTATCTTGCGTGCAAAATGCCTCTGCTTTAGGAATGGAAAGGGACTCAAAATGTTTATTTATTCTAGACCCGCTACAAACGTTTTATTTTCGTATAAAGTTTTGTTGATACAATAGCTATAACATAGATTTTCCACATTTTATGGCTGAACTTAACCTACCATGACTATCTGACGATTTTGTCTGCAGACTTTCGCACACTGTCATTTTCTGGCAGAGGTGATGCGTATAAATAGTTGTATTTTCTACGGCATTGTCATCGTCATTTTTAATGTAATGTTTATAAAACCCTTTGAGCTTATTTTATTACCCAAGCAAAATGCAGTTTTGATAATCTCATAATTCATAACAGCAAACTCTAGTCCATACTGTTGAACACTTTTTTATCCAGTTGCGTAATTAGTACAGTAATCTCTGCATTGTATCATCAATTCATCATATCATTGTCTCTATAGGTTTTTATTGTACATAATAGTTTGTATACATATATACTTGCTAGTCGTGTACAAGATAACGACGGTAAATACATACAAAGTCATAAACTTCACGCACAAAATATCAGCAACTTTCAATATGATGCTTTGTCACTGCTACTTTGTCACAAACATTCCATCATAATATTGAAGCATTTAGTTTTGGATTATGTAGTTATTATAATTCAAATTGTAACATTCCTTTTAGAAAAACCTAGTCATGTTAAGCAAAAAAAAAAGGAATCAAAAAGCAAAAGACAGTTTGTGAGTTGTCATAGTAGTCGTAAAAATTATGTATTCACATTTTAGTTAGTTTTAACGTAAATGTGTATTTATGCGACTGTAGTAGTACTGTCATGCATATCATTTTAAACCTAATTATAGTTTTGTTACACGTGGCATCTTGTGAAGCCTATATTTATGCAATGGAATAAACCCCATTAATATGAAAATGAGCTAAAACTACGTTTTAATAGTTGAGCGAGTTTTAGAATGGGGTTCGTACAAAAAAAGCATTGTGCTTGGGTTTTAGCCCCGACTATGGTGAAGCGAAATGGAAGGTAACGTTTTTGATATATAGAATTTTTCTTAAGTAGAGTTTGACTTACTATAGCAGTGACAAAAATTGTGCCAATTATTGTTTTTCAAAATAGGTACTTTTTATACCTGTAGGTAATTATTTTAGGCATTTATGTATGACTGAATATTGAAAATCTCAGTATAATTTATTGCAGTATTTGTCTTTGCTTCGAGTGCAAAGGAAATTTGACTTTGTCAGTCGAAAAGGCATTTTAATGCTGAAACAATATGACAAAGTCAATTTTTATAACATTCATATAATGGTATTTAATTAATCAGTTAAGTTGTAAATGTGTTTTGTGATAAATCTTGGAACGCTCGGTGATTATATATATAATCCAGTAGTTATATATAATTTATGATGGAACAGTCTAGTTTCAATAGTATAACCAAGTAAAATATCCTGAAAACTTTAACAGTACATGTTTGAAATGTGGATACTATGTTCAAATAGTGTAATTCGCTTTGGAATTGTACAGCGATTAATTTGTATAACTATTTTGTAAAACTATTAAGCCAAGTAAAATAATTATTATAATAAATTTGGTTTTATTAATGTTCTTCAATCAACATAGATGCAGTAATGCATTCTTAAACCATCGTGAAAGTTCAGGATCAGATAATATAACTTGAATATCTTTGAGGATCAGATAGACAAACTACAGATGGATATCAACATAAACCACGCATGCATGATTAGTAACATTATATTCGGTTTATTAGACTTACAATAAGAACTATATGAATAGCATCATTTATACTTATACATAAAAATCATAACATTGAATAAACTTATTTAAAACATAATAAAATGGAATGCTATACATAACATGTATTCCAAACAGGTACAATTTCTTTTAAGTTCGATGCAATTATTATTTGCTCACAGTGGTAGGTACAGTAAGTCGACAAGAAGTTAGGTATTGCACTGGCAAACAATGAAAACTTTTTAAAATCTCAGTTTAGAGGCTTTGGTACACGACAAGGTGACCGTGTCAGCCTCGTTAGGGTCACAAATAAAAGGGAAGGGAAGCTCAAGTATTATTAGAGTCAGCCCTCACTTTTATAATTTACTTCTTCAGTAAGTTATTAGGTACTTATTAAAATCGAGTAAACCGTTAGATCAAACTGCGTAAATATAAGGTGTACGAAAGACGTTAAAAATCGAGAAAGGATGAATCAGGATCTAAAAACAATTAAGAATTTGTTTAGACTTCTGCTTCATACAATTACCCCTTGAAAGGTGCGTACAGTCAGCATCGGAAATGGCTGAGCAGTTCAGGTGTGATGCTGACTATAGGAGAGGAGGAAAATCCTTGTCAAGGAATTTATGTTGGTTAATAATTTATCGAGACCTAATGCGCAAATCATAGAAAACGTATTGGGCGCCGCGCGAAGAGTGGAATGAAATTGTATAGGGCTATATAGAGATGGGCATTTACCCGTATATCCCACCCACATCTGGGTAAATACCAGTTTTTACTCGGTAACTACCCATTTCGGCGGGTAGAATATCTGCTTTCCAAAATAGTTTGCAAGCGATAATCTAAGAATTTTTTTGGTGTATTTTTTGTCAATGCTGGTCATGACATGAATCATGATGCACATTAGTTTAAAAACCATATTAACAATCATGGCAGACACTGACAGAAATGGGTATTTACCCGATATGCCGAAAGAGAAATGGGTATTTACCCGCTGCCCATCTCTATATGGGACCAATTACATCAAACCCCCACGATCCTCAATCTGCCCTGCAAAAGCGCGTGCGCCGTATACGCTTTCTTTACTGTCTTGTCACATAACTAAACATAAAACTCAATTAAGACACAGCACAGCCCACTTAGAAAGAGTCTTACTTTATTTTAGAAGAGAGACATACCCTGTAGCTTTTCAGGATTTTCTTATGCTGAGTTGACATTTATTTAAATTTTATTAATAAATATTTACGCTATCGTATTTTCCTATACATAAACATTAAAACAAAACTGTTTTCTATTATATTATAATCTCTTAGGTTACAAGATATTAGACCATTCATAATGCGTACTGTTTAGTTTACATTACACATAACATAGTTTATGGGCATTTGAATGACTAGAGTAAACAACAGATGATAGATATTGTTTGAATGGCATATGACGAAGTCGAGTATTTCTTTTTAAATGGTAAATTAAATTAAAATAATAATCCTCAATAATAACCCTAAAACAGTGTGAACAGTAGATAGAGATATATTTACCAATAACATTACAAGGGAGTTCTATAATTATATTTTTCCTAAGATTGATTACATAAAAACAAAACAAAATTCATCAGAATTATTTAGGAAAAGTAATTGACTTTAATTAGGAGTGTGTTCCAAAACCAATTGAAATTATTCACGTTGACATTTGTACATGTTCCATTGCTTGTGTCAAATATAAGTTTGATAAATTTTCAGCCGTTAACGCGGTAACGGAAGTTGTCAACATGAATTAATTCAACTAGTTATGGAACACTCTCTAACTTGATTAGAGTTTCCTTGCTATGTTCTTGTGCATACTTACTCATATTATTATGAGTTACGTATGTACTTGCTTGTTAATTTACAATAGTAAACCTTTAATAAGCTTATTAGCAAAATAGTAACTACTTGCAACAAAAATGGAGTGTTCAGAAGTCAACCACTTAGTTGACTAAATAACATAAAATGCTAAATAAGTGCACAACCAAAATTCATTACAAATATATTGATTTTAGACATTGTTTACTAATGAAGTTTTGATGACTGGCTGTTCAAATTTTACTATGTATGTACATAATATGAATTATCATTACCAATGAATTCCAGGGGAACATTTATTTACACTTTTATTTTACATTCGAGTTTAACCATACCTAGCGGGCTAGCAGGTATGTATTTAAAAAAATTTGGAGATTTACTTTGCAACTACAGTTCTTAAGATAAATAATTTATTTAAATATTACAAGTAACATTACTTAGTTACATCATTTACATAGTTTGTTTAAGTCAAACACAGGTAGGTACTTACATTATAACATCCACTCATTTGGTATTCAGTTATCAGCACTTCACATATCTGTTGGTAAGATATCTGGTATCAGATACTGACATAGGTCCATCTCAGACTGTACAAATGTTACTTTTCCAGCGGTGTTCTCATCGAGCCTGTAAATCAGATTGATTTATTATTAACTAACAAAAATACAATTCAGATCCCTTGGAATAGAGAAATAAATGGGATGAATAATTTTGAGTAAATAGTGTGATAGATAATACATACCATCCCTTTATAACAGCCCAGCAACCAGCAAAGAAAGATGGTGCATTCACGATGAGACAAATGCCAAGTCTCTCAGGGTAATGTCTGCTCAGTAGCCAGATGAGGTTCTTGAGGACCTGGTAGTCCATGCACGACAGAGTGAAGATGTTCAGGTCAAACACTATGCACAGGTTATCTATGACCTCTTCAAAACATCTCTTGCTTGCATCCTCCTGGAAGTTAACACAATTATGTAACTATGGAAGTTTGGATGGTAATGAAATTGAAATAGAAACAATAAAATATGCCAAATACTAATTTGTAATACTTGCATTTTTTTCCTATAAATTTATTAAAATATCCTTTGGTAAGATATCTAGCAAGTGTTCTATCATTTTACAATTTAAAATTACAGCATTCAAATAGGTAATTACCAAACAGTACACAATAAATCTTGTCAATTCGTCAATGTTTCTGTCGCTAGAACTGTGGTTCTTGGCTGGAATGTACACAATGGGCCGGCCTGCTATGTCTCTGTGCCTGAGCACTCGAGCTTTGCCTGAGAATTTCTCTATCAGTGCCTTGTCATTCAGCAGCTCTGCTACTCCGTATTCCACTCGCCATTTATTAGTTTTAATTATAGCCTGCAACAATGTTGGTTTTATTTTTGATGAGGGCAACATGTTTTAAAAAAGGAAGGTTAATATGTAAGTTCATTTTAGTTTCTCATTTGCAGTTTGAAGTTAACAATCCAAATGTAGGTAAGTAGTCGATAATGTGATGATTAGACAGAAAAATAGTAGTTTTTATCAAAGAGGTAATAAGTGCCTACCTAGGTCAACTCAAACTTGTTGATTACATACATGCGGAGTCCACAAAAGTTCCTTATTACCTAAATTGTGTGAAAGGCGAATCATTAGCGATAATAAGAGAAACAATAAGTGTAACAAAATCGATAAGATACGATTTTGAGTGCAATGAGAGAGCAATCTATTGAGTGTTTTACCTGGAAGGCGTTATCGACAGTCTTGAAGGCTCGCAAATATCTCCGTAACGAGAAATCGTTGTGGTATTGCGCTGGGTCCGCGCTCACGATCAAATTCATCCGTTCTTTCAACTGTTTGAAATCATCCTCGTTCACGGGTTTCGGTTCTTCAGCCATCGCAGTTATCGTTTACGTTGCTATCACAAACTTCAGGATAACAATGTAGATATTGTGCTATTTACACCTTGAGAGTGAAAAATATTTCAATTAGATATTTCAGAGGAAAATCTCCACAATTTCACAAAATAGTAGGAAAATGAAATTATTTTTTACTTTACCTCGCTCGCTCACTGCCTGCCACTTGTAGTGTTGCCGTTTGGCAATCTCGAATATACCTGAAGAAATCATTGTTGAAATTCCCCAATTTGGGTAATTTTTTTGGAAGCAAATCCGATTTTTCCGCAAACACTAATATTGAAACAATACAAGATTTCGTTCTAACCTAAACTTCTTTGGTTCTCACCTATTCTACTCTATGATCTATTGAGCCTTTGACATGATAGAAAGAAATTGTCACGTGTTCATCTACAAGGCATTTTTGTCGTAGGAGCGCGATGTTATTTCCGTTTATACGTTCAATATGCGCCACTTGAATATAGAGAATATAACGTGGGTCAAAGTTGTGCTTCTACAAACTAGCGGCCACTTTAACACATAGAAAGCCTGTTCTACAGATCTATCATTTTCATGTTCATGGCCTGTTCACATTAATCTATTTTATAGATTCTATCAAATCAAATAAGACAGAATAGAAAAGGTGAGAACGTGCCCTAACAAACAATAATAACAATAATATTTTTTTAGCTGGGCAAAGGCCTCCCCTCTGTCTTTCCACTTTTCCCTATCCTAATACTTACATAAACAATAATTTATTTATATTATTTATTTTAGCAAAAACGATCAGTCAGATCAAGCGATGTCAAATCAGTAAAAAATCAGCAAGACGTCTAAACTCCTCTAATTCGGGGAATATCTTGTAAAACGGCAATACAGGCCAATTGACAGTCAAGAGAGCGTTCTATAACCAGTTGAAATAATTTACGTTGACAGCTGTGCATGTTCCATTTCCGCGTTCCATTCCATAAACGAGCATTGGAACGTGTACAGCTGTCAACGTGAATATTTCAACTGGTTTTGGAACTTACTCAGACAGTGCGACAAGGAACTATTAGCGCGTGGCAAAAATCGCAACTAAAGCCGCCATCCTTGTTGAAATGTCACTTCATGACAGTCCGATCCTTGTCGCACTGTACGTCAAATGATGTCATTTCGTCATCTTTTTTCATAATATTTCATGGGCCATGAAATATTATGAAAAATGATGACGAAATGACATGTTTTTTCATAATATTTGAATCAATGAAGCAAGTTTTTCAAGCCAAAGGACGTCATCAATCGGTTAGGCCCGCTAGCGCGAAGAAATAACCCGAGAGTTAGTGTATAACGTCTTGCACCGACGCCAAGGACTATGACCAACGCTAACCCTGAAAAATGTTGTATGAAAATCATAGCCAGCTCAGGGTTATCTAACCCGGGTTAAGAACGTATAACCCGCACTTTCACGCAAGCGGTTATTGTCTCATGGGATTAGTAACATTTAAAACGGATTTGGCATTTGTGTCTGATGAGGTTAAAATATAAATTTAAAACTTACATATTTACACTTATCTTCACTTTACCTTCAAAACATGTTTTTTTGCTGATTTTCTTACATATTTCTACATTTATTTACAAAATAAAATGTCTTGACAAAAAACGGCAAATGAAATAAAAATACAGGATACGGCGTTATTATGGACAGTTTAGAATGTAATTTATTTTTAAAGCGTTGTCTTGTTTAAAGTTATACATAAAAATGTCACGATACCGAACTTAAGTCAAAAGGCCATTGACGGTAAACGCTGGCAGATGTGGTACGGTTCTCCTGAAGTCGTTTACATCACAACAGAAGCTGTAGCCGATGTCGAGACGATCTGGCTGCCATCTCAGCCAGCTGAAAGCGTTGTTGTTGCGGCAGCGATCCGTGCAGAAGGTGAGGGCGCGGGCCTCTGCCAGTGTGTAGTAGGGGTTGTTGATACTGACGAAGGCTGTACCAATACGACGGCTCGCATCGTAAACAACCTGGAACAAAATGGGGATTTGAACGAATTTGAAATTGATAGGTAGATCGTTCCATATTGTCCTCACATAATATATTTCAAATAAGGAATGTGGAAACCCGAAACCATTAATTATATCGTATATCTGTATATGTGAACAAGTGTTATAGCTCATGAATACGTTGATGTAGGTAGGTACTCGATAATCTCGGTTGTGGGGTCTGGAAGGCGATTCTCGCAGGTGGAATGTCGAATTCGACATTAGTCCTATCTCATTCGCTCACATTACATGTGAGCGTGACAATATGTTCGTAGCGCTCGACTTTTGTATGTCGAACTCTGCTAGAATTGGTTTCCTGGACGATTTCCGATTACGGAAGGTCATATTGCGTACTAGATTATGCAGGTTTTTACTTGCTTTAGGTATATACTTGAGTAACATTAATGTGCCTCATTCATTCCCGATTCTTCAGATAGGTAATGCATAGAATCAAACATTTTCCTTACCTTGTAGTAGTACAGTGGCACTGGCAGTTGCGGATTGTTGTTAGAATCGCGGTGCAGAAAAATGTCCACGAGACGGTTGTTTTGGTCGCGCAGTTGCGATACGCCAAAGGTCCCAGTGTAGATCGTAGTGCGGTACCCAGCGGCGCCGATGCGGGCACGGAGGTTCTGCGACAAAACAATTGCAGTTACAGGAAGGCAATTCTCGCACATTCGACTTAATCTCCAAACAGACATTTGTCGCAAAAATAATGGCGGATGTCGATTGATACACCTTTTTGTTATTCTCGATATGTCGATTTCGACATATGTCGAACTCGACATATCGAGATTTTTTTTGTTTGCAATAAAAGAGTGGTCGCTGGTACTCTACATCGGTATGTTGAGCGCTAAGTCGATCGAAATTGATTGAAAAGTTAGTGAACGCATTATATTTTTTTAATCGTGGTCGTTTATTTGAACGTTGTTTACATTTTATTGCAATAATGTTGTGCTAACTTCGGCAACATTTTTAAATCCAATCGCATCCTTACATTATATAAATGTTTTTGAAATATTTTTTATGCAATCTAGCTCAGTTTCTAAAAAAGTAAAAACTGTGTAATTCGACCAATATACAATCGAAATATGGTTGATATCACATAAATAAAATACTTATCTACTATATACATCGAGATACAAAAGAAATATTTTTAGATCATGCATATTTATTTAGATTTAAAAAGCCCTCGACCAAAACTATGATGTAATTGTAAATGCTTGTACGAATTACGATGAAATTAAGATGAGTACTTACATAATAAGTACTAACTATTTTAACGAAATTAAAGTAGTACAGTGTGACCCAACTACCAGGGTAGCATAGGTTCCTAAGAAGTTCTTTTAGAACGTCCGCAATCTGGTTGACGTAAGTCTTCTAGGTCTCCCCTTCCCTACCCTTCCATTTATCTTTTTCTTATTCACCGCTTTCGTTATTCTCGTTCCATTCATTCTTTCTACGTTTCCAAACTATCTCAACATTCCTCTTTCAATCTTACTCACTACACCGTCTTGCGCTGCACACCACACATTTCCCTTATAACATTATTCCTTATTCTGTCACAAACTGTTACATCAGACATTCTACGCAAGGAAAGCATTTCCACAGCATTAATTCGGCTCTCATTCTTCTTTTGCCATACCCAACATTCGCTGCCATACATCAGCGTAGGCACTAACATGCAATTGTGAACTGCCACTCTCGTATCCTTCGATACAAATCGGCTGCTCACAATGGCATGTAAGGCTCCATTAACTGAATTTCCCGCTTTTACCCTCTTTTCTATGTCACCCTCACATTTACCGTCCCTGGTGAACACACTCTCTAAATATACGATATTTTTCACTTGTTCAACCCTTTCACCATCTATCATAATATTACAGTCAGACACACTATCTTCCATTTTCCAGAACCATAACTTTTGCCTTGCACACATTCACTTTCATTACTTTCCTCTTAAGTTCCCCAACCATTAGAGTTACCATGCTCTGTAGATCCTCCGAGGACGACGCTACTAAAACTTGGTCATCAGCGTATAACAGGCATTTCACCAGTAACTCACCCATTCTCAATCCACAATCATACTCCTTTAGTACATTCAAACTGCTGCTCATGAATAACTTGAAATGGTACACACATAGTCACATACATATATACATATTAAATGTACATACTACAATTTTCTTTATTCCTTTACCTGTTCTAACCAGTTCCAGTTGCCTGCGTTGAATGGCTGCCATTGAGGAGCGGCGTTGATGAAGTAGAAGGAAGACCGCTGGCCGGTGGCGAAGATGAAATCGCTTTTGGCAGCAAGATGGCCGCGAGACAAAAACTGGGTTGTCGTGACGTACTTGTCGGCTAAAGCTTGACCGACCAGACTGGCTATGGTAGCTTTCTGCGTCACTTGAGTATATAGGTTGTTGATTGCGACACCCGGGAAGAAACTACCAGCTGCAATTGACACAAAAATTTTATGTTAGGTAAGTCTATCGAGGATTACCTCAGCAGGTTATTGACACTTTCTTTGCGATGCCTTGTGTTCTTTTCCTGTATCTTTTCTCGTCATTTAAATGTTACAGGGCTTCTGCACTGCACCGATCAAAGTTCAGATTCGACTCCAGCCTCCATCAGTTTATTTTTTTATGAATAGAGTCAGTCGAGATCTGTGCTTCGCGAAGGTCGGTGCAGTGTTCAAAATATACAAAACAGTGGTCACTACAGTCTCTTATCACTGATTTTTGGAATTACTTACCAAGCCAGCTGGGTCTGTCAACGCCAGTTTGGTGGACAGCATGCTCAGGGTTCTGGTCGTACCACACGTAAATGACTTCTAGGCGACTTTGGTCGAAGCAAGACCAGTACTTGGTGTGGAAGACGTTATTAACGATGAAGCCTACCCTGAAAATAACAGGAAATAACGGTATTTATTTATACGTCGAATCAGGTATAAACATCCCTCAATAACATCATACTCGTATCATTGTTCGACTCAGTCAACCAATATTTTTATTTCAATTGTGAAGAACAAAATTATCAGTAGGCGCTAAGTAGATAGGCAACGAGCACAAAAATAGAGTTCGAGTTCACAAAAACTTTCTCAGTACATAGTTTCGCAATATCATCTCTAGTCTCTCTTTATTTTCATCTCTCTATTTTTTTTGTTTATGCGTATTGACTCCTTAATGAATGAGACGATATCTGTCTTTAATACTTCAAACTCAACAGAAATCATCATCATCCTTAGTGTCAAATACAGGTTATTTTCATATTTCAGCCAGATCGCTGTTAAAATTCTAGACCCGTGACCATATAAAACGATGCCTGAAATATTTCACTCGAATATAATAGTATAGTATAATATAATAGGTAGCATAATAAAAGCTTACCGGATAACCAAGTGGTTGTTCCAGCATCGTGAGGTTGTTCCCTGTGCTTCGTGGAATGCATGGGCCGAGCAAGTGAGTCCTCCGAAGGCACTGTTTCCTCTCAACCAGTTAGCAGTAACGAGGTTGTTGCTCACGCATGTGGCCGTCTACATGTTGTAAAAATACGGTTTTGAATTTTGGCGTAGAAGTTTAAACTTACGGCTATCTTCATGAGTGTGGGGGGACACAATTGATGGCAGTGGCGTCTCTTTTCCATCGCTGTTTAATTAAATCGTTTATTAAACCCAAGTGGGCCTACGTTGATGTCACTTATTCATATTTACTGCTTCGAATAAACTCTACGAACAGTTGAAGTCCGATTCAAGTTAGACGTTTCTGTCTTTCTGTTCTAATGACCTAGATAGGCGCCTAATTCTACAAACTTTAAAGTCGGAAAGTTTCTAATGAGACTCAAAAGTTTTCGATTCTTATTCTGCTCTGAGTAAGTATCTACATATATAGTAAACGGCAAGTGTGAAATAATTTACAGCGATCCAGTACTATGGAGAAGATAACTTTATTAAAGACGAAATCTCACGAGAAGGATTCACTAGACTAATGTTCTGGGAATTATACCTATCAAACCGTAGATATTATATAATTGGTTAACAAACCTAATCACCCGTGTATCATCAATCATCATTTAGGTGAAAAACTGAGAAAAAAAATTATATGGGAGAAAATGATTTATATCTACCTAAGGAATAGTTGTTAGATACTTACACCGACGGAGACGGTGGAAGCGATGTTAGGGTGCTGGATGGTGCGTCCGGATCCCGTACAGCCGATGGTGACCTGCGCTCCGGCATTAAGAAGGATCTGCCCCGTGTTGCCGTTGGGAACGATGTAGTTGCCATTATGCAGGTACACCGGCTGAGGCTGGCCGAGGTCACCGTTCACTCGGATGGTGCAGCCTGACAAAATGTCGTGGTTGATGACAAGACACTTCTTTTAAAATTTAAGATGCACACTTTTATCATCATATTTACCGCTTCGAGGTTCAACCGTTGTTGAGGCATTGGTAAACTTGGCCTCCTCGACCTCCAGCCAAAGGTCGAGGTAGTCTTCGAATTCTTCTTCATTGAGCACCAGCGCCAGGTCGCCAGGCTCCGGCAGTCCTGGCAGAGCGACCACAGCCACCACGAGGGCGGCAAGCACGACCGTTAAACGCATCATGGACAGACTTGATACACTCGCAATCTGCTTTAAACCAGCGTCTTTTCTGCCAGGGAATCAATTGTCAGTTTGTCGTATTTATCGTATCTATTTATAAGCACAGCCTATCATAAACGAGATTAATATATAATCCGTATCACGAAAATATTGGGTAGGTGATGATATCGGTCTAATTAGCATGATATGGTTTTAGTGAGGTATCAATTCGTTATTGTGATTTGACTATGCCCCTAAATGTTTACAGTATGTGGCAAATCTTATCATTGGTAACGAGATCGTGATCGTGATTATTGTTTGGATTCATAAGAATTTAAAATGGCTGAATTTGTCAAACATTTTTCATTGTCTTGGTATATATTCTCTTTGAATGAAAAAAATATCAAGTGGTGTAATTAATGTGCTGTGCTTGCGTGATTAATATTGATCGTGATGGATAGATAAAACAAAACTGTAAAACGATTAAAATGTCATTTATCTAAAATAAAATACTGGTATAAAACAGTCGAATTTAATATAGTATGTTTAGAACAGAAGCCCATCGACCTGGAAGGCCGGCAGATGCGGTACGGTCCGCCTGAAATCGTCGACCTCGCAGCAGAAGCTATAGCCGATCTCGATGCGGTCAGGCTGCCAGCGCAGCCAGTCGAACTCGCTGTTGTTGCGGCAGCGGTCCGTGCAGAAAGTCAGAGCTCGAACCTCATCCTCAGTGTAGTAGGGGTTGTTGATGCTTATAAACGCAGTGCCCAAGCGCAGTCTAGCATCGTACACCACCTAAACATTAAACCCAAGATAGTAATTAGTGTATAGCTCCTGCCTATACAATCAACTTTTGCAAGGCACTTTTGAAGTCATTTAAAGTGGCGACATCAAATATAGTAAAACTTAACGCTACCGTACCTTATAGAAATACAGAGGTACTGGGAGCTGAGCATTGTTGTTGGCATCGTGATGCAGGTAAATGTCAACAAGGGTGTCATTCTGATCTCGTAGCTGTGTTACGCCGAAGGTACCAGTGTAAACCGTGGTGTGGTAGCCGGCAACACCAATACGGGCGCGGAGGTTCTGAAATAAACATACCATTATGATAGCAGAATAAATAAAGAAACTGCCGATCTTTTCTCTATTGTTGACGCAACATACTTGTTCCACCCAGTTCCAGTTGCCAGCGTTGAATGGCTGCCACTGAGGAGCGGCGTTGATGAAGTAGAAGGTAGAGCGCTGACCGGTAGCGAAGATAAAGTCAGTCTTAGCAGCGAGATGACCACGCGCTAAGAACTGTGTGCTCGTCACATATTTATCGGCTAATTCATCGCCAACATAACTAGCGATTTTCAATTTCTGTTCCACTTGAGTATAGCGGCTGTTAATACCTACCCCGGGGAAAAAACTGCTCACTGAAAATAGTCACATAATAATGTATTCAGTTGCATTTCCAATGCTGGATTTTTCTTAGTACGACTAGGTACTCGTATTATCTATTCTGAAATAGGAAACTTACCTAACCAGCTAGGACGAGCGACACTAGTTTGGTGTACGGCGTTTGGTGGATTTTGTTCATACCAAGTGTACAAAACTTCAAGTCGGCTCTGATCGAAGCAAGACCAGAATTTGGGGTAGAAGATGTCATCGACATAGAAGCCAATTCTGAAAAGCAAAATAAACATTTAGATAAATAACACACAAGAGTAGGTACTGATTTAGTTAGAATGGTCATATTTTCTAACCGAATAACGAGGTTGTCGTTGAAACATCTCCCTGAAGTCGCCTCAGCGACATGGCCGGAGTTGGAAGAGCAAGTCAATCCTCCGAATTCACTATTTCCGTTCAGCCAGCCAGCTCCAGAGATAAGAGCATCGTTCACACATGTTGCAGTCTACATGAAAAGAGAACAAAATTACAACAACAGATAGAATTATCTACGTTACATTACGCTACCATTATGAGTCACAGATAAAGATGTTTTGAGCTGTGGGCAAATATGTTCATAAAAACAAACATAGGAGCTGATGTGATTTGCATACTACGTTGTTATATATAACATTTGAATTAATAAGAAGCTGATGAATGTGTATAGACGTACTTATTTGATTTGTCGTCACTGGCACAAGTGCGTAAAAAAGGAAGAACGTTATAAGTGAAGAAAAGCGTGAATAAAACTTACCCCAGTAGCCGTAGTAACAGCAATTTTGGGATGCACTATAGTACGACCGGAGCCGGTGCAAGCGATGTAGACCTGATCACCGGTGTTCAGATGGATCAAACCGGTGTTGCCCGTTGGGATGACGTAGTTCCCAATATGCAAATACACAGGTTGAGGCTGGCCGAGGTCTCCATTTACTCTTATGGTGCAGCCTGGAACACAAAATTGGACTACCTATTTAAAAAGGACCTTAAAGAAATTCAAGGAGATTATATTGGACAATTCAATTAGATTATATAAGGACTGTTAATCTTTCAAAATGGAAAACAATTGAAACTTGTTTTTGAACTTACCATTGCTGCGTTCGTGAACTCTAGATGCATTGAGCCATTTAGGTTCTTCGATCTCGAGCCAAGTGTCAAGGTAGTCCTCAAACTCTTCTTCGTTGAGGAGTAGAGCCAAGTCGCCAGGTTCTGGTAGCTCAGCTGGTAGGGCAGTTACAGCTACAAGAAGAGCTGTGAAAGTAACTGCTATACACATCATATTTAGCGTTAGTAAAGTATCGTTGCTCTATGTTACCTATCTACAGTAATTATACTGTGAGGCCGGACTATGTCGACTTTGTATTAGATTTCTCTGAATTTATAGGTAATTAAACCATATCTGATTCTGATATACTAAGATTATTTTTCAGAGAAAGAAATATCCGTTAGATCGTGAGTGGGATTAGATTACTAACTAATTACAATTACCCACTTCTGATTCCTGTTATTACAGATATTATGGTTGGCAGTATTTTAGAGCACTCTTTACGATTCATGATGACTATTTTATTTATTATTCTGATTTTTATAGTCTTCTACGTGTAAATGCATTTCTTTCAATTCTTGGTCGCAATCACTTAAAATGATATTTGGGGCCTATTATGATTAATTACTTATGGCTTTATATTGTCGCCAATGACCTTGAGGGTTTGACCTTCAGCGTCTAGAAGTTTACGGCTTTGGACTCTTGTCGAAAATAAACTTCGCAAAGTCCTGCAGATATAATCTCCATTCATAGAAGCTTCTTTTTCTTCTTGTTCTATTTGTTTATCATAAAAGACAAAATCAAAATACGATGGAACTTTGTAATATCAACAGTGTTTAGTATCGTATAGTACCGTCGTGGGGTGCGACAAGGTTATATCGTACCTTCAATTGGCGACTGTAGGCCCCTTAAGCGTAAACGTGTAAATGACCTAGCTAATTATTATTTGCACTTTGTTTGCACCAACTACTAAAGCACTGGTAATCTGAAGCGTGATATCGCTGGTTTCATTCGTTCTATGATTGATCGGTACTATATCGTCACAAAAGAACAGCCAGCTGTACCAGTTAGAGATTGCGATAAGCTTTAAAATGGATTTTAAAAACCAATCAGCCAACAGTTTGTAACCCTCCAGATATCTAGATCTTAGTTATATTACGGGATATACGTTGTCAGCACGTTCTAACGTCATCTTATATTGCACACAATTTTTAATCACTCCAACTTATATGTTTAACTATGGATTGAGACACTACATTAGCCCAAATGTGTAATCGATCTGTAGTTTGGGCCGCAGTCTACCCTAGCTATTGGGCCATTGTCGCTTCAATTAAGGTTTGGCCGTCTGTTATTTAATAAAGTTCCGAATCACGAGGATTCTTTTGTATTCCCGTTCTCCCAATCCGTACTATTGAATAATTTATGCTACGAGATTTATTGTTGTTTAGTTTTGACCGTCCGTTTTGTTGGTCCGTTTACGAAATGTCAATGGGTGTGTGCCGGTATTAAAATATCGTAGAGATTTTCGTCGTGCCATGGTCGTGCTGAAGGCGTGTATCAATTACACGCCTTCAGCACGAGGATGGCACGGGTCGAAGAAAAGTCGTGACACATTGTTATTTTCCTATTTGAAATTATGTAGGCTGGCTGACTTAATTTAATACAATAAAATTACGGTTAGAACCGCACTTCAACACGATACTTAACCGAACTTTCAAGAAACATGTTATGTCGTAGTAGAGCATGGACGAAAAAATTACCCCTCACATTACTTCAAGCATGTAGTTTTCTGTTTTAATATTTAAAGTCATCTTGATACAGATCTGTATCTTTGAGCACAGTTAAACTAAAGTCTAAAGTCCTCCAGCCCAATTATAACATCGTAGATTAACATGATTTTGTCGCAAACAATTAAATACGATTAAAAATAGATTGGCGAGTAGGTAGATAGGAGTATGTCCCGCTTGGTACAGGATCGGAGCACTATATTAAATCAATTATGTATAGGCAGTACCTATAGATAATATGGGCATAACTTTGAAATTGTTAATTTAAATTATACCCACAAGATTCAATTTGCAAGAAAGATCATACTAATTAATTGATAGGTATGTAATATTAGTATTTCCATCCCACTCGGTTTCTGTGAACTATTCTACTACATTATTTCAGTTATATTAAATTATGATAATGAAATATTGTTGATACGTATTCATAGACTCAGATATTAAATCCAGGAACGCCGTTGAATGATATTCATAATATCAGTTTCATATTAGTAACGCGCTAAGTTTCGTTGTATAATATGTCTCATTACATTAAGTGTTTTCTAATAATGTAAGATACAAATATATATAGACTGAAACTTAACTTATAACTAATATGTAACAAAAACTAACTAACTTATAACTTATAAATTCGATCAAGAAAATGTTTATCCGAACACGACAAAACGTATTAAGGATAGCAATCACCGAGAGACAAAACCAATTTCACAATTTAACGGAATTCATCTCCCGAATCAACTAGGATATCAAAAAAGATTTAATTTATTTTCTGAAGGCAAAATCCTTATGTCAGCAAGTTGCTACCTTTTTATGTGTCATCGGAAAAGATTCTATGAATAGTTGATTTATTCCGGATTGATCCTAAAAAATTCGCCCGAATTTAAGTTTGCGGACTCGTTCGGAAAAGTATTCCGGATTATACCAGTAATTAAGTAGGTAATTATACAATTAAACCAACTTGTGTCTTCAAAATAATGATCACAATAGAATATAGAACGAAAAGTTATATCAAGATAAATCTGGTAGGTAAGTCAATTTTTTTTTAATTAAATTTTTTTTTATTATGTCGTAATTTTTAATGTTATTAACACTTCCCGTCAATAATTCTACGCTTAATAATAAAGGTAACGGGAGGGACGCAGGGACAACAATCATCTTTACAGTTTACGATAATGAGCCACCTGTGGAGTGAGACAAAACAGTCCGGGGATTCGTATATAATATTCAAGTTGACACTGCAAATACATTATAGTGAGAGAAGTGACCCCAATTACTGTATAGGTAAATAAAAGTTTTAGGTTCTTTCGTCCTACAACACTTTGAAATTAAAAATTAATTCTATGTTCCGCTTTGAAGGGTCAGTGTAATAACGGCCATAGCGCTGAGTATGGACCCATTTGCTTTTAAATATTTTTTATTTGTTGTTAAGTATAAATGCAATTTAAAAGCAAATAAACGTTTTCATTTTAATTGTCTTTTTCACTTGAGGCACTCCATCTTAGTCCTCAAGGTCGGCAGCGCATCGAAAACCCTCTAATAGAATTAAAGTGCGGCGAGGGCAACGATGATCACTTAAGGTAAGGTCTCGTTTGCTCGTCTGCTCTCATAATAATAATAAAATTAAGGTCACACCGTTCACATATGTCTTGAATAGAATAATAAATCATTTTTCGAAGTTATAAAACAAAAATTGTTCAGCTACGAGTATACAAAGACCGACCCTGAGTTTTACCTACACTACAGATAGAACACTACTTTTGTTACATTACAATCTGTAAACTTTTAGTAGGTATTTGGCGTAGATCCTACCGTAATGGGACTAACCCATCCCGTTGCCCCCTGGCTATTACGTATTACGGTGGGACCCTAGGGCTACCTTTGATTAAGGTGACTTTTATTGATAAAATGGTCCACTGTGCGCATGATTAATCGGCTGACCATTAATAAATTACCTACCAAAGTGATGCCTCTGAGATGATTTGAAACGGAATTATTCAATTTTGATATGGGGACCGAGTTATAAATTGGAACATTCAATTGAAACATTTGATGCGATAAATCATTTAAAATTAAAAGGTTTAAAGGGATTTTGGGACAAATTACTTATAAGATGTAATAAAATTGGACCATCTCTGGAACAGACTACCTAATGAATTTTTGTCGCTTAAATTCGGAAGTATAAAACCTCGGAAAAAGTAAAAAATACCTCTACTATTAATTGTTTAGAATAGTTTAGTTATTTTGTTTAGCTTAGTTTAGTTTAGCTAGGGGTATTGATTGACCCGAGCAACGTATTCGATCGAATTTTTAATTCCACCTAAAGTAAATTAATTAACTTATAGAAATTGGTAGGTAGTTTAAATTTGGTAGGTCGAGTTCCTACCTACTCAAATGTTAGATTTGTATATCTTATAATGATGCTGAGCGAGCGAATAAACTAAACTATCGAAGATAAACGTATGGAAATTACCTACATTTGGTCAATCGTCAGTTAAGCGAGCAAACATTAGGTAGGTATGACGAATAAAATGAATCTGTCGTACATTAGTAATAACTTTAATATTAAAATATTGGGGAAAGAAGGACCGCAAAATAAGGCCTCCATCAACTATCTAATTTTATTATTCCACAAAAATTCAAACTTTTAGATATTTGTGTGAAAACCTGTATAAAGAGGCAATTTGTAGATAATGGAGGTCAATGAATTAGTAATATTTCAGGGCCAAGGGTCACGGGGCTAAGTCCATTATCCTGACAGGGGTTCGGGAGCCTCTATATTGGGTAGCTGCCAAATTTCCACGGCTTATCAAGAATAAGACGGTAGCGCAACAAATACCATAAGTAGGTATTTTTCGGATTTTTTCACAAAAGTGGTCGCTAATCCGAAAGAGGGTTTTGCAGTCTCGTATTTAACAATGAGTTAATCACAATTAACTCATGACACAATTAACTTGACACATCAAGTGACATGTCACGTGACAGGTGGCAGGTACCTGGTGACAAGTGACAGATGACAAGTTATAATATGACAAGTGACAACAAGGAATAATGAACAAATTAGATGATATCTCATAATCATAAGTAAGTAATTCTTTGCTAGCACTTTTGCTAGTCATGCAAAACATATCACCATGTCACAGTCAGTTACAATTATGGATGTTTGAGTAGCAAGTTTTGTCAACTGGTAGGTACGCTGAAGAATTTTTCTATGCTATACTTCGCCAACTCCGGTCAATATATCATCGATGTACGACTCTTAGTTCCATGGTGGTTACGAGACTGTTTGTTCCTCTTCCCCTTAAGCCCTTAATCCGGCACAACCTTATCATAGACCACGTCCGGATTAGGATGTCTCGGGCAACACAGAAACAATCTTAACACGGACCGGAGGTAGAACAGTAAAGTCAGGTGTTGGTATAGTCTTCTTTAGGTCTTACAATTTGTGATTCGCGTAGTTTCACAAAATTATTGCGGTGCCTGTTACGAGTGGGTACTTGTATACTTAATCAAAGTTCAAGAAGTTTCTAAAATTATAATAACAAAATTAAAATTCATTATATTTCCTTTGTTCCCAACTATACCTAACAATGCCGTAGAGAAAGTACATAGAGGAAATATTCACTAAACTAGTGCCATGGCAATTTCTATACTAAAGGTAGAGTATGTATGGTGTAGGTATATACAGTCGACCACAAGCATACCATCTGTCAAGAACTTTTGATTAAATTTGAACCTTATGCCTGCGCAACATGATACATTTCAGATTTTCAAATTTTTATATTTTGGGTAGGTTGACCTGTGGTCGACTGTACTTGCTAAAGTATCTTTTTTACATGTTTTATGAGGGAGAAACCTAAGAAAATGTACGTTGTTTCCGAGTTACTCGGCGTACTTATATCCACATACTTTTCTCTTTTCCCTAACTTTGTTCATAATTCATAGATCGTTCCTATGGATAGATCTTCCTCCTTCGTGAACTTCGTAAATAATAAAAAATAACGAGGAATTATCTAACTTGCTAGACTTTGAATAGGTATAATGTGTGGTAAGCATGTAGGTATATACAATATAGGAGTAAGCATATTTGGAGTTTGGCTTGCTTGGGTAATGGAGCCTATATAGACTGGCACAACAGCCAATTTAATACTTCCAAGTTCATGATCGCACATATTTCAGACGCAATGAACTGTTACTAATAACAAGATTGATGGATTTCCTGTATATTGTTACCCACTACTAACAAAAGGTACAAGACTCATATTACTTGTGTAATTTAACAATGTGAATGAAGATAAAATATTTAATATTGCTGATAAGTAATATTTATTAATGATTTGATTACCTACTATCATAATGGAGTATTGCTACTTATAGCTATTGATGAGATTTGATGTGAGGAAAACTGTAAGTAATAGGTATATATATTATTCTGTTGCTCCTAAACTCTCGTTTCAAAAGTGGTTACATACAATTTACGCGAGCCCAAGTAACACTACTACTTACGTACATACACATTATTATACTCACAAGGTGTACTCTTACTTACGAGGTATTTCAAAGTTTAGTTTATATCAGGTTAAGGTAAATACTTACGTAAGTACTTATATCTACGTAGGGATAGATATCTACATATACTCCGGTGGACTTAGCTCAGTAAGTTTTTTCACTTTCTTTTGAGCAATGTGGTTTGGGTAGATAGAGATTTATAGCAGCAACCAAAGCATCGGGAGTGAAAGAGCAAAGCAGTGCGGAAGTGGTACGTAGCGGGGTTACAATCTCATTACGAGCCAAACTGGGGCTAAATAAATAATTAATTAGTATTTAAGCATTGTGTATGCATGCCCTGGGAGGGATCAGGAAGACCACCTGTTTGATTCACGATATTTTGTTAGAAACAAACTTAGTCGAAATCGTACACCTCCATACAAAAATGTTAAGTCTTCTAATTTTGTGATATTTTTTTTACTGAATCCGTCGACTTATTTAAAGCTATATCATAATTATAGATCTTAGAATGGTAACTCACTAGCCCTTACGACACAAGGATTGGGAATTCTATGTGTAGAGTGCAGGGCTAGATACATATATTATATTGAAGGATTTTTGAATAGAATGTTATTAAATTTATCAACAAATTTAATTATAGTACTCTAGTTCTACTAGATTGTACTTTCTTTACAAAATATAATATTTTCTTACTTCTTTCCTTATCACACAAATGACTTGAACCCATAATATATTACTTACTATTTGTAGTAGATGTTGTCCGCGAATTTTGGTCTTTTATCAAAAGTGCATATCCATTGCCACTATTCTGTTATTTTACTTTGACCATGAGCTGCAAGAAATATCTTTATGTTAAGGATTCGTAGAAGAAGGAAGGACTCGTGCCGTCTCCATATAGAACTATGGTGTAGAAAGGGATAGATAGTGCAACTGACGGCGAGTTTTTAATCTTTATTCTTTTTTTTTAATAAATTGGCTAAGACAAACAGGCAAACGAACAGGCCACCTGATGGAGAGATGCGTGCAATACCAGAAGCATTACTAATGCGCCTGCCGGCCTTGGAAGGTTAGGACTCTCTTTACATTATTCTTGAAGCACCCCATGTCGTAGCGCTGCGGAAATACGCCGCGGGGAAAAGTGATTTTTAAAAACTTACCGTTGGTACTCTAATCAAATTGTTGCTGAGACAGCAAAATGTAGCAGGACAGTTTAATTACTTTTAGACATAACACATATACAAGAGGTGTGCCGACCGACGTCCCGGCAGCGCGCCGCCTCTGTCTGTTTTGCACCCGTCGCTTTCATACATTTTGTATGCAAGTAGATTAAGGCGGCGCGCCGGCTGTTGTGCCTTCGTTCCGCCCGCTTCAAACTATTTTCATACAAAATATACGAAAGTGAAGCGGCGCAAAACATACACAAGAGGTGTGCCGACCGGCGTGCCGTCAGCGCACCGCCTGTGTTTTTTTGCGTTTTAGGTAAAACTTACGTCAGTTACTCTGTGGTAAAACATAAAACATTTCTCCCATTTTTATGAGGTCGTAACTTCACCGGTGTCATAGCCGGTGAGCACTGCATACTGATTACTTACAGTAAAATGTCACATCACAATATTACTATGTCGTGCACGGCCGTGTATCAAGGAACGAAGATCTGATTTACATACTTGACATCTTGTTCAATTATACTTACTTTACCTTAACCCAGCATCGATAATACGAGTACCATAGACAATTTTTTCTACGTTTTGTAATTAAATTATCAAAAAAAAATTTAACACTTTGGTCACACCTGCTGACACTCTGCAATTGTTCATACATATACATCCTAAATGTTACCTCTAAGTTATATATGTATATAATAGACAGACGTATGCCAGGTGAAAATAATTTATTTTGACGGACCAGGAGAATAATAAATTGCAAAACATGGTTATATAGAGAACATAAAACAACATAACATTATAGGTAACATAAAATTACAGAGATTATTAGAAAATGAAAAGGTACTTAAAGGTAAAATATTTTAGAATTTCAGGCCGAAAAAGGTTCCAATTTTAATTTATGTATAATTAAGCGCCCTTTTAGCGCCCATTAGAGTGTCGGTAGCGTCGAGGCTAGGACATCGG
Source organism: Hofmannophila pseudospretella (assembly GCA_947369225.1). Lineage (NCBI taxonomy): Eukaryota > Metazoa > Arthropoda > Insecta > Lepidoptera > Oecophoridae > Hofmannophila > Hofmannophila pseudospretella. Next base: position 8,663,394 of record OX376316.1, read on the forward strand.
ACTCCCATGGACGGGTTCGAAATCATGCAATGTCATATATGACATTGTCATATAATGAGTTTTCGGTTTTTTTTTGGAAAACTTACGTACATTTACCGACTGCTCTGACGGTGAAGGAAAACATCGTGAGGAAACCTGCACACTGATATAACCAGTGTGTGAAATGGGGAAGGCAATGGCAAAACCACCCCATTAATTCTGCCAAGAGAGTCGTTCTATGTGGATTAATTCCTTTGAATAATCACGACCCTCAGCAATGAGAAATACGAAGAAAAAAAAAAGAAGAAGCGCCATTTTGAAAAATTCGGAAAATACTGAAGTGACGAAATTTCATTATCTTTTTCAGTTTGACACTAAATGTAAAAGTAGGTCGTAAAAGATTTACCTACTTTGCGAAGCCACTACCGCCATTATTCTATTACTCTACGAGTTAGTTAGCCGGCACTAAGACAATTTCAAAGTTTTTCACTCGTAAACTTAAATTTACTTTTGAAATTCATCTGTGCTCGTTTAGCTCGCTGTCTGAAACTGTCTGTACTACTCAAAAGTTTTCAATTGGATACTCTCCAGCGTCTTGTTGCAACTATTTAGAGTACTTATATACCAATCCATTTTCTCCAAACTATTAACTATTGAAAACTTTTGAGTAGTACAGTCCACCAACCCAAAACGTCAAAATTTGACAATGTTTTTGACAGATGGTATACTATAGCCCGACAACCGCTGGGGTAGACGAGTTCTAAAGTAGAGACCGCGTTTGGGCAAACGTAGTGTGGGACGCCCCCCTGCTAGATGGAGCGACGATCTGCGCAAGGTGGCTGGCAGCGACTGGATGAGAAGAGCCGAAGATCGGGCTCAATGGCGCGCCCTGGGAGAGGCCTATGTCCAGCTGTGGACTAGAGTAGGCTGCTGATGGTGATACTATAGCTTGTGGTCGAAGGTACAACAGAAACACAAATGTGATTGCCAGCCGACAGCTATTGCCAATGCGAAAAAAAACTACTTAAGTACTTCTCACTTAATATTTGTCTATAACTAAACTCTTTTTTTAAAATTAATGTATTATTGATTAACTTTACAATAGCTGTTATTTGCAGTGTGCAACTATTGCGATGACTGGGGTATAGTAGTGACACTTAACAATTATTTAAAATAAAAAAACAAATAATGTTAAAACCCTGAATGGATTAATGTTCTCATGCCTAATTTGTTGCGGTTGTTCCTAAAACGGCAATCACTGGTGTATTTATGATTTCGTTTTATGTTAGCTTTTTTGTCGATTTTTATTTTTTTATTATCCTTACTTTTATTTGACCATACTCTTCTGCAAGTACTTCTACGTAGATACGTTTTTGGACAGGCCAACATAGTCACTTGAAGTAAGGAACAATTATACTAGCGAATGGCGATGCCATGAACGAAACGTCAACGTGAACAAGCAATAAACACGATCAATGATGTCGGGAGTTGGTGTACCCCGGGGGTAAAAACTTGACGGGTTAATTACCAAGGTCAATTGCGCTTGAATACCTGTTCAAAGTAAGAATAATTAATATATGAAAAAAATAGAAATCAACTGTACCTATAAATCGGCTCTTTTCGAGTTATTTTGTAGGTCGTTGATTTCAGTAGAGTCGGTTTCTATTTTTTTTCATGAATTTTAATTATTCCACTCCGTACATTGCGGAGCCTGGAAAACAATATTAATTGGCTACCCATATACCTAGTAACCCTTATTTTCTAGTTCATTATGTGAAATGTTCACCTTTATTATTATTGATAGAGGCAGGACGAGGTACCTAACATTTTTATATCAATTCAGAAATTGAAAAGATTTAGATATTTTTTTATTCGCACTTAAACCCGCGTTTGACCTCAATCTCAACTGGTGGTAAGTGACAATGAGGTCGAAGTTGGAGCACACGGGCTTAGTACATTTATATGTTTTCACTCATAATTTTCTCTAATCTCAACAATACAATTCTAACGTAATACATTCCTCAAAATCAGCTATCTACTTAACGAGTTTCGAACCATGTACATGTATGTAGAATTACAGACATACATACGAGTACTTACAATTGAGTACGTAATGATAAATTATACTAGAATTAATTATTTCAAACACGTCACAGAGATACTATCCAGAGACAAGGATCATTCTCATTGGAGAAGCAAAATTAACGACCGTAGTCTGTGGCAGTCAAGAAACTAAATGGTTTTCTTTTATTGCCTTGGCTATTTCTAATGTTCTCGATCACGTAATGATTTAAACCTATCTATTCTATGTGGACTGTAGAGAAGTTGTGGTATATTTACATTTTTATTTATTTGGAAGTGTTTGTAGAGGCAGAAAAGATATAGGTAGAAATGTATTTCTCGTATTATGCTTGCAAAAATATGTGGAGATTTTGCTTGTATAAATATGTGTTCTTGGCATTAAAATTTCAAGCTGTTGCTTTACAGCTATGTGATAATAAGGCATCGACATCTGGTAATCCCGTAATATATCAGACAGCTTAAAAACATAAGTCACTGAACACGGTTTACTAGCGGTTTTTTGTTACATTCCGTATAACCATACAATGTGAAGCTTGGCACAATTGGTGTTAAAGCGGTTACAAGCGGTTGAGAATTTTATCGGTAGAATTGAACGAGTGTTGCTCCTTTTTAGAAATCTACAATGTTTTAAGTGCCTATTTGTAGTGTGGTTTGGGGTGTCACTAAGGGGGCCCTGAGGGAAAAAGTGTTTGAAAAAATTCTGACTTGTTAAAAAATGAACTGTGTCACAGAAACCTAGTGGATGCAAAACCGACTCGGATATAGTAGGTTATGTTAGGTTGCATTATGACAACCACGCAAAGAGCCCCGCGAAGCGAGTCTTCTTCGACTACCTACTCTTTGCGCGTATATATAACTCTTAACACCTAGGCATGATTATCATAAGACAAAGCTGGCAAGCTTATCGAAAATTCCAGTTTTGTAACGCCTGAGGGCATAACGTCAGTTGATGTCAATGCGGCAAGGAGCAAACAAGCTTTAGCATTTAAGGTGAACATCACCAAACAGTTTTTATACACAAGTTTTTATATATTTATATCGTATTTTATCCAAACTTTTGCTGAAATATTGGTACTATTAGGTCAATCATGGTGTATTACTGTTGCGAATGTGAAATAAATTAGAATTAAACTTGTTGAAAGGTTAGGTAAGCTTGTTAAGCTCTTGAAGTCCTTTAGTTTATTGCGAAAAGAGGTAATTGTTTCTTCTAATTTTATATTGTCGGGAATTTTATTATATGATTGAATTGAGATATAGTGTGGACTCTATTTATTATAGTAAGACATGGTGGTGAACCTACAAGTAAATTGTTTCATCGTGGATTTTTATTGTCGTAAGACATAATAACAATAGTGCCTCAGATCTGTTACCTTACCTTGCATGAAAGAAAAAATAGTATCTCCCCTAATGGATAGATAAGGTAATAAACACTTTTTTGTATCGGGGCCTTTATCGCTAAGGCGATCGGATGGCTGAGGTACGGTACGGGGTCGGGTAATCGCGCTCTGTCTTAACGCGCGTCCGTTCCTTCATGTCTGTTAAGGCGCAGTTACATATAGTCCTTGACCGCTTCGGCGACCGACCTGCGGTGGACGACCTACGGTCACCGACCTCCGTTATTTTTTTCTTTAATGAATGGCTAGTGATTTACACTCTGCAATTTGGCCAATAATCGTGTTAGAATCTTGAAAATAACTCGAACGTTTTGGCGCCTATTTTGAAAAAAAAACAGTATACCAACGTCGAGATTAAGGAAGAGTTGTGTACACTAGGAATACCTAGTGTCTTGCATTCCAAGTGCAATTGGAGGTTAGGTTGCCGGATCCACACCATCTGTAGTATTTCACTCCCACATCACTATCTTATACTTAAATATAACGTTCACTTAACACGGACCAAAACCCTCTAATATTAATACAGTGAGGTGAGATGTCTATGGATGACGGTGACCCTTACCACCTGGTGGCTCGCAAGTCCGATAACGAAACAACAAACTCTGGTATTTACTTTATACCAGAGTTTGTTGTTTCGGTTGTTATCGGACTTGCCCAGTTATTCGCCCTCTGAGAACTGATTGCTAGTTTTGCATGTATTTTCAAATTTTCTGTGAGATAAATAAAATTTAACAATTTATGTGGTAAGTATAAAGTCAAAACTACAGAAAGTAGCCTAGTAACGTCATCTCCTCTAGAATGATGACTTGAGCACTGATAGCGCGCCAAAGGGTTTGTGCAAATGCTGCTACAGCTACTACAACCTTAATTTTTTAGCCATTTTTTTCTATGTAAATCGGCTGGTCTTTTTTTTAATTTTTTTATTTACTACTAAACCCGCATTTGGCCTCGATCTCGCCTGATGGTAAGCGACGATGAGGTCGACGATGGAGCATGCGGGTCAATTAAATGCCTATTCACTCTGGCCTTGAAGATCCCAAGGTTGTAGGTTTCGGGAAATACAGACAAATACAGACGGCAGGCTGTTCCATTCCTTAACCGTTCGCATAATGAACGAAGAAGCAAATCGCTTCGTACGAGCAGATGGGATATCAACAACATAAGGATGGAACCCCTCCCCGCGTCTGGTAGTCCGAAGGCGGAATGGAGATGCTGGAATTAGGTCGTGCAATTCCGATGCGCACTCTCCGAAATGTATCATATAAAATACCGATAGACAGGCAACCTTGCGCCGATGTTCCAGACTTTGCAGTCTAACTTCCACCAGCGATTCGTCACCTATAAGGCGCTTAGCGCGTTTCTCCACTGAGTCAAGGGCAGCCAGTTGGTATTTTGCTGAGCCGTCCCACAGGTGGCAGCAGTATTCCATGCACGACCGGACTTGAGTTTGGTAAAGGTTTAAAAGCTGTCCCGGCGTGAAGTACAGCCTAACCTTACTCAGGATGCCCAATTTTTTGGATGCGGTCTGAGCTTTTGACTCAATGGAGCGTCCAAAGTTAGATTGGAAGTCAGATCCAACCCCAAAAGGCTGAGGTGGTCGGTAATCGGTACGGATACATCCCGGAAAGTCGGAGTATGTTCGCTCCTGTCCAGTTATGTTTATGGTTAACATGAATTGTGTTTTAAATTTTAAGTAATTGTAATAGCATGACATAACCAAGAGTTCCTGGTGTCCCGATGGTGTTAATAAATGAGTATGAGTATAATGAACATAGTTCCATACATTTGACATTTCAATTCCCGACTTATGTATGGGAAAATGCTCATGCGGTTTCCATATAAAACTTCTCTAGCGAGCAATCTACATAGAGCAAATTTCAAAATCTTTGATCAAAACATTATAGTAAGTAATGGCCGCTAAAAGCTAATGCCATGTTAATACAGAAGATTGGCTGCACGTTGCGTTCCCTCGGGGCCAGCAATATTGCTGATTGACTAGACAGACGACGAACTAACTTACCCGTACGTTTCTAGAACGTGCAGGGATTTTCTATTGCCACTGATCGTTAATCAAAAGCAATGGTGTGCGTACTTTATACGCTACAGAAAGATGTGACAGTGAAGTTAAACGTATATGTTCCGCAATTTAGTTGTTGTAAGACAAATGTTTTACGACGGCTTGGAAGAGGGGAGGGTGGGGGAGGCTTAATAACACAGGTACAGTCGTGTCGCCAGCCACGTGGCACATGTGCCTCCTCGCACTCCTGAACTCAAATCCAATAAGCGTCACATAACATAAGGATATAAAAAGAGAGTAAAAATGAAAACAACGCAATTTTGTTCTGAAAATTACAGCGAAAGGAAACGGTTGGTTTGATAGTTTCGAAAAGTGTGAGCCTATTTTAGGTTTTAACGTAGTATCTATCTACTTATTTCAGTTGATAACAAAAAATCAGACCATAAGGTAATAAATTATTGGAGATAGATATGTATGCAAAACATACAGTTTATTTTATAAGGTAAAGCAAGAAGAAGAAGGAAAGGTAGATGAAAATGTTAATGTTTGATTTAAGAAGGTAAAGCATGCTTGAAATCACTACGAATTTATGATTATTTTGTTCTCACTCAAAAAACACAGAACACAGAAACATAGTTATGTAGTTTTTTTTCTACTCCCATTGCGTAATTTGTTCAATACGAAACCACAATTAATAATTAATATCACAAAGGGTTCATTCTTCATGGCAGTCTTAATATGAAATCCCTTGTTATATGAAAATGCTTCGATAAAATGAATACTTAATATTATAAAATTAATTGGAAATAATTAAAATGTATCGATATTTTTATCAATTTAATATTATCCCAGCACTAATGCAATACTGTAAAAGGTGTAGTATTTATAGCGGTGTGACGACGAAGAAAAAATTACTGGTAATCACACTGGTGTTACAAGCTGGTGGGACGACGAGTCGGTCGTGCTTGAAGTAGACACGCGGAAGACAAAAATTGGAAGAATAATAATACCTACTTATCAGGAGAACGCTCGTCTGAATAGGTCTTTAAAACTGCCGGCTTGTGAGAATCTCTGAGAAAAAGCTCTGAGATTGTATTAGGTACCTATATCTTTCAAAGAGAATTCAATTTAGCTTGGTAATAAAAGAACAAAACATGTTTATTATATTAGACCCTAGCCGCAAAACAGACAGAGGCGGTGCGCTGACGACACGCCGGTCGGCATACCTCTTGTATATGTTTTGCGCCTTATGATTATTTAAAACGTATTATTTCCAACCCAGTAATAAATAGAATTTACTTCTGCCGATCTTATTTATTCTAGAAAACTTGAATTTTTGGATAATCCCCATTTTACTTGAATACTCATTGTATATGTGTTACCCAGATGTTTTTTAAATACCTATATGAATTTCTACAACACATTCGACAACAGTAAGAAGCCCCCATGTTAGTGTTGTGGAGATTCCTTTAATTTTTCCTGGTCATTATTCTATCGCATCTGACCTTACACAGATACTTCAAGATCAAAGTTATCAAGATTACAGTTAATTTTGTCGACAGACCTATATTCACGAAATGTACCTATAATTATTTTTTTATGCCTGACTTTTTTTCCTCAGTCGGTCGGGGGCTGAAGATGTAGAAGGAATTACAACGCTAGGCTTTTCTTCTTTAGTCCTTGCAGAATTTCTTCCCGGACATTTTCCACATGAGGCTAATCTTATTAACAAAGCCTAAACTAAAGGAAGAGTAGGTGAAAAGCGCCGACTGTTCATCCAGGTTCATCCTATTCTATTCTAAATTCACCCTTGCAAATCCTATTCAAATGAAAACAGCCTAGTTTTGATATTATTACCTTGGCGAATATTCACTCCTGGTAATAATGTTAGGAGGGTTAGAGGTGAAAAGGGCCGCGATTACCTTTCAGCCCGACTCGAAAAGGTCCGAACCCGGCTTGGGTTGAACTTTCGTCTCAAGCCGGAATTTGCATAGTTTACCGGCTTTTATTAGCTTATTCACTATAAAGTGTCATGAGTAGTTTCATCCTTTTGTGGGCTTTAAAAAGCTTAATATTCCCACACAATATTCACATACTTAAGGTGCAACGTGACGAGTTGATTTTCATACAATTGATTTTACACATTCATATCGTATTTGTAATAATATTATGATGAAATATTATTACCATCAGGTCAATCATGCTATTGTAGGTACTGTCGCGAATATAAAAGTAATATATGTTTTTTTTTACTTTTCGTATGAAAACCTTCAAGTTTTTAAATAATTTTTTTAATATTTTATGGCATGATTGACTTAATAGTAACAATATTTAAAATATATTATACAGGATATTTGTATGTTCTTTTCTACCCGGCAAAACCGCAGGTAGAAACTTTTGGATTTCTAAAACCGTTCTTTATTTCGTAGAAATTCTGACATCATTCAAATTAATTCAGTATCTAACTCAACCATAACTTTCGACTAAAACCATTCTTTATTTCGTAGAAATTCTGACATTATTTAAATTAATTCAGTATCTAACTCAACCATAACTTTCGAACTAAGGATGAAAATAGAATATAAACTACCAGCTGTACACGACATTTTACCCATACATGCCATAGAACAAAATCTATATGTAAGGGACAAAAGGGTAAAAAGATTAAAGTTGGGAATGGCATGTTCGGAACAGGCCTCGGCGGAGTAAGCTGCCGGAGACATGTTCAATAATTAGAAAGGTCTGACGTAGATTGCTGGTTTGAATCGCAACGCAACATCATTGATTTGATATAGGTAGAAGGTTTGAATAGAATAGGAAGGAACTTACTTTCTGAAAACGCTTATAGCCAACCTTTTTGACTTGACGTGTCTCCGTGGCATCTAGTTTCAATCCATAACCAATTTTGTCATTCGAGTTCTGTGCTTCTATTATGTTTCTTATCACTAGTGATAAAAAGGGGACTCGCTCCATGACATACTTTTATACCAATTTTTGAAACGGGTACGCAAAAAAGCGAGTTACATTTATTTATCATACCTATGAAACCAGTTGCTCTATTTTGTACATCCAAAATATAACAACTAGTGAAGCATTTAGGTACCAGATATTGTTGTATGGATCGCGCGGAAGCTACATTGCGCTACTACGAGACGCGTAGCAGAACTAGTGCTGCGCATAATTTTGATAGAAAATCTATCGATGTTATGCTTTATTGATATATCTACCTATCAAAGTACTGCCGATGAATGGTTGAACCCATATCGAAAAGCCGGAGCCTCATCCACTCCCTACGCCCTGAAAATAAAATACGGGGCTTGTTTCTTGTTTTTTTTGTTATAGTGTAAACTTATCGTTCATATTACGAACGCATTTTTGCTTTGACTTGGAAATTCGTAAAAATATTTTATACATCATATAAAAGCGCCGATTCTGGCATATCACTCGCTAAATTAATTGAAATTTCGCATTTCAGAGTTTCAGAGTGTTGTACCTACCTTTAGATTTCGCAGCCCGGCCGTGTTCTCTGATCTGTATGTATGAATACAGTGAGAATGTAGGTATAGTATTTAGCCTTGAGAACAATCGATTGATATCTAATATGTAGGTAATTCAAGCATGTACCCTATTATTCTGACAAGTTTCGTCTTTATAGATTAGTATTACACAAACGTAGCTTAGGGAGAGGAACCAGGAGAGGTTTCCTTCCCCCTCTCCCCACTTTCACCTCAAATATCCCTGTAGACCAAAGGAACAATTGGAACTCAATGGCATCGATTCTGCCTTGGATGAAAGAAAAAATAGTCTCCCTCCCCGGGCGTTCGTTCCTCAATGGATTCTACGGTGTCACTCGGTAAATTAAAACATCGTTAAACGAAACGTCACCTTGAAGATTTATTAGGAAGAAAGAAAAGAAAAAACAATTTATTGCAAAATAATAATAATAATACCTACATATTTAGTTCACCCCATAATACAATTGGCAATAGGCACCTGGCTCAGCTAATGCTTAAGTGAATACACTTGCGTGTAAACACACAGCGCTAATTTTCAGCCAGTCCTTAAACAAAACTAACAAACTCACAACAGCGACAATCTATGTACTGCCCCATGCTATGTGCTCATTAAATAAATTAATAAACTACAGGTAGGGAAAACTGTATATATTTCTAATATACATAGGTATATGTATGTGGGTGACAATGCTTTTACACGCATATTAAAAAAATTGAAATGTTTAATTTATCTGTGGGATTGCTAAATTAAATAATATAAATAAACTAGGTAATGTTGGAGTAAATATTTATTTTATTACACGAACTAGTATAAGAGGGAGCGTGATAGTTCCTTTAAGTTTAAACTTTAGATTTAGCTGTTGCTTCGGAATCATTTTGTAACTTAAAAACTATAGACTTTTTCACATAGGACGGCGACGGTATTTTATAAATACCTAATTATAATACGGATTCTCAATGATGAAAGTTGGATGTCTTCCGATTAGTATCGGCTGAGTTAACAGAGAGTACCTACACAGAGGAGGAATTCCGACTTTCGTCAGTGAGAATCCGTGTTTTATTTAGGTTTTTATAAAAGTTCGACGTGCCTTCCTACGAGTATGTGAAAAAGACTATAAATTATAAGGTTCATTGGGCAAACATTCCGCAAATAAACTGTAAAATTTTCCACATTTATGAGTTTTATAGAATATGTATGAAATTATAAAGTTTTCAAGATTTTGTAAAGTCAGTTTATTTTTTAGAAAAGATGTTCAGTTAGCCATACATATCGGTATTTTGTTACCAACGCCTCCGCGTGGGCTTCGCAGAAGATTCTATGATGTAAATTCTAAGTTGAATACGTTGATGTAGACTTATTATAAGTTAAAAACAGACTAGCTGTTAAAGTCTATAGCGTAGTCATAAAAGGAAAAATGAAACGCAAATATAAGTCGTACTTATTTATTGTTCTTTCAGTGTACTTCATTTTAATAACTTTATTTAAAATAGTGACTTTATTGAGTGCAAAAATAAGTATGTACTTACAATGAAATGAGTGCTTTCAAAATACTGTTAAAATTACTTTTACATTAGTTAATAGTCCCGATTCTGAGGGGTGGAAACTTAAATTTAACAGGACTAAAAGTGCTATGCCTTTCTTATTTTAGAGATATGAAAATGCCAGCATCACTTTAGTACGCCTCAAATTTAAGTTGCCATCCTTAAGAATAGGGCCTAATGATTTATTTAATATTCAAAATGTAATCTACAGAGTAACAATCGAATCGGATAGAATATCATTTATGAATCTTACAGGTACTTAATATTTTTATCAAATATTATGAAGCCGATTTTCAGAAAGGTACCTACTCATCACAGGTTTTCAACTTACAATATCTACCTATAAAACGACACGATAGGTAATCTGTTCCAAAATATTTACATCTTAGATTTTTATTTTATTTTAGTAGGTTGATATTGTAAAAAAATCCTAGAGTAGATCCCTCAGACTTGGCTGTAGTTAGAATATTCTCAAAGAAATTAAATATTACATATTTCAAATTGGTGTCTTTTACATTTTAATTGTAATAAAATTACACTTCCATCACAAATTACACTTCCATCACAAATTTAATATACTCTCTTTGTATGACTTGGATATAAATAAGTATTAAGTAAGTAATTCAGAGATATTTATTTTGTAGATTCGGTGGTATAATAAGTATTTAAGTATGATTTATATGAAACCGCCCGCTGAGCGACTCGCTTCGTCAAAATACAAGGGTTCTTATTACTCGATTTATATGAAACCACGCGATGACGCGATTCGCACTCACGGTTTAATATAAATCGAGGAACCCGTGTATTTTGAAGAAGCACGTCGCGCGGCGGGGCGTTTATGCGTTTTCATATAAATCGACCCTTACTTTTTATGTAGAATATGTCGCAAAAAGAGTCACACACAGATAAAGTATACAAATTCCGTCATAAAAGAGTTGAAATTAAATATTGGCAACTTTCTGTACATTGATGTCAAATTACAATGACATTTCCATACTCTTTCAGTAGATGTTGCCATTATTTAATTTCTACTCTTTTTTGACGGACTGTAACTACATAAATAAGTAACAATTTTGCATGTATCGTCAACGTTTTATAAAACAGACCACTGACCAGTAACTGCACAGACAACCATAGGTACTAATTTAATTACGAACAACATTCGATGTAAGTAATTAAATGAAAGTAACTAATTAAATAGGTAACCTACGTAATTATAAAATTAAGGAACTCGTCATTTGTCACGCTAAAATCACATTCACAGTAGTTAATATGTTTTGGTTGGACGAAGGATAAAAGGAACAAAAAAAAATACTGTATACATACTTTACATGTCGATTGAGGTCTAAACTGTTATTTTTAACACTTTCACAGTCCCGGGTACCACATGTGGGTCCCAGTAGACAAGCCGCACAAGTCCGGGTACCACATATGGGTCCCATACCTCACTCACTTTGTTGGAAAAAATAATGTATTACACCAGACGCATTTGTGTATTTTTGAATATGGTTAAGAAGGGCATAACACATAGATAATGAACAATTTTAGCCTTTGTATGGGGACTGTCAAAGTGTTAAAGATGAGAATAATTTTGAAGCCGTTTACATATTTCTGTGAAACGTTGAATAAGTAGTCACTTTTAAAAACATTATTAACTAAAATAAATACATACATACGGTATACAGTGCGTCAAAAAACAGTAGACAATAAATGAGGGAGCCACTGTCAAAAGCAAACTGTCAAAACGTATTGTAAAAATCTTAGTTCTGCCTAACTGTCTACTTTTTTTTGACGCACGGTAACTCTCTGTACTGTAACTCTCTGTACTATATTGATTACGGTAGAATGGAATGCAGTGCTCTTTGTAATTAGAGTTTAGTGGAGACCTAAAATTTGAAATACATTTTTTTATTACATTTCATTTCTAATACCGGCGGAATACCAGCTGAATACCGGCAAAATAGAAACAGGTCCCATTTACCCTTCGGAGTATGGAAACCTACAGAAATACGATCTTATATTTGTAAAAATCCGTGGATCAAACTATAGACGAAACAAGTTTTACAAATAGAAATTTATAAATTGTTGATATTGACCTCTAAAAGAAGAGCGGGTTAAGAAAATATTATACTTATTCCTAAATACTGCAAAAGTTGAGGACAAAAATACATTGTGTAAAATTAGATCAAATATGTTAGTAAAGTTTGGTAAATTAGAGGTAGGTTTTACTAAATACTTATAATTTAATTAATTACTTTGATTAGTCAAAGAGGAGACTACATATTGGGTATAACGAAAGAGCATCATGATGCCAAACTTGAACAAAATTATCACCTCTGAAGTACAAAAAATTTTAGATTTGGGACGAGGAGTTTTTCTTATCGACAGCAATTTTTTTTTTAGAAAAATTTCGTAATTCTTAACTAATCTTTAATAATATCCCGACATGCTGCAATATTTCGATGTCAAATTGTAATAACGATATCGCAGCCAGCATTCTGGGGACTACAGCCCAAGTTCTCTACGAATCCAGATGACGTAATTATTGTTTATTAAAATTTATCTTCATTGTTTTAGCTTAAATGTGCTTCTCTAAATATTTTATTTAGAGAAGCACATTCAATCTTCTTTTTAGTCGTAATCCCTTTCGGTGAGGGGTCATGCATGATTATTCCATGGAATTAACCACATAGAACTACTTTTTTGTCAAATTTGATGTGGAGTTTTCCATTGCCTTCCCTAGTTTACACACTGACTATTTCACGTTTCGCAAGTTTCCTCACGATGTTTTCCTTCATTAGAGCAACCGGTAAATGTACGTAAGTCTTTCGATAAAACCGAAATACTTATTGGTACATGACATTGCATGGTTTCGAACCCGGACCTCTCGCATGAGAATCCGGCGTCCTAGCCACTATGCCAGCGACGATTTTTTGTTTAGTAGGTAATGAAATGAGTTGTCCTGAATACAAAATTTCCAAATAAAAGACTTCAACGCACGCAATCTGGATATGAATATTAAAATGTCATTCACAATTATTAATTATGCTTTAGATATTTTTTTCTTTTGGCTTCATGCATTGGGTAAGTTAATCTCGGTTCAGTTTCTAATTAGTTTCAATCGAGATCGAGTAATGTATAACATCAAAAAATATTCAAAGTATTTAAAAAAAATTAAGATTCACGAAATTTTTGACAGAAAATGGCTGTCAATTGTCCGCAATAAAGTTATTTAATAAAAAACAGCCTTACATAGATATTATACAGGATAGGAAAGCTAATACATTGTAATTAACTTCAATATAATGCACGAATACCGCACATGTGTAGAAGGCAATAACCAGTAGAATTTCATAGCAACTAGGTATTAATAAATTATAGTGGCGATAATACTACCAAATATTCGATCAAAAAGCATATTATTCGTAAATCAGTGCTTGAATGTCTATTATCTAATGATATTCATTCACATTAATTTTTTTTTATTTAAGATAGAGTTGGTCGCGAAGTATACTAATTGTATTTACTTATATGAAATATTTTTAGTTTTAGTAATACACTACACGAATGAAGGCCTCCAATACAGTATGTATATACAAAGACTATAGTAATATTTCATAGGAAAGTATCACTACCTACAAATACAGAGATATATTTAATATTAATCTATGTTGGCGTAGGTAGGTTGCAGCTGAAACCTATTTTATTAATACAGAATATTTTTTATTTTAGAACATCTGTACATGCAAATATTTATTTATGTAGAGAGATATTTAGTAAACAGTTATAATAAATGCATGGATACTGTGGTGTGTTTTTATAAAATACTATATTATTAGGTAAAATATATTTTGGATTAGAGTGCAAAGGGAAGGGTATATTAACGCTTATTTCGGTAAATACGAGTACCTAATGTAAACGTCCTACTTCCATTTCTAGAATAATATAAAATTCGTTACAACAATCGATAGCGGAGCCAGTGTCATCAACGTGCTGGAGACCCCAATTCAATCGAGGTCTGGACTCAGTATAATCTAACACAATGTATTTAACTACTGAACAATACAAATCTTAAAACGTCTATCTACAATCACGTAAAGGAAACTCACAGAACAGCGGTATGGTGTACATCGTTCTCGCTTACGATAAAATGAACTTACTTATTTTTTACATTATGACCAAAATTCTCACAGCTTTGTCTTTCATTGTTCGCTTCTCAGCGAGTAGTACGCGTAAATTCGTTAAACACTAAACTATTAGGTACATCTACACGTAGAGGTATTGGCATAACAGTCACAATAATAAATAACATTAACGCCTCAACTTATCAAGTTCAATCGCTGAAATCATACCTATTGAAGAGAACTGGAAACGATCACGATAATTATACAAGTTAGTAATAGAACTCGAAAGCGAATCTCTTGCAGTTATAATAAGATATTGGAGAGTGCTTCTCGTACAGTGAAAATATCTTCGACGGAAACCTATGACGTTCTCATTATAAAACAGAAATATACACAAAATAAGTTCAGACACGCAAACAATGGCATAAATATTAGAATCAAATAATTTATAAATATATATAGAGCCTTGAGATCATAATAGGACAACACCGATTATATCAGCATTAATAAAAATTAATATAATATTAACACGAAATTTAGTCTTAGACGTTAACAATTATTGCCGTAGATAGTTACCTACTACACAAGGAATTTTACAATCAAACCTTGCAACTCAATAACACAATGTACTTTTAAGTAAGTAATAAGGCCTATTATGAATAACACAGTATCGCAACAACACACTATTATATAGTTCAACAAAATAAAACCTACTAGGTTTAATAATTATCTGACGTAAGATTAGTTAGGTACTCGAAAACGTGTAATATTTCACCAACATTTTTTGCAGGTTGTTATCGAAAACATTATTAACAAGACTTTCAGTCACAAAATATCAGCAACTTCGCAAAAAAGAAATACTTTTTTGGCGATTTATTTAAAACTATGTACTTACCTACTTAATTTTCCATATTCAAGAGTGAAACTTTAAACATTTTTCGATTAATGTGTACCGTAATTTTTTTTACTATTTTAGAATTCATAGAACTACCTACCAGTAAGTTGTTTGATAAAAGTAGTTTCATACTCTACTGCTTAAGGAAACCTTTCCTTTACTAGGAATTGAGATTGATTTCACTTCAATTAATCTATGACGACAGAAGACGAAGAAAGAGGTTTTGCGACTGATAGTGTTAAATGGTATACGGTCATCCATCATGATTAACCAATCCTAGGTAGCTACAATAATGGTTTATAAAATCATATTTACGATAGAGAATAAGAATTCCTACAAGTTCTAGTTTCCCTTACTAAGAATAAGTAATAATACTGCACTAAGGGGTTTGATGAAAGGATTCAGTTATGAATTTAGGACACAAGAAATAACTACCTATTTTCAGGGGGTTTCAGTGAGTAATATTAAAACTTACTTTAAGTATTTAAAATCTGACTACGATATTAGAAATTACTTTCCTCATAAATGCTTGAATGGACTTTACAGTGAATAAAGAGTTCTGTACATACAAAGATGAATGTCGACGATAATACGTCTAATAAAGGACCTGTCAGTGATCAGGTAACTGTGTATGAATTCCACCAAAAGAAGTTCCTTGTTCTAAAATTATTTCACATGTTTACTGCATTTGCGTTATACTCTTACGGTGATACTATTATATACGTCAAGGAATCACCTACGGATATGTTTTCTTTCAATAACCTATATAAAAAGCCAATATTGAAAGTTACAATTACCTCTATCATTGTAAACCACTTGTAAACTATATTATGTATTGATATTTAAATATCACCGTTTAATTTTGGCAAACTATCTAATTTAAGTATAAACTGAAACTTCATTGTTTTGTCATAAAGTTGTGAGATTACAATTTCTTTTAATTCTTAGAAATACTTAAAATTTCCACATTCAATAAGTCACAGGCGAAGTGATATCAATTTTAAGAATAAGTGCTTGCTATCATATTACAATTTTTATTCTAAATATTTCGAGTGGATTTTTGCATCTCAACGATACTTTTATCACTTCGTCAGCAACATCGCGGCTCATAAATAACACCTTAATTAAATTTAATAAATTACTCTCATTAATTACATTATTCATTCAGAAAACAAAATATATCATCATAAACTCTCATTGGAAATATTAAATAGCGAAACATTGATTATCCCTAAGCCACAAGATCAGAATATCACTTTGGTGTTTAGAGTATAATTTTACTCATTAATGTTCCTTATCACAACGTCAACGTGTGTATCCCTTTGAGTTGTTTGTACTCCAGTATTACGACGGATTTCTGCTCAGTAGACCGGGCATTTTCTCCTCAAACAGCGGTTTCTAATTCTTCTGACACTAATTGGAAATGCTCTTGGCCTGTAAAGAGACCCCCGTTTCAACAACAAATATTAAATTTCAAAACATGACGCACTTGTCTACATTTCGCTTCCCTTCCGTATTCCATTGTTATCATCTTTCTCGATGCTAAGCTCTTGACGATTATTTTATTTAAGAAGTTAATTTTTTGCGAACAGTTCGCGAAGTTCTAAAAGTCCCGACTTCGAATTCAAAACGTTTGACTGAAGGGAAAGGGATGATTGAAAGATATCAGAAGTCAAAAACTTTTCAATCAATTAATATTCGAAGCAAAAGTTGTTGTTATTATGGATGGTGATTTTCCTGTTTGACCAGTTAGATTTTTAATTTCTAGTTATTTTTATATCTTTTACTTTGTGCCTATATATTGTTAGTTTACGTGGAACCGTGGGATGTAGGAACGTATGTATGCCTGTATTAAGTGTGTTTGTGTGGGAGGGGAGGGAGTGTGAGAAACGGTGTGAGAGAGGGTGGGCGAGAGTATGTGTATGCTATTGTTGTATTATGCTTAAGGTTTACTCACTTTCTAGATAAGCAGCGAGATCGTGGTCATCAGCGCGCAGTGCAAGATGCCTTGGAGTAAGGCCTGCATGATCCTGCCGAGTCAAGGAGGCGCCTCCAGCCACCAGCATGCAGCAAATCGCGCGTCTTTTATGCGCGGCTGCTTTATGCAGAGCCGTCTGCCCTCGCTCGTTGTCGCGCATGTTCAAGATTGCGGTCGGTGCGCTCGCAATCAGATACTTGATGATCTCTTTGTTGCCGTACCGTGCAGCGATGTGCAGAGCCGTTTGGCCGCTGGCGTCGATGGAAAGGAGCGAGTAACCGGCCGTGTGTAGCTCTTTCATCTGCGTTAGGAATAGCAACGCAAGGTTTGTAAAGTGCAATTTCTCTGTTATTTATTACAGATTTTAAGACGTGTATTCATATGTAAGGAACAAATGTTCCGCAACAATTGACGGGTCAAGGATAAAATTTTTGGCACCAGAGGAACTCGCTCGCGTCAATAAACACATTTTCTCGAGCTCTGTTAGATAGATAACTGTTAGATACTTATCAAATGGCAGAACTGCCTGTGAATAGCAACTAATGTGGATGTTCACTTGTAAGGCGTGCTCCAATCTAGCACCTCTTAACCCCAAAAAGACAATATGACGCGCACGGAGCAATATTTGTCATCTAGTGAATACGGGGCTTTATGTGAAGTATAATCCTAGATCTTAGAAACAAAGTAAGCATAGAGCCCGAATATTTATAGTATAATTTATGAGTTGCGCAATTAGTTGAGAAAATTTAATTAACTCACCATTTTCAAATCCCCTACTTTAGCCGCTTTCAAAAGAGCGTCAGATGTTTTTTCTAATAAGTTTCTGGAACAATAATAAACTTTATATCGTTATTCTAACGGAATGTAATAATTTGAAATAACTAATTTGTTACCAAATTTTGTACAAAAGAGGATAAAAAATATTCAAAGAGAAATACCAGATTCAATATACAAAGTCTAACTAGAAATTATTTTATAATGGGGAATATTTCCAAAAGAGCAAAAGTTCGACTGCGTGTGAAAAATACCAGGTTTTAGTAGGTCTTTTTTATATTATATAAATGGCGGTAGAGTTAATATAAAAATGCTCCACCCGACTCTTTAAACTTAGGTAAATAAACATATTTTAATAATTTCATAGATACAAAATGTTGACTCTGTAAGACAGGCACGCATTGTGCCTACAAGAAGAATAGCGTAGATAGAAAAATATACTTAAAAATCGTAAAGTTTGATGAAATATCTTCATAAATACCTGTATTAGAATTATACTTATCTACGTTACTACAAATAGGATAGTGAATCTCACCTATAGCCAAACACTTCCTGATCAAGTCCAAACAGTTTTTCATGAATGCTGCATGCAATAGAAGATAGTAGAGATAGAGTGCAGATCAGATGTCTCGAGATAATCGTGCGGCGTGCGATTAATCATAAGTGTGCAGTAGACCTAATGAGAGATCAATGAAACTGTGAAAAATATATTGTTATCACTCTCACAAAAACTGGAAAGCGTGCGTCTACAAGATGGGGATGTGATTCAAGTATAATTATCTTTTATACACAACGTATAAGAGAAATAAAATGGCTCACATGCCCATTATTTATTTCTAGAATTATGAATGTAATAAATACCTATAGGTATATTTTGTTTTCGTAGATCTACGAAACAATAAATATCTATACCTAGTTTAAAAATCAAGGTTGACGGTTTTGATATAAGTCACTTCCATCTACAGAGTCTTATGCATAGAACGCAAAAGTATCGAATCGCAAACCTTTCGAAATTATGAGAAATTAAATTAGGTTATAAAACTAGTGTACAATTAATTATTTTTAAGTCACAAAGGTGGGTTTTCAAAATCCACACGAAGCTCTTACATTATCTTTGTTGTTAACGTGTGCTTCAAAGCAAAAAATCTTACTTAAAATTTTAAGAATAAAATTTGACTTCCTGGTCAAAGCAATCAACCGATGAAAACTAACAAATCAACACAAAACACGTCGTAGATATTCAAGGCACTCACGTTTTGAACTGCGCTATAGAGTCGTGCGTCGGCTGGTGATCCTTTACTGGCGGACTGGTGCAGAGAGGGGGCGAGTAGGTTTCCTGCGTCAGTGTTGAGATCACTCTCGGGGTAGGAGGGGCAGGGGTTTTAGGAGTATTGGGGACGGAAAGTTTGGGAGCTGGAGATACGGCGGTCACTGTGGGAACTGGAGTCACAGGTGGTGGAGTTTGAGGGGTCGCCAATTCTTCTGATGTCCGCGCAGGACTGCCCAGTCCCGATTCACTGTCAGAAAATATGACTTTTAAAAGTAGTCACCCGAAAGACATCTTACAATCATTTACTTTCACAGAATGCATGGTCTGAAGACGGTGTATGATAAATAGTTGTTGAACATGTTTGAAGACGATACCACATTTATCAAACCAATGCTGGTTTTCAATATCTAAGGGATAAAATGGTGTGTTATGCCAAACTCACTTTCGGTGTATCTCGCGGGCGACACTCAAAACAGTGCTCTTATGTTAAAATTTCACCACAAAAGACTGTACTACGTAACTACTGTACTAACTGTGTACTACTGTAATAACTTACCTGGCATGAGATTCAGGAACATCCAACGAAACACCCGCACTTGGAGTGTCGACGCTTTGGGATATATCCAGAGACACCGATAATCCAGTGGTTGTGTCCAGGGACACTGAGGGTCCGGTACGGTCCAGTGACGCCGTCGCAGTGGTGTCTGGATGCGCTGTAGACTCCGTGTCCGGAGTCAGAGGCGCTGCGTCTAGGATGTAGATGTGCTCGTGACCTATGTCCGTAGGATAGTGCAGGTTTTCTTGCGCTTTGTCGATCCGAAAGAATCGCTCAGCCGTCACCGCTGCGAAATAATATCAGATCGTGTAAATTTGAAAATATGAATTGTTTTATTTAGATTTTTCGCTGAATGAGAATATGAAGATACTACAGAGTATATGAAAACAATTCAGAAAAAGTTTTAATGAGAATCGGTGTAAAATATGTAAGCATCTTAAGTTATAAGTTTAAAGAAACAACAATTATGTTTAACTCAACTTTTGTGTTTACGCGAGCTGCTTACTCATACGACAGCAACCTAATTGGCCACTTATAAGAAAAAATGGCGAAAGAGGACATTACACAAAAGCGTCAGTGTGCAGGGAGGCATTCAGTTATTGAACTCACAGTCGACAAACCACCAATCCACGAGATTCGAGTACGCTTGAGATTCTTTGATCATGTTCTGAATGAGGGTACGCATTTGCTCCAAGTCCGCCGCTGGATTCACTTCTAAAGTCCCTACACGTTCCGCTGGAACAAAAAAGTAGGAACAAAGTGCTGTCATTTACAGACTGTCAGTTCTAAAGGAAATACCGTTTAAATTAAATAACTTTGGTCTAATATTCGAAATAAACACAAAATCCTAGCGCAGATGCTCCCGAATTCAGTGACGGATTTCCGACTTGAATTCCGGATGCTCCATGCGCAGAACGCTGACCTTCTATAAAATATATATATCTATATTTTCCCGGACATGTGTGGTATGATATACGTCTCGGACCTTTCTCAGCTCAGATTATAAATTCATGATCCGACATCCGGATCACCGGATCCCATTCATCGTCCGAGTTAAGCCTCTAACGCACCATTCCAACGAAATGTAGTAGGTATAACAACGAGTAGAATTTTTACCGCAGTTTAACTGATTTACAAAGGAAACAATATACTTGTTCCTGTCAGTCATGTGTGATGTAGCGCTGGGGGACTGACGAAAAATTGTAGACGTTTGAAGGAGTTGTGGTCTTGCTGTGGGGTGGGGATGGGAGGGGGGAATTCTAGTGGAAACCGGGCAACATTCCGCCCGGTCTCAGTATTGTACTTCGAATACAGGTATGTACTTCAGTAGAACTGGATATTGTAAAAGAACCTTATTAACTATTATAAATAATTGCTTTGTGCTGTTCAGAACGAACTCCGACCGAACGTATGAGCGTGTTAGCGATTTCATGATAGCAATTTTATTATTTCAAACTTTTGTACGACCTATTAAATTGGAATGGATTAAATCTATTTAATGGATAAAATTTCTATCAAAACGGAAAGTATACCTACCTCCGGATTAGTTCAAATCCCTAATTTTATTCGTGGCTGAGCAATTTTTTAAATAAGTAGTTAGGTAAAGGTGCTGTTCGAAAATTCCTGAAATTTGTCTTAGCCAGAGTAATGTAAAAAAGTACCTATATCAAGATAATTTGTAGTTTACAAGTAATCAACCTGTTATCACTTACCTGTTTTAGCAAGCAATTCCTTGTCGTAATGATGCCGCTCGTAATCAGCCATGGTTATGAGATTCACAGTGAATGTAAGCTTGTCCAGTGTTGTTTGGCTGAAACAAATAAATACTATTATTAATCTGTTCAAAGTTTACCTCCTGTCAAAAACTAAGCATATGGTACATATATCTATATCCTAGAAGGTATAAGTAGATAGAAATTTGATTGCATTGATCGCCAAAATTTAAAAAAAATATTAGCTGCATAAAATATTGCCAAAAGTTTTCTGCTGTTAGGTAGGCAACATCGTAAGATAAACAGAGACACGTACAGATTTGGCAAGACAATGTTTCAAACAACTGTTTTACTCATTTATTTCCACCCCTACTTATGTTGTATTATATGTCACTTTGTCAACACAAAATAAGAAGAACATTTTTAGTTTAATAGTTCCTTGTTTTTCTCTTTATCAAAAATTTACGCTTCTTATACTTGCTACGATGGAATGAAGATTCTTCTATAGAAAAAGTCCAAGAGACTTACGGGGCAATAACCCTCCCAGGTTTCCTCTTGGCTAGCATAATGGCCTGGTTAAGTCTGGATAAGGTGATGACGGAGGGCGCGAGCCTGCACGCCTCGCCGTCAACTTGCATCGGGATCACCTTGGTGGTGACTATCTTAGCTGTCTTGCACTGGGTTATGCAGGTGCCGTGGCCGCCTGCTTGCAGTAGAGGCTACATAGAAGGAATAATTATCATTTAAAGCCTTCAGTATACTGCAACGATTTCGAATCGGAAGTGGACCGATCAATAGCCAAAAATTAGATTTCTATGCGTGGGTTCGGTCTGATTCCATTTCGAAATCGCTTGCAGGTAAATATTTGTACAAAAAAAATGCTCATAGATCAATACAGGGTCAGCCATCTTTGACCTAGAATTAAGGCTACTTAAAAAACAAATTGCATATTATTTTTTGTCAAGTTTTTTAGTTTTTATAGGAATCTAAGTATTTTCTTGGTCACTTTTTTCGCATTATGTAATTATTGAAAGACATCTTGGTTTTATGAGGGTAGGTAAACTAGGTAACTTCCCAGCAACCACTAAGTCTTAACTTATCTCAAAAGTTGCAATTCCTCAGCTGTAGATGTGTTCCATGTCCTGGCATATGCTAACTCAACCTTGTTTCTTACTAATAAAGCTATTTCTGTCGTGTCGGTGTAGGACCTTTGTTCATTAATCCTCACGCTACAAGGAGAGATTCTAATGAAATGGGTACATAGGAATCTCATATCAAAGGATGAAGCTGCACGTAAACTAATCCTTTGCCCCGGTAAAACAAGCACTATGTATTTCTATTTTCCCGGAACAAACCGGAACCCGTATGCTCGAGTTCCGGCAAAGTAGAAATAAGGCTGTCAGGCATCGCTACATTAGCCGTATTTTCCTATAAGTACATAATATAATATTATAATATTATTATTATTGTGTTTCTATTATTTATTTGACGGGAACTTCAACAACTGGTTCAATAGAGAAGCGGTTTATTACCTGGGTATTACGGTTTGAAGGATCATGAAGAACGAAGGTACAATGAAACCGCAAAAATAAATGTTGCCCATTGTCTTGTCGAGAATTTTTTCCCTCAAAAAAGCGGTAAATTGAATGTTGCTCCAGTTATTATCTCAAATTAAATTTATTCACCGCTCGCTGGTCTTTCATGCTGTCGCGTCAGTTTATTTTGTATTATTCGAAGGCCTTTGTGAGACACCGTTTTTTTGTATTATAATGTAAAAGAATAACCAGTATTCTATTAGATTATTTCTTCTAAAGATAACATTTAATATAATATTTGTGCTCACTCACTACCTGTAGTGTAGAGGAATCAAACACTTACTAATTGATATGTGGTTAATCCTACAACTTCTATTAGACCATCTTCTGTAGAGGGTTCAAAAGCTCCCCCTGATTTGTTCCACGGGTGAGTTCCACCCCCGTAGCTGCAAACAACAGATGGGTTCTCGTAAATTATGAACCTGCCTAATGGAGCAAAAATGTTGTACAAAAGTGCGTTTTCATATTGTCCGATCCAGTATCGGGGTTCGGATACATCTCCGTCACCAATATAGGTAGGCAGGTTTTGACCTTACATAAAGTCATTTTCAATTTTAGAAATCATTTTGCATGTCGACAGTGAATTAGACAAACTGATCAGTCAATATGAGAATGCTCTAGAGTCCTAAACATAGACTAAACATTAGAGAGAGAGAGAGAGTACAATATAGCGTTATAGGAATCTAACAATCAAAGAAATATTATTATTGGCAACATTCGGAGTAAACTCGCGCAATACTAATTTTCAATTAATATGAAGTGTCACCGTTAGTACGGTATTAACTTAATATATTTTTTATTGCATCAATCAACTTACATGGACGTATACTAAAGAAGGATCTAAAATTAGTTTTTCGACATCTCAACTAACATCAGAGATATTAATGGTTAAAGTTAGTATTGGACAGATATTCTGTCCCTTTCTAGCAAAACAGTACTTTATATGCAGCCAGGACCTGCTTGTATGGCGCTAGAGAACAGTTACGTCATAAAACTTATTGCCGTTTCTTTCTACCGTTCTGATTTTTGATTGCCTGTAGTTATTTCATTTTACAACGAATTTTAATTCTGTTTTCACATTTGACCATCAATTAATGACTATTTCTTAAGTTTTAAGAAATGCATTTAATATTTCATACTTGGTAACTACCCTATTCTAGGGTGCAGTGCATATTCTAAGTACATATACTTAAAAAAAACTTAGAAACAAAGTTCTGTGCTTACCTTGGAATGTTTAAAAACACGATAGCATGAACCTTGTGCTCCCGGAGCACCGGCGTGAGGTCCTTGCCATCGCACTCCATAGTCACGAACTCCGCTAGCCCTTTCCACTTGCGTTGCATCAGATCTTTGCCGCCGGCCGTGCCGTAGAACAGCTTGTTCCTGATGCGAGAGTTAAACTTCTCTGGGTGCGCCTCTGGGGGAAAAGATAGGACAATAGCAACAAAAGCAAAACCATAGCATAATCGAACTTGTTTACTGTTTTGTCACTAGCCTTTTGGTTGGCTTGAAATAGATCATCCCCACAACATCCTACTGATAGAAAGACTGCGATGTTATTAGAAATAAGTAGGTAATATTACCTACAATAAATTGAGTATTGCATCTTGTATAAATGGTTGAGACGTATAATAAAACCACCTTGGTAATAATGAGAAGTGAACTCCATTTAAATTGGATTAAGATCTAGATTGCTAGCTTCAGATTGACGAAGTCAATTGTTTGAGAGATTGTACAAATTTACAATTTCGATAAAAGCCTAAAACTTTATTCACAATTTAAGTAAGAGAGTCTACAGCTGAGTATTGAAATTTAATCACCAAGTTTAAGTTATAATTTATCACAAACTAATTAAAGTAGGTAATTAGAAACTAAAAGGAGCTTCATCTTAAATATATTTATTTCAAACGTTGGTTCCGTAACTCTAAAACCTCGCAAATGCTTACAGACTCTGGATTTCAGTTACGCCAAGAGCTTTTCTGTCTCTAGAGAGACCCGTGTATTTTTTATACATTACTTTTAAATTCAGTAACATAATCCATCCAAGAACAAGCTGCTTCGCTTCCGTACTATATAGATTTTTACGGGAATTCCACGGTATACGGCGTGCAATGCCTATGGGAAGTGCGTCCCATTATACCTTTGTACGTATCCATTGGAGGTGAATTTATGGAGTAGGCTACATGATGTGACGTAATAGGATCGCTAAGAGGAAAACGGATTTTCTCAAAGATGCTCGGAAATCTGCTTAATACATTCGAATTTTGAGCCAGGGATGTACACACAGGAAGTATCTAGAGCTAAATACTTATTTTTAAAAAAATTGACGACAGTAATGGATTTTCATACAACCTTACCGGGATAAGGTCAGGAATCCACTCGTCTTAAGTTTTTTACTTTTTAAAATTCGAATTTATCGGTCGCGCGTCTCCGCCCCCTCCCCGCGCTGCCCCGACCACAGAACACAGGAAAAGAGGTTCGACACGATCACCTGCACTACCAGCGCGAGCAGCTCCAGCTCCTACTGACAGCGCCACTTCTTTCCTTTTATGGACGCCTAGTACTTTCAACTTGGAAGCAGTATTTGGTATGTGATAATTTTTTTCGAATTCCTCGCATTATTTGAGAAAAGCACTATACAAGCATCGGCCGAAATAGTCATATGGCTAATTTTGTGGCCTCTGCAGTAATGTGGGTACTATTGTTTCCACATTTCCTATATTTAGTTTCACTGAGTAGGAATAGGGGAAAGGCTAAATAAATTATTCACAAAGGAAAGCTGGCTGTTTAGCTTACTTTGAGTCAAGCATTACACCCATCCATCATACATAACATTTACTAAGTAATGTATATTCAACTGGACATGTCTGTGGCATTTGAGGGAATATCTAATGTCCTAGAAGTTTGCTCAGGATATCCGTAATTCAGAATTGGAATTTCTGACACAGGGGGATGTGAACCAATTACTTTTTAGGGTTCCGTAATTAAACTGTAATTAAGGAACCTTACGGTGAGACTTCAGTGTTTGTCCGTTCGTCTTTATGTCACAGCAGTTTTTTATTCACAGGACTTTTGGACAAAAAATAAATATTTTAACGCCACTATGCACGCTTGCCTAGTGGCAATTATATCAGAAAAAATTGTTAAAATAAAATTGTAAAAGCTTTTCTTTTTATACTTAAACGGACTAGTTAGTTGATCGTCTAGTGTTGATAAATCAATGATAGGTTAGTTTAAAAGTTCATTCGCTTAAATAAGCGCGGGCGGCATTATCAAAGAGCGAGACGAATGAATGAGTACTCTTTAATGCACAAAATTTGTGTGATACAATGCGTACAAAACGATTAAAACGAAGGGACAAAACTCCTTCTTCTAAGCTTACCTCTAGCTTCATGGAACTCGAGAGCAATGTGAGCATCGACACCGAAGGAGAAGTAGTTGTTGACGACGTTGAGCGGCAACTCGGGCTTGGCGTTGCTGGTGTCCTCCCCAGGAGCGGCCGCATTCGGCTCTACTGTCAGCTGCCACCGGTCCAGTAGTACTGTGTCGCTCTCTCCGATGTTGGCCAGAATCTTCGATATCGGCTCGTCTTCGTAACCCTGTGTAAATAGAATTTTCAGTTTTCAGTCTTATAATCTAATATATTGCCGGGGCCTTCTTTAAGAAATGTCTGTAATAGGAGGCACAGCTCTTGCACCGTATGCAAGCGGAATAAGACAAAAAATCCAAATTAAAACAAAACAAGATAATATTTCAACAAAGCGAAAATTCTCATACATACCTACATACATAACCTCACGCTACATCCCTTGCGGGGTAGGCAGAAAGAATGGAGCGCCACGAATATAAGTCTTGGCATACCTCTCTTGCTTCCTCTACAGTCATTCATCGTTTCACGCTAATCAGAATACCTACTATTTAATTATGCGTGTTAGGTAGGGCCAAATTTTGCTGACTTGGCGTTCATTTATCTACTCGTGAAAGCCTGAAGGTAATTAAAATAAAAATGCTAAGTAGGTATGCTATGCGGTGGTAAAAAACTGCTTAGGTAAGCATTCCTGGCGTCAAAGTAAGCTCTTTCAAAAGAGATTGTTCTCTGTACAAATTACCATAAAATAACAATTTAGGCGTTCAATACGGACTTAGGGGAAAATTGAAGGAAAATAAAATAATTTCGAAATTAATATTCATAGGTGTAAAATCAGGGTTAAATAGAATACAATATAATAATATTTTACAATAACAACTACATATTACTTGCAAAGTTTATTTATTATCAAAAGGTCTGGTGTCTAACCACGTTTTCGTATTAAAATTTATCTCGTAATCTTGTAACTTAATGATACATATAGAAACAGGAAACACCAAATCCATGGGGGGCTATATAGGGACGAATATTCAAAGAAAAGGAAAGACAAATAATTCCAGGGAAATTGGCGGGATAAACAATGATACAGTTACTATCAAAATTCTTAAAAAATCGTAAAGGAACAGTGAATTAAAGCAATTGGTAATTAGGAAAGAAATACAGACAACACGAAATCCATAGAAGTGAATAATTAAAGAAAAGGACAATCAAATTAAACATAGTCTTCAAACTCTAGGGAAATTAGAGGAATCCGTGTGTAAATAACAACGACAGTGAAATTCTGTGACACTCATACAAGGATATTTAATTAGGAAACAGAAAACACCAAAGTCATGGAAGCAAATAATGAAAGGGACAATCAAATGTACTTAGTGTTTAAATTCCGGGGAAATTGGCGGGATCCTGTAAGCAAATACAGGGGCAGTGAAAATTATGAGAGACTCATAAATAACAATAATGACATAATATTTCTCTCATCCGGAGTTTGTTTGTCATTTTGGAGGAATAATAAAATTTTGATGAGCGAAGTAGGTAATAAAATAAACGTTGTTTATGTTTACGAGCTCGTTATAGCACATTGTCGCAGCTTCTGCACATCAAAACAACAGGTAAAACTTAGCACGTCCATGATCCCTTGTTATTAATATAATAAGTAATAAATTAACAATTATTAACGCTATCATGTTATAAATATAATGTTTATAGTTTACAGTATAAGCTCCTATTATAGGGTTTCTGTAAGATTTTATAGATAAAGAACATTGTGCATGAATTAAATGATAGAATCTTTAATAAGAAACGATAAAGGAACCGAAGGCATTTTTTTTTCTTATAATTGAGAATGAAAATGAAATGAAATTTATTTATTTGACAATCGCAATCAATCAATTTACGTACGTAAGTAAACGTATTCCATTACGATTCAATTAGCTTAGGGACAATAACCTACTGTAATAGCAAAAAATTGGAAATGGGATAAGGAAAATTGATGCCCAAATCAAAAAGGTCTAAGTAGCCACTAAGTGGGTAAATAAAGAACCTTTTTGTAAAGCAATAAGTTAGTCAATACCTGACTATCTATGTAATGAATAAGAAGCTTCTATAGGCTATATTCTACAGGTATTTTACTCGACTACAAATAAATGTGAACCTACTTTGATAAAATAACGACGAATCGTTATTTTTATCAGTTTTTTTGAAACGAATTTCAAATCTGTAAACAATTGTTACTTTGTAAATAAAATTAAAAAGTTTAAAGAATAAGCTGAGAAAATAATCATCGCCGGTTGGCTGGGTGGCTGCACCATTGGACTCGGCGAAGCGTGCCCTACAACGTCTACAACACAGCCTGTGCACTGAATTGGCAACGGAGCTTTGCCAATCCAATGGCTCCAAAACTTTGAATAACATAACAGGAAAAATTCGATTTCCCCTAACGATTAATGCCTCCCCCATTTCATTGCCCTCGAAATATTTAAGTACCTACACATACGTTTCAATAAATAGCAGCTTCGCCGGAGGAGCATTCAGCTCCAGTATTTACTCAGGAATGAAATAAATATTTCTCTTACTCATTCTATTCTTATATTTGTACGTTCAAATACTTTTGGTTGCTTTGATTTATTAGCAACTCATAATGAAATTCCATCGCCAGTTGGAACTGAAATATTTTTAACTGATTGTTGTCATCAGACGCATCAGTAAATACTTAATTTTCGTTTACTGTAAGTATAGAATAATCAGTAAGTAAGTAGGTTCTTACTTACATACATTTGATTAAATGTTTCTTCGTCTCCGTTGTTTTGTTCAATTCCTTATCAGTCAATGCCAGGGTAAATGGTAATAATAATGGTCAATGGTATAATGTCGAACATTAGAAGCTCTTTGGCCAAAGGATGTCGCCACCGAGCGCGATATCAGATTTCAGCATATTTTTTTACTTAAAATTAACACACAGATATACAGATAACTTACCCCGCCCCAGCCGAGCGCGCGTGCCAGGTCGTTGCCGGTGCCGAGAGGCAGCACGCCGACGGCGGGCCGCGTGCCGATGCGGTCGAGCACGCTCAGCACCCAGCCCACAGTGCCGTCGCCGCCGCATGCCAGCACGCGTAGGTTTGGCACCTTGCGAAACAGCTCCAATCTGCATCAATCCACTATAATCAGATCTAAAGTTTAACATTACCTAAGGCCTGGACTACAAGCGTCCGGTTCCAGCCCCGGCTCAACACTTAAAGTCAGCGCTTCGTGTTTGGATGCAGCGAACCGAACCGGGACTGGAACAGGACGCGTATAGTCCAGGTGTAACCTAGTGATTGTCTTAGTTGATTAATAGACTGTATCGTGCAATTGTCTATTATAAGTACGATATGTATTAGATACGCCTACATACTAAAATAAATAACCTAACATAATTCTTTATTGACATTAAGGCTCGGACTACACGACGACGGTTCCAGCACCGGTGCAGTTCGCTGCAGTCAATCACGACGCGAGGCGAGACACAGACTTCAAGTGGGGGAGAGCAGAACGCTTGTGATTGGCTGCAGCGAACCGAACCGGCGCTGGAACCGGTGCATGTAGTCCAGCACTAAAAGGGTAGGATGTAACGGCTAAAGGGAAGTTATAGTAGGGCGAAAGTATATTATAAACTACTCCTATCAACCATGCCTTAAAATACTATCTGCACGAAAGATTTAAATATGGCATTGTGGGGTTGATGCAAAAATTGACGTAATAACGTCAAATATAACATCTTTAAAAATTTATAACAGTTCGATTCAAACGGTTAACAATAACATTTTGATCTGTAGGTACCAATGCTGTTAGCTTTATGTGGCACGAAACGACTACCATTAAACAGCACTACAAATAACACGAGTATAAACTGCGGCTGATTTCATAAAGCTGATTTCATAAGATTATGGAACAATACCTACTACATCAGCGTTGTCGGCAATTAATAAAGAATTAAACTTCAGCAATTCCAGGGATTAGGCATCATTTTGCTAAAATTAAACAGTCCGTCCGTAAACTTTGTTCTGAATAATCGTAGAAGTATTCAAAACCTTGTTTACTGTAGAATACGAGTTAACATTTTGAAATTCAAACCGATTGGTGGTATTTTGTTCATGAGAAGGCAAAGCTTGTCAGCAGCGGCGAAGAAAGCCGCTTGATAAATAACCAAAGAGCTTTAGTATCACTTAAGGCGACGCGAACTGTCCACGCAATTCCCATTAGCCCGACAATCCGGGGATCGTTCTATTTCAGCCGCAAAATAAAGATCCGTCGGAGTGGACCGAAGATTTTAATCGTTTTTTCTACCTATTGCCTTTGACACCGGGGAGTGAAAGACTTGTTCAATCGTTCATCCGACATCGTGTTGTCGTTGCCTAATAAGTCTCAAGGGTTTTTAACACATCTGAAGTCTTAGCTCCTTTTCACTGAGATCCAATCTGTAAGAAGTCTTCTAAAATTTATTTAGGAATAGAAATAGCTAAGAGGTACGAGTAACAGGTATTCTGATTTATATTAAAAAAAAACTGTTTTATAGATTTTGTGTAGGTACTTTATACTTAAATATGTTTTCAGAATAAATTTATAGTTATATATTCTTGTAGTTTCTCTTTGTAGGCAAGTTCTAGAAAACGAACCACTTCCAAGAAAGTCATCTATGAACACGACAAAGTAATTTCAACTTTCATTATGTTTTTTATAACGGAGATGCTGATTATTGCCGTTACCAAGGAAATGAATTTGCACGGATAGCAACGAGCAGTCGCAATTCCCCAGGCGTTGTTTCATTACGGCCGGACGGAGAGACTATATCTATCCAGCTACCTATAAATAAAACTAGATTCCAATCTCGCATCGATGTTTTAGTGGCTTATTTGAAAAGCAGGAGGTATTATGAAAATATCATTATCAATATTCATAGGTAAGTACTTAGGCTTAATATTAATTAAAATCGACATAAGAACCTGCTTTTATACAGTGATTGGTCAATGGTCTATGACTTTTTGCAAATAAAAATCTGATTATTAATGAAAATTGATTCCCTAATCGGAATATTTTATTAGCAACTTACTAAATATAGTTAGGAAGTTATTTATATTTACTCACCCAGGTCCAGGTCCACCTTGAGTGAGATCGAAGACCTGTCGTGGATTCAGCAGCCACTGGAATTTCTGCAAAAGCTTGGCGCCTTGGTTGCCGCCACTCTTGGGGTTGATAAAGACCAGCACTGGCTTCACATTGGCAGTAGGAATCGGTTTTATCACGAACGTTTTCTGTTCGTTCTTGGCATCTTTTCCTTTCTTTTTTGAAGCGTTTTTCTTTTTTGGGGATTTTCTTAATGACGATTTGAAGCTGCCTCTTCTTGGTAGTTTTACGATCCAGGACGGCGGTACTATGATGTTTGTCTGAGAACCTGATAAAGTAATTAATAATGAATCGGGTTACTTATAAACTTATAAGCTCACAAGTACAAGAGGTATAGCAGCATAGGAACGAACAGTGTGCCGACCGTTAATCCGCCGGGAATAAGCCGCCTTAATAACTCAGCACTGAGTGGGGTTATGCCCCTATTAGAACGGAACTTTATGTCGTCAAAGTTAATAAATTTTTGATAATTACAAGCACTGAAGTTTCCATACCTAATGAGCATTCTTCTCCTATCCGCTGGAGATTGAAGCAACTCTCCTTGTTGTGGTAGGCGTCTTTGCACCACGAGCAACTGAGGGCCACGATCTCTTTCGAGCTGAACGATAACTTGGCTTGTAGCGACTGTTGACAAAATGATTGAATAGTTTCCATTTATGAACCAAAACTTAGCAAGTTTAAGCATTTCTTAACCCTAAAGAAAAGCAATGTAAATGAGTGTAGCACCTGATAACTGTCCGCGGCCAGAGGAAGCAGAGGTCCACAAATCGATTCACTAAGTTCAGCATATGTTATGGAACATTATAGACAAAGACAGGCAGGTAGACTTTGCTAATCGAAGCTTGTGTCGTTGACCGTTAATGCTGAAGGAAATACGCGTACGGTTTGTCTGAAACTACTTTCGGTATAATTCCTTAGGTATTCCGTACCAAACTTTTCTAAATTAGTATCTTTCCTTTCAATGTTTGTCTCTAGGTACTACAACCCTCTGGCCGGGGACCCTATAGTTCTATCGTTTAACTGATACGACGCCGTAGATACGAGTAGTGCACGGTGCGGGAGGAACTTCTTGAGGTGGGAGGGGAAGGTTGCGGTTTGCGGGGGCGTCCACTTTTATGGCTATCGTGTCATCCGTCACCTCTCCCGTACCATACAGCTACCTAAGGCGTCGTCTCAGTTAAACGGTAGACCTATTACAATGTAAGTTATACGCACACGATCCACACTCTCATTGTTACTCGTGTCACCTATGGGGTTGTCTACTCTACCGCGTACCGGTACACACCATCGGCAGCACCTGCGCCGGAGTGACTGCGGCAAAACCATGCAAAACATACATGACACATGCAAAAATAAAACCATAAGAATGGGTTAATGAAACCAGAAAAAATAATAACGTGCGCTTCTATCAGATCTTCCTTTATTTCTATGGTCTCATGTTACATCGCTGTTAGGCCCTTTGTACACTGCTCCGACCCGAGCTCCGGTGACGGACAAAGTAAAATAAAGTAAAATTGTGACGGACAATACTTTTCTAACCAATCAGTAGGTATAACTGGAAATATCTGGACCAGGGCTGCTCCGGTAAGATCGACATGCAAAGTCGAGCGGCTACGGAATGTGTCGTTACGCTCATATCATACTTTATATATGTCCGTGTCTATGTGAGTGAACGAGATAGATTAAAATGTCGTTTCAAATGTTGCATGTCGATATGTGCATATGCATAACCACTACCCCAGGTCCGTAGATATTTCCGATAGGAAGATGATTCTTGCAACGTTCGACATGCAAATGTCGAATTCGACATTAGTCTTATTTCCTTCTCTCACATAGACACGAACGAATGCGTCCAAATCCAAACTTGGACCGAAGCAATGCACAAAGGGCCTTAATCTTCAATTTTAAAGCGGCCATAATTTAATAAGTATGTAACAATGGTATTAATGAGTGAATTAAATATTATATCGCTGAGAATAATGTCTGATATAACACAAATAATGAACATCAACATATTTCATCCCTATAATAAAGAGAGATCTGGTGATAATGTAGGCAATTTGTTCACAACACACTACATAAACCATACAAGCTATGACGTCACATAAAATGTTAATGTACTTAGTTACACAAAAATGGTAGGGCAAACAAGTATTTTGGGCATCGTCTTTGCGAGGTGGCGTGTGTAATAAACTATGTAGGTACTCGTAAGTAGGTAGACTACAACAAAGTTGTGGAAAAACAACAAAATTAGATTTACACTTGTGCAGTCCAAAATTAAACATGTTACTAGCGTGCAGTTCTGCAAAATATGAATATTAAACACAGAGGTAAGGCACGGGAACAACAAGAGCGTAACCTAGAAACCTCATTTTTTGCGTTTCAATTCGAGCAGGCGCTATGTAGGCGATATGCTAACACGTCATTAAAAATGAAGTTTTAATTTCGCGTCGGGCTCGGCGTAACGTTTGGTTCGGTGACGTGACCCGTGGCTTGTGACTCGTGTCGCATGCGACAGGCGAGCACATGCAAATCCTTTCAAGTTTACAGTCGCTTGGTGTCGCGTGAGCGCGCCATCGCCACCCCAGCTAAAGTAGAGTTCATAATTCAATGGAGTCAAGTGACGTTTCGAACTTTCAAACCATCTTAATGTTTCCAGCTCCATATTATTGCCCAAATAATTTTCGTAAAAACGATTATTTTCTCGCATAACTGAAAATAAATACTTACGTTTATACCTTGACAAGAAACATAAAAACCCTGTCAAGGAGGCCATTGGTAGTAGTTTTATAGTAAGTGTTATGGAGTTTGCTATAAAAAAATAGTTCTATTTAATTCCGCAATATGGCGAGGGATTTTAAATTCCTGGTTAGGGTTATACAGTCTGATTTTAAAAAGTAGTGTTTAAATAATAGCATCTTTCCATAAATCGGTGTATAATCGCAATAACATTTCCATTCGATTTCAGTAGAGGTTGTCACTATTTAAATTCTAGTATTTAAAATTAAGCTGTACATACTCGTACATATAAGAATCAATCATAAGTTAAAGAGTAAGTAAGTACATATACTTAATCAGGCAGAGAAATAGTAATCATGAATTATTTTTCATAATTCAATAGAATTTTAGTAAAATCGAATACGATTTTACTAAAAAAATATTATGAACTGGAAACCTTTAAAATGTCACTTTACTCAATCGAATTTAAAATCGTACATTACGTCTTGTTTTGCGTTGCGACCCGCCATCCTTCCATCCGCCCGCCACTCGCATTACATCACTTATTCATGAATTTCATGACACGACAGATAGCATTTTAACGTGTAAAGGTTGTCGCACAGATATCAACCTTGCACCTGCGGTCAACCAGGCGTCAACCCGGCGCAGGCACGTAACCGCCGCTCAGCACCTCCGAGGTGTCGGCGCGGCTACGGTTGGGCGACGGCTAGCCGTCACCTGGGGGACGACTATAAAACCGATAAAACAACAGGCGGTCAGCGCGCCATCCCCGCACCGGGGGCGAGACGTCAGCGCGGCGACGCGACGCCCCGACGTAAGCGCGGTGACTGCGAGTTGACCACGAACCGAGGCGAGGCGAAGGCGAAGTTGTTTAGTGTGCGTTGCAGTATGGAGTTTCATACAAAAAATATTGAACAGCTCGACAACTCAACAGGCGACGCTGATCAGATGCCGGGGTGATATGTGTGCGATAACCTTAATTTGGACACCTTGAATACTTACCTACTTATAGAACGCCGTAATAATTAGCTAACTACTTATTATTTATTTTGACTTTCAATATTGATTGACATAGACTTTGACAAAGGCTATTAGCATTTACATGCGAGTAATAAATAAGTTTTATAAAATTTATTATTGATTGTTGGGTTATTTTAGTTATTAGTAAAATTAACACAGATTTAATTGAATGCGCCCGTCCGTGGAAAGGCTTTTCCTACTAACCATGCTTTAACAAATTAAATGGACATGCGATTTGGTTCATGATAAATTGATGAATTAATTAAGGTAGGTAAGGTAAAGTTGCACTAAGTTACTGAGTAGCAGCACGAGGGAACATAATCAAAGTTTCATACGAAGTAGATGGACAGGATGGTTGAGCCAAAATATACTAACATAGATACCTACAGATAGGGTTAGGTTAAATTTAGTTTGGTTATGTCGCTAGTTAATCTTCAACGTACTTGCCTACGTAAACCTCCGGTAAACCGGAGTTTTAATTGCAAACCCCCACCCAAGCTCGTAATATGCATCATTAAACGCATACCTACATTGCAGCATCCACACTTGGCTATTGCGCAACCATGCAACCCCCAATGACGACGTAGCAGGCAAACGACTCGCTCCCACGCTTTTCTTTCTATTCACTTCATTTCTTTAATGCGTTTCAAGAATACCTACAGCTTTGTGTTTGTTTTTCTTTACTTAATATTTACATAAACTTCGTGTTGCAGAAAATATTTAAAGCGTAAGTTCTATTCTGAGAATGAGCTTTTCAATTTGTAAGAATATTATCGCTATAAAATATATGTGTATTACGGACGGAATAAATAGAATTTTCAATGTATGTTTATACATTGAAAATTCTATTTATTCCGAATTGGTCCGCAAAATTCGTATCAAAAGAGACAACATTCTAACTCGTGCTACTTTTAAAAGCATTCTTGATTTGTCCCAAAAATCTTTGTGAGATACATCCATGGGAAACCTACTCTATTATCTGATATCCAACTGTGTATGGAGTCACTTAAACTATCGATTTGTCCCCTCAATTATTAAAGCCTCAATTAACTGGTACGAGCTTGAGGACTTTTAATTTAATGGCTTTGTCTAAAGGACTGGGAAACTTTAGAATTGCAATTCCATGGCACCGGCGGAGTGGCGGCGGCGGCGGTTAAATACTAATGAGCAATTCTCTTTATTAATGGACTTTACAATACTTTAATTGTTCATTCAACAATGATTCAACACTATTAATCTTAGTAAGTTAAGTATCTTATTATTTGTTGTAGTCCATTCCTCCTTGCACTGTCTAATAACACTAAATTAAAACCTGCGACATATACTCGTACCCTTGTTGCTCCCTTACTTTTCTCTGGTTATTATCAGGTCCTCAAGACCCCAGACATGAGAATGACACCATGGTGGTCCTAAAAATATATAAAATGAACCACATAACTATTACAGTTACTTACTATTACTCGTAGATCCCATCTTACACTTAAATATACCTACTCCAAGATTTTGGAAACTATTGATCCAATTTTAATCTAAGTTAAGAAAACCCACAAAATTTTCTTTTAAATAAAAAAACCGCGACAACTCAGAACAATGGTTGTAAAGATATGATGCGGCCGACAGACAAACAGACAGACATATATACGCGTCAAACGTATAACACCCCTCTTTTGATCGGGTGTTAAAAATAGAAATAGCAACACTGTTATCATGTTGAGTTTGTTTTTCTTTTCCTGAATATCTACTCTCATTAACTAGTCTAACTTAGTGTGTTCTACTTTCCGTGAACGTAGCAAAGCTGCTATTACTATGCTATGCCATGACAGCCATAAATACGAAACGATGCATAAACACAGAGGCAGTGCGGTTAATTACTTGCGTATTACTACGGACACGAGCGATTTAATTAGAATAAACTTCAGTCGTGTCGGTTCGGCACGTGCCAGATAGTAATTTGCTGCAAAGATAACCAACACCGCGTGAGTTTAATATTTATTCTGCACCTACTTACTTGAACTTAGTTCATAACGTAGGCGCCTATCCGGTGCTGCTTTGCATAACTTGGTTGTTAATTATTGTTTAAAATACCTTTATTTTTATTATATGTATTTAGTTTTAATTTAAAAAACCACAAAAATAAAATAAAATAAAATTACAGAAGTAGAAACGTTCCTATAGTAGAAGACCCAGAATAGACTTTTTAAAATGAAAGCTATAGGTCAGAAGTGCCTCGTTAGTCAAATAATTACAAAACCATTTTCACCGCAGCTTACCTTTTTAAGTTACTCTTGCATTTGCCCTTTTCAGAACGGCACTTGACTCGGCATCAAAAGTTTTAGCTGACGCAATCCCAGAGGTGAATTTATGTAAATATCACTAGAAGCCCAATTGCTGCTTACCTTGTCACAAGCCTTGCCCTGATCCCATTTACAGAGACAATGGAGTCAAAAATTTAATATTATGTGTCTGCCTGCGGTAATGACGCATGCTCAGCTCAGCCTCTCATGTAATGAAAAGGTAGCATATAATTATACGACCTCTAGACTTTATTATAATCCATTGCTGCTCACCTTGCCGCAAGCCTTGCACTTGCCCTTCTCTGAGCGGCGATGGACCCAGTGGTGGTGAGTGAGGGTTTGTTCGCGATACTGTCGCACGCCCACGTCTCGGAAAGTGGGCTTGCACGTGAACTGCACGCGGTCCATCAAGATGTCGATGCACGCCGTGTGCGCCACGATCTTGCACGCCGAGCATTTCATGCGTGACCCGTGTTTCTGAAACAGTAACTCTAAATTAAAAAAATAAGAAACCCTCGATTTGCCGTTGTGGAGATCTCCTTACTTTTTCCAGGTCATCATGAGGATATGACCTTGAGGATATCCTCAAGGTTCGAGATATATGAACGACAGCCATGGTCCTAATTATTTGAGCTCAAACTCGAACAACCTTATCGTTTTGACATTTAAGACACTCGAAACTACTGGTCCAATTTTTATCAGATCAACTCTCCACATAATTATCCGTTAAATAAAAATCCGCGGTCAAATCTGATCATCGGTTGCTGAGATATGATGTTACAGACAGAAACAAGTAGACAGATATAGACAACAAACATGTGCGTCAAACTTATAACACGTCTCTTTTGGTCGGAGGTTAAAAAAGAGAATATACTGGGTGTAACAAAAACTCCCTATAGTCTATAGTTCCGAAAGGTGTTCAGTATATAACTCTATCTATGGGGCCAACTCTGAAATCGCGAAAAAAAAGCGATTCGCGATTTCAGAGCTGGTCCCATAGTGAAAGATCAGTTCTGGATACTGATCGGGACTATTAGGGGTTTTTATGAAAGAGATATATTCTGTATATGAGAAAGCAAGTGAAGCTTAAATTCGACTGATCCTACCATGGCAAAATTGGTTAAGGCTTATACTGTCGCCAATGACCTTGTTTGACCTTCAGCGTCTAGAAATTTATGGCTTTGGACTTCGCAAAATCCTGCATATAAAATTGTGAAATTGGTATTAATAAATCATCAGGCGCTTTTCGGGTAATCATCAAATATTTCTGAGATTAACTAATATAAAAATAAAATAGTTAAATTCGGACCTTAATTAGTTTAATATAAATACATTAAATTGTCGTTGAAACACAAACACGTGATAATTGTAAAGTTGCAGTTATCTATTGCTGAGGAACTTATTAGCTGAACAACAATAATTGAACAAAAATTGTTCAAACATATACCTTAAATATTAACTTACAGGATCAAACCGTGACCTCGCTAGAGCTTGACGAAAAAACCTTCATTTGGCAACTGTAGGCCCTTAAGCACTGTGCTACGGTCAACCAGAGGTGTAAGTTCAAGTCCCACTGGAAGGATTCTTTGCTTCAGTTATTCCAAAATATATTTGTAAGGAATACCTGTCCATCTATCCATAAATAAAAAATTGCCTTCGGGTCGCTAAGCCAGTGGAGTTAGCTATAACATCTTACTCTAAGCTCTATCTATTTCTTTGAACAAGTAAAGTTATTTGAGGTGTTTTTGGTGACGTGCTTTAAGAATTTCAGAAAAGGAATAGAAGATGTTATTTGAAATGCCAACACGTATTAGTATGATCATGACATGAAAGACTTTTCTACTCAACTCAATTTTCAGAATAAAATTTCCTAGAAAAATAAGCTTGATGTAATTATTATTCTTATTTTTATTTACCTGTAAATATACATGTATATTTGAATAAACATGTTTACACGTCCGAAATTTGACAGCAGAAATGATAAGGGTTGAACTTTCCCTGAAGAAACCGAGTATAAATAGACGCAGATTTAATATCGATATTATTATTTTAACCTACCCGAACGCATCACAGTTCCTTGAAATACCTAACAAAGTCGATATCAATATTCTAGTTTTAGAAATAGCCTCTATACTATACATACTTAGTCATTATGTTGACCGACATTTTGCTATGACAAACATTTGTACAACTGGCCTCTCCCATGCTACTGAAGCTAAATTCGAGGTTTGATATTGTTGGAATGTCTAGAGTCGGATCGTCGGGAGCCAACATCGATGTTCAAACGCCCGCCCCAGGCTGCATAGGTGCCTTATTTCCGTGTAAAAGGGACTGCTTTAATATGAACCTACGAAGTACGAAGGGTGGCTCGTTTCGGCTTATGAAATTTGACTTAGGTATAAGTATGGATTAATATTTGTATATTCTTTTGTACAGATGTCTTTGGAATAAAACAAAAGCTATAGATGTTATGACGTCTTTTGAAATTCAATGCTACAAGCCCTGAAGTTCCTGACAAATACAATTTTGCTTTCGTAAGTTACAAGTAAAATCTCGAAGTTCAGAATTCAGAGCTTAAGGTTTTTATTAGTTTGAGAGTACAAATGGACTAAGATACTTTTATAACTCTACCCTTTTGCAACATATATAGGTCACACAATTTGGAAATTAACTAAAATGCTTAACTGGACATAATCGGTTACGGAAATGATATGGGTGTTCCTGTGTGCGGTTTGTGTGTAGGTACGTACGGTAACCGAATACAATCGAATTCCCTGAAGAAATTTTACCATCATTAGCCCCACTTTTAGGGCTCATTTATCCCCTTACCGATACGGATTTCACATGCTTTCTTAACTTTAAAACTTATGTTTACCTCGGACAGGTTTCTAAACGAAGTTTCCTTTGCCGCCTCCTTTCACTATTACCACAGAAATCGGACTAGTAGAGCCCTCTTTAAGTTACCAAGAAAGAAAAGCGACTTCATGAATTTCAAAATCTTTGGAAATTACGTTTTTTGGATAGAGACTTAATGTTTTCATGTCTTTTATACTCAGAAAAAAATTGCATAAGTTATACTATCTATACGGGAAATACCCTAAAGTGTAACGAGTAGCTAATGATTGGGCTTCGAAATCGAGGTTATTCGTTGTATCGACAGAGACGCTGACAGGCCATCGGTGTGGAAAGATGGAAGGCGATCATTAATCTTACATTCAACTAGGACCGGCCACCAGGCCCACAATGGCCAGGAAACTTGCTAATGGCCGCGGAGGAAATTACAATTTCTTGCCCTGTTGCTCGCTCGACCACCTCACAAATTGTAGCCCACTGTTTGCGTGAAATTCAATAGGAGTTTTGTAGCGAACGCCCGCCCTCCATAATGATTCAAGTTGCACAATAGGAACAAATAAAATCCGGGTGATGAAGCGCAAAGAGATGTGTGAATTTGTGGGACATAAATGTGTCGTTAAAAGAGACCGTTCCCTTGAAATTTATTGTTATATTTAGGCTGAACAAAGCTCAGTGTCTAACTTAAAACATGTCTATTATGTACTTATTTTATACAGCGATCTTATAAAACTGATGTGTGCATGCAATTATATACCTTAGGATGGCAAACATTTTCTGACCACAATTGTACTGACTAGGACTGAGATTTTTAATTACGAAATTCAAAGCAATATCGATTGCACGAATTCAAGGATTCTATTTAATTTTTCATAACGATATTCATAACACAGATTATAAAAGAACCAATAGCACCATCTTGACAGTTCTATTATTTTCTTAGTCGAGCGTTATTTGAACATGAGTTATCTCATTTAGCTTAAAAACTTCAAAATAATTAAAATTATGAAGATTCCTCTTTATTTAAAGCTTTAAAGGAAAATCTTAATAGTTAATTTCAGAGAAGCGTGTTTTACGTTAAAAATTGTCGCAGACGTCCTTGACTTTTCAATTAATATATAATACGTCGTATTAGTACATATACTTACCTATTAATCTTATTATACACTCAAAAGGTGGAATTTTCTCATTCGGCGTTTAAACGAATAACCGTAAAATATTATTAAAAGGCATATTACATACGCTTTATGCTATAAAGAGACGTTACAGCAAGCTTTAATGACGTTGATATAAGGTTAGAGTTCTCTTTTGTTTGACATTTTATCCCTTGAATCGTAAATCGTCACAGGTGCGTAATAAAATACACCTAGAGGCGACGATAATTTAAAGCCATAATCATTCTGAGATTGTGTAGACCTACAAAAATGTATAAGACACAACAAATACGAGTAGTATATTGTGATACTAGTGCGGGAAGTGAGCAATTGTAAATGAGTTTGAATCGTGAAGCGATAGGCAAGGAATTCTACGACCCGAGTTTATAATTGCCTTTCTGCACGTGTATCACACGACGTTTTTTTATCTCACCTAGCGAGTAAACACTTATATTGCTAATTATTATTATAAAAAGTAATTCGGAAAGTTTCGAAAAATTGCAACTTGTATTACATAAATAAATATCTTTGCCTGGTGGGTACCAGTGAGCCCCATTGGTGATTTCTGGTACAAAATATAAAGATACAGTAGGTCAGCTCCGGGCGATTTTAAATTTAATCACCTACACTCGACCGTAGCGATATAGGGCAGTAACTTATAATTCCCAGTTTAAAAGAAAGCCTTGTGAAAAACATTTCTGGCAATGTATTTTAAGTACAAAAAATAATGGAAATACTTTCGCGATTAAGTTCGTCTCATTCGATTTGAGATTGCTTGTACTCGTACGCAGAACCCGCGTGTTTGTATTGAGCAGACCTTCTGGTATAAAATTTTATCTGCGTTGGAGTCACTTGAGTTATACGTAAAACGAGTAAAGCCAATAATGTTCCAAGAACAATTTTCCATCGACTACGCATGCATGAAACGATACTATTTATGACCTGTGTTGAGAAACATAATTTAGTAAACTTGATACTATTTATGACCTGTGTTGAGAAAGATAATTTAGCAAACTTGGTACATATCATTGAAGTATAATAATGTACTAGTACATATAGCAATTTTTTCTCCCGTGAATCCAAATAGGTGTGTGCAAGATTCCTGGCTTAGATAAATTAGTATCTGCCTGAGAGGTGCGTGTTTGTATTTCATCGTCTTGGGATAAGTAGAAATGAAGGATGCAAAGAATAAGAAAGGAATTCATACTCTGAGCTGTTTTATGGATGCAGTATCCATTATAGACGTATGAACACAGACATTCTAAAGTTATCTTTAGAACCCTAAAATGTTACCTTAAAAGTAATAATAAGTAACGTTTATACGTTACCTATTATTACTTTTAAGGTAACATTGTAGGGTTCCGTAACCAACTAGGAACCCTTATAGTTTGGTCATGTCTGTCTATCTGCCCGTCCGTCTGTCTGTATGTATGTCACACAGGGTGTTCCATCCCTTTCACTATTGAAATACAGTTATGTTACTTTCAATAGAAATTATAACGAATCCAGTATCAAAGTTACGTTGTGGAACAGAACTCGACCAGTTATAGTGTAGTTAATTTGGAACGAATTATACAAAATGAACCATATTTTTGTGATACGGAACACTATCATGTGCGTGCTCGATGCAAAATACGAAAAATAAAAAATATTCATTGAGAATGTGCAAAATTTAACCAAGTATTTTTTACAACGTAGATAAGTATATTTTTTCTGAAACAAATAGAAATACCTACCCAATTTATTATCAGATCTTCCCCTTATGATGACTAGGTTTCACACACAACATACAATAACATATTTAGGTTATAACACGGTGGAAAAACTACGTAGAAAATTGCCAGTTGTTCTCGATTTTTCTCCTTTACGCTTGGGTCTCATTACGCTGTGCCTTTCCACCTGTTGCGGGCAATTTTCCGCGGCTTCCTCATTTATTTGTCAGATAAAATATAACACAAGGCCCTGGGTGCCTAATAGGTCCACTTTGTTTGTTCTATGGTTCATTAGATCCCTGCTTTTGTGTCGCGTAAATAGAAATTGAGCGAAACCTATAGCCTACTGATGATTTTTTCTACTCGCTCACCTCACTCTGGGA
The DNA here is from genome assembly GCA_947369225.1 of Hofmannophila pseudospretella. NCBI lineage: Eukaryota > Metazoa > Arthropoda > Insecta > Lepidoptera > Oecophoridae > Hofmannophila > Hofmannophila pseudospretella. The sequence goes on from OX376316.1 coordinate 8,707,509, forward strand.
CCATAATAGTTTATTTTTAGTGACTTTATAATGTTCATTGAAATATTGATTAAATATTTTTACATTTAAAACGGTAATTTATATAAAAAACTGACAACATCAATAAAAAAATTGAATTTTTCCTTTGTTCAAAATTTATGGATGCTACGAGAGCTATATGTAAAGGTAATAAACATTAACCTGGCATAAACATTATACATATAGGTACAGTAAAATATAACATTTTCTATTTAAAGAAAATCTATTAGAGTTTCCGTGGGTAAAACAGAGTGTTTTAAATAATTAACCTGAAAACTATTACAGTCAATTCCGTCGTAAGACTTTTCTATTGTGATTCATTGACGTAGTTTCCTTTATACGTACTTTAGCAGTAAAGTATTTACGAGTTCAATTACGTAGGCCGGATCTACGCACGTAGCTGCGGTCTACGACGCGTAGTTCCGCGTAGATGTTAACCAAAGTTTCAGTTTGAAGCTTTGAAACGAGACACCTATAATTACTATGAAATGTAATACCACAGAATACTATATATACAGACGTAAGTGATACCTTTGAGACATTTAATTAATACACTAATTCAATTTATTGGGATTCCTACTACTTTTACCAAAATAGAACATGTAAAAACTCGGCAATAAACAAAATGCTGTTAATTATTTTGGAAGCTGTACACATTTGTTTTCGAGTACTATTTTACCGGACATTATTTTAATCTGTCAAGAAAACCTACCTAGAAAGAGTTTAACAAAATCCGCTGAAGTAAAATTGTGAAATAGGTAAGTACCTATTTTATTATCGTCTACAGCACTACCGTAACATAACCAACGAACTATACAACTAAGTATTAACTAAGAACTATATTTAGCTTTCAGTATACTCGTATTAGAGTAACACAAACACAGAAGATGCGTGGCTATGTGTAGCCGTCGACGTATAGTAAAACCACGAGGCAGACGCGGTTACCGACCGCCTCCACATGCGGTGGCAGCAACCGCGTGCCGGCAGCCTGCGGCTATGTACCCGCCGCATTTCGGTAAACCGAATTTCAATATGTACATTATTGATTATGTTGTAAATATGAAATTTTTCCATATACTACCAAGCCTCTCAGATGTGGTTATTACTTTTTTTAAATGGCGCCGTGTGTGGAAAATCAGGAAAACTCGTAAAAACCAGGAGCCGGTCGCTCCACACCCGAGAGGCTTAGACTTCAAAGGAACATACCTAATTAATAATACCAATGTAAAGGTACAGACATATTTTGTCTGTATGAAGATTATTTTACATGAAGTTGATAAAGTTACGCGCAAAATTAATAATCATAAAGCTTGAAAATTAATTTTAGATGATATTCGTATCAATTATATATGTTATGGACCAAGTTATTAATAAAACATTAATCATAATGTCCAGACAGTGTAAATAATGCCCATAATGAGGCGGCAATATGATAAGAACTATGGTTGGTCAAAGTGTCGTTAAGGGGGCACAAAGGTAAGTCGAAGGAGCCCCTCTTCGCGGGGCTCATTGCCTGGTTGTCATAACGAAACCTAACATAATCTACAATATCCGAATCGGTTTCGCATCCAGTAGGTTTCTGTGACATGTTGCGCAATTCTATTTGTTATTGTTCATACTGCCCCGGCATTATAAATAGAGATTTCTTGGTTAATTCAGTAGTTTCCAAGTAACAAATACTAAATGCATTTCTTAAAAATTAAGAAATAGTCACAAATTGATGGTCAAATGTGAAAATAGAATTAAAATTCGTTGAAAAATAAAATACCTACATACAATTAAAAATCAGACGATAGAAAGGAACGGCAGAGCATTATCCTTGATTTATTTATTATGACAAAAAATTGCACAGTAATACAGTTAACACTAAAACACTGTGAATTCATATTATATATTTGACATTGGCACAATACACTACTTAATGTATAGTATAGCCTCGTACAATATATTAAATAATAATAATATATCTATAAAGATAAACAACTTTTACAACAACTTAAAGCTCATTCATTCATCTTCTCACAAAATCGCAGACATTGGTAACATATTTCCTTCCATTGACTGGCAAATAAGTCGCATTCCGGTACTAGTGTAAGAAGCGCTACTGGATAGTAGCACTAGTGCACGCACAGACGAACTGTTGATGACGAACTGTTTTGCTAAAAAAGGACAGAGCATCTCTCCAGTGCTAACTTTAACCATCAATATCTCTGATGTTAGTTGAGATATCGAAAAACTAATTTTAGATCCTTCTTCAGGACGTCCATATAACTTGATTGATGGAATTTATTTTTTTAGTCAAATACCCAATTGAATATGCAAATTAATTTGCGTGATTGTCTCGACTGGAACTATGGCACAGGAAATCCTAGTGCTAGAGAAATCCTAGGAACATTGAACATTGTTTCCTTTTACCTGGCATTCTGCGTCGCCGACGTAGCAGCAGTCGCCTGAGACTGAGGTTGGCGACCAGAGGTGTTCGCCGCTGATGGCAGCGTCGCCCCAATCCGGCGTCGAGCGCAGCACTCGTGCGCCGCCTCCGTCACCACTGCGTCTGTAAGAACAAAATATTTACATTAAAAAAGTTGTAATTTATTGTAACTTCGAAAAAAAGACCTGATGGGATCCAATTCCGCCTCAGGCAGGATATTTTGTAGGACAGGGTTAAAGGAGCATTAGAAAAGTGGTATATTTTTGTACCAGAGGTCAGCATCTACAGTAGTGATCAGCCAGGCGTCACTGAGCCAGCGGGGTACGGTACAATTAAGTACATAAATAAATAGCTAATATAAGTCCACCTACTGCTAGATGTAGGTCTCCTATAATTTCTTTACGGTCTTGGACTTCGCTATTATAAGTGTAAGTAATAATACTATTCTATTCTAATGTAATGTTGTGATGCAAAAATAAAACCGCAGCATTATAAAAAAGGAAAGCTGGAAATAAAAGCGCCGCGCCGTAGGGCCTTAGGGGAGATGTATTTTTGCCATTATTTCCTGGAAACCCTATATTTAGCAATACGTTGAATGTGAATTCAAAGAAAGATATAAAAAGAGTATCCTGAAAATATAAATGCATGATAACAAACAATAGGACATAGTGGAGAAACTACAGCTCAACATAAAAATCCAATTAGAGTACCTCCTGAATACCTCGTTACGTCGTTTCATTTTATGAAAGCTCTGCGCGCTCAAGTTAAAAACATGAAAGAACTAGGTAAGGTCCGTGTAAGTAACATATATGTATCTAAGAATAAAAAAAGAAGAAAAAAGAAATAAGCATACCTACTTAAATATTACCTATCTTTTTTCAATCTAATTATGTCCCTTTGTATGAGTTCAAAATTGGACTGATACGTTTTGCTGCTATTATAGTAAAAATAAGGAAAATAGTTAATAGGACTATTTCTAGTGTCTTTGTGTTATGTAATAAGTACCTATATTCATAATTAATTAGTTAATTACCCATTCACAATTTCAATTTTAGGGCTTAGGTATGATCTTAAAAAGTTATTCATCCATTTTCTAGCCGATCTCCATAGCGCAAAGTGTTTTCGTTTTTGTCGTACCTTCAACACTCTTAAACCTTAATTAAATTATTTTGATTATACAACTTTATTGTATGGTGTTTTGAAATAATAGCCGCCTTTCTTTTTTTATTGTTAGCTCTAGTTTATTCTCCAGATATCAAAATTATTACACATTTATTGTGTGCCAAAAATTCCACCATCCGTTGAATTTGGCAAAACAAAACATGACACGAGACCATTCTGACATTTGTCAAAGACAGTATTACAAACTATGGCTACAAACGTGCAACCAAAAGAGATCACAACAGTTTTCAATTAAGTCTTTTTCATCTAAATTCATTTTTGATAATGCATGGCTGAAAAACACTGCTTCTTTATTCAAATGAAGAAAAGACAATAGAAAAAGAACACCAAGAAAAATTTTAGTTCCATTTCATCTGTCAAGCTAAAACAGTAATAAAAAAATCAAAAATTATTTCCTCGAAAGACAAAAAGTGAATATTTCAGTGAAGTTACAAAGCTACATGTAAGGAGGTTTTTCATAAGTTTATTGGAGGAATAATTATGTTGTGGGAGTTCGCTGCAGAGGTGATAAAATTGGTTTCGTTTTATTTCAGTTTCCGATTGTACGAAGATGGACTGCGCTTCTTGCAAACGCTCGATGGAAGGCTGCGCTTCGATCAAGTGCAGCCTGTGCGCGTCCCAGTTCCACTTGGAATGCGTGAACAGTGACCAGCTGATCCCCAGCACCAACAGCTGGCGGTGCTCTAATTGCGAAACGGCGAGCCTGAGCGCGATGCCGAAGGTCGCCAACACTGTTGTCCTTGGATAGATATATGCATTTAGTCTGTGTAACAGGTGTAATATTGTAAATTGGTTGTGAATCTTCGGCCACGACTCCAAAATAAATAGTGAAAATGTTGGTCGTTTCTTATTTTCAGTTGAGCAACAGTATCAGCATTACAAGAAGGCATGTTTTGTATGAATCATTCAAGTATAATTTTAGTGGAAGGAAAACTCCGTTAAAACGTGAGTTTACATAGCTACTACACCTAACATGTGTAACAGTATGAGCACCCGGAAACGCTGGTCGTTTCTGCTGATCAGCAAGTAGGAGAGAAGCCTACCGTCTATTCCCTCCTATCATGGAACGACTCAATGGAACTACTGGGATCAAACGTCTTTGATCACGAGGAGAAACGATGTAGTAGCAGTTGTCCAATCAGCAGTGTGAAGCGAATATTAAGTAATTAAGTCCATAATCACTGATACTAATGTTTGAAAACCGCTAGCTGTCTGATTACGGCAGCTGGAATGGCATTCGGCTATTTGTGAGTTTACACAGAAACAATTAGGGCCGCTTGTGCGGCAGACTACAAAGAGCTTGTATTCTGCAGTTATTAAGCGGTGATTCTCCATTGTTTATGTATTATCAAACGCAAAGTGCCCTTTGTACATTTAAGTGCTCGTACCGTACGGGAGCGGGCGGAGACCGCATTGCCCGGTTGTGAATATAGCTGGTGCATGAGCTTTTATGCAATCATTCGTTAACTTGTAACGTTGCAATATATTCAAAACGCACCTTTTAATTACAGTCAATTTTATTCTAAATGAAAATTCGAATACTTTTGCCTCGTTTTTTTTTTATAATTCCATGTATTATAACAACTTCTAATCGCATGCAAAAGAAAACAAATCATTTGTCCCTTTCAATAACACGAAATTCTTCATATTGTTCTTTCATTCTATTATTTGAATTTTCTGCGCTGCACCGTTTCTCGGTAAATATTTTATCAATGGGCCCGTTTTTCGACCAATCAGAAGTCGAATAAGGATTTCGCGCCAGAATTGAAATTTCGCGCAAGCGCGCGAAGAAAAGAAAATTTGAAACGAATTGCTGTATTTGGAGAGCATTTTGGAGTTTTCGTCAATTTTATAAGATTTTAAAACAATTTTGTCAATGTTTTAATCTAAAACTTGGATTTGAAGGTGTTGTGCGCCGTTTTTTTCGTAAGGACACGACAAAGAAGTTTATTCATGTTGACTAAAGTAAACAGGTAACTACTATGGTACACATTTTGTCTATTGAATCCGACCAAAACTATAGAGAAATTACATTCTGGAATCTTTTACCCGTTACAGGACACAATTAGAAGTATCCTCAGGCAGAGAAATGTTCATTCACGTTGGTCTATGAATACAGGTACCTATCATTACACATGTTTGTTGTTTGAGTCCGGCAAAAACTACATAGCAATTACATACATACATACTAAAATCCATTACCAATTACAGGACATAGAGACGGTATTCACGGGTGGAGAAATTACATTCATTTTCATAAAATATTTAGGAAACCTCGGTTTCCTAATAGCATTCCTATGCTATTTATATTTATTGCCGTATTACTTATTTTGTTTGAGAAGTCGTTTTTAACCCTCGTTCCCTTTTCCAGGGTAGCGGCGGAATGTTCCATACGTTTGAAGGAGCTGGGAGTTTCTAGAAGTTTCGTTTTTAAGTTTTAAGTTTCCTTATTATTGTTTTACTGGAGGAGAATTTGTGAACTTTTAGAAAATGCGTTTTTCTTATTGAGAAGATTTAGTTTTTGTTAGCATATGATATGTTTTTCTTGGGAGAAGAATTTGTATACGTTTCTTGTTGAAAAGAGTTTTAGTGTTTTTATTTGGAAGAGTTTCATCAGTTGTTTCCATAGAGTTATATCATTAGAATTTCAATTAAAATGAATTTTAAGTTTCAAAATACTTTCATGAAATTTGTTTCACATTTCAGAAGAGTTTGAATAGCTCATAGAACAGTTTTTTTTAAATAATTGTTTTATTTTTAAGAGAAATGTATTTATGAATGTACTGTATGTATGTTATGAAACGTTTCATAAAGGTTACATATTTCTAAGATTCATCGGTTAGTTTGAAAGTTTTTTTTACCTTTTAACAATTTCCGTTGAGTAACATTTTCCTTTGTGTTAGTTTTTTCCACACGTTATTTTTGTCCACTGTGTTATTTTTCACGGTGTACATTTTCCATGGTGAACATTTTTCACGGTGTTACAAGTTTGTTTTTAATCTTAATTTTGAGAGAGCGAGAGGTTTCCGAATAAAATAATTAAATGGATAAAAAATATTTCATATGATGAAACAGAGGAACTACTTAGAAGTACTATATTTACGACATAATACACAACATGCACACATACACGTACACACATACAATACACACTATATTCACATGTAATTTTTGATTTTTGGCTTTATTTCTTCAAAAACTTTAAACTTAAATTATTAATTGTTAAATTTATTGTCAATATTATATAACACTTGTTTCTTATCATCAATTACTGTTGGATATGGAAGAGCGAGACTCCCTGACACAGGTATTTTCATACTTACTAGGGAGTCTCAACCCTGTTTGTACTACAGATAAGTAAGAAAAGACAATACACTTTTTTTCATTTTTCATTTTTTTCATTTTCATTTATGTTTTAATTGTAATATTTTACATTTTTTTTTTTTCATTTCATTTTGTTTTTACTGATCAGATGGCTCTATTTCTCTAGCCGGTGTACAGCGGTCTGACAAACTGCTGTATGTGTCTATGTATTCCAGTTCAGTCCACCGTTTTATAAAAGTTTTTCAGCCTTTTTGATGTAGCCGCAAAATATTTATCAGTTTTTAAATTGGCCTCAAAGAGGGCGCTACTGTCCGATTTCTGTGATATTCATATGTGCATATATCTGAATATATTGAATAGTATTTATACCAGCTCATCAGTGGTTAATTTTCATAGTGTTGTGTCCATACCATAGACTTTTCGTTGAGTACCTACCTACAGCCAATATAGACGTCGCGTCGCAAAATAATACGCAAAATGTATCATAGAAAATAAAAATATCTATTTATTATTATATTTATCTAAGTAAGTATCTAACTAAGTATACATACATGTTACTTCTACAAATTAAGTAAAAGTACCTATATAGATCAAAACAAATTGTATATATCAGACATTTGAGGCAGCACCCATCACGGTTGCTGCTTCAAATAAATGATACCTAGGTTAGGGTACTCATAAATCAATTTCACTGAAATGAACTGAACTTTGTAAAAATGTTGAGTATTACGAGGCTGAACGATGGCTCAACAAAGCTAAACGTTCAATTTCAATTAATTATCCACATTGAGATCATTTCAGAAATGTTTTTAAATAATTTTCCAAAAACAATGACATTATAGACGCATTTATAAAACTAGTGGATAATTACAATGATTATTACAATGCTTTTTCAAAGGGTTTTTTTATGTTAAGTAATGTTTCGTGAGTCGTTAAATTGTTTTAACGACTCACGTTGTTAGGTCGTAAGTTTGTACTTACGACCTAACTTCGCTCAAACGTACTTTCGCCGAATCATGCATCGACGTAATAAACATACGCTGATATGATAATCGACATTTGTGTTTCGCGGTCATGATATCCACACGTGGTCAATCCACGCATCAAAGTAAACAAAATCATTGCAATATAATACGTACACCGTATAACCATAACTGTGTCCATCGAAAATTTACTCTATTCCCGGTTTCAAACTAGGAATTGTTGTTCTACATAATAAACCAGCTGTTAGCCCGTTTTATAGTCACGGGTCTACATTTTTTTCACTGATCTGGTTGAAATATGACCTGTCAAATATAGGCCTTAAGGATTCAGTCTGCAATATTTGAAGATATATCTCATTCTAATACTACAAAGAGATTATGTAAGTATATTTACAAAGTGTTTATCCCAATGATTGATTGCTTGCTCACGACGGCTACGTGCGTGACATGTTTTATGACTTCACACTTAGCACGAGCAAATTTAACTAAAGCTGACGTTCTATTATATGTTAGCACCTAAATGTTATATCGTATCCTAATGGATATGATATGGGATTCCATAACTCATTTGATAGACTACCTATTACAATTTTAACACGGCAAAATTAAATTATAATGTATTAAAATTGTGTGTATACAAATTTTAATATACACACAATTTTAATACAATTTATTTATTTATTTACAATTTATTTATTTATTTTAATACATTTACATATTTTATATATAGAATAGAATAGAATAGAAAACGTTTATTTGCTGTCTGCAGCACACACACAATTCCACTTATACATTATACAATAATATACAAGTGTATACATATACATATATACCATACAATATAATCTTAAACTAAATTAATAATAATGCACGGCGTATGCTGCAGCACCATTACATGTATTAATACATTTTATACACACAATTTTAATACATTATAATTTAATTATGCTCTGTTAAAATTGTAATAGGCAGAGTCTATCAAATGAGTTATGGAATCTCATTTTTGTAAAAGAAAATAATAATCGACACGAAAGTAAAAGTAATACCCTTTGCTATAGACATAGACATATGATATTTCTTTTTTCATGTCATACCGTGATTTTTCCTGGATTTTACCACACACATGCGGCGAAATCGACTTGATAGACTCTATAAGTAATTATTGAGAACCACAATGATATTACCAGCATCATGATGTCATATGTCAGTGTCAGTAGCTATTATGCAATTAGTACAAGCGACAATGGCATTGCGGCTCTGCGCTAATGTGGAAAACCGGTTGCGCTGGCGCACTGCCGCCAAACACCCGTTCTGCCCGCACTTAGGCCTGTTGCACACGATGCGAAATACTTGTGCAAGATTTTTTTTAACTAAATATTACAATCTAGCCTAAAAGGCTAATAAGTAATTTAAATTTAACATAAACTTCTAAGGAAAATTAACTAAGAATTTATCCACTCACATTAATTTATTATTGTATTACGGGTGAGCACTTTGTTCTTGTGTTCATTTATAATAGCACTATTGCCAAATTGTTCCTCACTACATTACACTAATTCAAAAGATTTAGTCCGTTTCAGTCTTCTCACTAAATCAGTGACGTCTAGCTGTTGAAGCTGCATGGGTTGCCTCGACGTTCACATGTTGATGAAGTCTGTAGTCGTGGGCTACTGCAAATTTTTCATTACTTTCGCTACGGTGGAGATCCGTCATTTTTAATGTACCAGGGAGCGTTCACGATTTTCTGAGTATATTATTGAAAACGGTGGAGAATTAGGATATTGCATGGTTGTGCAAGACTTAATTGATGTTATTTGCACGGACTTCATACGATGCTTACTTGCACCGTCTAAACTTACTGCTTAGTGCAAAGTAGGTGTACGTATAATTCAATATGCGCACCTAAATTGTCCCAAATACGATCTCACAAATGAGCTTTCGCCAGTGACTGCGGAAGTACACGATGAGTACGAGTAATAGCTTGCACGCAAGTAAAACGGGGTTGAAGGCAATATGGCGGACCGATGCAAGTGCTACTATAGTCCATTCGGGTTAAGAAAATAGTGAGTGCAACTGCAGGGTAAAGGGCCAGTCACAGTCGAATAAAAATTCAATTATTGTAAATTACTCGTCTTTCTCCGCTATTAATTATCGGTCCACTTTTATTTTAACGAATAGGTGAGGTGTTCATTTTAAAATTTACTGTAATGCACAAAGGATACGGCCGTTTCGTACGAGGGTCTGCCTTGAACTGGTCAATGTGAACTTGGCTTTCTAATTTGCTGCTCCGTGTTTGGTCAGGGGGCGTGGCTAGGCCGGACGACAGCGATGACTCACTATTTTCTTAACTCGAATAGACTATAAGCACTTCTAGCAGAAAGCGTTTACACTATGGGAAATAATAATATCACTTGCGCAAGTACTGCATCGTGTGCAACGGACATTACTGGTCAGACAAGGCTGTAGAGCCACGCAGATCTAGATTAGTTAGATGTACTAATGGAGTTAGATTATATGCAAGGTGTAGCTTCACATTTCAAGTAACATTTGTTTTTCAATGTAAAGTAAGCTATGTAAAAAACAAATAATAATAAAAAAAATTATTTTAGTTTAGATCAATTAAAAATTTAAAAGCGGTTATTATGCTATGTTTTTCCAGGCGGACTTACTATCATCCGGTATATTACTCATTCTCATTATCCAACATGTATCCAACTAAGGTCTATTGTAATTTCAGTCTTTTCGTTGATTGCCGTAGGTAGTTATTGTACCATACTATTTATTGTAATGATCAGTGATCGGAATGAATGAACATGGATAAGCGCAAGTTCCACAGATCCGCAAATTCCGATATATATTTTTTATAAATCATAAATATGTGGAGAATTATTTTAGTAATTGACATACATTATCACTACTAATTATTCTTATTTGATATCATATTCCGCAAACGATGGATTTTGAGGTAGGTATTTGCAAATAAATTCGGTCAAAATATAGTAAATCGGCAAACTAATATATCTTTAGACAAATTCGAAAAAAATTGAGTATTTTTAATAAATTCGAACGTAATCGAATTTTTTCGTCAAAAATCGCAATGTTACCTATATTACAATAGTAAATCATAATTTATTTAATAATTATACCATTACGTAATTATACCGTTTTCGTTATCGGTATCGTTGTACCATCTATCACGATCATCATAAAATATTTTATACAGAAAAGTAAAACCACATGTAATTTATGTTATTTTCCACTTTACTGGGCCATGACAATAACAAATCGATTTGTTGATATTCAAAAACTTTATGCTTGTGGAACAAATCGATATGCAAGGTAAACGTAACTGGAATTTTACTGACTGAAATAACAAACATCGTAGTGTCACACTCGGTAATCATTTTCAAAAACAGCATAAAGAATATATACATATTAACCTGCGAATATACTCGTAAAAAGAACAAAGTCACACTTTATATCTATCATTTTTAAAATTAGTTTTTCTTTTCAGTACCTAGGTAAGATCTTCTTTAGTCGTCTCATTGATGAGGTTCCTGATCGTTCTATGGAAATAAACACATAGAAGACTGTGACCCATTGATTTCCCCATATTACACACTGCATATATCAGTGTGCAGGTGTCCTCACAATGTTTTCCTTCATCGTTAGCGCAGTTGGTAAATGTGCGTCTATCGAAAAAACCAAATAACTCATTGCTTTGTTTCGAACCCGGTTCTCTCGCATGTGAGTCCGGCGGCCGACATCCTAGCCACTGCGCCACCGAGGCTCATTTTTCCGTGACACTAATTACGCCCCTTTTGTTCAACTATAGGGGAAATACAATTGGATAATTACCTAACATCAAATATGCCTTATGTCATTTGAACTCATTTATATATCAGCATTATTGATTTTATTTACCTACATTACCTGGTGAATGGAATAATAAATAGATCGTATGATGTAAGGAAAAATATACACACATCTTTAAATGTAACATCAAGCAACGTCACTAAGTTACCATAACAATAATATTGCTACTTGCTAGCCTCGTATGTAACTCGGCGTGCTTATTTGGAACAGTGTAAGAAACAAAACAAAACATACCTACAACTACTACGCATAAATGACGCGCAGTAGTTGACGATTCGCTATAATTCGAATTTAAATATTGGGTTAATACCATTACGTGAAGTGGTTCTTACCACTGTATCTTATATCGAGTGATGGGGTTAAGAAAATTGCAAATAGAATTTTTGTAACGTTTCTAACTTATGACATGTTTATAATTAAAGTGTGAGTGTGGTGTGGAGACACCAGGGGGAGCCTCAAACCATGGAGCACTTGCTCTGCTGTCCCACGTGTCCGACCACCTGCACGCGGGAGGACCAGAGGGCTATCGATGTGGCTGCCTTCTGGTCGGGAAAAATTTAATTCGGATCATCAACACGAAAGAAGAAGAATTAATAAGCTAGATAAGATGAAACTCTACGCTATAGCGTAAAAACCCTAAGTCGATGTTATAACGAAACGGAGCTTCAAAAAAACTTCAAAGTACAATATAGGTAATTCGATCAAATACAAAACTAATACGGTTCGATATATAAAGATTTGCCGAAGGCTATTTAAATATCATAATAATATTTGATGACTACAAAAGTACAATAACATTCAAGGTTAATGCCATGAGATCCGGAAATTACGAAGTATATCGTCAGCACTGTACAATAACTTAAGCCATTATAATACCAACTTTAGCTTCGTTTATTAAGAATATCAGGAGTCTGATCAATATTACTTACATTCCTTCTAATCATATAGTCAGTTAGGCTACCTACATTCTTGGAGGACTACAAATATCTCTCTAGAGGTCTAGAGATATTAACTGTCTGTAGTATCCAGTTATACATACTCGTACATTAGAGCTCTCTATTCTTCACTGATATATATGTATGATGTCTGACAAATCGATATAGGCTAGGTATCCTAATATGGCCTCCAGCAACAATTACTTATCTAAGTATTATTTATACTGTTGATCTCTAACTTGCAGGCATATTTTACTGTAGACACACACATTTTAACGCCCTTATAGCGTGCAGGGACGTTTTTGTACACTTTTTTGTTAAGACCTTTCCTGTTTAAGATACAGTACATTGTAAGTCTTACGCAATGTGTTTTAGAGGTGACATTGCCTTTGTTACACAAATTCACTAGTCCGTTACCGAGTCACGGCTCTGTGCTCCCGCTATGACAATATGGACTGTTAGTTGCCAGTTGCTACAGCATATTGCAGTTTTGGCTCGAGCCTTTTGTTTCATCTCTGGGGAGTTAGCGAAATGGTAATGGTAAATGGTTAAAGCATTTGGCTTTGGTTTACATTGCCGTCATGTTTTTATACTGCCATTTCTTGCAAGCAGAAGCAATACGTCATAGCTAGAGCAACAAGGTTTCTCAATTCTGTCAAATCTTTGCCACAATGCCAGACATCGTTGCCTTTCATTCATATTCATATTCTATTGATTCTTGCTGGTCGCAAGACTTGTACATAAAAAATTAAAGGATACTGGCATTCCTTTTTCCCAATTTTCGCCTCGAGAATTCTAAGGAGTTATCGTTTGCAGTTCTATTTGGGCTTTTAAAATACCTAGGACATGAAGCTGAACGAGTCTGACTATGCTTGCACTAATGTTGCACTTTTGGGAATGATTTATTTGGATATATTCTGTGCCATTCACTTTGAACAATAATATGATGAAATTTAAGAGGCAGGAGTATACAAGATATACTGACATGCATGACATGATTATAGGTAGGTAAACTGTTTAGTAAATAAACAGGTAGGTAGTGCTAAATATTTATCTAAATGATCTACAAAAATCTCAACATGTATAGTTCTAAAAACCCTTATCTTGTTTGTGATGAATGAAGCTAAAAGTTTCAAGGTCTTCAATCAAATTTAAATTGATCACATCGTTGTGAGCTAATTATAGATTCGGTCAAGCATGACGACTCAAGGTTGTGTGAACAGAGAGAAAACCTTAAATGACACTTATGTATTTTTCCGTATAAGTAAATACTACTTGTACTACCTACGTTACTTGTTTTACGCACGTATTTTTCAGTTAAGAAATTAACCAGTCTGTCATATTATATCGTAGGTTTGCCAAAATATTATAGCAATACACTCTATTATATTAACACTCTTCACTGCGTACCTATGTAATTTAATTTTTATGAATAACCCAAATAATCAAGAAACGAAACGTTACAGTGTTTTCATTTAATGATATTTTAATATAGGTATGTACAGAAGTTAACACAAAAAATGTCTTTTCATCAATAAGTTAGTAAGTATCTATTACCTACAAATCGACACCCAGAATTTTACATCAATTTCGATAAATTGTGGCAATAAAAATTGATAAAATATGTAATCTCGACACCATTAAAAACGCATTTGTAGAAATCACTTGTAGTATTTGACGATAGTACCTCAATACGTACAAACTTAGGTATTAATATTACCTATAGCAGTATTTTAATAGGGTACCTAACCTACATACCAATTCATTTTTAATGACAATTGTAAGAGGTTAGAACCTAAAGAAATGTGTTCTGAGAAGTTCACACAATGTACATTTATTTAATCAGAACAAACATAAATTCGAAGAAAAGTTCAGGGTTGTCTTCTGTATGATTGTTTTAGTGAATGAAATCAATATTTATACCTATGCTGATAATAAGTTCTAACACTCCTAACCTAAACAATGTTTTCATCGAATACATACGACTCTCACTTGATCAGCTGATAAAATTGTATTATAAGGAATCTTATCAATAAAATGATAAGAACCCTACATGTTTCATCTTACTGACATCGTTGAGTCGTACGTAATGGTACGTAACATCGTTTCCTAGTTCCATTGTACTTTAAAAGTAGTACCTGTTTCGGACGTGGCTCCTCCGTTTGAGTTTGAGATTTGGACACTTTTTGAACACCGAGAATGAGATACCACTTAGAAATCCCATCGTCAAATTATCACAGGTTTATCACAACAGTTTACGTTTTACGTTTGGAATGACAGGTGCGCGGCGCTCGCGCCGATTGCGGTGACTAAGTGACCACGGAGACTGCGGCACCGGCAGCACAGACCCCGGCGGCGTCTGTCTGCTCTTTGAGCGTGCTGCGTGCACGCCGGATCTCTGTCATCCATCACACACAACGTGCAACGCACGATGCAGTCCACTGAGCGTGCCGCGGGCGCGACATATTACGTGCTCAATAAAAGGAAATGAGGTCTCGTGCATCCAATACCCACCAATGTGTCTTTCGATCGCGTTTAGAGAATGAGCTCAGCGTGCGCCCACGCAATCACGACTGGACTGAATAAAGCGGCAGACAATATTTTTAATAGTAATTCCGATCGTTCGCCACGCTGATAAGTTAACTTGCAGTTGTCTCCAAGTAGGTTTTTTTTGCAAAATGTAAGTACCTACAATTGTATGATTCGTTTTTCAATTCAACATTCTAAAACAAACAAGATGTTTTGTTTCATATAGGTATATGTAATAGAAACATTCTTACAACCCAAATGGCTGAAACGATTTTAACGAAACAATATCATATACAGGTAAAAAAAAAACAGAAAAATGAGCAGATAATTTTTTAATTTTCTTATAATACTTCTACAAGTCGTGATTAAGCATTATATTATCGTATCGTTCGATTTCAATCGATATCAACTACTGTTTGTCTGTTGTAGATGTGTGACGTCAATCGATGAGCTAACACCAATCACACAACAAAGCCCGCCTTTTAACACAAACTTTCAACATTACGCAGTAAATACAACTAATATCAGGATCTGGCATAAACTTATCGATTGATATTGTGAGAAAAAAATATAGTGATCTTGAGACCTTTGTACAGTATGTAAACTAACTGATGGAAGATATTTCATAGGATGAAAATACCCATGAATATGAGCAACTTTCAAGCCTCTACTTCGCTCAGCGTATAAGCCTCGCTATACAGCGGGGCAACGCCGCCAGCCTCCTCGGGACACTCCCTGCAGGGAGCGACCTAGGTCAGGTATTTTATTTGTAAAATAGTTAGGTATTTTGTAATTTTAGCTTAAGCATTTATTTTAGTGTTATTTTAGTTTTATTTTATTTAGAAAAATAGATATTAGCAGGTTGGATGTAATCTATCTATAAAAAATAAAAAAAATATATAAACTTTCAAGAGAAAAAAATTGAAATTTGCTATTTTAAAAAAATGCTTGAAGAGTCCAATCTTTTTGTAAATTACGAATATTTTTTTTCGTGAATGTTGGTCATATTCATGGGTACTTTCATCCCAAAAAAAATGTCTACCATCAGTTAGTTTACATACTGTCTGTATACGTATAGTATGCGATCAAAAAAAGAACCAAACATTGGGTATATTTGCATGTACTCGTACTGACTTAAAACCAGGGTCGCTGATAATTATCATTAATTATCACGATAATTATCCTGATATTTATGCCTTGATAATTTATTATCAAGTGATAATTATATCAAGATCGTGAAAAGATCAAGAGACGCGGTAATACTCGCGCGAAGTTTAGTGATGTTTAAGTTTAATTATGTTGCAATTATCGCCATAATTACAGCCTCCCCAAGTGTTTTAGAAAATTCGTAAATAATCTACCATGTCCTCCCCTGCTCGCTTTGTCGTGACGTGACGCGTAGTCTGAAATATCAAATTAAATTTCAAAAGTTATAAAGCTTCTCGTCTCGTGGAGCCATCATTGTAAGTAGGGATGGTACGGAGCTTCGACTCCGACTCCGAAAGGACGGAACTTCCGATTGATTTTACACCTCCGACTCTGACTTCGGCTCCGAAAATTTTGATTTGGAGGTTATACCGAAGATTAGTATAGGACTACATAAAAGAACATGTATTATTGCCGCAAAAGTCATCATTAAAAAGATAGGGCAGTTCAGCTATAAAAATTAAGAAACGGTTTAAAACATCTCTCTTCTACCTCTGCCTTCGATTCCGGTTCCGAATCCGGTTCCGACTCTGAAAAATCAAATTTAAAACCTTCGGTTTCGACTCCGGTTCCGGTAAAACCACCGTAACATCCCTGATTGTAAGCATCTCCTATTTGTAATTGTTAAGTTGGTAGATGTTCTATGATACTATATTATTCGTTATTCTTTGTTTCTATATTCTTTGTTTCTTTGCCGGGGCGCAGCTAGTGTATTATAAATCTGGTATTACGAAAACATAATCTACAGCCATGTCTACAACCGTTGCCAAGACTGATGACGACAATTACATGATCACTGATGTGCGATGAGCCGTTGACGCATCAGTTGTGGAACCAGGGGGAGGGGCGCTAGAGGGTCATGGACCCCCCCCCCCCCCCCTGTAAGATCCCTAGAGGGCGCAAAGCTCGACTCGCCTTTGACGCTCCCTCCCCGATTTTTTATTTAATGAAACCCGCCCCCTATGACGTATGACCCAAAAAAGGATGTAAACATTAATAAAGCCTCTATAAGTAGATGTAGTGTGTAGGTACCTACATAATACCGCCGGGTTCAGCGAGATATTACCAAAAACGGTTTTAATTATTACTGTAAAATTGAAATTTTGTTATTATTAATTAATTCGCCGGAGGTACAGCAGTATAATTATATAAAAACAAAACGCTAGTGATAGTCACTAGCGTTAATTAACTAAAATCTGTTACAGATTAAAACAAAGATAAACAAAGATGTACTTATATATAACAAAAATTGGAAGTTGTTTAGTACAACAAAGTAGGTAAGTACATATTATTATAGCAAAGAAAGGTAATGGTAGGCCCCTCATCTCAAGAGAATCGTTTATCTTACCTGTGAAGGCGACAAACCCTAACCAAACATCGTGAACATTTTTTGTGTCAGTAAGTAAAACAATAAGTTTGTTTAGGGCACTTTTTCTGACACCCATTTTCTTATCCTTTTTCACATCCTTCCATTCCAATTTTTATATTTACCTGAATGGGTTTAATAGAGATGTACCGGATATCCGATTAGTATACGATATCCGGCCTATTCGGCCGATTTTTGCTATCCGGCCGGATACCGGATAGTAGGTGATATTATCCGACCGCGTCGGATATTTCATTCAGACAATAAGTTAAACAAAATATCAAGACATAGTTATGAATATGAGACAATACATTTGTTTAATTATCGTCTCATTTAATTACAATAACTTTCTTAATAATAAAGAACCTGAAAACAAACCAATTTTTATCTATCTATGCCTAAATAAAGATTTCCATTACTTTTATAAGAAACATATTTAAAAATCAACGTTAGCAGACACGCAAGTAAACGCACTAGTAACCGCGTTACCGCACGCGAGCACATCACTAGTCTGTAGCGCCTTCCATTCGGCCGGATATTCGACCACACGTCGGCTGTATATTCGGTATCAGGATATCCGGCCAAACTCTATCCGGTGCACTATATCTAAAGTATTATGAATTTTTAAAAGTGCAATTAGTTTTGGTCATTTATATTTCTAGATTATAACTTTGAATATTAGATATTATCCATAATTGTTACATCTTTTAGCACATTGTTCCCAAAAAGTAATGTAAATTATGAAACAAAAGTAGGTAATCTAAATTATCTAGTCGGGTAAAAAGGTTAATTTATAATATTACATTTTAAATTCAACAAAAACCACTGAAACAAGAAATAATTTGAAAAATGAAACATTTACTGCGCCAAGATGAAGGACCTTGATTTATTTAAGGCGACAGAAGAAATCCCTTTTTAGAGTGAAATAAAATAGGGTAGACTTTCGCGACGAGATTAATTTAGTCTAATTAAGAGTACTTAGACTTATTTAATTTTAGCATTTTCAGTGTACTTTTAGAGGCGGACTGACTGTAGCTATTGTGTCAGCGGAAGAGACAGAATTCTTAGGGTTCCGTAACTTACTATGAACCTTTATAGTTTCGTTCTATATGTCTGTATGTCACACACACAACTCGAGGCGTCCTCCTTTTAACTTTTGAAATACAGTAACAAAATAATCTGAATGTTACTTGATTGCATGTACAATATAATACAGTAAGTAGGTACAGTCGACCACAAGCTATTGTATACCATCTGTCAAAAACCCTCGATTAAATCTCAATCCTATGCCTGCGCAATATGATACATTTCAGATTCTCAAATTTTGACGTTTTGGGTAGGTTGACTACTTACTTTCAATGAAAATTATAAATAACGGACCCAGTACCAAAGTTACGTTTAAGTAATAGAACTCGACTGAATTATAGTGGAGTTAATTTGAACACATTGTATGAAATCGACCGCAAAATATTTTTTGTAAAGAACGGTTACGAAACCATATCATGTGCATGCCCTACACGCTCTTAGCCAATTTTTTAATCTTCAAGTACGTAATTACATTAGTACTAGGTTCTCAAATTAAAAGTCGTTCAGAGTGCTATGGAAATAAAGTGCTCGAAGTATCTCAGTCGATCGAATCCGAAATGAGAAGATCAGTCAAAAGCAAAAGTTAATATCTAACGTAAAGTGGTAGTGATTAGCATTGTAGATAGATTGACTTAGGTATGCCTACCATTCCAATTATGAATGTCTGTTTTTTGAAATTAGAGTAAAATTCTTTCTTATATTTTCAGATTAGTGTTTCACTAATCCTAAGTTCCTTAATGTAAAGAGTTTATGTTTGAACCGGGGTCCTAATATGCGTGTGCAAAGGTATACTTGTTGAAATGGGATTAAGTAATATACAGACATCGTTTCGCTTGCTATCAATATAAAGTAAGTAGGATAGATAGGAATAGGTACAGGATAGGAAGGATGCATTTGATTTAATTTTGAATATCTCTTATTTAATCCCTTGGCGAAACCATCGCCACTTCCGAAAAAAAAATCTCCTTAAAGGCTTTTGTTAAAGAAGAGGACTATTACTTATCCAGAGATAGACTCATCGAGTTTTATAAATAAAAGATACTAATGTACTTAACAAACAAAATAAGTTTTTTTCGTTTGGCGGCACAAGTGTGCGCGTACGTTCCCCTTAATGGATGTCGCATGTCGCAACTCGGCGCCAAACCGCAGCCGCAGACTGGAACGCTTTTCAGCTTCTAACGCAAAACGACTAACACCCAGGGCCTGATTTAGAGCTGTTGCTCCACCCAAGGCTAATCCGCTTATGTCATCATTTTTCCTACAAAACCCAAAAAAAATAAAATATTATGACATAAGCGAATTCGCCGACTTTGTTTTTCCACATTGCTTCGCGTTATTATAAAATACTGAATACGAGTATAATCTAAACGACGTAATGAAAGAGAATCAGTCTTTCGTTTTCAAAATAAATTACTTTCGACGAAATGAAAATTCGGCGTAATTTACACATACATACAATATTTAAGTACGTCGCTGTCGTCGTGCCATTTAGATTCGAATATTCGAGTATACAATCTAGATGGGAGCGCCAAAAATTTACTGAAATAGATGTGACAGACCCTGTGCCCTAGATTGTGGCACTGTCAGCTGTGGGAAAATCAGGCCCTGAACTCTCCGATAAGCAGTGGTGCTCTTAACGTGTTTCGTGAATATTTCACTACCAAGCTAATTGATATCCCACTCATACTAAAAAGTTTATTGAGAAAATTCTACTACTAGGTAAAAGGGCTTGTTTTTGTTAACTCTTGCACGGTTATTTTATTATCAGCTTTTAGTGAACGGCATCTCATGCGTGATTGGGATAATATCGTCAGTGGTGCCGGGTTGCCTAGACAACCTTTTCCCAGGCACATACGAAATTCAATACTCCATGTTTTTTTAACCAGCCTTCTGTGTAAGTGTAACTCTTTGTGAGTAAAATCCCGGTCGCCTTTACCTGTTCGTAGTTATGGATTCGTTTGGCATAGGTAATATTTTATTGCCATAGAGAATTAACCACGTAAAATAGTTTAAACTTTAAACGTTCAGACAAACAATACTATCGGCCTTTGCAGCCGTAACGCTAAATAGAAACAATAAAATGTTATAGGCCATAAAACCGTCACACACCGCCAAATCAGGTCAAGTGGAACCCGAGATATAAAGCAATAAATTGGATTTCCCCTGCAAATGCAATAAAGGTAAGGCATAAAGTCTTGCAGCGTGTAAAATCTAGACCGTATTTGTTAACACTAGATTTTTTATTCCAAGTCTAGCATCTATTTTATCTTTCACGCAGCACATAGTTACGTATTCCATTTTTATGGTAAGATAAGGGTATGTTTATAGGCTTGTTCCACTTACTGCTGAATTATGCGACCCTTCAGATCATTACTAATTCACTATGTATAAGTACTTACATAGTATATAACAAAGTTCCCCAGTGCGTCCGTCTGTTTGTGTGTAAAGGTTTATCTCGGAAACAGCAGCACTGATCTTATTCCAATTTTCACTGATGTATATGTCGCAGTGAAATAGTCGAATTCAGTGAAATAGCCGAATTCAGTGAAATAGCCGAATTCAGTGAAATAGCCGAATTCAGTGAATTAGCTGAATTCAGTGAAATAGTCGAATACTCTAGGGATTTGGGGTTTATTGGTCGTCAGTAGTGACGGATGGTGGATTAAAACTTATCATGTAATAATGAGTTACGAGATTGGTTGAGGGGGGGGGGAGGGGGGGGGGGGCTGTAACTATTGCGTACCGTCCTAAACCTTTTTGAAGAGTAGGTAGTGTGGAGGAAAGAACCCCGGGGACCTGCCTTCCCTTCTAACCCTCCACTTTCCATCAAAGGTGCTCCGGACCCTCAGAGCAACAGTTCTCCACAGCCTTGGTCAAACTCCTAGGGTATTCGGCTATTTCACGGAATTAAGCTATTTCCCTGCGAAATATAGATTGAA
Organism: Hofmannophila pseudospretella; assembly: GCA_947369225.1. NCBI lineage: Eukaryota > Metazoa > Arthropoda > Insecta > Lepidoptera > Oecophoridae > Hofmannophila > Hofmannophila pseudospretella. The sequence goes on from OX376316.1 coordinate 8,729,384, forward strand.
TCCCGAGGATGGTATTTTTTCCCATGAACCCCATTTTTACAAGTGCGAAACCGGGAGCGGTTGCTTGTTTAATGGATAAAGTAAGAAACATGTAAATACTCTTAATATAACTATACATAAATATTATTATTATCGCACCCGAAAGCAAAATAATATTAAAGATACTTTCAACGCGTAGTCACGAAACCCGCGCGATACAGTAGTGCTTCCCGACGTAGCCAGGCCAGCCATCCTATCCTCTTGGGCACTGTCTGTCTTGGCTGTGGAGAACTTATTAAGGCAATTTCTTTACGTTTCATTTATGTTAAAAGTAATTTTTCAATAAATGGGGTAAAATAAAATTCGAGAATTTTCCGGGAAAAGGTATACGAGAGGGAGACGACGGGGAGACTTATTAATCCTGTTACCACACTGCAGTATTATGGTACATGGTAGTCGTACTTTTTGGTTTTGTTTACTAATAGTGTAATTAACGAGTTGAAAGCCATAGCAAGATCATTCTCTACCAAAAGGTTGTCTGGAAGATATCGCTTTTGGTGATAATACCGCCTAGATCGTATTAATCACTTTGAACGCATTGTTTCACACTAAGTTTTCGTGCAATAAAGTGTATTCCTTCATTAATTCATTCAAGCTATGGCGGGGCCATTTCAACTTCCATTATCAGCTGTTAAAAATAAATATACAAACATACTTGTGCTTTATATGATTAGGTACTTTTTCAATTGAATTGAAGTCATGCATGCCTTATACGCGATTCATTGGGTATCCCATCTTCTTCAGTTATAAATGAGAAATTACTTTTAATTTTTACTTCAGTAATATGTAGTGGTAAATGTTAAAAACGGTGTTTTTTACCAATATTGGGATATGTTTCGATTTGAGTTCCCCATATTACCTAAACGGAAAAAATCTCGTAATAGTAACAGAAATCAGCACAACTGTTCATATACAGGGACGGCCTGAAAGTGTTTATCAGTTTTCAATTTCATTCCTTTTTCATATTGCGCGTAATAAGTTCTACATAAAATCAATGTAGTTAAGGTGCGTGGGTGAGCCATGTAAGGCCATGCTCTTTGTAAGGCCTTTTTGTCAAAAATCGCAGTTATTATCGTGTGATCGCGAATTCGCTCTACTCTTTGTAATGGTTGCATATAATATTATAATGGATACTAAATGAAAAATTGTTCTGATTTTTCGTTACTATTAGATACGAGATTTTTTGCATGTAAATAAATAAATAAATAAAAGAGTATTCGTAGATATAATACATTTTAGATTCGTAGATAGATACAATTTGTGTACATGGAAAATTGGCCCCCAAGTGGTCAGTTGTTCGGCAGTATACGTAGAGTTAGCATAAGAAGGTACACACAGTACAGCTTAATCGGATTGGGGTGTCGTCGGTAAGATGTCAGTATATTAGTAATCTGTGATGTGTGTGTGTAAGCAAGTACAATTTGAGGACCAAAAATTTTTAAAATTAAAAATACTCCTTTTAAAATAAACTCGACAACTGGTTTAAAAAGCAGTAATAAATGACAAAACAATGATTTAGTGCAGACATTAATTTAAATAAATAACAATGACTGACTGTGTAAAAACTGTGAACTGTGAAATCTATAAAATGAAACTAAGAACTTATAACTTTTCAACACTATGACATAGACGCATCAGCATATATGCTGCCTGTCTATAAATATATAATAATAATAAATTGACGGGCGTCACCTCCTGTAGTAGTAGATCCTAAAGTGAAGGATCGCCTGGGGTGGTACCACTGTCTTATCTATTTCTGCCGTGAAGCAGAAATGCTTGCATTTCTGTGTTTCGGTTTGAAGGGTAAGAGAGCTAGCGTAATTTCCAGCACATGAGGCATTCCATCTTAGTCCTCAAGGTTAGCAGCGCATCAAAAACCCTCTAATATTAATAAAGTGAGGTGAGATGTCTATGGGCGATGGTGACCACTTACCATCAGGTGGCCCGTTTGCTCGTCTGCTCTCCTTATTTAATAAAAAAAAACCTCGTCCGATTTCTGTGATGAAGACTTGCAATTTTGACATATAATTGTCAGTTGCAGTCGTTATCTATTTGTACATTTCTACCCACACATATACCGATGACTCCATTGTCTGATATACCTATACATGCCTCAACTAGTCAGGCACATTGATTGGCGGTACAATTTAATTTCCAATCACGCCGGGAGGGTCGCCATCGAACCGCTTTGATTAAAGCTCACTTCGGCGCTAAAGTTTAGTGCACTTTGACTGATGAAATGTACTTGATACGTTATATTATAATGAAATGATAAAAGGTACGAGTACTTATAATACATTAAATTAAAGGTGCTTAATGGGGTTGAAAAAATAATTACCTATTTTTAGTACTTATAAATAATATGTTAAGTGTTATGTGACTAAGAATGAAGGTAGTATAACTTTGTGCAGTGGTGATGCAGCATAGAATATATATTAATATTGTAGATGCGACATCCTGGAGGCCAAGTCTCAGGGAGTGATATAAATATCGTAAAAAATGGCGGATATCGAAGGACGTGACTTTTTGCTATTCTCGCATTATCACCTTCGATATTTATCGAGTCCTAGCAATCGACATTTTAAGTGATATTTATAGTCAAATATCCCGTCGATGTGACGCGGGATATTTATCGAGTTTCGATATTATATCCTGTTTTCGAGAATTGGCCTCCTGGGGAAGTACCTTTTGTCTCTTTGCTCTTAGAAATTATATAAATAAATTAGAAAAACCTGTATCTTGATTCTTGATAGCCAGTTGCATCCTAAGGAATATGCTAAAATATGAAAGTGTGGTAGGTAAGTACTTTAATATAAAATATAAAGTCCGTCAAGCGGATCTTGCCGCCCGCGTTGTGTAATGTTAATTAAACATCGACAGTAAATTGCAGCAACACTATATTATACTCTGACAACTAGATGACACAAATATTAACAGAGGACATTTCTTTTTTTTTGTTGCCATACGCGTAGGTTTGACATTTGTTTCGCGCGAGTCGATGAGAAGAGCCGAAGATCGGGCTCAATGGCGCGCCCTGGGAGAGGCCTATGTCCAGCAGTGGACTAGAGTAGGCTGCTGCTGATGATGATGATGATGACGCGTAGGTACGCGTACCCAACATGCGGGATCCACTTGACGGACTTTAGACATACAACAACTATAAACAATTGATAATTTTCTATTAAATGGTCTTTTTTCGTATAAAACATGAATCAAACTATCTGTTTAAGAAAGAAATGGGAATTTTTCTGGATTTTTCAACGCTAGTCATGATGATGCCTATGTTTACTGTATTAAACCTTCTAGTTAGATTATGTACTTAAAGCGATTTAGCACTACATAGTGTGTAACACCGCCACAATCTATAATCAAGATAAGTCTAGTCTTACATAGGTAATTAATTGATTGAGATCATAGAGACATTCGCTATCGCTCTCGGTATGCCAAAATTGATACGCAATAGATCGAAGTGAAGCCCCAACAACCGACTACGTCTATTCCTCATTATATTATGTTAGCGATACAATAAGATATTGGGTAACACCTCTGGGAAACAACAAAAAAGCTACGCGTCTACTGCGTCTTCATCGCAGCGCTGCGAACGGATCAGATGCTCAGCATTTTCATCATCATCATCAGCCTATTAATGTCTCCACTGTTGGGGCACAGACCTCCTCTTGCACAAGGGGGTACGGGCCATGATCCACCGAGCGAGCCCAGTGCTGATTGGTGGATTTCACACGCTTTCGGAAACTTTTAATTTCCTCAAACATGTAGGTTTCCTCGCGATGTTTTCCTTCACCGTTAGACCAGTCGGTAAATGTACGTAAGTCTTCAAAAAAAACCCGAAGAACTCATGGCATGGCATTGCATGGTTTCGAACCCGGACGTCCCGCATGGGAGTCCGGCGTCCTAGCCACTAGACCCCCGACGCTCAGCATTTTGACCATTCTAATTCGTAAATACCGACACTTCATTCGCAGCGTACAATGCGATGACGAAGCAATGGACGCGTAGCTTAAACCTAAATTTTCCTACAAGTTCTAAACTTGAAGAAAAGAACTTTGCCGGCTGCCGCAAGCGAGAAGTTTTAAGTGATTTTTTATATTGTAAAAAGTCTTATAAAATTGCAATTACCTTAGTAAACGGCTATTACGATTTTAAATGAAAGAATTGTAAGCAAAAATATGTGAAATTTTTAAAAGTTTAAATTCTGAAAAATAGCGGAAATATGTTTGTGGAAGGTCCATCAAAAACTGGATCACGGAAGGTTTCCAGCTATAATTCCTGCAACTTTAAGAGAATAATTTAGGTGGGGAAAAAGCTGTTCCCAAGAAGCAGTAAGGACTTCATTGAATTCCCACTAAGCGAACTTTAACAGTAGGGATATGAATATACTGCTTACAATTCAGCGGCAACTTTGTGAATAAGAAACTATTATTCCATTGAAATCATTTTGATAAATTTCTATACATTTATGAACAATGGTCTCCTACAGTAATTGCTCAACCCTGAAATACCTACATATACATCATCGATACGAGAGAGCAAGGAACAGGAAAGTTCTACTCCAGTTGTTTAGAATATTTACGCTATTATGTGCAACGGGACAATGTGTGCATATGTATTGTCTGAAATATAGGGCACAGCGCAATCCTCTTCACTGAACATAATGTACTTACTTGGGTATCGGTATAGGGTTCTTGGTTCCAGAATGATGGCCCACTTAGATAAAGTGACAAATGACTACTCAGGACTCGGGTGTAAGCAGATAGTTTACTTGTTAATACTATTGTTATTTATCAAACAGCAAGTTAAAGGGATCTATGAAGGAAAGGCGCCTTCAGGGTAAAATGGGCTCAGTAACTTTAGATGAAATTTGGGCGAGATTGTGTTTGAAATGATTGCTAAGACAGCTGTAAGTTTTGAAATAATAGATGCTGTAATTTCTGAAACCTACCCAGGGAAACTATTTTTAGATTTTGCTAATTTAATCAGAAACTATAGAAGTTACTTTAGGTATAGGTTTTTGAAATTACAAATTCTGCTTTAATTAATTATGAACAAAAAGGGACTCGCCCATAAGTTTAAGTTTGAATGGATTTTATTTAATAACAATGAGAGAGTGTGTTAAGAGACCCTCATATGGAACTCTTATGACGAGCAAAAGGTCAGTTTTATTGGTTTTTTTTAAATTTATTTTTATTTAAACTTACATAAGTAGGTAGGTTAAGAGCGTCGGTTGCGTCGTGGCTAGAACGTCGGACTCCCATGCTGGAGGTCCCGAGTTCGAAACCAGGCAATGTCATGTACCAATGAGTGTTTCGGTTTTTTCGAAAGACTTACGTACATTTACCGACTGCTCTGACGGTGAAGGAAAACATCGCGAGGAAACCTGCACACTGAGATAACCAGTGTGTGAAATGGGGAAGGCAATGGCAAACCAAAACAAAAGGCAAACTAAATCTGCCACGAGCGTCGTTCTATGTGATTAATTTCTTAGAATGATCACGACCCTCAACAATGAGGAATACGACTTAGAAGAAGAAGAAGAAGTAGGTACAGGTAAGATATACAAGTATGTATTTGAAGATGTAACCTGACTCAGGGCTCAAAATATATGCACTCACTCACCCTTATTCAATGTCTGGCTATCTCACTCCCAACTAGGTTTCCCTGTGTGTGGGATAGTTTTATTGTTTACAATATGTAGCTTTAGGTAAGTAATTAAAGTAAGCAAAATACTGTTTATTGCACAAAACTTATAGTTAGTTATACATAAAAATATGATACAGTATTGGCAGTCTTATCGCTAAGTGCGATCTCTTCCATTATGCGGGAAAGTGTCCAATAGTGCTATTTATTCATTTAAGTATACACGATGTATGTACACCGCAAACGTTATACCGCAGAGCGCTACGCCGTTATCCCCTAAGCTTTATTTATTTACGGCCATGCCATGTAAATGTGCACGACATGTTTTACTCTTGCCCATAAAAACTTCCAACTCAAAATGTTTGCTATTTAACATTCATATGTACGTAACCTGAGAGGTGAAAAGTTTTAAATATTTAGGAAGTATAACGGATTCGCGATGCACGCCCGATATTAGAACCAGAATTTTAATAGCCAAACAAGCATTTAACAACAAAACACATATTCCGATCTAAAATATCCAAATTTGTGAAAAAGAAATTTGTTAAATCTTTTGTGTGGAGCATAGCCCTTTACGGATGCGAAACTTGGACCATGACTCAGAGAGATAGACAATATTTAGAGGCGTTTGAGATGTGGTGTTGGAGAAGGATGGAAAGGATAAGCTGGACAGAGAGAGTGACAAATGAAGAGGTACTGACGAGAGTAAAAGAAAAGAGAAACATCTTAAAGGCTATTGAAAATAGAAGGGGAAATATGGTGGGCCACCTTATACGACACGACGAATACATAAGAAACCTTATAGAAGGAAAAGTTGAAGGCAAGCGGGGAAGAGGAAGACCGAGGATAAGCTACTTCGATCAAATCAAAGAGAAGGCTGGCGTTGCGTCGTATAAGGAGGTCAAAGAAAGGGCCCTAGACAGGACACAGTGGCGTTTACTACACCGACAAGAGCATAGCTCTTAAATTGAAGAAGAAAAAGTACGTAACCTATGGTTGGGTATTTACTGGTTACCTCCAGAACTCTGCATGTTTTAAATTGAAATATTGGTGTAGCACCTAAATAACTTGACTTTACACCGATATGCGTAATTATTTTTATTAAAAAAAAACTATCGTGGCGCTCCATTATCTCTGCCTATATATAACATGAAGAAAAAAAAATGTACGTAAAAAAAATTGGTAATGAAATAAAACATATTACCAATATCTTATTATTATTATCTTATCTTATGATAGGCCGGGAATAACCCAGCGGTACTTCGACCCTTGAGGATCCGTTGTGCCTACCCCATTACACACTGGTCATCCCAGTGTGCAGGTTTCCTCACGATGTTTTCCTTCACCGTTGATCAGTCGGTAAATGTACGTAAGTCTTCCATAAATACGAAAAACTTATTTGTACATGGCACTGTATGATTTCGAAACAGGACCTCGGGCATAGGAGTTCGGTGTCCTAGCCACTGTGCCACCGACACTCATATTACCAATATACTCCAATTAGGCTAAAATGTCTGTGCTAGGAGTGGTCCCCCAATGGTCCAAAGGTGGATTCGATCCGGCGACGCTTGCGCCTATGCTTTGAGTCATTGTAGCTTCATTTGATCTGTGTTATACCTACTCGTATTCACAAATAATAAAATACCTAAAAAGATTAATATTTTCTAGATCTTTGAACTGTTATTTTATGTGACTGTCTAACGTAACCTAAGTTACTGTGAAGTCTACTTAAGATAGGTAGGCTACGGTTTTTTTTTTAATTTTTAGAAGGATCCAATCAAATGGAAATTACAAAATAATATTTTTAACTTTTCTCTGAGAGCCCTAGGTGACGACCCGGAAAACAGAAAAAGAATATACCCTCGGAAAAATAACCAGAAGCGAAAATTAAATGATAGTTAATTTTGGAGTCACAGTCTGTTATAGTATCCTACACAACATGTAGTGGCAGAGTAGTCTCATAAAATAGTACTTAAAAGTGACAAAAGGTGTGTCATTGTTCACATAGAACCTGTTGCAGAGTGCGGACGCATCGCCGCCCCGTACTGCGGACATGTCGGGAATGTTAACTGGCTACCTACCGGATGCCACATGCCATACCATGCCCGGCCACTACGGAATAGTGCAGACGGCAGAATTAGGCCTGGGTTACATGCGTCCGGTTCCAGACACGGCTCGGTTCGCTGCATCCAATCACGAGGCGCTGACTTCAAGTGGAAGGAGGGCGGAACGCATGTGATCGGTTGCAGTCCAGGCCTAATTCTGCCGTCTGCACTATTCCGTAGTGGCCGGGCATGGTATGGCATGTGGCATCCGGTCTTAAGGTTTGAACCCCAACGCCCGCATGGAACCGCATTTTCCCGTAGCTCTATCCGTGTCTGTTTCTGAGTTACGGAAAAATACGGTTCGATGCGGACAAGTGTGGTCCAACCCTAACACAACTGCAAATTGGACGACAGTTTTTAGCGAGGTACTGGTACCATTGTTCAAACAATGAACGCTGTGACCTTTCTATGACGTAAGTTGTAAAGTCATTTTTTTATTTGCTGAGCATGAAAAGCTCATCGCTATACGATACTGCAATATACTAGTAATTGCTACTTCATCGGTTGATTTAGCATAAGTAACGAGGGTAACTCTCACGGAAAAGATGTCGAGATAATAATTATGCATGAGCATACCACTGATTAAATTTTAAAGCTTTCAGGACTAATGACAATCTATATTCTATAAATAATTTTAACCGTAGTAAACTGTCCGATTTGGCACATCATCGTGGAATTGCTGAGAGCATAGTAGATTATGTAGGTCATATTTTTTTACAGTAACGTTTGTAATAAGCTACATAATAAGAGACTTTTATTACCGTCATAATTATAAAATATCTTCATAAATTAATCAAAGATCATCGTAGTTAATAACCATGACTTGCAGCTGAAAATTGCAAATAAAAATAATGACGAGATGTTAAACCTAATTTGAAACTGTATGTATAGGTATCTGTAGATTTCCCAAATAAATGAAATAAAAATAAAATAACCTAAATAACTCTTATACAATGCTATTTGTGCATGACGTAGATGATATCGCTGCATTATCATCATAATATGTTTAAAGCTATTGACGATATAGATCGCCATTATGACAATGATGCATCATACTGTTCGTGCGTGGCCGTCACACTAATCGCTTGGAGCCTATAGTGCGAGTTGAACCGTGAGGCAATTCATTGATTGACCCAAATTGTCTAACAATAACGTTAGACCGCCTTCATCGAGTCCGACCCCTGTGTGTATATTCGCACTAGGCACGGATTTATAAAGGCAAGATTATACATACCTTAGAACTCTGAAGGTGATTTTAGGTTTCCGTTTGACTCTTATGGCGTATCGTCTTCGAGCCAAGGCGGCGGCGCCCGCGAGCAACGCCCCTTCGGCGTCGCCGTCGCTGAGAACCTCTTCGCCACTGGAGTGTTCCTCCAGCAAGGCAGGGGGCGCCAAGGACGTCTTCGAGCTGCTCGCAGAGCCCTTGCCGGCGCCCCACGACAGCATGGAACTCCGCAGAGACCTGAGCGTCTCCGTTGTACAGGCCCTCTCAGTAGGCAGCAATGCAACAACATATCGCCGCGCCGCCCGCGCCGGGTCCGCAACGTTCTCCGACCACGCGCACTCCTCACCATTAACTTCGCTAATTCACTGACGTAGTGAATCAGTGCCGAGGTGACGTCATGACCCTTAGATCCAGTTCACACACTATTGTTCGATAGCACGTACGTAACCGGCCTTAAAGGATTGCGGTTACATGTCGTCACAATCAACGTGCGCGCGCATGACCCTCTCAGCATGTTATCACACTGAGCAAACAGTGGTATCTGTGCGCATAATATTAGAGGCGATCAAACGGAATGCGGGTATCGCTCGAAGGTATTACCTGTTCCATACACTAATAATTTCATGGAGAGTTTTCCCCGAGCGTTCACTCGCGTTGTTTATTTGTTTTCGTAATCATAACAGCTATAGTTTATAAACTGCTCACTATACACTTTCAAGATGCGGTGAGGTTCACAAAAATATGTTCACCTTGTAAGTAAGTAAGTCTTCCCCGCTTAAAGTCTTAAATCTCGAGCACTTAACTTACAAAACAAGTTTTTCCGCGCTGGTTTTGGAACTAACCAAGGTCACACTGTGAAACAATAAGTATTCACGAGATAACAATGGGTACAGACAGGCTGGTTTAAAACAGCTGTTTTGCTTTTGAATAGGAAGGAAAATATAATTTAACATGCACAGTGATATCGGAACAAATGTATTATTATACCAAAGTACGTTTTAAATAAATATTAAGGAAGGAACTCTAATGAAGTAATGACATAGCATGAATCAACACAAAGTTATGTTGACTCATTACTGGAGGAGACTGGAATACCTACCTACTGTATGGAATCGTGCAACCGTGACAAAATAATCTAAGTCTCAACCTTTGTAATATTAAAGGATGGGAAAACGTTGACAGCTTTTGTTCCACAGTGAGCCTCATCCATGATAATTATACTTATTCTCACAATACAAAATATGTCACTAAATCTGTTTACACACACTTATACATGTATGACAAAATCCAACAGATGACATCAACCAACACAACAAAAACCAATCTCTGAATCAGTACAATCGCTCTAAATCCACTTCGCCGTTCACTCTCACGGACTCTACCGCAACCACATCACTTTAGCTGTCGCATTTATTCTTCTAATAAGAAACTGGACGGAAGTAAACTGGTATCTAAGATAATGTTCGCGGTTAGTTTACGACGTGTTCGGTTCGGGGAACATGCGCGTGGACTAAAGTAAAAAGCTAGCACGGTGTGCGCGGGCGCCTCGCTCGAGCCGGCGCGGGCGCGTCTCGTCTCGCCGTCACATTCGCGCCGAAATAGAAATGCTCCCAAATCGGCGGCTGCACGCAAACCCGCACTTGTCACCTTGACTCAAGAGCCATGCACGTGGCTTTGCGGACTACGACGATAATGTTGCTCTACTCTAGACAGATCGTGTTCTTTCACACATTCTTTTGTTTTTCTTGTCGCCTCTACATGTTTCAAGGTCGCGTGTTTTAAGAAAGCTGTCATCTTGCTGTCGAGTTATACATAGATTAGCATTAATATGTTATGTCCATCAATGGGGAACTGCGGTCATGAAGTTTTTCTCTGCCTATAAGTAAATTGATATTTTAGCTACCTTTTCAGGCTACCATTAAACTAATCAAATAATTGTTTTGAAAATAAAATACAGTGTATTTTACTTTACTTTACAGCACCCATTTACCATTCATTAATATATACGAGTATGATAATTTACCTCAGTATTATTTCCATTAATTTAATTCTGAACCAATTATTTACTACGCCAGAATTTGCTGACTATGCAAACAAATCAAATATCAAAGGGAATATGCTGTTACCATTTAAGGAGCTAAAGTAAAGTTGCTTGCTTATCGTAAAGTTAGTAGCCAACCTATTGCGAGAATTGTTCAGGCCGCCCGTAGGCCTCTGAAAGCGGCTTAACGACTGCTGTCGAATGTCAACAACCGGAACTGACAGCTTAACGTGCTCTACGAGGCACGAAAGAGCTCAGATGAAAAATGCCACTAGTTGTCACCCATCCAGGTACCGACCGCGCCCAACGTTGCTTAACCTGCACTGTCACTTTCGGACAGTGATCGCAACTAGACTACGAGCTACTAAAATACACTTACTAAGTGTTAGCACATACTGAGCCATCGTATGTTAAATTGAAACGTCTAGGACCTAAATATTCATTAAGAATTCAGATTGTGCTAAAACGCAAAATATACAGAATCAGCATTCTGTTTCGGTAGCTGCAGAGGTCGCTCGGTTGGACATGACCGGATTGAGAATTTGCCCACGTTGTTTCTAAATAAATACGATTCTTTAGTATTTTGCTTAACAATGAAGGGAAGATAATATCGCCTTCTGAAGTCTGATAAAAACATAAAAATGCCAACGTATAAAGCATTCTATCATGATGTGAATCAGATGAGTTCGGTAATAGGACTCCGAATACAAAACATAACATACCTACACATAGGTTCCACACCCACAGTAATTACAGAAGAAAGAATATTGTGTTCTTTATTGTAAGTACTTATATTATCTGTTACTCTGTAAGCTACAGAAAAAGTAAAGTACTTATAAATCTAAGACAGGAAAGGAGCATTTAGTTTCGAACAACCTGCATAGAGCAAACACATATTCAAAACAACTTTGACTAAAAACTATTTGATTAAAAGGACCTTTGGCAAAAAATGTATTTTGAATAAAAGCACCTTTGGCCAATTGCTACCTACCCGACTAAGAACAGCATGAATCAGGGACTAGCGGTACTTCTGTAGGATATAAAACTGAGTGCCATAATTATAACAAGAGTTTGATGGTTAAATTAAAACATTTAAGGAGACCTTCACTGTTACACAATCTACTTAGTAGGTACATGAATGTATACACTAAATCTATGATTTAGATTTAGTGACCACGCAGGAAACGGCACCAATGTATCGTTATTTATCATTTTGGCGCAGGAAGAAATACTTCTAGACGTCGTTGTAGTGTAGTACCTACGTGAGTATAAAATAACAAAGGCACACTTGAACAATTCCAAGAAGACTTGTGAATTCTGAATATCAATAGTCTGAAACTAAACAATCCATTAGAATATGTATGGAATACAGCGATCGAACGCGATAAATACATAAAGAGTAGATATACAAGTAGTTCAATACCCGCTTCAAGAGTCGCTATCAAAAGCAGATACGTTGTGGCTTAATTGCCATTGCAATTGCCATGAAAACCTTAATAGTCATCGGGCCTACGAATCCTACGATAGTGATAAAAGAGCGATGAATCCGCTTGTACATCATACATAACATATATTTTTTATATAGCCTATAGGCTGTCCCACTGCTGGGCAAACATATTACAATTATTTTATTTATTACGCATGTCATGCTAGGTATACCTTCATTTTCTTTTTTTCTTTTCTTTTTTTCCTCTTTCTCGATATCATTTCCTCTGCCCGAAGGTTGCCTGGAAGAGATCGCTCTTAGCGATATGGCTGCCTAAATTGTACTTCACTATTTCCTTTTCTATCTCATATTTGTTGTTTTATATTTGTGCAATAAAGTGTCTTTTACTTTTACTTTACTTCCACTAGTAGGATTTGAACCTGAACTGAGCTATCGCGGCTCATCCTGCTGGCATCAAATTAGTCCACCCTTTCTCCGTGTACCGTGTGTATGTATAGGCAACGTAACTCAGTTGGTTTAGTTAGTTAGTTTGGTTGGTTACTCCGTCGTTATTTAAATATTACATAATAATGTTTATTGTTTAACTACTTAATCCTAGATTAATTCTAATTGCTATGCTTTTCATTTAAAATTGACCTCGGTTTAGTTTTAAATAAAGAGTTAACTGTGATTGGCATTCGTACTACGAATTAAGGCAGTTTAAATTCTTATGGTGAAAAGTTTAGAAGTACTTACCTATGAAATACTTTAATAGTCCGCTTGTGTGTGTTTAACAATAGAAAATAGCTATTATATGAACTAGATATAGTAGTTTAGTTCTTGTTCCTTGGGGAACTGTAGATTTTACCGAGATAAGAGCAGTTTCATTGAAAGTCTTGGATGGAACTTTTTATTATAAATCATAGTAGTTACTTTCTTCTGCTAATTTTATATGTAATCTAGGAGAATAAAAGTAGACACACTGGCACCTGATACTGGTGTATGACTGGTATTTATTCAATTTTGAATGTGTTTTTTTCTTGGGATGCGAACCTGTATGTGGAAATATTATGTTGCTATTTGTTATTTAATATTATGATACGTACATCCGGAGTTTTTAATACAAATACATTACGACATTGTATCCTATTATAAAATTGATGTCCAATGGGCAGGAGAGGCGCGGATTGGTGAGTTTTTAAATATATTTTTCTTAACGATGGTAGTCCTGCATTAGCTTGTTATAATATTCAACTCGATAACAATAAAAAATCAGATATAATAAGTCTTACTCGTACCGATTTTAATCGATCGATATCCGATCGATTTTATCGGATATCCCATGGATGAGAGAAAATATAGTCTCCCTCCACATTCGTTCCCATTTATTATTAGTATTCAGCTGAACAAAAGCTCCCTAGAAAAGAGGCGGTAGAAATATTGCATTTAAATATTGTTATTCTCAGGTTACGTAAAGGCAGAAACAAGTGAAAAGCTCGTGTGACCCTTCATTGTTATACTCTACTCAACCTTCGAAGAGCTTTAAACGGATAATAAGATTTGAATACGCCCTTCTAAAAACGATCTCATTTTTACGGAAGTTTTTTATCGGAGTTGTTGAGCAAATACAGGATAATAGATCTGTTTAAGGTGCCACGTGACGACTCGGTTTCTATAAAAGTGATTTTATTCATGTCGTATAAACCGTCTTGTTCATGCAATGTTTTATTGAAATATTATGACCATCAGACAATGATGCTGTTGTACAAGTCGTCATGATTTATTTTCAATATTTAAATGAAAATCATCAAGTACATAAATAACTACCTTAATAATCACCTTTCTCTTTCCCGATGGTTAGCAGGGAGAAAACTCGAAACGAGTTATGCTATACCTTTTATACATATTTTATTTTTTCGTTAATTAAGTTGCTTTTGTATTTTGTCTGTGTGTGTAATAAAGATTATAAAAAAAAACCTTTTCATAAGTTAACTATAATAAATATTTGAATTGGCCACAGTACAACAGCATACCTAATTACCGTAAAATATTGCACAAGTGCAACTGCAACACGAATGTGTAAAATAATTTGTATGGAATTCGAGTCGTAACGTTGCACCTTAAGTGATATTTTTTTCTGTCACTCACATTAAGCCTGTCCGGAAATATGTGTATACTTCAAAGTAAAAGTTTTCCCTTTCAAGCTTAAAAAGCACTATACTTAAACAATTTGGGATGATCCTTTAGATAGATGCCATACAACGTAAACGTGTCGCGTTTTGCGAACAATGTCAAAATAAGAACTTAAAATATTGCTACCGAAAACGGCTATAAGTAAATGTTGTTATAGATAAAAATGCTATTTTTATTTTTAAATTATTATTTATTTGTTTATAGATTATTTCATTTATTTTGTTTGAAATAAGATTGTTACTATGTGTTTTTCAATAACTGCGCAGTTACATACTATCGTCGAATCGTCTAGAGATTGACCCAATGAAATCGACCATTATTGTAAAAAAATCTCCACGATTATTTTTCCTTAAAATTGTGATGATGAAAAATAAAACTTAAAAAATTCACGATAATAAAATCATAAATAATTAGGAAGTAGGTATAATTGAAGCTGTATTCCGGGAAAAATAAAAAAGATTAAAATTATATTTTTTCCAAACCGAAAAATTATTGTTGTTTTTTTTACAAAATGGAATAGAAATTAATTAATCGGATCTTTTAAATAATCGGATCTCTGTATGATACGTCAAACAAACTTCTAAAGGATCATCCGAAAATGAATAAGTATTATATTTTCATAGTAGATCTAAGGACAATGTTTTTTTCCATACATTATTTGCCTAAGGTCCAACAGTCACAGAAAATTAATGATTTTGTTCCCGTAAATGCATTAATTTTCGTGAATTTGAATTTAAATAACGGACACTTCTGAGAATTGTTTTATTTCAAAAAATAATTTTGAGGTTATGTCCAGTCGTGCTATACACACATTCGGACATACACGTTGGAGCCAATATCAAACTCCATCGCCATACTTATTTGACAAATTAATAATAATAATCAACCCGAAACGAATTTTTCAGACAATGTTTATAGCAGCCCTCAACACTCGCAATCTTTTCAGCAGCCATAGCAAAGCATAATGTATACCACAGGTAATACCCAAAGATTAAAGGTAGTACCTTGTCATTATGCGCGTTAGCACACCGATAATATGAATCGCACATCAAGCAAATTGTTCGAAATGGGCGAATCACAGCAGGCCCTAACTACCTGCTAACTATATTAGCCTGCCTTATCTATTTATATAGGATCCTCCAAAAGCGCACTGGGAAAAATAGACGAAGTGAATCCGCTCTGTCACACTGTACTTGGGTGTCAAACTACAGCAGTGATTGTATTCCGTCTGAAGGCACCCAAGATAATGTTGTCTCATAATACTCATGATGTGCACGTGTTCGTGGTGGAAAAGTATTAGTGCAGAGAACACAGCTTTGTCCCACATTGCATACATTGGAATTGGTTATTCGTGTCTCGGCCCAACATTCGGTGCCTATTAGAACATGAGCCTGAGCCTAAAATAAACGATTTAATTTAATGACATAATATTGAACTTGGGAACAGGTACGAGTATTCGTACATATCGTCTGTTCAATATTATGTTATATGTTATTAGAAATCCTCGGTGACAGGCTTCTCATTATACATACGTATAATATGAAACCTGTCACCGATGATTTCTCAAATAAACTGAATATCTTAACAGTGCGATTCCCAAAAATAGCATGTTTGAAACTACCATAAGTATGTATTGGGTCGATGGTGTCGACTCCACTGTGAGCTACACGCAGATGATATGAGCACTGAGACTGACGCGTAGTCAGAGGTATTTTAAGAGGGTGGTATATGCGCATGAAAAATCGTGAAATGTTCTCCCGCCATACAATCAAAATAAAGTAATATTAAGAAATGAAATTTTATATTCCTTATCGGATAGTCAATATGAATGTTTGCATAAAATTACTTTTAACAGAAAATTTATAGATATGAAGAAATTAACAATCGAAATTTCACGATTTTTCACGAGCAGTCCATTGCTTGTATACAGCGAAGAATCTGCTGATTTTCCAAGACCATGAACCGCCCCGCAGAGCCGCAATTGGTACAATTTTCTATGTCTGACATAGATATTGTGAAAGTTTTATAATCACAATGTACGTTTAATAAAAATAAAACCATTCAGGTTCGATTCTTAGAGCAAGACACATCTTGCAGAATGACTTGTGTTGTCATTATGTCAATTAATGTCGGAAAACTGTTATTTAAAAAATATTTAGGTGTTCTATTCTATCAAGTGCCTATAAGTTTTTCCCTCTTTAGTTATTTTCTTAGGTGTTCAAAATGACATCACAGTTAGAGTGATCGATTGATATGATACTACTTTTTAATTTTGTATTTGGGATTCACAAGTGTCCGTTGGATTCTAATAACATGAACAGGTAGCATTAAATAGGCTAATATTTATTATCTTACGAGTCACATGTCTGTTAGATCATAGGTGAAAATAATCATTATCCTTTCCTTTAAAGAAAACTTTCTTTTGTGACGTAGACTCCAAAATCCGCATACAATGACTTGGCTATCTGTACGCGTCGAAACCTCTCTATTTCCATACAATAACATTACCTATCTGTAGCAAAAATAATATATCATTAATCATAAATTCATTACTCATAATAATTAATTTTAAAAGTCGTTATGTACTTCGACAAAAGTTTTAGCATATGTTTTTTTCTGACGGATCAATTTAGGTACAATAGATTTAGTAGGTACTAATACTAATTGGGATGTAATCGTCGATTACTTCAATACGTCTTACTTTTCAAAATATTTTTTGTAGAATATCGGTGGAAACTTGTACATGAGCAAAGTATGAATTTTTATAATTGGCATGATGTATTTTATTTTAACCGTAATAATAAAATTAAAATGAGAAATCGGTTGAAAATGCTATATTTTTAGAAAACTCTACAACTGTAGCATATCCGTACAAGGTAAGTATTTATGTATACAGATCATTGTGCCTTTTTTTTTCGAAATTTAAATGCGGGCTTTTATGGAAACATGTAAATATGTGAGTGAAAAATAAAGGTTGACACACAGAATCCACGGGATTACACGAAAATGCTGTTTAAAAATTTGCTTTATGTAAAAAAGATTTATATAGCCGCTGTATTTGCCAGTAGATATCCGTATATTATTCAAAACAATTACCGTAAGCGACGCAAAACAACTTTTTAATTATATCACAATTTTGGTTACAAATACACCTACCTAATATACATTAATATACATATAATTGTATGCGACAAATTTGAAAAAAATATGTATATACTTACCTAATGATAAAAGTTGAAACCCATGATAAATAACATGATATGCAACATTTTATTCAACTGCCATAGATGGTCTAAATATTTTAGAAGCGCAATTTTCGAAAAACAGCAGTGGCACAGAATATATTCTGACATTAGTACCTAATCAAATATATGTACCTACTCGGACTGTACGGATTAGGTACTCGTATGTATGTATGGTACGGTACGTATTTGCATCAATATTAATCCCGTGATTCGACTCTTAATTCTAGTATGTAAGTATGAGCGACAGAGTCAATTAGCCAAGAAAACAGTATCCGATGCGATCGATATGTAAGAAACAGGTAACATCAAACGTAATGATACCAAAAATAAACAACGGGACGTCGGCGTCGCGGTGCGGGAGAACACGCGACATTTTCGCGTGTCGGATAGATGCCCGCGCAGCGTACGGGGATCGCCAGGACATCTGCCAAGTGATAAAGCTAATTATAGAACGCAAGTATGCGCGTGACCGACCACTTCGGTACAATCTATTTCGAGTAAATACAATAAAGAACTCCTCAACCCTTTATAAGTCGCGTGGGACTAATTCGGCCACAGATTTATCAGAAGAAGAATTGGAAGATTGTCAGCCCGCCGAAACTATAATAGTTAGATAGGTCTTCTCGAACTAAAGTCGTAGTGAATCCTGAGACATTTCAAGAGAAAATAAATTGTAAAGATGACGGCCAAAAACTAAATTGACATGATGTGGAGCTAGGAATTTCAAGATAGCCATGGCGAGGCCTTCAGGCGCCGCAGGTCTAATATGCTGAATGTTGTTAGCCATGTCAGATGAAAATTGCAGCAGTGGTTCTAATCTTGCAGTATCTTGGGATGTTGGAGTATAATGGGATCTCAGGAACGGTAACAGTTAGGGGGTTCGAGTTTGAGCTCAAATATTTATGACTATGGTGACTTTCCCACATCTGAAACCTTGAAGATCTGATGAAGACCAGGAAAAGGTAAGGGGATCTCCACAATAGACCGTTTACTCGATTGAAATGGAAATTATCTAATCCCGAATTATTATATAAAGACAGTAAACAGTATTATATAAAGACAGTCCTTAGAGGTCCAGCAATAAGACAATCTTAAAAAGAAGACACTGATAGTGTAAATAGGAAAATTAACAATTCTTTTGGTTTTTACAATAAATCTTTAAAATATCATCGTGTCAAAACTTGAGTATTTTTAATAGTTAGGCGTCTATAATTGGTGACCCCGACGTGATTATGGTGTATATGGTGAAATATACAAGCACAAAATCCCATAAAACCTTTGTAGTTTCCTGCCGACCGTAAGGCTGGACAAGAAAAGCAATCAATGTACATTTGCACTAGCCTATTAAGTTTGTCTCTATTGTATTATTCAGTAGCCATCCCTGACCCAAAGTAAGCTCTACTCTAACTCAGTTCTACACAATTTTCTCACCCCTCTCAACGTCCATATGTAATTCTGTTGATCACTCTACTGAAATCTAAGGCCCCTTTTGTGTCAGATTGTGTCACAATTCAGCTCCGCTACACTTCTCAATCCCTCTAGAAGTTTACGTGTTGTTTCCCAGAGTTTCTCATAATTTTCCTATTGAATATTATTGATTAATACCTACCTCAAAAAAAGAAAATTTCTAAGCATGTTTAGCATAAGCGCTGTTAAGTGCTGCTGGTGCCTGTAAATAAAACCGGACAAATATTTTTCGTCTGGAAAAAGTGTCAATATTTATTTATTGCTTTTACTTTACTTTATTTTGGAATTATGTCTGAATTATTTCAGATTTTTTGGCTTGCAAACTTTGAAGATAAGAGTGGGGCGTTTTTTCGCATATTTTTGGCCATAAGTTAAAAACTATGACACGTAAAATAAAATAAAAAGTAGTATTTAATGTGCAAACAAAGCTCTTTAATATGATACCCCACTTGCCCTAGTTGTCTCACGTTCAGATTTCGACCTCCCATTTTATAGACCCCATTTTCAATAAAAATAAAATTATTTCCTAAGATAGAGGCGGGCAAGCTAGTACTACCTACAACTTTGGCAGATTTTAAGTTTTAGTAAATCCTGATAAAAACAGCTGTGACATACAGACGGACAAACATTGAAGTCTCATAATAAGGGTTCATTTTTGGGTTCCGTAACAAAATGGTAAAAAAGAACCCTTAGGGTGAGACTTCGTTGTTCGTTCATCTGTCTGTCTGTCCGTCTTAGCTGTTTTTCACAGTAACTACTAAAGCTATAGACTTGAAATTTGGCACAGTTGTAGAACTTGCTTGCTCGCATTTATCTAAGGTTAAAAAAATTGGAAATGATTTTATTTTTATAGAAAATGGGTTCCGAGATGGGGATCGAAATTTGAAACTGGGGCAAGTTGGGTATCATATGAAAAGGCTATATTTGTGCATTACAAAACTAGTTTTTATTTTATTTTATATTTATAGCCAAAAATACGCAAAAAATTACCGTTCTCCGCTTATCTCTGAAGTTTGCAAGCCGAAAAATCTGAAATAATCCAGATTCATAGATAGTCCCCTATATTTTACAGGAAAAATAAAACATTTCAAAAAATTTATATTTTTGAGATATTAAAAAAAAAATTTATCGCCAAAAAATCTGAAATAATTAGTACTGATAGAAAGTATTATATGAATTCCGAGAAAAATAAAAAAAATTAAAGACTCGCGTTTCTTCTTCGCAACTTCTTTTCGCACTTGTTTACTGTTTAGGTACAGAATCCTAAAAATCCCACCACACCAGCCTATAAATTTGTTGGCAGTCACTGCACAAATAATCTTTAAAATCTCTTTAAAATAAAGAGATATTTGGTAGTTAACGCTAAATAAAATATAGTTTTATGCCTCTGCCACTATCAGCTTGTAATACGTGGTAAGAATTAAGTGGTTCAGTTCAGAGGTAGACAGTTTTATGATTAGAAGAGATATTTTATAAATAATAGTGCGAGTCATTTTTGCGCCCGAAACACACAACGAACTATATTGACAATTTCAAGAATATAAATGTGGACTATCCTGCTAATTTATTGGGATACATTTTGTCCAGGCAGGTCTCTAAAATGAAGATAAATTTGACTAACTTTTTGTATCAATGGTTCCCCACCTACGCTCAACTCGCACCTGTGTCATATAAAATATGACTCATAGACAATATGCGTAACGTATACAGCGTGTTCGGTGAATAATGGATAATCCTCCAAGTGCTTATGGCCACTCAGAAAATGGAATTTGATGATTCGTAAAGTTTTGGAGGTATTTGGACGTTATGAATTAAATATCTATTTAAAAACTGACACCATTGCTCACTCTTTTAAGTTCCCTAATTACAAATGAAGGTTTTTTTGCAGTCTGTTCTGTGCATAACATTTTTTTAAAGTTGTGTTACCGGGTAATAAGTAGTAGTGTTGTCCCACTCTATAGAAAGTGCGTAATTAATAAATAACGCTGGTATAAAGTAACGTACAATTTGCGTTGTAGCCTGTGGTTCTATCAATCCCGCCTTTTCTTTATTCTGTGGTTGATTATGGCATTTTCGTTTCGATTGGTAAATAATTTTTAATTTTAAAATTTCGTTGAATCTACGTTTTGCAGTTTAAACAAATTCCATATCATTTCGATGTCGGATAGTGAAATAATTGATTATTCGGAAAATGAGTGTCGATTTCAATATTCTTTCTGTATCACATCAGTTCGAAACTGCACAATTAATTAATTTAAGTGTACAGGGAAATCTGCCTGTATAGCCGTTACTCGCATAGGAAGACCTTTTTACGAGTGCCACAGATCAATTAAATTTTGCTGTAGTGTTTTATAATAATTAAAGCGGATTAAAAATAATCCCTATCCTATCTGTCTATCTAATCCGGTGGAGGTAATGTCTGCATTTCTCGTTCATAAAAACATGAAAGATACTGTGAGTCCCGCTCATTCTCAGATAACACCCAACGGCAAAAAAATACAGGAAAAGATGAGTAAAATTGTCAGAGCGTAACAAGAGGTGGGCCGTGGGCCAGACTTCACTTCACTTTCACAAAAGATATAACATGAGTAAGTAAAAGATATAACAAAGGGAAACGCTAAGGGTGAGGTACGAGGATAGGGTACCCACGGTGGCCTTTTTGCATTTTGACTGATGATGACTTAATCAGCGCTGTGTCGACATTTGCATTCATAACTGATGAGTCCAATGCGGAAGCGACATAATGTCCATTATGTCGTTTCCGCATTGGACATTATGTCGCTCATAATGTCCTTCCGCACGTTCTGCATGAAAGTTCTGGGTTTGTATATAGGTACGGGTGTTGAGGCATCTTTGCGTCGTTTAACTGTTTCTCGGCCAGACACTTGAACCAGGTGACATCGTATGAAGTACGGCAGTCGCCTCCGCTGGTCTCTATCGGCGGCAAGGTCTTCCAAATATCCGCCGTCGATCCCGAAGGCCGATTCTGCGGCCGTGTCACGTTTTGCGCAGCCTGAGCATGGTTCTTCGAGTTAGGCGAGTATTTTCCATACGATGCACATGCCCCAGCCATCGGAGTAGACCACACACTAATCTAATGTATCTACCTAGAAGAACCAAGTTCGTATCGGTAGATAGACACGAAAAAAATTAAACCGAATACATTTTCATTCAGTCAAATGTAAATAGATTACCAATATGACAGGACGAAATTGCTAATTGGCACGCGGAAAATCTGCAGTCATCTACCGCGCACTCACAGAGGGAGGCCGATTTATCAGCACCGTAAATTGAGGCAAAGATACCTCCCAACACGACACCCTCATTAGCCACCAAGCTTCAGCCAGTTTTAATTAACACTGGCACTGCACCATCTTTATTTATCACCGACAGCTATTTAGGTAATCTAGTGCTAATACCTATCTAGTAATAAATTTCAGTCAAATTCAAGTTCTTTTCTTTGGCGAACCTAAATTTCTTGTAATAGGCAAGTTAAAATTATACAATGTTTATGTCTTTTGCCTAATTAGAATTCGTTAATTTTTCGATATACCTATCACCTATACCTATATAGGTACCTACGCTTGGGTGAATTAATTTAAAGTCAGTCAGTGTCAGAGCAAACCTAACTCAAACATTTTAGAATAGAATAAGAATAAAAGAAAAACATTGTTTACAGTCAGAGACAGGCGCGGTCCTAGTTCAAAGTTTTCCGGGGGGTTACCCAAAGGATACTGATGATTCCGGGGGGGGCATATTTTGCGGGGATATAGTGGGTCGCAACGACGTTAAGATCTTTTTGTATGGGAGTCGAAAATTTGGGGGAGTGAGTTATTTTGCAGAGAAAACATTTTCAATTCACTTCCATGAATTGTATTGCGATAAAATTGCGAGTAGAATGAGGCTTAATTTTGCAGTAATAAATACTTATAGGAAAGTTTCACCGGCATCGTACCTACTGTTACTCCATGTTATGTCTACGTTAGAATACAATATATTCAAGAGAGAATAATAGAGTACCCTGAGTTTCCTTATAATGAAATTATTCGCTAAAATCGACAAATTGTACAGGTAAGTATCTTGGGAAATTGTGCAAAGAAGTTCTTAACTTTTAGAAAGATAAAATGTTCCGACCCAGTTATGCTAATTAGACGGACAATTAAAAGTTTTGAGAAATCCCAAGGTTATGAAAGCTCATCTTTGAGATTTGAAGACGTCACAGGTTACGCTTAATAATTCTTAAAATATTTAACTAAGATAATTCTTAATTGGAAATTTTAATTTGTTTTTTTTTTAATTTAACTTCTGCCATCTTCTGTCTTCCATTTTTATAGGGAAAGAACAGGCCCTTGAATGGCCGGTCGCGGGTTAAAATCCCGCTCGCGGTTTAATTTTTCATTTTTTGACATTAATTTATATGAATGTGTTACGTTAGGTTAAGGGTCATCCAAGAAAAACGGTATAACGAAAAATATGTATTTTCGAGAGCATCGTGTAACGAAACTTTAAAGGTTAGAAAAATAATACTTAACCATTGTAAAGATCGGTCTAACGACAACAACAAAAAATACTCAACCTCCCCTCAGCTCCCTCGGATGATGTCATAAGCCGCGCAAATGAACACTGAAAATGAGGTTTTGCGCGGTTACCGCTCAGTTTAAAGTGAGCTAACTTCGAAACTACTCCACGGATTTGGATCAAAGAAACTGTATTTTAAAGAATAGAGTATACGCTCCAGTTTGACGTTAA
Source organism: Hofmannophila pseudospretella (assembly GCA_947369225.1). NCBI lineage: Eukaryota > Metazoa > Arthropoda > Insecta > Lepidoptera > Oecophoridae > Hofmannophila > Hofmannophila pseudospretella. The sequence goes on from OX376316.1 coordinate 8,753,529, forward strand.
AACATTACAGTTTGCGATATTAATAAATTTCTGACGTAGATTGCAAGTGAAAATGGCATGGTCGAAAGAAAAAAGGCTAAAATTAAAAGATTATATCCTGTTTGCAACCACTTTCGAGAGCAGAGGAGGTACGTCTCCTTCGTTTAAAAAAGAAGGAAGCCCAGAAAAATGACACCGGCTCGAACCAGGTTCTAGTCCAGGTACAGGTTCTACTTACCTTTCCAATTTTAAGATTCATATAATGTTTGTGTTTCACGTTCAACTGTGTTAGGTATTCCCCGACGAAAAGATTTTACATTAGAAATTGTAAGAAAGCTTCATTTATGACAAAAAAAATATTTCTTCAGTAAACATTTATCTGCTTACCAAGTAAAATAATAGCAATACAATTTTACGCTAACAACAACGGTAATCCATCAAAACTTCTGTTTTTATGTAAGAAGTTTTAGATGACACAGTAAACTTGATTAATTCATCTCGTTACGTTACACGATATTGCAAAATTTATCAAAGAAAAGCAACTAATTAAAAAATAAATTAAATCTAAGAATGGTATTCGTGACGTTCAGTTAATTAGATGGAACCTATAAAGTTTACTTGGAACAAAGAGATAAAGTAATTGTGGTCAAGATGGAGATTTTTGATATTTATTACTATAGGTAAACCGCTTAAACGTCGAGTCGCCCGCAAGAGGGGCGCGGGACAGGACGCCAGAGGGCGAACATGCGGCATGCGGGCGGCAGGCCCCGCCGTACGCTCGCCCTCCGACGCCGCGGTTTACCTTTAGAAGGTCTTTGGAAACAAGACCAAACAAAAGCTCCAAGTTATATCCTCTTATTATTATTTTCAAAAGTTGCTCGAGTTACACGCATTCGAATCAAAATTAATATAATTGAACTGAATGTGGATATTGAAACATAAAACAATGTTTTAAAACCAAAACACTAAACTTATTAAAATCAAAGGTTTGAGACGTATCATAGATTCAAAAACAAAATCAAAATCATTACGAATCGGATGGACTTCAAAGCAAAATAATGCCCTTTGTATTAGGTAGTCCGTTAGGCATAATACTAGGTACTTATCTGGTAAACAAAGGGAGACGGGAGACCCATAAAATTGTGTCAATTTCTGTAATAATTGTGTATCCGTGGGTGATTTGATAATAATACTCGTAGAAATTATTTGTGATACCAGTACCAATATATTACTTCATTATTTTGCTGGTTCTCTCCTCCAGATATTAATTAAGGTTGTGTGTTTATTTAACCAAAGGATGGTAGAATTTTGTGTGTATTTGTACTAGTACAATTTAGTCTGGTACAATTAACATCACTCCTATATACATTTGGATGTGTTTTGTGTGTGTTAAAGTAGTAAACAGTGATAAAGTAAATACCTATACGAGTACAAACATCAAATGTAGATTTTATTTCAAATCACTCCGTAATCAATTACCCATTATCACTTACATTTTCATAAAGCTGTAATTATGTAATAAAACCTCGTAGCATTCTAAATTAATGTCGAGAGCAAGGAGCCGATTCTCCTCGGCATTCCGTTTAAAGTATTAATTAAGGATGAAGCTACTACGTGTCTAATAGAAACATTTTAGGTAAGACGTAAATTGGAGGAGCCCGCAAATCGCCTTTGCCTATACCGGTGGAAAATTAGCTGGTGCCAGCTATGGGGGACAATCGGGGATGTGTTCTGTAGGAATAACTGGGGTAAATATTGCTGGCTACTTTAGAACATACATAATCCGTATTTAAGAGTCATTTCCCGTGGACTTACTTACATAGTGGCTTATAATATTAGCGATTTACCTACGCTAATTTCCTGCGCTATTTTATACAATTCGACTATATAATCTTTACTCGTATTATCATCAGACCCCACTGTTGGGGCGCAGGCCTCCCCTTGACCAAGGGGATACGGGCCATGATCCACCGAGAACGGGCTCAGTGCTGATTGGTGGATTTCACACACTTTCGCAAACTTTTAATTTCCTCAGATATGTAGGTTTCCTCACGATGTTTTCTTTCACCGTTAGAGTAGTCGGTAAATGTACGTAAGTCTTCGAATAAATCCGAAAAACTCATTGGTACATGACATGGTTTTGAACCCGGACCTCCCGCATGGGAGTCCGGCGTCCTAGCCACTAGGCCACCGGCGCTCATACTAGGCCACCGACGCTCATACTAGACCACAGACGCTCATGCTAGGCCACCGACGCTCATACTATACCACCGACGCTCATACTTGGCCACCGACGCTCATACTAGGCCACCGACGCTCATACTAGGCCACCGACGCTCATGCTAGGCCACCGACGCTCATGCTAGGCCACCGACGCTCATACTCCTTACTCGTATTTGTAACAGTATTTAAAAATATGCCTAATGAAACTAGAAAGTATTCACTCATCAAGGGTTTAGTTAGTGCCGATGATGAAAATATCCTTGCTCCATTTTACAAGCTACGTACTCGTACTTATAATATGTTTCGTATCCTTTTATTATCGCCGCTTATAGCAGTCAGTTAACATTACTCCATCAATCAACTTTTAGACAGGGAAAAAACCGTGGTAACTAATTAGAACGTCTCAACGTAGTCCTTTTAATGATGTTGGGGAAATTGTTACAAAAAACCACCGAAAAACGAAAAACGGAGTCAAGAGTCAGAGTCAATCAAACTCTATTCTTTGATTGACTGTTGAAAACATTGCAAAAGAAGTCGATGTATGGTCGATGGACAACACATCAGGCTATAACCCTTTACTAGTAGTTTATGCAATGGCCATGCGTAATTATAGCGATTTTAACATGAGAATTGTTTATGAAAGGAAGCGAAGCTGAGTTTCATAATAGATCGTTCGAGTGTTAAAATCGCCATTACGTGGGTTGCATACAATACTTTTCCTACGACCATGTAATATATTAATAGAAAATACAAACCATTACGCAGCATTCAACAGACGCCATGAGAGCTCGTCAAAGCTCCGATGACAACAAAACATTGCAAGATCCGTTCGATTTCCCGTCTGCATAGCCACCTCAGTTTAACTATCGTCAATGTATATTTTTTCAATTTTAGTCTTTTAATGTTATTAATTAATAATACTCATTCATTTTTAACTATGAAAACAGGGCTTAATCTCGATTAAATACCGATGCGATTTAGCCCCGTTTTCATAGTTAAAATAAATACAAATCGTGAAAGTTTAAAATCTCATAATATTTATTCAGATGTAAATTGAAACGGCGCACGTATACCGCGTCTGTTTCACGTGTTATTGGTAACTATGGAAACCGTAGACATGTTTGACGTATTGTCGACATCTCGCAGGCAAGGTGTTTTTTATGACTATAGTACCAAGTAGTTGGCCAGTGAAATGTAATGCATTTAATACGAAAGACTTCTTGTATGACATACAATAAAGAAAAAATTACATATTACAATCGAAAACTGTTATTTAATATTTCATTAAAACACTAATTATACGCGACTATGACGAATGAATGTTATTGACTGTGGTTTCTTATTGAACAAATTACGAAATGGAAGTAGAAAAAAGTACTTTTCGCTTTTACTTGTTCATAAGAATGTCAAGAAATCATAACAAAAACTTATTTCGACAGGGTTGCATAGCGTATAACTTGATGTGTCATCCACTGTATCTAACAAATATACACATAGCTAAAGTAGGTTCTACGAAAGGTAGGTAGTTCTACGAAATTTTTTGCGTCGGAAATTAATTATTTTTAGTAAGTAATTTATTCAAAGTTCTGCATGGCTTTGCATTAATAAAACATAATTAATTTACGTCAAAAATATACTCGTACTTACTCCCAAATAAAGAGAAAACAACAATTGCACTGAACTTCCATTAGTGAACTTCAGGAAGCTAAAGTTGGAACAGTGCGAACCTGCCGGATCTACAGGACCCAAAATAAATTTTAGTTGCCCCATAAATTTTGGTCTAGTTCCCAATGCTTCCGGTCCAACATCAATATTACTTAAGCAAAGGTGCGTAGTTTGCTTTTGTATTTGCCGGTCGGCGGCGTAGAACACGTAATAAATGATGAAGATTCCTAAATAAAGCACGTGTATTACAGGAATTGTTTGAACTTTATTATTGTCAAGTCCACATGATGTATAAATAATGACCGGAGTTAAGACCGTATGGGCACACACACACAAATAAATTAAGTAAAGTAAGTAAGTAAAGTCACACCATACATCTCTCTTGCACACACACATACAGCCTCGCACACACCCTCTCTCTCTCTCTCTCACACACACACACACACACACGTTATTATTATTATTATTATATTCGTAAATAGGTACACAAATAAAGAGGTGTGGAAGAGCGTGGCCCTCTGACACAGGTGTTGTCACACTTAAAAGACACAATTAAAAAAAAATGTTTGTACCTTTTTGTTACTGAATAAATCTTTTTATTTATTTATTTATTTAAAGTAAAATACACTTTATTACACAAATATAAAATAACAAACATGAGATAGAAAAGGAAATAGAGAAATACAATTAAACTTTAGAGAAATACATGAAACATTAAATAAGCTTACAGTTGTGAAACGAAAAATGACAAATTTCTTTCGGGGTTGGGGTTGGGGGGTCCAAAGACTTCGAGAGGGTCGGGGTTTGATTTTTCAAATGAGAACGCAAAACTCGGGTATAGCTGAGAACAAGGATGTCAGTTATTTATGCAGATTAAACTCTTTGATTCTGGGAGTCTTGAGAAATATGTACCTACAGGTGTAAAAAGGCTTAGGTAGTAGGGCATTTCGGGAGGGCGGGGAGGGGGGGGGGGGATATGGCCCCTGGGATAGCTTTTAAACATTTAATGGTATTCAAAGGAATTTATTTATTAAACAGTGAATGCGCTTATCTCAAACGGAACTTCCAATCCAAGAGACCCTTTCGAATGATTTATCTCAGTTGTACTTAATTTAGGTACAGATTTTTATCAGGTTCGTATACATACCTACCTCCTACCAGTGCCTCCGTTTATATCGTGATAAAAGCTAATATTTTTAACTTAAATTTGGATTACAAAAAGTAAAATTACGGTTTTATGTACTTACTAAATTGAAATTTTAATCAACCTGTTTGAATACGCCGTATTTTATCAGTCTGTTCCATAAAAGAGAGTTGATGCATTTTCCCTCAAGGCATGTCATAAAAAAGGAATTGTCTATAGGGAGTAATAACTTTTACAAGCTTTAAGTCTGATAGGTACGCACTCGTTCTCTTTTATTTTTATTTGAAATATATCATCGTATTTTCAGACTCGAAAAGTTGAGAATCAAGAAGTACCTACAAACAAATATCATGCAGACAGAATGCGAGACAATGAGAAAAGTTTCTCGGCAGCACCGCGGTTGCAGATCGTTGGTACCATTACTGACTCCTACTTACCTTCTTATATCTCATAGGGAACTGTAATATTATATTAAGCTTTTATTAGAAAAAGGCTTTTCGTAGGCTCGTTATTAGAAAATATGTATGTTTTTTATTTAATTTTTATTGTAGTATTCATTTTACTGTACCTTTCCGTTGTATGTGTCTTCCACTGTACACTTGAGCGGCCTATAACTATTATTTCTCGTTACACGAAGCTCTCGAAAGTACATATTTTTTGTTACACAATTTTTTCTTGGATGACCCCCTTAACTTAATGTAAGACATTCATTAGAATTCATGTCAAAAAATGTTATTTTTTTAAAGGCATACAATTCGTTCTCTACAGTTGTATACAGGTGAGAGATGCATTGGAAACCAAAACCAAACTTTAAATAATTTGCCATGTAATAATTTAATCATAATAAATAATATTATTTTGTCTTCTTCTTCTTCTTCTTCAGGTCCTAGAACACCTAGTGGTGCATAGCGCTGAGACAATATTCTTCCACCGCGCTCTGTCAGATGCCGCAGACTCTATGGTTTCCCAGGATATTTTAGCCGCATCCAGGTCTTTTTGAAGACTACGTTTCCATGTAGCCCTGGGTCTGCCCCGTTTGTTAATATTATTTTGTATGTGAGAAAATTTCAATTTGAATTTAATTTTCTATTATTTTTGTAAAAGGCTTAGGAAACCATTGAGCTGTTTTTGTTTTGTTTTTATGGGATTTGCAAACAAAGACCACTGTATAATAATGCCTTTTTTAACAAACCGTATTTTTTTAAGATCATGTTGGAATCATACGGTTCCGGACAGACCAGATGCATTGACTATTTTACTACCGGAAGTATTCAAGCGAAGCTAAGCTGTTTCGAGGGTGTGCGAATGTATAGATCTGTATAAGAATAAGAACAATAAGAATAAGTTTATATATACATCCTACACACCCTCGAAACACAATTAAATGAAATCATCATCATCAGCCTATTAATGTCCCCACTGTTGGGGCACAGGTCTCCCCTTGTACAAGGGGGTACGGGCCATGATCCACCGAGCGGGCCCAGTGCTGATTGGTGGATTTCACACGCCTTTTGAAAACTTTTAATTTCCTCAGACATGCAGGTTTCCTCACGATGTTTTCCTTCACCGTTAGAGCAGTCGGAAAATGTACGTAAGTCTTCGAAAAAATCGGAAAAACTCATTGGTACATGGCATTGCATGGTTTCGAACCCGGACCTCCCGCATGGGAGTCCGGCGTCCTAACCACTAGGCCAACGACGCTCTGAAATGAAATAAATATACTTTATTGGTTTCATTATACGTTATGTTACGTTTATTTTACGTTTTGTATATTGTTTCCTGCTTTCATAAATTGTCCGGTTCTGGATTGGGAAACTGAAATTCTGATGAGGTACCAACTAACTTCTTTGTATTGTTATTTTTTACTTTTACTTACATAGGTAGGTACTTCATTAACTTGTAAAAGTTATTAAGTGTAGTGAAATTAAACAATTGACCTTTAGCTGTTACACTTTGTTTTTACTCATAAAAACTTTGCATTGCACTTTTAAATTATAAACTAGCCGTATAGTACTTTCGATCTATCTATCTTTCGATCTTTCTGCGTATTCGATCGACCGATAAACGATACAATGTATCATTTCATTAATTAATGTATCAATAGTTCGATAATCATAATTATAACACAGGCCGAGGCCTACTTGGACTGAGCGCACCATGAATCGTTTGTTGCTCTGATTACTGTATGATATGCTCTGATACTATGATCAACTATGTCATATAAAGTATTTTTGTACCAAAATAATAATTTTGGATCTTCCACAGCCAGTTTTATAAATTAATTAAAACTAAAGAACGGATAAGGCGCTACTAGTCCAATTTCCGTCTAGAGAACTAAATACTGCCTGGGGTCGTATTTAGCTAAAGACGTATCATACCAGCGGCTGAACAACAAACCCGCATGATCACTGAACACAGAATCTACGTAGATTCACATGTTACCATTTTTACTATTTGTTAACACACAACGCCCCCTAAGGAGCTTATAGTACAAGATGACTGACGCTCATGTAATAATATTTGCCGTAATGTTCATGAATAGAAAGAATATAGGTATTATGTATAGGAAAAACACAGTTAAAAAGCGCGCAAAATATTTATATAAGCGTAGGATTATAACTTTTATCAAGCTACGCCGCTACAATCTCGAGAGGAATTTATATACTTACTCCGGTGCTAAACTTCGTGTTTAAAATAGGTAACTAAGTACATAAAATACCACTTTACCAAAAACCAACTAATAAACTCTGCATTATCTTATGAAAACCCTTTTAAAATAAATAGCCATAAAACACCTCAACTTCTAAAATGGTCCATTATCCCCGAGCGGCAAATCAATTTGACAACCCAGCTTTTCCTGTTACCCTTAATTTCCGTAAGCTTGTTCTCCACATTTTAACCGCTTACGACGTAAGTATGTCTATGCTTAAGTTTTCTTTACAACAAAACGGGACTAGGTAGATTTGTTAATGAGATTCAATAATTTGGTTGTAACAAAAGCAAAACGAAGAGACTTTCGGAAACGAAGCTCCTAATGAATATTTAAATGACTTAAGTAACCGGGCTTGTTGGTCGAAAATAAACGAAAGATAAATAATAACAACAGATTTCATTATTCAGTAAAAGTAATACTAATAAATAATACAAAGCTTGCAAACATTCAGATGAAGAAAAGAAAATATAAACAAAAGTAATTACAATATATTTATTAACGAACAGAAACAGTAACATTCAGATAGGTATAAACACTTAAACTGACACTGACCTGGCTTCAAGCGTTGATGGAGCTGTTGTGTCTTCGGGCACTTTGTTTTGCAGCGGCGGTGGTCCGGGTGACGATGTTAGCGATAGCGCCTTGTACCGAGACTGTTCAGCCGTCGGTAAAACGATATCCACTGAGCGCGACCGCAGTCCAGTCCCCGGCACTGTCAACGAATCTCCACCACCACTCAACTCCTCGGCTCTAGCACCACCGGAAACTTTCGAAAAGCAAGAGTCGACGGACGCGGCGCGGTCGCGTTTCAGTTCAGGTACGGCTAAGTAAATATCATGAACGAGTGTATCCCGAGCGACGTTGGCCGCGCAGTCTTCCGATGCGCGGACGTTTTCGAGGGAATTTCCCGTCGGCTCCACAAAGAAGGCTTCTTGTCGCGATATAGATCGTCTTCGCTGCGGTAACACGGGTGGTTCGTCGCTGGGCGGTTGCAGTTCGAAGGACGGTGCGCCTGGTGACGGCGGAGGCGACTGCGGAGGGGGCGGTATGTAGGTGCGGGGTGGCGGAGGCGGCGCGAGCAGGACCCGCGGGGTGTCGGCCTCGCTGTCGTCGTCGTCGTCGTCGTCCTCGGCGGAGGAGGAGGCGGGCATGCGCTCGGGCGTGGTGCGCTCCTCGCTGCGCCGCGCCTGCCACGTCTCCATGTGCCGGCAGTGCACGCATGGCGGAGGCGTGCCTTTACCCGACCGACGACGGGACCACAGACGCGGAACCTACCACAAATAAACTCTATCTTAATACCAGAAACCACTTTACATTCCACTGCTAAATATTGTGGAATTGGATCATGTTTCAGGATGTAACAAAAACCCCCTATAAATTCGAAAGGGGAGTGTTCAGTATCCATAACTGAATAATTTTCACTATGGGGCTAACTCTGAAATCGCGAGGTAAAATCAGCTGTTTCATACATTTCGGTCGTGTAGCTATAGAGCTTTTAATTGTATGGAACAGGAGAGCGATTCTCGCAGCGTTCGACATACAAAAGTCGAGCGCTACGAACGTCTTGTCACGCTCACACATGCAATGTGAGCGAATGAGATAGGACTAATGTCGAATTCGATATTCCACTACGAGAATCGCCGTCCTGAGGGCTAATCCCGTAGAATTTAGTTTTCAATCACTAGTTGAAAATTTTGACAACGGATCTCGAAAACCAAGCTTCATATACCAATAGTCTGACTGTAACAGAATTTCAGCTCAGTAGGCTGGGGCAGAGCAGACGCACACAATGGATGGAGGATTGGACAAGCAAGTTTTCAAATTAAATAATTGTACACAAAAATTAGTAATTTATTTTTTTCACAATAATCATTTTGTATCGTTCCCTTTCACACAGGTTAATGAGAGAGCTGCGGAATTATGGCAATGCCTCTCAAAACCTTCCGGAGAACACCGGAAATGTCTGGTAAATGGTTTTGTGATGGTTTCCGTTTGCTAGACGATAGAGACGAAGCGACAAGAAAGGCAAGCCTTGAATACCCAGTATGTATCAGACCTCGTTTTTCGAGAGAGATTTTCGTTTCGTAATTGTCAAAAAAAGTCCTACGGGATAAGCCCTCTGCTGATCTTTTTCACAATTTCAGAGTGACCCCATAGTGAAAGTTGGTCAGTTATGGATACTGAACACCTGCCTTTCGGCTCTACAGATTTTTTTATTATACTATACATAATATAATAAAAAAACCTATACCTATAACATCTTACCTCGAGATAGGTGCCCGAGTCATCGGAGCCGGCCGAGTCGAAGGACCGACTCCGTCCGCCGTGCTGCGGCACTGCCAGCAGTACGGCAGCGCCGGCGCCTCGCGCCGCCTCCAATTGGATCTCATCGAACGACGCCGACCGGACCTGTAGAGAGCAATTCAATTGAATTTGCAAATCGTCTTCAATTTCCATTCCAAATTTTAGGACACACCCTCGCTCACGACAGAACTCCGGGCGTCACCTGGGTCCAATACGGATTTGGGATAACTGTAGCCGTTATTGAGAGTAACTGTAATAATAATTTAGCTCCGCAGCCATAATCCTATAGAGATTTGCTACTTTGCATTTTCTAAAAGATTGTGAAATCAAATGTTGTTCAAAGGGTTCAATAAATGAGTATTTGGGTTGAAACATTGAAATTGAAAATCGTTTATTTACCGCTGTAAACACCAAAATACAGAATACAGAAGTATACAAAGTTTAATACATGCAGCACAGAACATCTGGTGTGGTACAGTGCCAAAAAGGGTACACCAGCTCAGCATAATGCTGAGGCAAGCCACAGCGCTGATTTTCAGCTGGCCCCTCAGTGCTGCACGGACGAAGAAAGCAACAGTGTGTGCGTATTGTGATGTATTAATGTGTTTGTTTGTATGAATGAGGATATTAGTGTGTATGTGAGGTACTGAGTGTGTGGGAGGGGGATGGCATGGTGCGGATGTATTTACATGGTATTGTGTGTGTGGATGGTGGTTCGTTTTCTAGTACCGATCGATCTCTCACGTTAGTAAAGCGTTCAGTAAAGCGTTCTGCGACTCCATCCAACAGTCCAACCAGTACCAATGGTGACGTCAATGGGAATAATTTAACATAATTTATACGGTAACAGCGCATAGTAAATAGGACACATACGAGTGCCTACCGCTTGCATTCCGTCCAACATACATATGTAAATTCAAGCCTGGTTGCGTACTAATCCTACGTCAACACTATACGCACTCTGATATTGCTTTGAAGTTCCCATCGGTTTGATATAGGTACGTAGGGTATGTGTAGGTACAAGTACTTTACTCCATTATTTACTTTTACGCGATATCAAACTCGTCAATATTCATTAATAGTAGTTTATGCATCGGCTACGTAATGATAGCGATTTTAACAAAAGAATCGTTCGAGTGTTTAAATCGCCATTACGTGCAATTGCATACACTACATTTTCTGCGACCATGAAATACCTAATAAATAATAACACCCTACAAAGTAATTCCACTGTTCAAACTGTTTTATACAAGTTCATTAAAGAGACACTTACTGAAGGGTGCTATAATGTCCAAATGACCAATTACCAAATGTACAATGTCCAAACAGTCAATGACCAAATGCCAAATGCTCATATGACCAATGTTCAAATGTCCACTGTCTAATAAAATTCCAATTTCATAAACAGCTCCATATTATACAGCAGCTGTACTTTAATGAAAAAGTGTTAAAATATTTTATAATAACACTGCCATGAAGAATTAACCCCTTTATCATATAAATAATTGTTCATCTTATTGAACAAATTACGCAATGGGAGTAGACAAATATTTAGAGCATATACATATGCTACGTATTTTAAACAACTATCAGGCACACTCGCTAAAAGAATTACAACGACGCTAGAATCTGACTTGCTCTTTGAAATCAAACCCTCTTTGCCTAAATCGATAAATCTTAGTCTTCCCACCATTTTCTTACTTGTAATAACATTTATTTGATTTCCACCCAACTTCACCCTAATCATCACGTTGAATCAAAATTCCAGAGCTACTTTCATATCAAAGGGGTAGGTAGTTGAGTGGAGCAGTTAGTTACTTTTGAATTGAAACATTGAGTGGTGCGACCACAAATTCGTGTCGGGAAATATGTTTCGGCTGTCTACGAATAAAGCCATTCAGCTATTTGAAACAGCTGAATGCTCCAATTTCATACGCTTATTCGCGTAGCTGCATTTCAGTAACGGTGCACAACCTACCTTTTTCCACCAAAATTACTCCACCAGAAGGTTGTCTGGAAGAGATCGCTTTTAGCGATAAGACCGCCTAGATTGTATTAATCGTTTTGTACGCATTGTATCACACAAATTTTGTGCAATAAAGAGTATTCATTCATTCATTCATTCATTCAGTAGGCGAATAGACTTCCGTAGCCTCTTCTATACCAGCGTACTTTTCGATTATTTTAATAAGGCATCGAATTAAATCTCTGGATATGACAGCCTGCATACATTCAAGCCCAGTCATTCAAATCGAATTGAATCAAATTAAAAAGTTCGAATCGTGTCTTGGACTTCACAGTTACAGATTTGAGATACTATTGTACTCGTATGTCCTTACATCATCCAGCACTGAAGTGAATTCCAAACTATTATTTTCCATCACCAGACTGGTCAAGAATGAGGCGATGAGGGCTTTCCGAAAAACTCTATCATACAGCGCTGACCCGGGCGGGTGCCAATAAAACTACCCTCAAAATATTATATTATTTTTCTTTTATGTATCTAAAAAAATCACCGATCAACATCATTTTAATGCAGATAAGAAATACCCTAGCTGTGCCCTACTTTACGTACGCACTTTACGTAAGTTTACTTTCGAATTCGATATTTTTAATAAAAAATCAGTGATGGTTATGATTTTATAACCGATTAAATTTTAAAATAAAAGTTGTCATACAATGGAAAACAAAATCTGACACAATTTGCTATTTAGGTATCACCCAAATAACCACTTTCATGTTGTGGTACTTTTAGTCCGGTAGTCAAAATTCCGAAAAAGTCAAGAAAAAGTACCAATTTTCAACAGTCATAAAATCATACCCGCCCTTTAGTTATTATAAGTTCCTACTGAAGAACTGGCTTGTCGAGCAGACCTTCTATGACATTAATGAATACACGAACAAATGAAATTTCGTATACATACGAGTACATTGTACTTGTTTTTATGGAGACAAGAGTATTTGTCTGTTGAATTTCTATTAGACTATAACTATTATTAATATTTCTTATTTGTATTATTGTAATTATTTGTTTGTGACATGATTATTTACGGATTGATTGACATGTTATTTTGACATCATTATTTTTAATGCAATTAGCATTATTTAATATTTTCAGATTAAATAATTTAATTAATGAATCAATTTATGTAATATTGAACAAGATGTGACATGTAATGAAAATTATGAAATAAATGAGTATTGAGTATGGTCATACAAAATATTATGACCAAAGTGTTTCAGAAAGCCCTAAGGTGGAAAATAGTTTGGAATGAACGGCATAGGGTGATGGACTATAATATACGTACGTAGAAGATGGCTAGCTAACGTATTTGACCCAGTCTTAAAATTAAGTCACATACTTTTGAAGTAGCTACGAATGCCTTGATTATGAAGATGTTCTAATAAGTAAGGAGTTTGTTTGGAGTCACTCTGAGGACAACGATGAAAGTTCGTGTACGGAGTAAGTAAAGGAGCGAAGGAAAACTAGTCTATATTTCTATTTACACGTACACGATAAAAAAAGTTGTGTGAAACGGGTCGTGGAGAACAAGGGTGCGATACCGAGACATGTATAAAACATTATTAATGTTATTTCAAGGAACCCAGCAAGTGCGAATAGAACTCGCTGAATAAATAGAGTCTCAAAATATTATGCAACGCGCAGTAGTTACTTTTGGGGGATGTACGAATATTTCGGGTTCGTTTCAATTTGTGCCTTGCTTATAGGTACAATATATTATTCTAATCAAGTACAACATAAGTATAAGTACAAGTAGAACATTATTTCTTGGAATAGATATGGGAATCAAATTTTAAGTTATATTTATTTCCTATAACCTATTATGTGAGTATCAGTGCAGACTCTGAAGATAAGTAATCATCAACATTCTCCATCAAACCACAACCCGAAATACGAGAGGTACTACTGAATGTTATGTTATTAAACCTGAACCAAATTTATATCTTATTTAGTTGTCATAGCTCTCTGGGAGCAGAGAACTGCTGTCGAAATCCCTTGAAATCCCTAGAAGTAAGTCCCTATTTCAAACAAGGCTTGTATAGAGTTTTTCTCACACAATGCGAGGAAATCGCAAAACAAATATTGTTCATTTAAAAAGGTAAAAAACCAAAAGACGCGAGGATTCCTGGGAGATTTTTGGCCTTAGCCCGGCTCTGTTTATACCGGTTATGTTTGTATGAAAATCAATTACTATTGTCTTTTTTTAAAATAATTATTTGGGTTCGAGCTAGGAACTACGTCCTTATCTGGCTCAAAATACGAATGTATTGAGCATAGTGCCGAGCATCTTTGAAAAAAGGAGTGTTTACCTGCTTGGGCACCTCGAGGCTGCTCTGCGTCTTCATGTCGGCGGGCGTGGGCGTTCGGGAGCGCTTGAAGGTGGTACGCAGGCGCTGCATGGCGAGCGGGGCCGGGGCGGGCTGCGCGCGCGCTGCTCATCGCGCGGGCTCCGCGGGCCCGCCCCGCCGCCGCGGCCCGCGCCCACTCCTCGCCACACCCTCACTACCACTACAACACCAAGTTAATACATGATATAGAACAACAATACCATCATCATCATCAGCAGTCTACTCGAATCCATATCTGGACATAAGACCTCACCCAGGGCGCACCATTGACTGTGCCATTGAGCTAGGTCTTCGGCTCTACATAAATAAGTAAACAAACAACAGACATAGGTATGTCTTTGATAGAGTTATTTCTCTTCTCGAAGTATACGCCTGTTACACTAACCGTGAGTTGTAAGAAACATCCTTAATGTTAAGGATTCCTTAAGTCTTTTGTCATCTCTATCTAGAGTTATGGCGTAGAAAGGCATATCATGTATTTTAATAAAGACTTAACTTTAAGGACTTTTCGTCCAACTGACGGTAAGTAATATCCTAAGTATTTGTAAATTGTAATGAAATGTTAAATATATATAGTATTAAAGTATCATTTGAAAACTATTCAATTGAAAATAGATTGAAACTATGTAGGCACCTACCTATCCTCGTTTTCACTTTGACATCAGAGAACTAATATGAACAGTTAAAGGTTCCATACTATTTAACTGGAGTATAATTAAATAGTTATTTATAGTTAATTATATGTACTTATTTGGTTGTCGGATAATAATTCTATTGGTCTTTTCTAAAATTGTAGAGCATTGTAAAGCAAACAATAACCTTTTTTAACCACATGTACGCAAATAGAACGTAGAAATAACTAAAATTAGCTAGATCGATCGAATAGTTTCCGAAGATTACCCACATAAAAGTTACAAACTCAGGAGTTCGCCAAGTTTTCCTATTCACCAAGTGCCTCTAAGAAATTAGTTTAGTCACTGCCACTTTGATAAAACACTCTTGGAATAAGTATTTGTCTAGGAACGGAGATAATCGACTATACCTTAACTGTAATGCGACGCGAACTCTGTTTACACCTGTTACGTACCTCATGTATATAAATTATTTTCAAACGACTTCAGGAAAACTACTTAGAAAACTTTGTTTTTGTTTGGAAACTTCGGTTCGGTAACTTTCAGTGCTTAATTATAATTACTTACTGAAAGTTGCATTCAGCTTAATTTGTCGCCACATTACATTTATTCAAGACTTGCTTACCAAATCAACCCATAAAGGAACGACTAAAATGGCAAATATTCATTGCAGAAACCTTAAATTTTGTTTGTCTTTCAACTTTGTAGGTACAATAACTTAATATTAATTCACTTAGCTCGCTTCCTTAACTACAGTTCCGTTATATCGTAACATCCCACGGGTAAAAGCCAGTTCTTGCGCACAACTGGCGAATAATTGAAACACCATTATAAGCGAAATAGTAACATACAATGTCATCCCATTTCGTGTCTCTTGTGGCTGCATAGCTAAAGAGACAGGCGTATGTAAAATTAATAAATCACTTTCAGCTTATTTTAACACGACTTGCAAGTCAAAGGTATATAAATTTACTCTAACTAACAGTTTACGGCATATTTAGAAATATTTTTTAAAAGTTTATATACTTATCTAAAGTGATTTAGAAGTTTTCGAGTAGATATAGAACTTGTTTCCTCTACCACAGATTCTGAATTATACTCGTATGTATTTAACTAAGACAGAATTTTGAAAGGATCAAGAGTAATGGTTTGCCGAGTCCAATTACCTATACCAAAGTCAATATTGACCACAAAATTACAACAGATGTTAATTGAACGGTTGTAACTTTAGTTTTGTTTGATTGTTAAAATAAGGCCCCGGTTGGTAACTCTAATTATGCCCTGTTACTGCGACACTCTAAAATAACATTCTAGAGCGATGATGATAACCTAAGTTAATCATATAATACGAGATATTGGAATTCACGTTTCAATTCAAATATGTAATACATATCCTAGGTAGGAAATAAAAAATCCTCGTATAAAAACAAAGCTGTGCTCTGCTCCACTAAGATCTTTTCTATTGTGTGGATAAGTAGTAGTGATGATAGACGTTTAGTACAAAATTCCTACAGAACATCTCAGTTAGATGTTACAATGAGAAGATAATTGATCTAATGTAAGGTCTATAAATACATTCTCACCTACTTATATTCTTTTGTTATAAGTGTGTACTTCCTACCCATCTTGAATAAATCAGTGGACAGCTCCATAACATGAAACTCCTACACAAAACGTGTTTCGTTTGTAAACAAAAAACTTGCAAAAATGTATACATGTAGGTAATTGTTTGTGCAAAAATTTTCATGCAAATTGGAATGAGATGTTTGTGTTTGATACAGGAACACGATTGGAGAGTGATCAATATTCAACAGGGAATAGATACATACATATATAAATACGAGTGCCTACAGAAAGCACGTGATACATTTCCCTTTTATGTATGCGCCGCGCGCGTCGCATCGTGCGAAGTACTTAGTGGCAGGCGTTATGAATCCAAAGTTCAGCAATATGCGAATATTTAATAACCATGAAAAGATATTGCTCGCCTGAAATCCAATAATCACAGAAAATACATTATTTTGTTCCAATAAACCGGCAGTAAACGTATATATTTCCCTTATATTTCCATAAAACTTAATTTCTAATTCAAACCAACAACCTTCCAAGAAGTATGAATTATATATAACCTAAACGATACGTCTGTATCGACCTATACAAAGATGTGTTAACGCTACTTGCTTACCTAATAATAGGTATGTTTGATAAGGTAGGTAACCTTGAATCATCGAACATGGGAGAAGTCTTGACATTATTTATGTAAGTCTCTAGTGGTTACCTAATCAGAGTTTTAGTTATACATGCGCCTCAATACGACATAGAAACCAAATGTTCGAAAGTCTAAAATGAATGAAATTACTCCATTTGAGCAAGGTAGAAGCGACAATGGCTCGACGTCAAAGACACTAGACTACGTCGCAAACATCACTGGATCGAATCCACATTTGCATCATTATGGTTGACCACTCCTAGCACATGCGTTTTAACCTAGGCTAAGACAAACTGGCAAACGACTCACCTGATGGTGAGACACGGGCAGTACCAGAGGCATTGCTTGTGCGCTACCGGCCTTAATAAAGAAAAGTGGTCTATAAAAATAGGTATCTAAAGGAAAAATAAACCACTTTAATTAATTTATTGAGATTAGATCTGACATCAGAATAAACTACCGTTTAGTTCCAAACAAAACCTCTATCTATGCTAATCAGTTTGCTGAAACAGCCACAACAATTATACGGCCGTTTAACTTCAAATTAATTTAGTTGTTTTATTAATTATGGATATTATAATAACTAACACTAAAATACCTAAGCTAAAATTACAAAATACCTCTAAATAAATTATACTGACTAAAAAAAATATCTATTACATGTTCAGTTAATTTACTAGTAAAATCGCGTGTTACGATTTTACAAGTAAAAGAGCGACACAGGTCGCTCATTTCAGGGAGTGTCAAGAGGAAACTGGCGGCGGCGTTGCCCCGCTGTATAGCGAGGCTTATACGCTGGGCAGCCTTCTGGTCCCGGGATGCCTCTACGAGGTGCTTAGCTATTTTCCGGTACAGACGGTGGATCCCAGGGCCCATGGGTCTCCACCCCGAACGACGCAAAGATGCAATCACCATCAAGGCATACTTGTACCGCTTGAGGTTCTCCGCAGATGCCGCTGCTGACCCGGCCTTTGCCGCCGTGACTGGAAGGTGGGACGGGGCAAGCGTGTCGACGCAGCGCCCCATATCAGAGGCCGTCCCAGCTTCCAGGGCACGAGTCTCATACCGTAGGGCCCTTTTTCGACACCAGTTCTTTTAATATCCCTAATTAATTTTAAATAAACTTTATGCTACATTATTGTTTATTCGTTGTCTAGTCTAGAGGTACCTATGTATATAGTATCAACAACAATCGAAATAAATCTAGTACTTTCAGTTCGAAGCAATTCAAGTTCTAAACTCTAAAGAGAACCATATTAAACAAACAATGCGGCATAGAGTAAAAAAACATAAATAGCATATAGTTTACTTTTCTTTTTTAGATCTTTTTATATTATTTTTCGTGACACTGAGTTGCCCATTTGAATAACTTCATTAACACAATTGTAGCAATTTATCAAGAAAGAATAGAACCGTCTTCATGTTTTTCAACGCTGCGACTAAGACAAATGTGAAGATCTTTCTTACCTGAAAATGAGGTAGGAAAATGTCCGTAGATATTAAAGTAGGTCACAAGAGCCCGCATTTACCTACAGTCCTACACGTTATGACGGTATGTACAAGTATAGTAAGCGGAGTAGACTGTAGCACCGATAACGCTTGGCTACGCCGTAGGCGTTCCACGTGCATGGCGGGAGATGTCAAGTTACAGAAATAAGTGACGTAAATATATAAAAGAGGTTAAGCTTTTCATAGAAAGTCCCGTCATAAAAGATATTTAATAATTTTCCCATGGATGAAATAAAAATTAGTCGGGAGAACTAACTAACATGGGAACCGGCGTTCATACTTCATGCTTTTTCCAGTTTAGCCATTGAGGTAGTTAGCGTGTTACAAAATGCCTTTTGCAATTAAAATTGCAAGTAATAAAAATGAGAGAACTGTGTAAAATTTCCCAATCAGTAAGTAAACTATTCCCAACACGGAATTAAAACATGCCACAGTAGAGGCAACTTTACGGAATTGCCTGCGCTTAATTAGAGCACATTAGGTTAATCATCTGTTTAGGGTGGTCAGTGCGGCACGTTTCCTATTAGGGATAAGGGAGACTTAGAATAGGAAACAAAGAAAACTCAATTAAGGGCATTTCGACATTTCATTTGTAGATGGTAAGAGCTCATTCAACCCAATAGTTATTTCACCAATATTATCGAAAAATGGCGTTAAAAGATATCTAAAGATCGTGATTAGAGGACGAGACTGTGGCGCAAATCGATTAAATACCATTTTATTTTATTTCAATTGTTGAGATCGACCCCCACCATCTCTATTGTGGAAGAATGAACCAGTTTTTAGCTTTGTTAATGTACTTACTTACATAAAATTTAAAATTAAAATTAAACTAGGGAGAAATCGTAATATTTCATCATTATGCATAAAGATTGAAGTAAGTACCGGCTAAGAATTATAAATTAGCGCAGTGAATCCCATGTTTCCCAAACCTTTCTCCAGCTAAATCACAATCACCTTCCTTGTATCTGAAATATTATTAACTCTTTTTTTTTCAGTAAACGGAGCTCATTTACGTCGAGCCTTCTTTTGAATTGCGTGATTCCACACGATTAATATACCATACTTTATGAGTTCAATTATTTATGCATGACATATAGTAATTAACAGTCATAAGTTTCACCTATCACAACATTACCATACATAAATATAAAATGGCTAAAATAAATATAAATCTCAAATGGCTTCGACTATATTTTTTCTTATTCTTATTCTTATTTTGTCATTAAAGAAGTATGAATGTTTATTTTGTTCGGAAAAATAGAGCAGCAAGCACTATCTCTGCCACTAAATAAATAGCTAAGTAAGTAACTGTAAGACCATTTATATAATTAGCTATGTTCATATTCAAATTATTAATAAGTTAGTATAATAATTTGTATACTTTTACTCGACGGCCCGACAGCAAAGGCAGGGTTATGTTTTTCGCGCGTATCTATGTTTGTTTGTTTGTGGAGTATTCTTTGTTCCCTCGTAGCGCTTAAACGGCTGGATGGATTTTAATGAATGAGGTATCATTATTTTCCTCTAAATCCTGATAATGACATAGGATATACGAAGTGTCAAGAAATCCAATATGGTGACTGCCAGCCGTCATAATTGTTGAAGTTGTAATTTCTTCAAAATATATCGACATGGGTATCAAAAGAGAGCTAGAGACCAAAAGCTTGAGCAACATATTTTATTATAGAACAAAGATCTAAAGTAATGTGGAAAGATAACTATGTAAGGCTGGGAACATTTGAAGCTGTCTTATTTCCATCTTTTTAGTTCGCTTTTTTACGCAGTCGGTCGGAGTTTTTATTTTTTTAATTTATTTTTTTATTTTTATTACGTTAACTAGGCCTTAGGCGGATTTTTGTTCGATGTTTCTTTTGACAAAGACTGAAGTCAAAGAAAAGGGTTTTATCAAAAAACATGCCTTCAAGCGTTGTAAAAGTACGTTTCAAAATATGTTTAATTAAATTCAGTATAACTCTCGGGCGAGTCTACTTTTAGCTTAGTAGGTATATTACAGAAATATGTTTTTAATAATTTGATCACATTTCACGGTGTAATTAATACACTAATTAACAATACACTGCTTTGTAACTTTAATCAAAATCCTTTCAATGAAGAAGGCTGAGCAAAGCTATACGCGGCACTTAAATCATGAAAAAATAATGAGATTCATGAAGTTTTAAGGCTTTATCTGTGAGTGGATAAAGTAAAAGCGGAAATCAACTCTTTCCTCCTTTTTAAAGAAAAACAAAGTTTCTTTAAAAAGAGAAAATCTAAATAATTAGGTAGGTCCTACTTATCTGAGCTACCTGCTTACATTTCGGCTGATAAGCTAGAAAATAAGATATATAAATAATAAATTAATAATAGTCTAAAGTAATCATTAGAGTTCCTATTTAATATAGAAAAAAATCTTTTATAAAACTTAAGTATACAAACATAAACTTACGTTTAATAATAAGTAGGCATTTACTTACCTAAATAAAAGGGCCTTACGTCTAAGTGTTAATCAAATGATAAACGAAGATTAAATTGAATTACTTAAACCATTCTCAGCTCAGAAGGCTATATTAACGGTATCCGACCGTGTTATTACGAAATTGAGGAAAGAAACGGGAGAAAATTTGTCTCGGCTGCCTTACACTTGCCACGTTTTTACAAGCTTTCCCATAAAAACGAGGGCTTTGACGAATTCGACAAAGTGCCCTTACTGTTATGACAACGACAGTGATGTATTGATCCTAAATTGGCTTTTATTTATCCCGAATGAACGGAGGGAAAGATTTGTACGAAATCACGCTCAATCTACCGATTCCTGTCCGAACCGTTTCTGTTTTGTATAAGCCTAAACAAATTTTCCAGTACGTTATTCAGGTTACTCAGCAACTTTCCAGTCTCCATGAATTATTATCTTTTAACCTTCCAATACATACTCATATATGCAAAGAAATATCTTGCTCGTTTTATGTTTATTTTTTGCTTCTTCCAATATAGAAACACTTGAACATCAAATGGGGGGTGGGAGTGAATTATCAATCCCAACATCTTAGTCAATAAACCCCGTTAAATAAATAAAAATGTTTTATCATTAGATCAAATATAAATTATTATTTCTATGAATGAATCCACTACGTGCCTCGTAGAGCAAAAGAGGGACGTGACTAAATTTCATCGATAAAATATGTTCATCGAATCTCGATGTTAGACCGCACAGTATGCGACTTGGCACTAAATTCCCCGGGAAAATACGATTTCGATTATTGTTGGCGACAAATTGGATTAAGAGATATTGGAAAAGGACATTATCAATGTTAACTTCACAATGACGTGAAAATCGAATTATATTTTACTGGCATTTGTCACATCTATTCAGTGATAAGGACCGACATTTCTTTGAAATTGTACTCGTATTGCTCTGAAATTCCAAATCAATTGGTAGGGTTAATTTTATATACCCTAGATAAGTAGTTCTATCTATATCTATCTCAATTAGCTGAGTCGTAACCTGGCGAGTCAGGAAGACCCTCCCTTTTCCGAAACACCAGACAATATAAACAATTCAGAACCATCCGTTTATGTATACTTACTTATTACTTTTATGGCTACGACAGTGTTAATTAAGGTACAAGTCTAGTAAGTACCTAAATCATGTTGACTTCTATTTTGTGATTTGGTGTACCCTTATGTAGAAACAAGTGAGTATTATCACAGAAAAATGGCTAGACTAAGTAAGACTGCAGTTTATGCTACACTGACTGTCAGTACTTACGTATTTGTAATGCTCAGGACGGCGATTCTCGTAGTGGAATGTCGAATTCAACATTAGTCCTATCTCATTTTGTGAGCACATAGTGTGAGCGTGACAAGACGTTCGTAGCGCTCGACTTTTGAATGTCGAACGCTGCGAGAATCGCATTCCAGCTATCAGATATTATCATCAGCGAGGCAATGTAATCGTTCATACATTTCAATAGCAATAGCAACCGCAACAGATGCCAGGATCGACCACTATATAGTGTAGCACTAAATACAGCCTTATTTGCCTCTGTTCAGAGTCCAAAGTGAGTAATACACGCTCTAATCTCGTTTGTCCGACATATCTGATATCTCGTTGTGAATTCGTATTTTGCCTTGACTACCGACCCAAAAGGGAATTCCCTAGCATAGACCGTTGAGTGTGTTGTTATTTATGTAGGAAAGTGCTTTTTATTAGTAGGTAATTAACTTCATCAAACGCGTAAAATTGGATGCGATATCCTCCATGCTAACTCTGAATTATGAATGAAGCCTCGAATAAAACATTTGAGTTGGAATGGCTAGCACGGCTCGGTCTCGGAATATCTAAATAGGTCGCCAACCCACCGCACTCCAATTTGTTTTGCCGCGTGTACGTTGTTTTACGAGTATCGACGTGAATGGAACGGTCGGACTCTATAGGGTGCGCCGTAGTCATTTCTACCTTAAAATAAATAAATACTTCGTCGAACCGAAAACTAGCACGGAACTTACGAACGTACTTATTGGGAAAATGAATTTTCCCGTAAAAATCTCCGTTGCAATAGGTACGAATCTTTGTTGGATGTTATTTTCTTATCAATTGAAAACACTACAAAATTGCATACATACATTTATCTGACGATCATTCTACAAATAAGAATTATATTTTTGACATGTATTTTTCAAATTGTGCAGTATGAAATAAAATTATTCTTATTCTAATTCTATTCATACAGTATATTTAAATCTTTTACGCGAATGTTGATGGTATTTATAGAAATCATTCGAATTCCCGGAACAAAACTAGTGTAGGGCAGTAGACATGTTTCTACATCTACGTTACATTGGTCCCGGAGGCGTATGAACATCAATTTGCATATCAAAGCATATGCTCTTCATCGAATAAATCCAATATATTAAGCTATTTCTCTGTACTACGTGCCCCATTTGTCGTGCACCAAAATGTAGTAAACTGTACCCTTTTTGTGACATACCCTACTCATGTTTACAAACATCCTGTAAGTAGAATAAACATCGATGAAACGAACTGTGACACACTGTGCAGGTGGAATAGCTTCAGAGTCTGTCAACGAGTATCGTTGTTAAAGTTAATTTCTTATAAAGTGATTTAAATTAACTTTGTTTAGAGTTGGAATACGATTTTTTATACTAAGTACTTACTTAGGTATAATATTGAATCAATGTTGGTTTGGCATTACGGGGATGTCGCGTACTATAGCTATGTTTATTTTTTTAATTGGGAAGAGTACCTACAGTGTATCGTTTATTCTCGTACCTATTCGTATGAGTTACAAAATTTCTTAACTTTATCAGTCGGGTATCATTTAGGTTCATCAGTTAGGATCACACGAAATCGATTTTAGAAAAAAGAAATATTTTGATTTCTGTTACTCATTTACAATATTCTGTATCACGAATAAAAAATATTATTATATAAATTGGACCTATCCTCTCAGTGGGTAAAACTAGGACTAATTTTCTGTAAATTAGACCCAGTCATAGGCTGGTCGCAAATCCATTATAATTTACTTCAAATTAAGTCCTAGTTTCAACCCCTAACTAGAGTTGAATTTTCTATCACCCTGTATTATATTACAACTGTACGAGTAATTCGAGCTACAAGTAGCTATTAGCAGCACGTAAAAGATATTAGTTGAACTACTATAGTTCGGCAGAGCAAATAGCGAGTGCAAACGTTGACATCGGCAGCAGGGCTGGGGCCGATATTCCTTTGTAACCGGCTAGTGACCCATTGTCTGGCACTCCAGTACTTGAGGTCACTTGTGGCCAGGGTCGTTCTCAGGTATGCGATGGACACTGGCACTGACGCCTTTCTCTCTCTCTCTCTCTCTCATCTCCAATGAGCGGGCCCAGTGGTGAATGGTGGATTTCACATGGTTTCGGATTATCTTTTCCCTGAGACATGCAGATTTCCTCGCGGATGTTTTCCTTCACCGTTAGAGCAGTCGGTAAATGTACGTAATCTTAGAAAAAATTCGAAAAACTCATTGGTACATTGCATGGGGGTCCAGCATCCTAGCCACTACGCTGGCGACTTTTGTATTTGCGATCCCCAATATAAAAAAGCTAATGTTCTGGCACCTACTTCTCATCATATTCAATTGGGAAGTAAGATAAGGTAGATAAATAAATGCTTTATTTCACTCACAACACACAGGTACCTACCTATCCATGTGGTTCAATAAAGCCAGCTGTTGTGGTTAAAAGGGTCTCAACTTCGCATAATTCTACAAGCGGTACCGGAAGTTCGAAAACCCGAAATATTCGACCTGTGCGCATATTACAGGGAAAACCAGTAGAACCGTCCACCGCCCAACGAAATTACAAAATGAATTCTTCTTGGCCATTGACCATTGGCCACTGCATAAAGAAAGACGGTACTGCTTAAGGCACTTGGGTTGCCAAAACCGAGTGGGGAATAATATTCCTATACGTTGGTATAGGAATATTATTCCGCACTCGGCTGGTGCAGATACCGATACCATTACTGGCAAGCAGTAATACCTACCATACATTATAAGGATCCAACAAACTATGTTGAGATAATGAGGAATGCTGTACCAGCTTTATCAACTAATATTTAAGTACATACTCGGGCCTAAACAAAAATATTGCTCTCTATCAATAATGTCAAATCATGTAAAGATATCTATTTTATTTTATTTATTCCGGATGTAGGATATTCAGGTTGTTCGAAAACTTAAGTTATAAGGGTACTTAACAGAAAGTAGAGTAGTAATAATTTAGGTATTTTAAAGCTTTTTACCGACAGTCTTTTTTAGCGTTGAAAATTATCAAGATTTAATACTTCGGCAATAAACTGTAAAGGCAATCTGAAAAGAGTTTATCGCAAATTGATCGCTAAACGTTCCTGATAATGGCCATCGGCGAGGTAAGCGCAACCTACCCCCTGCGACATTTCATATTTATTACTTTTTATCAGATCGCAATCTAGCTAAATTATTCCAGCAATGAATCAATAGCTGAGAATGAGAAGGGTTTCCTAAACGTTACATAAATATCTGAACGTATTTGAGAAGTATAAATAGCCCCGAACGAAATTCTTTAGGAAGATGAAGTGTTAAAATATTGACGTAGGTAAGTACCCATTCGTAAAGTGTAATCTTTGAAGTTGACTGCTCCACCGGTTTTGCGTAAGTGCGTTGCGTGGTTGGATTGAAACACGTTTCATTATATTTGAACCTACTTGTATTTTTCATGAAAATTTTTATAGGCAGGCATTTTATAGGTTGGTACTTCACCTTTACCAAAGCACCCGCAGGGCGTTACTGAATTTTCTCACCCACCGACACACGACTAAAGCCAGACACACACGAAGCTATAATATATATTAATATGCCAAAATATATTGCTCTAAATTATATCATATTATAACAACAACACGGTAAAGATGCTAAAATATATAATATTTATTTTAAATAGTGTTCACAGTACTTAGTTCTGTAATATGGATCTATCAAGTATATTATAATTAGTTTAAATAGAGAATATCAGTCATTTTGGACTTTTAGCTATTGGATAGACCTTTGAAAATAAAAAAATACGGTATTTAAATTTTTTCGATAGCATCCATACATTTCGAGAAATTCTAAATAAGAACCACGAATTTGAAACATTCTTAGCTATTGGCTATTACCATTGCTGAGATCCATTGATATTGTCCTGATCATCATCAGACTCTCAAGGGTCAGGGTGTGGCAGCGGGCGGCATTATGAATTTAAACGATTTATTCAAATTCTTCTTTCTGGTCCTGGTCATCATCAGATCCTCAAAGGTCACCCTCAAGCGACACAATGGATATAAAGGATTTATTCATAGCCGTGGACCTTAGCTGATGGCATTGCTGAGATCCATTGATATTCTTCCTGGTCATCATCTGACCCTCAAAAACACGCCACGAGCCACGCGCGCGACAAAATAGAGCACTCTGTATCTCAATAATATGTCAAAATATACCGTAATATGTCAAAAGATATCGTAATATACTGTGCTATATACTGTATTTCAGTATAAGTTAGTATCGTATATATTATAGCTGCGTGTGTGGCGAGTAAACATTTTGTATAGAAAATATATCGTAATATATCTTACTAATATCTCTCTATCTATCTCAGCTACTTGTGGTCCGCCTTCGGACATAGGCCTCCTCCAACCTCGTCCACTTCCGACGGTTACAGGCGGTGCGCATCCAGTTGTGGCCCGCTATTCCCCGAATGTCGTCTACCCATCTCATAGGTGGGCGACCTTGTCCCCGCGTGTTTTGCGTGGTCTCCACTCCAGCGTTCTTCTGGTCCACCGGTCCCTATCCATCCGTGCAATGTGTCCCGCCCATCTTCATTTCCGGCTTTCGATGAGGTCTACCACGTCTCTAAGCTTCGTCCTTTGTCTGATCCACTCGTTCCGTTTGTGGTCTAGTAGTGTTACACTGAGCATCGCCCTTTCCATGTCTTACTATATAATTCATATTAATATATATTACAGCTACGTGTGTGACGGGCTTTAGCCCGAAAGCGAGACCGAGAACTTTTAATTAGACCATTTAGTGCCTTTGTGTGACTTACTCATTCTTTACGCACTATGACTTAGCAGAACGGTTTAGAACTTATTTCCATTTCCTCTCCAACGACATCAGAAGAAGTCGTTAAACTGTTTTCAAACTCAATTCATTGTCTGAGAATAAACGCAATAATTTTAATTGTTTTCTCGTTATATTCATAAAAGAGTTTCCTCGTTCGTTAATGATAAACAAGAGTTTAATGTATCCTTCTGTATTTTTTCATGCGGCAAATGGCCAACTGGATGTGAATTAATTAAAATTGCGCCGCGCTCATACTCGTAGGAGTTCGATTGACGTGAATGTATGCATTGCCGAGTGAACAATAAGCAAGCATATCGATTTCCCGGATTACCTATGGCCCTCATTATTTTTCGAAACACGTAAAAGATTTATAAATGTAACGAATTTCGGTCAGCAAATTTTGAATTTAATTTACCATAACTACGTAACTTTACAATATTACAATATAAAGAAAATGATTTGGATATACTCGTACATTGTTCAATCAATGAAAGACGCATCTGACACAGAGAAAAAAATCTTATCTGTAATAAAATCTAATGTAAAAAATATTGTAAGCAATAATGTTCCGCTCCTTATGTAAATCGTTAAAACTCAGTTACCTATGCTAATAATTACTTTTTGTTATTGGAGTCTGAAATAAACTGCGTGAACAGGTGTAAAAAAGTTTACCTTCACTGAAATTTTGAAACATATCCTTTAACAATAATTTTAAAAATATATCTCGGTAAGTACTCACAAAGCAAGTGGCGCAACCAGTTCTAGTCAATAGACCTAAAGAAGGAAGGGGCCCACAATTATTTCTTCAGACTTCGGTCTATATTTGGTCTCAATTTTAGGGAGAGATTTTACAATGTATGTAGGTTATATGAAGTAAAATAGAAATGAGGCCAGATGAGACTTTCTTTGAAATATTTTTAGAAGCTTCTATTACCCACATAAGTACTTATATTGTTTTATGTATGTCTTTGCTTGTAGGTCACCTCAGGCGATATGAAAGATACCTACATAGAGGTGTTTTTCATGGATGTGGTTGGTGATTGTTTCTTTACATTTTTTTAACCATGAATTGAATTTAGCAAGTTATGTATGTTCTTCTCTAATAAATATGGATACCACTTTAAAAAAAATAGAAAACTCATGTAAGAACATAACTAAACTAAGAAATGAAATCCGAAATCAAAAATATAAACGAACAAATGTCATTGTCAAAGTGACATTTCAGGGGTGTAAAACATTTTCTTAAATATATAATTAAACATTGTCTTAAAATTATTCGATATAATTTTATTAGTGAATTGAGGTTTCAAAGGTTGCGAGTATTTATTTTATTATAGAAAGGCTTAATAAATATTCATATCTAATCAATGTAGCATTGACTTTATTTCGACATAATTGTACTTTACGTTTTTATAGCAAATAATTATTGTTCGGCTTTGTTTTATTTATTTAATAGGTACGAAAAAAATTAACCTACTATTTTAATGGTTGTCAACAAACTACTATTGATAATTTATTTTATTATTATGGTAGCCCTTTTGTTTATATTTTTGATATCGGATTTCATTTCTTAGTTTATTTGGAAACACCTTTGTGTGATTCATCGTCAACCTGCACAAGAAAGTGACGATGACGTCACTGGCCTAGTCCCTGGCTTATCTACTCCGAAAAATAAATGAAAAGTTGTTGTCTATTTTTTTTTAAATTATTTGGGTCATTGGATAGACCATCAGGCCAAACCAAAGTATTTACAAAAAAATCTTACTTAATACTATTATTATTAACATAAAACATCAATGAAATAGAATTTAAATTCTACTTATAATATATAAAATTTGGTCACCAATCGTTGGAGAGTAGACTTTGAAGGGCCACCGCATCTGCCGTAAAATGGGCGCAATGCGCGCAACGTTTGCACTAACGAACACTCATTTTGATAGTAAGTTTTATCATTTGCACATGCTGCTGAACCGTGTAACTTGCCATGGTGATTTGGCATCAGTGACTGAATAAGAAACAACAGATTTGACAGATGTCGCCAAAACAAAATGGCCGCCACAAATTATTAACATCGACCCGCTCTATTTGAAAGACCCTTTAGAACTAAAAATAATATTATAAATAATAAAATAAAACTCCGGATGCTTATGAACATCTTGAACATTAGTAGGAATAGGAACATCTCTCAATACCTCCTGACATTTGTTATGTATGTCTAATTGTTATCTGTGTTGCACTGGGTTGTATGTAAAAGAACCTACGTAAGTATGTTCGAAACTTTCGAAAATCATTTTATTTTTCTTCTTTTTCTACATGGTTAGTCGCCGTTTTATTTATTACGATATTACTTAGGTACCTATACGCTTCAAGTAACGCGAGCACTCAGATTTAGATTTTTCGATTCGTCGGCAAAATAAACACTTTGTCGCACAAACAAGTTATCGATGAATATAGTAATTATATTCTTAATGAAGATCGAACAAATGGCTTTCGAACTCTTCAAAGTTTCACTTTGAACTAGATAAATTGCTCTATTTCCGCACAACGGAATACGCCTACGACTACATGAATCCTAAATCCTTAGAAAATAGGTCAAATCTTGGGCGTTACGACAGGTAGTAGAAAACAAATCGGTAAATACTTATACACTAGGGAGCAATGAATCCGGGTCACCCCAAAAGTTTCACATTGAATGCGTTTTGTAGGTTGACAAAATTGTACAGCAAAAGCGTTTGTCTACACGCACATTAGTCCAAATCATACTCTAAATGTACTCGTGTAACTAGAGAAAGCGATCAATTATCAAATTTTACAGTACAAAAGGAAGCCTCCCGATTCTCAGAAGTCTTTAAAAAAGTTGGGAGTCATCTGACCTTGAACTTATATCTTTTCTTAGGTCGATCGTACTATGGCTGTGGGGCGGATTTGGGCGGTTAAAACCTCCCTAAATCCATTGACATTACTATTCCGTGGCTTCCGTGAGAAGAATTACGAGTATTGCGATTGCGACGCACCCACGTCGAGCGTTGCGAACTAATATGTCACATTATGTCACCTGACAGACCCAGGGCGGCCCATGGGGAAATTCGGCAGTGCCCGTACGCACATCACGTATGCTAGCCTAATAACAGACTGTGGTTTCACATTTAATTTTAATGTCGTACATAATTGATGCTATTATCGTTTCATGACTTTTGATTTCAAGGTTTTTCGGTGGGTCAGCAACACTAGATAAAATTAAATTGAGTGTGCCTAATTCAAACTTTAAACAACTTCTTCGACTTCCCATATAAATCGGGGTCTAATAAACGATAATTTCTAATTTTTTTCAGTTTGTAAAATTCTCAAGCATTTATTGAACTTACTTGTTACTCTATAATTAATGTAGAAACCTTTTTAAATGAGCAAATATTTGCCATTTTCTTGGAAGAAAGAAAAATGTTAAATTCGAATTCGGAAAGCTTTTCACTTTACCCTTGAGAGCCATAGCTGTGTACTTCATTTATTATTAGCCCAGTTTGGGTAAAAGTGTTACTAACTTCTCGTCCTTTGTCGACATTCTTTGCACTCGAATCAAAGCAGCTTATGAAAGCCATCAGGGCTTTTCCATATCAGGCAGGACCGTAGGTAGAAATTTCTCTAGAGAGGTCCAAAAATCTCGTGTAGTGATCCAATTTTTCTTTGTAATTTTTCTTTGTACTCCAAAATTAAGATTCAGGTCTAAAAGCACCAATTTTCGTATCCTGTTTACGGCCACGGTGACTATAATTTGGTAGAAGACACCGACGTCATATAATCTATAAAATATTCATGTTCATTTCACTTCATTTCCGTATTCCATTTACAAATTTGTTTACCTGTCTCTGATCTCGTACAATACTTACAACACTTTTGACAAACATATTTTCTTAATTTTTTATTCACTTTAATTAATACTCCAGTGCAGGGTTTCTCAAACTTATAGCTCCACGCCACCCAAACGATGGTGAACCCCCTTAATTTTTTTATTTAATAAAAATAAGGACTTTCATTTAAGAAAAGTAATACAGTCACAGAGGGCAATATGTTATTAATTAATCTGATGGATGATGGGCTTGTTTCTTGTCGCAAATTGAGTCGATTTTAGGAGAAAATTTGCTTAATTTCAATCTTAATTCAGATTCAGCATTCAGACGATTCCTATATTTCGTTATTATCAGGACCAGGTGTGAAAACCCACTCTCAGAGAAGTAAGTTGTCACGAACGTAAATCTTGTCGCGACCCCCCTAAGATCAACTGGCGAACCCCATTTGGAGAAACACTGCTCCAGTGCAATTACAAGAAACTTCATTGCGGCATCGGAGTAATTTGATGATTTCACCGAATTTTAACAGACAACAAATACATCCAATTCAGATACAAAAGCCTAAAAACAACTAAGACCTAACTGAAGAAATTTAAAATTTAAATATTTTTAGCAGAATCTCTTGCGACTACGTCTGAATTAAGCATTCGTTGCCTTTTCAAATTAGATTTATTCCGGATTTATATTAAAAATTCGTTCCATAACAACGAAATGTACGTACCTACTTAGTACTCGTTTAGGTAACTAATAAACAGTTTAAAAAGTAAGTACTTACACTCTTTAAATAACGCAACGAGTTTACGATTGTGGAAAAAAATTAAAGCACAAAAATAGGTCCATTTATTTTTGACAAGTAAATACATATTTACTTGTCAAAAATAAACACTTTGTATTTATTTAAAGCACGTTGGTAAAAAAGCGCGCCTCGTATTCATACAACAATGTTTATATTTACTCCAATAGCAAACGTTCATTTCTGTTTTATTCAACAATGTTATTTGAGTAAACTTCGAACAGAGGACGATAACAGCGGTGGAACAGAAGATGCCTCATGCAGCACTAAGTAACCAGATTATAGTAGAAATAAAACTAAACCCTGACAATTAGAGCTGTCAAGAGGGTGTCACTGGTACTTCTATAATTGCTTAAAAAAAATAGAGGTACACATAATAATATAATTCCGGAATATGACGCACTATATTATAAGCCTACAGGGAAATAAAATATCGTAAAAGTAACGAGAAATTAATATTGTAATCAATACCCCCCGCTGTACAAGATTTCTCGTTACTACTTATTACGAGTTTTTTTTTGTAATGGATGCTATAAAATATTGTAATTGATAGGTACTGCTTATATAAACAAAAAATGTCCTGATTTCTCGATACCTACTATTAATTTTTCCGTGTGGTCAGACTATATGTACTTAACTTATCTTTACATAGTCAGCCTCCGCCGTCCAATAAAATAAACTCTATTCTTCTCTTTTATAAATAATAAAGTTAAAAAGAGTTATTTTTAATAAACAAAAAATACTGAATGAATGTAATAAGGAGAATATCCGGCCGGGCCGGGAAGCATCTTTGACAGCATAGTTCGCGCTCTGTCTGTGAGACCAGAATAACATATTATACATTGAAAAAAGGCGTAATTGTTATGTTTAGCACGTCCTATTTTTATACAACATGCCTATATAATATCAATTTTATTTGTGACACATGGAGTTTATCTGACAGATGAACAACTTGTTACTTACGAGGAATATGAAATTCCAGGTTTTCTATCAGTACGCTTCCACTCTTTCTATCAGAACAGGTTTTTCACAAACTTACTGCACACTTGACCATTTTAAAGTATCTTTGCAGTGGACCACTTGGGACAAGACTGACATGATGAAAATTGTCTTAGGTATGACATTTGTTTGACTTTGTTCAACCATGCGGCTAGACGAGACGATAAACATTGGCTCTCCATAGAAAGGGCGTTCCTACCTTTATGATTATTCTAGTGATTTAATTAATTTTTGGGATTTTCAAAATGTACCTAACTAGCTAGGTGGAAATTGCGACCGTCGTTGTGCGGTTACCGAATCGAGTAGTATATAAAATTTACTTGGTATACCACAATTATAAAGTTGTTTGAAGAAAAAACCTTCTTGAAAATGGAAGAAACACCAGCTTCTTGTAAGTAATGTAAATGTAAAATTCTACCTAAGTGACTAAGACTTACTCAGTGATGGTGTAGCGTGGATTTTTGCCAACCGGAGCGAGTACTGAATTCGCCCCAGGCCCATTCCGGGAAAAAAATAAGAAGTCTGTGATCCCTATATTTTTTCTTTAAAATTCAGCAATAATTTGATTAAATAATAGGCCCCTCAGCGCATTTTTTTTAAATTCACCGACTGCATTCAGCATAATTTCACGATATGATTTGCGCATAAGTATCGCTTTCTTTTTTATATTCACCAACTGCATTCGGCATATCTTTACGATATGATAAGCCACGCAATGCGTTTTTTTAAAATTCCAGTACCTATATGCGATAATCCGCGCCCACCTCTTCCAATACCACCCCTTGTAATCTGCCGCCCAGAGCTATATAGGGAAATAAGACCTCCCTTTGCATAATGGGTGTACGCCACTGGACTTGCTCATTAAATATACTGTACACCTGCCTATGGTATGGTATATAGTTAGGTAGAGCTCTAAGTTCAGATTAGGCGAAGATTTTATTTTTACAGGTGAGAAAAATATAATATTAAATTATTATTATTATACTGACCCGAAATCACTGAATCTCTTTTTCATTAAAAAGTTACTCACTGTTGCAGAAACTTAGCATTAAGCACTTTGAATCCTTTGTAATTTAAAGCCTTAGCGAATCCCTCGGTGCCCAACAACTACTTAAAATTATAAGTCAAGTACTTTGTTATAAAGGTGGAGGTTAAACATTAATACTTAATTCCCGAATTTCCCTGTCATTTAAAATGCCAGGATATCTAATCTATATCTAATTAGGTAGGTATCTTATGAAATTTTTGCATGGATTTGTGGTGGTATATATTTGACTGCTTTGTAGGTACTCGTAATTTAATACTATATATTTATTTTAACTATGCAGAAAAAACCAAATGGGTAAATAGCTCAATTTTGCAAAAATATTTAAAGTTAATTTAAAAATTAAGTTGGGCAACTTACCATTGTAATCGTGTTTTCCTAAATATTAATGATACGTAATATAGCGTTACTCTTACCGTACTTTATGGAACAAATCTGATAGGATTTTCACCAGCAATTCTACAGTATTTGTGG
The DNA here is from genome assembly GCA_947369225.1 of Hofmannophila pseudospretella. Classification (NCBI taxonomy): domain Eukaryota; kingdom Metazoa; phylum Arthropoda; class Insecta; order Lepidoptera; family Oecophoridae; genus Hofmannophila; species Hofmannophila pseudospretella. The sequence goes on from OX376316.1 coordinate 8,788,073, forward strand.
TGGTTTGGTTTTTAATAGATTTAGGTTCATTGGTTGTTTCAGAACGTCTGAATGACGGATTCACAAATACCTTTATAGGTTATTATATTACTTACTGAAATAGCAGTATTTAAAATGCAAGTTTTTCTAGATACCTACAGTATTGTTACTCTTGTATGTCGATGCTCTTGGCTGTTCGAGATTACTAGTATTGTAAGAGTATCGAGTTAAGTATAAGCACGATAAGCTATTAGACTAAACATTTGCATCACAAACGGCTCAGAATGCTAACAGGAGGAAGAACAAATCGAACTAATTTATTTCGACAGTATTATATATTACCTATAGTTTTATTTCGACAGCCTCGTGACTGCTCAATACTCATTTTACATGTGATTTGGCAGTTTTTAACCGTCTTTAAAAACGTATGTTGTTTTCTTTTTTTTTTCTTTTTTTTTTAAATGTTTTTTTTTACCTCCAGTGTGGTCCCTTGAAAAAAATGTCAAGAAATGCAATTCAATATCAATTAATGCACTTCAGAGATAGACAACGGAAGTCCTTATAGTATGTAGATGATCATCAGATCTTGACGTAATTTTTATGGGGCCATTATGGTGGTTAAAAATGAAAAATAATCGTCAAAATCGGTCATACATGAATCAAAAAACAATTAAAAACATATAGTCGAATTGAGAATCTCGTTTTAAAGTCTGTTATATATTTATACTTATCTATAGCAAATTAAGAGCTAATTAAATTAATTAATTTTTTTACCGCTTTAATATAAAATCTGTTTCTTCCAAATACAAGGCAATTTAAAAAAAATCAAGGATTTACTTTGTTCTTCTGATGATAAGTGATTTTTTTTATGAGATGTTTCAGGTAAAATTGGAGAGATTTAGATTTTAGTTTTAATTTAATTTTATCTATAAAATATTAAATTATATTATTAAAATACATTAATGGCAAATCGTATAAGTACTTTCTCGCATTATGTTTTTGTTGACGTTTGCTAACTCATTAATATTAACTTCCATTTGAGTCTCGAACTCTCGATTCGCAACACAGATTGGGAAAACAAAGTTCACAAAATTAAACTTTAAGTAAGTATACCTATAAGTCAACGTCTAAGTGAGGGCGTAGGCGGTAGCTTTTTCGTTTAAAATCGCGGTAATTATAAATATATATTTATGTTTAAACTAGAAACTGAGATTAAGATGCAATGTTGAGATGAATGTTCCGTACAAATTATTGTTTAAACTAGAAACGGAGATTAAGATGCAATGTTGAGATGAATGTTTCCGTACAAATTATTGTTTAACACATTCATGTCTTACGACATGTGTAATATGTTACTGAAATATTGTTACTATTAGTAAAATAATGCTGTTTTACTGTCGTCAATGTAAGATCGGATGCGGTATTCGAAGTATATACACTTTAAAACCTATTTTAAACATATTTGTAAAAAGGTTGTCTGGAAGAGATCGCTTTTAGCGATAAGACCGCCTAGATTGTATTAATCGATTTGTACGCATTGTTTCATACTAATTTTGTGCAATAAAGAGTATTATTGGACCCGCATGCTCCATCTTCGACCTCATCGTCGCTTACCATCAGGCGAGATCGAGGTCAAATGCGGGTTTAGAAGTAAATAAAAAAAAATAAAAAAAAAGTATTCATTCATTCATTCATATTTTTATTCATATTCAAATTTATTCACTTTAAGATTGTACATAAGTAGTTGGTATTTTACAATCTACCTTTATTAGATATACCACCTACAAGAACATACATACATAGGTACATACCTACATATAATATATAACTACTTTATTACATATTTGTTAACCATTAAGCATTTCATGTCGTGCAATATTTTACTGAAATATTTTTTCTATGGAATATGGTTGTACTGTCGCCAATTCAGTAATTTATTACAATTTATTTTATAACCAACTGAGTTATCACAGTCCATTCCGATGGCGGCAAATTAGAAAGCCTTACAGCCTTTAATAAAATATTGCATGAATACGACAGAATGTGTAAAATGACTAGTACGGAAACCGAGTCGGACGGAAGTAGATTTTAGTGTTATTATTTTCAATTTAGTACCTAATTATGAGCTGCATGGCATTGCACGTTTATTACAACGCGGTTAGGTTCACGGTCGGAAAACAACCGCCCACCACCTTGCTACTATAATATAGCGCAGCAGCTACTTGTAGTATCCACTGGCAATATTTTTCGTAATATCAATCGTGCCAAGTAGCAAAGCATGATGTTGATTCTTCATTCGTATTTGTTCGTACGAATCGTTTACAAACACTTTACGGATGGACTACAGCAAACACATTACCATACTAATGGCTCTCACCTCGTTGTTCTAAAAATATCTAGATTTAGGTAGGTGTCGGCAGCAGTACTACGCTCGTGTATAAAACCTAATATTTTAAAAGCTGTAGAAGGTTTTGCGAATTAAAATCAGTACTGCCTCTACTTTTAGAATCATTTTCATATGCCTTAATATCATGTGGGAAAATGTTCAATTTCAGTTTGGTCTAGTTCGCCAATTTTTTTCCCTATTTGTTCTATAGGTAAAATTAACGGATTTTTTTCCTACTTATTCTATTTGTAGATTTAACGGGAACTCAAAATTTTACGTTTTAGCAGGCATTGCGTTTTAATCGTAAGTTTTTGGCAGATGGTATAAAGTTGGACATTTTGCGTAGGTATTGGACTTTCTGCGTAGGTATAATTCACTTTAGCAAGTGGTCGACTGTACTTACTATCTGTTCCACATCCTTTGAGTATTTATCATATGTAGCCTGACCATGACGGCAATGGCTGCTTTTATAATTTTAAACGGTAACGGCACGTTTTACCGTCACGAGGGACGCGAAATTTATGGAACTGTAAGAAGACACTTTTATATTTCCGTCGACGGTAACACGTTACCGTCATATTACCGTTGCCGTGGCACACCTAGGCTCATGGAAAATCGTCACGGAAAAGTTGAGAGTGTAGTGGTAGTCTGTACCTACAAGTATATTATAGATATGTGAGTGAGCGCCTCGCGCCTCGCGATCGCGCCTCCCGCCTTGGGTTACCATATATAAATGGAGGAATGCCTGACTAGGTTTGCCTAAAATGTCTGATCTTCCAGAAAAATGCCTATCGAAAGTAAAAAGCTGTAGGTAATAAGTAAAAGACAATAGATAATAATGAAGATAGATATGTATAAATCAAGAGTTGATTGCTAATCCGTCCCGCGTTCCACCTACCGACTGGTAGGTAAATTATAAAAGCGTTAAACGTGGACGATAAAATCGTGGACGGTAACGGCACGGTAATCATAAAAGCGCCCATTACATACCTACATAGGTAAGTCGAAAATTGCATCATTAGCGACTCAGGCTCTAGAAGGGTCAGGCAAGCGTTTGCTCGTTTGTATCGACTGTTTGCCCACTCGTTAGGCCGGCTCTAGAGTCATGGCGAGACATTTCTGAACGAGCAACTTTGCCACTATTTTCGCCATTGCTCGCCCACTGGGTTACAAATCGGGAATGAATCAATACAGATACAGGGTTATAAATATAACTCCTACCCTACCCTAATTTGGGGACCAGACTATTAGATTGAATATGACTTCCTATTCATAATATGGTTATTTATGTATAGAGACTGAGAATAGAGAAACTAAATTTATGAAAAATTAACCGCTCTGTTTTCAAGAATCTACGTTGATAACATAGCTATAACTAAGTATGTCACTTGACATGGGCTCATCATGGGTAGGGATTGCAATCCGGCATCATTATCAATCCGGTCGGATACGGCCGAATTGGTCACATCATAAATATGTTGCTTTTTCATTCCAAAATCAGCTGCATAAAAATAATCAAGTGTCAATCACAAAGTTTATTAAAAAAACATTTATTTCTTATGAAATCAACTTTTTTTACAGTGCAAACACTGTAATAATTAATCATCAATTACAAATCAACCATAAAAATCTAGTAACTAGTTAAAATGTAATTTTTATTTTAGTAATAATGATTAGATAATGACGGGCGGTTAATTTCAGTTTTACCAGATTTCAAGGCAAATGACATCAATGATACTCTTATCTTGTAATGTAAGTACTTATCGGTAGTGGAAATTTCAAATGCTGTAAAGGACAAATTACAGCATTTGAAAAGACATCCTACACCAAGTATGGGACCATCGGCTTATTTGTGACAGCGTTTGAATCCTGTGATATGCCCATTTTATTATTGACGAATATTCTAGAAACGCATTCCAAACATAAAACAAATCATAACTATCGTCGTTTCGGTGTGCGAAATATTCAAAGTATTATTTTGACAGCTTTAAGTTTTACAAAGCGCTGAATCGCATACACAAAAACCATATTAAAAAGTAACAATCACATGTTTTACTCACGTTCTGTCACTTGTCTGTAATAATTCCGCCTACTGTTTTAGTACATTTTGGAATGTTTCCCTTTAGGACTTTTAAGAAAACTCGACTACACAGCAAAATAGAACGTCAGGTTAATCAGGTTTGGTAATACGAACATGCAAACTACTATACCCTTATTTTTATTACACTGCATTGCAATATTGTCACAAAAATGACCTGATGTGAAGGATGCATTTGCACAACCGTTATTTTAAATTAAATCTAACAAAATCAACTTTAATCAACTGAGATCACAAGTATCGCTCGCACGCATTTAAGTATACCTACTCATGCAACAACGTATTTTTCAAAAAAATCGGTGTCATGCATTTTTTTTAATTTACTGGATCCGGTGATCGGATCTGGCGAACTCGTCCCGGATCCGGTAGACGTCAAATGATGCCTGATTCGCCGGATTACCGGATCCGGTTTTCCGGATTGCAATCCCTAATCATGGGCCCATGCATGGCTCACAAGTACTCATAACATAAGTAAGTAGGTTAACATTTACATAATACATACATGACCTCCAAATTTATCAATGTTCATGGTAGCATGTGGTAGGACATTACATGTCGGAATGTTATATCTACAATTATAAGCTTAAATGTGCGTGTTGTTATTTATGATGCGTACTAAACATGGCCGATTTAAAAATTGTAAAATTAGTCTGTTTTTATTGTATATAAAATAAGGAGTAAAAATAAGCAGATCGAACGAATAAACGAGCCATCCATCTTTGAAACCGAACGAAATTTTGTACCTATTATTTGTTATTTTCAATTATTTCCAAAAATTCTATACCTAGTAGATGTATTAGAGAGTTCTGAAAAAATTAAATGCTTGATAAATAGTCGCAGTACAACGTCGAATTAGGAAGCAATAAGCAGATAACTTGTAAAGTAGAATTTAATATATATTATTGTAGAATTTTAGATTCAACGAAATTCTAGAAAAAATCGTATTTCTAAGCCTAGATAACACTCTAATTCATTATTTTAGTTAGAGAGATTCCTTTTTTCCTACGTCACAAAACACCTACCACATACTTAATTTAGCTTGGTTTAGCTACGTACCTATATCAGTTTACCCACTTAACTCGTGAAATACTAAAACAGTCCGTTTTTTGTTATTGCATTTTAAATTCTAAAACGCTATTTACTTTCTTTAATGGAAAATGTTATTGGTTAGATTATGTACTTGTACAATATAGGTATAAATATTTACTTCATCAGTTTGTTCAGAAACAAAGCAAGACGTTGTTAAACTTTAATACGATCATAAAACTTTCTGTATCGGTGCTCTCGGAATTTGAATATTATACGTACAGTTGTAGGTTATAGGTTTATTTTGGTAGCTCACTCCGAATTAATTACAATATTGATTAGGAATATATCTTCAGCAGCGTGTTATAAGGTATAGATACATAGATATATTATATATAAACACTTTATTATACACAAATACAGGAAAAGTAAAAACTACAGGAATAGTAGCACAAGGTAAGTTAAGGCAAGGTGTGTATGTAAGTATGTATCATATATGATAGACACAACACAATCTTTCTTCTTTTACGGCATAAGGTATCTGTATTTAAAACTAGTGATAGTTTTATGTAGTCATAGAAATATGACTTGATCTGTATATGAACTATGCAAAATTTAAAGATATTTTATGAGTTTTAAGATATGTTAAAATTATTAGTGGCAGAGATCGATTTTATTAGATAGAATACCTTTTTAGAAGATCCGGCAATCGTGAGCTAATAAAAAACTCAACGCCTAAAAACGCTAAAACCCTTACTAAATATCGAACCATTTCGTTACGGTTTCTTTTTGTTTTTTGAGGCTTTAGAAGTTTTAGCTAAAAAGTATTTTGCTGAAAAAGAAGGAATTCTTTTTATAACCTACCTAAAGCTACCTGTTACAAAATAAATTCATAACCGATACATATATCGGATGTTTTGATACAATACTTATAAAAAACTGTTTGAAAAAGGAGCAGGAATGTGTTAGAAAGTTTGTATAAAATTACGCCGTGATGCTTCACCTTAACTGTTTGTAATTAAATTAAATATTTACAACTAATTACGGAATCTAATACCCGAAAGCATGACCTTACTTAGTTTCTAAATTCCTAAAAAGACTAGGTACCTATGCAATATTAGGACAGCAATGTACAATTGCGTCCTTTCCTTTTAGCTGTATAAAAGGTTCTGGTAGCATTAAAGTCTAAATAATTAATTCAAGGTGGCAAGGACGAACGCAGCGATTTGGTACAAATCAACACCAATTTTGTATGAGCGTGATTAATTATTTGTTTGTGTTCTTTTGTTTCGAGTTTTTTGATTGCCTTCTCAGCAATAATGTAGTTAATGGGTTTAGACAGCTGTTGTTTACTGTAATTTCGGGGTTAGTAGGAATACCCAACGAATATAACACCAATCTCATTGGGAATACCACGGTTAATCTTTGAGTAGTACCTATTTACTTCAAGTTTCTATATTAATTTATGTTAGGATTATACAATAACATTTTTTTAGTTAGTACGAATATAGAAGAATAACTGTATGAATATCTACCTTGTGTAGCGAACGATTTTAACAAAAACATTTTACATTTAAAAATAGATTTTATCAGCAATCCATTGTGTGCCTGGGCTGCCTGTGAATTAAATGAAAGAACAACGGTTAAGCTCGATTACCCGAAGCGAGTATCCGTGTTGGAGGCACGCACAGGTTTTTTTTCCTAAATTGCTACAGCCACCTGAGCCGGTTGGTCTCTATCGAGAGCTCTCCAACTGCCTAACTGGACCCTAAACTTCATCAAAGGTTGGAGACCACTTGACTGGACGGACAACAAGATTCAATTCACTAGACCAACACTTGACGCCTTGTTAGTTATGTTCAGCAAGTCCTTTGATGATGTTAATTATCTGTAGGTATACTTGATACAAGAACTGAACAAGGATTGTGGTTTATCAGATAATCGGTGTCCGATTATAAAAGATTTCAAATATCTTCAAATGATCATATTGGTTTATTTATAGAAAAGGCCAATACTTTAGTAACTATAGATTGTTTAATTATTATTTTGGTATGTCGGGGAACAACCTCTAGCTAGATAACCACTGCATGAAAGTAACTTAAGTGAAAATAGTATCCGTTTTCCTGTAAGTAATTCATTCATTCATTCAAAGGGAAAAGATACAAACTTCATTGAACCTTATAGGTAATAATCCGCATAAACATAGGAATAACCCAGTAAACGTATGTAAAATTGTAAGCGTATTTTTAGAGCGGGCTGCACTCAGCTGGGTGGAGAGACGTCGGATTGAATCATAAAGTAACATTGACGTCATCTGCTGGTACTCCTAACAACTCACAGGAAAAGCGATAAGCTAACCGTAAAATGGGTATCTTTACCTACATATTCGGATCGTATTTTATTACATCTGTTTTCATTTTTGTCTTCTCAATTTACTTTTATCACTTTTTATCTCATTTTTCTTTCTTTCTTTGATGAGCAATAGCGCTGTTTCAACTCTTATCTTATCCTAAGGCTGCAGTTAAACGTCACGAATTTTTTTTTGCGGCGACCGCTCGGCCTCCGCTTGGCCGGCGCGCCCTCGTATTCATTAATAGCGAGTGTAAACTCTATGTACTAGGCAACAACATTAAAATTCCTCGCAATCACCTAACCGCGTGGCGGAGAACGCGCGGCGGCAAACGCGCGGCGACCGGCCGCGCGGTCGGCACGCGTTGTAAACGCGGTCGCGTTGCGACCCCGCCCTCCGCGCATTCCATTCCCCTCCCGCTTCAGTTAGCAGGGTTTGAAAAACCGATTCCTGGTGGGTACCGTTTAAATCGGTTACCCATAGTTTCGGCTACCGATACGAAACGGAAACCGAAACGTATGACTCCTGTGACTGATGTGCGTCACGTGGCGCGTGTGCCTCATGTGCCGCGTGTGCCTCATATGTCTCACTCAAGTGACCAATTATCTCTTCACGATGAGTTACATGAGTCACATGCGTCACAAGTGTCATATTCATACCGGAATAATCCTGCCAGTTAGTACAAACTTGCTTAACGCTTGTGGACGTGTATCGCGTTTAATTACAAACGTTGTATCTAAATAGATAGACCTTATTTTTCTTAACAGCGCGGTCCATAGATATGTGCACACGGTCGCGCGGCGTGGCTACCGCGCGACCAAATTCATGTCAAATAAAAGCGCCCTTTGGGCCACAGTCTATATCAATAGTTCCAATTCTATATCAGTAGTCATCCCTATTATATTATAAAACGATGTTTACAAAAATCTTCTGTAACCAAAAACGCAACATACTCAGGTTGAGTACTGTTTCTTTTTAATATTAGGGTTGTTTGTCCCATCAACTTTTCATAGAATAGAATATTCCAATTTGCGAGCGCTCCATATGAAAAAGTGAAAAACATGTTTTTCTTTACCCAAAAACCTGCCAGGCGCCATCGCCACTGATACTTTTAAAATTTGTGCTACGAAAAATGGCAAAGCGAGTTTTGTTTTTCTGGTCAGACTTTAGTTTCATCAACTATTATAATTGGTTTCGTATAAAAGCACTACATACCCACAACTGGTAGATTCATAAAACTATATAACTTTATAACTATTGAACAGTAGGAACACCTATAGGTAGGGGTCATAACTCATAAATAAGTATAAGGTTTTTTATGGGAGTCGAAGATTTTGGAGGGATACGACCGCGCCTGGATCTGTGTGTGCATTTCGAGCATTACCCAATTTCCGATTTGGTTAGTCTGAAATATATTTTCATCGTGATGACGTATCTACACACGCATACGCACCAACCACAATGAAATAACTCTTACTACTGATTGAGTTTGTTTTGAGTTCCCGATATAACGTGTTAAAAATTTCGTTTTAGTTACTGAAACTGAAACTACCTAAGTAGTACCTATATCTAAAAGTATGAAAGCTGAAAAAGTTAGAAAGTACGAGCATTTACCTGACGCGAAACCCCCTATAAAGGCAAAAGGGGGTGTTCAGCAGTACCTATAACTGAAAAAATATATCTCCATAAAAAAAAGTTTACTTATGGAGATATATTTTTTTGCGAAAATCTTAAAGTCGTAGAACTAAAGTGGTTCGGTTATGGATACTGAACTCTCACAAGCTTTTTGATGCGCTGCTAACCTTAGATGGAGTGCCTCATGTGCCGGTAATTATGCTGGCTCTCTTACGCTAGCCGGAACACATGCTTGCATTGCTGCTTTGCTGCAGAATAGGTAGGAAGTTGCCTACCTCCCAAGGCAGACATGCGCATCACTGTTTACCACCTATCTTTTAATTTTCCACCTGTTTCATACATTCATGAGTACCCTACATCACACATGAAAAACAAAGGAGAGCGAGCGAAAGTTAATTATCTACTCGACTTTGCAAAATCAACTTGGCCCTTTGTCTTCTAAAACTCTCCTAATTAGGTACCTGTAAGGAACGTCTTGCTCTTAAAGGTCAATCGGCTATCAAAATACTTTTAAGAAAATTTAATAAAAATTTAAATTTGAAAAATTAAATTAGAAGGTAAGTATTACAGAAGAGCCGCTCTCTTTGTTTCAGCCGATAAGAAATACTTTTCAATCGTAAATTCAGAGCGTCATTCTACATCATACCACAGATTAGAGATACATACATACATTCTACATCATACTAAGTTTGTATTCATAACATCTGATAGTAAAAGGATAGTAAGTATAGTATGTATGGAGAGACGCATAAAGGAATATTATTACGTTTATAAGAATATTTTGCTGGATACTATCCAGATAAACAATTCAATTAGAATTACGCAACCAATAATTGAACATAGATATAAGTACATACAATAGCTATATATGCTGAGCTGAGGCCTATTTGGTGCTGCAGCATACGCCGTGCATTATTATTAATTTAGTTTAAGAATATATTGTATAGTATATATGTATATGTATACACTTTTCTTAAAAAACTGAATAGAAATAAACAGTTATTAAATTAATTGTATACACTTGTATACACCTGTATACACTTATTTATTATTGTACAAAATACAAATGGAATTGCGTGTGTGCTGCAAATAAACGTTTTTCTACTCTATTCTATTCTATTCTATACATGTGCCTACTTAGGTACTTATTATTTTAAACGTGTTGAAAACAATAAAAGCATGTTCGCACCATAAATAAAAATATGCTAACAGAATACCAACAATATGTTGGTTTACCGCAACTAAACTAAGTATCAAATATCCAAAACAGAAGTCAGTAGTTGAAATCCCAATCCGTGTAGTTTGATACATGAACTAACAACGTACGCAAACTGTGCTGTTTCTATTTGTGTGTATTTACAATTCATCATACATCGTAAACAAGTCAGTCAAAACATATCGTCGTAACGGAGATCATTATTTTGAAAACTATGTATCTAAACTTGCTTTCTCTGTTTATAAGAACAAGTTTGTAAAAAGTAACGTTGGCTGTGAAACTGAAAACGCTCAATCGTTTTGAAAATGATTGTTTTCTACTCCCATTTCGTAATTTGTTCAATCACATCTCATCACTAGCCTATTAATGTCCGCACTGTTATGGCACAAGCCTTCCCTTGCACAAGGGGGTACGGGCCATGATCCACCGAGCAAACCCAGTGTTGATTGGTGGATTTCACATACCTTCGGAAACTTTTAATTTCCTCAGACATGCAGGTTTCGTCACGATGTTTTCCTTCACCGAAAGAGCAGAGCAGTCGGTAAATGTATGTAAGTATTCGGAAAAATTCGAACGAATTTCGACGACTCGAGACGACAACTTGGACCACGCACTGTTGTCGACGGAGTTTTGACGAGCTGTCGTGGCATGTTGAACGCTTCACATAGTTTGCGTTTTCAATTATTTAGGTATATCATTGTCGTAGAAAAAGTATTGTATGCAACTGCACTTAATTAGCCATTGTAAAATACATTTTTTCTATTATAACTAAAAACTTATTTTATGGCTGTAATCACGTGTTATTTGCATAAAATACTGTTATACTTACCTATAGTAGGTAATTTAAATTGTTGACTTTCAACGCAAATATTATGCTCTACACTAGTTAATAATAGCGTTTCGGTTTTTTTTAAAATAGTAAAGTTCGACCCTATTATATCCCATGTGCCCATTGTCTCCATCATTGTGTGTTGTCAATTGTTTTTGGACCCGGGATTCAGGGAATTTATTGGTACTTATTTCTTCAAATAATAGGTACAGTGCAAAAACGTCGATAAACATCGACCGGGCCAACGAACGGCCCAATAGACTAATGGACAAAGAGAACCTCCCCACATACCCGGAGGCGGCCTGCACGTGGAAAACTAATCGAAAGTCCAATGTGCCTGTACAAACTAAGTATTTTATGCTATTGGAATTGGATTGATTAAAATGATTAAGTATGTTTGAAACCGGATTTAGCCTCAGCGGTTTATTACATCTGTGTACTGTTATGTCACAGGCTAATTAATTAACTAGCTTAGGCGTAATAAAAAACTGAACATTGGCTCCATAGGGCTTATCCCGTAGGATTTTTTTGACAATTACGAAACGAAAATCCCTCTCGAAAACGAGGTCTGAAACTTACTGGGTATTCAAGACTTGTGTTCTGAATTCAAAATTGACATCCGTCTAATAAAAGCCGATTAACTGAAAAGTGCATATTTTTCTTAATTTATTTCAAGTGACGACCGTAACATGGAGAATAATTTCAAATTGCGTACCTGCACACGGCGGCTATTCACAATATCAGTCGATAATTTCGAGGAGGCAGCGAATGTACCAGGTCCTGAAAGGGCGTTCTCTTTCCGTTCGTATTAAACTTGGTAAGCTGGACGACAAAATTTTAGACCACTTACTTTCAACGGACGCTGACGAAAAAACTTTGGAAAATGAGCTGATGTCCACCGATAAGTACAAAACCCGTAGGTACACTGTAGAAACGAAATATGAAGTAGCAATGGAGAAATATACAGTACCAACTCGGCGGAGCAGCGAGCGGTTGCCTTGCTTGTCGCTTCGTCTCTATCGTCTCGCATACGGAAACCATCACAAATTCATTTACCACACATTTCCGGTCATCTCCGGAAGTTTTTGAGAAGCATTGCTATAATTCAGCAGCTCTCTCATTAATCTGAAACCTGTGTAAAGGGGAACGATAGATTTATTCGAAATTTTTCGATTGCCTACGGAGTTGTGTGGTATTTATGCCGAGCTCGTACGGAAACCATCACGAAACCATTTACCAGGCATCTCCGCCGGTCTTCAGTCGGCAGTTTTTCGAGATGCATCGTCCTTGCTTCCTTGTTTCGCAATTTCATGAGTCGATTTGAAGTGATAACGAAACGAACGAAAACGAGAACTTCCCTAACTTTTGAAGTTATTTATAACTGCACTCACATATTTTGAAAAAATGGTATGTATAGTCAGCGAGAAAATGGGCAGTTCTCACATTTTCTTTTTATGATGGTTTAATCAACCCTGTTTCTTATAAGGATGAAAAGACTCTATGGGACCAACTGAGGTTAGAGTACTAGAAAAGTAAACTAGAAACTAGAAAGTCTAGTAGACTAGAAATACGAAATAGAAAACTAGAAATACGAATTGAAATGTAACTCATAGAGCTAGAGGATGTTACAGATGTTTTTACTTTTTTACGTGAACCTTTTTAGATTTCGAAATACGTACAATATTATGAAATAAAACATCTTTGAAATTCAGAGTGCCGTAGTGAGCCACTTTACACATCACACAAAAGTGTTTCCGTGTTCGCTTCGTGCTTTTGAGTGTTAAAACACACTAAATTGTATAATGTGAAACAGTATTTATGTATAGGTACTTGATATAGGCAGATAATAGGTAAATGTGCGAGTACCAACTAGGTATACATATGTGTATTTTATCTGCATTCAACCTTATTGTCTGACTGGAAAATTGGGTGTAAATGAATAGGGAAACAGTGATTGAAACTCGACCTGTTATTTTGATACCATGGCAAAAACATATACTCGTACTTCGTCTTCTTCTTTACAGCCTATCGTGACCCATCGTTGGGTATAGGCCTCTTCATGTGCACGCCATTCTCCTCGGTCTCTAGCCGTTCTAAAAACATATACGGTTCGGACTTAATAAGTACTTACTTATGCAGGAACCGAACCGGCTTCGTATTGTTTCACTCAGTATACGAAATAATCCGGTTCGTATTTTTGTGAGGTGTGCTTAGTTTGATTGAATAATTGCCCACTTACAATAAGTTATATGTAAGTTATATGTAGGTACCTATGTACATTTCATGAAAAAGCGTTTTTCATATAACCCTTTTGTTATATTTACTGCTTTTTTGTACATACTCATATATAGGTAGGTTATTTAGGTAATTACCTACGTCACATACTACGCTATCAAAGTTAAAGTTACGAGCTGGCAAGAGCTTATAATTAATTATTTTTGTATCTGTTAAGTTGGTTAGCTGGTTAACGTATTAGTCTCACTTTATTAATTTAATAGAGATAAATTTATCTTTATTTACTGTTTACACACATCCGTCGCCGAGTGATATGAAATGTTTTAACGTAACAAAAGCAAAAATAATATATTGAAAAATGTAATAACAGGGAAAAGTTTCCTTTTTGTTACTTAAATTTTACACCTTGCGGTTTTTAAGAAAAAAATCGCTTCGAGAATGTACTATTTAAACAGATAACCGCATCATCCAAAACTGAAATGGACTTAAGTTGGCTTTATATAAAGCCAACAGATCAAGATAACTTCCATCCATTTATTGTGACTATCAGCATTCGCTTTGTAGGTACCTAACTTATAACTTCCCATACATGTGGCACTTATACATTATGTATATGTTACGGGCGAAGTATGCAGGGTGTGCGGTTAGCTTTTTGTCTGAAATTTGTATGAACATATGCAATCGATTTTTAAAATATCTTCAGATTCATTGATATTTTCACTAATTGATACTAAGCCTTTTATGTAGAGTTAAAATATACCTTTCAGATGGTGTCAATAAAATGGAGGGACCATTTTATACGCACAAAAAAGTAAATTTTCACTTAGCACTTTTTCCTGTTGAAAAATTAAAAATTCGTACTTACCAACTTTTGCACTATGTGACCTAGTAACAATATCAGTTATAATATATAATAATTTTGAAACTTTAGAGCCGTAGACAAGTGGAGGGTTGGGGAGCGCTAAGACTAAAAAACCCCGACCGAATTCTTCCGCCCCTATTTCTGGAATACATTCTCCTCCAAATGACACAGGAAGTTCTGACACGAGCTACGAGTAAAACCCATATATTGACATATCGGGCTTGGTTAAATCAATTACACGCTTAATCCCTTGTAAGCCTATGTAAATACATCTTATTAGTATGCATGATTACTTCATATCTATCTACAGTTTATTACATAGCAGTGCCGTATATCTATAGCCCAAAAAAAATTGAGGTATATAACCACGTGCCTCCGATCGACTCGCAATATAGTTATCGAGAAAAACCCAATCCGGTTTTTCTCGATAACTATATTGGATTTATATACCTACCTAAGTACCTAACCATTTGTTCTAAAGCAGTTTCATTTTAGCATATGACGTGTGTTATTTATTTATTTATTATATTTATGATTATATATTAAGTATTATATTTCTGTATATATTATAGTATTTATGTAATATTATTACTACTGCTTTGCAAGTTGCAAAGGCTAGCATTTTTTTTTATTGTTGTTATTTATTTATTTGAGGGTAGTAATTATTTCATACGCCTTTTGCACCCGTATATTATGTATATTATGATTTTTCCATCACCTGAAAGTTCCCTGGAAGATATCGCTTAAAGCGATATACAGGGTGTAACATTAAGAACGGTCAGTATGGGAAAGTCTGAAACTATAAGACATACGAACATCTGTTCTTAGGAACCATGTCATCAATTTTAGTAATAAGTAAAACTGTATTCATACATTTAAAAAAAAACCTGTACTCAGCCTGGGAATCGAACCCGGTTGTTTTGAAAAAAAATCCAACACTATTTCTATTTGGATATCGACTGTGTAGGTGTTAAGGAATAAATGTTAGTATGAAACGTGATGTTTAAAATTAATAAAACGCATTGTTTTCATATCTTTTAATTTACTTTAGACTAGACTATTAATTACTATCTTTTAATTTATTTTAGACTAGACTATTTCTTGTGGGGTTACGTTAAGGATGAAGTGTACAAAACAAGCTACGACACAATTGAAGACCTAAAAGCAGCCATAGAGACAATTTTAACGCAAAGTCACCACCTGAAGATACAACATTCAATAGTAAGATCGTTACCTAAACGAGTTGAATGTTGTATTTTACAAAATGGTAGTCATTTCGAACACCTACTAAAATAAATTAAAAGATATGGAAACAATGCGTTTTATTAATTTTAAACATCACGTTTCATACTAACATTTATTCCTTAAGACCTACACAGTCGATATCTAAACAGAAATAGTGTTGGATTTTTTTTCAAAACAACCGGGTTCGATTCCCAGGCTGAGTACAGGTTTTAAAAAAATGTATGAATACAGTTTTTCTTGTTACTAAAATTGATGACATGGTTCCTAAGAACAGATCTTCGTATGTCTTATAGTTTCAGACTTTCCCATACTGACCGTTCTTAATGTTACACCCTGTATAGGCCGCCTTCTGCACATTATATTGTACCTCTCTTTATGTTGTATGTTTTGTTTTTGTCCCGGGTGTGCAATAAAGTATATTTGTATTTGTACCTACAGGATACTGGACATTTTAGTACAGTGAACGTTTTGGGATTGAACATTATGGTACCTATTATAGGACACTGGTTTTTTCGTGCCTGAACGTCCTAAGATTTCGCAGTGGGGGGCGAGGTCATTATCTGACTACGACCCTATCACATAGTCAAGGCAATTGATTGAGCGACTTTTTTATTATTTCAGTCAGTGTAGATGTGTGGCAGAATTGATTGTGTCATGATTCATTACTCATAAAGTAAGGAAAACCCGCCAGCTAACAAATTTTTTTCATCCATGGACTGCGTCTACTATACGATGCTTTAATTGTTTACGTCTAAAGATTTGCTTAATTCTGAAGATGGACGATATTGTACCGAGTAATACCGACTCACACTTGCACACTGCAACGATTTTTAGTGTTCAATTCCATTACTTCCCTACAGAACAACTCCTAGCATCCTTCGCTTTTTCTACTTCTTATTTTATCATTATGGGAATACAAAACCATTAGGTAATAAAAAAAATTTCTTCCGTAGAACCTTATTTCTGAATACTGTCCACTTTTTTGATAAATCCAGGTGAAATGATTTATTTGGGAGTGGCTATGTATGTAGGTATGTATTTTTCGATTTTCTATATTTCTATGTTTAGGTGTCTGCAGTGTACTAAAGGCAAGATTCCTGTGAACTTATTTTATTTCTTGTTTAAGTGTGCTAAATAAACTTCCAATAAAAATAATTTACGAGATCAATATGAATTGAAGTCAAAACAGTTTTTGGGCACGAGCTAGTGCTCTATATTATATATGTATTACGGTCCAAGCCTTTCCAAAAACACTTCTTTACTAAGACTTAAAGACTTCATTTCTCGATCTTTGTTCAGATATACCTTTAGATTTCTAGATATTTGAAGAATTATACTTAGATGATAGACGATCGCTCCGGGTCGTACCTGGTGCAAAGGTTGGCCGTAGCGATACAGCGCGGTAACGCCGCGAGCGTTATGGGCACCTTTGCTCCGGGGACGACAAGGGGCGGGCTATTTGATTGACATTATTTCTTTATTGGAAAATTATTATTATTATATGACATGTAAATTAATTTTATAAATAGACGATTGGAATTTCTTGTCTACAGATTTTAATTTGAACTTTGAATTGAAACTAATAAGTATTTAGGCCCAAAACACAGCAATGCAAGCGTGCTACTTTGCGGTATAAATATCGCAATACCTACCTAAAGGTAGGTATTTGTTTTATAGAATCCGAATAAACAGTCACTGTCTGCACTCAACGTCTTTGATCAAAATATCTATTATACCTACTTATGAGCTTATTACACTTGTGACTTGACTGAATTAAGTCAGTCTGACAATTCAGTCAAGTATAATAAGTCCATTAATTTGCATTTAAACATGCCTAGTAGCGAAATGTATGTTGCGCTTTATTGATAACACGCTGGCAAGTACTTACTTTTTTTAAATAGCATAGGTATAGGTAGGTAATCGTAAAAATTGTTTTTTGTACTTGACAATTTTTACGATATTATATTACGGGGTAAATGCCTGCCTAAATAGCTATTAATAGTTAATAAGTATTTACACATTCCAGATGAGGAAAAGGAATTTCAAAAACGAAAGATTTGTGTTGTGAACATTTAATTATGAAAACAGTAAGTTTATTGATTTCAGGCTACAGTAATAAAGAGGCAATTTATCAACATTCAAAAACCTATCAATTTTATCCAAACAACGTTTTTCTTCGAACACCCGCTTTAACGTGTGATTGAGCAGTTTCTCGGTAAAGTTAAAAGTATAGCCGTGTATGCTACGGATTATCGGAAAAGAGCCTTTTTGGCCACCTACATAGCATGGAAGCTTCATTTTATATTTAATCCCTTCAAAAAGGATGCAAAGAAAGAATATTTCACATACCTATTCTACTATCCAAGCTCACTCTTTATTGTATGAATAAATTTCTAAAAATCAATACGAAAACGTTACCTTAACACATGAATTAGCTGGTTATTGCAATAATGTATTACCGAACTCATTTTTTTTCTACATATTACATATAGAACAGAGAAGGTACTCCGAACCTTTACATATTATGAAAGGATTTCGTAGCGAATTTCCCCTGTTAACTGAAATGAAAGATTCTCAAAGGTTAAGTCGCTTTTCCACTCTCGTTGGCGGAACACAGAGCGTTAGTTTTTAATAAAAGGCATCTAACTCTATCTCATATTACTTAATATAATTTATTGCCATAAAAATAAATGTGTTTCAACGCGCGTGTTTAATGCAATAATAACATTAGCAGCGCATTAAACGTGAGTAAATATTTAGTCGGAACGCACCTCGTATTCTTTCCGGGGAAATTCAGAGTTTAACCAGGTTTATAGTCGTTAAAATACATTTATATCTTTCACGATATGTGCTAATAAACCCGAAATAGCGTGGGTGGTTATATCGGCCTATTGTTAGAGTCTGCCTTCACGGATCTGAACAATAGAATACCTACACAGAATATGTACCGTACATATTCGTTTGAGAATACATTAATTTGTCTATGGTTTCAGATACAGTTGGATGCCTACTTAATGGTATTTATTACTCATACCTATAGACTGCGAGAACCTACCAACTCTTCTAGTTGTTAACTTAATAATATACATACCTATTTAAACACTAGTTGTTAACCCGTGACCATTTTGTATAGTCACGGGGAATCTGCGGGCGCTGCTTCTTTTCTTTCAGCTATAGCACCTTACGAAGCGGTGGCAGAGTAAAAAAGATGACGTTGAAAAAATGTACTTTGAAATTATTTTTCTACAATTTATAAATGACCCGCATTTCTCTACGTAACACTGTCGAAAAGTTCCAAATTGTGAACGACCCTGTATACTCTGGTGTAGATCAGTGACTAAGGCCTGGTTTACACCTTTGCAAGTGGCAAGGACAGTGGACTTTGTATGAACTGTTTTTGCCACTTGAAAAGGTGTAAACCAGCACTGTCCTACTGTCCACTCTCCTTGCCACTGTCCTACTGTCCACTTGACTAATCACTTGAAAAGGTGTAAACCTGCAAAAGCAGAAAATTTAAAAGAAATTAGGGCATATCTTTTTTGCAGCATTTCTCTAACGGTCACCGTTTAAGAGTTATAAACCTTCAAAAAAAGCTAACCTATTCATTGCCAGATCGATCCGCATTCCAGAAACATACTTGTGCTTTATGTAATAGGATTTTGTAACCTTTATTAATTTTTAAACAGGTATAGGTAAGGTACCGCAAAGGTTAATCAACCACTGATTACCTGACATTGGCCGTGCAACATGCAAGAAGTATAGACTAATCTTACGCAAGTGTTGGTATTTGGGTTAAGTATTACCTACTTAAAACTTCATATGCTAGCTTTTTGAAATACTTGTTTGAATTATATGCGAAACTCATACCAATTTGTAAAAGAGACTGAATCGCTCGGTTCGGAATATCACTAGATAACATTTTATTACGTATGATGCAGTCATTTCTATATAATCGATCGTAATATCAGAAGTCGGGAACCGTCAATAATTTAAGCCGGAACATGAACTGTTAAATACAGATTGTTAGTTTACAATCTGGATACATATTGGGTAACATAAATAATAAGTCAGCGTAAGGTCAGCGTACATGAATTGTTAATTTTTATTTAATGCTTAATATACTTTTAGATCAAGAAAAACTTTTTTTATTTATAATTTGTGCTGCATTTATCTTAAACATGCTCTTTGTATAATATGTTAGGAACTCAAATTAGAAAAACGCAATTTATTTTTCTAGAGGGTCAGTAAAACTAAGTTCAGGAGTCTTTTAGAACCTAAGTAATGTTATAATAGTAGGAACAAAGATAAAAATTACACAGGAATTGCGTTTTATAAATGGAGAAACAGCATTGAACAGGCATAGATAGTTATTACGATGACAACCCCTAATCCAACCCACAATCAATTAAATTGTTAGAAATTTTGAAATTTTAGTACAAACAATAATTAACTCCGTAACTGTACTGTACTGTACCAAGTAGATACTTAAGTAATACATTTTGAATTCCGTTATCTACAAGTAATAACTTGGTTCATTTGTTAGATAACGTCGAAGTGTAAAGTTAATTAACGAATAAAAGTTCCTAACTGATTTTAACAAAATGGCAGTGACATAACAACTTATAGGTAAGTATCTTAAAATGTTTCAAGTAAATAATTATAATATTCTTACCTGCACACGTGGTGATAGCACGAACCCACGTGGGGCTCACCCAGCGGCCGTAGCCGCGTGGTCACCGTCGCACATGGTTACAGTTATTTCACCAGCCAACCCTCAACTTTATTCACTCACTTAAAATCAATTTAAGGTATGCAAAGTCCTTCAACGGAGAAAAGTGTCCTGTCCTCAGGGTACGGGAAATCGCGAAAAGCGTGTTCGGTCCACGAAGCGAAAGCGCGGTCTCGCGAGGGTACTTCGGAGCCAGACTCGCGCCCACGAGCTTGTGGCGATGCGCCCCGACTGCCGGCGCGTTGGGCGGGCGGGTCCTCTCCTCCCGCACCCGCCCGCTAATGCCTTAAATTCCTTGCATTCCGTCCAGCACTTTTAACCGCCGCCGCTAAGTGTTTGCTGAAGCACTTGTAATCGTGCTGAAAGATGTCTAATCGCTCTCGACACGAATAGGTATATTGTGTGTCACAGGTATTCAACCGATGTTTGCTACCTGTGAGCATACTAACACTGGTATTTTCCATTAGGTGCTTACCTATCGACAATCGTACGTTTGTAGTGTTTGTCTTTGTATAAATCAAAAACTAGTAGATACGTACGTCGGTGTTATAGTTACTTCCCCTGTGAACAGCGATTTCGAAAAATCAGTAGGTATATAATATATGAGCTTCGAAATCTATGCTCTACAAAAATAAATTTTAGAACTAAAACTCAAGTGACACCCACACATACTTAAATCGAAAACAACGTCAAAATAAGTAAGTATATAATAAAATTCCTTTGATCGAAAACAAGTTGTACTACCTATAGATTATATCCTATATTCTAGGTATATTTATATCCTCTACCAATTTACAAGCGTTACCAATCAATTTATAAGCTTATATAAGCACTTCATGGAATACGAAACATCCATACACAAAACATACCTGTACCTATAGGTAATCCTACTTTCGAAAACCAAATCTCTTTGGTCCGGATCTGATTGAATTTGCAAATGTAAAACAGACACGCAAATCAGGCGCCCTGGATACCTATTGAGTTTACTTTTGTGATTGGCTTCTGATAACATTCGCCTACATTACAATTATTACTGACGGACATACTGACAAATTGAATGTCAGCGCAGCGGAGTCGGAAATTCCGAATATAACTTTAACTATACAAACAGAGGCGGCTTAAGCGGCGGGCACACTGGGCAACTGCCCAGGGGCCCCGCGCTGAGACCATAATATTATTAGAAAAAGCTTTGTTAAACTATTTAAATACATCTTGGTCAAGTGACTAGGGTACGTACAATTTATGACGAAATACGAAAGCAATGGAATGCAACGCAACTGCCCGCAGGGAGAATTCAGCACACGTACGATGCAGATTGCGTCACTGTTTCTTGTAGGAAGATCACTATTATCTTTGGTGCGTTTTTATGTTTTGTACATATTGTTGTTTTTTTAAGGCAAAGGGAACTGAGCCCATACAGCCATGTCTGATGTAAACAACTCTTTCAAGTCTTCATTAAAATGCTGGTTTGACACATTTCAATGCTATCTGGGAGAATCTTCCACGCTTCTGCGCCATCCGAACCAAATAAGAAGGCGTCCCGGACGCAGTGTGGCTCTTCAAAATCCAGCCAAGTACGGATCGGGCTGCAGCGTCTTATTTGACTTTACTTCACTGTCCCACACATTATTCACATCTTGTCGAAGTTTTTCGAGCAAGAAACACCATTCTTACTAGAAAAGCACTACTATAAAACAATTTGCAAGACAAATCGAAACAAAGCTGACGTGGACGCCACAAAAGCGCGGGAGAAACTCGTTTTGTACATAAGCAACTTGAACATAAATGTAACAAATTACATGACAAATGGCAAATTAAATGTGACATGTTACAAGTGACAGGTGATAAGATTGCAACGATTTTTGCTTTGCGGCAGATATAGGTAACCTATGTAAGAAATCTAATACCACCTTCAAATTAAAATTATATCTTCGTAAATTCTAATAAAATAAAATAACAGAGAATTACTACTTACATCAGTGAGAGTGAGGAAGAACAACGCCTTTTGTTGTTTTCAAAAATACTAGAGGTGTTTACAAATATCTCTATATTAAAAATTTAAGAATAATATAGGCTCGGCGGGCTGATAATCTTCCAATTCTTCCAGTTTCATATTGTGAAATTGAAGTTCACTTACTTTTTCCTGGTCAACATCAGATTCTCGAGATTTCCGATATCGGAAACGCACCATGAACCTGAACGTTTGAGTTCAAATTTGAACCATCTATTACCGTTCCAGAGATCCCATCAGACATCAAATATATTCCAAGATCTTATAAACCACTTGTCCAACTTTTATCAAACCTAGCAAAGAACACTCTCAACAAAATTCTGTATTAAATATTTTTTAAACCGGGTCCAAATAGGATCATCCGTTGTTAAGTCATGATGCCACAGACAAATACACAAACAGAAAAACGTGTCAAACTTATAACACCATGCCCTACCTCAATCGGTCGGTGGTTAAAACTAGGAGTTCTCTTTTAGGTACTGTGTAACGATGTCGACTTCATCGTCCATATCAACCTCCTTGCCATCAAATTCAACCTCATCGTTAGCGTTTATCTCATCTCATTTCGTATTGGCATCTTCATTTCTTCATTTAAATTCAAAATCATGTTCCCATTCCATTTCTAAATTTCATTATTCCATTAATTTCATTGTTTTATTTGTACATTCACTTTTTATCTGTATTTCGTCTCGAACGGACGTCTCCCGTTCGCTCTTATTTCCTACTACCTATTTTCTGTGTTACCTACAATTCTTCTATTTCTTCATCTGCGCACTGTCCTAGAACCCTGCTAGCCGGCAATAGAGGACAGACCGTAGCAACTGTATGTATGTACATGGAATTCGTACATGTATGAGGTTGAATTTTACTTCCCTTAGATCCCAGGTCTATGCGTAAAGTTGTAAAACAATAAAGTCAGAAATAACTCGACGCGGCGCTCGCGCTGTAGGCCAGGCAAGAATTTTAATTTTCAGTAGGTAAGACGCCAGTATAATTTAATTTCCGAACTCATTAGCAATTTAAATAGCCGGGATCAAAAATGCTAGTCTAAATATACGGTTTGTTTATTAATCTCAGAATAGGTACGAATAAGTAAGTACTCGTATTTATATATTTCATTGTGGCTTATTCCGTAACGAGTAAGAATACATTTCTGGAGGTTCGAGAATTGCACTTTTACCTTTAGGTAGGATTTGTAGTACCTTAAGGAGGATACTGACCAGGAGCATTCGCGTGTAATGTAACAGCTCGGAATCGAGCATTAATTGAAATTGCAAACGTGTATTTAGCACTAGAATATAGAACACAATACAGAAGTATACAAAGATTAATAAATGCAGCACAAAACATCCGGTGTGGTACAGTGCCAGAAAGGGTACACCAGCTCAGCATAATGCTGAGGCAAGCCACAGCGCTGATTTTCAGCTGGCCCCTCAGTGATTGCACGGACGAAGAAAGCAACAGTGTGTGCGTGTTTTGTTGTATGAATATGTTTGTTTTTATGAATGAGTATAATAGTGTGTATGTGAGATACTGAGTGTGTGGGAGGGTGATGGCATAGTGCGTGTGTATTTACATGGTATTATGTTTTATTCATTATTTCATAGTTATCAGTACATCAGTGAATACGTCGCGTGTAATGTCTCTACCGCGCCATGCTCGCCATCGATTGCCTATTTGTTACATTACACCCGGTCAGTACCCTCCTTAATAGGTACTAATCATTTGAGTGGGCGTAAATTAATATTGAATAATTTAAGTAGGTGATGTGTTTCATTGGCCTATAGAAAGTAACTTGAAAGATTTCGTCGTAACATAATTAAGTTAGTGAAATTACTCACTATAATTAATTAGTCTGTAATAGATAATACTGTAAAAGATTTACTTTAAAAATATTAATTGGCTTGTTGTATTATTAAGTATATTAAATTAAGTACTTTCTATCGTATATAAATAGTATAGATACTTAGGAAGGTAGTACCTATCTTTCGCCACAGTGTAGGCTATGCTTTCGCTGTCACATGTGCTACGGCGTAGCACACGCGCGTAGCCGTTGGGTTTTCACTCAATCGTAGAACTTCTAAAACACTAGGCTTCAAAAACTACAACGAACGCATTTACGAAAGGGGATAATAGGGTTATTACGGTCGGATTTAATAATTAAACCCCCTCCACCTATTTTATTCATGGAATAACTGGTTGTCGTTTTTCCACATCACCCATGGCTTAGCTAATTGATTTACATGTATTGTTCTCGTTCTGTTTATATTCGAGGTAATTTCAATATTGATTTTCGAATAGGTACCTATGACTTACTATGTTGTAATGTAAAAATATGTAGACCTAGGTAATTGTATATGAAAATATGGTACCTACTTAGTTTCACCACATCGCAGCACTTACCTGAAAAAGATAAAAGCAACTTACTGATATGATGTGAAGAGCTTGCTTTATCCATGATGACCTTTAAGTAACAGCGTTGCAAGAAAAGTCCTTAATGTTAAGGCTTCCTTAAGTCTCGTGTCTGTCTAGCTATGGCGTAGAAAGAGATATCATCTATTGTAATGAAGACTTAACTTTCAGGACGTTTCGTGCAACTCACGGTTACTTAGTAATACGTGGAGAAAGGGACCGACCGCTTGCACACAAGAGAGATTATAATGTCGCAAATTCCATTCCACTGGGCATCGTTTCAGGAATCCATTGTTCTCCATCTTAGACAAAAAAAAACTACTAGTTTAGTTTAAGTGAACGCCATAATGGGATACGCCAAAGAACACGGTTAAAGAGAAAGAAAGAAGAAGAAAAAAAGGTTTGCTGGAAGAGATCCCTATGGGACATATTTTAATGTTTTTTTTATTTTCTGTGTATTTTTTTGTGTGCAAATAAGAGACTACAAACTAACACTTGTTTATAATGTTTAATGTATAATGTTTAATCCTATTATACAGCCTGTATGTCTGTATAATAGGAGATCATCTTTGTATCAGAAAGGTAATCTACACTTTTTCAAAAAGTTTTTTCTTTTCTTGTCCTGTTAGTGGCCAACCTATCCTATTTTATTATCGTTCAGGCCGCCTGTAAGCCTCTGTCATGGTCTACTCAATTAACTACTGCCGACTGCTGTCGGACGACAGTTGCCGGGATCGACAGTTTAATGTGCTCTCCGATGCACGGAGGGGCTCAGAAAAATATGTGCCACCAGCAGTCACTCATCCTGGTAGTGACCGCACCCAACGTTATCACCACCATGCTCGCAAATAGGCTACGAACTTCTCCAAAAAGTTTTTAAAAAGGTGAATAAAATCTTTTTGGCTCTCCGTACGAAATAGGTGACCTTGAGCGACTAATTTGTATAAAAAATTTAATAAGTTCTGTACTTTATTTTCAAAACTTTTTGGACACAGTTATTTATTATTATTATTATTGGATTAGCAGGCAGGCAGCTAATGCTGGTTAGCCTGTTTCTTCACATTTCTTCATTATTTACATTATAATAAATACTCCTGGTAAAAGTGCGGCGAATGTTATTGTTAACTAATATGTCGCTGGTTAACATTCTGTTTATAAAACAAATGGGCTTGGAATGTGGACGACGCATGGGCGGATGGACGAG
This sequence comes from Hofmannophila pseudospretella, assembly GCA_947369225.1. Classification (NCBI taxonomy): domain Eukaryota; kingdom Metazoa; phylum Arthropoda; class Insecta; order Lepidoptera; family Oecophoridae; genus Hofmannophila; species Hofmannophila pseudospretella. Next base: position 8,814,290 of record OX376316.1, read on the forward strand.
ATTTTTTTTTAAATAATGGCTATGGATGGAAGTTGGTGGCGTTCAACTCGTTATACTATAAAATGTAATATAATAGCAGTGGGTTCAAAGACAATGACGTCACAGACCGCCTGCAAGGTTATTCTCAGGATTGAACTCACGTTTCTCGTATGACGTCACTCGGGAAACGGACACGGCAGCCCAGTTTGGGATCAATGGCCAATCTACAAATAGAAAAGTCCAATTCAGATTGCTACTAAGTGCACTCTACAAATTTAGAATAGCTACACGGGTTTAGAAAATAACCGGACTGCAGAATCTTCTATTTCAGTGAATGAAATGAATCGAATGGGTACACAAACCTACACATAAATGTGTAGTAACGTACCCGTCATCTCCGTTCTGGTTAGCCACGTCAACGGCCTCTTTCTGATCATGCTCCTCGTCCACACCATTACAATTTTCCACCACCACCTCAGGAGGATCCACTACCACCTCAGGAGGTTCCATATCCAGCTACACTGCACGTAACAAACCACTCGACCAATCCCCTTCGAGACACTACCGCGGACTGTCCACTTCGCCCTTGGCAAAAGATTACCATTACTACAAGTACTATTATTAAATTAAGCGACGGTAACCTGCAGACAATATTGAAACATAAGCATGCGCCGTCGACAGCAAGCGGGTCACGAACGCACAGTTATGGCTTCAGCTGAGTAATCCCTTTAAAAGAGTACAATTTGCCTTCCCATCGCCAAAGTACCTTACCTACTTATTGCTCGTGCTAACATAGTCAAGCAGTCTGCTGATCGCTAATAAATGCGAATCAATACTTGTAATCATTCAGAAATTAGCTTCGATTGATGGATCAAAGATACGAAAGCTCTGTAGGAAGTTTCGGCTCTTCTGTTTAACCATAATATTAGAACCCCTTAGGCTTACCGCAATCGGAAATTAACATTGTTGATTCGGAATAAACGACACTAATATAGATAGAAATGTTGGCTGGTCGGTATATAAAATAGATACCTAGAGACCTCTATTCTTCTTCTAAATCGTTTCCTCATTGCTGAGGGTCGTGATCATACTAAGGAATTAATCACATAGAACGACTCGCGCGGCAGATTTAATGGGGTGGTTTGCAATTTCCTTCCCCATTTCATACACTGGTTATCTAAGTATGCAGGTTTCCTCACGATATTTTCCTTCGCCGTCAGAGCAGTCGGTAAATGTACGTAAGTCTTTCGAAAAAACCGATAAATTCATTGGTATATGGCATTGCCTGGTTTCGAACTCGGACCTCCCGCATGGGAGTCCGACGTCCTAGCCACGACGACGCCACTGACGCTCTTAAGAGACCTCTATACATACACATAAAGGCTAGTCGTATATCAAAAAATGCCGATAGGTAATTGCTTCAATGTGGTTTTATGAACGAATAACTTTTTGTGAATCTCACTAATAATAATAACATAAGGAGCAACAGCTAGTTGCTAATAAAATCGTAGAATACTTATCGATCGATTTTCCATCATCCTTTCGTGTCTACAACCAATTTTGTTGCACGTCGTGTAGATTTTTAGAACATTCAATTTGTCCTATCCTAGCTAGAAGAACGTTAGTATAAAATTATATGAAAAATAAACTTTTCCGTATTACTTTACTTAGTCGCACAACGTAGATAGCGCTATATGTACCTATAGCAACAAGACGTGACGTCACATGCTGCTAGTGTCCTACTCCATAGAAAATACACGAACGTGACTAATTTTTGTTACATCCATGGAAAATACTGTTTAGAAATAGATAGACTACATCACCCAAAGGTTGCCTGGAAGAAATAGCTTAAAGCTATAAGGTCGCCAATTGTATTTGTATTTTGTATCTTTTCTTCTGACCTGTATTTTTGTCCTGTGTGCAATAAAGAATATTTGTATTTAGATAATCAAAGTAAAACAGCTCATATCACAACTTATTAGTAATTTTTTAACCGATTCTATTTATATTTCTTTTTTTTAGGAATGTACTCTGTAATTCTATATTTTAATTGAACACGAGTAGGTGAGTATGAGTAGGTACCCTATTCCTCAATTAATTCACTATACGTGAGTTTCAAGAAACGTCCTTAATATGAAGACTTCCTTAAGTCTCGTGTTATCTCTATCTATAGAGCTATGGCATAGAAAGGGATGTCGCAATACGTTTTTGTTATGATTTCTCGACATTCGTATGAATGTGAATGAATGAATGAATTGAATGTGTCAAATAAGTTAAAGCGACCTGTATTGTTGTATTGTATTGTCCACTGTACAGTTGCTTGTACGTAACTGTATGGGCAATTGGCACGGACATTGGACAACGTCACTACCTATTTGCTCCACATTAAAAGCAAGGCCAAAAACGTAAGTGTTAGAATTGGCGATTGACCTGTGAATCAATTTACATTATAGATCATAATTCATAACAAACAGTTCTATGTTTTTGCTAGTTCAGGTACTATGTAGCGATGTAAGTATATGCCGTAAATGTCTTGACCTTCTTGAAGTTCTTCACATAAGTAATCATCATCATCTATTTGATGTTGTTTTTAATTTTAATTACCCACTATCACTAACATCTTGGGATAAGGGAGGAAATGAAAAACAGCGCTGCATATTTGGTACCCGAGTATGCTGACCCCCCCCCCCCCCCCCCCCCGCAAATATACATTACATATAGTGCTTTGTACTTTAAATATAATAAATTTTCTTTTGACAACTGGCAGAAATCACAATTTTACTGCTAATACAAACCATTTTTCCTAGTTTTTTTTTTAATAAGGCTGAGACAAACAGGCTAACGGGCCAACTGGAATACCGAATTGGCACACCTACTTATAAAAGTTTTAGGAATTTTCCGAAACTTTTCGTATTCGGTTAGCTATATAGTTAATTAATCAAACTCTAGTTTTATATTAATTTTAATTTAACGTATTGTAAGGTAGGTAGTTAGGTGTATAAATTTTCAGAATTAATTTTTTATATACTTACTTACAGGCAAGTACCTATTAAAATAACATAATATATCGGATATATCTAATATTTTGATATTTATTATTAATATCGGATTTTTACGCACCATGATTAGTCGGGTCGGGGATAATTATGTAACACGTTGATTGTCTAAGTATCTTAATTGTCTAATAAGCAAATTACCCATATCTAATCGCATAGAGCAAATACTTGTAATAGATAAGCCGTTTAACAATTAAAACGATTCCTGTCAAAAAACTTTTAGTAGAATAGATACCTACTTTCGATCGCGTCTACACTAATGTGACTAGTGATAGTTTTCCTAAACACCAACATTAGAGCTTATCAAGGATGAGAAACCTGGAGTTGATCGCTTTAATAATAAGGCCACTTTTGTACAGTCGGTAAGCAAAGTTGATCAACAAGTCAAAAACAAAACATCCCTACATGATCCTGTATAATATCTATACCTGCTCATAGAAATAGGTAGGTACCTAAGTAAAGTAGGCACTTGAACACAGAATAAATAATAGTATAATGGATACCACTACAACCTTGTCATATTCACGTCATGCGTCACGGCATGCAGAAAATTGACAGTTAATTGCAATAAGTGACAAGTTGGAGTTCAATTTGACAATGTCCAAAAGTGTGCCCACTTGACTGTACGACTTTCGTCGCTGACTGTATTTATTTAACATGACACATTTCCTGTAATCATGTTTCATAGGTATTTTACAACCAAGTGTTTATACTCGTATCTAAGAGTGACTAGTCCTTCCTTACTTTGTAAGTACTTGTAAGTATTACTTATTTAAATTTCCTTGTGTGAACACATTGTCAATAAACCATACTTAGACCGTAAAATGACGAATCCCTCATATTCGTCACACAATCCTGCCACACCAGTGTAGCAGTTAGGATTTTTTTTCCTAACTGCCACCCTAGTGTGACATTTCTGCCCCTAACCGTCACACCATTTTTAATCGAAGACAAAAAATAAGAGTTTCTCATTTCGACGCGTATGTACCTGCCTATGTACTTTTTTGCCGATCGTATTTTGTATTTTCCGGTCGTCTTTTGTTTTTCCAATTATGTTAGATGTATTTATCGACGGTTACGTCCCATATTGACCACTTCCCAAAATGAACACTTCCCAAAACGACCACTCCCAAAACTACCATTTGCCAAAACGACCACTTTCCAAAATGACCACTACCCAAGTCTCGACCCGAGACCTCTTCACGTTAGCGGTAGGGGGAACGTGGGATCGGGCATCGAATCGAACCCGTGACGGACCTATCGTACCAGTGGTAGTGGTAGATCCTAATGTGAAGGATCGCCTGGGGTGGTACCACCCTCTTATCTATTTCTGCCGTGAAGCAGAAATGCTTACATTTCTGTGTTTCGGTTTGAAGGGTAAGAGAGCCAGCGTAATTTCCGGCACATGAGGCAATCCATCTTAGTCCTCAAGGTTAACAGCGCATCAAAAACCCTCTAATATTAATACAGTGAGGTGAGATGTCTATGGGCGACGGTGACCACTTAACATCAGGTGGCCCGTTTGCTCGTCTGCTCTCCTTATTTAATAATAATTCCAAAAAAACCAATCATTTTGTTAGGTGGTATAATACGGTCGGTCCGTCACGATCGAACCGACCCTATCCCACCCGACCTTATAATTAAATATATATTGTTTTCACCATAGTCGTTATTGTATTTCAATTACAACTACGTCTACTCATACATTTTGAATCTTTACTTACAGCGTTTTTAAGGTCTGTAATTAAAAACTTTATTGCTTCTGTTTTTCCGGTCGTCTTTTGTAAGTCATCATCATCAGCAGCCTACTCTAGTCCACTGCTGGACATAGACCTCTCCCAGGGCGCGCCATTGAGCCCGATCTTCGGCTGTTCTCATCCAGTCGCTGCCAGCCGTCGCTCCATCTAGCAGGGGGGCGTCCCACACTACGCTTGCCCAAACGCGGTCTCCACTCCAGAACTCGTCTACCCCAGCGGTTGTCGGTTCTGCGACAGATGTGACCGGCCCACTGCCACTTCAGCTTGCTAATCTTATGAGCTATGTCGATGACTTTTGTTCTATGCCGGATCTCCTCATTTCGGATTCGATCCAGCAGAGATACTCCGAGCATAGCTCTTTCCATAGCACGCTGAGCGACTTTCAATTTGTGAACCAGTCGCACCGTCAGTGTCCACGTTTCGGCTCCGTAGGTCATTACTTTTTTGTAAGTATTTTTTTATATTTTTTATTTTCACGATCGTCTTTTGGTGTGGCAGGATGGTGTGACGGTTAGTTTTACTCCGAATACGAGTGCCTTTAGTCAATTCAAAAATGATAAGATATAACGTAGGAATAACTATGAAAGCAAAGCGCAGATAAGATTAAAGTGTTTAATAGTGGATTAATACTTATTTGCAGTTATCATTACTACGTGTGTATATTTTTTTACTTTATCAGGAATAGGAACAACAAAAACAGACGAGTCAAGTCTAATCTTCGTGGAACTTCGTTTACTCAGACGTTTATTTGTAGAATCGTAAAATCGCAGGGAAATTTTAAACCAAATAACAGTGCTTACATTTTCCTTGATGAATCGTAGGACCAGTAGGACCAGTAGGACCACCGGTAGTACCACGGGTAAGAAGCGGTACTTACGTTGTCCGTTTGACTGTGTAATTAATTACTGCTATTTTTACAGTAAATTTATAGCTAGTAATGAGTTTTTCGAAGACTTACGTACATTTACCGACTGCTCTAACGGTGAAGGAAAACATCGTGAGGAAACCTGCATGTCTGAGGAAATTAAAAGTTTTCGAAGGCGTGTGAAATCCACCACTCAGCACTGGGCCCGCTCGGTGGATCATGGGCCGTACCCCCTTGTATAAGGGGAGGTCTGTGCCCCAACAGTGGGGACATTAAGAGGCTGATGATGATGATCAGGTAGGTAATATAAATTTTAATCTATCCCATAGTTAGGTTACTATCCTATAATGAAAAACTTTGTTAAACTTATTTTAATTTATTCAATAGTTGCTAGGTACGTACTAATTACGTGTTTTAGACAATTTTTTCATTTATTCATCACACACGATTGATACAATCATTAACTCACAAGGTTCCACAAAATATAGAGATATAATACAAAAATAATAAAAAATAACCTTTTACAGGTACGATAGCGTGTTGTGACAATTTGAAACTCAATTATAATATTACATTATAATATTATACATCAATTATTCAATTACATCGCTGAATTGTATTCATTTAATTCGGTTAATTATTATTTATTATCATCAGAGTAGACACAGTAGGTAAGTAACAAAGTGGAGACATGTTTCGAGCTAAATTGAGTACCTAATTAAATAGATACATTACAAGGAGGTCAATAATTAAGAGGGTCCATTTGATCCCCGACCTCTGCATGGTGGTTCAAATGAGAAGTCAACGAAACTTATGTCTGGGAGAAGACTCCATTACTACAAATATAACATAAGACATTTATCTACAAATATAATTACTGACTAGTCAGATGTTGCAATTTAAACAATAACAATCTAATATTAGTTAATAATGACAACTTAAGATTTATTGGACAAAATAATAAAAGTACTAGTTACATCTATAGAGAAGTTTTATATCGGCTCAAAATGTAAATAAATTATTATTAAATTTAACAGGGACTGAAAACGTGACGTGAATATTGACAATTATCTATTTTAAGTACGAAGTATTTAATATTGTTATGATGAAATTAGTCTGCCTCATATAGGTTATCGGTACCGAAGTGTTTTTCAATCCCTGAAATAAAGTTCAAGAACTTTGTTCTATAATCTGATTCACTACGGAAAGATCACTGTACCATAGGTATCTACTTATCTTTGAAACATTCGTGAAAAATAGAATGCCCATAATTTTGACACACCTCACCATAACAGACAGGTAATAAATACAGTTTTGATTTTAAATTCGAGAGACCGTGAATTTTATCCGATCGGTTGACATGTAAGACAAGTGCTGCTTTACTTTTAGTTATTAAGTATTAAGCCACTAAATAAATGAAAGAAAAATGGTAGAAAGAAATCCACAAGCAGAAATTGAAGTTGAAACCTCGCGATTTAGTGGCTTACTCTAATAAACTGAGCTAAATCGCGGGTAGTTATTAATTAGTTAGTTGTTATTTTCAAATACAAACATTTATTTTGCGGCGCATAAAGGTGACCGTAATAATGAACCCAATTAACCTAACATAGCGACGGTAAACAAGTCAACTACCTTTAAATCTTAAATGAGAAAGCACCTATTGTGAAATTGAATCATCTTGTTTGTAGATTTGGAATTGAATTTAATTCCGATTTATATTTCCTTTTCACGTGAAACATGACCTGACTTTTCATTAAAATTTCAATTTGCTCAATGAAAAATAGCACCTATGGATCCTATGGTATTTGCAGCACTGTACTACACTACAACCAATCGAAATAGTCCATCTGAAATATTTACATAGTAAGTAAACATAAACCTGCGCTTATCATTTAAACGTTTCCATATCACAAATCATTTCTATAGCCAAACTTAACAAACAGCCAATTTCTCTTTAGGTATTGAAAATTCCGTATATTACAATACAACTTAAAAAAATACACATAATTAACTTGTTTTTGAAAGAAAAACATAACGAGATCTTTCATGACATCTCAGGAAATGCAGTATTTCATTATTTGTAAGTATAATGCCATTACAGGTTTCTCAGATGTGGAATCAAGAGGTAGACAAGTGTGCGTTTACGAACAAAATTCCTGAGATAAAAAAGTCAGCTCTACCTACTCTACAATTTATTCAATGGTAATACCTACTCAGACTCATGGGTATTAATAATACTCGAACCTACGAGCATATAAACGTCATTAGATAGAAATACATACTTGACAATAGCGTCATATGCAAATTATGCAATGCAAAATACTTTACGCTATTTTCATTAGGTATCGTTGGCGGAATCTGTGCGTAGGTTGTAAGTAATACCTAATATATTATTGAAAGGATCGTTTAATAAATAAATGATATTACTAATGAAATAATTTCGTTACGTAAATTATAAAGTGTATTTTACTTTTACTTGCTCATTACACTCGAGGCTGGATTGCATCCTGAGTCGAGGGCAAAGGTGTAATGGAGCCGAGAGTGTAATACGTTTTTCAACACAATTGCCAGGAAAAAAATTCAATAACATATTTTTAAACATAAAAACTTTGAGATTCTTTTAAAATGTAAAGTAAAAGCACTAGTGCGGTAATGTAAAGTAAAAATCACGCTCTTTGCTGAGATAAATAAAATGTAAAGTAAAAAGCACTAGTGCGGTAAAGTAAAGAAAAACCACGCGTGTTATAAGCTGCATTATGAACCTAAAAGCGGTGCAATAAGAGCCACTTTACGAGCAAGTGTGTTGAAAATATCTTATCATGGGAGTCTAATATGGCATGAATTCATGTATCACATTAATTAAGCTAAGCACATTAAGTAACTAAAAATACTTTTAAACTTCGCATGCGTGTCTATGGAATAGATAAAAAGTTAAGAGGCTGGTTAAAAACTGACAAATAGGTCTAGAACTGGCATTAATAGATGGAATTACTGACTAGTAACCTGTAACTGATTACTATTGATCAGATTATTTGGACTAACTACCGGTCTTACCACCGGGAATAACACAATCAATGGTCATAGTATATTTCGAGTACAGGAATAGTGATAATGATAATTAATTGAAAGGTTTATCGCATTACGTCTCTATTGAAATTACAATCCCTTATTTGAACCATAAATCGATCTATACAAGTAACTGTTATTGAAGGTTACTAATAACTAATTAATAATGAAGGTGTATCACGACGTTCACGCCTAACGTATAGTTTAATAACAATAATAAAATTTAATGATACAGTTTATAATGCAGTTTTCGCAATTTAACTACCTAGGTCTATAGGTAAGTCGTATATTTCGCATACTTAGTAAATAAGTTTACCATGAGGCCTTGTAAATGTGTATGATGATAAAATATGTTATCTAACGGACCTTGAATATTTTGTACTATGTATATTTGGCAACCAAGCCCTATTTTGAAAATTATAGAATCATATAGGTGTTTCTTATTAGGTGTACTCTGTGTTATTACACTTTCATCGTATTGAATTATCGTGACGTCGTGTAATTTACAAGCCAATTGAATCAAATCATGGCACTATAAAACCTTTTAATTCGTCGTTCGAAATCTCTGACTGATAACAATATAGATAAAATACTGAATTGTATTGACAAACGAGAGAATACATAAGTAGATACAAGGGGCAAACCGAAATGATCGGGAATTGAGTACTCTTTCTTTAGTTAGAATAAAACCTTTTTTGTTACGTGAATACTGGCCACTTGGAATCGTAATGACGTTTACACAATATAAAAAATGTTTATAAAAATTATATGTTTAAAGTTAATAAGTCGATAAAGAAAATGGAGCTCACGCGTGAAAAATTCCGTGCCATAATTTACCACAATTTTTGCCGAGGGTTATCTGAAGAAGAATGTCTCGCTGAACTTGTTTATCTTTATGATGTTGAAGCCCTAGCCAAACGACAATATATCGCTGGTATGCAGAGTTCCGGCGAGGTCGTGCCTCTCTCAGCACCATACCTTCTACAGGGCGACCGGCTGTAAACAGCGGCAACACATGTAAACATCGCTGCGGTGCAAAAACTTATACAAGGCTCGTGTTAATTGATGCCGGTCTACTCTGCAACACTTCAACGGAGGGGTGTCAAATACCGTTTATAACATCGTCTCAGGTGACGAATCATGGATTTATACATATGAGCCTGATAGAAAACACCAATCGGCAGTTTGCGTCTTCGAAGACGAGGTCAAGCCAACAAGTTGTGCGTTCCCGCAGCGTGTCGAAGAAAATGGTCGCTTCGTTTGTCTCGAAAAAAGGACATGTTGCAACAATTATATTACAGGAACGCAGAACGGTTACCGCTGATAGGTACACCACGGTTTGTTTGCTAAAAATGATGGTCGAACTCGGTAGAGGCAACCCGAAACGTCGCATCATCTTACATCATGATAATGCGAGCTCCCATACCGCTTGGAAAACAATCGGTTTTTTGAAGCAGGAAAACGTTGAGCTGATGAGCCATCCTCCGTACTGTTCTGACCTGAGCCCTAACGATTTCTTCACATTCCCTAGAATGAAAGATTTATTACGTAGTCGGCGGTTTGAAGACCCGCTTACAAATCGGCCATTTTGTCAACGTCAACTTCAGACTGGAATTACTGTTTTAATGATTGGTTTGAACGAATGCAAAAGTGCATAAATTGCAAGGGAGAATCTTCGAAAAACAATGAATAATAGTTTATTTATATCCTGCATGTTGTTTTTTTTATTCCCGATCATTTCGGTTTGCCCCTAGTACTAATTAGGTAATTGTAGCAATACGTGGTAATACTATGTGTGTAACAACTTAATGCTTTCAAATTATGCAAAATTAATGACCTAGCTGCTTTACATATTATGCTATATTATAAAACCGTATCCAATAGGTACTATGCTTAATTTGTGTTGTGACAAATTAATTTGAACAATTTTTTATTTATCAATAAGGTGACAGGAAATTATCACTGGACTAAAGTTGTACCATTAAAATAAATTAATGAAGTCCATTGAACGATATCATAAATACTAAATAATTTACAAGCAAATAACAAAATTATAAAAAATAAACATCATGGTACTGACCATACTATCTCATATTTCTGTAACGCCTATTTTTATCGATGCTTAAATACACATTGTGCTTACATATTTTAAATTCATAGACCAAGGGGTTCCCAAACTTTTTCAGTTCGCGGCGCACTTACAGGTTTGGTATTTTGTCCCGGCGGGCGCCCTAGTCAAAATATGTGTATATGGAAACAACTTTTTAGTAAAACCTTAGGTACATTAAAAGTGCTTGATCATTTACATATATATGAACTGTCGACTTGATTATTTAGATATTTTTTGATTTTGCATACAGGCTGTCCCAAAAACCAACGTCCCGCCAAAACGTAATGGGTCAGCTCATGCCGAACCAGAATAACTAAACTTAACCTCAGTAAGTAGTAAAAACCTCGTGGTTTTCGAACAATTCGAATTTTTTTAAATTCGGGAAAATTTCTACTGCCAGTAACTGTTTCAGATGCTACAGCCACAAATACTGTAGGAATATAATAATAATGTAGGAATTTTGTAATTCTGTTTTTTCTCTCTTGAATATCACAAAGGACGTTGCTTCCAAACGTAATCTAAGTTTTTTTCATTACGGTTGAGAATATCTCATAAAAAAATATTTGCAGTGGTTAAGGTTTTTCATAGCCCTACTTTGACCGAAAATGCTGTAAAAAATGTAGTAACCTAAACTGGCAAAATATTCTAAAAGATTGCCAGTTATCACGACTGCGGCGCACAGTTTGGGAACCCCTGTTATAGACATTGGCGCATCCAACTTTTTGATAACGAAAGAGGAAAGAGAATTCAGGGTTATGTAAAATATCCGGCTCGAAGGACCATAGTTGGAAATCAAGCATCATGCATCATGGTTATTTGCATTTTTAGGAAATCTGAATTGTAATGCAAGTAAATACATATTAGTAGGAACAAAAACTCATTTGTGCTTTACATGTTCGTGGACAGATTGAGCCTGGATACGTCTAAATGTTACATACGCACATGCACAAAAAATCTCTTTTTAACATACGAATACACCACCAATTAATTGTATGCCCATCAAATGGGAATAAAAGTAAGTTCTGGTGTATTAATTTCGTATCACGTAATTTAAACCTAAATATTTCAACAAATTGGTAACAAAGGCGTATTGGTAAGGTTTGTATTTTGAAGTTCCTTTTTTTAAAACTCTCAAATCTTATATAATTCAAACACTGCTTCAGAATAAGTGCAGGATCACTTAAATATTTTGTGCACTTACATGACTAAAATTTAAGTTATTTGAAGTAGGTACTTTTTGACAAATCATACAGTCACTGGAATCTTGATTTCCTTATTTACTATGTAAAATTTGTGCTTTTTACCTAACACACCCCAAATAACAGCAATGTTTTCTATGACAACATTCAGTGGGATGGTAGCTAGAGCACCCGCAATGAACAAGAAAAACTTTAGGGGACCAAATCTGTGCATGGGGAAGGACTTTATAACACCGAAAATATACATATAAATATTGACAGCACCTATGAATCCACATATCAAGTCCAGAAAATGTGGACAGGGTATGGGGCAGATAGCAGCAAGTAAAATGTTGCTTGTTGATAATGGAAGTGTTACCCATGAATAACAAGATATTGCTAAGAACATCTTGTTGATACAGGGTATTTCCTTAGAGTGTACTACTAACAGTATACCTTGAATCCATCTTTTTCTCTGTTGTATGAAGTCCCATAAGGTAAAAGGAGATTTCTCCCACATTTCTCCTTCAATAAAATTGAAACTATAACCCTCCATGTAAGCCTTCATAGCAAAGTAGCAATCTTCAGCTACTGATCCATCAAGACCATTATCAAATGAAACTTTCTTTTCAGCATTGACCTAAAATAAAATAAATATAATGTTAATTTGCACACATGAAATAGTAAAGCATATTATTATATTATATTACAGAAATATCAAGTACCTGTGTTACCACATATGATCCTTTCCAACTGAAAAGTGGTTTATGAAATAAATAGAATTGACATCTTACTTTTCCCATATCATCAGCAACACGGAAACTGTCTGCTAGAGTAGTCAACCAATTTACAATATTTTCATTGGCATATGTGATGAGACCTTGCCCAAATTGATGTTGACCATCTAATACAAAATTCAGTATCCCTCTAACAGAGTTCTCAGTCAATAGAGTTTCTTCGTCTAAATGCACTATCCAATCAGTCTCTGCTAATATGTTGACATTGTCTTCCAAGCAATACTGAAGTGCACGAGATTTAAACAGAGCACCTGTCTTAGTCTTATACTCTGATGGCACAACTACTTCTCTAAATCTTCTGTGTTTTGGCAGGTTTATCGCTTTATCGGTAACAACTTCAATCATGAAATTCTCCATTCCAACATCAATGCATAAGTTCATGTTTCTTGTTACATTATCTCTCACTAGCTTTGGAAAGTCACCTCTAGTTACAACTCTAATACAGATAAATGGTGCTAGTAATGGGGACCCTTTCAGTGTCACTTTTCCAGGAAAAGCATTGAAAATTATTAACCCTGCAAAGTTGCAAAGGACTTGAGGTATATTTAGCAGGGTGAGAAGCCTCAGAATATACAGGATAATGGTACCATTTATCCCATATGCTCCCCAAGGATCAATAAATTCCTTTTCTTTATTATCCAAACTAATGGCCCCAGCAAACACAAGAAACAAAAATATAAAAGATATAAAAAAGATGCAGTGTAAGAAGTGTTTCACTCGTCCCCTCAGCATTCTGAAACAACATTGTAAATCATTTTTACAAGAACTTAATACACTAAAACTAAAAACTAATGTTACTGCAATTCTTATAAGAATAGACAGTAAACACTTCAATTTATTCTAATATTCCTCAGAACAACAGACCAGTGTGTTTCTTGTTACAGAACTAAGTCTAATGAGAATAACCTTCTAAAGAATTTCATAGCAACCAAATGGAACTATTTCAATTGGGTGTTTAATAATTACCACTACATGATATATCAAGGCCATGAGATTTAAATTACACACATTAGTTGGGAACCATCAATCCATAAATAAAAATATTGTGTAGGTAAGAGTATGAATAAAAAACTATAATTAAAATTAAATTAAAGCTAAAATACACTATCTAAAATAACCTGCAACCTAATTTTTATTTCATTATTTTATTTTTTGAGATTATGTAAGTTGGCAGTCAAAATGGCAAAGAACGAAAATCAAGTTTGGTATGCAGAGAAGATGTTTCAATTGTGCTCTACAAACTCTTTAACGGTAATTCTTTTTTATACCTACTATTAAGGAGATCTTATTGAGTATTCCTATCTGACGTGCTACATTATATATCCCAGGCTCTGATGCACCACTGTTTAAATTTCTTTCATAGTGTGTTCACAGGAACATGTATAATGTGAATTTTCTTATAGTCTCATACTCATCAATGAGGGCTGCAATTATTCTACGGAAATAACCATATGATCGTATTCCTGGACAAATTTAATAGGGTGGTTTCATTGCCTTCCCCATTTCACACATAGGTTATTTCAGTGTGCAGGTTTTCTCATTGTTTTCATTCACTGTTAAAGCAGTCGGTAATTATAAAAAAACTGAAAAAATCAATGGTTGGACATGGTTTCGAACCCGAACCCCTCGCATAGTCTGGCGGCAAACACTAGTTTGCCGGAAAGTATTTATCTATTTTGCAATCGATAATGCTGCGAAAAGCGTAGAAAATTTAGGTCGTATCAACAAGAAATCGGAACTGATATATATATTCTATAAACAGGACTTCATTTTAGGATTTACAGAGTTTTCAATACCTAACATAAATTTCAACAAAAAGCTTACCTTGATCTTTTGAATGAATCACTATTATATATATTATCACAGGCAACCGCACTAAGAGGGCTAAAACCACTTGAAAAATACTTCTAAAAAATAACTAAAGATGTTCAAAACTATCGTTTCTATCGTAATTAATTATTAAAAATAAATAAAAATCTACGAGAACACAATATCACGCCCAAGACCACATACCTACAAACAAATCAAATTGATTGATTGAATTTATGAATGAATGAATTTGACAATCTCGCAGTGCAGTGTTGCCGTTCGGCAATCTCAAAAATACCCGAAAGCTGTTTTTTAGTACGTTTATTCCGTATCGGAAAAGGCAAAGGGATCCGAGCCCTATACAGCCATGTCTTTCGTGAATAATTTTCTTCAATTCTTCATTAAAATGCTGGTGACACATTTCAATGGTGTCTAGAAGAATCTGCCGCGCCTCCGCAGCGTCCGAACCAAAGAAGAAACGTCCCGGACGCAGTATGGCTCTTCAAAAACCAGCCAAGTACGAATCGGACAACAATGTTTTATTTAAATTTATTTCACTGTTTCACACACTGTTCACATCATATAGACGTTTTCAAGTAAAATACACCGTGTTTATAGTAGGAAAAGACCACTGTTAATCAATTTGCAACACAAAATAAAGTCAAGTTCAGTGCTAAAGCGCGGCAAAAACGCACCGAAAGCAGTATGGAATAACGATAATTATTAATAATATAATTTTTTTATTGCGTATATTTTTAAAACGTATTAATATTAAATATGACTTTGTCACCGATTTTGGGGTATTAATCACCAAACGAAATCCGTCACTTGCATAGATGAGTGAGCGTGACAGTTTATTTAGTTTAAATCCAAAGATTTTGAATTTGACCCTACGTAGATTGCTCGTTGCAAGACTTTTAAATGAAAACCGCGTTTGCATTGTGACGATTGCACTGCAGTGTTTGTTGTTGTGTAAGGTACCAATTCTGAGGTATCACTCGCCATACTAAAATTTCGCTAAACGAAACATCCTCTTCCCATTCATTATACACAATTGAGTATTGTGTATGAACGTGACAGTTTCATTATGGTTTAGCTATATATTTGGCGGTTACCCCAGAATCGACGCCAGTATCAAACACTATGCAAGTGTGGTCAGAGGCGAATTTGCGGTTTTAGCTGGTCTAGGCCTTGTAGTACCATCTGCTCCCTTCCTAATCATTTACTGATGAGTCCACAGATTAGATAGATATTACAGGTCAGTGGAGTAGGGCATCCCGTCTTTTTTCATTTTTACTATGGTCACTGTATGTACTAAAAAGAGATAGGATTGGTACGTCTCATCTGTGGTTTCGACGGGGGCCACTTTCTTTCCATGAAGATGCTTTTTCAGTTTACTACTTAGTACCTAGTATTGCAACTTCCTTGAATACTAGCAATGGAACGAGTACAATTGTCAACGTGAATAATTTCAACTTGTTTCGGAACGCACTCTTATGGTACTCTTTGTTCAATGGTCGGTCACAGAATATTTTAAAACGATGGCGCAGGTGCATTGGTTACTTTGATTGATCATTTTTGTTTACCCAGATTACCTATTTGATTTGCGTTACCTACCTATGGTAAATGTATGTGCCACGATATTAAGTGAACTAACAATGCAAATTGATTTGTAACGAAAACCAACCCGCCAATGAACAATGTTGAGTCGAAGCCTACGAAACAGTGACTGGAAGAGAAAGTGTCTCAAATAGTAAATAACGGGTCGATATGAATATGTCCGTCTCAGATTTATCAGTGGGATGTCGATTTGCAGATTATTTTGCTATATGTGGACTCGACTTCGACTCTGGCTTAGAGCCGGACAGACTTTGTGGTAAGTGACTGATTTTCTATCAATGTGCACATCTAGAATTCTTTGTCTTGATCATCACATTTTTATCATCGTATTTCAGGTGACAATTTGCATGTATCTCCTCTCGATCGGTCTTATAAGGGAAAAATTCTAGCTCACTATCCTGATAACATCCAGAGCAATCCATTTGATGAACATGCTGTGTGTATGGTAAGTCACTTTTCTTATGTTATGAGCCTCGTGCACTGCTTCGATCCTCCGATCCTCGAATTCAGATGACTCCAGTCTCCTGATTTTTATGTATAAGTCATCCATACATGGGTCATCCATCTTCTGAGCTTGAATCAGAGCAGTACTTAAAACACAACTAAGTACAATATTTTTATTATTGTGGGGCATTTAACTTTAATTGCATTATATTTTTCTATCAGTACAATAAATTCACTTTAATCAAATAAATTTCAAATCTCATAAATGCCACAACAAAGTACCTAACCTACCTATCAGAACTGATGCCAGACCATAATATGATATGATACTACTCTAATGGCTAGATATTCAGATCTACATTGATTGTCAATCCCAATGTCCATCATCCTTAGCTATTGCTATTGCAATGTATGAATAACTACAGTGCCACACTGAAGATATCTGACATCTGACTGGTACAAGTTTCATCAGTATTGACCAGTGTAGCAAGCACTATTGCATTTATTTATTGTTTTTATTTACAGCCATAATGTTATGGATTATAATAATATGCATTATACATATTTTACAGCTTTGCTTGCCCGCTGGCCTGCAGTTTAGGACCCAGAAGCACTCCTTAGAACCCAGGTTTCATAGTTTTGTAGTGACAAGAGAAAATGCATCTAGATATTATGGATTCAGTCTCATCTTCTATGAGGAAGTTAGAAATAGAAATATATGCAGTGCAATGCATACATTGCAGGTAAGAAACATATTTTTACTCATAGTTAAATTGTCTTGTATTAGTTATTGTTCTTATTCAGTACTATATTTTTTATAGTATCTATAGTTAATATTTAATTTAAAAAAACTTTCATAGTGTCATATTTTTTTATCATGTAACTTGTCTAACATGTAAAATTGTACCCCACCTTGTACACCTTTACAATATTCAGCAGATAAAACAACTGTTTATCTTTCAGGCTATGTACCTCACAGAATTATCTAGTGGACAGACACCACCTGGGCATAGGAAAGCACCAGGAAAAGAGAGCTCCAGATCTCTCCCACGGTCGTTCAAGCTCACACCACATACTGGTGCAGCACTGACATATTATGACATAACCAAAGATAAACTCTATGTAGCCAAAAGTATAGCTCTCATATGTCAATACCCTTATGTTAGGGTAGCACAATTGTTTTTAGAGAATTTATTTAGGTAAGTGATATTGTTTCAGACAATGAATTTCATTGTTAAATTGATGCATATTCCTCGGCTCATAATAATACCAACCATAGTGTAGTTATTGATGCCCAGCAACATGATTGTCCTGAAGAAAATAAGAGTTGTAACTGCGAAAAGATCGAAGTGGTCAAGCAGCATATGTATCTGGGAACGATAATTGATCACTGATTCCATTGGGGTCCACACGTGAACCATGTGTGTGATAAACTAAGAGCAATATTGAGTAAATTCTCTATTTTGAAATATAAACTACCCTACAGCATTTTAAGATTGCTATACTTATCACTAGCGGGTTCTGTGATTGATTATGCCATATGTAGTTGTGGAAGAACATATAAAACATTTATTTAAATAAATATAATAATAATTAGTATAAGTATTATTGTTTATTTACATATTTCATAACAACACTAACAAAAGACATAGACATGACAAAAACTTATTTATTTTAGGCCCTAAGGCCTACAGAGAAAAATGATGCTTTAGAAGAAAATGAATACACTGTTTGTTCAGTTGCCCTACCCTCTCAGCTGGCCCTACTTATTGTGACGTATTTAAGGCTTTTTTTTCTTTTTTCAAGGTCATTGCCAAGACAACCTGGCCCAGGACTTAGCCCTGAGTCATATGTCTACAACTTACTTTATGAAGTGCCAGTGCCACTGTCCGGTCAATCGCTACGTCTCTATGTACCGCCATCTGAACCACATCTAGACCCCATACCTGTCGTAAGTACCGTTATACAAATCATACATATTAATGTTGGACGGAAAGTCGAATGACTGTGCAGAGTCAGTGTGTGGAGGTACAACCCTTTTTACCTCTTTTTGCTGCAAAGGAACAATACTTGCATTGCTGTGTTCTACTTTGAAAGGTGACATCGGCACATGAAACACTCGCAAGTCCTCAAATTTAGCAAAGCATTGAAAACCCTTTAGTGAGGAACCCTTTAGTAACGTAGTGTGTATTTTTTTAGATTCGAACCCAGGAATGCGATTCTTGCAGTGTTCGACATACAAAAGTCGGGCGCTACGAACGTCTTGTCACGCTCACACATGTAATGTGAGCGAATGAGATAGGACTAATGTCGAATTCGACATTTCACCACGAGAATCGCCTTCCAGGCCTCCTGCATTGTCCTAGCCACTGCAGCACTGACAATGCTCTTATACTATGATTTTCTTAATTCCAGGTGATAAGAATGCCAAACCCACCGGAGGAGTTACCCTTGCTCGATTACCCCTTGCGCGTGATGTTCGCTACATTAGGTGTTGAATGCGTGATTCAACTCTTCACTTGCGTCCTATTGGAGCATCAAGTTTTACTTCGATCTAGTGGTGAGTATTTTCACCTCTACTTATATGTATGGAATGGCTGGGCATCAACGACGTTGGCTCCAGTTATGCTTTTTACCCCAGACCAACTGAGGAAGGGGTATGTTGGTCTGTGTGTCTGTTAGATCATAACTCAACAATCGATGATCCGATTTGGTCCTGGATTTTGTATTTATCAGATAATTTTCTCGATAATAAAAATCAAATGTGTTAAAAATGCCATGTCTGATAAAAATTGGACTAGTGGTTTCCAAGATCTTGGAGTATCTTTGATGTCAGATGGGATCTTTGGAACAGTAATAGCTAAATGGTTCGAATTAGCGCTCAAATGTTTAGGATCATGGTGCCCTTCCCACATCAGGAGCCTTGAGGACCTGATGATGAGTAGAAAAAGTAAGCGGATCTCCACAATGCTAAGTTTCTTAATTTTTTATTTTCGACTAAACCCGCGTTAATGTTTTAAATGTAGAATATTGTGATAAATTGATACTTGTTCCATTTCAGATTACAACAAGCTAATGTTAGTAGCAGAATGCATAGTGTCCCTCCTACTTCCGTTTACTTGGGCGCATGTCTACGTGCCGATACTGCCGGCACCGCTGTACCACTTCCTTGACGCGCCAGTGCCATTCGTCATGGGTACAGTACAATTGATACTTTGTCTAATTTACACTTCTGTGTTAGCTAAGAAAGTGAGCAAATCGAATGGGATTGCTTTCTAGTGCTTCAAATTGTTTTCAAAACTGTATACAGTTATTTTGTTTTTCAATGTGTTGGTTGACAAAGCCAGGGCAGTGAACTTCTTTGTATATGGCCCAGGTAAAGATATATATCTAGGGGTTTCCACGCTTAAAACTTTACAGAAGAATTTTTAATTCCTTATCTAGTTATTAATTTTTCACATTTAAATGTAAATACAAGCCATACTAAAAATCCTTATCTGTGGTATCGCATAGGAATTTGTTATTTTTTTAAATTTATTGCTTGGTAAGTTAGAATCAGACCAGGGTTTAATTATGTATTTAAAAATACTATTTTTCGTGTTGTAGTTAGTTAATCGGTAATGGAACGTAAAGGTGAAAGCAGCCTTTATTACTCCTGATCCCAAATTGTTCACTTATTCTCTATACCTCTATAATATTACCGACAATCAGATGAATACTGGTCCCCACCAGCAGGTCCACTTCAACATGTATAGAATAGAATAGAATATATACAAAACTTAATATAATACATTGAGTATGTAATGGTAGAATACAATATAGGCAGTCTCTCTTCCAGACAACCTTTCGGTAGAGAAATTGCTTATAGAAGAGAAAATTTAATAATAGAGAATTATTTTATTAATTAATAGTAGAGAAAATTTATTTTTATAATTTTAAAAGACATTTAGTGTTAACTTAGTACCTAAATAATATTAAGACCACAATGATATGTGGTATACAAACTTGACGAAACATTTTTTTGCGATATTGCCTGCCATGTTATAAAACATTGTATGTATTATAACAAAAATGTAAATAAATTATGTATTTATTATTATTATAGGAAGTTGCATCGGTATTCACATTTTATTTCACGTATAGGTCTCCATTCTGACAGTGGGGCTATGAGTGTGGGACACAACGGTCCTAGAAGCGTCGCCCTCGGGTCCGAAGCGGCGCTATGTCTGGTAGACATCGACAAACCGGATATCCAGCTACCGGAGGAGCTGCCTACATTCCCACATCGAACGCCTTTGATTGAAGAACTCAACCATATTTTGGATAAACATCAGGTCAGAATTTTGTAGACAGTGATCTTATCTTATGATAGGGGGCCGGGAATAACCCAGCGGCACTTCGACCCTTGAGGATCTTTTGTGCCTACCCCATTTTATCTCAGTGTGAAGGTTTCCTCGCGATGTTTTCCTTCACCGTTAGAGCAGTCGGCAAATGTACGTAAGGCTTCGAAAAATACGAAAAATTCATTAGTACATGGCACTGCACGGTGTCGAACCCGGACCTCCCGCTTGGGAGACCGGTGTCCTAACCACTGTGGCACCGATGCTCTTTTGTAGACAACGATAGTGAACAATTGTTCTACAAGTTTGATTCACGATAATTTTAATGGAAAATTGAGCAGCGAGCGATTTTTATTGAATATATTGGAATTGGAATCGATATGGAAGAAATACGAAGTTGTATGCAACTATTCAACTTTTTATTTCGGGTTGTATTTCGCTAATCTAACGATTTCCCAGTACCCCTGGCAAGGCACCGCGTGGAGATTCCTTTATTTCATCCCAATTTGATTATTCTCCATCATTAACTCGACTGAAGAAGAAGAGTACTTTCATAAAAAAAACGAATTTTCTCGCCTTCACAGATCCAAAGACCTGAAACTGAGCCCACCAAACTCGGCGTACCAATAAACGGGACTTCCTTCAAGCATATGAATGACAGCATGACTAGCAGTTGCACATTACCGTCAGGTATGTTCACTAGTATATTGTAATGTTACCTGGTATTATAGGAGGAGGAGCTCTTAGCCTAGTTGCGAGCACCGTCAGAAAGTGATCGTGCAGGTTAAGCGACGTTGGCGCGGTCGGTACCTGGACTGCTAGTGGCATATTTCATCTGAGCTCCTCCGTGCCTCGGAAAACACGTTAAGCAGTCGGTCCCGGTTGTTGTCGTTTGACAGCAGTCGTTAAGCCATGTCAGATGCCTACGGGCGGCCTGAACAACTCTGACAAATAGGTTGGCCACTAACCATACGATAAGCAAGCAAGCAACCTGGTATTGAATTGCCATAAATCACTACATCCGACCATCATACAAGAGTATGAATCACTACATCCGACCATCATACAAGAGTATGAATTACTACATCCGACCATCATACAAGAGTATGAATTACTACATCCGACCATCATACAAGAGTATGAATTACTACATCCGACCATCATACAAGAGTATGAATCACTTTTTCCGACGCCATTGTTAAGCACAATTGACGGCTTCGTGAATAAGCCTCCTTAGGGTCCTATATAAAACCGACGGTTAAGAGACCTTATGAGGTCTTAGAGATGGAAATTATTTTACAAATACAAATATACTTTATTGCACACCCGGGACAAAAACTAAACATACAACATAAAGAGAGGTACAATACAATGTGCAGAAGGCGGCCTTATCGCTTTAAGCGATATCTTCCAAGCAACCTTCAGGTGACGGAAAAATCATAAGATACATAATATACGGGTGCAAATGGCGTATGAAATAGATACCCTCTAATAAATATAATTATTAAATACAAATAAATTAAATTAATAATAATATTTTCTACAACTTTCGAATTTAACGCGTTAACTGTCCATGACCTGCAAACGGTCATACCTGGCTTCTACTCACACGTCCGTGACCTGTAAACGGGTCATTTGCCTTTTATGACTTATGGCGTAAGCCTAGATAACATTTCCTAAAATTATAAAATCTTGTGGACGCGGTCGTATGGCGACTAGGTACAGTTTGAGCCCGGAGAATTAACGTGTTAAAATTAATCTGAAAAATAAATTCGAAAGTTGCAGAAAATAATACTTTTTAAACCTTACACTGAATAGTAGTGTTTTCTGATTTTACAACTTTTACGTCTGTATCAGGTGGTCTCCGTCGCAAGCATTCGTTCCATGACGTTCTAGACTGGGACGAGAGCAGGCCATTGAACGCGTCACCACCGGGATCGCCCACGAGACGCGCGCCGCGACGCATGGATGCCTTACAGCGTATCGTTGACATCGTGAAACGTACTGGTATGTATGACATATATTTAAAAAGGTGGTCTCCGTCCCAAGCATTCGTTCCACGACGTTCTAGACTGGGACGAGAGCAAACCCAATAAAGGCGCAGTTACATAATAGTCGTTGACCGCTTCGGCGACCGACCTCCGTTGTTTGCACTTGGTCGTTAGCCGAAGTCGTCCAACGTCATTCGCTCGATGACAACCTAGTGACACTTTGACTTTCGCCGAATGCGGTCGACTAGTAATTCAGATATAGGCGGTGGCCGCATGCTGTGACCCCCCAGACGGTCGCTCGACGACCAGGTGTAACCGCACCTTAACAGATCTCAACTAGACGAGCCTTGTGATTGGGTACCCTGCAGCGTATCGTTGACATCGTGAATCGTACTGGTTTGTAAGACATCTCTTTAACAAAAATAATAAAATGCATAAATATGCATAACAAACAAACGTCAATTTGATCAAAGACCTGATGGCAAATGACCGGCCAGTGTTACCTATAAACAGTAACAACCTCAGAAATGTCTCTGATGCACTGTCGACTAAGTCGGAACAATGTTATATCACCAATTCACGACCGATCTCATCTGGTGGTAAGTGACGATGAGGTCGAAGATGGAGCACACGGGCTTAGTAACTACTGGCACTTCTATAAACACTGCCGAAATATATCAACGCCGTAGCAAAGATATTTGACCACAGACTTTACATAGAAGTGTGGTCGTTAGCCAGGCGGACCCTGAAGGGAACCTGACACGCTTGACCAGTGGCGGTAGGGATATTCTAATCCGTCCTATACACGGAATATCGACCGTCAGCGCCGACCGATCCTGAGCGCGTTCTTAACACTCGAGCAAAAAAAACCGAAGCACGATTCTGATCGTGCCTACACTTGTGGGCAGGGTACCCTGTATGTATTTTAAGGATATAATATCATCATAATATTAGTGTCAGAAAGAGCGAGAAACCTTACACTTGCGGCATTGAGCTCGGCTTAATAGTGACTGAGCTAGAGACTTGCGAAAAGTGTTACATTTTGGTGTCGCTCGCGGAGTCGGTCGGCGGTCGTAGCTTTCCGCCCGTCCTGAATAAGAAGACAAAACATTTATTTCTTATGAAATAATTTTTTTTACAGTGCAAGCACTATAATTAATTAATAAACAATACAAATAGGGGATGTAAGGGGGGTCACCAACATCTAGACCTCCAAATGTCAAACTCACCTGCACGTGGTGCATCCTGCCGATTAACGAACGAGTCCCTGGCGACCGACTAGTGGCGGTATAACCACGCAAATTCTGGCTGGGTCAAAATACCAGAAGCACGATGACGGGCAGCAGCGTCATCGGGGCAAGCGACCCGGCTACTGCGATCGCCAACCCGCAGGCCTAGCGTGGCGATTATGGCATTACCTCCCATGGATAGCGCACAAAGAAAACGGCCCCCAGTTCCCGGCCGCCCCACTATCTGCGCAAGGTGGCTGGCAGCGACTGGATGAGAAGAGCCGAAGATCGGGCTCAATAGCGCGCCGTGGGAGAGGCCTATGTCCAGCAGTGGACTAGGGTAGGCTGCTGATGATGAATACAAATAGAGTAACTAGTTAAAATGTATTTTTTTATTTATTAGGTTAACAACAGATTACAGCCAACATTATATTAGTAATAAATAAATTCAGTCTTACTAGATTTTACGGCAAATTACATCAATGATATCTTGTAATATAAGTAAGTTCCGCTCATCCGTCCTGAATAGGAAGACAGGGTTCCCTGTCAAAAGCAAGGCCTTTACCTTTTTCTCTACTCTTAGGTGTGAACATAGACGAGGTAGACGCAGAGACAGTAATGCCAACAACGAAGAAGAAGATCCTCAACGATGAGGAGCAATACACCGAAGATATCCGATTCAATGTTGCCATCAGAGAAACATTCCTCAACAGATTCGTGCACATCTTCCTTATGTACGAAAACTTCGTCATCATGCCTGATCAGGTGAGCGAAAACATCAGAAATCCAAATAAATAATGTTAATCCCAGAAGTTTTTACAGAAATTTCGGGTTTAGTACCCAACTTTTTTTAATCACAGCAACAAGCAGTTTATTAAGCAAATTATTCATAGGAAATAATAACTCAACCACCCCAAATATTGCAGTAGAAATGCGGTATCTGCGTAAATTGTGCAGCGTAACCCTGGCTGACCGAATACGCAACGAAGAGATACGTAGAATGGCTGGTTTGAATGAATGTGTCATCAATAAGATGAAAAAAGCCATGCTGCATTGGTTCGGCCATGTAGAAAGAATGAGCGATGAACGAATGACGAAACAGGTATACGACAGCGAGTCGAAAAAAAGCCGGTGTCGTTCTAGACTGACCTTTAACGATTATCTATCGTTTCCAATGCAGACAATCCCAACGGCCAACATGTGTGAAACGACGAATAACTAGAAGAAGCAAGAGAGGCGTGCAAAGACAGATTCGTGGCGCTCCCTTCTCTCTATCTACCCCGCAAGGGACATGAAGTTATTTATGTATGTATGTATAAATTGTAGATTGAATTATTCTCAGGATCGAGATACCTGGTTCAGCTCCCGCGAGTCGATGGTAAACTTCGACAAAGCGTCGTTCCTATCAGACCAACCACAGTGGCACAGGCCGTTCCTCTCGCGGTTCCTCGAAACGCAGATGTTTGCCACGCTCATTGACAACAAGATTATGGCCAACTGGGGCGAATATGACGCCAATCTGCAAGCCTTCGAGCATCGGATAAAAGCTGTCAGGTATGTGAATGTCTTTATAGTTTTTTGTTTTTATAGTCGTGCGTATTTCGTAACGCACACGCACGTCACGTGCTCCACGCATCACATTGTTTCATACAACATTTCAGTATTATGCGAGTGCGGGGTGCGTGGACACCTTGCAAATTGACATTGTGAATTTCCACGCATGCGGGGTAAACCCGCGTGCACGACAAAATCCGCACGAGTCTGAAAACGCCCTTATGTGATACCACACCGGATGGGCTATGGCGGAATTTCGGCCACCGAAATCTTGCCCGTGTGATAACTCGAACAAATTATATTGAAAGCCAGGTAGTCTGTCTGGTGTGGCATCACCATTTGATTGTTTTTGAGAGGGTTGGGAATTTTAATTGGCTTCAAAGATTAATTTGCACGAACAAATGTTTGTTTTACAATAACCAACAGTTTGATAATAAATAACTGCTGAATACAAATGTCCTTAAACTTGTGGTCGAGACAAAGTGAAGTCTTCCGCCGTGTAAATCTAAGAAAAAAAAATAGTACATGCATGTTTATAGATATTATTATACTACGTCTTTTACATTTTGAAATACGTTATCGTCACTTTACCTTTTATAAATATAATTAACTGTATTTGTGATAAATAAACATTACTTATTTAAATATTTTATTTCACTTCCGACCATAGTTTATGAGACTCGCTGTTGCTACTAATACCACACATATGGGAAACAGTGCAGGAGCGTGCATAAAATGCAATGGGATTCCAGGTCGAATTAGTGACATAAGACTAAATAATAATGTACATACTCATATATTTTCAAGGGAATCAAATAATTTCCGTGTTTAGTCAAAAGCAAAAAAGTATTCGGCTATTTCCCTGCGATATATACTTTGACAAGTCTTCATAAATATCCACGCTAGATTCGATCAAGAGATCGAAGCTAGCATACACATTTATGAAGCAGTCATATTTTTTGCTTTAGACTTCACCACCGGCCGTGGTGATTTCATTCAGCTATCATAGCAGTAGTAATAGAAGTTGAATAAAACCGTATTATTTAGTCTTATGGTGTTTGCAGACGCCGCCTGGGCGAGGGAGGGCTGGCAATCCGCGGGTACAGCGTTTGGGCAGGGCCGGGTGCAGGGCACGGCGGTGGGGCCACCAATGGGGCGGAGCTGGAAGTAGGGGCGCCAGGGGAGCGCCTGCCGCACCGAGCGGCGTACTACCGTGCCTTCCCCGCGCGACTCGACGCCAACGCGTTAGCGCCTCCGCCGACCAACGACCGCAGGTGCGATGCGCCAGCCGCCACCACCTAGCGTTGCAAATGGAACAGCTACGACGGCCCCGAAAGAGGATACCTTTGAAACGTTAAAGCAGTCGCCTTACGCCGGTCCTATTTTATTGCAAATCCAAAGTAGCACTTGTCACTGGGCTTTTCATAATTTTACCAGCACGAGATTTCAGGGAAGTACAATGACCTTATATAACGGGCTATACAAAGACCTTATTAGGGCTATAAGAGACGATTTTAAGTTACCCCATTGGTCATGGACATTAAAATCGTCCGGGTAAAATTATAAAAGGAACCATTGTTACGAAAATTGTTTTGCAATTTTGTTGCCTTATTATTTATTTATATTCAGGTATACCCGGTACTTCCAATTTAAGTTATCTGACTTACAATGATGCGAAATTAATAAACGATTTACTCACACCAATAACAATGAAGTTTACCTCAATCGTGGCTCGTCTGGCAGTAACTTTGATGTCGCCTGCATGTCGCAATTATGCGCCGCGCACCGAGATAACATGATGTCATTATATTTCTGCACGGCAGCATAATAAACGTATAACGACACTCTAAATTCTTAGCGTCGATTTATATGAAAACGTCTAACCGTGCACAAACGCGATTCGCCAAAATGCATGGGTTCTTATTACTCGATTTATATTAAACCGCGCTTGCGAAACCGCTTCAAATAGGTAAATCGAATAATAAGAACCCGTGTATTTTGGCAAAAACGCGTCGCGCAGCGGGCGGTTGGGCGTTTTCATTTAAATCGACCCTTAGCTAGCTATATCACGTACTAACTGAACTCTAACCGTAAGATAGTACATTTTTGGAAGTATATCGAATTGTCAGATGTTTACTGAATTGAATTGTCTTGCCTATTGCTACCTCTAGCTTCCCTTCCATTCGTAGATAACTTACATATATTACTTTGATTCACATTGTAAATGCCAAGCACTTATCACGAATGTGTAGCCTCGTTAAACAAATAGAAAATATTTAAATTGTGAATTGTTAACTCGGTGAGCTGAAAACTGTTTCAGTTGTTTGTATTTCTGAGTATGACGTACAGCAAAAACGAACAATTCGAAGTAGTGACCGCTTTGTATTGTAGCATGTGATTATATCAAGCGGCGTCTCCTGCTCATGTTTATATACAAAAACATATGTTTCTCACTCTCACCTGTAGAAGAAAAAATGTTTTGTGTATTGTGTAATCCAAAATTTGGACAGGAGACGCGGTATTAGCCTGAAATATGGTTAGTGATTGTTGGTTAGTTCAATTAGCACTACCGTGTAGTGTAATGTATTTGTTATATAGAAAATTTTATGATTTGTAATACAAACTGTGATTGCTTCCTGTATTTTTCATAATTACTTACATCATATTTTGCTGGAATCTCATGCCAAATATTTTTGGTAGTTAATAGTGTTTCGTTAATAAGAATCTCAGCCAGTGTAGTGCTTTTAAATTATATTTTAGCAAATTAAATTGTAATATTGATATTTTTATGACCTCAAAGGTATATTTTCTTCAGTGTTTATTTAGTTTAGATATTATTAATATTTTAGTGCATGACTGTGTTAGTTTAAAAATATTATAATCAATACTCAAGCGATATTCTTGATGGTTTAATTTTTATAGCATGTTGCATCCAGCATGTTTAGCTCAGATTTTTACGAATTTATTAATTTTGTATGTCTTTTTGACGATGTGTTGATGGTTACAAACGAAGTGAAAATTGGGAAAGGTAGCGTAATTTAATTTGATATTAATATTGTAATTTGACCGAATTTAATATTTCTCGATTTCTTGAACTTACGAGTATATTTGTGTTTTTCTTATTTTATCTAAAGTCCTGTGTTTTTTATTTAAATTTATTACTAAATTATGCATGCTTTGTTAAACATTGCATGCTATAGGTATGTGATTATTCTATACTCGTGAAATATTTTCCTACATAATATTTTTAGTTATATAAGAATAATAATTACAAAATATGGCAGATTTATGTTTCAAAGTAAATCAATTTACTAATGCAGTTTTATAGTGATTTGTTGTATCTAATTGAGAGATTAAATTATTTATGTAAATAGCTATTATTGAATTAAATAAAGACGTTGAACTATTACGTTTCCGTATTTTAAATGTCATACCTTTATAACTTGGTGAGGTGAAAGTCGTGAATTATTATCAGATTGAAGAGTATACATAGCACCAATGTCGTGTATCGTTATCCTTTGTTCTTATTTGCACGTAGTTTTTAGATAATTTATACATTCTGCAACACTGCAATCACAATCAAGCTGCTTTTTGCTTTGTGTGCTTTTTTTTCAATAATTTTGAGTTTGAGTGATAATTAGAATACAATAGAGATCCAATAACCCATAATCATGGATGAAAGAAAAAGTAGTCTCCTTCCCCAAGGGGCGGGCGTTTGTTCCTTCATGTCCATAATACTTACTCATTGGCATATACTGCGTTCGGGAATGCCACAGTTTTTCCAACCAAATTTTGCGAAATTGACGCATCAAGAAGAAACGCGAAATAAGCGTATCGTGGGGCACGTGTATGCAAGGCTATATGGCAAGACTACTGGGAACGGGTCAGAAATATACGTCGTGAGATTATGACTTGATGAATATACTGCACAGATATAGGTAAAGTTCGATTAGATAATATGGTTGTTGTTTACCATTTCTAGTAGGTACTTTTATTCTAGTTAACCTTTTCTGTAACTTACAAGCCTTCTTTGTTAACTGTACTGTTAAATTATTGCTTTTAACGTTACACTACATTGAATTCAGGATTCTAATGAGGAACCTAGAATGCTCTTGTATTATTCGCCTTGAATTTCAGAGATATCTAACTCATTCAGGAAGACTGAATCTATTACGTTGTAAACATACTACAACTACACTATACGCCGTGTTTTTGAGTATATCCATTAACTTCGCCAAACACTTCTGAAGCTTTTACATCATATATTTGACATTGGAAGTGATCCTCAAAAACGCTTCGTTTTCGAGTTACTTGCTATTTTATTTTACATAGGTACATAAACTCACGTCTACAACATAAAATATATAGATATTTTGTGTCCATGATCCCCGAGGGGTAGACATAGGAACCACCGATAGGTACCTAGTTCCCACTTTTTGCCGTAACATTTGGTGGACAAACGTGATAGGGGGGCGAGCCTATCAAAACAAAACTATTTGCCTGTCGTTTGCACATGTCATGAATAACTTACCTATGTCATGATTGTCAAGTTTAAATTAATCAAAATGCAACGTTGCCAGTTCGGATAAAGAGTATGGGCTATTTTGAGTGCCTCTCGGCGTGTATGAAAAATATAAAATTAAATAGTGTCGAAGTTAATGCATAACCAAATAAACACGTAACACTAAAATAATTAAAATCTGTCTAGACTGAATTAAGTGTAGTATAAATAAGAGCTTTTGTATTCGATAGTAAATTTTATGATATAACCACACAATTTATATTTCAGAACGAACAGTCTAAAGCGTATAAAGAACGCGAAATGGCAAGTAAAGGATTGTCCGCCAGAGTTACTACTGGGAGACATCAGTAGGAGATTGTCGACTGAAGTCACGCCGGCCGCTATCGCTCAAAACAATAGGACTTTTGTCGAGAAACTGTTGAAGGTACTGAATATTTCTTTATCATCTTTGGCTTCGCTCTCTAGAGCGTCGGTTGCCTAGTGGCTAGGACACCGGACTCCCATACGGGAGGTTCGAAACCGTGCAGTGCCATGTACCAATGAGTGTTTCGTATTTTTCGAAGACTTACGTACATTTACCGGCTGCTCTAACGGTAAAGGAAAACGTCGTGACGAAACCTACACATTGAGATGCCCAGTGTGTAAACTGGGGTAGGCACAAAAGATCCTCAAGGGTCGAATTGCCGCTGGGGTTATTCCCGGCCCCCTATCATAAGATAAGATTGGCTTCTCTCGGCAAAATCCGGTAACTTTTCCTTTTCGTCCATTTGCAAAGTGACTACTACTTTCTTCTTTTTATTGTATAAGGAGAGCAATGCAAACGGTCCACCTGATGGTAAGTGATTACCATCACCCATAGACATCTCACCTCACTATATTATTAGAGGGTTTTCTATGCGCTGCTAATGTGCCCCATGTGCCGGCAATTACGCTTGCTCTCTTACCCTTCAAACCTAAACACAGCATTGCAAGCATAGTTGCTTTGCAGCACAAATAGGTAAAAGGCTAACTCTGCAGTCATACCACCTTCAGAATTCAAATTATAAACTTCCAAGTCTTCTTCTGTGGTTAGTACCCAACCTAGTATCAGACTTGTTCAGGCCGCCTGTAAACCTCTGATATGCCCTAATACCAAACCTGATTCGAACCGCGCCCAACGTTGCTAAACTTTCACGATCACTTTCTGACCATCCTCGCACCTAGGAATAAGGAACCTTGAGAGAGTCGTTCTTTGTTCATAAAATTATTGAGATTAATGTTATAGTTTAACTAGAGATTGTTAGAAGGGTTTTATCGATGCACGATAACCTTTTTTTTATTGATAAATTATTTTAACCCATATTTTCTGTTTATACAGGAATGCAAAAGCAAAACAAAACGCATGCTTGTAGAGAAAATGGGGACAGAAGAAACAGATTTAGGGCTGGGCTGTGAAGTATCGATAACTGGCGTCGAAGAGAGCACCATGATAGCGTCCCTATGTGACCTGCTAGAGAGGCTCTGGTCCCATGGGCTTCAGCATAAGATGGGCAAATCCGCACTGTGGATGCATCTCACGAATTATCAGGAATTGGAGCAATGCAGCAACTCTACCAAGCCTATCGACCCCAATTATTTGACACCTGGTATGTATGACTATAACCTGCGAGTCTGAGGAATAATGTTTCTTGTGGACCTGTGAAATCCACAAATCAGTACTGGGCCCCTACGGTGGATTATAGCCCGAACCCCCTTGTCAAGGGGAGGCATGTTCCCTAACAGTGGGTACCAAAGTTAATAGGCTGATGAGAGAGAGAAAGAGATGAATGACTATTATTTTTTAATATGGTATGTATGTATTATGTATTCTTCGAAATTAAGATGTATTAATTGTGTGACTCATCATTTTCCTTATATATAAACATGCAGCTTTGGCCTGGTGTGTTTTACGGAAGCGACTTGATTGTAAGTACCTATACTAACACATTCCTAGGTACTGCATAAAAAATTGGGATTCGCGCTATACCTAACAGAAGTATATGATCGTTAGCAGAGTTTACTATCTACCATGTTTATTTTAGCGACCTACCCTAGCACTGAAAAAAAACCAGTTTCCGTGTGAGAGAGGTAGTAGTAGTCGACTAATTTCTATTTTTTAAATTTATATTAATCCGACGCATTACAAATACAAATATACTTTACTGCACACCCCGGACAAAAACATACAACATAAAGAGAGGTACAATATAATGTGCAGAACGCGACCTTATCGCTTTAAGCGATATCATTACATAGGTAAGAAAACTGGCAAGATAACAAACATGTTATTATTGTTATAACAGCATTAATTTAAAAAACCCAAGTGTTACGCTTCGGATGTCGCCACTCCACTGGTCCGAGGACTTGTGTTGGAGTGTCAATGTACTTAAATATTCTGATATCTGTACTTTGTTTCAACCCTTTACTTTTGAAAAGCATAATGGTAAAACTTACCACTGTAGTACATCGGTTCCATGAAAATTTTTATTTTTTTATTTACTTCTAAACCCGCATTTGACCTCGATCTCGCCTGATGGTAAGCGACGATGAGGTCGACGATGGAGCATGCGGGTCCAGTAAATGCCTATTCACTCTGGCCTTGAAGATCCCAAGGTTGTAGGTTTCGGGAAATACAGACGCCGGCAGGCTGTTCCATTCCTTAGCCGTTCGCATAATGAACGAAGAAGCAAATCGCTTCGTACGAACAGATGACTTAGATGCAGATAGAGCAGATGATTTAGTTGACGTTTGGATTTCTAGCATTTCCTTAAATTCAATTTTGTTTTTGCTTGGAGTTTTTACCACAGTTACACAAATATCTTGGACGAAATACTCCGAATTCGACAATTCGATAGCCAAAAAACTTTAAATAAATATTAAATAAGGAGAGCAGACAGCAAACGGGTCACCTGATGGTAAGTGGCCACCGTCGCCCATAGACGTTCCACCTCACTGTATTATTATTAGATGGTTTTTGATACGCTGCTAATCTTGAGGACTAAGATAGATTGCCTCATGTGCCAGAAATTACGCCGTCTCTCTTACCCTTCAAACAAGCATTTCTACTTTACGACAGAAATAGATAAAAGGGTGGTACCAACCAACCCAGGCGAACCTTCACATCACGAACTACCACCTGTGAATTAAAAATAATATTCCAGACTTATCATCAGTGGGAGCCGAGGTGGAAGCCCAACAGGGTACTAGCAGTGGAAACAGGTCCCGGGATAGTTCACGTGGCGGGTCCCGGGACAGCTCGCGGGATCGCCTCAGTAACTCTAGCACCCTGGAACGGAAGGCCGCGCAGCCGCCAAATCCGCTTAGACCTTTGCCTGAGAGTCTCACGTTTGATATGAGGTAAATTATCAGTATTCAGTCATAATTAGAGTTAGCCTTTGATCATGATCGTTTGATTGTCTGATACCTTCCTTAGCCTCTGACTTCACGAGACGGTATCCGTTCCGATTCGGTTCGCTATATCCAATAACAAAGCGCTAATTTCAAATGTGCACACCGCACACATAGTTTTGAATAAAGAAATTTCCGATTTTAATGAAGGAAAACACTACCACTTATTGATCAGCCAATTATTGAATGCTCATACTACAGCCAGTATGTGGTACAGTAACTATAAAAACTAAAAATCTAATGTAATTTTAATTGTATAGTCATAAATTATATTAATTGAAGAATTACACCCTTCTTTAAAGTTTACATGACATATTTGAGGCGTCTAATTTCAAAACCTATACAAACGGTGACTGTTGAGAGCGTCGGCCTAGTGGCTAGGAGACCGGACTCACATGCGGGAGGTCCGGGTTCGAAACCGTGCAGTGCCATGTACCAATGAGGTTTTCGTATTTTCCGAAGACTTACATGTATTTACCGACTGCTCTAACGGTGAAGGAAAACATCGTGAGGAAACCTACACACTGAGATGACCAGTGTGTAAAATGGGGTAGGCACAAAAGATCCTCAAGGATCGAAGTGCCGCTGGGTTATTCCCGGCCCCCTATCATAAGATAAGATAAGATAACGGTGACTATTTTGTTTATTTTTTACTGTATGTTGTTGGGTTTTTTTCTTTAACGCGTTTTGAAATTAGGCCTCAATTATGAACTTACACATCATCGCTTGAGAGTTTTGCGGTTGAATACTAATCTTCGATTTTCGTGTAATTTGTTCAAAGGAACGTCCAAGCAATGACGGATATAAAGACCGAGATAGGCTACGCTCGCGCCTGGGTTAGACTATCCCTGGAGAAGAAACTCCTGTCGAAACATCTCCGGGAATTACTAGCCGACACTACGCTTCTGCGCTCTCAGTACAAAAGGACCGCTTTCCTCCGCTGTGAGGAGGAGAGGGAACAGTTCCTCTATCATTTGTTGACGCTGAATGCTGTCGACTACTCCTGTTTCACTAATACTTATCCCACTACAAGTGAGTAGGTTTTTTTATCCTTTGTTTTAAGGCCCACTGGATGTAAAGGGGTATTCTCAGCATTATGCGCCAAGCGGTACCAGTGGTTTCTATACAAACTTCGAGCGAACACTCTGCAAAGGATGAATTCATGGTATCAATGGTGGTTTAAGAGTATCAGATTATACTGACCAACGATCTAACCAATGGGAATAAACCCTACATTGTAATTTTTCACTGGTTAAATAATGCGGTAAATACAACGGTCGATAAAGCCCGCATTAACGATTACGTATCCGGCGTCAACCGTGTTAAAGACTGACTTATCAATGCCCCAAATGGGGCAAATAACCCAAACTCAAACCTAATAAAATTCATACGAATTTCTAAAGAACATATTTTACTCTTAGAACTGCCATACCGTGTACACATCGTGCCATCCCGGAAAGCGAGTCAGACCACCGCCAACTGCTGGATTTCTATATCAGGTGCCAACGGAGAATCGACGCCTAAAATACCTATACCGAGGAATACCAACGAATTCGTGTTCCATGTAAGTTGATCATACATAATCATACACCCTCACTCTTTGTATATGTTTGAACGTAAATTTGGCGACAGGCAGGAATTGGTCTCAGGCACAGAAATAAATCAAGATAGAACTGTGAAGTGTCCCAATCTTGCAATTTATTGCAAGATTTCATTCATTTAGCACCTAGGTTTCGCAAACTAGTTTACGATGCGAACCGATCAGAACGGTTGTACTATAATGCCTTATTGTGCGGTTTGTAACTGTAAGAACAACAGGTACGGCAGGGAATCGATCAAAAAGAGGTATTGCGTTCGTAATCACGTCACTTTAGGGACGTGGCTTATGAAAAATGTTGACACGAGCTATTCATATAGCAGCTCGCCCGCGTCACTGTTTTATCTTGATTTATTTCTGTGGTATCATGTTTTATGTCTATTTAGGGTTTAATCCGTTGCCTCGTTTACTTAAATTTTTAGTAGTTTTTTAAGAATTACTCCTGTTTCTTTCTTTAATGGAGGCCCAATTTTTATGACTTCAACTATTGGAAAGCAGTTTGAAAATTTCCTATTGAGAAATTATAATCTACGAGTATGTCTAATACCCTGATATGTTGACGATATACTAAAATCAAAGTGTATAATTTATAGCACAAGAATTTGGGAATATTATCTACGCTACGCATTGGCCATGACAACTCTGGTCTATCGCCTCGATGGTTGCTTGACCAGGTTTTCCTGAGGAATGAAGTCACGGGACACACCTACACGTGAGTGTTAAATATTCTTACAATTTTTATTGAATAAGGAGAGCAGACGAGCAAACGGACCACCTGATGGTAAGTGGTCACCGCCTATAGACATCTCACCTCACTGTATTAATATTAGAGGGTTTTTCATGCGCTGTTAACTGCGAGGACTCAGGTGGATTGCCTCATGTGCCGGAAATTACGCTGGCTCTCTTACCCTTCAAACCGAATATAGAAATGCAAGCATTTCTGCTTCACGGCAGAAATAGATAAGAGGGTGGTACCACCCCAGGCGATCCTTCACATTAGGATCTATAAAACTCTTTGTGTACAAATTATATATTCGCCGTTATGGTTGTCACATTCTACATATATAATAAAATATAGTTCTCATATTAGAACCAGGATTGGTAACTGCTTGTTCCACTGGGCCTCCCAAAGAACGTCCAGCTGTCCGAACACAGCAGTCGTTACGTAGGGCGATTGAACAATAAGGGAAGTTCCAGAACTTATTATTTTATTTTATTTTTATTTATTCTTTTACACTTTTGTGTACAGGTGAGCTTAATGCCTTGCGGCATTCTCTGCCAGCTGACCTTTGGTTATGCAGATATGTTATGGCGGTGCAGTGGCAATATAAATGACAAATGACAAAACTTAATAATATGTGAAATTTATATAATAAAATAACACTATATTAAAATAACAATATTCTTACATAGTATACTAATATACAATACTAATACAAATATACAATATAATTTACTTATATACATAAATACAATATAATTAAATACATACGAAAAGTAATAAATATTATGCACAAGTATATTGATATGTAAAATATATAGATTTAGGGATTATGAGGAACACAAAAGGTGGCTACGAACTTGATTCTTAAATACAAAGCGATTCGGGGCTTTCCTTATATCTACTGGAAGATTGTTCCAAAGGCGGGCTGCGTGAACAGTGAACGAGTACGAGTAGAAATCAGTATGATGAGAGGGGAGGCCAAGGCGAAGATTGTGAGAGGAACGAAGAGATCTGTCATGAGTTGAACATAGGTAGTGAAAATTAATTTTGAGGTAGGAAGGAGAAAATTTGACTCAAACGATAGTATTCATCTCAAAGTACTCCACCATATAGAATTAAACATTGAAAAAAAAACTTGTTTACTTCAAACAAGAATTTGTTTCAATACGAACATATAAAATCGGCTTGTTAACTTCAACCAACATCTTAGTCGTATCTATCAAGTAATTTGTTCAAATGAATAAAAATTACTTTATATGCTCTAAATCAAACAAGCTTTCTTTCTATATAATTATTTATTTCTTTAGCTTCCACATCAGGTGTTAACTTTGACTCTTTTACAAGGTAGGATGTCTACTTATCTTTGACAAATCCGTCAATATTTTGTTTCATAGTTTCCCATGCAATCGATGGCTGGGCACAGGCGTAGACGATGGCTCCACAGAACGGCTATTGGTCGCGGCTAGAATGCGCAACGAACGCACCCCCCGCACCCCTCAC
The DNA here is from genome assembly GCA_947369225.1 of Hofmannophila pseudospretella. Taxonomy (NCBI): domain Eukaryota; kingdom Metazoa; phylum Arthropoda; class Insecta; order Lepidoptera; family Oecophoridae; genus Hofmannophila; species Hofmannophila pseudospretella. The sequence continues at coordinate 8,851,854 of OX376316.1, forward strand.
CCGGGGCAAACTGCGCCCCAAACTCCCACCACAACACACCTATCTACCTCCACAATACAGCATATGATTGGTAAGTTCACCAGTTTCGCAATGGCCTTTAGCTACAGACGGTTGAACGGACGTGTAGCTTCTCTATGAGATGTTTTGAGATTGGTAGGAGCTGGCTTTGGATTCCCGATTCAGTGGATATAATGAATTGGAATGGAAACGTTCAACGACCCGTTCGTAAAAACTACAAGTCTCTTATTGGTTTGGTAAGTCGATAAACTAATGTTTAGTAAAAGGTCGATCGCTGCTCAGACGCAATCATATGTAAAGTCGGGTTCAATCGAACTTGTGCATAATGTAAACGAACCTATGCTTGATTTATCACATTAAACGATCAATCATAGTTTAATTCACGTGGAATTTACTTTTTTCGTACCCTAAACTACATTATACCATGAAATATTAATAAAACATGAATAATTCATCAAACCATCGACATCGCCAATATATGGTGGTTTGTTTACATTCGGAACAATTTTTATTGAGCTTGATTATTATAGAGGAATTGACACTGCTCACCGCCTGTTAAAACTAAGAAATCACACAAATAGACCCATCGTACACTATCGGAGTGGAGGCGTAGCGTCTTGTTTCTATAACGATGTAAAGCAGACCTTAAGGTCTTTAAAATACGGTTTAAATGGCGTGCTAGATAAAGCTATTCGGGCGGCAGCAAGCGTATTTTAGCCCGTATTTCAGAAACTTTAAGGGTTAGTTTCAATTCAGTATTTGACATTTTTTTATTACATGAATCAGCTTACATGGACATCCTGAAGATTCGTTTTTCGATATCTCAACTAACATCAGAGATATTAATGATTTAAGTTAGTACTGGAGAGGTGCTCTGTCCCTTTTTAATGAACCAGTTCTTTATATGTGGCCATTAATAATTACACAGTGACGTCATGATGTAATATTGCCGTTTCTTTCTATCGTCGGATTTTTGAATGCCTGTAACTATTTTATTTTTCAACGAATTTTAATTAAGTGTTCACATTTGACCATCAATTTATGACCGTTTCTTAATTTTTTATAAATGCATTTAATATTTGTTACTTGGAAACTACCGAATAGTTATCTAAAAAAAATCGCTGCGCCTCCACTCTTCTAATGAACGCTGGGCCATAGTTATGGAGATGCTATACAATTAGATTAGTGAGTAGGTTAGGTAGCTTACTAGCACAGAACTTGTTGGTAGTACGGTACCCACATGCTTGGTGAAAAGATCGACAACTTAGCAGAGAAGGCTTGGGTTTTAAAAGGGTCTAGCCGGGTTATGGAAAAAGAGTGGCCCCCATCAGCGATTTCAATGATATTCATACTGTAGTATCGGCAGGATTGGAAGACTCTTTGCGACCTAGACCTTCAATTGCTTTTGAATTATTCACGATAATGTCGTCAATGTGGGCCTTTTTTAAACTCATTTTTCTTTCAAACAAAGTCTCAATTACTAAGGTTAAACGAGAGTATTCAATGCATATATTTTGCAAACACCGTCTTATAATATATATAATAAAAATTTAAAAAAAAACATCGCGGGGATACACCGACCAAAAAATTACTTGACATGTCACTGGTGCACCTGTAAGAATACTTATATATCCACTCTTGTTCCCTAACCCGACTAGACCCTTTTTAATGGAGGTGAATTTTTATCCTGCTACTCGTATTTTTTTGGAATTTGAATGGGATATCTCAATCTGCTTTGGCTTTGTCGCAGTATTATTTTTATTACCATTTTAATAACTTGAACTTTTCAGGCGACTGCGTAAACGCGATAGTGAAGTGGCACTATCAGTCTAAAAGAGATAAAGACGCAAATTCCCTCAGCGTACTGTTATGCGGAGAAAATGGTTTAGTGAAATGTTTGGAGCAAGCGTTCCTCTGCGGGTTCAAGTCCGCGCGACTGTTTGGAAAGAATCTCTTCATTTGGGACTATTTTGGTAAGTACATATAACATAAACTCGCACGTCCATAATCCCCGAGGGGGTAGAGAGAGGTACCACATTCAATCACAGGTAGTTCCCACTTTTCGTCTCGTGAGCCTACCTTACCTTACCTACCTTCATTAGGTGTAAAAGTAGAAATCTTTCATAGAATACCAGTCATTAGTAGTACTTTCTTTTTGTTTGTTAATTGGTTTCCCATCTTGGCAGACAGTTCGTCTGATGATAAGTAATCGCGATTGTTGCTTGTAAACATCAGCATCAACAGCAGTCGCCGTTGCGCTACTGATCTTGAGGGATCTAGTTCTTCCTAAACCCTGAACTCAGAAACTCGGAACTCATCATCAATGAGGTGACGATAGGCGACTGACACTCAATATATTTTACAGCGAGAGTTAAAGACGAATTCAAGATGAGTCTATGTGACGAGCCGAGCACGCAAGCCAACAAGGGTTGCGGCGTCGCGTACAACTGTCGACAGGACCAAGAGCACCGCGCCATCTGGCGGTGCTACTGCCACCTCATGGACGAGGTCAACTCCGTCGGACGCACGCTCGGGAAGGACGGCAAATTCCAGCTCTTCATATGTCTTAGCTTGCGGTATGACAGTTTATTTGTTGCGTACAACTGCCGGTACGACCAGGAGCACTGCGCCATCTGGCGGTGCTACTGTCATCTCATGGACGAGGTCAACTCCGTCGGACGCACGCTCGGGAAGGACGACAAATTCCAGCTCTTCATATGTCTTAGCTTGCGGTATGACAGTTTTTTTGTTGCGTACAACTGCCGGTACGACCATAAACACAGCGCCATCTGGCGGTGCTACTGCCACCTCATGGACGAGGTCAACTCCGTCGGACGCACGCTCGGGAAGGACGGCAAATTCCAGCTCTTCATATGTCTTAGCTTGCGGTATGACAGTTTTTTTGTTGCGTACAACTGCCGGTACGGCCAGGAGCACCGCGCCATCTGGCGGTGCTACTGCCATCTCATGGACGAGGTCAACTCCGTCGGCCGCACGCTCGGGAAGGACGGCAAATTTCAGCTCTTCATGTCTTAGCTTGCGGAAGGTATGACAGTTTTTTTGAGAGAGGAGACATCTCAATAGACCTGAGCGTGACGTTCTGGCACATTCGACATACAAAGTCGAGCGGCTACAGAATGTGCTGTTACGCTCACACATATGTTCGTGTCTATGTGAGTGAACCAGATGTACTGGAATTTCGTTTCCGATTTTTGTATGTCGAACGTGCCTTATTAACTTCCCTAGATCCACGACAGTTTATAAAATAGTAAGTTCACTAATTTTATACCGTTTCTTCCAGAGAGCACTGGCTACACCGAATGCTGGTCCCGATGTCAATGACCCGCGTCACCGCAGAGATGTATGAAGAACAAAGTTTCCTGCGCAAACGCGGCCTACTCACGTTCCTGCGACAAATACTAGAGCCGCTGGATGAGTTTGACATTGTACTCGAAAACTCACTCACTCAGGGAATTTAGATATTTTTTTATGCTGGTAATTATGAGGACTTTTTTTTAAAGATTTGCTTTTATAGTTTACTGGGTGTTAAAAAACTTATTCGATGTGATGAACGAGATTATAATATAATATACTAATTAGTACCTTAGTTAATCTGCTCACGTTATTCAAGCAAGTCGAGCCGTTTGATTAGTTCTATATTCTAAAATCTTTCACTCAGTTTGTAATGAAAAGTACAGAGCGTGAGTTTATAGAAAGGACTTCGGGTCTCATACTCATTTATTAAAACCGTAGGTTCTTACAGAGCTCTTGGTTACGTCATTTATTTTATCTACTAATACATTAGATAATAAAATTTAGATAATGGCCAGACAGTATAAAGGCAGAAACAGACAAGACTTAACTTAAATTTTAGTAACTTCAATACTTTGAAGTTATAAAAATTTTAGTTTATTTTTTTATTTTCTAGCTAGTGCTGGAGGCTTCAAGTCTCTAGAGGCTTTGGTTATTATAGCGATACGCGAATGTACTGAGACTGTTGTAAAACAGACTCGAATCCCCTTCTAAGAGCTCACGAACTGTATGTACATATTCGTTTTATTGATCTGAGTTTTATACCCACTCAAGTTTATACCCATCCAGAAAAGTAATAGACCATTTTTTTAATCTCTATTGAAAGATCGAAAAGTTTGTACGTTTCGCATACTAACAACTAATTTCATATCCGTTGCGATCTGCTCACGCTTTTCTAACAAATAAGTAGTTACTTGAAGTTCAAATAACCAGTCTGTACTTTGTTAAGAATTTAAGTTCAATGCAAATGATGCTCTCATATGTACTTTGTAAAACTTATGATTCAGGGTCTCATTTTTTATATTACTGTTACTTATTGCTATTAAGTTTCAAATGTGATTAAGTTGTCTTGCCAATTAAACACAAAGATTTTAATTTTGTTCTAAGCGGTGCTTATGGCTTTTTAACCCCCGACCGATCGAGGGAGGGCGTGTTATAAGTTCAACTCGTTTGTCTGTGGCCTCATAACTTGACAACGGTTGATCCGATTTGGATTCGGTTTTTGTCGAGAGTGTTCTTTGCCATGTCTGACAAAAATTGGATCAGTGGTCTCCAAGATCTTGGAGTATATTTGATGTCAGATGGGATATCTGGAACAGTAATAGCTAGATGGTTCGAGTTTGAGCTCAAATGTTTAGGATGGAGCCCTTCCCACATCTGGAACCTCAAGAACCTGATGATGACCAGGAAAAAGTAAGGGGATTTCCACAATGGTAAGTCGGGGGTTTTATAATTTTTAATTTAGACTTATTAGTTAAAAATTTACTTGAATAGGTGTCGGCACGGTTTAAGAATGCTGGAGGAAAAAGACGGAATATGAGTATGTACGGTGGTATGTACCTGAAGGTGTTTACCAGTTTTTAATTTCATTCCTTTTCCACATCGCGTGCAATAAGTAGTACATAAACTCATTTTACTTGCTACGTTTTAAAACTGCAGTGTTTAAAAGTAAATCCAATAAATATGCAAGTAGTTTATTATTACTTTTTATTTCTGACATCACTAAAAGATTATTACCGATTTTTTGATAATTTTGAACTATGTCACCTCTTTGAACGTTCGATTCTCAAAATAGAGTTGTCTATGCCTAGTCACAATTTTAGACAGCTGCCTTATAAAACTCACGTGTGCGTGCAATTAAAGACCTTAAGTGGTAATAATCACTTTCTGACCGCGACTGTACACTGTAATTTGACACCAAGTACAGTGAGCAGTTTCAGTCCATCTGTGTAGGAACGCGCTATGAGAGGATATGGAATGATGTGACGTCAGTTGTATGAAAGGGAAAATGGAAGATCTTCCACCAGGCGGGGTGTTGTGCCTGGTCACCAGATGTCCTGGTCCAACTATGGATGTTTGGAACTCGTATATATTATATGTGAAGTCCCAGGAAAATTTCAATAGCGCGTTCTACAACGATGTGCGTAGATACCAATCGTAGTGGCGCGTCATGCGTCGCCACATCTGTTTCGCCCAGCGCGTTGTGCCGGCACCCCTTCAACTCTACATAAGGTATATATTGTAAATGAACTATTAATTTTTAAGACCAAATTCTCTAATTTTTTTTAAGACCAAATTCTCTTTTGTTTGATTTTCCTGTTTTATTTTTCTTACTATTATCATAATAACTCATAACTTCATAAGAGTCGTCGTCGGTTAGTCTTAGCTGTAGTTGTATAGCGTCTTCTCTGTGTAAATTTGTGTGTATATTTTTCCTTGACAATGTAAACATGCCAAAAACTAATTTTGATATTATGTATACCTATCTTATGAACCGATGGATCTGAGTCGAATACACTTAACAAGCAACTCAATAATAATCATAAGTTATTACGTCAATTCGTTACATCGCGTTCAGTGTATTCGGTAAAGGTTCAAACGGCCAATGTTGTTACTAGGCGTGCGCACGGGCACGGTAAAATGGACATAAAACGCAAAGCGTTGCGTAGATGGAGCCACTAGCCCACTCCGTAATTATTGTTATTGAAAGAAATAAATTATTTTAGGTTATGTTTAATACATTTAGTCGTACACGATATTTAAAAAAGATATTTAATACCTATTTCATGAAAGTCGTCAGGATTAAAGCACATATTTTGAATATTTTTTTGCTCGATAATTTTTATTTACGTAATTGTGCTAGTGGCGCCTCTAGTTGTAAAACATTGCAGGATTATCTCCTATTCGATATCCACATAATGTTGCTGGGAGGGTATCGCGTTCTTTCCGCTGATGTTATAACCAGTGATGCAACGAAAACAAAGGGAAACGGATCTGAAAAACGATTTTTACCGAAATCTTAGTAGACTAAATAAATTCGGTTGGAGCACGAGGAACATAACAACTATGGATTGCACGATGTTCACATCATGGCACATGGATACGTCATCAACCGAGTGTCACATGCCAGACAATTGCACAATGTTGACCAAAACCAATTGCAAAATATGTTCCATGATTTTTATATTATTAAATGATTTAATAAATTATGTTCACACCTTTGCACATCGAAATATTGTATATTGACCTCTAAATTTTTAGTTTACCGACTGATTGTCAGCGACGGATTTATAATAACCCAGAAAAAACTGCTTGCACATTCTTGCATTCCGACACGGCGCAGCTTGTTGCGCTCGCTACGCCTATTTGCCGCCCTAGCCTTCGTTATATAAAATCTTTCTTGTTATATAAAATCTTTCTTGTTTGGTAATATTTAGTCGGTAAAATAGTAATTTTATAGATGCTTATAGTTGGTCGGTAAACTAGAAATTTAGAGGAAGATTTAGTTTTACAATAGATAAAAATGCGATAGTTTCGTTAATTACCACGAAACTATTCGGTAAAAATTGCAACCCGAGTGACGTATCCTTGTGATTGCAACGTCATGCAATCCGTAGTCGGTATCCCTGTGAAGTGTGAGTGCCATGGTTATAATCATGCGGATACAGAACCGGAAACTGAAGTTCAAAATGATGCGGGACTTTCGCACATACGGAAATCGAAACCGAAGTCTGTAACACCACTAGTCAAAGGTGAATAATCAATTATTTACTCGCCGCGTGCGCACGCCCCATTGGCACTGACAGGAATCGTGATCTCAAACATTTCAATAGATAAATAGTTAATACTTCATTTGTTTTCGATGTTATTTAAATGTATAAGTGAAACTGTAGATTAATGGACGTCATTTAGAGGAAGTTGAAAACAGCAAATCCAGGAAATTTCATTTTAATTGCATGCATTATTGGTTGGCACATTTACAGTGGCAGTCATATAGGTATATCATTGTGTAATAATTTCCAAATACCTTCTCGCACTGTTCGCAATAAGGTCGATGTCATATCAACGTAATTAGACAGCGACTTTTTTCTGACCGCCACTGTATGTATGTAATAGATGACTTACATAGCACTAAAGAATACTCTGTATTTTAAGTTTTCTGATAGGTATGTAATAGAAAGTAAAGGAAAAAAGTAGTTATGATTTTTTTAAATCTAAATAGGCCAAATAATTGCAAGATAATTTTACTGTCGTAAATGGGATTTTGTTATTTAAATATATTTTTTATTATGTACATGAAAATTTATACATAATAATAATTTCCAGTCCATAGTAGTAGTTAAGTATTGCTTTGAAGTAATATGGTTGTATATGCCGTCCTGCATAATTGTTAACTATCGATTATGGGTAGGTACACTGATAATTCTCCAATAGCACAAAATTTAATTAAAATGTTTCCTAACGCTTTTTATAAATAATAATCTTTGTAATAGGTGTAACTAAATACCCGTATTAATGAGATCAGTTGCAGAATATTTCAGGCCTCTTGCGCCATCCGTTACTAACGCTCGGGTTGACTTGAACCCGAGGTTAATTTTGAACGAAAAGCATAGATACTTTGCGAGTTAATCCAGGGTTAAATAAGACGTTGGTGCAAGTTGGCTAAGTGTTGATAACTGTACTATATTGGTTCGACGACATTGGTGTGAAGAATACAGGTGTTTGGTTACAACTTGTATAACGAACATACGTTGCTTTACTATAATTTATCAAACCTTGCACTTGAAAGTGTGTGCCAAACAATTTGTTATATTTTTTATTGTTCTACTTGACTAGAGAAAGTCAGATGAGAAGTTATAGTTTTTAATTCCTCACAGCACAGCTCTGTATTTGCAAAAATGAACAGACCTGTGTCTCAATCATGAAGCAAATAACGTCTCAATTTAATAGTGCGCTAGCAACATTAATGTGGTATATACAGGTGGAAAGTTTCGGCGGGGCACCTAGGGCAGCTACCAGATCCGTTAGAGCTACGAGAAAGTGGTCTTAGAAGACCTTCACTAAATTTTGGAGCTATTTAAAACTGCATTCACAGATTTTTGAAAAATAGGTGCAGTCAACGAGAAAAATGCCATTTTTCGCAACAACAAAAATTGGATGCCAATCGATTCTATTTCGTGTCAGGAACAAAAGACTATGGAGTCTGCCGAGGTTTGAGTACTAGAAATCTCAGAAATAGCAAAAAACGATTCACATACATTTAGTACGAACCTTAACATAATGTAGAACAAGTGAACCCCTAAGCCGCTGTACTGCATGTCTGCAATAGAGATTATTTCTTTATCTATGGTACTGTTATGACCCGGCCCCAGATTAGACAGGTATTTTAAATTAAGAACACATGGTTTTCAAATAGAAAGTTAAGTAATCTGAATAATCCCAATTTGTTCGATTTTCAAAATTTTTGGTGTTGTAGTGGCCAGCATTGTTCGGAATTCATTGTTCCACAGTAACCTTTAATTCATAATTCATAACTCATACTAAATTTTGTATGAGAATAGTTTTTTGCTATTTCTGAGATTTCTAGTACTCGAACCTCGGTTGGCATCAATTTTTTGTGTGATAAATGGTATTTATCACGCCGACTGTACCTTTTTTCAAAAATCTGTGAATGAAGTTTTAAATAGCTCCAAAGTTAAGTTTTAAGGTCTCCTAAGTCTATTTTCTCGTAGCTCCAACGGATCTGGTTGCTGCCCTGGGTGCACCGCCGAAACTTTCCATCCTGTATAGTCAGCGAAAGAGAACAAAAACTGTTTGTGTAACTCAGTGTAACATGTAGAAATGCTCTGCCCATTTAAAATTAATGATAAATGAAAAATATATGTATAAAAACACCCCCATCTTCTTGCATGCATAAGACACGTAACTTGCGTCAACGTACGTTACGTATTTTACGAAACTTACCTCAACGTACGTTACGTATTTTACATAACTTACCTCAACGTACGTTACGTATTTTACGTAACGGTAGCGCCCAAAGATTTCGAAATTCACCCCTATGTAGATTGCTCGCTAGAGAAGTTTTATAAGGAAACCGCGTCTGCCAGTTCGCGCATGCGATTTGAGCGTTTTCCCATACATTAGTCGGTCACTGAAATGTCAAATGTATCAAAGTAAGTGACCTATTGGTCAACTTAGTGGCTCGCTGGCAATGCTCACGTCATCATTCTAGAGGAGAGGGCGCCACTAGTCCGATGTCTGTGGTAGCGCTAAGGATAACGCCCTTTGCCGGGTCTTCTGTATTTTTGACAACTAGAATCAAACAGCGAATTAATTACACGAGTATACCGTAGATACTTCAGGGAATTTGAAACACCTAAACTAACAATCAAAAATTCTGCATATTACATTTTAATGCGTCCTAACCTAAAGTCTGATCGTGTTTGAAATCAATTTGAAAGTGGTTTGAATTGAAAACATTATGAATATAGTACTGATAGATGGCGCCCGAAGCCGCAAAAAAGAAAGATTCAGATTCCCTTAGGTCCGCAGTACATTCTATGTTCATATTAGATTTTAATCCAGAGTTGCAATAATTACAATTACCTACAACCATTTTTAACCAGTTTTAGTTACGTTTTAATAACATCAAGTCTTCCTGCATTTTAATTTTTACCAAAGATAATTATGGTTCTTTAATAAATGTACAGTAAAATAAATTATCAGCATTGTGTTTTATTGGAGATGGGACCCTTAGCTAGGCTGAATGACGGCCGATGGACTAGGTCAGCGGCGGAGTGGAGGCCTAGATTAGGGAGACGGTCAGTGGGCAGACCACCAGCTCGTTGGTCGGACGATATCGTCAAAATGCAGGATACGCTGTGGTGTGGATGAGAACAGCACAATACCGTAGGAAATGGCGCTTTAAAGAAGAGGCCTATACCCAGCAGTAGGCAGAAATCGGCTGCGAAAGAAGATTGTGTTTCATTGCGTACCTACGATGATATCTACTTACGATGTGGTGCTAATACTAACTTAAATAAAATCTCACGCCCATAAGAGCTGGACTACACGCGTCCGGTTTGGTTCGTTGCAACCAATTCCTGTTGCTGTTCCGCCCTCCTTACTTGCGTAAGCGCTTCGTGACGCAGTGAACCGGACGCGTATAGTCCAGGCCTAATTCCCGAGAGAGAAAAGCTTAAGATTATCTATAAATAGTGTGTCCAAAAAAAACTAGGTGCTATAGTTTCGTAGATATGAGAGATCCAGTAGTGCGTTGCCCCAGTATACGAGTGTACTAAGGTCCGCTTGCGCGAAAAGTTTACGCCGATAGAAAACGGTTCGTGCAAGACGGCCTAACAGTTTCATTTTAGTTTTGCTGTGGCGGTACACTGAATCGACGCCAGCGTCGCTGCCTTGTCTACCGAAAGTGACCTCGATTTCGTTGGCCGCTAAATTGAAAGTTTAAACTAAATTAAACTGTCATGCTCATTCATACGCTACCTATATCGATAATGCGGTGATAAGTGTTTTCGGCTGAAATCTATCAGATAACAAACTATCGACCAACAATAACACTATTTTGAGCAAATGAACCCAAGTAATGGCTTCGATTCATAGAGGTTTCCGGGTAGTCGCCAAATCTAAACCTAAATAAATCTGTCCTGCTCTCTCGTCTATTAGATACTGCGTCGAGAGAACGGGATGTTTCATTTAGCGATTATCGCTATGGAATCGGTGCCAATATTAACTTAACGAAACGTAGCTTGCTGTGTACGAGACTAAAATGAAAGATTAAATAAAATAATGGTATGGTCGACTTCAATATTAATATCAGATATTTTTTTTAAACTGTCTCGGTTCATAAATCAATCGGACGTTAATGTTATAATTCGTTTTTGCTCTAATGTTTTTCGAATATATGCAATGGATCAAAACGCAACCCGGAAAACGGAAATGGCGGCAATTTAAAAATAATTTGAAAGTATTGATTTGTCAATTACAATAATGAGATTTAAGTGTAGCAGTAATCTAAGTAAATAGTACTATTTCTGTTTATGAAAAATATGAAAATTTAGGTGTATTATAATAATTTTTAGCCTATTTTTACATGTAATATGGTTATTTGTTGCTGATTTGTTTGAGTTTTGTAGATGGCGCTACATCGCGTGTGTGCGGTGGTACGTTCGTTCGACTGAGTTCGACATTCGACAAGTAAAATGGCGGCGACTAATGTGAAAGGCGAAACGTTGTCGTATTTCCACTTGTAAATAAAGTGATTTGTACTCAGAAACGATTTCGCGTTTTCATAAAACAGAGGATTTGTTACATAGTGTGAAATATAACGTGAACTGTTGTGTTGAGCATAATATTTGAGTGGCATTTCATTTCACAATAGACAAAACCCGTCGTAGCGAGCCCTCGAGGAGTCCCGAGGCCATATTTATGATGTTATCTGTCGTGTGAGCGTCCTCGGATACCACATTGATAAATGCTCATTGAAACTAAGGCGATGGTATGTTTCTTTGCATAAATGTGAACTTCTGTAATACTCATTTGTATAGAAATAAATTTCTGTATTGTTCCGTCATTGACGCTTCCATGGCGAAGCGGCGGATTATTTTTGTTTCATTACTTGATTGTGAGCATGATGCTTTATTTTTGATTTCTTTTGAATATATTAGTCTAATAGTCAGAAATAACCTTTAATCGAAAACAATATCTTCTACATAGTTCTAATAGGTCCACATTATTGTTTGAATGATAATTGCTTTTTTTTTCTTTTCAGGGGTGTTTTGTTTATGTCAAGATTATATGAATAGCTCAAGATGACTTCCAGTGCTCCAATTTAGTGGTAGTAACAACACATTTGATGATATTTACAAACTATGGATGAAAGTGTGGACTACAATTGACATATACATACATTGACACTAAACAAAACATCACGGAGGTGGTAATGGATCCAGTAGGACCATGGTCAGCATATGCTTCTTACAATCGGTTAGCAGGGGTCCAGGCAGGTGCTGCAAGTGGGGACTTCCATCATCACCTAGCAAGCGGTGGTTCAGGACTAGGCAGTCAGTCAGTGCCGTCTACTACGAGCCAATTACTACTTCAGGCCGCACACACAACGGCATCATTAGCAGGACAACTTGGTTCGTCAACTGCCTCACCGTTCAATCCTGGAGGTTTTCTGTCCCCACCTGCTGTTGGGTATGATGCTGTGTTTTCACCACTGTTTCATCATGCAAATCCGAAGCCTGCACATTACAGCTCTTCTCTGCAAGCTCAACATCGACAAGTAATAGCTCAAGCACAGGCCGCAGTTGCATCTAAGCAATCTTCAGTAGAATCTGAACTTTCCTCCTTACGAGAAAACTATTCTCATCAACAACTTGCTGCGCAAGGAACATCATTCTTTGACCAACCATCAACTCCAGGCAGTACCAGTGGATTAAATTGGCAAGGAAATAATCAACTACCAAGTCCGTTTGGGATTTTACCCCATGAAAGTGTAGTACCGTCTTCGCCAAGTCCAGCCACTACAAAAGCATCGGGGACCTATGAAAATTTTAATGCACACTTTGCTGCAGCACAAACTCTAAATAATCATCTCAACTCCCAGATTTCCAGTGCTGGTAAACAAACAAATAGGTCTGGTTCCCCAGCAACTGCGACTAAACAACCTGCTTCTTCAACATCATCGTCAACGTTCTTTCAATCTCCTTCATCTTTTGGAAATCAGACTGATAATTCATACAGTGCAAGCAGTGCAAAGAGTGGTCAACTTTCGTCACAGCAGGATTATGCTGGAAGTAAGTCTTATTCAAGTTCTGCAAGTACAACTGCACATTCCCAGCAGTCTTGTATTGTGTCAACTCCATCTGCTACATCATCCTCAACTCCTCCTAGTAAAGATTATCGCACTTCCTCTAGCGCCACTTCCAGACCTTCAGCTTCCATCTATAACTCCCAATCTCCTAAAAACTCTAGCACTGAAAAATCTTCACGACAACCTTCTGCTAGCAGCTTTGTTTCTCCCACATCTAAACCACCACAAGTTCAAACTAAAGCTCAAAGTAAAATCTACCCAGAATTGAACAATGAACAAAGAAAATCTTGTGAATCTAATGACAAACTTCAGCCACAGTCTTCTCCCATAAGCTATTCCATCATGGATGCTCCAGGGAGGTTGAGCTACAATACCAGTACTGGTAGTTCATCCAAGTCGAATAGGGTTGGTGGTTCCCAATATTCAACTTCTCAAGGCTCAAGTTTTAGACATTATCAGAGTGGTAATAATGTGGAGTCAGATTATGTTCGAGCTAAAAGTAGTTCTAGTACAGATACTGGTTATTCCAGTAGCAGTTCCCAAAATGGCCCAGACTGTGGTGTAGTTGTCACTAGAAGGCAAAGTCCTTCACAAGCACCACCGCAGACATCGCCTTTGGGTCATGGATCTAGTCCTGCATATCCTATGTATCATAGTCCAATGAACTCAATAAATTCTCCCCAGCAACATGGGGATCACTACAAAGCTAATACGGCACCTCGTTCTCCATTAGATGCTTCGGTGACAAGACCACCCTCTCAAAATAGTCAAGTAGCTTACCCTTCTGTTATAACTAGGGCTTTAGGCATTGAACAAAGTAAAACTTATCCTGAAAATCGATATGAGCGTAGTCAGTCTTCCAGTCAAAGTTGTTGGGAGAATGATCGTCAAACACCGAGAAAGTATTCTAGTACTAGCAATAATAACAGTAATACTTATAATACTAGTGGCTTGTCTGAAAGTAATACTCACAGTGATGAAACTACATCTCAATCACAAACTTCTACTCAAAGAACATTAAACTTGACTGAGAAACACCAAAACTTTTTTGACAGTAATAATGTAGCCTTACAAGATTTGTCTAGTTGTCGAGGTGACCCCATGAGTATAGTAAAAAACTTACAAAGTTTACAACAGAGTTGTCAAGTGCAAGAAGTGAAGGTCAGTAAAAATCAAACACCTACAACACCTTTGACAACAAGCAAAACAGTTCCGCGCCGAAAGAGTACTGAAAAGCCATTACCACCTGCTAATATGAATGAATTATCAAGTGCTGTAATGGCAGACTATTTGGCTAATAGAATTCCTCCACCTGCCCATAGTTCGACAAGTAACCAACAGCAGAATGGTAGTTATTTTGATTTTGAGAGATGGAACCTTCCACCTCCTCCACCTAAAATGTTCCCAGGCGCGTCTGCTTTCGGTTCTCAGGCTCCTCTACATGCAACAAACTTCGCCAATCAACACCAGGCCTTAGCTATGCCCCATGGCCATGCACTAACCTATTTCCCTCCCTTTCACCTAGGTCCTCATCCTGATTTCCAGTCTTCAGTGGAGTTAACACCTTTATCGTCGTTTAGCGAAACTCCACCTTCGGCTTCCTCGTCATCGTTTTCCACTCCTGAAACTCGTGAAGAGGAACAGCCTAAGGTGGTAGTACCGAATATAGAAGAAGAACTTGGTTTCCTTGCAGAACAACGAGCAAATACTGCATCGTCGGTAGCACCCACTTCACAGCAGCAGAACCTAAACAGCACTTCACAAGACGCGAAAATAATGGATAAAAAATTCAATGTTCCTGTCACGGGCCCCGGCTCAGGTTTCATGGCTTCTTATTTGAAATTTTTACAAGGAGAGCGTGATACCTCTCCTCCGCCGGCCGGCAGAGGTGCCAGAAAGTCGACGTGGTCTAGGACTAACACAAATAGCAATACTAATAATAAAGCATATCCACAGAATGATCATGCTAAATGTGACGCGAATGCCACGCAGAGTGCAAATGGCGCAATGGCCTCAAATGTTATAAACACAGGCATGACACCGAGTAATCCTGTCATGAGTTCATCTGCGAGTATGAGCACGGCAGGCTTGTTGGGTGCTAACCAGATTCACGGCGTAGCCTCAAATGTCCTCGGCTCGCAAGCCAAAGGAGTCGAACTGGACGACCCTCGTTATTACAATTTAAATAAAGACAGAAAACGTAAATATGACGGTAGCGAGGAGTCGTCCTACGACGCAGAGGAGGAAGCTAGAAGGTTAAACAAGCCAGTGCTCAATGTGCCTAGTACCCCCCTCAACGACAAAGGGAAAAAGGGCCGAACGACAATGAACAAACCGACGCCGTCGGCCGTCGTGGCGCCTCAGCCGGCCGCGCCCAAGAAGCCACGCCCGCCTGCCCCGCAGCCCGTGGCGTCGCTGCAGGCAGCGCCCCAGCAACAATATTATTACCAACACCAGCCCGACGAAGGTGCGTTCAATTTATTAGATTTCCACTTGAGAAGTAGAGCGCGATGGTGAAGAGCTAGCCCTGAAGCTTGTATGACAGGAGCAAGCTAACTGCCTCTTTGGCAAGATACCGTGAAAACTTGTTACATTTTAACTGTGATAATCTATTTTTGTTTTATTAGATGGAATCTATGATTATTATTTTGTAAATATTTTCAATGGAGGAAATGTGATGTACCTATATTAGTAGAGGTCAATATTTTAGGGTTAGTCTGTAACAAGATTTCACTCAATTTGTTGTTAATAATAATGACACAGTAATAGTGCCATTTTATTGTAAATTTTAGATTTGTGACTCTTGTCATACTCGCTACTGAAGGGGTGCTACCATTAATAATTCCAAAATTGTGGTATATTTTTTTATGGAATTAATAATACCAGTGGGTGTCTGTTGTATATAATTAATGTATTGTATTTTAAAGTATTTGAGTTTAGTTCGTACTTACATTAGTGTATGCATATTCTTTAGCTGAAAGTGATCTTATACTATAAGGAACAAATGAAAATGCATAATACATTGACAGCTATAAGTAAGTGCAAGATAATGTATTAGAAGGCCATGCCCAGAACATAAGTTTTTTGTATTTTCTATTTAATTGTTATTTGTTTATGCACAATTCTCAATATTTTATGTAAATACTTTTGTATAATAGGAGGAAACGTAAAATAAACACAAGTATATTACTGATGATGTGATAAATAGTTTTAATTTGTAATTATTCCTGGTAGCACCCCTCACTTCGCCAAAATAGGGATAACATGTACATTGTAACAATTATTGTTTAATTTAATACTAAAGTGTCTACCACATTGTCGTCAATGTGTATTCAGCTTCTAAGAACTATCAATTGTGTACATGTTATCACGATGATGACCAATGCTCATCATTTGGCTATCCTTTCCTGACCTCTCCTGTCTGACAAAAATTTAGTGATCCCTAAAATAAAAATTATATCGTGAAAGCAACACTTAAAAACGTTATATGGTAGCTAACGATACACCTTTCATTAAATAAGAAAACAGGTAATGAGGTTTTATTAATGAAATTATGTAGTTATGATTGCATACAACTGTGAAATAATCATCCTACTTATTTTGTAGTTGCTGCTCACGGCGCCAATCTAGGTTATGGGATATATGGGGCTGCGGACAGTGAAACGAACTCCAGTAGGAAGCTGCACAACATTAAAACTCATCAGCAAGTAGCGACTCAACTCGATAATACTAGGCCGGTTGAGGAAATGCCCTATCAGGTAAAATGTTTGCACTACCTACCATTTTATTAAGGAAATAGTAGTACATTGTGAAGAATACCGGAATCTGCATGCCTGAGGAAATGGTAACTAATTGTTTAGGCAAAATTAAATAGTACATTACTGCAGAGGCCACGAAATTAGCCATTATTGACCGCGGATCATACTGAAAGGTCGAGCCATAGGCGATATCGATTTTAACGATTCAAGGCCGAAAATGGCTATTGCTTTTCTCAAATATTGCGAGGAAATCGAAAAAAATCACATTTCAAATACTGCTTCAAAGTCGAAAGTACTAGGCGTCCATAAAAGCAAAGAAGTGGGGCTGCCAGTAGGAGCTGGAGCTGCGCGCGCTGGTGGTGCACGTATCGGGGCAGCGCGGAGAGGGGGCGGAGACGCACGACCGGTGCACTGAATTGAATGAAATCTCTTTAGTCCGCACTGCGTTTTGATATTACAAATTCGAATTTTAAGAAGTAAAAATCAAAAGACGAGAGGTTTCCTGGCCTTAGCCCGGTAAGGTTGTATGAAAATTCATTAGTCGTCATTAAAAAAAATAAGTATTTGGCTTCGAGACAGGAAGTATGTACTTCCCTGGCTCAAAATTCGAATGTATGGAGCACATTTCCGAGCACCTTTTAGAAAATTATGTTTTCTGTTAAATTTTAACAATTTCTTAATTTTTCTTTCTACTTATAGATACTATCACAGTATCATATTCGTGGCGCTCCAATCTCTCTGCCTCCCTACCCTGAAAGGGACATAGCGTAAAGATATTTTTTTTATTTACTGAACCCGCATTTGACCTCGATCTCGCCTGATGGTAAGCGACGATGAGGTCGACGATGGAGCATGCGGGTTCAGTATATGCCTATTCACTCTGGCCTTGAAGATCCCAAGGTTGTAGGTTTCGGGAAATACAGACGCCGGCAGGCTGTTCCATTCCTTAGCCGTTCGCATAATGAACGAAGAAGCAAATCGCTTCGTACGAGCATATGGAATATCAACAACATAAGGATGGAACCCCTCCCCGCGCCTGGTAGTCCAAGGCGGAATGGAGATGCTGGAATTAGGTCATGCAATTCCGATGCGCACTCTCCGAAATGTATCCTATAAAATACCGATAGACAGGCAACCTTGCGCCGATGTTCCAGACTTTGACATGTTTGACGATGTTTAGACTAGACACCTATAAGGCGCTTAGCGCATATACGAGGGCTGTTCTGAAAGTTATTAGCTACTTCGTTAATATTATTCAAATATCCCTATGTTTATAACCGTTTGCAGGCTTATTTCAATGTAAATCTCTGTGGTAAAAATCACTGGCCAGTTTCGATAAGTTTTTTTAAATTAATTTTTGGCGGCAAGATGTCATCAATAAATTGATTGCAACAATAGACGTGTCCCGTGAAGCATTTCGTGCAATGATTTTCTATGACTTCAAACGAGGGTTAATGTTTAAGGAATCTCATGAAAATTTACAAACTGCTTTTGGTTAGTCTTCTCCTTCGTTAGCCACCGTCACTTACTGGTATCGCGAATTTAAACGTGGCCGGAAAAGCCTAGAAGATGATCCTAGACCAGGAAGACCGCCGACTGCTGTTACTCATGAAAACGTCATCACGGTGGAGTGGTTATTAAAGGAACATCGGGACATTACACACCGAGAGATTCAGGCTGAGCTAAAGATCGGATCACAGGCAGTTTCGAATATTCTGCATGAACATCTTCGTGTCCGGAAGGTTGCCTCGCGATGGATACCACATTCTCTCACAGAAGAGCAAAAATTCCGACGTGTCGATTGGTGTAAATTTATGCTCGAAAAATTCGATGGAGGGAGTTCACAACAAGTATCCTACATCTTAACTAGTGACGAATCTTGGATCTACAGCTACGATCCCTTTACCAAGCAGCAATCCACACAATGGGTGTTCGAGGAGGACGAGTTACCTACCAAAGTTGTTCTCGGCCGAAGTGTAAACAAAAAAATGATTGCCGTATTTTTCCGGCATAGCGGTCCAGTTGCCATTATTCCACTAGAGGATCGTAAAACGGTTACTAGTGAGTGGTACTGCGAAGTTTGTTTGCCCAAAGCCTTAGAGGAGCTGAATGACAACCGTCTAAGGAGCGGCGCCCGTGGCATTCTTTTTCATCAAGACAATGCTCCTGCTCACATGTCTGCTAGAACCTTGTACTTTTTGGCAACCACGGGACTTCAACTGTTACCCCATCCACCCTACAGTCCAGATCTGGCCCCGTGTGATTTTTTTTTATTTCCCACGGTAAAAAAATGCTCCGTGGGCGAAGATTTAGGACTTCGGACGAGGCCGTCGATGAATTTAGGCGACTGTTTTTCGACCTTCTGTAAGAATCTTTTTTTAAATGTTTTGAAAGCTGGTTCAGTCGAATGAACAAATCTATAGAGGCAGGAGGGGAGTATTTTGAAAAACAATAGATTTTTACGATAAACTTATAACTTTTGATTTTACTAAAAAAATTCGGAACAGCCCTCGTATGTTATATATGTGCACAGTAATATATGTTTATTTGTTACTCATATCATTGACAGTCTGGGGAATTTGTGGCAATAAAAAGTGAGTTGAATGAGATGTGGCCAGCTATATGGAGAGTGGACGGCAAGACACTGCTGCAAAAATATGAACCTTTTGAAGAAAATGGAAAAGTTCTTTACCGAAATATTTCAACAGTAAGTCAATTTTAAAATACTCACATCCCTTCATAACAGTAAAAACCTGATATAAAAAATGGTGCGAATTTCATTCTAAAAAATGATGTTATTTAAAATTCATTAAAATATAATATGTAACAATAATATTAGAAAGATTAAAGATAAAAGATTCCTTCCAGAGTGTCGCACTGAGCCAGTGTTTCCAAAATGCTGGCAGAATTTGATATTATGCAATAGATATACATCTATTTATCGAGATGGCACGAAACAGAGGAGGCATATGTTCTGCAGTTGACATTTTGATGAATACTGACGAATATTATAATTCATTTTACAGTACGCCGCTTGGAACCCCGATAATAAGAAGTTATACACTCAAGTTCAAGTGAAAGTACGGTCTCAGTCTCACTTGGAGACAATAGTAGAGTTAGTTAGAAGTGAACTGCCTGTAGACGATTGTGGCTTCATCGAGAAGAGGATGCTTGAAACTCAAATGTACCAGGAAAACTTCGAAGTCTACATACAGACTTTAATATCGCATGCGCTAGACCCCAATTTTCTTACGGAAATATTTCAAGAACAAGGTAAAACATTTTATTTTGTCCTAATTCTCAGAAGTAACAGCAGAAGTTATTTTATTAGGTCATACATAACATAAGAGTAATCAAAACCCTTGATTTCCTGACATAGTCTGCACTACACCTACCTGCTTTTAAGCTCTTGGATTCAATTCCAAATCGAGAAGGTGAACAACTCTAATAATAGGTTGACCAACTAACAACACTAAAAAAGAAGACTTTTTCCGAACCTTGATTTTCGTCATTCGTTTCATACCTTTTTAAATTCAAATTATAAATTGACAATTCTATTGTCTGAGTTTATGCACAGAAATCCCTCGGAAGTCGGAATAATTAATTCGTTGAATATTAAATTAATTAAGCCACTCACCCTCGGACCCGCAATCCCCAACGATTCCATCACTAACAAAGTTGTCTAAAGCTGATTCTTGTATTCTAAGCACAAACAGTGAACCATAAAAGTGTTTGCGTAATGTATTTCAGATGAATACTTCCTGTCGAACGTGAAGACGGTGGATGAGGTTACGGAGACGATGCGTGCGCGCGTGTCTTCGGGCGGCGGCTCGGGCAGCGGCGCGCGGTCGCTCGATGCGGCCGTGGCCACGTGGCCGGGGCTTAGCGTGGCCGCCGGCGCGGGCGTTTGCCGCGCCTGCGCCCGGCCGGCTGTCGCGCGGCTGCTGCTCTATGGACAGCCGTACAACCCCGCCACCCTCGACCCCGTCCAACCCGATGCGAGACTTGCATACGAGAAGGTAAGGCATCATTATATTGTGACACATAGCTACACTGAACCATGACGCGAGAGTTTGCGGCGTCAAGCGTCTGATCCGCAGTCGTAAAGCGTACCCTACGGCCAGCCATACAACCCCGCTAGGTTAGACCCCGTTCATAAAATAGGTCATGGGATTGAAACCAGGCGTATCGTAGAGAGCCGTAATTATGGGGCGGTCGAGTATTTTTAATCCCCGACCGATCGAGGGAGTGTGTTATGAGTTCGACTCGAGTTATGTCGGCCTTGATTATCATCACTCGAAATGTATAGGAAGATTAGTGTAGTCCAATATTGCATTACAATATTTAATTTAGATCCTTTTGCACTAGAAAAAGTTGCAAATAACTATAAATAACTTTCCAGGAATTCCTTGTCTGTGCAACATGTTGCGGTCGTGTACAATTGTACTCGAGGATATCACACCAGAAGTACCTTATGTTCGCGGAGTGCAGCAAACGCGTGGCCGAGAAACGTATGCAGAACCCGAGCAAGGACACCACTGTTATCCTCAACGAGCTGTTGGCCGATGAAGTGTGGTTATCTCAGGTACGGCATGAGCAACCTGATTGATGGGCGTAGCCAGGTACAGGCAGCTCCCCTCCCTAGCGAGCGGGACCTGTCTGCAAGCGCGGGCCCAGGGTAGACCGTGGGGGTCACGGGCGTCATGACTTCGAATCCTATTAACCTAATCCATCATGTCGGATCTGTTCCGAAATTTCGTGCTCGCTTCCGACTTAGCATTCTAACCTAATCCGTCATCTGTGTCGGATCCGCGACGTCGAGTTCGCTTCCCTCGCTTCCGTTTTCTAGCCTTCTAACTTAATCCACCATCTGTATGTGTTCAGCCCCGAAAATTCAACCGCGCCTGCCTGCCTGACCCCGTGAACAAATTCCTCAACCATCGTAAAAAGACATATCGGTCCGTAACTAAAACGTTGTGAAGTTGCGCAGTAACAAAGAATTTAAAAGGTATTTCTCGGCTGTAACACTAGCGAAAAGGTGTGCGCTGCTGCTGTTATATTCACAGCATTTTAGTTACGTGCCCATAATATGACAATAAATCCCGAATGTAGTCTTAATAGCAAAAGGGATGATGAGATGACTTCCTTTCGGAGTTCCCATTAGGAAAAAAGTGTTTTATGCACACATACACACTTTCACTCCAGCGGACTTGCTTACATCTTAGTATCTTATATTAATTTAAAATTGTATACGAATTTTTATTATCATTTATTTTATTTATTTATTTTCCCTTTATAAATCAAAGTTGTACCTACATAGAAGAGCCTAAATCCCGCGACACAGGGTATCCTAGTGCGGGATTTAGAGCATCAACCACTTTTTGTATTAATTTAAGTTGCAAAATAAATTTATTTGTATATACAGAACATTTCCGAAATCCCGCAATCCCGCGGGATCCCATCCATACTAACATAACGTTTGAGGTCGTTAACCCTAAATTGCACTACCTAATCCGATCACTACCTAATGACCAACATAGCTCACTTGTATCATAAAATAATGTGCTATTATTGTCGACAGCTGTTCCGGGACGTGCGCCACTCGTGGGCCGACGCGGAGTCCTGGGACCGCAAGATGCGACACGCTATGACACGCCAGATGATTTAACGTTAACCAAGATGTGACGTCATCAACGTTTTGTAGTGCTTCAAACACAAGGACAATTTTTCATTTCCTTTTTATACCTGTAAAATATGTGCTGTATGTAATTGATTTTTATTTTATATGTATATTGTATTGGCGTCTAATTTAATGAAATTTTCATTCAGAATCTGGGACAGGATCTATTATAGTTTTAAATGAACATCACGTATTTGTATAATTTTAATTAATTGAATTTTATTGGCTGTTACTTAGTAATGAATCAGTTATTTATTTTAAAATACCTCGGTGCCATTTTATGCTTTGCGAAATTTAAAGCGGCCGTGGTCTGTATTTGTTTTTTATTTCGTATTTGTAAGGAAGGCCTAATCGAAAGTACGTAAGTCAGGTTTTAGATATCGAGCATGGCACATAAAGATGGCTCAAAACAGTAACGATTTGCATGACACTCGGTTAGCCATTTTTACCGAATGCATATTTTTACATTCTTGTTACAATTTTTAAAAAAATCAATGTGCTAAAGCGTGAATATGATTAATTTAAAAATCATTTAATATTTTTTAACTGTCTTTTGACCAGAGATGTGCGAGGTAGCGAGGCGGTGAGCGAGGAAAAATCCACCAATAGGATCGCGCCATCGCCGCGTCATATCACGTGACGACTAAAATGGCTTGATCCTATTGGCGGATTTTTTGTCGAATGGCACCCTAAAGTTGGCATCCAATTGTTTGTTGATGATGCACCTCTGACTCACCCTTGTGCTTGAAACGTTATGCAAAACGTAACTGTTTTGCCTGATGAAGCTATCTTCTTGTGACATGGTATCGAGTTCGTATAGAAATATAGTCGCAGATATTTTAGAACAACTTAAAACAAAAAAGCCGCGTTGCATTGTGGTATATTTTAAAAAATACCTTTAATAATAAAGATAATGCATTTAATTTTAGCAACACCCGAGTGTTGCCTTGTGCAAGATTTGGTAGCGATTTGGTCTGTTGTTATACATCTGCTAACTTCAGAATTATTCCGATGTGTAGTGCAATAAATCGATAAACTTCTTCGTTTTTGTATCTGATAATATGTCGCAAGTGTACAGAGCTGACTTGCTGTGGTAGTTATATTTACGACGGGTAAATAAACGCTTCATTTGTTACTACACTCGTGAGTAGATACAAAAATATCTATTCTATGTTATATAGTATTTGAAATTCTCGTAAGTTCGAAACCATGCAATGTCATGTAGGTATTGTATTACCAATGAGGTTTTTTTGCCTATTTGAAATTAATGATTTTAGTAACATTCCTGAATGCGGCCTTTTTATATTTTATTTATTTTCTAAAGGGATTCGAATTAATAAAATTAAGTTTCTAACTTAATTTATAAATGAACAAAATGTGACGATTATATGTATTTCTACTTTAAAAATAAGTACACAATTGAAAGATATTTTTTGTATAATTGCTTTAGGTTGTATAGGTTATTACAACTACACTAAAGTAGTTTATATTCATAGGTAGAATATGTAGCATTGTAAAAAATAAGGGTTCTGTCTGGTAATAAAAGTTAAAGATGACTATTTATTTGTTCTGATTGGACAGGACTTCAATTTTTTGACCATTATTATAAGACCTCCGAATAAATGGCAGTTTTATCGAATAAAAATCTTATTATTGCAGTAGATCCTGAATACATGTCCCCATTATCAAGTATAATAATACCCCTTAGTATAATAATTTAACTCCCTCCCAACGATGGCCAATAGAGAGTTAGGTATATACGTTGTCCGATTGTCGTTACGATTGTTCACTGACCTGTCAAATAAAGATATAGCACGTTGCTGTTGGTTATAGTGGGGCATCCTGTACTCTTTTCCATAACTTTTCTGGTTCCATAGAGTTTACCTACAACTTGCAAGCCTTTGTATTGTATTTGCAAGCATTTGTATTCCATAAATAATTTTCGTATTTTGAAGGTAGAAATTAGGTACTATAGGCGAACCATTTAAGTTTGACGACGCCCGCGACGTTAGAGGGCGAGTGTTCAGGAGTTGGGGCCTGCTGCCGCTCGCCCTCTGTCGTCCCCCTCCACGCGCCTCTAATTTCGCGGGCGTCGTCTGATTTAAATTGTTCAGCTATAAATGTATGTACGAACCAATAGCCTGTGAATTATACCCTGACAAGGAATTCCTTTTCGTGAGGGCGCCATCGGTAGGTGTAAAGATGTCATTATATTTTTTTTACTGGAGCGCGCAGGGACTCTTTGATCCCCTCCCCCTCGCAGAGGAGCTGTGATCTACGTTGGCTCTAATCTTCAAAAGTATCCTTTGGGTGTGTAAATTTTCTAATTCTTTGCTCGCAGTGCATGGTTTTTTCACAATCTCCGCAGCTATAAAAAATAGTACCTAGGTACCATTTAATTCCGCTATATGGCGATGATTTTTTAGTTCCTGGTCAGGGTACTACTTCGAGTGGTACCGCCACTTGCCATCTTGACGACATAATGGCGAGACCACAGTATTCTGCCTCTATCTAGATTGTTCTAGAGTTACCAGTTTATATTAGCAGTTTGGTTTGGCAGTAAATCCTGGCACGTGAACCTTCAAGTTCTGGAACCGCCATCTTAACATTTACCAACAACCTTACTTTCGAAATTCTTTCACAATCGCATTCATCTCGGTTCATATTTTTTTTTAGTTTCGAAATAGTAATCAATCTATCTATCTATCTATCAATCACCCAATCAATGTAGGTATCTCGTACATATTTTTCTACCACTTTATCTATATCTACACACAAAATTGGTACTATTACAGAGGTTGTTCAAAATAGAAAATAAGCGTTGACTTTTGCAGCAATTCTAGCTGCAAATTATGAACATCTGTATACTTTAGACCGTCGGTGGCGCCGTGGCTAGGACGTCGGACTCCCATGCGGGAGGTCCGAGTTCGAAACCAGGCAATCCCATGTACCAACGAGTTTTTCGGTTTTTTCAAGACTTACGTACATTGACCGACTGCTCTGACGGTGAAGGAAAACATCGTGAGGAAACCTGCACATTGAGATAACAGTGTGTGAAATGGGGAAGGCAATGGCAAACCACCCCATTAACTCTGCCACGAGAGTCGTTCTATGTGATTAATTGTTTAGAATGATCACGACCCTCAGCCATGAGGAACACGACTTAGAAGAAGATACTTTAGGACAGATCAGTGACCTCGAGTATATTCAAAATTGAAATTTAATATTAATCTAAATAAAATAGTAAACAATAGAATGGTTTGTAGATTTTTTCCTGTGCATTTCGCTGGATACAGGTTCAATTCTTGGTCGGGAAGATGCTTATATTCGTACCCAATATTGCAAGAATGTTTTGTATTGACTTTAGTTAGATACGAAATCAAAGTGTAGGCGAATATGTATATGGTATTATTAAAAAGTTTGACACTGAATAATCATCTGAGGTCCCATTACGTCTTTATACTTATAGGTACCAGGATCTAGGCTTAAGGGATCTGGTAATTAAACAATTCTGATAATTAATTTTGTTTTCATAGAATACTTTTTAATTTGCTTGCACACAGCCTCTATTGAGAACAATGTTTAGAAAATAGGTAAAAGCCTGGACGAAACCAAACACTGGAACGACGCGACAGTTTACATGCGTATTGCGACATCGCTTTGATAAAATTATACAAGATTAGGGTACATACATACCTTTCCATTTAAAATAATTATTATTAAAATCAAAATCGTCAAAAATAAGCGCAGGAATAGCAAAAACAAGTGACTTTTTCCTGTACTTATGATTAAAATTGGTTCTATCGAAGGAAAACAATCAGCTTTAGAATACGCTAACATATAATTAATTACCATTAAATTAACTGTAAAAGTACAAAATCAATGAGATTTGGAAAGGTCCCGGTAATGTTTCGTCAGGTGTGTATACATCTGCAGTACTATTATCACGAGGATGAGGCACGCACGAGCTGGGCGACCGCGGCCGCGGGCTCCGGCTAGCCCGTCCGTCCGCACGCGCGACCACCTATACAAGAATCTAGAATTATGTAACTTATTATAATTGCATATATCATACATCTAAATTCAAGTAACTTATTTTTTATTCAGTTTCAAGTTTTATTATTTTACTTTTTTTTTGTTTTTTTTTTTAAATTTATTTTTTATGATAATCTCTGTTTGTTGTTACCACAGCGCGTTGTTGCCGGTGAAATCTGCCTTCACGAATGATTTAGTCCATAGAATAGTATTATAATAGGGCGAAGCCACGAATACGACACATTGTTACGCTCCACTCAAACTATTCAGCGTTGTCAGATTTGCGATTGTACTGTGGGCGAGGGGGGCGCGGCGCTCCGCGGGGCCCGCCGCGCGAGCCTCCTCTGCCGCGGCTCTTGAACCCGCCCTGGTAGTTCTGGTTGTTATCGTTGTATCTGTCGCGTCCTCCGTTCTCGTTTTGCTGGTGGCCTTCGACCGCGTCGCCGTTACCATAGTAGCCGTCGTTGCCACCCCTGTTTTGGTAGCTGTCCTTGTGTCTGCTTTGGTAGCCGTCGTTATACTGTCTGTTCTGGTAGCCGTCCTTGCCAGATCTGCTCTGGTACTCTCCTCGCTCGTGTCTGCCGTGGTAATCACCGCCCTGTCGGCTCTGGAAGGCGCCGCCGCGGCCGCGGTAGCCGTTCGAGGCGCCCCTGCCGCGTCCGCCGTATCTCCTAAACCTATTCTGGCCGTCACCTTGTCCCTGTGTCTTGCGGTCGCCGGCTTCCTCGTGCTCAGGGCTTTGGCTTTCCTTCCACTCGTCATCGTTCTTATCGTCGGCGGGAGTCGGCGCGTGGCGCTCCTCGGGCTGTTGTTCTAGGACGTGCGGTGGGGCGGGCTGCGGCACCACGTGGGGGAGGGCATGTGCCTGGGGGTGAGTCGGAGCGTGGGCCGCCGGGTGCGAGGGCGGGAGGGGGCCGGCCATAGGCACGCCGGCGAAGGCGGCGTGCTCAGGGTGTTGGGGGAAGTGTGGTTGCGGCGGCAACGGGATCGCCGCGGGGTCGGGTACGCGTCCCGGCAGTACAAAGTGCTGATTAGTGAACGTCTGTGTCGGGATCGGTGCCGGCGGGGACTGGTTCATAATCGGTGGTGGCTGAGGGGTGCCAACGGGGCTGTCTATCTCAGATTCCTGTAGAAAGAAGAAGTTCTGCGATCCAATAACTTCGGAGATGGGTCGCTGTTGTGGATACTGTTGTGCAAAGTATGCGTGTTCGACCTCCTGCAGCGTAATGGGAGGGAGGGGACATAGGGGGTAAGCGGGCGCCGGGACTACTGCGGGCGCGGGCGGGACCGGCAGCCCAGTGGGTGGCGGGTAGGCAGCCACTACTTCGGGCTCTATCTCGTTCTCTACGGCGCCCTCTTGTGACTGCTCCTGCATGGCGACGGCGCTCTGCTCGCTCTCAATTACGAAGTTTTCAGGTCCTTTGTCGAAGTAACCGCATTCATGAACAGCCGTGATAATTTCCTTTATGTGAGTGTATGTTGTGCCTAACATTTCTTTAGGCTTGCCATCGATGATAGCATACAGATGTTCTGCAGCTTTGGTTGTGTGAGTATAAAACCCTGGCTGACCTTCTTCATTCGGTTCATGTTTAGGGGTCACTTCAGGATACCTGCAATTATAAAAAGAATTATAGGTCAGGTTGTCTTTATAGTGTACATTTAGAACTTTAAATAATAGAATAATAATAAAAGAATAACTGACCCCAGAAATGGGAGAAAACCTAACAGGTTAGAGTTTAAAGAATAATAGAATATAACTTACTTTAATGGAAATCTAAATTAATGAAATGAATATATGAACAATATCAACATTATTTTCTACTTACAAATCATCCAGAATTTTCAGGTCTTCCTCGGTAAGTTTGGCTGCACCATTAGTGCCATTGAGAAAGTCATCTCTGGCCTCAGTGCTGCCCATTTGCATGAGACAATCCAGGATATGCAGCACTTCACGGATCTTGCTAGTGTCTGCTGCATATCGTACCCATGCATCCTGTAAACATTAAGTCATTGTATTTAGTAATTATCCTTACTGATTATAATAATCTGGATTTATGGGTTAACCCTATTACCTAGCACACAAGACACAAAATGTCAGACAGGAGTGACAATATCTTGGTACAACCTTTTAATCTAACCTAACCTATATTCTTCTATTGATGAGGATTGTGATCATTGTATGGAATTAACCACATAGAGCAACTCTCTTAGCAGATTTACTGGGTGGTTTGTTATTGTCTTCCCAATTACTTCCCCAACCATCAACCAATACTTTTATTGATCCTAATAACTGCTTAAATCAAACTTTTTCAGTTTGTGGTGTGTATAAATCAAACTTCTAATAATAAACAGTACAAAACTTCAGATATACCTTCTTAGCTTGCTTCTTAGCCTCACGTTCAGCTACAGTGACTATTGACATGACTTGCTTGTTGAGATCTCGCGCGAACTCCAATGTTTGAGCCACCTCATCATACTTCGCTACAGCCACTTTTTGATCAGAGTTCAACTCCTTCCCGGCTTTTTGCAAGTCACGATAAGATGTCAACTTACTCTGAATACAACAAATAAAACATTTACAAGTTATTCATAATTCCATCTATGAACTCAATTACTAAGTGCTTTATGTGAATGAACTATAATACACCAGCTTAGATATGGGGGCATCAGTTATTTGCTGCCTGCTCATTAATCAATAAGGTAAAATCAGTAACTGTTTAATTTAGTATCTAAATCTAAAGTCAAATGTGTTGACATTTAATGTCGTCATTTAAGTTGTTAAATAGGAATTACACTTAACAATTCAAATCATATTAAAAATAATCATGTATAGACAACACAATTGTATATGGTCTATTTAGTGCCAAATCAGTAACTTAAAATACATCTTAAACTCTGACAAAAGATGATGGCAATATAATTATTTATTGTTACTGGAAATAACTTTTGGTTACTAATAAAGTAAATAAGCATGAAGTACCCTTATTATAGTATAGCATAACAACATGCCAAACACAATAAATACTTAGATTAATATTCTTGGAATTAAATCATAGCCTAATCACTGCAGATAAATAAATTTATAATGACTAATTACTTACATATCTAAACAAATTATACTAAAAAAGTATTGTGCAATATAATTTATAGTACAGATAACAACTTTTGTATTGCTTTTGGGAGAATGTTTAGGCCATCCTGGAGCAGATTTAGTCTGTATTTATTCATGTTTTGTATCTATCATAGAACCGATATCATCTTCAAGATTGGCTCCAGAGTAGTAACCTCATGACACGTGGTTTTATAGTATCATGTAAAGTACTGTTTGACAAAATTGATGTTTTCAGCGTCATGGTTTTGTGTATCGTCAACATTTGAGCACATGTATGAAAATGGCGTCAACAGTCTGAATAACTTTATTTACGTATAGTACAGAATCCCTACACATTTTAAGCATAAAACTGACTAGAAAATAAATGAATATATGAATATTAATGGGTACAACAGCGTATCTTTGAAATAATTCACGATAGGTACGATAAGTTGATTGCTGCTAAGTACATACCTTTCTTTTCTCCAAATTGCGTATTTTGTGTTCAAAAATCGTCATAATCTGTCGTATCGGTGAATTATCCACTGCCTCCGAGGAGGCGGGTTTTTCAGACTTCGCATTCGCAGCTGAAGGCATCCTTCACAGGCAACAACTTTTCCTGGATTGGGAATGGTGGTGGTTGAAGAGATAGAGATAGAAATTTTCTATAGCCACATAAAGCAGCTGTCAACGAACGACGCAGCGAATATTAATTTCTATAATGTTGGTGCGATTGATAAAATTATTTTAATATAGCAACATTGGCACCGTTTTCGTAAATTGGACATAAAACGCAAAGCGTTGCGTAGATGGGCCACACTCCGTAAACAGAAAAGCAAAACGAAACGTAATTTTTGAAGATATCACAAATTTCTCATTAATTTAATTTAATTTCTCAAAGCTATAGTAAAATTGTGGTGATGGCATTCATCAGGGAGTTATATGTCCATAAATTATCCACAAAAGATTTTACATCATCATCAGTCTATTAATGTCCCCACTACTGGGGCACAGACCTCCCCTTGTACAAGGGGGTACGGGCCATGATCCACCTAGCGGGCCCAGTGGTTAAATTTCAAACTTTTAATTTCCTTAGACATGCAGGTTTTCTCACGATGTTTTCCTTCACCGTCAAAGCAGTAGTAATGTACGTAAATCTTTCAAAAAACCGAAAACTCATTGGTACATGGCATTGCCTGGTTTCGAACTCGGACCTCCCGCATGGTAGTCCGACGTCCTAGCCACGACGCCACCGACGCTCAAAAGATTATATTACTGGATAACTATTATTGTATCAAGCAAATAACAATGATAAGTCATCTACATAAAAGGCGCTCATTGGTGAATAATTTTTTTGCACAAACTAATGACCCATTTGTGTGCAGATTTGTTCACCAATGGGAGTTAAGTAGTACAAAATGTCTCACTTGTTTGTGTACTGACAATTACTAAACCATAAACAATTCGCGAGTTAACCCAGCGTAAACTATTCGCGCAAGCGGCCTCACTCACAGAGATGCTCACTCAGATATACACTTCGTCAAAAAAGGGTAGATATTAAATAATGGCAACTTTCCATACATTGATGTCAAATCACAACGACATTTCCATATTATTTCAGTAAATGTTGCCATCATTTAATTTCTAGTCTTTTTTGACGGACTTTACTAGAATGTTTACTTTAATCGACGTCAATGATTTTAAACCACAGAAATCATATATTATATGTACCTCTGTGTTTAAAAGCAAGGAAAATACGTAGGTAGTTTTTTTTTTGTACTGATAATTGCTGTTGGTCCTAATGACCTTTACAGCTTCACCGGGGTTTTTGGGGCGAGCGCTAAGTGCGCTCCAACCTAGAGGAGGACTTAAAAACTACTATTAGACTACTATTAGAAGCGACTGCCTAAGGGCGCCCAGGTACCCACCTGGGTTTAGTAGTACTCACGTAGGTAGGACTCGGACCCTAGGAAGAAGTACGTACCTAGTTTCTTTAAGTCCTACGTCTTACACTGACATTTTGAACACAGAATACACATACAACTGAACACACAGAACAGAAGGTCCGCTCCGGGCGTCCGCGATTTTGATTACGTCACTCGACGTAGTTATTATTTCCAGTTTAAAAAGAATAGCCTTGTGAAAAATATTTCCGACAATGTATTTCGTTTATTAAAAGTACAAAAAAATACCTATCACACGATAGCCACACAGCGCTTGTATTTCGCGCCCAACTCAGGCGCTTCCTTCCTTTGAGATCGCCCGTACACAGTGCCCGTGTGTACGTGAGCCGATTTCGCGTTTGTATCGAGCGGACCTTCTGTGTTTTTATCTTAGAGTAGTTATTAATACTCTATTTATTTATTTATTCGTATGGCAGTTGGAATAATACACATACTCTATGGTTTTGATGCTTTGATGCCAAGTTTATGAGGAATTTCGCATTTAGGCTGATGGCTATTGATGCCAATGCCTTAAGTAATTTATTTTAAAAAATATCTTTCAATTTTGTTCCTCTCCCCACGAGTTTTCTCCCGCGCTTTTGTGGCGTCCACGTCAGCTTTGTTTCGATTTGTCTTGCAAATTGTTTTACAGTAGTGCTTTTCTAGTAAGAATGGTGTTTCTTGCTCGAAAAACTTCGACAAGATGTGAATAATGTGTGGGACAGTGAAGTAAAGTCAAATAAGACGCTGCAGCCCGATCCGTACTTGGCTGAATTTTGAAGAGCCACACTGCGTCCGGGACGCCTTCTTATTTGGTTCGGATGGCGCAGAAGCGTGGAAGATTCTCCTAGATAGCATTGAAATGTGTCACACCAGCATTTTAATGAAGACTTGAAAGAGTTGTTTACATCAGACATGGCTGTATGGGCTCAGTTCCCTTTGCCTTAAAAAAAAACAACAATCCTCTCCCCACTCCCTGTTTGAATTGTTTGTATTTTAATGTGAATTTGTGATAGGTACTTGTTTTGTGATAGAAATAATATACACATGTTTTCATTTCTTCATTAGTAAAGATACACAGTAGGCTTACTTTTATCAATATGTTTGCTGTTTCAAGGGTAAGTCTAACCTAAACCTTCTAACCTAAAATCTAGGAATTGTTTTTGTTTCATAATAGAGTAGATTACAATTGTAACTTGTTTCGTGAGGTGATCATGAATTTATTACTAGCAAAATGGTTAGGGTGTTGCTGAGGGAAAATCTTTTAGAAAAATCTAGACTTGTTAAAAAATGATCTAGTATGTCACAGTAACCTAATAGGTAGGTAGTAGACGCGGAACCGACTCGGATGTTAGGTTGCATTATGACAACCACACAAAGAGCCTCGTTTAGCAGGGCTCTTTCGACTTCTCTTTGCGCCCCCCCACCCTACGGCAACGACAACCTGTGACCTGCAAAAGCTAAGTTACTAACTTACTGCAAAATAATTTTGAATGAGCATGTGTACAGGTTATCATCAGGTTATAAAAGTGCAAACATTTTATTCCGTTCCTAGGTTCCAGTTGCAATGCGCCAAGTATTAGGGCTTCATTGTCAACTGCTCCACAGTTCTGCAGTCATTCGAGAGGCGCAGAAAACAGAAAAAAGTATGTATAAATAAATGTCTTATATTTACTCACTGACAATAGGTTTAGTGGGAAATAAGCAGAAAATAACTCCGTGTAACTATTGCAGTGATACTTTAATTAAAACAATAATACAAATTAACTTTAAGTTCTATTGTAATATTGAATTTTCTTATAGCAATAAACCAAGTGACTCTGCTTGGGAGAGTGGGTGCCGATCCACAGAAACGGGGCACAGAACAACATCCAGTAGTAAACTTTCCACTCGCAACACACTTTACCTACAAATATGAGTCCGGTGACATCTTACAGAGGACTGACTGGCACAGAATAAGCATTTTTAAACCGGGGCTACGAGACACTGTCTACAAATTCCTGAAGAAGGGCCAAAGGGTATATGTCACTGGAAAAGTATCTTATGGAGAAGTTAAACTAGATGATGGTCAAATTAGAACGGCGTCGACCATTATAGCAGATGATATTATATTTTTCCAAACTCAACTGACCGATCCCGGAGATGCTAATTAAATTGTTTCTTTATAGTTTGTAAGCATAAATGAAACTGTGATCATATACTAATAAACTGGCTAGTTTATGGAGTTTTAGTTGTATTTATTAAAAGGCAAGTACAGTCGACCACTAGCTAAAGTAAACCATCTGTCAAAAACATTTCATTTTCAGATTCACAAATTTTGACGTTTTGGGTGGGTTGACCTGTGGTCGACTGTACATAGTGTCATGTATTTGGCTCAAAAATTACATTCGTGTGAATGTCTGATTGAACCCAAACCTAAAAAACTCCTAAGCTTTTTTTAAATTTCTATCAGCTTACATGTGTATACTTTAACTTAGGTGTACTAGTCAATATTTGCTCTTCCCATTAAATGGCGCCACATAGACTTAGCACGATGGTATGTTTATGTGTCACTCTCAGAATATAGTCGCAAACAATAGGTCTTTCAAAGTCACAGTGACAAATTACGTTGCCATAAAAAAACTTAAAATCACGATATCGATGGTTAAGTTTTTGTGTTTGTTATCACATACCACCTATGAGTTTCTCCGAAATTTTGGTTTTTTTCCTTTGGACCATTGTGATACATTACCTGTGATTTAGAAGCCCTAAGTCTTCATTTCTAAGAAACATCCATTTCTACTCTAATAGTACCATGGTTCTTTTTGTCTAAGAAGAAAGGGATAATGGGGATTCGTCTATATAGCCGCGGCGGACTAGGGATTTGAACAAAATAGTCTTTATCAACATTATTTCCATTTATTTTAAGTTATAATAAATTCGACACAATATTTTTGAATGAATCTATCATCATGTTCATATTGTGTACAACAAGTTGGAAATGGCATGGACATGCCAAAATAGAAATAATTGTAAAAATACAAACTCAGTTGTAATAGTACTTACTCAAGTCATAAGCCTAGATACTTTGATAAAGCTCCACATTTTGTTTTACAAATCATACATACACTCTCTTTACAGTCAGGTTCTTACTCTAGCTTATTATTATAAAATATGCACTATCTAATATGTACAAACTCGATATTTTACTCTCTGACATTTACCTACATTGATAAGAGATCACAGAAAATTGTAGCTGGAAATCTTTGAGTAAAAGCCCTAGCATACTCTATACGTCTACCACTTTATATTTTATCACAGTGGATGTTTTTTCTTATTTCAAGGCATTTGTTTAGGTATAGATTGTTCATTGTTATTGTCTTCATATTTTTTAACATAATAGTATTTTTGAAACAAATATATAAATCTGTTAAATTTTAAAGCTGCCAAATACTTTGTTCTGACTAACATTTTGTGGTAGATAGGTACAGTAATTAAAACTTTTCACTTGCTACAATTGAAATGGTTCGCCAAAATAATCAATGGAAGACTAACGCAATTTTCTCAACTCAATTGAGTATAGGTAGGTAGTTATTTTGAGCTATACGCTCTTTCTAGCAAATTCAAAACGTGAACATACATACAACTAATTATATTACAAAAATGCATTAATGAGCGCGTAACACGCATATGTAATACGCACACACACGGATTTAGGTATCGACTTTTGGCAACAGCTGCCGCTGCGAAGTCTCAGTCAGCAGTCAAGTGAGTGAAATAGTCCATTGCACAAAATATTAAAACAGTCTCTAGGACTTCAACACGAATAAACTCTTGTCCCCTTTCGTTAACTACTTAGTTAATTGACACTATTACATAAAAATCACTTGGCACAAAGGCATCATTAAGGTCCATACCCTGTTTCAACTCCGTATACCATACTAAATCTGTCAAAGTACTCTCAGTGATTGTTTGATAAGGGAAGTGTATAGGTACATCAATAATTAAAAATCTCATCAAATATTTTAGAGGAAGACAAAGTACATTTCCTGAGAGGAATTCGACTAGAGTTTTAGTGGGTAAAGGTTGTCACATCGAAGATTCACATAGCACAAATCGCGTCGCACTAAAAGTGTCCGGCGTCGTACGTGGTTGGAAATCATTGTTCACATTTTTCACTTTTCAAGTTGAGTGCGTAATGTTCAGGGTTGTATTCAGATTCTCGTTTGAGCATCATGGTTTCGCCGATCAGGGCACTGATGCGGTGCTTGTCATGCGGAGAGGGCACCGGCGCCGGGTCAGACCGAGCGCGTTTTCGCCACGGCTCAGCGGCCGCCATGCTGAGGTCTGTCGGCATGTCCTCGTCGACGGGATCTTCTTCGCAACGCTCTTCTTTCATTTCTGTCTTAATAACTGGTTGAGGCGGAACCCTCGTCGGGCTCATTTGTTGTCGCAATAGAGAGATATTTTTGATGTTCTTTAGTTCGGTTGGATTCCGTAGAAATCTGTAAAAGAGTTAACAAAATTATTTTATTGTGAGCATTTTACAAAAGTTTTGTTCAATAAATTGTCAAACTATATTATAAGCATTTGTTTAGTAAGAATGTATACTTACTGGTAGCAGTGCCGTTCGCCTTGCACCTTTCGTAGAATGTTGACACGGTAATAATATCTCAAAGCTCGTGACATCTTGTCGTAGTTCATGGAGAGATGATTCTTCTGAATTCCCCACAGTTTAGCGAGCCCTGCTGGGTCTACAATCTTGAACACACCAGTTTCCCGATTTTTCCATGCGATATAATTCGTGTACCGCTGGGTAGGATCGTTTAACAGCTGCTGAAGAAAGTCCCATAAAAGCCTACCGTCTGAAAATAAAAAATACATTTCGTGAATGTCTTCCTTCTTTTAATAAATGGCCACTGCAGTTTATTTTACGGTACAGTCAAGTTGAATAGAATGAAATTAAAAAAGCGCCATAATAATAACACTTACTTGTATTGGATTCAGGCATATCGCTCGGGAAGAATTCTCTATGTTGAGCACGGTAATGCGAATGTTGTGGTGCCTGATGCGTTTGTGGCGCTGGGCTGTTCAAAGGAGCATCCTTCGGCGAGCGTGGCGGTGGTGCAAACTGTCCTTCTTCATCAGAGTCAGAATGATTGCTCCCAGAGCTGGCGGCTTGAGCCGAGGCAGTGATAGAAGGTGGGTACGAGGGAGCATAAGTTACAGGCTCTCCTCTTTGCGGACTGCCTGAACTGTCAACTGACGGCGCAGGACTTAAAGTCACGGAGTTGGGTTGCGCGGCTGCGGCTGCAGCCGCACTGTGGAAGTGGTGGAAGCTATCTACTGCCCACGTAGGAGTGGGAGGATGTGAGTGAGGGGAGGGAGGGTAAGGAGCGGCGCGAGACGTAGGTGTCACTGGCGAGGATGGTACGCGTCCCAGGAGAGCTGCATCTCGTACTAGCATTTGTAGAACATTGTGTAAAACATCTCCAGCACCTGGGCAGCGTTCGCCCAGATCAGTTTTCGTTAAGAGACACAGTGCCTTTCCTGTGGACAAATAAAATCACGTCTTAATGATCTAGTTGTTTACAATTACAATGTGTCTATTAATTGTTACTAATGTTTCTATTTACCATTCATCTGAAATAGATCCATATCGAAGTTGGGCAAATCGAATTCCCTCTCACACCATTTGAGGAAGACTACAACGTCTTCTCTCGTCCACAATCTTGGTTCTGGTGGAAGGCCGGCAGGTAGTTGGGCCTTGGTATCGCCTAGAGGCGAGGGGGGCGGCGGCGCCCACGGCAGGGGGTACCGCCATAGTAACTCCGTCGGGCTGAATGGCAGCGGCAGGCGCTCCATGCTGGGCCCTGATGGCAGTTGTAGGCTGACAACTTTCATCACGACTATCTGTAACAATTGATACTTAGTTATTGTTTTGGAAATACATAAGTTGTTTGTTTCCAAAACCCCATAATATTTTTTTCTCTCCGATGTTTTCTTTGTCCCTTTAGCGTATACTTATAAGCGGTTTCCAATCTAATTATCATTGAGTGAAATAGAGAATCAGAGAACCGCTATTTACTAGTATAATAAATGTAATTACTTTCTAGCAGATTTGGATGGCTACAGCCAATCCTAATGGACAAGACCTATTTTCAGTGTACCTAGTAGTTTTCGGTAAGGTAAAATGCTTATCATCACAATCATTAGCCTATTAACGTACCTATACCTATTTTGACGTCTGTAGGTGAACGAGAGCCAGTAAATTGCGGAAATCCAAGTCGCATCATAATTATAAGCCTTGACATCGACTTACTGTTACGATGTAGAATTAATGTTTTGTGATCGTCATTATAAAAGTTTACTTTTTATTTTTGTTTCTCTTGGTTTACGTTCTTTTCCAACTAGCGTTGTGTAATGTTTTGTTAGTATTACATCTTGACCTTGCTTATCTAAGTGGTGTCTAATTACATCAATATTAAATAGAGTTGAACGAGACAAAACAAAACAGAGCGAATGGTTTAGTCATTGACTTGTTGTGATATTATTATAACTACTCGACGACAGATGGCGTTAGTAGGTATTCTTCTGTTTCAATCTATGAATCGTGTTTATTATCATTGATTTCGTTTATTTAGTTATCTTCCAAGAGTATTTTGGTTCTTGAACTTGAATCTTGAACAACGTGTTGTATTACTTGATTATCATGCATAACTATTATTCCAATCCATGTTGACGGCAACAATTTTATTTATTTAGTAGGTACCTAAATGTTACCAACTAACCTCGAATCTCCATATTCCGATATGTTCTATTATGTAACTTAATTAATGCTTGACTTCAATTTCTTACTTATTTCATTGTTAGATTTTTGAAGTATGTGCTTGAAAGTAAAATAGGTACCTACTATGCATTATGAATCCTTTATTTAGGTACAAGTGTTTATCATGAGTCTGGGTAGTAATAGTAAACAAATGCAGCGATTTGCTGTTTTATTGTTCTTGCTCTAAAAGTACTTTATTTATCGAATTTCCAATATAATCGTTATGGTCATTGTTTTTATTATATTGGTGTAAATGTTATGTGCGAGCCATATATGAGCGTTATGGCTATGATTTATAAAATCTGTTAACGATTTTATTCCTAACAATTCTGTGTTACATTTTAGGAGGGTTCAATTCCCGAAGGTATTCAAAGGGAAACTTAATCTTGTTTCTCTAATAATGGTTGAATTTTAGATTTGTAGCTACATATTTTAATATATAAGTATGTATTCAAGATTAATACACTCGTTACACGTAGACATTTACACGAGATAAAGAAGTCATAACGTTTTTGTGTTAGCTCTTTCATTCGTGTATTATGTATGGACTATGTCGTGCATTTAAGTATGTAGCAATTTTTTATCGCCGTCCGAACGACTTTGCAAGTTATCTTAATTCGATAACCCGTACCCTGTAGGTACTTCCTATCACTGGGTTTTTTTTCACGGTATTAAAAACAAGTTTTAATGTTATCTTATGTTTACGGATCTACAGCTCTGTTTCTCGCTGGTTTAACATCAGTTTTCCTCTAATCTGGAGTTCTGGTTTCTTTCAAACTGCAATGTTTATTTTAATTTTAGAATTTTAAATTCAGTTGTTTCTTGTGTCATCACATCATCATTATCATCAATAGTTTTGTAAAACGATGATATTTGACATTGTACCTACTTTTATAAATGGTTTTTTGTAGGCATTTAGGGTGACACTGTTGCTTGATACTGGGATAAATTTAGGGTTGGCACCTGCTAGCTGCAATTTTTGCAAGGATCACGGGACATTGTTACAATGTAGGGGTGGATATTATTATTATATGATGCCCCTAATCCCAAGGGGGATGTACAGAACGAAAATAATTAAGGGATGCACGTGCACAATTTTTATACTCTGCAGTAGCTCTGAATGTATTCCTAACATAGGATAGGTACTTTTGAATAGAAAAGTACCGTATTGGGACGGGGGCTGGAATAGGTGTGAATTTCAAGTTGATAATCAGTGTGTGTTTGTTCACTGTATGTGTGTGTGTGTGTGTGTGTTGGATAGTAACTTATTTTAGAACCGGTGTCGGAACCTAGACCAGGGGCTTCTTATAGAAGTTCATGTTGACACTCCCACACGTGACGCCCAGGGTGTTTTTAATTTTATTTATTCCAGCTCCCGGTCCATATGTAAAAGGAAGATGTTCCACTACAAACTTTGTGACAAAATTTAAGATTTTAAATGACTCATGAACATGTTCCAAGTTTGCATAGTAATCTAAATAAGTTGTGTACCTACTATGAAGTCAAATAAATATATGTGCCTTTGCTATGTTACAAATGAACATAGCAACAATATAGGGACGAACACAGGATCATAGCATAACAACGGTCCCTTTGCCAGATCCGACCACTGAATACCGTACAGCGGCCTTATCGGGTGCGGTCGGAAATGCGTGAGTAGGCGATAACACGGTCTGCGATAAGCACCGCTACTCACCGGCTGAGCTGATCCGGAACTGGCGATGTCGTCAAAATCCTAGAAGTAGATAGACGAAAACTGGACAATTCAGCACATATACATGTTCACAACACTTGGGGCACAGTATCCAGTGTTCACAGAGCACCAGGCACACGCGTAGCGACGGCGGTCCCTCCAAACGTGTCGTGTTACGGCACGCCGTAAACCAGCAGCGTATCTGAGGGATCAAACTCGCAGACGAGCGTCGCGGGCAGCTCTCCGACGCGGACTGATGATGCGGTGGCGGCGCGGGTGTCGGTCGGACGCGCGCTCGCCGGCGCCCGGCCCCCGCCGCCCCGCGCCTCCGCCCCGATCTCCGCGACGCCTTGCATTGCATATTGCCGAGATAAAACTTCGGGAGCCAGACCAAGTCCCATTTTTAACTAGTAGTACCAGCGATGTTTCCGCAAACCGTTATCGGGGTTTGTTGGCGTCGACGGAGGACGCCCTACGAGTACTACGATCACTTGTCGCGCAATAGCTATATCGTATTATTTTTTCATAAGGAACCGAAGCACCTACTTGTGCGTGCCTAGGGCACGCGGAAGTTCTAGCTAG
The DNA here is from genome assembly GCA_947369225.1 of Hofmannophila pseudospretella. NCBI lineage: Eukaryota > Metazoa > Arthropoda > Insecta > Lepidoptera > Oecophoridae > Hofmannophila > Hofmannophila pseudospretella. Next base: position 8,892,609 of record OX376316.1, read on the forward strand.
TTGTAGTAAGATTACGTCAGCGTGCTAGTTTTAATTAATAACTTAATTTTTATGAAGTTCTATGAGATGATGGTGGAAGTTAGGAAATGTGGTTAATGATAATGAAAGAGCATATCAATAAAAGTTCTATTGGATTGGTATTATCGGTATTGCATCACGCAACGGATAGCATTAGTCATTAAATCGATGTGGCAGTGCTAAGACAAAGAGCACAGGAAACATTTGAGTAAGCGGCTGGTAGTTTCCTGGTGCAGAGTGAGACAATATGAGCGGTAACCGGTTTGAACTGAGCTCATTCGACCCGGCTCTACATGCGTGTAATATTTGTGGTGGCTGTGACGTGAATCACAGCTTATGCGGCAAACAGTTTTGTTTTCTTAGTTTTCCTGTAAGTAGCACCTTATCAAGAAAGCTGGCAACTTAAAATTGCTGGTCTCTTTTCATTGCTCTTACAATTCTCGTAATACAAATAATGGTCTTGGTAATTCTATTGTTACTGGAGTGGAGACAGTTTTAATTTTAAAAACTGGCATTCAACAATGAGCTCTTCGGTATGCTGAATGATGAATCATTCGCAAAATAGTTATTAATTTGTCTGAAATTCCAACTGGAGCAGACGAAGCCAATGTTTCATACATACGTGTCGGTGTATGCTTAGGTATGTTATATCTCGTGAACGCCCTGGCTGCCGTCCCACTACCGGTTCGAGACAGAAATATTCGGCAGCCAAGACGGAAGTGGCCTCGGAATCTTTACCTGTTGCTCCCTCGCCTGCCCCGCACTCCCGACTCGCTCCATCTCGCTTACACTTTGGCCGTTGTGAGTCGGTTGGATCTGCGATGGCTACAGCTAGGCAGCTACATACAGCCGTTCGGCGTGAAGTTATGTACAGCAATTTGGAGATTAAAAGAGTGTGATGCTCGACCATAAGTACGCGTGAGATAGTAGTGAGTGAGTGACCATGACCGCAGAACTCGCCGTTGGTTTCTTTGTCGAAATATTGCTGCGCGTTACGTAAACCTTTTTTATGTGTCTTATCGTCAGTTGCATTGCACGCAACGGCCTTAAAGTTAAGTTTTCATTAAAATACATGCTATCCCTAGATATAGATTACACGAGTCTTAAGGAAACCTTAACATTAAGGACGTTTCTTATCACGGTTAACCATATACGTACTCGTTGTCTATTAATCTTTAACATACATAATACATACTTACCTATAAGTAAATTACATTTAAGATCCCTGTTACGCTCAACTGTTTCATGAATCCGAATAACCCTAGTAGAAAATGGCATCGAAAGAAGAGAGCTGTTTAGATTTTGTTGTTCGTTGATAAAAAGGATTTCAATGAGGTAGGCGAGGAACTAAAAAAACCCTCGCCATATTGCGATATTAATTGTACTATTTTTATACATATCGAACTCTATAACACAGATTATAAAATTACCAATGGCGTTCTCTTGACAGGGTTTTTAGTTCCTGGTCAGATACAATACAAAGTACTAAAATATTTTTCTCCATCATTATAATAAACAGGTTACGAAAATGTCAAAGAGGCAAACAGACAGATAAGTTGGACGACTGCGACTCTGTTGGAATGCGACAAATTGTCGGACCCGAATCCGAACTCCGAGCATATGCGGAAGTGCCCGAAATAGGTCCATTACATGAGGCGCCTGGTTTCAGCCACAGACCACTTGCTGATTGTGGTCCTTGCTTTCAGCTAACCACTGACCAATAAGCTTGGTTGAAGATCCTAACTAGTAGAAATTTACCTTGACACTGTGCTGCCCTGATATGGAAGAAGGCCGCTAAGTGCAAAACGTGATGGTCGAGAAAATGGCCAAAAACTCGCCAAGTTTCTGTTTAAATTATTTCAGTATGTGTTGATGTTCTGTTCTGACCTCTGTTTTTATCTTATTTAAAATATGTAGAACGCTGAAATCGAATCGATAGTCATTATTTAGCCGGATATTCGACAACATGTTATTTATTACACATTTCCGTTTCAGAATTTCAGCGACCGTCGATGAATTTACTTTTTTATAATCAAACACGTGATAATTGTTATCGTAAGTAATTTTTGAAAACTTATAGGTACGTGAATACCGGTACCGGCTGATAGGTAGGTATGCTTGGATAAGATCTGTTATGTGATGAGTTGATAGAAGCGTAGATAAACGATAGCAATCTGGGCTGAGTAGAAAGGGATGGCCATGGTCATATACCTATCAACGATTTTTTAATGTACGTAAGTTTTAGGTACCTACCTAACTGAATTCGACTGAACAGGAAATGAAAGATACGGAATAGCTTAAGTCGGAAATTAATACACGCGGGAAGAGGAAATTAGACAGCGGTCGCCCGAGGGTACCGGAAAAGGGGGTAAGGGAGGGACGCGCGAATCTGTGCTCCAACTTCCGGCAATGGCTGGTGCGGAAAAGGAACGGCCACGTAACGGAAGTGCGGACCCGTCCACGTCCGCTGACATTTTCATTTTATAGCTTCCCATTTATAACTAAGAAAATATATAGGTAACGCACGATATTTTCGTTCTACAAAATCAAATTTAGAAACGCAATGTTAATGAAGCGTATTGTGAAAAAGTGCGCAGACGGAAGGCGGGAAAAAGCGGCGCAAACATAGCGGAAGTCAAGAACGGACGCCGCACCATTTTAAATTGCAATCGTATGGAAATGGCGGCACTTCCTGTGCGCTGACCCGGATCAGCCGCGTTTTGTTATTTCCATTTCCATCCAAGTGGTGCCGTTCTTAATGGTTTCTTTGCTATTCGAGTACGATGCTGCAGTTAAAAACACGTATTTGCAAACAAGTGATTTGTTTTAATTATGACTAAAAATATGAATAGGCATCTAACTTCGGTGCGTCTGCATTTTGCACTATAACTATATAGTAACTCGTTTGCATTCTGCACTAGCAACTAAAACATCGTCGTCAAATCAGCTATGACGTCTCGAAGTATTCTTTTTGTTGTAGATTGCTATATTTGTAACATAAGAATGTTGCAAGGCTCTTAAATCTGAACGCACTTCCGATCATCGTGCTGGTTGGTTCGCAGTCCGCAAGTACCGCGACCTCGATTCCGTTGTTGTTCTTGCATTACATAACCAGGTGCCGGCAGAACTAGGCAACGATGTCACACCGAAAAATTGCGCCACTTACGGCTGCTGTGCCAAAGTAGGAAATGCTGCGTTGTTGGTGTTGGGAAATCCGTGGCCTGGGCGCAGTCTGAATTTGTGATTGTGTGGTGGCATTACCAGCGCTTAAAAATCTGATAAAATAATAAATTAGATGTACGAGTATCTGGTACGTCAAACAAGGTTTTGCAATTTATTTTGTTTGTCACTTTCACTGACGTAGGTAGGATTAAACAATTTCGTATTCGTTTCCGGCAATTGTAGGCAAATCTTATAGGAATTTTCTTTTATTTATTCGGTATTGGTAAGTAATTTAATTGCATTTCGATTTTCAATGTAACAAAAATTACCGTTTCAAATTTAAATTAGCAATTTTAAACGACTTTAATGTAATGTGTGTAAACTATTCAACAGGAAAAATATTGGTTTCATATCGTTTTGTTTGTTTCTGTCGAAGTCTTTTTCTGTCTATGTATTTATCTGAATGTGATTATCAGTCCTGCAGTCCGCTTTCGCATGCATGGGCTTGATTTTTAAATCGTTCTTTATTTTGTAATTCAGTTTGATGCGTCGTGAGATAAATGTTTGCATGCAACGATTTCCTCTTCGAATCTTCTAAATTACGGTTGGCAAAGAAATTGTCCACTTCCGTCGACCTCAGGCGACGGCAGATCGTCTACTTGCGGTCAGGCAACCAGAACGACCATGTCGGGGATATTATAATATAATATTATAATCGAGAAATCCCTGTTTTAAATTGCCCATAACTAATTCACTTGCATATGCATTATATACAGTCATTCGTGTTATGTACAGGTAGGTAAGGAAACATTAGTTCCATATATCTAGGGCCCGATTCTATTAAGTCAACGTAATCTCAATATAAACTAAATTGCAGCGACTAGACGTTTTTCGTATGCCACTACACTATTCACGAACTGTTTTTGATTAACGTTACGTTTCGGTCAAGCCAACGATCGATCGGTCCGCTCATAATATGTGTTAGCGTGATGTTAGCAGAATACGATTTGTAGTTAAAGTTGGATCGATAGGTAGAGAGCGCGTCAATCTTTATGGCGAATCTGAATATAGACACGAGTCGCATTTCTGTACATGTTTTTTGGAGTTAGCGGGGTGTAGAAGAGCGAGGGCCGTCGCGCAGTGTGGAGAAGGACATGCCCCACACCTCCGCTCTTCTACACCCAGTTAACACCTAAAACATGTGCTAGAATGCGACTCGTGCCTAAATTCAGATATGCCATAAAGTATTACGCGCTTTAATTGAAAACGTAAACGCTACTTAATTGGAAAAGAACGACAAACGTTGTAAAACAGTGGAATTGGCTTCTAGGATCGATAAGGCAATAACTTGCCCTGAATAGACAATTAATCCCCGATTTTAACGAGTCACCCCCCGGCGAGTTTCTGTGCGCACAAGTGTCACATGACAAAGCAACCCCTGCGTTTGGATTCAACGCTGTCAAAAAACCGGGTCGGGAGAGCACCCGTGGCGTGTAGAAAGGGCATGCCTCACGTCATCGTCGTTCGGTCGTACTACTTCGTAGTCGTAGGCATCCTTTATTTATATTACAGTTTCTGTTGTTCCGAACGTTAGCTAGTTATTTACAGTATTATTAAAAATACAATACAGCAGTTTATTGGGTTGCCGAGTTTTGCTGCTAGGCAAAGACGAACTACCCAATAGAATATAATAATACACATTCTCTTCTAAACTTGTCTTTTAAAATTTTCAGATGATCAGTTCCTCTTTGTATGTCTATTAGGTAGGTCTTTCTACAACCTTTATTAGGTTTCCTAATATGAACTATCACTCAATCCCAAATATTGTGAAACATAAAAATGGGTGTCATAAAAAGTGTATCGTCTGGGGGCTCGCTTGGTTTGGTATGTCCCAATCGGGCCATGTGCGCGCGCTCCCACGCGTAGTTGACTCACAAGTGTGCGCCAGCGCCACTAGCATACCCACAGCTCGAGCTTCACATGTGTGAGTAACCGAGCTGCTACTTCCTGGTACAACGTGCGAGACGCTTTATTTAAATTCCTCCTTGTGTGCGTACGCAATATTATTTATATTCTTACCTCTACGTCCCTACAACGAATATTATTACGTTAAATTGATATAGTGTGCGTGTGTCATGTCACTTTAATCTCTATTGTACTTCCTGATTGTACGGTAGTGTGCGTGAGCCACTTGTTTGAATCCTAGGCGACTTTATCTCAGTGAGGGACAGAGTGCAGCGTCCGATTACTTTAGGGTAGGAGGTAAACACATTTTGTCGATAAATGAACTGTTTGGTATGAATAATTACATTATGTAGATACAATACTCGATGGTTACAGTCTAACATTTCATTTCTTTGCTAAAGTTTGAAATCTGGTTGACAACAACGCATTAAACAAGCATATATCCGAGCGCCCACACGTAGTCTTCGCCAAACAAAGAGCTCATGTTTACATTCTAATTGGAAACAGGAAGCATAAAGTCCGCTGTAATATGTCTCGAACACATACTGTTCTCGGTATGAAGTAGTATGAAACAATACAAGTTCCGCTGTTGTTTGCAAAACTGTACCGCTTTCAGGAAGTGGCCGCACTGATTGATTCGCTTTGGCTGAGAACCACAGCGGTGCTGGTGCTAGGTGTTGATTGAATAATGCTACCATTCTAAGAGGAAGTATTTAAATGTGATTTGGCGTTGGCATTGAAATTGTACATCCTATGTTTTGTACTGATATCACTCGCAGTGACCCACATCTGTAGCCAAAAAGTTTTAATTTTCAGCTGCAGGTAGATATTTGGTTCACTGCTTTTAGAGTCGATATCGATGTTATTTTATTAAATGCATAGACTGCACTAGACCATTTGTGAGCCGCAACTGGACAGATGGGGCTCGTTGCGAGCAGTTTGCACAATTCGGTGGGGAATCGCACTCTCGGAGGGAGTAACATGAATTTTTACTGCCAATCCCTCCTGTCGTTCACATCTGTCGCCTCCATCGACTGAGGATTAGATACAACGTCCTTAATTGATTTGTACTAAGGCGAAGGGTTAGAGACTATTTTGACTGGGAATGATCCGCAGCTGCACATGTTCGCTTTGGGTGTCGTCTATCGATTGAGTGAAATATCCGCCTGAAATTTAAAAATACGGGTCGTTTTGGAAGGGTAGGTCGTTAGTTTTTTGAGTTAGGTGTATTTCGAGCATGTCTGTCTTTATGAGTCTCCCAGATTTCCATGAATACGCTTCTACAGACTATATTTTATTTAAATGTTTTTCTCCTTGTGATGAAATTAAATATGTATGTAATTATTGCTCGTGTATGTTGCAACTGTGCAATAATGCAATTATGCATGGTTACGCAGGTTTGCGTTCTCGAAGGAGGGATGCAATGAGGCACGCATTTGTAGGGTTTCCTACCGCATTTGACGTAATTCACCTTGAACCATCCAACCCAGTGCATTGTCTTTGAATCAGATTTCAACCATCGAACGTGGGAATATTTGGAAACTCCCTTGTTTTAAAAAAAATTGATTTAAAAATAAAAATAAATAGGTTATATCTTTCATTGTTATCAAATTACTATGATTAAAGATACTCTGCCAATAAAAACATTATTATAACTAATACGAGAGAGTTTATGCGCTGTAGGGAGTGTTACCAATGGAATGGAAGATATATTTAAAATGTAATATTCACAATGTCGTGCAGTGCGGTGCATGTGCAGCAATAAATACTTGGTTACATACCAAACACGAGAAATATAATTAGCTAATGACTTAATGCGGTAGACATAGCCGGAGGGCAGAGAAAGAACTGGTTCACCAATGGCATTTGTAATTTAAGTTCGACACCTTGCGTTGTAGAGCGTGAGAAGATGGCATCACCCTTCATTACTCGCTGGCTCACAGGTGTATATTGTTCTCAACCACGCCTTACGACCCTTGCATCAGGTAGTTAGTACATTCATGTCTCTGCTTATAAAACTTGACGTATAGATTTTATGTTGTGTTATGTTAATGGTATTACATCTATCAAAAAGGGTGTCGTTTTTACCTTTTGAGGTACGAAACCCTAAAAACGTTGCAAACATGCAACCATAGTACCTGCAACCAAGTATCGAGTCAAGGTGAAGACTATAAAAATAATAATAGTTAAAGTAGTTAATTTTCACGTAGAGAGACATTGTGAATTATTATTTTCATTATGAATTTTGTTATATCACTTTGTGACAACATGTAATATAAATTGTGTAAAGTCATATGTTATTTCGTCGATTAACCCGTGACTTCGTTTCTTCTCTGTCTAGCATTCGCTCTGGTTAATATGCTGTCTCTTATATTCTATCACGGCTTCCTATTGTCCGCTCCGCGTTTGCTGCGCTCACGCAGCTCAGCTAATCCTTATTATTACAAGCAATCACTAGCGAATACGCTAGTGACGCAACTATTATGTCAATGTAAAATTGTATATTCAAGAAACGTTTAATGTGTTTATTCTACTCGAAAAATTTTATTTTTATTCGTAGTGTTCTGTGACTGTAGTTAGGAAATAAATATTATCATTTCTTGTCTTGGATCCAGTTATATCCGGCTCGAAGGTTCAGTGTAAAGTTATGTAGAAAGAAAACTAGGGTATTATAGATCAATGTATTTTTTGTTTGTTTGGTTAGCCACTAACCATACGATAAGCAAGCAACTTAACCTTTCTCTTTGTCACTCATAGAAGACAATAATATTTAAATGAATAAACTAATAAATAAAATAATCAGTTGATGTTAACGTCCGCCTGCAATTGGAGAGATTAAATTTATCGTCCACGGACACTGTCGACACTACAACAAGGGCTGCACTGTTTCAGAGGCTAAATTGAAAGGTCTGCCAGCAGCTGTGCCCTGATTGAATTGCAACCAGAACAGTAGATCCATTTTTTTCTTATTTTGCTCGCTTGACGTCCACATCATCAACATGTTACGTTAAAATCCAATCAAATTGTAATCAACAGTAATTAATAACAAAAAACTAATAAAATAAATTGATATTTCCGGTTGAAATTATCAGAATATGACTATTTTCCTAAAAAAAGATTAACTGATTGCTTCTGTTACCTCGAAAACTGTGTTAAGACTAATGTTATATAAATTACCTTTTAATTTGTCCCACTGAGTTTGTTTTGTCCAGTAGTACTCTGTCTACTTTGTAAAGAATGTTCCCAAATATTTTACAGAAATAACAAAGAAAGAAAACTGTTCATCAGTGAATAAAGCTCTTCGCAACAAGGATCAACAACAGCGACACTGTGAATGCACGTCACATCACCCGTGAAACCCCAGCTTTGTCCAAAGTGTGAAAGAGCTCACTCATTAGGAAGATTGCGAGGGCGCGAGGGCATGCAAAACATTGTCTCAACCACATGTAGCACCCACATTGTTTCCTTCATATGTGTCTCTACCGTACCGTTACGCGTTGCTTGAGCCCAGGAAGTTTTATTTCCCAGCATAAAATGAGGCTGTGACACAAAGAAAGTGCATTCGGGTTAGACGGCGCTCTAAGCGGGAAATGAATGATATATCTGGCCATTACCGAGATTACTAAGCTGCACTTCACTACGGTGGAACAAATGTGTTCTTTAAGCCTTAATGTTTTAGCTTGTGTATGTACTTTCAGAGTAAATAAGAAAGATAGTTACATCTGTTTTGAACCATTTGATTACTTAGTTGTTTCACGTTTTATGGCTAGGTTCAGTTTATAGTCCTTATAGTACCTACTTATAAACTCAATATTTATGTAGACACTTCTTCACCTTGAATCATATTCAATATTTGGCGCATAGAACAATGGCCACAAATTACTGCTACTTCCGCGGTTTTTGTCACGTGGTTGTACCTCATGTAAAGCAACGTAAACACTGTAAATTATGTAAGTATTAAAAATATGTCCTTTAAGAAGTTATTTGCTTGGTTTTAAATACAATCAATAAGGGATTATTAGTCTGTAGATGAGTTTACATTCATTATGTGCTGTAGTGTACTGAATGCTTCTTTGCCAAATTCAATGGCTTCCAGGGTTTCATGTGTTAAACATATACGATCACTATCTCTACTAAGCTCTGGTTCTGTTTTATAATTATATTTCCTAATAAGTCTGTGTTTAATATAATAAATCATTTTCATTTGAGTTAAATTAAAATTATAATAAGGAATTCAGTCTTATTGATTTTATGTATACTGTATACATACATGTATGTCGTAGTATGCACAAAGCCTAATGCATGGCGCCGGTTGTCGAGTCAAGATACTAGCCAAGATGGCATCGAGCAGGAAGTGAAGTAGGAAAACGTACAGCGTCACAGCACAAGGTCGCCGTTGTCAGCGAGACTAACAGCTCCATTATATCCACACATGTCATTTGGTGCTGCGTCCTGACTTCATACTGTCTGGTCGGGTCTGACAAAGACATGATATTGTGGTTTTGAAATGTCTTGCTGATCAAAAACTATCCTTTTACATAATTTTAACCCCCGACTGATCGAGGGAGGGCGTGTTATAAGTGTGACACGTTTGTCTGTTTTGTGTGTTTGTCTGTGGCATCATAACTTGACAACGGATGATCCGATTTGTCCTCGGTTTTTTTTAATAGAGAATTTTGACGAGAGTGTTCTTAGCCTATAGGTCTGATAAAAATTGGACCACTGGTGTCCAGGATATAGGAGTATCTTTGATGTCAGATGGAATCTTTGGAATGGTAATAGCTACATGGTGCGAATTTGAGATCAAATATTAAGGTTTATGGTGTGTTTCCGACATCTGAAAATTATTTTCCTTGAGGAGGAATGATGACCAGGAAAAAGTAAGTGAACTTGAATATCACAATATGAAACTGGAAGATTTGTAAGATTATCATCCCGCCGAAACTATAGCAGTTAGATGGAGCCTTCTCGAACTAAAATTGTAGGGAATCCTGAGACATTACAAGAGAAAAAGTAATTAAAGATGTGGAGCTAGGAATTTTAAGATAGCCATGGAAAGGACGAAGGCCGAGATCCGCGTAGGGCGAAGCCCGGAGCATCCCCCCCGCCTTCAGGCGCCGCAGGTCTAACCTGCTGAATGTTCTTAGCCATTTTGGAGTATCTTGGGATGTTGGAGTTAATACTCCAATAGGATCTCTGGAACGGTAACAGTTAGCCTTCTAACTGTTAACTGGTTTGAGCTCAAAGAGCATGGTGACCTTCCCACATCTGTAATCTTGAGGACTAGATGATGACCAGGAGGTTATTTTTAATTTAGAGTTATTAAGAGCATTTTCTCCTAACATTTGATTTTCGCATTAGTATACTCGTAGATGTCTGTGTAGTGTGAACATTATTTCATATCAACAAAATATTTACAAAGAAATTCCATTCTAAGTGAGGATTCCAAATAAAATGTGTGTCATTATTTCCTTCAATGATGAATCGTTTCTCTGAATCGTGCCTATTGATATCAGCGTTTCCTTTTTTTCTGTGATCAATTACAGCGGCCAGCCCTCTTTATAAAACGTCTTTGCTATGTGCACTTTGCATTACGCACATTATCCGATCCGGTTGTGGATATTTGCACTGTATTTATAAAGTTTCTCGCACAAGCGTCCACCAATGCGCACACTTATTCTTTTCAAAGGCAGGTAAGATTCACGGAGCACAATGGAAGTGAATCTCGCTCGGCTAAAATATTAACTTCCTTACAAAGGGAAACATTATATTTCCAAGTATGGAGCACTTCTTCATTTCCGAACAAAAGATTGAATGGACAACGAAATGGTAAACAGTGGTTCCTTAGGAGGTGTTGTCCGTTTGAGGTGGCTAACACAACGTGTATTATTCCCGAATATCGTGAATCAAAGAATTTGATATGGCCCGAAGACTTGGCTACTATTTGGGGAGCGGCGATCGTAGCCCAACCATCATAGTTTTGTAACAAACTTTTATATTTCAGGACAATTATTTATTTTTAATCTATCCATCAGTACCGTAGGTGTCTACTTTCTCTATCTCTTATGGGAGGGAGGAGTGGATCATGGTCATTTCATAGAATTAATCACATTTTTTTGTCAGACTTATATCACAGCGCAATCAGAAAACCTTGAATTAATTATTTTTTTAAATCCAGTATAAGCAATAACTACGAACCAGTTCCCGATTATTTCCAACCAGCTTGTGCATAGTTATGACCTTTTTTTGTGGACATTGTTGAAAAAACCCGGGTCTTTGATCTAGGAATGAATATTGTGAAGTTTTTTATATGATTCGGTGTGGTATATAATCCAGATCTACGAAGGTGATCTGACCTTTAATATTATTCTGATCGCACAATTTTTTTGGCGCTTTAATGCTTATTTAACGTTATTATTTTTTAACGTTTATTGGCACAAATTATTTCACGAGATTCAGAAACATTTCATTTCAGATAACATACAAATGAGTACCTAGGTAAGTACTAACTTAGAACATATTTTTAATATTCCCTATATATTTATTTGGCCCATTCGTTTCTTGTATCAAAACTATATTCAAATACATACATAATTTATTGTATACCACAAAGCCTTTTTGTAATTTCGTAGAAAAATAGCAAACTAAGCCTTATTAGGATGTTATTCAACCTTCCCTTACAGAACCATGGGAGAAGAGGAAATAAAAGCTTCAAGAGCTTTATGGGAATTTCATTATTTGTCGGAGTACAAAGAGGTGGAGACGAAATGGTAGAGCATTCTTTAGTCATACATATTGTCTTGTTAGACGCCGGCGTTATATACTTAACAAAAGTTTTAGAAAATGCAGGTATGTTCAATTTGAACTTTGTTTAGCTTTGATACCTTGGCTGATGATGATGATGAATCAGATCGTTAATAAAGTAGGCCAGTTTTTAGTTGTCTAACTTGAAAATCCTCAAAACACCGTCGAACGAAAGTGATTGTCTTATTTTATTGTATTGCTAACGGATATAATTTTGATCAGATATGCTAGTAGCTATTTTATTTTACACATCACTTTTGCCGACGCATTGTCTGCTCGCTCCATCACATCCCAAAGGATTCCGGATCATTATGATTCCAGCGAGCATTTCCATAAAAATCATCTCTGATCGTTATCTCCGTGATTCTTTTTTGTGAAATGCATCATTTATTATCTTTAAGGGTACAAAAAATGTTGGGGTCTAAAGCGCCGCGCAGTCCCTTCTAGGAAGCTCTCTCCGGCTTGGTTTATTTGACACTCATCTGTGAGATATAGGGTGGCCAGTGTTGTGGACAGGGACAGGTTAGTTCGGCGAATCTGGACGTAGCTTTAGAGCACAATGGAGTGTGAATTCACAATTTAACAGTTTCTTACATATTGCAGATACGTTATCAGAAAAGATTGTGTCAATGATAAAACCGCCATATCTGGCAGCACTCTTATTTAGGCATGTCAGTTATATAAAAGCAGGTTTTATAAAATTATGGAATCAAGCAATAGAAATATTTATAATACTTAATATACTCGTATAAATTAATTCCTTTACATGCTTACGGGGTATAATCCAATATGGGGTAAATTCCAATGTTATAATGTTTTCCTATTCTATCCTACCGGAACCTGAAGGGTTGTATAATGGAGCATGTATAGTTTAACAAACTTATCTTTTTACAACCGTTTTTATTGTTCTCGTTTAGAATTGTATTGTGGACAACAAATAATGTTCAGTATCCCGTATTAACTGTTCTTCTTATCTAGGATTAGTTTACAGGTAAGCATCATGATTGAAAGGGTTGTATAAAAAGCCTTCATTTTTCGCCTATGAAGCATTATCGTCGGGTATGATACAGCCTCCGATAACATGACGGTTCATGGGCTTCCTAAAGGTATAACCGTCTTCGTTGCGCAATTTCCCACAGGGTATCAAAAGCAAATACCTTCTTTTGAATCAGGACACAATGGCAGGGCAAGAGTCAGGTAAAGCGCCTCCCGCCGCGGGGTTCCGACGTAGAAGTTTTATATTTCCGCTTCTTTGTCGCGTATTCGGGGCCAATTAATAATTTCTCTGGATGACCGAAGTCATTGTCGCGTCTCATCCTCCCGCACCCTGGTCCATACAAACTTGGAAGATTGATGAACTCTCTGCAATTGTCGGATTTAACGTTTATAGACTACTTTTTGCGTTGTCTTGAATGGCATTACGAGCTCTTTCATTGTGATTTCGGTTTTCGAGGATAACGAATTCTTCATACCTGTCATTTTACGGTGCAACTTGAGTGATAATACACATCACGAATACAATACTGAATCGTCGTGGTCGTAACTACTCGTAACCAACCTAAACTGGAAGTAAACACAAAGTGTTTCTGGTATTTAGATAAGATATTATATGATTATGTCGTGCGTTGCCGGCTTCACGTTTCCCATTTTGACGTCAGTGGCGAAATTAAACACCAGTTTTGACAAATATCAGATAATTATACCTATTTATATTTTCTTTAGGATTGTACAGATAAAGATGTTACATTTTCATGATACTTATATGTTAATTACAATTTCAATTGCCGCTGAGATTGTCAACTCTTTACCCTGCTCTTTACTCTTTCTTACACATACATCACATGCCTTTATTTCATACACGAAAATTGATTTAATAAATCTGTCATCTTATTTCCTCAAATCCGGTAGGTATGTGTTTCTCCGTCACATGTACAGCGGAAGATACATCAAGTTTACCATTTAGTACTTTGTTGCTTTAACTTTATTTGACACATTCATACGAATATCAAGGAATCATACCAAAAACTTATTGTTAGAGGGTTCTACAGAGCATAGCTTGATGTGTCTTCAACTGTACATCTTCTTGTGTCTTTTTTGCTCATCGGATTGTCCGCGCGTTGCGGCGCGGCGTCTAGGTATTTCCTGTTCGCGAAATTAAATTCAAATGTATGCATACTTTTTGTCGACCAGTTTACGATCAAGCGGCGGTGGCGCGCGGCTGTGGCTGAGCAAGCGGTGTACATGTGCCAACGTGGCCAGTTACATCATCTGCACTTTATCATGTATGAGTACGCGAAAATGAACAGTAATGACTCGTCGCAAAGGTGATGGTGGCGTGTGTAAGACCAACATTATCTCTGTGTTACCAGCTGTACGTGCAAAACGAATACAGGTTGTCATGATAATTTACTGTCTGTACTTCCTGGCTTGGATCGCTTGTCATTAAATACCTACATACGTCTTTTGTAATTAAACGGCAGAAGCACCACTGAACAAAATTTTGTTTTTATTTGTTCTTCTCTACTGTTCTCCTGCTAAGCTTGTGAATAGGCATTAGCAGTAATGTTTTTGTTGTTAAATAATCTTCGTATTTAATTGTGATAAGATTTACTAATGTCTATAATTATGTTATTCATCGTTTGACGTCATGCATTCTCTGATAACATTTCCTTTAGTGGGATCAGTTAACGGATATCATTCACCCCAACAGTATTTTTAAATAAGTGTAAATAGCGGATTTCTCATAATTACTTACTTACTTACTTAAAGCTAGTAGATTAGACTTGGAATCGAAGCGCGACATTCTTCACGGCACATGATGCCGCTTCCAGCCTGCTTGATAAGTGTCACCCGACCCGATGTAGCGGTCCACCCTGCACTCTACTTGTGCTTTTAATTACATATCTGTGTCTCTTTAAGTAGGTTCTAAACCGTTATAATCGGTATGGCCTCATTGCGTTGGTTTCTGAGGCTTGTAAAAGGTTTTTCTAGTTACTGTCATTACTATTTGTATTTTAGTATTTCAGGGAAGCAATCGAGTATATTTGAAATCATTTTTCACTTTATTTTTCTCTATAATTCCACAGAGCAGAGTAGGATAGAGTTTCTGTTTGATTATCTAATCGTTTATAACTTCCTGGGTGGTGAACGCTTGGCCTTGCGACCTTATCTTAATACTTTTTGTATGACACTTTTTGATATTCCGTCCTCTTTGCGAGTTCAATTAATTATAGATCTCGACGGTTTCAGAATTTCATAAACGTAATCTTCCCTAGCTAAATCTATGTGGCCGTGAGTCTAGAACTGGTACAGTGTAATGTAGTTGCGACAGTTAGTGCGTTTTTCCAAGTGGCGCCGTTTAGGTGCACCGCTGACATCGCACGCGCACGCGGATCCGGGTCAGACCTCGCCACGTAACGGGCTGCTGATAACGGGAGGCCTGCGCCGGCGCGGCCTAGCCTAGGTCGCGCAGCGGGATGAGACGCGGAAGTGCCATGCCATCGCGGATGACGATTAAAGCCTATCGTGCCGCGCTGTGAACGGTAATTGATCTTAGGATTATGTTATGGTCTGCGATGCTGAGCATCGGATATCCCATTAACCATTTGATTAACAACAGAAGAAGACGAAAGAATGAGAAAATAATAAAAAACACACAGACACTACAATATTGAGGGTAGCGTTAGATAAATGTTATTCCATGACGGAGGTGGCAGTTCCTTACTGAGTCCTTAAACAAAGTTTTGCGCAATTCAACCCAGCCTTTTCAACCTAAATCTACTTGCAATAAAGGAAAGGGTTTTTGGTTGACGATATGGCATTAAGCTCGCCTCATGTACTATTTTTGTGCATTAAAGTGTTAAATAAATAAATAGAACAACTCCGAATCAATCAAAAGTTATTACAACGATTGATTTGAAAGGTCAGTAAGTAGTATTTTACTTCATTTGCCGATTTCGTATCTTGGAAAAGGCAAACACAGCATACTCATGCAGAAGATACCTTTAAGTTGCATTAAAATTGATGGCCATTTTGGACCGAAGACCGTTTTATTAAGAATACTAAGCAAATACAGACTTACTAATATATTATTTAAAAAACTGCGTAAAAGACTATCAATTAATTAGGAACTGTACGAGTACCTACTGGTATATACGTATAACGGGGTAATGCAAGAATCCTATGAACCAGATTAGAGTAGCAATATCTTGATTACAGGAGGCAACCATCGTACCTCTCTTAACTATCTAACAACCGTATCTGTTATTCTCCTGGACGCTTCTTCCATGTCGCATCACTTCACGCAATTCATATATAATATGTAAAGTGTAGAGAGTACGTAATGTAATGATTATTGTGATTTAATAAACACGGTTCACGGTTGGATAGCGCGAGGCGCAGACGCAGCGTCGTCGTGAGGCCGAAGAAAGCAAGTTCACTGCCACGGCCGCAGTGCGACAACCTTGCGCTTGCTCAGACCTCGCCTTGCCCACGATGTCTACCGCCGAAATATTGTTGACATGACATTGTGTACGCGGTAGCATTGGTGAGATTAGATGACACATCCTATCAAAGTTAAAGTATTATGATGGAATAGTTCAAAAGTTTGCTGCCTTGACATTGATTCAGGTTCTTTATGTTTGTGATGATGCGAGTCTGCAGTGTTGTAATTATTAAATTGATTGATGGCCAGATAATTAGATACGTGGTGCTTACGTCAAGTCATGATTTCGGAATTTCCTTTTTTCTTTAAAAAGAATGACGCGACGTGTTTGTATGTCCCAACGTTGTTTCTCCGACCAGCGGAAATGATTCTATTTCACGCTAAAGAATTGCAAGTCGTGAATTGTTAAAGTAATTCCAATTCCAATCGATTGTTGATAGTAAGGTGTTTTAACGCTACCAACTGCGGTATGAAAAATAATTGCCGGATACTGATTATGTATATGTGCATTACCTACATTACTTATATATCATTTGAGGGTTAAGCTTCTGTCTTGCCATAAAGTACCTACATTTTCAATGGCAGTAAACATTTATCGGGAGCCGAGCGAGGCCACTGCACCGTTGCTTGTGGAATTTCTGCGGATCCGGTTCATGTAGCCAATGTGCACACGAATCTTCCCGTTATACTATACCTACCGGTTATATAGGTATGGAGTTTAAATCTCGTTTCTTAATTTCCGGCACGGATAACAATGTTATTTATCCATGACATTAGCTACTACTTTACTACTTACATTAACCACATTTCTTGGCAGACATTTTGGTTCCTGAAGTCCTACGTGATGTAATGGCCATAGTTTTTGCGCAGCTTCATTAAAGTCATGAAATGAATCACATGCTACCTATATAGACAGACATGCGGACAACTTGATTTTGTCCACTTATGACTGAGAATTAGAATTACGAGACTGACGAGATTCTCGAGCGCACTGACGGAGTGTTTGATGGTTCCGTATTTGTTCCGAATACCAATGTGGTAATTTGAAATTCAAGCATCATCCATAAGTATCTACCTAAAGGCGACTGAGCGACTAGAGCCTTGAACGCGTGAGAACTGAAGAGCGATTCGAATAGTGTAGTTCCAGAGTATGTTCCACAATTAAAAGGGCAGACAAGGTAAACTGGCAGCCACGCCGCCATGTTGAGTAGATACATTTACGCCAGACATTGAATTCCAGAACGCTTCAGTTCGTGAACACCTACATGTTGCGTAAGGCTGAATCACAATTTAGAAATGCAGTGAGCAAGCCAGAGTTAGCCGACATCATATGTGAATCAGCGCGACCGGAAACTTCACCATGTTGGCTCGCCGCCGCCATGTTTATCGCCGCTCCGGAAGTTGCGCGCGCGCCGGCCGTCTTTAGTTAGATACCATTTCCACGAGCCGAGCGAGGTACGAGTCGGAAATATTCAGCTGCTATTTTGGGTGCCGACGTTTTTCCGCTTCATGGAGACATTCGGTGGAGTTAATCATATGCTAGACGAGTGAGCCCGTTGTGGCCGCTGGTATTTATAGAGGAAATTGGTTTGAGACGTATTTAGAAACTAGTAATTTCGTCTGGGCCGTTGTTTGTGGTGGCATTAGCTACAGCGTAAATATATGATGCGAGTGAGTAAAATGTGGCGGTTGTGCAGAACTAATATCATAATCTTTTGACTATAAAATCTTCTGAGTTATTTACATTATATTATATTTACACTCTTACTTACGTCACATTAAATATTTGAGGTTTAAATTGTACAAAAGTAAACGCGCGTGCCCGTCATAATCGTGACCAATTAATTGATAAGGTTTATGAGACTAGTGTGGTCTGATCCGATTAGTTCAACGATAAGATCTATACTATATCTATCTACTTTCTAAGGAACCAATTTTCAATTGTTTCCCGTACTTACCGTACCATTTCTTTTATATTCTTCTAAAATAATACCTTCCCTTCGGTTACAATTCAGTATTCACCAACACACTGGCAACGTTATGAAGGGTGCGCTGGCGCACGGAGGCTCCACAGGAATGCGGTTGGACAAGCGGGAGGCGCGGGAGACGCGGGATGGAGGAGGGCGCGAGGGACAAAGCCTCTGAAACTGGTTCTGCTTCCTGTACGTGTCGGATGTCCTGCGGCTTCCTGCCCCTTCTCGCCGCCCACCGCCGCAGCCACGCAACGGGTTTACTCTTCACGTAGGGTTGCAGAATCTCTCAAACATTGATGCTCTTAGGTTTCCTTGAATTTGTATATTAAATTCAAATTTCCAATATCGGTGTATTCGAAGAATTCGGAACCGAAGCGTCGAATCTCATAGAATATAATACAATCGATTATTGAATAGTTTCGAAAACTTATAGCATTACTTACAATCTAAATGAAGCTAGTTACGATTTTGTGGTTATTAAGTATCTTCTTAAGTCTTCACTGATATTACATTGCACTAATGGGTAGAGTAGAACTACATCATTGTTATGCGTAACCTTCATTCTATCTGGAGTCGGTCCAAATCGTAAAATAGTCAACAACTTTATCCTTCGATTTACAAATATACGAGTATTTGTACGATCTTACCTGAAACTACAGCTGTTTATAATGGTTTAAACAACTACTCGCACCTATGCATGTAAGAAAGATACAAGAGTCCCGCAAAACTTTATAAGCTTTCGTTGTTATTGTCTATTGACAATAACACACACAGTGCACAGTATTCTGTTCACGGGATTCTTACCACGGTTTAGGGTTGTATTGAGCTCCCGATATTAAATATAGCTCAAAACAACCCCAAACCGACAAAGACACAATGTCAGACATAATGACAGAATGTTATCCTGCCATTTTGCTTGATAATTAATGGTAGTTTTGCAGGACTATACTATAGTTAGACACTGGATTCTTACCACGGATTGGAGTTGTTTTGAGCTCCCGATATTCAATATAGCTCAAAACAACCTCAAACCGTGGTAAGAATCCCGTGTCTAACTATAGTATAGTCCTGCAAAACTACCAATTATCTTCAAGCAAAATGGCAGGATAACATTAAATGTCTTGATTGTCTGTCTTTTAAATCTTTTCAAAGTGATAGCTAACCCTGCGCACGGGCGGCAGGACACGCACGATTGAGGACATTCTCTCGGTTTGTTTTTGTTGCGCTGCGGTCACTGTAATACAACACGAGCGGTCGCTGCCTCCGGGATCGGGAATATCTATACTCTCCCGGAATAATATCAGTTTATTCACTTAGCGTAGGTTCTTGTAGTTAATAAATAATGGTAGGAACACTACCTCCAGTACTTAGTGCGGTGGTAGCTGTTTTCTTTTCCTCTTATGATGTTGTTGGTTTTCAGCTTTAGGAAACGCTTGTTTTGCACATTTATAAAATATTTTTTCTTATTTTACGAGGGAATTATTATCATTGATTTTAAAATAGTAATGATTCAAATGTCAATATGATACAATTATAAAGAATTCATCAATAAGCATCACCCGACTCCCTTCATCCGGTGCATAAGATTCAACAATATAACGTGTTTATTTTGTAACTGTGATCTGAAAATTCTCTGCGAATGATTGTCGCATTTCACTGAATGATCGATATCTTTGTGCCAGCACGTACCAGTCATTGTTTCGTTAGTTCATTGTTTAGTACGTAAAACCGCAATAATAACAATACTCAACACTTTATGTTAAGTCGATTACTGCATCCGTTTCCTCTGCCCGCGCCATTACTACTGCACCCCCGCGCTCCTCCACAGTTGATCTACGATCCACGCTAAAACAATGCGCGAGCGCTTCCGTATCGTCACTCGTTTTCCACGCGCAAGGCTATTGCCAAGGTCTCCGCTTTCTACACGTCAAGTTAGAGACAGGGTTCACAAAAAAGCTAGATAAAAACTTAAAAACCAATCGGACGATGATTTTTTGTTTACATGTTTTTGTAAAAGTTTGATGACTGGACTGAAGGTACGAGTCTTTTCAATGACGATGAAATTATCCAAGATAAACTACTTAAGGCTCTCTTCCTTTGAGAAAACTTATATACTTACTCGTATATAAATCTTTATTCTTTGTTTCTTTCTCGTACATAGCTCATTGGTTTGCAGGAGTTCGACCTGTTATAATGAGGCTTAGAACATCCGCAATTACGTCACGCAAGGTGAGAAAAACTGCGGGTAGAGGAAAATGAATGGACTGAGCCGGATACTACGGTTCACACGATTAATTATACGATGCAATCCTGTGTTTGGTTGCTCGTCTGACTGCTCCTCGCACTTCCTCGACATCCAGGATATAAACTGGTCAGTTTAATTACCTGTAAACAAGTTAATCCCGGATTTATTCTGAACCATTACATGTTTTATTGTTAAAGGATCTACATAATTGAACTAGAAGCAAACAGTTTATCCATCGATGAGATGCTGATAAACATGGTTTTAAGTAATGGCTTGGCATATAAGTAGGTAATGCTGTAAGCTCTGGACACAGTAACAGCTTATGCTCTTTTATTAGCGGGTTTAGTATTATCCTACTGCTGTAAGCATTTAAAGCCACTTTAGAGCTGTTAATCCGTGGTTGAGGATGACGACAAGAGGTCGTTGTCACCAGGTTTCGCAAGATAGGCTCACGTGAAATTCCTGCGGCTCAGAAAGTGGAGTGTGATGTGTGCCCGTGGAACCGGAACGGGCGAGAGTGAGCGTGTAATCACGGCTGTTATGAGGAGGATAAAGTTTTCTCTTAACTTAGTGTTATCGTTGATATGGATGTGCCAAGAAAACAGACTGAAAGAGGCTAATTCACCAACTTTAATGGTGTTTTACTGTATTGTTTACCACTAGTCATAGTGTAAAGTTTGTTGCCTCTATTTGTCCTCGGTACCTCTTTCTAGATCTATAAAATATAAGTAATAGGAACCTTCAGGTTCATAATGTTGACTTCCCAAAATTAAAACTGATTAAGTCAGGTAAAATCAAATGGTTTTACCATTTGCAGTTAATTTTGATTAAAAAGTTTGATTTGATTTGTCAAATCAAACTTTTTTATTGTAAGTAAGTACCATAAAGTACATTTTTACAAAGTCATGTTTTACTCTACCACCGCTTCGTGAGGTGCTGTAGCTGAAAGGAAAGAAGCGGCGCAAGAAAGGAAAGAATTTGGCGGACAGAAAGTGCTGTTTCAAACCTTGCTGTTGAACTAAGTCCTAAACCACTTAGGACCTAAAGAGTAATATTTATAAAATTAACTGTTGTATTTGAAGAAAATACTAGTACGTATTATCATTATCTCAGTCGTGCAGAACTAATTGATGATTTACATTGATCAAGCTTAAAAATCAGTTTTGATCTACGAGTTACACATACTCGTACAGTTGTAATTTCATTTCGGTTTACCTCAACGCATAACTTGCAAAAAAATATAATAAGGACAAACCCTTAGTTGAGGTATGTTATGTTGGATTTAAATTAAAGACTTCGATATCAATTGGTCACGCGTGCTGCGCATAGAAACCCGGGGGCGTCGACTGGCGCGCACGCAACGATTCTGTCACTCTCTTCTCTTGAGAGCAAAACAATGTGATTTCTTCGTTAAAACTGTAAGCAAGAAAATGTAAGTATCATGCGAGTTGATGCGAGCTTTAAACACAATATCAGCAGAAAAATGTAAGTATCATGCGAGTTGATGCGAGCTTTAAACACAATATCAGCAGAAAAATGTAAGTATCATGCGAGTTGATGCGAGCTTTAAACACAATATCAGCAGAAAAATGTAAGTATCATGCGAGTTGATGCGAGCTTTAAACACAATATCAGCAGAAAAATAATCACTTGGTACAATACTCGTACTTTACACAAGTTAAATACCCTATGTATACTTAGTAGACAAAATGTAAATGTAATAAACTTTAGTTTATTAACAATTTATTTATTTATTTATTGTTTGCTTTTATTTGCATTTTAATTCCTTAGAATTCCTTTGCTGTGTAGGCTTTTACAGTTGGCGCAGTAAACATGGCGTCATGACATGAAGTATCAAAGTTCATCACGTAGAAAGCAATTCTGAATTGAACTAGTTGGCAGTTTCGTTAAACGCTACACGCGTTTAACGAAACTGCGTAATGTGCATAACAAATTATAGATATTCATGTAAATAGCAAATGTACGTACATTAATAGAGTATTGAACTCTGTTACATACATGCGTATAAACATTTGATCTTTGACCATGTTCAATTAAAGAATGATTGATAATTTTGATTACGTATTTACGTAAGAGCGTTCGAAAATTGCGTTCAGGTCTTCATGATGTATTAGGAATGATTTGCAGTTATTTGCACACCGGATTCCTAACAATTTTTCCTACCTTATTCCTAAACCTAGCGTACATAGGTCTAGGAATAACTCGTAATGTTGTACATTTTACCATGTACCTACAACTGATGACAATCTAGCTCTCGGGGATTTTCTTGGAACATTTGTTAACAGGAAATTTCCCTAAACAGAGTGATCTCAGCATTTGAGCAGATAAAGATGTAAATATGTTGCAGTTGGACAAACAGCGCGATACCTATCGATCATCCACCTCGTGCGCCACTCGCACTGATAGATAAGGTTATCTTTCGCGGCTTGTCCCGGAAATTGAGCGAATACAGCGACATGACGTGACGTCGTGGTAGGGATGCATGAGTAGCTCGGAAGGCCAAAACCAAAATCACTTAAAAAACTTGACCACCATTATATGCCATTTTTAGTAATGGTCCACCATAATATGCTATTTTTAGTAAACTCATTAGGGAACGAAACGTGACTTAGCTGCGTTTGAGATTGATACCAGTCACTGGGAGAAACTCGTCATGGATAGAGACGCATGGAGGCGTCTGGTGATCGAGGGCCGCACTTCACATGACATCGAGTGTTTCCAAAACTTAGCTGACAAACGAGTTAACCGGCACAGACACCTCGCAACTCCTGCTTCAACAGATTCGCAGTTCATCTGCTGCACGTGCGGCAGAACTTTCCGCTCTCGCACCGGCTTATTCAGCCACGAGCGTAGATGCCGACACAACGCTATGTAAATCATCTATCAAGATGTACAAGGCCAACAACAACATTAGGGAACGTACGTAGGGAAGTAAGTAAATCAAACCATTAAGTTCATTGAAAATATCAAACGCTGTAGGTATGCATGTAATATAGCGGAAAATATACAATCTTACTCGTATTATGATAAGTTTTTGGATGATATTATTGATATTACAAAATATAAAAAATAGAGACTTGAGTATATACGCGTATATACTCAAGTCTCTTTTTTTTTTTAATGTATAACTAAACCCGCATTTGACCTCGATCTCGCCTGATGGTAAGCGACGATGAGGTCGACGATGGAGCATGCGGGTCCAGTAAATGCCTATTCACTCTGGCCTTGAAGATCCCAAGGTTGTAATCCCAATCTCTATTTTTATATTTTGAACTAAATCGAGGATTTAAAATGTTTTCCTTATTTTCTTAATCGCTGTTTAAAGCAGATCCATTTGATTGATTTTTTCGTGCGGTCTTTGGTCTTTGCAAGACTTTAGACAAAGTGATTTTGCTCTTCACTACAACTGTGCAATATTTATAGAAAACTGTTTCATTCAATTTTATCAATAATTGAATTATAATGTAGCTAGGTATGTATTACTTATCATATCATTAAAATATTTGATCGCATTCATATTGTGGAAGTTACCAAAAATAGCAATCAATAATATAATCATATCAGCAGTACCTACCTATCTGGATATTAACCAATAGATAGTTTCAGAAACCAAAACCAAAACCCCATAGCTAGGACCTACGTTCAAATACCCCTTCGTTATCATCACAAACACAACGATGGGGAAAAAATGTACTTATTAGTTAGATATTATTACTTACCTACCTACTTATTTATTTTGGTACTTACATGACACTATTCAGTATCAGAAAAGATGATATTCGTAGCATAGCGTACATGTGTTTGTTACTAACGTAAAATCCTTTCCTAAGTACTTACAGATTTACATTACGACAAATTATTATTATTATTTCCGAGAATATACCGTAAATAAAACAAAACCAACTGTGCTTGTACATATTTGATAAGTTTTTATCGTTAGATATCTGACATGCTGCTAAAATGTAGAGTCATTCTGTGTTACGCAACGATTTCCCTATAACATGCGGAATATGGAAATACGGTAATGCTATCTACACGTGCCAGTACCTAAGTACGAGGGGCGGTCCAAAAATTGATAGTCAACGGCTTGTTATTAACCTCATTGTTTTACTTTTATTATTGGAGGTAAATTTTATTACAAACTCCTTGGCCAAATACCACTGGCTGGCGAACTTTAGTTATTTTTTAATTAATTGGTAAAAAAACCATGTCTGTCACTTTTCAATCGCTATGATGGAGGTAACGCGAAAAGCATGTCGTGCTATGATCTATTATGATTTTAAATTAGGGTTAACATATAAGGAATCACATGAAAATTTGAGGTGTAGTCCCATTAGGTCATGCATGACATGGATCACATGCAGTTTCCACCATTACACATGATCATCTTAAAGTTAGGAAGGTTGCATCGCGATGGATACCGCACTCTCTCACAGAAGAACAGAAAGTCAGTCGACGAAGGTAGCTCACAACAGGTGACCTACTTCTTGACATCCGATGAATCTTGGATATACAGTTACGACCCGCTTACGAAACAGCAATCGACAGAATGTGATTTCTTTTTGTTCTCCACGCTGCAGAAATCTCTGCAGGGTAGGAAATTTACGACTGCGAACGAAGCAGTAGACCAATTTTTAGGCGGATTTTTTTGACCTTTCGCAAGAACAGTTTTTCACATGTTTTGAAAGCTGGTTCAGTCGAATGCATAAGTGCAACAATTGTAATATTTCTTGTATTTTCTATTTGACTAAAAATTAATGGACCGCCCCTCGTAGTGTGATATATTATGCTTATTTCACAAACAAGTTTTTTTAACATTTATAATAATAACAGTTATAATTATAATAAATTCTGTAAAAGGTAAATCACAGTTAATTATTTCTATAGCCTAGCTGTTGTTGTGAAAAGGGCCTGATTATTGCTGCAGACAAGATTGTCTGATAATTTGTTGGACCATTACAAAATTTATAAATTGCGTGTTTCTGGTAGGTGGGTGAGCGAGTCGTTGGGCGAACTTTCTTAATATTTTACGGCCGTAGATGGGAGTTATAATAGCCCCGCTATAACTTGCTGTCTTTCAACTTGTGGGTAATATTTGTGTGTTTGGTCAACTAAATATAAATATTATGTATGTCTACTGTAACTAACGATAAGAATACGGAAACGGGTGACAAGTTGATTGTGTATCTTAGGACGTTAGTTAAAATAAATACATACCTATTGTTATAATATTATATCAGCCATATTAGGTATTGTTTCCGTGTTTCGTTGAGCTTGTATCACGCATTATGATCCGTTAAAAGCGGTGATTTCAATATTCAGTTCCCATTTCGTTTATGAAGGCATAATGCGACACCATCTACCTTGTAAGTACCTATATCTTGGAGCGTTGTCATAAACTTATCTCTATTGATATGACATCTTATTGTAAATCATGTTGAGTATCAAGCTGCATGTATTGGTGTGATTCATCGACAGTGTGACTCATCCAATTTCGAGTAATTTAGCTATGTCGCTGGCCCAGGGCTCTAAAGTTCCACCTGGTATCAGTGGTCTGGTCATAAAATTGTCTAGATATTATAGGTAGGTACATAGTTAAAGAGCGTCGGTGGCGTCGTGGCGAGGACGTCGTACTCCCATGCGGGAGGTCCGAGTTCGAAACCAGGCATTGCCATGTACCAATGAGTTTTTTGGTTTTTTTAAAACACTTACGTACATTTACCGACTGTTCTGACGGTGAAGGAAAACATCGTGAGGAAACCTGCACACTGAGATAACCGGTGTGTGAAATGGGAAAGGCAATGGCAAACCACCCCATTAGATCTGCCACGAGAGTCGTTCTATGTGATTAATTCCTTAGAATGATCACGAGCCTCAGCAATGAAGAAAACGACTTAGAAGACATCGTACTAGACCAATGAAAATCAAATAACTATGGTTTGTTCCCATCTCTTCCCCCATGAATTTATACCTACAAAACTTTCCAATCTCTTCCTATACCTATCTATTCCTACGATACCTGAAGGATGAAAGAAAAAAAACGTCCTAATAGGCCCTAATGCATAGGAACGGGTGTTCGTTCCTTCGTGCGTTTAATAGATATTTTTTAAACAGGTTATGTTTTAGGTAGGTACACATTACCCATATTTCCCATTAACCACTCCAAGTAGGCTACAATGCCTGTGCTTGGAGTGGATTCGATCTGGCAACGCTTGCGCCGCAGTCTCGTGTCCTAGCCTTTGCGCCATTGTCGCTTCAATAGATTGTTCTAGTATACATGGAGACGAGCAGATATAACAAGGCGTGTATGAGATGACTAGATGAAGATGACATGTCAAAGCGGAAGGGTGACCAGCGAGTAGCGCGGTCAATTGAAGCAATTGCGAAAAGAAATAACGCTCTGCGCGTGTGTGCTCGCTCGTTGGGCTCGTGATGGACAGGCGTCTAGATTGGACCAGTCTGCTGTGGCCTTAATTTATTAATAAATTACAATATTGTGCAAAGGAGAGAGGAACTTCTCTCGATTTACAATTTTCGTTCTTACATGGTTTTTGACAACGAATATAAATCAGTTTTTACGGGCAGTTTTGTCGTACATACGCAGGATGACTAATTCCAGATTTTAAACTTTAAATATTTTTTAAACTCACTAGTTGGTTTTACAAAAAAAGTATGAATACGGAATTAGAAAACGCAAATTCTCCTTGTCGATTTGAACGCCCCTGCCAGCGAAGGTGCATATTCCCCATCGTAGGCTGCGCAACTCTGGTGAAATCGTTTTCACGTCGTAATCGTGAATTCACCAAATCAGGTTCATGCCGTGAATTACTGGGAGACCAATAACGACAATTCTGCCGATTTACGTACTCTTCGAGTTGAAAATGTGCTTCATCGCTGAAGAAAATCTCTTCCATATCTACCATTATACGGTCCAAAATTCTATAACATTTGTTCACATTTGTTCCCCATTTTTGCGTTTGATAAGGTCGTCAGGTTTAATTTTTTTAATAAATTGAATCTTGTAAGAATGGAGAATTTGAGATGCAAATTCAAAATTTGATGAACATTGGAACGATGAACGTGCAGTGACGCCGCAATGTTTTTTGATTGAACGCCGCGGTCAATTGAGAACACCAGCAGCGATGCGGTCTATGTTCTCGGTCAATTTGACGAGTTTATTTCCTCAGTGATTTGTTTTGTTATTCATTGAACCTTTTAATCGGAACCTTTTACCCACAACCTGATCAAGTGAATTGCTTGGTCCAACGTTTAAATGACGGATTTTAACCTATTACAAAACTCTCTCCCAGCTTGAGTGTACGTGTAGCGTACGCGCAGTGCACCCCAGACCTCTGGGACTGACAAAAAATCCGAAAAACTAAGCCTCGAATATTGCCAGTATCTTCTCCCTAATCTACCACGTGCGGACTTATTTAATACTAAAGTTTAAAAAAGCTCGTGAGTCACCCTGTACAAGCTGCATGCAATTTTCACAAGATCGTCAAAGCACAGATTTGACGTGCAAGAATAGAAGCGATAATTACTGATACAAACAACTTGCAGGTTTATCAGGTGACATATTTAAGACAAATATTGGCAGGTGCATGGTGTTAGACAACTGTGGCGAATTTTGTTTACGAATTACACGACAAATGCTTCTTGTTTGGATTATTTACGTCGAAAGTGGGAGGTAGACACTAAAGTCAATTGGCATAATATACGTACACAAGCCGTACACTCCGAGGATACTGAAATGGAGATGACGCTATGTATTTAATATGCGTTTATAGAGGACAGTGGCAGATGTTTGGTGCGAGGCAATGACGACACGTATTAGCTGGATTGGGTCGAAAGCGGAAGGGTGGCGGTGTTGTCAATTGGCACAATTGGCTGTAATTGTGGGCGGCATGTCCGGGCACGGCGCGACCCCGCTCGCATGCCGACAGGCACAGGGCAAGAACATCCAGTGTATCACTGTGAAAGTTTAGTGTTGCATTACCTGGAATACGTAATCGAAGGGGATCTTGGTCTCCCCTATCAAACTGCTCCATGTCCTCCTGCTCCTGTCCTAAATCTTCTACCCGATTTGGAGCTCACGCAGGTTTCTCCACCGCGTCTCAGCGATGCCTATGATAGTAGACCGAGTGATAATGATACAATAGAAGTTCGAACAAAATAATCTTCTCCATTTTTTGGAGTTAGATATTCATGAATCTGAAATCTATCTAAATCAAATTGACTTATTTGTTCCAGGCAGTTGATGGATTCAGGTGTTACTTGGTGTTGTTTTGTCTGAGGGCGATTCAAATCTCTCTTCCCTATATTATTTTAATATTCATTTCAGAGTTGTTCTGCTTTATAGCATTCAAACTGTGGTGTAAGGATCGCTGCCTATTCGTGACAACAATAAAATGTAGTGCTTTGATATTGTTTTCAGAGTGAATTCAGTCCTCAATTTTATTGACCGCAAATGAAAAATTAAAGGGATGTGAGATAGTATTTATTTATATTGAATAGGTCTGTGATTGAGAGTTTCTTTCTGTATCTAAGATGACAATTGCAGTTAGGTAGATATGGTTTGTGGTTCAAGTTTTCTTGGGATATAATGATTCAGGGAATACGACTCGGCTCTTCGGACAATTTCTTCTCACAGTGATCAATACAGTACTCCATAAAGAACATCACCCCTTCATTTACCACATTATTGTTGACATTTTGAATATCATCATTCACCATTGTTGACATTTTGAATATCATTAGAAATTTGGATTCTAAAGAAAAATACTTTAAATAAACAGTCCTTATAACAAGATTTGTATGTAATGGCTGACGGTTATTAATGCATAGCCGTCACGAGCTGAGCGCACGCGCACCGCAGGGCAACGCGGAAGTCGCACACACTTCCGCGTGCCGCCATCTTGGCTAGCATAGCGCCTCGTGAGATTCAACTCTACTGAACCTTATCTTGTTAAATGACGATCTAATCGTTTCAGCTGCTATCTAAATTGAAAAGTCATAAGTAAGAAACTATATTCGAAGGACAATCAATCATGTCAATCAAAATGTAACGGGGTAGGTTCATTAAGGACATCACATTTACTTTACAAGATCATGCAGTGAGTTTTGTAATGATGACCCCAACAGCAATGTTTCTTGTTTGTAGGTATTTACCTAAACTAAGAGCAACTGACAAATGAGTCTATTTAATTAATAATTTGGAACCAACCACAAATAAGGTAAGTACATTAATTTTTGAGAATTTACATGCAGTTGTAGAGTCGGTACTTCCTCGGAGTTTCTGCGTTTTAAAGATAGAAAATTGAAATTTTAACTTTCATATATATTTATATTTTTTATTCAAAATAAAATAAAACTAATATAACAATAAAATAAATGCTTAAGCTAAAATTACAAAATACCTAACTATTTTACAAATAAAATACCTGACCTAGGTCGCTCCCTGCAGGGAGTGTCCCGAGGAGGCTGGCGGCGTTGCCCCGCTGTATAGCGAGGCTTATACGCTGAGCGAAGTAGAGGCCAGCCTTCTGGTCCCGGGATGTCTCTACGAGGCGCTTGGCTATTTCCCCGTAGAGGCAGTGGGCTCCAGGCCCCCACGGCCCTAAGGTCTCCACCCCGAACGGCGCAAATATGCAATCACCACCCAGGCCCGCATATTTACGCCGCTTGAGGTTCTCCGCAGATGCTGCTGCTGACCCGGCCTTCGCCGCCGTGGCTGGAAGGTGGGACGGGGCAAGGGTGTCGACGCAGGTAGCGTCCCACACCAGAGACCGTCCCAGCTTCCAGGGCACGAGTGTCATACCGTCGGGCCTTTTACCGTCATCGCGAGCCAGACCATTGGGCTCCAACACGGCTGGCGCACCCGCGGTGGCAAAGGCCCGGCGGATGATGTCGTTCAGGTCGGCGTGCCTCGGAATGCGCCCGGCACTTCGGGCGCACGATAAGCCATGGTGGCCATGCTGGTCAACAGGGCACCCGCACCGGCAGCGATGGGGGGCGTTGCAGGGAGCGCCTAAACGGATGGAAGCTGCAATCCGAAAGGTGGTACGGTCCAGGAGAGTTCCGATATTTCGTGATGGTAGAGTTTGGAGCCATAGCCCTGACTCCCAAACTCCAGCAGCCAGCAGACGAGCGCGTTCTGCAGGGTTGGTAAGCGTATTTAAAATATTATTCCGCACCAAACTGCAAAGCGGCTCGTCCCATTGTCTCTGTGAGGAGAGGTCGGTAGGGGGGTCAGAGTTAGGGCAGGCTAGTGACCATGCGGTCCTGGCCTCGGCCAAATATGTCAAGACGGTAGAATTTTGACCCAAGATTTTCTGTGAGAGGATTTCGGTACTGTGGACCGAGGACAGGAACGCAGGTAAGGCCACACTGGAAATTTTCCGCACACCAAGTCCGCCGAATCTGACTGGTAGAGTAGCTTGAGCCCAGCATGTGTCCGAGAATTGAATGTTTAAAACGGAAGTCAAAGTAAGCCTAATGCAGTTGTCCAAATTTTGCAAAAGGTTGGGGAATCTCCACAGAGGGGAGCAGCGAAGTACGTATGTAAATTTTGGTACAAAAAGGCAGTAACGGAGGATGACATAGGCCATATGGGTGTTAATTTCCAATAGACGGTCAGCCGCTGCGGAGAAATTTTGAATTTTATCGTTCACGAAAGAGGGGAGTGATTCGTCAAAGATTGGGGACCCTAGTAGGTGAAGCGAACTCTTATCTAAAAGCCCGATGTTGGGGGCCAGTTGCCTGAATTGGTTCAACACCGAGTCTTTATCTGGGCAACTTTCGGGTAGGTAGAGCTCACACTTGGAGAAGTTGAGGTCTAAGCCAATGGAATTTAATTCTCCAATGAGGAGTTGTAGGTCGCCCAGGACTGATTGCACTTCGCCTCCTAGGGTTCCGTCATCCAAATACCACACATTGAATTTGGAATTTAGACGTTCAATAATTGGGTGGATTGCCAAACTAAAAATAGCTGGGCCAAGAGGGTCGCCCTGCTGGCACCCTACCGCAGAAAGTAAAAGGTTGTCCTTGTACATAAGCTTCGATGGCGTGCTGTAGCACTGCCAAAGAAACCCGTACAAGGACGGCACTTTCGATTTTATTTGTGCCAGCAAAGCGCCCCTGTCTACTGAATTGAAGGCGTTTTTAATATCCACCTTCAGCAAGATTTCACTTCCCTGGTTGTGCAGAAAGGTGCGGAGCGAGTGAACGGCAGCCTCACATCCGCCTTTCGAACCGAAGCCCAACTGCCTGGGCTGAAAGTATTCGGCCAGGTCATCGCCGGTCGCTCTGCAGCACATTTTGGCGACCAGGCGACGGTATGTGGTGCCGACGGCGATAGGTCGGATGCCGCCGTCCTTTTTTTTAGTGCGCATAGATTGGCTCCGTAGAGCACATCGACGATGCCTTCGTTCACCGCGCCTTCAAGCATTAGATTTGATAGGGCCGTCAGCTCGCTCAGAAGTGCGTCGGCGGCCTGACCGCAGCTACCTCCAAGGAGATCCTTGAGGTGCTGCGGCGTTAGGCCGTCCAGGCCACCGGCGGATCCGCTGGGAAATGAGTAGACGGCTCCCCGGACTGTGTCAGTAGATACTTGAAGTGTGGTGTCCGAAGCGCTCGGTGCGTCAGGCAAGTGAAGGCTCGCTGCAGGGGGAGGGTGCTTGCTGTGGAGGGCGGACAGGGTGTCAGGGGAGTCTGGGGCTATCACGTCACTGGAGAAAAGAAGGCGGGCAGCGCCTTTAATGTCACCTTCGCCTATCTTGCTCTCGACTAGTTTGTAGACATTGTGAGTTTTTCCAGAGATTGTGTTAGTAGGGGCGTCATGTGGGACGCGACAATTTTTTTTTATACGGGTAGTGAGAGATAATTTGGAATTTGGACTTTTTTCGACATGTAAAATGCGATAGGCGAAAGTGAGTAATTGAACCCATGTGCGTTCAGAATTTTCCAGCACAACAGACCGGATCTCTTCTGCAAGTTTTTCAGCCACAGAAATGCGGGCGCCGCGCGGGATACGTTTTATAATAGGGACGCTGTGTTTAAGGCCACTTATCTTCTTACAAAAGGGCAGGAGGACGCGGCCCGTGTCCGTCGCGGCCGTGCTCGGGGCAGGGGCAGGGGCAGTGCACGTGATGCCATCCCGGTTTCGATGACATTTGCCCTGATGGATTCTCAGTCCTCTCTGCCCCTTGAAGAAACGTGGCTGGGGGCACTTATGACATTGCACTAAGGACTCCAATGACGAGATAGCCTGTTGACTGGATCGTACCGCCGTCGGATTTGGGCATTGCATACGAGCTAAAAACTAAAAAATAATAAAGGTTCAAAAGTATGCTTAAAAATAACATAAAACACTATCAAAACACTGCAAATGATACGCTACGTTGCTGTCAAGGGTTGATTATTTGAGCGCAGACAGAGACCGACGGCGCGCGCAGACAGTGTCCTGCGCGCGCAGGAAAGTTTCTTGATAAATTTTAACCCTAACAAAGGTTGTCACGGCAACCTATCCGGTTGCCCCGGCGACTGTGTGGCGTTCATGGGCTGTCAGGGCGGCGGCCGACGGGCCTGCGCACGGTGAATAAAATACGCCACAGGAGCTCAGCTGGGCAATATACAGCGATACCCACTTTTGCACGGACTTAGGGCTCGACTGGGTAAATGAGTGTGCACACTTAATGGGGGCCCGACGCGCCTTGTATTTATAAGGAATTATTTTGTACGGCCACAGAATGACGTGTTGTGACACCTTTTTTCAAATTATATATATGAACTTACAAGTTGGATTTTGTAATGTGGAGGTCAGGTAGGTAGGTGTTGTACATGTACTTGCAACACCCGTTCCTAAAATCTATTACTCGATCATGCAATCAGTGAGCTAATCTACCCACATTTGCTGCATAATCGCATGTGAACTAAGCATGAGTTCCTTCACCCTCTCTTTCTAATTACGGAATATCGTGGTGGAACAAAAAGAGATGACCCACTTTCGGGGACCGGTCGTGCGAGATCGGGTGCGCACCGTTGCACACATTACGTGCTAGAAGATGGGGTTATGCACTCGGTGTATGTCGACGAATGAACGCGTGTAACGGAACATATCGATGTGAATTTTCTCGCCCTAATAGTGTTTTTGCGCACTTTTTCCGATTCTGTAATGCACGGCGCGACTTGTGCAACGGAGGCTTAGGTTCAACTCGAGTAGGTTTGGTACACCTGTATTACACTACTATATGTATAAGGTGTAAAAAGGATTATCTAAATAAAAGGTGCTGGATTTATTGTCATCATAAAGTGATGGATGGCTCTATGAATATAGTATTGGTTTGATTGATGTTTTACAAGTTAAAAAAGTTTTACAAACCTCAGAATGTCGGAATCGGAATAGTTCTACGGGGGACACAGGTTGGTCCTCCGGCTCCGTCCGGTATCCGTTGTCAGATAGCTGTATTAGTCAATCTGACCACGGCCACTGTTTTGTGTCAAACAAACCATCACAGACAGACATACGCGTCAAACTTATAACACCCCATCCTCGGTCCGTCAAGGGTTAAAAAGGGCTTCCAGACATTTCGTGGGGTAGCTGCGATTTTTAACATTTAGGTAGGTATCGTTAAGTTGGTGACGATATAGTTATGTGGTAAAGCTTTAAAGCTTAGACCGGACCGGAGATTTAATATTATAGCTTTAAAGCTTAGATTTTGGTAAAGATTATTGCGTCCTTTAAAAAGCTCGATAACAAAATGACACTTAATGTCCCAAAATATGTGAGCTCCTAATCTCCTATTTAACAAACTGAAAATTATTTCAAGCACGTATTCATACTCGTACTTACTACAGAAAATCAATAAAATATGTTTACAACTGATTTTAAGTTACAAGACTTTCAGAACTATGTCGGTTGAGTTGTGGTGTTAAGCAAGGCTGTGAGCTTAGGTAACTCGACATAGTTCCGAGAGAGATTATATACATCCTGCTTTACAGACGAATGCAATAAGATTCTTGTGGGTTTACAGTGCACGTTCACTTACTGGATTACAAAAGATTATTAGGTAACAGTTCCTGTAATACTTTGTACAGTAGCGTCATTCTGCGTTATTATGAAAACCTGCTGTGCAATTCAATGTCTTGAGTCGCAAGGAATTTTTGAAAACATGCCAAAATTGTACTACCTGATCTGACAGTGGCTTTTAAATAGAAATATTGGTTTAGGTAACTGGTAAAGCTATTAAATGTCTCCGTGTAAGTACATTATGCAAGGATAGTGTCCCGGAGGTGAGTGGGGCGCAGCAGGCGGCCGGCGCGGGCGCAGGCAACCGGCCACTACGTAATCCCGCGCCGCAACGGCACTTCCTGAAGGTGGCGCAAGCCGCGCGAATGTCGGCCGAGCATTTCGCGCCACTTTCGTAATTCGTTGCGTGGTGCGACCGGCCGCCTTGCCTGCCCCGCAGGAAGTAAAAGTTCGAAGGTAAGAAAGTAGGTCTCCCTGTAATTGGCAATGTGCCTGCATACTGATGTCCAACATGTAGGTATTGGTTACTGACTTGTTGTAAGTACACACACACCTTACTTCATATAAATCAGGAAATGAAAAATTATCGATCAACGAAATTGATTCTGATCCGCGTGTTATTGCTTGTTTGATATGATGATGGAGTAATCTATGTAATAACAAATTTTTAAATTAGTAGGTACCTACTCATTAAAATTAATTACGATAATTGTTAAATGAAACACTCACGTGGCGGTAATTTAAGGGTGTAGATATAGCACGTATGGTATTGTTACAACAATGATATATGACATAAGTTGCGTGAGGTGCAAGCGCCGGCGGCGGTGACCCAATCCGTGCTGCGTGACGTAACGTAACGCGGCGCGAACTCGGCGCACGCCGCGAAGTAGGCCGAGATCCAAGATGCGCCGAAACTAATCGTTTGCGCAACTATACATGACCCATTGCATTATTTTAACTTTTGTGATGTATTTCTTTATCTATTTCATGTCAGCAAAACACACTAATTGTCTGAAGAATACAAGTCAATACTGTGCTGCCTATAACACAGCCTATAGGTAGAAAACCTACCGTATTATACAATAAGTAAACGAGGTTTATTTCATTTTCTCGGATTATAATGCTTTCTGGAAATTACGATAATTGTTAATGGTTAAACTCGTAACGAAAAGTAAACTTTCTATCGAATCTTCTAATTCGACCAATAGTTATTCGCTTTCTAGGGGTACCTATACATCTGCATCTGTCGGCGTTTGAATTAAAAAATTATGAGGCCCAACAATAGCGGGAGTTTAATAATTGTAGGTAAGTACATAAAAACCAACCGATCCATTGCGTCAAAGTAG
Source organism: Hofmannophila pseudospretella (assembly GCA_947369225.1). Classification (NCBI taxonomy): domain Eukaryota; kingdom Metazoa; phylum Arthropoda; class Insecta; order Lepidoptera; family Oecophoridae; genus Hofmannophila; species Hofmannophila pseudospretella. The sequence continues at coordinate 8,928,616 of OX376316.1, forward strand.
CTAACCCTAAGAATTTACAAAACAAGCGCAAAATAATTGCATCAGTGCGCAGGAAACCAGCGCAGTCCATGGAGAGCAGGCGCAAGCGCAGCAAGCAAGTAACAAACAACTGAAGAAATTGGGCGGCGCGGTCGCGACGCGCGATGCAATGAAGGAAGTGCCGCTATCTGATGATGAGCTTGCAACAGACCGCGCCAGCACTTGCGAAACCTCCGCCTCTAGAGATTGTAATTCTAGTTCTGGCATAAATTAAACGAGCCTCAATTTCAAGATTGTATAATAAGGTAAGTCCTACGTATTAAGTATTTTGAGAATTAATAGCAGATTTATTACTCTATCGTAAACTAAGTTCTATTTCAAGACGGACATGACAGAGTCTGACAGACACGAGATGACAGTATGATATCAAAGATTTTGAAATTCACCCCTATGAAAAAAAAAAGATTACTCGCTAGAAAAGTTTTATAAAGAAACAGTCGGGGTTTCGCGCATGCGATTTGAGCATTTTCCCATACATTAGTCGGGCACTGAAATGTCAAATGTATGAAAACATAATTATGACCTATGGTTCATCTTCGTGGCTCGCTGTCTTGCTCACGTCATTATTCTAGCGGAGAGGGCACTAGTAGTCCGATTTCTGTGAGTGATATACATACTGAAATTTTACATAATATCTGATGTAGGTAAGTATATTACAAGGTAAATCTTGTTTTCAACCTTTCACAAACTTGAGTTTTGGCAATGGCAGATGTTTGACATCTAATCTAAGATATGCAGGTATTGTTGTTACGTAGGTACGAGTAAGTAAAAAAGAAAAGCAAATAAGTTTTTATATTACCTACGTAGAAACATTTAGTGACGTCGGTGAGATTATTGCCTGTTTATAAATCCGTAAAGTTCAAAACCTTTATGAGTACCTATTGAAAACTTACAAAAACTACTATGCAACATGTTGTTTACCATTTAAATTAACGAAACTGGTAAACAACATTAATTCGGTAATAAAGTTTTATCCAATCAAGCCTAATACGTCATACCCACAGATTATACCTGGGTGTTTTAGCAATGGAGGAAATGCTACCGCCCCACTTGCTGGCTTGTGAAATGTCGGTGATTGTCGGTCTCATTCAAACACTACACTAACAGATCTCGGTGTGAAGGGATTTAAAGGTACTTACTAAAGTATTAAAGTGGGAATTACCTTTGATGAAGGTGGTTTCGAGGATAATGGACGTGAGAGTTATGATATGCTATACTAAAGAATTGCTACGCCTGTGAGGTACAACATTTCTGATCACGATCAGGTTTTAATAATGATGTTCCTGAAACCTGTCAAAAATGTCTACTGAACTGGAACGTCTGACTTCCCCCCAACGGGGTAGGAAGAAGCTCCGGCCGACTTCAAAACCGAACGGAAGCCGGAATCGCGGTAAGGGTTAGCGCGGAGACGACGCCCGTTTCCGGCGGAAGCGTGGCGCCAGGAAGGTGGATAGATACAGAGGAGATAAATAAACTGGTGCAGTGCCGGGGCAAGGTAGAGACAGACATGTCACAAGCCTGGTTCAATCTTCAAAGCTTGTATGTAGGTACTGAATCCTTTTGTAAAGGTGTTGCGGCATCTTCCGACGCGATTTCTTTGCTTTTTTTACAGCTTATCTTTTACATATATTGTATGTTACATGGTGTACGGATGTGTGTGTGTGTGTGGTGTTACGGGGTGAGGGTGTGCGCGCGTGAGTGAATTTGTTAGGGAGGGTGTGGTGTTGATGTGCGAGAGGGTGTGTGTATGACTGAGAGCATAATCGATTAAGTGTGATCAAATCTGATCAGCTACAACAAGGTAATGCGTGACAATACCTAATCAGATCCGAACACCTCCACTTTTTGCTTCCTGAAAGAGCCCGGCCTTAAGTGTAACAAGATCTTTGATAACGATATATTCTATATCTTTAATTCGTCCCTGTGTTGTACCGACGACGCCATATTGCCGGACGCCAATCGATAAATCCGTTCGGTTTTGCATGTTCGTTACGAATGACTTCCGTCTCCTGTTTACTTTCAGAATTTCACCGATTTCAGGCTGGGATAAGCGAAATAATAGTACTTACGTATTTGACATTAATACCTACATAAGAAAAGAAACTTTAATGCTAAGAAAGCATTGAACGTCCATTCGCCTCATTTATCTGAAAAATAGAAGATCTTTCCTCTTTTTATGTTCTTCGACTACCACCCATAACTCTCACGTCCATAATCCCGAGACAGATGAACCACCTTCATCTACCACCACTACCTACTACCACTACCACCCACCTAAGAAAATTGTTAAAAAATAGTTGCATTTTCTCTAACACACATGGTGAAACTCAATTCTATGTCTGTGGAGATGACAACTAAACAAAGATTCCCTGTGTGATGGGTTGATAAATAATGGGTTCGATTCGGACACAACACAACACAGAAACATACACACGGTGAGGCCCCATTCAATTATATGTGTACTTTATCATTATCACCAAAGAGTCATGTGACCATACTATATATACCTGTGTAGACAAAAGAGACTACGTAACTCTATATGTTTTGGCATATGTGTATATTTGCATACCGCCTATGTACCTCGGTATATGTAGAAGCGGTTATATTCCGAATATGCTTTCATAACGTGGAATGTGTGAAAAATGTGTTGTTTACAAACGCTAATGGTATGTCTAGTCACGTCATCCCACTATGTACAGTTCTCGGAAACGTAGACAAGGAACTAACACTGTAAATACAGTAACAACGTGATTTTAGAACTTGGCGAGATAGTTCTCTTTAAAAAAGGCAGCAGGTAAGTTGTCATCTAAGTAAGTATAAAAGAATAAGAAGAAAGTAAAGAACTCCGAAGATGAAGATATGGAATCATGGCAATAAATGTGAAATAGCTATTTGAGAATTGTAGTAAATAGGTAAGACTGATTTCACGACGTATCGATATAAATTAAAGAAGGTGTAGTTCGATTATAACAAGTAAGATTATAAAAAGCAGTATTTGAAGATAAACATTTTCAATAACCAAAAATATGATATTAGGTCCACTTGTGTAGATACAAAAATAAAAATCCAAATGGACTGACACTAACATATCATCTAGATAGGTATTACCCAAACGAGGAAGGAAACATGTTGATATTTGGCGTCGCGAGCCCAACCGGTTCCGCAAGTGTTATTCCGAAAACGAGACGACTCTGGACTTTCCGGTCACACGTTATTTTTACTCGTTTTTTATCTCGCTCGTGTGTGCCGAGTAATGTGTCGAGGACCAAACAACTTTTTACTGATGGACACCGTTGAAGGTCACACGGAACTTTGCTTCGGTCTACCTAGGCGATGCTTTTTTATCCTCAAATTATCAAGGAAGTAATAAAAATCTGACTCTGCGGAGTGGTAATGTAATACCCACATCAGGGTTGTAACGAGGAAGGAATTCAAGAGCCCACCGTCGTCGGGAGACCGAATTTATTTGATATTCAACGTATCTATACTATAGTACCTGCAGATGATTTCTACTTGAGGGACTAATGCAACTGATGATTATATAAGGGATAAAATATAAGTAATTTTGATCGAGAATTACCGAATTATAAAACGGAATATATCTAAATATAAAACAGGAAAAATATTCTAAAACTGATCAGCTATAAGCACAGCTCAACGGAAGCTTAACGGAAACCAAAGTACGAGTATTTATCGCTTAGTAACGTAACTATTTTATTTTATCAATTAGTACACAAAAATAAATTTCGAGAGGAAAGTATAGTAGAGGGGTTCCACAGAATGAATTGTACGAAGGTCCACGAGATAAATGCTTAGTACGCCTGTAAACACATACTTGATTGCCCGGAAACTTTTTAATTTTCTTGGGATTGTTTCAAGGTTCTTCTGCTTAAACCGGTAAAACCTTGGAAAAACCTTATCCAAGAACAACTTTATGATATATATTTACCTACTACCTACTCGTAACATTAAATAATTACAAAACTTATCGGCCGTAACAGTAGAAAAAGTAGAAATATATTCGTTCCATATAGGTACATTATGAAAGTTCATTATTCAAACCGTTTTATCACCTCCAGGATCGTAGGCTCCGAGCTAACACGTCGTCTTATTCTCATCTTCGCCTTATTAATATTCAGATGAGGCCTATGAATATGTATGTTCACAGAGAGAGGCCTCGATGAACGCTCTAGAGGTCAATGTCAGCTGAACACTACGACCACTTAACAGAGACCCTCTTCTACACGTTAAACTTTCCATTCTCTAGAAATGTTTACCGAATATAAAAACTGACAAGGGAGTTCAAATTACGATGGCGGTAGTGGTAGATACTGCCGGTTCCGCTTAGTGAGTAGGTAGGTACATGCACGAAAACTTATATATCACACTAAGTTTCATTGTCAATGTCTTACGAAATGAGTATGTGGCTGTGTCGAGTTTTGGAGACATATTATTTTTAATTCATAGTTACAATAGTTAGTAGATATTAAACACTTAGGTATTCTAATAGCTTTCGATTGAAAATTAACCTCTTTATATAACAATTGAAAGCCTACAGAGTTACATACTTAATTACTTACATACTGAGTCATAATTCTAATCAATGATTTTTTTCTTTACGTAACTAAGTTATACAACAGGGTCTTTTACTGTTTTATTACGTACATTTAGGATACCGCGTTCTTTATCTTGTAATCATATTTACTGACGTCCATAACCTTTAACCATCTAAAGTTAAGCGGAGATTGAAGACTTCCTCCTTTCAAAATACACAAAAACGCGAATAGGTCAGTAAGTAAAAGCTAGGTAGGAATTAGTCATTACAATCACATGCACTTAACTTCTGTTTTAAATTACTTAGTTTCTGTTTTAAATTACGAACGAACTAATTGTTGTATCATTAGTTACGATTTAACCTATTTACTGAAGCATCTATTACCTAAGTATCGGGGAAATAGGAAAAAAAAATTATGTAAAGAGACAAGAAATTCACTGTAAAGAAAAAGTTCATGATATATACAAGTAGTTACTAGAAAATGATGTTTAGAAAGATAGGAACACTAGCCTGAATGTTATGCACTGCTTTAAAAAAATCCAAATTTCGCTACAATATCTTACAAATACTCTTAAGTAGCTATTACAATATCTCGTTATGTGCTGAACTATCACGTTCTCCCTGTCATTATGTGCAATGATGTGGACAGTCGGTTTTTTCCACCGCCAATATTTGTAAAGTTATCGTAATAATAAAATAATACGGCAAGCAGTAGTTTAGGTGGTTGGTATGGTAGCAGTAGATCCCAGACAAGATGGTTAGGTTAGGTTAGGTTCATTTAAATCTCAAAATTCCTTACAGTAATGTTTCCCAATCGGACCAAATAAAGATAAATCAGCCAAACTATAAAACCTAAGAGATCTAAGTGTAGATAGAGACCTAGGTAGAGATAGAATCACCAGAGTACTCCGTGTCCACGAACGACCATACTGGCAAGAGTGACCGTCTAAGGAGATGTTAGGTTGTTGTTTGTAGCTTTAGAGTAGATTGTTAAATTATTTTATGACTCCGTAGTTGTATGTTTACAGTCAGTCAGTAGATGCGCAAGAGTTCGTCAGGAAAGTGGAGCGCAAGGGGGCATGCGCAAGCGGCGTGACAAGCTCGTCCAATTGGTCGAGATTGCGCGCTTCCGTCGCGGCGTTTCCGGTCGATAACAGCAAGACCGAGCAAGTGGTGGACTACGGTCAACGTACTTGTTCAATAATATAGGAAAGGAAGGTGCTAGCTAGATTATACTCGGATGCGCTACTAAAATATTTATCAACACCGCGCAGCAGAATTCAGCAGATCCGGGTTACAGTTATTGGCCACAGCATCAGGGGACGGCATCTTTCGACAGTATTGAGAAGCCAATAATAAGACGGGGTTTTCTTTCGTATTTTCCCCCGGCTTTGGTCGTGATTATCGCCCACAATAATATTAGCAATTTCCTACTTTGTATTTGTGTTTACATTGTCTTAAGTAGACTTTGGCAATTTTCTGTTTTATAAAATGTATTTGTAAGTTAAACTAGACTGATGAGATGATGATCATAGCATAGAGTATATACTTACCTAGGTATTTATCTCTTGGTAAGATCTTTTACAGCTAAGTGAAGCGTTGGACATTGCAACACTGTCCTGTTGCAACTACTTACACCGTTAAGAAGTGTAGGGGCACCACGCTATTAGCTTCGATCATGAAGCAAGTAACTTCGATCGTAATATACTTTCAGTATTTTTGAGTCCAGATTTCTATTGGAATCAAAAAATATTTTCAATTTTTAATGAAGTCAGTGTTTATACTGGCTTGCTTACCTTCCTTTGGGAGGGTTGAGAAAACTTTTCTTGATGAGATGTAATAACTCTAAATTAAAAATTTAACAAACCCCCGACGTACCATTATGGACATCCCTTTACTTTTTCCTTATCATTATCAGCTTACCAAGGTTCCAGATGTGGGAAGGGCACCCTGAAGGCCGGGGCGCTCCGGGTTTTGCCCTACGCGGAGCTCGGCCTTCGGCCTCGCCATGGCTATCTTAAAATGCCTACCTCCACATCATTTTCATTTAATTATTGGCCGCCATCTTTAAATATTTTTTCATACTTTATACTTTATTTGCACACATAAACCACACATGAAAAAACAACAATAAGAAATTTGACATACACAGGTAGAGCTTATCTCTAAAATAAATTTATTCTCTTCTAAAGTCTCAGGATTCCCTACAACTTTAGTTAAAGAAGACCCCATCTATCTATTATAGTTTCGGCGGGCATATATCTTCCACATTATTCCAGTTTCATATTATGAAATTGAAAGTCACTTACTTTTTCCTGGTCATCATCTGATTCAGAGATCCCAACTGACATCAAAGATACTCTAAGATCTTGGACACCACTGGTCCAATTTTTATCCAACCTTGTTAAGAACAATGGACAAAATTCTCTATTAAATAAAATAAAAACTCCAAATCGGATCATCCGTTGTCAAGTTATGATGCCACAGATAAACAGACAGACAAACGTTTCAAACTTATAACACGCCCTCCCTCGATCGGTAGGGGATTAAAAATGATTAGGTAAATGGACCGTCCACCTAGTTGACGGTAACTGGTAACGCAAATGAACAACACATTGCTGACTACGAGATCAGTTTATCACTTGCGGCCTGCCGTGAATACTAGACAGAACTGAGTACCTATGTAAATAAATACATAGAATATTCGTGGCACTCCATTCACTCTACCCTTGTACTGCTTGGATAATAACGCTTTTATGAGCTGATAGTCACCCTACTTAAAGGAAATAGCTGAGAGTGGCTCGGCGCAAGCGAGTGGAGCGGAAGTGGTGGCCGTTCCCACGGACATTCATCCGTTACTTCACCTCGTCTCGCCTCCCGACCCTCCCTCAACTCGCCGAGTTTCTTGGAAACTGCTTACAGTTTTATTGCTTTACAATCGAACCTATCGTTTTACCCATTACACACTGTCTCGAATGCGATATTCGGAACGGAAAATGAGTGGTCGGTGACGTTGGCAACACTTAGTATGGACAGTTGTGGATGGCTATGGCGAAGCCGACAATAAACGTAGGTAGGATTTATAAAGTGAGTTATTGTTGATCAACTATTAATCATGGTTTGTGAGCTGAAACAAGGCTAATAAAGGATAACGTCAAAGCTTTAGTACCAGTATATTGGTAATCAGAAAATAATACTCCTGGACTAACACTCCAGGACTACTAAGTAAGGTAGGTATAATAAAATACGCTATATAAGTATAAGTATCTTACATCATACAGAGTTTAATCTAGGTATATTTACTGACTTACTGCTAAGTTTATATGTGTGTAATAAAGATTATAATATATAATATAAGTATTCTATCTAACACTTTATTGTTTTTTGACCTAAGTATATTTTTCAAAGTGTGAAAGCAAACGACGATATTCGTAGACTCGGTAGAATCAGTGTTAATCCATTGTAAATCATCATCATTAGAATACAGAACATTTTGTTATCATTTAAAATCACTAATAGGTTTTGTAAACCGGAATATGAGAACCAACACGATTTAAATCTTAGGTACCAACCATACTTTCTGCTTTAGAATCAGTTTATTTTTATTTAACTGTGGATTCATTTCATACTCTTATCTAATTTGCAAACGTTGTCCTTTAGCGTGTCGTGTAACATTTATCCACTTGTATAACTACATCGTCGTAATTTGACCACTGTTTACATGAACACGAACACGATCCCTTCAATAAATCATGTTCAGCTAAACCAATGTCTTTGTTCCCAGCGACTAGCTTGTGTGTAGAGCCGAAAGTTAAACGTCACTGCCGCATTAGGCGCACGCGCAGGCGTCCACTGATCTCATTGTTTAGTCTACGAGCAATCGTTGCCTAAATAGTTCTTAACAAATTCAATTTGTTTTAACTAAAGTAACCAGGTCAATCTACTTATATTATTATGTTCATTATGCCTAATAGTTCTTACGGGACAAAGTTTTGTCATAGTAATTTTTTTAGTTACCCCTGGCCCAATACTAGGCCCCTCTCAGGACTCTCAGGAGGTCCCTTACCGTTACCGAAATGTTGGGTAGATAGACCCATGAAGAGAATCCAAGAGGATATAAATGTCATCAATGGACAATGCGCTCAGTTTTTTTTTCATTTAGGTATTGTTAAATACAAATAAAAAGACATTCATTTCAAAAGATGTGCTGCTGAAAGTTTCTTGCGCCGCTTCTTTCCTTTCAGCTATAGCACCTTACGAAGCGGTGATAGAGTAAAAAATGACGATGTAAAAATGTACTTTAGAGTAGGTACTTACTTACAATAAAAAAAAAATGATTTGATGGTAATGGTACTTACCTACATGAATTTTTTCCCATCTTAGGCATAAGCTCTAGGTTTGTATGGTGATGGGGATTTATAAAATACGCGTAGGTATCGCATGACTTATAATAACATAGCGGGGTATGTAGGTCTGTACTCGTGATCGTGTAAGTCGAGGACCGGATCTCCGGGCGGTGCGCCGAGCGGAAACGCGCAAGACTTCCGCTCCCGCGGGAGTCGCCTGCGCCGCCGCCGGTCACGCGTCGCGGCGCTCGTGCAACCGTGTCTTACCCGAAGTTACTCGGCCATCAACATCAGCTTTCACGGCATACCGACAGTTGCTCGAAGTGTCCTAAGAGTTCAATCTCCATTAAAACTTACTCCGCGCTTTTCTACGTCATATTTGTTGTAAAAGTGCTTCACGGGAATCACGGGCCACGGCTGTGTGGAGAGTGGGCGTTACAGTTGTAATAGATACCTACACTACAGCATTAAACTGTGTCTCCTGTGAAAAAGGGTCAACTCGAACTGACCCCTATTTGAATTGAACCATTTCACGTGAAAAAGGGTTCAATTCGAGCTGACCGCTATTTGAATTGAACACTTTTTCACAGGAGGCACAGTAATTTGCTACGTCAACTTTAACAAAAGTACAATAAGTACAAATGTACTATTTAAATTCAAGCTTTGAGGGGTATAAGCCTTCCTCTCTTTGGTAAGGTATAATACCTTTCATATTATACAATGAGATTGAAATTATTGTTTTCATACTGCAATAAGACTTCATTTATGCGTCGAAAATAATGTCGGCACTAATTGTCACATTCTAACTGTCATAATGATTCAACAACACCGAAACCAAACAAGTTCAACAAAATTATATTATTCCAACAATTACATGGTTATTGCTTACATACACACAAACAAACACTACGAACCATTTAACAATACTTACTCGTAGGAAACAACCAGAAGTATTTTGTATTCTACGAGTACATGCGTATTAGCCAATATTTTACCTACATTATTGTTTATTATAGTTAATATTATGCCATCTAAACAATATGTGACCAGTACCCACGCGCAATCATTGACTGATAATGTCTCCTTGTTTTCTTCAATTATACCCTGTCGGCCACGTGTGATCTGCTTGAACAAAAGAAAGAAAATTGAGGCTGAAAACGTATGTACATATCTATAAATAGTACTCTTACAGAAACTTAATCAAGTAGGTACCTTATGACGCGACAAAAATCCGAATAGCAAGGAGCCTTATCATATTACAACAAACAAGGTTCTGTTATTGCGTTCATGCTGCCATGGCGTTGTCGTCCTATTTTATTGTTTAAAAACGGTTTACAGTGGTTATTTTCTCGTAAATCTAGTGTATTTTACCTAAAAATCGTCCGTATTAAGTGACGTCATATATAAGAATGGGAGTGAAATACTGCAGACGGTGTGGATCCGGAAACCTAACCTCCAATTGCACTTGGAATGCAAGACACTAGGTATTCCTAGTGCACACGACCCTCCCTTAATCTCGACGTTGGTAAAATGTTTTTATTTAAACAGCCGCCAAAACGGTTAAAGTTATTTTGAAGATCTTAACACGATCATTGCCCAAATTGCAGAGTGTAAATCACTAACAGGGGCCATTTATTAAAGAAAAAGAAAAAAAAAACAAGGTTCTATCAGTTTATGTTTTGTATGTAATTAACTAATTACATACAAAACAAAAACTGATAGAACTGATTGTTTTTTTTTAGTGATGAAATTTCATCACTGTTCCAAAAACTTCGCCCCATCGTCATTTGATCTTGCGTAGGGAGAAGCCCGATTTAAGAAGAATTCTGATTTGTGTTGGTTTACTACTACCTCTTTTCTTTATGAAGTCGGTGCCTAGAATGTGTTTTTTTTCTTCTAAACTGTGAACTTTTATAAGATCGACAGTGAACTGAACTGTTGAAAAGGTTTATTTGTAGGAATTCGTCCCAAAATAACCCCTAGTACTTTATAATATCTATATAATAAGTTTACCAACCTCCTACCTAGCTCACATCGTATGTAATGTACTACTTTGTGCACACATTAAAATTACCGTAGGTATACCTACGATTTAACTAAATTGATCTATCTAGTGTTTTAATTGTATTACTAGATTCCTATTACTTGCTTGCGGCCAGAAAAAGAAGAGCAAAATAAGGATTTGGCATTGGTTTGGTGTTCCTTACAAAAGCCTCCCGAACCGATACCCATGTATCCGTTATCGCTTTCCTGGTACCCCGACGAGGTGTGCTTCGAAATCGACAAAGAAGTTGTCGTGCAGAGAATATTGTAAGTACTTAGGTACCTACCATTACTTTAGATATATAATTTTTCTCTGGCATTATAAGCTCGATGTCAGAATTAGAACTGTGAAACTTCTTGATATGAAAGAAGATAATAAATTGTTAGTAGCAACCACAGAAATCGCATTAGTAGCAGCGCCCGGTCCTCCGAATTTCAAAATCTTGGTGGGTTGGTAGCAACCTTATGAATAGATGTCTAGATATCTTAATGTCCAGAAAAGTAAAACTTCCAGCCAGATATTGGATAAGTAAGGGTCCAACCACATCTAAGTGGTCCAATTGAAATGACCAACTTGATTACCTACATGCCCAGCTAGTAAATATTACGAGGAAATATTTGGTCAGATTAATGATGTGCGTTGAACAACGTATACGAACAATAAATTTTTCGTAGAATATCCAACAGAAGCAGACGATCTTTCTACATGAACGTTTGCGGACTGTGGGGCGAAACGGCTAACCTCGGCGCTGGCTGGCGCTGCTACCCTCGCACCAGGATCTTCATGGCTCCAGGTTTGCTGTACGAGGTATTCATCCGCGCCACTCCTCGCAGCCACTCCTCGGTACAATACGCCCACGCAGCACTCCAGCTCGCCTCAGCGTACAGACTCGACAACGTCGTCGCCTACTTTGCAATTCCGATACAAGTCAAGTTTAACAATTTTATACAACCCGCTCCAGAAAGCCAAGACATTAATATTACGTTTCCTAACAGCCATGAAAGCCTAAATAAAGATACTACTGTATAAACATGGATATTTAAATGAACATCCGCGAAGAGATTACTTAATTCAGCAAATTGTAGAGTCACGGTCACGGATATTGATAACCCGTTCCGTCGAACGATTGATAAAAATATTTGCGCTTACTTAAAAGATTCCGTAGCATTTTTAAAATCGCAAATATGATAGGTATGAATAAGATCATAAATCAATTATGTAAGTAAGTAGTTATATCGTATAACAACCCGAGTTGTGCCATATTGTACAAAAGAAACAGGAATACAAATTAGAGTCGGAGGTTTTTACGGAAAGAAAAGACGCACGAGTTTCAAATTAAATAACAATGTAATTTGAGTCAGTTTTTAACCGACATCTTTAAAGGTACTTCAGTGGTTTTTAATATTGAGTCTATACGAAACGACAAATGATTTACAAGTGTGAAAATTGTTTATTGTCTTGACAGTGAGACTTGACTCGTTCGCGATCATCTTTGCGAAATTCGGAACATATTAGCATACTTATAAATATAACCTATTGAATATTTATGTGACAAGCTATTGTTTAAATTTTGTCAAGTTTTTATCCTACCTAGCACAAAATATCTATACCCAAAACCAGAAACAATTTTGATTACCTACATAATATTATAGTATAGAGATTCTTCCTAGAACTATATAACTTAACTTATAACAAAATCATTTAGTAAATATTAAGTTAATTTCCTCCATGATTCTTAGTAAGATACCTATTATGAGCGATGCTCTGTTTCCTTATAATATCTTACGTCATACTGAGAGTGTTTCTGAAATACCCAGCAGGTTCGTCGCTCGGAATAGCAATAATCACGAGCGTCGCCGTCAGCGTTGCGTATACGCATATGTGTAATATTAGGCCTAATAATCTCGTCGGTGAGTCACTCCTTTGTCCTCAAACAAAGATAAAGAGTGAGAATGGTTCCCCCGCCGGAGACGTGTGTGATGAATAGATCATGGAAGATATGTATCTTATGGTTTTTTTTTAATATTTGAGTCGTTTTGACTACTTTGGCGCCGATCGATGCTTTGACAAAACTTACTAGGTACTATTAATTGAAAATGTTTTAGTAGATTATACTCACGTCACGACAAAAAGCGCATGCGCCCGGTATAGTAGCGCAAGAAATAGATTTTACGATTGCGTGGCGGTGCGATATTTACGCTTGTTTACACTTCTAGACGATTTTATAGGCGCAACGACACCGTCCCTGAGCTGTTCCATATTAACTTGTAATGGAGCACTTTATACATATTATAGGTATAACTATACTCTGTTGCTGCGCTGCGACAGGATTTTTACTTTTACTGAAATACTGAGTTTACAAACATGTCTGTCGTAAGAAAATAATCATTTGTTTACGATTTTAGTAAGTAGGTAAGTAGTTCTAAAATTAATCTTACTACCCCATTAAATAGAACTGCGAACTACATGTTTCCTATTTCAGCCACATGTGTCCCTGGAAGTGCTAATTAAGCCGTCATTAAGTAGGTAAAAGTGCTACGAAATGTATAATCTTATTCATATAAAGTTTGTACTGTATAGATACATATTCTTCCTGATGGGAATCGAATGTAAAACCCGTCGGTTTAGATGAAGTCATACCAAGAGTAAATATCTGCCATCATTCACTACTATCAGCCACTTCGATCAGGCCTGTGATCTTAAACCTAATAAACAACATAAATAGCACAAATTATTCAACAAAGTAAGTTATCAACTGAGTTCTAATATATAGTACATACTTATTGGTAAAGTATTTAAGCTTCGCCGCGACACGGGCTCGCTAGCGCTTGTACTAAACGAAAATGATTTTTAAAAATTGCGGCAAATAAATGTTTTTGTTTATATTCATCATCATCATCATCATCAGCAGCCTACTCTAGTCCACTGCTGGACATAGGCCTCTCCCAGGGCGCGCCATTGAGCCCGATCTTCGGCTCTTCTCATTCAGTCGCTGCCAGCCACCTTGCGCAGATCGTCGCTCCATCTAGCAGGGGGGCGTCCCACACTACGTTTGCCCAAACGCGGTCTCCACTCCAGAACTCGTCTACCCCAGCGGTTGTCGGTTCTGCGACGGATGTGACCGGCCCACTGTCACTTCAGCTTGCTAATCTTATGAGCTATGTCGATGACTTTTGTTCTATGCCGGATCTCCTCATTTCGGATTCGATCCAGCAGAGATACTCCGAGCATAGCTCTTTCCACAGCACGCTGAGCGACTTTCAATTTGTGAACCAGTCGCAGCGTCAGTGTCCACGTTTCGGCTCCGTAGGTCATTACTGGTAGGACGCACTGGTTAAAGACTCTTGTCTTTAGACATTGAGGTATGGGCGACGAGAAGATGTGACGTTTATATTCGAGGAAGGAAAATATCGTCAAGTTTAATATAGGATCGTTATTAAACTTGGCGCGCTCGGCTTTTGGTACTTTAACGGATGTCCTCCTTCAGGACCCAGGAGTAACATTTTTATGAATTCCCAAGAATTCCTTCGATTTAAAATTATAAATGTCGCGCCGTAGTGGTCTGACCTCAGTCAGTCATAAAATAATTTGTATGTGACCGTTTAATTTAACGCCAGTGCCATTAATTGACCAGGCGAAACCAGCCTACGTAATATTCGCTCGTAATGAAAGCTGTGACATACCTATACCTACCTACGTGGTAAGCTTTTCTGTAATGAAATGAGTAAATACTATGAAAGTTGATTCATATTAGAATCACCTATACCTAAATCATAATGATCTTTTTTCACTATCTGCAAAATAAGTACCTACTTACATCGGTAATAATGATAACGTAAGTAGATATTAAAATGCTTAGTAATATAAGTAGGTTTATTATTAATTAGGCGATTGATTTGCCCTTCCCGGGAGAAATATAAAAATATATACTAAGCGAAACATTGATAAACTATCCACGAGTCCTATGACTGACTTATTTCTTCACTGTGGATAATTTTTTGCCACTTAATATAAAATGCAGGCAACCGTAGCAGCCTACATATTTTTGTAGGCATTATTATGTTTGAATCGATGCCTTCATCTATATAGCTAGCAGTGGGACAGTATACCTTTTATACTGTACCTATAGGCTGATAGGATAGTACTATAATAATAGTTATAAGTATACTAGGTACGTTCAGAGCGTCGGTGGCGTCGTGGCTAGGACGTCAGACTCCCATTTGAGAGGGCCGAGTTCGAAACCAGGCAATGCCATGTACCAATGTGTTTTTCGGTATTTTCGAAGGACTTACGTACATTTACCGACTGCTCTGACTGTGAAGGAAAACATCGTGAGGAAACCTGCACACTGAGATAACCAGTGTGTGAAATGGGGAAAGCAATGGCAAACCACCCCATTAAATCTGCCACGAGAGTCGTTCTATGTGATTAATTCCTTAGAATGATCACGTCCCTCAGCAATGAGGAACACGACTTAGAAGAAGATACTATGTACATCACATTACATTCTATAGTATTAATTTAGACGTATAAAGTGGCGACGGCAGACAATCACTGTCCAGCCAGCCAGTTATAAGGCTTCCGGGTACTTATTGATGCTGATTGATACACATTCCCTCCCAACATATTGCTCCATACACTTGTATGGTCGATCGTGTCTGTTTAAAGAGCACATGATAGCCGGTAGCCACATAGTGGCACCAATTCTGGGGTGTTCACTCGATGAATTAAAAACATCGCTAAACGAAACGTCACCCTTACTCTTAGGCCATTTAGCACATTAGTGAGCGAGACAGTTTAATTTCGATTTAGCAGTTAACCCTGAATTGACGCCATTATTAATATAAACACAAACATCGATATAGGTTTTTTTTTTAAGTTTCTGTCCAGGATTATATCCGCCCCGGGTATTAATACACGGGGAGTGTATTAATACACTAACGGTATTAATCGCTAACGGTATACGTCCGACAATTATATAATGTTTAACGATGATAAAATAATGAATAACTAAGGGATGGAACATGATTACAGTTAAAACTAATTACACAACAAATAAAATAACAAGACTAGAAAGGTGTAAATAACAAGACAAGAAAGGTGTAAATAACAAGACAAGAAAGGTGTAAATTAAAGGTAGGTAAGAGTAAAACTTTGACGACGAAAGTATTAGGTAGGTAATTAGTATTCTCTGCTTTGACTATTATATCATTTAAGGTGACACGGGGCTATTGTAACTAGGGGGTTATTGCAACTAAACTATTTATATTCTTTCATATGTAGCTTTTTGTGTAAAGTGACTACTGTGTACGGATAGAGAAATTAAAGTTTACTAAGAAACTGTTAAAAATATATATTATGTTCTCTTTATTTTTAGATGGTTTGTAAATACAAGAGCAAGAAGGAAAAAAGGCTATTCCCAAGAAAATCATGATAATTCATGATTTAATATTAAATTTTTATTTAATGCTACCTAAAATATTTTTATACAAGAGCGCTACTAGTCCGATTTCTATACTAGTTTATTTACCTTCAAGTTGAGAATTTTCGCTTTTCGACAAATCTATCTATTACCTTCTATAATGTATTTTTTATCACTTAATATAAATTTCAAATAGGTATTCTTTAATGATACAATTCCCTTTGAAATTCAGTTTTATTCTACAGCGTTCAAAGACATTTTGTGTTGTCAGGAACCTTTTCCCTTCCTTATTAATAACATAAAACGTCTTTAACAATTTAATTTCACCGTTGCCTGTGATGTTCTATTCGGAACACAAATTATCGACTTGGTTTGATCCCACGCCCAAAATAAAATATCATATTTCCTGTCAGACGACCAAGCTTCAGCATTCGAGTGTCTTTTTTTCTCCATTTTTTCAGGGCATTGGGTTTTTTAAGGAACTGCGTCGCACATGTTTGCTCAACTATCAACATACGCGGCGTCCTTTTGTACTCATATATGTTCGAGTTTTACGTTTTTTTCGGAGTTCCTCAGTGTAAACTCAGAGTAAAGAAACTTTCGGTTGTTTTTGATTTGAAATGCAGTCTGTCCAAATACATACATACATATTATATGATGTAACCTCACCTGTGCGACTTAATGCCGTTACAAAATGTTGGTCTTCCACTGGTCAACCGATCGACTGTTTTAATGGACAATAGAGAAACATTACTTGTTCGTGCTCTGCAGTATCTTAATGCGCTTCTCGCATGAGCACCAGACTGCGATGTGTTTGCAAGTCGATGGGCGAGTATGCGTGATGGAACAGTGTCTGAGGTTCTGTGAGAGTATGGATGTGCGTCCGTCTTCAGTTAGTTGAAATTAATTATATATTTTGTTTGAATTTCACAGTGCCTTAGTATTACTGTAATGCTGTGTAATTTATTGTAATAAAAATTTAAAATAAAATAAATTAGGCTGGACCCACATTGGTGGGTTTTGTCCGGCCCGGTCGCCTTTAGGCGCAAATTCAATAAATGCGGGGCTCGGTGGCGGTAAAAGGCGAGTATTGGGTTTGAATAATAATATAAAATATGTTGTCCTCTATGTTTCTCGGCATATAATGTTAAGAATGGTATTAAGATATATAGTTTAGGAACTTTTTCTCAAAAGATGTTTCATGTTAACTAGAATTAAAGGATTTCAGTAATGTTCAGCATCTAATTTTGTCGACAAAACCATATCAAACAAAAATCACCACTTTCAGTTCCATACAAACTGAATGGTGTCCTCTTGCGTAATGCAAATTTGTCATTGCTAATTATTTATAATGAATAGCAATGACATAAAAAAACATTCCAAAATAGGTACTTGGTTTATCGTTAGCTGAACGACTCAATAAATCATTATTGATTTCTCGCAAACACGAAAAAAATGGATAAAAACGAATAAAGTCAAAAAATTGGATAGATTCGAAAAATTTGAAAAAAAAATTGAAATATTTTTCTAAAAACGAGTAATAGCGAAAAAAAAAACGAATAACAAACAGAACTATTATGTAAAGCCAAGGTTTCTACCCGCTGAAATTAGTGTTTACCGGGTAGAAACGGGGACTTACCCTGTAAAACTCGGAGGGTATTTACACGAGTAAATACCCATCTCTAGACCCAAACCTGCGCATCCTAAGACTGGGCCTGGCAACACCCGCCCGTATGTCGCCAGCCTTAATGATTGCCGTTAGACGACTTCCAAAGCGTGCTCATGCGCTGCGCTGCACCCTAGTGGCAGCATATTACAGGTGTTGCGCCGTTTCTCACGCCTGCACCGGTTCCGCGCGGCTTGCATAACGGCCTGCGCCGGCGCAACGCACACGTAACCCAGCGTAACACCGCGCATTATGCATGTAGGGCGCATGTCGACTTACGCTGCTCCTAGACTAGACCCCACTTGTTGCTGTAACCATTATTTCTTAATCGTAATTTGGGTTACCCTCTTACAGTAATGAGAGGTGCGAGCAGCACGTTGCAAAACATTTACTTTTTGTAATTATCGCCGGCAGCTGCAGATAACATTGCCGAGCCTTAGGTTGTGCTAATGATAATCTAAAGCTCCTTTATCTTGTCATTTTGGGCGCATGCTCTCCATTGTGGTGCTACCACAAAAGCTTGTGCGTATAACGTTACAAATGAGAATGACATGGGCACGAGACATCTCGGATCGACTGCGTCAGATAAATGCATCAACAAAAGATCAAATTCCGCGACGAAATCGAATCCGCGCCCATTCTACGGAAGCGGTAGGCGCCAGCTGCCTGTGTAGCGCCGAATGCCACAGAGATAATAAAGGATTCCTTAATGCGAAAAACGATAACTGAGCCGATGGGAGATGTTCGGGATGTTTTACGCTAAATCGAGCGCAGACAGACGGCGCAGTGAGGGTCTGAAACTTACACCGACTTTGACTTGAATATCGCATTCATGTCATGCTCTTTAGTTCTTTGTTCAAATATAAATTGCTTTTATTGATAACACCAAGATCAGTTGGAACTTAAATTGTATTCATAAGTAACTTACTTCATACTCTGCCTAAAGTTTGACAAGTCCTTGTTTGAATAAGTAGGTTCAGAAGCACAACACAAACTTCAATTTATTATGTTAAGTCTATGAATGATATGTGAGTAATGTATTTAGTATAAATTACACCTAGCTAATTATATCTAATCACTCTGGTAAATTATAAGACTTCTCGATATAGAAACTTAATTTTTAACTTAATTTTTGAGACCACAAATAAGTTACAAATTATAAATTTATTAAATACTAGTAGGTATATCTACTAAGTCATCTATTTAATGCCATCAAAATCGACAGCTCAGTCAAATATTAATACTATGTTAATACATCTCGATATTAATACTATGAAACCAAGTATAGCCTTTTTCACATATGAAGGCACGTCAAACTTTTATAAAAACCTAAATAAAATAAAAACTCGGTAGTCCTCCCAGCCGATAGTAATCGGAAGACTTCCAACTTTCATCAGTGAGAATCTGTATTTTATTTAGGTTTTTATAAAAGTTCGACGTGCCTTCCTAAGTGAACCATGGAACGAAAGATTTAAAAAAAAAACTAAGATTTCTGCGCGCGAGTGTCAAGATATCGCATTACACTGCGAGGTGGCGGCCACTGTACCCTGCCTGCATCAGCCACTTCAGATGCTCGGATTAGTCTCCGGTTACTGGCTGCTCACGATCAAATTGACTGACGGGGAAATGAAAAAATGTGGTGACTAGTTGATATCCATTTTATATTGCTAGTAATAAGTTATTACTAGTGGATCCAAACGTTGCCACAGGGCAATAAGGTTCCGTATTAGTTAGAGGACAGTTTATTAATGGATGACAAACTGTTGATAAGACTAGGAACGTTTGGACCTCCTTCAAGCGCTCCTGCTTGAAGGAGATACTGCGCCCAACATTTGACCAAATTGGACATTTAGTGTCTATACCCAACAGGGCGGAAATGTTAAAAATGAAGATATAGTTTATGGCCTTGAGAAGTGTTGAGAAGAACATTTAAAGGAACCGTACCGCATTTGAAGTCTGACGTTACCTATATAAATAAACCTGATGGTACTTATTAAAAGCAATCCAGCGTTGATATAAGGAGATAAAAACAACATGTATAGACAGGAAGTTTTGGTACCTAGTTTTGGTGCTGGTCCCAAATGAGCAATATTTATGCGAATTCCCAAAGTAGGTAGGTATATATATTTTATTATTGTCAACCAAGGCCAACGTGTGTTATTTTCAGGCTAATGCCGTCAGTTGGGCACGGAAGTCCCCTGACCGGATACAACGTGGGGCTACTCCCCGAGGGTGGGGGGGGGGGGGGGGGGGGGGGGCTGACACGTCCGGTTCGCGACGGCGCCCTTCCGGACTTTCACTTCCGGTTCACTATCGGGAGGTTTTCATTGCTGTGCGGTGGCGTGGAAAAATAAAGCTCAGGGAAAATACATACCTATACCCTTTTCGAAATGGATGTTGCCATGTCAAAAATTCTGAATTATTGTAAGAATTTATCGACGAGGTTACATTTTTAATTATTATCTTTTTGCCCTTTGGTCGACTGTACAAACGCAACGCAGACAATTTGCTAAAACGCTTACTTACGTCTACGGTGCGTATCTATAAAAAACGTGGTGTGCAACGGCCCTTAGGTACAGTCGACCACGGTATACGGTAGACCTTATTTATTACTTACATTAATACAGTAATCTTCACATTTATTACACTATTTGAATGTACGCAAGAAAATTATACTGATTAGAGTAAGTACCTAAATAGTAAACAATAGTATAGGTACTTTCTTAGGGGGCGTCCATTAATTACGTGAGGCATTTTTTAGGATTTTGTAACCCCCCCTCCCCCCTGGTGAGATTTTGTGAAATTTTCCTCAACTCCCTCCCCCCCTCTCCTAATCTCACGTGAGATTTTTTTTAATTTGTGTTTTGATTATGAACGCGTTGGATTATACGACAAACACTATTGTGTCGAATTTTCTCATATTTTTACTCTAGAAAAATGTATTACTTTAATTTGATTTAACTTTCACGCCATTTTACACTGTTTTTTGCTAAAAAAAAATTACGTGATATTTTCCTCCCCTCCCCCAGGTGAGATTGAGTAAGATTTAGCTTGACCCCCTCCCCCCCTTGAACACCTCACGTAATTAATGGACGCCCCCTTACCTATAAGGCGAGAAAGGCATCGGAGATGGTTTCAGATGGCCCAGATCCCTTCATACCACTGTCCTTCTGCTGGATAAAGACATCGCTGCGCCAACGCACAAGAGATATACAGAGTTCTAGCTGGGCCAAGATCGTGGACTGCAGGCAGTCTCGGGAAGCCCTGCCGAAGGCCGATCCAAGACTCACCGGACAGCTCCTGCGGCTCAGCAGAGCTCAACTGCGGAAGGTAACCGGGATAATAACCGGACACAGTCCACTCAACAGACACTTCTTCAACATAGGTATATGATACCTATGTTGAAGAATGACAGCCCCCTGTGTAGAGCATGCCTGGAGGCAGAGGAAACGGTCGCCAACGTGCTGTTGGAATGCAGTGAGGTAACCACCTACCGAGCGGGAATTCTTGGCACCCCAGAATCACTTCCCGAAGTCCTACAGAACATTAAAGGACTGCTGGACTTTCTGGCGAAGTTGGGGTGGCTCGAGTAAGTAGTTGTTTCCATCACACGCAAAATAGGCGCTGAAACCGTCGAGTTGCGGAAACCAGCCCGTTATTACAATACATTACATATAATTATGTAGTAAAATGTGATGTAACAGCTAAATGCTTGAAGCTTCATTAGAATTCTTGCTACCTTAGAGCTACTTCATTCCCTTTGTTCTGGATTCGGCAGAATCATGCAAGGTTGAACTTTCAGGATGCTTCGTGCAACGGTATAAAGTACATACGTAATTAATACAAAATAAAGTACAGGTAGGTACCTAAGTACTTTACTTACCTAAATACAGACCTTG
This sequence comes from Hofmannophila pseudospretella, assembly GCA_947369225.1. Lineage (NCBI taxonomy): Eukaryota > Metazoa > Arthropoda > Insecta > Lepidoptera > Oecophoridae > Hofmannophila > Hofmannophila pseudospretella. Next base: position 8,950,587 of record OX376316.1, read on the forward strand.
AATTAAATAATTAACGTTGAAGTGAGTATTTTATTGTCACAGCGGAAGTGACAGACAAAACTGACCTCTACAAGTCTACTTATACTTGACTTTACACAATATCATTGAAATGTTTCTCGTGTAACTAACTCCAAATATAACATAATCTCAATTTGTAAATATTAACGAAGGCCCGTGTTTATTACATTTACTTAACACTTTTTATGGTTAGAAAAAATATAAATAAGCTATTATAATTCTACATTGCAGTGTTGGTCCCAACACGTTAATTTTATAGGTTTTTGAGGCTGATAAAAAGAAGTATTATTTCTGGTACTTACCTCCTAATCTAGTATCCTTAGTTAACGGTTAAGACATTAAGGTAGGATGATCGTCATACATAACTCTAATCGGACGAAAAGCTGAACCCAATCCCATCCCAATTTTTGCAAAGCAGTTTTATGTAATTTGCAAAAAAAATTATCAGTTTTGGGTTCTCCATACAATTTCCATCTACCAGTTAATAAGTGTGTGAGTAATTTTTTTTCTGGCAAGTTTCAAAAACTGTTATAAACACTACAAATATTTTCTTAGACTGTTTCATAATTAAATACGCAATATCACTACCACACTACCAAAGAAAGTAGTAAAATTTAATGCCAAGGCAATAATTAGTAAGTTTCAGGGCAATGTGTACTACCCACAAGCTTCGTTCGTAGAGCCCAAACCGCGGGAGAGCTTATGTTATTAATATAATAATATTATAACGCTGTTATTGGCCACACCGAAACGAGGTGTTGCGTGCTTCCTTGGTTATTTGTTTTAATTCTGTTTACGACTAAGTGTTTTATTACAGTTGTTTAATTATTATGAAATAAGTACTTAGCCATCGTCTGCAATGGGCGGGCGAACGGATTGGCGAGCTTTTTTTTAAAATATTTAACGGTGACCACAAGCTTTGAGACAGGTAAATAGTCAAAGAGCACAACAAGGTGGTCTGCTTCTTCGTCTGCTTTCCCTCCGCTGCGCTAGCGCTCTCCTTATAATAAAAAATTCTACCGCATGTTTCATAATTATTATCATACATTGATGAATTTATGTATGACACCTAAGTGAATATAGGTATATATACGAGTAAACGGTAATACATAATATTACACAATACAACCAGTTTTATTTATAGGAACTATGTTAACATACAGTTCCGTACAACATGTGGGGTGTCCACACGTGCGCCGTCGATCAGGACAAGTGCACTGACACAAAACGGGTTCAATTCTCGGAATCGGGTTAATTCTGCTCATGACGTCACCTGCTAGCCTCTGCGCAGCGCTGCTTCCTTGACAGAATACAAATTGAGTAATACTTAAGTAATGTATGTAATTTATTTCCTGATTTAACTCTGATACTTGGAGGATGATAACAATCGTTTGTTATTACGTTGGTAGTAATGAAATAGCTTTGTTGTTACTTTATTCCGACAGCCAGTGTGACCAGATTTAGTAGATTTCTACTTTTTTGGTAGATTTTGAGAAACTCAACTGTATCTAGTAGGGGTAAAAATATTGGTATATTTTGGTAGTATTCATATTTATTTAGTAGATGTTCGTTATTTTTCGGCTTATGATGGCAACCCAATGGTGAATCCCTTTTTGATGCGGAAATTTCCCATTCGAGCTTTTATTTGCGTCTATTTCTTTCAGAAAACCTACATGTCAAATGACATAGTGAAGGTGAAGGAAGCGTTTGGGGTTTATTTACCCCGTCTATCAAAAATTTGTTCCAATTTCTTTAAACCAATAAGGCCCTTGCACTAACCGTTTTCTTTCGGGTTAAAACTAACCCAATGTCAATTTTGTATGAAAACCATAGACAATTCGTTAACCCAGTATAAACTTTTCGCGCAAGCGGGCCTAAATTGTTAATTGTCTTCACTTTTCGTGTCGCGTATGATGGTTGTTTGATTAACTCCTTTCTTTTTTGGGATTTTTTAAGATGAAACGTAAATATACTCAAGGGTATATTCCGAATGGTAGCAAAATATAGTGGATATGTATAAGAGAATTTGATGCCACACTGCCGACAGCTGAAAATATCTCCCTGTACAATCGCCCTGTACAAAAACTGAGAGGACTTTAGGTTTTTATACGGCAACTTAATTTTATAGAAAACGATCGATAATAGAAGTTGTGGTACACTTCACTGCGCGCCGCCGTCGCGTGCACACGTCGCCTGCTCCGAGCTCCGCGCTGCGTCCCTGCCGCGCGCCCCCCGCCGCCCGCCGCCCCCGCGCCCACGCCTCGCCTCGCCGGCTTGCCGTCGAAGCATCGTGTTTCATACGCGGTCAATATACATTAAAGTCCCACGTGCCGTTTTCACGGCGCAAGGGGCTAGTTTCAAGAGTGACGTCTTGAAAATCCACTCTTGTGGTTGACTAGTGGATACCTACGGTGCCAACGAAGCTAGTCAGGGCGTAGACCCAGGACGCCCGCGGTTCCCCTTCAGGGAAACGCAGTACCTGGTTGGGCCTGGAACCACCGGCATTTGGAGTGACCCCATAGTCGACACCAGGCATCTCCCTCCCGCCCCCGCCCTATCCCGCCTCCCATTCTCTTCGTGTTGTTTGGGCGTCAAGGACTACGGTTCGAGGCTACCCTCTGCACTTAGAGCTGCTAGGGACGCTAGGTACTCACCCTTCGCACAATAAGATCGGCGAAGGACACACAGTAGGAAACACGGAACAGGCACACGCGCCCCCCCGTCTATACCCGACGGGGAGGGTTGTACAAGACACACCCGGGAACTCCCACCCGGCGTAAAAATGGAGCCCTCCGCCGAGGCCCTCCGCGACCTAGCCGCGTACATTTCGCGGACAAACCCCGCTCTTCTCGAGCAATTCGTGCGCGAAAACCCGATTCACGCATCCGCCGCGTCATCGCAGCCCAACGGCGTCCCGGCCCTCTGCCCGCCGCCCCCCGCCTACCTACCCCCCGCTGGCCCGTCGCCCCAGGTAGTACCGCTTCCGACCAACAGCGCCCCGGAGAGACGCTACGCGCCCCGCGACCCGCGTGACCCCCGCCAACGCCCGCGCTCTCTCTCTACCAACACGCGCGCGCGTTCCCGATCGCCGTTCCAGCGCGACGTAACGAGCCCTCAGCCCAGCCCCGCGAAATCCACGGACGCCATGGAGATCCCGGAATCCTCTTCCTCCTCTGAGGACGAGGTCGTAGGCTTAGGCCTGCCATCTCGTAAACAGAAGAGGAAGAAGAGGACGGCCGCGACGGAACCGGAGCAAGCTCCGCAAAAAGTAAAAAAGACTGAGGAGGCCGACCTCCCTTCGCCAAACACCGCGACCGCCGCCGGTGTGTCCACGCCGCTCCCCGAGGAGCACCAACACATCAAAGCCCCGCCTCCGATAATAATCCAGGACAAAGCAGCCTGGACGGACATCACTCGCGCGCTTTCCGGAAAGCAGATCGCTTTCACAAAAGCGACCAACATCGCGAACGGTATTCGCGTCCACGTCCCGACCGTTCAGGACCACCGCAACCTGTCCGCGTTACTCCGAGGTAGGAAAATCTCCTACCACACCTACGCCCTCGAGGAAGAACGCGTCCTCCGCGTAGTCATTAGGGGTCTCCCAAAACAACTCCCGGAAGAGTTGATCTCGGAAGACCTCAAAGCCCAGGGCTTTCCGGTGCAGGCTGTACACCGAATGTACAGCACACGCAACAGGGCTCCGTTCGACCTAGTACTGGTTATTTTAGATCGCACTCCCGAAGGCAAGAAGATTTTCCAACTGGAAAATCTCTGCCACCTTTCTGGCCTTAGGGTCGAAGCTCCCCGTAAAAAGGGCACCCCAGGCCAATGTCACAATTGCCAAATATATGGCCACTCGCAGAAAAACTGCTTCGCCAAGTCTCGCTGCGTCAAGTGCGTAGGCGACCACGGCACTCCCGACTGCTCTAGGAAGCTGTCGAAGGAGCAGTATGCTTCTGCCGCACCCCCCAGCTGCGTCCTGTGCGGGGAGGTGGGTCACACCGCGAACTATCGCGGTTGCCCCAAGGCCCCGCGCAGGAACGGTCGGGCGCTGCGCCAGAGCCATGCTCGCACCTCAGCTCCCGTGTCGCGTAACACACCCGGGCCAAAACTCACTATGAGTCCTCCGACCCCCGTTTCGCAGACCAGGCTCGCGCCGGCGCGTCCAAACGCCTGGTCCCGACCGCTGACTCACTCTCAGCCCTCCCCCGCTCCGCTCCCGGCCTGGGGATCATCCGCGGCTCCTACACCAAAGCCGCCCGCGTCTAAACCATTTCCGCCGAAAAAGGCCCCGGCTCCGGCCCCCACGGTACCGTCAAACAACGCCGCGTCAAATATTGCTATGATATTAGATATCATAGACGCGATCGACATTGACGAACTGAGCCTCCTGGCACAGAAAGTCAACAGCGCTAAAAATACCGCACATAAACTGCTCGCGTTAACCGAGCATACATCATTAATCAAGGCAATTAAGGCCTTCAGCGCCCCCTCCCCGTAAAAACGTAAATGGATTATACAACAAATCGTATAAAACCCCGCGCGCTCTCCCTCACGTACTTTAACGCTGACGGACTAAAGAGACAACGAGACCAGGTTCATGACTACTTAAAAACCCACCAGACCGACATAATGTTAGTGCAAGAGACCTTCTTGAAACCTAGTATGGGCAATCCTAAGATTGCAAATTATAAGATCATCCGTAATGATAGGGTCCACTCCGCGAAAGGCGGGACCCTGATTTACTACAGAAAGTCTCTTCACTGCATCGCACTTGACACCCCTCCCCTCGTTAACATTGAGGCTTCAGTCTGCCGCCTTGCCATGACAGGCCATCAGCCTATTACCATCGCTTCAGTATACCTCCCCTGCGGTAAGGAATTACTCAGGAGGGATATACAAGCACTACTCGACTTAGGCGACTCAGTCATAGTGGCTGGTGACCTCAACTGCAAACATGAGCGATGGAACTCCATCATTTCAAACCCTAACGGCAACAGACTAGACGCATTAGCTGACACGCTCAACTTTGACGTACTAGCTCCCATGTCCCCGACCCACTTTCCCTACACCGTCAACCATCGACCCGACATACTCGACGTGGCTCTCTTCAGGAACGTCTCCTTACGGTTTCGTTCTATAGAGACGCTACATGAGCTTGACTCCGACCACAGACCAGTACAACTCTTTTTAGGTCCGCCTGACTCCTCCGAGCCGGTCACCAGGACAGCAATGAACTGGAAAAAGCTCGAGGAGTCTCTCCAAAATCCTAGTTCCCCCCTACTGGACCAGATTCCTGACATTCTCACCTCCAAAGACGACACAGTGCTGGCGGTCAATGCCCTCACCAGTCACCTCGGTAACGTCATTAGTGACGCCTCCAGGCGGGTTCCAGCGTCGAATGATCGACGCTGGGAGCTGCCTGAGGATATGAGGGAGCTGTTGACGGCAAAGAACGCCGCCACTCGAGCTTACGACAATTACCCGACTGATGACAACAGGAGACGGCTACGCGCTTTACAGAGGGACGTAAAGGATCGCATGGCCGAGCTCCGCAACCGTAGGTGGGACGATCTGCTTTCGGAGATCTCGCCATCCCACCAGGCCTACTGGCGCTTGGCGAGAGCTCTTAAATCAGAAACTGTCTCAGAGATGCCCCCACTAAACCGACCGAACCAAACTCCTGCGTTTGACGACATCGAAAAGGCCGAATGCCTCGCCGACAGCCTGGAAAGCCAGTGCTCCCCTTCCCGCGAACCCGTCGATCCAACCCACCTCGATATGGTGGACCGCGAAGTCGAATCCAGGGCACAGGTGCCCCCGTCCGATCCCCCGCTTGATCCGATTACGGCTCAGGAGGTTCATACCGCTATCAAAGGTCTTAAACAGAAAAAAGCCCCCGGCTCAGACGGAATTACCAACAAGGTTCTCAAATTGCTCCCTGCTCCCCTGATTTGCCTATTGGCATCTATTTTCAACACCGCAATGGCCAACTGCTCCTTTCCAGACGCCTGGAAGGAAGCAGTTGTCATAGGTATTCCCAAACCAGGTAAACCGCGCTCCGAACCCACCAGCTATCGCCCCATCAGTCTCCTCAAGACAATGGGGAAAGTCTACGAACGACTTCTCAATAATCGCCTCCATGGCATTGCCAAGTCCAAAGGTTTAATCCCTGACGTCCAGTTTGGCTTCAGACCCGGACACTCGTGCGTCCAGCAGGTGCACCGCATCACGGAACACATACTGGAGGGACTCAATTATTCGCGTAAGCCGATCCCCACAGGGGCGCTATTCTTCGACGTGGCGAAAGCGTTCGACAAAGTCTGGCACAACGGTTTGATATATAAGTTATACCAAATCGGGGTGCCGGATCGTCTCGTACTCATACTACGGGACTTCCTCAGGAATCGAACCTTTCGCTACCGCGTCGAGGGATCGCTCTCCTCCCCTCGCCAAATCAGAGCCGGAGTCCCCCAGGGCTCCGTCCTCTCGCCACTCCTCTTCTCGCTGTATACCAGCGACATCCCTCGCCATCCAAAGGTAGAACTCGCGCTATTTGCGGACGACACCGCTCTCTACACCTCTGATAGGAACAGGGCTCGTATCACCCGGATTCTCCAATCCGCCGCCACCGCCCTAGGCGAATGGTTTCGGAAGTGGAGAATCGAGGTGAACCCTGACAAAAGCGCCGCCATTCTCTTCGCTAGGGGTCGTGCCCCTGATACGACCACCCATGTTCGGAATAACATAGGGCAACTCTCACTTTTCGGCAGACCTATCCCTTGGGAGAACAAGGTCAAATATCTAGGAGTCACCCTTGATAGAGGTATGACCTTCGAGCCACACGTAAAACGCGTCCGCGACCGCGCAGCATTCATTCTCGGCCGGTTACACCCGATGCTAGGCAAGGGGAGTAAAATGTCACTTAGAAATAAGTTGACAATTTACAAAACTTGCATCCGTCCAATCCTCACGTACGCAAGCGTGACATTCGCGCACTCTTGCCACATTCGCCGCCTTCAGGTTATCCAAAATAGGTTCATGCGTAGAGCAACCGGTGCTCCATGGTACCTACGTAACGTAGACCTCCATCACGATTTGGAACTCCCCACGATCGCTCAATACATGAAGTTAGCGTCTCGACGCTTCTTCGAGCAAGCTCCCCACCACCCAAACCCTCTAGTAGCAAGCGCCGCCGCTTATTCGACTAACGGTTTACCGACATCCCGTCGACGACGTCGGCCTAGACACGTCCTAGACGACCCCGACGACGCCATCACGATCTCCATCGCGGAAGCCACTCCGCCACCCGATAGTAGTTCACACACAGCACCTTCATACCGCCCGCGCCGGCGCGGGCGTCGACCCGCTTCTGGCGCTTTCACGCGCTATCGGCGTATTCCAGGCCGCTTCTCCCCGACCCCTACGTCCCCAGCGACGTCCTAAGCCGAGGTCCGTACCCACCTGGATGCCCTTAGGCAGTCGCTTCTTATAGTAGTTTTTAAGTCCTCCTCTAGGCTGGAGCGCATTTAGCGCTCGCCCCAAAAAACCCGGTGAAGCTGTAAAGGTCATTAGGACCAACAGCAATTATCAGTACGAAAAAAAAAAAAAAAAAAAAGAAGTGGTAGCAATGATTATGGTGTATTGTTGCAGTGTAATAAAACGCCTATTATAGATAATAATATTACAGATATTGATAAGATTACCTCTACGTGCAAGCTGAACAAGTTCAGACTGACGATACTGAATGGATATGATCAATATTATAATTATCTATTTATTTTTAGGAGTTTCTCCCGCGCTTTTGTGGTCAGCTTTGTTTCGTTTCGTCTTGCAAATTGTTTTACAGTAGTGCTTTTCTAGTAAGAATGGTGTTTCTTGCTCGAAGTTCTTCGACAAGATGTGAATAATGTGTTGGACAGTGAAGTAAAATCAAATAAACGCTGCGGCCCGATCCGTACTTGGCTGGAATTTGAAGAGCCATACTGAGTCCGGGACGCCTTCTTCTTTAGTTCGGATGGTGCAGAAGCGTGGGAGATTCTCGCAGATAGCATTAAAATGTGTCACACCAGCATTTTAATGAAGACTTAAAAGTTGTTTACATCAGACATGGCTGTATGGGCTCAGTTCCCTTTGCCTTAAAAAAACAACAATTTATTTTTAGGTGTTTTATTTTACCTTGTTGTTACAAGGTAATACCCTGTTGGGTATGCTGAGAAACCTGTAGGTTAGAAATTAATTAGGATTGGAATCCTAAGCCAAACAAAGTTGTGAGAATAAGAATATACGAGTAGTTATTTATAGGTAGGATATAAAAATTTGGTAAATAATGAATAGTAATGATAATTCAATAATAATTCCTTGTTGAATAAAGAACTAAAACGTTATGGTACGGCACAATAGGTAGCCTCATCAAGCGACAGATGTTATAATGGGGGTGCATACAACGCAACCCAGCGGGATGTCCGAGGTTGATGTTCCATTGACTCCGCACTGACGGTCATTCTATTATTTTCTCTTAACCCTTTGGATGTGGGGCTTCGTTGAGGGAAAAAACTATTATTACCACTTAATTTATGTAGCTTTTGTTGCTTCTATCTGGTTGGAGATGAATGTTATTGCAATGGTTGAGTTACGGACTTTCAATGGACGGTGTTATGTTAATTTGATACGAAGTGAAGATGTACTTACTAATTATTTCAGTTTAGAGTTCTACTACGATAAAGAAGTAAGTACCTAACTCCAATTGCTCATGCTAATGATCAAGGACTATAATCTACTATTTACTACATATAAAATCATCTTCATTGTATCTGACTGATAGTGTTGATGCTTCATTTAATAATTTGCTGTTAATAATTTCGTTCCTCTTTACAGTCTTCAAAATAAAAGAACTCGTAGCAGTGAGCTCACTAACTCACCGATAATCGATTGAAAAAAGTTAAAAGCCTCGACAGGCCCTGATTGGAACCACATGACGTCGCTGAGCGACAAAATAAATTAAAAAACAATCACCAGATCATTTGAGTAAACAGAAAAAGCTTTAAGCCTCAGTGCAACCGAGACATTTGCTCTCGAAAACATAACACGTGTAGGTACTCTCTACGAAAGTCCAAGTTCCGAGTTACGAGAGAGTTTGTAAGAAGAATTATATTTAGAGTGTAACGTTAACGTACGCGTTTTTATTTCAAGAACCTAAAGATGCTCAGCGTGGGAAAGCTTACTGCAGGTCAGGTGGCTACACATGTGGTGCACTCCTGTTTACGGCGTTTAAAAATAATATTCAACAAAATACAAACGTAGGTGCCTCGCTTGCAGAGATTGGAGCCTATGCGTCGTCGCGGGGGAGATACGAACATGAGACGAGTTCACCTCGAGCCTGGCTGGTGGTCCGTAAACAATAACAAAGCATTCATTTTATGTTTAGATAGTTATGATATGATGATCGTGGTTACGGCCGAGCATCGTATTATGTGCTCTAATGGAATAACCACGGAATAAAAGTGGCTATTATCTTGCACTTTTTCTAATAGAGTAGCCGGTTTTGTGGCGTGAATTTTATCGCAACTTTTTAACGCTTTAAACAGTTAGGTAGGTATGCCATAATATGTTAATTGTGATTACACCTACTTCTGGGCCAGAAGCTCTGGCTGAAACATTAATTTGACCACAAATTGTTCTTTATTTCAGAACACATAAGTACCTAGTAAATTATGAGCAATAAGACTTTTATTTTCTTTTTCAGTTTTGTATATGAATGAAAGCATTTTACGTATGTAACATGAATGATTAATTTCGCATGGTCACCTGGGAAGAATGTCTTTTCATACAAAAAGTAAATCTCTGCAAGAGAGCTCCGCCCAACGTGGCCCAACCGTGGCTTCAGTGCGTCACATGAGCTCGTGGGATTGGCACGATAATGGGCAGGAATTCGCGACGTGGGTGTCCAACTTATACGCATTATGCAGCACTTTTTATGCCTCTTTAACATAACTAGGATGTTCTGTGCATCGATGCGCAATAAAGCAGCCTTTGTGAATGGACAAATACTCCAAGTAAATACGCCCAGTGACGCGATTCCTCATACGCTTTTTGCAGTTACGCGTGTTTCCAAACTTAGTACAATTTTGAACAAATAACGAGACTGTTTACATGACTCGGCACGAAGTACTTTAGAAAAGCCAAATTTTTCTATTTGTATCTTGAATATCGTACTAATCAATTATAAAATAGACATAGTTAGAAAGAAACGTCCCCATGGCTACACAATGATAAGTGATTCGCCATTGAACTCTAACACTTAAACTTTACACCAATTTTTCAATTTTGGTAATGAAAATAAAACGAATATCTCAAAAGGAAGATATTTCCTTATAAGTACCAACTTATCATCAGCATCACGCAATACGTCATAAATTAGCGAGTATACAATATTTACTTATTATAGTGGCTGTTAAAGTTTTTGGTGATCGTAACTATTGATGTCGTGTGACTTGTGCGTGACCACTACGTGGCTGCATGTGATAGCAGGTGTAGGCATGTACATATATATAGGACGACAGTTCATGAAAATTAGGGTACTTAATTCATAAAAGGCCTCAGGGCACGAGGGAACGAACGCCAGGGTGACATTTTTTTTCGTTCACCCAAGCTTCATGGTATCTCTATTAAACTTGGAAGCTATGTTATGTTTCCTCGACTCGTTGTTAACATTCATATATTACATAATTCACATCTACAAGACTAAATATATAGATATTTTGTGTCCATCATCCCCGAGGGGGTAAACAGAGGAACCACCGACAGATAGTTCCCACTTTTCGCCGTAAAATTTGGACAAACGCGAGTCTATCGCCGTCTACTAGGTGTAGAATAGTATCCACACAAAATACAACGTCTCGGTTTGTACTAGAGGTGCACCGGATAGGGGTTTGGCCGGCTATCCGGATTCCGGTTTATATGTTAGTGTTGTTACATCAGAATTTAAAACTGATTGAATTTGAATATTGAATAACCTTGAATAAACACAAGCAGTAAATTTCATTATGCTTATCCAACATTGTTTACTAATAATTGTCTGTTACTGTTGATTACTGTGATTTGAAAAAGTAAAGTTAGATGAAAATTGCTTTCTTTCAAGTTTCTTTATTATTGCGAAAGTTATTGTAACTTAATAAGACGTTAAACAAACAAACATGTCTTATATAGATTAGTGTAACTTAATTTTTTGTTCAACTAATTGTCTGAATTAAGTATCCGGCACGCCCGGATATTAGCACCCACCCACCCCGGTTACTATCCGGTATCCGGTCGGATATACAGTGCATCTCTAGTTTGTACAATAGACGCCTCGTAATACGCCCACGGGAAGAGTTGGGGTGGTGCTATTCTTTATTGCGGGCACGTCACGGCTAACTTGATGTTTATTCAGGTAAAATTAAAGTATTGTTAATTAGCCAATTAAATTTTTGATTTTTTTCATGGGTAAGAAGAGGCTCACCAGTTACCTCAGTATTCTGGTAGCTTCCTCGTCTCTATGACACGGAAGCTGACTAGCGCTACGGAAGTATTATTAAGTACTTATTCTCTGCCAGCGCCTACTGTCCTGCCACCTACAGTCCGTTGTTGTACTCGTGCTTACGTCATAGTTCTAGGAAACCAGTCGAATCTTAGTTATTACGTGTAAACTTACTTCCTAGTCTATAAAGGGCTTCTAGTTATCACGTAACCCTTCAGAAAACCTAAGTGTGAGAAATTTTTGGCGAGGAAGAAAAGTTTTCTTGATAACTTTCAGAAGTTGCATCAGTTCTTTAGGGCGCAAAATTATAAAAACCATTATTTTCGCGGTTTTTTGCGAATTTCACTTGTGAGTTTTAATCTTGGTCATGGCGTCATGGTCTTCGAAATTCAAAATAGTCCCAAACTGTCACCTTAAATTCCAATCCTATGCGATCTCGAAGTTTTTGGAAATAACCAACAGGCATATAATTTAATGTAGAGTAGAAACTCTGCACTAAATATTCTACTCAGTTATGAATAAACTAATAGTTTAGGTAACTAGTGTAGAATATTATTTTAAGTAAGTACACTCTACACTATAATTTAATTTACCTATATGTTGGTAATTTGCCTAAAATTACACTTCAAGATCAGAGTAGAGTCGAACAATATTCTACTTAGTGTATAGGTAGACTAACTAACAGTGTAAATATTTAGTGTAGAGTAGAATAATATTCTACAAATTAGATAAACATTATAATAATAGTCCATTTATATTTTAAATCATATTATGTAGAGGCAACAGCATTCGTATTGTGAATTGAAACCCGGAATTCACTTCGGATGATAGGAATACTACTCGACTGGATGGTCGCTTCCCGGTTCAACGCTCGTCAATGAGATCGACGCCTAACGTCCTACAAGGCAAGTGTTAGGTACTTCTGATCTCAAGGTCTATCTAAAGTCTTTAGGAGGAAAAAAAATAGGCTAGATCAGTAACAAGTTCACAACTACTCACTTTGCAACGAAAGTCAGAAAAAATATGGGAGGGCGCTCTATAAGAAAAAAATATTAGAAGCCTATAACCAGAAGACTAGATGCCTAGACTAGATCAGATGACGTTTGGACTATTGTAAAAGGGACCATTCGGATATCAACTATATTTTTAGAAAATGTTTTTGACTCATAAAGCGTATTATGACTCTGTGAGTCTGTGCAGAGTCAGCCTGGGATTGAAGTAAGTACCCAAAACCTATTTATTCCTCAAAGCAGCAATGTTTGCAATGCTGGGTTTCAGTTTGAAGGGTAAGAGTAATTACGTCATTTACGTAAGAGTAAGTAGTCAGCATAATTACCGACACATGAGGCACTCTATCTAAGTCCTCAAGCTTAGCATAGCATCGAACACCTTCTAATAGCATCATAGTGAGGTGAGATGTCTATATAACTAACTATGTCCAACTGTGACCACTTACCGTGTGGTCCGTTTATTCGTTTCCATATGTATATTGTAATAAAAATGTAATTTTTAATTTTTCTATCGAATAAGATCGGCTCAAGTGCGTCAAGAAGATTAGTTCTTTGGAACAAGTCATTTTCATACTTATGAAGGTATAAAGTACCTACATCATAGTAAAATATAAAAAATTAGATTTTTTTTCTAATGAAACTTGAATAGAGTTATTATTAATAATTTACATTATTACTGTTCAGTTATTAATTTTATGTTTACATTTTGATGATAATTATTATTGATTATTAATATACTACAATTAGCATTGAGGAGCTCGTAGCCTACTTGCAAGCACGGTCTGAAAGTGATCGTGCAGGTTAAGCGACGTTGGCGCGGTCGGTACCTGGATGGGTGACCGCTAGTGGCATATTTCATCTGAGCTCCTCCGTGCCTCGGAAAGCACGTTAAGCAGTTGGTCCCTGTTGTTGTCGTTCGACAGCAGTCGTTAAGCCATGTCAGAGGCCTACAGGCGGCCTGAACAACTCTGACAAATAGGTTGGCCACTAATCATACGATAAGCAAGCAAGCAAGCATTGTTTAAATTTTAAGATGAATTAATTAATTCAATTTAATTAATTTACAACTTAAAATTATTTATATTATAATTAAATTACAGAAGGAAAGAAAATGTACACAAATAAAAATTAAATGTTACATAAATTTAATTAATTAATGAAAAATATGCCATGTGATGTGACGTGTAATGAAGATTATGAAATAAAAGAGTATTGAGGACCTACACATACCACAGAAATCAACGGTGCTAGTCACACAAGAGTAGGTAACTGCAGAGTTCAATTATTTTCTTAACGTTTTTTTCTCCCCACTCGAGCAGTTAACTGTTTCGTGACGTCATAGCCTTGAGTTACCAAGTGGGTTCTGGTTTCCGGAAAATTTCCATACGCCGCCGACGACAGCCCGGCGGCAATTTGACTTCAATCCGAATAAACTACCTACATTATATAATGCGGGAATTTCGTGTTTGAGCTAAAATACGTACTGACTTACATTTTTTTAACGAAAATTAGGATTTAAAAATAAAATAAAAGTGTTTTCGATACGAGGCCGCGCTCGCGCTGTGCCCGTGCCGTGCCCGTACCGCGCCGGCGCCGCAACCGCGTCGCGCCCGCCCCTAGCCCTAGTATCTCGTGAAGCGCGGGTGCAAGGCAGGCGAGGAGTGGCGGCGCGGGCGCGTGTCGTACGTGGGGTGGGCGCGGCGCGTTTGCGGCACGGGCGCGTGTCGTACGCGGTGCGGGCGTGTTGTAAACGAAGCGATGTAATTTGAGGTATAATAATGAGTCATAAGACACAAATCATATGTCAACGTATAGCGAGGCTGTGAGCAGCGGCGAAGGAGGCACAACGGCACAAGTATTCACCGTTCAGCGCACACTACGAATTCGTGGCGCTGGCTGTGGTAACTATGGGTCTGTGGTCGTCCGACCAAAAAGAATTGTAAATGACTTTTCGACCAGACTGGTTCTCGCCTCAGGAGACCTCGGAGCTGGCGCGTACTTCGCTCAACACATAAGCCTAGCCGTTTAGCGGGGTAACACTGCCAGCATCCTGGGAACTTTACCGCTTGGGAGCGCCCTAGAACCGTCTGGGGCGCTCCTCGCGCTCTTCGCTTTGTAAATATAGGTAGGTATAGGTAGTTGATTATTATAATTATAGGTGTAAATAATGTATAGCTGATTGTCTTTATATTGTATATTTTATTTTTACAACATACTCTGTGTATTTAAATAATAATTAAATAAATTTGAAAAAAAAAAAAAGTATTTTATCGAACAATAGTCGTATGTTAAGTAAGTACCTACTTCGGATTCGGACTGTATTCCGGATTGTATTTCGGACGTTCAGAGTTTATTGTGCCTGGATTCCTGGAACATGAGATATTGTAAACAACAGATTTTTTCCAAATAAATTTCTAGATTTTATCGTAAGGTGGTAAGTATACGATAATTTTAAGTAAATAAATAAATGAAAATCTTCATATACTTTTAAGTTCCTGTTTGTGTACCTATTGTGTTAGGTTATTCTAACAAAATAGTCAAACAAAAATCGTCAGAAGGAAATCCCAAGTAGTAGTAGTATCTACATAGTTAATATATTTTACTTGTTAGCAGAAGGTACCTTCTTTCTCGAAAAATGGTTTCTTGGTTTGTATCGTCTAATAACGTATACCTAGAGCAATCCATTAATTTTAGTAATAAATAGTAAAGCAAAGTAAATAGGAAATCCAATAACACATTACAAATGTTTATTTACAACTTTTCAAAGTATTCCCCTGCGGCATCAATGCACTTACGCATTCGACTGAACCAGCTTTCAAAACATGTGAAAAATTGTTCATGTGGTAGGTCGAAAAAAAGCCGCCTAAATTGGTCTACTGCTTCGACCGCAGTAAATTTCCTTCCCCGCAGAGATTTCTTCAACGTAAGGAACAAAAATAATTTACACGGATCCAAGTCAGAACTGTAGGACTGTCAAAACAATAAAATAAAGACTTGCAGATAGGTTATAGGACAGGCTGTTCAGTGGTTATCGATAAGAGCAGAGTAGTAGATCTAGAAACAATATACCTGTAACAAGAAAAAGACTTAATGTGGGGCATACACGGTCAAGCCTATCGTTAAATTGGCATGAGGCTTGATCCAATCTATCGTTCGTCCATATACACTACACACGGTCCAATTGGCATGACACGTTGTCAGTTCTAACCATAGCGTCACCAGAGACGGACGACGATGCGTTAGCTATTGTGGACCTTCTAGTCGTAATGAAGAACGACTAATACATTCCGATACCGTGAAGTGCTCGGAGAATTTAAATTAAAAAAAAATATTTATTAATTTTTAATCATTTTTAATATAAGTACATAAAATTAATAAATCAAATCAAATCAAATAGTTTATTTGTTGAAAGTAGGTGCCGTACTTACATACAGAGTTCTTAAATTTTAATATAGTATCACTACTTTCTACCACATGGTGTAGCATACAAATACTCAATAGAAACTTATAAATAGAAAAAAGAAGAGAGTTAAATAATTAATAAACACAATAGTACCTAATCAATAAAATAAAATAATCTTTAATGAAAACATCACAAAACTTGTAAATCGAAAAATACCCTGATTCCCAAACTAGGCGAATCTGTATCTTGGGAGACAGTGCTTTCCCAAAAAGAAGGTATTTAATAAAGGTCAGCATTCATTCAGCAATTCTCCGAGCACTTCTCGGTATCGGAATGTATAAGTCATATTTAAAACAACACTTAATGTCGCCTATAAAAAGTTGACTGAACTGACGAACTGACTGACGATGACGGCACGTACATAATACACGTACATACATATACGTACATATAGGTACAATCGGCTTGATCCAATCGGTGGATGGAAAATCGATTCTGCCTTCAAGTAGGATTGATCTTGGTCCATTGCTCGTTGACGAGATTCACAGAGGTAACACTGACTTATTTAAGTATGTAATTATTATACGTAAAATAGTATTAATTTATATGTGACTACATTATTGAATTGGAATTGATTTTTTTTTATTGATAATTGAAAAAAAACATTCGTTTACATTAATTAACATTTCACATATAACCTCCACACTAGGCGTTGCCTGTGTCGTGGAGATTACATGGATATACACATTGACCACTTTATAATATAATGTGTCAATCTAACATTCAGATTCCAGAATTAGAATTACAATCAATTCCTGTAATAATAATGTACCTAAATTGTAAATAAAAATAATAAAGTATACCTACTTGTCATGCCAATTGACACCCATACACTGACCATTTTACTTGATCAAGCGTCAAGCCTCATGCAGATTGGACGATAGAATGGGTCATGTATGGCCACCATAAGGAAATCGCACATAAAATATTTTGTGGAGTCTTATAGATATGGTAAACACACAAAATTAGAGGCGCAATCATTCCGCGCCTCCGAGCGTAGTATTCCGGATTGTTTACAGAAGTAGGTAGGCTTCACAGATGCCCGCCGACGCGGAAGTGATGACTGCGATATGTATGGTATGACACTAGTTTTAGTTTAGGTCAAGAGCGACCAGCGATGATCCTTCATTACCAGATCAACCTTTCGCGGAACCGTTTGCGATAACGATGCTATAATAGGGTCGCCCACATCCCATAATTATGTAATCGGAACAAAGTTCAAGAACGTTTTTAAGTTTTACGTTGTTGGTGTCACGTAATACACCGGTTTCTAGTTCCTAAATGTGATGTAAAGTTAGATTCCGACCTCTACTTCAGTTTTTAGAGGGTTTAGTGGTAGGCTGGTAGTATAGGAATATCATTTGTCCAGGTAGGACAAGTTCGTGCCCCAGGCGATCCTGCGTATGTGATGGTGACCTGCGTATTACGACTATTTAGGGCTTAAAACCTTTTATCTTGTTGAAAAAGTATCTTGTAAAGATCAATTTTCTGAAATAAAGTTTGAACATTACAAACTGAATAATATGGGTTACCTATGTACAAAGGTTCAAAGTAATAGCAGTTCAAATGTAGTCGTATAAAGTAGTTGGTTACGGCGCGTCGTGGAATGTAATAGTATTCAATCGACCTTCTTTCACAGCTAAACAAATTCCAATTACATCAGATTAGTAATCGTTACAGCCGCCCTGAGTGCCACGTAACTTGTAGATCGTGGAGAAAGCACGCGGCCTTGGCAGTGAGCCGCGTGCGCAGCCGGGCGCGTCGCCGAGCAACAACCGCATCACAAAATAGATAAGACATGACAGAAAAGAAACTTAGTACATAAGGTTCAAGCACGAGGCACGAAATCAAAGTAAGCCAAGCGCCGCGTACTATATCTGTCGAAAATATCTGTGGACCTGGGGTGGTGATTCCGACCGGTTGTAAAAGTCGAAATCGCTATTAGGTAATTAGAACTTACAGAGCAACGACCTCGCCTATGTAACCTGACAGCGCACGGCGATAGAACGCTATAGTGAAACTGCGTAACAGGCGCATCGCCCGCGACGTTAGAGTGGCGCGGGACGGGGCGACAGAGGGTGAGCGGGCGGCAGGTCCCACCTCCCGCACGCCGCATGCTCGGCCTCTGTCATCGCATTGTGGATGCATTGCACATCGCCTGTTACGCGATTTCACTATAGTTATATTTAGTGCTCGTTTCTTTTCTATGTTTATATATTTTCAGCTATTTTGTGACCGCGGCGCCCGCGCAACGCCGCGCCGCCCGCTCTTCTAATTGGCGCGAGTTTTCACGCATGCACTACACTTTCGTTGTCAATGAACTTGGAAAGCGGGGATGCTCTGTCATTGTCTGTCATTAGATAGCTGAGAATGCACTCTCGCTGTTACAAACATTGCGCTTCGATGGCTGGTTGCACGCACGCAAGTGACGCAATCCACGCAAACGGAATGGAAACTAAACAGAAATCGAGCTGATGGAAAAACAAAGTAGAACAGTAATCTAATAAGTATGTAGGTACAGTCGACCACAGGCTAAAGTATACCATCTGTCAAAATTCTACAATTGAAATTTGAAGTCTATCGCGAATGAATTAAAGTTTATTTCAGATTGCAGAAATTTGACAGATGGTATATATTAGCTAGAGGCCGACTGTAAGTCTTACAAAACAGCGTCTCCTGCGCCGTGTTTGAAAGCAACACGTCTCAATAAATACATTCAAGTGAATAAGAGGCCTTCTGGAATAGTTACTTAGGTTTCCATATTGTCTATCAATTTGAAAACCCTTTTCGGTGCGTTTCAACTCTACACTACCATACTCTACTCCTTTCTAGAAATGTTACGGAGCTTCGACTCCGACTCCAAAAGGACGGAACTTCCGATTGATTTTACACCTCCGACTCCGATAATTTTGAATCCGGTTATACCGAAGATTTGTGAGCAAACATATTCAAATATCAATATTTTATTAAATAGTGTGGGAATAAAGGAATATGTTTTATTGCCGCAAACGTCATCATAAAAATATTGGCTAGATCAGCTATAAAAATTAAAAAACGGTTTAAAATTTGCACTTCTTCTGAACATCTCTCTTCTACCTCCGCCTCCGACTCCGGTTCCGAATCCGGTTCCGACTCCGATAAATCAAATTTAAAACCTTCGGTTTCGACTCCGGTTCCAGTAAAACCACCTCCGTAACATCCCTACTCCTTTCCTATCAATATTAGGTACTTACAGGACTAATGTAATACGTTTAAAATGTTCTTTGCATCTACTCTCTATCAAAGTTGAAGACAGCATCAGCTTTGAAGACGCCTTTCTGACGAAGGGGTGTAACTGAAAACATATCAGCACATATGTAACTTGTTACATTTTTATTTTTCGTCAGAGAAGCGACGATATGTGTTCATTCTTTAAATGTGCAACCAAAAGATTGAAAATGCGCCTTACATTTTTTCTACCTATTCTTTAACGATCTGTGATGTACGGAGAAGCTTATAGTTGCAAAAAACATATCAGCTACGAGTATGTATAGTATAATACCTACTCGTATATGTGAAAGACTGTTATTTGTAAACGGTAATGAAACCATAGACTACACCATACCCTTGTTTGTGCTAGTGTCACAGACTGATAGAGTTGTAGTGTAGAGCTAGGTGCGTTGCGCCCCGGTGGGAAAGTGCGCCCGTTTGGACGCACTTGCCGCTCCAGCGACTACGAAAACTGCCTCGAATGGAGCCCAAGGAAACCCAGGAGTTGTCTCTTTCTTTAATTATACAAGGATTAACGAAATAATTAGCCGACATTTTTCAGGACTTCTACTCGTGAATGATGCTGCTTGAGATGCTTGACATAAAAAAATAATTATTAGACTTAAATAATATACTGATTCACGGGTTTTTACTGTATTTTATTAATTACGACCGGTTTCGTTTACACATCTTCAGGTGTAAACGAAACTGGTTGTAATTAATAAAATACAGTAAAAACCCGTGAAACAGTATATTATTTAAGTCTAATCACGTACTACAAGTTTCACCAAGTACCAACAACCGCAAGTATTAACAATAAAAAATAATGGTGAGAATACAAATTTAGATATCGTCAGAGGAAAGGAAAATACGCTAAAGCGCCAAAATTGATGTTTTAGGAAATGAGATTTAAAGTAATTAATTAATTAAATTCCTAAAACTCCTAAAAATTCCTAAAACTCCTAAAAATTCCTAAAACCTCAGTTTTGGCGCTTTAGCTTTTTTTTCTTTTCCACTGACAATATCCTGTACAAATAGGCCGGTTATCTCAAAGTATTGTTTCATACGGCAAGGTATAATTTGAAAAAAATAATCTTTTATATTAAAGGAATGACAATCCTAACAAAAAATTTCATTTCTGAATTCTGAATTAATAGGTATTATGTAATGTACGTTTTTGCAAATTTAGTACTTTAATTTGTTAGTTTAAAATTATGCACATGTGCTGAGCGACTAGTTTCAAATTAATTACGTTTGTAATGTAGGTAAGTAGGTAGGTACATCTATTAAGCATAGTCATCCATCAACAATATAAACCAACTCGTTCGCGAATGTTTTAACCGGAACAGTGAAACGAACATTTCCGCAGTTTGCTTTTTGTATTCATACAGGATATTTAAAAATTCTCTTCCGATTTCCGTATAACAACGGAAGCTGTATTTCATCGGTACCTACCTAATGTTTTGTTAGATTAATCTAGGTAAAGGTTACGAATTGTGAGCAATTCGTACAATTTCTCGGTTTGTACAAATGCTCAGTTTGAAGAAGACGGCATCGGAGTTCATATTACAGACAACAAAAAGTTTTCATATGTGGCAGCATATGAAAACTTTTTGTTTAATTTCAATATGAAAGAGAACAAGAAATACGTGAAAAAAATTATAATTTTTTGTAGTATCACATGCACTAATTCATTATTTCCAGAAACTTAAACTTTTGACAAAATTCTTAAAAGCATACGATTATCGATCATGGTCAAGTGAAAGTCACATATGAGATTTTATTAATTGCAAAATGATTTTAGGTTTTTGGGATATAAGATATCAGCGTGTTTATCTTAATTTGAGCTATCGTATAATAAATATTTTATTTTAAAAAAGAAAAAAATGTATTACAATTTATGCTCTTGAAGATTTTCATACAAAAATTGAAACTGAGCCATGATGCACCTAACTATATATTTTTTTCATAATATCTTATATATGTGGTTGTATAGATATAATACAAGGCGCCGGCGTCGCCGTGACGCCTTGAAGGAGCTTTTCACATCTTTTTGAGGGATACGTACCCCGAAGAGGAAATCGGAACCTTATTGCTGTCGCTTCGTTGTCCGTCTTTCCGTTTCTATTTTAACTTTCAAGGGTTAATGGCAACTCTATAGATTTTGTAACCTGAAATCACGGCCATAATAAGAAAGGCTGAGAGGAACCTCGCTCCATTGGCGCCGTCGTACGCCGGTGGCGGGCCCTTCGACGCCGCGGCCATCTGTGTCCTAAACCATGTCACCTTTTTGATTAACCTTTACCATGTTTAATAAGTAGTATTATAACTCTGACACCACGTAAGTATCTAAGTATTTAGATAGTTGTTAACTACTTCTAAATGACGACGACAACCGATTTAAAAAATATGACTCCATGGGCGGTATTTTGTTCATTTTGGGCAGGCTAGCTAGGGCTTTGTTCGGTTCGGGAGGGGCCGGGGAGGGGGACAAACAGGACAAAATTATAATAACATTGCTTAAATTAAAATTCGGGATTTCCTGGTAGGGTGAGTTGGACGTAGGTTAATTACTTACTATGAAAAAAGTATGAATAAAAAAAACTTCTTAGTTAATCAAGTAGGAAAATACGTAGGAAATTGATGAACACAACGTTTTTCACTTAAATACCTAGTAGTACTAAACGAGACAATGGAAAGTACAAATATTAGGTACTGTCCCAAAAAAGACAGAAAGGCAATTACACATACTCTGTCTCTTTCTATATCATATCATACCCCCAGAAAGAGATGATCACTAGATAAGTCACCAGTATTTTTAGGACAGACTGTTGATATTTCGTTTGTAGACTAGGTAAGTGCTCACCGCAATATATCTATATCTATCTAATAAGTAGTAATTAGCTACCAATAACATTATTTCCCAGCAGTGGGAGGAGGAAGGGTAGCAATGACCAGCACTTGAGCCGAAGGAAGTGAGCGGGCCCGACCTTGACATTTCCCGCGCTATAGCAGCCGGCAGCGGCACTAGGAAGTAGGAACACCGCAAGCTCACTCCGCTGCCTGCCTAGGGTTACCACACGGTTATCTACCACTTCTAATAATACGTGAGGTAACGGTCGTAACGTAAACGTAATGCATTTTACCCTCTTATTTATCCACATCAAAATACACGTTATCTCTTTGTCATACATTATGAATAATATGATAGCCCGAGAATCCTAAAATAGGAGATAATCCTGCAATGTTTTACCACTAGAGGCGCCACTAACACAATGGTACGTAGCCAATCAACATGTAGATACGTTCCTTTCCACCAAATCTTTTTTTACACTTTACACTCGCGCCACGCTGTCTTAACAGATTTGTAGATCTGCTATTTTGAAATGGCCATATGATGTCATGATATCATCACAATTTTACTAATAGCTTTGAAAAATTAAATTAAATAACCCAAATAACAAGAAATTTGTGATATCTGCAAGAATGAGGTTTCGTTTTGCTTTTCTGTTTACGGAGTGTGCTAGTGGTTCCATCTACGCAGCGCTTTGCGTTTTATGCTTTGAAAAGGTTATAGTAAAATACTCGTACGGTTTAATCGCTTACTGAGGGAAAATAGTTACCTTATTGTGAAAAGGGATCTTACGAGTAAAACGCGTTTAAAGTTTGAAGTCATGTCCATGCGCGAGTAAGGACGACGCAAGCTAGCGCAGGGAAGGGGTAGCTGTGTACATAGAAGCTATTATTTTAGGTTGCCAGTCTCAAGTACTCGTAAATTGAGCAATGTGTGTGCTGTACGACGAGTCAATTTGAAACGGAGGTGAGTGGGAATAGAGCTTGCCCGCACTTACCTACGGTTTGGGTCACAAAATATTTGTAAAAAATCTTTTTGGACTAAAAAAAATTCAAACTCAAAATTCACATAACAAAAACGTTTAACGTAAGGTCCCTTTTCGTATGACCACTCACTTAATTTTAACTTATTTAAACGGAAAACCCAGCCATGCAAATGTGTAGTTAGGTACTATCTTTGTAAATCATACTCCATAAAAATAGAATCTCAATTCATATGCAAATTAAAGTATCATTAACAATTATAAACATTTTATGTGAACAATATTTTTATTTTTTTATATTTTGCATGTCCAAAATTTAATTTGTATTCATTTAATTGTTCATTTTTTTCGTCTACGGATAAAGTTAGGTAAGTACTTTAGTGGTACCTTACTAGGTACTTACTGAATAATGTTTTTTTTCTTAAAACATAAAGACCTGCATTATTTCATATTTTTGCTTATTTCAAAGAAATACCTAATACGTATAATATCAAAATTCAATAACTTTGCCTATTTTATATCTAGTAACTAGTAGATAACCTTATAGAAGGAAAAGTTGAAGGCAAGCGGGGAAGAGGAAGACCGAGGATAAGCTACTTCGATCAAATCAAAGAGAAGGCTGGCGTTGCGTCGTATAAGGAGGTCAAGGAAAAGGCCCTAGACAGGACACAGTGGCGTTTACTACACCGACAAGAGCATAGCTCTTAAATTGAAGAAGAAGAAGAACTAGTAGATGAAATTTATAATACTAGGTACTTATGTAGATAGATTCTTTATAAGACTGGCGCCCGATCCTTAATATTTGTGTCCCTGGTAATGGCTGATGGTAACCCTACACCACACCCACAAGCAACAAGCCTGCTAGTGCCGTGTCACTGCCTGATGCTATGGCATGTCCGCCTTCTCAAGGCCACGTAGAATTTTAATGAACTCCAGCCGACTCGATACAACATAATATTACCTACTTTGAAGTGCTCTCAGCTCGTTTACGGGTTTAAACAAAATTATAATCAGACAGGTATTTTAATCAATCGTGTTTTGAAACGAAGAGTTTCTTACTTTTAAATGTCGCCAATTAAAACTTATATGTAGGTAGGTACGAGCATTTACGTACAAGATCAAAACCGAAAAAAAAACATTCGTACCTTCCTATAGAATGAATTAATGAATTTTAATTTATTTGCACACACATAACACGATAATTACATTTCACTACTTAAAAGTAACTATGACTTAAAGTAAGTTTACATGCGTATGTGAGCAAAAGGGTCCCTAACTCGGCTAGATGTTAGCTACTGCCGCAGCACTGTTTTTTTAATAACTATTTTAAATGAAGTGACAACTCTTTCTTTTGAGCTGTAAAATGACGTATAAAGAAAGAAATAACATAATTATCCATTTTTAATAGGCAATACAAAGAAAATGGTCGGTACTATAGGTGCCTATTTTTATTGAAGGGTAATCCCAGCTAATAACATCTCAATAAACTAACAAAAGCTCAATAACATATCTCTGAACAGCCTATAAAGCTCACTGGAGCAGAGAAGAGCAGGGACAATGGACCCGCAGACCGCAGCCACTTGAGAGGGCAGAGCTAAAATAAAGACACGACGACCTGTCTCGAACGAACACCCTTTATGCTCGAGCAGATGGCAGGTTTGAAAGAATCCGGTAGTCGTGGTGTATCTCTGGGTATCTTTAGTGGTTTTGGGCCCTATTTCACGAAACAAGAATTCTTGTAATTACAAGTCTAAAATGGCAACATTGACTTTGACAACTTATTGACATTTGACAGCTATTTTGTATGGAAACTTCTATGAATATTGTCTTTTTGACTTGTAATTTTACTAGGATTCCTGTTTCGTAATCAAATCTGAGGTCCATCCAAGTCTCCGTAAAACTTCTTTTGTGTTTCCCAACTAAAAATCCGCAATCGCAGTTCAAACTGAGTAATAGATCTAACAAAGCATAGACTTCAGGGTTTCTTTATATTTCATATTAATGTATTACTCAGACTCAGCAGTAAGGCAATATATGAATGGAATGCCTAAAATCGTAGGTAACTTAAAAGAATAAAGGAGTCGTCAGCTGCATAGTAACTAGGCAATTCGTTATGTGCCATAGCTACTGACCAGAATACACATGAGCTGTTTTTGAAGACACTTCGGTGTCGTGGGAATGTCATAATTTCGTCACTATTGTGTTTTGTTGGTATGAGGCGAAACGTGCCCCGAACGACGGAAGTAGGTAAGGCTCTACTTGTCCAATTAGACTCTTATTATACAGGTGAAACAAAAAACCTGTAATTACCAACTGCAAGTCGACTCGGTGTCGATAACTGAACTTAATAAAGAGTACCAGAAAATTCGCAATAAAATTCTACCTTCGAGTCCTTCGACGAAAAGAGTAAAATAGTATTTCGGAACTTGGCGGACACACTCCCGCGTGTGTCTAGATTTACAGAAAATGGTAAACTTAGATACTTGACACAATGTAGCGCTGTTTGTGAATGTGTCTGTATTGTATTCCAACCCAGCAGGTGATCAATACTTATTATAATATATTTTTTACAGTTTCGATTCCTGTCGTATTGGTTGCATGTTGTTGGTGAAAGAAATGAATGAAAATGATGGATGAATTTGAAAATAGAGTTCTGAAAAATATCCGACTATTTGTAGAGACTAGTGCCATCTAGTGGTACATAGTTTTAATGATAATTTAATAAACCAGTAAAAGACAAAATTAAATTCAAGCATTATATTTCTGTCGAATACTTAAATATTGTATTTTAACGTAGATTTTCATCAATAGTCATATCACTGTTTGCATGAGAATACGAGAAATAATGATTCATTACCTTTTGCAAATACGTGTCGCCATCTAGTGTAGAGTAGCATGTATTAGTAATACAAGTGCAAGAAAATAAATGATTTATTCAGAAACAGAAATATAGGTGTAAACCAAGTCAAAATAAAATTAATAAATACCAACACAACACTTATGTGTTGATTATATACTTGATACAAATATTGTGAAACAAATTCTAAATAGTTAAGGTTTAAAATGTTTAAATTGATAAAGACAAAAAGAACAGTAAGAAATGTTTATGAGAGTATTTTATGAGAGTATTTCCATTAAGCTATGTGACCGGAAACAATTACGATAACATTCCAAGAATCAGTTGCTTTATTTCGATTTCACGTGTCGTAGTGTAGGTACCTACTGGTACGTGACAGGTTAAACAAAAGTAGGTACCTACTTGCAACTATACAGACTACCTAATAAAATATCTATAGTGATCACAAGCAAGATTACTCAGGGTCGATAACTCTAAAAGTAAACTTAAAGCAAATCGGGAGACTCGAAAAAATAGCCATCAAGTTGGTGCATTGGTCGAAATCGAAAATAGGTAGGTACTGTCAAAATTATAAACGGAAAAAAAAATAACGGCAGCAAATTGCTTGCGCCTAGTGCTTCTTCGACAAATATCTGGTGAAAAATAAATACTCGTAATAAGTACTTACCTACCTACTTTCTAAGACATCTCCCAATTTTTTTCTGGTTGCAACACTGAAACTAGGAATTATGAACTATACAATGAGCATCTACGTACTTACACCTACTTGGTAACTATAATTTTTTTCATAACATCCGATCTAGGTATGATGTATTGATCATATCAATAGCATCCGATACTTTTTTTTATTGCGTACGTGCCATAATATCATTACATTAGCTTTTACATATAATTAGATAGGTACTTATGTATGATCAAATTATATGACTAATCAATAGGTTCTTGTCCTGGATGACACAATATGTAAATTTATTAGCACACCCAATAAGCAATGCATTATAATATTTTTTATCCATTATAACATAATAAAATTTAAATACTTACCTACTTAAACGTTAATAAGTCATTCTAACTATTTGTGGTGTCTTGAACTCTAGTCGCCTATTGTTTAGCTGTGTTTAGTTAGGTACATACCTAAAACCATTCGAACAAGGATGTAATACTAAATATCCCTAGTGAATTAATTTCAATAATAGTGTTCGTTGAGTGATTTATGGCTATTCAAAAACTATACACGTCCAACTTCGACACAAAAACAGTAATTTTTTTAGGTGTCTTTTACTTACCGCTACTACAAAATTATTTTTATTTTTGATTAAATGTTTTGGAATAAATAAAATAAGCTGGGAAACGTCATTGTCCGAGTTTGATTAGTACGTAATTCCTGGTTGGGAAGGCGCTTGTAAGCCAAAGTGCAACCGCTTGTTCCGGTAAACTTAAAACTTTAAACTTACAAACTAACTGTAAGTTTAAAGTTTACTTAAAACTTTTTTCGAATTAAACATTTTATGAATTCAAGATAATGTTCCTGAACGATCATTATGTTGAAATCCTAAAATGTTGAATTCGAAAAATGTTTAAATGCACAATGTTACAATGTATTAAATATACTCATACTTACTACTAGCTAAATAAAGTATTTTGTGACTTGACCTAATGAGAAAATGTATCAATGCATTGATACAATCATTGAAAAATGTGTTTTGTGCATAGATACAAAACACATTTTGTACATACATTTACAGTACATAGATATATGTAGGTAGGTACCTACTTAAGTAAATAAAATTTGTGCTCTATAGTTTTGTAAGGATTTCATTCCTTCATTATTGCATTCTATAGGATTCGTAACTTAGTTTATTTAGTATGTAGGTAACGTAAATCTCGATGACACGAGCACCAGAAGGCCCGCTCCGGGCGTCCGCGATTTTAATTACGTCACTCGATCGTAGCACTATGGCAGTTCTATTTTCCAGTTTAAAAGAAATAGCCTCGTGAAATATTTGTGGCAATGTATATCATTTATTAAAAGTACAAACAAATATACCCATATCACAATAGGACTCGATTTCACGCCCGAGTTCCTTTGACTTCCTTTGAGATCGCTTGTACGTAGAGCCCCTGTGCGTAGCCGATTTCGCGCGTTTGTATTGAGCGGACTTTCTGGTATATTCTGCACCACGAGTGTTGAGTGCCATTTGGCACATCGCATCGTCGACTGACGACTCATACGCAGGGTGAACGCCCTTTATGGTCATATCATGTGGGGAAACCCAGCATTGAATTGAACTCACAGGGAATCTAGAAGAACTATTTAATTTTGATTGAAACAGGTACTTTTCAGCCTAGTCTAGGTAACTTTTTCTGAAGTGGTGGCAGATAGGTAGCACTTATGAATAAATAAATACACTTGGCCAACGAAATTCAATCGTATAATACAGCAGGACGGCCCAAATAGTGACGTCAAAAGGAAAAAATCTAGACTATCTGACGATAGGAGTTACCATTTTTTTAAAACTTTTTGTCTAACTCGCACTTCGACGGGAATTCTGTTCAAGGTGACATGTATAACGACGATGAAAGCTTCAGTTGTTTCATCATATTTACTTACCTTTAGTACTTCCAGGATCATTTAACTTAGTAAGCTAAGCAGCATAAATAAGACGAGGGTTTTCCCGTATTATTCTACCGTCATTAGATGGTAATCCACTGTCAGATTATACAATTAAATTACCATAGTGGTTGCGGGAACGCGGCCAGCAGGAAACGACTGTCTCTCTCTACCCTGATGCATACTGATGCACCGCTTTGTCTGATGCAGCTTAGCCGGATTTAGCTATTTAGGTATAGGTAGGTCCGAAGAATTGTGGACATTATTCTGGACTAAGATAGCTTAAACGGGTATTTGAGAAGTATCAAATATTAAAAACATTTCATAAAAATATGAGTAATAAATTGATGGTCAAATGTGAAAACAGAATTAAAATCCGTTGAAAAATAAAATAGCTACAGGCAATGAACAATCAGACGGCAATCGTTAATTGTGACGTCACTGTTATGTAGCGCCATACAAGCAGATCCTTGGCTACATAATAAGGACTGTTTTGCTAGAAAGGGACAGAGCATCCCCACACTACTAACTTTAACCATTAATATAGATGATGTTAGTATAGATATCGATATTTCAGATCCATCTTCATGATATATGTTGATTGTTTCAATAAAAAAAATATTGTCAAATACCCTATTACAATTAGCATTCAGCGATATCTGTATCTAGTGTATGTGAGAGTTTGTCTTACGCAAGAATAGACGCGTATGTAATTGGGTTGTAAACTTAAATTTATAAAAATATAGAAATGACAAACCACATGACCCACGATTAGGTATTAAACGGTCAGTTAGTCTGTACCTCGTTTCTAAATTGTTTCATTCGGCATGTTCGTGCCTCTTCTAATTAGTGATGATTGATGGCTATTCCATGTGTTTTTAAAGGAGTGGTACCTACCTAAGTTCATTTTGTGTACATAGATGGTTAGGTATTATACTCCTAATTGTATGCATACTTTCATGGAACGCCGGCACTCATCAATATGACAATGACAAAAAAATACTATTGTTAAATGTACCCGAGAAGTGTTAACATGAATAGTTTCGCACCATTCTCGAGTTGGGGAGTCCGCGACCTTACCAGAATACAAAGACGGGCGGCTCCTTATGCAAGGCGACGCATGCGCGGTCAGCGACTCCCGGCGCTCCGCCCCTCTCTCCCTGCCCCAGTCCACGTGCGTCTGCGCATAAGTACCGCGAAAATGGACATTTCCACGAATGTACCGGAACTTCGGCGCGTACATGAAATGTTATTTCCAAGTTGACGTGACTACATTGTCGGTACGGTAGGTAGTAAGTATACCTATAGTCAATTATATATCTATAATCGTCAGAAGCATAGGTATCTATGTCCAATATCTCGTCATCAGACAAATTAATCACTATTATAAAAATAATAGTTGATAAAACACAGTTAATTTTAGAGTCCCTAAGACAATCAGATATATAAAACCGTGGATCACTCCGGGTTTGCTCCGCTGTATCCGCAATCGCGATAAATGCATTTTTAATTGAGAAAATCTCCAAATAACATTATACTAAAAATACTTACACACGTTAGATATAGTAACTTCTGTAACACCTTATTAAGAAAACTAAAACAAGAATATGAGAAATATGAACTAATAAAAGAGAAAAACAACCCTAGAGCTACTTGGGATATTATCAAGAATATTACTAACAATAAATGAGTCAAACACTTCTTTGTTAACGTTGGTAAAAACCTAGCTCTCCAAATCGTTCCAACTGGCCGACCACAGTTATCCGGTAAATTTTATTTATTACTAATGTTATGTTCCTAGATTATTAACATTATTATCTATCTACAATGGTGTCGGTCCATTCTGAGTCTACTGATGTGGCTACTAAAAGCTAGAACTAAAATTAAACTGTTACGCTCGCATACATATTACCTATATCTTGTGTAAGATATAATTGTGACATGCAGGAACTACACTAACGTCTAATGCCATTAGTTAACGCGTTATTTGACATTAAGCGCAGGTACGAAAGGGCCTAACGCCATTAGTAAAAATTTGCGCTTAGGTCCTTTCACATCTGCTCTTAATTACAAATAACGCGATAATTAATGGCATAAGACGTTACTGTGGCCCCAGCATAAGAGTGAGGGTTGAAATGAGAAAAAAAGATATAAAACAAATGTATTCAACATTGCATTATGCATACATGATTAAACTTAAAAAGACTTGAAATTTTAAAAAAACAACACAAAGACCCACCGGTACGGCAGAACCACAGCGCTGGTTAACTGGTTTTCAGCTGTGCCAGGGCGAAGGCATCGCGGGCGAAACAGCAGGTCAGGGACCAAACCAAAAATATATTTAAAGTAAAAATAATAAAAGTACAAATAAATAAATAAAAATAAGAGTGATGTACTGATGTTTCGTTTAGCGGTGTTAATAATTTAGCGAGTAGTCCAGGATCGGTGCTTACCTATGTATATGTAGCTTGCTTGCTTATCGTATGGTTAGTGGCAACATGTATGTATATGTAGACATACCTACTTAGAAAAAACTTCAATACTTTCGTATTTCTCTCATTAACGAACAGTCAGTTAATATCAAACGCGTAATTCACCGGTTTTCAGCAAACATCTAAACAGGAAGTTGTATAGGTACTTGTTTGTAACTACGCACGAAGGCGTAGGGCCTTTAGAGTTGTCTTGTTGGTTCCATTGGGTAACGGACGCGCAATTGATGTAACCCAATGTAACCGCAGCAAACGCAACCTTTCCGTTGACGCAATCGACTGGTCCTACGCAGCACCTACCTGCGGAATAGTGTCAGTTTAACGCGGAAATAATTAACGTTACATAATTTTACTAAAATTACTAGTCCCTACTACCTAATTAAATAAAGGCAACCATAGGTATTTTCCGTAACAAATCTCGAACCTAGAGAAAAGAAGAGGGCTAAGTTGTAAGAACTTCGAAAAATGATAAGTCCTACTTTTAGTTGTGAAGACCGTTAGTTTTTTTTAGTTTCTCCCCAGGATTATATCCGCCCTGGGGGGTGGGGTGGGGGGAGTGTATTAATCATTAAGTACACTTTCGCTAACGGTATACGTCCGACAATTATATAATGTTTAATGATTATAAAATAATGAGTAACTAAGGGATGGAACATGATTACAGTTAAAACTAATTACACAAAAATAAGAGCGTTAGTTAATAAAGTGTATTTTACTTTTACTTTACTTTACTTTACTTTACCGTTAATAAACTATCTTAGGGTTTGAGTTAAATATTTGTAGGTAGAGTATAGTCGGACAAAAATTCTCTTTCTCCCAAATGACGCCACAGTTCTACACAAAGGACCATAATGTACCCGGATTTTACATGAAACAAGAAAGTACAGTGGAAGACACATCAAGCTATACTCCGTGGAACTCTGTAGCAATAAGTTTTTGTTATGATTTCTTGACATTCGTATGAATGTATCAAATCAGTTAATGTGACAAAGTACTAAAGGATATAACCTGATGTGTCTTCCACTGTACTTGGAATGCTAAACGCACCTCCGTTCTATTTGCGATTCTCGACGCTTTCATCGCTTGGTCATTATTTTAAAACAAAACACATTGGTTGACATAATCGCGCCACCATATTCGGCAAAAATACATTGTTTGGTGTGTTCCCGAACAATGGAGTTAACAGTAAAACTGCTTCTTATTCCGCTCGGATACGGACACGGAGGGACTGTGGGGTCCGTCCAATTATCTGTCCCTCGAATTTACAATCACAT
Organism: Hofmannophila pseudospretella; assembly: GCA_947369225.1. NCBI lineage: Eukaryota > Metazoa > Arthropoda > Insecta > Lepidoptera > Oecophoridae > Hofmannophila > Hofmannophila pseudospretella. Next base: position 8,982,912 of record OX376316.1, read on the forward strand.
CTGAAACAAGCCTTTCCACTCACAACAATACATTTGGAACAGGACAGCAACAGTCGTCGACCAGTAACTCGATCGAAGTGTGTTTGAATAGGTGGATCTTGTCTTGGCTCTTTAGCAGAGCCTGTACCTGTAAATACGGGGCATTGTAATTCAGTGGATGTCGAAACGCACGAGTCGGCATGCGGCAATGCGGATGCTTCGGCGTGGTTTAACGCACCTCGAACCCTGTCATTTAGTTAGCTATACTTATAGTTATGTATATATTGAAGGGTTTCTGTACCTACCTCGATAAAAAATGGTTCTTTCTCTTCTGTGTTTTTGTATTTAACAATATAACTAGGTACTCAGTTTAAAGCTTTGATGATGATGTCTGTGTTTCCTCATTTCTGTGTTCTGTGATGTTTTACTCAGGAATGACCCATATTAGTGTCTCCAAAAGTAGGTGTTCTCATCAAAAATACATTTCGAATGTGCGTCGCTTCTAGGAAGCAGCATCGTTAGCATCTTCCGCATCTCCACCCACTTTATTAATCACTAAACGTCTCGCGGCCAATAAAAGTGCGGCATTTATAGACTGGCCGTATAAAACACATAAATCTGGTCCAAAAGAATGGCCCAGTCCTGTCCAACATCACAGGAACAGATTTCAAAGGCACATCGTTTTTCATTGGCACTATAAACTCAGGTGTTTATGGGATATTGTCATTTCTCTGCGTTTTTTCGACGGTTCTTTTTTATAATTAATATTATTGGCTCAATAGTTTCTTTTAGAGTTATCTAATGAAGTGGTTTTGTTGCTGATAATTTGATTTGATAGTAAAAAACGCAGGTGCAATCTCCTCGTATAAAGAAATTAACACTGAATAAAATGTCATTGAATTCGCGAGTTTTTGAAATCGGAGCCGCTAAAAAAGCGTATGTGATGGTAGTTTTGTTTACCGACACAAACACAATATCGTATTAAAAATTGTTCGTTGCCTTTTTTCCAGTGCGTGAATCGTCTATTTTACACAAGTGCCGAATCCATAGTGTTCCTATCTAACAATCAAAACAGAACTCGAGTTTCTTTGTGTGACTACAAACGCTGCCGAACTTTTGTCAACTCACAGCTTTTGTGACCCGCCGCTGCCGACAAGCAGAAAAAATTAACGCTTATGTATGACAATACATTTTATATGTGAATTGAGATTTTTTAAAGTGATTTGATAAAAAAATGATAGGTTTTTGTTTACGTAGTTTCTCATAAAAATCTGATCAAAGAAATGCCTTATAAAATTTGTTGTCGTTTGATGCAGTTTTTAGGGATCCGTACCCCGAAGTAGAAACTAAACCATAGTGCTGTCGCTACTTCGTGCGTCTGTCCGCCCTTTCGTATGTCCAAGTCCGTTTGTCAAGCGAGTCTAGCACCTAAACGGAATAAGATACAGAGATATAAAATAATACTTATGTATTCGCTTAGTTAGAACAAATCTGAATATTGACAAGAATTGAATTGAAACCATATGGCCTGGCATTACATTTACTCACTGACCTTTTGGCTATCGTCAGTTGCATAAAAAGATAAAATCGGGCAAGTGAGAGTGGGACTCGCGCACCGAGGGTTCCGTTCTAAAAAAATCATTTTCGTTTATTTTTTCTCAAAAATTATAATTAATTAGACTTCGTTTTATTTTTCCTGGAATACGTACAACACCTTCTATCAGTACTAATTATTTCAGATTTTCTGTCGTTAAAAAATAATAATATCATCTTTGTAATAATTCAAAAATTATAAATTTTTGAAACTCCTGTAAATTATAGGTGATTATCTGACTCTGAATAATTTCCGATTTTTCGACATGCAAACTTTGAGGATAGGGGGGAAAATAAAATTAAAAATATTTTGTAATGAAAAATAAAGCCCTTTTATATGACACCCACCCAATTTGCCCCAGTTGTAATTCTAATATTTTTTACCCAGAATAAATGCGGGAAAGCAAGTTCTATAGTTCTTGAACTGTGCCAAATTTCAAGTAGATAGCTTCAGTAGTTCCTGAGGAAAATAGCTGTGACATACAGACGGACAGAAACCGAAGTCTCAACATAAAGGTTCCTTTTTTACCATTTTTATATGGAACCCTAAAAACAAATATCGCTAATCTAGAGTATTCTAGAATGCGTTTCATAAGCAGTTGAAATTATTCACGTTGACAGCTTTACACGTTTCATTTGCTGTGTCAAATAAAAGTTTGATAAATCAGCTGTTAACGCGATAATGGAACATGGACAGTTAAGGTGAACGCAGACTATGCCGCACCGTACGCGCCGCTGTCGCCGCATTTGAATTCTTTGTATGAAGTTCTATGCACCGCGATACTTGCAGCGGCCGAATTCCTCCAGCCGAAGAATGACGTCATTCGCATTCACCAGCCGGCCGAAATGAAAGCAATTCGATGCGGTACGTCTGCGTTCACCTTTAGTTGTCAACATGAATTATTTCAACGCTTTCCTAATCTGCTTAGAACGAAACGTATTTCCGTAGTGATGTACATACAATCCTAGTACTTTTTCTAATGCTAATGTAACTTATAATAATTTCCTTGGTAAACTCTGACCAGGAAACTAAAAAACTTGTGGTTCCTCTGTCTACCCCCTCGGAGATTATGGACGTGACAGTTATGCTATACTTTGCCATTGTTAGTTTTTTAATCTGCTCGCTATGAAAATAATAATCTGAGTTCGCTATTCACAGCTACCATTTAATTCCGTAATAGGTAGGTATGGCGAGGGTTTTTTAGTTTGGTCAGGGTATTGGTTCATATCGTTTAGACTTATTGCTATTAAAGCTCGATAGAAGATTATAATTGAGTTCCTCATGTTGTAGAATTTTATGTGAGCTAATTTTTATTTTCTGAGCAATCTTCATAATGCAGATAGTAAAATACGCTCTTGACTTGACTACTCTATTATAATCCTGGTCAGGTTTTAAATGTCCGCTTCGTCGTCGTTGTCGGTGCTGTGAAAATTGCTATGTTTAAGTAAAGAGTGCCAATTCTAAACAAACCTAAATGAAACTATCATATCCATTCACATACTGCATTGTGTAGGAGTGAGCGGGCGGGACGTTTCGTTATCTGAATCGATACTTATACGTGACTGAAGTTCAAGAACCTAAATAGTAAATAATTAAACGCGTACCTATCCTTCCTGTTACTCGGAACGTTGCGTACCTATTATCTGTATAGTTACAAACACAGCACATCTCTATACTTAATTTCCAACTGTCATTTGTCAAACCAAACACAAATGAAGCTTTTTTCGTATTTTTATAATAATTTTTAGCAGTAAATGTATCAAAACTGGATATTACCCAAGGATAAAATGCAAAGCACCATCAAGGAGCTCCTTGATGCTTTGGGGTAAGGTTAATCGTACGGTATTTGCCGCAAATAAATAGGTTACTTGGTATTGTGATTGATGAGGTTTTTATTGAATTTTCAGATGTAGTTTAGAATCTGACACAGTTCTAGACTACATCCAGAACGACCCTAACTATGGCAATAGTAGTTTGTCCTCGAAACAAGTGAATGAGTATGCACAAAGGTTGGCGCTAAAATCCTCCAACGGAAAGGCGTTCCTCAAAAAGTATGAGGATCTGAAGAACCGCAAGTAAGTTTATTTCTTGAGAAAATATACCTCACAGGTTGTTAAGACATTTTTTTATAGCTTTACAAACATTTATGTGTAAACATTGCAGTGGTTTCATTTTCCTAATGTTGCTGAAATTTCTTTTCAGTACCGATAATCTGTCCGATATCATAGTCTTGTTCTACAAGTTGGTTTGTGATGAGAAGAAATTAAAGAATTCAAAAGCAAAAGTTTCTCCCAGGACTGTGGCGCTCGGAGACAACAAACATCAAATTACTAAAGAAGATCTCCCACAGGTAAATGCCACAGAAAAATCATAAGGCTGTACTCTATGTAGGTAATGGTACTATAAAATTTTACTGAATTTAATTTAGTAGTAAGTACAAAATAGAGATATATTTTTTTACTACTTATTAGCTAAATTTTCCAAGACAGTTAAATTCTATAAATTAAATAAAAATCATTTTGCGTTAGTACATATTGTGTTAATAACAATACCTTAATATACATGTTAGTATCAAATGTTTGAAAAAAAAAAAAAGATCCTAGAGTCCATAAAGTCAATTACACCGGCAGTGGGTGGTAAAATCTCTGTATGGCAGGACTAATAAGGGGACTTTAGTATTTCTTACTTGATTTTTAATTTCCAGTACTAAATTGATAGAGTGATCGTAAACCTCTTCAATGAGGAATATAACAACAAAGAAGGTCTATGAAGTAAGGATATGTTTAGGGTGGAAACAGCATATTATTATTGACAATCTGTGTCTGTGTGAACTAAGTGCTGAAAATCTTATTTTCCAATAATTAAGTAATGTTATATTATATTTTGTATACTTCCTACCTTATTAAGCTACTTCTACACTGTTTTATTTGTCTGTTGCATTACATATTTCTAGTGACAATCAAATTTCATGATGTTTCAGATAAAAGATAAATTATTAAAAGCAGTAGATGAGAGCAAGAAGCTGGTGATGAAGTTTGAGGAGAAGGAAACAAAGCTAAGGCCTCAGTGGTACAACAGCCTGGATCTGCCCAACTGGGCCAAGGATTTCCCTTCTATGTCCTGGGATTTCCCTAAGGAGCCTGTGCCGATTGTGGCCTCTTTAGGTTAGTGTAAATAGGATTTTTTCAAATTTAAAATATTGCTGGTATGCTAAAATTTTTTTTATTGTATAAGGAGAACAGACAAGCAAACGGGCCATAAATGTGACCAAATGAATGTACATAAATGTTATTCTACACTTTTCTATAAGTTGCTATTTTAGATACGCAACAAAAACCCCGAAGCTTGATTCTGATTGTGTCTACATTTTTGGACAGGGAACCCCGTATGTATTTACACCTTGCCGATTGCAATTGTTTTTACACCCGCTGTTGCGATACCACCCGTTCTGAATAGAAAGACAGGTTTCCCTGACAAAAATACTTATGTCCAATAAATATTCTGACCTTTTTAAAAACTTCTGTAAGTTTATGAAAAGGCCAAAGTATTTTCTGAACATTTGTCAATATTCATAAAATCATTCATTAATTAATTAGTTAATTCATTTTTCAATTACCTTAAAACCAGTATTTTCTAAACATTTGTCAGGTTCATAAAATTATTCATTAATTAATTAGTTAATCCAGTATTCAATTATCTTAAAAACTGTTATAAGATAATGTTTCTAATTTTCTACTTTTATTCTATAATATAAAGTCTTACATAAATAGACTGTTTCACATTTATTTTTCAGCCGGTGTCCCAGTAGTGTCACAAGAAAACATTATCATAGATGAGCTCCTGTATGTCTTCTCTGGAATTCCTGGCAACTTCATAGTCCATCAACCAGTGAAGAAAACCTTTGACCCCCGTACATTCCAAATATCCGATGATGTGGATGATGCACTGAAGCAAATCATACAGCAAATGTTGCCTCTGGCTTCTAACTATTCTATAGTGAGGAGATTCATTGAAAGTTGTGATATGTGGTCTGGGCAGGTGTTACATGCTCTCGTGGCTGCCATTGAGATTTTATTGAAGGACTATTATGTAAGTACTTATACAGGATTTTAATGAAATAATACAAAACTGTTTAACATAGAAGAAAAATGCTGGGTAGATATACTGCTTACGTAGTTTTTACAACTTATTGTAAGACCATTGAAAACTTCCAAAATAATATTATCTTGTACGTATAGTGTATTGTGTGTGTGTGTGACAATTTAATTTGACAAGCAAATTGCCACCTTCGATATTACGCGCAGTACATTTTCGGATTAGCCAAATTTATATACCAATCTAAGCCTATTTAATGAAGAAAATAAGTAATTTATTGCCATTATTATATTTTCATAATTCCTTTACCATCCTTCTATTGCCTCACAAAGGAACAGATCATCAAATTCAATGACCCGTGAAATTGCGAATGTTGTTCTATTTTTAATGGCTCTATCTAAGGTATGATGATGAAGATCTAAGGGTATGTAACTGAATCGGAGTCAAACAAGGGGAATTTTATTAAACTTACATCACCTTTGAATGTTATTGCAACTTTAAAAAATATAAGTAGTAGGTGCTGAAAAAGATATATTTGTCATAAAAATATGAAATAAGCAGCTAGCAACGTAAAAGGAGTACATTCTGTGTGGGAAGTTTTTTTGCTTATATATAAAACTCGTATAATTTTAGGTTGCTCCTCAATTCTGAGCCTAATACAATTTTGTTACACCCTGTGTATTAATGATGATATTATTACGATTTCAGACGATGCTAGCCCAGTTGGAAACAGAGCACCTATCAGCGAATCTGACGTTGCAGAAACTCTGGTACTTTGTGTTGCCCACAATGCACACCATGCAAGTACTTGCTGCTATTGTCACTAGCATTGGAAAGGTACGTCATTTAATTTCAGTAGAAAAACACCACTAATTCGATTTGCAAACAACCGGCAAGGGTGGCATAAAAGATGTAATGTGATATGGAAGGATTAGTCACCCGGATGTCATATAAGATCCGGCCAAAAAATTAAAAAGATAGTGACGGGAGTTGATGTTTTGAGAAGGAAGGTTGAGGGTTAATGAAGGTTCAGTTTAAAATGATATTGAACTCCTAACCACACTCTTCCTCTTTCAATGTCTCTGATGATGAGCATGACCGACACAGAAAATTAAATAATTTTCCAGAGCGAACTCCGAGGAGGCGGAGTCCTGTCAGTGCTCCACGACAAGACAAACATGTTGATGGGAGACGCGCGCGCGCAGGAGATTTCGTTGTTTCTCACAGAGCGAGCTTGTAGACCCTTCTTCAGCATTCTAGACCAGTGGATACACAAGGGCACTATTGTCGATCCGTATCAGGTAAAGTATTTCAACTACACTTCACTCGCGAGATAAACACATGAGATTTCGCTGTTCTTCACCAGCGAACTAGCAGGCCCTTCTTCAGTATTCTAAACCAGTGAATATGTCGCAAGGAAATAGCCGAATCGCCTAGGGATTTGGCCAAGACGGGGGAGAACTGTTGCTCTGAAGGTTCGGAGCACCTTTGGCGGCAGGTGGAGGGTATGAAGGGAGGGGTTCCCCAGGGTTCTTTCTTCCATACAACCTATATACTAATATACTCATTAAAAAGGTAAAGGACGGTACTTACGCACACGCAATATTTACAGCCCCCTCCCCACATCCAACCAATGTCATAACTCATTATTACATATTATTGATGTTAATCCATCATCCGTCACAACTGACGGCCAATAAACCCCAAATCCCTAGGGGATTTGACTATTTCCCTGCGACAGATACACAGTTGCACTATATCGATACTTGAGTTAAAATAAGTATTATTGTATTATGTTCGATACTGATGACGAATAAAAGTCATAATTGACAACGCATGAGTGTCTTACAAAAGTTATATTTCAATACAAAAAAGTTCCGTGTATTTCCTTCCAGGAGTTCATGATAGAAGACAACGAACTAATAAACAAGGAGGAACTACCCGTGGACTACTCGGCCGACTACTGGGAGAAGCGGTACTGCTTGCAGCGCGACCGAGTGCCCAAGTTTCTGGACAAGTTTACAGATATCATGCTGCGGACCGGGAAGTACTTGAATGTCATCAGCCAGTGTGGTAAGTGGTTTATTACCATGCAACAGGGTACATGTCAAATACCCTACTTGTAAAATAAATATTAAATACATTTCATAAAAATAAGAAAATAGACATAATTTGATGATCAAATGTGAAAACAGAATTAAAATCCGTTGAAAAATAAAATAGCTACAGGCAATCAAAAAATAGACAGTAGGCGACGGCAATAGATAATAGGACATAAAACGCAAAGCTTTGCGTAGATGGAACCACTAGCACACTCCGTAAAGGTGGTAAGTGACGATGAGGTCGAAAATGGAGCACACGGGCTTAATAAATACTGGCTCTTCTATAAACACTGTCGAAACACGTCAATGCTGAAGCAAAGATATTTGACGAAAGACTTTACATAGACTCTTACTCTACGGGGATTATGGAAGTGAGAGTTATGCTATGCTATACTTTACGTAGAAGGTTGGTCGCTATCCAGGCGGACCCTGAAGGGATCCTACCACCAGCAAGTTACTCGGTTTAGTCGCCTCGTACAACAAGCTTGACCAGTGGCGATACGATATTTTAATCCATCCCTTACACAGAAAATACTACACGTATATTTTCTTACAAATTTTTACTGTCTTGCGCGTGATATCTACGGAAACATGGGACATAATATGCGTGACAAGAATAAGGCAATTAAAAAATAAAACAAACATCTTTGGTAATGCAACATAGCTAAATTTTATATAACCAAAATCTGGTACTCTCTGGAGAGAGAGAGAGAAATTTTCCTTGTATTGTAACGCTTTTGCTTTCACAGGCAAATCAATAACCAAAACGAACACAGAAGAAATCAAATACTCCCTCAGAGAACAAAACTACGGTGCCATAATACAGAAAGCCTACTCTTTCGCCAGCAAGTCGTTACTGGAACTTCTATTGAAGGAATATGACTTGATGGGCAGACTGAAGTCGGTCAAGAATTACTTCCTAATGTGCCAAGGGGACTTCATTGTGCAATTCATGGACGCCACTGACCAGGAGCTTTCAAAGAAAATAGATGATATTATTCCGTCGAAATTGGAGTCTCTTTTGGGACTTTGCTTGAGGTATGTGATTTTTTTCTTCTTCTAATTTTGTAGTTTATGATTCTTCCATAAACATTGTTCATAAACGTTAGGGAAAATAAGTGGTAATAATATCCATAAATGACGATTTTGATTGAATGTTATGAACACCAGTTCAGGAGCACCATTGAATCTAGAAATAATATTTAAAATGCAGCTTTGAATGGCTCTAATCTAGCTGATTATTGAAAGCTGGGCACTTCTAGTATTAATAGTATACAAAAGTAATCTCTATCACTCTCGCTCTTGTTAATTGCGTGCACGTGTGAGTGAGACGAGCTGACGAGACGGAAAGTGTAAACGTGTGTATATTGCACGTGCCAGCTTGTTATACACCTGCAATTTCTTTTACATTTGTATGAACGAATTACAACAGGTTTTTTTATTGTAGAAAGAGAGCAGACGAGCAAACAGGCCATCTGTTGGTAAATAGTCACCGTCGCCAATAGATATCTCACCTCACTATAATGTTATTAGAGGGTTTCGAAGCGCTGCTAACCTTAAGAACTTAGGTGTGCCTCATGTAATTACATTGTAACTCTTCCTTCAAACCAAAACAGCAATGCAAGTATCGCTGCTTTGTGGCAGAAAAAGGTTCTTATTGTAATTTTTCTTAACGTAATGTTTCAGATTGTCAGCAGCTAGTCATGATCCCTATAATGAAGATATGAGGGTGGAACTGTTACCATATGATCTGCAGTTCCAAATGTTCAAGATTTTATCCATTGAGACTGAAGACGAGAAAGGTAAAAGTCAATAATATATGTGTATCTTTCAAATAATCCAAATTTCATTTTCTGTACCGAAAAGCAATGATCTCAAACAGTAGTAAGGTTTGTAGTTCTTGGAACGTCCATAGAGGAAATTCTTTCATTTAGAATTTGTTTAGTAGATAAACATGTATGACTGCTTTTGATAAGATGACTTCACCTTTAGAGTACATGAAAGGAAAGAACAAAGGGTTGAGTTGAGGTATACGGAAACATCGTAAGGAAACCTGCATGTCTGAGGAAAAAAGTTTCCGAAGGCTTGTGAAATCCACCAGTTAGCACTGGGTCCGCTAGGTGGATCATGGCCTGTACCCCCTTGTGCAAAGGGAGGCCTGTGCCTCAACAGTGGGGATGGCCCTGGGTCTTTAGATGTGGTTGAAACATGATACAGTGTTGATCTTTTGACCAACGACACCAAAAAGTCTTCAACATGTCATTTATTTCCGTTCCAGAGTACAAACAGAACAAAGACTGTCCGCCTCTAACTGGCATAGAAACGTTTTCGTTCGGCATGGAGGTGAAATGGCCCGTATCACTAGTGCTCAATCACAAGGCCATTGCTTGCTACCAGATGATATTCCGCCACCTGTTCTACTGCAAACATGTCGAGAGGCTTCTTTGCAGGTTAGCCTACATTATTACTAGTTTAGGTGTCTGGCACAGAAATAAATCATGATAGAACGTTGACGGTCCGCGTCGAAAACGGCACTGAATGATTGAAATCTTGCAGTATATTGCAAGATTGAAACACGGGTACCCGCCCACTTCACCGTTCTATCTTGATTTATTTACAAATACGTTTATTTAGCCAGAACATACTAAAAATAGATACAATAAGTAATATAACAATTTAAATTAAAAATTTAAACACTCAAAAACCGAAAACTAGATATATTTTTTTTTATTAAATAAGGAGAGCAGACGAGCCAACGGGCCACCTGATGGAAAGTGGTCACCGTCGCCCATAGACATCTCACCTCACTGTATTAATATTAGAGGGTTTTTGATGCGCTGCTAACCTTGAGGACTAAGATGGAGTGCCTCATGTGCCGGAAATTACGCTGGCTCTCTTACCCTTCAAACCGAAACACAGAAATGCAAGCATTTCTGCTTCACGGCAGAAATAGATAAGAGGGTGGTACCACCCCAGGCGATCCTTCACTTTAGGATCTACCACTACCATAGATAAATAAAATTAAATAAAGAAGACATTATGGTATAATACAAGTGGGTATCTGTTTACAACTATCAACTCCTGGCACCTGCACTAGCCAACGGCTATCTTGTAGCATGCCAGTCCTTACATAGATAGCCAGCGGGATATGATACTGTGGTGACTGGTAATAAAGACTGACTGAACGTTTTCGTATGGAGGTCGTCGCTTACCATCAGGCGAGATCGAGGTCAAATGCGGATTTAGTAGTAAATAAGGACCTTTTCGAGGCCAACCAGAGGGAGAGGCAGAGGAATCGATGTGGCTGCCTTCTGGTCGGGAAAAATCTAATTCGGATCATCAACACGAAAGAAGAAGTAGTAAATAATAATAAAAAAGGCGAAATATCTCTAGTGCTCAATCATAAAGCCATTGTTTGCTACCAGATGATATCCCGCCACTTGTTCTACTGTAAACATGTCGAAAGGCTTATTTGGATGTTAATCTGCATTACTACAGGCCAACCGTTCAACTGAGTTGGTTCCTGAGGTAACTGCGCAGTGCGGGAGGGGTGCCTTCCCCTCCCACAAATAATCCTTCCCGCACTGAACTATCTACTCGTAAGTGGAGTCTCTACTTATGCAGTTTACTTATTACAGTGATAGGTCAAACAATGCTTAAGGTTTCAAAAGGCAATGGGCTAAAATATACGTTATTATGTGACCCAGTCCAGCTCAGCAACCAAGTAAATGATTAATTGACTGTTTCTTAATCAAAAGTATTGACAACGACATCTTATGTGTATTTGATTGCAGAGTATGGTTGTACAACAAAGTAGTGAAGCGGTTCTCTGAGGCTCGGCTGTACGCGGACGCGTTTGCGCTGCGCCAGCGCATGCTGAGTTGCATCCAACACCTGCAGTATTACATGTGCGTCGAAGTGCTCGAGCCTTCGTGGTGTCAGCTTATACAGAGCCTTGATAAGGTAAGTTATAATATAATTACTATTATACCATGTACAAAAAAGCGCAGTAAGGCATTTTACAAATACTTATCGCGTGGGCACTTATGCAGTCGCGCGTTTTTAACACGGCTTAGATACGGCGGGACGTATCCCAGTTTTTGACGATTCCTGCCTTCTCATATTCCTTCCACATTGCTACTCCTTCCTTCTACACTGCTAAAGTGCCCGTCAATCTTTATGGCGCATCTGAATATAGGCACGAGTCGTGTTTCAGTACATGTTTTTATGTGTTAACGGGGTGTAGAAGAAACACGACTCGTGTCTGTATTCAGATCCGCCATAAAGATTCTACTAATAATATTCCTTCCACACTGCTACTCCTTCCTTCCACACTGCTACTCACATTCCTTCCACACTGCAACTCCTTCCTTGCACGTCCGAATGGGTTAAAAAATCCATGGTTCTGGCGGCCGTGTGAGCGGGAGCGTTGTCTTGGTGAAAAATTATACCACGCGTTCCGTTTCTCGGATGATCGTCATTCAGCTCCTGGAAGGCTTGCGGCAGGCAAACCTCGCTATACCATTGGCTATTAACTGTTCTTTGGTCTTCTAGTGGAATTACGGCTATAGACCCACTACGACAAAAAAGGGCTACCCTTTTTTGTTGACGCTATGACCGCTAACAACCTTAGTGGGTAAATCGTCTTCTTCAAAGACCCATTCTGTCGATTGCTGTTTCGTAAGTGGGTCGTAACTGTATATCCAAGATTCAAAGTCAAGATGTAGGTCACCTGCTGTGAGCTACCTCCGTCGAATTTATCTAGCATAAACTGGCACCAGTTTACACGTCGGACTTTCTGCTCGTCTGTGAGAGTGTGAGATATCCATCGCGATGCAACCTTCCTAACTTTAAGATTGACATGTAAAATGGTGGAAACTGCCTATGATCCAATTTCAGTTCATCCTGAATCTCGCGCTTGGTAATGTTGCGACATTCCTTTTCTTGAGTGTCTGCCGTTGGGGGTCGCCCCGGTCTTCTTTTAGGTCGCTTTGACCACGCATAAACTCATGAAACCAATAGGTGATGGTGGCATGTGAAGGACCCCAAAAGCACTGATTAAATTTTCATATGATACCTTATATGTTAACCCTCGTTTAAAATCATAATAAATCATAACACGAAATGCTTCCCGCGTTACCTCCATCGTAGCGATTGAAAAGTGACAGACATGTTTTTTTAACACTTAATTAAAAAATAACTAAAGGTCGCCAGCCAGTGATATTTGGCCAAGGAGTTTGTAATACAATTTGCCACCAAGGGATAATAATAGTAAAACAATGAGGTTGATAACATGCCGTTGACTAACAATTTTTGGACCGCCACTCGTAGTACATTAATGCAGACACAAGGAAATTAGCCATTACCGACCGTGGAGCAGTTTTAAAGCACCAGGCCGAAAATGGCTATTTCCGTCGAGGCTTGCACAAAATTTTTCTCAATTAATGCGAGGAAATTGAAAATCAAAAGTAGTTTATTTCATATAAATAGGTCGTTTGTAGGTACTTACTGATTCCTACATGAAAGTACTACTGGAAGCGAGTTATCAAATCACTATTTATGCTTCATTCAGGATATCTGGTGGCTAATAAACGTCTTTATTACTTCTATCACCCTACATGAAAGTACGCCCGGAATCGAGATTTACTTCAAGTTACAACATCATAAGCATACTATGCGGACTCAAAACAAAAGACTTCCTGTCATTAGACCGGTTTTTAAAAAATAAGTATTTGGTTTCGATACAGGAAGTATGTATTTCCTTGGCTCAAATTCGAAAATTTTAAGCACATTTTCGAGCATCTTTGAGAAAAGTAATTTTTGAAGGCATGTGGATATCGAAGGCGTGAGCATGGTTCATTCATACCCTTGTAATGTATAAAGGGAGGCATGTACGAAACAGTCGAGCACGAGGACATAAATTCGTGATGCAATAGCATTTATCTACGTGGTCTACGGCTGCTATCTAACATAGAAGCACATAGAAACACTTTATCTAAAATTGCATGCTAGATTATAGGTACAGCTGCAGCGTTCCAGGCCCAACAGAACTTCAAAGCATCACTTTCAGGTAAGATATTGTAAGATCATTTGCTATTGCATTCTTGAATTTAAATTGTTTTCTGACCAGGATATTAGATGTTGATTCGGGCATGTGGAAAGAATGAGTGACGAACGAATGACGAAACAGGATACGAAGCGAAAGTGAGTGGAAGGAAAAGCGGGGTCATCCTAGACTGACCTTTAAAGATCAGATTGATAGAGTGCTCATAGATTTTAATATACAGAGCAGAATACCCCAAAGCATGCGTGAAACGACGAATGACTATAGGAAGCAAGAGAAGCATGCTAAGACAGAGACCCGTCGCGCTCCATTATCTCTGCCTACCCCGCAAGGGATATAGCGTGAAGTTGTATGTATGTATGTTAGATTTGTGTCTATGTTAATATACTTAAAAACTACTATACTTTTAAATGGGGGTTTGAGGATCTGATACAATTAAATAAAACGTAATTAAACATATGCAACGTTTATTTCATTAAAATATTTGATCGTATTCTAATGGAAGGCATTTTTAATTATTTTTTAATTAGATAAAGTATATAGACGAGTAATAAAAGACGCACAAATATGTAATGTACCCTAATCTATGTTAAAATTAACAGTAAAATAAATGCATCAAAAGCTATAAATATGGAATCTCTATTACGTACAAAACATAAATATTTAATTATTGAACAAAGTTAGTAAAACGCACATATAATAATGCAGTGTGGTGATTAGTACTTCTGGGATGATTGCAGAGCTTGCAATACATCTTTCAAAGTGCTTTCTAAGCTCTCGATTTTCGTTTCATATTCGGACAGCTTGTTCTTTATCTCATCAAATTCTGACACATTTGTTTTCTTGCTGATCACAACCTTGGCGTTTTTCACAATCTTTCTGTCCAGTCTGTAGTTCCGGCAGCGCTCTATACAACATCCACCGCTTTCAATGTCTTCGTAATCTTCGCCAAACTTACCTAACGGCTCAGGGTGCGGAAACTGGATTTTATTCTCCTGGTTAGGTTTTACAACTATCTTATACTTTGGTAGAAAATGCGGGAACAGACTTATGCGTTTAGCGAAAGGCTTTATACATAACATTTTAGGAGTTATAATGTGCAACTCTTGTAAGTATGATGGTATCCAAGACCAGCAACCTGAAGGTTTAGCATACTCTCTTGCGTTACCGATGAGCACGCTTTCGAAGTATGATATCAGTTTTATGCGTGAAATGTGTCCAACTAGTTCAGCGTCTGCTCTTATCTCTTGTGTGTCGCTGACGGCTAAACCATTCAGCAGATTAAACAGTACAATGGGAATCATGAACACGAACACAATGAAAATTATATGGCTAGTCACCGGGAATGTGCTGAACTTGATGGATCCAGCATCGAATTCACCCGTCAACATAACGATGGTTTTGAATAGAGACCTGCCAGGATCTTCAAAGAAGTCCTCCTCTTCTTCTTCGCCCTCTTTTTCTGTGGTATTCGGGTTCGGCGCCTTTTGATCCTCCTGTTCAGCGACATTTCTGAATAATGTGTAGAAACTCAAGGCGAATGCAATAATCAATATGCAATACCAGAGCAGAAATTTGAAGAAGTTCCACGACACAGTCTTCAACATTGTAATGTTTGTGGACAGAGTAGGAAACTGGCCGATAAGTAATACCAATTCAGCTGATGATAGCAGAATAGCTACAGCCGATAGTTGTTGCTTTGTGGACTCTTCCACAGAATCTTTGCATACTATCCATGCTGTCACAAATATCAGTGCTACCTCCATCCAGTTCTCGATACTCTGTAAATATCTGGTCGGGGACACTAACAATTGAAATAGCTCTCGAATAATGAGCAGAATCAACCCAATAATAGCACCAACATGAGTGATTACATTCAATACTTCAATGGCATCTGACTGTTTCTTCTCAATACCATACCCTAATATGATGTATAGGATTAGACATAGCCATAAGAGAGAATAAAAAGTAATGTTTGCGTAAAACAGACAGCTAATTCTTTGCCATTTTAGGTACAGGAAACTGGTTATCACTGGATGTTTTAATAATGGTCTTAAATCTTCATTTCTGGTCATGTACAGTAAGGCGTCAGTTTCAGGAGCTAAAATAGCATCATATTTTTTAACATTATTGTTAGAATTATCCATTAGTGGCACTTTACATACCTCGTTTTCGAGTGAATTATTTGGATAAACTAGGAAGCTGTATTTCATATGTATTTCGTAGTCATCGTCGCTGGGTCGCTCGCCGTTCGTCGTGATACATTCGTCCAAGTATGTTTCCAAAGTCTTGGCATTTATGTCTGCCAGTGGCGGTTCGTTGAATTTGTTGCGCAAACCCACGCATGCTCCATTCCTAAGCAAGTCCAGAACCGTATCGTGGTCACCATTTCTAGCAGCGTAGTGTAGGGCTGTATTGTCTTTCATATCGGGATGGTTAACATTGATACTGATTTTGGGATGTTTAATTAATAAATCTAAACAACCATTGAAATCTGCTTTTGGATTTTTAGCATACGATCGCATTCCTTTGACAGTTATCTGTAATAGCGACTCACCATTAACAGGGTCGAACAAAGTGGACTCGTTGTCAATAAACATTTTAAGAATTTTACAAAATCCATTTTGACAAGTGTATGCGATGGGGCGGTTGGTATTACCCGAGCACGTCGCGTTTGGATCAGCACCAGAATTTAATAATGTTCCAACTACTCTTTCAAAGCCTTTCTCAGTGGCTAATTGTAGCATCGTATTCATGCCATTGTTAGCGGCTAGTGCTGGCCGGTGTTCGTTTTTCTTCACAAGTTTTGTGAAGTCACGGACAAATTTATCTTCTTCATGTCTACTGAGATATGAGAATAGTTTGTCAACGTCAATGACTTCGACAGTTTCGGAGGAAGAATCAAATTTCGCACATAAGTGCGGGAATGCTTCTTTCAAGAAGTATCGTGCTGTTTTCCCTCTTCTATCTGTATACGTGTCTATATCAACAGGTTCCGTAGCGTAATCCAGAATTAACGTGATCACTCTCTCCAAGCCTTGTTTTGCCGCAGAATACACAGGAGTTATACCTTTGAGATCTGGAGAATTAGGATTACAGCTAGCTTTGAGAAGGAGTTCTATCATATCTTCATACGTGGCTAGTTCTCTTTCTCTGTCATCTTCTAAATCCTCTATTTTCTTTATAGCCATGAGCAATGCTGTATTACCCTTGTTTTTAACGTTTACATCTATTCGATCATCTTCTAACAATACTCTCAAGGCTTCAATGTTGCCATTTTCAACAGCAAAGTGTATCGGAGCTGCTGAGTGAGTTTCGTTTATTTTGTTAACTTGCACTTCATGTTGCAGTAAGAGCTTTACGAATTCTTGTTTGTTTGTTTCGGAGACGGCTAGTTCGAGGCAGGTTTTGTAGTCTGGGTACTGGTAGACGTACTCGAGGTCCACGGCGCCGTAGCTGACGAGTTTCTTGAAGGTTTGTAAGTCATTTGTGCGGAGGGCTGTTCTGAGTTGAACTTGCGGGTCGCTACCGAAGAGCGAACCGCCGCGCGACAACCGGTTAGCGTTCATCTCGTAACTGTCCCGCGTCATGTCTTACGCCACACTGGCATCTGGAAACAACAAAAACAGAAATAATACCACCAATTTTCTCATTGATGTTAATTGTTTTCAACCGTCTTTTTATACTTTTCTGTAGTACAACTGGTTGTTAAAATGTTAAACCGATTGTTCAATTTAATTTAATTACCGTTCCGACCGACCATCTGGTTTACTTTCTCAATACTAACGCACGGTGAATCTAGTTTATTTAGTCTTTGAAGGGATACGGGAGCGTTAAACGCCGGAGTCTACATGTTGATTTAATTAAACATGCTAAATCATTGAATAAACATTCGTGTGAACCATGATTGGCGTCTGGGTGCCGTTAGCTGTGTTTAAATCTATTCAATAAACGAGTTATCGCCGTTTACTCTTAACAGATATTATCGTTGGTTTTTATCAGACGGTTGCTGGTTTGTTTGAACTTACAAATAAGTGAAGAAGGCAATTTGCTAATAACGAGATTACCTATGTAAATTGATAATAGTAATCTGTGTTTGATACCAATAAAGTTAGATATTCTTGTGCAATGTCAACTTTAGTAGTAAAAGTACACTTATCAGTCAGTCACTGTATAAAATGAGCGACCACGTAACACGTAATTTAAGTTTACGCGGTCCGCCTCGGAAGCAATAATGAGGGGGCAATTATTCTGAATTTCTCCGGGTGCTATAAAATTAATGCTCCACGCGTGCCGGCCTCTTTCACCTACTAGAACCGAGTAATTGGACCGATTTGCGCTCTCTATGTTATTCTTAATTGTAAAAACAGGCTGCACTCCAATCTCACGTAAAATGTATCTTAAAACGTATGTCGGAACAATCAAAATAGCTCCTCAGAAGTGTTGACTAGCGCGTTTTATAGTTCCCAATTTGTGAAGGATTTTATTGCAGTATAATTGTTGTTTGAAGCTCGATGAATCGATGAGAGGCGGCATGTTTTGTGGGTGCTGTTGTTTTACAATTTGCATACTGAACACCCGCATGTTAACGTTATTTGCTCTACCTATTCGTAAACTCCTTATGTCAGTGTTTAGTTTCGTCGTTCGTGATATCTGCCTGAAATGTTTTTTTTTTCAGCCAACATTATTCATTTTATTATGCTATCGGTCATGAATGGGGGATTAGTGGACGGTAGTTTAATTTGTAACGCTTGTCGGACTAGTTGAGAAAATATTTGTCTTCGGATTTGCTCTGAATACGTCGCGATGACTAAACCTCGCCATGACTATTGGGATCGTTGTAATGGGATTACGAGAGCGTGTAAGGCTTTAATAAATAATTTTACTTGGGTTACCTACTTCATTTAAAATAGCTATATTATGATTTGAGTTACTACAAACAACTTTTTATGGTTTATTGAGTCACCAAAGTTTCTAAATTGTACCGTATATGATAAATTATGTCTTATGTATACGAGTACCATAATAAACTAATTTATTTTTGAAGATAGGTACTGCAAATGTTGTAGAAGAAAAGTTGACATGTAGATTCATACTGATCCCCTTGCAAACGGTCACGTAGTATTTATCATTCTTTCTTGCTTTCATCGCATCATTCTTTGGTGTGATTTATGACTAAACACATATGAAGACGTAGACATGTAGCGCAGGGCCAAAATAAAGTGGAAATTGGACAAAAGTTCAAAGAGCCATAAAGCGTTTACTCCAAACAATGGCAGTGCTCGCCCATCGGAACGCGATGAGATGCTCCACATGGTCGAGGTTCGGGCTATAGATACAGGCGCGTACGCATGTGTACCGTCGTCCAGCTAGTATATGAGCAAATCCTTTGTTTCTCTTTCGATTGCGCCGAACATCAGTGCCGAGTTAAGAGATCATGAGCCGATTCCACTGTTTTACAACATTTGTTGTTCTTTTCCAATCAAGTAGTGATTACGATTTCGTATCGATCCAATTTTAACCATATTCAGCTAACATAGCAGCAGCAGCATTATGAGCAGATCTATTGATCGTTGGCTTCCTTGACCGAACCGTAACGTTAATCCAACGGTTCTTGACTAGTGGCATACGAAAAACGTCAAGTTCAATTTCGGAATAGTGAATAGTTGCATATGAGAATTACCCTGTTTTCGTATTTGAACACCAACTGTTGTTTTCTCTATTTTTCTCTTTTTTTCTTTTCTCTTTCAGTAATTTTATCTTCTATTATAGTGTCATTTTTAATAGTGCATACATATTTAAATCTAAATAATTAATGTCTACAGAATAAAGAAATGAGAAATTGTTGCCACTATTTCCGTTAAAACTTGTTTTCGTAATCGACTGCAAAATGACTGCACAGTAATCAGACTTAGTATTTCGAATACTTCTGCCGAAGCCTGTTTTCATTCCCCCTCTCTCGCTCTCGTCAGACGAAACATTTCCATTGTAGTCCGCTTAACATCACCTGTTTAGTTCGAAGCCGAATGGCCGGCGTTTAGTACACCATTGATTAATTGACGGCTCTACCGAGCCTGTGGATAATGAAGTCGTTCTATAAATTAGCTGTAATTCGACCAGTACTTTTCTTTTTAACGTTTCAATAGGCACATCTTTTTATTAATGCTTTTTCACCGTAGTTTAACAACACGCGAGTCGTTTGTATCGAACATTGTCAATAAACATAGCGTGAGAGTTATGTATGTATGTAAACAACATACGTATCTCATATCCGATTATTGATGATATCAAGCAGTCCTTAGAAACAAAAAATAATACCTATTTTGTAATATTTTTCAAAAACTGCTAAGGTGTTGTAAACAAGCAAACAATACAAAACGTAACAATAAGACTATTTCTCTTTTATGTGTCTGTTATGTCGTGATTTTGTGATACTGAGGTATCAATAGCTTATTTTAGCATACGAATACATTTAAATTGCTCATGTAAATATTCTATGGCAGCCAAAACCTTCACCTACATTGCTGAATAATTCACCTTCACTATCCTTGGCATTTTGGCGGTTTAAATTAAAACACTTATGAAAATAAAGTGAGAGCAGGTTAGCCGTGGGCGCGCCCCTGTCACCCATGACTTGCAAAACTGATAGTACTGACCTTTATCTTGCTTTTGTATACTTTTATGGAATCTAATTTTATACCTATTTGAATGAAGTTGGAATAATGAATTAATGTTGGAACTGCATGAAGAGTCCACGGAAGAAACGATAGTAATAATTTCAGTAATTCATTAAGTACCTACTTAAGTAATTTCAGATTTATTTTCGATAACCTAACGTTAATCTAATTTTAAGGCGTAAACTTAAAACTTTCAGAAATACCTTTTTTATTAGTATAATATAAACAATAATAATTTATTTATAACAATCTTCTATTTAGTTACGACTGACGGATCTATCAAAATCCATTCTCTGTGAGATTATTTTTTTCGATATGAACAAACCAGTTCTTTGGGAATCTAATATTTCTGAATTTAGCGCTAGCTCTATTTGGTTGAAATACTGTCAGTATGCTCCATGACACATAAGCCTTGACTCAGCCTCTCACACCAATAAAGCTATCCACATTTATATATCAGTAACCCCATCGTTTCCATTTGCATAGTGAGTGTGTTTATGTTAAATGTCAAAATGCTTGATTCATGCTTCCAACCGAATTGTTCGAATTTGTTCTGAAAATACGCTCTTTGGGCACTAACACAGAAACTTGGTACAGTCAACCACAGGTCAACCTACCCAAAACGTCAAAATTTAAGAATCTGAAATGTATCATAATGCGCAGGCATAAGGTTGAGATTTAATCGAAGGTTTTTGACAGATGGTCTACTATTTATATGCTTGTGGTCGACTGTACTCTGTAGTACTAATAAATAAATCGTAGTCTTTATTGTGCGGTTCAGGAATAACGCGAAATATTAAATATTTTCAATGCGGTTTCATCATTAGATAGAGGACCACTTTGCGACCTCGTCCCAAAGAAGTATACACCATATTTCCACGGGACGAAGTTGCGGCCAAAATAGTAATCTATATAGGTATAACTTTGAAAGTTTTGTTGATGAGGTACGATTGTAGGTACTGTACATAAATACTGATCGCTTTTGCAATTAGTGACTTCCGTTGTTTCTTTAAATCTTTCACGTTTTGTGTGCACGCTACCGGTTTTGGCGCTCATGTCCGGTCTAATTGTAGGACACGCCTCTCCGTTCACGGTGAAACCAGCATAGAACTCAATTATATTAATTTGTTAGATGTTTGGAAGATTATTATCTATCACTACTGTGTTAGGTGAAAGGGGGATTAGAAATAACCGAAACGTGCTCGATAAAATTGAACCAAAAACGTGATTCAATTATTATTTTGTTTATGTGGTCAGTATTGTTTTGTAATTCATTTGTGTATTAATTTTATACTTAAAAATAACCTCGCGGTTTCTAAATTAGTTAGGTAATAGTAGACTATGTTACGTTTACAATATGGTCTATATTAAATAGTTCAGTCATCCTTCCGCTCCTGGCCATGATGATGTTCTTTTGTAATTAAATATGACGAGAAAGAAGTTGCATTAAAATATTCTTATTTATAAATGTATTATTTAGGTTATGTTTTGCGCTAGACAAATAAATGTACATAAAAGCTTTTATATCATGAATAGTGAGTTGACATGACAACAATATGAAGTGATAAATGTATTTCGTCTACAACTAATACTATTTATGAATGGCCATAGTGCCTCGCAGACGTAGACGGTGCGTGGGCGGATGATACAAGTTTGGCCAAATATTATGCAGGCTGAGTCAACATGCACCTCGACAAGTTTATGATGCAACCTGTTTTTGGCGGCCCTTCGCGTTATTCAATTTCAATATCCTTGGGCGACAGAAAACTTATCATATTTGATATATCTTCTGATATTTATTTACACCTACTTTCAATTTAACACAATACAAAAGTTTTTACACCTTTTAAGTGGGTTACTGAAATATTGTTACTATTAGGTAAAATAATGTAAAAGTTTAAAGTAAAAGGAGTAAAAGGAGCTCGTCGCCTAGTTGCGAGCACGGTCCGAAAGTGATCATGCAGGTTAAGCGACGTTGGCGCGGTTGGTACCTGGATGGGTGACCGCTAGTGGCATATTTCATCTGACCTCCTCCGTGCCTCGGAAAGCACGTTAAGCAGTTGGTCCCGGTTGCTGTCGTTCGACAGCAGTCGTTAAGCCATGTCAGTTGCATACGGGCGGCCTGAACAACTCTGACAAATAGGTTGGCCACTAACCATACGATAAGCAAGCAAGCAAGCAATGTAAAAGTTCGGCCATAAGTGTAAAAACTTTTGTATGAAAACCTACCTAATAAAAACGAATTAAATCGTCTCTATCCAATCTTGTAGGTATCTGATCTGAAGCCTTTCCGAGAATTTCAAACTTATTTAATATAAAAATGTAAACGAAAACGAGTTTTTGTGAAATATCGGACAGACTATCACGCTAACTAACGGTCACTCAAGCTGCTATGAATTTAAATTAAACTAGTTTCATCAGTATTTTGTTTAATTACGTCCCTCATACATAAGTCAACGTAACGTTGGCTATGTTGCGAAGAAAGTTGGATATAAAATTAGAAACTCAGATTCAAGTATAAGAGTCAAGAGTATCAGAATATAAACATAAATGCACTAACATCAAGATTGCTTATATGGAGGAATCGTGAGTAATAAGTGGGGGCTATGTTTATTTCATGTATCATAAATTCAGAGCTGATGATCCACAGGTACATATACCGCATAATAATATAATGCACAACAAATATATGGCCAGAGTAACCGTATAGCAGTAGATAACGTTGCCACATATCCGGTGCTTGACCAACTAAAGAGTAAAAAGCCTTCCGTTCCGCACACGATATTTCAATTTGGGCACGCACATTGCGGCGTCGAGTGTCTCGCTTTTTGTCAACTTTGTGCTTAATTTGCTTCGTCCTAAAATTCAAGACGCGTTCTTTTCTTGATCTGCTTTTGTGTTTGAAAGTTATATTGTAAGTGAAGTAAGTAGTTGTAAATATTTTATTTTCAGCCTTTACGGCCTCTCTGAGGGCGGCATACATATGGTCTGCATGCTTCGTCCATGGACAGGAATTGCAAAGACCATAATTTACCACTCAAACTCAATCCTGATTGGTGGATTACACCTTTGAATGTTTCTCGCGCTATAATGGGCTTTTGAGCATTGAATTACGAAGATATAATGAATTTGCTTCGCGATAACGTTATAATATTCCAAGGCGATACCAAGGAAATGTTTATTTTGGATTTCGTTGCGAATAAACTGCGATCAGGCCTGTATTAACGAGGTTAATTCCGATGAACTTTGATTATCAAGTGCTTAATAGCCTATAAAGAGTTCGAGCAATATGCCCGATCATTTACGACACCCTAAAGTGCTGGTAAGAGCGTTGAAACTCTTTGCGATTCTATTTCGAGTCACTGGAGCGGCGCCGGCACTCTCGGTTTGTGATTAACACTTTTTACAAAGATTATTGCTACTTCTATACATCTTTCTTGAGAAGAACATTCCGTCTGTTGTTACGGACGTCGGATACTTTATTCGTTGGCTCTATATAATGTTTCCATTTTGTATTGTTTGCAGTCGTGCTTAGTAGGTATATTACGAGTACTTTACGCTTCTAGTCTCGTATCGCGGTTTTGTATTTTTTTAAATTTTCTTTTGGATTTCTTATAAGCGTTGTCGCCGAGATTAGCGTCGGCTTCATTTTCTTTTTGTCTTTTATTATCGACTGACACACTTGTTTATAATGATACTTTTTGTAACCGGTCTGCTTACTTTCCATTATGTTCTGAGACAAAATAGGATGTACAATACAAGTGACTAGCTATACTGATAGAATATCTTCTATCGGTCTACGAGTGTTACAAGTCCATAAGAACATATTTTCCCATTAACACATCCAAGACAGTAAGCGTCTAATAAGTTTGCCTAAAGTGTCATATAAAGTGTTAAATTTGTTACCTTAAATTGCGTACCTATATCCAATTATGGTATAATACCGTTCATTCGTATTGTTACGGAAGTCGATAATTTTATTCTGAGGACTAGTTTAGTGTGCGGTTAGAGATCCCTTTTTGGCGTCGCGACTTCGGGACGAGTGGGCGAAGTGTCGTCATCGCTTGTCAATAGTTGCACCAATGTTTGTGTTGAGATGAGATGACCTGTGAGCAGCTAATGTCATCATAATGGACAAATATAATAAACAGTTTTGTTGCTCGGTTAGTGCTTCAGTTGATGACAGTTGGAATTAGGTAAGGGTTTGAGAGGTTTGCGATAGTTTGCAGTGATTGATTTGTTAAACAAGTCACTTTTATACGGTTATGCGAATTTAAATTTTTTTAACCATTTTTTTGAATTTTTTTAGCACATGGGTAAGTGTCTTACAAGTAGGTTTTGTTTGATATTTCGGTTACACCGTACTGTAGGTAGTTCGACTTCATAAAAGTCCTAGGTACCAAAGTTATTCTGCCGGTATTTTTACGTTTCCCCCAAACTTCTTACTTCTAAGGTTATTATGATTTAGTTTTATATCCATCACGTCGTCGTGGTCTTGTGAATATTTATTCTATCTAAAGCTATTATGTTATTCGTCTCACATAACTACCAGATCGTGTTTCACACAAACTAAACAAAATATTTGAAATCCGCTACTCGACTAGTTTCCGAGGCTCCATGTTGCAGATGCCGTGAGAAATCACGTATTGCTTATTTTCAGACCACCGTGGGTCAAATTGATGACTTTCCGATGGCAGGCACCTTGTACGAAGGTCGTGTAGGTCATCTTGTGCCTGTCAAACTCATTATTCATCTCTCGGCCTAAATCCACTCATTTTGCTACAACTCTCTAAGAATATTTGATTACGATGGCTAGTCCATTTTGTAAGCCTGAATGAGAAAGCATAAAAGAAATTCTTTAAATACTTACATGGTTATTAAATTACGATCGGTAATTGAAAAGGCTTTTGAAATCTATTATATATTACATAAAAATAAGCTGATAGAGATCAAGTTAAGTAGATACGAATCAGATCAAGTTAAGGAGACACGAATCACAGTTATATGATACATCTTTGGCTCCATAATTTGAAAATGCATAGTCGTAGTTACTGGATTTACATGTGTTACAGAGCGGCATATTGCTTGACACAAATATTCGAATCCACATATTTCAAACAACACGCATCTGCAAAACATAGACTCCATTCATGCTTAGTTAGCCTAACATACCTACCTAGACTAAAACCAGTTGCACAAGTTGCATCTACTCCTCGGTAGATACCTGACTGACCGCACACTTGCATAACATAGTGATACCATTCGCATGCATTTGCAATTTAACGAATTCATTGTCTTTCCAATATTTTTGAACTGTCACCGGATATGCTCCAACGTTTCAATAATACCACATCGCATCGCATACGTACGTCTGCCACTTTATCAATTACTGCTTCCCGCGGACAGTGCTCTACGGGCCTGACGACCCACATGTCCTGCATCATCATATAATAAGGATGACGTCATCTCTGTCGACCTTCTCTGAGGGCTCGACCGTCACATGTGATGATCTCTTTTCAATGTTTACACCCACATATGTTATGTATTTCGTTTTACGTTTGATAGTTTGGGAGAATCCTGCCTTAAGTTTTACCTAAACGTGAATGTTAAGGAGGTTATAGAGTCTACGAATCAAGCCTATGTTGTCTAAGAGCTACGTATATGCACGATCAATACTAACAATATTTTTAAACCATTTAAAAAAAACACAGCCTAAAAATATTATTTATTGCTAAACCTCTAGGTTTAGAAATCGAACGACGCATTTACGAGTACAAACATCGCGAATGGAAACGTCGAAATTTTACATCAGAGGCAATTTTCGGCTTGATTATTATGTTTTATTTTGAGAATTCTACTAATCAGTTATTTAATTAAAACTATTTAAAACCTTCCAGTGTAGAGTTCTTTGAATATGCATATTTAATCGCGGTGTCATCGATACGAAACGGCCGCCATAATCACAACATTCAGCGAGGGTTTCAAATTGCGATGTAACTTACATGATGATTGCAAAAATGTCCTTTCGAAATAACACGAATTAAACTGATACTTAAACTCTTCAACCCACCTGAACAAAGGAATAATCACTGAAATTTACTGAGGCCACAAGCACTTGTTCACTGTCTGTGGTCATTGGTTCGCGGTACGTCGGTGCGGCCGCGCCACTCGCGCTTTGGTTCGTAGTGAGGCGGTGCGCGGGCGCAACTGTGGGAGGCGATCCGACTGATCCTGCGTTAGCGACTGTCCAAGCTAATACTACTCGTACGTGCCACTCTTCTGATACTGACCAAGTAATCGCTGGTACTGGCCGTTTTGTTAAGTTAATTATGTTAGACTATCTAAGGTACTTTTGTTGACTGTAATACGTTTGGAATTTTAGTATAAGTAGTTGCCTTTTTGTTGTCATCGAAAAGTTTTCGGCAGCTCAGTTTTTGTGATGCTTGGTTTGGAAACAGAAATACTGGCCTCTTTTCTTTTGGTAGATTATGTTTTGAATTATTTAGCGGAACTTTTGGAGAAGTTCCGGTCAGCCATATTGTTATATTTTTTTTAAACCTTAAGTTTTTGTTCTGTGCTGTGGGCGGAGCGGCCTCTCGATAATTTGTAGGCGTTACTCCTTGCAAGAAACTACGTCACAAGGCTGCTTACTCATTGCTTTGGGTGAGATGACTGCATTGCACATTATAGGTACAGTTTGTGAGGGTGAACTAATTATTTACGAAGGAATCATAGGTGGCTAATGTAGTATGTTTGTGCTGTTATTATAGCTTCAGTAATTTTGTTTTGATTACATCATGTCGCTAACTATTCGTTTGTACTATACAACATTCTGTTTACAAATTGTCACGCAACAGCAAATGATTTCTGTAGTTACTCTCCTTATAAAGTCTTGATAGACTCGAGTCGATCTCGCCTCCTATGTGTGGTACAAAAGAAATATCATCTGTCAATATCTAGTAAAGAGTTTTATATATATACCAGAAACTAAAAAGCCCTTGTCAAGAGGGCGTCATTGGTAGTTTTATAATCTGTGTTACGGAGTTGGCTATGAAAAAAATAGTACCTTTTAAATCCGCAATATGGCGCGGGTTTTTTAGTTACCGGTCAGCGTGTACTATGCAATATTAATATTTAATCTATGGTATTACTTTAGTGGTGCTTACTGCCATAACTCACGTACTAATAATATGTATCACGTTTGCAGGTGAACAATGTGGACGAGGTACTGGAGCGGCACAACGACTTCCTGGAGGCGTGCCTCGGCGACTGCATGCTCACCAGCCCGCAGCTGCTGAAGGCCGTTACCGCGCTCTGCCAGGTCTGCGTGCAGTTCTGCACGTTCATACAGGTGCGTGGACACATTCAGTAATGGTCTATCTATCCTGTTACAGCAGAAGTGGAAGGTAGGCGAGCTTTTTCTCGTTACAAATACCTACTTACTATGTCCCTTTTTAGGGATCCGTACCCCGAAGGGGAAACGGAACACTATTGCGGTCGTCCGTCCGTCTGTCTGTAACGCGGGTCTAGCGCCTAAGCGGAATAAGATACATACTTCAAATTTTCATATAATATTCCTTTGACCCAAATCTGAATATCGACCTTAAAATTCTTTAAAAAAAATTTTTTTAGAGAGGGTCAAGTAAAGGGGGTCGATAAAACAAAATTTTTGTACTCTATCGTGTGGGGTATCGCTTATTATAACTCATCGAGTAGAGTATGATTTTAAAAAAAATATTTTTTTCGTAGATTAATAACGACATATGCGCCCCCGTGAAACTTGTCAGTTTTAGACCAGTTTTGTTACCAGGTCTATCTCACGAACAGTATTATCTAGGAATTTGAAAATTGGCTAAAGTATTGGTCATATCCTCTATTTGAACCTCAAATACTAAAACTTGATACATCTGTAATAATTTGTAATGTGTGAGCAAAAACGATCATAGTTCTTTCACTCACTACCTTATAGACCTTATTGTACGGATCCCTATAAACATGGTGAATCCCGACTCGCACTTGTCCGGTTTTTTTAATATTAACCTGCAAATTGATGACATGTAACTTTGATTTTATCACTTTTATCTCTCACAAGTTCACAAAATATATTTTAGTTTGGTTGGAGGGTTTCTCACTTATGGTATAAATCAGCTATGTATGCGGTGATGTAAATTGCATTCAGATATTGCTTTCTATAGGATTTGTCTTCTAATTTCCTAATAATATTATACTTTTCTTCAGATAACTATTCAATAGGCTATTTGACTAATTTTGGAAAGTCGTTTCAAATTGTTCTTTATTACACAATAAGCACACTACATTGATATTTCCGGGAGATCTACTGTATTTTTAATAGAAATCATTGTTAAAGTTTAAATTTCCCAAACCTCGCCAAAAAGGCTGTTTCTATAATGGCGCTGGTCACATAACACGTCTGACGTCACACGCAAGTAAACAAGTTTATTAATCATAATAAAACAGTGCAGCTGAAGTGAATTTCATCATTTTTCTTCAAATTTATTGGATAGAATGGTGTATTAATGGTGTGTAGTGCTACAATGTACAAATACGTCTAAAAAAATTACTCCATTTTGAGATTCGTAACGAATATTTATGCGACTAATCATAAGATTTATCAAAAATTATCAGGAAACTATTTCAGAAATAGTTCGAAGATCAAATATAAAACTCAGAAAATATATAATGCTTACTACAATCAGTCGATGAAGCCATGTTTACTTGCGTGAAACGTCACCAGAGTTGCAACCAATCACAGGGCGTTCCCGTCACAGATAAAATTTCAAAAATTATTATAATTTGTTTCGTGTAATTTACAAAAAATAGGCATAATTTTATTTAAAATAAAGTGAAATATGTTTTTTACGCTATTATCTGATGGGATGACCACAATTTGTAGTATATTTTCAATGTTGTCAAATAGCCTGTTATTTAAATACATATTTATAAAATCTCAAATATTCTATAGTTAAACTAATTCGATTATTTGGCTACGATTTATATAATTAATTTATTTTGTGTTTTTCTTTAACGCTACCAAAACACGTTAATTGGCAAAGGAGATGCACAAGTACTTCGTGGATGCAGAGCTTAACAGTATGCTTGGATCGACGTATGACAGTACAGACTATGGCGAGGTACCTAGCACACAATCCTAGTGCACAAGAGTAAATAACCCAATCAATCGCACTATAAAACGTCATTTTACAAACAATGTGAATGCAACCTTATCAGTTTCATGGGCAATTAACGGAACAATTTTCAACCAATCACAACGCTTTTCCGGAATAATCTGTTACGTGATTGGTTCAAAATTTGTCGGTTTGAGAAGGCTGTGGTTACATTGTGCCTGTAGGTGATTTAGTGTTCTGTCATGTGTAATGTAATGTATGCTTCCATGTAGTATTTGTGACGATACGACATCATTGTTCTTTTTCCTCTTCTAGTTATTTGGGGTAAGTATTATTTATTACCATAAGACATCTAAACTTAGCACATTTATCAGATTCATTAATTATATGTATATCGAATATGGTTATAAGTTAAAATTCATTTCAGTTTAGAGTTCACACTCATTTTTGTAGATTTCAAAATATATGTAAGTACTATTGTTCAAATATTATTGCAAATCACATTAGATTTAGACGGGTAAAATCTAATATCATTATCCTAACTTTTGCCCACGCACACGGAGTTAAGTCCTAAAGTTCGTGGGTCGCCTAGGACTCCACGAGGCCGGTTCCCTTCCGGTTCGGTTCGCTTTAACCAATCCTAAAGCGCTGATTTCAAGTGTGGGGAGAGCGGACCGCAAGTAATTGGTTGCCGCGAACCGAACCTAGCCCTTAATTCACTATCGATGGTCTATCATAGATAGCGTGAAACTGACCCATTCACTTCACACACACATCACACTTCGGCCACCCTTATAAGATTTATTTGATGTACAGGGCACGGGCTGCGCTGGCTCAACGACGAGCGGCTCGGCGGACTCGTTCGCGGGCTCGGTGTCGCGCTACGGCCTGCGCTTTACGGCCGCGCTGCTGTCCATGCTCGCCATCATCGACCGCATGCCGCGCGACAACAACAACAAGCTGCTCAACATATCGGCCAGGTGAGAGTAAGAGCGGCTCGGGCACTCGTTCGCGCGTCCGACGCCTTACATTACTGTACAGTGGACAACACATCAGGCTATATATATCCTTTAGTACAGTCGACCGCAGGACTAAAATGTAAAAATTTGAGATTCTGATAAGGCATAAGGTTGAGATTTAATCGAAGGTTTTTGACAGATGTATACTATAGCTTGTGGTCGAGTATGTCCTCTCTTCAGCTTATGAGCCATATCTGTTCCGATAACTGGGATTTATAATTGAATAGGCGTAGTGAATAGGCATTTACTGAACCTGCATGCTCCATCGTCGCTTACTATCAGGCGACATTGCGGTCAATGTGGGTTTAGTTGAAAGAACATTGAAGTGATGGTAGAGTTTACTCATTTCCTATAGGAAATGGCTAAAAATGTATGTACTTTAAGGTATTTACAATAAGAAAATTGACTTTGTAATTAAATAAAAAATAAATCTACCAAGAGAGTCGTTCTATGTGATTAAATCCTTAGGATGATCAAGACCCACAGCAATGAGGAAAACGTCTTAGAAGAAGAATTAAATAACATATTTGTTACAGATTGAAATTCAATACATACTACGAGAAGCAAGTGGAAAGGTTCTGCTCGGACGGCAAGCTGCTCGACGGCGGCGAGAAAAGCTCGAGCGCATCCTAGCGGCGGGCCGTGCGCTTGCGCACCAAACTCGTCACCGCCGTGTGACGCATCGGCTCCCGGACTATTTACAAAATTGGTATACAGGCCTATACCAATTTTGACCAAAGTGGTATATCAGTTAACACAAATTGTAAATTGAAATGTTGTACAAAGTTGTTGTATATCAGTTAGCAGAACGTGTAAATTGAAAATTACTTCTTGACCAAACACTCTATACTATAATAAGTGGGTTGATCAGGGTTGGGAACTCAAAATATTTGTTTAAAACTTCGGAATTCACAAAAAAATCAAAAAGTTATTTAGTGACCCAACTGTGGCTTACTAAATAACTTTTCGGAATAAGTGTAGGTATTCTGATTCCCGCTGATGATTTTCATTCTCAAAAATCTTATTTTCACTATCTAAGATTAATTCACAAAATGGATCTTGAGCGAGGAGTGATTCCGGCTATAGTATCGGAAGTAACGTCAAAATTATAATCTCTTCAATAACTTTGGGTTCTCGAAAATAATCTCAGTAAAATTATCAATTGCATTTATCGAGTAGGAGTTTGAATCTTGAGTAGAAAATGAACAAGTAACGAACATGTAGTGTAGTGACTGTAGTGAGGCAAGGTTGGTAGAAACGTTTGTAGGTTGTTTTATGTTAATGGTAAACATTCGTTCTCTTCCCATTAAGATAGGTTAGAATAGGATGGTTAACTTTCTTATCAGCAAAACAATGAACAAAAGTTCCTCCACAAAGTGGTACAGTCATTTTAAAGAGTGGAAATTATGGAGATACGTCGCGGTGTAATTTCATACATATTCTCCGGCACGATATTGCCTAAATCATGAAAATAATGGCACCTTTCCATACACGTTTTCAGTTAAGGTTGTTATTATTTCATTTCATCTCTTTAAAATCAGATTATTATATTTTTCACAAAAAAGTAGTGTTAGGCATATGGATGAATAGGGGTGAATTTTTACCAAAGCTTTGGTATGAATATCAGCGCAGTGAGTTAGGTAAAAATCCTCCAATAGGATCGCATATGACTTGTTTTGAGGTGATAATGAAGCGATGCTATTGGCGGGTTTTAATTTAGCTCTCCGCTGAGATTCATAGCGCAGCTTCGGTTGACATTCACCCAACGATATCAGGTTATAAAATCGGCTTAATTCGGTATAAACGATTTCTGTGTTACAGATAAAATAGTTAAAATAAATAATCTTCACTCAATGAGGACATCACTCAAATAATTTCCGTAAAAACTACATACCTACCTAATATAAAGTGGTGTAGGAGTAAACAAACCTATTGAATTGAACAAATATTTTATATCCCGTTAAAGGCCCCTGCTCACAGGAGGCGGTCACGTGTTCAGCGTTCGCACTCTGATTAACGCAACTGGTATGTTTCAAGGAACGTTTTAGATTGTGAACAGATCAAGGAACGCTTCAGATTGTGGACAGATCAAGGAACGTCTGTCTGTCTGCTCGGGTCTTACTAGCTACTTCCCCCTAAAGCTATATCTCGTATAGGATAGGATAGGTAACGCAATCCAGCTCAAAACGTCTACTAAACAAAAAGACAATAGTATAATGTATATATAGCTAAAAGGCTAGGTAGCCAAATGGCGTCAATATGGCTAAATGACTAGATAGTAAAGTTACAGAATATACATACATACACCTTCCGTCAGGGAATCGAACCCGAATCTCCTTGGACCCAAGATAGGTTCACTATGAGATAGCCAGGTGGTCGATTTAGAAGTTTGACATTTTTCTAATTGGTTCTTGGTTATTTTGCTTCTTGGACGATTTCCGATTCTGACGTTATGCTACATGGTCGTTTTGCTTAGTAGACGTTCTGAGCTGACTCCAGGTAACGCACTTAGTACAAATAACTTTTTGTAACAAATGTACTACACAATGGTGATATTAAACAGTATTTTTAAAATTTTACTTATTGGCACAGTTAATAATATTATCCATAATTAAATTACTCCTAAAGAAAGCAATATGCCCCATAATTATGATAGTTATATCATTGGTTAATTATAGTATTTTTGATATAAAGAAAACAATATTCAGAGTACATACATTATTAACATAAATATCTAAGTATTAGTACGTAAGTCACGAAAATTCTCATTCCTTGCCATAATTAGTAGGTTATACCTATAGAAACCATGACATTATAAATGTGTACCTATTAAACATAATAAAACTTGTTGTCAATTGTAATCTGTACTTCCTTGTATGTTCCTTCCTTGTTACTTGTAATCATAATTTTCATAATAATGGTATAGCTACCGGCACGAAAGATGAACAATGACGGCAATAGGAGATAATCCTGAGCATCAGAGCATTCTTGAAGATGATTTATAAGCCGTGCCTCCAGGGCATATTTTGATCTACACAATACACAAAAATATCTTCTTACATTTTTGTTTCTCAGAGATGTTTGCTTCTAAACCCACTTCTCATGCGCGTTTTGGTTTACTCAAAATCATTTTTTTCTTCTACAGCTAAGAGTGAGAAACAAACATGTTAAAGGCCATCGCATATTATACCAACTCGACGCGAACCCGGCACCAACTCAACTCTGAGCAAAGCATTGAAATGCGTCGAGTTGGTATAATATGCGATGGTCTTAAGAGTGAGAACAGACCTATTTTTTGTCGATCTTTTTGTATATTTTGCGTAAGAGACGCGGATTTACTCTCATCTGTAGAAGTAAATGTTTTGTGTGGTGTGTAGACCAAACATACACTGAAACACGGCTTTATGTCGTCAAATTTTACATATGTGAATTGGCTGTGGAAATCTGATTTATTCTCATCTAAGTAATTAGTTCGATGCTAATTCTGCACATTGTTATATGTTAAGTGTGCCATCGTTTCTTGTTTTATGTCCTGTGTTTTTATC
The DNA here is from genome assembly GCA_947369225.1 of Hofmannophila pseudospretella. Lineage (NCBI taxonomy): Eukaryota > Metazoa > Arthropoda > Insecta > Lepidoptera > Oecophoridae > Hofmannophila > Hofmannophila pseudospretella. The sequence goes on from OX376316.1 coordinate 9,017,133, forward strand.
TGGTTTGGAGCAATTTTCCCATGCGAGAGTAATAAAATCAAAAGATTTTAAATATCTGCGCTCGTCTGTCGACTGGATTTTGTGTTCTTGATATTATTATTATACAATAATAAATTTGTGAATCTTAATAAGCTCGTGTAAATACCATCGTTATTATCGAATAAACAAATTAATAAACTAAGATGTCTTTTATCTTTACACACATCGGAAAACATTCCTCTGTCTACTCCCTCGGGGATCAAGGGTTGAACGTGTGTATTAACTGTCCAATTTTTTGGGGTATTACCCGTGGTCCAACTGGTTGTACCAAAGGGATTTTTTTCCCCAGTAGACCAACTAATCCAATGTACGGTCGCGACCTACCTAAAACGTCAAAATTTGAGAATCTGAAATGTATCATTATGCGCAGTGACAGATGGTTTACTATAGCTTGTGGTCGACTTGCGGCTCATAAAAATTGTACCTACTTTTTATTTTTCGTGGACGAAAGTTTGAACAAAGAAAAAGTATATTCTAAAGTTCCAAAAAAGATCTGTTTGTTTCCTGTATATGTTTATTATTCACTGTGTTATACCAAGCCATTTAATTAGTAAATAATTACGAATTAAACAAATAACAATGATTTCAAACTATTCCTTACATTCTAGTTTCAAAGAAACATCAAATGTCCCAACCTCAAAATCAAGTCATTAAATTTATTTTCCATCGAGTTTGTACTGTTTATCGTGCTATTTTAAATAATAAACTAAAGGTATAGGAATGAATTTACTGCCCCAATAATATTATTAAGAAATAACCAGAAATATTAATGGATAAAAAAATGTCCCCATTTTCACGAGTATTCAGTTTCTTACATAGTATAAGAGGTAGCAACATCTGAAACGTTTTTCTTGAGCTTTCACCTACTACTACAGAATATCAGTGTCATCTTAGTTTTCCTGGAAGAGACGGTATAGTGAGTGTTATCATTTCGTCATTGGATTTTATATAATTTTCCGAAGCATTTTTTCATGCCAAGTAATAAAATAAGTTTAATTCCAGTATTGAGACAGTGGCTAGGACACCGGACTCGCATGCGGGAGGTCCGGGTTCGAAACCATGCAGTGCCATATACCAATGGGTTTTTCATAATTTTCAAAGACGTACATATTTACCGACTGCTCTAACGGTCGAAGAAAATGGTCAAGGTCAAGGAGATGACCAGTGTGTAAAATGGGGTAGGAACAAAAAATATCCTCAAGGTTTTCGACCCTTCGGCACTTCGGTGCCGCTGGGGTTATTCCCGGCCCCCTATTATAAGATAAGATTGAGAGTTGAAGTAGACTATGATTTAAACAATGTGCTTTCTCACCGATTTGCACTCAATTTCAAGATGCTACACGAGTTTTGAGCTTTATTTTGCACGTGTGTTGCGTGTTACGAAGTGTGATATACATAATTGTAAACTAACCTTTACAATACATCCAGTGTGTTATTGTGTGTTACAAGTTCCTGTGTGTGTTGGTACAGTTTTTGTGAGCCGCACCCAGTTAGGTTTTCTAGTAACTATGGAACAGTGGATCTCGGAAAGCATGAAATTAAAAACAGTATAAGTATGATGTAATCTATTTTATTATATAACAGACTTTTTTTTTAAATACAATCTTACCTCGTGTAACATTGAATTGGTTTCGTTCGACACGTAAAGCAAATCACACATCTCGGACTATAACAATAAATACATATAACATTGGAATACTCGCTACTCCTAAACTTGTCTATAAAATAAATATCACCTTACGCCACTGGACATGACACAACATGGCTTCAAAACGTAGATGAAATAACACAGCATGCGAAATTAATTCTATCATGTAAAAGGAACTTAAAAAATATGTTTAAAACACTGCAAAATCCATTTCTAAACTTCTAGTATTGTAAGCTTTGTAACGGACGAACGTAACGACAGTTTTATAATTTTATTTAAAAAATACATAATATAACCAACCCTGTTTTAAAAAGTAATAATAAAATTGCATGTTTAAAAAAATTCAATTCATTCTATTTTTCAGACATACAGGCGAATAATGTTTGTATTACATACCTACATAAAATAAACCCATCAAGATATTTCAAACATTTATAATTAAAATTTTATAATTTTAATCGTGTTATTGCAGAAATTACAAGTAATATCACTGAATTACAACTACCACGATGAGTACATTGAAAAGTTTACTTAGGTGCATACATAGTTTTAATACAACATCACTATAATTGAAATGGTAACTGAAGTTTTACAGTATTACATTTTGTGCAACATAGAAAAATTAAGGTTAATTTAACAAATTAAATCGACTTTGGATGAAAAAACTTGGCACCACTGTCCTACAATAAGTTTGTCATAACTACCTGGTATCATAACAATTTTAGATTGCAAATAACAATGAAATGCTCAAATAATAAAAAGACTCCTAATTCAGCACGCAGTGCATTATTCAATGAGTGTCGATACACCTATGTGCTGCTACCATGCATTCGCTTCTACTATTTCTGCTTTGACTTTTTGGTTTTTTCAAAGGATAAAATTTCGACATAAATCGGACCGAATCCGATTGTCATACAAACTAGCTAACTTACATATCAAAGAGAGCGGCAGAAAATACAAAAATAGTAAAAGCAAATGTATGTGAACATATTCCGTAAGTAGAAAGCCTAACGCACATAATTTACCTAAACTAAAGGAGTATGTACAGAGCTCTGGGCCCAAATTCACTAATTCATAGACTAGAGTCTCCCCTGGAGGCCATCACCACATGTGCGTCTCTCGAATCTCGCTGATTATTTGACCGGCGCGTTGTAAAGCCTGAAAAAATAAATAAAAACAATCAACTAACGTATAAGCCTCGCTATACAGCGGGGCAACGCCGCCAGCCTCCTCGGGACACCCTGCAGGGAGCGACCTACGTCAGGTATTTTATTTGTAAAATAGTTACGTATTTTGTAATTTTAGCTTAAGCATTTATTTTAGTGTTATTTTAGTATTATTTTATTTTGAATAAACTACATTTATCAACTAACACAACATCGTTATTATTTTGTTACCAAAATAGGTCAGATAGATGAAATTATGAGCTTCCAGTATTTTGTATATGCTAAATTTTAGACAGAAAGGAATATAAATAAATCTTTAAGACAACATTGGTCCACTTTGTTAGTAAAATGTGACTTTATGTTAGTACTTAATAATTAAATTGGATTTAGTAAAGTTAACGAAGTGCCGCAAAATTGGGCAATCAATTTTATCGGCGATCACCGTCAGGGCGCCGTTGGTGCCATACGCCCATCTCGTATGAAAGTGTCAGTATGCACATGCAACTATTAAAATTTCCACCTATCCCTACCAGTTGTGATAATAAAAAAAAGTAGCAGGTAGAAATAACAGAACCAGCCGAAACAGGAAAGCAGTATACATAAAAAAATCAAACCTCGTTCCAAACACTAACTCTACTCGTTAACAATTATCCGACAATGCGAAAAAAGTGTTTTGGAACGTAACCGGATGGGTTAGTTAACCGTCGGTTGCAAAAAACATCCTTAAAGTTAATTCTTCATTGCAATACATGCTATCCCTTTCTACGCCATAGTAGATAGAGATGACACGAGACTTAAGGAAGCCTTAACATTAAGGACGGAAAGTCAACAAGTTCTGACTGACCTTGAGCATGTCAGCGGCTTCCTTCCTCCTCTGTGCGATGTGCTCAGATTCGTTGAGCAAAGTCTCGGCGTGGTCCGACTTGTACAGATGCGTCACTAGTTCCGACTGCAGGTTGTCCTGCACAAAGTTCACTAAGAAGTGCATCACCGCTTTCGGAACAGAGTCTTGGATGGACTTGCGTACGATGTAGAAGTACGATTTGATGAGTCGCTCTGAAATATAAAACGCTAAAATTAGTCTCGATTCTTAAATAATGATATTTATGAGTATACTATATAGTATACTCATAAATCTATATAGACAACCCTCGTTTTGTGGTAATTTGAAGTAAGGAAAGCATTGTCAGATATGATATTCGTGATCGTCTAAGGTGGTATAGAAATTAAGCTCTCTTTAAGGCGTACAACATACTATAAATTAATAGAAAGTGTATGCTGAAAGGATTGTCAGATAATTTATCCAGAGCACGCCAGGGAAATTCCCTGAGCTCTTCCCTCTGTGATAAAAACGCGTAAAACAAAAATACTCCTTTTTTTGAAGTCGTTTAAAAATACAATCAACATCCAGTTAATATTGGATACAAGTATTACGGTCCGAGGAACCAAACTCAGGACTACACGGCAAGCAGACGTTACTAAAATGAGTCAAACAATGGAAATACTCTATTGAACATCCAGATATAAAATCTGACACTCCCGATAGCATTCCCAGGTGCGATAACATGTTTACGTGTCTTAGGGCTAAGGACGATTGTGCACTACACGGAATTTTACCGTCCGTAATCGGATGTTGCTATATACTCGTAACATAACGCTAATACGCTACGATGAGTGAAAGATCGAGCCGCCGGACGCTGAAATTCCATGTAGTGCACAATTGCCCTAACGCTCTACGCGGCTACGGCAGGTGAATATCCACTGCTGGTTATTATGAATATGAAGTTAAAACGTCAGCGAAAGAACACGATAACCAGCAACGTACATCGATATGGTCTTGCCCGTGCCGTGCGTATACCTCGTACAGCGGTAGCACTTACACCAAATATAAAAATACAGAAGGTCCGTTCCGGGCGATGTACATCCGTGTGTACATTACGCTATAGGAGATAATCCTACAGTGTTTTACCACTAGAGGCGCTACTAGCACAATGGTACGTAGCCAATCAACATGTAGATACGTTCCTTTACACCAAATCTTTTTTTTACTTTTCAGACTCGAGCCACGCTGTCTTAACAAATTTTATAGGTCTGCTATTTTGAAATGGCCCTATAATGCCATGATATCACCACAATTTAATTATAGCTTTGAGAAATTGCATTAACCCAAATAACGAGATATTTGTAATATCTTCAAAAATGATGTTTCGTTTTGCTTTTATGTTTACGGAGTGTGCTAGTGGCTCCATCTACGTAACGCTTTGGGTTTTATATCCTATTGTTGAGCAATTGTTATGCAAATAAAGACGCTCGACTCGATGCTTCTAGCAATGTATTTAACTTATTTTATGTACAAAAAATGCCTACCATTCGAGTCTGAGATCGCTTTCCAAACTCTACATATGATTCGCATCACATTATTTTTTTATTTTTTTTATTGATTAATTCAAGTGTTTAAAATACAAAAAAAAAAACAATTCTGTCGTGGCGTCTGACGCGTGAATTTCTATTCGTCTGCAACTTGAACATAAATGTAACAAATGACATGTGACAAGTGACAGGTGACAGGTGACAAGTGATAAGTGACAAGTGGCTGAGTAGTGATAAAAGTACTTATTACTCTATCAGTTAGCGATTTGCATGGAGTAAGACGATTTAGGTGTGTGCAGGTACAATACAAACGCGCGATATTGGCACACGCGGGCTCTGCGTACAGGCGCGCTGGGTGGGACGCGCTCGATAATGTGAGATTTAGAGGGCGCCACCATCGACACACCGACTTTACACTTTTGTCAAAGTTCAGTACCAATCCGAGGACTTGTGTGGAACACTTCACACACATGTCCTCGGATAGTAGCTTTCCCTGACATTGTGTGTAAACCGCTATCAACGCAATTTTTTTCCCTCTATATTTCGATCAACATCTATAGTATCTCTGTACGGAGTTTCGTGTATTTCGATTCATAACTGTAGAAGTTGTTACGCTGTCACAGACTGGGACATACAGACACAGACGGACGGACTGAACGAAATTATAAGGGTTCCTTGTCGGGCTACGGAACCCTTAAAACCTCGATATATACACACATACAAGGCCAATCAGCTCATTGACATGCATGAGAGCTTGATTTGATTTTAATTTATGTTATTGGCCTGGAAACTTTAGCAAATATACAGCGCCATCTAGTACGGTTTAAAAAAGCTGTCAAATTGCTCAGTCAGCACAGTCGTTACATAGCGCCATCTATTATTTATTTAAGCAATCTCTTACTCATATCCATTACCAATCTTTAACCCACTAGCGCTCCAAGCGGATTTTTGATAGAAAGAAAATAGGACATAAAACGTGGATGGAGCCACTAGCACACTCCTTAAACAGAAAAGCAAAACGAACCGTTATTTTTGAAGATATCACAAATTTCTCGTTATTTGGGTTAATTTAATATAATTTTTCAAAGCTATAGTAAGATTTGGTGGAAAGGAACGTATCTACATGTTGATTGGCTACGTACCGTTGTGCTAGAGGCGTCTCTAGTGGTAAAACATTGCAGGATTATCTCCTATTATTAGAGGGTCGGCAAAGTCTTGTATGGGATTGTCCTTCTGTTTTACGTAGTAAATTATATATTCTTTGTATCGGGCGTTTTAATTAAACGACCCTTCTGTATCTAATATATATTTTATGGCATTTATTTACATACAAATATTGAACACATGCAATATTCCAAGAACGACAAACATTCAGAAATCAACCAAGCGCCTTACTTACCTAGCATAACCCCTTTCATTTCTATATCCATGATTGCAAGACAATGATTTGTGTCAATTGACGAGCCGTGATTTATATATTTAAATATGGTAGGAAAGTTGAAAAGTATGTACAAAAGGCTAGGTTTACTTATTCTAAAGAAGAATCAAAGCGACAAGCAAACCAGCTAATTTGATGATAGGTGGTCGGAAACCAAAGAGTGAGCAGATGAGTAAAGCACTGGTACGCCTCTATCAGTTCCTCACCAACTAAGTCACCCATATGACTCAAATGCATCATGCTGGTGCCCTCAATTGTCTTAGGGTTATAATTTTGGGTTGAGTGGTCGCTCCGTCCACCTAGCACCATGAATAACAGAAAACTGACGTCAGTGGAGTACACTTTCAGTACTACCAAGAATATAAAGTGCATTATATTGTGACAAAATCTGACCATATCCAGAGAGAAATAAGTATTTCATACAGGAGTATCATGCATGACTGCTATTCATTAATCCTTCAACAGTAGTATCCATTATTTTTAAATTTGCTTGATTTGTCATTTAAAGGTACAATAGATTCGTATGTACGGTGCGTTTTAACCATATCACGAATTTGAGATGTTTATAATGTTATATGTTATGTGCTCCATCTTCGACCTCATCGTGAGATGAGACTTACCACATGGTGAGATTGAGGTCAAGATATTAAAAACAAACAACGGTGCGTTTTAACCATATCACGATTTAAAATGTTTAGATAACATTAAAAAGTTATAAACATCTCAAATTCGTGATATGGTTAAAACGCACCGTCGTTGTTTTTTTTTATCTTGACCTCAATCTCACCTGGTGGTAAGTGACGATGAGGTCGAAGATGGAGCAAACGGGCTTAGTGAGTAGGATACATTTCAAATTTGATTCGAGTTTAACATCGATCGAGGAGACATTAGACGTTCAGAACTAACATTCTTGGTAGCACAATATTTAATTCGACAACAGTGGTATTTTTTGTCAAGACAAATCAAAATCATCACTCACAAATGGTCAGTCAACAAGGATGGTGGAGTAACTATGATTTTAGGTTAACTTACCGATGACGTCACAGTCGTGTTGCTCGCGATCGGAGAGTTTGCGCGATGTCTGGATCGGAACCTCTGGCAGGAGGTTCACTGGTTTCTGAGGGGTGAGCACTTTGTTCTCTGGAGTGCCGTTCATCTGCGAAAATAAAAAATATATTAGTTTTTGTATGACGGACGGACAGAGGAGCAAAGCAGTAGAGTTACTGGCCGAATTCTGGCGTAAATTAAATTGTCGCTAAACGAAACTAGTCTTGTATATGAAGTGAGTGTGTCAGGGATACAACAAAATATAGAAATTTAGTCAAACTGCTTTAGTCAATTTTAAAATTTATAATTCCTATTAGAAACTAGTCCCAGGCCATAGTAATAGGTTTCTCTACAGTTGTCCCTAGATGCGTTAGTAAGTATAGGAAAGCTATACAATGGCGCCGATTCTGAGGTATCACTAGCTAAAATAAAACAACGTTAAAAGAAACATTATGTAGCCTGTGAATAAGCTTGACAGATTTATTTAGTTTTTTAGCGGTTACCCCGGATTCGACGCCAGTATCTAAATAATGTTTGTATTAAATATATTAGTGTAATACATAGTGGTTACTTTGCACTTTTTTATTTAGTTTGTAAAGGGATTTATAAAAGTGATGTGACTTTAGGTGCTCAGGATTTGTTTAATTCAGACAAATGATATTAGTCACCTGAGGTGTGACTGGAGATTCGCTGCTGCCTGAGTGGGGCGAAGTTTTGTTCTCTTGACCGTCTGTGATTGCTGGCACATGCTGTAACGGTACAGTGTGAAATTAATAAGTAATTTCTTTAGTTGTGCGTTGTAGACAAACTACAGCCACCGGCACCAAAGCTGAGCGACGAAGACAGTTACGCAGTGAACGATTTTGGGTCTCTTTGGTAAATGCGATCACGCGATTGGTTCGTTTACCGCGTGAAGTGAGTCTACATGCGCAAACTAACTTCACGGGGCGCTCAACATCGGCGTTGGCAATTCTACTGATGGACTTGCAGCAAATCATGCAAGAGGCAAACAAAAACTAAGTGCGACATTTCTATTGAAGGTTTTAGCAACAATTATTTGAAAGAGAGCCCCCATAGCATTTAAGCATAAAAATGTTGTTGTTCAGTATTTGATCACTAAAGATGAAAACTGCAATGCTTGTTTCTAATTCACACGATGAAAATTGCAACACATGACATTGTTACATGATAAATATAATGTAACTAAAATGAGTATGTAGTTCATTCAGCACTAGCCACACTATGATTACGAGTTATACAATTTTACCTGATTATGTGAATCCAATGCATTTGCCAAGAATACTAGGGTAGACCCTCTTTCACCCATTTGTTGCAGAAAGAGCTACAAACAATCGACCAAAGTTATTTACTTATATATAAATATTTGAACAATAATATTTAATATATATTATTAACTATCTACTGAGAATGATTGAACTAGGCGACCCTTGGATAGATGAATGTGTATCATTATTATTATTATTCATTACAAAATTTAAAAAAAAATATAATTATGATTTTATATTATAATAATCTAAATAAAACAGAACGAAAAATAATTATTTGACCTGTATTCTTTAAATTAAATATCAAATGGAAACAAATGAAATGAAGTGCAAAAATATCCATGAATTTAACAATTAATTAATCAATTAATGAAAATCGAAATGACGTTACGTGAATAGAACAATTTTTTATTACGAAATGCGTATTTGATTATTTGTTAGCATTCAGTCATGGTTTTCTGACATAAAATTTCCGAACTCTAATCTAAAACCAATCATGATCTACTTACCTCGAAGTTAGCACCAAGTTAGTCTCACCGCCACATGCAACAACAGTAACTAAACAAAAGCAAGTATACTTTGAACAGGTTGACTACCGGCGAAGGGTTCTGCCGCGATGTCTTCTGACGGTACATGGGACTGTGCTCGTCGACCAGGCTGTCGGTACTCTTGAGGAGTCCGGTGACCAGCGCCGCCTCGCGGTGGAAGTCAGGGTGCTTCGTGTTGATGTACGCTAGCTCGATGGCGACCAGGTTCTCGACCTGGACACGGTTACAATGTTATCATCGGGTGCCATTTGAAATTGAAGTTTCGGAGGTAACGAAACAGACTATTAATTATGTAAGAGTATGTTCCAAAACAGGAAATAATCACCCGACAAAGGGTATTCATTGCCTGACAGATGAAATAGTGTCCGTTCCAAAACCGTTTCGGGAAATGACTGTCGTTTGTCTGAAATGCGAGGATTTAAGGCTGCCCTTAAATGGCTGAAGAGTACCACGGGATCCCTCGGGGAGTTGTGGGCTGAGTGTGGTCGTTTCAGGTTTTGGAACATACCCCTATACCTATAACAATCATTATAGTTCATTATGTAACTCTAGCTAGTCAAGCTATACTCTGTGGAACCCTGCATTTCTTGCTGTACCTCGGTGCCGCAGTGCAGCATATTGCTACACTATCCGTTATGGCTCCTCTTTACTATTGTGTAGAGGGCATGATCGTGTGTAATGGGCCATGATGATGGCCTTTATGATCGTCGACAATCGGATAGCCGTCGATTTTTCGTTCACACATAAAAGGAATGCGTGGTATCATGTACCACACGATCGCCTACATGGCCCACGTAATCGCGCATTATGGCCGATTGTAAAGAGAAGCCTGTACATATTTCTATGTACAGTACATACCATGGAGTTGGTAGCCGGAAGCCGCGTACGCAGCAGCTGCGTAACCACGTCGACGATACGCTGGTGCAGACGAGGGAAGCGCAGCATTTCTTGCTGCACCTCGGTGCCGCAGTGCTGCACTATCCGCTGCATTTCCTCGTGGACCTGCAGGGTTTCATCGAAAGAGAAAAGCCTGTCAAGCCAATATATTTATTTAGCTGAACTTACATCTGGAAGCACAATATGAATGGTATGTGGTGTGTCCTATAGTGACATCCATCATTATACAGCTTGAACCTAAACTTTAACTTATAAATTATGTGTCCTATAATGAAATCAATCGTTATAATGAGATTTCAGCTAAATTAATAAGTTGGCTACTTATCTCTTTTGTGGCGTTAGTGGAGTATGAAAACTTGTAAAATTGCAATGCGTAAGTATTGCATGTTTACATCACAATGTTTTACTTCACGGAAATATCAATGTAATGAAGGTTGGCGTTGCATACTGCGGCGGAAAGAGGGTCGTTACTTTGACTCAGCTTTGAAATAATAGGCTACTTGCCATCATAAACAATAAATTACGAGAGTATGTAAATATGATAGGTAGTTCAAATAATGGTAAACAGAAATATATTGAATTCTGATTACGAAATCACGATTTTAATTTAATAATTTAAGTTTTAATTCGCCCTTTTTAGATCTGTATATCACGTGACCTAAAACGCAGTCAAACGCTATCCGCCATGACGCTGTCAAGTGTGACATCACTATCGAGTAAACAACACAACTAATGTAGGGCGATCAGTTCTGTTTTGTTTGTTTATTTAATCGATAATGACGTCACAGCAAAACTATCATGGCAACCAGCCTTTGCGCGAGAATTTTAAATTATTAAAATTTAAATGCTGTTTAAGACTATTTAGCGACTTTAATTTGAGGAAATAAAAAAACTAGTAAAGAATGGCTATGACATTAACATACTTTTCAAAAAATCGTCAAATACCTTATTGATTGGACTATAACAGTGACGTTCAGTTACAGTTCAAGCTTCTTCTTCAATAATGTTGTCTTCCTATTTGCGCCATATATCAGAATGTAAGTAACAGTTGCAATAAAAAAAGGAGGGGTCATACATAGTCTAGTTGCGAGCATGGTCCGAATGTGATCGTGCAAGCTAAGAAACGTTGGGCGCAGTCAGAACCAGGATGGGTGACCGGTAATGGCCCGCCATTTTCAACTGAGCCAATCAGTTTCTTGGAGAGCACGTTAAACTGTCGATCCCGGCTTAATCGTTAGGCCATGTCAGAGACCTACTGTCGACCTAAACAACTCTGACAATAGGTCACTAACCACATTAAAAGAATGAAAAAGTTATGTGCTATTTTAGAATTGAAACTTTGAAACTCTAGTGAGTGACATTTTATCTCGAAAGAGGCCAAAACTAGTCAGGGAACATCCGACTTTCATCAGTCAGTAATCCGTAATTAATCATAATAGTTACCAGTTCAACACAGCGTAGAGACGGGTCTTCAAGTCTTCGGATCTGCCTCTTGACGAGCAGTTCGAAAGAGACCTCGGGCACGAACAGAGCAGGCCGCGGGCCCGTCGCGTTACGTATCGCGGTTAGGATATCCATGCGAGTTAGACCTTGGGGATAAATTAAATTCATAAAGCTCGGACTTCACGGTTCAATTCGATGCAATCAATCATATGTGCTCCATATTTCCCCCTACTTGAAATCAGCACTTTGAGATTGGATGTAGCAAACGGAGCCGTAAGAGAACCGGCCTTGTAAGTCCTAGCCTAAAAGTCTGGGTGTCATTTGTGTATGTCTTTAGGTGCTGTTTCTCGGCCCAAGATTGAGGGAATCCTAGTATAGTCCACTGAGTGAATCGGTTGACTTACATTTTAGATTTAGGTCAAATGATAACATCCTGGATGCTCTATTCATAATTAACTAGATAGCTGCAGTTTACTAGTTGATAAGGATCATAAAAACTATTATAACCGGTTGAGCCGAGTAATCAAATGTGTGTAATTTTTGGATTATACATTGTAGCATAGTTTTAGACAAAAAAAAATTCTATTGGTGTGTTGTATTTTAAGTTAGATATGAAATGTTAAAAACTACCAATAAAATGAGGAATTCCGTGATTATTTATTTAGCACAATGGTAAGGAAAATCAAATGTATTTTCTTATAAATAGTTTCTATGGTCTACAGTCCCCATCAACGGCCCTGAATACTCAGTATACTCAGCCCCATTCCTTCAGTCTTCGCGACGCGATAAGTAGTACCTAAGAGTTTTAATTAGATATTCTGTTCAACTCACCTACTAACGGATGTATAGAGTCCAGTGTACGGCCGAAGGTCTCATGGAATATGTAGCATATCCGAGCACCTCCACAGAGCTCGGTAGTCTCAATGTTACGGGCGGTTCCCTCTATGGTCGAGCAGTAGGCGCTCGCAAACTTGGTGATGATTTGCAAGAGGGTCTGTGACTTGTCCGAAACATCTTCGCCGTACGAGTTGAGTAACGATTGGAATTGGGATATCATGACGTTTACACGAACCTGTCAATTGATAAAACGGTTAAGTAAAATTTTACTATAATTTTTGGAGTATAGATAAATACTGGTTGGCCTGTTTCATTTATTTATTTATTTGGTTACACTGTATTGTACAACAATAGACTTAATAAAAACAATTAAAATGAGACATCATCATTGGTAGCTGTCCTTTTAAATTGGTTCTATTTACTTGTAAAAATATGCTCTATGTTCAGAAAATGTTTACCACCCTAAGGTCTATAATACGGTATTAACCTAGTTTTTTTTATTGCATCAATCGACTTACATGGTTAAGGATCTAAAATTAGTATTTCGATATCTCATTGGACATATGCTATGTCCCTTTCCAGCAAAACAGTCCTTTATATTCAGCCAGGACCTGCTTGCATGACGCTAGAGAACAGTTACGTCATAAAACTTATAGTCGTTTCTTTCTACCGTTCTGATTTTTGATTGTAGCTATTTTATTTTTCAACGAACTTTAATTCTGATTTCACATTTGACCATCAATTTATGACTATTTCTTAATTTTTAAGAAATGTATTTAATATTTGATACTTGGAAACTACCCTATTGCATGTACATGTCAGTTTTATATAGACCTTATATGAAAAAGGAATAAAATAGAATAGGGTATATGCATGTATTATTTTTATGGTTTTAGTTGGTTATTTACGTTTGGTACATTACCGTAAAAAATACATCATTTATATAAATATGAATATTTAAAACTGCAATCAAATCGGGCGATTTAAAAGCATTAATATTTTGTGTGCTGTGGAGTGTTTAGCCAAAGCAAATTACTTGTTTGTGAACAATCCAACATGGACGCTGACGTCACGTTTCGGTCTAACCAATAGCGTTGCGTTTTTTGAATTTTTTTCACATTTTTCCCACTTTTATTCATTTGAATTCATAATTAAAAAGCGATTAAATAAATAAAAAATAGTATAGGTACAATTCTGCAGTAATAAAGATTACAAAAAAAAACTTAACCTATATTTGACCTATATTTGCTTTTATACTTGGGCATTCATATGGTTGGACATATTTATACTTGGGCATTCATATGGTTGGACATTTTTATACTTGGCCATATTTATTTTTGGACATTGCTTTTGGACATTTTTCTTTTTGGACATTGGTCGTGCAAATCATTTGAATCACATGCATATTCCCTATTGAAAACTGATAAACACTTTCAGGTCGCACCTCTACTTACTCGTAGTTGCAATAAAAACTTTACAAGAGTAAATTTGCATTAGAACTTTCATTATAAAATAATAACTACTAATAGTAAATAATAACTATTAATACTATTAATAGTTTTCTGCTAATAACTTCCATTATAATTACACCTTTCGTAATGAAATCAGCGCCGATACTTAATAGTTTAATATTCACCATTGATGAGCAAAGGTACAAAATGTATTGGTGTTTTAGTGATAACAACTCACGTAAATAAGGTAATTAACATACTGTACAATAAAATTCCAAGATACCTTGAGTTCTGGTAAGCAGTCCCTTATATGATGCATGAGTAGTCTGTTCAGGGTCTTGGCTAAATACGGGGTGCCGTTTCGCGTAGCTATGGTCGGATACTTCCGCTGCAGGTATGTAGCTTCGTCTCTGAGAGCATCCTGTATAATAATAAAGTATTTATTAAGTCTCATATAACAACATAATAATTTAGTGGGTAAGAAACTAAAAATCATAAATTGACTTGTTTGTAGAGTCTGGTGTCTACACTAGGTAAACCGTGTTGCAGGTCACCAGGCCCTCCTCACAACTCGGAAAAACACAAGATACAGTACAATTCATGTAAACAGTTCCAACAAACTATAAGTACCTAGGTACATGCAGTAAGTTGGTGATGTGAGTAGAGTATAGGATGTGATAATAGGAAATATAATTTAAATCAGCTAAACACGTTCACGATTTTCGGAAAAAATCTGAAATGACTGATTGTTTCTAAATAATGCTTGATTCTAAATATCTCTGTTAAAGGTCTAGCTGGAAGAAATCTCTATTTAGAGATAAGTTCTACCTGTGTACGTCAAATTTATTATTGTTTTTTTTTTTCTGATTTATGTGTGCAAAATAAAGTATAAAGTATTGTTCCTCCCGTGGACTCTTCAGATGATTTCATATTTTTGTTCCAAGTACTCAAGGAAATGTAGAGTCATAGGTAGAGTTTTAAAGAATAGCAGGTTTGTATGGAATCAGTTACCGACTTCAATCTTTTGGTAAATGCTGATATGTCAATGCTGACCCGAAATAGAGTGACACCGACTTCAATAATTTCCGTATAAATGATAACTAAGAGTGGGTGATTTCAGAGATTGTAAAGTATTATTTGAGTGCCAAAGTCTTCGAATTATTCGAGATGTAAGGTGCAAGCCACATACAAGAAACGTGGCGCGCACGAGCCACGAACGCGAATTCACTATTGACTGTAAAGTTCACTATTAACTGGCGCATAACATTTAGAAAGGACGCGGAAAAGGCGTTGTCATGCATTTGCCTGATAATCAAATGGGGGATTTATGGGAATACAGTTCAAAATTCGATGGTCGCATGGCCAACTCGCGCTTCATTTGTGCCCGACGTCTCTTTGATGTGACCTGTGGCTTAGTTTATGAAACGAATGATTAATCTGTCTAATAATGCATGTCATGTTATTGACCTTTCATGTCTATAATTACAACAATCAGCAAATTGTGATACGAAATGATGAATGGTATTAAAGTAAGATACAATCAACAAGATTCAATATTATAATAAGGGTCTAAAGTTAAAAGGGGAGGGGTTCCATCCTTATGTTGTTGATATCCCATCTGCTCGTACGAACCGATTTGCTTCTTCGTTCATTATGCGAACGGCTAAGGAATGGAACGGCCTGCCGGCGTCTGTATTTCCCGAAACCTACAAGCTTGGGATCTTCAAGGCCAGAGTGAATAGGCATTTACTGGACCCGCATGCTCCATCGTCGACCTCATCGTCGCTTACCATCAGGCGAGATCGAGGTCAAATGCGGGTATAGTAGTAAATAAAAATAAATGAAAAATAATAATTGGAAGACATGAAGATAAAAGGATATATTACCGTTATGGATTTATTATCAATAATGTCTTGCTGCGATCTATTTACGACGCCGATGATGCCCAGCTTTACCGGAATCACACGCCCACACAAGATGTCTATAGCATCAGTCCCTGAAATACATTTATCGGTTAAGTAAAGCGTTTTTCAATTTTAGTATCTTGGGAGTCGGTAGAGGCTTGGACGCCAGATACCAATAATACATAGTTCTGATTCGATCCCAAGAAGGCCATGTAGGTATTAAAGAGTTTTTAAATCTAACATGGTTACATTACCACTTCTGTAGTATATATACATTTACACGGGGAAGGAAAACATCGTGAGGAAAAGGAAGCTATATGTCTGAGAAAATGAAGGCATTTGAAATCCACCAATCAGGACTGGACTGGATTGCACAGTATACCCTTCACGTAAGGAGAGGTCTGTGCGCCAACATTGGGACATTGATATACGGAAGTTGACATCGTAATATTTTTATAAAGCAAGAATTATATAAGAGCAAGAATTCGTATTTATCTACGTTATTATCAAAGATAAATTAAAATCATTAATCAAAACAATGCGTATTTTGAATTATTGTAATCAAATTTTTTGCGTACTACTTTTACGTAGTAAATTATATATTCTTTGGTACTGCCGTGTGACTTGATAAGGATAATTTAGCGTAAGAGGCACAGCTAAAACCATAATCTCTGATAAAGCTCTGACAAAATTTCAAGCCCTGTATAGTATTCAACTATAATACAAGCAATTTGTGTTGTTATTATAGAATAACAGATAACAGTAATCTATATGCGCCAAAAAATACATATGGCAGTTTAATTTAAAGATTAACTTAACTTGAATTTAATTTTACCGTCAACTATTTATTAAAGAACCACTTTATCGACCGTAACCATTGTGCTCATTGAGATAGGAATAATTATAGTAATGTCTAGGCGTGTACACACTTTCGAACACAATCATCGATCAATCGTACGTATGTATGGACACAGAGTACGATGTTCGTTAATGGTTGAAAAGTAAATGACATACATCTGAAAAGTGTATGTCATCTTTATAAATTAATTATACAGAAATATTGACAAAAAACAATAAGAATGTTAGGATATTACTGCCACATGAATCCTAATGATAAGTAGTTTTACTTAAAATTAAAGATGAAAGATCACTAGTTCTTATTACCTGCATCCATGAGATCAAGTTTAGTGACCACAGCCAAAGTCCTTCTGCCGTCAGGATCAACCTCCTTAGCCATTTTAATAGCCTCACTGGTGGCCATGTCTGTGTTAGCAGCCGTCACAGCCAGTATTATTGAGTTAGGATTAGAAATATATTTGATGATCAAGATCCTTATTTGGTTTTCAATGTCTTCTGGTTGGTCACCTATTGGCACCTATTGCAGAAAGTTAATAAGTGTAATTTCATACCTATTTATATAGATGTTTACTCATATTTTATCTAAGTTTAGCCTAAAATTCACAAAACATAATAATAAGGAATAAATTAAATCTTGTATAGATGTATTACTATAGAAGTTGCATATTACGATTTGAAATTATGAACTAAGTCAAGAATTTATGACTTTCTTGAAACATGATTTCATCATACAACAGAATTACGTTTTGTGTCCAACTGATAAAATTCCTAGCATCCAACTGATAAAATTCATCACTAATGCAAAGGAATAAAGATGGATGGAAGTGAATAATCATTGTAGAAACACACTAATTGGATATTTCCTTCAAAACATTCTTATCTATTTCAAATAGTAAAATAGTGATATTTAAATGTTATGCTGATTGATTGATTTGTAAAAGAATGTGCATATGTGTTAAAGATTATACTTGTAAAGTTAAAAACAAATAATACATGGTTGAGATATACCTTGGTGATACCAGGGAGATCTACAAGTGTAAGATTGACAACTTTGGTGGAAAAAATCTTGAGGCTGATGGGCTCGGGGCAAATCCCCTTGTTGCTGCCAGCCATGCGGTCGGTTTCCCGCTCTATCTCCAGCCTTAGCTGATCGAAGTCTGTATAAACTTTGTCTTTTGTATGGAGAAACTTGCCCCATTCTTCTAAGTTTACTGTACCTAGAACAATAGATGTTCATATAATAATGTAAGTATTTAAACTTTACATACAAATATCTATTATCTAACACCAGCGGCATATTATACCCTAGATGAGTAACTTCCAACACAATCCCCGTAAAAGACGGCACCAAACCTCACGCCAGTGTGTGCGAATTGAAAATAATGCAACACATTTCTCACACAATGAAACTCAAATTAATATTTGAACAAAAATAAATCTTACGGCAATGTCACAAAGGCGAATATCCGTCTATGTAACTCTTACATAGGATCATATGATGAAGATCGATTTCAAAATTTGAAGTCAAACGCAAGTCGCGGTTAACTCGCCGTTCGCACACCGTTTTAAGCCCCGCCCACCAGAGTACAAATTTTGTGGTTCCACTCGTGTACACCTACGCGTACACCACATTTCTAGGGTATAATATTTCGCTGCCTAACACTAAATCAGGAATTAAAAATGAGAATAAGAACTCTGAAATTATAATGAATAAGCAAAGTAGAGCTTAGATAAATATACATATTCACATATGTATAGTGTGAGATCATACTATGCACTGTAATGAATGAAATGCATAATCTAGATTAATCTCAACTTGAAAAAAGGCAATAGTCCCGTCCCAACCCTGGGTATGATAGAAGAGACAAGACATACAAATAACTACAATCACAGACAATCAGTCAATAACAATACAAACCTGCAGAAAATATTGAGTGGGTAAGTTGTGCTATTGGATTCCATGAAGATTCCTGTGTGCTCTGCTGATTTAGTACTAGTTCAAATAAAGTAATAAATAATAACAAATTATGGTAACTATTTGTTCATACAATCTACAAATCATCATCAACAAAATAAAATAAAAATATGGCAAATAATTTCATAGGCATTTTCGTAGTTTTCGATACATACTTCCATATATTTTAATATCATCAAATCTAGTTCCTTTCAAGTGATACAAAATATATATTTTGTATAAATTACCCTTCTGTGCATGTTAGCTACTCAGCAAGTTGTTAGAGTGAGTATTAACTACATATTGAATAACCATCATGATTTTCTCATTGATCTATTAACACAATGGCGTGAGACCAATGCTTGATTTATTATCGTAATGACATTGAGATTAAGCGCGTGCACGAACAAAGACTTCTTGCACAATATTACAAGAAAAAATGTAAACAAAGATGCTACAAATACATGTGTTATGTATCTACTCATGATCTACAAATATGAGTAAAGTTCAAATGGATGGTTTAATGTGAAGTAAATAAACTTATTGTTATTTTCATCACATCACAAATTCACAACACAACAAAAACAGCGACCTTCTCCTCTACCTACATGCTTACACTAGCAAAATTATTACTACAGTAAATTTAGCACTTACATTCTTCACCACAATTCATCAAAAAAAAAAGAATAAGTAAAGAAACTAACTAGGCAGGTAAGTAATTAGTCACAATTCACAAAATACATTCTAAAAATGGACTTTTAACAGTTAGCCACAAAAAACAACAAACCTTCTTCAGCAGAGCGATGGTCTTTGCCTTCCTTAGGGCTGTAGACCAATTGCAAGACAAGGGGACGTCGGGTAACAATGCCGGGGCCTCGAGGCAAGAAAGAACGGCCCACCAAGCTCTCTATCACTGAACTCTTGCCGGAACTCTATTTGTATGAAATAAACCACAGTATTAATAAAAGGAAAACAACATCTCAAGCAAGTATGATTACAGTTGTGAAATTTATTACTGAATTTCAAAGCAATAGTGGCATAATAGTCAATTATTCATTTCCATAAACCATAATAAACTATGGTCTGTTGAGGATAGTTTAGGTAAACCAGATATAAAAGTGCTAGTCTGGTACTGAAATTGAATAAAAAAACCATAATAAACAAGTATTGAAAAACGTGACGAGATATTATTCAAACTGAAAGACAGGGATACGGTCAATGACAGGGCTGTACCTACAGTTGTCTTAATGAAATGGGGACAAAGAACCCTATGCCTGTGACATCTTTACATAACCATGATTTAGGAACAGGAGAGTCACGCTACATAATGGTGTTTTAATCAATAAAAGTATTTTATATTATAAGGAAATATACGAACCTGAGTTCCTAAAACTATTATTTGAGGTAATTGAATGGCATCAGCTCCAACGGTATTGAAAACGTCTTGTAATTTATTGATAACTGGTATAAGTGCTTCCATATTTAGATGTAGTCTAGCAAAAACTAAATAAGTATTCGGAGTATTCACAATGGTTTTCTGAACAAGAAAGAATATTATTTCCAATCAATTTTGTCAATTTATCACAAGAGACAAACCAACAACCGGTAAAAGTCAGCCATATTGATTTATTCTTTATTTTTTAATTTTAAAATATCAAATTTTACGGCCTACGGTTTTGTCCATATGGCTGCCTGAAAGTTGTCTGACTTGTCTGAAATCTAATGGGCTGTACACACTCGGCAAGACACCCAGAGACAGACGAGTACGAGTGCGTACATGGTGGTTCTCGCTTCGTCTCGCTCATTTTTGCCATACCTCGCCACCTCGTCCTCGATCTGTCTCGGGGTGTCTCGGTGAGTGTGTACAGCGGGCATGGAACTCTGAAGTCGTACGAGTGAGATTCCTGTGACCCTGTAAGCGTTGATGAATGTTTAGTCACGCACGCTCACACGTAGGTATCGTATCTTCTTTAGCTTGTGTTATGTTGTGATTGTGATGGCAGAATTTATGTCAAACAAATGCGATGCGTGAAATGCTTTTATGTATATGTACAACTCAGCAGCGGAGCGGGCGGTGCGTGTGGCGCGGCACGCACACCACAATGCATTTCGAGTAATATTTATAAAAGTGGAAATACTATTATATATCCTGACCGGAACTAAAAAACCCTCGCCATATTTCGAAATTAAATGATAACAATTTTTTCATAGCGAACTCACATTATAACTGTGTTATAAATAATACAGGTCAGGGTATACATGCCGCGAAGCGCGCTGGCAGCCGCTGGCTATAATTATTTATTCTGTGGTACAGTGCAGTCCCAGTGAGGTTTGACCTTTATGCTCTTACATGTGACGATTCGACAACGTCTGCAAAGCGAAGCTAGTCATACACACCCATGGATTAATAGGTCCATGTACAAACCTGAGCGACCGCGTCGCGGCACACACAAACGTCAATTCACGCCTGGTCCTATAGAAATGTCGGCGACTCCAAGAAGAATACATGTTTTTTTAAGGAGCTCGGATATCAAATACTCTACGCTATGTTAGACATACTTTTTAGTGTTCCATCTGTTTCGTAGGCCACATTTTCTCGACTGGTGGCCGGACACTATCCAGTCACCGGGCACAGGGGGCCGGATACTGGGCAAAACCAAATTTTTAATTCATAGAAAATATTTTATTACCAAAAAACTATAAAATTTAAAAATATAAATTTTATTTAGTATAATCTCAAGCATATGACAAAAAATACAAAAACATTTCAAAACAGAAGTCCTAACTGGCGGCTGATATAAGCGCTTAAAGTTGATAACTCCATTAAACGGATACTGGGCACGCCACCATACCCCTTTTCAAAACTCTTAACAGTGAATGATGCAGCTGTTAAGGGGGCGGCTGGTACCTATAGTCCGTCAAAAAAGAGTAGAAATTAAATAATGGCAACATCTACTGAAATAGTATGGAAATTTCACTGTGATGATAAGTGATTAGACTGATTGATTAGACATCAATGTATGGAAAGTAGCCATTATTTAATTTCTACTCTTTTTTGACGGAAATCCGCTCTTGCGAACAAATTCTACTAGTTTACAGTTTGCAGTCTAGTTTACCAAAATGTATCGATACTGTACTTTACTCAATACCAGTAACCGGATCGAAAGCATCAATCAATACTACTCATACTCAGTATCGAGTACATTTTTATCACCTTTGTAACCGGGTCATGTAGCAAAAATAGCAAAATTCATCAAAAATAAATACTAATAAAAAATATTATCTAGACGTCGGTTTTTTTTTATTAAATCAGGAGAGCAGACGAGCAAATGTGCCACCTGATGGTAAGTGGTCACCGTCGCCCATAGACATCTCACCTCACTTTTTTAATATTAGAGGGTTTTTGATGCGCTGCTAACCTTGAGGACTAAGATGGAATGCCTCATGTGCCGGACATTAAATAAATTGTTAAATAGGTACTACTAATAAACTTTAATTTCCACCCATATTAATGTAAACCTTTATTTTCCCATTGAAATTCCAATAAAAATCGCGTTTCGCAAAAGGATGGAATGAACAAACAATTTTTTCATTCATCCATGTTCAAATCAATTTTAAAATTTCCGGTATTTTTGCGATTGCCCAACGGCAACACTGATCACCAATTTGTTTGTAAAAATTGTCAAATCAATCAAACAAATTCCGTAAACTGAATGTTTATTTTTCTGGATTGTATTTGATTGAATCTATAATGTTAATGGCCGAGGTAAGCAATTATATATTCTTACTTTGTCACGTACCTTTATTGTTTTCAAAATATTATGTTTTTATACAAAATCATTGCTTTAGGAAACCCGGGTTGATTGCGGACGATACGCCACTAATTCGAACTCCATCCAGTTCGGTCCATGGAACATTTCGTATGATGTGAGCTGTATTCTCCCCAGTGTGTGTTCTACTAAAGTTGTCTGCGAGAGAGACGATGACCAGTTTTGCCAGTTTTGTATGTAAGTATAGGAGGTTATCATCTTTCTTTATACCTCTACCTACATCTCTGGCTAAGCGTCCTAAATCTCGCCACCCCTCGCCCGTAAAACTAAACACGGTCTGAAGGCAACTGTGTAGCTTTATTACAGCCTATCAATTTTGTAATTTCAGTTATTGCAAAGAGCTAAGTATACCACACTTCCCTGACATGGTGTTTCCTAAGAACATATTAACACTAGCTCACAACAATGGTGCTAGGATACATTTCAATCCGTTGGATGCATTGAGACGGGTGGCAAGCACCATGGAGGCTATTGAGGTATCATGTGCAGAGGCTTGGCAGGAGGCAAGGTAAATATTTTGTTTTGATCAGCCAGAGGGAACATCTATTGAAAGAAATAGAAATAAAAATTAATTTACTGGGATAGGAGGTTAAAAAGTATGCAGTATGTGAATTTGGTGAAGTGATAGCCTGAGGCCTATATTTGATGAGGGTTATGCCCAACCTCCAAACCCCTCCCTGTCCACAGCCATGAGATAGATACCTACTTATTAGCATCTGACTCATGCTAGCATCAGCATGGTACATTAGTACCAGTATCAAAAGGGATCAGACATTTCAGGGCACAGACTATACCTATGTATTTATTTATATTTAAGGTTAGTATTTTCAACTTATCTGATTGTTTAATTTTTATATTAAGACCAGACGCAGAGAAGAAGAAGCGTAACTTTGACTGGACGTTCTCAACAGACTACAAAGGCACCCTTTCTGATAACATTGTTGTGGAGTCTACCAATGAAACTATTAATTTTGAGTTGCTTAAGCAGAAGGATCAGATTCTCTTCTACCATGATCTTACATTATTTGAAGATGAGCTCCATGACCATGGTGTATCTAAGTTATCAGTTAAAATAGTGAGTAGCTTTACATACATAACTTATCCCTTAGGATCAGCAGATGGGCGACATTTTTCCCACGATAGGTGAATATAGCAAGGCACACCTCTTTGCATATGTTACAGTAGGAAAATTCACTGTGTTGTATTGACTGTCTGTACCTAAAGAAGAGGTTCTCAATTCGTCACATATGTTATTTCTCGGTAACTAGAGGGTCGATTTTGTTTGCTACTTTTTAGTTAATTTTAGTTATGTATCGATATCTGTACTCATGCTCGTATCTCTATTTGCTGTAGAACGACAATGATAAGCGCGTCATCATCGTCTACTCGTAATCTTAGATATCTAATGTTATTATTATTGTTAGTGCAGTTCAATTTCTTTTTCAGAGAGTAATGCCGTCTTATTGGTATGTCTTGCTTCGGTACTTCCTGAGAGTGGATGATGTTCTGGTCAGATCCCACGAGACTAGAATGTTCCACACGCTGAACACTGACTACATACTCAGGGAGTATACTGCGAAAGAATCAAAAGCACAAGATTTAAATGTTTGTATAACTTTTATCTAAATTCAGTCTAATTAATTTAACCTAGCATTAATAACAACATAACATAACATTTAGTTTCTGATGAGGATTCTGGTATGGTTGTAAATCTAAAACTAAAAATGAATGAATCTAAAACTGTCTTACTCCTATACTAGATTGTGTAAGAATGAGGGTGAACCATGGGTTGCAAGAAACATTCTTAAAGTTATTGTTAAAGCTTTCTTAAGTCTCGTGTTATTTCAATCTAGAACTATGGCATAGATAGTGACTGCATGTAGAAGACTTAATTTTAAGGACGTTTCGTGCTTACGGTTAGTTTAGCTAGCTATTTAATTTAGCTAGTGTCACTCCAGTATCTGTGCCTATGAGTCAATTTCAATTATTATTTAAATAACTTGGTTTATTTTATTTTTACAACATACTCTGTTTAAATATCCTGTAATATGTATGTCATAAAATATTTCTGTGTAAATAACTTAGTTGATTGTAATAAAAATGTATTTACCATTGCTTCAGATTCCAACAACTCACATGAAAGAAGCAGATGACGTTATTCCATTTCTTCCAGTGAAGGAGAAGTGGACAGACAAGTTAACAGTGAATTTTGTACCCAATTCCTAGGGGTTTATGATCTCCAATGTAATAAGTAAACAAAATCTATAATTTAAGGTATACAATAAATAACATAATGCAATAATGAATTTATTTTTGAATTTTTAAAATGCCGAATAAACAATATAGGTGGGTGACTTTAGAATATGTCTATGAAGGGTAATTCATATCTAAACCCATAGGTAATAAATCATCATAATGTGCCCTGTTTTTTTTTAAAGAAAATACTTATGGATTTTATTACATGATACAGGCTTTAATCTTTGACTGTTTTGATACTTTTAATAATTTTCGGATGCTGGCAGAATTATGTTTCTGCTATTATATGCTACAACCACAAAAAATCTTTTATCCACAAATCAGACTCAGATAACAGAGGAGTAAGTACTAACAATAACTAGTTTTATGCAGTGCCAGTGTGAATGTAATCTTATCAGAAATCAATGTGTTATAAGAGCTTCAGCGTTGTAACTTGGCTTTACAATCGTAACGACTCTGTAATGGAATGCAGTTGAAACATACTCTTTTTATTATTTTAATTACCAAACATGTATTTGAACTCATTCATTGTTACTACTGTTTACGGTTCGTTATTGATTTTATTGCTTTTTTATGGGAAGTATGACTTTTTAAATTCTAATTTATTGAACTTTTGCAGCAATAGGATGTCTTCAAAATTCGCTAGCTAATATTCCAGTTTATGTCATAAAGTTAAGTGATCTTATGAAGATGCAGCAAGGCATAGGCTGGCCACGTAGACTGAATGTTTCGGAAGGGCACGAGGCCCTTTTGACCCTCGACTCCACATTACAGAACCAACAGTCGTGTGTAGTCACTACACCGACGGGATCTACCTTTAATGTTGGCTCTCCTCCAAGTAGCAGGTAAGTTTTTTCTCATGTCTATTTTATTGTGAGTAAGAATAAGAATAAGAATAAGAATAAGAATAGAGTATGCGATAGTTTTAAAATGTAGGGCACTTTTATTTGGATCTTAACACTTAGAGTTCTTCTATGCTTGGAGAGAATGGTGGGATGCTGTTTCCCAGCTTTTGGAGAGTTTCGTCGAATATACATATCGTATAGGTAAAAGATAGTAAACAATAAATACAGGTTGATTAATTTTATGAATTTCACTTATCTTTGCGAGTGTAAGGTGCGGTTACATATAGTCGTGTCGTCGTTTAGTCGTTGACCGATTCGGCGACCGACCTCCGGTGGACGACTTACGGTCACCGACTGCCTTTGTTTACCCTTGGTCGTTGGCCAAAGTCGTCCAACGTCATTCGCTCGATGACAACCTAGTGACACTGACGTTCGGCGAATGCGGTCGACTCGTAATTGACATATAGCCGGTGGCCGCCTGCTGTGTCCGCCCAGACGGTCGGTCAACGACTATATGTAACCGCGGCTTGTTATTAATTTAATTTTTTTACATTTTATTTTATAATAAAAATATCGTTATTGCGACATGCATCTTATAGGCCAATAGGCATGTATTTAGCCTCAATTTCATTAGTAATAATTTAACCATTTAATTTATCAATTTTATTAGTTTTTTTAGTGATAGTGGCTATTGTCGCCTATGTTTTATAATGGCTCCGTTAACCGTTACAGATGTCATTTCAAATATTTGTTAACATTTACAGGTTTGAAAGTTGGAGTGAAGGTTGTGGTGTGAGAGTAAAAAATGTGGTGCAGGCAGATGAGGGTAGATGGAGACTGAATGCAACCAGCTCTGGTGTCTTTGTTGCTGGCTGGACCGAGCTCTTTGTCGAGAGTGAGTTTGTTGGCATTTTTTAATCTTTCGTTTTATTTATTTATCAATAAATTTCTATATACCTATAGGTAAACCGTTTAACTGGGGTATCGCCTGCGCGGCAAGAGGCGCAGGGCGGGACGACAGAGGATGAGGGCCTGTCGCCCGCACGCCGCCCCCTAGCCCTCTGTCGTCCCGTCCCGCGCCCCTCTTGCGGTACAGGCGATACCTTAATTAAGCGGTTTATCTATAGTACCTTCATGTTTACTATACATCCAATGTTAGAAACGAGATTCTTACGTTTTTTTTTTATAATTTTGAGATCCCGATATTGCGACAGTTTCATGCACTTAGTCACAGAAGTTGAAAGAAATCCGTTTCTAAAATGAGTCGTAATTTGTTTTTGTTAAAAATTCTCAGTAGTATTGGATAAACTGTAGCTAAATACGTGAACTGATAATTTGCAAGGTGACTTAAGGTTATCGCACACGTATCACCCCGGCCACCTGATCAGCGTCGCCTCAACTCGAGCCGTTCAATATTCTTTCTTGTATGAAACTCCATACTGTAACGCACACTAATCAGTCTAATCACCGTCGTAACGGCATCGCCTTGCCTCGGGACATGGTAGTGAACCGCACGCGGTTCGTGGTCAACTCGCAGTCAACGCGCTTACGTCGTCGGGGCGTCGTCGGCGCGGGGATGGCGCGCAGACCGCCTGTAGTGACGGTTAGCCGTTAACCAGCCGTCGCCGTAGCCGCGGCGATATTGGGCCGCACCAGTTACGTGCCTACGTCGGGTTAACGCCTGGTTGTCAGCGAGGCGATGAGGCGGGGCGGCGGCCATCCGGTGCCGGGGTGATATGTGTGCGATAACATTTATCCATAACTATACAACTTCCTTCCATGAGTTTGAAAATTCGCTAGATATCTATCTAGAGCTATAACGTAGAAAAGGATAAGAATTTTTAATATATACCCTGACAAGAAATATAATAACCCTCGCCATATTTCGGAATTAAATACTACTATTTTCTATAGCGAACTCCATAAAACTACCAATGGCGCCCTCTAGACAGGGTTTATATACTCCTTTTCAGGGTAAAGATTGTATTCTTAGAACTCTAAGTGAGGTGAGATATCTATTGACGACGGTGACCCCTTATGCTATGTTTGTTAGTCTGGTCTATAATAATTTAAAAACCCATATACTGATTAATTATGCAGCTAATGTTTAGTGTATTGCATCATAAATAAAACTAAACTTTCAGAAGCCACACTGAACTACACGGCGCCAGAGATATCTCTCCAAGACGGCCAGACCCACACTGATGTCGTCCTCACAACGCTTAACAACTCCTACTGTGTGGTAGCACAACCGTTCTCTGAGAGTTCATTGGTCCCGGGACATTGCCACGTCACTCTTGACAGGACAACAAGAGCGGTCCAAGGGTCTTGGAGCGTATTGCTCGGGATTCCGGGCAGAGTGCAGGAGTTGCATCTTGAGAGACAAGTTACTGTCGCAAGTGAGTAGTTTAGAATTAAAGTCTTATGGTCAATTTTGAAAACCCACTGTATGTAATACGATATAAAGCTCACCTTTCAATGCTTTGCTCTGAGTTGAGTTCGTGTCGGGTTCGCGTCTAGTCGCTACAATGTGCGATGGCCTTTAGTCGTATTCCTCATTGATGAGGGTCGTGATCATTCTATGGAAATAACCGCATAGAACGAATCTCTTGGCAGATTTATTGGGGTGGTTTGTATTGCCTTCCCCATTTCGCACTGGTTATCTCAGTGTGCAGGTTTCCTCACGATGTTTTCCTTCACCGTTAGAGCAGTTGGTAAATGTAATTAGTCTTTTGAAAAAACCGAAAATTCATTGATTTAATAATATGACGTTGCGTGATTTCTAACCCGAATCTCCTGCATGGGAGTCCGGCATCTAAGCCACTAGTAAGTAGGTAAGTAAGTACTAATTACTTTGAAATGCATCAAATCGAGCATATTAATTCTCCAGCGTTTCAGAATAAGGTACTCAAGGAATCGTGAACGCTCCCTGGTGCAAAGAAATGACGATCTCCACCGGGACCTTCAAGTAGCGTAGCAAAAGGGCGCCTTCAGCGGTCGCCCCCTAGTCTGGTGAAAGTTTCATCAGGCGGCCTTTACAGTTTCGCCGTAAAACTGTAAAGGCCACCTGATGCCAGCATTGTAGTGTGTGTAGTGATAGCAAGCAATTTTCTCCAAAAAAATGGAAAACCATTTCAAATGACTCTATCGATTAGTCATGAAAATTTATTTTCAGTATTCCTAAGTTACGTACTTGTTTTATTTTAGCGGAACGCCTAGACGTTGGCTACGTGCACGATACAAACGCGAACAAACTGCACCTTTACTGCAATCTCCTGCATACGGTCAAGAACGTCACCTTTTGCCGTTTCCAGAAGACTGACGCTGTATCTGGGTTCAACATGGTTGATGGATTGAGCGACGGTACTCATAGGTAAGTTTTTTTAAAGTGAATACGTCTAGGAGCGAATAGATTCAGAAATTTTGATGTAAACCCCGATCAGGAATATAATAGATGCGCTATGTTGCAGATCTCTGCAAAAAGTGATTTTCGAGAAATTGGCAAAAAACTTGCCATTGGTTTCCTAGTATTTTCTGGAATTTTTATTTTATTTATAATTGCCTATAGGCTGTCCCACTGCTGGGCAAAGACCTCCCCTCCTCCTTTCCATTTTTCCCTATCCTCGGCGTCCTTATACCATCCTTTTTGGAAGTGGTCGATATAAAATAAATTATTCTAAATCTAATACTCGTACAAACGATAATTCTGCCCTGATACGAAAGAAGGCCGCTAAGTACAAAACGTAATTTTCCGAGTAAATGGCAAAAAACGTTTTTTCTGGAATTCTTAGAAAATTTCTGGAGTTGTCTGAAATTTTTATAGAATTCCAGAAACATTAGCAAACCAAGTTGTCGCGTTTTTTGCCATTTACTCGGAAAATTACGTTTTGTACTTAGCGGCCTTCTTCCGTATCAGGGCAGAATTATCGTTTGTACGAGTATTAGATTTAGAATAATTTATTTCATTCTACAGTATTAGAAATATAATGTTACATTCATCATCATCATCATCATCAGCAGCCTATTCTAGTCCACTGCTGGACATGAATGTTACATTATAAGTCGCCTTTGTAGAATGATCGTCACAAAATAAATTTAATGTAAATCAGATATAAATATAACGAATCAAATACAACATAAAACATATCTACGTAGTATCTACTAAATAGATACAAAATGTCAATAATATAATAAAATAAATTTATTAATTGAATAATAATAAAATGAGCATGTCAACAATAAAATTCACAATTTCCTGTCCATAAATTCCTTGACTGAATAGAGTTCGTTATCCAATAAAAGGGTTTTCAGTCGGAGAGTAAACGTTTCGTCATTTGTTTCATTCCTTAGGTATGTAGTATGATGATACAAAGGGATTAACTTTGAAAGTATGAATCTGACTTACCTACTAGTTAAATTCGTCGTCGTCAAAATCATGTATAATTTTGCTAATTATTCTAACCGGTAGCGAAACTATGTTCGTCCCCCCAAAACGCAATTTTATGCTTATAAATAATAATAAAATTAAAATAAAAACACTCCCCACACAAATAAATAATTCGTAAACAATCTTTGTTTTTTTACGTGATCTTGATCTTGACCTGACGCATACGTCCTTTGATAATAATTCGATTTAATAATTCAGCAGACACTTTTTGTGATAATAAGATAAAAAAATATTGTTTACTTCCTGTGTTCAAAATCGAATAGCTCTAGTTATTAGAAAACAGTTTTTTATTGGATTTTTCATGGGGTCACAGAGGAATGTCTGTTGAAGCTAATTTCCGTATTTTTACTTAGCTACTACGGCAATGGTTTCCTGAAGAGGGAATGCGGCATGACCATCGAGATTCCTACAGGGCAGGACTATGGCACTTGGCGCTGTTCAGTCGGCGTCCAAATGTGGGTCGACGAGCACATCGTGCAGCAAGCACCGATGCAGGCTTTGATCAGTGTCGCAGTGTCTAGTGGAAGTAAGTTCTTTATTTATTTAGGACCAGGAGTTCTTCAGGAGTTAGTTTCTAGCGGAATACTGCTATTTATTTAGTTCCCATTCATTTCACACTTTCTCAAACCTTATCACATCTTTTGGAGGTTGGATTTGTCATCCTTTGCGATTGTAAATCCTTCTGGATTTGGTAATCGTTGGGAGGGCGAATCCGAGGGTGAGTGGCAGGTTCTACTTCCTCCTTTAGGAGTTACCCAATCCAACTGCAATGAAGCCATACCTCTAAAATTCACTTAACAACAGAAGAACAACATAAGGACCTGCATTTTTCGAAATTCCCTTGTAATTTGAAGAAATCGACTTATTTCCTGGTCCACGGTTCATCGATGGATAAATACACCTATTACGATAGTAACTATGTCGTTTGTTTACACTAGTAAAACGATTTTTTTAGAACTTTAGAGGTCTATTCTACTTTGTCAGAAAAATAACAGAGTTGTCTGGAGTCTTCCGATAAACAACATTCGTCTGTATTACTTTTTTACGTATACTTATTACTACATAGGTAAGGTTATTCAAAAGTTACGAGTACAATGACTTCGATATCATGATGATAATTGATAGGTGTGACCTAGAATAGGTGGTCAAAGTCGCGTTTTATTTACCTATGTGATTGTATCTATTAGTTCATGTTTTGTTTTGCACATAATATTACCTACGTGGTGATAATTATCACCGATTTAAGTGTAATTTTACAACCACGTGTTTCTTCAACTCTTAGTCATATATTTTATTTACTGAAAGATTTTTCTACTACCCAGGGGGTATTGAAATAAGTCAGATAACTAAACTTGTTTATGAAAAATAAATTAAATTATACTACGATTCTCTGTAACACTTTGAGTGGTACAACATCTTACCCATTGTAGTGGATAAGGTTAGGAATTGAACGCAGAACCCTTTACACAGTATGTAGTTGCGCTACTGTCTATCCAGGAGATCTGTGCTATGTTTTGTGTTTGGTTTTAGACATTTCATCTAGATAATGTTTCATTGAAATGTGTTATGTAATGTCTTCACAAACATTTTAGATTGCAGTCTCAGCACCTTTTGCTCCATAAGTAGCAACTGCTACTTAAAAAGGTATGATTCGGATTTCGACCGCAGACCGCAGACAGCAGACGTTGACTGCAAGCGACACTACTGGTTTATATAGTTTTATTTGAAATAAATTCTGACCTCGGTGTCAACTGTTGCCTGCGGTTTGGGTAAATTCAGCGTCTTTGTTCGCCTGCGGTCGAACTCCAAATCGTACCTTAATAATAAGGAGACTGATACCTTATAATTATGAAGGTAGTCATAAAAATAATAATTACGTAATTTAACAGGAACAGATTTTAACAAAAACCTACGAAGCGAAGACAGTGAAACTCGCACAGTATTCGTGGAAGAGCACAAATCCTTCACCATCATGTGCCGAGCCAACATGTCCCTCACTTACTGCTGGTTTCAGCATCCAAACGGGTCTCAGTATTCTCCGGTGCCTATCTTTAACGAAGACCAACAGTTCTGGTAAGTGATCTATGGACTTATGGCACTATACGTTATCCAGGCATCCATACTGACTGAATAACGTTCGCGGCGTTACCGCGCTGTATCGTTACGGCCAACCTTTGCACCAGGTACGACCCGGAGCGAGGGTCACAACTTCCTAATTAGAATCCTAGTTAGATGTAGCTTTAAACACAATCATGGACCCATTATCTGAGTTGTAATGTGGTTGTTTTGCATGTACCTAGTGGTCGTCAATAAGGACGAAAAAAGGGCGAATTCCGCACATGCACACAATCTGTGATGATATCTCTGATCAATTGCATTAATTTGGTTGTTATTTGATGCTTAGCAAGCAGATAAGATACGAGATTTCTCAGATATGAAACTTTGTATATGTTGACACATTGTATAACAGATCACAGATAACTATTACACTTATGATTATTTATTATTTAATGGCAACCTGTAATATGATTCATAAGTGATGACTTATTTTATGGTTTTGTTACGAATTCATGGAACTTAGAAAGTATTGATCAGTTGTCGGTATTAAATTCTCTCGGCATGTCATCTACATTTCTTAACATTTACTTAAACAGGATGTAACAGAGGCTTAGGGCTGTTGAGTATCATTTCGATTTTCGCAAAAATAAATTGTGACATAGTGTGAGCATAGATTTTTTTTCCCAAAAATAAAAGTCATAGAACAAAAGTTTTGTTGATACTGAACACCCACGATCACAAGGAGTTTTTGTTAAACCCTGTACCTATAACTTGGAATCTAAAACCTTTAAAGAATAATACCTACCGTAAATGTTTATTAGGTATACTGGCCAAAGCCTTCAAACTGGTGACTGTGGCATCACTTTCACTAACGCGGCCGAAGAGGAAGAGGGCGAATGGGTTTGCCACATGGGGCCCAGTCGCCAATCGGGCCTCGAACTTACCGATCGGGTGCACGTACGTGTCACCGGCCCACTAGCGGCGAACCGTAAAGAGGTTGAAGCGACGGTTGGTGGGGTTGTTACCCTATACTGCCATACCTCCAACGGCAACAGACCATTAGATTACTGCAGATTTTTGACGCCCAATTTCGTTGGTCTGAGCATAGATTCATCTGTTACTGAAGATAGGTGAGTGCATTTTGTTTATTACGATCACCCCCCTCACACACACCCTCTCACGCACACACACCTCATACACACCCTCTCAAATACACGCATACTTAATTATTTAATTATTTGCATAACCTTATATAAAATAAATGATATTAATAACCTTATTATGTCATCATAATTTAGATATATCGGAAGAGACTGGCCCCCACAACACAGGGTATCCTAGTGTGGGAGCCAGGGAAATCTGAGAAAATGTTAAAGATACTGTCTGCATTAATAAATTTTTATTTTTTTATTTTTATTACTGATTTTATTGTCATTTAGTGTCTTATTTGTGTCCTGTTCATATTATTCTTCGGATACCTATGCTGTTATCAGCGAATAGGGCTAATTGATTTTCGATTTGTTTACACCGCCCATAAATACCTAGTTAAGGTGTTAGCATGTTATACATTTCGGTGGCGTAGTAGATATTGAGTACGGAACAGCTGATTTTTTCGCGATTTCAGAGTTGGACTCATAGTGAAATTTGTTCAGTTATGGATACTGAACACCCCCCTTTCGGGACTATAGGGGTTTTTGTTACACTCAGTATACATAGAACAAAATCAGGAGGGGCCCCAAGATACTTTCTACCCTATAAAAACAATACATAATCATATGCTAGAAAAAGAACTCAATTCAGCCTGAATTCGTTTTGTATTAGTATTACTCAAATTAAGAGTTCGCCGAGGCAATATTTTCGATTTCTGTGATATTATATAATTCACTTTTTGTTTTTGTAAACATTATTGTACTATTTGTTCGGCTGACTTCTTGAAATCGTTGTATTCTTGTTTTTCAGTGCAATATTGGACCGATTCTACTTTACTTCTGGAAGGAATTTGGATTATGGAGACTGTTCGTTGACAATAAGCCCGGTAGAAGAGGAGGACTTTGGAGAATGGGTTTGCGCTGCCCTAATCAACGAGGAACCGACAGAATCTAGTGACACTATCACCGTTTACATCGGCGGTAAATATCAGTAGCATATCCTTTATACGTAGAATTATTCTATTTATCGTTTGGTTGTCATCCTGCTAACGTTATCAGGTGTGAGTTTGACTTTCATTTGTATTTAAAAATTAGTTCTAAATCACGCTAGTCAGTCATGAGTAGACCCCGTTATCTTGTCGCACTGAAGTCACCATTGGGTAGATAGGGGTTGAAATGGCGGTTTTGTTTTTTATATATTATGTGAACCATTTTTTAGGTGGAATTGCGGGCATTTTTGAACTACCATTGCCAGCCGTCATCCAATAACATTTGTGCCTTGAAACTACGTTGGGCTGGTTTGTGCCTTTCGCACTTACAAGAATTTCACAGTTACCGTCCGATGTGGGTCTTGCAATCACCAAAATCCCCATACTAATTACACTGGCTTTGTGGATTTATATATAGTTTTTTTGTATTAATTGTGGAAAAATTCGAATAAACAGCCATTAACAACATTATGCTTGTAATGATTGCGCCTGTAAAAAACACTAAAAGGATAAAAGGACAGAACAATTTTCATATTTTTTATATCTAGTCTAAACTTTATAAGTGCTCTATTTTGACCATTAATTACCCAATCGTGACGTCGTCAGCGCGACAACAAGATAACGGGGTCTAGTCGAGGTCTGTCGTCTATCGCTATTTAAATGTTTAAACGGCATTAACCGAAGAGAAAGAAGAAGAAGACTACAGTTCTTCGCTGATGATATATGGCAGCCGAAAATTCGACTGTTTTATGTATACTATATGAAGGCGAGGTTACATATGGTTGCTGACCGACTCACGGTCACCGTCCGCCTTTGTTTACACTTGGGCGATGGCCGAAGTCGTCCAACGTCATTCGCTCGATGATAACCTAGTGACACTTTGACGTTCGCCGAATGCGGTCGACTACTGGTAATTCACATATAGCCGATGGCCGTTGCTGTGACCGCCCAGACGGCCGGTCAACGACTATATGTATCAGCGGCTTTACATATGTCCTGTATTCTAAGCGTTTGTCGTTCATTTCCATTTATGTAGCGATTACGTTTCCATATCGATCCAACTTTAACAACAGATTGAATTCTGCTAACACCATGCAAACATTATGTACGAACCGATGTTGACTTAACCGATACCTAACGTTAATCGAACGGTTCTAAGCGTCCAGTCGGTGCAATTTAGTTCCTATTGAGATTACATTGAATTAGTAGAATCGGGCCCAGTACAAATATCGTCAGTACAGATGGTTAGATCTTCAGTATAATACTAAATGCAGCTCTTACTTTTGGATACTGATTGCACTTACTAGAATATATTTTACTGTAAATAATTTTTCTTCAGTCAATAATATTATTGGTTGGTTGCGATTGACCAACGGTGATTTTCGTCAAAAAAGGTATTGCATTCCTGCTCTTTTCACTACTTTTATCAGACTATCCTTATTATTTCTAATTTCCAACGCCCATCAAGATAGCAAAATGCGCTGGTCGCATGCTTCGGGTTCAATCCGGGTTCGTATGCTTACCAGATTTTTTTCTTTTTTTTTCTAGAATCCAGTCGACCTCGTTCTCAAGCGGGTATAGTGGGAATGGCTGTTGGTCTATCGGTAGTCGTGGTGGCCCTTGCTGGGTTCTTTTTGTACAAGAAACGTGCAATATTCATGAGGAGACCAGGGTTAACCAGCCGGTCGGACCCTCAGACAGATGTTGTAACCTACGAACGGAACCGGGGTAGTCCCAGCATAGGCAGCAATGAATCAAGCACCGCAAGCAGTGAAGTGACTATTATAAACAGACCAACTAATATTAATGTTCCTTAAGGTATAATATTTATTTATTTTTATTACATTTTGTACATAGCTATTAGTAGTTTTTATATGTTTTGCCCTGTAATTTCATAAAGAACTTATTTTCGCGTAACTTCTGCATTACTCATATTCTTTATGAGGGTCGTGAACTTTCTATGGAATAACTTGATTTTCTTGGCAGATTTTATTGGGATGATCGGCTTCTTTATTGTACACACTGGTTTCCTCACGAGTTTTTCCTTCGCTGTTAGCATAGTCGGTAAATGTATGTAAATGTGTATAAGTCTTCGAATAAATCGGAATAGTCGAACCCGGACTCTCACATGTGAGTCTGGCGTCCTAGCCACAACACCAATGAGGCTGTCGGCGCAATCTAGATTTGTTTTAGGAGAATTAGAAGTAAGGTCCAAAGACTAAGTCTGTGGAAATCTCTAGATTAGATTGTAACTAACCATACGATTGTAATGATAGCGATATGCGTTAGGATTAAGTAAACATCTTTAATGAAACATTATGCGCTGATAAAAATAATTTTATTACTTATTCATACCTGATCGTAACTTAGATAACTTTTAATCAGGATTTGCCCTTGAACTATATAACTTACAATTCATCGCTATTTAAATTCAGTCCCATCTTTGAGTGACTATATTTATCCATATAATGGGAAAATATAGCTATAGAGACGTACATAATATAATAGCGACAGTTTAGATTACTAACTTAGGAGACAACCCCAGTCACCCTTTCTCAAACACTAACACAAAACACCATCAAAACTCAGATCTTATATCTTTAT
Organism: Hofmannophila pseudospretella; assembly: GCA_947369225.1. NCBI lineage: Eukaryota > Metazoa > Arthropoda > Insecta > Lepidoptera > Oecophoridae > Hofmannophila > Hofmannophila pseudospretella. Next base: position 9,054,196 of record OX376316.1, read on the forward strand.
CACAAATAGGTATACAAGATGTTCCTTTGGTTATGCATTAACTTCGACACTGTACTCAGAACATCGAAGTAGATATTTTCCATATTGTCACATTTTTTAATTTTACTAAACACTTTTCATACAAACTAAATGCCTTGCTTAAAATTACCTAGTATGCCATACTCTTTATCCGACCTGGCAACGTCGCATTTTGATTAATTTAAACATGACTATCATGACATGTGCAAACAACAGGCAAATAGTGTGTTATTGTTTTGTTTCAGGTTTTCTTACGGGGATAAATAAAGACCCTTACTCATTGTGTAACTCAATTAAATTTAGTAAAATAAAATAGCAAGTAACTCGAAAACGAAGTGTTTTTGAGGATCACTTCCATTGTCAAATATATTATGTAAATGCTACAGAAGTGTTTGACGAAGTTAATGCATATCCTCGGGAACACCTTGTAAGTGTGAGAAAGAGATGTACAAAATACTTATTCTGGCATAGCCCACATACAATCACAAATTAGCTTTTAGATAAATCACATATGTACTGTCTTATAAATAAAACCATTTAGGAGGTTTATCCTAGTGGACCATATTTTATAAAGCACCACATTGGTGTAATACGAAAAACAATTAGATTGGATTTACAAATGGAGCGGCATTCGGATAGACAAACTTTCCGAACCGCTCATATAAATCCACCTTTCCACAAAATAAATTAGTACAGAATGTAAACTGAGTAGTACCGTTTCTAGGGTAAGGGACTCAAATAGCCGAGCGGTGTTCCCCGTGTATAGCGCGGAGACCGATCGCTTGGACTGGACCGATAAAGAAGTTCCCGCCCATGTAAAACCTTCCCGCTGTACTATTTATTTTGTGTTACCTTACTGAATAACTATTTTACAGGTATATCACAGTTCAGTTTTCCGTGTAGCCGCGTACGATCTGGTTTATAGTCACGTGTGCGAAGAATTTGTTGATAGCTTTAGCCATAGTGCGTACAATTTGCTTGATAGCTGAAGGAGCTAGGTCGTCCATGAGCTGTCGCCAGTTTTCGTTTAGAAACTGATGGGTTGCGTCCGCTGGAACAGACAATTAAATTATTTACTTACTATGTTTTGCAAAAGTAGAATGAGGTCCCTTCATTCTGATTCATCTGGTACGGAGTTCACTTTAAAAAGCTTGTATTTATAGTACATTTTGATAAGTCCTCTTTTCGCCCTTGTGGGATTGGTATCTCCCGTAGCATATAGCACCTGAACCGTATCTACTTGAGATATTATTCAAGAGTAAAGGGACTTTTAGCTAAAGAGAAAATTTGCATTTGTTTTTTTTTAAATTTTACTTTCGACTTCGTTGTTGAGAACTCAAAACAAAAAGTCGTCATAGAACCGCCGAATATTCAAGGCTAGAGTGAATACTTGAATAGGCACCTATTAAACCTGGATATTTTACCTTCGACTATCGTCGTTTACCACTAGGTGAGATTAGCGGCGATGTGGTAGGCTGTACTCGACATGCACTCTATAAACATATCTTATTATCAGTGATCGGAGTAGGTAGAGCTCTTTCGGGTCAATGTCCTCAAAGGTTATATTAATATGGATATGATTTCGGGATCCCGTTTTAAGTTATCGAGCAAATGTTGTAAATTACTTTTATAAACCTCGCCCTTACTCGGCGGATTACGATTTAAAAAAATTGTGAACTTACGAAGAAGTTAAAACACTACCATAGGTACACTAGCGCCATGAATCTTAAAAAATAATAATTTCGCCACCAATCTTAAATGTGTATCAAAACAAATATAACGTTAAAAATCTAAATAATATATTTATTCAATCCCGGAAATCCCGGGATTATTGGGCATGCTTATCCATATTATGACCGTATATGGCAAGTACCAAAAACAGCTCTACCTACTCCGATCACTGCTTATTATCTTTTTCTATTTTTTTGTAATAAATAAAATAAATATAGGTTATAAAGACGTTACACATCGAAAAACTTACACAATTGTTTGTTTCCATTGAACAAATTGTCCAGCTCAAACTTGGTATTCTCTATGTCATACTTGTAGCTGGGCGAGGCGAGTTTGAAATGTGTTCCTTTGGCGTCCTTCACATGTGACAATTTGCCGTCGATATGTACTTCAGTGTTTCCTGTTTAATAGTTTACAAAGTTAATAAGGTTTACTGGTTTTCAAATGTAGAGGCCTGGATGAGAATATGTTTATGCAATTGAATTAATATACCATGTCAGTGGTTTATGCAGTAAAGTTGTTAATGGATAAATGGTTCTAGGAAATCCACTTTATTTCGCTAGTATGAAAATGATAAAATAATAGAATAGATGTATGTATGTTAACAACAGAACACAAGTTAATATATTTGTAACATTGCTTTGTAAATATCCGAACATCAATCAATGTATTTTAATTGGCTTAACTTTAAGTACATTTCATGCAATTGACGATAAATCGTTTAGCATCTGATTATTCGATTATTCATCATATTGCATTCAAATAAAGCTCAGAAATGGATGTAGTTACTTTTGGGCTTTTTTACTTTTTTTAATGGTTATTACCACTGATCGGAGTAGTTGGGGTTCTTTCGGGTCAATGTCCTCAAAGGTTATATTAATATGGATATGATTTCGGGATCCCGTTTTAAGTTATCGAGCAAATGTTGTAAATTACTTTTATAAACCTCGCCCTTACTCGGCGGATTACGATTTTTTTAAAATTGTGAACTTACGAAGAAGTTAAAACACTACCATAGGTACACTAGCGCCATGAATCTTAAAAAAAATATTTCGCCACCAATCTTAAATGTGTATCAAAACAAATATAACGTTAAAAATCTAAATAATATATTTATTCAATCCCGGAAATCCCGGGATTATTGGGCATACTTATCCATATTATGACCGTATGTGGCAAGTACCAAAAACAGCCCTACCTACTCCGATCATAGGTTATTACTTACAAAGTGTGCACTACAATATAAATCAGTAAGTTTAGTTTAAAAGGGTTAAAAAAAGGTTTCGTCCTGTTTGACCTTAACCACGTTTTGTCTGTCTTTAATATTTAATTATCAGTCAATAACTGGCCTCTATAAGGAGTTACGATAAACATACAAAAAACATAAACATCGTATAAAAATGTGAGGCACTCGGCCTCCTGCAGTGCTGCAATAAGGTGCTACACTTAGCTGTTTCCCTCGCAAATAAGCCTACCAGCCAAGCATTAACCATCAATAATTGTAAGGAACAATGTATGTATGTATGTAAGACAAGATTTCAATTTGTTTACCTTTGACTACATAATTATTTTATCATAATTATAACTGCTGTGTGTGAAATAAACATATTACTTACTTACTATGGTGTATAGATAGAAACACTGTATTGTACACAAATACAGGAAAAGTAAAAACTACAGGAATAGTAGCACGGTGTATGTATGTATGGTGTATGTAGGATGTGGACATACGTGTGTACGTAGGTATGTACGTATGTATGTTTGTATGTATGGTATGGTGGTGGCTGTGTATGGTGATATTATGTCAATCATAATAGGCCGAAGGCATAGGCCTTCAAACATATTTTTAGTAGAATTGAATTCAGTTTTAAATATTCTGCAAACTTTCGACAGTAAAGTCTGATTAATACCAATACAGACAATCTCTTGTGTTAACGACAATTTTAAAATCATTAGGTAGGTACCTAACTGCTTATTTTTGGTCACATATTGCCTCTAAGCTCTATGTAATAATAATCTATTTTCAAGGGACTATTTTATTTATTTATTTTATCTGTTTTGCAGGAAATCTTACAGCTTAATAAATTATACATAGTAAATGTTCTTTAAATATTTGTATGCCAAACCAGATTCCACTCATTAAATTTTTTTTTTTTAAAATAACAACATAAGAAGGACAGAAAGGAGAATATTAATAGGATAATATATAATATAATACATATAAGTATTTACGTATTTACTATAAGTAATGTATGTATGATAATGATTACGTATAGGTGTGTGTGTGTGTGTGTGTGTGTGTGTGTGTGTGTGTGTGTGTGTGTGACTAAGAGCATATAATCGATTAAGTATGATCAAATCTGATCAGCTACTACAAGCCAATGCGTGAAAAAAAACTAATCAGATCCGAACAACTCCACTATTTGCTTCCTAAAAGAGCCCGGCCTTAAGTGAAATATGTCTATATCGGAGAACCTGGTATTGTACGTATGAGCGCAGCGGATCATGACAGAGTTCTGAACGTAATTAGTACACGTGGGAGGCTCGCGGAACAACCGTGCGTGGCGCGTGCGCGTGCCAGGCACGTTCAGCGTTCACGTTCAATTTCCAATTAATTATACCCACATCACACATGCATGTCATACGAGTATGCATTTACACTAAAATTAGCGAATTTAATAGCAATAAACATTTTTCTGTTGCATCAATTAGAATTTAAAATTAATATACTCAAACGCGCTCTGCTTAAGTACCTGCTGATTTTTAGATTTTACATAATACAATGTAAGAGATTGCTAATTAGAATGATTAGCACTAATGACCGATAAGAATCGAGAGCCGGAATCTATAGATATGCGGGTTATAACCGGTTTATATTTGGTCCACTCCGCCTACAAGTAGATTCCCTGATGTGATTTACTACTTAAAATTTTGGGCTACTTAAAAAGTGCGACAATGCACATGTATGGAATTTCTTTGTAGCATTTCTGTTCCCTACCTACAATGTTTTCCTTCAACGCCAAGTCTAGATAAATTAAGTTAGCCACTGGCATCTGTCCACAAATTTATTATAATAATGTTTGTAAGTAAAGTGAACTAGCAGATTTAACTTATAGGTATAAGAAACCAATTTTTATGTATTCCACGAGTCTAAGGAGCGAGAGTTGTCAGAAAGTGATTGTGCAACTGAAACGATGTTTATTGCGATCAGAACCGGGATGGGTGACCGCTAATGGCACATTAAGGCTCGGACTACACGACGACGGCTCCAGCGATGGTTCTGTTCAGGTACCGATACCGGCCGTGTTGTCGACTGCATTCAAACTCATGCGTTGCGCTCAAGCCCCGTCCACTCGGTTCAGGAACCGAACAGCCCGGTTCCAAGTGGAACCGTTGTACGTGTAGTCGACAGCGCATTTTGAGTTTATATGAAGCACCGGCTCCATGGAACCGACCGATACTGGAACCGGCCTAGGAACCGTCTTCGTGTAGTCCGGGCGTAAAAGAAAATGTTTCATTTGAGCCCCTCCGAAGAGCACGTTAAACTGTCGGTCCCGGCTGCTAGAGTAACCAGTGTATACTTACTTGCTATGACCTTGGCGTCACCTTTCCCCTGGATGGGCAGGATCAACACCCGACCGTCCACCACGTACTTAGCGATCAAAGTCAAGTTAGCCTTGAATGACAAGGATATCGTTTCTTCGTTGTTGCCAATGTCAACTCTGCAATTAAATATGCCGGTTATTTATGAATGATAACGGGCAATTAAGGTACATCCGAATCCGAATAGTGAATATTATTATGTAAAGTTGAATGCTGCGAGGAGGAATTTCAACTCCCGTCCAGTTAACTTGTATTTTTCATTAATTATAATTATTATTAATTTAGTTTCAGTTACTCATAAAACAATAAGTAAGTACCTAACTCTTAACGAATATAATTATTATAACCTATAAATTTTTTTGGGTTAGATTATTATAATATTTAACATGAGGTAGGTAATTAGGTAATAAAGGGATGGAAGAGTAGGTACACTTCATGATAATAAAATCATTAGCTATTAGCATACAATATCAAACGTTTTTATACATTGTACCGAGTACTTATGAGCAGTACTTACTATTATATTGCTTTCAATGTTAATTTGCGCAACAATTGCTGACTGTTGTTTTTAAAATGGTTACCTATGTTTCAATAAATGCTTAACACCCAATATCGATGCTCATTAAATATAAATTAATTACAAAAACATCAATAATTCATAGCAATGGTAATAACGAAATAATATAATAATCATGCGATTAGAATAAAGTATAGATAGTACATATAGGTACATATATTTACTTCTACGAATAAGAAATATCAGCTCAACAGTGTTCCCGAATCAACCGATTTTTCGTGAGATCTACCGATTTCACCTCCTATCTCACGATCTACCGAAACGCGATCTCTATCTCACGATTGTTGACATTATGCTCAATACCATTAACCGGTCAACTTTGTTTAGAAAATGTTAAAAATGAATGCACACAATAGCACTTGGATGAAGTTTGGCACATAACAACTAAACTGAGAACAAGATCACAAAACTGCCCATGAAACGTACCTATCTCTTGTTGCATGTACAAAATCTTCGAAGTAATTGATTTTATGACGGAGTTCAAAGTGCTAATGAACATGATACTATTAAATGTTTGCCTTTTTTAATATTTGTCACACATAAAAATATTTTTTTAAAGCCATATTCCTATTATGGTAGGTAGGTATTTTGACGAAATGACAAAAATCTTCGTCATTTTGTTTTCTTTTATAATAAAAGTAATTCATTTTTAATAATTTCAGCACAATTCTATACAAAAATGCTTTATTTTGTATTATTCTCAAAATATCACGAATTCTCACTTTTTTTTTACATTTCTCACGAATTATATTTTTTTGGTATGGGAACCCTGAAGCGCAATGAAGTAACTTACTATTATATATTATGTATGAGTATGTAAGTACATACTTAGGTACATATGAGTAAGATAGCTTATTGATTCTCTTTATGACGCAAAACGAACGGCAAATCTAATCGTAATTAAGTTACGTGCCTATAAGCTTTCATAGCAATATCTCATATAACTCTGGTCACGTGCTCAGAAGGACGATCTCAGTAACACTCCAGGTATGACGTGAGTTGATTGAATATGTTTACTTTTAGGATCTGTCAGGTCAAGAAAGAGGTGTATTGCCTACGTTGCTAGGAGGGCACCGGTGCGTTCCACTGGAGATCCCGGAGCACTCCGATAAGCACGAGGCCGGCCATCGAGGGGGTTTTAGGGAGTAAAAATCTCACATAACCCAGTCTCTCCCCCAGGAGGCTGGGTTGTGGTGGCCGACCTATTGTCAGCGTTGTTTACGCCGTAGGCCTCTGACATCTGTATAACCCGTGACTACGATAATTCCGCATATTCATTCATTTTCAGAGCCTAGCTGATCTGATTGTAGGTACTTAATCTCGAGTACACGGCTGAAATCTGAAATCTAAAATTCAGCATGTCACTCTCGTGACTATCACTGCATTGTAATGTATAATATTAGTTGTAAGTAACAAGGATATTCCATGAGAATCAGTAGTTATTCACAATGTATGTGAACCATAAAATTACATTGTTGAAGTTTATAATAATGGTTCCGTGTCTTCAATTTTACAATTTAATGAATCATTTAATTTATACGTGTGTTGTATTAGTCTCGTGCAGGTATCGTGGTTATCATTGAGAAGTACCTACCTATTTAGTAAATAATCTGTATGTATGTAAATATGTATATAAATTCAGAGAGGGTTTCTCTTAATTTATCTTTATCACTCTATGTAGAATATTAACCCTTTTGTCGTCGAAATCCTACACCTGCTGCACTTATGAATTTTATATGAGATTTACTAATACTACGCTTGCGGGGAAAATTAGTCGCGTTGCTCGACAATGCTTTACCATTAAAGAACCGTATTATTATTATTATTATAATCTTTATTACACACATAGACAAAATACAAACAAAATACTTAATAAACGAAAAAATGAAATATGTATAAATGGTGTAGCATTACTACTACTACTATACTACCGTACTATTTCACCGAAACCTGATGTGTCGATAAAATCATATTCTCTGCTAGGAACTTGGCCATTTACTCAGTTTTTCGGAGCCTGAACTTCGTGAATTCGGCTTTAAGACCATATCTGGTTATTAAATATATTGAAATTTCTTTGATGCCTGCAGTTTGAACAATAATAAATAATGTAATGACATACTTATCCAGGAGTAATGGAACTTACTTCAGACGATTTAGATGGCATTTACTGATTCCATACATAGACGGATCGGAAAACGTCAGCTTCAGTCCATTTCCATCTATATGGATATCGTCCAAGTGCACTGGATCCAAAGAAGGCACGTTCAGTTGTGGAATTCCCTTCGTGAAGTATGGAAGGATTGATTCCATTTGCTCTCTGACACAATCGGAGAATCCATTGTGGAGATCGCATGACTTAATGTATGAAGCTGGAAAGAACAAACAATTTAATTAGAGTGTGTTTTACTGGTTTTTGTGGATGACCTTTGTAGTATTTTGTAGTCGGACGGACATGGCTACAAAATAAATAAACAAGGAAAAAGCTTAATAACCAGTTGCGATAAATAGCATCCTGGTCGCAGGTTCGCCTTTGAGCTGTATTATAGATTATACCTGCCTTTATATATCCAGTCGACATATATATACCATCCTACCTATATGTACTTACCTACTACCTGCACACTTGGACAAAGAAAAAAAATACCTATACTAAACAATGCATGTTTCAATACCTACTTACAACTTATAGCTATCTTAAAATTCCTAGCTCCACATTCCATTAATTTTTTTGGCCGCCATCTAATTATTTTTCTCTTTTAATGTCTCAGAATTCCCTACAAGTTTAGTTCGAGAAGACCCCATCTAACTTATATTTCGGCGTTCCCATCTAACTTTTATATAATTTATATATTTGACACATTCATACGAATGTCAAGAAATCATAACAAAAACGTATTAAACTGTACTTAGGTAAAGTGGAAGACTTGCGAAAGACACATCAAGCTATAGATAGGTAGTCTGTGGAACCTTGTCGCAATAAGTTTTTGTTATGATTTCTTGACATTTGAATGAATGTGTCAAATAAGTTATAGCGACAAATTACTAAAGGGTTATAGCCTGATGTGTTGTCCACTGTACTAACTGATTTAACGAAAAACGTCTTGAGGAAACCTAAAAGTCTGAGAAAGGCACCATTATTCAGCTTTGGGCCCGCTAGTTTGATCCCCCTGTACCCGCTAGTCTAAAAAGAGCCCTGTAACCCGACAGGTACGTGAATAAGTTTACAATTAAATGATCAGATACAGATCTAATCAGGAAAACACTAAACCAGAAACAAAGAGTTCTTGTATTCTAAAAATGTCCGACGATTGATAATTTATTATGATTGATGCTTTGCGTTTGTGGTCCGATTAGTACCTACGTGAGTGGTAGACTACATCCGTAGTGACTACCTGAATGCCAAGTAAAGGGTTAAAATACGTCAAAGTGCATAGTGACTACCGAATGAATACTCTTTATTGCACAAAATTAGTGTAATACAATGCGTATAAAACGATTAATACAATGTAGGCGGTCTTATCGCTAAAAGGTCTCTTCCAGACCACCTGAATGCCAAGTAAAGGGTTAAAATACGTCATAGTGCATTCTATGACAAATTATTATTCTAAATTGCTAATTAATATAATGAAATGCAATGTGGGAAACACTGGATCCTATTCTTTACCTATCCAATTCAAAAGGATTCGTAAGTAGTGCTTTTATCAAAACCGAAATCGGAATTAGCAAAAAAATTAATTAGGAAAAGTTTCATAGAAAACTAATCTTAAAATTAGTCTTTCAGAAGCTTATTCCCATTTGGTCATTGTTGCGTGTGGTAACTCGTATTGTAATTGATTTTTTTCTCCAAATTTAAAGTTTTTTATCTTGCCTAACTATGCATACTTAATTACACAATTAACATACCTACCTATTCATAAAGCTAAATAAATTATTAATATTTTAATTAAACATGATACTACGTTTAAATTTCTTATGATGACTCATTTATTTGATTCAAAGTCAAATCAAAACAAAAACTACACAAAGTTTATTACACGTGCCGGCTGTATTCAATACAAGTCAGCTTAATTTTTAATTAATCTACTTGTTTATAAACCCAACAGTTGTTTTTGAAACACCTTTTTTATTTACATTGTATTTACAATTGAGAATATTAGGGGTTGGGTTACGTATTATGTGGAAGATTGCATGGAAGTATATTATCTTATCTTATGATAGCGGGCAGGGAATACACCAGCGGCACTTCGACCCTTGAGGATCTTTTGTGCCTACCCCATTTACACACTGGTCATCTCAGTGTGCAGGTTTCCTGGAAATGCACAAGCACAGTGCTGTTCTTCACACACTCACAAATATTATGCGACCGTCGACGGTCTGTCAGTGTTCTCAACAAACCTATATTGGTTTTTGTTACACTGTGAATGTAATTTTTTAAAATGAAATTATGTAGATTTTCAATAAATAAATAATAATAATAATGTTTTCCTTCACCATTAGAGCAGTCGGTAAATGTAAAATACGAAAAACTCATTGGTACATGGCATACACTGCACGTTTTCGGCCTCCCTCCTGGGAGTCCGCTGTCCTAGCCACTAGGCCACCGACGCTCTTATGGAAGTATATTACAGTACAGTGATTAACAGATCATGATATACCCTTTGGTACTTTGCCACATTCATACAAATGTAAATAACTCATAACAAAATCTTCTTGTGACATCTTAGCTTAATAATGTCTTCCACTGTACTTAAACGCTTGTCTTATCCACGCTGAAAGAAATCTCAGCGTCGATAAACGACTATTTACCTAACATTTCTGTAACAGCATTTAAGCGTCTAGGCCCACTTGCGCAAATATCTAACACTGGATTAACTCGCGAATTGTCTGTTTTTCATACAAAATTGACCTCAGATAAATGTTAACCCGAGCGTTAACGGTTCATACAAGACGGATAAAGTATATTTTGATAAAAGACAAGGTCATTTTGCTTCGAAGACCGTCTGATCCGTAATCAAGTTCTGATTGGCATAAATTATACGAATTGAAAAAGGAAAAATACCTGACAACTAACAACTTTTGTTTTTAGCAAAAAAATATCTCTAAACACATTTGAGTTTCCTGTAGCGTTGGACCTTGGACGAATCATATTTTATGAAAAAAATGTTCTACGTTTTCAAACGTATCTTTGTCGTAAAGGAGTTTTTAATTTATTTAAGTAACCTAGCATGAGAAATACATAATAAATAAAATTTAAGGAGTTTCTATGTTTTAGAGATTGTCTCCAGGATTTTGCGTAAATTTGTCTTCGGCAAGCGTCGAATCTTGCTTTACAAGCAAGTGTGTTGAAAATAATATTAATTAAGGCTCTTATTGCACCGCTTTTAGGTTCGTAATGCAGGTTATAAAACACGCGTGCTTTTTACTTTACATTACCGCTCTAGTGCTTTTTACCAATAACATGTTAAGCTGTCATGGCGTCTGTTGATGTCTCCGTAATGGTTTGTATTTTCTGTTTATATGTTTCATGGTTGTAGTAAAATTATTGTATGCAACGCACGTAATGGCGATTATAACACTCGAACGATCTATTATGAAACTCAGCTCAGTTCTCATGTTAAAATCGCTATCATTACGTGGCCGTTGATAAACTACTATTATGAAAAAAAATATTCTCGCAAGTGAGTTGAAAAACGTCGTATGAAACGCATGAGCATTGGTCATTAGTTCATTACTAATGATCAATCTATATTAAAGGTTTTCTGTGTTTATGTTGTGATGATTTTACGGAAATGTCCATAAATTAACTGATAACGATTCGTTAATAAAAGCGGAATCGGACTCGTTTTATAATTTTTGCAGAACCTGTTGTGTTCGAGGTAGTCTCTTGTTGTTATTGATGTTGTCGAGTTAAGAAACCGGATATTGCCGAAATGGAGGGATCCGTAGATTAACTCAACTAAAAAAAAAATTTAAAAAAAATTTAAAACACATTCAAAACGAAAACTGATGATAATGCCTACTAAAGAACAGACGAACACGTTGGCTAGGGCGAGTACGACCCCTAAGATTTAGATACATTAAATTAACTTAAAATTATTTAAAAAAGTTTAAGTTAATTTAATGAAAACTGGAGGAAATTGTGGGAGGCTTATGCCAGAGATGGCAACTACTGAAACAAATAATAAATATTGACATTCCTATAATAATTTAATGAAATAATGAATACTAACATGTTAATTTTATCTTAATTTATGAATGATTGTGTACGAGTAGAAGGAATTAAAGGTTGTTTTTATTTTAATTTAATTTAATTTTATTTATTTAAGTAAGTGCGATATTTATGTCTGAGGTCCTAACCGTCAGTTGCAAGTTAAGTCTTCATTAAAGTAGGTAAATAGGTACATGTTATCCGTCTTTCTACGACACACCTCTTGATAGAGATGACACGATACTTAAAGAAGCCTTAACATTAAGGACGTTTCTTGTAACTCATAGTTAAAGTAAGTTTTTTTTATTTTATTTTTATTAAATAAGAAGAGCAGACGAGCAAAAGGGGCAACCGGATGGTAAGTGGTCACCGTCGCCCATAGACACCTCACCTCATTGTATTAATATTAGAGGGTTTTTGATGCGCTGTTAACCTTGAGGACTAAGATGGAATGCCTCATGTGCCGGAAATTACGCTGGCTCTCTTACCCTTCAAACCGAAACACAGAAATGCAAGCACTGCTTCACGGCAGAAATAGATAAGAGGGTGGTACCACCCCAGGCGATCCTTCACTTTAGGATCTACCACTACCAAACGTACCGTACCAAAAGTAGATAAATAGTTAAGAAAGCAGAATATTGTCAACAATAATCGTAGACGTAAAGGTTTGATTGCGGAACCCTGATCAACGGCTGGTAAGGTGACCATGAACTTGGCTGTCACTGACATTTATTAGTGCTTAAACAACCTCACTTTACAATTTAATTGCTATTCTGGTTTGGTGGTAGTTATATTCAGGGTGTCAAAAAACTCACCCACCACAATCATCTTCATAGGCTAAAAAGTATCTGCATATAAAAAAACAATTTTTCAATTGCGAAATAATAAAAAAATCTATAAAATTATTGATTAATGAATGTAAAATTGTTTGAGTTTATTGTAATATCCTTGTTACTTATTAAAACTTAGCCGTTTACTTACTTACGCTTATATCACATCCCCTTATGTTGGCATTGCTTCATCTATTGTTTTGTTTACGTTTGTTGTTGTGCAGTTATTGGACATTGTGTTCAATGTAGGTATAAAGTTTTTTTTTGCATTCATCTTCATCATCATCATCAGCCTATTAATATCCCCACTGTTGGGGCACAGGCCTCCCCTTGCACAAGGGGGTACGGACCATGATCCACCGAGCGGGCCCAATGCTGATTGGTGTATTTCACACGTCTTTGGAAATTTTTCATTTTCTCAGACATGCAGGTTTCCTCACGATGTTTTCCTTCATCGTTGGAGCAGTCGGTAAATGTACATAACTCTTCGGAAAAATCAGAAAAACTCATTGGTACATGGCATGATTTTGAACCCATTCGGGAGGCATGGGTTTTTTGGTGTGCGTCAGAATGACCGGTCACCCCCTTTATTTCAAGTTGAAAATATGCTTAAAAATTGGTGCCCTATAGAGATGATTTCATTCTGGAATTTAGAGTTGTTTACCTACCTAACAATTTTAAGTAGGCAGGTAGGTATACAAAAATGATATAAAATCCTTACACTACATTGTCTTATAATTTTAGGGACTTTGTAATATGTTTGTCGTTTTATTTAATTTAAGTATTGTCGTAAGTTTTGTGGAACCGATTATTAAAATACTAGTGAATTTTTTTTAGAATCAATCCTTTTTTTAAATAAAATCCTGTAGTATCCTGAGTTCTTAGGAGAGTAAAAAATATATGAAATAAACCCCAGTATTTCACTCTATAAAGACAATTTATCTTTATAGAGTAAAATACTGGGGTTTATTTTTTTACTCTCCTAAGAACTCAGGATACTACAGGAGTATCTTTAAAAAATCCGGATAGATTCTAAAATAATCACACATCATCATTCTCATTTAAATTAGATTTATTTTATAATTTTTGTGATGTTTACATTATTTATTTTAATTAGTTATAATATGTTGACATGTATTTATTTTATTGGATATACGAGTAACTATTGTTATATTATTTACCGATGACGATGTATATATGTATTAATAAGTACTAAATAAATTGAATTGAATTGTACCTATACCATTTCCTACACGTGACTTTGACTTTAACAATTAAACCTCTACAGTAGAGTAATAATTAATAGTAATAGTAATTCTCTAATATAGAGAAATACTATTACCTAACTACGAGTTATCTAACTACGAGTATTTATTCATATCCATGTAGGAAAGAACGCCCCTAGGAGAGGAGACATATTTTTTTTCATCCAAGTACGCATCACTTCAAGCTTTTAGACAAGTTTTATCCCACGGACTAAGGCAGCGCAAAAGGCACAAGCCATTTACCCGGGAAAAGTCATATTTAAATAATACACTTTCGATATATCGCTACCTGAAATCTACTGCTGGCTTTGTTTAACCCGCGAGCCGCGTTATGGCGAGTGCGGTTGTTTTACGAAGCAATTGTGTTATTTTAATTTGGGCCTAACAGTTACGAATATAGGAATATTAATCAAGAGCGTCGGTGGCGTCGTAGCTAGGACGTCGGACTACCATACGGGAGGTCCGAGTTCGAAACCAGGCAATGCCATGTACCAATGAGTTTTTCGTTTTTTTTTTTCGAAAAACTTACGTACATTTACCGGCTGCTCTGACGGTGAAGGAAAACATTGTGAGGAAACCTGCACATTGAGATAACCAGTGTGTGAAATGGGGAAGGCAATGGCAAACCATCCCATTAAATCTGCCACGAGAGTCGTTCTATGTGATTAATTCCTTAGAATGATCACGACCCTCAGCAATGAGGAAAACGATTTAGAGGAGGAGGATAGGTATATTAAAACTTTGGCAATTCGAGTACCTACATACCAGTAAATAGAAAATATATTTGAAATAAAATATTTGAAGCGATAATGGCTCAAAGGCTATTAGAGCACGAGACAGCGGGTGCAAGCGTCTTCGGATCGAATCCACCCTTGCACTTTTGCTCTTTGTGGTGGATCAATCCTACCAAAGTTTGAAGTGGCTAATGAAGAATATTGGTAATGTGTAAAACATTACCAGTTAAAAAATATATGTAGAAAATATAGGCACTTACGTAAGTATCCATCTTCACCGTAGCCGGTGTAGAAAAGAGCGAACAGCACCAAACTTACTGCCGACAGCATTGTGTGACTCTCTTTTAACTAAATGTGTATTTACGAAATGTGTATTTACGAAATGTTATTGTTGTGGCAATTTTTCTTTAACCGTTTAGCGGCCAGAGCTCAGCACCTACTGTGTCGCTGGTACAATTGAGCGACTTATTTATGTTGACTCGCCTCCACATCGCGTACCTACATGCGAGGAATCTTCTCGTCCGCTGAGTTTTTGAGCCATAAAACTCATAAATAATAATGTTACTAACTACTTTTTTTAACTTACCCATTTGAAAAAACTTTATACCTACATCAGGACGTGACATCACAATTAAAATTGGAATAATGATTAATTAACTGAGATTATTTTTATTACATTTCTTTTTCACAATTAAAAAAAATATAGTTTAGAATTCTTGAACGTTTGTGTGCGTGCGTATTATGCGTGTAACTTACTATATACTTGTAGGTACTCTACGCCTCTAGTAACTAAAGAATTGTCCATGATAAATCGAAATGACTATACCTAATAATTATATTATTATTATTATTGCTCACTAATTTTATTTAGTTTAATATAACCTATGCTTAAGTTCCTACTGATGTATGGACTATGAATACTTTGTTATCTTACCTCAAAAATTCTTAATAATATCTTCTATCTTAACTTAGGTACCGCGTCAGTTGCACGAAGCGTCCTGAAATCTCAACCTCCATTAAACACTCCTTTTATACGTCATAGCAATAGATCATAGCACTCTATATTATATATAGCATTAGAATTTTTGTAAAATTAAATTGACATTACCTAGTTTTCGTTATGTACTCGTACAGTATGCCAAGAAAGTGGTTTGAAAATAGTCCTTATTGATGTTTGACGTGCAAATGACATTCTCAGTAAATCAATTATTTGGCGGACTGTACAAATAAAAATTACCTTAGGTATTTTTTTTCGGGATTTTGGGAGATACCAGGCCTCTGACCATAACGACCCCGAACTACCTGCCATAATTTATTTATTTATTTTTCTTATTTGCACGCAACCTTACAACGATAAAAAAAATTACATAGTAAATGTTCTTTAAATATTTGTATGCCCAATCAGATTCCACTCATTAAATTTTAAGTTACTTACTACCGTTATACTAGGTATTTTCCTCTTAAATGAGCAATAAACAAAGGTAACAGAAAAAAAAGTTGGACCTGGCTCGGAAGTTACAATTACTGTTCAATCAGACAATACATTGTAATCGATAAATCGAACAATTACGAGTATATTGGTACATAATATAGCAAATGTTTACCTTATATACGCGTTGAGTCAAGTCACAATAATTTTGTCTAGGTTTACTTCTTTTTACGTAGGCCTCTGACGTGGTATAACGACTGCTGAGAACAACGCCAGCCGGGACCGATTAACGTGCTCTCCGAGGCACGGAGGGGCTAAGAGGAAAATGTGCCACTATTGATTCTATATGGTCAGTTCAATAGAAAGATCACGGACCTCGTCAGTGAGGATTATACGACTTTGAAGAATAGCAGGTTAAAAATCAAGTTTTAAACACAATGAACTTAGCGTCTCGACATCTATGTGTGATTGTAAGGCAATAAAGGATTTATGACTCCTCGGCTAATAACAGATAGGTAGGTATAGTTATTTAGATAGACATATCAATTTAACGGATTTCGTTGTTTACTCTGTGATCAAACGTGCAATATTTGAGAGGTTCTATAGATACCTATGGAAGCTGTCTTAAATCAAGGGTGTATTATTTGTGAAATGTACATAATATTATTAAAACATAATATATATATATATATATATATTTTTAACAAATAATAATAAGTCTTTAATGTACCCAAATAAAAATTAAATGTAACTTATAAAATTTCTTAGATTAGGCCCGTGTGGTAGGGTACCGAGGATGCTGGCGGTGTTGCCCCGCTGGATCGCTATGCTGATCCTTTGGGCGAGATAGCCGCCAGCCCCAGCCCGTCGCATCAAATAGACAGAATTATATATAAACATAATATTAAAGTTACTTAATGGTTTTTCGGTTTTTCCATAAAGGCATATAGGTAAGTATAAACAAGTAGGTACAAGGAAATCCGAATTTCCTTAATTTATAAGTAGGTAGATATCTACTATTGTATATTAAATACTTATATGTGATTCTTTGCTTTAATAAAATTTATGTTAATTTACGTATTAGCTATAATTTTTTGTATAACTAGCTAAAATATTATAATCAACAGTCATTTGATTCAGAATTATCCTGTTGATTTTTATAACAGGATAATTCAGAGTACGAATACGAATAAGAAACAACATAATATTGTATGATATATAATACTTACTTAGTATATAATACCTTAGATAGGTGTGCAGAAACACCTAGTAGTCTTTATTGAGAAAATAATCATAATAAGTAGGTACATTTAGTTATTCCTAATTAGTGATAATGTCGGGCGCCGATTTTTAATTATTTATTAAATATTAGCTTTACTCAAAATTCAAACTATGTTCTCTTAAAAGCTATCTTTATCTTTCGGTTCAGAGCGTTCACAGATTCTCTGTTTTGCAATAGGTAGGTATCTAACCATGTCCTTATATTTACAAAAAATCACATTGTTAAAAACCCGTTACGCTCTAGCAAATAGACAAACATCGGAGCGGGAAAACTCATATTTCAAAATATTTGTTTTGCATTGTACCTACTTTGCTACTGCTTGCGTACAGCTTGTGGAATCATACCGAATCACTTTTATAGAAAAAGAAACAGAAATGTTTGTAAATATGGGTAATGCAGATGTTACATTGTGTTTCAGTATCACTATATTCTGCCCGAAAGCGTACAAATTTTTGTTCAATTTATAAATCAATCAATCATAAATCATCAATAAAATAATCAATCATAATAAATTAGCAAAATAATAATAAAAAAACATCAAAACTTTTACTGATTTAAAAAAAAACTAATTAAATTTTGATAATGTCACAGCTTATCACTAAGGAAGTCACTCAATTTGTAATAACATTTTTCTAAGAGCAATTTTATAGTTTATTTTTAAATTCAGGCAGGCTTAATTCTACCTATATTTAGTCACATCATGTGCATTGGTAGGTTTAAAGGGTGTGATCGCGCTGCCAATAAAAATAAAAACGTATTTGTTACATTACGTTTTATTTAAAAAAAAGAAATTTATTGATTTGCATTCCGAGAGGATAAGTAGTATGTTTTATGCAATAGTCTAAAAAATACTACTTATCCTGTCGGAGTACAAATCGATAAGTTTTTTTTCGATTGGCGTATTGTGCGCGATCATACTTACCCACGGTCAGTAAAAGCAAAAGCTGACAGTCAGTCATTGCTCTCAGTAGTATTGGGTGACTTGGGACGGGACCATTGCCCCTTGAGTACCTCTATGTACGGTGCCCAACACATCAGGGATACCTATACCTTTGGTACTTTGTTGCTTAAACATGTATGAATGTCGAGAAATCGACAAAAACTTATTAGTAGTGTTAAACGACAGGGTTCCATGGAGTATAGCTTGCGTGTGTCTTCTTCCAATGTATATTCACTGGTCTTTTGTTTAGTTCCAACAAGTACAACTAAGGAACCATCACTGTTTATATTGTGATGTAAAGTTGTTTTTGTGCTTGTGTTTAGCAGATAAAAGTATCTACATGTGGGTATCTCTATTTATGTCTGAGATTTTTAAAAAACGGCCTAGTGCGAGTGGGTAATTGAGATCCGTATGTTTACTTAAAAGCACTGTTTTAAAAAAAGGCTTTTGCCTTTTTTACTCACAACTATTACAGATCAGATATATCATGGTTTAGTATTTGTTGCTTAAACAGAGAATATGACCAACGTTCTAGTCAACTTTAGAGTTCTTGTGGTAACAAAAGCGGACAACTTTTATGGGCGCTTCCGTCATTGTTTCTCCATGCAAATAAAAGTAGATTTGTCCACAATGCTACGGGTCATATTGCAAAATAATACTCGTAGCGACAATTTGGTCCTTCCCGCACTAGATATAGACACTCTACTGCATTGAACCAGTCCAGTTGTTTATGAGTTACATTACTTTAAAAGAACTTTTTTCTACAGGTGACTTGACTATATAGATCCTAAAGATAAATCAATCATTTATAATTATTCTTATGTATTTTTGAGATGTATTTATGCGTCGTCGCATCGTCCAAACCTACCATCAAGTCATTGACATTTGTCTGAAGGCGTCTTTCCGGATTTTTCGTATGAATTTACACATAAGTAAATATAAAGTATAGGCAAAATGTTGAATTACCCTTGACTTATGTAGGAAATACTATCCTTCCGTTTCGGATCCTGGTTAAGTAGATAACTGGATTGGTTATTTTTGCATATTTTTGTGAGGAGATAATCTCAACTGTCAAAATAAATGATATACGAGTATTTTATTTATTAATCCTGCAGAGTCATTATTATGGTGCAGAAAAAATGATGATATATATTATTATTCATTAGGTCTAAAGCGATTAATTCTTCATTGGTAGATAATAGTTTTTATGACAGAATTTAAGAGACCGGCCAAGTGCGAGTCGGCTCGCGCACCTACGTTACGTAGTTACCTATTTGACTCGCAATTACATTATCTTTATCCATCACAGAATATTGAAGTATGAAGTATTTAACTATTTTTTTGGTCACAGAGTCGTTCGATTATGTTTGCGGCTTGAGCACAGAAAACAAATCCACTGAAATCCCTTTTTATTTTTCCGGAATACATACAACATCTTATATCAGTAGGTAGGTAAGTAAGTACTTATAATTTTAGATTTTTCGTTGTTAAGAAGATAGTAGGAATCATGTTAATTTCTTAAAAACTGTTAAGTTTTAAAACTTCATTTTATTTTTTCTGTAAAATATTTTGAAAAGTAGCTAGTGGAATTATCGAGAATGCGCGAGGATTCCCCGGAAGACGCGCGACCTCTTTTTTGGCTCGTATTTAGTTTGTATGTTACACAATTGACATAAAGTTCATTATGCTATGTACAATTACGTTGCGAAAATTCGCCTCCATTCCATTCCGCGGCAATGTAAATTGAGCCTATGCGTATTCTAAAACATAAAAAATATATATTTCGGATTATAGAAATTGTCAATTTCCTATCCGATACGTAGGTACCTACGTAAGTAGGTATGTTATCTAAGCTAATAATCATTTAATAATAATAATATACTTAAATATTAAATAAATATGGCAATTATAATATTTGCTTCTACATTGCTGGTAATGTAACATGGTTATGTATGAAGAGCAAGCGAAGCAGGGTTAGTCGAAGCTCTACATTTTTTGTCCTAACGTGGGTGGTAACATAAACGACAACAAAAAATAAATGTGAAATATGTAAAAAACGGATCTAAAAAAATTAACAATTCACAAACGGAGATGAGTAAGTGCTATTAACATAAACGCATTTTAATTATGTAAGCACTTAAGTACCTATGTACGGAAACGGTCTTGGGCGCTAATCAATAGGTACAATAAACTAATAATTAGGTTTTTATAAACAAAGTAAATACTTACTTACCTTTATTTAATTAGATACTATTAGCAAGACGATGCATTGCGTACACTAGCGCCTCCAATCGAAAAAAAATCATTTCAATTAATTAAGGCATTTAAAAAAAAGACTGACTGGCTCGAGACTGCGCAGGAGAGAGAGCGATGGCGCTCTTTGGTATCGGAGGCCAAGATCCACTTCGGGTCGCTGCGCCAGCGGAGTAAGTAAGTAAGTAAGTATTTAAAAAAAAGTGTCTGTCGAGAAATACCCATGCTATGCTAATGAATGTTAAATATCATTTAGAAATCGAATCCATAAATTAAGCGTATTAGTATTTACAAAGAAGTGAAATATTGCGGAAAAATCTCGTTGTTTTCTTAAAAACTCGTAAAAGAACTGGAAAAGTTAAAAAACTTTTTAAAGCTTTTAGTTTTTTTTCTGTTCCGTGTGAAGTGAATAAATTCCTTGGAGGTTTCAAGATGGGGTAATTCAAGCTGGAGCCAGTCACTGCTACTAAAGTTCGGTCGTTCTTGTTAATCTGCACAGGGAATTCAGTGCTTAAAATATTCAGGGTTGAAGTGCGGGTGCATTATTCGTAGCTTTGTAGCGAAGTATACTGGGAATTAAGTAGACACAAATGATCCGCCGGGTGTACAAAAGCAAACGGAAGAAAAAGTCGAAATTTGTCAAAAAAAACTACAAATTGGACACGTACCGGTAGTTACGAGTATATCTTTTTTTCATTTATGAAATGTTATGGCTGGTTAATTAATAATTAACTCAGGATTAGAAGGTTCTTACCTATACCTAAATATAAAACATAGTAAACGATAAATCGATCCCCCCTCTGTTGCTGAAGAAGTGCGCTACACATCTAGCTCTTCCTCTTCAAATCTTGTTTAATAATTCTTTACATAAGGGTGATTTCCCCCAAATATGGAAACAGTCGTATGTCGTTCCAATTTTTAAAAGTGGCGATAAGCATAATATATGTAATTATCGCCCTATATCTAAATTATCAGTTATTCCAAAGTTATTTGAGAAGGTTGTGTACGACCAGATAATATCTACTATCAGACCTTCAATAATCCCACAGCAACACGGCTTTGTGTCGAAGCGTTCTACTGAGAGCAATTTGTGCGAGTTTCTCGACTTTGTATCATCAGCAATGGACGAAGGTTTTCAGGTGGATGCCGTGTATACCGATTACTCCAAAGCATTTGATAAAATCTCGCATCATATTTTAATATCAAAACTTAAGGACTTCGGTATACACGGCAATCTACTTCGGTGGATTGAGTCATATTTGAGAAATCGTAGTCAGGCTGTAACTGTCAAGGGTTTCCTGTCCAGTTTTATTCCCGTTTCTTCAGGTGTCCCCCAGGGATCTCATCTAGGTCCACTGTTATTTAATATATTTATTAATGACATTAATACAGTTTTCTCTAATAGCAACTTTCTTCTATATGCTGATGATAATAAAATATTTAAAATTGTAAATTCTTCTAGTGACTGTGTTTCGTTTCAAACCGATTTAAATAATCTATGGGAATATTGTACACTTAATCAGTTACAACTTAATATAAATAAATGCCAGGTCATCACTTTCAGTCGAAAAAAATCTAATATTATATTTCCTTATAGCCTTGATGGTACGCCGATAGTGCGTGTGACTGAATTAAGAGACCTGGGTGTAATGCTTGATGAGAAATTATTGTTTAGAAACCACATTAACTACATCACCAATAAAGCATTTAGGATGCTGGGATTTGTGCTACGAATGGGTAAAGCTTTCAAACAAAGCTCCACTCTCATTCTCTTATATAATTCCTTTGTCAGGTCCCATTTGGAATATGCTTCGACTGTGTGGAACCCCATGTATGCAGTGTATGTAGATCAGATCGAACGAATTCAAAATAAATTCTTAAAACATCTTAAATACCGTATCAGTCGTAATTACCTTACAGTGTCAGCTAACCCCATGGTATCCTTAAGATCACGACGTGATACTAGGGATCAAGTCTTCATGTATAAAATTATAAGTAATAATATTGACAGTCCTTATCTTTTGGGTAAAATTGGTTTTTCGTGTCCTACCCGTAGTGTGCGTATACAGCGTCTTTTTAATATTCCGCCGTTAAAAACAAATTATGGAAGGAATGCTTTTATTCCGCGAACATGTATCTCCTACAATAAACGATTTACCAGTGTTGACCTTTTCAACTGTTCTTTGGGACAGATAAAAAATAGTATTATGATGATTAGCAGTAATATATCTAAAATATAATTTTGTTTATTTGTTTTAATAGCATTGTTTTATATCCCTCTATATTATTCTACATTTACTTCCTTTGTATATTTAATTTTCATGTTTATATATAACTAGTGTGTACTTGTCTTGTCTACATGAATTGAAATATGTTATTTACGTTTATAATATTTGTGAACCCTTTTTGTTTCTGTGTAATTTTTGTTTTTGTTTATATGTATTTCTATCTATTTGTAAACTGTTTGCGTTCCTTAATAAATAAAATATAAAAATATAATATAAATATATAAAGCGATCGCGTGCGCATAATTGTATGCAATCAACGCAAGCTCTAAAAGCTTTGTGCTTGTACAAAAATACTATTAATTAATTTCAATAATTAACTTCCTTCATTCAACCAAAGATTGGATGAAAGAGATAGTTTTCTGTGATAAATTTACATTGTTAAATACTTACTTACCTACCTTATAAATGTTAGAACCGTGATTGGTATAGATACCAATATATGTTTTTTACAATAGAATAGAAAATAAAATTAGCCGAATTTAATTATTTTGTACACAAATATCTACATACACTAAAATATCTACACACTACCCATACAAAACATTTTTGCTTCTCTAGGTGAGAGAGATGTTTTGTGTGTATAATTTCTTTACAAAACACCATCTTACAATATTACTCCAAATATCAACTTAAAATGCGGTTTGAAACGTTTATAAATAATACCGTATAATCATCTAATATCGCAAACCTAATAGTTTCAGATAAGACAGACGCCAAGCTTTCATCGAGACAATATAAAGCTTGAAAGCTGTGCTTGTAACGTAATGTAGGCGCTTTGTGCGGCTTTCAGACTAGGGCAACAGTCATGATACATACTGAAAGCGCTGAAATGAAATCTGTTCAGTTATTCGCGAGTCGCTAACGGGACAGGATGTGTTCACACGTCCCGGAATAACCCGCGTACGAAACTTCGTAACTTTGTGAACACGTGATTATGAATCAGTACGGATATCTAGCGGAATTTTAAATGTGTTTGTTTTCGTATTTTTTGAGATTATTTTGCAGATACTGTTTTCAGTTTTCAGTGATAATAAATAACGGTTTTATTTTATTTAAGTAAATTGGATCTAGGTTACTGTGTATTCAGTTGCACAATTTTATGCATGAATTACGGCGATTGAATGTTGATCCTTACTTATCTGAATTTGATAGAGTAAAGGGTAGCTGTTGGGATTGATCTAAATATCATAAGTTACTATAGGTACTTAGTATGTATATCAAAGAAGGAGGTAGTTTTAGCCCTATTTCCGTGATATAATAACTGATATTTTTTAAATGAAAGTGTGCTACGCATGATCAAAACAAAACCATCTTCAATACACTAGGTAGTAGTGTAGTGAAACTACATGTCCCAGAAAATAAGAGCAAGGATTTTGTTGATCCAAGCGAGATTGGCTGTGGGATTCCCATCTGCTTATGTAACTATACGGCATTGCAGAGTAGATTATTTACAGTAATTTTGGCATCCAGTGCTACTAAATGACACAGCTGAATTTCAAAGTATAGACTCTACCGTGAGAATAGTATTAGGTGTGACTAACTCTGCATGTATATACGAGGGGCTGTCCAAAAATTGTTAGTCAACGGCTTGTTATCAACCTCATTCTTTTACTTTTATTATCCCTTGGAGGCAAATTTTATTACAAACTCCTTGGCCAAATAGCACTGGCTGGTGAACTTTAGTTATTTTTTAATTAATTGTTAAAAACATGTATGTCACATTTCAATCGCTACGATGGAGGTAACGCGAGACACGAGGTTTAACATATAAGGAATTACATCAAAATTTAATTAGTGCTCTTGGGAAATTGGCTCCATTTACGCTAGAAGATCGAAGAACAGTTAAAAGCCAATGGTATACCGAGGTTTGCTTGCCACAAGCCTTCCAGGAGATGAGTGAATCGATCGTCCGAGGAGCGGAACGTGTGGTATAATTTTTCACCAAGATAACGCTCCCGCTCACACGGCTGTCAGAACCATGGACTTTTTAACTCATTCGGACGTGCAATTGCTATCACATCCCCCCTACAGTTCTGATTTGGCTCCGTGTGATTTCTTTTTGTTCCCCACGTTGAAGAAATCTCTGCGGGAAAGGAAATTTACGACTGCGGACGAAGCAGTAGACCAATTTAGGCGGCTTTTTTTCGACCTTCTGCAAGAACAGTTTTTCACATGTTTTAAAAGCTGGTTCATTCGAATGCATAAGTGCATTGATGCCGCAGGGGAATACTTTGTTGTAAATAAATATTTGTTATATTTCTTTTATTTTCTATTTGACTAAAAAGTAATGGACCGCCCCTCGTATTGATAAGGTTTAATGTTTAATTATTGCAGTTATTGTAATGTTTTTTCGAATATATGACCTGCTGATTTTTTTTACTCTGCATAAGTAAGTAAAGTACTTATCTACAAAGTTTTATGGCAGGAGAAACGAGTACGAAAATAATAAGCTTATTTTTTAATTTAAATAACTAAGCTAAGCAAAATAAAAGCTGTATATAGGTTAGTATTACGCTATGCGCTAGCGTTAAAATACTGCAGAACTTTCTGTTCTTTGCAGGTATAAATATTTTAGGTATTAATATTGTAACAGGTAAGGCGCCATATCATTAGGTAAGTTAGTATATATGTAGCGAAGGTGATGCATTAATGAATACCTACGTCTACAAGTATACAATCTGTAACAGGTTACGTATTGACTTTTACTGGACGACTCGATATCGGGGGTGGGGAGACTGATTACGACCCTGATCAATACTGTAACAAAAGATTTTAAAATTTACCCTAAGGGTGCCACTAGCCCGATTTCTGTGACTGTAATTTTTTTACACCCTGTACTTATCTCATCTAAGAAGATTGAATCACGTCGAGGGTAGAGAGTAGGTACTCTATCTTGGTATTTTATATTTTTGTGATGTTTTAAATGTAAAGTGCTATCAGCAATAAAACTTGTTATTAGTTTACTTTTTATTTCAACGCTACCTTTTATTTACGTACTTACATATAGTGTAGTATACATTCATGCCTAGTAGTTTGTAGGGAGCCATACCCCGAAGAGGAAAACGGAATAACTACCGATGTCGCTACTCTGTCTGTCTGTCACATATACCTTTGACCCAAAACTGAATATCGACTTTAAAATTTTGTACAATTGTTTACTTAAAGTAGTATGTATTCTGTGGTATGATATGGCTTTCTGTAGATATAGCGAGGCCCGACTCAATGTGACAATAACAAATCACTACCAAATTCGTTCGTGCTACAAAAAGTTCTGTGTCTTCTCATCATCATACAGATTAAAGATATCCACTTGACTCAAACTTGGATATTTTATTTGCTGGGATATTATGCTCTTAACTCGAATGATGGTATTTGTTTTACTTATTAATTTAACTTGCACAGACAGGAGTCAGAGTTGATATGAATTGATAGGTAAGAATAGTTAAAGTTGGTTCAAACGCGAACGAAATCGATGCCCATCTGGTAATTGACATTCAATTAAGTAATAGAGCCAGAAAATAGTTCAAAACTAGGCTTTTTTTTGTAATTTTCGGCGACACCATTTTTAATTTTTGATAGAAAATTAGCATTTCCCGAATTCCCGGGAATTCCCAGGAAGAGATAAACGAGAGTTCTCGTGTCCCGGGAAATCGAAAAACTCGAGAAATAAGAAACCCCAATTATTCTCGACGAATTTCCACCACTGGCACTGTTGTTCTTTCTGTATATTTCTTCTTTCCTTGCGTCTTATAAAAAGATCGACTCAGTATAGTTTAATACTCATAACTGCCTTCAAACTTAACAGAATTTATTAAAATTTTGCAGAGCTTAGTATTTACCTCTCAAATACAGGTAAAGTACATATTTAACCCAGATCGGGTCACGTGGAAAGTATTCTAGAAATTATAGAAATATAGGAATTCCCTAGTGACCATACAAAACTAGCTTATAATAATTAAGCTAAATCTTTCAGTTCTTGCTAACAAAACTCAGTCACGTAAGCTTTAGAAAAAACATAATTTTACTTTGATTGCTTTCGTGCTTACATATAATATTTAATACTATGAAAATTGCTTACTTAATTCTTTCAGTTGTATGGTAACATGTAAGTAACAGTAAGACTTTTGGATTGTGAAATCTAATTACAATGAACTCGAACTCAGTTTTGTGAAATCAAGAACTAAGCTCCAAGAACTAACTTTACAATGTGTTCATTGATAAAAATAAAATGAACGGAAACCAGACAAACGATATGCAAGTGAGTGAGATAGAATGATGAAGTTATCCGTAAAAGTGACAAGGACCTCGTGACACGATGTGCAAGAACGCGAAGACGGTGACATGGGAGTCGGAAGCCCTCATGGGGACGCCGAAGACTTCCAAATGGGATCAGCTGTGTCCGAGGTCTGCGCTGTCACACGTGGGATTATTTGTGGCGCTGATGCTGTACACAGCTGGAGGAGGATTGGTGAGAAGTTACTTTTAAATTCGAAGGCTTACTTCCCTACCCTAAGGTAGGAAAGTAACACAGAAAATAGATCTAAGTAAGTAATTCAGTAATCCTTGGGTAGGGGCAGCTTCATTTAGTCATTTACCTTTTTACTTTCGAATTTTGAGTGTACTACCCACTAAATTTTTAATTAATTCATTAAATATTAAATAAAAAAAGAGAAACATAGTTAAGAAATGTTTCAGTCGTTTTATAATTTTAATAACACCTTCGAGTCAATAATAGTCGAAATTCTGCCAAACCAGAAGCCAGAAGGCATTAACAATAGGTACTGAAATCGCGTTTGACTTCAATCGATCTAGGGTATTGACAATGAAGCCAAAGATGAAGCTCAAACCGCTTAGGTTTAAAATGACCACTTTCCCAAAATAACTACTTTCATAAAATGAAATTCATAATCATAATTAAGCGTTTGATGACAGGTGTGGGGAATATGGCAATCTATGTGTGTTATGTCTATCTCTGTGTATGTGATGAATACATAACCTTTCTCTGAATAAAATGTTCTCTGAATACGTCAATGTAAAACAGTAATACAAAGCAATACGACATCATTGGGTTAGTTTATAGCTAAGCAAGTTCCACATGTTATTGAAGGTTATGCTTCGAGGCCTGGGCTTGTCGCACTATGACGAAGCCTGGAAGATCGATCGCCGCATCACTAGGCTATAAGCATAGTTGGAGATGTAGACTAAAAATAATATTTCTGGCTGCATATTCCCATAGTTAAATTAAATAGCACTTTTACCCAAAATATTAATAGATCATAAAAGAATGGGTTCTATATGGGGGAAGGTTGTCAGGCTTTTATCTTTTCTATACCAAAGTCAATCACATCTTTTGGTTTTTTTTACACCAAATCCCAAAGTAATTTACAAAAGACCGTCTCGAAATGCGACCCTTTCAAATACTTAAAGCTAATGAAAATGTATCGAACCAATAATTTAGTTTACGCTAAAGGGAATGCTGATAAAAGAGGGCCCTAATTTATTTAGATAGGTACCTACTTGGCTAAGAATAATGTATTTAAATATATAATTATTTAGGTACTTAGTATCAACTGTTCTTTGATCCACAAGCTTTGGGCTTTTCAGGAATCCATATACTTCCTGAAAAGGCCATCTTTTCTGAGATTGGTTCAAGCAAGATCATGAAGTAATTTTTGATAGTCAATTGTTTTATAAAGTTCTCATGAAAATTATCGATAGAAAATAACGATTTTGTACACATCCGCCAAATTCCATTCTCGTCAGATTATTTCTTTTTTTCACATTCGTTAGGATTTTTAACAGGGGACAAAATACAAAATCGTCATGATTCCACATTCGACCGCTCCCGCATTCATCCTTAATTGACGAAAATGTACTTTCTAATGGTTTCGATATAGGTATCCATTTTTTGACAGATTCCATATCCATGTAGGTATAAATGAAACTAGCTTTCGTAATAATGTTTAAGCATATATTTCTTATAGGACATTAGACTTTATCATTACACCACTACTAAAACAATGAAAATTGTAAACCTATCTGCAGTACTATCTATTTACTCAGATATACTTTTAAAACTTAAAAATAACGTTTTCTTATATCAATTAACTAAGTCATAATGCCCTTAGCCTTGGTACTTAGAAATAAAGTTAACTAGACTTTCCAGGTTCAAAAAAATAGGCAGTCCGTAACATCATGTTATCTAAATTCTAACCTAAATTTGAATTAGGCCAAATTAAAATTCAGCAAATTCTTCTTCATAGAGACACGTAGGACTCTCTTTAATTTTCTCATCATCAAAATTATCGAAGTTCGTCGTGTCACCGGGTGAGCGAATCTTTGGAATAAACGGTGGGTGCACTCTACTGTTCAGGAGATTATCCCAGTCGATCTCTTTAAACCATTTGTGATTCTTAAAATCCAATATACCGTCTTTTAGGTTTCCGTAACGTCTTGTTACATCGACTTGAAGAACGTGTCCGACTAAGTCTTTTAGTTCGGGTGAGAAATGCGCCGGACATCGATATTTGCCTGCTACGATCTTCTCGTAAATTCTCATAGGATCAGAAGCAAAAAATGGAGGATGGCCTGCGCTCATTTCAAAAAGTAGTATGCCTGTGGACCACCAGTCTACAGAACAGCCGTACCCCTTGCTAAGGATGATTTCCGGCGCCAGGTACTCTGGAGTTCCGCATAGTGTCCAGGTTCTACCTCGTATAAGCTTACAAAATCCAAAATCAGTGATCTTTATATATCCCGATCTATCTATTAGGATATTCTCTGGTTTTAAATCTCGGTAGACCAATTCGCAGCCGTGTAGATACTCCAGCGCCAGTATAACCTGAGCGCCATAAAACTTTGCAGAGCTCTCCTCAAATTTTCCCATTTTGCGCAAATGTGAAAACATTTCGCCTCCAGCTATGAATGGTAAAACAAAGTAAAGGTACACATTATCTTTAAAGAAATACTTCATGTATACGACGAAGGGAAAGTTTAGACCACAGAGGATTTTCTTCTCATAGTAACTGTGTTCAATTTGTTTCAATTTTACTATTTTTTCCTTTTCAAGCATTTTCATTGCATAGAATTTACCTGTGTCTACATGTTTGGATAGATATACTATGCCAAAAGCTCCCGTTCCTAGGACTTTTATTTTTTCAAAGTCATTTATTTTTGCGTTGCTCTCGGACTTCTCGTTCCATATTTCAATGAAGTCCTGGCGTAGTTTTCTTAGGTATTGGGCGTACTGCTCCTGTTTCGCCGGCGAGTAGCCTCCGGTGTAGCCGCCGTATTTGGCATCCTCTGCCGCTGCCATGGCAATTGTTCACTATAAAATCTTGAGTTGAGATTTGATATTGAGATATTTACTAGTTTTCAAAGAGAATGTAAGCACTCACGGCACGTCACTATTATGCTAGTTTTCTGGAAGACTATCGAACTTCAAGATTTACTTATAATTTAAATGGCATTTACACTGCCAAAAAAGTAGGGTTCACAGAACAATAGAGAATACACTACAAATGCATAAAGTTTATATATAGTTTGTTAGAGTTTATTGTTATAAAGTACTCCTGCATTATGCAAGCACTATGGGTACCTATTTTTTAATTAAATGATGTCATGCTATGGTTGACACTGTAATGTAATCTGCTCATGATGTTAACAGGATGATTTTTATACATTTATTTACAATTCTGAGGTGATTTTATTGTTTGAGCAGAATTAAATGGGACTGACGATAGTATCCTATGGCTAAATCGTCATATACCCATCAAAACCATCAGGACCATACGCGTTATTTGGACATGTTAAAGGAGGAATTTCAAAAGAAATACCACAATACACCGCCTTTCGATAAGTCTCCCAATGACTATGATAAAATAAAAGCAATTGGGGGAGGAGCTTATGGGGAAGTATACTTGGCAAGAGATAAAAGTACATTCACATATCACGCTATGAAAGTTGTGGAGAAGTCTGTTGTAGTCGAGAGAAAACATGAAAAGCATTTAATACTAGAAAAGAAAATCATACAGTGTACCCAATTTCCATTCGTTTGTCCGCTAGACTGTGCGTTCAAAGATAACTTGTATCTTTACTTCGTGCTACCATACATTTCTGGAGGAGAACTATTTACATACATACAGAAATATGGAGGATTTTCAGACGATTTATGCAAATTTTATGCAAGTCAAGTTTGTCTAGCTTTAGAATATTTACATCACTGTGAAATAGTTTATAGAGATTTGAAGCCGGAAAATATTTTGGTGGACACTAATGGATATTTAAAAGTGTGTGATTTTGGGTTTGCTAAGGTGCTGAAGAAAAAAACTTGGACACTGTGCGGAACTCCAGAATATTTGGCGCCAGAAGTAATATTGTCGAAAGGCTATTCGTTCGCTGTCGACTGGTGGGCGTTCGGTGTGTTAATTTTTGAAATGCATTTAGGCCAGCCTCCTTTTTTTGCATCAGATCCAAGTAAACTCTACGATAAGATATTAGAAGGCCAGTTCAAATGTCCAGATACTATGGGGCCTGAATTTAAGAATTTAGTAAAAGGTTTACTACAAAGGGATCCAGCGAAACGATTAGGTTCGTCAAAAAGTGGTATTTATGACATAAAAAGTCATAGTTGGTTTAATGATGTAGATTGGCTAGCAATACTGCACCAACGAGAGGAAGCCCCTTTCGTGCCCACCTGTACCTCTCCAGGAGACACGAGCAACTTCCCCGAGATTGACCAACACCTATTAAAGAAATCCTCCAAGTGCCTTTACGAGGCTGAGTTTGCTGATTTTTAAATTCGCATAAATAGTTTAGTTGTATAATTTAAGCCATAGAGCCTGTATAAATGTGTATTTTGTACCTTTTCTTTATAAAGATGTATATAAATATGCTTTGTTTTTATTTTTACAATTTATTTAAACAGTATTTAATTTATAGTAAGCGAATATTGTAACGTTTAATAAACCGTAGCAACTAATCCAACATAACTTTTAATTTATTCAATACGAGTAGGTAAAATCAGAGCGTGGAGATATATGTACCTATTATATAATCTTTTAAACGACATATTACAACGATTTTGCGAGGTGTTGGTAATACTTAGAATATTAGGTAAAATTGTGACCGAACTAGCTATTGCAACCTTAGAAGACAGCAACATATCGTTTTATGGACCCTTTTGGCCTAATATAATTTGTGTCAAAATGCATGGCCACATAAATCATAAGTACTTTCAACATTCACACAAACAATCGTGATTATACAGCTGAAAGCTATAATCGTATCAAAACCAGGAGATCAAACCATGTCAAATTGACAAAGGACCTCAGGAACATTGAGAAATATCTTTATTTCAATTTATAAGTTTTTTATATTACTATAATATATATTATATTTTAAGTTATGTAAAGGAACTATGCATTACAGTTGTAATGAAACTGGAAATGGCAGGTGGTTCAGCAGACGACAGTCTAGCGCCCTACAGTCCTGAGCAACATTCCGCTCATATGCGTTACCTGGATACATTGAAACAAGAATTTAATCAAAACTATTCTAATCCAGAGTGCATCAGAAATTCACTCGATAGATTCGATAGAATAAAAACCTTAGACAGCGGAGGATTTTCCAGTGTGATTTTGGTTCGAGATAAGGGCAGTTTAGAACACTATGCTATGAAAGTCGTGGAGAAACCTTTCATAGTAAAACGGAAGACTACTAAGCAAATACACTTAGAGAAGCGAATTTTACAAAGCGTTAAATTTCCATTTGTAATGAATTTGGATTTCACTTGCAAAGACAATGTATATGTTTATTTAATAATGCCCTTTGAAGCTGGTGGTGAGCTCTACAGTCTGAAGAAGAAATTCGGTGTATTGTCAGAGTCTGTGGCACAGTTCTACGCTGCCCAAGTGGTGTTGGCTTTGGAATATCTTCATTATTGTGGCGTGATCCATAGAGACGTCAAACCAGAAAACATTTTCATTAACCAGAATGGTTACGTGAAGTTGGGCGACTTTGGTTTTTGCAAATTAGTAAAGAACCGAACGTGGACGTTATGCGGCACTCCTGAGTATGTAGCCCCAGAAGTAATACTCTCTCAAGGATATTCCTACCCCGTGGATTGGTGGGCACTTGGAATTCTTATATTTGAGTTGCTTGCTGGTTACCCCCCATTCTATAATCCGGATCCAATGCATATGTACGAGAAAATTCTAGATGGTTATTTCAAAACACCTGATAGTATGAAATCGCATTGCAAAATGTTGGTGAAACGTCTCTTAGAAGTAGAACCAACAAAACGACTAGGTGGACTGAAAGCCGGAGTATTAGACATAAAATCGCACGAGTGGTTTCGTAAACTCAATTGGCACTCCATAGTTAATCAAAAAATAATACCACCGTACATTCCTGATTGTAAAAACATTGGAGATGCTGTGAATTTTCGCGAAGTCAATGAAGTGAAGCTTAGGAAGTCCTCAGTCTGCTATTTTGAAGTGGAATTTGAAGACTTTTAATTTTATATTAAGCAATGAGCGACACTTGGGGAGCGGCGGCGAGGAGACTAACCCCTGAAGCTTGAAACACTTAAAAAAGTGTTGTTTTTGGATCTATAATAGGTTTCTTGGTTGCTTCTTCTCTAGAGACTTAAGGATAGTTTGAAGCCGTGCCCCCATTTTGTAGGTACTTAACGCTAATTGTAATACATAATGAAAAGTAAAATTAAATGTCAGTTAGTGCAAGGATTTCACTTTTATTTACCTGTCCTACAAAACAAACACCTTAATGTAAAGAACAGCTAGATCGGCAAAAGCTGTCTATTGAATCTTACTTACATATACCCTTCTTATACCTAGATAATTTACCTTCACAAATTTTAGCTAATTTACTTTTGTAAGAAAATATAGTTAGATTAGAGATAAGAAACATGTCGTGCCTTGATTCCATTAGAAGTATCATTGTTTGTGGTCATCCAACGCTCTAAATATTTTTATCTGACTACGTCTGATGATGTTCAAACAAGTATAGCGTTTCATATAACTATGGCATTCATTACAGGTGTTCCGTGCGTTGGAGTATCCGGCAGAAATGGCTAAGCAGGAGTACCATAGAGAGAAACTCCTCGCAGTAAGGTGGAACTTCATACAGTTCGTGACGGCGAACAACGCCAACGTTTCCAACGATGACAGCATAGAGAAGAAGCTAAGCGTTCAATTGGCTGCTTATGAACAGGTGTGTACTGAACCTCGGTAATTTCTAAAAGGGGCTGGTAGTGTTATGACTTTTCTCCCCAATGGTAAATTACATTGATGAAAAAAAAATCTCTCCTAGGGGCGGGCGGTTCTACTTTTATGGTAAATAATGATGAAGCCGTAGATAAAGCACACGAGACTCTGGCTTAGATAGGACTGGTTCTTCTAAACACTCTTGGAACACATCTACGCCGAAACGTTTATATACCTATAAGACAGACAGACTTTAGATTGTTCTACATATACATACGTGTCGGCACGTTCGGAGTGTCATTAATTGTCGATGTTTGGCCACATACGACAAGAACAGATGTCGATTGATAGTTAATCATTCACAGTCCCAAAGTGTCGATCTGATTGTAGGTATAGTAGTATTATACAGGGTGTTTAGATATCGTGTGCCATACGGCAAGGATAGGCAGGTAGGACAACTTGCAACATTATGTTGGCCTAATTAATCTTTTCCATTCTCACGGCTATATTTTTTAATATGAAAATATCTTATAACTCGTGCAGTATGGGAGTCTGGGTGCATATTGTGTGACACACTTTGCCCGAACATGCACCCAGACTCCCATACTTCACGAGTATAGCTACGAGATATAATAGAAGGGCAGACGCTTGCCAGACTGATTTGTTCCAAGTTGTATTCTTATTGAGGATCTCAAACATAAGTACCGGTGTTCGTCATTGCTATTTCGTCTTTCACGATACCCTCAAGAAAAAGGTTTTCTTCTCGTAACAGTTTTTGTATGTCTCACAGGTTCTAGAAGAAGCATCTTCGAGTGGACTAGCGTTAGATATAGACAGAAAATTCCCCCCATTGGAGGAGAAGTGGAGCATACTGCAAGCCGTTTTCTTCTCGTCAACTGTGCTCACTACTATAGGTGTGTACAAACATGTAAGCATACAGTGTTTAATACACTAGAAGGTACAAGTTGATATGCCCTATTTTAACAGAGGTGTGTCTGTATCGTATTTCACTTTTCACATGCAGGCAATACTGGTTGACTGGCTTTATTGTCGAACGTAATTTTTTACAAATTCAAATTAAATTTATTTGCTAAAAATACATGTCATTAAGGTCTTAATAATTAGATATAATGTCCAATGTATTTTGTCTATGTGAAGTCGTGCAAATATGTTATATAATATTATAATAATTTAGTAATTTTTAAATTTATACGTCAAATATTCTTGTTCTGAGTAGAAACATTTATATGTGAGCCACGAATACAATACATATTTAAATTTGTTATTCGGAAGACTTTTAAGTTCTTCAGGCAGCTTATTTAATATTCTTACAGCTATAGCGTAGCAATTTCTATTGCGGTAATTAGTATTCATTTTTAGGAGTAGGAAAGATTGGTAATCTTTCAGGATACCTTGTGTTAAATTGGGTAAAGTCTTTCTTTCTTTTAAATACATTTGGGTGCAATTTCACGAAATTAGAAATTTCGTATACATTTGTGTTTGTTGGAAGTGTTCGTCTATAAAATAATATCTACCTACATCTAGAGGAAAAATATTAGATAACGATCGTGTAAGTAATTAATTAGCTCATATCTGTTGTTTCACCCTGTTCATATTACGAAATTAATCCACAGCATGAAAGCTTAAGATGTGGGCTTAAGCTTTTAATAAGCGTTTTATTAAAAGCTTAAGCCCACAGATTTTACAGTAGTTTAATTATTTCTAAATTAGTTTACTGGATTACCTATAGACTTCGTAAACATACTTAGGTACTTACATATGCACATAGTTTTAATATTTTATTATCTGAGCCTCTTCGTCTCGGAGAGTACTTTAAACACTAGGTTCTAGTTAATAAATTAGAAAAAGGTTGAAAAAAATTCCGCGATCATGATTTGAACCCGCGACCTTGCCGTTCCTGCAACCTGCACTGCACTGCTAGAGCACTGCCACGGAACGGTGAGGTCGTAAATTCAAATCCTGCTCGCGGTTTTATTTTCACTCTTTTTCTAATTTAATTAAGTATACCTAGCATGAGAAATGCATAATACATAAAATTAGGTTCTATAGTTGTTGTATTCGACAGCAGTCGTTAAGCCATGTCAGAGGCCTACGGGCGGCCTGAACAACTCTGACAATAGATTGGCTACTAACTAACCATACGTTAAATAAACAAACATAGTATTTACCAGTATCTTGTAACGAACCTTGTTTCAGGTTACGGCAACATAGTTCCAGAAACATTTTGGGGCAGATTGTTTTGTATTGCATACGCACTTATTGGAATACCTTTAACGCTTACCGTCATCGCGGATTTGGGCCGTGTGTTCGCCACCGTTGTGTCCATAATCGCCAAGCAATTGCCTCCAATGCCTAGTAAGTTAACACTTGATTAATCAGGTTTGTCGTAAAATATGTTTCTTGGGTCTTGTAGTCTTCCTTTGTTTTAATTTTTTTAAACTACCTTTCAATATGTCTAGACTATGCACCATGAATTACGTTACATACATACATAAACTCACGTCTGCAACACAAAAATAAAATAATTTGAAAGTATTTGTACGATATTTGGAATCGAACCAGCGACCGTCAGCTGTCAAATTAATGACGCGATGATCTACAGTCCTAAGAAATTATTGAGACTATAAATTATTTTGTGTGATCACGGTTTCGAAATTTATCATAGACGATTTTTTAAATCAATAGATTTAAATTAAGTAGGTAGGTACCTGCCTAAACTTTTTATTTTACCATGTGTGCATAATATAATAATCCCCAAGGAACAGAACAGAAAACCTATATAGGTCCCGAAGCAAGCTCCAGTAACAGCGGGCTGAAAGGTTATTCGTGTCATATTATTATTTTTAGGCTTTGGCCCATTATAGGACCATGTCAGCCTTATAGAGAAACACAAGTTCTCAATCACTACCACTGCTGCCCTGAGACAGCGTCTGATACAGCTGAACAGTTTGATCGCTCCTTCAGAATGTAATACGCTTTAATTTGCTATTGACCCCCATTTCCCCCCCAGAATGTTGCAGCAGGGTGTCTGAAGTGAACCCAGCTGGGCAGCGGTCCCTGTACGCTTTATGGGCCGTTGGGTTCCTTTTCATCTACTTGTCGGCTGGAGCAGGGCTGTTCAAGATGTGGGAGGACGACTGGACCTTCTACGATGGCTTCTATTTCTGCTTCATCACCATGACCACCATCGGATTTGGTGATCTTGTACCAAGTAAATGAAAATATGCCTTCATTATCACATCACTTTCATACCATTATTAATATTAACTAGGTACCTAAATGAATTAACTAAATTGGTAGAGGAAAATAAAAAATTATATTATTTATCTTTAATATCTTTCGGGAGCTCAAAACAATCCCAAACGTAAGAATCCCGTAATCCAGTATCTAATTATAGTATTAAAAAAGATATCTTGTAATAAACTAAGTAATTACTAGTAATTAGGTACGGAGGTTTCAATTGAGTTTTTCAAGAGTCTAAAAAATAATAGGTTTTACCAATAATAATAACTTTAACAGTTTTTACCAGTCTTTTGTTTAAAGCAACTTATAAATCAAAATAAATAAATCTTGTATTAAAATTTTATAATTTAATTAAGTTTTTAGGAAATAATCATAAACATATTCATAGTAGTCGTGGCAACTACAGCAGTAGAAAAACGTCTTGTAACAAAAAACTAAAACGACGAACCTTTTCCAGAAAGACCAAAGTACATGCTACTGTGTACGCTGTACATCCTTATCGGCTTGGCGTTGACATCGACTATCATCGAGCTGGTCCGACGACAGTACGCCAGGTCTTGGCAGCAGTTGAGAGCATTGTCCGGGCCTCTCGCTGATACATTGCGAAGACTCGGGGACGCCGGCCGCGGAGTCGACGTGTCAGCTTTACACAATGATCTTAGGAAAGTGCTAACAGTGGTGAGTAGATTTACTATACCTACTGTGATAGTAACTAGTCAAGTCTTGGCAGCAGCTGAGGGCGTTGTGCGGGCCTCTCACTGATATGACGAAGACTCGGGGACGCCGGTTGCGGAGATGATGTGTATTTTTATGTAGGTAGCCTGGTTCTGGCAGCAATTGAGAGCGCAGTCTTATTCATCATCTTTATCATCAGCCTATTAATGTCCCCACTCTTGGGGCACAGGCCTCCCCTTGCACAAAGGGTACGGACGGGTCATAATCCACCGAACGGAAACTTTTAATTTCTTCAGACATGCAGGTTTCCTCATGATGTTTTCCTTCACCGTTAGAGCAGTCGGTAAATGTACCGTACCGTATGTACCGGTAAATATCTTCGAAAAAAATTGAAAAACTCTTTGTTACATGGCATTGCTTGGTTTCGAACCCGTAGTTCCCGCATGGGAGTCTGGCGTCCTAGCCAGTAGACCACCGACGCTCACCAACGCATGCAGTCTTATTCGCTTAGGGATAAACTATGAAGATTTGGAGTTTACGTGTCAGTGCTGTATAGACCACATAGGAAATTGTTCACTCACGGCTGCCTGGTTAGTGTCTTCTCGTAAACTTTATCTAGGCCTATAGGATAGGAATATAATTATGATAGATTTACGACTCTACGCTTTCACATTAGGTACAAAGACTTAACCTATAGACCCTAAGATGTGACGCTACAAAACAAACTCCAAACTCTACTACTTACACAGAAATCGTACTAGTGAAATCTTTGAAACTCTACAAACAAAGAAACTCTAGGTATACTATATTTGGGCCATTGGTAAACATAAGAAAACTGCCATCATAGTTGTATTATCCACATAATGCAACTATGATGGCAGTTTTCTCCAATCAAGTTTTTCTTTAAATCAAATCAACCATCAAATCAACCCACGCTTGATTTGATGGTTAGTTCGATGTTTAGAAAAGTGATTGTTATGACAAGCCTGCCGATTTTGACAATAGTTGTGGGCTGTGGGCGTCTATCACTGGCGGCGGATACGTTGCGACGACTCGGTGACGCCAGTCGTGGAGTCAATGTGTCTGGTTTACACAATGCTAGTAAAGTGCTTACACTACGAGTTTAATCTCAATTTTATATAGGAACAAGGTCTGTACAGCTGTACGTGTTCTAGACTCAATGGCGACTATAAAATTACCCTGTTTTAGCTGCGCAGTAAGGTAGTCACAAAAGTGTTGCTTTTACGGTGAATTTCAACTGTTTTACTGTTACTGTTGTTTCGAGGTTGACATTTAGGTGAGTCTAGTTATCTTACTATAAACTGTTTTATGTCCGTCCGAAAATGTTCTGATCGAAAATGTTCTTGTCAGATAATGTTAGGAACATGCGCCTATTTGAATATAAGAATTTTTTATTATTATTAATACGATTAATAAAAATATATGCATTACAAAATAATAATGAATGTAAAATGAATGAATAAAATGTCACAATTTTTCCCATTGCTGGGCAAAAGCCCATTCCATTCCATACTTTCTTTTCCTGTGCAATTCGGTGCCAGGTGGTTGTGCCGGTATATTCTTCGACCTTTATTTATTTTGCCATATCGGATACCATTCTGTGAACCTTTTATTTCGATAAGAAAAGCAAGTTTTAAATATTTTGAAGCTGAAACAATTACACGAGTCAAGGGACAAAATATTATATGTCTAGAACAGTAATGGTTAGGCAAATTATTTAGATAACGGCTGTGCAAGTAATTAATTAGCACCATATCTATTGTTTCGCCCTGTTTATATTACGAAGTTAATCCACAGCATGAAAGCTTAAGAGTTTGTTATCATGAACCAAAAGCTTCAGCCGACAGATCATTAGAGGATTGTGTTGACAGATTTCGTCTCAATTGTAAACATGAGCTGTCGACGTAAGAGTAAGAACATGATTGATGCCTTGTTTATACGTACGAGTATACTCCCGTTATACACTGTGCTGTGCAGTGTAGGTAGAGATTAGAGAACTAAAAATAGATACATATTTTTTGCTGACTAAATGTTATAAATTAGTGAAACACGCTGAATTGGTTGGTTGGTCACTAACCATACGATAAGCAAGCAACTGAAATGATATTCATTTTAACTATAGGGTGTTTAAAATTTAAACTTCCACCAAGCAAAATAATCAAATAATAAATCGCTCGTTCAGCGAACAGTCGTAAGATCGTATATTTTAAAAGATTTTGTTACAATCGTGAGTGATACAAATCGTCGTGTAATAGTATTAAGCAGCCATGTTTACAATTTATTGGTCCTAATGATGCTTCTATAAATGAAAAGACACGATTATAAGTCGAAAGAAGGTGTGCCCAGTATAAAGTAAGAAATACGTTGTTTCGAATTTTATATGACTTTGTTGCTGATGGGATTGTTAATAAAAGTTTGTGTCTTTACAGTATGAAAAGTTCACTCTACTTCGAGTCGTTGAAAATACTGGTAATATCCATTTCCCACAGTAACAGAAATAGGTGTCATATTTCTATCAGTGTACATAAGTATTAATGATGCCATAATAAATAAGTAGAGAATATAATGTATCTCTATCTCGTTAAACCAAACTAGCCAGCCATATGTTCTCCGCAGATTGATTTACTTTATATAATACCACGTAATAGTAATAAATTATGTGGGTCAACCCGATCCTGGGTTGATTTGTTTGCGTGGCAGTGTGGAAATTAATTTATCTATCTCGGAGAATCGCTCTGAAGGAGTTTTAGGGATTGTTTTCCGCGAAAAGAGCAATGGTTTTTCTGTTTCACTCGTTGGGGTATCACCATTCTACGAGGAATTGGAATAGGGACATAATCATGAATTAAATTGGAAAAGTTTGGATTTCATCGCATATCATTATTATAAATTGGATATTTTCCTGACCCGCGTATATTTTTAAAAGGGAAGTATGTGTCAATAGTTATACCTATTATTGTATTACTATACGTGTATTAGTTGAATTTGCTCGTAATTCCTGTATTCTTGTCATAATTAGGGTAGGTGCTAGTTGAGCAATTTTTCACTTAATCTAGCATAACTATTAAACGGTTCATCAGATCTATTTAATATCTACACCTACACTGTTGGATACGTATTTTATCACGCTCTAATCGTCGTCAGAAGAAAAAAAACTATTTCAGATGTGCTATATAAAAATAGCATTTTATGTATAAAAAATATTTATAGGCGTTTTCGGTAGCAAAATTTTAAGTTATTATTTTGACATTATCTATTCGCAAAACGAGACACATTTACGTTGTATGGCATCTATCTAAAGTATCATCCCAAATTGTATAAAGTATAGACGGACAAATT
Organism: Hofmannophila pseudospretella; assembly: GCA_947369225.1. Classification (NCBI taxonomy): domain Eukaryota; kingdom Metazoa; phylum Arthropoda; class Insecta; order Lepidoptera; family Oecophoridae; genus Hofmannophila; species Hofmannophila pseudospretella. The sequence goes on from OX376316.1 coordinate 9,095,878, forward strand.
GAGCAACACCTGCTCAACTAGCCCCGACCCCGACTTTCCGAAATAATAGTGAGGAATAATAATAGTGAGGTTATAAATAAATGGTAAGACTTGGGAGTAGACTGGATTTATAATCGAAAGCACAATAATACGTAAAATTTTAACAATTACGTGATCGTAGATAGCTATCATACGAGTCCAGACGGAAAATGATTAGGAAATTATTTTTAACTTTTTGATCAAAAAATAAACAAAGTGTCCGTGCGGCAACCAGCTGTCACGTGATATGTTTCCCTCCCTCGTGTTGTCGTGCGATGCTTGTTTTCGACACATTTCAATTGCCCAACAAGCCAATATGCTCAACTAGACCCGCCCTACCCTACTTATTAGGTATATATAATAACCCCTATCCATGAAGTTTAGACAAAGTAGTCGGTGCTAACTTTTATATTTTACGACTGCACCGCATTGTCAATCACTTATTTCGAATTTACACAAGTCCTAGCCTAGAACGTCTACCGCTGAAACAGCGGCAATCTGCCTGCCGCGCTGTTTATGTGTATTCAGGTTCAGATAGCTAAGATAATAGCATTTCTAACATGTTTGACGTCATAAAAACATGGACTGCTCTGTTATTAAATGGAAGCAGGTACACTTTTTATGTATAGTGACGAAGACAAATATAGGTCAATTATTAGTACACGTTGTTAGCTAATCGGATTAGTTGAAAATAGGATATACTTTTGAGTTAGTTCGTATCCAAAGAAGGTTCGTTCGAGTTAGTTAATGACTGTAAGTTTATTAATTTTTCTGGAGTATCTACGATACGTTACGTACGACCAACTAAGTGAAAGCAAGTAAGTACAAGTAGTTTTACGTAGTATCCGATTTGACTTATGATCGCGTAAGTAAGAAACAATTAATTTATTCCGGAGCCGTTCACGCGACCTCGTCGAGCAACTTGATGTATTGTTCTTTGTTAACCTCTGGGGATTTGCCTAGATTGTTTGCTTTCCCATCAATAATCCTTTATGGAACCTACACAATATTTTCTTAATGGGTATAGAATGAATTCACCTATTATTATTTTCTACAATAGCGCACTCAAAAATGAAATAGCTCCCTAAGCCGCTAAACAAACACAGGCGGTGTGCCGCCGACGACGGCACGCCGGTTGGCACACCTCTTGTATATGTTTTGCGCCACTTCACTTTCATATATTTTGTATGAAAATAGTTTGTAGGGGGCGGAACACAAGCACAACGGCCTGCGCGCCGCCTCTTAATCTACTTGCATACAAAATGTATGAAAGCGATGGGTGTAAAACAAACAGGAGGCGCGCCAATGCAACGTTGCGTTGGCGCTGGCGCCTTTTGATTTGTTTTGCGCCAAAGAGTTTTCCTGAATCATTATAGTTATAGTCATTTAGTGTTAACTTTAATTTTTCGTTAAAGGGTTGAAATATATAGGTATATAAAGACAACGTAGAAATCATATATAATATATATTTTCTACGTTTTATTACCTTTGTTAACTCAATAAGCTTTTTTTATTATATGGTTGGGTTTATCGGGCTTGTAGATTACTCAAAAGAGCTTTTATGTTTTTGCTCAATATAAGTTGAAATGATCGTTTTACTTTTTTTTCTGAATCATAATCAGAAAACCTTCAGCAACGTAAAGCTACGGATAGCTCAGTTTAGCACCGTAGAGTACCATATAGCTCAGGGTTCACTCAATAATGGTTTGCATAAGTCCAAATCGAGGCCGCATGGTTCATTGTCGCAAAAGCCACCCTCTTAGTTTTACTGCCCAATAAATTGCGATCGGTAATGTTTGTTTTATTTCTTAATGCTCGAATGTGGCGGGCAACTCTACCCTAATTGAAAGCTCGAGTCTACCTGAATATATGAACCTAGTTGATAAAATAAATTGGGCTTGTCATTTATAAAATGCCTACTTACCCTTCAGTTCAGATTCGTTGTGGTTGGACCGCTGGGGCCAGGGGCCAGGGGCCTGGGGACAGGGAAAATTCTCATCATTCAGTCATGGGATCTGCGTCCATTCCATTTATTTGGACTTTAGTTTGATTACTCGTATTTTTTCATAATTAGATTAATCCGTTCTGTTAGACTGATAGTATGTACGAGTATATTCACGATTATTTTAGGTAAGTACCTAAAAATATGTGACTTCACTGAAACTAACACAGATAATTCAATTTCTTCTTTCTTTCTCCTGCCCTTCCCAGTATAATTGAAGTTGGGCTATCTCGCAAACGTGCGCGCCATGACTGTTTTCGGTTGTCGTCTAATAGGATGTCTCAGATCTATAGCTCCTTCTCATTGGTCCACCAAGTTTCAGGTTGTTTGCCTAAAGTTTACATACTTCTAGCTTGGGTATTTAAGCTCCATAGAGCTTCTTATTTCTCTAAAGGTGCCACTCCATTACTGGAAGTCGGCTGTCAGTTCAGCAAACAGTTTCATTTCGCGCGCCAAGCGAAACAGTTCTTCTATGCTTGATTCCCGTCAATTTTTGGATGTTTCGCAATCATGATTTCTTTCTTTATCCAAGTGCGTCTGTATTCCACCTTGCCCATCATTATGAAGCAGCTGGTATCTGTCAAGTATCTTCGTTCCAGGGACCAGGATCGCGCAATCCTGACGCTCATTCTAAATCTTCCTCAATGTTGAGTGGGAATGTTTAGGACTTTCTTTGTTACAAAATTAAATATGTAACAAACTTAAAACTAAACTTAACTTAACTTTAAATTTAATTAATATGTTACATAATTATATAGGTATATTATTATTGATATTTTTTTATCGTTAACCTGAAAGTTTAGATTTGTCGTCCTTCAAAGACGAGAAGTTCATCTAATTACTCATGTTGTGTGTTCGGACTTCGGACACAAACAGCGAATCAGAATATTATTATTACCTATGTTCACGAATAACTGATTGATTGATCAGAATCGAAATGCTTTACAGTATAGACTGTAAAACGAATGTTTTATCATCCATTTTTATAAGTTCCCGATACTAGACTAGTGATCATAAACCTTCGGGCTGTTATAAAAGTGCGTCAGCGATTCTACGGCCTTCATATAAAAGAGAAATATCTATAAGTACGTGTCAATGTTGAATGGAATAGCTATTTGTAGCAATTTAAGAAGGCAGTAAAATGGAGCTGTAATGTAAACCGCATCGCTTTAGCTTTTAGGAACAAAAAATATACCACATGAACGACTCTACCTATGTGGTTTTCTTCGTGGTTGTTTTTGTTCTTACGTAGAAATAAAGTATGAATAATACCTTAACGTAAACTTGTTGGCATTCTTTTGCGGCTTTTCTTATGATAATATGAGTCTTTCTGAGCGCCATACTTATAGCTAAGAAATTGCCTCATTTTATAGGCTTATATGTGACTCGCTGAATCCAAACATTTTTTTTACAACTAAATGAGATATTTTGTTAAAGAGTTTCGTGACTGTGTGATATAATGGAACTTTCAAACTAGCGTGTTGTATAAAGTTGTAAAACTTATCTTTGTTTATACACGAAACGAAATGATTAATGATAAAAGCAGTCGAACTATTAGCATGAAACACAAATGTTACAAAAACAAAAGAACCCTTTCAGCAACGGAAATAATTTCCGAGCAATTAGACTCGGTCATTGCACACTTTCCACGAACGAACAATTTATTATGTCCAAGCTTTTAGTTTTTTCCTCAAGAAGTAAACTTTTCACTGGGATTGATAGGTTGTCGTAACTTTGAAATGTTATAGAAGTAATTTATAACGTTTGAAATGTTGATAAATGCTAAACTGTACATATAATATTTTAAAATTTCTCCGCTTTTCTGCCTAGATATAAAAGGGGACCTGACGTAGGTAGGCACGTTAATTAAGTTAGGGACCTAATTGATTTTTAAATCTATGAACTTCTGGGATTCTAAGGAGTGGAAAACCCGGCTTCTCTTAATTGAAACCCTGTTGTATCTTTTAAGTAACCAGGATTCTATTGTTCTACTCCGGCCTTGACACCAGTTAATCCTCCAAAATATGTTGGCGCCGTATAAGTATAAACGAGAATCCGGGTTGCGTCTAAAGTCATTATTCTTTGGGAATATCACTTGCAGCTGAATTTGGCTTAAATCCAAATACTTGTGTTTCAGTCAGGCCATTTACAGTCAATGTCCACCCACGCTCATGCTAAATCCGAAAAGATTGCAGATATGCATTCTGATGAACCTACCTATACCTACTTAACTGTATCCATAATTTGAGTTCTTTTTATTTTGAACAACAGGGTCATCATGTTTCAGATGCTTTCGCTATCAACATGTATCAAGAAGTAGGTACTTAGATGTAGTATTTAAGTGTATTTAAGAAAATAGTAAATACCTACAGGAATTTTCGGGTATGCATTTTTATCGTTTTTGGCAATTTTTATCTCGCTACAGGTATGTTCAAATCGAGAAATATATACCTGCCAAAATGTCTTGTGCTGCAGCTACCCTAAATGCCATATTTTTTTCGTAACAGACTGAAAAAAAACGTCCGGAACATACTACATATACAATAGTACATAATATGTCTCGCCTTTCGCTCTGCCTTTGGGTATACTATAGTATGACATATGCCGTGGACAATAAATAATTCACCTGCAGTCTGCCCGGTGTATGGCGCCTTTTAAGTCGGTCAGATTCTTTCTCTAGAGCATCTGTATTATACCGGTAGTTATCTACCAGGAAGTCACAGTACATCACAAAGTAATAGAAATATCAACTTTGCATTATATTTGTGGCCTTCATTTTTCCCCTTATTCTCTTTGCTGCAGGTGACCATGCCACGTTTGAGCGGTGGTCGAGACGGACTAGCAGACAAGCGCCAGCTGGAGTGGGAAGCAGCAGTGGAAGCTGTCATCAGGGACATCACCGCGCCCATGCCAGCGCAGAAAAAACCGCCGATAGTGCAGATTGTCATTTACGAGTCTTCGGTTTAGTTCAATTGCCATTGGATCAGTGTGTTAGAACTTAAGTGTTGCTTTGAGGAAATGTGTATGGTAAGAAATAGGACGACCACTCACACACTTCTATTCATTTCGATAATTTTTTCCTTGAAAAGTTACCTACGTGAGGTGAGTAACCCTTGAAGACTCTACCATGTCCATTTATAATAATGTTTGTGTAGTCAATGAACAAAGAATACCCTCAAAATGTTGTAGGTGTGAAGTTTGACGATTTTCTTGTAAATTAACACATACACCACAGTGTCGATTAATTAAAATAAATCTTTCTCACCAAAACGCCATGGGACTGTTAAATTGGCTTGATTTACACGAGGCTTGAATATTGACGCCCTTTTCCGCGTGACATTTGGACATTAAACGTTTCATACCAGAAAGTTCAAGGCTAGCTCGCCTCGTCTGTCTGACTGCTACATTGCTGCTGATACACTGCCATGTTCGCCTTTTTGCATTGTGGAGCGTCGATGGATGTGGAATTTCAAGAATCTCAATGGCGACACTGGATTTTTACTAGTGATGGGCAATGCACCAAAACTGCGGATGATTTCGGTCTCGATTGACTGAGTGTGTGGGACAAAAAATTCCCGAAATTGCTAAAAGATACGATTTTTTAATCTTCTTCTTGGTTAGTACTTACTTTATGTTTCTACCAAGCAAAACAGATTGCATTCTGATATACTTACTCACCACTTCCTCAATTGACTTCCCGTTATAGAGTGGATTTCGAACTACGAGTATGTGAGTATTTTTCTCTGAGTCAATTAATTTTTTCAAAGAAATATATAATAGTTTTGCTCATCACTAGTTTTAACTGAGGAAGGTATGTGGAAATGTTCGCGTGCCAACTACGAAACGTTGAACTTTTTGTGAGTTTCGAGTGAAGATGTTTTGACAACGCGGTATTGTTTTATGTAGACAAAGTATGTGATAAAATAAAAGTAGGGGCGGATCTAGAAAAAAATAAATGGGGGACCATTGGATACTTAATGGGGAATTTCCCCATTAAATATTCCCCAGGGGAAATTGGAAACCAGTACTAACAAATGGCGCGCCGTATATAAGAGATCTTACAGTTCTTTGAGACATGACCTCATCTAGCCTCCTTGGATCCGTCACTGCTTCATCTACACAGTTGTTTGGGTTGTTTTCGTCGTATTAATGTGTACCAGAGTGTAGTTAAATGTGTAAATCAATTTTTATTGAAATATATGTATAGTAGGAGGATAGGAGCTAGAAGTCAGATGTGTGCTGCAGCATGCTTGATTAATGCACATTATTCTATTATGTTTGTATAATATAGAAAGTAGGTAATATCTATTGAAAAATCAAGACAATATTTTTATCAAAATCTAATTGTAAACTTTTCTATAAAATCTGTTTTCCACATCACTTTGGTCATATCTCTCGCTTTGTACTTAATTTTGTTATCAAAAACTTGTCGAAAAGATTTATTAGTTCAGATGTTGTGTGATATTGCTTCCATGAAATTGCAATCCAAATTGTTGGAAAAGACATGTTTTAAATATAGAATATAGACGGCATAGAAAAGCCTGATATATCTAAAGATATTATAATTTTTCAAGTGATCATTACATTAATTGAACTGCGTTTTCATTCGTTGTTTTTTTTCTGCCTATACCTTGTTTGTATACCTATAAGGTCTAGCTAGTTCTAAAATCAAATAGTATAGGAAAAACGATTAATATTGCCCACGCGAAAAAAAATTGCCTTTCACTTAGTATTTATCTGACATCTACTCATGTGTCATTTTTTAATTTTCTGGATCCGTGTAAACAATAGCTGAAACTTTCAGTGGGCAATGACTACGATAACTGGGCAATCACTGAACATATTTTTTTTTCTTGATTTGGTAAAATAAATAAATAATACTTAACTACTCAAACGGTACTGGTAATGCAGATACGAGAAAGAAATTATTGTGGTTAATCACTAGGTATATCCTTCTTAAATCATGAAATTTTACAAATATTTTTCTTCTCAATCTTATTGTAGCCTTGATCCATTTCGATACTTCCTAGGAATGTTTTGCGGTACCACCAAACATATGATGTGGGATACCACTCTTGTCCGTCTTTCGATTTTATGGCGCAATAAAATATATCCCAATGTTTGTGTAATATCATAATTTATCGTGTAAACATGCCGCCAGTTGTTCCGATGCGCCTGAGTGCCGAAACAGGCGAAAATTACATTGTGCGATGAATAAATGGCGTTGTTTGTAGTAATAAATTGTTATTAGCTTTTGTAACGAGAACAATATCCATGTGTTGGCCGACATTTTTATAGTGTTTTAATAGATATAACAACCCAAATCTATTATAAATATTTCGAGGGTTTTTATTCGCTAAGCAAGTAGATTCTTCAGGTATTTGTTGTAAATTAATACGTACTTATTTACTCATACTTATAATCTGTCTATTTTGTTGACTCCAAGTCTGTGGGAAATATTAATGTTTGTGTGTAGAAATTACAGCGTCGGTGGCGTAGTGGTTAGGACGCGGACTCTCATGCTGGGAGGTCCGGGTTCGGTGTGTCTTGTACTAAATGAGATTTTTTTTAAACTTACGTACACTTACATTTACTGGGTGCTCTAACGGTGAATGAAAACATTGCGAGGAAACCTGCACACTTAGATAACCAGTGTCTGAAATGGGGAACGCAACAAGGCAATGGCAAACCTCCATAATATTAAATCGAATGACCACGACCGTCATCAATGAAGAATACGACTAAGTAGAATTGGACTTCAATTACCTACTTATTATTAGCTAGCTATCTTTAGCAGACACCCTTTGCATCACTATCTGTTCTATTTCGGCTGAATGCGACTGTTGAGAGATGCGTGTCGATCTCCTGGGGGCTCTGACTCATTTCCTTATCGATATTTCTCCGAAATAGTTTTCCAATAACGTGTTCATAATGTTGTGTTGGTAGGTACTGGACTACATTGACGTATAAAGTTTACAGGATATTGAATATTCCTACATCCTCTCTTTCCAGATTGCACGTTCCATTTCGTACGAAATTGCAGAATTTAATGCAATTACAAATTTAAAGTTACCTACGTGTGGGGTTTTTGAAATTAATTAACAAATATCAAGGAGACTATTCAGCGATAATTTTCTCAATATACCTACTATACTACCTATTACTTGAAATGTAACACACGTTTGGAAATATCTGTTAGTGTTGTTATGAAATATTATATGTTAATAAACAAACAAATAAATGAAATTACTATACTTTGGTATACTCCGACCAGAAACTAAAAAACCATAACTAAAGGTAGAACTAAAAAATGATAGATCTGTGTAAAAAACCCTCGCCATATTGCGGAATGAAAGGATACTATATTTTACATAGCAAACTCCATAACACAGATTATAAAACATAATGGCGCCCACTTGACAGGGATTTTTAGTTCTTGGTCAGGGTATACCATGCAGTACCATAACCATGTACCATGCGATACCATGATAAAACACTTACAACACATTTAAGATGTTTATTTTTCAGAATATAGGTATGATCCAGCGTCAGAGTACAGTCACCCGGCAACCCAAGAAAGCAGACGAGCTAACTTTAGAATGTCATCTTCAGCTGATTGTCATGGTCTGATCTGGTATGTGACGCTGCTGCCATGGAGTTTCAAAGTAACAGTTCCTACGAGAATACGATATGTTATTTTTTATTTTTTATATATATTAGCTACGACAAACAGGCAGACGGGCCAACTGATGGTAGGTAGTCACCGTCGCCTAGAGACACGTGCAATACCAGGGGTATTGCACGTGTGTTGCCGCCCGTGGAGGGAGATGACTTTTTTAACGTTCTTTTTGATTTAACCTATGAACAAAAAGAAGGGAATAAAATAATTCTCCCAAATAAATTCGACGCATGTTTCTTTCACAGAAACACACACTCACGTTTGTCTGTGGTATCATTCTCATCAACCGGAGGATCCGAACCGTTTTCAAGATCTTGGAGTATCTTTTAAGTTGAATTTCTGGAACGGTAATAGATAGATGGTTCGATTTTGAGCCCAAATGTTTAGGGCCATGGTGACAGTGACCTTCAGGCGCCCGTCGCAGGTCAGGTTTAACCCGCTGAATGTTCTTAGCCATGTCAGATGAAAATCAGATCAGTGGTTCTAAGATCTTGGGATGTTGGAGTATGATGGGATATCTGGAATGGTAGTTTGAGCGTTGAGCGTATGTCAATGGTGACCTTTCCACATCTAGAATCTTGAGGACCTGATGATGACCTATTTCGGGGGTTTATTAATTATTATTTTTAGAGTCATTTAGATTTAGGTAGTTAGTATTGTCATTGTCCCATCATAAGAACAAAGAGGACCAAAAATATTCTTAAAATAAAAGCAGTCAGAAACTGACAGTTAAACGAATGACTTATGAAATCTAAGAATAAAAGATGGATTGGTTCCAAATGTTGTGAAAATTGATACGAAACCAGTGTTTGTCTCACTATTATTGTTATATACAGAGGTAAGGTAGATGTATAGTTATCGTGTTTTTACATGACGGAATTAATTCGACAATAGTCATGTGAAACGGTTATTCTAAATGAATTTTAGAATAACCGTTTCACAATAATTGAATTGACGGTAATTTATATACCCTACTAGGTAACAAGGTGATTCTCAGTTGCAGTCTCTATATGTCACAAAGACATGAATGAAATATGGAGTCGCTTTCATACATCACATAAATTCTTACGAAAATTATTTTTTCGAATTCTCGCCATTGTCCGATACGCTACGTTAATGTAGTTCAGTTTCCTGTAGTATGCGGACGCGACACGATTTGTCAAACGACAAAGCCATTCAGAGATTGCTCGTAGATATTACGATTCACGGCACACCCACACCATTTTCGCCTGAATTCGACTCCATTTGTTAAATGTATCAATTTGTCTATCGAATGTGAACTTCGAAGGTTATAGCCACAAAAATCGGACAGTATGGCATACCTTATGGCATATAATAGGGTAGGTAACTTCGAACCTATGATCATTGAAAATATCTGCTTAATAGAATCGTCCTGAGAATTCAACCTCATTTAAAACATAATCTGTCCTTTTCTATGTCATAGCTCTAAAAAGAGATAAGATGTCACTAGACAGAATTTTAAGACAGCTTCATGCAATTAGAAATACATTTTACTGAAAACGATGAAAAACTCCTTAAAAAAGAGTTGGCTTGATATGTCTAGATTAATTGAAATCAAATGAAATTGTATATTTTTTATTTACTAGATGTTTCCCGCGGCTTCGCTCGCGTGGACTTTTTTTGTGACTCAGAAACCTTCGCGGGCTGCGCACAACAACTTACCAAAGTTTCATCGCAATCGGATGAATGGGAACAAACAAACAAACGAACGCATAGGGGACAAACAAACAGAGAAACATTCATATATTATATTTAGGTAAGGCTCTAAAACTTTTTAATAACTTTAAATACCTTTAACAACACCATACTCATATCTTTTGTTCACCTGTTTTATTGGATTTACAGGCTCTAAATCATAGTTATTAGATGCGCCTGCGAGTTATAAAGACTTCGTCCATAATCTTGTCTATAGATATTACTGTATTTTGTATTTTATGTTATGCTGTTTACGTAATGTTAATTTTTCCGATCTATCTTCACGTAAGCACACAGTGGCGGACTAAGGGAAAATGACGCCCGAAAACGTAATATTAATTTACAGTTTATCTCTAAATGCATACCTGTATTTATCCATATTCATTTATCCATAACCTGTGGTGATAAGTATGATCCATGAACAGGTAAGTGAAAATAAAGGCAATGAAATTATAGGAAGAATTTGGATAAAACCAATTCGATTTTCTATACAAAACTAATAGTGTTACACATTCGTAAAATTGAAAAGTTTGTGAAACGGTTACATAAATAGTGTAAAATACATGGTAGCGCAGGTTATTCGAACGCAGTAGGCATAAGGTTATTAAAGGGGCTGCTTTGTTACATAATATTTAATTTAAAAAATAAAAACTTTCTTGTGAAAAGTAACCATTAAATATTCTTCTAAACATCAATATCTATTTTTAAACACTCGTATTTTTTGTGAGAAAGGGTTTGATAAAATCAAAAATTTACCTATCTCATATTTTTTTTATCGAGTGTAGTTGAATGTATCGTGTTTTGAACCATAATAATCAAGAACGCTTATGAAAGTACAATATATACATATATTTATCCGATTAAAACTAAGAATATTTGATTGTTTCAACGGTAAACAATCAAATCAAATCAAAAATAGATAAAAGATCGAGGAAGCACGTGACTTTAATTACCTATAGGTACGTGTTTTTCCTGATACCGTAGATATAAAATACCAGTATATTTCTGATGGCACCTCCGCTCCTATATCTTCACTCTGTTCCTGTGGGAACGATAAATCTGTATTAAGAGGTGGGTGCTCAAGGCAGGTGCTAAAATATCAAAGCGATTTCACGGAGCTTCCAAATAAACATTCAGCACTATCTGTTTAGGCAACCATAACAAGCAATGGCTATCGTAGTGAACTATTAAAAGGTAACATTGTAAAAAGCTCTGTTCTTTCCAGAGCCTTTACATACACTTCCTCCTCCTTAAAGTGGTAATTATGACTCAGAATTTGTTCTAACTGGACACTAATAGAGAAGGTAGAGTAATTAAGCACTTCGTTAAATATTTGAGTGTGTTGTGATAGAGTAAGGAGATAATATTTAGGGACCTAAAAGTGGAAACGCGTCCGTCCGTTATTACCGATAATTGATAGAGTTAAATAAGGTTGGATTTATTGGAAAACTATTTTTGATAAATCGGAGATACACGAAATATTATTCGAGGCACCTTTAAACTGAACAAAGTATAAAACAGCTAATCTTTTTGGAAACACAATCTTATGAATTAAGTAGTGTTGGTCTTTCAAATGTGTAATAAACTAAATACATATCAGTTTCTTAAAAAAATATTTAAATAAAACAATTCAGCGTGGCGATGCCGCCAGCGTCATGGGGACCTTTGCGCCAGGGTCGACACGGGGCGGATTTTTTGACTAAGGCTTTCATAAGTCTTTTTTTATTTTTTATTGACGAAATTTAGCTTTGCATTTAAAGTTTATTAAAGTAATAAAACAATAAGAGATATGTATGTTTGGTACTCAAATTAAATGTAATTAAGCAGCAGTTCTCTAGTACCTTCACAAGTAACAATTAATTAGCATAATTTAGGTGGCACGTTTGTTCACAAATAGAAATAACTACTCGTATGTAAACAATTTTACCTAGACACCTCGGAAGCGACTCACATGTGCTCTCGAGTAATTTACTGACCCGTGCGCTAAATACCTAACTTATAGACCGTGAGCTGGCCCTGGATTTCTTAACTCAACGAAGGTCTAAATGAAATGGTAATATACTCCTAGGGATTCCTAAAACCATTTCTTACTTGCTTAGGAAGACTTCCAAAGATATATTTATTGAATTGAACAATGCCCGCATTAGAGTAACAGTTGAACCCACGTGCCAAGAATAATAGTTGTTTTTTTAATGTTATGAAGTAAGGAGATGAGCAAATACGCCACCTGATTGTATGTGGTTGATTGTATCTCACTTCACTATAATGTTTTTATAAAGTTTTTGATGCATTGCTAGATATCTTAGACGGTGTGCTTCATGTTCCGGTAATCGCTGGCTCTCAAATCGGAGCACAGCACATTACAAGAATTGTTGCTTTGCATTACATGTTTGAAATGCATCCTATTACGCAGCTAGTAAGTATAAATGGGTTTCGGGTTTCCTCCTAGAAGGTTCAACGGTAAGAGTTTCCTATTTGACTCCCGTCTTCATAGGATTGCAGCTATATGCCTTCCGTCCCGACTAGTCCCGACTGTCTGTGAGTGGCGAAGAGCAGACAATAATAAAATAAACTTTCCCAAATGACTATTGTGCTAAGCAGTAAATTCTGTGATTTAGTGGCCGTTCTCGGCAGCTGTCTGAAAGACGAGAATCGTAAACACACACTGGTTATTAGGTCTTCAGTCGAGGAATGCTTCAGTGTTCCAGAACAATGTCATGTCATATGTTAGAAGTAGGTTTTAACGAGGTATTGATTGATGATGTTGTTTACAATACCTATAAGTATTTCACATTTAAAATATTTATTCCATAATAAAATATGCATATCTATACGAGTATTGTATCCGGCAGAGAGCTATTGGGTTACTTACAATTACTGTTCTAACACGTGTTGTAAGGCAAGGTAATCTAGGAAAGGCAATTCTGTTTCAAAGTGCAGGTGACAGACAAATATTGTCCGATTATTATTATTAGAAATTGTGTAAGTATAATTTATTACCACTGAAAAACTTGTCTCAACTCTTAATATAGGTATTTTAATATTTAATCAAATAGTAAGTAATAATGAAGAGCGTCGGTGACACAGTGGCTAGGACCCCGGACTCCCATGCGAGAGGTCCGGGTTCGAAACCGTGCAGTGCCATGTACCAATGAGTTTTTCGTATTTTTCGAAGACTTAAGTACTTTTTACCGACTGCTCTAACGGTGAAGGAAAACATCGTGAGGAAACCTGCACACTGAGATGATCAGTGTGTAAAACGAGGTTGGCACAAAAGATCCTCAAGGGTCGAAGTGCCGCTGGGTTATTCCCGGCCATATATCATAAGATAAGATATTATCTATATAGGTAAATATCTAACTAGATCTTGCAAGTTTTACATTTCTGACTTTATATTACACGTAATCAAGAAAATCAATGTAGTTACTTACTTAAAATAAATGTCGAAATGAGTAAGAAAAAACCTGAAGAAAAATAGTCTCCTCATTCCTTCACGAATCTATTGACCTTAATTCGACGTGTTCGAGTTTTCGAACTTTTTTCTAAAATACACGTCCAAGCAAACAAGAGAACGTAATGAAATAAATGACAACCCAAATCAATCGAGCATAACCACGTAGTCACGTACATGCATGACAGTACACAAACTCACTCGTATGCAACGTTATTAGGTATTCCATGGTTGTATTTTCGGGGGTTGGGGTTCGGGGGTTCTTTGTGTGATAAAGTGTAAAATTGGATTTATTCATTAACAAAACATCTCTTTGATAGTGAAACACATCATCCCGAACTAGATACGAGAAAAATACCCTTCTGTCTATCTTGAACCTATAGAGATTTTAATACGTGATTGACCACATTCATGTAGCATTGGCTAGAAGTTGTAACTTGGTCATAACTTATATGACCAAGTTACAACTTCTAGCCAATGCTACATGAATGTGGTCAATCACGTATTAAAATCTCTATAGGTTCAAGATAGACAGAAGGGTATTTTTCAGTTTTACCGATGTAAATGAACATTTTTATTATTGTAAAATGCCAAATACTAGATTACCTAATAACTTAGTAAACTAATAATTACGTACCAAGTAGGCATATTACTGGTAGCTGATACTTACATCTTGTATTTAAAAGCTAAGCGTTTTCCAATAATTTAATCTTGGCGGTTAGATTGTACCTGTACATCTTTTTAGGTTTCTTTCACGTAAACCATAAGGGCTATTTATCCCTTTTATGTGTCTAGTAATGTTTAGGTTAGTACTTATCATAAATTACAGATTGTGTCTACGTTAAGTCTAGGCCCACGTAAAAGTAGGATATGCTTGATAATCCAGTAAAATATGAATGTTCTTCGGCAAACCATTACTTAGATGTTTTATGTTTGATAAGTCGACTTTTTATAAGACGTTAAATTGAGTGTTTATTATTATTGGCTAAAATAAGTGTTACGTAGCAATATGAATATGAATGAAATATCAACTTTGTCCTGAAAAACGATGAGGTGTTTGTTAACCACAAATATAAATGAGTGGAAGCCATGAAAACCAATCTGTGTTTTGGTTAGATAATAGTGTGTGATGGGCGTGCCATCGGTAATTAACTGGGGAGTGACCAAATTGTTAATTGTTCACGATATTAACGTTTAGGCCAGTGTTTCACGCAACCAACGCCGCG
This sequence comes from Hofmannophila pseudospretella, assembly GCA_947369225.1. Lineage (NCBI taxonomy): Eukaryota > Metazoa > Arthropoda > Insecta > Lepidoptera > Oecophoridae > Hofmannophila > Hofmannophila pseudospretella. Next base: position 9,110,970 of record OX376316.1, read on the forward strand.
GTGATCTTTGTATGTTAGATAAAAATCTGCGTATTTGACATTAGTAAAATCTGAAAGCATCTTTGCATAGGATGGTGAGTGACTTACATATTTCAACCTCATTGATTATAATAGGGTTCCGTACCAAAATGAATGAATGAATAAACGTTTATTTTCAGACGACATGGACCATATACAGGTGTCCCAGTAAGTATGGAATGGATCAAACGAAACAGAGTGATGCCTAATGTCATTGCCAATCTATATAAATAACTCCATAATATATACTTATCCAATTCTTCATGAATTAAATTTAGTACATACATGCTGTAAATGATATGATTTTTTTATATCCTTACAGCAGAAAGGCTGATCCCTGAGGAACGTTATACAAAAAGAAAGTCTGTCAAATATCGGCTAGTTTTTTTTATAAATTTTTTAATGGGTTCCATAGGCAATTTTTGATAAAGATCCAAAAAAATAAATAATTGTTTTTCAAGAAGTATCGGATAACAATATGCGGGGGTTATATAGATTGGTACTGACCTCAGGCATCAATCTTTTTCGTTTGATCCATACTTTATGGGACAAAAATGGGTATACAGGATACCTAAATGGTAAAAAAGGAACCCATATAGTAATTTTTATTTAGTTACGATGTAAATCGGATCATCGGTTATTAAGATATGATGCCAAAGACAAACAGGCATATCTACGCGACAAACTTATAACACCCCTTCCTTTTGGTCGGCGTTAAAAATAGTACAAAACGTACAATCCCGATTTAAAGTTGTGATGTAAGTTGAATAATCCCGATGAATCCCTGCTCAATATCATTGCATTGCATAAACACTGCTATCTTCGAGACGTTCTTGTAAACATTCGTTAAGATATGCAAATCCGGACCGAATAGTAATCCCGTCAGTTCTGAATGGCTGGAGAATTTATCTTTAGAATTTAAATATACTTATTTCGATTAATGACAGTATACATAAATAGGTATACCTACGTAGCACGTTTCAATAAGGTAAAAACTGGGATATAAGTTGATAAATTCTACAACCTAAATTAGAAGTCAACACGCCCGCCGTAATTCATTTAGAAACAATTTAGTTAAAATATTGGGATAAATTTTTATTCCAATTTTCATGCCCCTGTTGTTTTAAATTTACAAGTTTTCACTACAAGTAGAAACTTTGCTGTTTTCTTTACCACAGGTTGTTTGCTAACAGTGATAAAATGAACGGTCACAGTAATGTTATAATGAAGCGATCTTATTGATGTATTTGTACTCGCTCATCGCTCTCAATTTTAGAAAAATGATTTTTTGATAATTATTTAAATAGATTAGGTACACGTCAAACAGACACGATCGTCGCTTATATAAAACACCAGCAATATCAAGGCAAGTTTTTATCGAAAACTTCAGTAAAAAATATTGTGTTTTTGTTGTTTTCAAAGTAATAAGCACCCTCCCTGCGTGACACTATTCTTGCAAACTTTGTTGTTATCTCATTGAAACTTTCCCAGTTCCTGGAATCAGTTTACGCCTAGTCTTTTAATGAAAACACAAATTGCTTTAGAACATTACGAACTTCTTACTTTACTTACTACCCCAAGATCCCTTTACACGACTCTTAGATGGTTTGGTAGGGTAGTAAGTACCTATGTAGAACACCCGTAAAATATTATTTCAGACAATGCGGAATATACAAAGTTGAACCCTGAACTAAAATTTTCTTACAGTTTTTAAGTCTATGCAATTTGATAATAATGTTAAAGGAAAACATATATGCTTACTTTTTACACAGGTTCTCATTATTACTTATCTTATGTTATGATAAGATAACCCCGGGAACCCCGCCGGGAATAAACCCAGCGGCACTTCGGCCCTTGAGGAACTTTTGCGCCTACTCCATTTTACACACTGGTCATCTCAGTGTGCTGGTTTCCTCACGATGTTTTCCTTCACCGTAAGAGCAATCGGTAATTGTACGTAAGTCTTCGAAAAATACGAAAAACTCATTGGTACATTGCACTGCACGGTTTCGAACCCAGACCTCCCGCATGGGAGTCCGGTGTCCTAACCACTGTGCCACCGACGCTCTTCGTTATTACTTACTATTTGATTAATTATTCAATAACTTGCGTTCAATAAGATTTACCTAAAATCATACAAAAAGTCATTCAACATAATTGTGCTCAACATTTAATACGATCACAGTCCTCATAAAAAATTGTTAGACAACTTATAGTGAAACTAACTTTACTATTAGACTGGTACCTCTGCCCAACAATGGAGGTAGACACTCCAGCGCAAGACAATTAATTAGGTACATACTTAAATTTTATTAATAGTTTCATGAAATTTAATACAAAATTTACACAAATAAAAATTAAATGTAACTTATAAAATTTCTTAGATTAGGCCCCTGTGGTAGGGTACCGAGGATGCTGGCGGTGTTGCCCCGCTGGATCGCTATGCTGATCCTTTGGGCGAGATAGCCGCCAGCCCTTGGGTCCCTCGTCGCATCAAACAAACGCTTGGACAGCTCTCGGAACATACTTATATATGTTATGCTTAAGTAAGATCATAAAGTAACATAGTGAAATTAAATAACGTACACGAGTAAATCTAAAATAAGTTATACATCTTACCTTCTCGTATCTGTAATGTTGTGGATATCATTTTCATTAGCCTGATTCTATCACAGAGTTACTTAGTAATTCAAGCACGCACATTCTCTTATTTGGCACCTGGTGCTCTAATCTTCGGGATAAAATTGGGAATTTATCATCCCTGTGGGGATTTGGACCCGGACTTTCACATCCTGGGACAGGTATATTAGCTAGTAATAATAATGTAGACGGGATAAAACTGATAAACTGATACCATGAGAAGAGTAAAGAATAACTGATACCATGATAAAGGGCCATAGCTTAAAGTTACGTATGTGTGTATATGCATGGTAAAGGTTTCTGAAGATTAAGCAGTGATTGCCGTTTTCTTATAGGTACCTAACTTGTAATGTGCAGAGATTGTTCAGCCGGTTGATGCAGTTGTTGCCAACGGCATGTTGCGCTGTTTCCAACTCAGAGGACCTATCCCGTACGATTCAGTTTGACAACGGGTCTCGTAAACCAAGCTTTATATACAGTAGCGCCAACAGTAGCCTGACTGTAACAGAATTTCAGACCAGTGGGCAGAGCAGAGCACACGCTTTCAATGGATAGAGGATTGGAAACGCAAGTTTTAAAAATAAATAAAAAAATAAGCATTCAGATTGAGAATTCTAAACAATAATGCACGAGTTTTATGAACAACAGTTCAGACAAATTATACTAAGTATGTGAGATGGAGTATTTTCTTTATGTATAGGCGATAGGTATCTGCGGCCAATCTTCTCTTGTTCCCCTTGTAGTGGATAGTATAGGTAGAAAAACATTAGCATTTGCTGCATGTAAGTACTCGTATGCAACGCAGCGTTCAAACAAAATGGGGACCAACAAAAATGTGTGTAGGATCGATATGTTTATTAAACTCGTATCATTTCTAGGTTATTGTCCTATCTATATGATAATAACGTTTTTGTTCATATATCCTAAAGTAATATATTACTATTTTATTGCAGGACTGAATATTTAATCAAGTATTCCTGCAAATATATGGGTTCATTAATTTTTATTTGCTACTTACTTGCGAAGATAGCTCCAAATGTAACTTTATTTCCTATAAAAATACCGCTATTCTATATTTCATGCTGAAACATCGAGATGTAAATAGAGCGGTGTACCTACATTATACCTTCTTAAATAATAATATAAATAGAACCATTTTACTTAGGTAACAGCACTACGTAAGTTTTCTAGTTCCAAATGCTTTTTACATTTTCGTGGACCGGTAATCTCACACTGAACTGCCAGGATCTGTGGTAAAAACTTGTCTACGTGCATCGTGCTGTTGTGTGTTAGGTATTCTAGTGTTCATATTATGAGCAAATCTTTACCATGAGCTCACGTTATAGCACATAGTTATGTAGAAAAAAACATAAAAGAGCGACCTCGTTTCAATGTTTTACTTCTTGTAATTATTTTATTTGTTTGTTATTTAAATATATTTTTTCTTTACGTTATTAATAGAAGAGAGAGTAAGTTAGTACTCGTAAAATAGTTGGCTTTCTAGTTTTAATTGATTATTTCCCAGACAACCTTTATGTAGGTACTTCGATTACCTATAGTTAGTAAGATCATTCTGATCTTGAATCTGAATGAATTTTTCTAGCATTTATAAATATCTATTATCAATAAATACTTATAATACTTACCTATCTTTTCGTATAGATGTTAGCCAAACAACACTTTCAAATACATTTTCACATACTCGTATATTATGATATCAAAACTAATAGTGAATATATATGTAGCCTTTTAAACCCTGTGGTTTACTTATTGCAGCGCTTTTAAACCCAAGGGGTCGACAATATATTCGTGGTCACGTTCTACAGTGACATGTAAGGAAGTGAATAGGATATTACCACGATTTCAAAGTCCCAATGGATTTTCACTATAGGTATTCCATATGGGTACGTAGTCTCCAAATTATAATAAACCCTTTTGTGAAAGTATAGCAAATGTTTTAAAATGTACAGTGAATATTCTTTTAGGCGCTACAGCACTACGGATTGTATTTTTCTTAAAATCATTGTAAAATTAAAAAAAAACAGTAAAAAATAGTTATGTCACATCAGTACCTACATGAAAGATGATGGGACGGAAGCTGGAATAAGTGTGAATTTCAGGGCCTATGAGAAGAAGAGTTTTAAGGTCATATCGTCAATTTCGTAGAAGGAAAACTAGGTACATACTTACCATATAACTGAAAAAATATCACGTTATATAAAATAAGGAAAAGTCACCATACCGTAAAGTTGTATTAGATAGTAAGTATTCGATTTCAGTCCCTATACGACACATTTATCGGCCTAGTTATATGATAAGAGTGAAATATTGGTTTTCATGTACTTTATCAACCTCCAGGTTGAATTCCAATTGATAATAAAACCAATAAGTATACAAATAATTTGCTTACTATGAATATTTTCATTATAACAAATAGCTGACTAGAGATTATTAAAGGAATTAGGTACCTATCCTTAATTTTAGATGTATACAGATGCTACTATTAGCACTGAATAAATAATATTACGGCAAATATCGACTTGTAATATTTTTGCTCATATATTAAAATAGGCGTTAGCAGTAACCGTGAATCTAAACACGAATAATTTTTTTTCTGTGTTTAATAGTCATTATTTAATCTCACGAAAGGATCTGAGTACTAAATAGGTAATATTTAATGCAGAATGGAAATGAACACAGTAAACAACATTTCCAGCGTTCTAATTTATGAAAATTGTTGGTATGATTTAAGCTGCACGTAAAAGCTTGCAGTAAATGCGACTGAAATATGCATGTTATTGTAATTTTGGTTATACCTAGGTTTTGTTATAAAGGTTGTATGTAATGTTAGTGTCCTAAATTGTTGCTCATAGTTTAGGATGTGAATTGGATATCATTGAATAATAAAATAATATTTTTTTGTAATTTGTTTGATATATTTTGTTTCAATGACGCTATTGATTCATGGTTTACATTAAGAGATGATACAATAAAATTTTATTATTTTATAAAGAAAACACTTTATAGCGTATTACAGAGAAGACATATTTATTAGTTGTTTTTTAATATTACAATGGCATTGGCTTCGAGGGCATTGGGTGTAAAATTATTCAGCCAACATTCCCCGGTAATTTTATGAACAATGCTTAAGACATTTATAATACTTATACAAACATAAGACATTAATGAAAGTTATACATTTTAGTTATACAATGCAGAGTTCTAAGATATTTGACACTTTAAATATTTAATTAACAATCTTTGAGCAAAAATAATTGAATTTAACATTTTTCAAAGGCTTTGTAAACAAATCAGCAATTTGTAAATTAGTCGGACAATAATAAACTTTTATATCACCATTAGCGACTTTCTCATGTATGAATTTGAATCGAACATCTATGTGTTTAGATCTGCGGTTAAGCACACCATTATTAATCAAGCTAATCGCGCTTTGATTGTCCACATGTAGTTTAGCAGTGACATTTTTGTTCATCAATTCTTTGCACACACTGCTGAGATACAAAAGTTCTTTTGTACACTCTGCCGCTGCAATATATTCTGCCTCAGTCGTAGATAAGGCAACGACTGGCTGCTTTCTTGTGCACCAGCTAACTGGGCAACCGTTGAGGTAGATTATGTATCCAGTAGTACTTCTTCTTGTTTCTATATCGCCAGCATAATCTGAATCGCAGTATGCAGTGAGTTCTATAACTTCATTTTCACTGTTGTCTCCTTTCTTGTACTCTAATCCTTTTCCTTTTGACCTTTTGAGGTAACGTAGGATTCTTTTGATCGTAGTCACATCACTTTCTGTGGGATTCTCAGCATTCCTACTACAATAGTTTACTGCGAAGCTTATATCTGGTCTTGTTTTGTTAGTTAAATATGTCAAACTTCCCAATAATTGTTTATAAGGAAATGTGGTATTTTTTATGGTATCTCCACTCTTTTCTGTGTCTATAGGTGTTTCTGATTCTTTAGCAGTTTCCATATTGTATTGTTTCAATAATTTGTCAACGAATTTTTCCTGTCTTAATAATAGCTTTTCTTCGCTTTTACATATTTCCATTCCGAGGTATTTCTTTGGGTCTCTGTCGACTACAGTCTTAAATCTCTTTCCAATGTTTTCCATTATGTTTTCTATTTCTTCTTCATTCTTTCCAATCAATATGCCATCATCGACGTATATTCCGAGATATATTGTTTCATTTTTATTTTTGAATATGCATGGTTCTGTATCAAGTTGTTGTAGTCCTTGTTCTTTCAGAAACCTTGTTAGCGTTTCATTCCATTTTAAAGGTGCTTGTTTCATCCCGTAGAGGGCTTTTTTCAGTTTGCATATACCTTGTATGTCTTCCATCCCTTCAGGAGGATACATATAGATGTCTTCTTCTATGTTTCCATACAGGAAAGCTGTTTTAATATCGAAGGTTTTCATAAAGAAATTTTTCTGTGCAGTTAATGCAAATAACATTCGTAGTGGGCTGCTGTTTATCACGGGGCTATATGTTTCATTGAAATCTACTCCTTCAATTTGTTCAAAACCTCTTATTACTAAGCGGGCCTTATAGTTTCCATTGTCTTTTATTTTTAATACCCATCTACTTGTAAATATTTTCTTGTCGTCTGGTACACTTTTTCCAACTGTCCAGGTTTCGTTTTCAATTAAAGAATTCTTTTCATCTTCTATGGCTTTTATCCATTTTTCTTTTTCTTCACAATTTATAGCTTCATTATATGTTAGTAAAACATAGTCCTTATATTTTTCTGGTATTCTTTTTATTCTTTTAGGTCTTTCATTTTCATTACTTTCAGGTTCTTGATCTATATTAATCTCAATATTTTCTTCTCTTGTATTATTTATTTCTTCATATTCATTATTTTCTGTATTTATAATTCTCCTTTCATTACTCTCTGTATTCAATGTTCTTCTTTCATTTTCATCTATTGTATTTTTTATTTTTTCTTCTTTATTTTCATTATCATTTATTACTGTTTTATTTTTATTTTCATTTTCCAGGTAAGTATTTTCTTTGTTATTTTCATCATCCAGGTAAGTATTTTCTTTGTTATTTTCATCATCCGGGTAAGTATAGTCAAATTGTAAAATATCTATAGCTTGTACTTCCTTTTCATGTGTTGTTTTGTTTGTTTCAGATACTGGTTTTACATCTCTCCTTATCACAATTTCTCTGCGGTCTTTGTTCCAAAATCTGTAGCCATTTGTGGCATATCCGATGAAGAATAATTTTTCACTTCTGTTATCTAACTTCTGCAGATTTCCAAGCTTTTTGCTGTATTGTTCAGAACCAAATTTCTTCAGTGTCTTTAAGTTTGGTTTTTCTCCGGTTAGCATCTCTACTGGTACTTTTCCAGCTGCATCAGTTGCGGTTCTGTTAAGCAAATATGCTGCAGTTCGGGCAGCTTCACCCCACATTTCTTTGTCTAGATTAGAGTCGCATAGTAAAGCTCTAACCTTTTCTAAAAGTGTATGGTTAATGCGTTCCGCTTTGCCGTTTAGTTGTGGAGTATGTGGTATGGTGTAATCAAGAATTATTCCTTTATTAAAACACCATGCTTTTAATTGTTTTGAAGTATATTCTCCACCATTATCACATCTTACAATTGACACCTTCTTTTCATATTGTCGTTCGCTTTCTTCTATATAGTTTTTTAAGTATTGGAAGGTCTCATCTTTAGTTTTAAGTAATTGAATTTTCAGGTGGTGGGTATAGTCATCAAGAAATGTAAGTATGTATCTTTCATCGTTCCAGGTTGGAGGATTGATTGGTCCACAGATGTCAGTGTGGATTATTTCTAGTGGTCGTTGTGCTCTGTGACGGATAGAACTGAATGGTAGCCTTGTTTGTTTGGCCTTATAGCATGTGTCACAGCTTGGCAGATCTTCTATGTCTTGTACTGATATATTCATTCCAGAAACTAGGTTATTTTTTATCATATTTTTCATCACTTCTTTGCTAGGATGGCCTAATTTTGCATGCCAATCTAGAGCAGTATCTTCTTTCACTGTATTGTAGGAAATTTCTTCAGTTTTATCTAGTTCGATACTGTACAAACCATTTTGTGTTTTATTTCCCACTAAAATTGAGTCATTTTTCTCTATGAAGACATTTTCTTTCGTGAATGTTACTTTTCCATCTTTCTGAGTGACTGCATTAACGGATAATAAATTCTTTTGTAATTCAGGAACATATAGGACATTCCGGAGTGAACAATTTTGTGTATCGACTGTACCTTTCTCATAGGAAACTAATTTTTCATTCTTTTTTGCCACATGTATGTCTGATTTCTGTTCTATGATGTTTGTCAAGATATTCCGGTCATTAGTCATATGACATGTTGATCCTGAGTCAACAATAAAGTTTCTGTTATTATTTTCTTCTTTCATCGACATGAATGCAATAAATGACTCTTTCTTTCCTTTATTTTGATAATTCTGATTACTATTTTTGTTCTTAAAGAAACAGTTCTCTTCTTTGTGATTTGTTTTCTTGCAAATAGAACACATTTTCTTGTAAAAACAATCTTTTTCTTCATGGTTATTTTTCTTGCAGAAGCGACAAGATTTATTATGTTTTTGTTTAGAATTGTGATGGTACGCTTTGAATGCTACTGGTTCTGGTGTCTTTGAGTCCACACACACTCGTTTCTCCTCGATAACTAGTCTTCCAATTAGATTCACAACTGTTTTTTCAGTGAGTGGTGTCGAGTCCCATGCCGTTTTGAAATTATTGTAGACACCTGGCAATGTTGACAATATTTTGGACACTAACATTCCGTCTGTAACATTTTCTTCAAGACTTTTTAACTGATGTGCAATATTTTCTAGCTTACTAACATGATGCGTTATGTTCTGTTTACTGTCATACTTGAATTGGAAAAAATCTTCCCATAATGCACATTTTCTGTCATCGCTTGCTTTTTCGAATATAAAACATAACTTTTGGTACATTTCTCGTGCATTTCTGCATGTCATTAACAGGGGAACATGTTTTCTGTCAATAGTGTTCATTATTACTTTTTGGGCGCGGGCGTCCATCTTGAGCATTTCTTGATTAGGTTTTGTGTCGGTTTCTTTCTCCGTTTCGTCTTGTTTGGTTGTGCAGGCCACGGAATCACCGTTGTCAAATAATACATATTCGTACAGTCCATTACTTTTTAATATAATTTCAATCTGAAATTTCCACAGGGCGAAGTCGTGTTCTGTTATTAAACGTTGTACGTTTTTTATTTCGTCGAACTCCATTGTTTGTTTTTAGTTTTTCTTCGTTTTATTTTATTTTCCATTTATTTTCATTGTTTTCACGTAACCTGGGCCCATAACCTTTTATTATTTTATAAAGAAAACACTTTATAGCGTATTACAGAGAAGACATATTTATTAGTTGTTTTTTAATATTACAATGGCATTGGCTTCGAGGGCATTGGGTGTAAAATTATTCAGCCAACATAAAACGCCCTGTATTTTACATAAAATGTGATGTCAGCTATATACTAACACTACTAGCTACTTAACACGTATTATTGTAACCGTATTGTAAAAATTCGAAAAACCTTGGATACGATCTGTCTGTCTTAAAAATATCAGTTGCATATACAGGTGTCCCGTAAATAGTGACTAACCCGTCAGCTGGGGATCGGGCTATCTATGGACTACAAGAATACAAAAAATCGTTTTTGTGAAAGTCGTTTGGTTTTCGAGTTATTCGGTTTTTTTTAATTTTTTAATATTTTGGGCACCTAGTTCACATAATTGAGTGCCATTCCTATGAATGTCGGAATTATTGGATTCTGTTTATTCCATAATAATCTAGGATGATTGCGTAAGCGATCCCATGTCGAAATTATTCAGTAATAATCGTAGTTTTGTCACAACTTACAGTTTTTAATACATTTAGTCTCCACTCTACCGCTCATCAGCAACTTTAGAACCCTGTGATGTAAACAAATGTATCTATTTTTTATTAATAGCTAGCTAGATAGCCCGATCCCCAGCTGACGGGTTAGTCACTATTTACGGGACACCCGTATATTACTTAGGCTTCCTTCTATTTTTGTTCCCAAATACCAAACCTTATAATAGGAGGTCGTATGATAACAAATGGTTTCCGTACATTGAAGAATGGGCCAATAAATTAGTTTGTCCTATCCTTTGATAGTGACAACATCTCTTTCTTTTTATTTAAATTCCTTTACCTAACTAGGTTTTCTTTATTAAGAGCATGTCTATTTTATTAAATAGACATGCGATTTTAATGATAATGCAACGACTTCTATCCCCTAAATCCCTGATTTCGTATTTATCTTTGCATTTTATTTCCCGGTAGCAAGAACTTTTGTGTCCTTAATTATATCGGACAATAATCATCGAATTAAATTCTAAGTTAGGAGTTTAGGACAGACGTATTTTTGCTTGAATAAAATAGTGGTACCATTCTTTTATAAGGCCTATGTCCAGCAGTGGACTAGAATAGGCTGCTGATGATGATGATGATGATTCTTTTATAAAAGCAATTTTATATTCTATTCTATTTCAGTTCTATTTTTAATTCGCATAAAAGCCTTTAATGGGCACAAGCATTCTTTGAAATGTCTCAGATTTCTTATACAAAATGCATTGTAAGCCTCTCACTGTTGGGCAAAGAGTATAAGATTACTGTTTATTTCAGTACAGTTCTTATATCTCTACTTGGTAAGTTCTATAGCGACCCTTTAAACTTTAAAGTTTCAGCGTGTATGCAGGTAAATAACGTGTGCCTGGCTACTTGCCAATTCACAAGTTACGATCTGAGTGTTACACGTTGCGCATAATAAAATGGCAGGCTAAATCTCGGAAAATTGACTTTTCCTCTAAGTGTGTCCACGTATCGATAAGATAGTTAAGCTTTCTGAAAATATACCAAGACATTTAAAACTGGTATAATAAACAATATCGAATTATTTAGTTTTTTACTGCCCCAAAGTCCCTGAACAAAATAAAATAATATTAAAATCAGACCATTTTTACAGAAAAGATAATAAATAAAACAGAGTGTTGTATAAATTAAAAAAGTGAATCACGTATGATAATAAAAACTAAAAACACTCTAATATTGCCATGGAACAAAACTTAAGTATGCACTTAGGACATGATATTTTTAGTAAAAATGTGAATTTCATTTAAAAAACATAGTTCAAATAAAATAATTAATTTTTGGGGTGTACTGAGGTGCTTCTCAGTACACCCCAAAAATTAATTAAAGTGTTTGGGCGTAGTCGTGCTTTTCAGGTGTGGGAAAATTATAATTGAAACCTTTACTGCTTTTTATCGACATACTCGTATATGGACGTAATGCATCATATCGGCAAAACTAACTAACCACAGAACGGACTAGTGGCGCCCTTTGGTAGCCAACTAGCCACGCAATGTGCGAGCATAATATGTAGCTGATTTCCCGTTTCATGCTGAGTGGCCCTGTACTGTAATGATCACGCCAACAATTTATATTTACTTCATACAATAAGCACTGTATTAAGTAAATTGGTGGCTCCATATACGTTTTTGCCACGAACTCACTTCATAACCTTTAATAAACATGTCAGACCAAAACAAGTGGTAATTATACACGCCATGTGTGTTATAGGAAGGAAAAACGTTGAAATTAACTTTTGGAAACGGTAAATTTTCTTTCTTTATATGCAGGGAAACGATTGATACCATCTTTTGTTCGTATTTTATCACGTTTCATTTATACTGGGCTTATACCGGCTCTCCGGAAACTCAACGGGCTCTACATTTAATATCACATGATGTGAAACATGTCACTCAAGTAATGCTCTATTATTATTGTGACTATTTTTTCTTTATATTTCTTTATCTTAACCATAGAAAACCTATCATAAACAGTCTTTAAAAGAAGTAGAGATATTTTTATTCTTTGAGAACTTTGGTACGTAATAGATTTATTCCTGACTCGTGCCAATTTTTATTATTATAAAGGTAGTTAATTTTTATAGAAGAAATTAAAATCGCCTACAAGGGAAGAGGGTAGCGTTCTTTGTTCAATAGCCCAGTTACGATGGTGTCTGGATGGAGAGACGTGCTGGGCTTCCAAACGACAATGATAATTATGCTTCTAGCGTTAAATGAATTAAATTTGTTATTGGCCTGGGTAACGTAAACTGACTTCAAAGTTCATACCTAATTAGGTTGGTGTTTCGGAAATAAAAACAAAAAACCACGTTAAAGGAGGCAACAAGGAGGAACGTAAGACAATTGTCCGCATTTTGAGCTGTTTGCATTCAAAGCGAGCTACGGAGTGGAATTTCGTTTACTTACAGTATTTTCAAATGAGCGTCTCGTGATGGGATGGGTAGGAAGAACTATGCAATCAAGCTGCTTTTGTATCAAATCTCTATTTAGGAAATATTTCGTTTCCTTGTTGTTGTATTACTACTAGTGGTATGGTGGGGACGTTTAAGTCCCCATCTTTATGTACACTAGTGGTATGGTGGGAACGTTTCTTCTTTATGTAATTTGTATCATCCATATGTATGTTTCAATTTTGTAACATCAATGATTGCTGCTTTAAATCAATTATCTGCATCTAACATTTGTTGTAAAAGCCTTCAATTTGATTAACTTCATATGGGTCATGAAAGGTCCTTGGGGTTATGTTACCACTCCCGAAAATAATGACGTCCGAAAAATGAAAAGCGCTTTATCATTGCCTGCCAATCTGCATAAATAAAATTCGAGGCCGTCCGTCCGTCCGTCAGCTCTGAAATAATGGACACGAACTATCCCACAGTACTTATATGAGGTAACTTTTTCTCAAAGTTGTTCAAAAATATGCTCAACATCACGAAGGTACGAACGCCCGCCACTAAGGGAGGAATTTCTTTTTTTCCTCCATTTTGATTCAATGTACGAAAATTAAGGAAAAACTCGAGTTGAAAATTGTAAAGAGCGTGAATTCGCAATTTTTTCCTACTCTTATTACTAGGTATTAATTATTATTTTTATGAAAGTGGTAGAGTCGTTACGTACAACGCCACATCCTGAAAGAAGCAAAAATAGATATTGTTATTACATTAGATACTTCCAGTAGTAAGTATTTTGTTATTAATTTATTACATTACTTCCATTAAGTACTTTCAACTTGGAAATATTTGAAATATGTTTTTTCTTTCGAATTTCTTTGAGAAAAGCTCTAATAGCTCTCTCTCTCTCTCTAGTCTCGGCGAAAATAGTCACTGTCGGCCTTGGAACTAACTGCCTTTTCCATATAAATATAATAGGTAAATAAACTATATAAATAATGAGTACTACAAAATCACAATCTATTAGTTAAGTATTGATTCCTCCTATCTCCTGTGTGCACATACGCTATCCTGTTGCCTCACGTTTCGTGACATTGCACTATTAATCTTAATCCCCCACTAACATGTACCACTCATAAATAACTTCTTATCCTATCTTATTATTTACTAATTTTCTATATAACTTTGTTATTTGTTCCTTGGTAGAAAAAGCTCGTACCTACTTGGGTAATAAATTGAAAAGTAAAGATCGCCCTCTACCAACTGCAACAACAAAGTCAAGTAAGAATTAATTTTTAATGGCATTTCTACCTAAAACTACTTCGTTGAGTTTGAGTGATGAATGATGATGTATGAGTACTTTTCCATTACAGATTGGATAATGAGAGTTTTCATATTTCAAATTATAATTTGGTTGAACAAACATTCGGTTTTGGTTTTTACTGCTTAAATTTTTTAATTTCAGACGAAACCAACAATTCAGTTTCACATACAATTCCAGCTTGGTACTTACTTGGTAGGTAGGTACTGATGTACCTACAAAACTAAACTGATGTTTTACAACCTTGTGTGATTGAAGTAACTCGCCCCAGAGGTCCAGTGGTTTCCACAGTCCGTGTCTGTGTTATATTGGACGTAGAACTTGTATAAATTTCACTCCCTCGTAGTTTTATTGCGGTTTCTTTGTTTTCACGGTTTGTGTCCGCACTAGGTTCGGGATTATATTATCTTATTTACCACTTATCGCTTTGCTTCAGTCGCGGGTCTTATGACCTTATTACGCGATGTCCAATTTTTGTGTCGCTCTTTCCGATATTGTCATGGTTTGATCTTAGAATATATATTAACTATATTCTAAGGGTTTGATTAGATTTTGGGATGATATGAGGTGTGGTAAATATTTAGTAAGATAAACTGTAGCTTATCATCAGATACACAATTGACAAAAGGAGATTGGGCGCTTTTGGACCCAGGGTTTCGTCTCCAACTAAACATCGTAAATTTGATAGATCTCATCTAGGTATTTTCATAGGATCGGCAATTTCTTTACAAATAATAAGGCACTTATAGGAATTTAAGCATTATTCAATACAGACAACTATTATAAGTACCTACTTACAGATCTTTGTTACTATCTATATTCTCGTAGGTATATAGGTTTTCTGTGCTATCCATCAAAACAAAATCAATAGTTTCAGAAAAGTTGCTCTTTTGTTATAGCTGTTACAAGGATCCTATCTATAACAAACTCGTTAGAAATTGATTTACTGATTCACAAGAGGACTTTTTTATTCGTGTTCAATTCCATCAGTTCCCTTTCTATCGACTGAAACTCTATCCGCGCTTTGGGAGTTTGTCCAATTCCGTGTGTCATCAAAACTATCAAGTGACGACAGCCTTCTCTTCAATTCGTTTACATTAACTATATACATAATTATAAGGTTCCTATGTAGAAGATACTTACATCCTACAGACAACCCCTATATTCACTTACTACCGCGATCATCGGTTATTCATTGGGTAGTATTCATATATCTCCGTAGGCCAAGTTCCAAAGCACCGTGAAACCGTTCGTGTTCACAATTTAAACGGGCTGCTGCGAGCTTCTTTTGACCATTATAAATAGTTTCATCTCAGCGAAAGTTTGCTGCGCAAGTTTATCGGCATCTTCTCGAAAATTCGAGCAAATCTCTCGAGTAAAGTATAGGAAAAGAGCGATATTTCTTTTTGGGACGGTCATATTATATAGTCGTAATTGAGAACAGGATAGGATTCTTTCATTCTTCATACATACAAATACGGAAGAATTTCGTTTATACATAATGTTGGCAGTTTTAGAATCTACATTTTTATAAATTGTTGCCCGCTGAATCCTTTTTTGTACTCTGAATTTTATTAGGCCATGATTTTTTATTACAAAACATAAAAAACACAATATACATGCAGTTCCCGACATGCAAAATGGAAAAAAATACATGACCCGGTTTAAAAAGTTAATAAAATTTGCATACGCGACTAATGGATACATAACTGGGTTTCACAGATTAATGTTTATGATCCCATGTTCCATTACAGCGCTTATTAGATTATCTTGGATTTGGTAATAAGCGAAATATTATACGTACAGCTCTCTGTGTGCTACGATATATCATATCACAGTATAGACTATATCGTGATACTAGATTTTAATTTGCGAAATACATATAAGTATATTCTCACCACCAGTGGCAAAATTCCTCTATAATTAATTGAAATTAATTTAGAGCCATTTCATTACCAGGCATGCTTGCATTGTTGTGTTTCAGTTTGAAGGGTAAGAGAGCCAGCGTAATTACTGCTGATGGCAGACGAGACTGAGTGACATACTTATAAGATCGAATACCTAATCTAGAAAACCAAAAACTAGATTTCCATGGGTTCGGTCCATTTCATAGCTGCAGTATTTATCAAAGATTATAAGAAATACTTGGATATTACTAAATATATCTATGCAGTAGTTTTGTAGGTTTTCATTTAGGCTACCATTATACCTACCAGTATTTTGCAATAGGAATATTTATTTAGCATCACTATTTACATTTATGCAAAGTGGCATGTTTTAAAGTTTATCAGTAGTTTGCATATCTTTGCACATTGTGGCATTTTATATGCAGTGTCCATGGTGACCAACATTCTTCAGTTGGTAAGTACAGTGGACAACACATCAGGCTTTAAGTACTTTGTCGCTTTAACTTATCAAGAAATTGTAACAAAAACTTATTGCGACAGCAGGGTTCTATAGAGTGTGTGTGTGTGTGTGTGTCTTTCACTGTGCGCATACTTGGATTCCTTAAGTGGAGGTTCTTTAAAGGAGGGTCTTAAGGTCTTTAATGAAATTGCCTTAATCCTTCTCTTTCCATCGTCGTCCTTTCATCGTTACGTTACTGCGGGATCTTTACTTCCTTTGGCTGCGAAGGAAATGACATCGTATTTTTCATCTCTGCATTATTTTATTTTTTAACACGACATTACACAGAGAAAGACTTATTTGAGAATGAAACTTGCTTTACTAAAACTCCTTATTAGATTAGCATAAACATTTCATATAATTTGACATATTTATTTACTATCATACAAATTGAAAATCCATGAAACATTTACTAACCTAAGAAAATAATTTAATAAAAAATATTCTAAATAAATGATTAAAATATGACGTAAAGAAAAGAATTACAGTTATTAATATCAACAATAATAGAAAATGCCACTTTCAGCGAATTTCCGGCGAGGTAAGTGAATATTCTATATAATTTTTAAAACCCACTTTCATATTTTGCCGTTTCGTATAGTGCCGTGTGGTGCCGGCCTTAAAGAATAGCACCACCCCAACTCTTCCCGTGGGTCACGTACGAGGCGACTATGGGCCTTCGTGGATACTATTTTAAACCTAGTAGACGGCGGCGGTAGGCTCGCCACATCACGTTTGTCCACCAAATCTCATGCAGGAAAGTGGGAACTATACCTGTTATTGGAGGTGATTACTCTGTCTACCCCCTCGGGGATTATGGACTGATAGTTATGTTATGTTACTTTCATATTTTCAAACTGTGTAATTTCCTGGTCAAACTAGTCCAAAACAATGGTAAAACTACTGTTTTATATCAATCATGATGTTGTAGAAACTTATATACCATTCTTTTAACTTTTTTTAAACCAAACTACAAAGTATTACTTTATACAAGCTGAAAGCCATAGTAAGCTAAGGCGGGGCAATTTTAACTCCTCCTAACAGCCGTTAAAAGTTAAAAAAGCTCATTCGCTCGCTTGCCCGTCTACCTATAGTCCTATACCATCAGAAACACGCCGTGTATTATAAATAATAATTATTTTATGACCAAACTGAATGAATGAAATAGCTATGACGTTAGTTATGCAGGTGATCATGTTCAAGGGAAATAGTCGGACGTGTCAACCCGCCGCCCGCCCTCAACGCGAACTCTCCTCAATTCGCCGTCGGCGCAGCCTTCAATACGCGACTCGCGCACAACTTCGGTAACTAGTAATTAAATTACTAATGAAATAATGGTTGCATTAACCAACATTTTCGATGTGAAGTTGGCTAATATAACATGTTGTTAAAACTATCCCAAATGAAAAAGCAACAAACAATAACAGCCCTCAATGTAGCTAAGCGGCCCTATACTCATAGGCGTTCTTTCAGTCTTATAAGACCCTAAGGCCCTAAGGTGCTTTCCACGATGTTCTGCACTCTGATTGTCGCTAAGTTCTGCGGTCGATGGAACGCGCCGGTTAGCATGGGACTTGTATTTTAAATTTCTAAATTCAGGTCCTTTGTTACGACTCTTCTTCTTAACATTTACGCTCTGTTCTGAACATTTCTCGCCATTTCATTTGGAATATATTTTCTTGTAACATATATTTTCATGAGCGGCGAATGAGGGCGGGACGGTACAGCCGGTTACAGCAAACTTCACACCGATTACGTTGGGCGACCCATAACATAACCCAGACAGAAAACAAAATATATAATAAGTATATTTTTTTACAGAAATGCTCACTGCTATGAAAAACGCGAAAAAGAACAAAGAAAAGGAAAACCGAGAAGGGAATGACGATGCGGCAGGATCAGTTAATATAGAGAATAATGCCAAGAGCAGGAGTGCGGACTCCATCTTGGCTAAGCCTATCGTTTCCTCTCACTCCGTGAAGGCTGAAGATATGCAGCCGGCAGCAGGAGCAGCTACGCATGCTGTTATACCTAAGTCCAAGTCAAGGCAATGATATGATCAGAATTCCATCAATACAGTTTCGGAGAAAATTCTCACATTTTGACGATGCGATATCGATATCAAATCCACATTTGCGAAATCTTGTAAAGGAATAAAACTAAACTAAACTCTATGAATAAATACGAGTACTATCACCCAAAAGATCTGACTTCATTTCGTCCTGTTTACGTACTGAATAGATTTTAAAAGTGAGCACTTTTTGGACAACTTTTTTGATATACGAGTACTTACATTGTAATTTGTAGTATGACAATGATTATATGATTAATGTACTTACTCAACAATTTCAGAATTCTTGTTTCTGTGGATAAATGTACAGCTATTTATAGTGGATATTGCCAAAAAAATCATAAGAATTGGCACAAAAAATTATCATTTGTATGATTAAGTTAAATAATGTCTTTCGAGCAAAATTTAATTTGATTCTGTATGTATATTTGGATTGTAAAAAAATATCTTCAGTTAATTTAATTAGAAATAAAAAAATCGGAAAATATTTAAGTTTTAATACGCTCGTAAAATCGAACTATAGGTAGTTGTCATGTCATAAAGAAAACAAATGAATTAAAACATATTTTTCCAGAAAACATTAGAGATAGGTAGGTAATAAATAATAAGGATTTCTTTTTAATTTTGAGGATTAATATCTATATAATAATCCGCCCGGCCTTGCCCTTGTCGAACTCTTTCATTTGATACTCGTACTATAACGAAGGTGGAAAATAATAGTTCGGTATCAACGGCATGGGATGATGGACTATAAGGTATATGGCTCCGTTCTATTCCTTCCAATAGTTATGTAACAACCTATACACCTATTATAGAAGATGACAGCAAATAGGTTGAGAGACTTAATCTAAGTGCCTAGACGATGGGTTAACCCCACATGGTAGGGGTAGGTTTATAAGCACTTACCATTTGTATAAATAACCGCTGCTGTCGCTATCTCCCACTGCGATCGGAGTAGTGATTAAACTTGAGACATGGGGGTGAATGGATCGCGTCGGGGCGGCGACGTTTGGCGCCATGCCAGTGTACGCCTTGATCATTGAGGCTAAGTTTGTAGCACACCAAGACGTCTTTTTGAAGGTTGAAATTGAAACCTCGACACAGCAGTTCTGAGCAATGATCGGGTGCTCTTTCTGTATCTCTTGCGCAGGTAGATTTTTCTCCTTCGTCCCGGTGTTCTACCCACTATCTTTCCCTGGATTAATTAGTTTTAAACCCTCATATTTATTTTGAATTGCATTAAGGTATGGTATTCTAGACAAAACTAATGAAAGTTTCTGTTACGATAATGATGAATTACTCTTCGGATTCAGACGTTTCGTTAATATAGTCACCTGCAGAAAAAAGCACGAGTATATCTACATTTAGGGGTCACATTGACACAGTGGTTTAAGCATACAATAAATACTACGTAGTACATAATTATTACGTAGTACATAATTATCACGTAGTACATAATTACGTAGTACATAATTACGTAGTACATAATTACGTAGTACATAATACTATTAGTTTGAGTTTTTCTTGAAAGCATTGAAAATAAAAAATAAATTTCATAAGCGTCGAAAGCACGAACTTAAGTGAAATAACTTTTAGAATCGCCCAGTAGTTTTTGAGTAAATCTCATACATCCATATTGTCCCTTTGTTACTTTTCTCTGAGGACCATACGTACCTACCTACTTAATGCGTTTGACTGGATAGTTTATATAAAATATTATTGTTTCTAAGTTTTTATCATAATACTGGTATTACTAACACTACCCCTACCCCCTACAAGTAATACCCATGGTATTGCACGTGTCTCTAGGCGACGGTGACTACTTTCCATCAGGTGGCCCGTCTGATTGTCGAGGCCAATTTATAAAAAAAATTACTAACATCTTTGCCATATATACCTAATCTTACTAGTAATTACCAATAGGCAATGTCATTGTCTATAATTCAGTCAGCAAAAGACAACTGCTATGTCTAGGTGTGCCACTGACCGTGAAACTATAATTTGTTTCCTTTTAGGTCGCTACTATTGATGTGCTAATACTGCCCTTCTTTCAAGGTCATGTCGTGTATTATGTCAACGTAGCAGTTATATTTTCTTTACTTACGTTATGAAGGTTTTAATGTATAAGTGCGAAGCAAGTAAAAGCAAATAATTTGTATATTAAAGCCTGACCAGAGTCTAAACACCCTGTCAAGAGGACGCCACATTCCGCAATATGCCGAGGGTTTTTAGTTCCCGGTCAAGGTATGTAGTGAAAGTTATCTCAGGCTAAGTAGACCTGTAAGAAAATTATAAAAAAGTAGTAAGTAGCTGTAGCCTAAAATGATTGTATGGATAAGAGGGAAACTAGAAGTTTGGTGGAAAAAAGGGTTATTCGTTTCAGGGGGTGGAGGATTAATGATTTTTTAAACATACTCTCTATACAGATCTGTTTGTAAGTCTGTTTTATACGTCTTATTTGAAAGATACTGCTTCCCACAGCACAGGGAATACTAGTGTGGGAAGCAGGGCAGCATCACAATTATGAAAACAATTTTTTTCGGAAATAAAGATTTATTTAATTTATTTATCAGTACCTACGGGAATATTCCCGTGGTGAACTGGTTACGTGTGATAATGGGCTTAATCGATTCTAAGTAGACACGAATAAGGTCACAATATATCCAGTAACTATATCCTAACTAGGTATAAGTACTAGGTGGATTAATCATAGGCTAGTTACCCCCGAGCTCTTGATTAGCGGATCAAACCGGAATGAAACCCGAAGTTGGTGACTGTTAGACATATCAATCAGTAGAACTGTTGAGAGATAGATTAATCGATGAGCTATACGTACTGCTCTATATCTAGCTTTTACTGTAGAGGTTAAGACTTTACTAGACGGATTAAGCAAGGCAATTGCTAAGTAATCGAAAACCCACTAAACACGAGTAGATGAATCAAAAGTCATTTCCGAGCATAGAAATCGGACTATAGTGACGCCGTTTCAAAACATTTGTTACCGAGGTTGTAGGTCAAAATCATCAAACAATGAAATGACGGCTGTTTTCTAATCATACGTTCGAAACTATGTTCACTCATATTGTGACAAAGACGTGTAATAAGTACTCTCTAAAGTACATACATTTGTACATGTTATGTCATCAACAAGAAGTGCTTGCGAAAATATTTGGTATCACTCAATAGCCCTCGCTTTTGTTTATTGTAGGTTTACCTCGTAAGTTACCCGTAAGCGATACTTTCTTGAGTGTCCTTTTTCGCGTCCTTTTTGTCTGTTGACATTTAAATGGTGAATGAAATAGATTCTTTTTCGTAACTATAGGTTTCCCCTAACTTATGTGCTGGTAATTAGGCACCATACCTAATTAGGTACTCTTCGAGAACACAGTTCATGATTAGACTGAAATAATATACTGTTTCACTGGTTTTTATGGTATTTTATTAATTACGACCGGTTTCGTTTACACATTTTCAGGTATTTGTTTATAATTATTTTCTTAACTACATGTAGGTAGATAAATACAACTTTTAATTGATGTGTTTCGGAACGTAACTTGACATTTTGTTAGTAATTGCAAAAACAAAACGCAAAGTTGTTGATGTAGTTAAGAAAATAATTATAAACAAATACCTGAAGATGTGTAAACGAAACCGGTCGTAATTAATAAAATACAATAAAAACCCTTTGAAACAGTATATTATTTAAGTCTAATCATGTAGGTACTAAAAGTTTTACCAAGTACCAACAGCCGCAAATATTAACCATCGAAACACAGTTGTTTATATTAAAAAGTATTACGTAACTATTGAAATTATTACGAAAATACCGACTTCGTACCTACTTACTCAGCAAAAATAAAGGTTATTTCAACGGAAAATGTAATCGAAACGTGAATTAATGAATGGTAAATAAAACTAGTCATTTGCATTCGGTGCTTAATACGTGAGAATAATTACATTAATGAGGTGGGACTCAGTAACGTCCTCTCTGTAATTCTGTAATCCTCCCGGGACGAATGTCAGTCGGCGAGTTAGATTTACCGTCTCTAATTTAATCGTTGAAGGGCTTGTTAACTGGGGCCCTCTTCGTATGTAATAAAGTTACTACACCATGACCCCAAAGTATAAAAAATGCATATTCCGTACACAGAATAATTGTGTCCCATAGGTACTTTTGTTAGGTATAATATAATAATAATGATGATATATAATTGAATGAATTTTTGGCTGAATTTTTTTTCACTAACTGGTTAGTGGTTGCACAGAGCGTCGGTGGTCTTGTGGCTAGGACGCCGGACTCATATGCGGGAGGTCCGGGTTCGAAACCATGCAATGCCATGTACCAATGATTTTCGGATTTTTTCGAAGACTTACGTACATTTACCGACTGCTCTGACGGTGAAGGAAAGCATCGTGAGGAAACTTGCATGTCTGAGGAAATTAAAAGTTTCCGAAGGCGTGTGAAATCCACCAATCAGCACTGGGCCCGTTCGGTGGATCATGGACGTACCCCCTTGTGCAAGAGGAGGCCTGTGCCCCAACAGTGGGGACATTAATAGGCTGATAATGAATTATATATAGTGTTAATTCACGAAAGGAATTATATCCTGAACAGGAATATAAAAATCCTCGCCATATTGCAAAAGAAATGGAACAATTTATTTCATAGCGAACTTCATAATAACATATTTAATATAAAACTACCAATAGCGCCCTCTTTACACGGTTTTTATATATGTTTACCACATAATTCATCGTTTACATAAAAATAATTCTCGTGTTTAGGATCTGTCTACGAGGATCTAAACCTAAAATTTAAATTGTTAGTCTTTGACCCTCAAAATTGGAAGCTCTTTCGGAGACCCTTACAAATGACTCTGTGAAGAATGCGAATGAGTTCTCTACAATGAAGTCTTTCAGCAAAGATACTAGGGGATAATGTAGTCAGCGGAATACTGGAAGTGTTGAGGAATGCTTATCTTCGTGAGTGTTCACTCAGCGGGATACCATGTCGTATTGCGAACCTAACGACCTGCCAAGAGCTGTAGTTGTATCTTGATGGGGAGAAGTGATGATGCTATGGAATCATGCCTTTGCTATTGCCTATTTCATGCCATGCAATTTAACAAAAATCATAAATTTTTGTAACTTAATTTTACATATTTTTTAAATATGTATTTTAATTTTTTTCCTGTAAAATATAGGATATTATCTACGAGTCAGAATTATTTCAAATTTTTCGGCTCGCAAATTTCAGAGATAAGGGGGGAACGGTCATTTTACTCACATTTTTGGCCATAAATAAAAAACTATAGCATATAAAAAAAGTTTTGTAATGTGCAAATAAAGCCCTTTGTTGTTGCCTCACTTTCAGATTTCGATCCCCCATTTTGGACCCCATTTTCGATCCCCCATTTTGGACCCCATTTTCAATGCGAGAAAGCAAGTTCTACAACTGTGCCTTTCAAGTCGATAGCTTCACTAGTTCCCGAGAAAAACAGCTGTGACGTACAGACGTACAGACAGATGGACGGATACCGAAGTCTCATAAGGGTTCCTTTTTACCATTTTGGTCCGGAACTCTAAAAAAAGAATGGGGAATGAAACAAGAAGCCAATATAGGGGTTTTGATGTTTAGTATGAATATAAGGTACTTACTATGTACACATAAATCTTCACTTATTATTTTTTATTACTTTTCCTAGGTCGTAAGTCCTAGGCAACTTCGGTCAACCATGGAAAATGCTCATAATTCGGTCAGAGATGATAATAATAAAATGTATGAAGTGGGCCCTGGGGCATCTAACGTTGCGTAGATGTTCCGCCCGTAGAGCCCAACAAGCCTATAAAAAGTAACAAGATGTCGCATTCATTCTGATATAGGTACTTAATCTTCATTTTTTTCATTAGCTGCAGATATCCGACACAAATAACTGTCAAATTTGAAGATAATTTAGAGGAAATATATATTTTATTGATGAAAATTTATCATAATAATGTATAGTTTAGCATTTTAATACCGAAATTTGATCACTTTTTGTACAAAAACATGTATTTCATATAAATAAATCTAGTGCTGTCAGTGTGACAATCTGCAGCTAATGAAAAAATGGACTTTAGTTACCGTAATTTACGCACCTAAATTATGAATTTCTTTTCTCTTTCGCATCTTTATTGTATTTAAATTTTATATAAAACCAAACCCAAAACAATCATTCTGTGCAAAAGAGTATTAATATATGCTATGCAATCTTTTTGGTAATATAATTTATATTATCTACTTATTTTATCGACATTTGATGGGATTACTGGCCGGTTTTTCAAAAGAAAATACATTTATGATGCCCTTTGTTATTTTAAAAATAAACGGATATGTTTCTTTTTTCGTTTTATGGCGTTCATAATTATTTTTTTCAAACAAATCAACCAGTTACATTTTGCTCACAATATATTTTGCATAATGCAAACTTTTTGGTGAGCTTCTGAGCTATAGGATAGCTATAGGATCACTGGCCGTTATTGCAAAAGAAAATAAATTCATGATGCCCTTTGTTATTTTAAAAATAAAGTGATATGTTTCTTTTTTCGTTTTATGGCGTTCATAGTTATTTTTTTCAAACAAATCAACCAGTTAAATTTTGCTCACAATATAATTTGCACAATGCAAACTTTTTGGTGAGCATTAACATAGAATAGGACCACCGGCTGATATTGAAAAATAAATAGGTTTTATTTTAATTTTTTTGGCGTCCATGTTTTTTTTATTTCAAACAATTCAACGAGTTAGGTTTTGTTTTCTTTTATAATAATCTAGCTAGTCTTTATATCATATTTTTCTTAAGATTATTTTGTAGTTATAATTATAAATTAAACAAAACCTACACATATAATGGTACTTACTTTATTCATAATTTGACACAGGTAGTAAAATCTTTTTGGTATCAATTTCAGATTGACATCTAACCTAACATCTAACGCTAATGATTAACGAAATAGCATTCCTTGTAATAGAAAAATAATCATTTTTCTTTTAGATTCGCCCTTTTGCTGTTAGTTTAGCTCAGCTGAAACACTTATTGATATATTTTAATAAGAAACAAGCCTGTAATAATGAAGTCCATGGAAATGCCCGCGAAGCGGCAGCTGCCCAAACTGATGGCTTGTATGACGAAAATAAGCTTGGAAAACATGAGGAACAAGGCCTTGTTTACTGTGGACTTTCTTGATGCTAAAGGAATTCGAAGGTAGACCGTCAATACTAAGTTAATGCTAAGTTGTACACCTGACCAGAAAAATAAAATTATTAATTGCGCTATTTGTATTTTTATAGTGGACGTGTTACGCCTATTCCCAGTAGTCCAGTTCACAGTCCGGTTGACCGGACTAGTGATTTTATATTTCTGGTCAGAGTATACAACAATATTTCCTTAATTTTAAGCGGTTTGATAACTTTAGTACGAACTTTTGTACTTTAGATTTTGGAAATCCTAACTAAGTGAAAGAAGTAGAGTTATGTAGCTTCTCTATATTGTCAAATTGTTTATAACGAGGCCTATTTATAAGGAAGTAAAATATATATTTTAAATTATAATTAATTACGGATTACTCACTGATGAAAGTCGGAAGTCCTCCGACTAGTTTCAATATATATTTTTTTGAATAAAGTGAGCAGACGAGCAAACGGGCCACCTGATGGTAAACGGTTACCATCGCACACAGATAACCACATCACTATAATGTTATTAAAAGGTTTTTGATCCGCTGCTAACCTTGAGGATGTAGGTGGAGTGTTTTATGTGCCGGTATTTATGCTGGTTCTATTACCCTTCAAACCAAAAACAGCAATGCTTGCATTGCTTTATCAGAAGCTTTTTTTTTATATAAAAGCGTGGTACTACACTGACTCTGCACAGACAGAGTCATACCACCTTCTCTGTATTCTCAAATTGTTTATTACGAGGCCGAATTATAATTATTGACTAATCATAGATGAGTGTTAAACAAAAACCTGTGAGAATAAATTCTGCGGCAATAGGGTACATGACTATTTTTTTTATTGCATCAACAACTTACATGGACATATTGAAGATGGATCTGAAATCCGTTTATCAATATAAAAACTAACATCAGCGATATTAATGGTTAAAATTAGTAGTGGGGGGATGCTTTGTCCCTTTCTAGCAAAACAGACTTAATTATTTAGCCAAGGTCCTGCTTGTATGGCGCTACTATAGAGTGACGTCACTCCATAGTAGCGCCATCTCTTTCTTCCGTCTGATTTTTGATTGTCTGGTAGCTATTTTATTTTTCAACGAATTTTAATTCTGTTTACAAATTTCACCATCAATTTATGTCAATTCCTTAATTTTAAGAAATGTATTTCATATTTGATACTAGTCATATACAGTCGACCACAAGCTATAGTATACAATCTGTCAAAAACCTTCGATTAAATCTCAACCTGTGCAATATGATACATTTCAGAGTCTCAAATTTTGACGTTTTGGGCCTACCCAAAACGTCAAAATTTGAGACCCAACCTGCGGTCGACTGTACCCTATTCGACAGATGTTAATAATGTTTAAACATTTTTAGGCGAAAATTCCCCTTACACGAATGCCTTATCCTCGAGCTGAAGGAAGCAGGCTATACGGAGTCCTCCAACTACCTCGCCGACCTGATCTATGACAACGCACAGCTGGTGGCCGAAGACGACATCGGCATTGTCGTCGATCTCAGGAAGAGGGAAGACTATTTGGAACACATTTCTTCTTACCTGCAAATCGCTGAGAAAGAGCGGGATAGAGGTATTTAGTGAAAGAAAATACATAATTACGTACTTCAGAGATTATAAAGAACACAAAGATTTTGAAATTCGAGGAGATGGCGATAGATCGATTTCTGTTATCACAATTAATGCCAGAAGTGACGGCTTTAACACATTATAAGACTAAGTAAGGGCGCGTGTGCACTACACGGTATTTACGGGCGGAATACTTAAATCTGATTGTTAATTTTTTCGTTTTAATTTTTTTTTATCGATGCAGGAACATCGATACTATCCGGCAAATGACGGATCCGGTAAAATACCGTGTAGTGCGCACGCGGCCTTACTCATACACACCTATTCAGTTACTCTGTTCTGTATCTACGAGTATATTGCCATTATTGATAAAAGGGTGACTGCTGAAAAAAGCATGATTTTTAGTTCCATTTTCTAAAATTGTTGAATATGATCAAGCGTGATTGATGATTACCACGTCACGCTTTTTATAACTAGTGACAAGATACAGAATAGAGCCACAAGAACAATGCCGAGTCTAATATAGGAGTAGGGTAGGGTTTGGGTTCCCACAAATTTCAGCTAAGACCAGAAATTAAACCTTCTTGCAAAGAAGATACAGTGATAAATAATAATAAATTAAAAAAGAGTATTTATTCATTCAAACATTAAAGTAAAAAGGTACAACACGGTTTTATTATTCTAATTCTTAACCTATAAACAAAATATATCTATAACACGTATTGCCTTATATGTCTAATGAAATGGTCGAGACCTCAGCGACACGCTGGTTTTCAGGTCTCGCCTAACGTGCTAGATGGAGCGCTGGTTGCGGGACACAACACGATTATATGGTCAAATCTCTATTATGTAAATGCGTGAGCGTGAGGTATGTGGAGGTGCTATCGACAATAGTACAAGGTTACCATGTGGCTTATAAAACATGCTGTTAGCAATAAACAAAAATTAAGTACACAAAAAATTAATTCACTTTTAACAATCTACCTACTGACGTAATAGTAACAAATAGGTAATGTTTAAACTATTATTGTCTACTGCTATTATTTTTAGCTACATGGGTCATGCAATGCAAAGTAACAACACTTATTTATCTATACAGATAATCCAAAGAAGGAATGCTTAACATTCCTCGAGCTCGCTTTGCTATACTCCGAGAGAGGGAAAGGGATCCTATGGCTGGCGGAGAAATTCTTCCTGGCAGCTATAGCTGTATCCAGTAGATTCCTAATTGACGGCGGACGGCTCAAGGGCTGCTGCAAATATCATTACGCGAAATTCCTATTGGATAAATGTAAGTTCCTGAATAGAATTTGTATTTACCACCGATTTTTCGTATTTCACTCATTTTACACGTGTACTAGTACAATTTACCTCGAATTATATATTATACAGGTACCTAATATACGGAATACTTCCAAAGGTGTTCCTCGAAAAGAACGCTGATTGGTCGACTTTCTAATCCCATGAGCTAAAGAAGATAATTGTATCTGTGTTGTGACACTTTTTTTATTTGAAATATTTAGTATAGTAATTTTATTGTTTTAAATTGTTGTTTTGGTATTCAGGAGTGGTATTACATCTCACCTTGTATGATGATGCGATGTCATAAACGTAAAGTTTATCCTTTTGATCTCTTTCGTTATTGTTACAATAGGAGATAATCCTGCAATGTGTTACTACTAGAGGCACCACTAGCACAGTTACAAAAAAAAATTCAAAAATACGACGTATACGACTTAAAGATGATTTTGTTCTAAATATAACATAAGCTAATTTTATTACATTCAATGACTATAATTTGATAAATAAATAATGATTATTTTAATTAATATTGGATTATTTTACAAGATTTTTGTTTAATAAACTTTAAATTAAAGCACATAAAGCCAAATATCAACATGTATATACGTAGATACCTTTCCACCAAATTCCTTCAGACTCGCGCTGCGCTGTTTTGGCAGATTTTATAGGTTTGCTATTTTGAAATGGCCATATGATGCCATGATATCATCACAATTTTACTATTGCTTTGACAAACCTGTAATAAAATAAAATAAATTAATCCAAATAACGAGAAATTTGTGATATCTCCAAAAATGAGGTTTCGTTTTGCTTTTCTGTTTACGGAGTGTGCTCGTGGCTCCATCTACGCAATGTCTACGTTTTATGTCCTATTGATGCATCACAGACACGTCCTCTGTTATCTTGCAATAAATCCAGTACCTATACCTAAGTAGGTACCAGAATAAGTGTATTGGTAGTTCCAGGAGCGGATCCGGAAGAATCGTACCTTATTCTGACTGAAGTCAGAGATTCGTCTTTTGGGAAAGTAAGTTTTTAAAAGCTGTCACAAACAGGAGCTACAGTTATGATTATCACAATGTATGAATAATTATAGCTGCCGTGTGAAGGCTCCTGAAGGACATATCGAAAAATATGTTGAAATATATCTTGCTATATTATACTCGTAGCTCTTTTGTGTGACGGGATTTATAACTACACCGGAAATTAACAACAGTGTTCTCGTGAGTTTGCACTAACAGAGGTTATACTTTTCAAAAATAGAGCTGGCCGTTATATGAAGAGGACAAGGATGGCAAGGAAGTACCGACAGATACCTTGTTCTATTCGACTGCCATCCAGTTACATAGAGTGCTATTGAGCAAATCCAGAGCCATTCGTAAAGCAGATCCAGCAAAATCTGAGAGGCTCGCTCGCTTAGCTGAAAGAAGAGCTAAAGATGGTTAGTAAAATGTTTAATAAATTTTAAAAGATATGTTCCCAAAAGTGCGTCAAAACGACAATTTCTTTCACCTTAATTCAAAGTTGTACATCATAAAAAGATTTCTTAAAATCATTTTCTTAGTATTGTATAACCTATTAAATAAACACGACAACATCATCATTTGAATAAGTTTATCTTACAATACAATTTATGAAAAATTAACAATATACTCGACATACGAGTATATGTCGATTTTGAACCAATAAGTGCCAGATACATCTGGTATAAAATAACCTGTTTTCTCATATCCATAGATAATAATCGATGTTATAGCACACTTGTATTAAGTGCAAAAATGACGATTTTAAACTAATAATAAGTGCCAGATGTTTTTTAAAAAAGTAATTAAGTAGTTCAAAATACAAAGTACAAGTGTGCGCTATGCCATCGAATTACAAGTATTTTTAATACATAATTAAATACATTTGTAAAGTAGAACTTTTGTGTCAATATCTAATTCAATATACAGAAGAGGTGAAGCAAAAGTAGAATCCCTTTTCTGTTATCTAACATTCATTTATTTCCCAAACCTACATAAACAATAGGTAAGTACGGCGCGGCGGCGAGCGTTCGGTAGCGCCGTGGCTAACTACGTTCGTCGGGAGGTCCGACTTCGAAACCATGCAATGTCATGTACCAATGAGTTTTCGGTTTTTTCGAAAGACTTACGTACATTTACCGACTGCTCTGACGATATCGGAAAACATCGTGAGGAAACCTGCACACTGAGATAACCGTGTGTGAAATGGGGAAGGCAATGGCAAACCACTCAATTAAATGTATCACGAGAGTTCTTAGAATGATCACGACCCTCATCATGAGGAATACGAATTAGATATTTGCGGCACAAACAGTCTGTTTTTAAATAATTGAAAACTAAAATCTCATAGAAATGTCGGTTATATTTGGCATTGCTAATGCTATTTGTTTGTACTCTTTAAAATCAGACTCTATGTATTGGAGATCACGTGGCAATCATGTACCCATATTACAAGGCCCTGCCGAGCATTTAACATAGTCATCGAATAATGACAAATAATTAATATTAATCGCCATTGTTCTCTAATGTATCACTGCTATTAAATTATCCACTGAATAATTAATAATATGTGTTGACATATAAAATTAAGTAAAGATTTTTCGCCCCTTCCTTTGTACTCACTCATTTCACTAATAAAAATGATCTTCCATTACAGCAATGGAGGGAGCAAAAACTGCAGAAGCTATTATTGAAGTGGGCATTTGTCAGCTGATAATGAATAATTTGAACAACGCTCAGAAGACTTTCGAGAGAGCATTCAAAATTCATACAGCTTATAACAACGTGGAAGGCCTGTGTGAGACGAGGATGCACCTTGCAGCCGTCATGCAAAGGTAAGCGTTGTGGTAGTCAAGCTGACAGGTCCTTATCAGTAGCCAGCATCGTGCATCATTTAAAAATAGCACCAACTTCGGAAATTTGGTTGATGCACTTAACTGTCGATCTCGAGATCTCGAAGACAGTCTCTTCTAAGCTCTGTTGGAGCATATCACAGTTGGGAGATATTCTGCGATATATTCAAGGGTGGTCACTAACCAAGCGGCCCCTGACGTCATTTAATTTTAAGAGCTGGTTATTCTGTCTTACTGACAATTTTGTTTGCGCACAGTCATCGTGGATTTTGGTGTGGTTGCTAAACCTAAATATAAAGAGCGAGGGTAACATCACTTAAGCGTTGATTGTTATGTTAGCGAATGACCCTCCGGAGTCGATATTAAAATAATAAATTACTTAATATCTTCTATGTACCTATGCGTGTTGTTTACCCATCAGTCCATCAGTTATTATGTGTATACTAATTAAATGTAATGTTTCATTATGTGCCGCTAATAACATCGGTACACGCGGCAGGTATGATCAAAGACAAATGTATGATCAATACAAGTACGGAATGTCTACAATCATGCTAACAAGTACAACTTACTACTTTGTAACAAGAATAGTAATTAATATTCTTATTAGGGTCGTTCGAATTATTTCTGTAGGTATTACAATGATGTGTCAAGTTCTTGATAGTTCTTAATGATCATCGCTGTCATAGATTTCGTATTCCTGTTTACGATATCTGTGGTTTTTTTTTTTAAATCTGAGCATTCTACGAGTAAAATTATCAAAATAGCTTTTACCGGATAAAAATGTCCGAAGAACCTAAAAAGTGAACTTATGTCATATAATATATAGCTAAGTATTAATATTAGAGATAACAATACTTAAAACCAGTTCAAGAGTGAAAGACAGAGTACAAAAAAAACTAAAAGCCTAGGATTCTATTATAGGCAAAACAAAATTAATAGAATTTAAAATGATGTTGTATTATGTATTTGGGTTGAGATTGAGGCGTTAAATTATTAGAAAGACTAAAATATTTATTCTGACATAAGACTAGGAGAACATGAGACTGCAGCGCGACTGCTGACGGAAATGGGCACTCTGGCTATGGAGCACGACCTGACCAGACAGCTGGGCAGAGCGCTGCATCTCCTGGGAGAATTGCATCTAAGAAGGGAGCGCCCAGAACTAGGCACACAGCATCTCGCCGAAGCGTTCGCTTGCTTCATGGGATTTGCCAGCACTTGGACTTCGGTGAGACGTGTTTCTCGAAAAATTTCACTGCTGTGACTTTCATATTTTGTTTCTCACAAATAAAGTAAATGATTTTTGTACAGTGGACAACACATCAGAATATACCCTTTCGTACTTTGAATTGCATTAACTTATTTGACTCATACGAATGTCAAGGAATCATAACAGTCGTAACAAAAACTTATTGCGACAGGGTGCCACAGAGTATAGCTTGATGTGTCTCCCACACCGTGTGCATACATTGATCTTGTTTATTACCCTTGCTTTTCTTATTGTCATATTTAGTAGGATATTCGTAATGTCAGATTAAAAAACACTCTCCAATGGTGTTTTCGAAGGGTTGAGATTATTCCTAATTTTCCTGATGGTTTTCGAACGGCTATCGAGTCTTTTCTACATTCACCGGAGTGTTTTTAGAATACGCAATAGGCTTATTAATAAGAATATGTCGGTCGCCCATACGTTACATACGAGTTGACTGATTACAGGTCAGCAGTGCCTTCCAAGCACCCACAACGAAGATAATGGATTCACCCGAAATTCCTAAGGATAGAGACGACGAATTGGATTTGATTTTTAAACCGAGAAAAGGAGAGATGTACGAAGAAGAAGCTGAACAGTCGAGGCTTATGATGGCAATATCGGCTGGTAAGCCGTATTTACAACTTTTCTCTAAAAGTACCCAAAGCTTTTACCTACTTGAGTAGTGTCATATTGGTGTTCTTTTACATACATTTAATAATTGCTCCAATGGTGAAGGAGAACATCGTGCGAAAGGATAAAAAAATTTCGGAAGGTATGTGAAATCCATCAATCAGAATTGGGATCGTAAAGTGGATTATGGCCGTTTCCCCCAGGCAAGGGGATAAGGGAGGCCTGTACCCAACAGTATTTCTTTTACCGTACGTAAAATAATAGTAACTA
This sequence comes from Hofmannophila pseudospretella, assembly GCA_947369225.1. Classification (NCBI taxonomy): domain Eukaryota; kingdom Metazoa; phylum Arthropoda; class Insecta; order Lepidoptera; family Oecophoridae; genus Hofmannophila; species Hofmannophila pseudospretella. The sequence goes on from OX376316.1 coordinate 9,144,884, forward strand.
GTGTGGTAAGGGTCAAATTGTCTCAGCGAGGGTTAGGTCGCAATCAGAACTGTCAGGTGAGGGTTCTAAAACACGAATAATTTAGCCCTTAACGCACGTGTGTGCACACACGCGATATATAATGCAACCCTGTGAGAAAAAATTATATAAAAAAATAAATTCAGTTTCATGTTTCATACAGTAAGTACAGGTAAAACGCCAAATTACTTCCCAGTCAAGTTAATTTCTTATGTTGCTGCAGTATTATATTAATGTGATGAAATAAAATGACAAGTATCGTATTATTTTTAAATTAGGACAAGAGTTAATGGCTTCGTACTTCAACCTGATCAGAGAAGCTGGTGTGTGTGCGGTTGCAAAGATAAAGACCATAGAATGGAAACTGTCCAAGTCGAGCTGGTGGAATAAGAGGCCCCATCATGACTTCATGCCTTGCATGTGCCCTACGCACTTGCGAACCCCCTTGGATGTTCTTTGGTAAGAATTAAAAAGAAATCATTACATCATCATCATCATAACCTACAAACTATTTCGTTAGTTTTTATATGTTAATGAAAGAAAGCATTATAAGTAATTTTATTTTTTGTACCTACATTCTGATTGTGGGTAGGTTGCTGATGTTCCGAATAAAGTATAAACTGTATTATTTACAGAGTTTGTTTGCATGTTAATTTTATTTGTATCTTAATTTCCATAACTCGGTTCTCTTCTAGGATGCAGATTAAAGCTAGAGAACAAGAAAAAATTGCAAACGCGGTTGATAAATCACTTGCTGATTTGCACAAATCACAAGCTGAGTTTGAAAGAGACCTGAACACTGAACACGAAGATCTTCAAATGCTTCGAAGCTCTCCTGCAGTTGATAATTGATTAATATGTTATTTATTTCCAATTTAAATGCATGTAAGTGTGCTGTAATTACAATGGCAGCTAACATTCGACAATTCTGCCGCTGTGACGCCAGTGTAACTGGAGATCAAATGGTGACAGCTAGGTATATCGAGCATGCCAATGCGCTTGTATTTGAGTTTTTCTTAGCCAATAACCATTGCAGCATACCTAAGTTCTTTGTCTATCGCCGACGGTTCTAGATAAACATTTTGACACAGCACAGTTTTGATTCATATTTTATTTTTCTCGAACACTTTAACCTCATTGGCAGTCAAACAAAACATTAACCTAAAATAGTTTAACAGACCTTCAACTATACTGCTTTGAGGTACTCAGATTCCTATTTAATTAACTTTTTAAAATATATGTTAGTTTGTAATCGATTTTATAATTTTTAATTATTTTGTCCAGATTCAATAGAATAAAACGAATTCATTGTTTTTCAATATTTTATTGGTCATTTGCCTTAATCATAAGAAAAAAAACATAGCTTACTATTTACAAGTATCTACCTATCTATTACTAAATAATTATTGGTTGAGCAAAATCAATCCTTGCACCGTCGTCTATCCCTTATAGTCTGAGTTCTACCACCAATGTCATCATTCTTACGTATTAATAATAATTTAGTCAGTACTGGTATCACATGTGCTAAAAACTAAACAACAAAACTAAAATGTGCACATTTGTTACGAGTATAAGTTACTAATAGCGAATCGCTTGTTGTTGATAGCGTCGTTAGCAGGCTTTTCCCGTCCTTTTGCGGGGCTGTAGACGGACCTTGAATCCCTCAGCACGCTTGAGGATGATATCAGCTTGGAGCTGGAAGTCTGACTCCTTGAGGTCGGAGTAAACGCGGAAATTCCTCAGGATGGTAGATAAGATGATCTTGAGCTTCAACATCGCGTACTTGCGACCTGGCATAGAAATAAAATGTCAAAGGCGCAATAAAAATTTACTGTCTTTACATCGTACTGTAGTGTCGATACGTTTGTTGCATTCTAACAGTTTGTAATATAAGATCAGATGTCTGATCTTCTTTATGTCATGTGGTTAGTGACCAACCTATTGTCATATAACATTATAATTCTGTCAAAAATTCTGGTACTTACCAACACAACTCCTGGGTCCGGCGGAGAAGGGCACGAAGGCGTAATAGTGGCGATTGGCAGATCGCTCGGGCAAGAAGTTGTCCGGGTTGAATTTTTCCGCGTCAGGATACACATCCTCACGACGGTGCAGTTTGTATGTGGCGATGATTACTGTGGCTCCAGCTGGCACTTTCTTGTCACAAGATGCTGTAATGAGACATCGAGATTAGTTTCTTCTTTCATTGGGCATCTTCTTCAAAAGCATGGCGAAGTAACCAGATACTTACGCAGGAGGACATCGTGTTTGATGTCGCGAGCAATAATCGGCACTGGTGGGAATAACCTAAGGGTCTCCATGAGACACCTCTCTAGGTATTTCATCTCTAAAGTGTCTTGGAAGGTTGCTGGACGATCTGAGTCACCGAAAATCTGGTCGAGCTCCTCCACAACTTTGTTTTGAATGTCTTGGTGTATACCCATCATTGATAGGAAGAAGCTGCTGCCAGCTGCGGTGGTATCGTGACCCTGCAATAATGTTATTTATTAATTCGTCTCGTTATAAATGTTAAAACTAAAATGATAATCAAGCTCAAATTTCGTTACCTCAAACATGATAGTATCTACTTGTTCTTTGATTTCCGTATCAGTGATAACGACTCCGCTCTGAGAGCTCTCTAGTAGAAGGTCGAGGAAAGCAAGACGCTTCTTCTGTCCGACATCATTGTCTTCGACATCCAAGTCGTCTTTTAGGCCAGAAGACTGACCGAAGGAAAGGCCTTCGACTGACGTAACCTTCGCAGGAATAGATTCACTAGAGACTGCATCGTTTTCGGGCAGGATCGTAGGTTTCTTTCCAGCTTTGTACTCTTCCTTCTTCTTCTTAATGACCTTCAATAAAAAATGTTTTTTTAATACCGGTACAAGATTAAATGCCAATCAATATTTTCTTATTGTGTTTACACACAGTTACCTACTTTCGTTGTCAAGCCATGAATTATGTCAAGAAGTTTTGTCTGATTCTTGGCATATTGGGTTAGATTGAACAAGATATCCGGTCTAAGCCAGATCTTAGTTTGCCGCAAATGAAGGATATCACACATCTTCATGACAGCCATAGCGTATTCAAAGCCACTCTGGTCTTGGGTGCTTTTGCTGACTCCCATGGCGGTTTCTGGAAAAACAAGAAAAGCAAACTTAATTAAAGTTTATTTTGCATTTTTATCGAGGAGAAAGAGAGCTATTGACCTCCATTGTAATGGAAACAATTGCGTAATGAGGAACGCGAACTCAATGGTCGCTCGCGCCCTTTGTTGGTGGATATGGGCCGTTAGCATTACGTGTCTATGTGGGGGGTCGCCAAACCTAACTCGACGTGGTTATACTACGCGTAACGTACTTTTCCTCAAGGGTTCTATGTCTATGAATCAGACTCTATAATGTTCCTTCTATGTCATAGATTATCTACTATGGCATTGAATGCTGAGGCAAGTAGCTAGTTCCTAGTAAACGTAATTACGTGCCATAAATATGGAGAACGTAATACGAATCGCAATTTTGTGCTCTTGTTTACTTCCTTCACGTAATAACTAAAATAACTATGATTACTTATGCGATATAATAAAGACTTAGTACGTATTTCATGCCTGCTATAGAAGATATGTGTAATTATCTACAGGTACTTTATTACGTGAATCCTTTTATGTATGGAAAACTTGTAAAGTAGGTAGGTGTATATTGCATCTTAGGTACAGGTACAAATCTATTAATTCTATTGAAATATGTCAATTAACTATGTAACGTCTATAACATCAACGTTCTAACCGCGCAATACTAATTATTTGAAGGTGCTTAGGTACCATTACTATGTAAATAAAGTCCCAATAATGATGATTTTGCATGTGAATTGGCACTGATGAAGGGATCAAGTTTGGGCGTCGTGGTTTCGCAAGCGGTTTCCCAATTAATATTGTCTGGACATTTGCTTCAAGAACACGGGCGGTGTTCCGGCGAGCGGTGTTGACACCAACGAACTAGCTACGTGACATATAGCTCAAATTGCTCTTTATTCTTCATTATTTTTGCGGAGACTCCTTGAGTTTTAGGACTATCCTCGTTTTATGTTAGAGTATTTTTTGTAACGAGTCTCGACTGCCTTGACCAGTTGACCGGACCGAAACGCACCGGAATGAAATAAAAGCACCGAGTAAGCTCAAATATATTACAATAAGTACAGCCAGCCGGCGTCTGTATTTCCCGAAACCTACAACCTTGGGATCTTCAAGGCCAGAGTGAATAGGCATTTACTGGACCCGAATGTTCCTTCGTCGACCTCATCGTCGCTTACCATCAGGCGAGATCGAGGTCAAATGCGGGTTTAGTAGTACATAAATTTTTTTATAAAATTTGTATGTTTTGTTTTTATTTGTTTTCCTTTCAAATGAGGACCAGTTTATAAGACTGATACCGGGTGTAGATGTCGATAAACATTTTTTAGCCTTGTTGTATTTCTATATTTACCTAATGGCCGGAAATGGAAAATCGGAAGGTGTATAACAATAACAAACAATATGTAACAATAGTTGTTTAGGGTGTTATTGAAATTGCTACCTAACATTATGACGACTAGAGGTAGCATGGATGAAAGAAAAATTAGTCTCTTTCTCTCCAGGGGCGGGCGTTCGTACCTTCATGAAAGGTAGAAATTCATGCCAATTTTTGGAGACGCGTATTCTTTCTTTACATACCGAATTCCAGCCCGGCCTAAGGCGATCACCTATCGCTAATAAAATTACGTGTTTCTGAATAGGTTGTTTGACCCCACACACCCGTCCAGAGATCAGAACCTTATATTGTAAGTATACGTGACTATTTTATTTATATTAGATAAACCATCATCATTCGATCGATGACCCTAAAACGGAATTTGCATTTAAATAGTTGTCAAATATTATCATCCGTTCTAAACTCTATCTTATATCTACTGCTGTTTTTATAATATGTATATATTATAGTACGTGTCTGATTTAGTCTGTGATATCTAAAATATGTAACTTCCTACCTAACTAAAACCGGCCAAGTGCGAGTCGTACTCGCGGACGAGGGGTCCGTTCACAAAAGAAAAATAAGTTGTCATAGTTTTGAAAAAATAAAGTTTCAATATTTTTTCACTATTTAGACTTTTTTTCCGGAATACATTATATTTATAATACCTTCTATCAGTACTAATTATTTCAGATTATTTGTCGATAAGAAATAAAGAAATATTTTTTTAATATCTAAAAAGAAATTACTGAAACTCCGTTTTATTTTCCTGTAAAATATAGGAGATAATAGAGTCTTAATTATTTCAGAATTTTTCAGCTCGCCAACTTCGGAGATAAGGCGAGAACGGTCATTTTTTGCACATTTTTGGCCATAAGTCTAAAACTATAAATAAAATAAAAAATTGTTTTGCAATGCACAAATAAAGCCCTTTCATATGATACCCAACTTGCCACAGTTGCCCCACCTACAGCTTCGACCCCCAATTTCGGACCCCATTTTTCAATTTTTTTGTACCTGAGATAGATGCGGGCAAGCAAGTTCTACAACTGTGCCAAATTTCAAGTCTATAGCTTTAATAATTCCTGAGAAAAATAGCTGGGACATACAGACGGACGGACAGACGGACAGATAGACAACGTAGTCTCACCATAAGGGTTTCTTTTTTACCATTTTGGTACGGAACCCTAAAAATCATGATAGCTGTAGCGCGAATAAGGTAGATAGTTACACATTCATGTCGTATGTACCTACTTGTGGAATATTGTTACTATTATGTCAATCATGCTGCTGTACTGTCCCCAATTCAATATATTATTACAATTTTACAATTTCTTTTATTAAAAGGTTTATTTATGCACTTCAAGGTTTTCATACAAACATTGTTATATGAAAATAATTCATATTAAAGGTCCTAAAATGTATTGACGACAGTACACCACGGGTCAACATATCCAAAACATCAAAATTTGAGATTCTGAAATGTAGCATATTGCGCAGGCATAAGGTTGAGATTTAATCGGAAGTTTTTGACAGATGGTATAGGTACTATAGCTTGTGGTTGACTGTACAACAACAATGATTGGCCTGATGGTAATAAAATTTCAATAAAATATTGCACAAATACGATATGAATATGTAAAAACACTTGTACGCAAATTTGTAATTTGTAATTATAATTTTGGGATCTGATAGACTTCAACTCTTGCACCCACTTGCGACAACCATTAACACTAGAATAATCCGAGGTCAAAGTTGTATGAAAATAATAGTTTTGCGAGTAGATAAATCCAGGATTTATCTACTACTCGGATTGTTAGCGTAAGTGAGGCTTAGAAAAGTGTGAGAGAAGTACGTACCAAGCAGAATTTCGACTGTGCACTCGCTCATATAGTCGTGGCAGTCGAAAACGCCTGCCTCCTTCTTCATTTTCTCCACGACCGCCCTGGAGTTGGCGTTGAACAGGTCGATGAAACTCTTCAACACGTTTAAGTGGAAGGTGGGCGCGATCAGCTTGCGGTGAGAACGCCATTTTTGACCTAGGAATGGAACACAAAAATAGTACTATAAAGGCAGTACAAGACAATACTGGGAAATGAGGCTTTGGATGAAAGGAGTTCGCCAAGTAAACAGTGCCAAAAGTGATAACTCACAATATATAATTATGGTAATGTCACAAGACTCGCTATTGATGCGAAAAGTGAACTCGGGTCATATGACGATAAAGTGATAGAAGTGTGATACTCAAAATTAAGATTCTATCAAAATCTACTTACCAGTACTAATCAGTAGACCGTTTCCGAGCCAAGGCTCAAAGAACTTGTACTCCTTGGCCTTGTCGATGTGGACGTGGCTGCTCAGGATGAGCTCCACATCGCGAGGGTCGTACAGGAATATGAGCAGACGAGGGCCGATCCACACTTTTACCAAGGGCGCCCCTTCGTATTCCTTGCTTCTTGCGATCAGTTTCTTGAAGATGTCTGTTGACAGATTAAGAGAGGTAAGTGTTGGCGACAAAAAAGTAAACGTAATTGTTATGAAGATGATACCCTTCGGTGATGGTCCAGAACGATTAGGAGAAAATTGATAGCAACATCGTAATAATTCCGACTAAAACTCGATTTTCAAAAAAAGAAGATAAAAAGACATTGCCTGAATGTGGCGTCATTTTTGCATCTTTTTTTTCGCGCGGCCGTCAACCTAACCTGTTTATTGTAGGATAATGCAACAACCAAAACTTGTTATGACGTGTTTATTCCTAAACTCAGTCTGAACAGAATTATAACGGCGTGTAGTATCAACTGAAATCAACTGAACAGAATTGGTTGATGGTCGCGCGAAAAAAAAGGCGCCACCTTCCATACAAAATCCGGTATTGTCTTTTCTTATGAATCCTTTCTTTACGCTTAAATTTTTACAGACCGTATAATGTTTTAACTATTATGAGATGACAGACATAAAGTTCCTCCATAAAGTTATAGATTAGAATAAACTTTATTGCACAGAACTTTGTGTAAATGCTTGCTAGTAGGTAGTCTGTTCCTTAAATTATCTGACCCCCCTTAACTGCCGTATCAGTATCGCGAGGGGTCCGATAAATCAGGAAACAGACCGTACTAGTAATAATTATAGAATTTATGTAACGATAAAGGATTACATTTCACCGAAAATCAAATGATCGAAATTCAATAGGGCGATGACGATTGGAAGACTTTCAGTAGAGAAATTATTGAAAGGAGGTGGTAGATTGTGTAACAGCTTTACTATAAAGTAAAACAAAAACTAACTACTGACAATATCAAAATAGTTTTCGTAAATTTTCATGCTAAACGACTATAGAAATAAGTATCTGCTGTTGTTAATGTTTATAGAAACGGTATAAGTATGTATATATATAACGTTGTAAACATATAATCCTCGCTCATAAAATTGTAATAAACTTGATTAGAATTGAATCGTTATTAGGTATCGACTTCAAAGGAAATAGTAACCAATCTGCTTTATATGCCAATAATAGAATAATACCAGTATATTGACGTCAATGCGCTAATTTCGTATTAAATATTTAAATTTTTGAATCACATTATTTAATATCAACTGAAAATTCCATTAAGTACGTCAGCGGATTAAGTAATAATACGTTAAAACTTAGTCTACATTACTTAAGTATTTCGTAAGTAAGTACCTACATACACTTTTGAGTTACCGAAAGGAGGGGTCAACCGAGCTTGATTGCACGATCCATGTTACAATATTCTTCACTTACAAAGCTTCACGACCTTTAAATATACTAGTAATAAGTTATCATACCTACATTAGACGATTTAATTGAAACTGGTTACTATGCCTACCTAACCCATTTTACAAAATTCAATAAGAATCAGCTTCTTTTGTTTTGAGTGTCTGACTAGCCATCGCTGTGCTGTGGATTATGATTTTCAACTTACCTGCTGACCCGCCAGTGAATTCCAACGCGTTCCCTAAGAGGGGCACTCCGTCCGGACCGGGCAGCTGTGCAGCCAGCTCGTAAAGGTTTCGCCTCGACATGCGCCAGTAGGCGTACCAGAGGAGCACTGCCGGCACCAACAGCATGTAAAACATGCTCGTAATGGCCCATGTGCTGCTCTGAGATACATTCTCAGCCACGGTGTAGCTCATCTTGGAAAGATTTTATGCCTGCCGGAAGAAAGATATCAAAAAACATAAATAAGCAAAGTAATTAAAAGCATCGCGAACGGGATGTCTTAAATAAATGCATTACTTTATGGTTCATAATAAAATACCTAGCCGAAGAACTTCCTTGACATCTGTTGCTGCCGATGTGGTTTCATTGCTGTATGGAATAATAAATACCTACACCTTAAATTACCTACTAATTGTATCCATATAGTTTGTTATAATTAAGTATAAATAAATAGCACATTACATAAAAAACTAAAATTGAAATGGATTTTTTCTTAGTCATGGTTATTTGTTAAAGCTGTTTATGTCCTTGACGTATGCGATCAAAAAATAAACTATTATGTAAGTAAGTACTATTTTGCTCAAAATCGTCTTACCTACTATATATTTGTAGGCAGTATAAACGCCTATAGGCGTTATATACTCAAACAAACGGTGTTGAAATTTTGAAGAGCCATAGTAGACCATTTATGAACCTACATAAATGGCTCTACTTACCACGATCACTACATTCTCGTAACATACCCATTTAAATACAGTTAATAGTTTATAATAAAATATGTTAAATTGAATTACAAACCATCCTTAATTACACGTGGAAATATTAACGTTTGTATAAATAATGTGATTCTACGGAGAATTCTTCTATGACATGCATGCATATAAATTCCTAATGACCGCAGAAACTGGTTCTAAACGAATGCAATGTTTAGTCGGCAAGTTTATCAAGTTCTGAAGGTCTAGTGTAGGAACTAGATCGACCCCCAGGTTCCGGAAACCGCATAAATGATAGTAATAATATAGTAATAATAACAATGATCTTAGAACGGCCTCTACGTGTGCAAAGCTATATCCACATGCAAGCCCTCCTTTGGACCCCTTAGAGTGTACCAGTGGACAACACATCAGGCTTTAGCTCTTTGATACCCTTTAGTACGAGTACTTTGTCCCTTTAACATATCTGGTAAATTCAAAGTAATGTCAAGGAATCATAGCAAGAATTATTGTGACAGGACTCTACAGAGTATAGATTGATTTGTCTTCGACTGTACACAGTTTGCATTTGGACTGCCAGCCACCTGCAAAACTGCAGTTTCAATGCTGTTTCAGCAGTTTTATTGCAGTTGCCACAACTGCATCGGTACTGCCAACTTCTTGATCAATCCGCTTACATTTCTAACAACTTATATTTGTTAACATATAAACAATGGTTACTAAAAATAAAAAGGTTTACCATTGACTAATTTAAAAAAAATATAGTCTGATTAAATATCAGTGTTACCTATCAAAGACGTACACACCCGTCCCTCAGCAGTGTTACCAATAAAATACTGTTAGGTATCCCACAGGCGTGGTGGCGATCGACAATGGCGAACAGCGTCCCGGAAACCAACGGGTTGCAGAAATTGGTTGCTGTATTAATTCATTACCGGGACGCGGAATCTGAACACTACCATGGAACATTACGCTAGCGACCGCGCCCGCAAGTGACGGCATTGGTATGCGCACAGCTTAAATGTTTAAAATATTAGAGACGTAAATATATTAAGTTTTATAAATAACACAGATTTTTTATATTAAAGTTATGTGATAAATAAAAACAGATCGTCTCTATGCAAATTTTTATTGCCACATGATAATTTACAATTCGCCAGTAAAATGCCATGATGAATAAGTTTTACTTGCTCAGTCCAAGGATAATGACTGACGTCACACCAGACTGATTTTCGAAATCAGGCGTGACTTGTCTAGAGTACAACCAAACTAATCTGCATAGTTTTTTATAGATATAAGTAATAAAAAGGACTTTTGAAATGCTCGTTACAAAATTAATCATGATTTTTTTATGGTACTTATACTTTATTACCTGTATCAAGTTTATAAAAAAAACTTGTGCCAGTCTAAAAGATACAGTTAATGCCATTTGACTACAGTTGCAATAATAATGTATTACGTGTTTTGTCTACAGTTATATTATTAAAATGCGAGGAATGTAGCGTAAATTAAGAAACGTTTGGAATGTCACCATCAGGTATAAGTGTTCGTATACCAGGTATGCTATAATTTATGCAAATTATGGAACCCATTCAAATTTTTCGCCGAAAGCTTGAATTTTATTTCACAAACTAGTTAGTGGTTGCACTTGAATCTGAAAATATTAGTACTCGTATATAAAAATAGATGTTTCTTTGTTTGTGCTCTATGCGTTCCTATACCATTCATCCCATTGCGATAAAACTTTTGTAAGTTGTGCGGACGCCCGGGAAGGTTTCCGAGTCAAAAAAATTAACGCGAGCGAAGCCGCCAGGGGCAGCTAGTATTATATATTTATTTATGTAAGTATTTTTTATTTATGTATAAGGTTTTAATCCTAATCAAACCAAAGCTCACACTAAACTTTTCACAATTAACATTACCTATAAAAACGTATACGTATTTACAAAACAATTGCCTGTAGATACTCGTATAAAATTAATATGAACTTTTTAATGGAATATTTGTAATATCTCCAGATACATTGATATTTTCACTTATTGGTACTAAACCTTTTATGTAGAGTTAGACCTCGATATTGAATAGACCATTTGGAAAATTCCAAAAAAACTGGCTCCTTATATGCGCAATAAAATGTAAATTTTTGACTCGGGCGCTTTATCACTTTTTACACTAATCTAATAACAATACCAGTTGATATATTTTGAGTATCTTTATATGAGTGATTATAGCATAATTCTCACGTCCATAATCCCCTAGGGGGTAGACAGAGGAATTCATTATAGGTTATTCCCACTTCTCGTCGTAAGATTTGGTAAACAAACATGATAGGTGACGAGCCTATCGCCGTCCACACTAGGTGTAGAATAGTATCCACCAAGTCCCTTAGTCGCCGCGTACGACACCCACGGGCAGAGTTGGGGTGGTGCTATTCTTTATAGCCGGCACCCACTTTTATATCAGTGATTAATTAATCGAAATAAACCCTAAGCTGTTCCACCCTGTATATACAGGTACGTAAAATCAGATACATAAGATAAGATAAGATAATGTTTTATTGTGTATCTAAATTTAGGTACATACCTACCTATGTCTAATACATATGTCTGTACATACATACCTACCTATGTCTAATATCAAATTAACGTGATAAATAATCTAGAGTACGTACATTACTGCATACTCTACAATTCTTCTGTGAAAAGTGTTTTGATTTTGTTAGATATCTTTAGGAGCAATATATATTTATAGATCAGTCATTATTATTATGTAACGTTATTTTGTAATGTAGAGATTTTCTCTATATGTAGCAAATACATTAGATACGCATTATCTGAGACTACGAGTACGTGCTTTTGATAGATGTAATAGCTATCTAGATTGTTACAAAATACCTGTAATACATGTATGGTCACCTGCCAGAGCGACGCAGGCGCATCACGTATGTTTAAGATTTTCTTAAAAATTACTGGTCAGGGTTTTACCGTTCTCAAAACGATGAAATGAGATATCATTTCAAATTTCTCATGGTAATGTGATGGCGTGCTAAATCTATCTCTGGACGGTGCTATACGAACGTGTTCTAGTGTATCTTTTTACACGCCATCGCTTGATATCATTTCATAGTATTGAGAACGGTAATCAAGTAAACATGAATCTGGGTTTAAAAAAAAGATAATAACAGTACAATCTTTTTGGGGTCGGTCTTATTATTTTTGAGAAAATCTCAATCATACATATAGCGACTGTACTAAAAACTCAGAGTAAACTACAACAATAAAAAATTAATAAATTTTGAAAAATTGTTTAATAAAAAATAGATTTTTTTAAATCGGTGTAGCTTGTACGAGTACGGAATGCTGTCTATTTTTCTATGATTTAATGAATGTGTAAAAGTTAGCAAGTGTTTTTGATGTGATATTATGTTTTGGTTGTTATCGAAAGTAATCTATATTTAATTTGCTTTTGAGACTAATTTCAGTAAGTATAGTCATTTTTTTGTCAAGAAAATTTGAGAAATAATAGTAGGGATGTCGGTAAATAGGATGATGTTTTCGGTAGTAAAAGAAAATTTGTAAATCTTAAAACAAAAAAAAAACTTTTCTTAAAGTTTTAACAAAATGATCATTGATCATTACATAGGTAAAATATTTTAATATCCATGTCCATCTTATATTTGGCACTAGTAAGTTACACCTATTTGGCAAAATTAGAACTTTTTTATTGTTTACACGGAACATAAAATAATTTTTATTTGTGAAAATGAATTTAATTATTCAGAAAATTTCTCATCACTGGCACATTTTTTTCATCTTTCATAAAATCAGTTTAATTTCAGAGAATAATACATAAAAAACAATTAATAATAATATGAAAACTATGTTAAAGGAAAATAGAGACTCCACAAAATTGTATAAATAAAATTCACACATTCACTCAGAACTAATAACCTACCTTTAGTTGAAAGCACCTGGCACCAGTGAGGCCCACACAGAACACTTAGCTCCGACACCCTGTGATTAGTGTTGTGCTTATCCCAAAGAACACGAATGTGTCTCAGTGGCGACTATTTACGAAACTCCCGCGCAACTGCCTATATAATACGTGCGTGACGTCAAAGATCGATGCGACGCCGAAGAGTGCCTATACACAACGTAATTATGCAAATGTCACGTATTTAAACTTTCTGTGGTCACTTTATGGCAATGAAAATTCATAACCTTGTGATTTTATACGACGAAAGTACGACTGAAATAAATACCTGTACTTGCAGCAGGATTATTCCTTGTTCCTGATGTTTAAGTCTGTGGTCAGAAATATAAAGATGTTTTATACGTCCACGTTCGCCCGACCACAATGCTTGAATCCAACAGTTGATAGTCAACATCAATGATTCAGCAAAGGTGTCCACTGCCCTCGGTTTTATTGCAAATTATGCAACTAGATGCAGAGTGTTAAAATAACGCTTGCCGCAGGCTGTCACCTCGCAAACTCTACTCTATAGAAATTATAATTAAATTGTACCTACATGTAGGTACCTACTACTAATTAAATATAAGAAAAGCATTTGAAAAAGTTCAGATTGTTAATTAAATTTTTGATTAATTTGACAGGATGAGCCGCGATAGCTCAGTAGGATAGAACCCTGCCCGGAACGGCAAGGTCGCAGGTTCAAATCCAGCTCGCGGAAAGGTTTTCAACCACTTTTTCTAATTTATTTAAGTACTTAGGTTCAGCATGGTTAAATGCTTATGTATATTTAACGACTGCTCTAATTGTGAAAACATCGTGAGGAAATCTGCACATTTGAGGGGAAAAAATCTGAAGGCATGTGAAATCCGCCAACATGTACTGGGCCCGCACGGTGCTTCATGGACCGTACCTCTTTGGCCTATGGCCTATGCCCTAGTGGGCCTGTTAATGGGCTGATGATTATGATGATGCTTTGCCGATCTTAGATTACCTATTACTTGAATAAGGTGATGAATGAGCGCGCGAGAGCTTTCGTTGTCAAGTATAGGTACTTACTGGTTTTTTTTACCAATAATTAAACCAGAAAATAAAAAATATATTACACAAAGTAATGATTTTTAATTCTGTAGCCTAACGGTCGTAACCTGGCATAATTGATTGAGATTTCCTACCTAACCTATATGCCATTAAACTAGAGCATTAAATGATTCTGTGGTTTTTTATTTATTAAATTATTATAAATATAGCGAAAAGAACGTCAAAGAGCAAAGCATAATTAATTATGTTTTACATAAATTACCTAGAAGATAGGTTCTTTGAATAAATTGTTAGCCATTGTCGTTGGAGCATTTGCGACAGTTAATCGCGCAATTGATTAAAATTTACATTATTTTTTTATTTACATCAGAACACTTGTTAAGTGATTAGATTATTTTATGTACTTGTAATGTGTTTTATTACAAGCGTATTGAATCGACCAATGCTAACGTTCGAACCACAGAAATTGGACAAGTAAAATCATTGGATGAATTTCAAAATCTTTGGTTTGAACACCTTCCTACCCACATAATATGAGTTGCGCAGAGCCGGTGTGCAGTTAATAAAGTCTATTTTTCCAATTATAACATATGCGAATAGGCGTGCGCTGCTATATTCACAGAAGTAAAAGTAAAATACACTTTATTGCACAAAAATAAAATAACAAACATGAGATAAAAAAAAGAAATAGTGAAATACAATTTAGGCGGCCTTATCGCTAAGAGCGATCTCTTCCAGGCAACCGAATTTAAGTTACGTGCTTTAACATTGACACCATTGAGTTAAACTTAAAAGTGTTACAAAATTGACGCAAAATAAATTGGATTGCACAAACCTACTGCTCTTTACTTCTTTTTTAAATCACATCCTCACTAATGAGGGCCGCGGTCGTACTATATAAAATAACATGACCACAGCAGAGGCCAGAACCTGAGAAAATGGGATGGTTTGCCATTGCCTTCCCAATGCAATTATTAATTATTTTGACGAAAAGCAGTTTTGATCTCACCCATCAAACCCGCGTGAATTATTTCTTAGTTTTCGCATACTTATTCAGGTATATTTACCTCTTAACTGGGTATAGTAGAATAGTTATAGGAAAGCATTGTAATAATGCTTTATGTACATAATATAGGTGGTCGCAATAAAATATTTTGACAGACTTTGCTTACTAATTTTTATATTTTATATAGGTAGAAACACATGTTGCCGTAACCACACGGACAAAGTCACTGTAATTAATATGGAGGTAACGATTAAGGAAGAGGATATGACATGACACCATTTCCTTATTTTCAAATTGGGCTATCTAAAGACTACAAAGCTAGACAGAAGGCATACGGGTAAGTAGGTATGTAAGCATATTCAGCAAACATTATGTAGCTAAAATAAATTAGATAAAGTACTAGCGCATAGTACAATCCATTTCATTTAACCCCACCGCTAGGGATGAATGGAAATATTTCCACTTTTCAAGATCATTTGCCGCTATAACGGGTTTGACTGTACGAACCTAGGCTATGACGCACGTACAGCTTGATACATTTATCCTTGTTAAGACCATCGGATAACACAGGTGCTATTAACTAGGAGAAAATTTCCATTAAATTGTTAAAATCAGCAAAAACAGTTTGTTTTGTACCTGTTCTATTCATAGAACAGTTATATCAAAAACAGGCTCATAGAACTCGTCAATGATTCTGGTGGATTCCAATGATCCCTTGCTGGTTATACTTAATGTTGTTTAGTTATGTTTTCCGTTTCGTGTCCGAGCGATGACGGCAATGACGCACGTAAGATGGTCGGTCAGTTTGGAACTGAATTGTAATTATGCGCGTGGCATGTGGTAGGTTAGAAATAGAGGTAAGTATTTATATTTTGTACTTTAAACTGTACAAAGACTACAATATATCATAAGTATCTTCGTAGGTAAACAAAGAATTAAGAAATACACGTCATGATCTAAATGATATTAGTACCTAGATTGAGTAAAATGTCATTAGCAGGGCTTCAAAGATGTTTTTAAAGAGATTAAGGTTCTTAAGCTGTAGGTATGTTTCTTTTACATTTCTTTCCTAATTTATTTACAATTTATCTCACTTCCCTCGTATAATTAAAATTATATAAAGTGAGCGACATGAGACGTGGATGTAACCTCTATTCTAGTAGTCTAGTTAATTATAATATAATATATTGTTCTACGATTTGGTCCAAAAGTTTCCGCTACGTAAATAGGTCCATGAGTATGTATAACATGGAATGTATGAAAAAAGTTGTTTGGTTGTAAATAAATTCGATATGGAGCCGGAGCCAACAGAACAGTTTGGTTTAAGAATACTTAGGCCCTCGAGACCATATCGTCTTCGACTCAGTCGATATGATATTCTACGATTATTTGTGTACGTACATGCAATAAAATCATACATAGTACTACTATATTGTCTAATAATATGGTTGTTACCATTGTACCGCACCCATGGTCAAATTTTTTGTACGTCCAAATATAGACTGACCGGTTAATCACATGATTAGATGATGCGGTATTTTTTATCGTGAAACAGCTTTTAAACTAAAAGTTATTTTTTTTATTAACGCTTAAATTTTACTATTTAAATATTACATAGTTCATCTTAATCTCTATCTCTACCCAAGAGCAACATTTACCCTATTCATTTATAATTTATTTTACTTCTATTTTCTTTTCAATTACTCCGCTCTGTTCGTTAATTTAGGCGGTAGGGTAGAGTCAAAGATGTTTAGTTGTCCTAGGACGGTATCTCTAGAAGCAGCCGGATGATTACTCTGCTCTCACTGTCCACGGACTAGAAGGTAGACTAAAGTGGCCCCTTTTTTCAGATTAATGGTTTGGTGGGTTTTTTCTTCTCAGTAGCGAAGTAGTCTAGAGCGGCCTCTTTTTTACATTTATGTTTTTGGTGGGACTTTTTTCCTCAGTGGCGCACTACCTGCATGGTTAATCCAAAGATCATATAACCATACGTTTTAGGTTTATTTATGGTAATAATCAAACTTCGAGACAAACTGTCATTTACTTGTCAAAAAGGGGAGATAAATTTTACGTGAACCAAAATTAAATAAAAACTATGAATCAAAAGCAGAAACAACGCAATCCGAGCGTGCAAACATTATTGAGAACGGGTAAGAGGGGACGGCCTATCCCGAAGCTAAAAAGCAGCGAGGTCTTGAAATCCACCACAGAGGAAGAGAGTACCATAGGGACGGTGACCATCGCCACCGCTGATTTGCAGCCTGTCAAGGAAGAAACGAAACAAGACCTCGTGGAAGAAATACAAGAACAAGACGAAGCGAGTCAAATCGTAAAATCTGAAGTCGAAAGGTTCATCGAAATCTCCAAGTACTTTTCCAGTCCTCTCCGCAGGACAGCGTCATACATTTGCGAGAACCGGCTCGTCTCATATCCAAATCCATTCAGAATCGAATACAAGCGAGGTGGCGTTACCACACAACATATAAAGTTCTCTAACCTTACTTTGGAACCGGTTTACATAAAACTTTACAAGCTCATTCCTGATTTGGAACAACTAAAATACATAAACCTGAACCTTTCGAGATGTAAAAGGATCCCTCCAGGGCTCTCTTTCAACCTGGGCTTCGTGTACGATGACGTAGAAGAAAAATCATCCTGTAGTTCCAAGATGGTTGTCGTGGCTCATAGAAAAACAACTACACCCTGTTACCAGATATGCGAAATCGACTTAATAATCGAAGCCCTAAAATCAAAAAAAGTTACTGTTTGATTGTTGTTAAGCTTTACTATTTTTTTAAATCGTTTATTATATTTTGTTACAAAATATATTATTAAGCATGTTTGAAATTTTTTCCATGTTTCGTTACTGTTTTCATAAGTATACTTTTTGTCAATATCTAGGTATTTTCTCTTTACGTTGCAATTTTATTTTCTAATAGTTTAATATCAATCTATAAATAAAGCGTGTACGCGTGTACGCGTGTACGAAGAGGTACTCAACTAGAAGTAGCCAACGAGATTTCCATACAAATTTAAAAGTACTATAATAAGTTATGTGTGACAAGTAGGTTAGGTCTTGTTGTAAAACAGGTATGGAAATCTCTATAAATTATGTCATATAATTTAAAGAAATTTCCATTATATGCTATGTTTATGTTTATATGTACGTTCGCGTCCCGCAAGAGGCTTAACTTACCACGCATGAGAACACGCCGTGTACGGGTCACATCCTCCCATTACATAAAATCTGCGTGATAGGAGAAACACCCTAAACATTGTTCTATGACTCTTCATCTAAAGTCTACCGATAGTCTATTTTAATGTAGAGTTGGGGTTTAGAATGAAACCGGTAGTAACACGCGCAGGATTCAATATTTAAATGCAATAAAGTAGCAGAGCTATGGAAAATAACAAATCACTTGGTCATTACTACTCATTACTTACCTCAGCAGATATTACAAGGTAAGTGCTTATATGCAACTGGAATATGACATTCTAATCCGAGTCGATAATAGGTGTTTACCTACAAAGTTGCCGTTTTTTAAGGACGAATTGAATGCAAAATAAATTATATGACATTTTTATTTTTATTGGCCCATATAATCATTGCAAAGCAATGTTGGCTTTTTAATGGTAGTTGATTCATGTTTCTAGTGTTAAAGTTAACCATGGATGAAAGAAAAAATAGTCTCCGTCGTTCCTACCTTCATGAATTCAATGAAGTTCTTTCCTGATTCTTAGTAATTTGGAAATTAATTGAGTTACAGCTGAAAACCCTTCGTCACATCGTATATTCGCCGGATTTTGCTCCATCTGCTTCTCAATTTTTTCGTAAACGACTTGTAGGAAAATATTTTGTTCCCAGAAAGTGCCCAATGATTTCTACCTCAGCGGACTTTAACTGACTCAACTATCATTAAAAACCCAAAAGTGCATTGACCATGATAATATAGGTCAATAATTTGACTGACATCATAGTTACACTGGTGTAACAAACCGGTGTAACCACAAGTCTTTTACTTTGAATTGAGCGGCAACTTCTTAGCCTAGTAAGGCCCAGAGCTTTTTAGCTGTACATAGTACTAATTTCTAAGACCGGTAAAGGCATCGATTAGTTCTATACAAAGTATTGAATTGATAGATTGTATTTGTTGGGTTTGGGTCTGAATGACTATAACAATTTAGTTCAACATATATAGGCCCATGGGCCATTCTCAGGGTTAGCAGCGCATCGAAAACCCTCTATCATTATAGTGAGGTGAGATATGTATGGGAGACTGTGACCACTTTATCAACGTCTACATCTGCTCTCCTCATACTACAAAGAAAGAAATAAAGAATTTTAGCAATTTTTCTCTAGTTGCAATCAATAGTTGGAAAAAAATTTTTGTAAGCTTTCGTAAGTCGTAGATTAAAACATATTCGGATATTTATAAGTAGAATAAGATTTTCTGGAACAAAACACAATACCTACCAAAGTTGATCCTCAGGTAACACACCCTAATAAACGTTCAGAGGAAAATATATTTTTAAACTTCTGTAATTCAGGTTCTGTGTGTGTTTATCTGAAATCACTTACAATACCTAATCCTTAAGGATTTTTTTCATTAATTTTCTTCTGGTCTTAAGACAAACAGAAAATTAATGAAAATCAAATAACTTACTGATACTACTAAACGTAGATAATAGTTTTGTTCTAATGCTAAAACAATAATAAATAATTACGATCCTAGGTCCTTCAAATAATTGTAAATAATGCTATTTTATCGACATCTACTGAAAGTTGAAGGAACTAAGTTTCAGCTTATATAGACTCTACTTACCCACAATAAGCACAAGCTATAGCTAGAGCCTAGCTAGCACATGTTATCGAAGATGAAGCTGAGTAACACAGTTACCGTCTAGTATCGAGGATTCTGTGTAGGTGGCGCTTGTCTCAGATTTTTGACCAGTTGTGATGAGGTGCAGTGTAATATAATATATCTTGAAGTAATCCGACGTTGAAAATCATTGAGACATGTTCCTAAAATGGGTTTTTAAATATTTTTTCATAATTCCATTCGTCCCACTTCTGGTAGTGGTAACGTGGTAGGTGTTTCCTGTTAAAATCCGCACAAAAGAAGTGCCTGATGGATACAATTTTAGCATAAGATACTTTGCTATTCATTGCAAACCAGGCACTAAAAACTAACATTGCCAGATCAATATCATGGTAAGTACCTACTTGAACCTTCCTTCCTCACGAATGACGACTTCCTGGCATAATCGGTACTGCATCTGCCTTGTACAAGAAGATTCCGGGTTCGATTCATGGTTGGAATTGGAAGGTGCTTTGGTTGGAATTGGAAAACTATTTCCTACTGCGTTTTTTTTTTCGTTTTCTTGGACGTCAAGTCGCGTCGGGGAAAGATGTGACTTGAGACAGGTTAATTAGATATTCAAGAATACTTACTGTGTGTAAATTCCGATGAATAGTTTGTTTTCGTCAGGACAGCAGTACCGTTACCGCAAGTGGGCCAAACGAACACACATGACCATGGTGCGATGTGAAAGAATTACGTAGTAGGTTAGATACCTATAGTAACGTGGGAGGACATCATACGTTTCTAGGAAATCAAGTTTATAACTTAAGTTCTTAAAGAATTTGTTTTGGTATTGTAGGTATCTATTTGGCGTTCAGATAAATATCAATCAGAATAATACTCGTACATTATTTATTAAGGCTTGTTAGATCTGTTCCCTAGAAGCTTTATAAATACTTACCATAACTTAAAACAAAATAATAAGTAAACGCATTACAAGAAAATGTATGTATATTGAGATTGGGATATTTACCACTTCACATACAGGGGCGGCTTTTTATACAAATCCGTGGGATTTGTATAAAAATCGAAAAACTTTTTGCGAATACCGAATATTTTCGATAGATTGTTTTTAACTACATACTTATTTAAGAAACAAAGTTACACTACGCCATTTAACGCACAGTCGCCTTTAGTTACTAAAGTTACACCACCTTGCAGCAGAAAGTGGTGCGATCCCATCATAGATAGAATTATCTAACTTGCGTATTACCGCAAGGGCTATAGTCTGTGCTACAGTTATTAGAGTCTAGCGAGGCAGGAGTCCGTGACTCATTGTTGCATAGCCATGATCGCATGGCATGACGTTCCATCGCCACTCTAACGGGAGCTTTCCATCTCGGCCCGGAGTCCGGCAGGATAACGGGACCCCTCCCTTCGATTTCAGTTTCGAACGCCTTTCGATTTCGACTCTTGTCGCCGTTACCCGACCTCCAGCCCGCCTTGCGTCACCTCCAGTGTAATCGGGTTTTAGAAAATGAAATTCAGTACGCTCGTGTCCTTCTTTATATGGCAAAGTTATGACTCTTTTGAGGCACCGAGCTTCGACCCATTCGGTCACCGCACTGTTGTGTTATGACATGGCTATCCCTTTTTGAGATTGTGGTGCTGCTAAAAATGTTTACAAGATTCTGTAAAGGTTTACAAGATTCTGTTTTTGAACATGGCAGATGAATATCGTCAATAAAGGCAATCATATAGCATGTAATACAAATTTCAAAATAATAATAATTGATACCCAATCAATTGTTTAGCTAAATTAAACCTATACTATGAACGCGATATATTACCCATTACTATTACGAGTACACCCTAAAAGAATCATCAAATAAAAGCAAAAAGCAAAAAGCTCTAATGAAGGTTTATTTTTATTTTTTAGGTTTAGGTTTATTAGCCACTCTACTAACCGTTTTGGTATTTTGTCATTCGTATTAAGTATTTTAGTATTTTGTCATTCGTATTAAGTATGTAGAGTCTGTGATGTAGATATCATGCCTAAATCAATCCGATTAAAACAGAACAATATAATCTAAAATAATCTTGGCTGTGCTTTGAGAGCAAATGTTTTCAAAGGCAAACAAAGGTATACCCTTAAAAACCTCATCGTCACACGGCATGAGCTTGCGACCGCGCTTCTGCGCCATTTTCCGCGGGCTTGCGAAAATATTCCGGGAGTGAGCGAGACAGTGGTATTTTCCAGCTGTCGTGGAAAAAAGAGGCGCGATGCTGTGGTTGAGGTCAAGGAACCACAAGTGGGTCGGCTTCATCCTTCCACAACCATGTCTAGAGCGATGTGCGCAGGCGCTGCCGTGGCTGTTGAACTTGGACGCGATCGCCGCGCCCCGCCGCCGCGAGCGCGGAAACACGGTTTTGAATATAGAACGCGTTTTGATTAAGTACCTACCCATTATTTTCATTTCATTTAAATCAGTAACTAGGTGGACTATTCGACTATATTTATTAGATGGAATATTTCAAGTTAGATACAAAAACAAACGCCAGACTTTTTTATTTTAAATATCTACATACTTAAAGAAAAATGTAAAAAATAAACATCGCCGCATCGCATCGCATTATTGTCCTCGTATCCACCTAATGCTGGAACCACACCTGCGTCTAATGCCGTTAATTAGCGCGCTAATTGACATTAAGGTGTGGCCCCAGCATTAGACACGATAATTTACCTACCTATTTCAAAGATTGATCATAATAATTTCAATGAATCAAGTACTGACAGAAAGCAACTGCGATGACTAATAAATTCCGTAGTTTCT
The DNA here is from genome assembly GCA_947369225.1 of Hofmannophila pseudospretella. NCBI lineage: Eukaryota > Metazoa > Arthropoda > Insecta > Lepidoptera > Oecophoridae > Hofmannophila > Hofmannophila pseudospretella. The sequence goes on from OX376316.1 coordinate 9,167,736, forward strand.
ATGTAACACATTTTAAATGCATTTCTTAAAAATTAAGAATTAGACAAATTGACGGTCAAATGTGAAAACATAATTCAAATTCGTTGAAAAAAATATACATGCAATCAAAAATCAGACGATAGAACCGGCAATAGAACATCACTGTGCTGTAGCACAATACAAGCAGGTCCTGGCTACATATAAAGAACTGTTTTGCTAAAAAGGGACAGAGGATCTCTCCAATACTAACTTTAACCATCAATATCTCTGATGTTAGTTGAGATATCGAAAAACGAATTTTAGATCATCCTTCAGGATGTCCATGTAAATTTATTGATGGAATAATAAAAATTTACTAAATACCCAATTACTTATGGAATTTTCACGAATTTTTCCTTCCTTCCCTTCCTTTAGTTCCTTCACTAAACTGAAACACACATATTGTTATTAGTGACATAAAAATACAATATATTTATAACGCACTCATCAAAATATCACGAAGCCTACGTGGTTTGTGAAGTGAATGATGTATAAATTGTTCGATATGGCTCAATCGTTTGGCTATATCATCAATACTTATCAATTTTAAGAAAAAAACTTCACATTCAAGTCTCAAACCTGAATGACGCAACTACCAAAATGGTCAACAGCGGTCATTTCACTTTGGCCAACTTACGTGAGAAGCCGCCGCCGGAATAAGCGTCACCCGTCCCCTTTCCCCAAAGCTTTCTTCTTATAGGTCTGAGTGAGAAGTATATTATTCCAAGCATATAATTCCCTTCTGGTTTGCGCTAGGCCCCTCAAAACACGATTTGTTCTCACTGCTTTGAAAGGAATGCTATGGCTTACTTATTTGTGTTTTTCACCGCAGTGGTAATATACTTGCCATTTTTCGACTTTTCGTATAAAATAAAAATTGGTATATATGTTCAAAATATAATTTTATTGATTCGCAAACCTGATGATAAGTATAGCAGGTTCATGTAGAAAATATAAAAAATAAATTTAAATGTAAAATCAACAGGCTTTGAAACTTATGGTATTTCAACATTATTCTAAAGGAACTTGGAGGAAATAACTGCCGGCAGCCGTCGGATGAATTAAATTTTCGGCGTGAGCAAACTTCTGTACTCTATAATTAAATTACAAACCACATCATTAGGTACAGAAGACCACGAGCGGTCGAACTTCGATTAAATCTCAATTATTTTCACTACGCTTTGGATTATTTAGATAGATTGATTTTGGTCGATTGTTACCTTTCATACCTTACCTTAATTTTCCTTTCCCTTTCATACGTACCTACTAATAAATATTTATTTCTTAAGTAAGAAAATTCATAAAATTAATGTTAAATACAATAATCATTAAAAAGCTTCTGAGCAATCCGTAATTATTATCCTAATAATACCTATCTCTATAACATGACTTAAGAATAAGTTTTGTAATTGTCGTATGTACATAGGCTTGTTTCAAAAGTGGAAAGAGAAACCCAAATTAAAGAACTTCTAACGAAAAAGTATTGTACTCGAGATACAAAATAAGTAACAGTTCGGTTTTCTTTGAAAGAGATCCTATAGTTTCACCCATTTCATTGTGCGTTGCTCCAGAAATTGTATAGTGCTTACATCATACAGTTGGGTAAATAACATCACTATTGTACAGAAATGTAACAGAACCTTTTGGAAACAATAAACTATCCTGCGAAAGTGTATTTAAAGCGAAAGTTTTTATGGTCTTTTTAATACTGGGTCTTCTCAAAATGTAGAGACAATACGGTGAAACCGAAATGGCCTTCCGTATTTGGAATTCCGAAATTATCCTCGGTTCCCGACGTATTTCACGTTAGTTTGTTGCTTTTGTTTTTTCTTTAACACAGTCTGTGATACATATAATGTAGGATGTAGGTATGTAGAGACTTCTTTTACTTGTAACAACGTTATAATATAAACTAGCTGTTAGCCCGTGACCGGTTTGTATAGTAACAGATTTACATTTTTTCCGATATGGCGATACGAACTTGGCTTGTATTCGCCCATACGAGTATATACGCACCGCAAAATTTAAAGAATTTCTCTTGGATTTGAAGAGAGTTAGAAGTACTCGAATTAAAAACAGAGTTCAATCTCATTATACCTAAATATTTATCTACTTACCTAAATATTTAGGCATTCTGGTTTCAATGTTTGGGATAGAGCTCTACCTACTCAGAGCCAGTGTATCACGACAGCCGGGTATCAATGTTTGTAAGGTTTGACCTTAACTTTTTTGTTTGTTAGTCTGATTGATTATACATCAGTTCTGTAACATCGATTTAGATATGATATGATTTCATCATATGTTTTAAAGAAATTAAAGAGGTCACAGCATCAGTAATGCAGCAGTCACGTGGCATTGTTCGCATCCAAGGAATGGGTACACCACATTAAGGAGGGTGCTGACCGGGAGCATGTTCGTGTAATGTACTCGTAACAAATAGGCGCTTGATGGCGAGCATGGCGCGGTACTGACCGGAGGAGCATTACATTACACGCGACGTATTCACTGATGTAATGCTCGATTCCAAGCTGTTACATTACACGCGAATGCTCCCGATCAGTACCCTCCTTAAAGTCATTTTGATCTGCGCGCGAAATTCCCGTATACCCACATGAGTATGCTCAAGCGGAGTCAAGAGCAGCTTCATGCTGGAGTGGCTCTTCGCTCCAAATGCATTTTCATTTCATATATTCCTTGTTAGGTTTTTAGGATGAAGGTCTGTGGAAATATACTGTGCGATGGTAATACTTTTAATGGGAACACACTTGCACTCACGACTACAATACAAAGCATGAGCCATTTTAGCATACGTGAATAAGGTATTAAGGTTATTGCTTCTTTCTTGAAAACTGGCAGTTTTATGATTTAACAATGAAAGTGCGTTCTAAAAGTAATGGAATTTTTGTGAATCGCGCGACCAGAATTCAATATTATCTAAGTTTGCCATCACATACTTATTTGCACACATTACTTCATCGCCGTTCACACGAACACTTCAATATATTCTACGCACGCGCAGCTTCGTGGCGTCTTTGAATGCCAGGACGAGACAATGCCAAATCGGTAACTAACTGTACTCGGCGCCAAATATCGATTCAAGTCGCCTTCGTGACTGAATCGAGAAGGACAATGGTGTCGTTTGAGGACTTGATAAGCAGGAGATGTGTCTTGAACGTGTAGTTAGGTATACATGACAATGTGATTATAACGTGACAATCTTGGATAAAGGAAGCAAGTCCTTGTTACTTCAAGGTGACGATATTGATTTTTACGAACAGGACATAAAGATTTTTACGATTACTTTTCGTGCACCACGATCAAATCAGTATTCAGATCAGAACATCAAACTATGTATTCCTAAATATTTTTTGATTTTATATTTATTAAATCCGTTGCTACAGTATCTTGAAAGTACTGATAAAATAACGTCAGTTGCACAAAAAGGCCTTGAAGTTATGTCTTCCCTAAATTACAAGCTATTATTTAGTTTCTACATACAGATCTAGATATAGAGAGAACACCAGACTTAATTTAAGGAATCCTTAACATTGTGACGATTCTTGATTCAAATCAAGGTTAGTACCTAGAGTGAATTTCAATTGCAAACAATCCCTATGGAGGTTAGATTAGTCGATTCCTGATCAATCAATCAATCAAAATTTTTAATACAGTACATTTACATTAGGTACAGTACATTTTTACAAAGACACATTTTGCTCTACCGCTTCGTAAGGTGCTATAGATAAAAGAAAAGAAGCGGCGCAAGAAACAAACAGCAACATATCTTTTGAAATAAATATAGGTAGGTACTTACAATTAACAATTTTTTGAAAACAATCATATATACAATGTGAAGAGCTGGAGCTGAATTTAGCACAAAGTCTCTTCAACATTTTTTTATTTTATAACCCTTTTTACATAAGGTCTGTCTTATATAGGTCTTACATTTTTTTCTCCTATATATTTAGGTTTATCATTATAAAAACATAAATCACGTGTTTACTAAGCCAAAAGCTGATCCAGGAATGCCTATAGATACAGCAACAAATATTTAAACAAAATAAAAAGTACCAAAAACAACGCAGTTGCTATTATTTCCGTGTCAAAGTTAAAGTTAATAACTTAAATTGTAACAAAGCCCCTAACTAAGGTCAAGTTAATTTTAAGAGTACCTATCTTACGGGACTATATCAAAGCAAGGTTACTCCAACGATAATTGGACGAAACCTTCAAGTCATAATACGATTTAAGCCTCACCGAAATCATGACCATTACTCATGTAACCCACACATAGGCATGAAGCATGTACTTGTGTACCTACACATAAAAGAAGGTCGTTGTTATGGCAAGATTAATGGTGGCTTAATAAAATTATGTTTTTCTCTTCCGTATTGTATTTCATTTCCCAGAATTATGTATTCGCGAAGCAAATAGTAAAGGAATTTTAAATGGTAAATTCGATATATATATGTAATATTATTATACGTTTTATTTTTTAATAGTTTTTTGAATCTTACATTCAGTTTAAAAGCAAGAAAACGATCGGTCAAAGTTCCGGTCAAGTACTACATTTTTTCTGTGAACATCTGAGATCTCTGGGGTCTTCTATGCCTCCTTCCTTACTATAACCCGTTAGGGTTATAGTAAAACTAAACGAAACTAATATTAATTAGTTTATATCGGTATAAGAATAAATATATTTTTAAAATAAATCATTGATTTGTTTCAAAGCGGACCCAAAAAGAACACTCGTTGATGTCTAATGTATGGGGTTATGCGAGTGAGTACAATAACTCTAAATTAAAAAAATATGAAACCCCCGACGTACCATTGTGGAGATCCCCTTACTTTTTCCTGGTCTTCATCGGATCCTCAAGGTTTCAGATTTGGGAAGGTCACCATAGTTATAAACATTTGAGCTCAAACTCGAACCACCTAACTGTTACCGTTCCAGAGATCCCATCATACTAAAACATCCCAAGATACTCCAAGATCTTAGAACCACTGATTGAATTTTAACTGATATGGCTAAGACCATTCAGCAGACCTACGGTGTCTGAAGGCGGGGGGACGCTTCGGGATTCGCTCTACGCGGAGCTCGGCCTTTGGCCTCACCATGGCTAACATAAAATTCCCAGCTCCACATCATATCATTTATTTTTTGGTTGCCCTCTTTAATTATTTTTTTCTCTTGAAATGTCTCGAGAATCCCTATGACTTTAGTTCGAAAAGACCCCACCTAACTATTATAGTTTCGGCGGGCTGATAATCTTTCAATTCTTCAAATTTCATATTACCAAATTGAAGTCCAGTAACATTTTCCTAGTCATCATCAGATCCTCAAGGTTTCAGATGTCGGAAACGCAGCATGAACCTGAATATTTGAGCTCAAATTCGAACCATCTAGCTAATACCGTTCCAGAGATCCCATCTGTCCACAAAGATACTCCACGATTTTGGAAACCACTTGTCCAATTTTTATCAGACATAGCTAAGAACAATCTCGACCAAATTCTGTATTAAATAAATAAACCCGCTCCAAATCGGACCATCCGTTGTTAAGTTATGATGTCAAATACACATACAGACAGACCGACAGACAAACAGACAAACGTGTCAAACTTATAATCCTTCGATCGATTTTAAAATATAATATTATGCTATGTTTCATGTTTTAATTACTTTTTGTTTTACTTCTTTGCAAGTTATAAACTTAAAAACTGTGAAATATTTATGTTTACAATTAGTTGTTAGTCCTAACTTTATTGAGCTACAACATTAGCTCGCAAAATAAAGGTTTGTAGCGACCCTTGACAAAAATCTAGACACGTTACTATTTTCGCATGTGAATAGCAACATGGCAGTAGTTCCAGGTAATCTCGGAGCCATGTCGTGGCAGTCCCGTTGTTCGACATCCCGTCGCGCGACACGGCGACTCCGATTTGTTACATGACTGCGAACTGATGCGCTGCTGCGGTGACAGCTACTGCTTTATATGTTAGTAGTAGACACAATACAGGATGGATGTTGTGACGATGCTTCAGGATATAAGATGTTAAAAGTCCCAGATTCCTTCTCCGTTCTGTTTTATCAGGTGAAATAGCACATGTGGGGGTAATTTAAATGACACTCCGATTTGTTACATGACGGCGAACTGATGCGCTGCTGCGGTGACAGCTACTGCTTTATATGTTAGTAGTAGACACAATACAGGATGGATGTTGTGACGATGTTCCAGGATATAAGATGTTAAAAGTCCCAGATACCTCCGTTCTGTTTTAGCATGAGAAATTGCACATGTAAGGGTAATTTAAACTGCGTTACAGGCGAACCGATGCGTAGTTGCGGTTACAATAGAGATACGACGTGATGACGCTTCAGGATATAAGACGTTCAAAGGTCCCAGATACTACTGTTTTAGCACATGTAGAAGCAATTTAAACAACGAATCTGATTTCATAGTGGTCATATACAGAATGTTTGGAAACACTGTATTGCCACATAAAAACCCTCGCCATTATGCGGAATTAAATGGTACTTACTATTTTTTTATAGCAAACTCCATAACATAGATTATAAAACTATCAATAAAAACTTTTTTGACAGGGTTTTTATTTTCCTGGTCAGGGTAATGTAAAATAAACAACAAAGGTTATCGTTATATACATATTAACCTCTTATCCTCTACCTATCTATACTTACTATAAAAAGTAAATCTGTTACTATATTACTAGTATTCTTAGCTCACGACACTCTATAACAGTTATACGTTTCCAACTTTTTATTTCATCACCTTATGGAGCAGTAATCTTCTCGAGATCTAATTATTTCCGCATCAAAGAAAGCAACATCATCGACTGATGGTGTTTAGCTACACGCGGCACCAGAAAACTGACCTCTGTGTTTCGAATTTCCTTCCCTTCGAGGGTCTGTGAATGCTTGACTAGAGGGGAGGTGGGAAGGCCCATAAAATGGTGTCGTGTATAGCGGTGCGTCGGCGCAGCTAACGGCGCGACACGTAACGCGTTATGTCACGCGGCCTTGGCCTAGCGCTCATGTTATACCACGACAAACGGACCGCACCGTTTTCCTTCGCAATATACGCCATTTTGTTTACAAGTTTCAAGGTTAGTATTTTGATTTCAATTTGATGATAAGTTAATTATATTGTGTTTAATTGCTTTTGTTCACATGCCCTCCAGTTGCTGTGTAGATGCATTGGAGCGTCTTATTGGAAATTGGCGTAGATTCTTGCAAAACTACCAAGTTTTTAAAGAAATTACACTTTATCTTATGGTTTATTTATTGGTGCAGAATGAGTCTGTCCTATGTGCAGAGTGAGTTTGGGCAGGTAATTCTGCCGCAATGTTTTGCGGCAGAATTACCTGCCCAAACTCACTCTGCAATGCTTGCAACAAAGAAATAAATCAAGATGGAACGGTGAAGTGGGCACCCGTGTCTCAATATTGCTATATACTGCAAGATTTCATTCATTCAATGCCTAGTTTTCGACGGGGATCGATCAGTGCTAATATTGTGCGGTTTGTAACTGTAAGAAAAACAAAAGGAGGTAAGTATTTCGTTCGTAGTCACGTCCGTTTGGGGGCGTGACTTATGAAAAATGTTGACATGTGCGATTCATATAGCAGCTCGCCCGTGTCATCGTTCTATCTTGATTTATTAATATGGCTTGCAACTGCTTGTTTGCTTTATGAGAGTCACAAAGTAATTACCGGAGATGCGATGGGGTGAGATAGTGGGCGACATTTACCACTAACTATCAGGTATGTAGAATGACCTATAATAATATAGATCCACAATCACGGCTACAACCACGTAGATAACCAGTCATCTAAAGGGTAAAGAGGAATACCTCGTACTGGGCTGTAAATCAAGAATTGTTTTTTCTTTGTAGATTTTGTTTACATACCTCACACATAATTACATAGTGCTATTCTTAAGTCTTCTCCCATACCTATTATAAGTCTGTGGATAACACAGATGTTATAAACCTTAACAAGTATACCCTACAAATAAAAATAAATGAAAAGTAACTATTTATTACGTAGTGATAGATAACTTATTACAACGCAGGTTCTAGAGTCGCAAATATCAGTCGTTAACTAATGTATGTATCTTCATTACACGCAAGTCAATTATTTGCTGTCGATCTTCAAACTGTTATGTAGGAATAGGAATAGCATTTGCTTAAAGCAATTCGGTATTTAACTAAAAAAAAATATTCCATCAATCAACTTACATGGACATCCTGAAGATTTTTTTCGATATCTTTATTTTTATTTTTTAGCAAGACAGTTCTTTATATGTAGTCATCAGGATCTGCTTGTATTACACAGTGACGTCATAATGTAATATTGCCGTTTCTTTCTATAGTCCGATTTTTGATTCCATGTAACTATTTTATTTTTCAACGAATTTCAATTCTGTTTACATATTTGACTATCAATTTATGTCTATTTCTTAATTTTTATGAAATGCATTTGATATTTGATACTTGGAAACTACCGAGTGCGAATTAATTTACTAATTCACAGATCCACAATTCTTTAGTTTCATGCAAAAATCAAGGTTTGGATAAAGTGGCTTTGAAGGAGGTTTATTTAATATACAGGGTGTAACATTAAGAACGGTCAGTATGGGAAAGTCTGAAACTATAAGACATACGAAGATCTGTTCTTAGGAACCATGTCATCAATTTTAGTAACAAGAAACACTGTATTCATACAATTTTTTAAAAACCTGTACTCAGCCTGGGAATCGAACCCGGTTGTTTTGAAAAAAAATCCAACACTATTTCTGTTTAGATATCGATTGTGTAGGTCTTAAGGAATAAATGTTAGTATGAAACGTGATGTTTAAAATTAATAAAACGCATTGTTTCCATATCTTTTAATTTATTTTAGTAGGTGTTCGAAATGACTACCATTTTGTAAAATACAACATTCAACTCGTTTAGGTAACGATCTTACTATTGAATGTTGTATCTTCAGGTGGTGAATTTGCGTTAAAATTGTCTCTATGGCTGCTTTTAGGTCTTCAATTGTGTCGTAGCTTGTTTTGTACACTTCATCCTTAACGTAACCCCACAAGAAATAGTCTAGTCTAAAATAAATTAAAAGATAGTAATTAATAGTCTAGTCTAAAATAAATTAAAAGATATGGAAACAATGCGTTTTATTAATTTTAAACATAACGTTTCATACTAACATTTATTCCTTAACACCTACACAATCGATATCCAAATAGAAATAGTGTTAGATTTTTTTTTCAAAACAACCGGGTTCGATTCCCAGGCTGAGTACAGGTTTTTTTTTAAATGTATGAATACAGTTTTTCTTGTTACTAAAATTGATGACATGGTTCCTAAGAACAGATGTTCGTATGTCTTATAGTTTCAGACTTTCCCATACTGACCGTTCTTAATGTTACACCCTGTATAGCTAGAATAAAGTCCGCTGATAATTAATAGCAACTTTTACCAGACATTTAAGCTCTCTGTTATCGGCAAATTAGTGTTACAACTACTCGTAGCTCTAAAAATGTACAAAGCTAATTAGTAAATGTTCTAGACTCTAGAACATTCAACATCTCTGTATCAAATACGTCCTTTACAAAAAAGCCTAAAATTTCTAAATAATGTACTTCGATAACATATAATAGGAATGTATGCTGTAGCATCAATTAAGATTCACTCTGTATACATTATTTGCTCTGAAGGATATATTGGATGCAAGTGAGCTAACTGCATCGTACACCATTAGACGACTTTATCTCTTCATAATAAATTGTATGCCAACGAACTGTGCTCTGTTTTCATTATCAGCCATCTCAACACACAGGGAAACCTAGCTGGGAGTCAGATAGCCAGACATTAAATAAGGGTAAGTGAGTGCATATATTGAGCCCTGAGTAAGGTTACATCTTCAAATACCTATCTTTTACAACAACAAAATACTTGTTATTAGACTTAACTACACTAACTTTTTTGTCTGTCTATTCAACGTAAAAGTTGAATTTGGTAAGCTTTTGTTACTATCCGGATGTTTTGTACAATACCTAGCTACTATATAGGTAGATAATTCGATCGATTGAGGAATAAAATGTATTTTGTTAAAAAAAAATTGGTAATTAATGATGATAACGCGAACCCTGAAGGGGTTGTATCAAGAGCAAAGTGACTCGAGTTAGTCGCCGCTCTGTTTCCATTCTGAACTTTATTTACTTTCAACGTATCGGATGTCAATGGACATTGTTATTTGAGGAAGTTAATTAAGCTGGTCGTAGCAGGCGGCAGGTGAATTACAAGTGCGAATAGAGCTTTATTACTGAGGCAATGGTCCATATAACAGATAGCCTAAGAGCAGGCAATCGAGCCATCTTTACATAGATTAGGATTACATACTTTATTGCAAGTAATGTAATGTTGCAAGTTTGTAAAATGAATGCTACTACTAGGTACTGTGAATAAGGTTATTTACCTACTACTTTCAAAATACATATTGATATAAATGTTACTTAGTAAGAAAAAATATAAAATCAGCTTTAATTATATGAATAAGTCCTACGATTAAATTTTAACGTATTTATTTTGTATTTGCACTGGCTCCCAAGACATAGGATTGCCTAGTTTGCGAGTCAGGGTCTTGTTTGACTTATAAGCATTGTGATGTTTTCAATAAAGTTTTTTTTATTGTTATAATCTGGATTATAATGTTTTCCTAGTACGAGTTCGTAATATTTCGCTGATTGAGTAAGTGTATGATAAATAACACCGTCTAAAATTGTCATATACCGATGATATTCGTTAACTTAATCAGTGGTACACTCAAATATGTGTATTTTTATGCAATGTTGCTTCTTCTACACACAGCGGTGATATCTACACAGACGATATGACCAAAACAATTTATTTCATCGTGCGAAAAACTACATAAATAACTTTGCTCTATAAAGCTCAATCAGAAATTAAATGGAGCTACAAATGAACTTTGAATTCAAGGCTAACATACACATTGTACTTCTTGCTTTGTTAAGACGCCTACGTGTATGAGTTCTTTGAAAGGTAACAAAAGCTAACTGCTGATGGATTACTGACAAATCGCCTTGTCTGGACTCGCCTTTATCTGCCGGGTATTCATTGAGGGCATTCGCGGATAATTACGAAGTGGTAAAAAACTGTGATATTTTTAACGAGTTATGAAAATAAACGGATATAAAATTCATCGTGTTAATAACTCCATATAAAATAATGTAACCTGAATATATTTAAAAAAAAATTGCATGTTATATTATTTTATACATCTAACTGCACATTGTTAACGATTTCGTAAGTGGGGGAATTTGTGTAAAAGTTTTTTATTTCTCTTTTAAAAATGTTCACAGAAATACAGTTTTAATGGGCAATATTTTTCTATCCAAAAGTTCGAAGTTGCATGAAGCTCGAGAGTTAGTGCCTAAATCACATAACCATCTTTTACCAACGCAACGCAAACCTTTGTTTAATAGTTTAGTTAACTTTTGTCAAATTTATAGTTAACCCTGGGTAATATTATATATCTAGTGGAACTAAGCATTGCATATTTAATGGAACTTCACCCGTCAACTGCAGATAACCTTTTCGTGATGTTTGTTTATCTCAATGTTAAGCGGTCTCAATAACCGATCACGTCGACTTGTTTTAAAATGGATCCCACGACAGGCGTATCAAAACGAACTCATTAAGTACATATTGTTCAAGGTATCTAATACTGATAGGTACACATAAATATAAATACATAGTTATATAAAATAAATATATGTACCTAACTAAAATTGTGCTTAGAAATAATGTATTCAAATGTATAGGTAGGTTCATATGATCCTAAAAAGGTCACATAAAAGTCACCTTTTTCTACGACGTATGGTGATGTAAAGGTTATTTAGAGTTGAGACTGGTGGGTAGATTTGAAGCCGCTAGTTATTTGGCAAAATATTCTTGTACTAACTTTAGGCCATTTATTTAGTAAATGATATGACAAAGAAAACCGAAATGCATGTAAAATTTGAGATCGGGACACGGCGAAATTTTCGTTTCGAGTAGTTATTTCGCTTAATTATTGGATGGATAAAAACATAGAAGTATAGGAGCAGCTTCATCTTATAATTAATAATTATGTTGTTACTACTTGTCTACTAGTTGGACGCTAGCGCATTTAAAAGCCTTTTTGATCCAGCCTTTTGCTTCAAAATTATTCATACTAATGGAAAGAAATAGATATATAATATTTTTTATTAACATTGCTTTAATGACAATGTTTTGTACCGGTAATCCCAATGGTATTTTTTCGCTGGATCTTGATGAATGTCTTTTTAAATTATTTTGACAAGATATTATTCTTGTTTCATTCTTAATTCTTTAAGTGTTTGATGATGGATGAATGACGATGCCTAAATAACATTAATGACGATGGAACTTACATATTACTTACGTAGAATATTATTGATATGATAACAATGAGACTTGCTAATATACCTTTTGTAGAATACCTATTTGTATGTATATGTATATGTCGCATTACTTTTTTTTATTTTATTTATTTATTTTAGCGAACTTAACAGCTTTCTACTTAAAACTACACATATATCTTAAACATAAACAGCCAATTATAAAGTTCGACAAATTACAATTATTATTATTTATACCGAGGATAGAAGTAAATAAAAAAAGGTGGAAGAAAAAAGACAACACTATGCAAATTAAAATAATCCCAGTGCAAATTGTCTGTCGCGTTGCTTGTCTGTGAGGTTGAGTATATGCGAGTGTAGTGTGAGTGTTAGCGGAGTGTGGTATTTATAGGTTCTGTGATCAGGAGATATGATGGTTAGTGGTTAGTGGCTGCTATGGCCGTCTAGTAGCGCTTGGGAAACACGCTTTATAAACTCCGAAACTATAATTTACGATTACTATATGCTTTGTTATACATAATAATTAAGCTGCCAAGTTAAAGTTGGACTGAGTAGGACATATCTGTCGCATGTCAAAAGATCTATGGGCGAAGAAACTACCCAAACGGTTGCGGCATAGCAGCAGACCAAGGTGAAGATGGCTTGATGATCTGGATGATTTTCGTAACAACTGGCAAGAAGATTCACAAGATAAAAACAAATGGGGAGGTTGGAGGGAGGCCTTTGCCCAGCAGTGGGACAGTGTGGGCTGACATAATTTTGCATAATAAGATATAATAATATATTATATCGAAGAACACTATTTACAACGATAGACAATAATGTTGTAAATTAGTCGTTTCAATCTTTGAAAATAGCACAATTTGTTAAATAATTTGCTGTTTTCATGTTTTAGAAGCTCTTCTTTAACCCAATGATTCTGTATATATATATATATATATATATATATATATATATATATATATATATATATATATATATATATATATATATATATATATATATATATATATATATATATATATATATATATATATATATTTTGTTTATAGAGAGAGTAGCGAGCAAACGCTACCCGATGTAAGTGATAACCGACGCCTGTATACAAGTTCCTTTTTTATTAGTAGCAAATATTTGGAGGGGGGTATGTGCTGGTCATTTTTACCACTTTACACGAAAAAATAACCCTGTTTCTTGTATGAAAATTTTCCATACTGAAGAAAAATAAACCCCATTATTTTGCGCCTTGGTTGGCCAAGGCCAAGGCGCAAAATAAACTCATCCATGTCATCATGAATGAAATTCTTATTTCAGTATTAGAATAGCAATAATTCATTCATTTGTAGAACTTTCAAACAAACAATTTTGTCGTTTTTCTCGCAAATTTAATAAGTAAAAAATCATTTTTTTGCCCTGTCGTTATTGTTATAAGTATAACCTATAGATGACACCGTAGAAATATTTTCCGCTAATAAAATAGGACTCTATATATAATGTCATTTTTGATGTGCTGCTAACATTGAGGACTTGGATGAAGTGCCTCCTGTGCTATGCAGCGAAACACAGGTGCCATGTAAAACTGTTTGCGTTACAACCGTGTTAATAACACTGTTTGAAATATTCAAATTGTTCTACGTAGCTACCTATTGTCTACCCGGCTGGTCCTGGCCTTCGGTGACCTTAGGGCGGGCGCTTACCTCGCTCAGAGACTCAATCTTGCCATACAGCGAGGTAATGCAGCCGCAGCGTCCTGGGGACCACACTTCGGGGACCAAGACGACATGTTCGTCTTATAGTTAGGTAGATTTTATTTATTTTAGTTCTTAATTTAAGTGTTGCACATATGTTTATTACGTAATAAAATTAATTTAAATTTTAAGAAGAAAAAGACGTACCTACGTAAATACTCGTACTTTAATTACATAATATTTCCTATAGCCAATTCATCATCATCATCATCAGCCTAAGAATGTCCCCACTGTTGGGGCGCAAGCCTCCCCTTGACCAAGGGAGTACGGGCCATGATCCACCGAGCGGGCCCAGTACTGATTGGTGGATTTCACACACCTTCGGAAATTTTCATTTCCTCAGACCTGCAGGTTTCCTCACGGTGTTTTCCTTCACCATTAGAGCAGTCGGTAAATTTACTTAAGTCTTCGAAAAAATCATAAAATCTCATTGGTACATGCCATGGTTTCGAACCCGGTCCTCCCGCATGGGAGTCCTGCGTCCTAGCCACTAAGGCCATCGACGCACTTTAGCACTTATTACCAATTATTACTCGTAAATAGCAGAATTCATACAAGCTACCGTTTCCAAAGACGTACTATGCTTACTCCTAAGTACTTGTACAATAATTGCAAGCAAGAAATCACTGAATGTAATGTAACTGTAACGGTAGTCACGTCATGTGAATATTAGCTCCAACCACAGGGCCTGCGGATTCACGTCACGCGTTATTATTGTGTGGCTACGCCAGTTCACAATTGTAGAGTATACGGTAGCCACAGTAATAATAATCAGTAAGGGGTTTCAATACTATCATATCAGATAAGTATAGGTAGGTATAGCGCTCACCGATCTATTGAAATGAAATAGTATATTTAACAAACTGGTACAGCTTGTACACTTTTGGTCGTCTTTTTTCCATTCAATATATACAACAATGTAAGAACTGAAAATTAATCATAATTTTTTTATGCATACATTAATAAAAAATAAAACATATTCGTGCCATTGGCACTACAATCAAATCAATTGTCAGTAGTCTTGCCATGCATCTTTGTCAGTCATAAAGTCTGGCACAGTATAGTATGGTTTACGAGACAGAATTTTAACAGTGTTTTTAATTTTTTTGTCATTTAGCTCATTTATATTCACATAGTATATAGGCTCTTCTTTTTCGAATGTTGCACGGCAAACGCTATTACTAAATTTCCTTACTGTTCTAATTTATATTGTGTTTTAACACATTTGGTATTGAGGAAGGACAACAGATCTTACTTTTCAAAATTGTCTTAATGGTTTTTTGTTATTGCTTAAATAACATTTTTCTATCTCAGCTCATGGATCCAAATTTGCTCATATTTGTAGAGTTAAGTTGTGACACTAACAACAACAACATAACACTACACAATTTAGTTTTTCTCGTAAAGTCTCTAAACTCATACAAGATAGATGGTGACGTTATGCCTACATATCCATCGCTGTATGTCATTGCACAATACTTACATACTAAACAAATGTCTAAGAATAAGCTGTAGGCAACATGCAAAGCGCATAATCGGCCATTTCCATCGCTAATACAGACCTTGACCGTGACTCTGCCTATGCGCAGCCAGCGGTGCGCTCCACTCCCGCGCACCTCTACCCTTCCCTTGCCGTCTCTGTACCTCCACCTTCCTTTATTACAAAGACTAGGTATGCTATGACTTGGTGAATTAAATATGCCTAAGACATAATAACTCGATGAGGTGAGTAAGCTGTATCAATAAATACCTGTATAGATTTTTCATAATGATTTATTAAACTCTACAAAACTTTTCACTTTTGATGACTCGATTCAATTTGCTATTGCTTCGAGGTCCGTATTCCAAATTCCAAACCATGTAATGTCATGTAATGCACTAATAACTTTTAAGTTTTTTCGAAGACTTACATATATTTGCACTGCTCTAACGGTGACGAAAAACATCGTGAGGAAACTTACACTCTGAGATAACCAGTACGTAAAATAGAGAAGGCAAAGACACACCACCCCATTAAGTAAGTGGCTAATTCATTAACGATTTATTCCGGATTGGTCCAACCACGACTCGGATTGATGAAGATGCGACTAGTTATAAGAAGAAGAAGAAGAAGGGAAGACAGTACTATGGGAACTAACTAACTGTCTTTATGGAAATTGGAATCTTATTTATTCTTTGCCAGTGGAGGTAAGCAAGCTCGCTCGATCGCAATTTGCTTCGTAAAATTACCGCCGCTTGTGTAATGCCGCGCAATGCTATATTATTTGATCATTCCGTGCTGTCTGGGGCACTTGCTCATCGTCCCGTGGATGCCTATGATCATAGTTTATCGTTCAATCTCCATCAGATAGTCATCAAATCTAACAACTGTTTTTTAGTCTTTCCTCGTTTTTATCTGTATCAATCAAAGTTATATTCTTCTATAACTTACAATACTCTTTGGAAGCTGTTAATAGGTTTTTCATATTATACCAAAGACCTTTTATATTACTAGCGTTTTTAAATTAATGTGTATAATATACAATTTATTTTGTAACTCGGAAATAATTATGTATAAACGTAGTTTTTCTTAGAGAAGATGAGATTGAAACAAACTGAGGTCAATCAACACGTTTTCTGCGAACGTGATAATTAACTAATTTAAATATGATATATACAGAAAAATAAATTTAAGGCAGTTTAAAAGGGGTCCATTATTGGGACATTAATAACAACTCCTAAAAATATGCTCATCGTAAGGAAGGCGACAAACAAGTCTTTAATACATGTACATAACATCCTAAAATAAATAACGAAGAAGTTCCACCAGCATGCAGGTAGGATACAAGTTTTTACTGCTTGCAGGCTGCACCGGCTCGGCGCAGGCGCAGCGACCGGTTCGCATCCTGCTTGTCCCGTGCCCGGCGACTAGTAACACGACATTGTTAGTTTAAAACAAGTACCTATTTACTCGCAGGGTTGGGATTAGTTAAGAATATCCTTATCGACGTCCGCAACTAACAACCAGTCTGTATAATTGTGAACATGCTTAGAGGAACAACACATTTCCCTCAGTTCGGTGAACTTCTGACCTAAACGGGTGGTTTTTCGACGTTACAGAGAAACGCCGACGAAAATTATCTGAATCTGTCATCATCAAATCAAATGGCATCAAAATGAATTTATTTAAAAAAATATTTTTATCTTTATTAAGTTAGGCCGTATTTTGTCGCTATATTCTATTTATTTTAGTTTGATTTATGTTATTACTCATGCGTGACCAATCTCGTACGAAGTTTAAGCGATATGTTCTATTACTTATCTTTATAGACAGAAGAAGCTTAAATGCTTAAAATTTTAAAGACAATTGGTCCAATGGTGGCGCTTTTGTATGAAAATTTTGACCTTTTTTTTATTTGGAGACGTGAAATAAGTTCAATGTTCAGGTTTAAGGATACTCTATGGAACCGTATCACAATAAGTTTTTATTACGATTTCTTGACGATTTATTAACGTGTCAAATGTATAAGTTAAACCGACGAAATACCAAACCTGATGTGGCGGTCACTGTACAAAATATCCGTAGTTTCGGATACGCATGCCGATTAATGTATCCGTTACATCCCTAACACATACTCACATAAAATGCCAACAGCCACCATTCGCCATAATAAGCCAAGTTAATAAGGCACACGAAGAAAAAGTATTAAGTAATCTAGGTAGTACGTGTTTGGTCACAATTCTCAAGTGTTTACTTTAACATGAAGACGCTACTCGTAAAATGGCTTAAAGTACCTTAAAGTAATTTTACAAGAGCCTTTAAAGCAATTTCAATATTCAAGACGTTCTCAAAAAGTCATCGAAGCATTTTAATTCGAAACAGGTTAGGCTACGGCTACCAAGGCGGGCTCACCTCTCCGGATCTATTCAATTTGTATGTAAATGATCTGATCGGTGAGATGAGAAACACTGGAGTAGGATGCCATCTGGGAAGGACATGTGTCAATAACATAAGTTATGCTGATGATATGGTGCTTCTCAGTCCATCGATCAACGGTCTCAAGAAATTTCTTTCAGTCTGTGAGCGCTATGGTAGCGTTCATGTACTGAAATATAACGTCTTAAAAACTGAGATAATTGTTTTCCGGTCTGGTAAAACTTCGGAAAGGGTGCCTGAAATACGTTTGAACGGTCCTGAGCTTCGAATGGTGCAGCAGTTTAAATATTTAGCATATTCTGACTTGTGATCTCAAGGACGACAACAGTAACGAGAGGGAGCGGGCGCTCGCGGTCCGGTGCATCATGCTTGCGCAGAGGTTCTTCAGATGCAGTGCGGGTGAAAAAACAATTTTGTTCAAGGCATACTGCCAGTATTTTTACACCTGCCAGCACTGGGTGAATTTCAAAAGAACCTCTATGAGCGCCATGAGGGTGCAGTACAATGACGTGTACCGCATCCTCACGTACCCGCGGTATTGCAGTGCATCGGGTATGTTTGCCGAGGCGCATGTGCCCGATTTCTTTGCTGTTGTGAGGGCTCGCATAGCATCCTTCTGGGACAGAATGCGGAGCTCTCACAACAGTATTCTCAGAGCTATAAGTGAGGACATGATATGACCAATATTCAAGTAGGCATTGGTTGTCCGTGCACTTAAACGAGAACCGGAAGTGAGACTGTGTTAATAGTCCAGTTTTAATTTTAGTTTATATTATTTTATTTTTAATATGTATTATTATTTTGTAATAAAGAAATTATTTATTATTATTATTAATGCAGGTATTTCATTATACTGCGTCATTAAGCTTAATTACCTACATGCAACCAAAATTATTGGATTTAATAAACTGATGAATCCCATTTATTTTATATTTTTCATGCAAATTTTAGAATAGGTAGGTGTGATGTTAGAATTGGTACAGTGAACTCAATAATATTTTTTTAGGTTAGAGGTTGAATAAGTAAACTTAATTACACATACTTAAATAAAACTTAATTTATGATATATAATATATGAAGATGATGCATTAGTGACTCAAGCCTTCTAACCAAGTCTGCTTAAATGGACTAGTAAATATACAGAAATATTTATTATATGCAGTATGTTTTATAATTTGACCGCATTTGCTACCTGATGTAGGTATTTTCTTACTTACGGTCATAACAAACCCAGTTTAAGAAATCTAATGTTCTAATTAGAAAGCAAAGTGACAGAAGTCTACAACCTCACGACACGACGACACAGAAATGTGCTAAATATGTCAAACGAAGGCAAACTTGACGTGACGGGCCACGGACGTTCAAATACTAAACTAAACTATGAACGTGAAATGGAAGAAGCCACAGAAACCTTAGTCATCACGTAACTGGAGGAAAATGTGGTCAAAGTGAGTAAACACTGTGTTCTCAACAATTGTTAAGAACTTTTAAATAAAAAATGTAAATGGTTTAGTAGGCGACTAACAGCGACCTAGAACATAGATGTAGTTGGCGACTAACATTGTAAGAATGTTGAAGTCGTAAGTTAAAGTTCTTCATACATAAAATGTAGATACATATCATACTCTATACGTCAATTCAATTTGCGTCCCCACTATTTAGGAAGACAGATTAGTGCTAATTATTATTGGAGTTCACATATCTTCGAATATTTCCTCAACATACAGGTAGAGAAGTTTATAAATATGCGTCCTATTTTCCCTATAACACTTTCAGTTTAATTGAAGTTATTTTATACATAAGTGGGTAGACTTATTTCGTTCGATGAACACCGAATAATTAAAGAAGACGAAAATTATAATTATAATCTGCTAATATATATAACTAACTATTTACTGTCATAATTTCATGTAAATGCACATTAGTGAGTATCTTTTATGACAGCTCTATAATGTTATTTATAAGTTAAGGTATAACATGAGTGATGGCAACATTGGTAATACCCAAGAGTTCATACGAAATTCATAGTTGGTTAATTTTATACAGAGCGAGTCTGAGGTCAATACTCCGACTCTATCTGGGTCAGTCGACATCGGCCTCGGAAGCCTGATCACTGATCACTGGTCACTTGTGTGAGATAAAAATTGCACGGAACAATAAATATTTTTGTTGATTACCATTCAAAGAAAAAAATAATTTGATTACTTATTGATTTGTGTTTATTATTGAGAAATAAATTTAGATTTGGACGGAATGATTAATTAGAGATTGGTCATGTAAATTTTCCGTGGAAAGGGGAATATAAATTGTCATGAATTTTTCCATTATTTTTCCAAAAGTCTACAAAAGACATTGGTATTAAGCGCATTGTCTTCCAAACCGCAATGAATATAAAGTTTTGACTCTGTTGAATATTATGTTTTAATTAGAAATAGGTCATTTTTTTCCGAAATTATTTTTATTTCCAATTTTTTTATACAAAATATGTTGGTGGAGCACGAGGAACGACCTGTTTGCATGAAGTTTACAAATAGCTTAACTTACTTTCCTCATAACAAACTCTAAATTATGAAACATTCTCGTATTTTTGCCAAATAACCTACCAATAATAAAGTGTGATCTAACTATTTCATCTACCCATTTCATAAAATTACAAAAGATACCTATCTATTTTAAGCTATGAGACAAGGTACGAATAATATGAAAAGTGACAGAGCCCGCCATTGGAAGGTCAATACTCCAAGAGTAGGTCAGCAATGAGTTGCGGAGAGGCCAGTACCCAACCTGCTCCAGGCTGGTTTGGTCAGCCATTTCCTCCTTCATTATATTGCAATTGTTATATAAAGGTATGATGTGCTGAACTTATACAGCGTGTCACAGGAAACCAAGAATTAAAAACTAAAAATAACGAAACCTACTTGCTGGGGTTGATTCGGAGTGCCTTGACGTCCTCGTTCTTCCATTTGACAAAAATTTCTGGGACACCCTTTACCCGTAAATAATATTGTTTTGTCCTAAATTACACGGGAAATACCAGAGCTTGCTGTGCGAAGGTCAATACTCCGTCAGTAGGTCACAAAATAAGGCTCAGCTCCTGGTATTTATGATCCGTATTTTTGGATGTTAATTGTTATTTCCTCCTATAATAACCAAGAATTGCAAGTAATGCTTGAAGTGAATTGCAACTTTATAATAAGATATAAGATAGAATTATTAAGATAAATCGAGATGGACCTGTATACGTAATGTTTGTCAAAAAAACTGGTTTTATTTACAGTACAATATACTGCTTATAATCCATATTTCCGTTGAAGTAAGTGTTTACGTACGTACTCGTACTCGTCACTCTAAATATACTTCGATCATTGACATCATTTAAATATTTTTTACCCGAACTGCGCGACAGCAAGGGCAGGGTTGTGTTTTTCGCGCGTACTCGTATCTATGTTTGTTTGTGGAGTATTCTTTATTCCTTCGTAGCGTCTAAACGGCTGGATGGATTTTAATGAATGAGGTATCATTATTTTCCTCTAAATCTCGAGAGTGACATAGGATATATGAAGTGTCAATAAATCCAATATGGCGGCTGCCAGTCGTCATAATTGTTGAAGTTATAATTAATATAATGTATATATGGAATAATATATGGACTGGAAGCATTACCACGCAGGCCTCCGACTGCGTGCGATATCGTTTGATAGCATGAATCTTAGAGAGTCCACGACATTTTTGAGAACAGTGACCATTTGTTTCTATTTTTTTAGTTCGCTTTTATACGCAGTCGGGTTTTTGTATTTTTTAAATTTACTTTTTTGTTTATTAAGCATTTAGCCATGTTAGGCAGAGCAGTGCCACGGAAAGGCAAGGTCGCAGATTCAAATCCTGCTCGCGGATATTTTTTTCACCCCGTTTTCTAAATTATTATCATTAATCCATATCTAACTACTAGTATAATAATTTTGATTTATACTGTCTTTAATTTATCCTCGTCAAAATCAAAATATCCGTCAATATATTATTATTAGAATTGGAATCACCGAATTAACTAAATATTTTATGAGTTTTTTGGCCCAGAACTTGTCTCCATACTATAATGCTGTATACGACGATATAAGTCGTCGAAGAAATTATTTATGCATTCGGCAATAAACAGTCAGATTAATTTGGTATAATCTGAAGTGATCTTTAGAGCTTTAATAAAAATTGCAACTTTATTAGTGAATTAAGTAAACATTGGTCAACAAAGTATGGCAAAGTTTTAAAATGGGTATAATTTGACCTCCGTAAGTCACGGCTCGGTGCAAAGAATCGCGGTAAAGTTACAAAGTAAACTGTGAAGACTTCAGCGAGAGGCCTCTTAGACTTATAGCACTCGCAGAGGACAAGAGAGGACATTCACCTTCCGTTCCGCGGTCGGCGCTAGACTATACAGGATATTTTTAACAGATTATATTAATATTCAATTAACTTGTATAGGGGCTCAGTAACGCAAAATTTACTTGTACTTTTACGTTGCTACAGAGCCTTTTAAAAGTTTTCAATCAATTGTAACCAATATCACATATCTTATCAAGTCAATGGATTTTCATAAATAGTTAAACAGGTTGGAATTAAATTAGATTTTACATATAGGTAACAACAATAACACTATTTATATCTAGTTTATTTTATTACACTATCTGTACTTACACAACTCATAAAGAAATCAACTTCTAACTTCCAACTCTGAGTTAATACTATTAATATAATCGTAAACAATTTTGTAACGTGGACTCAGAAAAATATTTACTGTCGCATCCATATTCATATCAACCTTACTTTGAAGCACTTGCTTACTTGCTAGCAAAAGACAGACTTACTTCGCGGAAATCGCACTATAGCAAAAAATATAATTGAAATTGAATAGAACCCCACATTAATTTGTTTAAAATCCACTTCATTATTTTACAAGCTCTAGACTCATGTTTTTCATGTTGAATCGTTGATATTCATTAATAAAATTTTAAAAAAAAGAAACGGAAATTAACGGAATCAGTTAAAAATGCTAAAATAAGCTGTTGTAGTTTGATTATAATTATATATCTCATTCTAAAAAGGTAGTTTTATGAAGGATTGCAAGTGACGTCACTTGTTTATCTAATCGGCAACTTTGAACCTTTTTATCTGGGAAACTACTCTATGGACATTACAATTTTTTATCGTCGTGTGGCTAAAATGGAAAGTATGTACCACCCTTTTTCCTATTTTTGCCGCATACTAATACTTTAATGCTTGTCTTATATTGCTGTTTCGCTTTGAAGGGTAAAAGAACCAGCGTAATACCATCACACGAGGCACTGCATATAAGTCCTCAAGGTTCGCAGCGTAGCGAAAACCATCTAATATCGTCATTATAGTGGGCGACGATGACCACATATAATCAAGTGGCTTTTTTTGCTCATCTGCTCTGCTTATACTATAAATAAAACCGTGAGGTTAGTTCTGTTGCTTATAGCACCTCGATCCATGTATTTAAACAAATAATTAGAAGCTAATCCACTGTGGTCTTTTGAGAAATAATATTATCAAGGACCAGCAGCTTAGACTGGACTAAACTAGACCCAACTTAGACCGTAACTGCGGTAACCAAGACCTTAGCTGAAATCTTAATACTTTTTTGAATGAAGATAAAACTTTACGAACGCATTTACAATATATAAGTTGTTTACATCACATTTCATAATCAAATTCAGATTACATAATATAATCCCCAGGAATAAATAGAATGTTTAAAGAAATGTGATTCTAGATCACAATTTTCCATTCTGTATTAAAACAGCGAAGTTGAAAAACAGTATCGAATGTAAAGAAGTTTCTGACAGTGACCATTTTCAGACTTTGTTTTTGAATGAATATATGTCCTATTGTCGCCAAACAATCTTAGAATAATAATATATTTTAAGCAAACAGTATATTTTCGGAATCGGGCTTCAGGTTTTTGCACAAAACGAAAGAGCTATTTATGATGAGCGTGAGATTTAACCTTTCCAAAATATTCCTACTAATTCTTCCATATACCAATTTATCCATTCAAGTATCAAGACGACAACAATTATGTATTTTTGTTGTAAAACACACTAAACTACATTAGAACAGTTGTCGTATTATAGATACTTTAGGTATTCAAGATCATTAATTATGGTACCATCTACATATAAGAAACATTTGTGTTAGACTAGCTGTAAATACCTACCTACAGCATTGTAGAGTATTGACAAACAGCAAATGAGACGTGGCTCTACAATAAATATTTCGCAATACACGGACCGTGCGCAGGAGTGTATTTACCGGGTAATTAAGGCTATTTAAACATTTAATCGGTCTTTGAACCTGACGTAAGTGCTGTACTTATATACAATAATTGTCATCTCAGTGATCTATCGAACTTCTTGGCTTTATTGAACAATCGTCTTTATCGTATACTGAAATTGTGTGTTAAAAATAATAATAAACTAAAAGTAATGATGGATCGACGCTGAATGCGACCTATTCATAATTTTTTACACGCTGAACTACATATGTCCAATACGCAATGTGTTTCCGACAATTGCGAAACGTTGCAAACTGTCACATTTCAAATGAAAGTTATTCAAATACTTTGCTAATGCTTTACACCTTGATGTAGGTACTCGTATCTCATCTGGTGGCAGCAATAAAGTATTTGAAGAAAAAAAATACAATTGTGCCGGTCTGAACGCAATCTGCGGCTGCGGTTGCGGCAATAATGCAACATCGTCATGTGGCGTGGCGTGCGTTGTGTAAACTCTTCAAAGGGCCACTCTGGCGCATGCAGAAAGGGTTCCAATGACAAAAGTTTACAAAATATGTTCTTGTGTACAATTCTCATATTTATTAACTTATTATTTTTGGGACGTGTCGTAAAAATTTAGTAGCAGAAGATTGGGAAGTTCGGAGGGTTTGAAGTTTCGAGGGGAAAAAGGTGTGTGCTACGGGAAAGCGGGTTTGAACTACCAACTCCTCTTCTACAGCCATCATTTTAGTGTGTATATAAAACATAACATGCTTTCTGTAGTGTTTCATCGAACACATCAGGTACATAATCAGTTTTTTTTTTTCAAATTAACATAAAGATCCAAACTTTAAATATTATTCGGTTAATATCTTAATTAGAATAAAATGTTGTGTATATTAATTAAATTCAATATCAGTCACCTATCAGTCTTGCCACCTTTTTATAACCTTTTACGCCATACCAGTCCCAGCTACTTGTTAATTTTGATTAGTATAATTAAACCATATAAACACAACTACCATTGGAAAATATTAATTAGTATTTATTTATGAAAAATAAAACTTAACCATGCTATTAAAATTTAATAACCAAACAACATAAAGCATATTTTTGAAGACCACAATATTTTGAGCCCATTTTCCAGACTTAATAGGCTTTGATGCCTTTGGTCAATACGTGGGCGATATAACAATGTAACTATGGTTTTGTACCGCAAGTAGTAGTTTCCTAAATGTCCGTCGGTTCGAGGATGGTGGTTAAGTATAATAAAGGCAATTTTAGTACCTACTCTCGTTCGTGCCATCCGGTATTTAAAAAGCAGATGCAAATTATTTTGAGGGAACTGGTTTACAAGTTTTTTGTTGGACAATTTTCTTTCTGATTTGCATTTTGGTTCATATATTTGCAAAATATGGTCACCTATCTACATATGCAATGTTGTTTTAGAAAACAACATGCAAAACGCACGAAAAATTAGGCCACAAATAAAAAGCTGTCTCGTTGATGTCTTTTGTATGCCGCCGTATAACCGTAATCGTAAATCCAGAATATGCCTAAGGAAGAGTGTTGTAACCCAAAAAATCTTCAATTTTAGGACCCTTGTGTTTTTTTTTCTTTTTTTGCCCTAGTTCCACATTTCTCTATAAAAAGTATGTCGCCAAATATCTTGCTACGCCATCGATTTAATTCCAAAAAAGTTTGTTAAATAGCACATTATTACTTACCAACAGGACCGATCGAAGTCAAACGTCTTAAAAACTACTTTAAATATATATTTATTTATTAAACCATTAACCTAATAAGTATATTGACCAACTTCCTTTGGCCTTTTTTGTTTGTCATAATTTGATAAAGTTTAATGAAAAGATACGGGTGTCTATAGGTAGAATAAACTAATGTACTTTTATAATAGCGGCAGAGTACCTTGCAATCCTTTCCTTCGCCCGTGGGAACCTCGGCAGATGCGCTCCTAGTCACGAGAAGGTTTTTTCTAACTCCCTGTGTGGCTATGGAGCCTATGGATCCAGAAAAATCCGGATTCAGTGTATAAAAAGTTAAATTCTTAATTACCATTGAAAAGTAACAGGCGCATCATAGGAAACCTACATGAATATGCAAATCTTATCAAATCTGAATTTTAAAATTTACATAATTACGAGGATTTTAATGATTTTGATATAAAAAACCCAAATAAAAATCTTGTATTTATGTTTGATTAAAAAAAGCTGCATTTGCCATTTAGCAAATATTTTTCTAAAATTGTTTGTACAACATTTTTAATAAGAATTATTCATTACATATTTCTGAACGCATTTCACTATAAATCAGTAAGTTAACTTACTATGAATTTCTATTTTCTAAGTTTATTTTAATATTTTTTTCTATAATATGTCCTACATTAATTTTTAATTTGATTGTCACCATACGGATATCAATATGATCAATACGGCCGGAAACAACGGACTTCACGACTCTTATTTTCGGGAAATATTACCTAATTGTATTGTTAACTTCGAAGTGACGTTTTTGTATGCAAGGGTTACATTGCATCCGGTGAATGTGATACTTGTGTGAGATTTCTGCAGATGATAGATTCGCAGATTTTTTGCCATATTTATACCTACAGATAATGTCTGAATTATTGTGATTCGACATTTATAAAATTATCGAATCAGCACCCGCCTACTAAATAGGTACTAGGGGTACCAATTTAGTAGGCTGTCTGTCTGTAGAAGCACAGACTCATATAACTTATATTAAGTAGCTTATTGCGTTATGACGAGTTAAAATAGTGTAATTAAAAGTTCGGAATCTAAATCTAAGTAACTAAATAAAAAATGTGAAAGTAATAAGTAAGATAAGTATATACGTATGAGTAAGAAGCAATGTTCCAAAATTTCAAATATAATAATTATATTTTTTTAAACAGCTCAGACAAAGATATCAATTTGTTTGACCGGAAGAAAGTTATGATTGTTTACGATTGTTGAATACGTCGCGTCGGCTGCTTTGAAGCTAAACATCTTTAGTTAAATAACAATGTTTATGCGCAAAGGTTTCAGAGCAATGGGTCCATTATGTTGTCTGGTCGCTATGTTGTAAAACTTTCTTCAATACTGTTACACTTTTACCAACCGACAATATTTACTCTTTTCATTATTTCCATAAGCCAAAGGCGGTAACACATTTTTAAATTCTAAGTCGCGTCCATCCATCTGTTATTGAAGTTATAATTATAAAGAATAAGTGTACATATTAATTTAAAGTACACTAGAGTAATCTTTCAACAAGTTTATTTAGTAATCTAATTTACTAACTCTGATGTGCGTTTTTTTACCAAACGCGATTATTATTTAAAGTTATTAACTCTAAAGTGTGAGTTAATAACTCTAAATATGTGAGTTATTAACTCTAAATATGTGAGTTATTAACTCTAATTATTATTCGCGATTGATGACAAACGTTAATGGTAAGTAACGACGATGGATGGATATGCTACAAACTGTAGTTATATTATTTTTGGAATAGAATAAAGTATATAAAGTATAACAATAAAATAGTGCCTACTTTACTAGGTTAACTTTTAACTAGATCTAAAAGTAGATATAAAGTATCACAGATAATTGATTCATAAGTACTAATAGTTATGACGAATCTGGGTGGGTTGGGTCTCATGTAAACCACACTTACAAAAGTACCGCGATCTACCTGTTCTCCGATACAAATTCCTACATTGTTATTTTTTGGGCAGGACTTATTTTTTAATATCTGTCCAATTCATTTACTATTAGACACAGTATATAAAAAACTCCCATATCCCACTATCCCACAGTAATGCATAAAATTAAATAAAACCACAGCCATTGATGGAGCCCAGTGTTTCCGGTGAAATCTCGACAGTAAAAAACTAATCCAAACAAACACATGACAAGAAAGGCAGATGGCGCCTCCAGTCCGGACGGAAATCGAAAGGGATTTTTTATGTATTTTTTTGCATTTAATCGAAAGAAAAAAGTGGTGAGAATACTTAAAAAGTTGTTTAGTGAAAGCTGTAGCTTTACTCGTGAGAATAGAATATAAGGATCTTTGGAGGAGGACTTTTTGTATATTAATAATATTTATCTAGGCAGCCAATATAAAATGAAATAATCGTCCCCTTCCTAAAGTTCTATTCAGTTCTCATTCATATGCTTACTTACTTATTCCGCTGGCGCAGCGACCCGAAGTGGATCTTGGCCGTATATGTATGCCTTGAACAAGAAGGAGCAGTCTGTGGCAGTGTTCATGGACATGGAGAAGGAGTTCGACAGAATATGGCATGACGGGTTGCTGTACAAGCTGTTGACGTCATCTACTCCCCGCCGCATCGTCCAAATTGTGGCTTCGTTCCTAAAGGACAGGAGATTCCAGGTGGCAGGGGAAGACGCCAATTCCTTTGAGGGTCACATCCTTACCGGAGTCCCGCAAGGAATCTGTGTGTGGCGGTAGACATCATTGCAAGAGGGCGCAGCCCTGAAGCAGTTTCCCCACGCCATCTAGGGGACGTGAGAAGAATTCGTTGTGTTGTGTGTGTAAATTTTTGTGGACTGGAATATATTATTATGCTCTATTATAAGCTCTATTATCTCGGTTTTATTTCGTAAAGGCAACCAATTACTGCAGAGCCAGATGAAAATCAGCGCTGTAGTGTGGCTTTACTTATATAATTTTGTATGATGTATGTGACGTATTCTGGTGTTGCAGTTGTCAAAATAGGGCGCGCCCTCATGTGGGACTGGATCCGTCCCATCTCCAGAGTATGAGCAAGAAGGTCGGTGCGGCGGCCAAAGTGGCTGAGAGCCTCAAGGCCCACAAATACATGGATTTCGGAAAGCAGTACAATTTTGTTGCATTCGGAATCAAGACCCTTGGTCCTTGGGGTCCTGGAGCATGGTCACTGTTCAGAGAGCTGTCCAAGGGTCTTTCAAATGTGACGGCGGACCCAAGGGCTGGCAGCTATGTCGTTCGCTTCGTCGTTTTTTTTTACATTTCATTTTTATTACAATTCCGTTTTAATAGCTTTGTGTATAAATAATTTTAAATTGTAAATAATAAGTTATCTAAATAAATATTTTTCAATTTCAAATCTGTCATTGTGTAAATAAAAATCGAGCTCTTTGCGTGTTTTATTTTAGCCTTTTCGTCAAGCAATTACTACTTTTAAAATTAAGATTGCCACAGTCATCAAGTTTGCCCTTTTGGAATAACTTCAATTATCTTCAATCAAAAGCTTCATTAGAAAAATATTATTCTTAGCCAATATAATACCTAGCACCTAATATACTGCCAGTTTTTGGATTTTGGAACCAATCGTCATTTTAATAAAATGTTTTACTATCTTAAAAATAAACCAAACTTGTCGTTAAATTGCCAAGTTAAACTGTGGTTTCGTAAAGTCATAAACTGTGGAACTAAATGGAAGCTCGAACATTGAGATAAGATATCTCGATCGTCAATTAGGTAGTTAACATCTTTTTTATTAAAAAATCAAAACGTTGCAGCTGCTCATTTAATGTTTAGAAACAATAATATTAGGTAGGGAAAACCTTCCATGTATAAGAAGTTCTTATGTATTATGTTCTTAATCTTAATGAATATTCAATAATAATAATAATAATCAATCGTGAATATTCTTAACAAATATATATGTCGGAGAGTGAGGCCCTAGTGTTCCTCAAAAACGGTAAAATGCAGCGCTGTTATGCGTGAAACGAAAACGCAAGTCAGCCTAGTGGCAGTGAGCGAGCGGCGGCATGTAGTTTTGAGGTTATAATATGAAGAAAACAGTCAGCTCCATCCCGGCTGGTGGTGATGGTAATCAGAGCGGTTTCCCGGTGCTGATGATCATTTTCTGGTAAGGTTGTGATGTTGTGAAACAAAGAACACGCATGTCGGTTTTGATTGTTTTGTTAATGTTTTCATTGTTTTTCTGACAACGCATTCAGAATACTAGGGGTGTAGGTGTACCTCCACGATTGTGTGTGGTGTCTTCCCCGTGCTCAAGGTTGAGAGGTACACGTCCAGGTTTTCCTGATAAAGTTAGCTGTTATTCGTAACCTGGGTTAAATGTCCACATATTTCAATGGCCTTCCTTACAACAGCACGATCTATTCACGCTGTTTCTGGTGTTGACGCCCTTTCTCGTCTGCGGCTTCGACATATAAAATAATCGATCAAGCTTTGACTCATATTGGGACTGGGTAGTTTTTCATTAACTATACCACAGCAAGTAGATATCTATCCACACCTTTTTATCTCAAGCAATCAATTTGTCCATGCTGATACAGTTATCAATACTAATCACTTTACCATAAACAATAATAATTATTATTGTTATAAAAAACCCACACCCATAGTATATTATAGTACATTATTACTGTCCAACTAATCATTGCCAGTTATTTCAGTATTGACATGTCAATAATAATTTATCATATTAATAAAATTCATTATATTGTCTTAGTAAATGACATAAGCACAGTATAGGTTGCGCATAGGCAACAAAACTCACGAGCGTGGGAGTTCGCCGCAGGTGCGGTATTACTCGGCCGATGTGTTTCCTATCCTATACAGCCTGCAGATGCATTTGCCATAGACTCACTGGTTGATAGACAAGACAAGCAACAATGACACTGTAGTTTGGGATCGAGACTACTATGGCGTCCCAGTTTCGATTTCAAGCACTAACTAAATCAATTTATTTAAGAGACGTTATCAAAAATTATTATTTTGTTAATGTTGTTATTATCATAAATTTTTTTCGAAAGATAAAGTTCTGCATCGACACTACCCACATGAACGTACGTTTCTATATATTGAAACGTATAAAATATTGATAATATACCTTTTTTCGACAGTTTTCATTTCATTTCACTTTGACTCTAAAGAAATCTAAAGCCTAAGAGCTTTTATTATGAGTTAATCTTTGGGTAACCTGCTTGGTTCATATCTAATAGTGTATTTAATCTATGGACGATGAGCCTCACGGATGAGTTTTTTGCTAGATTGTTCGTTAGATGTGCATTCGATACATAAGCAAGTACGTACACTGAATAAATATGTGATCAAGTTTGTTTTACTCTCCTTGCAATAAACACCTAGAAGTTAGTACTAACCATAATAAGTTGGAATAGGTATTTAGTCGGGAAGTCTATCCATTTATAGATAGTATCGAGATACTTTTGTCGATAAAGTTGAAAGGTTTTGCTGAATATTATTAAATTATTACAAAAAATGTAATAAGAATCGGCAAAACCTTTCAAACACCTGTTCGATCCAGTTTTTTCAATAAACCCTTTTATCGATGAAGATTTGATAGCACAAGGTGCAAAACTCAAAGAAACTGAACACCTTATTAGCATCCCTGCCCGGAGCATTCCCTCAGTCCCGAAAACAAAACGAATCCATATCCGATAATAGCATCCAAAATGATAGCCTTAGTAACCCATTCCTGACCTACCATCAGCTGCCTTTGTCGACCCATATGTTACAAAATATAGGTCAATTAGACTACGCCATGCACACAACAAAAGATTTTAAACCCTCCAATTTTAAGGCTATTTTCAAATGCGAAGCCATTAAGGATGCTCGAAATGCCAAGCACGAAATTGGACAGTGGTAATGAATCTTCTAAAACATGGCATCTGATTAGTATTATTTTATGGTAGAAAATTGGTGACTGGTGCAGGTGTTTTCAAGTGGTCATTTGTTAAAATGAATCGGGAACATCCTTCACAATGACTTATTATTTGAACATTAAAATGAAAGTGCCTTTTTGATTTCACTTTTTTGTTTGAAACAATTTTAATGGCTTTATTTCTTGAAATAGAAAAGGATTTATTTTTTCACCGAGCCCCTTTATTGGACGTGATACAACGAAAGGAATGTCAGACTCGAACATACCTAAATTGCATGATTTAATCGTAAGTTGTTAT
Source organism: Hofmannophila pseudospretella (assembly GCA_947369225.1). NCBI lineage: Eukaryota > Metazoa > Arthropoda > Insecta > Lepidoptera > Oecophoridae > Hofmannophila > Hofmannophila pseudospretella. Next base: position 9,200,148 of record OX376316.1, read on the forward strand.
TTTATTAAATTGAACGGAAACTCATACCTACAACGTTTGCAAACTAATAAGAAAAAAAACATGTACAAAGTACGGGGTAATTAACATTTTAAGAGTACATAAGTACCGCGATTTACCCACCATTAAGGCTGGAGCCGTAACAATAGCTGTTCCCACATCATAACAGTCGTAATACCTAGAAGATTCCTCTAGTTAATATTGCTCATATATACTTTGATAAGCATGAGTTATTTCAAATAGAGCTCTGTACAATATGTTAAAATGTAGAGTTACAAATCTCGTTGGTTGACAAGCAATAACAGATTTATAATATGGAGTCGGTAACTGATTTCAATCCTATAGAAAACGTGACAAGTCTTTGCTGATCCGAAATATAACTTATATTAAGTATTTCGGTCCAGCATAGTTACTAAATCTACTTAGGACACCTAAAATAATCGAAAATGAACGCCATTTTATAATAACACTAGGCTGCGCCTCACTCGCGTGGTTTTTTTTTTAACTCGCAAACCTTACCAAAGTTTTATCGCAATCAGATGAATGGTTTAGGAACGCATAGAGCACAAACAAACCAATATTCTATTATTATTTATATATAGATAGGATAGACTGATATTTTAGTCACAGAGACAAAAGTAACTACATGTGAGTGAAAGGTTTTTGTAATTTGGCTGCAGAACCCTGACATATTTCTCAAACAATTCCACGAGCAACCGGATGCTTCTTGTAACTAACAGAAGCAAATTTAATGTCATTGTGAACCGAATAAAGTTATGTGAGACTCTAGAAGAAGGAATTGTATAATTGATTTATTGTGGGGAAGATTGAGCAGCGCAGTATTTGAATTATTTCCAAGGTACGCTTGTTTTTCATATTTAATGGAATAGAGGCTTGATTATACTTTTAATCAAACATGTTTATGGTTAACCGTTCAACAGTTCAAATATTAATAAAAAGAAAAGTTACTAATTTCATTAAAAAATGCATTTTCCATGTCCATAAGAATATATAATTGTTAGGTATTTCGTATTTAATCAATATGTAATTAAATGTAAGTGCTCGTGATGACATTTCTCTGGAATAGATAAAAGGTTGTCCGGAAGAGATCGCTCTTAGCGATGAATAAGATCGCCTAATATAGTGTATGAATCATAATTACGCACGCATTGTTTTATATAAGTACTAATTTCTGTGTTTCTATATATGATATATACCAATGCAAAGCAAATATATCACATAATATAATCTTGTATCATAGTTGCACAGTGCCAACATAATAGCCGGCAGCCGACGACAACGTAACTGCGCGGTAATGGCGGCGTCGGTGCGCACGCGCAATCTTCCGTGATAGTGAACTTGAGTTTTTTCGCGGCGCGTTCACCGTTAGCTTGAGCTACATTCCGCGGTTACAGCAACCGGCCGCAATGCGGAGCCACTGCCGCAATATACTTATTAGGAAGAACATTTTGAACATTCCTACATTTTATAGTAGACAATGTTGAGTATTTATAAGTAGTACGAAATTATAAGTATTCAATTTATTTCCACAGAAATAAAAATCGTAGGCGTTTTTTTAGGTACTATCATACCTAAAAAAACGCCTACGATTTTTACCACCCGCCAAAAGGCTGGAAAAAATTGAGGAAAATTAGGGTAACAAATACAAGTCTATAATTTTTATTCAAATAATGAATACGAGTATTCAAATAGTCTTTCAGAACTTATCAAAAACTGCGAATTGAACGAATCGATAATACGGTATTAACCTATTTTTTTATTGCATCAATCAACTTACACGGATATCCTAAAAAAGGATCTAAAATTAGTTTTTTCGATATCTCAACTAACATCAGAGATATTAATAAGAGATATTATTAAAGTTTGTATTGGAGAGATGCTATGTCCCTTTTTAGCAAAACAGTCCTTTATATGCAGCCAGGACCTGCTGTTATGCGCTAGGGAACACTGACGTCATACCGTTTCTTTCGTTCTGATTTTTGATTGCCTGTAGCTATTTTATTTTTCAACGAATTTTAATTCTGTTTTCACATTTGACCATTAATTTATGACTATAACTTAATTTTTAAGAAATGCATTTAATATTTTATACTTTGAACTACCCTATTGTACGAACAGCGAATGTGAACAAACTGAGAATTTACCATTTGAGAAATTGCACCAATTGCTCACAATTCTTTTGTTCCACCAAAAGAAATAAATACAATTATTTTCAAAAATAATTTCAGTCTAAGTTTTATGGAATTTGTTTCGGACAAAGAGAGAGGTAATATGTATTATTGGGCTTTTACTCACCCTAAGCTATCGAATACACTAAATCAGTGTCATAATTTTAAGTAAAACATACAGTCTTATAATATAAGTATTTTTTCGATATATCGTGAAAAACGGCAAAAGGTTTATGAATTTTGGGCTTTATTTAAGTCACGTTAAAAATAATGTCATCCTTAAAAATACCATCAGAAGTATATTCGTCATTCAAATATCTATGCCAACAAATATCGAGTTTTATAATTTATGCAAGTACAAAAAATAACTTGCTCAATCCTAACTAAGCAGTTTTCTTATCGGCGCGTTGTAATTGTGAATGGGAAACGATAATACTATTAGTAAATAGGTATGTTAAACTACGCTGATAAATTATAGCAATCACGTATTACACAGTAGACGCCTTGTGATAAGAGATTGAATGGTTGTTTTGCATTTAATTAATGTAACTTAAACGCAGTCGGCAAATGCATGTGCAACTATTTATAACTTAGCTATATTTTGTTTTAAAACAGTAGAAATTAAATTTTAATATGTGCAAAATACATAATCGCAACGATATTTCAATTATTGTATCTTGACCAGGAAAATAAACCTTTTACGAGGCGCCATGGGTACTTAATTATAATCTGTGTTATGAAACTTATGACGATCGCAATGAAAAAATTGTTTCATTTAATTCCGCAACATGGCGAAGGTTTTTATATTTCTTGTCAAGCTATATTACAACTAAAGGTTGGGTTGCCATCATTTAAATTTTTACCTCTTAAAAGACAGAATGTAACTTATTATATTAGTAGTTAGTATATTTTAGCGAACGCCGGCTGGGTAGGACGAGGTAATAAAACAAAAAATGTAGGAAAATAACAACCTCTCTAATGCCAGATCTAAGCTTTGAAGGCTGCGCAAGCGTCGGGTCAATGACCCGCCATTGCCAATGTCAGCCATCTTGAGTTCCGCAGTCGCTTACGTTCTTCACGTAAGAGGCTGTAATGTTGCGCCAGTGTGCGTCCGTAATGTTCGTTTTTCTATGTCAATGTAAATGTGTGTGTATTATTAGAAGTGAACGTGCACCCACACATATAACCGTCGCAAAACAACTTTGTTTGTGTGTTGTTACACTCTGGTTTTGCTCGAATAATGTGATAGGTGGCGCTTTATTCTTGGACATACATCTAGTATTATAATAATCTAGATCTAGTCAAAGTACACGTCCATTCGGAAAAGCTGCTACTTAGCTACGATCTAAGTTTAGTAGAGCTTGCTTTACTTATAATGTAGAGGTAGAGATGGTTTTATATATATGATTTTAATATATTTTCTCGTACATATAATTAATACATATATAGGTAGCAACTTATTTCAGTAATTTAAGTTAAAGCTCTTCGATAAGTCGATACTTTTTCGTGTACATACTTAAACATTTTAATTTCCTATCTAAAACCTTGAATCATAAGTAGGTAAACTAAGCCTAAAAGAATATGAATTTAAGTTTCTAACTAAGATGTTTTTGTATGTACTCTCTGCCTTATTTAAATATTTTATTCTAAATAAGTAAGGTAATGACACAATATACATATTAGTTTCACACAGAGTACATTAAGAAACTAGCATAAATAAATTTTCCCACACACTTATTACTAAAACAACACATTTCGTGGTTAAATAACGAAGCATAACAATTAATTTTATACACGTCATCGTCATAATGGCAACTGAGTTCGTTGAATCAACTTTACGAGAAAAACGAACTTATAAAACGTTATAGTTTAATGGTCAAAGTTACGTAATTTGAAATAAACGTAAAAAAACCGTAAATGATACAGAACAAATTTCCACACTGCCGTCTTCCCATTATATTTTTCCCAATAATGCGTATAGGTTCACATTGAAGTTGCAAGGTTAAAATAAGTGTACACGGTTTTTTATAACCCACCAGGAAAAAAATATTGTACTTATCTATAAATACCTATTATTCGAATAATGTATAATTAATAATGCTTTCGGTATTTCACAATGTTAATACATCTGTGATAAAGAAAACAAAATACCTGCGGTATTGAGTTAGAGAATAACTATAATAGCATAATAAATCCGAAAGGTTTATCGTTGTAATAAAATTATATTTATTTCAGTCATTAAAAAGTATCTGAGAACTACCTACTCGTAACTAAAGTAATTAACTGACTCAATAGAATACATTTCTGGTATATAATAAGTATATATAGGTAGTTAGGTATTTTGTAATTTTAGCTTAGGTATTTTAGTGTTATTTTAATATCCCTTTTTTAATAAATTAAATGTACTAAAGTAAACCTATTTTTTATTTAATTAATATAACGGAATTGTAAATAGTACTAAATCCGAAGGAATTACTCGTATAGTTTCAGAATATTTTTAATATTTATGTAGCTGTTAAATACAAAAGACTAAATTAAAATTATATTTGCTTAAATTCTAAAAAATCTAATTCTATACGGAGCGAGCGGAAATATCTAAGTATCTATATACCGAAACAAATTAGATAATTAAAAAAAAATTAAGTACTACAATAGAGAATTACAAAATTGGTCGTTTATCAAAAGATACCGATAAATTGAAAAATGTACTACGAAGTTCAGAAAAAAAAGTCGTGACTGGCTAGACAAAGTTAAATAATGACCTCGAGCCTGAAGACCTTCACTAAAATGTTATTGCAGTTCGATAACCTCAGCCATAGATGCACTTAACATGTTCCTGTTTTATTTAGGTACCAATTCATCCAGTAGTGTCCAGGTCTAAGTGGAGATGGGCAGGACACGTGTGTAGAATGCAGGACGATAGGTGGCCCCGAAGACTGCTCGAGTGGCGACCCCGAGTGGGGCGCAGAAGTGTTGGTAGGCAGCCCGCGAGGTGGACCGACGACATTGTAAAGACGGCGGGGAGGATGTGGATGCGAACGGCTAGAGATCGAGGAGAATGGCGTGCACATGGAGAGGCCTATACCCAACGATGGGTTACGTTAGGCTGAAAAGAAGAAGAAGACCAATTCATCAATTCGGACAGTTCGAAACCCAGTTGCCATCTTTGAAAATTATTCAAAGGGAAAATAAAGTCGAAAAATGGTCAGAAACTACGAGTGGGTATGGGTAATGGATGTTACCTAATAGTATTTGTAAAAGGATTAGGAAGTGATGACATATAATTGATAATTTAATCTACAGAAATGCATTTAAAACAAAATATTAGATTCAATCTACCTATTGCCATAATTCTTTTTAATAGGTCATGCTTAAAAATCGAAATAGGTACATATTGACCTTGGATCTAGGGACCTTCACCGAAATGTTACTAGAGTTCGCCAACCCCTACCATTGTTCGATGCGAATCAATCCCATTTTATTTATCACCGTCACGATTGCCTTCATGATTTCCGCGTTATGACGTTCGTAATTTAATAATTATACTTTGCGATTGATAAATTTATGGCCAAAGAGCAAGTCGATGATTTATATTGCGAAAATGATTACCTACGTTTTAATGATTTAAATTTCGAAGCATGGCACATAATATGGAACCAAGTTTAATCGTCGACCAAAGTTATCGTAAATCATCCTTATTCTCAATTATACAAGATGTCCCAGAGAGTATGGATCAAACGAAACAGGGTGATGCCTGAGGAATTACCTATCTATATAATACCATATATTGTTATCCGATTCATCACGAAAAAAAGTTATTTGAACTTTATAAAAAATGGCGAACCTACAAAAAAAAATATAAAAAAACTAGCAAATATTTGACAAATTTTCTTTTCTATTTATTAAGCATAAAAAATCATGAACAGTATGGACTAAATTTAATTCATGTTTTTGTTAATCTTTATTGAACCACCAAAAAATGAGCGCCATATTTAAATAACTGTCACCGAAAAAAAATGCACTACAGAAAGTTGATAAACTATCGGAAAAAATACTGCATTTTATCGTGATACACACATAAATTATTTTTTTACGACACCTAGTACCAATTTTAGGGACAATTTGATCAGAATTAATTTTATAAAATTTTGGGAAAATTATTAACAATTGAACAAAAATAAAACAAAACAAAGAATTTATTTATTTATTTTGTCATTTAGTTATTAATTTACAGAAAAAATGATAAAATTACAAAATTAACTTTTTCTAAGTGATTGAATTTAGTCTCATATCTCATCAACTAGTGATCGGATTTTGATGCGGTTTTCTTTATTTGATAGAGTAATTTGTTATGAAGGTTATGATTAACCAAAATTCGTTCAGCGATCTTCAAAATCTTGAACAATTTTTGATATTACAGAGGGCACCTCAAACACCACTGTATCAATTTTAATAAAACATAGCTAGAAAAATTTTCATATTCAATTATCAGTTAATTCATACATATAGTCAAAAAAGAGTTCAAATTAAATAATGGCAACATTTTACTGAAGTTGTATAGAAATGACATTAGGATTTGAAATTGGTCTATAGAAGGTTGCCATTATTTAATTTCAACTCTTTTTTGACAGACTGTAGATGAGTATACCTACATAGATTACTTCATGTTTAATTCGTTCTGTTTAAAAATTAATGTTATTTTTTTTAGTAATTAGCACTCGACATTACCTATTACGCAAGTAAACTCAACGTACTGCGTGTGGTCCGTACATCCATAATAATTTATAGAAATGGTCGTAAATATTCCATAAAACTTACTTCTATAGATGGTGAGACCAGGCTAAATATCTACTTGTACAGAGATTATTTTAATGAAATTGCGTAAAACATTTTTGCAAATAAGTAGTATAAAAGAGCCTTTAAAACATAATGTGTAATATGAAATTAAAACAGATTAGATTTTATTTAGAAATTGCACAAAATAGCTTTTTCTATTACCATTTCATTCACTAATATAATTTAATTCCAGCTATTCTATATTTATTAATACTTATACAAAGATTTTTTATATATCTTTACTACCATTATCTTCAAAATAAACCTATTGTTTTTGGTTACTGGATAACCAGTGAGTCAGTAATGGCCGCCGCCCGTTAGCACCGATTTACTTCCGTTTCCCGTGTCATTGTTTGGAACTTCTTTATCCTTTCATCATACTTAAATTGAATAGAGCTCTATTTGGTTAAAACCTGTGGAACTATCATTCATAACATATATAGGTTTCTTGTTATGGTCATTTCAACTTCCACCCGTTAAAAGTTAAAAAAAACTCGGCCATTCTCTCACCCGTCCGCTTACCATAAACAACCTTGTCTTTTATACAGGTAACATAAGATAAGCACGAAAGCTTAAAAAGTTACTCGGTGGAACTGTTTTATTTAGACATTTCGTTATAATTTCAGATATGAGTCAATATAACGCCAATAGCAAAATAATCGGAAGATCAATTGTTTTGTAACCATAATCCATTAAAAATAAGTTACCTGCAGCAACGGTCATAACGTATTAACTACAATACCTCTCACAATTGTACTGACTAACTACCTGTAGGTTCACCCTCAACCTTTTACGAATCATTCGATAGCATGGCTCTACAATACAATACGTGCATCGTGAACATAATAATTCGACCGTGGGAACGCAAGCCCCAAAGAAACCATGAATGGAAGTTGGCACCTGTGTAGGAAAGGACATGGGGGTGTAAAGGCAGTGGCGGTTAAGAGATGAAAGCCTTGGCTTTGGCCGTTATAAAACCATATGATAAATATAGATGCATGTAGGTACATCCTCCTAGATGGTTCTTATGAAAGTAGCAGTTATTTTTCATACATATACGGTTAAAGTAAAGACTGTCAAAGCTGAATGTTGGTATAAAGTGTAAGATTGGTGTAGGCACTGTAGGAGTTTCCAATTTTAAAAAGAACGATATTCTATGACATAGATATAGGTTGATTTTAAGTAATAATATTTAGCATATAGGCCATGCGAAGCGGAAATTCAAATCTAGAAAAGTGAGATAAAATTTTTCGCAAAAACTTCGGCTTGCCTTTCCGGGGCCTGCTCTATATTTATTGTAACTGACGTGAGCTCTTGCGGTCCATGAATCACGACGAAATGTTTCACTGTGTCTTAGGGACGAGTAGCTACATCTGTCAGATAATTATACAAATGACCTCTGAAAGGATTGGCTTTGCTCAGATTTAATTGGGTTCATTTTATACCCAAATAAGTCTGCGCAAACATAGTCCTTTTAGAGGTCCATATTTTATTGGTATCTGGTGGTAGTGCGCAGATTTACCTACATAACGCAAATGTTAAAATTTTAAATACAAATACACAACAATAAAGTTCAAATTCAAAAAATCTTTGGCATATGAAAAATCTACACGTAGCTACCAGCATCCGTAACACATGCGGCATGCATGACTAAGTATTTACCTATTAATTCAATTTATAAATTTTTCACTGTTACGTGAGAACATTATGTATTCGAACGTGAAAATTAAAGATTTACTCTAGAAACTAGATTCGTATAGAAAATTCATTTTCAGTTTTAAAAGTTGGTATTCTAGTCGACCCGGAAAACAGTGGTGAGATATATAATATATGGTGGTGTAATGCAGAATTTCGTCGCATATTGCAACTTTTTTCGAAAGACGGAAATTAGTACGTAATTATACCTACACATATTTATTTATTTCCTTTAAAGTAGGTATGCAAAAATTATCTACAATGTGATAACTGCGTATCCTTAGAACTAACCTGAGAACAGTTCAGTTTGATTTTAAAATCAATCTGTACCTTTATGTATCTTACCTGTATATGACACATGTATTACATACATATATTGTATCTGCCTTATATTAGTATTAATATTGTATATATGTATATGTACCTTTATTTTATAATATAAACGAATTTTATAATTATAAATAGGTAGGTTATAATAATATGAAATGAAAACACAAATTTAATTATATTTGACATGTAAACTTATAATACTTATACTAAGAACATGTAATATTTTTTTTTAAATCTCAGTTTAGAGGCTTTGGTACACGACAAGGTGACCATGTATAAATTAATTTTATGAATAAATTATGATTATGATTATGCTATTACTCAAATAAATCGACTAAACGGCTAAGCAGGTCTGCATCTTATATAAGCTTACCTATATGACCCAGGGACAATTATAGGATATTTTTACCAAGGTAAACTATTTTTTTCCTTTGGGAAATTTCAAGATCATCATGGTAGCCGCAAATAGACTTTATAGCATGGTATAAAAACTTTGAATTGATATCAGATACATAATCTGACAACGTGTTGACAGCACACGATTAGTCGATCTTGATAGGCTAGTTCAATTAATAGTTAGTCATTAAAATTAACGTGCAAAGATTATTTAACCAAGTAAGAACTGCGACTTTTAAGTGTCTAATCTAAAAGCTTTAAATATTTTAGATAACAAACCTTTTAGGTTGCAACAATTTAAATATGCAATATTGTACATATATTAATGATATCAGCTTCGCTTTTTAACCATCACTAAAATTATATTACAAAATTAAACATAAAAAATTGGGGTGGGTAGAAGTCGGTGCTACTAATGATGGTTTTATTATTTCATGAATTCAAATTTTGTCTTCGGCGCTCACCATCTTGGTTAACCTAGTTCGAACCGATGTCATTTTTCTGGACTTCTTTCTTTCTTTAACTATGAAGACGTATCCTCTCCGGTCCCGAAAGTGGTTTTGGTCGGTCGCAAATGGGATTTAATCTGTTAATTTGAAACTTTTTTTCTTTCGACCTTGCCATTTTCACTTGCAATCAACATCAGAACGTCTCAGAAGCTCTCGAAAGTACATATTTTTCGTCTTGTTACATTTCTTGGATGACCACCTTAACCTAATTGATTTGAATTCATGTCAAGGGCACTCCCATGCGGTAAAGTTCCCAGGATGCTGGCAGCGTTACTCCGCTGAACGGCTAGGTTTAGGCGTTGAGCGAAGTACGCACCAGATAGATAGATAGATAGATAGAAACACTTTATTGTACACAAAAACAGGAAAAGCTCTGAGATCTCCCAAAGCGAGAACCAGTCTGGTCGAAATGTCTATTACGAATTTTTTGTGTCTGATGCCACGGACCCAATGTTTCCACAGCCAGGGCCACGAATTCGTAGTGTGCGCTGAGCTGTGAATACTTGCGCTTCCTCCGCCGCTGCTGCGGCCCTGCGAGCGGTGCCGTTGACGTGAGAGACAGCCAGGGTTTCGACACAGGTGGCGTCCCACACCAGTGCACTGCCGAGACACCACGGTACCAGTGTGTCCCCATCTGGTCTCTTGCCTCTTCTTAACTATTAATTAATTATTTTAAAAATCTGAACTTAATAACTTGAAACAAAAGCAAAGTTACGATTGTACATTAAAGGAGAAATTTTTTTTTAATTTTGCCATATAACAAACAGAAACATGCGCCATCTCATTTAAATTGTCTTTTTCTATACTCAAATTGCTACTAAATCTGAATTGCTAATGATTTGTGACTTTTAAAACCTACACGGATAGGCAAACTTTCATACAATTTGCTGGTTCTCTTTTTTCTGAACCAGTTATCTAATGACATTAAAATGACAGTAATGTTATTTACTGTCCTTGACTATTGAGCACGTGACTTGTACTTTCCAGATTCTGACAAATCCGAAATTCAAAGTACCCTCATTACATTATCAGTTGTTGCATTAATATTTTAGAGTGTTCGATAGTTTTCAGACTTGCTCGATAATAAACATATTCGTAGGACATAATCAATGACTGGAGAATAATCCAATTTTTTACTAAAGTTATTCAATTAACATAAATAACGTACTAAAAGAGAGTCTTCGAGAGTTTCTTGACCTCCTCAGGAAACTCTGCTCTGAACTAAAAATCCTAATTTTTGTATTCAAAGAGAGTAAGTTAGGTAGCCTAACGTACATAAGTAGCATGCAACGCGTCCTTATTTTATGGTAAGATAGAGATATGTATATAAATTGTTGGGAGATTTTGCCCAGCAGTGAGATAATATGGGCAACTACAGTGGCTCAAAGCAGCGTTTTAAATACTATATGGAAAAAACCTGAGACGTCTATTGACAATTTGACAGTCGCCTGCTGCAGTTAAATATTTACAGAGGCAAAATATATAATTGAGATATTCTCAAATTCTAATTTTCGATCTAACAATTCTCTACTATTATTTAGATTAGACTTAAATCTACCAGCTCAGTGAAAGAATTTTTAGAATCCGTCCAGTTATTTTAAAGAAAATCCCTAACGACAAACGTTTATGTTGCGCCTGTACGTACCAGTCGTGCATGTGACCGTACCTTTTAAAAATGCACTTAAATTCAATTGAGGTAAAGTACTTGTTGTGTCAACAAAATTATGTACAATATGTACAGATATTCTCTCATAAATAAGACATAAAGTATAATTCAACTATTTCTAATCCTTACGTATTCTTACGAATATCAGAAACCAATAGATTTTCAACTTTGAAATCGTAAGCACACATTTTCAATTCGATTACGCAAGGATTTACATTGGACCAATCGATTCAAGGTACTTGATTTTCCGCCTAATGTTATACGAATATAAGTCGCGTCGCGTAACACTTCACTTTCAAATCTGTGTTTGGTTTCAGAAGGTTGATTTTGGATTGCTTTGTTAATTTTAATATTTCTTTTTGTGTTGAGTAGTTGGGTATTGCGCGTAGAATATTGCGCAGAGGCCGAGGAGGGTCGATGGCTCTTCGACACGTGAGTGGTCCCGTTAGCTTTGCGCCTGCGCACACCGGAGACTCTAACACACGGAAAGGAAAATCTGTGGAACGGTAACGTTGGGAAATTAAATGTGAAAAAAATGATATAGTTGGAAATTAACCTGGGGTACCCGGGTAACGCTGGGATTAGCCATAGGTAAAGCTGAAATTTTGGGTATTATATCCGTTCAAACAAGGGTGATGTTAGGTTAGGTTCAAATGATGTTGTCCATTATACCATTCTCATTAAATTTTAATATCGATTTTTCAAATTAGGTAAGTGCCTAAGTATTAATTTTTCAGTCTTTAAAATATTTTTTAACGTACATAATTATACCTTACTGACTCTACATTTTATTAAAACGTGTTTTTGAATTGAGCGCTATATCATAGAAGATAAGGCTGAAAGTTACTTATACTTTCATTTGCTTTCTGAGTTTGTGTGCTATTTCTTGGAAAAATAAATTGTTCTTAATATTTACGTATGATTAAGTTATTTACATCCTTGGCATGACCAACATTTAGTTTACTAAATAAAAGTAAAATAAATCTCTTAATTATTAAATGGATTAATAATATTTTTCTCATTTATGGTAATTCTCATTTATGACTACTTTATTTTAGGTTAGGTTTAGAATATAAAATAAATATATAAAAAAGTAAGTACCTACTTATAAATTATAAAATACCAGTTTTTATTGCATGCAAGATTAATGAGAGGACGTCAGATTTTTTATTATTTACATACGCGTATTAATTTATAATCACTATTTTAAATTTATATTATCGTTATAATTTTATTCATGTTATAAAATAAGTAAAACAAAAGCGATATTATATTTATTCATACAAGCCAGGCAAGACGCCCTCGTTGATGTCTTTTATAAGGAACTACGCTTACTTAATATTCTCTAACTATAATTGGACAATCTAACAAAATATGTATGAATAAAATACTGAAAATGTAAAAACTGAAAAGTGCCAATATAGGGATTATATCCTGTTGATATATTAGGTATGTGATAAGTAATTAGATAATTTTATTTTTGTATAAAATAAATGAATTACAAAGAGATTAATTTATTACGTACGCGAAATATTTATGGCAATTATATATTCAGGGAGTAAGAAATGCAGAGTCTTAGGCAGAGGAATCAGACAGTCTTAGGCAGGGGAATCAGACTTGTTTTTTCAAACTGTTTCCTTTTTTTGACTTTGAGTAGTTAATGCAACGGCCACGTAATGATAGCGATTTTAACACGAGAACGGGGTATGAAACTAAGCGTAGCTGAGTTTAATAAAAGATCGTTCGAGTGTTAAAATCGCTATCATTACGTGGCCGTTGCATTAACTACTCAATTGTGAACAACAATTGACATTGGCAAAACATTCCAAATTGAATTCTTTTTTAGTTCCTTGAACATTACTTATTTTGAAATCAAAATAAAAACAAAAGTATCACGTTTTAAATGTTAACTCTACAGTCACCACGAAGGCTTCGAATGTTAGTAGGTACATATGCATAAAATGTAAAAAAAATACTTTAAAAAAATTGAAAAAATATTACTTAATCGGACACAGCAACCTTACCCTCGGACCGCGTGTGTCCAAAATCAAGGTTTCCAGCGCGCTCCTGTTTGCGACGATATCTTGTTTGTGTTCTGAATACGTTTCTAAGGTCGTTGGCGCACGGCCCGTGTTAAATAGGTCGCTATAACCATGCAAGAAATGGTAAAAATACGGAGAGGGATACGCATGCGCTTTGTTGTACTTTTAGTTAAACGCTTCCTGATAGCAAAATTTTTTTTCTTGTATCAGGAGAGCATACAAGCAAACGGACCAGCTGATGGTAAGTGGTCGTCACCCATAGACATCTCACCGCACTATTATGTTATTATAGGATATTCGATGCGTTGCTAACCTTGAGAACTTAGATGGAGTGCCTCATGTGACGGTAATTACGCCAGCTCTCTTACCCTTCAAATCGAAACATATTATATACAGATGTATATAATATGTTTGTTTTTTGGCATTAATAATGACAAAAAAATGACAAAATAACATGCCCAAATAATGACAGATTCTTATAGTACATAAGCAAATCTTCTCTCTATAAAAAAACTGGGTTGCTTATTTCTGATTAATTATTTGCCTGAAAATTTCAGAGCCTGAACAAGCTTGAGCGGATTATCACACGTAGCTATATCAGCACTGGAAATCATTCTTATTCATACGTGCAAGCTCCACTTTGAAAAATGAATATTTTAAAATATTTGAATGCAAACGGAAATCGGTTATGTTTTGAAATTCGAATCACAAGCATTTGTTTTGGAATTAAGGAACCAATACCTAAATATACATATACTTAGAACAAACATAGAATTGTCTCATTTTCTGTTTTTTTTGGCTAGTACGATCGAGTAAAGCTCGCGTCATACTAATCAGAATTTTGTGCCGGACAACTCTTATTAATTTTATTTAAAAAAAATAACAGATATAAATGACAAAAATTTTTTTGTTACAAGACAATTAATCTTCTTTTGAATATTGTATATTGATTTATCGATAAGAAAATTAGATATTGTCAATTTTATTCAGGACAATGGAAAAAGGTTCCATTTTCCTGAATAAAATTGACAATATCTAATTTTCTTATCGATAAATTAATATACACACGTCAGAGAAATCAGAAGAATGAGTATCAAATATTTTTTGTTATATTATATATTAGATTGCAATTATTACAAAAAAAAAAATACGTACCAGTTAAATGCAAGACTAAACTGTACTAAATAATATTACCATTATGTAAGTTAGTTACAGAAATAAACTACCGAACATTGAACATTAGGGGTCCGGGGAAATAACCGTAAACGGTCTCCATCTCTTCATAGATATTTTTTTCACTTTTTCCTTGTTTTGTTAGGAATTTTATCACATCGCGATGTTAGAGTTTCGTCAACATTGTCGCGCCACTCATTATGTTTGTGTTCTAAATGCGATTTCAAGAAATCAAATCAATGAAATTAGCAAATTTTTTATTTTAATACCTTCAGAAAGTGACATTAGCAGTAACTATCAAAAATTCCGTATATGATTAGTGAATTACTCTTATACCGAAGAACATATTGAATGCATATAAGATGTAGGTATGAAGTTTTAGTATTTGTTGTTCAAATAGAGTAAAGACTAAATACTTTAGCCAATTTTCAAGTTTCTACATAATAAATACTATTCATGAGATAGACTTGGTAACAAAAGTGGCCTAAAATTGTCAACATTGTCGAAAAAAATATATATATTCGTACCTACTCTACTCGATGAGCACTGAAAATAAACATGAACACAGGTTTTTATTGCATTTACAGCAGATAACACAAAACCGACGATAAACGAAAATTATACAAATCTTTGAGGACATTGAGCACTGTCTTTCCACAGTAGTAGAAAGTAAAAAATATATCAGTATGTCTCCATAGTAAAGTATAAACTTTTGAAGTGGTGTCCAGGAATGTTGAAGCTACTTCATATTTTCCCATACAAACTTGGGCCACCCTAGTAAGTAGGTAATATTAATTAATTACATTGTTTTTCTCACGCTGATTCACAGGCCGACCAAAATAAGTGAGCTGGTCTGAGTGTCCTCATTTTTTGCCACAAACAACTTTGGAGGGCATTACCCTTCCTCTCTCTCGTTCCGATGGTAACACCTAGCTGACGCGAGCGCCCAAACTATCGCCGGTGACTACGAAGAAAGGTTATGTATGAATTAAGGTCTTGGGTATCTACAACATAATGTACTTACTATTATGCTCTCATAATATTCTGGTACTGCAAAGGAGTCTGTTATAATGTAAAAGTCAAAAGGTATGTTTTTGTATCCTAATACCCATTATAAAAAGTTTCGGCATAAATACTGGCTTCGATAATATTAATTGGTGTACGTAGGTATTCAACAAAGAAACATTAGTATAACATATATGTATAGACTGCTAGAATAAAAAACACAAATTACGCAACCTCTTTCTGTAAAGCTGCGCAAAAACACAAAAAGCGAACCGTGCCGAATCCGCCCACGGAAACCAGCGAATAAGCACCGAAGCATTCTACTTTGGTTCCGAGGACCTTACCCTAGACATTGGCCAACGCAATAAGGTTGTCGCCGGTCATCGGCCGCCCCCTCCCGCGCCTCCGCGACCTCTTTTTGCTAGGTAGAGTCTGACAGAACGCTGTTGGGCAAGAAAACCGAAGTCAAAGATTTGGTTTTCCTGTAACTTAATTCTGGTTCTAGGTTTCTGGTTGAAACTAAAATCAATCTTTAAAGAAAAGAAAGGATGTATAATGTAGATAAAAGTTGTCTCTTAATTTTTGTTACATGTCGAAGTTTCACCTGATATCTTTTAATGGTAAATCTGAATTTGCTACTTTGACAGAATTTTATAGGAAATAAAACAGACGCTGAAATTTTATGTCAAAAGTGACCAAAGTTGAAGCCAAATCGTGACAACCTTCGTCAAACACTAGTTTTGGCCAACTCAACCACATTATAACGCCAGGCAACTCCAACAATGGCTATGCTGGCTATGGCCTCTTCACAATAGCAGACTTATCTAATACGACTGAGTGAATGAGTCTTCACGTCACTCGTTCCAAACCCAAATCTAAATTCAAATATGGTTAGAAGCTCTATAAATGGAATCGTTGGTTTTAGTATCGTACCACTTACATGCAGCTTAATTTAGGGAACTTTTTCAGAGTAGTTTATGTTATGTTTTGGAATCACATCACTGATAGGCGTAAGAAGTCTTTTATACTAAAAGGAAGTTTTTTTTGACAAAATTCCCGAAAGTCAAAGGAAAGATTTGGTGGTACATTTGAAAACCTCTTCGAAATGTTACCTACTTAAAGATAATTTGACATGCCGTATTTGTCTAAATGTGATGCTAGGTGATGGATGAACCATTGTTAAGCTAGGATTGGTACATCACGACAATTATGGTCTAAAGCTGGATTCGATATAGCGACCCTTGCGCCACAGTTTCATGCCTTTGGGCCATTGTAGCTTATTCTTACATCTCGACGGTACATTTGTGAATCACCAGATTTAATTAATATGCAGACCGAAGTGTATGACTGAACAACATGCGTGACTGTATCGGTATCCAATATTGCACAATATTGTTTTTAATTGCTCGTTCACAATTAGCGAGCTCGCCCGATTCGCTCCAGTTGTTACCGATTAAACTTTTTACAGTCTTCCAGCTAAGCCAGGTTTACAGTTAACCCTGGTTGTTGCTAAGTTATGGTGTGTTATAAAATTATATCGTAAAATTGATTATGGTGCGGCGAAACTATTGTAGATAACCAATAACTTCAGATTTATATCTAGAAGTTGCATGAATAGTTAATTTTATATTTATGATCTTATTGCTTATATGTACGAACATAATTTTAAATAAAACGCATCTAGAAAACAGTATGATTCATGTATTATGTCCGATTCTTGTCTTATGAGTAGGTATTCGTGTACCGTTAAGAAGTTCAATGTCTGATCCTTAAAATATTGCACAATATTTTTTAAAATGAAATTTTTACTGTTAAGGCCATCGTTAATAATGTTTTAATCAGAATAATCTCTTACAACATCTCCGAAATGTTCTTCTTTAAGTGTGGGACGACATATTTCAAGATTTTCTCGAGGTACTAAAAGCCACATTATCGAATTTGTAACCGAAAATTAGGGTTGATTACGACTTCCTTGTAAGTATAAGAATATGAATAAAATTATTGTCTAATTAGAAATGTGGATAGATACCTATATCTCTTTGTTTTTACCTAAGTATAAAGAACCCAAATTAAGTTTTAGGAATACCATATAACTTTGTCTTTGTCTAAAAGGAGCTTAAGGTTGGTTTTGTACTATATCGTTGTTTAAAGGCGAACTAAGTTCCTATTTCTCGGAACTGGACACGTATTGAATTACTCCTTAACTAATCATCATCATAATTGTCATGGCATATCGCACCAAAATAAATTGTTTTATATTTATATAAAAGTAATGTACTCGTATGTTAGTCTGTAAGGTATATATCTATGGGCCTTTTGCATAGTTAGCTATAGGACTTGTTGTATGAATATAAAGAATGTATCATTATGTTTATTAATCTCTTCTTGACTAATTTATTTTTAGTAATGTGTACCTACATGTATTTGATAAGGTCAAGGTTTTAGGATCCAATAAGGTAGAATTTTTAATAGGTATAAGGGACCTATTTTAAATGCTAAGCTCATTGAAATGCATAAAGCGTTTTATCCAGTTTAGTACAGTCAGTATGCGACAACACACTATTGATAACACTTTTGAACTAATACCAACTTTATTACAGTCGCACAAGGGACATGTTTGGTTCGGTTGTAACTCTTGCCGATTGTACTTGGTATCTGCATATACATTACTTCCGTTGGGCTGTAAGGGCGCCCGCATCACCAAACATTTTCACTTCGATACTAGTTTTATGGCTATGGATGTTTTGTAAATTTTAATACTATTCTTTGTTCAGGATATGAAAGAAAAACTGGAATAATTTTCCTTCGATTCCTTTGTGTTACGCAGTTTAGTTGGATTCCGCATCTGTTGAATTTTCCATCCAATTTTCTTTCTGATGCTCATTCATAAGAACAGTTTTAAACGAATACCTAGTCGGTGGTGATATAGGAACAGTAGATCTTTCGACTACACTTGTGTGTAATGCGTATTTATTAACAATAATATCTTGTTAATAAATACGCAGGTAAGGATGTCTTTATACCCTACACTATAGTTGGTGAAATCAGCGAAGCGCTTAACTTTATTGCCACAAAAACAGCGTTCGGCTACTATGTGATCATGTTATGTTAATTACCGCCAGTGATTAATAAAAAAGTAATTCTCAGTGCGTTGGTAAATGGCCACCACAGGTGCTCAGGACCGGACGGTGACGGTGACTTCCGCTGACCATTGTCGGCAATGAACGTGCATCGCTTGTGTCTGCTTCATCTTTGATCTGACCTATTTCGTACCTACGACATAAAAACTACCGACTTCCTGATATGCTGATACGTAATAAAATTAAGTGCACTCCAGCTACATAATTTTATTGAGTATTCGCTTGATTAAGATATCAATTCGATATACAGATTTTAAAACGGAAGCGGATCAAACCTATACAAATCTTTTTTATTATTTTCTAGATTTAAATGCGTTAGTCGGCAGTTTTGTAGCGAAATCTATGGAAAAAAGAGGGGGTGATTGATTAATTAGCTGATTTTGTAGTAAGAAGCATATTTGT
The DNA here is from genome assembly GCA_947369225.1 of Hofmannophila pseudospretella. Lineage (NCBI taxonomy): Eukaryota > Metazoa > Arthropoda > Insecta > Lepidoptera > Oecophoridae > Hofmannophila > Hofmannophila pseudospretella. Next base: position 9,219,528 of record OX376316.1, read on the forward strand.
AGCAGAATCGATAACCACAAGAGATATACTAGATTGGAGATCACAAGTGGGCACGCTAAAGAAAACTTTATGTAGGTAGGTACCTAAATACTTGTTAGGTGAAAAACACCAAATCAGGTTCAATGTTGCGCCTTGATAGAGGGCTATGTCCTCCAGTAGTGGACTAACGTTCGATAGTAATGAATGAATGATTCATTCATTAGCCTCATTTCATGTGATTTTAGACATGGGCACTAATTACCTAAATTAAAAATGTAAACTTAAAAAAAAAATTACATTTAATGCCAATAATAAATTTAAAAAAATCAAAGATAGTACATACCATTTATTCTGTCACAGTTTACGTAGTATGGTCTACAACAACAATTTCGATCTTTATTTATTCCTTATCGTCAGAGTAGATTCGTATTATTCATAGGTAGAGCTATGAACGGAATATAATTTCATGTTACTATAACAAAGTTAGTTTTGCATCATCGATTAACACGGTGTTAATTTTAAAATGAAACGTTGGCTTTTTGGTAGAACAGAACGACTATTGTACGTTTTGCAGAACAAAAACATGTGATTCGGCTAATCATGGTTTAAATTGATAAACTAGTTGAAATAAACAATTACCAAAATGAACAAAAACCCTATTTGTATAATTTCTAAGCGCAATAAAAATAATAAAATGGTAGACCATTTCCCGCGGTCATTCCACCGACATCCCTTCACAGGTCTTTGACACACCTGTGTCAATGGCCTAAAACTGAATCTATGAGCTTTGCATGCGCAAGAGAAGTTAATAAAATTAAATTGAATAGTCACGTGATGGTCTTCAACAGTCATTTATCTCACCGTTCAATTTGAGACGTAAAATGAGTATAAAAATATGAATTTTTAGAATAGCAAGAAAAAATAAAATACTCTACATACCTACCCAGTATACCCACAATGTTTTATGCAAATTCGTTCTAAGTCTAGACAAGGTTAAATAACATAACTGCTTCAAATAGGTACATACTTGAATAGGGATGCATTTATACCGGTTTTTATGTTGTTAAGGATTAAATACTTATTTTAGCACAAAATACGAACATATCAATAGATAAAAAATAATGATTAATATCGATAAAAGCTCGATTAGTGAATGTAAAACCTCGTAAAATGAAATGAAAAGAGAGCATGTTTTTTCCTGTACCTACGTAAGTACTTTTTTAAATCTTAGTATATCTGTCTACTTGTCTATCCTATTCATAGTCAGCCTGTCAGATTTTTGCATTAACCAGTCAATTCGGTCAGACAATCTTTGTTTGTAAAAGTAGAGTCACTTTTGTAAGTGGAGAATCTTTGACACGATTGTGAAGATCTAGTCGATTCATTATTGAACGTACTTTCAAAATATGTAATGGAGATGTCCAAATGATGCAAATGACTTGCAAATAATTTCTTAGATGATGTGATGACCTGTGGAGCCAGTACAGTATAAGAGGCAATGTCCTAAATTATGAGTCAGTCAATCAGACGAGTATTGAAAACCTAACGCCAAGAGGAGATGTTACAATCTCAAGGTTACATATATTTAAAAGCAGTAGTTTTCCTTTACTTAGAGTGGCATGTAACATTACCGTAAGTGAAGAGATTCTATTTCAATGAATTCATTTAAGGGCCTACACCTTAGATTAGACAATCTAAGGTCTAAGCGCACACTACCACGTTTTTGGCATAAATGCGAACCTACCATAACTTCAGGAATTCGAACAGGGTTATTAGCGCTAGTCAATAAAATATTACTTACCTTGACGGAATGCACTTCGAAGAGTTTTTTAAATTAAACGTAAGAATGTAATAATAGTAGATTGTATCGTGGTACGAGGCGGCTAAGGGTCTTGGTGGATACTATTTTACACCTAGTAGACGGCGATAGGTTCGCCACCTATCACGTTTGTCCACCAAATCTTACAGCGAAAAGTGGGAACTACCTGTTGGTGGTTCCTCTATCTGCCCCCTCGGGGATTATGTGTTGTAGATGTGAGTTTAGGTATGTATCTATGTATCATTAGGGAATAAAGTAGAATCCTGAGCTGAGGGATTCAATGTACGTCACCCGAATTGGAAATAATTTTAGTCCCGAGTAAAACACTCTGCTTTTATTTCCACCTACGAGGAAAACAAGATAAGAGGCGTTTTCAAATACAACTCATGAATATGAATAGGTCGGGGAAAAAGTTTCTCCGCATTTTATATGAAAACTCAAGACATTTTTTTTCAAAGTTTATTTACATTTAATTATGGTATATATGTGCCATTTTGTTCGATGACTTTTATTACAAGTTTATACATACAATATGCGAAAAGACTTTTTCCCCGACCTTATATTTATATAGGTACAATGGTATTTGCAATTATTGGCCAAAGTACAAGTAACATTCCTAAAAATAAAATTTATCTTCACCTTCACACACACATTTTTCCATACGATGGAATTGGTATAGATGTAGGTATTTCCCGGGATTTCATGGGCAATATATAATGTATCACATTTTTCGCATCACTTTTAATACACTCCTTATTTGTTTTCACTACTGGATGAACTCATTTTTTTCGAAATTATTTAGAGGTTATTAACAATAAAAATCACGACGTAATCAGAAGAAGGTTTGCGCGTTCCGTTCCTTACTTTGTTTTTTTTTATACATATACAGCCGCCGCGCCGCGCTAACCGGCCAGTAATATTTTTCATAAGTACAAACAATATTTTCGTATTTATAACAATATTCATGTTCCTAATAATATATAATTTTAAAGCGGGATTAAAAGTAAATGTGACTAAAAGATCTTTAGGCGCACTTTTTGGGGATCAAATGAGCGTTTTTTGAATAGGTGGGATTACAAATATATATTATTTTATTGGCGGCGCTACAGTACGCGAATCATCCCCTTAATAAAAAATGTACCTATCGGTACGCAGTGCGGTAAACTCGTATGTATAATGATATGATCATTTCTGCATGTGTGTGTTCTAATTCCCTTCAAACTCAACAGAATTTCTTCAAATATTGCAGAGTCAATCATTACGTGACCATACAAAATGGTCACGGGCTAGCAGCTATCTACCCAGTATTAGTTACCTATTGTGAGCTTAAATGAAATGATACACGTTTACTAAAATTTTCGCAGTCAATATCTCTGCTACCTAATTAGTCTAATTACATCCAATTTGATGATAGACTAAACTGCAATCTTGAATGCAGTATTCTCGCCTAATAAAACCGAAAACTCTAGAACCTATGAACTTATCAATAGACGATGCATGAAGATTTCAAAATCACTATTGCATTACACTAGATTGTAAAAAAATACAATAGAAATTAACAATGCGTCCAACTTTAACCCTTTAACATTATTGGGCACCTATTACTACATTGGTAATTATTTTACCGATCTAAGACGCGTGAGTAATTTATTTAAATTACTATTGTTAGACAAAAGGACGACAGTACCAATAACACAAGTATGCAGTGCAGTGGCAGAAATATAACCTTACAATCTTATGAATTATGCTGATTTAAGTGTAAAACAGATCAATTTACTTATTTTAAAAAATGTACAGTCATATACCTACTCCCGATCTTGAATCGACCCCCGTCCAAAGATACCCATTACACTGGCAGCATTACCACGTTGGATAACCAGTGAGATCCTTTGGACGAGGTACGATCCAGAGCGGGAGTCACCGCCCCTCTCTCTTAACCGTCGAGCCAGGTCCCTAACAAACTCCCCTGTCTCGCAACTACGTGGGGTTGCGAGACAGGGGAGTCCACCTGACGTCTCGACGGCGACCGGTACGAAATCATACGTGGTTCCAACTTGACGTACTTGGCGTGCTATTTACTTATAGTAATAACCAATAATATTTTCTTAGTCGCATCGTCGCCAAAGAGGGTCAAGATTATTCTATAGAATTATCCATAAGCAACTGCCTAGTAAAATTTAATGGGTTGGTTTGCCATTGCCTTTCCCATTTCACACGCTGGTTATCTTAGTGTGGTTTCTTACGTACATTTACCGACTGCTCTAACGGTGAAGGAAAACTTCGTGAGGAAACCTGCACACTGAGATGACCAGTGTGTAAAATGGGGTAGGCACAAAAGATCCTGAAGGGTCGAAGTACCGCTGGGTTATTTCCGGCCCCCTATCATAAGATAAGATAAGAAAGTGTGGTTTGCTCACGGTATTTCTTGTAACTTTAGAGCAGTCGTACAAAGGTCTAAAGTCCGAAAAACTCATTGCTAAATTACATGACATATGGTTTCGAACCCGGACCTTTCGCATGGGAGTCAGGTGTCCTAGCCACTATGCCACCGACGCTCTGCTTTCCAATAGGAAGTATTGAGAAGAGCGTAGTCGGTGGCGTAGTTGCTAGGACGTTGATCTCCCATGCGGGAGGTCCGGGTTAGAAACGGTGCAGTGCCATGTTCCAATGAGTTTTTCGTATTTTTCGAAGGCTTAAGTACATTTACCGACTGCTCTAACGGTGAAGGAAAACATCGCAAAGAAACCTGCACACTGAGATGACTAGTGTGTAAAATGGGGTAGGCACAAAGGATCAGCAAGGGTTGAAGTGCCGCTGAGATAATTCCCGGCCCCCTATCATAAGATTGGAAAGCAGTTAGTAGTTAGGTACCTGCATATAGTACAATTATTTAAAAATAGTTTTGGAAAATATTACTCATTGTGCTAAGGCCGGTGTCCTACAATAGAGTATACTAACCTATTCTCATAATATTATATATAAACAAATTAGCGTCTCGAATGGGCTGACACCGAAACCGTGTCAACGTCGCCAGCGCAACATTAGCAGCGACATTTGTAAAGGGGACAGAACGCATGAATATGCATGGCCCTCTTTGTCATAGATCAGCCAACTCACTTGAACATTATATGCTGTTATATGTATCTTATTGCTGTATTGTTGTAGATTGTACATAAAGGGACGCGGGAGGATATTTTTTTATATTTTATTATTTGGAGATAAGCAGTTACCTATGTAACCTATAGTATAGTACAACAAATTGAGCTGCATAAGGTTATTAAGTAAAGAGTTAATACTATATAATATAACTATGTTTATTATTTGTGTGTGGGTATACGGAAATCATACTACTTCTATACCAAATAGAGTTTATTTTATTTACAGTATACCTACTCTAACTAGGCTGTAGGAATTTAACTTCTACACAAGGATCATTTCATGACAATAATAATATTGTAGGACTTAAGCTAATTTGTGTTTATGGCCATATCCTAAATTAGGACATTATAAATAAATTATTTATTTATTTATACCTCTTGCGGAATCTCTATTGAATGAATTCCGTTTCTTTATGTTTTATTGAAAGAGATTATTGGAACCTATTACAGCAATTAATTAAAGATAAATATAATAAGAGATGTCATATCATGACTTAACAATAAGATATTAAGGATAAAAAGGCGATAAGGCCGCCTAAATTGTACTTCACTATTTCCTTTTCTATCTTTTGTTTGTTGTTTTCTATTTGTGCAATAAAGTGTATTTTACTTTACTTTACTTTATTTTTCTTGCAACTGGCACCGCTTTGATTCTCCTCTTTATAATTATTATTCTTCTGGACCGCCTAACCGTTCTAGGAATTAATTTAATTTTGCTTCTCTAGCTTTAATTCTAACAAACTTGGACTAGTTCTTCTTGATGATAGCTATCAGTAATTGTAGATCATTTTCATATTACGTGATGATATGAGAGTAGGACTGGGACGTCTATAATTTTCCTAAGCAAAATGTAAGCACAGAACTCTGTATTATCTACCTAGAAACTATATTTTATTACCGTTGTTTGTATGTCCGGGTTTCTATAAATTTTGAAGCGGAAAACTAATCAGAGGGATAATCAACCATAAGTTAATTTTTCCTTTGACGATTTCAGCGAAATCATGATCAAATATTTATTATATACTGCGCGTTACATTCTAAAAAAATTTAGAACAACTGCCCATAAAAATAATTAAAAATCTAACTTTTTAAGTGGATATTGAAGTAAGAATGGGATTCTCTTACCACGGTTTAGGGTTGTTTTGAGCTCCCGATATTTTGAATCCTAATACTCGTATCTAACTGTAATATGATTAAAAATCTATTTAATTAGATGATTACTTATATCAGCTTCGTCAACATCAAAGAATGTTTTTTTATGTAAAAAAGTCGACACAAGTACTTTCATTTATCCTTACATCAATTAATTAATCATAAACTGATTGGTCATTAAGATTATCAAGTTGCAAGCAATAATAATAAATCCTTTGCATTTTTCTTGAGGCAGGTGCAACACTTCTTATGTCAAGCGCCAATCATTAGAGCAGCAATAAGGCAGCCTTTGCCGAAATTTGCGATGGAATCATTTTCAAATCAGCGCACCTGCAAATTAGGACACCTTTCAAACAAGTATTATTTTATTCAAGTACATTTTAATTTTTATAATATTACGCCTTTAACACCCTGCAGCGTTTTTTAGATGACATCGGAACCCATAAAATCTAGAAAACCGAAAAATGCAATTGAAATCTGCAATTGCATCGAGCCGATTCTGTTTCAAAATAGCTGCAGAGTGTGCTAAAGACGTTAGAGGCAGTGTCGCTGTCTGTTTTTGAAGTTTCATATTACAACTTACGACCTATGAGATTTAGTAGGTAAGTATTTGAAGTGTTAAATATTGATTTCATACGAAGCGGAGCTAGTCCTGCTCTACTTTCAGCTGTATCTAATTGAAAACGCGCCATTCCTTGTGGCATGTAACTTGCGCTGTATTTGTTTATTTTATTAAAGAAAAAATCAATTATCGTGCCAATATATAGAATAAGTTTTGTGGTTTACGTTTTCAGAAGATGTACTTTACATTGTTTTACGAAGAAGATGTGCACTTATTTTTATTTATCGCTAATTTAAAGTCCTCTTAAAAATAATAAGGAGCCGCCGAAATGTGAAGGAACCTTTCATGAAAATTAAAAATCTTTTTACCTTTTTTTTCGAAATAAAAAGCGCATATTTTCCCTTCAATCCAGTTCCTTGATACTTTACGTAGCAGATGTACATTAATTAAACTCATATTAAAACACGCTAATTATAATTGTTATTAGGATTTAGTCCTAAGTAAAACTGAGACATTTAGTTCGCTAATTGTCGAAATAATTTATAGGCATAAATCGAGTAACTTCCTTGTTTGTTGAAATGTGTTGTTTTGCCATGTCTGTATAACAACAAATCCTATCATATTTTACGATTTTACATCGCATATTCATATTTCAGGGCAAAAACTAAACCGCATCGCTAAAACAATATTCATGTATGGTGTATTTTACTCGATTTGAAGATACTATCAATTAAAATTTAATAGACCCATAGTATTTTATGAAATTATAAAACAAAAAGCAAGATTAAAATGAAGAAAGACTATAATGATGATTGATATAGTCTGACTGCTTCTATAAACTCTATAAAAACTAAATTCAAAGACTCAACAAGATTCGTCTTTATAACAACAGTACAGAAACGTGCTTCCTCAATTGGTAATTTCGTAATATTTCACCTTCGTGGGGTCTGTGTCTCGGTCAGGGCCAGCCAGGCGTGGTCCATGGGGAGAGGGGGGTAAGTAAAGGGGGGTGCAGAAGAGGGGGGCTGCGCCGGCGCAGAGCGGAACGCTAGATCGTGCTGCACCGCCAAGCGCGACCGCTAAACTCGCGGCACTTGCGTTGCAACAACTTTACTCTGTTTTTTTGCTGTCTTTCTTTCGCCCTTCGTGATAAAGTTGTACATAATTATAATTTGAGATGAAGTCGATTCTTCTTGATCTAAGAACGACTTACGAATCCTAAGATTTAGAGCCATTTTCCTACATTATAGAGCAGCATAGGCTTTTCACAATAAGATGGAAAATAGATTTTAGTAGAGAATTTCTGACTTGCCTTACTAAACATGTCACCTTGTCGTGTACCAAAGCCTCTAAACTGAGATTTTTTTTAAAATTAAAAAACGTTCATCATTCTATTCTAATTACAACCGTCCACTGGTCATTTACATCTAACAGTTTTCGTTGTCAGACTTTTGAAAATATGCAGACGTCGAACGGCAAAAAAATTTCGAACAGTGAAACTGATTTTCCCACAGAAATCGGATCACCAGTTAATTTCAAAATCTTTCAAATTTTCCAAATGTCCCATGGCACAATGCTTACAGCCACCGATACTGGAGCTCACTCATTACACCTGTCTATTGATGATACTTCTATTAGGTAACTACTAAACTAAACATATCCAGCAAACTCGTATGGCAACAGCTCGGCAGTGACTCCCGCGTAGCTCATAACCGGTCGCGTAAGCCGTGTAACGTTATAGGCACTGATGTAAGTGCAAGTTCAGCGGATGCTTGCGCGATTTGCAGTGATCCTCTTGACATATAGAAACTGTTAAATTGATACTGGTATAAAAGTCTAAAAGGGAAGATGCCAAATCTGCTCCTGCTAACATAAGAACCGTTAATCAAGTGTTTAGTTGAGGAAACAGGGGTCCCGCAATCTAACGTAACCCTGCAGTGGAAGAATCAAGCAGTCAATGATGATTATGAGACGAAGTCTTTATTTTTCAGATGGAAGGAGTGGACAACCACCCTTCCTAGACTGAAATATGTATTGTAAATAAATTTATTTTGCCTTACACATTGAACAAGTATTTAAATGAAGAGAAAAAAGTTTCAAGCAAAACACACAATGTCAGATGTCATTTAAGCAAAAAAGGATCATAACATAACTGAGCATGTTACCCCAGCCGCTACGATGCTGATTTTTTGTGCCTTGCTGATTTTCAGCAGGAATCTTCATATTTTTTAAAACTTTAGTAATATTCCAACTAGACTTAAATTCCTGTGCTAGGAATGGTCCAGTACCATGGTGCAAAGGTGGATTCTATCCGGTTACGCATGCGTATGACTTTAAAAATTACATTGCAAGAATGCAACAGGAAAACAGAGTTCACTAAAAATGTATAGCGCTACTAAAATAGCGCTTTAAAAACAAAATTCCAGTTGGATCGGTGGTACGAGAATCTACTAACGATTAATTAAAAACATCCCAATCTATCTATAAAATATGAGGCAAGAAAAGTGATTTCCATAAGTCAAACGGCGAACAGAGGTCGTCGATCTTACGGACTTGCGCGACCGGCTCGCCGAGGAACCTTTTTATGTGGCCGGCGACGGACCGGCTACGTGTTTACCCGCGACCAAGACCACGGCCGACATACTGGTATCTACCTCTACCAGTTATTATACTAATGAACTTTATTTATATCTCATTGGTCCAAGAATCGAAGATTAGTTGGACTGATTACACCATATTGCCGGGCTCAACATATCATCACATAGTTCTTAAGTGTTTATATCTTTTTTCGACGAAAAGCACCTTATTATTTTAGAGATCCGTACCCGGAAGGGGAAAATGGAACCCTATTGCTATAGCTCCGTCGGCTGTCCGCCCGTCTGTCTGTCATGTGCCTCTATTCAAAACCGAATATCGACAATATTAAATTTTATAGAATTATATTTCAGAAGTTAGAGAAATATGGTAATATTGGTCATACCAGTACATACTACTAAAATTGAAACATCTGGCGTTTGTAAGTTTTGAGTTTGTAAGCAAAATAAGCAAAAGATTTTGTCTCTCAAAATACTTTAGAGCAGGGGTTCCCAAACTTATTTTGTCTACCGCCCACTTTGAGAATAAATTATTTTTTAGCGCCCCCATTTTTTCCCCTACTTAAAAACGACTATAACTTCAAATTAAATTAATTAATTATTGTGAGCTATATTAGCGGAGATTAAACATTAATTCTAAACGAGACTTTTAAATAGCGAACCGAGTTTGAGCAATCTCTTAACTAATATTAGTTGATGTTCACAAGTTGTAGTTGAGAGTCGAGAGCTCATGCAGTCGGTGTCTAAGAGGCCTCTTAGCTAAATGAAATTACAAATCACCCCCCAAGCCTCTACACAACGCCCCCATTTTTTTTCCGAGGTTCTTACCGCCCCCCTTTAGGCCTGCAGCGCCCACAAGGGGGCGTTATCGCCCACTTTGGGAAAGGCTGCTTTAGAGCATGGAGTGCTATTGATAAAGCAAGTCCTGATTGCAGGTTGTTGTGGATGTCAAATGTATTTTTTTTATTTACGACTAAACCCGCGTTTGATTTTAATTTCATCTGATGGTAAGTGACCACTAGGCATGGATGGAGGTCTTAGTAAGTATAAGTAAGTAACGAGGAATGCGAACATGGATACAAAAATTACAAAGAAGGTTGGTCGCTAACCAGGCGAAGGAGAAAGAAGTTTCATCAATTGTTGTTGGCAGTCATAATAAGTAAATGAGGTATGAAAAGTAATGACCACTAATCGGCTCGTTATTTGCGGGCATGGAGCATGGTTAAAAACTAATCGTGCGAATTAAAAAACGTAGGGCGCGGTCAGGATTAGGATGGGTGACCGCTATAGTGGCACATTTTCATCCAAGTTCCTCCATGCCTCGGAGAGCACTTTAAACTGTAGGTGCCGGGCTGCCGTTGTCTAATAGATGTTAGGCCATGTCAGAGGTCTACGGCCGACCTGAACAAGTCTGACAAAAGGATGGGTTAGTGGCCGACAAGAAAAAGAGGAGGACTATACAAAAAGGTACATTAGATATAGATACCGGATATTATTATTCTTTTATTAGATTCACACATTGTGCCGGTTGTATTCCGCAGCAGTAACATCCAAATGTCTTTGACACTTCTGTCGTATTGTAAATTGAATCAACAGTATTTTTTACCAATTACCACATCGGAATACAATGTTTACTTACCGGGTACCAGTTTTTCTACACGTGTGTGTTGTTTTTTCTGACTTTACCTACGTATTCGTATTATGAAATGCAAAAATCTGTACCTAAATGAACATTACATTTGAGGGGTTATTTATTACGTATGTAATATAATCACGTGATTATTTAAGTCAATAAATGAGGAAGGAATTGAATAAAAGTTTCAAATTTTCAAGTTTATACAAAAATAATAAAACATCTATTTGGCGTCTCTGATTTGGGAACTGAAAAGTACGAACATACTGTACTGACCTAATATTTTAACCGACTTCAAAAAAAGGAGGGCGTTTTCAATTCGACTGCTTGTTTTATTTTAATTTTATTTATGTATGTTACCACATATATCCGGCATTTGTGAACCGATTTTGATAATTCTTTTTTTTTACCACAAGTATACGGAGTAAATTAATCTCATAGTCAGCTGTGATTGGTTCGCAAATTTCATAACACAAGCCACAAAATAAACGAGAAATTTCTAAATTTGAACATATGGTAGAATCCAATGAGGTAATAGCGAATATCGGTTACCTGAAGATGACCGAAAATCACCAGACTCCCTTTCAATATAATTTCACTGGCTAAACTCTGGATCCCGCTACATGACCCATACGCATTAGGGCAGTGTGTGTAGCTTATGCGCGGCCTATACACATCTACCCACACAATACTCGAGCCGTCTGCAGTATGCGCAAGCACAAATCGTACGGCATTCCTGCGCCCGCGCCAGCAGTGGCTAAAGCGAGACAGAGCAAGAAAATATTCCCATCTCACTCTAGACTCGCAATCCTTTCCTTTCTACCTGTTGCGCTGTTACAAAAACCCGGTCCTTAGGGCCGCTACCTTACGTGAATTGAATGAGGATTGCGGGAGGCTACGGCTCGGCCCATATAAAGATAGGGCAAGGGCTATTATACAAATATGGAGTGAAGCTCATTGGGAGTCGGCGGGATAGCATGTACCGTGGGGATGGCGGACAAAAACGTTTATAATTCGATAATCAAGATGCCCCATTGCATAATGGAGACTCGTTTGGGAAGGGGAGTGCGTGATTCGTAGTCTAATGAAACTATGTACTTACCTGTAAGGATGTACACAAACAATACCCTCATTGAATACACCTTTATCAATCTCAGACTTTGATTAACAATTACAACTGTAATTTTTATCGTTGGTCGAACATCTTAGACTTGATTGGAGTATAGTTTTTCTTCATGGGCAATATTTATTCTTCATCGGTAATTCTCCATTCATCTTCGCTTTTCCTATAGACATAAAACTGTTAAAATTACTATAAGGGTACTGGCATTTCTGGAAGCTCTTTTTCATGGAAAGATCTAGGATCGAAAGTGTTATTCATGCATAAAATCTCATTGTCTGTGTTACGACTCACAAAGTCAAAGACGCATGCAAAACCTTTCGGAATGCATAAGTTCCATTTAAGTAAGTGATTTTATGTATGAGAACAAGTAAACAAGTTTTACAAAAATATCTGCAGGTAGAGGATTCCGTCAATGTGATCGTTCGAAATTTCAGGACTCTCGTTTCAGGAAGTGACAGTAAGCACCTAAGATATTCTAATTAGCTTGGTTGTTTTAGAAAAGATTTATAAACAATTGACTAAAATTTAAGACAGCTGACACATACCGCAATTATAGGTAGTTTTAAAATGAAATTGCTTGTATAAAAGCTTTCTCGGTGTTTCTCGCATGGAGAATTTATTATTTCTGCACTCATATGCGAACACGAAGATACGAGTAAGATGGAAGGAAGTACAGTCTGTGAGCTCTTAGAATGTAGGTATGTTGCCTAAATTCCAACATGAACACAACAATAAACTGATGAATCGTGATTGCGTTCGGAGTTCTAAATTCAAACGATCCAATCGCGATCGCACAAAGCTCGGTCGTGACGTGGCTGACATTCGCCGCGCATGCGCGGTCCGTGATCTTGGCAATGGTGGCCGCTGCGAGCTGCGCTGCAGCAACGCTATTGCGGTCGCTGTACCCAGACCCCGCTCCCCGCACACCGCTCGCCTTCCCCACCCCCGCATCGCTCTACAGCCTTTTGACAACCGGTATATAAAGTACACATGAGCGCTTGAGAATTTTCTGACGTTTAATTCACATAACGAAGCGTTCTCAGCTCTTGCAACATCACAATTCAACTTATGATGGAGATTTTATTGCGTCACGTTCAGTTCTCGTGTAAAAGGTGCGAGAAAATAGAGAAGTAAGTATGGCTCGACTTGGAGAATAGTTCCATGGAACTGTTTACAAAGATTTGACCTGAAAGAAGTTGCAGGGTGGGTATTGGAATTGGGAAAATTTTTGACACCTTGTTTTCAGTATGAATCGAATATCCAGGGTATTAACATGCATTCCAATTTATTCAGCTGGTGTGAACAATTTGCGTGGTTGTGGCTGGTAATGACGTGACAAGCCGCGGTAAGGCGAGCTAACCTCGTTACATACAAGATGCGGGTGATAATGACGCCGTCGCGAGTTAGCACTCTGCACTTCATGTCATATAAATAAGGGCAATTATCGTTCATAGTGCAATGTTATTCAACTTAAGTTTACAGGACTAGGACTAAGCACTTTACAAGCTACAGTAGAGCCGTAAGTAGGTAAGCTTTAGGACGATGAAACCGCTATTTGATGTAAGTATATTCATCTTATTTTATTATGCATATTATTTTGTAACTATGAGCTATGTACAGTCACGCAGTTTAATTTGGGACCCGCTTTGAAACAGAACAGTTTTGTCATAATATAAAGTAGATGTCAATCAAAGCAGATCTAATACTAGCGTTAATCTATATTTCATATTTTTGGCATTAGTAAGAAGCAAGTTTTAGGTATTTTATCGGGCACGTTATATGATGTGCAAAAATTTCAATTAAGGCGCTTAAAATTACCTATTTTTTCGTAAACACCTCACCGTCAATGTCAGGCTATTTAAGTAATTAATACCTACGTCATTTTTATACGTTTTTCTCAATTTTGAAACGTTAAGGGTCTAATGATAATAAAATCAACAATCGTCTTCAAAAACTTACACTATAAAAGACCTAAAGAAAAAGTGGACCTAAACGTAAAACGACTTTTTAGTAGTTTAATACGGCTAAATTAAGAATGTCGTGTCACCTGTCAAATATTTAGCACGTTGAATGATTTTAAAATTAGTCATTACCCATGCGCTAACCCCTGTCCACCATTTTGCTTTGTATAAACATCACCTCAGGTTTGCGATTACTGTTTCTTTGTTTACGTTTATACTAATGCTAAAAAAACAAGTATTTGACTTGTCTATGACAAAGTCGTTCAATATTTCAAAGTGGGTCCTAAATTAAGGTTCGTGACCGTACCATAGAGATAGAGGAAAATTATTTTCTCTATCTCTTGTACATGAACCTCTTGCACTGTTTTATATAGAGACTAGAATTGGCTATACCTACGCCTAGACGATTCCATGATCTGTTCCAGTCAAAAGCCCTTCTTCTTTGCTTAAGGAGCTTTGCAAATACTTTGCACGTGTTAGAAGGGTCTAACATTGTGACTACGAGTATCTTATCTGTGATTGACGGGTAAGAACTAAATGTGGAGAACTGAAGAAGCAAATACATTCCTAAATTTTGTTCAACAAAAGACTAATGTTAGCTGAGATAACTATGTTTTAAAAGAGCTATCCTTTTCAATGACCAGTCAATTTCTGAATTATTAGATAGAAATCTAATATATTAATACTTTATTGACATACGATGTGGTAAACTTATACTATTGGCCAGTACTATTAGTTATCTAACAATAACTAGATAGAAATTGTTTGTTGTGATAGTTGGAAAGGGTCAAGTTGAAAACCAGGGTCGCTAGATATATAGGTATCTATATATCTGCCGACACTCAGCTGAACTTGGCCCTTTTAATAGATCATATCATATGTTATCACTTGTTAGAATAGAAAATTTGGTCAAATTAGAATCATACTAATTTTGTGACATATCTTACATATTTTTTGTCATATGTCATATGGTCTATTAATAAAGGATTTTCTATTTCCATTTCTAAATTGACCTCGTTGTCACATCACAACTGTAGAAAGATGTAATTTGGCGTACCATTAAATTTAAGGACGCTTTGTCCAACTCCCCGTTAGAGCATACATGCAGTAGCCAGCATAACTTGAGCAGTATAAATACAACGCTGCCAATCTAAGATGTCTTGTACGATCGATTGAATACTAGTGTCCGAGGGTAATCAGCGGACCGGTTCTAAACATTAATACTATTGCAATTTATTCCCGATGTTACGTCGCGCGTGCGGCCGGCAGCCGTGCGCGGGCGCAATCATCGAGACTGTATAGTGTACCGTTGTGGAGCGATCTAAATCAGCGACACACTTGACGCATTGGCTGAGCTTACGTGGCTTAACTTAATTTAGTAAGACGGTCTGTACTGCAGCTTGAAATTGTTAAAGACTAAGTAAACAAGTATTTACTGGAAGAAGAAAGTGGTAAAAAACCGACGAATTTTTAGAGACTTTGCACTTAAGAGTAACATATGAGAATTCATAGGAAGCATTTCTTAATAATAAGTAAGATGATGATAGGTGAGTCTTATTATTAAGTTATAGCACGTTGCAGTATTTGACGATGACGGCAACATGAAATGCTGGTCAGGAAATGGTTAGGCTATTATTTAATTAAATTGCAATCCTTGAGAGAGTTCTGGGTGGCTTTGATCTTTTCTACAAAGATACAATTACCATCATTACATACTCTAATTATATGTAATGACTGGTAATTGTATTTTTATTTATTATATAAGTAGCATGGTTTATACTTGCGATTGAAGTTTATACATCATTACTTTATTTGGATAATAAATATACAAATAGAACGCGAAACAGCATTATTATTGTTAATAAACTAATATAGGTAATCAGAATGTTAAAAGCTAAATTCATTTGATTGCCACGGAACGGGTAAATGTCAATATCATTATTAATACAAACTTGCTCTTCAAGTGTGCAGATGCAAGCAATATTGGCCGGCTTGATATTTCCAGGAGCAGGTACAAATATACCTATACATACGTGGAAGCTACATATCACATTCTTACTTTTATAATTCTACTATCATCAGCAAAAAACTCCAACAGTTCACTGCTGGACATAGGCCTTTCCTAGGCAAGTTATGGAGCCTTTCTTTATTTCTTCGGCTTTCGCATATATAGCTAATGCCAGCCACCTTACGCAAATCATCGCTCCATCTATCAGAGGGGAGTACCACAACATTTTCCGAATCTCCACTCACGAACTCGTCTATGCTATCACTTATTGATTCTGGGGCAGATGTGACCAGCTTTCTGTCATGTTACCTGGATTCTGCTATACTTATAACAATAGCATAATATTACCGTCATCTTAACAACAAATCTATTGAGTAATTTGTACGCCATTGCCTCGTAGTACATCGGAATTTAATATTATCAAAAGGCAGAGAGAGATAATGGAATTCTATCGATAGATATAACATCTGATATTGACCACTGACTGCGGCTAAACTTGAAGGAGGTTATCGTTGCCGAGAACTTGAGGCGAGGCAGCGGCGCGGAACCGGCGCTGGCGCAGACGTTGCGCAATACACGCACACGCAGCCCCTCGTTCCAATGCACAACGATGTACGAAGTTGCTTCGATATGTAGGAATTATAGTTTGGTAGTAGAATCTGTAGAATAGAAAAGTTACACCAAAGCTCGTTTAGGAAACAAAATTATTGGATCCTTTACTAAATATCCACTGCCTTAAATAACTCCATAGGGAATCACGAGTCATAACTGAAAGTCGATTATATTGTATGATAACGGAGAAATTAATGAATCATATTCGATAGTGGCTTAGGTAAGTACATACTTGCTTATCTCGTGTCTGTGAATGCGTTACTGCTACAATTGTCATTTTTTTAAGCACGATTATTTAAGAGCCAATTTCACTATTTTCTAACCGCAATAGTCAAGCACGGTGTAAGCCCAATATTCAATTAAACTCAAGTCGCTTTAATTCGCTACGCGTAAAAAACAAAACCTAAAGTTTCCCTCATGAGTCACGGTACAGCATAAAAGTTTGTCATAACGCCTATATGTAACTCAAAACAATAATCCAAAAAGGGCAATTACCTTTCAACTCCGTTAAACACAGATTTATGAGATTTATAGCTTCACGGTCACCTTGATCTCAGTTCGTAGATGTTGAAGAGGTTGCACGACGGCTGCGCAAGCGCACGATTCTCAAACACGTGCCTTCGATGGAAATAGGGCCACATACCGAGTCTGAGGGGAGAGGGATCGTGACCCGTAACCTAATATGGATGGTTATATAAAAATGAACATCTAGTGGACTTTTAGATATACACAACTGGGTTGTATATGTGGATCCAGAAAAGATTATTGCATGGTTTAAATAGAGTAGGTCAATTTAAATCCTAGATTATTTAATCCATATTATTATCTAAAAGTTTCATATTATGTATTTAATAGTTAAAGAGTAAGTACGAGTAATTAGTATTGGCTAAATTGATTTTTTTCCTCAGAAATGTCAAGCTTCTTCTAAAACATGACCGGCATAATATTGAAAATAATTACCTAAAGCCCTTTCCCTTGATAACCTTGATTAGACATAACAAGGATCATCTTACTTGAACTTAAAATACAATCTTTGTAACAGACTTTCACATAAATAAAATTATTACAAAAAATAATATTAGGCTACCAGTTATTATTATTCATTTCAATCACACTAAAATACGAAATCAACGCCACCTCATGACGTAACTTTCAAAACAACCACTGTACCATTTCGTTTTTTAGGAAGCACCGACCGCCACAAAAAACCTCTGAACGTAGTTAACGCAAAATCGCTTCCATTTTTTAAAAGTTAAAAAACTAAACAGAACCAATTCGGTAGCATGTTACAGTTTTGCTTTATTTGTGTTAGCAAAACAACTCCTTGCCACTTTATGGCAGTCGTTATGTGTATTTTTCGTATAACAATGATTTATGATCTCCAAAATGAGGGTTTATGTAACCATGAACCCTCATTGATTTTATAGTAAAAATTTTCAAAGTTTATTTTTATAATGCTTAATAAGTTTTCGGTCAAGAAAAATACGATCACTAATGTCTATTATCTTCAATTAAGAGAGGCTCAATGTTACTTTGTGTTAGCCCTCAACTGATATATACCATGAAAATTCTTATGATGCTCTTTGCCAAATTAGTTCTTAAAGCGAGTCGTCATGGTCGTGTGAAAATAGTGTTTTAATGAAATATTAAATAACAGTTTTCGATTGTATTATGTAAATTTTTCATTGTTTTATGGCACTACATACAAGAACTCTTTCGTATTAAATGCATTACATTTCACTGGCCAACTACTTGGTATTATAGCCATAAAAATAAACCTGCCTTCGCTTCGTTTCATAAACAGTTCTCATGTTAAAATCGCTATCATTACGTGGCCGTTGCATAAACTACTATTAAAATGTTTAGTAAGTAAGTAGTGTAATCTTATTAACAAAAACATGCACTATTATCAAAGTTTCTACATACCTATGTTTTATCTATAAATCTCCAAATATTGTTTAAGTATCCAGAGAATACAGTTAAAAAAAAATTCCAAAAAAATTCTAAAACCGTATCTTGAATTACGTTTACTTTACTCAATCTGTAAGAATAAGGATGTTGGTGAAGAATATAATCTCTCCCTTTACCTCGCTCTACCGATAACTGTTGGGGTCCTCTTTGTGATCTGCAAACAAATTTCACGGCTCATTTGTTTGCATGTTGCTTTCAATGTCTTCATTTTAAAGATATTTCGATGAATTTGCTTGTTACATCTACAAATAAACAGATATTTTCCTAACACTCGTATTAATAATTAAACTATTATTGTGATCCCTTTGAATATATAGGTAAGCTACCGGAAATATTAATACACTTGAGCAGAAGGAGGAAGTTCATTATTAGAGGTGTTTCATACAACTTTGGTGGAAAATTTGAATGTTTAAAGGTTTTTTTGAATGCCGACACCTTAAATTGTAAGAAATTTTTAAGATCTATTATGCGAACATCCTTTAAACGTGGAAATGGAGTTTTACCAAATATAAAACAAGTTTTTTAAGTTGGGAATTTTAGGTAAAACACAATTAGGTACACCTACTAATTTACATATAAGCTCTAGCTTCAGACAAGAGCGACGCGACTTGCATCGAGGGCTCACCAAAGTCACCGACAATGCCCACCATGATAAACTAAACAAAAACATTATAATTCCGACGTTGAAACTTCGCACAGACAAAAGCCATCGTAAACTTTATGAGGGTTACTTCATAAATGCCATTTTGTTAAATCCTGTTCCTTTTCTCTTCACTGATTGCCCTCAGTGTCTGCTCAGAATCCTGGTGTATTATTTTCCTAAATATTACAGTTGATTGGAAAGGGTGCCGCCAACAAACGCTGTGAGGTCCATATCTATACCTGAAGCTTATTGAATTTTGACTAAGCAATAAGAATAAGTTATGAATACGCAAGAGACAATCCTACAACCCTTTTGAAGTCAAAATCAATCCTTTCCGATTTCCGAAAAAGACAACACAGAATGACTAAGTTATTAAGTTAAAACAAGTTTAAAATTTTGTGATTCATATTTGGCAATCCCATTGACACAGATTGTGCAGATTATTCTCAGAAGAGCAAAGTTAATTGGCCAGTGCTTACTTTTATTTACTTTTTCGAAGTGCCGAAATATCGAGGCCGGAATTGACGTACGTTCTTCACATTTTAGAAATATGTGTTTCGTTTTGATTATCTAAAGACATCTGACACAGATACAGACGACGAGACGTAAAACGTTGAATGCTAGAAGACCAATAAATCCTTCTAGATTTTGGTAACTACAGCTTTTAACACAAACTTAAAACATGAGTCAGGTGATTATAGGTAGGATGGCGACAAGACAGTATCCATACACAAACCAGCACTTTTAGTGGAATGTGTTTGTATTGTAGCAGTGTGGAGCGGTCCCAAGCCCGCGGTCGGGGCCCACGATGCCGGTTCGGCGCGGGCGTTGCGGTGGTGTGCGGCTGTAGCGGCTGCGCGGGCGCACGGGGCCGGGCGGGCGGCCGGCGCCGGCGCGGGCGGGGGCGGACCTGTTCGGGCAACGGTGTCGCGGGCACCGCACACCTACTAGCGTTCAGTCCTTTCGCAGCGGCCAACGGTACCACATGTGCCGCTAGCTCCTACGCACCGAATAAACATCAACAACCCGAGGAAACTTTACGTGCAGTGTGATACGATGCTAACTAGTGTTGAACGGTTTTGGACGGGGTGAATTTTATACAATAGACACAGTGACAGACACGAACAGAAGGATCGAGTGAAGTGTTGACAAGCGCCCGAAGATGCCGAAAATCTTCCTGATCAAGAAGCGGCTCCACGAGCAGCAGTTGGGGCTGCAGGAGGGGCAGGAGCTGCTCGCCGGCAAGGCGGACTCCCTCTGCCCCGGCTCCCCTCTCGACGACGGCCCCATAGCGCTCCTCTCCAAGAGGGACAAGGAATGCGTCGGTAAGTCTCACAGTTAAACAGTCGCCGCACAATGCCTCCATTCATCGCCTCAGACAGCTTTTTGTACATAATCCTTGCTGTCATCCTGTTAAATTAACTCTATAACGAACTCATTCATCGCTTCTTCACTTTAGAGACTTGCTTTATCCATATTAAATTCATTTGCAAAATGTTGATTACTGATCACCTGTTTACTTATTTACTTTGTGTACATCAACATTGTATAACATTATATAACCAGGTAAATTTTCTTCATCCTCAAACGTCGCTATTGCTGATTTAACTGATTTGAATGTAACGTTTGGTTTTATAATTAGTACTTCCTCCATAACGGCCACTACTCGACCAAAAAAGTGATCCTCGAATTGGGCAGAATCCTGTTCTCGCTACGGTCCGACAAATATCTACCTGAGAACATGTGTGACTTGCGTGATCTCAACCTGTCCCTGGTTTTGTCAACGGTTTATGTTGATATTTCTACATTAGGATTATGAGCAAAAACTGTGTCTTTACGAAACTTATCTGGAACCATCAATATGAAGCTTATAATTGTTAGAACAAGATTCACGGCATTCTGTACTTTATTGACAATAACCAGGACCGTTTCAAAAATTATTATGCAGCATTGGGTATACCTCTCTATATTTTTTGTTATTTTTATTACCACATGGGCACACATACAACCATGGATCGTCCGCTGGACATTTAACGGTGCAGGTAGTTACGAAGCGTGAATCACTGATATAACTGTCGTGTTTTTACGTTTCCCCGAAATATTTGCTCTCATAGACGTGCTAAAAATTTGACATCGTGGTTTGCTTTGCACTTAAATTTGCGTTAAGTTTTTGTCCGGACATCAAATGTTTTTGTTGAGATGTTATCTAGCCAGACATTTGTGACTTAAATTCGCATAAAAGATTCCATGATACACTTTACCTAGTGGGCCAAGGTGACTGTCGAACGACTCTCAAAATGCGGAATAGCGTCATTTCAGCATTAAATCTCTGGACGCTTCTTATAGATGGAGGACCGTGATGGAATTCAAAAGAGAATCCGCGGCTCCGGTACTAGCCAGAAATAATGCTGAAATGTAGTAAATACTACCAAGCTACTGTTAATCGGTAGTAATCTAACACAAATTATTATAAGGTTTTAAGTCCACGATAGCTTCTGTTGTTTGGGAACGGAACTGCTGCACAAGCGTCGCAGGTTCTTTAATTGAAGGGAACACAAAATATGCACCAAATAATGCGTATTACTAACTTGTTCTTAAAAATAGTTTCCATGGAAGTTTAACTTAGAGCCTGAATCTCCAAAATTTTTCCACAGCCTAATCCGTTGTATGTATGCCATTCAGGTGAGGATGATTTTTGTGTACGAGACAGGAATTGACCGGATGATGTAGGCAGTAGGTGTCAATGAATGAGGCACAATGGCGGTGCTTCCGGTGGCTGGCGTCGCCTCGCTTTGTATTTAGGTTACTCACCGCAATCTCCACTGTCGTTTCAATCTAATTAACTATGGTCACTGTATGCGCGAAACTTATTTGCATTAATACGCGTGTGTTGGTTAGCCAATACGTATTATGTCAAAGTCAAAATCTCACTGGGTAAGTGTGTTGAACGCTGATTAACTTACATTGTATGCATATTGCAAACGCAGCTCTTTGTTTAAATTACGGTGTCAGGAATTTGAAATTATGTAATTTAAGATACAAGCGACCTAAAAGTAAAATATGGACGGTTTTAATACCCTAGACGACATTACCGCCGAAGGTAAAATAAAAACCGGCCAAGAGCTTGTTGCGCACGCACTTTATAGGATTCCGTAGCCGTTATCACAAGAAATATTTTATGGTCGATTTCATAATAATAATTTGTTCCAAATTAACTATAACTTTGTCGAATTCTATTTAACAACGTTTCTTTGCTACTGGGTCCGTTGTAATTTTCATTGAAAGTATTTACTGTCAGTAATATTCTGATTTTTTGTGACTGTATTTCGTAAGTTTAAGAGGGTAGGGGGGAATGCCCTTTGTGATAATACAGACGGACGGATGGACATACAGAGACATGACCAAACTATAAGGGTTCCTAGTGGGCTACGGAATCCTAATAAATAAGCATAAAAATATGTAGGTACTCTTACTAATTAAAACTATAGTTACTTACACTCGTCCTTTTAATTATAAATATAGTGGTAGACATTTATTGGCTGAAACAAAAGCTGCGTCGCACTCGCGTACCGTTACAAAAAGAGAAGCCCGCATTCTAGCGACTTATCGCTCCTTTTTCATACTTTAAAGGGCATAAAAATAGACCTTTATCGAGTTATTACAGGTGATACAGCACCTGTAAGGCAAACGGCGCATGCGCGACGAGTCGCGACGAAGGTCGAGCGACCCTAACCTGCGTCTATGTACCTGTGTGCACTGGCACTATGCGGGACAGGCGTCACAAGGCTTAATTGTGGGGTTATGGAATATCCGTTGCATTGCCCCTTTAGTGCATTATAATTTTTGTCAGATTAATTGTTGTACGCATAATATAAAGACTTGTATAGACGCCTAACTATTAATAATACTAAAGTTTTGATACAATTATACTCGTATTTTTAAATATTTATTGTGACGAATGACACTAATAAACAAAAGAATAATTAATTTTCCTATTCACACTGTCACTGTCTTCTTTTTAAGATTGTCTTTGTGCTGGACCTCTAAGGAGGCCTGCTATACATGTATACCCTGACCAGGAATATAAAATACCCTGTCAAGAGGGCGCCATTGGTAGTTTTATATCCTGTGTCATGGAGTTCACGAAACCACTAGTATATTTTTTATCAGACATGACTTAAAACACTCTCGTCAAAATTCATTGTTAAATTACAAATCGAATTATCGGTTGTTGAGTTAATGCCACAGACAGACAGACAAACCCGTCATACTTTTAAAACCCTTCGTCGGTCGGTCGGGGGTTAAAAAAATAGGTCTTCTTATTCATCTTGTCGTGTGGTTAGTGGCCAACCTATAATCAGAGATATTCAGGCCACCCGTAGGCCTTTTACATGGCCTTTCTAACGACTGCTCTGTAACAACAGCAGTCGGGACCGACAGCTTAACGTGTTCTTCGAGGCACGGAAGGGCTTAGATATGCCACTAACGATCACCCATCCTGGTTCTGATCGCGCCCAACGTTGCTAAACCTGCACGATCACTTTTGGGCTATACTCACAATTGTAGCCTAAATTGTGCCTCACACGTATTATCTTATCTTATGATATTTTATTGTGCTCAATCACAAAATTATTGATAAATAGGCAACTCACTCCATCATTTTCGTGACATCATACTCTCCTCCTATACAAAAGACATCAACGAGCCCAGTATTCATCTCGAAGGAGGCGCGATATTGTGAGACAAATGTTTAGTTTTAAATTCCATCTATGGTGTAGTCCATTCTTAACATACACTTCTGTTTTAGTGTAAAGAAAAACTATACATTATCTTTTCGCTACAAAGTAACCGATTGTTACCACTCGTATTTTGTTTTTATCATGCACGCATACATTTGCTAATTTTACTAAATATCTACGTTCGTTAGTGTAGTAACGTTAAGTATGAAAAAAAATTAAGTGCTATACCTTTAAAGAGTTAGATGAATCTATAGCATACAAACAGCTAACAAAGAAGTCTACAATAAATAATCGAATTTTACATTGTGTTACTAAATAGCATGAAGGAAAGAACGGGCGCCCACACCCTACTAATACTAATTAACGTGGATATGTATAGGGAAGAGTCTTTTTTCTTTCATCTAAGCTAAATAAACGTTCAACATCAGCTCTCCATAGGCGTGAGCGCGTGTTCTTTCCTTCTTGATTTTAATTATCTTTACGTATGAATTTTGTAGATATTTCGAAACAGGTGTTTTCCATAATACTCGTATAAGTAGGTACTACTTAATTAACTTACGCTAAGTCACAGTATTCGTTCACCGGTTCAAACGAGGTTACATTGATGATGTATGAACGTAGACTCCGAATGTAAGGTAAAGGTTAATTTTAATATTTTTTTAACACGAGTCGTATATCATTTTTCAAAAGGTGAACCCCAACCTAATTATAAAAGTATGATATCCTCTAGACAGTGATTTATATTTTTCAGTTCACATTCCGACAGACAAAGTCAACGGTTATGAGTTGTAAAACTAAAATTCAATGTGAACTGTAATGGATGACCTTTCCATGTGAGATTAATAATAATGCACAGAAACTGAACTAGAGCGCCTTCGAAATCGCCAATACGAAATCTTTGGTATCAGGTATGGTAATAATAATCCTCGTATTACTTTTCATACGCCTGACTTAAGGGGCCTATAGTCGCCAATTGTACGTTTTTATGTAGAAAATTAAATAAAATGAGCGGTATATGTGGATTCGATCTGGCTATGCTTGCGTCGCCGCCCGCCGTCCCGTACACTAAGCCTTTGAGCTATTGTCGCTTTTTCTTTCATTTGTAATTGTATTCATGTCTTCTTACTGCCACGCCAGATATTTTCCTCACTCCTCGGTTTAAAAACAACCAGCAAACTTATCTTTGCACACATTGATAACTAGATATAAGGCGGGTATTATCATCATCATCAGCCTATATTAATGTCCCCACTGTTGGGGCACAGGCCTCCCATTGCATAAGGGGGTACGGGCTATGATCCACCGAGCGGGCCCAGTGCTGATTGGCGGATTTCACACGCCTTCAGAAACTTTTAATTTCGTCAGACATGCAGGTTTTCTCGATGTTTTCCTTCACAATGTACGTAAGTCTTCGAAAAAATCCGAAAAACTCACTAGTACATGGCATTGCATGGTTTCGAATCCGGACCTCCCGCATGGGAGTCCGGCGTCCTAGCCGCTAGACCACCGACGACCCGGCGGGTATAGATATTGACATTCGATGATGCGAAACCGTCGGGTTGGATCATTGAGGGCATTGCGGTTGCCCGCGAGAGGATCATGTGATCACATTGCCCATTCGGCGCAAACGCAAATTGACATCGATGCGTTGACGGGTGTGCAAAATATTTAGAACCTTCCACATTGATTTAGACAAAAGGTTCGAAGTTTCTTAAAGTTAAATTAAATTGTGTTACGCTATAAATTAGTCGAGGGCGTAAATCAATACATCGATGATCATTCTTATGATATGAAAATATATCAGTGGCAAAAAATACTTTAAAAAAAATCTGTACATTTAATATAATCGTAAAAAGGTATTTTTTTATTTGTCTGTTTAAAGCACATCTCGTAATATTATTGTCATTGAAAGCAATAAATTTAGGTTGTCTTATGTTTAGAACAAAATCATTTTTAAGTCGTACACGTACGTCGTATTTTTGAATGTTTTTTTGTAACTGTACTAGTGGCGCCTCTAGTGGTAAATAATTGCAGGATAATCACCTATTCTCATTGCTGGCCATAGGCGTGTTGAAAAATCTACTTAAAAATAGGTCAAAGTTAGTATGGAACCCGAACGAAATTGTGGGCAAGTATTAAATATCGTCGGTCGGAGTCATTACTGGAGCATTTTGAAAATTTGGGTTTTTTCCTTAAGTATGAGGTTTAGCTAAAAATGGATATTTTCTCTGAATTACTAATGGAATAAGTCAAAATACGACCTTCCTTCATAATAAATCGATTACCTAATCCACTTCGGTTCTGAAAACGACCTTGGGCCATCAATAATTCATTTTTCGAATTTTGAAATGTTCCAATACGACCCTAAAAGTAAAAAGTTGATTTTTGTTCAGTTCCAATAGCGCGCATAACGCGGACGGAGTAGTCGCGCGATGTTGTGTGCGATTTGGACTTTTTTTAAATGAGTAGCTACAGAGGGAACAAACTACGCGCAGTTAATGATAAAATCCTTTTACAGATTCCATATTAGTGCATGTCGAGTTATACTACTTTTGTATTACAGGTAAGGCAATTTAATTAATTTCATTATCGGATCATTCAGAAATATTCAAATAAAAAAAAAGAAATATTCTTTTTTAAATATATTTTTTCTATTTCATTAGCGGATCAATTCAAAAAAATTGCAGTAACTCTTAAACTATACACGACAACTGAATAATAATGGAACTGTTAATCATTGACATTTTGATATTATATGCGAGCAGAATAAATAAATTATAAAAAAAAGTTTAGCATAATTAATTGACGTTTGAAAATTTGCTAAATTAAAAAACCTAAATAACTCGAAACAGCACAATTTGAAATATATCAGTAATGACTCCGACCGTCGATATATCTTTTATTAAAATAAAATAAAGTGATAATATTTTGATGTAGGAGTAAAATCATGTATTTCACCCGTCTCATTGTAGGGGCGTTCACAGGCCATTTTGGCACTAGGAGCCTCCTACACAGGATGAGACTGGCAGACGATCCCACCTGCAAAGCCTGTGGTGACACCGTTGAGTCAATGGAACACTTGCTGTGCGAATGTGACTCGTTGGCTAGAAAGCGTATGAGTCTTCTGGGGGTAGCCTACCCGAAACCAGAGTACTATAGGCTCCTCCTCCTAAGCTGTATAGCGTCCTTGATGCAAAGCATCTTTAAGGAACAGGAAGGAGACTAAGGTAAGGGGTGAGCACAAAAGATCCCTGAGGGTCGAAGTGCCGCTGGGGTTATCCCTGGCCCCCTGTCATAAGATAAGATAAAACAAAATCATGTATGTACTTATTGTTTCAGAGTTCAATATTGATCCCATAATTTAATATTATGTGAGATTGTGCGCACATGCGTTGTTGACGATCATATTAAGGCCAAGGGTTTGCCTTGTTGACTTTTCTCTTGGCATCACGAATCACACATTTAAAGGAAACAATATACGCAGTTATGCATTACGTTATTTACGTAGGTACTATTAGTGTGATCTGTAAATAATTAAGCTATAGAGCTTAATTGAATAAAAATCACACCAAAATTAATTTTTTTTTAAAAAAGTATAACTTTAAACTTAACATGATAGACAGAATCCTGTCACTAGTCAAAACATAAATAAAAAATTTAACCAGTTTATTTTCCAATACAAATTTTATCGCTTTTCAGCCAGCATAGCACAACTATTAAATAATATCAAATCTCTGTAAAAAAATATATTAAGCGGTCACCATAACGTCACTGGCTACATGTTTAAAAAAAACTTTTGAAAGCCATAAAAAAGAATTAAAAGAAAACCGTTTTCTTTTTCTGACTGTCAGGCTTTCAAAAATATTTTTACAGACATCTCAGCCAGTGTTTTATAAATCTTCAATACATTACAAAAATACTGTTTTAATTTAGTATATCTACCTATTTTAATGGTAAAATTCATTATTTTGTTATACACTATGTAGTAGGTACTTATAGAAAGTACGAGTTTTCAAAAAACAAATGAAGAAAAAAAACAGCTAAAGCAACTGGCAGCGATCGTTATCGTATGTTGCCATTTGCGAACAGTAAATCTGCATCTTTATGAATAGCCGAAAAAGAAGAAATGCAATCGCCATGTGGCCGGCCGCGGAGCCATTGTATCGTCATCGTCCGTCCATTGTGCTTCTACCTTTTTAGGTTTTACCTTTTTACGATTGGCAAAAGGCAAAAAAAAATGGATTACATTCAGAATAGGCACGGTTAATCTTCTGTTCGTGGAATGACTTCGTTTCGGATATGTTTCGGATAAATTCATGATAAATCGTATTCTATCGTCACGGAGGTCGATTTTTAAACGGTGATCGATAAAATTGTTTCTGTTTTTACTATTTTCAAAGTCATGTTGACATGAACATAATTTGTATGTATCTTCCAAAATATCCTAGACATCGAATATTATCTATGTTCCACTACCTATACATCGAAATTATTTAATGTTTTAATCAATTATTCGTAGGTTTTAACAGGTATAGAATATCTAATATTACAAAGTAGGTATAGCCTGTGTGTGTGTATAGCCTACTTTAGCTAACTTATAGGTAGTTACTACTTACTACTGTAGGGCTGTAGGCCTTAGAAACGAAGCTGAAATAAAATTGGTAAAAAGCAGTGGATTGCATAGATTCGAAGACCCATGAATTTGAGAAAACTTTGCGTAAGAGGAAATTGACTTTTAAGAGCCAACATCCTATTGCCACACTTGACGGTTAGGTTATGCCATTTATTTTTTGTTAAACATCCAAGCTGTCCCGCACGTGATGTGTCGGCGTTTGTTCTAGGAACCGCACACATGTCCTGGCAGAAACTTGTGCCAAACACCGGTTTAGCAATGGCCTTTACTGATGTATACGGGTACACCCTGCTCGTAATTGCAGCACGCCTGATTAGACAAGAACATCTGCTCGTCTGTTTATTTGGTATTTGTTTTCTAAGTATGTGATGACAAAGAGTATAATAAAATTGATAGTTATTGTATGATGTAGGTAGGTTGCTTAATTATATAATAGAGGGTATTTCAAAGACAATAATGACAGTTGATTTTAACACGTCTACCGGTGTGTTTCATTTTGAGCCTTTATAACTATTACATGGTGTCAGGTGTGCACAAGTGGCGTTTTTCGGTTGTGTTCAGTATTCTGAAGTAAGTTTGCAACATGGGAAACGATTACGGCAACTACAATTGTAGTTGTTGTAGTCTTTTGGTTCCCTGGAGGTACTGAGGACTTTAAAGAGATCTCTTCACGCCGCTCCGTTTCGCTGCCATTGCACTGTTTGTTTTATATTTATATTATAGTTATAAATATCTATACCTACATATCCAATTTGCAATAAAGATACTTCATATTGCGTTAAAATTAACGTAAAATGGAGGATACTTGTAACTTCTTCTGCATGGTGGCATAGTACATGTACCTGCATAACCGCACTTCTCAGAAGTTCTTTACTTAATGGCAAGGGAAATATTTCGAGAAAAGATTAGATTTAAAGATTACAGGGTTCTTTGGGTAAATCGGCGATTTGGTTGCCTTGGTAACCAAGACAGCGTCGTGTCGTGTTGTAGTTACGTAGAGCTATAATTACTATTAGAGACGGCTTGATATATTGATACTTATATACATATATGTAGGTAAATTTATAGCACTAGCGTTTTTTTAGCTGTAAGTAAGTTGTACCGGTTAGGCCTTATGTATCCCAGCGACAAGTCCTTAATCGTAACTTAAAGCAAATTAATTTATTACAGTTCTACGCTATAAGTAAGTAATCCTTCACGCTTGAGATGCTTTAACTATACTTATAGGTACCTACACCCAGTTATACATAGTTACAGTGGCTCGTACCCTAGTTGCGAACATGGTCCGAAAGTGATTATGCAAGTTAAGCAACGTTGGGCGCGGTCAAAACCAGGATGGGTGACCGTTAGTGGCACATTTTCATCTGAGGCCCACCGTTCGGAGCACGTGTTAGGCCATGTCAGAGGCCTAACCACACGACAAGAAGAAGTTATACTTACTGTCTAAACGGATATAAATCATACTGCAACGCAAAAGGAGTGCACCAGCCGCAATTATTACCGCAAAATCATTTTCTAAATGTAACCGTCATTAGACGTTTACGACTGGTAAAGCCACCGGTGTGGGGGGAGGAGAGTGACCAATTGGCTATATTGCGGAAACAATAAAATATCCGACGCTCGCGTGATTGATATTATAAAACTGTACGAGAACCGTCACAGCCAGACCGCACAATTGTACAATTTAATGCGCTCTACTGACTCTAACGGGATGCTAATTACGATCGGCGACATACCTACACAACAGAATCGAAAAAAAACAGCTGTGACATATAGACGGCACCGAAGTGCCCGCGCCGTGCCCGTGCCGTGCTCGTGCCGCGCCCGCACAGCTCCCGCCCCTAGCCCAAATTGCTTCCAGTCTCTCGTGAAGCGCGGGTGAAAGGCGGCACGGGCGCGGATCGTTAGCGGGGCGGGCGCGGCACGGGCGCGAGTCGTACGCGGTGCGGGCGCGTTATGAACGAAGCGATGTACTTTGAGGTTTAATAATGAGTCATAAGACTCAAATCATATGTCAACGTATAGCGAGGCGGTGCGGTGAGAGGGCGGCCGCGGGCACGATTCGGGTGCGGCGCGGGCGATATGCGGCCGCGGCATCGTCTGTCGGAACCCTAAGGGTTCCTTTTTTACTATTTTGGTACGGAACCCTTAAAATATAGGTAGTCACTTTATCTCATTAGTATTACCATCGAAATAACTTTGGTACACTGCATGTAACGACAAGAACTCAATGAAATCATTGATTCTCCCAGGTAACTCCCGAAGATAACAAAAACAAACAACTCTCTAATCCATCGTTTCTCAACCTGGGGGTCGCGTTAAAGAATATGGGGGTAGCAATGTGTCCAAAAAATAACACCCGTTTACGAAACATCCTTTTATTAAACAAGGGGTTACACATATCATGTAGTTCGGTATTTGAAGCAAGTGTAAATATTATTTGTTACTTTATAGTAGATAAACTATTACTATATTTATATTATAGTGAGGGGGTCGGAAGGGTTTTACTTTGGTTACTTAATTTTTTGACTTTTTAGGGAATCGCGCACTAAAACGGTTAAAAAACGATACTCTAAGCCTTAGAGGGTTGTTTGTGTTTGATCAGCTACTGGCGGGAGCCAGGAACAAACGTGGTCAAGTTTTCACGAACAAACGCTAGTCAAGTGCGAAAAACAACGCGTGTGTTGTCACCAAAGGTTTTGAAATTCACCGTATTTAGATTGCTTGCTAGAGAAGTTTTATATGGAAACCGTGTCTGCCAGTTGGCGCATGCGATGTGAGCTTCATTAGTCGGGCATTGAAATGTCAAATCACTATATTTGCACAAACCCTTTGGCTCGGTATCAGTGCTCACATCATCATTCTAGAGGAGGGAAGGCTACTAGTCCGATTTCTGTAGTTCTCACCATCGATATGTATATGTAGTATGTATTGTTGTTCCACTGAAAGAAAGCTTGTCTGATTTAGAGCATATAAAGTATTTTTTATTCATTTGAACAAGTTACTTGATAGATACGACTAAGATCTTGGTTGAAGTGAACACAAGCCAACTTTATATGCTAGTATTGAACCGTTCTTGTTTGAAGTAAACAAGCTTTTCTTTCAGTGCACACACGCAACTAAAGTACGATTTTGAAATTCGAGGAGAGAGCGCTACCAGTTAGCATTATGAACAACTCGCCACTTCGTTCACAATGCGAACTATTGCGAACGGCTAAAGTATATGGAACAACCTGTCCACGTTGTTTCCCGAAACCTTGGGATTTTCAAGGCAATATGGACACTTACTCGACCCGCGTGCTCCATCTTCGCTTAGCATCAGGCAAGATTGAGGTCAAACGTGGGTTTAAGTGTAAATAAAAAACTTGCAATGCTTTTGACAGCGTGTCCTATTCAACAGTGAAGAACTTTAAAGCTATTGCGTATAATTGTAACACATGAAAAGCAATAAATGGTATGAGTATGAGTAATTTTAAAAATATCTAAATACAACTTCCCGATTACTTTCACAAACTGATTCCTTGTATATGGATCGTGTTAATAAATAGGGACTTTCACAGCAGTTCAGGTTTATGGGTCATCGTTTATTTATTTACTAGCTGTAGCTTCACTCGCGTGGACTTTTTTATACTCGGAGACCTTCGCGGGCGTGCGCACAACAACTTACCAAAGTTTCATCAAAATCAGATGAATGGTATAGGAATTCATAGAGGACAAAAAAACAAAGAAACATTCATTTTTTTATATACTTAATATAGATTTTATTTTTATTTACGACTAAAGCCGCGTTTGACCTTAATCTCACCTGGTGGTAAGTGACGATGAGCTCAAAATTAAATTCGTCTTTGCCAAGTCTTGGAAACGAATTTTTTCTCTAATACGAGTATTGCATGCAGCTAAATCAATATCCTAATTCCTGGAATCAAACGTACCGTACTTTGTAATTTTTATGCCTTTATCGCTATACCTTAAACGGCAGTTTTATTTAGTAGAGCATCTATTATTATACGCCAACAAATGTCATGGCATGAACAAACGTTGAACAAACGATTGTCGCTCACATTGTGCGTATAGCATCACGCATAATTATCTAAATACATATATTCGAATATTATTATAGTATCGTAAAGCTTTGGACACTTGGGTAAATTTTATAACACGTGTAAGAAAATCTATATTTGGTCAATCGGTTTCTAATTACTGTAGAATTATGAAGGCATTTACATTAATAAAGAATTAAAAATTCGCACATGTTATGTAAAAGGCCTAATTTATCGCAACAACTCTTTGCTATATCATTATGTTATGTAATTATGTTACTATGCAGTTATTTTAAATTGTGTAGTTTATTATTATATCCAGTTTAAATCTTATTCTAACCAATGGTTCTCCTCACAGAGATACTGTCTAACAATTTGTTACAAAATAAGTATGGACAACACTATCTTACTTGACAGTGACTAATATTTGACACCGGTTACGTCGAAAAC
Organism: Hofmannophila pseudospretella; assembly: GCA_947369225.1. NCBI lineage: Eukaryota > Metazoa > Arthropoda > Insecta > Lepidoptera > Oecophoridae > Hofmannophila > Hofmannophila pseudospretella. Next base: position 9,252,605 of record OX376316.1, read on the forward strand.
ATTAAAAGCCCACCTAGAAGGACTTTCTATGCTTCTATCTTAAAAAAATATCAAGCTTTTAAAAACCTTTTCAACTTTTTATATTTATTCCCACAACGGATAACAAATCCGGGATAAAGGATGTTTTAAATCTGACATAGCGGTTTGTCACATAGAGTTACAAAGAATAAGATAAAATAAAATAGCGAGTGGTTAGCGCACGGCTACATCTCACGAATGTAAGGTCATCTCCTCCATTGTTGTGTCATGCGCAATAAAAGATAATCATTTCGTGTATTTTGGAGCAATTTACGGACTCCGTACCGCCCACGGGCCCTCTTGTACTTGTGAAGACAATTTATTACAATAACCATCTTTAAAGATTTAAGATTTATGAAACGCCTCTTTTATCGAACACCAACATTTTTTGGTCGTAGCTTATTTCAATTGACACGATAACACTCTTGCAATAAATGTAAATTAGTTTCAGTAAGTGATTTCGTTATTATTTTATTTTCCAGATAAAATTTACACTTATTTCCTTATCTTAAGTAAGTACAGGTATTATAAACGACTTGTATGTATGTTAAACAGTTATTAATTACAACGACTTTCAAACGTACCGTTTCAATAAGTTTACCTCATAAAGCACCAAAAATCCAAGAGGTTTATCGGTCATCCTTTAAAATTTGAATAACGGTAACATTTTAACGGATAAACGTGTAATAAAAATCGAGTCGCCTCCGGAACACAAGGCTAGCTGACGAAAACAAGACAACCGATCGCCCTCTACATACCGGATTTTTTCTATTTGCTAGTCAAATTAAGTCTGTTTTAGCCTTGAACACTTCGCTAAACATATTTAGGTCATTAACCCTAGCCAAATCTGGTTGTGATTCACATCGTGAGCGAAATAATAATACAGTCTTGAACAGTTTTTGCGACCGTTCATTTACAGAGTTGATGTTTAGAATCGTCTTTTTTGTAGCGCTGCGAAGCGGTGTTGAAAATGTCCGGAAGGCTAAGTAATTAAGTTTTGTAGGCGTTCGGGCGTAGGAAGGCAGACTCCTTCAGCTGGTAGTAAACTAGTAACGAATGAATGTGTGAACATAATGAAGGCTTTTGAAAACAGGCAATTGTTGGGCGAGCATGTTGCTAATTTAACAACCTTTTCTTCCGCCAATGCTAGACATAAGTTGCTCATAAATTAGATAAGTTATATGGAACTATCCATACATTTTCCTCTGGCCGCTAACTATTAAGCGTTTAACTTTAAACACTACATGTCTATTACTCGATATTTGACAAGAAACTCTTCAAGTCTACAAATTCACACATGTACAGATTCAAACGGTCCACACATGCGACCGCGTTAAGTAATACAAAACAAAAAAATGTCCTTCGAAACGACCTTTTAACCGATCCTCGGCTGCGCAGGCGCGGGCTGTGCTTCCAACTCGAGTACCGTGTGCTATCGGTACTTATACTTATGGAAAAAAGGCTTCAACGGAATTTTATGTGCTCTCCGACCGGAGCGGTTCTTCATGCTGTCTTCGGTGTCCGCGGTAAATGCTAACAGCGTCCGATAACCCCGGCCACAAGGACAGGCTGGTCCGCGCTGCCCACCGTCTCGCTAGTTTTTATTGTGCCTCAAGCTAGTTTTACTACCGGTTCTTTGTAACGTATGTATGTATTTAAGTTCTTGATACAAAATTCCATAACTTTTCATATAAAATAAGAAATAGAAATATATTTATTGCCAAATTACAATACAATTTAAAATTATAGTACAAAGAATTATACTATAATTATATAATATAATATGTAATGTATATTTGGCAAAAGGGGGGAAAGTCAGCAAATGCTGACATACTCGGGTACCAAATATGCAGCGCTGTTTTTCATTTCCCCCCTTATCCCAAGATATTAGTGGGAGCGATAGTGATAGTGGGTAAAAAAAATATTAAAATTAAAAACTAAACATCAAATAGATTAAATACTTATGTGAAGTAAACGATTAGACTTAAATAATATACTGTTTCACGGTATTTTTATTGTATTTTATTAATTACGACCGGTTTCGTTTACACATCTTAGATATTACCTACCTACATGTAGTTAAGAAAATAATTATAAACAAATACCTGAAGATGTATAAACGAAACCGGTCATAATTAATAAAATACAATAAAAATACCGTGTAACAGTATATTATTTAAGTCTAATCATGTACTACAAGTTTCACTAAGTACCAACAACCGCAACAGTATTAACCATTTTCATGTAAAGTACGTTAGAATATACGTATATACGTTAGATGAATGTAACCGGCTAATAATATTAGGCCAATATTAAATGTAAATCAGTACCAGCACTATAGTCTGGTCTTAAAAACGCGCAATAATAAGCGTTATTTAGATGAAGTGGAACGTTAACCCCGCAACTTGCTTGACTAATTACATCGGACACCCTGTAGATTTGATACAAAAACCTACAATAGTCGTAACTTAAAAAATATTTTTTTATAGTCATGTAAAATAGACAGTCATTCCTAATCAAGAGCAAACGGAAAACATGTACCGAAGGCTTTTGGGCACGATCGAATAATAATTATTGTTTGTTGCGTACTTAATTGTAGCAATGTAACCGTTTGGTATAGTACAGTAGATCACTATATAATTAATCATTTTGGCATATTAGAATAACATTTTGCCAGTGATTAATGTGTCGATAATTACTAGGAACACTAACACCTTAGAGCAGCGTTGAAATTAGGTATGGTAAGCCGCAAAATGTGTTAAGGTTATTAACGACTACCTAAGTAATGTCGATGTGATTCTGATTGCATGAGCGATAACCGTTTCGATATTTGGTGCGTCATAATCGTAATTGTTATGTATTTCTGTGATGTCGTGCAAAATTCCAAGTATTCGGAAGCACGGACGAATAAATAGAGGAATAGAGTTTATTTTTTAAATAAAATAGGAAGTCTGTTTTTTTTAATTTATAAAAAGATCGTCATAGCTAAATATAGATTAGCCGAAGAGGTCAAAATCCTGGTTTTCTGAGAAAAGCGCCCAAGTAAAAGGTCGTCTTTTTCAAATTTACTTTTAAAAACAGCTATTGAATATTCAAGTGCACGTATTGGCCCGGCGTTAATTTAAACGAGGCATGTTAAAAACCTCACCGGCGGAGAAACACTAATTGTTGCCAAAAAGTGATGCGGGAAGGCTGAGCCACTTTAATGGCCAAATAATGAGTGTTCGCATTCAAGGTTGCCCGCACTGTTCCTCGACAGGAAACGCAAGTAACTGAATAGATATAGACATGGCAATTACGGGGCCTTGACTTACCGTTTTAGAATAAAAACCGCACTATTTAAATAACACTCGCGTAAGAAGGCTTGGACGCTTGCTGTGTTATGCCTATTTTAGACTGATCTCATACAATTCTATACCTATATAATTTGCATACTGCTAACTCGTAGCTGTTACTAACACACGTCATATGTTACCTACAGTAGGTACTCACTTTTATGCATATATAGGCATAGAATATAAGATATTAGGTATGCGGCACGAATCTCTGTATTTGCCACAGACTTAAGAATATTGTCTTTGGATCAGGTTACGAATTTTTATACGGCAAGTCATTTTTAAATAATTATTCTAATAAGTATTAGTCTTCTATCCGGTTATTTCCAGGCTCTATTAACTAATTAGCATATCCATAAAAAATAGTGATAGTAATATTTTTAGTTTGACGCCGGTTTTTATATTTTTATTTTTATTTATAAATTCTCCTGCATCGTCAACAACACATACGTTGCGACTCAGAGAATCTAAATTACCTAATGATAATGACGGTCTGGTTTCAAATGCCAGAGTCAGACACAATGTGCTAGAAGAAGAATATTTAATATGGCATTTTATGCTCCCTACGCAATAATAAATAATTAATTATCAATAACACGTTTCCTAAGGACGTCCTCTACGCCGTAGCATGACCAGCGTAGGTGTATAAGTTTTTTATATCTCGTAGCACGTATAAACCCCGAGCCTTGAACAAGAATACGCATAAATTGATAATAATAATGTGTACCAAATTGTTTAGGTCTATAATAGTACACATTTATTGAAAAGTACAAAAGAGAGGAAGCTTATACCCAGTGAAATGATTATATGAACTGAGAATGATGATGTTTGAAAGTATTGATGAAGTAAAAAAAAATACAAATTAATTGGAATTGTGAAAGAACGGTTCAAGGGACGTGGTCCAACTCCCCAGCCCATCTAGTTGATCCAAGACCCTCATTTATAGGGTTATAAATAGTTTAACCATTGTTCTAATGCACATGTCTCATTGTTTTTAGACAAGCTCCATAAAAGAACTATAGTTAAATATAAATAATTTATTCTTTAAGTGCTAGTGGTCGTTTCAATTCAAACAAGGAGATAACAAATTAATTTCACAATAATTACGGGTATTTGCTAATATGCACCATAGTACTTTAAAGATAATGCTCCGTTATACCACGGAACGGACGCACAAGATAAACGAATTGACTTCTAAACAATTAGCAAATGACTTGTGAAGTTTTTAAGTACTTAGACATAACAAGTTACTTGACAACATTGAAACTAAAATGGCTAATAAGCGTAGGTTCTTCCATGTTAAGACTAAAGCCATTCACAGATAACTGCACATAATTTACATGCAATTATTTACATGTTACTTATGTTACATTTTGATGTAAAGGTCTAGCACATGTGTCCAAAAAATCACGAAAGGATATTCGTCGCGTACGCACGGTCTAACGAATCGATGCGAAGTAAGATGGTGTGTATTTCATCATTACTTACGCTAGTAGGTACATAGTGTCATGTGAGAAATATGTGAGAATAATTTCTAAAAGAAGCCAGAATGTGTCTCTGAACCAATAAATATGTATTTCCACTTTTGATTAGTCATTTGTTGGTTCTGAATTTTGACTTGGCTGCGCTAGCTCATGTCAATGTGAATAGAACTTAACGCCGCTTCAACTGCATACTTCAAATGATGAAGTGTCTTTATACCACTATCATTTGCATCAAGCCTTAAAAGCGGTGCCGACTTCATTCCTCACCGTCCACAGCGCATTTTATTCCAAATTCGTGAGTTATTTCAAAGTCGGATCGTTTACTTTTTGCCTTTTTTTGCAAAACTCGTATTTTAGTAGCGTGCCATCTACATTTACATCTAAGAGTAGTCCAGCATACTTACTTATACCTACATCATTATAGTTTTAACTGTAGGTCGATAATGTTTCCCAAAAACCAACTCCGAAAATCTTTTCGCCATTCGGAGTTTTTTTTTTAAAGTTTTTTATTTCTTTTAATCTTAGATTGGGTCTTAAATTTTTGTTTCACCGGGCCCTTGATCATCTACTCGTAGCTATACCAATGCATTTTGAAATTATTTCTTAATTAAGTATTGTATAAATAAATAAATCGACTCCATAGAGCCAACCGCTCCACGTTATTAATTTATTTACTTACATACTCTGCCACATATTCCACCGAAAAAAAGAAAAATGCTAAATTATGTACTTTTAAATACTGTACCTACCTATCATTGAACGACAGAGATTATCTTTAACTTAACACGATCAAGTAAGTTTAAATGACCTTTAACAGAAACAATGGTGCTGCTCATTGCAACTTATCTTTATAGGAAGCTTTGTGCTCCGAACCCACGATTTGTTCTTAACAAGGGCAAAAAGGTAGGAAATACCATGGTAATTTACAAATTTAGATCGTGGTTTGATTGATAGATAGATAGAAACAGTTTATTGTATTTTGATTCACATATAGTCACTTTTTATTGCTGTCACTAAGTGATGAATTGGTCAACATTCATAATATTCAATTTTAATGCTGTGATTGAGTCACATTTCTGACTTTGATATCAAGAATTAAGATACAAAAATAATAGTAGAAATTCCGTATGGATTTTTCATTAAATCCCAATAAATATTTATCAAAATTACCATTTATGTTGATAGTATTCTGGTAAAAAGAGAGCAAATATTTAGATGCCGTGTATCCTATAGCTAGAACAACCACCAAAAATTAAAAAAAAAAAAACCTATTAATATTTTAAAAATCTTACCTAATAAAGATTTAAAAAAATATTTACGTGCACATTTGCGAGAAATAAGTGCCAACTTGTTGTCTTTTTGGAAAACAACGAGCTCTCAACAACGTGGTACTCCATGGAGAGAGATTCCAAATTAGAGCCCGCGCCGTCACGCCTGCCTGCGCAGACGCATACAATTACGGACCCGTACAAAAAAGAACCCCAACAATGCAAGCATCGTCCTTGGATCCCTAACAAAAGCCGAGAAAGGGCAAGGGAACTCGTTTGGGCCAACCTTGGGACTTTCACTGACTACCTACGCACATTTGCTATATTTTGTACAAAATAGGTATTTTTAAATAATGTACATAGTTTGAAACTAAGATATTATGCCTGTCATATTGCACAATTTACTGCAATATGAAGGTACTGAGTATAATTAATTTGGAACGATGTCTGATACGAGTATACGATTATACCTTACTTTTCCATAGTTTATTAGCAGTAGATACCTAGCTGAACGAATATGAATGGAAAGTAGTAATAATAATGTTATTTATAATACTACAATCCACGCAAGTTGAAAATTACGATATATCAACCGTAGCCGGTATATGCAGGAAGCGTTCAGTATGATTGTCGGCAGATTTAGGTCGAGATTGGATTTGTTATAAAACGTACTTTGTCCCACCGCGCTAATTATATTGTAGCGATACACACACAGAGTTGTGGGTGTGTGTATGCGGAGGCGAGTATTACCGTTATGGAGGCACATACCAGTGACGTCAACAAGGCCTCATGCCTCCGACGCCGCACGAATACGTTATAATCAACCGAGGACGAATAGGCACTACTTGATACATAAATTACTTTTCAAGTCACCCAAGCTGATTATTTCTTAACATATTAAGTTATTTAACATTATTCTTTTCCATTTTTTCAGATCGCGATGTATTTGGAGAGCGAAACACAGAAGATCGTCGCACAAAAGAACCCAGAAGATTTATTTCGTCAATTCTTGGTGGTGACATCCCCTACGGCAGTCACAGAGGACATGTACTTACACAAGCTGAAAGAAAACAATATCTACCTGTTGTTAAAGAAGATAAGAAAAAAGAAGAAAAACCCCTAATAAAAGAGGAAAAGGACCCTTTAGAAAGTGAGCCAGTCGTACTTCCATCTGGAAGCGCACCAACACCAGAATCGGCGCCATCTCCTGGTGTTGACAATAACGTTACTTGTCAAAAAGTATCAGTCATTCAAAGAACACCCTCACAGTCGCAGTTCCGTGACAATAAAAAGGAATTGTCAGACGTGAGCATTCCATCGACCTTGCCCACTACAGAACCAGAGCAAGATCAACCAATCGATTACGTTATAGCCAAAAAGCGAGGTGAATCAGAAGATGAAGAAACTGAGAAGAAAATCAGAGAACAAAGACGGACCAGCAGCTCAAAAATAGCAAATGGAATTTTAGCAAGGCCCATTTTAGTTCTCCGAAATTGTCCAGCCAATAAAGTGCCGGGAATAATGAACGCTGCCGCAGGGCATGGGCGATCGACTGGTGGTAATGGATCCAATGGTAATTCTCAGAGCAGTGGAGGCTCGGGGAGTTTTAGTTCAGGAGGTGGTAGCACCGCCCCGTCCTCAGGTGGTGGTGGAGCTATTGGGGGTGGCTCAGGAAGCGGTGGCAACGGGCGTGATGGACGATCTAACTATGGCCCTAATAGTCCACCCACTGGCAGCCTTCCACCTTTTTATGAGACTCTCGGTCCATCGACCAAAGGTGGCCAAAATTCATTTAATGCCAATAGTAACTTTTCAAATGATTTCAACATAATTAATGGTTTCAATATGGACTGCGAAAATAATGATAACTCCACGAACTTCCCAGAACAAAGCAAGCAGTATTCTCTAATGCAAAACGCACATTATGGCCTTGCCTTAAAAGATGAGGACATTGATTATGAAAATAAATTGGAAAACCTTGGTGCTATCGGAAGCTATGGAAGTAATTTTGATGATTCTATGGTTGTAGATATGGGCGAAGATGTAATAGATAACTGCCAATTTTCCACTCTATCGCTCAGTGGCGCAAATGAGGGTATCTTAGGAAGTCTATCCGGCTCAGCTGAAGACTTTGTAAGTCTCTTAAATAATCATGTCGAGTCTATTACCGATTCAGAACTACGAGAATCGTCATCATCTATTACTCCAGACTCCGTTCACAATCAAACAGACATCGAATCTCTGGCAGAACAAGTTAATTTAAGTAGACAGTATTATGAAAAGGCTAATTATTTGGCTTTTGCCAGTCAAGAACAGGGTTCGTCGTACAATTTTGCTAAAGAGCGCCCGGACTTATTGATGCAGCTAAATCCGGCATTACTTCAGCACAATGAGGGTCAAATGCAGCAATTACAAATTCACGTTCAGCTTCAGCAAAGGCAACCGATATTGTCTCCTGGTTTCCCCTTCGCTAGTCACTCGTTAGAACTGGACTCGCCGACGGGAGTATCGCTGCCTTCACCAGGCGGGAACAACTCTCTGGACGGCAGCTCCCACATGGAGAACTCTTCCCTCAGCCCTGCTGCCGCTGTAAGTCTCAAGAAAGGCCCTGTCACCGATAACAAAATGAATATCTTGCAACAAAGGGTAAGCATCACTTGATTTTAAGGCGAAGCTTTGATTCGTTTTTCTTCTTCAATGTCGTCAAATAAAAAAGATCAGAAAGACGACATCGAAGTTTAATAATGAATAGTCGTTATGTATGACTCTGAGCCTGAATCAACTTATGCTTTAACTTACTGCACCACGTCCATTCATATTTATTTTTATTATTAGTTTAAAATAGGACAGCTTGATTGATTAAGCTCAGCCTTACAAATTAATAATGAATGTAAAGTCCCAATCTTTCTTTGTGTCCCTAGAATATTAAGTAGCTAGCTGTCCTTAGGACGCAACAAGGAATAACCGGTCCTGCTCTTTTCTTTTTTCAGTTGGGTCTTCCTGCAGAGCTTCCATTGGAATTCATTAATGGTGGACACGGTGTGAAAAACCCACTGGCGACAGAAGCAAATGCCAGACAGAGAGAAGAGGAGAAGAACAAACAAGTATTAGTGAGTGAGGACGATCCAACGAAATTCGTTTGCAGAATATGCTCGAAGAACTTCACCTTACAGAGGCTTTTAAACCGACACATGAAATGCCACTCGGATGTGAAGCGATACCTCTGCACCTTCTGTGGAAAAGGATTCAATGACACATTCGACCTCAAACGACACACGAGGACGCATACTGGTGTACGGCCCTACAAATGCAACCTTTGCGAAAAATCTTTCACCCAAAGATGCTCATTAGAATCTCATTGCCTGAAAGTTCATGGAGTCCAGCACACATACGCATACAAAGAGAGAAGGACTAAGGTAATTTACTTAATTAAACGTATTTATAGGTTACCGGATCTACTACCGGTTATCTACTACCGGTTATCTCTTGGAAGTCATCACAGTATACCATCTTTCAAGAGATTATCGGTTTATTCACCCATAAAAACTCCAGCTAAATAATATTAAAATTACAGTGGATCGAGGCGTAGAGCGGGATTTTTGTGCAAATTATTCGATTTTATCCGAATTTGACTGTTTGACTTTTATTTCGTCCGTGACAGTACCATTGAGTGATTAATGGCAGGGGGAAGAGATGGGAAGGGGAAGAGATGGGAAGGGGAAGAGATGGGAAAAAACCATCCGCACAGGCCTAAATTATTTGAATTAGTATATACCTTTGTATCTACATGTAGTAGTAGTAGCACTATCTAACGAAAACATAGCCGAAAACTTTACTGCTTTTCCAAATATCTATACTTACCCGTAAATAAAACATCTGAATTCTAATTTTAATCTAATTAAATTTTCAGATGTATGTGTGCGAGGAATGCGGCCACACGACTTCGGAGCCGGAGGAGCACTACATGCACCTCAAGAAGCAGCACCCATACTCCCCAGCGCTGCTGAAGTTCTACGACAAGCGGCATTTCAAATTCACGAACGCCACCTTCGCAAACCAGCTCCTAGGCCAGCTTCCCATGCCGGTTCACAACTAATTGTACCTACAATACAACAATTCCTAATGACTGATTTTCCTTTTTGGAACAATGGAAACTCTAGGTACTTAAACATTACGAATTTATTCCGTCCGTTATAAGGTAAATCCAAAATCTAATACAATGAAAATCACAAACCCAGTGCTCACTTAGGTGATTTTGACGCACATGAAATTCCTCTTAGTTATGTAATTGATATCGTCTTCCAAAATAAATGTAGACATTCCGCGTTTTTTAACTTTTACACGGTTTATATTAAACTATTAGAACAATACATCGTTTGTTCTTATTAAAATACCTTTATTTTTTAACAGTCAATGTGAAACTCCACTGGCCTACACATTAGGCTTGACTGCAATTAAAAAATCAAAGTATCGGGTATTATGTGCAATCTTTGGTGATGGTACGGGACTACGTATAAGTTTAGGCGATAGGTAAGATAGACTAGACTTTTAGATTTAGCGCGTAGGAGTTGTTAGAAACTGATTGTGAGTTTCGTTTCAAACCAGCCATGGATTGCTATGAAGAGATTATAGGATGGTGCTAAGGATAAGTATTAATTACGTATATTGGTGACGCTGGCTTGAAATGAAGCAAGTATGGATCGGATGACATTTCTTGTCCGATTCATAGAACTTAGAAAATATATCAAAGGCTACATTCGGTAGAACTCCATAATAAGGAATCTCTTTCCTCGTTTTAGTGATACTAGCTTCTAATTATCTCTCAAAATATTAACTCAAATTATGTCACAAGTTTTATGTGTATAATGATGTTATGTTTGTTCTTTGTTTGTATTGTACTTATTATGATATCAAAATTTTTAAATTCATGGTGACAGCCCATGGGCTCACAACATGTCGTACCAAGTATAATTGCATTTCTACAAATATTTATAACTATTTAATTTAAAAATATTGATCGGTTATAGTTTGTGCTGTGAGTGTGTGTGTGAGTTGTGTGTATGCGTTATTTAATGAGTCGATTGTTATTATTTTATACTTAATGTACATCGAGGTCGAATTGACGAAGCGCTTCCGAGTTTGAGAATGTATTTAGGAGACTACGATGCTCAATTCACGCTTTCACGGCGAGCTTGTTTATAAAAATATTATTAAAATTGTAAATACGTCTAAATTTAGAAAATAGTAAAATTTGAAAATGTAATATTACCTACTTAGACGTACCTAATTAGCGTTTATGAGATTTTTAACGGATAAAACTGTTATAGTATTCTGAAAAATTTGGTAAGTTTTGATATTACTGGAACTTTTATATATTGGCTTATCATAATACCTATCATCGGTCGAGTACACAGAGTACGATAGCGCAATGCCTCGATTATACTTGTCTGTTGCATTTACTAGCATTTTGATATCATTGTCAATCTATAGTTTCATAATTAAGAAACAAACTCTTTTGTTACTCTGTAATGATAAGCAATATATCACGATTAAAACATTACTTTGTAGTTTCATTATAAAAATCTCACGTAATAAACCCATTTTCTGTGTACCGTACCGTACTGTACTGTACCGTAGTGTTAACATGAACGCCTGAAAAATTATAAAAGCTAATGAATGAAACAAGTGTAACTTCTATTCAAAAATCGTTTATGATAGGGTATTATTTTTTCATTAGTCGGATATCAGATCATTGAAAACTATCGCGATTAATTCCCAAGAGTAAAATCAATGAATACTTTATATAATATGTGGTGCGATGCGATACGATTTCAATAAAGACAGATTCTATTGAATGTTAACGGTGCGAGGGATCAGACGACTAAGTATATTTTACAAAATCATTTTCAGTGATAATTAAATATGGAAAGTTATCCTCCACTGATAAAGGAATACCTGAATAAAATGCGTTATTTTGTATATTGGCCCCTAAAACTAGCCGGAATATGCAGGTTTGCCATTAAAGGTGATCGAATAGTGAAGATCTCGTTATCTTCAGTAGTCTTTATAGTGATCGCCCTGATTGCCACAAACTACTGCGCATTCCATCTTCTGTACAAACTGAGTTACATACAGGAGTACTTGCTTCTTCCAGAAATAGTGATAGTGGTGATCTTTGATATATTTCACACTGGGGTTCTTTCGAACATAGCGTTAACAAACAGAGGGTGTGTCACCCAGTTCATTAACACTGGGATTCGAATAGATACCTTCCTAGGAGTCGAACAGACGGAGTTTATGAGAGAAATATCTGCTAATATCTACTCTATCTTAGTGGCCGTCAATGGGTTCTGTCATATTACGATATTGCTCGTCATGTTTTTCACTTACATAGTACCAGACTCATCTGTATATTTGTTTGGCGCTATTTATTTCGCTCTACTAATGTTTATTTATTACGATTTGGCATTATTTGTAACTCTATATACTTTTCTCACTTTGAGAGTGCGATACTTGAACATTTCTTTAATGAAGAATGCGGGAATGAGTCCAGAACACTTGCCGGCGCAATTTCCTTTCAACGCTATATTTTGGGACAAGAAATTCGATGATCTGGTAGATTTCCATATGCGGGCCGAGCCAGAACAGATTATTCAGGCGTTTAGAATGTTGTTCAATCAACTGCGATGCATCGAAAAATGTTACAGTTTTACGGTACTTATATACCTAAGTTCAAAAATTAAGTAAGTACCTTTTTAATTTTTCAAATTATTTCATTAACACTTTTATGATTTTCAGATTTTCTTATGTTTGACATATTTGATCATTGGAACTTTCGTGATTGTTCAAGCCTTTATTATCTATGCTAAATCATCGGTAAGTCCTCTAAACCGTGACAACTATGATAATGTTGAGTTGATCTGTGATAGTGCATATTATGTATACTGATGAACTTTTATTTTGGTTGGTTCTACTCTTCCATGATAAGAATAATATGGATATGCCTCCAGGACATGGACGTGCTACGGCTGACCACTGTAACCGGATGGGGAGCAGTAAGCTGGGCTTTCCAAGTGGGCATGTCCCTGCAGACAGACATGTTCTACGGACAGATAAAGCAGACCAACCTCATTTGTACTTACATACAGTTGAAGCCTATGTATCCTGGTATGTTTTGGATCTTATAAAAACCACTCTTGACTGCTTAAACTGTATTTATTAACTCCAATTCGATATACTGACAAAGTTACATGGAAAAATAATTGACTTCTTACTCTGATAGCTCAATTGGGTTGCCCGCCTAAAACCTTAAAAAACCCTACTTACTCTATTTTTCACAGTATGATGTTACATTTTGTTTATCGTAATAAAGAAGTGTTTATAGTCAGGGCCGCAGCCAGAGCTGAATTTATGGTGGGGCAGTGAAGGTTAGGTAGGTAGATTAACTAGGGCGGGACCAGATGTCGCTTACCCCACGCTTTCTCCCTATATATATTTTTAGTATCGATTGCTGCGACATCTCTGTCATTAATTATTCATCGAAAATCTTACGAACATGTAACTATTAACAGTATTAGTACCTGCATAAATACACATTGAAGGTAGTTCTTATGTAGGGCACTGACCATTTTAGGGTAGGGCATTGCTCCCCAGCTACGGCCCTGTTTGTACCTAAAACGAAAATTAACGTCGTTACCCCATGCATTGAGAGCATCGGTGGGCAGTGGCTAGGACACCGGACTTCTATGCGGGAGGTTCGGGTTCAAAACCATGCAATGTCATGTATGTACCTACTTATAGAGTTTTTTTGGATTTCTCGAAGACATACGTAATGCTCCGTCGGGAAAGAAAACATCGTAAATAAACTTTAGAGATACGGCGTCGAGTCTGACAATACTTCATACTTACTTAATACACATATATAGGTTTTGCCATGCAAAAGGCGGAATACTGACCAATAGTCACGAATTCAACGTTATTGTAGAGAGTTAGAACCACAACCCGCTAATTTGAATATTTTGTACACCACCACCACACCACGATCTTGAATATTTTGCCGAATTTTTTTAGAATATCCCTAAAGGGCACGAGGCTCGACTCGCCCTTGACCCCCCACCCGATAGTAGTTCACACACAGCACCTACATACCGCCCGCGCCGGCGCGGGCGGCGACCGCTTCTGGCGCATTCACGCGGTATCGACATATTCTAGGCCGCTTCTCCCCGATCCCTCCCTCCCCAGCGACGTCCTAAGCCGAGGTCCGTACCCACCTGGGTGCCCTTAGGCAGTCACTTCTTATAGTAGTTTTAAGTCCTCCTCCAGCCTGGAGCGCACTTAGCGCTCGCCCCAAAAACCCCGGTGAAGCTGTAAAGGTCATTAGGACCAACAGCAATTGACAGTACGAAAAAAAACGCCCTGACCATTTTTAGTAGGTACTAAATATTTTCCGATTTCAGTACCCCACGCCCCCAAAATGTTTTTCTGGATCCGCCCCTGTTAAATAACAATTTCAGATGCAGTGTACAAGCTCACACGCGGCGTCATTCGGACGCTGGAGGTTCGCGACGCCCGCGCTTCTATCTACGGACTCTTCTACTATGACACGGGTCTCATGCTGAGGATCGGATCCTCGCTCTTCGTCTACATCATCATGCAGCTTCAAATAGCTTTCCCTAAGAAAGATGACTTACCTGGTGTGAGTAATCTAACTACAGCTATAGTGTAACATTCTAGGTTTTCAAATGCGATGCATTGCTTAAGAAATAAACCATAATTATTCGAAACAGAAGTTATGTTTTATTTTATCCTTAAAATATTATTATTATTATTTGGTATTTTAATACCTAGTGAAATTAAATTAGAATATACTACGGTATTAGGGTTCTGTACTTACCAAAATCGTAAAAAAGACTTCGGTGTCCGTCCGTCCGTCCGTCTGTCTGTATGTCACAGCTATTTTTCTCAGGAACTACTAATACTATCGACTTAAAATTAGACGCAGTTGTAGGACTTGCTTGCGCGGGCAAGATTTGAAATATTTGAAAATAATTTTATTTTTATTGAAAATGAGATCCCAAAGTGTGGTCGTAATCTGAAAGTGGGATAACTGGGGCAAGTGGGATGGATATGAAAGGACTTTATTCGCATATTACAAAACTATTTTTTATTTTATGCGAAAAATGACTATCTTCTATATTTTACAGGGAAGATAACTAAAGTAAAAGTAAAGTAAAATACACTAACGAACTACCTACTTATTAAAAAAATACAATTATTATTATTAATTTTTAACAACAAAATAATCTTAAATAATTACCTACTGATAGATGGAAAGTGTTGTATGTATTCAAAGAAAAATAAACGTAGTCTAACAAAATATTATTTTTGAAGAAAATCCATTGAAATGATACTTATTTTTTGAAAACGAAAAATACCTATATATTTTTAGAACGGAACCCTCGGTGCGCGACTCCGACTTGCACTTGTCGAGTTTTTCATAAACGCCCTTTGCCTTTCTATGGATGGCTCATAACATAACGTATAAATGTCGCAGGGAAATAACCGAATTAAGTGAAATAGCCGAAAACTTCCAGCTACGCCCCATTGGTCGCCCCGCCGCCGTGCCCTGCACCCGGCCCTGCACAAACGCTGTACCCGCGGATTGCCAGCCCTCGCCCAGGCGGCGTCTGCAAACACCATAAGACTAAATAATACGGTTTTATTCAACTTCTATTACTACCTACTGCTATGATAGCTGAATGAAATTACCACGGCCGGTGGTTAAGTCTAAAGCAAAAAATATGACTGCTTCATAAATGTGTATGCTGCTAGCTTCGATCTCATGATAGAATCTTTTTCTTACAAGCTTTGCCCAACACCAGTACGGTTTCTTAGGTCCATTTCTTTATAGATACTTCAACGATGTCCATGATATTACTAAATTTAGTAGGCACTCTTTAAAACAAATTCTTAAAATCCACCTGAATGAATTTAGCTACGATCAAACCGAGAAACTATTACGTCCACAACAATAAAACTTCACTCATCTACAGCATGCACACATACATAATTTCACACTCACCCTCTCACACATAAACATACACACCCTTACATACACTTCCACCCCAAAAACACCCTCACACACACCCTTTCATTCCCCCTTACATACATTCACAAATAATAATTTAAAAAAATATATATATTATAATAAATTGTAATTTGTGACTATTAATGGTATTCAGTAGGGGGCTGTATTTGTCCCATGGATAGCTACCAAGTTGTCTATGGGATGAATGCTGACCGTTATTGAATACCTTCTTTTTGGGAAAGCACTGTCTCCCAAGATACAGGTTCGCCTAGTTTGGGAGTCAGGGTATTGTTCGATTTACTAATTTGTGATGTTTTCAATAAAGAATATTTTATTTATTTATTTAATATTTATGGAAACTTGTCAAAGTATATGTCGCAGGGAAATAGCCGAATATCCTAGGAATTTGGCCAAGGCTGGGGATAACTATTGCTCTGAGGGTCCGGATCACCTTTGGCGGAAGTTGGAGGGTATGAAGGGAGGGCAGGTTCCCCGGGGTTCTTTCCTCCATACTACCTATTCTTTAAAAAGGTTTAGGCCGGTACTTACGTACACGCAAATAACGCAATATTTACAGTCCTCCCCCCTCCACCCAATCTCGTAACTCATTATTACATGATAAACAGTTTTAATCCACAATCCGTCACTACTGACGACCAATAAATCCCAAATCCCTAGAGTATTCGGCTATTTCACTAAATTCGGCTATTTCCCCGCGTCATATACTTGATTCATAATGCGTAGGTTTACCATTATATGTATACTTAATACCTTGCTAGTCATACCTACCTAATACTTACCTACATGTATGTAATTAAAGCTATTGTAACATTCTCATAAAGTGTCAGTTTAGTTCGAGGGATGGTAAAAACAGTCGCATCAGCATCCGTAAACAATAATAGTGTCGTAATTAAATTTAAAGTTGGTATATATTTTATCAGCTATCTATAGGTAATTTTTTTCTGTTTATTATGGGAATAATTAGTACTTACAACTTGTACATAGAATATAGCACCTACATATAATTTCATAAATAATATTTATTTAAAAAAGCTTCTGTAATGCTTAATTTGGGTGGGTTGGTTCAAAGATGGCTGATAAAATAAATTAAGAAAAAGAAAATTTGAGCTCTATGAATAAAATACCACCGTAAATATTTGCAATGCAATACAATACTAATATTATTTATTGCACACTAGACAAAAATACAGAACAGAATAAAAGATACAATTACAATTAGCGGCCTTATAGCTTTAAACTATTTCTTCCAGGCAATGCGGATGTTGATACGAATGCATTTAACAAGTTAAGAGGTTTTTATATAATAATGTGAATGTTTTTATATTTATTTACTACAAACAACTATTGGAAGTTTCCCTTTTACAAAATTGAACTGAGATACGAGTACACCATTTTAACGTGATTTTTTGTAAACTTGTTGAGCCAACAACGTTGTCTATTTTGAAAATAAAATACATAAGGGTCGTTACGTAATGGACGTCGCCGTGTATAATATTTATTACCGCATCGGTGAACCTACATTACGATAGGGCAACTCAATTAAGTGTACAAAGTAAATTAATTTATTAGTTTCGTGTTTGATACAAAATTAGTAGTTTATGAAAAAAAAATTGTCACGTACCTTCTTAAATATTTTTTTAAATATTTCCGTTTTTAATGCCGACGACACAAGATGACAACTTAGACCACGCACTATTGTAGACGGAGTTTTGACGAGCTGTCATGGCGTGTTGGACGCTTCACAATAGTTTGTATTTCATGGTCGTAGAAAAAGTATTGTATGCAACTGCACGTAATTAGCCATTGTAAAACTCGCTAAGCTCGTATCAAAAACTAAAAACTCATTTTACAATGGCTGTAATTACGTGTCAGTTGTATAAACTACTAATACTACGTACACGTTTTAATATACTAACTTACGTAAGATGATACGACTGGTAGGTACTATTACTGCATCTAGTGCCTTAATATTAAGTAATAAATGCAATTGATTTAACTCAAATAATCCGCATTCGCATGAACGTCTGAATGTCCAGAACATCACTATTATTGCAAACCTTGAGTAGTCAAATATTAACTTAACAGTTAAGACAAAAGTTGACCTTGTAGAAACTAAGTAATTCTTATTGTTGCTGAAGTTTAGAAAATTACAGAAAATCACCTTAGCTGATTCAGTAATTGCTTACATTTCAATAACAATGCCATACAAGTTAAAAATTTCGTCAGATATTTTTCTGTAATGTAATGAGAAATTATGTTAGGTTGTCAACAAGAAACGTATTCGGATTTTTGGTATATAACAGTGGCAGGAACTGTACTGAGTCAGTTTACGGTCGGTTCTGCTGTGGTTCACAGATAGCTTCCTAACGAAATTAAGAAACCATGAAGAAATTCCTGTGCCTTTTGTCAGTTGCCGCCCTGCTCGTGCAAGTTGTAAGTTTTTTTTTATACTAGTGACCCACCCCGGGTTCAAAAGACCATCTTCGGAAATCAATCTATTGGTTCGCCCTCACACCTAGACGCCCGTTGCCATATACTACTACGTCTTACTACCAAATATTCTACTAAAATATTAGTAAGAACAGTGAGAACCTTTTTTGTAAAACTGAGAATGTTGTACTTTTTCCTACGCCCTTGTGAGCTTTAGGTACAATACTAAACCCGCATATGATCTCGATCTCGCCTGATGGTAAGCGACGATGAGGTCGACGATGGAGCATGCGGATCCAGTAAATGCCTATTCACTCTGGCCTTGAAGATCCCAAGGTTGTAGGTTTCGGGAAATACAGGCGCCGGCAGGCTGTTCCATTCCTTAGCCGTTCGCATAATGAACGAAGAAGCAAATCGCTTCGTACGAGCAGATGGGATATCAACAACATAAGGATGGAACCACTCCCCGCGCCTGGTAGTCCAAGGCGGAATGGAGATGCTGGAATTAGGTCGTGCAATTCCGATGCGTACTCTCCGAAATGTATCCTATAAAATACCGATAGACAGGCAACCCTGCGCCGATGTTCCAGTACCAGCGATTCGTCACCTATAAAGCGCTTAGCGCGTTTCTCCACTGAGTCAAGAGCAGCCAGTTGGTACTTAGCTGAGCCGTCCCAATGGTGGCAGCAGTACTACATGCACGACCGGACTTGGGCTTGGTAAAGGTTTAAGAGCTGTCCCGGCGTGAAGTACCGCCTAACCTTACAGTAAAACAGTGTTTCATGTAATTATAACTATCTTTCTTCAACTTTTCTAAACAACGCAATTAGGCATTATCTCCGTTTTGCAACCATTGTAATTTTTTCTTTTATTATTTACAGTTCTCTATCCCGGCCGATCCACCTGTTGATGGTAAGAAAGATTTAGATAAGAATTACTGATATCTCAGCCTTATAACTACCGCAAATAGCATGTAGGTATAAAGACGCACTCATATTTTATAAGAAATATAGATATTAGGTTTTGGCTTAATATCAATATGCGAGTAGATTTTCCAGTGCCACAGGATTCGGTACCTTCCAGTTCCAAGTTTAGTTCCGGTATGTTAAGACTGTATTTAAATTAAACTGACTAGTAGGTAAATAATTGCTATTTATATTGTTGTAGGAAAGTGGAAGATTAATTTTTAACTTAACGAATAAAAAAAAATACGATCGTCAATTATATAATATTTATTTGCAAATCATCGTTAAAACTTATGATGGATTACAGATTGTGGATAAGGTATTCAGACGCCTTTTGTTTTAGTTATCAATCAGAACCACGTTAAAAATATACACCTCTAGAGGTGTATATTAATTAATTAGTAATTAAGTTCTAGAACTTAATTAGAAGTCTAAAATTTAATCTCTAAAACATTTCAATAAGTACCGACTGTTATTTAGAAAAACGCTATGAATTCATTTAACTAATATAGAATATCTACATCTAATAATTAATGATATACCCTAAGATAGAAAATAAATACCTCATGACGCCCTGTCATGAGGGCGTCACTGGTACTCCATAATCTGTGTTATGGAAATCGCATAAAATATTCATTGAATTACGCAAAATGGCGAGGGTTATATTTCTGGTCAAGCTCCTAACTAAATTTTAATTTCTTAATTTGTTTGCTGATGATATATCATTAAATGATCATTAATATGACATTAACAACACTATAAATTTAATAATGAATTGGTTAAATAATAATAATTTACAAATTAAGCTTACTAAGACTAATTATATTTATTTTTATAAAAGACTAAATATAAATTACAGCGGACAAACTATCTCTAAAGAAAATAGTGTAAACTTCTTAGGTAAGTATAATACGAGTAATTGACCAGAGATTTAATTTAATTTAATAAAATAATACTTGAGCTTCCCTTTCCCTTTTCTTAGTGACCCTAACGAGGCTGACATGGTCACCTTGTCATGTACCTACCAAAGCCTCTAAATTAAGATATAAAAAAATAAAATTATTTATTAGGTAAACACAACAGATTGGACAGGAAACAACAAATTGAGAAGATTTGTAATAAAATAATAGGTATTCTTTTGCATTATATAAACTGACCAAAACAGCAACAAGATTTACGGCTATGACAGCATACGTACCTACTTTGCATACCTATGTGGAATCTGTTATTCGTTATGGTCTTATTATTTGGGGTAACAGCACACTCATAAATAAAGCGTTTATCGCACAAAAAGTGCATAAGGGCAATCTGCGGTATTGCACCAGATAAATCATCCAGACCACCATTTAAATCTTAAAAAATATTACCATTTCCTTGCTTACCTATATATTTTGGAAATCGCGAAGTTTGCAGAACAACATCCACAAGCTGAAGATGTATACTCAAGGAACACAAGAAATCGTAATAGGTTGGTCTTTGATACGGTGCCAAAAAGCTCGCGTTTTGATAAAATTTGCTTTGCAATGTGCAAAAAAATTTATAATAAATTACTCGAATCGATGAAAGAACTCCCCTTTATCCGCCGCCTTTTATCACATTTAAAAAGCTGTTGTATAGCTATTTTAATGAAAATCTATTTTACAATGTTAAGGAATTTTTAGAGCATAAGTAGAACATGAAGGGAGGGAAGGCCTTTGCACAGCAGTGGCTATTTAAAAAAAAGTAGAAATGAAAGTTGAGATATTTTCGAAACCATATTAGTACCTTATGTGAAATCGTAGATATTTGTAATGCTAGATTATAAATATTATAATGTACATATTATTGCATGCTATAATATTTTATATTTTTTTTATGTAGGTATAATTACCCTATTCAAAAGGAATAAATTGATACAAATACAAATATACTTTATTGCACGCCCGGGACAAAAACAAAACATACAACATAAAGAGAGGTACAATACAATGTGCAGAAGGCGGCCTTATCGCTTTAAGCGATATCTTACAGGCTACCTTCAGGTGACGGAAAAATCATATGATACATAATATACGGGTGCAAATGACGTATGAAATAGACACTACCCTCAAATAAATAAATAACAATAATAAAGAATTCAAACCCTTGCAAGCTGCAATGCAGTAGTAATAATATTACGTAAATACTATAATATATACAGAAATATAATACTTAATATGTAATCAAAAATATAATAAACAAATAAATAACACACATCATATGCTAAAATTAAACTGTATCCACACTGCAATACGTAATGTCGACGAAGAAGATTTTTAAATGTTGGCAGTGATTTGGCCTGCCTAATAGATGACGGGATAGTTTGAGAAATGATCTTTATCTTTATTAATTGTGACTTGTAATGGGCCCTTGACCTTCTTACCCAATATAGTCTAGATATGGTGTGCAGATGACTAGACACGGAGAACTAATAAATTGTAAATCTAATAACTATATTTTCTGGCCTCACCCTGCTGCAGCCAAAGCTGATCCGACGAAAACTGCAACTGGCGCAGTAGGAGGCGTTGATAAAAAACCCGCAGCTGCGATGGACGGTAAGTACCTACATTTATAAAGTAAATCTACCGGGCTTAATAGTCGTCAATAACTCTAAATTAAAAATTTAAGAATCCCCCGACATACCATTGTGGAGATCCCCTTACTTTTTCCTGGTCATCATCAGGTCCTCAAGGTTCTAGACCATGGTCATAAACATTTCAGCTCAAATTCGATCCACCTGACTGTTACCGTTCCAGAGATCCCATCATACTCCAACAACCCAATATACTCCAAGATCCTATAACCACTGATCCATTTTGATGCACAGTTATGATGCCACAGACAAACACACAAACAGACAGACAGACAAACGTGTCAAACTTATAACCCGCCCTACCCTCGATCGGTTGGGGGTTAAAAAGGTGTCACTGGTACAATCGAACCAGGTGAATCATTGACCCACTTGTTATATTCTTATACCTAAGACGAAGATCGCTATGAATATATTAATTCACATAAAGTTCCGCAAAATGGCGCACACTATTATAATAAGTCTGTGGCGGCTTCGCGCCACAATGACGGCGCATGCGCGCTGTGCAGACTGCGCGCGCTGCTGACGTCTCGAAACAATCGCCTCCGGAAGCCGCCATAAGTCAGGTCGACCAGGTCGAAGTTACTAAGTATATTGGGTGTAACAAAGTCCAAACTGTTTGAAACTGAAAGGGAATTTTGATTATTGCGTATTTACCACATAAGGTTTTACGATGTAGGTGTTTTAGGGTTTTTGTGGTCTTGCTACGTCTTTTGTCCTATCAGCGTTGTAGGAGAGTTTTTTATTTTTTATTTATGAACCTCCCTTTTCGACATAATAGGTGATTTTTGTTACGCCTCATATAAAGGAGCAACTGTATGTAATATTTCCAAAAATTGCTTTATAAAAGTTAGTGATTATTTAGTTTTTAATTGCCCTGAAAACGATCAATACAGATATTTTATTTAGTTTTGCCTCCACATTATTTTCTCTAAAAAGGGTGTCGGAAAGGAATATAATTCTTAAGTTAACAACTAACTTTCAAAATTCTCTATGTTAAGGTGCAACTAAGTCGATTCCTAAGACCCCATCTGTCCCTTCCGGCGGCGGCGGTTCGGGCGGCGGCGGCGGTTCGGGCGGCGGCGGGGGCGGCATGATGAGCGGATTTAAAAAAACGGTGGATGGCGCTATGGATGGAATCGAGCATTTCTTTAGTAAGTGACCTAAAATATAAATATGGGGGGGGGGGGGGGGGGAACTGATGAAAAAAAGAAGTATAGTAAAGTAAAATACACTTTATTGCACAAATATAAAATAAACATGAGATAGAAAAAGAAATAGTGAAATACAATTCAAATGGTAACAATATTTTTCAATTGCTACTGCATTTGCATTCCCCATTTCACATACTACCTACCTACTTGTTAACTCAGTGCACGTTTTCCAATGCAATGTTTTAATGTAAAGTCAGGCCCAATACAACTTGTTCCTAATGTAAACAAACCACCATTTATTAACTTTTCATCGTATTAATGTAGTTTAGAAAACGGAAAAAAATTATTTCCACGTGAATTAAACTATGGCTGATCGTCTACGAGTAATTGTGATAAATCAAGGATAGGTTTGTTTACATTAGGCACAAGTATCATTGATCTCGACTTTATGTACTTACTTTTATTTACAGATTAATGCTGATATAAAATGCTGATAATTTGGCTTTTCCCGGTTAAAACCTCAAGCATGAATTATAATAAATTATTGCAATAAAACATGAATTTAATTACTGATCCTACAACGTAAAATCCGTAACTGGAACTGGAACGAAGGTATTCCACAATCGTCACTGTATCGAGAGTAGTGGCTCATGGCCCATACCGAACTGCATCTCTATTTACCGATCGCACAGTACATTGTAATTTTTTTTTTGTATTTATTTTCATTTATTCAAACACAAGTTACCTACATACAATAGAAGTAATACTAAACCAAGTAAATAATAAGCATTAAAATTACATAGTGATGTGTTTGAAGTAGAAGCGTTGCAAGCTGTTAGAGAGCGGGAGGACCTCACTAGGCTAGCCCGTGTCGAGGAACACCGAATCGTGTCGCAGCAACCTTAGCGGATATTAAACTTGCTTGTCATCGCAATGCGATACACACAACATGAGACAAAGATGGAATACTGTAAATGGAAACAGAAGGAAAAAAGAATTGTACTTACACACAATTTACTTTGGATAATAATGAAATACATAGCAAATACATTATAAATAAGAATAAGAATATTGAGACACGTGACTTTGTCCTGTATATTTCGTACCTATGCATTACGAAATTTTAAATACAAATTGCATTAGGACAGAAATATGTTTAAATAAAAAGTATTTTAACTTGGTTACACAAGTACTATGTACTTGATTTGACAGTCCGCGGTTGCGCCGCCCATGCTCCGGATATGGCATCTCTTATTGAACAAGATGGAGATTTAAGTTTTTTTATTATTATTTTGCAACACTGAATTTAACTGTCAAATGTGTCTGGATCTTTTACAGCTAATTGCTAAATATAAGTTCTTTTAATACTAGACTTTTTAGACAGACTTTAGAACTATATTTGACAGGAGCTTACTATTGTAAAATACCCCATAATGTACTTATTAAACTTTACGGTATTAAATAAATAAGGTATATAATAGTACGAAACCCTCAGGGCGCGAGTCCTACTCGCACTTGTCCATTTATTTTATGATTACGACTGTGGCATACCATAAACTACCTACGTTATTCAGCCACAATTGTGCAAATATTTCTTCAGAGAAGCCACATACGTCATATTTTAACAATCACATTTTTGTATATATATGTTTTTTAAAACAAAAACCTTTATATTCTTACCTTATTCTTTCCTTATGTATGGTTACGACAATGGAGTAACTATCTTACATTATTCTACATTTATTTAAACAGTAAACTACCTAAATACGTTATTCAGCCACAGTTGTGCAAATATTTCTATGAAATCTACAAGGAAGCCAGACTGGCTTGTAAATGTTTTAACAATCACATTTTTTAAAAGTGTTCTTAAAAACAAAACAAAATATATATCTACCTACTTATGTCGTCGTTGTCGTGGCAGTCCCTCGTAGCGAGGATCACTTCTGCTAATCCTAGGTATATTGTTGTTGTATCTCGTGCGTCTTGGAGTGACTCGACAACCTTCTACCTACTTATATACATACGGTGTGGTATACCTATGTACATAAGTTGTATGTATATCGCACCGTTACACCGGAATTTGAACTCTCCCTTGCTGTTGGAGCGACTAATTGCGCGAAGTAAAAAGAAAATAGGGCTAAATGGCACGCCTTGGGTTTGGGAGAGACCTACGTCCACCAGTGGACTAGGATTTTATAAGTACCTACATTTACTAAACTAAATGCACTAACGGTGACAGGAAAAGTTGTGAGAAAAGCCTGAGTAACCTATGATCCAACAGACATGTGACTTGTATGATAAATTTTATTAGTCTTTTTTTAATCTGAAGGATTTTTTGAAAATAATGCCATTCTCAGAAGTGTCCGTTATGCAAATTAAATTTCACGAAAATGTATGTATTTACTGGAACAAAATCATTAATTTTCTGTGACGGTTGGACCTTAGGCAAACAATGTATGGGAAAAACATTGTTTTCGTAGGCAAGTGAAATCCACGGCATGGCGATGAATCGATATTATTTTGTGCTATAGTACCTACCTACCTACTACTATATGAATCGAGTACTAATATGGTAGGTACCTACTCCAAAATAATTTTCAGATAGGTATAGTACGCGACATCCCCTGAATGCCGGTTTCTAGTGATGTGACAAATACGTTAGGTATATTATCTATCTTTATATTATACAAATGGTGTTGGGCGGGACACATTGCACGGATGGATTGGGACCGGTGGACCAGAACAACGCTGGAGTGAAGACCACGGCAAAACACGTCCAACAAGGTCGCCCGCCTATGAGATGGGTGGACGACATTCGGGGAATAGCGGGCCACAACTGGATGCTCACCGCCTGCGACCGTCGGAAGTGGAAGAAGTTGGAGGAGGCCTATGTCCAAAGGCGGACCACAAGTGGCTCAGATAGATAGATATTATACAAAAATGAATGTTTCTTTGTTTGTGCTCTATGCGTTCCTATACCATTCATCTGATTGCGATGAAACTTTGGTATGTTGTTGTGCGCACGCCCGGGAAGGTTTCTAAGTAAAACAGAACAACGAGTTTTCTATAAATATTCGATGCAATACATGGGTATTAGGATGGGGATGGGGATGGCCCCATGCTTAGGGCCACAACTAGGCGTTTTTAGTAATTATCTGTCATCAAAATACACCAAATCTAGATTATGTCCATAGCTTTTTCGGAACTGAACACTGTCGCATAGTACCCAAATAAACCATAGTTTACGAACCATTCATGTTCGATATCAAAGCGAACGTCAAGATTCGTTTCTAGTCAGACACGACGGATGGCAACGCCGTATGCGGCCCGTTAGTTTAGCAAAAAAAAATTCTCAGCAACGGCAATCCGAGGTTGTCGCCTATAGGTCACGAAAAGATAGGTACGTATTAGTACACAAATATTTTTTTAATATGTGTAGGCTAGGGAAGGTTTCTTTGTATAAAGTCAGTATGTGATCGCCAGTCGCGAAATTTACTGGTCGCTTGCTGATTTAATTCGGAACCATGAAGACTGTTCTGTGCTTGGTGCTTATTGCGGCTCTACTAATCCAATCCGTTGTTGTAAGAAGCTAATTTTAAGTCGAATGATTCGTTCATTACGTATCAATACCACGAAATTATTAAAATTTTATTTTATTTATCAATAAAATTACTTACTTACTCCGCTGGCGCAGCGAAAAATAAAATAAAAATATGGTATTTACCTCCCTGAGATGCATATGAATATGGTGCTTGCGTTTTGTATGTTTTTGTCTTTAGCGAAACTATTTTTTACCTGTTACAGTATGCAAGACCTAGTGACGTAGGTAAGCAACATACCTATTTTTTATTTTTTTTAAATCTTAGTTTAGAGGCTTTGGTACACGACAAGGTGACCATGTGAGTCTAGTTAGGGTCACTAAGACAAGGGAAGGGAAGCTCAAGTATTATTAGAGTCATCCCTCACTTTAAGAGCCAACTTAGCAAACAACAGTGTTACATATTATCAGATAAGGACTGACTCAACATAATATTGAGCTAATTTCTTCCTCTCAACTTTCACCAGGTCACACTCCATCAGGAGGTGAGTGAGGTCTTCTATTTTGTTGCAGTTGGTAGTTGTAGTTGTGGTTATTTAACCTAATAGAATTTTCAACAGACAACCAAGTTTCACTTATCAGTGCCATATGTATCTTGTTTTGTATCAGTATTAATTCCAGTTCATGTACCTAATTTTGGTTTAAGGCTGTTTGTTTTAGTATCTACATTTTAATTATGTTTAAGATGGTTGTATAAGTAATTTTTACATTCAAATTATTATTTATACATACTATTTTTTTAGCTTTCATTCATAATAATTTATGTACTATTCCATTTCAAATATAAATTCATTTCACTCGAAAATAATTAATACCTTTTGCAATATTATTTCTTGTTTTATAATCAAAAGGCAAAGGTGGTAAATGTTAGTAAGTATAACTAATATAATATTAGTACCTAACATAATCGTTCCAAGTGTAAACACAAGGTAGGTAAATCCTTTGTTTCTCCCGCGCTTTTGTGGCATCCACGTCAGCTTGCAAATTGTTTTACAGTAGTGTTTTTCTAGTAAGAATGGTGTTTGTTGCTCGAAGAACTTTGACAAGATGTGAATAATGTGTGGGACAGTGAAGTAAAGTCAAATAAGACGTTGCAGCCCGATCCGTAATTAGCCGATTTTTGAAGAGCCATACTGTGTCCGGGACGCCTTCTTTGGTTCGGATGGTGCAGAAGCGTGGAAGATTCTACCAGATAGCATTGAAATGTGTCACACCAGTATTTTAATGTAGACTTGAAAGAGTGGTTTACATCAGACATGGCTGTATGGGCTCAGTTCCCTTTGCCTTAAATAAAACAATTATAGACTAACAAGTCAAACTCCTAGCTTAAGTAACCTAGATTTAATTCATCTCTATGCCAACAAGGTAGATTTGTGAGGCAACAAGCCGCGAAACGGCCTCGAATCAATCCGAAAGAGTCAAATCAAAACATACTAGGGAGTATCTAGTTTTTAACCATCTAGGCAGCCTCAAATATGTACGCACCTCATTACTTAAAACGTTTTCTGTTTCGCGCGGATGCGGGTGCGGAGCGGACCCGTCTGCATGCGTACCGGTTACGGTATAAATCGTTAAGTTTAATCTACAACCATAGTTGGCCATAGCCGCATATGAATTTCGATAATAAGACAGTAGCTCTATTGTCGATGTTCATCGTAGTTGTAGGTACATCTGCGCGTGTACGGTCCGCTTAACAGCAAAATCTACAATATAATATATCCGCACGCGGAAGTATTTAGCTCCGCAGCGGACGATGCACCGAATGCGGGCGTCCGCATTTCCCACTTCACTTAAAAATGCATAGAAAAGAGTATTACGGACCGTACGGGTGCGGACGGGTCCGTGCCCGCACCCGCATCCGCGCGAACCAGAAAACGCTCTAAAACAGAAAACGGCCAAAGCAGAGTATGACTAAAGCAATACATGACCATCATAGCAGAACCCGTAGTAACCTATGAACTTTCTTTAAGCTTGGACTACACGAGGCCGGGTCGGTTCGGATTCAGTTCACTGCATTCAATCACATACCTACGCTGATTTCAAGCGCCGCCCTTGAAATTAAAGCACTTGTGAACCGGCTAAAAGTCCCAGCTTTTCTGGTTGTATACGTATATACTTACTAGATTATTTTTTTCAGATCCAATCTCTGATTTAGTGGACTTGTGTGAGGGAGTTTTGGAGGCTGGAGCGGATGTTACTGGTGACGGAGGTGGTGAGTATTAAACAAATAATATTAATCTTTTATCAAAAATCCATAAATATTACATACTCATATTTAGGTATAAAGAGGATGGTTTCGCCCATACAAAGTGAGGCTATACAAGCACGACTTTGCAGAGGAAAATAAAATATTAAATACGATAGCCCAAATTAAGATAATCACGCAGATGTCTTTATTATTTCCCAATAACCTAAAATCATTTTGTAATTAATAAAATCTCAGGAATGACTTTCACTTGACCTTGATCGACAATGATTGAATTTAAGATTGTGTCAAATTTTAGATGTCTGGAAATAATGAATTATAGAAATAGTACAAAAAAGATACATTTTTTTCATGTAATTCTTGTATTGTTCATGTATTTCTTTTTCTCTTACGCATTAAAATTAAACAAAAAGTTTATAAACTATTTCGTGGTGGCAAGAACTTCGTACGTGGTCCTGGGGAGGCCATGTTTTTAAAATATACAAACCGGAAATTCAAGTGTGAAATTTTTCCGCGAGCGGTTGAGCGGTATTCTAACTCACAGAAGGCCCTGAAAAATTAGTCTCGGGTTGAATCTCGGTCGCGGTATAATGTTTCACGCTTTTCTAAATTTTTATTCACAAGTTCTTTCACCCCCCTGGGCATGATAGATTTTTTCTTATCTACCTAAGCAAATATAATATTAAAAATATTTTTTCTTTTTGTTAAAGGTCTAATTAATATCCAAGGTCTACGTATATTGGACATGGACATGTGACTACATACCCTTACCTAGTCAACATGCAGACTGCAGATATGGCACAAGTATATTTCATTTTTGTTTTGTTCGTTAACAAACTACCCACATAACACAATGTCAGTGAATATTACCGAATTACAATCCGTTCAATAAACAGTATTTGGGTATTTTCTTTTAACTGCTAGTTGAGTTTCGCTGGTAAAAGGATCAATCTGAATATATTTTTCAAAATGTAAGTGAAACAGAGATCGTTGAGTTTAAAATTCCTGTGTAAAATTCAATTTGAACTCTGATTTTTATTCAAGATCCAATTAAATATAATATAAAAGGCCCCTGTAATATAAAAGGTGCACTTTTATTAAATAAATAAATTAATTTTATTAAATAAATGAATAAATTAAAAAAATATTTAAATTCAATAGTTTTATTTTAACTTAGAATTAAATGCATATTTGTTATAAGCAAAACTTACGTATTAACACTAGAACATAGTGTACGGAAAATAGTAGGATTTCCTCGACTGATTCATGACTCGAATACAATTTAGAAGTCTGTTATGGTACATTATGAATAATTATGATACAAGTGAGCTAAGTTGGTCAACATTACACTCGAGACTGGATTGCATCCTGAGCCGAAGGCGAGGGTGTAATGGTGACCCAATGCTCACGCGTTTCATGCGACACTTGCGAGGAAAAAATAACAATTTCATATACATATTTTTAGGCATAAAAACTCTTTGCTGAGCCTTTAAAAAATGTAAAGTAAAAAACACTAGTGCGGCAATGTAAAGCAAAAAGCACGCTCTTTGCAAAGATTTCCAAAAAAAAAATTTAATTAAAAAGCACTAGAGCGGTAATGTAAAGTAAAAAGCACGCGTGTTTCATAAGTTTCATTATGAATTTAGGTTCAATAAGAGCTACTTTACGAACAAGTGTGTTGAAAAAGAAATTAGAAACCTTTTGTGAGATTTACGTATTCTGTTTGAGCGAAACTAAATGCTTTATTAAAAAACTAAGGAAAATTAGAGATATTTACAAATTACTTTTAGGTTAATTAGAGCAAACAGGCAACTTTTAGCTCCGGGGATAAAAAGTAACACTGCTGTACGCAAGATTGGGGTGTTCAAGGGACTTATCACGGGCGTATGCGTCAAGTCCATGACGACGCTGCGAGCCCCCGCGCACTTTTTTCTCGCATACAGGTTGCGATTCGCGCAGCCTTCGACATACAAAAGTCGAGCGCTACGAATGTCTTGTCACGCTCACACATGTAATGTGAGCGAATGAGATACGACTAATGTCGAATTCGACATTCCACTACGAGAATCGGCGTCCTGCTAGTTTACTTTTTGTCCCCCGAGGACAAGTTATCCGTCTGCGCAGGCCCGTAAAGTTGTTTGGCGAAATTCCATTTCCGAACACCTATTTGACTGTATGAAAGCTTTGTTGAGGACTAACTATCTCAACATCAACTATGTAGGTAATTTTCTTACATTGTAAATTAGAGGCGTCGATTCCGGGTGGCCGTTAAATCTAAATAAAACTGTCACTCTCACTCATATGCTAAATTGTGTGAGAGCGAGGGTGATGTTTCGTTTAGCGATGTTTTAATTTAGCGAGTGACACCCCAGAAACGGCGCCAATATATGTTTAAAACCTATTCTAGGTTTTTGTCTACAAATATGATCTATGTATACATACATACATACATTATACATTGTATTTCTTAGGCATTCTACATAGGAATTTTTTTGCAAGTTATTTGGGCTTTCTGAACATGTGTTTAACAATATAAGTGCTACGTTAATTGAATGTTCATTGAACAGCCACAGTTGTGCAATTATTTCTTTCAATTAATGTATAGAGAAGTCACAGGTGCTCTAACAATCGCTAGTTGATTGAATATCACAATTATACGAATAATTACGTCAGTGGTATTAAAAACTAACAACTTTACACAGGTATCTATATGTAATATCTTAGAATATCTAAGATTCATATTCTAAGTGTAATATATAATATAATATAATATGTATACATTTTTTCCTGTAAAAAGCATATCAAGTATTTTAATTAAAATAAAATAGGGTACATGACAATTATCAAATAGTAAAAGATTTTCAAAAAAATTAAGAAATAGACATAAATTGACTGTCAAATGTGAAAAAAGAATTAAAATTAGTTGAAAAATAAAATTGCTACAGGCAATCAAAAATCAGATGGAAGAAAGAGATGTCGCTACTGTAACGATGTCGACTTCATCGTCCATATCAACCTCCTTGCCATCAACTTCAACCTCATCGTTAGCGTTTATCTCATCTCATTTCGTATTGGCATCTTCATCTCTTCATTTGAATTCAAATCATATTCCCATTCCATTTCTAAATTTCATTATTCCATTAATTTCATTGTTTTATTTGTATTTTCACTTTTTCTCTGTATTTTGTCTCGAACGGACGTTTCTCCGTTCACTTTTATTTCTTACTACTACCTATTTTCTACGTTACTGTTTTCTGTGTTCTTTTCCTTGAAATATAATATTTGTTACCAAGTTCTTCTATTACTTCATCTGCACACTGTCCTAGAACCCTGCTAGCCGGCATCTAGAGGACAGACTGTAGCACTACTATAGTGTGACGTCAGTTCTAAGTAGCGTCATACAAGCAGGACCTTGGCTACATATTAAGACTAATATGCTAGAAAGGGACGGAGCATCCCCCACTACTAACTTTAACCATTAATGTCGCTGATGTTAGTTGCGATATCGATAAACGGATTTCAGATCCATCTTCAGTATGTCCGTGTAAGTGATTAAATATAAAAAAATAGTCATGTACCCTATTATAAATAACCTTCTATTTGTTAGCAAAATTAAAAAAAGTTAAGTAAATTGCGAGAAAATACTTAGATTTTACATTTTTAGAGTATTTTTCTTCTGAGCAAATTAAATCTGTTCTAGGCGAATAAAAATGTAATGCTGAATAAGCTACCGATACATACATCATATAATCCCTAAGACTGTATAAGTAAGGTAATGTGATAAACTTATATCAAAATATGTTTATGCGTAATTTATAATTATTCTACAGTAGGTACCTAAGCGTAAATTATAATGCGTAATCAAATTACACATTTTCAAGGCTAGCACCATGCGAACAACAAAAGATATGAAATTGAAGTACAAACGACACCTGATTAAATAAGCACGCCTTTTCTATCGCCACGCATGTTAAACGGTGCGTTACTGGTGGATTTAGGAAGGTCCAGCTTTACTTGGGAACGGTCGCCGTCGCGGGATGCCCCTCGTTTGTCCTTGCTGAGCTGAACAACCTAAAACGAATTAAAAGGAAATAAAGGCTGATCCGGTGATATTGCGTGCAGGTACGAAATACACAACTT
Organism: Hofmannophila pseudospretella; assembly: GCA_947369225.1. NCBI lineage: Eukaryota > Metazoa > Arthropoda > Insecta > Lepidoptera > Oecophoridae > Hofmannophila > Hofmannophila pseudospretella. The sequence continues at coordinate 9,285,919 of OX376316.1, forward strand.
GAGTAGTGGAAAGGTAAACTTGCACGCAATCTGCACGTTATCTTATCTTATGATAGGGGGCCAGGAATAACCCCTGCGGCACTTCGACCCATGAGGATCTTTTGTGCCTACCCCATTTTACACACTGGTAATCTCAATGTGCAGGTTTCCTCACGATGTTTTCCTTCACCGTCAGAGCAGTCGGTAAATGTACGCAAGTCTTCGAAAAATACGAAAAACTCATTGGTAAATCTGCACGTTGCTGGTTGCTTGCGAATGGTTAGTTATTATATATAGGACATAAAACGCAAAGCGTTGCGTAGATGGAGCCACTAGCACACACCGTAAACAGAAAAGCAAAACGAAACGTTATTTTTAAAGATATCACTAATTTCTCGTTATTTGGGTCAATTTAATTTCTCAAAGCTATAGTAAAACTGTGATGATATCATCGCATCATATGGCCATTTCAAAATAGCAGACCTAAAAATCTGTTAAGACAGCGTTGCGCGAGTCTGAAGGGTAAAAAAAAGATTTGGTGGAAAGGATCGTCTACATCAGGGGTTCCCAAACTTATTTTGTCTACCGCCCACTTTGAGAATAAATTATTTTTTAGTGCCCCCATTTTTTCCCCTACTTAAAAACGACTATAACTTCAAATTAAATTAATTAATTATTGTGAGCTATATTAGCGGAGATTAAACATTAATTCTAAACGAGACTTTTACTATAATTCGCAAGAGTTAACTTGAAACCTGAGCGCAGTCGGTAATACACAACGGCGCTCAGGTCTCAAGTTAACTCTTACGGGCTACACCTGCCAATGAGTTGTATGTAGTTGAGAGTCGAGAGCTCATGCAGTCGGTGTCTAGGAGGCCTCTCAGCTAAATGAAATTACAAATCACCCCCCAAGCCTCTACACAACGCCCCCATTTTTTTCTGGGTCTCTTACCCTTTAGGCCTGCAGCGCCCACAAGGGGGCGTTATCGCCCACTTTGGGAAAGGCTGGTCTACATGTTGATTGGCTACGTACCATTGTGCTAGTGGCGCCTCTAGTGGTAAAACATTGCAGGATTATCTCCTATTGAATGGAAAGTGGCTCTGAGCTATCGAATATTCTTGAAAACATTGTTAATTATTACAAAACTTTTAGAAGTAATTATCATAAAAATACTGACAGAAAACTGAGATCAAATAAACATTACACTCTCCGAGAAGCTCAGACAAACATGGCTGTTAAGAGAGCAAACGAACCATCTAGGTAAAAATATGACTATGAATATTAGCTTTATGACACATCCACAGCTTGTCACAATTTCTGAGATAGAAAACGTGACAAAAAAACAACAACTAGACTTTAGATTTACTTCAGTGAGTAATAATTACATACGTCAAGTTTTTATTCCAAAAGATCTAGTATGTGTCCGATCTAGTTGAGATCAGTCGACGTCGATCGACACTTTCTTACTATAACAAAACGATCTGCCTGATTACGCGATTTTTATCGATTCGTCATCGACGACAGAAATCGCTGTCGCGTGGTCGATCGACCATCGATCGCTTTATCGACAGGTGTCCGTCAATCAGCCAAAGCTCGATCGATTCACGTCGATCGACGACATCTATCGATGTCGGCCGGGTGTGTGTGGTAACACCCTGAGCGCACCGGGAGACTTCTTGCTCCTTGAAAAAGGGCTCCTGCGTAGACCGGAACGTCGGAGCAAACCAATAATAATTAAAAATATGTCCAGCCTGATAAACAAAAGCCATAATATACTCACGGCGTCGTCAATCTGCTTGAACTGCCAGTTCCAGTGCACGCGGTAGAGGAAAGGGCGGTGGTCGAAGCGGTTGTCGTCAGGACTGTAGTTCTCCGCGTGGTAAGATGGCGTCAGTACTGTCATCTTGTGTCGGTTTATCGCGTAGCAACGGAAGAAGTGCTTCACTTTTTCTGCTACCTGCAAGAAATTCCACCCTTCAAAATTGTCTGTATTTCGAACGAATTCTAGAATAAGGGCTGTACTTTCGCTCAGAAGGCATACTAGCAATGCTAGAAAAAAACGTCGTGTGGAAACCATTCTAATGGAAAGCAAGACGAACGGTAAATTATTAACACAATTTCAATAAATTGATGTCATGTTAAACGTAATAAGGCCTGGACTACACGCGTCCGGTTCCAGTCCGATTCGGTTCGTTGCATCCAATCACGACTTGCAATCAAAAAATATTGAATTTTCAATGCTGACTTCAAGGGTCCATGTGATTGGTTGCAGCGAACCGAACCGGGGTTGGAACCGGACGCGTGTGGCCCAACACTAAGTTACCAATATACTTTGCATGTTACGCTTATCAACAAAGTCCAAGTCCAAGTAAGAAATCGAATCGACACCAAGTTATTCGTGCGAAAAAACGGGATACTTGACATGGTATGAAACCCTTCCAAACTGTCTGTTTTCCAAACGAATTCTAGAATAAGGGCGCGTGTGTACTACCCGGTATTTTACCGGATCCGTCTTTTGCCGGATGGAATACTTCTATATAATACTTTTTTTTTACCAATCAGGTACATCGATATCGTCCAGCAAATAACGTATGACGTGAATCAGGACACTAATCTATCCGCCTTCCTGGTTGACCCCTATGGTTACACTGATCTATCCCATTAAAAGGTCATGGAACATTTTAGTATGGAACATGGCACACCTACTTTCCGTGATTTTGAAAAAATGATATTTCTTGGCGATCGATCCCAGCTCGATAATTCGATAGAAGACATCAATAGAAACATAAAACCTATCTTGACAGAAACGCCTAAAGTATTTCTGAACCCAGATATTTTACGTTGAAAGTAGCATTATTATTTTTAGTAAGATTACATGGGTCAAATTATCTGGGTTCAGAGATACTTTAGAAGTATTTATCAAGAGATGTTTTGTGTTGCTATTGATGTCCTCTATCGAATTATTAAGCTAGGATCGATCGCCAAGAAAAAGTCATTTTTTTCGATATGGCGGAAAGTAGGTGTGCCAATAAGGTTCCAAGGTCTTTCAATAACGAAACTTACCTCATGTGGCGTGCATTTATCACTCCACTTGTGAACGAGCTTATGAAACATGCTGAAGGGGCCGCAATGGTACGTCTTCCTCAGTCGACCGAACTCTGACAACTCGGCGTAAGTCATGCCCATGTCTTGTTCGTCTGTCTGTGTTATCTGACCATCGGTTAAGGGTTCCAGTTCCGCGGTCGGCGGCGCTTGCAATATCTCTGATAGTGATGGCAAGAAGAATCTGGAATGTAGTGTTTTGGGATAAGTATAGCATCAAGAGTGCATTTTGGTGGACCTCCACGATCCTACTAAAGGATTCTCTTGTGTGGCCCAATGAAGAAAATAATTGGGTAGACTATTGGGGTATAATGAAGAAAATAATTGGGTAGATTATTGGGGTATAATGAAGAAAATAATTGGGTAGACTATTGGGGTAAACTATAATGAAGAAAACAATAACGAAGAAAATAATTGGGTAGACTATTGGGGTATACTGTAATGAAGAAAATAATTAGGTAGACAATTGGGGTATACTATAATGAAGAAAATAATTGGGTAGACTATTGGGGTATACTATAATAAAGAAAATAATTGGGTAGACTATTGGAGTATACTATAATGAGTATTCATTCATTCATTCAATGAAGAAAATAATAATGAAAAAAATATATCGGGTAGTCTATTTGGGTATACTACATTGGGTCTGCGTTTTCAAAAATAATATCTAAACTGATCCGTTTATTACACAAAACAAAAACGATGGTTTGAACGGTATTATCAATCAATCGATAAATACGTTTATTATCAGACAATAGTTACTTCTTACGGATTCGGTAACAAAGTAACGAATAACTAATATTCACTAAGGAATCAAAACCTACTAAGATCGTAAAACATGCAACAGGCAAGCCTAAAAATATTTTTTCGGGGATAGGATTTGAACTTGCGACATTGCCATCCATCCAACCATGCCTTAGTCTGTCCGCTTTCGGACAAATATTCTCCACTTCTGTCGATCTCAGGTAGTGCGTATGCAATATCTCTACATAACACTAAAAAAATACAAATAACAAGGAATCTCACCGGCTCTTAGCATAAAGCAAGAAGGATTTGAGATCAGTCTTAGATATGCCTCCTATAGGGTTGACGTCGGCACTGGAGCAGTCATACTTGGTCATATAACCTCTCAAAGCCTCGTCCACGTTGGATGAACCCAGGACTAGAAGACCGCCGGGCCGCCCGCGCACCCATAGCATCAGTTGAGCGAAGAGATATGACAGCACCATTCTTAACCGTGCCTGACGGACGAAGAATAAATATTATGTATTTAAATTGTAATAGTTGCGGTTGTTGGTACTTGGTGAAACTTGTAGGATATGATTAGACTTAAATAATATACTGTTTCACGGGTTTTTACTGTAATTAATTAATTATTATTAATACAGTCAAACCCCGTGAAACAGTATATTATTTAAGTCTAATCATTATGTATTTAATTGCATATGAGTGATGTCGTGGCCAAGACGTCTGACTCCCATGCGGGAGTTTTTCGTATTATTCGAAGACTTACGTACATTTACCGACTGCTCTAACGGTGAAGGAAAACATCGTGAGGAAACCTGCACACTGAGACCAGTGTGTAAAATGGGGTAGGCACAAAAGATCCGCAAGGGTCGAAATAAAAAAAGTAACTAAGTAATATGTTTATTTCACACACAGCAATGACCGAAACAGATTATAATTATAAAAAATAAATATGTAGTCAAACATATTGAAATCATGGCTGATGGTCTGCTGTTGTTGTGAAAAGGGCCTCAACTCAGTTTATTGCTGCAGACAAAAATGCCTACAGCGCGAAGTGCCGCTGGGGTTATTCCAGGCCCCTATAAGATAAGTTAACAATAAGATAATACCTGTATATTTTGTAAAGCAAGGTTCTGTCGGGGGCAGCCGCCTTTGCTCCTAAACTTGGGTACTTGTCCAGTGGCCGTAGTGAATATGCCGATGACTGCGCTAACTGCCGCGTCGATTACGATGGGAAAGTGGTAACTGCCTATTTCGCTGGACAGCTGAAACACATGACAATAACTTAACAATGCTGCTACATATTGGTAGGCAGCGCATCAAACACCGTCTAGTAATGTTATAGTGAGGTAAGAGGTGTATCTTATGATTTTTCCATCACCTGAAGGTTTTCTGGAAGATATCGCTTACAGCGATAAGACCAACTTCTGCACATTGTATTGTACCTCTCTTTAAGTTGTATGTTTTGTTTTTGTCCCGGGTGTGCAATAAAGTATATTTATATTAGTAAGTTGTCAATGGAAGACGGTGTCTATTTACCATCAGGCGGCGTGTTTGCTTGTCTGCTCTCCTTGTACATAATAAAAACTTGACGTTCTGTTAACGTTATTTATTTTCCCACTTGTATGGCTCATTTCTTGGTCTTCTGGTTGGAGTTTGATAAGGCCATGTAGCAAGTGACCAGTAAGTAGCCTGGTACAAAGGGTCTGATGGAGTGTTGATAGAGGATCTTACAGACTTTTTAAGGACGCAACTATGTATTAATGTCATTTATTTTCACACCTGCATAGATCATTGCTTGGTCTCCGGGCTGGAGTTCTCGGATGCCTTGTAGCAAGTGACAGTAAATAGTCTGTTACATAGGGTCCGATGAAGTGTTTACAGAGGATCTTACGGACTTTTTTAGGACGTAATTATTTATTAACGTCATTTATTATTAAACCTGCATGCCTCATTGCTTGGTCTCCTGGTTGGAGTTTGTTCACAAACTTGGCCTTCAGGCCATGTAGCAAGTGACCAGTAAATAGTATGTTACATAAGGTCAGATTAAGTGTTGACAGAGGATCTTACGGACTTTTTTAGGACGCAACTATTTATTAACGTCATTTATTATCACACCTGCATAGATCATTGCTTGGTCTCCGGGCTGGAGTTTTTCTATATTTATCTTTTGATAACAAAGTTACGCTTAGATACGTCATGGTACAATTATTATCCGTTATATTACAACATTTAAATTATTACTTACATGCTACTAGCTGCTGTAAAAGGGCATTGTCAAAAGAAAAAGAAAAAATATGGCTGCTGCATAAGGCATTGTCAAATACGAATATTCTCGTTCTCGGATGCCATGTAGCAAGTGACCAGTAAATAGTCTGTTACATAGGGTCAGATGGAGTGTTGATACAGGATCTTACAGACTTTTTAGGACGTAACTATATATTAACGTCATTTATTACCACACCTGGATGGCTCGTAGCTTGGTCTCCTGACTGGAGTTCTCGGAGGCCATGTACCAAGTCACAGTAAATAGTCTGTTACATAGGGTCAGATGAAGTGTTGATAGAAGATCTTACAGACTTTTTAAGGGCGTAACTATTTATTAACGTCATTTATTATCACACCTGCATTGTTCTCTGCTTGGTCTCCTGGTTGGAGTTTGCGGAGACCATGCAGCAAGTGAAATAGTTCCATAAGATCCGACGGAGCGTAGTCTGAATGACAGAGTATCTTACATACTTTATGAAGGACATGATTGTCTGTGAAAATTATTAATTTCCCCACCTGCATGGCTCGTTGCTTCGTCTCCTGACTGGAATTCTCGGAGGCCATGTAGCAAGTAACCAGAAGTCTGTTACATAGTTCCATAGGATCCGACGGAGTGTAGTCTGATTGACAGAGGATCTTGCGCACATCGTACAGGACTTGACTTTCTGTAAATGGTATTTATTATTAAATTATGGCATAGCGGAACAAATACAAATATACTATATTGCACACCCGGGACAGTGGGCATCGATATTTTCTTCTTCGGTTTTCATGTTTCAGTTCATATTTGTTAAATTATAGCAGAAATTGGCTTGGCGCACTGCGGTACGCTTCATTATCCGGGTATTTAGAAGAGGTACGATTAGTGAAGCACTACCACAATTTTAAATTGAAAGAAAAAAAATAGACTAAACTTGAAAGTCCAATAAAAGCCCCAATTTTCACTTCTCGTAAGCGATAAGACAGAGCGATAAACGTAAAAGCTTCTTTTTTAATATACGTAATGTAAGCGATTAGCCATTAATAGTGAACATTATTATAATCTTTATTACACACATATAAAACAAAATACAAACAAAATACTTAATAAACGAAAAAATGAAATATGTATAATTGGTGTAGCATAACACATTGTGCGTGTGAAGGAAGAAAATCTGGCTCCATTATATGTACTTGGATAGAAGAGATTGGCTACGACAAACAGGCAGACGGGCCACCTGATGGTAAGTAGTCACCGTCGCCTAGAGACACGTGCAATACCCGGGGTATTGGGTATTGTATTGGGGTGTTGTCGTGTTTGCGCACGTCTAAGAAAGTACCAAATATACAAAATCCTATGACAAAATGTATGAAGCAAAGAAGAACCTAGGTTGCTTGCTAGAGAAGTTTTATATGAAAACGCGTCTGCCAGTTGGCGCATGTTCTGTGAGCTTTCCCCGCACATTCAGTGGGCCATCATATTTTTTTCCCAAACCCTTTGGCTCGCCGTCAGTGCTCACATTATCATTCTACAGGCACTACTAGTCCGATTTCTGTGGTATGAAGCATCAAATAAAACTAAGCCAAACCAACCTCCTTTCTGTATGGCGTCACAAATCTGCGTGCACATAGAGAAGACGATGCAAGCAGTGCTGGTGGAGTCGACACCGCCGCTCAGTGGTAAGAAGAACCCCCCCTGGCCCGACCTGCGTAGGTAGTCCCAGAGCCAACACGCCGGACCTGATAGGACAATAATAAGCTTATTATTTCAGTCAAGTGTAAATGCAATCAGTACGTTTAGTCTGCGATTTACAACTTAAAAACAGAAGCCTGTCTAGATGATCGACTAAATCGTCGACTGAATTCGGTCTATTGTAATAACCGCCTACAGACTGACTAGGAGGTCAGACTCCCAGGCAATTTTAGGTTTTTTCGAAAGACATACGTACATTTACCAACTACTCTGACGGTGAAGGAAAACATCGTGAGGAAACCTGCACACTGAGATAACCAGTGTGTGAAATGGGAAAGGCGATGGCAAACCACCCCATTAAAACTGACACGAGAGTCGTTATATGTGTTTTATTCCTTAGACTGATTACGACCCTCAGAAATGAAGAATACGATTTAGAAGAAGAATAGGCGCCTAAGGTTTCTTAGTTCATATTCAATGTTTAGATTAGGGAGAGGGAATATATTTTATTTTTATTATAATCAACAAAATCCATTTTAGAGACCAATCTCATGGTGGTAAGCAACGATAAGGTCAAAGATGGAGCCTTGAAGATTCGAAACTACGCATAAAATATACGAATAAATTAAACAAATGATATGATATATTCCTTTTGTTAACAAATTTTGATACCATTTTATTGATATTATAGACTGACATCAAAAAACATGATTTCGAACCCGGGCCACGAACATACAAGTCCTAACCACTAACCACCGACGGTCTACTCAAGTAAGTACTTACCCAACTCAATTTCTTCTTCCGGCATCAAATACTTCCATTCCATAGGCGGGCTGGTAGTGAGATATACGTCATCGTCGTCTGACAGCGCGAAATCCACGGTGATCCTCGGAAAAGGTGGATTCGACGCAGCCAAGTGCGACCGAGACCGCAACTGGGTCCGGTAAGAACGGATGTCTTCCAGATCGATAGTCGCTGTTATTACTTCCTGGAAACATTTTGCTTTACCTATACATTTGCCACACAGATGCAGTATTCTTTATTTAGAACCTAGTTACAGTGCGTGAGCTTTAGTTAAACATTCGGGAATCGGGTAAAATCGTAGTAAATTCGCTTTTTAACAATAACCGAAGCACCAATAGTTTTCCAAACCCGAATGTTTATCAAAAACCAATTGTTTAGAACCCTCTGGGTGTTAAGAGATGTCGGTGACGTCGTGGCTAGGACGTCGGAGGTCCGAGTTCGAAACCAAGCAAGACCATGTACCAATGTGTTTTTCGGTTTTTTCGAAATACTTACGTACATTTACCGACTGCTCTGACGGTGAAGGAAAACATCGTGAGGAAACCTGCACACTGAGATAACAAGTGTGTGAAATGGGGAAGGCAATGGCAAACCACCCCATTAAATCTGCCACGAGAGTCGTTCTATGTGATTAATTCCTTAGAATGATCACGACCCTCAGCAATGAGGAAAAGGACTTAGAAGAAGAGTGGTGTTATTAGACCGGCGCGATCGATGTTGCATCGATGCCCGTCGGCCGCGTAGTTGTAATAGCTCAGAATGATCAATTATTGTGGCTTGTAAAACACGTCGAACGACAATGGGATGGTCCAGTTATACACATTGGTATAGGGAATCTATCGATAATTTGATAACCGATGGTTCTCAGTCGAAAACACCCACACTCGGTAGTATTGCTGCTTACTGACGGGTAGTATTGTTCATTATGGGCTATCGACGATGTATCGAAAATCTATAGTTACAAGATTTCGATATTATCAATAGGCTATCAACGTAGAATATAGAACTGCTACCAAAACATATCGCACTTGATTTATAATAATAACTAAAACCATATGATATTTACATTACAACACTGATTTTTCAAACATTCAAGCATAGACTTCCAAAGGAATCTTGAAAGTTTGATGACTTCTTATAATCGATTAGAAAAGTCTACAGTAGCTACATAATCAACTTGAGGTCAATGACTTAGCCCTTTAAGATCCCAATCACGCGATAGCGAAGTGCGGAATAAATTCACCTCTTTAAAAATATATCAATATTTTTTTAAGGTTTTACCAACATGAAAGCAACACAATAGAACACAGGGATTATTTATTTAACATGACACATCGTGTTCGATTGTTTGTTACCATTATTGTTTAATTCAGTATTAATTCAAAGCTATAAGAATCGACATAGAATAGAAAAATTCCTACTCGGGTCTATATGTAGAAGACCGACAAATAATACCTTTTTTTCTTCCCCTCCCCCCTCGATGGCCGACCCCATACATCACGGAGGGCTCCGAGATCTCCAGGAGAACGCACCGGTGTCCCCTAGCACTTCACCATGGGACCTGGGAGGTGTATGTTCCACCTCCAGGTTGCCCGCCCTCGACCCTGATAACCCCTTTTAGTAGCCTTTTACGACAGGCAAGGGCTACCGTAGCTCTATTCTTCGCCCGAGACTACAAGGCTGAAATAATACTTACCACATCATGCAAAGCGAACTGCAACCCTCGACTCACAATCTCTCCATTAACAGCCACACACGAGCACCCATTAAAATAAATCCTCTGTCCGTCACAGCCTCTCAGATTACTGAACAAATACGCGCCACCGCTCTTGAACGTCGCGCTTTTAACCAAGTCCACTGTGACGTACGCCTTTCTTAGCTCCATGTAGCTCCCTGAACCGTTGGCGATAATTTCCACGCCATCGAGGCTTAGAGGAATGTGACGGCTGAAAAGGGCAATAATCGTAAAATAAACTTATGGTAGTGTCATAGAAAGTTAGTTTAGAGCAGGGTTCGCTGATAATTATCGTGATATTTATGCCTTGATAATTATATCAAGATCGTAAGAAAAATTAAGAAATGGCGCGAAGTTTATACCGCGCTAGACTTCCATTTTATAAGATATGTTGTTTATTTTACTGAAACTCTAAATTTTTGGGTTAATTGTTAGGAACTGAGATGAATTTCTCTTAATAAAACGAGAATCAGCTCTCTGTTAATACTATAATTAACTTATTTTGATGTTTCTTTCATGAAATATGAAAAACAAAAAATTTCAATTATCAAGTTTTAATAAACATCGGATTTTTTCGAATCCTGGTTTAGAGTGTTCGTGTAATGGAGAATGCGGTGCCGTTACAGAAATCGGACATGAGGGGCGAGGGTGAATAATCTAAATCTATTGGGTGCCATAAACTTTATTTGTCACACGCACAAGTCATTGCGTTATAGGTAAATACCAAGAACTGGAATGGGATTTTAATAGATACAAAAGGGCCCCCTTCGAAACTGTTTTAAAAAAAGAGAAGCGAGATAGACTTGAGTAGGTATCCCGTCTCTTTTTAATTGATGTAAAAGAGACGGGTTACCTACTCCGGTCTATATCGCTTCTTTTTTTAAAAACAGGGTTTCGACGGGGTCCACTTTGTATCTATGAAGAGTCCATTTCTGTTACTTAGTTTTAGTAATATGCAACTTCTTTTGTAAATACAGTTTCACAATCAAACTTTCACTGAAACTATGGTTCCATTCCAAGTTTTCACTTTCATGGGCGTTAAAGCGGCCTTGCGCCAACATTTAAGCCTGAATTAACTGCGGCGAATTGTCTACGATTTTCATACAAAATTGGCATATATGCCTAATTATTTCTGACATGCAGTCAGCCTGGAGGGGTATGACCCTTTTACCCATTTCTTCCGCCGAGCAGCTATGCTTGCATTGCTTTATTCAGTTTTAAAAGTAAGAGAGTCAGCTTAATTACTGACACGTGAGGCATTTCATCGAAATCCTCAAGATGAGCAGCTAATCGAAAACATCTAATAACTTCATAGTGAGTTGAGATCGGTGGACTAGTTAGTGGCTAGGACGTCGGACTCCCATGCAGGAGGTTCAGGTTCGAAACCATGCAATGCCATGTACCAATGAGTTTTTCGGATTTTTGAAGACTTATGTACATTTACCGACTGCTCTAACGGTGAAGGAAAACATCGTGAGAAAACCTGTATGTCTGAGGAAATTAAAAGATTTCCGAAGGTGTGTGAAATCAACCAATCAACACTGGGCCCGCTCGGTTGATCATGGCCCGTACCCCCTTGTGCAAGGGGAGGCGTGTGCTCCACCAGTGGGGACATTAATAGGCTGATGATGATGAGTTGAGATGTCTATGGGCGACGGTGACCACTAAGAAGCCCCGTTTGCTCGTTTGCTATTCTTATATAATAAAACATTACCCTAACCTTTGAGGGTTCCACAACTCTTCGCATATTTCAAAACCTATACACGTATCTTTAGTTGCAATCACAGCATCACCAAAAGGCACGGTGGTCTGGTTTGTGATAGCCGATATCATTCTTGGTAAATAGTAGTCTTCTACTTCTCTTTCCTAGAGAATGTAAATGATAAAATTGATTATATACACGAAGACAGACGAAAAGTATTAAATATACAGAATTTCAGGGTAGACACCATTCATAATCTATTTATCATTCCACAAAGCGACTGATATGTGCGAGGTTTAGTGTGAAAGGTTTAGTTGTTTGTATTTACTAACTTACTTCTGTTGATGAATATTGCTTTTCTATTTAAATGACGCTGTAATCGATACAAACAGAAAGGGCCTATTCATAAAGATGAATTCCGGATACCATCTATTCCGGATTATATGAAGCACAATGTGTTGGTGAAGCGGACAAGAGGGCAGGCGAGCTTTGTGGATGGGAGTTGAAAGTTTCTGCCATAACTTGAGTTGAAAGTCATACTTTCAACTCGAACGCTATAAATATTTACTCACTTTGGTCCAACCTGAGAACCACCTAGTCTCCCTGTAGTTCCCGTCCTCACACAGCATCATCTTTGGTCTGATCAGCAGAATCTTCTTGTTGAGGAACGCGACACGACAATTGTATAGCACATTCCTATGCAATACTGGCATGCCTACGTCGATGAGCATGTCATTACAGGTGGGCGACTTAAGGAGTTCTGTGAGGACCTGCCAGCTGTGGAGGTATGTATCTGGCTCCAGGAAGTGATCTTCGCAACTGTATCCGCTGGAAATGTTAATGAGGTTACATGGTAATATTTTTTTTATAATTGTGGCTGCATTGTGGTTGCCATTTGCCAGAGCTATTATGGTTCTCTAAACCATTAAATGATATCATCAAGAATGAATGAAATAGTCGCGCTATCGCGTTGGTATATCGCTATCTCTATCGCGTTGGTATAGCGCTGTCTCTATTTAGCACATGCCATACCATGCCATGAAAGAACCGTAAAAAATGCAAAAATGGGTTGGTCTTGTTATTGGTCTCTAGTGCGAAAGTTTGAGGAAAACTTGTGATCTTTTTAATGCTTTTGAGTAATAAACTGCTTATTATAGAAACAAGGAAAAATACAACTGGATCACCAAGAACAATAATTGTGACAAATGATTCCAATAAATGAGGCACTTAATAGCCGTTCCATTAGATATCTTTTAGATATCCTAAAAGAATGTTTAATACTTTTGACTTTTATAAATAAATGACTCAGACTAACCATACTTCCAATTCAGGCCCGGTTCTGTACATGGCACCCATTTCTTTCGCCTCTTGTATGGACTGCAGGATCCTGCTGAGGTTTCCTTCGAAGTCCAGCGCCCATTGGTTTAACGTACATACTGCTACCGTGACTTTGCGACCCATTTTGTGACTTCTTTAAATCTGGAGACAAGAAAAAGAACATTAATTAAAATATCACATAACACAGTACATATTATAACACATCAATCTCCAACTCCATACATCAGAGAGAAGGTAATCACTTACATCTCTAAAGAACAAATATCACAAGCATATATTATAAAACGGTGTCGATATATGTCTTAAGTTTACTGTAGCTGTACTGTGAATGAATGAACTTGAACGACTTGTATACCGCGCAAATAATGATTTTCTTTATCTATGACGTGATGTACTTAACGTATAAAATACATCTAACTCTTTAAAATTCAACGTACTCTACTCTACAATTTAACTTAGTGTACTGGTACGTTAACATTCCAATAAAGAAGAATCGCGAACTTCAGTTCGGAGAACATGCAAGAGATTACATTCCGCGGGGGATTCCACATAGAAATGACGTAGGTACAAACATTTCGCATACATATACAATTTGTATGTAGCTATAACGTAATGTGACATTTACGCTTATCCTGCGCGTTTATCTTCATAACAAAGGCGAATGCCGATACATTTTTAATTATATTAATTTCAGATTAACTACATTAATATCTTGTCGATCAATTCAGATATATCTCAATTTCAAAGATAACAATCCCATGGTACAAAGGTTACATGACTAGATCTAATGGAACTAAGTACCTGCATAAAAAGTAAATATGAGAAATTCCCTGATCCAGACTATTTTCATACCTAGGTACACCGGGTATATACCTACATAACCAATCGCCACGCACTTCAGAGTATTTAACATGGGGAAGTCCCTTTCGCCGCGACCTAATTTTAGTTGGCTGACTAAATTGAAACCCTATGCCTAAATATACTCATTTTGATCGTTTACGGATGACACGTAAGATTCATGCGTTTAGTCAATTAGTCAATTTTGCCATACATATTTCAGTTACAGAGCGTGTCTTCCAAGACCATTCAGTTATTAACCTAACTATAAATAATTGTTGTAACTAACTTTTATACAATACATGAACAAATAAACGGTAAACCAACTGCGTATAATATTATTACACAGTGTAATTTCATAGACAAAGAGCATGCGTGAGGGCTAAAAGTGACGCTATGGGATCTCTAAATAGCTTCACATTGTGTGTTCATTGATGGAGTGACACGAGACAAAAAGACTGACAGTCTGAGGGTAATCGATCCGCACCAGTCGGTACCGGGACCCGGGCAATCACCCCGCGACCCTTGCAAACCTTAACACGTAGGACGACGACGAGAGCTTCACGCATAGACGCATAGCACAAGTCTAGAGACCAAGACAAAACACACATCGAAGAAAGAAATAACTTCTAACAAGTTCTGGAAGGTTTGACTGACTCAAGCATATGAAGTGAAAGAAACTGCGTGACGCAGCCTTTCGAATTGAAATAAGTAAGAGTATAAAACACTGCCGAAGCAGTTTTACAAAATGTCGACGCGTACGAACGCAGACGAAGTATTAGGCAATAGATATAACCTACCTTTATTCTGAACATGTCTGCATCGTTTGAACCACTGTTCATTCTAGTTAACTTAGTCCAATCAATCAAAGACCAATAGCAAAGTTTCAGGCATCATAACGAACGGCGAATTGGCTTTTGGCAATTTTTCCTCGTAATTGCCTGTTATTAAGTGCCTTCGTTTAATTAACAGGAATTCACGAATTTCTACAGAACAGTGGGTAGTTTGGTTGGTATAAAAATAACTAAATTAGAAAAAGGTTTATTTAAGTATATCTAGCATGAGAAATGCATCGGTAATGAATACAATAATTAATATAACAATAATTCTTGAAGATATTGTGAGTCGAAGATAGATACTCGTACATAGGTCATCTTTGACGACATCTTAAATGAATATAGGAGTATGATGTTAGGGAAGGCACACAACTGAAATACATATCCCTCCTCTGTCTCAAATGAAACAACGTCGTTTTCCCTATAACGGTAGATACGATTAATACATTATTTAGGTTAAGGCTAGTTAATAGACCAAAATACTGTTTTGTCTATATCTTACCTTCAATTCTTCGAGATACAATTTTCTTTCTATCACAAGAATCGATTTTACTGATTTGTGGTCACCTAGGCAACTCTACTTATTAGATGCATGAAAACTTTAACAATGATGATTTTTTTATCCTGGGTTTAAGGACAAATTAACACATCTTATTTGGGAGAGAAAACAAATGCATAGGTAATAATTATGCGTTTCCATGAGAAAATAAACAATAACTGTAAAAGGACACTACTACTACTACTAACGTGTTAACTAATGACGTGTTAATAAGTGAAATTATAAGCATACCTATCGAAATGCATACTTTAACGACCAACAAAAAAAAAGTTACCTAAGCTTTCACTGAAAGCTCGACCAACACGGCTGTAACCAGACATTGTTATAACGAATAGCTTAGTCATTTCCCTGCACGTTAACAATTTAAATAATCACTTTATTGTAACTGTATAATGTATAAGCTTGTAATTTCCTTCAGGTTGATGGATGTTTCATAGAACCAAAACAAAATAGAAGAACCAAACTATTTGCAAGTAATTACACTTGCATTTAGGTAGGTTTAGAATAGAATAGATGGTCCAACTGAAGATTAGTGGTCTTCATAGTCGGCTTTGAACACCAACACCACAAATGTCGCTGAATTTAAAAGAGGTACTGAAATGTTTCATGATTAAAATGACTTAAAAATATAATGTTGCCTGTTCAAAAAAATAATGACAAATTTAAACTTAAAATATCGGAATGACTAACTATTGCAATGTAAGAAGCAGAAAAATAATATCATTACAAGCAAATAATTCTGAATTATACCCACAAAATTGCAATAAACGTCGTCGGCATCGAATTTAAATACTACTTTCTTGCTTTGCTTACTACAACCATTTCCAAACGACATTCCCAGGTGGTTAATCGTGAATCTTTTACCTTCCTAGCTCTATGAAATTAAAGTTTATGAGAACGGTTCTAGTCATAGTTGTGAAGTTTTAGCGTTTCCATACGCCCGCCGCAAGTTTTCACTACGTGGAAGTGCAGTCACCTTTCAGTGCTTCTCGGAACAATAGCGCCATGAAACTCGTGATTTCGTAGTAATTGTTAAACTGTTTTCTATAGTAGGTTGTGTAACATAGTAATAATATAGAAATGGCAAATCTTGGAGAACTAATTTAACATAAAATCTCTAGCTTTAAGCTGAAAATATTTATATTTTCGTATGTATTGATTGTCGTTTAAAATGGGTGATTTCCTGGAGAGTAATAATATCTACTACCAATTACACAGGTCGTTCAGAATTGACTATGCAACGATTTGTTAAAAAAATATCTAAATCTCTAATCGGAAAATTTTTCATATGACAGATAATGCTCCAAGTATACTATACAAACTCAGCAGCTAAATGATAACATATATGTTCCGTATTATCTTAGACACGTACACCAAGCAATTAAAGTTACCTATTAAAAATTAAAAGTTTCATTTAAACATCAATAAACACCAAGGACAGATTACTTTCAAAGAAAATTGTGTAGTGTGGAATCCGTTAAAACTCTATTGAAAAATGTTTTACATTGACTTAAGTGTTAAGGTTTTGTGTGTTAGCTATCATTTCCAAGAACACTGATCAACCTGATTCACCCAACATTCACTTACTAAAGACATGGAGTCTAGTCCTAGACTAGACCTAGACAAAAATAGAGGTATCCTAGACCGAAGTAGTTTCAGGCATATTCATAGTAACACGGAAGGAGATGATACTTTGAAAGGATATCCAATTTTAAGATTTTAACTATCATCATCATCATCATCATCAGCAGCCTATTCTAGTCCACTGCTGGACATAGGCCTCTCCCAGGGCGCGCCATTGAGCCCGATCTTCGGCTCTTCTCATCCAGTCGCTGCCAGCCACCTTACGCAGATCGTTACCATGGCCGCCACCGTGACCAGGAATAGTGGGGCGGCCGGGAACTGGGGGCCGTTTTCTTTTTGCGCTGTCCATAGGAGGTGATGCCATAATCGCCACGCTAGGCCTGCGGGTTGGCGATCGCAGTATTTAACTATGGACGACAAAAATTCAGAAACTGAGAAAATGGAGGAGGAAAAAGAAAACCAACAAGAGGAAAACGTACAAAATGAAAGTGAAGGTAAAACATTAATTAACACCTAAAGAGATTGTTAAATTCAGGTTCCTTCTTTTGCTTTTTTACGTATTTTTCGCTTTCTTTAATCAATTATTTTTGGATGGAATAACGGGTGTTACTTATTTATGAAGTGAATAAAGTTTAATTAGATTTATTCCGGATTGGTCCGCAAAATTCGTGCCAATAATGACAACATTTCTAATGATTTACGAATTTACTGTAACGAATAATGTAATTGTAATTGTGCACATGACGGTTCGAACTCGCCACTAAGACTATTTTTTCCCATCCATGATTGTGCAGCTAACTTTTCGATTAAAGAAATATTTCAGTTCCGGAAATACGTTAACAGATCAACGAAAAAATTAATGATAACTCATTTGTTTCGCTTTACGACTCGAAAATTTCCATAATTCGTATAATCCGCATGAATGCCCTTGACGTCACCAATCACCTGATAACGCTGTACACGATCGAAGTCTGACATTACTAGGGCAATCGTCTTCCAATACAACAGCCGAAAATACGAGCCCTTTCACGACATCGCCAGTTCGCCAGTTGGTTTCCGACCGCCGCGCGACCTGCCACGTTCTCTCTAACCTCTGATGACTAACACTATTCCCGTAACCATGGTGAAAGATAGTTTAGCGTCGCAAAGGTGATAAGAATGATTAGATAGTCTCTACGTGTCCATAAGTGAAGACAACCGCCGATGTTGGTTACTAAAACCTTGCCTAAGATGCTATGGTGGAAACAGATACAGAGCATCCAGGAAAACGTCAGGATGATAGAAAGAGAGGAAGAAAGGAAGAGGGAATATGTCGAACACACGACGTTAACACTCACGCTTCCTACCAGAGACCCAGTGCTGCAGGATAATCTGTTGATAGCCAACATAGAGCAAGTAAAATCGTTGCAAGCCTCTCTTTTCCCCATATGCAACAAAGGTAAACTTTTACATCAAAGGAGAAGTCATAGTTTAGAGTGAATGTTTATTATATTATCATCAGGTTCTTTCAAAAGTAATAAAATACTCGTAAATGTTATGTCAAGCTATTAGCAAGCCACACCAAAATTCCATCCTGTCAACATAAAGTTTGAAACAGCTTTTAAAGTATTTGAATTTTAACTTGTAGTTAAAGGAATGAGTAAAAGAAAAACCACGTAATGCTTTTCTTTAGTTACACCAAAACTTTGTCACGCAAACGATCTTAAGAGGTTATTGATGACTAATGAGGTTTTAGGCGCTGAAAATTTAACGTAGCAATATAGTTCAGCAGTGTAGTGATCCGGACTGTTGATTCGATCGCTTCGCGTGCCCATCACCTTATTGTGAAACATGAAATGTCTACCATTATACGAAAATTATGTTTTTCAAGCACGGCAAGTTTATTAATGGAATTGGGTCACATCACACTCAATGTTAATGTTGTGTAACAATCTATATGTATTGTATAGAAGACTAATTATTAAAGACAAAGTTTTGCAAATACCACATACAGAAATTGTAAAGAAGGAAATGCGGCAACTATTTGAACAGCTGTTATCAAAATCGACTTCAACGTCATATTTACTTTTACCAATTCTTTGTACAGGCACTTTCATATCGAATTTTCTACAAAACAACATCAAAACCAACCAGTTAGAAATCAACACAGATATAAGGACATTTCGAACGACAGCAAAACTAAAAGAACCTAGGGACCTATTCGCTCTCCCAAAAGAGCTTGACTGCCCGCAACAAGCACCTCGATGGCCTTCGGAATGCCAAGTGAGTAAACCTAGTGCTCTATGCGATTTGATTTTTACACCGTTCCAATGATTCAATCAAGAGGCTCGAGAAAATATTTAAGACACCGAATTAAATATATTCCAAGCCATGTGCTCCACTTTCGATCACACTCATCGTTGGCCACTAACCACACGACAAGAAGGTACTTCATATTACTTCATGGTACTTCAAGAAGACCTTTGTGTGGAGACACAAAGGTGCCTTCTCGTTATTGTTAAAAAACACGGGCTTAGATCCCTTTAACCATGTATAATAGTGCTTCGTTTAAAGACAATATTCCTATCTAAAAATAAAGACATAATATATACACCTCTATCTACCTTGAATTGGGGAACGGTAATACAAATATATGTTTGCGATGTGTGGAAACACAACATTAGCAAAAAAATTATCTGCGATAATTTTCTTGCAAAGGTGGTCGAAGAAAAGATACAGCACCTAACTTGGAGTCCAGCCTCGCCGGAACCATACTACATCCCCACAGGAAAAGAGCTGCGTCCACAACCAGTAGGGGAGGATGCTGGAACAGTGATATTTCAGTATTTTCCAATGAGCGCCGTCAATTATGTGAGTGCAAATTATAAATAGTAATTAAAAATGTATGGATATCTAAAAGTAAGTAATGTTATATTGTTTTCTTTGTGCATATGATATGCACCTCCGTTATGTTATCTTTTAGTTCAGCCGTTCAACAGTAGGAGGATCTCGCTTATTTCTATCAGCATGTGCCAGCGCCGGTGGAGACGACGAACTACGATTTGAATCTCGTTTTGAAAGTGGTAATCTAGCCAAAGTAATACGCATTACATCAGCTTATTACGAGCTGCACCTTCGTACCGATCTCTACACAAACAGACACATGCAGTGGTTTTACTTCAAAGTCACCAATACGAAAAAGCAGATGATGTACAGGTACAATTTATTGAGTCATTTGCATGATAAATTGATGGTTTCGGAAAAATATTGGTACGTGAAATATTGCAGATTCTCAATAGTGAATTTGTCAAAGGCCGAAAGCTTGTATAACGAGGGCATGCGACCTTTGTTGTACTCGACGAAGGACGCACAACTGCATTCGATCGGTTGGAGACGTTGTGGAGACAATATTGCATATTACAAAAACGATTCCACGTGAGTAACTCAAGCTTTGAAAAACCTTGATGATGCGTGTAATTTGGTTGGTAACGTACAGTTACTTTCAGATGCGAAGAAGAGGAGCAATTTCCAAGTTACACGTTGACATTCAACATAGAATTTCCTCATACAGACGATGCCGTCTACATAGCTCATTGCTATCCATATACGTATTCAGATTTACAGGAATATCTGTCGAGATTACAGTCGCACCCGATCAAGTCAACCTTCTCAAAATTAAGGCTGCTTTGTCGTACTTTAGCTGGTAATAATGTGTATTACTTGACTATTACTGCTCCTCCGAATCCTAACGAAATTGAGCCAAAGGTGAGCCCAGCCAAATCAATTTATGACTTGATTTGATATGCAAACAACATGCGAATTAATGATACCTACTTACTATGCATATTTCTTTCTACAGAAAAAGAAAGCAGTTGTTATTACAGCAAGAGTTCATCCAGGAGAAACTCCATCATCATGGATGATGAAAGGGTTCATGGATTACTTGACAGGAGATTCAAATCAAGCTCGTGAACTGAGGGAAAAATTTATATTCAAGCTCGTGCCTATGTTAAACCCGGATGGTGTAAGCTATGGACTGTATATTACCTATTGTCCATTGACGGCTTGTTAAATATATAATAATATTTCTCTGTTATTGTAGGTAATTGTCGGTAACAACCGATGTTCGTTGACCGGAAAGGACCTAAATAGACAATATCGAACAGTAATAAGAGAAACGTACCCACCAGTGTGGCATACGAAGTTAATGATACGGAGGTTCGTATTTTACAACATTCGCTACAGAGTCACAAAACATTTATTTTAAATTAAACATTTGGCACAGATTACAGGAAGAGTGCGGTGTTGCATTGTACGTGGATTTGCACGCGCACTCTCGTAAACATAATGTGTTCATTTACGGATGTGAGAGTCGGAGAAATTCTGACAAACGGTTGCAGGAGCAAGTATTTCCTTTGATGTTACATAAAAACGCAGCAGATAAGGTATTACGTTTGTTTTTTAACACTTTCCTCAGTGTAAACTTGTAAGTACATACTCCAAGTAAAGATCCCACTTCTGATTCCAGTTCTCTTTTGAAAATTGCAAATTTAGAATTCAGCGCAGCAAAGAAGGCACAGGCCGAGTCGTAGTATGGTTGCTTGGAGTGGCAAATAGTTATACGATGGAGGCTTCATTTGGAGGATCAGAATTAGGCAGTAGAATGTCAACACATTTTTCCGTGCAAGATTACGAGAGTCTTGGGAGGACATTCTGCGAAACGTTGTTAGATTTTTACGATGACGACCCGAGTAAAGAAAGACTGAGGAACAAAATTGTTACAAGACTTTTGAAAGAAGGTTCTAATGCCGATGAGCCGACCAATATTGATTTATCAGATTATTCCAGGTTAGTAGATGAATAGTCAATTAACTTAATAATAATTATTATTTTTATCTATAGTAAAAGAGATATGTTATGATTGGCAGTGATGAAGGTGATACATCAAGCAGTAGCTCAGACGCTGCTTTTATAAGAGAAGCAGTTGAAATATCGCAGCCTGCTCCACCTCCATCGCCTATCTTTGCAAATATTAACAGGAATATAAGTGAGGTATGAATAATAATTATAAAAAAAATACAAATACACTTTGAGAAACAGATATGAGCATTCAAACAGATAACTTTAAAACAATCTATCTTATTACAGAAACAGAGGAAGCCAAGACCAAAACTTGAGAAAACAAAAAGGATCGAGAAAAAGAAAACAAAACGCGAAACTTTACAAGTGAGTAATTAAAATATAAAATTAGATACTCTATCTGTGGCAAATAGCAATGTAAATAAATAAAATCATTCCACGTTAGAAAGAGGCTTGCAGTGAACGAATGAAAAATATCACGAAGAATTGTTTTTATATAAGAAACTATTACACATTTCAGGTATCGAGGGCAACAATAGACCTGACTTCGGATGGCATGACAGACGCGTCATCAGATGGGGAATCTTATGAGGAAAACTTGAGTCCCGTAAGGAGAGTCCACAAACTCCTGCATATATCTACCAAACCAAAACCAAGAAGGAAGAAAAAGATGCCACCTGAGCTGAAAATCATTCCCGCACCGGTAAACTATGATAACAATACTAAATAAGATGTCGTCGGCAGAACGATGAACAATAACCCACTAATGTGTAAAATATATCGATAAGTATAATATTTTATCTGTTTCAGACAAGCGACGAACCTTACCATTCTGACAGAGAGAAAAGATCCCCGAAATATCGAAGACCTCGCAGCGTGTCTATGATTAATGAACCAATAGAGAAGCCTAAACTGAATCCAGCTTCGTGGCATCAGTTTAGGTGTTTACCACCACCAAAGTAAGTAATGTTTATTTTTTCTAATTTCGATTAAAAAGCCATAAAGCCAAAGGCATCTGGATAGCTATTACCGTTCTCGAAGTGATAAAATGATATCATGCGAGGGCGTGCTAAACAGAGACAGCGCTATACCAACGCGATAGCACGCCATCTCATGATATCATTTCATCGTTTTGAGAACGGTAATAGTTACCATGGTCAGACACTATGTGTTTCTCAGTACTTTATAAAGTTTTTCATCTATGAGAAAAGAAACTCTTCATAATATACAACTAATAACTTAGCAAGTTGGCACAGAACGTGCTGATGTAGGTAAGGTACACTATAATAAACTTATGGGGTTATTTTTTTATTTTAAAGGTGTCTAACAGATACGAAAAACAGGAACACACAGCCATCAGAGCTGCAGGTGAAGCTAACATCTCTGAGAAGACAAGTGTGGACTGGAGTACAGAGTGATGAGAAAGGACCACTCTCATGGGGCATCTCTAGTTTTGCTATGAACTCATACTTTACTGACAGTGAGGCATTGCTCAGGTAAATATTACTAACTAAATCAAATAAATGTAAACTCTATCACTCACTAACAATATAATAGATAGACTGATACATGTATGTAACTATCATAAAGCTGATCTAATAATTTGTTGTTTTTCATAAGTAGTTCAATGTCAAATTAATTAGGGAAATTCAGAAGGACACACCATTTCTTCCCTCCATTCTTATAATATTTATTAATGAATTTCCAAAAAATAATACCTGATTGAAGCTACTTTTGTGACCAAGTTAAAAATAATTGTACGTTTTGTAAGTATTATTAATAAATATTACAGATCATGTTCAAAAAAACTAGAGGAGCTGGAAGGGGAACGCAAGAAAAGCAAAGATGAAAAGAAGAAGAAGAAATCAAAATCTAAAAAAATATCTCTCAAAATGCCAAATTCCATAGATGATATCTTAGAACCAATAAGCAAACTGCCGAAGCCTTGGAAAAAGAAAGGAAAGTGAGTATAAATATTATTTTTAATAATAAGGCGAAGGTTGAAATTGCACCCTACCCTCTTCTATCACCCTATTATTGCCACAAAATATGAGGTACCTAAATACAATATAATTTAAAATAATAACTTAATTATTCCATTTTCAGATTAAAACATGCAAAATCCGAGAATTCTGCTTATATGAATAACACAAGTTTTACTGATATCCCCCGAAATACACAGCATTCTTCACAGAAAGCTAGTCCCATTGTAAATAGACAGGCTAAGAGTCGCTTTAGGAAAGGTGCTTTCGTAACAACAGCTGTACAAAGCAAAAAAACAAATAAAATCAGTAACTCATTAAATTCTGACAACTCAGACTCTGATGATTCCAATCAGTCAACAAAAAAAGTTAAGAAGAAAAGTAAACTTACTAAAAGTAAATTAAATAAAATGTCTTCTGAGTGTAAGACTAAGAATTGACTTTAGGAAATCAATTGCTCACTGATCTCAATTACTAATAATAATATTTAATGAATAAGTTAGTGTTTTAAAATTTTGTACATAAATTTAGAATCAACACTGTAAAATATTATCTTGCATACCTACCTATGCAAAAGTTCTGAGTTTTCAAATTAATCTATATCATCTATTTATGGTGTAAAAACAAATGAAAATAATTGTAATCAAAATCTAGCCCAAATCATGTGTAAAATACAACATTATAACAAAAAGATAATTATCAAAAGATACTTAATATAATTTAGCCAGGTAGATTGCTGTAACAGAAATATTGATATCATATCAACAACATGATATGTGCTATAATTGTATAGTATGTTAACATCATGCATGACCAAATTTTGTAACCACAAATTCAATGTTAAGTATAGATAATTTTAGTTTAATAGATTTTTTAATAAACTTTTAGAACAGGAACATAATTAATTGTGTGTCAATCAATATTTCAATTAAGGCTAAGTAACTAGATACCAATTTTATCATTGAAAGTGTCAGTTAAATAACACAAAGCAAAGGGTCAAGGGCATGTGAATATACAATACTTATACCTTCAAGATCTACTTTCAGATGGATAGTGATACAAAAGCATACTGCCTAGGTAATAACCAGCGTATCTTAGTGAGTAGTTGTGAAATAAATCCGAAGTTTCAATAATTAAAATTAGAATAATATAAAACAAAGAAAATAACACAAAAATACTGTGGAATTGTGAAACGAAAACTTGTATACACGACCTGTAAAATGGTGCCTACTTACTTGTTTTTCACTTAGTTCTTGGTCCCTCAAAGCCTCCAAATACTAAATTAAATCTAGCTGCAGTCAGAATATAACATTTCATTCATAAAAATAAGTATAAAATTCGAATTCCACCCAACCAAAATTATTAAATTCTGTGACAGTTTGACAATTTGACACTGACATGACAATGCTGGTGAATGAATTGAATGAACGAAATGTAGGTACGATCCATTTGTAATTCGGATACACAACATGAGCGTCAATTCTAGGTTGCGGCGGATAAGATAAAAAAAAATTACAGACGTTTGTCAAAGATGCCGTTCGCGCACGCCTGATAGAAGAAAAATTATAGCATAGCATAACTCTCACGTCCATAATCCCCGAGGGGTAGATAGAGAAACCACTTTAATCATAGGTCTCCGGTGAAAAATTACTCTGTGTGTTCGTGGACGTCGTCGGTCAGTATTATCCGAAGGCTTGCATGAATTTATGTACACAGGTTGACCGCCAAGTCTAAAGCTAGTGTTTTTTACTACGTGACATAGGCAAATTGCAAACTGCAGGGGCCATTTATTAAAAGAAGAAAACCTAAATAAAACTGTAACGCTAACTTATAACGTAAATTAGATTGTGTACGAGTGAGCGGGGCGTCGGACTGGCATGCGTCGTACGCGCCGCAGATAACGAATTTTAGAATTCTTTGTATGAAATCCTATGGAACGGCTCACACTCTATTCGCAGCGGTACGCGCCGCAATACCGTAGGTAGCCGAATACTCCAGTCGCATTCTGATGACGTCAGCGGACTCGGTGCGGCGCGGTCGGCGCGGATGACGTCACTCACATTTTGCCGGCCGAAAAGCAATTCGATTCGTGTGGCGCGGAGAAGTGTGCGAGGCTGTCAGCAAAATACAATGCGTGCGGCGCGTGTCAGTGCGCGTTCACCTTTAGCGATCATCGCTAAATATGGCATCGATTCTGATGCCATAGCTGGTATTAGACAATCTTGAAGGAAATAATGTTGTCGGCTATCGCAAAGTTTCCTTACTCCAAAGTAGTTTAATATTAACCATTTGCAGGGAGACTAATAAAAATAGGTACCGTATATAATTATTGACTATGCAATATACTACTGGATATAATATGAATACGTGGATGGTAAACTTTGTCAGATAGAGTGATGAATAAGGCAATCTGCAACTGATTTTACATATTTTTTTATTACCGTATAATCCTTGAATTGTGCTGTAAATTATATATTCTTTGTAATTCCTTACATAACAATCAAAGAATATATTATTTACAATACTCTTTGGCTACCTCTTCAAAATATATTTGTCACTTAAGTTTTAACATACATTCGTTAGCCAGCTAGTTTGGGTTAAATTAGAGGAACTTGAGCAAAATGAAGATGACACTGGAGTTGTAGCTGCGAACGCTAGAATTCTAAGTTCTCCCGCCTCTGAAAATTGAAGAGCGTTACTGACTCTTACTCCCGTTGAAGTGTAGCCTGGGGTTTGCGGTTCTCCTGTGATAGGATTGAAACTATCACAACGTGCTTTGGCCAGTAAACAAGAAGTAACGTTTGTGTAAAATCGTACATTATCAGCGTCTACTGCTAAATTGATGCCAGTCCTTGCTTCTCTTGTGCATTCTGTGATCTGTGAAAGTGAAAGAAATTTTAGGAACTCTAACTGGATCTTAGCTGGGTGAATGTCGTATGTACACAGGTCTAACCATAACATAAGTTTGCACTACTGCGTGACGTTAACTGCCCTTGCGGTTTATTTATATTACCTATTCAATAGAGATATCTATTTCATAAAGACAGACGTTTTTCTCTTACCAAATTAATCGAGTTTATTCGTCTCAAACACCTTACAAAATCGCAATATCCCATGAAGCAACCAATGGGTTGCACATTTAAAGCTGATGTCGACAAAGCCTGAAATAGAGGACAATATATTTTTTATCATAGAAACCATCACTAAGAAAAGCTATTAGCTTCAGTGTAGGTGTAAGTACAATTTATTGTACTTTTTTTCGATATTTTATTACTTTTCAATCAGATAGGTTTGTTTAAAAGTCCATTCGCTTAAATAGTCTCGCTTTTTGAAAAGAGAACGTGGCCGGCGGCATTTTCAAAGAGCGAGACGATTTAAGCGAATTGACTTTATGTAGAAACATATCTTTTTTTTTAAACAGTGAGTCAATTCTTAGTAAATAAGGCTAGCTATTGCTAAATTACTAGTAGGTACTTAACTTACCATTATAGCTGCTGCACACGGAGCGTAGGAGGTATTGGCGAAAAATTGTAAAGCACAGACACTAAGGGCATTTAATTCTTGAGGCCCCTAAAATAAAACAAAAGATTAGAACGAAAGAAAAGTTTAATAATAGAAGAAAATTCAAAATATCTTTAATTTATTAAAACATTAGTCTAGCTCGCAAAAGAGCACTAAGCGTGAAGATGGATGGAATGACGACCTTCGCAAAGTGACAGACTGGAACTGGATGTACTGGACTAAATTACTCAATGACACACCTTCGGAGAAAACCATAAGTGGACTAGAATCGGTCGATGATCTGTTTATGGTTAGCGAGAAAGTATCTAAATTACCTCAGGCATTGAAGTTACTCTTTGAAAACAAGTGATACAAGCATCCCTCAGAGTAACGTTGGTTGGCTGTGCAGTACTGCACACAATATTGAGCAAATTTTGTAGCTGCACTCTGTAAAAAGTCATGTTGGGATTTAGCTGTTGCGAAGCCAACGAAACAATTAGGTAGTAACTTAATTTTTAATTTTTGTTGGAATCTGTTGTTGATCGGACGGTGTCTTTGTCTGCATCAATAAGCTGAGTTGATGCCCTTTTCTCAATAACAGCAGACCATCAGACATGATTTCAATATTAACACCTATAATAATACCTTACCAATATTATTACCTTTAACTACATAATTATTTTATTATAATTATAACTGTTTCGGTCATTGCTGTGTGAAATAAACAAATTACTTACTTACCTGACACAAAAATCACAAATTACATAAACTTACCCATTTGACGGACAGAGAGCAGCCAGTTTTTGGGATTTCCATTGTATTATTTTATTTTTTACGTCACTAAAATCAAATATACCATTTGATAATGCACCGATCTGAAAAAAATTATCTGTATAGTAGTTATCGCTAGGTACTATTTCTAAGTAGGCATTGAAATGAATTGTAGTTTAGTGCTAACCTCGCTTAAATTTAAACCGTGTTGGTTCTTCCATTGCAAAAGATTTTGGATTTCATTTAAGTCTATAAAAGTTCCATTAATCTCGATCTGTTGAACAAATGTAGTTCTCAATCTCAGTTTCAAAATAAAATTATACTTGCAAGAGAATAATTTTTTTTACACAGTTTTATATGAACTTACAAGAAATGTTAACAGACAAGCGAACTGTATCTTATTCATCGTGATCGTGGAATAGCAAAGTTAACTGTAATATTACGTTGCGTGTTTATCATAATCGAGATGCACATGCAAAATGATAGAAGTAAAAAGCGTTTACCTACATGCATTTCACAATCGTAAATGGTATAGGATGGTGATAATTTCATTGTACAGTAGATCACCACCAGTAGATCATATTCATTCATACTGTAATGCGATACACAGAAAGGATATTAATAAATAAATTGTATTTTTATATGTGGCCGACTGTCCATTCCGTTTATGTTAACAAAATAGTTAACACTTATTTTCATGTTCACGAACCGTAGAACCGCGAAAGCATCTAATTAACTGCAAAAATCGGTCAAACAAATGTCATTTCCGGAACGTTTTTTTTAAATTTTGAAATTCACTCTATGTAGGTATATTGCTCGCCAGAGAAGTAATTTTATATAGAAATCGCGTCTGCCAGTTGGCGCATGCGATGTGAGCATTTTCCCATTCATAAGTTGGGCATTGAAATGTCAAATGTATAGAAATACGCTTCATGCAATACGCGCATTATCCCAAATCCTCTAGCCCGCTGTCAGTCGCTCTCATCATCATTCAGGAAGAACGCTAGGTACTATATTAGTCTGATTTCTGTGGTAGGAACCTACAGGTATGTAGATAAGTATATTAATTATTGCATTTAAGGCGTGTATTTAGTTGAGAAAAGTGAAAGCGACAACGAACTAATGCGCATAAATGTAATAAACACTACTTCTTCTTGTAAAATGAATGAAAACTTGTATATTGGCATCGATTCTGGGAGTATCGCCAAAACTAAAGTTAAACATAAATTAACCTGTCACGCTCACTCATATACCAGATTATGTAAGAATGAGCGCAGTTTTGTTTAGCGATCCGGAATCGATATCATTATATGCATCTGAACGAGTAAAAATAAAGGTGTATCCGAAAAAAATGTTATTCCATTCAATAATAATTCATTCTTTAATTTTATAGAACATTCATTCTTCATGTGATCGATTTTGGTTGTTTGAGGTTCGAGTGTGTCTATTTCACAGGGCGTCACATCAAGTAGTTCGTATCATTTTAGTTCTGAATCTAAAAAGAGTTCATGTAAAAAAATCTTTAGAATGGAATGAACTGAATAAGTAAATGTAAAAAAAATATCTAAAATCAGCATTGTTTAAAAATAAAATGTTCACGTAACACAACAGAACTGTATTTGTGAGGGATGTGATTTGTGAATGAATTAGTTCTTTCTTTGAATTATTTTAGTTCATCTGAAGAGAGACATTCTGCATGAATTCGCGCCACCCTAGTTTTCAGAAAAAAAAGTAAATTGACGAAATAGAGGTTAATATTGATTGCAGTTTTTGTAATTTTTATTTCTCATAACTTTTAATTTATCTTATAATGATTGAAGGTCGAGCAAATGTAAGTAAAATTGATATGAATTCGTGCAATGTAATGTACTATTATCTCAGAAAATAGGTAAAATAGTATGAATTGTCATATAACCTAATTTCTTTCAGGAACTACCCGATTTTATTGTATTTCGGACGGTAGTAAAGTACTGTTTATTCATCATCATTGTACCTGTGATTTCATTCTTCTTCGCGAAGAGTGTGGTATTCGATGGCTTGCTGGGTCTGGAGCCAGTCACGAGCAGTGTTTACTCGGCGATAATTGCTGTAATAGTCCTGCATGTTACCTTAGGCCTATACATTTACAGGGCTTACAGTGAATCTGATAAACCTCCTAAACCTGTAAAGAAAGATTAAAACAGCAAATCACACAGTATATCAGAAGTAGGTATGTACATATAAGAATCAAGATGGACAAATTATACATGAAAGGTGAGCTTCTACAAGTTCAGACAAAAAACTCAGAAATATTCGAAGGTCGTTTTCACAGCATGAATAGTGACATGTCTAAAATTTCCTTGTACAATGTGAAGGAGTTGCCTCAAGGTGATGTAAACAATGGACTTTGTCATTACTATAATACCGAAGTGCGTGACATAGTGAAACTACGGGATACTGATGAGAAACAACAACTGAAAATCTCACAGAAAGAATGTGAAGACATAATAAAAGTTTCCAAAAAGTTCATATACATCAATCAAGTGGATAACAATTTCCATGAGGCTTTGCAAGATTTGAATTCATACAGTTATATTGGTCTAAGTACAGATGGAGCAAACATGGGTAGGAAATGTAAACTACCTTTCTTGGCATTGTCTACTCCTCAGCAAATCTACATATTTGATACCCAAGTGATGCAGTATCATGCATTTGAAGCTGGCATACAGAAGTTACTGGAAAGTGAGAGTCCTAAGAAGATTGTACATGATTGCAGGAAGATATCAGACTGTCTGTATCACAAGCATAATGTTAAGCTGAATTCTGTTTTTGATACTCAGGTAAGAAAAGTCGTATGCCTAGGATGATTTCTATAGCCATTTAAAGTCAGGAAAAATGAAAATTTCCCATCCACAAGTACATTTTGTTTTATAAATGTTACATAAATTATTACATTGTACAGTCGACCACAGGACAACCTAACCAAAACATCAAAATTTGAGAATCTGAAATGAATCTTATTGTGCAGACATAGGTTGAGATTTAATAGAAGATTTTTGACAGATAGTATACTATAACTGTATATAAATATTGTTTTGTAATATAATCATAAATACTGAACGTTTTTGCAGGTCGGTGATCTAATTATCACAAGAAATAAAAAAGGTGGATTGCCTCACACTGTCAAGTCCTTGTCAGAATGTCTCAACAGTTACCTTGGCCTACAAGCGAGCACTATTGTAGAGAAGGTAGTGTTGATTGTGAATGCTTGACATGGTGGTATAGTTGCTTTTGTACAAGGGAATTTCAGGCACTTGTTCTATTCCTATAATATTATCATTGACAAAACATGAAAATGGTATCATAACTGAGGTGATAGACAGAAATGGAATGACTTGATCTTTTTGTTGTGGTTAGCGGCCAAACTGTCAGACCTATAGATTTCGGACATGGAGTAAAGTTTGCTGTTGTTTTAAAGAGTAGGTAAGCCTATTTTCTGAGTCAATTGTTCTGTACTTACGATTTTTTTATTTTTTCCAGTTGGATATTCTCCAATGTACTGAACGCCCACTATCTCTAAAGATCAAAGAGGATCTTGCTAAGAATATTGCATTCTTGCACCGTCTTTCAGAAATTGTTCATGATGAATTGATGTTGCCATTTGTCCGAGGAGTGGAGTGTTTTGTGGAGAATCTTCGGAGCTGTGATGACTTCAAGGCTTGGGAATTGTGCGGCAAACAAAATCAGATACCAAAGGATTTCAAAAGTGCAATTGATTACTGAACAGTTAAATTTTTCATACATTCCAACAAAAATCTTATATTTTTAGATTTTCAATCACTTTGCGACTACATGTCTAGGCTATAAATTAGACAGTATTAAGAATGTCCATTTAGATTAACTATTTTGGAATCAATGTCTATTGTTACAAAATATGTACTTGTAATATGCAATAATATGAGCAGTTATAATATTCAGAAATAAATTTTGTTGCTTTTTTGTTATACATACTAATATAAAATAAATTTTGTAGTGTGTTTAGATAAGGGAAAGGTTTAGTGGGGGTGTGAAGTTTGGCTCTTCATTTGAACACAAATAGCAAGCATACAGCTATAGCTTTTATAGCTTCTGTGTATCGATATATCTGTGATTGTCTGCAAGTGTCTACAAACTTAGCTTTTGTAAAAGAAAACATTATTTTTATATAAGGAGCATTTAGTTGGAATGGTAGTGTAATGATGAGACAAGGCTTTATTAAAAAAGTAGGTTTAATAAAATATGTAACTTAAAATCTGGAACTAAAGCCCAGTAACTATGTACAGTGCGTCAAAAAAGAGTAGACAATAAATGAGGGAGCCAGTCTCAAAACATGTTGTAAAGTCAGTTCCGCGTGAATGTTAATTCACATCCATGTTCATTAAAAGTAGATAGTTATATCTACTCTTTTTAGACGCACTGTACTACACTTTATCATAGATTAAGATTTCGTAATTTTGTGATTGTCATATCTCTTAGATATAATGGCACATACATAACTATAAAATAATAAATAAGATTGAGATATTTTGTGAGATGGTTTACAGAATGGTGTGAGTGATGTTTCAAGTAAGAATGATTAAGATAGCTCAATGAGATCAAATGCTTTTGTGAAAGTAGGGAGCCTTTCTTTGCATAAATAAACACATTTGTGCTTAACTTGTTTTATCTCATTTTATATTATAAAGCAGAATTATTTAAACAATTATATTAAACTCTTAGCCTCGATTTATATTCGACCGCTCGTCGTTCGCTGCTGGTCAATTTCTATAGAGAGAGCTCAGTGCACGTTTCACTCACTTCATACAAATTGGTCAGCAGCGTACGGCCGAATATAAATTGAGGCTTAAAATTACTAACAATAACCAATAAGTAACATACTTTATTATGTTGCTTCTTTCAAAAACAGATTTGGATAAAATGCTAATCCTTCAATGGATTCATCTCTACATGCTAGTCCTAGACGTTCTGTGGTATAGAGGCGCTCACGTGCAAGTAGAACGGAAACATTCGCTACTTGAGACAGCTTCACTGGTGTCAGGAAACCAATTTCTTCCAGCTATAAATAAAAGATTTCTATAAGCTAAAAACACAATATTATGTTATAGTAAAACATGACTTTGTATCACTTTGCAAGCTACTGGTTTACTGTCTTGTAATAAAACTAGAAAACAACAAAGTGTATATGGAAATATGTATATAGTACTGTGATATAAAATTACCAATTCACTAGTGGTCTTGGCCACTTCTTCATCCCGATTGCTGTTTAGTTGCAGCACACATGCACCACTTGGAAACTTGCGAAGGGACATCGGAGCACCAATAGTTGGAAGTAATCTGGAATTTTTTAAATATGTAGATTTGACTGGTACCATTTGTATTGATTTAAACTGCTAGTTGGTAGCAGAAGGTTCAAAGAAATATCTTCATTCAAAAAGTCAATATATATATTTATAAGTAATACATACTTGCAAGCATTGAGTAAATCTTCAGGAGAAATAAGTTCTAGTCCTCTTGCTCGATTCACTCTGCACCATACATCAGCTAATGACATTATGCCACCACAGTCCTATGAAGAAAAATATATTGTTAATTTACCTAAAAAGCTAGACATGCCAGTTTCATGTAAAGAATAATAGAAATTCCACCATAAGGTCATGGTCATTCAAAAAAATTCTTACCATTAGCACAGCCACCATCATATCAGAAATTTGTTGAGCTAGCCCCAAGTAATAATCTGAATCTGATCGGAATGCATCCCTAGTTACAGGATCATCAATACCCAGACTCATGAGGTATGACTTGAATCTGACAGTGTCATCTTCTGAGATATCTCCTTGTTTTTCCTGGAAATGTCATATAATTATAATTATTATATTTAAGCATTTTGGGCTATTAAATCTCAAATACAATAATCACAACATGTTCATCCACAGCCGATAGGTTGCTTCCTTTTTTTTGTGCTGCCCTTTCCGTTCATATTGTATTCAGGAAGGTGATTCTCGTAGTGGAATGTCGAATTTGACATTAGTCCTATCTCATTCGCTCACATTACGTGTGAGCGTGACAAGACGTTCGTAGTGCTCGAAGTTTTGTATGTCGAACGCTGTGAGAATCGCCTTCCAGGTCTTCGATGAACATAAACAAAAGGTTTAAATTAAGTTGCTATTCATTCATAAGTGACAAAATAATTACCCTGATTTTGGTAGATATATTTTTAGAAATGGTAACCATTTCTTTCGCTTTTTCCATTAGTTTAGTTAAGTCTTTAAATGCTACAGTAATGCTTTCATCAGTTGCCCTGTGTTGCTCCTCTATGCTCCTTTCTATGCCAACTATTCCAGACCGTATTTTAGAATTCACAGGAGTAGCCGAAGTCCTTGGGCCGGAGTTAGAGCTAACTGGACTGACGGGTGAAGATGGGGTTGATCTTTCCCAGGTTTTAGCAGCTACAGCATCACTCAGAGCTTTATAAAATGCTGGATCAATGCCATCTTTGAATGAAAGTTTGATAAAATGGTATGGACTAACTACAGCTGGACCTGGTCTCTTCCCTGAAAAATACAATGATATATTGGTTTGTTTTTAACAAATAAAAAAGATTTCAAGAGTCTCCTATACAAAACTCACCAGGTAGAGCTGGTCCTAGGTGCAATAGTATTCTTTTAGGACCACCAAGGCCAAACATGCCACCACTTTCTTCTTCCAAACAAAAAACATAATACAAATGAAGAGACAAGCACACTAATCCTTTAGGTATATCTCCTGGCTTTCCCCAGAGTATTCTATGGGTTGTTAGTATCACTTCACCGTCAATAAATTGAGTCTGAAAAAAATATAGGTTATGATGAGTAAAAATATTTTTATAAGTATTTTGTTGAGCTTAAAACTAAATGTACCAAACCTTGTCATCTCCGTCGTATATTTTCACACTTTTCTCACGTTTTATGTAGTTTTCGCCATCAAATAAGCGAGCTTCTATATACTCAAATCTATCCATTATTTTTATTTGGAAAATGAAGTGTTTACAAATTACCTAGGTATTTCAATATATTGCTCATGGATTGTATAGGGCTACGTTCCAAAACAATTTGAAATTAGTCACGTTGACAGCTGTACTTGATCCATTGCTTGTGTCAAATAGGAGTGAGTTCAAAAACCAGTTGTTATTCACATTGACAAATATACACGTTCCATTGCTTGTTTTGAATAAAAGTTTTATACATTTTCAGCTATTAACGCGGTAATGGAACTTGCATAATTGTCAACGTGAATTATTTCAACTGGTTATGGAACACACTCTAAAAGTTTGATAATATTGTTGTTTGTTTTCTTTACGGCAAAGGGAACTGAGCCCATACAGCTAAATGTTATGTAAACAACTCTTTCAAGTCTTCATTAAAATGCTGGTGTGACACATTTCAATGCTATCTTGGAGAATCTTCCACGCTTCTACAGCATCCGAACCAAAGAAGAAGGCGTCCTGGACGCGGTATGGCT
Organism: Hofmannophila pseudospretella; assembly: GCA_947369225.1. Lineage (NCBI taxonomy): Eukaryota > Metazoa > Arthropoda > Insecta > Lepidoptera > Oecophoridae > Hofmannophila > Hofmannophila pseudospretella. The sequence goes on from OX376316.1 coordinate 9,321,691, forward strand.
CTTCAAAAACCAGCTAAGTACGGATCGGGCTGCAGCGTCTTATTTGGCTTTACTTCTCTGTCCCTTAAGTTTCCGTAAGTTCTTCGAGCAAGAAATACCATTATAGTTAGGCCTAAATAATTGTACCTTGTTTCGTCCGGTCCGACTGTCAAATGTGCTTACGTTGCAAGATTTTCCATCAATCAGTACCTACACACGAAAGAATAGGTGTTTTAGGAACCTAGGAAGTAGTGTAGAAGTTCACATGAAAATAATTCATTCTCTGTTTTCGTCGTTTAAAAAACGCAACCGCTTTCCTGTGTCTCGTTTTCATATTGATTTTTGCACTGCGCGCACAAGCAAGTCGCATTATCGGTATTTACAGCTCTATTATAACCTAACTTTTTTGACGTTTGCCATTTGTCAATCCATTCGCATTGCGTTTGCCTTGCAGAAATGAAAGGAATAGAAACGAAAGGCTATGCAATTATTTAATGTACTTCGTGCACATACTTTTACTACTTGGATTGTAGCCTTGGGTAGACGTAGACGATCAAACGGTAGGAATTAGAAGTTGCTTAGAATTTTTAAAATTATGGCAGATTCTCAGGACCTTATACTTCAAAAGATTAAGGACCAAGGTGATCTTGTGAGGCAATTAAAAGCTGCAAAAGAATCTAGTGAAAAGGTACGCATTTAATTAATATAAGTCCTATAATAAGTGACAAAAAGTTACACATTTTTTACTTGATATTGCACTAGGTTATAATTTTAGTTATTTTACCTTGTATTGAATATGTGACTACGTTCCGAAAGCAATTTCGTGACTGTCGAGCTTGCACTATATTATTATAGCTAGCTTCCTTGTTAGTATATTTTATAGGAGAAATTGCATCATGCTACTCTTTAATAAAATATTTATGACTTTATAGGAAAATTGTAATAATTTACAATATGATCTTGGAGAAATTGACAGACATCTGTGTCAATACAGTTACATATGTGGCTACATGCCTGACAAACTTGATATAGAATTGAGTAAAGAATTAGAAAATAATATAGATTTTCTAAGATACAAATACATCAAGAGGTGGTGGTACCATATGCGGAGTTTCAGTGACTCTGAAATATCATTATTCCCAGTAACAGCTCTTCCTCGGAATGTCCAAATAATGAAAGGCAAATGTAAAACTATTGATGACCAGGTTTGTGAAATTAGTATAACTAATTTTGCACCTTAAGTAGGTAGTTTTTTGTATGCTTCTGTAAATAAAATGGCATGGATGGGTGGTTTGTAGTTTGGATCTGCTATTTCTTGTTGGTACACCTCTTTGGGTTAAATTGAAATCATTTGAATCTCCACATATGGTTCTTCGTCACCATAGGGTTAGAGCTTTTGAACAAATTACATAGTAATTGGTCATTTGTACTGGGACATATTTCTGACAAACTTTGAAATGATTATTTTTGTTTCCGGTTACAAAAGCAGTGGTGACAAGGAATCATATATTGAGATAAAACTCTGAACGGAATAGTGAAGCATGTCCTACCGAGCGCTAAGATTTCTTAAAAACCGTGCAATGCTACGGTTGCACAACAATGTTCTCAATCATTTCACAAAAAGCATTTCAACAACATCTTGTTGCAAGGTACTGGACAGCTATTAGTGCTTATTACTGTGAAGTGTTTCTACCTAATTAATTTATGATGGTTTGTCCTTAAATAGTTGCATAGTTTAGATATTATTTTAATGACTTGTAGGTTTCATAAAATTATTCTTAAGCAGATTCTAACTGATGCTTCAGCATATATTTCATTCCATTCATGCAATAAAATAAAACAACAATTTTTATATCAAATAACAATAACATTTAATTTTATTAATATTTGTTTGTAGATTAAAGTGGAAGTAGCAAAGCTACTTTCACTGAAAGCACAGCTAGGAGCAGAAGATGCAGCCCCACAGAAGTTTACCCTTAAAACTGCAAAAGGTACAAGGGATTATAATCCCCAGCAGATGACAATAAGAAATAATGTGTTAGATAAAATTATAGCAGTCTTCAAGCGTCATGGTGCAGAGTGTATTGATACACCTGTTTTTGAATTGAAGGTATGTTCCTAAACAATTTTTATACAGCTTTTAATATTTTATATATTTCTTTATATTTCTTAATATTTCTCCCATGAAAATCTTGTTTATGACAGCAGAAGTGATAAGAAATTATTAAAATATAATCATTTGACTCTCCAAATAATATTGATGAAACCTAATGGAATTGTATAATATTACAGGATGTTTTAACTGGCAAATATGGAGAGGACTCCAAACTAATTTACGATTTGAAGGACCAAGGTGGGGAAATCCTCTCCCTAAGGTATGACTTGACGGTGCCATTGGCGCGGTATTTGGCTATGAATAAGATAAACACCCTGAAAAGGTATCACATTGCTAAAGTATACCGGAGAGACAATCCAGCCATGACTAGAGGCAGATACAGGGAATTTTACCAGTGTGTAAGTAATACTACAAGTTATCACCATTATATGAAAACCAGGTGCTCTCCCTCTGTGCCATATTCTATCACATTCTCATGTATGTTGACCCCTTTTTGCCTATGTTGCCTACATTATATTCTCATCAAAATATCAGTCAGGTCCTGTCGAAAAGATAATATCAACTATCTGATGAGCACTAAAAATCCTTCAAAAAAGCTGTCTTATTTTAATTTCTCTAACATTATTTCTTGCATATGTTTTCCAGGATTTCGACATTGCCGGCCAATACGACCCTATGGTTCCTGACGCAGAATGCCTCAAGGCCGTCATTGAGATCCTCGACACTATCGACATAGGGCCATACATGCTGAAGGTTAACCACAGGCGCCTTCTCGACGGCATGTTCGAAGCGTGCGGCGTACCGGCTGAGAATTTCCGGACCACGTGTTCTACCATCGATAAATTAGATAAGGTGAAGTATAATATACTTAAACTTAACTCTGAAGTGCCATCTGTCCATCTCAGGATTCGAACCAAGAAATTTGTATATTACATTCGAATATCGGTGTACCAACATGAAGAAACGAAAACTTCGGTCTCAAATCCCTTTACTGTATGATTCACGCTATATCGGTCCGGGACCGAGATATATACATTTAAAATTGGTTGGCGTGCTTCTTTGTTCACTGTATACCTAAAACGCAACTGGTCTATGACTACAAAGTCTAATACGCATAAACTTTGAATCACAAACTGCCTAATTTTTAGTATGCCTACATCGCTATCGGACTAAAACGCATTAGGGCTAATTCGCAAGCCTAAACCGCGTATAGCCTAATCATTAGAAAAAGTTACCATACATTCATATCCCTCTAGAAAAAGTTACCATACATTCATACGCCTCTAGAAAAAGATACCATACATTCTACGCCTCGCGGCGCCGAGAGCCGCCGCGTGCCGCCGCGCTCCGAAACACTTCGCCGCGCCAATTTGCTTGCTATTGTCATTCCATTTTAAACGGTACTTCAACGATGTTAAGGTTTAATTCAATTGTTATTGAAGAACCTTATTGAACTATGAACTTTAGGCAAAACGCGACTTAGTAACTTAATTAGGTACATTGCGAAATAGGCAGTCTGATAAATAGGTCATTAACGACTAAGGCTCAATTTACATTGCCGCGGAATGGAATGGAAGCGACTTTTCGCAACGTAATTGTACATAGATTAATGAACTTTATGTCAATTGTGTATCATGCAAACTTTTTTTATATATTATATATTAGCTACGACAAACAGGCAGACGGGCCACCTGATGGTAGGTAGTCACCGTCGCCTAGAGACACGTGCAATACCAAGGTAATGCAAGGTATTGCTTGTAACAATTACTTGTAACTTGTACAAGTCGGCAAATGAGATATTCGTAATTCGTAAACAAAGGAATTGTCAGGCAATAAAATTCCCGTTTTTCTGGGAATTGAACGTACAATTTTTGCACAGCATTTTAATAACTTGAATTTGACCTACATTTTATATATAAATAACTAATCAAGTGAAGTGTAGGTCAAATTGATAGTACGTAACAACAACTTGTGTGCATCATAAGTTAGATAAGACAAGGTCATATAACTTTAGTGATATATAGTAATTCGGTATTTGTATGACGATTACTTCCGTATTACGTATTTGAAGTCTTCAATACGTGAACAGATAACCGCACCAGTTGTTTAATTAATTCAGTAATTGAGGTCATGAAACTTTTGTTTTACTCACACGTATTTCATTTGGAAAACACTAGCTATTAGCTTTAAAACCATTTTGGTGTTTTGTACTAGAATTTTTTCACCTAACTGCCTGAAATACAAACTTATCCTGTATTTAACACTAAGAATTGGTTCTGCATACCTCGTATAACTGGATGGGTAAGGGGCCATCCATAAATAACAACAAAGTGTGACATTGTGTGACAAGCCCCCCCCCCCCCCCCCACAATGTCCTTGTCAGTGACGTCACATGCGTAAATGTAAAAGAAGAAGGCAATAATATAAAGGAATGGGTTCAAAGTCCATGGACACAAGATGATTAAATTTTGTCTCCTTAATTTGATTTGATGTTTTGTAATTGTTCTAAAATGTTTGATTTAATGCTGATTATGAAAAAAATTTTTAAGTAGAAATATATAAATAGTTTTGGAAGTGCTGTTTTAATTTAGTAATTTTTATACATTTGAAATTGCAAAATATGTGACGTCTCACCATGGCCACACAATTGTGTGACCACCTGACAAGTGACAAGGAAGGGGGGGGGGGGGGTCCCCCAAAAACATTAAATTCGTGTGACGTAGTTTATGAAGAATTTTCTAAGCCCAAACAGAAAGATTAAAAATAATCTCTTTCATTTTCAGTCACCATGGGAAGAAGTAAGAACAGAAATGATAAACGAGAAAGGCATTTCTCCCGATGCGGCCGATAGAATAGGCGAATATGTGCGCCTGAATGGTGGTACCGAACTAGTAGAGAAATTACTAAATGACGAGAAATTGTCCAAGACTAAAGCGGCCATCGAAGGCCTAGAAGGCATACAGTTACTGCTGCAGTATTGTGAACTGTTTGGAATCAAGGACAAGATCTTATTCGATGTCAGTTTAGCTAGAGGGTTAGACTACTACACTGGAGTTATTTATGAAGCTGTTTTGACACGTAAGCATACTATACCTAGTATCTTATCTTATGATAGGGGGGCGGGAATAACTCAGCGGCACTTTGACCCTTGAGGATCTTTTGTGCCTACCATTCATACACTGGTCATCGCAGTGTGCAGGTTTCCTCACGATGTTTTCCGTCACCGTTGAGCAGTCGGTAAATAACCCAGTATACTATTCCCAGCTAAATTCAATCTAATTATTGTAAGTAATCATCAAACTAAGTTTTGAAAGCTTTTCGTCCAAATAATAACAAGGTTGCATTGCTCCAGGATGTGACAAAAATTGTATTTAAGTAAGTAAGTAATACGTTTATTTCACACACATCAATGACCGAAACAGTTATAATTATAATAAAATAATTATGTAGTCAAAGGTAAACATATCTAAATCATGTCAGATGGTCTGCTGTTGTGAACAGGGCCTCAACTCAGCTTATTGCTGCAGACAAGAATGCCTCCAGCGCAGGTATTCTGTTGGACCATAACCGATGGCTGGCCAAAATCTGTCCAAGAGGACAAAGATACGACACAAATAAATTTAATTGAAGATAGGTAGTATTGATAAGTTAAAAATATATATGTATACCTACATTTACCATGACACATAAATGATAAAAAATATATAAATATCGTAAATAAATAAATATATATACCTACTCACATATTTCGTAGTTTCATACAAAAGCAACTGACTTCCCCCGTTTTATTTAAATCATCATCATTATAATCTGCAACATCTTCACTTTCCAATAGGTTGGCCACTAACCATACGATAAGCAAGCAAGCAACTTTCCAATATTTGGAATACTTATTGCATTTCTGTGTTTCGGTTTGAAGGGTAAGAGAGCCAGCGTAATAACCGGCACATTCACTCCTAAGTTCTCAGCAGCGTATCGAAACCCCTCTAATAATAATACAGAGAGATGATATGTCTATGGACAACGGTGACCACTTACCATCAGGTGGCCCGTTTGCAGTCTGCTCTCCTTATTTAATAAATAAAAATATGCCTCCCACTTCTCCCTTTACTTTCTGGTGGTGTTTCTACCCCACAAGCACCCATCTGTTGCACATAAGTCGTCGGACCAGCGAGATTGAATTTTTATATTATTTTGATTTAATTTTACGTCACTAAATTGTTTGTGGCGATACTGGACCTCATTTTAGAATAGACATTCCCTTTACTATTGAACTAGTGAGTGAGAATTCACAAAACAGAATTATTTAATTCCACTACAGTAACTATAATATTAGGGCTAATCTTTATAATTGTCAGTTACACAGTTTCACTTTTTAATTGGCACTAACCTTGATTTAAATTTAACTCTTCAGCTTTGATTGATGTTTAAACATATTGATTACTGTACAATTGCAGTAAATTACGAAGCGATTTGCTTCTTCGTTCATTATGCGAACGGCTAAGGAATGGAACAGCCTGCCGGCGTCTGTATTTCCCGAAAACTACAACCTTGGGATCTTCAAGGCCAGAGTGAATAGGCATTTACTGGACCCGCATGCTCCATCGTCGACCTCATCGTCGCTTACCATCAGGCGAGATCGAGGTCAAATGCGGGTTTAGTTATAGATAAAAAAAATATGTAATGGAGAATGATGTGTTTCCTTCCAGAGCCAATTAAAATCGGCAATGAAATGCAAACTGTCGGCTCCATCGCCGGTGGGGGGCGTTACGATAACCTGGTCGGCATGTTTGACTCTAAGAATAAACAGGTAATTATTATATTCCATTATTTTATATTCTATTTATTACCGTTTTGAGAATTACATACTTACATTTTACATTGCAGTTTAGAGTAATTTAAATAAATGCCAAACATAATGTAATTAACTTGTATTAACTTTTAACGGCTTGAAAAATCAATAGACGACTGTAATACAAAGAAAAGATGTCATTTAGTAAGGCAATCGAAAGAGTCATTTTTCAAGATGTTGAAGGTCAAATGTATTCAGTAAATTATCGCCTTTTTAATTTCCATGACTTCAAAAATACATTGGTTGTTCAAGAAAAAACGATTTTCCCATAGTCCAAACAGTTGATTAGATGGTCTATGGGGAAGAACTTTCTTGTGGTACGGTCACAAACCTTAATTTAGGATCCACTTTGACACATTGAACAACTTTGTCATAGTCTAGTATTAGATCTCATTTGGATGCCCTTTACGTTTTATGGTGACAAATTCGTTCTATGTATAAGGCCGGGGAAAAAGTTTCTTCGCATTTTATATGATAACTCAAGACGTTTTTTTTCAAAGTTTATTTACATTTAATTATAGTATATATGTGCCATTTTGTTCGATGACTTTTTGCCATCTTGTAGTAGTGACATGATCCCGTTGCTGTAGAAATTTTGGGACTTCTGATCAAAAAAACGCAACAAGTAGTTTTGACAGTCCTCTCTTGATGTTAACCTGACACTGCCTAAAGAATTCTGAAGAGACCGAAACAGGTGGAAATCTGAAGGTGCAAGGTCAGGGCTATATGGCGGATGCTTTAACACCTCCCAGCCAAACTCTATTAATTTTTTCTGAGTGGCTAAAGATGTGTGTGGTCTAGCGTTATCGTGATGAAAGACCACACCCATCCCGGCCGCTTTCTCTCAACTTCTTGCTTTAATCTCATCAGTTGTTGGCAGTAGAGATCCGAATCGATGGTTCTGCCCGGCGGTAAAAGCTCATAATGAACAATGCCGTACCAATCCCACCATATACACAGCATCATCTTATTGCGCGTTAACCCGGGCTTTGCCACAGTCCACAGTAAAGCCTGACCGACCTTTGATCACGATCTTTTTCGCACGTTCTTGTCGTACGTGATCCACTTTTCATCACCAGTTATCAATCTCTTTAAAAACAGTTCGGTTTAATTACGTCTCAATAAAGAATCGCAAATGAGTACACGGTGCATTAGGTTTCTTTCAGTGAGCTCGTGTGGCACCCAAATATCGAGTTTTTTTGTGTACCCAGCTTTTTTCAAATGGGTCAAAACTGTTTTGTGTTTAATTTCCAGTTCTTCAGCTACGTCGTAACTACTGATATGCCGATCTTGCTTCACTTTTTCAAAAATGGCATCCATTTTATCCGTAACAGGGCGACCAGAGCGAGGTGCATCTTTGACATCAAAATTCCCGGATTGAAAACGCTTAAACCAACTTTGTGCTACTCTTACTGACACTGCATTACGTCCATAAACGTCACACATTTTTTTCGCGGCTTGCGTTTCCTTTTTTGTAATAAAATTTCAAAATGTATCGAATGTCTTCATTAGATTCACTCATTTTGACAGAAAGAAAAACAAATGAAAAATAGCTGGAAACAACATTTTACAATTTTAAAAAAAATGTAGGTAACCTTTTTAATATCATCAAAACCAGTCAGATACACATAGTACAGCCAAAGAAATTTTATTACAAGTTTATACATACAGCGATAATACTTTTTCCCCGACCTTATATAACAGTGGGTCCTAAATTACAATTCATGACTGCACAACCAGTTGGTCATTTCAGTTGGACCACGGGGAATAACCCAAATATTACCAACCAATATACTAGAAGAGATCGCTCTTAGCGATAGTGCCGCCTTTGTTGTTTTCTATTTGTGCAATAAAGTGTATTTTACATTTACTTTACTTTACTACCTAATAGATTCTTGCTATAACATCCAGGTACCCTGCGTAGGCGTCAGCATAGGCGTAGAGCGCATATTCTCAGTGCTCGAGGCGAAATTAGCTGCGGGCGAGATGCGCGTGCGCACCAACGAAGTGGATGTGTACGTCGCGTCCGCGCAGAAAAACTTCCTCGAGGAGCGCATGAAGATTTGCACTGAGCTCTGGAACGCTGGGATCAAGGTTTGTGGTTTGCTTGTATAACCTGACCAGTAATATAAAACCCTCGCCATATTGCGAAATGGTACTATTGTTTCCATAACACATTATACCAATTGACTGTGTTTTTTATATTCCTGCAGGGCTATTACGATTCGTAAAACTATCAATTATATCATCAGAGAAGAATGAAACAGTAGTGCTAGTAGCTAAATAGAGACGGCGCTATATCAGTGTTGGTATAGCGCCGTCTCTATTTAGCATGCCGTAACATGCCATGAAAGAACCGTAGTAAGCACTCTGGGCTATAAAAACCCTCGCCACATTGCTTAATTAATAAAAAAAATTTCATAGCGAGCTTCATCGCCATCGAGTTTTTATATTTCTGGTCAGGGTTTTTTGTATTTCTGTTGTTTATTGGTTTCTATATGAGGCACATCATTAAAGTCTCCCAAGGTTAGTAGCACATTGAAAACGGTGGATGACGGTGACCACATCATCAGGTGGTCCGTTTTGCTCGTCTGATGTCCTTATACAATAAAAAAATATTATTTAGATGAAAAAACTTCCATACAAATTGGAAATAAAAATGCGACCTTAAAATGGCACAATATTTAGAGCAATCTGGTCTGAGAGACGACACTAGGAGATGCAAAAAAAATATGGTGTGAAACCTGACCAGGAAATTAAAGAACCTCATATAATAATAATAATAAATATAGCTAAATAAGTACTGGTGGCGCCGTCTTGTTAGGTTTTTTCAAGGCTTTTTTCTTAGCCGCAGGCCATCTTATCTTATCTATGAGAGGGTCGGTGGCACAATGGCTAGGACACCGGACACCCATGCGGGAGGTCCGGGTTCGAAACCGTGCAGCGCCATGTACCAATGAGTTTTTCGTATTTTTCGAAAACTTACGTACTCACATTTATCGACTGCTCTAACGGTGAAGGAAAACATCGTGAGGAAACCTGCACACTGATATGACCAGTATGTAAAATGGGGTAGGCACAATAGATCCTCAAGGGTCGAAATGCCGCTGGGGTTATTCCCGACCCCCTATCATAAGATAAGATAGCCGCAAGCCATACCAAAGAAACCTCCGCCACAGACAAGGTGCGGGCGGGCACTACCATACACACTACCATCGACCTTTGAACTATATGCAAACGCAATAAAGTTCACTTTTGATTATCAGCTAAAAGCGTGATGTTTGATGACAGCGTCCCTTCCGCGTCGTTTGATCTTACCCTATAATATAACGAAGCTAGTATTCTAGTGTAAAATGCATGAATACACCATATTCTTTTTCCATTCGCCAGACGGAGCAATCCTACAAAAAGAACCCCAAAATGCTGACGCAACTGCAGCACTGCGAAGACAACGGGATTCCGTTAGCTGTGGTCCTTGGCGAATCCGAACTGAAGCGTGGTCTGGTCAAAGTGAGGAATATCTGCACCAGACAAGAGGATGAGGTGCCCCGGGAGAAACTGGTGGCGGAACTGAGGGCCAGAATAGCGGCGATGTTAAAGTGACAATGTTCGTAAAGTATTTTGTTTATCAGCAGTATAATTTGGGTCTGTGGTTTGCTTTTGTACATGTCAAAGTACTTACACCCCGACCAGGGTTGCTATTATCGTCCTCAAAACGATAAAATGATACCATGCTTGGCATGCTAAACAGAGACAGCGCTATGCCAACCGCAAAGCGATAGCATTATCTCTGTTTAGCACACCATCTCATGATATCATTTTATCGTTTTGAGAACGGTAATAAAAAGAGTATATATATTTTTATAGCGAACTCCATATATCACATTATAAAACTACCAATGGCGCCCTCTTGACAGGTTACTTATGTTCCCGGTCAAAAGAAGAAAGTGCGTAAATGTCAATTTATCAAAATTCTAGTAAAATATACAACTAAAACAAAAAAAGGCATTTTGTTAAGTAATTTCAGTCTAAAACTTAAACATTTTCTACGTCGCTGCCTGAAGTTTTTTTTTGCTAATATCACGAAATATAAGACGGACAGCGGCGCCGAGGCAGGCCCAGGCGTAGGTGGAAGGACGATATCGACCACTTCCAAAAAGGATGGTATAAGGACGCCGAGGATAGGGAAAAATGGAAAGGAGGAGGGGAGGCCTTTGCCCAGCAGTGGGACAGTCTATAGGCTATAATAAAAAATAATAAAAAATCACGAAATCATGTTTTGACGAAATACGACCTTTCTTCTTACTGGGGCCGATTATAAAGTATATTATTGATTAGTAATCACAAAAAAAGCTAATCGTAGAAAATAAAAATTTACATTGTAGCTACATTTTTAGTGTGCTATGACATGTATGAAGTGAAATCATGGGCTCTCGGCTCCTGTATTACAGAAACAGGTTGCTATGTTCCTTTATTTTTGGTACAAAACTCAAAATTGATAAAATGGCAATGGCATGGGTGTATTTGAATCAAATACTAGTATATTTAGATGTCCTCAGGATCACAAAACAATTCGAGTAAATAATAATTCATAATGTTGCTGGCAACACGCATTTTTATAATTATACTCTGTTACCTACCTACTTATTACCTAAATGTATTAATTAAAGTGAATGTATGGTTTAATGTGAGAACGGAGTTTGGTATATTTATTACGTTGTGAAATTTAAAAGGTCGCATTTACTACATGAAACCAAATTCCATAATCGCATTTTCACATTGAATTCTTTTGCAAAATATGCAATAGAAAAGATATCAACCCATTCGTTCTTTTACAGTAAAATTAACTCCTTGATAAGTTACACTTGTAAGCTGTTTAGTAAACCGTAGTAATTTATTTTAGGATAGGAGACACCTATCGTCATTTTATAGTAAAGATAATTAATTATTTGCTTAATTCTAATTACATCTATCATCTACATGTTAATTAGTATTTAATTTACGTATGTACGAGTAGGAGTGAATTTCATACATAATAAACTGGTTTTACATTTTATGAAAATTATTTTTTTATTGTAACCTGCCTTACCTTATAAATATGTATATTTACTTACCCAAAATTAAACTATTTATTTATCAGAAAATATTTAAATAGATTTATCTTATAGATTGAAGTCACATTTGAATTTTATACATAATAACCTGGTTTTACATTTTATGATATATTTTTTATTATTACCTGCCTTATAAAAATATTTATATTTACTTCTTCTTCTTCTTCTTCAGGTCCTAGAGCACCTAGTGGTGTATAGGGCTGAGACAATATTCTTCCACCGCGCTCTGTCCGATGCCGCAGACTCTATGGTTTCCCAGGATATTTTAACCGCATCCAGGTCTTTTTGAAGACTACGTTTCCATGTAGCCCTGGGTCTGCCCCGTTTGCGAGATCCTCCTGTTGGTTGCCAGTTCAAGGAGGCGTAGGCGATGCTATTTGGGCGACGTAAGGTGTGCCCTATCCACAACCATTTCCTACGGCGGATCTGTTCAGATAAGGGTTTTTTCTTACCGTATTTTAATTATTTATTTATCAGAACATATCTAAAGAGATTTAATCTTATAGATTGGAGTCACATCCTCTACTAATTTGCCATTTTAACAACCGATTAAACAATGAAAAAAACATTTTGTTATATCGTTATCACAGAATTTATGAAAACCCTCAGTTCAATATAAACACTATTTAACCTTGACACCAACAGCTGGAAAAATAAACTATTCAAACAATAGAAGGAAACAGTTTTGAACAATAGTGTGTTCGCGTTTACCGATACTTGTGCCGGTTCTACTATACCTGTACTAAATTAATGCAAACGTAACCTTTAGTTCCGTCTATGTTACTACATGACGACACCATGACGAACTCATAAATTGAAGTAAAAGTACATGGCTTAGACACCACCGTGAGGGCTAAGACTTCTGTATGTAAAAAAATATATAACAAAAAGATAGGTTACATTACTATTTAGTTTTGTATGTAAGCCTGCCATAGCTATTTTTTTTATCTACTGTACAGCGAAAGTAACAAAACTTTCAAACACTGTAAAACTGAATAAGAAAGATAGCGTAACTAAATCGGATCTATAAAACATCTAAATGACCGGCACGCAAAGTTATTTTTCTGGAAGAAACCGTTTCCGATAGCTTCTTAAAAATAAACTCAATGATTCATACAATGACCTTTTAGTCAATGTCCCCGATTGGGTTTTATTGACCTCGATCGGCTTGTCCTACCTCGCGTCCGCGTGCCCGGGCCCGATAATGTCATGTCACGGACGCGGGCGTCGCCGTGTTCTGACCACTCATTGTTCCCCCCACAGCCGCTGTGGTTCCTGTCATTGTACCCTAAATCACCGTGAAGTCCAACACGATTTTCATCGATATAAAACTGTTTATGCAACATGACTCCCACCTATTACCCGTGTGAACGCCTTAGCAGCAACACCTTAGTGTCAGTCATAGCAGGTCGTGTGATGAGATGAATCCGCGGTATAAGATCTACTTCAGTTTAACGCTTTGTGTGATCCTGTTAACTGCAGGAGTCGGTGCATCAGACGTGGTGAAAGAAGCCTTAGAAGAACACTTAAAGGATGCCGCTCATAACGAAGGCGCAGAGTCTGTTAAACACGAAAAGCAGAAGGGAGAAAAAGTTCATGAAATTGATAGCCAACTCAACGACAGCCACAAAAACCAGTACTCTAAAGCCAGTGATGAAGCTAAATATTTGAAGAAGGATCACGACACTAAATCAGCATCGGAGAGTGACGCATATAAAGGACATAACAGCCAACAGGACAAATCGGAGGATAGCCAAGCTACAGGTTTTAAAAGAGGTCACAAAAAAGGACACCACAATCAAGGTTTTCAAAACTCCTATCATAAAGATGAATCATCTAACAAGAGCACTTTCTTCGATGACTTCAATGACGAGGGTGATCAAGCGCAGTACAACAGCAAACTGAATAGCCACGATAACCAAGGTGGTAGGACCTATCAGGGTTCCCATAACAATGGACAAGAGTACTTGCGGGATAACCACCAGGGTGGAGGTTACAACCGATATGGCGACTCTGGTGTTAAGCACGCGGGCCATCAAGATCATGGAAAGAATTATTACTTGAACGATAATCTAAATCACAATAAGTACCATGACGACCGGAATAGTTACGATAGAAATAAGATTCATGATCGCCATCAACACAGAATTCCGCCGCCACCTCCTCCGCCGCCGCCGGCGCCGCCGATACACCACCCCGAACCAGGATGGGACTGGCAAAGATGGGACGACAGCAGGAGAGGTTGGAGGGACCAATCCGGGTGGGCTAACGATCCCGGATGGGACAGAGGTTACGGCGGCCCTGGATACTATGACGATCGCGGTTTACGTCACGATGGTGGTTATGGATACGGTCCCAATCATGGATACGGGTACGGTTACGGCGAGTCTAGAGCAACACCAGTCGCTGAAGTACCCAAAAACGCTCCAGTGCTTGCTCATAGAAAAGAGACAATAACCATTTATGAGGATCCAAGATACGATGGTAAGGACAACGGTCAACTAAAAAAGGAAGAAGGAGATCATCTTCAACTAGAGTTTAAACCGAGCAGTCATCGATATGCCACCAACACTTACGAGGATACTTATTACAACGCTCCAGCGACTAGAGAAGGTGGCATGGAAGCCAGTAAAATCAATAGATTAGTTTACAACTACAGGCGACAGTGAAACAACTAGATTCTACACAAATAATTGAACACGATGCTTTCTAGAGATACTCATTGAATAACTAAAGTGTTGGTTACACTTTATTAAAGTCAGCTTGAGTCATCAACGAAGACTTTTGGGGATTGATTGGTGTTGGGTAAATTAAGGATTATTTAATTTGCTATAGTAAGTAGGTAATAATTGTTTGAGATTCTTAATGTCTACTATGAAAAGAATCGTGTGGATTGTAAATAATTCCCCATACCACATTTGAATGTATTTTATTTCCTCACCCTTTCCTTTACAATCTCAAAGGAACTAAAGTACATATACATCTATATATCTTCACGCTTTGTCACTGGGGTAAGCAGAGTGAATGGAGCGACATGAATCTATGTCTTGGCATGCCTCTTTCGCTTCGTCGACAGTCATATTTCGTTTCAGGTATGCTCGCCTTTCGGGCCGTATGCTTTGTTATTGAAATCTATAAGCACTCTATCAATTTGATCTAGAAGTTACTCTAGGACCTAGACTTTAGGTTGACCCCAGCTCCACTCGTTTTCGATTCGTTTAAGTACCTACCTGTTATGTCATTCGTTCATTTCTCACCTGTTTAATTTAAAAATATATCAAAGAATCTTAATTTCGAAATCGATACTAAGTCAGTTTAAGTCGTTCCTCAAGATATCCTTTACAGGTATTCCACCTTGTGGAACGTCAGAATAAATTCAAACTACGCGAATATTACAGAGAAATCTTCGCATTGCATATTTACCGATATCCATCGAGGCGAGCAAGTCAAATAGGTATGTGCTTTGAAGAGAAGAGGATATTCGTGGGGCAGTCGCTACGTGACGGACGGGCGGTCATTCGGGCGGCATATTTCAATATGGCACATCTGGCACAGTCGAGCGACTTGTGCACCGGACCGTGGTACGGGAAGCGTGCAAAATCGGTGTCATTGGTCTGGGATGCAGAGCTAAAAGCGGAGCTTGAGCTTTTACGTAGGTAATATTTTGTGTTGTTAGATAAAAATTGTTTGAAAAATATCTCTTTATTTACTACTAGAATCAGTTCTCGCTTTAAGAGCTAATACAGTAAAGAGCAGTAATTTTAAGTAAGTAATGTTTTACCACAGATCTCGAACTATATAGTGGCGTATGGTGAATATCAAAATCTTTGGTGTTTACAGTTTACACATTGGTAATGTGTAATATTCTTCATAATCACTCCAACTAAGTAGGTTAAAATGCTTGTGCTAGGAGTGGTCTACAACAGTGGTACAAAGGTGGATTCGAACCGGCGATGCTAGCGCCGCCGCGCCGCAGTCTCGTGCTCTATCCTTTGAGCCATTGGCGCTACAATCAAGATTCCTGAAAATACCAACGCCCACAAAATATGGTCATTTGAGTCGAATGTTATGGTTAATCCAGGTTACTATTTTCCGACTCAACCCTTTTTGGATTGTAAACTCCTGCAAAATTCACAAAACTCTTGGGTGTCTTTCACGATAATTCGACCAAGTTTCCGAATTAACTCGCTTTATTACCCCATCCGCTTTAATTAAAAGACATCGCATCGTTACACTATCCACTCGTAGATATTTTTCAGTGCTTTTATTTGTAATTTAAATTTTGCAACCCTTCGTGGTTCCGCTTTAGGGGGATAAACTAATTTAAACGTTAAGCTCCCGACAGTCTCGTTTTGTTTTATAATATTTTGTATTGTATGGTCTGGGCAACATTTTAAAATTGCATTAGGATAACGTACGTTTAAATGCATTGTTTTTTAACCTATGTTTAACCCTTTTTTAATACGCAGGATTTTTACCATCCTATCTAGGCTCTCATGACAAACATTTAAATTCTTTGCGATATCAATAGCCCTTTTACAAAAAAATTAGGTTCTTAGAAATACCTAAGTACCTATTTAGTAGATCAAAAGCTTTGTCACCGGTTTATTTATAAAAGATAGTAAGTATTGGTATACATTATACAATGTAGAGTAAGAGACGATTATAAGCCCAATGAATATATGAATATGCAAAGGTTGATTCAGACAAAAGTTTTGAAAAGGATATGCATATTGCCAGCTAATCTGCAATTTTAAAAATATAAGGACCTACTCCACCATTTACCTTACTTTGAGGTCAAAATAGTCTGCAGTGTTGAATTAATCAATGACGAGTAGTTTACATAAAAACATTTGCATTCTGTCTTTGTTTCAGTGAGGTTTGATATGAATAATTAATAATGATGTCCTGCAGTGGAATTAAAAAATCTACTTGGGTTTACGTAGGTGCTTATTTCCTTTGCCAAAACTTTTAGGTTGCTGGCTTATCGTATGGTGGCCATCGAATAGGAGGTAATCATGCAATGTTTTACCACTAGAGGCGCCACTAGCACAATGGTACGTAGCCAATCAACATGTAGATACGTTCCTTTCCACCAAATCTTTACCCTTCAGACACGCGCCACGCTGTCCTCAGATTTTTTGTCTGCTATTTAAAAAAAAATGTTTTTTATGGCCATTTCAAAAGAAATGTAGCTTAACCTGCACGATCACTTTCGGACCGTGCTGGCAACTATAAGGCTATGAGCTTACGACTTTTAGGTACCTATTACGATGAATAAAAGTGCATTGAAAGTAGTAACTTCAAAATGAGATTTTAGGCCAAGAAAGGTAGTGAACAGGGTGAAAATAAAACTTACAGCAGCAATATCACCTTCGAGCGAACTAATCACCGAGTCTGAGACTTTTTATTGTACTTGCTAACGACTTGTCTTAGGGCACTAAAGCAATTTCAAAATGGCGCCCGAATTACACGCCAATAATCGTTAACAGCGATTGGAAAACAAAACTGTGATTATAGGGTATTAACTTAGATTTTCTATCCCTTTTCCGCTTATAGAAATAAGTGTTGTCGTCTCATTTGTCTAGAAAGGGGATGGGCAAGATAGAGTGACATTACTTTAACGAACTTTCGATGGTCCGTGTCGGCGGATGGGGTTCGGAAGACTTTTCTTGTTGGATTTGGTTTTGATCTAATGGGAATTGCACTTATACCTTTTATCTCCTTCGTGGGACGAGATAACACTATTTAGACTGTGGACAGGTTAACACAGAATCGTCACGTACGATTTATTCCGGACTGGTCCGAAAAATGGCGCAAGATTTAAGCTAGAGTTTGATTTCTTCTTAATGATACACGAGGGGGTAGGTACAATAGTATTTTTTACCTTTACTTGAGATCCTCTTTAAAATTAATTTCTACATATTTTTAAAGTATCGACTATCCAAATATCGACTCGTATTTGGATCAAGAAAATACATGATATTTATCTAGTGAAATTTTGAAGCCCGTTTACGACATAGAAGCACGTAACTGACGGACGCACGGACGATGGAGCGACAGCAAAATAGAGTGTCGTTTTCCCTTCGGAGTACGGAGCAGATCGCGGCCCATAAGTTGAACAAAAATGGCGGATGCGCAGTGATAAATTTCAGGTCTCAATCGAAGTGCGGTAAGAGGTCCGACGCGAGAGCCCGCGCGTAACCATAGCATTTGTACAATGTTCCTGCGCCATTTTTGTTCAACTTATGTGCCGCGGATTTGTACTTAGGTTGTCTTCTCAGCGCCATTTCCACGTGTTAATTTTGAGGATTCTTTGGATTAAGGATATTGCCTAAACTAGGACTAGGACCCTAAGCACAAATATAAACTGTTAGAAATGATACCAACACATCAGAAACTCAAGCAACTTATAACAGAGGAACAGTATTACTGTCGGCAACTTGTTTTCTAACCAGACGCCTCAGTCTCCCATCTCGGCAGAACAATGAAGTCGATTCAACTCTTATCTCCGACTGTTTATTGTCTGAAGTTGGCTCGATGGCTCGTTTTGTTGCTGATTCCCCGACAACTCGGTTTATAGATGAGCAAGTTACTCGTTTTATCGTGGAGTTTGTTTAGACCATACGACTGCTCGACCTTGTCTCTTTACTTTCACATGTAATATAGAGAGTTTCAACTTGGTACTCGTGTGATATGTTAAATGCAAAAAATACAATTGTTTAATGTCATATGTCATTCTTTTACCGGTTTTTTCTTTGATCGGTCACATCAATGGAATAAGGACCAAATGATGGTAAGCGGTTACCATCGCCCATAGACTAGCTTACTAAAATATTGTAAGAGAATTTTTGATGCTCTGCTGATCTTGAAAACTTAGGTTGAGTGCCTCATGTGCCGGTAATTACGCTGACTCTCTTACCCTTCAAACTGGGAAACAGCAATACAAGCATTGCTACTTTTCGGTAGAAATACGAGTAGATAAGTTCGGTTCTTTTCCAGGTAACCATGCACCATAAGAATTATTATTTCATAGGGTATTCTTACATAAGTACCTAAGTGTCCTCAAGTGAGCTATCCACGCACCTACTTTATAGTCTTTACTTTATTATTTTTATTTTTCAAATAGGCATAAGTTTTTTAGTCATTACATTCAATAGTATTTTTTCATAACTCAATATTGTACAACAATCAATTTTCTACTTCCTAACCATGCTGTGTTTACACGTTAAGGGTTACGACCTAGCTCATAACTTTATATTGATTTTTCTGTAATTTCTATGGTTGTAATCTGTTGTGTTTACCTAATAAATAAATTAAATTATCGTGCGAGTAGGTTTATAATCGACCGTAAGACACACAGATACACTGAGATATGCCATTGAAGTCGGTATAAAATCGTAACGTAACAAAATCGTGGGATCTAAATCCCACAGTTCAAAGGGGTAGCCGTTCACTCGTGACGAATCCACTGCTTGTAGCAACTAATTGCTATGAAATGAACCGCTCCTCCGGGACTGCAGCCCCGATTTTGTTTTCACCGAAATTGTAGTCCGCAGGACTCTTGTCACACTTCTAAATATCCAATTAGCCCGGCTTTGTTCGAGTTTTAAAGGAAATTATGACTTTGTACGAATTCGTCGAGGAAAAAAGTTCAAAGAGTTTTAAAAAGACTGAAACGTAAGATTTTTTAAAACAATTGGAAGTATAAGGCTTCATGGCGGTATTACTGCTTCGTATTATTGAATCTTGATTTTTATTTCTCGAGTTTTAATTAAAACCATATTACGGTGAATTTTGCCCTTAATATTGTACCTATTCTATTTAGTTTATATACCTAGGCTCAATTAGGCTTATACGAGTATATATAGGTAAGTATATATTCAATAAAAATAATCAGAAGTTTTTTATCTCTTATCCTGATTACAATTTTTTAATCTGTGTTTTAGAGGCTTCGGTACAGGACAAGGTGATCAATGATCATGTCAGCCTCGTTAAGTTCACTAAAGTTGAGAATGGGAAGCTCAAATGTAATTAGAGTCAGGTCTCACCTTTAGAGCTAATTTAGCAAAGAGCATTAATTTTTTCATGCTATCAGTTGAGGGCTGACTATACATTTACAAAGGCTGGTTCTGTTCTAATTACCCAGCACCAAAATTCAAAAAACTCTCCCTATTCCGATGAACAAAAGCTAACTAGTAAAACCAAATACAGTCGTTGTTTGACAGTATACTCGTACATCATGCTATAGTAAGCACGGTAGGCGCCCAAACCGCTCATAAGTTATTGGAGCTTTGTATACAGGGTGTTTGCTTATGGCGCGGCGCAATATGTTCCACAAACAGGCTTCAGGCAGTTCAGGTAAGTTATGGCGGCCCTTGTGTGCAGTTTTGCTTATTAACGAGACCAACATGGCGGACGTTTGATAAGATTTGCGTTTGTCTTGGCAGCTAGCTATTCGTGCCTTGAGGCTGCCCCAGGGCATTTCGAGTTAAGGCTACTGGTACTCTTACTAAGCATGTGGCTGGATGCGTGCTCTACATAGTCCGAGAGGATATTACACATGATTCATATGAAACATGCAGTTCGAGCAAAGAATGTGGAAATTTGCACACGTATTTAGGACACCCAAAGGGTCATTTTAAAGATTAGAGCCCACGCAGATAACCGCTCCTCTACGAGGAGGAGGGGGTCAAAGAGTTCCTCCTCCGCGCTCCATTAAATTTATAATGTCATCGTTATACCAGGGTATTTTTAGTGTCGTTTTCTTATAAATAAAGGATGACTAATTCATTATTGTAACAATACCTTCACTATGTGCATGTGCATGGTGTTTAACAATCTCCGCAGATAACATTATTCTCAGTTATTACCTTACTTTCTCAATCTGTCTTCTGAACTGTCACAGTCGTGGCATAATTACTGTCGCATATTTAATTCTTTTTTGAGTTAAAACGTGTTTTTACACCGATTAATTGGAAATTAAGCAAATATTTGTAATAAGTAGTTATATTTTTTCGCCTTATGTACTGTTTAACTTAGACCGTGAAGTTGATAATTTTACTACAGTAATTATAATCCATCGATTTAAACATTAAATTTTATCGGTCCATATATTTTTCATGAAACGATTCGCGGATGAAGCCGTGCCGTGCAGTGCAAAGTTGTGCCGATCAAATAGTGTAACAAATCTGTGGTACTATTGTCGTGTCATTACGATCTTTATTTTATTTAATCTAAGTAGAGCATACTTCGCACTATAAACCTCACATGATATAAGGTGCGCTACGAGCTTGCTAAATATTACTGTCACAAATCGCCTGGCTGCTTCGGAGTTAGCAACGAAGTGCGGACGGATGTTATTTTGCTATTGATAATAATGGCATCAATTCTGGGGTATCACTCGCTAAACTAAAAACATCGCTAACAAAACGTCGCCCTCACTCTTACATGATCTAGAGTAGGACTGAATGTGACAGTTTCATTTAGTTTTAACTTTAAATGTTTTGTGGCAAACCGGAATCGACGCCATTAGGACAAAATAGCTTTCCACAGTATTCATTGTTTAGAGAAAAAATAACGGTGTGCATGTCTTGTATGCAGTTAGTAAACTCTATCTAAGTATAGGTGTTTAACACAAACATTTTTTAAGCTCCACTATCTTTGTGGTAAAGGGTAGGTAATTTCATTTAACTTCTTTTTTTTCATCTGTAAAAATGAAGAAAATCGCGTATCTGTTAAGTACTTATCTACTGGCACATTAAGTGTCTCTCTCTCTTATATTTAGAAACAAAACATTATACTTAACTGTACAAACACTGGCTCCTAAGAAGGAGCTTAACTCGGTATGTTATCTCTACAAAGTTCGGAATTTGTAAATGCCTCGGGCTCTTTGCGAAATATGAGCCCCTCTTGAGCCCGGTCTTGTATCGCTTGACAATGAGATACTGACATGATTATCTACACGTCTTACTATAAACTTTGGAATTCTCGTAAAATATCTTCATATTTCGAAAATATCAAACCATTAACAGAAATAGAATGTTGGTAGGTACACTATTCATTTTATAAGTACACTATTCATTTTATAAGTGGAAATTTATTATTAGCATATTTTTATCTATGTATTCTAAGTCTATTGTTGTTATGTATTTGTCTGTTAATTTCCCTAATAGTCAGAAATCGTGCCAATGCTTCACCGTGTGCGAATCGCTTACACGAAGTTGTCTAACTGTTCCTTTCTCCTCCAGATAAGTAGCCGACTTAGAAAGAGATGAATAGGAAAAGAAACCGAATCGCTGACTGACTGATAGATCGCTATCGCATCAATGAGGATTAGGGCCCACAATTAGATGCGCCATTTGTCTGATCTAATCTCTGCCAACTTCGACGTTGTTTTATTTAGGTATCCAATAATTGATTGGGAAGGTTTATCTTGATACGTTTAGGAGTTTTCCGGTTGGATTACGGAGCTCTATGATTTGAATTTGTATTTGCGATTGATATTAGCATCGATATTTATAAAACTATCATTGAAATAAAGACTGTATTCTACAACTGCATTATTGATTGGATTTTGTTTTCATTACATAAAGCCTGTCTCTTGTTTTAAGAAAATTCTTCAGAACTTTCGGGAACTACAACTAAGGAGTCCTTGAGGTTTTCAATTTTCCTTTAACTTTACCAAAGATACTATAGTTAGACACGGGATTCTTACCACGGTTTGGAGAAAGAACCGCGGTAAGAATCCCGTGTTTAACTATATTAATAACCACGAAAACTTAAAAAGTTTCAGCAAAGATTCTATGGCTTTTGGAGGTGCTGATGATCAAATTATAAGGTAAATCTACGGATAAATAGACATTATATAATGTAATATCAACGTAGAGGTAGGTATAGGAAGAGGTTGATTTCTAATTTGCATATCTCAGTGTTCCTTACAATAAAATATCCCAAAATTGGCTTAAATACCACATCCGGCCACAAATTAATTACACCGTAATACCTTCACCTAAAATTAAATTTCAACCCTTCGCCGAAAGATATCAAGTTGAACATCGAATTAATGTGACCATTTCTCATTTTAACCGAAGCAAAACTTAATAACCCTACTGGAAGCGCAATAATTACGGGTGCTCAGTGCGAGATTCGGGCGCGAAATAAATGAGCGCCATTAAGAGACTCGCGCTTAGATATTTCATCCCCCTTGAAGAAGACGTTAGCGCGGCGGAACACGGTACGGCACCGATGTGGGCTGTTCCCACGCGTTGGGTCATAGAAGAGAAAAAAATCGTGGGTAGAACAACAGATGTAATATTTTTCTTTCATAATTTTCAATTTTGGTTTATACTTAAATTTAGATATAATATTTATTTGTCTCAGTGTGATATAAATATATAATATACGAGTATCATCCCATTAAATTAATTTAAAACTATTGTTTACTAAAACCGGAATGACCGACCTACCTACTCTTATAATACTGTGTTTAATTCCTTTGGTCCTTCATTCTATATTTTTATGGTGTATTACAGTCATAATATGGTAGTTTCCAAGTATCAAATATTAAATTCATTCCTTAAAAATTAAGAAATAGTCATAAACTGGTGGTCAAATGTGAAAACAGAATTAAAATTTGTTGAAAAATAATATTTAAAAAAATAATAGCCACAGGCAATCAAAAATCAGAACGGTAGAAAAAACGGCAATAAGTATTATGACGTCACTGTTTTGCTAAAAAGAGACAATAATCCTATCCCTCCTCGTATTGGCAGCCAGGATTCTTTCTGTCTTTCTGTGATCGGACTGAATGAATTGCGTTTTGTTAATGCATTTACATGTTCTACAAATTCATCATTCCCGACTTCTAAAAATGAACGACTTGTAATAAATAACTTAGCATAAAATTATATTAAAAATTACACCTATGACATTTATGAACAGGTTTTCGTTTATTTTAAAATAACTGGGCCGTGTCGCCATCCTTCTTTGATCGAATAGGGTAGTTTCCAAGTTTCAAGTATTAAATGCATTTCTTAAAAACTAAGAAATAGAAATAAATTGATGGTCAAATGTGAAAATAGAATTGAAATTTGTTGAAAAATAAAATAGCTACAAGAAATCTGAAATTAGACGGTAAAAAGAGATGACAATAGAGAAGAGTGACATCACTGCCCAGTAGGGCCATACAAGCAGGTCCTTGGATACATATTAAGGACCGCTTTACTAAAAAGGGACAGAATACCTCCCCACTACTAACTTTAACCATTAATATCTCTGATGTTAGTTGTGATATCTAATTTTAGACCCTTTTTTATGATATACATGTAAGTTAATTGTTGCAATAAAAAAATAGGTTAATACCGTATTACCTATTGCATCTCTAGGTTTCCAAAATCCCCTCTATTATTTAATTTGACAGCGCAAAATGACAAATTGATGTTTAGCAACTTTTCATTCTTCCTTCCTATGAGATTCACATCACACGAAGTTGGATGAAGAAAAATGTTGGTCTTTTCAAATGGAGCGTGTTTCTTCCTTCATGCCCAGGAAAATTAAATTCAAAGATAAGCCGAGTCTTTTCCTAGCGGGAGTGGTCTATGCCACGTGCACCTGACAAATTATCGCCGCCCGGAGGCAATCCTCACGTTTGTTTTGTTGAAATGTGGATGTTTTTGCGGTGAGAGACTAATGTGCGATGTAATTGCCCGCTTACCTTCACCGGTGTAGCAAAACACGTGTACTGATCGTTTGCCGGAAGATTCAGTTCCGAAAATAATGGTTGATTATGTTTTACCTAGGTTCCATGAAATAAATGCGGCATAAGAAATTGATCCATTATTTTTAACATTTAGACATTCTAAAAGATTTGGGCTTGCTTCTCAAATATCGATCCCAACCTATTGACGGATTTTATACAAGTGTCATTCTAAGGAGAAGTGAAATCAATATTATTGATTGTTTATCAATAACTTACTTACTAACCTACTGATTTCACTATTGAACAGTTTTTCTCGAAGATATCTATCTAAGTAGGTATCATAATGAAAAGGTTTTTGATTCTATCATTTTCTATCACTATTTCTATCATATCAAGGCTCTTAAAATTTATAAATATTTTGCAAAGGTATTTCTCGCCTAAAAATCTTTCATATTCGTTATATTTACAAGAGGTCACGTTTCGATCACATATCAAACTAACCTAACTCGGTTGTATGCGGATTTGGGAAATAAGAGGAAGCGTGGAAATTCGCGCCAAACTAAATTATTCAAAATAGGCTGTGTACGTGTTTATGGCACTCTGTATTGCAGTATAGACATAATACCTCTACAATTGTTGTCACGAAAAAATGTTCTGGAAAATCTTTTTCAGATATTGGGAATTTGTAGCTGGAATATTAAACGAAGGAACCTTTTATGACATGATTAATTCGAAAAAGTGAATATTTGTAAAAGTTGTAGACAGTACCAATATTTGGTTAATACTAAGTTGTGCGTAGAATTGAAGAATATTTATTATCAGGAAGAAACACGCAATAAGTTAAAACTTATTTGAAAAATCTTAACAAAAACTAGATGACTTTCCAAGGAGTATATACCTTGATATGTCTTCTACTGTGATAGTTCCACTGCCGCGAGTCATATACCTATACAAATTTAGTTCACCGAGAAAGTAAATCTCTACGGTTATTTTTTTAGGACTTCATTGTTTCATTAATAAACTTATTATCAGTCGTGCGCGTCCAAATTAACACCCTGTACTTTTATTAAATATTTCAATAAAGGTTGTTTTATAGATATCAAATTACATTTATCTAAGTACGGCGCAGACGTAACTACTTATTGAAGAATTTAATGCATGCCACATAGGTATCTCACTCCTTGTTTCTAACATCTACGATGGGATCAATTTTTTTTACGAGTTCTCTAAAAAGCATTGAAAGGGAGCACCACTAAATCCGTTTCTAAAAACAGTTTTAAACAAGCGAACAGGCTACAAGATATGTCGCTGGCTACAAGGCGTTATGAACGCTCACAACAAAAGGGCTGTAAAATTTTACAGCCCGCAATCCGCGCAGAGAACCCCGAGATAGCACTCCTGCCAACAATTAAAGGGTGAAGATAAAGGGATTGAGACTCCTTCACGTTTATAAATAAGATTCGTATAAATTGAGCTCTTGTTTCATCTACTTATTTGATGAAATTAGTTTAGACGATATCCAAATCCATGATGAAAATGTTTAAACATTCCCGCTAGTCGAATTACGAACACCCACCTTACTTTACCTATAAAATATTTTTATAGGTAAAGTAAGGTGGGTGTTCGTAAAAATCTCTCAAATTTTAAATAAAACACTTTTCTTCTTTAGATACATATTTAAATGTAAAGTAAGTAAGTACTTACCTAAGAAATTAGTTTAATTAGCTCGAAATAAGTTTTAGGAGCATAGAGTAATTTTTTAAGTTCCGTAGCACGTCATCAACCGGATATGTTGACTCAGCAATTACCCAGCTTACTATAATTACCACCTGACTTGCAGTACTGGGAACAAATTCAACTGACCGGAAATTATGATTTTGATTGCGCTGTTACTTTCGTCAAAATGAAAAGTTGGAATGCTTTTAAAGAACCCCGCACACAATATAGGTATGATAAAAAAATGTTGTGTAGGACGATAAGTTTGACCAAAACCTGTAGAAAAATATATACCTCTAAAACCCCGCCGTTTCTGAGATAAAGGGTTTAAGTGAAAATTCGACTTTCATACAAAATGTACGAAGAAAAAAAATAAAAGTCTACCAATTCAAACCAAAAAAATATATGTTCTAGAATTCGCAAAAATATGTAAGTTGTTTATTGGATCAACTAAAAAAACGCAGTACTTACGAGTTATTCAACTTCAAAAAATTGCATAAACCTTGTCGTATTTACGGTAGATTTCAAGAAACTGTGCATTGTTTAAATAATTTTTTTTATGTAAACTACAATAAGATTTGGCATCATTTATACGAAAAATGTGGTAGTTTCAGCTTCAGCAGCAGAAAAATAACTGATCGTACGATCTTTACCACCAAAGATTTAGAACAAAATCCCAGTTTGATCTCTTGCTGAACGAGTCAGTGTCGCAACTGGTGGCAACAGTGGTAACTGAATACCTAACATTTGCAAAATGTTTTGGAAATAAGTAGGTACTTACTGATCAGTTTCTATGGGGAGCCTAAATTTCCGCTTAATTCTGCAAGTAGGTAATTAATATGTATCTATTAAATCTACAGGTGTGGTCGAAGCTTAGATCATTTCATTCAATTATGAAGATAGAGCAATAATTTCGTCGAATACTTAAGCCCAATTTTCATTATACGATTTTACCGAAAATTTCAAACAGAAATCGCCGAATAATGTGACAAAGAAGCCCATTTAATCTATGGCCTTTAATAAAATAGAATATGAGAGGAGAGCAATCCACTTTAGATTGAAACCACTAATTTTCGCCAGTCATAGTTCATTTCACAATATTTTATCAAACAATGTCTGGTCACCGTTTTCCCCTTTTGATTGTGCACACAAAATGCCTTTATACTTATGTATGTCTACTGTAGCGACGAATTGGGATCTACGAGTAAAATTAAATACTATCTCTATGTAAATTGCATTTTATTGTTAAATAAGTATACAGGGTGTAACATTAAGAACGGTCAGTATGGGAAAGTCTGAAACTATAAGACATACGAAGATCTGTTCTTAGGAACCATGTCATCAATTTTAGTAATAAGAAACACTGTATTCATACATTTTAAAAAAAACCTGTCTCAGCCTGGGAATCGAACCCGGTTGTTTTGAAAAAAAATCCAACTATTTCTATTTAGATATCGATTGTGTAGGTCTTAAGGAATAAATGTTAGTATGAAACGTGATGTTTAAAATTAATCAAACGCATTGTTTCCATATCTTTTAATTTATTTTAGTAGGTGTTCGAAATGACTACCATTTTGTAAAATACAACATTCAACTCGTTTAGGTAACGATCTTACTATTGAATGTTGTATCTTCAGGTGGTGAATTTGCGTTAAAATTGTCACTATGGCTGCTTATAGGTCTTCAATTGTGTCGTAGCTTGTTTTGTACACTTCATCCTTAATATCCTTAATATCTAAATAGAAATAGTGTTGGATTTTTTTTCAAAACAACCGGGTTCTATTCCCAGGCTGAGTACAGTTTTTTTTTAAAATGTATGAATACAGTGTTTCTTGTTACTAAAATTGATGACATGGTTCCTAAGAACAGATCTTCGTATGTCTTATAGTTTCAGACTTTCCCATACTGACCGTTCTTAATGTTACACCCTGTATATTATAAGTACTCGTATATTTAGACTTTATAACACATTAGTAATGACTAAAAAAATTCAGATCCAGCATTATGTCGTTGTCTCTCAGTGCATTTATTTTGTTGTACAATGTGTGTGTACCTAATCTTTAGTTGTATAACTTCGACCATCTTTTCAACTTTATCGTATCGTATGTAACTTTATTATTCATACACTGGGACGCAAAAATAACGGGTCGCTTAGAAAAAACCGTGATATCTTCGTATAAATAGTATTGTTATAAGTAGATCAGTAATGAGTATTATAAATCTCAAATGAAGTTACATCTGTACAAGTTTCAGTTAAAAGAAATTAAATATCAGCATTTTGAAAAATGGAAAATGGGAAGTAAGAACAAAAACACTTTTGTTTTTACTATCTCAAACCAAGCTGTCATTATAAACAATTTCTTGACTAAAATCTCACTACTCAGTGCAGCATCATGTCACTATCACCTGAAGAATGTACACGAACCATTACTATGGTACAAGACGGTTCAGCGTAGTACTGCTAACAGTGGGAGTATGTATTAATAAGTCATCTTCAACATACAACAATTTAAGGAATCAATCTCATATATTTAAGGAAATATCATAGTATTTTTAAGTGACCCGTTTTTTTTGCGTCACAGTCTATTTACATTTAATAGTATTGTACCAATAATAAGTAGGTATATTAAAGCATATACATATACTTACTACCAATTAATAAAAGATCTAAATGCACATGTAAAAGAAGATATAAGCCTAAACCTACTTAATTATGATGTAACAACACAAAAACACAACCACTCACTCGAAAAACGTGTAACAATTAATAGGAGTCCTCGAGCGGGAAATCCTTTACGTCGTGTTTTCCTACGGGTTTTCCTAATGGGTGACTTCCACCGTGTCAATTTTCCAAAGCCGCAAACATAGAAGCCGCCCTTGTGCACTGACATGGATTTTCAATACAATAACCAAAGGGTTCTTGCATGCTTCTGCATTCGGCAGGTCGATGGACTCAAAGCCGTCAGATTACAAAAGAGAATATTTTAATTATTATGCGAAAATATGTGAACTTAACTGTAATTAAATTAATGAAAATGAATGAATGTATTTTGCAGATGGTTGAAATGATTTCGAAGAATGCAGTGACTGTAATGTTGCAAGAAAATTAAAATTGTGATTATTTTATCACGTAAACATTTCCGAAAATTTATACATTCAAAAGCTTTTAAAACAGGAATTTTAAACTGCAAATTCCAGTTACAGAAACGCTGTAAGTGTACCGGTCCAGAGAATACCCTAAAAGAGTGGAACGCTTTATGAAAAAAGTCTATCAAAATTTAATAGCATTCCCTACTACAGGTAGCCAATGACTTTGATATTTTCAGCGGCATTAATTAAAAAATTATAAAGCTCCCCTTCCCCCGATTTCTCCCCTTGCCCCGCAGCCATTGTTCACAATCACCCCACAAAGCATTTATATCGGGGAAAAAGATAAATATGCGAGACGCAGGTAATTGCGCGCTTTTATTGAGCTGTTGTTTGATTTCAAAGGCTTTATTGTATTGCTGTGTTATTACATTGTTACACCGTTTAAAAAAGTATGTGGTTTCCCAAGAATATTAACTCATAAATGTACTTAATTCCCGGTAATTTATATTGTAGTTAAATGCGAAAAATCCACAATAAAATAAAGCTAATTCAATTACCTTCAACTAAAACACGGGTTGGTAAAAGATGCCCAAACATTCACCTAATTCGATGAAACCTCAAAGGTAAATATTTTCCCGTATCATAACAACCGGAGTAGAAGGCTGGCGATGATTTTCCGTAACAATGCCTCCCTGAGGAAGGCGGGGTAATTATGATTGAGCACAAAATGGATAAAAATGAGGTGAGCATTGTTTCAGACATAATTAGGGTTTGTGGTCCCGGCGGGCATCGGGCAGAGCGAAGTGCAAGTCACACTCACACCAGCTTATCACACAGATTATGTTTTACTGGCTCGTTGCTTACGGTTGAGTTGAGGAATGTTGAGATTTTCGAACTGCTGTGTGAATTTTTATTTCAAGTTTGTTTTTGAAAATCTACTTGCGCGTACTGGTATGGTGGTATTTTTCAAAGTATATTTAAAAAATGGTAATTGTCAAGACGCAGTTGGTCTATTCATGTTTTGTTTTCTAAAAAAACATATTATACTTAATAGAAGATATGTTTTTTTTCTTAGTGGCGCTGGTTAAGGTATAATGGAACCAATGCCTTTTAGCACACGCAGCGATTTTGAATCGGAATCAGACCGAATCCATAGAAATATTCGGTTTTCTAGATTTCTAGGGTTTTGGTCCATTTTCAAAATTGCTCCAGTATGCTAAAGGCTTAACTATAAAAAATCGTTGCTTTTAATTAATCATAATTAAGTTTGTTTTTGTTCTATCTATCTTTATTACGCAAAGTTATCTGACGAGAATTTCTAATTATAACCAAAATTATAACGTCAGAATCCCTTATCTTCAAGAATTTGTCAAATTAAATTAACATCTCAAGTTTCACCACGTTCCACAATAACATCCTCAAGGAACGTCGTCGTTCCTGTAGTCACATTAACAAGGAGATTTACCATAATGCACGGTACACACCTTTATTTGTATTGGCCTGTTCTACAGTATCGCAGTACATTAAGAAAGGTTTAGCTAGGTACCTTATATGTTTAGATCAGGAAGGCGATTGTCGTGGTGGAATGTCGAATTCGACATTAGTCCTATCTCTTTCGCTCACATTATATGTGTGAGCGTGACAAGACGTTCGTAGCGCTCGACTTTTGTATGTCGAACGCGGCGAGAATTGCATTCCTGGAACGCAATTCTCGTAGTGGAATGTCGAATTCGACATTAGTCCTATCTCTTTCGCTCACACTACATGTATGAGCGTGACAAGACGTTCGTAGTGCTTGACTTTTGTATGTTGAACGCTGCGAGAATCTTGAAAATCGGTATCCAGAGGATCGTCCAGAAATGAATATGAATAAGAGACGACTCTACATAGAGTGTAGAGTCGTCTCTTATTCATATTCATTTATTGGTAATTTCTATTACAAGTCAAATGGGTTTAAATACAATTGATTCTTATTATCTATGATATTATGTAGGTAATAAATTATATTTTGTACCTTGTACAATGTGAAGTAGTTACCTAAATTACACAAAATAACATTTTTTAATCAAAACGAATACAAAAAATTGAGTTGAGGCGTCGATGCCTTTCCCAAATTGGCCTGCATTCACATTTGAAAACCCACTGTAGATCATTAGACGACAAGAGAAGTCGATACAATAGAGACGGAGGCACCATATCGATCGTCGAATGCCTTGCGGACAATTTCAACTTGCGATTAAAGTTATATCTGCCGGTTTCTAAGATCCGACCGTGCAGCGTCGTGGCGTCGATTATGAATATTAATACGACGACACTGCAGGTTAGCGGTTTAACGCTAACTCGGATAGACAAACCTCGGTTAACGTCACCGCAGATACGAGTATGCGACGCGCCTCTTACTGAAATAACTCAGGTTTCGGGTGCATGTATTCTATAAGTAGGTACTAGGTACCTATATGTACTATTACATGTAAGATGTACAAGGTATCTGAAACCTTTGTCATTCATTTTTATCTTGGTTAGTCACAAAGAAACGTCCTTAATATTAATTCCTTAAGTCTCGTGACTCTCGTGTCATCGTGAACTGTGGAGTAGATAGGAATAGCATGAATTTGAATGAATACTTAATTGTAAAGGCGTTCCGTGCAACCAGCGCATTCGGAAACAAACAAAAAACACGCTACTACAGCTGTACAAGTAATAAACTTGTAATAAACTTTGAACGCTGCCGCTAATTCAAGTCAACTTAAATCCTCCTTCGATCCTCATAGCTCCTAAGATAAAGCCATAATTAAGGGCCTTCGCGATCGATTAACTTAAGCCGAGTTTAAATAGACGTTAACTCCGAGAGAAAGGTTTACTCCCGCGTGAAATGGCATTAGGTTTTGGCGCGTTTTATGCGCCTTCAGACGAGGCGAGTCGCTAAGAACGGGGATTTAATGGAAGATTGACTTAATTAGTTACCGTTCGTAAATTAGCGCGAGTATTTTTGATTGATACGACTTTTAGGGATTTGTTCGACGTTTACGGGAGTCTGTTTAACAAGTCCGTTACTTGTTATATTTTGATATAGATACTAGTTACATTTTTACAAGTTATTACTTACACGGTTTAGTTTTTTGTAGGGAGTATTTTATAAATAGACATGCTTATGCATATAATGACGAAACGTTTAATCGCCGACTGAGAAATCTTTTATTAAGTAAAGAATTTTACTCAGTTAAGGAATTTATGGACATGAAATGTTTAATTTAACTTCTTTATTATGTATTTACCTGACATTAAAATCATCTCCATAATTCATTAACAATAATTATAGGTAGGTAGTTACGTTACCTACCAATTTATTTTCAATGTTTATTACATTATTTATGTTAAATTAATTTATCTGACGATCATTCTACAAATAAGAATTATATTTATGACATGTATATTTCAAATTGTGTAGCATGAAATAAAATTATTCTTATTCTAATTCTATATAAACAGTTGCCATATATTTCTGCGCTTAAGCTTTTTGTTTAAACTTGAAACTAAAATTAATAAAAATTAACCTATGGTACCATGGTTTCGAAGAGTAATAATGAGTTTCAGAAAAGCCGCAATTTTAACAAAATGCTATAGTAACGTGTAAACGAGTCTTTATAGCCGAACTTTTATATTTGCATGTTTGTAGATAATTCTCATGTTGACCTAAAAAAAGTCGGACATCGTCTATGAAATAATTAAAAAAATAACACGCATTTAATAAAAGCAAACCACGTTTCGTGTTAAGACATAGTTAGAAATTACTGTAATAATTAAATCAAGCATTATATTCTTTCAAGTTTTATATTAATATTTCAGTGGACGCTACGACAGGTTGATTCCGTCTGGAGTACTCTACCCCTATTTATGCTAAAAGGTGGGAAAATTGTAGGGATGTTCTGTTACCATATCGACAGAAATTATTGAATGAACCGGTCGTTGAATGGTCGTTTGTATTCCAGTGTTATTTTTGGTACCACGGGGAATTAAAATTTGTTCCTGTAATTTTCCCAATATTATTTTGTTACATCTTAGGTATATATGGTTTTTTTCTACTAAAATAGGAACAATGTTATGTAAGTATTAATTTTTTTTAAATGTCTTCGGTCTATTGTAATGTGGAACATTCTTCCTCCCGACGTATTTCCGCTGCACTACGACATGGGGTGCTTCAAAAAGAACGTAAAGAGATATAAGGTAGGTACAGATAGGTAGGTTGGCTATCTTTCCAAGGTCGGCAACGCATAAGCAATTCCTCTGGAGGCCAATTCTCATAGAGTGATATAAATATCACAGTAGATAAATATCGAAAAACATGGCGGATATCAAAGGACGGAACTTTTGTCTATTCTCGCATTATCACCTTCGATATTTATCGAGTCGTAGCGATCGATATGCAACGAGTGGTCCTTAGCAGTCGATATTTTACGTGACATTTATAGTCGACTTGTGAGACGGGATATTTATCGAGTTTCGATATTATATCAAATTTTTGAGAATTGTATTGTATTGTATTTATTTATCTTATAGTAACTGAAACCGTTACAAGATACGTCATTAACAACAGTATTAAATATACTCTAACAATAATATAAATTCAAACTACCTATATAAAATCAAAAGTTTTAGTTATAATTAGATAGAATTGGCCTCCTGGTATTGCACATGTCTCTAGGCAACGGTGACCACTTACCATCAGGTGGCCCGTTTGCTTGTTTGTCTTCGCTTATTTATTTTAAAACAATTAGGCAGTGTAGCGGATGCTGAAATAATAACACTGGGGATTCTCCTTATACAAATTATTATAATTTTCAGTATAAAATAAAAGTCAACATGTTTTTCGCTCACTCGATCTACAGCTGATCTCTCTTTTTTTTAGAGAAGTCCATCTTCTCGATATTTTGTAACTAGTACACATTACGTCACAGATATCAACAAAGTTGTTCTACAAAATAATTAAATAATAGGTATTTAAAAAATAACAAATACTGAATTCTTAACAGTTATATTAAAATAAAATAAGACCATGCCAGCCTCATAGGGAAACACAGGATCCTTACTCACTGCTGATGCCATGAAACAGCGCCTGATAAGCTAAACAGTTTGATCGTGTTTCGGAAAGTGGCTGACTTAAAATTGTATTTATCTGTCCATTATGTCCTGGTTAAGAGATAAATAATTGGCTGTTGATATACGTTGTGATTTCATTAACAAAACAAATTAAAAACTATCAAAACCTGCTGACCATTAAGCAATATCTGCGATATGCGTCTATACGAGTTGTTATAGGCACTGGTGGCCGGTTCGCTTTGCGTAATCTGTACATAATGATATCGTAAAATGACGCTTTCTATTGCGCAAATAAAATATTATAGTCTTTACTTTCACGATTCTACGCATGCCTTCGATAGCTCAGTTGGTAGAGCGGTGGACTGTAGCTGGTATCGACTGTCATCCATAGGTCGCTGGTTCAAATCCGGCTCGAAGGAGTTACTTTTTGGTTTTTATAATTATTGTAGTTTTTCTCCCTTCCTTCAAATTATAACCAATATATATTGGTGGATAGCAATAATAAAATATAACAGTTTTCTTATTATATATTTTCAAATTTAGAATAGTTTATCGATATGGCAGGACACAATAAAGGACATCACTAAATCTTATGTTGCGTGACGCCCGTTTCCTTATGACATTATGAATTGGCGTCGACGTAAATGTTGTACGAAATGTCAGTTTGACCTTATGCTAAGTGTTGGGCCGCCCCTGAATTATTTGGTGGGGACGTGTTTGATCTTTGGAAGGTGCCCTTTCGTATGATTGCTGTCAATTTGTGATGTTTGATGCATAGCAAACTGAATAACAGAAAGATTATGTCAGTAAATTCTATGTAATCGCGTACCCCTGGTAGTATCTTATCTTCTGATAGGGGGCCGGGAATAATCCAGCGGCACTTCGACCCTTGAGGATCTTTTGTGCCTACCCCATTTACACACTGGTCATCTCAGTGTGCAGGTTTCCTCACGATGGTTTCCTTCACCGTTAGAGCAGTCGGTAAATGTACGTAAGTCTTTGAAAAATACGAAAAGCTATTTGGTAGATGGCACTGGACGGTTTCGAACCCGGACCTCCCGCAGGGCCACTGGTAGTAGGTAGGTACTCATGAGAATTATCCACAAGCGTCACTAGAATTTATTTCAGGCCATACTATACCTATTGATCTTTAGTTTTATACTTAACTCCATAGGTGACAGGTAACGTTAGAATTTTGTTACCTTAAGTATATAAATCGTGAGAAAACCTGCATGTATAAATATGCATGGAAATGAAAAGTAACCGAAGGTGAGTGAAATCCACCAATAAGCACTGGGCCCGCTCACGGTGCATCATGACCCGTACCCCCCTCGTGCAAAGGTAGGCCTGCGCCCCAACAGTGGGGACATTAATAGACTGATGATGATGATGAAGTATATAAATACCAAAATTATGTAATAAGTACGTAAGAACTTATGACATTGTTGTTGTAATTCCATTTCCATTAAATCCTATATGTATAATATATAATTTGTATTTTCATGTTCCCATGGCTTGTTCAAGCTACACATTAAACAATGTTTGCATAAAAAATATATTTATGCAAGCTCTGATGGATGCAGGAATCATTAGTCAACAGGTGTTGGTAATGTTCGTCTGTTGAACTTTTTGCTTTTTAAATTAGGTACCTAAATAGAATTATAGGTATAATATGCAATTGTAGCGTAGGTACAGTTTGAGTTTATGAGTAGGAATTAAACATGAAGGTAGTTTTGTATCTATTTAGTACTTAGAACTTCCTTGAATTTAAACATGGCAATATTTACTGAAATCGTTTACAAATGTAATAGCGATTTGACATCGATATATGGAACCTTGCTATTATTTTAAAAATTCTACTCCTTAAAATCAGACTGTATATTGTCGGCTCAGGTAGATCAAAACCTTAGTAAATCAATTTTTTCTAAATCAAGATGCTTTGATGCATCAAAACCTTAAAAAACGGTAACAAAATTTTACAGCAGGCGTTAAGCCATGTCAGAAGCCTACGGGCGGCCTGAACAACTCTGATAAATAGCTTGGCCACTAACCAGCAAGTAATGTAAAATTTTGTTAAACGTTAAATTACTTTGAAATATTACAGTGAGAGGGTCGCTAGGTTTCTTACCTAACTTTTTGGCTTTATAGTGGGTCGCGGCACTAAAAAGGTTGAGAAACGATGCCTTAGACTAAACTTACTAAATTATTTCGTAATCATAGTAAGTAGGGTAAGTACGTAACACAGCCATTTACGTGAGTAAACGATGTAACTCACTGTTTAAATTCTTTGTAAAGTCGTTAAGGGTCGTTTCAGACGAGGGGCGGCCGATACGGGACGGGTCGGAAACGGAGTTACTATCGCCGGCCGACGCGACAGTTTCTATTCAAATTAGGAACATTGCGACCGCGTTACAAATTCAAAAATAAACTTTCAAATCAACGTTCTTCAATTGTTTTTCGACTATTGCTCCTTGAGTTCTATCAAAGCCGTGAAGTGTAGAAGAAATGCGTCGATGGTTTGATTCTTGATGGAAATTGTTGAAATTGTGAGGGTATACTGGTGAGGGAAGTGTCTAAGCACTAGACGACACGTCAGACTACTTCCGGGCCACGTTTAAATGCGTGCAAAGTAAAGTTCTGTAACTGTTGTACAGTATATTGCCTACCTAGGTAGTTACTTACATACATACCTTCACGCTATATCCCTTGCGGGGTAGGCAGAGAGAACGGAGCGCCACGAATATCTGTCTTCGCACTCTTCTCTTGCTTCCTCTACAGTCATTCGTCGTTTCACGCATGCTCGCAGTTGAGGTTGTCTGCTCTGTATATTAAAATCTATGAGCACACTGTCAATGTGAACTTTAAAGGTCAGTCTAGGATGACCCCGGCTTCTCCTTCCACTCACTTTCGCTTCGTATACTTGTTTCGTCATTCGTTCATCACTCATTCTTTCTACATGCCTGAACCAGTAGTTACTTGTACTCGTAGTTATAAAAATAAACTAAACGACATACTATTTTTACTGGTTTATTTTAAACAATTTTACCCACATGGATTACATACATTACCTTCACGCTATGTCCCTTGCGGGTTAGGCAGAGTGAACGGAGTGCCATGAATTTCACATAAACCTTATCTATACCAATATTATAAAGAGGAAAGGTTTGATTTTTTGTTTGTTTGTTTGAATTGAATAGGCTCCGAAACTACTGAACAGATTTGAATAATTCTTTCACTGTTGGAAAGCTACATTTTTCCTGAGTAACATAGGCTATATTTCATTTTCAAAAAAAATGGGGATCCTTTCTTAAATTACGATAAAGTGTAAAAAAATATCAAAAAACTTCCTTACATCGCGTACGCTGCGAAAACTATTGATGATAGAACAAAATGATATATAACATTTTTTTAGAACACACCATTATCAACAAAAAAATCAGCGGCAGCGTGTCTCTAACTATTATAGTCATATCACAATAAGCGTTATTTTTATAAAAAAAAAAGAAATTAAAATACCACCGCTACAAAAAGCTCTTTATTTGTACCTTATCAAAATAAATGATTTATTATTTAAGACTGCTTCAATACCTTTATATTACTTTTTGAATTATTCGATTCTGACATTCCATTCTAAAGATATCACGAGTTTAAAACTTTGAAAAAATAAACTCCATTCGGCTACTTATGCGTTGTAGGGCGTCACTCGGGCAGGGGTACGGGAGGGGAGTTAAGATCACGAAATAAACTTGCCGCGCGGCTCACTCGCGCGGTCGGCTCCCTACGTGTTGGATGTGCGCGGAATTCATTAAAAATACGCTTGATAATAATTCGTTTTAGTAACTAAACCCATTTAAAAAGTTCTTTTCAGAACTAGACCCATTTTTTTTTAAATTAGACCCATTTATATAAAAAAAAAAATATAAAATATAATAAATAAATTACTTGAATATTTTTCATGATATTCAATTTTTTTTCATGATATTCAATTTAATTTTAATAAATAGTAGTTGTTTACGTTGTAATAGTAGGTAGCTTACAGTTATGCTAATTTAGTTCAAAGGCATTTTTTCTTTTGTCATTTTGAAATGCCTAAAAGATCAAGATCTCAACTTTCCAGAAATAGTTCCCAGGCCAGGGCATCAAAAATACGTCGAAATGCGGAATCGTCATCTGAAACTGAAAATCGTCTTTCAAGTCAGAATGAATGTGTTAAAATTAACAAATCTAAATGTAATGTTTAATGCCCGTGCGAAGCCGGGACGGGCCGCTAGTACCTTATAAAATCATTCAAAATGCGGCTCTCCATTCGGCTTCGATTCCAGGGTTGCCGCTAAAGTTAAAACTAAATGAAACTTTTACGCTCACTGATACGCTAGATATATAAGATAGATATATAAGTGTGAGGGGTAACATTTCGTTTAGAAAGTAATACCCCAGAATACGATACCCCAGAAACCTATGAAAACCCTATCACGAGGGCGCCACTCTAGTACATACCTACTATTATGGAGATCACAATGATGAAGAAATGGGTGAAGAACTTAATGATCAGTTTATTAGTATACTAATTATTATTAGTATACTATACTAATCAGCTGATCAATGTCACCCATATCTACTACTTACACCAAAAATTCTGTGAATTGAGAAAAGTTGTTCAGATTTAGGTACTGAGTCAACCTGATATGACTGTATGTTTATAATCTACTCAACTCATCATCAGCAGCCTATTAATGTCCCCACTGTTGGGACACAGGGCTCCCCTTGCACAAGG
Organism: Hofmannophila pseudospretella; assembly: GCA_947369225.1. Taxonomy (NCBI): domain Eukaryota; kingdom Metazoa; phylum Arthropoda; class Insecta; order Lepidoptera; family Oecophoridae; genus Hofmannophila; species Hofmannophila pseudospretella. Next base: position 9,361,129 of record OX376316.1, read on the forward strand.
GGGTTATGGGCCATGATCCACCGAGCGGGCCCAGTGCTGATTGGATTTCACACGCCTTTGGATTTTTTTAAATTCCTCAGACAGGTTTCCTCACAACATCGTGAGAGCAGTCGGTAAACGTACATAATTCTTCAAAAAATCCGAAAAACTCATTGGTATATGGCACGGTTTCGAACCCGGACCCGCAAGAAAGTCCTAGCCACTAGGCCACCGACGCTCTACTACCCTCTACTACTCAAGTCATATATCTATATTTAGATGTTTATATCTGTAACCTTGCTTTTTATCACTACCAGTTACCGATGTACGTGTACTGATAAATATCTCACTGTCAATAACTTTAGTTATCTGTGAAAAGTATGAACTTTCTATACTTACTTCGTTGTTGCCGCCAGAGTTAAATATTCATATTTTTAAGGCGAATCGCACATTGCACCGTGTTCCGTCGCGGGGGGCGGTGCAATGCGAGATTTGACTAAATCTCTATGTAATAATAAATAAATTAAATTAAAAAAGTCTTTTAATATCCTTATCTAAATTAGAATTAAAATAAAGTAATAATATGTCACATTTTTAAATATTCAATCATAATGATATCTTTAAATACAATAATATACATTTAAATTTAAGTACATAAGGACCCCGTCTGTGTGAAGGCATCCTCTATTTTTCGCCAATCGTCTCTGTTTTGTGCTGTTTTTATCTAGTCATGGCCAGCTATTTGTACGATGTGATCTGTCCATCTCTTTCTTTCTCTATGTAATAAAAAATTAATTTGCAAAAATTATCGATAAACTGATCATTAAGTTCTTCATTAATTTCTTCATCATTGCGATCTCCATAACATAGATTATAATAGTACCAGAGTGGCGCCCTCGTGATAGGTTTTTAATTTTCCTGGTCAGAGTATACCTACTTACAAATCATCTATGCATGCTCACTATTTGTATGAAAAATAGAAAATCGTTAAGCAGAATTTAAAAAAAAACTCGTGGGTAATTTCACCCTATAAAATTAATGTGGATGACTTCATGTAAAAAAAGAAAATATCAAGGAAATATATTATGCTCATACGATTCAACTTATCATGTTGACATTTTAATTTTCATGTAGGTATGTATAGGCATGTATTATTAATTATTATTATATGCATAATTACGCATACCTACGCTTAATTTTATAAATAAAGTAGGTAGGTATCTGGTATAGATATGATAAATTGTGTACTAAGAAAGATTTCTTTGCAACAACATCTATTAATTACAACAATGTTTACATAATTTAATCTTATATAGTACAATAAGATTATATTATACTACCACAATACTTGTAATTAAGATACAAACTTAATTAATTTTTAATTGTTCTACGGCGGTGGAGGTGCTCAATTTCACGTTTTTGCGTGTGCCTTCGATAGCTCAGTTGGTAGAGCGGTGGACTGTAGCTGGTGTCGACTGTCATCCATAGGTCGCTGGTTCAAATCCGGCTCGAAGGAGGACTTTTTGAATTTTATCAAACGATATGAATTTTATATTCGTATATAGCGCTCAAATTTTCTTATGTATTTCTATAGTATTACAGTTATTTCCATATTATTTCACTTGGTAGTTGTTATTTTTGCATTCGCTAGCTATTAAGAGGTCAGACAATAGCCCATTCGATCCTGCGACACTTCAGGTCTTTAATTCTTCGCTATGGATATATTTTGATAGGAAATTATATTTTTAATCTACTTAAAATTAAATAATTGTTTGGATATTTTTTTTCCAATGGAATCTTTACTGGTTTTTGTTTAAAATCTGTATAGAAGTAGAATAAAATATCATCAAGAGAAGAGATCGCTTTAAGCGATAAGGCCGCCTTTGTACATATCGTGCTATTATTCCTGTAGTTTTTACTTTTCCTGTTTTTGTGTACAATAAAGTGTTTCTATCTATCTATCTATCTATCTATCATCCACGCATCCTGTCAGGATAAACAAACTACCTTACCCATTTATTGATTTCAACTGTAAATATTTTTCCAATTAATTTCCATAAACATTGATCTTTTTTTCAATAATATTTTTCATATATATTTTGCATTTATACAGTCGATTGTTTCTAAGTTTGAACAAACCATAAAAATATGGCAAAAAGCAAATCCTTCGAGCCGGATTTGAACCAGCGACCTATGGATGACAATCTTAACCAGCTACAGTCCACCGCTCTACCAACTGAGCTATCGAAGGCTTGACGATACTTGCTACAAACGGCTATACGCTCGGTTGTTTAAATCTAATTACCCGGTGGTGAAAGGTTGTTCCAGTTTTAAAACTAGTTCTGCACAGTCGGCAACATAGTTTCGCCATGCACGCGCATTCAAAACTATATTTTTAAATTAATGTAGTTATGTATACAAGTAGTAAGTACTAATGATAAATTTCCTTCGTCAAAAATTTTTTGGAATGACAGTTAAGTGGAGTTGAACCACATACACACACTCTTAACTCCATTTGACTCCAGTGCGACCACAGAGCGCGACGCTGGGCCACCAATATTTACACTGAAAAAATAGCTTGCTTGATTTAGAGAGATACGACTTAAATTTTCGTTGTATTGAACAATTTCTTGGTTGAAGTTAACAAACTTTATATGCTCGCTTATATTGAAACAAGTTCTTGTTTGAAGTAAACAAGCTTTTCTTTCAGTGTGTCGGAGTCAATATGAATTTTATAATTTTTCTTTCTTTTACTTTTTTCTTATCATTCATCCAAACGAGCTCATTCAACGGTAAGTGAGTGAGATGTGATAACTTGATAAGCGCAAAGGTCATATACGGACAAACCCGACGAATGTAGACCTTCACATATCACTTACATGTAAGTACCTACCTCTTAAGTATTATCTCATATGTCACTTTATATGATATGTATTATCTCACTGACCATAATATTCATTCATAACAATAAATAATCTCAAAAGAATATTTCGGCAAATCATTTTTTCCGTTTCGGAAAACACTTAGATTCCAAAATATCAATTATAAAAATGGTGTAGAGACATAGAAAACCTAATTTTTTTTGGATATCATTTGATACCCAGTTCCTTGGAGAATCAAAATATCTAGTTTCAACTCAGCATTCCGCTGCACCCATGCACGGTGCACCCTTGTCATATCCTCATAATGCATTTACATATTAATTGAGTATTCGGATTTAAGGAGAACTCCGACAGAGTAAGCTGCTTTGCTATGAGCGAAGGGACACTCTTGAGATTGGTACAATGTACCATAAATATTCTATTTATAGTGCGTTACCGGCCAAACCTGATTTCAGGATAAATACCTATTTTTCCTAGGCCGAAATAGTTTTTCCTAGGCATAACACGGTTTCGTTACAACCGGAGTTTAGCATAGTTTGTCTTGATATGAAAGAAAGAAAACATATTTATTCAACAATGCATTATACATGATTACATTTACATTAAAAAAAAACACAATGTTAAAGACACATGCTCAGCATGTATGTATGCAAACTCGCACTTCAGGACAAACTCATGTGGCCAACGTTTGTTCTGTTACATGTTCATTTCCACTGGTCACAGAATTGATATGTCCTCCGAGATACAGGAACTTCTTTGTGCATGGACTATGAATACTTTGTCATCTTACCGCACAAATAAACTTATTCTTATTATTCTTAGGTTATGCTGTTGGATGAGTAAGTAAAGTTTGGGCGATTCAGGAATTGAAACTTTAGAAGATTTTATAACAACGCGTAACCCAATATCGACAGATCTACCTACATGATTTTCTGTACCTATGATCTTGTTAATTAGTACAGTAGTGATTACTTAAATATTTTGTCAACTAAAGCTTAGAATAATATATAAGAGCACGACGTCTATTTACGTTCAAATGCCACCCAACCACCTTTCAAAGTCCCACCTCAGCCGAACTATTGTGTCGACGTCACACAGTCGCTTCCTCACGCGACAGTTCGCAACAATAATAGCAATGGGAACGAACTATTTAGCGAAGTTTGTTCCGTCAATAGAGCACCTCGACGGAAGGAATAATTCATTTAGTGGGAGCTGAGTCGCGAACTCGCGTCTCTAGAGTGTCTGTGCGCGATTGCGTTGATTCCTTCTACAAGGAAAGTTAGTTCAGGAACTTTTATATAAAGATGATTAAAACTATCAAAATCTTTTCTTCAGTCGGTAAATATATAACTTAGCATAGCTTTCTAGCCACTACGCTACCGATTTATCTTATGATAGGGGGTCGGGAATAACCCAGCGGCACTTCGACCCTTGAGGATCTTTTGTGCCTACCCCATTTTACACACTGGTCATCTCAGTGTGCAGGTTTCCTCACGATGTTTTCCTTCACCGTTAGAGCAGTCGGTAAATCGGTCTTCGAAAAATACGAAAAACTCATTGGTACATGGCACTGCACGGTTTCGAACCCGGACCTCCCGCACGGGATTCCGGTGTCCTAGCCACTGTGCCACCGACGCTCTTACGCTACCGACACTTTTGATATCATTAAATTAACCATGAAAAATACAATGGTAAGTGTATTTATCATAAGTGTAAGCACGGTTTATGTTATGTCATAATCATATTTGGCTGCCGGCGCGGCGGCTCGACGTTTTAGGTTGGGTAGGGCGCATTCTGTAAACCCACCCTGACATTCACTTAATTACTCAGATTACAAGTTGACATTTTCGTTTGCCACTGCGATTTAAACTTGACTGATATGGATTAGCCATATCCATTTACTGTACCCGGTTGTAGAGATGTTTACGCGGTGTTATTAAATAAATGTATAGTATTGTTTATTGTTATTTCATTTTGATACTAAGCAACTCTATTTCATCTCTAAAACCTAGCTGGCATTGCCCGCTTATTCGAACTCTTTCTGTCTCTACTTTAAATTAACAATAATTTTGGCAAAGGTTGGCCATAGCGATCCAGCGCGGTAACGCCGCAAGCGTTATGGACACCTTTGCATCGGGAGCGGCAAGGGGGGAGGTATATTTATATTTATTTATTAATTAATTGACATTATTAGTAATTTTGATCTAAATTATTTATTAATTTTTAATTTCTGTGTATTTTTTTATTGGATTAATATTATTTAGATTATACAATAATTTGAATTTCAACAATGTGTTTATTAATAGGCACATTGTTATGCCTTCCTGACATAAAACTGTCACAGCTAAATATTAATCAAAGTCGGAGAAGGCTGAATAGGACGTACATGTGGGGGCTTTTTAATTATAAGCGACAGTAATGATCATTTTTCATTCTTAATTGCCATTTCTGCTGATGCAGGTAATAATGGTATATATTTTAGCTAATCACCGTTATTAGAATAAACATTTCTAATGGGACTCCTGGTGGGTTTCAATTAATTAAGTACTAAGCAAGTTTCGTCTCTACTGTCTACCCGCGGTTACATTAACGAGGAAATATGCTTAAATCTTTAGAAAATTCTCATACTAACCTTACTCAGGAAGTTATTTCAGGAACGCTTTAAAAGTCAAAGTCAAAGGTCAAATAATTTTAAAGTACATTTTTACAAAGTCACTTTTTACTCCACTACCGCTCATATGATCACAAAATTACTTTAATTAGGTATTTTAACGTTGTTGGACGTTACCTCCTTATTTATTACCTTATTAGGGATGTTCTCAGCAATATATTTTTATTAGTCCTAGAAACTTTAGGTCTTACCTACAAAACTTGTGATGGAAAAAATTACTATGTTTTTGTACATTTTATTAGATTAGTAAGTAAAAAGGCGGTAAAACGACTACGTCACATTCGAGTTTTGTCAGACTGAGGTAATTTATCAGATCCAAGATTGTTTAGAAAAGTTGAAAAAGTCTTGGGACAACGTCTATTCAACTACCGTATACGCCAATGTTTGTTTACATAAAGATATATTCCATAATCCTAGCACGTTTGAATTTTGATAGTTCCACAACAGTCGTAAAAACAGGGTTAGTTTCGGTTGCGTTGATTTTCATACATGAATATTCTGCGCTGTTTGGCACTCGCGCCACAGAGCCGTATCTAAACACCGAGGGACAATAAAACTAAGCACGACGAGCAATAAAACTCGAGATCGTGAAGTTACACGGTTTTGGTTCTATCCGGCTGGCTGAAGAGTGACGTCACTTCGCTTTCATATCACGAGCCTAAACCCCCACTCAGAGTGTGCGATGCATAGAGTCGACCGGCGTCCCGACGCCGACGCTTCGGCGAGGACGTTTAAAACTATCGATGGTTTAGATTCTTATCGATATAAAATTTAAACATATTTTACGCTCACTGGTAATTCCATTTGTCACCGAACCATAAGACTATGAAACAAACACCGATGTAGGTACAATAAAGCACTAACAATTTCCAAATGAGATGGGACTGAGTCTGATTCATTGAAGGTGAATGACTTTAAAAAGGCGTCTATTGTCTCTTATTCAATTATTAAAAGTTATCAGAAGAACACTCAGAAAACAGAATAGATAAATCAAATAATATTGTAAGTAAGTTCTTAAATTAGATAATATACATACAGTCATGATTATTCTAAAGCTCTCTTTTAGATAATTGAATGTTATTCCGAATTATGGTTAATAAACTTGCTCGATACCTAGATATTGATATTATCTATACCCTACAACCCTAGTTCTCTACAAAGGTAGAGCGGAGCCCTACAGAACAACGCCACCTGACACCATTATGCTATTATAATATTTTGCTGCTTTGCCTGCTGATGTCTTCTTGACGACGCAGTGAATACAAAATTCAGGTAGCGCTCCCCACCAGACAAGTTTGATTTTGGAACGATATTTATTGACAATCGTATTTCGTTCTGTGATATTGGTATTTGGGAGAACATCGTCATAAAATTTTATTGTATTAAACGTATCTTTCATTGCGATTTTTTAAAGTATAAATGTTTATACACAGGATCTTTTGGCTCTACTGTAATAATTAAAGTAGTAGTGTAGTATCTAGATAATTACCTACCTAAACTAAGTTCGCATTAGACCATAATTCACACATAACACTACAGGTAAAGTCACTTGATTTTGGCAAAATCACTTATTCCAGCTTCAGCCAATCTTCAATTTTTTATTATTGAGAGCCGTATAGACATTAGGGAAACTAAAAATTGCAGCAATTTAAGACAATAATATTCTTTGATATCGACACCAATGATTTATAAATACATGTTTTTATAAAATTTAGCTTAAGACCTTACATTGTATGACTCAAAATGTGTGTATAAATAAATTTATGTTTTCACAATAACCGCTTTAAAATGTGGCAGAATATGTTTCTGCGCTTGCCATGCGTTTACTTTTTATTGTGAGGGTTCGAAATTCGAATCTAGCGGGCGGGATTTTTGTTTAAAATTGCATTTTTATATTTGGATTTGGAACGCGATCCGCTACCGACATGCCGGGTGACAAATACGCGCTTTCCCGCCATGAATGACAATTCAAGAGATGTTTTTATAAAGACGCGTCGATTTTTATTTTTATGCGAAAGAAATTGTGCCCATAAAAATGGTGTTGAAATGATGAGTGTCATTTTTCACTGTCGTCGGAATGCGTTTTTATGAGGCAATTGTGTTTGAATGATAAAAGAGAGCTTTTCTTTTTGTAATTTTTCGGCAAACAGACACTACGCCAAAAACGCGATTTATTTACGTATATTTTGTGGTAGATACTTTATAATGCTGAGGAACTCAGGATGTGCTTAGACAAGATAAAAATAGGTAGCTATGGATGACGTCGGAGGTTGAATGTGTATTAAGCCTGTTTCATTGAGCCATGGAATAATTTCGTCGGAGCCAGCTATGTCTGGAATGTGCTCGCATGCTGCAGGTACCTATCACCACGGACAGATATGATCAAAATCGCTAAGATTTCACACAAATGTCCACGTGAGATGACAATTTCGTAGACGAACTCACTTGAGATATCTTGACGGTATTTGTACAAGATTGTAGAGCCTGAAAATATACTTTATACGAGTAGTAGATAAATCTCTATCTTACGTAAACATATGCAATATTTTAAAGAGCACTAAGATGCAACGTGACCACTCGGTTTCCATACCAAGTTATTTAGACATTCATGTCGTATTTATGAATATTTTACTGAAATATAAAAAATATTATATTTAAATAAATATTTACCCTTTAATGCACAAAAAAAGGTGTACACGAGGCGAGCTTAATGCCTTGCGGCATTTTCTACCAGCTAACCATGGGGTTATGCAGAAATATTTTGGTAGGTGCATATACAATTGAGAGTTGTTATTATATTAGGTTACATAAAATATTATTACTATAAGTTCAATCATACTGTAGTATTGACGCGAATTTAAAAAAAATACAGTATAGAACCTTTTTCATGATAAACTTTAATTTTTTCAATAAAACTTTCAATAAACCCTGTACCTATGTAATAAGATAAATCGTAATATTTTTTTAATTTGCGACTGTATAAAAATATCACGATTGACCTAATACTATCAATATTTCGGTAAAATTTTGCACGATTTTATTATGACTTGAAAGTGCAAAATAATTTGTTACATGTGCAAAACTTTAACAGAACTCATTCACCAACCTAAACATCTAATTCTAAAACTATATTTTAAGTTAAGTATACTGTATTAAGATGACCAGTTCCCTTTGTGAATGTACCTGCTTCATATTCCTAAACCCCAGTGGATACATTTGATTAACCTGACTAGACAGGCTTCATTTGATTTAGGTACAGTTTGGCATCTACTTTAATCCTTAGCTGATATCCTGTTACTAAATGGGGTATAACAACTTCATATGGGATATTAATGCTCTAAGTTGCTCTAATTGTACGGGTAGGATGTAGACAAGTGAATAATAATAATATGTGTGAATGTGAATACAAGTATTCCATCTATTTTGTGTTTCTAGAAGAAGTATTTCCTTAGTTAATGTCTTAACATCGATGATTATTTAAAACTGCACAGAGTGGAGGGTGGCAACAATGGCATTCTGAAGACGATAGCGGGCAAATTTGATTGTCCGATAATCAGACACTGGGTTCGTGTGTTGACCGGGTTCGGGGAGGTATCCGATAAACGCACGAACTCTCTGTCCCATAATAAAGCCTAAATAAAGTTTCTTTGCAAACAAGTAAATAATTACGAACATAGTCTTAAGTACCTACGTTGTTACTAACAAAATTTGAACCCTGTTGTTCCGAGGAATAAATTGATTTGATTTGATTTGAAAACTGTATTTTGAATATAAGTAGGTACCTACTAATTATCATTTGGTTCTCAAATTATCTTACAAAATTAATCAGTTGAGTAATGTGATGGATGTTGAGTAATTATTTATTTTAACTATGAAAACGGGGCTTAATCTCCATAGAAATATATATCCGTATCCATGGAAATAGGTTATATGGACACTGGCGGAAGATGCACCAGACTGCGAATAAAAAGTAGGAAACTCACTTCAATTATGTTTAATGTTAATGTATTTTATTTAATTGTATTGTTTTAAAACATTCCCTTTTTTTACTTCTACTTTTAATTTAATTTTCTGTTTTCTGTTTATTTTCATTTCTTTTCAATTTTATTTTAATTTTATACTTTTACTTGACTTTTTACAAAACTTGTAGGTACTATGGGTGTATAACCTGAGAATAAAGATATTTAATATTAATTAATTAATTTATTTAATCGCGTCGGTACGTATTAATAAGTTTGAAAGCATTTCGTTTTGTTTGGGTATTTTTCATATTGATCTATGCACCTTCCTGTTAATTTATAAATGTGTGAGCTTTAATTTATAATTGTGTGAGTTTTAATTTATAATTGTGTGAGTTTTAATTTATAATTGTGTGAGTTTTAGTCAATTTTATCTTTTTATCGTTTTTAAACATATTATAAAGCCGTATAAAAACGCTCGATCGTTTGACACTGGACGTTAATCGCCCGTTAGCGACGCATTATTCACTGGCACGCGTCGCCCAGGACCGACCATACTGTATCACCCCTGGCATGCATGTCTATGCAACACCCTGTATCACTGTGCAAGTTTGTTACTGATACACTATGTATTTGACATACGGTTTTCTCTCTCAACCGCCTGAAAATGTAGTTGAAATTTCAATGGCAAAGTAGAGAGTTACGAATAGATTGTGTAGTTCAACCGTTTTACTAATCCAAGCCAATATATTCTCTATTTCCCGATGAATAATATTAATTATTTAAAAAAAAATCCGTATACGACTATTCTATCCTCAACGGCTACAATTGGAATTTGAGATTTCGTTTTGAACTTTATTGTTGAGGTTATAGAGCGTGGTTTTGATTGATAGTGTTATTTATCCGCTTGGATACAATATGGCATTGCATTTATTATGCCAATACGCACGGCCGCAGTTGCATTCGACAATTAATTATTTGTAAACAGCACAGGCTGCGATTTGTGTCGATATCGAAATTCAGGAGGTCGTGTGTGGATATAAATAGTTTCCCGGTGCGTTGATGTATTCCTATTTGATCTATCGTGGTTCACTAGACTTTAGACTATGTTTTTGGTTAGAACTTAAGATACAGTTTTTAATTTGCATGAAGGGTTATAAATATAAATAAAGTAAAGTAAAATACACTGTATTGCACAAATATAAAACAACAAACATGAGTTAGAAAAGGAAATAGTGAAGTACAATTTAGGCGGCCTTATCGCTAAGAGCGATCTCTTCCAGGCAACCTTCGGGCAGAGGAAATGATATCGAGAAAGAGGTAGTAGGTGTGCAAGGTTTATGGAAAACGTTATGTAAGAATATTTTAATTACTTTTAAATAATTACTTACCTAAAATAAAAATAAACAGCAATAACTTTACATTAGAAGAAGAAGAAGAAAGAAGAAGAAAAACATTTTCTTGCAAAAAAAAACCCATATTTAGTTCACCCCATAATACTATTGGCAATAGACACCTCGCTCAGCTAATGCTTGAGTGAATACACTTGCGTGTAAACACATGTCTCCGTATCATTCATTATCTATAATATTATGTAGTACCTACACGTACAATTTCAACGCCCCTGTTGCTAAAAGCAGTTTCTTCCAGGCGACCTTGGAGTAGAACCTTACCTAGTTATAAGAAAAAAGTTGCCGTTGATTTGGCAGTTGAGCAGGAAATCACATAGGTACCTTTTTTACGTATTTGGAAATATTATAGAACAACATTTCTACAGTTAACGACAGTAATTTACCCCATTTCTATTCTGATATTATTTTTGTTACATATACTAGGTAGGTACTTAAGAATAAATCATACTAAAAAAAGTATATCGATATTTATATTTACACAATTCGTCGCAAAAAAGGAAGAGTTGTGTAGCACATGGAGTGCGTAAAGTGAGCGGATCGAAAGCGTCTGATGGAGCAGAAGCCTTCCGCTCGACGGAGCGTGAAGATACCGCGATAGTGCGCTCCACTACCTGACTATAGCCCGCGTCCGTGCTATAGTGAGCTTTCATAGTTAGCTAGGATTTATAAGCGAAAATCCACCATCCCTCCATCCATTTTAAAGAGTAAAAGTACCCATTAATACGAATGGCTCGTAGTCTAGTTGGGAGCAAGGTTCTAAGCAAAATGCCCGGAAGACAAGACATTGAAAAGAGTTTATTAAGATTTTCTAAACAGAAATCGTTTTTAGACCAAGAGCTCAAGAATAATTAACAAACACTGTAAATATATATTAAACTCAATTCAAATAATATAGAGGAAGAAGTGGATACTCTCACAACATAGATATTATGCGACGAGCCCATGTCTCAAGCTATAGATAATGTAAATAAGGCGAATTAGCAAAACCCTGACTTGGAAGTCTGGTTATCAAATTTATCTGGTTGCCCTCTGATTACGAATCAGTGGAACTCCTGTACGTGCGGTACTGGTCAAGATAATACATGGAAAGACACACGTAATGATGATTTTTATAAATTGATACAATAACGATAACTAAACGATAAAGGAACCATAGCTGATTTGTATCATAGATATCTTATAAATATTAACCCCTGTCATAGTCTTCATGATAAGATAACATTTGAATACCTATAAAGGAAACAGCTAAGTGAAGTTGCTCAGTCGTTTGTGTTTATCTACACGTTGCAAGATGGAACATTTTAAATTTGACGGGGATCTTGACGGTATAAGTGAACGGCAACTCGAGTTTGTTAGCAGTGTTTTGAAAGATCGTGGTTATAAGAATGAAAGAGTTCTGGTTTCACCAGTAGGTAAAGCAGATGACAATTTTGTATCCAGAGTAATGAGGTTTAGCATCGAGAAAGATGGAGAAACTTTTAAAATGGTAGCTAAAATTGCTCCTACTAGTCAAATTAGCCGTTCCAACTTGCCTACAAAGGAAATGTTTCGTAATGAGCACATCATGTACACTCGTGTTTTTCCTAAATTCACTGAATTAGAAAAAGCAGCAAATATACCGGAAAACGAAAGATTTAGATATGCTACATGCTACGGGTCTCTCGATGAGGAACCAAATGAAATAATTCTACTTGAAGATCTGCAAGTATCAAATTATGTAATGCTCGATAAGTTTGAGCCTCTTCCAGACGAAACATTGAAATTTTTGCTCAAAAATTTCGCGAAATATCATTCTCTGTCGTTTGTTTTGAAAAATGAAGAACATGATACATATGATGCTATTACAAATGATCTATTCTTTTGTTGGACACTTATGACTGGTTCAGACGATATGAACTCCTTTTTCCCGCACCTTGAAAATGACGTAATATCACTGGTAGAAAATGATAAACACAAGAATGCCATAAAAGGTTTATTGACTCAATTAGGTAACACTGCGATTCAAAACTACAAAATTGACAAGAACTCTAAATATAGCATCATTCAAGAAGGTGACGCTTGGACTAATAACTTTATGTTTACGCTTGAGGTAAGGAACGTTTTACTAGTATATGTATAACATGATGTATGTCGTTGTATATTAACCTATAGTCATAGACATCTTTGAAACCAACGAGAGAATTCTATACATTTATCATCTTAATATTTATAAACCCTTATCGGTCGAGTAATTTTTCAGTTTATTCAGTTTGAAAAGTGTAGTTACCTAATAAGTGTAATGTGTTTGGTTTTCAGGGAGATAAACCAGTGGATTGTTGTATGATAGACTACCAATGCTCTAGTGAAATTAGCCCTGCTGCAGACATACAATTCATGATCTTCATGTGTACGGACTACGAATCCAGATCAAAATATTACCACCAATGGATCGATTATTATCATGCTGAACTCGCAAAGCATTTAGCTAACTTTGGACTTAATGCTGAATCTGTGTACCCAAGAGACCAGCTTGATATTGATTTGAAAAGACTCGCTAAATTAATATTCGGGGTCTGTGTTTTAATAACGAACTTTGTATCGAGAGACATGGACGATGCTGCAAGTTTTAAGGAAACTATGAAAGGCAATGACAATGATGAAACAAAGTTCGATTCTGTACTATTTTCGAATATGGATAATGAAAATAAGAGTAGAATTAGGTTTAAAGCTAAAGTAGGTGGTATGGTAAGAAGCTGTTTCGACTTTGGTTACTTTTAATTATGGTTTGACATATATTATTTGTGATTGTGGTTTTACCTACATAAATACTTATATTGTTGTCCGAAAATGACAGTGTATTGCTCTAGAAATTTCAAAAATAATCAAAAATATGAAAGCAAACTAGAAGATATTAAGAGGAAATATAAAAACTCGTTCTTTCAGATTAAGTATAGGTACATAGGAAAAAACCGAATTAGAAACAACTATTTCGACTGTCATATGAAATATTGTGAAATGTTATGATGTATAATATATTACGTGTTATACTCGACCTCTTATCTTATTTTAAGTATGCACCGAACCCACATCGTTATTACTTTATCTTGTGTAAATTTTATAAACATGGAAACAAGTGGTAATAAATTTACAATCATACAAACGTGACGTTGGCAAATATTTAGTAAATGTAAAAGTAGACAACAATATGGAAATGACGTTTAGTGGTAACATTGCTTAAACTACCTGTACCCTTAACTGTCTGTACCCTTAACTGCCTGTACCCTTAACTGCCTGTATCCTTAACTGCTTGTAGGTCCTCGAACTCAATAGGGCCAAAATGAATATTTATAAAGGCGCCAACTGCTAATCCGGCATTGTTACAATTTTCACTCCTAGTGACTGATGACGCCAAGACAATACGGAGCTCTTATGGTGTTAGTACACCGCATACAACCATAATTTTCAGTTTCATTTCTAGGGTAGTTTAGAAAGTTTGATCGATGGTATAGCGAAATATAAGAAAATACATATATATTTTTTGGCTTAATTTTTTTATCTGTGTCCGGCTAAAATTTATAACTTTCATCTTTTAGAAGCATCGTTCTAATCACAACACAATACATAATCACAATACAATAATCAGCTTAGTTGGCAACTCACATACTCGAACAATCTTGGCCATAGGCAAGCTGGCACTTGTGTTGAATTTAGGGGGTACTTTCATCCAGAAGGCCTTTTGCATGCGTCAGAGTTACTTTAGTTATCTACCTTTCCATACTTTAAAAGTTCTTTGGTACCAATAAATTGCTTGCTTGCTTGCTTATCGTATGGTTAGTGGTCAACCTATTTGTCAGAGTTGTTCAGACTGCCCGTGGCATCTAACATGGCTTAACGACTGCTGTCGAACGACAACAACCGGGACCGACGGCTTAACGTGCTTTCCGAGGCACGGAGAAGCTCATAGATGAAATAAGCCACTAGCGGTCACCCATCCAGGTACCGACCGCGCCAACGTCGCTTAAACTGCACGATCACTTTCGGACCGTGCTCGCAACTAGGCTACGAGCTACAATAAATTAATTAAGGTGTACAGTGTACGCTTACTAAGAAAGCGCTATGTTCATCTGAGGAATTAGCGAACAAAAGGCTTTAAGGCTCGACGCCTACGCCTCTGCTGTGTTTGAACGACTCGTATATAAAAGACCCCGGCTTAGCAGCTGACGGCTCGTCGTTCACAGATCAAATCTGTTCTTAACTGTTTGCAAGATGGCTGGAGATTTTCTTTAATATTCTGTTAAGCTTGGAATTCGCAGGGTGATTTATGTTTAAGTTCATTGAGTATATAACTTAATGTACTTATTCACACTTCTGTATTTTGTATATTATGAGACTAATATTTACTTGTCAAATAAAACACCTAGTCGTTAGAAATTGAAAATTGAAAAAAAAATTGAAAAAATATATTGTTTACCTTATATTAATTAACATTTCACATTAAACTATAACCTCCAAACTAGGCGTTGCCTGTGTCGTGGAGATTACATAGGTACACACAATGACCACTTCACAAGCTATGTGTCAATCTAATATTCAGATTCCAGAATTACAATTTAAAATTAAAGTTAACGCTTATGATGTTTATTTTATACTATTAAACATGCAACATTAAAGGAAATAGGAAGTACCTATGCTTCCTATTTTCTTTAATGTTGCATGTTTAATTTGTAATTCTGGAATCTGAATATTAAATTGACACATAGCTTGTGAAGCGGTCATTGTGTGTACCTATGTATTAATTTATAAAATATGTTAATATATACATTTATCTAGGTATATTTATTTAAAATAATATATTATATATGAATGCTACGAACTAAACGTTTATTTTCCATTTAACTTACTTACGAGTTCTTACTTAGGTACTTTTGACTCAGTGTTATAAATGACTTGCTGATAAGTTATTTTAAATAATGTAAACATGAAATTATGTTCCGAGCAATAATCTAAAAAACCCTCTATACTACAAATGTGTTTCCTAGAAATGCGGTTAGGTACTTACTTAATTAAATTAGTCGCGGTAATTTAGTATTTAATTAAATTATCGTCGGGTAATTGAATAATTAAATTATTTGCGGGTAATATAGAGGTCTATCTTAATTAACGAGCGGAATGCCGGCGACTTGATATCTATTGTTTTT
Source organism: Hofmannophila pseudospretella (assembly GCA_947369225.1). Taxonomy (NCBI): domain Eukaryota; kingdom Metazoa; phylum Arthropoda; class Insecta; order Lepidoptera; family Oecophoridae; genus Hofmannophila; species Hofmannophila pseudospretella. Next base: position 9,377,209 of record OX376316.1, read on the forward strand.
TAAAAGACCATTGTTTTGCAGATAGAACGTAACATAATTCCATTTCCTACATACAGGGTGGAAATTTGAGACGGGCCAGACAAGGCCGTTGAACCGTTGTAGCTGACTCTTTTTTCCAAACTTGCACATTGGGAGATTTTTTTGGGAAAATTCCGTGACCAACAAACAAGCCTATATTAAAATAAATACGGATTTAAAAAAATTAACGCTTTATTAGATGTACAGCTGCGCAATCAATAAAAAATATATATAAATAACCGAAAACAACTTTAAACTTTTATGATATTGTATGTATTAGTTCCATTTCGTTACCATAAAAATGAGTCATGTAAAATTGTTACTTTCTTTTAATGAAATAATTGTAAAACTAAAAACGAGTATCTTTAATTTACATACAAAATAAAATAAATTAGTCCTCTTTCTTCCCCAAAAAATCAAAATTACGCAAAATTATTTTTAAAACGTCATCAAAGTTATGGAATACTATAAAAGCGTTATGTGCAAGTTGCGAAATAAAGACTCAGCTCTAGCTGAGTCTGTAAATTAGTTAAAGGTCTCTTAACCTTTAACCTTTAACTACTCGTAAGTATTTCTTCTAAGTACAAGGCAATTCTGAAAAAATCAAAGATTTACGTTATTCTTCTGAAGATATTCGTAAGTGATTTTTAGATATATTGTTACAGCTTTAGTGCAAGTCATTAACCCCCGACCGATTGAGTGAGGGCTTGTTATGAGTTTGATATGTTTGTCTGTTTGTCAGTTTGTGTATTTGTCTGTGGCATTATAACTTAACAACGATGATCAGATTCGGACCCGGTTTTTTAATTTAATAGGGATTTTTTCGAGAATGTTCTAAGCTAGGTCTGATTAAAATTGGATCAGTGATTTCCAATATCTTGGAGTACCTCTGATATCAGGCGGGATCTCTGGAACGGTAATAGCTAGATGGTTTGAATTTGAGCTCAAATATTTAGGTTCATAGTGCGTTTCCGACATCTGAAACGTTGAGGATTACCAAGAAAAAGTGAGTGGACTTCAATTTAGTAATATGAAACTTGAAGAATTGGAAGATTATCGGCCCGCCGAAACTATATAATAGATTGATAGGGTCTTCTCGAGCTAAAATCGTAAAGAATCCTGAGACATTTCAAGAGTTTTTTTTTTAAATTAGGGTCATATGCGGGTTTAGTAGTAAATAAAAAAAATTTTTTTTTTAAATGACGGCCAAAATGTATTTTGAAATGATGTGGAGCTAGGAATTTTATGTTGGCCATGGCGACGCTGAAGGCCGTGCTCCGCGTAGGGCGAAGCCCGGAGCGTCTCCCGGCCTTCAGGTGCCACAGGTGTAATATGCTGAACGATGTCAGATGAAAATTGGTTCAGTGGTTCTAAGATCGTGGGATGTTGGAGTATGATAGGATCATGGGATATCTGGAACGGTAACAGTTAAGTGGTTCGAGTTTGACCTCGAATGTTTGGCGACCTTCCCATATCTGAAACCTTGAGGATCTGATGAGGACCAGGACAAGGTAAGGGGATCTCCACAATGGTACGTCCTTAAATTTTTAATTTAGAGTAATTTACCTATAGTTTTCTACACGAGATAAACGGCCACATTTTTCCGTCAATAGACATTTTTTGATTGTCTAGGAATACAGCTACTAGATATGGTTCTACTAGATATGGTTCTAGTAGACAACGTAAATGCCTGCTTTTTTTCAAAATTAACCTGTATTTAAGAGAAATGCAGCAGAGTGGCGCAAGATTTTTTCCAGTTAATTTTAATATGCAGCCTTAAGTTTAATATCTCGATCTGCAACAACAACAGTAGGTAGGTAATTAAGATGTAACGCGAATGAGCAATATCTTCAAGTGCAAGTGTTGCCAGGATTTACGGTGTCCATTCATAACAGTGCTTTATTGCCAGTAACTTTGTCTGACTACATTAACGCAACGCGGCGTCGCATCCTATTGTACAAGTTGTACATAATAAGTGGATTGTACAAGGATTCCCTGTATTATGGCTCCAGAGATAATACACTAGGATATACACCTTGGTTTGATTAAAGCGCTAAAGCGACAAAGTCAAATCTCGGGTTAAAAATAGGAGTGTCGTACAAAAAATAACACTTAACTCGTTTTTAACCCGAGCTGTGCAAGTGATGGCCTTAAGACCGAACTACAAAATCCGTACCACATAATTCTTGCTAATATAGATTACTCTGACCTGTATTTTTTGTTGGATTTCAATAGTCGTAGACCGTAGCACCTGCTACGATATTTGGAAACAGAGTGTTCAAGTAGTTAACTTCCAAGCTTTTCTTTTTAACTAAGAAAATAATGAATAAGCCACTATGTCCACTTGGAATGCAAAAATAATAGATACATACATATAACCTTGTCAAATTGACGTCATGCAGCATGCACAAAATTGACAGCTTTAACTTGACAAAACCCAAAAGTGTGCGCATTATTTCTTCCCTCAAGATTTCAATCTTATAAAATTGATATTTTTTTCTGAGTGGTCTTATTACTACAGTACTTGCACATACTTAGATCCAAACAAACATTCAGTAGGGGCAGGAAGTAGAAGACAGAAGACAATAAATCTACGATTCATAGTGATCAACTTGATCGATTTCGGTTTTATTACCTAATCAAAGACTGAAACTTTAGCTCAGTGAACAAACAAGTAATGTGAAAGCAATAAAATATTTTATAGTTTGCGATTACACGTTAATTTTTATTACTGCCCGGAAACGGAAGCAGACAGCAGTTGATCCAATTTGCTCCATTATTTAATTTTATGTGTATTTTCATCACAGAGTAAATAAAATTTTATTGTTTAATGAATATATCAGACAAAACTTATCATATATTTTTTATATATAAGCAAATTATTATGAACGACTCTAGTCTTACCAACGACCCAACCATAAGTAGTTTGTTTCAGAAACGGAAGCTTCGACCGGATGTCACCGGAGGCGGAAGTTTCTGCTCCGTTCTTGTAATGAATCTTTTGTTAGTAATTTTCTTCAGAAGTACATATACTCTTACCCAGTTGGTACTAAACGATTTAAACAAGGGATTTTAAAAATATGTGTATAACATAGGTAAAATCACAAATCCGACTACGCCAAGCAAAAAGTATTTTGGACGCCTATTTTATGGTCTGAACTGTGAAATGAATTTTTATTTCGGATTGGTCCGAAAATTTCGTGCCAAAAGTGACAATATTCCTAATTCGTGCCACTTTTAAAAGTATACCCTGATTGATCCCAACATTTTAGTGAGATTTATATTATTATTTTTGAACCCAGTCTGAAGGAATAGACACCTCAGTTACTTGTAATGCTCATCAGTATTGTGGCAAATAGTGGAACTTAAGTTTTCGATTAAATAAACCTTACTATCCATCTTATTCTGAAGAAGCATCTGTGACTCTTGACTTAGGACCGTTGTGGGCAACTGTTGTTGACATAGATCGATGTACCAGACACCGCCCATGGGTGGGACAGGACCTTGCACTCACTAAGTGACTGATGTGGATCTTGCTCAATTCGGTGTGACTTCTTTACTGTTTTGTTTTATTATTTGTAACCTCTCAAAGAATCAGGCGTACTGTGATGAGTGTTTAACTTTCAATCAGGGACGAGAGTGGTTCGAAAGAAATTGAAAGCCACTGATCGAAATAAACAAAAAACAAACTTTATTACTACAAACACAATCGAGGTAACTTATCGTCTAAAATAGATTCTTACGTGTACCTAGGTACTCCAAAGCGACTCATAAAAACATGCTTAAACTCTAAACTCAAAGATACAAAATGGAATAATAAAAGTCACTCACTGTCACTTGTCGAGGTGGTCAACGCAGTCACTGGATGATGTCCAGACTCACGAAGGAAGAATAATGTCGGTTACGCCCGTTGCGTTAAGGAATACAACCTAAGTAAGTAACAACACACAGTGGCAAAGTTGAAACACGAGTAGTAGGGTTTCGCGTGTTCTGAGGCAATGTCACGTTAGAATGACAATTGCTGCCTCACTCGTCTCATACCTCTCTCAGGTCTCTCATACCTCGTAGAAATGCAAACTCCCAGAAGAAGGGCGTTTCCGAAAACAAAGCGTTCTCATTAAATTTCATATTTCCAATCGGGAAATTAAATATCAAGTTCCTCAAGAAATTACAAGCACTTACGTAATTCTCTTGATAAAATATCCGTATACTGCAGTTTCATACGTTAAAGATCTAGAAATGTTCACGATAATTTCCTCAATTTTTTTTGTTTATTGATGCAAACGTAATTCACTTGATAAAATATCCGTACACTGCAATTTCACATGTTAATTATCTAGAAATATCAAGGTTCACGCTTGTTACATCAAAACTTTATGTTATTGATGCAAACGCGATCCGTTGCAAATCAATGTCTGCCATCTCCTCTTCCGCAAACTACCGATCGCACGCCATTTTTCAAACCTACCGTCAGAATAAAAGTTAATATGTTTATATTAACTTTTATTCAGAATAAAAGTTAATATGTTTATATTAACTTTTATTCTGACGGTAGGTTTGAAAAAACATATTAACTTTTATTCTGACGGTAGGTTTGAAAAAAGGCGTGCGATCGGTAGTAGGGGTAGGGGAAGAAGAGATGGCAGACATTGATTTGAACGTTTTGCACGTTGTGCACTGTTTAGTGCACGACGTGCAATTTCAAAACTGCTAACGCCATCTATCGAAGAAGTGTGATCATTACAACATTGGTTAAACTGTGCAGTTGAGACCATGGGTCCGTGGTCTACTGAAACTAAAAAGTTAGTGCAGGATCTGTCCACCCGGTTGGTCCTCGCCTCCGGAGACCTCAGGGCCGGCACGTACCTCGCACAGAAACTCAGTCTCGCGATTCACCGAGGTAACGCGGCCAGCGTCCTGGGGACCATGCCGCATTGCTGGGGATTTGAACGTCGTGTTCGGCTGGTAAGCTTTTTTTTAGTTATAGGTTTGTGTACACCGTTTATTTGGCATATTTTTGTAAGTTATTGATTATAATATAACATCAAGGTATAAACAGTGCATAAGTAAAATATTTTTAAAGATTGGCCTCTTCCTCTTAACAATTAGGCAATGTTCTCATACATTCCTTCATTTGTGAAAAATTAACTCGTATAATGTATAGTGTATAATTATGCCTACTGTAACTTTGCTTCACCATATAATACATATTGTCAATCAATTCTAATTTATCCTGTCTTTCGAATATTAAGAAGAGAATAAAATCCGACTCTCCGTACTAAATACGAACTATACCACCCATTTTGTAAAAAAGTTATAGATTCGCCACAGCCATATGGAAATAACCAGTCGTTTAAAAGAAAAAAATATCCTCATAGATAACCATCATGTTATGAATTGATTAAAGAATTTATTTTCCTGTAGGCAAAGTTGATGTTGTTTGGCGATCAGGTGTACCACAGGGAACGACCCGTTTTCTGACTTTTGTTACAATAGCGAATAATTTCGTAAACACTCAGTACATTAAGACTGCTTGAGATGCTTGTCGATGTACAAATCAGTGAATCAATCTCCTCAGGTGACAGCAGACAGCGCGGGGGCCCAAGTGGCGTAAATAATTGATAAATGGCCCCCCGGCCCTCGAAGTGACCCCACTCCGGCCCAAACTTGGAATTTACGGCCGTTTAATTGTAGCTTAATTCCCGACTAGTCTTAGTTAGTGAAATATAGTCCGTTGTGTAGCTTTGATTTAGTTGTGTTGTGTTATTATTTTGGTCGGGTAAATGGTTCGTGGAGGATCTACTGAGGTAAACACCGTTGTATTGTAGAAGACACATCAAACTATATACTCTGTGGAACCCAATCGCAATAAGTTTTTGTTATGATTCCTTTACATGGGTCAAATAAGTTAAAGCGACAAAGCACTAAAGAACCTCCTGATGTATTGTCCACTAAACTGTACTCGACTGTAAAAAGTAAAAATTGATGTATTGTCCACTAAACTGTACTCGACTGTAAAAAGTAAAAATTGATGTATTGTCCACTAAACTGTACTCGACTGTAAAAAGTAAAAATAGATGTATTGTCCACTAAACTGTACTCGACTGTAAAAAGTAAAAATTGATGTATTGTCCACTAAACTGTACTCGACTGTAAAAAGTAAAAATTGGTGTCAACCAAACACAAATCTTTAAAAATTTTACGAAATTTAAAAAAAAAATTGAAATTGTTTCCCAAGTATCTTTTTCAGTATTTTTTCATTAGGTATGTAAACCGTTTCCCTGCTGTTCACTCGAGCAGCGCTTCTCAAATATTTACTCGGAGACAAGTCGAACTCCGAAGAGAACAACTAATCATATTAGCCTTATTAATTACCTCCCCGGGCGTTGTTATTGCCGAATGAAAATGTATGGCAGAACTAAACTGAAACTAAAGCAACTTCGTGCGGAGTTTTGAGAACTAATGAACGCTTATTCAGGATATGGGATATTCATTTTGTGTGTTAATATTTTGTATTGTAAAGGAATGGCTTAATTTACATTACAATGAAGATTGAAAACTGTACATAGATGAAGTTTAGGTATACAAAATATCCCAAGTAGCACAATGTGGTCGAATAACGACCGGTTTCGTTCACACGTCTTCAGCTATTTGTTTATAATCTTAAATGGACATGGAATGGGATGGACAATGGATTTTTTTTAAATGGACCCAAAGATACACAACACAATTTATTAATTAACAATGATGGTGACTGTGAATTTATTTTATTTTGATATTAAGTAGGTGATTACATGATTAATATAGTAAAATTCATATATTTTGCTATTATAAAAATATAATATACACACATACAACAATAAAGTTTCTAAATGTTATTATTAAAACCATAATATGACTTTTGTGCATTTATAAGCAAATTTCTGCACATTTCAGCGCTTATAGTAGGATAACTGGTTGCTCACTAATTTTATTAATGTAACATATGCTTAAGTTCCTACTGCATTGTAATCTTACCGCACAAATAATCTATTCTTATTCTTATTTATAAAACGAACTACAGATTTTCAGTAAACTTATGACATATTGCATAAATCGCGACAAGAAAACATTAAATAACGTTTGTGCTACTTGGGATGATAGTGACATGGAACAGGCTCCCTGAGGATATTGTTTCCGCTACCTCAGTGAAGTCTTTCAAAAATCGCCTTGACATATATCTTAAAACGCACACTCTGCTGTCTAATTAAATTATTTGTGGACTATTGGTGAAAGTGAACTTAGGACTTATAACAAAACACTTCCATCACTGCAATGTGCTGTGATATAGACACACCAGCAATATGCTGTCTGTCTATTACCTTCATAGTAATACTAATAGTTTTTTAGATCCATAGTATATTTTATTATATATTACGGTCGAGTTAACTCGGTTTAGGTTCCTATAGTTTTACCTATCCATCCATAGCTCATTTTTTTTTTCAATAGGATAACTTTCAGTAAGCCATCAGTTCCTGGAAACATGTAACTTCAAAGCGAAATAAACGCATTATCGCTGTAAATTGAACATGGCAGTCTGCGGTGCGGTTTCATAACTGCGACTATCCGGCACACGCATGTAACCACTGTATTTCGCGTTTCACGCTGATTAAATTATGACCTTTCGCTTTACTACCTGTTTGATTCACGGTTTTCAACTATTAATCAAAAGCTTTCGATGAATCTGGCATTTTTGCCGTTGATATTACGATTTTGTGAAATGTTTTGCATCAGGTGTTTTAAATTCGTCTGTAATCCGCTTTTGGGCTTCTTTATTATTAATACTTAATGAAACATTGAAAAAAAAACTGAAAGATTATCTATAGTTTTATTATAGAACAATATTTTAATGAAATCTGATTCAAAGTAATCATTAAAATTGGGTTAGTCCATATACATATGATTTGATATTCCAACTTCAAAATTTAACAACTTTTCATACTGATTATCGATAGTATTCGTTACCACTCAGAAGACTATAGTGAATAATGATGGAATGGACAATAAATACCACTAAATTTATTAACTGATTACTGCGTTTTCTCAACGACGAACTCGTTTCACCAAATACCAGGAGTAGCAATTAGAACCAACTCATATTTATAATTGTGAACCAGTTTCAAATGATAAAATAAAATATTGTTCAAAAGTATCTCTCGTGTTTTTCAGCAAAGTATTTGACGCGGGCAACACAGTTGCTCCCGGCGACAGATGCGGGAGTACAGTCGAGCGCGAAATCGCTGCTGGAGTGAGACGCGATGCGACGCAACTAAATGTTCTATGAAACGATTTAGTAGAGTTGGATGAGGCATCTTTGGTAAAGAAAATAAAAGAAATATTTTGAATTAAGTACCATATTCAAAATCAAAATTGATCGTTCGAAATCGGTTCATTAAACCAGTTTATAAATATCATAGAAATAAATAAACAACAATAAGTTTTGATATTAAGTAAGGAATTTAGTTTTCTATTCTCGTAGGGTAATTTAGGTAAAGTAAAGTATAAATTTTATACTTTGTCACCGATACAAAAGTAAACTTTTTAATAATTTCATATGATATAAGAACTCTCTTTCATATTCAACACGTATTGGACTTCATCAGCGATTCAAATTTTCGATTCGATTAGCTACAAACTATTTTTTTGTGGAAAAATGTATGGACTGGCTTATCCTGTTGTTTAAATGGATGATTAGTACCATATCCATGTTAAGAATTTGTTCCAAGTTCCTGTCTCACAAACTACCTTATCATTAGTTTCCACCTCAATACGGGAATGAAGTTGGCCCTTTCAATGGGCCCTGTGTGTTTGTTCAGTTAAATTAAGTTGAAAATTTATTCCGTATCAGTCGGGGCGCTCTATGTCAACGTCGAATTTATAATTTTGAGGACCAAAACTAATATCGTAAAGGAATTAATGAGCTTTTGATGATAGTTTGTTCCCTTTTGAATTGCGTTTTCAATAGTAAATATTTTGACAGATTAACATACTCGTATATGACTACCTACTCAGAATACATTGGCTTGGCATTACTTCTCGCTGAAGAAATAACTCGTACGTCCTTCGGGTTGTTCCATTCGAACAAATACCTAACTAAGTAAAATCTGTTTTTTTTAAATCTCAGTTTAAAGGCTTTGGTACACGACAAGGTGTCCATGTCAGCCTCGTTAGGGTCACTAAGAAAAGGGAATGGAAGCTCAAGTATTATTAGAGTCATCTCTCACTTTGAGAGCCAACTTAGCAAACAACACTAAGAGTTTCATGTTATCAGATAAGGGCTGACTCAAAATAATATTGAGCCTCCAAAATCTATGTTATAACGATTGTTTAAAAATGTCCAATCCCGAAATTACTGAAGGCATGAAGGAACAAAGGGGACTTTTTAATGATCCAAAACTGAAGGTTCAAGGTCTCTAATACCGTTTCTAACATTAAAACAAAAAAGCTGATATCAATCAATTCCATCAACATTTTAACGTTGGAAAAAATTTGATACACGGCTATATATAACCGAGCACAAAAGTATTAAGAAAATCCATACCATTTCCAATGTTAAAACACCGATGTCAATCCCAGAATTTTCCCCGCAATTTACATCCGCGTCCGCAAGCCCTGCGAGTGATGTCCGCGCTATACTAGATGTGGCAGCGAATTAATATTCGTGAGGCGCACTTGTCACGGGCAGGAGCTTCACGCATGCCTTGGCTCCGGGACGGCCAGGCCACTCATTAGGAACGGTTCCAGTTTGTATTGCTATTACATGGCTATTACATTGCTAATACATATGTGATGTTATTTAAAGTGAAAAGTTTAGAAATGTACAGTGTAACACACGTCAAGCTATGCTCTGTGGAACACTATCGCAATAAGTTTTTGTTATGATTTCTTGACATCCGTATGAATGTGTCGAATAAGTTGAAGCGACAAAGTACTAATGTGTTGTCTAGTCGACTGTACAAATTGTGTTGAAGGTGTTAAAAGTTTTTTCAGAAGATATTTATGAAATAACTTCTGAATACTCTTACAATAGGTAGGTTGATTGATAAGGAAATTTAATAGGTATATGTGCCTATGTCAAACCTAAGCGACTTAATTATTATTTACAGCTTGTACGAGTACACGAATAACCCTTAAATTCATCGTCATAGTGCAGTACGCAAGTATCAGATTATTGAATTGATTTTCAGATATTGAGAAGAACCTACCTATTTATGAAATCTAGCCTTGACAGTAATGAAAGCTTTAAAACTGTGTTTTTACCGTGTTCCCATCAATTGTCAAAACGACGGCATAAATTTAACTCCCCCCCCCCCACAGCCCTCAACCCGTAGCCCGGGGGCAACTGAGATTAATGCTAGTATTAATCGAGTGACCGCCACAGAGCTACCTACAGGCATGTTCCCAGTTCTAACAAACAAACGGTTAGTCAAACATTCATTAAAAAAACTGATTTTGTTTATGTAAAATTCCTCTAACTGTCATTATCTCAAGCCGCACCAAAATAAATTCTTTTTACTTATATAATGTTATGATGTTAGTCTACAAGGTATATATAATATATGGGCCTTTTGTACAGTTAGCTATATAATTTGTTACCTGAAAATAAATAATTGATTATTATTATAAACGCTACGAAAAATTAAAAATAATAATACCAATTCTCACCGACATTAAATTAATTGTAGTAAACTAGTAACTGAACTATAATTTTAACATGCAAATATTTAGCAAACCCCAAGTAGGTTTCAAAACTGTTAGAAACGGCAGCAAGCCGCGTAGGTGACCGCCAATTAAACTGACCGGCGGTTTATCTTGCACGCCACCTGCGAGTAACGAGCGCGTCTTCCGGACGCTAACTACGTCTGTCCACAAACGCACACCCTTAACAAACATATACCTATATTTAAAGAAAAACGTACTGTTTAGAAATTCAGTGGGTATTTTTAAACAGTTTATTTCCAACCGAATTTATTTTCTAACTTTGATCGTGATAGTACATTGCAGCAGGAGCCATCTTAGTAGTAGCCATCGTCGTAGTGGCCATCGTAGCATTAGTCATTATAGCAGTAGCTATCGTAGCAGTAGCCATAGTAGAAGTGGCCATCGTAGCAGTACATATCATTGCGTTAGTCATCATAGCTCTAACCAACGTAGCAGTAGTCATCGTAGCAGTAGCCAACGTAGCAGTAGTCGTTTTAGCAGTTAGCAGTTATCGTAGAGTTAGCCAAAGTTATCAGTAGAGCCACACCTTCAAAAGTGGGAGAGATACAAAATGAGAAAAAAAATCTCACTAGATTCATTATGGATCTGACCAATGGATCTACTGAGAACGATCGTAGCACGTACGTACGAACGTATAGCAGTAGTAGTATATTAGTGACGACCTGTAATTAAGCTTTAATAGATTAGTTTGGTTTATATTTTACCTTTAAGTGCTGTTGGTTTTACAATAAAATAAATAAATAGTCATCCTAGCTGTAACCATCGTAGCATCGTGGTATAGTAGCCGTCGTAGCACGGTTATAGTAGATAACGTAATTAAGTTACGTATATAATATTTTTCCACATTTAAAGAGCCATTGCATTGTGAGGTCCACTCATATATACAGTAAAAACGTATAAGTATCTCACTTATATTACTTGAACTCCTATAATTCGTTTATAGAGCTGGGTAAACTAATCTATCCTCTCATCAGCTCCCATTTCATCGCCAGAGCACACCAACAATGGCATTTAATGTAATTTAATTTCCTCAAACCCTATTTTATCGCCGGATTATTTGATCAAAGGGCTAATCGAGTCCACATACCTACAGTTTAGCCAAAGATAAACTTGCGACATGCGGGCGACTGTGCGTGTTTAACTAATGACCGACTCATGGGGGCTATTGGGAGGGAAACGGGGGATTGGGAAAGGGGTTGGGGGGCTGGTCCAGCGATATCATTAGCCACAGATGCTGCTGCCCGGTGCCCGGTATAAATACATTAAGTGCGCCGTCAAACTGTTAAAGCTCGTTCCTAACGTGTATTTTGCACAGATTTTTGGCTATATTTTTCTGCTCGTGATCCACCACAATGGTTCAAGGATGGATTCAACCGACCAATAGCTTGCTTTTGAAACCTTGTCGCTTACATAAAACTTAACAACCTTTCTGTTACTAATTCAAGTAGGTATAATTTGTGGTGTTTTTCTATGAGAGGTAGAATATATTTCCAATACAATGAAAGCAAAATAAAACAGTTTGAAATATCGCAGTGTTCATAATTCCCTTTGTCCCCATCGACAGTTTAGCGGGACGCCGCGGCGCATCACATTCAATAAACAATGAAAAACAGCGGCCACTTCATAGAATATGGCGTCATAAAATTCTATAAACCCAATAAAATTCGTGCTCGGCGTTAGAACGTCCACATAAAATCTCAAAGTACATAAACATATCATAAGAGGGATGTAGAGCGAGTTATCCACACAAAGAAACTTTTTTCCGTGGGATAAGCGGCGGTTTCCACAGATGGTTATTTTATACAGTAGAGTCGAGTTAACGGCCTGGGTTTTTAGCGTTTGTAGCATACGTAGTCCGTAGAGGCTCTACGTGCTACGTAAATGGCAGTATCTTAGCTTTGAAATAGTTGTGCTTGTTTCTTTTTCAGATGTTAACTTTCGACTATGTAACTGTTGAAAGTTTGGAAAGAAAATAATAAAAGTTTAGTAATTTAATACTAAAGGATTATTTCCGAAAACTAAATAAGAGTGAAGAGATGTTCATATTTATTTAATTTAGAATAAAGTGCACAAAAGTTAGTATCTACTTATAAGTAAAATTTATTCTTAAAATATTTTTCTAAGATATGTTTCGCGGAATCTCATATCAGTTCTCAATTATATACAAAAAATAATTTGTTATAATTTATTGACAAAATAAATACGCGTAATAAAATATTTTTTACCTGGTATTTTTTAATACAATTAATTTGATACCTATACTTGTTTATACTAATTTATTTCGAATAAAAAAATTCTAGTTGGACATTATTCGTAGCGTGCGAATGTAAAACAAAAAAAAAACAAAAAGAAATGATACATCTCACAAAAGATACGATAAAAGAAAGTTAACAGTAACAATATGAGGTAACGGTTATAATGTAGCAATATCGTGTACATTACTCACCGTAACCAGGAGTGATGAGCTGATAAATCACAGCAGCACCGATTTATATCGCAATAAACCAGGAGTTGCGCCGTAAATAAGCAGTTATCAACTCTTTATGATGTTTTATATCCAACTTAGAACTGTGCTGAGTCTCCGCGAGTTTCGTTTGAAGGACGATGTGAATAAAAGAGATTACAGGCCTTGAATTAGTGGCCCGGGTTCCATTCTTAATGCTATCGGCGATAGTAACTACTCGTATTTTCCTTAAACAAAAAAGAACATCCACGTGCGACTTAAAACTACCAAACCCAAGGGACGCTCAGGGACACTCGCCCTTTGTAAAGAGACAACGGAACTCTAAAATTGAAATGGATCGGATTCAAGAGTCCATCCATCACGGTATGTGCCCTACAGTGACGTAAGCAGAAAAAATATAAAGTAGGGTCTCGAATTAAAACAAATGATAAGTAGGTAACTAAGTTTACAAATGATCTGAATTATTGAAATAACAAAAAAATCACCTAAATAATTTTTAGTTTTCTTTGAAACAATAAAATTAAACATTATAAAAGGCCTAAGATAATTCTCTCAACTATAAAAATATCTTGCAGAATGACTTACCATCAACAAATGAAAGTACTGAAAAAATCTGTCTTCAAATTACACTGATCTTCTGTGACAGATTTCATAACAATTTCTGCACCCAAACGAATTTATAGTGTATTTATTGTATATGTTTATATGCATATGTAACTTGTAATTATTTACAATTAAATAGAATAAAATTAAATAAATATATTTATTCCGAATTTCCAAAAGACAGAACAAAACTGCTTGCGCGTGAAAAGAAAACGTAAAACAAACTAAGTATCTGAACTGTAAAAATTACTGACCTCTTTTACCTACTAAGTACGGCCCTGCGCCACCACATGTAATGGTTTTTTAATAATTCCACTTGGGTTTCAGCGCGTCACCCCTCATTAGAAAGAAGTGTGATCGAGAACTGTTCACGGCGCCAATTGTCCGTAATATGACAATATGACAGTCAATTGACAGTTCCCGATATAATCGCATAATGGAGGCACTGGAGGCGAGACGATGAAGTGGAAAGGTGTCATTTGAGGTGTGAAATGATAAGTGAATCTGGGAAATCAAATAAAAGAGGAAAACGGGTCTGCCAATTATTTCCCCGCCATTGTATTTCGGTCTACCACAAAAGTTACATTTCTATACTGTACGAGTATACATAGATTTACAATTTTTATAAAACTTATTCCTACTTGAATTTCATCTTCTTTTACAACATGAGATACGAGTATTAAGATTTTGACGTAATAAATGTGATATAGAATAGTTTTTGTGAAAATGATCGCTTAAACTAAATAATAATAATATTTTTTGTGTAATTTATATTAGTACAATAAAGAAATTACAAATAAACAATCTTACCCTGTTTAGAACATGAAAGTCATACAGACATTTTTTGTTCTAATAAATTCCCCTAGTAAATATGCAGTGTAAATTAATGTTTGCATAAACAATCAATTATATTAAACTATTTAAAATAGTTCCAGTCTTTGTTCAGTTCAGACATTACAACAAAATTTATACGTCTCCGATGTCACAAGCGGAAAATAAAGACAATAAAGGAACGAAGACAGGAATGCGAAAGGGGGACGCACAAAACAACCGCTCACTGACCGCTATAAACAACGGCAACTATGTGTGCGGTCACCTTTATATTTCATGCAAATCGCTCGCCGTAAGGAAACTGTTTTGTAGAATAATCGTATTGCGTGATAAACGGTTATGGTTAGTTATATCGGGTAATAATCCACAGCATTATCAATTAAATCAAAGTCAAAAAGATAAAATGAAAATCAAAAATGTAGAAACGATAATAATAAAAAATGCGCCAAAATTTTGGTTGATGTGTTTTTTAAATCACTTTCACTCGCTTAATAACGTTACTTACCATTTTTCGATGTAAAAGACCTTATCTAAAATGCATCATTGAACGACGTTCTATTCCCGCCATAAATGTTACAAATAACCGCGAAATGACGCGTCATTAAATAATATGGCCGAGATAAGGTACAGATTAATGTGGTTTTTATATCGACGAATCGATACGCGGTGTGTGTGAACCCCCTTTGGTTTGGAGTATTAAAAACGCGAAACCGAGTGATGTATGCGATTTTAAATTATGATACCGCGATAACGCTGCGAAAAAATGGAAAATCGATTTTATGCGGTGAAACAAAATAAAAACGATTCAGTAACAGATCTTATAGATCTGAAATAGGCAGGTATTATATTTTCCTTAAGTTAGGTAGAGCAAAAAATTACGCTACGTCATTGTTTTAATCAAAGTTCTGTGACACGGTTTGCAAATAATATACTACCCAGGGACATGTTTTATGTGACACTCATATTCGAAAGCTATGAAAAAGTTTGCCCTACCTACGTAATATTGGAAGGGTAAGCATCTGTGCAGAAATCACCCGGTCACTAGAATATTGTTTTCACTATATTAGAAACGTGATCGCAATTTTTAAGAGCGAAAAAATTCTATTTCAACTCAACGTTGGGCGTATTTGATTATACTTGGAATGTGTATTCCCTTTTACAGTGTTATAAAGTGAACGATATTGCGTTGAGTTTTATGATGCCATTTACATTCGATATTGAAATATTCAGTTGGATTAAAACTTTAGTGGACTGCTGGAAAGGGGCTATTGATTTTACAGATTTGATTAATTGTGCAAAATTGTGCGAAATTTGAAAGTAGTTATAGTTGATCCTTATTTATGCGGTATTGAGAAGACATAACAGATAATCTCCTAATTAACTGAGTTGCAATAAAATACCTTCCCATACCTTTAATTTTTTTTAGTATATAGTAGTCCTATGTCAGATCTATTATAATCGCTGTTTGATTGGAGGCGAGGCCGTGAGACCAAAAGCGTCTAATCTCCTTTAGAAGTAAGGCCTTACTATAAAATACCAATATAACGTGAACATGAAATCGCATAAGTACGAGTATGTAAAAAACATCTAGCTTAGCATGTCTCATAAATAACTTATTGTTAGCATATCATGATCTGTGTTAAAAATACCTAAGTTTCGACTCTTCACTTCCAATATTTTTTAACGATCACAAGTAAAATATTGTGTACATATATCCACCGTAGTTTAGTACTAGAGTTCGGTAAATGCCCCGTCAAGTCCATATTTCAGCTTCAATTCGGCAGAGTTAGGAACTTGATCCTGCAAACCTGCTCCACACAGATAGTGTTTAGTATTAATTCAGTCTAGCTAGTAGCTAGCTACTGTTATTTCACTTAGCTGGGTATACGGTGAATAGTTCTGTTTCAGATTATACATCATTATAGTTTCTTTGCAATACCTTTAAGTTTTTGCCATTATTCTTCTTCTGTTCATTTTATTTGTTCACAATTAGTTTTCTGAACGACTTATTTTATTTCATACTACTGGAAACGTGTCGAAAACGATGTCTATATACCTCCACCCGACGTCACGTCAGACACTATTACTCGCATAGTCGCCTATTGATTTCTTCCCTCAGGAAATTAAGTCAAGATAACGGAGTAACCCTCTGTTTCTTACATTGTCTCACAACGTCAATGTAAGTTGTTTATTTGAAATAGTACTAGATTCTATGAATGTACTCGTATATGTGCCGTGTATCGGTATATCTCTACGTCATCAGCTAATCTTACTTTATTCCAAACAGTCTTTCAACTTTCATTATATTCGATACTGATGCTTTCATAGCTTTCATAGTTGTGATTGACCTAATACGTTTCAGTAAGGAATATTGTATGAAAGTCTTTAACGTGTTAAAACAGTAGGGATATCACCTTTGTTCAAATACTGGATATTGATATTTTTTCATTTCAAGGATTTTCATATTTTGTGTCGCTTAAAAATACTAGTTTCATCTTCTGCTTCTTACGATGCTTCTCTACTACGATATGTTTGCCGTCAACTCCTCATATATTTCCTACTCCTACATCTGTCCTTATTCTAATTTTGAGAATTTGTGGGTATTATTTTGTAATCAAGTAGTTTCTATTTCGCGTTTGGTAATTCGTGTACAATAACACCAGACTAGCCATTAATTTCGCTCTCCTTGTCCAAAGTTGAGACAAATTAGGGTTGATTATATTGTTGGCTAAACTGAAATCAATATTGCCCCGGGATTGTTTATTTAATGCTTGCTTGTTATAACTTGCTGTGTTTTAGTTTCTCCGGCTTCGTTTGCACTAACTATTGTGTAGTAAGCTATTTCCTTGTAAAGCTAACTATTGGGTAGGTTTAGTGGGTTAAGCCTGACTTTGAAAATAGTAGTTCCAAGACGTAATTTATTCGGTACCTACTACGTTAAATCTAGTGTACTCGTATCGACTACTACTTAGAACCTTTGTAATTTTATTACTGGAATGAGTTACAATAACAAATAGTTCTACACCGATTTAAGAAAACTACAGTTCAACGTCGTTTATTAGGTTTACCTGACTGGTTGTTGTCTCCGTGTAATTCAGTATTCTAAGTTAAGTGTGTGTTATTAAAACATTCTTTTTATAGACAGATGAAATACTTATCTCTACATTGAATGTTCTTGCTGTTAATACTATAGTGTACCCTCAGAGGGTATCTGCTGCAAAAATATTGTGTACTGTAGGTGTAGGTATCCTTCAATGCACTCGAATCTTGACGGACGGTTTTTTCATCTAGTGGATTAAAGTCACCTGTGTAACTGGCCGGTAGTCGAACAACTAGGTAAATAAAATTGCTTCTAGTATTGTGTTCTAGAATTAGTAAAAGACGGAGACAATGGACAATGAGTACCTAGGAGTAGATATAAGCTGAAAGGCCGTTTGTCTGAGAATGGTTTACAGTGCAAAGGAAGTCGTTGGCGGTTCCGCTTGCCTCTTGTTTCGCAGTCTAGCAGGAAGCTCCGAGCAACTCGCACCGATGAAAGAAATACTTTTAAAAGTTCTTTTCGTGAGTCTTTTGATTTGCTGCAAGTTTGTCGGACAAATGAAAGGGTTCCGGTTTATGTTGTTAGGGAATTGTTTTGTGGTTGTTGTGATACTTCGTTTTGATATAAAATTCTTGAAAATAGTTTTAAATATTATTTAGGTAGTAAGTAAATACATAGGTACTATAACTTGTATTTATAGTGGATATGCGCATTCAGTTAGTTACATATCTTTAAGGGTAGACGGAAATAATAGACAACCCAAATATAAAAGGAAATAATAGAATCCCTTTCGATTTTCTTTTTTCGACATTTCAAGCATCCCTGCCATTGAGACCGTATCCAATGCATGTTAAAATATGTGAGCAATCCCTCTAACACACATAGTTTCATTTCTTGATATCTCTCCATTATTGAATTTTCTTTAATGTTTCTATGGCTATATAGTATACTCCTATTCCAAACAAACCTCGAAATAGAAGGCTTAGTTGCGAACTAAAGCGTGATTAAATTTAAAGCCAGGTTCTTCCCGCCGGCATTTAGGAGTGCTCCTAATAAACCTGCTACTTACCCGACGCCCGGGGTTCGATTCCCGGCGGGCTGGCTCCGTTTCGAATTAACTAGTTAGCCTCTACTGACCACCGGAAGTTACTGTAACTTTGTAATTCACAAGAATTTGATATCTTGAGTATAATATTGTGGATTTTGTAGAAACTTAGACACTTTCGTGGATAGAAAGTCGATAGGCTTTCAATAGGATATATGCATTTCATTTCATTTATTTTGCCATAAATTGAGTGTAGGTACATTATTATTCTTTCTCTTTTTTGTATACGACTTTTAGTGCTTCATTGGAAAGTGACCAGTGTTCACGTATGTTTTAAGCTTATGGATTATTTAAAGACTATTAGTTAAATGATATATTATGGCTTCAAAATATCTCTAAATTTACTAAATTATTGAGTTTTTCCTCACTTTGTTCAACACTCATAAGCCAGCGTGAATACGAATACGTTTATAAATAGTTTTGAATAATCAATATCAAAGCCGATATCGAAGTACGATTAGGCAAGACAGTCACGTCTGGCCACAGAGCGTCAAAGAGGGAACTAATCCGAACTATGATTAATTCAATTTGAAAGTGGCTCGTGCAGTCACAGTGCACCCCGGGCCCCAATCTGTTACTTCAGCCAGTCTAATACAAGCTAAGTGTAACTTGGAAATCTGCGGAACTTCGAAGTTCACCTTGACAGGTTAAGAATTTGATGTATCGGAGCATGTAAGATGTAAGTTGTGTTCGATGTTGACTTTAGTCGTACTTAGCGCCTCATCAAAATTTCATAGTGTTTTATTTTGTAACACATTTCACTGAAGTTATTTCAACAATCAAGATGAATCAATTCGGACCGTTCTGGAATAAATTTACTTGGATTTTTATGTTTTATCCACCTAAATAATCTAAGTATCCACCTCATCAAGTCATCACCCTTAGATTATTTATACATCACCTTTCGAAAAAAAGCGTATTAGAGGAGGGCTAGGAGCCACTACGTTTTATTTTTTACTTGCTTGCTTATCGTATGATTAGTGGCCAACCTATTTGTCAGAGTTGTTCAGGCCGCCCGTAGGCCTCTGACATGGCTTAACGATTGCTGTCGAACGACAACAACCGGGACCGACTGCTTAACGTGCTTTACGAGGCACGGAGGAGCTCAGATGAAAAATATGCCACTAGCGGTCACCCATCCAGTTACCGACCGTGCCAACGTCGCTTAACCTGCACGATCAATTTCGGACCGTGCTCGCAACTAGGCTACGAGCTCCTATTTTTTACTGAAGTGAGTGTAGTACTGTAGGTATATTGGAAAAGTTGTGAATTTGACACCAAATATGATTAATTAATTAATTACCACACGACTAACATGGAAAATACATTTAATTAATGGACGTCTGGCCCCCAGCTGGTCAGTTATTCTCGGTTTAAACAGGGGTCGTCCACAAGTGGGAATACTGCTTAAGTTTTTGATAGTTTGAGCGGCTTCGGTATTTACTGGGCAAGTTCCGAGGGTCAGCGGAGAAAGTTACGCCATCTCCGGGGAAAACAGTGTGTTTGTGATGGGAGGTAAAGGATGTTTTTGGGTTTAAGTTAGTGACTTGAAACTTTACTTAATGCTCTATTTATTCATTTAGATTAGAGTTATGGTAGGAATCAGTGATATATAGGATACTGTTGATGCAATTTTGTTTTTGAGATGATCGTTTGCAAAATAATTAATTGTTTCTTTTTAATGATTATCTTTATATATAGATTTTTCTGCATCCTGCTTCCTTCTACTTAAACTCTATGTTTACCTCTTAGCCAGTATGGATTGACACAATGTGACACTTTACCTCGGTTATAAGGAAATGGCGGTATGTTTTACTTTTGTTTTTTTATACTGGATTTTGTAATTAATAGTTAAATAAAAAATTAAAAAGTATTTTTATTGGGTACCTAGCTAATGCTTGCTTATCGTATGGTTAGTGGCCAACTTATTTGTCAGAGTTGTTCAGGCCGCCCGTAGGCTTCTGGCATGGCTTAACGACTGCTTAACGTGCTTTCCGGGACACGGAGGAGCTCAGATGAAATATGCCACTAGCGGTCACCCCAGGTACCGACCGCGCCAACGTCGCTTTACCTGCACTTCGATCACTTTCGGACCGTGCTCGCAACTAGGCTACGTGCTCCTCTAATAAAAATCCTAGCTAATAAAAATCGTGAAATATAAGAGCTCACGTCAACCGCAACCGCAACCGCAACTTAGAACCTAAAATATTTTAATACAAACGGCAGAAGCTCTCAGTAGAGTCACGTGTTGGCGATCAGTCATCCGATGCAGTTGTCGCAGTGACTAGCCAGCCGGGCAGGCGCAGGCGGCTACTCGCTGCATTCTAAACAATGCACTTTCGGATGGAGAAACATGTTATTTTCTGCGTGAATTTCGTGAAAAACATTGCTTATGCAACTTGAATGCTCTCAAAAAAGTATAGTATACCTCTGCCTATAGTCTTGTAGTTCAACGTTTGCATACCTCTTTATTTTCCATTGGTGACTGAAGAAAACTTCCTAAAATTCTGACATATTTTCAAAGAGAAATGTATTTTTAGTGATGTAATTTATTGTAAATATATAATTTATTGTTGTTGTTCAATCACTTCCCAACGTCATCACTTATTATTAACTTATACCTTTTTAAACTGACATATAATATCAATGATTACGTCGATACTGTGGCTGTCTTGCACGCGCAGTTAATTCTCGGGTAAACTCTAACCCGATGTCAATTTTGTATGAAAAGAACAGACAATGCGCGAGTTAATCCAGGGTTGAATTTTCGTGCAAGTGGGCCTGAGCTACAAGAGTCCGATTCCAGCCATGATTCGGTTTGCTCACAAAGCGCTGATTTCAAGTGTGGCAGCGCTATGATTGGGTGCCGTGATTGGACCCGTGAAGTCCTAACCTAAGGCTCCAATCACGGTCCGGCGGACACGTGGTGCTGCGTCATAATAATGAGTGTTTACTTAGGCCGTGTCGGTACCAAACGGGCGTCCTGTTGACACGGGGACATTAGCTAAAATCGACAGCCTCATTTGAATTTGTTCGGTTTGTTGGTCTGCAATGATTTGTGTTGTTTTGTGTTTTGACGTGAAAATTGTTTAACTTCATGAGTATGTACGGTATGCCAAGAAAGTGGTTTACTAATTTTGGCTAAATCTTCAATGCAGTAACAATATCAATATAGTTCATACTTGGTATGACGCTTCAAACAGATGCAAGCGAAAAGGGTCCTTATTATTCAGTGACGTGCAAATAATATTCAACCTTAGGGTTGTGGTAAACTAATTATTTGGCCGACTGTACCATAGCACAGAGTACTATAATACCTACCTACTGACGTAAATCATAGGTAGCTAGAATACATATGAACTCATGCTCATACTCATACCATTTATTGCTTTTCATGTGTAACAATTGGTCTTAAAAATATATTTTATATGATCATACATGAAACCTTGAGTAAAATAAAATAAGAAATTATAATAGTAAATGATAACGGAATAAATTAAATTAAATGTATAGTAGTTATTGTAAAGATATCACATTATAAAAGTACCTAGATTTATATAAGTACCTAATTGATTGAGTTTTCTTCTATGTGAGATTTTTTCGTGGATAGAAAATAGCAGAGCGTAAATAAATAATTTAAAAAAAATTACTAACAGATATTTATTAGTGGCTGAGACATTATTAATTTATATTTAAAACATTATTATTAGTTTACAATTTTTTCCTTTTAAATTTTTATTTTATTTTTATTTTATTTATTTGGATTACCAACAAATGATACACTCAGCAATTATATATATATCTTACACTAATACATGTCATAGTGCACATTCCATTACAGGTAACCACAGCAAACTTAAATGACAAGCAAGACAATGCAATAAAAATCTCTACAAATTAAAATACTTAGATTTTAAAACAAAAAAAAAGCCTACAAAAAATTAAAAAGGAACAAAAAAAAAATTTTTTTTTTAGAATTGCAATACTTACCAATAATCCATCGACGTAGTCAGGTATTCGCGTACCTTTTTCTTAAAAACGGACAAACTGTCAAAGAATATGTCTACGTCGATGGACTTGGGCAAGTGATTAAATAATTTTAACATTCTAGAAATAGGGGAATTCAGTCCTAGATTTGTTTTCTGAACATGTTGTTTAAACAGTCTAAAAGTATTAACTCGTACCAATCTACTAGGAGCAGAAATATTTATCCTATTAAGCAAATCGGGACTGTCAATATGATTATTAACAATTTTGTAAATAAAGATCAGATCAAGCAATTTTCTTCTATTGTTGAGCGACATAATTTGGAACTGTTTCAACCTTTTACTATACGAACTGAGGAGACGACGTTTTTTAGTAGCATAGGTGAGATGAACTAGAAATTTCTTTTGTATCCTTTCAATACGATTCCTATGCACTTCATAGAAGGGAGACCATACTTGAGAGCAGTACTCAAGGCCACTTCTAACCAGCGAGTTAAAAAGATGGACCTTTGTGTATGGATTACGAAAATCTTTTGTATTTCTTATTAGAAACCCCAACATTCTAGCCGCCCTATTTAGAACATTATCCATATGTTCCCTAAAATTTAGCTCACTATCGATCAAAACACCCAGGTCGCGCATACAGCTCACTTTTTGAAGCTTGCGGTTTTCAATACAATAAGAAGTATATAGAGGTGCTTTATTACGCGTAAAGGTTAAGTGTTTACATTTAGTAGCATTAAGCAGCATCTTATTATCGATACACCAGGCAGTCAGTCTATCAATGTCACTTTGTAGCAAGTTTAAATCGCTACTATTTTTGATTGGCATTGGAAATTGTTAACAATGAAGAACAATTCTAGCATTTTATGAAAGCTATCGTACCATAACCATAAGTTTAACAAAATGAAGAAAATAAAAATGTTTTCCCCTTTGAAACTGGGATAAAATGCTATGAATAATAATATTTGAATTAATTCTATTAATTTTACAGATTAACATCTCCTAAAATAATATCTTTATACGAATAAAATTATTTCGTTGCTTCTAATTGCCAAATAAAATATTATTTTAAATAAAAAGTATTTTACCTTTCCGTTATGTTTAAGCGTAGTCACGTATGAACACAGTCGGGCACAAAAGTGCCTAAATTGTACACTTGATTCTACCGTAGGGATTTAAGTACATAGTAAGTTTTGGTTATTATAGGCAGCGGTTTTTGATTCTGAAGTTAGCGATAAGTATTTTTGCATTCTTTTGATAAGTGTCAAATTTAAATATACGAGCAGGTATTCGATTTTCCTCGATTACAACTTTTCAATTTTTTCCTGAATTACCCAATGGTTATCTAGTAGAAATGCTAATGTCAGTAAGCTCATCTTATGTAGGTAAGTATTTTTTGTGCAAAAGTGTTAAAGGGGGTACTTTAACA
Source organism: Hofmannophila pseudospretella (assembly GCA_947369225.1). Classification (NCBI taxonomy): domain Eukaryota; kingdom Metazoa; phylum Arthropoda; class Insecta; order Lepidoptera; family Oecophoridae; genus Hofmannophila; species Hofmannophila pseudospretella. The sequence continues at coordinate 9,401,449 of OX376316.1, forward strand.
CCGAAAATATAAAAAGTAATTTATTCGCACTATTAATTTTGGCAGAAATACGTTGCGTAACTTCAGAAGATTCGAATAGGGTTATTAATATTAATAAATCTTTATTTCAGGCATAAAAAACTCATATAACAAAAGAATACTACATACTAAAAATAATAATCCTAGCTTATCCTGTCGGAGACACTAATCGAGTTTTTTTTAATAAAAAGTAATAAGGAATTCAAATATAGGTAAGTATATTTTTTCCATTGGGGCGTTACTGTGTTGGCGATTTAAGTAAGTGTTGGCGCCTAAATGCACCGAAGAGGGTACTGCGGGGGCGCGCGGGCGCACCTAACCGGACCGGTATCGTCCACCACTCGCAATATCGGCGGCGGGCATTGTGGTCACCATTTTAAACATGTATTTTAATTATTTTTATTTAATTTGTATCTATATTTTACGTTTATTTTCGGATTAAAATCTTTAAACACCGAAGTTTTCTAAAACTTAATACTACTTACGTCTTAAGCTAGAATCTTAATAATACTAAAATGACACTAAAATAAATACTTAAGCTAAAATTACAAAATACCTAACTATTTTATTATAAGTCATTTTCAATTATATCTACGTATTTTTCATTTCCCTTCATGGCTGGCGTAGACAGTAAGTAATGTTCTGTTTATCTACATTAATTTCGAGTCCACTTTCTCGACGAATGCTTAGAATTTTGTCGTCATCAGTACAGTCGCGGGCACTGAGTCAGCGAATGACCGACGGCAACAAATTTAGTCGCGGCCGCAAACACCATGTTGTTTTAGGCCGTAGACAAACAAAGTGCAGCGTGACCGGTGCTAATACCATGTTTGCTCGTGATATTTATGGTACTGGGCACTCGCGCCCACACCGGAATAATTAGCTCGTTATAAAACGGATGACGCTAAGGTTGCTTTATATGACTATTTGTGACTGTACTTTCAGATAGCGCGGAAATGACACATGAAAATGTTCACTAACCTAAACGCTCATCATAAGCCTATTGATGTCCCCACGGCACAGGCCTCCCCTTGCACAAGGGGGCATGGGCCATGATCCACCGAGCGGGCTCAGTGCTGATTGGTGGATTTCACACATGCAGGTTTCCTCACGATGTTTTCCTTCACCGTTAGAGCAGTCGGTAAATGTACATAAGTCTTCGAAAAAATACGAAAAACTCATTGGTACATGACATGGTTTCGAACCCGGACCTCCCACATGGGAGTCCGGCGTCCTAACCACTAGGCCACCGACTTTCTAAAATAATGCTCAGGATTACAATAAAAATACAACAGCATGCAATGCCCTAATAATTACGATTCCCTGAGTCTTGGGTCCAGCCCAGATTTAGGAATACAGAGCCAATACGAGTACATATGGAATTGATACAGTAAATTCGGGAAAAACCGTATACTTAGTATGCGGTAAAATGTCTGACCTAACTTAACTAATTAATTAAATCTTATACATGTAAAAATTTTAGTCTCTTAACGTCTCTCATACTATGTTTCCATTTTTATTAAAATATCGAAAACTCCTTAAATGAAGTGAGAAAATTCCGTGAAAAATAAACATGTAACCCAATAGAGGTCGCAGACGTATCGACTTTCAGGCAAGGGCTAAATCGATTTAACGACATAATGAGATTACGGTGACCGGCGGTTAATTGGCGGTCGACGGTACTGCCCGCTCGGTAACTGACAGAATATCTGATATGTGGTGATATTGATATTACGCCATACTGCGGCTACTAGAGTTAATATTGCGGCATTACAAAGCAATTTTACGACAACAAGATACGTTAAATACATACAATACATAGAACTGATCTATAATTAATTATACTTAAGAGCCCCCCGCTTGCGCACGCGACGGGTCAAAATCCATTGCTAGTTATGAAGTTAAAACATTAGCGAATGAATACGAATAACGGTAATGTACGTCGATATTGACGCGCCCTCGCCGTTCGCATGCCTCGTATATAATTATTGTCCTATTCTGTGTGTATCTGAAAGGATTCCTTTCCCACTTCAGTATATGAAGGTTTTAAATCCATGTAAACTGAGCCTTCGCTTAGACACCGTATAATTTAAAGCTGAAGTATGAAATTGATTAATGCAAAACAGACGCCATTTTGCAAGTAAAAATCATAATTTAAAAAAAACATGTAACCCAATAGACACATAAATTTTCATGGGAGCGGTGAATCGATTAACAATATAACGAGATTGAGTAACCAGCGGTTATGTGACGGCCATTTTCTAGCTCAATAATCCGATGTGGTGATATCGATATTCATACATTACATTTGATCGATAAAGTGCAAAAAATGATCAAAAAATTGGTAAATTGAAATACTATAAAAATACTAACACCTTTGTTTTGCGTATTCTAGCAACACTTTCAATATAAGGAAAATTAGATGCAATAATTGGATTGCTTTGTCTATTTGGATTTAGAATCTATTTTGAATAGAATATCCCTATTCTAATATCAATACCATATCTATCCAGAACTTCACAGTACAATTATTTTAATGTATATCTATTAGCCATTCGTCTCAGAGGCAGACGTGATCAAGCATAGTCTTAATGACCCCCTTCTAATTGGAGTCTAAGATTTGGAAGCCATTGTCTTACATATTCATAGCCGAGACCTTCGCAGGTAGGTTTAATTTATTCACAGAGGCAACGGACATGCAAATTGGTCGGAGAATATCGGTCATGTTTATGTCAGATTTGAGGGAAAATTATTGCGAATTGGCTTTCTGGAGTATCTATCTACTGCTCTACTAATTGTGATATACGAGTATTACCTACGTAAATATTACTTAACAGGTGCTATATAAATTAAAATAAACATTGTTTTTTGACTTCAAGAATGCAAATCCCGAGCAAGGGCAATAAACGTGGTGTCACGAAACGGTAACGGTTAGAGTCGATAGAAAGTAAAGTTCTTGAAGAAAAAAAATTCGCGTACGTACTTACAATAGGGTATTTTTCACGTATCAAATATTAATTGCATTTCATAAAAAAAAATTAATAGACATACATTGATGGTCAAATGTGAAAACTGAATTAAAATTCGTTGAAAAATAAAATAGCTACAGGGCAATCAGAAATCAGGCGGTAGAAAGAAACGGCAATATGAATTATGACGTCAACGTTCCCTAGCGCCATACAAGCAGGTACTAGCTACATATAAAGGACTGTTTTGCTAAAAAGGGACAGAGCATCTCTCCAGTACTAACTTAAACCATCAATATCTCGTCTGATGTAAGTTGAGATATCGAAAAACTAATTTTAGATCCTTCTTCAGGATGTTAATATAAGTTGATTGTAGGAATTAAAAAAATTAGGTTAATACCCTATTAGACCCCTACATCCGAGGATGACATTACGTTATTATTATTAGCAAGCGGGTAAATTCTGAATAAATAATGAAAGTCTGAAACAAGGTAGTAACAAACAAACAAGATATTCACGTTGCCTAGCAAATTTTCACATCCTTCTTGTATACAGGGTTACATTAATATTTAATGTGATTAGAACACGTCAGTCTTTGCCAAGACCCTCTTTTGTGTTTCTTACCCGTGTGTTTATACATAATGAGTGTAATTAGGAAACCATAAAATATTCACACATGAAACTTCTCGCTAAAGTCAAAACAAATAAGTAGAAATACATTTTAAAAAAAAATCTTAGTTTAGAGGCTTTGGTACACGACAAGGTGACCATGTCAGCCTCGTTAGGGTCACTAAGAAAAGGGAAAGGGAAGCTCTTACTTACTTACTTTTATATTGAGCCATTTTGTAGCCTATTGAGGCCAAATTTTTTCCTCTCAATTTTCCCCAGGTCACACTCCATTAGGAGGTGAGTGAGGTCTTCCATTTTGTTGCAGTTGGTACGAAACGGTGATGCAGCTCTTCCCACCAAATGCAAAAACTTATTTATTGAGTTTATTACAATAAAATACAAATATTCTTGATTGCACACAGGACAAAAAATACAGGACAGAAGAAAAGATACAAAATACAATTGGCGGCCTTATAGCTTTAAGCTATTTCTTCCAAGCAAACCTTTGTTTATTGTCCCTCTTACACATTTAAATAGTTTTAACAATGTTTTTTTTTTAAATTCGGAAAGTTACCTTGAACGATCGATTTATAAAAAAGTCGTTTTTTGGAAATTACGAGGTGAGTTATCCCTAACCACACCCCCCACACACATAAAGGAATAGTATAATTCGAATTTTAGTTTATCGTGCCCTTCAGGGCTTAATCACTAACTAGCTAAGATGCTAATTGCACTTTGTTATCTTAGGCTCAAGAAGATTTGGAGTCGAGCAACAAACTGCGCTTATCTCAAGGAGCTACCGAAAGGGCCAACTTACCCTAAGGATGGCGGAGGGCTAAGTGAGATCCCACTTAAGCAATTATCTAGGAAACCCGACAAGGTGCCGTATGTGGTTACCTACAGCATATATTAAAACATCTTGTGGGGTGCCGCCGTTATATCGGCAAGTTCAGCACTGTTGAACTCATTTATATATGACCATCATTTAGACGAATTCCGTGAAGGAATGTTCAATGGAATATTCCCCATTTATGAATCTCCTGGGTGGTATGGCAAATGAAGCAGACCAGTAGTTAAAATAGTACCAAGTAGTCGAAAAAGCTTCGTTAGATGTCTATATATTATGTATACTACATTAGATAATATTTAATATTGATAAAGTCAACAGTCTATTTTTTTATTGTTTAAGGGGAGCAGACGAGCAAACGGGCCACCCACACACACATATTACACGGATGGTAAGTGGTCACCATCGCCCATGGACATCTCACCTCACTATAATATTATTAGAAAGTTTTCGATACTCTGCCTGCTGATCTTGAAGATTTATATGGAGTGCTTAATGTGCCTGTAATTAGACTGGAGCTCTTACCTTTCAAATCAAAACACATCGATGCAAGCACTGATGCTGTGTAGCAGAAATAGGTAAAAAGGGTGATACTACACCAGATTACCATCTTCAATTCTCTATATCTATCTATAAGTAAATATCCCTCTCAAAAATATTATAGGTAGTTAATCTCAGTTTCAACCATTAGCTTTCATAGCAACGAGTTTAGTGCACGGTAACCAGACGGAATGGCACGCCTTTGTATCAAGTTAGAGCGGTATCAAGTTAGACCAGTCTAAACTCATCTAGTTCAGCAAAGAGCCACTCCAGCGCGGAATGCCGTAACTTAGCCAACGAACGGATACTCAGGTGGAAACCTCGCTCTATTCCATTTGTTTCTCTACTGGTCGTCTGTGGGTTATTGGATTGTTTACTAATCAGTTAGTGCTGCTATGGGAGGTTACCTATAAACAGTAAAACTCGCTGAAGACTGCAAGTTCCTAATAGAGGCTGAGATAACAAAGATAAGCTAACAATAAATTAAAAATTCTGTTGATTTCGTAAGTAGCAATAATTTTTACCGCTTATAAAATATATTGTTTGTGTATGCAATGTTAAGAAAAATCTTATTGGCACAGACTTTCTGCATGAAGAGATAACATATTTTTGGAACTAAATACATTTCTTATAGGTATAGTAGAGGGATAGACGTTTTTTTTTCCTATAACGCAACTGTCAATTAAAGGTTTCTGTTGTAGATATTGTTGAAACTTCCCTATAACGAAAATAAAAAACTCCGAAAAATCGTATTGAAAAGCATCAAAAAGTTCTAATTAAACTTATTAATTGCGCCACAAAATTACCGCAAACGTTCATTGGCACAAATGGTTCTATTACAAACCGTTTGAAACTTTTCCTTTGACTTCGTCCGCGGTACCTTTCGAATCTAAACAATCGTACTGTTATAAAGTTTCCATTCCGCTCGCTAACTTCCCCACGAGTTGCGAGACTGCGCGGCTTCACTTCAAAACATGTACAGATTTAAACTTTTAATTTATACAGGGCAGGTATAGATTTAATCATTTGAGAGGGCTTCATTCAAGCACTGATTTTTGTTAAACTATTAACATTGGTTAATTTAACAAAATTTTCAAAAAATCTATAGGATCCTAATAAACTATTACTCATTATAGGCTATTAAGTTAAACTGTACTTAATTATACACCGTGTTTTTGAGGATATACATTAACTTCGCCAAACACTTACGTAGGTTTAACATAATATATTTGACAATGGAAGTGATCCTCAAAAACATTTCGTTTTCGAGTTACTTGATATTTTATTTTACTAAATTTAATTGAGTTATACAATGAGTAAGAGTCTTAATTTATGCCCGTAAGAAAACCTGAAACAAAACTTTAAACTATTTGCCTTTCGTTTGCACATGTCATGAATAACTTACGTCATGATTGTCAAGTTTAAATTAATCAAAATGCGCGTTGCCAGTTCGGATAAAGAGTATGGCATACTAGGTAACAAGGTATTTAGTTTGTATGAAAATTAAAATATAAAAAATATAAAAATTTTATAATGTGATAATGATAATGATAATATAGCAAATACTTCGGTGTTCTGAGTACAGTGTCGAAGTTAATGTATAACCAAAAACACGGTGTATAATAGTGTAGAGGGGTGACTCTAGGAAACAATAACTTTAAAAAAAATTTAATCTAATGTGGAGAACATTACTTTTCTTTTGATATTTTTTTAAGGTAATATTCCCTAAAGCACAGTATAATGACTACCTACATAGTGCCAAGAGTCACCCCTATACATTAATGTACTCGTAGATATATTATTTCTTCGATGGCTTTCTGGGATAGGTAACTCTGACTATTCTCCGTAGAATGGCTTCATTTGGTGTTATATTAGTTAAATAGTCACTGTAAACATCTATGAAGCTACAAAACCTTTTAATATGAGTCTGAAAAGTGATTTTATGTACGCTTTGGTTCGAGTACGTCACAAGTACCCATGAACTCGGCTCCGAGGGCCCGCAATTAATTCCTGATTGATTCACAAAGCTAGTTGGAATTCTACCACCCCTCCTCCCCTCCACGACCCCCTCTTTCTCCCCACCTGCCCGCCTCACGTGAGCATCAGACAAAGATACGAAGTTAACGTCAGCTAAGGTTTGTTGTACAAAATTTATATGAAACTTTGCTTCAGAACTGCAAAACGTGCGGATTGAAACTGGCGAATTTGTTAGGAAATTAAATATTGAAACTACTTGGATAATATTAACATGAAATGTATTTATATAAAAATGAATGTTTCTTTGTTTGTACTCTATGCGCTCCTAAACTATTCATCCGATTGCGATGAAACTTTGGTAAGTTGTTGTGCGCACGCCAGGGAAGGTTTTTGAGTAAAAAAAAACAATGCGAGCGAAGTCGCCGCCGGGGCGCAGCTAGTAGTAGTATTAAATGAAAATGAGGAGTGTGATGATATTTGGCGATTGTACAGGTTAAATGCTGCTGAAAGTTTTCAACTTTTCTATGTAGGATTTCCTGTTATTTCTGTTTTGGTTCAATTGGCTACGACGTAATACGAGTAACTTTGCCCTAGTGATGGTAGTTACATAAAGTAAATAAATATAGTTTTATATCATTTCTAATTTCTAACGACGAGAACATACTTAATGAAAGGTTTGTAGAAGAAACGAATACTCGCACACCAATTTAATTGAAAAATTCGTCTTAGCTAGCCGGGGCTTGGTAAGAGTGACGTGATAGCGGTACAACTGCTAAGATATTCCGAGACGCTGCGAACGTTCGCGGCCGACGCTCCATTATGCAGAACCTCCCGTTCGTTCTTCCTCACACCCTTGACGTGTGTTCTGATTCTGATGTTAATTATTACCCTGACAGTACCTAAATCAAAATTAAAGTATTATAACTGATACTGTAATAAATATGACAGAGAAAAAAATTAAGGCTTATATAAGACGGACCTTATTTAAAAAGGGTTATTATAAAATAAATGACTACTTAAACGATAAAGAGGTTTGGTCATAAATTCAACTCCAGCTCTGCACATAATTATAATATATGATTGTATTCATAATAAAATTATTGTAAGATATATGTATTTCAAAAGATGTGCTGCTGAAAGTTTCTTGCGCCGCTTCTTTCCTTTCAGCTAGCACCTTACGAAGCGGTGGAAGCGTAAAAAAATGACGTTGTAAAAATATACTATAAGGTACTTACTTAGAATTTTAAAAAATGATTTTGATATTTTATGATTTTTCGGATAAGACAGAGTGAGAGAAGAGAGAGAAGGTGAGACTTCTTTCACCTTCTCTCTCTTCTCTCACTCTTCTCTCAGAGGAAAGATGGAAAAAAGCAGGGGAGGCCTTTGTCCAGCATTCGGATCAGATGCTACAGTGACCAACATCATAACGCCATTATAGCCTTTAGTATCTTGTCGCTTTAACTCATTTGACACATTCAAACGAATGTCAAGGAATCATAACAAAAACTTATTACGATAAGGTTCCACGGCGTACCCATAGCTTGACGTGTCTTCCACTGTAGGTACAGTGTCTCCACGAGTACAATGGCGGACATAATAAAAAAGTTCTAATGAAACACCCTCGGTCCCCTAATTGCAGAAACCATCGTAGTCTCAAAAGTAAGTCTTTTAAGTAGTGTTATGTATGTGTGTGCAAATAAATTATAATTAATTCATTCATTCACCAACAATGTACCGCATACCTACATAAATGTTCTATCTTTTATTTCTGAAGGTATGTGATGAAAGTTACACGTCTTAGCTTACAGCTACCTATACCGGATTAACCCCTTCACTTAGCCGGGTTTTAACTTTCAGCCTGGTTCATATTTTATTAACGTAAGCGCGTTAGATCAAGTTCGAGAGAAGCTGACTTTTGCCGACATTTAACGCGATTCAATTTGTTCAGCATTTACTTTACTTTATTACGTTTTACTCACCTACGGCTTTTGAGATGATTTCCTAACAGATACCTAAACTTACTGATAATGATAGTCTCTGTTTTAAATGTTTACTTTTAAATAATGGTTATAAAACGATGTAATTGCATTAAAATATGTAAGTATATTAAATAAGTATTTTTTCAAAACGGTAAGTAATACCAATAATGCGCGGCGAATTAGCGATCTTAAATGCTATGTTCAATAAATTTTGCAAATACAGGAGCATGATGTGGAAAATCCTTAATGAGACTATAAAAAGCTTAAACAAAAATAAAGAATACAAAAACACTAAAGTATTCCTATGCGACAACCAAACGGCAAAAGCCCTACATCCGCTACGGCATTCATGTAACACAGGTGCTTGAAAAACTCGAGTTTTGTGTAAATGAGGAGGGTAGACGGAGCACGCATATGGCGGGAGGAAGCGACGGGCATAAATCTCCGCGACAGTGGCGCCGCGGCCGGAACGGGAAGCACCGGCGTCGTTTGCCGCATTGTGCTATCGGCGGCCGGGCCGCGCGGACGTCTGTGTGAATACATTTTATGGCGGTCGTCATTTCGGAGATAGGGTGGCGTATCGTGTCGCTTTGTTATGTCACCTTTATGATGATAGCCGTTTGATGGACCTAACGATGCTTACCAGTACATAAAAATCTAAATGTGTCCCTTTTCATTATAAAACCTTGAGTATTTCACTCAAAACCTGCTGCCTCACACACCGCTAAAATTCTGAAACAACGAGACAAAGAACAACAACGCCATGGAGCATAAATAAATGATAAAATAATAAAAGTCAGCTCTACCCGCCCGAAAGCGCGAAACAATAACGATAAACGCCTATGCAAATTGAATTGTCCGCACGAGCATCGTCGGTGGCGGCTTCCGGTGCCCGCCTATGCTGATAGCGCGCTATTTGTGGCCGCCGAGCACGAGATCGACCGCCAAACAGTAATTGTATTGGAAAACTTACTTCTATTTAAGCACATTAATCTCCCTGTAAAGACTATGACTAAGCGACATTTACACTTGCATTTACACACACATATTTTATCGAATACAGTTTGTGCCCTGAATTAACTGACATCCTTTGATACTGATATGTCAGCTAGGGGGTCATCAGATAACTCTAGGGACTGTACATTCTGCTACGTTACCTGTCGTTGATTAACGGCTTTATTTGAATACTAGCTGTCAGTCATTTTATATGACCGCGGGACTAGATTTTTTCCCGATCTGCCTGAAATACAATCTTGACCAGTATTTGACCAAAATAAGGACTCAGACTGCAAACTTTAAAGAATTTCTGTTGAATTTATAGAATTAGAAGCATAGAAATACTGAAGACAGATATCGTACTCATACAGTGCGACAAGGATCTTTTGGCGCGTGGCAAAAATCGGAACTAACGCCGCCATCCTTGTACAAACCATACTTCATGACAGTTGATACCAATACCCTCCTGTCAATGTCATCCACGCGTCAAAAGATCCTTGTCGCACTGTACCTCATTACATACTTTTTTCTCTCTTTATTTACATAAAGAAAAAACTTACTTGATTTAGTGATTGGTGGGAAAACCTATCAAAATCTATTTATTTAAAGAAATCTAAAAGCTTCACTAGGATTCAGTTTACAATAAAATGTAGTTAAAAATATACTTCTAATAGTTAGTAAAAACCAAAGTATGGAAATTGAAATAGTCTGTTTGAAAATGCACCATCAAAAGATTCAACTTTACGATAGAACGACATAAAAACAGTAATAGAAAAGGACTAGTCAAAAAACTAGCTTACATAAAATAGCACAGACCTCTACTACAAACGTTTGTAAAAAGATTCCTAGCGAAACTATATCGCAGCGTGAGTTCTCGCCTCAATATTTATGAAGCCAACTTGGGCTGCCGTCATCAATCACAAAGTTATAAATAAAACAATAAAAGGTAAAAACTTACCGAGGGTCTGTACTCGGGAGCGCAATATCGGCCCGAGGAAAACCCACTTATTGGAATAATATGTAGATTACACAATATTAGGAGAACTGTGAGGGACCTGTCGATACTTTATTGTATCGTAAGCTGGTGTCAATAACCCTTTCCTTGGCGGGAAAAGTTAATTCCAAGTTGTAAAAAGATATAAAATATAGTCGAAGTACAAAGCCCTGAAAGCAATTCTGTTGCAAATATATTAGTAGCTTCCTTATTTTGCCATCAATTAGACTAGTCTATAATTTCTATATCTATCTGTTCGAAATCCATTCAAAATTTTACAAAATATTTATGTCTATGTGTGACTTGATTTTTTAATTAAATAACAACATATATTTTTAATCTTTAATCGTACTTATTTATGCTCCAATGTTCAACAACTAAAAATATATCTAATTTCCTCTAACACTATACAAGCTGAGCAGAGTGTACGGGCGAAATAGTTTTCCAAATGGAGTCGGAATAACTTATTTATGATAAATCGTATAAATCATTTTTGCTAACGCGCTCGGCTCTCGCGATAAAAGTGAACGAATAAACTTCTGTGTGATTCGCAAACGAGATACCATTGCGGAACGGAGCCAAGTTTGCCACTGTTCTTCTATGGGGAAAGAATTTATGGACATTCCTGTTTTTCAGTAAAGAAATCCCATCATTTATTATGAATGCTAGAACGGGGTTTCTTTACGCTCTCCATCAAATCTGTATAGAAGGAAAAATAACGGTGGCTATTCCTTATGCTTATTAGTAATTTTGCTATAAGCAAGTTTGTATTTGCATCCTTTTCGACGAAAAGTATAAAGCAATAGCTAAAATAATTGGGTATCTACGATATACGACTAATCGTTTAAGTATTAAGAGTTTTTATGACCGTACTATTTGGACAAGACAATAAGTTGATTTATCCGCAGTACCTACATCAGATTCTTATTCGCTTGTTGACAACCATGGGATCTTCAAGGCCAGAGTGAATAGGCATTTACTGGACCCGCATGCTCCATCGTCGACCTCATCGTCGCTTACCATCAGGCGAGATCGAGGTCATATGCGGGTTTAGTAGTCAATAAAAAATACATGACATATTCAACTAATTTAAATTCAGTTCTTGCTATTACAACTTGAATCCACTCTACTCTATCCTTCAAAAACCAAATGAAACTGTTCGTTTTTTCTTACCTCATCTTCCGGCCTATATGCCACTTGTAATGCGTTTAATATTTCATGATACCGCCGCCGGCTCTATCGATATCTCGTGCGCAATAAATAACCGACAAAAACTCGCGGACGAGGGGAGTCGCGTGCGAAATCAAAGCTATCAATATAATATTAGGTTTGTTCTGCGGTGGCTCGTTTGTTTAGAATTGGGTGTCAAAGGCCATTTAACTTTTATAGTTTGCAGAAGTAACTTACGATTGGTTGAAATTGAGTACAGATTTGAAATGGGAGTCGGTTCCAATACATAATATTATGCTTTCGCGGATCTTAGTGATCTAAATAAAATTCGAAGTTTTCAATCAATCGATCAATCATTTATTCGTGAACATAGGTAATAATAAGTAAGTGTACAGTTTAAATGAGTTGGTATCACTATGCTCCGTCGTTTGACATACAAATATTTTCAATAATTTGTTAAAAGTCAATATTATATAAATTATTTAAATTAAATTAAACAGTTGACTAGTAGTAGCAGTATTAATAGTAAGTAATAGTAGTAGTAGTATTCATTCACTAAACACTGATTATGGACATACACATAGATCGGACATAAGGTTAATAAAAATGGGGCTAACACTGATTAAATATCTTTGTCACTTAAAAAATCATTTACTAAATAATATGTCAGTAATAATAGTTTACATTTTATTTATTTTACTTATGTAGGTAGTCGAATATTATACTAAAAACAGTAGGCCTAATAAGTAATGCCTGGTTTACACTTTACACGTGTTAAGTGATTAAGTTGTCAAGTAAATTTTAACTAAATTTTAAGTATTTGAGGTTTACACATAATTTAGTATTTAGTTAAGCTCATTAATTTAGACAATATGGACAGCCAAATATGCGTTGAACTCCATTCCATTATAAAAAATGCATTTAAATGTTAGTGGACACATTTATATGGAATTTTTTGGCGACAATCCCGACCGTCACGCACGAAGCTAGGGATGAGGCGTTACGCGTTTTCCAAATAGCACAACGATACCGTTATTCACGCTTTGCAAAAACTATCCATTTTTATAACTTATCTATTTGTAAAACGGTCCGTTAGATAGTTTGGCATTAGGTTATAGTATGAGAACGCTATGAAACGAGGCATGTTATGCGTAAACAACAATACAAACGGCGAGTATACATCGTTTGAGTGTAAAAAGTCCAGTTCCCTAAAGGTCCAGTCCCAAAACGTCCAGACACAATGTATTGTGTGCAATGAAATGTGACCAATGTCACGGGCGTCACGGAGACGAAACGGGGACGACACAGAGACGACACGGAGACAACACGGGGACGACACGGAGACGACACGGAGACGACACGGGGATGACATGTGGACGACACGGAGACGACACGGAGTCGACACGGAGTCGATACGGGGACGACACGGGGACGACACGGGGACACATTGCACATTGTACATTTTGCATAGCACATTATTGACACATTAAAACCGCAGCGATCGCCATTGGCGTCAAAAAACCACAGACAACTTAAGAACTTTTCTAAATTGTATTTTCCAGACGCGTCAAGTAGGGGGATCCGCGCGGTACGAGAGGGGGGTTACTGAACCGAAAAAATACACTCGATCCTATTCTATTTGCAACTAACCACTTGATCGTTAACTTGCAACTTGCAATTAAAGACATTGTTTACACGCTTCAATTAACTTAAAATTTAGTTAAAATTTGTAGTGGTGTGGTGTGGTGGTCGTGGTGATCGCCTGGGGTGGTACCACCCTTTAATCTATTTCTGCCGTGAAGCAGAAACGCTTGCATTTCTGTGTTTCGGTTTGAAGGGTAAGACAGTCAGCGTAATTTGCGGCACATGAGGTAATCTATCTTAGTCCTCAAGGTTAGCAGCGCATCAAAAACCCTCTAAAATTAATATAGTGAGGTGAGATGTCTATGGGCGACGGTGACCACTTACCATCAGGTGATCCGTTTGCTTGTCTGTTCTACTTATTTAATAATAAAAATATTTAGTTAATTACTTGACTACTTAATACGTGTAAACTGGGCTTCACTAATTATTACCTACATAAAGTGTAACGTCTCGAATAGTCATAACTCGATTTCCATACAAAATAATTTTGACACAATAGGACATAAAACGCAAAGCGTTGCGTAGATGGAGCCACGAGCACACTCCGTGAACAGAAAAGCAAAACGAAAGGTTATTTTTGTAGATGTCACATATTTTCGTTATTTGGGTTAATTTAATTTAATTTCTTAAAGCTATAGTAATATGATTTCATGTCATTCAAAATAGCAGACCTAAAAACTCTGTTAAGACATCGTGGCGCGTTATATGTATACGATTTTTTTAATTCCATCATTTTAACTGCAGGCGCTATACTATAGCTATACTAATTGGGTACTCCCAATTGGGTATCAAGTTACCATTTGGCAGTGTTCGACATTTGAATTCAAAAGCGTTAAGCGGCGAATTTATCGCGTGTTTCCGATTTAAATCGTCGAATTAACGATTGCGACACGGCCGCCTAATTTACCGTGTTTATTCGTGCCGCCCGCTAGCCGCGGTGAGCTGAAAATTGTGCTACCTATTTTAGTTTCGTAGTAGTTTAGTAATACCACTTACATGCTAAGTGTAATTAACTACGTAATATACAGGTATACAGTAAACGTATACAGGTAAACTACAACTGAGTCCTAATTAGTTAATTAATACATATTGGTAATGTATTTAAGGATCGCCGCGACACTGGGTCGCCCTAGAGCGGGGTACAATAATAAACTTAAAATAATTGTAATTTATTTGTGGTAAATAAATTATTTTGTATTTATAATGTCAAATAGCCTAGTTAGTATAAAAGACGTCTCAAAATAAGCTGTAATAAGTACCTCTTAAACTGTACATTATTAAACTGCACTCTTCAACTGTGTATTTTCTTGTACAATTTTAGATATGTAGGAGTATTATTGATTTTGGGACAGTAAGTCAGATTTTGTCCCACAAATTGGTCCCAGGGTTTTCACTGTTAAGTTAGATTCGGGGCGTCCTTGTCATATTTGTAAGTAGAACTAAAAGTGCAAGTTGCAATTGCAGGTTGGTTTATTTTATCAGTCGATAATTACTTAATTATTGTAACATTTATTGGAAGCAATTTCTAGAAATGAACTAATAAATTTTATCTACTTGCTTTCATACCAACCAACAAAATTTTGTCAACAAATGATTTTCTAACAAAAATGTACTATCGAACCCTTTTCTCAACAAAGGCTTCATCAAACTACATACTATCTCTTTCCACGCTATAGCTCTAGATAGAAATGACACGGAAACCTTAATTAAAATTAATGTCATTTCTTGCAACTCACGGTTAGTGTATTACGTAACAGTACGTTATCTCGCGTCCACATGAGTACAGCTCTGAATGGGCCTCGGCTCCATCCGGGAGCAAGTTTGCCTATGTTTTGTGCCGCATTAGGCCGGGGCCACACAGACAGGTTTTGGCCGGCCGGGGCGCCCGGACGCGCCCGAGCCTAAAACGCGCCGGTTTGGAACCCGGGCACCGGTTTATCGCCACATACACGCCGGGCGGTCGCGGTCTCCTCAGTCTTACTTCGGCTGTTGCCGCGTTCGATCCTCTTACAGAGCTGGTAGTGGATGATTATTATTATTATTTATTTCATGCAGTTTTGAGACTATTCACACCAATTTCTTCAGAAACAAGCACCATTATAATAACATTTTAATAACCGACTTCAAAAAGAAAGATGTTCTTGTGCCGATTTCGATTATTCTTTCAAAGATGTAATCTTCTTAATTTGAGATTCTGAAATGGTGATATACTTTAGCTAGTGGTCTACTGTACTTATGAGATTATGGTATTTATTTTAATATAACAAGAACTATCAGAGGTTTCTGAAAAATTATAATGTTTATGGAATTAAATGGGTTTGAAAATGGAGAACATTGAGTTTAAAAAAAATATAAAACAATATTTATTGTACCTCCTGTTAAGTTTAAAATCTTAATCAGTCAAACTAACTAAAGAAATACGACAGGTTTCGTTATCACAGAAAATTGCAGACGCAATAAATACAACCGCTCAGCACGGCGAACGTCGCTCGACTGAGGAACCGTCCCGGTCGCCCGAGTCGTTTATGGCGATGTACGATCAATCTATGCAGAGTGAAATTGAAAAAACGTTTATTTAGCACTGTAAATACCAGAATTCAGCAAACACACAATACAAAAGTATACAAAGATATAGTAAGTATCCAAAAAGGATACAACAGCTCAGCGCAGTCACAGCGCCACAGCGCTGATTTTCAGCCCCTCAGTGACTGCACGGACGAAGAAATCAACAGTGTGTGCGTGTTGCGTTATATAAATGTGTTTGTTTTTATGAATGATGATATTAGTGTGAATTCGAGGTACTGAGTGTGTGGGAGGGTGATGGCATTGTGCGTGTGTATTTACATGGTATTATGTGTGTGGATCGTAGTTAACAGTAGACTCATAAGATTACTGAGCACATCCAGATTTTGAAAGGCAGTAGTTGTAGGGCACCTAAAGAATGTATGGAGCAGTGTCCGATTTTTGTAAATCAATTGTATAGAGTGCGCCTTCAGGTGCCCAGACCGGCCAAACCGCTCCGATCTTGCTAATCGGGCCAGGTGAACGGCCGAGTGTGTGACAAAGTCATAGATTTGTATTGAATTTGCTTTTTCATTCAACCGGCTCCGGGCGACCGGCCCGGGCAAAACCCCTCAATGTGGGCCCAGCCTTAAGCTGCTAGTTAAAGTTCGTACTGGGATATTATTGCATTAATTACAGTTTCCACTGCGATGGAGCTGAATTCGCCAGGACTCAGTACATACTTACAACACACAGTTACCTAAGAACTTATTTCAGGCTATAGAAACAAGAATATAAGAGGAATTCTACTTTGCATGTCGTAGTCATCGTCGTTGGCCTTGTACATCTTAACAACCGTTGGAGCTTGTAATATTTTACGAGTATACCATCTGCAGCACTTCGTTTTGGAATATGCATTCAATGTATGAAGAAAGAAATTCCGTTTCCGTGTTCATTTTTTTTGCCTAAAAATACTATTTATTTCAGATTGGTAAAATTGGCATTCCCTCTTCTCATAGACAAGCGGAATGCCCCAACAATCATCATCTTTTTTGTCATCAGGGTGGAGCCGATTGCTTTATGTCTAACTGGCGTAGGAAAGTACAACATTGTAAATCGTAGGTACAATTAACCGACCAATTAAATTTCAGAAAAACCTCTCTTAATTCCCAGTAATGGTTCGTTTTTCTTTCTCCTTTTCCCCGTACAAAAGCGTGGATCAGCTGTGTGGCTGACAAACGCTCATCTCGATTTACGAGCACAAATCAAACATTTAGTGGGCGGCTGTAAATCAGACCTAGCGCGGAATTTATGGCGCTTTCCGCACTTTGTTGCTAAGCACGTGCGCGGAAATATGCTGCCGGCTCCGGAATTTAGTTGCTTACATAGAATTAGGGAATCGGTGATAACACAGGTGATACATACATGTGGTAGAGGATACATACTGAAAGCATCCTAAAATCTTGCTGTAGTGGTTGGTCGAGTTTAATTATAATAAACTGAACTAATAAAGGTATAATAAAAACGAAACTCACATAAATTGCCGCTATGTATACTTACTTATAGATTTATTTAAAAGTTTCGACGATCTATAATTTACCTAAATTGGTTCATTGGAAAAATATGTATTTTGAATGAGATGGCCGCCTACTTAAGGTGGCAATCTCATTCAAAATATATATTTTTTATTATTAATTACGGAGAGCAGACGACCATACGGTCCACCTGATGGAAAGTGGTCACCGTCGCCGATAGACATCTCACCTCATTGTATTATTATTAGAGGGTTTTTGATGCGCTGCTAACCTTGAGGTTGCCCCATGTTCCGGAAATTACACTGACTCTCTTACCCTTCAACCCTAAAAACAGAAATGCAAGCATTTCTGCTTTACGGCAGAAATAGATAAGAGGGTGGTACCACTCCAGGCGATCCTGCACATCAGGATCTACCACCTGTAAATTGATAGTTTTCTAAAGTCGCCTAACTGACAGCTAAAGCTCATGAAAACTGATAGGTTTTTAAAATCATATAACATAGCTGATGTATTGCCGAAATGAATTGAGGGACTTGCTCTATGTAGAACGATAAGATGGCTTGCTGTTAATATCTTGTAAGCTTTATTACATCAGGATTTTGTGTGTCTCTTTTGTTATCTCTGGTGCATAAGGGATTAAAAAAACAAATCCAAGCAGATGGATATAATATCAATTATGTAGAAGCCAAATAATAGAGATGTCAGTTTCAATATTGAATCAGCCAATTGAACAATCAGTCTGTGATATTAGCCCATTACGGTTCTACAGTATTTTTCCATAAAAGCGTGCACTTAATGGTTTTTTAAATATCGCCGAGAGTGCGGCTTCCACACGTCGGTGAACAATGGCTCGGAAAGGGGGGAAATATAATTTATTTTCGAGTTAAATCTTTTGTGGAAATAATATGACATTTCTATTTGAAGTTGGCTGGTGATTTATCGGTTGCCTTGTTGCGGTCTCGCTGGCACCCAACCCGTTCAATTGGAGGTGTCGTTTGCAATCGGCATGTCTGTTTCAATTTTAAAGATCGATGGGTGTTGCGTGGAAACTTTACACTAATGTGAAATATGTTTGGATAAAACAGTTAAACTGTTATTGGATTTTGGCAGATACGTAGTTTTGTATCAAAATCCGTTGGTACTCTTGTAATTTCTCTGTAGTAATTCTACAGAGTATTCTAGTAGTAGCTCTAATTGAGCTAACATTACCTCGTTTGAAACAATTCAAACGTAAATGTTGAAATTTCAAAGAACCGACAGAATATTTTAAATATTTTTTTCACAAAATCTTAATTTAAAAGCACATCACTCAAATCACGGTAAATATAACCTTTTCACAAACAGAAATCCAATTTTTTCGCAAAACTTCTCGAGCTCGATACACGAGTTTCAACATGTTCAATACAAAGCCGAATGTGAAAAAACTCCGTCGAGTCCTTACTGCTGCGCGTAGGACGTTAATTCAAAAAGTTGTTTTCATTATGAATCGCTCTCGCGGCACGCGAAAAAGTCGCATAAAGCACACGAGTGAGAGAAAGAATTTAAAGTACAGTTGGGCAAATAAAACGGTAGTCGTGGGATAAAGCCAGTGGCAACAATTGCTACATTCCAGCCTCGGAACAGTCGGCGACCGCTCTCTCGTGTCTTTAGTGGCGTTGCTACAGTGGCCGAAAATGTAATAAGGCGGATAAAGGTACCAAAAGTTGAAAACCAGCGTCGCTAGATATATAGGTATCTATACATCTGGCGAGACAGCTGAACTTGACCCTTTTAATAGATCATATCATGTTATCACTTGTCAGAATGTTAAATATGAATCACTTTAGAATCTTACTCATTTTGTGATAATTTTTACTTATTTTTTACAGATATTTTTATATATGGTCTATTAATAAAGGTTTTTCTATTTCTATTTTTCAAATATCAAAAATATGGTGTCTCTAAATTAATTACAATAACTCGTAAGACAACATTCGAGTTTTGAAAGGGTAATAAATACTTGCGGAATCCAAAAATATTAATACGTAAGTAAGCTACTATTTATTTAATTTTGTTTTAGAATATTTGAATATAATAAAACGTTATTCGAAAAGCTCTTTCTTGTGGGCTCCGTCGAATTATCTCTTTCGAATGGGAACAACCCAATAATCCGATATTATAATATAATTTTTATTTCTGATGCACCTGCTCGACTTGTTGAGTTTTTTTAAATGTATTAGAACTTCTTCTTTCGAGTTGATGATACGAACTAAATTTTTCCCGATCAGAAGGCAGCCACATCGATAGCCCTCTGGTTGGCGTCTAATAGGTCCTCCCGCGTGCAAGTGGTCGGACACGCGGGACAGCAGAGCAAGTGCTCCATGGTTTGAGAGGAGACACCATACTCACACTTTACTTGATCGCTGGAAAAACCCCATTTGTGAAGATTATCTCCGCAACAGCCAACCTGGGTTCGCAGGCGATTAAATGTTTTCTAGGTTGGCCACGACAGTTTGAAATCCGGTGGTAGGTCTTCTATTGGCGGTATGAAATTTTCAGGCGGGTATTTCTCCCGCCACAGCTTATTAGATCTAATAACGCTACTGTAGAACAACCCCCTGTGTTGGCGACGCTTTGGACAACTAATTCTCCTTTTGTGAACGAGTCTAGTCGCCTCTGGAGTATCCACAAAAAATTTAAGCTTTGTCTGATTGTTATGAAGCTAATATATTGCGTTATTGTCCTAGCGAGCGAAATTACAAGCTTTTGAAAGTCCTTAATTGTCTCACAAAAGCTTTAAAGCAGCTATACATTTTCGTAGGAACTCCTATTAAATTTCTATGTTCATCCATTTATCTAATGTGAAAATAGGTTGGTTTAATATTGGGTAGGTAAGAAGGTACTATGTCATGACAATCATTTTGATAAGTTATATTCAATATATAGGTATACCCTGACCAGGAATATAAAATCCCTGTCAAAAGGGCGCCATTGGTAGTTTTATAATCTGTGTTATGGAGTTCGCTATGAAAAAAATGTCACCTACCATTTAATTCCGCGACATGGCGAGGGTTTCTTACTTAATTTCTTACCTATTTTATAGATACCTACATAAACCTGTCTTTTTAAATACTTACACAATTAAATGTGGTGCATCGTAAACATGTCATAAAAATATTTGAATAAATACAATGAAACCGTGAAATGTGAAAAGATTTTTTCTCAAAGCGCGTGACCCAAAAACTGCAGACGGACAGTCGGCAAACCGTCACGCAGCCGCGCCGAAAATTAAAGGATTCCGCCCGTCCAAAACAAATACGGGAATATTTTTATATTTTATTTTTTTGTTTTAAATAAAAACGCCGCGGGAAATGGTGGTGCCTCTGCTCGCAGGTGGGAATTTAAATAATCTGACAGGGATTAAAAGGAGAAATATCAGCTTTTGACCGTCGTGGCCAGCCTCGACGAGATTACCCACATTATGTTATGTTGCATTTTTATATTCAAGGGTTAATATTTAAATGAGTGGAATTAAAAGCGTTGTCTCTGAAAACGCTTTGTGTATTTTTTTGCTCTGGACTGGAGCAAAGCTCATATAAATAAATAATATCTTTATTCAGGCACGCGTCCCAATAGTAGGTACAATTTTACAATTGTATTAATATATGACAGTATTTAATTTAAATTACTTATACTTATATACGATCATTTACTTAGAAAATTCCGTTTCCGTGTTCATTTTTTTTGCCTAAAAATACTATTTATTTTAGATTGGTAAAATTGGCATTCCCTCTTCTCGTAGACAAGCGGAATGCCCCAACTATAATCATCTTTATTGTCATCAGGGTGGAGCCGATTGCTTTATGTCTAACTGGCGTAGGAAAGTACAACATTGTACATAGAAGGTACAATTAACCGACCAATTAAATTTCAGAAAAACATCTCTTAATTCCCAGTGTATTATTATTAGAGGGTTTTTGATGCGCTGCTAACCTTGAGGTTGCCCCATGTTCCGGAAATTACACTGACTCTCTTACCCTTCAACCCTAAAAACAGAAATGCAAGCATTTCTGCTTTACGGCAGAAATAGATAAGAGGGTGGTACCACTCCAGGCGATCCTGCACATCAGGATCTACCACCTGTAAATTGATAGTTTTCTAAAGTCGCCTAACTGACAGCTAAAGCTCATGAAAACTGATAGGTTTTTAAAATCATATAACATAGCTGATGTATTGCCGAAATGAATTGAGGGACTTGCTCTATGTAGAACGATAAGATGGCTTGCTGTTAATATCTTGTAAGCTTTATTACATCAGGATTTTGTGTGTCTCTTTTGTTATCTCTGGTGCATAAGGGATTAAAAAAACAAATCCAAGCAGATGGATATAATATCAATTATGTAGAAGCCAAATAATAGAGATGTCAGTTTCAATATTGAATCAGCCAATTGAACAATCAGTCTGTGATATTAGCCCATTACGGTTCTACAGTATTTTTCCATAAAAGCGTGCACTTAATGGTTTTTTAAATATCGCCGAGAGTGCGGCTTCCACACGTCGGTGAACAATGGCTCGGAAAGGGGGGAAATATAATTTATTTTCGAGTTAAATCTTTTGTGGAAATAATATGACATTTCTATTTGAAGTTGGCTGGTGATTTATCGGTTGCCTTGTTGCGGTCTCGCTGGCACCCAACCCGTTCAATTGGAGGTGTCGTTTGCAATCGGCATGTCTGTTTCAATTTTAAAGATCGATGGGTGTTGCGTGGAAACTTTACACTAATGTGAAATATGTTTGGATAAAACAGTTAAACTGTTATTGGATTTTGGCAGATACGTAGTTTTGTATCAAAATCCGTTGGTACTCTTGTAATTTCTCTGTAGTAATTCTACAGAGTATTCTAGTAGTAGCTCTAATTGAGCTAACATTACCTCGTTTGAAACAATTCAAACGTAAATGTTGAAATTTCAAAGAACCGACAGAATATTTTAAATATTTTTTTCACAAAATCTTAATTTAAAAGCACATCACTCAAATCACGGTAAATATAACCTTTTCACAAACAGAAATCCAATTTTTTCGCAAAACTTCTCGAGCTCGATACACGAGTTTCAACATGTTCAATACAAAGCCGAATGTGAAAAAACTCCGTCGAGTCCTTACTGCTGCGCGTAGGACGTTAATTCAAAAAGTTGTTTTCATTATGAATCGCTCTCGCGGCACGCGAAAAAGTCGCATAAAGCACACGAGTGAGAGAAAGAATTTAAAGTACAGTTGGGCAAATAAAACGGTAGTCGTGGGATAAAGCCAGTGGCAACAATTGCTACATTCCAGCCTCGGAACAGTCGGCGACCGCTCTCTCGTGTCTTTAGTGGCGTTGCTACAGTGGCCGAAAATGTAATAAGGCGGATAAAGGTACCAAAAGTTGAAAACCAGCGTCGCTAGATATATAGGTATCTATACATCTGGCGAGACAGCTGAACTTGACCCTTTTAATAGATCATATCATGTTATCACTTGTCAGAATGTTAAATATGAATCACTTTAGAATCTTACTCATTTTGTGATAATTTTTACTTATTTTTTACAGATATTTTTATATATGGTCTATTAATAAAGGTTTTTCTATTTCTATTTTTCAAATATCAAAAATATGGTGTCTCTAAATTAATTACAATAACTCGTAAGACAACATTCGAGTTTTGAAAGGGTAATAAATACTTGCGGAATCCAAAAATATTAATACGTAAGTAAGCTACTATTTATTTAATTTTGTTTTAGAATATTTGAATATAATAAAACGTTATTCGAAAAGCTCTTTCTTGTGGGCTCCGTCGAATTATCTCTTTCGAATGGGAACAACCCAATAATCCGATATTATAATATAATTTTTATTTCTGATGCACCTGCTCGACTTGTTGAGTTTTTTTAAATGTATTAGAACTTCTTCTTTCGAGTTGATGATACGAACTAAATTTTTCCCGATCAGAAGGCAGCCACATCGATAGCCCTCTGGTTGGCGTCTAATAGGTCCTCCCGCGTGCAAGTGGTCGGACACGCGGGACAGCAGAGCAAGTGCTCCATGGTTTGAGAGGAGACACCATACTCACACTTTACTTGATCGCTGGAAAAACCCCATTTGTGAAGATTATCTCCGCAACAGCCAACCTGGGTTCGCAGGCGATTAAATGTTTTCTAGGTTGGCCACGACAGTTTGAAATCCGGTGGTAGGTCTTCTATTGGCGGTATGAAATTTTCAGGCGGGTATTTCTCCCGCCACAGCTTATTAGATCTAATAACGCTACTGTAGAACAACCCCCTGTGTTGGCGACGCTTTGGACAACTAATTCTCCTTTTGTGAACGAGTCTAGTCGCCTCTGGAGTATCCACAAAAAATTTAAGCTTTGTCTGATTGTTATGAAGCTAATATATTGCGTTATTGTCCTAGCGAGCGAAATTACAAGCTTTTGAAAGTCCTTAATTGTCTCACAAAAGCTTTAAAGCAGCTATACATTTTCGTAGGAACTCCTATTAAATTTCTATGTTCATCCATTTATCTAATGTGAAAATAGGTTGGTTTAATATTGGGTAGGTAAGAAGGTACTATGTCATGACAATCATTTTGATAAGTTATATTCAATATATAGGTATACCCTGACCAGGAATATAAAATCCCTGTCAAAAGGGCGCCATTGGTAGTTTTATAATCTGTGTTATGGAGTTCGCTATGAAAAAAATGTCACCTACCATTTAATTCCGCGACATGGCGAGGGTTTCTTACTTAATTTCTTACCTATTTTATAGATACCTACATAAACCTGTCTTTTTAAATACTTACACAATTAAATGTGGTGCATCGTAAACATGTCATAAAAATATTTGAATAAATACAATGAAACCGTGAAATGTGAAAAGATTTTTTCTCAAAGCGCGTGACCCAAAAACTGCAGACGGACAGTCGGCAAACCGTCACGCAGCCGCGCCGAAAATTAAAGGATTCCGCCCGTCCAAAACAAATACGGGAATATTTTTATATTTTATTTTTTTGTTTTAAATAAAAACGCCGCGGGAAATGGTGGTGCCTCTGCTCGCAGGTGGGAATTTAAATAATCTGACAGGGATTAAAAGGAGAAATATCAGCTTTTGACCGTCGTGGCCAGCCTCGACGAGATTACCCACATTATGTTATGTTGCATTTTTATATTCAAGGGTTAATATTTAAATGAGTGGAATTAAAAGCGTTGTCTCTGAAAACGCTTTGTGTATTTTTTTGCTCTGGACTGGAGCAAAGCTCATATAAATAAATAATATCTTTATTCAGGCACGCGTCCCAATAGTAGGTACAATTTTACAATTGTATTAATATATGACAGTATTTAATTTAAATTACTTATACTTATATACGATCATTTACTTAGAAAATTTAAGTCATACGTGTACAATGTATTGACTATGGCCCTGATAATATCATTTTTAGAAATTCAATCATTGAACGCAGCCCTCATTTTGCGTATAATCGCATAAAAGTCGTCCACCCTGTTCTGGGCGAACATGCCTGACGCGCTACACCGCCGCGCAAGCACATCATCGCTCTGAAACCATTATTGTACTGCACTCTAAGTATGTTGTATGTGCTCTTCGTGTACTTATACCAAAGTTGGCCGGTGTAG
The DNA here is from genome assembly GCA_947369225.1 of Hofmannophila pseudospretella. Classification (NCBI taxonomy): domain Eukaryota; kingdom Metazoa; phylum Arthropoda; class Insecta; order Lepidoptera; family Oecophoridae; genus Hofmannophila; species Hofmannophila pseudospretella. The sequence goes on from OX376316.1 coordinate 9,426,875, forward strand.
AACGACTGACAGTACGCCTCGAACAGGGTCACCTTCACTTGAGCGGAAGTATTCGTAAAGCGTCTTACCAACATGTGAGCAACATGTTGGTAAGACGCTTTACGCATACTTGGCAAGGTTCTTTCTCTGTCTTTCGAGGTCCTCGTCGTCATCTAACTTCTCGGTGAGAATATGTCCATGATATTTAAACTTGTCGACTATTTTCAGAGTCGAAGCGCAGAGTACAATGGGTGGTACTTATATAAAGCAGTTCGTGTATAGAAGGTAATATTCGTACACAACCATAATTTGTATAGTAAAATTGAGAGGACGATTTTCCAACACGTCGCAATTCAGGATTTGAAACCTCAAACCTCTCTCGAACCAATGCATAAATTGTCAGGGCACCGAGGTTAGTTGCGTAAGGCCAGCTCCACCTAAACGTCAAGTTGATTAATCACTGTTTCCCCCACGTTATTAACATGGTAATGGTGCGCGAATCGCTTTCTTAGCGATACTTAATGATACGGGATTTGCGGGATGATTGTGCGGGATATAGTCCACCGGCGGCCGGCTTAGGGTTATCTTTTGGTAACAGGTGTTGGCGTGCAAACTGAGCAGTGTAATCTGTACCAGCTTACAGTTGCTTCTTTTGCATATTTTTGATGGGTATTAAACAGGTTTGTGACTTCATTCTTACGTAAATTATAAAGATAAGTAATACTTAAATGGAGTATTAAACAGGATGTTAGGAAAATCTCACCACATTCTCCTACTAAAAGTTCTCAAAAATCAACTTTAAAAAGGGTTTGAAAATTGCGTAAAAATGTACAATACAAATACAAATATTCTTTATTGCACACAGGACAAAAACACAAAACAGAAGAAAATACTTATACAAAAATACAAATACAATTGGCGGCCTTATAGCTTTATGATATTTCTTCCAGGCAACCTTCGGGTTTTTGTAAAATACAATAAATGTATTTCACATAGAAAGTAATGGATGAAAAAAAATGGGGCAGGCGTTCCTTCTTTCATGGGTTACCTAGAGTTCATTCCCAAAAATCATTAGTGCGATGACGATTGATCTACTACGCTTCACTCGACAAACATTCATTTAAGCAAAGAAATAGGACAAACAATATATTATGAATACGAATTTTAATAAATCGACCATGTATTGGGAAATATAGGCACCTAATAATATAGCGTTTTTCGCCATGTTTTTCAAAAAGGCACCATTCATAACAATCATGCACTAAAAGGTGCTCGACAAGCCAAAATATTTGCCCACCTATCCTCTGTCCTCCGGGACTGTTGTTTCTATGAATAAAATAACAATTATAAGTGATCCTCGTCCCTCCTGTGCGTGCTTAATTCCGTTTGAAACAATATTCATCTGGCGATCTAATATTGGCACACACTGTCGTGGAAATATGACAACGAAACGTTGTTCGGAGAAGCTGTTCTGCGCTGTGTATGTTTTGAAATGTTCAAGTAATATCATTAGAAACGTCTAAACTCTAGATATTCTCCCATCTATCTCAACTATGATCAATCAATCAATCAAAATGGTTTTTATTGTAATAAGTACCTTATTGTACATTTATAGTACATGGCTTGTATATCTAATGAGATCATGTGTGGCCTGAAAGGGATTCCATTATTATATAGTTAATAAAAAACAAATACATAAATTAATGTGGCTATTTTGACTTATGAAGAAAAAGACTACGTAAATATTGGAGTAGACCCCTATTAGATAAGGCATTCCCCTCACCTAAGCCTCCCATAGAATTGGCGACACTTCTAGGGAAAGCATTCATTGCCTATCCATTACGATTAGGGGAGTCAATTTTTTCTTCACCCAAGTATAAAACGGATAGTTCTCTATATTTTATTCCTTATGTATATTATAATTATGAGTTTCTGTATGCGTCTGCATTGTTCGCCGAACAGCTTGGTCGTATATATCTGTATGAAGTAGGATATGCGAAGTTTGTTTTGTTCTTCATTTTCTCCCGCTATTTGATGTGGGATTGCGACTCGTCCCGAAATTTAGTTTTGATGACGCCCCCGACGATAAGTGGCGGGGTGTCGGATTAACTGACGCAAGGGGTTTAAAATTAGTTTCCTATTGCTAATGCGTACTTAAAATCCGTTCTTAAGCATACCTGTACTGTGATATACACAATGTTTATTGTATTCGTTGGTTTTAATATTATCAAATCTCTATCTTTGAACGTCGTATCGCAAACAATATTTTAGACTAGTTTATTAGGAATCTTGGTTTAGGTTTCCAACTAGTGGAGCAGACGACCTCAATCTGTATAGAATAATTCTTTTAGATTATGTACAACTAAATGTTAGCTGCCGATACCTACCTACGTAGGTAGGCAGCAAGTTAGTACTAACTAGATTTTGTTATTTCTGTGACTATACGAATAATTACTTATGACTTTTAGAATTACTAAAAACTACTAAAAATCTTATATTTATTCAAGCTGCACGGACGTGATTGTGAAATATCTTTCTTATAGCCAATTACTTTGTAGGCAGATTAATACATTATAAGAAATGGCCGATAAAACAATTACGCCGATAACTTTACGAGGAGTCGTCCTCAGTAGTAAAAATAACCGCGTATAAAATGTTCGCATAAAGCCGTTGGTTGTAAACCCGCTTTTACTTAGAGTTCCCTTTATAGCCGATAACCGTAAAGAGTTTGTCGAATGATAGGCGATATCTGGAATGGTGCCCACGTCTTTATCTGTAGGAAGTTGACATACTTATGGAACTGTTACACAATCGATTTTGCATAATACGGTCCTCGGATAACATGGTAACTTTTTCCAGAGCTGTCTCCTATTTATGTCCAATAGAGTCTCCAGATCAAACATATTATATTAACAGAGAACTACGTAGGTACTTTTTTATAATACTTTTATAGGTAAGTAAAAATAACTGTGTTAAGTAATTATAGGCTGGCCAGAAACTGAAAAACTTTGTCAAGAGGGCGCCATTGGTATTTTTATAATATGTGTTGTGGTTTTCGCTATAAAAATCGTACCATTTAATTCGGCAATAATAAAAATAGATTCCATTTATGTATGTGAGTGAACTTGTGTCGTGTCACCGTTAGGAAAATGTGTACTTTCAGCTTTCAGTACCTTGGATAGAGTAATTCGGCGCCGTTAGAACGATACCTAACAATAACTGAAACATTATTTTCCCGCTTCGCTACAGCTTGCCGAAGTGTGTCCTTTTTTGGCCAATTTTTTTTATCATTTTATATTAAATTCTCTATAACTTTGGAGTAGAGAGATATCGTAGTTGATAGAGTAGTTGAACAATGAGCCTGAAGGGCCAAGTGTTCGCTATCGTGGTGCAGATCTGCAGATCCCTTCTGCCTGGCAGGTTTTTTTAGTTCCTGGTCAGGGTATAAATGGAATTAGTACCCAACAATGCATCCAGTATTGGCCTTAACCTAAAACGGGATTGAGGCTTCCTAAAGTCTCTTGTACTCTATATCTAGCTAGAGCTATGGCGTAAAATGGGATACCATTATTTTAATGAAGACTTAACTTTAAGGATGTTTTATGCAACTGATGACGGTTACTTATTACTTAGAAAAGAGAAAAAAAGAAAGAAAAGAAAAAACTCTTTATTGTCAAAAAATTATAATTATACATTTTTAGTTCACTCCATAATACAATTGACAATAGGCACCTGACTCAGCTAATGCTTGAGTGAATACACTTGCGTGTAAACACACAGCGCTGATTTTCAGCCAGTCCTTATACAAAACAAACAAACTTACAACTGCGACAATGTTAGTACTGCCCCATGCTATGTGCTTAGGTACTTGCTTCAAGCAGCCAGCAGAAATTCATCAACGGATAAGTTGCTTATGTGATGTGTATGATATACAATACATCATTACACCACGGAAAATCTCCCACAACCGCTTATTCAATTCCCACTTTCGACGTCTACCATCTCATTTATACCGATAAGCGGCCACCATCAAAGCCCCGGCGAATATTCTTTTTTCTCGTCAAACTGCGCCCCTCGCAAATGATCGAGGCGCTTATTATTTGGCGTGTGCGCAAACATTTAGCGCCCTTATCGCGGCTATTAAAGATACGGCTTCATTACACGCCCGCCAAAAGGTTGCGGAATAGACCGCTTTTGTGTGCCACACCGTGTTTTGTTTGTGCGGTGATTCTTTTCACGGCAACTTGTATATTTCCTGGTTGTTTGTGTTTGTTTTATCGCTATTTCAATTAAAATTAAGTTAGGCAGAACATTTTTAACCAAAACAACAGTTTAAGATGTTCGCTATGAAAGTCAGATAGTACATAACTGTCAGTTGTTTAATCAAAATGTGTTTGAGTTAAGTATACATATTTTGTAACTCCTTTTGGTGTATGATTCTGTTGTAGACATAACATATGTAAATATAAAATGTTTTATTTTAGTATTTATTGTATTAAACGAGCGTTTTACGTCATTTTTACGTCCCCACATAGCCATTTAGATAAAGGAGCTGACGCTCATTTCCTAAACGACGCCCGGCCGCAAATGTTTGTTGCCTTTTTAAAGCTTATGTAATTGATATTTAAAAATAACAGTCTCATACATACATATGTGGTTGTTTCCCGTGATATCAATCTTTTACATACGAGTGCCTACTTACCTAATAATAATGTTAAGGAACTCTGAATGTCAGGATAAAAGCCCCTTCTCTGCCTTCTTTTAAAAATGCTCTCAAAAAGCATTTTAGTCACGTTGCTCACACTTTGAGCTGAAGCTTAAATTCATTATATTTATATATGTATTCGTATATGTGTATAACAAATTGTATATATCATTATAATTGTTGCGTATGTATTTTATTTATCTACTATATAATTATTGTAATTTATTTATACTTATTATTTACTGTACTCCACACCTTACCCACCATAAAAGTAGTATAAACTCTCCTTAATCAAAGGTTGGCTGGAAGAGATCCCTATGGGATAAGCCCGCTTTTGTACATATTTTAATATTTTTAATTACTATGTATATATTTTTTCTATGTGTGCAATAAAGAGACTACAAACAAACAAACAAAGATTCTTTGGAAGTTTATAAAACCTTCAGGTCCTTATATGTGTTTTAATAGAACCTATTAATCTCTAAACAACCGATTGTTTCACTGAAGTGTAAGACAAAAATTCAGAGAAACTTATCATACAATGACCAAAAGTGTAAAACTAACAAACTGTTACGGTTATTTTTGTAAAATCTTAACTTTACCAGAGTTCAATCAAAAGTGCTTACATGTAAATATGACTTTGACTTATACCAGTTTTATAGTCACTGTTTTCAGATTACAGATAGAAAAAGCTTTGATATTGTAACGAAACATTTCTCTCTTAACTGTAGAGTTCATAAAAAGGTAAAATTTACAAGTAAAAGACTTAATTGTTTATTAAATATTTAATAATGGATTATTCGTTTAAAATTACGTCATCATAGGAGTATCATATATTATGTACTGTCAACACATCAGGCTTTGCTACTTTGTCGTTTCAACTTATTTTATACATTCATACAAATGTCGTAAAAATAACAAAAACTTATTGCGATAAGGTTCCACAGAGTATACCTAGATGTGCCTACCATTTACTATATTATCATAATAACGTTAGCACATACAAAGGCGGGTATATAACACATGACGTCACGCGTGGGTCGGGGGAAATGAAGCGGAATCTTTCAGATAACGCACACAGCCGCTACTTCATGTGTACTCAGATTTCCACACACAAGCACGGTTATAAATAGCTCTTAGGGTGAGTTCGCACAATGTAATGTAGGTGACATCGATAATTTGTTATAATGGAGTGTAAGTGCCAAATTGAATGTGTATCTACCAACTTGAGGGAAAATTCATTGTGACGTGACCTAGAAATGCGGGGTGTTAATTTAATTCATGATGACTTTAGTGAGGACGTGTTAATATCAATCATAATTTACAATTACTCTGTTTTGAATGTTTACTCTATATGTGTACCGAATCGTTACAGTATCTTTACCGTACATACTCGTATAATTAGGTAATATGTTACATAAGTGCAGAACCCTGTAGCGCAAGCCTCGCACTTGGTCGGTTTTTCCCATAAACAATATAAACATATCGCTTGCGACGACTTAATACATCAGGGAGTCAAGAATAATTTCGATGTTTTAATCGCCTTAAATAAAGGGAAGTTCTCTTGACCCGTATGTAAGTATGTACAGTCGGCATCTAGCTAATGTATCTGTCAAATTTCTGCAATTTAAAATGAACCTAATAGGTATCTAGATTCGCCATAGACTTCAAATTTGAATTGTAGAATTTTAACAGAAAGTATACTTTAGCGAAAAGCCGACTGTGCCTATGTATGTTCGCAATTTACTCAAAAACTACTGGATCGATTTTGATTATTCTTTCACAGATGTTATTCCTGGGAAGATTTTAGTATAAAATACTAGCATTGACGCGCGACGTTCCATGCAAGGGAGTTTACTTTTTAGTCACAATATTATGAAGTCAGTTCATATTTCCTTCAAGTTATCTATTATATAACATTAACAACGCAACTTTTTGTCGATGTTGAAATAAAATAATAAAATAAAATAATCTTTATTGAAAACATCACAAAACTTGTAAATCGAACAATACCCTGACTTCCAAACTAGGCGAACGTGTATCTAAAAAAATTAAAAAAAAATATAATTATAAAATCAGGAAATATTCAAAATCCTAAATTTAACACATTACCCAGGAAATTCCATTATTGGTATTTATATACCTACCATACACTATACCGCTTTACCATACATTGTACCGTTGTTATTTCAACATACCCACTCACTCTTTACATTGATTTTTCCTCGCAACACCGCATCTACACACTAGGGCGCGGGGTCCAAGTCTTCATTAGAAGCGCTCAGCCCATTTCCGGTGTCCACTCAATTGAACACCAAAGGAAGTGGTGTAGATAAGGGCCTGTGGGTTCTGCATGTTACGATATCTATGAGACCTTGTTTAATTTAGTCGTGTGTTTAATGTGTTTGTTAACATTGTAACTGTATATCATATTAATGTCAAATGTGAAATAAACCTTATAGAATAAGCACATTATAGATTTAGCTATAGCTATACATTTGACATTAGTATGATAGGTACAGTCGATCACAGGTCAACATACCCAAACGTCAAAATTTGAGAATTTGAAATGTATCATATTGTGTTAGATATAAGGTTGAGATTTAATCGGAGGTTTTTGACAGAGTATATATTACAATATCCGTGGCACGCGGGCGTGCTAGTGGTGGGAGACTCTCGGTCAGCTGCCATCTTGCCTCGACCACACGAAATCTACGGCGGATAATTAAAAATTCGGTTTATGTGGTTTTTCTCAATATTTCTGGATAATTTCCTTCGATTTATGTGCTATTATAAGTGAACTATGTTTGTGTAATAAATTGGCTAGCCAAAACTTTGTGATTAGTGAGAAAACTGATGTGCACTGTTGGACACCACGTGGCCTAGCTCCTTTCCATGAGATGCAGCTCAAATCCAGTCAAGTTGAGTGGTATACTCCTTATTGTACTGCCTGGAAACGCCTAACAGAAGAACCAAAACAGCTCCATCCACTGTCTATCGAAGTCTATTAAACAGATGGTATCTATAGATTGTGGTCGACTATACGTGCCAGATAGTTTATAATAAAATTAAATGATTCTTTTGTGAAAACTTGCCACACGGGAATTTAGTTTTAAGCAAGCAATAAGTTTTCTTTTTAAACAATTTGTACAATATTAAATATTTCTGTAGTTAAGTTTGAAGGTTAATTTCACTTGGCACTCACTTAGATCTCAATGATTTTATCGGCACAGTCGACAGACGTACTTGTTCCTTATAAGGAACTTGGCCCTTTTTTCACACTGACGTTTTTGGTTTATTCTAGATACGTACCTACAACGCATATACGAACGTGAATCGTGTTTTAATGCAAAGTTATATAAAGTTCAAGTAAAGTTAGTCCCAGAGACAATATCTGTTTCCAGGCTAATTTCAATACCTATACTTACGAGTGCTTACCTATTCGCATGAGTCAAACATTGGACAGAAATTCTATTGACAAATGTTCCCGCAAACACCAAATATTATACAACTAATAAAATATTTACGGCTGTCGTTAAAACAAAAAAGCATCTAGACAAAAGAAATAAAATTTATCTCAAGCAAAACACCCCATAAAATGGAATTGTCTCGAAAACTTTATAAAGGCGATAACGACTGAAGTTGTTCGGAGCTTTGTTCCTCCGCTTACATAAACATGGCCATTCTTCGTTGATCTCCCTTGCCTCTCGCTGCAGTTTATAATGAAGACGAGAAGAGTGAAGCTGGATGAGGTGTCAGGGGTCTGGTTTGGATGGTCGTCGTGCACCTAGATACTCGGTAAGGTAAAAAAGAGAACTCCAAGGAGTGTCCGCCTCAGGCCCCGCCCTCTTTGCGGCACGCCCATTCGGGTCTTCGTCTGAAAGGACTGAGATACTTCTTCAGTCTTTATATAATTCAAGTTATTCGTGAGTCTGTACGCTTTGCAGGCTAGGTATGTGCGAGGGTTCCTTTAGGTACCACAGGTACATAACAGGTGAGTCTCATACTCTCAGATGACTGTATGGGTATTAACACATACGAGTACATTACTAATTATCAGTTTGAGTACGAATCTATACCTAACAGTAATAACAAACACTATGAAAACTGTATGAGTTTCTAGAAAAAAAAAACAATTTTAAAACAAAAGGCTTTCCTGGGGAATCACAACTGATCGTTACCTAGTGTTATAATAACCGATATAATGGTAATTTTAATAACAAAAACAATAGCAACTATATTTTCCCTATATACCCCCAGATAGATGTCTAGGTAGAAATATAAGGAAAATATGTATTAAATATGTATTAGTCTAAATAAACAACTGCAAAGTATCTCGTAGATATCATTAAAGTGATAACTAAACAAAAGAGTGAGGTTAAACATACATTGACATAATATTTATCGTCAAACCTGCAAACAATTACCAACAAATATTTATACGTGAACGTTAACCCTTAAAAACAAGTCAACCTCCACGGTTTCCGGAAACGGATCCTCGTTTAATTTTTAATTCGCCTAGCCTGCGACGCGGCGCTGTCGTCGCCGTCTTCCTGCCGTCGCTTCCGGTCGCGAGCTTTCCTTTTTTAAAATCTGTATTTCCGGTTTGGCGCAGGAGCCGATGTCACGCTGAGTGGACACGATTCAAATCAAATGCCTGTTTTATTTTTCAATCGTCGCTTTCAGAATAGAAACACCGGAAAACACCATTACCAAAATTTTAAACAAATCTTTAATCGAACTAGAGTTTATTTTTTTCTAGTCTTTGGAAAATAGAGAGATTTCTTTCTTGTATAAAATGGTAATTGATAACGAAATCCAATCAATATACTTAACACAGCACTGTTATGTTTTATGTTTTCCTCACCTTTGCCAAGTAAAAAAAAAATATTACAGTTTTGTATTTAGTTAAGGAAAAAATATTAACCAACTTCATTTAATTTCAAAGTTCATAGAATCCTAACCTGTGTTAACAGTAATATGTAATTACTGTTTTCAATACGATGAAATTATATCATGAGATAGAGTGCTAAACAAATGTTATCGCATCGCTGTCTCTGCTTAGCACGCCAAACGCTTAAAAATGCAATTACAAAATTACGATTACTTATGTAAGCACCTATTTTTCAACTATCAATAAATAAACACTTCAGAAGCCGTTTCCACAGCCGCCGCATGTCCGAGCTAACGCCATAAATGACTAAGGATTTTCAGCGATTATTTTTCCGGCGAGCGTTTTTTCCATCGGATGAAAAATCCGCGTCTGCCGGATATTATCATTAATTATGAATCACGTTTCAGGCAGTCACCGCTTTGACGTTTATAAATTGCGCGAGACAACGGGTGAGCACGTCAATCCCATTAGGAAATCGGTTAAATTGACTTTGGTTTTTACGAAGTTTCAATTATTATTTAGTAATGAGTGGTAACATTACCGGTGACGAGGTTTTGATTTTCCAAAGCTACTCGTATAAACTAAAATATATCTCTATCTTTAATCAAATGTCTATGCGTTACGTCTTTGAAGAACAAATTCAAAATCAATTCATTGATGATATGCACAAAATAAATAAACTCTTACTCAAAATAAATATTATCTTATATACGAGTGCCAAGCTGTGGGTAAAAAAATATTATTATAAATATTATACAACTAACCTTAAAAGAAGAAATAGGTACTTACTGCCCCTTAAAAATTGAATCCGCAAACCAAATTCGAACTGTGCAATCTTTTTAAATACCGCAAAGGTGAAGCTCGACCTCGAGCGATTGATCTCTTCTGGCCTCCCACAAATCAAAGTGGCAAAGACAAGGGCCGGCTAATGCGCGCTTAGGGCCACTGGGGGCCACAAAGGGGGCCCCAGGGAAGCCTCGCGGTCCACAGATGAACCACGCGGGCCGAAGGCCGACGGCAATGGATGAGGGACCATCAGGATAGATGGGAGTACGCCGCGAGTCCTTGGACAGGTAATCCACCTTGATGAATACCATAAATCTTTGCTGTAAATAGAATGGGTCAATTTGGTTAGTATATGGAATTTTTGGTGGATAGTCTAGTATATTTATAAAAGTAGGTAAAGGCAGTAACCTACATTTTTGATTCGACTTTGTTTTAAATAAGTCTTGGGTCCAACCTTATTATAATGCAGCGATCTAAAGTAGATATAGATCCACTTGGTTTAATCAGTCCTTTAGTACTTTGTCGCTCTAACTAATTTATATAAATGTCAAGAACTCAAAACGAAAACATATTTTGACAGGATTCTACGGAGTATAGATTGATGTGTCTTGTACTGTACACATAATTATCTTAAATTATATTAAATAATATAACTATATAGCTAGACTTATACTTTTGATTTAATGGCCTGAAGACTAAAGATACCATTTATCTGCTTGACACCTGAGATAAAAGAATTGGTAATCGAATTTAAAACGAATTATAGTGATTTCCGAAACTAGATGGTCTGTACTGTACATGATAATATGATCTATAGCAATTTATAAATGTAGTATAGCTTCGCAGTCCGTATCGCGTACCCGTAAATCTAAGGTATCCTTGGATCTGTTTGTTACCTCTTGTCTTAAGTAGAGACACCATGATTTGTGTGTGGGACGGCGTCCCTCGGGCGCTTTCCCGTATTTCGGTAGCCCTGGCCCGGACCCCGCAATTTATGTCCCGGATTTCGCTGTCCACTTCAAACAAACATTGTGTTAAATTATAATATCACTCGAGATTGTGTAGGTAGTTGTGGTAAATTCGAGGTACGGTATACTATTGTTACATGCAGAAGCTAAAATCAGAAAATAAAACTGAATATAACAATGATATGAACTATTCTAAGATCACACGGAAAATGTGAGTCACCTTTGTGTAAAAAATTACTTCTAATGTAATTACATTAATTATTCTCAATAAAAGTTTAAACCAATTAATACATTGCTATTCCTTAGTACCTACTCTTAGTTTATAAATTAGTCACTAAGATCTAGACACACGAGAGTGTGTCCGCCAAGTTTCGGAAAGAAAAGGGGCGACGACGCACTAGGTACGTGTGTTATATTACAGGAACCATTTCGAGCCATTTTCGACCACCCTGTAACTCAAAATCTATTTGACCTACATACCTGCAACTTTGTATGTGTGTTAAGACCCACCAAACTTTTATATAAAACAATATTATATATTACTACTACCTATGATGAAGGTGGTTTCTTTGTCTACCCCCTCGGGGATTATGGACGTGAGTATACTATGCTATATATTTCTATAAGTAAATTTGAAGGAACGTTAATTGAACTTGGCATCCAGTTAGATCTCATTTCTTTAACGGCCTCTTGGTTCCTTGCACCAAACTTGGCATCCTTTTTCACATTTATGTTTTTGGTGGGATACGAACTACTGAAACTCACATAACTTATGAGAAATAGTCAAACGTTTCCAATTCGTCATCCATTCCACATTACCAGGGTTCCACACACGTACCTATTCATCTATACCTAACTACACTTACATAACTAAAGTACTTACATATGTTACATACAATACAAACACAACACACCATTTATATCCGTGATCAGAGTCATTAGTTGCCGGAGCTGCGTGCGCACAAAAGTTGCAACATAAATCGCGCCGACACCCGCCGGTTCCCATCGATATGATTAATCGCCAATTGGTGGAGAGAGCTCATCGCTCATCGCTCATCAAAGATTAAGATATTCTTATACTTGAGCCAGGGTGATGTAGCCAAGAATATGGCTTCCTTTGAATGTAACTTAATATATCTTTATTTATGAACTACGTTAAGTCCTGTAGTTTTAATCGATTAATGGAGAACGCTCATCCTCATCGTTCTCTAAATATAAAATACTTGAGATAAGGAAGCTGTAAAGATTAAGGCTTCCACTGTACGCAGGGTAGAATAAGGTTGATCCTTTATGAATGATTACATAAAGTAAGTACATAGTTTTTCAATATTGCAGTTATATTTTAGATTTTCTCGAATTTGGTACGAATTTAGGAACGAGTCGAAATAATTTAATAGGAAAGGTAACTACCGAAAGAATATTCGGAGGTAAAAATAACGCTTTCCGGTCCGATGATCCGGTACATACGGATACTCCACATGTAATGAACGATTCGCACTCCGCATTATCACCGGAACGCCACCTATAAATAAATATGGCGGTAAAAATGGCGCCAGTTTATCAGGAACCGGAAGTGGACACTGGGGACTGCAGCCGAGTAATAAATGTTATTAGATAGCCCCCGGGCTTAGTTGTACCCGGATTATACGGTTTTTTTCGGAATTCCTTCCACCGCCGGTTTTTGTTAATGCGTCTGGGTCCGGAAATAAATTGGCTGGGACGATTTTAAATGAGCGGCCGTTAAGGGGTTAATCCAGATTTTTTTCGAGACAATTAAGCATTACGTATAATGTAAATTTTGAATAGAAAACTAGGCAAAGATTGACAACGCTATTTTTCTGAGACTTCAGAGAGCTTGAATTCTGGAAACTTTAGATAACATGTTGATAGGAGCAAAAATCTTTCTGAATATCTCAAATAACATTAAAAGAGTAGTATCATGACGTATTCTTGAACAATAACTCTAAATTAAAAATTTAACTAACCCCCGACGTACCATACCATACCCTTACTTTTTCCTAGTCATCATCAGGGTTTTAAGGTTCCAGACGTGGGAAGGGCATCATGGTCGTAAACATTTGAGTTTAAACTCGATTCACCTACCTGTTACCATTCCAGAGATCCCATCATACTCCATTATCCCAAGATACTCCAAGATCCTCAAACTACTGATCCAGTTTTCATCTAGCATTGCTAAGAATACTGAACGAGGGGGGACTCTCCGGGTTCTTTTTTTTCTCGGGTCCTTCGGCCTTGCCGTGCCATGCCATGTCTGTCTTAAAATCCCTCTCGCTACAAACCTGTTTTTTGGTCGCCATTTTTAAATATATTTTTTCTCTTGAAATATCTCAGGGTTCCCTACAACTTTAGTTCGAGAAGACCACATCTAACTTTTATGGTTTCGGCAGACTGATAATCTTCAAATTCTTCAAGTTTCATACTGTGATATTGAAGTTCGCTTACTGTTCCTGGTCAAGGTCGGAATCGCACCATGAACCTGAATATTTGAGCTCAAATTCGAACCATCTAGCTATTACCGGTACAGAGATCCCATCTGACATCAAAGATACTCCAAGATCTTGTAAACCACTGGTCCAATTTTTATCAGACCTGCTAAGAACACTCTCAACAAAATTCTCTATTATATAAAAAAACGGGTCCAAATCGGACCATCCGTTGTTAAGTTATGTAGCCACAGACAAACAGACCGACAGACAAACGTGTCAAACTTATAACACGCCTTCCCTCCATCGGTCGAGGGTTAAAAAGAGCAATAAACAGAATAACCTGTCTAGTGCATGATAAAATTTCGAACATAAAAAATAGTTGGCGCAAATACCGATATGTTTGCGAAACGCTACGGGCTGTCAAAAGCACCGGTAAACGATCGCGTCAGTTATTTACCCGATACTGTTCACAGAGCTGCAAATTGCAGGATGCTGACCATGAATGTTGGTTTCGCTCCTATTCATTTTGTATTTTGAAGACCTTTCAAGGTCATAGTTGGGATTAGTTCAGTCTCTCGAAATCCTAGTCCCAAATTTCGTCCCCATGTTTTCGTTAGCCCCATCGGAAATGATATTTTCTAGATGTAATCTAGAGGATTAGGTAATACTAAATATATATCTATTTATATTTTCCTTCCTGTGGCAGTGGGCGAGTCACATCTGTCGCAGAACCGACAACCGCTGGGGTAGACGAGTTCTGGAGTGGAGACCGCGTTTGGGCAAACATAGCGTGGGACGCCCCCCTGCTAGATGGAGCAACGATCTGCGCAAGGTGGCTGGCAGCGACTGGATGAGAAGAGCCGAAGATCGGGCTCAATGGCGCGCCCTGGGAGAGGCCTATGTCCAGCAGTGGACTAGAGTAGGCTGCTGCTGTTGATGATGCTGATGATTTTCTTTCCTACTATAATTTAGAGTAGCCAGTAAATAATAATAAATATCTAACGCCTTTGACGTCCGGTCGGACGTCCCAGATACCGCTGGCGCGATGAAGTGGAGAAGGAGCTGCGGGAGCTCCGGGCGCCTGACTGGCTCGAGACTGCGCAGGAGAGAGAGCGATGGCGCTCTTTGGTATCGGAGGCCAAGAACTTCGGGTCGGTTCTTTATCAGACCGAACCCATAGAAATCTATTTTTCGGTTTACAGGATTTCAGTGTGCTAAAGTAGACAATACTTTCTCTAAGTCTAAAGTGTGTCGTACAAATGCTACAGTAAGTAAAGCGAAACAAAACTGTAGTACCTAAATTGAAAATTTTGTTAGTAATACTGGAGAGACGTCGTTTATAGTAAGGTTTATACTATCGTTTGAATATCAAACTCTATAATAGAGTCGATGCCTACGGGTAGTGGCGTCGATAGCCGATAGTGTCAATACTGGCAAGCCTCCAGCTACGGCTACGAGCGCTATTTACATAGTTTGCTGTGCAATACAGACTCTACGGCTCTACATAATAATTATTATAGGTTTATTAAAATGATGAGAAAAATGAAGAGAGCGTTGGTGGCTTAGAGGCTAGGACGTCGGACTCCCATGCTGGAGGTCCGGGTTCGAAACCATGCCATGTACCATTGAGTTTTTCGGATTTTTTCGAAGATTTACGTACATTTACCGACTGCTCTAACGGTGAAGGAAAACATCGTGAGGAAACCTGCATGTCTGAGGAACTGAAAAAGTTTCCAAAGGCGTATGAAATCCACCAATCAGCACTGGGACCGCTCGGTGGATAATGCCCCTTGTGTTAGGGGAGGCCTGTGCCCCAACAGTGGGGACATTAATAGGCTGATGATGAAAATGATGAGTCTCTGTCTTTTCGAATTTTAATGGCCAGTATTGTAGATCGCTGCTATGAATATGTCGAAATTCTAAGGTGAATTTGTGATGGCTTTATGACTGTAAAATACCAATTCTAAATCCCATTAATTCAATCACATCTTATCATACATACTACGTAAGTCAAATACAAGTGCAAGCAATACGAATCATTTTTACATTTCACAATAATAGGTACATAATAGCAATGTTTATGTTATATGGGGGTGGGTATATAATATTAAATGAGTAATTTGATCAAACAACTAGTGTCTCCAAACCATGTACATTTTCTGATGTTTGTAATATTCGCATCAATGGTTTACTTCTGTTATCTCGTATTTTAATCTCTTAGGTATTTAGCACTAAATATTTACTACCTGCGTTCAGACTAATGCGTTACCGAAATCAAAAACTCACACCTCAGTGCCCAAGACCTAAGCTCGTTACTACCGCCACTAATTACACCCACAATTTCGGTGGCTTAAAATCTCAAATTGTAACCCTTTATCCCCGTCTCTTTCCCACACGTTTGGAACAATACGAGTACCAACAGTTGTGAGCGTATGGATGTGTGCGTCAGCAAACACCAGTTTAAGCCTAACTGGCCTTAATGAATCGTAATGGCCCCTATAATTCGCGGCGTAACTAACTGGCCATGTGGGGACACCCCGTGAAAGAAACAAGCCCGGTCCCGTCATCAAATGGAAATAATGAGGTACATTGTATGGAACTGAAAATTGTGTATCGTCCAAGTCGTAAAATATCCAGTGATCCAATATCGGAATATCACACGTACTCCAAAAGTGGCTAGCAAAGATATTAAATTACTAAAATAAGCGGAGAGGTGACAGATTGTAGAAGATGGATTTATTTTATTGTAACAAGGAATATTATTATAACAAGGAAGTATCATTGTCTATGTTTATTTCGGCATAAAAGTGTGAATAAAAAACGAATTAAGCGACATCCATCTTTTACTTTGCACGAGACTGCGGCGCAAACTTCGCCGGATGGATTCGACCTCTGGATATTTTGACGGATAGTGGATCACTTTCTAGCACAGGTATGTTAGACTAGTTAGAGTGATTAATAGAAGAATATTGGTAAAGTGACGTGTAAAAAATTACAAATTAAATAATAAAATTAAAAAAATACCTAAGCTGCATTTTGTACTTCAATCACGCGAAAAAATCCGCTACCGCTGTAAAAAAGACTGAATTCATTCATTCGGGACGGGCTTGTTTCCTCCAATGGACACCCGCACCACCCAATAACCCCCTTTCCCCCCATTTGGAGGCGAGCCATATCGCGTATGACAGCGGCGGTTCTCTTTTTGAAATTTTCAGCTCAACCGCGTTTGTACCGCGATTTGCGGTTACGTGTTTCACGTGTTTAGATTGTGCCAACGCGACAATTTGTCACGCATTTACGAACGGCACCTAACCAAATTTTATTTGAACTGACATTGCTGAGGTTAAACTTTAAAGGTGTGGTACGAATTTTTTGAAATATTTGCAACTTTTGAACATCGCCTAAGTAAAAGCTTTTAAGCTTGCATTTACCACCAAACCACATCAAAATCTAAATGTAATTTTACTGTAAGTTTCGATTCGTAAGAAACCACCTTTTTGGGGCTGATATCGTCTTAAATACGATACTCACATTCCTTATTCCGTATAGAAAGGAAACCTAAGGAAACAAAAGGAACCATGTTACTGTCGGTTCGTTGTCGGTCCGGTACAAAAATTGCTCTCTTTTCATATTGCTGTTCTATTGTGTTTGTAATTTCAGAAGTTTATTTTGGTAAACTGCAACATCCGGCGCCCCAACTTTAAACTAAAACCCGAAGGAGGTCGTTATTCCTTCTGTAATTTATTTAATTGCTCTGTGGCGGTAATTATTCATGAAATTACGGCAATTACGTCTCGGGAAACAATTATTTATTGTACAAACTTGAGTCTTAACTCACATTTTATTCCACAATGCATCAGCAGATAACAAGATGGAGCAGTTTCATTTTGTTCATAATTTGTTTTTTAATTGCATCTCTCCTCACAATTTTTAATAATTAATTTGTCTGAAATATGATGATTACTATCAAAATGTAAAGCTAATCATATGTAATTAAAATTGCTATATCTCTATCTCTATCTCTATTTTTGTTCTCTCGAACGCAGTTTGTAGCACGTGGTGTAGCAGTGCTACGACAGTCCAACTATTGTGACCAAACGTAGGCAGACATATAGTATAGGTTTGAGCTTAAAAATGCTATCGCAAAGTTGTTAAAAGATTTTCGTTTTTAGGAAAATTTATAATTCGTAATATATTACTGTTAAGAATATTACGAGTCATGGTAAATTATCATCTATCCTACATCTATTCTATACATCATCATATCTTAATGTAACAATTCTAACATCTCTCATACATGACAGAGAAAATGGAGCGTCATACGTTTTTTAACACTGGAATGCCACTTTTAGTCTTAGTCTAGTCTCTAATTCTCTGGGATTTTTTATTCCGGGCAAACGGCCACCTGATTGTAAGTGGTCACCGTCGCCCATAGACATATCTTCTCACTGTATTATTTATTAGAGGGTTTTCGATGCGCCTAATTATTAAGCTTCTATATTATTCGCATACTAAACCCATTTAGGCATCAAAGCCGAAGAAAACAAGCAAGAGGCCCACTGGACGTGCCGTACAGCCTCCGTCCTGCATATTAATCACCGAGCGCCATCTGTCGCCGCGGAATGGACAGTGGTCACTGGACACAGTTAAATTAAAATATTTGGGACTTCGGGTCTGAGTAACACTCGGTGGCAATACGGGATTGTTAATTTGGGATTAATTTTAATTTCAGATTAAAGATTTTGTATGAAACATAGTTCATTCAATTTACAGTAGTGGACATATTTTTTTCTGACGATGCTATAGCTAACCTAAGCCCTATATATTATAGAGATGAATAAATAAGCGAGTAATCTGTATAGATACAATAGTTTTTTTATTATCAGATGGTTGAAGAAAGGTAATTAGTAGAGGTCTACATATACCTATAGATAGGTGTGAAAGTAGCAATAAATCTTTTGCCAATATAAAGAAGACACTAATAAGCTATATAGGTACTAATAAGTGATAAGCACTGATCGGTGTAGGTAGGGCTGTTTGGGGTCAAAGACCTCAAAAGCTAGATTAGTGCTAGGTTAGTATGGACATCTGTAGACGTCAGAGTGAAGCGAATTTATAATTCAATAGAATTTCGTCGTCTATTTCATTTCTTTCAAGTATGTCTAAATCCGGGTTTCTTTAGTAGTCTTCTAGTCTTCTTTTAAATTCCGAAAATCCCGGGATTTTTTAATATTTTTTTTTAATGGCATGTCCTAGTATGATGATCGCAGGGTGGAATTACCAAAAGTAGCTCTATGTACAGCGATTTTTTCAATTTCGGAAATCCCGGGATTATCCAAATATGGTTTATAAGAAAGCCACACATGACCACAGCTTGCAAGTACCAAAAACAGCCCTACCTACTCCGATCGCTAGTGATAAGGTTTATATTTTAAAATAATATTGAAGTGGATAAATTCAATACCTATGTCTATGGGTAGAAACATTCCAGACAATATTTGTCCAAGCACGTTTACAAATGGATAGTTAGCCGAAGCCCGCGTCCGTCCCTGCGTGATAAATTCATTTTTGGGAAGGTTTAATTTGTTTGCCCGCGCCGCCGCTATTCGCAAAACGCCATTTCTCATTGAACAGATTACAGAGATTACGAATTCATTAGGGAGGCGATATCTTTTGTTCAGCGCCTAATTGTTATTTTGGGCACACGTGTAGTTGGGCGTGAAAATAATTACGGGTTATTTCAAAATTGGTATTGTTTCAAATTCTGGAGATTCCTATTACGTTGTTATTATAGGCCTATTTCAATAAGTGAATTTTAAGAAGTTTATAGATAGGTTTGATTAAAAAATATTCTGAATATGTAGGATTTGTTTCATTTTCAGAATTCATTCAACCAATCCAATATGTAGCTTCGAGCTTTCTTCAAACTGGAATACCATGCATAACTTCATTCTGCAAAACTACATTCCTTGATATTAGCTTTTAAGGAATCTACTTAGTGACAAACCACATGTTGCACGAAACGTTCTTAAAGCTAAGTCTTCATTAAAATAGATGTTATCCCTTTTTACACCATAGTTCTATATAACTATGACACCAGACTTAATTATTGGGCCTTATATTAAGGATAAATCATTATTATTATTACCACCGTCACTTCCGTCCATTGATCCCATACTTTGGCTAGGTCAATCACACTAGATTCCTGGGACGGTGGCAGGAGCAGGCTGGCCACAGACGAGACGTGCGGCTGGGGGCGAGTTGTGGCCCGTGTCTGAGGTGTGCCGTAATTATGGGGCTTGTGGACTGTACCGAGATCTGTGGTGAGATGCTAGTGTAAATGATGCGAATACGATTTGCTTGTGTCGAATGGAACAAAACAAACAAATCAGATAGATATGTATTTGCTATTACAATACTAGAATAGGGGAAATAAAATAATAATATACTCATATAGGGGAAATTTTGACATTCTGGGACAGATCCCTTATAATGTTTGTTCCTTAAAGAATGATGAATGTAAATCTGGTGAGATCTATCATTATCTTGGTCGGAGGCTAAACCTTTTTTTTGCGACTAAACCTGCGTTTGACCTCAATCTCACCTGATGGTGACGATGAGGTGAGATGAAGTACACGGGTTTAGAAACTGTGGACCCAAATGCACCCAATGTCTTTTGATTCGTCAATCTAGTCAAAAATATTTAATGATTTTATTCACCGTAAGAAGAAAACATCGAGTGATAAATAATAATCATTAACTCTGTCTTATTTTAGTCTGTTAATTAGTATTTTATTGCAATAGCACTACTTTATATTCAAAACACTAAGTTACGAGTATATAATCCATACAGCAACATTAATGTCAATCTTGATAATTCCACACCTTTACCTGCATACCTAATCAAGGTACCAAGCGATCAGTATTCCGCAGGAGTTCGTTCGACTCCAGCACGATAAGACGTGGATCCCGTCTCCGGGACTCAGCCGGGATACTTGTGACTAATCGCCGGGATATACCTTCGCCGTCTCGCGATAATCCCGGGCAAATTATAGGGGTGCTGTAAGTACGTGGCGGTTTCTGCTCATTGTTTAACAGTCGTTGAGGTGAGTTAATTTCCATTGTTCTCTGTGAAATGGCTGTGTTTATCTATGACGTCTTAACTACGAGTAATGTTATGTAATGATAACTAGAACTACCTACTTGTAATGGCATATAAAATTTTACGGTCAATCTCTACAACTCTTCAATTCTATGACATATTATATTTAAGCAAAAAGGAAAAATAAATGAAAAACATGATCAACACTCGACAGACTTTGAGTTAAAACCTTGGTCTATACTATATTGATGTTGATTATATTCCTGGAATCTTCAAATGCATTGAATGGTTCAATATCATTACCACAGAAACCGAATTAGTAGAGCGCCCTGTCCTCTAGAATGATGATTTGAGCACTGATAGCAAACCAAGAGTTTAGGTAAATTAACATATAATTTTGACAATTAAATGGTCGACTGGACGTATAAGGAGATGCTCACAGCGTACGCGCCACCTGGCAGACACGGTTTCCATAGAAAACTTATCTAGGAAACAATCTACATAGGGTGAATTTCAAATCTTTGGTCACACATTTTTCAGACCTTCTATAGATAGAAATAATGTAGCTATTATGGACTAAAAATATTCAGAAAGAGCAAAGGTCATTAGAAATGGCAAACTAACCATTTACGCAAATATTCTCCGTAGTATTGATTACTGCTACAAAAACCGGATCAAATAGCCAATGAAACAGCCCAGCATAAAATAAAGGACGACGACTCTCGTAAATAAATACACTGAAAAATGCAAAGGGAAAAATAAAAAGAGGAATAATAGGGGGTATAAAAGAGGACAGTTTGCGTCACAAAGCCGCATGCGGGCCTCAGATATTGACAGTAAATTTCATTCATACGGCATTAGTGCCGCGCCATCAGATACAGATATCTCCCGCAAACATCGGGACTTGCGAACTATTAGACTGGGCATTGGACATACTAAACAAAAAAGAATAAGAAACTAATACGCTGAAACATATTAAACTCAGAAGTTTTTATTGTGTATTTGTTGTTTGTGTGCATTATTATTGTTATAATGCTGTTAGAATTGGTTTCATATATTATTATTATTAGATTAGCAGGCAGGCAGCTAATGCTGGTTAGCCTGTTTCTTCACATTTCGTACTCATACTCATACCATTTATTGCTTTTCATGTGTTACAATTGGTCTTAAAAATGTATATTATCTGGTCATACATTAAACCCTGAATAGGGCACCGCAATATTAAATAAGAGATGATAATATTTTAAAATAGTAATAAATACTAACGAGATAAATTGAATTAAATGTCATTATAAGTTATATATAATTGATTTTATAGTTAAGTATTGGTTTTATCATCAAAAAACTCCTGCAGTGAATAGAAACATTTGTTAAGAAGATACATCTTTAATCTTTTATTGAATATCGAGTCTTTTAATAAGTCTTTTTCGTAAGTGGCTGTCTAATCTGTTCTTAAATTGGTTAATAGTTTCAGCGTTCACAACTTGTAATAGTAATTTTTAATTTCGTTCTAATTATTCCTGCTATTTTTTTAAACTTTGCATATTTTCCTACTAGAAATTATCAAACGGTAAATGGAAAAAATATATCATCGTGACCCATATGACGAAATAAAATTATCAGTAATAATATAATATTTGTTTTCTTGACTTTTAATTTGTTAGGGTTCCTTACATAGAATAGGTAGACTGATAGGCAACTGTGATTCACGACGAACAACAACTTTTCAACTCAACTTTTCAATTAAGTTTGCTAAAATTAAATATCTTTCGTCAATTCGTAGCTCTACGCAACGTGGCGTAGCGCCGTCTACGGCCGTCCGCTACGCGCCCGCGGTCGTCGACCAATTTGACGGCGGCGGCGGCCACAAAGACTGTTTGCGAAAACAAAAATTGAATAAAGGCTTGAGAAAGTTACATTTACCCAACGAACTATAATATTTCAACGCTTTATCGTTAGCAAAATTTTATTTTATTTCTAATCTAATTGAATTTTAACCGACTTCAAAAAAGGAGGTTATCAATTAGACTGTATGTTTTTTTTATGTATGTTACCGCATACCAACGCGTTGCACGTGGTTGGCACCGACTCCAAATAATTATAGGTACACCTTTTTTTCTAATTTCTTTCTAGAGTAGGTATCACAATGTATAGCGGCTGTTAAGTTGGCAGAATCTCATTGTCCATTGAAACGTAAAAATAAAACGCTAGTCCTGTAAACGTACTTGGTATATGTCCTGTATTTGCGATTTTAGCACGCCGGGAACAGTACGTGCAAATGCCATGGTAGCGCGTGGGTACTCTAAGTAGGACGTAGTATTTACAAATGCGTTCGCTGAACGAGTGCTGTAGAAAATATTTAGACTATGACAGGATCTTGAAAAGCGTGGAGAGAAAAAAAGGATTATAAGTTATATAGGTATACATAAAACAGCACAGTAAATAGTAGTTATAAAAATAAATGGATTTCTATTCCCATTACAAATAACTACACGTTGTTTGTATCAAAATCGCTGTACGATGTTTCGTCCCATTCTTCAAAGTTAAGCCAATATTTGCCCGGGCAACTTCCGCGAATGTGCCCGGGTAATTTATCGCCGGGAAAACTGGAGTTTATCGAAAGAAGGAGAATAACTTTATTATATAGTGACCGGAACTAAGGGTGGACGTCCGCTTCTGTCGTCTTGATACTTGTACTGTTACGTACAAAAGTTATTGGATATTTTAAACGTAGCTTATGTAAAGTAAAATACACTTTATTGCACAAATAGAAAACAACAAACATGAGATAGAAAAGGAAATAGTGAAATACAATTTAGGCGGCCTTATCGCTAAGAGCGATCTCTTGCAGGCAACCTTCAGGCAGAGGAAATGATATAGAGAAAGAGGTAGTAGGTGTGCAAGGCTTATGGAAAACGTTATATAAGAGAATTTTATTTACAACAATAACATATAATTCTAAGTACATAAAATAAATAATGTATACTTAAATAGATAATGATAAACATACATAAAATAATACATAGACTACATAAACATACATAAAATAATACATAGACTACATAAACTAAAATATAAAATGAGTACATAACATACAGGAAAATCAGAATAACAACCAGGGTAGATAAAGGGAAAGGAAAGTTTAAAGAGGTAGGAATCAAAGTTCGAGAAAGTGAACATTCACTTGCCTTTTAAAAAGGGTTCTTATAAAATAAATGACTACTTAAATGATAAAGAGGCTTGGTCATCAATTCAGCTCCAGCGCTGAACATTGTATACATATATGATTGTATTCATAATTATTGTAAGATATATTTATTTCAAAAGATGTGCTGCTGAAAGTTTCTTGCGTCGTTTCTTTCATTTCAGCTATAGCACCTTACGAAGCGGTGGAAGAGTAAAAAAATGACGTTGTAAAAATGTACTTAAAATAAAAACATTTTGATTTGATAAGCTTCATTTTTTCAAAAATGTAAAGGTTGTTGCAATGTTTATTTTTAGGCCTATGTCTGTATTGTTAAAAGCTATACTTAGTTTTAAAAAGTGAGGATATCTAATAATGGTTTAATTAAAACTACTATTTATTCTTCTTTTAAAGATGCCTCTCCATTACTGGAGGTCGTATGTCAGCTCAGTGAACACTTTCGCTAAGTCCACTTGGATCTCGTGGTTGGATCCATCTGATATCGCTCGCCAAACAGTTCTAAAATGACTAATTGGTATAAAACTACTATTTTAAATGAAGTAGGTGACTACTGTAGACTTTTCTAAGCAACGGTACCGTTTTGCGTCATTCCATTTTTATGTAGCAGAGGCATTTCCAGCAATGATGAAATATGTCGCGTGCGCTCAGCCGGGCTCCATTGTAAACACATTTCGGGAATCGCAACCGTGTCCGACTCCGACGGAAATCGTCCACGTTTTAGTAATTTTATTTTAGAGAACGATCATTCTTCTTTGTTACAAACAAGTATTCCGAATATGCGAGTCTGATGTATACGAGTAAGTTTGAATGCCTGTTCGAACAAAGGGTAGTTTTTTAGTGATATAAATATATTCTTTCTTCTTTCTTCATATATTCTTCTATCGCCTAGGTTGCCTGGTCTTCCGATCTCTTGATCGGTCTGAGCGATAAGACCGCCTCTGTACACTTAATCTATGTTTCCTTTCCTATGTAAATTTCTTGTCTGCAATAAAGTATTAATCTATCTATCTATATTATATTACTTTGTATAAAACTGTCTTCTTAGTGTCTTGTCGTGTGATTAGTGACTAACTTACTTGCTTCGATTTTTCATTGTTTTCCCAAGAAAACAATAATACCGAATAAGTAAATAAAATCACCCAAGTGTTTTTATTTATTTATTCGGATTGGTCCCAAAAAATTCGCACGAATTTAAGTTTCCGGACTCTAAGCAAATTTTAACGCAAAATGTCAGGCTTTACATCTACAACCTGAACTTACTGAAACCGCTAAATTTCAGCAAATTAGTCATATTACTTATGACTGAATACCGTAGCCTCAAAACTTCGAGAGTAGTATGAAGCCTCGTCTACCAACATTAATAATTCACCATGATCTATATAGAACCCAGCTTATCCTCGGACTTCACTGGTCCGGTTCCAGCCACGGTTCGGTTCGCTACAACTAATCACAGAACACTGATTTCAAGTGGGGGATGGGCGGAGATGTAATTGGTTGCAGCGAACCGAACCGGTTCTAGAACCAGACGCGTGAAGTCACAACCTAAAACACAACCAGTACATATGAATTCCTTGCCTACTAAAGAAGAGAAAACCGTCCAGGCCCCCAAACAAATGAAAAATGTCCAATAAAGTTTCATTTGGCGTCCACTCGCCGGCACAAAACAGGCTCCTCTAGATATGATACTGTCAAGTCCCGTTCACGCTCCACCGCTCTTATTCACTGTGACGTCTTTAAACATGTTTCAGACTAGGGACGTAACCTTGGAGGCTTCGAAATTTAAAAGCGAAAAAGAAATCTAAAGTACCTAGCTTATAATGTACATTATTGACGAATGCACAGGCTACATGACTGCCTCTGTTTTTAAGATTACGGATCTGATCTAAATGTATGTATCTATAATGATTTATCGTCATTTAATCAAAATATTTACTTAATTATTTTTAGCTCTTTGGTATCGGAGGTCAAGATACACTTCAGGTCGCTGCGCCAGCAGAGTTAGTAAGTTATTATTTTTAAAACATGATGCTGAATGATTTTAGTGACAGCACCGTAACTATGGTTGCTTATAAATGATGTAATAAAATGTGCTTTACATGTAATTGTATGTACGAGTATTTAGTTGCTTAGAATAGGCACTATATTTTCATGTGGTAGGAAAAATAAAATCAAAGAACTGATTCATGATTTCAATATGTTTACCTTTGGCTACATAATTATTTTATCATAATTATAACTGTTTCGGTCATTTCTGTGTGTGAAATAAACGTATTACTTACTTACTTACTTATTCAAATTAAACTTACGAACTCGTTTTTCTTTGGGAATATAAGTAAAACCTTCTAAAGCTTTTTGGAAGATTTATGGAATAGTAATTTTTAGAGTTTCTTTTCTACGGCTGTGTTACGTTCTATATCTGGAGGACTCCGTCCAGTAGCGAGAGTCTGTCCCTGGGTTCGATAAAGGCCCAGTTAATGCTACAAAGTGGTCTCGAGTGAAGGTCCGTTGTCGCCCCGGGCGACGCTTTACCCGATCTCTTATGAAAATTTCGTCAAGAGCTTAGATACATTGTGAGTCCTTTTGTAGTAGATTAAATACACACTGTCTTTCGGAATAGTAAATAATGTTTTTCCAAACTACATGTGAAGTCAAACGTTATTGTGGAAATTATAAAACTTCGACTTTCGATGAAGAAAAATACCAGAAATGATCTGAAAGCCTAACTTATAAAAGATCTTTGTTACTCATTCCCGTGGATATTTTATGACTTTGACATTTACCGACGAATCGCTAACGGCTGTTGTAACTTCTCAGACGTCGGTCGCAATGTGTTGAAAGTTTCTCCAAGCGTACGTAACTTTTTAGATTCCTTGTAGAGCAGAAAAAAATTATTACACAAATCGTTACATATTAAACGGAGAACTTTATGTCCGATGGATACTCTTCTATTATTTCTTATTCAAATATCCAGGTATTTAAGCAGCAATATTCACACATCTACAAGAAAAAATCTTGAATGAAAAATACTACTCTATCTAAGATTATAGTATCTCGTATAACCTAACGTTCGTTTAGTTTCACACAGGCCAAAATAATCAAGTAGGTATCTTTAAAATTACATTCAAAAACGTTTCGCATAATAAAAAACTATGATAAAGAGAGAACACACAAGCCAGTCATTAATTAAGCAATTTTTCCCGCCATCTATTGCGAGGCGGCACGTGCGCCATTTATAACAATACAAGCAAAAGAATAACCAGGTCACAGTATACAAATTAAACTGTAATATCGTTTTTTTCTGTACAATATCGCCTATATTGTATGCGAGCCTTGGCTTTACCGTTTATTAGTTTTGTATGAAAATAACAATTATTTTTTTATGATTAAATTAGTTATGATGTCAAACATAAAATTCAATATTTAATTTTACACATTTAGGTTAAATTCTCGGCACAAATGCTGCAGATTCTTTATATTTGTCTGACCTATCTATCGTGAAAATCCAATACACTGTAACTTGGAATCATCGATTTTGACATAATTGCGTAAATATATATTTTAGACCCTTGTAATTGTTAGAAATACAGTGTATTGTCTGTATCATTTCTCTGTATCAGAATCACAGAGCTCGAAAGTTACAATACCAAGGTATTAAACCGATAATTAGAAATCAAATTAGCGCTGTTAAATCAAAACACTGTATCTTAACATACAATGTATTGGATTTACACGGCAGTTATGTGATCATTAAAGAGATTCGTATGAAGATGACTTACTGTCGATAACAAGTCTACTGTGGCGTAGTCCAAGATATTTTTTACCTCACGTAAATACGTTTTGGCTCGTTTCCCGGCTTACCGGAAAATATTGGCGTGCTTTTTCCCATTTTTGGGCGATGCCACTGAGATTTGGGGACGTTTCATACATTTTGTTGTCTGTGGGGGGAAATGAACTGGAATGAGTGAAGCCAATGAGTGAAGTAAGTAATTTCATGAGTAATATTTGACTTATGTATTTACACCTTTAGCGTGCTTTAATATACTGCAGCAATTTTGAAGATGGACAGGCTGAATCCATTGAAATCTGGAAAACCGAAAAATAAATGTATATAGGTTTGTATAGGTTCCTGATTTTGTTTAAAAAGCGAGCTGCGGTGTGCTATTAGTTAGTCATTAAGAATAATATTTTTAAGTTTACCTAACTCACGTCATTATTTTTAAACTGGTGAAAGTATCCATGAATATAACAATAATTCTAAATAAAAAATTTAAGAAAACTCAAACCATACCATATATTCCATATATACCATTGTGGAGATCCCCTTACTTTTTCCTGGTCATCATCAGGCCCTCAAGGTTCCAGATGTGGCCATAAACATTTGAACTCAAACTCGATCCACCTGTTACCGTTCCAGAGACCCATCATTCTCCAACATCCCAAGATTACTCCAAGATCTTATAACCACTGATCCATTTTTCATCTGACATGGCTAAGAACATTCAGCAGGTTAGACCTGCGACGCCTGCTCCTCTCGACATAATTCTCTATTAAATAAAAACCGGGTCCAAACCGGACCATCCATTCTCAAGTTATGATGCCAAAGACAAACAGAAACAGACAAACAGACAAACGTGTCAAACTTATAACACCCTCGATCGGTCGAGGATAAAAAAGCGAAAGAAAATTAAATTCGAAATAAATATTTTGAACGACTGATTTGTATGTAATTACAAAGCTAAAGGATAGGTATTAATTAGGTACTATAATCTTTTTCACATAGGAAGGCACGGATGAAGTTTCTATAGAACGTAACCTTACAACACTCGATATTTACGTCAGCCATGCCTTCCCATGTGAAAAAGGTAATAAAGACCGATACATGATGACCATCAGACATGATTTCAATATGTTTACCTTTGACTACATAATTATTTTATTATAATTATAACTGTTTCGGTCTTTGCTGTGTATGAAATAAACATATTACTTACTTACTTATACATCCAAAAATTAATTTTGACAGTAGTGCCGACCAAAACGTGTAACAGATCTATCTTTTTGATCAATAGGCCATACAGCCTAAGTTAATTTGAAAGTTTTTTAAGCAGTATTTCTTTGACTACCCCCATGATTTAGAGATGTAGAGCATAAACAATATAGAGCGCGAACACGTGTTAACAGCGCCATAACGTGTGAGTTAACTGCCGAACTTAGGGCACTTTGTAAAATATGACGCAGTGTGAAGCGCCCCTTATCGCCTTGCTGATTTTGTTTTTATGGTTTTTGTTAGGATGTCGATCATTCGCTTCGATTTCGCTTATTATTTAAATTTTCAAATATACTTATAAAAAAGTAAAGTAATATACACTTTATTGCACAAATATAAAATAACAAACATGAGATAGAAAAGCAAGTTTTTGAATTTGGTGGGAAGAGCTGCGTCACCGTTTTGTACCAACTGCAACACAATAGAAGACCTCACTCACCTCCTAATGGAGTGTGACCTGGGGAAATTTCAGAGGAAAAAATTTGGCCTCAATAGGCTACAAAATGGGAGGCTCAATATTATTTTAAGTCAGCCCTTATCTGATAATATGAAACACTTACTGTTGTTTGCTAAATTAGCTCTCAAAGTGAGGGCTGACTTTAATAATACTTGAGCTTCCCTTTCCCTTTTCTTAGTGACCCTAACGAGGCTGACATGGTCACCTTGTCGTGTACCAAAGCCTCTAAATTGAGATATATATAAAAAAAAGCAAATAATGAAATACAATAAAAGTGGTTACATTCACAATTCTTCTTTTTTCTGCATATTTTATTACTCAAGTATGAGCCTAAATTGACTGTCTTCCCCTTGGATGAAAGAAAAAATAGTCTCCCTCTAGGTGCGCGTTTCTTCCTTCATGCTCTTACTGGTAATAATTTAATTTAAGGAATACCAAGGACAACTTTTTGCAAGCTGCATCATGTGTTATTAATATTTATATTATTTGACATGATAACTGCATTGTTGCTAGAGGCAGGCCGAGGTCATTTTTAAAAATTATTGAGAAACTGAACAGGTTTAGATATTTTAGCTCGTCCTATTTAATTCAAACAATACCAAGCCTAACGCAAGACATTTCATCAAAATCGGCCTTCTAGTTTCCGAGAAGTTTCGAGACAAGTCCACATACATACATACATCCATACGCGTTGAATTGATATCCTCCTTTTTTTTGTCGTCGCCTAAAATATAAATGGACATGATCGCTCGTTTATCTCGTTTTACAACTTGAAACATAACGTTTTCTTTATCCGATATTTTTCGACATACTCGTACCTTATCAACACAGGTGTTTCCAAAGACCCTCATATTCTTAGATTTTATAGGCAAAGGGGTTCGATACGAAAAATAAAGGTCATAACCATCGACAAGGATCATAATCGTTTATAAGAAAGTAACATTCGCTTTAGTATGTGCTCTAACTTTTTTAACTGACTTTAAAAAAGGAGGATGTTTTTCATTCGATGCGTATGTAGGTATGTAAGTGAATGTGGATATGTCTCGAAATTTCTCGGTAACTAGAGGGAACATGGGCGTTACGTCTAATTCCGAATGTCCAGTTCCCTTTTTTGATGGAATGCATTGCGTTAGGCTTGGTTTTGTTTGATTTAGGGAAATGTAAGTATTAGTGAAAACGTCTGAATCTGTTCAGTTTCTAAATAATTATAGTAACTCTAAATTAAATTTTAAGAAACCCCCGACGTACCATTGTGGATATCCCCTTACATTTTTCTGGTCATAATCAGGTTCTCAAGATTCCAGATGTGGGAATGTCACCATGGTCATAATCATTCGAGCTCAAACTCGAACCACCTAACTGTTACCATTCCAGATATCCTATCATACTCCAACATCCCAAGATACTCCAAGATCTTAGGACCACTGATCCATTTTTCATCTGACATGGCTAAGAACATTTAGCAGACAAACAAACAGACAAACGAGTCAAACTTAAAACACACCCTCGCTCGATCGGTCGGGGATTAAAAAACAATACTATAAGGTGATATTTTTACATAATGAAGAAAAAAGAAAGAGCGTTGCTATGGTAACCAATTAGCCTCCGCGATATATGGAGATTTTATTTGATTTGATTCCCTTTCGTTTATATCACAGAGTTTATATTGGCTCATTGACTGACTGATAATTAAAACTCGTGAAAAAAATAAAAATAAAAATAAGAACCAAACTCGGCGACCAACAACATGATAACACAAAGAGCCAACTCCAATAGAGTCGGTTTTTAATTTGACAGTATGTACAAGTACCTCCTATTTTGGTGCCTTTCGAAAATCGAAAAAAAAATGAATAAGTAATAAAGTTGAAAAGTTAATTGATCCATCGTATGTCAATAACTTGGTTTTATGGATCCGTCAACATAGACAACCTTAATTATTGTCCTCATTATGATAATATATTTTAAGAAAATTAGGTCATTCTCTAGCAGATAAACCAAGAAAATCAGATTACATTGACATATTCTTGATATTCTTCTTATTATTGCAACTGAAAATTCAAGTTTCATCTGTGAACGAATTTATTTACAAACAAACAAAATATTTATAACTACGTAAAAGTAAAATATCTTCATCGTTAATAATCATAATTTAAAAAGTATTGACGGAACCTTTATCTTATTTACGAGCGACTCTTAGCAACTTTTTTTCCGTAATTAGTCCTGGTCACACCAGTGTGGCTTCCCCTGAACTTTGACCAAGGAATCCCCTGGAATGCCTATTGTGTAACACGATCGTTTTCTCCGCCATTTCCTTAGTATCTTAACTATATCTGATAGGTTTCCTAGTAAACAGATCCGAATCTCCATCCTTCGATTTATGTATAATATATATCTGCCATAGTAACTTGTAGGCATTTATTTTACTAAATACTACTATGACTATAGTATGAAATGAACCTAATGTGTTTAGATTTTGGTAAAAGATAACGTTTGAGATCACAGGTCGGAACTAAATATGTATAATATATAATTGCTCTCTCGAAGACAAAAAATGTGCATGCACTAATCAGCAGCTTAATTTGTCATCATCATCACCATCATCAGCCTATTAATGTCCCCACTGTTGGGGCACAGGCCTCCTCTTGCACAAAGGGGTTACGGCCCATGATCCACCGAGAGAGCCCAGTGCTGTTTGTGGATTTCACACGCCATGCACGTTTCCTCACGATATTTTCCTACACCGTTAGAGCAGTCGATAAAAGTACGTAAGTTTTCGAACAAATCGGAAAAACTCATTAGTACATCGCATTGCATGGTTTCGAACCATTAATTTGTACGGCGAGTTAATTTTTTTGCAAATTTTCAAAAACTGCTTGGCAAAAGTTGTTTGATGGTTATTGATACTGAGTACCAGCAATGACATCTATACATACATTTTGTTTCACCTTGTATACAAATCGTGCTTGCTTTGCATATCGAATGGTTAGTGTACAACGTTACAAATCGTTAATTATACGAAAAATAGTTATACTGCATTGTAATAGATAGTCAGCTATTGAAAGCAACTACCTACACGAATGCAAATCCATCCCTTACTCTTGTCAATAATAATCAGAACCTACGCATAAATCGTAGCATTAACACAACTCAAATGTAACAATTTAGTTGTAAGTTGTAGGCAAGTAAGCACTTAGTTAGCCGCCTGCAGCACCCCTCACAACTTAAGCGGCCTTCCCTTACCGCTAAACAAATTTGACAGCTCTAAGTTAGGCTAAAGTTTATGCAAACTTAACTTAACTAACTTTTACAACTTTATGGACCTTTATGATCCTAATGCTAAGGTGTACATTTGAATAAAAGCTGGGTGTTAAGCGGTTAGGTAAAGTGGTGTATTGTATTAAAGTTACGTCAAACTAGTTGGCTTTGTACGTACGTACGAGTATGTTACAAGAACCTGTCATGATTATTAAGGTGTTTTGTACACTACGTAATTACTATTAGAAGCAAATTTCTCAATATAGGCAGACCACAATCCTTAAATTATACCAGACTTCTATAAGAGGTCATAATCCCCAAAATCTATCTCAGAGTCATTCCTTTATAAACAGCATCCTTAAAACTTAGGCGGCCTTCAAGAAAAGTGACATTTCTTTTTAGAACTATGAAAATTACGTTTTAAGTAATTTTATTGATGTTCAACTCTTCATGCAACTTGTCAAAATTAAAAATTGAAATCTCTATCAATTTTAATAGGTGTTGTACTAAATTCACTTCATATTCTATTCAGATTTATTTTTCAGGGAAGTGAAACGTTTCAGTGGCCCCAAGTGTTCACGTTTTCCCTCCACCTGTGCCTCCCGGAGGAGAGATGATTATTCGTGCACCTAACTCGCGATAAGATTTAAGTTTCGCTCGCCATTTGCATAGAATACTAAATTTATACGGAACGAGTTAACTCAGCGCTCTGTCTAACTCAAATCATTTTAGATACAATCTCTTGAGTCTTGGGTAAGTAGAAATAATAGTGACAGGTCTTCGTATTTAATTTGGATTGGTTGTAAAATTTTAGAACTATTCCTTAGTCCTTTAGAGTGCAATTTTTCCGAGGCTTGTGATCACTATGAGTCATTGGTGCAGCTTAGTTGCAGAAAACCATAAATAGAGCTTACTAAACATGAATTCTTACGACTGTGTGTTTCGTTTGTAGGTAGGTAAAAGTTGCTAAGAAAAGAAAAAAAAAATTCCCGTCACCATCAAATTTTCGACAGGGGCTATCAGAAAAACGGGATTAATTCAGATTTAAACTCCGCGAGTCGGAAGCTTTTAAATTCGCATAAATACAACATGTCACGGTAACGAGCGCCCGCCTTTATCAATTACAACGGAACCCACGTCAAAAATATACGGCAAAAAGATACATGAGCGATCGTTTTGTATTTACATACGTATCTAACGGTAAACAAGGTCTGTTCAGTGAGATAGACAAAGTCCATCAAAGAATATCGGGTATCCCATCTGTTTTACAATAATAAAGCATTTCTTAAATAATTTTGATAAGAGTGGATGAATATTTTTCGATTGCTAAACTAAATTTTATCGATACAGTTGCGCTGTTATGAATCCATAAACATTTCATGGGACGTTTCGAACGGAAGTTGAATGTTCAATTAAAAGTAGAAACTGGGCATTTTATTTAGTGTTTCGTTCGTCGTTTCGCCGATTTTTACAGAAGAGCTTTTGTTGACCCTTCAAATAGTCCACTTCTACTCACACAGGAAAGCTTTATTGATATTGACGAGCTTTTCGTACGTTATACAATATCAGAACTTTTCCGGTAATAACCAGTGCAAACCGCATCAGAATAAAATTTTAATAACATTAATTACAAGTGGCTTAACAAACGAAAAATATTTGCTCATTTGCTGGCGAACATGATAAATTGTAAATTACTTGGAAATGTGCGTTTTGGAGCCCCGGTCGAGTTTAAATTTTAAAACGGTGGAACAGCAGTGGAAATGAAATTCACGGGCAAATAATGAGGGGCGAATTAAAAATGCAAAAATTGATTAATGTACCGTTGTCGGGCAAATATGTACTTAATAAGTGGGTATGAGTCATTGTCGGCGGCACGACCTGTCGCCACTTTATTTAAGTGCCTGTGTTCAACAGTCCCAAAATTAAATCTCGATTCAGCTGCTGGTCATTTTTCGTATGCTATTGTGTTATATCTGAGTGGTGACCAAGGTCGGGGAAAAGAGGAGTAGGTCGTCCAGCAGCTAGATGGGCGAATGACATCATCAAAGTCGCATCGAAGACCTGAATGCGACTAGCAGAGGATTGTATTGTGGCACAAAAGAGAGGATGCTTATACCCTGCAGTGGGGCTGATGATGATGATGATTGTGTTATATTATATAATATGGGTTTAATTTCTTTATCCCTGACGAATTTTATTTGCACCTATTATGAAAGGTTATGTTTTTTTATTATTTAATCATGGTTAGAACTGGAAACATTGTGTTCGAGTATGGGGTTCGTCTGAATACAAGCTTTTCTCAAATATATTTTAGTTTCTATAATCTTTACGCAACATAGCAAATAACCATCCACATTGGGCATCTGTGTTAGTTAGTATAGTACTGGATCAAGCCTCATACAAGACTTGAGTTCTCTTTCATCCATCGTATGTTTTTTGCCAATTAATATACGAATATACGTACCATAAATTAAGAAAACTAAATAAATAAATAACAGAACGGATTTCCCAAAGTGTCCTTATTAATCTGAAAGGGCGCAGAGTGATCGCGTTCAATCAATCGTTTCAGTAATACACGAACCCAGTATATACACGCCTGGAGGGTTATTCTCGCAACGTTCGATATACGTTTACTCTCGAGAAATATCGAAAGCGAAATGTTGAAAGGAAAATATCGAGCATTACTTAGTAGGGAATATTTGGAAGATAAACATTTAGAAATTACTATACGAAAAGAACTATTCTTACAAACTTGCTATACCGACAAGGTTAATCATGTTAGGGCTAAATAATTGTACATAATAAATAACATCTGTATGTAACTCATGATTATGCATGAATAAATGAATTGTTATTATTATTATTATCTCAAGCACTATTATAGTTATAGACATGTTACAAGAGTTATATTACGAGAATACCATAAATATCCCGCACCCGCAATTTTAGAGAATATTGGTCATATCCTCTAGTTATGACCATTATTCAATGCTGTCCGCATTTCATACTTACATCTGTTACCTTTAGTTTGTAACCTGTGATCAAAAGAAGCTTTAAAAAATTGGCTCAAAACTTACGAATAGATTTTATAGAGTACAGATCATGGAGCGAGGCCCGATTCGCACTTAGCCGTTTCTTTTTTTACTAGAGTCTGTTTCGACATTACCTAAATCTAAGATGCGAGAATTGCCCTCCTGGTCGTCTGGTCGCGTGCTAAATGCATATTAGGTGTCATAACAACATCGCGGTTGCCTTCAATCTTGCATTAAATCGCGACTCACAGTAAAACGGAGTAACCCATGTAGAACTAAATTCTGGAAAAAAATAAGAAACGATGTAATAAACTCTTTTTCTGTCGAAGGCACGCCAAGAACACCAGTCAAAAGAAGACAAGATACAACTCACTCCGTAGGCCATACTAGAAATCCCTAAAAAATTGACCCTATCACAGAGTACTATACTATAGTACACTGACGTACCCTACAAAAGAACTAAGTACCTACATTATAGGTACAACATTGACATAAAAGTGAAAAATTAGAAATAATTTCAGTTTCAATTCGAGTTCCAAAGTAAATCTAGGTCAATTGACAATAATCTTACTTACCATACATTTGGAAGATATTTAAATACATTTTTAAATAAAAACGAGGTTGAAAAGTTAATCTCGTTCGTTTAATTATAGCTACAACACTGACATAAAAGAGAAAAAATGGGGTTAATTTCAGTTTCAATTCGAGTTCCAACGTAAGTCTAGGTCAATTGACAATAATCTTACTTACCATACATTTTGAAGATATTTAAATACATTTTTAAACAAAAACGAGGTTGAAAAGTTAACCTCGTTCGTTTCAGCGTCAGCGCTGCATATACAAGGTGCCATTTTACAGTAAGATCGCAACGATAGCGCACCGCCATGCAACAACGGCTCACTAAACACCGTAAACTTGTGAATTATTAATCTTATCGAGCCAGCCGAGCCGACATGGCCAGATTCATGAAAAATTAAATAAATCACCCCGTAGATTTATTAGGGGCGTTTCTACCATTATAGCCGGGTAATGGGCGGTTTATGAATAACTTTCGATGTGAAATGCTTGTTCAGTCAGACTGGAATTGTAGTTATTTGAAGGGGTTTTAGAACATCGGCGCAAAGTTGCCTGTTTTTCGGTGTTTTATAGGATACATTTCGAAGAGTGCGCATCGGAATTGCACGACCTAATTCCAGCATCTCCATTCCGCCTTTGGACTACCAGGCGCGGGGAGGGGTTCCATCCTTATATTGTTGATATCCCATCTGTTCGTACAAAGCGATTTGCTTCTTCGTTCGCATAAGCGAACAGCTAAGGAATGGAACAGCCTGCCGGCGTCTGTATTTCCCGAAACCTACATACAACCTTGGGATCTTCAAGGCCAGAGTGAATAGGCATTTACTGGACCCGCATACTCCATCGTCGACCTCATCGTCGCTTACCATCAGGCGATATTAAGGTCAAATGCGGGTTTAGTAGAAAATAAAAATAAATTTAAAAAAATATATTATTTGACAATCAAAAATATGATAATTGATATGTTACATAGGTAGACAAGTAATTTAAAAAAAATCAGTGCTAATGTCTACACAAACTACTATACGTAATATGCTTACATATATAAGAAATATCTAAATATAATTAAAACAAAATATCTTACAGTGAAAAATAGAACGACGGACCAAGCGTTTAATACTACGAAGTCAGCTACACTTGGCATGTTCCCAATAGTTATGTTCTACAGTTCAGTGGACATTCGGTTATAGAAACATGATAAACTTCCCATACTAAGAATAACGATATGATTGCTATAATAAGTTTATTATAACGCAAACACTTAATTCAAATTACACTTTAGTAAAGAAAATGGAGATAAAAACCTCAACAACAAAGAACCGCATCCAGACAACCGAGATCGTAAATCAAAGTGTAAAAGTGAAAAATATTTCCCGCCAACCCTTTAGCCACTGGAACACGAAGGAGGGAAACGACTCTCGACGCAGAGAGCAAATTCGCTAATTTTATCTGGAGAGCACCGCGGCATCACTACACTAGTGATGGGCGTTCGCCCACTGACTGTTCAGTCTTCAAGTTTCAGACCAAGTTTTCTATAAAAGGTTAAGTAAGTATTAAGTAAGTATAATAAGTAAGTATAGAAAAAACACGAAGGATTTTCACTTTACACTGCACTTTGTAACTTAGCACCTAAAAAATCAATCAGCGTACAATAAGTAGGCAGCTTTTTCAATTTCGCAATTTGCTATCAGATACTGAAATTACCTCTCGAGTCATATTTTTAAATTGAAATTGAAAACCCTGAAGGTAAAATCAGGCAACTCATTTCACTACAAGAAGTCATTGATTTTAAGATATGTTCGTTAAAATATTATACAAGCAAAGCACTTGTTTTTCATAGTCACCTTTGCAAGACCAAGGGTTTATCAGTCAATTTTGCCCACCACTACGCTCAACTGAATAAAGATATATTAGTGGTCCGAACAAAGATAAAGGAATAAATTGTGGACGCGATAAATCAGTAAAGGATGGTTTTAATTACACATCCGGCGGAAGTTAGGGATGGCACAAAATAAAACCGTTTTGTAGAGAAACTGGCATTTTAACCATATTATCAACCTACAGGTAACGATAGAGTAATATCTTCCTCTTTTTCAGGTCCTCGAATATCTAGAGGCTTGAGATTAGACAAGACTAGCTCAGACATTCTTCCACCGTCTCTGTCCAATATCAAAGTCAAGATTAAGAGATAGAGATTCTACGGTTAAATGACTCTAATTTTATAGGTAGGTATTACACATGTCTCAAGGCGACAATAACCAATTACGATCTGGTGGCCCTTTGCCTGTAAAAAAATAAGTTTTCTACAACCACAAGAATAACGGAAACTACTTAGTTTTTAACCTACAAATATATTGACCATAACATTTACTAAGTGTATAACAGCCCTTACCAAGGGTGCCTGCAGGCAGAATATAAATAAAGTTAATTATTGCTAGTTAAGTGATTTCAGACAGACCTGAATATATTTCACCTGCTCTACTCTGGCACGTGTTTATTTTACAATTTACCGCTGTACATAATTCCAGATGCAAATTAGCAGTTACCGGTAAAACAAAACCCCCCCCTTTCTGAGGATTTTAGTCGGTAAATAAACGGGTGGAGTTGTGCGTTCCACCTACTTGTATACCTATAGTAGAACTTAAAGGTAGGGCGGCATCTTTGAAGAGTTTCCAATTTTACTGGGGTATGAGGGTACAGGGCAAATTGATCAGACTATACCCTAATTAATGTTAAATATAATGCAAGTTTAAATAAAATTACCTTAGGACAGAAATCTGTTAAAATAAAATGATTCTCTCGATTTAATTCGCAAAGGGTCGCGATCGGAAATTGACAGTCCGCGATTGCTTTAGACGATTGCTATTGGCTCATATTTAGCGCCATTTTATTTAGCGAGATGGCAATATTGAATCCCATACATTAAATAGAGATAGAGCAAAATAAAGAAAAAATAATATAAGCATAATATATTTCTCCTGTCAAATATGACAAGAGATATCAGTTTATATAGTTCTTTGCGTTTCTAACCGGTACTAGGGGGAAGGCAATAAAATTACCGGAATCGCTACTGCCCCGTAATACCGGTACACGACCATCAAATCTCTCTCTCTCTCTTCCAAGTCGTGATCATTCTGCTACAGTCTGTCCTCTAGATGCCGGCTAGCAGGGTTCTAGGACAGTGCGCAGATGAAGTAATAGAGGAATTTGGTGATAAATAATATATTGTAAGGAAAAGAACACAAATAGTAACACAGAAAATAGGTAGTAGTAGGAAATAAAAGTGAACGGGAGACGTCCGTTCGAGACAAAATACAGATAAAAAGTGAAAATACAAATAAAACAATGAAATTAATGGAATAATGAAATTTAGAAATAGAATTGGAACATGATTTGAATTTAAATGAAGAAATGAAGATGCCAATACGAAATAAGATGAGATAAACGTTAACGATGAGGTTGAAGTTGATGGCAAGGAGGTTGATATGGACGATGAAGTCAACATCGTTACAATTCTAAGGAAATAATCACATAGAACGACTCTCGTGGCAGATTTAATGGGGGTGGTTTGCCATTGCCTTCCCCATACCATCAAATAGATAACGCTAAATACGAAAGTGAAAACGTTAAAGGAGACCACACTTATAGTTTTTCTATACAGCAATCTCACTATGGTCATTAACTCATTAAGCACGATAATATTGTATAATAAGATACAGGCAACTTGTTAGGACTCGTCCTTCACCTTTATTTGATTTACAATTACAATGACTAACTAACTAACTTACTAGTAACTAGTGTAGTGATTAGTTACAAAATTACCTATGTCATTGTGTGTATTATTATTAATTAACACAGCAATGACCAAGCACGGCTTCATCATTAATTATTTCATAAAATCATCAATTCTGGAACTGCTCATTTAGCAACAATTAATTAGCAAACAGAGACCGTTTCACTACGTTTTACAGTTTTGGAACTATTATGTTTCATATTCAGCTTTGTTTTGTGAATTAGCTGTGAATTTCTTCATAACATGTATATAACACCTATTGTAATAAGGTAAGTTCTCAAATAAAATACATATTTTGAATTTGGAATTTAATATTAAGCTAGAAAGGATATTATAACTTTCTAAAGAAAAATGGCGAAGTTCCAAACATTTTGAGGCCCAGTGTTTAGACAGTGTATTGACAGCCAGGATTCTTTCTGTCTTTCTGTGATCGGACTGAATGAATTGCGTTTTGTTAATGCATTTATATGTTCTACAAATTCATCATTCCTGACTTCTAAAAATGAACGACTTGTAATAAATAACTTAGCATAAAATTATATTTAAAATTACACCTATAACATTTATGAACAGGTTTTCGTTTATTTTAAAATAACTGGGTCGTCATCCTTCTTTGATCGAATAGGGTAGTTTCCAAGTTTCAAGTATTAAATGCATTTCTTAAAAACTAAGAAATAGAAATAAATTGATGGTCAAATGTGAAAATAGAATTGAAATTTGTTGAAAAATAAAATAGCTACAAGAAATCTGAAATTAGACGATAAAAAGAGATGACAATAGAGAAGAGTGACATCACTGCCCAGTAGGGCCATACAAGCAGGTCCTTGGCTACATATTAAGAACCGCTTTACTAAAAAGGGACAGAATACCTCCCCACTACTAACTTTAACCATTAATATCTTTGATGTTAGTTGAGATATCGCAAAACGAATTTCAGATCCTTCTTCAAAGTCAGCTAATTTCCTCATTAATTCACCTTCAGTTCTTCTTCAACCGCAAGCACGTCACATTCGTTTCCTGAATTAATTGCCGAGGCTTGTTAAAGCCATCAACACACTTGGCGAACACACGAGCTCTCGAGCCCAGCTCTAAAACTGCATCCTACTCGTAATTATGAGCATTCAAAGTGGCTGCCAATTTGCCGCCGGTTGCCGCCACAAGGCCACTTGGGTAAAAACGCTAATTAAGGTAAATAATGTTTATAATTAAAATAACACTCGTGGCTCCGCGAATCAAAGCTGGCTTCCGAATTGCTGGTGCATGTAATGCGACCACTCCACTTTGTGGCTTTTTACTGTTTACGTTTGTGTCGTGTCTTTTGGAGGTTTCAGGGGGATTAAGTGATTATTTTGAGTTTTATCCGTATTTTGGTAGGAAGTAGGGCTGGCTATAGAAGACTTTTGAAAGAGTTGGTAGGTACTTTTATTCAGCATTTATGATCAGTTGAGTCAGGTGAGTTCCTTCCTGCTTCCTATATAGTTTGTACAGTGTAATGTAAAAATGTGTAAGTACCTAAAATATGTATATGTGTGCAAATAAATGGCTTTGTATTTTATCGTATTGTATTGTTACCCTTCAACCATAAAACGTAGGAACCCAGTTTAAGTCTGTGATTGATAAGTTCATTTATGATTTTTACAAGTGATAATTCTCAAACTATGGCTGTAAGAATATTTAATAAACTGCCTGAAGAACTTAAAAGTCTTCCGAAAACAAATTTAAATATGTATTGTATTCGTGGCTCAGTACAAGAGTATTTGACGTATAAATTTAAAAATGACTAAATTATTATAAGCTTGGAATGTAATGAATTGACATTTGTATTATATAACATATTTGCACGTCTATACATAGACAAAATACATTGGTCATTATATTTAATTATTAAGACCTTATTGACATGTGTTAAAAAAAATTAATTTGAATTTGAAAAAAAAAAGACTGTAGTTTGATCAAAAAACAGAACTAAATCAATTTAAAATTAAAAAATAATGCTATTAATTTGAAACCATAGCAATCAGACTAGTAGCGCGGTGAATTTGAAACAGTATTGGTTGAAAAATGTTTGAAACCAATTTTCTAAATTCAAACTGACAATAGCAGTTGAAGCTAAACGGTGGAAAGACACGCACGGCTACGCGGTTGCATCCAGGGGCATCTACATTGCGGTCCGGTCCCGCAATGCTAATCAACACGAGCCATTGGGCCCCTCACTGACACGCATACTGATTGATGATAGATCTGATCAACGGTTACCGATGTTAGTTACCGATTGATTCATCAGCATGGATAGGATCTCGCCAGTAAAGAAATCAATAAAATAAATAACAAATAGTTTTTTTGGTCGTCGGTGGCGTAGTGGCTAAAACGCCAGGCTCCCCCATGCCAGGGTCCGGGTTCGATGTAGTGTATGGTACAATGCCATGCACCAATGAGTTTTTTTGGATTTTTTCGAAGACTTGTCTACATTTACCGACTGCGCTAGCGGTGAAGGAAAACATCGTTAGTCGTGAGGAAAAAAACTGGGGAAAAACCGACATGGTGAGAAACTTTTGTTAATCGAAAGTAGTGCATTCTTACAATATCTTCACCCTAAGTAACTTAGAATGAGAATGTGTATACTTAAAGAAAATACAATTTTAAAAAATGCCTCCTAGAGTGCTAAAAGAGAGAGGTAATGTGAGTATAATAAAAGTCTGCTTTTAACACCGTCAATAATTTAAATCTCGTGAAGACAGAGATAAGCGTGAGGGAGATGGGTCCCGACCGACCTCATATCGCCGACATTAACTCACAGCCGCACGTTATGGGAACAGGTTATCTGTTACCACTAAATATCGGTTCAACTAAAGGAAGACTGGTTTCCGACTTTACATTTGGTAGAATTATTTGTCAGCAGAAGTTTCTTTGCCAATTTACTCTTTAAACGTTCCAAAGGACACTTTTAAATTTTTCAATAGGTACCTATTTTAGTTGCAAATGTACTAATTTTTTTTAATTTTGATTTTTATTTAACTCAATTTATTTGTTCATGTCAAAAAATATTACACGAATGTCAACATCTGTCATATGTAAATGTTATAAGAGAGGTTAATTCTATGTCAATAAAGCCAGTTGGTTTTAACACGTCTACTGGTGTGTTTCATTTGAGCTCCTATAACTACCACATGGTGTCAGGTGTGGCCCAGTGGCGTTTTTCGGTTGTTTGTTTTTTTGTTTTACATCCTTAGTCTAATAAACCACTCCGAGTCGCACCCGGCGGGAAGGTGCCCATCACGCTGGCAGCGTTTCCACGCTGAATAGCCAGCGAGATGCGCTGCACCAGGTACGACTCTGCGCGGTGGTCACCTGAGCACCAGGTACGACTCGGCGCGGTGGTCACCTGAATATACTATTTTAGTTTATATCCAGTTTAGAACCCGTATAAACTTTCAGGATCATGTCTTAAAAAAGACAAAAATCTTAAGTCTATTTTCTCATCAATTAACTATAAGTAGCACATTTTAATTAAGTGTTAAAAAAGGGCCATTATCTCTCGGTCTATTTGGCTGCAGCGCCGCGCCGCCAGCGTCTTGTGGACATAAATCAAAGCGGGACAATGCTAATGCTGGGGAATTAAAAAATACTCGCGAGG
Source organism: Hofmannophila pseudospretella (assembly GCA_947369225.1). Classification (NCBI taxonomy): domain Eukaryota; kingdom Metazoa; phylum Arthropoda; class Insecta; order Lepidoptera; family Oecophoridae; genus Hofmannophila; species Hofmannophila pseudospretella. The sequence continues at coordinate 9,470,755 of OX376316.1, forward strand.
CCCGCCTGAAATAAAGGACTTAACAGACTTCGTGGTTAATGAATTACTTTTGCTAATTTTTCATTCAGGGGCCGGATTTCGAAGAAATATACTTTTTTTCTGGGACCGAAAGCGGTTAGCGGAATCTGTTTTGTCAGCACACTCAGAATTGAACACAAAATACTTGCTGTTAAGAAAGAATCTACATTAAATATTTTTGCGAGATATCGGTATTTGTTACCGGTATTGGAGCACAAGAGTCTACCTTAACATCATGCGTACTGTGTTCAATTTGGAATGTGCTACAATAGTAGTTTATGCAACAGCCACGTAATGATAGCGATTTTAACATGATCCCTGCTAGATGAAGCGACGATCTGCGCAAGGTGGCAGCGACTGGATGAGAAGAGCCGAAGATCGGGCTCAATGGCGCGCCCTCGGAGAGGCCTCTGTCCAGCAGTGGACTAGAGTAGGTTGCTGATGATGATGAAGATTCTAATACCTGAAATAATTGTCGTTTGACTGGGTTGTAAGCTAGTCTTCTAGATGTCCTTTGCAAATTTTTTTTACTTTAGCTTTTATTTATTGACTACTTAACCCGCATTTGACCTCGATCTCGCCTGATGGTAAGCGACGATGAGGTCGACGATGGAGCATGCGGGTCCAGTAAATGCCTATTCACTCTGGCCTTGAAGATCCCAAGGTTGTAGGTTTCGGGAAATACAGACGCCGGCAGCCTGTTCCATTCCTTAACCGTTCTAAGCTTATTTTCCTCAGTATTTTTCAGATTTCAGATTAAATCTGAATACGTCCCAGCTTCCCAAATAAAACATCTGAGACAATCATGATGTATTCACAAGCCAAGTGCCCTCTGCCGACGTATTAATTAATCACTGCAGATTAAACGTGAAATACGAACCGCGAGATAACCAGGAAAACACTTCCTTAAGAAAAGAATAATTGCCATCTCTAGTATTTGAAAAAAAAATCATTTAACAGACAAGAATCGTATTACCAAAATTGAGAATTTTGATCCTGACGTGATTTATTTTTTCAGTTAATCAGTAACTAACATGTAAGGTTGGCCAAAACAAGATAATAAAAAATTAACAAAATTAATACTAAAACAATATAAAAGAAGATAAGATAAGAGATATAGATAGATAGATTATAGAGGATAACTTAGCATCAGATAACTAAGTAATTGAAATACGTAAGTACCTTTGCGCACGTTCCTTCCTTCATGGTAAGTACAATTCAGTGAATAAGTATGTCGCCAAAATATCCCAGCTCTATACTATACCCACGATACCGTTCCAGCCAGTAAGTTCGCTTCGCCAAGGCGACCGTTAAAATTAAACGCCAAAGTTGCCGAGTCCCACAGTGAGTACCGAGCCGAGAATAAAGAGTAATGAAATAAGCGTTATGGAGATAAGTCGAGTGTGCGCGACTGTACCGTCGGCACTCGCGAATCTTACGGTTATTTGCATCAAGTCTGCTATCATCTTTAATTGCATCTAATAGACCGTTTGGGTGCAAAAGGTATTTTTCCCAAAAGAAAGAAAGAAAGGAAGGAATAATTTATTTTCAACAGCGCACAAATACAAAAAATTAGGTACAGAAGATAAAAATAATATTAAACAAATATATTATAAAAATAAATAAACAAAAGTAATTAAGTTTGATGAAGGTGGTGTGCAGCACCGGAAAAAGGGGACTGCCTCAGCCTGTTGCCGCAGCGTTTTAGCACTGCGGCGCTGATTAAACGTCCATACACAGGCATAGCGTTTTTGAAGTGAAACTTCTTTTGGCGCATCTTGCGCTCTTTCTGAACAGTGAACCAAACTGAACCGTCACGCTCGAGTCGGTGACGCTGAATCGGGTATACTCGGCTCCATTCGACATCAAGCGCGCTCGGGTCGGTGACGCTGAATCGCGTATTCTCGGCTCTATTCGTCATCAGCTGTTATCAGCCACGTTTACTGTGTAGCAAGGAGTGCATCGTTTCAAGAATTACGTTTTTATTACTATCAATTTGTGCTGAGTGTTACTAAGAAGTGAAAAATTGATTTCGTATCAAGGTAAATTCTCGAATTTCTCCAGAAATATGAAAGACTCAGAGGGTAAAACAGAGTTCCCTGTAAAAGGTTCTGAGGCACGATCTAAGTCGTGCTTTGCGTGTTTTTTTGTAAGTTTTCACTTATATCGTGTGGTCATAAGCACACACCCTCTTTTTTATGGAGTTTTTTTAGTATATCTGTTTCGTACAATTAGCGATGTATTTTTTCATTATATTCTTAGCCCTAATCTATTTTTTTTAAATTCCGAAAGACAACAAAGAATTAAAATTTACACTGTAATGACGATACTTACTTAGAATACAAGTGCTTATTTAAAATTTTCCATCTGAATAGATAAAGCTCACTGGTACGACGTAGAATTTCTTTGCTGACTATACTACCTTCAGTAGGTACTATCAGTGAATAATATTATTATACAGCTCCCAGTTGGCTCTTCTTTTTGAATAACTATACTTTGCATTTGTTGGCTGTGTTCGTAGAGTATCTTTCCGAATGCGTACTCGTACAGTGAAAATTTTGATATAGAAATAGTAGTTTATGCAACGGCCACGTTATGATAGTGATTTTAACATAAGAACTGTTTATGAAACGAAACCAAGCTGGGTTTCATAATAGATCGTTCGAGTGTAAACACTCGATTTTTTAAAATCTCAGTAAAGAGTTTTTATGTGTAATAAAAGTATGTTTATGAAATATATTTTTTATTGCAAATGTTTGAAAAACGTATGAAACGCTTGATTAATCGGTCATTACTCTCGGCTCCATTACACCCGCGAGTGTAATGACCAACTTATCTCACTAGTATCATAATGTTCAATTTCTGAAAATAATTCTATCATCGTAGGAACTACCTATGATAAAAGTGGTTTCCTCTGTCTACCCCTTCGGGGATTATGGACGTGAGAGTTATGCTAGGCTATGCTATATCATTTTACAGTTTTTTATGCGACGGTGAAACTTACTATCAGGTCAACACAATACAATTAAAAAAAATATTGTAAGAACAGCTTATATGAATCACTTTTTATCTCGAATGAATTATGAAATTCTATTATAATGACACCACTTGTGCTTCTTCAACAGATTGATAATTTGATTACCAAAATAAAAAGTAGAATTCAGATAAAGTTCAATTATTTTTGTTAAATTCAACACGCAGTTAAAATTGTTGCTAAATTTAAACCTAACGACAAACGACAAAATGATGATACAGTATGATATATAACCTTAGTTCAAAACTTTATTTTTTCCTTCATTATCATTAAAAACAAAGAAACTTGTATTGTGTAGGTACTTGAATCCCAGTAACATCCAGTCCAAAATCCTAACTTGCAAGACGAGTCATTACGGCAAACCCGCCGACTGTATCATCTCATCGACGGCTCGCTGGAAACTGAGGCATCACTCGAGTGGGCGTGTCCCTACGGTGGGCGGGGCCTCCGCCTACCAGCAGCAAGCCCCGCCCACCACGAGGAACCGCCTCGTCTGGACTAAAAACGCGTGACAGGTGGGCGTGGCTTAAGTAAAGTATCGTCGTTAAGGACACTTTATCAAGTAATTTGTTAGCTTCGATTTAAAATTTATTCGTCTCGCCAAATTGCTGAATGAACGATTTTGATAGTTGCCTGTAAATTGTAGTGATTACATAAGTGTAAGGCTTATTTTTACGATGCTTACTTATACTTATTTTTTCGTGCAAGGATTATTTTTACGAATTGATGATGCTCCAAACCATAAAAGGTTTGGATCTAATATGTTTCTTAATTTTTTTATGATATTTATCTATATTATTAATCAATCAATCAATCATTTATTCGTGAACATAGGTAATAACAAGTAAGTGTACAGTTTAAATGAGTTGGTATCACTATGCTCCGTCGTTTGACATACAAATATTTTCAATAATTTGTTAAAAGTCAATATTATATAAATTATTAAAATTAAATTAAAACAGTTGACTAGTAGTAGTATTATTAATAGTAAGTAATAGTAGTAGTAGTGTTAATAGTCAGTAATAGTAGTAGTAGTATTAATAGTCAGTAATAGTAGTAGTAGTATTAATAGTCAGTAATAGTAGTAGTAGTATTAATTCAGTATACTACATATATACACTATACCTATATATACTTATTCTAACTGATTTTATTTTTAATAGTATGTTGTTGTTTCAAGCTTAATACAGTTCCAGCAGACCCAATTTACTGTAGTTATAAGTATTTATAATTAACTAATTTGCGTTTACCACAGAAATCGGATAGTGCACCGGATATCGAATTTCAAAATCTTTGGCGCTTACACATTTTTTAACACAATTTATTTTAATCCTTTGCACACCCTTTATTAATGGCATCTTAATTCCTTAAACATTCCATGTTGTTTTAAATAACTTAGATGAAAAATTCTAGTCATCTTAAAGCGCAAAGTAGGGGAGGGGGTATGGGAGGGATGGGGGGGGAGGGGTATGGCAGGTATTTCTTTGTGCAAGTTGTTGGCATCAGCGCCACCTTGCATACTTGAACAACAATGGTGGCTGGGTAGCGGTAGCTAGCTGCGAACTACGGCTTTAGGATTTAGGACCAACGTTGCAACGTCCGTAAAGTTAAGCTCGTAGCCTAGTTGCGAGCACGATCTGAAAGTGATCGTGCAGGTTAAGCGACGTTGGCGCGGCCGGTACCTGGATGGGTGACCGCTAGTGGCATATTTTATCTGCCTACGGGCGGCCTGAACAACTCTGACAAATAGGTTGGCCACTAACCATACGATAAGCAGGCAAGTTTCCATTTAAATGCATGTTATCCGTTTCTACCATAGCACTAGTAGACACTCATGTGAGTATAAAACTAGTTTATTGGTTACTGCGATGCGGAAGTTCAAAACATTTGTATAAAGTCGTACCTATAAGTTAACGTAAATAAAAATATAGATTTGTTACTTACATATTTTAAAATGTTTTAAATACAAAATCGAATCGTGTGTATTGCCAAATAATTTATTTAAATGAAGAGCATTTAAATATGTATGTACCTTTACTATTTAAAGTATTAACAAGCAGGTCATAGTTTTTATTAATTTAATTCTTAGTACAAGCCAGCTCCATACTACTTACCATCTCGCAACCGGGTGTCATGTACCGTAAAGCAAGATATTCTAACCCTTTGTAAGAGATCGTCCCCCACCCCCTCCTCTTTGATGTACCCGAGATGGCTCCAATTATTTCTGATGGAATTTTAACCCTGCTACAGTAATGTGACGTCATAATGCTGTGTATTTTGTAAATTACGAATAATTTAATAAAATAAATATTAATAAGTAATTTTAGGTCCCGATTTGTGAAATTAAAATTAGTAAAATTAAGAAATTATAAGTGAAATCTTACGTCTATTGAGTGTTTTCTGAGAAGTTTCTCATCCCGTTACTTACGCTCTTTTTCCGTTCCTTGATCTATTTCTTACCCTTGATTTTATTATCTGTAGGTAAACAAGTTTAATTTACTTTATTATTCATGAGGAACAGCGAAAGAGCGTATATGGGGATTCGATAAATTTCTCAAGTAACACTCTTTTGATGGACTTTTAAATACATACATACCTTCACGCTGTATCCCTTGCGAGGTAGACAAAGAGAACGGAGCGCCACGAATATCTCTCTCACTTTTAAATACGTTTTTTAAATACATTATTTATGATGTTGTAATAAAATGTGTTTTCATAATTATACTTATGTCATCATATCTTTGAACTTCATTAGATTATAATAAAAGAAACTTCACATAGCACATAACAAGCTTTAAGTATTATTCATTAAATAACGTTTTCCAATATGTCAACTTAGAACCCGACCATTACTAACTTAGTTTCGCCTAACTGAACCTAAAATTAAACCTTCAGGACTTATTCATTACGCGTCTCTCCGAGAATAGCTCATAGCGTATTGATTTTCTGAGTCCATCTACGTCACAACAATTAGCCTGTGAGCTTACCTAATTTATGGGCCTACCTAAGCCGGCCCGACACTGATCCGAGTTGTCTGAGCCACAAAATTTTTACGAGACCCCTGGGCCTTACTCGATTTAGAAGCATATCGCCCATTCATTAATGATACCTCCCCACTACGTAATAAATACGAATAAAGCTGAAATCGTAATTAACTGAAGGAATTTTTTGAAACGACAATGGCTGAAATACTAAGGTAAGAGACTGTTGAAACGACCATGGGTCAAAGACTACGGCGCAAGCGTCGCCGAATCGAATCCACCTTAGAACTGACCTGCTAGGACAGGTAATTTAGTTAGAGTGTTAATGAAGATTATTTTGTAGTGTGAAAAACATTACCAATGTTTTTTTAACGGAAAATAAATTCATCTGAACCAAATGTGGTTCCTTTTTATCGATCAAAAACTCTAGTCCCCAAGATTTTTAAAAAATATTTATTTACCCATTACATTTGACTTTACAAAAAAATTTCCGCCAAACGGTATTAACAGTTCATTCATTCACTTGTATCTGAGTACTGCTCTAGTGTGCTACATTAAAATTACCACTTTCAATTAAATCGATTTTCTTTATTTCCGTAATAAATTGATTTTGTTTTCAATAAATTGATAAGCTAATAACAGAAACAAAATACTGCCTTAATTAAAACGAATCCATTCTAAAGACAGTCTGCGTTCGGCGAACCGTGTGACGACATTAGCTGCTACCGAACGATAAACAATTTCCAAATGTTCTGCCTTATACTGACGTCATAATCCATCTGTTGTCGCAAAATAAATGAGTTTCGAGTTTAGTAAGCTTTCACAAAACATGAAGGTTCTAATAACGGCGACATCTTCGTATAAAACCAAGTTTGATGACGCATGGTTTCCTACGAAGAAAAAATATTTCTTCGTAGATAACCGGGTTTTCTACGAAGAATTGTTTTTCCTTATAGATAATCGTTTTAATTTTTGATAGTTCCATAATGGAACTACTCAATGGAACTACTGGGATCAAACAAAAAACTCTGCAGCTGTTTGTCAGGTCTACAGTTCATTGTAGAAACTGCGAACCGTTACAAAAGAAAAAGGTAACGCGCGCACGTGAAAATACACACTCTGTGCTTAGAAAGAAAGATCATATTTACAACACCCCTTTTTTATTTTTATTTTATTTATAACAAACACATTACTTAGAGAACTACAGTTGGAAATTAAATTAATAAAAGAAACGCATTGATTACATAGAAATCCACATTTTGAAATATATAACACGTTGCTTAACGATCTACATTTGGAAGTTAAAGAATAAAGCGTGCTACGGAAAGAGCAATTACTCGGAGTATCTCTGATAGATCGAATCCGAAATAAGGAGATCGCTCATAATATTTAAAAATATACCTTAAGGTACTTATTTGCAATAAAAAATTAATATATTTCACTTTTATCAACATGTAAAAAGAAGAGAAAACATTGTTCTAAAGATGATTCTTCTTATCTATTCTATAGATAATTTTGGTCAGTCTAATTAAACAAGATGTCGTCTGATTCTCAGTCTACAGTCACCTTAAGCCTGGCCAGAGGCATCAGTTATCAGTGATTACCTCCTAATTGTGCTCTAATCAGACGTTAATTACTGCCTGCGAACCACGCGTGACGTCATTATGCAGGTCCGGGGCAGTGTCATGGTACTCATGACAATGTGTCATGTGATCCAATTTGTCAAGGATGCTCTAAAGAGCATGAAGGATGCTCTACAGATTCTAAAGAATGATGCAATGTATGTATTTGGTAGGTGTGTGGGGTATTTGTTTTATGTACCTAATTATGTATTTGTTTTATGTCCCTAACTATGTTGATCTTTAATTGTTTATCAGTATTTTAATTATATCTTTGTTTATTCTGTTTAAATAGTTTATAATATTTTCAATATTTGTTAACGCTGCACAATTGTATGGTTTGTATGCCAGCGTTTCCTACACAATGTAAATTGTTTTTGGAATATACGAATATGAATATGAATATGTCACCATTCGGCACACAGTTATTTATGTGAATAAAGTAGTATTGACAAATGTTCTTTTGGTAGACAAACGTATTAATATACATACATACTAGGGTATGCAGAACCGGGTAACCGGGAACCGAGAATCCGGTTCTCGAGCCGATTTTTCGCCGGTTTTCAGAACCGGTTCTGAAGCCTTAGGTACCGGGTTTTCGGTTTTCGTATCATTCGTTAATAATCTGTAATTCCGAGGACAAATAGTATAGATTATTTTTTCAACCTGTAATTATCAATAAGTCAATAATTAGGTATTTGTGATATTTTATATAATTTGTTGTAATTTCTTAAGTAGAAAGTGGAGTTTCTTGCTTCAGTTTCTGGAACAGAACTTTTAAAAACCATAGAAAGATTGTAGAATCTTCACGTAAAATAGAGTCGAATGTTCTGGAATGGAGACATATAATTCTGAGAAAGAGTTCCGGTAGTATTTTGGTTAGTTTTGCTTGAACTATACTAGGAACTTGACTTCTTTCATAGAAATGAGGTTTACCCACACCCCCGTAATGAACCGATTCTGGAACCGGGTACCCGGTTCTAGGAGCTCGGAACCAAAAAATACCCTGTTCTAAATTTTTGCACGGTTCTGCATTCCCTAATACATACATACATAAACTTTCTCGTTTGACAAAACAATTAGAAAAGTATTGAAGAAGTTAGTGTTTAGACCCGACCAAGAAGGAGTACACATATCGCACCATGTTGCAGCTTTTATTTGAACAAATTTCTTGAACGATTACGCAGATAATAAAAGTGCCAGTGACAAATTCTTGACAGGCTTAGGTTCCTACATATTGTTTACTGTATACTAGTAAAGAATTGTTATACCACTAATTGGTTGTAATAGTTCATTTATATAATAGTGCACATGCTAATGTATTTCTTTTTGATAATGAGAAAGTAAAAGATCATCTTTTGTACAAACTTTTTTAAAGCCCTAGCCCTAAGTAAGTACCTATACCTAGATAACAATGATGGCTATCTTCCATTACTATTTGCTTCATGCTAGATAGTTTGACTTTAAAATACCACTAAAATAATAACGTAAACTAGCCACTTCAAATGATTTGCCACGTCACGACACAACGGCCGGCATTAATTCATTACCATGACGTGCGCATCCGATATGTCGCGTCATACGAGCGGCCGTCAATCGCGGTGATTAGCGGCTGTGATTGCGCATTGATCGCCTGTTTGTCCATACCCTGTGGATGTGTCCACACAAGTTCATGTCTGTACGAAGCCATCCAGTGCGATAGTATCCTATATCATACCTTTTCTAGTGATTTTACATATCGTATAAGTATGCGAATAATACAAGTACCAAAGACCAAAGTGGTATGTACATATATATAGGCTTACCGCTTGAATGAGAAGACGCCTTAGGTAACTGCTGTGCAATAGAGGGTGCCGCATGCGCAAAGGCATCGTCGTAGATCTATATGAAAAGATGCTGACTGAGTATATTTTAAAAGATCTCAAGATTCTCAAGGGTCGTCATGTCTCTGGGTCATCCAGCTGCTATAAGTTTTCTCTATCTAGTTCCCGTTACTCCGCCAAGGAATTTGGGGCCAGTAAAGATATATCCATGCTTCTCTGTTTTGCGCCAGGTCGGGAAATTCATTAAATGTCTTTCCTAACGTCTCTGCCTCCATCAAAACAAACCGCTTCCAAGTAAATTTTGGGCGGCATAGCCTTCTAGCAGGCTTCCATTAGTAGTCAGTCACTGGTCCTTTGAAATGATTGCAACGATATAAGTATTAGCCGGTTATAATTACCTACCTATATTGTAAGTACGTATACTTTAGATTTATTATAACGAATAATCTAATTCTAAAAAAATCTAATTTCTAAACTACTACTACTACTAATATTGAATAATTTAAAAACCATACGAACTTTTAGTAACTATAAAGCTAAATCAACTACCTATTTCGTTTCCAAATCCGTTAATCCTTTAACCCGGCCAAAATATGAACTAGTGCCGCCATAAAAAATTGTCGTAAAGCCATAACAGAGCGGAACGTGCAAATAAACGGCGCGCCGTAAAACTGTCGAATCGAATGGCCGATGCAGTTGACCGGCGCGCGGCGGTGCGCGTTCACATGAAAAACACTTTCCATGTGCCTTATTTTTTTTAAACGTAGGTGGTGTAGTGGCTAGAACATCCGGTTCCTAATACGATATCTGGGTTCCTTTCACATCTTCACCATCGGATGCCATCGTGAAATGAAGGTCAGCAGTAGCTTATATATTATATATTTTATTTATTTGTCAGTTTCACAGCATATTACACATTAAATATATAAATCAAACAATTAAAAATCTATAGATACCAGTTACGAAATCAAACTGTTACAAAGCTATTTAAAAAGGTAATTGAGCAAGTAGTTACAAAATGAAAGAGAAAATATTAAAAATAAAATAAAACAGAAAATAAAGAAAATAAAACAGGCTTTACGATATGTTTGAGTGCTAACGGTGCGTGTGTGTGTATGTGTGTGTGTGTATGAGAGAGAGAGAGAGGTGTGGATAATGGTAGTGAGGTTGGGAGAGAGAGTGGAACAGGAGAAGGAAGGACTAAGACCGGGCCAATTGACGTATGACTTCGTTGACGAACTGAGAGCGACTAAGGAAGAAAATGTTAGCGGTGGAGAAAAATCGTTCGTGTAGATCAATGCTCCGGTTAAGAGGTGAGTGTAGCGCATCGTTAGTGTGCACGCGCACATGCTCTAACAGGTGCGGCAGGTGGCGCCGAGCGTGCACCTCCGGCGCGCCCAGCATCAGGCGCTCCACCAGCTCGGGGCTGTCCACTCTATTGCTGATGATATCGTGTGGCATTCTCAAATCTGCAACTGCAACTGCTTAGATGCACTATTTTTTTTAATTATATTTTTTCGAAAACTCTTGTACCTATTGACTGGGTCTCATATAGGGATATGAACAGGGCCGATGGGTACTTTTTCCAACGTAAAGATCTATTTACGTACCTACTACTAGTGAAAATCTGAAAATCGCGGCCTACCAACTGTTTTTATTATATTTGAAATAGAAATAAAAAAAATCTAGTCTTCTTCTTGTCGTATGGTCAGTAGCCAACCAATTGTCAGAGTTGTTCACTTGTTTCACAAGTAATATAAGGCTCTAATCTCTTAGCCGTTACCCATAACTTACATTCTACTTACGACCTATAAAGGAAACACATGATAAATCTCATACGTGGCATCGTTAGCCCTAATATGTACACGTCACAGAATCAGGTGCGGGCAGGGATCACACAGGCATTAATAATGATAAATTCGCGTCATTAATTCGGTGGATTAGTCGCGGAGGCGGCGTGCGCGCCGCCGATAACCAAATATTAACTCAATTAGTACGAGACGGACCCCGGCGCATTCAAATGTCTGCTAATCCCACCCCGTGTGTTCCGAGGTTCCGAGCCGACTGGAGGAGGAATTAGTGGACAGTCGCCGCTGGGAATTTTAGATAGTCCTTTTAAGTCTATAATATTTAATATCACTAGATAGAATAAAACAAAGACCCCGGCACGTCTGTCTGTCTGAGAAGGCTAACGTGGAAACGGCTGAACGTATTTTGTTCCATGTTTCACTTATATGTATATGTCGCAGGGAAATAGCCGAATACCCTAGGAATTTGGCCAAGACTGTTGCTTTGAGGGTCCGGAGCACATTTAGCGGAAGGTGGATATGAAGGGTGGGCAGTTTCCCCGTTGTTCTTTCCTCCATACTACCTTCTCTTTAAAAAGGTTTAGGACGGTACTTACGTACACGCAATATTTACAGCCCCTCCCCTAACCTAACCCAATCAAATATAAACCCAAAAATCTCTGTTTATATATACGAGTATATATATATACCTTTAAATTAACCCGTGCATATCCGGGGCGGGACGCTAGAAAAGTTATAAATGGAATTGGAAGTTATCTTAGTCGGCCACTCTTCTCTCCTACTACCACTTTTATTTAACCAAGTATCAACAGCGTTACAATGAAAACACCAACCTTTCAAGAAATTCAGCGTCACTCAATATCTTGTTACTTTGGACTCAAGTGTAGTGGCCTAGAAAGGTATCTGATCAGTTTTTCAACAAAAGAGTGTGTAGAGGTAGAACGAATACGCGTAGCTTGTCGTACTATGCGTAGCACGTAGTAGACAATGTGCTACGTGGTTAGTTACTTTTCTGGTATCAACTGTACACAAGTAAACACACAACAAACAAACAGTCCACAGCCAGACACGTACCGGCTCCCAGAATCAGTACTGTGATCTGACCACATTTATACCTTGAGATATATTTTTTACCCCCGACCGGTTGAGGGAGGGCGTGTTATAAGTTTGACATGTTTGTCTGTCTGTCTGTTTGTTTGTGTGTTTGTCTGTGGCATCATAACTTAACAACGGATGATCCGATTTGGACACCGTTTTTTTTAAATTTAATAGAGAATTTTGTCGAGAGTGTTCTTAGCTCGGTCTGACAAAAATTGGATCAGTGATTTCCAAGATCTTGCAGTGTCTTTGATGTCAGATGGGATCTCTGGAACGGTAATAGTTCGAATTTGAGTTCAAATATTCAGGTTCATCATCTGAAACCTTGAGGACCTGATGATGAACAGGAAAAAGTAAGGGCATATAATAAGTAATGGTACGTCGGGGGGTTTTAATTTAGAGTTATTTAGATACTTGAATTACTACATGCCGTAGTGTTGAAAGTAAACTTTTGATGGCAAATCATTTTATCTATCTAAATTGGCAATATACTTATAAATTATATTATATAAAGTTGAAAGTTATAACAATTAGCAACAGTGAATCAGTTCATAATTACATTAATCCAATTAATGTGTATGCCAATCGTAATGACACATGCATTTAACAATGACAGAGCACCGACGAGAGGTGTAACAGCTGACGTGGCAAGCTTATGGCTCAATGTGACATTACGCATCCATCATCCTCATACTCCATAGGTACTTATAAATATACATACGTAAATCTTCACACTTGCAACGCACACTGAATGGATATCTAAATAACATTTAAATACAAATATATAGTAATTTATTAAAATTATTAAAATAACTAAATTACACAGTAAATTATACTAAAGACATGAACTACTGTGTCAGTTAATTTACTCGTAAAATCGCTTGTTACGATTTGACAATTAAAATACATGACCCAGCCCGCTCCTTGCACAGAGTGTCCCGAGGAGGCTGGCGGCGTTGCCTCGCTGTATGGTGAGGCGCAATTGTTGGGAAAAGTAGAGGCCAACCAGTTTTTAGTCCCGGGACGCGTCTAGGTAGAAGTTGAGTTTCTAAATATTAGATCTATGTATAAGACTATCTATGTCGTATTTACCATCGCATGGAACTATGGGATGACTTTTCCAATTATGAAAAAACTTGCTGCCTCTTGATTTTATACATATAAACCAAAATTACTTGTTGCGTTTTTTTGATCAGAAGTCCCAAAATTTCTACAGCAACGGGATCATGTCACTACCTATAAGATGGCAAAAAGTCATCGAACAAAATGGCACATATATACTATAATTAAATGTAAATAAACTTTGAAAAAAAAAACGTCTTGAGTTTTCATATAAAATGCGAAGGAACTTTTTCCCCGACCTTATATAAACCTACCTACATACATTGTCTAATTACATATCCCATAGGTATATTAGGTAAGGGAGTCGGTGTATGTGTGAACAAACATGCACGAATAGATGACGACTGTAATTTGACATATAATTGAAGTGTCGTCATCTACTCGTAGTTGTATACCCCGACCAGGCGCCACACTGGTAGTTTTATAATCTGTGTTATGGAATTATGCAGTGCAGTGTGTTATGCAGTATGGCGAGTGGTTTTTTAGTTTCTGGTCAGGGTATAATATATGCTTGCGCCTTACCCACACATGTACTGACGACTTCCTTAACTGATTTAGTTATACATTTAGATATATACAACAATACAATCGTAAATCTGCCACAATGAATTCGCTTGAACAGCTTTTCTTTACAAAACAAACGTCTCCGGCCAAAAGCAAACTTAATCCAATCCGCGACTGAGCGAGTAAGACGTCGGGCTCAAACAAATTATTTGACATAATATCGTTAATTAGAAACCCTCTTTGTAACCGAGGGTAGGGTAATTAGGTTCGGATGCTCTGAATGGGCCCTTTTTCTGCTCGTTACGACTGAAACAAAGGGGCAAAGAAGTAAACAGACCGTATTCAAGCTAGAATTTGCATTAGACTCGACAATGGGAGAAAGAGTTTGACTTTAATTCTATTAGGGTATGGTTTTGTGCTGTCGATTTTTGTTGGAATCGGTTTAATTATTAAGTAGATTTTAATTTTGCTTTTGGTTATAGATAGATATTGTTTAATTACAAACAAAAACTTGGGGAACTGAAGAAGAAAGGAATGAAGATGAATGTATGCAAGACAAATGTTATGGTTATGGAAAGGGAAGATAGTGTGTCTGAATGTATGATAATAGATGGTAAAAGGGTTGAACAAGTCAAAGAATTCGTATATTTAGGGAGTTTGTTCACTAGGGATGGTAATTGTGAGGGTGATATAGAAAAGAGAGTAAAAGTGGGAAATTCAGTGAATGGAGCCTTACATGCCATTGTCAGCAGCCGATATGTATCGAAAGAGGCGAGAGTGGCAGTTCACAATTGCGTGTTAGTACATAGGTACATAGGCCGATGTATGGCAGCGAATATTGGTTATGGCAAAAGAAGAATGAGAGCCGATTAAGCTGTGAAAATGCGTTCATTGCGTAGTGTGGTGGTGTAACAGTGTGTGACAGAATAAGGAACAGTGTAATAAGGGAAAGGTGTGGTGTGCAAGACAATGTTGTGAGTAAGATTGAAAGAGAGATGTTGAGATAGTTTGGACACGTAGAAAGAAAGAATGAAACGAGAGAACCGAAAGAGATGTATAAGGAAAAGGTGAATGGAATGGTAGGAAAGGGGAGACCTAGAAGGACCTACGTCCACCAGATTGCGGATGTTCTAAAGAAAGGTCAGGTGCAGTCAACTACTAACCGAAGAGCGTATATGAAGCGATTGATATGTGTGGAAGAAGAGAGAACTGTTTGTCAGGATCGTTGCAGGTGGAAATCTTTAGTCATGCGGGAAACAGGCATGAATTTATGTATGTATAAACAAATAGATTTGATATTGCCACAGAAATCGGATTAGAATTTTCAAGTCTTTGGATATTACTTTGCATGAACAAACATGAATGTAAAAAGTGCCATCGCCGTCGGGTACGGCGCAATTATTTCCTCCAATTACACACATGCTATTGTTACATTAAATTAATTAACTATTATCGTGGTTGGCCTATAAACACATAACCTCACAATCTGCGAATTAATCTAGGGTTAAAGATTGGTGCAAGTGGGGCTTAGTTTTTTTGCCTTCATTCTCAAAACTCTTGTTCCGTTTCAGCTAATCTTAAGGTTAAAAAAACTAATTTGGAAATTAAGTATGGTTCTGATTTGAAGACGTCTCCCCTCTCGAATTAATTGCGACGCCATTGTTCCGGCTGATTTGATTCTGTGACTCTGTATCTATAGGGCACAATCATAATAACGAGCTTAGCGGTCCACGCGTACGCAGCATCGAGGTGCACGTGGAAATTAAATAAAATTTAATTATCTGAAATAAAAAATTAAAAAATTCGAAAAATATCTGAATGATATTTTAAAATAAAATGAAGTTGAAATGAAATTACTTTTATTGGCGACAAATACGGTACAATTACTTTTATTGGCGACAAATACGGTACAATTTCAGATAACATAAAAATAGAATTATAAGTGTTCAGCGTATCGCGCGTAGTAGCACGGCATTAAAAAAAATATAAGTTTATACATTAATTAGTAATAAAATATAGTTTATACACTAACACTAAAATTCATAAAATTAAAATCAATCAAATATGTCAGTTTCATGTAAAATTTTGAAAAGTGATGACTGATAAATCTCATGATACCTCTTTATAAAAGCTATGATAAAGAAAGATAAGATTACCTATTACCTTACTGTAATCTTACTTACAACTAACGGCTTTATAGTAAGTATGCACGTGATACGTTATCCGATAATAAAACACAATATGCCTCGGGAAGGTGGACGGGTGGATGGTCGAGCTTTTATTCTTTTGTAATGGCTGTGGATAGAAGTCGAAAAGGCCCCGCCATGGCTTTTTTAATAATTCACTTTCATAGATAGGTATTTCATGGTCTACGTATGTTTTTCTACGTGCTTCGAAGTATTAAAACTATAAATATTCGTGATACATAATTATGGCCTTTACTGCAATATTAAAATTTCTGTACCGATTACAAGAAACAAAATATCATGAAGAAACGAGTGCCCGTGACTTTTTTTTCACCTACAGCAGCATGCTACAAGTATGATACCTGGGAAGTGTAATTTTGAATTCACTAGCATACGTATGAATCTACAGCGCCTTGTCATACGCACTCTTTCCCTGACAATTTCAACAACTTGCTCCTAATTGTGTTTGCGATTCCTTTAGAAAGCTTTTGACTCCACTCCAATTGTGAGAACTCGTTTTGAAACGACGTTAAATACGACCGAATTTCAGATAATTAACTCAGATTACGTTCTTTCAGCATATAATTCGCTTTTGTTGCAGAAAATTTTAAGAAAAGCTAATTCTGACGTAACTTTGGATTGGAATAGGGACAAAATGCTTTGTTGTATTAATAATTGGTTGTTTTGCGTTTGTTTTATGAGTTTAGTGCTCAGTTCAACTAACATAAGTAACACGACAAGAGGAAGAATTAGTTTTCAAATAAATCAAGAGGTTTCTGTCAGTAGTCATTTACGAATGATTATAAAGTTATAAATAAGTATCTTCAGTCATTCGGACGCTACGTAATTAGGGTTTTGTTCCACCTGCAGTCACCTGATTTGTTCGCTGTGTACGATATATACCAGTAGATTATACTCAAATAATATACTGTTTCACGGTATTGTTATTGTATTTTATTAATTACGACCGGTATCGTTTACACATCTTCAGGTATTCAACTTCAGGAAGATGAGTAAACGAAACCGGTCGTAATTAATAAAATACAATAAAAATTCCGTGAAACAGTATATTATTTAGTCAAATCATGTACTACAAGTTTCACAAAGTTCCAACAATCGCAAGTATTAACCATTTATAAATAAGTCATCACTTTTTTAGAATTAAAATATATTTTTTTATTCAATTTTATCTCCCTTTTCCCAAGGGGGTGCAGGCGAGCGGTCCCAGTGCAGATTGGTGGATTTCTCACGCCTTCGGATTTTTGTTCTTCTTAGGCATGTTGTTTTTCCTCACGTTATTTTCAATCACCTTTATACCTATGGATCAGTCGGTAAATGTACTCGTACGTAAGTGAATCCATTAATTGGTATGTGCGAGGTGAATTTCACAGTTATTTTTCTAATTGAATGTCATTATTACACAAATTAATTTGAAAACACAGATAATACATTACACTAGGTCTACACTGTTACGAAAATTCTGATAATTCTAGCGACTCAATAAAAATCCATACCCTATTGTGTATATTAAAGTTATGAAAACAATAGCCCAAACCACTATGCGAAAACCCAATATCGGGCATCGGGTAACTTAAACTCGATGCAAATTCGGAAAAACCTATTATAATCTGCATCGCACACCGGTGGACGCTCTTTTCATTCGATGCCTTTTGTTGGGGGATTCAATTAAGTTTACATCGGCGCCGAGGTCAGTTAATAAAAACCGAAGCCTACAAAAATTGGCGCGTAAATCAAATTCAATAAAGTGCAGGACAATGGAGCGGGACGCGCATCGGAAAATGACGCGGCCAAACAATGCGCGCTGCGCACCAATCAACTTAATATTGCTCTCCTGTCGTGTAAGTTTTTATGGTCCCTATATTGGGAATGCCATGGCTGGATAGTGAGGTGGAACTCTATGAAATTGCTCTATAGGAATGAATGAATTAAAATTTATTTGCACACGCATACATAACACGATAATTACATTTCACTACTTAAAAGAGTTTTTTTAATTTATTTTTATTGACTACTTATCCCGCATTTGACCTCGATCTCGCCTGATGGTAAGCGAAGATGAGGTCGACGATGGAGCATGCGGATCCAGTAAATGCCTATTCACTCTGGTCTTGAAGATCCCAACATTCGAAATCCAGAAATTCAGGCTGTTCCATTCCTTAGCCGTTCGCATAATGAACGAAGAAGCAAATCGCTTCGTACGAACAGATGGGATATCAACAACATAAGGATGGAACCCCTCCCCGCGCCTGGTAATCCGCCTGGTAGTTTTAATAAATTATCTGTTTTAACTGAATTGATGTGACCAATAAACTAACTTACAAAATGACGATAGAAATAGAAAGACATCGTAAAAGGGATACCCAAACTACTGAACTTTTTTTTTTCAGAAATAACAGAAAATTGTGAAGTCCTTATCAAAGTTCATTTAAAATTGGCAATATTAGTTTACTCCATAAACGTTTTCTTATCAATAGTTTTGTAATCACTGTTTACAATTTTCAGATAGACAGAACTTAGATAGTTATAGACAACGAAACATTTTGACAACTATGAGTTATACAAACATAATCACACTAACAATACTCATACAAATAATTTTATTTAAACTCATGGGGCTAGTCATGTACGAATTTATAATACGGAGTATTTTAAATAAGTTTTGGGTCCGCTAAGACTCTACGTAAACTCTACAGGAAATGTAGAGAACTTCTTCAGAGCGGTTATAGTCACCCTTTCCCATTAAGAATTCCCGTCCACCTTCCCACGTCCCCGAATTAATCGCCCAAGAGCCGCTCTCTATTAAAGTTTCCTACTTTCTTCACAAGTTGTTTAAGAGGCTCAGCTAAAAGTGTGCAGATAATGTTAAACATTCATTTAAGTGCGCGTGCTCCGCCCAACTTCCCAATCGGCGAATAAATCTTCTAATTCTTGGAGCGTTTAATATTCATATCACTTCGCCGTCGCCGTGCATGGTAAGCTGGTAAAAAGTTCGTAACTCCCTTGAACGGTGGAATTTTCACGCGAGTTCTACTTGTTTAAATATTGTTACCCTTAAGGACTATAAATAAGCAAGGAAATGGGTAGATATGTCAACGTATTACTTATTTAATTTAGTAACATCTCATTTACTTAAAACTTAGACAATTAAAATTCAATTACTTAGAATATAATATTATTTAATATTCATTAGTAGATAAAATGTACGACGTAACCAAGAGATCTCTAAGAACCTATGGTTTTACTTCTCAAGAAACCTTTGTACAACTTAATTGTTATCTTCAAAAGAAGCCTACTTCACTTACTCAGCCTACTGTGTTTTGTATTTTACACTACCTACGTTTCTAAATGTACGATTAACATCTGTAAAATAAAATTTGAATGGCATTGCAGACCCAATGTCGTTCCGTCCGATACGTCCCGTGGGGGGTAGTAAACGGTCTCTACCCTGTCACTTCGAACTCTACCAACTTTTGTTCTGAAAAGTTTTCAATGGTAGAGTATGGTGGCATTCTTCCAATTCAAAAGTAAACTATGAATAAAAACAATAAAGACTGGAAAACAAATCTACATTTATAAATCTGGATATACGAGTAGGTACAAGTAACAGTATCAGTTTGACTTTATTTAGTCGTAAATTAGTGAATGGCGATCCCTATATATAAACTGTTCCCTAAATTATCTGACCAAGGACACATACTGTACAACCTGTCAGTAAGACTCTAGAAAATCACGTACCTATTCTTGCAACTGTGTGCATTTTCAAAGAACTAACAGTTAGTTACTGGCTGTATTAGCCATAACATAATCAAATGTTCACTATAGAGACCTAGCCAAGGAAGTGTAAACCAATTGCGGGAAGCCGCCAAAACACGTAGCTCGTTCATTCGGGTCGTTACAGCACCACCAATATTTGTAGACACCCACACCCCTACTATCATATAGCAAATAAGACCACTACGAAGAAATTGGAAGCATTAGAAGAGGTCATCCTAAATTGGACGTGTAATCGCAGTCTGAGCAAGTCGTTCTGACGTCTCGCCGCATCAGCGGTTCGAGTACAATCTTACCACTCATTTATGGGCGATATCACAATGTTAGTGTTCTTACACCTTTAAACGGCGTGAAAAGTCAATTGCAAATTACTTTGTTACTACTTACTACACACAACTTTGTAATACAATGCTTTTGGTTAGCGCGAATTGTATATGGGTTTTAACAAAATATCCGTAAACAAAGTTTTAAAACAACTATAAATCAGCGTTAGAATTCATTGGATGGTTTATGCATTTATCCAGTTTTAAAACAGAAAAGACGTGGAGCTGGCTTCAGTCCCGCGCCCGCCCAAGCCATGTTCCCGTCCGCGGTATTTTAAAATAAACGGCACTTTTAATTCTTAGCATATTTTTCAAAAGTCGACGTGAACGAGCTCCGAGCGTATTAATACGCGCTCTTAAACACCCCCTTACATGAATAATTAGGTGTTTCCCGGATTTATCCCTCTGCGTTATCTGTAAAACACGCGTTTTAAATTTGCAAACTCATTCTTTCCTCTTTATTGGGGATAATACGTCTTGGCTTGGATGCGATTCTGATTAATGCCTTCAACTCGAGTCGGCGCAACTTTGTTAGAGATAGCGGAGAAAAATAAAGGGACGTGACTCGACTAATTCGCTTTTTACGACAACGTTTAGGTGAAAGAATGATGGTCCTTTTTATTTTTGAGGGTCCAAGAATAATTGTGTCATTTTTAATCGACCTTCTTACTTCTTACTTGGTAGTAGAATGACAAAATTAAAAATAAGTTAGTATTCTTCTTTTGAAACCTGGGTTGTCAAAAGATCTGCCGCTGTTACGCATAACGTCACTCTGCAATTTTTATAAAAAACATTTATGGTTTTCTAAAAATATGAAAATTCGTTCTCTGATTGCACTGTGCTGTGGTAAGTTTCAAATGCTACGCAACAGATTTATAAATATTCATATTCGATAAGGTCACAGTCAAAAGTCTTTTAATATTCATCTGAAAGACGTTGACCTCTTTTAAATGCGATCATTTTACAGATCAGAACAACCTCTAATATTCAGTGCTTTTGTGAACTAAGAAGTGCTCTAAAACTCGAGTTTACTTTTCAGTTATATTTTTGAGTTACGAAGTTTTTGCCGAAGGTGAAAATGAAGTCAAAAGAGGTCTTTTTCCTTTCATGGTATGTCAAATTTTATATCATAATTAACTGTATATCATAATTATAATCCAAATACCAGTTTACTTTCGTGGTATGTAAAAGTAGACACGTCTTGTATCTAATGGCTCATGTAGGTAATTGGTGGTATAACTAACTGCAGAGCTAGCCTTGATGCTAGGTTCACCTATTTCTGCTGTAAAGCATTTGCTTTTAATTTTTGTGGCTTGAAGGGTAAGCGATCCAGGATAATTACCGGTACATGAGTCACTCTAATGATTAAAAGGGGGCCTGTTTGCTCGTCTGTTGTCCTTCATCATAAATAACATTCCGCCAGGCATTCTTATATTACCCGGACGAGTCAGTGGTGGAAGCAACAGGCGCTCGATTCCTACGCGGCGCGGTGTTGATCCGTCCACAATGGCTGATCAGCTCCGCTATCGACCACAGCATTGTTGACAATGTCCCCCTCGGTTTCCCCCGAAAAACCCTGCTGGCCAGACTGGGGGCCATCTCCATCGATGCCAATTTTACTCTCAACGAGGATGAGGATGAACAAGAACGAGAGGTAACTAAATTGGTGAAGAATAACTAAATATTTGTTTTGATTTCATTTTAAACAGTGAATTATCTTTAGAAGCTGATGGTAAATAGCCGAGAGTAGTATTAGGAAGTTGGAATAAAAAAGTCAATACAGTTTCCAGTTTTATTACAACTTCTTCGGTCCTTCGGTTTTTCGGTTTTTCCAAAATAAATGCCTCAATATTTTATGAGAAGTCGTCAGAATGAATGTAAAATTTCTTTTTAATTTGATGATATATCACTTCAATAAAGAATTAATATCCTCATCTCAATTTATATTTTTATTGAATTATCTCCGATTCTACCTTTCTCTTGTCCAGGTCATCCAAATAGTTCGCCCAACCATTCATAATATCGATGTTTGGTGGTTCACCGACATCACATTACTGAAGACTTTACTGCCGTTCAACTTGACTTCTGCTGTAACCGTCACCGCAATCAACCCTAAACGAGATTATGTGGACAAGAATTGTATTATTCTCGTTTATGCTGTAAGTAAACCTCTAAACTTGGCTTTTCATCCTCTAAGCTTGTTGTTAGATGCGAGTCTGAAAGAAATAACAATCAATTTACCACGTAAGTCCCCAATATATTTGAGGGTGATAATCTTCAGCCTTAAATGAAAATTAATATTTTAAAATGAGTAGACTAGCTACTACTTAATGATTGTAAACTTTAGCCTATTTCTACCCCAAAGTAGCAATAGTTCCGATCTGAAGGTAAGAGAGCCTGCGTAATAGGTACGCAATAAGACACACCATCTCTAGGTAGCGCATCAAAAATCTCTTTTGCAATATTTTATTAGGTGATATATTCCGTGATGGTAAGGTGGCCCCTGCTCGTCTGCTTCAAGGATCTATATGTTTTTCTGTTCATTGCAGAAGAAGTACGGGAATATGACAGAGGAGAAGGTGCTGATGCAGCTATCTGTGGAATTGCTGCCACCATCCATAGAGAACTGCGGCAATCAGTTCAGCCAGACAACCATGACGTGTGCCCTTGATAGCGACGAGACCAAGAGCGCCATCTACGATCCCGACTTTTGCCAAGTAAGTTACAATAACTCGGTATTCACGTTTCCATATTTGGACATCTTTGCTTAGTAGAAGCATTGAGCATGGTCAGAAAGTAATCGTGCAAGTTAAGCAACATTGCGATCGGTCAGAACTGGGATGGAATATTTTCATGAGCTAGCTAGTGACATATTTTGGTGTATTACCCGTGTATGAGACTCACCGTTCATCAGAAACTTGGAGACCCTGCTGCTGTCTTTTGACAACAGAGGTCACGTCAAAGGCCTGGGTAATCTTAACCACTCTGACATTCGGTTGGCCATTCAACACACGACGAAGAAGAATTTCATTATAATAACATATGAATGTATTCTAATTTCAGGGCAACAGTGGTGGACCACTAATGTGCGAAGGAGAGGTAATGGGACTGCAGACTTACATCGACAACAACTGCAAGCAGCCCCATCTCTACCAAGTACTTTCTTCCTGGGATAACATCCTTTCTTGCAGTACCCAAGAGAAATGTCATCTGGACTACTGCTCCAACATATGTGCTGCGACTAATAAAGACAATCCTGTGACTGACTACTCTTCACTGTCAAACTCAGCTACTATGTCGACTCCTCCCATCCAGGAGGTGACTGAACTAGCTGAGGGCTTGGAAGAAACAACTACAGTGCCTGCACCTGTCTCAGAGATCCAAACTATTGAAGAAACATCCTCGATAGTGATTGAAACAACCGAACCGCAAACTGTTACAATCTCTGTAACAACGACCACTGAATCTACTACGGCCGAGACCATTACAACGTCAACCGTGCATGATTCTGAGTCGACAACTGCCTGGCCCAATGAAAAGCCTATGGATGCCAGAAAAATGGCCGAATCTGAAGAGGCCACTGCCCCCGAGAGAGCACCACCCAAACTGGAGGAATTAAAGCAAATGAGGAAACCAAGAGTGCGAAGTGCTGCAGATAGGAACATGTGCTTGATCCAAAGTTTATTTTTGGGCATACTCATTTTAAAATGTGTGATTTAATTTTTCATTATCATTTTTTTAATTTTAATAATGTGATAGAGATTTGTTTGTGACAAATTTTCCGCAAATTCTTTAGCTAATAAAATATTTATACTGTAAATGCAAGTTTTGTTGATCTCCGTCCAGAAGGAGACCGGTCTCATATATTTTATTATTATGAATAACATTTATTTTCTCTTCACATAAATTTTATATCTACAAGATAGTATAAGGTAGTTCCAAAAGATGTGCTGGCATGAAGCATGAGCGCTTCGCCAAAGTTTCCGAATAAGTCGAATTAAGTAAGGTTGCAGCTTAACGCCTCCGCAGCTTGCTCTAATAGCATTAACAAGTTTCCAGACCGTATTGTAAGAATATTCACATAGAACATGTATTTAACGAAAACTTTGTTTGGTTACAGTTAAAAATCTAAACCTAATAAACCTAAAATGTGAAATAAGATATTGAAAAATGAAAAACCTCGATTTGTATATACATAGACTTAATAATGGGGGGGGGCGCATCGTAAGTATGTTTGAGCACGAAATACGTATAGAATGCTGAGTAGGTATACCCTTATTGCCTAACTTATTTCTTCCCCCCCCCCCCCCCCCCCCCCCCCCCCCCAATCACTCGTTTTTCTCCTAGATGAACAACTGAGAGAAGAATAGAACAAAGGTACTCAACATTCCTGCCATTTTCAAAATTAGATCCGTTTTGGTTTAAAAATAGCATACACTTTTCAGACTCCACTACCATCTATCCATCTTTGTAAGGTCGACATCACATAATATTTAAAGGTAAGTCTAGTTCAAATTTTAATATCTTTTACTAATTCGTTACAGGATAGCCCTGTAATTAGCATATCGGGTGGTGCGGTGCCCGACTAATCCCGACCGGAGTTGGGTACGGCACAATTTACATTTTCACAAGTCGCAGTTAAGTACACTTAACTTCGAGTCTACAAGCCTGCCATAATTTGTTTCGAAGTCTTAGTCTTGTTTAATATACATCCTGTAGGCGTAGATAGTTTCCGTACCATCAAATAAGTTGGTATTATACAGGGGTTTTACAAAATTCTTAGATTGATTACTTACAGGTGTATCTGTCTGTATCTTTGACTGTTGTCTTATTTTGTTGATATTAAAGGTAATAAGTACCTGTATTATCATAATGTTTTCTGTTGTTATTACTTACAGTTTTACACTTAACCTGTAATAACTGAGAATTTACTTGAAAGTTTTTAAAACCTTGGCTTTGAAATCGAGTGAGTCTAATTAATTAAAAAATATAGTGTTAAGAGAACTTATAGTATAGGTGCCACGTGGTAGCAGCATACTAGCTACTTAGCTAGAGCGCAATTATTACCTAAACAAGTATATATAATACCTACTTTATGAAATAAAAACCAACCGAGAGGTAAGTAAACGTAGAATTTCTATAAGCTTCATAAAAGACTTGTCAGTAAATACTTAAGCATATTTGCAAGTTTCTTGGAGGTAAACTTTGTTCCGCCGCAGACACTTCGCGTCCCTGGCCGGTTTCAGGGAATTTTCTCTTTTCTAATTTGGGAGAAAATGTCGAATAAAATTGAGAAAACTATTTCAAAACTTTCATACCATCATACCCAATAATTCATTATTGGTTGGCGCAAA
The DNA here is from genome assembly GCA_947369225.1 of Hofmannophila pseudospretella. NCBI lineage: Eukaryota > Metazoa > Arthropoda > Insecta > Lepidoptera > Oecophoridae > Hofmannophila > Hofmannophila pseudospretella. The sequence continues at coordinate 9,496,417 of OX376316.1, forward strand.
ACACATTAAAAAAAATTTAATCTTTTACATTCTTACCCTTCCACAATTAAAAACTATGGGGTGCCTTTTACAACAAGGTAATTTTCAAATAATAATCTAAAGATCTTTGTTTTTAGAAATAAGTAATAAATAATACATAAGTATAAAATGTGTACCTGTATAAATGTATAGGTACATACATTATACGTACTTATTTCTAAAAACAAACAACAGATTATATAAGCTACAATATTCCTACAATATTGCAAAATGCTATAAGTAAGTTAGCAAGGAACCGGCTTGCAAGTTTTTAATCTTTAACCTTAAATTCGACAAATTTTAAATAAAAGCGAGTGAATCTAACACAGTTTCAAGCAACCAAGAACGCAAGAAATGATACCAACCATTTCTATAAAGTGAATATCATTTTCTTCCTAACTTCCGAAGTGCGCTGAATCGAAATGTATCTTAATACGACGCGATGTGTTTAAATTCCGAAAGGGGATCGCATTGGAAAACTGTTATGCATATTTTAAAGTTAAATTTACTTACAGCGGACTTACGGCGCCGAATGAGAACTCGACTCGAATATCTCTTTGCTGCGAGTAACTTTAAAATGTTTTATGGGATTCAGCGGACGTGATAACGGTGAATTTGAGAATCAATCGATCGAAATGAATATAAATCATACGAATTTGAATTTACTAAACGCGCATACAGAATAAAATATAAAACGAATCAAACTTACACATTTTATAAGAATATAAACGCCTGTACACTGTAGCTAAGCAAATATTTCAAAGAACATGAATGACTGATTATCTAAAACGCCTATGCGTATTTAATAGCAATAGTCATGAAAATAAAAACCAAAACCAAATAATGATCTATCAAGCATGATAGGATTTATTTATTGCAAATGTCGCTAAAACTGGATATTTTATAAAATTACAATTAACTACAAAAGACCAGGTAAATATATAGTTTATTACACCACAGGAAAAGTTCTAGGTATATATTTGAATTTTAACAGAAAGTTCATCCTAAAAATTCTAACAATTGGCGCTGGGGGAAATGAGTTAACAAACAAAAGGAATTAATTTAACAATCTCATAAAAAGAAATAAGCAGTTCATAAAAATTTTAATAATTAAAACTCAAATAAAAATAGGAGCATCCAGTCACTACTGACCAGTTACGAAGGACCTGTCTTACCCCGCTAATTTTTAGTAAAAATGGGAGTAAAGTAAGGGATGTACATTTTTCAAGGCTCTTGCGCAAATGGTCGTTGTATTGGAGCTGTTTTCCCTAGCCCGGAGGGTAAAAGAACTGACAACTGTCGTTAACTCATCCTGACCGGGTATTAGGCAGTGTAAACAGGGAATAGCTCATAAAAATAATAGCTTGTCTATTTAATATTGTGAAGAAAATACTGGGGTAGGTTCTACCTTGATGTTCTTTCTCTCTCAGTAAAAGTACAAGGGAAGGAATGGGTACCTATTTACGAAGACATCAAATACGAAGGACAGTTATTGTACTAACAACTTTCAACATCCGAAACTATGGTGTATGGCACACGATATAATACAACTTCACACGTCATAACTTAATCAATATCAGGCGTAACGTTAATGTTCGAATTCAATAATCTCATTGTTATGAAATGTTTAATCCTTTTACTTGTGGTAAGTATATAAAAATATTCTTAAACTGTTATTTGGTTCATGCGAAAAGCTTTTGAACCCTGTAATAGGATATACCCAAGGTAAACATAGTTTTCTAACCACATAAATACACGAATTCTTCCCAAATCTATGACCACGCGTTAACTAAAACTAACACGGAAATAAATTGTTCAGACGATCGTTATCTTAGTCCAAGTCTTACAAATCCATTTACTTTTAAAGTTCTTGCTTAACTCACGCTTTTCTGTTCCCCGAGGAGATAGTAGTGGCTACAGATTAGATTCGTTATTTTGAACAATGAAAAATGTTGTGGATTTCATTGTAAGATAAACAAAAATTAGGTACATACGAGTACTAATGCTTGTTATGCAGAAACACAGCGATATTTAATTTACAGTGAATTTTGGGGTCAATTAGAAATTAAAATTTATATTGTGTAAAATAATGAAAGCTTTATAAATACGCTGTCGATTCAAAATATAAGATTTTTAAAAGCTCCTCATTGTTATTAAGTAATATTCTTGTTACAATGTAAATATTTTTTTAAATTATCAATTTATCACTCACCCAATCATGAACCAAAGTTATCATGAGAACGGAAGTAAATAATACACAATATAACAATCACTAGCTGTATCAAAGAATAACGGAATCGTCGAATCGGCCGACACAGTCGTCTGTGGGCAATTTTCAATCTCTTTCCTATTTGTGACAGTAATAAAGCGGCCGGGAAAAGTCAACAATCAATTTTGTATTTCAATTTATTCCCAACCATCCTAGTTCGTGCGGTGATAAGAAAAAGAAAAACGCGTTCATTGAAAACGGAAATTATTGCAAGAAGCCATCAGTGGTGTGCGCCGGGCTTCCTACGCTGTTTTCTTTTTCGATTTTCGAACGGTTTCGCAGTTTTGATTTGTGGCCCGTCGCGTCGCGCTGCCGAAGTGCTATTTTTCACGCGCCTCATTGTGTCGTTCAGTTCACGCTCGAAGAGGCCGGCTGCGGAGGTTTGTTCGCGCGGCACCATCACACCTTTATTTGTGAGCCCGCTCTATTTGAATATGTGGAAGTGATACGTTTTGTTTCGCTCTTTCTTTCTGACATTGTGGCGCAATTTGTGAAATTTTGTTATGATTCCACAATTGTTTTTTCAAATAGGAATTATTGTTATCGATGCCATCTTAAATTTCGCCTTTATAATATAATCGCAGCCCCTTAATTAGTTAATTGCAGCTTAGCTGTTTATAAACCTTATAAGTATTTTGGTAGAACTACATATTCAGTCCCATTATTAACAAAAAAATATTACAGAAAGAAATTAATGATGGTCTTTCATTATCATCCAAATCAATTATAGATAGTTGTTCCACATTATTATTGCTATACGTATAGTGTAGGAAGTTTTCAATACTTACTATGCGTTACATTACTAAGTACCAGGGTTCTTCTTTCTTCGCTAATAATGGGACTGAATGAATAGCTCTACCAAATAGTTATAACTAGCTAAGCTAAATTTAACGAATCAAGGGGCTGCGGTTATGTTTGTACTGGCGAAATTAAAGATGGCATCGATAACAATTCTATCAGGCAGTCGACAATGAGGGTGCGGGTGGGAGGGGGGGAAGGGAAATTGGGGTGATTTTTCTCCTCTTTGCACATCCGCTACCTAACTTGTAGCGTCAGAAACGATACGCAAAAGCGCATTTTACGGTATCTATGTTTGACCGGAGTTTTCGCGGGAAAATCGGTGGAGAAGGTTCTACGGTGTTTATTTTATTGCTCAAAAATTGTTTTCTGGTGATTTTGATAGGTAAAATCGGTGGTTTGGTCTAGCAAACTTCAACAACAGTGACAATGTGTTGAACTCTTAAAATAAACTTCTCGTTAGTGGTTCGTTGTGTAGTTTCACTCTGTAATTCTGCGGCGGGCCATGAGAATTTGCCAGAGACTGGACCGGTTGAAATTTCCGTTATAACTCCTTGGAGTATTAAAATGTATCTACATCACAACATTTTGATGCTGAAAAACTATAAACTGTTTTAAATCGCTTAATTTTTAGGCCGATGGCCCGTGTTGCCAATGCCTTGTTATTTTTTTAAAAGTGTCTATGTTTGACCATACGTGCAATGTTTATGGATTTATGCATACTATGTCATGTTTGTTTAGTTAGATAGACATCAAATAAGCAATCGTTAAATCAACGTAATTCTAATTCCAATTTATTAGTTTATAAACATACAAAACTATGCTATATAATAATGATCACAATAATAAAATCATTCCAATTTCTATAAAAATACATTATTCTCTCTGTTTTCAGTCACTTCGGTATAAAAAAAGAAAGAAAATCAACTTTATGTGATTGTGCCTGGACCGCATATCTACCTTACTTTGGAACTCGAGTACGAATTCGATTCTTTTCGTTATGAAAAGTAAATAGTAACAACCTCCGATTCCAAAATTGGCGGACTTGGTGCATCTCTGAAGTATTCTGTAACTTCATCACCGTAATGTATCTCATATCATATCAGTGCTCAAATACATTATAAATACATTATATATTTAAGGACGATGTTACACTTTTTGGTCGGCACAACTGTCAAAATTCACGCATTGAACTTCAGTCGCGAATTAATGTTAGACCATCTGATCCGTAATCAGAATTTTTAGGTGACTGTCGAAATCGATGACTCTTCTAAATTCGTCGGCCCGAGACATTACTGGAAAATCTTAAAATTAGCAATTTCAGGGCAAGTAACTGTTCCAAAGTTACCTGCGAAATAATCTCGAAATAATCCAATGTTTAACTAAAAATGTTGCTCAAAGCTATAGTGGTTTTTGACATTGGCTCTGTACGAGTATTGACACCGTAATTGAGTCATTCCGTGATTTAGAAACATTGATTGATCAGTATGTATATACTACCTATATTGTAATACATACAGGTATTAGCCCTAATTCGCTTATTGAAAACTGAAAGTAAGCTAGGTTGGTCAAGAATTCTATATTTTATTTCCTTTGTATAATCGATACGTCGATAATAATTGCAAGGTTTCAGTAATTGAATGAAATTAGGCTGAGAGTTTGACTAGTGATTATTACTTTGTACAATGCAATAATTGGAGTTATGTTGTTGTGTTCATACTATCATGCCGTGTTCGTCCAATTTTATTGTTTAAAAACGGTTTACAGTGGATATTTTTTCGTAAAACTAGTGTATTTTACCTAAAAATCTATAAGACTGAAATACTACAGATGGTGTGGATCCGGCAACGAATGGTATAAATAATCCGAATGGTAGCTGATCTAAAAAATTAAATTAATTAGATGTTCCCATAAGGTTTCGGACCGACGACTTATCTACATTTATTTGCTATCCCTACCATCGTCAGGTAAGGTAACGTGTAAGTATCAGGTGCTATTACCGAGTGCGACAATGCAGGCGGCCGACATTTTTATGCCCCCGATATGAGGTCGTTGTGGTCTTTCTCTATTCAGTGTAGAGGACCTTTTCAAATTTCCGCTCACCTCTGCGTTGATAACGCCATTTCTTCCTTCATTGGCGTTTTATTTTATTGTGTAGGTATTTTTGTGGAATGATGTCATGTTGTGTCAATGTGGTGTTGGTTTTAGGTCTCGGTTGACAGCATAGTAAGTATATAACTATTTATTTACTCTTGAACTAATCTACGAGTAAATAAATTGAGTGTACTATTGATAGAAAGAAAGAATTGATGGATTCCGGTATCTCAGATTCCAAAGAGGATATAGAAAGTGGATTGAATCAGTGATCCTGTATAGTGTAGGTAATGTGGCTTCTTCGAGTAATTAGTAACTACTACGTACAGTACTTACAAAATCGTACCCATAGACTGAAGTCTAGTCTTAGCTTATTTTTTTAAAAAGGAGAATTCCTCATTTTGACGTGTTTTAGAATTTTTGGGTAGGTACTCGTATCTTATCAATGAATCGATTTTGATGGAATTTGATTTAGTGTTTTTACAGTTTCTTTAATACAAAAACGACGAGTTAAATTAGATCAACTTAAATAGATAATTGAGGCATACTAGGGTCATCGAAAGAAGCCCGATTTGACAGTTCGAAAAGGGTGGGTTGAGATAACTTTTAAGTGGCGCACAAATTACGTCAAAATAAAAAAATACTCACCCGCAATACAAATGTCATACAAAAATGTTAAAATAAGAGCACTTTACAACAAATTCAAACATCTAGCAATTTTGTAAGTAAACTAGTATGTATTTACAAAAAAAATTACAAGCTTACATCGTGCGTAATTTTCGTTTTTTTAATTTTAGTGATGTAGTTAAAAATACTAGGTAGTCACAAAATATATTAGGTATGTAAATATTAGGTAATTTTAGTATATTAGCTTAGGTTATATTAGTTAATATATTAGGTAATATTAGTATGTAATATTAGTAATATGTAAATATTAGGTATGATGAACATTTCCGTTATTAGATATGAGAAAACACATGTAATATTTTAATACATGTAAATAAAGACAATGACGACAGCGTTGACAGTATTAGCTCCAAAGATTCAAAGTCAGAATAATTTTCAATAAAAAAATTACAAAAGCATTTTTATTTATAAAGCAGCAAACATTTAGGTTTGTAAAGTACAATCAAATTAAAACATCTATATATGGTGAATTGTCAAATTATAAAACATTAAACGCCTACCTTGTTAACTTTTTGTTAAAAATCTAAAAATCGCCGGCAAAGCTAGTCAAAGTAATATTACGTTATCTATGGTTACATCACTATTTATGTCATTTTGACATCTGCCAATTCGGACTTCTCTCGATGGCCCTAGTGTAGGTATAAGACTACTGGGTGGGAATTATTTCGTTGGATAGGATTTTTATAATAAAAAGACAAAGTTTATTTGAACAAGGCTTTAATGAGCTACATCTTTGGTCGTATCATTGGTTACAGAACAACCAGCCACATTCATACTGCGTACTGGTCATCCACAAAGTGCAATATCTCTTATCAATTAGGAATGCTCGAGACTTCACCTATAATTAAATGCAGAAATTAAAAAAAACATCCGAAGACCATACATGGATTCAAACGCTAAACAAACTAATTTGAACTATTTTAAAATATGGTTTTAACACGTATTTCACATTTTACTAGTTAATTAGTTATATTCGCCAATAATATTTAGATACAATGATCTACTTACAATATTTTATTTACATAAATAATACAAACATCATAACAATGTTTCTACGAGTAGTAAACTTAACAGTTAATATACAATATAGGTACAAAACGAAATAACAAAGAATTTGACATTGAGAAAATAATTCCACATTATGTACTGGCTTTGCCAATTATTGTATTTAGGTGAGTATGGACCAGATTATCATTTGAAACTTTAAATAGTTAAGGGTGATTCGGAGTTTGACAGCAGATCGCAAATAACCATTGCCATCTGTAGGGCGTTTCCCGATTGTAAACATAAAAGATTTAAACCTGGTTAAAAAATGAAACGAAGATCCTAATCATGATCAATATTTTTGTAATTTATACATATTATAACGAGCAATTCTCGAATTAGTCTCAATTATTATAGAATTGGCAAATAAGTGGCACTGTTACAAAATTTGTTAAAACATATATAAATGACACCCGGTCCAGAATCACAATCCAAAAAAATAAAAAAAATTGAATAATTTGATCGCTAAACTTATTCAAAATAGGATTGTAGCTTTGTCTACACTACTTTGATAATAAAGAAAAAAAAATGTGTAACTATTTACAATAATAACATTGATATTTTAGTACTAGAATACGGTTTCTTCGACACTTCGGCAGTCTTATAACCCGCACACGTTAATGTTCCAGTCACATTATGAAACTATTTAATATACTTCACAGACAATATCTTAATTTTGCCCGTTTGAGATCAAATCATGAGATTTTTACATACATTTTCCATTTAATGTTACATGTAGGTACTAGTAATAGACGAGGAAGGACATTTTAATCCATTCCATACACTCACATTTTTAACAAACAATTAAGATTCTAACTAGAGTTTGGCATTTACTTTGCTTTTAGTTTAATTTTACAACTATTTAAAATTTAAACACTTTGAAAATGTCTTAGTCCAGTCTAAAAATCGTTTTCTTTCTTAACTCTACAGTACTCTGTGACTAATAGAGAGAGGGACAAGTCTTGACACTTGATAATTTTGGTTTTTTTTGCACTCACATCACTTTAACTTCGTAGTCAGATCGTTCAGTTTTGATACTTGGCGTAGGGATGCATCGCGTCTCATGCGCGGTAGTCTCAGCTGGACGCCGAGAGCCCTAGGGGCTTGAGGTGCGGGGGCGGCACGAAGGGCGCGGGGGACGAGCCTGACATGTTGTTGTTGAGGTCTCCGGCCCGACTCGACCCGTTCATCAGAGCTCCCATTGAGTTGCTCGTCTGTTGGGAATACGGAAGTAGAGATATAATAAAGGAAATGATGATGACAATAAGGTATCAGTTACACCTGTTTCAGAATCTAATAAACCTGCATTTCAATTTAGGGACCATCTCTCTCTATAATGTTATCTTAGCTGGTTTAGTTCTTTACTGGCGCACAAGCCCTGAGGCTTATGCCAGTATTATGTTTTAAGATATAATTAGTTTTATTTAAATAAAGGGTTTTAAAAAACGTTGGATTTTTAGATTGTCTGAATGGAGTCCAACTCAGTAACTTAATAGGTATTAAAGGTTTTCAAGGTCCTAATAAGTTCTAGGCGTCATGCTAAAACCATTATTATGGCTCCTCATCACGATCGGCCATGATGGGCGATTACGATGGGCCATGATGAGCGATTGAATGCGTTGGACGCGCACGATCAATCGCACGCATTCCTTTGATGTGTGTACGAAAAACCGACGGTTATCCGATTGTCGCCGATTAAAGGCTATAATGACCGATGACACATGGTCATGTCTTCTACAGGAACCCACGTGCCTATAATAGCCCATCATGGCCGATCGTGAAGAGGAGTCTATACAAGAAAGTTATATGAAAACTTATAGAAGATCATATCATTATAATCATAATTGTTAGAAGCCTAAAGATTTTTGTACTACTAAAAACTTGAGGAAATTACAAAGTATCAACCAATGTCGATCGTCGTCGAGTATTAACGTTAGTGTAAAGAAAAATCTCTCACATTTTGTTTACAATGTTTATTAAACTTACTGGAGGTGGTGGCAGGTGTGTCGTCTGTCGTTTCAGGTGTGCCAAAGGAGGCGGGTTGTAGGCCATGTTGGCGAACACCAGGCGTTCTTCGTAGTCGTATTCACACAGAATCTTATTCTCGCACAGGTAGAATCGGTCGCCCACGCAAAACCTGTCAGGGCAAACGTTAAACATGGATTAGACTATATATTTGCAATCTAAAGTGGCAATTTTGGCGATGACTTGGGTGCGGGTAAAGCTGAAAATCGAGTATAACGATCATTACGCACGCGTTGAAAGGTTAGGAGAACCCCAGATGTAACTAGAGATTAATGATATTAATTCATATCATCAAAGTGATGGTAGGTAATTAAGCAGGTAGGCTACCTTGCTAAGAAAAATTCCATAGTTATTTAATAATAACTCCAAACCACTTTTAATAACTTAATTATAAAATATTCGTCTGTAAACTAATGACTATTTTATTTTTATTTTCATCACATCACATCACCAGCCTATTAATGTCCCCACTGTTGGGGCACAGGTCTCCCCTTGCACAAGGGGGTACGAGCCATGATCCACCGAGCGGGCCCAGTGCTGATTGGTGGATTTCACACGCCTTCGGAAACTTTCAATTTTCTCAGACATGCAGGTTTCCTCACGATGTTTTCCTTCGCCGTTAGAGCAGACGATAAATGTACGCAAGTCTTCGAAAAAATCCGAAAAACTCATTGGTACATGGCATTGCATGGTTTCGAACCCGGACCTCCCACATGGGGGTCCGGCGTCCTAGCCACTAGGCCACCGGCGCATACATTTTAATTATAATTATAAATAATTTCAAGATAATACATAATGTATTTATTATCCAGTTAATATTAGTACATTGAAACATCAACGTAATGACCGAGCATCGAGTGCACACATCCATTGCATTGCTAAGTAAAATGGGAAGCGCAGGAAGATCCAATTAGTGACTTTCGTAGAACGCACAACACCACCCTTGCAGACTACCCAAGCGCATTATTATGGCTGCCTTATAAATCTAATTAGCGATCTACGGCCACTCACTTGTACCTGTAGTACTTATTGCTTAGCTACCTACCACCTTGTAAATAGAAAAAGGGAACAAGCAAATGAGAAGATCTAATCGTGAATATCATTACTTTGATGAAACGGCCGAAAGAAACAACCATAAAACGTCTAAGGAATAAAATTTACTATCACGAGGAGAAAGGTCAGCAAAGTAAGGAGGCGCGATAACGTCACGCGAGCGCGCATCCCTCAATGTGGCAAAACAAAAGGTATCGCCTTCGACTCGCTCGCCAGTGGCCGCCCGGAACCGGCGGTGATAACACGGACCTTATCTCCCCTCCGCCTCCCCCTCGTCTTCCCACCCCCCGCGTCTCCGACACCCTGCCAACTCTTTTGTTTCACTTGTCACAAAAATTAAGCGCAATAGCTCGGCTACAAATGTCTCTTTTTTAAGGGGCCAATTTCCACCGCAACTCAGTCGATTTCGCTGCTCTTAATTAACTTTATTTCCTGTTCTCTCCGTTCCCGACTTTTGTTTTGGGATGTCCTTTTTTTGTTTAACTATTTTTTGTCTGCAGCCGCGTAATGGAAAAAATGTGGAACGAAATTTTAATGACTGGGTGTAAGTTAAGCTTTGTGCGTCGCGCCATTGTGGAGCGACGACGGACGCGGAGTTTGACGTTTTGCGTAAAGAGGACGCGCCTATTGACTGCTTTCCCTCGGCCGTAAAACAATTGCATTCTGCGTAACTCCTGCGCATTGAAATGAGAAGACGTTATTATCTCGAAATATCCGGTTCAACGAAATGGATAGACGTTTGGACGTTTGTTTGAAATTTTGACACAGCTCTATGGGTATATACACAATTCGTCAGACTGTGTTATAAAATAACATAATTACCATATCCAAATATTAGATTTTTTAACGCATTGAAGTCGAACGTCAACGCCGATGCTTATGAGATAAGTACATCCTGTTATCGTATAAAAACCTTTGCCATATTGCGGAATTATTTTTATTGCGATCTCCATAACATACTCGTAGATTATAAAAGTACCAATTGGGCCCTCGTAACAGGGTTTTAATTTTCCTGGTCAGGGCATAAGTTTCTTGATTATTGTTTTATAATATTAACACGCGGGTGCCACTGCTACAATCTGCCCTCTAGGTGCCGGCTACAAGGGTTCTAGGACAGTGTGCATATGAAGTAATCGAAGAAACTCGGTAATAATAGATATTATATTTAACAGGAACAGAACAACACAATAGTAGAAAATAGGTAGTAGTAGGAGACAATTTTATAAAACGGACATATGTCCGTTCAGGACAAAAATACAGAGAGAAAAGTGAAAACAATGAAATTAATGGAATAATGGAATTTAGAAATGGAATGGGAATATGATTTTAATTTTGAAAATATAGATGAAGAAATGAAGATGCCAACACGAAATGAGGTGAGATAAACGCTAACAATGAGGTTTACATTGATCGCAAGGAGGTTGATATAGACGATGAAGTTGACATCGTTACAAAGTGACCACCTAGTGAGTACCTGACTCTACGAAAATCTGAATCGCCTGAAAAGCTACTCGCATAACTGTGACAACCCCTATGAGAAATATGACAGCACGTCAAGTGAAACCTCCCACGTAGACACGAAAATGTGTCTAACTGAAAATCTGTGACGGCGACAAGTATAGTAGAGATGCGATGCAACGGTGCAATGTGGAGCGAGATCGTCGCTGGAGCGAGCTCGCCGGCGTGCGATCCGCAGCACGCGGCTTCCGCCGCGGGCGCCGCCCGTCAGATTGCCACTAAATTATTTAGCCGTTTAGCGATATTCGCCCGTGATATCCCGCCGTCCGTCCGTCCGACAGCCCGCAAATTGGATTCAGATTTCTGCCGGACTGGAAATTGATTTGTACGTGATATTTAATAGTTCGCGCTCCATATTGTTTAGTAAACACACGCATACATTTTCATATGTCGGGATATATCTGACGATATATCGAAATTCACGTGCACGAATTGATTTTTCATTTTAAATGCAGTTTCTATCACATCTTTCGGATTTTGGTGAATTTGTAATGTATCACACATGACGTTGTGATCGCATCGGATTACATTTAATCGAAGTCTCATTCCTTTCCTAACACCTACCTACATTAAGAAGACTCGTAGGCAATCAAAACAGCTCCATACTCTCCACAGTCTAACAATAAAAAATCTGAAAATTTCATACAGAATTCTAAAACGGCTATTCAACAGTTGAATCTGGGTTCAAAAAGGAGTCGAATGAATACGTAATCCGTACAAAACGTCGCGCGAGATCTCACTAGCACGGGAAAGGTCCACGAGTGACATATAAACCATTCGGAACGGGTCCAATCTTCGCGACCTCTCTATTATTTAAGAGGACGCAGTCCGGTTGAGATTGCCATTTGCACGCTTGCACCACTATTTTAAATGTTACTTTAAATTCCTGTTTTGTTATTAGATACTAGAAATAAAAATTAATTAAACTGTCAACTTTTCCTATTCAATTAAATCATATTTGTCTATCATTAGTACCTACCGGACGTAGCCTACTTTCCTTGTTCATTGTTTACCGAATAATAATGACTAGTATTGAAATGAATCTATCCGACAAATCCTATAATGATTTATTAATTTAATATGATTAAAGTAACTAAAGAGATACTGACCGTAACGTAATTTATTTTGTCCAATTGTTATGCTAGCTACTGTTCGTCGTTCAAAAGCACGTGAAATTGTTTTAGCATAAAGAAAATTTCAGCGTTCGCCAGGGAAATCAAGCACCGTTAAGGGTTGTTTACCGGCTAACTCGGTTTCTGAATGCATAACCGACCGACTCTAACTGAATAAAAAAAATCATAATAGTCTCGAACTAAGGGCATTTTTCCTATCATGCGGTTCCAGTCCCGCTTGTGAGTTTGCTCCATATGCATCACCTGATAAGACACGGTCTGTGTCCCGCAAGTAGATGTAAAAGCTTGCATAATGCAAAGGTAATACGTTTGTAAACAACACGCAGATAATTTTATAGAAATTATAGTTATCTATTATTTATGTAACGCGTTTTAATTAAGGCTCCACAAGTCGTCAATTCAAACCATGTTCAAACAATGTTATCGATAAACATTGTGAAAAAGTAAAGTCAATAAGCATCCACGATAGTTTCGAAAGCGCTATGACACTGACACTGTTTACGCCTTTAGTACACTGCAGCGTTTTTGAAACAGAATAGGACCTGTCCGCGGTTTGGGCCGAAGACTGAGAGAGCACTCAGGTGACCCCCGCGCCGAGTCGTACCTGGTGCAGCGCATCTCGTTGGCTATTCAGCGTGGAAACGCTGCCAGCATGATGCGCGCCTTCCCGCCGGGTTTGACTCGGAGCGGTTTATTAGACTAAGGATTTTGACATAGTACATAAACTATTTTGACATGCATAAATAAATATATTCAGATCAGACCTTACCTATTGACATTTGTTTCTATGGGTTTGGTCTGGTTCCTTTTCAAAAAAGTTGCTGTGTGCACGTTAAATTAACACGTAGGTTAATACAGTAGCATATTCCTAGTACTTACGTAACTTTATTGACGTAGAAAAAGAGCCCATACAATGCTTTCGCTGAAACCACATTTAAACCTTAATACGTTTTCTTTCGTGCGTGTAGCTTTATTATGTAGCGGAAAATTTAATCGCGCTCTTTGTTTGCCCTCCGTGAGATGAATAAACCATCTACACTTCTCACCATATTATGTCGCTGTCTCTTTCGTTCATCAGGCCATAGCATTAGCTTTATCTCTGTCGCAAAAAGAGCTCCAAACCGGACCTGTATCAATTTACGGGGTAATTTTCAGCGGCGCAACCACGTTTGACAGGTGAAGTTAACTATGACTGTGAGAAATCACATACATGATGTGTTTGCACACTCTTTTACTTTAACATAACTTGTGGTTATCGTGCTTATACAAGATGTAACCAAATTGGTCAGGCTTAATTCTAAATCGCATTAGAAGAGGTAAATACAGATGTTTTGTTGCACTCTGTACCCTTTCATTGTCAAACCGTTCTAAAATAAGGAGAACCCATGAACTCCACGATCGTCGCTCCTGGAGATTTTCCAAGACATAATATCCGGCAATAAAATAAGACCAGTTGGTTTCTCATATTTATTATATTACTGATTTTAGTAATGTTATATTATGTTATCATTATAAGACATAGAAACTGCGATAGGCCGACCACGTCGAGTGAAGGGAGAACACTAGAGCCACTAAGGAAGTTACCAAATAGACACCCCAACAAAAACAGCTGAGCCGACTCATAAAGATGGAAGGGCTGCATCGTGACAAAATCTTATTATAATGCAAAGAAGATTGCACCTAATGTAGAGACTGAGACTGGCATAGACTCGTCACAGATTTAGAGAGGCGTGGAAAAAGATTGTGCAGGAGACCAAAACTCACCATGGGTCAAAGCAAATAAGCGAGTTCTAGAATATCTAGTCCTTTCTAAGCCAATGTGCTCTATCTTCGGCCTCATCGTCATTTGATAAACGAGATTGAGGTCAAACACGATCTATTACTATAATTACCTGTGATTACACTGTTGACAGGCAAAACACTCCAGATGATACACATTGGTGCGCGCACGCATCACCATCTCGAACGCCGGGATCACCTTGTTACAGGCTGCACAGTAGCCGGTGTTGCCGAATAGCCTGTCGAAGAAATTAGATGTTGGAATAAATCGTTTCAGGTTTTCAATGTGCGTACGGTAAGATTTATGTTGTAGCTAGATACTTTTAGAGAGGATTTTGTGTCACACTTTTCAACTTTAGACATTCCTCTGAATTTTTTGTCTATACGACCTGTATTCTACCGTTTTTCTGATGAAAAGAAGATGAAAAGTCATGGGCAGTCTACGCCTAGAAAGATCGTTTGAAAAATTATATTATGGACTCTACCTCTTCAGGTATGTATATCAGAGGGGTAAGTGCACAGAAATCGGATTACTTGCGCCCTCTCCTCTAGAACAATGACGTGAGCTTTGACAGCGAGCCACGGAATTGACCCATTGGTTATATAATATGTTAACAGCGATCTATTAAAATTATTGTTTGTTTGAAGTTGAACCTTAGAACTAATAATCTAGAGAAAGTTTTTGAAGAATGCGTCTAATACTGCTCACATTTACAATGTTACCTATCCTGGGTGAATTAAGCTTTGAAATAAACGTCTTAGTATGATAAGCACTAACCTCAAATAATCCCTTTTGCAAAGTATAAGATTAGCCCGGGTGTACAAGGTATGGCCAACTTCTCCAAGCCTGCAGTCGCAGCAGCCACATTTGAGACAGTCTTCGTGCCAGAGTTGGTCCAACGCCTTGAGGAGATACCGCTCTGTTATCACCTTGCTGCAGCCAGCGCATATCTGAGAGAAATACCAGGTCATCAGGCAAAAGGAAAAGTTGTAACTGGATGTCAAACAGACACCAATCGGCATTACATTAGACCATGAAGGTACGAACGCTCGCCCCTAGTGGGGGAATACTTTATTTTTACATCCATGCATTACACATTATTTCAACGACTGTAATGATATCTTTCAGAAATCTTGTAGATAAAATGTTCAGATGATATAGACCCGAATGATCATCGTCTTATGCACATACCTGATATCACTTCTGTTACACCATTTAGGTTACTAGGTTTGTTCATATTCATGGGTATTTTACGAGTAAAACATTAAAAGAAAGAAATAAGAAAGTCTTGAAACTCGTAGTCAAGCAAAAGAAAAGTTGTTTCTACTTTAACGCGGACTCTATTAATATCAGTCCTCTGTGGATATGAAGAGTATGAACCTGAGGCTGCGGCGGTTGCTGCGGCGTCGCGCCGGCGGGCGTCTGCGCAGACGCCGGCAGCGGCGACGCGCGCGCCTCCTTGGTCACATCCATGGCCAACATGTGGGAGCCGCGCGTCGGACTGTCGCCGCTCGCCTGTTGCGGCGTTCGCCTCTCGCACTGTGGACAACATTTTTTTATTAATGATATGTATTTACCTATGAAGTTGCCGTTTTTATGGACGAAATGAGAGCAAAAATTTTAGATGAACTTTTAATTTAGGTCAATTAAATTATCGACCCATATGGTCAATGCACTATTGGCGTTTTAATGGCAGTTGAGCGTGGCGGCCTGAACGTGTTGCCAGGCATCGTGTAGCGCGTGCACCTCTAATATTTATAGGTTCTGTGGTATCGCAAGAACAACAAAGGGACCCGCATATATGATATTCAGAGTATCCTAACTTCCGCCAGTTAACTAACTTCTGCCACTGTCAAGCATAGGAACTGAAAAACACCACTAACAGGAAGAAAAATCAAAGAATAGTCGACATAGACTTTTAAAGATAAGTTTGATAAAGTGCTTATAGATTTCAATATATGAAGCATACGATTCGAAGAATAACTGTAGACAAAGCGATTATATGCGTGTCTAGACAGAGATCCATTCATTCAATTTAACTGTTTCTACAAGCAGTTAAATTGAGGAAGTACAAATAACGAAAATTGGCATTTCATTTTTAGCGTATTTTAACGACCTCATGTTACAGTAATTGACTCTGAACAGTACCTACACCTCGACAAGTCATAGAGGCCGTTTCATGTTACCGCATTAAATCCACAACCATGAAATTCAACGCCTGTAATATTTCTCAAAAAAATTAGCACAACTACTCAAGCGATTAATGAGAACGTGAAACTCGATTCGACGTTTCCGAACTATAGCAAATTATGTACCTTAAAATATCGAATAAAGTGTCAATAAAAAAACTTGGTAATTGGGAGCGAATCGAAGAAAAAACAGCCCTGCAGGCAACGGAGTCGAGCACGGATTGGTCCGTGGCCACGCTTCATTAGCACGTTAAATACGATACGAACGTTTTCAATTACGTTTGGTGACTGCAGAATCGCACGCTCGACATTATGAATTTGTCAAGTTTGACAGTCCCAGCTACGTTTTTCACAGTGAACTTTTCTGGTACAATGAAATCGTGTATTAGGAACCAGCAGTGCCTGAAACAATCGGGCATTGTGGGACCCGTGACGAATGGGTCGCGTCACTCAATTTTGTGTGTTTTGGAGTGTGCCTCCGATCGGCGGCGGACGGCGGCGCGGCGGTCGCGCTCGTAAATAATGGGAATCGGATATTGACCGGAAACATGCACCGTGCCCCGAATTGTGCCAATGATTGTTGAATAAACAAAGGGAGCTAATCAACTGTACTGTTTCGAACTTTTTCTTTAACGATATTCTTAAATCCAGCCACTGCGATGTCGGAAACGGAGAGAACATCTACAATGAATAAAATACAAATCAATAATATAAAACCGACATTGATGTTCATACATGTTCAGACAGCCTTAATGTTCGTACTTCTGAAAAAGGTAATGAGCTAACACAAACATCACGATAAGTTATTTTCTCATATGACTGCAACTTATAAAATGAATGGGATATAAAATACGAGTATAAACAGTTTATTATTTTATTTGCATTGCCATTAAGCATTATACAAAAACTGCTTACAGCTGGGCACACGTTTCGGCGCACCGCGTGCATGAAACTGCTAATTAGCGGTGATACCGCCTGAATAAGTGAAAATAAATCAGTGCGGTTGCCATTTTTGATAATTACGCGAGTAAACCATTATAAAATACATTTCGTTCATAGTAAACCATATTCATTGTATACCATGAAGCTGTATCAGTAGGTTTCAAATTGCAACGTTTTTGGACTTAATCAATCGAATTTTCTACCATTTTCACGCATGTTTATTATTCAGAATGAAAACAAATCAAATCGTTTGAATCTAACAATTTAAAAATAAGTAGGTAAGTAATAATTATAGCACACACAAGCCTGTAATTTTCGATTCATTTTAAAATAGTCATTATAAAGATGAGAGCTTTAATTTCAAGCTATATCATGATAGCCATGAGTACGGGAAGAGGTAATTGGGCACCTTGAAAGCTATTTCATAGATGTGGTCTTGTAAACGCACTGTGTTTATGTCGGAATACTGTAATTTCACATCACACTACCTAACGATCTTAAAAAGTTACGTTATTCACATCAAGTGTAGCACATCTGATTAGAACGATATTCGGTACTCGAGGCAATAGGGCGGTACGGCACGTTCGCACTTTCGGACTTTTTTCCTAGCGGCGGCGGAGCGAGCCTTCGTGAATAATTACCGATCGGTGACAGCGACACGCCACGCCACTCGGAAAACAACTAAAGAACTGTGTCGGATTCAGTTTCTGTAATGAGAGCCGGTTAGGGGCGCCAAAAAGGATATTGGCGTGGCAGAGTGAGAATTCATGCATCTAGTATGTCTAGACGAGAAAGTGTTTGACTATTGAAGATGTCGAAAGAGTTTTCTTTTCTCAGTTTTTTCAACAAGCTCTATTCATCATCTTGAACACTAAAATTTAATATTTAAAAAGTTATTTCAAATTAAATATTGTAGCAACAACTGAGGGGGCATTTGAAAAATAAATTACAATACAATTTATAGATACCTATACCATAGAAGGTTCTCAGACAATTGTAGGTCCTTTTAGTTTCACATTCGGTTTTTGTACAGTTGAAGATACATCAAACTATTATATACTCTGTGGAACCCTGTCGCAATAAGGTTTTGTTACATAAACATATAACTGATTTCTTGACATTCGTATGAATGTGTCAAATAAATTTAAAGCGACAAAGTACTAAAGGGTAAACCTGATGTGTCCACTGTACATTTCTTATAAGTAGGCCTACTCGATTACTTCAGTTTAATTTCAAATTAGACAATGTGACATCTTAGGTACCTTATTTGCCTTTAGGTTTACCTACAAGGGGCGCTATTAACAAAATTCGGCCCTGACAAAACAACCCGTAACGAATGCAACCAACCGAGATTAGACACAGCGGAAGCAAAAAAGCTCACGCCTTCCATTAACGCTGACTTTCGAAATGTCAATACGCACGAATTAGGATTTAACGAACGTCAATCGTGGAGCCGAAGCAGTGAACTATGCAATAGAGCATGCCAATGTCGTGACATTGCTGTTCGTTGCGATTTGAAAAAGTAACAGTTACTTTAGAACCCTTGATGGTAATTAGGTCGAAAGTGGTTAAATAGGATGCAGTAATTTACTTGCTACTATTTATCCTCGATAACTGATTAACTTTTTACCTACACGTCACGTAACATTAATTTATCTTTGACGACTTTTTGTTAACCTACTTTTACTAATTTGTAAGATGCAGCAGATATACTGTATAGTTTTTCAGAAAAGAACTTTTATATTATCTATAAGTAATTATCTATTTTACTGCGTATAAAAACTGCATTTTGGAGCAAAAAAGTCGTTTACAAAAAGT
Organism: Hofmannophila pseudospretella; assembly: GCA_947369225.1. NCBI lineage: Eukaryota > Metazoa > Arthropoda > Insecta > Lepidoptera > Oecophoridae > Hofmannophila > Hofmannophila pseudospretella. The sequence goes on from OX376316.1 coordinate 9,515,785, forward strand.
TCAGAAATACATCGGATTAGCAACGCACAAAAAATATAATTAGGACGAGAGCAAAATTCAGTATAGTGTGACGTACCCAGCGATGCAGCTCTAAATTGAAGGATGCTCCAGCCCCACGGGCCGCCTGGGACCTCGCATGCAGCCCGGGCCACGTTAATGATTAACACAGCCACGGTCCGAGACCAATTATATGCTGCGCCGCCGCACTCCAAATTAGAAACTATTTTCGCCCATTAGTGGCCAACTTCATAATCAATTACACGTTAAAATTTCACATAGCTGTTTCGGTGGCTCTCTGTTTGGATAATCGGAGTTTGTGGTCCCTCGGCGAGCCATTACGTGCCTGCAACGGCCATAAAGGTTTTTGTTGGCCGGGAAATTTTAATGTTTCGAATGCAGTTCGGGTGTTATTGCATAAAGGTGAAATGTGTCTGACTGATGTTTTAGTTACAATTAGGTTTAGGTTAATTTAGTATTTATCAGGACAGTACCTATCTATAGTAATTTCATAATGACCGGTCATCATTCATCACCATCATCAGATGTCTTCGCTGTCGGGGCACAGACAGATACATTCATCATTCTACATATATATATTTTTAGATCATTAATTAGATCACGAAACCTTTTCTAAAACGGCTCTATACAAAAGTTCATTTAAATCGGTTCAGTCGTTTGAACTTGATTGAATAGTAAATTAACAAACCCAAACCTATCATTTCTAAATAAATAAATAAATTTTGCAACTAAATTAATACAAAAGTAGTTGATGCTCTAAATCCCGCACTAGGATACCCCGTGTCGCGGGATTTAGGCTCTTCTATGTAGGTACAACTTTGATTTATAAAGGGAAAATAAATAAATAAAATAAATGATAATAAAAATTCGTATACAATTTTAAATTAACATAAGATACTAAGATGTAAGCATGGTGTGGTGTATTTCGTTTGGTCTATTCCTATAGGGATACTATATTTAACTGCCGTCCTCAATGTCACAGCTTCATCTGATAATCAACTGTATACGAAAATACGAAAACAAATCAAATCTTGGAGAACACTCCGAGGCAGACTACACTAATAGGATTGAGTGCACTCCGCTAATCATAATTCATCAGCGAGATTAAAGAATAAGCGACGAGACAACCCCCCCCCCCCTCAACGCGGAGGGGCGATCCCCCCTCAGCGTGTGGGAGAGACAATATGATTGCCACACCTGCGGAAACGCCGGCTAAAGTAACGAGCCACGGAGCTAAATAATTCAAACAACTACCTCCGCGCTAAACGTTGCTCCACAATTTTATAGTTACTTAATTGACTTCTTGTCACAAGCAAACGAGCACTTAAATAATAGTGATATAAAAAATCTTAAGTACGTATTAAAAAGGTATTTAAAGACCGGAACAATATGGCTACTGCTTCTGGGTGGGTTTAATTGTCTATTTAATGAATTTTAGGCCCATTTTTATTTTATCACTCATAATAGCAACATTTATGGCAAGTAGGTAATGCATTTTTATGAAGTTACAGTCGTTAATTAAAATACGCAGAGTGAACACACTTTAATGCATAAAATCCGTGGTATCCACATAAAAATAACATTTTATAATCATTATATATAGCTATAAAAGTTACCAATAGACCGCAATAAATCTTCTCTTGACGTATGCTAGAATTCAAATGAAAGCTATCTGGACCAGAAGCTGCTACAGGCTCTGTATCAGGACCCCACATTAAAGCAACAAAAATATCGTCCATATATAGGAACTTCATTCCCATACTGCTTTTAGGAGATAAACGATAAAGAGCGTCGGTGGCACAGTGGCTAGGACACCGGACTTCCATGCGAGAGGTCCGGGTTCGAAACCGTGCAGCGCCTTGTACTAATGAGTTTTTCGTATTTTTCGAAGACTTATGTACATTTACCGACTGCTCTAACGGTGAAGGAAAACATCGTGAGGAAACCTGCACACTGAGATGACCAGTGTGTAAAATGGGGTAGGCACAAAAGATCCTCAAGGGTCGAAGTGCCGTTGGGTTATTCCCGGCCCCCTATCATAAGATAAGATAAGAAGGAGATAAACTCATGTTTCAATTCACGTTTTCAAATGAGCCAGTTCGGAAGTAGAGCACGCTTCAGCGCGGCGGGCGCTACTTATTTAGCAGATTGCTTTCCTTTAAGTTGTTCTTTAATCTAGCGATGGCCGGTACGGCGGCGTGAGGAATCGCGCTTCTCTCGCTTCGCACCCCTGTCGCGTGTCGCATCGCGGCATCCGGTGACGGATGTACATCTCAAAGGATTGCTTTCACATGACATACGACTACTGTGATGTAAACGTGCCTTTATTTTGCAAGACATCACAGCTACGAGTGAAGATTGTCTGTTGGGCGAATTGGTAGTGTTGGAATAATATGCTGGACCCGCTTAAGAGATTGCGATAATCATCAGCCTAGGCTACAATCGCCTGGAATATCGCAGCACCGCATTGCATATCAAGGGTAGGTTATTGTAGGTACGCACATCGAGTAGGGACAGAACAGGAAAAGCACGGTATACAAAACAGTAGCTTTATAATACTTCCTGTTTTGTTTCACTAAACATTTACGAATTTATTGAACAGATGAAGTAGATAGTTTTATTAGCAGGTAGCGAAATTAAATCGGCGTTACAAACTGGAACGGAAAATGTCACTAACATTATAAGCGCCATTATCACTCGTTCTCCTCCTGAAACCGCGAGCTCCACGCGAAATTTCGTTAATACCAACCCATATTGGATTACTGGTAGCACCCGCCCGCCGCAATAATATAACGAAATTCAAACATTAATAGGCTGAAACACAATCACGGATGGCCGCATAATCGAGTTAGCTGCTATTCGGTTAAACCCCTATCGCGTAATCTGCCCCATTGTCTGGCAGTCGTTGCGCTGATCATGAGGGCCGATTATTGTGGCAATTTCGTGTTTATTGTTTTCAGGTGTCTCCAGTCACGACGTCCTGAAGGAGCCCACAATGCCCCAGCAGCCTTATCTCAGGACAGAAGCAATCTCGTAAAATGTTACGTGAATGTTAATAGTACATAACCGAAATCAAAGCTTTAACAAAACAGAATAGATAAAGGTTGACACAGCTATTCCAAAAGTTAACTTCGTTACTCGTTAAACAGTTAATAATCTAAAAATAATTAACGAAAGTTTAACCGTTAATCGTTAACCTAATTTGCGGTTCTTATTTTTTTATGAACTAAAATGAACACAAGCTTGGAAAGAAAATAAAGAAATGACTAGATCAATAAATTATATTATTTGGTAATAGTGTCAAACTGAAAGTGAACAATTTCGTACTGTAATATTCTTTCAAAATTCGTACTGTCCACTTCTCTTTCCTTCACTACCTATCCATTTAGTATTTACGAAGAAATGCTAATTGTTATGAAGAGGAAATTTAATTAAACTGTAGACACTTTGTCCATAAAATGCACGTTGTCGTTTATGAAACCAAGCATGTCAAAGTTTTCATCAGAGAGTGATGTTCTCTTAGCACTCAAAATGTCCTTTCCCATAGAAAATATACGCTCCACAGCAGCGCCAGGCGGAATGACCGTGTTAAACTTGAGAAACAAGTCCACGAGCATTTGCAAGCAAGGCAACATCTGATAGAACATCCTTGGAATTGGTCTTCCATCCCCGCACCCACGCCTGATAAAATTCGCATCGATATGAGCAGACTTGCACAAATTGTTAACGATTAACGGACTTAGTTTATACCTTTTATATAACTTCCGTTACTATTAACGGAAGTTAATAACTTCCGTTAATGTAACTTAAAGTTACAATTTTAAGAAAACGTTAACTGAGTTAGTTAACGATTAACGGAATAACGATAAGTTGCCCAGCTTTGAGAATAGAATCCTTACTTTGAAATACAAGAAATTGTTACAAGTTAGTGGTCAGAGATAAAAAGGATCGATCAATAATCTGACCAACTAATGGCAGAATAACAAACAAAGTGCAGTAGCAGATCATAAACAAACTTGAACGGAAGGCGAAGTAAGTGATACTCAGGTGGGATATACGTCGAAGAAGTTAAAAGTTTCGCTTGGGTCAGATGCAACTGAAGGAACAAATAAGTAGATAGAAGCAGTGTCAAAACTGCCAAAAACAAAACTATAAAGTTTGCTTTATATCGGGTAGATATCGCTTTATCTATTTGAAATGTCCGACTCAATTTGGATCAGTGTACTCGTATTTTACAACTTTAACAAGCTCTATATCTGATAATACCTAATCTTGTCTTTCTAATATATCTTCTTTTATGTTATTGCCTTCTAATTGGATCGTAGTTATTTTAGGTGACGCATTCGTTTCATACATGTCTGCTTTAAAATTCCCTTCTAATTAACGCAATGGGCCGTATTAATTAAAACTGGTAAATTAGTAGCACCTAGTAATTAGTTTAACATTCATTGACGTTTCATTAAAAGTTGTTTTAATTGCTTCGGCCAAGTACAGTTACAAATTAAATGTCCAATTCTATTAGCAGCAAGTTGATTAAAATAGATTATACTGAACCTGTTATGCTTGTATCGGGTTGGAATGAAATCTAAAATGTTTTTATTACTAGTAAAAGATATATGACGCTTGTTAACATGAAGGGAGTGTTACGTTACGCTTACGATAGAGATGTAATATTACCTATAGTCGATTCTGCTGATGTTTTATTACATTATAAAACAAACGTCTCGTTATTAATTATGAGACGCGATGCAGTCACAGTCCCTATTGATCGTAAAGAATCTTTGATAGCAGTTGTAAAATGTTCCAAATCGTCGTCGTGATAATTTATGAAGCGTGTTTATGGATGGATTTACGTCCATATTCTGTCTGTCATACTGTTGTTATGCACCATTCAACATTTGCCATCATAGATACCAGTTAGATACTAGTCATATCCGCAAACAAATCAAGTCTCCGCTAGTGAGTCTACCACCTCATCAGCAAGTTTATACGCTTGTTTTCAAATGCCTTCAACAAATCTATTCATCTCTTCCCCGATTTCTTCCAATTTCTAATATGCCATACTCTAGATGCAAAATATTTATTCACACATGCCTAGTCAAAGTTCCTTGCAGGAAAGAACCCCAATCACAACACATTGTACAATCAGGCAATACTGTACAATGTTGTTGTAATAATACTGTTGTGTATAATCGAACTTGACATGTAACACACGTTTGGAAATAGCTGTTAGTGTTGTTATGAAATATATAAATAAACAATAAACATGAACGAGAATCATAGAACCTATTTTTAATTTTATTATTAAGCATTAAGCCATTCTTTGCGCATATTTAAATAAATTTAAAAAAGTTAGCTGTCGCGTCTCAGTTGGTTAGAGCACTGCCACGCATGGATGAAAAAAAAAAGTCTCCGAAGGGGCGGGGGGTGCGTTCGTGAACGTCAAGGTCAAGTCCTATCATTTTTACCCTGTTTGTATCATAGTTTTGTGCAATAAATAATATTTTACTTTTTGCTTTTATTCCCACAAGGTACTTCAGTGTAAATCAACGGCTCGCGCGACGTGAAGCAAAGTGAATTAAAGTAACTTGGAGCCTATTACGTGAAGTGAGTTATAAAATAAAGCAGCGGCGAGTAACTTCATACATTACAAGCCGATAACCAGACGAGACTTCTGAGACACAAACCAGTCCCTTTTAGTGAAATTGAAAACTTTTTCTGTTACTCATACCGCGACCGCGACACGGCTCCTTTTAAATCAATTGCTTTTTATAATTAACTTACTCCGTTATTGGAGTGCACTCGCTCGTTGGCTCTATTAAAATTCAATCGAGATGTAAATCTATCTATTAAGGAACGAGTTTTTCTGTATAATCAAATAAATTGTTCTCTCTTGTAAGTGCCGCCTACGTGCTAGAGCCCGTAATACAATATCCTCATACGAATACACATCCGCTACTGCAATCCGCGTCATATTATCTGACTTTGTACAACCTTGTTTTTTTTTCGTTTTTAATTTAGTGCCATTAAAACGACTTACGGTACTAATCTATCAGACAGCCATTATAAATAATCGCTTAATCCTCGTCGCGTAAACTGCATTCGCTGTATTTTTGTTTCTCACATGACGCCAAGGTCGCAGGTTCAAATCCTGATCGCGGAAAAAATATCAACCACTTTTTCTAATTTATTTTAGTACGCCCATCATAGCTCAATGCTTATGTAATAAAAAATATATTATAATATGGATTAACATTCAGTACCTACATCAGATTCTCATTAAATCCAATTCGCTTTATTGATGACTGGAAGATACGGTAAACAACCAGTATATTACATTCCTATTTGACATTAGGGTACATTCCTATTTGACAATTCCTTATGCAGCAGCCATATTTTTTCTTTTGCTTTTGACAATGCCCTTTTACAGCAGCTAGTAGCATGTAAGTAATAATTTAAATGTTGTAATATAACGGATAATAATTGTACCATGACGTATCTAAGCGTAACTTTGTTATCAAAAGATAAATTTAAAAAAAAACTAAAACTAAATTATGTTGAAAGGATCTGGGCTTGGAGGGCCTATGCCCAGTATTGGACGCACAGGGGCTGATGATGATGGATGATAAAGGAAAGGTCGGCCTATATGGCAACTTATTAAGAAAATTGAAAGACAACATGTCATTTCGACGAAGGAAATATACCCAGCAAGATTTTTTTGCTTGCTTTGACTGTTATGCGGCAGAAGTGGTTCCACCCCAGACTGACTCTGCACAAAGTCAGCATGGATTTTGTAATTGGTATAATTAGCATAGCATACTCTCACGTCCGTCTCCACGTCATTAGAGACGACAAAAATACTCACATCCTTATCCTTATTCCTTATCAATATCCGTATCGCTAACCTCATCCGCCAACTCCCATATTAGGCCTTATATACCTACGTCCGTATAACTTGGGGATTGGATACTGTTTACTATCATAGCGATTCATACCTGTATAATAATTGCATCGATGTATCCTATCATAAACACTTCGTCGCAATATAATATGATAGTGCTATCGCTTTGAAATTGTATCTTATGTTCTGTTTAGCATTTTATAATAGTTTATGCATTCTAGGTCAGAATTGGTTGTGGTGTCAAGTTATATTATATAATAAGTAGAGCATATTTACAGCATATTAACTAGAATATTTTATATGCAAATCTTACATTTTTCTGTAAATCATTTAATGGTTTATTTTCACAAAACAAAGTCTAAAAAATCACTAAACTTCTTATTTCAACATGGCTCAATAATTATAAAAGTATATAGAGGTAGAAGAGAGAGTGTCTCGAGTAATGTGTCAATTTCTGACATAATGCAGTCGCCCACTCCAATGCAATGAAGAAGGAGCCCTGGTATTACTTCGGCTCCCTGACTCCCAGGGCTCGGCAGTACCTTTTACCTAATTCAACATTATTAGATTAAACAAAGCTATCGCGAGCTATCGGTCGCTATGTTTTATTTATGATCTCTTATTGGATTGCTATTTTATGCTGCTTTTATTCTATTAAGGGCAATCTCATAATTGTTTTGGGGGAAAAGTATAAATATTTACTTAGAATTCGAATAACGTTGATCATTATGCGTATTGTTAATTCTGTCTGGGCGCGTATAGACGGACTATCCCGCAACTTTGTTTTTAAAATAATAGTCAATTGTACGATCCATTAGATATACGATATACGATAGTATTTTACGATTGGATGGCGTTTCATTTTAAACGCCATCACACAATATTTCCTAAAATAAGCAAGCAAAACATTAAAAATGCAACACTGTGGATTCCATCTTCCAAGACCAAGTCGAAAATAGAATGCAATATCATAAGTAGTTGCACTGAGAACTTAGATCTGAGCCATTCTGAGCGGTCTGTAGTTCTAAACTGTAGCTCTTGGGGTCCACACGATTCCAGAAATAGTTTGATCGGAGTTATGCTACCCATTAATTAAATTACGCTCGCCATGGGCTGGGCTATAAGAAAATTGCTTTTATTTGTGGGGAGTCATTCAATTATACATTCATTCATTTGCTGCCCATCGAGTGGCGTCCATTACATTTAATTATAATTCAGGAGGCTCTTTAATAATAATAATTACGCGATTCTTATTTTGTTAAGTGCTAGCTGTAATTGGAAGCTTATGCGCAACCTTAAGAAAGTACTTAACTTCGCAAAAATGTTTACGTCGTTGTGAGAATATTGGATTGCACAATCAATTTTTTAAATCAAATATATTAAGAATGTTAGATTTTTCATAAATCTATCTCTACAAAATTTGTAGAGATGGGCTCAAGAACCACAATAATAATGATTTTTTTTATATATTTTCAGTCAGTAGAGTAAATATTATGGTAAGGTAGACCATTATCCAGAGGAAACCTGAATTCAGTAAAAAAGTAATTATTTTAGTGGAATTACAAATTCGTAAACAATCTAATTTAGAAGTAATGATACCTACACGTTATTAATTCCAACAATTATGGTTATAAAAAAACTTCAGCTCAATTAGCGTAAATTAATTACCAACTAATCTAATTCGTTTAAATTAATTGTAGTTTCGTGTTAATTTCTTGAATATCTCACACAAATAATTTTTAGCTTTATTTTCAGACGTACGATATGTAACATCTCTTAAAATGTATAACTTAAAAATACTATTTGGTTTGTCATTATTATTATAATTAATTAAAAAGTTTGGAACATAAATTTTAACATTATCTCGTTTATCAATCATTCATATTTCAAAGTACTATACCTACTAAAGTTGTCTGCAGTACAATTTAGAATTTATTTTTATAATCAGATGTTAAATAAACAAATATAAAAATAATATTCAGAAAAACATCTTTATCAACTCACCCGTTTAAAACTTCACCTAAGCAAACACTTACTTCACTTTAAATAAGCACTAAGTATATAAAACTTAACTCCAAATAACACACTGAAACACCTCACAGCTTCCGAAACACAAAGTTTATTTCAAGAACTCATTGACATAACGTGTTTACATAACGGCGTCGTTGTATACACTGAATGAGCGAATGAATGAACGAACGCGGCTCTGCCGGTTTCCTTCCTGTCTCGGTGATAATGCGCTACAGCGAGCGTTTATTTTTCGCTTATGTACAGTCTACCACAGGTCAACCTACCCAAAACGTCAAAATTTGTGAAACTGAAAGAAACGCTGACATAAGGTTGAGATTTGAACGAAGAAATTTGACAGATGGTATACTTTAACCGGTTAAGTGCGAGACGGACTCGCGTACCGGGCGTTCCGTACTCAATAGAAATATTTTTCGTGTTGAAAAAATAACATTTCAATTATTTTTTTCTAAAATCATAAATGGTTAGAATTCGTTTCATTTTTACCAAAATACATATAATATAATACGTACTATACCAATAATACTACTTCTATACGATACTAGTTATTTCAGATTTTATGTCGTTAAAAAATAAGAAGTACCTACTTAGTGTACTAAATTTTAAATTAAAAAATGATCAAACTCCGTTTTATTTTTCTTGTAAAATATAGGTTATTCATAAGTCTGAATTATTTCAGATTTTTCAGCTTGCAAACTTCGGAGTAAGGATGGGGGAACGGTCATTTACGCACATTTTAGGCCAAAAATCAAAAAGTATAGCAAATAAAATAAAATAGTTTTATAATGTGCATATGACACCCCACTTTCCCCAGTTGTCCAACTTTCAGATTTTGACCTCTGGGACAACTATGCGTGTGACCAATGTAACATGAGCAAGGTAATTATAAGCACACGAGTAGGTGTACCTATATCAGATTTGTATTGAAGATCCTATTCTAACATACCATCACTACCTTTTTTTATTTTATTAAATAATGAGAACACACGAGCAAACGGGCAACCTGATGGCAACGTCGCCCATATTACAAATTCATTAAAATAAACCATGGAAAAACTTAATTTCGGTCGTTGTCCCGATATGATTGGATACGAGTGTACCTCTCTGAGTTCTCTGACTCATGTATTTTTACAAACATTGAATGTAGAGGAAATCATTCATCTACTTATTACGAAACGTTACATCACAATGAATTTGTTTAATTAACAAACCCCATTCATAAGAAGAGAATGTTTATAAAATGATCTGTTTCATGGAAAAAATTAATGAATGAACGCAACTCTCTCAGCAGCTTCCTGCCTGTTGCTCTTATTTTAATATACAACGAACAGGAAATCATATTCGATACATAGTTAGTACCTACATTATATTTTAATTCCAATACGTCGGTGGCGTCGTGCCTGGCACGTCGGACTCCCAAGCGGGAGGTCCGAGTTCGAAACCATGCAGTATCATGTACCAATGATTATGTCGGTTTTTTCGAAAAGACTTACTTACATTTATCGACTGCTCTAACGGTGAAGGAAAACATCGTGAGGAAACCTCCACACTGAGATAACCAGTGTATGAAATGGGCAAGGCATTGGCAACCACCCCATTAAATCTGCCACGAGAGTCGTTCTATGTGATTAATTCCTTAGAATGATCACGACCCTCAGCAATGAGGAATGAGGAATACGATTTAGAAGATAAATCATACTCCATTTTATTTTTATTTTATTATTCAATAAAAATGTTGCCTATACTATTGTTAATTTATTACCAATAATTGAAATAGAGCTCTTGACATATTCAAGTATTGAATTGGATGTTATCTAATTAAATTATGAAATTGCAGAACGCTATGGACCAGCTTTTTCCAATCGCTGGTCCAAGCGCTCTGCAATATTTCATATTTTATCCTATGTAAGTCAAATAAGCTATGTAAGTACACAATTGTCAAAGGATCGAAAGGAATTTCACACAAAATATACCATTTTGCATGCATCATGTTTTAGTACCAAATTGTCTTACAAATAGAAATTGAGAATCGAGGAACATAGTTTATTTTCGAGATTGCCCACGTGCAATGTTCGAAAAAAGAGTAATATTATTTTTCAATTCCCATACAAAGGTGGTCGGTGTGCGGCGGCAAATTGGTTGTATTGTCAATTTGGGCAGTGCGTGCCGGGGCGCAGATGAAATGTTTATTTTCAATTTCCGACATTTTCCCGCCGCCGCGTCCGTCGCTGGATTAGGTGGGAACAACGTCACTATCCGTCCACAGATAGTTTTTGATGTCTTTGACACATCATTCGGTTGACTAGTCATAGATATGTAGACTTATACTATAAGTACTTTGTCATTAGCTACATATTTATCTTATCTTACTTGCTGACTGACTAATAAAGTATTTCCTGAAAAATAATTTTGTGATAGATATTTGTTTTATTTTTAATTCCTGGCCCGGATGTTTTTAGAACAATACTGGTGCAGATTATTTAGGGGTTTACTAGATTTCCTTTGAGTAGATACTTACTGTACCTACCTACTTCTTAACCTTCTTTAATATGGAACAGTTTTATATCAGGCATATATAACTCTACGGTAACTTTACAAACTTAATTTCAATCAATAAAATCATTTTGGAGGTTTATTTTACATATTTATATGTAAAGGTGGGTAACAAATCTTAAATTATCATTAAATTAAATTAACATACAAGCGTAGTTGAGATTTGAGAACAGCTGCCGTTCCCACCCGCAACTCATGCCGGCTACTTTACGAGCCGCACTCAATTGCTGACCGATGCGAATCGCATCGGTTTTCGCATCGGTAATTGCCCGTAATCGGTGACTGACGAGCGTACCACACGTTTTCAATTCAACCCCGTGATTCCTGAGCTCCGAGATCCTGGTGATTTGAGAGCCAAACAGGAAATTCTTACCTTACAGAAGGTAAGTAAATTACAGACAGATCGCTTTCATAGATCACGTTGTATTACATCATTAAAAATCGCTTTTATGATTCTCATCTATTTTAATTTTAGAAATTATATAGGGCTCGTAAAAATGATTTTTACGTATGACGTAAGACTTCCATTTAACTTGATCTTAATGTACTGGTAATAAGATAAACTAATTTTTATTACCTGTAGTGTGACATTGGCGTGTGGGTTACAACGGCTATAAAATTATTTCATCGTTAACTACTTTTTTGAGGTGAAATCTAGGGTCCGGCTCTCGATCTATTGCGACTGCGACATATGGCGCAGCATTTGAAACGAACGGTTCGCCTGCTGATTTCGTTGCTGAAAACCGGAACGGAATTCAGAACTACTCCATCTTTGGTGATAATATTAACATTAACGCTACTTTAAGTGGGTTGGTCCTTTCTGTCATACGATTTCTATGACACTAAATGAAAGGCTAGGTTAAGTTATTGATAAAATGGATGTAATGTTTATTTACATCACAAATTAAATTTAAAATGAGAATTTTATAGATTAAATTATAAACATCTAATAATAGAAAAGATGGATTTTTGCTTAGTTCGCAGTAGTTTTAGGTCGACGAAATCTCGATGAAGATAAGTCATAGTTCTAAAAATAATTGTAAGGTTCCGGCTATTCACTTTCATATACATTTTACGAACAGCAGTTTTCTGCTGTTCGTAAAATGTAAATATTTTAGTTATTTTTTGACATTATTTAAAGTACTTTTGTACTTTAAATAGATTAATAATGTCCAAAAATAACTAAAATATTTACATTTCAATATAAGTGGTATCTAATTCAATATAACTCTTTGTTTTGATTTCATTACAGTCAATCTGCACATGAAACTGTTAGTGCAGGCAGCCTAGCTCTAAGAAAAAGCTTAGTTATCATAATAAGTTCTGAGAATCACTTGTTTTGTCGACAAATATCTACCTATAGTAAAGTCTTTGTTCTAAGTCGTTTTCTTCATTGCTGAGGGTAGTGACCATTCTAAGGAATTAATCACATAGAACGACTCTCGTGGCAGATTTAATAGGGTGGTTTGCCATTGCCTTTCCCATTTCACACACTGGTTATCTTAGTGTGCAGGTTTCCTCACTATTGGTAAGTAAACATTATTATTAGTTAAAATTTCATAACCAAAAAGGGATTGCCTATCTATTCAATTAACACTAATTAAAACCGTGTCAAATACCGCCTACAAAATGAATTAAGTTCTATCTCTACAAAATGAACTAGCTCAACGAAATACATGGTATTAAAACCATAATTAACTGTATGTACTAGATCATTTTGTAGGGATATATAGAAATAGGAGCTGTCGTATTTATATCTCTATACAGGATTGTACATGCTGGTATAACATGTTTTTACAGCATTAATAGTTTAATTTGTGGGTTCAAAGTATCCTTGTCTTCGTTGGTGGCGGGAAACTTAAATATTAGCACATTTTATCATCCTGTGTTTGCATAGAGCTTCCTTTGAAGGCGGACTTTGACGCCCGCCGGCGGCGGCACTTGCCTAGATAAAGGGTTACAAACCGACAGTCAAGTAGATTAGGTAGTAATATATCTAGCTTTATGGGAACCTGTTAAATGATAATATCTCATATTTCAGTAATAAGTTGGAGTAGGATTATGTTTCAACATACATGTTCATAAACAGGATCTTTTCGTCGATGGAAAAATGATCTTAAAACACTAGCGCCTTTACTCGTTTTACATATGAATCCAACTCTGATAATTTAACGCCACAAAAATCCAGTTTAGTGCCTTAATGTGGTGAAGAAGTTAAACTGAGTACTTATATTGGCCAAGATCAATTTTCTCTTGTTTTATTATTTCTTACCAAATCAAGTCATAACAGCCGTTACCAGGAACGCCTATGATTTACCTGAAACAAAATTAAAGCTCAATTAAATAACTGTATTTCTGTACCTATAATTTATTTCCAATCTCAATTTTAAGTCAAATTTAACGAGTAATCATGTAATTTCCTTTTCCAAAAAAATCGATTAATGTAAAATTGGTCAACGGTAAACAGCGTTTATTCGACATCTTCACGAAGTTTGGTGTATTTTGAGTCAACAAGCACTTATTAAACTTACAAGCACTTATTAACGCATGTCGTCATTGTAATAATTACCAATACTGCGGTAGCATAATAATGATATATCATGACAGCAACATTGTTGCAAGAAAGTTGTAAAACTATGTAATTGGTACCGATCGTCGTTGTTTACTCGTGTTTGTCATAAGGCGATCATGGGTGGAATTGTATTGTATTTACCAATAAATAGGAATATAAATACTAGGAATAATAAAAACTGCCATGGCGGTGCCATTGTGTGTATTTCTACCTCCTAACGTCGTCGCCAAAATTCGATTTCTGAAGGAAGGGCTCATAAGATACACGCTAGTTTCAGTATATTTTCAAAAACTCATAAGTATTAATATGATATGTGCGTGCGTGCGTGCGTGCGTGTGTGTGTGTGTGTGTGTGTGTGTGTGTGTGTGTGGGTGGGTGGGTGTGTGGGTGTGTGTGTGATCGGGTGTGTGTGTGTGTGTCAGACAAGGATTTCTTTCAAGAATCAAACTAAAATGACAAGGTGTATAGAAATACATTACCAGAATTTTCACTCTACATTGACGATAAATCCTTTTTTCATTTGTGACACTTTCACTACAACGTCTAAAGAACTCTCGATCGTATGACAGCTGCTATCATAAACCACTATCGCAGGAACACGCGCCCTTATACGATATTTGCCGGCATTATGCAACAAACGGCAATTTGCCTGACATTCAGTAAAGGGCTCTCGACAATTGTATGTCATTTGGCGTACAAGTAAAAGGCTGGCTTCTATTATATAACACAGGGCAATATTGATGTAACCGTGCACAATAGCGGGTAATTTTGTTGGAACTTAGTCCTCTTTGCACAGCTTGAAATTTTAATCAAACGACGTGTCTTCGAATTTCCTTATTTATAATTTAATTTTAACTTTTTACACCTAATACGAATTAAACCATTCAACTCAAAATCGTCCCAATAGTGATTTTTGCACAATTTTACTTGAAGGTATTAAATAAGTAGCTCTTACCTCGACGGTTAGAGATACATTAATAGGAATCCAACAATTAGGTATCCGTTTAAGAAATTAAGTTGATTAAAACCTTTTTCAATTTTATCAACAATAAGGAAATAACATCACACTAACTTACTGTACGTTGAAATAACATGACACTAACTTACTGTACGTTGAAATAACATGACACTAACTTACTGTACGTTGAAATAACATGACACTAACTTACTGTACGTTGAAATAACATGACACTAACTTACTGTACGTTGAAACAATTTACGAGGCGTCTTGAAACTTCAAGACAACTGTTTATATGGCAGATTGGAGACAACCTCATATTACCATTTTTAGAAGGAA
Source organism: Hofmannophila pseudospretella (assembly GCA_947369225.1). NCBI lineage: Eukaryota > Metazoa > Arthropoda > Insecta > Lepidoptera > Oecophoridae > Hofmannophila > Hofmannophila pseudospretella. The sequence continues at coordinate 9,531,154 of OX376316.1, forward strand.
AAAAACTGTAGCTTATTTAGAATGATACTTCAGAGCTTTATTTCTTCGTTTCCTGGTGGAAAAGGCGCTGGATATAGACTAGTAACTAACTCGTTTAAGGTAATATAATAATTTGATAGAGTTCAGTTATTCGTACAGATACGTAATTAAGTTCATTGCTAAGTTAGTTATTATAATGAAAAATGAAAATGTAAAAGTTTATTCACTTATACAGGGCACCAAAAAGGACCCTCCGACTTACAAACTAGGTCGAAAACCCGTATCTTGGAAGTCGGGATTCCATAATAATCTTTCATGAACTAATAGGTACTCACACCATTTTCTCATATAGCTTTTTGTTTAAGTTAACAAACTTTCAATCAAATCGCAACCTTATATCAGCGCACCAGTGTAAATTAAAACTAACAAATTTTCACGTTTTGTATAGGTGAACCTATGATACGAGTACGTACGTAATATCTGACTGAACTGTATCTCAATTCCGGTATGAAACCACGCGCGAATGCCATCGCGTAACCCGAATACCGACAGGACGGTATCAGCTTATTAACTCCTAATGGACAGTTAACAATTTAATCAATATCGAATTATTAGAAACCTCCCGGACTAATTAACGAAGAATTCCAACATTTCCGTCCACCTATCTGGCTTAATTAAAATTGACAAAGCCGCGGGCACTCGCCAAATATCGCCTCTATTAATGAAATGATCACTCGAAACTAATTAAATTATGGAGGTAATGGTGCGTGCAAGTGATATCAGCAGGATTCCGATGTAACCTCTGTTGGATGTAAATGTGAATCTGAATGAATTTGGATGAAAATACGATTAAATTACAGAACAAAGTGCGGTCTAGAGGAAGCTTGGGCTACCTTGAACTACGAGTATCTGATATCCAAAATAAAATAATATCCGAATCCAAAACCGAATCGGAAATAAATGATGTTTGAAATAATTTTATTTTTTTAATGCTTTTAAGAATTGTTCGGTTTTGAATAAATGCAGGTTAAGTAGATTCTTAGAGAGCGTCTGTGGCGCAGTGGCTAGGTCACATGACTCCCATGCTCCAGGTCGGGCTTCGAAATTGTGCAGTGCCATGTGCCAATGAGTTTTTCGTATTTTTCGTACATTTACCAACTACTCTAACGGTGAATAAAAAAATGGTGAGGAAACCTGCATGTCTGAGGAAATGAAAAGTCTCCGAACGTATGTGAAATCCACCAATCAGCATTGGGACCGCGCGGTGGTTCTTGGCCCGTAGCCCCTTGTGCAAGGCGAGGCCTGTGCCCCAACAGTGGGGACTTTAATAAAGCTGCTGATGATGATGACTGATGAAGTATATTCTGCGATTTTTAATTAAATTGATTCTAAGAAGTAAAGTTTACTTCAAGTAAATGAATATTTGTCCAAGTTTTTAAAATATTCGTATCCGAATCGAAAACCGATATAAAAGTTTTTACATATTCCGTTGCGGAAATCACATATCTCTAACAACCCTTACAAATAAGTAGGTAATAAATAACGTAAAAAGGCATGATAAAATACCAAGCGTGCTGTAAATATTTTTTTGCCTAATTGCAGTGTTAGTACTAAAATTAAGCAAAAATATATTTACATATGGTACATAAGTCCTACGATTACAAAGCTCAAAAGGGTACTCGTAAATTGGGACACGGGTATAAAACGTACACTATTAATTGTAGATAATGTAATTAGATACTCGGTTCATTAGAATGTAACATTGTGGACGTGGCATGCTCCGCGGTAGGCGCAGCTACATTAAAATGAGTAATTATAATAAAGCTGATATGTCCTCATCATAATAATTAACTAAGCTGATGAAGAGTGCTTTGACGAGTTGAGTTAATGAACGTGCAGCGCTTTAACGCTTTATGGTTGCGTTCGTTGGTCTCTGACGTAAAGCTCCCAAACTCTCTAAAATAAGAGTAATTAATTTGGAACTCTCTAAAATAAGAGTATTTTATTATTTGAATTTGAATTATTTTTGTTAAACAAAGAATTGTCCCACATCTAGAACCTTGAGGATTGCTAGGAAACAGTAAAGGGATCTCCAAATGGTAAGTCGGGGGTTTCTTGAATTTTAATTTATACAGAGTTATTATGGTATAGAGACCAACATTTAGTTAGCATAGCTTCGAAAATGTCTACACACTATCATTTCTGTACCTCAGTATTCTTTCAGGTGATCGGAGCCAGAAAAGAAAAAAAAATGGGTTAGGTCTACAAAAAAAACCGCGATTCTGGCTATTCTGGCTCGACTTACTCCACAAAGGCTGCAAATGAAATAACATACAGTCATATGCATGTATCTTTTTAAAATTCTAGTAACATTAAATCTAATTGCATCTCGTTGTAGAGCTATATACACTCCGTCAAAAAAGAGTAGAAATTAAATAATGGCAACTTTCCATACATTGATGTAAAATCACAATGACATTTCCATACTATTTCAGTAAATGTTGCAATTATTTAATTTCTACTCTTTTTTGACGGACTGTATCTTAAAAAAGATAAAGCATGTCTTATTATATAGAGGTTGATACAGACATCTACATACGAAGTGATAGTATAAGTTTTCCAGCGCTGGAATCGCTGCGCGGGGACGGGTTGAGGGCACAGCAGCACTAGCGCTAATTAGACGGAGTGACAACCCACTCCTGCCATAAAGCGCTGCAGATTTATCGCCGCAGATTATTTATATTATGTTTATTAGGCCCCGCCCTCCCCTCCCTGCTTTCCCGCTAATTGAATTGCCGGGATTTTTATACACAACTACACCTGTTTACGGCTCGGCGTGGGGTTATAATGACCTTCGGAGAAATGGCCGATCAGGTCTGATCGTATACCTTGCACTACCGTCTAACCATTTCCTTGGATATTTCGCTTTTGAAGCTTGGGCTTGTGAGTACGTATAGACAGGCTTAATCATCTTCATAAGCTTTTTAACGTACTGTTGTTGTTTTTTTTAAGGCAAAGGGAACTGAGCCCATACAGCCATGTCTGATGTAAACAACTCTTGCAAGTCTTCATTAAAATGCTGGTGTGACACATTTCAATGCTATCTGGGAGAATCTTCCACGCTTCTGCACCATCCGAACCAAAGAAGAAGGCGTCCCGGACGCAGTATGGCTCTTCAAAATCCAGCCAAGTACGGATCGGGCTGCAGCGTCTTATTTGACTTTACTTCACTGTCCCACACATTAATCACATTTAGTAGACGTTCTTCGAATAAAAAACACCATTCTTACTTGAAAAGCACTACTGTAAACCAATTTGCAAAACAATGAAAAAAAGCAGGTGTGGACGCGACAAAAGCGCGGGAGAAACTCCCTTTTTAACGTACCTACTACTGGAACACAGGCCTAATGTTCCGCAAAGAGTTTCTAATATTTTATATTTTTCTTTATGACATTTTTGATATGCTTTGTCAGATATACATCGAAAAGACGATCGTAATAAAACTGTTCAGAATCCGCTGCGAAAACGTATATTCTTATTATTCAGTAGTTAGAATAACACCTCCCTTTGTACAAGGGGGTACAGGCCATGATCCATCATGCAGACCCGATTTGAGGGGTTCATAGCCAGTTCCGAGTGTAGTCCGAAAGTTAAGAAGATTGGGTGAGGTTCTGACCAGGGGATGACCACTAGTGAAACAGTTTCATTTGAGCCCTTCAGTGACTCGGAGAGCACGTTAAGCAGTCGGCCCCGGCTTCTGTCGTCCTCAGAGGCCTACGGGCAGCCTGAACAATCTAACAATAGTTTAAACAGTAACCAAACGACAACAATAAAAGTGCTGATGGTTAGATAACTTTATGTAAATCGACCGACTTCCTTCAAGCAACTGACTACACTCTACCATAATATAAAAAATATAAAGTCAGTTGGAGATCTTTTAAATTTACAGAAAAGATGTGTAAGGATTATCGTAAACATAGATCAAAAGGAAAGCTGCAGAATGCACTTTATTGAACAAAAGATCTTAACCTCAAGATCAATGTAAATTTGTTAGGAAACATACACACTTGTATGAAAAAGCAGAGGACCTACACAGTACGCCATTTAACACTCGCTACCAGAAAAGAGTTACTCTGCCAAAATCAAAATTAAGTCTACACAGTTCTGGACCGTTCGTTATGTCTATATAAATATTATATATAACAAAATATCACAAATTATCGACATTAAATTAAAATACTCAATATTCAATAAAAGATTAAAGTTATATCTTCTTAACAAATGTTTATATTCCCTTCAGGAGTTTTTTGATGATAAAAACAATACCTAACTATAAAATCAATTATAACTTATAATGACATTTAATTTGATTTATCCCGTTAGCATTTATTACTATTATAATTTATTATAATCTATTATTTTATATTGCGGTGCCCTACTCAGGGTTTCATGTATGAACATATAATATATTTTTAAGACCAATTATTACACATGAAAAGCAATAAATGGTATGAGTATGCGAAAGTATAAAGGTAATTACCATGATACAATGTTTTAAATCTGTAATTACGAATAACCAAAACATCTAAAACAGCAGGAGGTCGATTTTATTTTTTTCTGTGTAACAAGCCCATAAAGGATTCCCAATAGATATCTAGACGGGACCTAGGTGGGCGTGACGCTAATAAATTGTAAACACTAGTGACCTAAACATCGCTAACATAGTAATTAACATAGTTCTAGTTTACTCGTCCATAAATCATATGGCTCGCTATGACTACAAGTTATTTCGGCAATCGCTATGATTAACGTCTCCTCTGCAGTGATAAATTGACAACCGAAATAACCGCTGCTTTATAACTGAGTCTATATCTTTTCGGCATTAGTTTTGGTTTCAGTTTCAAGCTTCAAATAATGTCAGTTTATTCTGCTTTGGTTAATATTAGGTTGAAATTTTAGGATAAGACATACCAATTACCAACGTACTAGGGTTTTAAATATTTTCAAATATCAAGTATTTATTGCATTCATTTTTTAAGATATCCTAAAAGTTTTATATATTAAGCATTTTTAATTCTAGGTATACTTGAATAAATTAGAAAAAGGGTGAAAAAAACCCGCGAGCAGTATTTGAACCTGCGACCTTACCGTTCCGTGGCAGTGCTCTAACCAACTGAGCTATCGCGGCTCATCCTGCTGGCTTCAAATTAGTCAACCCTTTCTCCGTGTACCGTCCGTATAGACAACGTAACGATATCTATACCAGCCTAACGAACAAGTCTTTGATTTATCCTAAAAGTGCTGCATGCTACGGGGCGTAGGGCATTGCAATGTCATTTATTTATTAGAAACATGTCACTTTAATAAAGCATTATAATAGAGTCGTCTATGTCTTAGATAGCAATTAAATTTTTTAACAAAAGATAAGTAATAGGTGTACAATAGGTCGGCTTCATTTTTTTTATTTACGACTAAATAAAAAGTCAAAAATCAATTTTTTTTATTGTAAGTATGTACCTTTTTTACTCTACCATCGCTTCGTAAGGTGCTGTAGCTGAAAGAAAAGAAGCGGCGCAAGAAACAATCACAGCACATCTTTTTAAACCTTAGTCATATTTGGTTCAATCAATCTTCATATTTGGTTTCAGCTTCAGTCAGAAAAAGACCTTTTCATAACCCTATTATAACATGCCCAATTTGCAGAGGGCATCGAGGAGAAACTACTAATTAGACTTGAAGCGAGCGGACGGAGCACATTGTCACAAATTACAAGACCTGCCAATTAGGTCCGAATGTAACATTTTCAAGACATAATTGAATTACACCGAAAACACACTTCTAAACTAATGTACAAAACATGTAGAGGAACCTACTTAAGTAATTAAATTAGACAAGTTGTAATGTAAACAAAAACGCATTGATAGATTGAAATTATGAGAATCATCCGCTGGAAAACAAATAAATTACAACACTACGCATGATAAAATAGAATTTAATTTACAATGCCGAGCTATGTTAAGAGCTATCCGTAATGGTATCTTCTGATTTCTTGTTTCGTTTTGCGGAGTGTTCGGAAGCTAATTAATTTTAATTGGACTTATGTATTTCTATAACTCCCTCGCTTCTCTGCCAGCCTGGTAATATGACACAAAATGAGAAGTTTTTTAGCTAAACCGAACAATATTCTTGGAAACAAGTCTGTTTGTTGATAAATTATTTATTGTTAATGAACAAACAAATTTATAATCTATTTCTCGTGATTACTCACCAAAATCTGACCTATAAATAGAATTTTACTCAAATTTATTCTTGGCTTAGCAAAATCACTATTCTGTCCTGTCCAGAGCGGATTTAATGCAATACTAGATATTGAGAAGTCAACATGACAATTTAGTAATGTAATACGACTCAATGGAAAACATATGAGATCACTATCGACTCCAGTTTGACTGCCTGCTTCTAATCCCGGTATTATAACACCATCCAGGGCTGCCACTCACAAATTAACTGGCACTTGCAACAATCGCATTTAATTTTCCGCGTGTGCGCCCTTATTGATGCGCAATCGTAACTCGGAATTCAATCATGAATTGTATGTGAATGGTCGGTTATGAATTAATCAGACTTACTCATGTTCAATATGGAACTATGTAGGTACCTATGATTTAAAAAGTAAGAAGTAAGCAACTAGTTAAAATATTGATGAAGTTTATGACAAAAGTTACATAGTAGTACGACCACGTAATGATAGCGATTTTAACATGAGAACTGTTTATGAAACGAAGCGGAGCTGAGTTCGAGTGTTAAAATCGCTATCGATTCTGGTTTCATAATGAACAAATTACGAAATGGGAGTAGAAAAAAGAGTTTTTTATTTCTTTATTTGGACTTCAATAAGATCACAATGCAAAAATTGGCTATTAAGTGTAAGGTATATATAAGTCTAACATTCTTATAAGACACTTATAATAGGTATACCTATTACCTATCACTATCACAAAAAGCTATCATCTGTCTCTACCAAATATTTGTCCCATTCATCAAAACTACTCAAGTATCTCTACACCAGAGCCCGTTTAAATCATGTGAACAATGTTCCTGCACGTTACTCATGCTTGTCATATCTATTATAGTACAATTGAAACCCACCCATTATGTCCGAGTAGACTCTAAAGCACGCGCTGCAGGCGAAGTAAACCGTCATAAAAATCCGACAAACATGCTTTACTCTTGTTTAATCTCATGAGCGGGCTAATTGTCCACGGTAGTGACGATGACAGTTCGCGAGGGGGGTCCCGGCCCTAAAGGGGGGTCGGGCCACGTGACCCGTCACTCGCAGGGAAATTAAAACATTCCGTTATTATTTTCATTTCGCGGGCTCTCGGTGTGTGGGACGCGATAGGGATGTCGAGACGAGCTAATGAAAATATTTCTAATGTCGCAGGTTGGCAGACAGTTTGTCTTATTAGAATATAGAATAAGAATCATAATAGAAAAATCGGCTTATAAAAAAATTATGAATAGGTACACATCTTACGTTATGATAGGGGGTCGGAAATAACCCCAGCGGCACTTCGACCCTTGAGGATCTTTTGTGCCTACCCCATTTTACACACTGGTCATCTCAGTGTGCAGGTTTCCTCACGATGTTTTCCTTCACCATTAGAGCAGTCGGTAAATGTACTTTACGAATGCGTTCCGTTGTAGTCTTTATAATGCCGTATCGTAAAAAATGCGTAAATAAAATTTTGTATTTCCAAAATACAAAAATACCAAAAAAAGGTCTCTAAATACAAGATATAAAATAAAGGTTAAGAAAAGTATTTTAGATACAAGATGAAAATACGTATTTTGTATCTTGTATCTATATTTCACATGTATCTTAGTCTTCAAAAATTACGAAAAACTCATTGGTACATGGCAGTGCATGGTTTTGAACACGGACCTCTCGAAAGTCGAAAGTCCGGTGTCCTAGCCACTGTGCCACCGACGTTCTAATGGGTATACATAGTTTGATAGACGTAGAATAAAAGACATCAACGAGTACTTTCAACCCCGGGCCGTTGCAGAATAGGTCGGAAAAATGTACAGTGAAAACACATCAAGTTACACTCTGTGAAACTCTGTCGCAATAAGTATTTGGTATGATTCCTTGACATTCGTATGAATGTGTCTAATAAAGTAAAGGGACACAGTACCAAAGGGTATACATAGATGGTGACTGTACATTGTAATACGCTGGTAGTCGTTCTGGCTACATTTTCTGTATACCTATTTCAAATAGAAATTCTCTATTTGATGACTGATGCGTTACGTACGTTGTACGTATGTACGTTGGGAGCGTCGGTGGCGTCGCGTCGTGGTTAGGATGTCGGACTCCCATGCAGGAGGTCCGAGTTCGAAACCAGGCAATGCCATGTACCAATGAGTTTTTCAATTATTTCGAAAGACTTACGTACATTTACCGACTGCTCTAACGATGAAGGAAAACATCGTGAGGAAACCTGCACACTGAGTTAACCAGGGTGTGAAATGGGGAAGGCAATGGCAAACCATCCCATTAAATCTGCCACGAGAGTCGTTTTATGTGATTAATTCCTTAGAATGAGGAACACGACTTAGAAGAATAAGAAGAGCATTACGTACGGTACGACTAATAATCCACAAAACTTATTATAAAACTTATTATATTAATATCTACGCACTTATGAAATAGCACACAGATTGCATAGAGTTAATAACACGAGGGGAGTAGAGGGGGCACAGTAAATGCATCGTTGTTATTGTTTTAATTTGAATTCCTTCGGAACAACGGCGAATAGGAACCCAGATTAATTAAATTTCTGATATCACGAGTTCCTTCAGCGAAGCTACATACGTCGATTGTAATAAGAGAGCTTCCACGAAATTATTTGTTTTATGGGAATTTAATAACAGCACGATCTGACATCATTATATACCAAGTATGCTCCGTCACGAGTAAAAAAGGTAAATGGTAAGTAATTTGTGAGTTAATTAATAACAATGATTTGGCAATGTATTTAGTTTAACGAGATATAAAAATAGGTTAAAGGTAACTTGTATTCATAAAGATTTATGCTGACTAATACGAGTAGGTATTACATACATACATTATTTTCATACTATGTCCCGGGGTACGTAGAGGGAATGGAGAGTCACGAATAAAATGTTAGATGAAAGAAAAATAGTCTTATCTAGGTAATAAGTAAATAAATAATCTTTATTAAACACATCACAATGCTTGTAAATCAAACAATACCCTGACTCCCAAACTAGGCGAACCTGTATCTTGGGAGCCAGGGCTTTCCCAAAAAGAAGGTATTCAATAAAGGGTAGTATTTATCTTATAAATAACTACCTACAAAGCATTAATAGTTACAAATTACAAAATATTATTACGAAAATTATTACATATGAAAGCTATTTTGTATCGGGAACTTTGTCGCCTTTCAAGCACTTTCAACCATACATTATCCGAGACGAACTAAGCTCTTTATAGGGGCGGGCTCGCGTTTTTTCCTTCGTGGTTAAAATCTATGATCACTCTGTCAATCTGATGTTTAAAATTGAGTAAAGTTGAAAAAACTATTCAAAAATGGTAATGCTACAAGTGTAATGGGTACCTTTGGACGGGGGTCGATTCAGGATCGGGAGTAATAGGTAATGAAATGACTGTTTTTTTTTTTAATTTATGTACCTATATTAATTTAGGAGCTCGTAGCCTAGTTGCGAGCACGGTCCGATAGTGATCGTGCAGGTTAAGCGACGTTGGCGCGGTCGATACCAGGATGGGTGACCGCTAGTGGCATATTTCATCTGAGCTCCTCCGTGCCTCGGAAAGCACGTTAAGCAGTCGGTCCCGGTTGCTGTCGTTCGACAGCAATCGTTAAGCCATGTCAGAGGCCTACGGGCGGCCTGAACAACTCTGACAAGTAGGTTGGCCACTAACCATACGATAAGCAAGCATTGTTAATTCTATATTGACATTAAATAATATATTAATTCTATACTATATATATGATATAAATCAAAAATTGTGTTAATACCGAATATCATTCTGACGATTAATTTAGAAATAAGTATACATGTCTATAGATATACAAAAATATCTCGATACAAACTCATATCAAAGTAATATAGGCAGCCGCCGCTGCCGCTGGCGTAGAAATTTTAATAATTAAAAATCACCCCAACCATGAAGGGAGTCTACACACTGCACTTTACGCGTTATCAGCTTTAATTAAAAATCCTCATCGCACCATCAACTATTTTATAAAGTGGATACTATACCCGATGTATTGTAATATGCGGTTATCTATGCACTGCTGAAATACAATACAGAAGTATGGAATACCAGCCTTCCTATAATTTAATCAATGCAACAATTCATTTATATCCGGTAATTAAACCAATGTATGCCTGGAAGAGCGTCGGTGTCGTCGTGGCTAGGACGTCGGACTCCCATGCGGGAGGTCCTAGTTCGAAACCAGGCAATGCCATGTACCAATGAATTTTCGGTTTTTTCGAAATACTTGCGTACATTTCCCGACTACTCTGACGGTGACGAAAACATCGTGAGGAAACCTGCACACTGAGATAACCAGTGTGTGAAATGAAGAAGGCAATGGGAAACCACCCCATTAAATGAGCCACGAGAGTCGTTCTATGTGGTTTAAATCTTTAGAATGATCACGACCCACAGCAATAAGGGACACGACTTAGAAGAGAATGCCTGGAAGATATCGCTCAAAGTAATAAGGCGCCTTTCGGCACATTGTTTTTTTTCTATATGTTATGTTATGTTTTTGTCCTGGGTGCGTAGAAGCAAAATTTTAACTTTTAAGGTAATCAAGTTGTAATGTTTCTTTTCACGTAGATAAGTATAATACTTATATTTACTTATATTTTCTTGTATTTTAAAATCAAGTTTTACCTATTTGAGAAATGTTACTTGTAACAGCAAATTTTAGACTAGAAGAGGATGTATGATTAAAGATTACATTTATTTTGATCAGAAATCAACTAGCGAAATATTTTCAAGGAAACCCAGAAGACTGAACATTCAAAAATCCCGACCGCCTATTATCAATTTTAAAATTATTTTTAAGCAAACAAACTATTTTTAATTTCCGTTTCATTTAAACGGAGCAGATGCAATATAGTAGAGAAAAAATAGCAAACATTCATAGCGATTCCAATAGGCTAATCGTGAGTTATTAAACCCTCGCGCGCCCACCTGATCGACGCCCGTTATAATAGAAATACCGGGGACTTATTATTAAAATTGCTGCTAAATTGCTCCCCTCGCCCCTCCTTTTCGAAGACTTATTGACGGTATATTGTGCTCGTAATAATATTAATTTGCCATTGTATCGCGTCACCAAAATGAATTGAGTAATTCAATATTTCTGTATGATTGTAAAGCAACAATGCTCTTTTTTGATCGATTTATTTAAACTATTGACTTTGATGGTGTTGATTGTTGGTTTAATTATATTATATTAGAGCTGCCTCTTACTCGCACTTATTATTATAGAAAACTGTCTTAAAATTAGTGTCGATATACTTGAACTTGTAGGCACAAGTGTTGGCGAACAAAAAATTAGGTTGGTGTTAATACTGACTAGGGCTTGCTATTCGAATATTCGTCTGATTTTGATATTCGAATAGTAAAGTAAGTGATATTCGAATAATGAAGAAGAGTAAAACTATGGCATTAAAATATAGCTAATATCAAAGCTTAGATCACGTACATTACACTAATTTTTATTTCACTTCAATGCATGCAGTTATACCGAGTTTACCGACGCTATGACTCCGACAAGTTCCGACACTTTATTGTATTTTCGAGATTTCGCGCTCTTATACATAAACTTCGAGCGAGACAGCCGGCCGGTCAGAGCATTTCTACCTTTTATCTGATATATATTCTATATCTTATATTCTGCGTTATTATCAAAAAATAGAAACAGTTTTTATCGTGATGTTCCTAGATTTCTTTTAGCAAGTGGGTACTATATAAAAAAATATTGGTAAGACTAATTTTCTGATTTTATTTAACTTTTAATGATGTAGTTCTGTCTAAGTCTCTACTGTCTACGTAAACGCGCACAAAAGTTCTGATGTCGATGAGAACGAAGGTACCTTTAGTTCACCTTCGGAGTATTTAAGTTAAAAAATAAATTAATAAATGTTTCTCAATTTATTGACTATTCGTATAATTCGAATATCACCTTATTAAGAATCGAATATTCGAATATCAAAAATTCACAAATATTTGCAAGCTCTAATACTCACATTAACATTTACTCCAATGAGTGTTAATAGTTTTTGGCACCAATTTGCAATACGATATATCAAGAAACATGTCAAGAAAGATGCATGTCTGAGGAAATTAAAAGTTTTCCAAATCCACCAATCAGCACTGGGCCCACTCGGTGGGCCCGTGCCCCAACAGTGGGGACATTAATAGGCTGATGATGATATCAAGAAACTAGACAACTTTGTATAACCAGTGTGTGACGTAACATCGCCTTAACCGAATTATCAGCATTTAGCGGTAATACAATGCCATCGTTACATTAGGCAGCTATCGAAGCTCGGTTGCGGGACGTTAATTAGGTAAGTACGGCGCGTCACTCGATACAGTAATTGAGCGTATTATTGGTGCAATTCTGAATGGTGCGGTTTCATAATAACTGCCCAACTAGACGGTGTAATGAGCACTCTGGTTGTGTGGCTTGTATGGGTGCCTATTTTGGTATCAATATCGATAAAACAATGATAAAAAAATTACAACACGACATGTGTATGTTATGTAAATACCTAAGTACTTAATAAAAAATATGTCTGCAATAAAAGGGCTTAAAAATCATGAAATTCGTGTGACGCAATTTATGGATGTGTCATTCTAAAGCGTTTAAAGAATATGTGGAATCATAAGTAAATGTGGTCGTTTTAGAAACCACAGTTGAAATAATTACTTAAATTAATTAACAAAAACATTGTGTGAGTACTTACTTTACTTGCATTATTTACTGTTATAACAGGAAAATCTATAACAATAAATTCTCAGACACTGAGATATACATTTGAAAATATTTAACTGTAATAGTAACACATAATTCATAATGCACTCATTAATTATAAGAGTATGTAATTGGTAAATAAAATCCTTGGAATTTGAACAACTTCGGATTGTTCATAAAAATGTTTGGTCTCCTTGTATTATATGTACATATTAACTCTTTATTGTACACACTTATCTCTAAGAGAGATCTCTTCCAGCAAACCCATAAAATGACAATTTGATATGAAAAGCAGGCGAAGTGTGCACCTATATGCTAAATAAATATACGTACTTAATAATACAAAATAGAAAATACGTACATAAATATAATATAATATATTTATTTATTTTTATTTATAATTTCCGACCTTTTAGTATCACTAAAAGGTCGGAATTTATATATTAGATTACATTTTATTGAATGACATTGGTTATGGGTTTTGAAAAGAAGGTACCATACTGAGAAATGTGCAGTTGTCTCATGCCAATTTCATATGGCATGAGAAAACTGCACATTTCTCAGTATGGTCCCTTCTTTTCAAAATCCATAACCAATGTCATTCATTAAAACAGTATAAAAATTGAAAAGATCATCATAATATAAGAAACAGTAAGAAAAATCCCATCTAATATAGTGTGTAACAAAACCCCCTTGTAAGCTGAAAAAGCGTGTTCACCGTGTTTACTATAGACAACAGAACAACTTTTTGCCACGAAGTTTGGAAATACCCAAAAAAAAGATATTTTTTTTGTTTATTGGCAGTTTTAATACGTAAAGTACAGTCTAATCTCCAAAAGTCGCAGAAGTTCAGTTATCGATCTTATCTTATCTTATGATTTGGGGGCTGGGAATAATCCCAGCGGCACTTCGACCCTTGAGGATATTTTGTGCCTACCCCATTTTACACACTGGTCATCTCAGTGTGCAGGTTTCCTCACGACGTTTTCCTTCACCGTTAGAGCAGTCGGTAAAGCATATTTGGTACCCGAGCATGTCAGCATTTGCTGACTTTCCCCCCTTTTGCCAAATATACATAGTGCTTTGTGATCTGTTTGTTCTCTATTTCTTATCTGTTGTTTTCTATTTGTGCAATAAAGTGTATTTTACTTTTTTACTTCTTACTAAATCTTCGAAAAATACGAAAAACTCATTGGTACATGGCACTGCATGGTTTCGAACCCGAACCTCCCGCATGGAAGTCCGGTGTCCTAGCCACTGTGCCACCGACGCTCTCTCAGTTATCGATACGAACACCTCTGTTTCGGCTTACAAGTGGGTTTTTGTTACATCCTGTATAACTCTACCTGCCTGGATACAATGGTATCTCTAGGTATGCTAATCTGTACTGAGTTGAGTGCATTTGAGTCTCGCCACTGATTAATTGAGTACATAACGTGCATGCCGGCCACTGACGCGAATAATCGCGCTCTAATGCAATGCGATCGTGATTCGTGTGTGACCAGCCTAACCTGATGCTTATTGATTACTGATATGGGGCCCGATTCTACTAATACAACGTAATCCCAATAGTTTAGTGAAATTGCAGCGTCGCTGGTCTAGTGGCTAGGACGCCGGACTCCCATGCGGTAGGTCCGGGTTCGAAACCATGCAACGCCATGTACCAATGAGATTTACCGACTGCTCTAACGGTGAAGGAAAACATCGTGAGGAAACCTGCATGTCTGAGGATATTAAACATTTCCGAAGGCGTGTTAAATCCACCAATCAGCACTGGACCCATTGGGGACATAAATAGGCTGATGACGCAGCGACTTGACGTTTTTCGTGTGCAAGGTGTGCGGTAAGCTAACGATTGACCAGTCCGCTCATAATAGTGTTAGCTTAACGTGGTGTTAAACTGTTACAGAATACGATTTGTATAGTTGGATCGGTACGTAATCGCTACTTAATTGGAATAGAACGACAAACGTTGTAAAACAGTGGAATTGGTCTCCTAATCAGTGAAATAAACCAATTTGATCACGCATTCAGGGCGTCGTATACGCAGCTAATGACAGTCTATTTTTGCTTTTTAAATAATTTTGTTTACATGATTTAAAACCTTAGACAGTAAATCAAATTAGAGAAAAAAACATTAATAAAGCTGATTTTTTATGCGGTAATTCTAAATCTACTTTTTTTAAATAACATGAATTGAAATGTTTTTAAAAGTATCTGTAACATAGACACGCGTTAAGTATGTTTCTAAGATAGAAACTGCACCGATTCTTAAGACAATAAAAACATATTTTTACGGACTTTGGATAAACAGTTCTTCAAATATAGAAGAAACAGGCTAACCAGCATTAGCTGCCTGCCTGCTAATCCAATAATAATAATAAAATATGAATCGCCCTTTACCTTACCTTTACCTTTACCTTAATACAGGTACTTTTTACAGCCTGTATAATGTATTTGGTTTGCAAATGAATACTTTGTATTGACCACCTAATTATCATCAAAATACGATTTGCATTTGGTATTGGGTCATTTGATTAAATCGATAAGTGCCGCCCACGAAGGTATACATTAACGAACACGTTAAATCGATTTGATTTAAAAATCAATCATTCAAAATTGATCGGTTTATTGATTTGTTTCAAACAAATGTTTGAATTACAGTTGTTTTCGATCTTAATTAAAAACAAACGGTTGGATAAAAATGATAGTGCTCTTTATTTTTTTTATCGCAATGATGTACATCAAACATACTGAGAGCAACCCATTTGTGAAGAAATCACGTAATTTTCATTATACAAAATGAATACACATAATCAATACTTATTCACCATACACACACACACACACACACACACACACACACACACACACACACACACACACACGCACGCACGCACACACATTGAACTACTCCATTTTCAAACAATTAATGCCCATTCTATGAAGTAGTCGAAAACGAACGCCGTTTATTTGAGGGTTCAGTACAATCAATTTTTACTGAGGATTGATCTGAATTTTGCTCATTATTCTAACAAATCCAGAAAGTATTATGATTATTTAATCACTTTCACACTTCTAACAACTTTCATTTTAATTGCATATTTTACTTTGTTTGTTTTAAACATCACTTTGTATTCTCTCCAATACAAAGAACGAGGAGGAGCTCGTATCCTAGTTGCGAGCCCGGTCTGAAAGTGATCGTGCAGGTTAAGCAACGTTGGCGCGGTCGGTACCAGGATGGGTGACCGCTTGTGGCATATTTCATCTGAGCTCCTCCGTGCCTCGGAGAGCACGTTAAGCAGTCGGTCCCGGTTGTTGTCGTTCAACAGCAGTCGTTAAGCCATGTCAGAGGCCTACGGGCAGCCTGAACAACTCTGACAAATAGGTTGATCACTAACCATACTATAAACAAGCATTCTCTCCAATTTGTACTTCCAGATGGTTTGCCATTACGAACTGTTGAATATCATAATTCATATAAGGGTTCCCAGCAAATTTTAATAAGGATCCATAAAACGGTAGTCACATGTTTTTAATTAAGCGCTTATTCCGAACTCCGGAGCGCGGCCGATTCCCACAACAGGTCATTGTGCGACAGTTCTTTGCATCAACACTGTCGAACGGGCCCTTATTATTGCATATATAGCGAAGCGAGCGCTTTGGAAATATACCCCCCCCCCCCCCCCCCCCCCCCCATCGGTGTGAAAAAGATCGAATAGCTGTAATTGAGCATTAACAATCGATGGATATTGAATTAAATAGGTATGCAATTTTGTGTGTAGAGACGATATTCTGACCCCATTTCTGAGGACTCTACCAAACAGAGAGAGGTAATTTAATTTAATTTTCGATAATAATTGACTTAATCTTACTTTAGGTTGATATCTTGGTTTTTTGTAGGTTAGGTATTTTGTAATTTTAGCTTAAGTATGTATTTTAGTGTTATTTTAGTATTACCTTATTTTGGATAATAATATAGTTACAATTATTTTTGTACTTTTCATACTAAATACAGTTTCACACTAATCTGAGAACGGAAAGAAAAAAGCTCGAAAAATATTTTTGTGTATTTTTAAACTTATTTATTTTAATAACACTGCTCCTTAATTAGTAGTGATATTTTATTTAAACACTGGTAGAAAAAATGTTGGAGGAGTGGCAACACCGAGTGGGGCGCAGAAGTGTCGGTAGGCAGCCTACGAGGTGGACCGACGATATTGTGAAGACGGCGGAGAGGGTGTGGATGCGAACGGCTAGAGACCGAGGAGAATGGCGTGCACATGAAGAGGCCTAAACCCAACGATGGGTTACTTTAGGCTGAAAAGAAGAAAAAAGGTTTACTGTGACTCTACCAAGGGTCATAAAGCTATTATTACACTGTCTATATGAGATCTAAAGCACGCATAGACGCATAGTTTGAAGAGAAGAGGCCAACGAAGCTCCAAAGCTCTCGAGTAGCTCCGCTTCGAGTTTCAAAGCTCGGTGCGGGTTCTTGCTAAGTGGATTAATTACGGGGATGATCTTCAGCTAAATTACTCTAACAGCCGTATTGCGTTACACCAACCGCCCTGTATATTGTATACTCTTGGCTAAGCTGTTAAATGTTGATATCTTTACTTTTGGTAGCACAATACCAAACTCATAATTATAGTAAATAGTATCCATAAACTATCGAGACTGTGAGCTTCTGCTTCTTTTAAATTAAATTAACATAAGTGTACAAGTAATTACGTATTTTATGTAGAACATTTACTTTATATGAATTAGATAAAACTTTAAAATTTTAATTTGTAAGTCTTTTTCGGGATAGGGAAAAATGGAAAGGAGGAGGGGAGGCCTTTGTCCAGCAGTGGGACAGCCTAAGGCTTTAAAAAAAGTATATTTTTTTTTGTTCAGTTTAATTTATTTTTAAATAATTTGTTTAAAAATACACAGATCATTCGAGCCAGGATTACTCGTACCTACATCACAATTTGATTAGTGAAAAAAAAATTGTGTAGTTAGTAACCTGAGAATTAATTGTTAATTTGTAACCGCAGTAATTTCTCCAAGGCCTCATTCCCTTCTAGTAAAAAAAAAAGAATCCAGGTCAGAACACTACAAGCCATACAATACCTATAAATTAAAATAACGATCACGACTTGGTATGTATGACTTAACATTAATCGAACTACACAAATTTACCGAGAAAACAAACATTATTAAAATCAACTGCACACACAAGCAGACAGGCAAACTGATCGGCAGCTGGCCAAACACTCCTGCGCATCGAGCTGTACTTTTTAATATTCTGGGTAAATATTGAACTAGCGGAGACCACATTCGTGGCCAATTGGCCGGAAAGTCCAAAGGGGGCCGATGACAAACTCAAACAAATTATCCAGTAAAACGTTTCTCGTGTGGAAATTCTCACGAGTTTGTTTTCGTTTTTTTTATGCCACTGATTTCTATAGATTCCACCTTCAATACAAACTGGCCATTGAACACCATGTCGCCGAAAGTCTAGCCGACTTTTGGCGTCAGTTTAATACAAAATTGCGGCAACATTTTCTAAGCAAAATGAATAAAGTAAAGTAAAAGTAAGTAAAGTAAAAGACACTTTATTGCACAAATATAAAACAACAAACATGAGATAGAAAAGGAAATAGTGAAGTACAATTTAGGCGGCCTAATCGCTAAGAGCGATCACTTCCAGGCAACCTTCTTCCTTCAATCAGGCAATCTTCCTTCGGGCAGAGGAAACGATTTCGAGAAAGAGGTAAAGGTAGGTAGGTGTGCAAGGTTTATGGAATATTTTTTACATTTTATTTTTTTAATAACTTTTTTATATGCTGAAATATCACTGATGAATATATTTATTTGGGCTATGATATACCATGTCGTTTGTATATTTTAGCATTGTTTGTATAAACAACATTATTCGTTTCTATTTTTTTTAAGGCAGAAATTATCTATCATCTGTACTGAACTGTTATCGGTACCCGATTGGCTGAAAAAAATTAGGTTTCTTCAAAATTGGAAGTTTCTTGACGCCACAATATTAAGGTCCCATGAATCTATCTATAAATGTCTATGTTTTGAATAGATATTCTGTGTAGACATAGAATATTTATGTACTGAGGCGAACACATTAAGCTAAACCTATAGACACTTCTAAATTATATTAGGAAGATACAGCCACCATAAATTGTGTGAGTGAACCACATTTTGAAAAAAAAAAAATTTTGCTTTCGACTTTCTGAATACGTTTATATAACACAAAATTAATAAATAATCTGGTTAGGTTAAGCAACGTTGTGGCGGTCGGCACCAGGATGGGTGACCGCTTGTGGCATATTTCATCTGAGCTCCTCCGTGCCTCGGAGAGCACGTTAAGCAGTCAGTTCCGGTTGTTGTCGTTCGACAGCAGTCGTTAAGCCATGTCAGAGGCCTAGGGGCGACCTGAACAACTCTGACAAATAGGTTGGCCACTAACCATACGATAAGCAAGCAAGCAATAAATAATCTAAGATTATTGCTTGTTCCTATATGTCTGTCACTATTGCTTGTTCCTATATGTCTGTCACTATTGCTTGTTCCTATATGTCTGTTTTTAATTTATATCTTTTTATATTTTAGCACCTAGTATTCATTATCTTGTCTACTCGCCACTTTAGTAACCACGAGGCAGTCTGTTATTTGCCTTATCATTAATTCACTTTGTTAAAACTATAGTATACGCTGTTGATTGACCAATAAAATCAAAAATAAATAAAATTATTAATTCACCTACATTAAAACACGTTTCATTATAGCTAGGTACATTCTCAGCCCTCAGCACGCATAGCCGAATCATAATACCATATCAATAGAATCTAAATTGGCTAATAAATATTCAAAACCGATAGCCCATACGAAACATACACGGGTAATTCGACAATGGAGGACTAATTCAATCTAAATCGCACAATATGTATTAATCGTGACGGACAGGTGTAATCAACCCGCCGAGAGCGCGGGCCGCATTGTCGCAGGCCTGCGCGTGACGTCACAACTGTGGTGAGACGCGGCCCGCATAGTGACAGTAACTTGTATGATATGAAACTGATCCGTCAATTAGACATAATAGGGACGTGTAATGTATATTATTATGATCAACAAATATTATTACCTAATTGAAATAATAATAAATGTTTTTATAACATATTTGCTCGTAAAGTGGCTGTAATTACACCAATTTCAATATCGTAATGTATCTCATTACGCACTTGTGCGTTATAGTAATGTGAAACGCACGAGTTTTTTTAAATAAAGTAACATGTACGGTTTTTTAAGATGCTCCGTCTAAAAATGAACGATACTTTTTAAAATCTTAGCAAAGAGTTTTTATGTTAAAAAAGTGGTCAATATTTTATGAATAAAATTAACTTTGGGAGATAAAATATAATAAATAAAGATTTAATTCTTTAATTTAATTAATTTTGACAATAAATTACAACCATTTATCTGTAACAAAAACACAAAAATATTAATTTACTTTATTAGTAATACTGGCTGTTTTTGTACCTTTACCTAAAAAAAGTTGATGCGCGCGCATCGCTAATTTGTGGACAAGTAAAATTATTCCGCGCGCTTTTTCTTTTCGCTGTATTGTTTTTATTTGAAAATGTCGTCAAGTAGTGATGAATTTATTAATTTGACACCGCCACAAGTCTTAAACGCAGCGAAAAAGGCTACTCTAAGCCTCTTGCCTGAAAAATCGACCGATAGATACTTACAAGCGTATCAAAATTTCATCATATGGAAAACAAGCAAAGATGCAAATTCATTTTCAGAAAATGTGTTTTTAGCATATTTCATGGAACTTTCTCAAAAATATAAGTCAAGCTCATTGTGGTGCTACTATTCAATGCTAAAAAGCAACTGGCAACGTAACAATCACTTTTAAAAATTGTTCAAATTTCTATAACTGCTTTAACAAGTAATTAAAGATTTATTCGTTTAAGAAAGTCAAAGTTTTATTTATTTCCTCGTAAATATGTTATAAAACGTCGTATGACATACGTGCGCTTTGAAAATTACAGCCTCTGCTTCCTTATAGCCCTCGCCTACGGCTCGGGCTAGCAATATCGCCTCGGCTGTAATTTTCAACTTACCGCACTTATATCATAATGTACTATTATAAGATATTAATTGTATATTTCGACCTAATTCCAGCATCTCCATTCCGCCTTCGGACTACCAAGCGCGGGGAGGGGTTCCATCCTTATGTTGCTGATATCCCATCTGCTCGTACGAAGCGATTTGCTTCTTCGTTCATTATGCGAACGGCTAAGGAATGGAACAGCCGGCCGGCGTCTGTATTTCCCGAAACCTACAACCTTGGGATCTTCAAGGCCAGAGTGAATAGGCATTTACTGGACCCGCATGCTCCATCGTCGACCTCATCGTCGCTTACCATCAGGCGAGATCGAGGTCAAATGCGAGTTTAGTAGTCAATAAAAAAATGTATATTTTTTCTTTTTTTATCACAGATTATGTATATGTAGGTACCTAATTACATCAATGTGACTTTATTAATATAAAAATAATATTGGAGTAGGCTGTATTCCATCTATCTCAAGGCCTGATAATAATTGGCAAGGAGTCGTACAGTCGACCACAGCTGAAGCATCTGTCAAAACAAACGTTATGCCTGTGCAATATGGTACATTTCAGATTCAAATTTTGACGTTTGGGGTAGGTTGACTTATAGTCGACTGTACATATCGATTTATAGATGTTATTTACGTCAAATAACTTTGCCTAGACCGCCTACAGCATGATGTAAGAACACTATTTTTTTCTTCGTCCAAGCTAGACAACTTGATAATATCGAAAAAACTTGTTAGCATAATCCTATGTGATAGATAATGATAACAATTGTACGTATACTTAATTCAAAACAGTCATGTTAATACAATCCGACATAATGGCGTCTACCTCAGCTGTCACAAGCACCACTAATGAATAAATAATCCAAACAAACAGATAACAAGAGATGCCAATTAAACAATACACTAATTAATTCCAAACATTGGTGTAGTGGCCGTAATTAGACCGGGCAACATTATCGAACCAAGCAATTCAGATTGTTCTGTACTCTACGTACCTAACATAATACTGATAAAACGTAATGGGAAAGTTAATAATCCATAACAAAAAAATTAGTCAACTGTTGATTTTTTTAATTTATAATCTTTTTTCATTTCAGTCGCACCGCGATAAAAAAAAGTTTCAGAGATTTAGAGGTTCAAAGTTGCAAATTAGATAAAGAAAAGATAGCGTTACCAACAAGTGAAGTCACTTTGCAGCTGCTACTCTCAATAGAAAATATCATTAATCAAAAATAAACAGCTTAAAACTTAGAATTTTTTAACATTTTTTAAAAATTCTACTTATAGATTTTAAAGTATTTGAATATCAACAATACAACATGAGTCAGTACCGTATTATTTAGCTCATTAGTACTCATAATGACAACGATCACTAAATTAAAACGCACAAGTTTATATTTATATATTACGAATACAATATTCCATAACAAGTTGCAACATGTTGGTGAGTCATTAGAACATTCCGATATCCCACTTTATAGTGGAATTGTTTATACAATGATATCGCTATAAATAATTCAATATTATTAGGCAAAACATCAAACAAAAAACATAAACTACTTTACGGCAATCTCATAAAAGAAGTATCGCTAAGTCGACGGTGGCTTTTTAATATCGGAGGCGAGAGCCCGCCGCACTGTCCCACGAAACATTTTCCATTAATAAAACGCGAAAAAGGAATATTACATATGAAAAAGACATATATCCGTATCGCCGGACCCGCCGCTATCTCCTTGGAAGGTAATAACTTCTTTACAAGTCCAAAGTCCGAGGGATTGAAAAGCAATTTCAGCAGGACACCCCCGCCCTCACGCGGGGCCGGACTCGCTATATTTCTTTTTCGCCGCTACTGTAATTCGCCTTTGATTTAATCTCGAGAAACAAATCTTTGAATGTGAAACTTTAGTGATAGGCATCACTGGAACTAGTTTCGCTGATTGGATCCAAACCCCCGCCCGGTGCGGAGCCAGTCCGATTGCTACAATTTGAATTGGCCGCTGCAGATATTCCGCTATTTGTTTGATTCCGCAACAAGATTGTATTTCTTAGTTTGGAAATCGAGTTTTTTATCTGTTTATTTATTTCCTTACAAAATATTGCGAAAATTCTTTTACCGAAAACGATTATTCGGTTTAACGAAGGTTTTGGCATCGATTCCGGGATGGCCACCAATTTTAACAATGATCACTAAACGAAACATCCCGGTCACTCGTACACCATTTAGTGAGCGTGACAGTTTAATTTAGGTTGAACTTTAGATTTGGGGGCCACCCCGGAATCGAAGCCACTTATTAATTTAAGATCCATTTTAGAATACTTAAATGAATAGAAGTACCTAGTACATCTCGTATCTCTTACAGCGCATATTACATATTCAATATCAACCGTTCAATTTGTAAGGTAGGTATCAATAAACTGGATAGAAACGTAACTTAAAACCAGTTAACCCGTGGGCGGTGAGTCGTCTCGATCGTATCGCCTTACCGATCGCAGACCGCAAAATACACGTTACAATTACCAATAAAACCATAGTAGTAAACCTATCTCTGATAACCAATAACATCAACATATCTTCTAGTTACATTATAGAATTACAGGTAAGTCCAGAATATAATAAGTAAGTATATTATTTAACAACATATACACGTGTTATATTCTTGACTTAATATGAGTCAATATGAGTTCGATTTTGGTTTAGTCCCAACTCGGCACATTCCCAACACGGCGCGTATGAACAAAAATGTCGCTTTTGTCAACCCTATTTTAAAGCATTCAAAATTGTTTGTTGTACAGTCAGATTAAAATTTGGTTATATCTATTTGTGTACAATATTAACTTGTAAAAAGTGTTAATTTAATTTATTTTTACTTTATCTTTTATGTGCTATAAATAAATGTGCTTTTATGTGACGTACTGCTCCCCTCCTCTTAAGTTTGCAGGCCGAAAAATCTAAAATAATTCAGACTCATGGAGTCTATGAGTCTGAATTATTTGATATCTGATATTTTACAGTTTTTTTTCCTCAAAAGTCATACATGTTTAGACTTTCTTTTATTTTTTCCGAAATACATACAACACCGAAATACACATATCAGTCAGTACTAATTATTTCAGATATTTTATCGTTATTTTTTTGTTTCTCAAAAATAGTACATTTTTGAAAATCTGTTTAATTTTTCTGTAAAATATAAGGATTATCTATGTATCTGAATTAATACAGATTTTACGGCCTGCAAACTTCGGAGTTAAGAGATTCATTTTTCGCATATTTACTGGCGCCGTAAGTAAAAAAATATTATAGCACATAAAAAATGAAATAAAAAATCAATTAAATTAATTCTCTCTACAAGTTAATATTCTACACAAATACTCCTAAACAAATATTAATGTGACTATACAACAAACAAATTTGAATGATTTAAAATAGGATTGCAAAACCGACATTTTTAATCACGCGTGCCTTGGGAATGTGCCGAGTTGGGACTAAACCCCTAGCTTTGCTAGGGTTAAATATCCATAGCATAGCATAACTCTCATGTTAAATATCAATTTTCTTATTATATTTACTCGAGTTTTTAATAAAAGATTTCATCAAAATTGGTTAAGCTGTTTGAGAGTTATAGACTAGCAAATATGTTAACATACTTGTAAGTATACAATTTACTCTATTACCCGTTTTTGTTCATTTGAGTAAGTAGTTATACGAATTATTGTTTACGAAAAATGTAGGTATCTATCTAAATATTTTTCCCTTTTTCTAGATGGGTATTTTAAGAAAATATCGTCAGTAGAAAGAAAAAAATCTGCGTAAACCCCACTCAATTTGGCTGAGACGGTCTCGCGCGGACCGACCGTCCGTCCGGCCGCAGATCGCTATCGGCCAACTGTTCCGAGCGCCTTATTTATATAATCTAACTATTTGTGAGGGACAAACACCCTTATGATGTTATTCCCTTTTTCTCGGCCGTAGTGGGATATTTGTGCAAACTGGTTTCAACTGGATTTGTGTGGCAGTCCAATCAGCCGGTCTATTTGAGTCGAGGAAATTAGATAAACATAATATGATAAAGAAAAGTTTACTAATCCGTGTTTCAAAATAATATATTCTGTATATTCTTCATCATAAAGAAAAGTTTACTAATCTGTGTTTTAAAAGAATATATTCTGTATATTCTTCATCCTAAAGAAAAGTTTACTAATCTGTGTTTTGAAAAAATATATTCTGTATATTCTTCATCCTAAAGAAAAGTTTACTAATCTGTGTTTTGAAAAAATATATTCTGTATATTCTTCATCATAAAGAAAAGTTTACTAATCTGTGTTTTGAAAAAATATATTCTGTATATTCTACATCATAAAGAAAAGTTTACTAATCTGTGTTTTGAAAAAAAATATTCTGTATATTCTTCATCCTAAAGAAAAGTTTACTAATCTGTGTTTTAAAAGAATATATCCTGTATATTCTTCATCATAAAGAAAAGTTTCCTAATCTGTGTTATAAAGGAATATACAGGATGTTGAAGTAATTCCTCAATATTTTATCAGAAATTCCACTTCTGAATATAGAAAAAAAAACGAAAAATATAGATATGAGTGAAAATCGACTCTACTTGTAAATCCTGTTGCCAATAGCCATCAATAGCCAAAGAAACAAAATAGCGATAAAAACATAGAAGAGAAAAGAAAAGAGGACCACACCTGCTTCCGCTGCGCTACGACATGGAGTGCTTTAAAAAGAACGTAAAGAGAATAGAGAGTCCTCTAGGCAACGGTGATTACTTACGATGGTAAGTAGTCACCATCAGTGACCCTTTTGCCTGTTTGTCTAAGCCTATTCATAAATATATTTAAAAAACCACTAGTACACACAGTAGTCTAAACTCACCTAAATCAAAGGTTGACTGGATGAGATCCCTATGAGATAATCCCGCCTTTGTACATATTTTAATGTTTTTTTTATATTCTGTGTCAATTTTTTTGTGTACAATAAAGAGACTAACAAACAAAAAACCTAGCCGTGACATAATGCTAGATTGAAAACAAAGTTACATATCAGTATTAAACAAATACATATTTCTAGACTTACACCATCAGGTTTCCTTGGTTCGTCGTTAAGAACCGCCACTTCAACTCCACAATATTATCACGTAAGTCGTAATTCAGTAACAGTTTGGCGGGAATATAATTTCGGGGGGCCACGGGGCCAGGGGGCCGAATTCGCGGGCCGCAATCTGCGGGCCGTACGAGGCAGCAGTGCCGCTCACGCGTCCCGCAACCATTTTCTGCGCGAACGAAGCTCTATATTGAATACAATTCTAATAGAAAATACCTTCCACAATGAACACTTAAAATGTTGTGCTTTTGAACCAATTGCAAAATATTAATAGGGTTAAATAGTTACGTTGTCGTAAGTATGATTATTAGTTATTATGGCTTACCACACTTTCTGTCTAAAAAATGTACTACATTTTCTGCCTTGACGCTTTGTTATTAAGTGCTACCACAGCTGTACCAAGTTTTTCATAGTTGATCTAAGTCGTATTCCCATTGCTAAGGGTTGTGATCATTCTAAGAAATTAACTACATAGAACGACTCACGTGGCAGATTTAATGGGGTGGTTTGCCATTGCCTTCCCCATTTCACAGAATGGTTATCTCGTTTTCCTTCACCGTCAGAGCAGTCGGTAAATGCACGTAAGTCTTTCGAAAAAACCGAAAAACTCATTGGTACATGACATTGCATGGTTTCGAACTCGGACCTCTAATTGATTTGACTCGAAGGAGGTACTTAGTAAGAACTATAAGATACAGGAAAAAGTGTGTTTTATTTACCATTTTATTACTCTGATCGTATGCTTATAGAGAATAGAATAAAAATGTGCCTACTGTAGAGAGGTCCGCGGGCCGCGATCGGACCATTTGCTACTGTTTTCAATTTGTCGGTCTCCACCATACATCAGCGGCGGCACGCAGTGGAAACACCGCCCCAACTTTAATACACTTACGGCTGACATTTTTCCGCCCATTATGCATTCAGCTAAACCAATGTTTTCTGTAAATACTAGGAATTCCTATTTACAAAAGAACGCGATCAGAGTTTCTCAGTAAAACCATTTCGCCGCGTCGTCGTCGGAGTGACCCGGGTTTAGTAATGCATGATGTTGGGGTGACACCGGTATCGTTAGTGTCAAATATGGTTACCGGAAATTTAGCGAATTGACTATAATTGAAATTGAAAAACATTTTTTAGCATTGAAAACACCAGAATACAGCAAGTAAACAATACAAAGATATAATACATTCAGCATAATAGATCCGGTGCGGTACAGCGCCAAAAAGGATACACCAGCTCAGCATAATGCTGAGGCAAGCCACAGCGTGCCCAAAAGTGTGCCCTATTTCAGAAAACTGTGTACATGGGAATAAAGTTTTTTAATAAGTTACCGGAACAGTTAAAAATGGAGAATTTAGAGAAAAAGTAACAAATATTCTGAAACAGAAATGCTACTACGACATAAAAGAATACGCAGAAGACAAATCTGTAATATAATTAAGTTTGACTTTCGTTTAGGTAATGTGGTAAATAAGGTAAAATATGAAACATATAAAACATAAGAAACTTGAATTTAAATATTATATGAAATTAATTAAGAGAGAAGGGCGGTGACTCCCGCTCTGGATCGTACCTCGTCCATATCGACCTCGATCGGATCTCACTGGCTATACAACGTGGCAATGCTGCCAGTGTAATGGGTACCTTTGGACGGGGGTCGATTCAGGATCGGGAGTAATGACTGTACATTTAAAAAAAATGTATTACCTATTTATTTTATTATTTATAATATTTAAGTTGACTTCTGTAGATAGTTTAAGATTTTTTATGTGGTAATTAAATAATTAATTACTATTGTGTTTATTAATTATTTACCTTTTTTTTCTATTTATAAGGTTCTATCATGTTAAAATGAAAAATATTTGTATGCTACACAATGTGGTAGAAAGTAGTGATACTATAATATAATTCAAGAATACTGTAATGTACCTACTTTCAACAAATAAACTATTTGATTTTACTTGAACGCTGATTTTCAGTGACTAGAACTTTGGTACAGTATTGACCACCTGTCAATATATAATAAACAAACAAACAAAATAGTTTTGCTAAATCGTAATCTCGCTAAAAAGGTAAACTACAAATTAGAGATAGATTGTTTGGTCTATAATTTGTATGGTTAATCAATTTTTTTCTTCGAGTTCTCTGTTGACAACGTATGCAGGGTCATGCAATAGTGCACTAACGAATCACATTGTGTCTAGAAAACTAAATGAACTACACGTGAACGACACGTGTCATGATGGGTCTCTCTCACTGAGTTTCGTTAGATTTTTAGGGTTCCGTGCCAAACCGGTAAAAAAAGGAAGAAACCCTTATGCTGAGACTTCGGTGTCCGTCCGTCCGCTGTATGTCACAGCTCTTTTTTCTCAGGAACTACTAATGCTATCAACTTGAAATTTGGTAAAAATTTTGAAAATAATTTTCAATTTATTGAAACTGGGGTCTGAAATAGGGGTCAAATCTAAAAGTAAGGCAACTGGGGCGAGTGGGGTATCATATGAAGTGAATGCTTTATTCATCGCTCGTAGCCTAGTTGCGAGCACGGTCCGAAAGTGATCATGCAGGTTAAGCGACGTTGGCGCGGTCGGTACCTGGATGGGTGACCGCTAGTGGTATATTTCACCTGAGGCACGGAGGAGCCGTGCCTCGGAAAGCACGTTAAGCAGTTGGTCCCGGTTGCTGTCGTTAAGCCATGTCAGAAGCCTACGGGCGGCCTGAACAACTCTGACAAATAAGCTGGCCACTAACCATACGATAAGCAAGCAAGCAATGCTTTATTTGCACATTACAAAACTTTTTTTAGTTTTTGTCATAAGGACAAAAATGTGCGAAAAATGACCGTACAAGATAATAATAGATAATTAAGATAATTCTGTATTATACATGAAAAATAAAACGAAGAATAAAAAATATATTATTATTTTTAACGACGAGAAATCTAAAACGAGTGTACTCTTATAAGAGGAGCATTCATCTATCCATAGGTAGTATTATTTACAGTATTCCAATAAGCCCTCATAATCTTAGGCCCCCTACTAAAGCCACGTTCTATTACATACAAATTAGTATGACGAATGGAAACTCGTATGCCCTCGAAGCATTCCAGGAAATGCATTACAAGCTGCATTGTAACGCAGCCGTGGCGAAGCAATCAATGAGCTCTCGGAAGCACAAATCCTATATTGGTTTTACGATCTCCATGGAAATTGTGTTGCTGTTGAAACTTTATTACGTTCAAACTATTTCTTAATTAGTGGCTGTAGCATTATTTGCAATATTTTCTATTTTGCATTATCGCTGTGTAAAGCTGGAAATATTTATCGCTAGCTGCTTATGCGATCTACTTTATAGTGGAGCGTTATTGGTCTACTCTAGTGGATAGGTCAGTTGCACGAATCTGTATTTAAAAATAATGCTCCATTATGCCTCATGATAATTCTTTCTCTAGTCTACCTGTACTTAGGGTGTTATTTTGTTACATCTAAACATTTTGTGGAGGGCAAGTGTTGATTATAGTTATAAGGCTTATAAGTAAGTACCATTTTTCACAGTGCTTCAATGTAAATTTTTCATACAAAATAACGACTTTTGATGCTTAGATAAATAAGGAAGATTAGTACGTAAATAAAACGTACAAAATTGACAATCTCGTACAGCGAACAGTTGTGGTTTTTCTCAAAAATTGAATATTAACAAAAAATATTTTTAAGCGTAGCATAGCATAACTCTCACGTTCATAATCTCCGAGGGGGTAGACAGAGGAGCCACCTTCATCATAGGTATTTCCCACTTTTCGCCGTAAGATTTGGTGGACAAACGTGATAGGTGACGAGCCTATCGTCTTCTACTAGGTGTAGAAGAGTATCCACGAAGACCCTTAGTCGCCTCGTACGACACCCACGGGAAGAGTTGGGGTGGTGATATTTTACGGCCGACACGACACGACATGTTTTTACGTAAGTAGGTAATCGTTGTTATTTTAACCTGTAGATACTATATTTGAAAATATTTTATATTCTTAGCATAAATAAGACCGATTCGATAAACTGAGGACTATTACACGTGGATTCCCAACCCTTTCTTCGTTTCGTACCTGGAAGGGACGTCCAACCCAATTCTATAAATCCATTTTCAATCTCCCTTACACATTTTTATTTTAGACAAAATTAGTACTTAGACAGTAAGTACGAATCTACACACACGTTATAGTTTCAGCTTATCCTCATATAATATAATAAAAATAATACCTACAATATTATGGTTTGGTTTGAATAACAAGGATTAATGTTATTATCATCAAAAGAGATCTACTCCCACGCTCTATAAAAATAACTAATTCGTATTCACATAAGGGTCCTGTAAATAGACATAGACATATTTTATTGATAATGTTCATTACACGTCAAAATACACTCCGGTATTATATACTAATTTAATATGCAGCATATACTAAGGTACACACTCAGATAAAAACAAATACAGTATGTAATTGGGTACTTATTCTTAGGCAAAGTATTCGGTTATGTTATTATATTAATGTATATTCTTATTCTTAAGAAATGTATTTACACAATGACCGCGAATGACTGGGTGATAAGCCTCGAGTCGTTGCGATCAGGTGGGCTCGGATTGCTGGCATTAATTCCGCTTAATTGAAAGCCGATCGCGCTCTGTGGCTATTGACTTGGGTTCCAATGTGACGCGGACAATTCAGACGTTAACACGTCAATTATATTATAAGTTATATAAGTTTTGTAAAAAAAAATACAGTCTTAAAGGACCCTTGGCTTGTTGATACGCCTTAAAGGTACTCAATACACATGAATCCTTTCCAAAATTCATTCCTTTATAAAGTCTAAGAAATATACGAAACTCCATAAATCACCTTCTAATAATATTATAGCTAGGTGAGATGGTGACCACTACCATTGCATCAGGTGGCCCGTTTGATTGTCTGCCCTCCGATAACAATTCTAAAAAAATCAATGTATTCCTCATTCGAGAGGTCTATTATTATTGCCCTGAACTCGTAACAGACGTTGTAACAATGTGTAAGCTAGCGTAATTGAGGCAGAAAACTTAATTTCCTGTTGAATCTAAGAACTTCGTCACCAAAGCAAACGCTATGGAGTAATTTCGAGGACTGTTGGTGCGCGCCGGCCCACTGAACGTTCAAATTGCCATGCCAATGGAACCAGTATAATACCATTCCCTTGTTGGAACGCTCGCGTTTGGTCAAATTTCTACGGTTTAATTTAAAAGAATTTTTTTTTTGGTTTAAACGAGAAAACGTCTTTCTTGGGGTCGGGTGAACTTTTCATGTATGACAAAAATTGTTATGATTTGAATCGCGGAAAACTTCGTGAGACAAGACTGATTGCACCGGCAGGGCAACGATTGAACCATTTCCAGAAACACTATGAATGTTATTTAAAAGATTTGCCATTTTTCAGTACAAATAGAAACTGCGAACGAGGTAACCGCAAATTAAACCTTCTGTCAGCAGGCAACCGGTCGCCGCCGTCGCCATATCATAATGCTTAATCTAGATTAAAACGTTTGGACACCAAACGATTATGGCCAAAGGCGAGTAACCATTCGTTCATTACCGCGGGCTGATGTTTGTTTGTGTACACTCCCGATGAAGTGCACCATCAGAGCCAATAATCGTTTCTATGACCGGTGGAGTGGAGGCCGTAATTAAAACCTTAGCAAATCTATCATATTTCTAGATTACAAAAAAAAAAACCGAAGCACGATTCTGATCGTGCTACACTTTTGGGCAGGGAACCCTCTGTGTACGGGCGGTTCTTTACTAATAAAATTTTACTACTGGATAGTAGATTGCAATTGTTTTTTGGTGTCGCTCGGCATGTCGTTCGGCCCGTTGGCGTACCGCCCCTTTAGAAAAGGAAGACAGGGTTCCCTGTCAAAAACATTGGCCTTTTGGCCAAAGCCGAGTAACCTCTCGTTCATTACAGCAGGCTATGTTTGTCGTCGCACTCTCGATAAAGTGCACCATCAGAGCCAATAATCGTTTCTATGACCGGTGCGGGCGGTAATAAAACCTTTACAAATCAATTATTGACGTTGTTTTCCGGAACAATTTGTAAACTAGCGAGCAGAATTCATCAGGTTGAGAGGCTGTTTGATTGAATTAGTTATTTAACGGTACGGTAGCGATGGTAAAAGGCTAGGGTTTCTTAGATGTAGGTTTTGATTATACCGGCCTTATTTATGTAATCTGTAGCAATGGCGTATGACTGGAAATTCTATCCCCTATACAAAATGACCGCCAATCGAGAGCGTTCCATTGTGCTCGTAGAGCAAAAGCTGTAACTGGGTACAATTTTTTTAATATATCTGTTTCTAGGGTACAATTAAGAACCTTGAATGTGCGTGGTTATCTTTGGTCATTTCCTTTCTGATTCTACTTTTGTCACTTGATGCGATTAGGCATAGTAAAATCGACCGACTTCCAATGAAAATTTTACCATGTCCGACAAAGTATACATGCACCATCCCATTCTAGTAAAACAGACATCTTTTTATTAACACTCTAGTAAGCGACTAAAACACTACTGGAACGTAAATTACTGCACCAGCTCTATTTTTAAACCGTCGTCGTCCGTTTCGTCGAGCAAACAACGCTGCCTAATTGGGCACTTATGTCTTCACTGCGGCTGACCAGCGATTTGGACCTTTATTCGATCTGTTAGCTCCATAACAGAGCGGCTGAAAAGGGGTAACGGTAGAGGTCACGTTCACTGGTCCGTTGCTATCCCTTTGAAGCCACTCGTGTTGATACATCCAGATGGCTAGTGAAATGGTCGTAATGGAACTGGACTGATTAGTCGCATAGAAAAATCTATGAAAGGCAAGGTTCAGTTTCTTTTCGGCCTCCTATTCGAAAGGTTCCAGTTATGATTTTAATGCAAAAACAATCTTACACAACACATACGATAAATCAAAAACCCGCATAAATTGGAATCAGGATCAATCGCAAGCGACAAAGGCGACAAAGCGACTGCGGCGCAAGTGTTGTCGGTTCGAATCCACCTCTGAACCATTGTTGGTAACCGATCACTCCTAGTACCTACCTAGTGACATTTTAGCAAGAATTACATTACCAATATTTTTTTAAATAACACGGTCAAATCGACGGCAAAAAATATGTAAAATCTTGATAAAAACTTTCCTCAATTTTAATACAGAAGGTAAGTAGATACCTATAAAAAATTAAAAGGGCCTAAACAAAAAGGGTCTCCAAAAAGCAAGAGTAGTAAAACGCGAACACAGTTTGTCTCCCTACTTAATGTTAACTTGTCAGAATTTGCATAAAATCCGCCGGGTGAAGTCATCGTTACAAACTTTGGATCGTACTTTAAAAGTACTAAAATCGAAATTGGCCATAAATGAGCGACCCCATTTTTGTGTCCGAAACTCAATCACTTTTGCATTTAAATTGACGTTATGCGGAAACAAAAACTACATTGGGTTAGTATTATATTTATAATGCATTTCTTTTTGTTACACATGCACCTGCAGACTTAAAACTGTGCGGGAAATGCCACATTCCCGAGAGCGTGAATTATAACACACGATCGAAGGACCTCAATAAAAAATTCGTACAAGTTCTTACCCCAAAAGTAGGATATAAACCAATCGTTTCTAAAGAGGTTAACTTTTTTCATCATCCCTAAAATTACAAAAAAACCTCCGAGAGATATTGGAAGATTCAAACGAAACACTTGAAACTTGACACACTCATGGAGTATTTAAGTATTACTTATCATAAAACTCATAACTTTGTAATAGTGATAAGATATTTTTAAGTAAACCGTTCAAACGTTTGAATAAATCGTTTCTTACAATATTAATTTGTTAGTGACAGATTTAGACACAGACAGGAACGGATCCAGAAAAAAAAATTAGGGGCCATCGGTTACTGAAATCGGAAAATAGTTCTAAAATAAGATAACATTTATGATAATCTAAACCTTTTAACTAATACCAAACAATTTATTACATAAGTTAAATTAACGCATTTCTTAGGAGTCTTATAAGGTTTGGCTGAATACTAATTGTAATTCCAGTTCCTGCAATATGTTGCCCTGTGCTGCAGGATCTGGGAGCCTCCGGTTCGATGCGATGTTCAGTCTTAACAATTCATGTCTATGATTAGCTTAGAAGGATTTAGCTATAAGTGTAATTAATTTGAAAGGTCAAATGGTCTAGGGCGAGACAAGTCTCGCGTGCTCTAGGGATCTTACAGGTTGGGGGAGGGGTAGGAGGAATAGCCGCCCTAGCTGTCCCCTAGATCCGCCTCTGGATGTAGAAGTAGGTAAATATACAGTAAGTACGTAAGTCATTGCAAATAAATACGTTGGTTACGTAAATGAAATGCGTCAAAGTAATTAAAATTAAATATAAATTGATAGTCATTTTGTTAATGAACATTTCGAGGATATCACAAATTACTATAAATGGAGTAGATACATTCAACAAAGATATAATAACAAACACATAAGTAGTAATAATGACGTTTTGATTTTAGAAATTAGAATAACAAACTGTTTTTCTTTGACGACTTTAAATACAGTATAATTTATATAGCTATATGCTGTAATGATAACGGCTTCAAATCATAACAAATCAAGAGATTCAAATCCTTATCATACATTTTAAATATGAAGTTAAAAGGTCATCACAACAAAGATAAATGAATTAATCATAAAATTAAGAAAAGTTCTACAACAATGTTAAAAACTTTCAGGCCTAGTGTCAATGTTAGACCACCGAGATAGTGAGTAAAGTAACGTTTTGTCTCTTTCAAACATTAAAAAAAAAGATAGAATGAAAGAGACAACGTTTTGATGGACGAATTGCACTTGACGTCAAAGTTAATTAGTCTCACAGCTAAGTGATAACCCTATGCGCGGGCGCAGGTCACGACTTCCTTTCACAACAACACTACCGAATTTATTACTACAGGCATATACCTAATATTAGACCTTAATTTATTGGAAGACCTCATAGACCCTTTGATGAAAACATCATAGACCCATTGGCACAGCTAAGCTACTCGTGACTAACCTTGGGATCTTCAAGGCCAGAGTGAATAGGCATTTACTGGACCCGCATGCTCCATCGTCGACCTCATTGTCGCTTACCATCAGGCGACATTGAGGTCAAATGCGGGTTTAGTAGCCAATAAAATTTAAAATTTAAAAATAAAATTTTTCTGACTACTTAACAAATTAGCTTTAAAATCGGTCCGCCTGTTTTTAACAGCTGTCGCTACTTTAGTAGGTACTAGAAATGTAGAATTGTTGTTCATGTGAATGAATGAATTAAAAATTATTTGCATACATATAGGTATATAACACGATATATTTTTTACTTAGAGTAAGTTCACAATTTCACATGCATATGTGTACATGTCAAATCCAATCCAATCAAATATAATCAACATATAATATTGAATACCTAAGTACTCGTATATGGAATCATACCTAAGTCAATAAACTTACAGTGCCTATAACTACATACAATCTCATGAAGCATGTGATTAATAAGTATTTATTGGAGTTCCTGACGTGAATAAATCTAATTGATCTAATGAAGGAGGAATTTCTTAATGAGTATGTTTCGTACGAACCATGCGCGCATGTACCGAAACGGGCTAATTACCATCGATAACTCTTTAATTAACTTGCCTAATAACGGAGTATTTGCATTCTAGCCGATGTAACACCAAATAGAAGATTGGGACGAAATCCATTGGAAATATTGTACATACGAGTATAGATAGGGGGTCTTAAATATTGCTCAAGAGAACATACCAGGTTATTTATTTATAACTATGCAAGGTTTTTCTAGACGATGAACATTTTTTTAAATGATCATTTAGTGCTTCTACTAACGCAACTCTGTAGATACGTATCTAAAACCACAAGAATATTGCATCAAAGATTCAATGACCTAATCAAATAGAGTCGATTAATGATTTTCTAATTATTGGCTACAAAAGTGCCAATATTAGGTGCCAGTTTAAAAAACTAGTAAGTTGTTGCCAAAAATGACAGTTGCGTTTGGCATTTAAAAGGCGAACAAAATTTGAGACCCGTTTAAAATCAAATATTATAATTGCTACGCCGCGTGACGCGGATGAATATCCATCGCTCGTTATGAAATTAAAACGACAGCGAAATAACACGATAACCAGCAATGTATTAGTATATCGATATCGACTCGTCCGCGCGCGGAGCCCGCTTAACTCACGCCCCTAAGGAATGTCATGTTTTTAAATGCCTGCCAGAATTGTACAGAACTACACTGCCAAATATTTACCTAAACGGATAAACCTCTATCAAATTGCGTTGACAAAGTATCTTATAACTGTAATCATTTTTATATTTATTTTGCGTTATAAAAATAATTAGAACCCGGAAATGTTAATTCCAAATTAAATATTTTATGTCATTACTAAATAGACATTACCAAGATTTTATTTAACGATTTTCAAATAAGTCATCTTAATTGAGGCAAAATAAATAATTATAGACCTTATAATATTATTAAGACCAAATATATTATTTCATTTCAAAACCATAATAAATTTTATAACGGCAAAATAAATAATCCTTTCTTATTAATTACTACAGTATCAACCCGGCCCGGATCCGTGACCTTGGGACTACGCATGTGTACGTTAAGTCTCGTGCGGAACGTGCAACGGAGCCCGCTGCGGGTTCCGCGGCGATGCTGTGAATATCAGCAATGTTTTTAATTCCAAATGAATCCTAAAACTACAAAAATATTTTTACTTTTGATTGTAGCTAGAAAGTAGAGACATAATTTATCATTTTTCAATTTTATTTTTGGTTTTATAGTATTGGATTAAGCAATCTAGGTAAAGTTTTAAAATAGTAAAAATCGTTTATATCGCTAAAATTACAATCAAAATATAGTTGCTATGTTTCAAAGTACCCGCCGCGCACTGCCCTACATATAGAAAGAATCCGCTTAACACTATGAACTCTTTTATACATTCTCATATATTTGAATTGTCCGTTTTACGCCCCGCATCACGCGCCGCACTAAGCTCCGCATCTCCATGAACAAGGCCTTAGGCACAGGCACAGACAGTGTTGGCACTCGGGAGGGATGTGCGACGGAGAGCAGCTATAGCCGTAGCTGTACGGGTGGCGGGGAATGTAATTTTAGCTAACCAGTAATACATTTTGATGTCGATTATATACTTTGATTAAACACAAGCACAATAAATACAGCTTTTGGTGTTATTGTTTACAATTTAGTATAACCATATTTGATGGAGATTTATCCATTATAGGGACCAAAAGGATTTATTGTCCAAAACACATAACTATACCTGTTCACGTATATATAGTATAACCATATTTGATTGAGATTTATCTATTATAGGGACCAAAAGGATTTATTGTCCAAAACACATAATTATACCTGTTCACGTATATTTATTTTGGAACTATATGCGTTCTTTTCTGTGCCCTTATTTATGTATCAATTTAATTTATTGAGAGACTATTTATTTTATTTGGTATTTAGTGTTGGGGGTCTAAAAATTGATTTGATGGACGTTTAAATTATTATTTATGAATCACAGTTCTTCAGTACAAATGTACTTCAGTGTAAATACATAACCCATCAACGAGCTCCGAATGTGTACAAACAAACAAACGAGACGTCACCATGCGTCACTCATCACACCAGCATCGCAGGGTTATCAGCGAGTTGCGACCACATGACATGACACACAGGATGTCCTAATGAGAGGGCCGATAACTGACTTTCTAATTATTGACTACAAAAATATTTGTTTTCAACGCTTATCGGAATACGTCAACGTACTGCATATAAATGCTTTTATCTGGGAAAGATAATTAGGTACCTACTAAGGAAGAATAAGTCTTTACTTAAATTACAATGTAGTTATCAGTAAATGGGGCGCTTCGCTTAACAACGACGTTTATTATCATCAAATTAAAACAATAATTTAATTATAGTTATCGACAAAATAATATTTATGTAAATATTACTGTAGGTACAAGTAGTCAGCATTATTTTTGGAGGGTATATCACACGTCCATTTATGATATACATCATCATCAGCCTATTTTTGTCACCATTGTTGAGCATGAGCATGTAATTGTAATGTACCAACTCGACGCGAACCCAGCACCAACTCAACTCAGAGCAAAGCATTGAAATGTATGCGATATAAAGCTCTTATATCGCATCACATACAGTAGGTTTTCAAAATACAAGTGAAGTAGTCGTCGATGAGTGGTCAACGCGTGGGCCACTCATCGACGACTACTTCACTTGAAGTTTGAAAACCTACTGTATGATATATGATATAAAGCTCATATTTCAATGCTTTGCTCTGAGTTGAGTTGGTGCCGGATTCGCGTTGAGTTGGTACAATTTGCGATGACCTTTAACGTGTCACTTTCAGAAGAGACAATATCAATAAAATAAATTTAAAAAAAACGTAACTACTCAAATTTACTTATCATACAAAACATAAACTGTTTATTTATTTTCTATTTCGAATTTTCAAATATTACAGTTAACAGGCCGTATAAAGGTGAATACGACAATTATTAATATTATTATAAACAAGCAAGCGCACCTCGGCGACAGTCGGGGACTAATTAAATAAGTAACAAGAGGAAGCCGACGCTGAAAAACGTAAGCTCCAACAACCTAATTACTTGTGACCTTCGCTATAGGGTTGGCAATAGGGAATGTGACTAGTTTTTGTAATTCCATCAAATTAACTTACATGGACATCCTGAAGAAGGATCTAAAATTCGTTTTTCGATATCTTAACTAACATTAAAGATATTAATGGTTAAAGTTAGTGGGGAGATGCTCTGTCCCTTTTTAG
The DNA here is from genome assembly GCA_947369225.1 of Hofmannophila pseudospretella. Lineage (NCBI taxonomy): Eukaryota > Metazoa > Arthropoda > Insecta > Lepidoptera > Oecophoridae > Hofmannophila > Hofmannophila pseudospretella. The sequence continues at coordinate 9,570,373 of OX376316.1, forward strand.
CAAAACAGTCTTTAATATGTAGCCAAGGACCCGCTTGTATGGCGCTACTGAGCAGTGAAGTCACTCCTCTCTATTGCCATCTATTTCTACCGTCTAATTTCTGATTGCCTGTAGCTATTTTATTTTACAACTAATTTCAATTCTATTTTCACATTTGACTTAAATATATGTCTATTTCTTAGTTTTTAAGAAATGCGTTTATTATTTGTTACTTGGAAACTACTATTGTAGAAAATAATAATTTTCAGTCAGCTCATATTAATTGTAAGGTGAAATCGCAATGGACTGGTCACATGGACGAAGAAAAAATCTCCATTATGTCGGTTAATTTTTTACATAAATAATATTTAAAATACTTTTTTTAAATAATTTGTTGGTACTTTGCTGTATGAAAATAAAACGACCAGTGTCTGTGATGTGATCTGCTGTAACACGACAGCCTATTAATTTAAATCCCTACTTCAACTAAATTTAAAAAAGAAATATTGAAATGTTTTTCATTGTTAACCCTAGAGCGACATCGTCGAGCTATCTAATTTGTTTGCTGTACAGAGTCGAGGAGACTGGCTGCAGTCAGACCAATTAGTGTAGGACCCCAAGTTATGTGACCCGCATATGACAATTGACAACCCTATGTGCTATCCCACTAATTATTTTTTAGCCTAAAGGGTCTAGCCGGGTTAGGGAACAAGAGTGGCCCCCGTCAGCGATTTCAATGATATTCATACTGCAGTATCGGCAGGTTTGGAAAACTTGAGATAATTGTCATACCTCGACCTTCAATTGTTTTTGAATTATTTGAAATTGAAATTGAAATCGTTTATTTAGCGCTGTAAACACCAGACTACAGATTATAGAAGTATACAAAGTTTAATTACATGCAGCACAGAACATCTGGTGTGGTACAGTGCCAAAAAGGGTACACCAGCTCAGCATAATGCTGAGGCAAGCCACAGCGCTGATTTTCAGCTGGCCCCTCAGTGACTGCACGGACGATGAAAGCAACGTCAGTGTGTGCGTGTTGTGATGTATGAATGTGTTTGTTTGTTTTATTCATGATAATGTCGTCAATGTGGGCCTTTTTTAAACTCAGTTTTCTTCAAAACTTTTAAAGTTACATCTTTCAAACAAAGTCTCAATTACTAAGGTTGAACGAGAGTATTCAATGCATATTTTTTTGCATCTCCCAGTCTTATAATATACATTATTTATATAACGTATTTAGGCTAGACCCTCTAACGGAACATTTTTCTTTACAATTATAGTGAAGACATTTGTTAACCTTATAATGGATCCTCAAGTTAAATAATTATTTCCTAACCTAATATTTGGAAATGAAATGGGCCAATAATCATAATCACTGATCGGAGTAGGTAGGGCTCTTTCGGGTCAATGTCCTCAAAGGTTATATTAATATGGATAAGATTTCGAGATCCCGTTTTAAGTTATCGAGCAAATGTTGTAAATTACTTTTATAAACCTCGCCCTTACTCGGCGGGTTACGATTTTTTTAAAATTGTGAACTTACGAAGAAGTTAAAACACTACCATAGGTACACTAGCACCATGAATCTTAAAAAAAAATATTTCGCCACCAATCTTAAATGTGTATCAAAACAAATATAACGTTAAAAATCTAAATATTATATTTATTCAATCCCGGAAATCCCGGGATTATTGGGCATACTTATCCATATTATGACCGTATGTGTACCAAAAACAGCCCTACCTACTCCGATCATAGATCATAATACAAGTGATTTAACAAGTGAGTTACAAAAAATAATTTACTAATTACTTTCTATGTAACAATTTGGTAATTCCTTGACTGCATTGGTTGAAGAATGAAACATTTTTTTAAAGTCATTATCTTCAAAAAACATTGAACACAATAAAATGTCACCCATTAAATTGTTCTCGGTAATTATAAGACAGAAAACAGTGTTTGTAATTAAAGCGAATGAAGCATCGTTGCAGGGATGTAGGTCTCTAATGAGCCACTTGCTAATTAGCGGATAAACAAGCTGGATACAGGATTCTAATTGGCTTTTAGGACATACATTGCGTATCCTTTCTTGTATTATGTACGGAGAGGTATTACTCATATAAATAAGCACCTATTATTAAAATAAAATTATAGAGTGAGCGTCGGTGGCACAGAGGCTAGGACACCGGACTCCCATGCGGGAGTTCCGGGTTCGAAACCGTGCAGTGTCATCTATCAATGAGTTTTTCTGATTTGTTGAAGACTTACGTACATTTACCGACTGCTCTGGTGAAGGAAAACATGGTGAGGAAACCTGCACACTGAGATGACCAGTGTGTAAAATGGGGTAGACACAAAAGATCATCAAGGGTCGAAGTGTCGCTGGGGTTATTCCCGGCCCCAAATAATAAGATAAGATTATTAAAATTAATTTAAATTAAAAATTAAAAACAGCCTTCAAATCACTAAATATTATACTTACAAATAATCATAATAGTTTCACTTTGATAAAATTGCGTATATTTCTATTTTAAGTGAAACATTCTTCAATGCAAGATAACACCAATATGGGTCGATAACGATCCATCTCACTTCCGTAGAAGCCAACAGAAGGAAATTTGCAAGCTGTTGCTGCATTCAAAACAATATTTTAAGCTAATAAGATTTCGCTCAAAAACTGGGTTACAATCACAATCGATCTATCTGCATTTAGACTTCATTTCATGGGGGTAAATTAGATAGATAGATAGATTAATACTTTACTGCAAACAATAAATTTACATAGGTATAGAATAATAATAAGTGTACAAAGGCGGCCTTATCGCTCTGAGCGATCTCTTCCAGGCAACCTAGACGATAGAAGAATTATTAATAGTTTACCGGCAGTATAGTGCAGAAGAGTGGAATATGAAATATTTATTTATTTAAATTAATGGGAATAAAAATATTTTTAAAGATAATAATACTATATTTAAATGGAGGTTTAAGTATTTGAAAGGGCAGAATTATAAATTTTATTGTAGATGTAAATTTAAACATCAACAAAATGAAACACTCGTATTGCTCGTAAGTTTCATTTTTATAATTTGAAATTAAAATTAGTGGGATAAAATTACCTATCAAAATGCTCGTAGATTAGTATCTACGCAAGCACCAATATTTTATTTTTATTTTCCTAATGTGTATTTATTACAAAAATGGAAAACAATAGTTTGTTTTCTATTTTTGTAATAAATACACATTAGGAAAATTAAAAAAAACATTGGTGTTTGCTGTCATAAAATCTCATCTATTGCACATACACATTAAACTAATTAAAGGCATAACTTAGTCTAAAAGATCTTTAATTTAACAATATATTTTATTTATCTTATCGGAATTTACACTCCATTTACAGTCGGCAGTTTATTTTTTGTGGAGGAACTGATACAGTCGACCACAGGTTAACCTGCCCAAAACACTAAATTAATAATATTATTAGGTATGTGAAACTGAACTACGCAGACATAGGGTTGAAAATTAACCGATGAAATTTGACAGACGCTAAACTTTAGCAGGTGGTCGGCAGTACACTTAATTTTGAATTCACTCTTGATTTCAGTATACTATGCTTTATTGTATTTTTAATAGATTAAAATCTTCCTATTTAAATAAAAGATTACAGTGACAAATCTTTGCTTACTTTCTTGATTTCGATGTCGTAAAAAAGGCTTTATAATAAATAAGATATTATATTTTAGTGAGGCACCTAAGTAATTGTAATATTTATTGCATAATTTTATTTATTTAAATTAACAATGTTTTTTTTCTTTTCTTCTGTTCTATATTGTTGTCATGCAATAAAGAATATTTGTATTTGTTTACTTAACTAAATTAATAACAATTTTTATTTAATTACAGTTGAAAAAGTTTGTATGCATTATATTTTGATAAAAAATTAGATTTTGCGTGAATTAATATTAGGTACCTAGTGATTTACTGAAAAAAAAAAGTTTAAAACAAAACGTAAATAATTACTTCTAAAAACTTAAACGTACTTGCCCGAACGAATTAGGAGTTTAGTTAAATACCACTTACGTGCTGCTTATTAAGCGCGATAACATAATCATAAAATAACACACAAAGTTAATTAATAAAAAAACACTTAAATTTAATTAAAGGGGTAACATGACGCGACAAACCAATTATTTTGAAACCATACGCGCAACATTGTTTTGTGAGTTTTAATAGTTTTTCAAAGAGTATTAGTGACTATACTGGGGAGATCATTAAGCAACTCTTCAAAGCTGTCGCCGCATTACACTAATTGACGCAATTAGAGGGATTGCCGAACGGAAATAAAAGTCGGCTCACCTTCATGAAACGCCGGCCCCGCCAATTAGCCTAGCAACTCGTAATTAGCCTCTTCATAGAACACTCTTACGCTCGACTAGTCTTTGACACGGTACAAAAATTCACTGCACAGAAAAATGTGTTCATTGTCCAAAATGCGTTCGGAAAAATGTTTTTCACAACACTGAAAAGTTTTTCGCGATCGCGTGCGGAGCGACGCCTTGTGAACGTCGGGACGTGCGTTCGCGAGCACCGCTAGACAGCGAATGAGCGGGAGAACGCTAGCTAGACCGGGAGTCGAGGCGGGGAGTGACGGTTTTCCTTCTCCCGTGCGAAAGCTCTGCCATTGCGGAGCTTTTCGCACAAAGCCGGCTGTTTCAGTTAGGACTTTATTCGCCTGAAACGACGCTTAACGCTGTAAGTGGGCAGATTTTGTACGGTATTGCATTTAGGCCTAAATAAAAACGATACAGAATCAAATTACGATCGGACGATTGCTTTTTAACTACAACTTTTTATATGCATTTTAGTTGCATACTGTACTCTGCATGTTAACAATGAAGAGTTCGAAGTAATACTTTAATTAAAATCTATTTTACATGTAGGAACGAACTATTTTTATCTTTCATCCAAGCTATTTTCGGAGTGTAGAACTTTATTTAGGTACCTATCTATGGCTAAGCAAGATTAATGTTGAAATATAATATTTTGGCGTTTTGGTTTTAATTATTTTAATTTAATATTGGTTTTATATTATATGTACCAATTTTTTTTACTTTGTAACCGAATTAGAGTAGGTAATATATATTCACTATATTAAACGTATATACGATAATAAACAATACGCAACTAAAATATAGTATTGAGAAGTACTTACTTGTATATCTACATAATTAAAAATAACTAATTTTAATTAATACATTTAAGATAGGGGTCACCCTCAAATGACGAAAAAATTGCCAATGCGCAATTCAAAACGGCAACGCAACGACCCAGTACCCATTCATCATTGATAAAACTAGTTGGCGACACCTCATTCATTGCATTGTGCCAGCCCTGCGGCCGTCAAACTGGGGGACAACCCTGGTGCATGCAAAATCACCGGCGGAAACATGCCGTATCTATAAACTATGTAGTGACCCTATTTTGTATTAGTATCGGAAATAACTATTGATACGATAAAAAACTACTAAAATCTTTCAAGAATCTATCTTTCGAGGATGGACGTTTCGGGAATTTGACAACCCATGAAGAGTACGAGCGTCGGTGACGTAGTGGCTAGGATACCGTACTCCCATGCAGGAGGTCCAGGTTCGAAACCATGCAATATCATGTACCTGAATGAATTTTTCGCAAGGTTTACCTACATTTACCGCCTACTGTAACGGTGAAGGAAGGCATCGTGAGGAAATCTGCACACTAAGATAACAAGTGTGTGAGATGGTGAAGACAATGGCAAACCACTCCATTAAATCTGCCAAGAAAGTCGTTCTATGAATTTATTTCTATAGAATGATCACGACACGAGGAATATACGACTAAAAAGTAGACATTGGAAATTAGACGAAGCAAGTCGAAGTTATGAATTTCGAGATGTTAGTTCAGATAAAGTAGACGAAAACGTAAACTTTATCTGAACGCAGATATCTGGCTTTATACATTGTATTGATAATATGTACCTATAATGTAAATCCAGACAAGAATTTACATGTTGCATATATGAACTAATTTTTACATTGCGATCGTATAAGATATATATATATATATATATATATATATATATATATATATATATATATATATATATATATATATATATATATATATATATATATATATATATATATATATATATATATATATATATATATATATATATATATATATATATATATATATATATATATATATATATATATATCGTATCGTATATATCGCTAAATATACATACTACATATTTCTCACGTCTATAACGTTAAATATACGATATTATATTATTCATTATTATTTCTTAACCAATGCTCGGTTTAATACTACTGCAAATGGTTAAAATCACAATCCATTTAAAATATAGACAAAATCACTGCTTTTTACGATTTAGGAACATCGCTGAACTAGATAGCTAGTTCATCTCTCTTTACAAACTATGTTCATAGTAAATTCATTCTTTCATTCAATTTTGCGATCGAACCTGAACTAAAATAGAAATTGTACGGATTAGAATGACTAATATTGAATCCGACGGCATAATACAAAATTCCTTTCCACTGTAATATAAAGCCTTATAAAAAATAGTCACTTCCATTCTTCGTTGCAATAGCTGTCTTGTTATCCATCTTTTCTTATTCTTATGCAAGCACTTCTGTATTGAATCAATTAAGCTACGGTAAAAGGGGTGCCATAAAAGCATGATTTATTACCCACGGCCATAATAGTTTTTAATTAATATTTTCAAGAGGGACCAGTAAATATAACGTGTAATAAAATTATGATAATATTTATAGAGCTGCAGGCCAAGTCTTGCATACTTTGCGTTATAATGATAAGTAGTCCTACTTATAGAGATCAACTTGTTATAGAGATTGGGCTTTGAAATTGTTAAAAATCGACAAAATAAAATAATTCTAAGTACTTAGATACTCTACTCGTATAACCTGGATTGTATTTCGAGATACGAGTTGATAGCCATAGCGAGCTATCGGGGCCATTTCAACTCTCATCTACAGCCGGTAAGAATTAAAAGATACCTTTCCACTCGCACGCCCGCCCATATTCTTGAAACATATTTATGTTTTATATAATCTATATCACATTTACTTACTACAAATTAAAATTTCATCATCATCAGCCTATTTAACGTTTGACGGTCTTCCTTCACCGTCAGAGCAGTCTGTAAATGTAGGTACTTTAATATAACCGAAAACTCATTGGTACAGGACATTGGATGTATCTGGACCTTCGATGCTTCGTATCTGGACCTCCCGCATGGGAGTCCGGCGTCCTAGCCACTACACTACCGAGGTCTAATTTTATTTAGGGTTCATTAAAAATCATTACAATCACGTTCAGTATTGTCCACGTTATATTCACCGTCTGAATCGAACAATTTAAATTGTACATAGCATGACATGAATGAATACGCTAAAATTCCTAAACGAATCGCGCAGGGAATGCCGTGCGTTTCTGTACCAATTTGAGATCCATTCAACTCAAATCCTGCAAAAGTAGGGTTGTGACTATCGAACCATCGAATATCGATTAAATAATGATATCGATAAATAATGATCATTGTTACATCCACTTTTACCGATGTGACTTGTTTTGTTTGTTTGTTTGTAGAGCCTTTATTGTACTAATATAAAATACACAGAAAATAAAAAAAAACATTAAAATATAAAGGCGGGCTTGTTGGTTGTAAAAATTAACATTTAACCAAAGGAGTTTTTAGATTCTTTTACTTTTGAGCGAATTGTTAGCCCGCCTCGTTTGTCTGTTACTGTACACGCAAGCTGTTAGTAAAGTCAAAATTATCTAAATTGACATATAACGTGACAAACTCATAATTTATAATATCCATTTACATACACGTGTTAATTAGTGTCTCAGTTACGAACAAGTGAAGTGACGCGTTAATAAAGTTCACTTTGACATTCCATAAAGTGATTGATTGTGCTTAAGGGTTAATTAGACATTGCGATTGCGATATCTAAGAACATCTAGATGAAACTCTTTGCTATTTATTGTTGGATAAGTACTATTATTGGATAAATACTATTAGAGCGTCGGTGGTTTAGTAGCTAGGTGCCATGTACCAATGAGTTTTTCGGTTTTTTTCGGAAACTTACGTACATTTACCGACTGCTCTAACGATGAAAGAAAAGATGAGGAAACCTGCATGTCTGAGGAAATTAAAAGTTTCCGAAGGCGTGTGAAATCCACCATTCAGCACTGGGCCCGCTCGGTGGATCATGGCCCGTACCGCCTTGTGCAAGGGGAGACCTGTGCCCCAACAGTGGTGTCATTAATAGCCTGATGATGAAGTACTATTATTTTATTAATTAATCTCTTTTAGAGATAAGTTCACCCTTTGTATAATGTTTCATTTTAATTATTTTTATGTAGTCTATTGTAGTAAAATAAAGTGTAAATAAATAAATAAAAGATACTTACATAGGATTCCTGAATAACTTATGTTATCAGAAAAACCTAATACATACCAAGCTGGATAATTAATTGAATTAACATATACTTAGGTAGGTACATTTATCTTGTACCAACATGTCATGTCATGTCAAATACGAGCATACATGTGGCATGGAGCTTGTCCATTGACATAAAGCGCATCGATAAATCACTTTGGACACCACTACAACTACGGGTCGAACCATCGGCCTACATCGGCGCATTTATTTTCTATTCGCATATAATTTATTGCCGTGTAACTCGAAACATGTTCGCTCACAAATCAACGGAGCTTTTACACATTTTCAGCGACATTTTGTGAGCTACTCATTCGGAAGCCCCCTGCTCTAGCCGTCTTGAAGGGTTAAATATGAAAGGACCTTTATGGCTCTACAAAGATAAACTTGTCGTTTCACAAGCAAACTCCGTCCCCCTAATATTACTTAAAGTGTTTGACATAAGGCTCAAATTCGTAAACTTAAAAATACTATGGCGAGTTTTTTGTGCATATTTTATAGAGTCAACCTGATTTTGTTTGAATAGCTCATAATTCTCATTTCCTTCCAGTGTGTCGCTACAAAAGGTACAAACAGAACCTGTTTCTATTTAATTGCGCTCTTTATTAAACTCCATTCGGAACACACTGTCCTTAATAAAATCAGGACATTTTGATAGAAGAATTACACCGTTGAATGAACATCCATTCCACCTCATGATTCTAAATAGTCCGTGTTTATTAATAACTAACTAACACGGGCCTTATTTTCAGAAATTTTTTTTAATTTCATGGTTTTCTGAAATTATCTGATACCTTTCCCCAAGCTTTCCCCTGAATGTTTTAATATTATTAGGTAGGTCATCAGCAGCCTACCCTAGTCCACTGCTGGACATAGGCCTCTCCCACGGCGCGCTATTGAGCCCGATCTTCGGCTCTTCTCATCCAGTCGCTACCAGCCACTTTGCGCAGATAGTGGGGCGGCCGGGAACTGGGGGCCGTTTTCTTTGTGCCCTATCCATGGGAGGTAATGCCATAATCGCCACGCTAGGCCTGCGGGTTGGCGATCGCAGTAGCCGGGTCGCTTGCCCCGATGACGCTGCTGCCCGTCATCGTGCTTCTGGTATTTTGACCCAGCGAGAATTTGAGTGGTTATACCGCCACTAGTCGGTCGCCAGGGACTCGTTCGTTAATCGGCAGGATGCACCACATGCAGGTGAGTTTGACATTTGGAGGTCTAGATGTTGGTGACCCCCCTTACATCCCATTAGGTAGGTAGGTAGTATTAATTATTCTCTAGGTTACTTATAAATCTTATAATAATTTTAGTTACGTTTTAGTCTTTTCTTAATTAATTACTTACAAGTTTTTTAACTGTTGTTTACGATTATTTATTCTAACTAAAAATAGATATTATTATTTAGACATTGTTTTAACGATTGATGTTCTCATAATGAGTATAACCTACTTACTCGTTTCATTGAGTTTCACAATTTCATTTACTTCGCTAAAGTCACTTAAATCGCTTTTAACAAACTTTCACCGAAAAATTAAACAGATTTATCACTAACGATTAAAGTCGACCGAAAAAAATCGCCTCAGCATTTCCTACGCTTTCATTGAATTCGACTTAAACCTATTAATCACTCTTATCAGGTTGTTTCCTTGAGGTTTTTCGGTGTGGAGGGATCGACTGACCATTGATCCTTTGTCGTGGGGTAAACGCGCCATTGTTGGGCCGTTTTAGTCCATTGTGGCGAGGCATTGTGCAGTGAACGATGGTGTTGCCAGCGGGCAGTGTAAGCTGACGATTAGTCTTTGTGACGTTTGGAGTCGTGATAGAGACTTCGATTGGCAATGGTAATTGATGCCAGAGCCTATGAATTAATATACGTTCTCGGTTACACTGAAATTGTAAATTATATGCCTTAGGAGGCATAGAGTTCTTCAAGAATGTAATTAGTAATTATTATTGATATACTTCATTATTAATTTACTAATCTAATATAAGATCTTATGATTACTTACTTATACAGCTACATTAATACTTGTCGAACTTACCTAATTCTGCCGCAAACAAGCACTTCTGGCATTTCTTTGTTTTGGTTTGAATGGCGTAATTACGGACACATGAGGCACGCCATCGAAGTCCTTAAAGTTACCAGCACATCAAAAACCCTCTAATAATAATACAGTGAGGTGAGATGTCTATAGGCGATGGTGACCATTTACCATCAGGTGGCCCGTTTCCGTGTGCCTGAAGCAAGTAAGGAGATAAATGATAAAATGAAGATGCAATCCCTTTCTGAACTTTACTTATTTCAATAAAGAATGTTGATTAAAGTAAGTATTTAAAATAGGTACTTATGCAAAAAAATACAGGTACAAATCTTCACCCTTTGTCCCTTGCTGGGTAGGCAGATAGAATGGAGCGCCATATATATCTGTCTTGACACGTAACTTTCGTTTCGCTATAAAACAGGCTTGTTGATTTATAAATTGTCAGTAAAATTAATTAAAAGTACTTATATCAAAATTTGTTTATATCTATACATAGGTAAGTGTCAGGTACCTACTCAGCTGCTTATTTGCTAATTGAATTTTGTACAATATTTAAGCTTCTTTACTATTTCTTTAGACATTTGTAAGTTCACAACCACGTAAATTCTACAATAATGACGACTAAGATTCGTGGAACGACTTACTTACTTATTTCAACCCCCTCGCTTATTTGCCGCCCCCCACTTGGTAAGTCCGGGCAAAGAAAACAACGAAACTGGAATTTGCATAAATTAAACGAAGGCACCTTTCGCCAGTTCACAAAGTGTGCTAATGACGGCTTAAGGCTCTCACGCGAACCGATTCTGTCACGTGACGCCGCGCCTTTACTCTGATTGTTAAACTTAAACTGCGTTTAAATGTTTAATGCTAGCATATTTTTTTTGTTCTATAGTAGTATAATAAAAAAAAAGATTATTGAGTACTTACTAGAAAAAGCACTTTTATGTCACCTTTCAGCTGTTGTGCAAGTCGCATATATAAGTTGTGATTTTTGTGTCATCTTCTTTCGATGGCGGTTGGACAACTATCTCCTTAATATGTACATAGGGTGTAACGGAAAAGTGAGGTCATATTTGAGAGCCTGATGCAGTTAATGATTTAGAACAAAACTGCATTCGTAGTATCTTCAAAACGTGAATGTAGAAGAAATAACACTACATCAGAGTTCGTCGATAAAACTTGATGTTACACGACACCAGTGCTAACAGCTGATCGTGCCATAGCACTCTGCTATGTCGTAACGTAACTAAACTTATTCAATGGCCCCGCTAGTGATGCGACTTTTTGTTTTAATGCAGAATAAATATTTTTTTTGTTATATTATATGAAATAAATTGTAGTAATTTTTGACTTTTGCACATAGAATTTATATCAGTTAGATTTTTAAACCCTTTAATATGACCTTCAATACACCTTTCTATTACACCGTATCCGAGAATTTATTATTTTATATATATATAACACGTATTGACCTATGTGTACAATAAAATGGTCGAGACCTCAGCAACGCGCTGGTTTTCAGGTCTCGCCTAACATGCTAGATAGAGCGCTGATTGCGGGACACAACACGATTATGTGGTCAAATCCCCATTATAATTTTATATTAAAATGAATGACATATATATTATAATTTTATATTAAAATGAATGACATGTAGCTGGCTTTAGCTTCCTTGTGATGATAACAATTAAATCTTTGGGTGGTTTTACATTAAATCTCTGTGATCTGTTGCCTTGTGAGCACAGCTATTCATCAATATTGAAAATAGTTATGTCTAGAAGTCGTGGAGCAAATTCTCAATGATACTGATATTTCATTATATCCGTTCCACCCCCAGTGCACCGCTAATAAGCAAACGATGGCATGTAAAACGCTTTAGTCCGCACCGTCAAGTTAGCGTTACTTATTTGAATTTTGTTTACTCCAGCTGTTTTAACAACATGCCTCCGGTCTGAGAATTAACTTAAGCTTGTTTTAATGCGCTGCCTTAATTTTCTTAACAGACTTTGCAATTTCATAAAATAGGTAAGCAAGTACCTCTACTTCTTAGAGTTCTTTAAGTCAAATCGGTATTATACTTAATTTCAAGTTTAATCGGTGAACTTTTTGTAAAATTTAATTTGATGTTTGTTTGTTTTTTTGTTTGTTTTTTATTTTATTTTTTTATGTTTGTTGTTTCATCATATTTTCCTAAGGTAGGCACTTCACGCCAAAAATATTAACCTTATATATCTATGTAAAATTCGAGATCTCTTTGTAGGTAATTATAGGGCTTTATTATTATTTTCGGCAGGTAAATTAAACGTAGAAAATTGACAATGTACAGCAAAGTGGAAAAACAAATTGATTGTTTTTCTCCAATGTGTTTTTCACTTGTAATCGTTGTTATTATAACATATAGATGCTACCTACCTAGCCTACCATTGAAATATTTTAATTAAATGTTGTTTGTTTTTTTAAGGCAAAGGGAACTGAGCCCATACAGCCATGTCTGATGTAAACAACTCTTGCAAGTCTTCATTAAAATGCTGGTGCGACACATTTCAATGCTATCTGGGAGAATCTTCCACGCTTCTGCACCATCCGAACCAAAGAAGAAGGCGTCCCGGACGCAGTATGGCTCTTCAAAATCCAGCCAAGTACGGATCGGGCTGCAGCGTCTTATTTGACTTTACTTCACTGTCCCACACATTAATCACATTTTGTAGACGTTCTTCGAATAAAAAACACCATTCTTACTTGAAAAGCACTACTGTAAAACAATTTGCAAGACAACGAAAAAAAGCTGGTGTGGACGCGACAAAAGCGCGGGAGAAACTCATATTTTAATTAAATTAAAAGCACCTTTTATAATAGTGACGGACATAGGTACGTAACTAGATACTTAACTAATACACAAGATATTAGGTAAATATCGCAACAAACTTCTAGATCACACATAGTGTGCCCTGCCAGACCTTACCTCCGTCTTCCTGCCATACTCCTCGACACAAAGGTGGCCACAAGCATGGCCTGAATGCGATGTGTTTGCCGGTGGATGGTCGAAGGTTATGTCAGTTTGTCAGAGGTTCTGCGAGCGAGAGGTATTAATGTACTACTACATTATCAAAGGTTATCATTAGTTATCATATAGTTATCATCATAGTTATCATTATCAAGGGTTGTCTGGAAGAGATCGATTTTAGCAATAGGACCGCCTAGATTGTATTAATCGTTTTATACGCACTGCATCACACTAATTTTGTGCAATAAAGAGTATTCATCCATTCAAAATGTATTATAACTTCATACTAATAATGTAAATTTAAAGCTATCTTCTTTAATTGATTACAGTATGCATTTGCCGTTGTAATAATAAATAATTAAATTAAAGGTATGTGTCGCGGATATCATAATAAGTATCATACATACAATTACATAGCATACCTACTACTGCCCACTATTTGCAACTACTTCAAAACAGTCTTGAAGTTTGACGAGGAGTGCACTTAATTCAATTTATAGATAAATAATCAATTTTAGAAAACGATATCTCAATCTGTGTTAAATTGCAATATTCTTTTGAACGTGTACGTGACCATTGTCTTTGAAGTCACCTAAATATTAAATATAAAACAACCTACACAAAAAATAAGGTCAGAGAAAAAAAAAACAATTAAGTACAACCTTTTAAATCGATAAAATCTGTTCATTTGAGTGTAAAATAAATCCTAATTTCGAAGTAATTGCGATAGGCAAGGGAAGCAAAAAACGCACTTATTATTTGGTCACCAACCGTGAACCAATTTGTCAACTGAGTATATTTCTTACTTATTTATTTTATGAAAAACTTACTGGACAAAAACACTAATGGAGTGCAGACTGCAGTGCAAGTTGCATAAAGTTATAGTGATTTCCAGTGTAACATAAAGGCGTGTACGTATTTTCGAACAAATCTCCGTTAAGTTACATGATAAGTACAGTCCAACACAAAACGTCAAATTTTTTGAAACTGGAATAAACCATATTACATGGAAATAAGGCTGAGATTTAAGCGATGAAATTTGATAGATGGTATACTTCAGCGGTACTTTTGTGGTAGACTGTCTGTATCACTATTAAACGTAGTGTTCGGTGAACATTGAGTCCGCGTACACACAATTGATAGATGATCACCGTGTTCGGGATGTCGATGTTCGAACATGTGTACATGCCTTTACACTATACAAAACATAAATCTTGCAAGCAAGCACTTTATCCATTTTCTAAATAAATTTTCTACTAAAAAGTAAACGAAAAACTAGTTAATAATACAAATAATCGCATTCTCAAAATTCGTGCAAATCGAATCGTTGCTGCCAACGTGACAAATCGAGAAATTATCTACGGGGATTAAAATAATGAGATCAGTCTGTTGCCCCACGGATGGCCGTGGAGCATGGGAAATGTAAACACAGAAAGACGGGGGCATCGCATTGCTGTACTAATCCTCAAATTAGTCGATAAACAGTCAACCGCCATAAAAGCACCCCACTGTACTTATAACGATCACATGATTAGTGACCGCCTGCGGCTGCGTTTGCATAAATCTCGAATAAAAGTGGCTTGAGAGCTGACGGGATGATGATGAGTTTTGATTCTATGCAAGCAGTTTTGAATAACTTCTAATGCTAGAAACAGTCTCCTAAAAATGTTGAGATTCTACAGTTGCTACCCTTATTGCCCCGTCCACACTTTCCACCCTTTCCATATACAAAATAATATTTAGCTAGGTACACAGTAGGTTACGTAAAATCATCATTATTTTAAATAAAGAATGTAGGTAGAGTCAAAGTACCTACAGGTATAGTCTCCTTCCTATGCAACTTTTTCTAAACTTTTTACTAGGCATACCTACACCTTATAAAACGCTTCTACATTTTCGAATACTTAGTTCATAAAAGCAGGAAAGGCCGTAGGCAGAAAGCGTGTAAGTCAAAGAATCGATGTTCCAAAGCTGTAGCGTCAATGAAAGCTGTAATGAGGACTTCGGGTACACGGATCCCTATTCCCGCCTACATCCAGCCCTGGCCTAAACAATGTGAGTAAACTAATAAAACACACACACGCCAAATGCTATCAAAAAGAACAAAATGAAGTCGCCCGACCCTCGGCTCACGTCGCCCTGCCCAATCGTCCATTCAGCACGCGGCGGGGCCATAAAATTAAATAAATCCGTTATTTTTCAGGCTGAGCAATGCGCGGCCGCGGCCGGCGCCGCCGGTCAATCGGCCGGCACGATAACGGCCCGCATTTGTAAAGATTTCGCCGTCCTACGCCGCCCGAGACTACGACCGGCGTACTCGCACTGGACATACGTTAACGTAGAGTCAGGTATTCACAGATGTGCCACAAGTTTATTCTGTTCATGAAAATGTCTCATCTTCATTATCTTCAAGGCTAGAGTGAATAGGCATTTACTGGACCCGCATGCACCATCGTCGCTTACCATCAGGCGAGATCGAGGTCAAATGCGGATTTAGTAGTAAATAAAAATATAAAAAATAAAAATCTTTCTTCTCTCTACTAACCAAGAATGCGGTAATTAATATTAGATATTCTGTCATTTCATGATTTATATTGTTTGATTAATATTAATAACTAACCATATGTTTTCGATAAAAATCGGTGTTGAATGCTAAAACATTCAGAGATTTGATTAAAAGATTCACTTACAGCATTTGGCATTCATAGATTTTTGACAAAAATATTTATATCAATGTAAATATTGCGCGTACGTAAGTACCGTCCTAAACCTTTTTAAAGAGTAGGTAGTATGAAGGAAAGAACCCCGGGGAACCTGCCCTCCCTTCATACCCTCCAGCTTCCGCCAAATATGCTCCGGACCCTGAAAGCAACAGTTCTCCCCAGTCTTGGCCAAATTCTTAGGGTATTCGGCTATTTTCCTGCGATATATATATATAGTTTAAATAATATTTTATTTGATGGAAGCTCTAGTATTTTCCATCATCACCTCTCTAGGCTCACACTAGCACGGATAAGCTGCGAATAAATGAAAATTGATTTTAAGATTGCGGCTCCCCAGGCCGGCTCGCTTGACAAATAACCGAGAATTAACTAGACTCATGTCTACTTCCTTTCATACTGTTTCTTACATTTCCTGTGCAAAACAGAACTTTTGTTTACTCAAAATGTGTAAATGTGAAACTAGAAAGAAACTGAGGTTTAGCTCTTAGGTAGTCTCTGTCTAACCCTGCGGAAAAAGCGTGAGTCTAAAATGTATGTACCTATTTAGTATTTATGTACGAATATATATAATTAGCAGTTACTTTTAGTTTTTAAATAAGTAGGTGTAATAGAGCGTCGGTGGCACAGTGGCTAGGACACCGGTCTCCCATGAGGTCCGGGTTCGAAACCGTGCAGTGCCATGTACCAATGAGTTTTTCGTATTTTTCGAAAACTTATGTACATTTACCGACTGCTCTAACGGCGAAGGAAAACATCGTGAGGAAACCTGCACACTGAGATGACCAGTGTGTAAAATGGGGTAGGCACAAAAGATCCTGAAGGGTCGAAGTGCCGCTGGGGTTATTCCCGGGCCCCTATCGTAAGATAAGATACGTAGGTACCTAGTTAATGAACAATCAGTTACAGCTCGGTAGGCGAGTTAACAGATAGTTTAGGCAGAAAAGTACATATAGTTAGAATAAAAAAAAATATTTCAGAACCCATCCTTGCAGGGGTGTCAATTAGCGGGGGTGGGTGGTAGCGGGGGGAGGCTACACGTGTTTCACTCATCTGCATCGCTACCACCGCTGATGCAAATTTAAACACAGTTTAAACTCTCCTTTTTTGCAAATGCGCTATTTTTCCATTTCGGGAGTCAGTTGTTTCCACTTGGGTATTTTAGGCTATGGACTAGATTAGTTGACACGTCAAGATAATTTGAACATGTTACCGTGTTACGTTGAAAGAAAAGTATTGAAATAATCTTACGGCAATCGTTAATTCTCGGTTAAACATTAATCTGAGGTTAATTTTGTATGAAAGTCGTAGATAATTCGCGAATTAACCCAGGATTAAATGTTGATGCAAATGATCTTAGGGTTAATTAGAAAAGGATGGCGACACATGGCCCAGTTATTATAAAATAATCGAAGACCTCTTCATAAATTATATAGGTGTAATTTTAAATATAATTGTATGCTAAGTTATTTAAAACAAGTCGTTCAATTTTAGAAGTCGGTAATCAAGAATTTGTAGAACATGTAAATGCATTAACAAAACGCAATTGATTCATTCCGACCACAGAAAGACAGAAGAATCCCGGCTGCCAATACACCGTCAAAAACACTGGATCTCAAAATATATGGAACGTCGTCATCCTTCTTTAAGCTTTTTTGTCATAGTATTTAACTCAGCATTAATAATGGTGACCCTAAATGAAATAGGTAAGTATAAACGTATAGCGTATAAACTTTAGCTAATCACGTTTTCCCCATAAATATTCTTAACACGTACGCAACTTACTAGATAATGCAGAATGGAGATCAAAATCAAACTGAATAGATAAATTAAATACGCGTAACGTCTTTTGTGATTCGAATACAAAATCATGGAACGCATTCATTCATTCAATTTTAAAAAAGGAACTCCTAATGCCTTGAAAATTATGCAGCGTGAACGCATTATTTCACGAAACTAATTGTGAAAATAATAAAGAGAAGAAAGAAATGATTCGTGGGTATTATACGGTGTGTAATGAGTTGTGTATGAAAAAATTCGACTGTTTAATATAAAGAGAGACGTGATTAAGTTTGGGGCTTAATATCCGGCGGGGAAACCGGGATGCGCAAGACATAATGCACTTTGCTTTAGCACAGGGTTGTCAAAAAGATTGTTATTGATTTTTAAAATTGATTAAAAACTTTAGTAGTTTAGAAAAAGTTAAAAAAAGATGTGTAAATAATATGAAATTTCTTTGTTCACGCGTCGTATTTTTATATTTTTCGAGTTCTCGTACCACAGCTTATTTAATTTCCTATGTTGAAAATAATTATAAAAGTGAGTCCATCAACCATATTTTCCACTTTAAAAACACTCTTCGCTATATAAAGAAAACAATCCTAATTTACCGACTAGACAACCCTATTAATTTGCCACATCAACTAGCCGTGGCCAGTAGCGAACAGACCAACCACCGTAACAGTAGGGATGCACGCCAACTATCAAAACCACCCCTTTCTATCCCTAATCGAATCGAAACTCAAGACATTCTGCACTTTATTTCAGTGCAATAAAGCTGTTTACGACACATTTTGATTTTAACAGACTGAACGTGTATTATTGTAGTGTATTTAGCAAGAGGGGACGTGTGTATGACGTTATAAAATAAAATTGAAGCCGCAAGGGCGCTCGACACGGATCTAATTAAATGATAACGGCGATCTAAGATTAATGTGCTCAGCTCACTAAAAGAGCAGGCTAGTAAAGCTTTGCATTCGTTTAGTTAAGAACAGAATGCGTCGTTTTTTGAGAAATTAATTGCCTGTTAGATTAATAAAATTGTACTTAAGTATAAAAGAATAGTGGGTACGTAGCTATTACCTTACCTTACCTGCGGAAAATAGACTTGATGTGAAGGAGAGCCGAATCACAAAATATGTAGATAAGTATCTTATCTTATGATATGGGGCCGGGAATAACCCAGCAGCACTTCGACCCTTCAAGATCTTTTGTGCCTACCCCATTTTACACAATGGTCATCTCAGTGTGCAGGTTTCCTCACGATGTTTTCCTTCACCATTAGAACAGTCGGTAAATGTACGTAAGTCTTCGAAAAATACGAAAAACACTTTGGTACATGGCACGGTTTCGAACCCGGACGTCCCGCATGGGAGTCCGGTGCCCTAGCTACTGTGCCACCGACGCTCTTAGATAGGTACCAAAGAGCTTAGGTACCTGATGAAGACGGGTTCATTTCCTATTCTAGAATTTACAAAATGTTTGCACTGTTAACCCTGTATTTTGAGAACCCAATATTCCGTACCTGTGAGCCTACTCGTAAATCTTTTATCCAAATAAAATTTACTTATCCCAAAGATTTTAACGCAAATTATGGATATGAATTCTTCAAGTCCCTAATCCGTTCCACCCTTCGATATTAGGAGATAACTAGTCATTTCCTCCCTCGGCAATGATACCAAATTCATGTGCGTACGCGCAATTCTTTCTCACGGCACTTTGGCGTTAGTTAAAAATAATCTTTATTTATTCTGCGGTCGCCTGACTTAATGGAGTGTAATCCTGATTTGGAATTAACACCAGAATAAAGATCAGGGGACAAAGTCGCTGCATCATGACCAGACCACCATTATCGGGTTTAGGGGTAGGTAAATGTTGGATATTTTATTATTGTATTGTATTATGCTCAGTTCTTCCGGATTTCGGAGCTTTGTTAATTCTTGTTGCAGCAGAATATTAGATGATTTCGTAGTTTCTACTAAAACTTTAATGGAGGCAAATTCCACTGTTTTACGTTTGTCTTTATTTTCAAATTAAGTATAGGTAGCGATTACGTTTTCATTTCGATCCAACGTTAACTACAAATCATATTCTGCTAACACCACGATCGTTGGTTTCACCGAAACGTAACGTTAATCGAACGGTCCGTGACTAGAGGTATACGAAAAACGGCAAGTCGCTACAATTGAGTTTATATTGGATTATGCTGTTTTAGTATAATCGGGCCCCAGGTCATGTATGTATGATACACCATGCGTATCTAGTGTAGTCTGGTGGATTTTACACACCTTAGGCACAAAACATATACATGAGGTGTGCCGACCGGCGCGGGCGTGCCGTCAGCGCGCCGTCTCTGTCTGTTTTGCACCTGTCGCTTTCATAAATTTTGTATGCAAGTAGATTAAGAAGCGGCGCGCCGGCCGTTGTGCCTGCATTCCGCCCCCTTCAAACTATTTTCATACAAAATATATGAAAGTGAACACAAGAGGTGTGCCGCGTGCCGTCAGCGCACCGCCTGAGTTTGTTTTGCGCTTTAGGAAACGTATTTTTTCCTTCACCGAGAGCAGTCATTAAATAAATGTGTAGTAAATCAATAACAATAAATCTTGGAAATTTCTTGCTTTTCGTCATTACTATGTAAAATCAATAGCCCACGACACTATTAGCAATGTTTGTGGAGCACTGCAGCGTTCGCATCAGTGTCATGACCGTTTCAAACGTCATCAGGCACATTAACTCTGGTTTTGTCCCGCTTATGTCCCGGAGTGTCCCGCTTGTCCCGCACTGCACCCGCAGATGTCAGATAGCGTGACGCGAGCTAATTGATCGCTTTCTGGCATTCGCGGGCACATATTATGCCCTACATGTAGAGTTAACATTACACAGAAGGGTTAAATACTTAATAGTGATTTTAATTGTACCTAATTCAAAGTTTATCATTGACTACATTAAATTTGAAACATGGTTCGTACATTTTATTTTAAGAATGATAACTTATCCATGTAGGTACCTACTTAATAGATGTTTTACTTACTATCACAACTCTATTGATTCTGTTACCTGTATACTTACCCACAATGATCTGTCTGATCCATATTTTTTTAAGATAAGTAGGTAAGTACCTATCTATATTTTGTCTTACTTTAAAAAATTGTATATATTGCAAGTTTCACTAAGTGCTACTTTTTTACCCGCTATTTTCGTAGCGAAATATTAATTAGTGTAATAATTATATATTTATTGTTACATGAAAAAAGTAAAGTCTATACAATAGCTTACATATTTATACGATAACGTAAAATTATTACTTAACTTTGACACATCTCAAGATGTAATGAGCATTTATTAATAAAGTAAATAACTTTAGAAGGTGTCTAAATAGACACCTTAGAATAGGCTAAATAGCCTGTTGAAGTTAACAACAAAATCATATGTAATTGTATAACTTAAGTTTGTTATGCATTTGTTTTATAAGTCTGCTTAATAAAGAATTTTATAAAAACAAACTAAGTTCTACTGGGACCAACTGAGAAAACTGCTACTAGAGACCAACTTACCGGTGGTACCTACCTACTACCTACTATTAGTAGGATTATTGATAAGAAGACTACCAGAAGAACGCTTGTATAGCTAGGAAATTCCACTCCTCTCTTTTCTATGGCCACAGAAAATGGCACGATTTTTTGTTTTTTTCAACTCTAAGGTTCCTTAAGTCTGCACTGACAGGGATATGGTCGCACGCGGCGCACACGCGTCCTCTCGATCGTATCTACCAACCTCTAACGTAAAGCGCTTGCGTGAGACACTTCACATTCGAGGGTGCTATGACCATAATGTGCAATTTATGCGGCATCAGTGAAACCACAGGAACAGTGGTTGATGCAGAGTTAAAATAATTATATAATAGGTAATACTGCCGCGTGTATCGATTTAATACAACTATCTTATCTATAGGTATTAATTAGCAATTATTATATAAAACTATAATACCACTCACTCACTCCCTCACTAGCATTGATGAAGGTGTAAGAAAATGGGGATGTCATGTATGGAAGAGTTGTATGGCTCGGTGGTGTGACCACAGGAAAATTATATCGAAAAAAAAAACAAGATGGCAGACGTGGCATCGGGTTACAACTCTCATTTTCCAACCGATGTTTATGAAATTGGCAAGGTGAACTCCTGGCACATTATTATGAACAAAAAAAATTAAAAAGTTCTAAAAACAAAATGGCCGACCGAAATTTTCACTTTTTCGACCTCGAAAGACCCGAATTGATCTCCCCAATCCGCATGCGCTACGGATTCGAGAGGGGTGTCATCTGATTGGGTATACAATGTAGTTTACCAGAAATATCCGATATTTAAAAAATCTAGATGGCCGTGCAAGTTAAGCAACGTTGAACCAGGATCGGTGACCGCTAGTGGCATATTTCACCTTGTCTTACGTTACGACAGCAGTTATTGAGCTATGTCAGAGGCCGACGGGCGGCCTGAACAACTTTGACGATAAGATAAGATAAGATTTATTGTGTAAAAGTTTAGGTAAGAATTACAAATATTGCAGATATAGTTGCATAAACATGTCACACTAAATTTTACCTTTACATATACACTGAATTCACATAGGTAGCCACTAACCCAATACGATACAACAATACCTTAAACTGGAAAGATGAACTGAGCTACATCGAGGATAAAGTTAGCTCAGCATGCTATGCTCTGAGGACGCTACGGGATGAGATAACAGAACGGCAACTTTTAATTGTGTATTACGCTTTAGTCGAGTCCAAATTACGATACAGCATCGCATTGTGGGGACACAGTTTTAAATATAATCTACAAAAAGCGTTCGTCATACAGAAGAGGGCCATACGGACAATAGTGAGAATTCCACAGTGGGAATCCTGCAGGGATCACTTTATTAGATTAGGTATTTTAACTGTACCCTGTTTATACATCTTCGTCTTATTGGTAGACTTCAAAAGGAAAAGGCTGGTACAGGAGACAGAGGACGAGAAATCTGCACGAGAAAGCACTCGCAGGAAAGCTTTACCAAGTACCCTCGTCCCCAGACTCAACGTGGTGAGGCATTGGGCGGGGTACAGTGAGCGGCTACTATTCAATCGGCTACCCACGGAGCTCAAAGGCGACACCACGCTTAGTAATTTCAGACAGAAGTTGAGGTCACTGTTATTGCAGAGGTGTTTCTACTCGATAATTGAATTTATAGGAGCATAAAAATGTATATATATTATTAATTATTATTGACATATTCTATTCCCATTTATTTGTACTTTTTGACATGTAATGTAATATCCTCAATATGTTTTGTTAAATTTCGGACACAAATGTATATTTGTTTGCGAATAAATAAATGTATAACAAACAAACAAATCAAAACACGAATATGGAAATAAAAAGGCACAGACTAGACAAGAGAGCAGAGACACGAGACACCCCGCCGCCGCCCGTCCCGTCGGATCGTCGGATCCCAATAACCCGTACCGTAAATACCTGCATAGCTCGCGCGCCGCACCGCTCATTTGTACTGCGATATTTTAATAATGGCATATTTTTATACATGCTATGCTGCAGACACTTGGTAATGTTTGACTGTCTTTAATCTGACTAAAGACGGAGCTAATGGCTTTACACACTTCACTACGTACGTAGACATAGTATTTACTGATAATACATATTATTAGACATAGTATTATTAGTCATAGTATTATTAGACATAGTATTATTAGACATAGTATTTATTGAACTAGTACCTACTCTTGAAACAGAAATACATTTATTTATATTTTATAACATTTTTTTACAAAAAAATTAAAGTACTAAGCACTATAACAAAGCACTATGTATATTTGGCAAAAAGGGGGAAAAGTCAGCAAATGCTGACATACTCGAGTACCAAATATGCAGCGCTGTTTTTCATTTCCCCCCTTATCCCAAGATATTGGTGGGAGCGATAGGGATAGTAGGTAATTTTTTTAATTAAAATTAAAAACTAAACATCAAATAGATTAATTACTTATGTGAAGAATTTAGGTAAGAATTTGCCAAAAAGAACTAAATAATTGCACTAATGACCTGTGATACATATTGTGTGTGTCTCTTAGATTGTCGGAGTTGTTAGTTAGTTAAATTTATAAGGACTGGCTAAAAATCAGCGCTGTGTGTTTACTGTTTACACGCAAGTGTATTCACTCAAGCATTAGCTGAGCCAGGTGCCTATTGCCAATAGTATTATGGAGTGAACTAAATACAGTCAAACCTGGATAAGCGAGAGTTCATGGGAGCACAATCTCATTCTCGCTTATAGAGGTTTCTCACTAACCCGAGTTTCTCGCTAATGCAGGTACATGGGTAGCGTTTCTCTCTTATAGAGGTACGCAGCAATAACAAGTCACTACAATACAAAAACAATGGTAGGAAGTTCCACGAAAGTTAAGAATGAGTCATAAAATAGCAGATGTTAAATTTGTAATTTGTTTTGTCATTTGTTACTGTATGTGTGTATCTTTTATGTATGTATTTTTATTGTAGCTATAGTTCCTCCTAAATAAAATAAATAAATAAAGCTCGACTGTCGCTTATAGAGGTATAGATAAGTAGCAGTCTCACTTACGGAGGTCCATGAGGGAAAAACGACTCTCTCTTACAGAGGTTTCTGTTTCTCGCTAATAGAGGTTTTGGGAGCTTAAAATGACGGGACCTGGCTATTACTCTCACTTATAGAGTTTTCTTACTTATCCAGTTCTCACTTACCCAGGTTTGACGTATATATTATTTTATTATTTTGTGGCAATAAAGTGTATACTCGTACTGGAAACACACTATGCGATCGCCGTACAATCAACTAAGAAAAAGACGAGTAACAATATAAGTACCTACCTGTAAAATATCTTGATCTTACTTCTCAGTATCGACAATCGAACAATTTTTACAACACGCTTTTCGAAATTCGCAAAAAAAGTCCAATCAACTGATCTATTACCTGTAGAGGCCATTTTTTCAGATTTTCGAAAACTTGCGTATCTTTACTGAATCTGAGGTTAAAAACTCATACTATTTTACATCGAGTACCTATAGACGAAAATAATCGCAGCACCGACAAGTCACCAAAAGTCAGACCGCCGAATGTTACCGCAACACACGCCCGCCCCGCATCCCACGGGCTCCGCAGCCGTTTCTTCAGAAATTTAATTAAATTGTTCATTGGCTCAATTAAATCGATTATTAAAGCGGGTGGAGCGACGGGTCGTTCCCTGAAATGTTGCGATTGTCATTGCGCATTATATTGACAAAAAGAATACCTACAGTGGTTATGGTGAGCTACTTCCCACACTCACACACCCACTCACCCTACACTACAGAAGCACACTTCCATTATTACACATTATTACACACTCCCACACAACCTAACACACCCCCACCCTCACACACTCTTAAACATTATCTATCCTATTATCTATACCAATATTATAAAGAGGAAAGGTTTGATTTTTTGTTTGTTTGTTTGAATTGAATAGGCTCCGAAACTACTGAACAGATTTGAATAATTCTTTCACTGTTGGAAAGCTACATTTTTCCTGAGTAACATAGGCTATATTTCATTTTTTTTTAAAATGGGGATCCTTACTTAAATTACGATAAAGTGTAAAAAAATATCAAAAAACTTCCTTACATCGCGTACGCTGCGAAAACTATTGATGATAGAACAAAATGATATATAACATTTTTTTAGAACACACCATTATCAACAAAAAATCAGCGGCAGCGTGTCTCTAACTATTATAGTCATGTCACAATAAGCGTTTTTTTTTTAAAAAAAAAAGAAATTAAAATACCACCGCTACAAAAAGCTCTTTATTTGTACCTTATCAAAATAAATGATTTATTATTTAAGACTGCTTCAATACCTTTATATTATTAAAATTAAGGACAAATATGAGAGCTCATCTTCATGGAATCACTGATAGCGATTTCCCACAACAACTGCTAAAACTTGGGGAAGGAATTTTTCCCACTCCAAATTTAAGCGGTCATTGTGACATTCTTCTGGATGAGTCTCTAGGCCAAATACTCCATAATTTGGAAAATTTAGTAGATGCTGTATACCCTGATATAGAGAATTTGCACGAAAAAGACTTCCATTGGCTGTGTTCTCGGGCTATAGTATCACCTAAGAATGAGACTGTCAATGAAATAAACAATCTGATTGTTCAAAAAGTCCCCGGCCAAATAAAAAAATACAAATCGATCGACACTGTAACGAATATTGAAGATGCAGTCCATTATCCACAGGAATTTTTAAATTCGTTAAACCCTTCTGGACTGCCACCCCATGAATTGACGTTAAAAATCGGAATCCCAATCATGCTTTTAAGAAATTTAAACCCTCCGAGCATGTGTAATGGGACGAGGCTGCTTATTAAGGAGTTAAAGGACAATTTAATAGTAGCAACTATTATCACTGGCCCAGCAGGTGGTCAACTAGCTCATATACCGAGGATACCGATGATCCCAACTGATCTGCCAATCCCATTTAAACGGCTTCAATTTCCGGTAAAAACATCTTTCGCATTAACAATTAACAAGTCCCAAGGCCAAATCTTCGAATTAGTAGGGATCGATCTGCGAAAGAAATGTTTTACTCATGGTCAACTGTATGTTGGACTATCGCGAGTCGGATCCCCTGAAAATCAATTTATTTTGCTGCCACAAAATAAAACAACATCAAATATTGTTTACAGAGAAGCTCTAACATAATAAATGGCTTTTCTTTTGGGGTTATGACCTCTTTACAATAATGAAAAACAAAAACAGAAAAACCAAAAATTGAAAAAAAATATAAAAAAAAGAAACATAAAAAAAAAACAAAAAAAAACACAAAAAAAAACACAAAAAAACATATAAATACAAAAAAAAAACATATAAATACAAAAAAATCATTAAATAATATCAAAGAATTTAATTATTCTTATTTTTTTTTAATTTACTCTTTTTTAGGAGCTCGACGCAAAAAGGAGTGAATATGTGTGTTATATTATTATGAATGTGTTAAAATTAACAAATCTAAATGTAATGTTTAATGCCCGTGCGAAGCCGGGACGGGCCGCTGTCAGGTATATTCTAAATTCCTTTTGATTAACTTGTTCCAAATTCCTTTTAAGTTTAGAATATATTTACACTAATACAATGTTATAAATTGTCATATGCTTGCATGGAAAGTGTGACGGAATTCCGACATCCGAGATACAGGTTCGAAACCTGTTTGTAAGTCCTCCTCCTCCTCCTTCCTAGTTTGTAAGTCGGAGGTCCTATTTTTGTGCCTTGTAATAAGTGAATAAACTTATTATTTTCATTTTCAATTTTTCATTTTCATTTTCATGAGCCGTCGCTTGATGATGGCGAAAAAATGCAGGACCCTAGAACATAAAGAGAGTGAATGGATTGAAGATAACCGACGCGAACGACGAGATTTAGCGAAACGTTCCATACCCAGAAACGGCCCAAGAAGAGTTACCAGAAATAGAAGAAAAGAAGGCCTAACTCTACATCCAAAGCTGAGTACAAGTACCTTCTAAGGGTACAAGATGACCTAAAATTAAGGCAGAATATATACAAAACGCGTTTGCATTGGAATTTCGGGTGACGCCAACCGCTGCGCCATTCCGCGTATTCCATGTATAAACTATAAATTATAGAGACCTTCAAAAAATTCGTTGACAGACTGTTACAAATTGACCGATATTTTGGACTGTGGTAGTGTCATGTTCATGGACCTATTATTTCTCATTGGAACGCACCTTTTGTTACAATTAATTATCTTTTCTTTTGACTACATTCTTTTCGACTGACTAACGAACAGATTTAGTGTTTTAAGTTTAAATAATTTCAAGTTGCGCTTTAATGAAAATACTTAGTTGTTATTAAAAAGTGATGAATTTAATTAAAATCTGAACTATACGAGTAATACTGTACCGAGAGTTTTTAATTTAAAAATGCAATAAGTAGGTAAGTATTTTAGAGTTGAATTGTTAGTCGGTATCTATGTACAAAAGAGCTGTAGGTATACGTATATTATGTAGAATGTAGTGAGTATACAATCGAAATAATATCAAGTATTAGATAAATCTGAACACTTCATACTTTCACCACAAGGAACCTAACTTCATACAAAATACAGATAAGATTTCGTTACTACTTACTAATACAAAGAGCGTCGGTGGCGTCGTGGCTACGACGTCGGACTCTCATGCGGGAGGTCCGAGTTTGAAACTAGGCAATGCCATGTACCAATGAGTTATTCGGTTTTTTCGTAAGTCTTACGTACATTTACCGACTCTAACGGTGAAGAAAAACATCGTGAGGAAACCTGTACACTTTGATAACCAGTGTCTGAAATGGGGAAGGCAATGGCAAACCACCCCATTAAATCTGCCACGAGAGTCGTTCTATGTGATTAATTCCTTAGAATGATCACGACCCTCAGCAATGAGGAACACGACTTAGAAGGAAGGACTACTACAAAATACAATTATCATTCGCTACGAAAGTAGGTACTGTGTAATACCTACACAGTATGTGCTGTATCTATCACAAATAAGCAAACTATGTTAGAAAATTGTTAGTGGAGGAGGCCCTCATAAAACTGGCTGTTGCCTCGATAATTAGACGCGATCGAATTATTCGCTCCTGCTCGTATACTTTACCAATGTAATTATTTTTGCCTGGTTACTAATAGGGAAGGTGAAGGAACTTACATATGAGCATTTTGCTTTTGTTTGAGCATGTAGGTAAGTAGACATTTCAATAAGATGTGTCGTACAAAAATTAATTATGATAACTTAATTATAATAAGAAATAAAGAAATAAGAAATAAGAAAACTTTATTGCCCACCATAAGGTACAAATCACTTAACTATAATAATAACTATAACTAATTATTAACCTATATTATTATTATATTATATATATATATATATATATATATATATATATATATATATATATATATATATATATATATATATATATATATATATATATATATATATATATATATATATATATATATATATATATATATATATATATATATATATATATACATATGAATCGGTGGCGGCAATTGGCGAATTGCTCAGTTATTGCCGGCATGGACTCCGGAGTACGAAGACCCATGCCAGCACTGGTTAATAATAATAGCAATGGTATGGTATATGGTTAGCAATAATATGATATTAAGTAAATATATAAGAATAAGTCTATTTGTGCGGTAAGACGACAAAGTATTCATAGTCCATACACCAGTAGGAACTTAAGCATAGGTTATATTAAACTAAATAAAATTAGTGAGCAAAAAGTTACAATAAACGCTGACCTCCGAACTAGGAACTTCCTGTATCTCGGAGGACAGATCTCTTCTGTGACCAGTGCAAATGAACATGTAACAGAACAGACGTATAGACGTAATAGTCATATCATCCCATACTTCCTATTTCCTTTAATGTTGCATGTTTAGTAGTATAAAATAAACATCATAATCTTTAACTTAATTTATAATTTTAAATTGTAATTCTGGAATTTGAATATTTGATAACACATAGCTTGTAAAGTGGTCAATGCGTGTACCTATGTAATCTCCACGACACAGGCAACGCCTAGTGTGAAGGTTATATTTAATGTGAAATGTTAATTAATATGGTACAGGAATAATTTTTTTCAATTTTTCAACTATTTGAGATACTTTTTTCTTATTTTAGCGTAAAAATATTGTGGTAAATGTAGGTACACATAACCAATATGTTTTATTAACAATTCAAATTAAGCTAAAATGTCCAATGATTACTCCTAGCATAGGCTAGGAGCCACAGTGGTTCAAAGATGAATTTGATCCAGCGACGCTTGCGCCGCAGTCCCGTGACCTAGCCTTGAGCTATTGTCGCAAATTACTACAAAGTAAAATTACGAGTAAGTAGGTTCCTAAGTTCCTACTATCGGTATGTGAGGGTAATTGCATGATAAACAAAATATATCAGTCTAAATGTCAAGCTTGTCTTTTACTGACGTACCTATACCTTCTACATGGCGCAGTCTGTAGGATAAGCAGAAGGCTTAAAATGATAAAGGTGCTAGAGATCTATTACCACTGTCAGTTGGTCAACGGGTAAAGGTAAGAATAAATTAACAAACAATATTATTTCAAATTCGTACCCTACTTTTAAAAGTTTTTACTTTATAAAGGTTGTGGCATCGATTCCGGGGTGAGCGGCAAATTTAGCGACGATCGCTAAATACTCATACATCACTCATACACAATCTAATACACAGTTTCATTCAGGTTTAGCTTTAGATTTAGCGGCCCGAAAGGCTGCCCGGCAGTGCGGCGACTTATCAATGATAAACGTAGATAATTGTATAACGTATTGTATGGTATAAATTGAGGGCAATTAGTGGCGCCATAAATCGCCATAACAGCTTGGCCCCTGGGGCGTCATCGAAGGCTAATTTATGGCTTTTCTTACGCATGTTTAGATACCAGTTAAGGTTATGGCACCTAATTGTAATGTTGAGTTGGTTACTAGTAAAGGAAGGGTCGGTAGATTTTCGACTTGTACTTAACATGAACATAGAATATATATTAATATTGCATACACTGAAAGAAAAGATTGTTTCAATATGAGCAAATAAAGTCGGCTAGTTCACATTTAACATGGGAGTAGTTCACTTCAATTAAGATCTTAATCGAATCTATCAAGTAATGTGTTCAACTGAATAAAGTTTCTTTATATACTCTAAATCAAACAAGTTGTTTTTTCAGTGATAATATGAGTAAATGTGCAATATGTCTTGCTATAATATACCTCTCTATATTATAGCTGCCGTGTGTGACGGCCTTAACTGAAAATAATATCGCAAGTCATAAATAGTCAACATTTCATATTGGTTTTGTTTCCTAACATACCTACCCACGTGGCAATAACACGACCCCTCTTTATTGAAAAATTAAAAAATAATAAATAACTCCACCGTACGCGCGAATACGCGAATATGTCAAAGTGTTAAGCCTTAACTCCTTCAGAACACATGTTCTGAAAAACTTGAGTGTAAGTATAGGAAAAGCGCGATCAATCTCAAGACACCAAGTCTCCAACAATGGGGAGGTGCCCCCTGAGGAAAAAAGTTGAACGGCTGGTGGTGATTTATCTGCGTAGTTAGAATTATCGCCATTTGCAATTCTTGCCGCGGCGAGTTTAGCAAACAACTTAGGTACGGGATAACGACTTCAGGGCGGGTATGGGGCACGCTTGGAAACCTACACGGGTTGCAGTTACAAACGGGTTCACAAATTCTCTTCGAACAACAAACAGTCCTTAGCAGGTTGAGGTCGACATACTGTTTCGATGTTAGAGAATGAATTTTACCTATTTCGGCATCAGTGACGAAAGGTTATGTGGCGACGCACGACGCGCGCGCCTCTACGATGAGTACCTACTCACATCGGTGTAGAACGCGCTATTGAAATTTTCCTGGGACTTCGTATATATACGAGTTCCAAACATCCACAGACGGACCAGGACATCTGGTCACCAGGCACAACACCCCGCCTGGTGGAAGATCTTCCCTTTTCCCTTTCATACAACTGACGTTACGTCATCCATGTCCCCAAATAGCGCGTTCCTAAAATGCAATGAATGTTTTCAATTTCAAAATAACATGTTATTTAAGACAAGTATATTTACCATAATAACAATGAACAAGGGGAACTATATTCTCAATTCATCTGGGGCTTATTCCTAAATCAGGACCACAGATTTACATCAAATCTGTGGTCAGACAAGACATGACACCGGACAAATAGCTACTAAAATATCAAATCAGTTAGACCCAGACGAAATACAGAATAAGACGAACTAAAAACCGGACAAACTGTAAACAAACCGGTTTGTTACCACGACTGGTAAATAATCTCGTAATTTTCTAAAGTTGCAAAATCTATCGTACAGTTTTTCGTAACGAGTTCAGGAAAAACTCATCGTACTTATTTTCAATCTTTCGTCCATCGTCGTTCTCCTGTACACTCTACATTCTTTTTTATAAACCCCAGCACACCGAGTACATTTTTGAACGCTCTCGCAGCTCGAGAGCTCGAGGCGTCGACAGATGACACCCGTGGGACAATTCAGCCCCCGCCAAACTAACTTGCCTCCAACTTGTGTACACCTATGCTCTTCGAATCCAGCATCTTTGAACAGTTTCAGCTAACTAGCTACGTCGTATTCATTATAAACAAATTATCTGATGATGATAGATAGATAGAGGAACCCCTGCAAAAATAGAAGATGCCCTTCGAGAAATAAATTTGCAGATATCATGTCAGTGAAAGCGAACTTCAGTGATCTATTTAGAAGAATCAAAAAACAGTACATTAGACGAGTAGGTATTTCCTACTCGCTTAAGTATAATATAGGTGTGTATTTTTTTAATTGCCTTGTTTTTAAAGAATTATCATCACAATCTCCGTAACTCCTCCTCGAGTCCTCTCCGTAACGTTACATTTCTGCACCACTTCGATCTTTTTAAATAATCAGGAGTCACTGTCACTGCAAATAGGATCACAAACACGCAATCACAAACAGTTTCGGAGTAATAAAATGGGCCCTTCACTGACATAATCACCAATCCGGGGACCCTTGGCCCCGCGAAGTTAACACCTATCGGTCGTCGAGACCTCAAGACATTAAGCTCCACGTAACGCGGTCCTTACGACCGCACGGCGATTATCTTAAAGTTAACCCTGTCGTTACGAACCTTATTTGCGGCTGCATCGAGCTCTGAACGTTTGCGGTAAGGCAGGGTTCACATGGGTAAGTTTTCATTTCGAAAAGTTGCAAACTATCAAAATTAAATGTTTGATGGTACGTCTCTACCGACCGATTTGACTAAATCACCACAGAGTCCTATATGGAAACGTGGAACGATGCCTAAACCATGCCGAAGAAATAAATGCAAAATCTTCTAAAATAAGCTAATCTAAATCCACGAAAAAGCACATCGTAACACAGCCTCACTCAAAGAGCTTCAAATGTAGAGCACCCGGAAAACGGACTACGAAAAAACTTAATGGACAGATGATAAGATAACCCTCCTTCTTATTAAAGTTGTTCTACCTCCGTGCCTCAGAGCATGTTAAGCAGTCGGTCCCGGTTGTTGTTCGACAGCAGTCGTTAAGCCATGTCAGAGGCCTACGGGCGGCCTGATCAACTCTGACAATAGGTTGGCCACTAACCATACGATAAGCAAGCATTGTACATAAATAAATACAAAAGAGCGTCGGTAACCTAGTGGCTAGGACGCCGGAGTCCCATGCGGGAGGTCCGGGTTCGAAACCATTCCATGTACCAATGAGTTTTTCGGATTTTTTCGAAGACTTATGTACATTTACCGACTGCTCTATCGGTGAAGCAAAACATCGAGGAAACCTGAATGTCTGAGGAAATTAAAAAAAATCCAAAGACATGTGAAATCCACTAATCAGCACCTGGCCATCTCGGTGGATCATGGCCCATAACCCCCTTGTGCAAGGGGAGGCCTGTGCCCCAACAGTGGGGACATTAATAGGCTGATGATGAAATACAAAACTATAGAGTCGCGTTTATAAAAAGTTTAACTGATCCGTTGTGATAATGTGTACGCCACCGTACTTACCTACCAGTGACCGAAGCATGGCAGCGGCCGCTAAGGCAGTTACACAGTTCCCCGAATGAGATGCGACTGGGATGGCCGCTCTGCGCCCCGGTCCCGCCATTCACCGATATTGGACCGCCGCCGATGGTTACCTACTGGCAACACGCGTCAGCTTCGATTACTTCGTCGTCTGCCTTGTCACAATGGCACTGTCGAGACCAAGGCTTTTTTGTTTCCAAGGAAAATTAAAACATAAGTATTTACCTATAGAGGATCAATATTGTAATTAGGGTAGATATCACAAAAACTTATATCAAAAATGAATGATGATAACATCCTGTCTTAAAAGAAAAAATGAATAGGTTTCTATAAAAATGGGTAGTCCATTTTTATTTTTATATTACCTACCCATAAAGTATGCGATAGCTGACTAGCTAGCTAGCTATAGGCCAGGTATATTAGGTACTCTACTCGAACAAAAAGGCAGCTAGAAAAATTAAAGCAAAAAACAAAAAGTGGGGTTCGAAATTTATTAAAAATCTGCAAAATGCACATAAATTAATAAGTAATCTACCTACGAATAGCATGGACCTACGAAACAAGTGTTGATTCGGTCACGCGAATATCCGCGCATAGTCTTCTCCTTGGGTGATATCTCTGTTTATCGCTCGAACTGCTTCGGACACGAGCGACAGTTCCAATTCACTCAACTGAAAGTTGCCGTATGCGCACGTTTGGCACAAGCCCTCGGGTCCGACGACATTCGGGCCCGAAAAGTATCTTGTTCCGAAATTTGGGTTAGCAGTGTAACAATTTAATTGGACTGGGGTCCCACATATGGCGTCTATTATTCCGTTAACGAATTCATTCACCGACCACGCCATAGCGATGTTTGCAGACCCCGTACCATTTTTATTGACCACCACCTCTGACCCCGCTTTCTTCACAAGTCGTGTCAGTATATCAGCTTGAAAAGGCTCCAAGACAGTAGAGGTCGGAGTTATGTTTGAAAACAAAGGCACTACAGTGTCTTCAGAATGCCCTCCGATCACAGGTATTTCTAGATTTCGAGGACTTTTCTTTAGCATATTTGCAGCAAAGGACTTGCATCTTTCCGCATCTATTTGCGTTATTCCAAACAGTTTGTAAGGGTTGTAGCTGTTGTGCTTCTGTAAAACTGCACTCGCGTATGGTATGATAGCATTAATAGGATTAGTGGAGACAGCTAAAAAAGCTTCAGGGTTTTGTTCTATCATTGCTTTGCAAACGTTTTGTACTCTAGGTGCGTTGGCGACGAGCATTTGGTCCCTTGTAATGCCGGGTTTTCGGGGTGTTCTAGTTACCATTACGATCAGTTTGGCGTCAGCGATCGCTGTGCGAAGATGCTTGTGCCCAGTAAATGCTGCGACTTGTGGGCCTCCTGGTAACAGACACAACTCCAGCCCGACCCCGCGCACCCTATCGTCGTCATCGTACAAGTTAAGTTTCGTAACTTTAGGATTGTGCTTAACCATCAACGCTAAATTTGACCCGATATCATTTCCGGCGCCTACTATTGTCACTTGAATTTGCCTCATTTGTACATTTTGTTTAAAATATTTATGTAGCTTTGAAAGCAAAGACACCGTCGATTTACCACTAAACATTATAGACGTTCTGTATTAACTAAACAGTTTATTCGAACCCCTAAACATTATTTTTAAAAAACAAGAACTTACAGCATTTTAAGATTTAAGTATATTATGCTAATATTTATGTAACACTGACTGACATTTATGTTCTTGTCTCATTTTTCTACATTTCTCAAAGAAAACAATCAGATAGAAACTCGATAGAAAACTTTACTATTCACATTATGTGCAAGTCCAACAAGTCTCCTTAAAATTTTCCATCAATTTCAAATTCAAACCATAGATTTAGAATAAACAGCAGTAAGCACAAACTTCAAATAACTATCATGTAAAAATAAAAATCTTATTAAAACAATTTCCAGTTGGTCAGCTCATTCAGTCTAAATTCCAAGTGACATACTGCAATATCAAAAGCGATAAGTAATATAGAATAATGTTCCACATTAGGAGGATCTTAAACACGGCGTACTTCCAAACCACTGCCATCAGGAAGTTTAACGTCACCGTGGTGGGAGGTGCTACAGACGTCGGACAGACGGTTTGTTTGCTGCTAAAATCTCAACCCGCTATTACAAAGTTGACCGTATATGATACGCTGCCGAGCACCGCGGGAGTTGTCC
The DNA here is from genome assembly GCA_947369225.1 of Hofmannophila pseudospretella. Lineage (NCBI taxonomy): Eukaryota > Metazoa > Arthropoda > Insecta > Lepidoptera > Oecophoridae > Hofmannophila > Hofmannophila pseudospretella. The sequence continues at coordinate 9,606,387 of OX376316.1, forward strand.
TCGACTTGTCCCACATTCCCACCGACACATTTACCAAATGCTACACCGGAGATAACTTGGACACGGCCGTAAAGGATGCCGACCTCGTTATCGCAGTGGGCGGACCCCCACAGGGGCCTGACTACTCAAAGAAAGCACAAATGTCTAATAACACAGACTTCATTACAATGCTGTGCAGAGCGATTTCCAGAGGACCAATGCCTTTCATAGGCATAGTCGCGGAACCGATAAATACTCTTGTGCCCATCGCTGCGGAGGTATTAAAGAGTTACGGCGAGTACGACCCGAGGAAACTGTTCGGAATCACAGGTATCGATGCTCTTAGAGCACAAGCTCTGTACGCCGCAGAACATAATATAAATGCAAACGACTGCTACGTACCAGTTATAGGTGGGCACTCAGAAAAGACGATGATCCCTCTTACGTCTAAAAGTATGCCCTATTGCAAAATGAATATGAAAAGAATCCACGAGTTCACAACTACACTTCGAAAGGCTGATGATCTGATCATTAATGCCAAGAAAGGATTCACGCCCACGTTGTCTCCAGCCTGCAGCGTTTTACTGTTTGCGCATGAAATACTTAACGCTTTAAAAGGTCAACCAGCACAAGTTCACGCTTACATCGAGAACAACGATTTTGGGACGTCGTACTTTTCCGGACTCGTAAGTGTGGACCAAAGTGGTGCCACAGAAATGCAAAGGTACACGAACCTATCCCAGTACGAGTTCCAATTGCTGGAACATAGCATCATTGAGCTAAGGAAGGAAATTCAAGATGGAAGGAAGATTTTAGAAATGGCTTAAATGAGACTTTCCAATATGCTAGTTGTAGGTTTCCTAGTTTGTCTGTTATATTTACGTTGCTTTACACTGGAGTACGCGTCTCTATTTTATGATGCGCTGAGAATAAATGAAACGCTTTGCGAACGTGGTGCCGGTCTGAAGTGGCTCCAAGGTCTCGGATACAGTCTCATTAAAATATAATTCATGAATAGTTTTCATATTAAAATGACGTATACATTGATGGTGCGGTCAAGACAGTCAAAACATGAAACGGTCGGCTAGACTTTCCACTTTGGTAAACTCCTCGCACGGAAGAGTCAAGTTACTTTAAGAAATGGATCAGTACGAAAGGACCGACTTTGCTCTATATGGGCGTAATGCAATTCGATGCTGGTAAATGTAACTTGACCCTAAACATACCACCGCACAGACGCGAATCGTAAATGTTCATGTATCAAGGCCTTTCTATGTTTTCAGTTTTTGTGAATTTTGATATTATTTTAAAGTATTTTAAACCTAAAGAAAACAGACCAACTGGATTGTGTAGGTAAGAAAAATAAAGATACTTTACCAATTTGCGGATATTTATTTACAACCCTGGTTTATTTTATAAGTATACTTATGCCCGAACAGTAGGTATAACCAAAGATAACTAATTCATATCACAGTAGACAATTAATTCATTAACCTTTGACTAAATAAATCATTTCACATTACAAAAGTATTACTTAGACAAGGAAACACTATATCTACACTAAATTAGGCTAGGATCAATACTGAACACTTCTTTTGGCTTTCCATTTGATTTTTTTTATAAAAAAATTGATTTTGGAGTAAATATTCCTCCCACCATAAAAACTATATTTAATAACCGAAAGGTGAATCACGAATACTGGTCCTTTACTTATCTCGTTTCGATAATTTATTTATTTACGTATTGGTAGAGAGTAACATTTCAAATATGTATACCCTGACCAGAAATTAAATATCCTCGCCATATTGCGGAATTAAATGGTACTATTTTTTTATAGCTATCTCCATAACACAGATTATAAAACTACCAATGGCGCTCTCTTGACAGGGTTTTTTTTAGTTTCTGGTCAGAGTACACTTTTAACTCAGATCAATCGCCTAACTTGTTGAGTATAGATAATTGATCTGAGAAAATATTGAAATGCTGAAAATATTTTGGCGTCGATTCTGGATGGCCGCCAAATCTAAAGTTAAACCTAAATGAAACAGTCACGCTCACTCTTATATTCGATTGTGTTGTGGGGGCTATCCCCCAGGATTGCTCTATGGCTCTACACGACGGTGATACGACCGATGGTCAGCTACGGAGCAGTGGTCTGGTGGCCACGCACCAAAGTCACCACTGTGAGTACTAAACTACAAAGACTCCAAAGGATAGCCTGCATGGCGATCACAGGCTGCATGAAGACGACACCTACAGCGGCTCTGGAAACCATGCTGGACCTACCGGCGCTGCCCCTCTTCATTAGACAGGAGGCAGCCATTGCAGCGGTTCGTCTGAAAAAGCTATACCTATGGAGAGACGTCAGGATTCCCCACACTGAAGTCCTTAAAGAGGCTAATGAGGACCTCCCATTGATGGAAGCAGTGTGCGATAGGATTCCGACGCTGTTTGTCTTTGATAAGAAATACAAAATACAACTGTACGAGGAGGACTACGAGAGTCTCAACCCCAGAGAACTCAGAGTCTTCACGGACGGCTCCAAAACAAGGTCAGGCACTGGCTCCGGAGTATTCTCGGAGGACCTAAACATAAGAATATCTACACCACTAGGTGCTCACAACACAGTCTTCCAGGCCGAATGTGTGGGCATCATTCGTGCAGCCGATGCAATCGCCGCTAAAGGAGTACGGGATTATCCAATCCGTATACTCTCTGACAGCATGGCGGTACTTATGGCCCTCAAAAGTTATGTCGTCACATCGGGTCTAATAAACGAGTGTCACCAAAAACTAAATAAGGTAGGTAGTCACATCAAGGTCACCCTTCAGTGGATCAAGGGACACAGTAATTCTCGTGGCAATGACGCGGCGGACGAACTGGCGAGAAGGGCATCGGAGATGGTTGCAGAGGGCCCAGAGCCCCTCATACCCCTGCCGTTCTGCTGGCTAAAGACGTCGCTGCGCCAACGCACGAAGGATATACAGAACTCTAGCTGGGCCAAGGTCGTGGACTGCAGGCAGTCTCGAGAAGCCTTGCCGAAGGCTGATCCGAGACTAACCAGGCAGCTCCTTCGGCTCAGCAGAGTCAAACTGCGGAAGGTAACCGGGATAATAACCGGTCACAGTCCACTTAACAGACACCTCTTCAATATAGGATTCACAGACAGCCCCTTGTGCAGAGCTTGCATGGAGGCAGAGGAGACGGTCGCCCACGTGCTCTTGGAGTGCAGAGAGGTGACCACCTACCGGGCGGGAAGCCTTGGCGCCCCAGGATCACTTCCCGAAGTCCTTCAGGACATCGGAGGACTGCTGGACTTCCTGGCGAAGTTGGGGTGGCTCGATCAGTAGTAGTTTCCACCACACGCAAAATAGGCGCTTGAGACGTCGAGTTGCGGAAATCAGCCCGTTATTACATTACATTACATTCGATTGTGTACGGTGGGGCGTTTCGTTTAGCAATCATCACTGGCGGTCACCCCGGAATCGATACCAGTCATTACCAGTGATGCAGTGAGCGATACTATTCGAAACAAAATCTAATTCGAACAACGGATTCGAATATCAAAAAAATCTAAGGAAGCAAAGATGAAGATCTCGAATCTCCATTTAATTTCATTATTTTCAAATTCACTCATTCATCTACTACCCGTAGGAAATATCTGTGAACCTGAGCGGGACGTTCTGACACGCAAAAGCTACGCGTAGTGTAGATTAGTTGCTTTGTATTGATTCCTATTCTGAAGCTGAAGATCTTTAACAGCAACATTAAAAGCGTTCTACTCTATGGCTGTGAGACCTGGAAGTACACCATGGAATTTGAAAGCAAGCTGCAAGTCTTTATTAACAAGTGCCTGCGTTACATGTTCAGGATATTTTCTACAGATATTTCCGACGGGTAGTACACCATTTTATTAGGCGAATCTTCGAATACTGAAATACATTTGATATTGGGATTCGAATTTCAGTCTTAGATGGGGTGTCTATAAGCAACGAGAGACTTAAAACCTAAAAATTAAAGCAATAACATTGTACTTCTAAGAAATAGTATCATTTGATGAAAAATCAAACTAAAACAAAATATTTCTAGGCCGCTCTTCACTCGCGCGCGAATCGCGCCGCGACAGCCGCGAAACAGGAGTGTGGATGGTGTCGCGGCTTCGCGGCGTTCCCCGTCCGGTGTCGGTTTTATCGCGATAACGAGTTCGCGGAGCGCGAACGCGAACCCTCCACATTCATGGTATTGTCGCAGTAGCGTGCGAGACGCGGTGTGGAGCGGTCATGAGTGCTATATTACTTTGAATTAAAATTAGCGTTTCGTGGAGTAATCAGATGACGGACGAGAATCAGTACCATTATGAACATTCCTGTGGCTGATTTGAAGAAAAAAAAAGGACTCAATAATGTCCAGTTACAGAACCTAAAATAGCGTCACGGCAGCGGTAGCAGCTATGTCCGCGTCCATTCTTGTCGAGCGCGCGAACTAGACTGCGAAAAGTTGCGAGTATGGAGGGACATATTTTCGCGCAGAGTTCACGGGGGAATCGCGGCCGTGGTTCGCGGGCGAGTGTAGAGCGGGCTATATACGAGTAACATATCAAAATTCATTGGAATCTTACATGGCTAGTGGCATAAAAATCTATTAACAATATCTTGGACTACCTCCATCAATCTATAATTAGGTACGGTGGGGGAACAAATAATGGGATCACTTTTGGGGATTTATGAAATTAAACTCCAACTTGCATCTTACTGCAAAGCTGTCGTCCATTCTATTCAATGCCGTGCATGACGTGAATATGACAAGGTAGTAAATATGTATCCATTATTTTTTCCGCCACTGTACCTTCAGACACTCAACACAGACCACAAACCTTACTACGACGACATGCTTCGGTTATATTATCTGTAACAAAAACGAATTAATTAAACTAATTACATCCCTATTTGCTGTAGCAAACTATCAAATGGAAGTTTGCGTTGACAGTTTATGTAGTAAATTCTTATTGTGATCACGCGCTTGATTCGTTTGCCGTGTGAAGTAACTCTACATGCGCGAATTAACTTCATGCCTTACTCTTAATAGGCTATTTGCCATCATAAAACACATATAATAAATTATGAGAGTATGTGAATATGATAGTTCAAGTAATGGGAAACTGAAATATATTGATTTCCGATCATGAAATCACGATTTTAATTAAATAATTTAAGTTTTAAATCGCCTTTTTTGATATACATCTGTATATCACGTGACCTGAAACGCATTGAAACGCTATCCGCCATGACGCTGTCAAGTGTGACGTCACTATCGAGTAAACAACACAACGATCAGAACAGGGCGATCAGTTCTGTTTTGTTTGTTTATTTAATCCATAGTGATGTCACAGCAAAACTATCATGGCGACCAGCGTTTCCGCGGGAATTTTAAATGGTGTTTAGACTATTTAGCGACTTTATTTTAGCCCTGGTTCGATTCGCTGCAACCAATCACATGCGTTCCGCCCTCCATCCCCTAGAAATCAGCGCTTCGTGATTGGATGGAGCGAACCGAACCCGGGCTGGAACCGGACTATGTAGTCCTAGCCTTAGTCTCAACACAAAGAAAAGGAAGACTAACCTTATTCAATCCTCGTTGCTTTTACTAATCTCACTGCCAGTGTCACTAGCTGACGTAGACCTGATACTAATAGACGTCTCCTTGAACTGGCTGATGAAATCGAGGAGTTTCTGCAGGTTCCTCTGCGTTTTGATCTGGTCAGACAGGAGTTGCCGTTTCTCTGCGTTATGTTCGTCCAGGTTTTCCTTCAGGTTAGCGGCCCGCGCTTCCAATTTTCGTAATTCCACGCACAGTTCGATGTTTTTTATTTGCAGATGTTTGCGCTCAGCCACCTTGTCTGAAAACGATGCCTCTATATTAGCAAAGTGCAATATTAGCAATTAGAATAAAATAAAAAATAAAATTTATATTTAGATACCCTGTGTTGTGGGACTAGTGTCCCGGGTACAACACAGGGTATCCTAGTCCACACTAGGATACCCTGTGTTGTGGGACTAGTGTCCCGGGTACAACACAGGGTATCCTAGTCCACACTAGGATACCCTGTGTTGTGGGACTAGTGTCCCGGGTACAACACAGGGTATCCTAGTCCACACTAGGATACCCTGTGTTGTGGGACTAGTGTCCCGGGTACAACACAGGGTATCCTAGTCCACACTAGGATACCCTGTGTTGTGGGACTAGTGTCCCGGGTACAACACAGGGTATCCTAGTCCACACTAGGATACCCTGTGTTGTGGGACTAGTGTCCCGGGTACAACACAGGGTATCCTAGTCCACACTAGGATACCCTGTGTTGTGGGACTAGTGTCCCGGGTACAACACAGGGTATCCTAGTCCACACTAGGATACCCTGTGTTGTGGGACTAGTGTCCCGGGTACAACACAGGGTATCCTAGTCCACACTAGGATACCCTGTGTTGTGGGACTAGTGTCCCGGGTACAACACAGGGTATCCTAGTCCACACTAGGATACCCTGTGTTGTGGGACTAGTGTCCCGGGTACAACACAGGGTATCCTAGTCCACACTAGGATACCCTGTGTTGTGGGACTAGTGTCCCGGGTACAACACAGGGTATCCTAGTCCACACTAGGATACCCTGTGTTGTGGGACTAGTGTCCCGGGTACAACACAGGGTATCCTAGTCCACACTAGGATACCCTGTGTTGTGGGACTAGTGTCGCGGGTACAACACAGGGTATCCTAGTCCACACTAGGATACCCTGTGTTGTGGGACTAGTGTCGCGGGTACAACACAGGGTATCCTAGTCCACACTAGGATACCCTGTGTTGTGGGACTAGTGTCCCGGGTACAACACAGTGGATACCCTGTGTTGTGGGAAGAATATTGTGGAGGATTTACACAGGGGATTTGGTGGATTACACAGAGAAAATAAAGGTAATCTTTAATAATCTATTATGTATACAGGTGGTAAATCCTGATGTGCAGGATCGCCTGGGGTGGTACCACCCTCTTATCTATTTCTGTTGCAAAGCAGAAATGCTTGCATTTCTGTGTTTCGGTTTGAAGGATAAGAGAGCCAGCGTAATTTCCGGCACATGTGGCAATCCATCTTAGTCCTCAAGGTTAGCAGCGCATCAAAAACCCTCTAAAAATAATACAGTGAGGTGAGATGTCTATGGGCGACGGAGACCACTTACCATCAGGTAGCCCGTTTGCTGGTCTGCTCTCTTTATTTAATAATAAAAAAATAAAAAAGTAAATTATGCTAAAACAAGCAATGTATTTTGGAGAAAATAAACTCTTTTTTTAAAAAAAAAAAAGTAACGTAAAAGTTGTAGTGCAATTTTAATTATTAAATGTGTTAGTCTCACCTCTGGAGAACAGCGAATCATGCGACGGCGATGTGGCACAGTCGACGGGGTCGGGCAGCACCGCGCGGCAGTTAGTGCAGCGCCCGTCCGCGCCGCACCCTGTATGCACACACACCGAGCATACAGAGCACCACACGAGGAGGGAAGGCACGTCTGCAACCATCCACAGCTTTAGATACCAACATTATGGAGCGAGTGAACAAGGATAATGCAGGGTGACTTTGGCGCTCTGTATCAAACACCGAGCATACAGAGCACCACACGAGGAGGGAAGGCATGTCTGCAACCATCCACAGCTTTAGATACCAACATTATGGAGCGAGTGTACAAGGATAATGCAGGGTGACTATGGCGCTCTGTATCAAACACCGAGCATACAGAGCACCACACGAGGAGGGAAGTCACGTCTGCAACCACCGACAGCTTTAGATACCAACATTGTTGAGCGTGTGTATATGAACGACTAGTCTAGTATTATCCTTGGATGAAAGAAAAATAGGGCGGGCGTTCGTTCCTTCATGAGTAAATCGTATCGACAAACGGTATTTAGAATATTGAAACAATTCGGTATTTGACTAAAAAAATATATTCCATCAATCAAGTTACGTGGACATCCTGAACAAGAATCTAATATTCGTTTTTCGATATCTCAACTAACATCAGATATATTAATGATTTAAGTTAGTACTGGAGAGATGCTCTGTCCCTTTTTAGCAAAACAGTTCTTTATATGTAGCCAGGATCTGCTTGTATGGCGCTATTACACAGTGACGTCATGTAATATTGCCGTTTCTTTCTATCGTCTGATTTTTGAATAAAAGCGTATAATCGCTGGTGGAAGCTAGACTGCAAAGTCTGGAACATCGGCGCAAGGTTGCCTTTCTATCGGTATTTTATAGGATACATTTCGGAGAGTGCGCATCGGAATTGCACGACCTAATTCCAGCATATCCATTCCGCCTTCGGACTACTAGGCGCGGGGAGGGGTTCCATCCTTATGTTGTTGATATCCCATCTGCTCGTACGAAGCGATTTGCTTCTTCATTCATTATGCGAACGGCTAAGGAATGGAACAGCCGGCCGGCGTCTGTATTTCCCGAAACCTACAACCTTGGGATCTTCAAGGCCAGAGTGAATAGGCATTTACTGGACCCGCATGCTCCATCGTCGACCTCATCGTCGCTTACCATCATGCGAGATCGAGGTCAAATGCGGGTTTAGAAGTTAATAAAAAAAAAATTAAAAAAAAAAAATTAAATTAAATTAAACAATCTTTATTTGCCCAAGAATTTCTAGTAATAAAAATCATTCTTGGACACTTTTTTGTTAAAAAGAACAAAAACAAACAAACGACAAAAGAAGAGACACCACACCAGATCCAGATAACAAGCAAAGGATAAAGCCAGATGAACAGTTGACAATCAAAACACAGAGTTAAGACCCGCATCCGAAAGGAGACGAACGTTAAGAACGGGGGTCGGTATTTACGAATCGCTTGGTGAAAATGCTGACGTCCAGCCCGGATTTTCCCGATGTTGTAGTTCCATAGGAATCACACAAAGCAATTGACGCAAGCCTTTTATGAACATAGGCAGCTTATGTCAATGAAAAAAATAGTCACACACAAACTTGCAGAAAAAAGAAAATCCAGTGTTTCTTACCACTTCTTCCGCAGCCATGACACACTTTTTTGGCGGGTGAATACACTGGCTCCACAGACAGATCAGCTGGCAGAGACGTCATCCACGACGGTTTGTTGCTGCTCCATCCTGCGATAGTGTTACATGTTTAAGTAATGTGGTAAGCGAGTGAAACTGAAGTGTGGATCGCATGATATTCGACATGAAAAAATCGAGCAATTACTCCCACAATAGAACATAAAACGCGAAGCGTTGCGTAGATGGAGCCACTAGCACACTCCGTAAACAGAAAAGCAAAACGAAACGTTATTTTTGATATCACAAATTTCTCGTTATTTGGGTTAATTTAATTTCTCAAAGCTATTAGTAAAACTGTGATGATATCATGGCATCATATGGCCATTTCAAAATAGCAGACCTAAAAAAGACAGCGTGGCGCGAGTCTGAAGGGTAAAAAAAAGATTTGGTGGAAAGGAACGTGTTGTTGATTGGCTAAAGGAAATGTTCATTGGCTACGTACAATGTGCTAGTGGCGCCTCTAGTGGTAAAACATTGCATGATTATCTTTTATTAACGTACGTGTCTATGTGAGTGCACGATAAGGACTAAAGGCGATTTCTACTTTTAACGTGCCAGAAGAACCATCACAGAACCACACCAGATCAATATTTCCGATAGTTAGAAAGTTTTTTTTTATTAAATAAGGAGAGCAGACCAGCAAACGGGTCACCTGATGGTCACCGTCGCCCATAGACATCATATTAGAGGGTTTTCGATGCGCTGTTAACCTTGTGGATTTGGACGGAGTGCCTAGTGTGCCGGTAATTACGCTGGCTCTCTTACGCAAGTATTTCTGCTTTACAACAGAAACAGATAAGAGGGTGGTACCAACCCATGCGATCCTGCACATCAGGATCTACCACCTGTATACATACAGTATACATCATAGATCATGAAAGATTACCTTTATTTTCTCTGTGATTTTCTGACGATGACCCTGATGGAGAACCTTCGCGCGATGACTTGTTCTGATTCTGAAAATGGAGAAGTTTGTCTTATTATTTATACGAAATATTTATGTCAGTATAATATCTGTGTAATAAGTAGAATAAAAATAATATGCACATTTTTTAGTTCTGTCTGTGAGTTAGTACGTAAGTCCCGTCTTTGAATTCAGGCCACGGTATAAATTCTGAATTCGTACACCGCGGTGCACTGGTTAATTTAGACATTCCGAAACATTTTTGCATTCCGAAACTGAGCATTTATATGGTTTTGATTAGACCCTGATCGCCTGGCAAAGTACCACCACCCCTTTACATATTTCTGCCGCAAAGCAGCATTGTTGTATTTCGATTTGATGGAAGAGTAAAAGCCAACATCTGGAGCACTTCACCTAAGTCCACAAGATTACCAGCGCATCGAAAACTCTCTTGCAATATTTTAGTACTTATAAAAATAATGCTATTTTAGTAGTTATATAAATATTCTGATTGTGTATTACTGACGACCGAACGATAAATATATAAATATTAAGGTGATATGTTTATGGGCGATAGTGAAAACTTACCATCAGGTAATCCGTCTACTCCTCTGCAATACAATATTAATTTGCTAGGTATTACACTTACGGTCATAGCTTACGGTAAGAGCGTCGGTGGCCGGTGCGGGAGGTCCGGGTTCGAAACCGTGCAGCGCCATGTACCAATAAGCTTTTCGTATTTTTCGAGGACTTACGTACATTTACCGACTGCTCTAACGGTGAAGGAAAACATCGTGAGGAAACCTGCACACTGAGATGACCATTATATAAAATGGGGTAGGCACAAAAGATCCTCAAGGGTCGAAGTGCCGCTGGGGTTATTCCTGGCCGTATCATAATATAAGATAAGATGACACTTACAGTGATCTGCTGTTTGCGTAACTTGGCAGAACGCGTTTGCGGCGGGTCGCTGTGAGACTGAAGGTACGGGAACTGATTCAATTTCTTGCGTTTCTGAAAACGACACATCTATATAAGAATGTTTAGCTTAGTAGGCAGAGAGAATGGAGCACCACGAATCTCTGTCTTGGCACGTTTCTCTAATATATTATATATTGCTTTTTGTAATTGAATTAAATCACAAGTAAAACTCCCAAGATGGGGGGAGGCAAACCAAACTTTTAGACCAGCAAGTAAGCGGTACTGAAACTCAATACTCAATAAACAATATCAGGGTTACCAACGATCGGAGTTCCAACTCTTTTACAGGTTTCCAGGATCTCGTAAATACTGGGATAGAAAATTGAATTCGCTAAACTAAGCCAATACTCAAAAAAAAATTAACACTCTCTTAGAATAGAATAGAATAGAAAAACCTTTATTAATAGACCATATATAAAAATATCTGTAAAAAATATGTACAAAATAGGGCTCTCTCAACCCTATTAGGGATATCAACGATCAGAGGGGTTATTTTGAGCGTTCATGCTGTCATGGCGTGTTCGTCCTATTTTATTGTTTAAAAACGGTTTACAGTGGTCATTTTTTCGTGAAATAGTTTATTAATTGTTTATTTACATATAGAAGTATAGTGTATTTTAAAAATCGTCTGTGTTAAGTGAACGTTATGTAAAACAGTGAAATGGCAGTGAAATACTACAGATGGTGTGAATCCAACAACCTAACCTCCCATTGCATACGACTTTCCTATAATCTCGACGTTGGTAAACTGTTTTTTTTTCTTCAAAATACTCCGCCAAAACCTCGAGTGATTTTTAAGAATCTAACACGATCATGGGCCAAATTGCAGTGTGTACACTAGCAGGGGTCATACATTAAAAAAAAACGATCGGAACTCCAACTCTTTTACAGGTTTGCAGGAACTCGTAAACACCGGAATAGAAAATTGAATTCGCTAGTGAAAGTCTATGAAAACATACGTACAGGCATCATGTCGAAGTTTCCATACAAGAAGTCAGTTCTATTGGTGCTCGTAGTGGATCTCTTGCGGCGTTCGCTTCGCTTCTTGTCTAGGACTTCTTTTTGCGCTGGCGTCACCAAACCGATTAGCCTGTTTACACAATTTTTCTTGTTTAATTGTATGTTCAAGATAATCATAGAATACTTATTACCCTCAGAATAAAAACGAATTATTGATTGTAATTTACGGTTCTTGTTTATGTACCAGGTAAAATCTCAACAACACAACTTGCTCAATGGCAACAACAAATTAACAACAATTTACATAATTAATTGTATAGTGGATTTAAAAAGATAAATAATGATGCCAAACAAACTTATGGTCGGAAAAAAGCGTCAGTCCAATACAAGTTTTAAAAACATATTTTGGAAAAACAATAGGTTAATGATATTTTGGTTTGCTGGAAGAGATCTCTCTTAGAGCTAGTTTACACTTGGTCGAGTACAGAGGCGAGTACACGTAAAATAAGTAAAATGGACAATAGCGAGTGCTTGGCAGTGTGCACTCGCCACTGTACTTGACCAAGTGTAAGCCAGCCCTAAGAGGAGAGATCTCTTCCAGCAAACCAAAATATCTTTAACCAATTTTTTTTGCAAAATGCTTTATTGCACACAAGATATACAAACAGGAAAATACAGTTTACTATTGAGGTTAAAGAAGGCGCTCACAGCGATCTCTATCAGGTAACCTAGGGCGAAAGTGAAATTTACCATTGACTCTCTTTATTGTACACAGAATATGTTACAAACTTAGACAAAAATATGTGAAGCACAAAGGGCGTGACAGGGGCTGGGCTAAGGGCTGGTTTACACTTGGTCAAGAACAATACCGTCTTCACCATAAGGGCACACGGGGCCCGTGCCCAGGGCCCCCATTCTCGGGGGGCCCCGAAGGATCCACAATTTCTCTCACACATTTATTCTCAAAACATTTTTGTCGGGCACATTACACTTTTTTCACAAATCAGGAATCTTATCAGAAGGTTAGATTTACAAGGCATATCATATACTACGCCATTATATTATCGATGACTGCGACTTTTCCTACTGTACTAATTAATAATATTTCCGAACGCAATACCTATTTTACGACTGAGTAATTTGTCAATTATGTGCATAGAAAGTGATATCCTTCAAAAAATTGACTTCAAGGATATAATAGAAGATTTTGCTCAACAGAAATCGCGAAAGAAACCGCTAATGTAATTGTAACCAAAAAACCTATGCTGTATTTGATTACCTATAAATGGGTTCATAGGTACTTAGTAAAAAATGTAAGTGTTTTTCTTTTTTTACTTTCCAATTCGCTTTCTTTACTTTCAAAAAGGGCCTCAAATTCTTGTGTGCCCAAGGGCCCCAGCCTAGTTTAAGACGGCGCTGGTCAAGAACAGTGGCGAGTGTATGTAAAGTAAGTAAAATGAACAGGGGCGAGTGCCTGGCAGTATGTACTTGACCAAGCCCTTAGAGATAAGTCACGTCCTTTGTGTTTCTCTTATTTTTGTCTGAGTTTGTAACATATTTGACGTCAAAATTTGCAATTTTTTTAGTAAGATTACTGGGTCAAATATCTGGGTCCGGAGATACTTTAGGAGTATTTGTCGAGATATGTTTTATGTTTCTATTGATGTCCTCTATCGAAATATAATATAAGCTAGGATCGATCGCCAAGAAATTGTAATTTTTTTCAAAGTTTCGAATAGGTGTGCCAATAGGAATCCATGGCCTTTGTGACATCTTTTGCTTTTCTGTTTACGGAGTGTGCTAGTGACTCCATCTACGCAACACTGTGTCTTATGTCCTATTAGGTATATTATTATAAATTAAATTAAATTCAAATAAGTTGTAGCGTCACCGGAAGTAAGTATCTATTCTTACCTCATAAATGTCTCCTGTGACAGAGGCTCTCCGGGCTCGGGAAGAGGTGGAGGCGATGGAGTAGGTGAATGCTGTATGGCTACAGATGAGTCTGAGTCAGACCTCTGTTCGTGCCAGTCGTTGCTTTGCTGCAGCTTAGCTCCACTGCAAATGTAAAGATTCTGTTATATTATCTTTGACATCATACAGAAGCTACATGGAACTAGTCTGCGAAATATTATACCCTAGAAATGTAATAGACACACGCGAGTGGCGCCACAAAATGTGTACACAGGTGGGCGGGGCTTAAAACGGTGTGCGAGTGGCAAGTCAATCGCGCCTTGCGTTTGACTTTGAATTTTCAAATCGATCTGTGCATCGTACGATACTATGTAAGAGTTACGTAGACAGATATTCGCCTTTGTGAAATCGCCGTAAGATCTATTTTTGATCAAATATTAATTTGAATTTCATTGTGTGAGAAATGTGTTGCATTATTTTCAATTCGCACACAGTGGCGTGAGGTTTTACGGGATTTTTGTTGGAAGTTACTCGTCTAGGGTAAATATGTCGCTGGAACTAGTATTTTGAGACGGTTTCTATTTTCAAGCATTTACAGGTAGACATTATTTAGTTTTTTAACTATGTTAATAGATGAATATTTTAGATGAAAAGCAAATACATAGATAACTTCACGCTATATCCCTTACGGGGTAGGCAGAGAGAATGGAGCGCCACGAATCTCTGTCTTGGCATACTTCCTCTACAGTCATACGTCGTGTCGCGCATGCTCCCCGTTGGGGTAATAAAATAAAAATTGCCTTTGGGGTAATTACTTATTGGTAAATGAACATGCTCCATCTTCGACCTCATCGTCACTTACCACCTGGTGAGATTAAGGTAAATGCGGGTTTCGTCATAAATAAGAATGAAAAAAAGCTGAAATGCTTATTACGTTTTTATTTATAATTTAATTAAAAAAACTCTATGTAGAGTTGTTTTTAGTTAGTTAGTCTTTGATACATGTATCCTCCCTGCACTCACATACGGATGCCAAACATGGTCATACACTAATAGCAACATGCAGAAACTTAAGGTTTGCCAACAGAGTATAGAGAGGAGCATGTTAGGCATAAGGCTAAGAGATAGATGGTGGTTTACTAAAATTAGAGACAGAACAAGAGTAATGGATGTGATCTGTAATGCGAGAACTCTGAAATGGAGATGGACTGGTCACATGATGAGATCCAGAAGGGACAAATAGACAAGAAATATCACAGAGTGGTACCCGCGAAACAGGAAATGTAACAAAAAATAAAACAAAAAATACTGACCAGCGAGACACTGGGAGGACGACCTGCCCAAGGGATGAAGAGGAGCAGCCCGGGATAGAAAAACGTGGAAGGACTTGGAGGAGGTCTATGACCAGGGACAGCCTGCCGATGTTAAACCTAGTCGATAAATTAATTCATATTTGGCAGTGAATAAAGGTATTTTTATTTTATTTATTTATTTTTATGTAGAGTTATTTGCCACACTTTAAAATTAAAACATATTGCTATGTTCAAGAGATAGTTTTGTAAATAAAAATAGTAAAACTTACATGAATGACTCCTTAACCTTGTTAAGAGCATTAGCGAAATTGCTTCTGCTGTCATGCACTGTGTTTGGTAGCTGGCTGTAGGTCCTCTGATATTTATCCTTCTCATCAACCTCACTATGATTAGAATTCTCCTTCTCATTCGACTTAATCTCAGTTTCAGAATCCGATACATTTTCCTTGACATCTTCATTATTATTTTCGGATTTAATATGTATTTCATTTAACACAGAAGGCTTTAGAAGGGAAATTGATCTGTTTCTGTTACGGTATTGTAACTGATGTTCTCTTAGTTGCTGAGCGACATATCGGTTGTCGTTTTCAATGTTGACATGCTTGTTTCTTGCTTTCAGTCGCTGCTGGTACAATTCTAGTTCCCTTCGGAGTCGGTCCACAACTAATTTCTAAAAAAAATTTGATAAGGTATAATTATATCCATTAGGTACATTTGATTTTGATATAATTACTTAATTTTAATAATTTAATTTTAATAATCTATATTATATTTTTATTTGCTACACCCATTGGGTAAAATCGTGTTGAAACATACGTTTATAAGACCCACAATGTAAGTACACGCGATTTATGGCAAAATAAATAAAAAAATACTTTCTTGGATGAAGAAACAAAAATATTCCCCAGTGGCATTCTTTCTTTCTCAATTAATATTTTTCTATAAAATTTTGTGGGCTAGTTTTCCATGCTCTAAAGAGAATATTCTCCATGGAATGGATACAGACAGTAGGTATGCAGGGAGGTTAGTAATTTAATTTTCAACTCAAATCTAAACCTATCTACATTTTATTTCATATAATTGAATAACTACTTAAGGTACAAGATTTTTGCTAAGAGCTTACCTGAGTCTGTCCTATGGCAATAATTTCTTTTTCAGCTTCTTTAACTTTTGACTTCAGATGAATATTCTGAAAGTAAACAATTTTATTTATTCCATAGTATTATTCTACACCAAAACATGATCAAAACATCACTAGGATGGGGGAGGATCGGGCAGTTAAACGAGCGTATGTGGGACGCCCTAACGGACGACGTCCGGTCGGACGTCCCAGGTACCGCTGGCGCGATGAAGTGGAGAAGGATCTGCGGGAGCTCCGGGCGCCTGACTGGCTCGAGACTGCGCAGGAGAGAGAGCGATGGCGCTCTTTGGTATCGGAGGCCAAGATCCACTTCGGGTCGCTGCGGCAGCGGAGTAAGTAAGTAAGTAAAACATGATCACTCCTTACTTACATTTTCATCCTCCTGAAGACGTACTACCCAAATCTGCAAAATAAAATTATTCGTTTCAGTTCCCTGACCTCATTGTACAAAAAAAGTTAAGTATTTGCAAATTATGATAATAAAACCTAAACCTAGTGTAAGTATTGAAAGTAGGTAATTACCTATATTACTGTTAAAATAATGACAATGATATAACTTTCTGGCGCTGAAAATTTAGTAGCAAGTAGATAATTAGAGTAGCAAGTAGTTAGGTAGATTATCTCACCTGATGAACTCGTATCGCATTTTTCAAGTCCGACTGAGTTTTACGAATATCTTCCTTTATTTCATTAGACACCTCCATTATTAATAGTTAATACGTTAAAATAAATCTGATTTCGACTACTTCCTATTATTTAAAATTAGCGATATGTTCAAGGAAAAAAGAATCAACCACACTCCTGCAACGACCAAGGGACGGACGGGACTTTGCAAAGAACTTTAGATTTGAAAAACTATTTATTAACGTACAATAAATACAAAGATATTACTGAAATAGATTCATAATAATAAATATTTTTTCTTCATTATTTATCCTAACACAATTTCCTTTTCGGATTCTGAATAAGATACCAAGGTATTTTACCAAACGAATTTATTCCAAAACAACCCCCAACCCATAACAAGACAGCGTTCCATAACCAGTTGAAATAATTCACGTTGATAATTGGCATGTTCCATTACCGCGTTAACAACTGCACATTCATCGAACTTTTATTCAAAACAAGCAATACTATCTGTATAGCTGTCAACGTGAATAATTTCAACTGGTTTGGAACGCACTCCAAATAGAAGAAATGAATCTTTGCGAAATGAGAATATATTTTTTTTAATTATTCATGACCATGGATACAAGTTCTTCAGTCGAAGTCTTAAATAATGATTTTCTTCAATTCTTCAAATGCTGGTGTGACATATTTCAATGCTATCTAGGAGAATCTTCCACGCTTCTGCACCGTCCGAACTAAAGAGAAGCGTCCCGGACGCAGTATGACTCATCAAAAACCAGTCCAGTACGGATTGGGCTACAACGTCTTGTTTGACTTCATTACACTGTCCCACACATTGATCACGTCATGTGAACGTTCTTCAAGCAAAATCACCACTTTTACGGGAAAAACACCGAGAGAGAGAAAGAGAGAGAGAGCGAGAGAGAGAGAGAGAGCTGAGCAGTTTAATGACTTGACTATCCAAATAACGACAGAGACGATACTGCACGGAGCTCAAGTTAAATATGAAAATAGAAGGTCAACGTGATATGGTTGTAATCTCTATGTATATGACAATAAATCAAGAAGGTTATATCTATAGGGAGCAATTACTACGAATCACGATTATCGATTATCGTTGATTACATAATCAACCTGTATATAAAAAACTAAACTAAACTTGATTACATGATCAATCTGTATATAAAAAACTAAACTTCTTCTTCTTCAATCTGTATTTAAAAAACAAAACCTTCTTCTTAATGCGCTTTGATCAACCTAGTTTGTCCTGAAATCGGATTAGGCAGGTAATACGTTGTATGGGCTGTATTGTTAATCCAATAAAAGGAAAATAGTATGTACTTATTAAATTGAAAGCAGGCCCGTTCAGGGGAGTTGATGAGTTTTTAGATCGTAATAAAAAAACTTGTCCTTGGTAGATCGCCATTTGTGGAACCTACCGAACATGGAACTCCTATAGTTTACACTGTTATAGTTTTACAACTAGTATAGTAATATAAATAAATTACAATTAACATTTTCCAGAGACATAGTCATTACGGATTTTCGAGATGCGGCCTAAGTCTGGCAACGCAGATGGATGGTCATCCTAGCTGTTTATTCAAGTCGTCGCCTATATTGTGTCTTACATAGTTAAAAAGTGACAATAAATGTATTTTGACAATTGACATGCTATAAAAATATTTATTAACAGTAATACGCACGTACAATTCTGAAAACAACTGTTTTCAGAATTGAATTTATTTTTTATTAATAACTATTAATTAAAAATAGTTTTATTAATCGTAATAATCGTCAAACTTTACAAATAGGTAAATAAATAAAAATATTATTTTTATTTTTCACCGTAAACGATAAAATTGTAATATTACAACCATGACTCGAACGCACAAACCAAACGGTTTAACCCTTGAATCATGGTAGTTGCGATTTACTGGAAAGTGGCAATACTGAAATAAAATTTCAATTTAATTAGCAAAATTATTCAGAAAAATTGATAAATATCTACGACCCGAAAGATTTGATATCGACCCAACTGATAGTTCTGCCGCCCGCGCATGAGAACATTGGTGCAAGACATTTGAAGAATTTATAAAGGGTTACGGATATTTATAAAGGGTTACAACTAACTCTAATTTTCAAATTAATCATGCGCTTTGAGTTTCGTTCTATGCTATGTTCTACATAACAAGGCGTCCTCAGATATAGCCACGTAACCACGTTTCGTCTGCATGATTGATAAAAGGATAGTGAACGCTGACCTTTATTGCAATTTAAAAGAACGAATGTATAATGAACGTCCACCTTTATTATTTATGCTGAAAATCTGAAAATAGCCTCAGTCCTTCACACGAGTTTATGAGTTTTGTTGGAATTCTCCGAATAATATATTAAAATTTTTGTGGCAGTTTTATAATTTCTTGTTGAATTTATATTGGACATATGAATAATATAAAATACCTCTATCAAATTGATAAAATACCAGTGTTTGAATAATGATTGTCTGAAACTGCTGACAAGGTTAGGTACATATTAACAATAGAAGTTGTACGGTAGAAGCCAAAGTGAACAATGTCTGTAAAACGACAAGCTACCACGGACTTGAACCACGAGAACTGGGATCAAGAGGACCCTTCGGACCACGAAGAAATGGGCAGTTTCAAAAGTGCGCCTAAGGATGTTCTTGAAAAACGTGTCATAAGGACAGCTAAAAGGCGGTCGGTTGCTCCTGGCGATGAAGTAAGTCGCATTTTTACTCCGTAACGCTTCAACACCTCACATTAATGCCGTCAAGTTTTCAATTACTGCTGTGATACATGGAATTATAAGTGGATTTATCCGCCGCATTCCGACAAGTTCTCGCTGTTTGGCCGAGAGAAACATTTCACAGCTTTATAGCCCCTTGTTGGTCCACCATACTTATATGTATAAAACTGGTTGGGGTGTCGCTAAGGGGCCACTGAGGGAAAAAGTCTTAGAAAATTCTAACTTGTTAAAAAATGAACTGTGTCACAGAAACCGGATGCGAAACCGACTCTGATACAGTAGGTAATGTTAGGATGCATTATGACAAGTCCGGTCGTGCATGGAGTATTGCTGCCACCTGTGGGACGGCTCAGCTAAGTACCAACTGGCTGCTCTTGACTCAGTGGAGAAACGCGCTAAGCGCCTTATAGGTGACGAATCGCTGGTGGAAGCTAGACTGCAAAGTCTGGAACATCGGCGCAAGGTTGCCTGTCTGTCGGTATTTTATAGGATACATTTCGGAGAGTGCGCATCGGAATTGCACGACCTAATTCCAGCATCTCCATTCCGCCTTCGGACTACCAGGCGCGGGGAGGGGTTCCATCCTTATGTTGTTGATATCCCATCAGCTCGTACGAAGCGATTTGCTTCTTCGTTCATTATGCGAACGGCTAAGGAATGGAACAGCCGGCCGGCGTCTGTATTTCCCGAAACCTACAACCTTGGGATCTTCAAGGCCAGAGTGAATAGGCATTTACTGGACCCGCATGCTCCATCGTTGACCTCATTGTCGCTTACCATCAGGCGAGATCGAGGTCTAATGCGGGTTTAGTAGTAAATAAAAAAAATGACAACTACGCAATGAGCCCCGAGCAGTGGGGCTCCTTTGACTTATCTTTGTGCCCCCTTAACGACACTTTGACCATAACTTTTTCTGATGAGGAATGCATTTTATGTTAGTGCAACCAATTAGGTACCTCCTTCTGGGACAGTCAAAAAACAATACAAAAAAGTGAGAAGTTTGTAAGCACCCCTCACTTCTTTGTATTGCAACATCTAAGAATACAGCAAGATAAGCTTTTGCAGTTTTCATGAGATAGATAGATAGTTAGATTAATACTTTATTGCACATAAGAAATTTACATAGGAAAGGAAACATAGAATATTATTGCATTGAAGAGATCACTCTGAGCGATAAGGCCACCTTTGTACACTACAAAGGTGGCCTTATCGCTCAGAGTGATCTCTTCTAGGCAACCATGAGGTTGATAGTTCTCTAGTTGTCTTGGTCGAATTTTATGTATGTATAAAATAATAATGGATGTGTCTATCTCTTGATGGTAACACTGATTGTTGGTTAATATTTGTTATCTTTCGTTTTTTTATCATCAGATAAAATACATATAAACTTTATTATGTTTTTGTTGTATTTATGTAGGTAAGTTGGTAATAATAATAATGCAATGCAGTTAACATAATTTTTTTATGGAACATATTATGTTCTTGAATTAGTTCGATGTATGTTCTATAAAAATTAAATATTATTCAACACAAACATTACATTGCATGCAACATAGCACAGACAACTCCTTATTTCATTCCAATATCATATTTATAACATCAATAATTTATTGTTTTTCAGACAAAGAAGGGTGTGTTCAGTGGATTTGGAGGTTTCAACAAGACACCAGCCTCATCATTTGATTTTCTGGCAAATTTGACAAATGGTAGTAAAACCAATGGTTCACCAGCTAGCAAAAGTGACACTGCAGTAACATCCAGTTTTTTTGGCAGTAAAACATCAAGTAGCAGTGGCATGTTTAACATGCCCATGTCATCATCATCACCAGTAACAAAATCTAAATTTGGAATGCCAACACAAACATCATCATCTTTATTTGGAGGATCATCATCATCATCAGCTACGGTCTCACAGTCCCCATTCACTGCTTCGAAGGCAGATTCAACAGTAGCTGACAGTCCATTCAAAAATAAAGGCCCATCAAGTTCAGCTGACACGAGTCAAACAGAAGCCTCACCTAAATGTACTACTGAAAATCCAAATGCATTATCATCTCAAGTAACATCTACTATATTTGGAAGTCCTTCTACTAATGCTAACAACAAATCCTTATTTTCAGCTACTACTAGCAATACAGCACAGCCTAGCTTTGGTATGACTTCTAAATCTAGTGTTAATGAAACTGAGAACAAAACAGGAGAAAAGAGTGATGATAAGAAATTAAATTATTACTCAAAACTGAAAGGTTTAAATGAATCTGTATCTGACTGGATCAAAAAACATGTAGAGGATACGCCTCTATGCATACTAACACCAATATTTAAAGACTACGAAAAATATTTGAAAGAAATACAAGACGAATATCATGGTAAAGAGATGGAGATGTCAAATAAAGCCAGTGAAAGCACAATAACTGAGTCAAAGACTAGCCCAAGAAAATTGACAAAAAGTACAACTGGGTTTTCTGATAACCTTTCAGGATCTTCGCTTTTTTCTGGTACTAGCAATTCAAATTCTAAGACTTCTTTATTTGGGAGCACAAATAATGCCGCTCCCACTGAAAAAACATCTGGGTTTTCTTTTGGAACCAATAAACCTGCAACAGTTCCGTCTAATGATAGTACAGCAACCAGTGGAGGATTTTCTTTTGGCATTAACGCATCTACGCCAGCTACCATAGCCCCTACTACTTCATCTCCATTCTCTTTGGCTACTAATACAACTACAAATGCCAATGGCTCTGCTCCTTTTTCCTTTGGAATTGGTAAACCCTTTAGTTTCAGCCCTAATGTACAGAAGCCTGTTGAACAGACAAATGATACCAAATGCAATGAGGAGGAAGATGAACCTCCAAAAGTTGAATTCACGCCAGTTGTAGAAGAAAATAGCGTTTTTGATAAACGCTGCAAGATATTCGTAAAGAAAGATGGAAACTTTGTTGACAAAGGTGTTGGTACCCTGTACATTAAAAAAATTGAAGAAAGTGGCAAACATCAACTGTTGGTCCGCGCCAATACAAATTTGGGGAATGTTTTGCTTAATTTGATTGCGTCTTCAAGCATTCCGATTCAGCGTCTTGGTAAAAACAATGTTATGATGATATGTATTCCCACTCCAGATGCTCAACCACCTCCAACGCCGATCTTGATTAGAGTCAAAACTTCTGAGGAAGCTGATGATTTATTGAAGACGTTGGAAAAATATGCAGCCTAAAGTGAATTTGAATTTATTACAGTGAATAAACATTGTAGAAAATAAATACCCCATAAGATCAAAATGAAATTATACTTACTTTAAGTATTTATAAGAAAAATAAGTTGTTACAAATTAATGTATTCCAGTGTTTGTGCAGATGAGGTAAACAAAATACCTATCTGTATTAAAAAAAATATGTTCATACATAGGAATACCTATAATATCTTATAATTGAGCAATGGCACTTTTTATGGGTATAGTTACCTAATTGCCAGTTAGCCAGCTATACCCTGACCAGGAACTAAAAAACCCTGTTAAGTTATACCCCATTGGTAGTTTTATAATCTGTTATGAAGTTCGCTATGAAAAAAATAGTACCTACCATATAATTCCACAATATGGCGAGGGTTTTTTAGTTTCTGGTCGGGGTATAATACATAGTCGCCACCCACTGACTGTCTGTAAGTACTTACCTATTTCAGTGGATCTTACTTATTTCATAAATTGAAGCAAGATGTATTAATAAAATTATTAATACCTAATTATTTGGCTTTGTACATAATAATATTATATCCAGGCCCGCCACAAGCGAGCGTGCAAGGCGTGCACCGCACACGGGCGGCACGTCCAGGGGGCGGCAAATACTTTCGTTCGTCGTACCCGCCATAGCCCTCTAACCTAACCCATCAACCGCATCGGATCCGCGCTGAAATCTCGAACTCGCTCCCGCCCTAGCCCTGTAACCAAACCTATAATCCATGTCAGATCCGGGTAAAATTTCGGGCTCGCTTCGCTCGCTCCCGCCCTAATCCTCTAACCATTTCTATAATTCATGACAGATCTGAACAAAATTTCGAGCTCCCTTTGCTCACACCCGTCCTAACGCTCTAACCATCTCCATAATTCATATCACATTCGAACAAATTGGTTTAGCTTTAGCTCGCTAACCATCAACTGCACCGGATCCGCGCCGAAATTTCGAGTTCGCTTCGCTCACACCCGTCCTAATTCAAGTCGGAATCAACTCTAACTAAACCCATCAACCGTATAGAGGGGCGGCATAATAAGTTTTGCGCGCTCAGGTGGCCTAGCGGCGGGCCTGATTATACCTATCTCAATAGAGTTCACACTAAAGTTTCATCCATTCTTGATCGAAAGATTTACCTAATCTAATCCTATTGTATAAAGCACAAGTCTTGTGTGTCTGT
The DNA here is from genome assembly GCA_947369225.1 of Hofmannophila pseudospretella. Lineage (NCBI taxonomy): Eukaryota > Metazoa > Arthropoda > Insecta > Lepidoptera > Oecophoridae > Hofmannophila > Hofmannophila pseudospretella. Next base: position 9,630,494 of record OX376316.1, read on the forward strand.
CTGGATGGCGGACTACCGAGTGAGCGGCAGGCGGGCGATGAAAAAGCGAGCCTTTTTTTAAGGTTCTTTTTTAAATCAAGAGCGGCAAATGCCACAAATTTACGGTGACAGAAATGCTGTGCAAAATGAAGACATGCCTACCTGAAGCCAAGATAGGTATTTGACGACGAACTTTACGCAGAAGGGATCCTACTAGGTTGTCTACTATACATATAATATAGTATCCCACTATAATTTTGGGACAGTGGCGGATCCCAAATGTCTGAACTAAAGATTTTTGTAATACATAACTATTACATCCATAATCCCCAAGGCGGCAGATGTAGTTCTATTGATTTGGCGGACAAACGTGATACGTCTATTAAGTTAGACTAGTGTAGTAGTTTTTGGAATAGGGCGCTACTAGTCTGATTTCTGTGGTCTGAATAAATAAACTGAACTGCAATAAACCGCATCGTGCGTGATAATGGTATAACAATAGGACTAGATAGCCGAAATTTCGAGCTCGCTCTCGCCTTCTTACTCAATCCATCATCTGTGTCGGATATCGGCACCAATATTTCTAGCTCACTTCGCTTGCTCTCATCCTAGCCTTCTGAATCCATTATCTGTTGGATAAGCACCAAAATTTCGAGTTCGTTTCGCTCGCTCCCGCCCTAGCCTTCTTAATGCATCATCTGTCGGATTTGCTCCGAAATTTTAAGCTCGTTTCGTCGCTCACGACAGATTAGGCTAGAAGGAATTCTAGCCTAATCTATGTGTCGGATCTTAGCCACAAGCTCATTTCGCTCGCCCTAGCCTTCTAACGTAATCCATCATCATTGGGGATCCTGATGAACTCTCGATCGGTCGGGGGATAAGGGGTAACGGGCTAACTAGTCTAAAAAATGTAGTATCTACGCTCCTTCTTATGTACCTGTGGCTGTGGAGTGCAGCGTGATGGACGTTGAAAACAGAAGTATTTATACAGGCTTCCTCACAATGATTTTTGACAGACCTTTGTCTGTAGGGTTGGTCCATTCTATTATACCTATGTAACTGAAACTAAATTAAAAGTAAATATCTTAAATTTTAATTAAACAAAAAGATTTATGATACAAACAGTACTTAACTATATCATTTTCTTCATGTTGATTATAAAATGATAAATTATTTTGTGAAAACTACATACTATTTAGTACATATAACGATATAATTAATGACTATGACCTACTAATGACCAAAAACTTCATATGATTTGATTAAATCATACCTAATCCTTCAGTTGTATGCATATGAAAATATTTATCTGATTGTTATGTACCAGTAACAAAGCCACTTGAAGACATTTGTCCCAATCCCATTTGTATCCTTTGCATATGAATCTCAACATTATTCTGAAACAATCTCTGGTGTTGCGGTTCCAACTTTGTTTTAATTTGATCCATAGTACCTTGCAAAACACTCAGTTCATAAGCGTTTTGATCAGAATCTGACAAACTTTTGACTTGTAACATCAAAGCTGTAAGATCAGTGATAATATCAATTAAGTTTGAATCTTTCACAGTACCATTGTTGTTTTTTTCCACAAGCAATGATGCTTCTTCGTGACATTTCTCTCGAAGGTGTGATGGTGCTAGCATGGCAGCTAAGCTCGGCCCTGGTGCTATTTGCTGACAGTATAGTTGCACTTCATTTATATAATCCTGTAAATCCATATTCATCCTCTCTAGATCTATGACGACTGCAGCATATTTCCTCTCAAAATCATCAGGCATTTTTTGTCCAAACAATCTCCTTTTCTCAGCCTCACAGTTGTATTCTTTCAATCTGTTGATTTTACCACGCTTTGCATGTAAAATCTTAGTTAGTTTCACAATAAGCTCTAGGAATTGAAATGGGTAACTACCTACATTGGAGTCCACATGTTTGGCAATATCTGTGCATCCAATCATAGGATCACCTTGAGCATTGTTGTTTGCGGGGGCAGAAGGCTGATACAAGTTGAAAATATCTTGCATAACATATCGAGGTCTGAACTTTTGAGTTATGCTAGAGAGGCATATCGTGTCAGGTGGATCATTCGACAAAACTTCATAATCTGGCACTGAATGTGTCCCCAACTTGGGCCTTTCAAAGGTGATCCTGTATGTATTATTAGATGTATCAACAGCATCAATACAACCAGTAAACAAACCATCTTGTGGTTTCCGTAGTCTTGCTGTAACTTTAGTACCTACCACTAATTGCATTGGAATTTCATTCGGCAAGTCTTTAATGCATATATCAGCTGTCTTTCTCTGCTGAATGTATCTTATTAACTTTCTTTTTCTCTCAAGTTCTCTACGCTCCTCTGCAAAAAATGCTTGGGAACATCTGCGTGGTTTACCCATCATCCTTCTTATTTTTGCCCATTGAACCTGCGTCAACTTACGATTGGTCAATTGTGGGAATGATTCTTTAAGACAAATCATAAAATCATTTTCTCCATCAAAGAGTGCTTTATCTATATTACTGTAGAAATATTCGAAACATACCCATTTGTGTGCTTTAGGTAATTTCAATAAGTTCCTCAGTCTCATACCTATTCTGTGCCCTGATTTGCGATCTGGGGACTGATTTCCAGTGGTGTCTGTCTTGTCATCATATTTGTCAATGTTCCTTTGGACCTTTGATGGTGATTTTTGTTTCTTTGCACTGGACTGCTTATTTGGAGTCTTCGACAAGATTTTTGGAGTTCTCTTTGGTGACTGTCGAGGTGGTGATGTGTTTACAAAATCATCAACAAATATAAATCTATTTTTCTTTCTTATCCTGGCTGGCATGCCTCTTGCATTAAGTTTTTGTACAGGTTCACTTGGTGCAGGTTTCGGCGGCAATTTGGTACCAACTCTATGTAGTCCGAGTGCAGCAGGTCCAAATGCTGGTGGTTCTTCATCTTCATCGGGCAAATCCATATCCATAGGCTCATCTTTAATTCTGAATTGTGATCGGGGTGAAGTGATTTCTCCATGATCGTCTCCTGAAGGAAAAAAGTAACGTAAAGTTCTTTAACACCCATTACTAAACCTTGGATTTTAATTTCAGACACAAGTATCCAGAAATCAATCGAACATCACACGGAAAATCACCTTGTGCAATATTATGTTAAACACAAGTAGATAGTGAAATTCGAAATTCAGACGAAAATAAAATGACAATTCGCCTACAAAATTTGAATTTTTTCAAATTTTGAACCTAGCGAAGCCTTTCACCTTCGAAACTTGAAAGTACAAAGTGGCAGACGTGTTTTTTGAAGGTAATGGCAAGGAACTAAATAATTGTTTTTTTGTAGACTATAGTAAATTGAAAATTAGACCAATGAAATTAAAATTACAAACAAAACTTACTTTCTGATTTATCCGCCATGTTGATAATATTATTTTTCGTTCAAAGAAGAATGAAAAGCGCCAAGACTGAGATCCGTTCCACTCCTGATAAAGTTAAGTACATATTACGCATCTCTTACGGTAAACATATAAATGATAGAGAGAACGAAATTCTTAAACGCATCAATGCTTGTTAAATATCGCGTGTAAAGAAACTAAATGATAGCATTTAATATTAATTATTAACTATTTTTGGCCTATTTTTGTTTTAATAATGAAATTACGTTTTTACAATGGATGTAAGTATACATTTGTTAAATATTATTTCTCAATATTAATTTATATAACCGGAAGTACAAATTTATACAATTATAGTAGCGAGTGTATGAATCGGTAATTATCGAGAAAATACACCACACAATCGCGATTTCACAAAGTGAGACTCGTGCGTGAGTAGAACCAAGTAATCGTTTTATGGATCAATCGAAATCGAAAAAATCGAGTAGACTTCCGAATGAAGGGTAGATTGCATAAAAGTAAAAAATAATTAGAATTGAGAAATTATTTCATGGTGGGAAGTTATTCAATGGTTTTGTTTCATTTTAGTGGGAAATTATTTCCCTATATCCTTTAAGGTATTGGTGGAAAATAATTTCTCTTCTGACTAGTTGCTTCCTCCGGATTTACTCCTAGATTTTATATAAACGAGAGAAACTAATCACTCTATTTTTTCCAATTTGAGAAAAGAGTAGAATAGAAAGAGTAAAAAAGAGTAGAAATTAAAATAATGGCAACTTTCCATACATTGATGTCAAATCACAATGACATTCCATACTATTTCAGTAAATGTTGCCATTATTTAATTTCTACTCTTTTTTGACGCTGTGTACCTAGGTCTTTAGTAGATTTTCATTTTCCATTCGGCCTGCTAGCAGAACCATAATAATAATATACTATTCATCTACCTAATCGTCGAGGGATCGCTCTCCTCCCCTCGCCCAATCAGAGCCGGAGTCCCCCAGGGCTCCGTCCTCTCGCCACTCCTCTTCTCGCTGTATACCAGCGACATCCCTCGCCATCCAAAGGTAGAACTCGCGCTATTCGCGGACGACACCGCTCTCTACACCTCTGACAGGAACAGGGCTCGTATCACCCGGATTCTCCAATCCGCCGCCACCGCCCTAGGCGAATGGTTTCGGAAGTGGAGAATCGAGGTGAACCATGACAAAAGCGCCGCCATTCTCTTCGCTAGGGGTCGTGCCCCTGATACGACCACCCATGTTCGGAATAACATAGGGCAACTCTCACTTTTCGGCAGACCTATCCCATGGGAGCAAAAGGTCAAACATTTAGGAGTCACCCTTGATAGAGGTATGACCTTCGAGCCACACGTAAAACGCGTCTGTTAAAAAGAAATGAGGAACAATTATCTTTATCATAATATTCATATGAAATATTTAAGTACATGTAATACAAAGCTAACAAAGCGCAAACCGCCGGTATCAGGCAGGGCCCAATTTCACGAAATAACAATCCTTGTTAAATTTGACCAGAATACCTAGGTACAAGGCTAACGTGCTAATTGGCAACCGTGACGCTATTTTGTATGCCGATATCTATTTTATGTTGTCATTTTATAATATTACAAGGCTTGCTTGTATTTACAAGGATTGTTGTTGTTTTCTATGAATAAATAGGTGTACAGCTGTCCAGTCGCGTGATCAGCACGTGTTGATGTGAAAAGTATATGGCTGCTATCATTGAGTTAAGTACCTATGCTATGTCCGTTAGTCCCTACCTTCCCCGATGGTCAGTCAAAGGCACTGAAGTAATTAACACCATTTCTTTACTGTTCTTTGCCTGTTTAAGTTTACTAACATGTATCTTTTTTAGCACTGCACAACAGTTAGAAATATGCATATACTTTGGATTATTTATAGTCGACTTCTAATTTTCTTTGCGATCCTGAATATTTATAAATGTAGCAGTATAACAGAAATAACAGCATGGCCCGATATTTTCATGCAAATTGGTTCAATTGAGAATACAGCGAAGATTGTGGATGTTATACCCGGAGCGTCTGTTCGCTTATATTGTCAATTTGGGTAATAAATACATTCATGATTTGTCATTTAAAAAAATCAAAATGATGATTATCGGGGAATTAAAAGAAAGGAAGAATGAAATAAAGTAATTAAATCTACTCATTAAAGTTTTCAAAAGTCACTCACATAATTAATTTGCTATCATTTACGTTTATAATTCAAACTAATGTTTGGAGATTAAAGATGTCACTGATAGGTAATTTAATTTAATTTTCATGTTATGGCGAAATTATTAATTTTCTATCTGTGAAATCACTGGTGAAATTTCACACCAAATGATTTTTTCACAGACGTAATGAAATTTAATGCAACCGTGATCAATGATCTGTAGCACGATTTAGCTGTCATAATTAATTAATTCGATATTTAATATTAATAGGGTCGGCGTTCGGCGAGCCGAGTGCTAGTCCCGAGTCCCAAGTACCGACTTGGGACAGAAAATAACAATATAATTATGTATAACAGAATATAACAGTCTATGATTTTTCACGGCTTGTGTGATGGAAAGTAGCAGCAGTGATACATGAATTCGAATTTCTTATGATTTTTCACTTGCTATCCATGAAATGTGCCATCGTTATTGAAAATAGGTATTTTACAATACTTAGCAAGATAGACATTGATATAGCGGTGTTGAGATTTCAGGGGGGTCGTTTTTAAGGTTTCTGGTGATGATTAATAAAGGTGGGGTTCGAAATATTTAGATAATCTCAGATAATATTGATTTTGAATACACGTAAAATGTATATTTATTTAAAAAGTACATCATAATTCTACCCTTTTCGGTTTTAATGTTCTTTAAAATGAATAATTTCTGCAGCACAGAAAAAGGTGACAGCAAAATTAAAGCATGGTATTTCAGGCCAATAGAAAGTAATAATACCTGGAAAAATATTAACGAAAAAATCTACAACATGAATAAAATGTCTATCATGACTGATCATACCTTAGAAATTAGAGATTTTAAAGGGATTGATTCTGGAATATACGTTTGCGATAATCACGTAAATGAAGAAAATATGTTCACTTATGTTTTAGATGGTAAGATATTTTTCACTTTGTAATACTTAGATAAAAAAAAATTGTCAAGTCCTCATCAGAAAAGGTCTATTTTCTAATCCCAAATAAAAAAGTAGTCAAGTGAGGTCTTTTGAAATGTCTCGCTCGCAAATCATTATTCCTGTCTTTTAAATAAAAGGGCTTTGGCTGTGGGCTTGAAATATACCTAAAGTTTAAATTGTTTAGTATTTATACCTATTAATAGTACTATGTGCTTGTATAGATCTAAAAATCTTTTTTTTGCAGGATACTCATTTTTAGGGTTTCGTACCTAAACGGTAAAAAAGGAACCCTTATGGTGAGACCTCGGTATCCATCCGTCTATCTATGTCACAACAGCTGTTTTTCCCAGAAACTACGAATGCTATTGACTTAGCAAAATTATGCATCTATCTAGAAACTTTCTAAATTTCCTATAACTAGTTTCTTGTTATAAGAAATTTGGAAATATTTTTTATTGAAAATGGGGTTTGAAATAAGGGGGGGTTCGATATTTGAAAGTGGGATAACTGGGGCAAGTGGGGTATTACTCGTATATATGAAAGGGAGGAGGGCATATCATACGAATGAACGGAACCCTCGGTGCGCGAGTCCGATTCGCACTTGGCCTGTTTTTGTATTAAATTTAAATTAAAACATAACTTTAGGTAATTGTCATACATAATATAGGTACTATTACAATTGCATATCTATTATTAGATGTTAAATCATTTGTCCTCTTTTCAGGAATTTTTAATGATGGTATAATGCCTATGGTTGGGTCTATAAAAAAATGGCTTGAGTATAAACGTATTTATCTAGATACTGTAAATGAAAAATTTGAGAGTGGCCATGGAGAACCATTCGAAATTACTTTCCCATTTTCATTTAGAATCTTTACTTCGTGGGAACATTGGGGACCATGTCAGTATACCGGTCGCCGAAAAGGTATTCATAAAAAACTTGGAAAATGTCGTTTACATCGTCTTCCTTCTAGTAATATGTCAGTCGTAAGTTAATATACATAATTATTTTACAATAATATTTATGTAAGGAGATGATCAGACGAGCAAACAGGCCACCAAGGTACCTAAATGATCATCCACAGTCGGCCATTCATAGACATCTCACCTCACTTTAATGTTATTAGGAGTTTTCGATTCGAGGTCCTCAAAGTTAGCAGTGATTTCGAGCACTGCTAACTTTGAGGACAGATGGATGAGTGGATGGATATACCTATCTTATATTGTCATATTATTAGATTTATATCTTATAAAATATTATTTTCTAAAATTAAAATAACATTTATCCATTGAATATTTTAGATACGACCGCTGGATAAACTTTCTAACAATATTATACTAGCTGAATATTATGATATATCCTGTCGCTCAATTAAATTGAGTGAGAATTTACCTTTACTTAGTGAAGTGGTTAGATATATACCAGAGTACGAAGCAGTGGAATCTTGCGACTTGATTTTATATAATCCAGGTATCTTTTTTAAATTTTGCCTACTAACCTCCAAGGTTTCATTTTGAAGGCACCCGATGATAATGCCCTTTTATAGTAAAGTGACTAGGTACATAAAATCGGTAGGCACAATAATTAGTAATTCAATGGTAATTCGTTAAAAATTGATCTAACACACGTTTTGTTAGATTACACTGTACACCTACTGATTGTCGTGAATTAGATGACAAAAATCGGGGTGGGTAGAAGACGTGGCTACCTACTACTGATGGTTTTATTATTTTATGAATTAAAATTTCGTCCTCGGCGCTCAATCTTGGTCAACCTGGTTAAAGCCGGTGTATTTTTTATGAGTTTCTTTCTTTCTTAAACGATAAAGACGTATCCTCTCTGCCCCGAAAGTTGTTTTGGTTTGTCACAAACGGATTTTAATCTGTTAATATTAGCCTTTTTTCTTTCGACCTTGCCTTTTCACTTGCAATCAACGTCAGAACTTTATTAATATCGCAAACTGTATGTTTAACGTCAAACCGTAGCATATACAGTTTATTTGGTCCAAATCCGTCGAATAGTTTCGACGGTAACTCACCTTAAACTGAGCGGTAACCGCGCAACACCTCATTTTCAATGTTCATTTGCGCGGGCTTATGATGCCACCAGAGGGAGTCGAGGGGGTCGAACATATATTTTGTTCTTGTCGTCAGACCGATATTTACGATGGTATAACTATTACTTTTGTAACTCTTCGTGCTGGTCTATACGCATCCAGTTCCAGCTCCGATTCGGTTCGATGCAGCCAATAATAAGCGTCCCCCCCCCCCCCCCACATTAAGTCTGCACCTCGGATGGGCTGCAGGGACCCGAACCGGCGCTGGAACCGGTGCATGTAGTCCAGGCCTCAAACTTTCGTTACACCAAGCTCTCGAAAGTACATATTTTTAATTGCACATTGTTTCTTGAATGACCCCCCTCAACCTATCGTAAGACATTCATTTGAATTCATGTCAAAAGAAAATACAAATAATATTTTGTTTTATTCAGCAACAATTAGTGACATAGTAGAAGCAAGCGATAAAGATTTCAAGTACAAAATTACCAAGCAAATTGTAGAAAATGGTCATTTTACTATTGTGTGTCCAGAAGTGACATTAGAATCTGATGTAGCATGGTACAGAAATGAACAGTTGTTAAATTCCTCTTATAGGTACGTCAGTTACTTATTGTTTTATGTTAATTAATTAGGATGAACCGATATTTGTTATAGCTGTGCTTTACTTTATTCATTTTGCTTTTATTTTAATTGCATTTGTGTTTTGTTAAGGAATAATATGGCTGAAAGTGAAGATGAACCTCATTTAACTGTAGATTTTTCTGCATTGTATATATTACATGCAACTAAAAATGAAAATGGTATTTATACATGCACAGTGGATGGAAAAAAGATGCAGCAATGTGACCTGACAGTAGTAGCAAAATCTAAACTACTAAATCAGGGTAAGCTTACGTTGACATAAAATGTATAAGTCGGGGGGGCCAAACTCGATTTCTGGTGAAGTATGTTTCTCAGAATAAACTGGTTTGTTCTCATTTGAAAATTCCGACTTACGAAATACTTTATTGACTTAATAATATAATACTTACAAAAAAATATATTTTTTCGTCCCTAACGGAATACTGACGGGGCCCGGACCCGGATATGTATGGATAGACCTTTATCCTGAAATGGATTTGACTGATCATGTCTATCATAATCTTTTGCAGAATTTATACGTTTCTCAATTTATTTGGCTTTTGTTTTATCATTGACAATAACATGCTATTGCTCTGGTATCTGTGTGGCCTGGCATCGAAGAACTTCATTTGCTGATCCTTTAAATTTTAATTAGGTAATAATATTCCAATACATCATCATCACATCAGCAGCCTATTCTAGTCCACTGCTGGACATAGGCCTCTCCCAGGGCGCGCCATTGAGCCCGATCTTCGGCTCTTCTCATCCAGTCGCTGCCAGCCACCTTGCGCAGATCGTCGCTCCATCTAGCAGGGGGGCGTCCCACACTACGTTTGCCCAAACGCGGTCTCCACTCCAGAACTCGTCTACCCCAGCGGTTGTCGGTTCTGCGACAGACGTGACCGGCCCACTGCCACTTCAGCTTGCTAATCTTATGAGCTATGTCGATAACTTTTGTTCTATGCCGGATCTCCTCATTTCGGATTCGATCCAGCAGAGATACTCCGAGCATAGCTCTTTCCATAGCACGCTGAGCGACCTTCAATTTGTGAACCAGTCGCACCGTCAGTGTCCACGTTTCGGCTCCGTAGGTCATTACTGGTAGGACGCACTGGTTAAAGACTCTTGTCTTTAGACATTGAGGTATGGGCGACGAGAAGATGTGACGTAACTTCCGAAATGCTGCCCAACCCAGCTGAATTCTTCTGTCGGCTTCTTTCTCGAAGTTGTTTCTACCTAATTGCACAGTCTGCCCGAGGTAGACGTATTGTTGCACAACTTCGAGGGCCGTACCGTCGACGATAATCGGTCCCGGAACGACATGGTCATTGAACATGACCTTAGTCTTGTCCAAGTTCATCCCGAGACCGACACGTCGTGAAGCAGCATTGAGATTGTCCAGCATTTCTTGAAGGTCCTGCAGCGACTCCGCCATTACGACTATATCATCGGCAAAACGTAGGTGTGAGATGTACTCGCCGTTTATATTGATGCCGTGTCCTTTCCAGTCCAGGGTCTTAAAGACATCCTCCAATGCGTTCGTGAACAGTTTCGGAGATATGACATCTCCCTGTCTTACTCCTCTGCGCAATTGGATGGGTCCTGTTTGCTGGTTCTGTACTCGGACAGACATCGTCGCGGCGTCATACAGACATCTCAACACTTCGATGTATCGCCAGTCGACTTGGCAACGCTGCAAGGACTCTAGAACAGCCCAGGTTTCGACGGAGTCAAAGGCTTTCTCATAGTCCACAAATGCAAGACACAGGGGCTGATTATATTCTTCAGTTTTCTGTATAATCTGCCGCACAGTGTGGATGTGGTCTATGGTGCCAAAGCCTCCCCGAAATCCGGCCTGTTCCGGAGGTTGGAAGTCGTCTAATCTCCGCGCAAGACGATTCGTGATGACTCTCGAAAACAGCTTATATACATGGCTCAGGAGCGAGATGGGTCTGTAGTTTTTTAGCAGAGTTTTGTCTCCTTTTTTGAATCCAATATATTTAAATAAATAATTTTTAATATATTCGTCTTTAATTTATTACTTTCCTTATTTAGAAAATACCTACATTTTGTGCTCTGTATTTATTATTGTAACAGATTTTGAGAGGCATAAAACCCTATGATATTTAAATTTAGAAATGAGAAAATAAACTATCAGACAAATACGATTACTTAACTTAAGTTTAGAACTTTCAAAAGTGTTTCTAAAAAAGATTGATTTGATTTCGAAAATTCTGTATTAAATCGGAAAGTTACAGTAACACATTAAAAACGGAATTGTGAAGAGGGCTAACTCCTTTCTGTATGCCATTCGCAGGTTCTTTCAGCACATGACAGTGGAGGTTTTCATCAAAATTTACAAGACGTACCTACGTAAGACACCTTATTGATTATGGGTTTCAGATCTGGAATCCCTACTTTGTCAAAGACGACCTCCTCGAAAGTGTACAACGGAGGGCCACCAAGATCCCGTACAGTTTACGGCAAAGACCTTATAAAGTAAGGCTCAGTCTTGGGTTTGACTACACTCAAGGAGCGCCGACTGAGAGGAGATCTCATTGAAACATATAAAATCCTCACGCACAGATAAAACCTCCCAGATCTGCGCGAGCTCTTCTAAATGAAGGATAAACGGCCCTTGCGAGGGCACCATCTAAGAATAAGCCGCACCAAAACCGCAACCAACGTCGCATATCACTTTTTAAGTGATAGAGTAGTCCAAGCATGGAACCAGCTCTCCGATGATGTTATGTCTGGCCCTTCAGTGAACTCTTTTAAAAATAGACTACCTAGACAACTGGTTTAAAAAGCAGTGATAAATAACCCTAATTTTAATCGTATGACAAAAGAACGATTTAGTGCTAATATTTAATGTAAATAATAACAATGACTGACTGTGTAAAAACTGTGAACTGTGAAATCTATAAAATGAAACTAAGAACTTATAACTTTTCAACACTATGACATAGACGCATCAGCATATATGCTGCCTGTCTATAAGAATATAAAAATAAATAGTAATAATAATAATAAAATTTTATCTTAATCAATTATGTATTACATAACTACATAAGTTAAGTTGTTTATAGGCTGCGATTGCCTCTGGAAAAATATTTATAAAAACATATGTTGATTATGTTTAACATAACAAAACACAAATTGACAACTGTACACGTTCCATTGCTCGTTTTGAATAAAAGATTGATAAATTTTCAGCTGTTAACGCGGTAATGGAACATTCACATTTGTCAAAGTGAATTATTTAAACTGGTTATGGAATGCTCTCTTAATGGCATTAGACGTTAGTGCGGTTCCGGCATAAGAGATACCTTATTGACAACCAGTTTATGCACAAAACTTCGTGCCAGACGGTGTCCCGACTTACTTACGCCGCCCCTGCGTGGTACCCATTCATCAGGCCTACTCAAGGGAAAAGGCTGCAGGTTCAACAGAATATTGCTCTGCGTATTTGCACAGGCGTGGGCCGATACGTCAGAAATGACGTAATCGCTCGCGATGTGCAAATAGATTCCATCCAACAGTTCGTGGTGAGGTTAGCGCGGTCGATGTACGACCGCGCTGATAACGGTCACTACGAACATTTGAGAAATATTGCCCCACTGCACGCGCACCCGCCCGACCCGGACGCACGGTACCCGCTCCCGCGTGAGCTGCTGTTGTCTCCGAGGCCTGAGGGCGCCAGGGAGGAGCGACGTGACAACGCGAGGTGAATGCGACGTACAAGCTCTATTCCCCTCCCCCCCTCCCCCTCCCCCATTAACTTATGAACTATACTTTTAAGTATAGTTCATCACTTCATTGAGTCCGCTGTCGTATCAGCGGCACCCAGCACCGGAGCGCGGTAACGCTCCGAGACCCGCCCGGGTAAAGAGGTCCCACCTCAAGGCCCGTACCCTCTCTCCCCTCGCGGATTAGAGAGGATGACCCTCGTTCGTTACGGTGTCAAAGGTCTTCTCTAAATCCAATAGAAACGTGGCAGTCGACTCGTGTGCAAGTTCAACAGTATAATGATGTCTACGGAAGCCAAACTGTTCGTCTTTTAACTGGTGACACGTCGACATGTTCAACATCTCTGGCTAATTGCTGAACAGTAGAATGATGTGTACGGAAGCCAAACTGTTCGTCTTTTAACAGGTGACATGTCTTAGATGGCAAGCGAGAGTAAATCATAGATTCAAAAATTTTGCTGATAGAAGAAAATAAACTAACTAATGGGTCGGTAGCTGGTAGCTCTTTGCCCGGTTTTAATATGGGGATGACTTTAGCAGTTTTCCAGGCTTGTGGATAATAAGAAAAACAGTATTGTAGTTCCGTGAAATGTTTCAGGTTTGTAGTTTTGTGAAATGGGGCCCAGGGTCGTGCGTAGGTATGCGATTCGGAAAACCACATCGGTGTGGGTGACTGTAGACCATGAATAATGTTCAAGCGCCATCTGTCAAAGTAAATTTTGTTTTTGTTGAATACCGTTGAGGATTATTGTGTTGAACGGTTCAATGTGGTGTGATCTTTTTATTAAAATAATTATAATGATTTCTGGGGGCTCTGATTTTTTTAATTTTTTTTTATTTAAAAATTAAAAAATGTAAATATAATTTCTGTGGGCTCTGATTCCTTTGCCGTTTTCTAAAATATATAAAAATTGCTGTCACCGCAGCAGTTTCCCAGTGTTCCCGAACCTCCCAATTTTACGGAAGACACTACGCATTATCGCTAAAAATGGCCGTTTTTGGTGAAATTGCGTACAGTAACTTTAGGAATTCAACTAGGGTTATTAATGCTAGCTTAAAAAATACTACTTATACTCTCGGAGTTCAATCGGGTAAGTTTTTTTTAAATAAAACTCAATAATGAACCAATATGATTTTTTTTAGATTGACGGCGATTGACGTGTGCGAAGAACCTCGACTTAATCATCCTAATCCGATTTACCGTAATGCGATCACAATCTCCCGATTTTTGACATAACTATTTTTTCGACCAACCAACTTTCTTTTAAAAAAGTGTTAAAAATTAATGCATCTAATGATCTAACATTACATATGGTCGAATTTTAGTACTTATTTAAAAGTCATTAATGGCCATCGCATATTATATACCAATTCGACGCGAACCCGGCACGAACTCAACTCAGAGCAAAGGATTGAAATGTCAGCTTGTCAAAATTCAAAAGTAGAAGGTGAAATAGTCGTTGATGAGTTGTCAACGCGTGGGCTACTCGTCGACAACTACTTCACTTGAATTTTTAAAACCAATACGATATAAAGCTCACATTTCAATACTTTATCCTGAGTTGAGTTCGTGTCGGGTTCGCGTCGAGTCCCTACAATGTGCGAAGGCCTTTATGGTCACAAAACTCCCCCCGCCACCAATCTCTTGGTATCTTGCAATATATCTCCCTCTGATCCAAGTTCAAAGTGTCAACATCTAGGTACCTAGGTATTTGTCATTTCAAACAGTTAAACAAATTCCCAAAAAAATATCGGATAAGATTTAATTTTAAATGTGTTTAGTAGTAGGTAGGACTATTTAAGGCATTTTGTGTTATTTTATAGTAAAAATAATTTATTTATAAAAATAATTATAAATTCTGTCAAAAATGTTTTATTTTGTTTTATTAATTTTCCCTATTTTTTAACCACATTTCTACCGATTTATTATTCTTTGGTTTGGCAACACTGGAATTTGTTTCTTGCTTGTCGTTGCTTCTTGCTTACGGAATTTACACTTCCATTGAAGAAACAGTGAATTAGATTCTAATAAAGATAATGAAAAGATTTATAAGTTAGAGGAAAAACAAGAAGACCTCATTAGAAGATGAATATGCACGTCAACACTTTGTTTTTGTGCTCTCTAATCGGGCTACTTTTGTTTGAAGGAGCAAACTGTAAGTTTTCATTGCATTTATTCTGTCACGGATATGTTTTCTCAAGGTAAAGTGAGAGTTCTTTGGTACAATAGAATGCAACAATATTCACAATTGCATTGTATCCTCAGATAAACCACAATAATTGTATGTATCAGGGGTAGAGTTATTTATTTTATTGAATTTACTTGGAACTAGATTTATCGAAAAAATATATGTGTAGAACAAGTTATCCTCAAACGAACCGGAACTATTAGAATGTTGTAACAAGTGTTAAGTATAATAATATATTTAGTTATTGAAATTAATGCAATTACGATTGTGTTCCTGTCTTGTTGATATCTTTAAAGAATGCTACAAACTTTTTAAAAGTTATTAGTTAGTTTAATATTAAAAGTGTGCTGTTTCAAACGAAAAAGAAATATGCCTTAGAAACCAAAATTATAAACTATATCTCCATAGAAACTAAAATGACAATGTCTATAGTTTCTAAATTATGAAGCTTTAAATTGCAATTTGCGTTTCTGGCCACATGCGTCGAAAGGGCCCTGTTATCTAAAAATACATTTATTTAAATTATTTTTCAATTTTCATTTTAATAGTTTACTGAAATGACTATAGGAATATATTATCCATCTATGTCTCTTTGTGTCCCCTTAATTACACTGACCCTTTTCCATGTATAAGTTTATGAAACTGTTAATATTTTCAGGTATCCAGAAGAGATGTATCAGATGCCGCTCACGGGGTGAACTTGGCACCTGCGGCGATCCCTTCCCATTCAACGTGACAGAGCCTGAAGCAGAAGCAGGCATTCATGTGGTTGCTTGTCCCTCTGGATGGTGTGCCAAGATTATTGAAGGAACCACTGGCTCTTACAGGGTCGATGGTAATATTTTAAATTAAATGGGATATTTGAAATAAGTCAACACCTGGCAGGACAGGGAGAAATGGAGTTTCTTGGTTGTGGAGGGCAAGATCCACTTAGGCTAGCTCAGCGGAGCTAGTGGAGTAAGTAAGATGGAAAGCAGACAAGCAAACTGGCCACCTGATAGTAGGTGCCCATTGCCACCTATAGATATTTTATCTCATGATGTTACTAGAGTGATTTCAGTGTGCTGCTAACATTGAGGATTTTGATTTAGGTGGAGTGTCTAATATTTCAGTTTTTATATTGGTTCTTTTACCCTTCTAAAAAGCATTCATTACTACTTTGTGGCAGAAATAGGTAAAAGGGTGGTATGATGCATAACCCAGGCTGATTCATGAAATAATTATAACTCTGCTAGTCTGTCCTCTAGGTGCCGGCTAGCAGGGTTCTAGGACAGTGTGCAGATGAAGTAATAGAAGAACTTGGTAATAGATATTATATTTGAAGGAACAGAACACAAAAAATAGTAAACGTAGAAAATAGGTAGTAGTAGGAGATAAAAATGAAAGGGAAACATCCTATCCGTTCAAGACAAAATACAGAGAGAAAGGTGGCAAATACAAAGAAAACAATGAAATTAATGGAATAATGGAATTTAGAAATGGAATGGGAATATGATTTGAATTTTGAAAATGTAGATGCCAACTTGAAATGAGGTGAGATAGACGCTAACGATGAGGTTGAAATTGATGGCAAGGAGGTTGATATGGAGGATGAAGTCGACATCGTTACAACTCAGTTAAATTATGTGTAAAACTATGTAAGAGTAAAATAGTTTGTAAATACATATTTAAAATTAGAATAAATTTCTTTGTTTTACAGACTATGGAGCATCAACTGAAAGGTTATGCCTTCAACGACCTCCGAGCGACTACGAGGAGAGGTGTGCTAACACCCTGATGAACTATAGGAAGGTTTACATGTGTTTCTGTACTGGTGACTTGTGCAATTCTGCTTTCCGAATCTCCACTTTTCCCTTCACTATATTATTCACTCTTATAATTACTATATACAATTGTTTATAAAATGAAGACAGTAGTTTGAAAATTGTACCTTTACCTAGACAAATAATTTTTGTTCAACCGAATCTCAATTCTAAGGCTTTACTTTACATTAGTTGTTTAAAATATTTCTTAGAAATTGGAAAATACTTGGGTTTCAATTTATTTCCTACTCAAGTGAGTATAAATATATTTTAAACTTTAAGAACCTAACTATCACAATTTCGTTGATGATTATTGTGTCAAAATACATTTTAGTAATTCAATATAATAAATAATAGTGATAGATAATGACCAAGTACAGTTATAAAGTATATAGTCAAACAAACATTTTAGTAAAACAGACCAGATAAGCAATATTTATCAATAATAGTGATAGTTAATGATGACCAAGTTCAGTTATAATAACTATTTTTTGGAGATATATTTGAAATGTCATTTGGCCAAATTGCTATTAGGTATGAATATGAATTATATAAGACATTACAATTGATGATATAAAAATAAATAAAAACTTATTGTGATTGAGTGATCCGTCCATTATAATATTGAGTAAAAAAATGTATATTTTGTAAAGATTTATACTTAGATTTAAGTTTTTATAAAGTGTCTCACTGCCTGACTGCATATAATTTAGTGTTAGGTTTTTGTATTGACTTGGGTTTGAAAACTGGAATGAATGCTGCAATACCTACTTGAAAGAAAATGATTTACTTTGTACTTTTATGTACAATGGAAGACACATACAGAGTATTCTGTGTAACCCTGTCGCAATAAGTTTTTGTTATGATTCCTTGACATTCGTACAATGTGTGAAATAAAGCGACAAAGTACTATAAATGGTATAGCCTGATGTGTTGTCCACTGTACGGGGTCGATCACAGTCCAACCTACCCAAAACGTCAAAATTTGTAAAACTGAAATAAACCATAATAATGGTTTATTATGTTTATGCCGTGACGGATCCACGGCTCAACTACGATGCTCAACTGGTTGTGTCGTGGGTAATTTTTATTCCCTTCGGCACAACTGAGGTACCAACGATCATTAGCCAGTGGTCGATTGTATTTACATAAATCGCAGTTGCAATAAGCATTTTCAAATTAATTCTTACAATTAAGAGTATTATTTTTAAAGATACTTTACTAAAGAAAACAAAATACAATGAGGTAATATTTTATTTTCGAAATGTAGTACTTAATTAGATTAATGACTTTTGTATTATTTTAGGATGAGTATTATCGAATTTTTTATACAAATTATATCTTATTTTCGTAATACGATAGTTTAATTTCTATAGCTACGGTCGGTTGTACGGCCAAGTATGACGTAAGCTGGCGATACGGTGCGGTTTGAGTTGGTTCTCTATTCGGAGTTCTTGGTTGGCGAGGAGCGAGTCGATGTGTGGTATCTCGTGAAAGTATAGGTGGCCGTGAGACTCGGATCTTTTCACCGCTACGATGGCCTCGGATCCTTCTAATAGATACGGGTCCAGGGGGTCCGTTTCTGAAAATAAGTATCATTGAAATAGATTTGATTGTGAGCGATTTATTTATGATTAAGCTTCAGTACCTATAAAGGACTTTGCTCCAGGATTTTTTGTCCATAAACGAAGACAAAATTAACTGTTTGATATTATATCAAACGAAATTCTTTAATTTTTCAGTGCATGTAGTAGGTACCTACATTTTTTGCCAACGTAGAGCGTAGAACCAAAGATTAAAAGAACTATGAAACACTGAAAAACTTGTTTTTTCTAAGAAAAAGAAAATTTGAGCTTTGTGCTCTATTCAAGTTGGCACTTCAAGTACTTCTATTATGTTTTACCTGACAATACCTCACCCACATCGCCGCGGCGCCCGAAGTTGGAGCCGAAGTTATACGGACGGATGGGAGGCAGGAACAGACCCTCCGGCCAAAGGGACTCGGGGTCGGGAGAGTCCACTTTGTACGGGGACGGCGGCAGCACCGGGATGGGCACTTCTGAAAGTGTGAAAACCAAACTTTAATTCAGAATCCACTGGTCTCGTATATTCGTTAATGAGTCGCTGGCAAGGGCGGAGATCCCCTAATCAGACACATTATTGGCATGCTTAGGTACCTACCTATGGGGTATTAGACTTTTTTTTTATTGCATCAATCAACTGGAGATCCTGAAGATGGATCTGAAATCCTTTTATCGACATCTCAACTAACATTAGCTATATTAATGGTTAAAGTTAGTAGTGGGGGGAAGCTCTGTCCCTTTCTAGCAAAACAGTGCTTATTATGTAGCCAAAGATCTACGTAACAGTGACGTCACAATTATCTGTTTCCGTCTCTTTCTACCCTCTGATTTTTGATTGCCTGTAACTATCTTATTTTTCAACGGATTTTAATTCTGTTTTCACATTTGACCATGAATTTATGTATATTTTCGTATTTTTGTGAAATGTATTTAATATTTGATACTTGTCAAATACCCTATTCGGGCACGATCGACCAGCAAAAGTCAGCGCTAGGATGCCTTGTCTTGTAACGCTCATACTATCGTGTCTATAGGATAGCCAAAGAAGATGGGACTATAATGTCGAACGCTGTCAGAATAATATCCTTATTTCACCCTTGACTATTCTCTGCTGTCCACCAGCAATGGTTTAAGCCGAGATTCCTTTTTAGGGTTCAATACCAAAATGGTAAAAAAGGAACCCTTAAGATGAGACTTCGGTGTCCGTTAGTCTGTCCGTCCGTCCGTCGTCGGTACGTCACACCTGTTTTTCTCAGAAATTACTGAAGCATTTGAATTGAAATTTGGCATAGTTGTAGGTATTACCTACTTGCCTACATCTATTCCAAGTTAAAATAAATTTGGAAATATTATTATTTTTATGGAAAATGAGGGTTTGAAATCTGAAAGTGGGATTTTGGGAAGTGGCAATTGGGGCAAGTGGGATATCATATGAAAGGGCTTTATATTTTACAAAACAATTTTAATTTTAATTTTAAGTTTTATTGTTTGTTACTTATGGCCAAAGAATGATCGTAAAATGACCATTCCCGCCTTTATCTACGAAGTTTGCAATCCGAAAAATCTGAAATAATTCGAACTCATAGATAATCTCTTATATTTTACAGGAAAACTAAAATAAAGATAAAAAAATTATAATTATAGAGAAATTTAAAAGAAAAAAAGAATTTTATGAAAAAAAATATCTGAAATAATTACTACTGATAGAAGGTATTATATGTATTTTGGGAAAAATAAGATGAAGTCTAAATATTTATGATTTTTGAGTTTTTTTTAAATTATATTCTTTTCAGCGGAACGAAAGAAAAAATCTTTCGAAAACGGAACCCTCAGTGCGCGAGTCCGACTCGCACTTGGCCGGTTTTTTATTTAAGGACTAGATCCGCGCTTGACCCCAAAATCACCTGATGGGAAGAAAAATAAAGTTGGAACTGATGCCTATTCTTTGATGATCTTTGGGCTAGTTGCGCCCATCAAAAAACGCAGCAGAGTGGCGCTTAGGAAAGCGCCCTCACGACGACGGTTGAAACTGTATTAAAGCCGTATGAGGCTAACAATGCAGTTGGAAAAATCGTGAATGAGTCAACCTCTCATTTGTCAACATGATTACCGAATGCTGCAATTTGTTACAGCTAGTTTCGAACACAAATAACAATTTAGACTCGGCAAACAATTTGCAACAGAGCCTGCACTCCCAATGAGGAACGTAGAAATATATTCGGATATGGGTACCTACGAGTAGGTATAGAGCGCGTCAATCTTTATGGCCGATCTGAATATAGATACGAGTCGCGTTCCAGCACATTTTTCTAGGTGTCAGCGGGGTGTAGAAGAGCGAGGAAGGGGGTCATGTCCTGCCCACACCGCGCGGCAGCCCATACTCGTCCCTCGCCCTCCTACGCCCCGCTGACACCTAAAAATATGTACTGAAACGCGACTCGTGCCTATATTCAGATCGGCCATAAAGATTGACGCGCACTCGTTATAATATGTATACAGGAATGTATTCGGAATCTTGTTCAGGAAGGCAGGTCCATCATCGACCTCTATCAGAGGTTGAGGCGGGGACAAATTTCTGAACTCCAGAACTTTCGAGCTGTTGATCACTTGATCTGTAGATACTTATTTACGATACCTTTTATACTCAACCTCCCCCCTTATTAAGGTTGTTATAGGAGTTGTTGACGTAGGTACCTTTAAAACTGTTGTAATTATTCTGTTGCCCTTGCCAAGGCAGCACGCTCAAGGAGTTGTCACGGAATGAGTCTTCGTTCTCGAAGGGTATTGTGGGCTTCACTCGCGGGTAGCCGCCGCTTCGATGGTTATGCGACGGCCCTGGAAATTATGAGTAGATACACATACATTTCTGCTGTTTTCCTAGCCTAGGACTTAGCACAGGGTTGTAGCAAAGGGATGGCGACTGAAAGTCGAAGAAAACTTGGGAGTAATCTGATAGAATTGGCAGTGCGAGGTATTAGGGGGCAGACGCGAATGATGACACGTAATTCGTGATTCGTGTATCTAAATCGATCTATGAGTAAGTATATGTTTTTATTTAGGGCGTACACAACAGTTTCGTGAATGAATGAATACTCTTTATTTCACAAAATAGTTTCGTGTTCGTATGCGGCTCCCAAAGTGTCCAATTTCGGAGAGCAGGGAGATGTTTGCCAAGCAATGGCACAGTATGGGCTGACACAATAATAATAATTTTGAGACAAAGGAAAGGAGTCATTAGATAATACATCCACCAATCCGTCCTAACCAGCTTTTTATTTCAACACAGCGTTGGTACGCCGTGCTAAATTTAATAATCGTTTTTTTTTAATTTTTTTTTTTTAATTTTTATCTGCATCCGACTAACTTACTATTGAAACTCCTGTAGGATGACCTCTGAGCCTGCCGATGGTATGACCGCCTGCCATTGAGGCCATGTGAGGGAAGGGGATCACCGACCCCATGTGTGAAGCTCCTGGCAGGCGTATTCACGCTAACGTGAGAGCTGAACAGAGATCCTCCGGCTGAGACTCTGATGGTATGCAGCATAAGGATTAGTAAGCTGCATAGGCTGTTGATTTGTGTGCTTGTTGGTTTCTGAAACAGAATTAGAGATAGATTTTTAAACACTGATAA
The DNA here is from genome assembly GCA_947369225.1 of Hofmannophila pseudospretella. Taxonomy (NCBI): domain Eukaryota; kingdom Metazoa; phylum Arthropoda; class Insecta; order Lepidoptera; family Oecophoridae; genus Hofmannophila; species Hofmannophila pseudospretella. The sequence goes on from OX376316.1 coordinate 9,652,644, forward strand.
GATAATTTGCCCCATGCAGGTAGAAGGTAGCTTATCGTAGTAAGTAAGTAATAATAATAATAGTTTTCTTACTAATTTCGGGTTCCCTATGTACAACTGGAAAAATGTAACCCCTGTATCCTGGTAGGTACCATACAAAAAACCACCAGCAAACTTTGATAGGATAAAACTCTCTAATGATTGTCGATATTTGTAGATCTGCCGAATTTTTCAGAAAGGAGTTCGGTAGGAGAAAGTCTCGCGAACGTTTACGAAATATTAGAGCTCATAATTGTAACGTAAACTTGACACATTGTAGTACTGGGTAATGTAGGTATAGACTGTTTGTGATTTTATCAGAAAAATCAGTTTACGAATTATGCTGTGTTCATGTTAATAAGTATATGTATGCTCATGTAAGTACGAAGTAGGTAATGGTTATTTGAGATTATGGTTTATTATTCTTTAATCTTACACCTAAGGTGTGGTTTGGTTTAATTTGAAGATCGCGTGATGTGAAGAATTTTTCTGATTAAGACATTGGAATCGAGGCTAAATAACGAATTAAGAAGGACACAAGGGGTAGAGGGTCAAAGTCAATTCAATTATTGCAAGACTATTAGCCGGTTTATGGTCACGGGCGGGTCTAGCTTTTTTTCCGCAGATCTGACTGAAATAGACGAACTTGACCTGTATTTGACTTTTTATTATTAATTATATAATATATAGCGCTGTATAATTTACTTTACTTTAATTTAGTTATAAACACTACATCATTCATACCGTACTTAAAACATAATTCTTCAAGACAGAGCTAAATCAACTAAATGTCACATATATCAAGGAATCAAAAGGCGTCAAAAGTTAATGGCATAACGTAATCCAATAATACTCATAATAGATAAGTGATACTTGATGTTTACCAAAAATGTAATTGCAAATTTAAGTTTTGAGTAGGTAGATACATGCCTCGGGGCTATCTGTCGCTCAAACTTTATTCTTGGAATCAAAATGTTATAGCAGGTATTTAAATAAAGGATACAGTTACATATTCGATTATTCGATACTTATGTAATAATCAAATATGAAAATAATACAGTTATATATTCAACTAATCGAATACCTATATGGAACAGGAGAGCAAGTCCACTGTTTTACAACGTTTGTCATTCTTTTCTAATTAAGTAGGGATTAAACTATTGTATTTCTGTTGGCGCAAGTAGGCCTAAGTATTAATTAAAACTATCTAGATCTAGAATACTTATGTAGAAAATCTCAAAAAGCTGTGTCCCTCCATGTAGGGACACAGCAGGCTAGAGGCTAGCCCTACTCCGGTATTGTTATAAACGTTACAATTAACTCGCCGCCTGCGTCATTACCGTGATGGCTCTGATGACTCGACATGCCTCCAACAATAGTGTTCGTTAAATAAACCTAGATTGCTGGTCCATTAGGCTTCTCTCATACTGGCGATTGATGCGGTGCGGAAGTAGATGCAACGAAAATTAAGAGCAATAAAAATTATATCCACCATCCAAACGCTATCCACCATGACGCTGTCAAATGTGACGTCACTATCGAGTAAACAACACACCGAATGTAGGGCGATCGATCAGTTCTGTTTTGTTTGTTTATTTAATCGATAGTGACGTCACAGCAAAACTATCATGACAACCAGCGTTTTCGCGGGAATTTTAATTGATTAAAATTAAAATTCTGTTTAAGACTATTTAGCGACTTTATTCTGAGGAAATAAAAAAACTAGTAAAGAATGGCTACGATGTAAACATTTTAACATGCTTTTCAAAAAAGTGTCAAATACCCTATTGTACAACTGAAGGGAAGTTGAGCATTCGAACAGCGCAACGCATCAGTACGAGAGAAGCTTTTGACCTGATAGGCTGATATACTGGTTCGGATCAGCAAGCGTATTTTCAACATAATCTGCTTTCATACGTGAAGTACGTTCATCGCTGCTTTTCCACAGTGAAGTTTATCCTTCGAATTGCCCACCGCGCTAATATGAGGGAAGATTTAGACCTGTCGGCGGCATGCTCTCACGCAGGCGCTTGCGACACAATGTCGTCTGAAATGGACCTGCGCCGGCGCGGCGCGGCCCTGGCGAAACCGATGAGCACGTGGTCCTGTCACTACCATTTGATTATAGGGGTTGAGGCAAGGCTGCCACTCTACTAGGTTTATTTCATTTGTGATCGTTAAATGTTTATGTCTGTTCCATTTGTGGAATCGATAATACTACGATACAACTTACTTAAATATAGGTACTTACGTCTTTATACAGACATACTTATATTACTCGTATAAACAACCATCATTTCTAATTTCATGATTGTTGGAATTGTAATAGAAATAAGATTTTGTGAGGAGAGATCTTTGAAACGATTGAAAGTTATAAAGAGCAACAATGGATTATCACCAAACAGAAAAGGAATGAAAGCAGCACAGAATATAAAAGTACTTAACAGTTTGATATCGATTACATTCTTGTTGTTATTGGGACCAATTTGAGATCTAAAGATGATAAAAAAACGGCCAAGAGCGTGTCGGCCGCGCACATGATAGTAATAGGGTTCCGTAGCAAAAAATAATATGTTGTCGACAATTTTACACAATTTGTTCTAAATTATCTACATCTGTTGTCGAGTTCCATTTCACAGCGTAACTTTGGTACAAGGTCCGTAATTTTCATTACAAGTAGGTACTTACATAGTAAGGTACTTACATAGTAAGGTACTTACATAGTAAGGTACTTACATAGTAAGGTACTTACATAGTAAGGTACTTACATAGTAAGGTACTTACATAGTAAGGTACTTACATAGTAAGGTACTTACATAGTAAGGTACTTACATAGTAAGGTACTTACATAGTAAGGTACTTACATAGTAAGGTACTTACATAGTAAGGTACTTACATAGTAAGGTACTTACATAGTAAGGTACTTACATAGTAAGGTACTTACATAGTAAGGTACTTACATAGTAAGGTACTTACATAGTAAGGTACTTACATAGTAAGGTACTTACATTGTAAGGTACTTACATTGTAAGGTACTTACATAGTAAGGTACTTACATAGTAAGGTACTTACATACTAAGTACCTACTTGCCAATCTGATTTTTTTCAGATGCTTTTGTAACACTATTTCAAAAGTTAGGGGGGACGCTCTCTGTGTCATACAGACACATAGAGATAGATGAACTTGACGAAACTGTAAGGGTTTCTTAGTCTGGCTACGGAATCCTAAAAAAGAAAATAGAAAAAAGGTATGTAAGTACTTTTAACATAGGTAGACTACTACTTATACCATTACAGATAATATCGTATTACGATATTAATATGTATATTAGTACGAGTATGTAGTAGGTGTACATACCGTATAAGTACGTATAGTATATGTACGTATGTGGTCAACTATAGGAAGATATTACGAGTCACCTTACCACGTCATCGAGGGAAAGTACCAATCTCAAATGCATTTGACAGGGGCGATAAGATAATAGAAACGAGTTTGTGGTCTCAATTAACTAACTAAATAATGCATAACTGTTCTTAATATCTCAATTATTACTGTCATCAGATATCGTCATCCTATTGATACCTAATTCCATCAAGATTGTCTTCCACAATCGATAAGTCGGAAAATGAGAGGTATTAGAATCTTGATTTTATAACTCGACCTCCATAAGTCCATAGTTATGATCAATGATTGTACTTATGGCGGTTAACCGCCTTAAGTATGTATGTATATATCGTTTAAACTAAAAAAAATATAGCTGATGCTCTGAAAATGTAACGTATGCTTGAAGGAATACCATAGAATATACATTATGGGAATACGAAAACTGTTTGAAGGAACACGAAATGATTAAATTATGTTTCATACAAAAGACACCAACGCGCACCATTTAGGTAATAGTATTGATCTTAATACTTCTAACTTTAATCTTTGTTTTCTTATTTTTAATGTAATATAATATTATAATAAATAAATAATGACACCAGAATTGGAAGTATGTAGATTAACTCCATCCCAACTCAATAGAAAAATCTTTAGAATCAATTACAGATCAATATCGTATTTTATTTAGCCTAATCGTTAAAAAATTCTAGACCCGTGACCATACAAAACGGCCAGTCAGTAAAATAATATGTAGATAAACTTATACAAGCCTAACTGTTACGTAGATATCTCCAAGTATTATTACTTATTACAGAATATAATAATTTACTAAGCAAGCCTATTATTTTGAATTTATGATATATATTTTGTATGTATTTGTACATTAGATATAAATTAGTGGAAATGAAGACTTCTGTATGAATATCTTTTATCAAAGTGTGACATAAGTATAGGAAACCGTTAAACTATGTGTCGTCTTATGCAAACTATTCGTAAAATCACTTACATACATTTTGCAGATAAGTTCATTTGACCAACTATTACATTCATTCGTTTCAAGTTATCTCTGACCAGAGAAGCTATTGATTTCACGTATAATAATATGTCAGTTACATAAATATTTAAAGACACATATAATCCAGTACCTATGTAGGTAAAAGAAAGGAACGAATCACATAAAAACTACAATATATACCTAGAGATATAGATATGCTGTAGATGCATCTATTGCGTGTAGATATAAACTTTACTAAAAAGCTAACTATTTAAGTTTAAAATAATCTCCAACACATAAACTTATGTGTTGGAGGTTTTCACGTTATCGTTATTGAAAACCTTGTAAAGAAAATTATGACGAATAGCCGCTAATTTTACTAACTGCCATTGCTTTGAAGAGACGAAAACTAAAGCGAGAGTTTTGCATAATTTTCCATTTATTGTACGCAATTTTGACACAGTCATTGCATTAGCATGCTCTTATTTTGAACAGCACGCTTCAATGGGGGCAATGTGAAGACGTGTCGAAACTCCAAACCAGGGCATTTGCCCGTGACCTTACAATAGACATAACAGATATACCTCTTAACGATCGCATCCACACTAATGGAGTCATATGAGCTGAACATTATACCAAGGTGAGACCGGCATCAGCCACAATGCTGCAACGTAACCCTGAAGACAAAGCATACGGATAGGACCCAAATGAAACTATATAAAAAATCAATAGACAAATCACGACGATCGCGAACTCAGAACACAAAGTACTTCTACTATTACAGCCAAGTGATTGCATTAATTGAGTTAAAACTCCAAAACGCTACGGACAAACAATCAATCTATCAGTTGTCAAAAGCTTTTGTTAACTACAGTAATAGAGCTCCTTTAAAACGTGACTTCAGACAAAGCTGCTTCTAATTATCGATTCAGAGGTTTTACGATCGTTTTAGTATTGCAAAATTTAGTTCTGGCGAGAGGCTAATCGGGACGGTTCATCGTTGGATTAAACTATTGTAGAGCGGTTGAGTTGAGGTGAGGTTTATCATTTATCACGAACTCTTTTTAGTACCTACTTCACGGACGCAGATTTGCCCTAGACGACCCGGATTTGCTGGGACATTGCTCTTTGCACTATTTTACAAAGTATTTCGTAGAATTCGGTAAAATGTTTTTGTATGGGTGATTTTGTTTATGGAGTTAAGAGTGATTTTATTTTGCTGGGTAAAAGTTTGCTGGATAGGTACGAATTCATATTATGAGTATTTAAATCCAAACTGTAGAATGTATCCAACTAAACATAGACATTTTGCTTTTTCATCTAACGACCATACACCATATTTTCTCAGAATTTAGTATACATACGATTTTTTAAATTATGACTGTTTATAACTAAACCAGCCTTTGACTCTCTTAATCTCACCTGATAGAGACGATAAGGTCAAAAACGCACACGGGCTAAAATGTACTGATGTTATAAGTATAGGATGATCAATTTTATCAGAATTTAAAAAATAATGTTACTTAAATAAGTATAATATAAGGTAGGTATGTCCCACGATGTCGGCGTGTCTTGGATTTCAACACAAGAGTTCGTAATCTCACTTTTCAAAATTGCCAACCCTAGTCGTGTTGTATAAATGGTCACGAAACTAAGTCACGGGGTTTATCAAGGACATACGGATATTTATACTGACGACACTGATAAATTACTATATTATTAGCATGGTAGCTGTGTGGAATTGTAGTACACAATACATTTTCGAGTTGACAAAAACGTTATTGACTTATAGTTATACCGACTTTATTTGTGATTTTCGTCATTCTTTTTCTTAGTCGTATTCATCATTAATGAGGATCGTGATCATTCTGTAAAAACCGAAAAACTCATTGGTAATTGGATTCCGGCGTCCTATCTAGGTACTGCGCCAACGATTCCCTAAAATAAGTAGTAAACTGTATCACAACTTATTTTTCACCAACTATTTGCAACCTAACGCTCTAAAATTACATTCATAAAAGGTATCATCATCATGCATCATTTGTGATTTCATACATCATCATCAATTTCATACATCGTCTTCAATTTGTTAGGCTGTATGATAATAGATCATCTTATATCATCGGTAACACAGTTCACAGTTCACTGATACCGTTTGTAGTCTAAATAAAGAACAAGATAGGTATTAAAGATTTGTAACTTCGTCAACATCAGCATAAGTTTCAGTCTGTATAGTTACTCCATACAAAAAATATTAAGGTCAACTATACCATTTTGAACTGTCATGAGGTCATGATTCTTCAAAAATGTTAAAATTAGATCGCTGCGCGAATGTTGAACTTGACCAAAAGCCATGATGTGAATTAGTATTTACAATAGAGCGTTACAAAGCAAATAATAGATGAATAGCTACATCATACTTGTTTCAATACTTCATATAGCAAATTTTCTGCATGTTTAATATTTTACACTAAAAATATTTAATTCTGAATTAAACGGCAAGTAACGTCATTACGTGGGGCACACTGAAACTTTTGCGTAACTCATAAATAAAGCAGTTTATAAGTAAAGAAATATATTTATTGTTTTTTCAAAGTATTCCATTTTAAACATTATTTTATTCGTTCAAACCATTTTTGAAAACATGGGAACAATCTGAGGGCATATTTTTCACGTGCTGATTGAAAGATATCACAGCCTTCTCTGGTCCCGTAAATGTCAAACCTGTCATCAAATTTTGGTTTTTGGGAAAAAAAAAGAAATGACGTGATGCAAGGTCCGGACTGTGTGCGGGATGGGTCGCGTGCTCCACCTTTTCAGTAGCTAAAAATGACTTTGGAGAAACATTGTCATGGTGCAAGAGGATGCGACTTCTTGGTCGTTTTCCCCTAACTTTTTCGAACACACTGGGCCCAACAAATGGTGGTGTACAACTCAGCATTACCTCACTGTCTTTTGTTCTTCGAGTGGGATCGTGCAGACAGGACTCGTCTGGGAAAAAAAACGCATATTTTTTTTGCCAACGCTACTCGCCTTCCTCAATTTTGTTGGTCTACTGTCGCCTTCGAACACCCATTCACAAGATTGTTGCTTTGTTTCTGGATCATAACAATAAGTCCATGTTTCGTCTCCTGTCACACTGTCATAAACAGCATTTGAACGTCCGTGATCGTACTTTAACAACATTTTTTTGCACCAATCAACACGAGCCCGTCTCTGTTCTGAGGTGAGTTCATGACGAATCCAGCGACAACAAAGTTTCCTAACATTTAAGTATTGATGTATTTTTTTTTGAATTTGGCTCATACCAATCCGCAAACGTCCTCGAATCTCCTTATAGGTGGAACGTCGGTTTCCTTCAATTAGCCGCCTGACAGTATACATTTTCCTCAGTGATCGCAGTTGAGGGCCGACCTTCACGAATCTCATCACAGAGAGAAACTCGGCCACGATCAAATTCAGTGTATCAACGCCTTACGGTGCTCAGATGAGGTGCTTCACTCCCAAAAGCAGTGTAATCTTGCGAAGAAAGGGAACTTTCAAAATCATAAAAAATCATCGCTCTAAAATCTTGTCGCGTTAGTTCCATTTTTGGTACGGACGATGAACTTCGACTTGTGATAAAAAAACAATTGACAAGCGATATCCCGCCAAAAATTATTTTAAGCAATAAACGAGTGTTTATGTTTAAAAAAATATAACATTCGAAATTCAAACATTTATGAGCGACCAGAGGCACAAAACTTTCAGTGTACGTAGTCATTGATCTTGGGTTTTGGTCATGAAATTACGCGCAAACTGATAGATTACTGGTTTTACTCTGTAATAGTAATAAAGTTTCTAAGTACTTAGCACAGTCATAAAATTCATAACTGACATGACATACATAACGAGTAAGTAATAAAAAAGGGTCAATGTCAAAGTTTATAAAGTTGATGTTCTTTATTAATGCGGAATATGCATTTTGTTTGCACTCAGTATTTTGATTATTTTATACATTCGCCCTCGGCAGATACATAAGTAGATACTCATTATACATACGCGATATTTTTGTAGGAAGGACTTAATTATACCCTGAATTTTTTAAGATTTTTTAACCTCGATCGAATAAGTTTGTCTTTATTGCTGTGGATTTTGTAATAATAAATAAAATACTTAAATAAAATGTACTCACTAGCTATAGTGTATACCTTTTAGATCAGGTTAGGTATAATAGCTAGTCTTTAATGGCCTTAGGGTTTAAATGTTTGCTCAGTGACCTAACAAAGTGATAGCTCCACACCACGTGGTATAGAAAGGGCTCGACCGGGTGAAAGCGGCTGTCGCATATTACCTACTCCATACGTAACCAGAAGATAAATATAATACTAATAGGTAGGTACTTACTTGAAAGCGCCACTGAGATGAAAAATACGAACGATATCGGGCGCTGTCTCAGGGCAGTAGTGTATTGATTGAGAAACCCAAATTTCCTTATGAGGTTGGCATAGTTCTATGATGGGCCAAAGCTTTAAAAAACAAACAATAGATAGATAAAAAAGTGAACCATACAGTCGAGTCACCGGGAAAGAATAAAATAAGGGTTGCGAATGGTTGAAATTGAAGCTTACTTTTGTAACAACCAATTGTGAGCTGAGCTGAACTAATGGCTGAGCCGAATAAAACTGGCGAAACTAAAGCTGCCCGACTTCGTTTGCTCGGCCACGTATCATGATGGAGGAGGAATGAGAATCATGTGGTGACACGAGCATGCGGGGCCTAGTAATCGACAGCTTGTTGGGCGTCCTAGGTAGGTCCTAAGGTTTATCTCTGGAGCGACGAAGTTAAGCTTTAGGCAATTGGGCATTTTGCACCTTAAAAGCGCCATAGCACCATCATTTTTGAAGATATCGAATTAATTCTTTTACTATTTTTTTATTATTTTATACGTAGATTTCAGTAATCCAATAAAAAACATCGAGGACTGAGGACTATTATGTACCAATCGCTTTGTACAAATGGCGACGCAGAGTATAACTTGTATTATTATGAGTGAGCGTAAGGTTTATGTGTTCTATATTCTACATATAATACCTACCTATCCAGATAGAGCACAGGATATTACATTACAGCGCACGCGTGGGAAAACAATGCTGTATAATCATGGAGTATGAAATGAAATCTAATTAAATAACTTACTGCTTTGCCGAGTCACAGTTTCCACATCTCTGTTTGGCCGGAGCATAAATACGGGTTTTAAATAAGGTTTTCCCTCGTTTGAATTTACTTTGAGTTGAATCTGTTTGGTCCAACAGAATACCAGCGCTGTAGGCATTCTGGTCTGCAGCAATATGCTGAGTTGAGGCCCTTTTCACAACAACAGCAGACCATTAGATAGTATTTTGAACTTTGATATTATAATTATGACTTTACTATACTTACTATATTTCGGACATTACTGTACGTGAAATAAACATATTACTTACTTACCTATACTTACTTACTTGGGTTTTACGCATGTCATGGCTATATCTCTTCATTATTTAACCTTTTCATTATTTAGTTAGGTACATAGGAAAATGATTTCTTAATATTGTTTTATAAAATGAAAGTCAAATTGCAAATTGTACTTACACTTAGAAGAGCTTTTGGAACTTCGTTTTCACTACTTAGTTGTTTTATGTATTAGATTACGACTAACTATACTATATAACTTTACTTCAATGGTATTATTGGGAGCGTAATATAGCTACCTCCCTTCACAGATAATTATATGAAAGGATAGGTATATGACTTTGTTTTATTCAACAAAATTCTTTATGTATTCAGCTACAGTAAGGAGAGAAAGATTCTTGATACAGCAGAATACTTACCTACTGAATGATATAGAATAAGACTCGGTCATTCGCCCCTACTCTATATTCTCGTAGGGACTTATACTCAAGGTAGCTACTCTCTCCCTTCTATCGTAGAGAAATGATAAACATAAAAAACGTAATCGTATTAGTACCTATAGAATAGACCAGTAATGAAATGACTTCTAATGTCACTAATTGTTCTCTTTTCTTGAGCTTTTATTATTGTAGGTATATCACATTACTCACTTTCGTCTATTGTGTTTCATATTTACGGACAGTGAATCGGTTAGATCTTAAATGTCGCCGTTCACATACCAAGTAGAGCGGATACTGCAATTTGATAGTAGTATCCAATACACCGGCTACGATTGTTTTAATGCTAAAACCTTTATAAGTGTTGGAATTTCCGGAGTAACCACATTTTCATTGATATCCGCAACGTCTGCTCAAAACACATGTATAGAAAATTGCAATTGAATTCTTACGGTAGGTACCTATTCAATGAGATCATTTCATTGAGATGAGACCTACTAAAAATAGGTACCTACATAAACATTTTACCTACGTACTTGAAACGCAATTAAGTTTATTTGACAGAAAAGTAAATATTTGTTTATAAATTACGGTTTCCTATATTTAGAAGCGAGACGTCTTAACTACAGGACTTGACCTAAAGATATCTTTCTCTTTCAAATAATAAATAATTAGCATTGTTAATGAATGCTTTGTTCGTTCGTATTCTTTCAGTGTTTTTTTTTCAGCGTTAAAGATAAGACAGGTGTTTTAGACTGAATACAATCTTCATAATTTCAACATGCTTGGCATTGGCCTCATTTTAGGTATTTCTGTGAACAGTTGTCACGTTACGATTTGCTTTTGTTTTATTAAATGTCGGCAATTACAGTATAATTGGATATACATTAGGCAGAACAAGATGGTTGACAGAAGGTCTGTATAAGTACTTATAATTATCAGTATTATTAAATCAACATAATTATTTCCATACTAAACAATGATTGCTTAGTACACAGAAATATTTAATGTCGATGCTTTCAAGTACATCGGTATTATTATAGGTATCGTTTCAAAATCATTAAGAAAAATAAGTTCCATAGCAATTAAATCTGTTTTTAAATAGCTGTTGATGTTTTTTTTTGTAATAAATGTTACGTTTTCTATAGAAGACCTTCTAATCCGATAAGGAAGAAGGCTGCGTTAAGTGAAGTGTAAAAAAATTAGATGTTTTTGTTCTACTTGACCTGTTGAATCTTCCTATAGTGAATCTTCGACAGAACAGTTCTCTGTTCTCAGCTATAATTTATAAGTACTCGTATATACCTACATAAATGTATATTCTACTCTGGTTCTCTGGTACCAGTTCTGGTTATCTCCCGAGACAATTCTGATTCTGTAATTTATATAGTATATATCTTTATTTTGGCATTCTTCTTCTTTCAAGTTGTTGATCCGAACTAAACTTTTCCCGACCAGAAGGCAGCCACATCCACATCTGGTCGGACACGCAACGCGGGAAAAGTTTGTAAATATGACACGGGAGATATAGATTGCCATTTGTAGTGCATTCCTCTAATTAAAAAAATATTTAATTTTCTTCTTCAATACCTTACACTTAACTTTATGCTTTTCGCTTAGTAGGTAAATGAAAAAAAAATCATTTAGCATAAACTTTATAAACTGATTATTTATTGGGTACCTATAAAATGTGAGGGGTCCGATAGTATTATTATCTTAAGCAGGTACATATCTAAACACTTATAGGTACTCCTAAGTACTTGTTCTTATTAATCAAATAGGGTAGTTACTTACCTATTTCAACAAATAAATTAAATATTTGTATACTTATCAAATTGTTAGGTAAGTAGGTACCTATAATAGAATAACAACGTAATGATTGTCAAATATACAGAAAACTGGTACCCGCCTATCTCTATGTTTAACAAATACAAAAAATGAACTTAACTAGGGCATAGTTCCGCTTCGATATAATTCCATCTAACTAAACTCTACATTGATGGCGAAAGTAGTTTTCTACAATGCACATCAATTGCACATAGGATATAGTTTGACGAATGTATGTGTGTCGTGTATTTTTATTACTGGAGGACGTGCAAAGAATGCCTTATTCCGAAACAGCTTTGCCCACATTATTTAGTAGTCAGCTCTTTAGCTGAGCACGTTATCTATGCGTATCCTACTCGTATTATACTGGCATAGAGCACAAATGTGTTGAGTTTTTATTATTTTTAACGGCTTTTAACGTGAGTTGAAATGACCCCGCCATAGCTTACTATGATTTTCAACTCGTTATACTATAATAGGGTACACAATTATTATTATTTGTTTTACAAAGGACTGGAACCCATACGAGTAGCTACAGCGATCTAAAAGATCTATTGTGGCTTTACCCACTCAAATAAGTATCTTCAAATACAAGGTAATTTTGAAAAATGCTCCTCTCTACGCTTGTTTCCTGATAAATAGAATCCGTGTCGACCCCATAATAAGTAACATCAGTTTGGACGAAAGAAAAAGTAGTCTCCGCGGGCGTTCTTTTGTCATGAACACCCAGACTAGCGATATAAAAAAATACATCACAAATTCCAATTTTAAAAGCATACAATGTAATTCAGTCATTACTGAGGACGTGTCTATTAGAAATACTTGTTTAGAAGCCAGCCAGATTTTATAACTCAAAAGTCTCTGAAAAGATCTGTAACTAAGATGTCCTCGTAGTTCTAGCTGGTTTGGATGGGGTCGTATTGACTAAATTCCGATTTATTTCACGTTTGTCGTGGACAAACTATTCCAAGAGAGTTAGGAAACACCAGAACGATTAATATCCTTGTTGATCATTACTCTGTCCAAGTCTCATGTCAGAAGGACTGGATCACTATAATAGATCGTGATCCACATCACGCGCCACAATGGGAGCTATTTCGCGCGACTGTTCGATTTTATTGTGAAATCTGTGCGCATGCGACCTTCGCACCGTTTCGTTGTCTCGTTTTCGTTCATCCCGTAAAACTTGAAATTATTGTGAACGATATATAAGTATATAATTTAATTGTATATATAAGTACCTAATCCTATTATATAAGACACAAGCGTATTTCTGGTAGATGGGCAAGAGTCAAAAGTCAAAGTCATTTTTTTATTGCTAGTAAGTAGGTGAACGACCTACCACCAAACTTAAAAAGTGGAGTCAATTTTAAAAATATATCTTTATTTAGAGGCTTTGGTACCTACACGATAAAGTGTCCATGTCAGCCTCGTTAGGGTCCCTAAGAAAAGAGTCAATATTAATATATATTATTCAGTGAGCTTATTTTTCAATTTTTAACGGTTGTTATGAGAATTGAAACGGTCCTGCCATACCTATTAAGGTATATAGTATATGGCTTTCAACTTGTTGAGAAATCTTGGAAAATTCAATTGAACATCATAAACTCATGCGATAAATAAGAGATAAACTTCTTTCTAGGATCTGATGTCATCATGATTTGGATTGAAATCCTCATCTATAAGTGCCTATTTAATGATTTTTATTACGTCTATTGACGTGAGTCATCGAAATAGCGGATACTATTTAAATTAGTAATTACAGTAGGGTACATAAACGTGTTTACATATCCAATTAAGAATCGAAGTCTACACGAATCTAGTGATAAGTGCCAATATATTATGTTTATTGAACTTTATGTGTTAACTATGGTGGAATCCTAGAATGAGTTGTAAGGTTCATCAATAAAATTAATAGAACTGTCAAGGTTAACTGTTAATAGCTATCAGTATAGAACATACTGTAGTGGGTACCGATGGATGATCACGTTATCCGTGATACAGATATTCGGCAGTCATTTATTGTTGTAATTACCACTATATACTACTTACCTACTACCACTACTAGGTATATGTATTTGTCGGATCAAGGTCGATTATTTATCTCTATGGTTTGATGAGGACATCACTAGTTTTATCAAACTGATTTTATATAGGGTCCTATTTTATTATTGGCAAGGTTATAATAACAATAATGACAGGGCAAAAAAAATCTTTTTTTCTAATCAAACTTTCGAGAAAACCGACAAAATTGTTTGTTTGAAAATTCTACAAATGAATAAATTATTGCTATTCTAATACTGAAATATGTAGTATGACTGAACCTCGTTTCATTCATGACGACATGGATGAGTTTATAAACTAATAGGGTTTATTTTTATTTAGTATGGAAAATGTTCATACAAGTAATAGGGTTATTGTTACTTGTATGTAAAGTGGTACAAATGACCAGCATATAGCCTCTCCAAATATTTGCTACTAATTAAAAAGGACCTTATATAGGTATCTATATTTATGTGGTGTTGTGTCTGCAATTTTAAGAAATACATAGGTAATACATAAACCTAATTTTTTTTTATTGCATCTATCAACATTGTATCACACTAATTTTGTGCAATAAAGAGTATTCATTCATTCATTCAACTTACATTGACATACTAAAGAAGAATCTAAAATTAGTTTATCGATATCTCAACTAACAACAAAGATATTAATGGTTAAAGTTAGTATTGGACAGATGATCTGTCCCTTTTTAGCAAAGCAGTCCTTTATATGCAGCCAGGACCTGCTTGTATGGCGCTAACAGTTACGTCATAAAACTTTTTTTTTTATTGTTTCTTTCTACCTTTATGATTTTTGATTGCCTGTAGCTATTATATTTTTCGTCGAATTTTAATTCTATCTTTACATTTTACCATCAATTAATGACTATTTCTTAATTTTTAAGATATGTACTTATTGTTTGATACTTGGAAACTACCCTATTGTATATCAAAGTAATTGATTTGTTGAAGGAAGCAATTGATTTGAATTGTAATCTTGAAGGAAAGAACTTTGTCGGCAATAACCAAAAGCACGAGCGCAAAGTTTCTTACTCTAAGATTGTAATAAATACCCACTTAATAATTACTTTATTACTTATAAATAAAGACGGGATACAAAAATAGAAGATAATAAGTTAAATTACTTACATAGCAAAGTTTACCTAAGGCAAGGAATTGTTATACTATCACTATGTCTAAAGTTAGGCCTAATGGTCATAGACAACTATATTTGGTTCATATTCAATTCGTTAAATGCTAATTAATCATAATAAGATTCACTTAATGTTATACAAAGTAAGTTCAATTTTAGATAATTAAATTTTATTATAGAATGTAGATATTTCAAATAAGTTAGGGTTAGGAGTACCCAAGAGCTAAAAGCATCACGTCACCGAAGAAAAGAAGGATTTTTTGTCCGCCAAATCACATTCAGCATCGTCGTCCATTCACAAATGCGGTTTCTGAGCTCATTTTCGTGAGCTTATAAAAGCGGTAAATTGCTCGCAATTGAAAATAAGAATAGAATACTTTGAAATAAGTACTTAGAAAGTTATTGTCGTCAGATTAAAATGTCACCAATATGGCCACCAGCACAGGGATTGAAGGTTAGACGCAACTCACACAATTTCCATTGCGTAAGCTACATAATTTTAGCTTAGTAAGTAATGTCTACTTTTAGCTTAGTAGTAGGTAGTTTTATTTATACAAAAACGTGCGAAAAACTAAATATTTATGAAATAAAAGAGTCAAATAAAAATAAAAAATACATCGCAATTTCTTTTTACAACAGTAGGTAGTTACACCTGTGTACCTGTATAAGTACTTGCTTATATAAACAATATATCATAATGTTATAAGTTATAACCGTAATCGATGATTGATGCAAACAGGTGAGAAATTATAAGAATCCAACCGGTTCCTTTAATTAAATATATCGATAGTGCTTAATTTTTTTGTCGTTGTCTAGTTGAATAATTAATTCATAAATGACTGAAGTATCGGTCTTCATTTTAATTGCATAACCATATAATTATTACATAATACTTATATTTATAAATCATATATTGTTTAACTACCTATGATAAAGGCTGTTCTTCTTTCTACCCCCTCGGGGATTATGGACGTGATAGTTATGTATGTAATTTTAAGTAAGTAAGTATGTATATTTTGTTTGCAGTTAGTGGTTGACTTCCGTTTGATTGTAATATATATTTACTTTACCGTTCAATTGAATCACTACTTAGTGACTTTTGTATGACCGGTGTAACAAAATCTACTGGATCAATTCAATTCAATTTCATATGACATTCGGAATTTCAGAAAGTGGCATTTGGGGAATGAGACGTATCGGACGAAACACGACTCTACATTTCGGTAACAGTACGACGGTCAATCGTATAGGTACAAAACTCTAAATTAAAAATTTAAGAAACCCCCGACGTACCATTGTGTAGATCTCCTTACTTTTTCCTGGTCATTATCAGGTCCTCAAGATCCCAGATGTGGGAAGGTCACCATGGTCATAAACATTTGAGCTCGAACCACCTAACTGTTACCGTTCCAGAGATCCCATCATACTCCAACATCCGAAGATACTCCAAGATCTTAGAACCACTAGAACCGATATGGCTAAGATTTAGCAGGTTAGACCTACGTCGTCTGAAGGCGGGGAGACGCTCCGGGCTTCGCCCTACGCGGAGCTCGGCCCTCGGCCTCGCCATAACTATCTTAAAATTCCTAGCTCCACATTTCTTTCATTTATTTTTGGTCGCCATCTTAAATTATTTTTAATCTTGTAATGTCTCAGGATTCCCTACAACTATAATTCGATAAGACCCCATCTAACTCTTTTAGTTTCGGCAGGCTGATAATCTTCCAATTCTTCCAGTTTCATATTGTGAAATTGAAGTTCACTAACTTTTTCCTGGTCATCATCAGATCCTCAAGGTTTCAGATGTCAGAAACGCACCTTGAACCTGAATATTTGAGCAGAAATTCGAACCATCTAGCTATTACCGTTCTAGAGATCCCATCTGATATCAAAGATACTCCAAGATCTTGGAAACCAGTGGTCCAATTTTTATCAGATCTAGCTAAGAACACTCTACACAAAATTCTCTATTGAATAAAAAAACCGGGTCCAAATCAGACCAACCGTTGTTATGTTGCCACAGACAAACAGACCGAAAGACAAACGTGTCAAACTTATAACACGCCCTCCCTCGATCGGTCGGGGGTTAAAAAATCAGCCAAGGAATGAAAATTGGATGAAAAATTACTGTTATAAAACTTATTCTGTGGTCGCTAGTAAGTCACTTTGAAAGTAAACAATAAGTATTATGCTGTTGAGCAGCGCAGAGGCGAGGCGCAACATTTCGCCAATGGTGCTAAATTGCAATGATTCGTCACTTTGATCAGTGCTTGGTGAAGGGTGATTCGTACCGTATCATGTATTCCTTCGCATATATGTGCTACTATCGATGCTAATTCTGTCGAAATTTCAGATAAATAGGTAGCTACATTTTTGATAGTATTACATGGTGTTTATTTGTTTTGTTTAACCACAACTTAACGTAACTTGTCGTTTGACCCTTTTTGTGATTGCGCTTATGACATTCTGGTGTCTCATCTTACATTACATCATTATAATTTACAGGTTTTTAGCTTTACAAATAACTTTAGTTCTACAAATTGGTATTGCGTACGGTAACAACTCTGTATGGGAAATCAAACTAGACTTCGTATTTTCTAAAAGAAAATATAAGTTTATCTGAGTTGGATACTGCTGGTATGTCCAGAATGGTATGTAATGTAAGTACTATAGTTTAAAACAAGGAACTTTCCAAATAAAATTACGAACGAACAGTGTTACCAAATTAAAGATCAGTGAAAGTAAGTTGGTGCTTCAGGACAATCTCTTTCACTGAGCGCAATAAATAATAAATGATATTGAAACATCTGTCCTATAGCCTAATTTTAAATGGTTAGTTATCTAGAGTGTGCCTATGCATGCAGTGTAAGTAGGTAGTTACTGTGTTTATTTATAGGAGCATAACAATGTATATAATTGACCACTATTCCCATTTATTGTAATTTTTTTTTGGACATTTAATGTAATATCCTCAATATGTTTGTTAAATTTCGGACACAAATGTATATTTGTTGCGAATAAATAAATGTAAATGTAACAATAAAATTATGCATTTTTAATTTACAAGTTAAAAAGAAAAAGTAAATATTGATTATATACCATTAATCTCTTTGGACTGCTGCAGGGCTCAAGGTCTGGAAAAGTAGAGTACACAGACTAATTAGACTTACACTACGGGGAATCCACAAATCGCCCTACTCTCATAAGGGTATGAGGACAGAGATACTGTGGTACACAAGATAGAGTGGTGTGGAGACCTTACATCAGTACTACTTCCGGGGTACTACTTTAGGAGTCCTGTGCCCTCTACTGTGGTGACCTTAATATACTTATGATGATGCATATGTTAAGATAGGCTACGAAAATGACCTCGGAAAAATTCTTAAGAATATTGCAACAACAGTGCACCGACTGACCTTGCAATAATGTACCTGGCCTGCACCGCCCACTTGAGCTTCATGACCCTGAACCGATTGTCAACTGATGGGTGTCTATAGACCTACATTAGTTTTTCAATAGTCTGACTTATTTGATCTGAACTAGGTATTCAATTGAACTTTTTGTATTGTTACTGATGTACCTAACTAGATGTAGATCGTTGAGTGGGTAGATACAAATTGATCCTGTCATGTAATTTATTTCAAAAGCAACAGAAACATCTAACGATTTCGTGAATAATATTATATGTTCTATTTTACAATGTACAAAGACACTTAGAAACTCTCCTTACTACTGTTTGACAAACAAATTGACCACGAGGAGGAATTTGGTCATAATTTTCTACACTATTTAAGTATTATAATATTATTAAAAATAAATTTAATATTTTAGAATTAATGATTTACAGTTGTAGGTTTACTTAGCACAATATTACGACATTTAGTCAGTGCGTTGTAAACGCAGCCCAACCTTGATGGCTCAAGAACCAGGAATCACGATAAACACGATAGGCGCCAGTCCCAAATGACGGCACAATGGCGTCTGAATTCACCATAGATTGCAACCACCCAAACAGGCATATGGCTTCAACAAAATATTTCTTTAGATCTCACAACATACAGGTACTTCTAGTAGGTATATAGGTATATAAGTGGGTAAAAAATCCTCACTTGAGTTTCCGGAATTCTTTTTCAGACGAATCCGCACAGTTTAATTCGGACGAATTTTTGGACCAATAAAAATAGGAATATAGTAAAAAAAACTTTGTCGAGTGAACTCGTGTGTTGTTGACTGCATAGAATGACAGCGCGTCCAATTCTACATTTTAATGTTCATTTCAGGATTGTGTTTCCACAATTTGACCATGTCTGCGCCACAATTTATTAAAAAACAAAATAAGTAAGTACCTCATATAATAACAATTTGTAAAGATTTAGTTAATGAGCTTTCGTGGCAATACGAATCTTATCGCAGTTAGTTCTGAGGTACAAAATGGAATGTGGTTGATTTAATTCAAAATTGTGACCGCACAATATGCTATTAACTTCTAGGTGTAACAAAACAAAATCCTTTCCTACCTACAGGGCGAATCAGCAAGGTCTAGAATTTAAAGAATACGAATTCGGATTCCGAAGTAGGTCTGTGGTCTGTCACCTTTAATGGTTTCGAATATACCTGGAATTTCAATATTAAATTAGAAATTGATTAACTAAACTTATGCCGCCCTGTTTTTTAACCCCCCACCGATTGAGGGAGGGTGTGTTATAATGTGTGTTTGTCTGTCTGTTTGAGTTTTTATCTGTGGCATCATAACTTAACAACGGATGTTCAGATTTGGACCCGGTTTTTTTATTTAGTAGAGAATTTTGTCGAGTGTTCTTCTAGGTCTGATTAAATTGGATGAATGGTTTCCAAGATCTTGGAGTATCTTTGATGTCAGATGGGATCTCTGGAACGGTATTAGCTAGATGGTTCGAATTTGAGCTCAAATATTCAGGTTCATGGTGCGTTTCCGACATCTGAAACCCTGAGGATCTGATGAAGATCAGGAAAAAGTAAGGGAATCTCCACAATGGTTCGTCGGGGGTTTCTAAACTTTTAATTTAGAGTTATTACCCGACTTCTGGAGTGGAGACCGCGTTTGGGCAAACGTAGTGTGGGACGTTCCCCTGCTAGATGGAGCGACGATCTGCGCAAGGTGGCTGGCAACGACTGGATGAGAAGAGCCGAAGATCGGGCCCAATGGCGTGCCCAGGGAGATGTCTATGTCCAGCAGTGGATTAGTGTGGGCTACTGATGACCCGACTACGACCAAGCCAAAGGGAGTGTATTGTTTTAAAAACTAAAAATCAGTTTTCAATCGCTGATCGATTGTTGGAGCTGTATAATTTGTTTTGGGAATTTTATTAAGTGCTGGGCAAAGTCACAAAAGATATATAGCTTAACTCTTTTGTGGTAAAGTTGTTCAAGTCAATACAGGTAGGTACTGTTGAATACTATACCTGTTGTAGACCAATAAACTGCAACTGATATTGATTGAACTGATTTATTTACTATTATCACACTTTACAATCTTTTTTTGTATCTAGTAGAATAAAAACTCAAGAGCTTGGGCATACGCTTCCGCGAGAGCCTGCAACGCCATCTTCCTTTTTTTCGACCAATCATTCGAGCGCGCTGCGCATTCGAGATGTCCAGCGTCCATTCAAATACTCTTTTTAAAATTAGAGTTGGGCACAGTTACTCAACGGAAAATAATGGTTACATAAATAATGAATATTATTAAAGGCTTCATATTAGTGTTTGCTAACAGTACAATATATTCTGTTACACCCTATATGCTGAAAAGCATCATTTTGGAATTAGTTCAACAGGATATGTGATGAATATAAGTATTTTCTATGTAGGTAGAGTAACACATTACCTTTGCAGTTTCATCTGATTTATGATATGACCTTTGTGTTTGTGTCTAATGTGTTAAGAATGGCACATTATAAAAACATTTTTCCTGTGGACATTATGTGCAATAAAGATTACTATCTAATCTACAGTCTACCTTTATGCTAGAGGTCATTAACCTCCATATACAGGTTGTAAAAGCAAAGGCGAACCTTTAAAAAAAATCAAGAATCCGCTCGTAAACGAACAAGCATGAAAAAGATTTGAAATTCGTAAAAAATAATTTCGATTTGATCTTTGGTTTGTACTGAGTATTTTTTTAGAATTATCTTCCTTTACAGTTTTTAATTAGATAGGAAGATAGAGTTTCTATAAGTGAAACTTCTGATAAGTTGGCAAATGTTTTTATATCTCAGACTACAAGAATGTAGAAGGAAATAATTTGGTATTAGTAACTATTATAATGGTGAAACTGCTGATAAAAGTACAAATCCTTTTACTTAGGTACGCCTTACGCTTACTAATAATGTAGCGCCGAGTACACTTACATGGGTACATTATAGAAATAAATAATATTATATACCATAAAAATATTACCACCAAGCATTTTTTTATTTCTATTATGATTCTGTTATGATGGTTATGAACTGGGACTCTACATTATTGTAGGTACGAGTATATTTAAAAAAAAAAGTTATTATAAAGACGCATATGGTCTGTTTTGTTTCTAATAAAACCATGGATGAAAGAAAAATTAGTCGTACCTTCATGAATAAAACATATTACATATCCTAACAGAAGATGTATTTTTTTTCGTTTGGTGGCACTAGTTACGGAGCCATAAGCTCTAACATCTATCAAGCAAGACTCTATCACACATCCATATCTCATCATCACATATGTCATTAAAGTATTCAGGCTCCTTTTTTGTGCTATTAGTGTAAATTCATTAAATATTTGTATAGTTAATTGTGATAACATTTTGATAAGTATTTTATTTGTGTATTTCACCTTTTTGCTACTTATTTTAAGTGACTTAAACACGAAATATTCGTATATATTTTGATAAGTAAAGCTTTTCCGTCGACGAGATTTCCTTACGGATTCGAGATTTTCGTCTCAACCCATAATTCCCATATTAAAACGACAATTTTCAATCTCCAAATATGATTATGAATTTTATAATCTGAATGCTGACTGTCTATTTATTTGAGAAGCTTTAGGTAAGTTAAGTTCATGATTATGTTAGGTATGGTAGGTTATTTATAACGAGTTGAAATCCATAGCAAGCAATGGTGCCATTTCAACTTGCCATCCACCCACAGCCCATTATTAAAAAGAAAAGATAAAAGCTCATTGCACAGAAATCAAATATTGGTAACTCTCATTGTCGACAACAGAGTTACCAAAATAATGTATAATATATAAATATTTGATTTCTGTGTTGTCGACCTATCCTAGAAACATTAATCTTTGATCTGTGGCCTATCCGACACACTTGTCTTTTATTTTTTATTAGGATACGTGGGTGGTATGTGCTCAAAAGAAATAATGTCACTGTGTTATTAAACTTACCATTTTAAAAAGAAGACCAAGCACAGTTATCAAGGAAATTATTTACAGTTCCAAAATCGTCCTATTGTCACTTCACCTTATTATTTTGAACAATAAACAATAAGTAAATAAAATAGATTTAAAAATAAAATTCCATTTCCGAACGTGCATTCGTTTCCCGCCAAAAAGCGCGAACTGGCGCGAAACTTGACCGCGATGCTTCGGGCATGCGCGAGGATGCCGCGCGGATTGTCTTCTGCGAGCGCAAGCAAACCTATGCGCAAACGCAGCCATAGGCCGCCCGTAGCGGCCGTTCACCATACGATGCAAAGCCGGATTCTTTCTCTGCCGAAAGAATGTGATGATGTGTCTTATGAAAGCAATGACCGTGAAAAGCAATTTTACACAGTGTCAAACAAAAATTCCTTTGTAAACCGTAACGGGATGTTCGGTAGGTATCGTTTGTTCTACTTATGGAAATTCGTATTTTTTTAATGTTTAACATTGAAGTATAATGGTACCTCAATGTGTTGTGTTTTAACCCCTCTTTAGTTCTATACCTCAATTTAGTTATATTACCAGGAAATTGACTTAGCATAACATATAACACAAAGTTATAAAGTCATAATAATAACAATACAATTTTATTACTTTATTAATCTGCCTTGTTAATTTTATCGTAAGGTAAGGTCTGTGGTAAGGTCGATTTAATATTTATACTGAGGCAAAATGGTAGATAAGAGATACATAAAAGCGGTTTTTATATCGTTCGAGAGGTTGGTTCAATATTTCGGACCCAAACGTTTTGGATAGGGTGTGGGAGAAAGGACCGGCGCGAGACCGTTAGACATGTTTACAGCGCGGCGCGGCGATTCGTTTCGCTGTTAAATCAAATGTTACTTATTTCTCTGAAAAGTGTGACTACCTAATGAGTTCAGAGAACGCTTAAAAGTCTATTAAGAATGCTGTTATAAGCTATTAACCCGGTAGATACCTACCTAAGTTATGAAGCTTTCGTATGGTTGTAAAATCAGACAGCGTATGGACTCTTGAAATAGATAATGTTATTTTCCATCAAAACTGCTCATAAAGAGCAACTTTCGTGCATGCGAATCCGATTTAAAATTGTAAAACTTTAAACAAATAAAGGGACTAGTTCAACAATAGGAAATCACCAATGCGGTCCTAAAGCATCTGCAGGCAAAGAAGTTTCTGTAGGTAAGTACCTAGCTACGTTTTAAAAATTGCCATTTCTTTTCTTTCCTATTATTAGTTAAGTACTTTATATTAAAATAAGTAATTAAGTAGTACAATGTAGGTATATTAGAAATTCCTAATGTGTTTACTCGTTTGGTGTGATAAAAAAAAACCCGAAGCACGATTCTGACCGTGCCTATAGGGTACCCTGTATGTATTTTGAGGATATAGTATCGGTTACAGTTGGCCGATTGCAATGATTTTAGTGTCAGAATGAGCGAGCAACCTTGCTCTCGCGATAGACACTTACGGCACTGAGTTTGACTGAGCTAGAGACGCGCGACAAGTGTTACATTTTGGTGTAGCTCGCGCCGTCAGCGTTCCGTCCGTCCTGAATAGGAAGACAGGGTTCCCTTTCAAAACCGTAGTGTGATAGATACATACACGTGCGGAAAGACAAAAAAATGTAAGCTCGTTACGTACAAAATATACCTCGCCTGTCGCATATCAGGTCCGGATTCAAACTTGTCACCTTTTTTAAAATGAGCAATTTTATATATTTTCAAAGAAAAATCAAATCGACGATTATCCGCATTCTGGTTGGTAAGAAGACGTAGGTACTTTTTGGATAAAAATATCTTGTAAATATTCGAAAAATAGTACCTAGGTAAATCATGTCATTGAAACTAAAATGACGTAAAAACTTTATAAAAAATTGAACCAAATATTATTTGTGACAGTGTGTTGCAGGTAATTTCCACGATATTTTAGATATAATTTATTTTTCTAATGTTGAATTTTATAGACAATGTACGCGGTGAATTGTATGCGGAATTTATAAACATTCTCGATTTACTATCCTTTGAAAGCCTCAACTTATATGACAAAATAACTGAAAACCTTATTATAACACTCAGAACAAAATTTAGGAAACCTAGATGTGGCGATAAATTCTTGGTATGAACTAGGAGTAAGAATTTTTCAGTAACTTATCATTAACTAAATTTTTGTGAAGATTTCGCTCATATATAAAGCGTAGCAAAATGGCTGACGAAATTCCTATTGAAGACACTGAAACTCCAGCTACCGAAGCAGTACCAAGTGAAGCAGCCGGCGATGCAGAGGTCTCTGGCGAGGCTACGCCCTTAGAAGGGCAAGAGGGTGAGACTGATCTAGAGAAAATAGCTAAAGAAATTGATGGGGAAGGATGGGCCGGAGAAGCTCTAGTAGAACACGCAGGAGAATATTTAGAAGGCGAACAAGTAGAAGGTGAGCACGTCG
Organism: Hofmannophila pseudospretella; assembly: GCA_947369225.1. Classification (NCBI taxonomy): domain Eukaryota; kingdom Metazoa; phylum Arthropoda; class Insecta; order Lepidoptera; family Oecophoridae; genus Hofmannophila; species Hofmannophila pseudospretella. The sequence continues at coordinate 9,677,803 of OX376316.1, forward strand.
AAGGCGAAGAGAAAAAAGAATTAGAGAAAATATTAGTAGAGGGCGAGGAGTTGTTGGGAGAACATGAAGAAAAAGCGGAAGGTGAGGAACTCGAAGGCGAAGCGAAGGAGGAAAAAGTAGAAGAGGAGCAACTCGAAGAAGAGGTACATGAGGAGGAACCTCCCGTCGATCCCTCCGCTCCATATGATTTCAGCGATTCAAAAGAAGCTCTCAAAGCTCCGTTTGAGCTCCGCCCTGAGCAGGTAGCCGAAGTAGAAGCACTCTGGGAAATATATCAACAACCTACACCTGCGTATACAGACATAGACGGATATGCCACTGAAGTAGAATTAGTGTACTTGCTAAAATGTCTCCTTATTATGCCATACACACCAGAGCAAATGCAAGAGTTGATCGAATATTGTGTAAGGCCACCCCATCCTGAAGGTCATATCAATTTAGAGCAATTTCTTAAGATGGTAACTTTACGACAGAGGGATTTTCCAATTGAAGAGGAATTGCGACAATCTCTAATGGTAATGGACCCAGATAACACGGGTCTTATAGACAGGGAATATTTAAGAGAAGTGCTCGCAAAATATGGCTATAAAATGCCGGCAAAGCAGCTGGAAAACTTTATAAAAGAAGTCGATATGAGCAACGACGGTACTATAGGCATCGAGGATGTGGTGGGTACACTGTGCATTGATTTAAATAGAGATGACATAATTATGCTGATGAATCAATTGAATCCAACTGAGGAAATAAATGATAATATTGATAATTTAATCTGAAAAGCATTTAATACGATAATAGTACAGGATATTTGTATTTTTAATAGATAACCGAATAACATCAATAATCAGACCTATAGTAACTGTTTTATTTCTATGAGGTGAGGAGAAAAGTTAATAGTTTTGGGAAATAGTCTTATGATAAATGTTTTGAGAGTTTATATTATAAATTATGAAAAAAATTTATTAGCATTTTACTTGAACCTTCGACTGGTCAGTCGTCATTTTAGAATGAACAATTTGCCAATTTTTTCATCGTAGTACAGATTTTTTTGCAATATTTTCCAGGAGGCCTATTCTCACGAAGTAATATAAATATCACAGTAGATAAATATCGATAAAAATGGCGGATATCGATGGACAGGACTATTTTCGTTTGCTATTCTCGCATTATCACCTTCGATATTTATCGAGGCCTAGCGATCGACATGTAACGAGTGGTCCTTAGCAGTTGATATTTTACGTGATATTTATAGTCGACATGTGAGACGGGATTTTTTAGAGTTTCGATATTATATCTCGTTATTGAGAATTGGCCTCTAGCATGATTCTAAAAACGTGTGTGTCGCCAATAATAAAATCGTAGTGCGCGTTAGCTAGTGATACCCGCCCGGGCCCCGGACTGAATACTTGTCTTGCCCCAATGCAACGATACCTACTTAGTTTTCAACAAATAAAGAGGATATAACAACTACATAGGTACGTTTCAACGTTTATTTTCAAAAACTATAACTAATTCAGTCGGACTAAAGGAACAACCCGCCAAGCGAGGAATTATAAAAAAACGAGTTACTAGTGTTACAAGCCTGGGAACATTTCACCCGTAAATGGGAAATAATGAAATTTTAAAAGTAACAGCCAGCAACTGCGGATATTATTTATATGCAAATTTGATGGAAGTTATGCGCTTCAGAGCAGAGAAAACGGCAATTAATCTTCTAAAACAACTTTTATTAGTTCCTCAACACAACTACATTACGACGGGCATAGTGACAGATAGCAGCACGTTTTCATTGCATATACAATAAAACAGATCTGTTTTCTTTAACACCAACAAAATTCAATGGTATAGATAGATATATTTTTAAAGTGTAAAAGTAGTGCAGTGAATGAAACGGAATATTTTGCTTTTTATTGCCTTTTATTATTTTATTATATTGACAAATACAGAATGGAATTTTAAAATTGCGTCGGCAACACTGCTAAATGTCAATATAGCTTCTACCCAGCGCTGTAAAACCCTTCAAAATAAAAATTCAGTTTTCCTTTCGGTCGGCGACTGGTTGTTTGTGTTTGTTTATATCTTGTGTTTTCCTGTTTTCCCATTGATAACCAATCGTAAAAGTTGTGAAAATGAAAGTGCCTTTTATATCAATTGTACTATTAATTACATTTGGTAGAAGTAAGTGTTCAAGCATGTTTTATTAGATATTTCGAAGCTAACATTTTGGGTGTGGTTCTTAACTGAAATATAGAAGTCGTAACTTATTGTTATACTCCAATGAATAAATCGCCAATGGCAAAGAAACGGCGGCGTAGGTGTCCCATTGAATTCTAATTCAAAGTCGAGCTAATTTTAAATCTAACCTTAGATTCCTTCAGTATCAGAATAACCCCTATGGCACAAAGCCTCTGTATAAGCATAATTGAAATGCTCTCAACTCCAGGACAAGTATATATAAGTTTTGATTTTTCCTTTGCATCTCTCATTTGATTTAGCCGTTATTCTGGAATATTAAAAACTAAATGAATAGTTTGGTGAATATTTTAAAAAGTAAGCAGTATTTTAAAAAGAAGACAAGCATCATTAAAAATGAACAGTTTCACAGAAACATAGTGGATGCGGAACTGACTCGGATAGATTATGTTATGTTAGGTTGCATTTTGACAGACACTCCAAGAGCCTCATGGACCAGGGCTCTTTCAACTTATCATGTTGCCCTCTTATCTACACTCTGACTGTTTGTTTATATCTTTTTTCTTTTGTTATTTACACGTATCATAATCCACAAGAATCATAAAAACATGTACCAATTTTCCTGTCTTTGAGAATCAGTGTTACTTGTATCTTCACAGGTTTAGCAATATGGTGCTATCAATGCACTTCAGCTACTCCTGGCTGCATAGATTTCAATTGGCGAGCGATGGGGTACCTCGGCAATCCCTGCCCAGACAATGAAGACATCTGTATCAAGCTGATCGAGAGGAAGGGAGGTGAGAGTTATTCTTATTTAGAGGTATTCTTATCATTAATGGCTGGCAGTGTCTGGATAGATACAGACAGAGAGCCGAAGATTAGGCCTATGCCTTGTATGGACTAGGGTAAGCATCTCAAAATAATGATTAGTCATTCTAATAATGTACTACAAGATTCATAAGTTATCAATAAGCAGGAGGACTATCATTGGTATGATCTTTATTAGAAACAAATGTGGTGAATTTGAAAGTTTGCACTTTACCTAAATTGCTATTTTTTCCTACATATCTTCTTGTGGAAGTAGTGTAAATGCCCTGGTAGTTTCAACTCACTCTATAATTTCTCTGTTTTAAATACTTAGTAAAAGTTTTCTCTAAATATCATATAGTGGTATTTTATACTGAAGTTTGGTAAAAAACAATGCAAGTCTTGAGTCACATGATAAGTATTTTATAAATTAATATTTTTTTTACTTAATTTTCCAGCCCAAGAAGTGATAACTCGGGATTGTCTGAGTAACTTCAGAGCATTCCGGACTGATATACCAGCTGACACCTATGAAGGTTGTAGGACTGCTGCTAAAGAGGTGAACTTGGCCAACTATGTGAACAACACTATCAAAGAACTTGACATAAAGAGGTAACTATGTCATCAATGAATAACCAGTTCAACTGGCTTTTTATATCCTGTATGAATAGTGCTATTATTCAATGGGTATACACCGATATACCCATTTCATTCTTGCAGTCTATTCTACAGGTAAATTGTAATAAGTAGGTGGGTTTTAGATTGCTACATTTTGATCTTATTGTGCTATGCTAATCATTATTTACATGACTGATTGTGAGTTAGATGCCTATGAAAGGATAATTAGTAGAAAGGATATTGTTAAAATTTATATAATATACGAAACCGAACATATTCAACTATTCAGATTAGAGATGATGGGTATTTACCTGGGCATTTTGGGCATATTGCCCATATAATTGTATGTATTTGTGGGGCACTTATTGGGTATTTTTTGGACATTTACCCATCTCTAATTCGGATTCACTCAAAACCTATTCAGTCATCAATATGTTAATCATTCAGAATCAGACTTGAAAGTTGGGAAACACATTATTTCAAAATGTATAACCGTTACGGATCTGAACATGAAGAAAGGAATGCGCCTGCCTCACACTTTTTCTTCCTTGGCTTGATGTTGAAGTTTCATTCATAGCATCGTCATTCGTTAGTGTAATTTTTTGTATTTTTTTTAAATATTTTGGCCTATCAAACTCTTTAATCTAATATCTAAATTCTAGACTACCAGAACACTTCTGGCCCTTAGAAATCTAGGATTCCAGTCGCAGGAAGGAATAAAGCATTGTTTTTTTTTTCAGGGAGTGGTATGACGAGACAGTATGGTGTTTTTGCTTCCTCGACCACAGGTGTAATGGCGCAACGCTTATGTCACAGTCAATGGCGTTGCTAATGGTAGCCTGTGGTATGCTATTATTCACTAAACTACAATTCATTTGATTTCTCGCGTGTACTTGAAATATATTATTCAAAAGTGCACTATTGTCGTGGTAAAAATGGACAACTCCTTTTAGGGGCGAATGGTTAATGTTACTGCAAAACTTTTGTGCTATGGGGCTATAACTCTTCTATTCATGGTCATACATAGCATATTATACCTAACTCCTAAATAGGAATAATAAATTTTTACGAACGGCTGCTAAAAATATCTCGCGGCGAATCACTGTAGTGAAGCATTTTGACTTATGATATTCCGTCCAGTTTTTATAAAATAGATTAGATTTATTTTAAGGGAAAATTAGTTAAATAAATGACTCCATAATTTGAAGAAGACTGTAAATACATGAACTCTGTGGTAATAATAATAAATTAGCCTAACATTTTAAATAAGTAAAATCACACAAAGCAGCTTATGTTAGCTTTCTTCTTATATTTGTACAGTTTTATATCTTTTACATTAAATAGTTATACATAGTATAATATTTGGATTTAATATAGAATCTCATTTTTTTATGAATGCATATTATGTAATAAACTCTTTTATATCTTTCCGTAATGTTTCTTTATTCTACTATGCTTTAAAATTAAATAGAGGAATATCAACTAAAGGAAAGCAAGTTGCAACAGAGTGACATAGAAAGTCGTGACGATATTGCAAAGTTTTAGTATGACACTAGCATCTAATTGCCACATGTCGTAGACCGAGAATCTTGGTGGTGTCTCCTCTATCATTCTCAGCATATTCTTAGCTCTCTTCCTCAGAGGTCCTGGAAAGTATTTTATAATTTCGAATGGCCATAGACTTCTATTTAAAACAAGATACAGATTGAACAAGATTGTTACGTTCATTGAATATTAGATGATTTGTTTATTTTGATTGGAAATTTTAGGAACCTTAAAAACTGGTATGTAGAAAATAATAATATAATTGATTGATTCTTAAATTAAAACTAAATTACTTGAAATGTAAACTTACCATCGAAATATCGCGACATAATGGCTACTGATAATCGCTTCGTTTCTTTGACTTCCATCAAGAAAGCCTCACATTTAAGACATATAAGTAGAGCTTGTAAGAAACCAATTAATATTAAACTTCCGACAACTACCCATTCTTGGAATGTCGTTATCTGAAAGATAATAAATAGTGAATTAATTTAAATATGGTATTTTAAAACTTGCTGCAGTCTTTGTACTTACATTTTTTTGAACTGAAGTTATTCCGAACTCGAAGCTTATCAATAAAAATACAAAGTAATTGAAGAAAAACAGAAGAATCTGCAAAACAGTGAGGAATTAGTGAAATCCGACGAAAGTCATACCAGTATTAACCTAATTTTTTTTATTGCATCAATCAACTTACATTTACATACTAAAGAAAGATCTAAAATTAGTTTTTTCGATATCTCAACTAACATCAGATATATTAGTGGTTAAAGTTAGTATTGGAAAGATTCTCTGTCCTTTTCTAGCAAAAAATGTCAAATTTTTATTCTCTCTCGCTCGCTCGTCCGTTAAAGACGCGTCGTCGCGCAGTTGAATTTATATATTACAACCTTTTAATTGGAAAGAAAGAAAATGGCCCGTACCAAACATACCGCTCGTAAATCGACAGGTATATGCAGCCAGGACCTGCTTGTATGGCGCTAGAGAACAGTTACGTCATAAAACTTATTGCCGTTTCTTTCTATACCCTGCTGATTTTTGATTGCCTGTAGCTATTTTATTTTTCAACGAATTTTAATTCTGTTTTTACATTTGACCATCAGTTTATGACTATTTCTTATTTTTTAAGAAATGGTTTTAATATTTGATACTTGGAAACTATCCTGTTTAGTATCGTCTTGAGATACATCAAGGTTACCTGTATTTTTTTAAATTTGTTTGCTTTCATCTCAGTTCCAAATATCAGGTATACACACCAGATGTTACCAGAGATCGGAAAACGGACATTCCAGGTCCGCACAAAGGACAGTATTAATTTATAATTGTAACTATTTAATTCTATTAAATGACAGTTATGCTTATGCTAGTTATATTAAAGATATGAAATGAATAAAGAAAAAGTTAAATGTGAAATTAAATAAACTTTGCCAAAATAGTGCTTTATGCAACTCCTACGTAATGATAGCTATTTTAACATGAGTTATTTTTTGTAGAATTAGGCACAGCCGAATTTCACAATAGATAGCACGAGTGTCAAAATGACCATGACGTGCAGTAAAATGCAGTTGCATATAATACTTTTTCTACGACCATGAAATACCTAAATACCTATAAACACGTTCATTCAAGATACACTTACGAAAGGGCGCTAATTTCCCAATGTCCGAATGTCTAATGTCCAGTGTCTAATGTTAAATGTACACTGTCAAACTAAATAGATTTCAATTCCATAAACAGCTCCTTATACAGCAGCTGTACTTTAATGATGACCCGTGTTAAAATACAAAGGATATCATAATAAGAATAAGTAAATAACAACACGACTGTTCTTGGCTAATCAGTTCATTCTCTCCCTCGTCTATATTTGGTCCTTGCCGTTTCAAATTTATATTACGTATTTTTTTTCAAAGATCCGGCTCGTAGGGCCAAATATAGACGAGGGAGAGAATGAACTGATTAAAAGACTGGTAGACTTATTGGAAATAGTAATATTTTAAATGATATATGATTACAAGAGGACCGTGACAAAAGGAATGAGAAAAAAGGCAAAAGCAAATATGAAAGAGAGACAATGAAGTTATAAAAAGAACATAACATAACACAAAGTTGGCACAGCCAGTAACAACGACCATGAAGAATGAATCGTGTATATGACTAACACAATATCATATTACTTGATATTACAGACATAGTAATTCAAAAACTTTCGAATTTTAAATGTGTCAATGATTTACCTGGTATCTGTAGATTCCTTGAAAGATACAAAAGCAATCAAATATCTCCTTCAAATAAGTATCAGTGGGACATGTATTGAAATCATGAGACTGTGCAGCCACCCATCTTATGTACGACTTTGTAGGCATGTTCCACGATTTATTTTCTTCCTTTGCCTTTTTCTTAGGGTTAATGAAGTTAGCGATTATGGAATTTAGAAACCTGGTCCGTATGTAGAAATATAACACAAGATTGGAGCAATGGTTCATCTCGAACATGAATACACTGTGACTTACTATTAGTGCAATAAAGGCAAAAAGCATCATCGGACCTCCAATCATGCCGAAGGGAAGCACTGTTAAGAGTGCGATCATCAGAACTTTAACGCTTCTGTCATTTATCTTTCGTAACATAACTGCTATTAGTTTATTATCTTTAATCTTAATAAGTCTGTCTATTTTCTGCATTTTATTGAATAATTTGATATTAGCACTATTGTTAAAGAATCGTGTGTGGTTTATGTTGCTAAAATATGTTACAGCATGAACCATTAAAGCGGGTATGGAAAGGTTAAATATTTCGGTATTGCGGTAATTTGTGTACATATATACAAAAAGAGTTGTAATGGATAGCGTTAGAATTGTTATTGAGCAGATTACAGTATAAATCTTCTGGTATACAGTTGGCGCTGTTACGAACCGATCTCTGGCATCCACACGACAAGAGCCCATTATCATTTGTATTCTGCGAAAAGCCGCGAATTCTTGCAGAAATTCTTCGTCTAGAATATCCTTTGAAAGATATTCGCTTAGAATAATCCTGTTTTTCATTGCAGTAGCTTTTAAAGTTTGTCTTGTATGTTAAAATTTAAGCTAGAAGTGAAAGAACTGTGATGCAATTTATGTCGCTCGGTTGATAATTTTCTTACAAACATATTATAATAAGGTAACTACTCTGGGGTAGTAACTATATTTGACATTTGTGCATTTTCTTTTTATCGGAATTTACAAAAGTTTCATTACCTATCCTACCAACATTGCAACATTCAAAAAAATTGCTAAATCAGTCAAAGATTCGTGTTCGAACCGATACTCTAATCGAAGTATTTACTCGTTGCAAATCGTGTTCCATTCCGCCTCAGTCAGACTCAGTGTCGACCATAGTTCCTAGAAAAGTAAAACGCACTAGTTAGTGCGAAATGATCAACTTTCGATCGTCTATGCGCACTGAAAGATGCTCTTTATGCGCACGTGTGATTAAATAAAAACAAATTATTATTTCGTCTAATCAGTCTTCATGTATATACTTACCCACTTTTATTAATATTTAGCAAGTACCTAGAACTATTATATTTTACACTTTAATGAAATAAAACATCACATACCTACACGTTACATCGCAATAACTTTTGTTGATTATTCCTACACTACTAACTAACATTTTCCAAAAAATACCTATAGGGATGTGGGTGCAATTAAAATGTTTGAATTGTGATAATTAGTGGTTCTACAAATCCATTATATAGATTAAAATAATTGCCTACTTTTTCAGAAGTTATTGGTGCGAAATTCCAATTAAGCACGTTTCTCATATTGCTTTTAAGATCATCGGAAAAATACTAAAGCAGTGGAATATTTGGTGAGTTCGCTCGCACTAGTTTTTTTCCTTTTTTTAGAAATAGAAATTGACAGGGTTTGGGTCCAAAGCTGCCTAGAAAAGAAAGTACCTACATTGGGTTCCTTGCATTAATTTATTGTTACTGAAAAAACTCGAACTACGGTAAATGCTAAGATTTTCCAGTAAAATCTAAGATTTACCAAGTAAAAATGGTAAATGTCCGAATTGTTCTGTAATAATCGTTAATTTCGGACTTTTATCAACATTAGACATATACATAATTATTGGTAAAGTGTTTTTACCAGTCAGTTAGGTACATTTTGTAGTATTATTGTTTGTACTATGTATAATAATCAAATATAATAATAATAAATAATTAAAAATAGAATGTCAAAAAATAAAATCAATTAAGTAACAAACTAGGTACTTAAAGTTACATTTTTAATTCTATAAATTCTTTGAATCCATAAAAAGACTGCTCGACAAGCCACCTTTTTAGTTTCATCTTAAAACTGGTCAGGCTTGTGGAATCTACTATGTCGGCCGGCAGTCTATTGTAGACCGTGGGCCCCATGGCGTGGATAGTTCGCATGGCTTTCTCCAGCGTGTGGGAGACGGCACGGAGACGACTTGCATTACGCAGGTTGTAACTGGGGCCATCGCCTCTCCTCATGTACGCATCCAGGTTTTGTCGCGTGTACACAGCCACTTGGAATATCAACATACAGGGTAGTGTCAATATACCAAGCGCTATAAAGTGCGATTTCGCCGGTTCGTCTGATGGTAGCCGTGCAATCGCTCTCACAGCCCGTTTCTGCACCCTGAAGACGCGCTCCCAGTCGGCAGGCGGCTCAGAACTGCAGTCCGTACTCTAGGAACGACTGCAAGGTGGTAAAGTAACATTTGCGCACTGCCTTCCTTTGGAAGTGTTGAGGAGAGACGACTCAACGCAAAGCAAGCCCTACCAACCCTTCCGCATAACTGGTCTACATAGACCAGTTATGCGGAAGGGTTGGTAGGGCTTGCTTTGCTTTGAAATTCACATGAATTTCCCAAGTGCTCTGGTGTAGTTGGAAACCCAGGAAGGACGCCGCGCTCACCTGCTGGATTACTACCCCTTCAACATCCACCACCAACGGTCGACGACTCCAGCCCGATAGATTGAAGCGCAGGAATTGTTAGGTTTAGTTTATACTAGACACACGAAGGCTTATGCCCGTTTTGGCGGAACCAGACCAACAGTTAGTGAGCGACAGAGTTCAACATCCGTTCAAGCGCGTCGATTGTCGGCGTTGTAATAATTGTAGCCACATCATTTGTATACATACTAATTTCGGCCTCGGGTATACCTTTAGGTAAAGGAAGAGTAGATATTGACAGATATTCGGTTAATTTCGTCTTTGATTTTAGTTTTAAACACTTACTGCAGTCAAATTTTTTATAGGCGTCTTTAAGTTCAATATGAAGAGTGCTTTTGATTAAAATGTTATCTGTTTGGTAATTACCAAAATTAAGGAATTAAATTTTTTGAAACACTTCTCTACAATTAAAATATTAACTGCGACGATTAGTGTCATGTCAAGGCCTTGTTTTTTTAACCATTTTGTTGATGAAAAGTAAAACAGTTTTCATTAAGTTACATTGTTTACAATTATTACCTACTTTATTGTTAGATAAGCTACAAACAATTAACAAATGAAATATGATGTACATTGGTCTACCAATGTACATCATATTTCATTTGTTAATTGTTTGTAGCTTTGTGTACAATAAAGAATGTAGTAGATTATGCTATTCGTATTATCTACAACGCTAACTGTATACTTGCAGTATATTATTGACCCAGTGTATAGCTTGATAAATAAATCTATAGGAAAGCGAATTGCAAAAGAATTACGAGGAAAGTGGTTACCCTGTGGCAGTTGGACGGTCGTGTGTTGCACAATGTGAGCAACACACGACCGTCCAACTGCCACATGTCATATACCGAGAAGCTCGGCAGTGTCTTCTCTATTAATTCCAGCATGTCCTTGGCTTTTTTCCAGAATGGTCCTGAAAATTATGTTGTATGAATACTTTGGTTACAAATCATCATCATCATCAGCAGCCTATTCTAGTCCACTGCTGGACATAGGCCTCTCCCAGGGCGCGCCATTGAGCCCGATCTTCGGCTCTTCTCATCCAGTCGCTGCCAGCCACCTTGCGCAGATCGTCGCTCCATCTAGCAGGGGGGCGTCCCACACTACGTTTGCCCAAACGCGGTCTCCACTCCAGAACTCGTCTACCCCAGCGGTTGTCGGTTCTGCGACAGATGTGACCGGCCCACTGCCACTTCAGCTTGCTAATCTTATGAGCTATGTCGATAACTTTTGTTCTATGCCGGATCTCCTCATTTCGGATTCGATCCAGCAGAGATACTCCGAGCATAGCTCTTTCCATAGCACGCTGAGCGACTTTAAATTTGTGAACCAGTCGCACCGTCAGTGTCCACGTTTCGGCTCCGTAGGTCATTACTGGTAGGACGCACTGGTTAAAGACTCTTGTCTTTAGACATTGAGGTATGGGCGACGAGAAGATGTGACGTAACTTCCGAAATGCTGCCCAACCCAGCTGAATTCTTCTGTCGGCTTCTTTCTCGAAGTTGTTTCTACCTAATTGCACAGTCTGCCCGAGGTAGACGTATTGTTGCACAACTTCGAGGGCCGTACCGTCGACGATAATCGGTCCCGGAACGACATGGTCATTGAACATGTACTTAGTCTTGTCCAAGTTTATCCCGAGACCGACACGTCGTGAAGCAGCATTGAGATTGTCCAGCATTTCTTGAAGGTCCTGCAGCGACTCCGCCATTACGACTATATCATCGGCAAAACGTAGGTGTGAGATGTACTCGCCGTTTATATTGATGCCGTGTCCTTTCCAGTCAAGGGTCTTAAAGACATCCTCCAATGCATTCGTGAACAGTTTCGGAGATATAACATCTCCCTGTCTTACTTCCTCTGCGCAATTGGATGGGTCCTGTTTGCCGGTTCTGTACTTAGACAGACATCGTCGCGGCGTCATACAGACATCTCAACACTTCGATGTATCGCCAGTCGACTTGGCAACGCTGCAAGGACTCCAGAACAGCCCAGGTTTCGACGGAGTCAAAGGCTTTCTCATAGTCCACAAATGCAAGATACAGGGGCTGATTATATTCTTCAGTTTTCTGTATAATCTGCCGCACAGTGTGGATGTGGTCTATGGTGCCAAAGCCTCCCCGAAATCCGGCCAGTTCCGGAGGTTGGAAGTCGTCTAATCTCCGCGCAAGACGATTCGTGATGACTCTCGAAAACAGCTTATATACATGGCTCAGGAGCGAGATGGGTCTGTAGTTTTTGAGCAGAGTTTTGTCTCCTTTTTTGAAGAACAAAACTACAATGCTCCTGTTCAACATTGGTTGGTTACAAATATTTATAAAAAAATCTGTGTACGTAGGTAACAACTAACAATGTAAACATGTACCTTAAAATATCACCGAGGTTTTAAGTAAATGAAACACTTTTAGGAATTCTTGAAAAAGATTTTTGTTCCTCATTCAAAATTATCAAAAGATCAGTAGCAATGTATCTATTGTTGGTTGGCTGTTTGTATGTACCGTCAAGAACGCCACTGACGACTTCGAACTCAAACGCCTAGAAGACCTTGACGCGAGACGCCATGTCCGTAAAACGCGTCCGAAGCCCTCCTATAATTACACCTTCAACTCTAGCGGACAGCTCTACTGCTCTGTTTGTGACCGAGTCTAGAGGACGAAGTTTGGCTTCGCTAGCCACCTACGAGCGAACGCCAGGAGCTAAGCAGGGGTCGCCGTAGACGGATACGTCGTGGAGGACATCATCATCATCATTGTTGGTTATTATATATAATGTACTTTTTATTTACCATCAGTGTACCGAGACATAACTGCTACTGACAATCGTTTCGTCTCTTTAACCTCCCCGAAGATTGCTTCACAACGGATACGGATTATTGTGGCTTGAAGGAAATCCAGTGTTAGCAGAGTTCCTCCAAAGAGGCTTTGATTGGTGCCTAAAAAATTTAATTAGCATATGAAATTGTTTGGTATATTTCTACTTTCATTAGGATACTAATTTTGCAGTTGGCATTAACTAAAATTAGCTCAGCGGTGTCTTAAATCCTTTTGCAGCGCATAAATTAGAAAGTTCCGAAACGACGCTATCACTTTTGTTTTACATTGTAGACGGGCAGCTGATATAATGACTTACAAATACAAATAGGTACATTTATTTTGCAACTTACATTGATACCAGAGTGATTGATGCTCTAAATCCCGCACTAGGATACCCTGTGTCGCGGGATTTAGGCTCTTGTGACTTAGCAGCAAATATTGTGCGAGGGCAGCATTGCCTGAACCGAATTGTAGGCGTTAAGTTAGATTCGGCGCAGAATCAAATGGGATGGTTAGATTATGTTAGATTGACGATGACCACGCCAGAACCGTAGTAAAGTTACAGACGATTAATAAATTCAGATATCAAAAATACTTTTCTTGGCGCCAGTACTTAATGTAATATATGATTTATGTTATCATTTTTGTGATTTTTTAGCTGCTCTACATTTCATTTTTCACGTTCTTCTAATTTTCGTTTCGCATAGCGTACATGTATAATATTCATTATCTTCTTTACTTGAGATAATTACTTCATCGTTTGTAAAATATGGTTTGATTTTAAAATACATAGCTTTCCTTCCTCGTTTATACGAATGCTGCCGATAAGTGGATTAAAGGCCTCTACATGATCTCACTATACTGACGCTTACCTTTATTGACTTACATTAGTCAGTAATGTTTGGATTCCGATCTCAAAACATATTAAAGCAAAGGCAAAGTTAGCGGCAAATAACAGTATAATCTGCGAAAATAGATAGGTATTCTGAGCAGCAAATATGTACTACGAAATGTCTGAGTGGATAGTTTCCAAGGCTGTATATCAGTTGATGTCATTATTATATGTATGTGTTTATGGCGAATTAATAAACGGATTACCCTTTCGTCTAGCTCGAAATCGCTCTCATCAATATAACGTCCTGCTGGGGTAGGCTTTTCCTTGTCTGGGGAAGGCAGCAACGTGCTATGGCACGCTGCTGTGACGGGAGGAACCGGGAGGTGGAATGTACACCTCCCAGGAGGAGCCCAAAGTAAATGCTAGTAGGTGCGTTCCACTGGAGATCCCGGAGCCCTCCGATAAGCACGAGGCCAGCCATCGAGGGGGTTTTAGTGAGTAAAACTCTCACATAACCCAGTCTCTCCCCCAGGAGGCTGGGTATCATACGAAGATTCCCCCCCCCCCCCCCCCCCCCCCCCCCCGTTACAAAAAAAAGGCCTCTCCTTGTAGACCCCAGACACCGTCATATTACAGAATAAATAATAGTACTCGTAGTTACTACGTACAGTAGCCATATGTTAAACGTCAAAATCTACTCACCTGTAACCTGCATGTCTTGAAACATAGAAAAGCAGACGAATATTTTCTTGATGTAAATGCCTGTGCATTACTGAAAGAAAACTGATGAAACCTGCATGTCTGAGGTAATGAAAAGTTTTTGAAGGTCTGTGAAATCCACCAAACAGCACTGGGCCTGCTCGGTGGATTTTGGCCCGTACCCCCTTGTGCAAGGGGACGCCTTTGCCCCAACAATGGGGACATTAATAGGCTGATGATGATGATATTTGAGTTGACCGGTATCCTAATGTAAACTACTATAGGTAATCTTCCTCATTCGTTTGTGCATGTTTGTGATACTGGTTGTGGTTTCATATTAAACAAATTTAACAATTGTGAGTAGAAAAAGACCACCTACTCTTTCAAAAGCTAATTGGTGCGAAATGGCAATTATTTTACTACATTTCTTATATCTAAAAATAGTAAAGCAGTCGAATAGTAGAGCGTCGGTGGCGTCGTGGCTAGGACGTCGGACTCCCATGCGGGAGGTCTGAGTTCTAAACCATGCAATGTCATGTACCAATGAGTTTTTTGGCTTTTCGAAGACTTACGTACTTTTACAGACTGCTCTGACGGTGAAGGAAAATATCGTGAGGAAACCTGCACATTGAGAAAACCAGTGTGTGCAAATGGCGAAGGCAATGACAAACCACCCCATTAAATCTGCAACGAAAGTCGTTCTATGTGATTAATTCCTTAGAATGATGACGACCCTCAGCAATGAGGAATACGACTTGGAAGAAAGCAGTCGAATATTAGGTGAGTTCGGTCGCACTAGTTTTTTTAGCACTGTTCATGAATCGAGTTTGTATAATTTTAATATTAAGGTATTAACCTTAATATTAAAATTATACAAACTCGATTATACGAATGCTCAACAAATTATTGTTGAGCTCCAGGCGACTGACGAGAGAGAGCGATGGCGTTCTTTAGTATCAGTAAAAAAGTATCTTTTACATATTATTATTAAAACTCTTCTTATCGATTAAAATATTAACGGTGATGATTAGTATTATGTGAAAGGCCTCGATTTTTCACTATTTTTGATAGAAAATTGATAAAAAATAAAACAATTTCCATTACATAGCTCACAGTTATTTCTTTATTTATTATGCTATTCGTATTATCTACAAAATTACCGTACGAACTGCCCACTTGCATTGTATTATTGACCCAATGTTTTAGATTTTCAACATAATTTTGATAAATCTAAAGTAAAGCGAACTGCAATAGAGTTATAAGGAAAGTGGTAACCACACTGAACATTTTCAGCATAACATGAGCGTCCAAATGCCACATGTCATAGACCGAGAAGCGCGGCGGTATATTATCTATTAATTCCATCATTTCTTTGGCTTTTATCCTTAATTTTCCTGAAAATTATCTTTTATAAGTACTAAAATAGTGATTAACTTATATTTCGTTAACGACTAACAATTGAAACTCTACTTAAAGTCTACCTTAAAATATCTTTCAGGTTTAAGACAGATTAGATTAGATTCTTAGATCTGCGTGAGCTCCAGGCGCCTGACTGGCTCGAGACTGTGCAGGAGCACTTGCGCCAGCGGAGTAAGTAAGTATTAAGTAAGTTTTTAGACAAATGAAAAACTTTGAAATTCTCGAAGCAGTTTTCATTCTCCATTCAGAATTACCAAAAGAACAGCAATTCTTAATTTGTTATATATAATATAATATAATGTATTTTTTATTTACCATCAGTGTACCGAGACATAACTGCTATTGACAATCGTTTCGTCTCTTTAACCTCCCTGAAGAATGCTTCACAACGGATACTGATGGTTACGATTTGAATGTAACCCAGTGTTAGCAAAGTTCCCATCGACAACCATTCTTGGACTTTTGTTGGTACCTAAAAAAATTATTAGTAGGGTATATAAAATTCTTTGGCATGTTTCTGCTTTCATAATATTTATCCGATAGCTGTCACTCTCATTCCAATCCAAAGACGCTTGCAATGAGGCATCGGACCTTGGTAGCTCTTGGAATCGAGCAGGCCCCGGAAAGCCTGGTCGCGGCTTCGAATCCCGCTGTCGGTATAATTTTTCATATGTGTCTTCGCTTTGCATGGCAGATATGTTAAATATTGATTACTCGTGGTAGTTAATTTTATCGTTATATATTTTCAAAATATTTGAATCGATTTCCTCGTTTTATACGAACTCCGCCGGTAACTCTGACGCTTACCTTTATTTACTTACATTAGTCAGTAATGTTTGGATTCCGAACTCAAAACATATTAAAGCAAATGTAAAGTTACCGAAGAATAACATTATAATCTGCGAAAATAGATAGGTATTATAATAAGCAAATTGAATAGGTATTACTAAATGTCGGAGTGGATAGTTTCCAAAGCTACAAAAGTATAACAAGATATTTGGATGTTTTCTCGTACTTTATTTTTTACAGCAAAAGTTATTCACTAAGCACCTACCTTAGTACCTAGGTAGTTTAGTTATCTATATGTAGATACTAAAGTTTGAGGGAGTCAGTGGCCTAGTGGCTAGGACGCCGGGCTCCCATGCGGGAGGTCCGGGTTCGAAACCATGCAATGCCATGTACCACTGAGTTTTTACGATTTATTCGAAGACTTACGTACATTTACCGACTGCTCTAACGGTGAAGGAAAACATCGTGAGGAAACCTGCATGCCTGAGAAAATTAAAAGTTTTCGAATGCGTGTGAAATCCACCAATCAGCACTGGGCCCGCTCGGTGGATCATGGCCCGTACCCCCTTGTGCAAGGGGAGGCCTGTGCCCCAACAGTGGGGACATTAAGTGGATGGTCTCCAAAGACCTAACCACTTAAAATCGACTCACGAAAGCTTGCATCACGGAAGCGCGACACAACCCAAGTGCGAATCACGGAAGTGCGACAGAACGAGCTAGCGTGTGATTGAGACTGTGGTTGGAGGGGAAGGGGGGGGGGGGTCCCGGCGGGGAAGTTTCAGTGGTTAGGTCGTTTCCAAGGCTCCATAATATAACCGAATAAACCATTATGTTAATTTATTACTTAAAGTATAGTACTCACCTGAAACCTGAATATATCTTGAAACATAGAAAAGCAGGCGAATATTTCCTTCATATAAATGCCTGTGTCACTTGTAGTAAAATCGTGAGATTGAGCGGCTAACCATCTCATAAATGGTTTACTACAATTAGTAATGCTATATGGCTTTTCTTCTATCTTTGTCGGTTTCAAATGATTAGTAATTATCGCATTAATAAACCGCATCCTTAAGAAGAAGTACATTGTCAGATTGGAACAGTAAGTTAGTTCTGTCACAACTACGAAATGGCTCCATGTTATTCCAAAAAACCATAAAATTGTTATCAGTCCATCCGATATTGAGAACAATAGCAATACAAGTAGTACAGACAGCAGCAATATAATTGTTCCATTGTTTATTTTGCGCAGAGTATTATATATTGGTTTATTGTTTACAATGTTCATAAGTCTATCTATTTTCTGAAGTTTCATGTAGAACTTAACGTTAGCGTTATTGTTCATGAACCGCACGTGTATTAAGTTGCTTAGATATATTATTACATGTGTATTTACTGCTGCAATGCTTAAGTAGTATATGGTGGGATAATCGTAAAATTCAGTTAAATTCGCGTAAAACAAACAAGTGACAGACATTGCTACATTTGTTATTGCTAAAAACACGCTATACAGTTTCTGGTAGTTGGTTGGCGCGGTGACAAACCGATCTCTAGCGTCCACGCGACACGTACCCGTTACCATTTGAACCCAATGATAAGACTTGAACGTGTTCATAAAATCCTCTTCCAGGATATCAATTGAGAGATGTTCAATTGTAGTCATTTTTGTTGTTAGATAAATTATTATTTTTATTATTATTTGCTTCTGATACTTTTATATCACGTCAAAAGCTTTCTGTTTCTTTCTTTGAAACAATTTGTTTCCTGAATCGTTAGGTATATAAATTATCCCCTAAACACGTGTATTGAAATTGGTGACTGTGAAGCAATTACGTAGATATTAAAAACCTCGTACTTAGGATATTAAAAAGTTAATAATCTTATGTGTTCCTTTCTACCTTTCAATTTAATTTCTAAATATTATAGGATAGATAATAACAGAAAATGATTAAGTAATTTAGCCAATTGTGTTAATGATTACCTAAAATGTTTTTCTATTCTAAATATATCTAGCATGAAAAGAAGGTACATAATTAAGTATGTGTGTAATTGCATCATTGATCGTTTTCATGTCTCGCCCAAATGGGGGATATCCCCATTTGGGCGAGACATGATTAATTAATAATTTCAAAGAGTTACGGTAAAAACGCGACGAGCTCTCATTAGCGATGTTGATATTTGCCATGTTTATCTAAAAATAAATAAAAAATAAATATATAGACAGTATCTTTTACTTTTTCTCAGATTTCCCTGGCTCCCACACTAGGATACCCTGTGTTGTGGGGGCCAGTCTCTTCCGATAAATAAATTATGAAAAACATAAGGCAATGAAACAGAACAAACTAAATTAAACAGTATCTACAATCGTGCAGGCGCGGTAGAAAAATCACGCGATGATCTGTCATGGCGTGTGTTGTTGGACATTATAGATAGTTTGAATTTTCTGTTATTAAGCATGCGAATTCATGGTTGTAGAAAAATGTATTGTAAGTAACTGCACGTAATTAGCCACTGTAATTGTTACATTCGTGCCATCTATTGTGATACACGCTATACGCTCTTATTACAAACTAGCACCATGTTACAATGGCTATTATTAAGTGACAGTTGCATAAACTACTATTATTTGACATAATTTTCAGGTTCCTAGGAATCAGCGTTTAATAGAGATATCAAGTTTTCTAAAATTAATGAATTTGACGCGCGTTTACTGGTAGGTATTGGGATCCCCGAAAAGTAATATCTTTCTTTTTATTTGGTAGGTACATATGTTGTAGGGAGAAAATATCAGAAAATGCTGAACTAATTTAGTAAATTGTGTTAATGAAGGATTAATTACCTAAATTGTTGTTCTGTTCTAAATTTACCCAACATAAAAAACTAATTGCTTGATTTTACAGCGTAAAAACGTAATCGTTTTAGGGTGAGATTGTAAAGGTCAAATTCAAAATATGTTATAACAATAAACTGAAATAAAATATCATTTGCATTAAATAAATTTATTTTCTAAATGATAGGTATGCCACATAGATGAAAGATTTTGAGAGAGTTATCCTGCTGAGTTTTTTTGCTGGTATTAGACTAAATTATTTTAAAGAAAGTAAGCGTCGGTGGCATCCTGGTTAGGGAGTCGGACTCCCATGCGGAAGGTCCGCGTTCGAAACCATGCAATGTCATGTACCAATGAGTTTTTTTTCGAAAGACTTACTCGTACTTACATTTACCGACTGCTGTGTTGGTGAAGGAAAACATCGTGAGGATACCTGAACACTGATGAGATAACCAGTATGTGAAATGGGGAAGGCAATGGCAAACCACCCCAATAAACCTGCCAAGAGAGTAATTCAATCTGATTAATTTCGTAGAAATGAAGAATAGGATATAGAAGAAGAAAATATTACACACTCATATCGGCTAGAACTGTAATAATTCATTCTTACGGTCTAACTGAAGACAACATTATATTTTTTAAATTTAGGTACACAACCTGGGATCCTTGGATCAGCTTATACATAATAATGTGATCGGACCGCTCGAGCATTAACCAAAACGTTACGTTAATTGAACGGTTCTTGACTAGTGGTGGCATACTGAGATTACATTGTAAGTATTAGTAGAACCGGGCCCTAGGTCGATATCACTAACTGACTCTGAGCATAGTCTTTAACTTAACTAAGTGTAACAGACTTGTTAAGAACTGTGTCACATATCTCAACAGGCTAGGCAAGTTTAAAAAAGTCCGCCTGGTTTGGGTTCCGGGACATGAGGGTTATTATTGTTCCAGAACCTCTCGTCGGGTACTATCAAAACAGTATTAAAGAAGTACAGTACCGATAGACATAAACAAGAGTGGCTAACCCTAAAGGAGTTAGAACACTCTAAGAAATTCATTGGGGACAAAGTCATAGGCTGGAACAACAAGATCTGGGGGCTGAATAGACGTCAAGTGCGTCTACTGGTCGGTGCCTTCACCGGTCACTTTAGCACCAATGCCCACCTACACAGGATGAAGCTGGCTGACAGCACATCTTGCAGAGCCTGTGGTGAACAACTGGAGATAGTTTCACATCTCCTATGTGAATGTGACGCTTTCGCCCCAAAAAGGATGGGTCTGCTAGGCCCTGCCTATCCAGACCCAAGGGAATTCCAATTCCTCCCACTAAGACGCATAGTTTTGCCTATGCATGACATATTCGGTGAAGTGGTCAAGGGATAGTTACAAGGGGTTGAACACAAAATATCCCAATGGGTCGAAGTGTCGCTGGGATTCCCAGCCCCCATCCAAAGATAAGATAACTAAGTGTAAGTTTATAAGTGAAGAAAAAGTTAAATTATATAGTTGGGATGTAGTGATCAACCGGTGCCTGGGTTTGAGATAAGTACAGTCGACGACGAAACTAAACACAATAACATTACAAAAATTGCTAAGCACGTTAACTCTGAAAAGTTGATAAACAAAGTTATGTATAAATGTTCACAATTACTTGTACATCACACTGTTCAGTAACATATGGAACAAGTGTTTTGTAAATTTGGATCTGTTCATGAACTTTCGTTGCCGACTGTACCTATACCTACTAAAAATCGATCACTGCACAAAATGATACTTCAAAACTTAAATATTTATTTATTATTAAGATGTACTACTTCATTTGATAAATTTGTTCTAAAAAACTATGTTCAAAAGCCGGTGTGTTTTTGCTTCATATGTGACACTTTACAGATCACGGGAAATTTAACTGCAATAGCGTTATGAGGAAAGTGGTCACTGCACCCAATACTTTGAGCATGATGTGAGCGTCCAATTGCCACATGTCGTACACCGAGAATGACAATGGCATCTTCTCTATCAATCCCAGCATATTTCTAGCTTTTTTCCTTAGCGGTCCTGAAAACCAAGAGGTAATAAGTACTGTGAATAGCTACATAGTACCTAAGTATTTGTTTTAAGGTTTATACTGTCGCCAATGACCAATACTGTCGCCAATGATGATGAGGGTTTGACCTTCAGGGTCTAGAAATTTACTTACGTCTTTGGACTCTTAAAGTTTAATATCTTTTATTTACCGTATTGGTACTGGGACATAATTGCAACACACAACTTCTTCGTATCTTTAATTTCTCTATAGAATAACTCGCAACGTAAACATACGATTATGGCTTGAAATGTATTGACTACTATTATTGCTGCTATGACTACCCATTCTGGTACTGCCTCTACCTGGAAAACAGGAAATATACGTATGTATAATAATTTAATTAAAAAAGATATGCATAAATGAAGAGTTTTTTTTTATAAATAGGCTAAGACAAACAGGCAAACGGGCCATCTGATGGTAAGTGATCACTGCACGTCACTCGAAATGTCGACACCAAGAATTTCGATAGTATTGGAGATGGTAAGAGGAGTGCCCTGACACCGTGGCGCTACGACAAAAGGGACTTTTTTCGCAGTAAACGCACAAACCTGTGTCTTGGTGGGGTTGAACCGGACTAAGTTTAGTCTTCCCCATTCCGAGATCTGCTCTAAGAGCTCTCGATTTCCGACACAAGTTTCTATCCTCCTCCACAAGAGCCCGAGGAAAAGTGGAATGGCCGGTGGTTTGGTTTATTATAAAATAAACATCACCGGTACTGTCATCCGCATAGCAATGGACGCCATTGATTTTTACTCACCTTATGTATTTTATTTTGTACTCACCTTATGTATTAGTGATTGGATCACAAACTCAAAAGATATTATTACGAATGAAATGTAATTGGTGAAAAATAGTAGTATCTGAAAAATAGCGCAGAATTGAAATACTTATTGTTGAAGCTAAAGTAAGTATGCACTATATACACTAGTTAATACTAAATAACAATTATAAAAATAAATGGCATGAATAAAATTATACTTCTTCACCTGGAATCGACAGATTTCTTGAAAACTAGTAAAGTTCGCAAATATTTCTCTCAAGTATATGTCTGTGTCACTTGTAGTAAAGTCGTGAGTTTGCTGAGCTAACTGCCTCATGAACTGTTTGGTAAAAATATTGTACTTTTCTTCTTTTATTGGCGGTTCCAAATGATTACTAATTATAGAATTAATAAATCGGGTTCTTATGAAGAAATTTATGATGAAGCCCGAGCAGTAGCTCATTTCGGTCACGAATACACCTTGGTTCCATGCTACTCCAAGGTATCTAAAAGTCATTGATGATCCTTGCGTTGTTGCTAATGCCAAGAGCGTAAAGAAAATACTAACTAAAAATCCAACTGTCATGTCATTCATTCTTCGCATACGAATGTGCAAGTGTTTTACATTTTCAATCTTCATAACTCTGTCTGTATCTTGCATTTTAATAAATAAATTTGCATTAGCTTCATTGTTGATGAAACGTACGTGTATTATGTTGAATAGATATATTATTACATTTAATGTCAGGGCAGCCACGCACAATTTATACATAATAGGGTAGGCGTAAAATCCGTATTGAGAAATGCTTGCGAGAGATAGCGTCGCTGTTAGTGATGAACATATTAGAGTGTACAGTTTCTGGTAGTTGGTTGGCGCGGTGACGAACCGATCTCTGGCATCCACGCGACAGGAGCCCATTGCCAGTTGTATCCAACGAAAAGACTTATAGACTTTTAAAAAATCCTCGTCTAGAATATCTTTAGAAAGATACTCGCTACCCATATTTTTGTTTTGTTTCATATTAACTATATTCTGAAAGGATTCTGAATAGATTCAGATGTGTTTTCCCATTAAAAGCAATTTTACATCGATGAATATAGTTTGTGAAGTCACGTTATTACGTTTTATTATACACACTTATAGCTCACATAACTTAATGGAGTCTTATGCGTTGCATTTAGCAAGTATTCTGTATTATTGTCAGTTATCTCACTATCTACAGTCAATTACCTATCTCATATTTCGTAAGTAATTTTTTATACCAAAACAGACGTTGAATGTTGTGGGTTACTACAGAACAATCACAAAGTAATGTATTTGTAGTTTTAATGAAAAACTGTGATGTATTAATGAATTAAGTCATTTGCATTGTCAATGAGTAGTCAGATCGTGACAACGATTAATGATGTCTGTCTTAATTGCACCCTGGATTATTTAGGTAGGTACCTACCTACCTAGCTTACAGTTTACATTTTTCATTACTTAAGGGTAATTTTTGATTGTATTAGGAGAGCTGACGAGTAATGGGGCCATCTGATGGTAAGTGATCACCGTAATCACCTCAGTATAATGTTATTAGGGTTTTCGATTTGCTGCTAATATTGAGGACTAAAGGATACACGGACACTAGGATCGGTGACTTTAGGTCGGACGTCAGCATTTTGACCATAATAATTCGTAAATACCGACACTCCGTTCGCAGCACGTACGATGTGAAGACGAAGCAATGGACGTGTAGTTTTATAGATGGAGTGATCCATGGTGCCGGTAATTACTGTGACTCTCTTCAAATCGAAACACACTTTGCGGCAGAAATAAGAGGGTTGGTACCTACCACGCAAAGAGTATCGGTATCACCCCAAGAAAATTTAGATGTCGAATTTAGTCGATTGATGGTACCTAATCGTAGTATAAACCTAATATGCAGGTATAAAAAGGTGGTTCCTCTGTCTACCCCTTCGGGGAGTATGGACGTGTGAGTTTGTTATACTATGCTATAAAAAACGTATTTTACGTTGGTTCACTACAAAAATTCTAAATTTGCATCTAAATATATTATTAGGTACTTTTATTAATTGATGAAATTAATTATTTATTATTACTATCGGCGTTTTAATTGTTTGAAAATTTAACATAGAAGTATGTAGTTGTACCTACATACTTACTTCTATTTTAAATTTTCAAACTATTAAAACGCCTGACGACTAAGAACTTTGGGAAGACATAGGTAGGTACTCTGGGCCGTCTGGGCATACCTATGGAATTCTGACAACCCTATCACTACTATGTAATTTCGGTAAATAACATGAGGAATATTTTTTTACAAAATTATACATGATTATAATTTCAGTGTCTTGTAGTCTGCCATAAAATAATACAACATTTTTACAGCAATATAAATTTATTTACCTAAAAATCCTAAAGAATAGCGAACTGCAGTAGAGTTACTGATATAGTAGTCACTACACTGAAAACTTTGAGCATGATACGCGCGTCCAATTGCCACATGTCGTACACCGAGAAACACGGTGGCGTTTCCTCTATCAGCTTCAACATAGACTTGGCTTTTATCCATAATGGTCCTGAAAAACATGCACAGTGTAAATAAACCTACATGGTGTTACGAGTATCTTATCTTATAATAGGGGGCCGGGAATAATCCCAGCGGCCCTTCAACCCTTGAGGATCTTTTGTGCCTACCCCATTTTACACACTGGTCATTTCAGTGTGCAGGTTCCTCACGATCTTTTCCTTCATCGTTAGAGCAGTCGGTAAATGTACGTAAGTCTTCGAAAAATGCAAAAAACTCATTGGTACATGACACTGCACGGTTCAAATCCGGACCAGCATGGGAGTCCGGTGTCCTAGCTACTAGCATTTGACCAACCAACGGTCTCTTCCAGACAACCATTTGATAGAATATTTTTGAAAGGTAGAGGTAGGTAGGTAGAGAGAGAGAGCTATCAAAATAATTTACCTTCTGTATACCGGGACATGAGTGAAACTGATAGCCGTTTAGTTTCTTTAACATCCCTGTAGAATGACTCGCACCGAATGCAAAGGTATGTAGCTTGAAGGAATCCAATCATTATCAGGCCTAATATACCGACCCATTCATGAATTGTTATTGTCTGGAATTAATATTACCCAAAGAAGTGTAAGGTTTAAAAATATATATGTAAAAGTATGTATTACATGACAATATTCAGCACATCGTTCTTTACTTACATTACTTATTAGTGATTGGATTACATATTCAAAGCATATCAATACGAATGAAGTGTAATTGATGAAAAATAGGAAAATCTGCAAAAGCACAGAGAGTTAGTGATAATCGAGTCGATAGCTACGTACCTACTACTAATCGTAAGTAAATCCGTTTCATCTACTCGTAGCTGTGATATTTCTAGTGACTGTCCTTGCTGCTTTGAGTTTCCATTTCTGTCACCAGTGTGACATGAAAATCATGTTTCCTAAAAGTTTCCATTTCTGTCACCAGTGTGACATGAAAATCATGTTTCCTAAAAGTTTCCATTTCTGTCACCAGTGTGACTTGAAAATCATGTTTCCTAAAAGTTTCCATTTCTATCACCAGTGTGACATGAAAATCATGTTTCCTAAAAGTTTCCATTTCTGTCACCAGTGTGACTTGAAAATCATGTTTCCTAAAAGTTTCCATTTCTATCACCAGTGTGACTTGAAAATCATGTTTCCTAAAAGTTTCCATTTCTATCACCAGTGTGACTTGAAAATCATGTTTCCTAAAAGTTTCCATTTCTATCACCAGTGTGACTTGAAAATCATGTTTCCTAAAAGTTTCCATTTCTATCACCAGTGTGACTTGAAAATCATGTTTCCTAAAAGTTTCCATTTCTGTCACCAGTGTGACTTGAAAATCATGTTTCCTAAAAGTTTCCATTTCTATCACCAGTGTGACTTGAAAATCATGTTTCCTAAAAGTTTCCATTTCTGTCACCAGTGTGACTTGAAAATCATGTTTCCTAAAAGTTTCCATTTCTGTCACCAGTGTGACTTGAAAATCATGTTTCCTAAAAGTTTCCATTTCTGTCACCAGTGTGACATGAAAATCATGTTTCCTAAAAGTTTCCATTTCTGTCACCAGTGTGACTTGAAAATCATGTTTCCTAAAAGTTTCCATTTCTGTCACCAGTGTGACTTGAAAATCATGTTTCCTAAAAGTTTCCATTTCTGTCACCAGTGTGACATGAAAATCATGTTTCCTAAAAGTTTCCATTTCTGTCACCAGTGTGACATGAAAATCATGTTTCCTAAAAGTTTCCATTTCTGTCACCAGTGTGACATGAAAATCATGTTTCCTAAAAGTTTCCATTTCTGTCACCAGTGTGACATGAAAATCATGTTTCCTAAAAGTTTCCATTTCTGTCACCAGTGTGACATGAAAATCATGTTTCCTAAAATTTGATCAGAACTAAAGTTATCGGGGTATCGGTAGTACCTACTTACAGCAGTCGGGTTTCTGTAGGTGTATACCTAAGGATGAATCAGGCTGTAGGTATCTACAGACTGATTCATCCTTACTCATTGTCAGTCCAATTACTTATATAACTTTTTTTTCTTCAACGTCTTGGGAAATAGAAGATTCGGGGAATCCATAATATTGATATTTCTAACCGTAGAGAATGAAATGAAATGAAATGAGTGCGTTTCGCTAGCATCTCAGCGACGAGGTAGGTAGTTAGAGTATACTCAGCAATTAGTGCGTATTTCGTGCTTCAACATACCGAAGTTTCGGTTCTGTGGCCAATTCCAATCAAAAGTTATAGTCCAAGATCGCTTGCTCTTGACCATGCAGATTCTGACCAAAGAACGAAACATGGCACAGGTATTTTATGGATAGAAATAAACCATTTAGTCCGGTTACTACCGGTACCAACTTTTTAATTTGAAGCGCGGTGGAACAAAATTTCGGGATCCCCCTTCCCCATCCCAGCAGGTGGTACCGATGGTAACCGGTCTAAATCGGTTTACTTAATAATAGTACCACTTCGCTTGCAACGAGTTGTATGAACACCTTGCAGATTATGACCAAACAGTGAAACTTGGCACAGGTGTTATATGGACAGCCATATAACACCTGTGCCAAGTTTCACTGTTTGGTCATAATCTGCAAGGTGTTCATACAACTCGTTGCAAGCGATGTGGTACTATTATTAAAGATAAACGCTGGGAGGCTGGGGAAACGCTCTGGTGTGAAAAGATGCATATCGTGTGCACGACAAACCATTGGGTTTCTGGATCTGACGATTTGGTCTAGATTACGTGCGTCACGAGCTAGATTCTGTGTCCAAAATTCAACCTTCTACGTATGTTGAAGCACGAAACACATACTATAGGTAAATGCTGAGTGTCTCTTATTGCATAACTCGTCGTCGCTGGGATGCTAGCGAAACGCACTCATCTACTTTACTTACCTGAAACCTACAGATTTTCTGAAACATAGAAAACCCGGCAAATATTTCTTTCAAGAAAATATCCGTGTCACTTGTGATGAGGTCATGAGTTTGAGAAGCTAGCTGTCTCATGAAAGGTTTCGTTGCATTATTCCTGCGATACCGTTTTACTATGTTCTTAGTAGGTTTTAAATAATGGGCAATTATTGCATTGATAAATCGTATTCTTGTGTAGAAATATATCATAAGGTTGGAGCAGTAACTCATCTCAATCACAAATACTCCATGACTCAATGTTAGCCCAAAAAACCCTAAGATCGTTACCGTCCCTCCAGCCACTGCGAATGAAAGCAGTACGAATAATGCGATCATTACAAACGAAACCGTGCCGATATTTGTTTCACGAAGAATATTATTTATTGATTTGATATTTTCAATCTTCATAAGCCTGTCTATTTCTTGTAGTTTGATGTAGAATTTTACATTAGCTTCGTTGTTGATGAATCGTACGTGTATTATGTTGCACAAATACGTTGTTATGTGTACAGTTATAGCAGCGACACAGCAGTAGAGAATGTTGGGATAGCCTTGAAATTTATATATGTATGCAAAAAGAGACACTATTGACAGCGTTATAGTTGATATACAACAGAGCAGAGTGTACAACTTTTGGTAGGTGGTTGGCGCGGTGACGAACCGATCTCTGGCGTCCACGCGACAGGAACCCATTGCCATTTGTGTCCAGCGGAAAAACTTGAAGACGTTCATAAAATCCTCTTCTAGGATGTCTTTTGAGAGATATTCACTTGTGATCATTTTATTCCAAATAGCTACCTACTTCAGTTTTTACTTTTAATCATGTACCTACGTTTCGTACAGTATCGTTATTTAATATATTTAAGTATATTTTATTTTTCTTTATTAGAAGTAGGTACCTTCTTCACTTTCTTGAATTATGCGTTTATAGCTACAGCTGTTCTAAGTTACACAGGAAGAGAATACGTACTTCCTACTTAATATGTTAGTTTTCACTGTTTCAGTCAGTAGGTATATGTAGGTATAGTGTATTAATGAAATGACAATAGATGTAATGAACTACGTTTTTCATTACCTACTCATCCATCCATCATCCATCCTTAATAGTTGTTAGAAACAAAATAATGACATCTTTTATGAAATAAATTATCATAGGTAAGTAGATATGAAATTAAAAATATATTGCATCCAGTTTAATTAATTACAAGCATTTAAATTTCAGACAAAAGTACACAAAAATTACTTTGACTTAATTTTATGATATAATACAATGTCTAAAACAAAGCAAACTGCAATAGAGTTACGAAGAAAGTGGTCACGATACTGAAAACGCTGAGCAACACCCGTGTATCCAAATGCCACATGTCGTAGACCGAGAAGCGTGGCGGTGTTTCATTAATCAGTTCCAGCATATTCTTAGCTTTTCTCCATAAGGGTCCTAAAAAATTATAAAAAAACGTAAGAAACTTTTTGAACGTTATCAGAAATACACAATTACAATTAGCAACTTTGTGCCTTGAAACATTTTTCAAACAATTATTAAAGTAAGCGTACAGTTAAATAATTAATCTGCTTGCTACTCAATATTATAACCCTAAATTTGATCAGGTGGTAATAAGTATGCCTCTATGTGCAGAGTAGGGATGTACGGAGCTTCGACTCCGACTCCGAAAGGTCGGAACTTCCGATTGATTTTACACCTCCGACTCCGACTTCGGCTCCGATAATTTTGAATCGGTGGTTCTACTGAAGATTTGTGAGCAAACATATTCAAATATCAATATTTTATTAAATAGTGTAGGAATACATTTATGTATTATTATTTATGTATTCCTACACTAATCTCTAAAGGAACATGTTTTATTACAGCAAACGTCAACATAAAAAATAATTGGCTAGTTCAGCTATAAAAATTAAAAAACGGTTCAATATTTGAACTTCTGAACAAATCTCTTCTACCTCCGACTCCGGTTCCGGCTTCGATAAATCAAATTTAAAACCTTCGGTTTCGACTCCGGTTCCGGTAAAACCACCTCCGTCCGTCCCTAGTGCAGAGTTAGCCTCTATAGGCTCATAAAAGTTCGACCTTCTATGAAAACCTAAATAAAATACGGATTCTCGCCGATGAAAGTCGGAAGCCCTCCTCTATGTACTCTCTGTCAATCAGTCCATACCAATCGAAATATTTCCAAGTTTCATTAGTGAAAATCCGTGTTTAATTTAGGTTTTTATAAAAGTTCGTCGTGCCTTCCTGTGTGAAAAGGACAATAGCTAGTACAGTCGACTACAGGTCAACCTAACCAAAACGTCGAAATTTTAGAATCTGAAATGTATGATACATTTCAGATTCTTGCGCAGGCATAAGGTTGATATTTTCACGGAAGGACGTGGGAACCCACCGTGATTACTGTCCATGAAACCCCCCTTATGGAATCAACAACAAAGAAGGAATTTGGAATGTTGGGTGACCCGACCAACCATCGGCGCCCCCCAGTTTCCGAACTGGGCGGTGTGAAATTAGAGTTACAATTCACGATGCCATTCACACCGCCGGGGACAGAAATAAATGGAGGAAGATCATCCGCCAGAAGGTGGTCACGACCCTCAGCATTGAGGATTACGACGTGAGGATGAGGAAGGTTGAGATTTAATCGAAGGTTTTAGACAGATGGTATACTAGAACTTATGGTCGACTATACTAACAGCCTTTTACTTATTTCTGCCGCAAAGCAGTATAGTGCTTGAATTGCTGCTCGTGTTTTGGTTTGAAGGGTATAGAACATGAGGCTGTCCATCTAAGTTGTCAAGCCTTAATGTTGGTTAGGTTAGGTATAATCTGTGACATTTACCGTCAAAGTCCTGCGACATGATCCTAACGGACAATCGTTTTGTTTCTTTGACCTCTCGGTAGAATGCCTCGCAATATAAACACATCAAAACGGCTTGTGAGGCAATTGATGTCGTTGCAATCAGCATACCGATCAGTTCTTGGATTATCGCTACCTGAGAAAAGATAATTATTCATGATTTCCAGGGATACGTATATTATACTATTGTTTTACTATATTCTATACTTACATCGGCCGTTACTGTTTGAATGACAAACTCAAATGATGTCAGTATGTTTGCCACTAAACTGAAGAAAAACAGAAGAATCTGCAAGGCATGTGATATAGGTTATTACGTAGTAACTGTATGACTTAAATTATTTCGTATTATAATATTGATTTAAGCCTAGTTTACACGTATTAAGTAGTCAAGTAATTAACTATTTAACTAAATTTTAAGATTGTGCTCCCGTGTCGTTTCCGTGTCGTCTCCGTGTTGCCCGTGACATTGGACACATTGCATTAGACACAATAAATTGTGACTGGACGTTTTTGGACTGGTTCTTTTGCACAAAAACGATTTATACTCGCCGTATGTATTGTTGTTTAGGCATGCCGTGCCTCGTTTCATAGCGTTATCATACACTATAACCTATTGCCTAACTATCTAACGGACCGTTTTGAAAATAGATAGTTATAAAAATAGATAGTTTTTGCAAAACGTAAATAACGGTTTCGTTGTGCTATTTAGTATCGTGACGGTCGGGATTGTGGCCAAAAAATTTCATAAAAGTGTTAATATGTGTAAAATGTGTCTACACTAACATTTTAATGCATTTTTTTATAATGGAATGAAGTTCAACGCGTATTTGGCGTATTTATATTGTGCGAATTAATGAGCTTAACTAAACACTTTACTAAGTTATGTGTGAACGCTCGAGTACTGAAAATTTAGTTACAATTTACTTGACTAATTAATCACATACTTATCACGTGTAAACCAACCATTTAGTATATCAATATAGATCATAATTCAAAGAATTGAATTGAATTGAAATGGTCATATATGCGCTTATGTATTATGCCTCAGTAGGTATTCACTGAGATATAATACATACATGAGACATGATACTGAGACATAGTACTGATGATGATCGATTAAATAAGCAGGCCATCGCTTTAGGCCCGGACTACACGACGACGGTTCCGAGGACGGTTCCAGTATCGGTCGGTCAAAGGAACCGGTGCTTCATATAAACTCAAACAAAAATGCGCTGTCGACTACACTTACAACGGTTCCACTTGGAACCGGCCTGCTCGATTCCTAAACCGAGTGGGCGGGGCTCTAGCGCAACGCAAGAGTTTGAATGCAGTCGACTACACGGCCGGTACCGGTACCTGAACAGAACCGTCGTCGTCGGGTAGCCTGAAATGAAATCAATTTTAGCTAGTTTTAATCATCACCTGAAAGCTGCAAATTTCTTGAAACATCGAAAAGCAAGCAAATATTTCTTTCAAATAGACGTCTGTGTCACTTGTGATGAAATCATGAGATTGTGCAGCCAGCCACCTCAGCGAATTTTTCGAGGGTATGTTCATGCTACTCGTTCTTTTTATCTTTGCCGGTTTCAAATGATTCGTTATTATTGAATTAATAAACTTCATCCTTATGTAGAAATACAATACAAGGTTAGAGCAATAACCTATCTCTATTGAAGATGTAGCAACGGAAGTAGACACACCAACTATCCCCATAATCCATTTTACATCCGCCGTTGATGACAAACACAAGAGAAGAAGAAAACTTGAGAAGTATAATGTTATTGTTACGTTATTTATATTACGAAACATTGAGTTTATTGGTTTATTATTTTCAATCTTCATGAGTCTATCTATTTCTTGCATTTTTATGAAGAATTTTAGATTAGCATCATTATTAAAGAAACGCAAATTTGCAATGTTGCATAAATATGTTGCTATGTTTATGGTCATTACAGCCATAGTCAAGGAATAAATGTTCGTATAATTATGATATTTGTACGAATATGAGGTAAATGTTGAGACGGATAATGCTACATTTATTATTGAACAGAACAGAGTGTACAGTTTCTGATAGTTGGTTGGCGCGGTGACGAACCGATCTCTGGCGTCCACACGACAGGAGCCCATTACCAGTTGGATCCAACGAAAACTTGCAAAAACTTTCAGAAAATCCTCTTCTAGGATATCTTTTGAGAGATATTCACTTGTTATCGTTTTACACTTATTTTCTTTCATTTTGTTAACCTAAACAGGAACTGAATCGATGTAGCTTGCTTACCATATGAGCGAAGGTTTTTAGGCTTCACTTCAATATTAAAAATTTTTTTTTTAATATTAATGTCTTATTATGAAGTCACGTTTCACTTCGAAAATCAACAATACTTAAGTAATTAGGAAATTCGTTTATGTTGAGTCATCCACCAAATTATTAAAGCGCATTACTGTATTAATTTAATTTAGATAATTATTTCAGTTTTTAACCGACTTTAAAAAAAGGAGCAGGTTCTTAATTAAGCAGACTATGACTGACAGTATTTTATTTTTATTTTTTTATGTATAACTAAACCCGCATTTGACCTCGATCTCGCCTGATGGTAAGCGACGATGAGGTCGACGATGGAGCATACGAGTCCAGTAAATGCCTATTCACTCTGGCCTTGAAGATCCCAAGGTTGTAGGTTTCGGGAAATACCGACGCCCGCCGGCAGGCTGTTCCATTCCTTAGCCGTTCGCATAATGAACGAAGAAGCAAATCGCTTCGTACGAGCAGATGCAGTATGTTTGAATTGTGTTGTGAGTAGTATCTTATTAATAATATAATATTGGTAGTATATAGTACCTAGTTAGGTACATTCACAAGGAGTTATAAGTGGACAGCAGGAAATAATAAATCAGCATTAGGTATAATGAAAACATTTATTTACACTTGAAACACAGATCACAGAAAACTTGAGATTTCAGTAGGTGTTTTTTTTCGGAGATATTTTCTTTCCCTAAAAAATATACCTACGTACCCACGTTCTATTAGTTAAACTCCATTAAAATATTTATTTCTAGATTTGAAGTAGCTAGAGTATTAAGGAAGTTTCATACAATAGGACATTAAACGCAAAGCGTTGCGTAGATGGAGCCACGAGCACACTCCCCCGTCCGATCCCCCGCTTGATCCGATTACGGCTCAGGAGGTTCATACCGCTATCAAAGGTCTTAAACAGAAAAAAGCCCCCGGCTCAGACGGAATTACCAACAAGGTTCTAAAATTGCTCCCTGCTACCCTGATTTGCCTATTGGCATCTATTTTCAACACCGCAATGGCCAACTGCTCCTTTCCAGACGCCTGGAAGGAAGCAGTTGTCATAGGTATTCCCAAACCAGGTAAACCGCGCTCCGAACCCACCAGTTATCGCCCCATCAGTCTCCTCAAGACAATGGGGAAAGTCTACGAACGACTTCTCAATAATCGCCTCCATGACATTGCCAAGTCCAAAGGTTTAATCCCTGACGTCCAGTTTGGCTTCAGACCCGGACACTCGTGCGTCCAGCAGGTGCACCGCATCACGGAACACATACTGGAGGGACTCAATTACTCGCGTAAGCCGATCCCCACAGGGGCGCTATTCTTCGACGTGGCGAAAGCGTTCGATAAAGTCTGGCACAACGGTTTGATATATAAGTTATACCAAATCGGGGTGCCGGATCGTCTCGTACTCATACTACGGGACTTCCTCAGGAATCGAACCTTTCGCTACCGCGTCGAGGGATCGCTCTCCTCCCCTCGCCAAATCAGAGCCGGAGTCCCCCAGGGCTCCGTCCTCTCGCCACTCCTCTTCTCGCTGTATACCAGCGACATCCCTCGCCATCCAAAGGTAGAACTCGCGCTATTTGCGGACGACACCGCTCTCTACACCTCTGATAGGAACAGGGCTCGTATCACCCGGATTCTCCAATCCGCCGCCACCGCCCTAGGCGAATGGTTTCGGAAGTGGAGAATCGAGGTGAACCCTGACAAAAGCGCCGCCATTCTCTTCGCTAGGGGTCGTGCCCCTGATACGACCACCCATGTTCGGAATAACATAGGGCAACTCTCACTTTTCGGCAGACCTATCCCTTGGGAGAAAAAGGTCAAATATCTAGGAGTCACCCTTGATAGAGGTATGACCTTCGAGCCACACATAAAACGCGTCCGCGACCGCGCAGCATTCATTCTCGGCCGGTTACACCCGATGCTAGGCAAGGGGAGTAAAATGTCACTTAGAAATAAGTTGACAATTTACAAAACTTGCATCCGTCCAATCCTCACGTACGCAAGCGTGACATTCGCGCACTCTTGCCACATTCGCCGCCTTCAGGTTATCCAAAATAGGTTCATGCGTAGAGCAACCGGTGCTCCATGGTACCTACGTAACGTAGACCTCCATCACGATTTGGAACTCCCCACGATCGCTCAATACATGAAGTTAGCGTCTCGACGCTTCTTCGAGCAAGCTCCCCACCACCCAAACCCTCTAGTAGTAAGCGCCGCCGCTTATTCGACTAACGGTTTACCGACATCCCGTCGACGACGTCGG
The DNA here is from genome assembly GCA_947369225.1 of Hofmannophila pseudospretella. Classification (NCBI taxonomy): domain Eukaryota; kingdom Metazoa; phylum Arthropoda; class Insecta; order Lepidoptera; family Oecophoridae; genus Hofmannophila; species Hofmannophila pseudospretella. The sequence goes on from OX376316.1 coordinate 9,713,071, forward strand.
CCTAGACACGTCCTAGACGACCCCGACGACGCCATCACGATCTCCATCGCGGAAGCCACTCCGCCACCCGATAGTAGTTCACACACAGCACCTTCATACCGCCCGCGCCGGCGCGGGCGTCGACCCGCTTCTGGCGCTTTCACGCGCTATCGGCGTATTCCAGGCCGCTTCTCCCCGACCCCTACGTCCCCAGCGACGTCCTAAGCCGAGGTCCGTACCCACCTGGGTGCCCTTAGGCAGTCGCTTCTTATTGTAGTTTTAAGTCCTCCTCTAGGCTGGAGCGCATTTAGCGCTCGCCCCAAAAAACCCGGTGAAGCTGTAAAGGTCATTAGGACCAACAGCAATTATCAGTACGAAAAAAAAAAAAAAAAGAGCACACTCCGTAAACAGAAAAGTAATACGAAACGTCATTTTTGATGAAATCACAAATTTCTCGTTATTTGGGTTAATTTAATTTAATTTTTCAAAGCTATTATTAAAATTGTGATGATATCATGGCATCGTATGGCCATTTCAAAATAGCAGACATAAACAAACTGTTAACACAGCGTGGCGCGAGTAAAAAAAAAAGATTTGGTGGAAAAGAACGTATCTACATGTTGATTGGCTACGTACCATTGTGCTAGTGGCGCCTCTAGTGGTAAAACGTTGCAGGATTATCTCCTATTGACCTTAGAATATCTGTATAAGGCGATAAGGCCGCCTTTGTACACTTATTCTATGTTTCCTTTCCTATGTAAATTTCTTGTGTGCAATAAAGTATTTATCTATCTATCTATCTGTATAAACTAAAGGAAAGCGAACTGCAACAATATAACAAGGAAAGTGGTCACCACATTGAACACTTTGAGCAAGACATGGACATTCAATTGCCACATGTCGTAGACCGAGAAGCACGGCGGTGTTTTCTCAATGGTATTCAGCATGTCCTTGGCTTTTCTCCTTAACGGTCCTGAAAATCAAGATGGATTATTAGCGTAATTATTACATTTAATATACTTCTTTTTCCCGGTTTGCTAGGGTGTTTTTATCGAGTTACTTCAGTTTCCCGTAGTAACCCGCCTTGTTTCTGGAGTAAAAAAATCCTACAACTTTATAACCTTCACTATTCTACGAATAACAGAAACAGCCAACCAACCTGGTTTAGCGGTTCTCGAGTAATTCGCGAAGGAACATTTGAGTTTTAGAAGAATCTTCTTGCTAGTTGCTTTATTATATTAATACAATACCTATACCTACTGTTGGTCGTACGTACAATCGACCACTAACGAAAACATACCATCTGTCAAATTTCATCGATCAAATCTCAACCTTATATCAGCGTTACATGGTTTATTTCAAATTTACATATTTTTAAGCTTTGGGTAGCCCTGACGTGTCGCTCGCAACCTGGAAGCGCACGAGATTGGGCTCAATTTCTATATCTCTAACGTTTATCAGCTTATAACACTTTTAAAATGCGTATTAAAAGAATGCTTATTAAGGAACGTACTATTTAATTAAAAATTTAAGAAAAGTAAGGGGATCTCCACAAAGGTACGTGGAGGGTACGTACCTTTGTGGAGATCCCCTTACTTTTTCCTGGTCATCATTAGGTCCTCAACGTTCTAGATGTGGGAATGTCATAAATATTGAGCTCAAACTCGAACCACCTAACTGTTACCGTTACAGAGATCCCATCATACTCCAACTTCCCAAGATACTCCAAGATCTTAGAACCACTGATCCAATTTTCATCTGACATATGGCTATGAACATTCAATAGGTTAGACTTGCGGCGCCTGAAGGCGGGAGGACGCTTCAGTCTTCGCCCTACGTAGAGCTCGGCCTTCGGCTTCGCCATGGCTATAGCTCCACATCATTTTCATGTATTATTTTATCTCTTGAAATTTCAGGATTCCCTACGACTTGTACGATGCGATACGATACCCCTACGACGATGATAATCTTCAAATTCTTCAAGTTTCATATTGCGAAATTAAAGGCCACTTAATTTTTCCTGGTCATCATCAGATCCCCAAGGTTTCAGATGTCGGAAACGCACCATGAACCTGAATATTTCAGCTCAAATTCGAATCATCTAGCTATTACCGTTCCAGAGATCCCATCTCTCATCAAAGATACTCCAAGATCTTGGAAACCATTTGTCCAATTTTTATCAGACCTAGCTTTCTTAGCTACAACACGACAAAAAATTTTTATTAAATAAAAAACCGGGTACAAATCGGACCATCTGTCCCCAAGTTATGATGCCACAGACAAACACACAAACAGACAGATAAACAGACAAACGTGTCAAACTTATATATAACACCCTCGCCTCGATCGATCGGGGGTTAAAAATAAACTCACACTTTACCAATCCATTCATTCCTTTTAAAATATCGACTATCTTATAATAATTGAATTACCTTCGGTATGCCGGGACATAACTGCAACAGCCAACCGCTTCGTCTCTTTAATCTCTATAAAGAATAACTCGCAACGGATGCAGAGGAATACGAGTTGAAGGAAACCAATTATTATCATGGTTATGAAAGTAGCCCATTCTTGAAATCTTATCATCTAAGGGAAATTAGAACGTAAGGGTTACCAAAACATTAACATCAAAAAATTAACATTACTGGGTGTAACAAAACCCCTTATAGGTACTTAGTCCCGAAAGTAGAGTGTTTAGTATCCATAACTGCACAACTTTCACTATAGACCAACTCTGAAATCAAGAAAAAAATCTGCTGTTTCATACTTTTTTGTCGTATTCAGCTTTTGTATGGAACAGCTTTGGTCGGGGTGTCGTTTTTGACCAAAAAAAACTTTTGTTTCGCGATTTCAGAGTTGGCTGCATAGTAAAAGTTGTTCAGATATGGATACTGTACACCCCCCTTTCGTGTTTATTTACTTACATTAATCATTAATGATTGAATTCCATACTCGAAACACAGCAATATAAATGCAACGTAATTGAAGAACAATAGAAGAATCTGCAAATGTTACAAACATCTTATGGACATCACAAACTAACTTTATGATTCTGAAGTAGGTATACCCAACGACCTAGTACAAAGATATCGTTGGGTATACCTATTTATAACGAAAGATCGAGAGGTTCACATCATTTGTATTATACATATTATAGAGGTATGTACATTATATACAAATGATAAATATTTAAATATCATTTTATATACCTAAGGTCCCAATGACCTTGAAGGAAGAAACTACTGCATTGTTTGAGAGGAAAATCAACTAAAGGGATTTGAAAATAGGTACCTATAAATTATTGGGGAAATTCCCAGTAGTCCACTTTGAACTATGGAGGAACAAGACTTTGAACGGCCTTATTGTAATTATTTATTTGGCTATTTTCATTCAATAACGAAAGCCTTTGATAGATAGATAACTAACTAAGACTACTAGCTCGAAAGAAAAAATCTTCACCTGAAATTTGCAGGTTTCCTGAAAGAAATAAAAGCCTGAGAAAATTTCTTTTAAATAAATGTCTGTATCACTTGTAACAAATTCGTGAGATTGAGCAGCTAGGCATCTCATGAACGATTTGGTCAGAGTATATAGAATATTATTTACATTTATATTTCGATTTGTATTTTGCTCTGCCGTTATAAAGTGATTGGCGATTATACAATTAACAAACCGTACTCGTAAGACGAAATACATCATAAGATTTGTGCAGTAACTCATCTCTGTAATGAATACGACTTGGGATCCTGCTAAACCGACGTACATGATAGTCAGTATCGAACCTCCCGTAGTTACCATAAAAAATGTTACAAAGAATATCATCAATATAGTCATAACTGTCCAGTCATTTGTTCTACGAAGAATGTTATTTATATATTTATTCTTTTCAATCTTCATAATTCTGTCTATTTCTTGCAGTTTCTTAAAGAATTTCACATTATAATCATTATTGATGAATCGTACGTGTATCACGTTGCAGAAATATGTAGCTGTTAATAAAAATATTCCAGTGATGCTTGTATAGAACATATTGGGATACTCGTATAAATCGACCACAAATAAAGAGAGTGATATGATAGTAAATGTTATAGTTATTATTGAACAGAGCAGGGTGTACAGTTTCTGGTAGTTGGTTGGCGCGGTGACGAACCGATCTCTGGCGTCCACACGACAGGAACCCGTTACCATTTGGATCCAACGAAAAGATCTGAAGATCCTTAGAAAATCCTCTTCTAGGATGTCTTTTGACAAATATTCGCTTGTGATCATTTCAAATATTTAAGTTACCTAGGTACTTTCTTAATCTATTTTTTTTTCTTAATATCGAAAATCGTTTTGACGAATTACATAAATGTCATTTTTGATTTCGTAGCGTGGTATTTATAGTAGCGCGAATTGGAAAAGCACGATGGTGTATGTAGCTGTGATACCAAACAGATGTAGAGGCAGTCGTGTGTTTAACGTGAAGATCTCGTATACTGTCAATTCACGTTTCACTTCCAGAAGCAGCAGTATTTTCTTTGAATACTCTTGAGCTTTGCCTGGCAACAATAATAAAAGTTTATTTCTACTGTATAGGTACACAATATTACACAATGCCACTTCTGTGCTGCTTTATGTAGGTACGAATACGAGAATCATCATGTGAAAGTTCTCAATAATTGAGACATTTATCGATAAACCTTTTCGATTCTTGAATAATTTTGACTCTGTGACTGAGGCCTGGACTATATGCGGCCGGTTCCAGCCCCAGTTCGATTCGCTGCACCCATTTACGAGGCGCTGACTACAAGTGGGGGGTGGGCGGAACACATGTGATTGGTAGCAGCGAAAACGGGCTGGAACTGGATGCGTGTAGTCTAGGCCTTAAGTTGTTTTTGAAATGACCGATTTAATTGTTCCCTATCGTAAAACTGGTGTGTTTCTACCTAAATACTGAGCTATACTATTTTAATACATTAAGTTTCGATTATGTACCCCTACAAGTCATTACAAAAATGTTGCCAGTGATTCCCAATCTTGCGGCGCATGTGTCGTTATTGTCGCGGTAGGATAAACGATTAGTCGTAACCTATAAAAGTTTGGGAAACCCTTGACAGGTGTAGTATATTTGATTTATGGTAACTTAAGTAATTGATTATACACTAGCAAGGGCGTCGCCAGTCAAAATTTTGAAAAAAAGAAAAAAGAGATCCAATTTCACCATTTAACATTTTCATAACAATTGTAAAGGCTCTTCCTAAAAATACAGATGATGGATCAGGTGAGAAGGTTGGGGTGGGAGCGAGCGAAGCGTGCTCGAATTTTTGAGGTACACAGACAGACAGACAGACACAGATGGTGGATTAGGTTATAAGGCGAGTACAGCAGCGAGCGAAGCGAGCTCGAAATTTCGTTAAAGGGATTTTTGTATTCCAAGATTTTTGAGGGTCATGAGCCCATGACACCAATTACCCCCCCTGGGACCGCGCCTGACCGGGCAAGATGATAGATGGGTAGAGGATATGATTTGTAGGTAAAATAAATACAATTTGTTAAACAGTCTGAAGTAAAACAAGAGAAAAATATCTTAATTATAAAACATAATCTTCTCGGGTTTCTTGTGAAATTCTCGACTACTTTATTATTAAAATCTTGTAGGTTCTCAATGAAAATCTTTCGATGAACACTCATCATTGCAAGACCATTGAGCCGACGTTACACCATGGTAATTCTTAGTAAAGTTTAAATTTGTCTCAGGCTGCATTTCAGATCGCAACGCAACGAATTATAAATAGGATATAAGTGACCTGGCATTTGAATTATTTTTTCCAGTTCCTTAAGCACTTAAGTCCTATCGATTCCTCGCTGTCATGTAAAAGCAATTTCGCAAGATAGGTAGGTATTAATTTATATTCATACCACAGACATGACGAATGTTTCTATTCACTGCAGGAGTTTTTTGATTATACAACTACAAAATCAATTATGCATAATGTATAATGACATTTAATTTATTCCGTTAGCATTTATTATAATCTCTTATTTTATATTGCGGTGCCCGACTCAGGGTTTCATGTATGATCATATAATATATTTTTTAAACCAATTGTTACACATCTAGCTACTCTTTGTTAGCAGATCGAATGGGCGATACTTGGGTATAGGTGTAATCTACTTAATTTAATAGGAGAGGAACCTTCGTATAATATGTAGGTATTGTTTAGGTACATATACCTATTATAAGTAGTATTTCGTACCTGCTCCAAGTGATGACATTATGTTTATGCATAGATTTCTTATTTTCTCCAACTTTGAAGTCAAAGTATCCGCTAAAATAGATAATGCCAGCAAAATGATGAACATTGAGAGGAATACTGGCAGTAAATACATTCCAGAATAGAAATCAGTAGCTATCTGAAAACAAGAAGGCAGCTGTTGTATTTGTAGGTAGTTGTAACGCAGACACCACTAGTCCGATTTCTATGGTGAAAACGAAACCCTAGTTTTAAGTTAATCTAGGTTCGTCATCATCTATCGTTTACAAACAACTGTAACCAAGGGCGTTAGGTTAGCAGGCTAGGGCGGGAACGAGCGCGAAATTTCAGCGCGGTTCATTGGAACCGATTGATGGGTTAGTTTAGAAGGCTAAGGGCGGGAACGTTGAATGAACAAGAGTTTGATTTGAACATCACCAGATCGCTATATTTGCCGCCCCCTGGACGTGCCGCCCGTGTGCGGTGCATGCCTTGCACGCCCGCTTGTGGTGAGGCTGGGGCAAGATGATAGATAGAGGAAGTCGCTCGCTCCACTGCCTTTTACCATCAGGGTACACCTGATCAGTTTCATAACTTTATCCTTTTTTTCGAGTCTATAGTGTAGAGGGGTACAGCTCCCCCTACCTAGATTCAGCGTTACCTAGTAATAAATACACAATAAAGTCTGGAACATCGGCGCAAGGTTGCCTGTCTATCGGTATTTTATAGGATACATTTCGGAGAGTGCGCATCGGAATTGCACGACCTAATTCCAGCATCTCCATTCCGCCTTCGGACTACCAGGCGCGGGGAGGGGTTCCATTCTTAGGTTGTTGATATCCCATCTGCTCGTACGAAGCGATTTGCTTCTTCGTTCATTATGCGAACGGCTAAGGAATGGAACAGCCTGCCGGCGTCGGTATTTCCCGAAACCTACAACCTTGGGATCTTCAAGGCCAGAGTGAATAGGCATTTACTGGACCCGCATGCTCCATCGTCGACCTCATCGTCGCTTACCATCAGGCGAGATCGAGGTCAAATGCGGGTTTAGTTATACATTAAAAAAAATATAGTCCGATAGGACTCCAGACCTCAGTAAAATTAGACTACCTACCACAGGATAATAACTCACCTGTTCTTTAATCATAGCACTGACGATGCTTTGCATCATAATAAATTCCCAAATCATTATCTGACACGTGAAGGAGAATACCTATTAACAAACAATGAAAATACATGAATATCTTGTGATAACACTAATTTATCGCCTAAGTTGATACGAGTTAAAAATAGGTACATACAGAAAATTGATAAACCTCCATCAAATCCTCCAAAGCATTCAAAATGCAGTGTACACCAAGAACAAGTTGATGGCATGCTCTTTCATCCAGGTGTTTATATTCGTCAGTAATCCAAAATAACTTGGATACTTTACTTGATTTTTTACCATGGTCTTTCAGTACGTTCTCGACGTATTGTAGTCGTATAGTGACGAAGTAAATCATGTAGAAAAATAAAATCATTTCTGTGTAGGTTCCCACAATCGGCAGCAAAGCAATTAGTGTTGCAGAATGGAATCTATACTTTATCAGTTTGTCAAGTAGTATTATCCATAGCACGCCTACGATTACAGAAACTATTGCTGTTATGGTTGCAATGGACGATAGGTTACTGTTAACAGTTTTCGTATTGGTCATGTTAAGTTCTCTGTCGATTTTCTGCAATTTCACATATAACTGACTGTTTTGCTCCCCATTGCAGAAGTTATTTCGCCAAGCGACAACGCCGTTTATGCTTCCATTAATAAGGACACCAAGTCGTACAAAATAATCTGTAGTTTGAGATGTGAAAACAGTTTTCGAATTGAGCACAAAGTCGATAGTAAATACAATATTTACGGTGAAAATTAAAGCACTGTAGCATTTATAGAGTCTTGATGGAGCTGTCACGAATCTGTGCTGGATGTTCACTCGGTGAAAGCCAAGTAGTCTTTGTATGAAATGTATCGGTTGAAAAACCTTAATAAAATCTTCGTCTAAGATATCCTCGGACAGTGTTTCGATATTTGTGAGCTTCTCCATGATTGAAATTCTCTTTGTGACTAAAGTATTGTAAAGGCTGCTTCGATTTTATAGCTGACTCTATCTATTACAAAGTAATCAAATACTACCTAGCCTAGTCTCCTGAGACGTAATTCAATCAAATTGAAAGCGCTTGATGGACAACGCATTTTCATACAAATCGATCAGCAAACCTATTATATACGCGTTTTTATGTACTAGGCCGTAAAAATAACGGGTTGGTTACAAAAATAGTAAGGTTTTAAGATTTTCGACCTAGAAAGACTCGAATTGATCTCCCTGATGCGCATGCGCTATGAAATCGAGAGTGGTGTGATCTGACGGTATACTGTGAAGAAAATTCAGACTTAAAAAAAATTCAAGATGGCGACCAGTAGAATTCTTCCATACAAAATCCTGTATTGCGATTATTGTAACCGACCCGTTATTTTTGCGTCCCAGTGTATTATGGAAGTTGTAGCCCAGAAACTAAAAGATACGGTCTGCATGAATAATTTTTTTTTCTGTTGATATTGATTTTCAATTAAAATAATTATGATTTGGGTAAGTTATAAGTAAAACAACAATTATGAAAATAAATTATATTGTCTAAACTTGTAAAACTTGAATAACAACAGACTTCCCTTAAATTCTATTTAATTAGCGACAGAAATAAGCACATTGGTATGATGATAAAAGTTAAAAAAAATAAACATTTACTATAGATGAATATTAAAAAATAAAACAAATTAAAATCTTACATTAATAGAAAATAAGATTTTTAGCACTTAGTTTTATAAGTTTTGGACAAGTCCACTAAAAAGACTGAAAATATTATTTTCTATTGAGTAAAATGAAGTTATACCGAGTAACGACACAGGTTGTAAATAATAATTGTCGGAGTTGTTCAGGCCCTCCGTAGGCCACCGACATGGCTGCGACAGGTAGCAGCCGGGCAGCTAACTCCGAGGCACGGAGGGGTTCAGATGAAAATGTGCCACTAACGATCACCCATCATGGTTCCGACCGCGCCCAACGATGCTTAACCTGCATGATCACTTTCGGACTATGCTCGCAACAACGTATTCAAATGGTAACAATATTATAAACTAAAACGTATTACATTTAATAGGGATACCAACTAATTTTTATTAGTTTCTTGTCCCTCTTATAAATGATACGCAGTACACTTTATAATAATAACACAGACAGATTTAAAAAAATGCATTGAGCCTTAAAAACAAAAAACTTTTTTTTAAAATCATCATCATGAGCAGCTTATTAATGTCCCCACTATCGGGACACAGACCTCCCTTTGCACAAGTGGGTATGGGTATGGGCCACGATCCACTGAGCGGGCGGGATTGGTGGATTTCACATACCATCGGAAACTTCATTTCTTCAGACATGCAGGTTTCCTCACGATGTATTCCTTCACCGTTAGAGCAGTCGGTAAATGTACGCAAGTCTTCGAAAAAATCCGAAAAACTCGTTAGTACATGGTATTCAGCATTGCATGGTTTCGTACCTATGGCATAAGTTAATTTTAAATGATTAAGTGCTTTCTCACTGACGCTACAATGTTATGATTTATTTCACTACTTACAACAACAACAACAACATAATAAATAAATGTAATATATCTCTCATCCACTTACATCAAGGTACAAAATCTTATAAAAGATTGGCAAGGCAAATTAATTCTAAGGCGCCGCACAACCTGAAATGCCTCGAGCGAAACGTTATTCAGTATCTTATTCTAGAGTTTAGGTATGTTTTTTAAGGTATGTTGTATCAAGATCATTTTCAGTTTTAATTAATTTCCGGTAGGTATGTACTCGAATGTAGATTGTCACTTTTTCACACCTATAGGTACTTTTTTTTGGAATTATTTATGACGAAGAATAACGTCTCAAATTGTATTTGAGACATTTGCTGTCATTATTATGACGGCAACCTAAGTATTATCTAGACGACCCATCTAAGAACTACATACTCGTATGTCATAATACTTGCAAGAGACAAGAATATGAATTTTGCCTCCTAAAACCCAAACTTAATGAAACTAATGTGCATAAAAAACAGTGATAAATGCAAGAATACATTTTAATACCTATCACTATTTACTGGGTGGTATAAATAGTATGCAAACTGGGGTAAAAGTCCGTAAATATAAAAAAATACGTTAAAAATAAATATAGAAATTCGGGTAAAAATACGACTTGAATAAAAATGTAGGTATATTTTTTTTCCCATAAAGTAGTTCATATTCAAGGGTACTTTTACTCATCCAGGTTTGAGCACATTAACAGCTGTGTTATTCATTATTAAATAAACTACGCCTGGTCCCGAATTCTAAATCTACTGAAAAGTAGAAATCTAATAAGTATGGTCACACTAATTGTGAAGTTTCGTCTATTGACATTGACACTTAGTCATTTTTTTGTGAAAAGGCAAAATTCCCTATACAGCCTACTTTTCGAAATCAAATGAAGGCTTTTTTAAGTTTTTCGATAAAATAACCGTCACCCCAAAGCTTGAAGAGTTACAAATAGAAAAATAATGATTGCAAATGTAAAATCTCGAAATGGTTTTGGATTTCCAAAACCAAAAAAAAAAAGTTTAACTAAGCTATTTAGCTTAGTTAAACTTTTCATTACATATCGAATTCTGATTCTGCAATCATGAATTTGAAATTACATGCAACTATTGCCAATGTGATAAATAATGTTGTCTGTGACTACCAGACGACATTTCTAATGGTAATGGCATTATTTCGGGGTGGCCGCCAAAGAAAATTAGGCGCTTTTGGACCCACGGCTACATACAAAAAAATTCAGGGTTAGCGTTGGTGCAAGACGTTTTTGTGATTTAACCCGGGTTAGGCACTAACTCTCGGGTTAACTCTCAATTCGACTTTCGGGCAAGCCAGCCTTACTCACGAACGAGTTTCGTTTAGCGATCATCACCAAAAGAGATTGGGCGGATCCCATACAAGCTTGGGACCCAATTATTTTTATCTTTTCGTCTTAAGAGTGACAGTTTCAGTTAGGTTTAGCTTTAGATATGACGGCCACCCCGGAATCGAAGCCAATTTCGCTAAAAACTATCGCCTATGCAAACCTTTTCGCGTCCGGTTCCAGCCCGGGTTCGGATTGCTCCATCCAATCGCGAAGCGCTGATTTGAAGTGGGAGGGTGGAACGTATGTGATTGCTTGTCCGCAGGAACCGTATTTTCCCGTATGTCTATCCTTTTTCGTCGCTCAGAAACATCGTTTGCTAGAGCGAGAAAGATAGCTTTCACGGAATCGGTCCGCCGAAGCCGAAGAGAACGGGTGCTTGGAAGCAATCTTTCTCGGTCTAGCGAACAATGTTTCTGAGCGACAGACAGAGATAGAGTCACGGGAAAATGCTGTTCCGTGCGGGAAGGTGGGGTTTAGCCCTAAAACCTGGTCAAGTGCCCAGTCAAGTGCGTTATAACTTGACTGGGCACTTGACCAGGTGTAACCAGGCCTAAGACGCCTTAGTAAGCGAACCGGAGCTCTTCTTTGTACCCCAGCTTGTCAAGCGCCGGGTTGCACGCGAAGTTGATCATGGGCGGCGGGCCGCACATGAGGACCACCGTATCGTCACCTGGAGGGAACAGGTGCTCGGCGATCATAGCGTCGTTCACGAAGCCTGTGCTGTATTGCCAGCCTGGAAAAAAATATTTAGTAATAAGTATTAAATTGTATTAAAATTATTGCTATTACACGAACCGTTAACTTTCAAGTTCACTGCTACATAGAGCCTTGATTTTCAGTAAAATGCTTAAAAAAAGAAACTAACAAATATCTGAAATAATCAGTGGTGGTTTTCTTTGTATCGCACAAAGAAAACCACCACTGGACCCACACCTCCGGCTTAGCCGTGGCCGGCGTGTTTTCCAATTTCGCCAGTGGTGGTCAAATCGAGCAACGTATTTTAGCATCGCTTATTTACATACATACATAAACTCACGTCTACAATATCTAAATATTTTGTGTCCACAGAGTAACCACCGACAGGTAGTTTCCATTTTTCGCCGTAAGATTTGATGGACGAACGTGATAAGTGGCGAGCCTATCGTCGTCTACTAGGTGTAGAATAGTATCCACAAAGACTCTGTCGCCTTGTACGACACCCACGGGAAGAGTTGTGGTGGTGCTATTCTTTATGGCCGGCACGACGCATTGGCATATTTCCTTCGGTTTAAGAGCGTCGGTGGCGTCGTGGCTAGGGCGTCGGACTCCCATGCGGGAGATCCGAGTTCGCAACCAGGCATTGCCATGTACCAATGAGTTTTTCGGCTTTTTCAAAAGACTTACGTGCTCTGACGGTGAAGGAAAACATCGTGAAGAAACCTCCACACTGAGATAACCAGTGTGTGAAAAGGGGCGGGCAATGGCAAACCCCAATAAATCTGCCACAAAGGTCGTTCTATGTGATTAATTCCGTAGAATGATCACGACCCTCAGCAATGAGGGAAAACGACTTAGAAGAAAGGAGACTAACCTTCATTAGCCCTATCAATGGTGTACCACAACTTGAATTGGTTAGGAAAGTCTTTTTGGTATCCCTCCAACTCCTTTCTAAGCAGGATATCGTCCTCAGACTGGTTAGCGAACAGCAGTCTTAACTCAGTGGGGTCGTCGACATCGGTGGAGATGTGTCGGATCAGCTGGAGCATTGGAGCGATGCCAGTGCCACCTGTGAAACATACAGCATGTTATATTTTAGATGTATTGTATATTCACAAACGTCAAAATATAAAATTTCTTTGATTGTATTCAAAGAGTATAAGTATATATACTATATACTTATACTTATATATATACTATATCCTGTTCATTTTGGGATGATCCTTTAGAACTTTCTTTGATGTATCATATAGGGATGTCTATGATTTCGGTGCTCGAATCATTACCGATCCGATTCTTTAAAATATCGATTAACTATTTCGATTAATTAATTCCCATTCCATTTAGTAAAAGTAAGTGCTATTGACAGGTGGATAGATAGTGTTTGTAGAATTGAGAAATTAGAATAGAACACATTTTATTAACTTTGGGCATAAAGACCTGGAGACCAATGACTATTTGCTCCATAAAAAAAGTCGTATATTTCATGCCAAAAATAATTAATTTTACATGCATTTTGTATCAATATCAAGTTATACTATGTACTAGTATGTAACAAAACGAAATGTATTTAAATTTTTTGTGTAGATAACCTGAATTATTGGTAACAAAGATTTTTTACAACTGCTTTTGTATATCATACCAAAAAAAAATTTCATAAAACATAAGTAGGTACCTACCTAGATTTTGGATAAGTACTACCTTAGATTGACAAACAATTTGCACAGCAGTTTGTGTTTGGATCTAACTTATCGTTTTATTAAGTAAACGTCCTCAAGGCTAAGTTATATAACTTAATAACTGATACTTATTTTTTGTACAGCTTATAGTTTTTTAGCAATCTACCTATTTTTGTATGCAACAGGAAATAATCTGTTTGGCAATATTTTTATACGAGTTGAAAGTCAAAGCAAGCTATGGCGGGGCCATTTTAACTCTTATAACAGCTGGTAAAAATTTAAAAAAGGTTCGCCTCTCCACTCTCTTGTTCTCCTACCAGAAACACACTTGTGCTTTATATAATTGTAATCTATGTGAAAATGTAAGAGCTCTTTCACAGATAAATACGTAAATAGCTATAGAACTAAACAAATACGGAAATGTGAATAATATACATCCATAAAACATCTGACATCGAAAAGACATGTGTGTATAAACATGAATAGGTACAGTGGAAATGGAAATGAATGTATTAAAAATAAAAATATTTCATTTTTAATTTTTTTGTTGGCTGTAGATACACAAATATTTACCTGCAATCATGTTAAGTTTCCTGACTTTGACTTTGGTTGGAGGGTCTTTCCTCATTTTCTTGACGAGGAAGGTTCCTTTGCTGGTATACTGCAATCTTCCAGAGGGGCCTCGCACGTCAATGGTGTCACCAAGCTTTAAGCTTTCCAAGTGCTGTGACATTTTTCCACCTTCAGGGAACTTCGGGTGGACATTTTTGAAGTACACCTGAAAAATTTTGAAGATCTATTGTCAAGATAATGTTTTAGTGATCTTTTAAGCTATGGTGTAGTTATAGTATAGTATAGTTCACCTTCTGTACAGTCGACCACAAGCTATAGTATACCATCTATGAAAAACCTTCGATTAAATCTCAACCTTATGTCCGCGCAATATGATACATTTCAAATTCTCACATTTTTGGTAGGTAGAACTGTGGTCGACTGTACAAGCGATACTGAGTTTAGTTTCTTGTAAGGAATACTTTATATCGAAAGTGTTGGTACTTTTTTCAAATCTGGGTATTATTTGTTTCTTTTAGTTTACCTATATTGTGTTGTCTTCATTGGTAATGTTAGATAGATAAAAAGACAGGCACTATATATTATAAATAATAGTATTATAATAATAGTAATTAAAAATAATAGTACAAGAAATATGAAGATGTAGTAAGTACAATACAAGGGTGGTTTTGTGGCTTAGATCGATCACTCACTTCCAGGTCCAGTCAACTTCTAATAGTAATTGATCTTACGTAATTGGATCTTGGATTTTAATATTAATAAAGGTTTTAGATGTGTAATGTAGCAGGAACACGGCCAACAAACCAGTATTAGCTATTTTTATGTGTAATTTATCTTATCCTATTATATTAGTAAAAAACACAATGAATTTTTGGAAGGCGAAGTGGATGAGCGAGCTTTTTTAATTTTCAACAGCTGTGGATGGGAGTGTAAAAGGCCCCGCCATACCTTGGCTTTCTACTCGTATGTAGAATAAATTATAAACGACGATTACGCCGCCCGTCCCGATCGACCTCAAATTGTCATTGGTCTACCTATCATTAATTATTTAGGTACATAACATTCCTACACTATTACAATTTACCTAAAAATATGTATGTACTTATGTAATATCAAGTCGAAGTAAATCGATTGCGAGTTTATCTCACTCTACTATCAACGATAATTTATTTTGATTTACATTTTTATAAGTTTCACTAGTCAGATTTATTTATCTCTAGACTTTGTGAACGTAGTATTTAATCGGCTAATTGTTTTAGATAAGGCAAAAATATGTGTAATTAGTAATTAAGTACTAATTATACATCAAGCATTATGCATCAAGCATGCATTTTAAGATAATTATAAAACTAGTTTATGTAGCACAAATTGAAAGTAGCTCAGCGTGCTATGGAAAGAGCTATGCTCGGAGTATCTCTGCTGGATCGAATCCGAAATGAGGAGATCCGGCATAGAACAAAAGTTATCGACATAGCTCATAAGATTAGCAAGCTGAAGTGGCAGTGGGCCGGTCACATCTGTCGCAGAACCGACAACCGCTGGGGTAGACGAGTTCTGGAGTGGAGACCGCGTTTGGGCAAACGTAGTGTGGGACGCCCCCCTGCTAGATGGAGCGACGATCTGCGCAAGGTGGCTGGCAGCGACTGGATGAGAAGAGCCGAAGATCGGGCTCAATGGCGCGCCCTGGGAGAGACCTATGTCCAGCAGTGGACTAGAGTAGGCTGCTGATGATGATGATGTAGCTAGGTACATTACAATTATATCAAATAAGAGTGTGTTCCAAAACAAGTTGAAATTATTAACGTAGACAGATGTACATGTTCCATTGCTTGTTAATATGTTATGGTATGGTATTTATGGATGTGACAGTTATGATATGCTATG
This sequence comes from Hofmannophila pseudospretella, assembly GCA_947369225.1. Lineage (NCBI taxonomy): Eukaryota > Metazoa > Arthropoda > Insecta > Lepidoptera > Oecophoridae > Hofmannophila > Hofmannophila pseudospretella. Next base: position 9,729,141 of record OX376316.1, read on the forward strand.
TTATGGTATCATAAAGTACTATGGAGACGGGTAGATTGTTTTTTCTGTTTGATGATTGATACTAGGCGCCATAAGGAGAACAGGAATTGTAGTTCTTTACCTTAATAACCAAGTCGACATATCCCTTCTCTTCGTCACTGGACACTGGTGTGTACGCCCTGATGACGAGATCATCATTTATTTTAACTGAAAGGTGGATGTGCTGTCCGATCGGCAAACCTGGGAAAAAGCACAGAATTTTATTAGGAAATTATTTTTAATATTATTGTATATTTCTGGAACAGAACACAGGAACGGACTGCGGAGGTCAGCATTTATTGTTACTTTTTGCTCACTGATTTTATTTAGTTTAGTATAACCTATGCTTAAGTTCCTACTTGTGCATGATCTATCAATACTTTGTCATCTTACCGCACAAATAAACTTATTCTTATATATTTTAATATTATTAGACATATAGCAACTGAATATGATAGTAATGATTATTGATGTAAAACACAAACAAAATATGATCATGAAGTCATTATTTGCATCTCATATAAATACTAATTCCCCCAAAAACAAAATGGTGAAAAATTCTTGCAAAATTGCAAGACCACTGTTTTGTGGTCACTACCAGGAAAACACATCTAAGGAAAAAGGGAATTCCATTCTTGACAGTTGTGTATTTTATTTCTGTCTAGTCACTTGATGTCATAGTCTGATTCAATAACATCACATCATAGATTCCTAGAAGTTATAAATTAAACAATCTACCTAGTCTAGTAATTACATGGAATACTTTGGTAATTACCTAAAACATGCTCCGGAGTTGGCAATCCAAACCGGAACCTCCTGGTGTCATGGCTGAGCTCCTCCCGTTCTATGAGAGGCAGTGCATACTTGGTGCTGGGGTCGACCAGTGCAACGAGTTTCTTGCTCTTCTTGCTTTTTCCCCATAAGCATTTGGCTAGTACAGATGACAGGACCACCACCGATCCCACACCTGCTATTAAGGTTAAGATCTGTAAAGTTTTGAAAAATTGATTTGTTTTTAAGAATATAGTGGTATTTCTGACGAATATTCTTTGTGAAGTAATTTCATTGTTCGACTAATTCACTGTCATAGTAAATAACTAGCATAAAATTAAAACACATTATTAATCACTGTCATAGTAAATAACTAGCATAAAATTAAAACACATTATTAATTATAGCGGTGAGACAGTTTTATAGCAAACAAAGGTCACCATGTTTTGTGAATATGATGTGTCATACAATAATGAACGGTAATAGGCATGTAATAGGTAAGTACCTACATAATAAATACAGGAAATATCAGGTAATATACAGGAATAATTATCTTTAAATGAAGGGAATGTCACATATTGTTACAATAAAGTTTCATTCATCACTGTCAACTTTACTTTCCCACTGTTGGGGTAAGTACAGGTCACCAACAAGAGATTGGGCCATGACATGATCATCCTTGCAGACCCAGTGATTAGTGAATATTTCATTTACTCTATTATTTTTACTTGTCGCTGCCCATCTTGTAGAATGGTAAATAAATATAACAAAGCATGCAGTAAGTATTGTGAAATAACCATGCCGAACAAGTACAATTTCAGAGTTCAAAGTGCATAAAACACAAAACAAGCAAAGAATACATACTGGAGTGTTCTCTAAAAAGTCAGTCACTGCTACTTCTAGGTTACTCATGATTTATGTTAAAAAAGGAACTTAGTTCCTGTTTCACAACTGACAGGCAAACTCACTACACTTACACTACACCAAGACGTGATTGACGTTATTTATTGATAATAAAATGACACTACATTGGGTATAAAATTAAATGGTCTCTAACCAATGTTCAACAACTAACAACTATGTATTGAAAAGGCCTTGAACCTCTTATCTCGGGATTTACAATAAACACAGTCACGTAGAACGATTACATATCAAATACTGACGCGATGGCGATCATTTCGAGAGGTTAAGTAATAAAGTGAATCGTAATGAACCAAACCAACTTGAACAAAGAGCTATGAAGAATTTAGGTTATGTGTACTAACCAAACTCATTATGCTTGAATTCAACCGTAGCAATCGAGCGTTTTAGCGTGAATAGCATTATAAATAAAATAAAAAGCTATCGTAATTTAATATTATCAGTTCGATAATATCGAAGGGAAACGATAAGTAAAACAAATGAATTTGATTAACACTTGAAGAACTACAGTAAGATTAGATTGGTTGGCAGTGGGGTTTTGTACACATTTGCATACTTACGACGACTTTAGAATTAATGTTGAAAGACATTTCTTCTTCTTTCACTGATCCAGTTAAGTCACAGTTTAAAACACTTGTTTCACGGCCGCCAACTTCCAATCAATGTTTGTGATGTCTGTCAAGGAAAATTACTATATATACTCACTACTAACGCGACAAAAGCATGTGACTCAAACAAGAACAGAAGCTCATGGTGGCTCTCACGGTTCGGCCTATGAGAAATGTTGGAACACGAGATGATTTATTTTAGAACCGCGATAATCAATTAGGTACATACTTATGTCATTTACCTTTCACTGTTTTGGGAGATGACAAACGCAGCGCAGTAAAAATAGACCGCAAATTAAATGAACAGAAAGGAATATTTTCGTCGATATTTTTAGTAGGTATACATACTTGTTAAAAATAGGTGCGTGCATACATTTATTGTTGAATATATAATTTTTGAAAACTTATTGAACACATTGTTATTATAATTATATCTGCGTGTTATGTTTATATTTAGGCAATCGCATAAGTTTTTTCAATAGTTTTAAATTTTGGCGCAATTTGTCTGTCGATTGCTAGAGAATCTGATTGGTCAATTATTATTTCGTCGAGCAATCATGGCAATATTTCTGATCGTGCATAAAGGCTCTTCCACACAGGCTGTTCTGTATTAGTTTCATTAGTATGAATCATTACATATATCAAAGAGGATATTGGTCTGGATTCCCGCATGGAATGGCCGCTAAACTTAAATTTAAGTTCAGTCCGCCTGTCTCTTTCGTTATCGGTAAGAAAAAAAAGTAGTTTAATACCGTATGTACGTGATCTTAAACCGCACTACAACTGCACACTGATGACGCGAGACGACATTAAAATTTGCAAAACGCACTACTGGCACTGACTGCACTGCACTACCATTGCCGCGGAGCAGTGTGGCGTGACAATTAGGCCTGTACTACACTCATCCGGTCCAGCCCCGGTTCGGTTCCCTGCATCTAATCAGGAAACAGCCGAAGCGCTGACTGACTTAAAAACCTTGACCAATGGCCATAGATTAAACAGATAGTTTGCACTTTAAATATTTTTAGTTTTATCGATGAATGTCTAACTGGAGAACAGACAATGCCCACTTTTAGGTATTGTAAGCTAAAGCTACGGAATACTATCGAATTTAAGGAATGTACTGGTGTACCTTACATATAAACCAGTATCCACAGAAATCGGAGTACTACTACTAGGTACGCCCTCTCCTCTAGAACAATGACGTGTGAAATTACAGGGAGCCACGAAGTTGACCCATAGGTGACTTACCTACTTTCATACGTTTCAGTGCCCGACTAATCGCATGCGCAAACTGGCAGACGGGATTTCCTTATAAAACTTCTCTAGCGAGCAATCTACATAGAGGTGAATTTCAATATCTTTGCCAAAATCCTATCGAAGCATTCCCGGTTCGCATCTTTAGTGTGGGTGAGCCATAATAATTTTAAGGTTTTCAGCAAAAAATATTACCTGCGTCTTGATTCTGCATTTTAAATTCATTTTTTATTGCAGAAATAAAACGCATACTTGCGTTTTGATTCTGCATTTTAATCACAATTTTTTTTTGCAGAAATAAGACGCAATGGCAGTAGAAGAATTTTCCTATTTCCCTAACGCCACAAGAGATTACCTCGTTACAGACTACAGCGAAACGTTGATGTGTGCCGGTCGAGTCTGAGTTCCGGCAAGGAACCCATGCTAGGTAGTTTATTTCTATATCCATCCTCCATCTTTGCCCTTCGACCACGTCACGCCCTTACTTACATCAGGAGAATTATCTTCTGACATGATCGACATCCTAATTCTAATGATAAACAAGTAAATAAAACTATTCGCTTTGTGAATGTAGCAGTTGTGTAATTGGTAGGTACGCGGTTTAAAAAACTTAGTTTATTATAAATCTTCTTACAAACATAACAATATAAAAATATAAGTTTTGCTCCGCTTACAGGAGCGGTAAAGCGCTAATAACTTAAAATTATTTTTATGTCAATAAACTAGCCATTAAGTATAAATAACCCTGATGATGATTTTTCTCTACATAATTTGTTAATCTCGAAGAGACGGACGCTATAACTTGTTGGTATCGACGATCTCGCGAATGCTTTGAGTCACTCCTGTCACCAGGACGAACGATCCAAAGAATATGAGGATTACATCTTTGATGAGAATCCAGTTGTATTTGCCGAGACCTCTCTCCCAGTAGAATATGAGGTGCATGATGGTTGGAGCAATGAGGCCCAGGAAAGAGTAGAAGAAAGCCCCTTCTAGACCGATCACTTGCTCTAACCGAGGCAGAGTTGCTGCTGATGCCACTGAAAATGAAATATACAAAATATCTAGATAGGTACTGTTTAGATAATTTCTATATAAATAGAGCCGTGTCGTGCCCACCATAAAGAATGGCACCACCTCAACTCTTCCCGTGGGTGTCGTACGAGGCGACTATGGGTCTATGGCGCGCATCAACTACGCTCAGGGTTCTGTCGTGTTGCGATGTACTTACACATATAAAACATTGTTTATGAACTATATACGATATATTTCACTTGAAACCTGGTGCGTACAAAAGGCAACTTATGAGTGAAATTGGGTCTAACTAGGAAAAATCGTGAATAACGTGCTTTACACACACACACCTTCCCTCACACACACCCTCTCTCTCTCACACACACACACACCCTCTCTCTCTCTCTCTCTCTCTCTCTCTCACACACACACACACACACACACACACACAACCTCTCACACCATCATATCCTTCCTTTATTGATATTTCTTGTTCCCCTACCCCCTTTCCATACGCTTTCTTACCAGTGTAGCCAATGCGAACACACTCTCAGGATTGCTTGCGCGCTGTTGGGTACCTATTTCTGCGACACGCGAGGCTTAAATGGTCTTGCGTCAAACTATGTTGATCGCTACATAAAGCTATGATGATGCAATAGTTGAATATAGTTTCTTACAATACCGTAGCCGCTGCGAAGACAGCTCTCATGATAGCTTGCGCGTTGTTGTGGTGTTTCTCGTGCACGCGAGTCTTGGGGTTGGGTGACACTATCTCCATCGGCACATGATGACGCAATAGTTGAAGATAGTTTCTTACCAGTAGCCGCTGCGAAGACAGCTCTCATGATAGCTTGCGTGTTGTTGTGGTGTTTCTCGTGCACGCGAGTCTTGGTGTTGGGTGACACTATCTCCATCGGCACATGATGACGCAATAGTTGAAGATAGTTTCTTACCAGTAGCCGCTGCGAAGACAGCTCTCATGATAGCTTGCGCGTTGTTGTGGTGTTTCTCGTGCACGCGAGTCTTGGTGTTGGGTGACACTATCTCCATCGGCACATGATGACGCAATAGTTGAAGATGGTTTCTTACCAGTAGCCGCTGCGAAGACAGCTCTCATGATAGCTTGCGCGATGTTGTGGTGTTTCTCGTGCACGCGAGTCTTGGTGTTGGGTGACACTATCTCCATCGGCACATGATGACGCAATAGTTGAAGATATTTCCTTACCAGTAGCCGCTGCGAAGACAGCTCTCATGATAGCTTGCGCGATGTTGTGGTGTTTCTCGTGCACGCGAGTCTTGGTGTTGGGTGACACTATCTCCATCGGCACATGATGACGCAATAGTTGAAGATGGTTTCTTACCAGTAGCCGCTGCGAAGACAGCTCTCATGATAGCTTGCGCGATGTTGTGGTGTTTCTCGTGCACGCGAGTCTTGGTGTTGGGTGACACTATCTCCATCGGCACATGATGACGCAATAGTTGAAGATGGTTTCTTACCAGTAGCCGCTGCGAAGACAGCTCTCATGATAGCTTGCGTGTTGTTGTGGTGTTTCTCGTGCACGCGAGTCTTGGTGTTGGGTGACACTATCTCCATCGGCACATGATGACGCAATAGTTGAATATATTTTCTTACCAGTAGCCGCTGCGAAGACAGCTCTCATGATAGCTTGCGCGTTGTTGTGGTGTTTCTCGTGCACGCGAGTCTTGGTGTTGGGTGACACTATCTCCATCGGCACATGATGACGCAATAGTTGAAGATAGTTTCTTACCAGTAGCCGCTGCGAAGACAGCTCTCATGATAGCTTGCGCGTTGTTGTGGTGTTTCTCGTGCACGCGAGTCTTGGTGTTGGGTGACACTATCTCCATCGGCACATGATGACGCAATAGTTGAAGATAGTTTCTTACCAGTAGCCGCTGCGAGGACAGCTCTCATGATAGCTTGCGCGTTGTTGTGGTGTTTCTCGTGCATGCGAGTCTTGGTGTTGCGCCAAAAAATCTCCATCGGTACATTATGATGCAATAGTTGAAGACATTTTCTTACCAGTAGCCGCCGCGAAGACAGCTCGCATGATAGCTTGCGCGATGTTGTGGTGTTTCTCGTGCACGCGAGTCTTGGTGTTGCGCCAAACAATCTCCATCGGTACGTAGAACTGAAGAGTGTACGTGAAGAAGATGGCCAGTACGATGAAACACTTGGCCATAAGTGCGGCACTGGAAATGCACAAATTTCATAATTTTAGGTAGGTACACGTACAATAAAAAAACTGTAAGGCTTGTGTAGTGTAGTATTTAATTATACCCACTTAGACAGTCACTCGCTTCTATTACATACCCATAGGTATCAGAAACTTGAATAGCTATTTCCTTTTTGTTTTGTTTTTCCCGTTTGTTATTTTCTATTTGTGAAATAAATTTAACTTAACTTTTTACTTTATTGTTGTTGAGTATTTTCTTAAAATTGTCTGAAATAGTGACAACTTTAACGAACTGAAATTAATTATACTGTGAATTAAAATTTTATATGCACAGAAATTGTACGTAGGAACAACGTAATAAATTTATTATTATATATTCTTTGGTAGATAGTACTTATTGTTTCCATGGCGCAGAAGGAATTATCTAGGGCAAAATATTCTAAATTCTACAGGCCAACCAACAATTAAAACTTACATTTCTTCGGTCGGCAAATTCAGTGTTATGCTGCCTTGAGCTGAATCGCCATAGCGGATGTAGCCAAGGAAACCCATGAACATGTATAGCAGGACCACCACAGACATGGTAATGTTGAGAACCCCCGGACAACCCAGGAAGTGCTGGGGTTTAGCCATGGTGTTCTCCACGGGTAGGACAACGCCGATGCCTTCCATTGCGAAGATAACTGTACTGAAATAGACACACACAAATTGAAGGCTACCATACGATTAAAAAATTATCTATACAATAGTCCATTACAAACGGTACATACAAGTAACGTTATCCTAACGTTATCGTTAGTAATGTTATTGAGAGGTCTTATGCAATAGGTACTCCTACTGGAGTTATTGAACGGAAGCAGATCGAACCCATAGAAATCTCTTTTTCGATTTTCTTGATTTCTATGGGTATGGTCTGCTGCCGTTTCGAATCACTGCAGAGTGCTAACGCCATAAAGCCTAAAAATCCACTATAAACTATATTCTAGAACAAACTACAGTCGACTTACCCGATGAATAGAGGCAATTTCCCAATATCCACGGACATAGGTCTTACACCGAGATGGGGGAAGTCGAAGGCAATGTAGTACAGGCAGATCAAAAACGTCAAGACGAGAAGAATGTTCGCGAAGCCCGAGAATGGTGCCAGATACTTCAAGTTTTTGATCTGTGTGAATATCAGAAGCGGGACCAAGAACATCAGGCAGTACATATTCTCGTTAATCCCGTTGTCAGGGTAGTAGTGATCGACTATCTGAAATAAGTTTGGAAAGGTTTTAAGATTAGTAAGGTCATATAGCGTATTAGGTATATAGCGGAGATATATAGACGTTAAATAGTCGGTCCCGGTTGTTGTAGTTCGACAGAAATCGTTTGATTATATGTCAGAGGCTTACGGAGTTACAGAGTCTGAACGACTCTGACATTACCTTATATGCCATTATCTTATGAAAGGGGGTCGGGACTTGCGGATCTTTTGTGCCTACCCTATTTTACACACTGGTCATCTCAGTGTGCAGGTTTCCTCACGATGTTTTCCTTCACCGTCAGAGCTGTCGGTAAATGAACATAAGTCTTCGAAAAAACCGAAAATCTAATTGGTAAATGACATTGCATGGTTTCGAAATCGGACCTCCCGCATGGGAGTCAGACGTCCTAAGATCTTATTACCTAAAGTCTAAAGAATTGACTCTCGTAAAGTATGTTGCTAATTAGCTTTTTGTATCATTTAACTTTAATGTGGATAGTTGATGAAATATGAAATCATTTGGTCTAAGAGACCGGTAGCTAAAGCACGCGTGTGGCATGTAATTAGTCACTGCGGAATGACACCATGCCACAAGTCCAAGATCTGTACCTACCTGTTTCACAGATGCGACGAGTAGAATGACGTAGACCGCACAGGCGCCAAGAATGGTGAAAGCCATTGCCCAGTCTATAAATATCCTGAAACACGCGACAAACGTCACTGCCGGTATTTCCTGTCATCTGTCATGCAATTTTGTACACACAAAGTTAAGTTTGAATACAAAAAATTATATTGGTTGCGATTTGATGCACTAAGTAAGTATTTTATTACATGGTGGGCGGAGTGATGATGTATTGGCACAGGCTTAAAGTGCTTGTGGCTTCTATGAAAGGTCTTCGATTTCCTACTGAGAATTAATGTGTTTATGCCCCTTTGGGGCATTTCATTTCATTTCTTTTTGATGCTTTCATCACTAAATGCTTATTCGCAATCTGGGTGTCATTTGATTATAGTTACTTGTGTTAATCCTACTGTCACGTATATATTTTTTACACATTAAGAAAATTCTTCATTGTACCATTCAAACTAAGCTAAAATTCCTGTCTAAGAATGGTCCAAATGTGGATTCGATCCGGCGATTTTGCCCTGCAGTCTCGTGTCCTAGCCTTTGAGCTATTGTCGTTTCAAATAGGACTCCCATTGGAAAAGTTATGAAAATTATAATTATGATTATAAGTTTATATATTTTCCGTGTCATAATCCTATCTTATCTTATGATAGGGGGCCGGGAATAACCCCAGCTGCACTTCAACCCTTGAGGATCTTTTGTGCCTACCTCATTTTACACACTGGTCATCTCAATGTGCAGGTTTCCTCACGATGTTTTCCTTCACCGTCAGAGCAGTAGCTAAATGTACATAAGTCTTCTAAAAACTCCGCATGGGAGTCCGATGTCCTAATCACGATGCCACCGACGCTCTTTTTCCGTGGCATAATTCTCTTTTTCTAAAATACAGCGATGCATAAATTGGTTCTACAGGTCGCCGGTCTCGGACTGATTCGTGAGTCATCAAAACTGTTTAACTTCCATGAAATAAATCAAGATGATTGGTCTTCAATTCTACATAAGTACCTACCTACTTATTTCATTTGATAACCTTCACAGATTTTTACGACAAGCTTTTCAATAAGAACGTAACGTTACGTATTGAAATTCTAAATGATGTTATTAGAACAGCCAACAGATTCAATTGTTATCGTGTGACGATGAAAAGAATTACAATCTATACTTTACATCTCTATAGTCTATAGAAAAATAAGTGTATCAGTGCGAGTTTTGGAAGTAATTTTCAGTTTAGAAATAAAATGTTACAATTTTGTGTGTGTGCCTAGTAATAAAACAAGACCCCACTCACGATAAACTATATCTTTATAAGAACACCGCCCTCTATGAGAAAAAAATAATTTTCATCGTAATAATGTGATTCAATTTTTCAATTCCATATTATATACTTACATTAAAATATTACTGAACCTATCTCATTTATTTTTATGGGATACTTTTTGTACAAGTATCAGCTAGTAAATAAATGAACATGGAAGCTCACCAGGCTTTAGGTTCAGGGAATCCTACCTATATGTATGACCTATGTGAGGTTACCTACACATTATTTTTGCTGAAGTCTTGGATTAATTTAAACTTATAAATATAAGTATCTGAAATAAAAATATTTATTTTCTAACTTACCTGACGCCTGTTGCCATTTTCCTCAACGGCCGAGGACCAGTAGCGAACACTGCTTCCGCTGTTTCGGCATATCCTAACACAGGTACTTTACTCACTCTGGACACTTCTTGTGACGTTTTCACCTGAAATAGTCAATAAGAACCATGTTTGAATCCTTCATGAATGTTTATAGAGTTACGTTATTAGTTTAGATGTAGGTATAAGAATAGACTATAAAAACCGTTCAGATGAAGAACGAAGAAAAACGTTTATAAAGTAGGTTACGTAATTGAAAGGAAAACAGGACACATTCTCTATCCATACTAGGGTTCTATCTATGGGTCCGGTGAGAATTACAAATCCCAGAAAAGTGCTCAATCTTTGTATACAAGTAATTGAACCAGATGAAACCAGGAAAGAATGAAAAACTATGTCAAGACGTTGTAGAATTTAACACGAGGACTAGTTTTTTTTTTATCAGGAGAACAGACGAGCAAACGAGCCACCTGATGGTAAGCGGTCACTGTCACCCGTAGACATCTCATAGTCATACCACTATGACTCTGTGCTCTTGTTTGTCTGGTATGTACTCTTTCTTGTACGTGAAGATAAAAAAGTCTGTTGAATCTGAAATTATCTACCAGCAATTGGAAACTGTGATTGATTTACTCCTTGACCACCGCTGTACTAAATTGATAGCTACTTATGGCAATAATGAATGTTCTATTTTTATATTCTTACCAGTAAAAATACGCAGTGTGTACAAATATATCCCAGGATTATAGTACCGAATATCCCCACAACGGCACCTGCATTTTTAAAAGCAGCTGGCATAGCCAATATACCGGATCCTAATGAGGCCTTCAGGAGATTTGCGAATGATCTGACGTCCCTGAAGAATGAAAACATTTATTTATTATAAACACATTCAAATGAAATATGTATTTAAGTATTTTTATATCGAAGGAACCGACACGTGCACAGCCCCCTGTCTAACCTTATTCTCCGTGCCGGATTAACCAATAGGCTAAGTAAGCAGTTGCTTAGGGCATCACGTCTCGGGGTGCACCAAGTCCACAACCAAGACACGTGAGCATTGCCCCCCAGCCGCGGTCCCAGGGGGTCACGGGCGCCGAAATGTTGAGCTCCCTTCGCTTTTTCCTGTCCTAGCTCTCTCATCTATCCCATCATTTATGACGGAACTTCTGCGATTTCGCTGCAATTTCGAGCTCGCTTCGCTCGCTCCCATCCTAGCCTTCTAACCTAATCCACCATCTATATCTGATCTGGCCCGAAAATTCGAGCTCACTTCGCTCACTCGCCCTAGATTCTAATACAATCATTATCTGTGTCAGATCTGCGCCAATACTACCCTGGTTCTCTAACCCAGAATACAGCAATGCAAGCTTTGGAAAACAGTGTTACCTCCCTAGGCGACCATGCACATCAGGACTTACCATCTTTAAACCCATGGATGAATGAAAAAATAGTCTCCCTCCCCAATTAGTTCCTACCTTCATGTTCAAACCCATTAGGTAATATAACGCCATTGTTACTGCAGCACTATCTTTAATTTCGTGTGTATATTGCATCAGCTATTTCACAAGACAAGGAGGGCAGAGAGTAAATTACATTTAATATTAGTCACTATAATGTTCAGTCTCACTCGCCTTGAAGATCCCCATGGTTGTAGGTTTCGGGAAATATGGAGGCCGGTGCATCCATAAAATACTAGCTGCCTATTAAGAAAGTGTCATGATGATCTATACTCTAGAGCTATGACGTATAGGTAGAAAGGGACAGGGACTTATTTTAATAAAGGTACAATTTTCAAGACGCGACGCACAAAATGTACCTACCTGTCTATTTATAAGGGTATAAATAACTATTTTAAAATAATAAAGTTCTCTGGCGCATCCGTGGGTTAGTGTGTGAAGGTTAATCTCTGAAACGTTTGAACGGATTTTGTTCCGATTTTCACTGATACTTAAGCATAGATTGGTTTCCGAGTTTCCAGGGATGGTCTCTTACATCCGTGCGAAGTCAGGTCGGGTCACTAGAATAAACAAGTATTGTACGTAGATACTTACGAATTTGGATGTTCTAATTTTCTATTTTGAAACGGGTCGTAGGCCTTCTCCATATCATTTGGTTTGCATTTAGTGTTAATTGTGTTGATGGAAATCGTCGACGGGAAAACTCCATTTTCTGTTATAATGGTTCTGTAATCAGATAAAAAAGATAGTTTAATCTATATACCGGTTTTTTCTCTTTAATAGCGAAAGGAATTTGATTTCGTAATTTTTAAAATCTGAACTACTATTTCAATGTCAGTGAGGGAATCTATAGAACGAATTACAACGACAGTTTTCCTGACAACCATAAAAAGTTTGCGTCAGTTCTCTGTGACTAGTATTGTTAGACGGCTGTCAACGTTAGAGGCTAGACCAGATAATAGATAATAGATATCGGGGGTTTAATTACATTTTTAATGTATAGTTATTCTGTCTGCTATGATTATGTAAGTGTAGATACTTCATAATCTGGTCGACAAGGTAGGGTAGGATAATAATCGTAAAGTCACAATAAAATATAAATAGTTGCCGGTATCTTGATTTTCCTTGTACTAGTACCTTGCTTTTATACTTACTGCATTGGGTAACACTTGACAATTGTAACACCTAACTGAATTCTGTCTACTAATTAAACAGGCTTTTCTAAAGGCATTTTACTGGATTAAAGAGAGGTAAGTACTCTTGATAACCCAGAATTACTAAACGTTCTTTAACAAAAATCATTCAAACCTGATTTGTTTCGAAAAAGCGTTTTGTAAAAAACGGAGATTAGTCAAATATAGCTTTTAGCATTTTAATGTAGGTAATGAATGATCTTTTGCTGCGTAAGCACTTAGGTATTTGGATATGCGACCTAGTATGACGACGTAATATGGAGAATATTGTACTGTAGTTATGATAATGTAGGTATGTTATTATATATGTATAGGTTTGTTTGAACGAAATACTAGTATAATATAAAAGGATTAGTAATGTTTAAAGTCTTAAGAAATTGATGGTCATGCTTAGGAAGTGCTGATACTGAATTACAGAGTTTTAGTACTGTTTATATAGAAGAAATAGAATTGTTTTAGGCAGAAGTAGATTTATATAAAAAAGGTTACCTATACTTCAATATCCTGTGATGTGTGATGATGATGTTAATGAGTCATTATGCGCGAGTTCGACTCGCACTTAGCCGGTTTTATTGTGTATTTATAAGAAGATTCAGTTTACTGTTTTGTTCTTCAAAATCTTTTATTAGATTGAAATACTTAAGCCGAGAAAGCACTTAAAAGAGTTGGAAAATATTTACTTACCTATACGCGTTGCCATAAATCCACAAGAAGTATGTATTAGGTACATAATAGTACTTTATTTTAAACAGCATAACCATGCTAAAGTAAAACGGTTACTTTCAGTTCCAGTATTTTTATTTACTTAGGTAAATTACCTACAGAGGTAGATTTTTTTCTACTGAAATTGTATGGAAATGTTATTGCGATATGGCATCGGTGTATGGAAAGTTGCCATTATTCATCCATTATTTAAATTCTACTATTTCAAACCAGACTTTTCCTCAATGATTAAGAATTAAAACCTTTTTTACATTGAATTGAACTGCCTAAATACTGTGAAACCAAATAGTCGCAAAAAAGAAAAAAGCTATTTATTTTTAAATATTATTTGGCATCTATAAAGCTTTTTTACCAAGGAGATTTTAAGTACTATTGTTAAAAATATTTCCCACTCAGAGGAGAATGAAATGCATTTGCTTTGAAATTGAAAAGAACTGCCTTGAAAAGCTGTGAAAATATTAATGTATTGACATAAAATCACAAGAAAAAGAAAAAGCTTTTTATTTTTAATCGGCATTGGGCATTTGAAAAAGTTTTTCGTTTAGAAATGGCCGTGATAAAATTGAAAATCGAACGAAAGAGGTTTTATTCGAATCATTACTAATAATTAATTTATTAAGTTTTATTTATTTATCATTAAGATTTTTTCCTTGAGATTTTCACGTTAGTTCTTAATGTTCCGCTTGTCAAAGGTAAAAAGATGATTCACTGAGGAAGGACCTTGTGCCAGCAACAGATAAGACTTTATATTTTAGAATTTCAAGTTTCAGTTTTAGTTTGTGATATTTACGAGTATGTTAAGAGACTGGAAGAGTTATATTCGTATTGGATTATCTTTGCAAGATATGTATAAACCTCGGTGTAAATTAATGCTTGATTTTGGCAACTCGTTTGTACCTATGCACTTCCTAATAGTAACATAGTCATGTTATGATAATTAGGTATATTTCCTGTTCTGGTTTCTTTACATTGCACTTTGTTTTACATATATTTTTGCTGTTGTATCTACCTATTGTTGAAATTGTTTGATACGTAGATACTCAAATTACTTTTATTTACAAAATGCATAGAGTTCAGTAACCTGCTTCGTATTTTGTTTACTTGCAGAAAAAAAACATTCACACGTGTTTGTATTAAAGTTTCGTGATATTTGTCGTATAAAAAACCAATTTAGGTACTATTTACCACCATTGTTTAGATATTAAAGGTCAATCAATCGTCCATTAAACGCCATTAATGGTCTCTCTATTATTACCTAATTTTATAAATGATTGTATTAAATAATGTGGCCAATTTAAAAAAAAACCATCTTTCTAGGTTCCTGCCGTCTGAAACATAATTGAGTAGTGTATGTAGTACGGATGTTACGGAGCTTCGACTCCGACTCCGAAAGGTCGGAATTTCCGATTGATTTTACACCTCCGACTCCGACTTCGGCTCCGATAACTTTGAATCGGAGGTTATACCGAAGACTTGTGAGCAAACATATTCAAATATCAATATTTTATTAAATAGTGTAGGACGACATAAAGGAATATGTTTTATTTCATAATCAAAAATATTGGCCAGTTCAGCTATAAAAATGTAAAAACGGTTTAAAACATCTCTCTTCTGAACATCTCTCTTCTACCTCCGCCTCCGACTCCGGTTCCGACTCAGATAAATCAAATTTAAAACCTTCGGTTCGACTCCGGTTCCGGTAAAAGCACCTCCGTAACATCTCTAGTATGTAGCAATATTACCTATAGCTTTAGAAGTTTGATCAGTGGTAAACCAAAAGTTCATGGATACCACCGAAAACCTAAGGTACAATACAATACAATACAATCCTGGTCATTACAGGGCGGTATATCCATTATTTCCACTATACTGTCCCGGAATCTTTTGATTCCGATTTGAAGTTAAATTTAGGTAGATAATATATATTTCTTTGGACTGAATTACCAAGAAAACGATTTTTTGTCGAACCCTGTATAGCAGGATCAAAAGCTCATGCGAGCTTATTTCACCCGAAATGCGAGGTTATGCAAAGTTGGCGCGTCTTTTCAGTCATAAATCAGCTTAGCACGTTGTGTTGTTTAGGTCTTGGTCTCACGCACGCCCTCATCTTTTCTTACAACTGGTTTAAACCATTTGAGGAAGGCATGTACATGTTAAACTACCACTTTTCACCAATAACTCTAACTCATATGTTAATTTTCCATACAAAAAATCGACTTCGTATTACATTGTTGTTTTAATGAGATACGTACCTACATTATTTTCAGTAGGTAATAAAACTCAGAAAATTGTATGCTATCCTTGAAATATTTGCATCTAATTAAAAAGTATCTTACTTGTGTATACGAGTAAGTACTTGGATAATAGATATCTTTCTTGAAAGGAGTTTACAAAAAGAAATACTTTTGAATACTTATTGTAGATATTTCGCCATTATTTTAAACTTTGTGTTTTAGGTGATAGGTATAGAAATGACTTGCGTTATTGCAACTTTAGAGTCGTATTGATTTGTATTAAACTGCTGTCGCACACAGCTGTCGCATTGATGACGACTTTTGTTGTGTGAATCGCCACTTCTATACTACAATGAATAGTATAGTTTTGTATACAGGGTGTAACATTAAGAACGGTCAGTATGGGAAAGTCTGAAACTATAAGACATACGAAGATCTGTTCTTAGGAACCATGTCATCAATTTTAGTAACAAGAAAAACTGTATTCATACATTTTTTTAAAAACCTGTACTCAGCCTGGGAATCGAACCCGGTTGTTTTGAAAAAAAATCCAACACTATTTCTGTTTAGATATCGACTGTGTAGGTCTTAAGGAATAAATGTTAGTATGAAACGTGATGTTTAAAATTAATAAAACGCATTGTTTCCATATCTTTTAATTTATTTTAGTAGGTGTTCGAAATGACTACCATTTTGTAAAATACAACATTCAACTCGTTTAGGTAACGGTCTTACTATTGAATGTTGTATCTTCAGGTGGTGAATTTGCGTTCAAATTGTCTCTATGGCTGCTTTTAGGTCTTCAATTGTGTCGTAGCTTGTTTTGTACACTTCATCCTTAACGTAACCCCCAAGAAATAGTCTAGTCTAAAATAAATTAAAAGATAGTAATTAATAGTCTAGTCTAAAATAAATTAAAAGATATGGAAACAATGCGTTTTTTTAATTTTAAACATCACGTTTCATACTAACATGTATTCCTTAACACCTACACAGTCGATATCCAAATAGAAATAGTGTTGGATTTTTTTTTCAAAACAACCGGGTTCGATTCCCAGGCTGAGTACAGGTTTTTTTTAAAATGTATGAATACAGTTTTTCTTGTTACTAAAATTGATGACATGGTTCCTAAGAACAGATGTTCGTATGTCTTATAGTTTCAGACTTTCCCATACTGACCGTTCTTAATGTTACACCCTGTATATTAATATTTTTTCATAATTTTTTAACGTTTTATTCAATAATTTAATACCTAGCTCATTTATTTTTGCTTCAGTCGTGAATCGTGTTGCGATTCTCAAAGTCATATCTGTGTGGTCGAATCTTTAGACGCCTACATGAACTGTGAATAGTTTTATTAACTAGTGTTTAGGACTATTTATAATTGGACTAGATTTTTTTGTGTAAATCACGTAAATTCTGCTTTCGTCCATAACCTTTTTTAAAACTTTCCTAGTGATAAGCATCTATTAATGTAGTGTTTGACGTAAGCTCGTTTAAATCTAATTTAGGGGTACTTAACATTATTTATGTACCTCTCTACTGCTACAGCACAAAGATGTTACAATTATTATGAATAATATTTATGTATTACGTAACATTGTTCCAAGATTTCATTTAAACGCTAACCGTGAATTTTTTTTTGTGAAATTTTCTATGAATATTATTATCAAGAGAATACTTACGTGGAACTGAAATCCTTCAAATTGTAACTGTTTGACATCACGGAAACTCAATACGGAATATTTTTGCACATTCACAATTATTTTAACTTAATTTTTGTTTACATGTATTTTTTAAATTTGTTTTGTTTACACGCGCACGACAAGTTTCGCAGTGTGCGATGGGTCATACAATGATCGCTGGTGGTAGCTAGCATGCAATAGTGATGTTTATAAATATAATATACGTGTGACAGTCTGTACTGAGAGGCGGTTTTGGCAGCGGTGTCATCTCATACAGCCGGAGGAAACTGGACTGCTAAATTCCAGAGCGTCCGAGAGCACACGTGCGCACCGCAGCAACGTCAAGGACTGAATACATTAAAATAGACTAAACAAACGATCCCTCAGCTCTATGTACCTCTATTTTCTGTCACACGTAGAGGAAGCTGCAGTTTTTTAAGAGCTTCCTCGTAGAAAAACGTGAAAAGCTGTTGGTTTTGACGAAAAGTGAGTATGATGATGAAGTGAGCTTTAAGATCTATCCCGTTTTAAAATTCCGTAATATAATTTTTAATGTACAGACATAATCATGTAACAAACTTCAAGTATTTAGGTATCCCCTTACCTTTACTACTTAGTACTATGTGATTCTTTCGTAAAACGGTAAAAATAGGCATTTTGAAGGTATAGGCTGGAATGTGGCAAAAGTTTGTATAAAATTGTACCGTGACGATTCATTTTAAAGTATTCATTCAGGCCTTTGTTTCAGAGCATTATTATTGTACTCCGTATCAAACACGGTTTTTTACGGTGTAAGATAATATTTTATGGGGGTTTTAAGGACAATAAATTTAAATATTGCATGTAGTGTGTGTGCGTCTGATCACTTAAATAATTCAGACGATGATTCATTCATATATTCATATATCATCCATCTTGTTCATATGAATTCATATGAACATGATTCATAAACATGAAATCATATAAAATCGATCATCAAATCACATATCGTGTTTTTGATATAGGTATATAACAAACCTACTACCCCATTTATAGAGATCTTGTTTCAACTGAGTCTAGCAGACGATGAATTACTTCATTGAATCTCGGTTACAGTAGTTATGTATAATATTTATATGTATTTTGGCTCACACGAGACTGTGCCGCGTTATAAATAGTGACTCGTAGTATATACTTTGCTTTAACTAGTTTTGTCACTAAGCGTTTGAATTTTGCATTTTTTTCTTTTTATTAACCGTATCCAAAAAAAGAGGAGGTTCTCAATTCGACTGTATGTTATTTTGTAGACTTAGGGCATGAAGCTTCATTAAAATTATGTAACATATAATACATAATTATAAATTTATAAAAATACAATATAAAAACACAACATAATTTTGGTACGGCTTGAGTTGTTGATTTGTTGTCGTCTTTCTGTATAACGACGAAAAACAACCCCTTCAGGTCAGAAGTTCGCACTGATGAAGATTTGTTGGAGCTTGGTGGCAACACAAATCCTGTACGAGTTGAAATTAGTAGGCCTACTGGACTCTAAGTTTTTCCATATGACCGAAATTGGCGCTTCCGAATCATCGATCCGACCCTCGATTATCATAATATATGCTGATGTGATACTGAAGAGTGTAAGGAGAAGGCAGATGACAGGGATGTATGGAAGCTATTGCAACGATGGGGTTGACGATTCCTTTTTGGATGGAAAATTTCTAATCTTGCGAACTCATAGGTAATTTAAAAAAGTTAATAATAAACAATCTTTATACCTATACCCAGAAATCTGGATTAAGGAACATACCTACTCTGATATTTTGCAGGAATACGGAGCTTGTAGGACTTAAAGTTAGTAGGCCTACTGGGCCCCAGAGATTGTAAATTCTCTGCAGCTGGTGGTAGTTCCCCAAGCGGACTTCGGCATCCGGAAAGCATGCTTTATGTGATTGGCGATATCTTCCAGAGTCGTCTTTTCTTCCAAGCTAGATTAACTTAAATCACCGACGAGGAATTAGTTAAGTACCTGAGGTTTTCTATTCTCAGTAGATTTATATGAAACGATCTGTGATGAACGGCACATGTTTTTAAGGCCATTGTTTAGCCTAGACGATGTTTAATTAAACAATTCAACTGATGATGCTTTCATATGTAGATCAAATCTTACTAAGAAATTTTATGTTTATACTCGTACATACCAACTTGCAAACCTACTGTGGTTTGCAAGTTGGTATGTATAAACATAAAATTTCTTAGTAAGATTTGATCTACATATGAAAGCATCATCAGTCACTATATAATTTGATGCAATACAGTCTGATACCTGAGTTATCGGAAACTCCCGAGCTGACGTACATATCTATATCAGGGAGGTCAAACGAGTCCAGAAAAACGAAATCGAAACACGAATAATGAAAACTCATTGCAGATCATGAGAGCAGCAAGGGCATCTTCGCTTGCGAAGGCCGGCAAGAAGAAAAAGATTAGGGAGGTCAGACAATTCCGGTCTCAGACTGTACATGATTTAAGGGAAAGCGCACCATCCTCCAGCTAAAATATCGGCGTACCGGATAATTGGTAAAAAAAAACCGCAACAAAACAGGTAAATACCAATTATAATAAGTTGCAACATATAAGTGGTTATATGACAGAGAGGTCGTTCCAGGATTGGATATATGGAGCAGTTAAAGGATTGGAGCGGTAGTTCGTCGTTTCAGGAGTTTAAGGAGAAGGGGGGGGGGGACAGAATCGTATGGAGACTGCTGCAGCGACAGGCGACAGGCGATACGATACGCAAGCAAGCATAGGATGATTAAAGGGTGCGTTCTTTATACCCTTTACAAGCCCAAATCAGTTTTCTAACTAACCCAATTGAATATATAACCTACAAATCTTCTTAAAGTGTAACGTAAACTTGACTTCGGCGCCGCCATTAATAACGCTACATTGTAATTTGGAACAAACTGCGTGGGAGTGGGCGGTGTCAGACGACATCGTTTTTGGCCACCAATACACGACCATCCACTGGTATAGTACAGGATAGTAGCTAGGAGGAGGGGGGTATTTACCCAACTATTGTTAACCCCCACTTTCCGATCTTTTTCAACATCTACGCTAGAGAGGGTGAAAGAAAACATGTTATGCGACGCGAAGAAAATTACAGACTCGGTCCATCAGGATCCCCTAACAAAATCCCCCAGGGGATTCACCTGAACTCACTGATTCATCAGAATCCCCTAAGCCATCTCTACCTACATGACATTTTCCAAGGTTCATTACGATCCGCTCCCAGTATTATTATATGTGGATCCCGTAGTCCTATTCTAAAGTCTCACCTACATTTGGCACTATACTAGTGACATCTCCCTACCTACCTCCCTCCCTCCCTTATGACCGAGCCAAAATGAAATTACTTGTCTCATCGCCTCGCCGTCAACCAGGAGTCAACCAGGCGCAGGCACGTAAGCACCTCCGAGATGTCGGCGCGGCTACGGCTGGGCGACGGCTAGCCGTCAGCTGGGGGACGACTATAAAACAACAGGCGGTCTTTGCGCCATCCCTGCGTCGACGGCGAGACGTAAGCACGGCGACGCCCCGACGTAAGTGCGGTGACTGCGAGTTGACCACGAACCGTGAGCGGGTCACTAGCTTGTCCCGAGACGAGGCGATGCCGTTGATTAGTGTGCGTTGCAGTATGGAATTTCATACAAAGAATACTGAACGGCTCGAGTTGAGGCGACGCTGATCAGGCCCTCGGGTTGATATACATAACCATATGCGATAACCCTTTAAAAATCACTTGGATTCATGTGATTAAGTATCGCAGTTCATTAAACTACATCCCTTTCTGCGCCATAGCTCTAGATAGAGATGCCACGAGACTTTAGGATACCTTAACATGAAGGACGTGTCTAGTAACTCACGGTAATTATCTAAAATCTAATCAGCGCAAAATGAGTAGGTATACTTACCTATTTACACAGATCTTGAAGATCATAAGGTTGTAAAGATGCATGCTAATTCTTTGTTTCATGATTATCATTAGACGGGCTCGTGGCACCTAAATTAAGAGTTTGACTAATTGTTTAATAATGTTAACCTCACCTACGCTTTTTTCAGTACATTTCAGTGCCAACCGAGTTATTTTCTCTTACTTGCTTCACGTCGTTGGTGTCATAGCACTGAAATGTGTTCAGTAAACAGCATAATCTTTTAAATCTTTTATGCAAGTATTATACTTGTAACTGATATTTACTTTTCTTATATAAAAAGATAATAATATTTAAATATTTGCATTGTTTTTATTACACCAATATTGTGTAAGTTACGTCCTTCATTGTCAGTATTTGTAAATGAATGCGTAGTGGCTCTGCCTATTAATAAATTAATTGAAAACTGGACAATATTTTAAAAGCATATCTGTAGGTAATAATTTCTTAAGGAACCTTTTGAATACAGGAAGCTCACAAAAATTGCGACATTTCTTTATGTCGTCCGCTCGGCTGATCGTAGTTTTTTATCTACCTATATAGTAGGTTTTATGTACCTATATAGTTATCAATCTGATTTTAGCGTGGCCAATCAGTTGTCAGAGTTGTTCAGGCCGCCTGTAGGCCTCTGATGAAAATATGCCACAAGCGGTCACCCATCCTGTTTCTGACCGAGCCCAATATTACTTACGAGTAACTTAAACGATCACAAATAGGCTACAAGCCTCTCGAGTAGGTATATATTAGGTATATATCAGTAGACAAGTAGGGTATTTGTTTAGTTTTAAAAGACCTTGGTGCCTGTCATTTTCAACCTGAGACTGTGGTGTGGTAACTAATACCTCAGACAGAGTGACCTAAATCCAATATTTTTAATAAACAACCTATCATCGAATCTATAATTTAATATCAACACAAACATGAACGAAGTGTCGATGAATAAGACACGCTTACTATATTGAGGGCTCAAGAGACGCGTAGACTACATTTAGATTTCTACGTATTCTATGTACGAATGCGGAAGATATGGAGTAGAGGTGTAACAGGGAATTAGCAGAAATTCAGGGAAATAGCCGAATCCCGTAAAACTGAGCGCATCCATTAGCTACACAAACAATTAGGTACAGAAGATAAAAATAATATTAAATAAATATATTATAAAAATAAATAAACAAAAGAAATTAAGTTTAACGAAGGTGGTGTGCAGCACCGGAAAAAGGGACTGCCTCAGCCTGTTGCCGCAGCGGATTTAGCACTGCGGCGCTGAATTTCAGGCATCACCTGTGTACCAGGGATCACTCCCTAATGATACACTACCGGAACATATACATAACGGAAATGTTAATAAACATAAGTAAAATATTAGGAAACGAAGGAGGGTACTTTATTTTTAAATTATACATTACAATACAGGAAGGAATAAGTACCTACTGTCCTTTACCTTTTAAAGAGTAGGTGCTCCGGACCGCCAGAGCAACAGTTCGCCCTAGTCTTGGCCAAATCCCTAGCCCAGGGGATTCGGCTATTTCCCTGCGACATATGCCTATGTATGTATGTATGAAAGAGCAGTATTTTTAGAGACAAAAAAATGTAAATATTCACGCTGGAACATGTGACAGAGGTGTGAAATGTGACTAGAATAAGAGTATGACGTAAATAGTACAATTTACGTTTATTCGTACGTAAAAGTAGGTTATCCTTGAACATTTTGCGTGGATGATCGTTGGTATCAGTAAAACATACCTACCTACCATTCTTTATTTAGTTTTAGTTATATCTAGTCACAAATACCATCTACATAGTAGTGATTTAGTAGCGTAGGGAATAATTTCTAATTCTTTTTCTTGAACAATGCCAAGGTAAGGTAAGTAGGGTCTGCCTCCCGCTTCCCTCTGTCGTCACGTCTCGCTCCCCTCTGTCGTCACGCTCGGCGCCCCTCTTACGTCGCGGGCGTAGACAGACTTAAATAGTTTACCTATACCAATGTGACGAAATCATATTCTGAAAGGAATAATCTACTAAGGTCTTGAGACCATCTAGGTAGGTATAGAGCATCTTTTCGTCTGTCTTAGGTAGATGTAAAACAAATAATTTAAATCACAAAGCAAAGTTACTTTCACTCATAAACACTTTATTACTCCATCGTCCTATGCAATATTTCAATGATGTCCTTAACTGTAACCAAGCAACCAGAAACTAAACAACCAATGCCAAAGAGAACGATGATCAGATTCTTCCAAAGGATCCAGTTACATCTACCAAGGTCTTCCCATCGAAAGACGGTTTCAATGACGCCGGGGATTATCAGTCCGAGGGTGGAGTAGAAAAGAGCGCCCACGATGTTGATAATCTGCTCCAACAGAGGAAGAGCCATTCCAATGGCACCTGGAAGGAAACATTTAAAAATAAACAAGATAAGACTTGCAATATGTACAATCACAATTTGGTCTAAGTACTTGATGTAATCTATGAGATTTTGTTTAAAACTATTATTATATATAGAATTGTAATAGTGTACTTTCTGGACAATATAAGGTAAAACTAATTTGGACTCATCCTTCTGATCAAGCAAGAACCTAGAGCACTAATTCACATACTGAACACGTGTAGACATTAAAAACTCCATTCAAATATATTTTTGTGAACATAGGTCATTTATTTTTAGATATTTAACATAAATATGATAGATTTACAAATAATATGTATTTAGAACTATTGGATCAATTAAAGAAGTTTAGTGTTTAATATTAAAATGATATGTAGATAAATATTACTCTTACATACATTTAAATTTACATTAAAAAAATATTTTGACATTTTGCATGTACCTATATGTTATGTATAATACATTGGACTGTGCAGTCGAAATGTTTTTTCAACTGACAAATGTTTGCCATATCAAAGATTGCTTATGATAAGTACAATGTATTGTCTCAGTCATTGAGAAAAGTCTTTGATAAGATGTAAGCTGTTGGAATAATGGTATAGCTTGTGAAAATTGGATAATTGCCATTGCAGATAAGAAGGTAGGTAGGTACCACAAAACTTGAGATTTAGCACATATTAATTACCTGCTTTTTGGGAATACGTTTTGGTGCCTACACCAAAACGTATTCCCAAAAAGCACCTATACTATTTCAAAACAAAATAAAAATATATATTTTTAAAACATGTACATTGTACATCTTAAATTAATGTTTTCTGCGTCTTGATAATTTAAGAGAATATGAGTGCAGTGCCTGTTAAAACTTTTCCGCAAAGACCGTTTCATATTAATTATTTTATTAGCGTAAGGACAATGACAATAACTTTTTGGGCGACTGTGTCGCGATTACAATTTTCAATTCGATTTGTTTCGAACGAATTTTTTTAGTAATTTTTTTTGGATGGACTGTCATATTTTTTTCTGCAATACAATATTTTCGACTCTACTGAGTCGAGACAAGAGAAGACATAATCTTCGAAGTGCCTGTTGAATTGAACTCTTATTTAAGCATTAATCTGCGTCTCACCAATTTGTACAGATATTAAATGTTTGTTAGGCTTCTTCCACTGTTTTCCAATACCCACGATCTTGGTCGTACGCCTTGGTTCGCTAGAGGACAATATCCAAAGCTAGATAGAAAATGGGACTGACTTAACGGTAATACTGATAATGAATGAAAGTGGATGTTAAAACTTACCGCAAAATATCACAATGAGGCTCCTCACGACCACCTGGGTTATGGATCTGTATCGCTCCTTGATATGAGGCTCCGTGTACCTCGTGAAAATATCGATAACGACGAAGTAGTGTAAAGGATACGTGAGAAATATCGATATCGCTATGAAACACTTCGCGCAAATCGCCGGCCTGAAATGTATTAAATTAATTAGTACTTAAGTGGCCTAGAATCTATTACTTACCCAGCAACCTTGCTTTGTTCATGAAAATTGAGGAAACGGATCTATCGAAACATGAAGGAACGATCGCGCGAATATTTTTCTTTGAACTGTAAGTAGAGAAGCTTCTGTTACGAGAGTTTTATTAATCCCGTTAGTGCCAACACAAAGATTTGAAATTCACTACTAGTCATATATCTGTATGCTACACAATCAATGTTACACTTACCAATCATCCATAGGCAGATTCAAGGTGATGGACCCTCTGAGTACGTCACCGAACCTAAAGTAGCCAAACAGACCCAGGATGCTGTACAGAACCGTGATGATGGTCATAGCCACCGTCAGTACGCTGGGACACCCCAGGAAATGCTGGGGTTTCTTCATGGCGTTTTCTACAGGCATGACCACGCCGATGCCTTCCATTGCGAAGATCACTGTGCTGAGAAAGTAACGAATTTCGCTCAGGTTTTTGAGGATTTACAACATATTTTGAAGATGAAGGGTGTTACAAAGACGTCTGTATTGGCCACATAATAGGACTCAGGGTCAGTAGCAAAAATTGAACACTGAACACTTGAACACACACACAAAAGGCAAATTCGTGAAAATAAAGTTCAGTTGATCGATTTGTAGAGAAGTAGGTAATTTTTTTACGTAGGTTGCTATTTCGTAAAATTACATGTATACGAGTAAAATTTGTGCAATCGATATTGAGTTGTTCTGTATTGTTGTTATTGTTTCCTTTTGATGTACTTGATTAGAAATTAAAAAAAATATTCCTTGTTAATTCCAAAAGAGATTCGGACTATTGTGTCATCATAAATCATAACATAAACAAGAAATTAATGCACTTCTCCGGAAACATTGCGACAAAATAAATAGTACTTCCTAGTTTTTAATACAAAAAATAACATAACTATTTCCATCAATTATTGGTGATACTGGAAGTTATAAATAAATAAATAAAAGAGTATTTATTCATTAACACATTAAAGTAAAAAGGTACAACACTGTTATTTTATTCTAATTCTTAACCTATAAACAAAATCTATAATATCTATAACATGTATTGCCCTATGTGTCGAATGAAATGGTCGAGACCTCAGCGACACGCTGGTTTTCAAGTCTCGCCTAATGTGCTAGATGCAGCGCTGGTCGCGGGACACAACACGATTATGTGGTCAAATCTCTATTATGTAATTTTATATTAAAATGAATGACAATAAGTAGTTATATGTAGCTGGCTTTAGCTTCCTTCTGATGATAACATAATGTAGGTTTCTGTGTCTGAGAGAGTATCTATACCATTCACTGAGGTCAGCTAACAGAGACTTTGCTGTATGTACTACCTAATAAATTATCCTAAAAATAACCCCTATTGAGTTCATATTGGGACAGGCATTCTCCTTTACCATCAGATGGTACCTAAAGGAGACAATTTAAACTCTAGAGAATCTCTACCTCTCTATGATGTAGAGTTTAGATTTTAGAGGTAGAGATACTTACGACAAAAAAGCAGGAAATCTCGCCGGATCACCCACAACTCTCTTATCAACGTACGATATATCATCTCCAAAGATATAGTAGAGACATATGAGAAACGTCGTGAACAGAAGAATATTGGCCAATAAGGAGAACGGTGCTAGGTATTTCAAGTGCCTGATTTGAACCATGAGGCAAAGAGGCACCATTAGTATGAGGCAGTAGTATTCCACTTTTAAGATGACTAGTGGGAAGTATCGGTCGAACAGCTGTAACAGATAAAACACAGGTAATACCTATATATAAAATGTAATAAGTAAATAAGGTATAGTGATGAACATGAACATTCCGTTACAAGTCAACAGTTTTTTATCTCTTACGATAAAACATAAAATATTGATAATATTATATAACATAAGGTAGGTAGGTAAGTTGCTTGCTTATCGTATGGTTAGTGGCCAACCTATTTGTCAGAGTTGTTCAGGCCGCCCATAGGCATCAGACATGGCTTGACGACTGCTGTCGAACGACAAGGGACCGACTGCTTAACGTGCTCTCCGAGGCACGGAGGAGCTCAGATGAAATATGCCACTAGTGGTCACCCATCTAGATACCGACCGCGCGAACGTCGTCGCTTACTGCACGATCACTCGCAACTAGGCTACGAGCTCCTACAGGTAGGTAAGTAATAAGAATTGTATAGCAAAATCAGAGCCTTCTATAGTTTCATAGAATTATACCTAGTGTAATAAAGCTGTAAGTTGAAATACAATAGATTGGTACCTGTTTTACTGAATCTGCAATTAACACGGTGAAGATGCAGCAAACGCCGAGGTAAGTGAAAAGTAGTGAAAACTCTGCAAAAATGCTGAAAGTAGAAAACTATTCTTCTAGAAAGGCAATGAAGTTGAAAGAGAACCGAAATAGTACATTGTATAACAAGTGCGGGAAGGGTCAAATTGATCCTATTACGAGTGTTTAGTTCGCAAAACCATAATATTTTTCACATAGGAAAGCACGGCTGTAGTATATCACTTGTATGTAAAACAACAAATTAGTAATGTGCCACAACATCATTCGGTAAAATTGTTACCGAATAACGACCATTTCTACACACTTCTTAAAATCGTTACAACATGAAATCCGGTGTTATATCTAGGTATTTATTAAGCATCATATTAATCTTAAAGTTGGGCTATGATAATTTGAGAAACCAGATCACTGCAAATATGATTTTTTATGAAAAAACCATAAGCGTAATCTTTGAATACGTTTACAACGTCTTTAATACTTCCCATATTATTGTTACAATTGTTAGTGAAATGAGTTTTCGGGACATTCTGTATAAACGCAATAACGTAAATTCAACTAAACAGAAAAAACACCAAAAAATTTAATCGAGTAATACGAATAATATCAACGAACAATCGATGCGAATCAACAAACAAAATTAACAACGTACCGATTTATAAGTCACGTCACTAGCGCCGTGACGTAATCTTTGACTCTAGAAGGTAATTGCACCTTCACATTATTATGTTTATAGCTGTTGCTACTAATTAAATTATTTATTTATTAATTAGCATAAACGTATCTGTTATTAGTTTGTTGTATCATTTATCTGAAATATCTGATGGTCTCTGATTTTAAAATTGTAATCTGTGACCACTAGCTACCTATCAGTTTTCGTGACGTAAATGTTGAGTGTTGTAAGGTTACGTTCTATAGAACCTTCTGGCGTGTCTGCCTATGTAAAAAGGACTATAGCGGAAGGTGAACATGATACGTGGTCTATGCGCACGTGATACCCACCTACTTTATAACACCTATGAGGGAATTCAAAATAATAAAAATATTTTTAAAAAATCCATTCAGTTTCACATTCCTCAATACATACAGGTTATAAAGTCCACATCTAAGCAGGTGATACATAAAATTATATCTATTGTAAACCGAATCTAGTTCAGCCCCGCTTTACCATACTCCAAAAGTGAAGTAATCAAAATGAATACTTCTTTATGACGAGCCCGTGTGAGACAGTTTTTTATGTTATCTGTTAATACTCATATTTACCGAGCAGCATTCGCTAAAGGCCTAACCCTCTTCGGTCCATGTGCAAAGGCCGCTCTACATGTATCAGCATATCCCAATAAAGGCTTCCTTTCAACTACGCAACATTTATGGGATGTTTTAACCTGAAATGAAAAGTATCATCCAAAGTTTAATCTGCATAATTATCTAGTTGTATATTTTATCTTATGATAGGGGAATAATCCCAGCGGCACTTCGACCCCTGATGATCTTTTGTGCCTACCCCATTTTACACAGTGGTTTGCTCACTATGTTTTCCTTGATCGTTAGAGCCGTCGGTAAATGTATGTAAGTCTTCGAAAAATACGAAAATCTTATTGGTACATGACAAGAAAAGTGAATCATGTCATGTTCTAGTTGTATAACATGTCATGATTCACTTTTCTTTTGCACTTGATAAAAGGTTTTCTGCCCGTCACACGATGCCACCAATAATTCTTTTACAAACAACAACTTTCATTGGGGTTTTCAAAGCAAACAATTTTTGTTTTATATACTTACAAATATATGTACACAATGTGTGCAAATTAAAGCTATAATGATAGTGCCAACGATCCCGACTCCCCATCCTGAGTTTGAGAAAGCCAAGGGTATGGCCAGTATTCCGGAGCCCAATGAAGACTTTACGAGATTTGCCAAAGATCTTATGTCTCTGAAAGGAATAACTAATTGTAAGTATAAACATACTAGTAAACGATTTAATAATTACATGACACATTTAACATGACGGCAAAGTTGTCCATATAAATAAAAAATAAAAACAGCCTTTAATTTCTACCACTCATACAAAATCATTCATAAATTAAGATATAATTAACATGTCATCATCAGCAGCCTACTCTAGTCCACTGCTGGACATAGGCCTCTCCTAGGGCGCGCCATTGAGCCCGATCTTCGGCTCTTCTCATCCAGTCGCTGCCAGCCACCTTGCACAGATCGTCGCTCCATCTAGCAGGGGGGCGTCCCACACTACGTCAACTACTACTTAACATGTCATTATTCATTATTTCAGTAAATTATTATAGGTATGTCAATATTTATTTTAAAAATATTCAGTAGTTGCCATCTGTTGTCCATATAAAATAAACTAAATAAAATAAACAGATTTTTACGGGAGAAATCTGAAATTAATCATTTAAGTTTAAGTTGGTTAAATTATAGTATAAAGGACAATGATTATTTACCCTATGAAGTTTGGGGAAAAATATTGTCTTATTTTAATATCTTATTCTCTTTAATTATTAATTGTATTCCGTAATTCTGTTACTTATATGGAATTTCCTAAATATTACGATTACAGTGTGTGTCTCTCAGTCAGTGGTCTATCTACCCTGTTGAGTACTTACGTTTGTAGGTATTCTAAGGAAGGAATGTGTAAATGTGTAATACTCACGAATTAGGTATTGCAACATTTCGATGTTCAAAAGGATGATATTCGGCTTCCTCCTCCGGTTCCTCTTGTTTGGCTGATCCATTTATTTCCACTGTCATTTTAATTTTATTAACTCACTCGTTTAAATAAATACAACACATAAATATCCGCTTATCCAAGCGTTTGTTTACGAAATATACCTAATAACGTTTTATTTTAATAACTCCATTGTAAATGTGGAACTAATTAGAACCATGAAAACAATCCACTTTTGTTTCAGTGCAAGGAGAATGATTTTAGTTCTCAGTCTTCAACTGAACACATATACAAACATATTTTTATGACTGTTATCTTATTTATCTTAAGTGAACATTAATATGTTTCATGTTTTGAGACTTGATAAAACTAAGAGGTGTCAGAAATGTCTTCCTTTTATGAGATTCTATAATAACTACTTACTCATACGTTATATTTCTGTATTTATTTATTATTCTTATGTTAAATTTTCAAGAGATTTGCACAAGACCGTTAAAAAGCTGGTAATATATAAAATTCTTCAAGAACTTACCGACTAATTAAATAGATATTTAAATGTTGGGTAACAACTACTTTTCAGTGACAAATTATTATTAACTCTGCATAGGTACACTGGGACGCAAAAATAACTGGTCACTTAAAAAAACCATGATATTTCATTAAATAAAAATTGATTCCTGAAATTGTAGTAGATTGAAGATGACTTATTAATACATAAAAAAATACACAAACCTTTTGTACACTAAGTATTTAATTTAAATTTAAAAAAGAAAACAACACTTCTAACTTATGTCAACAAAAAATAACAAATCTCAGTTTTCCTCATAAACGTTTTATTAAAATAATTTTCAATACTTAGTATTACCTCCACGAGCCCATATAACTTCAGTTACACGATGTTGTTGTTGCATGCTGTTGATCAAATTTCAACGATCTATCTCTACAACTTTGGGAGATATCACGGTTTTAAATGACCCGTTATATTTGCGTCCCAGTGTATTATCAAGGGTATACTAACTTACGTATGCTTGAATAATTATTACCTTAAAGATTGTTTACTTTATAAAAACACTTGTTTCAATATGTACATATAAAGTCTGCTTGTTCACATTCAACCAAGGAATTGTATATTGAAAGGAATTGTATACTAACCTACAGTATTATATTGTAATACTAGTGTAAAAAGTGAGAATTCGTAAAAGTAAAAGTGACGAGATCGAATCCCGAACCGACAAAGGCGTGAATTCTACGGTCCGAGTTTACAATTGCCTTTCCGCAAGTGTATCGTATCTTATTATAATGTTTTTCATTACACCCGGCGAGTAAATCCTTACCTACATTATTATAATAAATGTTTTAAACATATAGTTAACATCTTTGTCTGGTTGTATGTACCTTTTGGGCCGCATTTATGATTTCTGCTGGCATTAAATTATCTGACTCGGAGTAATTTCAGTTATAAGTAAAACGGGTACAGATTCCGATCGACTTCTATCCGTGTACGAAAGTTTCTCTTTATGAGCAGAGGGCATATCCCATAGAATTCAATTTGACAGTTACGAAACGAACATTTGACAACGTGTCTCGTAAACCAAGCTCCATAAACAATAGCGCCATCAAAATAGTCTGACTGTAACAGAATTTCAAGCTAGTAGGCTGAGGGCAGAGCAGAGTCCACGCACACGATGGATGGGATTGGACAAGCAAGTTTTCAAATTAAATAATTGAACATAACAATTAGTAATTTTATTTTTTCACAATATACAGTGAATGCAGTTGTAGATAACTCCAAAAGTTAGGGAAGTTCCGATTTTCGTTCGTTTCGTTACCACTTAAAATCGACTCATGAAAGTGCGAAACAAGGAAGCAAGGACGATGCATCTCGAAAAACTGCCGACTGACTTTTTTTTTAATTTTATTTTTTATTTTTTTATTAAATAAGGAGAGCAGACGAGCAAACGGGCCACCTGGTGGTAAGTGGTCACCATCGCCCATAGACATCTCACCTCACTTTATTAATATTAGAGGGTTTTTGATGCGCTGCTAACCTTGAGGACTAAGATGGAATGCCTCATGTGCCGGAAATTACGCTGGCTCTCTTACCCTTCAAACCGAAACACAGAAATTCTGCTTCACGGTAGAAATAGATAAGAGGGTGGTACCACCCCAGGCGATCCTTCACTTTAGGATCTACCACTACCTAGACTACCGAAGCCCGGCGTAAATGTCTGGTAAATGGCAAAAATACCAATTGGCAACGGAAATTTTCAAATAAATCTAATGTTCCCTTTTACACAGGTGTCAGATTAATGAGAGAGCTGCGGAATTATGGCAATGCCTCTCAAAAACTGCCGGAGATGACCGGAAATGTGTGGTAAATGGTTTTGTGATGGTTTCCGTATGCTAGATGATAGAGACGAAGTGACAAGAAAGGCAAGCCTTGCATCCCAGTATGTCTTAGATCTCGTTTTCCGTTTGTCAAACTGAATCCTATCCGAAATCCGGGATAAGTCCTCAGGTGTGATGTGACGAAAATATGTATTTTTAAGGTTTCTGTTAGTTATATAATCTGTGCAAGTTATGAGTCGTAACATAAGATTGGCTTAATATATCGAGTTCTTGACCAAAACAACGGCTGTGTAATTTTAAATGACACATTTTATTACTTAATAACTAAACTCATTTAACTAAAAAATTAAATAATATACAAGTACCTAAATAAATATATACCTTCAACGATAAATAAATTACTACCTACTTATTCAGTTTTTCTGTGCAAAATTTCTATTATATCCATTATCGTCACCGTACAACCAGAAATAAGACTCATAAGCCCGAATAGAAAGATCAGAAGATTTTTCCAGAACACCCAGTGAAATCGTCCCAGGTTGTCCCACCGGAAGACGGTCTCGATGACTCCTGGGATGATGAGGCCGAGGATGCAGTAGAAGGCAGCTCCTACGATGTTGATGATCTGCTCCAATAGGGGAAGAGCAATTCCTATGGCGACTGAAAAATAAATCATTGTATTTAGAAACTAGAAATTCAATCGCAATTCGGTTATTTTCACCAATTATAGGCACAAATAAAAATATCTAGATCTTACTGATTAGTCTTTCATGCTCACTCTGCATAAATGATTTTTTTATTATTTTGAAATTTGTTATAAAATTGGATTGAAAACTATTCAAAGATATAGACAGACATTGTGTTAGGATTTTAGAAGTACGGAAATACAAAGACTTCAATTATTTTAGAAATATAATTGGCTATTACTGAAGAACTAGAAGAAATTAGAATCCGAAAAACATACCACAAAAACAAACGCCAAGGATTCTAGTTCCAACGTCAACAGTGGACCAATAGTTCTCCTTGATACGATGCTGTGTGTGCCTTGTGAATATGTCTATGACTACGAAGAATTGCAGAGGATATGTCAAGAATATAGATAGAGCTATGAAAACCTTCGCACATACTGCTGGCCTGTAATAAAAAGAACAGTAAGAGATAATCCATAATGTTAATCCCTCAAATAAAATGCTGTTTTAATCCGACGTTCATTTCTGAGATTTCCTTATCATTGAAGTAATTACTCTATAGTACAATGTTTTTGTACATTTGATGGAAGATAATGATGTTGATTAAGTAGATGTTAAATTTTATCTTAGTTATTACATCTCCTGGATTTTAAGAAAAAATAAAATGACCTCAGTAGTCTATACACTTCTCTACAAAATATATAGGTAAAAAAAGAAATAGCTTGGATAAAGAAAACTGAATTCCCATTAAAGAAACAGCGTTCTTTACCCTAAGAGAACTAGTCTATACAAAGAATACGAGTACTAACCAGTCATCAATAGGAAGATTCAACGTGATAGAGCCTCTGAGAACATCACCATATCTGAAGTAGCCAAAGAGACCAAGGGTGGTGTAAAGGAAGACGATGACACCCATAGCCACGGTCAGCACTGACGGACAGCCGAGGAAATGCTTAGGCTTCTTCATTTCATTCTCGACTGGCATCACTACGCCTATGCCTTCCATTGCGAAGATAACTGTTCTGGAATTGGGATAGGCTTTTATGAAATTGTTTTGATATTGATGTCATGATACGTCTTAACTAAAGAGATATCTATTTGATATTTCATAACTATTAGCAAGCCAAACTAACTCCAACTTAAGTTTGCTCGTATATACTACGATATAGAAAACATATGTATGTGGAATCGCCGGATATATATAAAGTATCCAAGGGCAGTTAAGTTAAATCGTTGTTTCAAGTTTGAAGTTGACAATCACAGTTTGAAAATCTAAGACAGTAAATATTAAAATATTACAAAACTACTAGGTCCAGGCTAGTGTCTTCGAGGTTAGAAAAAGGAAATTTTATTCTTCATTCATTTTCTCAGTGACTTTAGAATATTCTATAACAATAGGCAATGCTACCTTGTTGAACAAATACATTTTAAGGTTGATATGTGATATTGGTTACAAACATTATGTAGGATATTACAAACTTTACTTTTTTTAGTTGTAGGTATTGTAAATGATAATGAATCAACTGAAAGAATTTAAATACTCGTTCCTAAATATAAATAAAAATTATCAAGATTTAATGAAATTCATATAACAACAAAAGTGCGTTAGTTGAGTATGGGAAAAACACACAGCTATTAGTAAAAACAAAGCAGTAGATACTTACGATATAAATGTCGGATATCTTACTGGATTGCCAATTGCAACCTTATCGGCAAAATTTATTTCTTCTTTAAATACGTAATAGAGGCATATCAGATACGTAGCTACAAGCAAAATATTCGCCGTCATGGAGAATATGGCCAGCCACTTCAGGTATTTTACTTGACACAAAATGCAGATTGGTACCAGCATGATGAGGGAATAGTATTCAACAGGTAATATAAATGACGGTACATAACGATCCACTAACTGTAACAAATTATTTTAGTTATAAAAATAGGATAAAAAAACAGTTAAAAAATATGGTTAAGAATTCATTACCTGTTTGATAGAGTCCGATATAAGCACAGTATAGATGCAACAAACACCCAGGTATGTGCAACATAGCGCAAATTCGGTGAACACACTGAAATAATATTTAATTTAATACTCGTATTTAACTTATGCAACTTATTTGTACTTACTAATACTAGGTACAGCGGCTCATTTAATTTTTTTTCTTTACGTAGACGTTTCAAGATAAATTGAGCCTTACGACTGTTATACTAGGATAGATAATTGGTTTTAGCTTTCAAGTTGTCTATGGCCATCGGCCATGTTAATCCTATTCATCAACTAATCTTCAATAAAAGTACCTTGCAATATGAGCGAATGGCCTCACACCCTTTGGCCCATTACTGAAGGCAGATTTGCAGGTCTCGGCGTAACCAAGACTTGGTTTCTTGTCTTTTCGACAGCAGCTTCGAGAAGTGGTCACCTGTAATTTCATTAAGTGATTAAGTATCTTTAATGTTTAAGAAATTCCTACACACTTTATTTAATTTCAAAAAAGCTGTAGAGAATTAATTAAACCACGTATACATTTAGTGGTAGTTAAAATACAACTTATTTATTTATTTTATCTGTTTTGCAGGAAATCTTACAGCTTAATAAATTATACATAGTAAATGTTCTTTAAATATTTGTATGCCAAATCAGATTCCACTCATTAAATATATTTTTTTAGAAGAACAACATAATAAGGACAGAAAGGAGAATAATAATAGGATAATATATAATAGATTATATATTATTATATTATTCTTATCAAAGATTGCATAAAATATTCTCTATTGTATTTGGATATTCTGGGATTTTGACATTTTAGGAATTTGTGCAATTTATTTGACATTTTTAGTCATTAAAAAAGCATTTGGATATTATAAAAATGTAAATATTTACATATTAACATGTAATAGTTACATAGTGGATAAGTATTTACATTTACATAAATTATAATGTCTATGTAAAAATTGTATATACTCGTAAATATTTGTCATTAAAAGTATTTTTAGTATTATTTTTTTCTATCCTATTTGGATATTGTAAAAATGTAAACAATATTTAATTCGTTACTACTTATTCCGATGATTGTAGAAATAATGCACTGTACTTATGAAATAAGGAAACGCACCCATATAGAATAATTTTCATCCAAGACTGATCTTATCTTTCAGAGAATCTTATACCGTATCGAGCTGTAAAATTATTGTGAAGGAATCATAGAATAATTCGACGGTCTGTCAGTGTACTTAACAAATCTCGATTGTTTTTTGTGTAACAATCATGTAAAATTATTATATAATTATGTACACTTTTAATAAATAAAGTGAAAAATACTTACAAGTATGTGGATACAGTGCCCACACAGGACGCCAACGATGATGGTCCCAATGATACCAATGCCCCATCCAGCATTAGCGAAAGCCAAGGGGCCAGCCAGTAATCCGGTGCCGAGCGATGACTTTATGAGGTTCGCAATTGACCTTACATCCCTAGAAAAATTTCCCAAAAAAAAACTTGATATACGAGTAGGTATTTGCAGATGTGATCTACAACTATTTTTTAAAATGCCATGGAAATAAATTAAAAAATGGCTGAAATATTTCTCGTGAAAGTTTTTCCAAGCATTTTTCAATTTATTTAAGGACGCTTAGCATTAGGTCAGTTTTACAGTAATTCACAATTTTACCCAAGACCAGGTTGTTAACAAGTAATCTATGTAAAGGAGTAACATTGAAGCGCCTTTGTGTCTCTCTACTTAGGTACTCTTCTTCATTATTTTATACAACTATCTTCTTCTTCTTCTAAGTCGTATTCCTCATTTATGGGGGTCGTGATCGTTCTATAGAATTAACATAGAACGACTCTCTTGGCAGATTTAATGCTGTGGTTTGCCATAGCCTTCCCCATTTCACATAGGGTTACTTAGTAGGTTTCCTCACGATGTTTTCCTTCACTATTAGAGCAGTCGACAAATGTGACGTAGGTACATAGTATTCAAAAAAACCGACAAACGACTTTGCATGGTTTCGAACCCATGCGAGTCCGGCGTCCTAGGCACAAGTAACTATTCTAGATGAAAATTATATTTTTAGGTAAGTACGGTGTGAAGTGTAAAATTTGACTTACGAATTTGGTTTTGCAACTTGTCGATGTTCAAATGGATTATATTCATCTTCTTTGACCTGCTGTTTTTCTTTTTCATTCATTTTCTTTAATTTATTAAAACAAACACTCAGTTATGCTCACTCTTGCGCATTCAGAATATTGTATTAGTTTATTTTATTGTTTCTAAAGTTTATCTATCTTTAGGGCAATTAAAACCTACTTTGTGAACCGGTTAAAACTAGCAATTACGACATATAGGTCACAAAATTTCACTGCAATCAAGAAAAATCTCTACAGTACTCCTGCATGCCTCTACTAAAACTGTCATGAATTATTTTACGATTCCATTACAAATGCTGTATAAATCTTAAGTTAACACTGATTATATATAAGGCATTTAGATAAAGTGATAAGATTCTTCATGTTTTCCGAATAAAATTCCGGCAGACAGGTTTCGTTTTCCAAAGAAAGGTAAATAATGTCACCAAGTAATATGTAATTATATAGATACTCACACTCAGAGTAGGTAAGTTTCAATTTCTTATATAATAAATCAACGTCTTAGCGAAATGCGATGCCATTTTTGATTATTTTGTCAAATTAATTCATACTTAATTATATGATGATTTAATTTTGTCCGTTACTTTACGAAGGAAATAAAACAGTAATTATTATATTATTTTTATTTTGGAATTGGATTTAGGAACTTACTATTTCAAAAGTTTTTTACAACTATAATTTAAAGTATTATGTCATACATTTCATCACATATTATGTCGGTACTTATCTAAACAACAAACATTACACAATATCTATTATGAATTATTAAAAATAAACAACTAAGCAGATATCATAATACCATATACCTTATGCAACGGTATATAGCAAGCACTGCAAAACTTAAGCATCAACCAGAGTATAATAATGTAAGTGTATTCCTCAATACACTACACATATACTTTGCAAAGCTATTAGAGTATGTTGTAACTTAAATAACTTATAATATAATTCGATTTTGTTGTGCCGTGTCGTGCCAGCCATAAAGAATAGCACCACCCCAACTCTTCCCGTGGGTGTCGTACGAGGCGACTATGGGTCTTTGTGGACACTATTCTGCACCTAGTAAATGGCGATATAGGCTCGCCACCTATCACGTTTGTCCACTAAATCTTACGACGAAAAGTGGAAACTACCTATGATGAAGGTGGTTCCTCTGTCTACTCAGGGATTATGGTCATAAGAGTTATGTTATGTTATGATTTTGTTGTTAGGTAGGTATAATAAATTAAAATTCTTATAACAAATCAGATTCTTATTCTTTTTCATACACATGGTAGTTGGAACCTCTTGGCCACCAAGTACGTTTATTAGGAGAGTTAGAATCAACTCTGTAAGGAATGGCATCCAATACAGGAAAGTTTATGTAGCCGGTTACTTTTGATCCAGAAAGAGGAGTTATTTGAGGGTTATATGTGACTTTCTGAACTTGAGGTTGATTTGGGTAATAGAATTTAGGTGGTGGAGGAGTTTGGCCAAAACGGGAATCATAGTAAGTTAAAGTTCTAG
Organism: Hofmannophila pseudospretella; assembly: GCA_947369225.1. NCBI lineage: Eukaryota > Metazoa > Arthropoda > Insecta > Lepidoptera > Oecophoridae > Hofmannophila > Hofmannophila pseudospretella. The sequence continues at coordinate 9,768,263 of OX376316.1, forward strand.
GCACAGTTTGTGGGATAGGCGGCATTTTCACAGCAGGCTCACAAACGGTTCCTGCCAATAAATCATCTAATCTAGCCGTAAAAATTCTGAAGTTAATATCACTGTAATCTAAACCGTATTCTGATTCTAAAAAGGAAGACATTCGATCTGATATCACCCACACTTCTCTTTCATCAACTATTTTCACGTCGCTAGGGAAAATTAGGCCGACATCGTCTTTATCGATTACACCTATGTTCTGCGGTTTGTGGGGAAGAGCCGAGTTCCAACATCCTATTGCATTTTGGTCTATCAAATTGAACAGTTTTACTCCATTTTCAGACATAACGTGAGATGTAGTGTGGGCGTTTGGGCCACGCATTCCCACCACTCTAAAATCGTGATAAGATCCTTCAACCTTAGACTCATTTCTTAATATTCGAGTCGACACAGCAAACTCAGTGTGGCTTGCTAAAGGACTGAAGTATAGTGTTCTGAATCCATCTGAACCAATAGGAGAAGTGGTGATCCCGAAGATTCCTTCGGTTCCCCATTGGAAATTAAGGCCAGCTATATTGAAATCGCTGCGTAGAGGGTCGGGCATGAAGAAGCTGTGGCTGAATCTCCAAGACTTATTCTGTTCCCAGGAGTAAGCGATGAGGCCGTATCCAAGTTCATCGGAGAAGTAGGCGAAGGCGTCATCGCAGCTGGATCCAATGTCGAGGGCAATGTTGGCTATGAAAGTTGAGGCGACGATGTCTTCAGGGCGGAAGACGTATCTACGTATACGCTTGTCAGTGTTAAGGTCGTAAATGTTTAGGGAGTAAGGACAGACGTTTGTGACGTTGGGATCTGAAATGTAAAGATACATAATTTCATTAGAGGCATCAAAATATAATGACGAAAATTCAATATTAGAATTCTTAAGGAAGCGTAAAACGATCAAAGTATTCCTGAACTAGTTGTTGTCGTAGGTAATTTTTTTATATTTTATTCTCACCGTATCCATAAGTGCCGACGTCTAAGACCCATAGTCGGTTGCACTGGTCGGCTTTGATTCTGTAGGCAGTGGTAAGTCCACTGGCGCAGTTACCCAACTCGTTGGCTTGCCAGCTCGGGTATGGAATCAGCTTCGGAGATGGATCATATGCAGCGTCAAGAGGGATGTAGTTTAACGTTGCCGGGATGCCTGTAAAAGAACAATCCAGTTGATGAAGTGATTGATTATTCGACATTATGAAGATATGAACCATCGCAAAATGGGTTTCATCAAATCACGATGCGTCGGGAAGAGTGTTCACCTCGCCCAAGTGTACTTCGCCCAATTGTCATTCAATGTTGCGTATCGAACTCAGTGGAATGCAATGTATCATTTTCATTATTAGAGAAGAAAATTACAAGAAAGTTTTTAGCTATAATAACAGTAATAGAATTCTAGATGGCTTATGACGTCATTTTAAGTGTAACTAATAATACATCTCTTGCACGCCACAATTAATGACGCGGTGTTTCATTATTATATTTACGGTGTGTGTTTTACTCAGCTATTTAGATGAGTGGATTCTTTATGTATATTTTTTTAATATGAACGAATTAATTTCAAATGTATTTAAACTATTTATGAAGTAATGTAACAAATATTTCATAAACTAGTTATTATTTAAAAGATTGTGATTGTGACAGACATACTGACAGGACGTGACAGATGTGCACTTTACCACACGCAAGCCTCCGCGGAGGCTTGCTCCGGTGCAATAACCGATTGACTCTAATACAGATAATTTATGGTTATATATGCAGTTTTCATTTCTTGGTTACCTGTTAGTAGTACTTTAAGGATTGCAGATTAGAATCTATCAAAGATTTTGAAATTCACCCATGGACGTAACTGGTCGGATTTCTGTGGTAGTCTATACCTAGGTCCAAAGCTATTATAGCAAGTGTTTGTTAAAATTTGTCAAATCAATGAACTTACCTACAATAGTAATAGTGAAGGAATTAGATTACTATCAAACGGTAGGTGTTGTGACAATTACTCAAAACGTACATTGACTTTGACCTGGATTGATATACTCGTACATATGAGACGGTACTATATTAGACGGAATGCTCTTTCAATCACATGACAAGTTGAAGGTCAAGACAACAAAAAAAGTTAATAAAAATGTTGACATTAAATCAAACGAACGTTGACGAACTTGTACGCAAGTAGGCACAAATGAGTCAGATTGGAGCTTGCAATTTGCACCACGTAAACCTTAGATGAGACATCCAAATCCTTAGCTTAGAGCAAACAAGATTCTGCTTAGCAACTGGTACTTATTATACTTGAGATCTACTCTAGTAAAACTCAACTCTAACCGTATAAGAACTCGTACCTAAGTAAAATAGGTGGGGTTTAGTGTGGAACCATAATATTTTAAGCAAAGTTAAATATCTGATCACATGACCTGCAATTTTAAGAAAAGTATTATATCTAAAATTCTTATTAAAAATATGTAAATATATACACAGGAATTTTGTATTTAAAAAAACATGCCTGAAACGTAGTTTGGGTTTGTTCCACTTCCCTGTGCAACTCCCCTTTATCTGAACCTGGTTAGAAATATTCCTAGAAATTAGCAAAAATGGTCTAAGATTAACCTACCTGGGCGCCATCTCGGGACAGTTACAAAGAGTTTATTATTCCATCTCTCAATTCCAACAGGGAGAGCATTCTCCTGAACCAGCTCCCCTGAGGTAATGGCTGCCAGTTTGGTCTGTTCATCAGGGTACGCCCAATCGAGGACGTTCCATGAGAACATCTCCTGGAGTTTGATAGCTGCTGAAGATAAGGAGACCAGGCTGCATAGCAAGAAGAGCTTCGTTTCCATCTTGGAGCAAGTATCTGTAAAATGTGTTTTATTATATTATGACGTAATTATTTTATTTTTTTCCTACCCACCTTGGTAGAAGAACATCATCTCTGTTTTGTTTATTTACTATAATTAATATTTCGGATAAATTAGTAGTGTGCCTTTACATAATTGTTCAACAATAACAGTAGCACACGTACAAGTGTTATCCAGGAGAAGAGATAAGATTAACTTTGTTTTTACGACGAAGAGTTGTCTCGATGTGTTTTTGCCGATACCAGTTGTGGTGGAACGAAGAAAGCTGCATTATCAAATGCATTCCCCGGAAGAAGCTCAGGAGTTCCAAGTAGTGTGTAGTGCAGTGAATTTTGGCGTAGTGGTGTATTGGCAACCGAAAATTTCTAAAATACTTCCCTACCACTCGTGCGCATATAAAATCAACGCCATCTGTGGAGTTTCTAGTGTAGCACGGACATACGTTTGCATTGAACATACTGACCGCTCCTGCACGGTGCACCGTAAAGTTTCTTTTCACGACGCGATCTCGTTACAGACTTTTGGTCCAGATGTCGCTGTGGCTTTGAAACTATTCCATAAGTAATGTTGTCAGTTTATTTTAAATTATTTATTAATTTTTAATTTGACATTGTTTTTATTATTGATTATTATATTAGGTAAGGACTAGAATCGTTCATTAGCAATGAAGTTTTTATTTTTTTATTATCATTATTTTGATTGACGTGTTTATTGTTTTGATTGTGTTTATTAATTGGGTAATTATTATTATACTATTAAATGAGTAATTAATTATAATTCATTTTGGTTGTAATATTACAGTGATGTTATGTATGCCTAATTATTCTGGGATTGAATGTGTTTAATCTATCTTGCTGACTTTTAAACAAGCATTATTGTTTTGATAATTCATTTTATTTAGTTGTAAGTATAATAAGAATTATGAGTACTCCCCCTAAGGCGACGTGCCCTCACTGTCCCGGCTCATCGCGCCTTTTTGCACCACACGGCCTCAACGTGCACATAGGACGAATGCACAAAAATGTGCCGCGCGCCTCCTCCATACCTACTGCTGCGCCTGCGGCGAATGGCGCGGCACTGTCGGCCCAATCAGACCAGTCACAGGGTGGTGGGGACCGCTTGAAGAGCCTCGCGACTCTTAAGGCGACTGTACCGGTGCTTCGCCACATTCCCAAGGGGGCAAGAAACCTAGCGGCGGGCACGTTATGTGCAATCATCGATACGTGTATGGAGACCAATGGTAGTGAGGAGTGGGGTTCTCTTCTTACTTTCGCATATAATGCTTTAAAAATTCCGGAGAGAACCGGTCCGGGTACACTTACTACCAAGGTGAAAGCCAACCTGGACTCCTTGTACTGCGGGTCGTGCGGCACTGGTGGTACGGGGCCGCACTCGGGTTCGTCCTCAGTTCTAAGGACAATTGAGTCCAAAGTACATGAGGGCGACCTGAGGGGTGCCGTCCGTTTACTGATGTCGGACGACTCGCTGGCACCGTCGAGCCCGGAAACACTCGCCGCCTTGCGGGCGAAGCACCCGGCCCCCTCCCGCTCTCTCTCCTACCCGCCGGCTCCGGACGGATCCGAACCGGTCCTCGCGGTCAAGGTGGAGGACGTGACCCAAGCGCTCGCGTCTTTTTATAATGGTTCAGCCGCGGGGCTCGATGGGATCCGTCCGGCACATCTAAAAGAATTGACATCTAGCTCGGCGGGTGATAATGGGCCACGTTTGCTAGAGTGTTTAACGAGACTGTCGAATTTTCTACTGAGAGGCCAACTCAACCCGGAGGTTTGTCCATATTTGTATGGAGCCTCCCTTTGTGCCCTTGTAAAGAGGGACGGTGGTGTTAGGCCAATCGCGGTGGGCAGTACTTTTCGCCGTTTAGCTGCAAAACTCGGCTGTCGTGCAGTGAGGGAGGTGATGGCCAAACACTTACGGCCGCACCAACTGGGCTTTGGGACGCGTCTGGGCTGTGAGGCTGCGATCCATGCAACTCGCGCATTCGCAACAGACCCAGAGAATGGTGGTACAGTAATAGTTAAGTTAGATATCAAAAACGCGTTTAACACCGTAGAAAGGGACGTTCTGTTGAGTGAGGTGAAGGAGCAAATTCCTATCCTCTTTCCTTTTCTTCATCAAGTATATTCCTCGCCCTCTAATCTTTTCTACGCCAAAAACCGCATCCTATCCCAGGTTGGCGCTCAGCAGGGAGATCCACTTGGTCCTCTCACCTTCAGCCTCGCTATCCACAAGGTCATTTCAGATATTAAATCACCCTTGAATATTTGGTACCTCGATGATGGTACAATCGGGGGAAAGCCGGAAGATGTTGCCAATGATATCAGTGTTTTGGTTCCGCGTTTAAGGGAATTGGGGCTGGAGGTGAACTCGGCCAAGTGCGAATTCTACCCTTGCAATCCTGACTCTCGTTCTTCTTTTCCCCTTTTCTCGTCTATGTTGCCTGGCCTCAAGGAACTGAGTTCTTCTTCCTTCACCCTTCTAGGTTCTCCCATTTTCCCTTCAGCAGTTCCTGAGGCTATTGAGGCACGGAAAAAGCTCCTTTATCTCGCTCACGAACGTCTTAAAAATCTTTCGGCTCACGTAGCTTTGGTTCTGTTGCGGATGTGCTTTGCCGTGCCTAGGATCACTTACCTCCTAAGGACTGCGCCCACCTGGCTGTTTCCGGATGAGCTCCACTCCCTTGATGGTGCCCTTAAGCATACTGTCGAGACCATCCTGAACGTCTCCCTTAGTGATGACCAATGGAGCCAGGCGGCTCTGCCAATTCGGCATGGTGGCCTGGGCGTGCGGCGTGCCCGGGATGTGAGCTTGCCGGCCTTCCTGGCGTCGGGACACGGGGTTGTGGACTTGGTCACTAATATTCTCTCTGTGAATGGTGGCCAGGCGAGCATTCCCTATATTGCCGACGCTATAACGGCGTGGACGGCTCTCAACCAGGACCCACCTATGCCGGAGGACACCCAAGGTCAGCGCTCGTGGGATGACGTTAGGTGCAAGTCTATTCTCGACGGGCTTATGGCAAGGGCAACAGGAGTGGATATCGCGAGATTGAGGGCGGTGACGCGGGCAGAATCAGGGGCATGGTTGCACGCGATACCCTCTCCTCACATGGGCACCCTTCTTGACGGCGACTCAATGCGTGTGGCGGTGGCTCTCCGCTTGGGCTGCGATGTATGTGAACCTCATCAATGCATTTGCGGTTCCATGGTGGAAGCCAGCGGCCATCATGCTTTGAGTTGCTGTCGGTGCTCAGGGAGGTTCCCGCGTCACCACGCGCTTAATGATATCATCCGGAGGGCCCTAGTGTCGGCCAACGTGCCGTGCGTGGTCGAGCCGCCGGGTCTTAGTCGCACAGACGGCAAAAGACCGGACGGCTTGACGTTAGTGCCATGGCGGGAGGGAAAGTGTCTGCTGTGGGACGCCACGTGCGTTAGTACGTTTGCGGCCAGCCATGTCAGACGCACGACACGAACGGCCGGGGCAGCAGCCGAGTTTGCAGCGGGCAAAAAGCGGGATAAGTACTCCGCTCTCCAACAGAACTACCTGTTCGTCCCGTTCGCGGTGGAGACAACGGGTTGTTGGGGGGCGGAGGCGAAACAATTCGTGGCAGAGATTGGCCGTCGCCTCAGGGAGAGGGGCTGTGACTCTCGCTCCGGGTCGTACCTGGTGCAAAGGTTGGCCGTAGCGATACAGCGCGGTAACGCCGCGAGCGTTATGGGCACCTTTGCACCGGGGACGACAAGGGGCGGGCTATTTGATTGACATTATTTCTTTATTGGAAAATTATTATTATTATATGACATGTAAATTAATTTTATAAATTCTTAATAATTATTTTATTTATAATATACAGAAATTTTCTCGAATTTTGAAAAATGCCAATAGCTCGATAACCACGAAGTTCTTACTGAGGTCTAGTTTAGTTATTCTGGTTAGGCATGAGCTGGCCCATCAGATTTTTCCGGGTTGACATTGATTTTTGGAATATCCATAACCTAACCTTACAAAAGGAGAATAACAATTACAAAAGGAGGAGAAACAAAATAAATAAGAGAAAATGTACAAAAATAAAATGCCTTAAATTGCGCCCATGTGGTAGGGTGCCAAGGATAGGTACTGGCAGCATTGCCCCGGTGGTTCGCTATGCTGAGGCTTTGGGAGAGATAGCTGCTATAGTGGCCCTTGGGTCACGTCCAATAGGTGCTCGGATAGCTCTTGGAACAGCGACCAAGCTCCAATGATCGCGACACCAAATGCAACAATTTTATTAAAGTTTTTTTTAGAGCGTGGGTGGTTTAGTGGCTAGGACGTCGCAATACCATGTACCAATGAGTTTTTCTGATTTTTTGGAAGTCTTACGTACATTTACCGACTGCTCTAACGGTGAAAGAAAACATCGTGAGGAAACCAGCATGTCTGAGGAAATTAAAAGTTTCCGAAGGCGTGTGAAATCCACCAATCAGCACTGGGCCCGCTCGGTGGATCATGGCCCGTACCCCCTTGTGCAAGGGGAGACCTGTGCCCCAACTGTAGGGACATTAATAGGCTGATGATTATGATGAAAGTTTCTTTAAGAGGAAATACTATACCGACATTGTTGTTGTAATAGCGAGACAAAATGGTAGGTAGTTACTCATCATATTATTCCATGCAAGTACGTGTTAATGACAATCTAAGGTAGTAGGTAAGAAGATTCGAAAAAGTCTTGCTATTTCGCCTCCTGTTCCTATTATGGAAACTACACGACTAAAATGGAAATCTGACAAATTGTTGCACTAATTTGTGCAGCACTGGTATGATGTATTTTAATTGTTTGAGCTTTATTGTGGTTAAGATTATTTCCCTTTTTTGTGGGACTGTTGTTCTACCAACTTCTGTTGAAATCATAATTATAGCGGTCTTGGTACTGTATTGGATCAGATTGATAAAATTAATAGACTCAAGTTAATATAACTCGCTGCGCGTGAGTCGATTTAAAGTAATTTTGTCGTGGAGCTTTGTCTTGCGACTGTATGCTTGGTAATTTTCAAATAAAAGCTATGATTATGTCCATTAAGTAACAATGATACATAACTCATACATATATATTGTACAATTATGAAATATGAGCGTCGGTGACACAGTGGCTAGGACACCGGACTCCCATACGGGAGGTCCGGGTTCGAAACCGTGCAGTGCCATGTACCAATGAGTTCTTCGTATTTTTGGAAGATTTACGTACATTTACCGACTTCTCTAACCGTAAAGGAAAACATTGTAAGGAAACCTGCAAACTGAGATGACCAGTGTGTAAAAGATAGACACAAAAGATCGTTAACGGGCGAAGTGCCGCTGGGGTTTATGCCTATGTTATTAATGTTTGTTACTAATTTTTGTCCGTGATACTACGCTTGGCACTACGGGTACTACCAGTAGTGACACATGAGATTTTTCTTTCCCTTGACACTATTATTGTCTTTGGCTGATTAAGCCCATACTAAAATGTGTGAATGGGGCACTACTGGCTGTGCCAAGCGGGTTGGTGTCCCGGGCAACAAACGATATATGGATTTCGTCATCATCGTAATTTTCAGCTGTTGTTTGACTTTGATGCCCAATAACCGATTCAGAGGTGACTGGAAGAGATCGCTTTAAGCGATAAGGCCGCCTTTGTACATATTTATGCATTAATTTGTTATTTTCCTGTATATAGTGTGTCTCTATCTATCTAACCGATCGATGAGGAGTTTTTGTGATTGCTTGTAAAGGTATTCCGTCTTAGTTGATTAGAATGATTCAAATAAGACGAGTCTACGTCGTATTTTGAATAGATAAGTTGTAGAATTGAAGGAAATATGTGTACCGGCTGTCGCCGTAGCTGTAGCCGCGAGCTCGAAATTCTTTCCTCAAATATTGCAGATATTGTTACCTCTGCCACATTCGAAATCAATTACCTAAATCTGAGAATTACCAATAACTAATATCCAAACATACCTACTGATCATCACAGATTTGAGTAAAATATAGCTTTAAGATTAAATTATCTATTTAACCAAACATTAAAAGATTTAGTTTACAAAGTAAATCACACGTTAAAATACACTATTAACACATCGACACTGAGGCGACGGAAACTATAATGCAAATTCAAGAGAAACGAACACTGTAAACACTCGTAATCTAGCAACTGAAGCGTTAAAGGCGTAATAAACATACAGAAACTGTTACGTACATTGCTATTTTCACAGTATTTGGGAAGTTTGACAGTGGTCACAACTGCCGGTGTTTGACTGAAATTAGTGTACGCACCCCAGTGCTTATAAAACTTCAACTTAGCCCTCTCCTAACCATGGTGGCGAAGAAATGTCCATAGACTTAAGATACGCTAGACATGACACTTCTTGTAACATTGGTTTATTGCTCATGTTCCACTCTCATAGTTCACTCAAGAACTGCAGTATTAAGGAAACTATTTCTGGGACTAGCAATCAAAATTGTAAATCGTAGTGATTACCTTCTCTCTGGTAGCCATCGTAGGTAACTGTTTGTTTTTTATAAAATTAATTATCAAAAGGATTGTGCTAGATTAAATTATTATTACTGATTCTATAGCTTTCTTCTTTGGCTTAAAAAGTTGAAATTATTTTATAATCTATTTGTTTTTAATCTTCACTTAGGTAAGTATATAAAATGTGCCTGATCTCCACGTTTATAAAGGCAACAAAACTGACTTTTTGATTCGTTTTACGACCCTAGCCGTTGTAATGCTTGCTACCTACGTATTTTTCGGAAGTGCTATATATGTATTTTATAGGTATATTTTCTAGGTATGTATTTTATACTTAAAACTGTTTTCTATCCTTAAACCATTACGAATGTTTAAACAATTACACTTACAAATAAAATTACCTATTGTCAATTTTGTATACCTATAATTCGATTGATTTTACGTACTTAATGTACTCATCTAGTTCCTATCCTAGCTTTTCCAAAATAACGTAATATCAAAATGGATCGTGTTCAATTCTAACACTTTAATAAGTGCACAAGGCGTGGTACTTAGAGCAAGTACACGCAGCGTGCAGCGGTAGCACGCTCGAACGGCAAAGCGCGGGCGCACCCGATTAATTTGATGGATTGTGACTCTACATACTAGCTCGACACGCGTATCAATGAATAAATCAAACGGCCACGATCAGTACAACGTCATCAATAATCATCATTAGTTATCTACAGTCGTACCACTAAGCCTCACACAGCCACCGCATATCGTCGCTTCATCTACGGGGGTCATCCTATCCTAAGTTTGCTTAAGACTCAGCTAAAGACTCATCTATTAAATTTGTCGGGTTATATGTCTATTTAATAATTAATTTTTATTAATGAATACGTTTTACTTTCATTTATTTTCAATTACATTCTAATTTTTATTGTATTTAGTTTGTATTTTGCTTTTACTTGTAATATGGGTGTATTATACGTTAATAAAAAGATTTTATTTATTTATTTATTATTTTGACGTTTCTTCGGCAGTTGTGACCAGCCCTTTTCTCTTCGTCGAATATTCACAGTTCGAATTCGATCTAACATAGGCATAGATCCAAGTACGTACCAGTTATGTTAACTTTCTGTTGTCAGATACTGCGCATCCTTTATATCAATAAAACAATATTTATTCAGCTTGGCTTTTAAATTTCAAATTATTTTCTTATGATAAGATTGATAAGTAAAGTTAAATATTATGACTGCCGTTGTTATTGCTATTACATAATATTCAAATAGGGGAAATGCTCCAAAATGTATTGGGTCTTCAACCACTTATTGTCAATTAATTTGATTTCACCACCTGTCCTATTGAAGGTAATATCGGCTAGACAGAGATAAAATATTCACCCGTATCAAATAAAATTTGTGTCAGAACCGGATATATTTTCTAAATCTTAGATGGTTTTTTTTAAAAACCTTATAAAAATATTGAATTTCGGTTTACTGAGTTACTAGGTTAATGCTGGTTTAAGGACAACCATACATACGTTAAGGAATGTGGCTTTGAGTTTGAGATATTCACGACATTTACGGTTCCATTATTAATTAACACAAGGGTCTCTAGGGTAACTTTACTACAAAATATATAAGTAATTACTGAGTACGTATGAGCTTTTTGGAAGCTTTCTAGCTTTAAAAGAAATAACCTAGGTAGCTAATTTAAAATTCATCCGATATTTTCACTCTAAGTCATACCTTTTTAGTAGATATAAAGCCCTATTTACAAATATTTATTTTGTCTATTTCCTACAGCAACAAACGAAGGTGAATAATTTCGTTTTTAGACTAAGATTTGTCGCCATATTAAGTAAACAATTAACAACCTTAACCATAGATTTATCATGGTCACGGATTTCCGTAATGTATTATTATACCAATAGAACAGAACATTCGGTGGCGTACTCTGTGTTTATATTATGTTTAGATGTACGTACGAGTAACTTCACACATTTCTTTTACTGATATCCTGGGAATCGTAATATCTACGTACCTATCTGTGAAAAAAAAACGTGTGTACTTTTTAGTTGCCGTAAAACATAGTATAATTAATTTATTGTAATGTAATATGACTATAACACGACAATAAATAGGGAAATTTCAGTGATATAAATTAATGAAATTCAAAATAATTGTCACTATATACGCGTTAAGCACCTGATTTCAATAGTAATTATAAAAATTTCAACACCAAAAATTTACATCTCTATCTTTATAGACTTTAAAAGATAATTTAATCATTTTAATACACACAACTGTTTATTACTATTTAAATACAAAGAAAGACTGAAAATGAAGTATTGCTATGTCCCTGATGACCTGTAAAGGCTAAGTCATAGAGTTGCAGTAAAAAGTACTTAGTTTTAAAAATAAGGTCAAAGTAATAAAAAATACCTATTCAATATTTACTTACGAGGCTATTAAAATATGACTGATTATACAACAAGTTAACTAATGATCATGCCACATTGTTTTCCTGTACCGGAGGTAAATGTGACTTATGGTTTGTCAGTAACGAATTGGTATAATAGTGTCGAAAAATGATAATTTAAACTTTAATAGTGCCGCAGTACTTAGTTTGTTTATATCTACCTACTAAATAAGTGGGATTAGAAGGATATAAATATCCGTCCCTTGGAACTCACATTATCTCGGTATTTTATAGGATACCAGGCGCGGGGAGGGGTTCCATCCTTATGTTGTTGATATCCCATCTGCTCGTACGAAGCGATTTGCTTCTTCGTTCATTATGCGAACGGCTAAGGAATAGAACAGCCTGGCGGCGTGGGTATTTCCCGAAACCTACAACCTTGGGATCTTCAAGGCCAGAGTGAATAGACATTTACTGGACCCGCATGCTCCATCGTCGACCTCATCGTCGCTTACCATCAGGCGAGATCGAGGTCAAATGCGGGTTTAGTAGTACATTTTTTTTTATTAAACCTAAGACACCATGATCGTCGAAGATCACACCAGCCACCGATCCGTGATCACGGGTCGCGACAGAGACCATCGTCATGGGAAAGTTTTGCCCCGAAGCGATCTCCCCGCGTGGCTTGCGCTGCGCGAAAAGACCTTCATAGTCGCACGTTAAACCTTTGGTTCCAGCTGCTGTCTGCGCTGCAGTCGTTGGGCCATATCAAGGGTATACGGGCGGCCTAAACTACTCTGTGTTGGCCACTAACCATTATGGCAAAAGAAGAAGAACGTAAGTAATTCATCGCGCAATTGATCAGATCAGATCAGAGGTTGAGGTTGAGGTACAACAGAAAATCAGGTAAGACCAGATCCTACATTTTTTTTTTCTAAAAAATCATTTATTTACTGCAGAGACGGAGTTATTATTTTATAATTGTTCTCAAAGTTATGAGGAGACGTTTGGCAAAACTCGCAAGCATAAGTAGGTACAGTCGACCACTAGCTATAGTATACCATCTCTCAAAATTCTACAATTCAAATTGGAATTCTATGGCGAAAGCATTAAAGTTCATTTAAAATAGCAGAAATTTGACAGATGGTTTACATTCGTATGAGGCCGACTGTAAAGCAGCCGCCGTGGATAATATCCAATGTCCATCAAATTAAGCAAATGCTGACCTTAAACACTTGTGGATAAGTCACTTTATCGTACTCCCTAAAAAATCATTCTATTTACCTTTCTGTATTTGTGCATAAAACAAAATTTTGTACTTGTAATGTACTAAGGCGTCACTAGTCTGATATCTCTGGTTTAAATTAAGTTGCAAGGTGCCGAAGATGTTACAAATACAAAGAATAACTCGTAAAAACCGGTGCTTAGGGTATCAGTACCTATGTAGTGATACACGCTAAAACCACTGGTATCGGTATAATTAAATAGAGTATGCTATCACAGGCGTGAGTATAGTTATGCGTATTTGATGCTCTGATAATCGATTAATAAATCAGTTGGGCGTTGGCTAACCGTGCTGGTTATCATAATACCTTTAACAATATAACACTGCCCAGGCGCGGTTGCAGATAGGGGTCTTGGGGTCATGACATGTCTAGTAAATAAATATCGTATTACCTACATGAAAATTTTGCGAATTAATAATTTATTTACTTACTAGAAAAATATAAAAACAATTCTTCTTCTTCTTCAGGCTTCATTCGTCCACTGCTGGATATAGCCCTCTCCTATATGTTTCCATTTCCATGTAGCCCGATTTTTAAGCGATGGGGGGGGGGGGGACATGTGGCTAGGCGAACCGACAGAGTATTTACGTGGAGACCGCGCACAAGCAGCAGGAGTGTGGGACATCCAGCAGCGAGGTGGTCAGACGATATCAGGGCTAGAGCTGGAGTGACTTGGCTCAGAGGCACTACAAATAAAAACAATAAAAAATAATAATTAAGTATTATAAAATAGAACAATCTAATGAAATTATGCGATGGCTTACATATTTCAAGAAAATTTTAATATAAGCCTGCCTTTTAAACCTATATTAAAAGCTTAGCTTTTAATCTTGCATGTTTCTCGAAATCTAGTCATAAATAATTATGATCACTGTACGAGTATAACGATGGCCTTGTCACACATACATTTATTATAGTTTACTACCTTTTAGTAAATAAATTTTTTATTAGGTTTATACGATTAGATAAATTACAATAAATACCCTAAAACTAAACCTAAACAAGAAAAATCGTAAAAAACAAAAGATAAAAAAATTGTTTATAATTATACTACTCTGTGGCTATATCTAAGTACTTTTTTATTCTAAACAAGAAAGGTAAAGTAAAGTAAAGTAAAATACACTTTATTACACAAGTAGAAGACAACAAACAAGAGATAGAAAAGGAAATAGTGAAGTACCATTTAGGCGGCCTTATCGCTAAGAGCTTTAAAGGTTTAATTTAGTTTTAGTGCATTTGTTGTATTTCATAAACTGAATATTTTTGAATTGTCTAAAACATAGTATGAGGTAGGTAGGTACCTAATAAACATTATTTTTACCGGACTTTACTTCTTCTTGCGCCGCTTCTTTTCATTCAGCTATAGCACTATACGAAGTGGTGGTAAAAATTGACTTTTGACTTGACTTTTTGACTTTTGGCCATAGGTCCTGTCTGCTCATTTACATTTCGTTAATATAAAAAAGTATTCATTCTCAATTCGACGCGTATGTATGATGTTATGTGGATTTGTCGAATTGTGAGCAATTCGGTAGGTTTAAGTAACAAATATTAAATGAATTTCTTAAAAATTGAGAAATAGACATAAAATGATGGTTAAATGTGAAAATAGAATTAAAATTCGTTGAAAAATAAAATAGCTATATGCAATCAAAGGAGAGACGAAAGCGGCTCGACTCCGATGGCTCGGACACATCACTAGGATGGGGGAGGATCGGGCAGTTAAACGAGCGTATGTGGGACGCCCTAACGGACGACGTCCGGTCGGACGTCCCAGGTACCGCTGGCGCGATGAAGTGGAGAAGGATCTGTGGGAGCTCCGGGCGCCTGAGTGGCTCGAGACTGCGCAGGAGAAAGAGCGATGGCGCTCTTTGGTATCGGAGGCCAAGATCCACTTCGGGTCGCTGCGCCAGCGGAGTAAGTAAGTAAGTAAGTAAGTATATGCAATCAAAAATCAGACGATAGAAAGAAACGACGATATTACATAATGACGTCACTGTGTAGTAGCGCCATGCAAGCAGATCCTGGCTACATATAAAGAACTGTTTTGATAATAACTCTAAATTAAAAATTTAAGAAACCTTCGACGTACCGTTGTGGAGATCCCCTTACTTTTTCCTGGTCATTATCAGATCCTCAAGGTTTCAGATGCCGGAAACGCACCATGAACCTGAATATTTGAGCTCAAATTCGAACCATCTAGCTATTACCGTTCCAGAGATCCCATCTGTCATCAAATATACTCCAAGATCTTGGAAACCACTAGTCCAATTTTTAACAGTCCTAGCTAAGAACACTCTAGAAAAAAAATTCTAGCTAAGAAAATTCTCTATTAAATAAAAAATACCGGGTCCAAATCGGACCATCCGTTCTCAAGTTATGATGCCACAGACAAACACACAAACAGACAAACAGACAAACGTGTCAAACTTATAACACGCCCTCCCTCGATCGGTCGGGGGTTAAAAAGGGTTTGAGCATCTCTCCAGTACTAACTTAAATCATTAATATCTATGATGTTAGTTGAGATATCGAAAAACGAATTTTAGATCCTTCTTCAGGATATCCATGTAAGTTGATTGATGGAATTTTTTTTTTTAAAGTTTTTACTTAAAAAAACTATTATTTTTTTATAATAGCCTATAGGCTGTCCCACTGCTGGGCAAAGGCCTCCCCTCCTCCTTTCCAAAATCAGTTTAGTCAATTTAAAAACTATTATATTATATAAATTTATATTATATATTCACAATCACTGAATGCATATTATAACTCAGTTGGAATCTACGAGTATTCGGTATTTGTTCCGAATAGATTCCAACTGAGTTATAATATGCATTCAGTGATTGTGTTTTGTGGTTACTCTGGTTATATTTATTAACTAGTTAAATGGGTGTGGTCGGTTATATCCATGTAGATTATTGAACAAGAACGTGTTTAGCTTAGCAACTCAACCGAATCTAAAAAAAACTAGATCTTCCACTTACAATACTGATTGATAACACGTGAATGATGTAAAGATTCAGGGAAATGATGTCGATTCTGGCGCACGTAGCCGCCAAATACTAAAACTGTTACTCTCACTCATATTATTATTATGTAAGTTTGAGCGTGAGAGTGAGAGTGAAATTTCGTTTAGTGGTGTTTTAATTTAGCCACACCCGGAATCAGTACCAATGAGTTAGTATCTATAAATGAACATGCAGTTTTGTTATAAAAACTGTTATAACAATTATCTAAAAATCATATTTTATCGTGAGTATTAAATTTTCGAAAAACAAAATTGTCTTTTACTTCGCCGTACAGTGACAATTTTCTAAGATTTATTTATCAACAGGAAAACATCTTGTTTAAGAATGTAAGCGTCAATGTAAAGCGATGTAATTTTTTGTATTGAAAATGTACATAAGAGTTAGACGGATTTTTTGGCGTGAAGTTCTCTTCTCTATATACTCGCATTTGCATTTAATAATAAAAATGGCGACCTATAATAGTTGTAATATTGTAACAAACAATATATTGCATTAGTTAAATTGAACTAAACTATTATAGGTCGCCATTTTTTTTATTAAATGCAAATGCGAGTATATAGAGAAGAGAACTTCACGCCAAAAAATAACCGTCTAACTCTTATGTACATTTTCAATAGAGCATAACAAATGCTCTAAATACCCTAGCAGATACTAGTACATATGGTATAATAGAGTAAATTACAAATACCACGTCACTCCTGGGATCAACTTAAAAGCAAGGAAATCATCAAATCAATCTGGTGGTTTCTACTGAGATTAGATTGGTTAGATGGTAATTCCGAGTTATGTCGGGCGATTAGCTCAGATTCACACGGAAGTTGCCAATCAGCTTCTTAAAGTGTTGATCAACCCTAAAGTGTTTATTACACTAGGGTAAGTCCAGGATAGATGCCCCAGTAGGATAGATGCTCCAAATTCAAAAACTCCTACTCAGAACAATACGCAGTATACAGATATACAGTAAATCGAAAGCGACCTTTGTGCCACGCGGACTGTCGCGGGTAACGCATGTAACCTGAGTGACGGAGCGTAACATATTTTTGACCTACGAAAATTAGTGAAAAATTATTTTGCGTTAATGTTGCACACTTTTTGGAATGTAAGTCAGACGTTTTAATGTCAATTCGGTGTGATAAAGTGCAGTGGTAATTACGTGCAATGACTTCTATAATGACAAAGGTCATGGCATGTCAATGACAAAGAATTCTCTAAAAAAACTCAATTTTTGTCGGAATACATTAGGGAAATCTATCAAAAATAGGATAAAATGAAACGAATTTGACAAAAATCGACAAATTCTCGAATTTATTCGTTTCTCTCGATTTTATTCGTTTTTGTGGAAATAATCCGAATGTTTAAATTTTTCTGAATTATATGAATTTTCAGCTTTTTTAAATTTTTGCCGAATTTACTCGGTTTTATCCAATTTTTGTGGAACTGATTAGATTTTATCGAATTTCTTTAATTATTGCCGAATTTATCCGAATTTATAAATATTTGACGATTTTATTCGTTTATCGAATTTTGTTTTGTAGAATTTGTTCGATTTTTTCCGAATTATCAATTTTTGTCGATTTTATCCGAATTATCAATTTTTGTTGATTTTATCCGAATTATCAATTTTTGTCAAATTTATCGAAGTACAATATACCTACTATTATTTTTCTTCAAAAAGGCGTCTATCCTATCGGCAATTTAGTCAACTGGGCATCTATCCCGTACTTGGGCATCAATACTGACAAAAAAGGGTTTTTAAAATGATTATAAAACTGATTTTTCGTTTTATTTAACAAAATATTTTTATTAATATGAAAGTAGAAAGACCAAACATTACAAACATATACTCAGCAGGTTTCCAACGATTATAGTTTAAAGACCACAGAGGGATTTCAAAAAGTGGGGCAACCATCCTGGACTGAGTTCAGAATTTTAATCGTCTGTTGTACTTTAAAATTATACTATCCATTTTTAAGCCATAGACACGAGATTTAAGGAAGCCTTAACATTAAGGACGTTTCTTACAACTCATGGTTAATATACTGATTACTAAGCGACTCCTCAGTTTAAGAGTTCCGTTCGTTCGGCCATGTGTTAGAATATTTTCCAATGCTAAACATGCCTAAACGGAGGTTGTTCGAGTCTGAAAATATATCTTTATTCGAGTTTTTTTCTCATTTTTATATCACCAGGGTCCAGGAAAGCCTCTTCCTGAAAACCATACACAAATTTTGAGCCCAAAGATTAGTAGTAAGTATACCTGCCAACTTTTCTTAAAATCCTCTCCCGATTTTAGGCCAGTCCCTCGAAATCGGGAACCAACTAATGCCGCTGGTAAATAAATGTTTTATTTATTTATTTTAATACTTTTGCACCGGGAACGAAGAGGGTTCCATTTGAATAATGACTATTTGCTAATTAATTTTACCACACTAAATAATTCAGTGACACTACTGAATTCAGTGACTACTAATTTAGCTAAACTGAATAGTTTAATAAGCGCTTAACACGTTGAAAATGAGGTTGTGCAAATTTAAATGAGGTCTAATGTATTAGCTAAAAATGAATTATGATCAGTGATCGTTATCAGGATTCAGTAACAGAGACGGAATTGGATAAGAAACCACTTGTAAGCTACCTTAGCAGCAATGGGCTCTTAGTTCTATTTGTAGAGTTCTTATGACACGTGTTCCCTTTTTTGTAATTTCATTCTCTAAGACCAATGGTTCCTTATTCAAATATTTCTTCTTTTCTATATTCTACCAGTACAAGCTAACTTCAATAGATGTTAAATCTTTTTCACAATATTATGCCGATTCATTTCACGAAAAAAAAAACAAAGTGAAACTGGCATACGAGTGGTTACTTTTATCCAACTACGGCCCTGGTACTGAATCCGAATTACGATCACTGATTATGATGGACAGTTAAGCAGGCATATCCGAAAATTATTAAATTACAGTGATACGCGGAAAGACAGGCGAGGTTAGAAGTATTTATTGTTTGTAAATGGTTACAATATTTTTTGATGCGTAGTATTTTTTGCAATTAATATTTTTAGGTAGACGTTGGACATTTCGGGGAGCAGCTACTCGTAGATAAGAGTGAAGGTCTGGGCAAACTTTATGCGAAAAGACGGTAATTGTACCTCTCTTTATGTTGTATGTTTTGTTTATGTCCCGGGTGTGCAATAAAGTATATTTGTATTTGTATTTTGAATTTTTTATTATGGCAATCTTATTATTTTTTTAAAAATTTTATTAATCTTATCAAGGTTATTTTTGGCCTAGAATTGAGAAAAGTCATGCCGAACAGTGGACTAACGAATATTTATATATTTTACAAACCGCCTACAATGGATTTAACAGAGTTATTACTTGTCATATTTTTTAGTAAATCTTGTACAGTAATAGAAAAGTTGAATGTTGAAAATATTATGGGATGTATGTAGAACACCACAAAATATTTCAAAAGTTGGGTGTAATTTCTTTCTTTGACAATATATGCACAGATTGAAGGTATTTCCGGTAATTTTTATTAACATTCGTTACTGATTACCATTAATAATGATGATTAACTAATCCTCTGCCTAATTAAAGCACCTGTTAGTTAAATTTTTAACATTGGACATTAATTAAAACAGCCATCTGCTTTCTAATCATCCGACATTTCGTATGTTTTGTTCCAGATCGATTTAATCCACGATTAGTGGTTTAAATAAAAACCTAACGTTTATAAAGAATTTTCGTTAGGACGTCTTTAAAATTAACGAACACCAATTAGAAGCTGGTACTTGAACGAAAGTGGAGGTATTATTATAATTAATGCAATAAAATATGATGGACGATATCGCCGATGAAAATAAAAATCGATGTGAATTCTAAGATAAACGAAGAGTGAATTAGGAAACTGCTGTTATAACATGTTATTGGGTTTGTGTTTACAGATTTTAAAGTTCAGTAAAAAATCATTATATCTGGAAAAAAAAATTAAATTTGTTATTGTTAGCTCGTTGACAGCAAACGGGCCACCTGAAGGTAAGTATCCGTCGCTCATAGACATTGGGTTTTCAATGCGCTGCTATCCTTGAGGACTTTCTTTCCGCCGCAATCGAAAAACGTCCTAATTCTTATAATAATACCTACCTATGAATTGAAATTCAAATAACAGATCAGATATCTAATCAGAACCGTAAATCATTTTTATTACGCATAAATTATCGAACAAAAACAAATCGCTCTCATATTCATTGATTCATTCATTCTTTTTAACGAAATGATTTAGGTATATTATAAATATTGTGTATCTTAATATAATTAGTAATTTGTAATGTTAATATTATCTCGAAGATGATTATTTAGTATCTTACAATAAGATATAAAACAAAGTTGCAGTAGGCTCGTGTGAATTTATATTGGTTCATGTTTTTAATCGCTCGTGGTATTTCTTATAGACTTGTGCCGACTCGTAACTTATAGTTTTTTTGAATAAGTAATAAATAATTGAACAACCTGTGCGTCAACTAAAATATGATAAAATAAAGAGCTATTGTACAAAATGTAAAGTCAAAAATTCATTGTATATGTTATGGATCAAGTGATTAATAGGACAAGGATAGGACACTGTTCGTGATGTCCAGACAGTTTGTATAATGCCCAAAATGATATGATAATGACTATGGCTGGTCATAGTGTCGTTAAGGGGGCACAAAGATGCGTAGCTTGTTGCGTGATTGTCATAGTGCAACATGTTAGGTTACACTATGACAATCACGCAACAAGCTCCGCATCCTACCTACAAAATCCGAGTCGATTTCGCATCCACTTAGATTCTGTGACATATTGCCAATTCGACTTGTCATTATTCATACTGCCCGGGCATTATAAATAGTGCCACCATTAATCACTTGGTTCATGACATACGTGTATACACTGCAAAATCTTTGTAAATTCATTATTCAGTAAGTAACTAGGTTTACCAATAGATGTCTAATTCGAGCCAATAGCCTTCTATTAATCCTAATGCCCAGCAGTGGGACCGTAAAGTCGTTATTTATAATGAACGATAGACAAATAAGTAACATAAGTTCTAGAAGAGCTTCGGAGCTCTTCTAGAATCCACGATGTAAAAGCGATAATATCAACAACCAATTTATGTGACCTTTGTATTCCATTTTACCATGTACAGATCTAGACCATTGTTTCTACTCTAAATGTATGGATTACGAACAGAACTTGTACGGAGTGATGACTGACATGGGCATTGCACAAAAACTACATCAATAAATAACACCGGAGACTTTTTATTGTTGATTCAGTTTAAAAAATCTTCAACACGACTTATCTAAGCTGTTAAAAAATCTGGATTTAGGTTTTGTTGTCAGATAACTTTCGAAACAGCGATCGAACTTTTCGGCTATATCGCGCCCTGTATTAGGGCAGCAGTGTAGTGATTGAGAATTTGTTACCCTATGAGGCTGGCATGACCCTATAAGGGGACGAAACTTCAAAAAAGAAATAGATTTAAAAATATAAGTATATATCTATTTTGTATTGACTTCGGCACACATTGAAAACAAAATTAATTTCTGTTTCAAATCAAAGTAGTGTTGGCAGGAGATAAGAAACGAAGCAAAATCAATTGAGTAATACTGCTATTATTTTCTGTAAGACAATTGAACACTTAGTGAATACAATATTTTATGGTTTTTGCTTCAGTATAACATCGACATACTTATGCTAATATTACGATCGCATTTTCACGTGATCTTTATTTTTAAAAGTGGTTCATCCTTGCTCGGAATTCATTCCATTTTAGGAAACTGGACGTTGAATCTTGAACTCTTCTGTCGCGTGCCTAGCTGTACGGTGACAATAAATTTTATAAACATTGCATTTTTAATTTATGTTTTATATTTCTAAGCAATTTAGTTGAGAGAGTGTAAGTCTAGTTTTAGTGTTTTATGTTTGCTGTATATACTCGTAAATATAATGTTTTTGAATTTACATTGGAAAAAATTGGTTAAAAGCATTTTCCATTAAAATATACATAGTTACATATCTTCATGCTGTCCCTTGCGGGCTAGGCAGAGATAACGGGGTGCCACGAATCTCTTTCTTGGCACGTCTCTTTTGCTTACTCTTTATTTCATAGTCTCTATTCACGCATGCTTGCCTTGGAGTCGTGCCTGCGCGTTTTATGTTGAAAACTTTTGAGTACTATATCAGTTTGATCTTAAAAAAAAAGAAATTTGAGCTCTATGGTTTAGGTCGACCCCGGCTTTTATTTTCACTTGTT
Source organism: Hofmannophila pseudospretella (assembly GCA_947369225.1). Taxonomy (NCBI): domain Eukaryota; kingdom Metazoa; phylum Arthropoda; class Insecta; order Lepidoptera; family Oecophoridae; genus Hofmannophila; species Hofmannophila pseudospretella. Next base: position 9,790,653 of record OX376316.1, read on the forward strand.
TCCACTTTTCGCCAAATGTATAAAGAAAATCTAAGGAACAGTTTATGGAAATTAGAAATAGAAAATCCTTTATTAATAGACAATTTTTGGCTTAAAATACTACCTACACCATGCGAAAACATTTTTAAAATGATATGGCTTAATATAGTAAACATATTATGATCTATTAAAAGGGCCAAGTTCAGCTGAGTGTCGCTAGATGTATAGATACCTATACCTCTACAGACGCTGGTTTTCAACTTGACCCTTTCCAACTTATAACTATAGAGAGCAACAATGTCGTTCTGCCTGTTTGTCTGTCGCATTGGCTCATCTCCGTTTTTGTCACATACAATTATTTTCTGAAACTCGACCAGTATAAAAAATCTGAGATTTAATCATAACCTACTAAACCAACACAAAAAGTGAATTAGGACTTAATGGACCACAAAATTCTGTCCACAAAATTTTATCTATTGTTGTACATGCGCTATTACACTGTATTAGTTTATTACCTATATCCCCACTGTTGGTTCTGTCCTCTGTTTGCACGTAAGATGGTTAGCTATACTAAAAAGAATTTATTTATAAACACCTGTGACGCACTATATAGGGATTGCGACGATACATTTATAGCTTGCGCGACGTCACGTCAGCCGGATCTTTAACTTTGTTGTCGATGTGATCTGAAATAGTCGATGGAATCATCCATTATTTACCCCACTTCGTTGAGCTAGGAATATTAACTGTTCCCTGTTTCTATATTTTGGTAAAAAACCTCCTAGAGATGGAAATAAAGAGCGAGAGACAGGCACGTGAAAATACCAGGCGAAAGGCCGTATCTAACAAAACTTGTCGTATGTTAAATATTGTTCTTCACAGTGTGCATTACCATAACATATTCAAAATACATCTCAAAGAATTCTTGTTGAAAAAGTGCTACTACAGTGTAAACCATTTTTTAATGGACAATTATTCTAATTTCTAATAATTCAATTAATCTAATTTATAATTATGTTAAAATATAGGTACCTACATTCAATCATTCAACACAATTGACATTGTTATGAATATGAATAAACATGAATATCAATCATTTTGAACATCTCATTGTATAGTACTGTGTTGTGCATCCATACTTTTTATTGCTTATTTTTATTACTTAAAGTAACATTAAATTGTAACTATTAAAAAATAGTAGTAAAATTGTTTAGTTCCTAGAACATTGAAGAAAGTTAAACTGCCATTCTATGATATTGCTGGTATTAATGTTACAGGCGCTAGAGAATTTGCATTGCAGTTTGCAGCATTAGCTTGCCCTTCTTACAAACCGTCAACAAAAACCACTGTCGTTATTACAAAATAATGCAAATAAAATCAATATTTTAATTATTTCAGCTCAATGCATTCCTATGTAATGGTAGAGTTCAAAAGGATAATTACCAAATGTATACTTATATTGATATACTTACCTATCAATTTTAGAATCCTAAACAAAGTTTTAGAAAACTACTTATTTAAGATTCAAGATTTTAAGCTCATATTTAAGAATAGATTTACATAATCTATTTTCAAAATAAATTCTACAAGCAATTATTCTATAAGTCTTAGTTTATCTATCAGTCCTTAAAAACTTAAATATATTTAAAAACTAATTTGAGATTTCAATTTAGTTTTAATGTTTCAATGGTTTAAAGGTTAACACGATGCACTAATTTGGTCCATGCTGCTGGGGGCTACGGTAACGTTTGATCCGACCCAATACTTCATATCTAAGTAGATTACAATTTTAAATCCGTTTTGAGATTAATTATAATTTGATACAACAATAGCCCTGTAGCGACTGTTATCTCAATTTATGTGAAAAGAACTGTAAAGCGTAAATATGTAAGTACCTTCTTACCTAATTCCTTACTATACGTTTAGTTGTATTACTGTTGTATTACTTACTGTGCGATCCCCAGCGATTCCAGGGATCTTTCGAGGACGAAATAAACTAAGGACAACGAGATAATGTCCAGGGCAGGCAATAAATACCAATCAAAAACCAACTCACCAGCGTCTCGGCCCGAGATCACCCGTCGTCGGCGCCGACAATGTCCAAAATTCTGGCAGTTTTTTATATCACCGAAGTACCAGCACTGTATCAGCACTGCGAGGAGTCCATGGAGGTGTTAGTTCATAAGCTATGACGAAATTCGGTAACACGCGCACAAATCGCTGCTGTCTCAAGGGCTGTGTTTCCGAGACTGTTGTCAGCGAGTGGTAATCAACGATAAAAATTACCCTCACTGGACATTAATATTCGACAGAACGTAACAAAAACGAAAGCTATAACTACCTACAATAACTGTCGCTAATGTAAACAAAACTTATGAACTAGGTATGCGTGGTACGGATTGTACACTTACTATTTTGTGATAGGTATGTATAACAGTAGGTAGGTAGATGAGTATTCGTGTCATGTATAGGTTTGGCAATTTTTTATTCTATATCTTACATCTATAGGATTAGGATCTAGGATAGAAAAAATACCGGAATAGTATTGGTGATACAAGCCCTATATTTTATTAATCCCACGATGTAATGTTTACTCTCATGTTTTACAATAAATCACATGCATTTTTCATAGCCAATCCATTTTCAAGCCAATGTTTTATGAGCCTTGCAATATTACATGCATTTAAATTGGATTTTATTAATATACCTGTAGGTATGTAAGTGCTTATTTATTAATGCATTTGTTTTAAGGTGACGTATATGTTCACGAGATTATTTTCCGTGATCCTGTAAGTAAAACGATTGAAAAAACCTAATTTCTATGTTTGAACGTTGTTAATTACACTCTCGCCCATCTTTCACCCTAAAACCAGTCTCAATATTATACATGTCGGAGAGTGAGGCGCTAGTGTTCCTCAAAAACGGTAAAATGCAGCGCTGTTATGCGTGAAACGAAAACGCAAGTCTGTCTAGTGGCAGCGACCGAGCGGCGGCGGCCTGTGGTTTTGAGGTTATAATATGAAGAAAACAGTCAGCTCCATCCCGGCTGGTGGTGATGGTAATCAGAGCGGTTTTCCGGTGCTGATGATCATTTTCTGGTAAGGTTGTGATGTGAAACAAGGAATACGCAGGTCGGTATGTTTTCATTGAAGACGCATTCAGAATACTATCGCGGGGTGTAGGTGGACCTCCACTTTTGTGTGTACTGTCTTCCCTGTGCTCAGGGTTGAGAGGTACTCGTCCAGGCTTTCCTCATAAAGTTAGCTGTTATTCGTAACATGGGTTAAACGTCCACGTATTTCTATGGCCTTCCTTATAACTGAATCTTCTATTCATGCTATTTCTGGTGTTGACGCCCTCTCTCGTCTGCGGCTTCGACATACATATAATTCTTAGGTAATATTTCATCGCTGGCAAAGGCACTCCTTATTAAAAAGTTAATAAGCATTGCTGGCTATGGTTATGAATGAGGGAATTTCTTCCCATCTCTGTTTTTGGGAATGAAACTTCAAACAACCGTTGCGATAGCCCGCGGACATACAATAATAACGAGATCAATTAAAGAGCCACCACAACTGCATAATAAATAGCAGGCTTTTGACAAAATTAAATACAGTTACACTGCTTCTTACACCGAATTCAAAGTTACTAAAACAATAACTTCTTACACCGAATTCAAAGTTACTAAAACAATAACTTCTTACACCGAATTCAAAGTTACTAAAACAATAATACATACAGACACTAATCAGAGATTTTTTTATTTTGCATCTACTTACAATTCGCGAGAGTTAATCGAGGGTTAAATTATGTTGGCGCAACCGGGGCTGAGTTTACGTAACACTTTTTGCATTCTATGTAACATCATGATTTATTTACGAAGTCATAATTAACTATTAAGTTATTAATATTATTATTATTTCAAATTTATGTATGTAATTGTGTAATTTAAGGTATTAATAAAGATTTTTTTGTAATTTGTATTTATAATAACTAATTAGTGAAAATGGTATATTATCTCTAGTCAATTATAACTTCCATAGAAAATCACTGTTACAGTTAAACTTCTGTTACAATTTCTAACAGACTCGCAGTATGCCACAGTAAGCAGCTGGGTTTAATTTGATTCCTTATTCAAAAAAATTCTAAACGAATGTTCGCCTATAGGACGGTACGTACTCACCGCGAGCATTCGTTATACGAAATTTTGTTAGCAGGCATTTGGTGTGCGAGCGTTCACTACGTGAGCAAAATTCTTTAGCGAACTAAACTTCCTTTTGCGAGCAAAACTTCTAGCATTTGTACCGGTTATTCGTTTCAACGTACTTTCCAAATGTTTGGCTCGCGAAAGAATATGCTCGAGTTTGCTACGCGAGCAAACGCTCGTTCGCGAAATGAATGCTCGCGGTGAGTACGTTCCTTTAGACGTTCTTATTAGGTTTGATACAAATCGGTGTGAGTGTCCGCCGATATGACTGGTAATCTGAAGTCATGTCTCCAACAAATATCTGTTATTAGGCATAAACGCTTCACGGTGCTTGCCTCTGTACATTTTGGGGACACCTGTTTACTTGCTCGTCTCTTATTAACTTATTATGCTTAACGCGTTTCTCCGCATACTTGGTTATTTATACTTAATAAGTATATGTCAATCAATGTGATGCTACGCGTTTCTTGCTGTAACAGGATCTGCCAAACTTCTGTTTTAACTTTTTGCTGGTATTGTGGTATTTTATGTCTTTTTGTGTCCTATTTTCTCCATAAACATAATTGTTTTGCGTATTGGACGTTACGCGTGGAATTCATCAAATTAATCGGTACAGCTGTTATTAGAAACAAAGGGTTTTATACATAAAGTTTTCTTTGTCTTCAAACTTTGTTATACTCGTATGCTCTACCAAACTTTCTCAAACTTTGTCCGCTTAGCGAGAACTGTTGCTAAACTAAAATGTAAATAAATCCTGAATTAATTTACAGGATTAAAGGGATTCCTTCACTTTTTCCTGTAGCAATGGAGGACGGTTTAGAGGGTTGAGCCACGTGCCTGTCTGCCCAGCAGATGTGTCGTGACACCTGCCCTTGCCACCTCACCCATCACTTTCCAACTTACACGAGCTACAAATACCCATCTCTTTCCGATGTGCTTATTTTTATATAATTTATACAAAGTGACGGTAACTAGAATGGACCTTGAGGCGGTTATAATGACCAGTACATACCTCCGTTGCGTTATTAATTGCACAAGTACATGCACCTGTATCAAAAGGACTTTCGAATAATTTCTGTTATGTGGGAAACATTAAGTGACGTAGGCAGTCATAAAGCATTGTAATTTAAAAAATATCCATTCTATCAAAAGGTAATTTAAAAGAATGGGGAAAAGTAGTACCTAATTCAAACAGGACGGAGTCTGGCACGAGCATGGTGGTTGCGAATGGTCAAAACAGTTATTCAGAGCTTTGGTTTGTCTGACCTTTAGCCCGTGATCGTATTGTATGGTCACAGGTCTATAACTTTTCCTGATCTGGCTGAAATACGAACTTGACTTGAGTCTGAAAGGAGTTTGAAGTAATAAAACCAAACCAACAACCACACATACAAGTTCACACGACCATACATACACATACTATGTCATTATATGCTAGATTTAAGTATAATTGACAGGCTTTCTATTAAGTAATTATGTATTAAGATAGGGAGAAGAATAGATTCGGACAGCTATCCAGTGAATTATTAAGTTATTACGTTTGATTTCAGCGCAAGTATCAAAACACAGTGGTAATCTTTAGATAGGTATGATTAACTATAGACACAGAATAACACCATAGATGCCAGAAAATTAACGAGTACTTACGTAGGTACTCGTATAACATATAACACCCGATTCGAAAAATTCACCGTATCGCTATGGTGTTGTGCCTTTAATCTCAATTCGTTGAATACCCGACAAAAAGCAGAAATACTTGCATAAAAACCAAAGTTGACGCGTGTTAAACCACTTTGTATCTTACCTCAAAGCTTAATAAATGAGCATTCATCAGAAATTCTTATCAAAATCCTCTGTACTGAAGCAATTAATTTTTAATTAGATACTTTCGGCAGATTCCGGGGAAGCGAGCGGTGCCGATCGCCGAGTGATCGACTCCTTCGCAAACTCGATTCAACGCAGGTGCAACTGTTATTCCATTAAAATTTAATACAGATGTCGCGTGCCCGGCTTTTTTACTCCACGACGCTCCATTATAATTAAAGTATATTATTTTGTCGTAAAACCGCGGTGCGCTTGTCCGCGGCGGCCACGCGCCGGTATTGCCTCCAAACGGGACTTTTGGTTATTACGATTATTTCTTTATCAAGGGTTAATGAGATATAAAACGGGTATCAGATCCTTCTCTGAAATGAATTCTTAACACGTATGAAATATGGCGTTTTTGTTTGCAATGCAAAGTATGCCGATGAAGGCCGGTTATTTTGAGTTATAATGATCAGTTAAATAAAAATGTGTCACGTAACAAGTTCTTTTATTTGCAGAGCCCGAAGTAGAGTAGAGCCCCTTTTAATCTTCACCTACGTTGTAATATGTTGTCTAAATCATTATGTTGGATTCTCTCAAATTGACCCCATGTCATTGATTTAAATGTGTATCGCGCCAACACAGTGTTTTCCCGCGCTGCGCAGGCGCCGCGGGCCCGCCCCGCCCTCCATTGTACCCCCACAATACATCGTACCTCACGCTAACGAGCGCTCCAAGCAAAAGCCACATTTGTAAAAACCGCAATAAGCGTTCCATTTCGGCATATTGTTTTGACATATAATAAATATTTGCAAGATTGCGGGGCAAGAGATTGCGTAGCTGCTTTTACAATCGATCGCTTATTTCCTTTTGTTGGCGCGTAGTGCGGCTATTGTTTTGCGGAGGATGCGCGAGCGGTAGGCGTCCGGTCGGTGCGGGCGCAGGACCGTATTACACACGGTTGCGTTCGGCAGCCCGCTCTACCAGGTGGATTTGGAGCTTATCGCGGATGGGATATCTGTGTTCGGTTTCCCTTTAAATTTCTAATTCACTCGCTTATAGTTTAGTAAACTTACATTAACTATTTGTTATTTTCTCCACCAGGTAATAATAACAATTTTTATATTCTTTAGCCCCAACGTAAGTGTTCAATGCGGGTTGCAATAAAAATAACCCAGTACTGTACCGTGCAATATGACTTAGAAACTCCAAGTGTGTAAATTAAAGTAAATCAGTGCCCGCATAGCTTGCCGCCAGCGCACGCAAAAGCCTTACACAACCTGCAACATCGCACGTCGCGCAAATTGTAGGGTGCAGTACGCAGTTAGCGCCTCGTAGGTGTCAGAATTGCCATAATTTGCGTCCACGGACATTGCCCCTGAGGCGGCTGTCGTCACGTGTACCATCTAAATACTTTTATTATTGAGGAAACGTACTGATTTACAGTGAAACAAAAAGGATCGCTACGCCCATAAGCGCCGAAGGTGTTGAGAATTGAAGAATGGGTAATTTAAGGATCGCAAATGATTTCATCGAAAGTAAAATTAAGGAGGAATAAGTGAAAGCCGTCGTGGAAAAGGAACGTCGTAGGAAATTCTATACTTCATGGGTAAGCAAGTATAAACTTTGTGCGAATTCTCACGATACATTAATTCAAGACCGGCGATCCTTTACAGATAGAGTGCCATGCTTCATGTCGGCTTGTCGTAGGCCGTGTCTGAGAGTGTCTAGTGTAGACTTTGAAGAATGATATCCAGATCAGTGTCGGTAGTTGTAGTTAACTATGCACCAATGATGATCTAGGAACGAATAATTATGTATATACGTGAATAGGTTGCATAATGGAGATACAAATTCTTTTATTGGCACAAATATACAGCACTACAACATTATAAAACTATACTATTGACCTGTATACTATATTTTAGTAAAGTCCAAAATATAAGTAGAGTCCCGAATGTTAAACTAAGAAATGTTAAGAAGAATTAATAAGCAGTTTTGTTCGGATTCCGTACTAAACAATGTAGTCCATGCAAATGTGAGCAAGAATAAGCATGCATGCGTCAGTAAATTATTCAACGATTAAGGAATTCATTGACGAAGACGGAGATTTCTGTTCGTAAGGGAAACAGATTAAATCTTATTCAATCGAGAAACGTGCTTTGGAAGCGAATGTCACCTGATTCTAAGCAGATTAAAGTCGACTCCGAGTTTTCAATAGCACCGCTTCGCTTATAAAACGCAACTTCTCATTTATATTTGAAGTGTTTTTTGATATTTAGATGTGTGTCCGTGAATGGCCTCTTTTTGCTTATTCCCACAAACGAATAAACATAAAGTGGCATTCAATAATATTAAAATTATGACTTATGTTTTTGACGATCACATTCAATTGTATTCTGTAGATGAGAACGAAATATTCAGCTAACGAGCTCGGAAGGATTGACAAAAATATGTCACTTGTGAAATTTCCAGAGGAGGTGAGTTTCTTCACACATTAATAAGCCATTTTGACTTTAAGATTTCTTTTAGCATCGGCCATAAATTGTGGGAACATCAATATTGTATGACGAGATTAATGCCCATGTTCGGCGGACCATTAGGGCTGTATAATCCCATTGTGTTTTTTCTTCAGCTTTAAGCTCGGTTTCAAAGCCGCCAAATTGACGTCAAGCCGTCGGAAGAAACGGTTAAAGAGTGATGAATTTATTTATATAATTATTTAGATTCATTTCAATTTAATATTGAAAAGCGTATAGTCTTCAACAATGGTCAGTACTTGTTCCACTTTTTAATGTGCTCAAGATTTCATATCATAATTTGAATTATACAGTTTAAGTCCGCATCTGTGCTTTATTTGGTGCAAATAGAAGCTCTACATCAAAACTTATTTGTACTTACTTTTTTTGAGCCATATACTCGAGTCATTCGTATCAGCGACTTTCATATTTCAATTCAAGTATCGGCAGTTGTCAAAACGTCCCGTTTAAGGCGGTAGTTGAGATGCGGCCTTCCACTGATCATTGAAATATTAAGATAGGCAATCGTTGTCCACAGCAAATTAGCTACTACTATTCAGATCCCAGGAAGTTAGACAAATAATACACGAGTTTTATTAAAAAAGTTCAAAGTAAAAGGCAGTTTTTCTTCGCTTGGGAAATAGCTGCCCTGTGGGTAAACACAGGCATGTTTCTCCTACTATAAGTTCGTAGCAGTCAAAAGTTATAATAATTTTGTTGGATGTTGTGGATAAAATGTGAATGGATAACATTCCCTTTATTTGTTGTCGTAATAGCTTATTGTGCAGGTGTAGAGCACATTGTATGAGAAGCTACGTATAAGAACGAGACATGATTTATGTCTAAAATTGCAAAAATTACTTCAATAAAGTGAAAACTTTGCTTAAGTAAAAATACACGTATATAACAATAATTTTAGTAACAACAACAAAATAGTGTGCATAATAATTTGAGTAACAACAAGATAGTGTGTTAAAAGTGTACAGCACATTTGCAGAAATATGTCATCAAAGCTCCGGAGGCTTTGCCTTAAAGCTCGACCATCCCTCATATCGAGGTCCATTCATGAAGCCAGTCGGCATCCTACGACACTCCACTTAGATTTATGCCTTTGTAATATGGCGGCTTCTGTAAATGGACGAGTTCTCACCACTCCGTAAGTCAATCCTTTGAATTTATTAGGCATGGGCCAGGCAAGTGACTTGTGGAGTTTCCTTTAAAATATACCGAGGTTATTGTTTGATTGCTGATTTATGTACATCGATAGTGCATGGTGTGTATTTGTATACTAGTGAGATGATTAATAAAATTAAAGCCAATTGAACCGAATTGTCTACCCCTTCGGGGATTATGGACGTGAGAATCATGTATGTATGTATGTATGTAAAGTTAATTGAAATTGAGTTAAATGTCTAATGTTGAATATATTATTATTTGCATTCAAAATAATTTTAACAATAATTCTCAAATAAATCATACATTATAGGAATGAGTATTTAATTAATGTATGGCAAAAATAATGACACTGGCTTTCTCAAAGGTTAATTATAACATCTTTAGGTATTCAACAGCTTCGCTTCGCTTGTAAGTTCATTGAAGTACCCGGCTGGGCCGTTATAGAAATAAGTACGTTCCTTCGATAACAAATCTAGGAAATAGAATACCACCTTTAGCATCGTTATCAATTTGATATTATTAACCTATTATTCTATTCTTGATAAAATTTTACTTAAAACATTATCCAATAAATAAAATTATATACTTTACTTTCATTATAAATCAAATGTAGTAGGTACTTTTGGATAACATATTACGAATGTATTAAGTAGTAATTTTAGTTTCTTCGCTACGAGACACTATCAAACCGTGGTTAATAGATTTCTCGGCCCTAAATTAAATTAAAAGGCATGGCCGTCATTGCTTCCTTTATCACTGCTTGAATTACGGTACGCGTTACGTTTTATTAAGTCATAATTTTTGGGCGGAACGAAACGTTCACCTCCGAAATTTTATTTGGAATTCTCACTAACTTAATTATAAATTCAATATCACTAAAGACAGATAATGATTAAATTCTCTAATAATATCTGTATTTCTATGATACACTTATCTGACCCATTACATCAGTACCTAATGGTATTAATTTTATCGGTCTTTCGTATCTTCTTATATTATATGTACCTATACTAGCTACCGAACCGAAGAATATTTTAATATAGAAAATATATTTTCGGTTTTATAGTTAATCTGATCCTTAGGAGTCATTATTATTTTATTGCTATTAGAGTATCGTTTACATAAGGGAATAAAACGTTGGCGCGTTTGGTTATTCCATAATGGAATCGTAAATCGCAATGAGCGAGGCAACCGAACGCATGCGGTTCATAAATGCTGCTTTTTTAGATAAATAGCTCCTTGCTCCTCTTCAAATTCTTGAGAATAGTGTAGTTTCCAGGTATCAAATAATAAATGCATTTTATTTCAATTAAGAAATAGACAAATTGATGGTCAAATGTAAAAACAGAGTTAAAATTCGTTATAAAATAAAATACTCGTAGCTACAGGCAATCAAAAATCAGAACAGTAGAAAGAAACGGCAATAAGTTTTATGACGTAACTGTTCTCTAGCGCCATACAAGCAGGTCCTGGCTGCATATAAAGGACTGTTTTGCTAGAAAGGGACAGAGCATCTGTCCAATAACTTTAACCATTAATATCTTTGATGTTAGTCGAGATATCGATAAACTAATTTTAGATCCTTCTTTAGTATGTCCATGTAAGTTGAAAGATGCAATAAAAAAAAATTAGGTTAATACCGTATAGCTGTGTGCGCCCAAGGATACCTTGAACCATTTCACCTATAAGGCAAAAATATACAACTTGCTTCATGTAATGAATATTAATGATGCATGCTTCTGAAGATGTCGCGCAAAAAATTGCAAGTTATGTCTTTTTAAAGCCGTCCTACATTTATTTACCTCAATAACAATTAAATACAGAATTTACTGAAACATTTACTACTTGTTTTATAGACTCTTTAATACGTACTTAAGGGACATAAAAAAGTGATAGAGTAATAAAAATATTAAAATATTTTTACGTCTTACGCAATTTCATGGTATTCTCTCTAATATACGTACACTGAGAATGGGTTAATAAAACGATACTTAATCGAAAAAATAACTGCAAAATGCATTTGATTTTGTTATTTGTTATCCACAAGGTGTGAAAAAATCTTTAATACCTAACTAAAAATAAAATATCGAGTTCACCTCTTGTTAAATACAGTTAGGTACTTACTTACTTAATACAATATGCATACTTAAGGTTCCACATGTCCAAGATCTTGTATACCACTGCAGCAATTTTTATCTAAAATAGCTAAGAACACTCGACAAAAGTCTCTAAATCATTTAAATCAAATCATCGATTGTTGGGATATGATGACATAGACACATAAACAAACGTATACCCATCAAACACGTATTGCGTATATTTTTTATTAATTTTTTTATTAAATAAGGAGAGCAGACCAGCAAACGGGCCACCTGATGATAAGTGGTCACCGTCGCCCATAGACATCTCACCTCACTGTATTATTATTAGAGGGTTTTTGATGCGCTGCTAACCTTGAGGACTAAGATGGATTGCCTCATGTGCCGGAAATTACGCTGGCTCTCTGACCCTTCACCCTTTGTATAACACACCCTTTTTTTGTTTGGAGGTCAAATACAATAATTACAGTGGAATATACATTTATCTGTAGAAGCCTGTCTCAATAAGTTATGTTTTTACGAGTACATTCGTACGAATGTTATGTGAAATAAATTAAAGAGAAAAATACCCTGATATGTAGACGTACATACACATACATAATATAATATTTCATTACATAGTACTTAAACGTAATAAAGTGGTCTGAACAAAGTCTAATTATTGAGGGATAGACCACATTGGCGAACGAGACAGTTCGCGAGCCGTAGGCGAGCGTTGTGGACAGATAAGTTAAAGATGATTTCGACTTAAAGATGATTTTGTTCTAAACATAACATAACCTAAATTTATTGCTTTCAATGTCAATAATTTGATAAATAAATAATGATTATTTTGATTAATATTGGATGATTTTATAAGATTTTTGTTTAATAAACTTTAAATTAGCACATAAAGCCAAATATCAATATAGATAAGTACCTTTCCACCAAATTCATTCAGACTCGCCCTACGCTGTTTTAACAGATTTTTAGGTCTGCTATTTTGGCCATATTATGCCATGATATCATCACAATTTTACTATAGCTTTGATAAATTAAATTAAATTTATCCAAATACCGAGAAATTTGTGATATCTTCAAAAATGACGTTTCCTTGTGTCCTTTTGGTTAAATTAAGTATAGCGCCATCTACCGACGATGATCGAAACCATCTTCAAGTTGAGCTAGGTTTAGTTTTAAGCAATAACAACGCCTTTAAAACCGTATTTTTCTAAATAAATTGATATTTGGTTTTATTTAAATATTAGTCGTGAAGTAACTATATAAAATTTGTCGATTAGAAACTCTAGTTTGTTTATCTTCTTTATAATAGTTAGCGACTTGATGATTAAGTACCTACTTCCGATCGTGGGTAATGGATTTCCATACAATATTGGCGCACTAGTGTGGCAATGCGGCACTTGGTTGGTTTTCTGTAAAAAAATACGGCCATTTTTTAAAAGATGTAACAAAACATCTTTTGTGCAATGCAACTTTAAATTAGCCGGCAGCCAATAAATCGTTGGTATACATTACAATGTAAATAATGGGAAAATTAAACTATACCTTATCAAAAAAGGTCAGAATGACGAGTAGCGTGTGCGATATGCCGACTGGCGCCGTCAGCCGGCGGCGTGACACCAACTTGAAGGTTTATTTAATCAAGAAGCGGTACCACCAGACCCTGAGGGTACACAATCCTCCGTCTCAATCACGACCGCCTCCGTGCAATTGCATTGTCCGCGGGTGATAGAGAATTTAATGAAATTTCTTCACGGCTATCATCGGATTATAACATTCACTTCGGTAGTTGTTTTACTGATTCATTATTATGATGGGTTTTGATCACGACTCTGGTGTGGAAGCAGTGTTTCTTGCTACTCGTTTCACTAAAATAACTATTACTTGGAATTCTGATAAAATTGAGATTGATTTTATACTGTTAAGATTAAATTACCTTGATGATCGTACGTAGATCCTGATCGCCTGGGGAGGTACCACCGCTTACCTATTTCTGCCACGAAGCAACTATGCTTGCATTGTGTTCCGGTTTGAAGGGTAAGAGAGCCAGCGTAATTACAGAGCCATTTCACCTAACCCTCAAAGTTAGCAGATCATCGAAAACCCTCTTATAATAATACAGTGAGGTGAGATGTCAATGGACGACGGTGACCACTTACCATCAGATAGCTCCGTTACTCGACTACTCTACTTATACAATAAAAAAAATCGGAATCTGTCCTGTTGTTAATTGCGCAGTTTTTGAGGCAGTGCGTTGATGTCTTTTGTATTGGCGACAAGACTTGCTTTGCAAAAACGACTATTATATATTTTTTATAGCTTCATTTTTTTATTGCAAGTAAGTACCTTAAAGTATATTTTTACAAAATCATTTTTTTAAACTAAAACTCTAAGTACTCTACTTTTAGCTCTACATTTAAGTAATTTTTACTTCAAAAGGCATTCAAAAATTTGCATTTTTATTTCAAAAATTGTAACAAAAATTTGTTAGCAATTCTGAGACAAGACCCGCAAATGCTTAGGATCAAGTGTAATACAGGTCAAGTTCGTACTTTAGCCAGATCGGGAATAAAATCGGGACACAAACTAGCTAAGTAGTTTTATGATGTAAAAAAATTAATCACAGATAAAATAAAAATTATATAACGCTTCTTTGATTTCAGCTATATCACCTTACGAAGCAGTGGTAGAGTAAAAAATGATTATGTAAAAATATACATTATATACTTTACTTTAATTGAAGTTGGGAACAGAGATTAGAACTTATATTTCTTTGAAACACTTTCTTCGTATTACGTAATACCTAGTATCATCAGTAAAAGTGAGTAAGGTCACGGTAGAGCGTTCATCCATTGTTCTTTTGCAAGATTTCGAGGGCTCTGAATATTACGCTCGGAGGGTAGTATAAAATTTGTATAACAAATGAGGGGCGTGCCGGGAATCCGTCACAGTGGCGGTAGACGCCGCGTGGGGCGCTGGATGGGTGGCCCCGATAGGCCTTTCATGCCTAGCTTAGATATCCAGATTTTTGCACTACCTCTCTTAAGTTACCTTCCTATTTTTAAACTATTTTTATTTAATATGCATTTAGCCTGCTAGGCGTACTTAAATGAGTTTGAAAATGTGATAAGGAAATTCTAATCCGTCTCATACACACGAACACCTTTCCTAAGTATTTGTGCCTCGGTCTGTAAAGATGGCCGATTGGCAGCGGATTTCAGTTCTATATATAATCGGCGTCTGAATATCTAACAGAAGTGTGGCAAGGTAGCTATTTGTTTAGCGTCCGAATGTGCTAATAACATACATTTGCTAAACGGAGCCTCGCTTGCTAAGCCGAGAACGCAGCCACCTTAGCAGACCCAACGTGGTATTAAGCTATTACTTATCCCAGCAACTCCGTGATTTCGGCAAACAAATTAGTTTCAGATAAAATGTTGGGTTTGGAATGTAGATTTATTGATTTTGATCGTTTGGTTTTACGAAATGTAAAGAACGAAAGTTACTTGTAAGCTCCCTTGGTCGTATCTAAAGTGGGACTTTATAAAACTTGGCAAATAATATATTAGTTTTGTCATTAACACAAAGTGAGCAAAGAAGTTGGGAATACGAGTTATACGCAGATGTTAGTGATTGCTAAAAATTTAGAAAAAAAATGGCAATTTGTATTTAGAGCTACAACTTAGAAGTTTGAAGTGAAATCACCAGACCAGATTTTTTTTCCACTAGCTGACAATCTTGCTCTATCCTTTGATATGCCACTCGTTGAACTCACTCACTTCGTCTTCGAGCTGTGGCTGCTTATAGCGAATTGAATTTCTATATTTTAGTTATATCCTAAAACCATCTCTCATTGAGAGGGAGAGGGGGGAAGGGGACCAAATTATTTTGTAAGTACCAGACAACCTTACTCTATCCTACGATACCTCACTCGTTGACCTCACTCACTTGGTCTGCGAGCTATTGTTATTTAAAGTTGTGTCACCGAGTGGCACGAACTAGTACACAGAGCGGCGTGACGGGCACTTCATGACGTCAGCGTCAACTTTTTAGAGTGGTATAGCCGGTTACCGATTTTAAAGAAGTTTTCACTTCAACACTTCAAAAGAAATTCGAGTGATAGAACTTCATTTGGTAAATAGTTATATGCTAATACAGTATATAAAATAAACTTATCATCGTACCAAAACTGTTTGCACGAACTTGAATCAGTAAAATCAACTTAACTACTGATTCAAAGATATGCAAATATCTGTTTGTTTTATCAAAGTAAACGAGTAATTTGGTATCTGATATCGGGGAGATGATCCAGCCGAAATGGATACATCATTTGCTATTCAAACAGCCTTAGGCATTGGCGGTGTAGATAATCTTTGGAGCTTTTTTCTCACAAACTTTTAGTACGAGTAACTTCACTGTACTGTACTGTTTCAGTACACTAGCAAAACCATCTGCGCCAACCAAATTGTTAACTGTCGAATTATCACTACCAGAGGTCAATTTTGTATGAAAATCATAGTCGATTCGCGAATTAATCCAAGTTGGTGCAAATTCTTAAAGTAATCAGCGTTATTACAAAAAATGTCTCTAAAATAAAATCTGAACTGAAAATTAAAAAAAAAGTCTGTTATCTATTTAAATTATCGAATGTTACCTGTAACTTATGTTGACATATGTACTTTACATTATTTTATGGAAACGGTAACCATTTCAAAAAAGCGGTCATGGTTTTGTTATCGATCTGATCGAAGAAAGAGGCCGTAACATTTCGTCGCATATTCCTTTTGTTTCGCGGACGGTACATTTTCGCATACAAAGGTAATTAGTTCAGATCGTGCTTCTCACAATTGTATACGGGAGCATTTTAATTAAGATCTGGTAAATATCCGTTCCTGATTTATGTTTGTGGTAACGTAATTGGCGGTTCTTTAACTAAGGGTAGTTAAAGTCGTCGAATATTAAAATATTATTTGTACTTTCATGGCTGGGGCAGGGCTGGGGAATTAACAGGTATTTCTCGGTCTCGGAAATTAGTTTCTCGTTTTTGATTTGTTAAGTTCATTTTGCATTTCAAAATGGATTCCTCGACTTTATCCGCCAGACGCAGGAATTTTGTGCGAGGAAAAACTTCTTGTATATTTAACATACATTATTAATGAAATTAACATGGCATAGCCATGAAGCTATGCCAGGCCGTGTTATAGATGAGATAAAGATTTTGTTGAGTTTGGGTTTCAGCGTTTTAATTAGCCATTTATTTATGACGATATATTATATTTACCAAGGATTTGTTCCAAACTTAGAAAAGGAATCACTTAAAACCCGTTTAAAAAATTTTTTGAGACGTAAAATGTGTAAAGAAATAATTCACTTAATGAATGTGGTGTCTTCCTTTTTTGTGTTATCATCTTTTTTTCATTTAATCGAGGTTTGGCTCTGCCAAGGATTTTCTATATCTCCTATTCTTGAATTATTTCTTTATCTTGTAAAATGATTTCGTATCTGGCAACGGGTAGAGGCCGGATGCTTTTCCCACAAGCACAAGAAGTAAGATAAATTACTTCTCAAAACCAAATATACAAATGATTTGTGGATACAGCCAATTTTCGAAATTACTAATTGGCGTATCGAGTACAGAGCTAAGTGGTGTGAAAACATCGGCATAACGTGTGAATTTTGACACGTTAATCACTGCCAAAGTCAATAAAGTTGTTCAAATATAAATAACAATGGTCGTTAAGGTAAATCACCCCCTTAGAACCGATTGTGGCATATTTTGTTTGGTTCGTTTAGCTGATTTGGACTCTATATAATATCATTAATACATGATTCGGTATAGAAATCAAACAGAAAACTTGGTGGTAAAACAAATTAACGAAGGATTTCTTATCATTAAACTTTTAATTAATTTTAACTTTACACAGAGAGGAAAATAGAAAAATATGTTTTCAATTTACGAATGTTATTATACGTTGTGATTTTAAATAGACTAAAGAGATTAATTGACTGCTAAATATCTAGTTCAAAGATCGATTTAATAGAAACGAGGCATCATTTCATTTCACGTCAAAAGCCGATGAAAAGTTCATATCACAATTAATTACAAAATATAATTTAATCTGATATATTAATCATACCAATAAATTAGATTATGACATTTATTCTTCGAAATCTCGAAAACATGAGCTCCTATGCGATTATAATGGAGTATTAGATGTCGCGTTTCTAAGGGCATTTAGAGTCTTTGTGAGAAGGTGGGTAGCTAACGGATAAAAAGAGGGTACAAAGTGTCGTGTGTCAACCGGTGACAGGGGGCTGGTATAACACCCATTCATTGACGTCCTGAGCATGACTTTATTAAACAAATGAACCAGCGATTTGCATAAGTCAGGAAGGAGGAATATTTTGACAAATGAAGTTCAGATGATTTGTAGATGACGAAACGAAAGAGTTCTAAAGGTTACATCGAAACATAGAAATGTTTATCGTAACGAGAGGT
The DNA here is from genome assembly GCA_947369225.1 of Hofmannophila pseudospretella. Classification (NCBI taxonomy): domain Eukaryota; kingdom Metazoa; phylum Arthropoda; class Insecta; order Lepidoptera; family Oecophoridae; genus Hofmannophila; species Hofmannophila pseudospretella. The sequence goes on from OX376316.1 coordinate 9,808,938, forward strand.
CGACCAATGAGAAAATAGGAAAGGTAGGTATCTCCTCCCTTTCAGGAGTTGTTTTTCCGGCATCAGTGATCAAGCGGATCAAGAAATAAGGAAATCTTAAAATGTGGATATGTATGGGGTTAATGTACCTAGAGGGTTAACTTAGACGAGATAAGAAGGCATGATAAATATAGGACATTAAACATGAAGAACTGGTTTCAAATTCTTCGATAGAGGTATTTGACAGGACTTCCCATAATTTTAGATAACAACAAAATCAACTCGTTTAGTAATAAATTGTCACGGCCCATCACAGATTTACCTTCTCCTACTGTTACAGTAGAAATACTGACCTTTATAACGATAGCAATTTTGAATGCGTCATAATTCTCACCACCGAATTCTTTCCTGGCGACATTTAAAAATGGCTGGACCACCCTGGTTCTGGCTAACTTTTAATTTGTATAATCTCGTCAGATTTGAATTAATAACGCATTACGATCAATTAGGTAACAAGCTGTATCTATAAAAGTTGTCATATTTTCATTTATTACTGAAGATTTACTATTTTGGTGGTCTGTGTGTGGAGGTAAGTCGAGGCTAAACACCTATATGAGATGATGTGATTAAAAATTTAAAAATAAATACTTAAATTTATAAAAATATCTTGTATTTCAAGCGCCGATTTAATGTGTGCGAAAATTTAATTTAATTTACTAAATATGTCATTACAAATGAATTTTTTTTTAATTTATAGCTTTTTAAGTAACTTTGACAACAATAACATGAGCATAGGTTGACCACAATTAATCTTCGAATAATGATTTAAAGTGCTTGTTGTCAGAGACCAGGATAATGATAATTATTGCAATAATCGTAAAGATTTTAGTGCCGAGTCGGACGTGGCGCGAGCTACAGTGGTCTAGCAATTTTACTCTGTGCAATTTTCGTTAATACCTACCTGAATACGGTTAGCAAGGTAGGTTATGTGGTGTTATAATTATCATTTAAAAATAAGAATGTATGAACCAGAGATTGGATACCACAATTTTATTGTATATTTAAAAAAACATGATGAAAGAAAATCTGCACGGAAATCCTAATTTTTAAGATTTAAAAAAAAGTTTCACTTAAAAATACTTAAAATCCTTGTTATGTTTTATTTATATATTAATTGCCCCAAAAGCACATCTCAAACACAATGGTGGGTGGCGTCAAGATGGCGTCGTCGTGATAAAAAATATTTCAAGTGAATAGGTACTTAGCAATTTGTCATAGATTTAGTAATATTCTTCGTTTTGAATGTATTCGACATGGATGAAAGAAAAGTAGTATCTTCATTCCTTCATGGTTTTCCACATAAGTAAAAAATAGGGCAAATACTTAGTAAAGAGGAGTATTTTATCATTTTACATAAATAAGAATAAGAATAAGTTTATTTGTGCGGTAAGATTACAAAGTATTCACAGTCCTTACACCAGTAGGAACTTAAGCATATGTTATATTAAACTTAAAAAAATTAGTGAGCAACAACTTAGTTAATAACAAACACTAACCTCTGAACTAGGAAGTTCGGTAAATACTTAGGTATATTCAATTCGCAGTAAATGCTTGCGGCTATTTCTAATAAGTGTTCTTAAACAATTAGCTTGGTTAAATGGCTCGCTTTATTTCCTTTAGACAATAATTAAGTCTTTAACTTGGTTACTCTCACTACATAAGACTATAGGCTTAACTAAACTACTCATATTATTAATTTAGTTTGAGGTATTTTTAATTAATATTAAATTTGCCTCTCGCTGTGGGACGCAGCGCGGATCGTGGGGATCTGATAATAATTATAGCCAACATTAAAAACTTTCTAATTCAATTTTCGGAACACACACGTTTGACAATAAATGTCAAGAAAAAAGGTGCATTAAGATCCACGTGTGCACACAAATATTTACAAAGGTACAAGAGGCCAGTAAAAAGCTAATATGTCAATGGGGGGCACAATGTTATGCAACAATGCGCCATTTTAAGCGCTGTGTCATGCGTGTAACTTTATTAAATTGATGCCCCCGTAGAGGATTGATAGACCATTGATGCTAAAATGTTTTAATGTATCGTCCGTGGTCATTGAAAAAAACTCTTTAGGGAAAAAAACTTTGCAGGATTTATATTTGCATTTAGAATAAAATAAAATATAGAGCAAATGGGTATTATAAGTCATCATCGAAAGTGCTTAAATCACACGATGACGTCGCATAAAAATTGTCTCCAAAACTTCGCAACACATAAATTTTATTAAAAGGTAACATCCGCTGTCGAAGCACATCCGGAAAGGTGCCAGTGCAAATAAAAGCCTCGCATAATTCGTCATATTATTCATAAATAAAAATCAGTGCAAGATCGGCAGATGCGAAAGGATTGAACACACATGCCGGCAAGGTGCGTTCATACTCTTCATGCTATATGGCTTGTGCCAAACACTTCGGTGCAAACAATCGTCTATAATATTGGCTTTGCATCTGTCAGCATGTAACGCATTTCTCCCGGTATGTCTCACTCAAAGATTTTGTATCTGCCTGCTCTCTAGAAACGTTTTATATGATAACTAAGGATGCCACATGACACTTGCCGTATGAGCTAGAAACGTATACCTCCAGTTCATATCAGTTCAATCCAGAAGAGGGCACTAAGTTGCGAACTTTGTTGTCAGCCTTTCTCTCAATATACCTAAGTCTCGTTATTCGCAGTCCTCAATAATTCGATTTTCATGTCTTCATTGCATTAAGATATCAAGGGAATTGCACATGATTTGCTTTTTTATGGATACAGGGACATTTAGGGTTAGCATTCTGCATTTCATGGGTTGCGCGTGGCGCGGTGTCTTTTGATACGAGCCACAGTTCCAGTTTAGTAATTAAACCTACAAGTTTATCGATCAAAGAGTTATCCAGAACACGACGGACCACCGGGCTGTGTAAATGCATGTATTGCAATGTAGCTTATAAATATTTGCTACTAGTGTCCGATCAAAGGTAGTCTTTTGGTCCAAAACAATTCATCCAAAATTCAAATCAGATAACGATAAATCGTGTGGTACTCGTATAGTGGATGGAAAATAAACACGTACCTACATGTTGCCTTTGAATCTTGTGGATATACTTTAGATTATTTTATAAGAATTATTTTATTATTGTTAACATATTATGAGTCTTTGCGTTCTGAGACTTCTTCAGAGATACAATTTTGCGTCCAAATCTGTTTGAAACCAAAACCAAAGTTGTAGGAAAACATTGTCGACTACTCTTTGGAATGGTAATGGAACTGTCAACCGATTGCTTCTTGTCTATAATCCACCGAATGAGTTTATTACGAGCTCAGCCCACTTGTATGTAGATCATGATCGGATGCACTGCGAACGAATACGGATAACAGTCCATTAATATTACAAGGCACAGAAAACAGACGCAGGTTCGATTTTATTTATAAACCACCATTTAAGGCTTATACTCTGATATCAGTATAAGCACAGGTTCCAATTTCGATGTTAATTCGCTTCTTTTTCGTATTCAATTTGTATCTGAAAGGATTTACAACTCTATGTGCGTGAGTTTGTGTTCGTTGTACACTATCTGCAGAAATATCTTAAATCTCTTACCTTTGCTGAAGCTTAACGTCTTTAGCCTTTTGCAGTGATTTTGATACGGATTCGGACCGATAAGGACCACTGAAAAGAAAACCGAAAAATGTATTTCTATAAGTTCGCTCCGTTTCAAAATCACTGCAGTATACGAGTACTAAAGGCGTTAAGATAAGAAGTTTAACCACCACTTTATTTTGATTTCTATAGGTAAATCAATTGGTCTAAATAAAAATATAAATATACAAATAAAATTATAATAAAATACCTCATCGTCACTTACTACCAGGTGAGATTGAGGTCTTGCAGGTTTAGTCGTAAATAAAAAAATAGGTATAAGTAAAATAAATACTTACTCGTATAATATAATTGAAACCTGTATGATTTATTTATGTACAGTTTTAAAATTAGGCTGTTACGTGTAGTTTTATATTTAAGAATATAACACTTTACATATAATTTTATTTACAAAACAGAAATTTTAATGATACTCAGCAGCTATCAAAGACTATTCCATTCCATTTTCCACAGTACGCCCTTTTCAGTGCATTGTCATTTACGTTTTATGCTTGCGAATGTACAAAGGTTGTAATTATCGGTTATGGTTCCATGTGCCCCTTCGCAAGGCATTGTGAGCGTGGATGTCTCTATTTTGCGATTTTCTAAGGTGTGGGCTGGCTAAATGTTATTTGACGAGTATATTGTGAGATCACCCGTGGCGCCTTTGTACGGGACACTTTGTGCTTAGATGTATCACTCCCACAATTTCATTATAGTTTGCGAATTCGCTTGCAATAAGGAGATTTGAGCTAAAATGATGGATGGGCCAAAAATATTCGTTCTGGGCCTCGTTGAATACGTGAGAAGTTATACGACTCTAGGGAATAGTTATAGAAAAACTGCTCATTTTTTTTTGGTTTCTAGCAAGTTTCTTAATCGTGTGATAGTGTAACCCCATGGTATCGTTCTTGTTAAAAAACTGTGTGTCCTAACATATTATCAAGTAGGTACTATAGCACTTTTACTTTTTTCACAATCATACATATACATAACACAATAGTACCTAGAGAATGATACTCATAAATAAACCGTTTCATATGGCAGGATCAAATGTCTCCTAAAATAACTGCTGATTGTCATAATACCGATTGAAAGTGGATTACAAAATTCAGGGTCATCAAACAGAAAACTTCAGTCAATAATTAGGTAGCGACATTGAAACACACATTCATGTAATAATGATTTTATACCATGAATGTGTGTTACTTTTTTTTTTCTTATAATGATTTTGTTGGAGCATCATCTAACTATACCTAATAAATGTTAACTTACTTATACGATACGATTTTTTATTTTTTTGTTATAAACAAAGCGAAAAAACCGAGAGCAGGTACGTAACGAATCAATGAAAGAAAAATTAAATACGAATTGCTTCTTGGAGGCGACGCGAAGTCTATTAAAATCGCGTTTAGCGCCTCCTTCAATGGGAATGATTGAAGGCTTCTAAACAATTCATTCTTCCCACTGTCTCAATGGCAGGGCTCACATTCTGTAATCTTTTTAAAGGACAATACCTGACAATGGCGAGCACTTCACTATTGAAGACCGTGTAAAATACTGGCCGTTCGTTCTACATTAATGTAAGCTCTTTTTTCAGTGATTCAGTGAAGGCAATGCCGCCCAGAGTGCAGGTTGCTGTTAACCAAGATAGAGGGCGCATAACTACAAGATTATCTGCAAAACGAATGCAACTTTGCGGTGTTTAAATAAGGTTACTTATTTTGTACTTTTTGTCACAGGTCAATTTTGTTGTATGTATTTCTATTGGTTACGGTCTCTTCTGCGGACACAAAAGTGCGTTGTTTCATTCTCACTAGCCTGACCGTAATAAATTTTGAATTGCGCATTATGGAACACGCGCCGTAGGGTTTCCACTTGTCTCCTCTTTGATTTGAAAGTTGGGTCGGTGAAGGAAATAATAGGAGTCAGAGAGGCGCCAACTTTCGCGCCACCCCAGCTGAGCGCGTCAGCTGATTTAGTATTCACATATGTGCCTGCCCAAGTACGTCCAGGTGGAATGGTTAACTAATAGGAATTTGGAAAATCTAACCTCTTGTCAGTAACATATGATATTAGTAGGTGATTTGCGAATTCCATAAACTCCCTTAAAATCTTAGAACAGAAGTTATTTATGTCGAAACAGTGTTTCTGGTGTAAGTAATTAAAATGTCGTATTTTGTTACACCTATATGTACATAGGGCTTACATGTAACTTATGTATACAACGTTACCGATTTATGATTATATGAATATTAAAATATTTAACTACATAAATACTAATATTTAATATTTTTAAATTTAATTTACCCAAGTGAATTAAATCTGCTGAATCAAAGAAATTCCACTTATTAAATCCAAAGAGACCGTTGGTCAATAAATTCAATGGCACGTGTATAAAGGTGCACGTCTCTAAGTTTTCGAACAACTATTCCAGGTATACCAGCCGAAAAAAATATAATGATTTAAAATTTTGGAAGGGGAGTGAGGGATCCAATTTTTTTTGGTAAAGGTGCACCCATATAACTTGGCCGCGGTGCCCGCAGCGCTCATTCATTACACCGCTCCCGTGAACGTCGTAGCTCTTATAGTTTGAACTTTACCTGCTCTGTGAAACTCGTGCGCATTCGAATTATTTCGAATCGACGACAACGACATCAACGAAAATGATTCGCAACATACAATATAACTCATACGGCTGTACCTACAAAAGTGATATGCCTAGAATGGTTCCTATCGCTCCGGCTCCTGAAAAGAAATACTTGACATTAGATCTGCAGACTGATAAGAGAAAATACAATAGCAAAAGTAACCCGTACACCGGTGCGCAGGCAGCCTCGATCGCCAGAAGAAACGCCCGCGAAAGGAACCGAGTGAAACAAGTGAATGACGGATTCAACGCGTTAAGGAAGCGATTGCCGGCGGCTGTCGTGACTGCGCTGTCTGGTGGCTCCAGACGAGGGTCTGGGAAGAAGCTCAGCAAAGTGGACACGCTAAAAATGGTTGTAGAATACATCAAATATCTACAAAATATTATTGATGACAGCGATGCTGCTCTTGGGTATACTCTTACCAATACGCAGATCACGGAATCATTTGAGATAGATGAAGGTGTTTTCGGTGGAAGAAGCTCTCCATACTCGGATTCAGTGCCGTCTCCAGCTGGTTCAGAGTGCTCTTCGGGAGTGTCGTCGGGATTTTCAAACAACGGGTACTACCCTAATTGCCAAGTTAGTGATCAGATGAGCCCAATGGATGAAGACGATCTACTGGATGCCATTACTTGGTGGCAAGAGAAGTGAATATAAATTAGGACCTGTATTTTGTTTGGTATATCTAGTCATACTTATAGAGAATGTACAAAATATATATAGAATACTTAAATAGTAATAAGTTTTAAGGCTGTGAAAATAAAAATAAGTACAGTTACTCGTATATTATGTTATATGGTAATGTTGTAAAAATATAGCACCATAAAATAAAATACTCATGAAGACTGGCTGAAAGTCCATTGTTTAAAATAATTGTAAATATGTAAAATATATACTACAGATTGTTGATATAACAGTTATGTATTATTCCATTTAATTAAATATTTTTCTAATTAATAAATGGTTTTGTTTCCACCCATATTGAAATCCATAAAGGCTGTATCTGATTATATAAGGTATCCCAGTTATCTGACATTCAAACGGGAATCGTGAGTAGAGGGTCATCATCATCATCAGCCTATTAATGTCCCCACTGTCGGGGCACAGGCCTCCCCTTGTACAAGGGGGTACGGGCCATGATCCACCGAGCGGGCCCAGTGCTGATTAGTGGATTTCACACGCCTTCGAAATTTTTTAATTTCCTCAGACATGCAGGTTTCCTCGCGATGTTTGCATTCACCGTTAGAGCAGTCGGTAAATGTACGTAAGTCTTCGAAAAAAATTGGAAAAACTCATTGGTATATGCATGGTTTCGAACCCGGACCTCCCGCATTTGAGTCCGGCGTTCTAACCAGAGATATAGATAGAAGGTAAGAGGGTAAAGGCAACTTATCCTAAAATTACTTATCGAAAAACGTTTTCAGAGTTTTTTAAGTGATTGGAATGAACAATCACCTATGAGTTGGGCACTCGTAGTCTCGTACCTATCTAGAACTAGTAAACCCACATATTTGATTCATTCTTTATATTAAGATCTTTATTTCTACGCACATAGATTTCAAATAGACCTGTACGTACTTCCCAGTAGAAATACCATTCTTGATGAAGATATTTATGTCTACGGCTACGCACTTCAATACAAAATAAAAGGAAAGATAAACTTTCAGCGATAAAACCCAATCAGAATCTAGCACACAATCCATGTGAACTGATATAAAGGATCCTATAATAGCAGATAGCCATTTATCTGCACTAAAAGGTTATCCACAATTGTAAAAAGTACACAGTAACTGCGCCACGGAGGCTTGATTAAGCCATCGATGCCCACTGGGATCCGAGCCGGTACATTGTTATACAAGATTAATGGTGTTCGCCACGATAAGGAGGTGGGAGCTAAATGCATTTACATGTGCGAATATAAAGACGCTGATAAAGGCATAAAGAAGTTCGCACCGAATAAAAATGGTGTCATTTATGGTTGGATACTTAAGGTTCGGTAGGAAGACGAACGTGATCGATCACAAAAACGACGATGTTACTGTCTTTGAAAGATGAAAGAGCAAAAATGCAGAGTGATGGCATGTAAAACAAACCTACAAAAGACATAGCTATAGGTTTATCCAAATTAGGCAATGGGGCATAATACATATAGCATGAAAAAGGTGTAAAATTACTTATTTAAAATTATAACACTGTTTGTTTTTAACGACATACATTATTATTATCACCTCTAGACCACACAAACTTTAATTTCAAACATGTAAGTACTTATCTATATATATCGTGAAACCAAAATCCAAGAGCATTTGTTAGTACTTAAAAAAGTCTGTGAAATAGGATGTTGAGAATTCTATACTAAATATATTTTACATTCTTAAGAGCTATGTGTATAATATATCCAGATTTAAGCTCTACCACCGATTGGACTTTACGATTATTGGTAACACTGATAGTATACGGATACTCTTTCCTAACGTAAGTGTTCAATTAAATCCAACGTTCATTAATTAATTTACTTAAAAATTGAACAATTTTATGGACTTGAAAATAGCCCAAACTCTAGTGATTGTTTGTATACCAATATAGTTCCATTACAGGAATATTTTATATACTCGTACGCGCTGTAGTGTTCGTAATCAAATTGTTATTTTTCAACGACTTGCATGCGCACAGCAAAATTTTATTACTGTCCATCAGACCACCGAGCTTTACTTCACCGAGCTCTACGTTATTCGCAATATGAGCAGCTGTTTAATTTTCCCAAGCAATATCTGTTCAGCTCGTAATGGGAATTTTTCAAAAAAGCATAGCATAACTCTCACATCCATAATCCCTGACCTGGTACCCTGGTAGACAGAGAAACCACCCTCATCACAGGTAGTTTCCACTTTTCGCCGTAAGATTTGGTGGACAAACGTGATAGGTAGCGAGCCTGTCGGCGACTACTAGGTGTAAAATACCATCCACTAAGATACTTAGTCGCCTCATACGACACCCACGGGAAGAGTTGGGGTGGTGATGTTCTTTAGACTTCTCAAAAAGGGGATTTCATAAAATGGGGACATCTCAAAAACGATATTTTACAAAATGGAGACTTCTCGAAATGAGGACTTCAGTCCTTATTTCGAGAAGTATCCTGAAGGAGTAGTCCGATTTTTAGGTTGTAAACCTCTGAAACATCCCTTTGTTAATAATTATTTTGTATTTGCTACATAATCATAAAATTAGGGACATTTACAGAAGCAGTCATGATTTTGTTAATCTCAAAAGCTCCTGCGTGATTCCCTATACAGCATTAAAGATTAATTTTAACCTTAGCCTAGTTTATTTCCTACTGCCGCGGTAGCGACAAAAAAATGCATTTAAGTATCGAAATGATTTTTGCGAAATCCGGAATCTATTCAAATCGTATCGAACAGTGCTCTTTGTGCTTAATCTTATTACGCGGGGCACGTGAGCTTTGTTGTGTTCGTGCTGTATGCCTAAGGTAAACGATAAAGTTTGTCGGTGAATCGTATATTATTTTCATTTATATCGAAAGCAAATGCTCGCAAATTGGAGTCAGCATGTCGATAATATATACTTTAATGTAGCAGAGGTTGAATATCGTATAAATGATCAGTAAATACCACTATAAGGGAAAGGCGTTCTTTACTGTGACTTCTACGTAATTACACATACATATTATAGTTTGAGCAATGTTTTTTATATACACCGTGTTTTTGAGGATATACATTAACTTCGCCAAACACTTCTGTAGCTATTACATAATATATTTCACAATGGAAGTGATTCTCAAAAACGCTTTGTTTTCGAGTTACTTGCTACTTTATATTATTAACTTTAATTGGGTTATACAATGAGTAAGGGTTTTAATTTATACCAGTATATAAGAAAACCTAAAACAAAACTTTAACAAACTATTTGCCTTTCGTTTGCACATGTCATGAATAACTTTTGTCATGATTGTCAAGTTTAAATAAATCAAAATGCGACGTTACCAGTTTGGATAAAGAGTATGGTATATAACTTAAGGCAAGGTATTTAGTATGTATGAAAATAAAATTATTAAAAAAAAAAGTGATAATATTATAGCAAATGACTGCTTCGGTGTTCTGAGTACAGTACCTATCGAAGTTAATGCATAACCAACAACCAAAAAACAAACAAGGTGTATTAATAGAACAGTTACAACAGTTGGTTACAAAACCAATTGCCAAGTGTTGTATGTTAATCATTTCCTATGTCAAAACAATTGTTTATAAATCGTAAATCCAATGCACTTGTTAATTCAAAAGCGTTTGTTCAATTTACCCAAATGACTTATCTTGCATCTACTTTGTAACTATAGTAATGCATTGGGTCTCTTGTTCTGTGGTCACCATTGTTTGTAGATTTCGCTCAACTTGCCGCCTAAAAGAGTATAATGCGATTGTTAACGTTAATTTTCTATCATCTCTTTTGGACCGTTCAATGGGTGCATTCGTTTGTAAAGTTTTAATTAATGTCTCGCTTTCACTTGTATTGTTGTGGTTATTGGTGATTGTGATAGTTCTTTTGGCTTTGTGTTTTGTTATTGTGTCTAACTAGTATTTTGTGTAGAGAATCATTTATTGTCATTATTAAAAATTTAAGTTACGATACCCATATCTTTGTTAATATGATATGTCTTCTCGTCTACTTTATAAATTTTATTTATTTATTTGATTTTATTGGACAGTCAACAGCGTACATGATTGATATATCAAATTGAGTTAGTTTATAAGGCAAATAATTGACTGCCTTCATAAGGCATTATTATGCCAGACGATCTGGGAATCAATAACCAAAAAAATTAAAACTAGATACTAAATAGAAAAACAAAATAACTCAAAAATTATTATAATAACAAACAAATTTTTGAAAAAAAAACGTAAAAGAAGAAAAAATTACGATCTGAGAAATAAGAAAATATTGGAATCTGAATAAAAGTACGCAAAATACTAAAGAATTAAATGTACTGGTATTTCAGAAAAAATATCAAGGAAAGTTTGACTTCTGAAATAATAACAAGGGTCGTCTTTCGAGTATAAGCCTGAGTCATCAAATGTTTAGGATTAATAGTAGTAATATTGAACCTAAAAATTTGATGACATAACTAGGAACTAGAATGAAGGACTGGATTAAATATTAATTTTTACTATTACATACAAAGATTGATTTTGAAATTCAGAAGTCGCTACTGGTCCGATTTCTGTAATAAAAAAGACGTCAAGTCCTAAAGAGATGAAATAAAATAATATTACCGTAAAAATAGTAACATTCTCACAAGTAACATCAATTTTCACAGGCACACATATTAAAGTAGAAGCAGTGGAAGAAGAAATAAGGTTGGCGGCAGACGGGGTCATAAATAATGGTCGGATATCGGCTTCCTCCGCCGCCGGGACTCGCGTGATAGATGCATTTGAGGTCAGCCGATCGGCTCTCATGAATGAAAATGAAAACAAGAGGAAATGGACCACCATTGTGTTTATAAATTCACATGAAGTATAGAGATTGTCTATCTACTAGTCCATATTTACAGGTAGAAAAATCTCATGTACATACTCCACTTAAATTTTGAGAATTATATTCTTTCATGAACCAAACCCGTTGCGTAGAAATTGCACTTTTGTGAGGCAACGACCTAGGAAAGCCGTTATTTTGCAAATTGTTTTAGTTAAAAGCCGTCTTTTTAGAAAACTCGTGGGCTTCATTTCTTACTATAAGTAAAAGTACAAACATAAGTGAGTAGTGATTTATTCGCTAATTGTATTTATTTAAAAATATTTGTATTTTCTACACAGAGCCCATTTCAATTATTGTTACTATAAAGTAATAAAATCTGCATCTGGCATCTGTCGACCAGAGGTAGTTTTTGAAAGTAATTACAAGTTATGATTAGGCGCCTCATAATATGAACAAGAATCATTTGACCATATAAAGTATCTCGTTACTTGACTACAAAAATATGAATGGCCAGTGATATTCGATAGTGTTTTAGAACTTTACCTTGTTAAAATTAAAATTTTGAAAAACATCCGTCAATGGCACGCTTTAGAGCATTTAGCAGAAAAAAAGTAATAAATGCTGTCGAAAAATTGCTCAACTTTGATAATCGGAAGATTTACTTTTAGGATGTGCAATTTGAGAATGATTTCCGCATGAAATCCGTCAAATAGTAACACTCATCTTTGCTACATTTTTTATGATTTCCTCGATTCTTTTTTCGGCGTTGCATTGCGGTTGGGTTTGTATAAAATTGTTTGGTTTGGATTGAATATGCTTTCTTACTGACGTTTTTTCGCCAATTTGAAATGGCTGTTACTTAACTACCACGTAGTTTAGTGGCTTTCATGTTTTTTGATCAAGTACTTAATGATCTTAAAAAACCTTTGAAAGTTCCCGACTCATATTTTTTCAAGATGCAAGAACATAATAAACTTCGTATGTATGCGCAAACTTACCAGAGATCGTATTTTGTGATAGAGCCATAGCAAGCTCTTTTTCTATTCGTATTGCGGGGATATTTCAATTACCATTAACAGCCGTTAAAAAGTAAAAAAACCTCACTCTTCCATTCGCCCGCCACCTACGAGTACGTACCAGAAACACACTTAAGATATATTGGAATGCCTTTCTTAGCTAGAGCTAGAAAAGAATTATCAAGAGGTCGACATTGGGAGATTTAAAAGTGTAAGTAATTCAGCAGAGATAAGTATAAACTTAGTACGATAGCCAGCATCAAGTTTTATGGTCTAGCACATTTATTAGGCATCAGTAATGTAGGAAACATCCGTAAACATGTCCACATTTCCATACGGGATGAAGACGCCGGCGCAGTGGCAACCGTGATTTACTTACATTGGCCACCGCTGCGCGCGCAGCGTGACAATCGTAGTAACTTATAATATAAATACATCGATTATTTTGTACTTGGCGGTTATTGAAAAAGCAGTAAAATGGTACAACTACCGTTGTGCCTAATAAAGAACAACTTCTTTATTGGCTCTGATGAACATATTAGTCAAAGGAGTCAGCTGTTTTTTTGCAATTAATAAAGAAGTTTGGTCCTAAACTCAACTCCAGCTCTGCACATCGTGATACATAAGATTGTATTCATAATCATTGTAAGTTAAGTTATGTTTATTTTTAAAGTTTATAAAAGATAAATGACTATTTCATTTTATTTAACACAATCACTGTCCACCATACAAACACAAAACAAGCTAGCAAGAAATGCCGTCTTTATACTTGCCGCGATAATGTATCAAAATGGATACATGGACTTATTGGTGACAATTAAAATGTATACATTTGGATACACTTAGGATCAAATGACCACAAGTGGCATATGTATACGTGTAAGCATCACATCATATTGCTCAAATAACTTTAGACATCGAGTTTCAGACGCTACATAGGTACAAATTTAAATAGATTTTACAGATTACCTAGAATTCAGTGCCAATGCATCCTTTTGGATACATGGACTCCACGGTAACCCTGTTTTCGTATCCATTTGGATACCGTGGACAGTGAATGTGTTAATGATATAGAGGCTTGGTCCTAAATTCAGCACTAGCTCTGCACATTGTGTATATGATTGTATTCATAATTATTGTAAGATATATTTATTTCAAAAGATGTGCTGCTGAAAGTTTCTTGCGCCGTTTCTATCCTTCAGCTTAGCACCTTCCGAAGCGGTGGTAGAGTAAAAATTTTGATGTTTTGTAAAAATGTACTTAGGTACTTACTTACGATAAAAATATATCTGATTTCTACCGCTGACTGTTTCTTGCGCCGCTTCTTTTCTTTCAGCTATAGCACCTTCCGAAGCGGTGATAGAAAAAAAAAGTGACGTAGTAAAAATGTACTTTAAGGTACTTACATACAATAAAAATATTCTGATTTCTGTTTTAAAACAAATGATAATGTGTAATCGAACTAAGCTAAGATTTGTGCTACGGTCGACCGAAATGGTCCAAATATGGATCCGACACAGCGACGACGCTTGCGCCGCAATCTCATGTCATACTCGTAGACAATGTCGCTTCACAAAATATTAAATACGTATTGCAATATATATTTCAGTGTCTTAAACTTTCATTTCAATTTATTTATTCATAGCGCATACAATATATTGACTGCTATTAAAGTAGTTTCAGTTTTCTAACAAGACATTAAAACTGCATCTTGCACTATATTTTAATTTACTTAGATGTCATAAAAACTAATTTCTTTAAGGGGACATTTGAGTAGTGATCCTTAAAAAACGTCGGCGTGAATCCCATAAAAGGGATTATAGGTTGGGAAGGCTTAATGCTCTAGGATTCAATTAGGCGAAATAAGCTTAAGTGGACTATATCCGCTGTTATGACAGCAGTCAAATTATCAAAAGCTACCGTCAAGAAGGAGTGACAAAGTAATAATGTTTTTGAATTAATTTAATGATTAAATTGTTACTGTGATTGTCGTTAACTTTCGAGAGGGTTAAATTAAATGTGTTTTATGACAAAAAATGTGTTTTATTATAAAAAACCTTTATGTTTGAGGAGTATTTTTTTAAACAGCAGCGAACATAGAATTTTCAGAGTGTCATTGTCATGTACTCATATTTTACAAAATTTAGTTGGGTCTATTCGTAAGGCAGACGATGAAATGGCGGTCAAGTTTTAGAGGTCTTGTAAGTTCAGTCAGGTTAGTTGAAGGCTGAATTCGGAATGACAAATTTTAGATTAGTCATAGCAGTTTTGGGTGGATACATTCAGTATAACGCCTGACTTAATTTTATTTACTTAATATCGAGATAGGTTTACTTTGTTAGTCAATTTTTATTGTAGGAATGTAAGCTAAAAACTGTACTTACTTTTACTTACTTGTACTTACTGTATAGTAATTACGCCAACGGCTAAAGTCAACACTTGGCGATGTGTTAAACTTCAAGAGTCAAGTGCAAGGAGATAACTTATCTCCGAAGCATCGACGCGTGTCTGCGCAAGCGCATGCGGGTAGAGCTTATCTCCCTATTGTTCTTATTACAATGCACTACGGGTTATAATGCGTTGTTCTTTCCTAAATGCCAATATTTATGAAGTTCTCGTTCAACTTATTGTTGACAGTATTTAGAACGTGACCATCTGTATGTGCAGTTATTTTAACACAGATAAAAAATGCACTGTAGAACTTATGTTGTTATGTTATGGTAAAATAGTACTTATAGTTGCTTGAAAGTTTGAATAATACAGGATTAGTTCACGTAGTCAGTAATTATCTTTTCGTGGTTTGTTTTGAGATTTTTAATACCTAGTTTAATTTTACATGAACATATGTATAAAAAAGTATTAAGTAGCAAGAACTGAAATTTTACTAGACACCTACATGGGAACAACAAAAAATTCACATTAGTTATATTTTTTCTTCTTGTTTGAAATGCATTTATTGTATTTACAATGTATTGTACAAATAGGTACACATATGCTGCAAGCCTTTAATTACAAGCCTTTTGCCTACAAGTGGCTGTCTGTAGTTCTTAAACAAAATGTACTAAGTAAATATTTTTTTAATTAACCTTATTTTTTCTGGCCAAGTGACACTAAAAATATTTATTTGACTTTTATTTGTATGTGGATCCAATCAATCGGAAAAATAAATGTTCCCACGAAGTGCGCGAATAGCTTCCGCATCAGGTGCTCTCCACATCTCGAAAGGGTTCGAAAATAATTCCCTATTCTCAAAGGGTTCCCATTATTATTGTTATTCTGATTGACAATCACCCTCTCCACTGTCAGGCCTTTTTTCTACCAGATATAAAACTAATATTGGATGGTCCCATCCTCTTCCGCCAGTTTTTTTGCTCGCCATTGCACTGAATTTTAAAGTAAAAGGTTACTTTATTTGAACTGCTTTTAGTCTTTTTACAACGTTGCATATCAAATGCTCTAGCCGGGTTAGGGAACAAGAGTGGCCCTCATCAGCGATTTCAATGATATTCATACAGCATTATCGGCAAGATTGGAAGACTCTTTGAGAGATTTGTCATACCTCGACCTTCAATTGTTTTTGAATTATTCACAATAATGTCGTCATTGTGGGCCTTTTTGAAAGATGTAACTTTTATAGTTTTGAAGAAAACTGAGTTGCAGTATCGGCAGAATTGGAAGGCTCTCAAAGTGTCTTCCAATCCTGCCGATACTGCAGTATGAATATCATTTAAATCGCTGATGGGGGCCACTCTTGTTCCCTAACCCGGCTAGACCCTTTATCGTGAACAGAGAATAAAAGTAACGCCGTGCATTTTGAAATCGACGAATTCTATTGCGATAAGCATATCTGGGAGTTTTACCACCCAAAGGCGAGAACGGAATTTGATTTTTATTTAATTTATTTAATTATATTATCTAATTAGATACAGTATACACGGTAATGCTTGCATCTACGTTTAGCTAAGAAAAGCGGCAGCTTGTCTGAAAATATTCAAACATATACTGTGTCGCCATATGCATAAAGATGTTTTTCCATTGTCAATTTTAAAATGTTGCAGTGGTTGTTTCATACACGAAGTGTCGTTTCCGTGATGAATGGGCATGTCTTGATTTAAGAGGGTAAGATTTGAATGAGAAAGAGATATTGTATCTTAGTTTGTATTCTAGAGTTAAGTACAATAAAATCATAAAAATAAACATCAAGTTCGTCGAGCCTTGTCTTGAACCGAAAAAAAGAAGGATTTAAAAATTTAAAAAAGTAGATGAAAGATACGGGAGCCATAATTGAGACGAGGTGCGAAAAAACGATATCCTATATTAAGATCGAATCTGGACTTGTAAGACAAATCGCTTCGAACTTTGTCAACCCTTGGGTGCTCAAAAGACAGCGCTCGGGGCCCATTCATCCATTTTTTAGCTCAAGCTCTACAATAACAATGACAGCGGTCAGGTTGCGTATAAAAAGTTAAAGAACGAATTTTTCCGGAGTAGAGCCATAGTAGAGCTTAGTTTTTTAATCCAGTTTCGGACAGGGTTGAAGAGTTTATTGCATTTAGTGTTTTGTTAATATCTGTATTTTACGAGCGTGTTTCGGAGTCATCTACCGGCGAATAAAAGCTAAGATTTACATCGGTGCCCTTTGTGCTCCGTGCGGGCGATCTGCTTTGACAAAAGTGTTAACATTCATATCCATAAAATATTTTGACTTCTCTTTTAGTAGACTAAGACGACAGGTTATTTTTATTAAACGTTTTCTATTTAAATAAATGGGATTGGAATTTACCAGTATCTATCTACAAATGTTCATTATTTGATCGGTCTAGTTTAAAGGTGTGTCTCAGCGTAGAGATCTGAAGGTATGAGTAAGGATATTAAATTTTTCAAAATATGTTTATGTTTAAATAATTAATTTTCGTTTTATATAATTTTCTGTATTCATTTGCTTGTGTAATACGTTAGAAAAAATATAAGTTACGAAGGTACGAAAGGTACCTTCGTAACTTATATTTTTTCTAACGGTTTAGCATTGATATTTGTACCATATTTTACAATTCCTGTAAAGTGCTTGCATCAACTAAACTAAAATATTGTCAGCTTAAAATCATACACCCCCAAAAACCTTTAAAGGAAACATTAATTATAACATTCTACAACTCTCAACCCTTTTAAAATGCTTTAATTATCGGTTGTCTAATGTTAATCAAAGACACGTTATTAAAAACTATTAGGGTGATTCAAATTGTACATTTTGTTCCTCTACCTCCCTTGTCACGTCGCAGGCTCTAATTTAGCTAAAAGTATGATTGCAGGCTATTCTTTATAGTGAAATTAATTACAAACATGCCCTGAAGAAATAATTAGTTATTTTAAAATTCCGCACTGACCAACTAGTTGATGAGTTGGTCTGCCGGTAATGATTTTAACAATTAACTTTTTATTTTTCTGTCATTTTTTTAAGGGAATAGGAATACAATGCATCAAAGATACTGCTGATTTAAGATTGAAATTGAGCATTTCATTCCTAAAATAAGAGTTCCATTGTATAAGTTAAGAATTATTTTCCATTCATATCACTGTTTTGAATTCCCAAATGACAAATAACGATAGCAATCGATGCGTGGACGGCTGTCAAAAGTTATATTTATTTTCTTTATAAATTCATAGAATCTGCGAATAGTGTATCGAGATGTTTGCGGGTATCGGCGCATTGTGCGCGGGCGCAGCGTTTGTCCGCTCACAAAGCGTACAACCCTTTGGCGACACAATGCGCGTCACTAATCTAGATCATGTGCGCTATTGTGCGCATTGTCGCACCCTTCCCCTCCCATCTTTTCTCTCACCCCGCACGGCAGGAAAAGAGCCGCAATTCTGGATATCTCACTCGATGTCGATTTATAAGAAATTACTGCACCGCGGGAGCCAGGTAGTTCTCCCACGCATGCGTATACGCGCAGCGCACAAAGCAAAAACTTTGCTCTCCAAAATGTTACTTGCTTACCAAACAGGAAATGAAAAATATTATTTCTTCCTTTCCTATTTTGTGCGGACATCATTCAGAAAAAGATTAAAATGTTACATATTGAGCTTCCGAATATTTTTACCTTTCACGTTTTTATATCAATAATATGTATTTGCTTTCTCCGTCTTTGTGAATATTTTCGGTAGCATTTATGGGAAAAGTACAACGATTGAAAAGTACAGCGGGGGTCCGCTCAGTCATTAGCTCCAGTGCAATAATTTCGTTACCGAAATTGTGGCGTACAAAGTTTTGGAAGCGGTTTCATGTGTGTTTAACCGCTTATTACTTTGTATCCCGAGGCTCAGACTAACGGTGCGATAAATTTCAACATGAGTGTCGAGGAGTCGAAGAATACAATAAACGTATACGTATTTTATTAGATCGTAACCCTAAAAATGAACCTGTTCCATTTTATATTGTAAGGTACTATTATATTTGTCTCTTATGCATTGTGACATGAAATTATTTTGACTATGTATCATACGGTGGCTGCATTAGACTATATTTTTTTATCGTTCGACATAAAGGTCGCTTTATTTGGAACGGTATATCTTAGTACAGATAACAATAAATAGAATTACAAAATATGGAACAATTTACTAACCGTACATTCAGGCGACTCTATCACATATTTAGTTCCAATTCGCAGGCCGGCGTGTGTTAAAAGGACGTCTTCAGTGTCATCGAAGCCTGGACATGCCTTAATTGCTTTGAATAATTTTATATAGGCTCCGGACTACCGACTTTAATAGCCGCAAATTGCAATAACCGATAAACCACTTTATGAGAAGCACCCTTAATTCGGTCAGTTATTAAAAAGTTTTAATTTTAATCCGGCGTTGGACCAATAACTATGATAATGAGTATGAATCGATCGTTAAAAACCGGTGTGTTTAAAAAATAAATGATTTTTTAAAAACTTTTTACGCATTTCTGCACTTGAATAAATAAAAGGTATTTTTTCCTGTATTATAATTTCTTGTATTATCTGAAGAATAAACTATTATCATCCATTGTTCATAAAAAATTTACAACTCACTCTGATAAAGGATTGAATGAACACAAAGACGCATGCAGAGCATGCTCGAGATTGTGTTTAGATTACATCTTATCACGAATCTACAATTGTTTGTGTAAACATTTGGTGTTAAATCCTTTTATTCTTAACCATCTTTAGATTAACAATAAGATAAACTTATTTAGGCACATAAAAAATCGTTCCTGAATTACATTTAGTCAGGTGTACGAAATGTCCTTAAAGTTAAGTCTTTATTAAACTACGTAAAATCCCTTTTTATGCTTTAGCTAATTAAATCCTATAGAATGTATTGTGTTTATCTTTTAGTTTTTCCTTTATATCATGTATACATATTATATTAAATTTTCTACCTATTTATATATTTCAAACATTATTATTTATTAAATACCTATAATTGTTGTATTTTTATTACTTGGTATTATTTAAATCGTTCTTGCACCCGCTTACGTTGTATTTTACAAAAACTCCATCACCCAAAGGTTGCCTGGAAGGAATAGCTTAAAGCACAAAGCCGCCAATTGTAATTGTGTTTTGTATCTTTTCTTCTGTTCTGTATTTTTGACCTGTGTGCAATAAAAAATATTTGTATTGTATTGTAGCTCTAGATAGAGATACGAAACTTAAGGAAGCCTTAACATTAATGTCATTCGATATTGTATATTGGTATTGTTCAATTAAAATTTTAATTATGTAAGTTTTTCGAAAACAACATGGATACTTTGTTTGCTATCTTCTGTGGTCATGTTTACGCACTCCGAAGGTCATTCTAGGTGTGAAAGAATTTGTGATACACTGATGGTTATCTAGCTGTAAGACAAATTGCTTCCACCACCACCAATGTCAGTGAACATCGACCAGTGTTTCACTGTTCACTGATTTATTTCTACACTGTCACTGTTAATTGGGATCATGGATATTGAGACATGTTGTTGTTTTTATTAATAAAGGTATTGGTACATCAATCATTCATTGCTAGAAGAAAAAGTAAAATGATTGATCTTTCTTTTGTAGGTGACAAGGTAATGAATATTGTAGAACACTGTACGTACTTTCATGTAAATACGCTAACATTACATTATATACATGAATGTAAACATTAGTAAAACTTTGAAACTTTCGTGTATGTACTTATTATTAACTCTTTTTTTACACAGAATATGTTACAAACTTAGACAAAAATATGTGAAGCACAAAGGGCTTATCTCTAAGAGAGATATCTTCCAGCAAACCCCAGTACTTAGGATATATTTAGGAGAAGTAGGAGAAGGAGGAATCAATCATTGAAATATTTTATTAACATTCTAATTGCATTTAAACATTTATTGAATAAAGAAGGGATATTAAAATAACTCTATCTTATCTTGTCTTATGATAGGGGGCCGGGAATAACACAGCGGCACTTCGACCCTTGAGGATCTTTTGTGCCTACCCCATTTTACACACTGGTCATCTCAGTGTGCAGGTTTCCTCACAACGTTTTCCTTCACCGTTGAGCAGTCGGTAAATGTAGGTACGTAAGTCTTACATAAATACGAAAAACTCATTGGTACATGACACTGCATGATTTCGAACCCGGATCCGCAAGGGAGTCCGGTGTCGTAGCCACTGTGCCACCGACGCTCTTAAAAATAACATTAACATTCTTAGCAATCAATTTATGTTTGTGAAAAGTACGAAAGATATTTTTAAAGCACCTTACACACACAATTTTTTCTCATTTCTGGCGGATCATAAGGCACGTGAATAAATCGCCTTGCCTCTCCCTTACATGGCCTAGAGGGTGGACGCTTCCTTTTTACTTCACCTTTGTTACGCTTGCCAGCGAATTTATTCTTATTCGCGCGTTGAGTTGCGCTTCCTGGGCGGTTGGTGGTAGCCGCCGGCACTTAGTGCGTGCGACATACATACAGTTCAAACAGACAACAGAGATCTTGCTCTGAGATGACATTACGTACCTCATTGAATTCTTACTGTAATTCACCTTTGTTACTTTGTTAAAATAAAATAAAATAAAAATTTATTAATGCAGACAGTATCTTTTACATTTTCTCAGATTTCCCTGGCTCCCACACTAGGATACCCTGTGTTGTGGGGGCCAGTCTCTTCCGATAAATAAATTATGAAAAAACATAAGGCAATGCTAAATTAAACAGTTAAGAATGCGTGTATGTGGTGTGTGTGAGGGGTGTGTGCGTGAGATGGCGTGTGTGTGATGTGTGGTGTGTGTATGTGATGTGTGTGTGTGTGTGAGGGGGTGTATGTTGGTAGGTGTAGGGGTCAGTGTGCGTCCAATAGGACTCAACTAATTGGTAAAAATATTTTTTCAGTATCAAAATAATCAAGTGTCAATAGCCAATTTTTAACCTTTACTCTTATTAAATTGTTAACTTCATCTTTGATATGCTTTCCAACGAATTTATTCTTTTTCGCGCGTTGGGTTGCGCTTCCTGCATACTGCTATACTCAGTGCATGCGATATACATACGGTTCAAATAGCGAATTTATTCTTATTCGCGCGAATAATGTGTAAATAATTACAAAATTAGTAAATATCAGGGAATTTAATCTTTCATTGATACAAAAGAAAGAGAAGAATGTCAGGATTCATTATTGGTATTAGTTTTCAGTGCCTTTGTTATTTCACCGGTGCTTTTTAATATTATGCAATAGTCATCCATCAACACGTGACGTGCATTTGGACGGTATAGCTATAACGTATCAGCCCATAATGATTATCGTAGAAAATTAGGGAGCGCAAATATTTCCATTTCAATTGAAAATGTTGGTGGAACGGATTGACCGTGCGTCCGCATTTGTTGGCAGCAAGGGGCATTCGTTAATCCGCGGATTGCTGTGAAATCTTCTGAGTGTTTTCAGCGGACCATGTTACGTGCAGGTTACGTACACAGCACATTTACATATTTATATTGTCGGTCCTTTATTGTATTTTCTTGATTACTTTTCGAGCCTCTTTGTTGTTCACATGACTATATCTTTGAAAAAATAAAGGAATTAATATGAATTTTTGCCTAAGCCGACTAATGCTACCCGGTGTGCTTTAATATTAGGAATTTGTAGCTGTGTTCTTAATGCACTGCTTTCTCTCTTTGTATTAAATGAAATATCATTATGTTGATTGTAACTGTAACTAGTGTTCCGTATGATCATCGTAGCACAATTATAAATTTCACATGTATATCCGAGGTCAACAAAGTGTGTGTGTGTGTGTGGGGAGGGGGGGGGGGGGTCCAATTACCCTATCGTTAAATTGAAAAAATAATTGAAAATTGAAAAAAAATATTCGTTTACAAATTTTTTTTGATGTTTCCTTATTTTTAATATATATTGTACTTCGGTTTGTTGCTCCTGTATAATAAATTAAATTAAAAAAAACCCTTGAGCTCTTCTCATGTAGTGACAATGTTTTAGATTTTTAGGATTGACTAAAGATAATTATCTCTCATGTTGTTATAAATTATGTACGACAATCTTTATTAATAAAACTGAAAAAATTATATGAACTGTAACTTATATTTTGCGTAGTTTTTCGAAACCATATTTATGTACAATATACATGTTTTACTACCGTGGGAGTTTTCGTATGCATTAAATGTTGCATAACTGCTCGTTATTTTATATTTTCTATAAGTACGAGTATGTTATAAGTTATAACTTCTTGATTATAAAGGCAGTGTCTTTTTATTACAAGGTAACCATTTCAGATATTTTTGAAGTAAAAACACCAGTAATAAAATTTTACGGATGATTGAGTCGTTCGAAAAAATTGAAATCGCCTAAATCTGGATTACTGATTTTGATATGGTACTTATACCATAAAATACTTAAGTAACTATAACGATCCTAATTAGATGCAAATCTGACCTGAATACTAACAAGCGGTGTTTAGAGGAGAGTCTAAACGGCTCTAACCAATAAATCACAGGAAAAAGATCCCACAGATAAAGCCTTTCCTTCGTAAAATGTGGCAAAAAAATATTTTAAATGCGGCCTAAACAGTGGCCCTCCACAACGCGCCTCGAGGCTAGCGATTTTCGTCTTTATTTATTTTTTCTTTTCCCCTTTCTATAATTGCCACAATATTTCAAAAGTTTATTACTGAGCGTGAAATATGGCTACAACTCTTAAAGAGACTCAAAATGAGTTTTTAAGTCTTAAAACGCGGGTAATTAAATAAAGTTAAGGAATAATTGTAATTTATATACTTACTAGCGGCCCGTCCCGGCTTCGCACGGGCATTAAACATTACATTTAGATTTGTTAATTTTAACACATTCATAATAATAATAATAATATAACACACATATTCACTCCTTTTTGCGTCGAGCTCCTAAAAAAGAGGAAATTAAAAAAAAA
This sequence comes from Hofmannophila pseudospretella, assembly GCA_947369225.1. Taxonomy (NCBI): domain Eukaryota; kingdom Metazoa; phylum Arthropoda; class Insecta; order Lepidoptera; family Oecophoridae; genus Hofmannophila; species Hofmannophila pseudospretella. The sequence goes on from OX376316.1 coordinate 9,833,194, forward strand.
ATAAGAATAATTAAATTCTTTGATATTATTCGCTGCCGCAGATTTTTTTGTTGATAATGGTGTGTTCTAAAAAAATGTTATATATCATTTTGTTCTATCATCAATAGTTTTCGCAGCGTACGCGATGTAAGGAAGTTTTTTGATATTTTTTTACACTATCGTAATTTAAGTAAGGATCCCCATTTTTTTTGAAAATGAAATATAGCCTATGTCACTCAGGAAAAATGTAGCTTTCCAACAGTGAAAGAATTATTCAAATCTGTTCAGTAGTTTCGGAGCCTATTCAATTCAAACAAACAAACAAAAAATCAAACCTTTCCTCTTTATAATATTGGTATAGATTAAACGGATAGCGTAGTTAGATTTTATATTTACGAGTACATTTCAGTTTATCACTTGGTTGTACTTACAATAATAATTAATTTAAATACTTACGTAACAAAAACTCATCATAATTTACGAGTTAAACTTAAACATTGTTTTATTAATTGCAGTTTTGATCATTCGCAACAAAGCCACCCTAACAAGTAATAATGCAATTAGTTACCTATGTTGTTAGCAAGAAAAGATTCCAAAAATTCTACTTAACAGCATATAGTTTATTTATTAGTACTTAAGTATATTTTAGAGGCGTGCCAAGACAGATATTCGTGGCGCTCCTTTCTCTCTACTTACCCCGCAAGGGCCATATCGTGAATTATGTATGTATGTAAGTACATTTTTATACATTTTTAAAAGTACTCGTACATCTAGGCTTCATTGCATTATACATATAACGAGATAAACCGATGAATAATAATTACTGACACGACGTGGGAAACGGTTTCCTACGGCAGCGATCGCCATAAGGTTCCGCCATAAATCTCACAAACCGCCAGAGATTTATACCGCTAAACGGATAATTATGTCCGAATACATGCATGTGGCAATAATATACCCATTGCATAACTACAGGTAAGTTATATACTTACTGAGTACAGTAATGCTTATGTGATAAGTGTAATTTATCGATAAAACAATTACACATTTGACACATTTACATTCACACAAAGTTAATAAAATGACACATTTTATTAACTTTGACAATATTTGTAAGTAGTTATGGACCGTATCCTGTTGACGTTAGTTTAATTTTGACATACAATTTAATTGATGTGTTTTGGAACGTAACTTGACATTTAGTTAGTAATTGCAAAAACAAAACCCAAAGTTACCAGTTAAGTTACTAGTTAGTTAGTTTAGTTAGTTAGTTAAGTTAAGTTAGTTAGTTGTTAGTTAGTCAAGTTATCTACCTTCATGTAGTTAGAAAATAATTATAATCAAATACCTGAAGATGTGTTAACGAAACAGGTCCTAATTAATAGAATACAATAAAAACAGTATAATATTTAAGTCTATTCATGTACTACAAGTTTAACCAAGTACCAACAACCACAAGTATTAACGATAAAACAAATGTTTTGTTTAAATTTTGAATAAAAAATAATTCATAATTTAAATGGTACAATAACCCTATGACGTCATGAGTTATTATAGAAATATATATTCATACGTAAGTACGTTATCTACATAAATAGGTAGGTACAATTTAATATTAAAGAGTAACAGAATGTAAATATGTAATGCCAATCTTTACTGAAATCGTGCTGAAATCATATCGAAATGTCATTGTGATTTAGGTAATGATTAATAGATGTATGAACCTAGCCATTAATTAAATTCTTATCTTTAAAATCAGACTGTATCTAGGTATTAAGGTTTACGAAGTTTCATTTTGATATTCAATTCGTTGTAACAAAGCGAAGAACAAAAATCTGATTGCAGAAAACCTAACGGTACAGGCAATTCCAATAAAGGGTGGTCTTAAGATTAAAAATTATATCTTTGACAACCATTAATTAACAGGAACCGATACATTTTTTGCACAAAAATATCCCGGTCTATAGAAACAGCCTTAGGCCTTATTTGATAAAGACGTCGAGACTGTTATCAAAGGGTGAGGTCTCTTTAGAATTGGCGCCAAACAGATTAAGATATCTCTTAATGTGTTAATTAAAAAAAATAACTTTTCGTTCCTTAGTTTTATCAACCACTTAAGGAAATGACGATAGACACTTATGGTTTTATCATTATCACAGTTTTAACACTCCGATACACTAAAATAGTCAAAAAGGAAATAAGTAAGGATCTACCTATATTAATGACCAATTTAAAAGTTTTAAAATATTGTCAAATGAAATTACTGCTGTTAGCGTAACTAATTGAAAAAAAATTATATAATAAATTTATTTTTAACGACAAGTGTAAAAAAATTAATAATAAAAACCATTGAAAATTGAGGTAAAACTAACTTAAATTATCATACCTAAGTATAGTCCTAAGACTAAGAAGAAGAATGGAGTGAAAAAAAATATTTACAAGTATTAAATTAAATATTAACCCCACACATTTTAGGACAGCCGAGGTAAGAAAACGACAGAATTAAGCCGAGCTAAGAAAATGGCAGTATAAATTTAATGATACTCATACATGAAATATATAAGTATTCGTAAGAAAGTAGCCGCACTAAAGAACAACCTTATCTTGAAAGGTTCAAATCGAGTTCGACATCGAAAACTCATTAGAATCTTGACCGCAAACGATAACAGAAAAGATAGATCAAGAAGGGATGGAGAATAGTTTCGCACGGAAATTAAAGACAAAAAATAACGTAACAATCCAGAGATTGTGAGGCTGGTTCCGAGATTAGACTCTAGCCAGAATTGCTGTGTGGCTGTTTCTTCAGTGAATACATAATAACGTAATCTATACGATTACCTATGTATTGTGTACCTATTTGCAATTACGAATTACCCATTTTGTATAATTATGTCCATTCTGTCTACAAAGATATCAGGGCCAGATTAATCATTAATCGTATCGTATTGTTTGCTACACCATTACATCTATAGGTATTATAAGACCTACAATGTACAAACAATTTATACCAAAAATAAATGAACTAAACTGTGTAGTAATAGTTGAAATTGTTAGAAAAGCACAAGTTAGTTAGGCAGTGTTTCCTTCTCTGGCAATTGAAAGTGGCGTCTCGTCCTAACTGATTCCTATCCACTTATTTGAATCCGGAATTATTTTTGGGAAAAAATTCAGGCGAATCTTTTAGGACTAATCAGACACAAATATCCATTTCATTTTATATATTAGTTTTAAGTTATGCCATAGGTACGAGTATGCATGCATATGGCTTCGTGTATGGAATGGAGGACATGATATGAATTCTCATTTTTCCGGTTTGTGCAATTAGTAAATCGTTGTTGAATTGTTGGAAATCTGGTGCCTATTAAATTTCGGCAGAATACCATGTGAAGATTCTATAAACTAGTAAATCAAAATATAATCCCCAATATACCGTACGAGAGATTCTCCATTGCCTATTACAGCGTAATAAAGATATTTCATTAATACACAATATTTATACGTTCGCATTGTTACGTCGCCTTCTGACTCTGCTGTTGGAGATTTATGTCTGAATAAAAACTTTTATAGAGGCAGCCCTCGTTAACACCGATGTAAACGTTCGTGTATAAAATATTTCTGACGACTGCAGTGTTGTTTACTTTACGCTCTCTTCATTGTCATTCTAATGCTGACGAATTAATAGGGCAGGCTGTGTACAACAAAGTGTTATTGGAAGGAAAACATTTTTAAATAAATATGTTTACTATAACTGCGGTTTACATTTTACTACAGTTTACATGTTATTGGGTTCTTGAAAACCTGTGCTGAATGACCATCTGAACTATTTAGAAAATATTACCTATACCTTTTTGTAGTGGTTGATCCTAATGTGATGTGTTCGTGTGTGTGTGTGTGTGTATGTGTGTGTGTGTGTTTGTATGTGTGGCACCACCCTCTTATCTATTTCTACCGTGAAGCAGAAATGCTTGCATTTTTGTGTTTCGGTTTGAAGGGAAAGAGAGCCAGCGTAATTTCCGGCACATGAGGCAATCCATCTTAGTCCTAAGGTTAGCAGTGCATCAAAAACCCTCTAATATTAATACAGTGTGGTGAAATGTCTATGGACGACGGTGACCACCTAACTTCAGGTTGTCCGTTTGCTCGTGTAATCACCAAACTGAATTTAAAAAAATCAAATTATATTTTAAATAATTTTCAGTGTATTATGTAGCAGTCTTATCCAGAAACTGTTATGTTCACCGATCGTGACTCTAAATGTATTGCTAGATATAGGCGCAGATAATTAATTCTTAGTCTTTACGAATATATCTACGTCTCTTTCTGGATCAAAGGGTAGTCATAAGTAAATACATAAAAGGGATTATAAAAGTAGTATTGCCCGAGATCTACATACCTAGGATATTTATCCAATTACTTCAATTCACAGAATTTATATCCACAATTCAATTTTATTATACCTACTCGTATCGATTCGCAAACAGAAGATCTTACTAATCAATATTCACCTGAAGTTTACACAAGTTTACACCTGGTGTAGCATGCGCCGGATTCTAAATTGTGCAAAATCCATTCTACCCGGTCTCTAATTGCACAAAGGGGTAATGTAAATAGAAAGCTTCTGTCACATTTTGTATCTATTTGACCATCGAACACCCGTGTCGAGGGTTTTGGAGATTTCACCCGCTGATGTGCAGCTTTCATTGACATTTGTGCAATAGCACGAGACTAATGTTGCATCTGCAGATTCAGAGCGCATTATGTGTTGTCATATATGATAATGTTCTTAGTAAATTCTTAGGAATACATAAGAGTTACTACGGATATTACGTAATTAGTTGCAATAAAATATATAAATATGAAATAGAATTTAAAAAATAAACGGCCATAATTTCGTAAAAAAATAAAATGAAATATCTTCAGATCGTTACGCGAATTTAGCCATTTCTGAGGGTGTTGAAATGCATCTAGATCCGCTTGGACCTGAGTACATTCCGAATGCGAGGGCTGCATGTATGTCTCGCTGGAGAGACCAATATGAGGAATTAGCTAAAGTGAAGGGGCTTTGGTACAATACACTTAATTACATGCCAGCCTGGGCTCCATGGTTTGACTGTGTCAGTCTTAGTAGGGAGCTACTTTTCTTGGCTTTTAGATTACGCTCGGGTCATATTCCGTTAAATAAGTTTTTGCATTTGGTGGGAAGAGCTGCATCACCGTTTTGTACCAACTGCAACACAATAGAAGACCTCACTCACCTCCTAATGGAGTGTGACCTGGGGAAATTTGAGAGGAAAAAATTTGGCCTCAATAGGCTACAAAATGGGAGGCTCAATATTATTTTAAGTCAACCCTTATCTGATAATATGAAACACTTACTGTTGTTTGCTAAATTAGCTCTCAAAGTGAGGGCTGACTTTAATAATACTTGAGCTTCCCTTTCCCTTTTCTTAGTGACCCTAACGAGGCTGACATGGTCACCTTGTCGTGTACCAAAGCCTCTAAATAGAGATATAAAAAAAAAAATCTGCCTAGATATAAAAATTTAATTGTTTCGTATTACTTTCGCTCGTTCTCTGAATGTGGAGCGGACGTCGAAAAAATGTGTATGAACGAAGCCTTTTACAGGTGTGTTCAGAAATGTTACTCTTACTACAATAAAATGTTGTCACATAACTTAAAACTTGTCTTGATGGATGGTGCCTATTTGAATATTTGGATAAAAACGCTAAAACTCTAAATAATGTGACGAGCTTGTTTTATGTTACAGTTTGTTTTTTATTCCATGGTACTAGTGCCTGAAAATAAAAACATTTTAATTTATGCATTAGCTTCTCTATCAAATGGATGTACTTGGTTAACAACCCAATTAATTAAAAATTATTTAATGAGCCAAGTTGGACTATGTTATTTAAATTCGGTTAAGGTGATGCATTTAAGTTTACAGTTGTTTCTGAACGCTTAGTAAGTAGATATTCCTAAATTCAAATTCATTTTTTTTATTCATAATATCAATTACACGTTAAGAAAAAATATTCACTATTTCCTTTTCTATCTCATGTTTGCAGTTTTATATTTGTGCAATAAAGTGTATTTTACTTTTTACTTTAAAAATGATTACATTACATAGGAATAACACAAAAAACAAACTTTTGAATTAATAATTAGATTTAAAAACATAATTAACATCATCAACCTAATGTAGTCTAATGTAGTTTAAACAACATGTTCAGAAAAGAAATCTAGGACTGAATTCCCCTATTTCTAGAATGTTAAAATTATTTAATCACTTGCCCAAGTCCATCGACGTAGACATATTCTTTGACAGTTTGTCCGTTTTTAAGAAAAAGGTACGCGAATACCTGACTACGTCGATGGATTAGTGGTAAGTATTGCAATTCTAAAAAAAAAAAAATTTTATTTTGTTCCTTTTTAATTTTTTGTAGGCTTTTTTGTTTTGTTTTAATACTAAGTATTTTAATTTGTAGAGATTTTTGTAACGCACTGTTTGAAACAAATTGTTTTTATTGCATTGTCTTGCTTGTCATTTAAGTTTGCTGTGGGTTACCTGTAATGGAATGTGCACTATGACATGTATTAGTGTTAGATATATATAATTGCTGAGTGTATCATTTGTTGGTAATCCAAATAAATAAAATTAAAATTAAAATTAATATAGTCCATTGGGTGTTATGCACTTTTGGCTGCGATAGTACGTCGTGATGACAAAGCTATGGCTTGTGCCACTCTGCATCGCCACCTGAGACCCGAGGGACACCTTGCCACTCGCAATCCTTTTGCCATCTGCTCGAGACTCCCATCTTTTACCATTTATAGGACTTGGTGGCCAAATCCAAAATATCCGCCTCTGCGTTGTTTACTGTTCAGCTTAAGATTAGTTAGAAAATAATAAGTAATTTAAAATCATTTTAAGTTATACCTTACCTGTTTAAAAATAAATAAAATTTACACCAAAGAATTTGGTAAATTTATGTCATTTAATTTGCCTACCGTCTATATAATATACCTAGGTAGGTAAATTGTACTTATGATATAAATTAAAACTGTAAATTAATATTCTTGATTCTGGGAATTGTTTTAATTTAACAAACAATTATTATTGTTATCATAAAACTATCAACGAACATGTAACTATGTAGTTCAATCCCTCTAGGTACCCATAAGTATAGGGCACTATACAATAACCCTACAAACAATCATAAAACAATTAATTTAGGTATCATTGTGGTATCCACAGACTATTAAGTTTATTTCCTAATTTTTCAACTTAGATTAACTTATTATACTGAAAATAATTAAGGTTCGAGTAAGTGTGACCATAGAATATATTAATACTGCAGTGAAATGAGAAGTTTACGAAAATAGAAACTCTGTAGATTTGCCTGAGATATTTCACCACACGTTACAAGAGTTCTGTGTAAAAGAATCAATTTCACGGTACACATAACTATTTACAATAATTCCACTGGAATGACATGTTTTGCAAACATCTACAGATTTTAACAGATAGTGAATGCGAACAATTTGTCTGTTAAGGCAGATCTTGATCTTATCTACACCCATTGTGGTAGAGTTTGGATACAGATTATGTTTCTGGGGTAACAACTTTCTTTTCAGGTGTAATGATTTGAGATTTTTACGGATATTTGATAATATATATGAACATCTTTACAATTACTACATGGTTATTATACCTGCCAATAACATTTGGAGCTTAAAATTAAAAAATACATTACTAATACATTACATAGATATATGAGAGACTAAATTTTTAAACTTTGCGTATACATTTTGAGGTTCTTCAACTTTATTATGGACATTCAAGATTACTTATTACTTATTTTCATTGCAAATTCACTACCCATGTAAAATTATTTGATTATAAATCATTTTCTTCAAAATTACTTTAAAGTAAGTACTCGTACCATTGGTACGGTACCACTAGATTTAAAATATGAAGACCGTGAGAACATATCAAAACGGTGGTACTTCGTTTCCGCATTGAATGAACGTTACTATTTATTTGTCTCAGTATGTGGTCAAGGCAACTCAAGCATTAACTTCTACACCAAAGCAAGGGTTCTGTAGATATTTGCAGATAGATAATTTCAACTTATACTTCGTTTTTTTAGCATTAGACAGAAGCAAGTTTTAGAAATGTTATCGGGCACGTTATAAATATGATGTGCAAAAATTTCATTTAGGCTCGCTAAAAATTACATATTTTTTCGTTAAACACCTCACGTATTTATACGTATTTCTCAGTATTGAATAGTTATGGGTCTAATGAGAATAAAATCTACAATCGTCTTCAAAAACTAAAGAAGCAGGCCTAAAGAAGCAGGGGAGGACCTAAACGTAAAATGACGTTTTAATAGTATAATACGGCTGAATTAAGAATGTCGTGTCACCTGTCAAATATTTGGCACGTTGAATGATACATATTAAAATTAGTCGCTAACCATGTGCTTACCCAAGACCACGATTTAATTTTTTTAAATTTTTGTACATTTTATTGTAACAGGAAAAATAATTAAGTAAAAACAATATTTTCATTTTTCCTTTCCGTTACGTTTTTGTATGTAGAAAAATATTTAATATTTAAAAATGGTTTGAACTGAATCGCGATTCTTCCATACATTATTTTTTATCTCTCGATTTTTGCAAGTGAGGAACCCTAAATAAGACAAATCACATATGAACCGCTGTCAAAAGCTATATTTATTTTCTTTACAAATTCATAGAATCTGCGAATAGTGTATCGAGATGTTTGCGGGTATCGGCGCATTGTGCGCGGCGCGGGCGCAGACTTTTGCGCGCACAAAGCAACCCTTTGGCGACACAATGCGCGTCACTAATCTAGATCATGCTCGCTATTGTAGCTAACAGACAATACCGCGATTCTGGATAACTCATTCGATGTCGATTTAAAAGAAATTACTTTTCTACAGGTAAAGTAATTTTCGATTCGTCGCTAAATAAAAGTACGATACTGTATTTAGATATGTTAATTATCTTTGAATCTTATCGAAGAAAATCGAAATATTTAAAATCATATGAGCATTCATATTAGGTTAACATTTTAAGTAGATGAAGCATATTCATACTACTTACTTACAATTTAACTAAAATTGCACACATAATCCTTAAAGTTAAGTCTTCATTAAAATGCACGCTATTCCGTTCTACATAATAACTCTAGATAGAGATGATACGAGACTTTAGGAAATCCTAACATTTAGGACATTTCCTTCAAAATCAGTTTATTCATTTTACAAGTTTCAGCCTCTCCAAGACCATGAATGAACATGCCTATTCATTATCCTCATAGCGTTTATAGACAACTCCGTATCGGCTGTCGACAATCGTTATCCTAAACTTGCTTATTTATAATCGTAGCGTTGTTTGCGCCCGCGGCACGCGGCGTCCGATCCTTTGAGCGCGGTCATACATCACGGCTCCTAAGTAGACAGTATATCAACCGATATTCAGAGTAATTAGCCCTATGGCGACGGACCACAGGGATTTATTGTGGTAGGGCGTTAATGCGGCCGACAGCCGTGTTGCCGGCCTTTGTTCCTCCGAAATATTCAATTTCAAATTGTGTACTATTATTACGTCGATGGCGTTTGAAGCTGCTGGTCAATCAAAAGATTAAGTCTCGTTTCTGGCCTGGAGCGTGTTATAGAAAGTACTTTCTGTTTCGGTAAGTGTACGGTAGGTACTGTTTCCTATACTTTAGTTGCATTAAAACAGTAGTCTTTTAATAAAGTTAGTCGGTGTAAATACACTTTCTTCTGGCTCTATAAATCAAGTATTCCACATTTTTGCAGTATTCTTTAAGTTGAGGCTACAGCCTGTGTAAGCTTTGTCTTAACGCCTTAAAACACTGGCGATTTGAGAGCGTGTTTCGCCCTATTAAACAGTGGGTGATTTGACAAAGTGTGTTTCCTTGATTTGCAATCAATGGTTCGCCTCGAAAACATGATCGCAAATCGCCACTGTGAGGCCTTTAGTCCCCAAAATATGACATGATGCGTGTTGTTGACAGCAATCTCTCTCAATTTCAAAGCTTGCATTATTTCAATTGTAATTAATACTTAAGTACTAATTAGAAAACCAGTAATCCAGAACCCTTTTCCATTTTACGACCACTCTGGTTCATAGAGTTATTTTGTAGAGGCGCCATCTTAACATCTTCATTCAGAAGTACGCGTATTATCACCAAGATAACATTAGCGACAAAAGAGTCCGGACGTGGCACAAAAAGGGCAGTAATCAGCACCGGCTACCGCAATCCGTCAATTAATTTACTTTTCCGATACCAAAGGCGACAAAAGGCGCTGCCGACGAGACAACGCCAACATCTCTATGGTCAAACCCTTATAACTTTAAGGTTAAAGAAGTATTTTAAAGATCGATAGAGCCATGCATTAGCTACCGTAGGCGACGGTAGGAGATAAGGCAGAATGGAGGTACATCGTAAAACATCATTAGCAAGATAAAAGCCCTAAAAGGCTTTATGAACGCAGGAAGTCAAATAGATATGCACGATTTCTGATTAATTTTCAAATAGCAATCCGGTATTCATTAATATACGAGTATTAACCAAAACGCCTAAGGGTCGTCTTAATACAATGCGACCACGCGATTATCGCGCGAATAAGCCATGCGACATGGTTCGCGTGATTGCTATTTCAAACATTTTCAAACACATCGCGCGACTGTCAATTAGGACACTTATTTGACATCAGTATGTTTGAACGCGCGTTCATACGAACAAAGTTCGCGCGAACTAGCGATGATCGCGTAATCGCATTAGGACAACCCCTTAATCAAGAGAAACTAAAATAAAAATAAAAACCACGAAGGATCGAGATCAAAGAATGAATAAGAATATATTTTCGCAAATTATTGTTATAACACAATTAATGTCGAAAAGAAACGTTTGAAAACAGTAATTTTCTCCCAACCCGACCATTTGTAAAACAAACAATCGTATTTATTATGACTTTTGTCCAACAGGCGCGACATTAAAAAACGAAACGGACAAAAGGAAACCGATGTTAGAAAACTTAATTTTACACCCGAATCAAAACTTCAACCCGTATTGTGAGCTAGTGGTGCTAACCAATTCTCTTTTGTTATGACTCCGCCCACGCTTATTATCAGATGCTTGCGTGGCGTGTCATTTTTTATCAAAACAATAACGTTATAGAAACAGTCGGGTAACTTGGTCTCACGCGTAAAGTATAATAAGTGAATTTGTCAGAAGTTCTAACCGACTCGGACATAATTTACGTTGACGTATAAATTAGGGAACTGTTGTCCTTTTGTTATCGGGATTTCATCTGAAAGAAAGAATAACTCGATTGAGTCATTTCAGTACCTAGCTATCTGTTTATTTAGTTTTCTTTCGTTTCCTTTTAGAACTTAGGACAGAGCAACTCTCTCTTGTTGATTGAAACGAAAATGCTGTAACTTTATAAGTACCTATGTGTATGAAAAAAATGCACAACTGAATAATTTGGAATTATTCCTTACAGAGTACTATATACTCGTACTAACGTAACCTATAATACCCTATACCTAAAGACCACTTGAAAAGAAATATAAGTCCCTAAGTTTTATATAGTTTTATAATCAAATGTGACTTCTCTCCATTATGCCATTCGGTCCAACGTAAGTCGCATCCAGTTCTTTGATGCGAACTTGGTCTGACAGTAGAACTACAATTGCTTTTCTATAGTCGTGTTAATTTTGAACCTTCTTGTATTCTATTCTTTCCAATTATTTTTGGTCTTTTTACAAGTGACTAATTTACTTGTCCAATATCTTAATAAAAATAACACAAAATTACAGTTATCATATCCAGTCCACGTTCGCGACTGATAAAAAAATAATGTCAGTATATCCACCCACATTGGTTATAAATTAATAGAATCTGCCCTCATCGTCTCATAATAATGGTGTATTCGATTCGTGTGCGGTATTTTTTGTTTATTTTTAGGAAATGTTTCCTCGCGATCGCATCAGATCTGGCTAAGTCTGCATCTGGGTAGCTTTGATTTATGATCGGTAAAGGGTAATAATACGATTGACATTATATTCACGTTGTTAGGAAATAAATTTACATTTTTTTTAAAATGTTTGCTAATAAAAAAGGAACACACACTGTGGTTTGTTCATGGACCTTATGTTTATTTAAGGAGCAGTCGTGAAGAAATTTTACATAACACTATTCTAGATTTTTGTTATGCGTAATATAATAACATACTTATTCTAAAAAATACTTTCAATAGTTCCAAGAGAACAGACGTATTTTAAAAATGTGTCTAGTTGATGTCTTTTGTTTGCGCTCAAGATTGATCTCCGATCATTTACTTAATACGGGGTGCATTGCATACCTACTTGTGAATTTAGTAAGCGTGTAATAAAAATAATATAATTTCGGATATAGCAGTTAATTACCTTAAAACCGATTTTTTAAAATTTAATATAAATAATTATTAGAAAACGACTTACTCTCATTAAAACAGTTCTGAAGTCACGGGTGCGATTCCCGCAAAGTACAGTACAAAGTAAAGTACAGGTGACCACACATAAACTTGTACCAGTTTTGTTTGATTATCACCTCTACACCTATTGTGCTACGAACGTCGTAGGCGTTGTCTACGGGTGGTCGATGAAGGTAATAAACATTAAGATAAAAGATTAAAATATTAAATAATAGCAATAGAAAACGACTGACCGAGCTAATTGTACTTAGAATTCCTTTTGCTGGGGAAATGAATAGAAATCCAAGTTGAAAAACTTAGTTTCAGTCTACTGTTAACCAGAAGGTTAATAATATTAGAGTGCCTAAAATCGTATCAAATAAATGCAATTCCTTCCCTTTTAAATGTTTTTCTATAAAAAATATTAATAATGTTTTTTTTTCTATAAAATTGTCTAAATCAAAAGGAAGAAAATTAAAAAAAAATCATCCACATTATAATTGTATGTAATTTGATAATTTTGATAACTTAGTAGCTACAATGTGGTAATTAAATTATGACATTTATATTATCTAAACAAACAGGAAGAAATAAAACTTAAACTCTGAAATTCAATAAATAATTTATTCTTGACAATCAATCCAAGATAACTTACACTTACATTACTATTTACAAAATCGACTGTCTTGACACTCATAAATGCGTTTTACAAAGCCTCGTTTTTATTTTAACTAAAAGGTAACAAATGTACATTAAACATAACTGTTGCTCACAGAAGATGTCCCGCTTAACTTAAAACTCGTAATAACGAACAAACTCACTCTTTCTAAGATCATACCAGTTAATTCAGTCTAACGAAATTACACTGGGAACTTATATTCTAAATTTTAAGGCACTATGGTTTGACTAGATTTACAAAAAGTCTTTTTGTGGTAAAAATAAATGCTATTAATATTAATTAATGCACTCTCTCGGAGGGATTCGTCCAAAACTTGAGTCCGTTGACTATACCATCTGTGAACAAAACAAAACAAAAATGTTATTAACGAATATTATAAACAAACATTCTTTTTGTAGAGCAGGGCCAATAAAAATAAAACATCAATTAAATAACAACTTGCTCATTACATCACAGTAATACAATTAAAGTTTAAAAACTTTTGATCGAATCAAATTAATGACTTATATCGTTTATAATCTGCACAGACTTGTAACAGAAATCAATTTGAACAAAAGATAATAATACGAGTAAGTTAGAATTTATTGTATTAGAATTAAAATAGACACTTACACAAATGCTATTTCTGTTGCCACCACGAGATGACGTCAAGCAGCTCATCTTCATCCATAGACCCGAGGTTCTGCTGCGTGGACACCTCATACCGATCCACTGCTGAATAAGCTGAAGAAACTCCCGAGGAACACTCAGAGGGCGCCGGAGACCCCGCCTTTTCAGAACACGGTGAGCTGCTCCCATAGAAAAACCCATCATCCATATCCATAGAAGTCATCGGCTGAGCTATGTTACTATTAGGAATATTTTCTCTATTTTCCTGGTCACGAGTAATGCCTAAAGCTGCATCACTATCGTCCAACAATTGTTGTAGATATCTAATGTACTCGACTACCATTCTTAGTGTATCAACTTTGCTAAGCTTTTTTCCGGAGCCCCGTCTGGCGCCACCGGATAAGGCAGCGACTACGGAAGCGGGCAAGTGGCGGCGAAGTGCATTGAATCCATCATTCACTTGCTTCACACGGTTGCGTTCCCGAGCGTTGCGTCTGGCAATCGAAACCGCCTGAGGTCCCGTATAAGGATTCGTCCTGAAGTGCACCTTCTTCCTATACTGAAGATTCGGCGGCGTGTCGTGTGTCACATAGTTCTTTTCCGGAGCCGGAGCGATCGGAACGTTCCGTTTCTCCACAGGCTTCGTTAGCGTCGCGGAAGGATATCCGGACGAAACGACGACGTAGTTCGCCTGACCTTGGACGAGTTGTAATTCTTGGAGCATTTTCGTGTTTACGCGCGGGGAGATAAGGCCTCACTAAATCGCGACCGATCCGCACGGCGGTCGGGAAAGCACTGGCCGGAGTGCGCGATAGAAGGCTTTACGGGAGCTTTTTGAAACTCGAGCGCGAGTGACGTCGGCGGAGCTTCACGTACAAGTGAGCCGCCGGCGCCCGCGCACGCGTTATATCACCTGCGCCGGCTGCAAAAAATATAAATTTTAAAATTCTCTTCCCCTATTATTTTCGATCATCCCTTCCCCCAGTACGTGCGGGTCCGTACCTGGCGTAGTGGCTAGGGGAGCGACACGGGCGGGGAGGGATGGCTAACGCGTGCCCAGTTTTTCTGTTGACCAATAAATAATACTGAACCCTGTAATATAAAGTACATTTATGTCAATTGTCCGTAAAGGTAGAGTTCTTAGTAGAGCAGAACATGTCAATAATATTTCTCTTTTTCACAAATGATACAGTTTCTGGAGAATAAGGGTTATGACATAAGCCTATAAATATTAGAGAAACTTTTTAAATAAATTGAATATTACAATATCATTTCCAATTTTACATGCCCCGAATAGATTCTTGGAATTTTCATATTTTATACTTTCTCTAGGTTCCTCTCTGCACCTTTATATCCAAAAATTGATCACATTCCTATTAACCCACAATTTATAATGTTATCGAACTTTAATGAATATCAGAAGTTATTCTTCGTTGAACTATGTCGCATGTGGTCCGTGTGAGAGTCGCCGCCGCATTTGACAGCCGCCTCGCATCTTCACCAATACATCATCAATTATAGACGCAAAACGCTATGAATTGCACTTCTTAACGATAATAGTGTTGCCGGAAAGTAAAATGGATAGTTTATCGATAGTAATGAGTTTGATGGTATCGATATTATTGATAGTTTTGACTGACATTGTCAAAAAAATATCGAGAGTTTTTTTATTGATCGCATCTGGTAACACCAACTGAACCTATTAACTTATTAAATGCTACCCTAATTTTAGATAACTACGGCATGTACGACAAACTCCAAGAAAAAAAAATTATTTAGGTTTTACAAAGTTTTGAATTCCGATAAAATAATAATAGAAAAGAGTTCTTTATAAACATCGCTGTCAAATAATAACACTGAACAGGGGAACCGATAAACGTTGACACATGCGAGTTCTTGAGTTGCATAGCAGATCGAACGATGAACTATGCAAAGTTACTGGCTGTGACTGAATGCAGTGAGAAATACTTTGTTATATAAAGATTTTTTAAGATTTCCACTGTTAAATTACCTTAT
Organism: Hofmannophila pseudospretella; assembly: GCA_947369225.1. NCBI lineage: Eukaryota > Metazoa > Arthropoda > Insecta > Lepidoptera > Oecophoridae > Hofmannophila > Hofmannophila pseudospretella. Next base: position 9,848,992 of record OX376316.1, read on the forward strand.
AACGTAACGTGTCGATACTTACTATCTCTGTTGTCTGCGGACTCAGGTTGTAAATAATTTTCAAAATCAACTATCGATAGTCAAACCATCGACAATATCGACAGGCTGGCAACGCTAAACGGTAAAATTTGTTTTATTATTTATTTAACCTGTCGGTCCTTTGATCAGAGTACCGGCTACATTCAATGTACACGAATCGAATACTCCGCATAGTATTCGGTCGGTTTAACTAATTGAACCGAAATTATTTCCAAAGGCATTCGTTGTCATTAGTTAACACATATGAAATATTTTTATTTGATTTTTAAAGCCTGTAAGAGAAAGTTTTAAAAATATGTTCCGATGATATCAAAATAATTAAATTTTTAAAGCTTTTATCTATAGATTTGAGTCTGTCTAGAGGTTCCAATAAAAAGTAGCTATTCTCAGGTTTTTTTCATGAGGTATGTAAGCTAACTTGTAAAGCGATTGTGAATATTTTCCATTTAAAAGTTTAGCTATAGTATAGAGTACCCTTGGAGAATGTTCGTTCATTCCGATGGCGGTGACTATTTTATCCGCATGACAAAACCACATTATTGTACATATAATTATAAAACTAGTAAACATTATACGAGTAAAACAACATTTAACACTTATCGATATATTAGATTTAAATTGGATTTAGTAACAAAGTATAGTTCGTCCAGTCATCTTGTGGGGTTAGAACCCGTGATTTTGTACCGGATATGACCTGCGGGGAGGTGCTAATGGGTTCCGTAAATAACTGTTTTTTTTTCTGTTTCATATTTTATGTTATGATTATCAGTAATCGATGGTAGGGGCTTGTTCCGTTAGGGTAGTTATCGAGGGCGAAGGGTTAAGTGCAAGACAATAAAATTAAGGGATCCAAAATAAGCAATGAAACGAATACAAAATGAGATCAATGTAAAATATGTCATAAAATTAAAAAGTTAGATATTTTTTTGGAATAGTAAAAGATTAGCAGTAATGAGGTGATGTCCAATACCAAATCGTAACGTTAATTTGTAGATTTTTTTAACAGGAAGGACTAAAAGATAAGATTTTAGTAAAGGTTTAATGGTAAACTTGTACTAACGTCATTATTTCAATCTATGTCTTTAATATTTTATATACTATAATAAACTCACGTCTACATCACAAAATAAATGATATTTTGTGTCCATAATCACCAAGGGGGCAGACAGAGGAATCACCGACAGGTAGTTCCCACTTTTCGCCGTAACATTTGGTGGACAAACGTGATAGGTGGCGAACCTATCGCCGTCTACTAGTTATAGAATAATATCCACCAAGTCGCCTCGTACGACAACCACGGGGAGAGTTAGGATCATCACTATAAATTACCAAAAAGTCGATATCCGAGAAAGTATCATCAATAAGGAGTTTAAACTCGAACAATATTCCACAATAGCTCTTAAATTACATCAATATGTTCTACTCACAATGAGCTTAAGTAACTTGTTATAAGTCATGTTAACAATGTCCGTAAGGTAAGGGTTTCCAATAAGAAAATAACGCGGGTTAAGGGATGAAAGAACCCTCATTAGGTATCTCTGTAGTATACATATTGTACCACCCACGAGTTCCTTATGTCAAGTCGTTTGTCATTCTCAAGAAGATGATCATTCTCAATAAGGTAATTACTGAACTAAACTTAGATCTTTACTATCAAGTTGGTACTACCACGCTCGTTGTTTCGTAATTTCTATGTAGAGCGTAACAATTAACTTATTAATCTGTGCCGCTTTGAAAATTAAAAAAAAAACGATTTTATGTAGATGAGTATTTTTTCCCAACTTGCACATAACGCTTTTATCGTATTCCATAACTTTGATGACGTTTTAAAATTAATTTGGCGTAATTTTGATTTCAAACTAAATTTTTTGGGAAGTAAGAGGACTAATTTATTTTATTTTGTATATAAATTAAAGATATTGCTAAAGGATTTAATTTAATAATTATTTCTTTACAAGAAATTGACGATTTTTCATATGTCCCATTTTTATGGTAACGGAATGGAACTAAAATATACAAAATAGCATAAAAGTTTAATGTTGTTTGTTTGTAGTCTCTTTATTGCACACATAGGAAAAAAAATACACAGAAATTAAAAACATCAAAATATGTATAAAGGCGGGCTTATCCCGTAGGGATCTCTTCCAGCCAACCTTTGATTAAGGAGAGTTTAGACTACTTTTATGGTGGGTTTTGTTTTCGGTTATTTGTAAAAAAAATTTATTGATTGCATAGCTATACTCATCTATATAAGCGTTAATTTTTAAAAATAAATCCATGTTTATTTTTATATTGGCTTGTTTGTTGGTCACGGAATTTTCCCAAAAAAATATCTCAATATGCAAGTTGGGAAATAAAGACTCAGATACAACGTTATTGGTACTTAGATTACATAAGTACAAAATGGGATGGAGCTGAAAATTATTTTGAATATTTGTGACAATGAGTTGACATTTTTCATCATCGCATCTAAGTTCTCGAGTCATCTGGAATATCCATAATTTAATTTAATTTATTTATTAGGTAAACACAACAGATTACAACCATAGAAATTACAGAAAAATCAATAAATAAATAGATATCAGACAAGTACCTGTAGTGTAGGTACTTATCAATCTCCTTTAGAATCTCATCAACAGTTCACTGCTGGACATAACCTCAATCGGCGACCGATTGAGCCCGATCTTCGGCTCTTCTCATACAGTCGTCCCACATTACGTTTCTCCAAACGCGGTCTCCATTCCAGAACTCGTCTACCACAGCGGTTGTCGGCCTCTAGGATCTACATAGGGTGAATTTCAAAATCTTATTTCAAAACCTTTTGAAATAACATTAAGTTTTTCGAATATCAAAAAGTTGCTGAGCTAAACAGAATCCCGAAAGAACGAATACTCTATTTTTACAAAATTTGTTGTTTATTACCAGCACCACATACTTTCACTTGTTTTCTCATACTATCATTTAGTATTGCATGCGCCCACGCATCCCCTTTCATGTCACCCTCAGTGTGATGTGTAATTTAAAGTTGTCACAACAAAATGTTAGTTATTTCACCTCCCACCGAGCAATTAAGATGAAACGAATTATATTAATCGACTACTTTATTACGACCACTACGAGAATGTATTTTTATGTTAAGTTCATTATTACATTTTAGGTTGGTTTTTTTATTAATAGAGTTGCATTAATAACCACAAAGGTCAGAACCTTGAAAAATATGTAGTTTTCGTATATATTGAAATACTATATTTTAATTAACTAACACAGAGATATAGCGTTAAATACAGCCATATTTCGGTCATAAACATTTGAAAGTTTCTAACGCTCTAGTACTAGTTGTCATTGTTATAGTATGATAGTTACCAGAAAAAAAATCATAGATACGTAACTCCCACTTAAAGAGCTTCAGTTATATTTTAGCGTCACCACAAAAAAATCAAGAAACAGCGACGCAATTGTTCACGTCATGTTACAGCGGAAATTAAGAGACATACCCTCATTTGGACAATTACTCGCTGTAAATAAAACAATTATAGGTGAAACAAATGATGTACCGATGTAACGTGGGATCTGAAGGGTGGATAAACATTGCTGATGGATGGTTATGGGAGTCCTATCATCTGCTGTGCTCATGCGACCTACAGTTACGCTTCACTAGTGTGGGATCTATGACAATAGTGGATTTGTAAAAACCGTTAAATGTGAGTAATTATTCATGAAACCAGCGTAGTACGTACGATCTGCGCAATGTGGTTGGCAGAGACTGGATGAGAAGAGCCGATGATCGGGCTCAATGGCGCGCCCTAGGAGAGGCCTATGTCCAGCAGTGGACTAGAGTAGACTGCAGCTGCTGCTGATGATGATGATTTATGAACCAGATTGAAATTACTTGGTGAGAAAGGATAAGGAGACCCGACCCCGCATAAACGAGATAAGGCTAGTAGTATTCTGTTGTAATTTTTCTTAAATTGTAATTAAATGATTTTAAATAGATAACTACACAAAATACTATATATGGTAAATGTTCAGAAAAGAATGAAAACTTTATTACGAAAATATTCAGAAATAAAAGATTAGAAACTCACAAAACCTAAAAAAATGCTTTTAATGTATAGAAATAGAACAAAATAAAATTGGAATATGACAGCAACCCAAAAATTGTACCATCATGGTGCATCTGTAAGAAGCCCCTATTACGTAGATCGGGGGTAACTTATGATACGTGGTAGCTCTGGCTACCCGATTTCATTGAGAATTCCACGATATTAATTCCATATTTAAAAATTACTTCGCTCTATAAATCATGAAGTTAAAGCATACCGCCATCGATCACACAATGGAACTACCTGATCCAATATCACTTGATTAACGACTTGTTGAGTGACTCCTATTCATCGCAACGTCAAAGGGCGAACGTATTAAGTATTAATAAAGGGTATGTTTTACATTTCACCTCAAGCGTGGTCGGTACAATAAAGGTGACTCCATATAGCAAGCATTCCTCCAACTAGGTGTGATATATGTGGGAGATGAGTTGCGGTTTCCTGGTTTGTGTACATTGGTTTTAATTGATTGAAATAGTGACAGCTGTTCGGTAAGAATCAATAATCATTGATGATTACTAAAATCATTTGAGAAGGACGAAGGATGTTGAATACTTTTTCAGACGAAATATTAGTTTGCTCCTCTCCGAACGAGGAAAATTAAAGAAATGAAAGCCAAAATTCGAATTTACTCGTATCATTGAAATGAAAGAAATTGTACCTAGATTATATAATATTAAGTAATTTTATTATAAAACACTGAAATTTAGCAAGATTATTTAAAACATTACACTATATTTTTTCTCTAAAAGCTGTTTGCTCTTCGTACTTAGAGGTACGAGTACACAAGGTTGTTATTGAACATTATAATTGAGTGTCATCCGAGTAAATTATTAACATAAAGTTGACCCCTTCACTAAGATTTTAAGAATGTTTAAAAAAGCTACCATCATAGCTAACTATAGCTAACATAACTGTAGCAAAGATTTCACGCGTCCACTAAGACGTCCGTAATGCAAATACGGGTGTCTCAGGAGCTTGTAAAACAGTAGCAAAGGCTATCGGACAACGGATCGGTCCGACACGATGCGACGTCGCCGCCACCTACGGCTGACGTCAAAGTCAACGTCTGTGTCACACGGTGTAGTCGACACGACGTATCCGACACTCCGACACCGATACCCACCGTGAGATACGCTGTGATTCGGTTTTGCATTGTGACCAATCGAACAACGCGATTGATCAGACGATACATCTTAAAACAGGATTTTAGGAAAAATACATACATAATTTCACGCTACGTCAATTGCGAGGTAGGTAGAGATAAAGGAGCGCTAAGAATCTCTGTCTTAGCACACCTCTCTTGCTTCCTCTACAGTCATTCGACATTTTACACATGCCCGCCATTGGGATTGTCACTCGTCTGTCCTGTAGATTAAAATTTAAGAAAAATACAAAAGATAGAAAGTATTCGTACCCGAAAGTGTAATGAAATGAAATGTGATAAACGTTTTTCGATAAAAAATTCCCTTACACCATCTTTACTTACCTACTCGTACGGGGTATTATAGGCGCCATTCTCCTAAAGGGAGATATTTAGTTCATCTTTATTCCTTTTCATCTTTTCTTCACATAATTCTAGAGCCCTCATTGTTTGTTATTGGTGGTTTGCCATTTCACGTTGTCATTTCCTCATCATCCTCTCTATTGCACAGTAAATTTTTATAATGATTCTTCTTTCAAAATAGAAACGGTGCATTGTCGAATTTTCCTCTTTTAATAGAGCTATGAATGAGGCAAATCACACATACAGGGCAAAAGGTTTCGAGCCCGCCAAAATTAAATACAGGACACACTCGCTTAGGGCTCGGATGCAATAAATTTGTACCATAAGTGATTTCTGGTTGGTCCTACACTGTATCTCTGCATTAAGGTGAATGAGATTAAACCTACCTAGTACCTATGCATCTATAATTTTTTTTTTCCACAGTTATATTAAATACAAATACGTAGTTACTGCATGGAAGTCACATTTACTTCTTGTTTAACTTTATTCCGTGACATGTTTTTCTGTCGTGAGAAATCTGGTAAATAATTTCAATTAAAATGTATATAAAAATGTTTTCCTTCTCTATGACAGCATGCAGAACGGGTTCACAGCGAGATAACGTGTCTCATTTAGTACGTTATATTTCACGTTTACCTTTAGGGATGTTGAACCAAGGTCAATAAATACGAGACTAGGAAATTCGGCCGCCGTCGCCGACTTGATACATTTACGACATCTCGTTAGCTAGTGAGATAAGACAGCCTTAAATAGACAATTAGTATTGTTTCCGTATTTAGACTATTGTGTATCTTTTTTTAGTAATGGCTTTATTACTCAACGACACTTAAAAGATTGCTATCAAAGCAATCAACCCCTGCGTTGACAGGTGAAGAATTCTTAACATTTATTATAAGGTCCTATCAGGGCGGCGAATACAGATTGCCAATAAACAAACTTGACACGCGGGTTATTTTGTATTCGTTTAATCTGATGCGATATGTGAAAAATAATTTTGGAAACGAGATTCTCGTTAAATGTTATGTGGAGTACCGTTGAGGCGGCGCAGGCGCGTGGCAGGCGTGCGCCGGAGTCGCAGGCCGCCGCATCGGACGGGTTCGCTCGTTTTAAACCATACCTTAATTACGGCGAGGCGTTATCGAGTAAGAATGTGCACACGCGACATTGGTATTAATTTTAATGAAAGAAGTGTGCGCTCGCGCAGCACCTGCCCGAGTCGACGGCTTACTGAAAACAAGGAGACAAGGACATGTGTAGAGACGCAATGAAACTTCTTTTGTTTTGAATATCACAGTTTTATTTGTCTGGAAGAGATCGCTCTTAACAATAAGGCCGCCTAAATTGTATTTCACTATTTCCTTTTCTAACTTTTGTTTGTTGTTTTCTATTTGTGCAATAAGGTGTATTTTACTTCTACTTTACTTATTTAGATGCAAGTTTGTTTCTGTCATAAAATTTGGGATCCTAGGTAATTGCGCGGGGCTTAATAGACGTAGAAAATTACAAATGTAGGTCAAATACATTTTGAGTTATAGGGGTTTCGAAAGTAGCGAGAAAGGTTTCGTGCAAATATACGCACAGTCAATGCATCGCTCTTTTTCTTCGAACTTGGCAGACACACTATCTATTAATAATAAATATCTATAGACACATTATAGATCTGTATTTAATAGATATTTTATACATTTACACATTTTATACATTGCCGCGCAAATATTTGTTGATTAATTTAATAATGACTACTCTACTCCATTCTTTTACTAGTTAGTTAATATTTATCAAAAAAATTAATACGATGTTTAAAATAAATACGTCTTTAGTATCATTATTATAGAGTCTTCTTCTGAAGAACCATTCATCTACTGGTACTTATTTTATAGAACAAAGGAATAAGTAACTTTACAGCGTTAGTATAGGTATACTACTAGATATTACGCGAAGAGTGTGTATATTCATTCAAGTTAAAGTGTATACGAAAATGTTTGAATGTTATTCAATAATACTAATTAATACTTCAGTTAAATTAAAATATGTTAATTTAATTACTATTTTAGGGAGTAGGTAATACGAATACGTCGGTTATAGTTTTTCCGGTTTATAGGTACTATAGAATACTTAAAAAATTGACATGATAAATGGATAATTAATAATTCAGAACGCGTGCCATAAAATTTTTAACTAGTGACAAGTTAATTAATTTGATATTCTGAACAATAATAATTAATACTTTATTAGTTGAACTTGAAAGTTTAGTTCTTTATTAGCATGCATGATTTAAGTAAAGAAAAATCTCATTTTTAATTTTATTTTGGTGAAAATGAAACCTATAGGTAATTAGGTAAGTACTTAAATCAAATTAGTTAACCTACAAGTATTGATTAGGAAAAGAAATCAATAATTATAGCATAAGTAAGAAATAGAGGTGGAAACTGTCATAGGGCAGGTGTCACAGACATCTGCTTACCTTGACCAGTAGGAAAGGGCCCCCTACTTACTAATCACTTTATTCCTAGAAGTTTTATAAAAACGATTAAATCAAATGTGGTTACGTAGGGATGTGTAATAAGTTTATTAGTCGATACGAATCGACGTATAAATACCATAATTTTACGCAATCTCAAGATTTGTAAATTCAATTCGTAAGTATACCTAATCTAGTACCTGATAGTATCTCTTTGACACGCCACATCTTATTAGAGCTTTGTGAATTAAAATTTTATTGTATGACTAGGTAAGGTAAAAGTAAGTAAGTAATACGTTTATTTCACACACAGCAATGACCGAAACAGTTATAATTATGATAAAATAATTATGTAGTCAAAGGTAAACATATTGAAATAATGTCTGATGGTCTGAGGTACTCATTCTCGTCGAGTATCGTATTATAGAAAACCTATGATGCTGCTATTAAATGAATATACGTACCAACCTTATTTAAAGAATCGTCTTTGTAAAAATTTGTACAAAAATAATTTTAAGAACTAATTACGAATATCTTACACGCTTAATGAAGGCAACGTCATAATGTAAAGTGTTAAAGACAACTTTACATTTTTAAATATTTCCTGGATCCGAAAATTGGTGCCACTCATTTGAAAATCTGCCTCAGACAAGTTAATTTTCAAGAGTAAATTGGCACTCTTTGCAATGTCCTCTTATGGGTCGATGTCGTGTTTATGCGAGAGAGACCCCTAATAGAGGCTTAGTGGCCCCTGGATGGGCACACAGCTGGCCACTGGGCGTGGACAACGGTTCCGTACATGCCGCCGTGAATTTTTAGTGGCTATTTCGTCTGTTGACACTGCGTGTCTTGGGTAATTTCAGTCAATCAGAAAGAAAAGGTGATTCCCGTTCCGTGAAATTTATAAGACTACAGAGAAAATGTTTCGTTATATAAGTAACAAGAGCATTGTCTACTGGTAACATGAAAACAGTTACTATTAAACTAATGATAATAGCTTTGGTTACATTGTAGTAAACCAGTTTTACTATTTAATATGACCTTCTGCGCCTCGTTTAACAAACTAGCACTCGTATTAATGCTTTCTGGTATGTAGAGATTTCCTAAAAAATATGTTTGTGATTACTTATTTTAAGTTCTATATTTAAGACTATTACTGTAGGCAGTACTTGGTTCTGTCTGAAGCGCTCTTTTAACGTGAAAAGGTAAAAAAAAAGAAAACTATTAAACGTCAACCTGGCCCATTTACTTTCTGAACGAATGTACTAAAGACTACGATTACCGTAAAGCTGGCGGCAGATTCAATCCAGATAACTTGACAAAAGTTTCAACAAGTAGACAGACCAGTTTTAACGCAACTCTACAAATAAACTCTCTTTTAAAATTAACCCTTACAGCAATAATATTAAGGATGTTCTTAATGGTATTAATGGTGCTTTCGATTGTATAGAGAAAATGGTAAAGGTTGAAATAGTAGGCTCGATACAGATCGCGCCTCACGCGGTTAAACGCAGAAACAACTGAATGCCCTGTTACTACTGTGTTTTATTAATGTTTTTGTTTTCTTTGTTCCGAAATGGCATTCCTGTCACTGAATTATTACGATGGACCCTGCTTAACTTGCGAATCTTTGTATTCTATGTTTTGGTATACCGTGACTGTATTACTTGGGACTTCTAATTATGTGTTTTTATGTTATAATAAAAGAAGTTAGAAAGCACGTTAAGGAGTCGGTCCCGGTTGTTGTCGTTCGCAGCAGTCGTTAAGCCATGTCAGATGCCTACGGGCGGCCTGAACAACTCTGACTAATAGGTTGGCCACTAACCATATGATAACCAAGCAAGCAATAAATACTTTCAAATTAAAATCAATGGCGCGTCACAAGGACTTGAGCACGGAACCCTAGGTGCGCGAGACGACAACGACTCGCATTTGGCTGGATTGTTTTCTTATTTATCCAAGGAACTTTCCATTTACTAGACTGTAATTTATAAATAAAACTGAATTTTAAAACGGGAATATAAGGGAAAAGTGGTTTCAATAAATATCGGTAGGAAAATAATAAAACAAGTATCTAAGTTATATATTTTATTATCGAGGCAGATCGCCAAGATATTCGTGAAGTTTAACATTTTTATCAATATCTCACATTTGTAACAATTTAAATAAATTCCTTAGTTTCAAGGTTTCCTATTGTTCGCCCATTTGATTGACTGCAGGTACAATCCTTTATTCCGTATACAGACTCTTTAGTAAAGCGTGTCATGGAAGTTAACTATCTTATTAAAACCATTGTTTTTTTTATACTGAAGACTTGCCCCGGCTTCGTATGGTTTCTTTAAAGCGTAAAGAGACCATCTTCGGGAATCAATCTTCCCATTTTCGGGAAACTTCAGTGAAAACCAGAACAAAATCTGTTCGCCCATTGTCGAGATTAGCCATCCATCACATACTGACAGACGAACTGACTGGGGAACTTATCTATTTTATACTGTAAGTGAATTGATAAAAATACAAAATTAATATAGGTCTTCATTTTAAAAACCTTACATGAGATTTACCGGAAAAAAACCCACATGAAATATAATTCTTTGCACTTAAATAAAACATCAAACAAACCCATAAGGCACTATCGAAAGGCGCTGAGGCTTCGCTCTTTATCTAGATACGACTTATAAAATTAAGTGGCTCAAACCAGGCTCCGGGCTAAAACAAACATTCGATTATCTTCAATACCAAAGCAACACCAACTTTCAACAAAGTGCGATCGAAAATGTTTCACAAGAACATTGATAGATTTAGAAGTAATGTGTGTTTTATAGCAAATGAAAAACATGGAAAGTTTAAAATATATATAGGTATAGATCAGCAACTCTGTTTCAGATTTTCAGTCCAAATGTTATACATTCAGGAAGTAGAGAATTTTTATAATCTATTTGTTTTTTGAGGGTCGACACCTTATAGGACCATGCCAGCCTCATAGGAAAACACAGGGTCCTCAATCACTCACTACACTGCTGCTGTGAGACAGCGCCCGATATACTCTTATCTAGGTATATTCTGCTTACTGTGCTATCAACAGGAAAATCTATAGGTGCAGAAGAACCCTTGGTTTCGGTCACCCCAGAAATCTAAATAGGCACCTACGATAGAGAGGAGCGGGTCTTTCGAATGAATTAGTCGATTCTTTAAAATATGATATCAAATAAATGGAACAATCTAGCAGTTGGATATTAATGAATGAAAAAGGTTAAACCTTATCACATATTGAACGCAACCGTGCGAACGCTTTAGGACGTGATATATCTGTTTACGCTATGAAAATATAAATCAGATCAGACTCTATCGATGAAGCCTGCCCCTCGTGAGCTTTAGCAACGGATACGACCATTTGTTCAACAAAAACAATTAGCAGTCTACCCGCACTCGCCATTACGTAGATCCAAGATAAGAGGGAATGGTTACTGGAACGTGTAAATAGAATCACCAGCGCTCGGTGCAATTGTAAAAGGCAAGAAGTGTTACTTGTAGAATTATGAGTTTGTTTTTAATGGTCACCTTGTTTTTAAACATAATAAAAGCCTATTTTGTAATGGCTTGTGTCCTTGTAGGTGCATCACTAGCAGCGCTATAAATTTAAATTGGTCACGGTGAGGTGTTTATTTATCCATTACTTAAGACACGCAGTTTTGTGTCTATTTAATCAATAGTTTACTATAAACGTTCGAAAGATATGTTTACGAGTGAGACCAGTCCATAAGTTTAAAACGATAATTTTATATTTATTAGAATCAGTCAGATGGTTAGTTAATGCTATTCAATACCATCGTTAGACCTTGAACCACGGAAAAAAGAGAAGCTAAATCTGCCAATAATGTTGATCTATCTATACGATATCGTTCTTAATTCCAATTGTATAAGTGTGCACTGTTGGTGTACTGTAGCGCTGTAGCGAGCTGGCCATTCTGGCTACAGCATCAGGTCATGATCATCAGATTATTATATTGTCGTCGGATCCATACATGATCCATGTACGAGTATGTATGCAAAATTTCAAGGCAGTATGTTTGCCAACTGAGATGTCAAGTGAAAGAAGGTTAAATTAGACAGCAAGATTTGATCGGAACATAATACAGGAAGAATACAAGTTAAGCTAAATAGCATAGCATAACTCTTACGTCCATAATCCCCGAGGGGGTATACAGAGGAACCACCTTCATTATAGGTAGTTCCCACTTTTAGCCGTAAGATTTGGTGGCGAGCCTATGGCCGTCTACTAGGTGTTTTAATAGTATCCACAAAATCCCTTAATCGTTTCCTACGACATCCACGGGAAGAGTTGGGGTGGTGCTAATCTTTATGGCCGGCATGATACGGTAAGCTAAATAAAAACTGTAAATAGGTAGTTAGTTATAGGGCACTAAACATTTACAATGACATTACAAACACAACAGCGATACCCAGAGGCGGTACTGCAGCAAATGATAACTATAAAACAAACGCGGGCATCACCGTGGGATTGAAAGCGAATTTTGATATCTCAATCTGAGGGGTCAGAGACGCCGCGGTCACGACCCCTTTCGGTGGTCACGAGCTGCGCCCGCGCCGGTGCGCTTATTAATTATTATCGGACGAACACATTACCTACACTAAAGGATGTTAAGATCATCATCATCATCATCAGCAGCCTATTCTAGTCCACTGCTGGACATAGGCCTCTCCCAGGGCGCGCCATTGAGCCCGATCTTCGGCTCTTCTCATCCAGTCGCTGCCAGCCACCTTGCGCAGATCGTCGCTCCATCTAGCAGGGGGGCGTCCCACACTACGTTTGCCCAAACGCGGTCTCCACTCCAGAATTCGTCTACCCCAGCGGTTGTCGGTTCTGCGACAGACGTGACCGGCCCACTGCCACTTCAGCTTGCTAATCTTATGAGCTATGTCGATAACTTTTGTTCTATGCCGGATCTCCTCATTTCGGATTCGATCCAGCAGAGATACTCCGAGCATAGCTCTTTCCATAGCACGCTGAGCGACTTTCAATTTGTGAACCAATCGCACCGTCAGTGTCCACGTTTCGGCTCCGTAGGTCATTACTGGTAGGACGCACTGGTTAAAGACTCTTGTCTTTAGACATTGAGGTATGGGCGACGAGAAGATGTGACGTAACTTCCGAAATGCTGCCCAACCCAGCTGAATTCTTCTGTCGGCTTCTTTCTCGAAGTTGTTTCTACCTAATTGCACAGTCTGCCCGAGGTAGACGTATTGTTGCACAACTTCGAGGGCTGTACCGTCGACGATAATCGGTCCCGGAACGACATGGTCATTGAACATGACCTTAGTCTTGTCCAAGTTCATCCCGAGACCGACACGTCGTGAAGCAGCATTGAGATTGTCCAGCATTTCTTGAAGGTCCTGCAGCGACTCCGCCATTACGACTATATCATCGGCAAAACGTAGGTGTGAGATGTACTCGCCGTTTATATTGATGCCGTGTCCTTTCCAGTCCAGTGTCTTAAAGACATCCTCCAATGCGTTCGTGAACAGTTTCGGAGATATAACATCTCCCTGTCTTACTCCTCTGCGCAATTGGATGGGTCCTGTTTGCTGGTTCTGTACTTGGACAGACATCGTCGCGGCGTCATACAGACATCTCAACACTTCGATGTATCGCCAGTCGACTTGGCAACGCTGCAAGGACTCTAGAACAGCCCAGGTTTCGACGGAGTCAAAGGCTTTCTCATAGTCCACAAATGCAAGACACAGGGGCTGATTATATTCTTCAGTTTTCTGTATAATCTGCCGCACAGTGTGGATGTGGTCTATGGTGCCAAAGCCTCCCCGAAATCCGGCCTGTTCCGGAGGTTGGAAGTCGTCTAATCTCCGCGCAAGACGATTCGTGATGACTCTCGAAAACAGCTTATATACATGGCTCAGGAGCGAGATGGGTCTGTAGTTTTTGAGCAGAGTTTTGTCTCCTTTTTTGAAGAACAAAACTACAATGCTCCTGTTCCACGCCTCCGGAGTTCTCCCAGAGTGTAGGACGGAGTTGAAGAGCTTCCGAAGTTCCCTCAGTACAGGGATTCCTCCTGCCTTAAGGAGCTCAGAAGAGACACCGTCCTCACCAGGGGCTTTTCCATTCTTAAGCTGTTTGAGAGCCAGCCCGAGCTCGTCTAGGCTAAAATCTGGCAGTTCATCGGTATAGTGTCGGGTTAACGTGGCTCTAGGATCTTCGATTGTCGGTTCAGGCCGCGGAGCATGAGCAGCGTACAGTCGGCCATAAAAGTCTTCGATCTCGGCGAGTATCTCTGGCTTGGAGGTGACGGTCCTGCCACTAGAAGTTTTGAGCTTCGTCAGGTGGCTCCTCCCTAGTTGCTGAACGAACACTTTTGACCCCCTATTCTGCTCTATCGCCTCTTTTATGAGTCGTGTATTGAAGCTTCGGAGGTCGCGTCGTATCAGCTTCCTTATTTTCTTATTGAGTGCCCGTTGTTCTGACGATGTAGCTTGTGTGTTTTCGCGTCTTTCCCTCATAAGTGCCAGAGTCCCGTCCGAGAGCTTCGACTTCGTGCCTGTGCGCTGCAACCGACAAAACCTTACTCCTTCATCCCTAATAGTCCTCACCACGTTTTGGAGATTCTCGTCAATATTATTTGTGGTTTCCAAGGCATCGAATCGGTTTTTAAGTTCTAACTGAAACCGGTCGGAGCCTGCCACGGCCTGGTGCAGAGTAGGTCGGAGCGTGGGCTTCATTAGACGGCGTCTCTCCAGCTGAAAGTCAATATTCAGAGTGCCTCGGACCAGTCGGTGATCACTACCGGTTTTGAACCTGTTGATCACTGAGACATCTCTGAATATGTGCTTCTTATCCGTCATAATGAAGTCGATCTCATTTTTCGTCACAGTATCGGGGCTTTGCCAAGTCCACTTCCTATGGGGTCCCTTCTTAAAGAAAGAATTCATTAAGAAAAGGCCCTCCATCTCCAGGAAGTTAACAAGCATTTGCCCCCTGTGGTTTCTGCCGCCAAAGCCGTATGGCCCAACCCTCGATTCGCTGCAAGTCCGTACTCCCACTTTCGCGTTGAAGTCCCCCATGACAACATTGAAGTGTGCCTTACTGGTGTTGTTTAGGGCTTTGGCTATGTCTTCATACATAGCCTCCACTTCATCATCCGAGTGTGTCGAGGTCGGTGCGTAAACTTGTACAACCTTGAGAGAATATCTCTCGGTTAACTTAAGGACAAGATACGCTACCCTTGTCGACACACTGGAGACCTCAACAACATTGTCTATGAGGGACCTATTGACGAGAAACCCGACACCCCCCTGGGAAAGTTGGTCTCCCTCTCGGAAGTAGAGTAGATGGCCCGATTCAAGGGTTAATGTGTCCTCCCCCTCTCTTCGGACCTCACATAACCCTAGAACGTGCCATCGTATCTTCTCCAACTCTACTTCGAGCTGCGCAATGTGCTCGTCCAGCCGTAGACTTCGTCCGTTATACGTCGCCAGTGCCAGTTTGTTTTGGTAGCCTACCGTAGCCCGGGGATTCTTCGCACCCCCTACCCCACCGTTACCATGGCCGCTACCGTGACCAGGAATAGTGGGGCGGCCGGGAACTGGGGGCCGTTTTCTTTTTGCGCTATTCATTAAGGAGGAAATGCCATAATCGCCACGCTTGGCCTGCGGGTTGGCGATCGCAGTAGCCGGGTCGCTTGCCCCGATGACGCTGCTGCCCGTCATCGTGCTTATGGTATTTTAACCCAGCCAGAGTTTGAGTGGTTATACCGCCACTAGTCGGTCGCCAGGGACTCGTTCGTTAATCGGCAGGATGCACCACGTGCAGGTGAGTTTGACATTTGGAGGTCTAGATGTTGGTGACCCCCCTTACATCCCTTGTTAAGATGCTGTATTCATAGTAAGAGGTTATCAACCATATATACTTTCGAAGTCGGTGCTGGTTGAGACATAAATCCTCTACAGTACCAATGTAAAGTAAAGTATTTCTCACCGCCTTTTTGTGCTAAATTCTACAAATGCAACAAAAAAATCATTAAAAAATAGTAATCACATCCTTCAATGTCTAGTAAATAGTATTCCACCAAAAATATAAATGTGAAAAAGGTGCCAAGTTCGGTACAAGGAACCAGTTGGCCTGTCGGCTTTGCCGTTAAAAGAATGGAGATCTAACTGGATGCCAAGTTCAATTATTAACGTTCCTTCAAACTCACCTACAGAAAAATATAGGTAACATTGTTTAAACATAAAAAATATCGGTTGCTTAAAACTAAATGGCAAGTTATGGTGGGATATAATACTTAGGTACTGTACCTAATGTAATGTCAAATAAATTACATAGGTATGTCGATTATTATTTGCTATTGCGCCTTTTTTGGCATACTCATAAATACTTCATCTTTATTCCTTTTCATCTTTTCTTCACATAATTCAAGAACCCTCATTGTTTGTTATTGGTGGTTTGCCATTTCACGTTGTCATTTCCTCATCATCTTCTCTATTGTACAGTAAATTTTTATAATGATTCTTCTTTCAAAATAGAAACGGTGCATTGTCGAATTTTCCTCTTTTAGCTAGCTAGCTATGAATAAGGCAAATCACACATACAGGGCAAAAGGTTTCGAGCCCGCCAAAATTAAATACAGGACACACTCGCTTAGGGCTCGGATGCAAT
Source organism: Hofmannophila pseudospretella (assembly GCA_947369225.1). Classification (NCBI taxonomy): domain Eukaryota; kingdom Metazoa; phylum Arthropoda; class Insecta; order Lepidoptera; family Oecophoridae; genus Hofmannophila; species Hofmannophila pseudospretella. The sequence continues at coordinate 9,865,788 of OX376316.1, forward strand.
AAATTTGTACCATAAGTGATTTCTGGTTGGTCCTACACTGTATCTCTGCATTGAGGTGAATGAGATTAAACATTTTATTTTAGGGGTTAATAAAACACATGTTGCATGTGTAGGAGTTTATAAGATTGCTCTGGCAACACTGTCTAAGATAACGCAATACTTTGTTCTGTAAAGATAATTTTCTCAATAAATAATTAATGAAATATCAATTTCTGTGTCTTAATCTAGAATAGCATGGAGTGTTGCAATAATAATTCTGCTTGCTTTATATGTTTACGAGTATTTATAATTCAAATTGATTTCCTAATATAAGTGATACATAATGTATCTTCAATTTGTTTACTGTTCAAATTTTACATACTCACATAATATATAAGTCTTGTATTAAAATCTATGCAACAATATCTGGTTCTTATGAAAACTAAATGATATAAAAAAGCTCATTCACACATTTTTTATACTCATCTAGACAGGCAGGAAACAAATTTATTACACATTTAACATAACCTTTCGGATACGAACTGACTTCATACAAATAAAATATTGATCACTAATATTCTGTTAAATAAAGTACAAAAGTTGCATGTCGATTATATTATTGAAAATTAACCCTTTAATGGTCTTCACTTGGAAACAAAAATTGCCCACTGCTGCCGTATCTTAATGTTATGTATGTTAAAAAAGCAAAAGAAATATCTTACCATTAAACATAGAGAATACCACCAAACGGGTAAGCAAATACAACTTGGAAATACAACTTCTCTTACCCCAGCTCGATATTGGACAAATTGTCTGAAACTGCAATTTGCATCATTCTCTAAAAATTGTAAAAAAGTAACTCTTTTAAGTACCTAATGAAATGTAATCGTGTAATCTTATAGTGGTATGTATATGTGTGCAAAATTTTTTTAATACATTCATTCATTCATTCATTCACCATTGCATGCTCTTTCTTAGCCTAGTAGTCGTTCCTTGTATTTCATCCTTCATGTCTGTCCTCTGTCCCTCATCAATGGGATCGTAGTCGATGCATGGCTCGGACTCTAGAAAAAAGATATAAAAACAGTCAAAAACTAATTAGTGTGTAATTTCGTTAGGCGCTGAGGGTGGTTCGCGGCCGGCGGTCTGCCTACCCTTACCTAGAAGGGGTGCATCATTAGCCCTTTAGGTAGGTACTACTGCGGCATTAATCAAAGCTCATAATAAAAATGGCCATAAAATGCACTCATTTTTCTTACTGAAACCTATGAGGAAGTAAATAATAAATAGGTAATCAGGCGATATGCCTTGGATTAAGATATTCGAGATTTTACCTAATAATGCGTCAAAATCGTTGCTGCCCAATGTCAAGATGGTTTCCATAATAGTGATGTGCACATGCACATACTAGAGTAGTAAACCGTGTCATCGTATCTTTATGATGTCGATTAATCACTTCGTTTATAAGTACGTAATGGTAATAAACGACAACTGTGAGCTTTTAGAAATTTTATTAAAACCTTTAAAAACAGATTTATCATACACGATTTGGCAATAATTGTTGAGGCACTGACATATTGACTGCGTCTAGTGAAGTAGATAGAAACTCTACTCTTAGAGCCTATCAGTTAAATTCACAGAAAGATTTTTTTGTCTTTACAGAGAAAGATTTAGGTAAATATTGGAAAATGTAATATTTTGTCTCAAAAAGTACATAATTAAGAAAAAAATAATGTGTGTTGTGTTTCAATTTATTTCCGACTTGTCGATTTTTTAACAACCCTTGGGCATAGACACACTATACCTTGGGGGCTACAAAAATTATTCATACTATATATGTACTAATTTAGTTTATTGCCGGCAAATGGACTGATAAATCGCTGCAAACATTTTAAAACGAAGGGGGATTGAAAATTACACACGGTGCTATGATTCACCCGATCTCCCCTATATAAAATATGGGTATTGTGTTCATAGAGTACATTGACTAAATGCTGTGATTATGTATTACAAATAAATAAAACTTATGTAGCTCTATATACGAGTATATACAATTTTTGGAACTGTTACAGTTGACCACGAAAAAGGCTTGCAAAATTGTAGTGCAGTATTTTTACAAAATTGTGGATAGAAAATTCTCTGAATTATTTTGTGGTTTAGTTTTCATACATAATGCATACTTACACAGAGCTTTCAATATTGAATCACCGTGATAATTTATTACTTTTATTTACCTATTTAATTTTGTCTGACTAAGACTTCTTAGAATAGAATAGAATAGAATAGAAAAACCTTTATTAATAGACCATAATTAAAAAATATCTGTATCTGTTCTTAATACCTGATCGGCATAAACTTTATCTACGCTCAAAAGTACCTACTTAAGGTCTGGACTACACGCTCGGCCCCGGTTCTGTTCGCTGCGTCCAATCACGAAGAGCTGATTTTAAGTGGGGGAGAGCGGATTAACGCATGTCATTGGTTGCAGCGAACCAAACCGGGACATGTAGTCCAGGCCTAATAAATTTAAGCATCATTGGAAGGTACCCGGTAGTGGGGAGTACCGACATTTTATTCACGCTAGCAGCGCTAAATATAGTGCCAGGACTAGATCCATCATTTGTTTTTAATTTTATAATCACTTTTAAGGACCTTCTTCAATCGCAGCCGACTGTACTAGGCAAATATGAACAAGGAAGTGGTTAGCAACAATCGTGTGCCATACCGTATACCAGCGAGCAGGGGTCCCAACAATGGATCGCTTTGAGGTCGGTTCAGCTACACTTCGCGCCGTCCGCCCACGCAACTTGAGATAACAAGTTGAAGACATCTGCCTGTTTGATAACTGATACAAGTAGCTTGTACTTGAACGTAAATTCTAACGTAATGTAGGTAGGTAGATAAGTACCTAATTTCGTTTAAGTTATTTTTATCTTTATCTTATCTTATGACAGGGGGCCAGGGATAACCCCAGCGGCACTTCGACCCTCAGGGATCTTTTGTGCTCACCCCTAACCTTAGTCTCCTTCCTGTTCCTTAAAGATGCTTTGCATCAAGGGCGCTATACAGCTTACAGGAAGGAGCCTATAGTCCTCTGGTTTCGGGTAGGCTACCCCCAGAAGACTCATACGCTTTCCAGCCAACGAGTCACATTCGCACAGCAAGTGTTCCATTGACTTAACGGTGTCACCACAGGATCTACAGGTGGGATTGTCTGCCTATCTCATCTTGTGTAGGAGGCTCTTAGTGCCAAAATGGCCTGTGAACGTCCCTACAATGAGACGAATGAGACTCCTGTTATAGTTGTAAATTTTCCTGCACCCAGCCGTGCCACCATTTCCAATGAACCTCTTAGAGTGTTTTAAGTTGGTCGTTTTTGACCACTCCACCATATGCAGGTCCCTGGCTTTAACCTTAATGGCTGTTTTGATGGTACTCATTGAGAGACCAACAAAAGGCTCAGGCCCCGTAAAAACGGTTTTTGAGCCCTTTTTAGCCAGCTCATCAGCACACTCATTTCCCTGCACCCCTACATGGCCTGGTACCCAGACTAACCGCACCTTGTTGTGTCGACACAATTTGTTTAGGGATCGAACGCAATTCAGTACCAGTCCCGAGTCCATCCTGCAGGAGTCCAAGGCCCTGAGCGCCGCCTGGCTGTCACTGAGGATATAAACAGTTTCGTCCCTAACATTCCTGTCTAAGTTCTCCTGTGCACAGGCAATTATTGCATACACCTCAGCCTGAAAGACTGTGCCATGCTTAGCCATGCTTTGACTAATATTGCAGTCCTTTGCATAAATTCCTGCACCTGTACCAGACTCCATTTTGGAACCATATGTGTACCACAGGAGACTGTTTTCATCTTGTGGTCGCAGACCATGGCTCCATTCTTCCCTTGTTGGAACATGTATTTTATACCTTTTATTGAATATGAACTGGGGCTGAAGTTATTTTACTTTTCTTACTAATTAAATTTAGATAAATTATCTAGTAAGTTTCAATTTAATTTATCAGTTTTTGACTTTAGTTTGATTTTAGATTTTGTCTGATTCTGAATCGAAGAGTGGTGAAGCCATTAAAAAAAATGATAAGTAATATTTTACGCATTACCAATATTATCCCTTCCCTTTTCTTAGTGACCCTAACGAGGCTGACATGGTCACCTTGTCGTGTATCAATGCCTCTAAACTAAGATTTAAAAAAGTTTTAATACAAACGTCATTCAAAGAAAGAAAAGAGTTCAAGAGTCTGGTGTGAAAACTTGCCAAGTTAGGGCTTTACTTTTAAAAAGCGGTAATTTTTCTTTTTAAACAATTTAAAGAAATTATATATTTCTGTAGGTAACTTTAAAGGTTAACTGAACTTGGCACTTACTTAGATCTCAATTATTTGGCCCCTTTTTCACATTTATGTTTTTGGTGGGATATACTTTACCAGTGATAATAATATAGAGTAATATTTTGTTTAGTTTCAGATAAATTCAATTCACTATTTTATGACATTGTCACAAATTTTACTAGCAATGAAACAAATTCAATTTTACAAAAATATTAATTTAGGTAATTTAATAAGTAACTAATATTATTTATTATTTATCTTTTCAAAGAAATAGGAGAATGGTGAGGGACAGGGCAACACTGGATGAAATTGGGGGAGGCCTATGCCAGAGATGGCAACTACTGAAACAAATAATAAATATTGACATACTTATAATAATTTAATGCAATAATGAATAATGACATGTTAATTTTATCTTAATTTATGAATGATTGTGTACGAGTAGAAGGAATTAAAGGTTGTTTTTATTTTATTTTTTAATTTATTTAATATTATTTACATAAACGTTTATTACCAATTTACTACAATAAATTCGTATTAGACTCCTTATCCGAATGTAATTTACAACGCCACTTAAAATGTGATGACGAGCAACTATTTGTTTTAGGGGCCGTTTAAGTGATTTACCTAATTCAAAGGGTTCCGGTGTCATTACGGCTATTAGGATCACCGACATCGTCTGCTATTACTAGGGAAGGATTTCAATTTACTTTATTATCTATTTATTTATGCGTAATCTTTGGAAATGATGAGCGATTGCTCTTCCATTGAACAAGGATTGGAATAGAGTAGACATTTTGAAAAAGGAAATTGATCCTGCAAAGATGTACTGACGATAAGGGATTAACCAAATGGAGTATTTACTTCAGTTACCTATTTCAGGAATAAGTACTTAACAAAACTTATTCAACGTATTATGTTCATTTGAAATAAGCGAAAGTAATTTCATACATAAAAAATGTGGCTTTGGTAATCTGCAGAGGGAGAAAAAGAAGTTTCATTTGTAACTTGAAAACAGTGACTATACAAGACTATTGTGGTATTATTTAAGATAAATGTTAAATCTATATTTTCGGGACAGCTTACCAACTTTTTCTATTTTGTCTACACATATAAACTGATTACGACTAGTCGTAATAAGACCTATAAATTGAGCATTTCCCATTATGACCCCTTCAGTTCTAAATCGATGCTAAAAAACGAAGTATAGACGAGTACTTCGTTTTTTTAGCATTAGAACAAAATATAAACAAAGAAGCAGTAATCGCAAACCTGTGGTGATGTTAATGCAAAGCAAAATGGTGGTCATGGGTTAGCGTATGGTTAGCGACTAATTTTAAAATCATTCAACGTGTCCAATATTTGACAGGTGACACGACAATCTTAATTTAGCCGTATTATACTACTAAAACGTCATTTTACGTTTAGGTCTCCTGCTTCTTTAGGGTATTTTATAGTGTTAGTTTTTGAAGATGATTGTTAAAAAACTTACAATTGTGGTAACATATTACCACAATAGTCACTGTTTTCAAGTTACAAATGAAACTTCTTTTTCTCTCTCTACAGATCTCCTGCCACTTCCAGTTGCTGATTTGGAGTCACATTATTAATTGGATTATATATATTTTGGTTATTCTACTTATAAGGTGAAACTAAATGTAATAGAGTCGATGCATAATCAGACATCTAAATAACAGCAAATAATTTCAACTTCTTTTAAGTTTTTTAACAATAGCATCTGAAGTCATCAGTAAATCAATAATATATTTAGTACAGTAACGCAACTTTATCATAGACGTCTCATATCTTTTTCTGTTCCTCATGTTATAAAATAATGCGTACATATGTGATTAAAAGCATTATGTTTATAGCCCCGAATTGGTCTAGCGTTAAACGGATTTAATGGGGGACGTTTATCTTAATTTTAGTCTTCCACTAAACGTTTGAGGCTTAGAGGTTTGAGGTGACCGTAATGACGTAGAGGCCGTTTATAAACTTGACAAAAACTACAGTTTCTTGAGTTTTGGCGGGAAAGTCGACGGTGATTATTTTATTGCTCAAAAATTGTTTTCTGGCGATTTTGATAGCTAAAATTGGTGTAGTTTTGTCTAGCAAACGTCAGTAACCGTGACAATGTGTTGAACACTAAATAAACTTCTCGTTAGTGGTTCGTTGTGTAGTTTCACTCTGTGATTCTGGCGGGCCATGAGAATAGAGACTAGACCGGTTGAAATTTCCGTCATAACTCCTATGAGTGTTAAACTACACCTACACCACAACATTTTGATGCTGAAAAACTGTTTTAAATCGTTTAATGTTTAGGCTGATGGCCTGTGTTGCCAATGCCTTGTTAAATTTTTTTAAAAACTACAGTTTCTTTACAATATTCTGTCCCAATCCTGTGGTATCCAGACAATCAGTGGTGGTGGTAGTATTTTAAACGTATACGAAAATGCGGACTATAGAGATAGTACCTCCTTAGTGACGATATTTAGGTATATGATAAATGTTAAATCTATATTTTTCGGGACAGCTTACCAACTTTTTCTATTTTGTCTACACATATAAACTGATTACGACTAGTCGTAATAAGACCTATAAATTGAGCAGTTCCCATTATGACCCCTTCAGTTCTAAATCGATGCTAAAAAACGAAGTATAGACGAGTACTTCGTTTTTTTAGCATTAGAACAAAATATAAACAAAGAAGCAGTAATTGCAAACCTGTGGTGATGTTAATGCAAAGCAAAATGGTGGTCATGGGTTAGCGTATGGTTAGCGACTAATTTTAAAATCATTCAACGTGTCCAATATTTGACAGGTGACACGACATTCTTAATTTAGCCGTATTATACTACTAAACGTCATTTTACGTTTAGGTCTCCTGCTTCTTTAGGGTCTTTTATAGTGTTAGTTTTTGAAGATGATTGTTGATTTTATTAACATTAGACCCATAACGTTTCAATATTGAGAAATACGTATAAAAGTAACGTATTAATTACTTAAATAGCCAGACACTGAGGTGTTTACGAAAAAATATGTAATTTTTAGCGACCCTAATCGAAATTATTTCACATCATAATTATAACGTGCCCGATAAAATACCTAAAACTTGCTTCTGTCTAATGCTAAAAAAATGAAGCATAAGATTTTAGTTTTATTTAGGCGTGTCTAGATTAAGGATGATTTATACATTTTACACAAACTTTTTAGATTTTTCAGTGATTTTAAACGAGTTAGTTTAAACGTTGATATGTAAACGAGCAGACAGGTCGGCGAGATTAAAAACGTGTCATAATGGCGTACTTACTTGTATACAGCTCATTTTTCACATTAACTGTACGGTGGTGGCAATGGAGTGCAAATGGCCAAAAACAAACAAAAGGTGTAAGAGCCCCGTGTTTTCATATTCTTCCTAAATTAAATTTGGGCGTGATTAACTCACTCGAGGCGTTTTCTCTGTTCATCAATCAAACACAGTCACGAAGAGTGGATGTGCCATTTACTTCCTCAGCGGCATCTCTTTCGTACACACCACTATTCCCATAAGTCAGATGAAGATGGAAAGTTATTCGATTAGATAGAACGTGCTTTTTGATGTTCAGAGTTCACGTGGATCATGCCTCGGGTGTGGCGAGACGGCTGACTTCAGAAGCTCTGGTAATCAATTTTGTACACAAACGGCAGTTATTAATAATTGATTTTTTTCCTCTAATGACCAAAAACAACATCTGCCAAATCGACAGAGGGTTGGTCGTTAACGAACGTGCCAAAATTCAGATGCTTTTTATTACGAGCATGAACTTTAATCCTGTACGAGCCACGTGCCTGTCAATTTCTTGTACTAAGTAGCATACTCGTATCGACAGTTCAGATTTAAAATGTTAGTGATCGTTATGAAAGGACATCAAAACATTGTAATAGTTTTTAAAAACAGTTGTGTAAATAAAGTAAATAAACATCTTCGTTTCGACTTTGTCGTTTTCGGGCAGAGCCAATTCATTTTTAACCCGTTTAGACTATTTTCGCCCTTCGGACGCCTACGTCATCATTTAGCATCAAGTACTCGTAAAGTTGTACGTTTAGGTGGCAACTCGTACACAAGAAACCTCGGTTTGGGTTTCGTCTCTAATAAAGAAATACTTAATTTGAAAAACGCACGAAAATTAGTCGTATACCTATATGTATACGACTAATTTTCGGATATAGTATAATATATATAGTCCTCCTCGTCGAAACCGACTACGGCGACCCCCTTCAGTTCCTAGCATGCGCTCGAATGTGGCTGGCGAATCCGAAATTGCTCCTGAAGACCCGGTCACAGAGATCGTAGTAGAGTTGTCCGGCACTGTTGTATGTGTAGTGGTAGGAAGGCTTTGGGCGGGTTTTCCTTACATGGCGTTATCAAGAATAGTTAGACGGGCCTCTTCAAACTGGGCTACACTTTTCCTGACACGCGTACGCCACTCCGGCCTCCGTGACGCGAGCTCTTCCCACCGCTCAGTTGGTATGTCGCAGGCATTTAGGTGTCGCTTCAGCACGTCCTTATAGCGCAGGAACTGTCCACCAGATTTGCGCTTCAAACTGGAGAGCTCCGAGTAGAATACGGCTTTCGGCATTCTACAGTCATCCATGCGCTGAACGTGGCCACACCATCTTAATAGTATAATATAATGGCCATCGCATATGCATATAGCTTTATATCGTATTACATACAGTAAATTTTCAAAATTCAAAAGTAGAAGGTGAAGTAGTCGTCGATGAGTTGTCATCGCGTGGGCCACTCGTCGACTACTACTTCACATGAATTTTGAAAACCTACTGTATGTCATACGATATAAAGCTCACATTTCGATGTTTTTCTCTGAATTGAGTTTGGACTCGCGTCGAGTTGGTATAATATGCGATGGGCTTTTGTCTACAGGTATTTTAATGATATTCATCGCACAATGTAATAAAGTACATTATCACAGATATTGTTTTCTAACCGTCTCAGTGGGAACTTGGATTTGTTTGCATTGGACCCTCATAAATTTAACCAGCCACGTTCCGTAACCACGTGCAGTCCATGGATTTATGGGGCGAGAATCAACGCTTTAATTTTGATGAATATTCGTATACCTAAGTTTTATTATTGTAATTGGATCACAAAGTATAATTTAGGTATATTTCTATAAAAATATTTAACCAACCTAAATACTCCTTGTATTTTTAAGTTTTCTAGGATAATAAACTTCTTAGTCAATGAATAATAATGTACATAAAGATTCAGCAAAAATTCAGCAAATATAGGGATTTCGTAATCTCAATATTACATTGTTTTCAGACCTTTGTATTCAAATATTTCAAGTACAGTTTTCATCCCAAAATCGATACACGTCAATCCCTTAATCTACATATCGGTTATCGAGTGATTGAACTAAACAATTGAGATCACATATCGATAAGCAAATCGACTGGGAATTATCCGATGTAGCATACGATACTTACTCGGTTTCAGACATGTAACATTTCCTTAAATCAAACTGCATTGGCTGGAGGATCCCGTTTTGCATCCGTTCGTACATCAAGATTGCTATCAAAGATAGATTTACAAGAGCTGTCCTCGGTGGGAGAATGTTTCCAATTGATTCGAACGAATCATTTATTTATTTCAGTTTTGAAGTAAATAAATAATAAAATGCTAATATTCTTCATTAACCATTCCAACTACAACTAGGCTAAAATTCATATGCTAGTATAGTATATTTAATTGATGATGATTCATTTGATTGTCGCTTCAAATGTGTTAAAGTAGATTTTTCAAGGTTTTCAGTTATCATGCAGATAAGGTAAGTATACAATAGTAATCAATGATCACTCATAGTTAGTCCGCAGATAAAGTCTACCTCGAACGGTCTATCTATATCTTTAATTTCAAATAACTAGAAGAGAAACAACTGATTATCATACATATAGGTGAATGTATTTTAAAGCTTACTTTAAACCTGTGTGCGGTAAAGCGGCGGAGTCAAAAGACGACTAAACAAATAACACATTTCGTTGATTTAGTGACGGCTACGATGCTCAATAACTCGATTAGAGTTGTCCACACCTATGGGTGGGCGCCAATCTCCCGCCAGGACTCTGATCGGAAACTAGTTTTATGGTTAAATAGCTGTCATAAGTCTCGTCGAACACGATTTATGAACCAACGAGGCGGAAATGTAAGGTCAGTAATTATTCCAGGAGAGAGCTAAGCCATTGTCTTTTTGTAGCAACGATTTTATTTTTGTTTCTGTAGATACTATTTTGTATGTTACAGCCGCCTTTACTAACTGATTAAGTAACGTAGGGTTATCTACTACCTATTGTATATGTAGGTATCTGTATGTAAAGACCATAATAATTTCGCAAATCGATTTCGCTGACACATTATCGCTGACAATCCGAATATCAAAGAACACGCTAAAATATCCACGTAAGCGTAAAATTATCATACATCCTCGCTATTCCTTACATTCACCCTTTCGTTTCTGCCAACAAAGACATATCCGGGTTGCGAATACGACTCAATTGATCCGCACAGGAAGTGGAGATGCTTCATTAGTCGTATATAAAATAAGCAATGCAGAGCTTTTACCGAAGCCGACAATACGTTTTGTGTTATCAACTTTTACGCTCTTATGAGTGATTGCTCGGTATAAGCCATTTCTGATGATATTATCTACGGTTTAAAATAACCCTTTGGCTTCTATGAACCTGTAGATATAGAGGTATAGCCAGAATTTCTGAAGCAATTATAATACTACCACAAAAATTCAACAAATCATTCTTAACTAATACTCGTATATTCTATAATTATGGTAATTAGATTACATTTGACATAATTCTTACTTCTGGCTTCTGGCACTTCTTTTCTTTTACTATTCTGATTATTATTAGATATAGCTGGTGTTTCGCACTTTATAATTATTGCGGAGTTTGCTCAGTTTACTCCGGAGACCATTTTGTAAACAAACCGCAAAAAGTGTTTACCATTTTATCTTTTGATCAATTCAAAATTGAATTGTTTCTACTCTGTTATTTAAGAATAAATCTTTTTAAGTCCTTGCGAACGAAACTATTTTGCGACTATGTACTTGTACGTACACGTAGAGCCCAATCAGAAGAAGTAATAAACTAATCCTTCTTTTCCACACAGGACGTTTCAATCGCAGGTTGCTGTCGTTAATTAAAACAGGAGGCAACATCGTTCATCTAGCTCTGTCTGCTCCACTTTTTGTTGGGCGCTGACTAAATTATGTCTTTATACTGACGGTGTCGCTTTATCTGAGACCACAATCTCGATTGATCGAGTCCCGACCCAGTAATTTGTACCTGGGCTTATATTTCCAATGCGATTTGATCTGGATGACTCTGATAACGTTTATATTGTATTGCAGCGTTTGTTTGTACGGGATTCAGACGCTGTTGTAGTGGCCAGCATCAGAACAGAGTTATTTTTATTCTTCTTCTTCGCGTGCGTGGTTAGTGTCCAACATAATAACAAACCACATACACACACCACACATCACACACACGCCATCTCACGCACACACCCCTCATACACACCACATAAACGCATACTTAACTGTTTAATTTAGCATTGCCTTATGTTTCTTCATAATTTATTTATCGGAAGAGACTGGCCCCCACAACACAGGGTATCCTAGTGTGGGAGCCAGGGAAATCTGAGAAAATGTAAAAGATACTGCCTGCATTAATATTTTTTTTATTTATTTATAATTATTGTCAGAGTTGTTCAAGACTAGAACAGTATTCGATTAGTCTATTAACTGCCAGTCACAGAAAATTATTCTTCATACGAGTAGTTCATTGATAGAATCGTAATTTAATTCAAGCAATTTCTTTTTATTAAATACATTATGCTTATGCTTTCTTACGTATCTAATAGGTCAATATAATTTCTCTTCTTTTTTCTTCTTATTGATTACTAATCAAACATAAAATACTTTATACTTACTTACTGTGTATTCTATCCTATGTATGATTATATGATAATATATGATTTGATTTTTCAAGTATATGTTTGTTAATTATTATTTGTTTGCCTTCCAATCGGGCAGTGTGTCATAAGTAAGATATGTCTAATACAAATTATTTGGCTTCTTGGAGGATCGATAGTTTTTATTTGAAACTAATTGTTGATTGTTTTGGTGTGCTTCCGGATGCGGTATCCATTAAGAATGTATTTGATTAATGTTGTGAGTCCGATCGTGACTCTACATTCGGTAAATTCACGTAATTTGTTATATGTTATGCACTTGATTGTTTCGTTCAACTGGATATGTATTTCTTCTATTGGATACATACACATTACATACGTCTACGTTCTTCTACTAAAACTTCATTTTAATATAATAAGTTTTTTTTATATCATGTCCATTTGGCAAAAATCATCAATATTGACCAAAAGCCTATCAAGTTACAGGCGCCAGTGGGCAAATGGCAATATTTATTTAGGCCGTTTTTTCGAACAACAGTCCCACGAGTATACTTTTGTCCACAATACTATAAATACAAAGAACTCTGTTTCATCAAAAATCACCTAAACTCTCTAGCTAGCTACAGTCACGTTATAAAACTAGTTTTGGCTTTATAATTAATCAACTCTTCCATTTTAGTTATAATCGATCCATCATTCGTCACAACAATAAAAAATAATGTAGGTATTTTATTTATAAGGTTTTGCACACGTGCTGCTCCTGCTACGGATAAGGGTTTTTGCAAAGTGTTGGGTTTCACAATTTGACCGTGAAGTAAGTACCCCTATATATTGCATTGCAATGCACTCCACCCTTTCATTTCGATGCATTGTGCAATTTAACATCATCTGTCGTCAATGATCGATCCTTTTGAGTATTTGCCGACGACAAAATGTATGGCTTTGCCAAAACCATTGACTCCGATCATATGATCTCTCTTTATGTGCACATACTCGTTCAAAGCTATGTTACATATAAGTTAACTTAGGTATCTAAATTTTGAATTACTTAAATGGATACAGTACAGATTGTTTAAAAATTATTGATTATTAGAGGGTAAGAGTTCAATTAATAGACCATATTGTGCAAAAGAAAAGTACTTAAAATGTTATATTTCATGCAATAAATTTTTATCTTAACTTATCTTTATTATTTACCCACCGATAGATGAGTGTCTAACTTCTACTTCTCCTAAGAGGTGCAACTTTACTCGCTATTCGTAACGTTGCACCTTAAGAATTTCTGTATGCGGTCGGTAACTATAATTTTATCGATATTTTAAATTAATGAGAGCGATTAATGCAAAATGTACATTTCTAATATAAAATAACGTAACACATGTTTGATAAGAACCATTTATAGCACATGCCACAATACACAAAAAGTTGAAGATTCGAAGTACACCTTGACGAAAAAGCTATTGAAATCATAACAATAATATTTAACACAATAACCCTTTTCATCTGTGTTACAAATCGGCATTTCTATGAATAAAGTATAAGTAATAATAATAAGGCTATCTCCGAAATATGGGGCAAAGGTGTACCCAAAATAGATCCACAGTAAGATCGGTAGGTTATTAAGGAACGTGCCAAAATAATTCACCTGGAGGCACCTTTTCAAATCAATAATACACGATCGTGTTTCGAACACATTTCAGAGTTAAATCTAAGGACAGAAACCTTGCTCTTTAGCATTGTTTGCAATGAGGATTATATTACATTATCTTTACAGAATATGCTTCAAAGGAACATAATTAAGCGCCCACATCGAGACAGTCCTCAATAATATAGCTAGAAAAAACCCGTAGCCCCCAGCAGATGCTAACCTTCTGCAAACAGCACCGAAATCAATTTTAAAAGTAATTCAATAACATAATGTTGATCGGCAAGTAAAATAAAATATTGCTTCCTTCCACCTTGAAGCATTGAAGATCGCTCGAGTTTCCGAACAGAGCGGGGAGGCGATACAGTTATGTCGAAAAACTGTAACACTTTTTGTTTGTCATAACGGCAGTGTAGTACCGTTCTCTAATATTAAAGGGCAAAGTAGCGGTCTATCGTTTTATAGGGATGTCTTCTAAAGAGCGGGTAAAAAAACATAAGGTGCTCATACAGAGTTTCGCCCCGTTATATCAATAGAGATTAGAGGCACGCGTCTTCGCTTCAGTAGATCCGGGCACATTGTCGGTGTTGCTTTGATGTGGCTGCAAAAGACGTCCATTTGGATAATGGTTTAGGGATAATTTAGCAAAATCATTCCCATTCAGGTGTAAATCCGGCCGCTTAGAACAGTTTAGTTGACCACAAAACTAACGGTACGTTATGGTTTGAATTTAAACTTCAACGGAAACAATCCTTTTTAACTGATGTAAAAATATCCAAATACGAATCACAGTTGATTATACAGTTAATATAGAAGGTAGTTTTAGAGAAAATACTGAGATAACTAATTAGTAGGGACCGGTACGAAAATTGATACCATCCATCAGCACGGAAGCGTCTCGAACGTTGCTCCAATTACTTTAGTCTTATTAATTGAACCCGAGATTTCCTTGAAGAAGGGACCAATTAAAATGAAGTTGTTTGATTAAAGTGTAGGCCACATTACTTAACAAGTCGCCGATAAAGATGATTTCCTTCGTTAAATAAATGTTAACGACATTGCCGCGGCTTCTTCTGAAAACGAAAGACCGGAGAAAAATTGGAACATTATCAACAAATCGAAGACTAATAACAATTTAGATTTAGAAGGAAAATACGCTGGTACTACTAAAGATGATAATGTTTTTATGGTGTTAAACGAGAATAACATCAGTTAAGTAGCTGCCGAATGAAATGCTTATCTTCTTAGGATTCCATAGCAATCATTCATAGTATTAATTTTGATAGCAATGACGCCTAGTCTTAGATACAGAAGTCGATGCTTTTAGCCGCTATCTCATCGTTTCTATTAATTATCCAGTCCGAGAAATATTGACAAATGTACCTTAGCGTGTTAACGGTGATAATGCTAATGGCAATCGTTATTTTACGTCTTTTGAGGGAGTTTTTATTTAATATATCGGTGGACCGAAAATTATTTTAAAGGACTTCCCGAAATCCCTTTTTGTTGTCGCGAACTGCCTTCTACTTGATTTCATTTGGTCATTTACTGGTTGTCACGTTTCGGACCTGTCGTATTTTTATTGATAAGAATCTTTCCTCTTTCGATCCTAAAGTTTGTTGGACTTTTACACTAATTTAGTTGTCCAATTTTGTAAACAAGAAAAAACAGTGTCCCGTTACCAATTGTGATAATTAAAAAGTGACATTTTTACTGACGTTATTTTTATTTTGTATTTTATTTGATGTTCTATTTTGGGTTCATGGCAAAAAGTTGTAAGAAAGTTTTAAATAGATGGTTTCATAGATGTTCTGTAATTAATTGTTTTTTTTAGTTATTAGCAGGTTTAGTACCTATACCTACTAAAAACTACCATTATTTTGATCAGTTACTTATACGAAGCAGAAAGGTATTAACTTTTTCTCCACATGTATAAAGCTAATACTTGCGTTTATCATCAAACCAAACCCAAATCGATACAATAGAATTAAGGTAAAGAAAACAAACAAAAACAGGATTTCTGTGTAATCCTCCATTCTTCCCAGCTTAGGCGTCGTTCCTATATTTAATATTTGTTTAAAATCAGGACCGCGTTCAAAAGATATACCGATAAAATACTCCAAAACTTCCGGTTAGCTGCCTTGTGAATAATTGGTACGCCATTTATTCCCTTCTCTGAAGTATTGAGAATTTTTGTGTGAAATTGTAAAGTCGGATACGAATTTACGATCGGTTTTGTGTTAAGATATAAATCTTTCTAATGGCACCGAATGTTTCGTTGTAAAACGAAGGCGTGTTTGATTGTTGATCGTACAATTAGGTCTTTATAGTCAGAAGTGGATGTCACCAGTTCTGGAATGTAAAATATTGTTGTTGTTCGGGTGTAACGTGGTTGTTAAGTGGATTTGTCACCTTGGCCAGAACTTCTTTTGTCATAAATGTTAATTGTATTATTACATTTAATATTGATTGTCGTAAATCTGATTTAAACCTGAATGCAACAGTTTTGTCACTAGTTAGTCCTACAATATCACATGTTTCTCAAGTATCGGTACTTACTTATAGTATACGAGTACGTTTTTAGAACATGATGTTGCTATTTTTTTTTCTGCTGTAGCTGTTAATGAGAAAAGAATCGGCTGTGATAGTAATCTTTTGTTGAAATCATTTATCACAACAGGCGTTAAAATATGTGCAAAAAATGTATTCAACCAATTTCACACTCTTTTATTTTTTAATAATCTGCAAATTATACCATGATAGATAACGGTAAAAGTTAATGTTTTGATGATGTGCTTGTAGAGACTATTAATTCATTCAGTCTCTCTTTATACGATCGAGTAAATGTTTTCAAAGCTTTTCTGCAACATTATTTAGTTCCTTAGTATTGCCATAAGTAAAGTGCTACGTAATTTTTACATCCTACAGTTGACTTTGTATGAATAAATTTTGGCCGTAAGGATCAGGAAATCCTGATCTTACAATTTTACAAGAGTATTGAAAAATGTCTTACAATTTAAGCGATTATTATAGATTTGCGTCAGCCTTACGTAATCCTTCTTATCTATTTAACTCTTTTGTAGCGCCAACTAAATTAGTACCAGTGAACTAATAACGGTCTTACTAACGTTCTAAAAGGAGAACCTGAAAAAATATCTTATAAAAACCAACCGTGGTCTATTGACCATGACGCAACAATTGTTTAGCAGTTTGCCGATAGAACCCTTGAGTCCATCTTGTTGACTTCGACTCGCCAAAAAAAGCCTTAAGTAGATCGAAGGGTTCTATTGTGAATATTGTGTAATGCAGCGAGACGACACTGTACAGTTCTACCAAAAAGTAACTCATCTTCACTTTGGCTTCATTCGAATTATTAGGTCAAAACTTTTGTCTAGACTGTACATATTGCAGGTAGAACCCTTTTTGCACAATTCGCCGTAACGAACAACAAAGGTAAACCCAGTTGTTGTCGCCACACTTGTCTGACCGAAGCACTTTAGACATACCCAATTTCACATCTAGTTGACCGTACACTACATGTAACTAATTTTAGCTATCAATACACATCAAAACATGAAATATTGCTTACTATCACAGAATTTATAGGTAAAATAAGCGTGAAATAGTTCGGCTACAACAAAGTAAAGAGTAGTCATGCATGACACAGTAAACACCTCAACAATTTTTCGCCATCATATCAACGAAAATTAAAGAAATTTCGAGCGTTAGAAGATAATCAAGTCAATGTATGACGACGTAAAAATTTGATAAAGGAGATAGTTTTGCGAAAATTGTTGCAGAATATTAATATTATAACGTCTAAGGTTTTTAATAATGTGTGAATTCTGCATTTAACCTAATTTAATTACAAACGAACTAACTTCAATTAACATGATAGAATGGATAATGAAAATACTCGTCATATGTATTAAGTAATACCACTGAACTGAATAAAGGGATCAAACTCAAACTGAATGTATAGAAAGATTGTCTGAAGAGAAGATCTGTCCTCCGAGATACAGGAACTTTCTAGTTTGGAGGTCAGCGTTTATTGTAAAGTTCTTGCTCATTAATTTTATTTAGTTTAATATAACATATGCTTAAGTTCCTACTGGTGTATTGTGTATTTAGTAGTGGTAGATCCCAATGTGAAGGATCGCCTGGCGTGGTACCACCCTCTCTATCTATTTCTGCCGTGAAGCAGAGATGCTTGCATTTCTGTGTTTCGGTTTGAAGGGTAAGAGAGCCAGCGTAATTCCCGGCACATGAGGCAATCCATCTTAGTCCTCAAGGTTAGCAGCGCATCAAAAACCCTCTAATATTAATACAGTGAGGTGAGATGTCCATGGGCGACTGTGACCACTTACCATCAGGTGAGCCGTTTGCTCGTCTGCTCTCCTTATTTAATAAAAAAAAGTATGGACTATGAATCCTTTGTAATCTTACCGCACAAATAAACTTATTCTTATTTCAATGACAGCAGCAATATAAATCGATTGTCCAATTGTCCAGAACTGAACCGGTCCATCCGATATCAGAGCGGGACCAATCGGATTACAATGTTGTAAATTACGAAATAAATAACATATTTAATTATGCTATTTATTTAACATTAGCACCAATAGCAACAGCTTTATCAAACTGTTTCGGAAATATTTAAATATTGTGTGGTAATCATAGAAGGAAAGGAAAACATTAATAATGACGTTGAAAATATGTTTACCTGCGTAGTTTTAATTTCAGATTTGTAAGATAACAATTATAAATGAAATTGATCATGTTATAGTGGTGCTATAACACGAAACAGATCTTTCATTCAATTTGGGTGATGGAATCGAATAGATAGATTAGTTTAGGTACCTAATTTATCTATGCAGATGGAGTAATAAGTAGGGGTAGGTACCGTGTTAGAATTACGTGAAGTTGCATACAATACTGTTTCTACGACCATGAAATACCTAAATAATTGAAAATACATTATTGTGAAGCGTCCAACACGCCATGACAGCTCGTCGACAACAGTGCGTGGTCCAAGTTCTCGCCTCATGCCATCGGGGTTAAAAAATATTTTATTTTTATTTTTCGTGACATTTTTTTTTCATAAACTGCTACTTTCATTTTGTATCAAATTCCATGAAACTATTAATATACAGACTGTACTTAATTGAGTTGACCATCGTAATGTAGGTTCACCCGTGTGTAATAAATATTGTACACGGCGACGTTCATTATTCCTAAGAATGAAGTAGTTTCAATTTGTTCAATAAGAAACCACAATCAAAAACATAAAGAGGTTCATTCGTCATGGTCGCGTGAAAATATTAAATAACAGTTTTCGATTGTAATATGTAATTTTTTCTTTGTTGTATGGCACTGCATACAAGAAATCTTTCGTATTAAATGCACTACATTTCACTGGCCAACTACTTGGTACTACAGCCATTTTAAAAAAACTCGACACCCGCGCCTGCGCGATGTTGACAATACGTCAAACATGTCTACGGTTTCCATAGTTACCAATAACATGTCAAGCAGGCGCAGAATACGTGCGCCGTTTTAATTTGCATCGAATGAGTTTAATCGACTAAAATTGAAAAAAATAATAGTGACGAAAGTTTATTTTTTTTTAAATTGAAAAAAAATAATATGTACTATCTTAAATAACTGAGGTGGCTATGGAGGCGAGAAATCGGACTGATTTTGCAATGTTTTGTTGTCATTGGAGCTTTGACGAGCAGTAATGGCGTCTGTTGAACGCTCCGTAATGGCTTGTATTTTTGTTAATATATTTCATGGCCGTAGAAAAAGTATTGTTTGCAACGCACGTAATAGCGATTTAAACACTACGAACGATCTATTATAAAACTCAGCTTCGCTTCGTTTCATGTTTTATAAACAGTTCTCATGTTAAAATCGCTATCATTGCGTGGCCGTTGCATAAACGACTTATTATTATCGTTTGACTAAAAACGCCTCATCATTGTTTCACTACCAGCTTAATTGAAAGTAAATCTCCACGAGATCATTAGAACCGATGGTTATTGTTTTGAAGCAGTTAATAAGACCAGTCACGATAAAGACGAACAAAAGAAAGCAAGAGTGAATGAAATGAGCGGAAGTTACATTCTCTTATTGTTTATTGATACATTAACGCTTCTTATTCATATTGATTCAAAGGTCAGATCGAACTTCTATCTCGTTACATGAGATTGAATAAAAAAAGGGTTAGAATGACTTAAAATAAGGAAGCCGCTGATTGATCCAGAAATTATTTTCACACGATCGATTTGGGTTTCGTTTCCGATCATCCAATTTCGGGAATATCGGTTGCAGCCACAAATCATTAAAAAAATTGAGTTTAAAATTTGGAGAGGCAAAAAGTCGGCGTTGCTTTACGGAGAGGCGGGGTATGTATCGCCTTTAGAAATTATGGCAATTTTGACACCTTATGAGTGCTAAGTTTTATCGCGCCCCCTGTAATTTTCTTGAGACGTTTGCTGACGGACAGAAGGGACGAAAACATCGTTTGTGTTGCGGACGCAATGTTATGCGTGCTCATCCGAAACTGCTTCTGATCATAAGCCCTCATATTTTTTTATGGAATATTCGTGTTGTGCAGAGTCATTCGATTTTAATGAGGCATCCAATCGCCCGGTAAATTCTACAGCACTCTGTAATTTCTGGTAAAGATATGTGTAGTTCATTTCTTTGGCTATAGTTTTAAATTAAATTGTTCATGTAACCGGTCCGGTGTATTTTCAATTTTCCACAGAACTCAATGTTATTTTCGTCGGAAAATGACCACTTTATCTTGTCAATTAGATATATTTGCTTGAAAGATTCATGCATGATATGTGCATAAACTATTGAATATTTTAAGAAATTTCAAGTGTCCACTTGTTTTAGAAATTAGACCATATTGGTAATCTTCGTAACTTACAGAAGGAGTAGCAAACCCAGATTCGGGGGCTGAGATTAAGTTTTTATAGACACAAAAAAACAGTAGCAAAAATGAAGAATTGCTGATTGCTCGGGAGCTATTACCGTACTATGTAATTTACGGCTTACCTATGATTAAAGCAACTCTGCCTACCTGTTAAATTAAATTAGGCTTTTTAAGGGTGGCGCTTTGGCATTCCACTATATTGCTTTTGCCTTGGAAGGTGAAAGAGAAACAAAGTAAAATTTAAAAAAGAAACAGGAAAGTTTTAATTTACGGACTCATCGATTATTAAAGCGCACACGTGTTAATGGTTTTTGTGATTGTTTTTTTGTAAATGTGTAGTGCTTAATTTAAATACAGTGTAGGTAATTTCATTTAAAAAGTCAAAAGCAAGTAGGTATGTAAGTATTACAGTGTATATTTTTATATTTGTACAGTGGCCATACATCAGGGTCTTTGGTACTTTATCTCTTACTTATTTACTAAGACAGGGTTTTACAGAGTGTAACTTGATATAAGTATCTTTCACTGAATATACTTAAGTATTTACGTATATAGGTAGGTGTTTTAGTTTATAAAGCAATATTGTCGTAGAAAAATGAAAATTAGTAAATAGAATCTTAATTAGATAACCGCAAGTCCATTTTTTGCACGCATGTACCTCAGGTACTTACATATAAAACGCTTTTTGAAAATAATTAACTTTTAAACCCTTGATTTTAACTAATACCATAATGAGCAATGGAAGCCGTATCTCAGGGTCATAAGAATCATGTTTATTAATGATTTGATACGTAAACCTTGAGGGATGATAAAGGGTATTGGAGCTGAATTCTAACGCATCAATAAGGGAAAAAGAAATTGGTTAGATATAGGTAGATACGAGTATTTATTGTCTATCGTATGAATATGAATAATAAACTAATGCTAATACAACAGTATAAAGTAAAACAGTGCGTCAAGTGCACGCACAGGAAACAAAGTCTCCTACTGCAATAGGGCACGGTACCCCGGAGCGACGAATGCGATCTCGGCTGCAATCTCGGTGCATCGTAATCTTGCAAATATTTATCGTGTGTCAATACAATATGCCAAAAGCGGGCGCTTATTATGGTTTTTACAAATGTGAGTACGCTGCGGGCTTTTACGCTGTGGCCTAAGTGATAAACCATGAGCTTTCAATTATAATATTAAAAACATTCCATTCAGAGTTCTTAAAAAAATATATTTTCAACTGCTGACATTACTGACAATAAAAGCGCTTAACTATACTCACATACCTACTGCATAAAAACAACTTCTTAACAGTGAAATTATTATATTTTTCCTCCCCTCCTCCTCCCTTCCCTCCCTTGGGGTCTTTAAAACTTGTTGATCTTGTGCCACCTCCATTCAGTCTTTTCAGTGTGATTATAGCTCATCCCACTATTTCTTTTAATGTCTTCTTCAATGCCTAAATCTGTCGTGAAACCTAGTATGTGGCGATCCTGATGATTTTTAGGGATTCGTACCCCGGAGGGGATAACGGAGGCCTATAGCTGCCGCTCCATCATCCGTCCGTCCTCTACTTGAAGAACAAATACAAAAACTGGACATGCCATCTGTAATATGTAGTTTGTAAGTTTTTTTTCACTTAATACTTACAAGTATTAGTAAGTTAGCTCAAAGATGTTTTTACAATACTAAAGAGTTTTTAAAATATAAAGACGTCATACTTAAACTAATAATTAAAATTATTAGTTTAGTATGACATCTGCTTATTATTATTATGAACTATGATTATATTTAGTATGTTACGCTGAGCTGTAGTATGGAATCTGCGAACGCAGCATAGCATTGCACACGGCACCACCGCATGCGGCCCGGTTTCCAGTAAACTGCTGACATCGCAGCGCATGCAGCGGGCGACGCGACAGACGCGGCGATGCCACTTCGTACCTAGCATCGGTTGAGTCAACGTACTTAGTTCATAAGAAATATTGTAATTCATTTTCTTAATTAAATTTTATTTTAAACGATTTCGGTTTTTTTTAGTCTTTCGGCTGTGCCGTACATAATTAGTACTATAGATTATGTTATGATATGATATTAATTATTATCTAGATTAATTTGGTTAACCTATTAATATTCGTGTACAAATTGTATATGCCTGAGAAGGTAGAATTTAGCGTTAAGTAGGAAATTGTTCTAAGAACTACAATGTATACCTAAATTCACACAATAATTTATTATGATTATGATAATAGCCTTTTTAGTATGAATCCCTATGGATATGGCGGAGCCCGACTCGCACTTGTCCAGTTTTTTTAATGTCCTCAAATAAACGTACGTAAGTCTAGTAAAGTCTATAGTTAAGCAACCGTCAGGTATTAAAATATTAATCGCTGGTCTTTTAAAACTTGCGGCACCCGTAGGTCTCGTTAGTGAGGAGTTACAACGCATTGTTCGATACAATGGGAGGAGGAGTGAGCTGCAGGCAGCCTCGTGGCTAACCCGTGATATGCAGAGCAATACGTCTGCCGATATGGTACTTCTCGCGATCTTTCTGAAGACTATGACGTAATCTGTGTCGTCGATGTCTCTCTTATAGATTACAACTGGATATACTGAATGAGCAGTGGAGATTTCAAAAGGTAAACCACATAATTCTCATTGTTTTTCATTTGTTGAAGTTCCCTTGTCTTCATACCGTCAGAATTGAATCGCTTTGTTAGTAAGACAAAGTTTTTTTCTACGCTACAATCTCCATATTATAATACTTGTGTTAATTCAACATCAAGTTTTGCAACATGATAAGCAAGACAAATTACGATGACACCACAAAAGATTTAAGTAGATGACAATAGTAAGTAGTGAGATTTAAGACTTAAGTAGAGGATACTGTACTAGTAGTAGTAGTATTAGTAGTAGTTAAGTTAGAACCACGATTGCAATAGTCCGGAAAAGCTAGATTAAATAGCTGGTTATAATCCCGTTCTATACAATTTTTATATATTCCTTCTATTTTTATTGTAATGAATTAGTAAAAGCTGTAGGTAATTAAAGCGTCGCTTAAGGTCAATGTTATTTTTGACACTTCTAAATATTTCCATAGCACGCGGAGGCATGCTCCCACGATAATACGCGCCTAGTAACCGATATGTGATTAATTTATCGATGCGCATGATCAGCATCGGGTATCTCTTTGTATCTGCGCGCGAGTCGCTCACGCGAGTCTCAGGCGCAAGCGCAAAGAGCGACTCGAATTTCGAATCTCGCCACGCGATCGATCGCTACCCGAGATCTCGTTTGGAAACGATAAACGAACTATGATTAATTCCCACTATCTAAATGAAGAAACACGCGAACAAACTTGACGACTACTTGTGTTACTACGAGTAAATGTAATCAAAGCTCTAGGTAAAAAGTGACAGCTTTGATGGCAGTTAGTACAAGACAAGATTCGACCTTATTAGGACGTAGGTATGAATATTCTCATAACTCAAAACTTACCAATTTTCAAACATTTGCATACTCTATTCGTAAACTCTCTGCATGGAAGGATTTATATTCGTTAGTTATGAATTCAAAAATGTAGTAAATTCAATCTGAAATAGTATTTACCTCACTCGTTAGTGCAGCCACAGCCATATCCATTTTACATGTAGGCAAGATGCTGTTTATTATAAATGAGATTCCATTGACCGAGCTTTCTTCCATAAATATTAAGCAGAACACAATTAGATAGGAATCTACGTACAGTACCCTATCCTACGGTATCAATCATCATATTCAACGTTTCGCCTCGTGTTGCATTATCGAAACGCGTCTAAATATCCAAAGAAAAGCAATATCAAAGCGGCGGCATTGATCGAACACTGGATTACCTTAGATGGTATGACGGCTAGACTGGCCGACTCGTCATACGCCCGGCCATTCGTTTAAATGGTCATAATTGGTCAAGCGGACTTTAATATACCGCACTTGGTCATTAGAACATAACTCCGTATAGCGCCTCGGGCGGTGGACCACTAAAGTCACCATCTCCCTTAATTGTTTTATGCAGCTCGCTCTACATTAAAATATGACTTTATTTTTATAAAAGACATTCGTGTTCGGTAGCGATATAATAAAAAAATATACACACACGCACGTCCGCGCTCCGAGCACGTTGAAAGCTGTGCGTGACTAAATATTCAAAAGTTATAATATACTGGTCCCTAGTTGTTTAAGTACCGCTGGTGTCAGAGGCGATGAAGTGATAAAGATGTTTATTGATGATCTTTGGTTACATTAATTGCCAACAGCGGCGGCGCTTGTGTGGCGACAACGTCGCTCTGAGTCCACTCCAGCGCGAATGACAAAGATCCAGCGATCGATATGCGCAGGCGACGGCGGCGGATCGCTTTGATCTCCCATATATTGACGAGTTCGATGACCAATCAAAAATATAACTCGGAATTTAAAAAGCCTGGATAAATGTGTTTAAAAATAAGTAGTATTAATTTCTTCAGTCTCTATATGGGAAGCTTGATGATAACCGAGGACCGGATTGCCGTAAAGCATATCTCTTGTAAAACACTCTCGCAGCAGGACACTAACTGCACATAATTATTCGAAAAATTTAACTCGAAAAAAGTTCGCGAGTAAAACTTTAGACTAGTTTATAGACGTTTAACCGGTCGATATTTTTTTCACTGGCATATTAAAATGTTGTCTTTGCAATATAAGGTGCTGGTATTCGGTAGAGGTCCTAGGATTTTTATTTTAACGAAATAATTCGAGTACCAACCAGCATGCTCTATACCGAAAAAGGTGATGGCGCAGAGAACTCATGCTGAGGTTCCTCGGATGTAAAATACCTTGTCGGGAATTAATCTTGGCATTTCGTTAAAGTTGGCCTAGCTGCTTGAAAAAAGGTTTTGTTCGATACAGATCCGGTATTAATGAAGTGGGTTCGTGGACAATTCATAAATTTAAAAAATAAATATGTTGACGGGGCGCCTTATTGGTGGTAGTAATTAACATGGCGCACGGCGGCGCGGGCGCGGCGCGTGCACCGACAGGTCACTCACACCCACTGCGCATGCGGCCTTCGCGAAGGACGGTTGTTCAATCCAGTGGGCTTAGTTATCTACAGACATTTAGATTAATTAATTCATAAAGAAATCGTCTTCATTCCGCGGAATAAGGCGATTTGCATATCGCGGTCTTTTAAGTTAAGAAGACGTGCACTTAGGAAAGTTTTAAAGTTAACTAAGCTGACTAAATTAGATTAGATTCGACTCTATTCAGAAATCATTTTAATATAATACAACATTTCTTTACACATGACAGGCGGCAATCTTAACATGCCTTTTTAATGAATTAAGACCTATCAACACCTGTGTTTGATCTTTGCGTATTAACAAGTTTATTTATAGGTAAGTACAATAAGTTTGGTTGGCAGTACGCATCTTACAAACCGAATAATTCGAAAATCATTTAATTACCAGCTTCCGAGCATTCTGTAAACTAGTTCTCTTAATAATTATCTTACCTAGTGCCGGTCAATTATTAAGTTTTAGCAGGTGCAACTCCTTTAGTGGGCGAGCTAATTGTGGATATGTCCTGCGTCCTGCCACGACGTCATACCTGCACATTATGCCGAGCGAGAAAAAACAACAATCTTGTTATATGGAGATAATGATAGTCCAAGCCTTTATATCTAACAAGTTACATATAAAAATACTCCAATCTAAATATGTCAAACAGATGTGAGTAATTACTTGTAGGATAGGTTTTAATCTTATCACTAAGATACCTTGTTACTTGATACACAAGAAAGTATTTTAAGGATTTGTAATTGGCATTTGAAAAATTCGAGTTTACTCTAATGTCATTTGTGCAAAAACATAATCTAACAAATTACCTACTTGTAAAAGTTCTTCAATCTAAATTATATCACAATAGTTCTGACTAATGGAAGGACAGAATCCGTTTCATTCTAATACTTACGAACTACTCGTATTTCGTAACAAGAAAGTATTTTAACTAACATGCGTAAAAACTTGACTTTATTATAATTTGTCGCGTGCAAAATACAATCGTCTATTCTCCAATCTAAATAATATCACATGAATCTGAGTTATTACTGGATGGACAAGTAAGTTCCAATCACCTTATCTACATTGGAATACAAGAAAGTATTTTAAAGATTTGTAATTCGTAATTAGCATTTGCAAAAACCTGAGCTGCCTTTAATCTAAATGATTCGTGCAAGAACGTTATCTAAAGTAATTACATGTAGGAATACATCAGTTTAAATAGCAATGTCACATAGATACTGAGGAATCAAAGGTAAAACTGAACAATTTAATCCCAAGGATACCTTATTTGCATTGGAATACAAGAAAGTATTTCAAGGATCTGTAATTAACATGCGTAAAAACTTGAGTTAATTCTAATTTGATTCGCGCATAAACGTAGTTGAATTTTCTGTTGAAGTAAATGGAAAAAATTAACTTGTCTTCATTTACAGGTGAACATAATTTGAATTCGCTTTAAATGAGAATGCTAATTAGCTTAACCGCCATTTTGAATTTAACTAAGTAATGTTTGTTTGTTATAATATAGCGGTTATTAAGATTTTTAAACTTAAAGTTACTGCGACTTACTTCGACTTACTGCGACTTTCTTTCTTTTTTCGAAAGACCTACATCTATCGACTGCTCTAACGGTGAAGGAAAACAGCGTAAGGAAACTTGTACACTGAAAAGATCAACTTGTGAAATGGGGAAAGCAATAGCGAACCACGCCATTAAAATCTACCAAGAAAGTCGTTCTACACAATTATTGTCAAAGAATGATCACGACCCTGATCAATGAAGAATACGACTAAGAAGATAAGAATACCTAGAATGGTCTACAATAACAAAGTTGCAGTCAATAAGACTATGAGAAGCTTGGTTACTTTTACGTATATTTATTTCGAAGAAGTAGCGCACTACTTTCAAATCCTATGAATTTCATCCTATTGGTTTTCTGTCAACCACCACAACAGCAATATACTTTTTTTTAGTGCAAATGCCTTAATAAAGAGTGTATGCAAGAGAAACAATTTACATGTAGATGGCGCCTGAGCTAATATAATTACGTCTAAGAGTCACCTGCTCCCGACTGGTTCAGTTTTGCATAAGCTTGACCACACTAACCACTAATACGTATCTCAAAATACTGACAAACTATGACAACGAAAGTAGTGGAGATAGTCATTCTGAAAATTATTAGGAGTAAATCTAAAAGAAGAGCTCAGTGGGAAAGTTATTTAGAAAAATGATTGCACTACACTCTACACGTTTTTTTTTTTCTTTGCTATGTAATACGTCAGTTACTCCATTGAGTACAGACTTTATGTATAAAAATTCAAAATAAATATTGGAAGGAAAAATATCTACGTTTGTACCTGTTACATAAATTTTTACTATATTCATTTAACCCTTAATAAGGCCTGAGGACCTGAAAGTTCGTTTAAGGATAAAAATAACGAGTTGACTTCCGAATGAAGGGTAGATTGTAAAAAATTGGGGTCCGAAATGGAAGGTCCAAATCTGAAAGTGGGGCAATTGGGGCAAGTGGGGTATCAGATGAAAGGGCTTTATTTCTACACTACAAAACAATTTTTTATTTTATGTGCTATAGTTTTTAGTTATGGCTAAATGACCGTCCCTTTATCTCCTAAGTTTGCAAGTCGAAAAATCTGAAATAATTCAGACTGAGATTTAATATTCGTAACAAATACTTATATGTCATATTATAGTTTAGAATTAGATCTATTATTATTAATTTGCCTTTTAGTTTTACTTTTCACATTAAAAGCGAAAAAATATATCAAAATCATAGCATCACATCCACAATCCTCGAGGGGGCAAACAGAGGAACCACCTTCAAAAATCAAAATCAACTCTACACATTTCCCTAGTCCCGCTCCAGGACTAGATCCTAACATTATCCAGCATCTATTTTTTTATGTTTCAAATGGAATACGGGCAACGGGTCTGTAGGTGAGCGTTAAGTGGCGTGCGGAATCCTAATGCATGCAGGTAGGGAACCCGCTGAGCCCGCATTCTTTGATGCCATTTCAAAGATCGTGGATAGATGTGTCTTTTGAATCTTAGAAAAAGTTATAAATTGTTATTTATTTTATTTTTAGTACAGGTACTATATTTACGCAGGTACCTACTTCTGGATTATAAAGTAATGAACGCCCGTCTCGTTTAAGGAGCGTACTCACCGGGAGCATTCATTAAACGAACGAGCGTTTGTTGCGCAAGCGTTTGCTCGCGTAGCAAACTCGAGCACATTCGTTCGCGAACAAAACATTTGGTGAGTACGTCGGACGAATTTCGGGCGTTCGCTTTGCAACTTTGTTTGTTTCCCGAATATGCGTTGAAGAGTCGGAAACTCGAGACCGGGACCGGAATCGGGATAGGAATCGGTAATAGGATCAGGACTGGTCGAAGTAAGTCGAAGTAACTTGAAACCGAAGTAAGTCGCAGTAAGTCAAATAAATAGCGGTAAGTAGAAGTCGAAGAAAGTCGCAGTAAGTAGAAGTAAGGCGCAGTATGTCGAAGTCGAAGTAAGTCGCAGTTAGTCGAAGTAAATCTAAATAAGTAGCGGTAAGTAGAAGTCGAAGTTAGTAGAAGTAAGTCGCAGAAAGTCGAAGTCGAAGTAAGTCCAAGTCGAAGTGAGTCGCAGCAAGTCGAATTCGAAGTAAGTAGTTGTAACTTAATAAGTCGAAGTAGTTAGTAAGACGAAATACATTGGAACATGAAAGTTCGCAACCGGAACGAATGCTATAAGTTTTGCTCGCGTGAACGCTCAAACACCAAATACTCGCTAACCAAACGTAACATATCGAATGCTCCCGGTGAGTACCGTCCATTAGAGGAAAACTGGGGAAAAAAGCTATTTTTTCTTCCATCCAAAATCTGGATAGATACATAGATACCTACTGCTTTAGAATTAAGTGACAATGTTGTAAATACTGAACTTAATGTACTTACATTTTTGCTATAAGGATAAAAAATTGTTGACCTTACAATGGAACAAAACTTACTGGATGGCGCTAATGTCCAATGTTCAATATCCGCTGTCTAATTGGATTCCAATTTCACAGTTACCTATCATTTTAGTGCAGTACCTTTTACTAAAATGCTTATTCGTGTTAAAATATTTCATTATGAATAAACTACTTCGTGTTACTGATTGATATACACAATGGGAGTATAAATAGGTATCTGATAGTATAACGAACTATTAACATACGAATATTTCTGGCTTGTTTGACGTTTCATTACCCAAGTTTCATTACGCAAAAGTTACTGCAAGTAGTAAATTGGTATACAAATAAGCATTCCAATACTCTGTGAGCCTGAATCTCCATTCCTTACCCGTCTATGGTAACTTACACCTGTTAGCCGTCGGTCAGTCAGGCGACTGTTTATCAAACGTATTAGCATATGCTGCATGCCAGATAAAAACACCTAGATCATATGAGAAGCAAAATATGCATAACTATTTTTTAGTTTCGTCTCTCTTATTTATGGTAAATGGTGATATACCTAAATGACTAAGCTATATTCTAGACTGGGTAAGTGATTAGGTATAATAAATTACCTGTAGGATAACTCTTCTGATAACATACCACTTACAATGTAAAGCTATAAATCACATAAAATAACGATTACCAGTCGAGGAGCTGATCCTTCTGAAAAACTGTAATAACTCCTTACATACGTAGATATACTCGTTAGAAGATGTAGAAATTAAAATAGCCGCCGTTTTATTTCCTACCCCTGTAATAAAAAAACAAATTCATCCCCATCAATATTATCAAACAAAGCGAAGGAAATATCTCTTTTATTCTCACGAAATTAAGTTAGCCCATATAAAAGAGTTTGTTTAAAACATTAGGATGTTTTAAGATGTTATCGTATGTGTTTGGTGTCAAAACTCTCGCATCATGCCGAACGCATTTACTGGGAGTGATATGGATCTATTCGCTTTGTGTTCGGCGATCACTTCGTAAACAGGAATAGCGGGAGTCCATATAAATCATTTCTTACCTAAAAAACGCAGATCCCAAATGTAGCAGGCAAGCGACTACTTAACCGGTAAAAACAAAAGTATTTTTTTCCACCACAACTGCCAACCTTATAGTACATACAGGAGTAGTAAAGTACAAAGTGGATGCAAGAAAGTGTTACTAAAACTATACTATATACTTAGTTTGAAAGGATCTACAATTAATAGAAACGGAAACCATATAACTCGTTTACCGATATACGAGTACCATTTTGTAGAGAAGATTACTTTTAGGTATAAGCTCGTGCTACAAAGTATAGCCTACAAGATCCGTACAACTGAAAAAAACTTGTTTAATCGGGTTTCAAAACTAAATAATATGTATTTAGCCTCATGTTTGCAGTTCCTACAGATGACATCTTCAATAATTATGTACTACCTGCGAAATTGCGTCGCTGCACGCGCCAAACGGATCCAATTATGTCATTACTGTGTTCGAGGTTCCTTTAAAATCAAGTGCAATCGCATACCTGTGAAGTAAGGTAGTGACATAGTTCTTTACTGAACAGTTGCACACTTCTCACTCATTAGAAAATTTTAGGGGGTTTGCTTGGGTACGGCTTGGTCACTCTTGCGAAATCACCATTAAATTTTTGTGTATTCTGAAATAATTTTCAAATTTTTGAATTTCTTAGTTCTCGTGTTCTCCTTATCACGTCGACGAACTATCCGCATATGTATCAGAGTTAAGTTTATTCTTCTTAAATTTTATCCTTTAATCTTTTAAAATTTCGACTTGCTTGTAAATAAAACCCAATTGCTTACAGAAAAAACATACTTTACTAAACCTCTTTTTAAGTGTTGCCGACTTATTATGAATGGGGTGGTTTTGTTTACATTTTTGTCTTCGTGCTTGTCATTTATCTAAAACTACCACTAAGTGGTCGATTATATGTTTCGTTTTCACAGTGCCTAGTTATTATTATTTATATTTATTTTAAAAGGCATTTTGATGACTGGTTTAGCAAGGTTTGGTTCAGGTCTCGTGCGAATTATTTATTTTGTGTCATGTCTCGTAGATTATTTATAATTATTGTTATTTAATGTTGTGTGTTGTACTTATTGATACAGGGAAATACAATGTAACTCGTACATATTCGTATTTTTAATTTATTAACTACTCCTCATACCAATTGTACACTTTGATATAACAAAGTAAGTGATTTTACAGTTTTTGACAATTTATAATATCCTCCAAGGATTTTTATTAATTAAGTATTTAGTATTTAGCCATGCTGGGTGTACTTTCTCCTAGGATTATTTACAAAACCTTTTTTGCCTTAATTGTTATTTTATCTTTGCTATTTTTTAGTAATAACAGATGTCAATATTCTTATTAAAAATACCTGTTTTATCGTGCAATATTATAAGTGGTTCAATTAATATTCCGTGGAAGTTTTCATTACTTTTTAATGAAACAGGAGCCCCTATCTCGCCATCGCTAATTTTATGTTTTAATTTACGCCTTCGCATCTTCTTTGAGTCTCCTGCGCATCGGATCTACGCGACACTAAATCACTATAACGGGACGTTGAATGCACATTTTCTTGGTTAATCTTTATCTTTTGTATCAGGATTAAATTAAAATGTGACGGCTATAAATTATAACATATTTTAAATGGAGGTATAACAGTAATTATTGATCAAATATTAACTTAAATGTTTCTTGTCCTATTCTTTTTTAAATTTCAGTATGGTGGACGCGTTCTTATTTTATCTTTCAAATTGATTAAACCTGTTATATTTAGTATTAAGTATCAAGCAACGTACGGAGAAATAGCGTTTTTATACAAAAGACATTTTATAAAGCAAATAAGCGAAACTTCTTAAAATAATATGATTTAATGACTATTTCCTTCACTTACAAAGGATGAAGGAGACGCAGAAACCACACGTGGTCATGCAATATCTGGTAGAAGGTTAGACTATTAGCATACAAAAAAATCAATTATTCCCGCATTCCCGTCTGCGGAGAATTGATTATGCTCCTGGATAGACCCTCCCTTGAGGCATTCGTGTGAACCAGGGGTTACCTACTTAGGCACTATTCAATCATATTTCTCATTCTTCCTTCTCTACCTTTAAAGGTATTTGAATATTAGCGAGAAAGGGATAGTGAAATAGGTCCTTATGGGTTGTATCGCGATCGTTGATTGATGGACATAGAAAGAGCCGCGAGTGAGAATGGTGCCTAAATTAAATTTTAGAAATGTTCAGTCTGACGGTCATTAGCAGCATTTTATTTACTTTAGGGGCGGTTAAAGTAACATTAGATGCGGTTGGTTTATTACTTACTAATGATTTGTATCACGCTTTGATCCGTACCGGTGTTCGATTATTTTAATTTAGTCCAAATTCTCATAGATAGGATATATTCTCCTTTGATTAGCACTACATAAGAATGCTTTAAAAATTTTGTTAACAGTTTGTAGTCTTTGAACAAAATACTATTACGC
This sequence comes from Hofmannophila pseudospretella, assembly GCA_947369225.1. NCBI lineage: Eukaryota > Metazoa > Arthropoda > Insecta > Lepidoptera > Oecophoridae > Hofmannophila > Hofmannophila pseudospretella. The sequence goes on from OX376316.1 coordinate 9,899,243, forward strand.
CGTGCGTTAGAAATATTTCCACATCTACAAAGATGAGTGCGATCTCAAGATAACTATGATTTTGTCTAACCCGCATATTTAAAGCTTCGGGAATTTTATTAAATTAATAGTGACCCAAAACAAATTACGGCGATTAGTTTCGGATTAAATCTCAATATTATAGTTTTTTTGTCGCGGGAGACACATTTTTGGACAAAAAAGCGGTTCAGGTTCAGATATAGTTCTAATAAAAAATCACTTTCGTATAATCTGATTCGCTATAATGATCCTTCCGTCTATTATTTCACCCTTTCTAAAACTTCTACTTGTAGTTAAGTAAAGTTTTAGTGATGTGAAATGTTTTTATACATAAGACATAATGCATCATAATTTTGTCAAATAGAATTTTGTCTTTGTTTGTGCGTTTTCTATTTTTCTGCGATCAAATCCCCTTATTTTTTTAACTTTGGTCATTTTAACAAAAAAGTCCAATGCGTAAAATGTCTAAAAGACAAATTGTCCAGTATGCAAAATGTATAAATATCATAGTCGTCTTCTAAGTCGTATTCCTCATTGCTGAGGGTCGTCATCATTCTAAGGAATTAATCACATAGAACGACCCTCGTGGCAGATTTAATGGGGTGGTTTGCCATTGCCTCCCCCATTTCACACACTGGTTATCCCAGTGTGCAGGTTTCCTCACGATGTTTTCCTTCACCGTCAGAGCAGTCGGTAAATGTACGTAAATCTTTCGAAAAAACCGAAAACTCATTGGTACATGGCATTGCCTGGTTTCGAAGTCGGACCTCCCGCATGGGAGTCCGATGTCCTAGCCACGAACGCCACTGACGCTCCATCATACTCGTAGAGGATACAAAAGGGAAGAGAGAAATTTCTACGACAAGGGAAGCAAACACTGCCATAAGGAATAAAATGATAAAATAATGATTGTTAACTTCCAAGGCTGAGGCTTGCAGCGATTTCTTTCAATTTACATATAGTTTTCAGTGTTTATTTTTCTTTACGAATATTGTTTTGGAAGTGGGATGGGCTGTAACATCCGTATTTATTTTACACCTGCGTCCGGTTTTATTTGGAGCAAGGCATGTACTAAATTAAGATCTACTATACATACTTAGTTTAAAATGTAGCAATATGTATAAAATATGTTTAATTACGTATTTAACGTGATGATTACATAATTACTTCCGCTATAATGACGCAATTGATAAAGGTTTTTTTATAGTAACACAAGATAGGTAAACTAAACATTTACTTTAGCCTACAAACAATGAAATATGTATTAGTTATTTTGCCGTCCTATTCTTTCTAAATCCAATTTTTTATTGGTAATATTTCACATAGTTAATATTCCTTGTTAAACCACAAAAACCAAGTTTTTATTTGGATTTGACCCATACCAATAAAGAAAAATTGAGCTCTATGTGTTGTCCGCAACGATGGTTCAGAAGTAGGATCAGTTCAGTGACGTTTGCTCCGTAATTATCATATCCGCAATGCCTATCCATTGTGGTTTAATTAATAGTCACTGTCACTTCTAGTGACTATTAAATTTGTGTTAAGTATCAACAGTAGTTAATAGTGTCATTATTAGACGTAAAGTCACATCTCCAAACTACTCGCTATTAGCCGGTCTGCTGTCCTCGAGTGGGGACACCTGCGTCCGCTGACGAGACACCTGATTTATACAGCCGAGGTAAAACGTCACAATTGAAACAATACAATCCTCCCTTTTCTTTAGGGAGAGGAAGTAAGTGAAAAAAACCGATCGAGATTGAAATTGTTTTATTGGGTCATCCATCATCTGTGTGGAGCCATTTTTTTAACATTGTATGGCACTATTTGACGCCACGTAAGAAAATTACGTCAGTGTCTACAAACATAAACATAAACATTTAAAAAGGATAATATTTATTATTATTGTCATTGTGTATATGTTGAAAGATATATTTTCCTTTTCATGATAAATGAGGCTCAATATTATTTTGAGTCAGCCCTATCTGATAATATGAAACACTTACTGTTATTTGCTAATCTGGCTCTCAAAGTGAGGGCTGACTCTAATAATACTTGAGCTTCCCTTCCCTTTTCTTAGTGACCCTAACGAGGCTGACATGGTCACCTTGTCGTGTACCAAAGTCTCTAAACCGAGATTTAAAAAACAAAAGATTAATTTAATCTACTCGGTCTATTTCAGTTGGTTACGGTAAGATTTCATATTTAAGAGGTAATTATGAAATGTTAGCAGATAATAACTGTCTGGTCTTATGAAACAAGGTAACAAACGTTTTAAATCCCTTATTATTCCAACCATCATTTTGAATTACTTTCTGTAATATTAATAAACGAATGAGCCACATCAACATTCCGATCTGACTTTATTTACTTTTAATCGCTAAAATAAATAACTGCAGCTTCAGAACATCAGGCTTGCAATGTGTTTAAGTTATTGAATACAAATTCCATACGTTAAGCACGAACAGAGGTGCGGGAACGACGTGCGCAGGCGGCTTATTACTACACTCAAAAACCGACATCAATTAAAGAGAGATGAACGTAAAGAGCAGTGTACATCATCCTAAAAGAAATAGAGCAAAGATTAGATAATTGGATAGCTATAATTGATAATAAACCTTTTATTTTCTCATATTGCTAGGATTCGCTAGTCTGTGTTAAGAATCAGTCGATAACATTAAATTGAGTTGATAATGTTATGAGTATGAGATAGATCGGCTGGGACCTTTGTCGAGCAAAATTAAGAAAAATAATATTTAATTCTTAAATGTTCAATTTTAGGAACCATTGACTCGAAAAAAGAACGTCAGAATACGAGTATTTTGTTTGTTTGTTTGTAGTCTCTTTATTCTACTAATATGAAAAAACAGAAAATAAAAAACATTAAAATATGTACAAAGGCGGGCTTATCCGTATCTCTTCCAGCCAACCTTTGATTTAGGAGAGTTTAGACTACTTTTATGGTGGGTAAAGGTATGGAGTAAATAAATTACAATGATTATACAGGGTGTAACATTAAGAACGGTCAGTATGGGAAAGTCTGAAACTATAAGACATACGAAGATCTGTTCTTAGGAACCATGTCATCAATTTTAGTCACAAGAAAAACTGTATTCATACATTTTTTAAAAAACCTGTACTCAGCCTGGGAATCGAACCCGGTTGTTTTGAAAAAAAAATCCAACACTATTTCTATTTGGATATCGACTGTGTAGGTCTTAAGGAATAAATGTTAGTATGAAACGTGATGTTTAAAATTAATAAAACGCATTGTTTCCATATCTTTTAATTCATTTTAGACTAGACTATTAATTACTATCTTTTAATTTATTTTAGACTAGACTATTTCTTGTGGGTTACGTTAAGGATGAAGTGTACAAAACAAGCTACGACACAATTGAAGACCTAAAAGCAGCCATAGAGACAATTTTAACGCAAATTCACCACCTGAAGATTCAAAATTCAATAGTAAGATCGTTACCTAAACGAGTTGAATGTTGTATTTTACAAAATGGTAGTCATTTCGAACACCTACTAAAATAAATTAAAAGATACGGAAACAATGCGTTTTATTAATTTTAAACATCACGTTTCATACTAACATTTATTCCTTAACACCTACACAGTCGATATCTAAACAGAAATAGTGTTGGATTTTTTTTCGAAACAACCGGGTTCGATTCCCAGGCTGAGTACAGGTTTTTTAAAAAATGTATGAATACAGTTTTTCTTGTTACTAAAATTGATGACATGGTTCCTAAGAACAGATCTTCGTATGTCTTATAGTTTCAGACTTTCCCATACTGACCGTTCTTAATGTTACACCCTGTATAGTAGATAAATAAAATACATACTTTATAGTATTTAAGAAGTATTTTTTTAAAAGTTTTACTTTTCTGCTTGTGTACCGTTCTGTGTGAACTGGCCTTTTGGTTTGATACAGTGAGAGTGAGTGGCGAGTCCGCTGTCTGTAGTGACGCGAACAGCGGCTCCGCTACTTTGATCACACGCCGGCGTTTGCGCACCGTCTGTAGACCTTCTCTTAGTTACACTGATGGGGCGGATTTCAGGTAATTTATTTGTGAAAATTTTCTTGTTTTACAATTATTAGCCATATATATCTTTCAAACATGATATTTTTTTTTAAATTCACACATAAACTCACCTGGGTTTGTAAAGATTGACTTTTCTTAACACGTAATCCTGTTTTGCTCTAAGTGTATGTAGAGCCTTTACGGTAGAGTATTTGTATGTACGTTTAAGTAGGTATATTTTATTATATCCTTCCAAAATTTCGTAACTCATCCATATCCTGTGCTGGATACTCTTCATCAGCAGCCTACTCTAGTCCACTGCTGGACATAGGCCTCTCCCAGGGCGCGCCATTGGGCCCGATCTTCGGCTCTTCTCATCCAGTCGCTGCCAGCCACTGGATGAGAAGATATGGTATATATGATATGATACTCTTATACTCGTATAAAGTAAATACTTTAATGAATGAATGAATAAACTTTATTGCACGACAACTTAGTATGAACAAATTTGTATATAGAGCAATAGCTTAGATTTAGTTCCAGTGCTTCCAAAATTTTAAGTTAAACATGATAATGAAATCGTCATTAGTGATTATTAAAGATTTTGGAATGGATTTCTGTGGTAATTGTAATAATGTTCATTGTACATAATTATAATACAAATACGTACAAGCTAGTTCCATCATATTACCTTCTTAAATTACCAAAGAAAGTATTATAGTTTCCTGTAGAATTCACCGGATTTTTCTTAAAAAAACAGGTTTGTTTCGAAATTTAAATTGAATACTAAGTGTCGTAAAGTAGAAAATTTTAATGTACACGTATTACAGACATAATTGTTTCCTTTATTGATGTCGATCGTTTAAACTATACTTGTACGTTTAAAGTTTAAACTGGACTTTGGAGGCGTTATTTTTAATAACGTCTTTATTCATCGCAGTCGGCGTAACGAAAACCGAAACAGTTTTTATGTCTCCCATAAGAAATCTTAATGCGTAATCCACATCGAGCTAATATATACGGAGACGTAATTCCATATTTTTTTATTGTTTAAGGAGAGCAGATGGCCAATCTGGTGGTAAGTTGTCACCGTTTCCCACAGACTCTCACTTCACTGGAATGTTAAGAGAGGGTTTTCGATGCGTTGCTGTTGATTAGGTGGAGTTCCTCATGTGCCGGCAATTACGCTAGCTCTCTAAAGCTTCAGAGCGAAACAAGCAGCAATTGCTGCTTTGCGGCAGAAATACGTAAGAAGGTGGTACCTTCCCAGATGATCTTTCACATCAAATCAAGACATATGCTACCTACAAAATAAATATAGAAAAAATAAAAGTCCTCTCCCTCCACAGACGGCAACAAATAAGCAATGCCCCTGGTATTGCACGTGTCTCTAGGCGACGGTGACTACTTACCATCAGGTGGCCCGTCTGCCTGTTTGTCGTAGCTAATTTATAAAAAATAAATAAAATAAAATAAACAACAACGATACGACGATACTACGATACTTTACGGTTCTGATAAACGTCACGGTTGCTCATTAGCCACAAGCAACGCGTCACCGCGTAACCACGCGGTGACGCGTTGCTTGCGTTTCATCGTAGAATGGCCAACCGGCCAATCTACGATGTCGTCCACTTTTTGCACCAATTCCAAGTTACAAATGTATTGTGTTGTGTTTATTAACTCCGCGTTTTGCACTGCTGTTTGATGGATACTTGCCATGTTTACTCTTCCGTGCAGTATTAGCTCGCTGTTAATCCAATTCGAATTGCGGAACATTTAATTGTACTGGATCTGATTAACGTAGAGTAAATGGTCGTATTTCAGGTTGATTGCAGTTGTCTTTTGAGGATGGGCTTAGTATTAAGAAATAAATGAAAATTAAATGCCTTCTCAGACAGTACTAAAATTACATATGAGGAAGCTATAAGAAGAGATTAAATTTCTTGACTCGGTGGCATTTACTGTAAGTTGGAGAAACGTCCTTAATGTTAAGGCTTCCATCATATATATCGTGTCATCTCTATCTAAAGCAATGGCGTTGAAAGGGATAGCTATATAGGTACTTAATGAAGATTTAACTTTAAAGACGTTTCTTGCAATTGACGGAATGTAATTAAATGGTACCTTATTTTTCATTATGAAATACTTTGGAAATATTTCTTTTATGATCTTGTTTTACAGTTAGGTAATCAAATTGAAGAGTTTTTGAAATAATACAATTAATTAGTTCATTCCTAAAGGGGCATAAATATGTATTAAACAGTACCTAGTATTTTCTTTTGTTAACTTCGGTTTTAAATACATACATTATTATTTATTTTATTAACTACTGAAGAGAATTATTTCCATGTTACTGCAAATAATTACTATAATTAATTAAGCAAATCTCATTGCATGATCATTTAATCTCCTTTAAATAGGCTATTAATTTGTCGGTTTTTATTGGTCTCTTTTATTACTGAGTAACTTATTATTATAGCAAATTAATTTAGACATCGCTTTATATTACTTGAGATGCATTCATGACTTTCAGGAGGAAAGGTAAGGAAATAATTGTTTTTTAACAGAACCTTAATATAACATGACTTGAACTTTCCAGATTAAATAAAGACTTTATCGTGTTAATGATATAAAGTTTTATTTATGGGAAACAATATAAATAAACATCGACAATGCTCCAGTAATTCCGTTTAGTTAAGCCTACTGTCTTATAAATTTTGTGGTAACTCAATTAAAGGCAGGAGTTAATGCCGGTTAGAGGAACGGTGGCATGAATCATCGGCTTTATTAACCCGGAGTTAAAGGGAAGTTAACTACTCGTATCTAACGCGCCAATCACTAAGGTTTTACAGTCCTCGCGTGAGGCATTAAATTAGCTGACTAGCTTTACTAACATACTGATAGCTTTAGATGTATGTATCCAATTAAAGGTATATTGGTATACCTATAGGCACCTTTCTCATCTCATCTCATCGCATCTCATCTCATAAGATCCCACTGATGGTAACATAAAAGTACAAAAGTACGGGTACTTTGAAATAACTGACTCTACTCAATACTGGACGAACGAATCAACGCGAAGCGAAGATATTTAGCGGCAGACTTAATATTAGAAGAATGGTTGCTAACCACACGGACGAAAAAGAGGTATATTATTATACAACTGCCAGTAATGTTTTCCTAGTTAGTTCTCTGTAATTATATCTAAACAAGAGCAATCATAATTATGTTTGAGATTTTTTCAAAACTATTGGATCTAGTTTTAAAATTCTATTAGTGTTACATAGATGGCCCTGTTATAGCTGGGCCCTGTGTCGCCAACTATATAATATAAACGAAGACCTGTTCATAAATGATAAATGTGTCATTTGACTTCATGCTAGTTTTTAATTTTAATTTTTAGAATATGTCTGTCTGTCTGTTTTTGAAAAAATCTCATGTTGGCACTGTATACCTTAGAGCCTATGCACACCGCGTTTTTATACGCCCTTCAAACGAGATTCAGACGCAGCCAGTAAAGCTTTGCACACGTAGATCCGCGTTTGTATCGATACAAACGCGCAGGTAACGCGCGTCTGCGTGTTTCCATCGAAACAAACGCACCATAAATGCGCTTCTTGCAAATAGTCTGCTTTTTGAGTGCGAGCAGACGACGTGCTTTCTCGAAACACGCATCGTCTGCGTGTATAAAATACGCGGTGTACATAGGCCCTCACTTACTACTTACTTAGTTAGATACTGCCTTAAAAAATCTCAATCTGTAGCCGACTTTGATTTAAATTTCTTCGGCGCTAACTTTACAGCTGTCAAAATACCAAAATTCACCACGGACGCCTAAGCCCTTCCGAATTAGGTAAAGTGCAATTACTAATTTCGTATGCATCCAATCCAATACCGCGACTTAAAGGACATTAGGGACGCTCGTTAGCTGATGATGTTGTTAGCACCGTGGGTTTTTGTGACGTTTGATTTGAATGCGTTTGCGCTCCTTTGAGCCAAAAATGTAATTTCATTTGATGAATGCGACTTGTATTTTTGGTAGACTTATTGTTGAAATCAGAAAGTAATAATTCATAAATTTCATAATCCATTTATTTGTGAATATAGCAGTTTGTGAATATAGTCAGTTGTTAGCAAGATACTATGTAGTCCTCTAATACTCGTACTAGTATACAAACGTCAACAAAAGTATCTTCTAACATTCTTTCAGTAAGTCTATGTACTTAGATAGTTTAGCTTTTTTCAAGCCTTTTCTCTTTTCTTTCTTTAGAGCTGAGTTTAATATTAGTTAAACTAACTTAAACATGTATTTTTTTAAATAAGTATCTTTAATAAAGGTATGTAAATATCGAAATAGGTCCTTGCCCTTGTATTTATAGATAACTTTAATTTTTCGATAATGACATTTTCCGATCTAGACAAATAACTATTGTACATTTTACGCCTTGGAACGTTACTCACGAAAGGATGATAGTTAAGTGTAAGACCTACTGGTGCTTACTAATACCAGTAAGTTTGTTATTCGTTAGGGCTAACACAGTACCAGGCGTGGGCAAGGCGCAGCCCAATCGATATCGCCATACATTACTGGTTACCATATTCTTTCGCTGACATTTTGACATAACCAGCTATGGATATTGACCCGTCGCGTGCGCACCACTCGCACAGCGGCGGCCCTTAATTTAGGTATTCTATTCGATATGGGCTTGTTATAAATGTCTTTATCAGGAATAAAATCATACCCCGGCAACTTTGTCAATATCTTGTATTGTACCTAATACTTCAAAGTCTTCGATGAAGTGATAATTGTTGTTTATTGATGGCGTCCGTTTAAATTAACAGGCATCGTTGTCACTTCGGTGTTTATGGTCCATCGAGCCGAACACGATATTCGCGATTTTCGCCGATATGCTGCGCCCGCGTACACGTAGTTTGATCGATCAAGTCACAGAAGAAACAAGTAACAGTGCTTCAATTATGTATGTATACGTATTATGCTATTCGCTGCATTGAGAAAAATCTTTCGTTATGTAACAAAAGCTATGTCTACTCGTACCTGTAATAAATATATTAATGAAATAAAAGTTAAAAATAATTATAATTCCATGATTGCATTGCCAGATCGGTCAATAGGTGCCTTCGGAAACTTTCACAATTGTCTAATTACAGGTAACATGCCGTCATCCGTTAAGGACAGAAGTGCATCAGATCTTGATCAAACTTACAGGACCACACTGGTTAATATACTACCTGATGGAAATTCTGTAGGTGTCATGACCTACAGACAGCTACAAAAAAAATCTGGAAATAGCTGGATGAGAGATGCGGAGACCGAGTGCTTTAAAGTACCCTGCTAGAGCTCTATTTCCATTCCAGCAGTGTATCAATATGGACTGTAAGATAAATAGAATTTTTTATTTATCTATAAGCTCCTGTTGCATGTCTTGCATTATGTTTTAATTAGGTAAATAAGCGAGGAATTATGTATTGTAGTTGGGTTACCTATTTTAAAACAACTATACGTTGCGTCCGCGCAGACGCGCTTTGATCACTCAAGTAGTGGAACGATCCATTACATCGCGTGGGAACGGGCACAATCTCCGACTGAGGAATAACGTGAATTTATAATCGGATTTATTATGTCAGCGGCTGAAACGAGGGAAAAGGATATCCCGGGAACGAAGTCGTGGCAGTTTTGAAAAAAGATATAAATAAATTATCTCCTTTGTGGTTTATTTGCGGAACGATAATCCGCAAAATAATAGGATTTATTAGGGTGACGAATAAGCGAGTGCCTCTGAATATTAGTCCAAATATTTTGACAATTTATGTAGTCTAAATAAAGGAAATTCATTGCACACAATTTAGAAAATTGATGAAAAACCTAGTGTACTACCATGTACTCGTGCTACATTGCCAGTATTTCCGGAACATAATAAAAAACAATCAAATTTTATCGTCGTCGTGTTTCTTTGACACTGTTAAATCTTTTGTAACATTACAAACTTTTATTTATTCCTCGCCTTCTTTATTTACTTACCGTATTTTACGATTTGATTTAAATAATGGCTACCTTTACGATAGCTCTATGTTTATGCAATATTTTTTCTCACGTAAAATAGCCTAGATATTTAGTGGAATCCTTCTTGTAGGTCCATTTGTATGATACCGATACTATCACCTCTCATCGCTGTCATTATACAACATACCATATGTATGACAGAACGATGACTGATCATCGATACCGGTCTGACGAATCGGTCTCGGTTTCCATATGTGACGAATTACGATTTAAGATTGAAAACCTTTTGATATAAATTGTGTAAGTATTAATATCTGATCCAAATATGATGGATGCGTCATAAAGGATATTACCGGAGCCTGCAAGGAAAAAGAGGAGAATATTTTGCAGGCATTTATTTTCCAGTACTATTACACGCTGGTTGGTAATACAAGAGTTTATAATTTTGCGTATTGAATATTAGGCGACGCGACGAATTCTATTTTCTATTTTGTGCCACACGGTGAAAAAGCTTTCATCTTTGTCAGTTAAAAGGACAGAGATGAAACCTCTCTCGTCCTTAAACTATGCAAACTTATTGCAAATATTTGGTTTTCTGTGCTAATAATAATAATAATAGAAAAATTGATATCTTTCAACTACAGAATTTGTTTGTTTGTTTGTTGTCATGTTATTAGTGGCCAATCTATCGTCAGTTATACAAGCAGCCCGTAGGTCACTGACAATAACTTAACGATTGCTGTCGAACGACAATAACCGGGACCGACCGTTTAATACAATTTGGAGATTTGTAAATTTGTTAGGAAACATACACATTTGTATAAAAAAGCAGAGGACCTACACAGTACGCCATTTAACACTCGCTACCAGGTTCCATCCTTATGTTGTTGATATCCCATCTGCTCGTACGAAGCGATTTGCTTCTTCGTTCATTATGCGAACGGCTAAGGAATGGAACAGCCTGCCGGCGTCTGTATTTCCCGAAACCTACAACCTTGGGATCTTCAAGGCCAGAGTGAATAGGCATTTACTGGACCCGCATGCACCATCGTCGACCTCATCGTCGCTTACCATCAGGCGAGATCGAGGTCAAATGCGGGTTTAGAAGTAAATAAAAAATAAAAAAATAGACTTGCTCTGCCAAAATCAAAATTAAATCTACACAGTTCTGGACCGTTCGTTATGTCTATAAAAATATATAACAAAATTTCTCAAATTATCGACATTGAATTAAAAGACTCGATATTCAATAAAAGATTAAAGTTATATATCATCTTAACAAATGTTTCTATTCACTGCAGGAGTTTTTTGATGATAAAACCAATACTTAACTATAAAATCAATTATGTATAACTTATAATGACATTGTGGCGACGCACGACGCGCGCCACTACGGTACAGTACCTACTCACATCGGTGTAGAACGCGCGTTGAAATTTTCCTGGGACTTCGTATATATACGAAGTATATATTGTGTGTGCTCCAGTCCTCGGTGAGTCGGGGGACGAGCGGGGTGCGGCGACACATGCAGAACGTCGGCGGCAGCGGCGAACAGGCTGCCACGGCGGAGTGTGTGGACTCGACGGCGTGGGCTGCGTCGACCGGGCTGACGTTGAATGTCGCGGGTTGCATGAAGAGCAAGCCAGGAAGCCTTGACCTAGAGGCTGCGATGGTCCTGATTAACTTCACGGTGTGACTGCTTGCTGTCGTTGACCTGGGCTCAGGAGCTTGATTCGGGAGTATCGATGATGCTTGCTTCAGAAGTTTGTTGGATGTTCAATGTCGAGGGTCACCAATTGTAGGTACGATCCAATCCAATTAAGTGTTCGTAGTAGGGGTCGCCAATTGTAGAAACGCGCTATGTGATTTTTTTGGGACTTCGTATATATACGAGATCCAAACATCCATAGTTAGACCAGGACATCTGGTCACCAGGCACAACACCCCGCCTGGAAGATCTTCCCTTTTCCCTTTTATACAACTGACGTTACGTCATCCATGTCCTCATATAGCGCGTTCCTACAACATTTAATTTAATTTATCCCGTTAGCATTTATTACTATATTTATTATTATATTTATTATAATCTCTTATTTTATATTGCGGTGCCCTACTCAGGGTTTCTGCATGATCACATAATATATATTTTTGAAGACCAATTGTAACACATGAAAAGCAATAAATGCTATGAGTATGAGTAATGTGCTCTCCGAGGTACGGAAGGTCTCAGATGACATGTGCCACTATCGATAAACCGCTTAACGTTGGGGTCGCCAGCACGGCTAGAGGGGCGCGGGGCGGGACGTCAGAGGGCGGAAGGTATCCTTGTTCTGACCTCGCCCAACGTGCCATAACTTGCACGATCACTTTATGACCATGCTCGCAACTGTAAGCTATGAGCCCTCATACTACGGAATAAAAGAAACTGAAGAAATTATGTGTATTTCATATTAAGTATGCTAAATTATCTCTTAAAGGGAGAGCTGATTCTAATACTAACGATGCTGACGAGATCACCTTGTCGTGTACCAAAGCCAATAAAAAAGTGATTAAAAATAGTATTACTAGTATCTGGTGAAGACTTTAGTTAGATACTTTCACAGTTCTAGACTATAAATGCAAAACGTGTTGTTGAATGCAGTTTAATTTCAGATCAACAGCCTCTAAATGCCGCAGAGAGAAAAGTAGTCTAGCCCCTGTATTTAGCGATAATCGATTTAATGAGCTTTAACGATGCCAGTCATAATGGTGCAGCGACAGTACCGGCCCTAAGGACACAGAGACGCGTGCCTGCGCCAGCGCAGCCGGTTACTGGTGGCTCAGGGCTGCTCAACATATTTTTCAGGGTAATGTTACGGATATCAGGGTAGGGTTTCAGGGTAATGTTACAGATAAATGGCTAATATGTATTAAGACTTATTAAATTGGTGGAAGGATATTGTAATATACAGGATAATACGAGTAACACTTTTATGTTAATATCAGAGTAATTAACTGAAGGTATGTAAATGTGTTTTAATCGGTAGATTAAACCTTGTTGAGAGAAGATGTTTCTGCTTAATTTCCTAGAGTTCCTCGTGCCACAAACCCGAAAGAGATAAGTGTAGTTACCATCACCTTCCCTCTTCTACTCCTATTCCATCAGACAGTAACGATAGTAACCAGTGAATGATGGTAGAAAACCTGGGGATACCCCACGCTACCATTGGCCCTGGTGCCCAATACTTTAGTCTAGACTAAATTATAAAAAGATAAATTAGAAAAAGTAGGAGGATAGCAAAAACCAGAAAGGGAAGGAAATTATTGAGTAAACGATTATAATAGAACGAAAATAAAAAGGAATAGGTGATCAAATGGGACAGGTTGAAGATTTTAGAATTATACGGAATACCTAACAAATAATATAAAATGCTATTTGAAAAGGGCAATAGCCTATAGTTTTTTAAGTTACAGTTTAGTTAAATTATAGCTACAAACCAAAGAGAATGCGAGTCGCAATTTAAAACATTGCAGTCGGTGCATTGATCACCACTGTCAAAATACAGCTGGTCACTCACTCGCCCGAGCTACCGTCGGCCTTGGCAGAATCTGTTCATTATCATTACCAGTCATTAACATTTGTTCAATGAGTTCATTAACACTATCGATTAATTCCTTGTTCGAATTAATTTGTCGAGTGCATTCGAGTTTACTCCTTTTAATAAATTATTGTGATTACTGGTTGTATACTTGAATGTAAGTTATTAACAACTCATCATTACATAATTGTGTAAAGGACTATCAATTGTTTTAATGAATTATCACAAAAGATGTTTTAAGAGTCTTAATAAAATCATTGGACAGTTTATTTCAGTGCTCTATTTCATTTTGTAGAAGTAGAGACTCAAACGTGAAGATTTCAAGCCATTATAGTACTTACAAACGCATGAATCATATATACATAGTTACCTAGTTCACAACATTACGTACATATTATAAATATGGTAGGGTTCAAGGAATGTTGAATGTCTAAAAAATTGTCCATCATTATTTTAGACCCGTGGCAATTCCATGTAGACGACTAAACGTGTATTGTATTAAAATATTCATAGTAATAGGAGTACAACCATTCGTTATACCATGTTTTCTACTCATGACAAATATTGCAATTTAACTTTCATAGACCATTTTTATTACAATAAGATATGTATGGATGCAAGCAGCAAATGCTACTGGAACTGGATCTAAAGAATGTCGCAGGCAGCGTTCATCCGATTAATTTTTTCATGCCTTCGAACCGAACTTGATTATTTATCTACAGTTTGATCGTAAATTAAAACTGGTTCATTAATGATCATAACTTTTAATTTATATCTCGTTTGCGTACGTGTCGATGCAAATATTATGTACTTAGGTACGTGCGAAGCGGATTTATTTTATGACTAAGATTCTATCGAGGAGTTTTATGAAAGACGTAACGTCATACATAAATTAGAATAGTAAAACATTATGCTGCTGATTATAATCTGAACTAATTATTTTGTAGGTTACGATATCATCAGTATGATTTCACAATAGCAGCAACTAGGGTTATATTCTATATAATCAAAATGAATCCTCTTTATTATACCTATTCATAGTGTATTGTGAAGATTAAAAGGTATAGTGTTATAGGTACTTTATTTGGATCACATCCAGGTAGACCTTCTTAGTCACTTCTTCATTACTGAAGGACGTGTCCATTCTGGAAACCTGGCACACAATTGTTTATCAATTCACTGTCTACTTAGGGTATGCATGTCATGGGGCGGTATTAACGGGACATCTCGGATTTCCAATTTGGGTTCGACTATCGTGTCGGTGTGTTACTTTTATATAGCCTCCAAATTACCCAGTACCGAGAGTTTCTCAAATCTATCCACTTCTCATGTAACTAGCTATGTGACCAAAGTACCTACATACCTAAGAGAGGATTCTCTTTAGATTTATGGTCGACAGTTTGGTGTTCACACTCATCCTGTAGAAGACACCATTCCCTGGAATAGGTTCCCCACGCGCCCTAGGGGACACATTCATTTGAATGTGAAGCCGGATAGAAAACAAAACTGGAGAATAATGATGTCAGAGCTGTCATTAAGTAAGGTACTTGAAAAAAATGTCTACCAAGGAAATACACTGTGACTAGGTGGAAACATTGGGGGACACCGCGCCTCCATATTCTACAGTTGCACGCTGGTTCAAGGAGTTTAAGCTGGGTAGAACTTCGTATAAAGGTACTCATAGGTTGGATGGTCAAAACAGCTAATCTGAAATTAGTGGTAATCCTCACATTTACGACCGAAATGTAATAATAAACCAGTTTATTGTTACCTAATTGGCCCTTATTCTGGCACGCACATTGTTTTACAGCGAGGCCTCTTGCGGGTACAACTTGTACTTCGTTAATTTGAACTTTAAAATCATTTATAGTTTTATTTGGTCTCATTAATTTTGGAAAACATCATGACAATATTACTAATAATATTGTTGAAAATTTAAATCTAAATTAAAATTTTCATATAATTTTAACAAAAGACAATTCTTCTCGTCGGAATTTGTGCTTTTCCTGAACTCTATACAAACTAAGTCTTCTTAAAAAAGTAATTAAAAAATTTCACCCGAAATTCGAATTAATTATTAGTGTATTTTACTTTACTTTACTTTAATTTAAATCCTACCCAGATCCAATTGCTATTAAATAACTATAATACATTGTTTAATTTTAAATTTTAAACCAAACTAGCCGTTTTCCTGAGAAAAAAGTTTCATGGATAGACATGCGGATAACACAGTAAATGTATGTATGTAAATCATTCCTTTTAATTTCCAAATTATGGCGGTTGACTGTACAATGTAACAGTCACTCGAACTCTTGTTGAACATGCGCCAGATCGATGTAAGAACATTGTTGTGCTAAATACTGACTCGATTACACTGCAATTTACCCGATATGGAAAACTGGCTCTATAAATATTTATTGTTCCCGATATTCCCTTGTGCGCAAATTATACAGCCTTACCTTTTGTCACAGAAACGCTAGATGTTACGATAGGCGCAACAGTCACACTCAAGAGACGTAGGTAGACGTACTATTGTGAAGAAACCCTAAGTTTTTCCAGGTCATTATCTTGATCTTCAAGGATCCAGACGTGGGAAGGGCATCATGGTCGTGAACATTTGAGCTCTAACTCGAACCACCTAACTGTTATCGTTCCAGAGATCCCATCATTCTCCATTATTCCAAAATACTCCTTCGGCCTCGCCATGCCATGCCAAGGCTGTCTTAAAATCCCTCTCTCTACAAATCTTTATTTTTTATTTTTGTTCGCCATCTTTAAATATATTTTATCTCTTGAAAGGTCTCAGGATTCCCTACAACTTTAGTCCGAGAAGACCCCATCTAACTTTTATGGTTTCGGCATGCTAATAATTTTCAAATTCTTCAAGTTTCATACTGTAAAATTGAAGTTCGCTTACTTTTCCTGGTCATCACAAGATCTTTAAGGTTTAGGACGTCGGAAACGCACCATGAACTTGAATATTTGAGCACAAATTCGTACCATCGAGCTATTACCGTTCCAGATATCCCATCTGACATCAAAGATACTCCAAGATCTTGGAAACCACTAGTCCAATTTTTATCAGACCTAGCTAAGAACACTCTCGAAAAAATTCACTATTGAATTTTATAAAACCGGGTCCAAATCGGACCATCCGTTGTTATGTTATGATTCCACAGACAAACAGACCGACAGACAAACGTGTTAAACTTATAACACGCCCTCCCTAGATCGGTCGGGGGTTAAAAATCTGCCCAATACCCTGTATTATGAACGCTTAACATTGAGTATCTCTACCACAACGCACACACCGTCACAGCCTAGAATAAATCCCAGTTATCATGAATTTAAAGTAACATAGAATCGTCTTATGCTTCGTTCATTCCTCCCTCAGGGTATTCTATCCGATTTATTTCTGTGATCTGCGGGTTTATACTTTTTACTGTATCAACGACTACATTAGCACACAGCTACCAGGTAAATGCCGATCAAACTAGCCATTTTATCGTAAAAACTATATACAGGTGTATGAGCGATTCGCGAACGAGCAATAAATTTGGAACGCGACGTCTCAAAATGATAGGATACGTGTCGTAGAAATTACTATAAATCATTTTATTTTATTTTCTTGAAATATTACCAGTGGCTGGAATACAGTAGCCAGTAGCGAAAATGTGAGTTTTATTATTATTTTGCGGTCATGCCGCTTACAAGTTTTGTAAAGTAGTAACATGGAATAAATTCACGTAATCGATGGAAGTGGTGTTGAAACATAAATACGAGTATCTAACGACGATTAATTAACGAGATACAATGCATTTAGTATTTTAATCTGGTGTCGGCATGAGGTCGGCGCCCACCCAGAGGTGTGGACATTTCGAAAATAATCGAATTATAACTGTACCACAATATTATCGTAAAATTGAATCTACATGCTTTATAACAGATCAATAGGTTTGAAAATACAGTGAAATTAGGCTTGAGGAAAGACAAACTTAACATTGTCATGATGGTTTGTTGAACGTAGGTATTAGATGTTCAATGAAACATCGTACATTATTCCAACATATTTGTTTAGAATTGCTTTGATGGCACCGCTATTTGAAACTGGATAATATTCTTATAAGTAGTCTGATAAATACTCGTACATACGTCAAAAATGAATCGATGCATTTATGTGATACGGCATCTTTCTTGGGTCAGTAATTCAATACAACACTGACGACCAAACATACTTTTTGTTCTACAACTTTTGTTTTCAATTTCCACGCTAATTCTGTATCCATTTATTAATCGTCATCTAAGAAAATATTTATATACTTATATGTATTTATAGCAAAATTTTGATAAAAGTGTAGTTACTTTTTATGTTTTGTACGTTGAGTGTTGCTTTATTATAGCAAGATACAGTCTCTAAGAAAGTACTCAACCGACGGCTACGGCAAATTCAACAGCCAGCTTGTACCCTACTGTTTGTGTAAAGGCTCTCGTCATATTTTTTCTAACAAAGAGGCATGCGACACGCGTTAATCATTTTTATCGGGGTCTTGGCGCGTACTCTCGTGGAATCACGCGGTGTGAGGAATCCATTGGAAATTATTTATTGTGATTTAAAACAAATAGGATCAAAATCCCGCTGGGGTTATTATTTATCGGTTTACGGAGAAAGTATATATTCAGTTTTAAAAATATGCCGTGTGTTTTCTATTTGCTGCCGTGACTAATAATCCGAAGGTTTAAATGGTTTAGTTGCCAGTGTCTGTGATTTGAAATAACTTTTGCCAGAAACTTTTTGTGAAAAACAATCGTTAAGCCAATTATTTATAGTATAACTATATTTAAATAGAGATTTCCTCAGCCTCAGCGAAGAACATTTTTAAGGTAGTCAGATGAATTTATTCCGAAATTTAAAGAAAATTTAGGTTACGTGTATAAGTGAAGTTATTTTAATGTAACTTACCTACTGGGTACACAATACAGTTTATTGCCTACATTCAATGTATTTCACTTAATTTAATTCCCTTATGTTGGTTTAAACTTTAACTAAAGACCATCTAGTTAGCTTAACAACTTATCTATCCTTCCCCCTGACACATACAGTCAATTCGTGAGGACCCAGTCCCTTGTTAAAACTGTCTGTCAATCTGCGCGCGAACAAATTTGCGTACTGCGATCAAATTTAAAATTCCTAGCAAGATCTACTGCAAATTGCTGAATGGAATCGAGAGATCGAGAGGTTTCCTGCGACGAATCTATGGGCTCGTTATTATGTAGAAACAACGCTCATGGGTTGAAGAAAGCTCCACTATGGATCCTGTTATTAAAAATAAAAACAATATTGTGCATACAATACTACTAATAAAACGTGACTAAATAACTTACTACTTAGTTAAATACTAGTTTTATTTTTTTGTTATAAAGAAGGTATTTAAAAAAATCTCTGATATTGATATTCTGATTAACATAGCAAAATGTTGCTATGTATTCTGTAATTATGAAGGGTTTTAATTACGTTTAAGAAAGATTCATCGATCCTTAGCGGCCGTATCCGGAACTAGAGGTGGATGAAAATAACCGGTAGCTGCTACTGGCTCTGGATCAGACCCCCAGTATTTGAACCTGCGAGCTTGCCGTTCCTTGGCAGTGTTCTAACTAACTGAGCAATCGTGGAAAGAATTTTCTAATTTATTTAAGTAGGCTAGCATGCGAAATGAATGAAAAAAAATGGTTTTACAGGTTTTGTTTACTAAGTCCACTCATCGTCGTATGAAGCTTATACCATTGCAAGATTGTTCGTCGTAACTAACCCGTACCTAGCACTCTCAAGACAAGAATATTGTTAGCAGTACGGGCTATGTACGCCGGTATTTGCATGTGCTCGTTAACGCATTGCTGGCTGAATGACATGCGTCTGCGCAACTGATTGTTCGTTCAGCCCGTGAAGACTTGCTTCGCGCCGGAAAATTTGACGTACGCTGTGACTAAGATCAATGCTGAGGTGTTTCGGAGACACTCGTCTCTTAATTAGCAGCAACATTGTTTGACAATGTTTTTTTACGAGAATACGTCTTATAAGTATAGGTATGATTTAGGCTAGAAACGCCGTGACAAAAATTTTGTGTCACGAAATCGGTTCCAATCTACCTTGTGTATTTTCACGTAAACAAAATACTGTGACAGAATCTCATTGTCTCATTTTTTAGTCTATTCACTATTTAAAAGATTTCATATGTACTGCAAAGTTCCGTTGTTTTCTGGACCAAATAAATTTTTTCTTGGTTATTGCTGGTTCCTGATTTGTGTTCCGGCCTGCAATGTCTAAATAGTCCCTAACTTAACCTAAAATAATAAAAATATACATACTTCAATTAGCTTTTATTTCAAACTAACCAAGACAAATTTTATTTCAGTTGCATCAAAAGTTTTTAGCAGCGAAAGAAAACAATATCAACATTGATTAATAAAACTTATCAATAGGACATCGTAATTATCAATTATCGTCGCGACGCCAGTAATAAAGATATAAAGCAATACAAATAAAATAAAAAATAAATAAACAACGAAAGAGAGTACATTTCGAGGGTGTCTAAGTACGAAGGCAATCAATAATCCAATCACAACTCTGATTGAATGTTCATTCGATGTTTACTGCCCGTTATCCACGCTTCAGGCGCGAAGGGTCCCGTAGTCGGGAGCCCATAAAAAATTCATTGCACCCATGTGATTGACTTTTGTTTTCGCCATACGAGTATGTAATGAAAATATTGTTGAAAGAAAGAACTTAGCGCTGGGGACATGTACCTATCTTCTTTCTTGCAAGGAAATTAGAAATTTTTGAAGAGGACTACAGATTTTTTTAATAAAGTACGGAACGGACTAGCTAGTCCGATTTCTGTGGTACACTATTACTTTTGCAGGTACATCTGTTTTTAAATTAATAACATAGATAGTAGTAAGTATACTTCATTAAAAAAATCTGTAGTCATCTTCAAAAATGTCTAGTTTCCTTGCAAGAAAGAAGATACCTGTCCGCAGCGCTAAGTTCTTTCTTTCAATAATAATTTCATTACATACTCGTGACATACCCCTCGTGAATTTCAAAATCTTTGCTCAATTACGTACCTATCAATTAAAAGTCAGTAAGTATCTTTATTCAATTTTAAATGGATTCAAGATTGCGATGCGGTTTGAAACCTAATTTAACCTCCTTTTCTCATGAAAAGACAATGGACTCGAAAATTAGTTTTACTCAGAAAAAAATCAATTATACCCGTAAATAGTGCCGGTGAAAGGTTAATGTAACGTTTTACGGCACCATTTAATCGCCAAGTTTTATAGGCCGTCGAAACAGAATGCTCTAAATTAAGTGAGGGTAATGATCTTCGTGCTTCTCACCGGAACGGTAACATTTAAATGGTGGATTTGCAATGGGTTCATTAAATTAGCTATTTAGCATGGATTTTATTGCGAAAGTTGTTGATGACATTTTCTGATTTGAGGCCGAATATAAGGAATAAATGACTCCACCGATATTTTACAGACTTGGTGGTTAGAATAGCCACGAGGAACGCGTCACCGCGTGGTTGGCCAATCTACGTATGACGACGTTCACAGTTAATTTTTCACATCAATCACAAGTAACAAATATGTATCGTAACTTGTAAAATGGCCTGTGAACAAGGAGGCTGGTGAGACTCCTGCTATAGTTGTAAATTTTCCTGCACCCAGGCATTCATTGGAAATGGTGGCACCATTTCCAATGAACCTCTTAGAGTGTTTAAGTTTGTCGTTTTTGACCACTTCACCATAGGATGCAGGTTTTTGGCTTTAGCCTTAATGGCTGTTTTGATGGTACTCATAGTTGTAAAACACCGTCCTGCATTTTGCTTTTTTGTACCATTTAACATTTTTACGAATGAATGAATGAATACGCTTCCATTTCCTCTATCACTCCATACATATTTTAGCTCGATGAGTGAACATTTAATTTTATATTGCTGTACAGTCCGTGAGATTTTAGAAAGAGGGGATTATTGGTTATGGGGAAAAATCGATCTCTATCGCTATCTTACTATAGTCTTGGTACATTCGCATATCTCTATCAATAACCGAAGTATCAAGACCCGAAAGTCCTTTCTAAAAACTCGCGCACTATAACAAGTAAGTGGGTGTATATAAGAATAGGTATCTTTAGGTAATTGACTGCTTATTCAAACGTAGTTCTTTTTATCCCTAAACTTCTATTTTCAATTACCACGTTGCTATAGCGTTTTTGTATCCTTGTGGACTAGAATATTAATTTCCTCCCTGCATCCCGGACCGCCTACATAGAGCCTCCCTAACGAAATTACACACTCATTAGTTCTACAGAATGTTTGTTTGTTTTTTACAACCACTGGCGCCGCTCGCCTCTAAAACTAACAGAATTAGTCACAGTCAAAACAAAATATTAGCCTGGTGTAAAGGTTTATTGGGTCACAGAAAGGTTTCCTGTCGGAAAGCGATACCTGTTTAGAATGTAAGTTACAAAGAGTCAAAGAGCAATGAATCTTATTTCATAGAATTAAATGACAGTTGTTTTATAATTTGTATTTCAATAAATAAATGCTAAATTGGTTGAACAATCTTCGATAGCCTTCTTTGTTATGAGTAATATTCCTGTTGACAAAGTTTATTTCTCAGCAGCTGTTTGCTCAATATAATGTCCTTTCTATATATTTTGAGGTTCCGTCCTACCAGTCGGAAATATCTGTCGTTCTGGGGTAGCAATTATGACACGTATTGACATTCAAAAATCTAAACGACATTTTGATCCATCTCATTCAAAATTTCAAATATCCAGTAAATGATTGATTTATTAACATTATAGTCTTTACTGAACACAGTTGCATACACACCACAGTTTTCCATTTTTCCCACGTATTAGATAATTAAAACATAAAAACACTCAAACAAACCGCAAATGCAGAAAAAAAACAATACTGAATAAAAAATCAAACAAAACAATAACACGCGAACTGTTGAATTTATTCGACAAAAAGTAGTGTCATACAATTGCAAAGAAAAAGTACTACTTATCAAGTCTTTATTTTTTAGCCGAATAATACGAGACGCGAATTTATGCGATTAAATTAAGAAACACTACTTAGAAAACTAAATACATCGTAATTCTGAACATTTTGTTTTATCTCGATAATATTACGTCGGAACGAAAATTCTAACGCCGGTCTGCCCACACGCACGTAAATAAATAAGCTACCGTCTTTGTCGCTCTATTGGAGAAGCTCTGCTTATTTTGAACGTAGATAGATAAATAGATAATAATAATACTGGGAAACTGGGGTGTGCGTTCGTGTAGGAATAGACGTTTCTTTAATTGTGTGAGTTTGATTTTAAGCAGCGTCGTTCCCAGATTATTTGAACTAATAGCCGTGAACTTTAATGATATTTTGATTGGCCGCTAGATGTCGTGAAATATTTTTTTTCGATTATTGTTTGGAAGTACAGTCGACCATAAGCTATAGTATACCATCTGACATAAACCTTCGATTAAATCTCAACCTTATGGCTGCGTAATACGATACATTTCAGATTCTCAAATTTTGACTTTTTGGGTAGGTTGACCTGTGGTCTACGAGTACTGTACGAAGTTTTTATTTTATTGTATTCATATTATTGTATTATTTATTATATTGATGAAATTACATAGGGTATGCAATGCTTATTTGAATATATGCTGTGCACGTCACTGCCACCTACAGATACTTCCGGCGAGTAATAAGATAGTATTGACTTTGTGATAGGGACCCAAGTTGCAAAAATCAGTCAAAAGTGACTTAGACATCTGCAAAGATTACAATCTTGATTTCACAAGACAATTCTAGTAATTAAGCAAGCAATTTCTCATTCACATCAGATACTGATGTCGGATCGCTCTGACTACTGACAGATGAATAAGTACGTGTTGATTGGATTTTTAATAGGCATTTAATGGGCGTTAATGGGCGGGACAAAGACGGAATTGTCACTGTAGATTGTATCAGGTCTATCGGCTGATAAGGACCTGATCGCCGGCGGTCTCAAAGGCAAATTGCGGACGGACCTGTCTACAAGCGGTGGTCCAATGAAGCACATTGTGGTAGTGGTTAAATAAAGGTAGTCCTAGTCACCGGTTAGGCCAGTATGTCTGTCCAAACTGACGGAAGACGCACTTACATAAAACACAATTACAATTAAAACAAAGAAAACTTCGGAATCGATTATGCCTAAAATTGTAAAACATAAAAGCGAATTGTAGACGATACCCGATCAGAGCTACGAGAAATGCCTAATTTCGCCTAAATTGTCGACGGACTCAGACAACAATTCAACCTGTTAAGAAGAATTTAGGGAACACCTGATGACTGATTTACAGCATCGGCGTCTCCGACTGGGTGGCTGTGCTGGATCTTGTGCTCCGTCTTCGACCTCAACACTTCACACATAGGCACAGGCTCAAGGATTAGCAGTTCACAACCCGGGTGTGGGTATTTCTTAGCCCGATTTCGTAAAACACAATAAATTGATAAAATTGCACAGCGAGGTTATGCGTAGCATGTCAAGTCGGCGGGTGTAGACCGTTAGAAGTGATGTGACTTTCAAATGTCAAATTGCGAAAAAATGCATTTGCAAATCCATAGCCATCTATCTTCATGCCGGTCTTGAGTGATCAGTTTGAATTGTCATCAGGTTTGAGAGGGAAAAAATGAAATATAGAAAAATACGAGTTCAAATTGTGTTGTCTTGGTAGACAAAAAAATAATATTTGTAATAAATAATTTTGTTCCAGTACGGAACACAACCCTTTCAATGCCAACGAAATCAGTGTTGTGCTGTCATTGTGTGGGAATTCACACCAAAGCGGATTGGGATATTAACCCTTAATATTAATTGTGGGTATTTTATACCCATTGCACGAGGGTGAGTAGGGTGACACGTAACCACTGCGTGGATAATTTCGCCCTTCCGCCTTGGTTTGTATTGTCGTAATAACTAAACGCTTTATCAGTCTAGCAAATCACCATGCGATATGATATTTTATGGGAATTTTTAAGGGTCATTTTGGGCCCTAAAATTTAAGTACCTAAATTGTGGTAAACTTTTCAGCGTAAAATGTTTAAACTAGTATTTTGCAAATTTCAATTTAATTATGTATGTATTTTCTAGAATTCAAAATTTGAATTTTATTTAATCATCGATAAAATAAACAATGACAGATTATACCAGCCCGTACTTTTTTACGAAAAAAAAATGGTTCAGGTCGAATCGAATCCAATTTTTTTTCTCTTTTTTTCATATTCAGTTTTCCGATCAAAAACTGTCTTAGATTTTATTTTATTTTTATTTATTTGGCACATCAACAGATTATACATTTAGGATTATTCAAACTTATTTTTATGGTAACGTTCTAATATACAATCCAATTACAGGCGTGCACAGCACACACATAAAAAATATAGGCTATAATACCAGCAATTTCACAAACAAAGATTTCACGTACTAAAAAAATAAAAGCATTAAAATTACATAGTGATATATTACTATTGTCATACCTTTTTCTTTTTTTTCTTTAAGTATTAATCTATCTATCTTTACGCTAGTAATATAAACTTTGATTCAAATAGTTTTTATCTACAATTAAAGTCATTACGTCACAACAGTGTCTGAAAAGCCTATAGTCATATAAATATTAGTAAGCAGAATGTGTCAATAGCTAATGAGTAATGTAATGACTACAGGAACTCAACGTCCGTTGGTGTCACTTTGACCTCTCGCGCTTTGGGGGTTGACAATCATTAGTTTGTGTGAATCGTGATTTAATGACTGTCATTTTAGTCCGTGAGAAAATGTGTCAACGGTGTGGTGCCAGTCATGCGATTATTTTCATTTCCATGTTTTAAAAGCCATGATAAAGTTGATGTTATGTAAGCTTACGCCAAAACCGCGACTGACCAGGAAAAAGTAAGTGAACTTCAATTTCACAATATGAAACCGGAAGAATTTGAAGAATATCAGCCCGCCGAAACTATAAGGAAGGGAAGGGGTATTCTCGAATTAAAGTTGGAGGGAATCCTGAGATATATCAATGTTTATCTCCATGGTGACTTTTCCACATCTGGAACCTTGAGGACCTGATGATGATCAGGAAAAAGTAAGGGAATCCCCACAATGGTACGTTGAGGTTTCTTAAATTCTTAAGGCTTCATTTTCTACCTCTATAATAAGATATCTAAATCAACAATTGAATTATAATCCATAAACATCTGATACTTACATGAAGTACGGCGATTTAAACAAAAGGATTATCGATTGTAAATAAAGATCGACTTATCTTTTATGCATAGCTTCATATTCCTGATCTTTTAAAACACGTATTTTGTTACAGTATTTAAATTCCGATATTTTTATTCAGTCTGCGAAGCACTTAATATAAATACGTGATAGTCGCCTTTTGAGCACGCATGGCGAATGTGAATCAATGTTATTATGCTTTGATTCCGCCTTCGTATGCATCAATGAATTTTGCATTACTTTATTGGCACATAAAGTACCGCAGGCTTTTGTTTTCCGCTGGTAGCTGAGATTTATACCAATGACATGATTTGATGCCAATGATAGGTCTTTTCCCACGTCTGCTTGAAAACAGTGATTTGAAGGAGACCTCAGAAGATTTTTCAAACACGAATCATTACCTTAGGTACAGTGTAAGAACGTAATTATTCTGTGAACGGCTTTACTTTTTAGTACTACTACTATTGGGAATTATGAGTTTTTTATATAATGAAGATTCGAATTTTATACCATTTTTAAAGATATCCGGCATCCTGGGGGCGGGACTAGGTTATTGTGGGATTTTAATCCATTAAAATCCTCTCGAAAGCCACCTCATGCATGTCGAAGGCCTCGGGATCTCCAATGGAGCGCACCGGAACCTCCTTAAACTTCTCCTTAGAGGTGAATTCCAACATTCCAGCATCTCCCATCACATCAGCGTGCGGAAATAAAATTTAATACCTGACACAACTTTTAAAACATTTAATCCGAGCATATAGGTAAGATAATTTAAACCTACAATAAATGTATGAATCAATGTAGGTATTTCAATGAAAAAGTTTAATTTTAGTAGGTTGTACCTTCTTACTCAAATTTAAATGAACAAACACTTTCACTGCGGCACCGGTCCTTTTAAAATAAATTTCGGTAAGAGGAGTCACAACTTATTCTAATTAGTTGGTACAAAATTCCAATTAGTACCGATTCGGCATCGCAAGCGCAGACGCAGGTTCCGATGCCCGCTCGGTGGTTAACATAAACTGCGCTGATAAAATTTAAGCCCTTTAATGAACTCCGGGATTGTTTTATTAACTTACTTGTTAAATAAATTTTCGGCTTTCGATTCGTTCCATCGATTTCAACTTATTCGAATTTGTATCTCATCATTTTGATTTTATCGCCAAGAACTTTGGTATGCTACCTACATTTTAATTTTAATACTTCATTCAGTCTAATTTTCATTTTTATAAACGCATTAGCATCATCTTTGTTAGCAAAACTAAAACCTAAAACAACTAAGCATAGAAATAACGAATCTATAATGTGCTTATGGCAGGTAGATCACTCTCAAATAAAACCTAAAGCACCGCTGTTCCTTCTAAACCCTCGTCCTTCGAATCCTCTAGGATTCAAAGTCATTAATGTTGAAACTAAAATAACAAACAATTTCATAAAAACTGTTCATCAACAACAACAACAAAACTCAACCGTTATCGAATCCGAACAAAAATCGTGTGATCAGAAATACTGATGATCATGCAATAATAACCCTAATGATACCTTAAGGGAAAAGGTGTTAAAACGTTTATTGGAATACGTCCAAATTTTTATTAATAGCTTTTTAACAAGCCGACACCTCATTTAAGGTGTTAACCTAAAGTTTTTCGACTGCCTTTTTTGTTTCATAAAACTGCCCAAAATTCCATTTTTGTGGAGATCGTAATTCAATTAATTCAATATTCGGATAATAATTGAGTTTGATAGACGTTAATACGGGGTTGGTCGCGACACTATCGCCTCGTCTCGTATGAACTGGGAAGCGATTCGGCAAACTGATGGCATAAATTTTATCAGACGCGACAATTTCGTATAATGTACCCCATCAAATATCCGCTGGATTCCCGTTAGCAATTATTTTGAAAAATAAGTTTGTAAGATAACGATTAGCTGGACTTTTAATCTACATGATGCTTATCACGTATCTGATGTATTATTAATTTGAGTTCATAATTATACTGAGGACAGTCGACCTCTTTGTCTGAACGCGCGTGGATCGCTCACAGCGTTGGCATACTACAATCAAGTCAAAGGCAAGTGGCAAAGCTTAATAACCCCCTAATCGAAAATTCTTGCTACCGCTATAAAATTTCACGTGCCTCAAGAAACCGTTGGTCTCCGCCCCGACCGTTTTGTGCCAATGTCGATAATTCCAGGCTAGTACGAGTACTCCGGACAAACGCTGTCCACGGGTGAATTGTGAGGGCATCGATTTATTATTGCAGTGTTTTTCAATCTTTTCGAACAACCACCCCTAAGATAAGACCCAAAATAAAATTTCCTTTTCTCCATCCGCCAACTGTATAGAACTCCTTGTATTTTTATTTAAAATCCAATAAAAACTCATCCACAGTGTACAAATAACTACTAAACTAACATAATTTATAATAGTTTGATGTCAAAAATATAAAACTAAAATAATAAAATCAATGTCATACTATAACTATGTAAAAATTATATAATATAATTTCAGTCAAACAGCCCCCCGCGAAGTGCCCCCTGGCCGAAAGTACCCAGGATATTCGCGGCGTTCCCTCACTGAATGGCGAGGGAAATGCGCTGTACTAAACTAACTAAACTTAATTAAATTGTACCTAAATTTAGATTTAGATTCATATTAATAACGTACTTTATTTTCCTTATAGAATTTAAACAAGTAGGTATAATAGGAACAGAATAATCACCCACACCACAACATGTTACTCGTACTTAGAAATGTACAAATATAGACCTAAGTTTTGCTACACTCGTATATTATTTCACATAAACGGGATTTAATTAATGTCTTCAAAGGCCACCAGAGGGGATCATGACTCACACTTTGGAAACCCCTGGATTATTGAAATAAGCCCATTGCACGAGGCTTCTTGTTCTTAAAATTGCTTATAAAATTGGCGACCGCTCGTGCCGCACACACGACGTTGTTAATGACGCCAAAAAAGTTGGACGGAAACCTTTACTTTTCAATTATGACTCAAGTTTGACATATGGAGCAATTTATCTTATGTTCTGAACCTATAGTTCAGATTTTAATAAAAAAAAACGGTAATATTAATAAGTTAGCTTTTTAGCTTTATATTGATTGACAAAGTTGAAAGATCCATAAAAAATTAACGTAAAAGCGGTTATAAAAGTGTGTTAGAAATCTAATGTCATAGGGGTTGGTTGCCACAAGGGTACTTCGATTTGAAGGCTTTGGTGGGGCCGCACGTGCCGGTCAGTGCGCGCGCGCAGATGTATCGTGACACCTGCCTTGACGGTCAACCATCTCTTTCACACGTCTGAAATTTGATATTTGCTTCTCTTTCTACTGAGCTTTTAATTCCAGCAAAGTAAGCCTACCATGGTCAGACCAGAAATTTAACATTATGTGACCTGTTTCTTAATGATTGTTCTAAAATAGTTCGCGGCACTCATTGGTATTCCCGGAGCGATGTTACCCTACAGTCTATGACCATGTTTAATACTGGAACTCCCAACATGTTTGGTAACTTGTCCTGGAGCGTGCCTAGCTAGGTTAGGTACCATCGTGTGTCGGATGAAGTCGGATCACTCACTCACTGGTGATTTTTATTGTTTTTTATTGTTTAAGTAGCAAAGGGGGTAGAACAAACGGGCCAGCTGATTGTAAGTGACCAGTGGATCTTATCTCATTATAATATTACTAGAGTGTTTTTAATGCGCTGGTACCCCTAGAGGACTTAGGTGAAATGTCTCATGTGCCGATAATTACCTGGCTCTCTTACTCTTCAAACATGAATACAGCAATATAAGCATTGCTGTTTTGCTGCTAAAATATAAACTTTCCAAGGTTGACTCTGCACTAAGTCATACCAACTTCAAAATAATGTAGAATAATTGCTTCTGTTATCTTTTCAATCGTCTCTACATCGCCGTGAGAAGAAAACTTTGATAAATTTTATTTACATTTTAACTAAGGTAATAGTTAATGCAGCACAGATTTTTGTATCACTATGTGTTTGCTTATTGCATGCATATGTTTTGTAAAGTGTTAATCAAATAAAGATTTTCTGTTCTATTCTGTTTCCTTACTCTAGTTTTAACATGAAAAGGGAGGCTGTCGTTTCATTAATTCTGATTTTATAAAGAGTTTCATTTCTCAGTTGCAAGGGAGCCGAAGCAAATCTTAATAAAACGCGATGAGGCAGTAATATGACCTTGATTGATGACTGCAGTATTGACAAAGACCCAGCATGACCTACCTCTTGCTGGGAGGATTGGACACAGTAGGGCATCACCAGCAAACCACACAAATAAGAAGATATGGCCACGGAATCAATAACGACGGCATAATTGAATTAGATTATTATGACATATTATTATATTAATTATTTTGTTTAGGTAGAATAACAATTTATTCATTAAAAATACAAATATACAATCCGTAATATCACAAAAATCTTTCGTCAAAACATTAAATTATTATATAGGAAAATTATGTATGAAAGAATTTGTATTTTTTTTAAATAATTTAGTATTAAATAATTGTATATGTATAATTAAATCGTTTTATGCCTACTTTATAGGTGGATTGTAAACATGTTATTGTAAACAATCTTTATAATGAATATGAATGACACGGCTCAGCCACTGCTACAACAACATATTCTGAATCTGAAATGTCACTGTGGGCTAGACAATATACTACTTACTGGCATTTTTGTAATACTTTTATGTTACTAAACTATAATTATGTGTATAGTACACAAAAAACATAAAAGTATCAGTAAGTAGTATAAAGTCTAGCTCTAAGCTAGAGTGATATTTTTATCATAAGAAGGAAACCCTTATGCTAAGGATCATAATTATTTGAGAATCAAATATATTCACACTAGTCAATTGAAGGCTGCTGAGCCTACAGCATCCTACGAACGCAAATACAATGATCTAGAATAGGTGCTGGAGGATTTACATTCACGTCATTTATATTTCAGGAACACAGCTCATCTTTTCATTTCTATGCTCCGTGGCCGCAGCCGATCGGTAGCGTGATGTGATGATACCAATATGTCATTCCCATTTGATGAGTTCTAACGGTCACCCCTTAAACCGTGACATAAAGAGTTTGTGATCTTAAAATCCGTTACAATCCAATGCCACTCTTTTTAATTGCCTGTTTGATTTATTTGCCCGAGATTAACTTTAGTAAGAGAAAAAATATATTAGCAAAACACGGAGGAATGTGTTCGTGATTAGTTTTAGGTATTGTGATTATTTATTTGTTCAGTAGATATTAGTCAAAACTGTATTTTTCGCTTTAACTTCATTATGTTTCTTCTGGCATGTAAATTCATTTGATTTCATCGTTCCATTGTTGGGCATGTACTCCCGAAGGTAAGTCGACAATCTGCAAAAAAAAAATCTATAATTAATCAAACCATAGTACATAATTCTTTCTAATGGGTAACATGACTGATTGTGATTACCATCAGTTGACTTCAAAAATAAAACTAGAGTAATTTGGCGCCATTGCCGCACCACCGTTCCGCGAAACCTTAATGCGTGTGCCAATTATAATATTTTGTTACAACGTTACAAAAACTAATTTCATATTATTACCACCATCACGATGCTCTACGAATAATAGGCGACTTTATTAGATAGGCTTCCGAATTCCTTTATTCTTTTTGTTCACTCCGCCCTGCACGGCGAGGCTGAGTCATTTTTTCCTTCACATTATTAGATACTACCTTTTATAGTATGAAAATTCGTTAATTAAACAAAAATATGAATCCATTCTTCGTGGTTAACGCCTTTTTTGTTAAAGGATATTGCCGCTCATCAATTTAATGACTTATTTTTGAGGTTTAATAAAGCTTTTTAAGATACAATCGTGGGTCATTATTAGGTACATAGCATAGCATAACTCTCACGTCCATAATCCGGAGTGGGTAGACAGAGTAACCAATCATTATAGATACATTTATTATTTTTAGGAATATAATAAAATGCAATAATCTGTTATCAGGATATCTATTTTATTTGTATAAATGATAGGTGTGGAGTCACTTTCCACCGCAGAACACAACTGAAAAACATTTCGCCAAAAATACATTTTAATTTTGATAAAATGTCACGATGCAATTATACAACTTTACAGCTTTAATTACCGTTACAATTTTAATTTAAAATCATTAAAATGTAATGTTTACTGCCACAATCATAAACTTCATCGAGATCTAACATTTTACCTGAGACCACCAGAGAGTACGGAAATTCGCTCAGACGTTACAATTTAATTAAGACCGCGGCTCTAATTAACGTTTCCTTGGACCATAAAGGTTTGATCTTTCACGAGCGGTTGAGCAACGATTTGTTAGCTTTTTGGTGACAAATCTATTCCCATCATAGTTCGAGTAAAGTTTAACGAAGCCTAAAATTCGTAGCATCAGAATACGAACAGCTATGCCGAAAAAGAGTAAAGATTTTAACGAATAAAATGCTTTTCTTAACAAAAGACGTGAAGTTTATTCCATTCATTATCGGAAGACGGTATAAATGACCGATATTTTATCTTAAGAAGAGATCACCATGCCACCGAGTAAGTGATGTCTTAATAATGACATGAGGTTAAATATCGTGAGACACATCTCGAGACATACAAAACCGAACGTCACGACAAAAGAACAGTGGCCCAAGTATTTTGTCACTGTTTAACTGATTCAATCAGTATCTCGGTCTACAAGAAATTGTAGCAACAAAAAACTGGTCAAGAGCGTGTCGTTTACGCACATGGTTCGGTTTCTTAACCGTTCTTGATAGAACGATTAAGAAATTTTACGGTTATTTTTCTGTTCTGATGAACAGAAAATTATTTTTTCTACTTCCATTTGGTAATTTGTTCAATATAAAACCACAATCAGCAACATAAACTACTTCATTCCTAAGGGTCGTTAAGTAATGAACGTCGCAGTGTCGTAATATTCATTACGACACCGCAAATGAAAATAAAATTGTGTCATAAATAAATAAAAGTTATTACAATTTATAATACTTAAAAAAAAAATTTTTTTAATAAATAAAATAAAAAAATGTCACAAATATTTAAACAAAATCACGAGACGACAACTTAGACCAGGTACTGGTTGTGGACGGAGTTTTGACGAGCTGTCATGGCGTGTTGGACGCTTCACAATAGTTTGTATTTTTAATTATTTAGGTATTTCATGGTCGTAGAAAAAGTATTGTATGCAACTCCACGTAATTAGCCATTGTAAAACTCGTTTTTTCTACGATTGGGATCTATCTCTGCAAACTACTATTGCGATCGATTTCATTTTTTTCCAAATTAACTACACCATAACTTTGATACTGGATCCGTTATGATTTTCGTTGAAAGTAGTATTACCATTTTTTTTCAGATTTTTTGTAACCGTATTAAAAAGTTAAAGAGAGTTCTTAGTTTACTACGGAACTCTAAAAAGGGGCACCGACGTCCTTAAAGGGGTGATTGAAATTTTTATTTCTATGGTATGCGACTATCTTCAGGTAGGTACTTTTTATTGTATCATAAAAATAAAAAGACCGTTGGTAAATCTTTATTAAGGTAAACGTAATATTAATGCATGTTGTCATGAAAAAGATGGATAATTAATAAAAAATCAGTTCCAAAAGATACCACACGCAACTACTAGATAATTGATGTAAAAAAAGTCTGTGATCCACTGAAACGTATAATTTGAAATGTTTGAAAGAAGACATCAAATCAATTGTTTTGATAGAAAGGGTTTGTTTTTATAAATCAATCGTATTATTAATTTTAATTGGGCATGTAAGTAACATCTGCTTGTTTGGATTTGAAGGTAGCAAACAGGTTCGTGTAATTATTATGATAATAAAACAACTACGAACTAAAATAAATAATAACTTGTAAGCATGTATAACAAGCCATACAATTCAAGTGTAACTTGCATGCAACTTGAACAAGTATTGTAAAGAATTTACATAAACAAAAGAGCCGCACCATCGTACGGTGTTATGTTCATTATTACTCGTATATTCCGCCACCCAACGAGCAAAGCGCTGAATAAAATATCAATTAGAGCAGTTTTTGAACGGGAAAAAATAAGTTTATTTCTCAATTTCGCTAAGTGAATCCGTAGCTCGTATATTGGCGTATGTCATTTGCTGTTTTTGCATACGCGATGTCGTCAGTTTGGGCGGTAAGGTAATGAGGAAAGAGAAGTATTTATTACAACGTGGGACTTTTAAGATCAAGTTGTCTGTACATAAATGAATCTCTTCTACTTGCATAATGAAGATAATGTTAAATCAAGCGTCTTATAAATTATTGTATTGGAATAAATTTAACGCTAAATAAATTGCAAAATAATTAAGTACCTGTAAAGTGCAGCCTTAATAAATAATTTAAGTAACAAATAAAGTTATGATATTAAAGCTTCTTCCTGTAAATAGTTCTGAAAACCTAAACAATACTGTAAACTAAAAGATTTCCTATTGGTTTTACGGGGCTATAGTTTGTTTTCTTTAGACAATATGATGCTTGTTACTCGTAGAAGACAGAACATTATTATTATTTATGAACATTGATTAACTCTTGTTTTTTTTCAATGATTGATATTGTCCACGGGGAAGTACTGCCTTAGTTTGTCTGATATTACTTACTTACTTACACCGCTGGCGCAGCGACCCGAAGTGGATCTTGGCCTCCGATACCAAAGAGCGCCATCGCTCTCTCTCCTGCGCAGTCTCGAGCCAGTCAGGCGCCCGGAGCTCCCGCAGATCCTTCTCCACTTCATCGCGCCAGCGGCATCTGGGACGTCCGACCGGACGTGGTCCGTGGGCGTCCCACATACGCTCGTTTAACGGCCCGATCCTCCCCCTCCTAGTGATGTGTCCGAGCCATCGGAGTCGAGCCGTTTTCGTCTCTCCTATGATGTCTGATCTTAATGCAATTTAATTTTTACTTAATTTCTTACCTAAACTTAACTTAAATTTCTGAACCTTTGTGGACAATAGTAGTAACTAGCAGATGGCAACGATTTCTATGACTGGACAAGTACTGAACTTCAATTTTTTTATATATTTGGTAAAACAATTAATTCCTAAACGGAAAATATATATAATTTGTCGTGGATCACATTATTGCCAATTTTACCCTAACTTCTATTTTAAATAATTTCATCTTTTTAGAACTAAAAACTTGCTACAGTAAACTTACTTAAGACTAAACGATTTTTTGTACGACAAGCTTTTTGTCTTCCGTGTTCCGTCACAAATTAGTTCAGAAATTCCTTTGGATGTGTTGTTATCATTTATTCTGTGGTGCTGTATGGATCTCGAGACAATATAAAGCAGAATTCTGTTTACAACCAGTTTCCGCTGCAGATATAATTAAATAAATTCACATTGTGTTTAATGCATCTCGTTACTAATAAAGCGGTTTAAATATCTTCTCCTTAAACGTCTCAAGTGCAGTTCTTGGTGTTTTTAGGCTTTGCGACAATGTCGGCTGGTACGTGTAAACAACGGACCACGGTAACACGTGTTTTTTGTACTTTGATTTATCGCTTTATGTTTCAGAAGTGGTTTTTTACTTGCGCCACACGCAGCCATTGTAAGGTGGTCGCGATATGCAAATTGTGTGAAAAATTACAATTTTGACTGGATTCACGCTCGCTTTTCGCCGAGTACCTACCTACTCGTACATCTCAGCTTGTGAGAAAATATAGAGACTGAATAACATTGCGCCATGACGTGATACCAAAAAGTACATTTTGAGAAAGTTTTGACCACGTGGGTAAGGATATTCTGAGAATGACCCATTAATTAAATATGCCATTATTATACCTACCTTTGACATACAAAAACACGACTTAGCATTCGAAACCATACTAGTTTTTACTAATTCTGTCTGTAGATTACCTTGACTATGAAAGTATTTTGATTCGTAAAGAAGTTCTATATTATTTAGCAAATCTAAATTTAAACTTATTTAGCTAAAAGGATAAAAATAAAAAATAAATTAATTTTAGAAAAATTACGAACTAAATAAGTAGAAAGATAACATCTGATCACGTCTCAAATCTCATCGATGTTAATGAAGTTTCTAAACGAGATTATAAAAGTGTATTAGCCAAGTCAGCGGTTAACGACTTTGGCACATGACAACATTGCAAATGCCAAGATTTTGTAATGAAGCTGTAAACGTCAAATATCAAAGTGGTCGATAATACTGTAACGAGATACTCGTATCAAGGAATGCCACAACATTCGCTACCCTTTAATTGACAGCTTTTACTTAACCCCTCCACTGCTGCAGTTTCTAATCAAATCGGGTTCTTACTTGTTTTGATTTTCCGATAGGCTTTTTCAAATCACTCAGTGTAAAGGCAAGTTTCGTTTCTTTAAATTTTTTTGTTATAGATGTAATGTGTTTTAATTTAATGACTTATAATCTTAGACCCTATGCACACCAAGTTTTTTATACGCGCTACAAACGAGATTCAGACGCAGCCAGTAAACCTTTGCACACGTAGATCCGCGTTTGTATCGATACAAACGTGCAGGTAACGGTCTGTATCGCGTCTCAGCGTGTTTCAATCAAAACAAACGCACCTTAAACGCGCTTCTTGCGCGCGTTTGTATTGCAGTATCATCGATACAAACGCAAAGAATCTGCTTTTTAGAGTTCTACGGCGCCGTAAACGCGCAGACGAGGCGCGTTTCGATAACGTCGTCTGCGCGTTTACGGCGTCTGCGCGTATAAAATACGCGGTATGCATAAGCCCTTAGTAAGTATAGTATCAATAAAGAACCATTCATCTTTCGACTGTGACCAGTTCTCAAAATTAATTATTAATGCCTGTCTAGTTTTACATTTAAAATTAATCCATTATTATTAAGTCATAATAATAGAACGCATGTCGTGCAACATGGTTTAAAACCGTACCAATTCATATTTTATAAGCAGTAAAATGTGCACGGAAGGGTTAAATTCCTACTGCGGATTATTTTGGAACTGGACTCCAACAAGCTTATCAGGTTTCTGTATAAAATCTACTACTTTATTAAGTGGAGAACTTTTACATTCGAATAATGGTCAAGCATTCCCAATAAACGACTGAATAATTCCAACACTTGAATTTTGTGATCTTGCTCTCTTAATATTTTATAATACATAGTTATAATAATATTGTGATTATTTACGAATTTACAATCAAATCAAGAATACAATTTCTTGAGGTTTGAGGCATGCGTTTTTATTATTATTGCGTAATATAGTAAATAAATACTACAATAGTTTTATCTTAATAACTAGACATTATTGAAATTTAAAATCGATTTATTTATTGTGTTATTGTAGTGGTTTGGTTACAAATGACATTATTACAGTTTAGATCTCATTATACAATGCTTTTAAGTATGGCCAATAATTTAAGTTATGAACATAAGAAAAAAAATAGTTTACTTCCATATATAAGTATTTTCCAGTATAATTATAACACAATCAGCTGAATATTGAAAAGCAATAGCTTCTATTTTTATAACCAGCTCCTAAGTTCACACAGTGGGTCGGAACACCCCGCTGACTGCGCCTGGGCATCATGGGGTGTGCGTTACGACCGGCAAAACGTTTTTACCGTATAACCCGACCGTTTGTAATTGAGGGAAATGTGTTATTTATGCATCACTTCTACGATGGGATTGCCATGCGTCCTTGTTTACCAGGATTAAACTTCTTGCCTGGTTGACCTAGTTCATTTCCGCCTTTCGGCGCAAAATATTCAAAACGCGATATTTCGCGTCAACCGATCAAACTCTAAAAACGGATATTTTACGCAACTAGTAACTACGAGCTGTTTTTTTACTTTGTTTATAGGTTGTGTCTTTCGCATATTTATTTACTGGACCAACCCGAACCGGACTTTGACATCTATCACTCCTCATCGATCATGAATGCCACTGCCTATCCTTCGTAATTTCGGATACGTCGGGAAATGTCGGGAAGTGTCTTCACACAAGCATAAGCTGAGTCAGATGCCTATTGCTATAAGTGTAATTATATTATTATCGAGTGAATTGAATACTCAGGTATTATTTTTCTTTGTAGCAATAAAGTGTTTTTCATTCTTTCTTTCATTCAAATGTCGAAGTCAAGGCTTCAAATTACGTCCAAGTCGCGAAATGTTCAAGACGTAAAATGTCCAAGTCGCGAAATGTTCAAGACGTAAAATGTCCAAGTCGCGAAATGTCCAATATCGTCCATAGACGTAGAAAATAAAACCTCTATCAATCTTATTCAACTATCTATTTTTGTCAAAAGTTAACAAAATGTATCGCCTTTTAGTATCCTGGTCTAGCCTCCCTTATTATGGAAACCCTATTTTAGACGGACACCCCACTAGGGCATCATTTTAATTGATCGGCATTTCATCAATAATCACATTGTTATAATACAATTTTTTGTTTTGCTCCGCCGAAGTAAGATTAAAACGAATTATAATGGCAGTAACATCGAGACGATCGTTTAAAAGTGCTGCAGCTTTTTCGTATCATAAAAATGTTTCACTGGTCAGTTTTGCATCGTGTCTGCTTATATACCAACTTGCTAATATTGTAAGGAGACGTATTTCTACATACAAGAAACAAATGACACTATTCGTAAAACGAAACGTCTAACGAGAGAGCTGAGGCTTTCGCGGGGGCAACTGTCATTCGTCCTTCAAATTAGACTTGTCACTGGACAAAGGATTGCAAGTTCTTTCTCCTCTTTAATTAACTGTAGTTGCTAATTGCATGTGCTATCTCTGTTACAAAACAGAGAATGAATTTGAATGAATTTTTGCTGGTTTGTTAAGAAAGCTGGTTGCTTAACCAACCAGTATAAATTCAGTCCATTGTACTTACCATCGATCATCACGAACCAACGATACCTATCTTTCTTCACCCTGACGGAAACCTTACCGACAGTATCATTTGTTCGGAAATGCCTTGGCTTATAACACACGGCCTCATCGATACTTTACGTTTCTGAAAAACGTCACGACCGTTTGTCATCAATGACGTTCCCTTTTCATATAAATCCCAAATCACAAATATGTATTGTATCTTGTAACTCCGTATTCTGCACTGCGATTTGATTGCAATTTTTACGCTTTCATTATCATTCCATACAAATTTAGCTCGCTGCCTTATACATATTGATGTTACGCGTTCTAAATACATTTTGACTTTTAATTAGTGGCGATATCTTCATTAGCGAAGACTGAGATAAAAACCGACGACAAAACTCATGTGAACTCGGGATCGGGAACTCGAATCCTATTTTATTCATTTACAGCGTCGTAAAAGCTTAGATTGCTAATTAGTTTTATGGTTATTTCATTCAACTGACAAACCCATGATTTTAAAGATCTAATTTCACGTAAAGTTTCCGGCAACCTTATTTCGTCACACAATAAAAATTCTGCTCCACCATTTTATGTGAAACTGAAAATTATGTATTAAATTGGCTGAGGATATATGAAATACTTTGACGTCCAAATTAATATTATGATTATTTGCATTACATGGGTACAATCAGGAAAAGTGAATTTTAGAGATTTTTTGTATTTAATGTTTCCTTAATGTTTAATAGACTTCGATAGACAGTGGATGGAGCTGGTCTGGTTCTTCTATTAGGCGTTTCCAGGAATTACAATAGACCCATAATAAGTATACAACTCACCTTGACTGGATTTGAGCTGCGTGTCATGGAAAAGAGCTAGGCCACGTGGTGTCCAACAGTGCACATCAGTTTTCTCACTAATGACAAAGCTTTGGCTGGGCAATTTATTACACAAACATAGTTCACATATAAATCGAAGAAAATTGATCAGAAATATTGAGAAAAACCACATAAACCGAATTTTTAATTGTCCATCGTAGATTTCGTGTGGTCGAGGCAGGATGGCAGCCGATCGAGAGTCCTCCACCACTCGCACACCCGCATGTCGCTGATATTGTAGGATACCCACTTATAGGTAAATTATAATGCCCGAACACTTAATAAATATTCCTTTTTATGACTGTACTTTTTTCACACAATTAAAAAAGCAACTGCCCTGTCTTAATAATGTGTAATCATTTTAAATTACACATTGGTTCCTTTGAAAGACTTTCTTTTTTGGAGCACTGGGGACAATGAATGAAATCACGATCATTGACGATCGACTACAAAGTTGTTGTCAAATTGCAACTTGCCGAATTTAATGACAACCGTAATTAGAGCTGATTTCATCATAACATCAATTTTGGTAATTGTTGTTTGATTTTTATTGATGTAATATTTAAGTACCTACCTACGTATGTTTGTGATGAAAAGCACTAACAATAATGAATTTCGGTGTGCTTCGGTTAATGTATGTACTACGACTGTAGTAAAACAGAGATAGGAGCCGATTTTACTCGATACCTGAATGTTTGAATAAAAGCTCACGCAATAATAAAACAATAATAATAATAATTCGCTCTAGGCTGACCCCAGAAATGGGAGAAAACCTCACAGGTAAATAAATAATAATTTTAATACGTATTTGTAAACATTATGATAGTAAGAGGCGATCCTCATTTTATACTATTATAAACTTATATTGCATGTACTGGTGATTATAATTTGTAACACATAAGCAATAAGTAATGCCCAATTACTTACATATTTTTTTAAATTGGGGTTCAACTGGGATTTAAAATCATTAAGTACCCACTTAGGCATAACTATAATTAATAAATTGGCATCTTCCATCAAATTAATATCAATAAGAGCTCGTTGATGTCTTTTGTATGAAGAGAACAAAAAGTCAAAAACTTCTAAGTATACCTTTTATTTCTTGTAAACGATGCATGATAAGATTTTATTTCGAATCAAATCACGTCCCTACTTACATCCCATAAGCCTATGACTTCATGGGTCCGGTTCCAGCCACGGTCCGGTTCCCTACAAATAACATGCGCTTAACTCTCCCCCCACTTGAAATCAGCGCTTTGTGATTGGTTGCAGTGAACTGAACCATAGCTGGAACCGGACCCATGAAGTCCGAGGCTAAGGGCGGAATGCCCCCAATTCTCGAAACAATAAAAATCTGGCGCCAACTTGTCACAGATTATGACACGTTTCACGTAATGACGGTGAATTGACACTACGTGACAATAGTCGAGGATTTCTTTCGTTTTTGTCACGCAAAAGTAAAAGTTCCGACCGTTTTCATAGTAGCGCGTATTCGGAAGCTAAACTGTTGCGTGTGAGTAGAATAATAAGTGAAGGTATTATGTTTATGAATGGAAGTGGTTCCGAGTAATCGTTGTCGTTTTGGGGATGGAAGCCGTACGTGTCTTTTCTCATATTATTATAATTCATTATTATTATAATTTATATAATATATTTGCATATAGCATATAGGTGCACTTTAAAATCGATTCAAGTGTAAAGAAACTAAACTTTAAAAATGTAATAAAAACAGCCGGTAAATTTTTATTTCAACTCTACTCGTATCTAGATTAAAATTCTTGTTTATTATTTGAGTTATATTAAATTCTAATAAGAAATAATTGAATGAAATCCTATACGAGGCTTCGAAAGTAGCCCTTTTCAAACTTGAAAATAATTTGGTATTTATACGAATGAAAGTTTTTGATGTTTTTACAGGATTTTTCTCGTTCTACTACATTATATTTAAAGATCGGCAGTGCTTAGATATAATAGAGTGCACCATGTAGTGGACTTCTACGTGACCTAATTTTTGATATGAATGTCTTACGTAAGGTTCTTACGTTATCCAAGAAACATTGTGTAACGAAAAATATGTACATGAGAGCTTCTTGTGACGAAAGTTTAAGAGCTAGAAAAGTAATAGTTATACCATCGTAAAGATCGGTCTGACGACTTGAAATAAATATATGCTCGACCCCCCCTCGGCTCCCTTGATGGCGCCATAGGCCGCGCAAGTGAACACTGAAAATGAGGTGTTGCGCGGTTAGCGCTCAGTTTCAAGTGAGCTAGCGTCGAATCTACTCGACGGATTTGGACCAAATAAACTGTATTTTCAAGAATAGAGTATACGCTATGGTTTGACGTTAAGAAAAAACAGTTTGTGATAGTAATAAAGTTTTAAATTGCAAGTGAAAATGGCAAGGTCGATAAATAGGCTAAAATTAACAGATTAAACCCCGTTTGCGACCGACCAAAACCACTTTCGGTAGCGGAGAGGATACGTCTTCATCGTTTAAGAAAGAAAGAAGCCAAGAAAAATGACACCGGCTCGAACCAGGTTGACCAAGATTGTGAGCGCCGAGGATGAAATTTAAATTCATGAAATAATAAAACCATCAGTAGTAGCCCCGACTTCTACCCACGCCGATTTGTTCATATCGATCTCTAA
Organism: Hofmannophila pseudospretella; assembly: GCA_947369225.1. Lineage (NCBI taxonomy): Eukaryota > Metazoa > Arthropoda > Insecta > Lepidoptera > Oecophoridae > Hofmannophila > Hofmannophila pseudospretella. Next base: position 9,941,664 of record OX376316.1, read on the forward strand.
AACACAGATTTTAAAAGTAGCAATGGCACATAATAATAATATAAGTCGGGCTTTATACCTACTTCACCCACTTTATGCAGCATTTAATTTAATACGCATGCGCTCTAGTTACAGCCTATGAACAGTACAAACAACAGACAAGCTAGAACCTCTGCGACGTGATTGGAGGAACTCGTAAAGAAAGGTCAAAGAGGCACCAATAGGAGGCTCTGATGCAACAATAGGCATGGTTAGCGACGCCTGTAACGGTACTCTGATTAGATGAGCTTAGTTTATAGTAGACAAGGCTACTATGGAAGCTAGTTTACATTTACTGGAAGGAAATTGTAGTATTTAATGTTAGTCTGTTTATAGTTAGGAATAGGTAAATCAGATAAGGAATAGTGAAAGTTTGGTGTAGTGGTGTGCGTAGTGATCATGTAAAAGAATGAGTAAAGAGTCGAACTAAAGAAAAGTTGTTTGTATTTTAGTGCGCTCTCTATTTGTTTAATCAAAACTCTAGGCGTTAAACATATACAAGAGGCGTGCCGGCAGCGGCAGCGCGCTACCAGCGCAACGTCAGCGCGCTGCCTCTTTATGTTTTGCACCCGTCGCTTTCATACATTTTGTATGCAAGTAGATTAAGAGGCGGCGCGCCGGCCTTTGTGCCCGACTTCCACCCCCTTCAAACTATTTTCATACAAAATAGATGAAAGTGAAGCGGCGCAATACATACACAAGAGGTGTGCCGACCGGCGTGCCGTCTGCCGTGTGTTTGTTTTGCGCTTTGGGCGCATCCTATATACTCTTAGCCGCAAAACAGACAGAGGAGGTGCGCTGACGGCACGCCGGTCGGCACACAAAGAGAGGCGGCGCGCTGACGTTGCGCTGGCAGCGCGCTGCCGGCACGCCTCTTGAATATGTTTTGCGCCTTAGGCAGAGCATAATCTGAAGTTGAATGACAATTGCAATCGTCATCTATCGTATATATGATTACCCAAACATATACCGATGACTCTTACCTAATTACCTATACAGTGCATAGATATGAGATATAAGTTTCAATACCTACTCATATACCAATAAGAATCTGATAGGTAAGCTATAGAGTTAGCATTTAAAACGGGATTCTTACAATTATTTTTATTTTGAGTTTCCGATTGAATGCGGCATGGTAACGCAAAGGAACTCTAAATAATAAAAGATCCTGAAAAGAATTCCTTTTATTTGCTAATTTTAAATATGCCTACGAAAATTTCAGAGTTTTATATAATATGCTGTTATATTTCTAATAAGAATATGCAAAAGATCATCATTGTATGGACAGGAATAAAAATCAATTTGAACTGTAAAAATCCTGTAATTAAATGGCGCACGTGGGCACACAATATGACATATCGCATGCCGCAGGCGTTTGGTTAATTAGAGCTCGGACACAGATTAAATATAAGTTATTTTGCGCTCTCTAATTTAAAAATCCATCATACTCATACGTCAAAGTCGGGAGGAAAGTCCCTGTTCGTGTTCGCCCACGCTTAGATTTCGTATAACTAAAGGCGCTTGTACACAACGCATGTAGGTAACTGGAGCAAGTAGCTTGCTTCGCCACTGTGCAAATTTAATTTAGCTAATCACACGGTGTAACTTGAGCAGATGCCTAACATGCATCGTATACAAGGATCTTACGTCACTTGAAAATCAAGACTTGCATTGCGATTAATGTCTATACTCACCAAAGATTTTGAAATAGTAGTAGAAGATAATAATAGTAGTAGATTTTGTAATTGTAGTTTGCTCGCTAGAGAAGTTTTGTATGGAAACCGACTCTGCCAGTTGACCATTGTATGAGACTTGTCCAAATTATATGGGCACTTTCCAAACCCTCTCAGTGCTCACGCCTAGCTCATATCACCAAAAATGCTTTACTTAAATGAAGATTCTTTGTGGGTTTTATCACCGTACATAGCACATACTCGTAAAATCAACTTCTATCGCCAACTCGAAATAAAAACAGTAATTAATATTAAATACGATTCAACAGCAAAGATCTAAAAGATATTCGTTTGATGAAGTTCTGCCATTTGTTTGATAAATGAATAATCGGCACAGATGAGCGCGAAATAAAAACAAAATGTAATTGCAACAGTGTCTTGTGCGAACTTTAAACCTATTGGAAATAAATAAAAATACTACGACGTTTAAATACAGCCATGGTCCCTATGCAAAGTACAGTCGAACGCCGATTTATGGACTTATTAATATTGTAATGAGATTCGCCTCAAACTTGAACCTATACCAAGAATAGTCAGTTACTTAACCCTTACTCCGCTGGCGTAGCGACCCGAATTGGATGGACATCGATACTAAGGCTCGCACTTCACGAGGCCGATTCCTGCTCCGGTTCCAAGGTTCCATCGAACCGGAGCTCCTGTAACGGACCATAGAAGTCCGGTTCCTGTTGCAGTTCCAGTCTCTCCACCTCGTCTACCTAGCCTAGGAATGCCTTATAGGTCTTCATCCGTTCGGCTACCCAACGCTCTCACGGCTGTCTGATTCTCATCCATTCTCAAGACGTGACCCAGCCATCGAAGTCGAGCTGCTTTCGTTTCACCAATTATGTTCGGCTCAACAACCAGCTCATCAAATTCGCTTGAGATGGCTGAGAATAGTTAGTGAATTTAATTTTTATGATAGAGTAAGGGAATAAAAAAAACTGCAAACATACATTCACGTAAAGAATTAAGTGGCCGTCCTATCTTAGATTGCTATGCAGAGCTATCATGTAGGCCCATTTAATCAAATGCCCTTCTGCGATAGCCCGAGCGCCCGAGGCGTGGCTGGACTCAACTGGACTGTTCCCTTATATTGGCCGCGAGTGTACGCGAATGCGTATGTCGCGTGGTTACGCGCTATTAAGTGTGTCGGGCGCCTTGCTTGCTACTAGTCGACGGTACCCCATAAATTACACGAATTATACACTGTGGCGGCCGACGCGAGCTTGTGATATATTGTGGTATGGCAGCCACGTAGAAGAACTTCGTGTCAGCGGACGCGAAATTATACACCCAACCGCGATGTTTGCGCCCAACATCACTAATACCCGTATACAAATGCCTCGTCTTTTATTTGCGATTGTTATTTCGTAAATGATAGGCCTTCACGGCTAGGGAAGTTATTACTGGTCCTAGCGTTATTTCGCTAGAGAAAGCAACGCGACGTTTGTTTCGATGACAATCTTAATCTGTCTGTGTCACTAGGCGAGGTATTATCATTTGTATAGCTTGTAACTCAAAACTAAATACGACTTCGATGTTAATTTAAATTGAAGAAATACATTTAAAATAACTTAAGCTTTTACTAGCTTTTAAACTTTTATTTACCTACATGGACGGCATCTTTTAAGGGTTTGTAATAAGTAATAATTATTTTAATAATACATGGACTGTGCGAAATTAATTCGTGAAACCGATGTGGTTATTAAAAATGTCAATAAATTCAAGAATTGACAGCGTAATTGCACGAAGGCCTATTGAAAATATCACGTACCTCTAAAACGCTGGTTGCGAGTGAAGCCCGCTACCTTTCTCATTCCATTAAGGATTTAATCCAATTAAATTATCAATCAAGATTTAAATTGCACATTGTGTTCATTAAGATTGCATTATCTTTGACACTACAAAAGTTGCTTACATCACCTTGGGTCTGATCCAGAGCCAGTAGCAGCTACCGGGTATATTCATTAAAATGAATACAGAGGCTTATTATATCTCTCGTTATTCATTGAATAATAATACTGGCCAATAATAGATTCTCAATGTTGACTGAATTTTTACTTTCATTTTCTCTTGAAATTAGGTACTTTCAGGTTACTTAGGATAAGTAAAAGAAAACTAGTGACATTTGTGGTGTTTTGGTGAGAAAAACAATTATAACAGCAAAATTTCAGGTATTTGTCATGTGATGAACTGATTGGCTTGCTACAGAAATGAATCATCTCCTTTCAACCTGTACTCAACTTCTCTTTCAATATTAAGTTTGGGCTTTTAAAAAGTAATAATTTCATCTTCTAAGAAACGAAATGTATAATTATTCGTCTTATTATAGCTATTAACATTATGACTACCATCAACAGGAGCCAGTCTGGTGTTTCACTCTTACATCTCGGGAGTATCGATCCAGATACCTACTGCATCATCGATTGTTATGGTCGTAAAAGCCGACGTGATCGGTATCAAGCTTGTACAGTCAACCGCGCTATTACGGTGAAACGGATTTCATGTATTTTTTATGTGAAATATCAGGACGTAATCTAATGCCTCACCGACACTATACTAAACATTATGCTCCATAAACTATAAAAGTATCATTTTTAATAACTTTTCTTTATAAAGACTGCTAACTTACCTAATAAAAAACGGTACATAACAATTAAAATCATACTTATATCATAATAATAACAGTAATAATAAAACAAAAAAATTAAGCTTCGTGTACGATGTACAATCGGTCACTTCACACATGTAGGACATAGTATCAGAGACTATATTTAGATTCTTCAGAAAATACAGCATCGATTCTTAAAAAAATTCCACTAACATGCTCTCTTTACGAAGCTCATTTATTTCCATAAATATTTCCTTTAATTCTCAAAAGTTTACATTAAACGAGTATTTCTTATAGGCACTAACTAGAATGGTTCATAGTATAGAGCGGTTATTTATCCGATTACAGTATGTTCCACGGCACAATTCGAAAACTTTCTGACAAAATCATAAGAAATGGGCTGCAAAAAAAAGGAGTCCTTGCTAGATATGTAGTATTAATTTTCATCTATAATAACAGTGTCGTATTTTATAAATCTGTGGAGTAGTTTTTAAATCTCAACATATTTTTACCTTGGATACCTTTAGCTATACATGTGACTGTACTAGTCTCGCGTATAACAACTGTGAGAGATAATAAGCGAATCGAAGAGAAGTTTATTATATTTATAATTAATGGCTTCATACCTGTATACAAGTTAGGTACGGCCTTTAATCTCGCGATTCGTTTCTGCTAATTGGTTGTTTGCTACTGTTTTAAACGATTATAAATTTTAATATACATTTGGTGAAAAATAGTAACTGCTAACATAACAATTTTTTGGGAACTAAAAACACTCTTATAAAAAAATTACTAAAAAAATACTCTTTGAAATATGATTATTCTTTTCACTGCAAATAATTACCTACGTACTATTTCTTTTTCTCCAGATTATTATAATATAACAAGAAAAATTAAATTCTATAAAGATTTTGAAACTTCAAGTGAACATACAACTAATATGGATGGAGCGCCATCTATTCTAGTTATAGTGAAACTTACCAACAATTCACGACCCCTTATGAAGTACCTGATAACCAACCCGCATCCCTTCGTTACATAACTGCATAGGGGTGGATGCGAGTTTAGCGCCACCTGCTAGCGCTACTGGGCAAACAGTTACAGGTGGGAAACTTTGTTTATCGATTTTAGTTTCCTTCATTAGGGGTAGCATATAGATGGCGGTAGAGAGGCTGTTTAAGGGATGATTAATTTGTATATTACGTTAGATGATGACTCATTGCTTACTTGGTCACGTCCATGACAAAGTTGCGAATCTGCATAAGAAAATACAATTAAACAAAATACTTTAATTGTACTTAATTTAATTTATGGGTGCATAGTATGACATTAGGTACCTATAGTTATTTATCAAATAGCCGTTTTTGCAAAAACTGCACATTCCCAACTTTGCCATGGATGTGACGACTTAAGAAGTCTGCTCTACATTCATAAATATCTTGTCTTGTGTTTATAACTTTGAGACCCCTCCATAATTCAACCTATTTTGGTCCAAGCTAAAGCTACCGTAGCTCAGGTGTAGGTCCACATCAATACAAGAACAATCTATCTATGAACAATCAACTTATTGTATTCAAATAGATTGCTGTGTCCATATAAACTCTTGAATCAATTGTGGATCTGCGACATACTTGTCTCTACCCTCCCTTATATATAACAGAGGTCCTTTTCCTACTATTTTTGTCAAAAATGACTCATAGGTAAGTATAGTGTACAAGCTTTCCTGAATCCTACTTTATTTTGTTCTAGAACTGATAAAAAATGCTCCTAAATCAAGTCGACCAAATTGTGTCGCAATTGCTTTTAACCTGACAGCGCCGAATAAGTTAAATCAAAGCATGACCCGTATCTCCCATCGTCGACCTCATCGTCGCTTACCATCAGGCGAGATAGAGGTCAAATGCGGGTTTAGTAGTCAATAAAAAATAATTTAAAAAAAGCCTTCATGTAAATTAATCAAGATTTGTAATAATCACTAACACCTACATTATCCTTGCAAAGAGACTCTCGATCTAAGTCCTCAAGGTTAGCAGCGCGCGAAAACCCTTTAATAACATTAAAGCGAAGTAAGATGTCTATGGGCGACGGCGATCACTTACCATCAGGTGCTCGTCTGCTTCTTTGCTCGTCTGCTCTCCATAAATCATATATAAAGTATCTGAGAATTAAAATTATCACCTAACACATAATTATCCCTATAAACAAAATCCCCGATGGTCACTACAGTAGTAAATCGCAAAGCTCTGGAGCCCACATGTTCCAGAATCAAGTCGATGGAAGTGTGTCGCACATGCCGTTGTCACACCTGCCTTTAACCTGACGCCGCCGTATGTAAGAGGGTCCGAACTTATATTTAGCTGAGTATTGTGGTGCATTGTTGACTTGGATGGAGATTGAGGGAAAATTTGTGAGACGGATTGTGAGACACTTTTTCCTAGTTAGAGTGGTTAATAAAGAACTTTCATTAGTATTATTTTTGTATAAAGAAAGAAGAAAGTAAGTAGAAAGAAGTCAGAAAGGTAATAGACGTTTCCAATCCATACCCGTATTTGATTGCTACATTTACGATACTAACTGTTAGCCAATCACGCACCGGTCTAAATTTTATTTCCTATGTGGCGGAATTACAAACTTGACCTGTGTTTGACTCTAATGATATTTAGCTCTGAATAAGCTCGATTTTCCAAAAGTCTCAAAGTTAATTAAGAAAAGTGGTTCAACATTTTGTTGTTTATTAATTACTATCACATATCATGGAGAGTGGATTATGATTCAAATTGCATATAGCCTTATATCGCGTCTAATAAATGGCTAGAGGCAATTCTGAAAGTGCTAAGATTACATTGATGCTACCTGTTGCCTCGCACCTGTCCCATGATGCGACTAGTTCATTATCTTTACCCAGTAGCCTATTCAAACAAGTCCAAATCATCACAAGAATACTAAGCTGTGAAAATAATAAAATGTATATATCATTTCGGTGTAAAAGTAATAAATACAATTTACATCTCTCTACATTCTAACTCGAAACACTATAAATACTAAACTAATACGTAAATTGAAAGAAGCATTCTGAGAATTCAACGTTCATAAAAATATACGTACCTACATTTTTCTTTCTACTACTATAGTTAGAGAAAGAAATACATACATAAGACAGTCAAAATTTAATATAAAGTTCCTTCGCTGATTTTGAAATAAACAATGATAAGATGTGATGACAGTGGTTAAGTATATCAGTAATAAGTAAAGCAAGTCGTCAAAATTTCTCTAGCTTAATTAGAATATTAGTGATTATAGTTGTTCCTCTCAATTTGCAAAACAATCAAAACAAACAACTACAGCATATAAACTATAAAAACATTCATTGCTCTATTTAGCAAACTATCTCGACAAACTCCCTTTGAATAGCCACAAGTTACCAAGCAGAAAATTGTTATGTTGTCCTTAATAGCAATGTGCGATGACTCTCATAAAATCTTTCCAGTGAACACCGATGAGGAACAAAAAGTTTATATAAAGCTTATTAAACAAAACAAAAGCTTATAGACGTTAATAACACAATAACGTTGTCGATCCTTTTACAGCGCGTATTTGCCCTAACGACTTCTAAATAGATGATACGGTGGAACATCGATAACTCGAATGATGTACAGTGATTAATTTGTCGGATTAACTAGCCTTTCGAATAGTGCGGGTTAGAAAATAAATTGCGGAGATTATCATTACCATTTAAAAATACAGAAACCTTTTTTTTAAATATAGAAAATTTCCTGCATAAATTGTTTAGTAATTAATTACGTACACCTACAGAGTATTTGTTTGAAGTATTACTAGAACAAGGTATGTAAATAAAAAGGAAATTAAACGTATTCAGTTCTAATTTTATTAGTTCTGATTTCAGTTCTAATTTTATTAGAACTGAAAAAGTTTACCTTTGAGGAAAAGAGCGAAAACCGAAGTAAGCAAAATATTATTTGAGATCTTTTCGAATTATAGAAGTCCACGTAACAAAGGCTTCTACTATACTGTACAAGTCTTGGTTTACAGCAGATGATACAAGCTGATCTTGTCCGAACAAGGTAATGGACAGGATAATTATGCGCAACGACGTGCAACAATAGCGCGAGCTTGCTGCTCTATGGCATAATAAGCGCCGGCTTGTCGGTGTGGCCAGATAAATTGTTTATTTTTATTTTTACATCTCTGTTGTATCGAGAACTTGGGTTTATTAGCTCGTGGACAGTAGACGTTGGACCTTAGATTCGAACCCCAAGCCTTAGATCAAGACTCGGTAAGTTACGAGTTTACGACTCATCTTATCGTTCTAATTGGAAGCTTCAGAGTTTCAAATCTCCTACTTCATCTTTTCTACATTACGAGTACTTATTTGTTGCATTTTAAATAATATAAATGTTGCTTTTATTGTACACGTATTCATGAAAACCTATCTCAGATAACAATTTCCGAAAGTTATCCCAATTTTAATCGAAGTTCTAGAATAGTCAACATTGCACCGGCAGGCACCGGCACCGCGGCGTATTTTGATTAGAGAGCAACAAGTAGCAGCGCCGGCGCAAGCTCACAGGCGCGGGGGGCAGCCGGCCGGCCCGTGCGTGCGCGCGCGCCGGGCACGCGCCCCACCCGCCGCCGCCGCCGCGCGCACGCTACTTATCGTCGGGGGTGCACGCCACCTCCGCCAATCCACCGGCGACCTCCGCGGTACACACACGTGCGCTCACGACTCAGTCCCGACAAGTTCCAATACGCGATGCCAATGGCAACCCTTCACGTTTATCAAAATCTCGGTGTCAATCAAAAGTTGACACAACTCCAGACCGTCGCACCTCGCCGACTAGCACCTGCTCCTATCGACCCCGGCCGGTGCAAGAAGAAATCCTACCTCCACCAGCCCTACCAGACTCAGCCGGCTTCAGTCGCCCGAAGAAATGCTCGCGAAAGAAACAGAGTGAAGCAAGTCAACAATGGATTTGCGGCGCTCCGTCAGCACATACCTTCTGCTGTGTCAGCTGCTCTGGCCGGTGGTGGCAGAGGAGCGTCGCGGAAACTCAGCAAAGTCGACACATTGAAGCTGGCAGTGGAATACATCAAGAGTTTGAAACGTTTGTTGGAAGATAGTGAAGAAGGTTGTTCAGATCAACAAATGAGTTTGGAACTTAATACAAGTGGACCGCAAACACCCCCATCTTCGGAAGAGTCTCACTCTCCAGCCCCTTCCTTGTTATCGGAGAGCTCGGCGGGCCCAAGCTGTCACGACGCCTACGACTCCTATGAACCCATGAGCCCTGAAGACGAAGAACTTCTCGACGTCATATCGTGGTGGCAACAACAATGATTACAGGTAAGCTTGAGTTTTATTATTATACCTGTTTTAATTTTAAAGTCACCAAAAGTCTTCAAAACGTCTTAAGATTTGATAAGATTAAATATCTTCTTATAATTTTATGAATGAATCCTTAAAGCGTGTTTACATTAACTTCAGAGCTTTGATAAATCTTATCATATTGTTTACCTTTGTCGCGACGACGTTTGTTGATTCACGTTCGGAATTATCAAAATTTTATTACCAACATATGACACTTTTTTGGATAAAAATACCTCTTACAAGCATTTTAGATTAACTGAGCAGATAAAGTATTTATTTTTGATTATATCTTTACATACTCTATCTATAGCTCTATCGTCCAAAACTTACCTCCGTTATTTATAGGGATTGTTGAATTTTTTGCCGGATCTTTTAGTCACGGTTACCTACTGAGCTGACTCTACACTTTTATGTTGCACAATTTGAATGGAGATTCCCGAACCTCTATCCTCCAGGCAAAAAGCAAACACGTTATGGCTGCGCATTGAACCATGGGATAGACTTTATCTATTCATTGTTAAATTAGGACGGCACAATGGCGTGTCTCCAACAATAGCGAATCTTAAAATATGTCGCTCCATAAAAGCTCTTCGGAGCTAGGTAGATATTTTTTACCTCTACAGGTAGGATTTCTATTCTGCAAAAATTTTATAAAATAGAAGCGACCCGCATTCAATCTTCTTATTTTCTCTAATAGCCGAACAGCAATTACTTCTAACAATCCTGTGGTTCGCCCCGCATGTAGTGAGAAAATTGCACATAAAAAGTGGCCTACTCTAATAACAAGTAGTGGTAAGGGACTATTCTAATTCGCCACAAGTGGAAACAGGTTCTGTTTTATTTCTCATTGATACACCAGTCAACATGATGCATCCGGTCAAAGCTTTTAGCATAAAAATTCGCCATATGGTCCAAGTAGACGGACTACAAACAAGTCTGGTGCGACCGTGACTAAAAACTTGAAATTGAACTTGCAAAAAATAAGGGCCGCTTCGTTGCCTATTAATTTATTGTGCCGGAAGACGAAATCTCAAGAGGAAATAGAAGGGCGGTGAGCGAAGCACACGTGTTACAATATTTGCTAAGCTCTAAGCAAACATCTGGTGATACCAGTTTAGTATTCATGGGAATCACGCGTCATACGGCAACCGAGACATTTTAGGTTCCCTTGTAAAGTGATTACTCGCTCGAACGATCGGAACAGTAAATCGCAGATACTTAATACCTTTTTTCTTCTTTTCTCAGGAACCGTGCATTACTGTGATCAAAGTGCGCCCATTGAGCGGCCCGGTGATTGTGAAAAAACGAGTATTCGCCTCAAGAGGGACCCGAACGATGGAGCGCAAGGGACTCCGAGAGAACCTCTAATTAACCGCAATCAGTATATTCCTAATGAGAGGGGATAATGGTGGACTATAACGACCCCATCGATGCATTCCGCCGAGCGAGCGAATGCGACGAATACCCTAAACGCATTTCATATAATACATCGACGGAATAACTCTTCCAAGACTGAATCGATCATTTGTTCCACAAACGCATTTAGTATTGTTTTAAGTGATAACAAATATCGCTGTGCCTTAGTATAACCTTGCCTAATATAACTTCCATTAGGCTTAGTACGTAGTAAGATTCTTTTATAAATTGTTATCTAGTCATTATTTTTAAGAATAGTTTATATGAATAATTCCAATGTTTTGTTGAGATTGAAACTTGATTGTTAGCGGTTTCCTTTACGCTGACAGTCAATATTTGGAAGGTTCTTGATATTATTTGTTGTAAGATATAATTTGACAATATTGAGACAAAGACTGTAGTGTTTAAAGTTAATTTTAGTACCCTAAGACAGATTCCTAATATTTTAAGATGTTTATGAAGATATTACAGTTACAGTGAAAATGACCCAAGTTTGGTTACTTCTGTAAATAAATATGGTAATACGAGTATATTTATTTTATTTCTCCCCAATGCAAATATTAAAAAAAACAATTTGTCCTATTCACTTCTTGATTCAATGCAATTAACAAACCAATGCAAATTACAATTTTTCCTACTCGCTCTTGATTTAAGATAAGCAGAGAGAAAGATAGGTAATACGAAGCAAGTTTTTGAAAAAAGGGATTTCAAATCTGTGGTTCATATTTAAAATACATATTGCTATGTATATAGATACGGATTCGCCGAAACCGAAATCACCTGAGATTGTATTATGGTCAAAGTAAAAAAAGAGGTAGGTAAGTGTGTAAATAAAATTCTGTTTCTACAATATTAAAGCAGAGATCATTAATGTGACAGCCACACAGAACTCGTTCATTATTGACAGTAGGTAGGTGGTTGGATTCGAGAAAATAATGAAACGGAAATTAAAAATACTTCAGATGTTTTTATCATACGGAGAGAATGTCCACTTTTTGTGAATAGTAAAGGATAGAGTCGTCTTTATTTCGGAAAATAAAAATGTTTAATGCCTACATGTCCGCGGTACAAAGATTACATTACAAATTCCTATATTTTCAAAAAATACACAGAGCAACACAGGACGTCGCAAAATTAAAATAACAAAAGTCGCTTTTTCTACACGTGCCTCAACTCGGATTACATTCTGCAAAAAGGAAAATAATAACACACGCGAAATACACAAAATGGGGGGCCAAAACATACTATAGTGCAACATTTAATTTGAAAAAGACAATCCGTATTGCAACGCGATCACGTTCCCTGCCCGCCCATCGAAATCAAATTGCAATAGTAATTTTTGATAATGGAAGGGAAGCTCGGGCCATTATGGGTGGATATTTCCGTCGGTAGTTATTAATTGTTTGAACTTGTTCTTGTTTCTCTTCTATCAACAGGATCGACTAGATGCGACGGAAATGCGTGGAACCCACCTGTGAATATTCGCGAATGGTTTTGTCGGTAAGTCTCGACCATTAATGCCCTTTATATTAATTGTTGGTTACTATGCGCCGCTGCATCCGTTTGCAACGAAATGGCGTCTCATTATGTTGTCTACCTTGTTAGGACTGGTCTACTTTACTGTTCTTCGATATGTTGGTCGTCTTAGTCCATCAATTAGTTGACTCCTTTAATTGCTTAATAAGGTGCATTAGGTTGTATTTGAAGGAGTAACGACAATTTATTGTATCCGCTATGAGATCTTTATCGATAAATAATAAAAAGTTGTAGTACTGTTGAGGCAGATCTATACATAGGTTTTTCTTGTTGTTGAGATGAGCTATTATTATCGATAACCTATTTTTCTTTACGTTTTACTGAATTTGTCAATTCTATAGGTAGAGGTGAAAATTTATAAAAATAGAGGTAGAGATTAAAAGTTACTCTGCTATACTCTGAAAAAGTACCTACTGTACTGTGAAAATCCTATTCAAGTAGAAAAGCTGTTCTGTGTAGTTGAAACAGTATAGAAATTTATTTCCAAAATGCTTGAAAACTTTTACCTATTCGATATTCAAATTACACGAAGATTTATATTAAAATCGTAAATTGTTTAAAACAAAGCTGCGGCAGCATCAAAAGGCTGCGCTTGCGCTGCGACTCGTGCGCTCTCGGCTTCGCTCGTGCGTTTACGAGGCACGCGACCGTCGCGCGCGCAGCCAGCTGCCTCTGTCTGACCACTTGTGCAGAACCGATTGTTTGGGGTAAATTTTTAAATTATTAAAAAAATCCTACAGGAATAATAACAAAGACGATGAGGTGAACTATAATCTACACATGACACAAAACGGTTCCACAGGAGTCGATGGATAGGGATAAGTGGAGAGAATAGATGGAGACCTGAGCAGTGAGACAGAATTGGCTACATTGGCTAATATTGGAATATAAATATTAAATTTTATAAGTAAACAATACTTCAGAATCATTTTGTAACGATGACGGTTTTGTAAATTTTGTGAATTTCGGAAAGCCAATAAGCTTGGATGAAGAAAAAAAATTGTGCCCCTAAATTATGGGCACAAATTTGGGCACAAAATGGGCAGGTGTCATGGGCCTTTCTTACTTAGAATTACAGACTATAGTTATAACAAATGGAACATAAAATAGACGTCGACTAAAGAACTTTGCTAGGATTTTAAAGGAACCAACCTTAAAGGGACTCTGAAAACAGTAATCAGGTCAAGGCTACAAAGAAATTTATTTGTACCCGAATGAAGCAATTGCCATGTTTGGTTTGAGGTTGTTTTGATTGTTCTGTATGAACGAAACAATGCAGTCGTAAATATGGAGACACTTTTTCCAGCTGCCTTTGTACAATCAAATATACCTATAGGTAGAGTGTATCTTGTTACTTTATGGAACACTTACAGGTACATTTGTGGGTACATAGTACTTTACTTTAGGTATCTAGGATAGAAGAATAAAATTCAAAAACATCGTAGTTATTGACAATTCTGTAGTTAGATACGTAATTCTTTACATTTTGTGTTGTAGACGTGAGGTAATGTACAGGTATATAATGTACGTACAAATATGTAAGTCGCGGTTAAACAGAGATCCACGACCATGGCGACTTCAACAGCGTCGAAATATCGGGAGCTCAAAACAAACCCAAAGCGTGTTAAGATCCCGTATCGAACGGTAAGAATCACTTATATTAACTGTAACATTTAAAAACATCAGCTACCATAGTAAGCACTAGTTTCACTAGTAAGTACTGTACATAAACCTTACCTTAATCATTATCATCACAACAATTTTCAGCCACTGAGCGTCCAGTATTGGATATGTAGGCCTCCCACAGCTTCTAACATGATCTATCTTTTTTTGTTAGCCACGTGTTGCCGTACCTTCGCAAATATCTTTTCTTAATGTCCTAATGTTTCAAACACAGATTTCAAATTATGATGATGAATCAAAAGGTAAGGAAAGACATTAAGTGTTTAAATGATAAATAAGTCTTACAACTTTCAAAACTTTTTACACTCTTGAGTTCAGCTTAACTCAAACATCTATTTTTTGTACTTACCTATCCTATGGAGATCCAATTTCTGCTTTGAAAGCTCTTATTCGAAGTTACCTAGCATCCATCCACTGAAGTGCAGCCCCGAAGGTGGATGCCCTTGGCCTTGAGTATAAAGTTACCGCCAATGAGCGTGTGACCCAAATCCCTTTGGCGCAAGAACTGGCGCAAGCGCATACAAGTGTTGCTATTTTGGAATATTCGACAAGTTCAGTACTGTTGAACAGGTTGAAGTGTCGACGAAAAAAAGAGGAGTGTTTTGAAACGCAAGTTTTTAAGTTCTTTGGCAAAAATAACCTATAGTTCAACATTAGGTATATTAATTACTACTTTGTGTTTAAATATTTCTAGAGTAGTTCTGAGTAATTAAATGATTTCATTACTTACAACATTAACACTGATAAAAAAATTAGAAAATCTAAATCAGAAGAAGAAATAAATTTAACCTACAATTAAAAAAATACTATAAATGATACTTCAAATCAAACACAAGCGCCTATTTACAGACAAAGTAGAGTTTCAGATGAAAATTAATACAATACATTGTATTAATGATGATGATAATATAATACTATAATATTCGAATGATAACATCTACTAGTATTGCTATTCTCCCATGGATCTATTTTTAAAGCCTAGGCTAGCATTAAATGGACCTGCCATTGGATTGGTTTCGACAGAATAAAAATACGAGATTCCATTTCAATTTTACAACCTATAATGTTAGTGGGTAATGTCCTATTCATCGACGATTAAATTAATCAGTCGGCGAGGCGATGTCATAAATTGTCAGCCAGCAATAAACCTCATTAATGGCTCTTAATGAATTGGAACCACTGCGGTTAAACCACTGGAACTCAGTAGCAGGTAGTTCGCTTAAAAATATCTCGGATGCCTTCCGAAATTCTTATAAAATAGGGAAGAATTGACACCAGCAGGCGATTCGACGCATGTTATGTTTTCGATGAGAACCTTTAAAACTTCGCATTTAATTGTGTGACCCAAAATGCCCTGAATTCTTTAACCTTTCTCGTAAATTGTGGCACCTTTACCTTCCCTTCGTCTTCACTCAAAGATACCTGCTACGGTTATAGTTTAATATATATTAAGTAAATATCTAGTAGAATTTTAGAAAAAAAAAAATTGTTGAAAATTTAAAGTTCAGACATTTGTCTACTTATTGTAAAGATGTGTGTTATAATTTTATATCGAGAAGTCTAGTACGGCAACAGAAAAACTGCGCATTCGAACTTACAAATTGTTGGGAAAACTGTAGAGTCGAATTATAGTGAAATTATTGATGACACGTATTTTTTTGTCTTATGTAAATGTTACATGTACAGATATACGGGAATTACATCGCCTACAAGTAAAATAACTTGTATAGTTCTATTTAGTTAAACCTTCACCAAAATTGACTAGGTATAATTCTCACTATTAAATTGCACATGATTATGGAATAATGAAGATCTTATCAGTTATGATTTCTAAAAGATATACTAATCATACTTTTATGTGTTACTTCTACCATCTCTAACCATTTCTTTATTCAGAGGCATTATCGGCTTTAGTCAAAGGAACGTCGTGTCGCGCTATTCAAATAATTAGGGCCGATACCGCCACTGGCTTCGATCGAATTAAACCACATAAAAATCGTCGGGAGGACTCGCTCGCCACAAAAACGTGTACCTCAGTGATATATCGGGCCTTCGCGCAGCGACGATCATTTATACATGTTTCCAATAAAGCCTTATAGAATAAAGTAATGGTCACCCGTGTGATTATTGCACATTTCACGTGGAATCCACAATGACATTACGTTCCTCACACTCCCAATTTTGGATGCTGTCGATGTCAGAATCGAAATGGAAACTTGTCAATGTCTATATCACGCAACAATGCAGTTCGATGACCGGTCCAGGTGCAAAGTGACAGTAAATATTGTGACTTATCAATAACGGAAGAAATTACGTTACCATCGCCGTCTGTCAATACAATAACTGACCTTTCATAATACGTTCTAGATTATATTTCACTTCAATAAATGCTACAATGAGCTTAATTTTATCGTAGACAGCTGTCGGAGCTTTTGATATCAATATTTGGTAGACGTATCGGATAGTAATACATTTAATTGTACCAAGTATTATAAAGCTTGGTAGGTAATCAAAGAAACTGTCGCTCATTTCTATAATTGATCGAAGCAGTATATTATACGGTGGGAAGTTTTTCCACTTTTTACTGTAATTAAGCCTCGAAGATCAAGGAAAACATCGCAGGTACATTACTAGTGGTCCAGGAAGGCTTTCGCCAGCCAGCACCATGTCGTCTAGTTATGGGACGGTAATGAACGCGTGTTCAAAAAACACTTCGCCGCTGGTGGTCTGACGCTGTCACTGCAACCCGACTACCACCGTCGCTGTTCGTCATTATGCCACAACTTGTATGTGAATTATTTCGCATGGGAGAATGAATTACAATGCAAACTCTATTCTGTTATGTAATTCTTGCTAAGAACAACCAAAACTATATTTCAAAGTGAAAATTGATTTGCATTTGTCCAGTATTATAAACTTGATTTGGCTAAGATAACCATATATATCATAGATCATCCTTTATATTATTATAACATCGCATGATAAATCGGGTTGATTAGTAACAAAAGTAACCTAACACCGAATCTGGACGATCAATCAGACGGAAACGGACGTACCTATATTCAATGAATGCAAATATTATAGACCTCATATCCGAGTAGAGCCAATTGTCCTAAATATGACTTATCTACAGTTATATCATATTTAAGCCCTAAGTCAGTACAGTAATAAATAAAACATCTGCCACAGTTAAAAATACACCTCCAATTTTAATCGAAATTTGATGGAGCAGTGTCGTACAAACTTACAACTAATAAGCTGCAATTGTATGCTCCATTTGGCTCGATGTATCTAATTTCTTCTTTCACGGTTGTTAAGTCAAATGTGTTATCCGAAATTTGCTAATAACGTTCTGCCGTTTTATCGAGTGCAGCTTCAAACTGCTACGCGAGTTAATGCTTGAATTAAACACTAACGTGTTACTTACTGCTGGTAGGTATTCATTACGAACGCCACCGACGGGTCTGAATTCAGGGCTTTTGTAATGAATGTTCGATTATTAAGTGGGATCAGGTACGAGGTAATCTTAGAGTAACGAGGTTTTCCGCAATCAGGCAATCATACGCAGCGTCGGGATCCCCGTCAGTAGCACGATGGAAAAGAACAATTATGGAATTATAGAAATAATCATTTCTGTAACTAACTATAATTTTGAAGTAAAATATAAGACTGGCAAAATTAGATATTTTTCTAAATAAGCGCTGATAATGTAGATGATGATAATCATGAAATACCTATCTACAATTGAAATTAAACAAGAACACATAGTAATGGAAACAAATAATAAGCAAATCACAAAGAAAGGAAATAAGTGTACAAAGGCGGTGATATTTTTAATTAAAATTCTACAGTAAATAACCACGAAAGGAAACATGTATTTTCTGTATCTGTTGGATTCTAGGCAAACAATGTATGGGCACAGAACAACGTTCTTTCAAAGTTATCTATATCATACTATAATCGATAAGTACCCACAAACACACTGGTCCAGATGAAAAGCTACAAAGGAAGATATATCATGGAGACATTCTCACTGTACTAATCAAAACTATTATCTTGATAAACTGCTTTATAATCATAGAGCAATCGAGCCCCATTTATCAGCAGCTAACGAGCCGATAAATTGATCACCAAAGATAAAACCATTCACAAAACAGCAACATTACAAAAATATCTGTCCAAAAGCAATTTGTTAACGGTTATTCTTAAAAGGTAGCGCCTACTCTAGGTCATTTTAATTTATTTAAATCTCTGTGGACTTTAAATTTTGTAAAGAGGCACATTTGACAAAGTGTCGAGATATCGTTAAGGATCTACTAATTTCAAATCCAGTTTCATATATATCTCTCCTAGTCTCCTCAAATATAGATAACCTTATCTGCATCAACGTCCCTATAAAGCTCAATATTATACGTCCCTGCCTACTCATCAGCATCCATTTAAAATGCATATAAAATAGGTGCATTTAAATGTTTGCTTTTGCTTTTACAGCTCTTAAAACTATTCACTTACTCTTATCCTTATTGATAACATTTATTTCAGTAATTTCATGCTTCAATGCCTTCTGATCTGGATTTTCCACCGCAAATTTTAAATTGATATCTAATCACTAAGGATTAGGCTTGTGCTTTAGGTCATCGCTAAGTCAATGACATTGAAATTCATCTATTTCCGAATTGCAACACTATCAGCATCAAGGATTATTTCAACCGCATCAATTTTCTCACCAATTTTCTATTCCACTGCGTCAATCAAAGTATGGCACGAGTTAGGTTAGTGAACTGAGACATTACTGTGGTCATTCCGATCGTTACCCTCTAAAATAAACATTCTTACTCATTTAAGATGTCTACAAGTCTAAGACAGTAGCTAAATCAAGGCTCAAAAATTACTCAAAAATTAGACTAACATAGGCTATACAGTATCCCAGAAAAATGTATAGATTTCCGTGAAAGATTAGAACAATGAAAACATTTTCAAGATCAATAACTACAAAAAATAAATACGGAAAGAACTCTAATACCTCCTAATTATTCAAAAATTCCTGTCATCCACAGATCGAAAAGTCGTCGATGTAGGGGGACCACCGGCAGTCGAAGTGTAAGTCGATGGACGGTGCAACTGAAGTAATTAGGGGTTAGAAACAAACCGAGCAGCCGCGTAGTTCCGGTGAATCTTTTAATATGCTCTCGGACAAAATTTACTGCCTTTTACCACGCTATCGATGACTGTTCCCCAGTAAATGTTACAATGATGACAGATATTAAAAGTTGTTCGACTTTTAATAACTTAATTTCAGTAAATATATAATTTTTAAAGAAGACTTAGTACATAGGAATAGACAAAAAGTATTGTAAAGAGAACCTTGGACAGACTTAAGAAAAAGACACCAAATTGTTCATAGTAGGTAGTACCAAGAAGAGTGCAAATTTAATATTGCTACAAATGAAAATAGATTCAATATTACACTTACTCCTTTTGTTTAGAACATTTAGAATCTCCAAACAAAACCAAAAATGTGATGTCTCCATCTTAATTATTAAATGAAGCATACCCAAAGACGATGGTTATAATTGTCGTTAAGGTAACAGTGTCAGTTAGGAGGTAGACCATAGAGAATGTAGTGTGGAGGATTCAGAAGCGGTAGCTAATGGGCGGTAGTTGCATAACGAATGGGACAATCAGAGCCGCGGTGTGGACGTCGCGGAACCAATCGACGGCGGCGATACGCGATACAATCTCGGACTGTAAACTCGATCTGTTGTCTGATTACAGATAGACATATTCATAATTAACTGACTGATAGGCAAATGTTTCCTATTGATCATTGTAGAGGGACCGAGGAGATTCAATTGGTTTTAAATATTCGACTTTTAAACAGGGCTTAGAAATTCGAACATGAAGCATTTTAGAATATTCGAATTCTGCAATTTCCATTGAAATGCGACCCTAGCATTTAGGACGAATAGGATTCAAATTCGAATCTTCGATCGAAGTCTAGACTACAGTAATGCCCATTTGAATTCAACACGAATATTTTTAGCAGTATTTCATATTGCCTTCAGATTTTGTGGGTCTGTTTTTAGAAAAATAGGTTTATCATCCATAGTTTTTGTCTCAAACTCAGTAGATTAATGAGGAGTTCGTAGCCTAGTTGCGAGCACGGTCCGAAAGTGATCGTGTAGATTAAGCGACGTTGGCGCGGTCGGTACCTGGATGGGTGATCGCTAGTGGCATATTTCATCTGAACTACTCCGTGCCTCGGAGAGCACGTTAAGCAGTCGGTTCCGGTTGTTGTCGACTGCAGTCGTTAAGCCATGTTAGATGCCAACGGGCGGCCTGAACAACTCTGACAAATAGGTTGGCCACTAACCATACGATAAGCAAGCAAGCAAAAGCAAGTAGATTAATCTTTATGTAAAGTCAGCAGCATATCCCACTCCTAATATTTATGTAACATTTTCACCTTTAAGTAAACATCCGCACACGTTATTCAAGCTACACGTCGACAAACGAAACACTCCACAGTCAGTCCCCACGAGATTGAATCTCTTGATGAAAATGTTCCGGTGGTCCATACGAGTAGTGGCTGCCGAGTTCGATCTAATGACGGTGACGAATCGAATCCACCGCCGCCCACCGCTATTACTGTAATCGATTTATTGCTATAAAGCAACTGAAAAGCCCGGATTTACTGCCTCCATTAACTGGCGTTTAGATACCTCGATTCGATATACTTATCAAGAACTTGTCGGTAATATTGAGAAAGTTTTATTACAATACCAGACCTATACAAAATTGTAATAATTATTGCTGCTGTTTATACTTTAGCATCGTCTAGTTTTTATGAAAATAAAATACGAAGTCCTTAAGCTTATCATGATGAAAGTAATCAAGATGAATAAACGTAGGATAAAAGAGCGATATGAGTTTTAATTACGCAATTACTTTTAATTCACTTGGAACTCTTGGACAATTTCTCATAAAAGCTGGATCATGCGCAATGACTCGCAATGGTAGCGGTCACGCATGCGCTCCGCGATTAATTCAACCAATCAGGGGCTGATTACACGCATTATGCACTTACAAAATAAGGATTACTATCTGTAACACCTCAATGTCCTTTACAGTAGAGTCTATTTTCTGGTGTACTCAGATGTGAAACAGGTCTTCGAGATAGCCTGTGATCAAGAGTGGTTTAGAAAGATAGTAGATTTCACGCAATGTCACTGGGAAGTACATGGCTCCTTAAATACTGCCCCGGGGGATGTAAAAATCTGTCATTACGACATGTTACCACTTCTTGTCTTGGTTATAGTTTCATTTAACTGATGGGTACGGTCTGCACGGTATTTTGTTTTGGAAGCACATTCTTTTAAAACTAGATTGCAAAGACGACTTACTACGATCAGGCCTTTTCTGTACAAATACAAATATACTTTATTGCACACCCGGTACAAAAACAAAACATACAACATAAAGAGAGGTACAATACAATGTGCAAAAGGCGGAATATCGCTTTAAGCGATATCTTCCAAGCAACCTTTAGGCGATGGAAAAATCATAAGATACATAATATACGTACATAAATAATATAAATAGATACTACCCTCAAATAAATAAATAACAATAATAAAAAAAATGCAAACCTTTGCAAGCTGCAATGCAGTAGTAATAATATTACGTAAATACAATAATATATAATATACAGAAATATAATACTTATAATATAATACTTAATATACAATCAATAATATAATAAACAAATAAATAACACATATCATATGATAATAATGGTTTGTAATAAATGTATGTGACGTATAATTGAATATTATTATCTGAATCTGCATTAGAAAACAAATGGTTAGGCAGTGCAATTATTTACTATATACTATTATACACTGTATACTATTATAAACATATCTAAAAACACCATTAGACACAATATTTCGATAAAATGATATTTACATCTAGGTAAAGAAATACACGTTTACATGAAATGAGTTCTTATCCGTTTAGTAAAGTATATCTAACATCCTTTGAAATATATTTCTAGTGTCAGGACTATTCATTACGATATAATTGCTATTACTACCGCACTTAAACGCTATATCCGCCAAACTAAGATATATGGAGAGATATTAATCTTTACACAGAGCTGATAATAAACCGGTCACACTAATGCTATGAATAATATTAACCATTGGGTTAACTCCCAATTCAATATTTGTTTGTAATAAAATAAATTGAAATCATGTCAATAAAGTACCTAATTGTAAAAAAAAACCGTTAAAAATAACGCGTTTACAGCGCCGTATTTAAATACTTGCCAATATCAAAATCTCCTTCTTCTTCTTCAATATAAGAGCTATGCTCTTGTCGGTGTAGTAAACGCCACTGTGTCCTGTCTAGGGCCCTTTCCTTGACCTCCTTATACGACGCAACGCCAGCCTTCTCTTTGATTTGATCGAAGTAGCTTATCCTCGGTCTTCCTCTTCCCCGCTTGCCTTCAACTTTTCCTTCTATAAGGTTTCTTATGTATTCGTTGTGTCGTATAAGGTGGTCAAAATCTCCTAAGCTATATAAAATTGTAAAATATAACACCAAATAGTACACTCCATTTTATCAAACTATTTATATATCTATGCCGACTAAAGCAGAAAATGACTTCCACAGCACAACCAGTAAAATATACACTTGCAAATATACTAAGTAAGTATCTATATCATAATTTGCAGAAAGATAAATCAAACCTAATAAAATATGATTGACATAATCTTTCCAGTTAAACATTGCCTCGGGTCATTTATTAATTACCGTGAAAAAATAGGTAGTGTAATTTGTCACGTAGCAAAACACACTCATTTAATTCACCCTCGGGAGACGGGTTGTCAGGCTGTATAATGTCATACGGTATTTTTGCGCATGTTATGACGTTAATTTATTACTCTGCCTGCCACTTTTATTAAATCTGAATCTTCAGGTACCCTCGCACAGTAGTCCATTTTGCATCAACTTTCTCTATCAAACTCTAGACGTCAGCTAATGAACGAAAAAAGGTGGATTTATTTTTTACTTTTAGAATTATCTAGCACTCAATCGTGGGCAAGAAAGTCTGGTGTTTTTGTTGAAGATAAGGTATAAAAAATGTCACATTTTTATTATAACTTTCTTTTCAAATTGGCTCATTATTTGACACCTCACTGTAATTTAAGGGACACCCAAGTTTGAAAAGATTACTTCCGATCACGAATATAATTCACACAACACGAACGGACAAACACAAATTATGGATCACTTTATGTGCCAAAAGATTATTGCTTCTAACAATTGAAATTTGGGACCTCCTGGGACTAGTTCGGTGGCTCAATTTGTAACATCAACCCTTACTGGAGTAATTCCGGGGAAAATAAGACATCATCCTGTGTGGGCGTCGACCTCCTGCAATGACACCTTCCTGTATCACGCAGTGCAACGGACATGAGTTTTGACGCCATTAGAGATACGATGGAGATAAGAACAATCAGGGCTGACCACAATGGAGACTTACGGACCAGTCTGACGTCAAAAGGTATTTTTTAACGATTCTGTACTCTATTTCCAAAGCCAAATCGAGTCAGTCTATCGCAAAACTCTATTTGTGACAAAAACAATTTATCTTCCCATACACAAACAACATTTCGTACTATCTGATCTACTTACGGGTGCCATTTTTTGCTCCCATTGTTTCTTCTGATGGTGTTTGACTTTTTGTTTTAATCCCGAGATATGGGTGTGCAAATAAATTTAGCACAGAAAGGCTCTCATGGTGGCTTACCTTATCTTGACGTGGTCAGTGAGATTAGAAGTGTTAAATTTGGCCTAAACATATTTTCGATTTTACCAGATTAAAATGTTTGAGAGAATAACGGAATTTAAGCTGAACTGGAAAAATTGTGACCTATTAAAGTTCATACTAAGTATTGCGAGGAATGTGTTTTTTTGAGAATGTTATTGAATGTTTTAAGAGAAATTCAACAGCCCATACAACCAAGCAAACATTTCTATAAACCACTCAATACATATATACCAAGGTTTTTTCGACAGCTTTAAATTCAACTTTTACTGTGAAGCTAAATTTAAGCAGCATTTCCTTTATTACCATTAAGTTCCTATTAAAATTGAACAGCTAAAATCTTTAATCTCTCAATTTTCATAAAAGAGCTTTCGATGTTTTCGATTTCTATAGCTCAAACAATATCTTTAGATTAACGGAATTACATTAATAAAAAATCTTTATGTAGGTAGGCACCTTTCTTAAGGCAGTTCCTTTCGATTTCAATCGCGATTAAAAACCGATATCATTAACGAAATCGAAACCTACTCGTACGATGCGTTCTGCGGCTGAATGTCCTGCAAACAATGAGACCTCACAATAACGTCCAAACCGCGCTATAAAAGTGTACTAAATAAAAAACGACTAAGTGTGAGTCGAGGCTGTACTCTGACAATTCCGTAATTAAGAGATGATTAAACCTAAAATTTTAATCAGCCTTACCAATAAAAGTCTGATTAAAATTTTAGGTTTAAACAAAAATAATATGTACTCTAGACAAATTGTCATAAAAGATTCAGTTAAAATTCTCTTAAGTACTCCTATAATTCGTCAACATAGATATCTCCCAGCCATCAGCCATCACCAATAAGTGAAGCTTATGCTTCCATTACTGGAGGCGTTCCAGAATGCATTTTCCTCGCTCTTCTCTCAGAAAATTTCTAAACCAAACGACTGTCGGTTCTACGGCATATGTATATAAATGGCCAGCCTCTGAGGCATGCTGAACCCTAAAAATAAGAAATAAAAAGTAAAATTGGAGTAGAGGAAGTGCATGGCGGGCGGAAATGCAAACTGCATTGTGCGAACTTGCACGTGTTCCGGAATGTTTTGTGCACACCCCTGCACTCGCGGAAAGTAGCGCGAAAGCCTGGACTGAGGTTATTGTGCCTATTTTCAGACTGACTGGATGGCTTAGTAACAGCAGAATTAGCCCTAAAGAGGTAGTTAACATTTTTCATACTGCTGGGTACTGGATTTTAAGTCACTTTACAAATTAATTATACCTAAGTTAATATAAGTATGTACTCGTATGTACTACAGAAAAGGTTAGTTTTTCTGTAATTGCTAGCATCTGTTCTATTATCGTCCTATTTGATGAAATTAAAAATTATTATTATTTTGTGATTAGTATAAGTATGCATAATTTCTTTGAAATATGACTTACTACAATTTCGTGAAATTTTATGATCGTTGTTGGAATTGTTCCAGGATATTCTTTGAATTTTATTGTTGATTGAAGAAAATAGATTCGTCAATACCCATCTCTACTGTCCCTACCAGTTGTTTCGTCCTTACTATAACAATAAAAATAATTCTTTTTATTTGATCATTTTATAGCGAATTCCTACGAATTTTTATTAGGGCTGACCATTAGCCGTCCACTTCGATAGAATCAACCACAAATCCACATCGGAAGAATGAATAGGTGACTACCTACGCGACGATATATCATGGTGCATCTTCTATTACATTTTTTCTCCATACGTTGATGTACGAAATTTTTTCTGCGTACAGAGCATCAATAAACGAAATGAAATACGAAATTTCGACAAAAAATCTGTCGGTCGCTCAGCAGGGTATGTTTGTGGCTTTGTCGCGCCCACAACTTGACAAAAGGCAAATAAGAGAACAGTACCTACGAATCTCGCTGAAAAAATATCATCTAAATACCATCCTATTGATGTTTAAAAGCCGTAGAGAAATGTGCTTTGTTCGCAGGTCGAATGCGGTGGCGGAATTAGTATCGTATTATTTCGCGAGACGAAGTGGAAGCCCAGATCTTTGTAGTGAATGGTGAAAACCGTTAAAATTGATAAACATTTCGGACATTAGTGGCAGAAATAGGTGCCCTTTGATTCGGAGGCAGCGATAATTTTATTTATGTCCTTTAAACTGACCAATATTCTAAGTTATCAAAAAGCGGCGCGGTCTAAAACTTCAAAGAGATATACGAGTATTTTGCCGTTTTGCCCATTTTTGCAACTGCAAACTTACCTATTTGCAGAGCTTTTACGCAAACAACGTAGATAGATTCGATACAAACACACGTTACTCATGTTGTATACTTACTGTTTATGCTGCGGGGACATTTTTTGTGATTTTTCGGTTACCTGTGGCCAACATGTAATTCGACCTGATCGTATCTGGTCGTTTTTGTCCTTGTGGTCAGGGACAGCTGTCCTGTAGCGCCATGTTTCGTGCATTGTTTATAGTCCACGGCCGTAATAGGCTACTGACAATCAATCAGCCGTTTTTTTTTATTAATTTCCATTGTAAGTAAATCCTGTCTCAAGAGTTCATGGCTAAAATTTTACGAGTTCGTTTAAAAGTCATTAAGCTAATAAGATTAGTTGCAAAAGAGTATCCTATTATAACATAAAGAGTTTTGTCAAAAATGTTATTCGGTATTAAATACATCATAAAAGACTAAAATAAAAATTTAAGAAACCCCCGACGCACCATTGCGGAGATCCCCTTACTTTATCCTTGTCTTCATCAGATCCTCAAGGTTTGAATATTTGAGCTCAAATTCGAACCATCTAGCTATTACCGTTCCAGAAATCCCATCTGACATCTAAGATTCTCCAAGATCTTGGAAACCATTGGTCCAATTTTTATCAGACCTAGCTAAGAACACTCTCGATAATATTCTCTATTAAATTAAAAAAAGTGAGTCCAAATCGGTTCATCCGTTGATGAGATATGATGCCACAGACAAACACACAAACAGACAAACGTGTCATACTTATAACACCCCTCAATCCTCAACATCCCTCAATCGGTCGGGGGTTAAAAATGAGTCGATTAATGTAGTATCCCATGAAACTTAAAAATACACAAAAGCTTATTAAAAATGGCAGAAATACTGAAATTAAAAAATCGTGTTCGTAAATGTATACAAAAAACGGAGTGGCGTTAAGCGTTCTGCAAAAAACAAAATAAACTATGAATAAAATCTTAATCAAGCGGTCAAGAATAAAGGGAGGAAGGGCAAATACGTCGATTAAAAACAAACAGGGTCCAAAAAGAGGCGTGCTGATTAATTTTGTGGGTGAGCCCGCGGCACCTTGTCTTGTGAAATAGAATTTTAGCGCTATACATTGTCAAAATCGCCGCGAGCTTTTATGATTGTAGTTTGGCTATGGTGGTAGATTTATTTGGGATACTTTGGAAGACTCGTTACTTTATGGTGTTGAATGAATAGAATATAATGTAATAAAAAGTATTGTAGAGCAGATAATTGTACTTAATTACCCCATTTTCTGAGTTAGTTGTCTTCGTGAATTGACCAACATTCTATGAACTTGTTTTAGAATGAGAGGATAATAGTAGTTTATGCAACGGTCACCACGTAATGATAGCGATTTTAACATGAGAACTGTTTATTAAACAAAGCGAGGCTGAGTTTCATAATAGATTGATCGAGTGTTAAAATCGCCATTACGTGCTTTGCATACAATACATTTTCTACGACGATGAAACATATAGAAAGAAAATATAAACCATTACGGAGACTTCAACACAGTCCATGACAGCGTAACATGTTATTGGTAACTATGGAAACTGTAGAATGCTTTACGTATTGTTGAGATCGCGCAAACGCGGGTATCGAGTTTTTATAGCTATAGTACCAAGTAGTTGGCCAGTCAAATGTAGTGCATTTAATACGAAAGAGTTCTTGTATGCAGTGCTATACAACAAAGAAAAAATTACATATTCCAATCGAAAACTGTTATTTAATATTTCATTAAAATCACTATTTTCACACGACCATGACGAATGAACCTCTTTATGTTATTGATTGTGGTTTCTTAATGAACAAATTACATGGGAATAGAAGTGGGAGTAGAAAAAATATTAAAGAACCCAAAAATCATTATTTTTATTTTTTTAAATGGATTTTAAGGAATTTGAGAAATAAATAACCACGCTTAAGTACTCAATTAATGCAAAAAATGTATCAATTCCGATTTTGCAACTTAATATTTGTTAGGTTAGATCAGGATAAGACAGTTTGCGGAATTATGGCTACCCTATACACGCATTTAACGGTCTAAAATCGCGTTATTAATATTTATAGGCATAGTTAACCGTCCATTTTTTTATTTCTTATTTGTTTAACAGCAAGGGGGTACAGGTGCCGCCTTTGATCTACCGCCAAATTTAACCAAAAACCGTATCAAAACCTATAACATTAAAAAATGCGATGTAGCGCGATTTACAGCCAAATAACGTATTTTTGTTATCATAAAACCTTTTCTTAAACTTGTTCTGAAGTCATTAATTCCTAATTTTAAAACGTTCAAAATTTAAAATTTTTAAAAAAATCGGTTCAATAGCCATTTCGTCGGCAAAGAAGGTAATTTTTTTACACCTATTTCAGTCGTATCAAAAATTGTTCAGGATAGAGTCCTTGGTTCAGTATTTGACGTAATCTTCAGTCTTAAAATCACAGAACATGTTTATTGTAAAAACAAAATGGGTTAGGTAATATTAACTCTTGCGAATTCGATCACTCACTTGTATTCAAACACATACTGGCGTAAGGACATGGCAATAGCATCACAGATTTGATCGGAAAACTGTCCAAAAAAAACACATTATTCTATGAAAAAATGTATGTATATCGTGTGGTATAATTCGATGTTTCAGAAATCATAAAACATTTATTGTTTAGTTATAGGTAGATACATCTTATCTTATCTTATGACGGGGGCCAGGGATAACCCCAGCGACACTTCGACCCTCAGGGATCTTTTGTGCTCACCCCTTACCTTAGTCTCCTTCCTGTTCCTTAAAGATGCTTTGCATCAAGGGCGCTGTACAGCTTACCGGAAGGAGCCTATAGTCCTCTGGATTCGGGTAGGCTACCCTCAGAAGACTCATACGCCCTCCAGCCAGCGAGTCACATTCGCACAGCAAGTGTTCCATTGACTCAACGGTGTCACCACAGGCTCTACAGGTGGGATTGTCTGCCAGTCTCATCTACGCCGCCCCTAGAGGTAGATACATAATATAGGTGTTACAAAGATTTGCTACACTAGAACTTACCTTTTATGCGTACAATAATTAAATCTCTTATTACTAACGTCGATTGTATTAGATTGTATAGATACATAATTATCTTGCCTCGTACCTTTTCTGGGTAAAATTTATATCTGAAGAAGCAAGTCCCACTTACTACTACTATGCAACTTATTCATTTTCGGCTACCATCAAATACCGCCTATTAGGGGGCTATTAAACTAATTCAATTATAATTCTCTTACACCAATATTTAGAGCCATGTGAGCACTCTGGCGGACCTTCCTTACCATCAACTTACCATACAGATTTTATGACGCCAATCAAGCCATTAGGCCTATTATAGGTCATTATGTCTATTATGATCGAACTGAGATCGAAGGACTATGTTTTGAATAATGCAGAGTAATATGTATAGAGTGAAATGACGGTTCGGTTCAGTACG
This sequence comes from Hofmannophila pseudospretella, assembly GCA_947369225.1. NCBI lineage: Eukaryota > Metazoa > Arthropoda > Insecta > Lepidoptera > Oecophoridae > Hofmannophila > Hofmannophila pseudospretella. The sequence continues at coordinate 9,971,613 of OX376316.1, forward strand.
TAATTTTCTATTATATGTACCACCGTATAACAATTTAAGTTTAGTATGTGTTTTAATAGTTGTAGGAAAATTAATGATGTAAAAATTAAAGAAATAAGTACGTATGCCAAATTCATTTGATTTAAGTGTATACTTCATCATTTCCCTCAGACAATGATAAAATTTACTAATATAACCTTATAGATGTTTCCTCATCCTCGTATAACAACGAATTGTAAACTTAAACATATTGTAACAAACGTAATGTAAAATTAATATTTTTTCATTATTTTTATTAAAATAGTACATTATGATACAAGTGAGCTAAGTTTCCACTCTCGGCTCCATTAGGTACTTACACCCTCGCCTTCTGCTCGGGATGCAATCCAGCCTCGAGTGTAATTACCAATACTCACGCGTTTCATACGACGTTTTTCAACACACTTGCGAGGAAAAAAATAATTCTTATACATATTTTTAGCCCTCAGAAAGGCTTTGCTGTGATTTAAAAAATATGTAATGTAAAAAGCACTAGTGCGGTAATGTTAAGCAAAAAGCACGCTCTTTGCCTAGATTAAAAAAAATGAAAATTAAAAAGAACTAGTGCGGTAATGTATGCATTATGAACCTAAACGGGTGCAACTTTACGAGCAAGTGTTGAAAACTAGGTACTTACCTAAGTAAGTATTGATAATAAATAATTGTTTAATTAAACGGTATTCTACAAAACTTTAAAATCTATAAACATTTATATTTTATAGTCTTAAGTTATTTGGCGATAGTCAGAGCAGTGTGTGTTAAACATTATCAAGTAATACATCTACGTGTAACCATTATACATTCAACAGGTACTTCCAGCTCTTTTATAACTCTAGCCCAATACCACTTTAAATGGATTGAAACTCATGTGGGTCTCATGAAATTAATGAATACAGGCAGACAGCCCACAGTGACGTGCTGTGCGCAAGCGCATAACGGAGTGCCGATGCTGCCACTACGGGTCCAAGATTCCATTTTGTGATAGCCAGATCGACCAGGCGCGAATCGCCATCCAACACATAATAATCAATGCTACTTAATTGGAACCTCGTCATTGATTTGTTAATGGACTCGTTAATTTTTATTTCGAATTATATGCTATCGTTCCGATATGCGAAGTAACATCTGATATATAACACAGAGGTAAAGATATTTGAATATTAAATACTTATTGTTCTATAAGATAGTATAGTTCACGTTACTTTGATACAAGAACTATTAAAACAATAGTGTATAATGTGTAAGATAGGATTCTTCAATTAAAATAAAGATATATGACGGCACGAAAGATCCAAAGTCAAACGATGCGATGCAATATTTTATACCGTAAAACGGTTGACCCTTAATTAAGACGTTTGTGTCCGAATAAAAAGTTATTCCGTCGAAAGGTACAACCGAAATATACGACGTCTCTTTCATCTAACATAAAGCGGCCGAACTAATAGGTACCGACCACAATTTATTTCGTTCAAATCCCATTGGTGGTAGTTTAAAACAAGGCATAATAGATGTTGATTAAGAAAATGAAACGGTCCCGATCAGAATGCTCGGCCACAACTCTATAGAATTTGCATTTGGCCGGTAAACGAAGCCTCATTCGACACTAATGAGGTGTTAGGGAATTAATTTCTCTGATTTTCTCTAAGATAATGAAGATTTCAACGATAAAACATGAGATGTTATCACGTTGACGTAAACATGTGACTTCCGATTTCTGATTCATATTACCAGCTATCAAATCTAAAATGTCTTAATTGTATGCCTCCAAGTTCCTCATGCCACAATCGTTAATATATCCTTCTATTTTAAAATAATAAGTGCTCAAAATAATAAGTGCTCAAAATATTTTTGACATGGAATCTATTTCATGTCTTACACACTCGCTTTGTATCTGAGTGAATTTGTGTCGAGTCGATGTCACGAAAATGTATACTTTCAGCATACCACTAGCTCTTGAACTATTTAATCTATCAGAATGGTAGTTATACCATTGGATAGAGTCATTCGACGCCGTTCTAACGATACCTAACAATAACTAAAACATTGTTTCCCCGCTCCGCTACAGCTTTCTGAAGTGGGTCCCTTTTTGGCCAAAATTTTTCACCGACTTATATTAAATTCTCTATAACTTTGGAACTATTATAGATATCGAAACACTTGGAACTGTGTTGTAATGAGCTTGAACTACGCTACTTAAAACCAGGTCTTAGTTTGCATCTGGTTTCAACCGTTGAAAATAATTGACAAGTTTCATCAGTTGTGACCTCATGCCTCGCATAATATGCCGTGATATAAAAAAGAAGCACAGTCGAATTCGATAAACACCCATGTAACGTAGAGCGACAGTACATCTATCGTTTGCGATAAAAATCGCAACAATCGGACAACTACGAGCAACTGGCGGCTCTTCGAGTGTTGGTCCAAAAATGTTGGAGTTGCAGAATAGATTCCATGTTTTGGAAGATCCCTTCTGCCTGTCAGGTTTTTGCTTACTGATTATACAGGCCTACTCAAGAAGCAATGAACTCAATTGTGGACATAATTACACCATTAGAACCTGTGAAAGTCATAAATCTAAGGACCGTCGGCATCTGTAATACAGAATCAATCGTAGCAGTGATAATGGCCACTGATCATCGCTAACAAGCAGCACGTGATCATTAGGGCAATCACATATAAAAAAGTAAGAAGCTATATCGAGCGTAGCCGGAGAATATCATTCAACTGATCAATATGGTTATCTCGCCTAATGGGCTCACGATGACTTTCTATAAATTAATAACAACAAGCTACAATCCTACGATGATTGGACCAGAGTTAATGAGGAAGAGCGTCTTCATCTAATATAATATATTGCGTGTTTTTATTAAGACTTTATTGTTTTTGTTTTTACAACTCCTGTTAAGTCATGACTATGTAAGTTTACAACAATACGCTGCGTTAAATAATTTAATAAATTACCTGCCATTATGTTAGGTATCCGCTTCCTTGTACAAGAATTTATTACAATTTCCAATATTCGAGTGCTACCGAGAATCTTTCGCATGTAAATCAGGGTTGTAAAAGGTTTCGTTATGGCAATTTATATTGTTTAATGCGGCGTTTTTGTAGCAGCAACTTGTATACCATAAATATTTTACAACAGTATGATGGTTTTACAAGCGGTATTGTGGCGATACTTCCTCCGGACGATTTCAACGGTGCCGGAAGGAATTTGTTACGCGCAAATGCATTGACAAGATTGCGTAATGTGAAATATGGGTCACCTTTTATTGAAATTGGGTTATAAAGATTGTTAAGATACCAGATAAATTTCGATAGTTTTGTGTAGGTGACCAACATTGGAATCTTATAAATCTTATAATGAAAAAAAACCTTGAAAAAGTCTATCATAATTCCTGAAAACTAAGTCATTTATTAACATACTTACCGGTAAGTAAGTAAATCAATATAAATGACTATCAGATAAGTATACCTAACCTAACATACGTGAGTTAAACTTAGGCGTGCTGGTAGTATGTCCTTATCCAAGCACACATATAAAGCTTCTTATGAAAGCCACGAGTCAGCTGTTTTCAATGAACATCGGTAGTTCAGCTTACAATCCGGAGCCCTATCAAAGGCTTGCACCGCACTGCGCATGCTCAAAGCCTCTCCACACATCTGGTAGCATTGTAATGTTTATTTATAGTGTCCTAACACAATGACCGACACACTCGACGTGCAAATTGTTATCTAGTGAAGGACCTGACAATGGATCACGCCTCGAAATTTCCGTGTAATTCTTCCTTTTATCTTCTCTGACCATTGTGGCGTGAAGTTGGCCATTTATTCTTCATTATTGTTTCTTCTCCTAGGGGAGTAACTTGCGAAGGCGTAATGTTTGCTTTGATACCGCTTTGGATTTGGAGAAAGAAAAAATCTTCTCCAATGCGATTTTGAACTTTCCTTCCCTGTGTGAAGGTAACATCTTTGACAACAAAGGGTGTTACAATAGTGTCTTTTACTTTTAAGTGGTATGGGGTGTAAATTGTGAATGAATAGGTTTTGTCGCGTGACAAGTGGAGCACTTACAATAATAGAATGTACAAGTACATACAAAGTGACGACTCGTTGCTCTTTACCAAGTCATTCATTATGGTATTTATTCAATAAATTTCTATGCACGCGCCACACCATTCTTTTTATTCAATACGATAGGTATTAATGTTGAATTTTGTAAAATGAATTTTAGCTATGAAAAAGAAGCAAACTTTGTCCACAATTTAGGGCAAAATATCCTAAGATTCTCGTTACAGGCAGAATATTATAAAATTTAACAATTCCAAAAATTATGATATTATATTTGATTTCGTACCACAATTTAGGGTTGTTTTGAACTGCCGATATAATTATAAATTATTATGATATTTTCATAATTACGTATCCTATGGTTACGATTTTGATCAACATTATCTAAGTATATATACCTAGGTACTTATATTTACTTTTATTACATGTTAATTTAAGAAGGGGATCCAGTTAAAAAATATGTAACAATTATCCCCCATTTTGTCGTTTTCGTCCGAAACAATTACTTTTGGCTGGTCGTGGTGATAACTTTCTCGGCGTTAACTAATTAATTACCCTGATGCAGATTGTCCTTTTTTAATTACTCTGGGGAATTATTACATACCCACTTAATTCACAGCAATGAAAAGCGAAATTATTTCGCTTTAAAAAACTTGAAATGTTTTGTAAAAATCGTAGCAAACGATGGTCTTTGCGTACGCTGTTTATGGAATAAATTATTTAATTTAAACATATCTGTGTATTTATGTATGGTTTCTTTTGTATTTATATCGTTTATTTATTTATATGTATGTCGAATCCGCAGACGAGACAGGGCGTCAACACCAGAAATAGGGTGAATAGATCGTACAGTTGTAAGGAAGGCCATTGAAATACGTGGACGTTTAACCCAGGTTACGAATAACAGCTAACTTTATCAGGAAAACCTGAACGTGTACCTCTCAACCCCGAGCACGGGGAAGACACGACACACAAACGTGGAGGTCCATCTACACCCCGCTATAGTATTCTGAATGCGTCGTCAGAAAAACAATGAAAACATACCGACCTGCGTATTCCTTGTTTCACATCATTTTAACATCACAACCTAACCAGAAAATGATCATCAGCACCGGGAAATCGCCCTGATTACCATCACCACCAGCCGGGATGGAGCTGACTGTTTTCTTCATATTATAACCTCAAAACCACAGGTCGCCGCTCGCTCTCTGCCACTAGACTGCCTTGCGTTTTCGTTCTACGCATTATAACGCTGCATATTACCGTTTTTGAGGAACATGATGCCTCACTCTCCGACATGTATCATATTACTACTCATTTCAAGTATTCTTTGCGTCCGTACGTCACTGGGATTCCACTGAAAATCAGCACTATGGTTATAATAAGTAACTATAGTACTATGGCTGAGTTGGAGACCTTTTTGGAAGCACATTGCAGCACAGATTTTTGTATTCCTACAATGTGTTCACTTACTTATTTTGTAAAGTTGTTAAGCGTTGATCAAATACATATTTTCTATACTAAACTCATTTAAATTAATTTTATGTACAAACAGTTATTAACACAGATTTCTATTGAGATTTTGATTCAATTAAACCTAGAATGAAAGAAAGGAAGGCAGGCGTTCGTTCTTTCATGAATTAAAAGTTGATATTTTTACAAATTTAAGCTTGTACTTTTACAACACTTCGACCTTGTGCATTCTAATAAAAGGTAATGAATTCTCATACACATATCCAAGGACATTATAGGCACCTGCATTTAAAATAAAACGCAGTACTGAGTGATGAATAGCCGATCTAAAACTTACAATTTCAGATGAGTTACTAACAAATCCTTTGAAAAATCGTGGAATTATTTTCGTCCGAGACCTTTTCAATTGCGCGGCACATTGCAAACAATCAATTTCTATAAATGTTTAATACTTTGTAGCCGTAGTTTGATTTAGAGTCGTGACCGTTGAGCGAAGTGAAGCTGCCAGAAAGAAAAATGCTTTTAAACGCTACTACACGCACACACTGTATTTTATTCTAAAATTATGAACAGAAAACGTGACATTAAAAGCCTGTTGAGATATTAAATTATTATTTTAACTTTCATTATCCTCCAAATACTCGGAAATTCGAGTTTAATTTTTACATAAATTAAATTTTATTAATAAAAAAAATTAAATTTTTACTTTAACATTAGATACTTAGTTTGACATTTGTAATTATTAAATTTTTAAATAGTCTTAAGTTTTAATTCGCACACAATGTATATTGTTTTTCGAATAAATTGATTGATTGATTAAGGAGATAATTTTATTGAATTAGAATTAAAAAATTCACGAATTTAAGCTCTATTACTATCTATTTTATTAAGATTTTATGAGTATTTAATTTTTTCAATGTTTTACAATTATAATTTTGATAGGAAAAAATATTTAGGTTATATTCAAGGTTTTTATGTTTTCCATGAACAGATTATTATATAATTTGAGTCCTCTTTTCTTGCTAAATCTTCCTTATCGTTTTATTTCATACCTTGGCTTGGTATTACCGTGAATCTTAGGCCCGTTCTTATAAGAATAGCTGTGTAGTGTAGTGGATAGAATAATCAAACTTAAAGAGGTGTTATCGGTACAAATTTCTAAGTAACACTTCCTCAGTCGCCTATGTATCGCAGACATATCTTGAGTCAATATTGACCGTGCGTAGGCGCACCGATTTAAACGCAATCAATATCGAATATCGATACGGCCGACAACTTGACGGCGCGAGTGCTTATTTTTTAGGCATGATACTTTCAGGGTCGTAACTAGGATCACGCAGGGCACCTTAAAAGTTTATTTCGCTTATTACCTTACTTCAGTTTAATGTTACTAGAGGGCTTTCGAAGTGCTTCTTACCTTGAGAATTAAGATGGTATACCGGTAAGGTAATTGGGATTGGGATGGCTCTCTTATTCTTTAAATTTGCGGTAGAAACACCTAGGTAAAACAGTGATGGTACCCCTCAAATGACTCTACACATCAAATTCCACCAAAATAATGTTGTACGATTTAAAAAAATATAAAGGTGAGTTTATGCGACTTCCTCTGATTGGTGTGCTCTCATTTAGGCTGAAATTGTCCTTTAAAAGAAAGAAATGAAGGAGCGTCGAACACATAATATTATATCAGCGCTCTAGTAGAATTAGATATCGGAGGTTCTTTCAATCAAGTAAAATGAAAGGGGGGCGCAAGATCACAGCATAAGCTGATTACGGCACTGCATCTAAGAAATAATGAAACTGAATTTGTCCAAAGTTTTCAAAAGTCATGACTTCATAAGTAATTCTATAACAACAGGGGTCTCCAGTCGTGTTACGTAATGACTGCCGTTTCATTGTGTAAGCATTAGCTTTTTCAAAACTCTAAGAAGTATTCATAATATTATCTTAGTTTATAACGATCACATTATGAGTGCTTCTTAGAGTTTCAAATTATCTTCCCGCATCATACGAAGCGTTTCATTGGATAAAACAATATTAAAAATTCAATTTCTGACACTTTGGTCAATAATGTCGTAACTGCAACATTTATCACAATTACTTAATTAGACACCTTATGTACTGCTCCTAGTGACACTAAACCGACCCAAAAAAGTGACCATGACCCAGACATGACCCTTTATCGTGTGATGATAGGGTTATTCATTTTTATCACATCCCTCTTGTAACACATGTAGTTTTAATATACATACATACTCGCAATATACCAGTACCTACCAGCACAATGTTAAGCAAAATTAATGATTATATAAATTTTCAACCACAAAACACAAGCAAGAACGTCCAACATGCTAATAACTTTAAAACTGATAATTAAGGTGGTTAACAAAACTCTGGATCAATAATTTAGACAGAAAATTGAGTATACACTGCCACTTGCAATTTAGGGAGACGTGTTGGGATGAAATTACTCAAAGAACTGATATTATGTACACGGAAATGACATAAAAAAGATATTTTGGAGTTATTTTCTTTAAAGACTATCACGAGGATAAAAGGCAAAAAATATAGAAGCTGGGTTAAAGAAAATGTCGCTCGTGTGGATGTGATTGCAATAATTAAAACTAACATTGTAACAAATCTAAATGTCTCTTTCGTAAGCACACAAATCCAGAGCAAACATCTTCAAAGACTTGGAGTAGATTCCTCCAACAAAGTATAAAGAAATTTAAATGGCAACGACCAAAGACCCTTCTCGCCGGCGGCGAATAAAAATAATGAGATAATATCTTACGCAATGTTTACGTACTTCAAAAATCTGCGGACCGATGATTTAGATTCTTTTACAAAAAGAGTGTACCTATTGTAGTGAAGAGCTTTACAAAACGTGTCGTTACAAAGGAATAGTTACAGAAGATGATGGCAGTCAACAAAGAATTCCAAAAACTAAGAGCACTTAAGACCAGGGATATAAATAGCTGCAGGACATTGAATCGCCAAAGGTTAAACGGTATAGTTACGCAACAGATACTATTAACAGAAGCATTTCTTAACCATTTCCTTTTAGCATTCACGGAACATTGAAATACTTGTATCGAGATGATAAGGCTGAAGATAGCTTGCAAATAAGAAAGCAGTTATAACGTTACAGAGTCGAAACTTGATAGTACCTAGTCGTGAATTAATCTCAATTTGTAAGCCGCGTCTTGTCACGGTGTTTGTATAATGAAATGGAGCAAGTCTGTATCATTCATTAGAGTCGGACACTTCTATACAGTTAATTGTTTGAACTTGCCCGGGCTGCCGTTTAACATCGTCTCGGCTAATCAAGGCCCGGTTAACAACATCCGTTCGGTAAGTGGCAGGCCGATGACTCGCGCGTCTTCGATGATGCAATTGTCTTCGTAGACTATTATGCAGGGAATTGCGGCTTCAATTGCTACAACTTCCGATTGAGTGTCAAGGATGGTGCCAATGTTAATAGAGTTGAACTCGAACGATCAATGTAAATAAAGTAATACATCAGGTTCTACATGTCTGATTCTTGGAATTAGAGTAGGTACACTTATTGAGACAATATCGCGCAGTGAAGAAACTAATTATAGTAAATTGCCAACTAATGTCCCGAGATTTAAACACGACATGTTTGGAAATGTATGAAAATTCAGTGAGCCATTAGCAACATATTCAACAGAATGAACCTGCGATGAATGAACGTGCACGCGATGGTAATAGTGTTGTTATAACGTGCGACTTTACAAATCACGACTAATTGATACAAGAAACCAAATGTGAAAAAATTAAATATAAAAATAAGAGCAGTAAATACACAATTTACTAATCAATTTGAGGATCATTTTTCTCAGCACATAACAACAACAATTACATTTTTAATTTGTATCGTATTTCAATACAATTTACCAAATAAAAATAAAAATTCCGAATTTTATTTAAGGGTACGGTGATTACTTTTGATCGACTAATCACTTTTATTGTCATTGGTCCAGTGTATTCCTTCAGAAAACATCGATATCGATACTTAAAGAGTCCTCCCACCCTAAAATGCAAGTGGTACTGGAGACAGGTCCGGCAGCTCGCCGCATCAATTAAACCGCCCGCCATTACAATTCATTCACGATTATTGTTATTCCGCGCCTGCGCCTCCGCGCCGCTGACATCGGGACACACGCGAACTGATACAACCTGACTTGTATGAGGTTCGCTTATATTTTTGGTACATTTTTCGATGTATATTCAGAGAGTAGCTACTTTTTTTACACCTACGCCCGCGTTGACCTCAATCTCACCTGGTAGTAAGTGACGATGAGGCCGTGTGCTCCACGGGTTTAGTTATGTACTAGCTCTTTTATTAACACTGTCGAAACACATCAGAAACGAATAGAAGACATTTGACGGCGTACTTTATAGAAGGGTGGTCGCTAGGTAGGTCGATCAGCAGTCCTTCCACCACCAAGTTACTCGGATTAGTCACCAAGTACGACAGTGGAGGTCCAGATATCCTAAATCCGCCGCATACATGGAAGGAAAGGTATCGTCTTTCAAGCAATTCGGTCTAGAGTTTGTTCTGAATTTTCTTAGTGTGTCTGCTGATGATGACATCAATGTCTGAGGATACAATAACTTTAGGATTATTTATATGTTGAAGTGAAAAGCTTATCTCTTAAAGACTGATTCTAATAATACTTGAGCTTCATATTCCTTCCCTTAAACCTAACGGGACTGACATGGTCACCTTATCGTGTACTAAAGCATCAAAAACCATTACCATCTTTTACATTACAATCAGAAAGATCAAACCAAACCAAACCAAACTACCAAGCAAGACTCTACTACTTACTTAACATATCGAAATTATCTTAGAGCTCTACATATTTTATGAAAGCAGTTCAGTTAGTTACATTGTTAGTTATATTTATATTAGCATTAAAACAAGCAGACCCTTCAATACAGCAGAATATCGGTATGTTCAAGCCGTAAACATGATTACTTACATACCAGGGTAGGTATATTAACCTCAAGGATACATTTCTCATGAAGTAGGTGAACGAAAAAAGCTGTGACAGGAAAACGTCATTCACAAGAACGCAAACACTCGTTGTCGGATTGTAAAACAGTATATCCTTGGGACCGCGAGATGTTTATGATATTTCCCGTAATTACTGTAACTGTAAAAGAGCCCTTTTAATTGTAACCACTATCGTTAATTGTACCTCATACATTACACCATCCTTTTGAGCTTTTGGTTTTTGTCTCACTATAGTAATTCGCCGTTCTTAATGGTTTGTTTGCTTTACTAAAAGAATAATTGTAATGTTTTACTAGTCATTAATTGAATATAATTTACTTATAAACCGAACAAGGTGGATATATTTGTTTTTAAAAGAAATTAACTCACTTCATCAGAGAAGTCCAATCAATTTTAATATTAAAACGAGATTAAAGTATTATTGTTTTTAAGAAATAAAATATGGAAGTATTCAATAAAAACGTTCCATTTTGTTGTTTCACTTTTCAAGAAGCCGGCTTGTTAAAAACCCATATTTTGGGCTAAGTATACCCTTCCGGGTTAAGAGCGAGCTTCGGAATCGAGAAAAACTTTATTTCATTTTAATGAGGTAACATTTAATTTTTGAGAAAATTTATTTTCTTCCTGAGTGAAATTGAGCCCGTGGGATCGAAATAATTAAGTCAAATTATTCCACTTTATATTATGGTTTAAATTACTTTCATTATTCGGTCAATGATCTAAATAGTCAACGATATGTATTTCCTCTAAAGATGTTTTTAGAGATCGACGCTTGAAATTTTTAGTAACAAACATGTTGTTATTCCCAAATTGGCAGTTTTATAGCGGTCTATTTTGGCCAATCTAAATCATTCTGCCTTACATCTTCGGATGACACATCTATTGATTAAAAAACAATAAATTCTCCTTATGCATCATCCGCCGAAAGCCTAATGATACGAATTTAGGCGAATATTCCGCTGACCTATTTATTACAAAACACCGTATCTGTGTTTCTATCTCAGTGATGTAACTGTTCAGTTTTTTAGCTTTTTTGTAAAAGGCACCGAATTACTAAAATTACCTGCTTTTGAAAGGTTTTTTAGAGATATACAACGTCTAAGTTTTGTTAGAAGACAGTTACAATTTTGGCCGTTATAATTGTATAGAATTTCTTTGTGAAGAAACAGCGTGAGATGTAGAGTCGCCTGCGACAACGAAAAACTATGATTTTGTTTCTAGATAATGCAAGATTTACCTACTCGTATAACGGACAGGAATGTTTTTTTTAGACTAACAAGTTTATTCCGTTTCATTTTATTAGTAGATAGATACTAAGATATTATAACAAGATGTTATTTGAAGGTGGTTGAAGTAAACAAAACTGTTTTGGTGGGCTCAAATAGAAACAAAAATAATTAGTCAAATGAAACAACAAAAAATCAGTGAGGTGTGATTCAGATATGTATTTCAATAGTTGGTTAATAAACTTCAAGTTAATAATGTTTGTGTGGCTTTTCCATATACACTAAAATAAATTCTATGTTATCAAATCATGTAGAATTACTAGCTTTGGCTTTTTGACTGTACGAAACTATCTGAATTAAAAGCTAATTTGTCCATAAATTTTCTGTGTATTCGAATCAACAATGCCTTCAGAATGCTATTGAAGCTGCCTCGTTTGCGGAGGCGAGCACCGACTGCTTCCATGCGATCGTACGCAAGAAGACCGCCTCCTCGCTGTACAGAGTGGAGGGCGGCAGCAATGGCATTCTGAAGACGATAGCGGGCAAATTTGATTGTCCGATAATCAGACACTGGGTTCGTGTGTTGACCGGGTTCGGGTAGGTGCCCGATGAACGCACGAACTCTCTGTCACATGCCTGCCTAAAGTTTTCTTTGTAAATAATTACTAACATAGTCTTAAGTACCTGCATTGTTACTAACAAAAATTGAACCCTGTTGTTCCGAGAATAAATTGATTTGAATTTGAATTTGTATCGCTGTTAAGTATCGAAGCCAGCTCCATGCAACTTTATTCCAAGACCTTGCATACCTGCCCCGACCTCAGCACGAAGCGCTGAGAAAATCTTCGAAAACATAATCTATAATCCACCGGCAACACGTGCACACAGCTATTATTGATTTTGCCGTTTTTTGTATGAAATTGCATGGCCGTCCCGACTTGACAGTGAAAAAATATCTACTAGGGTGTCGTGTGAATGGGCTTTATTATAAGCTTGTGCAATGACATTTGAGTTTTTGTAAAAGGTTCGCGTCGCGTGGCATCGGCGAGGAATGCTGCAGCTCTATCTATACATTATGTACGTACATAATTATATATGCTTTATTGTATACAATGTATACCAAACAAAATATACGTGAAAAACTTAATGTAGGGAACTCTTGAACATAGTGGTAATGTGTACGAAGTCAAATGATACAAAACTTTTTCTGTAAACTGTGTTACTACTACAGCAAGAGTTCCCTTTGTAAAGTTTTTCACCAATACTCGTATAATTTTAGAAATGAGGAGAGCAGATGAGCAAACAGCCACCCGATGGTAAGTTGTCACCATCGCCCACAGTCATATCCCCTTACTATGGATTTATTAGAGGGTTTTCGATGCACTACTGACTTTGATATGGAGTGTAATTACGATTTATCTCTTACCTTGCTGCTATATGGCAGAAAATGGTAAAAGGGTGGGGTACCACTCCAGGCTGACTCTGTACAAAGTCATACCACCTCGTATTGATTGTTTACCGAAAGATTCAGTAGTAACTTTTATTTTAGGGATTTCAATTATCTCATCATTTCTACATTATTATTGTTATTATTTAGGGGCAGACTAACCGTCACACCAGCAGACGACATTTTGGTCAAAGCTGTTATGTTATTTTCAGACGTAAGTAAAAATTATTACATTCAGTCCAACCTGTAACACAATTTAAGGGGAAGTTGATTACTTTTCTAACCGTCAGTTGCATGAAACGTCCGTAAAGTTAAGTCTTCATTCAAATGCATGCTATCCCTTTCTATACCATAGCTCTAATCAAGATAGAGATGTCACAAGACTTATGGAAGCCTTAATATTCTTGCAACTCACGGGACACGTATCTAACAATTTCTATGATATCATATTACAAGCATATTACTACCCTATTTAAACAGGTTAAATAAATGAACGAAGAATAGGAAGTTCGATTTCTCGCTGGAGGACTTTTCAGAATCCCAGTAGCGTTGGGAAAAAAACCAGTTAATATGTGTACGGATGTCAATAGACCTGACTTTCGACCCCTCGAAATAACCGGAAAAGATGTTTAAAGTTACGTATGGTCTGTGGTATGGTGGAATGTGGAATATAACCCTTTAGTTGCAAAACAAACATTTTACTGAACGACAACGTTTCACTTTCATTTCGAAATGTCAACAGACGTTTAATTTATTTGTTGTTCAATGGATTTTTTGTCTTTTGTTTGAATAAATTTTACCCATTGTTCTATTGATGAATGTCAATTATTTTCCAATAAATACATGTATCCTCACAGATTTTAGAATATCTTTATTATTGACCTAGCTCTAGTCAGGAACATTATTACTATTAAAAACAAAAACTCTCGTAGTGTACTTTTTGAGTGAACTTTTCGGCCTTTTCGTCTTACCCTTATTTACCCAACCATTACGTCGTCAGTAACGAATCCATTGCCACTTTTTAATGCTATAAAAATCCTCTAATATGACACAATACCCACACCTTAGAGACAGGAGACAGAATCTTAGATAAGATAAAACGATCGACCTCGCTTACAAGATTCGTCCGACACATATTATTCTATGCGTGGCGAAGATAAGCCTTAAAATAGTGGTGTCAAAATATTTATTATATCAATGAATTTATTAAGTTATAGCGTCCGATGTCGTGAGAAAAAGAAAAAAGAATATGGAATATGTAATGATGTAGATTTAAATAAGATTTATTGATGGAGAATTGATATCTCTGATTTATTAATTGATTAAGTTAAAGAGTAGTTTTCAATACAATCGTAAAGTTGTAGTAATAAATTTAAATTTAAAAAAAACCGACTGCGTAAAAAAGCGTACTAAAAAGATGGAAACAAGACAGCTTTAAATAGTCACTGTTCTCAGCATTGAAGGCGCAATTTGAAAGTGATAGAAAATGTCGTGGACTAAGATTCATGCTATCAAACGCTATCACGCAGTCGGAGGCCTGCGTGATCTTCTATCACTTTCCAATTCCGCTTTCAAGGCTGAGAATGGTGACTATTTCAAGTTGTCTTATTTCCATCTTTTTAGTTCGCTTTTTTACACAGTCAGGATTTTTAAAAAAAATTAAATTTATTACTACAACTTTACGATTCTATTGAAAACTACTCTTTTACTTAATCAATTTATATTAATACATATTTGAAATCGTCTCATTGAGACTTATCTTTTGATACCCATGTAGATGTATTCATATATCCCATGTCACTCCGGGATTTATAGAAAAATAATGATACCTCATTCAAACTTTCCGTTTAGGCGCTACGACAGACTAAATAATAATTCACAAAGAAACAAACAAATACGTGCGAAAAACATAACCCTGTCTTTGCAAAAAAGACAAAGTTAGTTTAGTTAGTTTTGTTTCGTTTTTATGCCAAACTATATGAGGTTAATTTGATACCGTAGCCTACTTCAAAGTAATTTTTACACACAATTATAAATCTTCGCATGACAAAGTGCAGACATTTTTGTTCGGTCTAGACTCTAGCACTAGACCTTAGAATATTGAAATTGTTAAAATTGTAAATATTGAAAACCAGGTTTTAAAATATAAAAAATTGGAGTAATTTTGTATAATTACGTAGTAACATAATACGTAAAATGCAACTAAAATATATTTTCTTTAAACAAAAACCCTAATCTAGATTCAATTTTATCATCAATTTGGTTTTACAAAAGACCTAAGATGATATCCAGTTTCGTTAGTTCCAATTAAATCACACATAGCGATCCAAAAATGACGACCACGGAACTCACACGATCTGTTCCGAACAGTCCGATTCCTCCAACACGCCGACCTACAAGATTGATGGCACAATAAAATCAGCTTTTTATGACTTACATTATTACTTTATAATCCCAAATTTGACTTTTATCTCTTAGAATGCTTGTAAGTAGATAAAGTATCTGAGAGGACACGATCGCGTTGATTAGGCGGCGACTCATTGGCCACATCACAAGTTCCGTGTCTAATAAGACTTTAAGATGTATAAAAAAACGTTATAAATTTTTAAGCGTGGTTTTAAAAGTTTAATAAGTAATTCGAACGGTATCACTTGCAAATTTTATAAGGTATTCGTATCATGATTTTCTAAGCCTTTTTTATATTACGACAAAAAGAAGGTAGGTACGAGTATAAACAAAACAAAACTAAACAAGAAGCAGTTAAAATATGTTGGTCGTCTTTTTTATGGAATACTGATTTAAGTAAGTAGATTTATTAACCTAAGATCAAGCAATAGTAACAATAACCTTTTTCGTATCTTCACATTACACTGTCGCTAATCTCTTTAATGTCCAATTAACTTCAGAGGGTTGCCTGGAAGAGATCGTTTTAAGCGTTAAGGCCGTCTTTGTACATATCGTGCTATTATTCCATTATTCCTGTAGTTTTTACTTTTCCTGTAAATGTGTACAATAATATCTATATAATATATAGTGTATCTATTTATCTATCTATCAGGCGAGCAAGGCTCTTTATTACAGGATCATTTCATTTAGCTATCATTAAAGTCATACATAATCAAAACACATTATTTAACATTGATTGCACCTTACTGTATAAAGTGCAATTTAACGGAACAGAAAAGGCGCTATATTTTCCTCGGATCAAGATTTTAATTCATAACCAGCAGACAGCATCCGCCTCGCCGATAAATGCCCGAGATGAATGGAGATGCGCGTGAGAGCACTATCTGATTGCTTTGCGAGACGTTAGACTACCTTACCACTATGTGCTGTTTTTTGCAGCAAGGTTCCAGCTTCCAGCAAAGTTATCGTGTAAGCTACGCGCACGCCTACAGACTCGTACCCATTTGTCATTTTTATGACGTAATATGATTGCTTTCGGAATAAATTGCTGGTGTTGAAGATTGAGGAATGTTTTAGAACAGTCGATTTAAATATTAAATGCTGTAATTATTTATAAAAAAATACAGAGATTATATAAGCGTATGTCTAAAACTAAGAAGGCGAATACGTCGTCGCCGTCAACATTAATTGATGTATAACACATAGCAAACCAAATATGATTATTATAATTATTTGGGGAAGAGGGACTCACCCACCACTCAGCCACTCACCCTCGGATTCGCCCTCCCCAACGATAACCAAATCCAGAAGAATTTACTTAATTTACAATCGCAAAGGATGACAAATCCGACCTCCTGAAGATGGGATAAGGATTGGGAGAGTGTGAAATGAATGGATTTCCCCTGAATAACGCCTGATTGAAATATAGTAGATTACTTGCCAGTCCACAATGCGATGTGATGACTGCTTGATTACTTTTACACTACTATACTCGTATAGGTAAATATACCTCATGTGTGAGGTGGTGTTACTGTGATAAATCAGGGTGAATTGGCATAGTGCCGTGTCGACCAGTTTAACGATAGGTTCCTTTACTCCAGCTCTTAAGCATTTAATATAATTATGAGTTTAATTACACTTAGGTTTTATTTCGCGTTACCTTTCAATTTCTTTCTCAATATGAAATTCAGCTTATCTACGAGTCATCATCATCAGCAGCCTATATTAATGTCTCCACTGTTGGGGCACAGGGCTCCCCAGGGTCCCCTTGCATAAGGGGGTACGGGGCCATGATCCACCACGCGGGCCCAGTGTTGATTAGTGGATTTCACACGCCATCGGAAACTTTTAATTTCCTCAGACATGCAGGTTTCCTCGCGATGTTTTCCTTCACCGTTGGAGCAATCGGTAAATGTATGTAAGTCTTCGAAAAAATCCGAAAAACTCATTGGTACATGGCATTGCACGGTTTCGAACAAGACCTCCCGCATCGGAGTCCGGCGTCCTCGCCACTAGACCATCGAGTAGGTATTTACCATAAATACACATAAAATGAAAGATATATCAGTGTAATTTTTAAGTGAATTAAATTTATTCAAAGCTTCTTTTCTCAATACAAAAAATAATATAATGTTGCATTACGAGTATGTTAATTAAATTGCAAGTGCATTTTTAGAGTTTTTATCATTGTAAAGGAGTAAAAGAGCTTTTTAAAGTTAACACCCGCCTCTAGATCTTTCATCGGTCTTCCAAAACACTCGTACACTTATCGGCCACAATGTCATTCAGAGATTTTCCGAGCTCCTCTCGTACTGTACTTACATCCTTTTTTTATCCCAATAAGAATTTGTTCCTGGTCGACGGACATCGGCATCCAGTAGGCTCACTCGTTACATACCTGTCCATCATAAAATGTAAACAGCATCTATATTACTCTCATAAAGTCTTCACACAATCACAAATAACTTGCTTCGTAGCATTTTTGATCGGGAACAGGCCGTGAATGAAAATGCTATTCATACGAACAACGGTACGCTTTTTTCAGTCGGGAAAAAGTTTGCGGTAATCAACTTTAACGGTAGATACAGGTGGGTCATTAAGCACAAAATTTCTGTCGAAAATTTTATTACCAGATAAAAATCGATTGTTATTGATTGAAATTTTATTATGTTGTCGAATTGCTTGTCGGTTGATTTATTTTACATTTTATTCGGAAATTGTGCCATTGTGTTATTGCGAAACATACACCCTATCAGGGATATACTGCATCGGTTTCTTATAAAATATAAAAGGGACATGGCGCGAAGTAAAGAGGATTGAAAGATCCGGAATACTTTTCAGGCAAATTAGGAATTTTAATTAACTTTCAGCTAAGTATTTTGTTCGAGGCTGTAACAAACAGAACTTGTGAAAACGTGCAAGTTTTTATTCTACAACTGTGTATTATACTGTCAGCGTCTAACAGTATGTAATCGACAATTGTTAACTTAATCTAGTTACTTGAGCACCGTATCAGCTACTATCCGCCACTATGAACCTTTTCAGCTCTTACTTTCAAATTTCAATGCAAAATCGAAAGTATCACATGTAGATGGGATCACTAACGCTAAATTTAACACGAGACTCGGGGGCAGACGTGTCGGCGGCTTTGCTCCAACTCTGACTTCGACGAACCGATACCCCATTGTCATGCCTGTTAAAGTGTACTGTTACACTTCTCCATGCCACGTTACTAATGTTTCCTTTGTATAACTTTTTGTGAACTTAAGTGCTCTGACGTTTTGCTCTTTTGCATATTTCTGAAGTGTTGTCAACGGATTTTGCAGACAATCTTTTATATTTTTTCATTTTCTAACAATCTTTTATATTTTAGACAATTTAGCAAATGTGAACGAGAAGAAGGTTAATACACTATACAATTATTGTGGGAAGAAGGACCCGCCACTCTCACTCGGATTCATCCTCCCCAACGATAACCAAATCCAGAAGGGTTTACAATCGCAAAGGATGATAAATCCGACCTCCTAAGGATGTGATAAGGATTGAGGGAGTGTAAAATGGGACCTAAATGAATAGAAAGCGTTCTAGATTTGTCATCTTTTACGAATGTAAATCCTTATTTGGTTATCGCTGGGGAGGGCGAATCCGAGGGTGAGTGGCTCGTCCTACATTAATAATGGATTTTCACAAAGTATCGTCTAATTCCATCAACTCTACAATCTTACTACAGGAAAAATCTTAATTAAAATACCGTATAGATAACAAAAATATCTAATCCATGCAACAAGTTATCAGTAATAAGCTAACTCAAGTTTCACTTTACTTCAATTACCAGAAGACTTTCATAAAAGGCATATTCTTGTTTCTAGATTAAAATAGACTCTTAATCATCTAAGAAACTGCAGTGGTAGTTTTAAAACTATTATACCCTCAAGTTAAATGCACCATAACGACTACTATAATGCCTAAGTTAACTTGTTCTTCTCCTTATTACCAGTAACGTAAAACCATAACTCGAAATGATGTCTAATAACCTGGGTCTAATACCCCAGCAAATGTGTTAAAGTTAGACATGGTAATTGAAAATAGATTTTTAAGTATCACTTATCTTCGGAAAATGTTAAAAATTCTTTATTTTATTGCTCATTTACATCAGTAAGTATGATAGGTATCTACTTTGCTTTAGCTATTAGTTTTCTTCCACTGTGCTATTATGAAGACTAAACATTACACGAAATTAAATTACGGCACCGAAATTAAAAGGTTTCATAAAACTAGTAGTGGTATCTAAAAGTAGCTAACTGTTGTCTTTTTACTTGGCTTCTGACGTAAGTACTGCTTTTATATCTGTATTTCGTCTATATTTGGTGTAGCATTAGAAATTAAATCACGGTACTGAAATTAAAAGGTTTTATAAAACTAGTAGTGGTATCTAAATGTAGTTAACTGTAGTTTTTTTACTTGGCTTCTGACGTAAGTACTGCTTTTATATCTTTATTTCGTCTATATTTGGTGTAGCATTGTAAATTATATTACGCTAATGAAATTAAAAGGTTTCATAAAACTAGTAGTGGTATCTAAATGTAGCTAACTGTTGTTTTTTTACTTGGCTTCTGATGTAAGTACTGCTCTTATATCTTTATTTCGTCTATATGTGGTGTAGCATTAGAAATTAAATTACGGTTCTGAAATTAAAATGTTGCACAAAACTAGTAGTTGTACCTAAATGTTGTTAACTGTTGTTTTTTTACTTGTCTTCTGACGTAGGTGCTGCTTTTATATCTGGATTTCGTCTACATTTGGTGTAGCATTTGTAGACATTTTGTATGGAAATTTTACTTTAGCAGATGAAATATCAAGCAGTCGGACCACCACGTCGAAAATAAGACGTCAGGCAAATAGAAACGGATCACGGGAATGAAAGCCCGTGAAGGCATTAGAATCGAACGTTTCTGCGTCTCGAATATATAATTCTTCCGATATTGCCGACAACGTAATGTACAGGTTGTTCTTGAAGAGGAATTTTACAAAGGATATTTTATACAAATTTTATACTTATTTTGTGTGTCCCTATGAGCGTACTCGTAGTTTTCCTTTAATACCTTACCTCTCTATCATTAGATATATTCTAAATTCGTTTTGATTTTACTTGCTCTAAATTCCTTTTAGGTATAGATATAGTTACTAATGTAATGTTATAAATCTCATAATGATTGCTCGGAAAGTACGACGGTGTCCCGACTTTCAAGATACAGGTTTTAACCTACTTTTGTAAGTCGGAGGTCCTATTATTGTGCCTTGTATTATGTAAAAAAAAACCTTTTTCATTTTTAATTAAAAAAATCAGTGACAAGATTTTGAACAGATATATATTATCTGTGATCTAAGTCCATGACTTTTCAGTTATACCTATCATTAACTCTGAAAATATTTAATACAAAACTGGAAATTAAGTGAAAATTTTACTAAATATTTGATAGCTAGCCTTCATTTAAAAGCTATATGAAAGGGCACAATTTACGATTTCTGTATCTGTAACATAAATTTCTGATCATCTTGTTGTAGGTGAGTATATACTTTACTCAAGAAAAGCAAATCAAGTATTCCAAATCTTCCGTATATTTCTAAAACAAATTCACTGCTAAACTGAACTGTTCCAAGTTCAATCGGAGAGGCCACCCGTTCCCGACTTTCCCCGGTGGTCCAATCTTCAAGATGATTAAATTAGGTTCCGAACAGATATAACATGCAAAATGATATACAATGAACCGAGTCCGATCCGCATAATGAAGCAATCAAATAGTATTCATTGTATCAGTCGATACCGATGCGTTGGGAAGTGAACGCAAACTTTTGCGTTTACAGACTTGAAGGGACGCTAAAAAGACTTATCTACTAGACTATTAAAAAATTACAACTTGTTCAATTTAATCTGTGTTGTAAATGTTACTTTATTATGTATGATCATAATTCATAACTGAAAACTTAATTTATTTGCGTTTAATTTGCTTTGACCAATTATGTGGCCGAGTCGAAAATTTGTTATCTAAAATTGTTTTTCTACTCCCTTTTCGTAATTTGTTCATTAAGAAACCACAATCAATAACATAAAGAGGTTCATTCGTATTGGTCGTGTGAAAATAGTGTTTAAATGAAATATTAAATAACAGTTTTCGATTGTAATATGTAATTTTTTCTTTGTTGTATGGCACTGCATACAAGAACTCTTTCGTATTAAATGCACTACATTTCACTGGCCTATAGCCATTAAAAAAAACTCGACACCCGCGCCTGTGCGATTTCGACAATACATCAAACATATCTACGGTTTCCATAGTTACCAATAACATGTTAATCTGTCATGGCATCTGTTTAAGTCTCCGTAATGGTTTGTATTTTTTGTTTATATGTTTCATGGTCGTAGAAAAAGTATTGTATGCAACGCACGTAATGGTGATTTTAGCACACGAACGATCTAATATGAAACTCAGCTTCGCATCGTTCTCATGTCATCACTATCATTACGTGGCCATTGCATAAATTACTATGAATAATGTTCGTATAGACTCATAGAATTTCAATTCTATTAAAAAATCAGATAGAATCATCTCAGATGTAGTATCTAGAGTCTGTAAACACAAACATTTACGTTTCAGTTACGTTACGTTTAGCCACGCCAAATGTCCGCATTCGCTTTGCATACGGTAATCCTGTTCGGATACTTGCTAAGCAAAAAGCTGTTGCATTTTAAAATCCTTTACGAAAGCAAACATTTGACGTTTCGAGGGAAATTGAGCGGAAGGCTTTTTGTTGCTTTGAATTCGATTGAAAGTTGGATTAAGGGTGCACACATGCCACTATCAGTTCGAAAGTGGAGGCCACCAATCCGATACAAGCGAGAATAAATTTAGATTGATATGATACAGATAATGTTAGTTTGTTTGAAAAAAAACTGGCTTTAGGTAAGTGGCGTATAACATAAATCCTGAAGATTTTGTCAATATAATGACTTCAAAATTATGCTGTAAAAATCACGAAATAGGCAGAACCCAACTTGATGTTAGAAATTCTGACCCCAACCAATTAACCCCAGTTCGATGCTCGTCCTCCGGTATTTACAGGAATCCATTTGAATTTTTTCCAACTTTTATATTTTTACTCGCTACAGGTAGGTTAAATTCATGAAATAAGTACCTAAATCAATATCATATACTGCACTGTTTAATAGACTTCGATAGATAGTGGATTGAGCTGGTCTGGTTCATCTGTAAGGCGTTTTCTGGCATAACAAGACCTATAAGGAGTATACTTGACTGGATTTGAGCTACGTCTCATGGAAAGGAGCCAGGCCACGGGTGTCCAATAGTGCACATCAATTTTCTCACTTATCACAAAGTTTTAGCTAGCCAATTTATTACATAAATATAGTTCACATATAATAGCACATAAATCGAAGGAAATTGTCCAGAAATATTAAGAAAAACCACATAAACCGAATTTTTAATTGTCCGCCGTTGAAATCGTGTGGTCGAATTTTGTGAAAATTAAACAAAAATAAAAGAAAATAAATAAATAAAATTATTTTGGCTATTTATTTACAGAATTTTTTATCAATTATTGCAAAATGTACTTTTTTCTATGATTTAGTATCACATCTCATCCACCAGAGATCGGATTTTGATGGCGCTGCAAAACGACGATGGAGGAAAACAATCGTTAATAGAAATGAAATATTTTAGTTTCCAGAAGCATTACAAATACAATAAATTATCAGTAATGTCTTCTAATACAATACAAATTAAATACATTAAATTAATTTAAAATTGTTAAGTTAAATTAAATTGAATGAGGATTATATAATAATAATGTCAGTAAATTACAACAAAAGTACAGTAAAACAACAACACAAACATAATTTTTTATTCATATTGTCGTCCAGTTATTGGCACATGATCAGAGCCCATGAAACAAAAATGATGTTAAAAATGTATAGTTTTTGAACTGCTGCACGCATTAAACTTATTTAATTCGCAAAACATCTACTTCCCATCTATCGCCATCACGACATTCGCCAGCTATTTTTACTTACCATGAGAAATGATTTACATCATCACCGATAGTGATTTACTCCGATCTCACGGACGATATATTTTGCTATCACTGTTCAGACGGCCATTCATTCATCGATATTATATTTCGAGACACTGTCAATATGGCGCCTTTGTCCGCACAAAAATTTATAAGTTAGACGTTGGCTTCATTGTGAGTCGGCGAAGGAAGGAATACAAAGAGAGGTATTTTATACCGATCATAACCTGACGTGCGGTCTAAATGTGTCGAAGCGTTAAAAATTTATATCTGTTTAGAATTTTAGGCCATTGGGTCATTTTATTGCTGTATAGATTATTTCAGTGTCATTATTTCAGTGGCAAAATCGAATATTCAGGCGAGATCGAGGTCAAATGCGGGTTAAGTAGTCAATAAAAAAAAAGAAAAATACGTGGAATTATAATAATAAAATCTCAAATGGGATAATCCCGCCTTTGTACTAGTTATAATATGTATTCTAATTTCGTTTATTTTATCTAAGTAACAGTAGACAACACAGCAGTGGACAACCCCTTAGTATTTTGTCGCTTTAACTTATTTCATGATTTTGTAAACCTTTTTGAACCACCAAAAACTGCACGCCATATTGAAATGACTGTCACCGAAATAAAATGTACTGTAGAAAGTCGATCAACTATTGTAAAAAAACTGCATTTTATCCTTCGAAAAACACATGAATAAATAATAATGTTGCTAGATTTTTTTAAATTTTTTTTTACTACAACTAGTACCAATTCTTAAGACAATTGATTCGAATAAATTACGAATGTCAATGAATCATAACTTACTTACGTTAATTGTACTTCACTAATTCCTTTTCTATCTTTTGTTTGTTTTTCATTTGTGCAATAAAGTGTGTTTTACTTTTTTACGTTATTTTTCTGAACTTAATTTGATAGTAAGATATCTACTGTTGATTAATATACCTGTTGTAGACCAATAGCTGCAACTGATATTGATTTATTTACTATTGTCACACTTTACAATCGTTTTGTATTTTTTAGATTAAAAAATCAAGAGCTTGGGCATACGCTTCCGCGAGACTCCCACACGCAATCTTAATTTTTTTACGACCAATCATCGCTGCGCATTAGAGATGTCCAGCGTCCATTCAAATACATATTAAATTAGAGTTGGACACAGTTACCGTTGAGTAACTTATAAGTATAATAATAGTAACATAAATTTTGAATATTATTAAAGGCTTCATATTAGTGTTTGCTAACACTACAATGTTCTTTTCGTATTGATATACGTAGTAATAAAATCATAACTGTTTGCTTTACAACCCTTAACTGGGAGCAATCATTTTATACCCACAACCTAATCACTAAATACTACACTATCATTTGAAGACTTGCAAACTTGTTTACCTTTGTCTTATTACCATGCGACCATCCCCACCATTTACACAACCTTCAGCCAACAACCGTAAAGTATTATAATATCTAATCACACGGTCGATAAAACACTCATAAAACGTTTAACGGCGCAAAATATGCGTTTATGAACCATTTAAGTAACAAAGTAGTTGTATTCGCATGACTTTTACAGTCGGAGGAGCTATGAGCGTTCGAATTAATTTCGGTAAGACCCGCCCTGGCAAAACGCGGTATCTTTTAGTTGAGAATTGTCGCACAGATCGTCACTAATTTTATTTATTAGCATGTTTTATTACACGTCAAGTTGCGGAATAGTACATTTTGTCGGTTGGTAGGCGGTGCTTTTGTATAGCCGCTGTGTGTCCAATCGATTTTGTTTTAGGGTTCAGTAAAAGTTTCTTATATTTATTTCTTTTAAAATGAGCATTTTTGCAATATTGTATTGTAATTGTTAAAATAAGTGACTGTGTAAATCTGTGTACAGATTGTTTTATTATGAAATCCATTTGCTTGAATTATTTGTTGATTTTTTTGTAACTGTTTATGTTTGCTTTTGCATAATACATATTCTACATTAAGCCATATCATTTTAGTAATTATAATATTTTATAATTGTATGTAATGTATATTTTGTAAATGTATGTGTGCATGATGTAGTATTATAAGTCAAAAATGGTCTATTAATAAAGGATTTTCTATTTCTATTTCGAATAGAAAATCAAGTATTCACGATAAATAATTGGCTCATTAGCGTGAATAAATAAAAAAACAACTAAACACTATTACAGATGTACCTATTTAGGGGTTATACAAGTTACGGAACCCTCCACTCAAGTCCAATGGACCAACTTTCTTATCTTACGGTAAGTAGTGATGTCCTCAATGTGCTAATGAATGTTATTCGGTTTTATTTCTTTGAGATTATACTTAACTTTGTTTAACAACAGAAGAAAGTTTCATTATTCTTTCTTAATATGTAAGTATGTAAGTAGTTGCTTTATAGTTTTTTACGATTTTTAATTCATTTATCAAATAAATCGACTAACTATAGTAGAACGAGATGAACTCTTCACTTAATTATATTAAGATTTCCAGAAAGTTATATCTTATATACCTACGAGGGCGCGTTTGCCCGCCAGTAGGAAAAAAACCTTACAAAAAAATATTACTTTTCAGATTGACTTTGGATTAAATGGTTTTCGTTTCGATTTTCTTGATTACGATATAAACTATTCCTTCCTGTACATATAAAATCATTGATATTTTTTTATATGGACAAATAGCTCAATATTGTTTTCTAGTTTACGAAACCTATTATAGGCTGTCATATTTTCTTCTTATTCAATATTTATTCTATTTTCATGAATAAATAAAGTTGAAACTTGAATATTTCATGATTAGATTCAAATAATATACTGTTTCACAGGTTTTTTACTGTATTTTATTAATTACGACCGGTTTCGTTTACACATCTTCAGGTATTTGTTTATAATAATTTTCTTAACTACATGCAGGTAGATAAATACAGCTTCGCGTTTTGTTTTTGCAATTACTAATACAATGTCAAGTTACGGTATTTAAGTCTAATCATGTACTACAAGTTTCACCAAGTACCAACAACCGCAAGTATTAACCATTTGAATTTTTTACTTACCACGTCTAACTATAAATGGAGTAAGGTATAATATTCTTGTGATTACCATATCTCCAAGTAATAACACCTTTGAGGATCGAAACTCTTTCACACCTTGTATTGGGTCAATAAGCTGACGATAATGCACCCCATTAATGCCCATATCGCGTTGGTCAGTGACTGGCGACTTAAAACAGCCCTTAGAATATTCTAACACAAAGACGACTCGTTCAGCGAACATAATATTCGTGATCGCGAACATTTTTCAGCCCCGAACAAAAGGAAGGGATCTTTTAGTTTGACGCATATGTCTGTTTCTTTGTGATATCCTGCAATATGTCTCTGGTGACATCATGACCACCGATAATATGATTTGGACGCGAGTTTTTTTAATAATTTTATCACAGAATGATCTTGGTTAGACCATAGGTATTTATTTATTTATTTACACTTTAATGCACAAAAAAGGTGTACATGAGGCGAGCTTAATGCCTTACGGCATTTTCTCCCAGCTAACCATGAGGTTATGCAGAAATGTTTAGGTAGGCGCATATAAAATGGTAGATGTTAAGTTATGATGATGTTATGTTATGTATTTCTAGTAAGAGTAGGTGGGTTGGACAAAAAAGCGCGAACGATAAATGCGCCTTGTCGCTTCCCTTTCACGTTCTATACACAGGAGTTCGTGTGTACTCTTTCTAACATCTGCCTAACCCGTGCAAGCGTAATCAAAATAAAAATATTATTTTAGTAGATTTATTCGATAGTGGCCGGCAGATGTGTCGGCGCGCGCTCCAAGCTCTCTATTTTTGTTGATCCTCATTGTTTGCCCAAGGGTCTCCAAGGGTCAATCCACTGGGCTTCTGTGCGGTTTCCGCTTATTTCTTGTTTTGTATGTAAACATCTTAGTTCCCGTCAATCAAACTCTTTTCGCGAAAGAAATGCTGTCTTAAAGTTTTATTTGAACAAATCCTTTAGCAATATTCCCAAGTATGATGTTCATAAAATCAACATCATACTTCTTTGAACTACTTTCGTAAATGTTTTAAGATTATTATATTACCTTTATCATAAACAAACTCAAAGTAGGGTTCAAACTTAGGTATCAACCACCAAAATAATCTAAGACATTAAGTAAGTCATATAATCTCTTAAACTTAAATTAGTAAAATGTCATACTATAACTAAACAAAAATTATACAAAATAACTTCAGTCAAACAGCCCCCCGCGAAGTGCCCCCTGGCCAAAAGTACCCAGAATACTCGCGGCGTTCCCTCGCTGAATGGCGAGGGAGATGCGCTGTACCAAAAAGTGGCCGGCACGCGGATCACCTCCTCTCTCCTTAATTCGCCTCCCCACAGCGCGAATCAGATCCTTGGCCTCGGAGCCCCATGGTCCCGCGGTTTCAACTGCCAAAGGCACGAAGTCGTACATCGATTAAGTAAGTTATATCTTTATTTCACACACAGCAGTGACCGAAACAGTTATAATTATGATAAAATATTTATGTAGTCAAAGGTAAACATATTGAAATCATGTCTGATGGTCTGCTGTTATTGTGAAAAGGGCCTCAACTCATTACAAGAATTAAAAAAAAGCTTACACGATTTGTTTTAATTTTTGACCCCCGACCGATCGAGGGAGGGCGTGTTATAAGTTTGACACGTATGTCTGTTTGTCTGTTTGTGTGCTTGTCTATGGCATTATAATTTAACAACTGATGATCCGATTTGGACCTGGGTTTTTTATTTAATAGAGAATTTAGTCGAGAGTTTTCTTAGTTATCATAATAAAAATTGGACCAGTGGTTTCCAAGATATTTGAGTAGTAGTATGTCAAGGGGGATCTCTGGAACGGTAATAGCTAGGCCGACTAACTATTAACTACTACATAACTATTCCGACATATGAAAACTTGAGGATATGAGGATGACCAGGAAAAAGTAAGTGAACTTCAATTTCACAATATGAAACTAGAATAATTGGAAGATTATCAGCCCGCCGAAACTATAATAGTGACAACTGAAATATTACAAGAGAAAAAAAATTAAAGGATGTGGAGCTAGGAATTTTAAGGTATCCATGGCGAGGCCGAAGGCCGAGCTCCGCGTAGTTTGAAGCCCGGACCGCTCCCCTATCTTCAGGTGCCGCAGGCCTAACCTGTTAAATGTTCTTAGCCATTTCAGATGAAAATTGGATCAGTGGTTTAGCTACCAAATTAATTAAATTGAATTAAATATCTACGAAGAAACAGTTACCTACGAAATTTAATTAAATACCGACGAAGCCCTGTTATCGTAGTTAAAAAAACCTAAGACAAATCTAATTTATTCAATTAGCACAAAAATATATAAATTATTTTTCTAACCGCTCATTTTATAAACGGATTCACGTCAGATCTGAAGCGTGTAAGATATTAAGTTGATTTTATGGTAGTGCTCCTGCGTATTTATTCCCATCAGTCCGATTCAGTTAAGTCACGACGAAGGAGCGGGAGAATTCCCACAGTGACTATTGCAAATAAACTGTCGAGCTCTACTTTGAGTCCACCATCCAATAGATGAAGTGGTACTGTGCTATTTTACAGGTCGTCAACGTTTGTATGATTGAATATAATATGGTGTGGTACTTACATGAAACATGTTAACATGTTGCGTTATAACTTTTTAGAATAAGTACTGTAATAATTGTTTTGCTGTTCAATAACCTGTAATAAAACAAAATAAATATATTAATCCTAGTCATGTTAATTGATAATAAATATGTCTAATGTACAATCACAAGTAGCTATAAGTATTACACTCGTACAGCAGCAAAAACATGTTTCAAATTTTCTTAAAAACTACTGTACTCATTCTTAAAATTCTGCCACTGTTACATAGATAAAAAATTATTACTACATGCTAGTGAAATAATTTTTGGTTTCTTGACGGTCGGAATCTCAGAATTTCCTCTTACTGGTATGGTAGTTAATTCAGTGTACCAAATGATTATTCTGAGATTTGAATGGGAAATGGACACTAGAGATTGGGATTCTGTGTACCTGGGCATTATGAGCCTGAAGGTATTCCTTTTTGGTATTGGTCAGGTAATAAGTTTCTTCAACTTCATCTTGTAGACAGAAATCATTCACCATCTGAAAACGACACTTTAAAGAGCTAGGTTTACTGAGCTGATAGTAGTAGTAGTCAGCACATCACGCGCGAGTGCCCCCTGCGAGCATACGCCAGTGACCCTTATACTTCATCCCATTAATTCCAGACGCCGTCGAATGGCTAAGAAACCAGGATATTTGGTTGTGACATGTCACAGTACTGTTATTGTGTATAATTCGCACTGCCATACGAATAAATAAATGGGTACCTTCGTCTTAGGAAAAGAAGCCTTATAAAGCGTCCAAATTAGAATGCTATATATTAATATTATATCAGTGCATGGATGACTACTTTGGAATTACAGTAGAGAAACGACGCATCCGGCGTCCGTCGCAGATCGTATTAACACTATTTACTTCTTGTTTCGCGCGCCGCCGCCCCACTTGTCTTTTTAATGTGTAAATTAATTTAAATCGACCTTTGGAGCATGAAATTCCCAATCCATTACTCTAGGGACAGGTTAATGCGCACTCGAGCCTCCGTTTGCAATAGAACATGGTTAAGGTTCCCCCATATCGGTGTGCCAGCAACGTCGCGCGGAACGAAGAACTTATCCCAGAAGGTTTCGAGATTTGGCACATCGACGAATTAGGTCCAAAAGATAGAAAAGAAAGCTATAGATAGGTATTTATCACGTAAAATCAGTCTGTAAATATGATTAGAAACAAGACAATGCGAGTACCGTTTCCAAATTCTTCTAAGTCGTATTCCTCATTGCTGAGGATCGTGACTCTCGTGGCAGATTTAATGGGGTAGTTTGCCATTGCCTTCCCTATTTCACACACTGGTTATCTCAGTGTGCAGGTTTCCTCACGATGTTTTCCTTCACCGTCAGAACAGTCGGTAAATGTACGTAAGTCTTTCGAAAAATCCGAAAACTCATTGGTACATGGCATTGCCTGGTTTCGAACTCGGACCTCCCGCATGGGAGTCCGACGCCACGACGCCACCGACGCTCACTGTTTGCAAATAAGTCTGCAAAATATTCTTGAGAGGGTGGAAAAAGTATCTTTAATAACGCCAAGGCCATGGACCAGCTTCGCCGGATTGAATCCACCTCTCGACCATTATTGTGAACCACTCCTAGAACAGAAATTTTAGCCTAGTTTTAGTGGTTAATGAAGATTATTGGTAATGCATAAAACATTACCAATGTTTTAAAACAACTGTAACCGCTCCAATACGAGAGAAGTCTTACCGCAAAATCCTTACATACCATACGCAGGCGGTAAATACCTGAAATAGAAAAATCGCCATACCCACATATTTTCCACTTCATTACACGCCGTAACGAGCAACTTTTTCATTTTAATTCACTCTTAATTAAGCTTATTTCAACTTGAAAGGTTTATCTCCCGTCTAGGTGTTAAAGACTAATTGATAATCGAAATAAATGGGTTCCCTTCGCTGGGACTAATAGCGGTGGATGGTGTGAACGCCGCATAATCAGGAGCCACTTCTCAGTTGTCCGTGTGACGATAATACCATAAAATAAGAAAGTATAGACAGATGTGAAACTCAGTTCACTGCAGCTAGCATTCGCAGCTAAAGCAGACTCGCCCGCTGCCGCTGTCCCTGCTATTGTTTACACGGGCGGGCGACTTCCTATACACTGAAAAAATATTGGTCACTTTGAGCCTTCCAAGTAGGTTTGTTCCCTTGAACTAAGAATTGTTCACTGCAACCAAAATCTTTCATTATAGAATTTAACTGTTGTGACTTGAATTTTGAACGATTTGAACGAAGATTAATGTTAGTAAAGATAGAATTTGACTTGCAAATGATAGGTAGAAAGATTTATGAAGGAAAAAGTAGCAAACTTACCTCGGCCTTTTGATCTCGCCGCCTCGCCACCAAAGTACAACACAGTTTACCACTTTTGCTGCAGTTTTGATTGTTTTATATAATGTCCTTGTTTTCTTTGTTGTCACGATTAGTTTAATCACGATTTGGCTATAGATTCAGCGCTTGTCTTGGTTTTATGATGAATTTTTAAGTATTTGATGCATTGCCAGCTAGCGTCGCCTTCTGAATCGCCTCGTGAAATTGGTGACAGGTGATGCCATCTCGTGACGGCGACGTAGAAATTGCATGTTCATTAAAGCTCGGCGGATGGTTTAAAACACGTTCGTAAGTGTCCTTTTCTTGCAGTTTATGGCCGGGGGTGAAAGGGAATTGGGATCAAAGAAAGGATTATTTGCAAGTCCATATATTAACTTTATTTGGCAGACACAATGGTCTACCAAAAAAAATTGCTAGCAATCCTCTTAGTCCTGTACTAGATTCATCATATCAAAAGCGGTCGTGTGATTATTTGAGTGACGGCTGCCTACTGAGTTTCCCTTCTCTACTAATTTATTTTGTGATAAGACTAGAAGCGAGAAGTGGTCTCACTAACAAAACCAGAGATTAAGATTCAATCTCATTACTGGCGCCCAGAGTCCGAATGAGAGAAACCCTTTGACCGAAACCAAAACTTAGGGTTTTCTTACGCAAAGATCTTTATTTTTCTACTTTTATGTATACTTATGCTACAACTGAATTTAAAAATAAGTCGACAAGCTCTTTGGTAGGGTCATATCAGTTTGTTGTTAGATAATAAGCTTTTATATGGTAATATGATGGATATATATAATAATTAATGTGAGTGTATTTTCATAGGTATATTATGTTTTTTTCAGAAGATTATAACTATACGTAAAGTCTCTCTTCGGTTTTAAAAAAATATTTTTGTCTTCAAAATTCGAAACGTTTATAGATTTGAAGACATTTTTCAACCTTCAGAGAAAACATAAATATATCTATGTAAATACAGTAGGTATAATAGGAATCTTCGTAAACACATCTACACGTCTACAATACACTATAAAGCTGTTTATGATTGAAGTTCGAAATTCGAAAACTTTAAACCAAAACCAAAAGCTGGATAATAGAGCTTTTATTAAGCCTCACCGAGTGTAATACTTAATACTCTGGAGTAGGGATGTTACGGAGCTTCGACTCCGACTCCGAAAAGTCGGAACTTCCGATTGATTTTACACCTCCGACTCAGACTTCCGATAATTTTGAATCGGAAGTTATACCGAAGATTTGTAAGCAAACCTATTCAAATATCAATATTTATTTAAATAGTGTAGGACTACATAAAGGAACATGTATTATTACCGCAAACATCATCATAAAAATATTGGCCAGTTCAGCTATAAAAATTAAAAAACGGTTTAAAACATCTCTCTTCTACCTTCGCCTCCGACTCCGGTTACGAATCCGGTTCCGACTCCGGTTCCTACTCCGATAAATTAAATTTAAAACGTTCGGTTTCGACTCCGGTTCCAGTAAAACCACATCCGTAACATCCCTACTCTGGAGTAAGACAGGAATACGTTTTAATTTTCGCACCCGTTCTCGTTAAGTGCATCATTCAAATTGAGCTTTAAACCGTGACGAAGTATTGGTAATTACTTGGAAAGTCTTTAAACGTCCATATTAGTTTGAACCTGTAACGACTGTTAATGATTTTTGGACATGCATTAAAAATAATTGAAATTTTTGGTTAAACGCTGAGTTGAGGTTAAAGGAAATGCTCGACTTGATTATAATCATTACTGGTCGTGAAATAGTAACTTCTTGGAAATAGTTTCGTTATTGGTGAAAGATCTTCTTTAAAAATATAATTGCATTAGTGTAGAAAAGGGTTTAAAAAATAAATTAGGCTAAGGCTAGACTGAATAGTCTTTCACTAAACCCATGTATTGCCTACTCCACCTTCGACCTCTCTTCGTCGTTTACCATCAGGTGAGATTGGGGTCAAATACGGATTTGATAGTATATAAAAATAACTTTTAAATAATAAAAAAGAATAGAATATTCTTTTCATTCCACCTATTCGAAAAACGTTCATTGATTCTTCAAAAAGTGGGAGCAAAGTAGGTCTTTTCTGTAAGAAACTTTCAAACAGGGAAGAAAAGTTATTGGAAATTGGAACATGAATATTGTTCCTAGTGCACCGCGACCAAAGAGATGGAAGGGAAAATATTGTATGAAAAATGTTACTGGCCGGCTGGCGCGGCGCGGTTTTTAAAAAAACAAATGATAACGCGCGAACCACATGTTCTGTACACGGTAATTTTATTGTAACAAATTAATTTCGAAATAAAATGAATTCATCTAGCAGTGAAAGCGAAATATTAACACCGGAATGTATTGAAACTGATGCGAAATATGTGATACATAATCTATTACCCATGAAATTCCAGGAAATATATTTGGAAACCTACTTAGGTATATCAATTTCATCTTATGGAAAAATGTATGTTGTAAGTGTGAACAAGGTGTGAAGTGAAAAAGGAATAGTTATGCTAGTTTTGCTTTGTCCAATAAGTAATTAATTACATTATAAAATAATTTAATATAAATATAACCATTTTATATAAATATATTCATGAGTTGTATTTGAAAGCGCCTCTTATTTGTTTTCCTCATAGGTGGAGTGAAAAGCAGAGTGTATCACTCGGCATCAAAATTATTTCAATCTCAGGTGACGTACATTGAATCCCTCGCTACGCAGGAATCTACTATAGGAGATACTACTTTACTTTTTGATTCTACTCCTAGAATCCTTCGCTTGCTCTGGATTCACACATTTAAATAACAACGTATCAATACCTGGTTGCTTCATAATGGCTTATTTATTACAGTAATAAATACATTAATTTATCAACTACGAGGATTGATTGATAAGTCTCCGAACGGAAAACATCGGAAAACGGATACATTTCGGAGAGTGCGCATCGGAATTGCAGGACCTAATTCCAGCATCTCCATTCCGCCTTCGGACTATCAGGCGCGGGGAGGGGTTCCATCCTTATGTTGTTGATATCCCATCTGCTCGTACGAAGCGATTTGCTTCTTCGTTCATTATGCGAACGGCTAAGGAATGGAACAGCCTGCCGGCGTCTGTATTTCCCGAAACCTACAACCTTGGGATCTTCAAGGCCAGAGTGAATAGGCATTTACTGGACCCGTATGCACCATCGTCGACCTCATAAGAAAGAAAAAAAGCCAGCCCTCATCGTAAGGACTTTTACTTTTCACCTTTGCAACAATATTGCATGCACATAATTACCATTACATTAAATGACTACTATATCACTGTAACTAGACCAAAGAATACCTCAATGAAAACTGTACGCAATAACTCATCGTGACTTTTAACTTTATTAATGTGAGAAGACGCACCGACCATTGACAATTTCAACTGCGTGCGAATAAATGGAGCCTGCGACGGATGATTAAAAAATATAGCCACTTTAGAGTGTTAAATATCACAAAAGGGCGGCCATATTTTCAAAATAATTACGTCAATAATTGGCACGCACACCGAAGTTCCCTCGTAGGAGTCCATCTCATTATTCGAGTACGGATTTTACCACCAACCGAGACAGATTAATCGTTTTAACTATATCATAAGTTTATATGCGTAGAGCACCGTCGCAGGCGCAGTGTCAATTACACAGCAAAAATACAACTGTCTATTATTCACGCCCCGCAGTTCGTAGGCTAAGTGAAAACCATATAGCATTCGTGGTGATTCGTGGGAATTGACTCCAAGAGACATTAAGTATTTTACGTTCAGAATACCAAATTAGACAGCCACTTAAAACCATTTTGGTAGGTATCAAATGAAAAAGAAGACTGACGAATGTATTGATTTATGATAAGTAACTATAGATAGGGTATTTTAATTATATTATTATTTTTAATTAAACGGAGTTTAGTTCTTAATATTTTTTTAAATTCACACATATTTATATATTTCTTATCGGAAGAACGAGCTTAGCGAAAATACATCGTAAAAAACACTAGCACAAAAACTTCAACTTAGTGACAAACACTAAGTTTCTTTAAGAAATCCATAAATCCTGTAAGAATAGGACCACTCCGATCAACATTTCAAAGTCGCCGAACATACAATAGCGTTGAAACATTATGAATCCTATCACAGATCTATCCTTACAGCTTCGCATTATCACTCACACTTTCGATATATTCGACAAAAGGCCTTCGACGACGCCGATATGATCGCTTCTACAAAAGAACTTCACCAGTGATATGATTCATGATATAAGAAGAATATTCTGTGGTCAGAATGGTCAAACATGGGTGATTTTACTTTTAATCGCTTCGAATGATAACAATCTCAGGTGTCAAAGCATGTTTTGAGAATACGTCAATAAATGTTTTTCTTTAGGACAATTCACATTTACTGACAGATCTATGGTCACATAGACGATACTGATACACCAGTAATAGATAAGGGTGATTTAAAAATAAAATGACAATAAAAAATGTTTCACTTTATGGTAAACAGCCTGCAGCTGAAGCAAATTCAAAAATCATACGTATTTTATTCCTAAAGTTCGGTAAACTTCGTTAGGTACTTACCTACTAA
Source organism: Hofmannophila pseudospretella (assembly GCA_947369225.1). NCBI lineage: Eukaryota > Metazoa > Arthropoda > Insecta > Lepidoptera > Oecophoridae > Hofmannophila > Hofmannophila pseudospretella. Next base: position 10,008,031 of record OX376316.1, read on the forward strand.
AGATCCGATAGAAGGGTTGGCTTTATTCAAACAAAACACGTTTATTTGCATTCGACGAGTGCTAACGTACTTTTACTATCACTGAATGTTAACCGCTTTTAGGGTTACCATGGTTTAGAACTTTTTTATGTCCCAATCATTGCTTTAATAGACTTACGAATAAAGAAAGAAAGAAAGAATTTCCAATAGCGCACACATACAAACAATTAGGTACAGAAAATAAAAATAATATTAAACAAATGTATTATAAAAATAAATAAACAAAAGTAATTTAGTTTGATGATGGTGGTGTGCAGCACCGGATAAAAGGGACTGCCAAGAAGACTGAATAAGTAGGTGAGGAAACGTACATATTTATATGTATTGCATAAGCGCAAATGAGTGGTCAATAACGATGAGTGATGAGAATGGTGGTGATGATTACCTATATATTAGTACCTTAAAAGTATTTTTTTACAAAGTCATCTTTTAAAACTACCACCATTTAGTAATGTAACGAAAAACCCAACGGCTTTATCTTTGGTATACCTACTTCTAAGATACTTATACGAGTAATCATGTGATTTGTGTAGGATATCATAATTTTTCCACTTTCATTTACACAAATCACATGTTTTAACAAATGCTGGCTTTCTTCTTACATATCTTCACCTTACGTCCCTTGCGGGATAGGCAACGTGATAGGAGCGCTAAGAATCTCTTTCTTGGCAGGTCTATTTCACGTCTAGAAGTAAACATCACATATATTTTTTATTCATTTTAAATCAAATACTTACGAGGCCACCCTACAACCTCCATCAAACAGTATAGTTTGTGAGTATAGTTATGCGTTGTGGTCTTAAATAAGGGGTGCGTCACACCTGTCCCGCACCCTCGCGACACGCGACTCGTACGCAAGTTGCACGAGCTAGTTGACCAGTGTAACTGGACCTCTAACTCTCTTACTATATATAGTCCTTGAAACAAGCTACAATTTTTACGCCATAAATTTAAAAAAAGAGGAATATTTTCGACCTTTTGCATTGGTCCGTGGTCAATAGATACGAGTAATAAAGTTGCCACTGATTCTAAATATTCTGAAACATTACCTATCTTGACACAATTACCATCAATTTGTGTAAAGAATAGACAGGTAATTACTGGGCCTTTGGTATATTCTATTCATCCTAACCTAAATACAAAAATATAAAAGAATTCAATTTTAAATATGGCATATCCCATCCATAATACTATCACGATTTAGCGGTGGACCAGTTTAATGGTCAAAAATTATTAATGATAATTTATGTACCGGTCGCGAGAGGTCTAAATAAAGTGGTGAACAACACCTAGGGTGCCTATAATGCCCCGAAATCTCTGAACTCGTATAGCTATGTGTGCACTGTCCATAGTAATGTGCATTGTTATGGACAGTGCAATAATTTTGAATTGTGCAGGTTTGGCGGGGTGATGTTTTTCGGTATTATTATTTTAGTATAAATTACACAACGGAGAGGTGAATTTCTATTGAATTTTTTTACCTATGGGGAGGGATTAAAACTCTATTCCATAACATTTAATTTTTAAGTGTTTTTACGGTAGAGCGAAAACTGTTTTAGTATTTGTAAATAAGTTACCCAATATTCAAAAATAATTAAATTTTTCAGAATTACCGACCAATCGTTTGACTATAGGTACATATAATATATTATCTAATTCGACGATTTTGTATGATTAGGTCGGAGCAAATAAATTAAAAGTTGCGATTTCTTCTGTGATTAACTTTAACTTTTATTTTACTAACACGACTTTGAAAAAAAAACGTTTAAATATATCTGTCACAAAAACAGTTTACTTCAGTTTAAAGTATCCCCTGCACATACTCGTATCATGAAAGCTATAAACTTTTGTATGTGTTCGAAGTGTATGACATTGATATATTGGCTATTGTATCTAGAATTGGCGAAATGTCGTTACACGGTGTTTTTACTGCTATCACACCATACCAGGATATCAAAGGACCCTTCTGTATTTATGTACTGGAATAATTTTTTACGTAAAAAGAAATTCTCTGTTCATACATTTTTCCACAGCGCTTTTTAGACCTTCTTATTGATATTGTTTAAAAAAAATAAGCTTAGCTTGCCATATAAGGATTTAGACTTATATTATTTTAAGAATTTTGTGTTGGTCCTGGCCTGGATTTTTTAAACAGCCTGTAAACTTGGAACGTGTCAACGCAGTAATACTATTATTAAAATCTGTCCATAGAGTTCCATACCTCCACATACATAGTTATGGAAAAAAATAACAATATGAATAATCACTCGCCCTCTCCCTCAGCATAAAGAAGGGGATATTGCACACCTGTATTGCGCTTGCGCACGCCACGCGCCGCCGCCGGTTGCTATTCCCTCTATGATTATTGTTATTCTGTGCCATATAATTGTGAATTTGAAATTTTAAGTTTAAGTTACATACTTACATGTTATAGATTTTTTCTCTATAGTTTGATATAAATCAATATCTGTCTTTAACACTTATATTATATTAAAACTCTCTTCAAGCTCAACTCAGATTGTGTGTAAGTTTGTTTTCTGCAAGAGTCAAAAGTCATAAAACCTTAAACTTTATTGAAGAATAGAGGGAGAACCCTTAGGGTCAAACACAGGTCAAGTTATAATTTCCCCAAAATCAGTGGAAATACTATTATACTTATAAATACTATAATACTTATCTATACTAACCCAGTAATAAAAATGGGCATATATTTATTGAATTTAAAAAGAACTTTTTTAATCTTAAATTATATAAAAATATTGGTAGGTACTTTGGTATAACAGGACTTGTACTAGGATATTTTTATTGTTTTGTATTTATTTATCTAAGTTTTCTTATTAGATTAATCTCATACGATTTTTCCCGCTTATTCCAATAAATCGTCGAATTGTGCACATTATTATATAAGAAGCATGAAATTAAGAAGGAGAATAGAACATAGTAAGACGCATTATAGCGATGTTATAATGACCCTTATAAAATCGGTCGCCAGTATCTCCGCCTCGTAGGTGATATGTTCCAATATAGTTTTAAGAAGAGCCAGCTTAACGTTTTTATAATCTAAGAGAGACAGTATCTATTTTGCTAATTATTGGTTATCGTTGGTTACCATTCAAGTGGACAATCTACTTGTCTGTCGTACTATTTTTACAGTATAAAAGTAAACCTATAACTTTTTAAGCTTTCGTGGTAATTGTCAGTAATATAGTTAGACTCGGGATTCTTAACACGGTTTGGGGTTATTTTGAGTTCTCGATATGCCCGAGGAGCTCAAAACAACCCATACCGTGGTAAGAATCCCGTGTCAACTCACTTTATAATAATGTATAAATAGAATATAATAGTGAAGTAAATACTCTGACCCATGACGTACTTCGACGAAAATGCCCTGTCTCTATCCGCTTATTAGCAGAAACGGTGCAATACCGACAAAACAAAAAGCTGCGAGTACATCCGTTGTTGGGCCACCGGAACACCTCGGGCGGACTCAGCTCTTACTGTACCCTGTTAAGGAGACGTTGTCAACTACAGCAAGCGTTTTATAAGAATCTTATTGCGGTACCTATACAGAGAGCTGCAGAATATGCTAAACCTCTAAAGACTGAAAAGACTAGACTGCAAAATCTGGAACATCGGCGCAAGGTTGCCTGTCTATCGGTATTTTATAGTATACATTTCGGAGAGTGCGCATCGGAATTGCACGACCTAATTCCAGCATCTCCATTCCGCCTTCGGACTACCAGGCGCAGGGAGGGGTTCCATCCTTATGTTGTTGATATCCCATCTGCTCGTACGAAGCGATTTGCTTCTTCGTTCATTATGCGAACGGCTAAGGAATGGAACAGCCTGCCGGCGTCTGTGTTTCCCGAAACCTACAACCTTGTGATCTTTAAGGCCAGAGTGAATAGGCATTTACTGAACCCGCATGCTCCATCGTCGACCTCATCGTCGCTTACCATAAAAAAAAGCAGAATCGGACCGAACTATAGAAATATATTTTTCGGTTTTCTATGTCTATTGATTCGATTTTAAAAATCGCTGCAGTGTATTGCTAAAAGGCGTAAAACCAGTGAGTGTATGTATTAAAAGACAATTTAATTAGGTCTCTAAATATTAAGCTTTCAATTCAATTTACTTTTAAATGTACGTCTATATATTTGTAGAGAGCAAAACGGTTGAGATGAGGAAGCCACGCATGCAAAAATTATCTCAAATTCTGTAAAGCAAATTGTTTCATGCGGCCTCCCCGTATGAAACATTCATTCACATATGGACTTGATGGAAAACTATATGATTCTTAGTCCAGTGTGTTATCTTATCTTATCTTATGATAGGGGGCCGGGAATAACCAGCGGCACTTCGACCCTTGAGGATCTTTTGTGCCAACCCCATTTACACACTGGTAATCTCAGTGTGCAGGTTTCCTCGCGATGTTTTCCTTCACCGTTAGAGCAGTCGGTAAATGTACGTAATTCTTCGAAAAATCCGAAAAACTCATTGGTACATGGCACTGTACGGTTTTGAACCCGGACCTCCCGCATATGAGTCCGGCGTTCTAGCCACTGTGCCACCGACGCTCTACCTTTAGACATACTTCACGGACTACAACAACAAATGCAAAACCACTAGTACTCATATTAACATTAAAAATAAACTTCTCCTGTCATGCAAGTACCGGGGTAGTAAATAAATACGTGTGGCCGTCTGTCCCGGCAATCAGTGCAGATATATTAACTGGGGTATTAGCCTGCCGCCCCGGGCTAGTTGGACCATGGACCATGGACTCCACAGAATCGTGGACTCACACATAGCTGCCGTGGTGGCATGTTATTTTTTAAATTCTAGACTAATTGATATTGACGGACAAGCCTGAGGGATTTCTAAAAAAAATGTTATCTATGCTCTGCTTGGTTAATTGAAGACTAAATGGAACATAATTTGTCAGTTCACCAAACAGTGGTAAAACAGTAGAATTTTAGGGGGTTTCAATAATTTTGATTTTCATCATCAGCAGCAGATCATCAGCCTACTCCACACATAGGCATAGGTGTTTCTGTATGAAAAGTCAACTCATTGCCTAAAATATTTTACTTTTATTATAGCAATAGAGGTGATTTTTCTATCTGAATGATACTCAGAAAATTTAACGCTTCATGCTGGTAACACTTGACACTTTCAAGTACTTTCAACGGTCGTTCAATCCTACTACAGTATATTCCCTTGATTACTGGCTTCTGTATTGATTTAAATCTCAGTTATTACGAGATAAAACATACGATAAAACATGACAGAACGATTTATTGACGGCATTTTATAATTGTTTGTAATTGAAATGCAGGAGCAATTATTTTACATATTACATGTGCTCCCCTTGCACAAGCCCCAACGGTGGGGATATTAGGCTGATAAAAAAAATTACATGTGCTGGTAACAACCAGTACATGTGGATGAATGAAAGTCTTTTATCGCCACAAAAGCCAGTTATGCTATGTATCATATAATAAAAAACTTAAATAAATCCTTTAAAAAACACCTTCAACTTAAACCTTGTAACTTTGAATGTCGTGGGAATTGTATTCCACATGGAATACGCAAAATGAGTAATTAATTATTTTAAGGTAACTATTACAAGGCAATAAATAAGAATAAATTAGTGAGACAAACAAGCCATGACAGAGGCCTACGGGCGGCCTGAACAACTCTGACAAATAGGTTTGCCACTAACCATACGATAATCAAGCAAGCAAGTGAGACAAACAAATCACTCTATTGGCTTTTAAAGTGAATTGATTAGCGGGTAAAGCGACAACAGCTTATTAAAAATTCCTAAATACTGACTGCTCTTTGCAGATCGTTTCTGCAAACTCGACAAATACCGAACCTACTATACGGACAGATGTACTACCAACTGAACCAAACAAGTTGTCAAAGATAATCTCTGAACGAGCTTGCATGCTTCTATACGAGTACTTTGGACGTCGCAGCCACTCGCAGCTCATACGAAGTCGCGTGCGGTCTACCTATGGCTTTTTTTTCACCACACTTTGTACAGGTGCTCAGACATGCGGCCATCGAACGAGATTAAGTTATCAAGTCATAACGATTTATATGATCAATAAATGTCACGTGAGGCATGTATGGGAATTCGCCCGGTAGGGTAAACGCCGGTTATCTGGTTACTCGAAACTTATTAAAATATAACGTTATAAGTCGGGCTCATACCGTCGCGAAATTGTTTTCAATTATAAATAACGATGCCACTTATAATGTCAGCTGCCAGCATTATAATTTAACGTTATTGCATTAAATATACAAAAAATTAGGCGTTAAACTTACACGCTCGTGATTGAAAAACGTGACAGATTGGACTGGTTGTTATTTTTAACTTGTAGTTAATGTTACATATATTTTCATTCGAACCCAACAATTTCAAAATCCGTGACAATATATTGTCGATCAATTTGTTTGTAATATACAAATTATACAAAGTATAGAGTAGAGCTATTTATGTGGAGGTAATAAGTTTATTATAAATAAATCTACTTAATAGAATGTAGGTAGATGCTATCCAAAGGGTTTGACGTGATAATAATAAAACTTATACTATTATAACTTAACCCATGTTATCTTTATCTTGAAAGTTACTTGCCACTTTATGTACTTAATTGATAAAGATTAAAGTAGAAGAGAAGTCGGATTCTGGAGACATTACTGCAACTATGTAACTTTGAAAACTAAAAATAAGTAAATATATTAAATCCTATAAGTGTATCCCTTATTAGATGTGTGTCTTTTCGTGATTCTTTAATTATTAACTAGAGCTAATCAGTATTTATCACAAGCTCTTGATCTATAACTGCTCAGCTAAATACTTCATAAAAGCTTATACATATACATACATACGCGAACAACCTCTAAGGTTTGATATCTAAAATAAGCATAAACACTTATTAGAACCTAAAGACAAAATTGGAACTTATTTCCTTGTATAAGAATTTGTGTTACCCTATGAGGCTGGCATTGTCCTATAATGAGAAGAAACTTCAAAAAGAAATACATTAAAAAAACACTATCTTACTGCTCATAATATAATCATTAAATGAGAGTTATGTCTTCTTGTTTTCGTCTTATATATTGCTTCTACATATGGTATAACTCTGGAAAGCACATCGTGGGAAATGTCCAAGGCCACCGGCATGGGGCTACGAACTCATTGTTTCTCCGCAAAGATTGATAGCGGAAACACTCATATCCTCCGTCGAACTGCTTTATTTGTCATATCGTGATCCATTTAAAGCAACTCCATTTATTAGTTTTTTATAAATAAAACAAAGATTAATGTGATTATAATTACAAGCTGAACATAAAATAATCAACAATATGTCTTAAAACTAATTTAAATCGCATAAAATTGATCCTATGAAACCATTAATCATGTACGTATTATCTAAGTATTCGTTATCTAGGAATGGAATAAAAAGTGCGTGAGTATCGTGGGTGTTGCGTAGAGATCGTTATAAACACATTTCGTATTTTCGCGAGAAAAGTGGGCGGGAATGAGGAGGCGGGGGATGCGAATATTCATCATGAAATCGGTGTTTCGCACCCTTAATGAACGTGAGATTGATGAATGTTCCTTTCGTCCAGACGTTTCTTAGGCGATGCTAAAACTAGGTAAGATAAGATAAAAAGATAAAAACAGCATATCTTACCTATAGTACGCCAAGTAAAATAAATGCTCATGTAAACATTGGTGGTTTCGGATGATTAATAATAATAATCCGCAATAATAAATAACACTGCTAGCCGTTTGTTGTAAATTAATAGTAACTTACTCAATACAAAGGAAACTTTAAAAGTAAAATTTAGAATTTCTAGTAAATATGTACTCTGCTGACAAATTAATCATTTTGCAGTAGAAAATTTAATCTGATACACGAGTCTTTTTTGGGAAAAATTCCGTGCCCAACAAACAAGCCAATAAAAAGAATGCTTTTTTTTTAAATCAATTCTTAATTAGCTGCGCAATCAATAAAAAAATACAAATAACTGAAATAACTTTAAACTTTTATCCGTTACCATAAAAAGAGGACATAGGAAAAATCGTTACTTTCTTGTAAAGAAATAATTGTTAAACTAAATCTTTCAGCAATATCTTTAATTTATATACAAAATAATATAAATTATACCTCTTACTTCCAAAAAAAAACTAATGTATAAGCATTTTGAACGAATTGACCATTTCTACAAACTGAGCAATTGCCGCCAATTGCTCACAATTCTTCTAAAAACAAGAGTAGATTAGTTATTATAGGTACCTATTATGTGGCGAACACACTACGAGTAAGTAAGTAAGTATGTATTCGATCAATTTACTATGAAGTAGAGGTCAATGTCTTGTGATCAAGAATCAACCTATTTACCAATATTATCTTTTATCTCATTCCAATTAGATATGTCCTACCATAGTGATCCATAAAAATCATTTACCATCACGACCGATGGGGATCACGATCACAGAAAAACCTATTCAAATTACATTCGATTGACGCGGCTCTGCGCACAGCCATCCTAATTGCCGTACACTTTAAAGTTTATACTTTCAAAGCCTAGTGGGAGTACCAAGGAGCTTTATCTCAGTAATTAAAGCTTTATCTTGAAGCCAGAAACGCCGTCAGAACCTTATCGAGTCCCGTCCACCCTGCGTTATCTTCATTACGACTCCACACCGCAACTTTAATTCACGTATCCATTAATTTTAAAAGCTGCCGCGTACAGTACGGGAGCTCATTCGTGTATTCTAAGCTTACGAAAGTCTTGAATGAATTGGTGATAAGTCGATATCTATATCTCATACAGAACCCAAAGAACATTGAGTCGTGGACCACGAGAAATAGTCTTTTCAAAACATCAGCCTAACCAAAATTTCTGGTAATGAAGGTATTTTCCAGGCTCTAATATATAACGCGATATTTACCACCGACACCCAAGAATGCGCTATCGCAGAAGACTGTCTTTTAATTTATATACATAAATCAAAAGCTAGAGTTATTTAAACTTTAGAATACACCTCGCGTTATTTATATGCGTATTCGCGCATACCATAAGTAAGGTAGAAATTATTAATCGGCTCCCGGTCTACGACGTTTGTAAAACCAATAATTATCTTTACGGTATTACGGTCTTAAGTTTCCCAGGGTGCCATAAATCATCGGCAAATCAAACGATGTCGAACGAGGGGATAATCTTCTATGAGCTATGTTGAAATGGCAGTACCAGAGTACCGGCGAGGTCTGTCTAATTGCCGGTTCGCGTTACAGTTTGACTTATGGCTCGTATGGTAATTAGAGTTTTGTTTTTAATAATGAAATAGATACCTAATTGATAATAATTGTTTTAAGCACATAGTACCGCAAAGTAAAGAAGACTCAATGAATTTTCCTAATAATTTCGTAGCATATTCTTTTCTGAGCGCTTGTTTTAAAAGCTTTTATTAGCTTCATTTTTAAGTTCGGATACCTTAATTGATAATGATTGTTGTAATCATAGTGGCGCAAAAGAAGAAAAACAGTCAATGTAGTTGTACAACCTAATTATTTCGTAGTACCACTGTGTTCAGGGGCTTGTTTATGGCCTAAATAAGATAAAATATATACTTAAACAATTATTTTAGTGCTTTTAGAGTAGTATAAATACCCAACCATAAGGTAAGGATACTGGATAATTCTATAATGGGATGGGTAATCCAATATAAGTACTAAAATTGCGTCTCTAATTTAGACATCAACGAGCCCTCTTCATATAAACAATTTATTAATAACTCTAATTTGTTCTTCCATTGCTACTTTTGAAGATCAGAATAATGATTTTAATAAACAATTCGATTATAACGTAATTTGCGCGAATAATTACAGTGATTTTTATCAATGCGGACCGGTAAATAAGGCGACCGAATCTTCAATAATCTTCGATTAATTTTTATTATTAATATAATTCAACTCGTGTTATTTAACTGTAAAATCCGCCCAGCGCAGCTTCTTTTAAGTAGCCAATAATCAATCATCGCTGCCGATGGTGTTAACTTTACAAGGATTCCGCCCATATCGTGTAGAGGCGGCTAATTGTCTGTGTTTCTATATTGGCACTAATGACGAACCAAATGATGATTATTTTTGTCGATATTTATGGCGAACTAATGCCGAAATACACAATCAGATAATAAAACAATTTGCACAGAAGACTCTATCATCATGATCATCACACTACAGGGTACAGAAACTCCTCTATTTTTTTCTCCATCACTCTTCATGCCCTTTTACATGTCGCATCCAGCAGGTTTATGTAGTAATCTTGGTTCTAAATGGTCATCTGTCCAGGTGGATAGACGATATTAATATCAGCTTTAGGTAGAGCTGGACGAGACGACCCACGCCACATCTCATTTTCCAGGTCTCCTTTTCAGATACCATGAGTAGCTCTGGACTGTATGTAGTACTTAACTACCTACACTTACATATAACATACATACATAACCTCTCGTCTAGCGTCTATAATCCCCGAGGGGGTAGACAGAAAAATAACCTTCAATCACAGATATTAATAGTTCTCACTATTCGCAGTAAGATTTGGTGATACATGGCGAGCCTACCGCCGGTTGCTATAGGTGTAAAATAGTATGCACTAAGATCCTTAGTCGCCTCGTACGACAGCCACGGGAAGAGCTGGGCTGGTGCTATTCTTTAGCGGCACCACACAACAACAACTTACATATAATATAAACTTGAACCGAATACCTAGTTCAATAATCCCGGGATACCTACTCGTAGCTATCTACAAGCTACTTGCTTCAAATTACGAGTAAACACGTATACGTTATTTGATTCTTAATAAAGTAAGCTATATTCCTCCACGCGTGCCCTCAGATGCGCCGAACTAATAACCGATATTAATTACCCTGCACTGGGAGCATCTTGCAAAAGTAATCGTTTTAATTATCAATAATAGCGTGTACCAGAGCAGCTTGGAATCCAGGCCCACTACACTTTGCGGCGATCTTGTATGTGTATTATTATATCTATTTTTAACCCCCGACCAAAAGGATAGGGATGTTACAAGGTTGACGCGTAGATCTGTTTGTCTGTATGTCTGTCTGCGCGGACGCGGATCAGAGAATTTTGTTGAGAGTGTTCTCAGCCAGATCTAATAAAAATTGGATCAGGGGTTTCTATGATCTTGGAGTATGTTTGATGTCAGATGGGATTTCTGGAGCGGTAGCAGTTAGGTGGTTTTTTTAATATTTTAGTTTTTATTCATCTTTTACACAGTACAGTAAATACAGTAATATATAAGTGTATATCGCCAAACTGCTTAGCAGTTTATCGGCGGACTTATTGCTCCCTTTTATAAATATAGTATAGTATAGTAGTACACGTAGTGAGTACGCGTCAGCGTCACACACACACATCAACACATTATAGATCACTAATATTAACTAACCTAATATATAATTCCCTACCTACTATTAACTAACACGCACCGACTTCTGCATAAAAATAAAAACCGGTCAGGTGCACTGAGTTGAGTTCGAGTTTGACCTCCAATATTTAGAACCTTCGCGCATTTGGAACCTTGAGGACCTGATGACGACCAAGAAAAAGGATACTGGAATCAACCTGCCTAGAGAAGAAAACGTTAATGTGCAATATCTATTTCTCAACTGGACTCTATTAAAAATAAAACAAAACTTACTTACCTGCCTAGTAGATCTATAATTCCGTACCTGTCAATCGTATCATGCTGTCTCGTAAGCAGATTAATATAGGTAAGCCTGAAATATCACTAATCTTTTTCTAGATTAAGATTTTCTAGACATATTCGCGTTCTTATTTATTAGAGCAAAAGGAAGCACTAAAGGTGGTATGTCCCTGTGCAGAGTCATTCTCGGGTGGTACCACCCTCTTACCTATTTCTGCCGCAAAGCAGCAATGCTTGCACTGTCTTTCGGTTAAATGGTAAGAGAGCTAGAGTAATTACTGGCGCAAGAGTTAATCCATCTAGGTCCTCAAGGTTAGTAACGCTCGAAAACTCTAATGACAGTGAGGTGACATTTCTGTTAGCGACGGTGACCACTTACCATCAGGTGGCCTGTTTGTCGTTGCTTTTATTAGAATTCTGTCTCTTTAGTTAAACGATTTTAACGTACACCGTACACCCCAAGTTTATTGTATTGTATCGTTTAGAGATCACAAAAAGGTCTGAGCTCTAATGACGCAACACCCAAAACTTTTGCAGTAATTTAATTTGGTTAACTGCATAACTTGGGAACTTTTATTACGCTTAAATAATTCTACAAGGAGCCCACGAATTGTGAAAACGATTCGTACGTTCATTACTCCTCAATCTACGTCCAGTTTATTGTCAATAAAATGGACTCATAATTATTAAGATAACAATTAGGCTCGCATTTAGTACCCATTTTGTGTTGTCTTGTCGTGGAAGTAGACGCTTTAATAGATGTCTCAATGTCAAAAATGTACTCAATTCAGACTTAATCAGCTATTGATTTAAAAAGAGAATTAAAATCACAAGGTCTCCAATTATAGTGTTTAACAACTTTCGCAATTTCTGATCGTTACTCTGCGCAGTAACTATCAACGTTAACGATTCTCGAGTTATGAGTCCATTTCTGGGATATTATCCTTCGCGTTAATTGGTGGTTTTGCTTCTGAACTTATCAAACCACGGCACGTGTCCTTAAAACCACGGCCCAGATGCAGTGACGTCATAGGACCCGTTTAAGGCACTCACTTTAATGAATGAAATTTTTCGTGTACCATGTATTACTTTTTCATACTTTCTTGTGTTACAAATCTATTGGAATTGTAAATTTTAATTATGTATTAGGTAGATTGTAATTATTTATGAAGATAGGTACTCTCTTCCTAAAATGTAGTTTCCTCCTCTCCTATAACTACCTATTTATTGAACTATCTCATGTTATTTATCTATGGTGTTCGAAGTACCTCCTAGAGTCATTCATATTATATTCAGCGAATCTTTTCTCTTAAAATGGCTGCCAATGCTGCAAATATCAGGGAAGTTCCTTCAACTTCATCACTTATTTTTAACAAGACTCAAGTCCGTAAGAGACATTACATCAATATAGCTTCAGTAAAAAAAATTAAATCACGAACAACCCGAAATTCGCCTATAGTTACTGTTTGAGCGAATTCGGTCCACCCTTAATTACATGTCAACAAATTCTTGAATGGACAGCACCGGTGGACACACGGGATTCTACTTTTTACACACCTGAAATACTCGATAAACAAGCCATCAATCGTGGAACCTTTTCGAACTACGATTTACTCACAAATTACCATCAATGTGTGAGTTTCTCGTTTTGAAAAAGTTGGTTCCACAAAGTTGTATCTTTTAATAACTGGTCAAGTTTTAATATATTCGGTATCTGTAAACTGAGTGTTATTTCAGTTCATTGACCCAAATTATTTTTGCTGATGCATTTTATCTTAATTCTGTGGCTTCACTTTGAAAATTTCGATGTTCTTAGTACCTATTTCAATAAATCTACCTACATAAAATTAACCATTTAATCACAATTAAAACACAGGACAAAATAAAATCGCATCTATAAATATTCGTGATTAAAATACAAATACCTATGCAGATCTGCTGCAGAGTCCGACCGTTTCGCTAGTTCTTAATTAAACAACCCAGTCGAAGGACAGTCGCTTTGCTTATTAAGAAATAAATGAAATACACGCCTTATTTAAAACGAATGAAAAAATAAGAATACTTTTAATCCAACATTTGTTGCAGAAACAAGAATTGTTGCTAAGACCGGGATAGCTTGGGTATGAATTTAATTATTAGCGAAACGATAGCTTTTATACAGTTGGTAATAATTAAGTAATGGCCTAAAAATATTCGGCACTTAATTATGGTTAATAATTGTGTGTTATTTTACAAATTGAAAAATTCATTACAATTTTATATAAAATTGGAGTTCCTCAAGGTTCGCTTTTGGGTCCATTTCTGTTTCATATACTTTAAATTGATTATACTAATTAATTGGTTATACCTAGATATATTCAATCTTCTCAGCTACCATAACATTTTATTTACTTAATGGATAAGATCATACATTAACGGTTGTGTTGTAAATAGCTGGTACTTGTGTGACTTTACAAATAAAGTAAATAGGTATTCATTGAGGATGTGAAACTTAGAAAATTATTTATTATCACTAAAATTGTAACACTCTGTATGAAGCGGTCATGAGACGCGTATCTTTATTTTTATTTAGGAATAATCGGCACTTCAACAACCTGCGAAACCAGTAAGCTGCCACGCGCCGCCGCCGACCGCCTGCCTTCGAATCATGCGCATCAGACGCGCATACGTTACATGGTCGTATGGGATATCTGAAAACAGAAAAAATTCTTGAATTTATGTCAAAATAACTGCGTCAACGTATATACGCGTGAATAAGTTAATAACTGTACTTGCATAAAAAATAAACTGCAATTAAGCACAAAGTAAGTTTATCACTTCACGCGCTATACGGATTTCATCAAGTAGTACGACTGGCATTGCATTCTTTATTGTTCCACCTGCTATTTCTTTGCAATTTAACTTAGAATTATCTATTTTTTGCCACTGGAAAAATATTGAAACTACAAAGATGTTATCGTTTCTATTTGGATCAAAGCAATTCGCAAGTTCCTCAAATGCACAAAAAATTTGGTTAATATTGGATACCACATCGATACTTACATTACTGTAGATGTACAGTCTCTCAAAAATAAATTTCCACTCAGATTAACTGAAACGTCGATAAAATAATAAGGTGGTATAAAAAATTACGTTTAAATTTTAAAAAAATACTTATAAATATAAATACCTCATTCATTGTACATCATACCCATTAACAGATCCTAAAAACGTGCGCGCGAAGGGTAATTTTTCAAATTGCACATGTTTAGCATTATAAGGTGTAAAGATGCTGAACTGGCAGCTGACTGGGAACCGCTCACTGTCGGACGCCCTGCTGGCAAACACACGAGGCTCCGACGAATGTTACAGCAATACCGATTTATCAGGGAACGTGTTAACTTCCATAAAATATCAAAGTTCTGGAGCTTAAAATATTTTATCTTTTTTTAGTTTTTTTCATCATTATAAACTGCCTTCTTATTGCTAAGGATTTGTAAACTTCAGTGAATTTCCATTTTTTTTTAGAGTTTATCGATATTTCTACTTTTCTGATTGCCAAGAAATAGAAACAACTTAGCTAGTCTATTATTTTCTAAAACAGTGACGTATTTAGCAAACTGCAATTTTGAAACGGAAGCGTTTTGAGCAACAGTAATCTAAAAATCTAAAAATTCGTTGGATCGGTCCGATTATGTTTCAAAATCGCTGCAATATGCTAAAGGCGTAGATGATGAAACTCACAATTTAGCTCTTTCCCTAGTCATAGACCTTAGAAAATGCATTACGTAAACAGTGACCAGACTTATTTTACCCGTGGCAAGTGCTATCGCAGGAATAAAATAATCGCGTAATAAATCAAAGTCAAACCACCAGCGACTAAGCAGACATCTTTCAGTCTCTATACGATCTAACTACACAATTAAAATTTCAAACTCCATTTTTGGTCCACGTTTTTGCTTTCGCTTGCAATTTCACGGCTGTTTTTGCTGTCACCACAAATAGATGGGCGCAGGGCAGACTAGATGGAATCCGAGCGACCTTCGATCACCGATCTCCATTGCCACCTGATCCAACCACCAGTCAATAACCAAGCAGCGTCCAATTAAGTTCGGTAGCGCCTCTGAAGGGTCCTCCGACGAGTTTTTGTCGTGTGCCTTGTGCGCAAGCGCGCTTAATTGGCGGATACTCGTCATTAGAGGTATGTGCGATGCATGTGCGGTTAGACTTTTTGCATTTTAATAAGCATGTTATTTGCTTATTGGAACAAGTTGGGGAATACGTTACGGAATTTGAATATTAAGTAGCAATGTATCAAATCTACATATAATATATGATGTAACGGTGTCACTGAAGTGTCAAACAGTCATTGATGTGTGCAAAGAGTTTAAAATGTAGAGAAAAATTAGAGAAATGTTTTATGGTTTGGGTCTTTTTTTATTATCTTGTCAATTTACAGACGACCGTAGACCGTATTTGACAATCTGAAATTTATCATAATGCGCAGGCTTACTTACGGTTGAGATTTATTCGAAGGTTTTTGAATTTTGACAGATGGTATACTATTGTATGCTTGTGGTCGACTGTACCTACACCTACACGTGGTTTGGACAATATGTAAGTATAATAAATTTATTTTTAAGTCCTTGAGCAGAAATATGTACTTGCACAATAAATTGTTTAGGCCTCCAATGATCACAAACGTAGATATGATATGTCACATTTATTGCTTGTACACACAGTATAACAAAAATACTATAACTGATACTATTAATAAAATTGATGGTAATAAAAACTTCATCTACAGCGTGAAGAACTAAAATAAACACAAGTTCCACACTTTGTACCCATGTTTCTTTGCACAATAACTCTGGTGCCATCTGATCGATGCCGAAGCGCAACCAATTACTTCTCTTGTCATTGAAAAGTTATTTACAGGCTCTCTGTGTATTTATCTCGAGATAAGGATAAAGTATTTATATTCACTAGGGTCATCCAAACAGATGTAACCGGAACTGAAACAAAACCGAAACCGAAAGAATAGATTCTTCACTGAAGCCGAAGTTAATCAGAAGCTACGAGTATAATATCTTTTAAAACACTGTGCACCGCCATCATATGTCCCGGATGAATTGGTCAGACCTCGTTAAATCACTAACTAAATGTTTCCTCAACGAAAGGTTCTTGCAAAGCCGCTAAAAGGAGCAACTGGAGATACATCGCCAAAGCTGCCAAACCAGTCATTACAGCATAGTCCGTGACCATTTTATCAAAAGTAAGCGAAGTAGATACCACCAGTCACCGCGGATAGTGTAGTTTCGTTTGTAACCGAATCGTTCAAGAAAGTTGCGGTGCAGCTCTAGATTTGAAACAACAGCATGAACTATAATTGCATCGATTAACGCCTGGTCCTTATCGAATATGAAAAGCATATTTCTAATTTTAACCAATTTTACTATTTATCATACTTCTAATCTAACATGGAGTTCAAACCAGCCACCGGACAGACTAGTTCCGTTTGAGGCCGAATTTAGCAATGAAGATCCAGTGCAGCTCTAATTTTGAAGCAACTGCAGGGGCTATAATTACATCGATTAACGCTTGGACCTTATCGTGGACAAAAAGCATACTTCTAACAAGGAGTCGTTTTAAGAAGTGTGACTCCTTTTGTTTAACTTTTTACGATTGAATAGTAAAGGAAATTCTTTATTTGGAATCGGTATAGCTAGGAAAAAGTTTGCGCTTAATTAAAGTAAATTGACTAGATTTATGCTACATACCACAGGAAAATTAAAAATTTCTTTTCCATTACTACTTTTCTACTATTCAAATATCCTCCCGAATAATTAGGTTACTGGCTGAAAAATTAGACACTTAATTTTATAAAACGCCCGGTATTATGCATAGAGTTCTGAAATTAAGATTTTTAACAGCAAAAAAACAAATTACCAATAGATTTGCATTCAAGAATTTAATTATATGTTTTTACAATCATTCTCATTAAGTAATAAAATATGTATCTGTACTGTATCATTTCTGCAGTCCGATATGGCAGTAGAGCGACCCTTAACGCCGCAGCGCGACGGTCACGTGCCAACCGCCATCCGTACTTCGTTAATTAAGGCTTGTTCGACAAAACCGACGTGTCCCATACGTGCCTTGCACACATAACCCACCGCGGTACAGCCACAGCCTTAATTAAAATCACGTTTGCGTTCCCCATCTATCCGTAACTAGGTTTGTAGGCGCCGCGAACTGAAACGCTCGCGTTCGCGTCCAAGCATTAGCCTGTAATGGAGATGATCGAAAACCTGCCGCAACCACATTATGTCCATAGCTCCCCGAACTGGTCCCAATATCGCTTATTATGTATCGCCTTTGTGTTAATCATATCTTTCGCTCAGTATGGCGACCACGGCTACTGATCGTCGGTCTATTAATAAAGCCAGCTCGAAGGGAATGCTTGCAACCTGCTATTGTAGTCTAGTGGTTAAGGAATTTGTCTTTTTAATCGCGCTGCCTCTCCACTGTGCCCGGAGCCTATTATTAGGGTTAATTGGAATTATTAAAGTTTTTTTTCACGGCAGCTAGGAGTTTTAGCAGATCGTAGTGATGCATGCGAGATAGCTTTCAGAGTGTGGCGAGCTTTTAGATTAATTTATGGTTAGAGTACACGTTATGGAAATTTTAATAGAGTGAGCTTTTAAACCCTACGTAGTCGAGAGTACTTGTAATAAATTTTCCTTCACTCACATTTTTCTTCGCTTGTATTTTATATTGTGTTTCTAAATTTAGCATACCACCGTGAAAGTTGAAGTATATTTTGTTGCGACATAATAGGTATTGTTTCTTGTGTAGGTATTTACTTAATAACTTAAATATTTAATATAAATGATAACGATATAAGCACGTGGGTGACACTTAAAAATTACAAGAGACGAAAATAACAAAAAATGTGTTACTTACGTTGATTTTACACTGAAATTCCAACACTTTAAATTTTTCCAGCACAAGCTACCTATTCGGTCATCAAAACGAGTCCGACTCTACAACTTTTATTCAAAATTACCGATCTGACTGCAGTTGGACCGTATATAGTGTAAACTTTATGTTCAGATAGATAATTCCGAAGAGCAGTGTGTCATTTACATAATTATCGATAATTAATTTGTAAGTACCGTGACGTGGACGACGAACTTTGTAGGAGACTGAATAGGGTGACCACATTTTCTAAAGGATAGGAAATTTTCGGTATGCGCTTCATGGATCAATAATTGCGTTCTATAATGTGATGAAGAATACGGATTCAGTGCAAATGATGAATCCTCTATGTGAAAAGGACGCGCAGTCATATTCTGCAGAGCCCCACAAGGGCCAACTTTAAAAAAAACTTCAATCTGAAATAAAAATCCCAATAAAAGGTGTTTGCAAAAAAAAAACTTTTATATTTTTGGAATTATTTTTAAACTATGTATTTGTTTTTTTGGACTTCGGCTCATTAAATGACCATGCCAGCCTCATAGGGAAACAAAGGTTTCCAATCACTACAAAGCTACCCTGAGACAGAACCATTTAAAGACATTCATATTTATAAACTAAGTACTTATTAAAAATAAACTAAAACCCGAAACCTACAACCTTGGGATCTTCAAGGCCAGAGTGAATAGGCATTTACTGGACCCGCCTGCTCCATCGTCGACCTCATCGTCGCTTACCATCAGGCGAGATCGAGGTCAAATGCGGGTTTAGTAGTCAATAAAAAAAAAACAATTTGGAAACAAAAAATGTTTTATAAAAACCTATTTGCGATAGGTATTTTGCCACGTAGTTTACGTGAGAATGCCGTAGTGGTCACCGTAGGGACGCATTTACCACCAAATTGACGGGGTATTGAGAGCAATTCTACAATAATTATGGTGGCTCAAACAGAGTCGACGCGATACAATGTCACCGGTTACAACTTTATTGTACAGTTCAATCTACTCTCGTCAAAAGAGAAACGTGGAAGCAAAGTTAAGATTTAATTGTAATAAGCATTCTTTATGAACCGCTATAGCTAAGCTGTTATAAAATGTATTCGTAAGTACAAAGATTGTGCCTATTTGAAATAAAATTTCTGTTATAAAATTGCCAATCCATGTCGTTTTGAAAAGTAATCTTCCCAACTAGCCCGAAAAATGGTATTAAACAACAACAACAATGGTACAAACAACAATTAAATCAACTTTTCACAACAAATAAACATAAAAGGTTTTAATTTATACCGACATCTCAGACTCAGACCTTTATAAACCCGAGACAATTTATATTAAAAATATTAATATTCAAATTAACAGTAGGTAATATTTTTCTATTAAAATAAATGAGTTAAACTGTCCATACATAAAAGCCCAAACATATTCATTAATTTAATTCCTGAGTGGATTTTATACAGGTTGTAACAACATTTACATACGGTGTATTAAAATATATATGTCGAAGCCGCAGACGAAACAGGGCGTCAAAACCAGAAATAGCGTCAATAGAGCCTGCAGTTATAAGGAAGGCCATAGAAATACGTGGACGTTTAACGCATGTTACGAATAACAGCTAACTTTATCAGGAAAGCCTGGACGAGTACCTCTCAACCCTAAGCACGGGGAAGACACCACACACAATCGCGGAGGTCCACCTGTAGGTGGACCCTGCGATAGTATTCTGAATGCGTCTTCAGAAAAACAATTAAAACATACCGACCTGCGTATTCCTTGTTTCACATCAGAAAATGATCACCAGCACCGGGAAACCGCCCTGATTACCATTACCACCAGCCGGGATGGAGCTGACTGTTTTCTTCATATTATAACCTCAAAACCACAGGCCGCCGCTCGCTCTCTGCCACTAGTCTGACTTGCGTTTTCGTTTTACGCATAACAGCGCTGCATTTTACCGTTTTTGAGAAACACTAGCGCCTCACTCTCCGACATATAAATTTTACAAAAAATCATACTTTATATACATTCGTATTATACCTACCGAATAGTATCAACGATAACAAAATTCTTGCAAATTAATCATTATTAGACAGGGCGTAAAACGCCTTTTTGTAACGAATAATACATACATACATTACCTTCACGCTATGTCCCTTGCGCGGTAGGTAGAGAGAACGGAGCGCCACGAATCTCTGCCATAGCACGCTTCTGTTGCTTCTTTTACAGTCGACGAATAGGTAATGATTTTGTTAAAATATTTCAATGTCCTGTAGATATTTTTGTCCTGTATTTTTTGTCCTGTTGTTTATTTCCATCCTGTATAGCCAAGAAACAAAAAATGCGTGGAGCTGCAGGCGACGATCGCCGTATCATCTATTAAATCTCAATCGAATGTGTTCTTTATCATTAACACAATATAAATATTTATTTATCGATCGATGATCGAACTCAATTCAGAAGCGGGAAATGTTGAAGCGACTTCATAATATCCGAGTTCAGGAAATTTTTAGACTCCAGAAGTCGAACTACTTTATACGACATAGGCGCTTTTCTTTGCTGACGACTGACATAAGATAGAAATAGGCGGATTTTTTAGTTCTATCAGTAGAACTTGTTTGGTAGAATTAAACGGTACCAGTAGAAATATTTTGCTTACCATGACACGGTCCATTTGGTCGCCTGCTCTTTTTATCTAATAAAACAATAAATAAATATTGTATTGTACCTCTCTATATGTTGTATGTTTTGTTTTTGTCCTGGGTGTGCAATAAAGTATATTTGTATGAATAAGTATTCGTATATAAATAAATTTTTTTCTATTTACTTATTTGTACCTTACTTAGGTATAAATAGGTGCGTTAACTGAAATAAATACTTATTTAATTATTATTTTATTAGATAAAAAGAGCAGGCGATCAAACAGGCCATGTGATGGTAAGCGGTCGCCGTCGCCGATACACACCTCACCTCTTTACTTAAGTAAAGTTAAGCTTTTTTTAATGATTTGACCGAAGTTAATCATTTCTCAACAAACTGGCGACAAACTTTAAATCAGTTACATATTTAGTATATATTACGGTTCTAATTCTAAATACTAAAAATAAATTAGATTTAGCGACGTTAATTTTTAGTCAAAAATGCAGCAGTTCCTATTCGTTACATTTCATTATCATCATCATCAGCAGCAGCAGCCTACTCTAGACCACTGCTGGACATAGGCCTCTCCCAGGGCGCGCCATTGAGCCCGATCTTCGGCTCTTCTCATCCAGTCGCTGCCAGCCACCTTGCGAAGATCGTCGCTCCATCTAGCAGGGACGCTCGTCCCACACTACGTTTGCCCAAACGCGGTCTCCGCTCCAGAACTCGTCTACCCCAGCGGTTGCGTCTGCGTCGTTACATTTATCAGATTGAAATACATAATAGAATTACGAAACTTGTCAACTTAAATTGCAATCATCAAATCAATTAACTAATTGCGTAGGTAATTAAATTTGTAGGTACAGCTACTACCACCTATACTACTGTAACATCTACATTAAACTTATTCTCTTTGTTTTAGCACTTTTTTAAATTTATTTTTTTACTTATTTTTAATTCGTTTTAAACCAGTATACCAGTGAAGCTAATCAAAAGTAAGTAACATTGTAATTTCTTCAACTATATGGATACTACGTAAGTGAACAACATTCTTAAAACTAACCAGCACTAAATCCGACACCTCATTAAAGCTTTGGAATACGTTAGACGCCCGCGGCGCCGACGGTCATCTTACCATTTACCACTAAAACAAACATTCGACTGCACGCGGCAAAAAGAAGAACTAACCACGATGTAAGAAACTCCCATACGAAGCAGGTGTTTACTGACAATACGAGTACAGTGGCGCCTCCGTGAAACTGATACTTATGCTTGTAGAAGAAACCACTAAAACAAACAGCTATATTAATTCCCACCGAACCTTTTAAGGATTCCTCAAGAAAATTATAAAATAGGAGAATCAATCATCTCGCATGTTATATTCAACACTATAATCGATACAGATAGCTTTTCGATTCAAATCGATGTCTAACACGTAACATCGAATTAGAACATGTTTGAGTAAATGAGAATGTAACACGATTTTGAAAATGAGAAGTGTTTGATAAAATGAATGTAGAGATAGAGTGAATCGAGAAATGGAGAGATTCTTAATTATAAAATGCCCCTAAGTTAAGTAGCCCGTAGAGCTGTTATTTTGTGTAACTTTTTTCATTTGTCAATAATTGTCGATTATGTAACATTACATAATCACATTATTTGTCTATAAAAATTGTATAAGGTTCTTATCTATCACCCATTAATATATTTTATGTAGATACTACTAGCTCTTCATTATTACAATTAGAAGGCTAGCCTCTTCTTTGCTCAGAGTATAAGCCTCGCTATACAGCGGGGCGACGCCGCCAGCCTCCTTGGGACATTCCCTGCAGGGAGCTACCTGGGCCAGATCTTATACTTGTAAAACAGTTAGGTATTTTGAAATTTTAGCTTAAGTATGTGTTTTAGTGTTATTTTTTTATTTACAATTTACATTATGATTACAGGAATTCCCAATTCAATAATTTAGTCACATTTAAATTAATACTATTTTACATAAAATAATTACTATTAGATTGTAAATATAGGTAGGGATAGGTAATTTAATATTGTAAATAGCTAATTGTCTTTATATTGTATATTATATTTTATTTATTTATTTATTTTATTTAATAAGGAGGGCAGACGAGCAAACGGGCCACCTGATGTTAAGTGGTCACCGTCGCCCATAGACATCTCACCTCACTGTATTAATATTAGAGGGTTTTTGATGCACTGCTAACCTCGAGGACTAAGATGGATTGCCTCATGTGCTGGAAACTACGCTGGCTCTCTTACCCTTCAAACACATACTCATACTCATTTTTTCACATACTCTGTATAGTGTGTCTATAACTTTGAGAAATTATAAAATTAGATTAGATTTTTTATTAAATGTAGAAAATTATAAAAAGAATCCATGCTTAAAAGTTCTCGAATATGGTTATATCTTAAGGAAGTAAAAAATATAGCATTTTGTCGTTTGCAACAGCTAAGCTGCCGCCACATACAAATTGATGATATTTTATGTTGTACTTAACCACAAATCCCATATTGTTGGAACTCCGATATCGAAATCTTCGCATACAAAGTTTAAATGACGTAAATAAGTTGCTAAATCGAGATAGAGCCTCATTAAGTTAAGTTTAGTGTCGGATCATTTTAAGTAAGCTTGATGCATCGACTTTCTATCACTCCTTGGAAATTGTAATTTGAAACATAATTTTAATTTTTTAAATTCACCTCGTTTAGTTTTTTAAATAACAATAAAATATTTACATACAAAAGGAAGGTTGCCGCCGAATGATATACGCATCATAAGAGCCCTTAAGGCATTTTACACTCGATATCTGTTACGAACAAATCACAGTTTTATCGATGCTCCCATCGTAAAAAATATTGATATCAACATAAAAAGTGGCTCAAAAACAATAGAACGGATGGATTGAAAGGATTCTCGAGTCAGATAACGAGACGGTTGGAAAAAAGATATGTATTAATAATAGCTCTATATTGACCATCTGAACCGCCGGTCATCGGTCGTGGTGTCATTATAGAGCCTATTACAGAACTATAGAATAGTAGTAGGTACAAAAAGTAAGATATCCCGTGAAGATCGATTTTTCGTGTAATTTAAAGTAAAATTAAAATACGCTACATTGCACATATAGGACAAAACAAACAATAGGTAAGTAATAATAGAAATAACGAAGTACACACGTGCTTTCACTCCAGCGGAACATCTTAGCATCTTATGTTAATTTAAAATTATATACGAGTTTTAATATCATTTATTTTATTTATTTATTTTCCCCTTATAAATCATAATTGTACCTACATTAGAAGAGCCTAAATCCCGCGACACAGGGTATCCTAGTGCGGGATTTAGAGCATCAACTACTTTTTGTATTAATTTAAGTTGCAAAATAAATTTATTTGTATTTGTACAATTTAGGCGACCTTATCGCTAAGAGCGATCTCTTCCAAGCAACCTTCATTTAATATAAAGAAAGAACTACTAGTCCAACTAGTAGAGTACTTACGAGTATATAGAGGTAGGTAGGGGTCTTAAAAATTACCTATGGAAAACAATATCATTTGCATTAACAAAAACGGCAGACATTTTGTGATTATCTAGAAAAAACGTTTTAAATTTTTACCTAAGACAGTAAGTAAGTACAGTCTTTTTACTTTTCTTTTCCCATTTTTAGATGATCATCTATTCACTTACAGCAGTTCAAATAATTATACTTGACACCTATAAGGATATCTCATTGATACTATGGTCTAAATGTGGAATACTTTTAAGGAACAAGTCATTCTTTATTTGGTTTAAAGACACATGGAAATTGGGTTCTGTGGTGAGGGCTACAATAGGCGCCATGAAATCACTGTTAAATTGATACTTTCCATAGATAATGAGGTGATAATGTGAGACAATGTCGTTTACACTCAGAAACGTTTTATTTTATTGAGAAGATTTTTATCAAATTGTAGGTATTGTGTCAGGTATTTTCAATATACTATGTACTTACTACTATTATACACTTTTTTCTAGATGGTATAGGAACTTTGTTGAACATTGAGATTGCTTATGTTCCCAGTAGTTCAATTAAAAGTTTAATTGATTGAACTAAATAAGCTATATAATAAAACGATGTTAAAATCAATGTTATGTATCTCTCTTATCCTAAATTAGCGACCCGTCCCGGTTTCGCACGGATTCATTTATGGGTAAAAATTCTCCTCGGGAATTAATCAGTACATCAGTGAAAACTGGACCAAAATCCGTTCAGTCGTTTCTTATGATTAGCCTACAAAGACAAGTGGACGGACGCTCTGATATCTGAATCTTTGTTGTATAAGTATTTATTACTATGTAGTGATAACCCTGGAGTGTACTCTTAAGAACTCTAGTTCTGATCATATAACATATAACATAAAATTTTACACACTAAACTCATTACGTTCTTCAGATTATTAACACTTAACTTCCCACATTCACACAATCACTCACCCTACACTACATATGCACACTTACATCATTACACACTCCCACACAACCTAACACACCCCCACCCATACTCACTCTTACCATTATCTTTACTAAATTTCTTTATGATTAAATTTTCCAAATTCCTTTTAGGTTAAGAATATAATTTGTAATTTGCTTGCACAGAAAGTGCGACGGAATCCCGACTTACAAGATACAGGTTTTCGACCTAGTGTGTAAGTCGGAGGTCCTTTTTTTGTGTGCCCTGTAATAAGTAAATAAACTTTTCATTTTAATTTTTTCATTTTTCATTTTCGAGTATACCCTAGGTATAATAAATTCTCAGATAATTAAATATCGCACAGGAATTAAAACAAAAAACCGAATCACCGAAATACATCGGTATCATATTTTATCCCCGACCTACGTTAATTTGTCGAACGTTAATGGTTCGGACACGCATTCGAGAGCCATCAATACGCCAATAACCAATAACTTAGAACACAACGAGCTACATTGTAATATAATAACTAATTTGCTTGATTGGATTAAGACGTCAAAGCGTGCTCACCATTTTACGGTCGACAGAAAAGATTGAGTTACTCTTAAGAATCTGGAACTTGTAATGGATACTCTTTCAGATTTCTTTGCGTACACGCATGAATAGTTTATTTGAAAATAGAAACCGAGTGTTACGTATGTCTTTCCATTCGGCCAATAGGGTCACTCCATTTTAATCATGACGTGATAAGTGGCTATCCTATTGGTGGATTGTTCCTCACTCACCGCCTCGCTTGCTAGCACAGCTTTAGTGGAAAGCCACCCTAACAGTACCTTACAATTTCTTACACTCGCACGAAACTGAGGTTATAAATGTACTGCTGCATCGAACTAGGTATTGTCCGAAATAGTCCCATATGCCTATGATTATTTCACTACTTCTTAGAAAGAAGTCCTTGCTTTTCCTGATCCAAAGAACTCTGATCTAATGCCATGTCATGTCATTTAAACCATGCATTCGCATACATGTATTTTCCTGTAGTATACATAGTCATTTCATTTATACCGTTTAGTCATAATACTTATTTACCTAATGAAGAAACGATGAAGAAACCA